>CM070572.1:24050411-29251343 GCA_036346355.1 Rhipidocladum racemiflorum
TACTTGTATTGCATTGTATTTGTTACCGGTAGGATCTTAATTTAAGTAGAATGAATCTGAATTTATGTATAGTTGATTTTGTTATATATTGGACACCTCTTGCACAGAAAAAATTAATTTAATAACGAGAGAGCTTTGCCCCCCTACTTTATATGTGCTTCTTGTTTGTTCTTATGGTTCTGTTGATGCATCGTTAATTGATTGTGGATGAACGACTACATTTTACAATATGTTATCAGCACGAAGCTCTGTCGAGATCGATTGATATCGTCTACCTACATCAATCTACATTGCATCAAATTCAACTGGCAACACGCGATTAAATCTACTACAAGCCCTACATAAGTTCGAGCCACGTAAATTAATCGCACTTGAACAGTCCCCGAATCCTACATATTATTTTCCCAGGCTTGAGCTCAGGCTTGACCGCTTGAGCTCAGCCACGATGCCCAGGCTTGAGCTCGCCTTCGGCCACACGACGCTCACAACGTCGCCGTTGCCCACATGGCTTCCACGCCATCGGCCTGACTCAGTGCCACACACTCGGCCCGTGCGCCACCGCGCCCGACTGCGTCCCATCCACGCCAGCAGCGCCCGGTCGCATCTCGCGACACTTATGTTCGGTCTGAAGCCATGCACGGTCGCCTGAGTGCCGTCGGCCATCGCATCGCCGGCACCCGTCGCGGCCTGAGCTCGCCCTCAGACCGCTGCACTTGGCCACGCCACCAGAGCCGCGATGGCACTCACGCCCCCCACGACGCCTTCGCCCAAGCCGGCCTCAAGCTGCACCCCCGCGGTCAGCCTCCGCGCTTGCAGCCATACGACAGTCTGCCAAGCACAAGGCTCCTCGCGACGACACTCGCTAGTGGCAACATGGCGTCCATGCCTAGCCGCGTTGCCCGCATCGCTGGCAGCCCTGGAGACACCACTTGTCGCGCCTGAAGTTCCTGCATGGCACTGAATCACTGCCGCTCACCACGCCTGAAAATCACAAGGGTCACCATCGCTGCCAGCCCCACATCCCCACGGCCTCCATTATCCAGCCCACCGCCGCATCACCAAATCGCACGCGGTCCCGAAGTGCCGCTAGATCCCAGTGGCCCCGAAGCACCGCTCGCGCCCTCTGACACCACGGTGAGCTGCCGCCTTCTCAGACCCGGCCGCGTGGGCCAGGCACCGACCGTGCACCGGACCGTCACCGCCATGAGCTGCACTCAAGACTCCGCAGCGAGACACTTCCTAGGCGCCACCACCCGTCGCGAGCCTTGCCCAAGGCACCGCCACTGGGTGAGCAGCCATCGCCAGGGATGGCACATCGGCAATGGCAACTAGGGTTTATATGCCCTCCTTTATGGGCCTCCATGGGTCGCGACTTGTAGGCTTCAGCCAGCCCAAACAGTTTTCCACAAGAAAAAAGGAAAAAAGAAAGGAAAAACGAATATTTGCAATTTAACACCTAGAGTTCTTTTTAATTCTGAAAATAGTAAATACATTCTAAAAATTTATGATAAATCCTAGGTATATGGACTTCTGTAAATTTGGTAAATTTGATATTTAGCACACATTGGAAGTTCCATACCTCTGGGATATTTTTCTAGCATTATTGCATAATTAATATATGTTGGAATTAATTTTTTTTGTTATTCGGTAATTCTGAAAATTGCTTGATAATTAACAAAAAAAATATGAGAATTGCTAGAGAAATTTTATATAGTATATTAAAAGCTCCATATCTCTGGATTTATTGTCCTAGTATAATTCCATGTTTATATATGTTGAAATTTACTTTTCTATTATTTAGTAATTATGAAAATTGCTTGAATAATTAGCAGAAAACTATGAAAATTGCTAGGAAAATTCTGAAAATTTTTAGATAATTATCTACTGAATAGATATAGACTAAGTTTTAGTGACTGAAGAGTGAGCATACAATATATTGATTTTACAAGTAGTAAAATTTATTTTGCATAGATAGAAATAGGATGTGTCGGACATCACAAAGAGGAAATTTATATATCTTGCCCTGAATAACAGCAATTACCTCACTAGGGCAATAGACGCCAAGATTAATCTGAAAACTTGATCTTTTGGAGCTACTATTTTTCCAGCCTGATGCTGGTACCCTTGCTCTTTCCGAAGCCACCAAGTGTACGTCTTTGTACTTTCTGAGGCACCATCTTCATACAGACCTGGAGGCCGAATATTTGATGGAAGAGGATCAGCTGGTACTTTTAAATTCTCCAAAGGAAAAATATAATCAACAAAGACCCGTCTTGTTTCTAGAAGCACAGCGTGAATGGATCCTCCTGCGGTTTCAATATTTTAAAGGCCATGGCAGCATGTAACTCTTCCATGCATAAGCTTGTTGTTGAACTATCATTCTGTAACCAGAAAATTAATGATACTGTAATGATCAACAAGATATTATGCACCTTCCACACCAATATAAGGATACTGCTATAATAGTATCGTCATGCGAAGTACTAGAAGTACTTCGAACTTATATGCAAGCAAAAAAGCATGATAAACTCCTGGTGAAGAATCATCATGTACTTTTTAATGAAAGTCATATAATGCTCGAAGTACATGCAAATGCTTAGTAGGCTAGCAATAACCGAGGCCATGAAAAAGGCCAAAAAGGCATAAATAGGATAAATGAAAGAATGACTTATAAGGTAAGGGAAGAGGAAAGCTATAGTGGAAAAGTAAATGTAAAGAGCTAAATAAAACTGCAAACCCTGTTTTAGGTATGGATGCACTGGTCATTAGTCGTGCAACTATCGCATCTCGAAGCATGTGGTAGACCTTTACATGAAATCCACTGAAAAAGTCAATAAGACCTGAGGAAATAATATTGAGTCATACTTCACCGTTCAACCTTACCTTATTGAGTTTGAGAAGTCCCAGTAGGACAACTACGACTCATATGGATATTGAGATTAGTCTCTAAGTATTCCTTCACTTTGCTAGTTAATGTCATGCATTTGTTATGAGTCTCCTCATCAGTTTAGCCCTAGTTCCTGAATGAACATTTGGTATATACTCCTGTTAAGCTATTATCATTTAAAATTAAATAAATAGCTATTTCCCATATATTTTATTATATATTTGTTCTATATTCTACAATTTGTTCATAATATAATAATTGTTTGATTGTTAAATCATACTTCTAATATAGAACAAAGTATAATCCAATGGCGGAGGAGGAAATCTATCTAGAAGACAGTTGTACCAAACTAAGTGAATTAGAAATATTATGCCTATCACTGGAAGTGATGCCCTCATAGTTGGCACTGGAAGAATGCCATATTATACCCTGAGTCCACTTGTTCTTTCTTAAGTTTAAAGACATTAGTCTCAATCGTTTCCATGTGGAATCAGAGAATAAGGATAGTACAAAATACCTACTCATGACTAAGTTTAATGGGTATAATAAACGTGTTATCGAAAAATTTATTTCGTTCTCCTCTGGTTTATACTATGCACATAAAAATCTGAAGTTTGTGTTGCGATGAAAACTCAGAAATATTTAAGATCTAGCAGATCAACTGGGTTATCCTGAGTTGAATATGCATGAGAAGAATAATTAATAATTTTATTGGACATAGCATAAAGACTTTTCTAGACCTGAAGATTTTTTATGCCCTGTTTGTGCTATAAGAAAGCTCATACTTAGATATTCTTACTTTATGATACTTATAGATGCTTCTACTAGATAGTACCACATATGTCTCTTATCTACTAGAAATCATTGTAGGATCAAGGATAACCGACAAGAGGGGGGTGAATAGGAGGTTTTTGAAATTCTCGGCTCTAATTGCAATAAATTAACCAAGCAATACTGGAATAGAGAATTTTGATAATCAAGGTCTAAATCTTTTAGGTTCCACTAAAGTGCACCAACAAGCTAAGTCTAAGCAAATTACACAATTCTAGCAAGAAGATCAAGAGCTAAATAATCTAGAAAAGTAATGTGCACAAATTGAATACGAGAAAACAAACCGCAAGAGATGAACACGAAATTTATCATATGATCTCGGAGAGTTGTTGGTCTCCCCTAATCCATGTTGAGAAAGCTTGATCCACTCAAGTCGACTCTTTATGCAAATGAGCTTTCCCTATGTCACTCGTGGTAGCTCTTCCCCGCTCCAGGTAGGCGAGCTTCTTGCTTTTACAATCACCAGGCCTTCTCACAAGCTTCTGTGAGAAGATCACCGGTTTTCTCACCTCCAAGCCGTCTAGGAGGTGGCAACCTCCAAGAAAATAGAGTGATGACGCTTGCTTGAGGTTGATTTAAGTGTATAATTGGCTCAAACCATAAAAATCACACTTGAATGCTCTTAACTCTTCTCAATGAGTGAATTTAATGCTCAAGAGAGAAAGGAGACTTGCTAAAACTCAAATGTTTTCAATGAGTGTCCAAGAAGCTTTATGAATGCAGGTGTGGGGGTATTTATAGCTCCCAACAACAAATCCAACCGTTGGGGAGAAATCTCTAAAAAATTTAGCATTTTGGAACTACCACACATGCAAATCCTAGTAGTACTGCCCAATGCCAAATAGTTGAGTCAGAGCATTAAATGCGGTAGTTAATAGCCGTTACAGGAAATCCGGTGCTAACGACATGCAATGTGCGGTAGTACTGACTTTTGAAGTGCGATTAGCTCAAAAATAGATCCTTTCTGTAAAATGAGTACATATACTTTATTTGCGGTAATACCGAACCTTGGTAGTACTGTCTATTATTATGTGGTAGTACCGGTGATCAAAATACAAAAAATCGCCAAAAAACACCTCTTTTTGTAAAATAACTCATACTCGATTTTTATGGTACTACCGACCTCCAGTAGTACTGCCTTTTGAACTTCGGTAGTTTCGGCTACAGAAAAATCACAAAAAGGAGTGCTTCTATTAAATAACTACTGCTCACGTTTTATATAGCGATTCTATCGGATTCACCGTAAATGCAAAACCACTTTTAAACCTAAGACCAAATGCAACCATGTATGATTTTTACAAGGATTTTGAGCCAATTTAAACTTGATCAGTTCAAACTACCAGGCATCACTCCCCCTTAATAGTACGGCATCTATCCTAGCTAACCAATATTTTTCTCCTAACTTCGAGATTGGTAAATATACACAAAAGGATCCTAACTACAAATATACCTTAATTTCAAGGCTTTAGTCTTCTCTTCTTTACCCCTTTGGCTTACAAGATTTATGCCGCAATAGAGACGAACATATTCTCATAAAATTAAGAGAAATTGTTAGTCCTTTAACATGATTGTCATTAATTACTAAAACTAAATAAAATTAGGGGCATAGATGCCTCAACCTTGCTTTTGCTAAATTAATTACCCAAATTATTAGGATCTGCTTTTCCAGAAGAAAGGATCAAGTCCATTCAAATAGACAATGCTATCGAGTTTACCTCAAAAGGTATTTAATGATTATTGTATGGCTCTGGAAATTAATGTAGAGCATCATGTACCTCATGTACACACTCAAAATGGTATTGCAAAGTCATTAAATTAAAAGAATAAAACTTACTACTTGTCTACTCTTATAGAATAATAGGCTATCGACCAGCCGTTGGGGCCACAAAATGCTGAACACTATGGTATTAATTCAACTCAGACCAACTGCATATCTTGAAATTCCCCTGTTGCAGATAGTGCATAAAAACGAATCAAGTATTTTTCATCAACGAAAATTTGGTTGTGTTGTATACATGCCAATATCTCGATCACAGTGTACCACCACAGGACCTTACCGCAAGTTAGGGATCTATGTAGGTTATAAATCTCCACCAATTATTTAAACACCTAGAATCTATGATACGAGATCTGTACACGGCTCAGTGCACTGATTGTACTAAGAACATTTTTTGGCATTAGGGAGAGATAAGTACCACATTAAAGAATATCGAGTCGTTAGATCCATGTACTAAAAAACCAAACTTAAAGTTTGAATGATAATAAATCTGCAATAAATAAGCTAATAATCTGCCAAATGCATTCACTGATCATAAGGGAGTAAAATGATCTCATATACATGTAGTATATGCACCTAAAAAGGTAGAAATACCCTAGAAAGATATTAAACACACTCTTGATCCTTATGATAAAAAGAGGGGGAGGCCTCCAGGTGCATGGGACTCAATTCCACAGAGACGTTCATAGAAATAGAGAACCAAACAAATAAAAACACTACCCATGACAGTGGAAGAAGCTCAACCTGATGTTGAGAAAATCCCTAAAGTGAGCCATCTAGAGATGGTAACATCCCTGAAGTAAAATAACCTAAAGATGATAACCCCAGCGTATATTTGCACACAATCCAACGTTTAAAAGTCGAAACACCCAGACTTCATCATTGTGGGAAATCACAATGAGCTGAAAGAAATTAATGAAGAGATATCTTTGAAGTGATGCAAGTGAATTATATAAAAAAAGACTACAATTATTGACCTATATTTCGCCTCTAAAATTGCTAAAAAACTGGATCCAGAATAAAGTCCATGGCAGAGTGACGGAAGCGCTCATGTTGGGCCAAATAAAACGAAGCAAATAAGGCAACGCTCACTTAATAAGAGGAAAGGTTTTGGTCCTGTTGATCGAACACCTTCTAAGATATTCCATGTAGGATCAAATGGGTTTTTCATCCATAAGAGATGAAAATATTCAGATGGTGAGATATAGAGCACGATTTGTAGCACAAGGGTTCACGCAGAGACTCACCATCGATTACGATGAAATCTATTCTCCTGTAATGAGTTGAATAACGTTCCGATATTTAATATTAATGGCAGCAAGCTTAAAATTATCAATGCAGTTGATAGATGTAGTAACCGCATATTTATATGGGTCATTGGATATGGATAATTATATGAGAGTCCCTGAAGGAGTCTTGTCGGGGATTGGATGAGTTTCTGTAATTGCCACGGTACCCCGATAGCCGATCTCGACCATGTATATCCTCAAGGATGTCCCTGAGGGTGGCCTATGCGCATAGGTTTGGTGGGCTAGTCCGCCAAGTCTGTTCAGGCTCGATGCTCGGCCTCGAGCACCAAACCCAAACCCGAGCACACATGCTTGGCCAGGACCAAGCTTCCTCGGCTCAAGCTCGTCCGCAAGATATATGGTCGGAAGATTGTGGTAGGCGGTTACACCGGAATAGCATTATTCGCACCACGATTTGGTGCCGTTACACCCACGATGGGAATGAGGTGTAAATCCCGGTTTTGGTTACGGCCACGATCGGCATCATCAAACGCCCGTTATCTCGGCTGTAATTAGAAAAGATATTCGGGTAGATTATAAATATCACTGGATACATGTAAGAGGGGTGGAGTTTTTTGAGGAGGTAAGACCAACTTTGTTAGGATACACCATATAATTCCATCACTACTGGAGTAGGGTTATTATCTCCTCCATGAGAGGCCCAAACCAGTATAATTCCCTGTGTCCATTCCCCATTAACACACTTCCTAAACCGACCAAGGAATCTCCAAACGCAACTCCTTCACAGAAAAAGGGGACCGTGTTGATCCCTCAATCAACAAGTAAGCTCGACGGGGGCCTGTTCCCCAATCATCGACAAGTCTGGATCCTAATAATTGCAACATGTATAGCATTAAACTGTAGAAATCGCTATACAGATTAAAATAGTCAGGGAGAATGATGTAACACTGGGTGTCCCGATCTTTCGATGAGAATGATAACCTTCGATTTGGGAGGAGACGACTTTGACGATCCGACTACAACGTACAACGACGATGCGCCTTAGCAATCACTAAACCAACTCCAGACGGTTATTGATCTTGCCGTGGGCACGATCAACCTGATCACGAAGATCAATTCCTGCAAGCAATCGAAGAACAAGCAAGAACAAGGCAAAAGCAATCTAAAATTGCAAATATAGATGAAGTATAGAAAAGTTGGGGTTCCGATACAAGGAGCTTGTTAGGCGGCTGTTGAGCACGTCTAAAAGACTCAAATAGTAGCAAAAGGCTAAACTATCAAATAACCAAAACCCAAGTTATTTTGGGGGACTCGCTAGCTATTTATAGGAGAAATAGGAGGCCAAAACCAGGCTTGGGGCGTCCAAAACACTTCCATGGCCGAATAGGACTCCTAGTCCTAGTTTGACTCGGATTTGGAAAGATGACCGAACTTGTTTTGCAGATTCCCGTTGACTCGTAAGGAATTTGGAGATGGGGCCGGATCCGTTGGAAAGAGGACGTCGAAACCTTTCAAACCAGTACTCATAGACCTCAAACACCCTTGTGGATCAAAATTTATGGTCGTTTTAAGTTGGTGCTGTCCCGGAGGCCGAATCCGAGTTGAACTTGTTTTGCAGATCCCTGTTGACTCATAAGGAATTTGGAGGTGGGGCCAGATCCGTTGGAAAGAGGACGTCGAAACCTTTCAAACCAGTACTCATAGACCTCAAACACCCTTGTGGATCAAAAGTTATGGCCGTTTGATGTTGGTGCTGTCCCGGAGGCCGAATCCGAGTTGAACTTGTGCACCGGAAGAATTGGCTTCATGCTTGACGTTTGGGAGTCCTTCTCCTTGGTTCCTAAGGACAATAAAATCATCACAAGGATTAAATAGCATTCCATTCATTAAATTATTTGTATGCAACCCGAGGAATGCATTCACCTGATAATTGAATTGACGTGCGCGAGCTCGAGTAATTGGCCCTTGTATTACATGGTTGGCTTCAATTGGGTTTGTAGGCATGGCCGTATGCATGGTAGTGATGTCCTCATCAGAGAATGTGGTACAACCGACTTAGTGAGTTCCTCCCGAAGAAGGGACACTCAAATAATGATGATTATCCCTGTGTATTTATAAAGAAATCATTGAATGGATTCTGTATCATCTCAATATATTTTGATGAAGTGAATGTCGTCGGAGTCACAGAAGAAATAAAGGAAGCGAGTTCTTTCCTTACGACAGAGTTTGAGATGAAAGTTTTGGTTAAAACCAAATTTTGCTCAAGTTGTAGCTAGAGCATTTCCCAGAAGGATTTTTTTGTACACCAGTTTACAAATACCAAGAAGGTATTGGAAAGATTTAATATGGATAAATCTAATCATTTAAAGACCCCATGGTTCTGAGATCCATTGAAGTGGATAAAGACCCTTTCAGACCAAGGATGGAAAATGAGAAAGTCTTAGGACCAAAAGTCTCATACTTATGTATTTTGCGAATTGCAAAAGGCATGATATTGCATTCACAATAAATTTGCTAGCAAGACACAGTGTAATCCCAACCAAAAGTTATTGGGCTAGTTTCAATACTTTACTCAGATACCTCCGAGGTACTCAAGATCTTGGATTATTTTTTTAAAAGAACCAAGACTTAACTATGGTGGGATATATGGATGTTGGCTATCTGTCTAATCACCACAGTGCCAAATATAAGACTGATTTTGTGTTTTTTAGGTGGTTCAGTCATTCTTGGCGATCTTTTGAGCAGATCTTGGTAGCTACTTTTACCAACCACTCAGAGAGTATAGCTTTATATGAAGCCTCACGTGAGTGTGTTTGACTGAGACGTGTAATTAACCATATCCAGAAATCATGTGGTCTTAATACCATCGATACCCCCACAATTATCTACGAAGATAATGCCATTTGTGTTGCACAAATGCAAATAGGTTATGTAAAAAGCAATATCACGAAGCATATTGCCTATAAATTTTCTATCCTCATGAACTCCAAAAGAATAATGAGGTAAATATATTACAAACCAAGTCACATGAAAATCTAACAGATTTGTTCACTAAGTCTTTGCCAAAATCTTTTTTTCAATGATGTATTAA
The DNA here is from genome assembly GCA_036346355.1 of Rhipidocladum racemiflorum. Classification (NCBI taxonomy): domain Eukaryota; kingdom Viridiplantae; phylum Streptophyta; class Magnoliopsida; order Poales; family Poaceae; genus Rhipidocladum; species Rhipidocladum racemiflorum. The sequence goes on from CM070572.1 coordinate 24,060,248, forward strand.
TGGCATTGGAATGAGATGACTTAGAGATTTGCAGAGTTCAGGGGGGGTGTAAATATATAAACCATGACCATTTTTGCATGATTCTTAAGATCATATTTTATACCATAAAGATTATAAGTTATGCTCTTTTTCCTTTCGTGAGTTTTCTTAAAGTTTCTCACATAAAGGTTTTTAACGAGGCAACTAGTGTAACACAGAGTGAGAGTGTAATATACTATTTTCTCCATCCCTTTTTTTATTGGGTTTTTAGGAGGAGTTTTTAGCGAGATATGTGCATTACGCGGTATTCGCCTAAGTAAGAGTGTTATAATATAGATAGAATCAAATCGTATGGAAGAGCTCTATGTATTTGTGGGTGAATTCGAATCTATCTATGGTTGATTTTGCTATATATTGGGCACCCCTTGTATAGAGAAAAATCAATCTAATAAAGAGAGAGTTTTGTCCCCTACTTTGTGTGTGCTCCGATCTGTTCTTGTGATTCTGTTGATATATCATTAATTGATCATGGATAAACGACTACATTTTACAACAATATTATCGGGTTTGAAATTGCTATACATCATGAATAATTTTCGGATTTCAATCAACTTTCTAATGATTGGATATACTTAGATATGTGTGCCGTCAAGCCCTACCTGTGTCTATGTTGAAGCCCAGCGCGTACCACCAAATACCCCTTGCTTCACCATGGATTCATTTTTCTTTCTATCACGACGTCGAAGGCGACAACTACCTTTGCACTTTCGCCGGAGCAGTAGCGGCGACGCAATGGGAGGACAACGAGCAGGCGGCTCAAGGCTGGTATATCCTTTCAGCGCCAGCATCAAGGTGGCGTCCAGGCACTGGGGTTTGACGCTAGGTTTTGGTACTCCAGGTCTCTCTGGGTGTACAAGAGGGGTGGAAAGAAAAAGTAAGGTATCTTGACTGTTGGATCTAGATTGGACAATACAAAATTCGTTTGTTTCGTGAGGTGGAAATCGATCGAAACATTTCCCCAAGTATTCGTATGTTGCTGACAGTGATAACCCTTTTGAATAATTCCTTTTAAGCGTCCACCATCTTGTCAGCTATTACTTTGTCGGCAATTTTGTTATCAGTGATTATTCCTTGCTGTCGGAAAAACTTCGGATCACATTAGCGACATCGTCGGCAAAGGTACTAAATTAAAATGGGTTGCACTCTTGCAACTCTTCGGAGGAGGATTTGTGCACGTGTAGGGTGCAAACCAAGCGGATAGTTTTAGTCCGATTGATTGACCCGTAGGATTTTATAGTGAATTCGGAAGAAAGAAATGGGTATATAGCACTATCTGTTTTTGACTCAGAAAATAATACGAAATAAGATATTAGATGCGTGATATCCATCCGTACATGCTCTAATTGCACCCTTATTGTCCATATCGCTGATAATTTTGCTCTGATTGCACTCCTATTTATAACTGTTATGATATGGTTAGAGTCTGTGTCCCTGTATGGTAGGACTCTATCCATTGGTGGGCAAATCCGAATTAATCTCCAAGGGTCCTCCACTATATATATAGGGCATTGCCTTGTACAGAATCAATCAATCTAATAAAGAGAGAGGTTTTCCCCTTGTATGGTGTGCTTCTCCTTTTGTTCGTGTGCTTGCATTGGCGTGTCGTTGATTGCATGGGTGAACAATCTAGTTTTACAACACGTTATCAGCACGAGTCTCAACCACAAGAAGAGGAGAATCGTCGACTACGACGAACGACTACTACCGGCGATTGATCGCTCGATCCGATCTGCAATCAACTCGCCATCATGCCGGCATCCATTCGGATCGCCGAAAAAGTCCTACGCGACTCTATCCTACATGATAGTCAACACATCTGGCATCAAGAACATAAGTAATCGCGCATTATCAAAATCCTGCGGATTGTCTCATTAGATATATTGATCTAATGTACTGTTAGAGATCGTTCTTGATCTATTACTGTTATTGTCTCATCGGATGTATTGGAAGCTCCATACCCTGGGTTTATTTTCTAGCTTTTGCCATGTTTAATATGTGGTAAATTGACTTTTCTATTACATAAGTAATTCTGAAAATTGCTCAAATATTAACGGAGAATTGCAAAATTTGCTAGAAAATTTTGAGGACATGAGTAGTTGGTATTTGATTTCAGTAATGAAGGAACAGATGCAAGACAATTGGTGTCTAGAAAAACACACATGAGGCTTGGTTCTTTAATTAGCACCCGAAAACAGGAAGTGCTCCCTCCCTCATATGAGCCCTAGGGGTGGGTTGATCTGGCCATGAGTCGAGCTAGCGGAGACATTCATTACCTGTTTTCACTCCCAGCCAACAAGAGTTACATAAAATGTAATTAGCATTATGCTGCGTTTAATTGATGTTGGGATTTATTTTCTGTTATTAAGTAATGCTGGAAAATTGCTGCCAGAAGCACAACGCGAATAGACCCTCCTACGCTTACAGAATTTTAAATCTGTGGCAGCATATAATTCTGCAATGCACAAACTTGTCGCTAAATTAACATTTTGTAACCAGAAAGTTGCTGATGCTGAAATGATCGACAAAACCTTGTGCACCTTCCACCCCAACATGATGATACTACATCAACAGTACCATCATGCAAAGTACAAGAAGTACTCTGAGCTTATTATTGTTCTGCTAGAAGCAGAAAAACATGATGAACTCATGTTGAAGAATCATCATGCAAATGCTAATGGAAATCAAGCATTGCCCGAAGCACATGCTACCACTCAACAGGCTAGTAATAGCCATGGCCGCAAAAAAAGGTCAAATGCATTAGGGGAATAAATGGAAGAATAGCAGAAACCAAAAGGGAAAGGGCAAATCCCAATGGAAAGGTAAAGGGAAAGGTACTGGAACCTTCCATAAGCAAGGTCCAGCCAATAAGGCACCTAACCCTCCTCAATCATGCTTAGGTGTGGGTGCGTTGGCCATTGGTCACGTACATATCGAACCATAAAACACCTGGTGGAACTTTACATGAAATCCACTGGGAGATTCCAGAAGAATCAAGAAAAAAAAAGGTTGAGGCACACTTCATTGAACAAAAAAGTGGGAAGAAGGACAACAATGTCACCGACCCTACGGTCGAGTTCAAAGAAAGCCTTCTCGGATATCGTGACTCGCCCAAGGAGGAAGATGACCCTTTTGGCACTGAACTTGTGGAATTTCATAAGAATACCAATGTTCCCCAGGAGGAGGAACATGACTTATATGGAGACTTGCAATAATTTCCTTGTACCCCTTTTTGCTTTAAGTCGCATTTCCATTAGTTGAGTCTCCTTAAGAGCCTCATATTATCAGTTTGAATATTTGTGTTCCTACATGAACATTTGGTCTATGTTCCTATTGAGTAATTATCAATAATAGTCAAATAAGGTGTTTTTCCATAATATTTGCTCATTCTTGTGCTATGCTTGTCCTATATTCTACAATTTTTCCTGATGCAATAATTGTTTGATTGTTAAGTCATACATTTAATATAGAACAAAGTATAATCCAGCGAAGGAGGAATAAATTTGTCTAGAAGACAGCTATACCACACTAAGTGATTTGAAAATTATGACTATTGCCAGAAGCGATGATCTTATAGTTGGCACTGGAAGAATGTCATATTATATCCTGAGTCCAGTTGTACTCATTTATATCTTAAAAACATTGTCCGAATGATACCCATATGCAGACATAGAAAGAGGATGGTACTGAATACCTACTCATGACTAAGTTTAATGGGTGTAACAAATGTGTGGTTCAAAAACTTTCTCCCTTCTTCTCTGGGTTATACTACGCATATATAAAACCCGAAGTTTGTGTTGCGATAAAAACCCAGAGATATTTAAAGATTTTGTAGATCAACTGGGTAATCCTGAGTTAAATATTATGATAAAACAATTAGTAATTCTACTGGCAATAGCATAAAGACTTTCCTAGACCTGAAGATTTCTTATACCCTGTTTGTGCTATAAGAAAACTTACAGTTAGATTCTCTAACTTTTAGAGGAATCATTGAATTTTCTGGAGAAAATTCGAAGTGATATATATGGACATTTTCAGCTCCTGTTAGGGACCTTTCAGATATTTTATGTCTCTTATCTACTAGGAACCATGCTTCTGCCAAAAATTAATTGCCCAATTTTTTTTTAAGAGCCTCATTTCCAGAAGAAAGAATCAAGTCTATTCAAATAGACAATGCTAACGAGTTTAACCTCAAAAGCATTTAATGATTATTATGTGACCCTGGGAATTAATGCAGAACTTTTAGTACCTCATATCCACACATTAGAATGGCCTTGTAGAGTCATTATTAAAGGAATAAAATTTATTGCTTAGCCACTTTTGCAGAATAGTAGGTACCCACAAGTTGTTGGGGCCACGCAGTGCTGCACACCGCGATATTAATTCAACTCAAATCAACTGCATATTAAGGAATTTCCCCGTTGCAGATAGTGCATGGAAGAGAATTAAGTATTTTTCATCTGCGAAAATTTTGGTTGTGTTGTATACATGCCAATCTCTCCACCACAGCGTATCACCATGGGACTTCACCGGAAGTTGGAGATCTATACACGGCTCGGTACACTGATTGTACTAAGGACTTTTCCGGAGATAAGTACCACAATAAAGAATGTCAAGTCCTTAGCTCCACGCACTAAAGAGACTGAACTTAATGTTCAGAAAGTAATAAATCTGCAACAAATAAGCTAATAATCTGCCAAATACCTTCACTAATCATAAGGTAGTGGAAAGATCTTATATACCTGCAGTATATGCACCTGAAAGAGTGGAAATATCCTAGAAGGATATTGAACCCACTCTTGACCTTCATGATAAAATGAGGGGGAGGCCTTCACGTGCATGGGACTCAATTTCGCGGAGACGTCCGCAGACATAGAGAACCAAACAATTGAGAACACTACCCATGACAGTGGAAGAAGCTCAACCTACTGTTGAGAAAATCCCTGAAGTGAGCCATCTAGAAGATGGTAACACCCCTGAAGTGATCCATCCTGAAGATGATAACCCCAGCGTATATTTGTGCGCACAATCCAACGCTGGGAAGTCGGAACACCCAGACTTCCTCGTTGTGGGAAATCACGAGGAGTTGGAAGAAATTAATAAAGAGATGTCCCTGGAGTGATACAGGAGAATTGTATATAAAGAAAGACTATAATTGTCGACATATTTTTGCCTCTAAAAATTGCTAAAATCTGGATCCAGAACCAAAGTCCATGGCAGAGTGCTTGGAGCGCTCATATAGGGTCAAATGAAAAAGCAATTGAGGCAGTGCTCGCTTAATAAGAGAAAAATTATTGGTCTTGTTGACTGAACATTTCCTGAAATATTCCCTGTAGGATCAAATGGATTTTTCATCCTAAAAGAGATATGAAAATATCCAAGTGGTGAGATATAAAGTGAGGCCTGTAGCACAAGGGTTTTAGCAGAGATTTATCATCAATTACGATGAAACCTGTTCTCTTGTAATGAGTGAAATAACGTTCTGAAATTTAATATTGATGGCAGCAAGCTTAAACTTATCAATAAAGTTGACAGATGTAGTGACCACATATTTATATGGGTCACTGAATACGGATTAAAACAATCGGTAAGGATGTGGTACAACCGACTTAGTAAATTCCTCATAAAGAAGGGATATTCAAATAATGATGATTGTCCCTGTGTGTTCATAAAGAAATTCCAGAATGGATTTTGTATCATCTCGGTATATGTCGATGATCTGAATATCATCGGAACCACAGAGGAAATAAAGGAAGCAAATGCTTACCTCAAGACGGAGTTTGAGATGAAGGATTTGGGTAAAACCAAATTTTGCTTAGGCCTGCAGCTTGAGCATTTCCTAGAAGGAATTTTAGTATACCAGTCTGCCTATACCAAGAAGGTATTGAAAAGATTTAACATGGATAAATCTCATCCTTTGAAAAACCCCATGATAGTAAGATTCCTTGAAGCGGACAAAGACCCATTTAGACCAAGGAATGAAAAATGAGAAAGTCTTTTGGACCTGGAGTCCCATACTTATGTATCTTGCGAATTACACAAGGTTTGATATTACATTCGCAATAAATTTGCTAGCATAAAACAGTATAGTTCCGACCAGAAGATATTGGGCTAATATCAAGACTTTACTCATATACCTCTAAAGTACCTAAGATCTTGGATTGTTTTTCCAGAAGAACCAAGACTTAACCATGGGGGAAAGTATGGATGTTGACTATCTATCTGATCCCCATAGTGCCAAAATTAAGACTGGTTTTGTATTTCTCTGGGGTGGTACAACTATTTCTTGGCGGTCTTTCAAACAGACTTTGGTAGCCACTTCTACTAACCACTCAGAGATTATATCTTTGTATGAAGCTTCACGGGGATGCATTTGGCTAAGACATGTATTTAACCACGTCCAGAAGTCATGTGGTATGAATACCGTCGATAACCCTACTATTATTTATGAAGATAATGCTCCTTGTGTTGCACAAATGTAAATGGGTTATGTAAAGAGCAATATCACGAAGCATATTGCCCCTAAGTTCTTCTGTCCTCACGAACTCTAGAAGAATGGTAAGGTAACAAATAATGCAAACTAAGTCATGTGAAAATCTAGCAGATTTATTCACAAAATCTTTGCCAAAGTCTACCTTCCAAAGGTACGTCAATGGCATTGGAATGAGGCGACTTAGAGATTTGCAGAGTTCAGGGGGAGTAAATCTTGAACCATAATCCCTTTTGCTCGATCTTGAAGATTATAGTTTATATCTTGAAGATTATAAAGTTGTGCTCTTTTTCCCTTAAGTGAGTTTTCTTGAAGTTTCTCACATCAAGGTTTTTAATGAGGCAACTAGTGTAACACGGAGTGCGAGTGCAATGTACTCTTTTCTCCATCATTTTTTTTCCCGCTGGGTTTTTGGGAGGAGTTTTTAATGAGACATGTGCATTACGCGGTATTCGCCCAAGGGGCAGTGTTATGATATGGTTAGAGTCCGTGTCCCTGTATGGTATGACTCTATCCATTGGTGAGCGAATCCGAACTAATCTCCAGGGGTCCTCCACTATATATATAGGGCATTGCATTGTACAGAATCAATCAATCTAATAAAGAGAGAGGTTTTCCCCTTGTATGGTGTGCTTCTCCTTCTGTTCGTGTGCTTCCATTAGCGTTCGTTGATTGCGTGGGTGAACAATCTAGTTTCACAACAATAACTACTCATATGCCGCCTGAATTTCGTGCAAGGAGAGCACCGCCCCATCATCTCCTTTTCGAAGAGGTCCTCTGAAAAATACAAAATTACATATAGATCCTTTCACCATTTTTTTTTTGCAAAAACACCATGTGGTTCAGCATAGGTCTTTGCACTATTTTTTTTTCAAAAAAGAACATGTGGTTACGCAAAATTAGCCGATTTTTTTTAAAAAAAATGCAAACAAATCCTCCACCGGTTTTTTAAATGCAGAACCCCGTGAATATGCTAATTCAGCGACGGCTCATATTTAACCAATTTTTACAAAAAAAAAACACTATCGAGAAAAACAAAATTACTTTTTTGGTAAAAAAAATCAGACCAAACTTTTTCGTATAGTGCGATATCGCGCACAACTCGACCTAATGGTCCTAAAGTCGCTGTATATCAGCTAATTTGTCAGTCCATCTGATAAAAGAAAATGATATTCCCGATGCAGGCAGGTTCAACTCATTAATTAATCCCAGGCTGCCTAGAAGCATTGTAATTCTAACCCATTCAATTTAATTTTTTCTAAGAAAAAAGTTTGCCAAGTACTCTTATCGTGTTTCGTGCCGCAATACGATTTATATCGGATGGGGTCGCGCTCCTCTCCCGAATGGTCGACTCGTGGAGTCGAAGATGTATCTTAGTTCGGCCGAATGTCCCTACTCGATTAGTGCGTGTGAATGTATTGATCTTTTGGAGACAGACAGGCAGTACAGCGAGCGGCTGACGGCCTCGTATCCGATCCCTTGAGGTTTTCGGCTAGGAGTCGAGGCTACCTCGAGACTGTTTTCCCTTTTCTCCGCGCCCTCCTTCGGCCCTGCTCTCCTTATATAGACGGAGGAGGAGGTTTACACGAGAGTTGTGAAGACTACGAGGAGAGGGTCCAGCATGTCTTGAGGTCCTGCTTCTGCCTTGTCCGGCCTAACCCTCGCCTGTCCCGAGGTAGGGTTGGTGGCTGCAGTCCTGTCTTGCGTATCTTGTCGAGGGTGGCGTGTTGCGTGGTGCTCTTGTCACCCTTGGTGACTTTAATGGCGCTTGACTTTGCTTAGGCCTCGGGAGGCGGGCGTACTCCTGCGGTATGCCAGCGACGGATCGGGTTTGACTTCTTCGGTGGCTCTTCTCGACAACCTTGGGAAGGAGCCGCCACCGGCACGGATGTCGGGATCGGCCGCGCACAAAGGCACCGCTGACAGCGCTGGCCCTCGCTGACTTGTGCGTGGGCGGAGCTTGAGCTGATATTAAGCGGCCGGCGTGTGCCGACCGCTTGGAATCTAGAGTCCGCCGACCGCCCGTCGCCCCGCACGTCGGGGCTCGTTCTTTGCGCCCAAGTACCTTCGTGCCGGACTTCCGTCGTGATAGGTCAGCCCGTTCGTGCCGGCTGATGGGGTACCCATGGTACGGCATCATTGCCAAGAGCTCCCAGCCCCGGAAATGGTCGGAGCCGCTCGGGGGTTTAACTCAAGGCGATAAACTGTCGACCCGGAGGGTGTGGCTGCCTGGAGACGCGCCACTTAGAAAGAGCCCGGTGCGGCACTTGGCGCACCGGGTGTAGTTCTCCGAGCCCTCGGGAGGCCGGTGAGCCGGCTTGGGGTTTACCTTGAAAGTGGCCGACGGACCCGAGGTCGGCGACGCTTTGGTCGGGGCCGCTTTGCTGGCTCAAGCCCGTCAAAGAGCCCGGTGGCGCGCACTTAGGCGGCGAGTTCTGAGCCCCGAAGCGGGTCGGGGAGCGGCTCGGGGTTTACCCGGCCATGGTGGTCGCTGCCCGGAGGTCGTGACCCAGGGCGGGATCGCTGGGAGTCGCGCCAACTGAAAGAGCCGGGTGCGCGCGAGGCACCGGTGGGTGTAGCCCCAAGCCCCCCGGTCGTGGAGCCGGCAGGGGTTTCCGGGTCGAAGTGGCGCGGATCTCGAGGGCGGCGACGCTTTGGTCGGGCGCCAGCTTGTCGTCTAAAGAGCCCGTAAGCGTCGAAGCGCACCCGGTGAGCGTAACCAGAGCCCCGGCGGTCGTGAGCCGGTCGAGTTTACCCGGTCGGATTTCTGGCAGCTACTGCGGTACGTGGGTCCTTAGAATCAGTGAGCGGACGCAGCGTTTACCTTCGTCGGTTTGAACGCTGTGCTCGTGCGAGCCATTACTGTCGGGTGATCCGAGTGGAACCTTGGCGATCCCCTCGAGGGGGTTCGTTTCAGCCGAGGCGTGGCTCGGCGTGGGCGCCCGACCCGGGCGTTCCATAAAACCTTTCCTTACTCGATCCCGTGTCGACTGCTGTCAGCCGCCGACCGGAAGGCGTACCGCCGCTTACTCATCGATGAGTTCGCGGAGAGTGTGAGGTATGGTCTCGGACGCGAAGTCACGTGATTGGTTCGTCTGGCCGACCCAACCGAGGCCCTGCGGGGGCTCACCGCGACTTCGCCTCGCTCTTTTACGTCTTGGCGGCTTTCGCCCAATTCCGATGGTCGGCCTTCGTGAACCCACAGCACGGTGCCGGGCCTCGGTGCGAGCCTATAGGCGCTTACTCTCCAGGGCCGGGCGCCCATGGGCCGCTTGCATACCTTTCGGCGGGCGCCTGGCCCCATCGTAGAATCCGGCGAGGCTCATGGATGTCTGTGTGCGGGCATGGCCATTCTGTCGGAGCGATTAATGCAGCTGGGATTTAAATGGCTGGCAGCCGTTATCGGAACGGGCAGGCGTGACGGTGACGGTTTGCGACCGCGTCGATTCGCGCGAGGAGGCGTCGATTTCGGCGCGGAGGCGTCTGTTTCGCCGAGCCTATAAAGGAAGGAGCGGGTGGCGTGGTAGGCGCCAAGCCTTCGCTCGTGCGCTGCAAAAGGAAAAAGGGAGGAAGAAAACGAGGAAGAAGAGGAGTCTCTGCTCCGCCCGTCGTCCCTCGCTTTCCTTCGCGCAATTGGAGATGTCATTTGTGCATTCGCGTCGGCCGTGGTGTCGCTATCTCGATGCCTGGAGAGGAAGAGTTCCTTCCTCCGCTACCGAGTCGGTGGCGAGTTCTACCATCGGCCGGGGACCCAACTTGGGGACGGCGAGATAGTCTCGTTAGCGTCCTTCTACTGACCCAGGGCTTCGGGACTTCCACTCCACCCGCTCGTCCGGGGTTGCTGACTATTACGAGGGGAGGTTCATCATCTGAACCCGAATGGAGTCCTCCACATTGCGGTCTTCATGACGCCTGTGTGAGGCCTTCACTGAGGATCGAACCCCACCGCTCTGGCGCCACTTCTTCTTCGCGAGGTCGCCATCGGACACCGCCTCCTCGAGCTTTGATGATTCAAGCTGCGCAACCACATGGCCGTTCTCGTCGACTTGAAGCTGCGACGTCAACCGGGTGGCATAGCGAGTGGTTCTATGTCCGGAACCTCGCAACAAAGGTGCTCCGACCTTCGTGGGAATCTTCCGACGCGTCGCATCCTTGTTGGACTCCGGGCCTCGACAAGAAGGACCGGAAGAAGGTGGACGCGATCCTTGAAGCTCGCGGACCTGGCTGCGGGCCTGGCGAGGCAAGGTGGTCCTCAAAGACGCTCATGGAGGCGCATCCAACCCTTCAAGGACGGTTGCGCCCCATGTTTGAGTACATGGGGCCGAAACCACGCAAGGTCGTCGGAGCGAGCTTCCTCGTCGGAGACTCGCAGCTGCGGTCCAGCCTCCATCGCGGAGACACCGAACCAGCGGCGCTGCCGCGCTGTTCTCGGCCAGAATCCTGCACAATGCCTCGACGGCCTCGCTCGCTTTGCTTTGCTCTGCTTCCTCGCCTCCTTACCGGCGTGCTCCGTAGGCTCGGTGGGATCGATCTCCGTCCCTTCTTGCGCTGGGGAAAAGGAGTTGGCGGCCGTGCGCCTCGGGAAAAAGGAGAAGCGGGCGCCGCCCCTGCTAGCGGAAAAAGAGGCCACCAAGACGCCGGAAGAGGAGTGAGCGCGCGATCGAGCCGCGTGGCGAGGAGGTCTCGGAGGAGACCTCAAGAGACCTCGAGTGAGGGTGACGAGTGAGTCGCTGTTTCGGCGGGAGAAGCTGCCGGCGATTCGGCGGCGACGCGGGTCCTAGTCGCTGGGCCGATCACGGCTTCCTCCAAGAGACCGCGGGCGCGAGTTTTATCTGCGAGCGCTGGTCCCGATGCCGCCTCCTCGGGTCGGCAAAGAGGGCACGTCAAGTGCCGGTTATTCGCTCCTCCTGGCGACTTGCGCAATCCTCTGGGTGCCGACTTCTTCTCGCAATTCACGACCGACCGTGACGCGTAGGGCCTCACCAGGCCGGGCGCCGAGCCCTACTTCGGTGGTGAGAATCGCCTCCTCCCTCCGGTCAGCGGGCGCGTGGTGGTTGTCGGGAGTGGATCGTTGGATCGCTCTGCGATGAGGGGCTCATAGCGGTGGGACGCCAGCCGAAGAGGGGGACGTATCAGGCAGCCGCTGGATGTGGCGCTGGCGAAGCCCTCGAGCGTAAGCTCACGTGCCGTCGACCCGAGGCTTCGGCGGAGCTCGCCGATCTGCCTTCCCCTTCACCGCCGTGGAGGTCGCGAGGCAGCTGCCGGGAAACATCGATTCGCTGCTTGCAACGCCGGGCGACGATCTGCCCGCCACTTCGCCCGCTGCCGCCGCCAGCCTTCGGGCGGTCCGAGTGTCGCCGATAGGCGACTTAAACCGACCATGACGCTCGTCGGCGGAAATCAATCGAAGCGATGCGCCGATCGCCTGGCCCGGTCTTGCCGACTGCCGGGGCCCAGCTCGTTTCACGACGACGACGAAACGTCGCGGATTGGGACGCCTCCAGGATGATGACATGGAAGGATCCACGCCCGCCAACTTACCCTTTGTCGTTGGACGCGTCCAAGGCGAGGAAGTCCATTCTTGAGGGGTCCCGGCCAGGCCAGATCGTAAGTTTGTCGAGGATTTTTCTTGTGCATCTTCTTGTCCAGAAGAAGGAGATCGACCGGCGGGTACTGCGCTTGACATCAGCGGTGGGCAAGTCAAAGTTCCTCCGGCACTTCGTAAAGCGGGAGTGCCATAGGGCGGCCGCTCGGCCTTGAGGGCGCTTGTCGGTGAGCAAGGAAGGCCGCCGGGCGGTCGGCCGCCGAGGTCGGCGAGCCTTGCGGGAGGCTCGGCCGACGGCGAGTCGTTAATGGCCACCGAGGAGAGAGGGCCAGTCGTCCCTGGCCCGGATGCTGAAGCGGCCAAGACTTCGCGGTCTTAAGGGCGGCACACCGCCTCGGCGAGGCCGCCCTCTATCGGGAGGAATGCGAGTCGACCCGCGAGGAGGCCGACAACCAAGGCGGCGGATCGATCTCGCCGGGTGAGCTCGTGACGATGAAGAGCTTGCCGACCCGGCGCTACGACGATCGGGAAGCGCTGCCAAAGGCCGAGGAGGAACTTCACGCCAAGGAGGCTTCCGTGGTGGTGAGTAGCTTAGTCTTCCTGAAGTCATCATGGCGGCGCCCCTCGACAAGCGTTATTTCGTCCTGCCGGATCTGCGAAAAAACCTTACCGACGCTACCGAGTCGCTAAGGGCTGATGGAGGCACGAGGCCGCGGTCGAGTCACGCGACTCGGCCTTCTTTTGAGTAAGCGGCGGGCGGACGGATGCGGCGGACCACGGCACGCCAAATTGACGATCCTCCACGTGGGCGCCCAGTCTGTTCAGGACCGTCGTTCGGCTTACTCGCCCAGCGCCATCCCGCCATGCTTGGGTGGATCCTGGCTAGCGTCGAGCGTCGGTGCGGGAAGCGGCGGTGCTTGGTGCTTCTTTGCCCTGGTCAACACCGGTCTCTTATTACGACGGCGTCGACCTTGAAGCGATCGGGAGCGGCCGGCCGAATCGGCGATGAAGAGGTTGACGTTCATGGCCCGGGTCGATCCGTGTGCCCAAGAGATTGTTTACCGGATCTCGCAAATTCTCCGTCGAAAGGGGAGGAGGATTAGTTTTTCTTCCGCTTGCTTTTTTGGCAATGTATGTGATGAACAGAATTGCCTAGTCGGAAGCTTGACGGGCTGTTTTTAAGTTACTCACCTGTCTATCCGTGTTTCTTTTATGAATTTGGGCAATTTTTCAAGCAGTAGCTACTGGGGTCCACAGGGTGCCCCGAGGCGTGGGCGTTGCACCGTGATTCATGCGAAGAGGACATGGGGAGGAAGAGCCGCCTCGGCGATTGCTTGGTGAAGGAGGTGTTGGAGTCGAACCACCTCCTTCGCGGCTTTGGCGAGTTGAAATCTAACACGATTAGGTGCTCCGGCCGCTCGTAGTGTTTCTTGCTCGGGGGCTTGTTTCCCTCCACAGAGTGCTATGCCGTAGCCGCGCGGGCGAGGGCCGTAGTACTTTGAGCCGAGGGAAAATAGTCAGCGAGTAGATAGCTCGTCGGCTTCGGAGTGCGGCTTAGGTTAGCGACGCACGTTTTTAAAAGATGGTCGGGTTGGGCCATTTGAAGCGAAAAGTCGAGCATTCGTCAACCTATATCGAAAAGGCTCCATCCGACCGGCCGCTGCCTTCACTCGGTAGCCTCCTTTTGCACAAAGTGCTACTTGAATCAGTAACAAGGGTCGTGGGCCGAGCATTTTGGTTTTGAGGAGGTTACTTTAGGAGGGGAGCTTTCGGAGTGGTAACCGGTGCTATCGATTTAAGTCGCTACCCGAGGTCATGCAAATTTCCAGTGGTGCGTGGGGGATGAGGGTGCTGCCACGCCGCTTGAGTTCGTGGTGGGTGTCGCGATTTTTTTCCGAAAGGAATTTTCTGCCGGAGATAAGGGGTGGATTAACTCGCCTGAGGACCCGCTGAATTTGGGTCGATTTGGCGCCATACGTCGCGCTGACCCCAGGCGCTTGCCTGTCTTTCCTCTCGTATCGCCTTGGCGGACTTGGGCGCTTTATCTTCGCGCCGCTGGTTATAAAAGCGCCAAGGCGCTGTTGCTGTTGCTCATGCGCCATGGCGGACCACAATGCTCGGCCGGCGAGAGGTGGTTGCCCATCGTGCCTGCGGTTGAGGAGGGGCGGATCTTGACGCCATGGCTATGTTTGCTCGTGGAGGCAGCGCCGGCGCCTGGCCCTCGTCGTCGGCGTTCCTCTGGCCAGTAGCGAGGGCGCCACTATTGCGGGCGATGGTAGAGGCACGCCGTCATGAGCTCTACGCGGCGGCGCGCATCAAGATCGCAATGGGCGGTTCGCTCTTGGTTGTGGCGATGTTCCTCCATAAATAAATAAAGTGTTCGGTTTCTTTCGTTCGCTCCTTCTCTTTTGTGTTGAGATCTAGCCTCGCTCTTTCGTCAGACGTGATCGAAGGAGGCGGCCGGGACCTTCGCTTTGGGCGAAGTCGCAGTGCTCATGATCATCGCCCAAGGTCTCAATATACATGATGTTGAGACTGCTGCCGCCGTCCATGAGTACCTTGGTCAGGCGCTTCGTCCCCACGATAATGGCGGTCGACGATAAGCGGAGTGCGGGATGTGGTCGAAAGTGGTCGGTCCGAAGGCGACGGCACTCAAACCACCTCAAGTAGTGAGCAGGCGAGTAGCCGTGGACCTCTCGGTGGCGAAGCCGCCGTCGCTTGTCGTAGCACTCCGCCTCCAAGATCATGAGACCGCCGAAAGGCGGAACTTCGGTCGCCTCATCGCTTTTGTCCTGCCGAGCGCCGTCGCTTCTTCCTTACCACGCGACGTCGTGGGGTTTCCGGAGAAACCGCCAGACTTGCAGTCCGATACTTGTGCTTGACGGGATAGTGCGTGGTTCGGCACGGACCATCCATCGCCTTCTCGAATCGGTCGGCGTGAGCCTCTTGCTTGCTTGGGCTTGCAAGCCGGCGATTATTCGGCCTTCGCGCCTGCTTCCTTCCGCTTTCTTTTGTCCTGCCGAGCGGTGGGCGGCGGCCGAGGTCAAGCTTGTGGGCGTCTTCCTTTCGAAGATGGCCTCCCACGGCCTCGGGCCGAGGCGTGGTTGGTGGCGATGTCAAGGAGCTCCTTGGTGGTCCGGGCTTCGCCACCCAACTGTGGACGAGCCTCGCGGTGGTGCCGTAGATGAACGCATCCGACGCGTCGTCGCGGATGTCGGGGAGCTCATTGCCTGGGAAGCGGCGGATGTAGTCCCTGAGGGTCTCCCCGGCCGCTTGCGACTTTTCAGTCGGGAGTTGCGGGCGCTTGTATGTGCCACTGGAAATTTCCGAGTTAAAAGGTCGGCTGTGTCGGCCAACGGCGATGGTATCTGTGACGAGTACTCGAGCCATGCTCGGTGAGTCCGCATAAGATAGATCAGGTAATCTTGGATAACGAAGGAGTCGTCCGTCGCCTCATTTCGACAAAGCGGCCAGAGTCCTCTAACCAGACATCAGGTTGGTAGCCCCGTGTACTTGGCTATGTTGGTCGGGGCCCGACCGACCGGAAGTCGGCGTTATGGGATACTGGCGGTGAACGCCACGCGCCCAGGGACCGTCGAATCCTGGGTCGATGGTCGCGTCGCCCGCTATCGCGACCGCGAGTCTTGCCGTCGGTAGCTCTCCTTCGCGCCTCGAGGTGGTGCGGAGATCATACTGTCCCCAGGCGATGGCGCACCGGTGTATGACGCTGGGAGTTCGTGGCGGGGCCGTCTTGGCTGGCTCACTTGCCGCCTGTGAGGGAGTAGCCAGGCGGCCGAGGTGGCGCCCGTTCACGGAACTAGAACCTGGGCGTCAGCGAACGACAAGACGCTACCGATCCCGAAGGTTCTGGTAGGTGGCCCAACCAGGCTCAGTTGGCTGGCTCGGGCGGCATTCTTCTGAGCAAGATTGGCTGGCAATGTTCGTTGGCGTGAGGGAAAGCGGAAGGCCGCTTAGCTTCCTCACCAATTGTCGATGTGACCGATGCCATGGGCGCAAGGGAGGCCGGGTGGTAGGCTAAGGCCGACGGCGCTCCGCTCGACTCAACTTATCGAGCCTCGGCCTTCCGGGCTTAGTTCTCTCGCTGTCGGCCGAGGTCAGCGTTATAAGTCTTGTCGTCGTCTTCCTCGGCCGGATTCCTCCCGCCGCGCCGTCAGCGGGAGGAGGGGTCCGATGGTAGCGGTGGAGGATGGCTCCGCGCCACACGATCATATTGCACTCGGCGTAGGTTCTTTCGAGGGGCACACTCTTTGGGCTAGAGCCGTGGCTAGAGGAATCCGTCGGCCAGTGTCGTGGAGGGAAGCCGCGCGTATGCTGGCCATGGCACGAAGTTGTGAGCTCGTGGAGGGTGGTTCCCTTTACGCCCAGCTGTGATGTTGCCAGCAACGCCGCAAGATAATCGGAGCCCGCGCGGCTTCTTAAGAGGGCCTCAGTCGAGGCTGAGGACGCCGGCGATCGCATCCAGGCTTGCGAGGGCGTCACGGTCCCGACAGCCGGCGAGGACGAGACAAGCTCCCCCCCCGTGGTGACGATGAAATCGAGGCGCCGGCGGATCCGGCCCCTCGATACCTGGGCGAAACGTAGTGGGAGAAGCCATCGTGAGGAGAATGGGAATCGAAGATGAAGATGTCGGTGAAGACGCGCGAGCCCCTACCGCGCCTAAGCCGGTGTTTGCCAAGCAATACGATTTTATGGTCGGATGGGTCGCGCTCTCTCGAATGGTCGACTCGGAGTCGAGAAGATGTATAATCGTTGGGCCATGTCCTACTCCAGTTCGTGCGGTGTGAATGTATTGATCTTTTGAGACACAGGCAGGGTGTGCAGCGAGGCGACTGGCCTGGCCGTCCGATCCCTCGAGGTTTTAAGCTAGAGTCGAGGCTACCTCGAGTATTTTCCCTTTTCTCCGCGCCCCTCTCTCGGAGCCCCGCCTCCTTATATAGACTGAGGCGGTTTACACGGGAGTTGTGAAGACTACGAGGAGAGGGGTCCATGTCTTGAGGTCCTGCTTTGCTGTCTTGTCCGGCCAACCCCGCCCTCGTCCCGAGGTAGGGTTGGTGGCTCTGTAGCATACTGATCTTGCGTAATCTTGTGGTGGCGTGTTGCGTGGTGCTCTTGTCACTTTTGGTGACTTTAATGGCGCTGACTTTGCTTAGGCCTCGGGAGCGCGCGTACTCTCATGCGGTATGCCAGGCGGCGGGGCCGGGGTTTGACTTCTTCGGTGGCTCTTCGACAACCTTGGGAAGGAGCCGCCTACCTGCACGGATGTCGGGGATCGCCATGCAGGCACGCCGACAGCCATGCGGCCTGCTGACTTGTCAGCGGCGAGCTTGAGCTTCGATATTGGCAGGATAGGTATCGACCGCTTGGAACCAGTCCGCCGACCGTCACGAGTCGGCCCGCTGCAGTCGGGCTCGTTCTTTCTGACCCAAGTACCTTTCGGTGGTGCCGGACTTCCGTCGTGATAGGTCAGCCCGTTCGTGCTTCCGGGCTGATGGGGGTACCCATGGTACGGGTACTCGTCAACTACCATAATGGTAATTTGTGTAGCAAAAGACAAAAGCTTTGTTGCAGCGGCCAGGAAATGATTATGGGATTGAAGTGGAATTGAGTGCCAAATCGAGGCCCTAAAATGGCGTCTTTGGACTAATCAGAAAATGACGAAATTCTAGAGTTTAAATTAGAGCCCAAATGCTTAGTTCAGGTTTGGGCTTCTTGGTCCAAAACATGGCTCCTCTCCTTCTCTCGTATCCTCTTCCGTTTCGGACTGACGCCCGCGATGTCGTACACTACTACTGTACACACCACACAGTCCAGGTTTTCTGAATCTTCAGGGAGAAATGGCGGCTAAAAATGAATGCACAAATGTTTAATCTAATGCGCTTGGTTTAGCACCCTCGTTCACATGCATGCAGAGCTGGTTTGTCTATCGTGTGTCCTACTGTGCTGGAGTCTTTATCTATTGTTGCATACCTGTGCTGGTATGGACAAACTGGAGATGTTACTAGGGTCCAATTGTGCAGTGCTTTATGGCATTTCATGGACTAAAGGTCCAGGTTTGTGGTATTGGGAATGATGTGTGGAAAGGAATTTTGGGGAGGCAAGCGTCCATCTTAAAGATTTGGGGTTGTTGTGGGTTAATGCCGCTAGAAACCGGAGGTTTTGCTGATCTCGTCGACCGTGAAGTGCCTCCCAACTTGTCCTCACGAGAAGCCATGGGTAAGATGAGAGCAGGGAGGCGTGTGGTGCCTGACAGCCCGGTACTGTCTTGCGGTTCTGGTGTTCTAGGAGTAACCACATGTTGTTCTACTACTCCATTAGTTTGAAATTTTACTATAACTTGTGTTAAGGCTAGAGACTGTTGCTGATATCTTGTGGGAAATAGTTGACTGTGGTGTACTAGTGTGTTAAGACAATTGTCAAGGACGGCAGGCGATCTAAAACGTTGTTGTCTGAATTCTGATAGGTGTTACCGAAGCAACTTGCTACATGTTGGTCATGAAATGCCTGCTATGTGATAAATCCACCCTTCTTTTACTAACCAAGATACATACGTAGTTAAACTTTTCCAACAAAGGTAACACTCTAGCTGAAATTGCTTAAACATGTGCGTTTTCTGAACGCCGTAAGTTCTGTATTTTGGATGATGTGAAGAAGGTTTGCACATGAAAAGTATACCCAGTTGTCCCTGGTTTCTGTGTATGCTCGGGCCTTCTTTGTTTCATAGCTTATAAGAAGAATCCTGCAGATCTTTCTCCAGTATTTCTTTAGGAGACAAGCATGTTCTAGTTTTAAACACACTTCACTTTGATTTCTAACCTTCCTATTTACCTCTGGTGGTAGGAAAATGTGCTCAGGCTCAGAGATGAAAGAAATGACTGGGAGCGGAATATTTGCTGCACGCGATGAAAATGGTGATTCCGAGTCTGGTTCTTGGGCCTCAAATCCTCCTAACAAAACTGCTTTAAGGTGTATCAGCTTATCAGGTATCTTGATGCCTTGCTTGTTGCAAATGGAAGCGGTTTTGTGCCGACCCACATAATTAGTCTAAGGTAACGACAGTAACTACAGCAATTACACTGAGATAATTACACAAATCTCGGCATACTAACTAATTAAAACACCGGGCGCATCCGATGTTTTATCAATTAGTATACCGTGTTCAGAGTGTTGCAATAGAACAATAATTATTAGTATAACATGTTCAAAGTGTTGCAATAGAATAATAATTAGAGATTGAAATAGAAACTTTACTTCATTCCATTGCCACGCAGGCTACATGATCAGTATATTAATTATACATAGGATCCAGGTACAACAAAAATATAATATAAAAATATTAACTACCCAAAAGCCGACAAAAGCTAGTACATAGTCTATCCATTAATCTAATCCCACTAGTACAGATCTGGCTATCAGTATGGTTGACAACAACCATCAGTACCGATTTTTGAACCAGTACAGACCATCCGGGACTGATGCCCATTGGGCATCAGTACCGGTTCCACCAATCGGTACTAATAGGACTAGAAATGTTTCAAAATATGTCGAGGATGTATGGGAGAAGCGGGACTCGAACCCGCAACCTCGTGACTCCAGCCTCACCCTTCTAACCAACCCACCCACCATCGCGTACTAATATACATAGAATATGCATTCCTTTTGAACTTTCCTGAAACGAGGCATCAGTACCGGTTCGTAACACCAACCAGTACTTATGTGAGGGCATCAGTACCAGTTTGTGGATCTAACCGGTACTGAAAGCCCACTACGGCCATGTAGCCAATGAACCGGTACTAATGTCACTATCAGTATGGGTTCAAATCCAATAAGTAGTGATGTGCTGGTAGTAAAGCCTAGTTTTCTAGTAGTGTCCACCTGGTAGTTCCCTTCCTCATAACCCTGATATTGTGGTTGCTCCTCAACCCAAGCCTCGTAGTCGAACTCATTGGGATCCATGTCCCAATCGAATGCATGACCATCGAAATCATTCTCTAGCCAAGGGAGATTTAGCAAGAGTGAATACAAATGTACTCAGTAAGTATTAATAGCAAATGCAAGAAATGGATTTCCTCTCATGCCATTCCTCTCATATCCATCCAATAGACACCTTCTCCCAAAATCAATTTTTACAAAAATTAGGTTTTGGGTTTTCTTTAAGGGTTACATATTTTAATTATGAAAATAGCTGCTAGCACTTGTATATGAGATAGACTTAGCTTTCATAACCTTCAATCCAGGAGACAAGCATGAATTCATGATTTAACCCTGCGCAAGTTTGTACCATTTTACCCATAATGACCCCATCCTGTGAGGCCCCAGAATGTTTATCACTAATCTGGTATTAGATCTCCAACCCTAGTGGCCAACGAGTAGTGGTGTCCTCGACTGATCCCCACCTATCCTCAGCAAACCAGTTGTACCGTGCTACCGCAGCAACACTGGTACTCAACCCAAGGCTTTAAATATAGCGCCTCAAAATTTTTCTCAGCCCTTAGCTGAAGTTTATTGTCTCTAACTATTTCTACCTAAAATTTCAGCCCTCAGCTGAATCTCAACCCTCAGTTGAGTCCTACATATTGACTGTCAGTCGAGACCTACATTCTCAACCCTTAGTTGAGTCCTACATATCGACCCTCAGTCGAGACCTACATTCTCAACCCTTAGTTGAGTCCTACGGTCTCAAATTACAGTTGATTTTGTGTCCTTCACTAGGACTCCCGGCATACCCAGCTTCACAGTCTTAGTTATCTGCTCATATCCAATGTGGAGATCATAATACCTTCATAGGACAATATTTGCTGACCGATTTCACACACTATGGTTGGTACTGTAATTACGGCTTATTGCCCGAGTGTAGTTGTTTATCCTTATATTATAGCCTATGTAGAGGGTCCCACCGGTAATACTCACATCTCAAGGTACCCTCTACCCACCACATATATATACACCCTTCCAAATACCTTCAACGCATAATCAAATTCTCACAACCAATCCATCTTTCCAGCAGTTCATTCAATTTAGGGTTTTGATTTAAAAGATATTTTACCATGCAGTGATGACATTACAAAACATTTAAAATGATTTCACAAATATGATCAAAAGAAACTTGACTAGATTCTGATAAAAGTAAGAGAGGTGCTTCTATGCTCTTCTTTTTTAAAGTTGCACAAATATTAAAGCATGATTGAAGGGTGGATGAGGATTACTTACCCCTTCGCTTGCTTCAAGATTTGTGCAATTTGTATTGGGGGGAAAGCATAGAAGCACTACTCAGTAAGTAATCATCCTCACGCGGTTGTTGAGGATCAACAGTAGGATTGAATTTGATTTTTGAAATTATAAAGATGGCATATTTTAATGGCCAATAGATTTTACAAGTTTTACGGTGTCCAACCATCTATGGATGACTAGCCACTACTATGTTGCTACACCTTAACTAAAGCCCACGAATTTAGCATAATTTCAATTTTACGAAGCAATAAAAATCAGCAGATTTAATTACTACTAAATTTGTAAATTTTATATACTTATTTCCTACATAATCGTAGCTTTTGGAATTTTATTTCAAGATTTTCCTACGACCAATAGACGGCAATTAAGCCTACGCGGTCCGCACGGGAGACATAAACCTATTTTTTTTTTCTTTTCTTTTTTCCCTCTTGTCTTTTCTTTCCTCCCCCTTTTCTTCTTTTCTTGTCTCATCTTCTTTTCCTTTCTTTTCTTTCCTTCTTTTCTTTTCTCTAGCCGGTGCCTCCCTTGGCTCCTCTCTCAGTTTTTCTCCTCACTAATCTCTCTCTACTCCCTCTACTCTACTGGTCGATCCCTCTTCTACTCCCCTCCATGGCTGAACCTCCCCTGCCCTCTTCTCTCTCTTCTACTCTTTTCTCTCCTCCACTGGTTTGGTGGATTAACCCTAGGTCCAATAGGTCACCGAACGAATGTAAGTTCCCAAAGACTCCTATGATCACATCCTCTACTTCGATTTTACTAGGATGGTTTGATTTTCAAGTGGACATAGTGGGTCGTGCTAGGTCAATGATGAAGTGTGTGCATGAAATTCTTGGGGATAGGAGGTCTTGCAGTGATACCATGTTTGGATCATACACCGGGGAGTACGGGATGATCATGGCACACGCAAAACAGTGCCCCTCTAATACTACACCCTACGACCACTACGGCTTCCCCTCCATGATCTACTAGCTACACTACCCAATCTACTCAGCTAAGCACTTTACCAAGTTGTACTCCTACTGCTAAGGTGCACCTGAGGTTTGGTTCGTGACTGAAGATGCTGAGGGGTTGGTGTACTGGTGAAGGTACTGTTGAGGAAGGAGGGCTCCCTTTGCTTGTGATCTCCTCCTGGACCTCCTCCTTGCTTGTGTTTGCTCTAGCTTGGGGCTCCTTCTCCTCCTTGTTGTGCTGGCTCTAGCTCGAGCTCCTTCTCCTCATTGCTGTGATTGGCTGGTTCCTCTTCTTGCTCTTGGTGGTTCTTGCCTGGCTTAAATTCTTGCTCTCAGTTTCTTGGCTGTCCTCCTGGCTTTTGGTTTGAGTGGGGAATGGAAGATATGGCTGGGCTGTTTGTTCTCTCTCTCCCCCCCCTCCCCCCTTCAGTTCAAAGCAAAGGAAAGGGGAGAATGGATTGCCGCCTCTCCTTGGCTTCACTTGGGAGTCTCCCTAGCTGTGACTAAAGAAAAGAGAGTGCTGATGTCCTCTTGGCTGGAGAGTGAGGAAAAGGGAGTGAGCTGGCAGTTTCAGTTGAAGCGAGCCAATGGGGATGCACACTTTTCCTCTAGTCATAAGCACCAAATCACCAACTATGCCTTGTTTAAGTTTGTTTGCCAGCATGTCGTGAGTTTTTATTTGTGTCATATTATGTTAGTGGATCTCTTTGAGCATGCTTAATTTTCTTCACGACTTTTGTGAATAATTTATTCCAAATGGTAGTGTTGGTTTCTAACTAAGGCCTTGTTTGGAGGGCTTTAAGTCAGTTTCAGCTTCCAAAAAACTAGTACCCCCCCCAAACAGTGCAACTTTTAAGCGACTTTTGGTATATAAAAGCTGAAAGCTGGTTTGGGCCTGCTTTTGCGACTTATTGTTAAAAAAAATTAGTTATTTGCCAAACGGTCTCTTATAAAAAGCTATAACTATTTTTCAGTTTAAAAACCCAAAAAACAGCTTTTCAGAAAAGTTACAGCTCCCCCAAGCAGACCGTAAACCGTGTCTTCTTTCATAATAGCAAACTATAACTTGCATAAGTCATAGGGGTGAAAACGAGTCGGACACGGACATATATTGTTCTTTTCGTATCCTGACCCATATTTTGTTTCCCGGATTTGGAACCGGATATGGATACGAATCCGGGTTATGCGAGATACGGACATGGGACGTGACAGATTTGAGTCAGGAACAGATAAAGATATACAGATAATGCACACATACATAGAGTAATATATGTTGAATCGAACCACTTGAATATATAATTATGATAGCAAGTTAAATATCCACATTCCACAATAATAAAATAAATAATAACCATGACACGATATTAGTGTTCATACATCGGTGTTGAAACAAATAGATTAATATCAATGTTCAATGTAGGGTTGTTCCCTTCTTTTAGTAGACATTGTTATATAACGTGAATACAGTCAGCAACAATTTTAAACGTTGGCAAATGGTATACAGAAAAGATTAACCATGTAAAAACAATAATACTACAAATTTTTATTATTAAAATTATCTTCAAAACAATCCCCGCAAAGATACCAAAAATTGGAATAAACTCTTGCTTTGATGTTGAGAAGTGGGATATGAAGATATGTGGTTGAGATATCAGTAATATTTTCCAACTTGCATCATGTTTAATGTTTACTACAGATTGTTTGTTGACATAAAGGTCACTAGATCAGCGAATAATTTGCTCTAAAATGCAAGTTGGGCTCTAATAAACTGAACCACCCTTCTAAGTTTCTTCAACTCCGATTGCCCAGGTTGTACGAGCATTTCTTGCATAAAAACAACCATAAGGTCCATAACATTGTTTTGTGAAGCGATCTTTTAAGTGTGCGATGCACGTACATACGGATATTGACATGACAAATCAAATCTGAAGCAAAAGTTGATACAAACACGGGGCAGTGTTAGAAATATTTACGAAGAGAGATTTGATTATTTGCCATAAAATTAATGTACACTTGATAATTTATCACACTATGTCTTATTAATATATGGTTCCTAGGCTCAAATATCAGTCAGTCAAACACGACATCATAAATCATCGATGCACATGAATTTTATAACAAATAATCAATTATATCAGTTATGTAACGTTCAAAATCAAAGTATAACGCACTAATGCTTAAATAGCACGAAGTATATTGAACCAAAAGTGGAGGAAGGGAAGTGAGACCAGACCCGCCAACGCCAGCGAAGCGGACGGGTACGGGGAGAGCGCCCCGAGGGAAGCCATGAGAAGGGAAGCGAGCGAGTCGTCGGAGACCTTGCCGGTGACCACGAACACACGGAGCTCGCCGTCCCGGGCTGCCGCGTCCACCACCCTCCCGTAGGAGAAGGCGCGTGGGAACGCCCCCACCGCCGTGCTGCCGGCCAGCAGCCCTCGCCCGCGCCCGACAACTACGATTCATCGCGATAGCATCGCCTGCCACACGTACGGATCAAAAAAAGCAGATGCCGGCGGGAGTGGAGACTGGGCAAGAGACTCGATGGCGGGGCAGGGGTTCTATGCGACATAAACCCTCTGTGCTGAGGATGAGGTCAAACTATTGCAAGCCAGGGTAGTGGATGCACAGGTAGGGGGCGAGCGGCGGGTGGGCGATCGATAAGAACTCAATGCGCGAGCCTATGCTAGTGATGCCTTTGGCGGTGGTGGCGCTCGGTCGTTCGGCAATGTAATCCAGGGAGAGGCGGAGCGACTGCGGCGGGGAGCGTATTGGTCTCGGTGGCCATCTCCACCGGAGAGGTGAAGAAAAAGTGAGGGAAGTTAAGGGGGAGAAGAAGCCCATCACCAGTATCGCCTTGCCCGATCGCGTGGGCCTGGAGTGACTAAAACGGGTGAAAACGGATAAGATATTTGATTAGGATAAATTCGGATATCTCAATAGAAAAATCTGAATATTTAGATTTTATTTTTATTTTTGTTGAATATTGAGTGCTCTGAATCTGATTTTGAATTCAGATCTCGTTTTGGATCTAGCCAGATAGTCAAATCTCTTTCCAAATTCAATCCCGACTAGATCCAACTTTGGATCGGACGGAAAATATCTAGCCCACTTTCACCCTAGTTAGATATCATTTAGTGCTGAGCGAAGTGTGTCCTCTAAGAAACCATCCTCATTGCAAGATGGCCACGAATGTGTAAATTATGGTAACTCATATAATCTTTTAGTATTGTTGTTCCTAGATTGTTGTAGCTGTTGGTTTCACTAAACATTTTCTCCCTCGTCGTTATTGTGGTTCTCTTTACGTGATTCATCTTATTTATTCTTGAGATCGTGCGCACTCATGTCGTATCTCACAAAACTCTAATCCAAGGTGAGAGCTGTTGTGTATTAGAAAGGGTATTAGAGTATAACACAATGAGAGCTGAGTGGTACCTGGAGAGTGAAGCTGATGCTAAAATGATAGTGTAGTTAGCTTGGATAGAAGTAAATTTAGATAGTGTAGTTTTAGTAGAAGACTCTTGCTTTTGATTTTGATTGAATCGGCAGAGCCGAGCCTTTCGTAAAAAAAAAAAGGTTTTTAGCAGTAGATTGGCTTGGTTAGAGCACTCAATGATGTAAACAGTACATATAGAACGCTAAGGAGGATGCAATTTGATGTAGAAGGTGAGTAAAATTAGAGAAAGTAGAGTTCTTTCTTGTTGGATTATTTGGGCCAAGCCCATTTGATTGAGACAATAAATCCTAGAAAATCTCAAAGGCCCACCTCATGAGGAGCATGTGCACTAGCAATAGTACCACATTGCTAGCCTAAAGTGGTGAGCACTAGTTTAAATAGTAGAGTGTGCTACACCATGGTAGAACCATGTGGAGAAAGGGAGAAAGAATACACACGCGCGCGCTCGCCTCGCCTCGCCGGCCTGCT
Organism: Rhipidocladum racemiflorum; assembly: GCA_036346355.1. NCBI lineage: Eukaryota > Viridiplantae > Streptophyta > Magnoliopsida > Poales > Poaceae > Rhipidocladum > Rhipidocladum racemiflorum. The sequence goes on from CM070572.1 coordinate 24,086,440, forward strand.
CGGGCTCGGGCTCTGCTCGGGCACGGGCCGGGGGCGGGGCGCGGGCGTACTGCGTGAATGGTCCGCCGAATTCGGTCCAGGGCTTTGCGTGAGGGCGCAGCCTCCTTTGCAGATTACTCTTTTGCTACTCGGAATCGCGGTTGTAGTATGAGATAAGGACACCGTATGATCCCGTAATGGACTCCGATCGTGGGGCGTCCTCGAGTCGTGTTCGATTACGGATCGCTACTGTGGCTCCTTTATATCTTCGCGCCGTCATCCGGGTAAAACAGAAGTTTTCTGCGCCTAGCTTTTGCCGATTTCCCTCGCGCCGCCATCAAGTTCGCCCGTCCGTGCAGACACGTGCACCAACGGAAAGCAGTCTCGAAACCGTCCGTCTCGCGTTCTTGCACCGGAGAGGGCGAATCGTTTTTGGAAGCGCCGCGCGGCGCTTACGCCACCGTCACGGCTCGTCTTCCTCGACGTTCAGAGCGGCCGCTAGGCATCGCGCTCGCGCGCGCATCAGACGCTTATGCACGCTCGTCATCGCTTCCATCGCACCGCAAGATGCGTTACAATGTTTCTACTGCTTATTTTCAATCTATTGATTGTGAGCACATTAGATGGATATATGTGTAGTCTTCTAGCATATGCATCTATAGTATGCTCCTGTTATTCACATCGATAGTCAATCACATGTTGTTCATGATTTACTTTTGGATTAAATTAAACCTAGATGTGCCTTTAATTCTAACAATCCAAAACCTGATTATAGGCGCTTAGGTTTATCAATGGCTGGCTTTGCCGAGGCAATCGAGGCCGGAAAAATTCACCGGTGTGCACTTCAAAAGATGGCGCATAAGGGTCACCTTGTGGCTTACAGCTATGAACGTGTTCTGGGTGTCGAACGGCAAACCAGAGGATATGGATCCAACTCCTGAAAAGGAGAAGGCATATCGGGATGCCAACACACTCTTTGTGGGAGCCGTTCTTAGCGTTCTTGCCGATCGTCTGCGATGTGTATATGCACATTAAAGACGCCGAAGGAACTATGGGATGCTCTGAATGCTAAGTTCGGTGCTTCCGATGTCGGCGGTGAATCAGTATATCATGGAGCAATATCATGACTACAAGATGGTGGATAACCGTTCAGAAGTTGAGCAGCTCATGAGATACAGGTTCTCGCCAGTGGAACTCGAACTTCTCAAAATCCAAGTTACAGCAGGTTTGTGGTCGGGGCATTATTGCCAAATTACCTCCTTCATGGAGGAATTTTGCCACATCTCTCAAACATAAGAGACAAGAGATTTCTGCTGAGAATCTGATTGCGTCTCTAGATGTTGAGGAGAAAGCTCGAGCTAAGGATGCACTGTGAAAGGAACTGAGGGGCGCCTAGCGCCAATGTGGTGCAAATCTCACATGGCAAGAACAAAGGGAAAAATAAAGCCAAACAAACCACTAATTTCAAGAAGAAGAAGTCAATGAACAAAGATGAGAAGCCCTGCTTTGTTTGCGGTGAGATTGGACACCGGGCCAAAGCAGGTCCAAATCGCATAAGCGTGAAGGGTGAGCAAGGACGTAACTCAAAGTCCTCCAGCGTGACCATTGGCAATCTTCGAGGAGGAACTTCGGGTATGGTAACGCATCTATTGTTCTTTCAAGAAATCGCACCACCGATTGGTGGATTGATACTGAGCTAATGTTCATGTGTGTGCCGATCTCTCTTTGTTCTCTTCTTACCAGGCCGTATGGATTGCTCCGTGTTGATGGGAAACAATAATGCTTCGTTCTTGGTGTTGGCACGGTAGATCTGAAGTTTACTTCGGGAAAGATCGTGCAGCCTAAAGAACGTGCAAGATGTCCCCTCAATAAATAAAAACCTGGTCGCCGCTCCCTTCTATGTAAAGAAGGGTTCAAAGTGGTGTTTGAGTCTAATAAAGTAGTCGTGTCTAAGCATGGACTTTTTATTGGTAAAGGCTATGAATGCGGAGGCTTGGTCCGATTTTCCCTTTCTGATTTTTGCACTAAAGTTGTGAACCCTATTTGTGATATTTCCAATGGAGGTGAAGCCGATGTTTGGCACTCACGGTTATGTCATCTAAATTTTGGTTGTATGACTCGGCTCGCTAGTATGAATTTAATTCCAAAAATTCCTACCACAAAGGTTCTAAGTGCCAAAGTTGTGTGCAATCAAAGCAACCTCGCAAACCTCACAAGGCATGGAGGAGAGAAACTTGGCACCATTAGAACTCATACATTCAGATCTTTGTGAGATGAATGGTGTGTTGACTAAAGGAGGAAAAAGATATTTCATGACTCGATTGATGATGCATCTAGATACCGCTATGTTTATCTCAAGAAAACTAAAGATGAGGCTTTAGACTACTTCAAAGTCTATAAGGTCAAGTTGAAAATCAATTAGAAAGAAAAATCAAAAGGCTTAGGTCGATCGTATGGTGAGTACTTCTCACCGAGTTCGACTTATTCTCGTAAGGAACATGGAATTATTCATGAGAGGACACCTCCCTATTCGCCCCAGCCTAATGGGGTTTGCCAAAGAAAGAACCGCACTCTAACCGATTTGGTAAATGCCATGTTGGACATCAAGGGTCTATCTAAGGAATGGTGGGGAGGCCCTGTTGACTTCTTGTCACGCTTTTGAATAAAGTTCCTTCTAAGAATAAGGAGAAAACCTCATATGAAGAATGGGAAGGGAGAAAACCATCACTTTCATACTTGCGCACGTGGGGTTGCTTGGCGAAAGTCAATGTGCCCATAACTAAAAAGCGCAAACTTGGACCTAAGACAAGGATTGTGTCTTTCTCGGGATACGCTCATCGGAGCATTGCCTATAGATTTTTAGTAGTAAAGTCTGAGGTATCCGACATGATCGCTTGCACAATCATGGAATCCAGAGATGCCACCTTCTTTGAGGGCATATTTCCCATGAAAGATTTGCATAGCGTTTCTAGTCAAAATCTCGAGATAATTCCCGAACCTATTGCACAAACCGAGGATTCTCAACAGATACTCCGAGCAAAATCCTCGAGGAGGATGATGTTGAGGCTCCTAGGAGGAGCAAGAGACAAAGGATGGTTAAATCCTTTGGTAATGATTTCACCTGTGTACCTTGTGGATGATACTCCCACCTCTATTTCGAGCTTATGCATCTTCCGATGCATCACCGGAAGGAGGCAAATCGTAGTGAGATGGATTCTATTCTGCCTAACGGAACTTGGGAGCTCAGAACTGCCTTATGGTTGCAAACCTGTAATGTAAGTGGGTGTTCAAAAAGAAACTAAGGCCTGATGGTACTATTGAAAAGTACAAGGCTAGACTTGTGGCTAAGGGTTATACGCAAAAGGAAGGAGAGGATTATTTTGATACTTATTCACCGCTAGGATCACAACCATCCGGTACTTTTATCCTTGGCTGCCTCTCATGGTCTCATTGTCCATCAAATGGACGTGAAGACAGCTTTTCTTAATGGAGAGCTAGATGAGGAGATCTACATGGATCACCAGATGGATTTGTGCTACCCTGACATGAGAGCAAGGTGTGTAAGTTATCAAATCTCTTTATGGCCTTAAACAAGCACCTAAACAATGGCATGAGAAGTTCGATAGAACATTGACACAAGTCGGCTTCGTTGTAAACGGCGACAAGTGTGTGTATTATCGCCATGGTGGGGGTGAGGGAGTTATTCTGTGCCTATATGTGGATGACATTTTGATCTTTGGAACAAACCTTGATGTGATCAATGAGGTCAAGTCTTTCCTGTCTGGAAATTTTGAGATGAAAGATCTCGGAGAGGCTGACGTGATCTTGAACATCAAGTTAGTCAAAAGTGAGGATGGGATTAGTCTTTCTCAATCCCATTATGTGGAAAAGGTTTTGAGTCGGTTTGGCTATTCGGATAGCAAGCCTTCTCCAACACCTTATGATCCAAGTGTGATTCTTCGGAAAAACAAGAGAATTGCTAGAGATCAAATGAAATACTCTCAGATCATTGGATCTCTCATGTACTTGGCTAGCGCTACAAGGCTCGATATCTCATTTGTCGTAAGCAAATTGAGCCGGTTTACTTCTAACCCGGAGATGATCATTGGCGTGCACTCGAAAGAGTTATGCGTTACTTGGTGGGTACAAGAAATTATGGAATACACTATACCGGTACCCTTCAAGACTAGAGGGTTATAGTGATTCAAATTGGATCTCTGATGCCGATGAGATTAAGGCCACCAAGGATATGTGTTTACACTTGGTGGGGCGCCAGGTCGTGGAGGTCTTGCAAATGTACTATTTTGACACGGTCAACTATGGAGGCAGAATTGATCGCATTGGATACACCACCGTTGAGGCAGAATGGCTACGTGAACTCTTGATGGATCTTCCGGTGGTTGAAAACCAATACCGCCATTCTTATGAATCGTGACAATCAAACAGCTATTGTTAAAGTGAACAGTTCTAAAGATAACTTGAAATCCTCAAGACATGTGAAAAGACGCTTGAAGTCCGTCAGAAATTGAAAAACTCCGAGTGATAGCATTGGATTATATCCAGACGGCTAAAAACCTGGCGTATCCCTTCACTAAAGGGCTATCACGGAATGTGATAGATAACGCATCAAAGGAACTAGGCATGAGACCCATGTGAGTTATACCATAGCGGTAACCCAACCTATGTGATCGGAGATCCCGTGAATTAGGTCTTGGGAAAAACAAGCTCTTGGTTAAGAGGAGAGTAATTTTCTAACTAGTTCCAAGTGAAGATGCAATACTCTCAAATCAGTATGGCAGGTTGGCTTTTGCCTTAATGTGTTCTGTTGGCTTTATTTAGCGAAGATGTCATCCTACAGAGCATCTTGAAAGAACACACCTATATGAGAGTGATCATGAAAGTCGCAGCCTATGAGACTTGGGTAATCTCTAGTAAGCTCATGAAGAGACCATGGAGTACGACTTATATGCTCCACCCGAGGGGAAGCCTATTGGCGACCTAGTATCGCCTAAGGCTTTAAATGAAACTCAATCGCACAAAACTTGCAATTCAAGGCTTAGTCCATTGTTCAAGTTGTGGCCGAGTGTAATTTGGAGTCCTAGGTGCAATTCAAGGCATAGTCCATTGTCACCAAATGTCGGTATATTAATGACTTTGGGAACAGGCAAGACCGGTGGGACTTTGAGATCCGGTGGGGATTGTTGGATTATTTGGGCCAAGCCCATTTGATTGAGACAATAAATCCTAGAAAATCTCAAAGGCCCACCTCATGAGGAGCATGTGCACTAGCAATAGTACCACATTGCTAGCCTAAAGTGGTGAGCACTAGTTTAAATAGTAGAGTGTGCTACACCATGGTAGAACCATGTGGAGAAAGGGAGAAAGAATACACACGCCACGCCGCCTCGCCGTAGCCGGCTGCTCGCTCGGGCTGCACGGGCGGCGAGGCGCGCGTGCGTCTGCGTGAATGGTCCGCCGAATTCAGTCCAGGGCTTTGCGTAGCGCACCTCCTTTGCAGATTACTCTTTTGCTACTCGGAATCGCGGTTGTAGTATGAGATAAGGACACCGTAATGCATCCCGTAATGGACTCCGATCGTGGGGCGTCCTCGAGTCGTGTTCGATTCGGTATTGTGGCTCCTTATATATCGCGTCGCCGTCATCCGGGTAAAACAGAAGTTTTCGCGCTCTAGCGTTGCCGCTTCCCTCATTGCGCCGCCATCAAGTCTGCCCGTCCGTGCGGCGTGCACCATAACGGAAGCAGGTGTCTCAAACCGTCCTCCTCGTTCTTGCACCGGAGAGGACGAATCGTTTTTGGGAAGCGCTCGGCGATCGCTTTCACGCCACCGTCACGGCTCGTCTTCCTCGGACGTTCAGGAGCGCCGCTAGGCATCGCGCTCGGATCGCGCGCTTCCGTCCCCTCAGACGCTTACAACGCTTCATCGCTGCTCCATCGCACCAACGAGCGATGCGTTACAATGTTTCTACTGTTTATTTTCAATCTATTGATTGTGAGCACATTAGATGGATATATGTGTAGTCTTCTAGCATATGCATCTATAGTATGCTCCTGTTATTCGTTACTGATAGTCAATCACATGTTGTTCATGATTTACTTTTGGATTAAATTAAACCTAGATGTGCCTTTAATTCTAACATTTCTTATACAAGATATAATTCAATTGAGAAAACCCAAAAAGTTAGAGATGAGGATTGATAGAAAGGGGGGAGAGGAGGATTGATAAAAGGTGAACGGGTGTTTAATCTGGCTAAAACTTCAAATGCACTCGTATTGTGATTTTGTGACCTTGGACACATATTGCAATCGAAGGAACTGTCGGGATCTGATTCCGTTCCGGCAGAGGATGCGAATCCGTCGACTGCTGCGCCATCCTCACATCCCGCCGCACACTCGAGCAGAGCTCCAACCTCCAACACACAGCTTGCGCGGGATGGGCGCCTGGCTGCAGGTGGTGCTCCACGTTTCCGCAAGCTTCGCACTCTTGTGTAGGCTAGGCTGCTGCCACGCCACACATGCAAACCAACACGTACGCATGGTTTCCAGCGGCCACAAAGCTGCCCACCGGCCAAGCCCGCTCACATCGGGTTACCCTTTCTCCCACTGAAATACGCACCGGGCGCGCCATTTGGTGATAACCGCTACGCAAGCTTCTTGGTGGTCTTCTCTCTGCTTCTCTGTTCGCCTTCTTGTTCTTGTAATCGTCTCCGGCGAGAGACAGCGCAGGTCAGTGGATATGTGCTAGCTTCGTTTCCGTCGTCGCGTTCTGCTCCCCTTCCCTTCTTGTTCTACTAAAAATGACGCAGCTGTACTGCGTGTGGCTGACGGTTACTCGTACTCCTTAATTTGCTCTGTGTTTGCCTGCCCATTCAGTTCGCCGGTCGCTAGCTGCCTCCTCCATTTCCGACTGCCATCCGCGCCAGTTCGCGGGCGCCGCCGTCGTCCGGAAGAGAGGCTCGCCGCCGGCGTTACGAATCGCCGTCCGTCCGCCCCGTGGGGCCCGCGCGCCGGTAAAAGGGAAGGGAGGAGCCTAGGAAAGCAAGTGGGTGCTTCGCCGCTGTCGCAGTAGCCTCTGGAACACTCTCAAACAGGTGAGAAATTGTTCTGACCCCTGGCTTTTGCTTTCCTCGTTTTATGCTACGACAAAAAGGTTAGGTCCGTGACGCCATGGTTCGAATAATCGAATGCAAGCAGTATGCTCCGAAAACTTTTTTTTTCATATAAGTAAGAAGAAAAGACCGAAGCGTTTGGAATCTCGAAGCGTGTTGTTCTTGTCGCTCACTCGCTCTGCCTCGGTGCAGCTCGACCTCTATATTTGAGGAGAGTCACGTGCGACTACTGTTGGTTGGACCCACATTCAGTGGTGGGGCACACTAACTCTTGTTGAACAGAGTCTTAACATGCAGCGAACATTCAACTGAATCAGTTTCTATCATGCACGATCCTTTGTATATCGTGTGTTGAGATACAGTGAGACTCTTAATATTTATTATTGGGACTGAGCTTAATGAGTTCTAGAAGAATACACATAGTTTCCAGGAGTACAAATGATTTATATAGAGACCTGTTGTAGTCTCTTTTAACACTTTTTTTGATAGTCGATGTCAAATTTTCCTTTTGAGTCTTCTTAAGAGTCTCTTATGTTAGTTTAGTGTTTAAGTTTCTGAGTTAATATTGGTCTACGCTCTTATTGAGCGGTTATCATTTAAAGTTGAATGAATTATTATTTTCTAGGATATTTGTTTAAGTGTGCTATGCTTGTTCTATATTTTTTTACAATATGTTCCTGATGCAACAATTGTTTGATTGAATTCATTCATTTAATATAGAACAATCGTATAATCCAATGGCGAGGAGAAAATTTGTCTTGTAGATAGTTACACCACGAATTCAATTCTTAGAAAAACTAAATATTTTCATACTTTGACTACGAAAACTAAAAATATTATGATCATTGCCGGAAACAATGTCCTCATAGTTGGCTTTAAAAGAGCCATCATAGTTCTCTATATGGGTACTCGTATAATAATACACTATTAAATTTTAAAAACATCCATTTGAATGGTTTTCATATGGAGACAAAATGAGGATGGTACAAAAAACTACTCATGACTAAGTTTAACGGGTGCAATAAATGTGTGGTTGAAAAATTTCCTTCCTTCTCCTTCAGGTTATACTATATATGTATAAAACTTGAAGTTTATGTTGTGATGAAAGCTATACTTAAAAATCCAAAAATATTAAAGATCTGATATGATTGACTGAGTCATCCTAAGTTGAACATGATGAGAAGAATTATCAATAATTCTACCAGCCATAGTATAAAAACCACACTTCCCTAGACCTGAAGACTTCTTATACCATGCTTGTGCTAAAGGAAAATTCACAATTAGACCCTCTTATCTAAAAGTTAGGGAATAATCACCGAATTGCCTGGATAGAAATCAACATGATATTTGTGAACCTATCCAACCCCTTTCGAATCCCTTTAGATACTTTATATTACTGATAGATGCTTCTACTAAATGTTCCCATGTATGTTCCTTATCTACTCAGAATCATACTTTTGCTAAATTAATTGCCTAAATTATTAAATTAAGGGCATCCTTTTCAGAATAAATAATCAAGTCTATTCGAAAGGTCAATGTTGGCAAGTTCACCTAAAAGGCATTTAATGATTATTGTATGGCTCTCGGCATTCACATAAAGCATTCAATGCCTCATGTCTACGCACAAAATGACCTTGCAAAGTCATTAATTAAAATAATAAAACTTATTGCTCGATCACTCTTGCAGAATTGTAGGTTACTCACCAACTATTGAGGCCACACAATGTTGCACGCTATTGTATTAATTCAACTCAAATCAACCACATACAATGAAATTTCCCACTTGCAGATAGTGCATGGAAAAAAACAAGTATTTTCTATCTACGGAAATTTGAGTGCGTTGTATATGTGTTAATCTCATCACCACAGCGTACAACCATGGGCTCTCATCGGAAGTTGGGGATCTATGTAGCTTAATAATCTCCGTTAATTATCACATACCTGGAGACTATGGCAGGGGATCTGTATGCTATTCGGTACGTTGACTAAATTTTTGATGAGGGCAATTTCTTAGCATTAGGGGGATAAAAGTACCAGACTAAAGAATGTTGAAAAAATGTTTGGAATGTCACTGGCATTCAGTCCTTAGACCCATGTACTAAAAAATCCGAACTTGAAGCTTGAAGGATAATAAGTCTATCACAAATAGTTAATAATCTGCTACATACATTTAATGATTATAAGGGAGTGATAAGATATTGTAAACATATAGTAAACGCACTCGAAAGAGTGGAAATACCCCGTAAGGGTAATTAATCCACTCTTACCCCTCATTATAAGAAGAGGGGGAGTCCTCCAAGTGCACAAGATTCAATTCTGCGGAGACGTCCGCAGAAACAGATAATCAAACAAATAAGAACACTACCCAAGATAGTTGAAGAAGCTCAACCTGATGTTGAGAAATTTCCTGAAGTGAGTCATCCTGAAGATGGTAACTGCATCTCTGAAGTAAGCCATCATGAAGATGATAACCCCAGCAAATATTTAGGCGCACAATTTAACGTTGAAAAGTCAGAACACCCAGACTCCATCGTTATGGAAAATCACGAGGAACTGGAAGAAATTAATGAAGAGAATCTCACTACTTATGTGGATTCAGTAGGGTTATATAAAACAAAGACCATAATTATTGACATATATTTCACCTCAAAAATTGCTAAAACATTTGAGCTGGATTCAGAACCAAAGTTCATGACAGAGTACCAAAAGCGCTCAGATTGAGTCAAAAGGAAATAAGCAATTGAGCCAGAATTGTGCTCACTTAATAAAAAGAAAATATTCATTCCTATTGACCGAACACCTCTTAAAGTGTTATGTGTATAATCAAAATGGGTTTTCATCCGGAAGAGACATGAAAATAACCAGGTTATGAGATATAAAGCGAGGCTTGTAGGACAAGAGTTCACACAGAGACCCGACATTGATTAAAATGAAATTTACTCTCCAGTAATGATTGGAATAACGTTCTGATACTTGATATCAATGGTAGCTAGCTTAGACATATCAATGCAGTTAATGAACGTAGTGACCGCATATTTATATGGCTCACTGGATACGAATATTTATATGAGTCCCTGCAGGAGTCAGAATTTCGAATCCTAATAAAGGCAATCACAATATGTATAGTGTCAAACTGCAGATATCGCTATACGGATTGAAAGTCTAGGAGAATGTGGTACAACCGACTTAGTGAGTTCCTCCTAAAGAATGGATACATACTCCAATAATGATGATTATCCCTGTGTGTTCATAAAGAAATCCCAGAATAAATTTTGTATCATCTTAGTCTATGTTGACGATTTGAATATTATCGGAACCACAAAGGAGATAAAAGAAGCAAGTTCTTATCTTATGACGGAGTTTGAGATGAAAGATTTGGGTAAAATAAAATATTGCTTAGGCATGCAGCTAGAGCATTTCTCAGAAGGAATTTTTATACACCAGTCTACCTATACTAAGAAGGTATTGAAAATTTTTAATATGGATAAATCTCATCCTTTGAAGATCTCTATGGTAGTAAGATTATTTGAAGTGGATAAAGATCCTTTCAAACCAAGAATGGAAAATTAGGAAGTCTTAGGATCTGAAGTCCCATACTTAAGTGCCATTGGAGCACTTATGTATCTTAAGAATTGCACAAGGTCTTATATTACATTCGCAGTAAATTTGCTAGCCAGACATTGGGCTGGTGTCAAGACTTTCCTTAGATACATCTAAGGTACTCAAGGTATTGGCTTATTTTATCGGAAGGACCATTACTTGACCATGGTGGGATATATGGATGTTGGCTGTCTATCTGATCGACACAATGCCAAATCTCGACTGGGTTTGTGTTTCTCTGCAGTGGTATTGCCGTTTCTTGGTGGTCTTTTAAGCAGACATTGGTAGCTACTTCTACCAACTAGCATTATATGAAACCTAATGTGAGTTTGTTTGGCTAAGACTTGTAATTAGCCATATCCAAAAGTCATGTGACATTAATACAGATAATGCTGCTTGTGTTGCACAAATACAAATGAGTTATATTAAGAGCAATATCATGAAGCATATTACCTCTAAACTTTTCTATCCTTATGAACTCGAAAAGAATAGTGTGGTAAAGATACTACAAACTAAGTCATGTGAAAATCTAGCAGATTTATTCATTAAGTCTTTGCCAACATCTAGTTTCCAAATATGTGTTCGTGGCATTGGAATGAGACGACTTAGAGATATGCAGAGTTCAGAGGGAGTAAATCCCTAAACTTTGACCCTTAGCATGATCCTAAAGATACTGCTTTAATCTAAAAGATTATAAGTTACACCTTTTCCTTTGGTGTGAATTGTCCTAAAATTTTCTCACATAAAGGTTTTTAATGAGGCAACTAGTGTAACACAATGTTCGAGTGCAATGTACTCTTTTTTCATCCTTTTTTTCCCATTGGATTGTTGGGAGGAGTTTTTGAGACACATATGCATTACGCGGTATTCGTCTAAGGGGAGTGTTGAGATATAGTTAGACTCGTAGTTCTGGTTGTTCAAATACATTTGGACTCTATGGCCCTATTCGTTTCAGGTTTCTGCATAGCTTTTGCTTAAAAAATAAAGCGCATTGTTGCCGAATGGGAGGATTCTGCAAAGCTTCTCCCACAATCATAAGCTGCTTTTTACATAAAATCAGAATTTGGCTAGAACTTGATTCTCGTTGATTTTTGCTGATTCTCACCGGCTTGGTCTGGAACCTAGAAGTCGCAGCCGACCTAGCCCGATTCTCCCACAATCAAAAGCAACTTCTCTCATAATCCAGAAGCTGACACGAACTGGGCTTATCTTGTTTTGGGTGAATCCAAATACATCTCTAATGGGTTTTCTACAATAAATATGGCACTCTCTTGTACAAGAGAACCAATCTAACAAAGAGAATAATTTTTGCCTCCCTATATCGTGTGTGCTCTCCGTGGTTGTTCTTACTATTCGCTCGGTGCACTGTGTTTGATCTACGGCGATCATCATCGTTTTACAACATCATGCATGTAACGTCCTTTTCCAACCTTTTGATTGTAGTGGAATTCAAGATGTTTATAATTCATCAGTGAGAATCCAGTTCCGGAAATAACATAACTCAATGAGTAATTTCTTTAGGTTCCGAACAGAGACTATCATGTCGAGTTAAATAGTTAAATTTAAGACTTCATATAAGGCCAATATATGTTATTCTCCTGAATTTTTATGCAGATTTTTCTTTATGGCAGACCTAACAGTTTATTGGGAATACAAGTAGCCAAGTAGTTTTGCTTGAGATGCGGTCGTATGTGGTGGCCTTCTTCCCGAACATTAACGCGGCAAAGCAAGCGATGCATTCTTTGTGCAGAAATTTCGCACCTATGTCTGACATGTCATCTGACAAAATAGGGCGCCTGCCAGTCTTGTTGATAGATCGTCATGTTTCCCTTACTGGAAGCCCGATTTGGACTATTGCAGTTCACTATAGAGCTCTAATTGACAGATGGTTACTGCGAAAGTCTGCTGTCATCCAGGACTCCAGGTTAGTAGTTAAATATTGCTCAAGAGCTCCTCAATTCACATGTATTAGAACCTTGTCAGTACTTCAGCATTGCAGACAAATAGTCAATACCCTATTTCACATCTGTTACATGCAGCATGCACATTCCTTTTCTTGGAATGAACATAATTTTCTTTCTGTTCATCCTAACTAAACACGTTTCTAGCTGGACAATGTGGCAGGGTGCACCAGTTTACTGCGCCATGATATTACGATCGTGTTGGCGGCGTAGCTCCTTGCCTTTCTTTGTTGGCATTGGTGTTCTGACGGCCAGATTCTATAACTGCATTATGACTCGCAACCACATCTATGGCCAGCAACTCATCCTTGGCCTTGATGTTAATCTCCAGGGTGATTTGGCCATTGGGAATAACGAATTATGCAATAAGAAATCCTTCCCTCCAAGTTTGTTTGGTAGCAAGCCCGACTATGCACGCTTACTGCTTCAGTGTATCTGTATTTGTAGCACTGCAAATTTAAAGGTCCATACAATGCCAAAGGTGATCAGCTTCGACAGGAGGTGCACGCAAAAGAATCATGAGAAGAACAGTGCGCTTTGGAGGATCATGTCAAGAAACGAGCAGTATTTGACATATATTGGGGCGTTGGTGACGCTACAGTTATATTTACAGCTAACCAGGGTGAACATTACCACTTCGCTGCTGCCAATGCTGTTTCAAACAACAAGTTCCAGGGGCAAAGCTGCAGCTGTCAGTAATATCGTGCTAGTTTTGGTGAACTCCTGTGGCATCCTTGGATCTGCCTTCACAACAAAACAGCACGGCAGGGATGTGACGTTAACCGTCAGCGCCGTTCTGATGGTGTTTTGCCAGGTAACCGAAAAGTAACTAAGTTCCAAACCATGCAGGTTCAGTTGTATGTTTCTGTGCGAACTGCTGACATTATTCATGGCTGTTATTCTCGTTGCAAGATCGCAATTCCAATGATAGTACAAGTTCAGATTGGGGTAGGCGGTGGAACTCGAATGCCGACGGGTTACACCGCCGCCATGTTCGTGCTCACATGCGTCGTCTCCTGTGGCCTCAGCTGGTCGTGGGGCTCTTTGTTCTGCATCGTTCCTGGTAAGAAGATTCAGTCGGCTGGGCAGGTCGTGGGCGTGGCTCTCAGCTGCGCCCTCTGCTTCGCGCAAATGCGATACTTCCTGCTGATGCTGTGCCGGCTGAAGAATGCCATCCTTGCATGCTATGCAATGTGGATTTGGTCATGATTAAAGCTCAGATCAGAAAGCATGGCTGGATTAGTTTGCGTTTGCTGAGGTTAACCTCTTGAGTAGTTTGGTGGATCTAAATGTGCTCTTTTCCCTTTTCTTTTCTTTTCTTTTCTTAGCCTTTTTTTCGTATAGCTTTCCTGTAGGCAGTGACGGACCCAGGAATTTTTTAGAACCCGGGCACGCTTAAAGAAGGACAACAAGTTCAAAGCTATTTAAATTTTAGTTGCTAACTTTTTATACAATTTAGGATGTTTTTTACAAGACGCTAGTAAAGCTTGTAGATTCATGCTCTATATTTGTGTTTTTAATTTGAAAATTGTACTTGCCAGGTTGCGTGAATATAAGATTTAGATGTTTGTTACATGGGTTGAGCCCGGACCCGGGCCCGGGCTAGCCGGGCCTTGGGTCCGCCCCTGCCTGTAGGGTTTGCTAGTATCACTGTCAATGTCATTATCCTATTATAATGTTTTCGAAGTCGGCACCGCTATTTTTTTTTCCGGAGCAACTTGACTTGGGTGCTCAAAAGTTGATTAATCGGAATCAAGAGTTCCTTGCCGGCACAAGCAACACCACATCACAAAAATACGTTCTCTGTTTGATTGACTAATCCGGGAGATTTTGCTGGCTTTGCTCATTGATTCGGTATTCAAAAATACGATAGCAACATGGCTACTATAGTCTGAACACGTAGGAGAGACCACTTTGTACAAAATGCAAATAATTCATACTGAAATGACAAGTCACTTTATTTTAACTTGTCCTTTTTTTCTTGGAAATTTAAAATAAATTGTTGGTTACACATGCTATAACAGGTTTCTTGTACCATGCATATTGGCGGAGCGAGGAGCTCGTAGGTTAACACTTTCAACCACGTACGCTCGAAGCCTACCAGGTTGGGTCAAATAGCGGAGAATTGACCAAAGGTAACTTGGTTAGGTGCGTTGGTGCTTAGGGCTGTTTGGTTTGAGACTAAATTTGCAAAGCCAAACCTTGCCAAAAATTAGCTAGCCAAAATTTGATGCCCAAAATGATGGTCAAAATTTGACCAACCATTGGCAAAAAAATGAACTAGGAAAATTTGGCATGGCAATGAAGAAGAGAATCCAGCCAAAGTTTGATTACAAACCAAATGCTTGCCAAATTTGTTTAACACTACTAAAATTTGGCATGACAAGCATTAGTAACCAATGGACACAAATCAAACAGCCCAGTAGTTCTTTCCAATAGTGAATACCAATATTTTGACTAACATTAAATGTTTCTAGGAGTTACCAATATTTTATTATTATTTTCCAGTTTCTTTTGTAATTTTTACTTTTACAATTTTACTTTTTACTTTTACCTTTTTACTAGATCAATACAAATGAATTTTCTTAAGACCATAATTCAAGAAAAGAGCAAAAAATATTATTTTGCATTAAATTTTTTATTAAATTCTATTTTTAATTGTCGGGGATTGTATAATTCCTATAGTACCCTGGAAGCCAGTTTCTTAACCGACCATTTTTACCCTTGGATGATGTCCCCAAGGACGACCAACGAGCGTCTGACGACCAATCGGCCCGCCCGATCGGCTAGGAGCTCGCTACCCGGTTCCGAGCAACCGTGCTCAGGAAGTTGCGTAGAAGCTCGGGTTATGCTCGGTGTATTCGGTCAAACCACTAAGAAGGAAAGTAACAACTAATTCGCCGAAGATCCAGGGAAGGTGCGCCGGAAATATGGAAGAGTGGCGCGATTGTAGGGGGTAGTTACCATGTATATAACGCAGGTATCTTGTACTTAATCCCCCTAGCCCCTATGGGGGAGGGGGCGGGCATCCATCAATAGAGAAAAACGTCACCAGGCGACTGGATGTAGGGCTATTATCTCGATCATGAGAGGTCCGAACCAGGATAAAATCCTTGTGTTTCTGTAACATCCTCGTTTTGGCTTTCTGGAGAAAAACCTAATTTAAATAAAGTAAATTCAAAAGTTGGAGTTTCTTTGGTGTTTATAATAACCTGGCATCCTTTCCCCTTCGAAATCGGGAATTAATTCCCTCCCGGGCGAAAAATCGGATTTTCCAGTACCGCCGGTACCCGAAAATTCACCCGAGTCCAAAAGTGCTCCAAAAATCTCCAAACCACTTCTAAAATGTTCCAAATATTCCGAAATGATTTTAGGAATCATTTCCCGGATTTTTGGACATCCGTTCCTATTTTATCTCGCGCGGCTTTTGTTTAATGCCTGCGATCCGCGCCCGAATATCCAATTCCACAAAAATCATCCAAATTCAACCAAACCACTTCCATTGAGTTCCAAATAATCTAAAATGGCTCTAGGAATTTTTCCGGAATTTTTAGACCATTTTTCCCTATTTTTCTCTAGGGTGGAACTTTCGCGTATAAGTCAACCAACCACGAACCGCCACGTGGCAAGTGCTACAGTTGCTTCTTCAACCTTGGGCTGGTCTGTTCGTGGATGGCTTGGGAGAAAAGAACAGAGAGAGTTCAACTCAAATCTCCTCATCCAAACTCTTGTATCTCCCTCTATACAACTCCAAATCGCGAACCGTCGGATCCGTTGGGATCACAACGGCCTCCTCTTCCTATCCATGGGGTTGTTGCACCCGAAATCTCGCTAATTTTTGAACGGTTGCGTGGAAACCGAAACCGACTCTTTTGGAGATTGCGCGGCCGTTCCTAGTCCGTTCCGCGTGATTCCACCTCTCTTCTCTCCGTATAAGAACCCTCTTTCCGTTGGTATAACCCTCCTTTAGCCTCTCAAACCCAATCGGCCGCAAGATCAAGAAAACCGACGCACTCTCGTGTTCTTCGCGTTCTTCGTGTTCTTGCTCATATCTTTCACTCCGGTGGATCATTCTTCCTCCCGTTCGTTTCTTTGTGTTAGCATGGAAGTCTAGTTGCTAATTCATCAATTCCTTTTAGGTTTCCTCGCGATTGATTTACTTAATTTTGGGATTTGTCCACTTCGCCGAACCGGTGTTCGCTGCCGATTTCTCCATCCCGGTGAGAATTTGTGCAATTCCTTCTACCCTTGAGTTCCTTAGGATGTCCCTTAGGAGATTCATCAATTAATTTAGTCTTTGCCATGACCAAATTTCTTGCAAAATTTTGATTTTGGGGAATTTGGAGCCGTTTCCTCTGTTTCTCGTGGCGAGCCACCGTGGCCGCCTCCGCCGCTGCCGCCGGGCGAGCCGCCACCGCCGGCAGCTCAAGGCCGCCAGCCGCCGCTTGCCTTTCCCACTTTGCCGCGGGCAGCCACTGCCGCTTGGCGGGCGCTGACGCTGGCCGCCACGGCCGCTTCACTTGGCCGCCGCGATCCACGCGCCACTTTCGCTGGTGCCGCCGCTTCGCTGCTGCCGCCACTGCCTCGCTGGTTGGTTGCTTCGCTGCTGGCAGCCGCGCCGCTGCCTCGCTGCCGGCTGAGCCGCTGCTGCCGCTTCGCTTCGTTGGCTGCCAGACCGCTTGCCGCCGGCTTCCGGTGGTTCGCCGCTGGCCTTGCCACGCTGCATACTGGTCGCTGGCTGTTGCCAAGGCGATGTTCAGCTTTCCCGGCCGCCGCCGCCGCCATTATGTCGCCGTCACGCTGGCTGGTCGCCACAGTGGTCGCTGTGCATGGCAAAGACTCTCCCCATTTCCCTGCTCTGTTCCATGGCTAGCACATTGGGGAAGAACACTACTAGTCAATGACAGCTATGGCCCACATGCCATGGTCTCAAGTCAATTCCATATGAAAATCAGAAAATAGAAATGGGATATTCCAGGGAATATTCCCTCGTTTTCCGATTTATTCGAAATTCAAACTTCGGAAGCTCATAACTTCCTCATCCGAACTCCGTTTGACCTCATTCAAATTTCTAAATTCATCTAAAATCAAGACCTTCCTGCCAGTACTAATTTTATAATTTTTGGATTTTATTTATTTTCTGTTATTTATTTGTTGCCTCGTTTTGCGTGTAGTCGACGATCCCGCCGCGACCGCCGATTTCGCCGTCGAGCCTTCCGAGTTCGACACCGCCGCCGCAACTGAAGGCAAGTCTCCTTGATGCACTTTGCTCCTATGTTTGCGAAATGATTTAAAACTGTTTATAAAGTTGCATGGCTATGTTTAATAAAATATGTCAAATATAAGTGATAGTTAATCCGAATTTGATAATTCCTCCTTGACATTGATAATCATATCCGTTGTAACTCTAGAACATTGTTTATACCATGCTTATGTTTATATGGTATCCGTTGCTATGTAGTACGGTAGAATTGCTTAGGACCTTTTCCGATAAAACAACCCATGGGTGGGATTATTCAAAAAGAATGTTATTAAATGTGTATTTGAAGGTTATTAGTATGATTTTGGTCCTGTTTTCTAAAATAAAAGAAAAGGAAAATGATTTTGACTTGGGCGGCCTGGAATGTCGGGTGGAAGCGGATCAAGTCTTGATCCTTTTGTGCAAGTACCGCCCCAAGTCATATAAGGACCGACGCTTATGATTGCCATTTTAAGCATAACCGTACTACCACATGTCTATAATGGTACGACCTGGCTCACTAATTTGTAGAAGCCTAGTTTAGACTCACCACTCGGTTGTTGTGTGAGAGCCGGACGGAGGCATTGTTGTGGATGTTGTTTTGCTCACACGGCGCAAGAGGGGCTTCAGATCTTGGGTGGAGGGAACCCTAACAACGGTGAAACCTCGGCGGGTGGGTCTAGCTAGGTAGATACATTGTAACGGCCTTGTCAAGATATCCCTGCCGGCACACCTAAGGAAGTGTGTTAATTGCATGGCAACAAGGGTCTATCTTGTCTTGTGGGTAAAGTTGTACACCTCTGCAGAGTTTAAACTATTCGAATAGCCGTGCCTACGGTCAAAGGCAAAGCAAGAAATGCTTTCATATTGGTAGACTTTGATTTTGTTTTTAAAACCGAAAAGTGTTTTGTTTTGGGGTTCGGGAGTGGTTAGAACTCTCGAATGTTGTTTGGCGGAAAGAGCCAACCAGGTGGAAAGAACCTGCTTTACATTTGACGGATGGAGTCACATGATTAACTTTGATCCTTTAAACTGTTGGCGGATAGAGCCTTTATGTTAGTGATGGTGGATAGAACCTCACTACAATAATAAATAATTCAATTATTAAAAAGAGTTGTAAAATATGCTTTGTGAAATTTATTACTTAAGTATGATTTAATCAAATGTGGCTTTATGCAAATAAACCCTATTAAGCTTCCTTTGGAAAGCCCCTCATGATCATAATTTCCCGACTTGCTGAGTACTTTTGTACTCACGTGCTACACCAACATTGTAATCATCAGAAATTTATCAAGATGCCGAAGAGGAGGAGGAGTTCTTCGAGGAGGATTGCCAGGAGGACTAGTTGCGTTCCTAGTAAATGCTTTGTGGCGTTGTGGCGTCGCTCGTTGCTTTCTTTGCTTCCGCTGTTTTGAGTGTCCTGGTCGTTGGACCGAGTATTGTAATAAGTGGCCATGTGGCCCATACTTGAATATTTATATTACAGCTTCGCTTTTGTTCGGCAATGATGTATCATCGCGGATCGTGTGTACTAGCTAATGATCCGGGACTAGTACGGAAATACACAGGAGATTCTCGGATAGCTGATCCGGTCTCACAATGGTGGTATCGAGCCTGGACGATCAGAGGACGTGACCTAGTTAGCATGGCAAAGCCTTAAGGACTTATATTTTATAAAAATGTACTTGCAAAAGTTTAAGTTCCTTTGCTTCTATCTCTTCTATCTTAGTATCTTGTGCTCATCCTCTCTTTTATTTAAATTTTGGTTACTAATTTCGTCTTCTTTCAAAAATTTGTAGATGTCGGTTTTCACCACCTTTGCCTACGAGGTGGAGGCTTTTGCGAGGAGTCACATCGATGCTCCAGGAGCCGGGCTTTCCCATCGCCCGAGTATCGCTACTACCAATGCCTGGTCTTGTCCAGGACATGTGGCAGGTCCGCTTGCTAGTCTTCGCGAGGAGCCGCTTTCGCGCCGAGGACCGGCCGTTTTACTTCACGGCCGAGAGACCGATTCTGGCGTACGTGCTTCAGGACGCGGCCAGAAAGGCTATCCTCATGTTGGGGCAGAGCTACCGCGACATCTTTGGAGAACTCTCGCACGCCGCTTCCCGCTTCCAGGTTGGGCGGGTGTACACCGGCTTAGGAGTTTGGCCCAGAGAGGACCCGACTGTGGTGCACTTGGGGTCACTCGTCCAGCGCAGGATGAGGCCTACGTCCGGATGTCTCGACGAGCCTGGTCTCAAGGCTGACTTGACGGGCCGAGAGAGACGATCTCTCGGTTTGAGGAGGAGAGGAGGAGCCTCCCATCGCCTCCACCGCCAGCTCCTGTGCAGGAGGCACAGCCTGTGGCGCCGCCGCCACCAGCCCCGGTTCGGGAGGAACCGCCGCCCGCTGATATCCTGCAGGACGCGCCGCCAGCCAAGCGTCATCAAGGCCTCGAGGCTTTGGACTCTGCGGCGCCAAGTCCGTTCGTCCCCCTTCGCCGCCAGGGTTTTCTCTGATTGCTTTGGCTGCCGCTGAAGGAGCAGGATCTTCGGCAGCCGCTTCACCTTCCCGCAGCAGGAGCGAGGAGGAGGAGGAAGAGGAGGAACCGTCCCCGCGCGTCTTCGCCAGCGACGCGAGTTCTTAGATAGTTTCAGTCTAGTCTGCAGGATCATAATTTTGTCGCGTTAGAGCGTTGAATAAGTGATTGCTGGATTGTATCGTGCCTTTAGGCATTTGTGATACAGCCACCTCCAAAACTATTTGGTTTTAATTGAAGTTCAGTTGGTTTTTCTTTCGGTTGTGTGCTCTTGTGGTTGTGCCCTTGTGTTGAGGATGTGGTTTAGTTCCCCGTTGCTTATCTATGCTTCTCCCTCTTTCCTTGTGCTTGACCGCCTTGTGCAGATGGAGAACGTTGGTCGTGGTCGTGGTCGTGGAAGGCCCGCAGGCCGTGGTAGAGGCCGTGGACGAGCCCGTGGACCGGTGCACTTTCAAGAGGAAGCAGAGTATGTGGAGCCACCGCAGCCGCAAGGACAAGAGCAAGTACAACACCCTGCCGCTCAGCATGATCCGCCGCCGCCCCCACCACCAGCTCAGCCGCCAAACATGGAACAAATGATGGCGATGCAGCTTCAGATTCTTCAGGCGTTAGCTCAGAACGTCCTGAACCAACCTCAAGCCGCTGCAGCACCAGCTCAAGCTCAACCGCCCCAATCCAAGTTTGGATCCGCAGATCCGCTGGATGCGGATGACTGGCTCAAGGAAGTTGAGCGTAAACTGCACTTGGCTCAGTGCGATGACATAGAGAGTGCAGTACGCATCTCACCAGCTCAAAGGAACTGCAGCTAACTGGTGGGAAAACTACTGTGCCGCCCATGCCGACCCGCAGAACATTCCATGGAATGAGTTTGTGGAAGCCTTCAGGGCTACTCATATCCCAAGGGGGATTATGGAAATGAAACGCCGGGAGTTTCACAAGCTTCAGCAAGGAAACTTGTCAGTATCGGAGTATCTTAACCGCTTCACTCAATTTGTCCCAGACGCGATCGCAGATGTCGCGGATCGACGAGGCCAAGATTTGGCGATTCATGGAGGGCCTTGACCCCAACTTGAAGGTACAAATTGGTTTCAAGCGACTACCGTCGTTCCAAAGACATGATCAACAAGGCGCCGATTCAAGAGGATGCTCGGCCGCCTTTTGAGTCGCGCAAGAGAAAAATGATGTTTCAGACTCAGCGGTACCAGCAGCCTGTGCCCCCGCACTTTTCAGCGAAGAAGCCTAGCAGCCAGAAGAACCTGGCCCAGGACCCCAATGTCCACTCCGCGCCCCATCGACAAGTCCTGCCGGCAATGCAGAGCTCAAGCTCGAGAAGAGTGGGACTGCTTTGGCAGGAGTGCAAGGCTTTAATCGCCGAGAGATGGGGCACTACGCCAACAATCGCTTCGTAAACGCCAGTATCACCCCGTGAGGTTCAACTCAGGATCGACGCCACCGCGCCGCTGCGGGCTCAAGGAAGAGGAACCCCTCGGACTCAAGACGCCAAGGATCGCAGGAAGAGGGCGTGTGAACCACATCACCGCGGAGGAAGCTCGGGATGCGCCAGGCGTGGTCTATGGTAAGTTCCATGTGAACTCGCACTGCCTGCTTGATTCTGTTTGATTCTCGTGCAACCCATTCTTTCATATCAGTACTTGGTTAAAAGCATAATCGAACACCATACGCTTAAGAAACCCTTTGTTAGTGCAATCCTGAAAAGAATTAAGAACAACTTCGTGCATTCAAAATGGATATAGTAATAAGAGGTGAAGTTCCTAGCGAACTTAATCTTGTTGGATACTAAGGGTATAGAAGTAATCCTTGGAATGGACTGGCTAACCAAGTATAAGGGTCGATAGATCATGCTAGTAGAGCTATCTCTCTTACCATTTCCGAGGGGATTAGAGTGGAGTTTTTATCTAATCTTGCCTCTAAGGGGGGTAGCACCCTAAACCGTTTGAAAGGTACTTCGTTGGTGAAGGTACCGATCGTCAATGAGTACCCGGATGTGTTCCCGGATGAGTTGCCTGGTATGCCACCAGATCGAGATGTGGACTTTGTGATTGAGCTAGTACTGTACCGCTCCAATCTCGAAGAGACCGCATCTGACGCCTTCTAACGAGTTGGTCGAGATGAAGAAGCAGATTGAAGAACTGCAAGAAAAGGATTCATCGACTCAGTTCGTCACCTTGGGGATCGCCTGTGATCTTTGTGTCCAAGAAGGATGGTAGTCTGAGAATGTGCATCGACTACAGGTCGTTGAATGAGGTTACGATCAAGAACAAGTATCCGTTGCCTCGGATAGATGATCTGTTTGACCAGTTGAAGGGAGCTCAAGTCTTCTCCAAAATAGATTTGAGATCGGGATATCATCAGCTGAAGATAAGAAAAGAGGATATTCCGAAAACAGCCTTCACCACCCGATATGGACTGTATGAGTTCACAGTCATGTCTTTTGGGTTAACCAATGCTCCTTCTTATTTCATGAATCTGATGAATAAGGTGTTTATGGAATATTTAGACAAGTTCGTCGTAGTATTCATCGACGACATTCTTGTCTATTCCAAGAGCAGAAAAGAGCATGAAGACCATCTGCGAATAGTCTTGGAAACACTAAGGGAGCATCAGCTGTATGCTAAGTTTAGCAAATGTGACTTCTGGCTGAAGGAAGTGTCTTTCCTGGGTCATGTCATTTCTGCTGCAGGAGTAGCAGTAGATCCAGCGAAAGTGAGAGATGTTTTGGATTGGACACAACCCAAGTCAGTCCCGGAGATCCGAAGTTTTCTTGGATTAGCTGGTTATTATCGGAGATTCATTGAAGGTTTCTCGAAGATAGCCAGACCTCTTACTCAACTTCTGAAAAAGGAAAAGAAGTTTGAATGGACTAAAGCCTGTGAGCAAAGTTTTCAGGAGTTGAAAAAGAGATTAACCTCGGCCCCAGTGCTTATTTTACCAGACATCCATAAGGGCTTTGAAGTGTATTGTGATGCTTCGAAGCAAGGACTTGGATGTGTTATGATGCAAGAAGGAAAGGTAATAGCCTATGCTTCAAGACAACTGCGACCTCATGAAGAAAACTATCCTGTTCATGACTTGGAGTTAGCCGCAGTTGTGCACGCGCTCAAGATATGGAGACATTACTTGATCGGCAATAGATGTGAAATCTATACGGATCATAAAAGTCTAAAGTATATCTTCACTCGGCTGAACTTAACCTCGAGGCGTAGAAGATGGTTGGAGTTGGTGAAAGATTATAATCTGGGAATTCATTATCACCCTGGAAAAGCAAACGTTGTTGCGGATGCTTTGAGCAGGAAAGCTCACTGCAACAATACGAGAGTGCAACCAAGCCAACCGACGCTTCACGATGAATTTCGGCGCCTTAACCTGGGATTAGTAAATGAAGGGTGCATTTATTCTTTGGAGGTCAAATCAACCCTTGAGGATCAGATCCGAGAAGCTCAGAAGGACGATAACGGTATTGCCAACCTGAAGGAAGGCCTAAAGAAAGGAAAGCACCCCGGATTTTCAGAAGATGACCAGGGAACTGTTTGGTTCGGGAAAAGAATGGTGGTCCCTAACCAAGAAGAAATCAAGAATGTGATCTTGAAAGAGGCTCACGATTCAGTTTACTCCATTCACCCAGGAGGCACCAAAATGTATGCTGATCTGAAAGAGAAGTATTGGTGGTCCAATTTGAAAAAGGAAGTTTCTGACTTCGTAGCACGGTGTGATGTGTGTCAGCTGGTAAAAGCAGAGCATCAGAGACCTGCTGGTCTATTGCAGCCTTTGCAAGTGCCTGTATGGAAATGGGAAGAAATTGGAATGGATTTTATAACTGGATTACCTAAAACTAAATCCGGTTATGATTCCATCTGGGTTATTGTGGATCGATTAACCAAAGTGGCCCACTTTATCCCGGTAAAGACGACTTATTCTGGAGATAAGCTTGCCGAGTTGTATATGGCCAAGATTGTGTGTTTACACGGTGTGCCAAAGAAGATTGTGTCTGATCGCGGTTCCCAGTTCACCTCGAGATTCTGGCAGCAATTGCATGAGGTGTTGGGCACGAATCTTAATTTCAGTACTGCGTATCATCCCCAGACGGATGGCCAGACCGAAAGTGTCGACGATTGGGGAACAGGCCCCCGCCGAGCTTACTTGTTGGTGGAGGGACCAACTGTGACCCCTTCTTACGTGAGGGATTACTCGAAGAATGGCTCACCAGATTCCAACGAATGTGGACACAGCAGTTTACCCTGGTTCGGGCCTCTCGAGAAAGAGATAATAGCCCTACTCCAGCTCTCGTTTACTCTTGCAATGTGTCTGAGTTTTACAGTCTGTGTGCTGCTACTGTTGTTGTTTGTCCCCCTCACGATGGGGACCCTTTTATAGCTTACAAAGGATCGAACTCCATGACCCCACTACCCGCACGTTCGGACCTCGTCCAAACGTGGCAACTGGTGGATCCTATCTTTCCGCCACGCTCCCACGGAAGCGTAGCAGACCCAACGGAAGTTACGCTCGGGTGGTTATTCCTACCGACCCGAGACCTCGTAAGGTCGGCCGATGACCGCACCGAGCTTGGACATCTTACCCGAGCTCGAGCTCGAATCGATCGAGTACGTGGCATTCTCGGTCCCACCCGAGCCCGAGCTCGAATCGGCCTGAATGCGTGGCCTTCCAAGCTCTGATTTAGACAACCCAGGGTAACGACCTCCTGGTGGCTCGGGCGGGAGCGAGCTTGGTCGTTGGTGGCATCCGAGGTAATTTATGGAAATTACCCGACCCCCCGACGGCTAGCCCCCGAGGTTCAGGTGGGGAGGGGTCGAGGGAAGGCCTTCCCCGTGGGCCTACCGGTCGACGAGCAGGTCGGGTGTGCCGCGGCGGGCATCTGCCGCGACCAACGAGCTATTAACCTCCTTCGAACGAGCTTGTTCCCCAAATTGCCGTCGCTTGAGCTAATGAAGTGGGCCCTTCTTCAGCGGTTCCTTCTCCTAGAAGCCTGAACTGTCCTTCCTGGGGAACCGTCTTTTCTGGCAGGACGGTTTCGATTTGCGTGCCCACGTGTCGTTTTCCGGATGGCGAACGCCTCAACTGCCCTCTGTGCCTCTAGGGCTTCCTCATCTCCTGGAGGAGTTTTTTAAACACTCGAAGAGAAAACCCTTAGACTCACTTGGCCGTATTGCGATCGCTGTGTCTCACACTCCTCTGCTTCGGCGCTCATCATTCTCCTTGATCATCTTCCTCATCCTCATGGCGAAGTTCGGCGTCAGCAAGCTCGACAGGCGCAGGCTGGAGACCCTCGAGCGGGCGACGTACCTCGACGCCGGTACATGGAGAGCCCCAGCGACGAAGAGAGCCCGCAATGAGGAGGGGGAGATCGTCTCCACCGAGCTCTACGCCATAAACGGGCTCCGTACGCCCGAAAGTGAGTTCGTCGAGGCCGTACTCGCCTCCTGCGAGTGCGAGATCGCTCACCTCCACCCCAACTCTGTTCTCATCATGGCCATCTTTACCCATCTCTGCGAAGGGTTCGTGGGCGTCGAGCCCACTCCCAGTCTCTTCTTCCACTTCTACACCCTTTCTCGCACCGGCACGCCTTCGCAGGCCGGCTGCCTCTACTTCCGCCTGCGTCCTACCCGACCATACGAGTACCCGAGCTTCACGCTCAAGGACTCGGTGTCGGGTTGGGCCGACTCATGGTTCTACTTGAGGAAAGCGGAGGGCGGCACGCTTTCCTACTCTGGTGCCAGAGGTCGCGCCGTCGAGACACCCCGACCGCCCGTGGAGCCCGAGGAGGAGAAGATCCTCATGACGATCAACGAGCTCACGTGCCTGGGGCTGACCGGCCGGGACGTTACCCGGGACTACGTCAGGAACCGGATATCGCCCCTTAGGAGGAGGGAGCATCCCTTCTTCAAGGTCGAGGGGTGGCAGGACATCGCCCGGGAATCACGCTCAGGTATGCCGTCGCCCTCGATCTTCTTTTCCGGCGAGAGGATGCCCCTTCTCACGACCTCTCCCTTGGTGGTATGCAGCTCCGGCAGAGGATCAGGTGGATGCGAGGTGTCCGAGATGTTCGGCACCCAGAAAGGCAAGGAAATCATCGAGGGCCGCCAGATCCCGAACAACGCCCTTAACCGGACAGAGGCGGTAAGTTTCTGATTCGGACTTTTTTCCGAAGCCCTTGTCCGGACAGGCTTCGCCGGGGGCCTCCCGACCTCATTTGAGTCTTTCTCTTTTTCAACAGGAGAAGGTTGCCCTCGAGGTCGCCGTGTCCCAGCTGGGATCCCAGCTGGCGGGACGGGTCGTAAGACCAAGGGACAGGCGGGTCGCAAGCGCCGCGCTCGATCTCCGTCGGCCACGCCGTCCCCGCCCAGGCGCACACGCAGGCGCCCTGGCCCGGACGACCACTCACCCCGCCAACACTTGGAGTATGCGGACCGGCAGGAGGTGAGTGAACTGAGATTGTGGATGGACGAGTACACCCGAAACAATCCCGAGCTAATGGCTCGTTTGCGCCAGCTTGCTGCGCGGGCGAAGAAAGAGAGGCCGCCGCGCCGGTCCAGTATGAAGGTTGAGTGGAGGGCAGATCGCGACCCTTCAAAGTGAGCTTGCGCGGTGAGCTCGAGCCCGGCTCCTGGGGACCGCGAGGAGGAGAAGGGACGAGCTGGACCCGCCCCATTGGTCCCGAGGTCCCGTGGGTCGCCGCCACGCCTCACCGCGCCGCGCCGATCGCCTCCGAGGTCGGCTTGGAGGAGGTCGACCCTGCGGCCGCCAGGGCCGACAAAGCGCCATAGACATGGCCGCCTCCTGCCCGCGCCCGAGCTCGCCAGCGGACGCCGCAAGGTCGATCTCCTGCTCTCTTCTTGTTTGTCTTTTTCTCCGGCACCATTCTAACCCCACATCGTCTATAGTGGGTGTGGCGGTTAGTGCGAGTTATGGGATTTCAAGCGATGGTCGACGATATTCTTGACTTCGTGCTAGAGAGGAGCTAGCCCGGCTGCCGAGGTCGTCATGGGCGACGAGCCGAGGTGGGAGCCGAGGTCATGGAGGCCCAGCCCACCACGGGTGCCGGTGGCGGCAGGCGAAGTGGGGCCGAGGTCAGCGGAGGCCCAGCCCCACTGCCGGTGGTAACGACGCCGAGGTGGGGAGCCTGTTGCCGCCGAGCCGGGACCCGGAGGTCGTGTCTCCCGAAGAGGAGGCACGGAGGAAGATCGCGGCCGCCGATGCCCGGGCCGCAGCGGAGGGCATCCCCCACATCATAGTCGTGGAGTCTGACGGTGATGAGCAGCGGCGAGACTCCCCGCGAGGATTCTTCCGGTGCCAGCGACATCATCGCCGCGACTCTTCAGGAGATCGCCGAGGTCTCCCCCCGGGTTCATGACATCACGCCGGGTCCCAGCGCCGGCCCGGCGTCGGGGGACCTTAATCCTGGTGGGGGCTCGTCTGGCGAGGAAGAGCGGCTACCCGCCGGTCGGGGAGACAAGCCCGGCTACCGTAGGTGGGCCGGGGCAGCTTCCAGGCGGAGGGGATCTGCCGGGCACCGAGGCTGCTCCAGTCGAGACCGACCTCCCGGTCGTCGACCCGGTGCCCCCGGTTGATTCCGCACTCGGGGATGCTGCTGCGGCCCAAGGGCCGGATACCGACCCGGTGTCCCCGGTTGCTCCCATGGCCGTGGACGCCGAAGTGGTGGAGCCCCCGATCGAGGAGGCGGAGCCCCCGGGCGCAACTTCTGCCCGGGAGGAAGAAGAGCGGGAGGTAATCCTTGCTCTTGAGGCCGTCCCTCTCCAGGAGGCGGAGGCTGTCCCCCAGGGCAAAAGTCCATCGCCTTCGGGGGACGGGGGAGCTCGGGCTCAAGCCTCCGAGCCCGATCAAGGAGAAGGGACTAAGGCGGGGGATCCCTTACCTGCCCAGAGCGAGGTGGAGGACCCCGCCGAGTTGTTCCATCAGGGGCTGGAGACCCGACTTTTTTGGGTAAGTACTCCTGACTTATGTACTTTTACCGAGAGTTTCGATTACGACCTGAAAACGCCTTGTTGCGCAGTCTTTGGAGTCCACCATGAAGGACTTCCATGCCGCGACTGCGTCGCCGTAAGTTGTCGCGAGCACCAAGCCGAGCAGACGCCAAGATTGCGGAGCTCGAGCGCCGTTGCCGAGCCGACATCTTCCGAGGCCGAGATCCGCGGAAGGTGGAGGAGTCCGTCGCGATCTCCAGGAAGCGCCTCGGCCGGAAGCGGCGAGCAAGGTCGGGCCTTGAAGCCACGGTGGCGACCTTGCGCGACGCCGCGCGAAGTGCCGAAAGGACAATCGACCAAAGAACGGAGGAGTCCAGGCGACTTCGATCAAGCGGCGAAGGTCGGAAGCTTCGCCGGGCTGTGCTCGACCTTGAGTCCGAGCTTGACTCGGTGCGGGACGAGCTCGTCGCTTTGCAGGACGAGAAACGTGCCGGGCTCCTGTAATTTTCTTTTTCCTGTCTTTTACCTGTAAAAAACTTAGGGAGAAACTATCGATTGAATATAGAATGAGTTGGTTTAAATGGGCGTTTTTGTTTTTACCCCAGATGATAACCATTTGTTTAGTTCCGCGGTCTTAAGCGACTTAGTGGTTAATAGTAAGAGGAAAAGACTATATCGCTCGAAACTAGCACGAGGTCGAGGTTACCAATTTTCGCGAAAGTTGCACGAGGCCGAGGTCGTGGCCACATGGTACCTCTATAGCCCCCCGCCGCCAACGGAGGTCGTGGGCGTAAGCTAGCACGACTTCGACCGTTGGCGGAGTAGAATTCTCGAGGACCGTGTGGCCCTTAGGGTTACGATGCGTTGGCGCCACAAGCACCGGCCGACTGAGCTCGGAACCGCTCGGAAAAGGGTGTCATGTGCGAATCTTTACTTGCGGTGGAGGTCTACCGCGAAAAAGATGGTCGATCTTCACGAGGAAGGAGGCCCTCGAGGTCGAGCTTTTGTCGTACGGTGTTTTGCCCCAACGACCGACTTGCCCCTGACACTTTGTCTAGGTCGGGCTTAATCGTAGAATGGGGAAAGAGAGGGAGAGAGAGAATGGGAGGGTAAGGTGATAAAGTTTATTAAAGAGGTGAAAAACGGGCGAGGTTAGACATGGAACTTACGCAGTTGGTCAATGTTCCAAGTACTAGCTAGTTCCCGACCATCTTCCATTGCAAGGCGGACAGCCCCCGGGCGTGTTGTTGAGACGACCGTGTAAGGACCTTCCCATCTTGGCGTTAGCTTGTTGGCTTTTGATAGGTCTTGGACCCGTCGCAGAACGAGATCGCCGACGTGTAAGGTCCTTGGTCGTACCGATTTAGCGGCGTGCCTGCGAAGAGCTTGCAGGTAAACCGCGGATCGCAACAGAGCCCGTTCACGAGTTGCCTCCGCAAGGTCGAGGTCAAGAAGGCGTTCGCCTTCTGCGTCGATGTTATCGGCCAGGTTCACCCTCGGGGATCCTAGGACAACCTCGGCGGGTAGGACAGCTTCCGCGCCATATACGAGCTGAAAGGGGGTCTCCCCCGTGGCTCGGCTCGTCGTGGTGCGGACTGACCAGAGGACGGGGGGTAGCTCGTCCACCCAGGCCTGACCATGCCGATCGAGGCTCTTGAAAACTCTCTTCTTGATTCCTTGGACGATCTGCCCGTTCGCACGCTCGGCCGCCCCATTGCTCTGTGGGTGGGCCACAGATGCGAAGCATATCTTGGTCCCGACCTCCTCGCAATAAGCCTGAAACACCTCGCTCGTGAACTGAGTGCCGTTGTCGGTAATGAGGCGACTCGGAACGCCAAAGCGGGTTACTACATTATTGCGGAAGAACCTTTTAGCCGCCTGTGCCGAGATGGTTGATATAGGCTCGGCCTCGATCCATTTAGTGAAGGTGTCGATTGCGACGAACAGGTATTTACAACCCCTCCTTCCCCTGGGAAATGGACCGAGTATGTCGATGCCCCAAACCGAGAACGGCCAGGTTAGCGGTATGGTCTGTAGCGCGTATGCCGGCTGATGGACCTTCCGAGCATGGAACTGGCAAGATCGGCAGGAGGTTACTATTGAGCGCGCGTCGGCCAGGGCCGTCGGCCAATAGTAACCCAATCGGAAGGCTTTGCTCACCAAGGTCCTAAAGGACGAGTGAGCTCCACACATCCCGTCATGGATATCCTTGAGGAGATATTTGCCTTCCTCTTGGGTGATGCACTTGGAGAGGGCGCCAAGCGGCGCCTTTGCGGTATAAGAGACCCTCGACCATTTTATAGGTCGAGGAGCGTCTCACTGGCCAGGGATTTCTCGGCTTCCTCCTCGGCAAAGGTCCGTGCACGTGCAGTATTGGATGAATGGCGTCATCCAATTCGGCGTCTGCTTTCGAGGAAGGAGACGGTACCACCCGTCTCGGTTGCCTCTTCCCGGGGTATGGAGGGCTTATAGAGGTGCTCGATGAGCACCCCGTGGAAGCGAAGCGGGCGGAACCGACCTTTGATAGATGGTCGGCCAGGGCATTGTCCTTCTGAGGATGTATAGTACTTGAAGTTTAAGTACTTTTCCATCTTCCTTACTTCAGCCAGGTAAAGCGCCATTGAGTCATCGAACACCGATACTCCTTGTTAACCTGGTTGACGACCACCGCGAGTCGCCCTTCAGATTAGTCGTTGGACTCCGAGCGCTTTGCATGCCCGGCTTGGCTAGCGGACCTTCGTATTCTGCGTTGTTTGTTGCGCCGAAGTGCAGTTGGAGGGCGTACTGGATCCGCTCCCCCTGAGGGGATTCGAGGACCACTCCAGCCCCCGAGCAATCGTAAGCTCGGGATCCGTCGAAGTGCATGACCCAGCGCTCGAGCTCGGCCTGGTTGGGTTCGGGTTCGGGCGGGGCGGGGTTTGTCCATTCGGCTAGGAAGTCCGCTAGGACCTGAGATTTGATCGCGGTTACGGCGAGAATTCGATCTCGACCAGCGAGCTCCATGGCCCATTTCGCGATCCGCCCGCTTGCGTCCTGATTCCCGAGAATTTCCCTCAGCGGGAAGTTGGTCGGGACTTGTATTTTGTGTGCCTGGAAGTAGTGTCTTAATTTCTTCGAGGCCACGAGGAGCGCATAAAGGAGCTTCTGGACCTCGGGGTAACGCTCCTTTGGTCCGCGGCACCTCGATGTAGTAGATCGGGCGCCGTACTCGCCCCGTTCTCTTGTGATGACGGCGCTACCGCATGGGGTGTGGCGGCCAGGTAAAGCAAGAGGACCTCTCCTACTGCAGGCGTGGTCAAGACCGGGGTCTTGACAAATACGATTTAAGCTCTTTGAAAGAGCGGTGCCTTCATCTGTCCAAGTGAAACCGTCGTGCTTCCGGGCGCCTTGAAGAAAGGTAGGCCGCGTTCCCGAGCCGCGAGATGAAACGACTTAAGGCCGCCATCCTCCCGATCGGGGACTGGACCTCCCGAGTGCAAGTCGGTGGTCGCATGTTCTCGATGGCTTCTATCTTCTCCAGGTTGGCCCCGATTCCTTGTGGGCCGATCATGTATCCGAGCACCTTGCGGCTTTGACCCGAACACACATTTTTCAGGGTTTAACTTTATTCGATGCTTATTGAGGTTATGAAAAGTCTCCTCTAGATCGGATACATGGTGGAGGCCATTTTGCTCTTGACGACTATGTCGTCTACATACACTTCCAGTGTTCCGACCTATTTGGCCCGAGAAGGTTTTATAAGGCGCTGGAAGGTTGCTCGACATTCCTTAGGCCGAAGGACATGGTCGTGTAGCGTAATGTGCCAAGCGGCGTGATGAAGGAAGTTTTCTCCTCGTCATCGGGCGATATACCGATCTGGTGATAGCCTGAGTAGGCGCCCGAAAGCTCATCGCCTCGGAGGCCGTGCGTCGCGTCGACCAACCTGGTCTATCAGGGTAGCGGAAATTGTCCTTCGGGCATGCGGCATTTAGCCCGTGTGATCGACACACATGCGCCACTTGCCTCCTTTCTTCATCACGATGACTGGTTGGCCAACCAATCGGAATGGTCAACCTCTCGAATGAAACCGGCTTTGAGGAGCTTGTCCGGTTCCTCTCGATGATGGCTTGCTTCTCCGGGAGAAGCGCTGGCTTCTGCCCGCCCGCAGGCTTTTGTCGAGCGAATCGCTGCTTTGTGCTCGGCGACCTCCTTGGGACTCGGGCATGTCGGACGGTTCCCGAGCGAACGTGTCCGCGCTTCTCCGGAGGAAGGTCACGAGCTTGAGTTCCTATTTAGGATCTAGGAAGCCCCACGTGTACGACCTTGTGCGGCTTTGTGTCGCACAACGGATGGCCTTAGTTTCTCCCGGCTTGGAGGCTAGCCTTGGGCGGGAACTCCTCGGCTCTTGCTCGGGCCAGCGGCTGGGCAGCTGACCGATCATGTCTAACGCCCTCTCGTCGCGATTCGTAGCTGCTGGGCTTCCCTTGATTGTGATCACGCCCGGCGGGCGGACCTTCAAGCATTGGTACGTGATGAGTGGCGACCATGAATTTGGCGGCGCTCGGCCAGGATGGCGTTATGGCCGATTCGAAATCGACCACTTCGAGCGTGATTAGCTCCGTTCGGAAGTTGCTCGGATGGCCGAACGTTCGCGGCAAGACGATCTGGCCGAGTGGCCTGACCGGCGTTCGGGTACTATCCGTAGAAACAGGACCACCAGGCTTTTGATCTTGGAGGCGAGGATGCATCTCGTCAAGACCTTGGCGAATATCGAGTCCGAGGAGCTCGCAATCCACAAGGACCCGACCTCTGCGGTGTTGCGGATCGTTGGGCTAACGACCATCGGAAGCCTTTGGGGTTTCGTCATCCCAGAGCGATCGTCCTTGGAGAAGGTGATCGGCGGCTCGGACCACTTGAGGTGGCGAGCGAGGCTTCCCTGAGTGACACGGAGTACCTCGCGCGCGGCCTCCTTTAACTCCCGACGCGACCCATAGGCGGCGGAGCCCCCGAATATCACGGCGATGTGGTTTCTCGGCTCTTGGTACTCCATGTCGGTGTCTTGCTCCTCGGCGGGCTTCTTGCCCTTGACGTCTCCTTCCATCTCGGGGAGCGTGGGCATGGGACCCTTACCATTGTAGAACTGCTCCAGGCGGGAGGCCCACGTTCTGCAATTCCGAAGGTCGTGCCCATGCGCCTGGTGGAGCGGGCAGAAGTAGGCACTAGCCCGCCCGCGTTGGTCGCCGCGCTCTTGGTCGTCCCGGTTCTGCTCGTTGTTCCGCTGAACCGGTCGACCCTTTCCTTTCGGGGCCCCCCCCTATACGACTGCGAGGTCGGCCGTTGTCTTTCGATGGCTGCCACCACGCCGGAGACGGAGGATTTTTTCTTCTTTTTGATTTTTTTCTCGATCGAGCTTACGCTCTTTCGGCTTGATGCCCCTTCGAGCCCGGGCTGAGGGGGCAGCTTTCCCTCGTCTAGCAGCTTCTTCCATTGGACGGCCTCGTCCGCGTTAGCGCGTAACGGTCGACCATGCGGAACGGCTCGTTGGCCGTGATGTCGGAGTGGATTTCGAGTCCTGAGTAAAGCGTCGTCTCGGACCCGAACTTGAAAGCCGGACGACCGCCTCATCCGAGATGCTCGGTATGGAATTGCGCACTTGCATGAAGCGCCAGACGAGCCGGCGCGAGGTCTCGCCCTCCGTGCATGTCAGACGCTCAGGTCGCGCTCCTTCCGGCGGGCGTAGCGACTCTGAAGTTGGCTCGGAGAGTCTTTGCTCGGTGAGCCAGGACCGGATCGAGTTCTCCTTCGTTGAATAGCCACGTCAGCCGGCCCGTCGGGGCGTAGGCGAAAGTTGGCCATCACCCTTTCATCACCCCGGCGGCTAAAATGGCCGTGGTGTAGATCGAGAGAAACTTCGTCGGGGTTACGAGTCCCGTCGAATCTCTCGATGTGGCCGGCTTAAACCTTGTCGGCCAGTCACTCGTCAGCGGCGACGTCGCGAACGCATACTGCACCGAACACGGGGTGTCGGAGGCGATCACCACGAAGCGGCGGTCGAGGCGATCCCCACCACGAGCCCGAGGTTAGTGGGCCCAGGCGAGAGAGTCTCCTCACGCTGTAGGATGGGGAGTGGCCCGATGAGGAATGTTCGGCCGGTTACGCGTGGCTGCATTCCGCTGTCCGGTCGAGGAGCCCGGAATTGCTCGGTGCCCTCAGAGCCGATCGCCTTCGCGCCCGATCACTCTGAGTGCGGCTGCGTGAGTCATCGAGGTGGTGGCGCTCGGACGCCGGCGGCGGCGTTCGAGGAATTGCTCTGGCGCCCCTTTCCCGGAGGCCTCGCCGCCCCTTATGTCTGTGGCGATTTCCTCGAGGTCGTCGGCCACGCGGCGCGCCCATGGCTTCTAGGTCGGCTGCTCAGGAAACTCTCGAGGTTGCGCACCGCCG
This sequence comes from Rhipidocladum racemiflorum, assembly GCA_036346355.1. Taxonomy (NCBI): domain Eukaryota; kingdom Viridiplantae; phylum Streptophyta; class Magnoliopsida; order Poales; family Poaceae; genus Rhipidocladum; species Rhipidocladum racemiflorum. The sequence continues at coordinate 24,121,245 of CM070572.1, forward strand.
TGGCGAGGCTTGAAGGCGTTCCCGCTCGAGAGGCAGCGGGGTAACGAGGCTCGTTCGTTAAATGCGTCGCCGGGCTCGAGTCCGTGCAGCGTGGAAATTCTCGCGAACCGGCCCTGGTCTTATCGGTCAGGCCACCTCGGACTTGCCGGCGTAAGGCTGGTCGTCGATTCGAGGATGCTGCAGGTGCTCTTTGGCCGCCGTGGCGGTGAAGACGCGCTTGGTAGGGGATTTGCTCCGGCATTTCCATCCTCTTCCGCAACGAAGGCGTTACGGGATTGGGCCGGATCGCGAGGGACATCACGTGTCTCCCGCGGAAGCGTCCCCTGGTCGAGCTCGTAGAGGTCGGGATGTCCAGACCATCGTAGAGCTCGCCGTGCACTGCCGTCCGAGAGGGCGCCGAGTGAGCGAAAGAATCGCTCGGTCCCGGCGGCTTCCAGGAAAAGCTCCCCGGAACCGTCTTGATTCTTAATACGGCGACGCCGCCGCCCCATTGTCGAAGAATCGCTTGTCCTCTTCCCGATCTCGGGCGTAGAGCCCTGGTGGTTGCAGGATTACGACATTCTTCGGGATTCCTCACGAAAGGAAAGTCGGTCCCCACGGACGGCGCCGGTATCGGCGATTGGGAACGAGGCCCCGCCGAGCTTACTTGTTGGTGGAGAGGACCAAGCGTGACCCCTTCTTCGTGAGGATTACTCGAAGAATGGCTCACCAGATTCCAACGAATGTGGACACGGCGATTTACCCTGGTTCGGGCCTCTCGAGAAAGAGATAATAGCCCTACTCCGGCTCGTTTACTCTTGCAGTATTAATGTGCGAGTTTTTACGATGCAGTGTCTTGCTCTTGTTGTTGTTTGTCCCCCTCACGATGGGGACCCTTTTATAGCTTACAAAGGATCGAACTCCATGACCCACTACCCGCGTTAGGACCTCGTCCAAGCGTGGCAAGCTGGTGGATCCTATCTTTCCGCCACGCTCCCACGGGAAGCGTAGCAGACCCAGCGGAAGTTACGCTCGGGTGGTTATTCCTACCGACCCGAGACCTCGTAAGGTCGGCCGATGGCCGACCGAGGCTTGGACATCTTACCCGAGCTCGAGCTCGGAATCGGCGGAGTGCGTGGCATTCTCGGTCCCACCGAGCCCGAGCTCGAGGCCGGCCAGAATCGTAGCCTTCCAAGCTCTGATTTAGACAACCCAGGGTAACGACCTCCTGGTGGCTCGGGCGGGAGCGAGCTTGGTCGTTGGTGGCATCCGAGGTAATTTATGGAAATTACCCGACCCCCCGACAGAAAGGGTCAATCAAATCTTAGAGGATATGTTGAGAGCCTGTGCTCTAACATATAAAGGCTCATGGGATCAGAATTTGCCCTATGCAGAGTTTTCCTATAACAACAGCTATCAAGCCAGTTTGAAGATGGCACCTTTTGAAGCTTTGTATGGAAGAAAGTGCCGAACACCCTTATATTGGAAAGAGACCGAAGGAGGACAAATCATCGGACCTGATGTTCTGAAAGAAGCCGAAGAGCAAGTCAGACAGATCCGGGCAAATCGAAAACGGCTCGATCCAGACCAGAAAAGTTATGCGGACAATCGTCGAAGGAATTAAGCTTTGTACCTGGAGACCATGTGTATTTGAAGGTATCTCCGATGAAAGGAATGAAAGCGATTCGCGTCGGTGGAAAATTAGCACCAGCTATATCGGACCATTCAAGGTGATTGCAGAAAAGGAGAAGTGGCCTATAAGTTGGAATTACCGCCAAAGTCTGTCGAGGTACATGATGTCTTTCATGTGTCTCGATTAAAGAAGTGTCTTGAGTGCCCGAGCAGCAGATGCCGTTGGAAGACATGGAACTCAAGAAGACTTGTCTTACCCGAGTATCCCATCAAGATTTTGGATGAAGCCAGGCGTCGGACGCCTTGGTAGAGTAATCAAGTTCGCAAGGTTCGATTGGAGCAACCATTCTGAGAAGGAAGCTACTTGGGAGCGTGAAGAAGATCTTCGGCGAGTTCCTAACCTTTTTCTTTCTCCGTCTGAATCTCGGGACGAGATTCTCTCTAAGGGGTAGGTTTGTAACATCCTCGTTTTGGCTTTACGGAGAAAAACCTAATTTAAATAAAGTAAATTCAAAAGTTGGAGTTTCTTTGGTGTTTATAATAACCTGGCATCCTTTCCCCTTGAAATCGGGAATTAATTCCCTCATAAAAAATCGGATTTTCCAGATCACTGGCAGACCGAAAATTCACCCGAGTCCAAAAGTGCTCCAAAATCTCCAAACCACTTCTAAAATGTTCCAAATATTCGAAATGATTTTAGGAATCATTTCCGGATTTTTGGACATCCGTTCCTATTTTATCTCGTAGCGCTTTTGTTTAATGCCCGCGATCCGCGCCGAATATCCAATTCCACAAAAATCATCCAAATTCAACCAAACCACTTCCATTGAGTTCCAAATAATCTAAAATGGCTCTAGGAATTTTTCCGGAATTTTTAGACCATTTTTCCCTATTTTTCTCTAGGGTGGAACTTTCGCGTATAAGTCAACCAACCACGAACCGCCACGTGGCAAGTGCTACAGTTGCTTCTTCAACCTTGGGCTGGTCTGTTCGTGGATGGCTTGGGAGAAAAGAGCGAGAGAGTTCAACTCAAATCTCCTCATCCAAACTCTTGTATCTCCCTCTATACAACTCCAAATCGCGAACCGTCGGATCCGTTGGGATCACAACGGCCTCCTCTTCCTATCCATGGGGTTGTTGCACCCGAAATCTCGCTAATTTTTGAACGGTTGCGTGGAAACCGAAACCGACTCTTTTGGAGATTGCGCGGCCGTTCCTAGTCCGTTCCGCGTGATTCCACCTCTCTTCTCTCCGTATAAGAACCCTCTTTCCGTTGGTATAACCCTCCTTTAGCCTCTCAAACCCAATCGGCCGCAAGATCAAGAAAACCGACGCACTCTCGTGTTCTTCGCGTTCTTCGTGTTCTTGCTCATATCTTTCACTCCGGTGGATCATTCTTCCTCCCGTTCGTTTCTTTGTGTTAGCATGGAAGTCTAGTTGCTAATTCATCAATTCCTTTTAGGTTTCCTCGCGGATTGACGACGAATTTTGGGATTTGTCCACTTCGGCCGAACCGGTGTTCGTCGTCGATTTCTCCATCCCCGGTGAGAATTTGTGCAATTCCTTCTACCCTTGAGTTCCTTAGGATGTCCCTTAGGAGATTCATCAATTAATTTGTGCTGCCATGACCAAATTTCTTGCAAAATTTTGATTTTGGGGAATTTGGAGCCGTTCCTGTTACCAGTGGCGAGCCACCGTGGCAGCCCTCACGCCGTCGCCGTCGCCGACAGCCGGCAGCTCCGCCGCTGCCGCCAATTGCCGCCGGGCCTCCGTCTTTGCCAGCATGGCTTGCCGCTGCTACGGGCGCGCTGATGCCGCCAGCGGCCGCCTTGGCCCCGCCGCGATCCACGCGCCACCACTGTGTGCCGCCCGCTTGGCCCGCTGCCAGCTCGCTGCCGCCACTGCCTCGCTGTTGCCCTGCTTGCGGCAGCGCCAGCGCCGGCAGCTCCGTGCCGCTTCTGGCATGCCGAACCGCTGCCGCTTCATACTGTCATTGCTGCCGCCGCTTGCCGCCGTCGCTCGGTGGCCGCTGCCATGGCAAATCGCTGCGTCCTCGCTGTAGCTTGCGATGTCCAGCGCCCTCAGCGCTTCTCCCGGCCGCCTGCCGCTATGTCGCCGCTTGCCGCTGTATGCCGCCGGCCAGAGTGGCTGCTGCCATGGCAAAGACTCTCCCATTTCCCTGCTCTGTTCCATGGCTAGCACATTGGGGAAGAACACTACTAGTCAATGACAGCTATGGCCCACATGCCATGGTCTCAAGTCAATTCCATATGAAAATCAGAAAATAGAAATGGGATATTCCAGGGAATATTCCCTCGTTTTCCGATTTATTCGAAATTCAAACTTCGGAAGCTCATAACTTCCTCATCCGAACTCCGTTTGACCTCATTCAAATTTCTAAATTCATCTAAAATCAAGACCTTCCTGCCATTACTAATTTTATAATTTTTGGATTTTATTTATTTTCTGTTATTTATTTGTTGCCTCGTTTTGCGTGTAGTCGACGATCCCATGCTCACGATTTCGCCGTCGAGCCTCCCGAGTTCGACACCGCCGCAATCAAGGCAAGTCTCCTTGATGCACTTTGCTCCTATGTTTGCGAAATGATTTAAAACTGTTTATAAAGTTGCATGGCTATGTTTAATAAAATATGTCAAATATAAGTGATAGTTAATCCGAATTTGATAATTCCTCCTTGACATTGATAATCATATCCGTTGTAACTCTAGAACATTGTTTATACCATGCTTATGTTTATATGGTATCCGTTGCTATGTAGTACGGTAGAATTGCTTAGGACCTTTTCCGATAAAACAACCCATGGGTGGGATTATTCAAAAAGAATGTTATTAAATGTGTATTTGAAGGTTATTAGTATGATTTTGGTCCTGTTTTCTAAAATAAAAGAAAAGGAAAATGATTTTGACTTGGGCGGCCTGGAATGTCGGGTGGAAGCGGATCAAGTCTTGATCCTTTTGTGCAAGTACCGCCCCAAGTCATATAAGGACCGACGCTTATGATTGCCATTTTAAGCGTAACCGTACTACCACATGTCTATAATGAGTACGACTGGCTCACTAATTTGTAGAAGCCTAGTTTAGACTCGCCACTCGGTTGTTGTGTGAGAGCCGGACGGAGGCATTGTTGTGGTTGTTGTTTTGCTCACACGGCGCAAGAGGGGGCTTCTGTACTGGGTGGAGGGAACCCTAACAGCGGTGAAACCTCAGCGGGTGGAGTCTAGCTAGGTAGATACATTGTAACGGCCTTGTCAAGATATCCTGCCCGGCACACCTAAGGAAGTGTGTTAATTGCATGGCAACAAGGGTCTATCTTGTCTTGTGGGTAAAGTTGTACACCTCTGCAGAGTTTAAACTATTCGAATAGCCGTGCCTACGGTCAAAGGCAAAGCAAGAAATGCTTTCATATTGGTAGACTTTGATTTTGTTTTTAAAACCGAAAAGTGTTTTGTTTTGGGGTTCGGGAGTGGTTAGAACTCTCGAATGTTGTTTACGGAAAGAGCCAACCAGGTGGAAAGAACCTGCTTTACATTTGACGGATGGAGTCACATGATTAACTTTGATCCTTTAAACTGTTGGCGGATAGAGCCTTTATGTTAGTGATGGTGGATAGAACCTCACTACAATAATAAATAATTCAATTATTAAAAAGAGTTGTAAAATATGCTTTGTGAAATTTATTACTTAAGTATGATTTAATCAAATGTGGCTTTATGCAAATAAACCCTATTAAGCTTCCTTTGGAAAGCCCCTCATGATCATAATTTCCCGACTTGCTGAGTACTTTTGTACTCACGTGCTACACCAACATTGTAATCATCAGAAATTTATCAAGATGCCGAAGAGGAGGAGGAGTTCTTCGAGGAGGATTGCCAGGAGGACTAGTTGCGTTCCTAGTCGTCGCCTGTGGCGTTGTGGCGTTCGCTCGTTGCTTTCTTTTTGCTTCCGCTGTTTTGAGTGTCCGGTCGTTGGACCGAGTATTGTAATAAGTGGCCATGTGGCCCATACTTGAATATTTATATTACAGTTTCGTTTTGTTCGGCAATGATGTATCACTGTGACTGTGTGTACTAGCTACTGATCTGGGACTAGTACGGAAATACACAGGAGATTCTGGATAGCTGATCCGGGGTCTCACAGTTTCTGTCTGTTCTAATGGACCATCTCCCGCATCTTCGATGCTACACCTTTGGCAGAAAGGAGCTTCGGTTGATCCCGCATTCAACAAGTAAGCTCGGCGGAGGCTAGTTCCCCAATCGTCGACATTAATTTTTTTCTAATTTTGAAATGTTGGGATGTTACCGATAATGATCACATATCTCTTTACGTGCTTCAAGAAACGTACAAGTTACATTGAGAGAGTGATGTACAGGAGCACTAAACTTACCGTGATCAACGCTACTACTGCTGCTAGCCGGTCAGATGTGCCAGTGCACAAATCAAACGAACCACGGTGAACGAAATTAGCTGCGTCGGTGCGAGCCGTGTGCCAGTACGCGGCTATGCCCAAACGCAACGTATCAAGCCGTCACGTCGGCCTGCTGCTTGGCCGGCGCCGGCTTGACGAAGCGCTTCCAGTACCAGTGCCGCGCCCACACCGCGCCCATGGACTCGATGGGCACGCCCTTCGTCTCCGGCAGGAACGCGGCCACGAACGCCGTCATCACGACCACCCATCCCGCGTAGTAGGCGAACGTGGCGTACTTGAACCGGCACAGCATCTCCAGGAACGACTGCGACTGCGCGAACGTGAGCGCCCCCCCGATGGCACCGCTCACTCCCAGCGCCGCCGACCTTACCTCAAGCGGGAAGATCTCGCTGGTGATCACCCACGAGAGCGGGCCCCACGACACGCCGAACCCCGCCGTGTACACGCACACTAGCGCCACCACCGCCACCCCGTACCCCCGTGCCATCGCCTTCCCGCCGTTGGTCCCCAGCTGCGCGCCAAAGATCCATGCCATGGCAACCTGGGAGAGGATCAGGATGACGCCGCCCAGGAAGAACAGAGAGCGGCGGCCGTACCGGTCGACGGCGAGCGCGGCGACCGCGATGGATGCCAGGCTGACGACATCGGTGATGATGGACCCCAGTATGGCCTTCTGGCTCGTGAACCCGACGGTGTAGAAGAGGAGAGGCGTGAAGATGGATACCACTATCATGCCTGTCAGCTCGAAGAACACCGTCATGGCCACGGCCATAACCAGGTGCGGCCGGTAGCCTCGGCGGCCGAGGCGCCGGAAAGCGCCAGACTCGTACCTCCTGTCCTCCTCCGCGGCTTGGATGATTTCCTTGAGCTCGGCGTCGGTGTCGGCGGCCGGCCCACGGATGCGCCTCAGCGAGGTGCGGGCCTCGTCGATCTTCCCGCGCAGCACCAGGCTGTTGGGCGTGTCCGGGATGAACGCCGCGCCCACGATGATGATGACAGCCGGGACGATGCCGACGCCGAGCGAGAGGCGCCAGCCCCACCTTGGGATAGTGTTGGCGCCGTAGTTGACTAGGTCGGCCATGAACATGCCCACGTTGAGGAAGAAGTGGAATGTGCTCGTGAACGCCCCGCGCCACCGCGCCGGCGCTATCTCCGCCAGGTACACCGGTGCAGACTGCAACCAATGCGACGCAAGAACACACGTCCATTACACTGCACGTCCAGTACTTTCAACTAAAGTGTATATGTAAGTTCGCATTGGCTGATAAGTGATCACCAAGCTGGTGAAGCCGACGGCAATTCCAAGGAGGATACGGCCGATGATGAGCATGCATATGTTGACGGCGGTGAGGTTGAGGAGGGCGCCGGCGAAAAACAGCAAGCCGCCAATGAGCATGGAGTTCTTCCGGCCCAACGTCCTGGTTACGTGGCCGGCGACCAGGCTGGCGAGCAAGCCGGCGAGGTAGAACGAGGAGACGAAGGTGTTGAGCACCTGACTGTCGAAGATGCAATACGCGTCCTGCTGCGCATTGGCCATCTTCCGCAGGATCTCCGGGAAGAAGGCCTGGAGGAACGACTCCATCTGCGTCAACCCACCTGAAATTTAACCGGAAGCGATTTGAGCAAAATTGATCTTCAAATGACCAAATTGTAGTTTTTATCACGATCAATGATCATATTGATTTCGTCACATCATAGCACATTGATCAGAAATTAATGTATGCGTAGCTTCTGAGTGTCTCAAATTGCTAAACCTGTACTTATGAGCTATGAACAAAAAAAATGTAACAGCCTTAATTATTAAGTCCCCTAGATTATACAGAAGGTGCTTAATTTATGTCATAACACGGTCTACTCTGTGAAAAAAATATGCATAAATCATAAAACTTGGAGATTAGCCACACATGTGGCTGTCTTCTTCGGAAACTATCGTTGCAGTAAAGAAAGTTTGGAGTTACGGTTCATCATCGAGAGGGTTGTAGCGCGTGCTAGCAAGATTGTGACTTGTGAGAAATGGATTTGTTTGTTTAGTGCGTAATAATGACAGTTGCATATATATATATATACTTTGCACATTGCACATCAGCATCTTGTCTCTTTATACAATGCATAGTGTTGACTAAGGACAAAGGAGGTGCCATTTTTTCTTTCTAGTGCAAATTTCAAAATGTAAACAAAATACCTTTTCTTTTTCCAGACATAAGAGATAACACCTCTGGATTTTATGTTGTTTTTTTTTTAAGAATTTGTGCGCACACGGCGATGATGGAGGAAACCATCTCTTAGGTCTATTAAAAATATCTTAATTTTTGCTGGTACAATTAGTGAATAATAACAAGCTTAGACCTACATAAATGCATCTGTATCTGTATGAAAGAAATAGGGAGTGAATAGGCTTATCAAAACCAAAGAAATATTATTGATTAGCGCAGATAATCGGAGTACAAAATGCAGTGTCCTCATGATGTTTTGGAAAAGGGAAATGATACGGTGAGGATGATCTGAAGATTTTTGTTTGTGATTGGTTGCTGCAGTTGTGGGGGATTTTTTGCGGCACGTTCGTTGTATCGATGTTGCGCCTCTTTTGTAAATTGTTGGTGCCGACCGGGTTGGCCAGGAGATTGTCTTCTCCCTCCCTGGCCCCTGCGCCGCCTCCTTGGAAGCGGACTACGACCACGGCGCCATAAGTCCCGGCGCCGGCATCCCAAGCTCCCACCCAAGTTATTGGTCTAAGGTCGTGGTTGCTCGTGCTTAAAGGGAGGTCGTTCACCATGCCGGCCCTCCTCTTCCGTGATCTAATTGAGATATGACGGCTTGGGGAGTACGTGTATAAGGGAACGGAGTTTTGTAATGAAGGGGACGAGCACTGCGCCATCAGGTAGGAATGGAAGGTCAAGCCACCGGACAACTAGACAAAGCAGAGTGTTTCCATACTCATCCAACGTGATGCATCCCCGACCATGCCAATTTATCAAAATTTAACATATGAACGCACAGACAATGAATCATCGGCCAGGCTAGGCTAGAATTAAAAAGGAGAAGAAGGGAACGAACGAACGAACGAGCGAGAGTGATAAATCTTCTGCTCTTGAAGAAGAAAGAAACCATGCGTTGCGTGTATCACGTACTGGAGCGCACAGGGTCATGGCGTATTCAGTATTTGACACAACTGAAACTGACCTGTGATACTGATGTCGTACCCAAGTATGATCCCGCCGGAGGCCGCCGTGAGGCAGCTCATCACAACCGTAAATGTCATCTCGCCGCCGCCGTAGCTACCGCCCGCGGCTCCGACGGCGAGTGCTCCCCCACCAGTCATCTTCCTCTCGCAGGGCAGGGAGCTAGAGAGCTCGAGTCTGACCTAGAAAGCCAGTATCCTCCAAGGGCAGGCACAGCCGAACGCAAGCGTTCTTTCTATATTTATTAGCGAAATAGATACCCATGTGGCCCAACGAGAGTAGACCTTAGCAATCCGTTTTTCTCCTCTCCTTTGGATGCAGTGCAGCAGACGACTTCACAACTAGTCGACGAACACATACACTCGGACCAAATCTCGAACGAAAAGGCTAATTAAGCATATGATTGGTACTCAGACAACAGATAAACCGAACACTGATGAACTAGTTTATTAGGGGCTCGAATGAAAGTATTTGCTGGTGGTGAAAGTGTGGAGTGTGCAGCTCTAATTACCCGGTTTCATGCCTCCCCAGCAAGAGAGGGTGAAAAAGACCCGTGTAAAAAAAAAAGGAAACGTATCTATGGGATTACATGAATATGATGTACTTTTCCCACAAAAAGCATGCGTAAATCTTGGACTTAACTTGGAGATATGTCGGGCACCCATGTGCTGTAGTCTTGAGAAAATATCAATGCAGTGCAAAGTGTTTATCGCTTGGGCTTTCGGGGTGGTTAATTGAGAGATTGTGATTTCTGAGAAAGAGATTTGTTTGTCACTTCGGCATCTTGTCTCTTTCAAAAACGTCCGTACACGCTGCACTGTAGCGCTTACTAAGGAGATAGGAACACATGAGCAAAACGCAAGAAACCATCTCTTTAGGTCTATTCAAATTCTCTTATTTTCTTTAGGTTCGGTTAGTCAATAATAACAAGCTAAACCTAAGCAAATATATATACGTAGAAGAAGAAATTATTGCGACACTTTTTACTATCCTCGAGAGATCAAAATTTACATCTTGAGAAATATCAAAATTTACACTGAAGTAGCACCAAAAGTACTAAAATTTTAAAGAACAGTAACAAGTCTCTTACTGTATACAGTCAGAGTACAAAATGCGCTGTTTCAAAAACTTTATATTCGGAAACTAAACTTTCTATCCGCTGCGATTTCGACATCTGCTATATATGCTTCATTGAGTAAGCTGGCGTTCTGTTTTCTTCTTTGCCGGGAGAAAGACTTGTTTGTGCAATTGTAGGTTGTCCAACTGAAGAAGAAAAGAGGAGTCAACAAATGGCATGTTGATTTTTTTATGATTATAACTAGCAAATTTACTCACGCATCTACGCGGCTAGATATTATGATACGATTATCTTTGATATATAATTATAATCTCTATAATTGTGTATTTTTTATATAACTCTAATATGTATATATAGATTAATATCCACAGTTATAATCTGGTCCCACCAAAATAAGTGGTGAAAATCCTTGAACTCATTCTTTTAATCTAAGCCGTTATAATCCGGGTCCGCCCAGATTAAAGGCCAGATGTTTTGCTTTTTATGAGAATTTCTAGCCTTTTTTTTCTTAACGACTTTCATGAGCTTTTAATATATAATAGATAGATTACAAATAACAAGTCATAGTATGCATGGGAAACATTGTTTCTCTTATAACAACTGACCATCAAGAAGGGGGCTGAATTGGTGCAAACTAACCTCTAGACTTTTTTTCTGTCTTTATTAATTATAGAAATAGAATCAATCTAGGGTAAAGTATCTAAGACCATAGAAAAAAAAAGTAGATTAAACAAGTAAATTAGAACGTAATTGTATGAAAACATAAGAACAATAACTGGTAGATCAAAATCCATTCTCACTGATTTGTTTCTCAAAAAAATACATAACATACATAAAAATTCCTTTACATAAAAACATATCCCTCAACTAATCTCTCAAATTTTTCTTCAGCTTCTCTTTTTTCTCTCTTGCTTTTTCTACTTTTCTGTCTCGCGGCCGTTTGTATGGCGACGCCTCATCCAGTACTTACGAACGAGCGCGTACAACTCCCTTATCTCACGGCCTAATGAAACGTGCTCACCTTGGACTTCGCTCTGCACGTCTCGTCTTTTCCTGCTACCGCATCAACCTTTGATTCACGCACAGCCGCACGGACCCGATCGGAATCTCCTCTCGACAAGTGATTCGACCATACGTAAATAATTCATAATTTTTTATAGATATATGTAAACTTTATTATTAGTTCAATAACACTATTATCTTAATTTAAACATATTTTACAATACTATTTCTCTTTCTTCGGCAAAACACACTTCAAGATTAAACAAATTTCATTTGAAGAACATAACAATAGGTTTTAGAATTAGATTTTGTCGACGATTGGGGGACAGGCCCCCGCCGAGCTTACTTGTTGGTGGAGGGACCAACTGTGACCCCTTCTTGCGTGAGGGATTACTCAAGGAACGGATCACCAGATCTCAACGAGCGTGGACACAGCAGTTTACCCTGGTTCGGGCCTCTCAGGGAAGAGATAATAGCCCTACTCCAGCTCTTGTATACTCTTGCAAAGTGTCTGAGTGTATGACTCTTGTCTTACAATCGGTGCATCTGTGTGTTGTTGTTCTTTGTTGTTGTCCCCTCACGATGGGGACCCTTTTATAACTTACAAAGGATCGAACTCCATGACCCCCACTACCCGCACGTTTGGACCTCGTCCAAAGCGTGGCAACCGATGGATCCTATCTTTCCGCCACGCTCCCACGGAAAGCGTAGCAGACCCAGCGGAAGTTACGCTCGGGTGGTTATTCCCACCGACCCGAGATCACGTAAGGTCGGCCGATGGCGGCACCGAGCTTGGACATCTTACCGAGCTCGAGCTCGAATCGGCCGGAATACGTGGCACTCGGTCCCACCCGAGCCCGAAGCTCGGAATCGCCGAATGCGTAGCCTTCCAAGTTCTCGATTAGACAACCCAGGGTAACGACCTCCTGGTGGCTCGGCGGGAGCGAGCTTGGTCGTTGGTGGCATCCGAGGTAATTTATGGAAATTACCCGACCCCAAACGGCTAGCCCCGAGGTTCAAGTGGGAAAAGGTCTAAGGAAGCCCTTCCCCTTGGGCCTACCGTTCTACGAGCATGTCGGTTCTGCCGCGGCGGACAACTGCCGCGACCAACGAGCTATTAACCTCCTCCGAGAACGAGCTTGTTCCCCGGCTCGTCGCGCTTGAGCTAACGTAAGTGGGCCCTCTCGGCGGTTCCTTCTCACGAAGCCTGAATCGTCCTTCTGGGAACCGCCTTTTTGGCGGGGCGGTTTCGATTTGCGTGCCACGTGTCGTTTTACGAATGGCGAACGCCTCAAGCGCCCTCTCAGGCCTCTAGGGCTTCCTCGACCATAACGGCGGGAAGTCCTTTTGCTTTCCCATTTCTGGAGGAGCTTTTAAACACTCGAAGAAAACCCTTAGACTCACTTGGCCGTTTGCGATCGCTGCGTCTCATACTCCCACAGCCGGCGCTCATCCTTCTTCTCGATCATCTTTTCCACCCTCATGGCGAGGTTCGGCGTCGGCAAGCTCGACAGCGCAGTGGAGATCCTCCAACAAAGTAGGAATGCGTTGATGCCGGCACATGGAGAGTCCCTGGCGCCGAGGAGAGCCTGGCCAGGAGGAGGAGATCGTCTCCACCGAGCTCTACGCCATGAGCAGGCTCGGGCCCGAAAGTGAGTTCGTTGAGGCCGTACTCGCCTCCTGAGTGCAAGATCGCTCACCTCCACCCCAACTCCATTCTCATTATGGCCATCTTCACCCATCTCTGCGAAGGGTTCGTGGGCGTCGAGCCCACTCCAGTCTCTTCTTCCACTTCTACACCCTTTCTCTTGCCCGCACGCCTTCGCCGGCTGCCTCCTTCCGCTGCGACCTACCGACCATACGAGTACCCGAGCTTCACGCTCAGGACTCGGTGTCGGGTTGGGCCGACTCTTGGTTCTACTTGAGGAAAGCAGAGGCGGCACGCTCTCCTACTCCGGCGCCGGGTCGCGCTGCCGAGACGCCCGACCGCCCGTGGAGCCCGAGGAGGAGAAGATCCTCATGACGATCAACGAGCTCACGTGCTGGGTGGCCGTGGGGCGTTACCGAGGACTACGTCGAGAATCGGATATCACCCCTTAGGAGGAGGGAGCATCCCTTCTTCAAGGTCGAGGAGTGGCAGGACATCACCCGGGAGTCACGCTCGGGTATGTCATCGCCCTCGATTTTCTTTTCCGAGCGAGGATGCCTCTTCTCACGACCTCTCCCTTAGGTGGTATGCGGCTCCGCCCAGGCCAGGTGGATGTGAGGGTGTCAGAGATGTTCGGCACCCCTAAAGGCAAGGAAATCGTCGAGGGCCGCCAGATCCCGAACAACGTCCTTAACCGACCGAGGCGGTAAGTCTACGATTCGGACTTCTTTCAAGCTTTTGTCGGACGGAGTTTCGCCGAGGGCCTTCCGACTCATTTGAGTTTTTCTCTTTTTCAACAGGAGAAGGTTGCCCTCGGTCGCTGTGGTCCTACCTGGGATCCCTGGCTTAGGGATCGGGTCGAAAGACCAAGGGACAGCGTCGCAAGCGCCACAGCTGACTCCGTCGGCCACGCCGCTCGCCAGCGCACACGCAGCGCTCCGCCCGACAATCGCCACCCCGCCAAAGACTTGGAGTACGCGGGACCGGCAGGAGGTGAGTGAACTAAGATTGTGGATGGATGAGTACACGAGACAATCCGGTGATGGCTCGTTTGCGCCCGGCTTCTTCTTGTGAAGCGAAGAGAGCCGCGGCCGCGTTCGGTTCGCGGAAGGTCGAGCCGAGGGCAGATCGCGGCCCTTCAGCGGAGCTCGCGCGGTGAGCTCGAGCTCGGCTCCGAGGACCGCGAGGAGAAGAAGGCGAGTGGACCCGCCCCTTGGTCCCGAGGTCCCTTGAGTCGTGCCCACGCCTCAATCGCGCCTAACGCCGATCGCTCTCCGAGGTCGGCAGGAGGCCGACCCTTCGGCCGCCAGGCCGATAAGGCGCGCGAGGACATGGCCACCCTCCTGGCGCGCCGAGCTCAGCTAAGCGGGCCAGAGCAAGGTCGATCTCTGCTCCCCTCTTGTTTGTCTCTTTCCCCTCGGCACCATACTAACCCCACATCGTCTATAGTGGGTGTGGCGGTTAGTGCGGAGTTATGGGATTTCGAGCGATGGTCGACGATATTCTTGACCTCGTGCTAGAGAGGAGCTTGCCCGCCGCCGAGGCCGCCGTGGGCGACGCAGTGGGCCGGGCGGAGCCGAGGCGCGGAGGCCCGATCCCCGGCGGCCGTGGCGACGATGTCGAGGTGGGGAGCCCACCGCCAGCGAGCTCGGGACCCAGAGGTCGTGTCTCGAAGAGGAGACACGGAGGAAGATCGCGGTGCCGATGCCCGAAGCCGCAAAGGAGGTCATCCCCACATCATAGTCGTGGAGTCGATGGTGATGAAGCGGTATTGAAACTCCCCGCGAGGATTCTTCCGGCGCCCGACATCATCACCGCGACTCTCCAGGAGATCGCCGAGGTCTCCCCGTGCTCGTGACGTCTGCACCGGGTCCCGCCACGGCCGGCGTCGGGGACCCCATTCTGGCGGGAGCTCGTCCAACGAGGAAGAGCCGGCTACCCGGTGGTCGGGGAGATGAGCCCGACCACCGTAGGTGAGCCAGGGCAGCTTCAAGACGAAGGGGATTTGCCGGCACCGAGGCTGTTCGATCGGGACCGACCTTCCGGCCGTGACTCGGTGCCCCAGTTGATCCCGCGGTCGGGGCGCTGCTGCGGCCCAAGGGCCGGATGCCGACCCGGTGTCCCCGGTTGCTCCCATGGCCGTGACGCCCGAAGAGTGGAGCCCCGGCGCAACTCTGCCGGGAGGAAGAAGGCGGAGGTGATCCTCGCTCTTGAGGCCGTCCCTCTCCAGAGGCGGAGGTCGTCCCCGAGGACAAAGCTCCTTCGCCCTCGAGGGGGATGAGGAGCTCGGGCTCAAGCCACGCCTCCGATCAAGGAGAAGGGATCGAGGCGGGAGATCCCTTGCCCGCCTTGGGGAAACAGCGAGGCGGAGGACCACTGCCGAGATGTTCAGCCCGGGTGGAGGCTCGGCTTTGTTGGGTAAGTACTCGACTCATGTGTTTTTATCAAAAAACTCGATCACGACCTGAAATACCTTGTCACGCAGTGCCGGAGTCCACCATGAAGAACTTCCATGCCGCCACCGTCTTGCGAGAAGTTGTCGCGAAGCACCAAGCCGAGCAGACGCCAAGATCGCGAGCTCGGCCGCCGGTTGCCGAAATGACATCTTCGAGGCCGAGATCCGGCGGAAGGTGGAGGAGTCCGTGCACGAGCTCCGGGAGCCGTCTCGGCCGGGAGCGAGCAGGCAAGGCTCGGGCCTTGAGGCCACGCAGTGGCGACCTTGCGCGACGCCGCCCGGCCGAAAGGACAATCGACCCGGCAGGGAGGAGTCGAGCGACCGACAGCGACAAGCGAAGGTCGGGAAGCTTCGCCGGCGGGTGCTCGACCTTGAGTCCGAGCTTGACTCGGTGCGGGACGAGCTCGTCGCTCTGCGGGGCGAAGCGTCTTCGGGCTCCTGTAATTTTCTTTCTGTCTTTACCTTAAAAAACTTAAGGGAAAACCGCTTGATTGAACATAGAAAGAAGCGTTTATCTATCTCTAAACGTTTTTGTTGTTTTGTCCGAGATGATAACGATTTGTTTGGTGTCGTGGTTCCTTGTTCGGCTTACTTCGACCTTACGTGACTTAGCGGTCAATCGTACTAGGGAGTAGCTACCTCGCGTGAGAGTCGCACGAGGTCGTGGCCACTTGGTACCCTATAGCCGCCGCCAACGGAGGTCGTGGGCGTGATCGCGAGCACGACCTGCGTTGGCGGAATAGAGTTCTGCGAGGGCCGTGTGGCTCTTAGGGTACGGCAGTGCGTCGATGCCGCCCACCGTGACTTGAGCTCGGAACCGTTCGTAAGGGTGTCTGTCGCGAATCTTTGCTTGCGGCGGAGGTCTACCGCGAAAAGATGGTCGTCTTCACGAGGAAGGAAGCCCTTGAGGTCGAGCTCTTGTCGTGCGGTGATTTGCCCCGACGACCAGGCACCTGCCCTGACACTCTGCGGGTCGAGCTTAATCGTAGAATTTTTTGCGAGGTAAAGGAGAAAGAGAGAGAGAAAGAACGAGAAGGCGAGGTGACAAAATTTATTAAAAGGTAGGCGAGTGTGGTTAGACATGGAACTTACGCAGGTTGATCGATGTTCCAAGTACTAGCTAGTTCTCGACCATCTTCCATTGCGAGGCGGACAGCCCCGGGCGTCTTTGTTGAGACGACCGTGTAAGGACCTTCCCATCTTGGCGTTAGCTTGTTGGCTTTGATGTGTCTTGGACCCGTCGCGAGCGAGATCGCCGGCGTGCAAGGTCCTTGGTAAATGCGATTTAGCGGCGTGCTGCGAAGTGCTTGCAGGTAGACCGCGGATCGCAGAACCTGCGTTCACGGGTGCGCCTCCGCGCGGTCGAGGTCGAAGGCGCCGCTTCTGCGTCGATGCTATCGGCTAGGTTCACCCTTGGGGATCCTAGGACAACCTCGGCCAGGTAGGGCGGCTTCGCGCCATATCTGGTGAAAGGGTCTCCCCGTGGCTCGGCTTCGTCGTGGTGCCGTGACCGGAAGGGCGGGGGTAGTTCGTCCACCCAGGCTGACCATGCCGTCGAGGCTCTTGAAGACTCTCTTCTTGATTCCTTGGGCGATCTGCCCGGATTCGCCTTTCGGCCGCCCCATTGCTCTGTGGGTGGGCCACGGATCTGCGAAGCATATCTTGGTCCCGACCTCCTCGCAATAAGCCTGAAACACCTCGCTTGTGAACTGAGTGCCGTTGTCGGTAATGAGGCGACTCGGGATGCCAAAGCGGGTTACTACATTATTGCGGAAGAACCTTTTAGCCGCCTGTGCCGAGATGGTTGATATAGGCTCGGCCTCGATCCATTTAGTGAAGGTGTCGATTGCGACGAGCAGTATTTACAACCCCTCCTTCCCTCGAAATGGACCGAGTATGTCAATGCCCCAAACCGAGAATGGCCAGGTTAACGGCATGGTGCAGAGCGCGTATCTTGGTGATGGACCTTCCGAGCATGGAACTGGCAAGATCGGCAGGAGGTCACTATTGAGCGTGCGTCGGCCAAGGCCGTCGGCCAATAGTAACCCAATCGGAAGGCTTTGCTCACCAAGGTCCTAAAGGACGAGTGAGCTCCACACATCCCGTCATGGATATCCTTGAGGAGATATTTGCCTTCCTCTTGGGTGATGCACTTGGAGAGGATGCCAAGCGCGCCTTTGCGGTATAAGAGGCCCTCGACCATTTTATAGGTCGAGGCGCCTCGCTAGCCGGATTTCTCGGCTTCCTCCTCGGCGATGTCCGTGCACGCAGTATTGGATGAATGGCGTCATCCAATTCGCATCCTGCCGAGGAAGGAGACGGTACCACCCGTCTCGGTTGCCTCCTCCCGAGGGTATGGAGGGCTTATAGAGGTGCTCGATGAGCACCTACCGTGAAGCGAAGCTAGGCGGAACCGACCTTCGATAGATGGTCGGCCAGGCATTGTCCTTCCTGAGGATGTATAGTACTTGAAGTTTACGAAGTACTTTTCCATCTTCCTTACTTCAGCCAGGTAAAGCGCCATTGAGTCATCGAACGCGATACTCCTTGTTAACCTGGTTGACGACCGGTGCGAGTCGCCCTTCGCGATTAGTCGTTGGACTCGAGCGCTTTGCATGCCCGGCTTGGCTAGCGGACCTTCAGATTCTGCTGCGTTGTTTGTTGCGCGAAATGCAATTGGAGGGCGTCTTGGATCCGCTCCCCACGAGGGGATTCGAGGACCACTCCGACCCAGAAGCAATCGTAAGCTCGGGTCCGTCGAAGTGCATGACCCAGCCCGGCCGTGCTCGGCCTGGTTGGGTTCGGATTCGAGCGGGCGGGGTTTGTCCATTCGGCTAGGAAGTCCGCTAGGACCTGAGATTTGATCGCGGTTACGGCCGAGAATTCGATCTCGACCGCGAGCTCCATGGCCCATTTCGCGATCCGCCGCTTGCGTCTGATTCCCGAGAATTTCTCTCACGAAGTTGGTCGGGACTTGGATTTTGTGTGCCTGGAAGTAGTGTCTTAATTTCTTCGAGGCCACGAGGAGCGTATAAAGGAGTTTCTGGACCTCGGTAACGCTCCTTTGGTCCGTGTAAGACTTTCACGACGTAGTAGATCGGCGCCGCACCCGTCCGTTTCTACCGTCAAGACGGCGCTTACCGCCTGGGGTGTGGCGGCCAGGTAGAGCAAGAGAACCTCTCCCATTCTTGGCGTGGTCAAGACCGGGTCTTGACAAATATAGCTTAAGCTCTTTGAAAGAAGCGATGCGCTTCATCTGTCCACGCTTGAAACCGTCGTGCTTCCGGGCGCCTTGAAGAAAGGTAGGCCACGTTCCCCGAGCCGCGAGATGAAAGCGACTTAAGGCCGCCATTCTCCCGTCGAGGACTGGACCTCCCGAGTGCAAGTCGGTGGTCGCATGTTCTCGATGGCTTCTATCTTTTTCTCGGGTTGGCCCCGATTCCTTGTGGGCCGATCATGTATCCGAGCACCTTGCCAGCTTTGACCCCGAACACACATTTTTCAGGGTTTAACTTTATTCGATGCTTATTGAGGTTATGAAAAATCTCCTCTAGATCGGATACATGGTCCGAGGCCATCTTGCTCTTGACGACTATGTCGTCTACATACACTTCCAGGTTCCGACCTATTTGGTTCGAGAAGGTTTTCTCGCATAAAGCGCTGGAAGGTCGCTCCGGCGTTCCTTAGACCGAAGGACATGGTCGTGTAGCGAATGTGCCAAGCGGCGTGATGAAGGAAGTTTTCTCCTCGTCGTCGGGCGATATGCCGATCTGGTGATAGCCTGAGTAGGCGTCGAAAGCTCATCGCCTCGGGCGGCCGTTCGCGTCGACCAACCGGTCTATCCGAGGTAGCGGAAATTGTCTTTCGGGCATGCGGCATTCAGCCCGTGTGATCGACACACATGCGCCACTTGCCCCTTTTTCATCACGATAATCGTTGGCCAACCACTCGGAATGGTCGACCTCCCGAATGAAACCGGCTTTGAGGAGCTTGTCGATTCTTCTCGATGATGGCTTGCTTCTCCGGAGAAGCGCTGAGCTTTCTAGCCGCACAGCTTTTGTCGTGCCGAATCGCTGCTTTGTGCTCGGCGACCTCCTTGGGACTCGGGCATGTCGGACGGTTCCCGAGCGAACGATGTCCGCGCTTCTCGGAGGAAGGTCACGAGCTCGAGTTCCTATTTAGGATCTAGGGAAGCCCCACGTGTACGACCTTATGCAGTTACATGCCGCTGTGGGATGGCCTTGGTTTCTCCTCGGCTTGGAGGCTAGCCTTGGGCGGGAACTCCTCGGCTCTTGCTCGGGCCCTTATTTGAGGCGGATTGGCCAAACCATGTCTAACGCCCTCTCGTCGCGGTTTAGGCTGCTTTGGGCTTCCCTTGACCGTGATCACGCCGCCGGGCGGGGACCTTCAAGCATTGATACCGTGGTGAGTGGCGGCCATGAATTTGGCGAGTCTTTGGTCGGCCCAGGATCACGTTATGGCCGACTCGAAATCGACCACTTGAGCGTGATCACTCCGTTCGGAAGTTGCTCGGATTGCCGAACGTTATCGGCCAGGACGATCTGGCGAGCGGCCTGGCCGGCGTTCGGGCACTATCCGTAGAACGGGACCACCAGGCTTTTGATCTTGGAGCGAGGATCGCATCTCGCCCAAGACCCTGGCGATATCGTGTCCAGGGAGCTCCCGCAATCCACAAGGACCCGACCCTCGTGGTGTTGCGGTCGTTGGGCTAACGACCATCGGAAGCCTTTGGGGTTTCGTCATCCCCAGAGGGCGATCGTCCTTGGAGAAGGTGATCGGCGGCTCGGACCACTTGAGTCTGGCGAGCAGGAGGCTTCCCACGAGTGACACGGAGTACCTCGCCTCGCGGCCTCCTTTAACTCCCGACGCGACCCATAGGCGGCGGAGCCCCCGAATATCACGGCGATGTGGTTTCTTGGCTCTTGGTACTCCATGTCGGTGTCTTGCTCCTCGGCGGGCTTCTTGCCCTTGACGTCTCCTTCCATCTCGGGGAGCGTGGGCATGGGACCCTTACCATTGTAGAACTGCTCCGGGCGGGAGGCCCACGTTCTGCAATTCCGAAGGTCATGCCCATGCGCCTGGTGGAAGCGGCGAAATAGGCACTAGCCCGCGTTGGTCGCCGCGTTCTTGGTCGTCCGGTTACGCTCGTTGTTCATTGAACCGGCCGACCCTTTCCTTCAGGCTCCCCCCTATACGGCTGCGAGGCTCGGCCGTTGTCTTTCGATGGTCGCCACCATGCCGGAGGCGGAGGATTTTTCTTCTTTTTGATTTTTCTCGATCGAGCTTACGCTCTTTCGCTTGACGCCTTCGAGCCCGGGCCGAGGGGCAGCTTTCCTCGTCTAGCGCCTTCTTCCATTGGGCGGCCTCGTCAGCGTTGGCGTAACGGTCGACCATGCGGAACGGCTCGTTGGTGTGATGTCGGGTGGATTCGAGGTCCCGAGTAAAGCGTCGTCTCGGACCCCGAACTTGAAAGCCCGGACGACCGCCTCATCCGAGATGCTCGGGATGGAATTGCGCTTGCATGAAGCGCTGGGACGAATCAGCGCGAGGTCTCGCCCTCCGTCATGTCAGACGCTCAAGGTCGCGCTCCTTCCCGGCGGACGTAGCGACTCTGAAGTTGGCTCGGAGAGTCTTTGCTCGGTGGGCCCAGGACCGGATCGAGTTCTCCTTCGGTTGAATAGCCACGTCCGAGCCGCGGCGCCCAGGATCAGGCGTAAAGTTGGCCATCACCCTTTCATCACCCCGGCGGCTAAAATGGCCGTGGTGTAGATCGAGAGAAACTTCGTCGGGGTTACGAGTCCCGTCGAATCTCTCGATGTGGCCCGGCTTAAACCTTGTCGGCCAGGTCACTCGTCAGCGGCGACGTCGCGAACGCATCTGCACCGAACACGGATCGTTGTCGGGCGATCACCACGAAGCCGGCGGTCGGCGATCCCCACCACCGAGCCCGAGGTTAGTGGGCCCAGGCGAGAAAATCTCCCTACGCTGTAGGATGGGAGTGGCCGATGAGGAATGTTCGGCCGGTTACGCCTGGTGGCTCATTCCACGGGTCCCGAGGAGCCCGGAATTGCTCCGGTGCCCTCCCAGCCTTCGCTGGCCAAGGCCAGTCACTCTGGGTGCGGCTGCGTGAGTCGTCGGGGTGGCGGCGCTCGGACGCCCGGCGGCGGCGTTCCCAGGAATTGCTCTAGGCGTCCCTTTCCCGGGAGGCCTCCGCCGCCCTTATGTCTGTGGCGATTTCCTCGAGGTCGTCGGTCACGGCCGCGCCCATGGCTTCTAGGTCGACCTGCTCAGGAAACTCTCTGAGGTTGCGCACCACCGTGGCCAGGGCTTGAAGGCGTTCCCCGCTCGGGGGAACGCGGGGTGACGAGCTCGTTAAATGCGTCGCCGCGAACTCCGGAGTCCCGTGCAGCGTGGAAATTCTCACGAACCGGCCCTGGTCTTATCGGTCAGGTCACCTCGGACTTGCCGTAAGCTGGTCGGCGTCCGGTCGAGGATGCCCTGCAGTGCTCTTTGGCCGTGGCGGTGAAAGGCAGCGCGGTAGGATTTGCTCCCGACATTTCCATCCTCCTCCGCGAAGGCGTTACGGGATTGGACGGATCGCGAGGGGACATCACGGTGTCTCCCGTGAAGCGGTCCCCTGGTCGAGCTTCGTAGAGGTCGGGGATGTCTAGACCATCGTGAGCTCGCCGTACTCGCCGTCCGAGAGGGCGCCGAGCCGAGCGAAAGAATCGCTCCCGGCAGTAAAGTGGCTTCCAGGGAAAAGCTCCTGGAACCGTCTTGATTCTTAATCGCGACGTCGCCGCCCCATTGTCGAAGAATCGCTTGTCCTCTTCCCGATCTCGGGCGTAGAGCCCTTGGTGGTTCTCGGGATTACGACATTCTTCGGGATTCCTCACGAAAGGAAAGTCGGTCCCCACGGACGGCGCCGGTATCGACGATTGAGGGCGAGGCCCCGTAGAGCTTACTTGTTGGTGGAGGGACCAAGCGTGACCCCTTCTTGCGTGAGGGATTACTCAAGGAACGGATCACCAGATCTCAACGAGCGTGGACACGGCTGATTTACCCTGGTTCGGGCCTCTCGAGGAAGAGATAATAGCCCTACTCCGGCTCTTGTATACTCTTGCAAAGTGTGCTCGAGTGTATGACTCTTGTCTTACAATCGATGCAATACGTGTTGTTGTTATTCTTTGTTGTTGTCCCCTCTCACGATGGGGACCCTTTTATAACTTACAAAGGATCGAACTCCATGACCCCACTACCCGCACGTTTGGACCTCGTCCAAACGTGGCAACCGGTGGATCCTATCTTTCCGCCACGCTCCCACGGGACACGTAACGGGCCAACGGAAGTTACGCTCGGGTGGTTATTCCCACCGACCCCGAGATCGTAAGGTCGGTAGATGGCCAGACCGAAGCTTGGACATCTTACCGAGCTCGAGCTGAATCGGCCGAATACGTGGCACTCTCGGTCCCACCCGAGCCCGAGCTCGGAACTGGCCGGAATGCGTAGCCTTCCAAGTTCTGATTAGACAACCCAGGGTAACGACCTCCTGGTGGCTCGGGCGGGAGCGAGCTTGGTCGTTGGTGGCATCCGAGGTAATTTATGGAAATTACCTGACCCCCCGACAGATTTATACACTCAAAAGATATCTTAGGCAATAAAATTTAATAACAACAGCGCAACAACTAGATTAATAATGAATAGTAGAAAAATAACTTGATTGATTTGGGCTTGAGCTGGTGAGGGTGATGCAGGGGCGGTTGTCTTGCTCCCCGGGTCTTCTCTTGACCCCACAACTTGTGGCCTTCTGCTCCTTGGTGTGCTCGACTCCCTTCTTCCTGAGACTTGCTTCCTGCTGTGCTTGTTTGCTTATGGCTTTGTGATTGGGGTGCTTGGCTTGCTATGGATCTTATTTGGTGGTCTTACTCGGGGTCTTTTCCTTATATGCTTTGGTTGGCTTCTGAGATGATAAAAGCTGGGGTGTTTGATCCTGGGAACGATGCACTGGGGAATGCTTCGGCTGGCTATCCCATTGCACAGTGCTTAAGCCTATCGCATTTTACTGTGGAGGCTTACCTTTTAAGCGGGAAATTTAATTTTTTATCGTGCGATATTTAAAATACATGCGTCTATAGAATAAATTACAAGTTTGTTAAATTGCCGAATGATGAACCTAATTTCGTGAGAGGTGTTGATTCGGCCCCGGACGAATCTGGTATACCAGTGCACGATACCAAATCATATGTGTCTGACGGCAATTCTATTTTTAATTTCTTTTAAATTGGAAATTTCAATATTCATGTATTTTTTTTTGGGTTGTAATTGAGTATTCTTATGTATTGTAATTAATATCCTTATACAAAGTTTGTAATGAATAAAATGTATGATTAATCTTTGTTGTAATTAGTATTTGTATTAATTGAGATGTATGAATATAATTATTGCGTTGTAATTGGCTTCATATAAGTAATACCTTTGATCAATAAAAGATCGGTTTGCTTTATTTATAATTTCCATTTGTTTATTATTATCAAATTTTAAATTCTTCAATTACTAGATTAATCTACGAACGTGTAAAGATTAGTGTGTTTGTTTCAGTTGGTCTAATAAATTGATGAGGTTTCCATATTATAACTATATTAAGTTCCGGAGGTTTGAGAAGCAACGGCGATGTCCGCGTGTCGCTTTGCTCCAGGACCGGCTCGGTTTCTGCGTTTCCAGGACCTCGATGGCTCGATCAGATCCGTTTTAGCGTTCGCGTCCGGGGCCTCTTTGCGCCACGCGTGCTCCGCGAAGCTTCTGGATCTCTCTGTTTCTCTCTTTGGTCACTCCACCTTCGTAGCTCCTCCCCTCCGCCTTCCTCGCTCCCCCCCGTGCGCTGGCCCTCGCCGTTCTCCTCGTGCCCCCCAGCCACACCGCTCTTACGCCCGTCGCCGCGCCCGTACGCCTCGCCCTTTCCTCTTCTCCTCCGCGCCTGCTCCTCTCCTCCGCAGCCTGATGCGGGAATTCGATTCAATCCGCTCAGATCGCGCTCTTCATCGCCGGATCTGCCCATCCCATGCCTTCCTGTCTCCAGATGCCAGCCGTTCTCGCTACCTTCAGATCGAATGGTGCCTTCGGCATTCAAGTGATGCTGTCATGACCGAGATCGGGGCTGGAGGTAGCGCGGTCCGCCGTCGCCATGGGCTGCTTTGAGGAACGCTGCAAGATCTGCATCGACTGATTCTCTGTCGCCGACCCGGGTAAATCTTCGTCTCACTCTCGCACCCTCTCAGTACCCTCGACAACATTCTTTGTCAGCTTCACATTTACGAAGTGGTCTGCACCTCCGCGCTCTCCCGTGCGTATCGCCGCTGCTGGAGGCCGCTCTCATCCGGCGACCTCCTCCATAGCCCCAACATCTCCACCTCAGACATTGACGCGCTCTTCCGCCTGAATTTTGGTATCATACGGAAAGGACGCCCACAGTAGATGGTCCTGGTTTGAGTGACGTTGACTCGGAGTAGGTGTCTCAACCATGAAAGTGCAATACTTTCCTTTGTTCACAGCGTATTAGTGCATGTATTTGTGCTTAGGAAATGCACGTGTATATAATTGGATTTGTGTTACCTTTGCCGATGCAGATGTGCAGACCAGCTATTTGTGCATATACATGAAGAGGAAAGTTGCACATAGGACGAGATTAAGGAGCGCATTGGAGAGAACTGAAGGGTATGGAAAAGCGCATCCTCCCCTTAATTCGTTAAAGCTTCTAATTCGTACAAATGGCTAAGATTTTCCTTATTTTTCACGGGATTTAGTGTGCCATTAAGTTATAGCCCTAGCTCTCACCATTTACGCTGTGCAGTGTTTAGTTTGTTCTCAGCTATTGTTCCTGCTAGCGCCTTTTGATTGCAATTTGTGTGCTTGCTCTCAACTATTGTTCCTACTGTCAGATTTTGATTACGATTTGTGTGCAAATGTTATTGCAGTTTGTGCGCAAATCTAGATTCTGAATGTCTGAACTGCAATGCGATGTTTTCATTGACTGTGCTGAAAAGATGCATATTTTCACATCGCTAGGCTGAACTTCCTTTCGATTTGTGCTTCCAATTTTGGGTATCCGCCTGCTCTTCCTGTTTCAACAGCGTGCAGACCAATTCGTATTTTCACATCGTTAGGCTAAACTTCGTTTTGATTTGTGCTTCCAGTTCTGGTTGCCCGCCTGCTCTTCCTGTTTTAGCAGCGTGGAGAGCCACAGGGTGGTGATGCACGCTGCAATCTTCCATAGTTACTCCTGCTTTGCAAATGTAAGCCAAAGATTCCCCAACTTTAAAGTTTGTCTGCTTTAGCAGAAATGTGCCTGATGTCAAAATCAAAGAGTGATGTTGCTGTCAACATATTTTTTTGGGGGTAATATTGACGGACAACCTTAGTGAGAATTTACAGGTTGAGTTGTATAAAAGAACTAGAAGATAGAGAATGAATTTTGTGCTTTGTTGCAACAGCTTAGAAGAGAAAATGCTAACGTATTTGAAGAGGCTGACGAGATTAGAGTCAGTTTCTACCGTAAATAGCTTTGTTTATCAGAATCTATGTTGTGAGGCAAAAGATGTTCAAAATAACCATCTTATTTACGTGTATATTGAATCGGTTCATAGCTTACCAAAAGTCGGGCTTCAATATTTGTTTCAGAGTGAAAATATGCATGCAATCATTGTAAGAAACTCTTGCTATTGAACGTTGTCTGAAATAAAAGAAAAAACTGTCGTCTTCATTTCTATTCTACCATGAACATTGAACAAAAAAAAGAAAAAAAAGGGTGAGAGCTATGTGATATAGACTATAGTTTTATTATTACCTCATATGCTACCAAACATTTTCCTATTAATGATCATAGTTTTATTCATGCTGTAGCCAAAGAGGTAAAAGCCAAATAAGAAAGTTGAACATTTCTGATATGTTCTGTTTCCTCTTCGTCTATCACTCTCACTATCTCACTATCTGATATCTGTTAGTTTGTCTGCTTGAGTCTGTTTACCTGGTGTAAAATGGATAGCTATATGGATATTTTCATATGGTACAATCATTTGTCTATTTTGCTTTCCTAACATTTCAGCATAAAAAATACCCGCACACAGCATAGCGCTATGTCACCTAAAAACTATACAACTGTAACTGACTATTACTACGCGCTCTCCTTGGTGCTACAAACCCACACACATCTGCATCTTCTATAGCAATGTATACATGCTGACACAAAAAAATAAGTAACAATCTTACTTATTCACTAATTTCTTGCATTACAAATTTGATCGTGTATGTTCCCTTATGCGGCGTGCCGCCGCGTAAAATTTCCTAGTTTTACATCCGCCATTGAGAAGAGCATGCACATCAAAAAGGTCGTGTAGTACGTACACGGTACACCATAATATGAATTACGTCAGCATCGTCACCAAACCATCAACGAAAACATGGCACGGTACACCTTTGATGTACAAATTCTACTGTATATTTTGTTCAGAACTACTGCTAGGGATTGGCACTGCTTGCCAATAGCTTCCTTTTTGTTTTTTCTCGAGGACTTGTTGACAATAGCTAGCTAGTACTGTTACAATTGGACAAATCAAAACGGGCCATGTGAGGACGACTCACCGAGTTGCCGCGCTCGATACCACGTAGTAATACCACGCAGTAATAATACCCAATACTTCAAGCCGGCCCATGTTCCTGCATTGCCGGCGTCACCACCGGTGACGCCTTGACGAAGCGCTTCCAGTACCAGTGGCGCGCCCAGACCGCGCCGAGGGACTCGATGGGCACGCCCTTGGTCTCCGGCAGGAACGCGGCGATGAAAGCCGTCATGATGACGACCCAGCCGGCGTTGTAGGCGAAGGCGCCGTACTTGAAGCTGCAGAGCATCGCCAGGAAGGATTGCGTCTGCACGAAGGTGAGCGTGAGCGAGATGGACTCGCTCATGCTCTGCCCCGCCGACCTCACCTCCAGCGGGAAGATCTCGCTCGGGATGATCCACTTGAGCGGGCCCCATGACACGCCGAACCCCGCCGTGAACAGGCACACCAGCGCCACCACCGCCACCGCGTAGGGCCGCGGCATCGCCTTCCCGCCGTTGGTCCCCAGCTCCGCGCCGAAGACCCACGCCATGCCCACCAGGCACACTAGCAGGATGCCGCCGCCCAGGAAGAAGAGGGAACGGCGCCCGTAGCGGTCGACGGCTAGCGCGGCCACGGCGATGGAGGCCAGGCTGACGACGTCGGTGATGATGGAGCCCAGGATGGCCTTCTGGCTCGTGAACCCGACGGTGTAGAAGAGGAGCGGCGTGAAGATGGTCACCACGATCATTCCCGTCAGCTCGAAGAACAACGGGATGGTGATCGCCATGACGAGGTGGGGACGGTACTGGCGCCTCAGGATGCGCCGGAATGCGCCGGACTCGTACCGGCGGTCCTCCTCCGCGGCTTGCATGATGCCCTTGAGCTCGACATCGACGTCTGCGGCCGGCCCGCGGATGCGCCGCAGCGAGGCGCGGGCCTCGTTGAGCTTCCCGCGCAGCACCAGGCTATTTGGCGTGTCCGGGATGAACGACGCTCCGACGAGGATGATGGCGGCCGGGACGATGCCGACGCCGAGGGACAGGCGCCAGCCCCACCTCGGGATGGTGTTGGCGCGGTAGTTGACCAGGTCGGCCATAAACATGCCCACGTTGAGGAAGAAGTGAAAGATGCTCGTGAACGCCCCGCGCCACCGCGCCGGCGCTATCTCCGCCAAGTACACCGGCGCAGACTGGAACAACACACACACAGCTATCACAATGCACGTCCCGAACTTACATTACAGCATGTACATATGTGAGCGTTCCGTCAGCAATTGTCTGATCGCCTCACCTGGTTGGTGAAGCCGACGGCGAAGCCGAGGAGGATGCGACCGATGACGAGCATGTAGATGTTGACGGCGGTGCAATTGAGGACGGCGCCGACGAAGAAGAGCGCGGCGCCGATGAGCATGGAGTTTCTCCGGCCCACCCTCCTCGTGACATGGCCGGCGACCAGGCAGGCGAACACGCCGGCGAGGTAGAGCGAGGAGACGAAGGTGGTGAGGAGCTGGCTGTCGAAGATGCAGTACGAATCCTGCTGCGCGTTTTTCATCTTCTGGATAATCTCCGGGAAGAAGGCCTGGAGGAACGACTCCATCTGCGTCAGGCCACCTGAAATTTAGTCGCAAGCAAATAAATTGAACCACTTGATCATCAAGTGACTGAATAGTTTCATCTCGATCAATGCTCACATTGATTATACATCATATCATACCACATGGATCAGACATGCATATGTATCTCCGGAATGGCTCAAATTGCTGCTAAAGTTGTTCTTAATTACGAATTGTGAACAAAATTCTGTCCGTCTAGCACAGCAATGTTCTTAATTAAGAATCCTGATGAAGCCATGAAGGTGCCTTATTTCATGATGGTATGGTGAATCTTTAACTTTGTTCAAGGGAGGCGGACGTGTGGCTGTCTCCTTTTGAGAAATTTGCGGTTGCAGTAGAGGAAAACAAAAAGTATACGGGTTTTTTTATTTCAACAACGCGAGATGACCGCAGTGAGAGATTATGACTCGTGAGGCAGGAACGACGTGTTTGTTAGCGTGAGATCATGACAGTTGCGTATTACATACCCGGCTAGAGTCTCTTTCTACGACGAACGCATGATCTGTGTAGGCTCTAACGTGAATTGACGGGTTTGGAAATGTCAAAAAGAAAATAGTGGAAACTCCCAATTGTACACAAAATGTCTCCGCTTGTCCTTGACATGAAACATGCCAGGATTGTGTGTTTTTTTTGGTTTGGGATGCGTTTTTATGCATTATTTGTAAAAGTTATATAAATATTAAAGCATGAATGAAGGTAGATAGTGTGATGAAAGATGCCATCTCAAGGTAGATAGAGTGATGAAAGGTGTCATCTCAGTCTTTAGACCATGTATATATGCTTTTCAAATTTTTTTGAGAGCATTGATGCACTTCTTGATTTTTTTTCTCATTAGGCACAATTAGCCAATAGTAACATTCATACCCTAAGCTGGTAAAAATCTCTGTAGAAGAACAAATTACTATCAATTATTGCAGATATTCACAGTACGAAATGTCCTGTTCTAGAGTACTAAAATAACGTCGTATAACTCTTTTTAGAGATGTGCTTCTATGCTTTTTCTTTTAAGTTGAATAAATATTAAAGTATGAATGAAGGGTAGATGAAGATTACTTACCCTTTCGTTTGCTTTAAAATTTATATAAAGAGAGATAACATAGAAGCACTCGTCCTCGTATATATTATCTACAGAAGAAGACAAGCATTGGCTGCATCAAGTAGAAAGGTCCAAGTAACCACGAGAGAAGGCAGATAGTACTTCCATACCCATCCAACGTACGTGATGTCTGAATCTGGCTCACAACAATCAAGTACTCAAGTAGGCCCTTGATTGGATCTCTCATAAACAACCAGGAAAACTAAGTCCCATGATTTGCTTTAATTAGTTGATCGATCGGCCTAATTTCTTCTTAACTTGTTTTTGGTCCATACCCACAGGATTTGGCTCTGAGAAAGCATCTTAATTCCCTATATTTATCAGTAATATTTAACATACGAACGCTGCTTCTAAACCACGATCAACCTGGCTACGCAAGGGGGGAAAAGAAGGGAGGAGGAGGAACAGAACACAAGATCACAGCATATTCAATCATGGCGCCACACACGACTGACCTGTGATACTGATGTCGTAGCCGAAAATGAGCCCGCCGGACGCCGCCATGAGGCAGCTCATCACAACCGTGAATGTTATCTCGCTGCTGTAGCCGGAGACGGCGCCGGCGCCGGCGCCGGCGTCGGCGCCGTCCACCGCTAGTGCTCCCCCTCCATGCATATCTTGGTCGCGCAGGGAGAGAGCTCGCTCGAGTTTGACTTGGAGAGCTAGCTATTGTTCTCCAAGGGCGGCCGGGCACAGCTCAACACTAGTGTACGTTGGATGGCAAGCACGCCATATGATACTTACATAGTGGCATATATAGAGTTAAGAGCCCGGCCCGTACGTACTTGGTCCAGCGGGAGAAGCCGAGCAATTCTTTTTCTCCTTTGCATTTATATATAGACACGCATGCATACGATTGGTGAGACTTTTAAAACTAGATAAAAGATTACTAGAACTCGCCGATTCAACTCTCTCTGTATCACACTCCATACTTTGGCATGTGCTCTCCATTGCCAGCAACACCTGGTTCCCCACGGAGAGTTCTAATTAAATCTTACCCTGATTGATTGAGCAAGCTGTTGTTTCCGCTATCCTCTTGTTTTGCCGGAAGAAAGACTTCGTAATTATTGATTGTTATATATTGGAAGTCAGCAAATGGTACATAATATTTGGTTATGAAGAACAAGTCACAGCCAACATGTGCTACATTAATTATTGTACGAGTGAGAATTTTTTTCTCTCTTGAATATAAGACGGGATAAGGCCATGTTCCTACTTTGAATGTCAAGTGGAACGATTCTAGCTACTTGCCCGAATATCCTGAGATGTGCATCATCCATTCAAAAGAGCTTGCACATTGAATAAACATAGATGGGCTGCACACAGATGTGAACTACGATGACATTGTCACCAAGAGTATATATGATAAGTAAATTTGATCGAGAAATTCTGACATAACCACAGGTGTAATATGATATTTCAAGCACCTATAAGCAGTGCTATACGCAAATCTTATCTAACTTAAGCAGACCACATGCACTCTTCTCCTTAAGAAGAGGGACTTGGTAAACTCAGCACATGACTGACGACTTACTTTGGCTTAAGAATGACAAGAAGACAAAACCCTGCAGCGAACTTCAATTGCTGAGCACATAAAAGTTTGAGATTTCAACATCTCTGGGTAGTTTAATTCAATAGCAATTTTACGGTGCATTATACTAGTAGTATATAATGTGTAATAAAAATCGTATCTAACCGTTGATTTGTTAAGAGTGTTTCTACTACTCTACTAGTGAGGTCATTGTTCTTGGAGTGTATTTGGACATATAATATTTCAATGAAAGTCAACTTGAACAAAAAGAAGATCAAATGTGGACTAACTGCCAACTGGTAACATCCACATCAAGATAAGGCTATCACAAGACCTAGTTTGCAAGTTCTATAGCGAGTTGTGTTGTTGAGAATTTATTTTGGTAAAACTATTGCAAATTAATATTTTGATTGATAAATTAATTGAAGTTCGATCAAAATAGTTCAATTTTTCACGGTGTTACTATTTTTAATTATATTTACATAACCATCGCAAATTTTAACTACCAAATGCAGTAAACTGCACTTAAAAAAAAGCAGTAAACTGAATTGCAATTACATACCCATGTTTTCCCCCATATCTCTTTTGAGCTTTTCCTCCTGATATTTCGAGAAACATAAGAATTACAGAATAAGTATAAAAAAAGTATGAAATGCCTAGTGTAAAAAAGACTACTGAAAGTCAGAAGTAGACCTTTCCTTCTTTCAGATTGACGATTTCTAGCATTCCAAGTTCAGATTTTTTACAGATATAGTTGATTGCTTGCAAGTATCATTTATAAATTACACATCTTCACATAAAGAAAGTCCCTAAAGATCTTCATCATCCGATACTACCATTGGGATTTTCTGAAGTATGTCTTGCCGAGGAGTGATCATATGCATGGATTGGATCATCACACAAGCAACATGACTTGGACGTCGTTCCTTATGCAGTCCAAGGACATCACTCTGAAGTCTGAACTTAGGCCACAGAACAACTCAACAGGCTCATCACTAACTTCGCATATTTTTTTATCTCCAGAAGAGAAGTCTTTGCATCTAAGCTCCAGAGCATTTTTTTACATTTTCAGCATGTGTTACATTTGACTTTAAAGACAACACAAAATATCTTGTTTTCGCTTGAGCTCTTGATCCGTGAATGTGTCGTAAATGGGAGCCAAAACATTGGACATTCCAATCGAGAACTTTTTTTAACAATGGTTTTGCGCTTGTTCTCATGTTTGATGAGAGAATCTGTATTACAAGCGAAGTACTGTTACATTATAACGTTGATCACATATAGGAGTATGCTGCATTGAAAGGCGAAAATACCTGCAACAACGATTTCAAATGAAACTCATTCAGCAATTTTACGGTGGATAACATAGGTAATAAATAGTGGTAGTAATATTAGATCTAGCTATACAATTTTTAGAGGTATTTTAGACTTTTGATCATATGCATCGTTACTTGTTTTCCTCCGCCGCTGCCCTTTGTTGAGTTAGCCGTCATCGTTGAGCTCCTACCATTTCTTTCAAAAAAAAAAAAAGAGAGACCGGATTACTTATAGTTTCATACCCCATATCGTGACCCGCTTATACGCACGCCGTCCATCTTGAGCACACTGTCCACTTCGTACAACTCGATGACGGCCTTGATTATTGCATTCGAGAGGTCTTCGTTCTTGTTATCGTTAAAAAAGCAGCCTCTATCCTTTGCATCCACCACTATCTTCTGCCAAATCGCCTCGCTACATGCCAGCGTAGTCGCGTTACCAAATATCCAAAGGCAGTACCTGCAAAAGCAACTGATCAAAACTCTAGAAAACAAAAACAAAAACAAAAAAACGGGACGATCCAATCAGAGTGAAACCATGCAAGCCGTAATGATCTTGCTCATTTGACTGGTGAAATTAATTAGGAAAACTCACTTGCTCATTTCACGTTGGAATGAGCGGTAATATTAGAAACTAGCACACGCGGCATTTCCACGCTGAGGATCCATCTTGCGAACTTCTATCAAAAACCTACCCCCGATGGACGCTACGTGTCCCGCCACCTTCACAGTTTGCTGCCTGCCACGTCATGTATCCATCACAACATCACCTCACTCCCTTTCTTTTCTTGCCACCATCCTCTGCCACTCAAAAACGGGAGATTTAATTATTTGCCACTTCAAAACATGTGGCTTCATAAATTTGCCACTGGACCTACATGTCATTGACTCAGATGGTCCCATATGTCATTGGCTCAAGTGGCATCATAATCAAAGTGTCAATGTTTGAAGTGGCAAATTATTAATTATTTCCTCAAAAACCTAACTTGACTTGAGAGTTGAGACAGAGCCCAGCTCGGGTCGGTCGGCCTACACGTGTTTAATGCTAGTCAAACGTGACGCTCGATTTTGTACGCTGAAGTCTCGGACAAAAAAAAAACAAATACATACGTATTTCTGTTTTTCGGAGATTCTGATGCCTTTCAAAAAATTTCTTGACGTCTAGCGATTAGCGAACGCTCACGTGTATGTACACGTTTGGAGTGTGTGTGTCTTTGTACCCCAAAAACAACTAATTAACTTGACTGTAGTGATCGTCGTTCACGATCCTTTGGTTTGGTTTTTCGTCCACGGACGATTCTATGGCCAGTAGCACTCTTACAGCTCCATGGTTGCCCAACGCGGGGGCATGGTCTAGTAAGTCGAAAGGGCCTATTACAGTGCCACTATTGTCAAGGACATTGTTGGCTCTTAATTCTTGCCCGTGTCACCTGTAACGGACCGCCCTTTTAAGGGCAGTGCGAAAACTCACAACAATTACCCAGGAAGACTAACTGTTGGAAAAGACAAGAGTATATTGCCAGGCAAAAGCAAATCCAACTCTTGTTATTCAATATAGGGCCTAACGGCCAGGGTTTTTACAAAAGAGGGCGCAGCAGGGCCCGAGTACATTACCAAAACACCGCACAGGCAGGCCTGAGCAAAAGACTAAGACCTCAAAACCAAACGAGATCGCCATCTACGGATTCCTGATACGGTCCAGCTTCTTCAAACTCTGAAAGGGCGGGGGTTGCAAGGGTGAGTACGAGAGTACTCAACAAGTCGTACGGAACCACTGAATACTATATGCAGGGAATTTTCCAATGGAAGGGACTAGGGTTTAAGTATCTGGATGCAGTTTTATTTCCAAATTCATTTTACATTTGAAGCACAGACCACAATTAATAGTAAGGGGGGGGGTTCACAAGTTCACACAACACTTAACCAACTTATCCAAATTCCAAACAGTAACTTGAGCTTAGTTACGGGTATCACCCCAAATTCAAACTTAACTTCATTTACCGGAAGTACAGCGTAATCGATTACCATCAAGATTAACTCTGCAGAGGTGCTCAACTTTACCCACAAGGTATCAACGACCGTTAATGCTAAGCGCTAACAAACATGCAACTTAAATGCATGCGGCCGGGTCGAGATTATCACAGCATTTCGTTTAATCATTCATGTCCTTTAGTTATTAACCGATAGGTATAAAGCTACCTTGGACTCACAGTCCTCATTAGCACCTATCGTTGTGAGAACCAAGAATGACACCACTGACTATTCTTGTTCCACCTCTCCCCCGGTATACTTCCCTGCCGGGAAGGCCGGTCCCTATTCTCCCACGAGAATAGTTACTACCAGAAGTCCAATTATTATCTCAGGAATGACTAACCTACTGAGCTATGTCGGATACGAGTCCACCGACCAGTCCGACCTGTGGTTGAACGGAAACTAAATTCTTTACTTTGCTCAAGGGGGTTCATTATCCTTACACTGCCAAAGATCAAGCCTTCATTCACCACTTATCCCGGCATCCCATAATACCGGTCATTAGTCAAACCAAGGCATTAATCATCAGCCGGGGATCGGAGTTACATCCACTCCGGGATTTATCCGGTTCTGTCCCCCAAACTGTAGCACTTTCACAAACACCTGAATCCGAGATTCGGCAGCATTTTATTTCCATTTTGAAAAGCATTTGAACTAACTACAGGAATAACAGTCATTAATAGTATCAACATCTAGGGTTACAAAGGATATAATAAGGTTCAATATTTTTCAAGGAAGTTTCATGAGCAATTCGGCATTTAACTAATATCATGTCATTCTAAAATAACATTTTTCAATATTTCAACATACAGTAAAATATTGCGATATAAAATAATTACTACTATAGCATGGCATGATTGGAATCAATATGATCAAGGGTGTACGGCTTGCCTTGCTCGGCGATCGGATCGGCTGAACTGTAGTCGACGTAGTCGTTCTGAGCACCTGTCGGGTCCAACGTCTGCTCCGGGATCTGCGTCTGCTCCTGGAACTATCCAACGTCCGGATCAAGCGCGACAAGAACGAACGACAATAAAGAAACGAAAAACGGAAAAGAAACGGAAACTGAAAACGAAACCGAAAACCGGAACCGGGCCGAGAGAGAGAACAGGGGCGAAACGGGTATTTTGGAATTTTGGAGACTCCGGATTGAGGAACGGAGGGCATTTTTGGGATCAGTGGATCGAAACGGTTCGGATAGTGTCGACGATTGGGGAGCAGGCCCCCGCCGAGCTTACTTGTTGAATGAGGGATCAAACAAAGCCCCTTTCTGCCACAGGTTGTAGCATCGAAGGCGTGGGAGATGGTCCGTTAGAAGACACAGAAACACAAGGATTTTATTCTGGTTCAGACCTCTCATGATCGAGATAATAGCCTTACGTCCAGTCGCCTAGTGGCCTTTTTCTGTATTGGAATGATGGATTCAAGTACATGGATCTTACCCCCCCTCCCCCAATGTCTGGGACGTATTTATAGTTTACAAGGGTATCGTGTCGGTTACGGCCCCCGCCATGCACGTCTAACCGTGCCCGACGTGGTCATAACCGAATCCTACATTTACGCCACGTTTGAGTCATGAGCGCAACGGTCCTTCGGGGTGAATGCGATTATCGCCAGAATCAAGTTAGTTGCTACCCCGACCACGCGACGAGCTCGAGCTTGGGCCGAGCTCATTTGACTCCGATCCGAGCAAGTTCGTCCGAGCAACGTGCTCGAACATTAACCGAGCGACGAGCTCTCACCGAACGGGCAAGGAGCTGGCACCGAACGGGCAAGCCAGGCAGCGGTGCTCGACCATCCTTGGGTCATCCTCGGGAACGACCTCCGAGGTGCCCGAGGTCCGAACGAGCTCGACCGTCGTGGCATTATGGTAATTAGGGGAATTAACCAATCCCCGACAGATAGTGTCTTTGGAAAGTTTTTTGGGGTCTCTGGAATTTTTCGGGATTTTCTGGGAATTTTTCTGGATTTTTAACGGATTTTTGGAATTAATAAACGGATTATTAAATCCAAAAATCAAAAACACTGTTGACACAGTGTTTGGGCTGGCTTCTGCGGGCTTAGTGGGCCACGGCCCAAACGCGGGAGGGGAGAGGAGCCGGGCGACGAGCTGGGCTCGGCCCAAGCGGAGCGGCGAGCGGAGGCAGGGAACCCTAGGGTTCCCTGAAATGGCGGGCTGAAGTTTGGCGCGGCGGAAGCAATGGCCGGCTGGAGGAGACGGAGGAGGGAAGAGGAGCTCACCCGGGAGACTAAGGGAGCGAGGCGAGGCGCGCTCCTTTATAGCCCGACGGAGGAGAGAGAGCGGGCGCGGCGACGAAGCTTCATGGCGAAGCGCGTCTGTGCGGCGCGGACAACGCGGCTTGAACAGCGCAGGCGGCGGCAGCGCGAGCGAGGCGGCAGCGAGGACTGGCAACGTCTTGCGCGGCGGCCAGCCGAGGCAGAGGGGCGGTCCGGTCGGGAGCTGGCCACTGGCTGGCCGAGAGGCGACGGCCGAAGGCCAATGGCCGAAAAATGGAAACGGGCCGAAGGCCCAAGAGGAAATTGGCCAAAACCGAAAAACTAAAACCAAATCAAATAAAAGCAAATTCAAATCTCCAAATTCAAATTTGAACCCAAAATTTGAATAAACCCCAAATTAAATTCATTTTGAATTTTTGGATCGTTTCATCACCGATATATACGTGTTGAACGCGTCACGAGGAAAGTCAAAACTTCGATAGATTGCTCGGCGAAGAACTGGAGATAAAAATTACCTCCTTTTGGCTGCCTTATATAGTTGATCAAAATCTCGACAGCTTACACATTTCCACCGCCTGTCAGTAGCCACCACCCCAAACTGTAAACCGACTTTGGTGATTGTCACTAGCCATTCTTTCGCTCGCTCAGTGAACCGTTCACCGACGCTAGCTTGGCTAGGCAGCTGTCTAGCGCCACTCTCTTCGTCGCTATGGTTGCGTTGCCCACCATCGGGCCATGGTCCGCCGCCCAAAAGTCTAAGCCCAATGGGTTTTGTTGGTGACATTGGCTTTCAACTTTTTTTTTTTTTAAGTGTAAGTACTTTCCCTGTCCAAATCTATAACACAGATTTCATTTTAGCATATAGATTAAGAAGAAATTAAATATGACTAAATTATCCTAATTACTATTTAAGCAGTGTTTCTATGCTTTTCGTCTCAATACAAATTGTATAAATCTTGAAGCAAGCGAAGGGAAAAGTAATCATCATCTACTCTTCATTTATACTTTAATATTTGCGCAACTTTCAAAATAAAAACCATACTTATTATATCTAGTATTGTATTTAATGTATACATGTAGAGTAAAGTTGGATATTTCGCACATCACACTATTTTATACTGAAATATGAAATAAGTTACATATTCATGGATAAGCCTATTTTAAAAAATGGATACTACATTTTTTTTTACGGAGAGAGAGTAGCATCTTGGACTCCAGCCCGTTAAGAAGAAAGTCGAACTTAGATAGACAGTGAACAACAAACTACAGATAAAGCACGGCTAAACACATCAAAAGAGGCAACGCCGGCTCGCTCCCTCCTTTCCACGGTAAAATTGATGATTTGCTTTGAAGTCGATGATTTTGATTATTTGTCCGAACTTGAGATAAATGATCAAAGATTGATCGACGACATATTAGTGCGATATGTACTCCCGCCGCCGCACTCGGGGTTTCATCTCGGTCTCCCGCCGCCACGGCCCGCGTGCGGGGGCAAACGAACCCTAGGATGGCGAAACCGGCGGCCCCGCCTGCTGCGGAGAGGTCCCGCTCCGCGGTTGGGTTGGGGCTCCGGTTCCTAGCCAGCGCCGCCTGAGGTTTTTGGGACCAGTGCTCGGTCATGGGAGCCGGCGTCTCCAAGCTCGAGATTGGCGACCAGTTCCCGGAGCGTGAGCACTACTTCGGCCTCGAGAACTTCGGCAACAGCGTCCTCCAGGTCACGCAATCTCCCTAATTCCATCGATGTGATCACGCGGTGCTATTAGCTATGCTCTCTGGCAATCTGCTCAGTATCTGTGTCGAAAACATTTGAATTCCGTAAAAAATTTATTAGGTGATTGCTTCTGAAGCCGTTGGGGGTGGTATTGGTTGTCTGCGGTATAGGTATCAGAATTTGTTCTTCTTTGCTTGGTGCAGTTAAAGGGACTAACCAGTGAATTTGAGATTGTGTGGGTGTGCATAGGGGCCATGGGCATTGAGACATTGATAGTAGATATGGTTGGGTAATTGGGTTTCTCCGGTGATGTGATGGTGGATATCATGATAAGTTGGCGAGTAACATGTGCTGTGGGTATTTGGCATTGAGATTTCATGATTGCTTTTTGGCATTGAGATAAGTTAATGTTGAATTTCATGATTGTTCAGTTGTAATTTCCCTCAACAGCCGCTTAGGATCATGAATTCACTCGTGAAAGCACCTCACTTCCTTTTATAATTCTTCTGGTTCTTTGATAGTAGATTTCGACCCATAGTAGCCTGGAATCTGGAACCCAAGTGTTGATCTGAGCATTCTATATATTGGATAGGGAAAATTAACTCAGTAGCACTACATGGATAATACATTTATAAATTGGAAAATAGCATCTAATGTTAAGCTTATAAAGTGGTTCCCGGTGCCAACTGTCAGCAGGTCACTCTTGCTTTCTAACTTGCATGATTTTTGTAGTGGCGTTGAACAATTTATTCCATAGTTACCGGATTCCGCTATAAACCCCGCAAATTGTGAACCGGATTCGTACGGGATTTAGGGTACAACGTTCATTTTTGCATTGGAAATTGGAAGAAAAAGTGACGAACCGCGAACGCAAATCCCGTACCGCGACTTGGACGAACCGCGTTTCTAGTAACTATGATTTGTTCCCAGTTAAGTCCAAAAAATAAACTGTTCACAGCACAAACTTATCTTATTATAATATATAAGATAAAATTCAAGCATTTTGATTCCCTATTTAGTTTCCTTTGTACATGAGCAGTGGACACTTGGGTAGACATGCTGAGCTAGCGAAGTGCTACTGTATTTTGATATAAATATACAATGCATTAAGTCAACTACGTCTTGGTAACATATGCTGCAATAGTTAGTTACCCCTGTAGAGTTGTGACTGTTCGTTTTTCTCTCCTATTTTTTGTTGTATTATTTTCTCCTATTTTTATTTGAAAAATAGGAAGTTCGAGATAGTATTCAAGTGCTTCAGGAGGGGTGATTACCATATATAACATAAGATTTCTCCCCAGTTATGTTTAGTTGAGCTTCTCGATCTGTCATTATACCTTTTACAGCTAGGAATTAGTGGGAGGGAACGGGAATTTAGGTGGTGGGGGTTAAAAATTCTGTTGTTTGGTTGGTGGGCTTGGGAATTTAGCTGGGAAGGGGATTGGGAGTTTAAGGGTCCAACTCCCACTATTTAAACCCAGGGTGAGGGGTGGGAATTGGGAGGGAATTATTCTCTAATGAAAGATCAATACATCTCATCCCTTCATCATGACTTATGTTTGAATCTCTAGCAATTTAGAGGCTAATTTCCCATGTCTCCTACCAAACAAGGGATTAGGATTAAAAGGCAAACTCCCATGCCCAATCCCCGTATAAAATCCCTCCTCTAGACTCCCAATCTTCTTCCCAGTTACCGCCAAACAGGCTGTCAGTCCTCTTACTCATGTTCGACATAACACAATGAGCCGTTGTTTAATGGACGCAGTGACACAAGTCAGACAATTTTTGTTAGACGTTACTAATTTTGGTTATTGCTATTCATAAATCCTATGGAAATAAAAAATATTCAGGAACAGCACTGGTTCTGTTTAATGCTGTTTAATATTTTAAGCTAGTTAACATGGGGCCATGTGCATATAATTTGTTGGGAAACAATATGCATGCAACCAAACACTGATTGATCATTCCTGTTTTGGCTATTTGGCAGCATACATACGTATGTTTTGAGCCTTGTGCAGAACATTGTTGATAGCCTTCAATATTTTCTGATCAGGGTCAACTTATAAAGATGAGAAATTTTATCCATTTTCAAAGTATTAACACTGTACAATGCAATATTTCTTATTTCATGTTGAATTTTATTTCCTGTTTCATTTGGTCATAAATATTAAGCTAATTCACGCTCTTAACATCATTGTTGTCAATCGCCGGCGGCCGCCCGCCATGGCTCGTCGCCTCGCCTCGCCTCGCCTCGCCGGGAAAAGGCGGTTGCCTAGACGATTTAGACGTCGCCCTGGGCGTCCAGGTGTCACCAGGCATGCTTGGGCGTGTCGATTAGGCGGCATCAGAAGCCATAAGGGATGGGAAAGTGAGAAGAGACCGGCAAAAGGGGAGGATTCCAGTACCTCGTCGTCGTAAACCTCGGGCCCCGCACGCGATGCGACTCCTCCCGGTCGGCCGTCGCCATCGCCTCCCGCTGCCGTCGCTATCGGATCCGGCGTTCCCGCCTCGGCCGAGACCAGATCTGGCGGTCATGGTGTCAGGGACTACCGGATCCTGCATCTCCAAATCCGATCTACTCCGGATCTGCTTGGGCTACTTGCCATCTGCTCTGGCCGCTGCTGTCCTCGATTTGCAGAGGGCGGAGGAGAGGGGAGAGAAGTCGGTGGCCGTAGGGGGAGTAGGCCGGAGAGGGGAGTGGAGTCGGTGGCGGCTAGAGCTTGGGATGGAGAGGGCGCGTGAATGGAGAGGAAGGCATCGGCTAGGAGCCTGGGATGGAGAGGATCAGAGGAAGGCGACAGCTAGGATGGCTAGGCTAGGAAGGCGTCGGCTGGCCGATGGGCGATGGGCCGACTAGGCCAAGCCAGGCACATGGGCTGAATGTCATTTTATGAATAATAAGACAAACTGGTTGGCCATTCAAAGGCAACTTCTCCAGGGATATCCTATGGTCATCTAATCCTCGCCTAGACGTCCAGGCGCTCGGCTGGTGCCTTGCTTTGCCTTTTCGCCTTGATAACCATGCTTAACATAGATCATTTGGTCATGCTTGCTACAAGTACTACAGAGGCAGTTATTGGTGCATTATTTTCGTGAATCTCTAAATTATACTTTTGCTTCAGGCACTTTATTATTGCATTCCATTTCGGGGGCAGTTGCTGGAATATTATGCAAATTACACAAATCCAGGAGACGCTGAGGAAAATTTATTAACCTCTTTGGCAGATCTTTTCGCACAGGTGAAGGAAAAAATATAAAGAACCTCATTATTAGTTTATGTACTGCTGCATTTGTTATGTTGCTTTATGAAATGAATTGATATCTTCCTCCCTTATCACTAAATATAGGTCCACCTAGAATGCGTGCCAATCAAACATTCCTAGTTTTG
Organism: Rhipidocladum racemiflorum; assembly: GCA_036346355.1. NCBI lineage: Eukaryota > Viridiplantae > Streptophyta > Magnoliopsida > Poales > Poaceae > Rhipidocladum > Rhipidocladum racemiflorum. The sequence continues at coordinate 24,163,202 of CM070572.1, forward strand.
ACCATTAATATGTAAAAAAAAAGTCTAGATCACCATTACTAGATTCATTTTGAAATATACTTTCGTAATTTTTTTTTTAAAAGTTATAACAAAAAATGATAGTAAGAATTAGTGGTTAAAGTAATACTTTGGAGATCATGTCAATATCTAAAACGACATATATTTAGCGACGAGGGAGTACTAAGAGTTTGAGAAACCTGAATTATAGAATTTAAATGGTTGTATCCTATTGAGAGCCTCTTTCTTATGAAGAGTGGTCCAGTATTTTACTTAAGAAGAAAAGATGTTAAGCTTTCGTGATTTCTTGTTATTTACACATTGATCAAAGTGATTACGCCTTGTAGACTTGGATAGTTTTGTTACTGCTGGTATACTATTGCTGTTGCAAACTTTTTGAATAAATTATGTACAAGTTGAATAGCATAGTTATTTGCTTTACCTCAACTCTCAGCTTTGCATGGTGCTTTTGGCAATTTGGTATTGCTTCGCCTAACTCATAAATCTGACTTATTGAATAACTCACTTGCAACTGAAGCAAGCAAGTAGACCTGTCATAGGTTTTGTTAACTGTTAACTCCTTTTTTATTGTTGCATTCATGACCATGATTGTTACTTGGTTTGCACATGTAGCCTGAAACTTCTGACAGATTGTTGTTCGTCTACGACATCTAGTAACAATAGTTGCTGGTATTTTTTTGCAGATAGCCCTAGCGAAGAAAAAAACTGGTGTTATTTCTCCAAAACGTTTTGTCTATAGGGGGAGGAAACAGAATGAATCATTTCGCAGTTTTATGTACCAGGTAACTTGCAGATATTTTACAGTAGTACTGCATCAGGTCAATTATGGGGCCATAACCTGAACCTTATTAACACAGCTTATTCCCATGCCTCAGGGGGATTTATCCCGTATAATTCAGTGATGTAAACTGAGCCATGTGTATGGCCTGCATCTCGTTTGTTGCACATTATTTTTTTCTGGTTTGTGTTTCTTAAGAAGAATTTCTCTCCATTGATTCAACCAGCCTTTCAAAGTTGTCTGATATTTTTCGACCTCTAGTTGTGTGCCTTTTCTCATGCTGTATAAGAATAGTCCTAGTCATCTCTGATGATCTGGAAGTGTTGCAAAAAGAACATGCTTCTGTTTCTTAGTTTAGCGAGATAAAAAAAACATGTTTCTTAGTTTAGCGAGATAAAAAAGTAGAGGTTCCAAAAGTAACACCTCTTTTCTGTATTACTTTGTAGGATGCCCATGAATTTTTGAATTTCTTACTGAATGATATTGTTGAAACTTTGGAAATAGCGTGTAGTACTACAAAGGATTCTCCTGAAGAGGTCTCTGTCTCAAATGGGGCAGTCAATCATTTAGTGAATGGAGTCCAAAAGGAGCCACTGGTTATATGGGTGCACAGGAATTTTCAGGTGACTAAAATCACTGAAAAGTGAAAATGAAACAAAATGCTTGATGTGTGAGACTATCACTGCGAAGGATGAATTTTTTTTTGATTTGAGCATTGACATTGAACAGAATAGTTCACTCACAAGCTGCCTGAAGAATTTCTTTTCCACTGAGACTTCAAATGCTGAGGACAAGTTCTTCTGTGACAAATGTTGCAGGTAACAATGCTGTATGTCATTTTTTTTACATAAAAAGTAGAGAGCTCTCTACCTTGTGACCATATATTAAAATGGCAGTCAAAGGGTTTTACAATGCAAAAGGCGTTAAAAGAATTTAAATTGACACTAAAAGAGGGAAAGGAATGAAAATGAAAATGAAGGAGAAAGAGGAAGAGGAAGAAGCGAGAACAAAGAAGGAACTGTACAACATAGTAGAAACTACAGTAAGGAGATTAAGCTAATAGCTGGCTCCATTGGTGGAGAGAAACACGGTGTCTGGACTTTGACCTGCAAGCCCAAAGGGTAATTAAGTCTTGAATCTGACTTTGAACTGAGATGGTGCTGCCTTCAATTTTTTGGAACACTCGTGTATTTCTTGTAGTCCATAATGAGTGTGCACATGCTGCAAAACATATTAACCAAATTTCATGGAAGGGATATGTGGCTATTGTTCTTTCAACGAATTCCAGTAGGCCAAGTTTTTTTTTGCCATAGATTGTCTGCAGTTTTGCATCGCAAGATGATGTGCTCTGTTTCTAATGCCGAGCAAAGGTCACAATGAGGATCATTTGTCCAATGTTTGGTTGTCATGTTGTCCTTGGTGTTCAATCTTCCTCTGAAAGCTAGCCATAAGAAGATCCTGTATTTGTGTGGTATTGACCTATGCCAGGTATATTCAGCTGCGGGCCACTTGAGGCCACCAAGTGACAGGATTTTGTAAAATGCTGAGGTAGTTAAGTTTGTTATGGTTGAAGCGATAACCCTTTGGTCTAATGTCTCTGGTTGCAATTGTTGTTCAAATAGGATATCCAATAGGGCCTGAAGTTCTGAGTGTGCTTGTCTTGAGAGAACTAGGTGTAGCGACACCATCCAGGAGGTGCCACTAAATTGTGATTTAATTGTGCAACCTGGGTTGGTAACGAAGGTGAATAAAGCGGGTAAGTGGAGGTAAAGACACCCTATTGGGGTCCAATGGTCCTTCGAAAACATAGTGGTCTTGAGAGAACTGGGTCTAATGTCTCTGTATGCCATTTTGATCCCCAACGTTTCGTCTGCTTATCGGGCAACAATAGAGGCCTTGCGCATTTGCATGCCAAGAAAAGTTAAATTGTTGTGGTTAAAGAGGATCTTGTTGGTCAACTCCCTCGCTCTTTAAATCACTGTTGTTTTACACTCAAGTGCCGGGCTGGGCTAACAATCCTTTTTGCGAAATCCTGGACCTTAGCTGATAAATGTTCTCCCGGTTGGCTTAGTTTTCCCCCTGTTTTCTCCATTTTTTTTTGTGTGCCTCTTCAGTATTGCATAATCCTTGGTCTATATACTTTGTTAAAATAGTAGCCAAATAGCTCAGATGTCAGTTTGCTGCAATACTTCCCGCTTTTCACCGGATTGTCAACCCAGGTCTTGGGTAGATGGAAGAAAGGCATTGAGAACTACCATGTGGGAAAGAACGACTTTGCTTTGCTTGGTTTCCTTGCAACGACCACTGAAATCAAAATTTTGGTCTATTGTTCAGGTTGCATGAAACGCAGAAGAGAATGAAGATAACAAAAAAAAGGCGCCTCTCACATTGGTGATCCACTTGAAGCTCTTCAAGTTCGTTGAGCAGCTTAGTCGGCACAAAAACTGTCGTACCGATTGGTATACCTCCATGTGGAGCTGAAGCTGAGCATCTCTGATGATGTAGGCTGCGAGTGCTCCCTTTTTGCTGTCGTAGTCCACCTTGGGAGCGGCCCCAACCAGGGACACAATGTCGAGAAGATTGAGGAATACACCCTGCAAACGTTCTACGGTTCCTCTCACGAACATTCTGGCAACACAGATCATGGCAACGTCTTGTTCTATGAGTGCCTTGGTGGGAAGAGCTAGGAATGTTCTTTGCTTCTTCTTTTTTCTCTCACCGTGTTTATTCCCCTTGGAGCATCGAGATTTCTGTTGCGTTTGCACAAAACATGTCCTTAACTCCATGAAGATGTCATATCTTGGTGGTTTAGTGTACAATGGGCAAGGTACTTTGCTCGTAGTGACGACTGGTGATTGATGAAATAACGCGTAGCAATGGACGGGAACTTGATACTTCTTGGTTTAAGCAAAAAAAAAATTCAGTATTCTGGGTTTATTAACAGTACACATCGTCACCTCCAATAGATTAGATTTATTTGGGAGAGAATATAGAACGGTGTACTTTTATGTTTACCAACAGGTTTTATACAGTTTCAGCAAGCTTCAAGAGAACACTTGAAAAGTTTTATGTTTCAGTGAGTTTCACACATTTCTAGAAGTTTTTAGAAGATTCGAAGTCAAAGTTTTAACATTCTTTTTCAGCTTTGGCCCCGGCTACTACCGTTGCCATGGAGCTAACCGACATCGCCCGCTACTGCATCCATGCTCGAGCTTCGCATTGAGCTTCCAACTCTCTTCCGTGGATCAGGCTGAGCTCTGCGTTGCGCCACCACTGGATTTGTAACACCTCCGCTCGTTTATAGTGCGGCCCATGTGGTCCTTGTGGAGTTGAGGCTGTGGGTTAATCTCATATTGTTTTTGTCTAAAGTGAGTTTGTAGTGACATATATAATGACTGCTGAGTCCAAACGTAGCACATCTGGCTAACCCTTTTTACATGAAGCGATGACGAAAGTGCAAATGGTGTGCTACGCATGCATTGATCCGCTCCACGGTAGGTTGGGCATTGAGCGTACTTTGAATCAGGGTGTTATAGGATTCGTGTGTCCCGAGCCACATCGTCTCCTCCCGTTGCTAGATTTGGAGCCGAAGGTGAAGTACCGTGTCATTGCCCTGCGCCATATTTGGAGCCGGAAGTGGATGGGTCTGTCATGTTCATGCAAACATGTGGCCACGCCCATCTCGTGAGCCTACAACTATTCTGTCGCGCTGCTCTCGCCGGAGTTGAAGGAGGTGCTGAGGCCCGACGCAATCGGCAAGCGTGATGAAAGATGCGGCGACAGTGGATCTTGCAAACCTCCTCACCCTTGACCACGGCACCGTTTGGTTGGTCGGGCCCTCGGCCTTCCGCGGAGGTACAACGCAAAGGTGAGGCAATGGCACCTTGTCCTACTGGAAGCTATCTGAAGAGAAGATGGCAGAGGAGGAGGGTAGTACCGCTCCTAGTGCAGAGAGAGAGAGAGAGATGGAAGATAGTTTGGCTGTGGATAAGAGTTATATGGTTGAGAGAGTGATAAAAGTCAGGTAGTGCGGATAAAGATCATACGTGGGCTGATGAGGCTTAAATCTTATGATAATTTGTTGTACCGTAGGTTTGGCTACCAATGGTACAGTGTGTGGTAGTTTTTTCTCGGTTTATTTTTACAAATAAAATTACTTTTTTTAAGAAAGATCAAAAGTGTACTTGGGGTTGAACTTCTCTCTCTCTCTCTCTTGTTTAGTTTTCAGGATTAAACGAAGAAATCGACCAGATTATAATTGTGGGTTTAAGAGGTCTCCAGGAACACCAGGTTGCATTTCTCCCATTCTCCCTTGCCCCCTGTTTATCTCCCCACCAAATCCCAAGAAGGGAATAATATCAATCATAAACGTGCAAGCAAGGGTTTGTTCGGGAAAAGCATGAAACGAAACAAAAACACGGGCCGGCGCAATTTCCACTGGGAAATTCGAATCCCAAATATTCTCCACTTGCGCACGCGAAGATCGATCACCCAAGAATTTATTTTTATTTAATATTTATTTTAAATTCTTTTAGAACATAATCATCGGAACTTTTTTATTACGAAAATAGGCACTCATCGTCCAATATTAGAGCGATATGTACCTGGATGCAAAAAAATATTGACAAATCCACATCTTCATATGTCCATTTTCGCAATTGCGTTTTTTTGCATGCCCTATCGCCCTATGCCCCATATTCGGGCAACAGGGACCTATTTTCGTAATATTTTTTTTCCGTCAATTATTTTTGAAAAAAAAATAAAAATAAATATTAAATAAAAATAAATTCGATCACCCAATGGGCGGCAGCTTCTTCTTCCCATAACGTGGGAGCAACTTGGCATCGCAGCCGCGCCCCCTCTATTTATCAGTAGCACCAGCACGTACTCCACTGTCATCATCCCATCAAATGGCCCGGGCGGCGGCGGGCGCGCCGAGCCGGCGCAAGGTGGCGCTCTACCTCGCGCTCCTCGCCCTGCAGCACAGCGCCCAGTCCCTCATCTCCAAGCGCTTCGTCAGGTATCGCAGGTGTCCCCAATCTCACCGCGCCAATTTGGCGGCTGCACCCTTCTGTTGGTTAATCTCTCGTCCCTAAAGCTTTTTGCTCATTCGGCATCTATCGCCCCGTGCGCCTTCGTGCTGGTCCGGTTCGGTTTGGAAGGGGAGAAGGCTCCTTCCGTAGTGGTGTTTGGATTTTATTTTCCTAAAGCACGTACACTGTAGAGTTCGTCAGATTTGGTGTGCTAGGTACGGGTTGAGTGGGTGCAGATTGTTGTGCGAATTGCGGTAGCTTTTCAGTCGTTTGGGGCTGCATTTAGTTCGGATTGCTCGTTTTGGTTAGGCTGTTGTTATGCTGCTTCCATGAATCAATTGGGCATCAACTTTTGTTTTTTTTAATTGGATCATGGCTGGGAAGAGTACATTCGCTTGTTTGAGCACTGCGAATTCGGATGGGATTACGTACATGTTTGCAGTATTCATGGATATTTTGGTTGGTTTGTGTAACCGTGGGTAGCAGCATTCGCCTGCAGTACAGGGAGTGATTTGTTATTTGGCACCTGACAGAGTTTGAACCACAGACGGTTAATTACCTTGATGTCTGATCTTATTGCCGAAACCAATGTAAGCTGCCTTTTTAGATGTTGTCCTGGGCTTGAGAAACTAGAAGCCTAGATGTAAAGTTCATAAATTCTTCAATCTGAAAATCCGGTCATCCTTGTGACAGCCGGGGGAAAAAAAATCCCAGCCCTGGAAACCTTTAAAGTTCGATTAGTTGTTGAATTGAAATCGATAAACAGTAATTCCGGGCACTAACTGCCCAGGAACCAGTCAAATTCAAATTTTAGGAAACCACCGACTGGGGAGAAAACCGCTTCTAATCAGTAAATTGCCAGGAACTGATTTTTGGAATAACCAGTTTTCAAGTCCTTGCTCTCAATCACTACGATGCCTGAAATGAAATGGTTTTCTTAGCAATTGATGAATCAGATGTACACATGCTTAATAATTTAATACTCATGTAGAACTGTACCAGTTAACAGCCAATATATAGGCATTGCACATTAACAATTCCTTAGATGTTAGATTTTATGTACTTTAATGAACTTGGATTTTCTTCCACTGCTATTCCTACAGTAAATAATTTAACTAAGTACTATTTGAATGTGCTGACCCATCTTGTTGCTTGTATTGCGGCAGCCGAGGAGTTATAGTGACTTCATTGGTCCTTGCACTTGAATTAGCAAAGGTCTGATCATAGATTTTATTTTGTCCAAATATTCTTCACATCGCCGTTTCTGATTGTATACATGTGTACAGGTTACATGTGCAGTCATTTTATTGGTGGCAGAGGGTAATCTGAAGAAGCAATTTAGTAATTGGAGCCTCGCTGGATCACTGACTGCATCAGGACTTCCTGCTGCCATCTATGCACTGCAGAATAGCCTGTTGCAGATATCATACAAGAATTTGGATTCCTTGACCTTTTCAATCCTTAATCAGACCAAGTTGTTATTCACAGCATTATTCACATATCTTATTTTGGGGTATGTCTAGGTGATACCTCCTATTTGAATTACAATGTCTTGACAACACTCAAGATCCTGTGAAGCAGTAACCATGAAATATGGGCGTAACAGGCGCTTCTTGTTTATTTAGGTAACTGTAGTTCAATAATTTAAATGGTCTTAGATGACCCGATGGAAAAGTAGCAGCCCTTGTTTTTGCACGTTATACAATTAGGCTTTTAACTGGATTTTTTTTTACATCTATGACCATTGCTTCAGAATATATATATATATATATATATATATATATATATATATATATATATATATATATATATTTGAAATAAAAGGCAGGCGCTCTGCCGATGCATTAAGAAGAGGGAAGGTCTGTACAAACTAAAAGCTAGAAGGAGAAACAACAAACTCGACTAAAGGAAAGGAAGTGCCAAGCTAAAGGAGCAAGACTTCCAGAAACCTAGAAAAGACAACTCGCTTTAAAACCAACTCAAAGCTGAATTTCTAGTAGCTAGACTAAACACTTTTCTGTCATCGGACGTCTTCTGTAGGACCACTTGAATAGAACTTGGATTGTCTTCGAAAATCCTTGCATTGCGTTCCTTCCAGAGATTCCAGAAGCCATAAATAATTAGACCGTCGACGTCTTCAGAATATATAATTTAAAGTGGAATTTAGGTTGATGATCTGGAAACCTGAGTGAACTATGAATCTAATAATTTTATTGGCTTAATTGCTTATGTCCTTATCTTGCTTGTGTCTTGTGTATGTGCCCTTTCAGTTCGACTGACATAACATAGCAAACCAGCAAAAAAAGAAGCAAAGGAAACACCTCTAGATCACGTCTCAAAAAAAAATGTGGGCCTTCAGCTGTAAGTTATCTCAGTAATTTGACAAACTAGTGGTAATTGGTGGGGCTAGAAAATGAAAAATCTTAGCAAGGTGTTTGATCCTGAACCCTGGATGAATAGTCCTAGTTATGGGCTTATGGCATATTTAGGCTGTTTTTTCTATATTTTTTTCATTGCTATTTTATGAGGCTATTTCAGAAAAGGTGAAAAAAGCACGCTTAACTTTTTCCTGCTATTTGTTACCATTTACAAGTCAGCCAAAAGAAGCCTGTTTCGGTTGACTCCTCGCTTAATATTGTGGGGGATCGAAGGTAGTGTTTATAATGCACTGGTTACTACAAGAAAAATGGACCTTTGTTTGTGTTCATTTGAATGGCTCCCTTTTATTTATTTTTTTGAAATAAAAATAGTGTCTTTCATACTCCACATATCACATGCTGGTTCACTCTCTGAAATCTGAATAGGCAACTATCTGGAGTAATTTCTTATCCATTAGTTTGATTTTTTTTTTATTCATCTTGCAGGCATAAGCAATCACCCAAACAAATTTTAGCATTAACCCTCTTACTCATTGCTGCTCTCCTTTTAAGCGTTGGGGAGAGTAGCAGCAAAGTTCCTAGTGGTGGTAGCTCTGACTATGTCTTGCTCTATGGAATCATTCCTGTTATGGTCGCATCTGTGCTGTCTGGTTTGACCTCTTCTTTGTGTCAGTGGGCATCTCAGGTTGGTCTTACTTGTCATGCTACTTTCCAGGAAGCACTTCATTGCCAGTGTTAACATTTTCAATAATAGTGCAGGTTAAAAATCATACCTCATACATGATGACTATCGAGATGTCATTTATTGGGAGTATTTGCTTGCTAGCAAGTACCTTTCAGTCACCAGATGGGGAAGCCATCCGAAAATATGGTTTTTTCCATGAATGGACTTTGTGGACAGTGGTGAGTCCTCCTTGTTATTTTGTTATGTTTTCTTTCATGTCACTGTTAGGTTAAGTTTGGACAAAATCAAGCTTTCTGCTTTCAACAATCATAAAGATAGGCATGTCTGTAGTTGCCCAAATCTAGTTTCAGAAAATAAAATGGTATTGAGATGGCTAAAGTGTAACTGAACCTGACAATATGACATATTTACTAGTTCCTGCTTCAGTTCTTGATGAAGGAATGAAGTTATGCCCTTCCATAATCAGTATGTAAATTATAAGATGCAGCAGAACTTTGATGTAAATCCTTTAAATTCTGACTTTTGAACGCTATGCCACTCCTGAATTGTTTATGAAAATGACTGCTGTAGAAATGGCTGAGTACCGAAAGCTCACTTACAATTTATTTCCACTTTGCACCTAAGAGGATTCCAATCCTCTGCCATTATTTATAATGGCAGCGTGCCATCACTACTCTGCCGTAGAATTGAAACCTGATGTTCAAGATCCATCTGGCACTATTGCACATACTGCAGCAAGCAGCTGTAGAAACATTTTTTGGCACTTCGCGATGGTATCTAGACCTTTGATCTTTTTTCTTGGATCAATGGCTGAAGACAGTAGGCTTTTCCATCTTTATGTTGTAACTTTTGTTGAGTTCAAGCTCTTTTAGAGTTTAGAAGTGGGCCAATGTTGATCTGCAAGGACCAGACTCTGTGTATTGCTTCCATTTGTGGTACAGTTTCATGCTAATCTTTTAAGGTAACTAAGAGAAGTCTTTGCATTGATTTAGAACTACATCTGTAACATATCCAGTATACATGGTTTGATTTCAAATGGTGATCCATGGATAGTAAGAAAAAGTTGTATACTTAGTTTGAAGTCTGTAAACTAAAACAAATTTGATCGTGAATCATCACTGATTTTTGGGTTTCTAATCTTCACTCTTTTCTTCAGCTACCAGTGTTAATGAATGCTGTGGGTGGAATTCTTGTTGGTCTTGTCACAACTTATGCAGGAGGTGTTAGAAAGGCAAGTGCCCAAGCTAGCACTAAATGGAATATCCTTTTCCTTTCATTTACATCCAATAACTGAATTTTCCTGTTTTGCTTATCAGGGTTTTGTGACAGTCTCAGCTCTCCTTGTAACTGCACTACTACAATTTATATTTGATGGGAAGCCGCCATCACTCTACTGCCTGATGGCGTTACCACTTGTCATGACAAGCATATTCATTTACCAGAAGTATCCATATGTTGATACAAAGAAGAAAGACTGATAAGCATACTCATCAGAGAAGGGAATTGTTTCAGCTCAACATAATACTAACCGCTTTTTTATCCCACGAAAATTAGCATTTGCACCATGAATGGGACCATGTTTGGCTTTGAAGAGTTGTTGGTTCATGGAGCTTTGTATCAACCATCTACTGATCCCTATATCAATTGAATTACTAGCTTCACGAAGCATTGACCTTGAAATAATTCCAGCAATCAATTTGATATTAGTTGTATTCACTTTGATTTTTGGGTCATTTTTACATTAATCAAGTGTTTACGAGTACAGCTATCTATATTTGAACAATATGAAGAACTGCCTGTATCTTCCATGGTTCCATATGATGTCCTGGTTGTTTGAACATGAGAAGGAACATTATCTCTCATATTGCTTGTAGCAAAACTAGTTATAATCAAACATTGCATCATGGTTTTCATGCGCACAATCCTTCACATTGAAATTTATGCTAATCCTTATCATTGAAATTTGGGAAAAATCTGCTCGATAACATTTCAAACATGTATAAATTAGAAAATGACATCCAATATGTGAGTGTTATTTTCCAACTCGTTAAATCTCTATAGTGTTACTGAATAATTCAAAATTTACGATCAACTTATTGTTTCGGTTTGGGAACATGAGAAACAATAGGAATATGAAAAGAGGAGACAAAAGAGTGCCTTGTCCTGCAACAAAAAGAGAAGTACCATCTGTAGTTTGCACAGTGATAGAAACAGTAAGAGGACTAATGAAATGGAGACTCGTGGGATCAAATCTCATATGAAAAGAAGCTTCAGAGTCAAGAATCTATGGTGTGATACCTGATGAGGAAGGTGGTCTCTCACTGGAAGACCGAGTAGCAGAACCTGTTTGTGTAGAGGCAACCATGCGACATAGTAACGTAATAATCTCTTGGGTGGAGTCAGAACCAACAGAGGTCCGCTGAGGGGAAGCACCCAAGAGTCCAGTACCCTTAGAAGGGCGTCCACCTTGACGAGCAAGATCCTTCTTCTTCCAGTAGCATAACTGCTCCACATGTCCATTCTTGTCACAGTAAGTGCAGTAAAGATCACTCCCAATAGCCGAAACTGGAGTAGGCGCCATTGACAGAGGAGAAGAACGAGGCACCGCCAAGACTGAAAGAGACACCAACAGATCCGCTCCACGAAGGCGAGTCTCCTCAGTACGAATAGCTACAAGGGCCTCCAACAGGGTAACACGAGGATGACGAGCAAGCAGCTGAGCACGAATTTGCTCAAATTCAGCCTGATGACGTGTCAGGAAGTCATACATGCAATGAAACTCTAAATGAGAGTGTTCACGCTGACAACACTGGCACGTGCGACAAACCTTCGGTCCCAGAGAATCAAGCTAACGCCACACAGATGACAGCTGCGCATAGAACTCATCCACAGTATAATCACCCTGTTGTAGCGACTGATCCTGTTGCACAACAGCAAGGTACAAAGAGTTGCCAGCAGACTCATAGCGGTCGCGAAGATGCGCCCACATCAACTGTGCCGAAGACAAAGCGACAATATTACCAGTGAGATGCACCTCCATGCTAGCAACCAAAATAGCGGAGGCATGAGCATCTTCATCAATCTATAGCCTGTATGCAGTAAACTGAGCCTGAAAAGACTTCACAGCATCAGCATAATCATTAGACGCCTTCTGTTGAGCAGCATCATTGGCCTCCTTGGGAAGAATAGGCGTGGCAGAAGGAGTAGGACGAGGCGGACAAGATAGCTCGCCGGTAAGAAACCCCCAAAGATGCTGACCATGCATGTGAAGGCGCATATGAAGAACCCAGTCTCGATAATTGAGACCATTAAAGATAACCGGACAACGAGGAATAGAAACAGTCCCCGAAGAAGAGCCAGAAGACGATGACATTTTTTTTTGGAGCCGACCGAACAAGACCGAATCGATCCGACCGAACCGAACCGATCGACCAGACTCAAATAGAGTTTTGGGTCTGGTTCAAGTCCGATCGGACTTCTTCATGGGACCGAGTAGCGATCGCGGGCGAGCGACACAAGGAGGATCGGTGGTCGTCGTCAAGGGGCGCCAGGTGACCACCGGAGGCCGACGGAGGTGGAGATGGTGACCGGCCGAAACGGCTAGGCGATGGCAAAGCCGGGTGAAGCGATGGGGGCCACAGGGCGGGCGCCACTGGAGTCTCAGGCGGTGTCAGCGGCGGCGGCCACGAGATCCCGATAAGATGGCCCGTCGCCTGAGAAGATGGCCAAGGCGGCCAGCAACAACTTCGGCGAAGAGCAGATGCATCCCGCTGTTCTGTCGGCTCGACGGAGACCGACCTGCAGATCGGCGACCTCAATGGAGTGGTGAGCGGCGGACAGGAGAAGTCACCAGTGGACATAGGCAACCGACAGAAGAGCCGGTTAACAATCGAAGAGATAGCCGACGGGAAGAGCCGGCCAAGCAAGGATGTGTTGGGTGATGCAAGCGCAACGTCAGTAAAACCCTAACCTTTGCTTTGATACCATACTATGAATAGTACTTGTATTCAACATGAGGCCAATGGGCCAGTATATATACATGTACATAAGGGTATAGAAGGAAAACCTATATAAGATAATATCTATACAAGGCTAACAATATCTATACAAGGCATTATCAATATCTTATATTAGGTAACTAGAATATTGTCTAAGAGGTTTTATCATACAACGCCTAATCAGAATCATACGGTTGCCTGTCATTTTCATACTACGGTTTTCACTCTGCTAGGGCACAGTAGTATGTGTGCCCGATATGCTCATGGTTCTAGCTAATGATAAGATAGTGGGGCCGTGATTTGTTCACTTGATGTGATTACTCGTGCACCTGTGCTGTCTCCAGAACATATCTTGCTGCAGTTTTTAGTTTCTCGTCCCAGGGGTTAGTCCACAAGAACAAAGTAATTAAGGTCGTGCTCTAATGTTCACGTTACTTGGTTACTTTATCATCTATGTTCTCTCTGGTAGTTTTCATTTTAACTTTCTCTTGTCTTGTTCTTTCAGACTATCTGATTATTTCTACGATAATGTACTGCCAAGGTATGTCCTGAAGTCCACCTTAACCTACCAGGTATGTACTACTGAACTGAGACCAACAGCCCTGTGATGACTGTTCCATTACCAAAGATTGCAAAAACCAAAGGAATGTACAATTATAGACATAATGCCAGAAAACCCCCTTATCTGATAAATATTACAGATCCTTTTGACAACTAACAACCTATACCACAGAAGTTCTATAAGACTAGCTTTACATAATCCTTATTGCATCCAGGAAGCTGCATCACTTGATTCATGCACACCATGGCTATAGATGAACAAAAGTCGATAATTTACACATGCATTCTTCTCACTGTCGAACTCCTAACCAATTAAATTCGGACGTACGGCATCAATTTTCCACTTCCCAGCCTGCTGCCCTACATTCAGATTCACGAAAATCGGAGCATTAGCAAGCATATAGAACATTTTACTTCCATTTTAACAACGATCGAGCTGGCAGAAGTATTGTGTAGGGATAAGTTGCGAATTTTCAATGTAATACTGGTGCAGTTTGCTGGAAGCAACGAGTTACCGTTCATCTGAACTCACGATGACTGCGAGAGCTGACTCCACTTCATCAACCTATGCGACTGCGGATGTCTGTCCAAATAACTCCTACTGGAAATGTCGGCTTCGTCGGCGGCGTAAGGGTCTGAATGGCCTGACGCCGCCGGAGGCGACCAGACCGGTACCACCCCGCCTTCTCTCCCAGTCCAGCTGCTTGATGCCTCCGACGTGGACGGCGCTATGCCCCGCACACGCTGTACGGTATTCTGAAGGTTATACTGCTGGTGAACGCCGTTGCTTCTGGCAGCATTGCCGCCCCCGCCGCCGTCGACAGTTTCTTCCCCGATCTCCATCCGAGTCTGGAAGTGCACCTGCGACGGCACCTCCGCCCTGCTCTCCTCGCTGTTGTTCCCAAAATCCGCTGAAAGTTCTGTTTCAGCTCTGACCAATGAGGAGGTCATGCTAGGCACCATCTGATCCTCTCGTCTCCGACCGGCCGTCGTTGGCGTGTGGATGGTAGTAGGCCGGACCGATTCTCGGTCCACTTCCATCTGCAGTTCTTGGGGGAAGTCGATCGGCGGCACCTCCGAGGAGTCTCCAAGGCCTTCTTCCATTCCGTTCTCCATCGCCGCACGGGACGCCGCCTCGAGTTCCCACATCCCCGACAGGGCATCCTGCAGCCTGGACTTGGCTGCATCTAGCTCAACAATGGGGAGAGGGTAGTTGGAGCCTAGCTCAACTCCTGCAGCCTGCAGCACGGACTCGGGTGCATCCCAGGGGTGGTGTATCCATTCCGTGGTCAGCCTCGCCAGCTCCGGCAGCCATCGCCGGACGTACTCCCCGTGCGGGTCGAACTTGTAGCCTTCATACTGACAAATGCAATACAATGCATCAGTGTGCCATTTTGCTCATTAATTACATGATCGCATGACACGAAGGAACCCATGATGTACCTGAGGGTTGTCGATGCGGTCGAGGTCACGGCCATCAGGGAGAGACCCGGAAATGTACTGCCAGCCCAACGCATCGCTCTCGAGGTCGGCGTCCAGTAAGGTGTCCCAGAAGTACTTCATCCCCCAGCGCCATGGCAGC
The DNA here is from genome assembly GCA_036346355.1 of Rhipidocladum racemiflorum. Classification (NCBI taxonomy): domain Eukaryota; kingdom Viridiplantae; phylum Streptophyta; class Magnoliopsida; order Poales; family Poaceae; genus Rhipidocladum; species Rhipidocladum racemiflorum. Next base: position 24,178,235 of record CM070572.1, read on the forward strand.
TGGAGCACCTTGACGAAGAAGCTCGAGACGACGACACGTATCCGGTCGTGCAGCCACCCGGTGGCCCAGAGCTCCCTCATGCCGGCGTCGACAAGAGGGTAGCCGGTCCTCCCCTGCCTCCAGACCTTGAAGTACACCTCATTGACCTCCCAGGGGAAGAACCTGAGGTGCGCCAGGAGCGGCCTCTCGTGGCTGCACGGGTGGTTGAAGGTGAGGTACCTCGAGTACTCTCGCAGGCCGATGGACCTGAGGAAGAGGCTGCAGCTCTCCTCGCCGGCGCGGTTGCCCTCGTTGCTCCACATCAGCTGCTTCATCCGGACCTGGTGGAACAACTTGCGGACGCTCAGCTCGCCGAAGTGCAGGTGCGGGGACAGCAGGGACGTGCTCGCGCTGTCGGCCTTCTTGCGGTTCACCGAGTAGTCGATCAGCGGGCCGTTGAGGAAGGCCGTCAGCGCCTTGTCGGCGTCCTGCCACCCCGGCGACCACGCCCGGGCGAGCAGCGCATTGCTCCCCCGCTCCGACTCGTCCTCGAAGACCAGCTCGTCCGACGGACACCTCGACAAGTCCCCTGTGGAGTGCATCACACGGAGCAGAACACACAGCCATTTTCAATCATGTCAGTGGTTCACCGAGAACTAGCTACTACCACATCAATCCTCATCATGCCATTAGAACCTTGCAGTCGGTGCTTTTCAATACCTGAATTGATCCTCTTGGGTGGCAGCAGCGGCGCGGGAGGGTCCGGCATGCAGAGGAACCTGTTCCAGAAAGGCTCGAACATGGTGAACGGGCAGCCGTCGTCGTCGAGGACCTCCCACGGCTCGTAGAGCAGGTCGGCGTTGAAGGACTGCACAGTGATGCCCTCGGCCGTCAGCAGCTCCTTCACCCGGTGGTCCCGGACCAGCGACAGCGGGTCTGCACGGTGGGCAGGAGACAGCGATCGGTGAGCAACACCACGCCATTCGTGTCAGCTCAGACGACAAGGTGCTAACCATTGCTCCCGAAAGAGTGATTAGATGGGAGGGCGCGCACACACATCTAGGTCATGACCACTAGCTAAATTGGTGGTGTTTTCGGGGAAAGTTCAAACTAGTAGGGTACAGTACTGTAGTAGTGGGTTGGTAGCTGCAAGAACTTTTGGGAATTAAAGAGGGAGACGGTGACCAAGTGTTGGGGGAGTGTTTGATGGGAGATTCTAAGGCTATGCTATACCTGGAGTAGTTTGATGTGTGGAGGAGCAATGGTGTTAAGGAACGTAGTTTTTACTATTTTTGGAGGTTTCGTGGCTCTCGTATAAATACTTTTTTTGGTAGAACGGTATACGAAATATCCAATTTTGCAGACACCCAAGATCTTGCTCAACCAGAGCAGAGCAAGACTCCCAAGACTCGGGGGGAACCAGAGAAAAAAAAAACTAGACGATTTTAAGAGAGAAATCCTAATCAAGTCTTTTGCAAGAACAGCAACAAATAACTGGCCAAGAGTAACAATCACAGTAAGATATAGGAATCGAACCGTAGAGGTGGTTGAATAAGAGGTGGGTGGCGCCGGTGCTGCGGACGAGCTCGAGCAGCGCGGTGACGGCGTCGGCCGACCGCAGGGTGACGAGCCGGCTGGCGCCAAGCCGGCGGAGCGAGGCGTCCAGGTGCTTGAGGCTCTGGCTGAGCCACCACCGGGACACCCGGCCGGGGTAGTACGGCACGTCCTCCTCCGGCGCCCACACGTACGCCGGCACCACCTCCCCCGCCGTCCGCGCCGCCGCCGCCAGCGCCGGGTTGTCCTCCACGCGCAGGTCCCGCCTGAACCACACCACGCTCCGCACCCCGGCCACCCCGGCGCCGCTCATCGACGACGGCGACACTGACATGGCACCCACTCCAAACAACTCGCCAAGAAGTCCCAAGACGACAAGCTACCTCTCTCTCTCTCTCTCTCTCTCTCTCTCTCTCTCTCTGCGATGATGATGAGCAGCAGCTCAAGGAGCTGTTAAGAAGCCAAGAATCAATCTCTTGGCACTCCGGGATGATGAGCAACAGCTCAAGAAGCTGTCACGAAGCCAAGAAACAAGCTCTTGGCACTCCGGGATGATGAGCAGCAGCTCAAGAAGCTGTCACGAAGCCAAGAAACAAGTTCTTGGCTCTCCGGTATGAGCAGCTCAAAGATGTCAAGAATTTCTTGGACTGGGTGAGGTGAGGATTTCCAGGAACTGTGGAATGGGCTGGCTTGGATTGGTCTCCTCAGAGTGAGTGCATGAGCAGTGCGTGGAGTAATCTGACTAATCTCTCCCCTTTTATCGGTAAAAAATTTTTGGAGTATTTTTTTTTGTTGTTGTTGCGGGATGTGATGGTGTTCTTGCAGAGAGTTGCTGGGGCTTCTCAGTTTTCGTTGGGGGAGAGCTGTGGTCCAACGGAGAGGGTGGTCTGGATATTGGGATTGGTTGGTTTGGATTTGTTCTCAACTTTTCCCCTTGTCTATTTATCTCCTGCTCCCACTCCTCTCTTCTCCCCTTGGCCTTTCTCTTCTCTCATAATATTCCCTCCATCTTGTTTTCCTCTATGTGAAAAAGAAATTGGGATTGATAGATTCCGATGGAATTCTAAATTGGTCACTGTCAAGGGTTTTCGTGTTGGTGCGCAGAATTTTTCGTTTGATACATATAGTGAAATCACATTTCTATGCTAAACTCCATGGCTTACAAAAAAATTCTATATACCGACGGTTATTATACCTAACTAGCTCAGATCTCAAGTCCTGCCTAATAGCACCACTACATTCTACGTACAATACATAGATCTTTATATTTAACACAGAGTTATATTTATTGTACAGTTCTAACAGGTGAGTTGTTTTTTTTAATAATGTAACAACTCTAACAAATCTTTGATTAATTAACATTGTCATGATCAGGTCCCATTGCAGATCCTTCTCTTTTTAGTTCACCTAGCAGAGTGGCCCACTCACTTGCGTGTGCACCATTCTTATAGCATGTTTAAATAACTTGATAATACATATGTGATTTTTGTTTTTTAGAAAATAGATCGTTGTAGAACTCTATTTGTGATATTTTAATATTATGTATTATAAGAGAGAATATACTCACTATTTGTCAATACTTGTCACATGTGACCGAAACTTTCTTCCTTAAATACTTGCATAGCAAAACAGTAAATGTAGCAATGTAGCATAACATAACATTTTCTATTTATATCATAATCTCTTAATTTTATTATTGCAATGCTTGTCTCTTTCTTTCACTACTTTTAGTGCACATCATATTGCTTATATCAGTATAACCGAGTGAACACATATCAATATATCATTCTCTTAATCTCTTCATTTCGTTGAGCTCCATCAAATAAAGTGTTAGAATGTTTTTCAGAATTTTTAGCATATTCTATATTTTCTCAGCGATAGTAGAAAAAACTTGTAAATAGGCTTTTATTACATAATACTTAATAATATAGTTAATATACATATATACACACACAAATCAAAATCCTTACCATAATTTTTTCCCCCAAATTGGCATATTTATATAATTTCAATTCCATCACGAAGTGACAATTACATTCTCTCTTTTATGTCAGAAAAATCTTACATAACAAAGCTTATAGACGACTGACATCACACTGTTATAAATGCCTTGAGAAAATTCGGTGTCTACTCTTTGAAGCTTGGTTAGAACAATTGAACAAACACGACATAAGATCGAGGATGTCAACTAGAGGGGGGTGAATAGACTGTTTTAAAAATTATCTCTTAAAAACTCTTTGGCCAAAACCGAGTTTATATGCAGAAGCGTAAATCAAAACTGTTTTGTCCAATTAAAGCCTAAATCGATTAGTCTCAACTAAGTGCACCAACAAGCTAAGTCTATGAACAAGGTTTGCAATCCTAGGTTGATGAGTAGCAATTTAATTTTAGAAATATAAATTGCAAGAATGTAAATGAGCAATAGAAAGCAAACTAGCAATGACACAAAATATGTTACCATGGTATTCGGAGACTTGCCGGTTTCCCCTAATCCACATGGTGGTAAGCCCAAACGAATTGGATCGACTCCACAAATTAAGCCAAGCACCTCGATTCCACTAGTGGTCCCCTTCCGGGTAGGTGAGCTCCAACCTTAACAACTTGCTGGGCCTTCTCACTATCTCCTTGAGAAGATCACCGAGCAATGGCGTCTCCAGGCCGCCTAAGTGTCGGCAAACACCAAGAATAATAAGTCAAGCCTCTCGTTTGATCCTCACCAAGTGTAACATGTGCACAAGTATATTCAATCCTTCTCTAGATGCAATACATGCAACTAGAGGCTTCTCTCCTTGCTCACAAAGTGCAATACATGCACAATATGGAGGAGAGGCTTACACTAGCTCAAGAGAATACAAATCAACACCAAAGAGATTCTACATAAGAAACTCTAAGTCAATTACTTCTCAAATCTCTCAAATATGGCTCTATGAGCTCTAGACGTTTTGCTCTCTCAAATAGGAGCAAGAGCAGCTGTAAAACCATCCCCATTCGGCCTCTTAAATATCCCCACAAAGAAACTAACCGTTAGGGGAAAAATCAAAAAAATTTAGGTAAAACCGACATTGCTGCCATGTAAAGAGCGGTAGTGCCAGCCTCCCTTGTAACGGTAAGTTCGGTGCATTAAATGCACCAAAACTAGTCAGTGCTACAGTATCCCGGCACTAACGGCATGTAAACCCTGGTAGTGCTTACAATTTTGATCCCTAAACAACCCCAAAACACATCTCTAGAAAATAATTACCAGAATGTAAACAACGTTAGTGCCAATAGGGTGGCACTGCCGGACCTCGGGCAGCGGTAGTGCCGACATGGTGGCACTACCGCCCCTTATATGACGGTAGTGCTGATTTTTTCAACAACTTAAAACATCACAACTTTTTACTCTGAAATCTGATTTAGGTGATCTTGGACTCTATGGAAAGCTTGTCATAAGGACTACAATTTTCACCCTTTTTAAAATTTAAGAAACCATAGATATTTTCATAGAACACTAAAACTCCAATGTAGCAACACAAGTCTAAATCGTTTTGCTCGAAATTTTTAACAGGCTTGATCAAGAGAGTGACTAAAAGCTAGAAAGAGTTTAGAAATGATCAAAGCAAGAACTTCAACAATTTGCAAACACATTAATCACATGCTCACAAAAGCAAATGCATGAGCTTCAACTATTTGCAAAACACATTCGCAAATATTAGCATTATGCAAAAAAAACTAGCAACCAAGAATAAGCACGAACTCTTGTTTAGCTATGTGATGATCAACTCATGATCTCTAACAAGTTGCAAAACACATTTGCAAACTTTTAGTCACATGCTAAGAAACCAAGTGCATGTGCTCTAACTATTTGTAAAACGCATTCGCAAATATTAGCTCTATGCTACGAAAAGCAACCAATAGCAAGCATGAATTTAAACGCTTTGCAAAACATATTTGCAAACTTAAGTCTCATGCTAACAAAAACAAGTGCATGACCCTCAACTATTTATAAAACACATCCGCAAATACCGATACCATGCATAAGAAAAGCAACCAATCAAAAATGAGCTAGGGAAAGCGAGATTGAGATACCAACACATGATGAGACTCAAGCTATAAGACAAGATCCCTCTTAATAGTACGGCAAACTATACTAACAATCCGATCTCCCATCCAAACACCGAGACCGGTAAAAAACTAGAAACACATCCTTAGCCTACACTAATTATACCTTTGCCTTGCAAATCCATTTGGAGGTTTCACTCGATGATAATCATCTTCTCTTCAAATACGAGTCCTTGTATTGTTCATCAACACATGATGGCATCCTTCATTCCGAACCTTGACTTGATGACCATCGACACATGATGTCATCCAAAGTATCTATCATCATTGGACTTTACATATTTCACAAATTCATTGAAAATATTAATCCAGTATATTTGGTTGTCCCTAATCATCAGAGCACACCTTTAACACATAATGGAAAGTTTAGATCATTTAATCTACTTCTTTGATGATTGACGACAATCCATATACTCCCTCCGTCCATCTATATAAGGCATATTTTAATTTTGCACATAGACCAGTGAATGTTGCAAATGACTAAAGTACCCATGTTACTCTCTTAACTATTGTATTTAATGATTTCATTTCAACACACCTCTTTTCTAGTCCCCACCTTAGGATAGTGCAAACTAGCCAGGGTCACACACTACGCTGCATTGTGCGAAATTTGGTCTGATGGTTATTTCTGAAAATTAATATGATGAAGTACGAAGCGGTAGCCATGCATGCATGTAGTAACTGCTAGCTGCAATCCAGGGGCATTACCGAGAAAATCATGAAAAATTGCTTCGGGAGAAGTGTGCGCCTTATAAATCTGAACAACGAAAAAGACGTCTTATATAGATGGACGGAGGGAGTACCACTTAATTGAATTTAAATTTGTTTTAAGTATATTTCAACTACTAAAGTTTCATATACTCAATGAATATGTTTCAAGATGCAGATCTTTGATGTAACACATCTGGTTGTTACCATTCACCAAGGCACACCATTAACACATAATGGAGGACCTAGAAATTTAATTTATTTCTTTGGTGATTAATGACAACTCAAATTCAAACTAATTGAATTTAAAACAATATGAGTATATTACCGCCACACAAGCTTAATATACTCAATGAGATGTGTTTCACAAGAATCATCCTCGATATATGTAGAAAAGAGAATTGGATCAATACTAGTGAAACCATCAAGGTATAGAATGAACTCCCCCTAAATGTATGCATATTCATATATTTGAATTGGAACATTATGCATATATTCAAGTTGAAACTATTTTGTAGTTCACCCTATATTTAAATCATCATGAGTATACTGCAACTACACAAGTTTCATATACTCAAAGGATGAGTTTCAAAGTAATGATACTCAATATATGTGGAAAAAATGAAGGGATCAATACTAATGAAACTTCATTATATAAAGTGAATTTCGCTTAAGTGTGTGCATATATATAAATTAGAAACAGTATGCACATATTCAATTTTAACCAATTGTGGAGTTCACACTAGATTTTGACTTTAAGGAATGCAACATGGTAGAATAAAATTGGATTGGATGTATACCTTTGAGATTTTTGTCCTTTCATCCAATTAAGACTACCAATTGACTTTAAGGATTGCATGTTAGTCTCATATTTGGATTTGTCATTAATTGCCATGTATTTTATATCTTAGGAATGCAACAATATATATCAATGTGACATCGAATGCATACCTTTGATAATTCCATAATTTCATCCAAATGAGACTAATAAAAGATAAACTCAAAGAAAATGTTGGTCTTATAATTAGATTTATCACCAATCATTAATCACTAAAACCAAATGAAACTTGAACTTACACACAAGCCGCCGAATTAGCCATATCTAGTTCTAAGACAGTAATGGTTTGCTGCAACAATCAATTGTCACATTAATTGGATGATTTGCATTAGGGAAGAATACACCCTCTTGACAGCCACTAGTGAGTCCAACACCAGGATCCCAACAATTGTCGCGGTCTCCACAGTGCGCGGTGCAACGACCCCTCGTAGACGGCACTTCGAAAATCCTAATGTAGCAGAAGCACTACAGCAGCATGCACGCGCCCACACTGAGTAGCAACCGTACAAGCGCCATGAGGTATCCGAAGAAGGGCACCACAATTGCCACGACCAAAGTGATGAGCATCAGCAGCGTCCTCACAGCCATGGAGATGGTGGCGATGTTGCTGCCGACCCATGCAACGATCCTCTCCTTGATGGCCACCGGCACGTACTTGGGCTAAAGGCATGTACAATAATACCATCTTAGATGGCTTTTGGCCTGTACACATCAGCTTTGGCCTATGTGTAAGAGTGAGAAAAGAGGAGAAGAGAGCTGGCTCTTATTTAGTAGCCAGTTTTGCACGAGAACATAGGTAGATTAGTTATGTACAAGAGCGAAGAGATAGTTATTATACAGCATCTAGAGCTAACATTTAGATATAGTTATTGTACAAACTAGCTTTAGTGCTTATTCTAGATTATATGGATGAGAGAAAGAGTAAGTAGTGGACTTGTTATTGTACTTGCTCTAATAATACCTTTGGGAACTGAGACTTTTCCTTCATAGAGGTGTACAACGTTGGGAAGTGATACGACCACTGCTTTTTAGTTTTATAGGATCCAATATAATCAAATGACCATGACTCCGTGGGATAGAAGAAATAGCAAATATAAGCAGGGTTCACCTGATGAACAGTCATAGGTTTCTATTTTATTAGAATTTCTACCATATTTCTATTTTTTTCAAGTATCATCCATTGGCTGTGATTTGTTACATATAATTAGGGACCTCTTAATGAAGGCCCACTGTTTTTTATTATTATTAGAATTTCTACCATATTTCTATTTTTCAAGTATCATCCATTTATTGTGATTTGTTACAAATAATTAGGGATCACTTAACATGGGCCACATGTTTTACTTTTTTTGTGAGAAATTCTAACATATTTCTCTTTTTTCTTAGCAATTATCTATCATCTTTTAATATACAATAGATTAATTAAATAATTTCTAATTTTTCTACCTCTTATTTTAATTTATGGATTATCGAGGTTTTTTTTATCCAACTAGTTGTTTATTGAAATTTTCACTGTTTTAGCCCTCTAGCGCGTTGTTTTAACAAAAATAGCACCGGTTGCAAAATGTTTTGCCCAAATGGCCCCCTGGATCGCCTGCAATGAGCCGTGAACCGCAGCGACTGCAATGAGGCCGAAGCCAGCAGCCGCTCGCAGCAGACGCCGAGCGTTGCAGGTCGCCTACAGCAGACGCCGAATCCTTCCTGATTTTTTATGATTTTTTTGTATACGCGTCTCGAAATTCTCTACAACTTTCATGTAGACCAAATAATTTTTCAAGCACGGGAAGACCTCCAAAATCGCGATTTAAAGAAGAATTCACGTTCACGCTAGACCAACTTTGATAGTCCACAGTACATCGTATTTTTGGAGGTCTTCCTATGCTCAAAAAATTATTTGGTCTACATGAAAGTTGTATATAATTTCAAGACGCAACTTTTTCATGTTGACAAGTTTTTAATTTGAGCAATAGAAAAATCATAAAAAATCGGAAAGGTAAGTGCATTTGCGCCGGACTAAGAATTGTCCGCGTCAAACCATTCTGTAAATCGCGATTTTGGAGGTCTTCCCTTGCTTGAAAAATTATTTGGTCTACATAAAAGTTGTAGATAATTTGGATACGCATCTTTTTCATGTTGATAAGTTTTTCATTTGAGCAACAGAAAAAATCATAAAAAATCGAGAAGTATTCGGTGTCTGCTGTAGGCGACATACAGTTGAGGCAGAGCGCTGCAGGCGGCCTGCAGCAGACGCCGAGCGCTGCAGGTCGCCTGCAGCTCACTGGCTGCGCTGCAGGCACGATCAGGGGGCTATTTGCGCAAAAAATTTGCAACTGGTGCTATTTTCGTTAAAACAACGCGCTACAGTGCTAAAACAGTGAAAATTGGACTCTATAGTGTTAGGGTATGATGATTTGAAATGCACGAATTCAAGCCAAATAAGTATATTTTTCAAATATACTCATCTATAATAATTCAAATGAAATGCATATCTTTGAAAAAATATGTTGGGTCCAGAAGTAACACTTTTGAACAATTTATGTATACAGCACTAGCCCAAGATCATGCTAGTGCACACAGTAAACAAAGTTAACACTACAATGTATCATACAAACTTTTATTAATTTATTTATTAGATTTTACATTATAAATGGTGTGCAGGCCAACATAAAAATAATACAGCGGAAGCAAATTAAACCATAGTAGAACCCAACAAATCAGCCATAGGCAATCAACTAGGGCAGCAACCTAGTCATCGAAATCCTCTCTGGTGATGACATGCTCCTCCTCTAAAAATAACATATATTGTAAGAGTGAGTACTAGAAGTACTCAACAAGTTATGCATGAAATACAATATTAATGCAAGGTTAATAAAGGAAGGCTTAATATGGTTAGTTTGAGCATAAAGCAAGCAATATTTGAAATACAATAAGTAATTTTAAAATGCACAATTTTACTTTAAGAGAAATCCTATTTTTTAATATTTTTAGACCCAGAAATCATTCATAGAGTCAACTCAAGAATCACTCCTAGAGCTTAGCCAAAATTTCCCATGATGGAATCACTCCATTCCCAAAGAACACTTTTCTGTAATCATTTTTAGAAATATCAAAATATAATCTGCGAAAGGCCAGCTCGGCATGCACATGATTGTGGGTGTGACTAATCGATTAGTTTTACACTCTGCAAAGATTATAGAACTTTACCCATAAGATATGATTGACGATGACTAATATACCCTGTTCTATTTTTTTAGTCCTACAGTCTTATAAGGAAAAGGAGTCCATAAATAAAGACAAAGTCCAAGGACAGGTTAAACCAGAGCTAAATTTAATCATGTGAAAATATTTCTGACCAGTGTATAAAGCATTAGTCAGAGATATGGTATGCCCTAATTACCCTGACCAGTTATACATACATGGTCAGAATAACCCCGACCAACGAACAGGTCGGTTATGCTATAGCCTTTGCCCCCGACCTGATTGGGGTCAGGAAGAAAGTTACCACCACATAAGACTGGCGAGCAAGAGACGCTTTCTCTGACAGGTACAGACAACCATTTGGAAGTTACTCCTTACGAAGAGACGCCTCTTTATCAAAAGACACCTTTTGATAAGAAGATGCCTTTTAGCGAGAAGACACCTTTTGGCGAGAAGACACCTCTCAGAAGATGACAACTGCCATCCCTTCGTCTGCTATCAATAGGAGGCTTCCACAAGGATTCAAGAAAAAGGATGATTAAGATTAAACACAAGATATTAGCATTAGTATTTTTTTAGTTCTCCAATCAAAAGTTTGTACTTTGTAAAGTACACATGATTCAATAAAGACATAATCCTATTTTCTGCTTATTTCAATCTCTGATTTGTTAGATAAAGGCAACCCAAATTACATTTGTAAGCTCAATTTAGGGACTTCCTGGTCTTAAACATCGACAATGATCATCTTTTATTACCATGCAATTAATATACCCTTGGTGTGCGGTAGAGAGTGAAAGGATCGAGGATGGACGCCTAGAGGGGGGGTGAATAGGCGATTTACAATTTTCTAAAACAAAGCAGCGGAAAAGAGATCGGAACTTCCGATATGGAGTCGGAGGTTCCGATGTCTAATCGGAATGTCCGATACGAGGTCGGAATATCCGATTAGAACAGAGTATAGAGAATTGCAAAACGAATTACGCCTATACACAAAATGATTTCTACTCGAAGCTAGCACAAGCAAATATCAACAACTAGTAGTAAAGCTAGCTAGCGAGATAATCAACACTAGATAGATCAATTCAATACAAGATAGCAAAGTAAAGCAATAAGCACATGTAAAGAATTGACACGATGATTTGTTTACCGAAGTTCGGACTTCCTCCAAGGAGGTTCCTACGTCTTCGTTGAGGAGGCTCGGTCACACTTGAGCCGGGTCTTTTCCAACCCTATTCCTCGCCAATCTCGGTCACACTTGAGATGTGGCTTCACTTCTTGATTTCTTCCCTTTCGGGCTAATCAGAACCTTCAACAAACTTCTCACGGCACACCACACTCGTTGGTTGCTCGTGAGCGACGCCCAGTCTAGGAGTCTTCAAACTCCAAGAGTAACAAATCAACAAATGGATGATCTTGAAATGAACTCTAGTGCTCAAGATGTATCTCAATCTAACACTCTTAGCACTAACTCTCACTTCCCACACCTCACTCAAAGAGGGATCACTAAGATCAAAGGAGAAGGAGCAAGGAGGAACACTCAATCCACTCCTAATCACAACACAAGTTTTTAGAGCTCTCTCTAGCCAATGAGATGACCAAGGAGCAACAAATGCATCCCAAGGTGATCTCTCTACTCTACTAGCTCAACCTCTTGTTTAGCCCTTCAAAAATATCCTCAACTCCCTCTCCCAACCGGCCAAGGGGGGTATTTATACCCCACACCCAAACACTAGCCGTTGGAGCAAGAAAACTAGCCGTTTTGCACACATCGGAACTTCCGATCCCAACATCGGAACTTCCAGGCCAGCAAAACTCGAGAACAAACTCAATCCAATAAACACATCGAACTAACATCCGGAACTTCCTATACATCGGAACTTACATCGGAACTTCCGTCACGGGCGAAGGCACCTTACAGAAACCTTTCAAAAAGTTTCTAAGTCTACATCGGAACTTCCGATCCAACATCGGAACTTCCGATCCAACATCGGAACTTACATCGGAACTTACATCGGAACTTCCGATTAGGCAAAAAATCAGCACACTTGCAAACTAAAAACAACGACGGAACTTCCGATTTTCCGATCGGAACATCCGATTTGACCGAAACACCCTTTTTTGAGTTTAACACTTATCGGAACATCCAGATCCAAAGACCAGGAACATCCGATCCTCACGAGAGGTTCTAGACTCTCACCAACACACCACCGGATTTACCGATGGATCGGAACATCCGATCCCTAATCGAACATCCGATCCAAACAAAAGACAAACAACCAGGTGTGCGTTATGTGTATTGTGTCTCTCATCTATTTAAGGATAGATAACACTTGAGCACAGAGACACTTCTAAATCATCCACATTGCATCCCTCTTAATAGTACGGCACGCCTATAACAAGACACTCTATCTAGTTACCTTTGATGCCGCATGTGATCAATCCCCTTTGGGGCCTTTATGATCTTCAATCATACCTCATTTCCCCGGGATTGTCACATCGCTCTCTCTTGAAGTCCTCATGATTTACGATCATCTTCTCTTCAAGATCGTCACACTGCTCTACTTCTCTTTTACCGGACCATCACCCGGCTCTCACAACACCTTGTTCATCTCCTCTTGATGAACATTCTTTTCTTTCCTTCTCAATGGGATCTCCTCTTGACGTTCATCACCTCATGATGTCGTCCTTGTCCCGTTTGTTTATCTTAACCATCATTGGACCTAACCTGGCTCAATCATCACTTATGAAAATAGTTAGTCCAAGATGCATAGTTATCTCAATCATCCTTGCACTCAATTAACACATAATGAATGCCTTCATAATGATTGAGCACAATCTAAATCAATTTAAATGAATAATTGTATTTGTGTCTTAAGTATATTGATGCAACCAATGCTTTGTTATACTCAAGAACTATCGATTATCCTTAATCTATCACAAGAACACCATCAACTCATGATGCAATGTTCTTTGATTATTAAGAGATAAACGACCTCAATTTAAATCTTCATTTAAATTGATATGATATTCACAATAACTACACGAGGTTTTCATATACTCATGTTGATGGAAAGTAATGATCCATAATATGTGGAATGTATGGAAATGACCGTTACTCTAAGCCATCAACTATAAGATAAACTCCACAAAGATATGTGCATACATATAATTGATCTTGAATCAATATGCACGTATCCAATTTTATTTCTTTGGAGCATATCCTATGATACCATGAGTATACTACAACTATGCATGTTAAATGTATACTCAAAGATCTAGTTTCAATGTCTTGATCCTTTATATGTTGTAATGAGGAATAGATCAATGCAATGAAACATTAAGTTAGAGTGTGAACTCCCCCTAAATATGTGCATCCATGTAATATATGGATTGGGAAACATGATACACAGTTTTTGGTTAAAGCAACGGAGAAATTCATACTTCAACTTAAATCCTAAGTATGCAATAAAATAATGAACATTAATACAATGCATACCTTGGGTTTTCCATTTTTCATCCAAATGTGAGGCTACTAAACATAAGCTCAATAAATATGTTAGCCTCATTAAAAAGTAGATTTGTCAATGATCACCAATCATCCTTGATGAGACGAAAATAGTAATTACTTAAACATTTGTCTCATATTAGGTTTTGTCATTAATCACCAAAACCAACTTAATGGATCAACCTAATGGAGGTTGTACTTACAGAGAGATCATGACAAAGCCTTTATAATGCTCCTTTCCAAAACAGACATGCCCCGCTAAGGTTTCATTGCTAAAGGGTTAGAAAGCTGAACTCATAAGGCCCCTCTTGCGCCAACAACCACCCATTTGACATGATTGATAACGCAACCATCCATTTGACATGATTGATAATGAAACCTTGCAAATTAATTAGTTAGGTCTGTCACATGCCAGACTTGCGGAAGTACGGTAATGCTTTACATTCAGCAATTCACAAACCAGTCCTTAATTAACTAGACGAGCTTTCAACAACCCAATAACCACCAAACTAACCTGTGTTGCCCAATCTAAACCATATTTTCAATTTTACCAATACATGACATAGAACCCTCAAAGCATAGTTTTCAATTTCAATAAAGTCATCATTTGGCACAAATTCCCAAAACAATCTAAATTCAGGTCTAAGCATGTCTAAGTATGTTCCTAACTATTTTGATAATTATCATATATCCATAAATGTATTCCTAGGGTGACAATGACATAAGGGATTCAATCATCAAATGTGGCTTTAACAATTAGGGTATAACTCTTTGCTTTAAAACTGGGATTGAAATATAATTGTAGAAATTATGCATGCAATAATTTAAATTCAAAATAACATCTCAAATCTAGGTTCAGCATGATTAAGGATGTGTAACTTTGCCTTGCTCGAGAAGCTGATACTCAATTCTTCAACCGGAAACTCTTCCGACTCCCCCAAAATATATACGCGAAAAGCATCTAAATTCAAATAAATATAAATAAATTAAAATAAAATACCAAACTAGAAAAAATAGAAAGTTTAGTATTTTAGATAGAGTTAGGAAGAAAAATCAAGTTAATCAGAGTTCGAACGGAGGAGAACGTGCTTTCAAAAGATTAAATTCTAGAAAATAAGAGAAAAAAAGACTTTTTTGGAATGTTGGAATTATTTTTCAAAAGAACAATCAATTTATTATGCAACGTTGATGTCAACAAGGGTTTTCAAATTTTTTATTTATTTTTCACCATAAAGGAAATATTGTGTCATCGCTGACGCGGGCAAAACAGTGGCGATGACTTTGAGCACGAGAAACGAGGCGACAGGGATGACGGATCTTGCGGAGTTCAACCGGGATAGGAGGGTTTTATACTGGAGAAAAATGAGTGCGAGGTGAGCTCATTGCCGACTCAGCAGCGGACTCCATCTCCGTGCTAGCATTGTAGACGGGGGTGTTGAAGGCTCATGGGCGGGCCGAGCTAAGGTGATGCAGCGAAGTGGGTCAGGCCGAAGGAAGCGAGCCGGGTGGAGAAAGACCGAAGTGGGCCGGGCCTAACAACCTGATAGGTGGGGTCAGGCACACTTGTCGATGGATTTGTTTTAAATCTGAAATGCATTTTGAAGCTTTAAGTAGGAATGGCAATCGGGCGGGTACCTCTGGGTACAACTACCGCCCACCCGAACCCGAAATCATGGTGCCCACCTGAACCCAAAACCTAAAACGGGCACGGATGTGTACCCATACCCGAACCTGATGGGTACCCGAAACCCGAACCCAAACCCTGATCTCTAGAAATCGGTGCATCATGTGTCTCTCGATGGGTACCCGAACCAGAGTAGGGGGATTGGACAAGTAATATTTTGTTTTTTTAATGCATATTTTAAGTGGGGCCCACACGTCATAGGATACACATGGGTACAAATTAGTACACATGCCCATCCTATAACCTTATCGGGTACCCAAACCCAAAAACCCGTGGGGTCTAAAGTGCTACCCGTGCCCACTTTTATTGGGTCGGGTACTCGCGGGTACCCAAACCCGTGGGTAAAACTGTCATCCCTAGCTTTAAGTAAATACTGCAAATTCAAATAAATTCAAAAAAATAGCAAACTACTAAAAAATTATGAAAAAATTCCCAAAAATTCTTTGAGACATTTCAAACTCAAAACACTATTTTCAACCCAATTTGAGTTTTATTTTTATTAGTAAATTATTTCTTTCTATCCAAAGATAAGAAAATCTTTTAAAAACTCCAGGAAAAATCAAGAAAAAATCTCATAAATTCACAAATAAATAATTGAACCAAAATTTGAAGTTTTTCTAGTGTTACAAAATATACTTGAATTCAAATATTTTTGAATGAATTTAAATAATATTTTTTGCCAATTTATGTATATAATCAATACATACCTGAAATCAAATGAACATAAAAAGGCAACTCTAGTTTGAATTTCAGTTCAAACTTATTTGAACTAGTTAAACTTGATATCAAAAATTTTAACTTTTTTGCAAGCGGTACATAGGAAAAATACCCATTTTAGATCATGGTGCCCAGGCATCATAGTGTCCCAGTTAATTATAATATATATGTATATGTATGTATGTATGTATATGTAGGCGACATATCAAGTGGAGACCACTTTTATTGTGTAAACTCTGTGGAAACCACATGTGTAAGTTTTCAAAAATTCTCAAAAAATTATATACGTGGTGGATGTGAACTTCTATTATTATGTGAAATTGGAAGATCAAACTCAATTGCATTTGAAAGATATGAAATTGATAAGCAACGAGATGAAAAGTGATGAACAGTGAAAAATCACTATTTAGTCTTCTATTATCATGTGAAAATTGAATTTATCATTTTCATATCTTTCAAATACAATTAATTTTAGTCTTCAAATTTTATAGTGTTGTAGAAGCTCACTTTCCCTATGTATGGTAATTTGTTGAAATTTTTTAAAAACTTGTACATATAGTTTCTACGGAGTTTACACAATAATAGTGGTTTCTACCTGATATGCCACCGTATGTGTGTATGTATAAGTGTACGAGGAAGCGCTATTATGCACCAAGTGTAGTATAGTTATTCTACGTGTTGGCTAGACGAGCGTGTCCAAACCATCCCACGTACACTCACTTCGTGTGTTGACTAAGCCTATCAGCTACATGGCCAACCAACTAGTAAATATATTTTCTTGTTTGTATTAGAATCTTTTTTATTTAGACATAATTTTTTATTGACGGCTCTGATTCACTAACAGTTTTCACCAGTAGCTTACTGATGACGAGATCAACATAATGATATAAGTCTCTCCAATAAATACCACATAAATAAGATTTTACTGCCAAATGAACATCAATTTACTGAATGTGTTGTAAGATTCTACTACTACATAGACTCCACAGGCTGCTGAACCCTCTAGCATAATAGTAAAATCTACATATGGCAGTAACTTTGGTGTAAATATATCACATGGCTATAATATGCCATAAATACCACATGAATGATATTTTACTACCAAATGAGCACCAATTTACTGAATATATTGTAAGATTTTACTACTGCATAGACTCCATAGGCTACTGAATCCTTTGACACGATAGTAATATATCTATATCTATATATATATATATATATACGGATAGTAAATTGGAGTGCATTTGGTAGTGACTATCTCCAGCGGGTTCCCGTCCCCTCCAAATCCCTTCGCGAACAGATCCCAAGTGCTCCAGCGGATTCCCTTCACGATTCCCTTCAGAAGGGATTTGTACAGTGAATCCCTATAGAAAGGGATTCTCTCTCCAATCCCAGAGAGAAATCCCTTCGAAGGGATGCTGTTGGAGATGATATGAAATAAAGGGAATGAAAGTGGGGAAAGGAATAGGGAAGGGAATGGAATGAAGGGAAATTGCTGGAGATAGTCTAACTTTAGAGTAAATCTATCAAATGGCTATAATACGCTAATATATGCCACATGAATGAGATTTTAATGCCAAATGAACACCAATTTACTGAATGTGTTATAAGATTTTACTACTGCACATACTCCACAGGCTGCTGAAACCTCCGACATAATAGTAAAATCTATATATACAGATAGTAAATTGGTATTCATTTGACTGTAAAATCTCATTTATGTGGTGCTTATTGGTGAGACTTATATCATTTTGTTGCTCTCGTCATCAATAAGCTACTGGTGAAAACCGTTCATGAATCGAAGCTATCAATAAAAAAGTTATGGTTAAATCAAAGAAAAGATATTCTAGTACAAACAATGAAACATATTTACTAGTTGGTTGGCCACATGCTTAGCGGATTGGGGCAGTTCCATTGCGTTGAGTACCAAATTACGCAGCTTGGTCGATCTACGTTAACTGGCTGGTGAGTATAATAGGCTATTCTACATGCAGCCGAAGAATAGTATATATGTCTAATACTTTCCAGTTTAGTACTTTAATTATTGGAAAGAACTACTAAGCCACATCAAATATCAACAGGTGAATTTGTTACTTAGGCTATTTTCTTTATTATATGAGAATAGTATACTACATAATAGTGGGTTATTGTTTATTGTTAGGTTTCATGAAAAAGAAGCTTGGGAGGCCCAAGAAAACAAACTACTATAACTTCAAAAGCAAGGAAGCCAAGAGGAAGAACCAACCCCGAAAAATCCGCCCACATGTGAACAAAAGATGGAAAACGGCTTGATATTTTGAAGAATTCAATTCCAATTTGTTTATTTCTAGTCACAACACTGCAGCACCGATATATTGTAGCAACCGAGAATTCTATAAAAGAATGGATACCCCATCTATTGTAATTAAATTTTCGATATTCAGAAATGTATGTTCTTGTTTTAGGGTTTGTGTGAGATACAGTTCCATCCGATAGAATTTAGAATTTACTAAGTGTCTTGACTCCATCGTTCTTGCGATTGCCTCAGTGATTGCTTGAACACATTTATTCTACGCGAGCGAGTAGACAAAGGAATCAAAGTGTGTGCTCGGGTGAATCGAATGTCGCAGTTTGCCTTAATAGAGACGGTGGTTGACGGTGTCATTCATAAGGTTGCACAGGTCCAATTATCTCCGATCCTACGCCATAAAGATCGGGCAAAAACCCCTCATCAATAATTCACCAAAATAAAAAAACATTTTTTTGGAAAGGATGGCCGCTCCCAGCTCTCCCCGCTCCCCCCTCCCTCTCGACGCCAATCCCCCTCCCCCCAACCAGATCTGCCCCATCGGCCGTCCCCCCCGGTCCCAGAGCCCGCAGATCTACCCCCCCAGCCACCCTCCATCTCCTCCTGCAACCCGGTTCGACCCTGCGGAGCGCCTTTCTTGGAGTTCGGATGAAGATGAAGACGAGTGCGGTTTGGACTCCCCCCCTCCTCAGATCCGGCCGGCCCGGTTGGTAAGCGCATTGATGCCTCAGCTACTGCATCCTTTAAGACGGGGATGACTGCAATCGCCTTCTCTGCCGCTGCCACCTCTGCCCGTATCCCGGCAAAAGATCGCTTGAAAGGAGTGTCAGTTCCTTTACAGCCCTCCGCCTCCGCCCGTATCCCGGCAAAAGATCGCCTGAGTGTAGTGATTGCTCTCATGCACTTGCCGTCACACTTCTCCGCCACGCTGCTTCCTTTTGAAGTCGGATTGACTTTGGTCAGAGCAGCTGTTTCGGGAGAGACCGAGTGCTCTCCAACTCCAGCATTAACCCCCCACCCACCGCCCCGCCGAAGGGCCCCTTTGCAGAGCTCTTTAAATCTCGGGGATCGCAAGAAGAAGATGCTTCCGCCGCTCGCCTCACCACTGTTGCTCGATTGCGCAGACCCTTCGCTGTCTCCTCGCAGGGTTGGTCAGCATAAGGCACGCAGGTGTCCCATCACGCAATCCAAAGTTCGGCCCCGCCGCTAAGATGGAGCGGCTCAGAGTACAAAAAGCTTGCGCCAGTCGGACCCCGCCACAGTCGGTCATACGCCCTGGTTTGCTCCAACAGAGGCTGACTTCCCTCAAGGAGCAAGACTACACCGTAATCAAGTGTCCAGGTCCTCATTCTTGGGGACATTGAGACCAATGTTCGTCAGGTTCAGAGGTTGCTAGCTCTTCGGTTCCGGGCAAACAGAAGTGAGTTCAATGTAGCCGTCTGCACCAATAGATCTTATTTCGTTCGCTGCAGTTCCCCTGAGTTAAAGTCCGCTTTGTTAGCGGACTCAAGATTCTCACAGGAGAATGTTAGCTTCAAAGTGATCTCGTGGACGCGCTTTGTCGATGCGGAAGCGGCGCAGCCTCGATACAAGGCTCGAGTTTGTGTAGAAGGCCTGCCGCGGCATGCCTGGTCAATCAGCGCTGCAGCCTCTCTGTTCAGTGATGTTGGTGTTGTCGTTCCGGTCACAGAGGAGCCTTCCAACGAGTATGAAACTGCATGTTTCTGCCTCTGGCTCTGGGTGGAGGACGTCAACCTCATCCCTAAAGAAGCGAGATTCTGCTTGAGGGAGTACTATTCTTCAGATTCTCCGCCGTCGCACTTCCCTGAACTGGGCTTCCACCATCATCCACCTCAAGTAAGGCAACCTCCCACCTTGCTAACTTATAAGGTCATCATCCACCTTGCACAGGTGTTAGACTTTGAACCCCCTGTGAGAGAGGGGTCACCTTTCCGCTTCGATTTCAGCTCGGGCCACAGTGACATTTCTGGAGAAATGTCCGACGCCTCCTCTGATGAGGATTGGCCTAGGAAGTTTGTGTTCCCGTGGATTTTAGGTGTTGTGGACGGAGCAAGACAGAGAAGGCCTCCAGTGCACCAAGCCAGCTTGGCCTCCGGAAAGGGACCGCTCACCTTCCGTATGACCTGCACAGGAGAAGACACTCCTACCGATGTACCTGGCGGCAACCCCGTCGCGCAAACCAATCTTCCTCGAGTAGGCAAACTCTGCAGGGATCAGGAGGCCGGAAAGACCCTTCTCGGGAGCAAAGGGTTGTTTGAGGGCTCCCAGCCCCATGGCCATGCTTCCGACGCCTTCGGGGAACTCGCCATCGAGGCCAATCGAGCAAACAAGCAGAGGGGCAGGTCCCCAAGGCGTACTGATCCCTCAAGCAGGGAGAGGACTAGGTCGCCATGCGTATGTTCTTCTCGGCAGTGATCGCCTCCATGGACCTCTCCCGCTTGGAGGACAAGAAGCGCACTCCTCCAAAGGGTGAATTTCACTCAGGTTGAAGTGTCTTCTAGTTTTACTGACCCTTTGCTTGCTGAGAATCGTTTTCTCAGCAGTGCTACCAAGATGACACACTTTCAGGAAGCGCGACAAGACCCAATGCTGGTGGAGGAAGGTCTCAATGCGCTTTCTTGAGCACCATGAGACAAAAACTAATCATATTGTATGACACTGGCCGGGGTAACATTGATGCCTTCATCAACCTGGCGAAAGCTACCGTTCCAGAACCAATTCTTGGGAAAGAACCCGCGCTGCAGACTAAAGACAGGGAAAAACGGGCCACTTACCAAAGAAGGAGTGCCCGGATTGCTAGCAAGGTGCTCCCCAGAATGTCAGCCACAGAGAGAGCTCAATACCACCGCCAAGAAGTCACACGCCTCGGGCCAGGGCGCAAACCTGGATGAAGATGCAATGCAGTAAGTACCTCAAAGACGCTCGCAAGCCGCCACGCCGGGAGATCATTTCGCCCTGGCACGCTTGGTTTCGGATTATCCAGTGGACCGACCGTGGCAGCCTCTCGGGAAGCTTTTCACCGGGAGGTGTGCACGTAAGGCACGCATGCGTGGGAGCGGAACCGGTGTTCACTTGCTTCTAATGGGCAAGTTTCCGTTCGCCATTTAGCCGCCACAGATTCGCGATTCGCAGCCTTCCAGCGCGCTATGTTCAATCGCCTCACGAATGTCTTGTGTTTTGGATCCCCCCTTTTGTTGCAGATACCTGGTCCTTAGCGCAAGCAGTTGTCGCCCCTCTAGCCCCCTTATCCCTCATGCGGCAAATTAGGACCTCGACCGCCAGCCTCAAAGCCTTCTGTTAGTCTCGTGATAGGTCGCCGCTTTAGGTACTCTTTGGTCTCTCGCTTTGTTTGATGCTCGGGCCTTCTCGTGGTCTCAGATAGCTCTACGCCCTGGGCCATAAATTGTCTCAATCATGCCTTCAGATTGTAGAATTCTCAGCTGGAATGTTCGTGGTTTAAACTCACAATAAAAGAGTCAGCCGTCAGCAATTGTGTTGGACACCAGTGGCCATCAAGTTGTATGCTTACAGGAAACTAAACTCCAGCACTTCTCACAGGCCTTGGTTCAAGAAACTTTAGGAGCCGTTTTTTGCAACAATTTCGCTCAACTCCCAGCCATTGGCACAAGAGGGGGGATCCTCCTGGCAGCCTCAGACCAATTCTTTCAACCTGCCGAACCATTGTGATCACGGAAAAACACGGCTCACGACTTACCAAGTAGTTGTCCTCGACCTAACCCTCGGTCTTGCAAGGTGTGTATGCCAGAACCGACGCGGAAAAACCCTCTTCCTCCAGGAATTATCTGAACTACAAGGACACTTGCTTCCCAGTTGGCTCGTGCTAGGCGACTTTAACATGGTCTATCAAAATGCCGACAAAAACAAAGGAGGTCTCAACAAGCGCCTCATGTCATGGTTCAGGGCCATGCTAGACGCCACCGAGTCAAGCTGAGCTGGGTTAGTAGGCAAAGCTGCTTTCACCCGATCTTCCTGAACTTCGTATCCGACACCACCTGCACAGATGTGTTCTTTTGCCTCGAGGGATTGGGACGTCCGCTTCCCGGAAGCAATATTACAAGCTCTCTCTTCCTCAGTGTCGGATCACTGCCCCTTATTCCTCCACAACCCGACCAAGCGTCGATCCACTGCTTTCCGTTTCGAGGCCTTCTGGTTTCGTTTACCAGGCTTCCTTGAAATAGTTCAGCAGGCTTGGACCGCACCAAGCAACCTTCAACCTTATCGACGCTTTCTTGCCAAGCTAACGCGCACGGCCAAGGCTCTCAGATCCTGGAGCCGGCATCTCATTGGAGATGTCCGTTCCCAGATGGAAATTGCCCAGGAAATCATCCTCCAGCTTGATAACGCACAGGAAGTTAGAAGTCTCAACCTTGGCGAAAGAAACCTTTTAAAGGATCTCAAACATAGGCTACTGGGTCTCGCCGCAATCAACAGGTTGAGGCTAAAGCAGAGAGCCCGGTGGCTCAATGTCAAAGAAGGGGATGCTAACACCAAGTTTTTCCATTTGAAAGTGAATGGAAGACGACGCAGAAGGCAAATAACGTCGTTGACCTCGGAGCATGGGGTGGTAACTGAAGAACATCTTAAACAGGATACAGCTCACAAATTCTTTCTTAACCTTCTGGGGAGGAAGCTAGACAGAAACCATTCCCTAAACTGGGATAACCTGCATTTACCTCAAGTTGACCTATCCAGCTTAGAAAGCCCTCTCAGCGAGATCGAGCTCAAGCAAGCACTCTTCGCGCTGCCACAGGAAAAAGCGCCAGGCCCCGATGGGTACATTGGAGCCTTCTTCTGTAAGTGTTGGGAGATAATCAAAGAAGATCTCCTAGATGTGGTTTCGCACTTCTCCAACCACTGCAACCACAACTTCAGCCTACTAAACACAGCAAACATCGTTCTCCTTCCAAAGAAACAGGATGCCTCTTCGATAGCAGATTATAGGCCTATCAGCCTCATCCACAGTATAGGCAAGCTCATTTCCAAAATGCTGGCAAACAGGTTGGCGCCTTTTCTACCCTCTTTGGCGGCCGTCAACCAAAACGCCTTCATCAAGAAACGAGCGATCCACGATAGCTTCTTGCTGGTTAAGAACCTTCTAACCGAGCTCCACAGGAAAAAAATTCCTTCTCTTTTTGTCAAACTCGATTTGGCTAAAGCTTTTGACTCGGTGAGCTGGGAGTATCTCCTTGAATTGCTCCAGCACTTCGGCTTTGGACAACGTTGGAGGGACTGGATCTCCACCCTTCTGGCAACCTCCTCCTCCAGAGTGCTGGTCAATGGTACACCTAGCAAGCGTATAAACCACAGACGAGGCCTCAGACAAGGCGATCCGCTGTCCCCGATGCTTTTCATCCTAGCTATTGAGCCCCTCCATTTGCTTTTGGCAGCTGCAGCAAGGCATGGTTTACTCGAACCAATCCTCAACAGACCTCCTAACCGTTGCCTCGCCATGTACGCTGATGATGTGGCTCTCTTCATCAACCCCTCTGTACAGGAACTGGAAACCCTAAAACGAGTGCTTCTAGTCTTTGGCGAGGCCTCTGGACTAGTGGCAAATCTTAGCAAGACGGAATTCTTCGTGATCGCTTGCCAGGATGAGGCTTTCTTAAACTCGTTGCAAAGCATGTTCGGAAACTTGAAGGAATTTCCCACCAGGTACTTGGGTCTGCCGTTGAGACCAAATTCTCTACGAAGGGCGGATTTGCAACCACTGTTGGACAGGGTAGCAGGGCGTTTAGCAGGTTGGAAAGGAGCACTGCTCTCAAGAGCCGGAAGACTAGTCCTTGTCAAGGCAGTTCTCTCAGCTCTGCCGACCTATTTCCTAACAGTTTTCTGCCTTCCGATTTGGGCCATCAAGCAAATTGACAAAATGAGAAGGAATTTCCTTTGGAAAGGGAAGGACGCCTGTAGCTCAGGCCATTGCCTCGTTAGCTGGTCTAAGGTCTGTCGGCCCAAACAACTTGGAGGTTTGGGCATCTCCAACCTCACTTACTTCGGGAGAGCCTTAAGAGTGCGCTGGCTCTGGCATCAGTGGACCGATTCCAACAGATTGTGGACTGGAACTTCGTTGCCTTGCAATCACACAGACATGGAATTCTTCGCGGCCAGCTCCTCAATCGTCCTAGGAAATGGGAGATCGACTAAATTTTGGACGGACAGATGGCTTCAGGGCAAGGCGCCAAAAGATATTGCCCCTCTTTGCTTCCGTCTGGTCTCAAGAAGGAAGAACTCGGTGGCGCATGAGATATCTAATAACAACTGGATGACCCCCCTCAGGAAGATGAACACCCAACAACAACTCCTTCAATTCCTGGATCTTTGGCAGCTTCTTCTCTCGGTCAACCTTGAGAAAGTATCCCGGATAGGTTAACACGGAGATGGGCGACGGCGGTACTTTCAAAGTCGGCTTATAAAGCTCACTTCATCGGATCACAATTGGCCCCTTATGCCAATGCGCTTTGGAAAGCGAGGACGGAAAGTAAATGCAGATTTTTCGCTTGGTTGTTTCTCGAGAAATAGTATCTAACAGCCGGACAATCTAGCCCGCGAGAGGTTGGCCGCATAATCCGCTTTGTTTGCTTCGCATTCTACAACCGAAGGCGGCAAGCCATCTCCTGGACGGTTGTGCCTTCGCAAACTGCTTTGGTTTATGCTCCTCTCAAGTATGGTCTCCCCAGTGACCAGCGTGTTCATTGACTCACATCTCTCCATCAATGGTTGGTGGCAAAGAGCCCAAGCAATCATCCCGAAGGAGGCACGGCGATCCGTAAATGGTGCTTTACTTTTCGGGCTCTGGAACATTTGGAAGGAACGCAACGCCCGTATTTTTCAAGGAACGAGTTCGTCCGTTCAAACAGTGCTAGATGCAACCGTGCGAGATGTCACTACTTTTGCTGCCGTCGTGGCGTCATCCACTTGACTGTGTAGATCGTTGTCTTCCTTGTTTGTCGAAGGTTTTGCTGTTTAAGTCTCAAAGTAGGTTAGCCTTTCGACTTTTAGGGTGATGCTGCCGCTTGACGCCATCACCACCGTCTGTAACTTAAGTTAAACTCCTTTCCTCTTCAATGAATTGGCAGAGCTCCTGCCTTAATTTCGAAAAAAAATAATAATTCACCAAAATATTAGAGTTTAACGAACAACAACTGCTATTAAATGACAGCCATTGACAAATTTACTTAGGAATTTGCATTCTAGCAGCAGCTATACAGTTTCTTTTTTTGCGTGGATATTATACAGTTTATTTACAATTGTCCAGCCATGAGTGCTGCTGTATCATATTATGAACACTTGCTACAAAACGGATCCGGCAAGCGTGCTTGTAGTTTGCTAGACCCCTGCTACGCTTGCGACCGAAGTTGTTCGTAAAGAACCATGCACCACTGACAACAAGCCCATCAGCACCTGCATGCATGGAGAGGAATTTAGACGACCTTGGGCCGTTCATCTGTCATGAATCATCCACGAAGAGAAAGCTCAGTCGGCTGCAAAAACAGCAGCGTTAATATGCCGGCCGTGCAAATGCACGGTCGCAACTGAATGGCTAGCTATCAGGCACACATGCATGATGCATGATGCATGTACGCGTGGTATTACAACCAAGAGCTGGTGCTCTAGCGAGTGCCAGTCGAAACTTATCATGGAAATGCGACTGTCTGCCACTGCTAAGATACCTGCTCACCCAGCATGTACCTACCAGCGGCATTACACTTGCCTCACGGTCATCCTGTCGGGAATGAGGGCGTTATAGCACACTACCACACCACATGCTGTCAGATGCAGTGCGATTCTGTAGTTTTTCTTGTACCGACAGCTTGGGCAGATTAATTGGAATCATTTGCTTTATCTTGTGAGCATTATGTGCTGCTGCCTTTGGCTGCAATGTGATCCCATTAACAAAGGGATAAGATTACAGATCAGTCTGCACCACCGTGTGAGTGTTTTTTTTGTTTCTAACACAAGCCCTTAAGACCAGATCATCAGAGCCTTAACTCAGTCCTTTAGACCAACTCGGACATCCCAATTTCTTAGCATGACATCGTTTTCCTAAAATTTTCTAGCCTGCCACCTGAGTATCTGACCAAGAGACAAAAAATAGTAGCACTGTCCGAATTTTTTAAAAATTTCTCAGACTTGATCATTGGCTGAAAATGTTATGGGAACATTAATGATGCGTCAGGACCATCTACAAAATTTTTCAAAAAATTCTAACATTGTTTGAACCATTTTTCATTCGGTTCAAATTTACCGAGGATTTAGCAATTTCGGACAAAATTTCAAAAATATCGTCGAAATCTCAGAAATCCCAGTTCAAAAATATTTAGATTTGAATTTTGCTTTTTGAATTTTGTTCGGATTTCATTTGAAATTCCGAAATCCTATCGAAATTTCGGATTTCGGCTCCCTCCAAAATATAATCTGAAAATAAAATTTAAAACTTTGCTAGTGACTACCTTTGGGAATAAATTAAGCCAGGCATAAGTACAATAAACACAATTAGAAAAGGCCAAATCAACATGTGGGTTTGCCTCTTGCCCTCTCCAACCTTGTTTGGTCTATTCTGAATTTCTGATCACTCTACTGTCGCCATCAATTTTTCATAGCCTCCTCCCACTGTATACTGTCTTGTATAAGGTGTGGTGAAAATTGCACGCACCAGGACCACATTGTGGTGGTGTTTGCCTCTCAACCACCCATTTTGTTAATGTCTATTTTAATGTCTTGCTATTTTCCACTGTGACTTTCTGTCCGTCGATATAACAGAAGAACTTTGCATAGTGACATATTGGATTCGAGTAATCATAGATCCTTTCATAGCTACATGGCATGGCATAGTACAGTGATTAATTAAGTATCCGTTTGATTCAAAGACAAAGGGTAAATAGGATGGAACCATCTACCCTAGTAGGGATGAAGCTATCCAAGTTTATATTTAGTTGAGAGATAAGAGATGGATGAGATGTGCCAAATTTTTGTTTAGTTGGAGAGATGAGAGTTGGATGGTATGTAGAAGATAGATGAGTTACATATCAAATTTGCTTGGGATAAGAAACAACATTTACGAACGATACAGTTGGAGCCGCGAAGGAGCGGAGCTTGGTCGGGGGAGGTGGCGATGAGGTGGAGCCGTGGAGGGGGGGCACCGATGAGTAGGGTCGAAGCCCGTCGGTGGAGGTTGCGCCGGCGGCCAGCCAATTGCCGAGCCCTAGCCGCCGATTTCTGCAGACTTGCGGTCAGTGAGATTCGGGATTTGGGGGAGTTCGGAAGTGCGGAATTGGGAATTTGGGGAACCCTAGCCAGCCGACTTGTGGGGTCACATACTCGGGGTTTTGGTGGTGGCTTGACTCAGGAGCCTCAATGAGCCAGCTCAAGGTTTGCCCCAGCCCGAGCCGAGCCCGATTTTTAGTTCGACTTAGACTCCGAGTCGAGTCTAGCTCGGCTGGAAAATCGGCGAGCTCAAACGAGCTCAATTCCACTCCTAGTCTGCTAGGATTTAAGTACTGATGTGCACGAGTACAGAAGTACATACACATGCGTAACTTCAGTGAAATCTCTCATGTGTGTAGAGGACACATATGTGTACATGTAGATGGTGTAAATGCAACACGTGTTATGCATGCATGTCTACGTTGTACTCTCAGAGAAGCCAAATTATTTTTTCCAGCAATTTCTCGACGTACAGCATATATGCACTAACGTTTTCTCACGGCATCCGCATCAGCAGTTCAGCGCGACACAAGAGCGACACTTGCAACGCCCTCAAGCGGCGCGGAGTCGAGCTCCTATTGGAAGAAGGTGAAGTATGTTTCAGCCAAGACCGTGACGTGTACCGGAAAGGTGTTGTCCCGAAGACGTGAACCCTTTTCCACAGGGCCCCTGCCTCCTGTTTCGTTGGCAGCCCAGTTATCCTGAGGAATAGATTAGATTCCTACTATCCTCTCCTTGAATGACCTGACCAAGAACCTAAATAATTCCAGCCCGTATGATCACTGTACTGGCCATGTCTTGTCACGCTTAGCAGAAGCAGCTGTTCTGGAACAAGGCGAACAAATTAAAGGGCATCGCCCCCACTCAGGTTCTGCATTAAAGTTGTTCCTGTAACTAATCGCAACACATGAATCAAATGGGCACAACAAATCTTGTAACTGTATCGTTCGTAAATGTTGTTCTTTGGGCACCTGGCTGGGCCAGGTCAGCCTGGGACCCAGGACAGACAGGTTCGGTTTGGACTCATTTCTACTCCCTTCTTCTTCTTCTTTTTTAAGTCGGCAAGAGTTCTGCCGTTTCATTAAAAAAAGAGCTAAAAAAAACAGAAAAAGTCTCGAAAGAAAACAACAGCGTAAACACTGGAAAAGGAGCTACGAGAGTAAAGGAAAAGAGCTACAAAGAACAAGAACCGGCAGCCCGGCGGCCTCTAGAGGCTCAACTTCCAGGAGATGTCGTAGTTGGCTATACTTCCTTCGTTTAAGTTTATACAATGTATTTTCTCAATCAAAAAATATTACAAATGATCAAACTACCTATAGTTATTATCTCTAAGTATTATATTCAATACATGTAAATAAAGAATATCAAGTAAATTTGGACGTTTATTAAGCGTATAAAGAGAACATCACACTAGTTTGCATTGGAACATAAAATATATCATATATTTATGGACAAGATCATTCAAAAATACATCAAGTTTAAAAAGAGAGTAACTTTTTAAGAAAGTAGGAGCTCTGACGAGGATTAAGAGCCATTCTGTTTTGGGGCTTATACCTTTATAAGAATAAGCCCATAAAGAAGAAGAAACCCCATGATCCATTATTTGATTACGGTTCTAACCAGTTAAGCTCACGATCAATTACATGGCTATGACTTCGACCAGTTTGCTGACGTGTATTCTGTTAACCTACACTGGTCGGACCTGACCAGTAATTCAACCACCTCGACCAGTTTAACTGGTCGGGACTAACAGTTACTTCTACACAAGAACAACGTGCGGACAGTTTCTTAACCGGTACTACTTTAGAAGGTACTAATATTTTTAGAGAATAATAAGAATATGAGTCAAGTTCGAAATCAAAAAGCATACTAATACATGCCCAAAAGACCTTAAACGGTAACTATATCATAATGTTCTTAACAATAAGTACTTAATCATTGAGAAATATGGATGTTGGATTATTAAAAAAATAGCAAGATGAGATCTTTTTACTAGGTTTTATTATAATTCATGCTTATAAGAGGTGTATTTGTGGGTCCAATATTTTGGTCCGTAGGTACTTATGTAGGATAGTGGAGTTATCGCTGGGTACAAGCTACGTTAAATAACGGAGCTATCGTTAGCTACAGCATTTATAGTTAATATAGCCGAGCATTGATCTGTAGTTTTCCGTTTGAGGTAAAAAAAATCTATAGCTAGCTAGCAATTCAGAACACACATCGAGATTCGCTGAAGAGATTACAACAGCATCACCACCGCGAAGACAGAGACCAGGCGGACCGGGAAAGATGAGAGAATCTACGGGTCCAGCAGTATTACGCTGATGAACAAGCTGCCCGCGTGATGACTGATGACGCGGAAACGGATGGGAAGTTACACGAGGTGAGGCATGCGTTAGTGAATGGACACGCATTGACCGGAGAGCACGAACTTACGTGCGTGCGTAATCTACTGCAAAAGCGAAGCGAGCTAGCTCGGTACGTAATGTTGCCAGCTGCTCGAGCAGCGGCAAGGGAAGGAAGGGAACCAGGTTCGTTGCATTCCATATTTCCATGGATCATATATATATATATATATGCTACCTCAGGCTCCTCCTGTTTTGCAAGCTTCGATCTCTCGATAGTCGCATCGTTTCGGCTCCTCCTGGAAAAACGCTCGCGTCGCAACAAAATATGACCGCGCGGGCAAGCGGCGCGGCATGGCAGCATGGGCGGCCCCGAACTGAAATGGAATCCAGCCGTGCGGCAGCGAGAAAACACTATCATATCATGTGCCGAATCGGCGGCGGATGCATGCCCCCGCCCCAGGGCCGGTCCTGGTATTTTAGGGGCCAGGACGAAAACTTATATGAAGGCCACATTCACCTCCTCATATATATATATATATATATATATATATATATATATATATATATATATATATATATATATATATATATATATATATATTCTTTTTTTCTCTCTATACGTCGTCACGTCCGGGCGATCGGTCGCCCGCCGTTCCTCTTGTTTTTACTTTTACGTTGGATGAAACCCCTAGCTGTTAGCCGCCAGGAAGCATTCTTTTGATGGAAACCCTCTTTCCTCGAAAGACTTCTAGTCGCTCACGCCCTGGCGTCCTGCACAAGCATAACTAGTCCAATGCCAAATTGCCAAGGTACAAGCTGATTTTCGTGCAATCATCGTGCAACCCTACTAAAAAAAGTTTCAAAAAATTCTGAAAAAAATCATGGATGTATATATCAACTTACCCCATCTACGTATAAAATTTCATGATCAAATTCGTCCTATGCTAGAAGTTACAAAAAAGACAATTTTTGGACAAACTTGAATAGTTCAAATGCACACCAATTTTTTTTTTTTTTTGTAACTTCTAGCATAGGACGAATTTGATCATGAAATTTTATACGTAGATGGGATAAGTTGAGATGTACGTCCATGATTTTTTTAAGAATTTTTTGAAACTTTTTTTAGTAGGGTTGCACGGTGGTTGCACAAAAACTTTAATTGCACTGAATATATTGTCATATATATAGACCGGCACTTTGCTTAATTAGTTTGGGGGCCCTTAACTTTGGGGGGCCCTGGGCGGCCGTCCAGCCTGCCCCCCCCCTCAGGGCCGGCCCTGCCCCGCCCCCATGAGGAGACCACCGCACGGCCGTGGTGGCGATATGCCCCTGACGCGCGGGCTTTGTTTCGGCCGCTGCGGCGCCACCGTGCGCGCGGCGGTGCATGGATTAATTGGTGCGTGGCCGCGCCGGTACGTGCGAAGGGAATCCGGCCCGCCCTCGTGAAGGCCCCTGCCGCGACAGCGACACCCTTGTTCCGCCTTCGCTCGCGACATCGCCCATGGCAAGTGAGTGCCTACGAGCTACAGGCGTATATGATGGGTACTCGAGTTAGTGCTCTCTTAAATGATACTGATATACTCCGTCCATTCATTTTTATAAGATTTATTTTTTAAATAATTTTATTCACGAATATATAACTTGCATGTAGATTTAATGAGGTTTTTTCTTCTATACCTGCTTAAATAACTGCTTATTTTCGGCGGTACTACAGGAATCGATACTATTTTCGTCGGTCCAAAACAATTTCGTCGGCCAAAAATAGACCGACATAAATAACTGCTTATTTTCGTCGGTCAGTATGAACCGACGAAATTAAAGTTATTTTCGTCGGTATATGTGGCAAGGCCGATTTAAAATAGTCCGTAAATCGCGCTGGTTATCCGGAAAATTTGGTGGGTTATTTTCGCTTCGGAGCCGATGAAAATACGACACAATGCTGGTTTTCGTCGGTCCCACCCGACGAAAATACGCATTCGGTCCCAAAAGGCCCAGCTGCTGGCTCTTGGCCTCCAAACAGATCGATTACCCTAAGCGTCTCTGCCCATCCCCACGCCGCCGCCGCCCGCGCCATCCTCGCCGGCCAGCGCCCGACCCATCGCCTCAGCCGTGCCACCTCACCGCCGGGACGTCCCCAAGCCGTTCCGTGCCGCCTCGCCAAGACGCCCGTCCCGTGCGACCTCACCGCCCAGCGCCGTCCCCACGCCCAGCTGACTGCGCCACCTCGCCTCTACCGGACGTCCCCACGCCGGCCCCGCACCGCGCCACCTCGCCGCTGCTGGATGTCCCCAAGCCGCCTGCGTCGCTACCGACGCCAAGACGCCCTCGCTGCCGCCGCCCCGCATCCCTGAGCCGTGCCGCCACCGACATTTACCATTGGCAAAAGTCTTCAACAGGTTGCCAGGTATTCCGCTACATCGAAAGAGGAGTGGAAGGAACAGTGCAAACTTTGGGCAACATCTTATCATCCCTCACATGAGTATGTTCTCACTACAGATCACATTATGTATTTCTTATGCTGTTCTGCAGTTTTTAATCTTGTTGGCTACTCCTGTGCATGGATTCCTTTATCATCTTATACATTGCGGTAATTTCTTATACATGGATTGCAAACATGACTGTCCTGCGTGGAAAGAGATTCAAACTTAGCTTAATGTGTTAAGTCGAAGGTCTGTTTTTGAAAAATAAAATTTATGGATTTTAAATATCATACATAAGTAATTGGAGTATAATTTGATGTGGAATACATTGCAGTTTTACAAATGCTCTTAGCATGGACAATGTCATTACTTAAAGAAGGTTGACTGCATTTGGTGCCAGAATGTCTAGATCACGTATGTAGCGATGTCAATGTAAAATTTATTGCCTTATGGTTGGAGATAAAAAAACATAGTCCTCAAGTTTCGCTCTTCCTTCTTGCTGTGTAAGATTATGCCTTATAATTAAGAAATTAAATGATCAATAATACTAATTCCTTCCATAAATATTTGGCAGAGTACAATGACACAACTTTGTGTCCAATGGAAAATCAGTATTGCACATATAGTTTGTTGCCTTCGGATGCAGTTTTAATTGCAATTTATAAATATGGTGTATGTTGTGTCCTAAGCAGCCTTTCTGATGGACTTTTCTCTTAATGTTACAGCCTTGATGGTGTTTCTGGATATACAGAGGAGGAATTACCAACAATATTTGATTTCATGAAGACTGCTATGCAATTATCAGAGGTGACTACTCCCGGTTTTACAGTATTTGCTTATTGCTAGATTATTCTTTGCATTCCCATGATTTTCTAAATATTATTCTCGGTGTGGGCACTATGCTTGTATGGTTCCTTAGGATGTTAGTTGAGTGTTGTTACATCACTAAGTATTTAGGGAGGTGCCTTAAAAACAACTATTTAGGAAGGGCCAAAATGTTGTTTTGTGTACCTTTTCATTAACTGTATTAGTGTGGATCAGATCGATTGTTGATACTTCCAATTTGCCTTTGTCATCTTATACATTGAGGTAATTTCTTTTGTGGTTTCAAGGTACTGAATTTGTTTTGTTCTGTTCTTAATTGTTATATCCCAAGATGTCCCTGTAAAATCATTTATGAAAATTATATGGATACTTTTGCTGAAATTTGTTTCAATCAATCATTTTCTTGCAGGATGCTGAATGCATACGCCAAAGTGCCTTCAAAACCAAAAGTGCCTTCCACAGAAAGTTTTCCTCTGGATTTTTGTATGCGCTACACTTGCTTTCACCTCTTACATTATTGCAGGATGCTGAATACTTCAGGAGGTAAAAGTATTGTATAGCATTTTACACATCTCTCAACAGATTATTATCGATTCATCATATTGTTATCCACAATTCCACATATTTTGTATACTGCCAGTTAGAACTTGGAATCTTTGTTTGATACCTTAATTGAGATTGTTGTTATAATTTCGCTTTAAATGTAAAAATACTACTTAATTCTGCTCCAACTACTCCCAGAACCCACCAGAAACCATTTTTACTAACTGAAGTTTCAACTCTTTCAGATGATTGAAGAATGTCCCCCTTTTTATAATAAGAAAATTGATGAAATTGAGAAGGCGTACAATTCTAAAGAAAGACCACCTTTCAGAGCTCCTCCAAAAGCATTATGCTCACGGGTTAAGAGAGTAAGCATTCTCTTTTTTTTCTGTGCTGTGGCGACTGGCAATTATCAATTTCTTTGTAGCATTACGTTAGCTTGTTTGCATGGCCAAATGCTTGCAAACTTTCATCGGACTATTTGGATATGTGAATTTTAATGTGTTCTATTTCCTCCAGATGCCAACATGGATGGTGACTATGGTTTGCCTATTTCATCTTGACTTGATTGTTTGCCCACTTGACATTATTGTGGGTTGATTGAGCAATGCTGGAGTGAAAATCCTGCTGACATGTCTGATTTTATAGTAGTCATTGATTGGTTATCTGCTATCCAAAATGAACTAGCTCATAGAAACCGTTGGAAGGTAACGATTCATCGCTTTCGTTGTCTTGTTGTCTGATAAGTCTTCTGTCATTGCTAAACATGCTATGTTCTTGCGAAAGGTATTCTCATGTTGGTTGTGCTGGAATAGGTCAGATCACAAAGAGGGCAGAACCAAGCATTTGTCACGTTCATCTAGGTCCAATTTTTAACACCACCGAGTCGTTAATTTCATTTTAAGGATCACATTCATGATTCATAGAAAATCAACTCGCTGTATATCGTGTCTTTGTGTGTTTACTAGTATGATGGGCTGAAATGTCTTTGGTCTTATAGAATCAGTTTTGTTTTCGATTTAGTTCTGTAGAAAATTTTCTCTGTCTACTTAGCATTTTATTAGTCATCTGAGAGGTTTCAACCATTACATTTGTAAAGTCTTGGGCTTCATCTCATGACATGTTGCACACTTTATGACCTGTTTGCTCTGGCTAGTGATATTCCTTTCCTTGTTGCACACTTCAGAGATTTTTATATTTTTTTTAAATTTAAAATAGTATTTTCGTCGGCCTAGACCGACGAAAATAGAAAAATGCCGACGAAAATAGCTGCTGATGTGGCTCAGATATTTTCCTCGGCCGAGGCCGACGAAAATAGAGATTTCCACGTCAGCTGCTGCTGGGACGGACACTATTTTCGTCGGCAACCGACGTCAACATATTTTCGCCGGTCTATTTTCGTCGGTAAACCGACGAAAATAGCTATTTTCGTCGATTTTACCTGTATTTTCGTCAGTTTTCGGCCGACGAAAATAGTGTCGATTCCTGTAGTGAAGGAAGGGAACCAGGTTCGTTGCATTCCATATTTCCATGGATCATATATATATATATATATATATATATAGAGAGAGAGAGAGAGGATAGCTAGTGTACTATCGATAGTATACTTCCTCCGTGCTATAGGGTTGTGTTTGCAAAATTCGAAAACGAAACTGTTGATCCAAACCGTGCATTTTGTTCATCTCATTGAAATCTCACTACCCACCAAATTTTATATTTTTTGAATTTTTTCTCCTATTTATTTTGTATTTTTCAAAATCCACAATCTAATTAGTTGTGGGCCGTCCAATGAAGCTGGTTTTGAAAAATACAAAATAAATAGGAAAAAAAATTCAAAAAATATAAAATTTGGTGGGTAGTGAGATTTCAATGAGATGAACATAATGCACGGTTTGGATCAACAACTTCGTCTTCAAATTTTGCAAACACAACGCTATAGCACGGAAGATCTATACTATCGATAGTACACTAGCAATCCTCTCTCTCTCTATATATATATATATATGCTACCTCAGGCTCCTCCTGTTTTGCAAGCTTCGATCTCTCGATAGTCGCATCGTTTCGGCTCCTCCTGGAAAAATGCTCGCGTCGCAACAAAATATGACCGCGCGGGCAAGCGGCGTGGCATGGCAGCATGGGCGGCCCCGAACTGAAATGGAATCCAGCCGTGCGGCAGCGAGAAAACACTATCATATCATGTGCCGAATCGGCGGCGGATGCATGCCCCCGCCCCCATGAGGAGACCACCGCACGACCGTGGTGGCGATATGCCCCTAACGCGCGGGCTTTGTTTCGGCCGCTGCGGCGCCACCGTGCGCGTGGCGGTGCATGGATTAATTGGTGCGTGGCCGCGCCGGTACGTGCGAAGGGAATCCGGCCCGCCCTCGTGAAGGCCCCTGCCGCGACAGCGACACCCTTGTTCCGCCTTCGCTCGCGACATCGCCCATGGCAAGTGAGTGCCTACGGGCTACGGGCGTATATGATGGGTACTCGAGTTAGTGCTCTCTTAAATGATACTGATATACTCCGTCCATTCATTTTTATAAGATATATTTTTTAAATAATTTTATTTACGAATATATAACTTGCATGTAGATTTAATGAGGTTTTTCCTTCTATACCTCCACTTATTATCTCTCAATCATATGCATTTATGTATTACCACCCGCGTAAATTATATCTTTTATCTTCTAAGATAATTAAGTGAGAGCATATAAATCATTTTTTCTCTTATCTTTATCAATTTCAACACAATATTAATCCTGGTGCAGAGTCAAAATACGCTTTATAAAAATGAATAGAGGGAGTATAAGAGCACTAGCACGTACATATATAGCAAAATTAGCTAACATCGTAACTTTGTGGTGTTCACCGTAAGACATGGAAAAATGGTGGTCTTAACTAGAGGTGGGCGTCGTACCGTACCGTGCCGGCTCGGGTCCATTGTGCTTCAGACTGGAACCGTGCCGTGCCACGACGGCCCATCGTGCCCACCGTGCGTCCGTGCCGGGCCGGGCCGACCCGACTCGCCTTTGGCGAGCCCAGGCCCGGCCCATTTGCACTTCGTGCCTGCTTCGTGTCGTGCCGACCCAGGCCCGACCCATTTTCACTATTGTGACGAGCAAAGAAATAAAACACATCACTACTACTAAACTACCTTTTTTAATTACATAAGAGACTAATCACATCAATGAAATGTCAAACATAAATGCAATGCTTGAAGATGCCCTGAATCAACAATATCTGCCAACTTTTAGGTCTTAATCTATGATTTCATGCCGTGTCGGCACGGGCTCGTCCCAAATGATCGTGCCGGGTCGTGCCGCCCATCGTGCCCGGTTCTCAGGCCCGGCCCGGCACGGAACCGTGCCGTGTCGGGTTTTGCACCGGGTCATCCCGTCGTGCTACGGGACAGCCCAAAAAAGCCCAACCCAAGTGCCCACCTCTGGTCTTAACTCTAGAACACTTCGTCGTAGGACGTTGAGACTATTATAATAATATTATTTATTGTTTCAGGGAGAGAGAGACGATTCAAAATGACTTTCATGCCCTTCTGTTCCTCCTCCTCTTCCTTCTTCATGTCCCCTGTGTCGCATTTTTCTTCTCTGTCTCTCACCGAAGAGACACCGGCAGCGAGCGAAGGCGGCGCTGGCGGCTCGGGAAACCGTGGCGGTAGCGATGCGACAGCCAAGAACCACAACCGATCGAGCACGTCAAACCGATAGACCGACGGCGACGAACGGCGGCACCGTACGTGTTTTATGCAGGCTTAAGGATACATCTCTCGCCATAGATAATCACACACACACACACACCCCATACGTGATCCAAATCAGGGTAAGGCCCACGTAGGCCCATTGCTTAATTTAGGGCCCGTTCAGCTTGGAAAGAACACGGGAAGGTATAGAATTTCCTTGGGCATCTCGTTGATAGCCTCTACTCCTCCCTGGAAATATTGTGCTGTTGACTTCTCTCTGCGCACGGACGACGAGCATGAGATAATCACTTGTTCTATTAAGAGTGTTGGCGGATCTTTCGACCCTTGGATTGCAGCGACAGTGTGCTTAATTATACACCTCAGGCAAAACGTTTTTCAGTTCTACCATGCACGTTGGCCTCATCAAAGACCTTCCCAAGCATGCACAAACCTTGCAGGATGTAAGAGCAGGGTGCAAACGGACTGAACAATTTATGCCCGACCGAATAAAGACTTGCGGATGGAATACGCAAAGGCGAAATAGATATTTGAGACTAACGATATTTGTCCGTATCCGTTCTAGAGGCGCTTTCCAATTTATCTAAAAAAAAATAGGAGTTCTGTTGTCTAGAGTTACAAATAGAACGGATAGATTCTGCCTGTCCAGCCAATTTAAAGTTTATGGAACAAATACGAAATGGATAAATAGTATCTAGTACTATCTATATCCGACTCTGATTGCACCCATATGTAAGAGTAACTAACCTAGATGAATTGCGTAATCCATTCCAGGGTTTACGTTTTCGCGGTAAACCGCTCGATTACCGTGAAAACCGAGCGTACCGAGCCGGCTCGGTAATGTAAACGAGAGGTTTACCGCGTCAATTCAAATCCAAATTCAAAAATTTAAAAAAAATTGAAAAAATTTATTCAAAAAATTTCGAAAATTAGTATTAATTCGTATATTGCCAACGGTGTAAATTTTTTTAAAAAAATGATGTTTGGAGATGTTTTAGAGGCATTACAAATGACGAAAATAGAAAAATAGAAAAATAAAAAAAGGTAGCATGTGGGCTTTGAAGTGCTTGCCAAATCTCCGGGATGCCTTCAAAGTGCTTGCTGATGATACTGAAAGCGCCGCGTAAGCTTTTCATGACGCCGATATGTTCAGAAGGAAGTTTGGGTCGTTCCTAACACCTCTAGCTGCGAAGATGGCACTAGATGGCAAAACATAAAAATCAAAAAGAAAAAGGTGGCATATGGGCTTCGAAGTGCTTCCCAAATCTCCAGGATGTCTTCGAAGTGCTTGCTGATGATACTGAAAGCGCCGCGCAAGCTCTTCATGACGCCGATATGTTCAGAAGGAAGTTTGGATCGTTCTCAACACCTCTAGCTGCGAAGATGGCACTAGATGGCAAAACATCTCCTGGTATTTTTCTTGCACTATCCTCAAATATAATGGTAATCTCGTCAGTACTAACTATTTTATTCGTTAATTCGCAGCACATTGGTGGGATGTATTCGGATCGAACACACCCACCCTTCAGCGGTTTGTCGTACGCCTCGTGTCGCAATGCAGGTCTTCTAGCGGTTGTGAGCGCAACTGGAGTACATTTGCATTCATCCACACAAATCCGCAATCACCTGTCATACAAGAAGTTACATAAGCTGGTGTACGTCAACTAAAACCTTCGTCTTCGAATTCAAGCTGCAAAAATTCAAAAGCGCTCAGATGAAGATGATCCATTCCAGTGGCTTATGGAGTTAACAATATGTGACGATACAAACCCGATCCTACAGTGGATGGAGAAATGAAGATCCAACAGAGAGTGACACCCCTCTTCCATCACTGCTTATCACAGATCCGATTCATCCTGCTGAGCTAATAATGGACACGGGGGATGCAACCATCTCCGAATGGGCAGAAAATACAGTCGGGGACACTCATACAGGGAAGAGGAAGCACTAATCAGTCCCGAGAAGGGATAGAACAAAAAGAAGAGCATCCTCTGTAGGTGAAACCCATTATGTAAGGTGTGGGGGCTCCGGTCTTAGATTAGCGATAAAGACTCTTACTGTTGCATCAGTCTGGATAATGATACAACCCGAAAGAAATCCAATCGCTTATCTGAAACCGTACTCGGATTGAGATCAACCAATCGGCGCAACACTCGTGCTCTTGCCAACCGGTTGGAATCAATCCAAGCTTCCCGCATATGTGTTCAGTGCTAGTTCCCAAGATCAACGCCTAGCACACACATACTTTGCACATCGAGCTGATACATCACACATACAAATATGTAAAAGTCATAAAGGTAGTCTAGAAACTATTAACATCTACTAGATATTGCACAAAGAGTAAAGAGCAGCGAAAATGACCTTAAGTCCAAAAGAGGGACAGCGGTGTGCCAACCATAACCCATAGGCAACCGATCGGGGAAATAACCCACCATCCAACCAAGAAATCGCTTGACCCCGGTTCGAAGTAAGCGCCGACAGGAGCGTCATCATTACCTTCCTCTAAGCATTTTTAAGTAGAGCAAACGGTGAGTACACGTATGTACTCGCAAGACTTTAGTGTATGGAAGAAATATTATACATGCAAGGCTATTCAATGAATGAAAGCTTCTACTCTAGGTTTGAATTTCAGCATAAAGCAACTTTTATTTGTAAGCATGCAATTGTTAAACATCGATAACATTTGAAATGAGCATTTGATAAAAGCTATAAGTAGCATATAAGTATTTGAACAATCATTCATGACCCTCCATGGTCATAAACAATATCCGCAACATAACCAACCCACCATAACTTACACCAACATAATACACCATTTTCCAAGTCATTTTGCAAAACCAAAACCAAAACACTATACTTGACATTATGTTTCCAAGCCGCTCGTGACCGTGAGCACGGCTAATCGATTAGATTTAAATCTCTGCAGAGAGTGTACACTTTACCCACATGACATATTCTAGCAATCATGTCAACCATGCCACGCGATACACAAGTATCCGTTTTGCTAAACTATGACGAAACTTTTCGACTAGCTAAAGCATAACCTTGCACTAGCCCGAGTATGACCTGTCCTTGCTATGGCGGCAGAATTTCAACAGTTACGATGGTCCCGCTAGCCATCGCCCTCGTTCTCCCCATAGCAAGGCATACCCGTTGTATTGGAATGCTTTGTTCCCAACGCCTCAGTGAAGGGAGCACGTAGAACGACACCGCTCACTCGGTTCGTCCGTACTCTTCGGCCTACCAACGTGCAAGGTTAAAACTTCATCTAGCTTACTAAGTTAAGGCTATCCCATACTAGCACATGTGGTTGCACCAATTAACTCAGTTGATAGTATCAAGTTCGGTCCTTAGGTTGACTCAGGCGAGTACTTCCCCCTATCTACGTGCAATGACCAGTTTCCATACAACACCGATCCATTCCTTGTACCGTACAAGTGGCCACTTGTACGGTGCAAGACACCCCATTGCACTTTCAGATATACATAACTCGCCCGTATCTAAAACATACTTTCATTTCCATTTTTAACCACATACCAGTATCCTTTACTGCCATGTTCAACATTTGCAAAGTTTCATAAAGATTCAAGCCTAACATTCTACCCATAACTAAAGCATGGCTAAGCATAGTATTATATATCGATAATAACCATCTTTCATTTCATAACATGAATAATCCCTAGCCTAGGTTTTAGCAAGTTTTCATGGCAATGTAATTAAGGTAAACCCACAAGTTAGGGATATAACTACCATGACCCACAATATAGCAACTTTACAGAAATTAAACGCATGCATAATAGTTTGATTAAAACAAATTAGACTTTGTAAAATATGGGATCAACATGTTCAAAGGAGGGTGCTTGCCTGTTTGCTCTTCTTCGGGATCGTTTTCGGGAAGGTAGTCGGGGTCGTTAGCAACGGACTCCGACACGTCGTCAGCTACGCGTTCGAACGATAGAAACCGAAACAAAAGCAAATAACCGCGAATCAAAATGGAGCAAAAGGAAATCAGATGCAAATAACTACTTAAAACTCAACAGAAGAACAAGCAGTTACAGGAAGGATTCAATTCAAATGCTAGCATACTAGTTCCACACACAGCAGGTTAAGTACATGTATCTTAGTGTTTAAACAATTGGATTCAGGAAGCTAAGATCGTTTGGATTAAATAAACTTGAGACTAGCTACTTAAGCAATGTACTCTCTAAACATGAAACTTAGACCTATTGTGCTAATAGGATTCAGATGCAAAGCAAGATATTAATGAAATGTTTTTCCTAAATATGGTAGTACACATGATGTAGGATGATTCTAAGCTAGTCCCCTAAGTTTTTGCATTAAGACGAGCAGTTCTACGGATGAGTGAAAAGGCCTAAAAGATCACAATTTCACATGTAAATAGTTAGGACTTACATGATTAAGTTGAGGTGGCCACATAATAGACTTGTCTAATTAGCTTTAAGAGTTATTAAGGGATGCATAAGGAGGTATCTTAGGGTTGGGCTTATCATGTCATGAAGTCTATTGTGAGGTTAATAGCATAATTGAGCATGAAGGCCTTATTATCATTTTCATTCTTCCCTAATGAGCATGTTTATGGAGTCAAGTTCACGAGCATATAAAAGCAGTGAGCAACCCTAGGTAAAGTCTTACAACAGCATGAGCATACTAGTTTAAAGTCATAAGGACAAGCTCTAATGTATTTGCATCATCATTGAACTAGTCAATAGCATTTTAACCTATTTAAGCAATGAAACGAAATTGATACTAAAGCATGCAAAGGCAGTAAATTAGACCTAAGCAAGTCATAAGGCAGCATGATCATGATATTTCAAAGTCCTGGGAATAAGCTATCATGCATTTGTTTTACTGTTGCACTAGTTAATGGCATTTCAATATAATTAAGCATCGAAGCATAGCAGTCATCGCAATCATGGCAAATCAAGTACAAATTCAAATATAACCACAAATTTAGAATGCTTATATACCAGTAATTCAGATGAAGTTGGTTTCATGCATTTTGGAATTGATTTGCTAAAGTTGCATATTAAGCATCTACTAACATAAAGCATTTAATTGAGATCATTTGCTGCACACTAAACTAACATGAAATATTTTTGCATATTCATAAAGTTCATGATTTTACAAAAATTTTGGAAGTGGTTTCATCTCATTTGGAGTTGTGTAACAAAAGATATGAATTTTTGAACTTGATTCGGCCAAATAACAGAATGTAAATAGGTAAATACGTCTTCCAAAAAGGAAAACGCATTTCTCCCCGGGCGTACACGTGCCTCAAGTGGCCAGCAACTAGCCTGACAGCTGAGCCCCACCGGTCAGAGGGCCCATGCACGCGTGCCTCTAACCGGCCGCGTCGCTGGGCGGCAGAGCCGCACTAAGGCGAGCCAGCCGTGGCGCGGCGGTGGTGGGCGGCCGGCGACCACACGGGAGGCAAGAGGGGACCGGGGCGAACCTGGGGGTGAAGTCAATTGAGGCCGGGCGGCAGCGAGGTGGCCTGGCGACGGAGCGAGGCGGAGGCCGGCGGAGGAGTCTGCCGACAACAGAGAAGAAGGCGAGTTAGTGCCGAGAAGGTGGGGGAAACTGGTGAAGGGTATGAGAAGGACCTCTGGGTGCACTCGGTTCTAACGGAAGTGGTGCGGAGCGGGCTGGCGCCGTGCAACCGGAGGCGGGGAAGAAGAGGGTAGCCGCGGCGGCGCTTCGGCCGATCTGACCTGAAATGGAGCATTCCTCGGTGATCAGCAAAAGGCCAAGGAGCATGAGCCTTGGTGAATTTGGGCAGGAGCTCACCGAGGAGGGGGATTGCTCGAAGAGGGGCTTGCCAGTTTTTGCTCACGTTCCGCCGAATGCGAAGAAATGATGGGGAGAGGAGGCACAGTGAGCAAAAAGGGCAGTGAGGAGGAATGCCCGCGCGGCTTTAAGGCGGTCGACGGAGCGGGCGAGGTAGCTGCGCGGCATGGGCAGTGGCCGCGTGGCGCAAGCTCTCTCACGGCGGCATGGCCGAAAGGAAGCAGGTGAGATGAGCGGCGACGCTGTGAAGGAGGCTGACGGAAGGGGCAGCCGGTGTACGGGCGGAGTTGGCGAGGGGAAACGGCAGCAACGGCACAACGGGACCCAAACGGTCAAGCACAGTTCCAAGCTCCAGCCCCTTGATCACTGCACTGTGCTGCAACTCGAACATTGCAGAGAAGGCTGCCGATTCAGAGATTGCCAAGACCGGCTATAGTGTAGGTTCAGATAATGTTCACTCGGTCAGATTTTTCAGTACTCAACTGATGCACTGAAGTGGCAATTCCAAACTTTGGATTGGGCAAAGTTTATTTGAAGATCTTTGGGTTAGATGGCCTCCAAGGATTGCCTTAGCTCTACCCCAAGGAGATGATGCCAAGCTTGGGTTTTGAGTGATAGTAATTGGGAATTCATTAATCTGTTGAGTTTCAGATGATGCCATGCTTGATTGCTACAAAGAGTCATCATGCTTCAAGCAATGGATTGGCCAAAATGATATGGGGTTCTTCAAGTTGGAGTGGTTGGGAGTGAGGTACAAGGACCACTCCTTTACTGCTCCAATTGGTAAAGTAATCCATTGATCGGAAATACTTACTTGGGCAAGCATGAAATGAAATTTCATTCCATTAGACCAAGTTTCGAAAATGCTGGAATTCACTGTCAACAATGCATTTGGCTTTGATTCAAATGCCAAAGGACTGTCGGGTTAAACTTGCTGAAAAGGGAGATTGAAAAGGTTTGGGAATTGCTGGAGTTGATAAACGTCAGATCAACAAGGGTTAGGTCTGGTATTGCAAAGCTCTAAATAGAAGAGCTTAACTGGAAAAGTATGAAATGATGTTTTACTTAAGCTAACAAAGTTTCGGACAAAGCGTTACTTGATGTTCTGCTTGCACGTACTTTTGTCCAACATGCAAAGAGAAACTTTGAGTGAAAAGGCTTCGAAAAGGAAATTTCAGAAGCACTCAATCCTCGCCCAAAACAGTAATGATATGCTTAGCTTAAGCAAAGCATGAGATGAAACTTTATTGGACTGACCAAGTTTACGGGTGTTACATAAGGTGTGGTGACTCTACTGAGGAGGAGGATAGTCGGAGCCCAACATACAA
Source organism: Rhipidocladum racemiflorum (assembly GCA_036346355.1). Taxonomy (NCBI): domain Eukaryota; kingdom Viridiplantae; phylum Streptophyta; class Magnoliopsida; order Poales; family Poaceae; genus Rhipidocladum; species Rhipidocladum racemiflorum. The sequence continues at coordinate 24,223,039 of CM070572.1, forward strand.
AGAGTCCAATTTACAACTTCCAAATGTCTAAAATATAGCATTCTGTAGTTTTTTCATGTCTTCACATACTGTATTTATATATTTATTACATTTTTGCTAAAATTTAGCCTTCCCAATATTTTTAAAAAATTTACAAGATTTTTTTTATATTTCCTCTATTTTTGGTTATTTTCCCCATTTTCCCGGTTTTGGCGGTTTTGTTCCTCATTTTTCGCGGTTTTTCGCCTAAACCGATCGGTTTTCCCCCAAAACCTAGCGGATTCGATTTTTGCGGTTTACCTCGAAAACCGAGCTGTTTTTAGCTAAAATCGAGCGGTTTTTCGTCAAAAATCGCAGTTTTCTCGCGTGAGTTTGACCCGAATACAAATGGTTTGAAATTGCACACCGTTCAGTTTTTCGTGAAAATCGGTACCACCGGACTAGCGAAATTCGGGTTCGAAACGGTTTTTTGAACCCTGATCCATTCAAATGGTACTTCTACTTGCATTTGTTTTTTTACTCGGTTTTTAGCTAAAATCGAGCGATTTTTCGTCAAAAATCGCAGTTTTCTCGCGTGAGTTTGACCCGAATACAAAATGGTTTGAAATTGCACACCGTTCAGTTTTTCGCGATTTTTTATGAAAATTGGTACCGCCGGACTAGCGAAATTCGGGTTCGAAACGGTTTTGTGAACCCTGATCCATTCAAATGCTACTTCTACTTGCATTTGTTTTTTTACTAGTCGATGCATATGCTTTGCTACGGATAAAAATAATATTACTTAGTATGTTAAGTTGTTGTCGCTTGGCTTAGTTTGCGTCATGCTTTCGGCTCGCTGCAGTGCCTGGTTGAGCTCCATCTTGGTCCACACCGTGCTTCTGCTGTCGAGTTTGGCTTGTGCCACGTCCTTGCTTCGTTACCATTGTTTGCATTGCACGTGTTGGGCACCATAGAGGGAGAGAAGGGAGTTTTGTTAGCATAAGTATTGTATTTTTTTAAGTAGCTAATTACCGTGTTATGAGACAAATTTTTTGTTTTTTGTTAGAGATTTGGTAGGTGTGAAATAGGCATTTGAAGAGGCTGAGTAAAGGTTGAAAATATAAGGAATATATTATTCAACGTCACTAGATACTTTTAAAGGTATAGCCATAACAATTACCATAAAACTAATAATAACAATTCAAATATCCTCTCTAATAATAACAATTTGAATTGAGGACGGTCGCTAGCTCGTTTGGTCTTGAGTCGATGCGCTCTAGGCCAGGTTGCGTGTTCAATCCTTGGATCAACCGTGAGCCTCACCCTTTAAATAAAATTAGAACAAGGTACACAGAGGCATATGCATTCAGTAAGATGGTTAGTTAGACGTCCGGGGGGCTTTTACAAAGTTTCTAGCATGTATAGGACACATACATGTGTGTGATGTGTATGAGAGGTGTGTTATGAGCGTCTTTGTACCAAACAAAAAAATAACAATCCAAATCATATAATGTAACATCCCCAATTCCAATCTTTTGTCAAATGCTAATTTAAATTAATTAAATTCAAATTTGGATTTTTCTTGGTGTTTTAATTAACCTGGCATCCTCATCGTCCCGAAATTGGAGTTCAATCCTTCATAGTCCGAAAAGTCGAATGTCCAAATTCCGGTCCCTATTCGAAATTCCAACCGAGTTCCAAAATGCTTCAAAAATCCCGAAACCTACCGCATTAGGTTCCAAATATTCTAAAATGATTTTGTGAATTTTTTCAAGATTTTTAGAATCTCTCTGGTATTTTATCTTTCGCGGCCTTTTACCAAATATCCTTTATTCGTTTTGAAATTATCTAAATACCAAATTTCATTTGTTTCCCCATCTTCTCTCACGCTATAAGAGTCGTGCAGAACCTTGGCGTCACCTCCAGAACACGTCTCTTTTGTTTGACATTGATTGTGAAATCGGTGGAGGCAGCCTATGAACCAGGTCTACGTACGTGTGGGCCAGACGCGGCTGCTGCCTTGTTGACCATGGCAAGCTTTTTTTCCGTAGACTTCTTTTCCGACGCGCAAATGCGAAGAAAAACAAAAGTGGAGCAGCAAATAAAGGGATTCTTCCCTCTGATCGCTTGAAACTTCGTTTCTCTATCTCAATCTTTCGGCTCTGCTACATCGATCGATTGGTAAGCCGTCTGTTCGAACAAAGTTATTTTTTTTTATATAAATATTTAGCTGATGCTAGCTGTTTGTCTTTCCTGTTTCGCTGTTGGATCTGTACTTCTGCAGTGAACTAGTGATATGATTTTCTTGGTTTTCTAAGTTCAGGGTGCCTATTTCCATGAAAAAAGGCTCGGCGTGATCAAAATCGAAGTTTTGCGCCTCTGGAGAGCGGTTCTGGTGGGGTTTGAGGGCCTTTGATTTTCCCTTCACTTAGGTTGGGTTTTTGGATTGAGTTTGAGAGGTATTTAGAAGAGATGGCAAGATATTGCTGCTTCCATGGTGTATGCAGTGAGGTAAGTGTGGTTTTGATCATCTTTTCCTGGGTACATGGCGTCTGGACTCTGGACTTGTTGGTACTTTGTTATGCAGTAGGATAAGGTATAGAGCATACGTTGTATGTCTTCTGCTTAGACAGGGTTTAATCTTGTTGTCTAACACTGCTTCACGATGATTGAAATACCGCAAAATTGTACCTTCAGCAAGTATTTCATGAGTGTGATAATTTCATAATTCAAAGAGACGCCTAAATTATTTTATCTCTTGTAGCTATAATTGTGAATATAAGATGGATTTTTTTAGCGTCGGAAGGCTGGAATTAGTCCACTGCATCTTAAGACAGACATCAACTGTTGTATGCTAATGTCAATTAGAAATGTTTTATCCCCTAAAAAGGGGAATGTTTTGAACCCCAAGTAACAGCACTTTAGAATTTATCCTAGCAAATTTTCTTTGAAGAAAACGCACAAGAATTGATATGCACATTCTATCATTATTCATTCATGAGCTTTCTCGGTGAAAATATGGGGGGCAAGAGAATTTAGTAGAGCATATTTTATTGCCTTTAGCTCCCAGGTTAAATTTATTCCTTTGCTGATTCTTCTGGTTAAATATAGTTGACCAGGCATTCATCATCCACCTCTGGTAAAGGAAAAGGCTGTCAGGGGCAAGTCAAAGTTAGCTATGGGTTTAGCCTCATAAGAGGGAGAACAAATCATCCTATGGAGGATTATCATATTGCTGAACTCGTCCAAGCGAATGGGCATGATCTTGGTCTTTTTGCTATTTTTGATGGTCATTCAGGAGACACCGTTCCGGCATACTTACAGAAGCATTTGTTTTCCACTATCTTGAATGAGGTGAGTTTTTAGCTTTCGTTCAGAAAAACAAATGTTTCACCAACAGGCGTATGTAATGATCAGTTTTGTTCTTTCACACTAGGAAGAATTTTGGACACATCCTGATAGAGCAATCACTAAAGCTTATGAGAAGACTGACCAGCAAATTCTATCGCGTAGTCCAGATCTGGGGCAAGGTGGATCGACTGCTGTAACAGCAATTCTTGTCGATGACAGGAAGCTGTGGGTTGCTAATGTTGGGGATTCACGAGCTGTCCTTTTAAAAGGTGGAGAAGTCATACAAATGTCTACTGATCATGATCCAAATCTGGAGCGTGGGACTATTGAAAACAAAGGCGGTTTTGTTTCAAATATGCCAGGTGTGTCTGCATTTCTTCCAACTGGGTAGCTAGATTGAAGCATTGATGCTTTTGCTACATATGTGGAGAGTCCAGAAAAATGATGTTATGATTGCCATACAAACTTGGTATCATCTTCTGTTCTTTTTAATTTAATCACATTGTTGCATGTCAGTCTGGCCGCCTCAAAACTTCTGTCATATTAAAAACTGTCTGTCGAAAAGTTTGAGAAAATAAACTTACTATATTTATATTTTGTTTCTTTGTGATTGTAATATAATCGAAAAACCATCCCTATGACCACGAGTATCAAATACCCATTGACGACAGAATACGAGGCAGTCTGAATTGATATTTTTTGTGGGTTCATGACTTGTATTTGTAAGTATGGTAGTTAATACAGCTTTGGTTTTATCATGCTGTTGGACAATGCATTTTTCTTCTTTAAGTTAATTGAATGAAACCCACCTTGCGAAAGCCAGTGTTTTGGATGACTTCACCCATAATAAGTGAATGTAACTTTCAATGATCTGTGTTAACACACTCATTTTTTATATCGATCCATTCTGGTCTTGTAGTTGTTGCACAATCTGATCTGCCCCACATGGACAGATATAAGCATCATATATGCTGGTTGGTACATCTCCCATGGTTCCTAATGGAATTACACGAAGCTAGATGCTCAGTATGCATGTTGAAAGTTTAAAACAGTGGATATTTTTTTTCGTAGTTACTGCAAGAGCTAATTTTGGATATCCATAGTGTTGTTGCAAGTTTTCACATGTGGCCTTTAGCATGACTATTGTTTCACACCTTCACAGCTTAGTGTTCTGTTGTTTTCTCAACAAAAGACCTGTCCTTATTGTGCATTGTTGCCTTATCTTGAATTTATTCCACTACTTTCTGTCACTAATCTGTACCTTCACTTCTATTCTCTAATTGCTAAAGGGTGCTCTCCAGCAACTTGTCAAATTTCACTTCTATAACAAAGTTAATGTCCCTAATTGTTATATTTTGTTCTGCCTAATGGTGTGTAATGTATTGTTGAAAAATAATTTCTAATCAATTGCTTTTAGTTCTTTACAAATAAGAAAACAATGAAGCTATTCATTTATCCCTCCTCTCCTATTAACACCTGCTATTTGCCCACATGTGGCATGGTAATGCAATACTTATTTTCTTGTAACAAGAGAAGACAATTATGGATTGTGGAAGCATCCCCTTTCTTCAGTTTCTATTTTTAATTACAATAGCAAATAGCATCTAGTTTCCAACAGTTTCATTTTCATCACTTGATTAAAATTATAGTTGCATCAAGCAGGAACTCCCAAGTTACACTACTCCCTAGTCTGTGTCACTTGATTAAAATTATAGAGGCCGAGAAATGGAGTTTGATAAAGTCGTCGTCTTTTCTTTTCTGGTTCATCACTTCAGTACCTCATCATTTCTTTCCTTCTTTGCAAGGAAATATGGGACTCGAATTCTCTCCTGCATGATAATGTTGTAAAATTACAGGAGATGTTCCCCGAGTATGTGGTCAGCTGGCTGTTTCCCGAGCCTTTGGAGACAGGAATCTAAAATCTATGTTGAGAGTAGAGCCCGACATAAGAGTTGAAGAGATAGACCATACAGCTCAGCTACTTATCCTTGCTAGCGACGGTGTTTGGAAGGTACCTTCTAATTCCTGTGTTTTATTTCTAAAACATTTAAAATAAATATATCAAAAACTGTACCTCATTGCTGTTGTTGTTGTTGTTTTTGTTGACTAGGTAATGAAGAACCAAGAAGCAGCTGATTTGGCTAAGAGGTTCAAAGATCCACAAGCAGCAGCGAAACAATTAACTGCCGAAGCACTACGAAGAGAGAGCAAAGATGACATATCATGCGTCGTTGTTCGGTTTAAGGTATGAACAAGTGGATCTCAGGTGTCTTGTGCTGCACCGCCATGTCTCGTGTGGCGTCGCTGAGTTTGAGAATGGAGCAAGTTTCAGTAGGGAAATGCACAGTTTGATAAGACGTATTTTCTGCGATGTTGCTGTTTGTAAATGATGTGTTCACTCTATTGTATCGTAGTATTAATAGTACAGATATGCTTGAATTCTTTATTTGTCCATCTAAAAGGTACATTCGTGGGGATCATAAGAGCTATCTGAATAGCTTTTGTGTAAATAATGGTTTGAGTTAGTTCATTGTGAGTTTTTTTTAGATGCATTGTGAGCAAGGTTTCAAATCCCGGCGAAATTTCGGAAATTTCGGTCGAGATTTTGTATTTCGGACCCTCCCAAGATTCTAAATCTCGTCGAATAAAAAAATTTGAAAAAAAATTCAAATCTCGGTGAAATCTCGATGATTTCGGCCGAGATCTCGGTGATCTCGATCGAGATCTCAGGTAATTAGACCGGATTTCATTTTTTATCGATGGGATTTGATTGGATTTGAGGTTAAGATTATCCACAATCTGCTGCGCATAGTATATATAAATTCTACATGCATGCTTTTTGTTGAGTTGTAGTTTGGAAGACATCATAGATTGTCATATTTTCTCTTTCTATAGGTTAGTTACTGTGAAAATGATGTGGACTGCATACGTCTACTACAACTGATCCACTTTGGAACAATGTTTGATCCTTCACATTGTGCAAAAACATGTGATAATTGCTCGAAAGAATTGACATGTATTGAGAAAGATGTGGCCATAATTGCTAGGCAGTTGGTAAGTGGATAGTTGCGCCCCTCCTCCAAAACACACACACACACCTGTCTCTGTATGAATATAAATTATTATCTTGTTGCTCTTTAGGTCGAGTTGGTCATGATGACTAGGCAGACATGTTCAACTTCTCATATTCTTGAAATTTACAAAGTTTCAGTTAGGCAAAATGTATGCATTCTACTAAGATTATTATGTTCTAAAGTCTATTATGCGATTACCTTGCCCCCAGTAGCTACTACATGTGCAGCAAACTGATATGTCCATGGTTCATATTGTGCATCTTGGCTTACTGCGGGAGAAGTCATGGTTTAGTGTAATATGTAATATTGGTTTTATCTCATCCACTTGCACTAATTCTTTAGGATCAAAATAAAATCATGTTTAGTGTAATATGTAATATGTAAACCACATGTCCTAATGACATTACCACATGTCCTGTTACATTTGAAAAATCAAAAACAGATTTTACATAAGACTTTTATCATGACATTACCACTGTTAGTTTTTTTTAAAAAAATTCTTCATACTTGATCATCATCTGAAATTTTTATGGGAACATTAGTAATGTGTTAGGACCATCCAAAAAAAATTAAAATTTTTTGATGTGTTTTGAACCATTTTTCGGTCAGTTCAATGCGGGCCGAAATCTTCGTGATTTCGGCTAAGATCTCAGATTTCCCGGTTGAAAAAAAAAACGGATTTGAAATTTGGTTTTTGTATTTCGTTCAAAATTTCCGAATCTCGTCGAGATTTTGGATTTTGATCACCTACGAGATTTATATCAAAACGAAATTTGAAACCTTGATTGTGAGTGGTTATTGCTTTACTAGTTGTGCTTAAGTTTTTTTTTATCGAGAAGCTTCAATGGCTTGTCTATTTTAGCGTTGGTTTTTCATTTGACGTCTAAAAATGATTGAAATGCATTGCAGAGAACTGGATCCAAAGAACTACTCCTAGTATTAACACCCTTACTTGGGAAGAAATCCCTGCCCAACCGTGCTAGACACTTGTCCACCCTCATTTTTGCGAAAAAAACCTCCGGTTCTTCGAAATTACGGATGGGACCCTGCGCAATTTTATGTGAGAGGAAAATATTTTTTTCCCGATTCGCGTTTAGGTCCTCGTTGGTCGTTTTACAGGAAGAGCCTCCCGTTAAATACGAATCACGAATGAGCTCTTTCCTAATTTTTCAAAATAGCGAACAGGTTCAAAATTATAATAAATAGGTCCCCGCAGTTTACGTTCAGGTCATTTCTCCGTTTTGCCCAAAAAAATGTTTTCGTGGTCCGTTTTTTCTACGGAGCAGGCGAAAAATATTTTTGTTGATCGTTTTCCCAAAAAAAAATGGAAAACCGTTTCTTTTCTCCGTTTTGCCCGAAAAAATGTTTTTGTGATCCGTTTTTCTTCCGGAGCATGGGGAAAATGTTTTCGTTGACCGTTTTCCCAAAAAAAAAATGGAAAACCGTTTCCTTTCTCCATTGCTCGGAAAAAATATTTTTGTGATCCGTTTTTTCTCCAGGGCATGAGAAAAATGTTTTCGTTGGCCGTTTTCCCCCAAAAAAAAATAGAAATTCATTTTTCGTCCATCGTTTCTCCGTTTTTATCTGTTTTTCCCGGGAAAATCGTTTTCGCGGCCCGTTGTTCCTCATTTTTCCAGAAAAAAAAATGTTTTTTGCATTGGCCGTTTCCCAAAAAAAAATATGAAAAATCATTTTTCGTCCGTCATTTCTCCATTTTTCCTCGCTTTTCCCGGTGAAAAATCAAGGGAGATAATTTTTTTTTGCAGCCCGATCTCTTATATTACCCGGTGAACGCATAGGGTGTTAAACTCGGCATCCAGAACAATCTCTAATAGTTTTTAAAACATGTATTATTACCCGGTGAACGCATAGGGTGTTAGGCTCGGCATTTAAAAATTTCTTTTGCGGCTCAATCTCTAATATTTTTCAAAACGTGTATTATTACCCGTTGAACGCATAGGGTTTTAAACTCGGCGTCTATATTTTGTTTTCAACTCGGAATCTAATATTTTTCGGAACATATGTTATTCTTTTTTTTCCCCAAAAAGGCCCGTTGTTTCGCAGATTCATCGACGGTTCTTACCTAGCGTACTTTTTTCCAAAAAAAAAACCAAGCGAAGAAAACAAACGCTTGGATATTCCTGGCTTTTTTCAGAAATAAAAACTTGGATCAAATTTCGCACGGCGCGACAGAGCGCGCAAATCTTCCTAGTACAACATAAGTGAAAATTTAGAAGAAAGTCATACTGTTAATTTCTTTTCTTTTTCACATAGGAACCATTGGACCACATGTGTGCAAAAGGCCTAAACCTGGGAGTGCAATTATGGCCTAGCGAGCTGTTTTGCAAAATTTGGTCAAGCATATTAACTCCCTTATAAGGGAAGGAATTGGAGGCTTCTCAGCCCCTCCACGTCATCTCTCCCCATTTTACAAAAAAGTTCATCCCTTTTCTTCAAATTACAGATTGGTCCCTGTAAATTACATAAAGGTTTGACTAGATATAACTTGTCATTTAATAGATAAAGAGGTTTGACTAGATATAACTTCTCATTTAATAGATAGAGGTTTGACTATATATAACTTATCATTTAATAGATATATGCACTGTCCAATGTACTAATTAACTATTTCTTATATTTGATGCCTTCTTGCTCCCAAGTCCTCGTATACAATACTAGCAAGATTTGCGCGCTCCGCCGCAGCGTGCAAAATTTGATTCAAGTTTTTTTTTTCTGAAAAAAAGGTAGGAAGATCTAAGCGTTTTTTTGTTTGCTTGAGTTTTTTTGAAAAAAAAAATACTAAAAAAGGTTTGACTAGATATAACTTGTCATTTTTTTGAAACAAACGTATTTGATGGACACCATTTGTTTTAGTAAATTATCACGATTTTGTAGTTTCCATCAATGAATTATTGAGGCCCCGTTCGTTTCAGCTTCTAGACAGCTTCTGCTTTAAAAAAAGCGGATTATTTGCCAAATGGGAGGATTCTGGACAGTTTCTCTGAGAATCAGAAGTTGATTTCTATATATAATCAAAATCTGGCTGAAACTTGATTCTCACTAATTCTTATTGATTCTCGCTGGCTCGGTCCGGAACCTAGAAGTTGTAGCTGGCTCGACCCGATTCTCCCATAATCAAAAGCAGTTTCTTCCATAATCCAGAATTCATAATCCTGAAGCTGGAACGAACTGGGCCTGAGTTGTGGTTAATTCAACAATTGTTGTATGATTTTGTTAATAAAAAAAGACTGCATTCAAGCATCAATATGTTAAGACTACAACTTGGGTGTATTAGTAGTGCTTTCGGGGAGTGATGGGTGATTTTGAGAAAGAGAAATTTGACTTTTAAGTTTAACATATTGTTTTAAGTTGTTCCATAATACAGAGCCAAACATCCTGCCATCATGCAAAATTTCTGAAACTGGTTTGATCATTATCTGAAAATTTTATGGTAATATTAGTTATGTATCAAGACCATCCACAAAAATTTTTAAAATTTTCTACCATATTTTGAACCATTTTTCATTCAGTTGAAATTTGCTGGTCCGCTTTCAGTAGCATTGTCCGAATTTTTTAAAATTCCTCAAGATTGATCATCATCTGAAAATTTTATGAGAATATTATATATATGTTACGACCATCCAAAAAATTTTCAAAATTTTTTAACGGGGTTTCAACCATTTTTCATCCAGTTCAAATTTGCTAGTAACGTTTTTATCAGAACAGTACAACATTCTGATTTTTTTTAAATTTCTCATGACTGATCATCATCTAAAATTTTTATGAAAATATTAGTGATGTGTCAGGACCATCCACAAAAAGTTTCAAAAAATTTTAACGTGGTTGAACCATTTTTCATTCGGTACAAATTTTCTGGTAACGCTTTTCTCAAGACAGTACCACTTTTCAAATTTTTAAAACTTCTTCAGGATTGATCATCATTTGAATTTTTTATGAGAACATTAGTGATGTGTTAGGGCTATCCACAAAAAAATTAATTTTTTTAATATCGTTTGAACCATTTTTCCTCCGTTTGAATTTAATCGAGATCTCACTGTTTTTTAACGAAATTTTGATATTTTGAATCGAAATCTCAGAAATTTCAGTAATTTGAACTGAAATATTAGATATTTTGGTTCAAAATTGCTGATTCAAATTTCCTTTTTGTGTTTTGTTTAGATTTCATTCGAAATAACGAGATTTCATCAAAAATTTAAATTTTAGAGAGCACCATGATGAAACTCTAAAACAAAACTTGAAACCTGGGTGACCCAATTCCAAACCAACCAACCGAGCGGGTGCTTCCGAAAGCCGCCCACAGGGTAGACCCATCCCCACCGCTCCTCGAGACGTACCGGGCCACGTGTGACCTGTTACTCTGACGAGTGGGGCCCCTTCGCTCCATGCTATTTTGTCAGTGGGAGAGGACAAGGTGCAGACACCGTGAGAACAATTGAAATGTTGACTCGGATTACGACAGCCTCGCTTCCGCACTCCATGCCAGCACGTACTCTCCTCCTACTTATCCGATTTGCGGACAGGGATCAGATGCTGTCGCTACGAGGACTGCAACTTAAGCAGTTCACATAGCTTTAGATCATCCGATCGAGCTCACCGATGGCCCGGATAAAAAAATATATATATTAATAGTGTGTGTTTCTACAGTACTATAAACAATGTTTGTGAACAGTAAAAAATGCACAGTGTTTTCAACAAATTCGGACCGTCGATTTTGAATCGAACGATCCTATGAGAACTGTTTAAGTTGCAGTCCACACGGGACTGCATGTGATCCCAGTTCCTGATTTGCTTGACGTTTTTTCACTTGCACCCACGCCTCATGCTTTATTATTTAATATCTCGCGAAAGCCCACCGCAACATCCAAAATTACAGTCTACGCCAAGGTTACAAATCTCGTTTTTGGAAAAATCTCGGAGGTGGCCGAAATCCGAAATCTCGGCGAGATTAAAAAATTTCGGGCAAAATCTGGACGAAATGCAAAAACCAAATTTTAAATCCGGTTTTTTTTCAACCGGGAAATCCGAGATCTCGGCCGAAATTACTGAGATCTGGGGCAAAATCACCGAGATCTCGGTCCACATTGAACCGGCCGAAAAATGGTCCAAAACATGTCAAAAAAAATTTGAAAATTTTTTGGATGGTCCTCAGACATCACTAATGTTCTCATAAAAATTTGAGATGATGATCAAGCATGAGGAATTTTTAAAAAATCTAACAGTGGTAAAGTCGTGATAAAAACCGTATATAAAATCAGTTTTTGATTTTTCAAATGTAACAAATGAACTTCAAGTCATTTGAAAAGTTTTATATATGTTCCTATGTATTGAGGGAGGTTCTTTCTTTGAAACCACCTGCAGTTTTGAGTTTTGACCAGTAAGAAAAGATCTATTGAGCTCTACTCCAGGTTTGGTGATATGAAGTTCAAGGCTGACCTAGCATGGCGTGCATGTGATTGAATTGACGAAGGCTTGATCAATGCCATAAATATGAGCGCTGATCATGTATATGTGAATCTCCGCCCATATATACATAGGTGAGTTAGTACTGTACCCATTTATAAATACATGTTATCTTAGGTTTTAAATTTTGCTTTTCAATATATGTCATTCAATAATTTTGAAGTGGTTTTTGTACCACTGTTTCCACTCCACTTCTCTCTCATAGTCATACACAGATTGATTCCAACTATCAATGTCAGTATAGGATATCATTTCTCTCTGTTGTTTCAATGCACTAGAAAAGTTCCTATGTATTAAAAAAGTTCAAATCACTTTAGAAAATTTTGAAAATTTTTGTGAATGGTCCTAACACATCCATAATATTCCCACAAAATTTTTAGAAGATGATCAATCTTGAAAAATTTTAAAAAATTCGAAAGTCCTAACCGACAAATTAAACCGACCAAAAAATGATCAAAAGCATGTTAAAAATTTTTGAAATTTTTTGTGGATGATCTTGATCCTAAACCCAAGCAAATACAATGCACAAAAATCAAAACCAGTCAAAAAACTACCAAATCTCGCCCGAAATTGCAGAGAAATCCAAGATTTGAATTTTCCGGAATTTTGAATCTCAGAGGGGTCCGAAATCCGAGATTTCGCCGGGATCTCGCCGAATTCCGCCAAAATTTGGACCCCTGGTCTACGCCGCCACATGGACGTGAAACAAGCCTTTTTTCTCCACCTTCGAGGGAGAAAATAGTACGGGGATTGAAAATAGGGCTTCTTCTGATTGGGCACAGAAGTTAAAAGGATATAACTGACAAAACATCTTTTTTCACATTTATTTACGATGCAACCCCTTTAACAAGCGAGAGAAGAGGCGAAACCAAACGTGGAGAAGAGAATGGACTTGCACGCAAGAGGCACTGCAACAAAAAAAACATCCAACCAAGGGTGAAAACATGCTCAATATTTTCTACTCGATCCAGAGTCGGATCTGGTCGGAACTAGATTCGGGATGAGATTTAACTATTCGGCCTGATCTTGAATGGGATCCGAATACTTGAATCTGAATTCGGGATCGAATTCGAAGCAGTTAATGTCTGGCAAATACGGGACGGGATCCAAATATAAACCTATTCATTATATATTTTTTATGGCAGCCTATTTATCTTAATAATTAGTTAATTCTATTGTTTCTCAAGTAAAATATTTTCTATGATGTTTATTGTGTTTGATTGATATATAATTTAATATTATGATCAACAAATATTACTCTCTCTATATATATCTTTATCTATTTTTTACCTGAATTCGTCGTAGATTTGCATCCATATACGCGTGGTGCCAATCGAAGTTGGATACCACCACTGATTGCTGAATGGAGTCCACCACCAACCTACTTGCCGGCGGCGTCGCGTCCTTGGCTAAGAAGGCACCACCGCCGACAGTGGCAGGCGGGGAGCCCACTGATGCCCTTGCCGGCACCGGTGCAGGCGCCGGAGCTGGAGGAGGGGACGGGGACCCCCGCGCCGCTCTCCAACGACTGGCTGCCGTCGGCGACCGCATGGCCGCCGTCCGGCGCCGCCTCACCGCTTCCCTCTCCGGCGAATCGCGGCCCCTCTCCTCCTCCGACATCCACTCGGTATCCTCCGAGATCTCCTCCGCCGCCCATCTCGTCGTCCTCAACGCCGCCTCCCTCCTCTCTTCCTCCCTCCCCTTCTCCGCCCTAACTCCACCTCCCGCCCCTCCCGCCCCTGTCCAGGAGCTCCCCGCCCTGGCCGCCTCCGCCGAAGAACTACCCCAAGAAGCCGCCAAGTGCGACGGCGACTACGACGTCGTGGAGCTCGACGCCACCGAGCTGCTCGCGGAGCACGTCCACTTCTGCGATATCTGCGGCAAGGGCTTCCGCCGCGACGCCAACCTCAGGATGCACATGCGCGCGCACGGCGACCGCTTCAAGACCCTGGCCGCGCTCTCCCGGCCCGGCCAGGCGAAGCCGCCTGCCGGCCGCGATGTGCGGTTCTCGTGCCCCTACGCGGGATGCAACCGGAACTGTGCTCACCGCCGCTTCCGGCCGCTCAAGTCGGCGGTGTGCGCGCGCAACCACTTCCGGCGCAGCCACTGCCCCAAACTCTACGCCTGCGAACGCTGCGGTGGCAAGAAGCGTTTCGCTGTTCTTGCCGATCTCCGCAGCCACCTCCGCCATTGTGGGGAGGAGGCGCAGTGGCGTTGCTCCTGCGGCACCACCTTCTCCCGCAAGGACAAGCTGTTCGGCCATCTCGCCCTCTTTGAAGGCCACATGCCAGCTATCACCGAGTCGAACAAGGTTGTGGTGACAGCGCCTACAGAAGCATCCCTTGATATAATGGAGGAAGGGGGAATCGAAGGGAATTGTGATCGGGAGGAGGATGAGGAGGGCGGTTTTGATCCGGAGTTCTTCAAGGAGTGGATGGAGGAGCTCAGAGGTGGTGCTGGTGGCATGAGTTGGGCTGGATCAGCAGCAGCCGGCCAATAGCAATGACACAATGCAGCGGTGTTTGGGGTAAGAGATTTATCTTCCTGCCGTTTTGTTGTAAAATTGGTAACTTATAGTATGTGAAAACTTGGTGCAAGAAGATGTGAAACAATGCCAAGAGGCTGATGACAGGATTACATGTTACTGGTAGATAATACAAACTTGGTATTGAAACATTCTTGTGCTACTTGGTGAAATTATAATGTAGTGGATATGTCAACCTGATCGTGTGGAAAGTTATCCTCATAATTTATATTACACGAAAAACAGAAATCTTAAACTTCATTTATGCAACTGAACTCAAGTATGTAAGATGCTCTTGGATGGCATGTCTCTTAATCAAGTTAATTATATATCGGGGATGAGTTTAGATGGATATGGGGCTCCTTTTTTTACCGCAGTGGAGGAAGAACTATACTGAGCACTTTGATGACAAGGGAAAATTCTGTATTTGTTTAGATGGTTCATTCCTTTGGTTTTATGTTATGCCCGTTTTATCTTAAAAACCTTCACGTGATCTTTACTCTGGTTGTTCTTCTATGCCCTGGATCACATATTAGTGTATGCAGTTCACTCCAATCATTTATCGTCTATGTGGTATGATATCTTGGAAGTGTTTGTGGTCATGTCTTAGGTTAGGCCAGGTGAGTGCCACTCACCAGGTCCAGTACATTTACGAACGCTTGAGTGCATCCCTCGATTTATGTTTTAAGGTAGGTCTTTCAGCCCTTTAAATGCAATATGACTAAATGGTTGTTGCAAAAATATAGTGGATTTCTGGCTTTCCGCAGACCCATAGCACCCCATTTGCTTTGCATTTTGTGTTTTTGGTAATAAATAGCTTCTTTTGTTGTATTAGTAATTAGTTTATAAACAACTAACAATCAAGGGTTGATATGTGTAGTTGTGTACAGACAAAACTTATTGCTAAATTTTTACAAACAGCAATTGACGGGCGGATATGTGATACGTGGCTTGAATTCAATGGGGTACACCTGTTAGCGAGTGTTCATAAAGATTTCTGTAATATTTTGTCGTGGAATCCTTATTGAATTAGTTCCAGTTGTCGTCTAGTTTCTTTGTTTTATTGGACAAATGCGGGTTTTTCCACACAGCTCTTCCAAGTTTTGAATCTTGGTTTGCTTGTTCCCTCTCCCGCCATGCTGCCAATGGACACATCCCAAGCCCACTTGTCCTCTAGTTGTTTTCTATACCAACGTTATGTCCCTTTTTTGTGAGGAAGCTAACAGTTTTGTTGTCATACTCTTTGTTCCTTTACTCCAGATATGCTCTTTTCCTTATGCTTGTTCCTTCACTTTTGTTTTGACTTGTGAATTGTGATGTAGTTTTCCAATCTGTATAAACAATGAAGTATGTAATTCCTTTTTACTCTTCAGCAATGCATGTGGTTATTTCACTAGTGAGGAAACATCTTGTTTTCTTTATGACTCGTCCAAATCTAAAAGGATATCCTTGTTCATGACACTCGAATGGAGAGGTGTGTGGGCTACATTGTTCACGTTTGGTTTAAGTGCGATATACTAAATTCATATAGGGTATAACTAGCTGTTCTAATGTTCGCGTGCATATTATGATCTGATTACGAAACCTCCAATGCATGTTATGGTAACAACAGGAAGGGCCATTGGCTTGCAAAAGTGACCGGAAAGATCAGTGAAGAAGGGCTTGAGAAGAACAACAGAGAGGGTTTCTACTTTCTACCTGCCTCTCTCCGTGTGCTCACACAGTTTTCTTTTCTTTTCTTTTTCAGTTGAACTTTCTTGTTATGCTGTAGCTGTTGCCTGTTGGCGGAATACATCCCAGGTATGGGTTTCTTTCTGTAGCGAATCATGAAAAATATCCTGACCAACGGTGGAAACATTCTTTGGTGCACCGGAGGCACCGGGTAACAAATCCCAGTCAGTTGTACATCTAGAAATGCTCGTATGTAGCAGGGCTTGACCATGGAACTGGAAGAGCAGCCCGTTTATTTTGCAGGTCTCGCGACAACGGCAACCCTCTTTCATCAGATGTTATGTTACTACTACTTACGAGTACAGCACAACACCAGCACAATTCTGACTTGAATCAGTCCGGAGCACGATTTCAGATGTCTGACTCAAGTTTCCAAGTGCCAATCTCCCGGCAGCGTGGCGAAGATACGATGCGCCCCAGCAGTCATAGTGGCAGGCAAGATCATGGACCGGTGTTCTAGTGGCGTAAAGGCGCCAGGTATATGCGATAAGCATTGTCGCCGCCGTCACAGCACCCCCCCCCCCCCCCCCGGCGGAAAGGCAGCACGCCCGCTGGGCAGAGTTTTTCGTTGGAATTAGGCCCCCAAAAAGTCAAGGGTCCCTAAACTAATTAAGCAAAGTGCCGGTTCACATATGTGTGTATATATATGCTTGGCAATTTGGTATTGGACTAGTTGTGCTTGTGCATGATGCCAGGACGTGAGCGACTAGAAATCTTTTTAAGGAAAGAGGGTTTTCACCAAAAGAATGCTTCCTGGCGGCTAGCGGCTAGGGGCTTCATCCAGGGAAAAAGTAAAAACAGGAGAGACGGCGGCCGGCCGATCGCCCGGACGTGGTGACGCGTAGAGAGGAAAAAAAGGGGGTGATCGCCTGGACGTGATGCACTGGTGTTGTTTGGGCAATTCGCCGACGAGTCGTGATCGTCTCTAATCCGAGGTATAGAATATTAATCTTCCCTAATCTCTTTCCCTATTAGTCTTTCACTATTTAATCTTTGATACATTTATTATTATTTTCAGCGTCGTGCGTTATCAACTTATCATGTCATCTAGAAGCTATCCATCCGGTAGCGAAAAGAAAAAAAGAAAAAAACGTGCGAATGACTTCATAGAAATGCAGAGTGGAGCTATGGACAAATTTTTAAAGAGTAATTGGACGAGATTGATATTCAATAGAATAATTGATGAGTTTGTATCACAAAATGTTAGAAGAAATTTTTTAAGATGATGCCAAGTGCCAAGTAAGTGTTTATGATTACAATTTACATTTGTCATTTCATAAACTTTAAAGTGTTCTATAGAAGTATTTTTTGTGCATCGAATATTAATTTCTTCAATGATATGTGTTTATAAGACTATATATATATATGAGGAGGTGGATGGGACCTCTATATAAGTTTTCGCCTCGGGCCCTCAAAATACCAGGACCGGCCAACTTGGAAAGAGCTCAATAATCCTTGATGCCCATCCGTTCCTCTGCCCCGGCGGCGCTACGGCATCTAGCCAACTAGCTTAGCATTCTTCAATCCTAATTCCTAAGCATGGAATCGCATGAATTCCTTAATTCTGGCGACTCTTGTTCTTGGCATATATTCGACAGCGATCCAGAAATTCCCCGAAAATGTGCTCCGACAAGTGCTATACTGCTATCCCCAGAATAAACAGTGCTTTTAGATTGGCGTAACCCCCCCCCCCCCCCTCTCTCAAGTGGGATGATGACTTGGCTGCTCTCTTACATGGATGATGGGATGGCTTATCCGTAAGTGCTTGTGGTCCTCCCTCCGTCCATTTTTTTTAGGCGCACTGGGTTTTGGCTCACAGACCAAGGACCGTTAGTTGCTCTCTTAATTACGCCGCGGTAATTAATCAACTTGACTCCTCGGAGTATCTCCCACAGGCAACCATATACATGCATGCATGTTCCTGGCGCCATCTTGGTTTGAAGCTTAACCGTTCACAGGGGAAATATAGGTAAAACATCATTGGAGACTGTGTGCGCCATATAAATCTGGACGTCAGCCAAAACCCAACACGCCTAAAAAAGATGGACGGAGGGAGTACATCCTAGTGTTTCAGGGGAAAGCCTAATCGGAGTGCCCAACTTGTATTAATTGGCTTGCCCTTGATCGGACACAAGAAGGTATGCCCAGTGTTAACATTTTTTTAGAACAGATAACCGAGCTCCAACCGGTACCGATTCTCGCCGAAAATCAGTAGAAAATCGGTAAAAATCGGAAGAAATTTGAAACTAAACCATTTTGAAACGGCACTGCAAAATAACATCGCCAGCATAGGGAAATCGCTCGATTTTCACCGAAAATTGGGATAAATTTCCGATTATCGGCCGATTTAACAAGGAAATTGGCAAAATAGGTATAAATGGGAAGCTAATTCGTAAAATTGCAAAAAAAATCAGAAAAAATGTAAGGCATATATATGGAAAAATAGAACAAAATTTCGGCATGACCTTTGCTATATTTTAAACAATCTCAAGTTGTAAAGTGCCACATAGTAGTAATACCTCAACATATAACAATTCCTTTGAAATACCATTTACAAATCAATCCAACAAATTCACATCTTAGTATCAATATTTCTCACCAAAAAAGAATGCTCACATGATGTTGTGTTTCATCATCCTTCAATTGTCACACATATGGCATCTTGAACCTACATGAACATTATGGTAGTATAAATTAAGTTGCAATGAAATGAAACATACAAATAAAACAATACCTTCGTAGCTACGGATGGTACCGTTGGGTGTACGGTTGGGTCGCCATGTTGTACTCCTCTGTCGACATTAGTGCTAATCCTCGTGTAGCTGACAACTCCGCTTTGTATTCATGCCAATTTTGCCTCGTCCATGGGCTAGTCATTTCCCACTGTTGGTATAACATGGTAAAAAATTATGTGTCTTGCCACTCGTAGACCCATTGGGTGGGAGGTCGCGCATAAACATCTGAAACGGTATAGTTGTATTGGCCATATGAGTCATAACTCCATTGCGTCTCGACGACACTATATGAGCTAGAGCTATCCTGCGGTACATCATGGCTACGTCGATGCTCTCTTCCTTTACCTGAAGTACTCGTCCTCTGCGACTGTGGAGAGTCATAGTCTTTATCATGTGTAGCATGAGTGAACTGTGACTCATCCTCTGGGACTGTGGAGCACCATGGATCCGAAGCTGTTGTTATGTAAATTCTATGAAACTTATTTGAAATTAACAAGCGTCACTAGCGACCTTGTCATGCATGCATATACAGCTTCGGATCCAATACCTCAGGTCAGGTGCGACTACCCACTGAGTTTGCACTACGTACACCGCTAACCATTCTTCCTTGCGAAACACTGAGACAACCATCTTATTTTACACACATGGAGAGAATTGAACACAAAGACTATACTGTATCGATCATTCGGTTCATATATACCATCTGTAGTTCTGCATCAGAAATAGTACATCCTAGCAACTCTTACGATCGAGGGAGTAACACATCCCTGACTAGCTTCTCAAGATTGGCAGAAGACCGGCCCCCAGGCTGCGTTGCTCGAACAGCAATCTCCTTCCACCCTACTGCCCTCCCCCTCATCTCCCTCCCCTTCTCCCCTCCCATCGCCTCCCTTACCCTCTCCTCCACCGCGTCCCGCCCCACATCATGGTTGATCTCCATCCCCACGCCCCATTCCACGGACATGTACCGGCAGTTCGTCTGTTGCTCGGCGAAGAACGGCCAGCACAACATCGGCACACCGCCGCAAAGGCTCTCCACCGTCGAGTTCCACCCGCCGTGAGTCAAGAACACCCCGACCGCCTCGTGCCGCAGCACCGCCTCCTGCAAGCACCAGCTTGCGAGGAGGCCTCGGTCCCTGCTCGCCTCCAACAACTCGGCGGGCAGCACGGCGGTGTCACCTCTTACTAGGTCGGGCCTAATGATCCACAAGAACTCGTAGCCACTATTGACCAGGCCCCATGCAAACTCCACCAGCTCTTGGTTGGTCATGACGGTGACGCTTCCGTAGTTCACGTACACTACGGACCTGGGCTTCCTGCCGTCGAGCCAGTCGAGGCAGTCGCGCTCTTCTTTCCAAAGGTTAGAGTCCAGCGTGTCGACCGGACCGTCGGGGACAAGCAGCTTGGTGAGGAGGTTGAGAGGGCCGACGGTGTATACGGGTGGGAGGATTTCGCGCATGGCGTCGATGGCCGGCCGCTCGAGCTCGTCGAAAGTGTTGAGGATGACGGCCGACGCGGCCGACGCGCGCTCCGTCTCGCGCAAGAGGAAGTTGAACAAGATGTCGCCGCGGTCCGTCGTACGGACGAAGCTGGGGAAGTCCCCGATCCGCATGTGCTTGCTCATGCCGCGCGCCCAGTCCACCGGTGTGTCCAAGAACCCGTTCGTCAGCTGCTCCTCATCTGCTCGATCACATGCATGCATGCAGGTATATATGCAACCACTTGTTAATTAGTTAGTTGTTATTACAAGGAGTACTTAATTCAAGTGACGTGCACTTGCCGTCTGGTATGTGTGGCAGCAAGAGCGAGCGTACGTACGTACCTTCGAGGGGGAAAAGGCCCTTCTCGATGAATAGGCGGTAGTGGCTGTTGGAACTAGCCCAAGGATCAAACTCGAACTCGTGGACACAAGAACAAGAGATACACCAAGAACTAACACACGTGTATATTCTTGCACTTAGCTCACCAAGAATACAAGGAACACACCCTTAAAGACACCTACCGACTCAAGATTACAACGGACTCTCGAAGCATTGGCCTACTTCTTGTTCCTAGCTACTCTCTCTTTCACAGCATCTACTACTGCTACCTTCCATAGCTCTAGTACAGAATATATAGCACCTACGGAGGCTGCTCCCACGTCGTGTTGGATCCGAAAGAAGTGCTCAGCCCGCTGCGCTCCTGGCGACCCGGCCGTCCAGTGCGCTCCTGATGACCCGGTTGCCGCCCGTTGACCAGCGCAACGTGATCCGCTTCTTCCGTTCTCATGCGACGACTCGGCCACCACCGCACCTGGTCTTGGACGCAACTTCTCCCGTTTGCATGCTACTAGATAACTACCTAGTGCAGCTTCTTCAGTTTGCATGCAACTAGATAACTCAAACAACACATACATGCATGATGAAAACCATGCATGCCATTAATTACTTCCTAGCCTAATGACTCAAAAGATAATAAAACAAGCTGCATGCTAACTCTAATTTATATAGATTTATTATACAACAAGATTATGACTAACATTTAACCCCTAATCTTGTTGTATATATCTTTTGCCGCATCCTCTCACAGAGCGCTTCCTCATCCACGCCGAGATTCAACTCCCCCACCCTTTCTTCCTTGGCTTGGTACATTCTCGATTTGAAATGTCCCAACTCATTGCAGTTGAAACACCTCACCTTTGTTTTGTCAAACTTCTTCTTGTAATGACGGTTGGACGCGCTCTCCACCAATGAATAGCAGTTGTCCATCGCCTCATCATGGCGCTTACTTAATCCTCGCCTCAAACACTTTGAGGCGCCCGATCATCTCCTCGACGACATGGTCTCCAAGTCGGCAATTGCTCAATTGCCGCCACGACACTGGCAGGAACCTTATCTGGGATGCATAAGAAGCTTCTGACGACCGCATCAGATCTTCAAATGTTTCACCCAATCCACGGATTTCATTCACGAGGAGGTCAATTTCCCGCCGAACTCATCCACGGACTGGCCTCCTTCATGCATAGCCTGGAAGTCACACTTCAAGGACATCACCCGCGCTTTCTGACACGATCGGCGCCAAGGTACATGGTCTTCAAGGTATTCCATGTCTCCTTCGCCTGCCTTCTTCCCACCAACCTGCAATAAAGTTTGTTCAGTGGATCGCCTGGATGATGGCCGCCATCGCCATCTTGTCCTTCTTCTTGTCCACGCTTCTCCTTCCACGTGGTTCAACGGCATCCCAAATGCCTTGAGCCTCCATGAACACCTCCATCTTGATCGCTGCCGAGTAATTGGTGCTCGACAACATCGGGTATTGAGGAGACGGATCCCTCCTTCACCGCCGCTCGCCCCACGATCGACATGACGCGCGGTATGAACACTTGGGCATGCAACTCACAACCTCGCTCTGATACCAATTGTTGGAACTAGCCCAAGGATCAAACTCGAACTCGTGGACACAAGAACAAGAGATACACCAAGAACTAACACACGTGTATATTCTTGCACTTAGCTCACCAAGAATACAAGGAACACACCCTTAAAGACACCTACCGACTCAAGATTACAACGGACTTGAGTTAGTGTCTTACTTCTTTGTTCCTAGCTACTCTCTCTTTCACAGCATCTACTACTGCTACCTTCCATAGCTCTAGTACAGAATATATAGCACCTACGGAGGCTGCTCCCACGTCGTGTTGGATCCGAAAGAAGTGCTCAGCCCGCTGCGCTCCCAAGGACCCGGCCGTCCAGTGCGCTCCCGATGACCCGGTTGCCGCCCGTTGGACCAGCGCAACGTGATCCGCTTCTTCCGTTCTCATGCGACGACTCGGCCACCACCGCACCTGGTCTTGGACGCAACTTCTCCCGTTTGCATGCTACTAGATAACTACCTAGTGCAGCTTCTTCAGTTTGCATGCAACTAGATAACTCAAACAACACATACATGCTACGTGAAAACCATGCATGCCATTAATTACTTCCTAGCCTAATGACTCAAAAGATAATAAAACAAGCTGCATGCTAACTCTAATTTATATAGATTTATTATACAACAAGATTATGACTAACAGTGGCGGTAGCCCATGAAGCCGCAGGCGCTGGCCGTCCAGAACAGCGCGCACGGCACGCCGAGCTCCTTCGCGGCGTCCAAGCTGAAACTCATGATGTTGTCCGCCACGACGCACGTGACCGGCGGCACACCGGACGAACAGTGGTTGAGGTCGGCAAGCAAGTTCTTCAAGTGGGGGAGGCAGGTGGTCATGGTGGAGTAGCAGATGGACGCCGGGTCTTGCGAGGCATTGGCGTCGGACGGCGGGAGACCATCGGGGATGGTGGCGAAGCGGAAACCCGGGAGGCCCGCAACGGCGTCTGCACCGCGCGAGCGGGTCAGGCGGCGGTGGTTGTACTCGCTGTTGACGAAGGTGATTTGGAAGCCCCTGCAGTAGAGGATCTTGGCCAGCTTCAGCATCGGCGTGACGTGCCCCTGCGCCGGGAACGGCACGCACACCGCGTGCGGCTTCTCGCCGGCGGCCGGAGTCTCGTCCATTGCTCGATCCCTATGTGTGCGTGGGACAGGAGGTTGGCAATTAACGAACGGATCTTTTGCCGCTAGTTTACATAGGGAAATAAAATTGACGGAGGAGGTGTGCAAATTTCTTTTGGCGTATATCTGACGCTAATTAATGTCACGAATGTCAGGTGTGTATGGAAAAGAGTTTGCAATGCAGATATCTTGCTGTATGCGCCTGTCTTCGATTGGCTCCTCGAGTCTTAAACGGGTGGCTACTGGCCGGGGCCCCGCCTTGTGATAATTTTTGGCTTCCTCCTTCGAGACGCGAGAGTCGTCTCTTTTGCGACACCTGCATCAAGAAAGCTATTGCTAGCGGTGCCTTCTCAATTGTCCTCGTCATCAAACTTGACCAGCTGCAGACAAAAAGGAGCTTCTGGTTCTAAATATGCCGACGTTTTAAACATAGTGATAATTAAACTCTTAATACTTTAACTATCGATATATTTTCAAATATTTAAATTAAATACATAAAAATTATATGTGTAGACTTATCTCGAAAATTACTTTCATAATATTATAATTTAATTAAATACATTATAACAAAAATTAGTGGTTATTTTAAAGACCTTATCATATCTAAAAAGTTAGTTTTTTAAGACTTTAAATTCCAAACCAAGTCGTCGCGCGTGCCGATAATGCGGCCAAGGATCGCTAACAGTTACTAATAGTCTGAGGGCGAATAAATATTCTTTCTAGTTGAAAATCAGTAATAGAATTACAAACGTATATGGAAACACTTCTGTGAGATAGAAAGCGACCGTAGAATTTTCCAGTTTGCGCAATGGGCCCACAGATAAATACGCTTCGGTCCCTACTCGGGCCTGGCCCAATCCTGGTGCAACAATCCCATCACCCAGTGCGAACAGTAAGCAATAGGGCGGCAAGCCTCAGCCATTTGGGCTGTACTCCGGGCCTTATGGGCCTCGAATCCCCACAGTAGGTCCACAACCCACGGGCCGCTGCTCACCTCCCATTAGGGGTGCAATCGGATCGGATTCGGTCGGATATCGCTCTTTCCATATCCTAAACCATATTTTTTGTCGGATTCGAAATCGGTTTCGGATAGTGCCGGATACGAATACGGCACGGATAATATCGGTCGCGGATTCGAATCGAATACGGATCGAAATCGGTACGGTATCGAATAATTTTTATCGGATAATGCATGAAAACACACATATAACACTAATTAACCAATCGTATGATATGAGTTTAACATGCAACAAGATATATATAGCCCAACAAAGTTGCAAAAGAACATTCAATTTAAATGGTACGCATACAAAGAGTAACGAAACTCGTACCAACTATGGCAGCAGGTGATGCTCCAGTAGTTGCACACATATTTGCGCTAGCACTGCCAGACTCCATCACAATGCAGCAACTAGGTTTAACATAACAAAAACACAATCATTAGTTCTAAAGAAATTGTCCATTGTACAAGTTGTAACATAACAGCATAACAAAAACACAACAACATAAGGACTGACCAGTGAGGCAGTGACCACTATACAACAGCATAAGAAATTGTAGAACATAAGTTCCTAGTGTACAAGTTGTAAGAAAACTTTACCACTGTCCACTGTACATCATCATTCATCAATCAGTAGTTGATGGATAGGCCAAGACAAAAACAAATGGCATGGTAACATACAACCGACATCTTACAACAGTATAAGGATATTACTTATGATCAGTGAGATCAGTGACATACAACCGAGCAAATTCATCCAAAATCGCATAACAAAGATTCAATATTTCACATGAGGAAATTCACCTCATCATCGATTCATCACACATTCACACAACATACAATATTTCACAGCTCTATAATAGTTCATATTTCACAGCACACTATAGCAGTTCATATTTCACAGGAGGAAAATAGCCCAGCCTACCTCAGATCTGAGACAGCCGGACAGGCGGGGGCGAAGGGCGCGGCGACCGGACGGAGCTCGGCGCCGGGACGGAGGGCTCGGACCGTCGGAGGACGCTGGGACCTCGGGGCGGCAGCGGTACTCGGGGCCTCGGGGGCGGAGAGCGCGGCGGCGGGACTCCGGGGCGGAGGGACTCGGGGGGCGGAGGCGCGGCGACCGGACGGAGCTCGGCGCCGGAATGGAGGGCTCGGACCGTCGGAGGACGGCGGGACGCTGGGACCTCGGGGCGGCGGCGGTACTCGGGGGCGGAGACCGCGGCGGAGGGACTCCGGGGTGGAGGCGGTACTTGGGGGCGGCGGCGGTACTCGGGGGCGGAGGCGGTACTCGGGGGGCGGAGGCGGGACTCGGCGGCGGTAGGGTCGGCGGCCTAGGGGGCGGCGGGAGTGTCGACGGGATTGGGAGATTGCACGTGAGAGTGAGAGGTCTGAAGAGTGAAGACAGACTTGAGACTTGAGACCACTAAACCGGTAAACCCTAAGGCCATATGGGCCATCGGCCCATCCCACATTTGCTGTTTCCGGATATCCGAGGAAGAGGATTCGGATATATCCGAAAATAATTTCGAAATATACCGATCCGACGGATAGTACTCTACCGAATCCGAATCCGAATCCGATACAAACTATCCGAATCCGAATCCGAATCCGAAAACTATCCGAAAAAAATATCCGAATCCGAACCGAAGCTATCCGGTCGGTCGGTCGGTCGGAAATTATCCGATCCGATTGCACCCCTACCTCCCATAAATATAATGGCAGAATCCTACAGGAATCACCTGTGAGAGGGCACATGCTATCGCGAATGTTTTTTTTTTGAGGGGATATGGAACTTGACTTGAGAGCACATGCTATCGCGAATGTTTTTTTTTCTGTAGGATTTGCCGCCTGATCAATTGATTAGCTCATCCCTTGACAAAGTAGCTTCGGTGTGACATGGATATAAACCCTCTCTCAAACATGTATATATCAATATTCTTCTCTCTCATTTTTTGTGTATGAGAGAGAGAGAGAGAGAGAGAGAGAGAGAGAGAGAGAGAGAGAGAGGATGTAGATATCAATCCTGTTAGATAGTATCTGTGCAAGTTTATCATGTTTACCTTTTATTTACTCTGTTCATCATGTTTAGTTGGTAGGATGATGCAACAAGTTCATTGAATAGTCCAGCGGATGACGCAAACGCAACTGCCACTGCTTCACTTCGCTTTTTGCTGAGATCATTCTTCAGAGCCCCTGTTTACATGTTCTTCACGGTTATCTGAAAAACAACTTCGGGTTATCATGTGCAAAACCTATCAGTGATATACGCTAGAGAGGCAATCAGGAGGTGATTATATCACTTCTACATGCTTACTATCTTGTAAATAATATATTATTTTATCCTTTGAATAAATATTATTTGTATTAATCAATAAGTATGCGACTTGTTCGGAAACTATTTGTTATATTTTGATATTATTCTAAATTATCCCTATTCTTATATCATTATGTGAGACAATTATAATGTATAGATCAACACATGTATTGATTGATGACTATGTTTTACGAATCATGGATATAGAGATATCAAATCAATAATGTAGACACATGTTGGAGAACATGGTATTGAATTAACCCACTATAAAATACCGTGGGAATTATTATATTCTTAAGCATCATTATTTGGTCTTATACATAGTGTATGTGGGATCCTTATACCTGAGATCGTCATAGTTTCTACATGTGTAATGGTTCAATTAGGGGTTGCCAAACATTACTCTATAATTGAGTGGTCATAATGTAGCTTTCGGATTTACTAGACACATACGGAGGAATGTGAGCATTAAAATGGACTTTGTCCCTCCTATATAACAAGAGAATTATCTCTAGACCCTTCGATGCGGTTGGACTAAAAAAGTGCTTGGCCATACCGAATGTGGTTAAGGTATCAACAATAGCTGAATAATCTACTACAGGAATAAGCGAAGAATCGAACTATCACAGGATGGCACGCTACTCGCCTTAAGTTCGATATGGTGTCGCGAAGCAAAGGAATCAGTTCATGAACACTTTGTGTGTATTCAAGAGTCGCTATGTCCTACTAAAGACCACTACTGACTTGTGGACTAGAAGGAGTATTCGGATCGCAGCCATATATACATGAACATACAACGTCACAAACTTAACGGGTTGGAATAAATTAGTTCGGATATGATCCGTTGCTAATGGGCTGGGCTTTGCAACTTGATGATCAGTCTCTAGTGTAGGACACCACAGAGGGGCTATATTAAGAAAGGCATGGGGCTGAGGAAGGTATCCTCGTTCACAGCCACTAAAACCAAAGTCACCACTCCATAAAGGCCCTGCTGTGCGTGTTAGTGCCACCCCACTAGTGCAAGACGTTCCTCCCCTAGGCATGTGAACTTTGGTAGAGGCGATGCTGCAGCTGCGGTGTTAATCGGAACGATAGTGAGGAGGAGACGATTGGCTCATGAAGACCGGCTACCGCTAGAAGACGACTAGCTTCTGAGGATCGGCTTCTAAGGACGTTGGATGATTGACTTCTTCCACTACATCGACGCGTGTAACGTTGAATTGGGCTATTTCAACTCTTCTTTTGTTGCATTGCAAATCTAGTGGTAACGATCATGGCTCCCTGGTTTACATGGTAGAATTTTAAATTTGCACCTCTATAGCTTACTCCATATCCCAATAAAACTATGCGCAAAACCATACAAATTCAAGATGTCCGATTAAAAAGTTGAAGTTTAGATCGAAAACCATGGAGAAATAAGCCAACAATTTTACAAGTTTTTAGTTGGTACCTATGTTTGCTCGGAGTTTAGCCAAGATATATCAGAGTTCATAATATCGGTGAAAATCACTATTTTCGAGTGTATCGGAGGGATATGACATCTAAAATCGGTCGGTAAACCGGTTAAATTCGAAAATTCAAAAAAAAATATGGAACATAAATATCATGATAATCGGTGAAAATCATAAAAATAAGCTTTAGGAAACATTCAACTGGCCGGTGAAAATCGAAAGAAAATCGGTTAAAATCGATAAATTTTTTATTTCTTTCTCAAAATTTAAAATTTCGAAATCATACAATTTCTAACAATTTTTAAACGATTTTTTCTGATAATCATAAGATTTTCAAAAAACAAATAAGTTGAGCCCTGCCGCTCACTTTCGTCATCCTTTTTTCGGATATGCTAAAATAAAGCCCACCGTGACAAAATCTATCCATTTGTTGTTGTTTTTGGAATTGTGAGTTGTCATGCCAATGGTAGCCGGACACATCAATCGCAGTGACCGTATCAGGCACGTCCTCTGACAAATAATTTAACTGCTGACTGCTTCGCTACTGGACCACCTAAAACTACAAGTTGATCGAGGTGATGCATGGCAGTTGGCGGATTTCACTTGTAGTTGAGCCTGGCTGCTTAGGACATGACATTTCGAGCGATCAACCTAACCTACCTGGTTGTGCAAAACGGCCAAGGGAATGACTAAGAAAATGATCCAAATAGCATTGAAATATTAGGCATGAATTTATTTCAAAAATAAACTATAATAATAACTAAAGATAGAACAATGAGAATAAATGGACTAGACACTAGTAATATGCTAAGTATAATGTCTATATTATCCATATTGTTAGATGTACAGAGCAGGCTAACGAGCATTATTAATCTATGCATAGAAAATAGATGTGGTTCGCGTGTATTACTGAGTTGACGCGAAGGAGTGGCTGAATTGGAAGCAGATATCAATGAAGATCAACAGACGATGTAGTTGAAGCCAGTCTTCGATGAAGAAAGTAGCGTGCAATCACGTGAAGACACTTCCTAAAAACGTTATTCGCCCTCTCTCGGTGCAGAATTTCAAGGACAGACATTTCGGAGACCTGCTCTCTCAACAGTCGGTGCACGCTGGCGAAGGGATGGGGAAGGAGGCAGCGTAATAATGAATGAAGGCAAAAGACTCGAGAAAGAGAGAGATATGGTCTCTGTTCCGCATATATAACAGAGAGAGAGAAGAGAGAGAGAAACGTGGAGCACGATTCGTATGTGCATTTAATTCCCTGTAAAATTTGCCATGTTCACGTAACTGTGTTGACCACAGTCCCACGCCGCAAAAACTACAAAAGAGGACTGCGCATGGGCAAACCGTCGGGCTCGATTTCATTGCACCATTCAAGTGCATGTCGCATACGCTCGCCACCTAGTGAGGCGAGCGAGCGCTCGCGTGTCCTCTTGTCCCT
The DNA here is from genome assembly GCA_036346355.1 of Rhipidocladum racemiflorum. NCBI lineage: Eukaryota > Viridiplantae > Streptophyta > Magnoliopsida > Poales > Poaceae > Rhipidocladum > Rhipidocladum racemiflorum. The sequence goes on from CM070572.1 coordinate 24,252,626, forward strand.
CTCCTTCTCATACTCTAGCAATATGGAGGGAACCACCCCTTATAAGTTGGTCTCTGTTCACCTCCACTAGCAATATGGTACTATTCTCTTTTCATCTCTATTCCACCTAATGGGTCTTTGGAATTTTTCATGAATTATTTGTAAACTAATGGGCCTAGCCTAAATAATTCCAACAAATCCATGCTATAGCATATGCAGCCTAGCATTGGAGAGCAACCAAGGTAGCCACACGACAGTTTTTTTTGTGAAAAGGCCCTCAGTAAATCCTACAATTATGTTTAGGTCCTTCCACAGGTTTTTTTTTTAAAAAAAGGCACCCATGTTTGGCATATTTACGAAGGGGTCCTCCACCGTAAACCGATTGTCCTTCTACCATTTTTTTTGCAAAAAATGAATAGCCTTCGTTTTTGTAATTAAAGAGCCAGTGGTTACGCAAATTCGATGACGGCTCCTAGCCATCCATATTTTTAAAAAACACCACCTAAAAAACCGAAATTACACAAATTCGATGACGGGTCCTAGCCGACCAATTTTTTTTTAAAAAAACACCATCGAGAAAGCTGAAATTACATTTTTTTTTTACAAAAAAAAAAACTCAGACCAAATTTTCCTACACGGTGCGCCATGGCGCGCGAAAGATGCGAGATTTGATTATTTACCACAAAGTTGGTGTACACTTGATGATTTGCCATACCGTGTCTCATTGACATATGACCTTTGGGCCTAAATGTCAGTGAGGCACGGCGTGACGAATCATCAAATGCACATCAATTTTATAGCAAATAATTAATTATTACTAGTAAATTCGCATGGATCACACGCAACGGTCTCTTTCAAGCTCTCTCCAAGCGAAGCAGCTCGATGGAGTAGTATATACGAGGGAGATTTAATCATTTGCTATCTTTTTCATAGTGCAATTGATCATTTGCCCCATATGTCTCACTAACATGTGGCTCCAGGATCCGCATGTCAATGAGATATCATAAGGTAAATGATCAATGACACATGCAAATGAGGTCAAATCATCGATTGATCCTATATACGCGTAGCACTTCAATTATCCTGTGATCTTGCCATTGTCATGTGTTACTCCCTCTGTTCAATGGTGTAAGATATTTTAGACGTTGGCACAGTCTGTAATATCTAACTTTGGTCATTACTTTTTCATATGAATATGCTAGTAAAAATATATAAAATTATTATACTATGAAAATATGTATCACGGCAAATCCAATGATATCATTCTCACGTGATTAACATAACTAATTTTTTATATATATATATCACTAATCAAAGTTAGAGAAGTTTGCTGCACGCTTTCTAAAACGTCCTAGCCTATATATTTTCTTAACGGAGGAAGTAATTCCCATGCGGCGTCATCACTTGCCTCCTCCACCCTTGCTTCCAATGCAGTCCCCTATAAATCTGCACTACTTTAGTGCGGATTCTGCCACATCCTGCGGTAGAAAACACCACTTCTCTCTCGGGGTGCGTCGCGTCAGGTCCAACGCGCGCGCGAGATCAGATGCTGCCATCCGGGCCGAGGTGAGTGAGCGTCAAGATCCTTCGAGTTTTTAACGTGGCGAGCATTCCAATCTGACGAGTAACTGAGTGAGTATTCGCCGTGCAGATCCGGGTCCCGGGGAGGTAGGCCGACTGCTCCGGCTTCTAAATCGAGGCCTCGGCACGAGCGCAGCAGGTCCACCGCCACCTACTCGCCACCGTCTTCCGAGGTGCGTAGGCACGCCACTGCAGCCTCGTGAACTGTATGTATATGCATGCACCTTGGATGGTATAAACATGAGCTCACTAGCTGCAGCGTGACGACGGCGGCGAGGGCCTGATGGAGCATGTGGTGGCGCAGCTGGAGGAGGAGCTCCGGGCGGAGAGGGAGGAGAAGGCGCGCGCGGTGCAAGAACTCATGGAGATGCAGAGCAACAGCAGCACGGCGAGTGACGCGTGGGAGAGGGTGCAGCTTCTGGAGCGGGAGGTGGCGGTGGCGAAGCAGACGGAGATGAAGATGCTGGAGTCGCTCATCCAGCAGACCAAGGAGCTGGAGCAGGCCAAGATCGCGCTCGAGGAGGCCAAGCTGGAGGGCGCGGCGCTGCGGCAGGGCGCCGCCGCGGAGCCCGTGCAGTGGAGCGTCATGGACCTCATGTTCGGCGGCGTCGACGAGGAGATCAATGCGCTGAGGGGCAAGCTCCGGGCCGCGGTGCTGGCCGAAGAGAGGAGCCGGAAGGCGGCCGACGACCTCAACGTCGCGATGTCAGCCGTGACCATGGAGGCCAAGCAGGTGAAGGCCTGGCTGTCCGATGCGCAGGCCAAGCTGGAGGACGCCAATGCCGAGGTGGAGCGGCTCAAGGGGTTGCTGCACACCGCAGAGGTGGAGCTGTGGGCGACCACCGATCAGCTCGACGGCATCACGTCAGAGTGGAAGGAGGCCGCGGCCGCGTGGCGCGCCAGGGAGAAGGTGCTGCTCGGACGCGTTCGGGCGGCCGAGGATGAGGCGGACGCGGCCCGGCAGGAGAACGTCGAGCTCGCCGAGCTGCACAGGGTGGTCAACGACGAGAATGGCAGCCTGCGGCACGCGCTGGAGCAAGCCGTCGAGGAGGCTAACGTGGCCAACGAGTCAATCGAGCTCGCAAGCAGCGCGAACTCTAAGCTGCGAGACGCCATCGCCGAGAAGAACGATGCCCTGGAGAGCCTGCGGCAGGAGCTCAAGGCCAGCGCGGCCGCGGCGCAGATGCGCGTCAAAGAGCTCGAAGGCCAGCTCGCGGCGGCAAGGAAGCCCACCGATGGCCCCGGCGAGAAAGCAGCGGAGCTGCCACTGGACAAGTGGAGATCAGGCGAAATGCAGTGCAAGCTCAGCGCCGCGTTCTTGGACCCCAGCAGGGTGATGGCAAGCCGGAAGGACCGGATGTTCGCGTCGCTCAGCAACATCGCCGAACTCAAGTCTGCGGCGGCCGCGGCGGCCATGGATGATTTCGACTACGAGTTCGATCACTTCGACGGGGGCCAGTACTGTGACCAGGAGAACGCCATGAAACACAAGAAGAGGAGGTCGATCCTAAGAAAGTTTGGTGATTTCTTCAGGAGGAGAAGCCTGTACAAACGGAACTTAGCAACAGTGCTGCACTACTAGTAGAATCTAGAATTCTAGATAGATGTTTGCGTGATGCTTGCAGTGTGTTTGGCTGATATAATTATGAAATGAACACATAATAATTCTGAAAAAGTATGTCATCCGATCATAGCCTTCCATTCTTTTTTGTGCTGAAAAATTCGATTGTCTATTGAACGGTTGCCTGCCCGAAGGGCAGGATTGGAGAATGGGGAGTGATGTGACAAGAGTTGGACGGAGATGATATTGCTTCATATGTTTTCAACGTTGTCAGATTTGCCTTGTATAATCATGCCGGTGATCCAAATTGTAGTCATGATGTCAAGCATTTGTCGACTGCTAGCTTGAACCTTTTCTTTTGGTAAAAGGATCCATGGACTTAGGTTCTAGGGTAAGTACTTGGATATTGTGAAACATTTGGATTCTACGTCATCTGAATAGAGCTAGGCCCTGGACATATACATCAAGATGTGGACGATGTTAGTGATATGCCTTTGAGGCTATATATATGTGACTATATCACGTCTATAGTTATAAAATAATATAATTATTTTATATATTAAATTAATATCATGAGTATCGATCAATAAATACGTGACTTGTTCATGAACCTTCTTATTCATGTTTTGATATTATTATGAATTATCCATTAGGTTAGCACATTTATTGATTGATGATTATGTTTCATGGATCATGGATATAGGGATACCAAATTAATAATATAGGCACGTGTTGGAAAATATGGTGTTGAAGTGATCCACCATGAGACACTGTGCGAATTATTATATTCTTAAATGTCATCGGTTGGTCTCATACTTAGTGCATGTAGGATCCTTAGACATGAGATTGTTATGGTTTTCTACATATGTAATAATATATTTAGGGTTTACCAAACGCTACTCCGTAACTAAGTAATTATAAAGTAGCTTTCGGGTTTACTATGAAGCATGCGGAGTGATGTGAGTGATTAAGATGAAATTTGCCCCTCCTGTAGATATATCTCTTGCCGCTCGATATAGTTGCATGGTCATGTTGAATGTGATTGAGGAGTCAATTGCAACCGAGTAATGTACTACAGAACGAGTGAAGAATCGAGGTATGATAATAGGATGACACATTTCTCATCTTGATTTCAATCTAGTATAATGAGGCAAAGGGATTGGTACAGGAGCATTATATAGGTTTGTACGATATGATCTTTGTGTATATATTTGAAAGTCGATATGCCCTACTAGGGGCCGCTATCGACTTATATATAGGCCGAAAGGAGTTTTCAGACCATTGTAGAATATACATGAACCTATATGGCCGTACACATAACAGATTGAAATACATTAGTTCGAATTGGATCCGTCACTAATGATCTAAGTGAGCTTTGCATCTTGGTTAGGCCTCTAACATAGGGTTCCACCAAGGGGCTATATAAAGGGAGTACGTGAAGGCTAGCTGGTCACAACAGTTGTACCATCGCACCCGTCGAAAACCCTAGCCGTCACCACTTAGGGTCTACCGTACGCGCTGGTGCTAGCACACCGACGTACGGCGTTTTTTTTTTCGAACGTGTGGATTTCGGTAGAGGCGTTGATGCAACTGCGGCGCTGCTATGGCCAATCGTTCATGTTGCTCGACCGTCGCTAGAGGATACATGCTACGTTGAATCGGGCTGCTTCAACTCTCCTTCTAATGTATTGCGCATCTAGTTGTAATGATTTATGATCTCTTATCTGCTTAGCATCTTAGTTTACACGATAATTTTTTTAATTTAAACTAGTGTAGTCTTCTCGAATTCCTTCACACGAGACATCGCTAAATTCAGAAGCACATGACAAAAAGTCCAATTTTTGGCATAACATGCTATATTCTACTACAATTTGCAAACATGACTAAGCCCTCCCGCGATGAATCCTCCTAGCCAGCTGAATGTCCTTGGACAATGATTGTCACACGCTTGGCATGGATGGCACATAGGTTGGTGCTCTGCTATGTGCGGTGTTCTCGAAGAGGCCAACGTGCGAGGCGAGCCTCTGCTGCCTCCTGGAGAGCAACATGGCTCTGAAAGCGCAGATCAATCTGCATGGCGACATTCAAAAGTAGTAGTAAGAACAAAACATAATTGACCAGCTGCATGCTTACAAGACACTGCTTTTAAATACCCCTTAAAAATAATGGTCTTGCTATATGTTTATAAGACACAGCGAAACAGCAGCGGTGTGCAGGTTATTACAGGCTTCGGGGGGCGTCCAACGCCCGATGGACCTGGCGTCCGTCCAACGCCTCTCTGTCCGTCCGATCCGAGTGTTTGATTAACGCTCCTAAACGCCGTTTCTTCACTAAACGGCTCGGCTGTTCCGCTTCCTTAATTAACGTGCGGCTTCGAGGCGGCGCGGCTTGACTGATCCGAAGCCCCGGCGTTGAGACCGCAGACATCAACACCTTCATTTTTTAGATCAATACCTTCATTTGGGTATGTAACGCCAGACCACCAAGAAGTCCACGTGATCCTCATCCTCTCCGATCACACAGCCTGCTTCTTCTCTTCCTCCATAACAAAATACATCTTCTCGCTTCTGGTTTTGTCAGTATGCAGCTAAAAATTTTACCGCTGGATATTTTGGTACAAATGGTGCAAAACAGGGTGATCAAGTAACTGCATGCTTTGTAGGAATCACACAGACAAGGTAATAGAAAAATTCAGAATTGATAGTCAAGAACGTTAAGATCAACATTGGACGCATAAGCTACGCCTTGTGGAAACTGAAGAAGAAAACTGAAAACTAACACCCAATGTTCCATCTCACACATATTTGAGCATCAAGGTATATAAAAATTAATTTTCCATCCTTTATTCCTGCATTCTATCCAAATAATCATTTTCTGTATAGTAGGAACGCATATGACCAAATTGTCCACCACTTGAACCTCCAACGCTTAAGCCTAAAATAAATAAATAAAACACAATTGGGTTATTGAACGTATACAAGATCTTGACATACAAAAGTATTGACAAGTATCCTTACTCCCTATATTCGAATAAGTCACTGAATTGAAAAGATCCATCGCAGATCCATGCAACGGAATTTGTACAGCCTGCATAGTATAATGAGAAATGGTCATATTACTATATCTAACATTAAAAAAAGTAAAATATTGTAACAATCTTACATTGTTTTCTTCCCCAATATGACATGTATGAATGCACACGCCCGGAGATTGAAGTCCTATTCTTTTTCCTTTCCTCTTCTTCTCAGACAACTTGGATAACGACGTGATCCTCTTCCTCCATCTCTTTCTTACATCAAGCTGGATTTACACATGGTGTCTCGACGCCTACCTTGGATGTTGAAACAGTTGATGCCCTCGACAACCGTTGTCTTCCAAGACAAGTTCTTCCATTTTGGACATAATTTCGATGATTGATTTAGCAGATGGTTATATGCTAGTTCACTGTGATGCAACAGTAAATTACACCGCTGAATGCTCTCATCAATGAGCTATAGCGATTTGCCATGTAAGTTTCGTGATGAAGACTCCATATTCAAGTGATAATCTTTTTCCCACACTTAGCATTCTTCTGCCATCTTTTAGAAGATACTTTTCGTAAAGTACTTTTATATCATTGAAATCTAGAGCCTTGATTATATGACAACATTGAACTCCCATGAACTCAAACTTAAGACAGAACAACTCCAAGCTTATCATTACATATATCATATTTGATGGTCCGCGCCGCCGATGTCCATCAATGACAACATAACCATGCACATTGTCCTCTACTCCGCAATCTTGTATCGTGGCAAGTTGAGAAATCTACCACTCTTCTTCGAATACTTTATATACACTTGGAGTATAAATGCGTGAAACTTGTTTGAGCATATTAGAGAAAGGAACTTTTGGGGTACCTTGACTTGCCATGTAATCTGCTACCAACTCCAAAATGACGCCGATCTTCCAAGAGACGCTCCTGATTAAAAAAATCAAGCAACCTTCTCTTTGGATCTAGGTATTTCTTGGATGACACTATTAATGCTCTCACTCCGTTGGGTGGATTTCATGTCTGCACAAAAAAATTGTCGACCATACACAAGTGCCCATTTTTTGTGTACTAGAAACAAGTCAGCCAACCATTTGTTACTACATAAATCATACTTTGTAAGCATGTCTTGCCAAGCACTCAAAAATTCTTCTTCATTCTCACAGTCATACACACAATGACCAAAATCACGCTTTAAAGTCTTTCAATCGAAACTTGACTCGAGATGTTTTGCGGCATTCGATACATGTGCCATACACACACCTATGAATAGTGTTTGGCAAGACATTCTTTATTGCATGCGCCATAGCAAAGATCTTGGTCTCATTATAATTACTCCTGAAAAAATATTCAAGAGTTTAATATGAGTCTTTCAGAGCTTATAAATGTGAATATATGTGAAAGAAAAATCATCACCTTAGGAGCTTTCACCCTGGCATCTAAAAGAGTTTGAAACAATCCATTCAAATGATGCAATTGTCTCATCATATAACAACGCAGCACCAAAAATCACAGTCTGCCTATGGTGATTCACACCAACAAAAATAGCAAAAGGCCTACCATAGCTATTAGTTTTGTAAGTTGTGTCAAAGCAAACTGCATCACCAAAATACTCATAGTCCAACAATGATTTGCCATCGGCCCAAAATATATTGGTGATTTGATCTTCCGCATCAAGTTGCATGTGCATAAAAGAAAGATGGATCCTTTTTTTCTGGCGCCTGAGGTATTGCATTAGTGCCCCAAAGATCCCTAATGCCATATCTTGTTGTCGCTTTGTTCTTAGGTAATTTTGTAGTCATCGGAAGAAAAGTTAGATGACGCTTCGCCAACTTGTTTAGATAGAAGCTCATAAGTCTCTTTTGGCTTTATCCTCAAGCATCACCAAGTCACCCATCATCATTTGTGCCTTACTAATAACTCGTGAGACTTCAATAATCTTGATTTTGATGGAGTTGTGCACACATGATTATGCTCGGAGTCAAAGAAGTCACCTCATAAGTACCTTTATTACTCATGTTAACTCTCTTTATGTGGGCATTGCATCCAACTCTAGATTCCATTCGCTCAACTTTCACTGGTTCTTAGTGGGATTTCTTGACCTTTGTGTACCTTCTCTTGAACAAGTGAAACACTTCATTATGCAAACGCTGGCGCTTATTTTTCCTATCTTCATTCTTTTTTTCCGACGCTAAACCAACATTAAAGGCATAGTCATTATAAAACTTGTATGCTTCCTCTATTGTTGCAAATTCCATTCCAACTATTGGTGTCTCAGAATTTATTTTGTACCAACATGTTTATCAATCAGAGTTCACACATCTCATATGATCTGTGGAAAATATAATAATTAAGATTCATCAAAATCTTAAAAACCAATAAAGACTTATATTTCAATCACAGAGAGATAATACCCGATGTTCTAAAACTCTATTGTACAATCATTTTTTGTTGTTGTGTCACGATATCATCTATAAAATAAAAAAAAGTAAGATCTCATCTAAATATTCGCATAATCCAATTTGTATTAGACAAGAAATAGATGTAAACCTCTAGGGGAATTATGGTTTTGCATTGTTAATCGAAAGGCAGAGGATCAACCACAATGAACAAGGACCATACCAACGCCCACAATCTGAAAACAGAATAGAAAGATTGATGTGTGATGTTTGTAGACGCAACAGGCAAATATATGAGTTAGGAATCGTGAGTATCACCTTGAGATGAATTTAGATGGCAGATGCAACAGCTCCTTCACGATCGCATCGCGAGATGAATTGAGATGGCAGAGGTATGGCCTCCTTGACCTTCTGCAAAATTTGCAAACGCTCGACAAAAACCGTAAGCAAGAAGATGTATTTTGTTATAGAGGAAGAGAAGAAGCAGGGTGGATCGAGAGGATGAGGATCACGTGGACTTCTTGGTGGTCCGCTTTACATACCCAAATGAAGGTATTGATCTAAAAAATGAAGGTGTTGATGTTCGCGGTCTCAACGCCGGGCTTTGATCACTGCCGCTACCGCCCGGCCGCAGACGTTAATTAAGGAAGCGGAACAGCCGAGCCGTTTAGTGAAGAAACGGCGTTTAGGAGCGTTAATCAAACACTCGGATCGGACGGACAGAGAGGCGTTGGACGGACGCCAGGTCCATCGGGCGTTGGACGCCCCCCGAAGCCGGTTATTACACGCCCATGGCGAAGTGGCTGGGGAGCAGGCATTCGGTATGCCCCTGTTCCCAATGGAGACGCAGGAGCCTTCCCTCCAGCACTACCTTCCAAGGAGTCCTTCCTCCCGTGTCATCTGAAGCAGTCTGCTTGGTACGAGCCGTCTGACAACAGAGTGGCAAACACTTGAAAAGAAAGAAAGGAAGGAAGAAATTAGGATGAATGGTTAACATCTGAAAGAAGGGATAACAATCAGCAGATGCACGAAACTACCCTGACACGTCACACATAATCGACTGTACCTACCGGCTAATACAACACCAGATTGGAAAAGAAAGCTTACGAGTGGAGAATTATAAATCACGCGACAATTAGCAGCATACGAGCAACCTAGAGGGCAAGCGCTAGCACTGATCGGCGGCCACGCTCCAGACCACTACCATGCGTATAAAGGTGATCTTGATGCAAGACTTTTTGTAACACGTACATACAAACAGTGGACGATGGAACTCGTATCCGATAGTATCTCGTAGTAGAATTGTTGCCATCTATTCGGCACGGGCGTTATCCATTTATTCTGGCAAGAACACGCCGGGTTTAATCACCACGTCAAACAGAGCAATGTTCCCATTTAGACAAGCCAGATCGTTCTATCGTTTTACACAAACCAGACTTCACAGGCGGCGAAATAACGGAGTATGTGCATACCTCTCTGTGACGAGATGACTCGCCCGTTTCCCGATCGACGAACAGGGCGGTACGTGGTTTTCTGCCGAATCTTACGTACGATTGGAGCGGAGGACGGGAGGAGAATTTAAAGGCGGCGATGGCCAAGGATCTTTGCTCGCGCGTCCCTGGCGTGTTGGAAATCGGGCGGCTGGTGACGATCTAGTAGCCCATACAAGATTCTCCTCTTGCAGGCTCCTTTTCCACTGGAATGTCCATTGCTTTATTACCGAGATTATCACAGTTTTTTTTGTCAAAAAAGTTATCCCAATTTCTTGGATCATAGGTATCCATAGGAAAAATTAGTTGTTCATCAGCACTTACAGATTTTATATTAGGTGAATTGGCTAAGTTTTCGTTCTCACTCAGGAGTCAAGACTATTATCATCCCCACTGATATCAGGTACAAGAGTTGGCTTAGACAAGAAACAAAAGCACCTGGATTTTGATATTGGATAGGAACCGAAACAGTACAAAGAAGAATACACGAAAACATAGACCGTATAATCCGTGAAAACGGCCCTAAAAACAGATGGGTTGCAATGGAGATTATTGCAGTTTGGGGCTTCCATGTTCTCAAACGCTGTGGTCTAGTTGGATATTGGGAGTTCGTCAGTTGACAAGTTGGGCATAGGTCATTGCCTCCTTAGCTGTTCCAGATATAGCGTATATACACAAGTATATGTATACATGGAATGGGAGTCCGACTACCATGGACCCTAGGCGGCCAGTACCCAGGGACGGCCCTGCCAATGCCCAAGGATCCGGAGCGTGACCATGCTGCGTGTGGGTATCTGCCGTACGTGGGCGTGCCGTGCCGTCACAATGGACGCAAAACAGGTGAAGGGATGAGTGAGTCTTGAAAACGCTGGCCCAAGTGACGGAGCAGCGGAGAAGGTGCTACCAGGGGTTCAGAGCGAAACGTGGTACCGAGCTCGAGAAAATTTTTAAAAAAAATTCAAAAAAATCAAAAATTCAAAAAAATTTATATGACGCAAATATCGCGATTATCGAGACATATCGAGCGAATATCGCCAAATATCGTCGATTTTCGCTACAAAAGTCGACCACACAAAAAAATTCAACATGGATGTCGATTTTCCACGATTTTTTATTTTTTTTCAAAAAAAATCTGATTTTTGAATTTATGCGATTTTCAACCGATTTTCAACCGATTTTCGGTTCGATTTTTGCGATTATCGAATTTCACTGTTCATGCGAAAATCGTGAGGTTCGATAATGTGATCCCTGGGTGCTACTCAAACGCGCACAGGCACTAGGCAGCCGAGTTGCGAACGCGGAGACGAGATTGGCCGGCCGCGGGACGCACCGGTGCATCCTTCTGTGCGTGGGCAGAGGCCGACGCAAAGATGCTATCGCCCGCGCGGAGCAGTACATGAACGGGCACTGGGCACAGCATGCGGCACGAGCACGAGCAACTCAAAAGGCCAGTGAAGCCGCAGAGCCCAACCAAGATTTCAAATTTTGTTTTCAGATCACGTTTTGAAAGCGGTTAAAATCTGAAATTTACTAAAAATTCAAATCTAAAATTTTTTAGACCGGTAAAACTGATATTTCGGTGAAACATACGTGCACTGTGCTAATGACCTCAGCGGCGGCCGGCCGGCCTCCGAGGCAGCAGCCGAGTGGCTACAGCGCCCGAGCACCCAATTGCTAGTAGAAAGCAGATATGAGTACTTTGCAAGTGCACCAGCCCCGGAGTATCTCTATCTTGTATTGTTTGGTTTGCGGTGCCAATTTCAACAATGTTAAAAGTGACAAGAAAATTTTTAGATGGGCAGGTCAACCTGGCAAACCGAGATTGTCCTGTCCAGTAGCCCTCCCAATGTGGGCTGAATCCGGTCAGAAAATAACATGAAAATCGATCTAAAAAGCCAAAATCCCACTCAAACCAACTGTAACAATTTAAAAAAATTCAATTCTTTTTTATCTTGCCCCAGCCAAAATTTCGGCCGCAAGATATCTGAAACCTCGACAAGATTTTGAACCCAGGCTGGGACGCGCTGATGATCTGAAACGCCACCATGCAACTTGCAGAACTCTTAAACACAAAGATGAGCATTGTTTGCAACAATCACACCGAGAGCACAGTAAATTAGCCAACCAGAAGGTAATAAACCATTAACACGGTTCACAATCAAATCCACAGCAAGTTGCAGTTAAGACCTGGACATACATAAACTGGTGGATGTGATACCACAACATGACAATTCAGAAGCACACGAATAAAAGGCTCTGTTCAACATGCGAACACAAATAGCACGTACAAGCTATGCTACTGCAGCTGAGTTAAATCGATCGGTTGTACTTCGACACATAAGCTGCGCCCAGAGACGAACGCACAAACCACAAAGCTTTTCCCATTGTCAGACTAAGCCCTCTCACCACGGATCCTCCGCGCCAGCTGAATGTCCTTGGGCATGATAGTCACACGCTTAGCGTGGATGGCACATAGATTGGTGTCTTCAAAGAGACCAACCAGATAGGCCTCTGCTGCCTCCTGAAGAGCAAGCACAGCATGGCTCTGGAAACGCAGATCAGTCTGCACAAAACAGTTCAGGAAGAAAAGTTAGCACACTTAAGCAAACTCAATACATGCAAGAAGAATGGATAGTACAGGTCATGTGTAGGATTAGATCTTTCACCTTGAAATCCTGAGCAATCTCCCTAACAAGCCTTTGGAATGGCAGCTTCCTTATGAGCAACTCAGTGCTCTTCTGATACTTGCGGATCTCACTGCAGAAGAAGTAGGGAAGAGATGAGATAATCCATCACATAATATCTTGAAACCAAACAACTCATAATATCAATTAACAAGAGTAACATTGTGCATACCGAAGAGCAACAGTCCCTGGGCGATAACGGTGAGGCTTCTTGACTCCTCCAGTTGTAGGAGCAGACTTACGGGCTGCCTGTCACAACAAAACCAGAGATATTTTATCAAACAAGGAGTTCTACAAGGGTAGGTATATCATATAGCACAGGCAGTACTGGGAAAAAAAAGGAACTGCAAACGATTGAAATTTACATGTACAAACCTTGGTGGCAAGTTGCTTCCTAGGAGCCTTTCCTCCAGTGGACTTGCGAGCAGTCTGCTTAGTACGCGCCATCTAGCAAATGATATCCTGCATGTAAGACTGAATAATGAGAAATTCTATGTAAAAGCAGCATAAAAAGAGCATCTACAATGAAGCCACTGCAACAGATCATGCTTAAAGTCATTAAATTCAACCAGAAATGGTATACAAGTATAATCACAAAACAAAACAGTTGCAACAGAAGTTTGCATTGTTGTGTATATACACAGTATATGTTACATGACTGATATAACGCAGACAATGTAACATGATTTCAAACTCTATCTAATCATATTGTTCTAGTTCTGAATTGAATTGCACAGAAAACAGTAAACTAAAGCATACCCCAAGTAAAAACTAGGTAAATTTGAACATACTGCCATCACAGTGGTAGTAAATCGGCAAAGACGAAAAAATAAAGATGACTAGAGCAAATAGAAGGGCATTTTCTTATTTCTTTTTTTAAAAGATAAAACACACATACACTACATATGAATAGTACTACTGCTTTCTTTCTATAAAAAACACTTAGTAAAGCTGAATATGGTCGGCTCATGCATTTTCCAAATAAAACAGGGAAAAGGCTAATCAATTAACATTTTCCTAACAAAATGTTTGCAAAGCAATTTATCTGGTTGTGCTCTTGAAGTCAAGGAAAAGGGAAACACACACACACACACATAAGCTAACAGGATGTAATCAAAATGCATCAGCCATTACTAACAGTACTATTAAGCAATACAATTATGTTATGTTACCAACAGCAACAATTATTATGTAGTGTTATGCTAACTAATTTAAGCTTTTACACAAATCAACAGCGATACCAAACAACAGCCTTGCGTTCACAATGCTAACTAAGGAAACATGTTAACAGTAAATAGACCAGATTATGCAGAGCAGCAAGCGATCCGCTCAATGCTATCATTGCCTGTTTTTTCCTCACAAAACTTCCTTCTTGAGGAGCTAATTAAGATGAGCTGAAAACAATGTCGATCTATAGGTCTAAAATTTGTGCATCAATCTATGAAGACAATTAATTAACTATAAGAATAATATCTGGTTGCCAAAAACAAAACAAAAAATCTTCACATCTGCAGCCATAAGCAATAACAGCAATTTCAACAAGTAAATATGAAGCACGCCGAAAAAAGATGGTTAAACATTTCAAGCGATTACCATCATCCAATTCAATATTCACTGCAAACATAGCCCAGTACCTACAATGCCACTATTCACACTGTAAGCTACTTTCTGACCAAACATCAAAATTATTTCACCAAGGATCACCTCGACAAACCTCCATGTTTTTATTTATGGCATAATAGCTTTTGACTGATGATTAAGATTTCGTTCAGCTATCAGATTAAGAACTACAACATCAACTAATATCACATTAATAATACGCATTTTCCTCAATTCAGAAAGAAAATTTGGCTTAGTATGCAAATTGCTCGCAGATCATACACAGCAACTAAAGCATATATACAACAGCAGCATCCAACAATCCTAAACTCTGTTAGAGCGATTCGTAACCAGGAGATAATGCAACCAGTGCTACGTCTAAACGGACAACCAGCACCCCCAATACAGAGGTGCTAGCCCCACAAAATGACTCGACCTAAACGATGACACACCACAATGTTACAAGCCCGATAATGGCAGGAATTACCGGCTAATCGGGAGTTAAAGCTAGACTGGAAACTTTACTGACATAGTGACATGCACGCAGATAGCAACAACGCAACAAACACGTAAATCCCCGACCCAATCATGACGAAAAACCCAACTCGGAAAACCTAGCAGAACCAAGCGATTCGGATCGACTCGAACCAGAACCGCCACCGAATTACGTCCACACGGGGTGGGGGCGAAATCATGAGTTTGGTCGTTGAAACAACCAGTTAGACGGCGAATCACAAACATCAAAACGAAAAATTGCACGACAACGCGAAAATTAGCAACTATCTATATGCACAGCCAAACAAACGCAAGCCGCAGCACGCGCCAAAGCGTCGGCCCCTCCCATCCGACGAAACCCTAATCCCCACCACGAATTCGAAGCTCGAACACCAGAAAGGAGAAAAACAAACCAGAAAGGGGAGGCGAGGCGGCGACTCACCTCTCGTCACGCTTGGCTTCGCCTGATTTGCCAAATCTGCAGCGACAAGCCGGAAGGGGAATTTCGCTTTGCCCAAAAAGCGAAGCGAGGTAGCCGCGGGAGGCGCATTTGTAGCGGGCGACGGCCGCGGTTCGCCGGAGCGGACGACCGGGATGGGATGCATGTGTGTTTGTCTCGGACGATCGGACGGCCAGAGCCGCGAGGCGTGGGAGCGGGACGGATCGACGCGCGCGCTTGCCGCGCTACGATTGGCTCAGGGACGGATGACGCGGATCGCCGAGGACGCGGAGCGGTGGTGGGGCGCTTCTGGACCCAAGGCAGCACAGCGGGCGCCGGCCGCAGTAGGCCACTAGCATTATTTCTTTATGGGCCTGCGATATTTTACGCTATTCGCCAGGCCACTTTGATCGGTGGGAAGCCGCCGTCGGTAGGGTGGCTGTACGACTCCACGGCCGGTCCTCCAGACGCGTCAAGTCAAAAAAAACCACGAGCCCTGCGGCGCATCTCCGGGCCGGCGACTAGCGGAGCGTGCTGCTCGGCGACAGCCGCCGTCGGCCCACCCAGTCCACTCCTCTCGCCGAATTCACTCGATCGAAGCGGATCTTTCATTTCATTTCATTTGTTTATTGGTGAGGATCAAGCAAGATCCTTTGGAGACGCTGTTGCCCTGCTGTGGACAGCAGATTGGCTTGTCGGCACGAATCGTTTCAAGGAAAGATAATGAAGCCAGATCGTTTGGAGATGCTGTTTATTGGGTTTTTTTTTTTAAAAAAAAATATTATTATGGATCATGTAGCGTTATGGGTATGCCAATGCCATGTATGGGGACACTCATGGGCTCATCCTATTGGTCGCCGACCCGCATGGGTCGATCATGGGCACGATACGTGCAGGTTTTTCTTTTCTAGCCGGTCCTTTGGGTCAGCCCCAAGACCTACCCGTAGGCTGTAAAGGTCCTTTCTAAGATCGTGCCAACAGTCAAAACACCAATCTTGAAGCAAACTCATCACAAGTCAAGTAAGGTCCAAGCCTGGTATGGGCCAAAATGAAAATTTGGACCTTTATCTAGATAAAATTATTTGTTTGATGAGTTGATGATTTACCTTGCAATATTCAAGTGATAAAACTAAATCTATAATTACATATCTCACAAACATACATTAAAAGTTAGAACTTAAAGTATATAACTGAAATATGTAAAACAAAAAATGCTTTCGTTAGTGCTAAAGGCAACATCAATTAGTTTACTTGACTTGTGATGAGAGATTTAGTAGAAAAATATAAAGTCTAGATCTGATCTAATTCGACCCCTATCTCATCCAAATAACCATGAGTTTAAAATCTCTACTATTATAAAACAGCAGTTGGTGGCAGTGGTGAGTTCTACCCACGTCATTAACTGCCCTGCTTAATTGCCCTACGCAAAAAACGAAGCGTTGCTTGTGTCGGCGTATTCTACACCAAGGTACCCGCTTCCGGCGCTAAAAGGAATCGTCTCAGGGCGTGCCAGGCCTTGCCACGGCAAGAAAAACCCATACGGTGAGTCGCCCGATTTCGCGTGGCGTCTGAGCAGGCGGCGACTTGGCGACCAAAGTGTCGCCTGAGCGGACCACGTGACAGTCTGAGCCGCTGAGTGACCCGATAAGCGGTCGCCCAGCGGACCGCGTAAGCGTCTGAGCCAGGCAGTAGGCGACGGCAAGAGATCGCCCAGCGGACACGTGGCGTCTGAGCGAAGACGCCATGTGCCATGGTCGCCCGATGTGGCACGTGGCGTCTGATCCTCAAGCTCGCGCATCTCGGATAGTCCTGGCGAGATCGGGACATTAAATGCGAATCGTGTGCATTAAATGTGGAAGCATGAAAAGCTGCGGCGTGGCGCGCGCCTTTCCCAGCGCATCATGGCTATAGAGCGTCACGACTACACCTCACCCCGTGTGAATCGGCAGGCGGCGTTAGTGGACATGGGCCCGAGGATTGATCGTGGACGGATGAACATTAATGTGACATAAGAATAGTATGCGCATTAAATCACGCCCTAGCAGTGCAATGATGATGGCGGCGGTGTAAGCCTCCATGCGCCCCGTCGGCGAGTATAAAAGGGAGCTAGGGTGCATGGGAGAGGGAGTTCGAAGAAGGCGTAAGGTTTTCATCCTCTCTAGCAAAGCACAAGCAATACCAAGAAAAGGCAGACTAGGGCTATTACTCTCGAGGAGGCTGAACCTGGGTAAACTCGCGCACCCCCCCGTTAGCTTGAGCCTCCCGGTGCTGGGATCATCACCGTCTTCCTTCAGAAGCGATTGCCCTCAAAGCCCCCGTCCCGGAACCTCCGCATAAGCACCGTCTCGGAGGTGCACCATTTGGCTAATCGCCCGACAAGGGCGCAGGTAGGGGCTATTGGTGGTTAGATTGCCCTCTTTTTCACTCCTGGTTCGAATTTCGCGGGAGTAGAGGGCGCTTATGCGCATGGCGGAATCGCATTCAAGCGCAAAGAATCCGTCGAGGAAAGAAGCGCCCATAGCCGCCCGATGTTCGGAGAGGGGGCAGGCCACCTGCTCCTCCGCCAGCGGAAGCGGTGCGCTTTGGCTCCCGCGCCCAGGAGTCGGCAACTGTCCCAGCTTAGCGCTGGGGCGACACCAGCGAAGCCTTGGCGGCGCCTCCTCGATCATCCTCGGTGACCACGAAGCGATACCGCCGCCACTCCTTGGCTGCGGGATATCGTCCACAGTGGAATGCCGCTCAACAACAAGTTGAGCGGCCACCGGGGAACTTCCGGCATGAGGCGGACGAGGGAGCTCACATAGAACCGACGCTGGTTCCAACCGCCACACGACAATTTCTCCGGCACCAAGGGCCGAAGTGGCGAAGAAGAAGTCCGCTTGCAACCCCTCTCTCACCCGGGGATGGGCACGTGACTCGCTTCTTCCGCGGTCCCAGTCGAGGAACTGCTGAAGACCTTCGATCGCGCCTTGACGAGGCGGCGTCTGGCAGCGGTGACTGCGTCGTGTCCTCATGGCGCCGTGAGGGGTGCAAGGCAGGGGCTCTCTCCTCGGACTCTGGCGAGCGCTGGTCGCCTCCTCATCCTCTCCTCAGGGATCGAGAAATTTGTGGCGAACCAGCTCCCCTCCTTGTCGGATGCAGCGTTCTCTCAGCCGGCCAGTGCATGGCAGGAGAGGGATTCCGCCCCGCCTCCTTCGGGAGAAGTATGATGGTACCACCAACCCGGAGGAGTTCCTACATATCTACACCACGGTGGTGCGTGCGGCGGAGCATCCGAGAAAGTCATGGCCAACTACCTCCCGAGCATCGCGGCGGGCTCGCCGGTCTTGGCTGTAACTCCTCGCGAGGCTCAGACACTCGTGGGAGGAGCTGTCTGACATTTTTGTCGCCAACTTTCAGAGGCTCTTACGCTCAATCCAGACGTGGAGGCGATCTCACGCTCGGAGCGAAAGAGAGTCCGAGAGAGTCATCCGGCAGTTGATCCTGCCGCCATCGCAACACGATCCGGATTTACGGCGATCGGTGATTATCGCTTTCGGAGGTCCGATACCGAAGATGCGGGAAAAAGATGGCCCGCGCGTCATCTCAACCACGCGTCTGTTGTTCTCCACTGGCGCATTGGCGCCGAGCAGCAACTTCGGAAGTGCGACAAGGCCTTCGACTCGGCCCGGCGCCTCAAGTCCTCGAGCCGCAAGAAGAAAAAGAAAAAGCGGAGGGAGGCAACCGCTAGGAGGTCTTGATGGTCGCCGAGCCGGGCCCAAATCTGGCGTCGCCGCGTCGTGACCACGGATTTAGCTGGCAAGGCGGCGCAGCGGACCGCCGTCGCTTCGCCCAGTAAAGCGATGGTGGCAAGCCCTATTGCCCCATCCATCGGACAAGCGGTTACGACTTGGAGGCGCCAGGTTGTGTCCAAGTTGGTTTCGACAGCGCTCAAGCGCCGTGAAAAACCACGAAGAGCGAAGGCGACGGGGATGCGCTCCGCTAGCCTTCCAACAGCGAGCGCACTGGTGGCGTTCATACGGTGGCTCGCCACCTACTAATCGAACTTCATGATAGGTCGAATCGAGGCAGTGTCGCCACAACGTCATCCTCCGGCGAGCCGACCGTTGAAGTGGTCGGGCGGCCGATCACTTTCAATGGCCGACCACCCGAGAGAACACCGCCCTGGCCATCTCGATCGTGGTGTCTCCACACGGTCCGCACGCAAAGTCAAGCGGTCCTAGTTGATGGAGGCGATGCCATCAACTGCTATCCGTTGGAGCGTACAGGCGCTCCAAATCCGTCTGAGAACGTCGCGGCCCCCATTCTGAGTTGCCCGGGGTGGCCTCTTACCTCAGGACAAGTCGATTGCGGTCCACGTTAGGAGTTCGAGGAACTCCTGACAGGCGGTGATTTGAGGTCGGCGATTTTGACCTCCCTATAATGCCTTGCTCGCGCCGACACTGGTCAAGTTCATGGCGGTGGCCCATTACACCTACATGCTTTGGTGAAAATCCGAGGCTGAGGGGGTCCAGACGTAAAGGTGGATAGGCCCGAGGCCTGCGCCTCGGCAAGTGCGAGATCGCGGCACCACTCGCTCGAACGCGACAAGGGCGACAACCCGCCTCCCCTCGGCCAAGACCCGCGCTCCGCCTGCACCTTGGGCGAGGCAAAGGCGAGTCCTGGCGAGGATGGCTCGGGGCAAGTCGTCGAAGATTGGCACCGACCTCGGCGCCAAATAGGAAGCGCTCGTCACCTTCCTCCTGGTCTAACACGGATGTGTTCGCCTGGAACCTTGAAATGACGGGGTCCCCAGTGATCGAGCACCGAATTAACAACGCTCCACTGGAGCGCGCCGGTTCGGCAAAAGATCCGTGGCAGGCGCTGAAGCGGCAGGATGCCATTCGGGATGAAGTGAAAAACTTTTGTCTGCTAAGATCGTGCGGAGGCCACCTACCCGAGTGGCGTAACCCGTGCTTGTAAAGAAGTCCAACGGGAGGTGGCGAATGTGCATCGAAACTTTCGACCTCAACAAAGCCTGCCCCAAGGACCCGTACCCCTTGCAGCGGATAGACATCGCGTCGACTCCTGGCCGGGGTCAACTCTATGCCTTCCTCGGCGCTTACTCCGGCTACCACGAATCAGCATGGCGCAAGAAGATGAAGAAAAGCGCTTTTGTGACTCCCCTCGGTGTGTCTTTGTTATGTCAGATGCCTTCGGCGAAAACGCTGGCGCCACCTATCAACTGCCATGCACATAGTGTTTCGACCCCAAATAGGGAAAGAATCTGGAAGTGTATGTCGATGATGCAGGTGGTAAAAACCAAAAGGCCGGCGATGGGCTCGTTGGATCTAGAAGAGACCTTCTCTCGCCTGAAACTACTTGTGCAAGTTGAATCCCGAGAAGTGTGTTTGGTGTCTCATGCGGAAAGCTGCTCAGGTTTCTGGTCTCCACCGTGGAATCGAAGTCAATCAGGAAAGATAGAAGCGACGAGCGGCCTGTACTACCGGCTCAAGCAAGCGCAATGCTTGATCAAGTGGCCAGCCTCCTGGCGGTTCATATCCCGCTCGGGAAAAAGTCTCATTGTTCAAGCCTATTGAAGAAGACCAACTCATTTGAATGGACCCCGTAAGCCACAGCATTTGAAGATCGAAGAAGTACCTCTCTTCCCCAGTCTTGGTCGCCCCAGAGCCGGCGAGCCGCCATCAGATGTGGCGGCTAGCCCTTCTGAGTAATGGCGCCAGTGGCGGAGCAGAAGGTGTCCAAGCGGCGGTCTACTACATCGACAAAATGCTACACGGCGAGAAACAAGGTACCCTCGCCTCGAGAAGATGGTCTATCTTTGTGGTGGTAGCATCGAGAAAGTCATGACACTATTTTCCAAGGGAGGGAGATCACGTGGTCTCCTCATATCCTTTGCGTGAAATCCTCCCGCAAGAAGCGAGAGGGCCGCGACAAAGTGGTCCGTCAGTGGGGAGTTAGTGTCAGGATTCGCTCCTCGTGAGCGATAAGAGTCAAAGGTGGCGGACTTAAGTGGTCGAGTGGACTCGGTAGAGCCCAGCCGGATAAGGTCGCATCCTCCCCTGGGACGCTCTTCTTCGACGGGTCCTTCAGGCTTGAAGGCGCGGGTGGGGTTCTTCTGGTCTCTCCGGCCAGGACCTCATCAAGTGCGTGGTCGTCCCCTCGACTTCAAGGCCACTAACAACGCGTCGTCGAGTACGAGGGCTTGCTGGGCATGCGGCCCGTGTCGGCGTCAAGCCTTTGCAAGTGAGGCGACTCTGGCCGGTCGTCAATCGAGGCAAGGAAAGATTTCTCTGTCTGACCGTCATGGCGGCGTGCAAGCGGAGGTCGGAAGTTGGAAAACATTCGAAGGGTTAGGGTATACTCCCACATCCCCGTGCGCGACAACCATCTGGTAGACGAGGCTCGCCCTTTCGCCTCAACCGAATCTCTGTCTTGCCGGGTCTTTGAAGAAAGGCTTCGCCGATCGCCGCATCGCAAGCCCCATTTACGGCGGGGGCGGTGGTGATGCGCTTCCACCCTCGCCTTGGAGGAAAGTGGTTCCGAGCGAACGGCAGCTGGCGGAGTGCAGGACGGCCACCTGCGTGGTCGTGTGCTTGACCGAAGGCACATGGATGGATCCGATCCGCCTACCAGTAGGATCAGAATGCCAGACGATGATCGTCGAGAGAAGGTAGCACGAAAGGCCAAGTGCTATACCCTGGTGGGCGAGGGATCTATACCGCCGAGGGGTAAGAACGGAATTCTTACGGCGCATCACTCGGAAGAGGAGCGCAGTTTGCTCTCGATATCCACGAGGCGTGTCGCGGGAGCCATATGTCCCGGACGAACGATGGCGGGAAAGGCTTTCCGTCAAAGGGTTCGTGGCACAACCGCCCTCCGGGATGCTTGCGTAGGTGAGAGATCTGGCGTGCCATTCCACGCCAGAGATCCACCAACCCGGCCAGGCCACGCAAACTATCCCGCTCTCTTGGCCCTTCATGCAGGGCTGGATATCCTGAGCCCGTTCAGCGAACCCGCAGGGGCTACACCCACTGTTGCCGCCATCGACAAGTTCACCAAATGGGTGGAAAGCCGAGGTGAGGTCCATCGCCCGCGGCTGATCAAGTTCATACAAGGATTTTACGCCAGCTTTGGGAGTCGCGCAACCGCATTATCACGACAACGCGCCTGATTCGCCAGTGACCTTCTTGGATTTCTCGGAGGAGATGGGCACCAAAGTGCGCTTTGCCTCGGTCGCCCACCCCAACAGGCTTGGTCGAGACCAGTATTGAAGAGGGCCTCAAGACCGGGCGTTCGACCAGGCTCACAAGCGTGGCGCCAGGTGGACCGAAGAACTCCCGGTGTTGTGGTCACTTCGGACCACTCCTAGCCGAACTCACCGGAAACTCCTTTCTTCTGGTCTACGGTAGCAGTAATGTCTCCTTCTCGAATTGGGCTGGATCACCGCGTCGCGGCATTCCACGAAGAGGGCAGAGGGTGCGGCCGACGACGTCAACCTCTGGAAGAGGCGCGAGATCGGCGGCTTTGCGCGCCGCAAGATACCAACAAAGTCTCAGCGGTACCACGCCTCCCGGTCAATGAGAGAACGCGTGACGACTGGTCTTGCGAAGAATCGATGCATCTTGTCGCCATAAAATGTCTCCCAGGTGGGAGGACCCTTCAAAGTGGTCTCATCTCTCATCGATGATCAGCCGCCATCAAGACGGTGAAGAAGCTAGCAAACTCCCGAGAATATAGAAAATCTGCAAGTTCTACCCTGATGGGTTGTAAGTCCTAGGTCTGCATCCCCAGCCGTGGAGTATGTCTTCCTCTCTTAGTAGATGGGAGACCTTATGTTTAAAATTAAATATCTACTTTCTTTATCAAGTATTTGTTCTTCTACGCCTCTCTTCGGTCTTTTGCCCATCATTTGGCGCGCCAAGGCACTCGCCCTGGTGCCTGCCGCCTTGCAAATACCCAGTAGTAAAGACGGAATCGCTAAGTGAGCGGCGTCTGGGCCCAGGCGGTTAGTGGTGGTTCAAGCGACCCAAGACGGCAACCATGACACTCAGGTGTCCCGGTGAAGTCGGTGCCTCGAAACACCGTTGCCAAAAGCCCAAGGTCCTGTCACGACTCACTAAGTGCTCGTTCCTAGAGGCTACCTCGGGAAGGCAAATTTTGCTACGAGGGGTTTGAGGCCGAGGTCATGCGCCAAGACTTTAAGTCTTTAAGCGATTATGTGCTCGCTCGTGTGGAGCCAGGAGAAAATTACGGCAAAGCATGTTTTTAGGCAACTTAGCGAGGAGCTTACACTTCTATTTCATTGAAGCGATAAATGCCTAAAGTTTTGCAGGCGAAGGCACCACCAAAGAAAAGAAGAAAAGCTCTTGAGGCGCTGAGGGTCCTCGGTCATCTGCCGCCTCTCGTGTCGCGCATCTTCGCTAGGGGCCACGTCGGCCACCATCGCCACGTCCTCGCCACCGCCTCCATCGTCAAGGGTTCTCCATCGCTAGTGGCGGCAACCGCTCGAGGCTTCGTGAACTCGCCTCCTCACTTTGCACCGGGCCGCCTAGCACTGGCGACAGGCGGCAAGCGGGATTAAAGTTGGCGTCACGGGCGCAGCAAGCCGACACGTGCCAGCAGAATCTGCGCAGCGCCCCTCACAGGCGGGACAGCGAAGGGCGGCGACGGCGCATGAAAATCCGCGGCTTTAGCGGCAGAGGCAAAAGCGTAATGCCGGTAGCCTCCTCCCGCGCGGACCGGTTGCTCCAGCCCGAGAGCAAGGCGGCCACCGTCGATCAAGGCGTGGCGCGGCATCATGCATGTCTCCACCTCTGGCGAGCCCGGTCGGCTCTCTCCGCCTCCAGCCTGGGCGAAGCGCTCGGCCGGTAGTGCTGCTCTGCCGCTCATCCTCGCGGTAACGGCTCGGCCTCATGCCCCGATCGTGAGTCGCCACTCGCTTACGGGCGGTTGATTCGGTTCCCGCCTCCGTCACAACCGCTCCACCGCTCGTCACCAGGCGATTGCTCGTCTTGGAAGTAGAGCTCGCCGAGGGCGCCGAATGGGCATCAGCGTCAGCAGAAACGGAGGCGGTGGGAAAGACCGAGGTATGGGCGGGGCGAGCAGGCCTTGGTCTGAGCGACGACGCGGCGGCTGCACGAAATCGCGCCGGCCCGACCGGCCGTCCTGGGACTCGGCGACCCAGTAAGCCCAGCAGCGACCGCGGCACCTTAGGTCCCCGACACGGCGGCGGGATATCGGAGCGGGAACCCTGGACAAGGGAGAAATAACGGTAGGGATTAATCTTAACGAAAATTTTTATTGTATTTGCATCTCGGTGAGTACCTGAAGCGCCCCTTGGGAAGCGAGGCACGCTTTCAGGCGAGGACAGCCCAGAGGCGGGCGGATCCGCCAACTTGGCCGCGCGGAGGCGAGGCGGATCGCCATCGCGGCGGAGCGGAGAGAAGGACCACCGGCTATGGGTAGCGGTGGTAATTGGCACAAAGGGATCGGCGGCGGAGGGTCGGCGTCGCGCCCCAGGGGCAAGTGGACGACCCCCGCCGTCGGCAGGCCCCCGCCACCACGGAGGAACCGTTGCCGCAGAAAGCCCCTGACGCGTGGAAACGTGGCCGGCGTGGAAGCCCCCGCCTCGGCCAGGGCGAGGCGGGGCCTCAGGAAGGATGGGCGGGCCGTCGTCATCGTCGGCGCTGCAAGGCGCCTCGTCGCTTCTCCACGGCCGCTGCGAAGGAGGATCCGGATCGTTAGGCGCTGGCGTGTCACGACGGGGCGAGCCATGGCGTCCATCGAAAGCGAGTAGCGGATTATTGCCCGCGCTTCCCGAGGGACGGCAAACAAAGTGAGACCGCGCCCCAGCCGAACGGGCAGGGCCGGATAGGCCCGATTGCGACATCCACCGGCCGATCACCGTCATCGACCAAATTCCGTATTTGTCGTACGAGAAGAAAGAAATCGCAGAGGAAAGAAAAGCGCCGTAGAATCGGTTTTGCAGAGAAATAGAAGTAACAAGGAATGGCCAGAGCGGGCGAGTTACCTCGGGATACTCGGGTCCCATACGCCCATATCGCCGTGACGCTGGCGCAGCGGCTGACCTCGGGTAATAAAATCCCGGATTACCATGGCCCGTCCAGGGGCCGCCGTCCATGGTCGAAGCGAATCGGCTGCTCGCCACAGGCTCGAGCGCGCACGCTCAGAGCCCCCAGTTGGGAGTTCTTGCGGCCATCGCCGGGCGGAAGATCGGCGCTTTCACGTTATGCGTCCTCGGCGTCTGGCCACTCTGCGCCAATCCCTCGGTTGGACCGGCGGTCCAATGGGATATAGCGTATAGCGCTCCCCGTCCACGGAGCCGCGGTGACAAATGACTCGGCCGTGAGGCACGCCATGGGCCTTGAGGGTGTAGAAAAGCGAAAAAAAAGAAGAAGGTTAGGCGGCACTCCCACGAACATCTCGCGAGAAGTGAGCAAAAGGCGAAAGGAGGATAACAGAGTTGGGAGGAAGGTGAATGTGGTGAATGGCGTAGAAGTTGAGAACGAGAAGATAAAAGTCGAGAGACCGAGGTAGTAGGCCGGCAGAGCTACCACCCAAAAACCACTTCCCAGTGCCGACAGGTGGGGCTCGGCTGATCCGCGCGGAGGCGGGCGCCGGTGATGTTGCAGGAGAACCTAGTGCCCTCTCCTCCTCAATGATCGAAGAAGGAAGCACCTGAGCCATCGGAGGATAGGGATTTCAAGCGCAACCCTTAAAGCGGTTAAAAGCAAGGAAGCTTGAAACGCGTCGGAAAAAAGGTGCAATGCGGAGGATTGAAAGGAAGAACTACTCCTCTGATCGGCCTTTTATAAGGCGGAGGCGAAGCCGGCGGGGAAAAGCCGAAAAGCGCGATTCAAAAGAGGAAGTTTAAGAGCCTCTCATAAATGGGCGCATCCCGAAACGTCTGGCGGTTACAAGGAGGAAGTAACCGCATGAACCGCTTCGAGGAATCGGAAGCCGGAGGATCTTTGCAAAGCGCGCGGACCTTTGAAGGGTCCGCGAAACGGAGCTTGATTCTCAAGCCGCCAATTAAGAAGAAGAAGAGCAGAAGACCAAAAGCGCTCCTAGGTGGCGGGGAGCTACTGCTTCGGCGTATTCTACACCAAGGTACCCGCTCACGCGCTAAAAGAATCAAGCGAGCCAGGCGTGCCAGGCCTTGCCACGGCGGCGAAAAAACCCATACGGTGGTCGCCCCAGCGGACACGTGGCGTCTGAGCAGGCATTGGCGACAAGCAAGGTGATCGCCCCGGACCGCATAGCGTCTGAGCGAGCATTGGCGACGATAAACGATCGCCCAGCGACCACACGTGGCGTCTGAGCGAGCCGTGGCGACCAAAGAGAGATCGCCACGGACACGTAGCGTCTGAGCGGCATGAGGCGCCCAGCGGTCGCCCGATGGGCACGTGGCGTCTGATCCACGCTTTAGCGCGCCATCACGAGATAGTCCTGCCGAGATCGGGGAGACATTAAATGCGAATCGCGCGCATTAAATGTGGAAGCATGAAAGCTGCGTGGCGGCGCGCCTTCAGCGCATCATGGCTATAGGAGAGCGTCACGACTACACCTCACCCCGTGGCCAGGCAGGCGGCGTTAGTGGACATGGGGCGGCGAGATTGTGACGGATGCGACGAACATTAATGTGACATAAGAATAGTAGCGGCGCGTGCATCGCCATGTAGCAGTCTAATGATGATGGCGAGCGTGTAAAGCCTCCCCATGCGCCCGTCGGCCGAGTATAAAAGGGCGGGGTGCATGAGAAGGGGGAAAATTCAAAGATCAGTAAGGTTTTCATCCTCTCTAGCAAGAGCACAAGCAATACCAAGAAAAGCGGGACTAGGGCTATTACTCTCGGAGGGCTGAACCTGGGTAAAAACTCCGCATCCCCGTTAGCTTGAGCCTCCTGCCCTGATACGTCACCGTCTTCCCTTAAGGCGATTGCCCGAAAGCCCCCCGTCGGAACCTCATAAGCACCCGTCTCGGAGAGTGCATGTTGGCTAATCTGGCTACGGTCTTGAATTAGCTTGCAAAGCAGCGTTAAAGATAGATGTTTGATCTTGTGAAATAATTTTTTTATTTTTTAATCTTTATTTTTCGTTATCAATTTTGTTTTTCGTAGCAATGCACGGGCATGTAACTGGTAAATCTAATGTATTTATAGTTTTGAATCTAAAAACGTAGATCGGTCCCATTAGCACCTCTAGACGTCCTGCATTATGTCATCCGCAAGTAACTGAAGTCAGCGACGACGTCAGCGGGCACGTTCAGAAAAGGAAACGGCCTGGAAGAAGAAAGGGGCAAATAAAAATAAAGCAGCAGCACGAGCCTCCGGGCTTGACTAGAGACCATCCTCAATTGAAAAGTGCAGGTGGGACCGAGCGAATTCCACCGCTCGGTCGGGGCAAAGCGTCGGGCAAATCACAAATCTCAACCAGATGCAGTGGCCGGCCCGACTCTCCGATCCGTGAAACATCCCCGTGCCGTGAGGTCACGTAGGATGGGGCCCACATCCCTTATCGGCTGCTATGCTCCGAACCGGACCCCGAGAACTTTTCAGCTGCAAACCTTTTGCGTTGACTTGTTGGTATATACGGTATCTTACAGGCAATTGCTCGCAAACTTTGTCCTTCGATTGATTGATAATCTACCGGCATCATACGTTAGATTGGTTTCATCACATGAATCCTTGATTGCACGAGGAGATAGGCTAGGGCAGGTGCGAATCCATTTGGTAAAACAAAACGCAAACTCACATCCGTGTTCTCCCAGCCAGGGGCGGAGCCAGCTCAGACCGAAGCCCCGGGCTGGACTAATTGATCTTAGATTAAATCTCTGTTTTTAATAATTTTTCAATAGCTTTTTTAAAAAATTTAATAGGCTTTCGGTACTAGGCCCCGGGCTGCTATCCGCCCCTGCTCCCAGCCCCCACACGTCCGATAGCGAGAGAGAGAGACCAAAACCAAACTAGACCTCCACAAATTTCAACAACCGGTACTCTCCGGTGTTGTCCGTCGTCCAGCTCATCCTTCAAGATTTATCCAGTTTCCACCTAGCAATGTCAGATTACGCTCCTGAGTAGTCGCCGTTGTTAGTTGTTGATAGTGCTGTTGGGGAGGGGAGGGGGTTTCTCCTGGTGCTTGTTTTCCTCCGTTTCTCCAATCTTGCTGTTTTCGTCTTTTGTATTGCTCTGTTTCTCTACCGTGGATTGTCTGGACCTTTCACTTCCTTAATTGAATCGGCAGAGCTCCTGCCTTCTTTTTTTTTTTAAAAAAAAAAAAAAAAACTAACCTCCGCCGCAGCGCATCCGGGCAGGATTGGCCACACCCAACTCACCCGAAGTCCATCCATCCATGCATACTACAGATACGACTACGAGACCGCGAGACGTACCGCTGCTACGAACCTGCCGTGTTGGTGGCCGCACGGTATAAATGACGCGCCCTCCCTTGCCTCCCTTTCCACCCACACCAAGCCCATCCCTAATCGCCCAGCGAACCACAACCAAAACCCAGCACAGCCAAGAAGGCATCAAAGCGCTCTCCCCTTCTCCGTTTGTTCGCCGCCGGGGACTTCGCCGGAGGAGCGTCGTCGGTGAGCCATTCCGTCCCCATCTGTTCCTTTCAACCTCCCGGATGCTTATAGGCTCGAGATCGAAGCGCGACGGATCGCTGTCTGCCCCGATTTGGCCTGGCCCAGATCTTGCGTTTCGATGCGGCCTTCCTTTTTATCTTCTTCTGTTCCTGGATCGGTGTTCGAGTCGTTTGATTAGAGGTACTGACGTATTGTTGCTGAATTTGGTGCTCTCCGATGTTGATTGCAGGTAGGGTGTTGACTTGGAGGGGAGTATCGTGATGGCTTCGATTGCGCCGCCGTCTTCGTCCGTCGCCGCCCTCCGCCGCCACCCGTAAGTTCTTCGCCTGCACCGAGCCCCTCTCTCCGAGCGCTAGTGCTTGTCCGCTCATTTTTGGGCTGATTAAACTTCTTGATTGCTTCGCTGGCGCCGTGGAATCGGAATCGACGCACAATGCCACGCTGTTGTGCGTGTCATACTCATACATGCGATGAATGGTATACTGATTTTATGTCAGTGTCTGTGTGGAGTTATTAAGCTGATGAAGGAACAGGATAATACACTCGCAACTCTGTCGTAAGATGACAGCAAAAAAATTTACATGAAAGAGTAGCCTTGGCAGTTGTAGAACTGAACCAGAAAAGAATGACTGTAAAAAAGTTAATGTTTACTCATGCTGATTTTTGTGGCCCAAACTAACCTGTACAATGGAATGGCTGACACTGTTTTCTTCGTTTCTATTTGCTCCTGTTTGTGCAAATGCAGGGTGCAGTTCATGAAAGGGTGTGTTGTCGCCAAGGAGACAAATGGATCAATTTCCTATCCTTGCGTCTCAAATTCAAATAATGCCAATGTGAAATCTGCGGGCTTGAGGTTAGCGGCATCCTTGAAAATGAGGGATGGTGGTTTTCTGGCTGATGGTTACTCGGGCAACGATGACAAGCTGTTTCCAAAGAGCACTTCTGTTCGTGGCCAGGACCATCCAACTGCTGATCCTGTTCTCCCAGCGGATTCCATTGATGCGCGAGAAATCATTTCTGCTGGTCTGTCACGTATTGCTTACCAGTTCTCAGAAGATGACAAAGACGATGAACATGATTTGGATAGCCCGACAGAGGGCTTCTCGTCTATTCCAGAGGCCATTGCGGACATTCAACAAGGAAAAGTCAGTATGCCTTAACCATTGACCTGTTTGATGACTTATCTGTTACTTTCATATGGTATTCTTCTGACTTGGGGTTGAACATGTAGCTCGTGATTGTCGTTGACGATGAATCAAGAGAAAATGAAGGGGATCTTATAATGCCTGCCTCTTTGGTTACCCCAGAGGCTATGGCTTTTATAGTAAGGTATGGCACAGGAATTGTGTGTGTCAGCATGAAAGAAGAAGACCTTGAAAGATTGAACCTTCCTTTGATGGTTACAACAAAGGAAAATGAGGAGAAGCTCTGTACTGCATTCACCGTTACAGTGGTATGTTGCTATTTTTGTTCTTTCTACCACTAGATTAGAACTTTAGGCGTTGTTACGTGTGTGTGTGGGGGGATTTGTCAGTTTCTTGTCAAAAGTACGCATATGCATGCTTGTTCTCTTAGGGTGTGTTTGGTTGCATGTACCAAGTGGTACATGTATGAGATGGTTCAAGAAAAAACTCATCCATGCGTTTGGTTGGTTGAATGGAACCATCCTATCCTGAACCAAGTGGTACAATTTTGAGGAATATTCTCTCTAGATGCTGAACCATCTCGTTCACCCAAAATAATGGAACCAAATGGTACAGGAATTTCCCATCCCATTCAACCTCATCCCACGAACCAAACACACCCTTAATCACTTCTTTCCTAGTTTCCTCTGCAAAAGTACTCATACATACAGTTTTTTTAACTTGTGAGTTGTAATATATTCTTGGTGTTACCACTTGAGATGATAATTTCCTTTGTACATAGCCTTCTCGAAGAACATAAGGGTAAAAATCAAGTTCTGTTACCTACTGATCTGACCACACTAGAATGTACTTGTTTTCCATCCTACACTTCAAATTATACAAGTAAATTCCATAGTAGTAAGTAATCATTTGAAATTTGCCTGTGGCCTAAAAAAAACGCAGGAAGTAATCAATCCAAGCACTCAATATGGGGGCTTCTGGAACAGCTGCCGATCAATTCGATGAACTTGGTGTTGGTCTGCCACTTAGTGTTTGATCACCTTTTTTTTGTAAACTTCGCCTTCCGATTTCTATTTCTTCTTTTCATTATAACTTTACAGAACATACACCGATCATCCTTTTCTACATTCTATGCGATCTTTAACCTATGACAATTTTTTATTCGCAGTTTCTTACAAAGTTGCTAAGCTTACTAATTTCATTATTTTATCATGGGAAAAATGTTATATTGCTTTATTTATGAGTATATCTCTAACAGACTTCTCTGCTGATTTTTATGTTCTACTGAGATACAATTTATCTTCTTTGGTTTGCAGGATGCTAAAGAGGGGACAACAACTGGGGTATCTGCAAAGGATAGGGCAAAGACAGTCATGACTCTTGCATCTCCTGAATCGAAGCCTGAAGACTTCAATCGGCCTGGTCATATTTTCCCTCTGAAGTACAGAGAGGGTGGTGTTCTGAAACGAGCTGGACACACTGAAGCATCTGTTGATCTTGCTATGCTGGCTGGGTTTCCTCCTGTTGGAGTTCTCTGTGAGATTGTGGATGAGGATGGCTCCATGGCTCGCTTACCGAAACTGCGTGTGTTTGCTAAAAGGGAGAATTTGAAGATTGTATCAATTGCTGACTTGATTAGGTGAGTTCTAGTACACAATCATGAGCGCTTGATACTTCACATATTGTCACTAGGACATATATCAACAACTTTGGCATTCAATTAGTATTTGTTACAATATAGTCCAGTAGGTCACTTATACTTGGTGGTATCAGTTGTTAAAAATTTGAGTTGTCATTCTTGATATGATCTACTGCTTTCGCTCAAAGTTCCCCGGTGTAAAAAGAGCTCTAAATATGCTTACTACCATGTGACCTGTCCTCCTAGTTGATACGGGCCATTAGAAATGAGAGCCTTTGTTGTAGTTACAACTTGTGAGGATCATACTAGGCCCTATGGTTGCAATTGTGCATGCCCAGTTCTTTGATGTTCCTCTATGCTCTTGTTATGATTATAGACACTGGTTGTTGTACTGACAAAAGTTTTCTTTAACAGGTATAGGAGAAAAAGAGACAGGCTAGTTGAACGTGCATCGGTTGCACGGTTACCTTTGAGATGGGGTAATGTCCGTGCTTACTGCTACAGATCTGTTATTGATGGGATGGAGCATATTGCAATGGTGAAAGTAAGTTACTGAAATATTAAAGTTTTTCTGTAGGACTTAGCTGTTGGTTCAGGTGGTGTTTTGTTCTCCTGAAACCTGATTTTACCCACAAGTCACTCATTCAATGACTAACAGGGTGAGATTGGAGATGGACAAGACATTTTAGTGAGGGTACATTCTGAGTGCCTCACGGGAGACATTTTTGGATCAGCGAGATGTGATTGTGGCGACCAGCTTGCCATGTCAATGGAGATGATTGAGAAGGCTGGAAGGGGTGTGCTAGTTTATCTTCGTGGACACGAAGGAAGGGGTATTGGTCTGGGTCACAAGCTCCGTGCTTATAACCTGCAAGATGACGGGCGTGACACTGTGGAAGCTAACGAGGAACTAGGACTGCCAGTGGATTCACGGGAATACGGGATTGGTGCACAGGTAAGAACACATGATCCCTCTGGTGTGTCGTATGGCATTTCTATGGATAAATTATATTATGCCCTGTTTATAGGACAATTGGTGCCTTGCTTGCGTATATATGAACACATTTGGTTTAGATAGTTTATATTTAGTCGCTGCTCATATTTCAAGTTGCTCGCAGGACACGCTGAACATTTTATCATGCTTGTTGTTGTTTAGAAACTAATGCATTTAGTATAGACACCTGTAGATGGAATAAAGTCATTTTGAATTGTTCTACAATTATGTTCCTCATTTGGCCGGCCACCTTGCTTACCAATTTCCTTCATTAAATTTGCCCATGCTAACCTTTTCTTGCAGAAACGTGCTATTATAACCCGTCATGTCTTCAAGAGATTACTGATATTTTTACTGCTTTTTTCTGTAGATATTACGTGATCTAGGAGTCCGTTCGATGAAGTTGATGACTAATAACCCTGCGAAGTATGGTGGTCTCAAGGGTTACGGATTGAGCATTGTGGGCAGGGTACCCTTGGTAACTCCAATCACAACTGAGAATCGGAAATACCTGGAGACCAAAAGAACGAAGATGGGACACGTATATGGATCGGCCAATGGCCAGGTTAACCGTCCGACCGAAGGCAATAGCACAGAAGGGAAGCATTAGGCCACTTGGACTTTGCTTCCGTCCACATTCTAGATATTCTTCCGTGGTGGAGTTTACCGAATTATTTCACTCCACATATTCCAGTAGATTGATTTTTTTTTTCAGTTGCGGCACTGGTCGAAAGATGGCTAATAATAAAATATGTCCCTTTATTTTTTGAGAGGCGTTCTATATTTTTTTAAAAAAATTATATAAATATTAAAGCATGAATGAAAAGTAAATGGTGATTACTTTTTTTTTCTTGCTTTAAGATCCGAGGGAAAGCATAAAAGTAAATATATAAAAACAACTCCACAAATCTATAATTAATATGTGGCAAAAGTTGTAAAGGATCCGTGTGAGCTCTTATCGCACGAGGAGAACTATTTCGGTTGGATTGTTGTCCTGGTTGCTTTCTCAGCAAGAGCATAGGAGTATCTGAGTTGTTTCTTTCCCTTGCCTTGATTAACGCTGACCGC
The DNA here is from genome assembly GCA_036346355.1 of Rhipidocladum racemiflorum. Lineage (NCBI taxonomy): Eukaryota > Viridiplantae > Streptophyta > Magnoliopsida > Poales > Poaceae > Rhipidocladum > Rhipidocladum racemiflorum. Next base: position 24,286,344 of record CM070572.1, read on the forward strand.
TGAGCCAGAGTGAGTCGGCAAGTCGAGGTTGCTGACAGCCACCCAACAACCCCGGGCTATGTCAGTCTCGACTTACGACTAGGCCCAACTGACTACGCCGGCCGCTGCTACTATAGGCTGCAAGTCTGCAGTCAGTCAAAAGTCGTACGTGACGCCACCGGCGGGCAAAGTTTTTCCACGCGCACCGCGTCGCGACCCGGCTCGCGAACTAGGAAAGAAATGCGAAACGTCACTTATCTATCCCCTCCTTTACCCATTTTTTATTATAAAAAATAACTCATTTATAAATAAAATTACAAAAGTTACCCCCACCTCATCAGTCATCACTAAAGAATTATAAATGACACTTGGCACCTTCCAGACCAAAAGACCGTGAATTCGTAAAAAGCCGACGTGCCGCGCGAGGCATGACATAGGACATTATGTATGGAGTAACGAGGGTCACATTAGTTATTTACCTTACACACTAATCTGTCTTAAAAAACCTAGAAATACACTCTTTGTGAGACAGAGAGACTATTTTTGTAATTTTTTTAGAAAAAGGTTATTTTTGAAAAGAAAACGAGGGGCCACCTTGGTGAACACTGCAAGAAAGGCTTCCTCCCTTGCCTTCCACGGCGTCCCCCTTCTCCTCCTGCTCCCTCTCCGGCTGCCGCGAGCCGCACCCCGGCCACCGTCCTCCGGTCTGATCCGGACCGTCCACCTCGATGCCGCTCCCACACCACCCCGATGTTAAGAACTGCGACGATCCACCGCACCGGTGCTCGCCTCCTCCTTCCCCTGGCCGCAGCATCTTCGTCACAGCTATCATCATCGCCGCCTCTGTGCTCGCCTTCCTCTGCGCCTGCCTCTCCCTCTACCTCTTCATCCGCCGCAGGAGGATGCGTCTTCGGCAGGCCCTTCTTGACGCCCCCGAGGCGCCTGCGCCCGCTGCCGTCCCCGACGACGACGACGGGGGCGGCCCCGAGGAAGAGGAGGGAGGAGGGGAGGAAGTCGTGCACCACGCGTGGCACATCCGGACCGTGGGGCTCGACGAGGCGGCGATCCAGTCCATGGCCCTCACGCGGTACCGCGCCGGCGCAGGCATGCTCGGCGCCGCCGACTGCTCCGTCTGCCTCGGCGAATTCCGCGACGGCGAGCTCATCCGGCTGCTCCCCAACTGCGGCCACGCGTTCCATGTCCCCTGCATCGACACCTGGCTCCGCTCCCACGTCAACTGCCCGCTCTGTCGCGCCGAAGTCCTGGACCCCGCAGCCGCCGGCGAGTCCGACCCACCTGCCGGTGTCAACGCCGGCACCACCGCCGAACAAGCTTCGAGCAACATTAATGAATCCTTGGATCACGAACAGCCGGGTCCTGGTCAACAACAGAACGAGCAGCAAGTGCTAAGTGTGCAAGTCGGTCAGCACGACCACCCGAGCTCGCCGGAGCCACCGCATCGGTGCCCCATCTCACGGGAGCAGAATTCTCGGCGCGCAGTTTCCATGGACTCATCGGTAGTGCCAGCTGGGGATGCTCCTGAAGACGAACAGAGCAGTAAAGAGAAGCAGGGGAACGGCGGTGACGCCGCCTGTTGCAAGGTATCGTCAGGCTCCGGCCATTCGTACCACATGAAACGGTCTCTGTCCGGTGGTGGCCGGTGGTCTCTCGCCTCGCGGCATTGCCGCACGCGCAGCTCGATGCTGCCGTTATGACCGCGCGGAGAGATCTTTACGTGCTATAGAAAGATGGAATTCTGCCTGTAATTGGTCATGCTAGTATGCCTGTTCTTGAGCACTGCTATTTATGCCCTGTACAGTTGCAAGCTTAAAACAGAGTAAATCTCACATAGTTACATGTCAGATATAGAAAAGGATCCTCACCTTGGTGAATTCTGTATGATTTTACACAGACACTACTGCTTGGCTACTTCATTTTGTTTTCTTCGTTACAATTGCAATGCCATTTTCTCTCAACCTAGCAGGTAGAATGTTAGCATAGAACTCCAAGTGTTGTTCTTTCTGTTTCATTGCGTAATCACACGTACGGGGTGTTTGGTAGAGCTCTAGCTTCACCAAATTCGTGGAGCTGGGTATGTCTAGCTTCATCAAATCTGTGAAGTTAGAGCTGTGTGTATATTAAGAGTGTTTAGATGGATCATCTTGTTTACATTTTAGAATAAAATTATAAATTTAAATCACTTTATTTCAGTCTACAAGTTTCAACTTTGAGGTGGAGTTAGAGTTTAGAGACGTGACAAACAGGCCATAATTCCGGGATGGTAGAGCGCAGCAGCGCATAAAGGTTACTGCCTGAGGGTTTTTCCCCCCAACTGCACGAACCGATCAGTTCATTAGCCTGTTTAAAGAAAGATTGACAGTATACTCATACTTCAACACTGCCTGTGGCATACGACCAATTTTCTATTTAACTGGTTTCCTTTTTTTGGAGCACTGCAGCTGTATTCTCGAACATTTCATATTGTACACCAGGATAGTGAGTTTTAACTAAAATCCCAACCGGTTTTGAAACATTTTCCATTGTAAAGCACAGTCATCGATAACATTATTTGGAACGGTCAGAAGAAAGTTGGTAACCTTGTGACAGTTTTTAATGAACTTCTTTTGGTTTATGATCAGTTGCTACTACTCATCGCTAAAAAAAGCTACTACTGAGTATTGGCCACTAGTGGTGGACATTTTTTTTTTACTGAAACCGAAATATTGAACCGACTTAGCCGAAATTCTCATCTATTTCGGTTTTCGGTGATCGATTCGGTTTCTTTTGACTCTATTTCGATTTTCGGTATTAGGGTTGAGGTTTAAATATAAGAACTGAATAGACCGAATTCACTCCTTGAAGGCCAATTCCATGACTCCAAGGCCTCCTAGACACCAACCCCCAAGGCCCACTCCAACTACGTCCAAGGCCCAATGGCCCTCTCCTTTCTATGTCAGACGAAGGTTGTACTCGCAGGCCCAAGGGCGTGGCGTGGCTACTAACGGCATGCCTTGGCGTCAGTCGATCAACGGTTCCCGATGGCGAGTCCTGATCTTACCTACTTCTACTCTAAAATTTGTGAAGTTAGGGTCTTTAGCATAGCCCCACTTAACACCCACTAAAATTCTGAAGTGGGAGCTATGCCAAAAGACACTTGGTCTTTGTTAGAAAACTCCATAAGTTCCTATAGGAAAGTTCCAAGAGTTGTTTTATGATTTTACACACATGTATAGAATATACTAGTTATATGCCCGTGCGTTGCTACGAAAAACAAAATTGACAACGAAAAATAAAGATTAAAAAATATAAAAAAAAATACTATTTCATAAGATCAAACATCTATCTTTAACGCTTTGTTTCTTGCAAAAGCTGGCTAATTAAAGCAACGCTTCGTTTCTTGCGTAGGACAATTAAACAGAGCAATTAAGTAGGGCAATTAAGCAGGACAATTAATGTGACGTGAGAAGAAACTCTCACTTTATATAGTAGAGACTATTCCACAACACTGGGATCCTCCTACGAAAAATGACTTCAATTCTCAATTAAAGACATTCCATCATGCTATTAGAGCAAGTACAATAGTAAAACCCACTACATACTCTAACTCTCATTCATGTTATTTAGAGTATGTTAAAAACCAGCTTGTACAATAACTGTATCTAAAAGTTATGCAATAATGATCTCTTCTCTCTTGTACATAAATAATCTACCTATGCTCCCGTGCAAAGTTGGCTTTTATTTAAGAACCAGTTCTCTTCTCTCTCTTCTCTTCTCACTCTTCCACATAGACCAAAATTAATATGTACAGACTAAAAGACAGCTGAAGTGACCTTATTGTACATGCCCTTAATCGACCAGATCATCCTCGGCTGGAATTCTGATCTTGCGCTTGATCGATCTTCGTACATTGCGTATATTTTCTGTTATTTTAGACATAATCTCATATACCAAAGAGTGATGAATAGAATGCTAATTTCTTATTGTGGCCATATTAAATAGTTTAAAAATGGTGTGATCCCAATACTCAAAGCAAGGATACCCAATCATCACGTGTGCATGCACAGCTCAAGCGTCAACAATCAATACGCATGCTTTGAAAAGCTGATGCCATTGATTGCAACAGGACTAATCCAAGGTTTAAAATATCACCGAAATCTCGCAAAATTTTGGCGAAATCTCAGATTTTGAACCCCCCTGAGTTTCATAATCCCGGCGAAATAAAAAAAAACCCTAAAAAAAATTCAAATTTGCTACAATACTTCAAATTCTAGATGACATTTTGCTTCTTTTGCCAAAAAACTTGGTCCCCCCACCCCTGAAATTTATGACATTTTGGACTGGATTTGTATTTTTAATAACCGGATTTGACCGGATTTAGTTCCCTGGTACATTAGGTTGAAGAGATGAAGTGAAATTTTTTTTTACCAGAGTGGGATTCGAACCCTGGCCGTGAGGGGAGTTGAAGACCTTAACATGCACCTTATAACCAGCCAAGCCTTTATTACTTTCTTGTCTTTGCACCCATATTGATTGATGTTGTATCCTCATCCAGCAGTACTAATTGCTCACTTATTCACTTTCCCCTCCTTCCTCACATGGTCAGTCATTCATTCAGTCTTCACTTTCCTCTCCTAGGAAACGGAGAACACACTCGAGCTCCTCCTTCACACCTCTGTTCACTCTGGCCAACTCCGACGAATATCCAGCCACTGAGGAGTAAATCCGGTGAAGAAAAAGATACATCTCAGCTTTTTTAATCAAGATCTCGCTTATTGTAGCCGAGATTTTGGCGATTTTGCAAAGGTGAGTTCATAGTTCATAACTTCATATATGTGCTTCAAGGCTTCCAGCTACTAAGATGTGTATTAGTTGATTCTAGAGTATGACCCATACTTACTTTAAGTGTTCTTCTAAGTGTTGATTAGAAAATATATGGATGATTGTATTTGTAGGATTGGGCTGAAAGCTTGAGAGTGTGCTAGACATAGGCAAGTATGTAGTGGTTGCTGTGTATAACTCAAAGTTTGAGATCATGTTTTTCTTGAATGCGCATTTAGTTTGTGTTAACCTAATGTCATAATATGGTATCACTCATTAATCTAGTCTTGGCCGGTTAAGCTTGTGCTTCAATCTTGAGTAGGACCAAAATGCTGCAATCTACTGTTCACCACATACATATGATATGTTTGCGACTTTATCTTATTTTTGTTTAGCATCTTGTGCTTATGAACTAAAGTTACAGATTGCATGGGGACTGTCTGGGAGCATGGGGAGCGTGTCGACCAAGGATCGAAATGCAAATATTGTAGCCATGTTATGGAGGGTGGAGGCATGACCCATCTGAAGGAACATCTCGCTGGCCGCTCTAGCAAGGTGAGGGACTGCCCTGTTGTGCCTAAAACGGTTAGGCAGGCTATGCTGATGGACCTCCGCGGAGGTCACGAGAAGAAAAATGAGAAGGACGCGCTGCACCTTTGTCCAAAGGAGGCTGGTGACGACTGGGCCACCGACTATCGTATCGAGCAGGAGCAGCTCAAGATGGCCATTAAAGCCTCTAAAGTAGAGGCTTACCTCAGGAGCCAAGGTTTCACCAGACGTCGATGTTGCAGAAGTATGCCATGAGGCTGGTGTCACAGTGTGCATTGTCCAGTGGATACGAGTGAAATTGGAGCACGTTTACCTTAGTGCACACGCAGTTAAGGAACCGATTAAGTTACGCAAAGCTCCAGAAGCTCGTGTTCGTCCACTACAATCTCCAACTTTGACTACGGGACTACGAATCAACCCGCGATGCACAAGACGTTGACCCATTTAATTGCCTCATTGAGGATGCGATGCATTCCGATAGGGACCCAATTGCAGACTGGTACGACTCGTCCATGTCTGGATCGGAGCCTCTACTTGATGAGGACACTAGGTACGACCCGCCCCTTATCGCGACCCAGAAACCACTCAGGAATTCGGTTTTGGACAGAAATTGTATATTACCTGCTTACAACAACAAAAGACAGCAGAAGAATGTTAAATTGGTAAATATGGCTAATTAAATAAGATTAAAATAATATTGTAGGCCATCGGCCTAAGATTTAAAATTAGGAACCATCAATAGAAAATAAACCCAAAGGAAAGGCCTGAATGCAGCCATGATCCTAAACGCCATCACTGCCGAACGCAAAGGTATTCAAGTGATTGTGGTATTTCTCTCATCCTCTGAGTAAATATCAACAAACAACGTTGAGTACACGTATGTACTCGCAAGACTTTAGTGTATGAAAATAAATAAATATGCAGAATTAGTCAAAAGGGATCAAACTTCTACACTAAGTTTATTTCCAGCATAAGGCAGATTTTGTTTGCAATAAAGTAGTATATAAAACAGTATCAGAATTGTAAAGAGCATTTGATAAGAAAGTAAATACAGTAAGTAAAGTTCATCATCATCATTTCGTGACCCTCCATGGCCATGAATAGCGAGTAACTCTCAGCCACCCATGGCATAAACAACAAACCAACCCGTCATATCCCATTTTTCCTAAGTGTTTGCAAAACCAAAACCAAAACCAAAAGCTATACTTGACATTATGTCCCAAGCTGCTCTTGACTGTGAGCATGGTTAATTAATTAGATTCGAATATCTGCAGGGAGTGTACACTTTACCCACACGACATATCTGTGAAACATATCAACCATGCCACGTGATACACAAGTACTCGTTTTGCTAGACTATGATGAAACTTTTTGACTAGCTAGAGCCCAACCTTGCATTAGCCCGGTGTATGTCCACCCTTGCTATGGTGGTAAAAGTCACTAGCCATACATTTTAGTACTCACGATGATTTCACATCCCATCGCTCTCGTTCTCCCCATAGTAAGGCATACCTGTTGTATCAGAATGCTTTGATCCCAACGCCTCGGTGAAGGGAGCACCTCGAACGACACCGTACACTCGGTTCGTCCATACTACTTCAGCCTACCAAAATGCAAGGTTAAACTCCAATTAATTTACTAAGTTAAGGCTATCCCATACTAGCACGTGTGGTTGCACAAATTGACTTAGTTGATAGCATCAAGTTCAGTCTTTAGGTTGACTCAGGCAAAAATCTTCTCCTATCTACGTGCAAGTACATCCCTCGCATGGCACAAGTCTATCTCTTGTACTGCACAAGTACGCCCCTTGTACGGTACAAGTCAATCCCTTGTACAACCAGTTATACCATAACTCGTCTGTGTCTAAATCATAATTTTATTTTCATTTTTACCAACATATCAGTATCCTTTACTGCCATATCCAACCTTTTTTTAAATTTCATAAGGACTAAAGTCTACCTTTCTTCCCCTCCTTAACTAAAGCATGACTAAGCATATGCAATTATTATTCGTTTATACCCATTTAACATTTCATAGAATGTCTTAACCTATCCTAAAGTTCATCAAGGTTCTCAAGTCAATATGATTAAGAAAATCCCACAATTCTAGGAATATAACTACCGATTCCCATAATATAGCAATCTTTACAGAAATTATACACATGCATGATAATTTTGACAAAAAATATACACTGTAAAATATGGGATCAAAATGATCAAATGAGCGTGCTTGCCTTGCTTGTTGAACAATTAGTCTTGCTTTGGTTGATCGGATTATCAATTACATCACCTAGCCCAAAACCTCTCACATAGTCCCATGATTCGCGCGTACACTTCAACGCCAACATACATACAAGCAAACAAATCTGAAGTTACTATTCTTCGATACAAACAATATACATACAAGCACTATACAAGGTCATGCATATGAGAATGATGCGTGTGAGGTGGATGCATATGAAAATGATGCGAGAGCTAAAGGCAACCTAGGGTTAACCCTAAAGCGTAACTTCCTGATTTTTCGTGTATAAGTTATTTTCATTTATTGAATTCAAGATGCTAAATTTATAACTACTCCTAAGATGAATCTCGAATTCGAGAGGCTAAGACTACTAGATTCATTTAAGCCTAATACCAAGTTTCCCAGTGGTGCTATATGAGGACAAGTAAACTTAAGGGTGTAGCATAAAGGTGGTCATTATAGTGTTCTAACTTAGGGTTGTGCTAAGGTGACAATTTAATTCTTTAATCATATTTTTTTAAACAATTGAAAACATTATATCCGGTAGTACGACCCTCATACCGCGGTACTACCAACCTCTGGTAGTACCGCTCCTGAGCCCGATAGTACCGGCGTTTAGGTACCAATAGAGGCGTAGTACCGGCTCTAGGATGGCGGTACTACTGATCTCCGGAGCAGAGGCGGTCCCACTTATTTGACAGGCATGTAATGTTGCTCCCCATGCACAATCTCTTAAAGTATGAATTAAAGAATCATCTAATTAATTGTCTCCTTATTATTGACCGGTCTCATGACATTCCATCTACACAATCCACCCCGTAATGGCACAATACTCACTAAATTAATTTTATGTGATCATGGACCATTCCAACAATCAAACATTACTAGACTATTTATACTAGTGCTAACAATCTAGTTGTAACAATCCCTCTTTATAAATCTATGATCATGCATGTCAAAATTCCACCAATATAGACATATGCAACTATACATTGTTCACATGAGGCTTCTAGGTCACTTGTTCACTATTTAATAGCCTTCCGATCATTCACACATGTGCTCATTCTATTAGCTCTCAATGTTTGTAATACATTCATCAGTCATATTTATATCACCATAATTGAGCCATAACCATACATTTACTAATCCAAAATAAAAGTATAGACCTTCTATCTAGTGGTTAAGTCTAATATCATAGCACCTACAATTCATCCACCAATGTATATGACGCTCCAACCCAAATTAATAATCAACCACTAAGTACTCGTATATTCATCACATAAGACCCATATAACCATTATTTAAAATATCGAATCCAATCGCACATGCATTGCTTAAATGTCACACCTCTACCGATTAAATATGCAGTGTAGCTTCCACCAAATTTACCTTATACGAGAAGCATTAAATTAACAATATGCATACTTCTAGGATCAATTTAGTTTAATTAAGTACCACTTAAATTAGGAAGGGTAAGTCTTACCGATGCATTATAAATGCCTAAAACGATCGTCAGTTTATGAGACTAGTAAGTCTATACATTGATAATTTGCAGCTACCAAACTAACTTGAGAGGAGATTCTCATAGTTTTATTTGGAGAGAATGCCATTCGGCTTTACTTATTGATTTGCAAAGATCATTACATCGTTTGCCAAAACATTCAAAATAAAGTCAGGGGGTTCATCGACCCAAGTACAAAAGGTTTGTGAAACAAAAGCCCTCCTAGCAAGCTCATGTGCTACTTTGTTTGCCTCCCTCGCACAATGTTCAATACTGACAACCTGAAAATCATTCCATAAAGCAGTACACTGATCATAAATCGCTGCTGATGCCGTTGCTGAAAAACCTTCATCTTTCATCGTTTCCACAACTAACATACAATCTGTTTGGATAATAATGCGCTGACAACCAATGTGTTTCGCCAGAGACAGGCCATTTCTAAGGGCATATGCTTCCGACATTGATGCATCAGCAACAAATGGCACATAGTTCATGGCCGCAGCTATACATCTACCACAAGAATCTCTAATAACAGCCCCAGTACTGCCCTTCCCTAGGTTAACATCAAAAGCCGCATCAACATTCACCATGACCAAATCTTCAGGAGGTTTTTTCCAGCCTTGTCGAATCTTTGTCAATTTCACTCCCGCCTTCATGTAATTAATTGTCAGCGCCGCAACTATCACAGCCGAATTGAAAGGAGGTTGAATAGTTTCTCCATTCACTACTTGCCTTCTTTCCCACCAATTATACCAAGCTCCTGTTAAAACCAGTTTCGGTGAGACCACATTATTTAGGGAATTAACTGTCCCCCCTAAGCGAATAATCTCCTCTAGTAGCACTGACCCAGACCGATCAAAGTGCATTAAGTTATCAATTCTCTTCCAAACTCCCAAGATTTTCCACTTCTCTTTTGCTCGTTCACAAAAGAAGATTAAATGTTTAACATCCTCACACCCCATCCGACAAACTGGGCAGCTACTTTGGTTGCCAATGTGTCTATTTGCCAATACCCCTAGATTCTCATAGTTTTAATATATAAGACCCTATAACTAAATTTTGTCTATGCTATTTTGTTATATTCATCGAATTCAAGAAGCTAAGATTATAACCATACGAATTCAAGGGGCTAAAGTTATTTGGGTTTGTTTAAAACGCAAAAACAAAGTATTATATAGAGGTGTACACATGTGAAGCATACTTTATGGGTTTATGTATAAAAGAAAGTGCTAAGGCATTTTATACTCTAGGTTTAAGCTACTGTTATAAATTAATTTCAAATTCAAATATTTTTAAACAATTAAAAATCTTATTACCGGTATTACTATACCTACGGTAGTACCGACTTTCAAACATCGGTACTGCCATCTCTGGTAGTATCGCCCTTGAGTCCTGGTAGTACAGGAATTTAAACACAGAGAAAATGCGCCCTCTGGAATAAAGCTACCGACCTTACGTTTGGCACTACCAGCCTCCGGTAGTACCAGCTCTAGAACGGCGATACCACCGACCTAATAACCTTCTAAATTAAATAATTCGACATGCAGGTTCACAAATAGTATTTGACGAACGAATTATTCATAGAGAGCAAAAAGCAATAAATAATTATACTATCGAATAATTAATATTTCACTCTGGTGATTGAATTATTAACAAATTCTCGTGCCACTTCGAATATATTCAATCATGACATGGTAATTTACTAAATTAAATAATTCAACATTCATCGATTGACATATAATATTTTCCTTCGATGATTGAATTATTCATACAGAGCAAACGCAATTCATATTTATTCTACAAGTTAATTTGGGACTTAATGGGTAGATACATAGACCGTCGGACTAATTTCTAATGCATGCATGCATGAATATGAATTATTCAAGATTTAAATACAACATGCATGACTAAAATTGCTTGTATAAAATAAAAACAACTATGGAGTCTTTACCATACATGTTGAAAACAAATAAATTCACCAAAGACCATCTTTGACTGCATGCAACCAGAAATCAACCTTCGCCGAAAATGCAAAGCTTCCATCTTTTCCTCTTTTCTTTTCCCTTCTTCTCTTTTTTTTTTCTTTTTCTTCTCTCCTTTCCTTTTTTTTTCTCCTCTTTTTTTCTGGCTGCACAAAGCTTTGCTTCTCCTGGATTCCTCTCTCTCTTTGTTTTCTTCTTGTTTTTCTCTTGGCTGAACAGCTCCTTTCCTCATCCCCATTCCCTTCATTTCCCTTCATTTCATTCACTTCCCTGTTCCCTTTCCTCATCCCCATTCCCTTTATTTCCTCTCATCTCCAACAGATTCCCTTTAAAGAGAATTGTACAGGGAAAGGAGAGAGAATCCCTTGCTAGAGGGAATGGGAGAGAGAATCTCTTCACGAAGGGAATGCTGAAGGGAATCCGTTGGAACGCTGAAGGGAATGGGAATCCCTTCGCGGAGGGAAAGGAAGAGGGGAAGGGACACGGTTGGAGATGGCCTTACCAGGCTCCTTCCTTCATTCCCCAAGCAAGCTGGGCATAGGCCTCCTGGCTGTAACGTGTTAACCACGCCTCCTTGGCCTCGCCACAGCATCGCGCGTGTCAGCGTCCTTCTGCGAGTCGCACTACCCCACGCCGGTCCTAGGCTTGCGCTCCTACACGTTGCGCCAGCTGTGCCCTTCCTTGGCCGCGGCTACGTTGCCACGCCGTGCTCCCGATCACACTGAGCTGCATCGCGTCACCATGCACCAACCTCGACGCCATGCCACAGCCATCGACCTTCCACGGGTGCCTCCACACCATGCGCCACAAGCGGGCCGTGCCAGGCCGCTCTGGCCATGTCGACACTCCTCTGCCTTGGGCCTCATGGGCCATGAGATCCTCTGGACCATTGTTGCTCCTCGCACCACCATGACACACTGACCGAGCTATGCTCTCATGCCATGCCGTCCACCAACACCTCAGCCACACCCGGCTCCCCTGAGTACCAGGTCGTGTCTCACTCTCGTCACTACCGACCGCGCTCTGCATCCCCTGCCACTGGTGTTTACTCGTAGGACATGCAGCTAGGGATGGCAGAAATACCCATGGGTCCGGGTCTGGGTCCGAATTTGGACCCATGGGTATTTTTGATCGGGTCTAGGTCCGGGTTCGGGTTTTGAAAGTGCATCTAGGCCCCTCAATTTGTTTTGGTGATTAATGATGACACAATTAAAGAGATCTAATGTTTTATCCAAGAATACTGCAGAGATCGAAATCATATCGAGCTTGGAATGACATTGGACGCTCCTATGACTACTTAAAAGCAAAAGGACGGCATCAAGACCAAAATTGTATCATTTTATTTATTTGTGTCTTAAGGGCAAATTAGTACTATTAAGAGGGTATGACGAGAAATCGACTTTAGGATGTGCATGTGCTCAACATCAAATCTGCATCTCTAATTAGCACTCCTACATTTGGTTATGAAAAGTTTCAAATTGAAGCCGGTAGGTAACCGAGTCTCCGGATTCCAGTCCGAGTATATCCGATTCAATCCGGAGTATCCGGACATTTGTCCGAGTCTCGGGTTGGACCTCGGTTATACGGTTCCGGTGGGTCCGGAGTATCCGGTTATTTGGTCCGAGTCTCGGATAACCGGAGTTTCAGGGTTGTTTGTCCGGACACTCCGCCTGTTCAAAAGCAGAATGTAACGGCTAGTTTTTCAAAAGGGTATTTAAAGCCTCCACTCCACTCCAACGGCTAGGATCTCTATTGAGCTCATTCATAGCAGCATTCAAGCCATTCCTAACCATCTCTAAGCATTCAATAGAGCCCCACTTCCTCCCATCAATTAATTTGGTTGTTGATTCATTTTGGTGAGGAGAGGAAGAAGCAAAGTGCTAAGTGCATTCATTTCATCTTGTTGAGCACTAGTTCATCCTCCAAGCGATTCTTCGTGGTGCTATTTCTCTTGGAGGTTGAAGGTCTCTAGCGGCTAGGAGTCACCGAGCTCTTGACAGCGTGTGGTGAGCCGGTCGTTTGTGAAGGCTAGTCTCGCCTCCGAAGGAAAGAGACAGAAGTGAAGCTTATGAGTGCATTTGTGCAACAGGGAGGAAAGCGGGTTGAAAGAGACTCGGCTCAAGTGTGTGACTTAGCCACCTCAATGGAGGCGTAGGATTCCTTCAAGAATCCGAACTTCGGTGAAAAATGGCGTCTCTCGCTCTCTTTTACTTTCTAGTCTTGCTTAGTTGGATTTGAATTTGTAAAGTTAGATCTAGCTCTTTTGCTTAGCTTTATTTCAAATCTGTCACAGCAATTGTTCTAGGTTGTTCTTGCTTCCTATTTCTAGTAGTTTATTGCTTGCTAGAATAGTTTTGTGCGTTCACGAGGCAGCTAACCGGAGAGTCCGGACTCAATACCTGGACACTCCGGATAAGCGGAGTATATCGGACCAAAACCCGGAGACTCGGGTTGACCAGACTTCGGCGATTTTATTCATTGCGTAATTTTTAATCCGCCTATTCACCCCTCTAGGCGACATCGTTGGTCCTTTCAATTGGTATCGAGCCAAATCTCCTTTATTTTGGCTTAACACGGAGAATCAAAGATGCCCGGAAATAGAAAGGTTACAGAAACCCATGGCCAAGAGAAAGCCTCGGGTTCCGGTATAGAAGTTACAATTCCATTAGATTATTCCTCATTTGAGTCTCAAACTCCTCATCCTATGTCTCCGTCTCGTCCGGCCTTCTCACTTCGATGGCACTCGATATGCGGCATGGAAAGCATAAGATGAAGATGCATTTGAGATCACTTCATCAGTGTATTTGGAAGATTGTTGAAACAGGTTTCAAGCCCACAAACCCCAACAATCTCACCTCAGAAGAAGACAAAGCTCAACACTTCAACGACTTGGCCGTCAATGCCTTGTTCAATGCTTTGAGCGACTCAGAGTTCAACCGGTCGATGGCCTTGACAATGCCAAGGACATTTGGGAAAAGGTTAATGGTCACTCATGAAGGAGTGTCAAGTGTCAGTGAATCAAAGATAGAGCTCATCATTGGAGAATTGAGCCGATTCACTCTAGAAGATGGAGAAACTTACACAAAGATGTTTGATCGCTTGATGTTGCTAGTAAATCAAGCAAAGGACTTGAAGCACCGAAGCTCACCGACAAAGCCATTGTTAAGATCATCCTCGGGTGATCACCCCACCAACCGCAATCTTGTGCAACTCATCCGGACCAGGCCAAACTTCGACTCCTCACTTCTCAAGATGTGATTGGCCAGGTTGATGACGGATGAGATGATAGTGAAGAAGCGGAGGTGGTGGAGGAGCTCAAATCCGCAGAAGAAGGGCATCGCCTTGAAGGCGTCAGGTGATGCAAGAAGCGAAGAGAGCTCAAGCGATAAAGAAAAGTCGAGCGGCCCCTTGACAAATGAAGATATGGCCTTGCTGGATTAGAAGATTCAACAAATTCTTGAAGAAGAAGGGCTACAAGCCGGGTAGTCACTCCAAGAGCTATGGCAACAAGTCAAGAGGGCGTCACTCCTCAAAGAAAGTGCTATGAGTGTGGGAACCCGGTCATTTCGCATTGCCGAGTGCCCACACAAAGAGAAGAAGGAAGAAAAGCCCTACAAGAAAGACAAGTTCAAGAAGAAGGACAAGAGCAAGAAGTACAAGGGCAAGGGTCATGCATACATTGGCAAGGAGTGGAACTCCGACTCGACCTGAGTCCGAGTCCGAGTCCAACTCAGGCAATGAAGGAGGACTTGCCACTTGTCGCCATCGCTACTCCATAGACAAAGTCGAAGAGCCTCTTCGACAAATTGAAGCGACTTAGATGAAGATGCTCCAATGTGCCTTATGGCAAAGGGGCACAAGGTATCATCTAAGAGCTCCACTCTTTCTATTGTTGATTATGGCTTAGATGATTGTGATGATGCTAGTGATGATGAGGAAGTAGCATTTAAGTCTATGAATGATTTTGATATTAAAAAATTAGACTTGCTACTTAAGGATATTGAAAAATTGGAGAAAGTAGTTGAACAAAAGGAGGCTATTCTTGAGGCTCAAGAGGATCTCCTTATTTTTGAAAAGGAGAAGAACATTGAGCTAGAGAAGAGCCTAGCTTTTGAAAGAAAAAAGAATGAGGATTTGGTCAAAAGTTCAAATTTGACCAAAAATGAAGCAATTAGTCTTGAGATCACCAATGCTTCACTCTTAGAGCAACTTGCAAAAGCAAAGGATGCTTGCAAGGCTCTTGAAGTGAAGCTTGTTGATCTCTCGAATAAAGCTTCTACCTCAATCAACAACTCCAATATTTCATTACCCTCGACGAGCAACGGTTGCGCTAGATGCTTTAATGTTGATGTTGCTACTTGTGCTACTAAGTGAGACTACGAAAGTCTTAGCTCATGAAAATGAGAAGCTTAAGGTGATGCTTGAAGATGGACTTCAAAAGTCCTACAAGGCAAGCAAGGGTTTAGAGGAGTATCTCAGTAAGCGCCAAGGTAATCCTAAGAGGCAAGGGCTTGGGTAATATTTCCGCCAAGGGCAAAGAGCAACATTGTTGTTGCTCCTTTCAAAGCAAGCCCATTCACTTTTGTAAAAGGCGAAGGAACATCCAAGCACAAAGCTCACTCGAGTTCTTTGCTTATGTGCTTAAAAGACTAACCTCGGTCGTGTAGTTGCTTATCATGTTGGGCGTAAGCGAAGAATGCTCCTTGTGTTCGTTCTATTTGGGTACCTAAATCGCTTGTCACTAATGTGCGTGGACCTAACCAAGTTTGGGTACCAAAGAGCAAAAACTAAATGTCATTTTGTAGGCCTATATCTCCGGTGAAACAAGTTGGATTTTGGATAGCGGATGCGCACCACATGGCCAGGAGAAAAACAATGTTACGCTCAATTGGGCGCCAAATGGATCAAATAGTGAAAGCATTGTCTTTGGAGACAATGGAAAAGGAGAAGTAATTGGATTGGGTAAAATTCCTATCTCAAGCAATTTTCAATTAAATAATGTTTTGCTTGTTGAGTCATTAAGCTACAATTTATTGTCCGTTGCACAATTATGTGAAGCGGGCTATAATTGTTTGTTTAATGAAAAAGGTGTGGATGTCATTAAGAGGCTTGATGGTTCAATAGCCTTTAAAGGACGTTTGAAGGGTAAGCTCTATCTCGTAGACTTCAATACGGATAGATTTAATCTTGAAACTTGCTTAATGGCTAAATCTAGCATGGGTTGGCTTTGGCATCGCAGTTAGCCCATGTTGGTATGAGGAATCTTCACAAACTCGTTAAAAGGCAACCACATTCTCGGACTAACCAACATTGTCTTTGAGAAAGATAGGATTTGTAGAGCTTGTCAAGCGTGCAAGCAAGTTGGTGCCTCCCATCCCGCCAAGAATGTAATAGCGACCACAAGGCCAGTTGGAAATGCTACATATGGATCTTTTGGTCGTGCCTACATAAGCATCGGGGGAAGTAAGTATGGTTTAGTCATTGTTGATGATTTTTCTCGATTCACTTGGGTGTTCTTTTTGCATGACAAAGGAGAAGTCCAAGTGACATTGAAGAAATTCATGAGAAGAGCTCAAAACGAGTTTGAAGTAAAGATCAAGAGAATTCGGAGCGACAACGGCACGAGTTCAAGAATATTGGTGTGGAGGAGTTTCTTGATGAGGAAGGAATCAAGCATGAATTCTCGGCTCCTATTCTCCACAACAAAATGGGGTGGCCGAGAGGAAGAATCGAACACTCATCGAGATGGCGCGGGCGATGCTTGGCGAGTACAAGGTTTCCGATAGCTTTGGCGGAAGCCATCAATACCGCAGCATGCCACAGCACCAACCGCCTCTACCTCCACAAGATCTTGAAGAAGGCAGCGTGCGAGTTGCTCAGGGAAGAAACCAAATGTCTCCTACTTTTCAGTCTTTGGGAGCAAATGCTATATCCTTAACAAAAAGGCTAAGTCCTCTAAATTCGCTCCTAAAGTAGATGAAGGTTTCTTACTTGGTTATGGAACTAATGCTTCACAGCGTCTGAGTTTTCAACAATACCACCGGTGTCGTTGAAATCTCGCGTGGCGTGACTTTTGATGAAACTAATGGTTCTCCAAGTAGAACAAGTTGATCGTGTTGTGATTGACAGGAAGAACCTCCTTGTGAAGCTATCAAGAAAATGGCAATCGGAGAGGTAAGACCTCAAAATTTGAAACTCACCAGAGCTCCCCAACCGGAGTCTCGGATTTCGAACCGAGTGTCCGGATCGGGTCGGAGTCTCCGGGTCCAATCTGGAGTCTCGGTTAGGGATGACTCAGGCGATATTCTCTCCTCGTCCAAGCAAGCTCAAGATGGTTCAAATGTCACTCAAGATGATGATGGCCCTATTCAAGCCTTGGACTCAAGCGAGTACCTCATCCGAGAGTTCATCAAAGCATTCAAAGAGATCATCCGATCGACAACATACTTGGAGACATCAACAAGGAGTATCCACTCGATCTCGAGTTGCAAATTTTGTGAATTTTACTCGTTTGTTTCCTCTCTTGAACCTCTTAAAGTAGATGAAGCGCTTGAGACCAGTTGGGTGATGGCTATGCAAGAGGAACTAAACAACTTCAAGCGCCAATCAAGTGCAGGAGCTTGTCAAAAGACCCAAGCAAACGTCATCGGCACTAAGTGGGTCTTCGAAACAAGCAAGATGAAAACGGGATCGTGACAAGGAACAAAGCTGCGTTTGGTTGCTCAAGGTACACTCAAATCGAAGGTTTGGATTTCATGAAACTTATGCTCCAAAGTAGCTAGGCTTGAATCTATTAGAATATTACTTGCCTTTGCTACTCACCATGATTTCAATTTGTATCAAATGGACGTGAAGAGCGCCTTCTTAAATGGACCACTCTCTAAGATGGTCTCGTTGAGCAACCACCGGTTTTGAAGATCCAAGACATCAGGACCACGTCTACTACCTTCACAAGGCACTATATGGACTTAAGCAAGCTCCAAGGGCATGGTTGAATGTCTACTAGACTTCCTTCTCGAACAAGGTTTCGTAGTAGTCGGAAAGGCCGACCCTACTCTCTTTACTAAGCATATTAATGATGATTTGTTAGGTATTGCCAAATATATGTCGATGACATTATATTTGGATCTACTAATGAACATTTGTGTAAAGAGTTTAGCAAAATAATGACCAAAAGAATTGAGATGGCCATGATGGGAGAGTTGAAGTTCTTCCTCGGATTTCAAGTCAAACAACTCAAGGAAGGAACTTTCATTTGTCAAACCAAGTACATCAAGGACATGCTCAAGAAGTTCGAATGGAGGGCGCCAAGCCTATAAGGGCGCCTATGCGAGGCCAGCGGGCATCTAGACCTCGACAAGAAGGTAAAACCGGTCATCCAAAAGGTATATCGTTCGATGATCGGTTCTCTCCTTTATCTTTGTGCATCTAGGCCCGATATCATGCTTAGCGTTTGTATGTGTGCACGCTTTCAAGCGCTCCAAAAGAGTGCCACATGGTGGCCGTTAAGAGAATCTTGAGATACTTAGTGCACACTCCTCATTCGGACTTTGGTATCGAAAGGATCCTCCTTTGAACTCATTGGCTATTAGATGCGGATTATGCAGGTTGCAAAGTGGATAGGAAGAGTACCTCGGAACACCTTTCTTGGGTAGGTCCCTAGTCTCGTGGTCTTCCAAGAAACAAAATTCCGTAGCCTTATCCACTTGAAGCCGAATACATAGGCTAGGGAGTTGTTGTGCCCAATTACTTTGGATGAGACAAACCTTGAGTGATTATGGCCTAAACTACAAAAGTGTTCCACTACTGTGTGACAATGAGAGTGCCATAAAAATTGCCAACAATCCTGTCCAACACTCCCGAACAAAACACATAGATATTCGCCATCATTTCCTAAGAGACCACGCAACTAAAGGCGAAATTGATATCCAACATGTGAGTACAAATGATCAATTAGCCGATATCTTTACCAAGCCCCTTGACGAGAAAAGGTTCTGTGAATTGAGAAGTGGTCTAAATATTCTAGATTCTCGTAACGTGGCTTGATAAGTGCTCATATATTGTTTGTTGAATGAAAAATGAATTTCAAAACCTTATTTATCTTTTTCTTTGAAATTATCTTGTGTTGTTGGTTCTTAATCCTCGGATCGCATCATTGCCGTGTGACTATAGCCTGGTTGCTTAATTGTTAGCTAGTCACATGGTGGATGGATGCCCTAGGACTCCTCCCTATCTCTCTCCGCTGGTCTCCGAAGCTTCCCTTGAAAAATTCCTTTTCTTCTCGAGCTGGAGGACCCGGAGTATCCGTGAGTCTCAACCGGAGTATCCGAGTTATCCGGAGTATCTGGTTGTTTAACCCGGAGTCTCCGGGTTACCCGGAGTATCCGGACTGAAGATCCGGAGTCTCCGGGTTGGGGCGTGCGGTTCTATTCCAAAACCATCGCGCGCCTCCTCTTTTCCCACCGTGTCTCTCTCTCTCTCCCATGCTCTCCTTGCGGTTAGGGCATCTCCTCTCCATCTTCTTCATCTCCAAGGCGTGTGGGACTCCTCCTCTCCCTCCGTTTTGTAGAATCAAGGTAAGGAGGCTTGCCCTAATCCTCCTCATTCCGTTTTTGACTCCACTTCTCCTCATTCTAAGGGATCTCCGTGTGGATTGTCTCTTCTAGGGTGCGGTCTCTCGATTCCTTGGTTCTCGAAGATCGAAGGGTTGTCAATCTCTTCTCACCGTGTTCCTCATTTCAATCTTGTTAAGGTGAGTTCAAGTTCTAACCCTCTCCCGCAAAATCCATGGCCATTTGTTGTACTTATCTCTTAATCCTTCATCCTAGTGGCCTTCTAGACCCATTACTTGTTGTTTTTGGGGATGGATTCCGTGAAATCTTTCTGGCCATGCGCGTTTTCTGGCACATCCGGAGTGTCCGGACTCTGGGTCCGGAGTCTCCGGGTTGATCCGGAGTGTCCGGACATTTTGTCCGGAGTCTCTGGATGTAATCCAGAGTATCCGGACATTTTGTCCGGACTCTCCGGGTTGGGTGCCTCGGCCAGATTCTAATCTTCGCTGTTTTTCTTGTCGCCTCTCGGCTAATTCCTTTCTTTCGCTCTATCTGGTCAGATGGATCCTTCTCAGGGAACTTCCGGTGGCAGTGTTCCTCCTCAGCAGCCATCCGGTGGCAGTGATCCTCCTCAGCAGCCTTCTGGTGGCGGTGATCCCGCTCAGGGCTCGTCTCCCACCAATTCTCCTCCACGCCTCCGCCCGGCAGAATTGGGTGGCCGGACTCCACGTCCGGACCTCGAGGCCGGCTAGCGTCGTCGGCACCTGTCTGTCTCCACCTCGGTCGACTCCTGATCGGATGAGCATCAGCGAGATACTCATGCGCGACTTTGTGATGGAAGAGGGGCCGAGTTTCCGTTAAGGCGCTTCATTGGTCCTCTAGCCAAGGCCAAGCCTGTGTGGAACTATCCAATGTCCGTGAACCCAATGAGAATAATCGATTACCGAACAGGATCTGGAAAGGGGAAAGCCATTGTTGAGCACAGGAAGAAAGATCCTCTAGAGCTCCTCCAGGATGAGTATGTGGACCGCCGGTTTTGGAACCGGTTTCAGTCTGATTACTATGAGGCAGGTCTATACCCCACTTGAGCACCGATGGTTCGCATGAAGACCATTGGCCCGAGAATACATGGCCGGCCTGGCAATCGATCTTCAGAGATTATTCAGATTTGCGAGCTGCATCAAGTCAAGAATATCATGGCATTCAAGTGTGACTGGAACAATGAGGTTCTCATGCAGTTCTATGCCACCTTGTACTTTGATAAGAATGATGAGGCCATATGGTGGATGACTGATAAGATTTGGTATGTGGCTAGCAAGAAGAGGTTTGCCAGAGTCCTCAATCTCAGATATAATGACAGTCCAAAGCTTCATGCAAAGAAAGTGATGACTCCTGAGCAAATTGAGGCTTTGTATGACACTTCTAGGAGCTTCACGGTTGGGACCATCAAGGGTCTAAAGGATGTACCAGCTGTGCTCAACAGGATGTTAAGGGTCACCCTTTGGCCTAAGGAGGGAGATGCTTCTGCCATCAGTTCCTATGGAAGGAACTTGCTGTTTCACCTCGTTGAGCGCACCCACTCGTTTGATATTGTCGATTTCATGTGGGAGACGATGAGGCGAATCTTGTGAGCAACATGGCCGATTCTGACTATGCACCCTTTGTGATGACCTTGATCTCTTCGTTGAGTGGTCAAGTTTGTCGAGAGATGAGGAGCACCTTGCTTACAAGGTCCGACCTCCTTCCTCATACTGCTCCGGTGCCTGGTCAGTTCCTCCAGAGGACTCGTCGTGGGTCGCGCTTCGGCTTCCACCTCTGCTGCGCTCCTGTTGTGCCTCCTCCGTTCCATACGAGCGGTAGGGTCCCGAGCGGCACTCTTGAGAGGATGCTCAAGCATGTCTTCCTCCTTTGCCCGCGACATCTCCACGGCGAAGGTGATGAGTCGGCGAGATCAAGAAAAATGGTCAAGACATTCGCAGCATCCGCCCGCCACAATGGCGGCGGTCTCTCCGACTCCTCCGGGTCTTTCGAGAGAGTAGCGATGCCACCTCTCGATCGGCTCTTGGCATCACCTCCTCCTCTCCGCTTTCTTGGCCAGAATGACCGGCGGCGAAGTACTCGCGTCCGACGACGAAGACGACGACGAGTGATCCTTCGTTTTCCTCCCTCTTTTGGTGTCTTGATGCCAAAGGGGGAGTGATATATGCGTTGTTGTCTTTAGCCGTCTTTAGTCGCGTTGGAGAGGCGTTTGAGTTCTTGTGCGCTTGTGGACTCTTGTTGCTTCATATCTTTGCTTATTTCGTGTCGTGAACTCTGTTATTCCATGTAATGTCTTTAATGCTTATTTTATGCATGGATTGCTTTCAGTTACTTGTGATATATTCTCTGATGCAATTGTTTGAGGGGGAGCCCTCGGTTATCTCTCGTTAAATATGTGCATTTGTCTCCACTAAATTCTTCTAATGCACACATTTAGGGGGAGCTCCTCTTTTTAATCTTGTAGCCTAAGTCTAGTTCTCGTTATTTTATTTGCTGATTAATTGTGTTGTCATCAATACACCAAAAAGGGGGAGATTGAAAGTGCATCTAGGCCCCTCAATTTGTTTTGGTGATTAATGATGACACAATTAAAGAGATCTAATGTTTTATCCAAGAATACTGCAGAGATCGAAATCATATCGAGCTTGGAATGACATTGGACGCTCCTATGACTACTTAAAAGCAAAAGGACGGCATCAAGACCAAAATTGTATCATTTTATTTATTTGTGTCTTAAGGACAGCCGTACTATTAAGAGGGTATGACGAGAAATCGACTTTAGGATGTGCATGTGCTCAACATCAAATACTGCATCTCTAATTAGCACTCCTACATTTGGTTATGAAAAGTTTCAAATTGAAACTGGGTAACCCGAGTCTCGGATTCGATCCGAGTATCCGATTCAATCGGGAGTATCCAGGACATTTTGTCCGAGTCTCGGGTTGGACCTCTCGGTTATAGTTCAGTCCGGAGTATCCGGTTTGGTCCGGAAGTCTCGGATAACCCGGAGTTTCCGGGTTGTTTGTCCGGACACTCGGCTGTTCAAAAAGCAGTAATGCGGCTAGTTTTCAAAAAGGGTATTTAAAGCCTCCACTCCACTCCAACGGCTAGGATCTCTATTGAGCTCATTCATAGCAGCATTCAAGCCATTCCTAACCATCTCTAAGCATTCAATAGAGCCCCCACTTCCTCCCACCAATTAATTTGGTTGTTGATTCATTTGGTGAGGAGAGAGGAAGAAGCAAAGTGTTAAGTGCATTCATTTCATCTTGTTGAGCACTAGTTCATCCTCCAGCGATTCTTCGTGGTGCTATTTCTCTTGGAGGTTGAAGGTCTCCTAGATGGCTAGGAGTCACCGGGGAGCTACCACGCGTGTGGTGAGCCCGGTCGTTTGTGAAGGCTAGTCTCGCCTCAGAAGGAAAGAGACAAGAAGTGGCCGCGAGTGCATTTGTGCAACAGGGAGGAAAGCGGGTTGAAAGAGACCGCTCAAGTGTGGCCAAGGCCACCCTCAGCGAGCGTGATTCCTTCAAGAATCCAGAACCCGGTGAAAAATCGCGTCTCTCGCTCTCTCTTTTACTTTCTAGTCTTGCTTAGTTGGATTTGAATTTGTAAAGTTAGATCTAGCTCTTTGCTTAGCTTTATTTCAAATCCTGTCTAGCAATTGTTCTAGGTTGTTCTTGCTTCCTATTTCTAGTAGTTTTATTGCGCTTGCTAGAATAGTTTTTATTGGCGCTCGAGCTACCTAACCGGAGAGTCGGACTCAATCTAGGACACTCGGGATAACCGAAAGTATCCGAACCAAAACCCGGAGACTCCGGGTTGACCAGCTCGGCCAGTTTTATTCCGCTGCGTAATTTTTAATCCGCCTATTCACCCCCCCCTCTAGGCGACATCGTTGGTCCTTTCAGGTTTGGGTCCGGATCCAAATATAGACCCATGGGTACTGTAGACCCGGACCCATTTCGGCCTGCCATCCCGCCGACCCACTATGTAGTCTGTGTATTGGCCCGTTAGCTGCCGATCTCAGGACTCAGGATATACACCAAACATCCAACCCTAGCCGCCAGCCTCAGCCTCTTAGGACTCACAGGCACGGCTCATGCATGTCGCCCTCTCACAGCCTCAGCCGCCCTTCACAATTCACACTCTCATAGCCTCAGCCGCCAACCCTACCGTCGCTAGCCGCTGTGGCGCCGTCACCGACCCCTATCGGCATCTAGCGACCGGAGATCTGCCATCCGCGACCGGAGATCTAGACCCGGCGACCGCGACCCGGCGACCGCGACGGCGCTTCCTGCGGCCCTTCCTGCTGACCCGGCGACGCGGCAATGCGACCCGACCGAGCCGTCCGGCGACCGCGACCCGGCTTCCTGCTGACCGCGCTTCAACTGTATGTTGATTGTTCAACCTGCCGACCGCGCTTCAACTATATGTTGGTTGCTCCCTCTTTTTGAAACCGAGAATCATTAGGCAGAATTTTGACACAATCTGCAGTATATGACTAGTCTGCTTGACTGCTTGCTTGTATCTGCACAAGTAGTTAATCAAAATTCAGCATGACACGATAAATAATTTATTGCTGTGTTTTGTTGTTGCTTGGATTTCCACATATATTCTGAAAAGTAAACGACGCTTTCACTACTTTTGTGCGTAATGTTCTTGTGTGTCATACTAGATAACTAGAAATGCTACCTACGACAGAATAAAATATTTCCAAGGATATGGTCCAATGTGTGTTCCTTCTTTTCTAATCTCATATGATATCTGAGGGTATTTGAATCCCTAGAGATGCTAACGTTACTATCTTGCTCTCCATGTTCTTTTGTTGAAGGTCCCTGTATTCTGTGTCTAATCATCTTGGTTGTTGGCAGTTTAAGAAATAAATCACTAGTCCGTATCATCGGTCACTGTCATGATCAGAGCCTCATTGCGATCCTTACTTCCACTTTTCCGCATAGCTAGCCTCAATCTTTGAGTGGCTCTTTAGTTGTAAATGTTGGAATACTGAATACTGGTTCAAAGGATAGATGTGTGGAAAACTGAGAAATTCATTGCTTTGTAGTACATATTTCATTGTTGGTGATATGGTAATATTTCCTTAAGTGTATTTGAGAAAGGCATCTGCTTTACCTTATATATTCCATCAAATATTCAGTATGTGATAATGTGAAGCACCACTATTGTGAATAAATCTTAGTTTTATTCAGTATGATAAATGGAGAAGCCAAATCTGAAACTTAGCATATGATTTATTGATTTGTTCAGTGAAAGCTGAAAATGGTGTCTCCGGATAGAGATAACCCTAATTCAGTGGAAACGCCTGCGGCAACGCAGAGCTCAGCTCTAGGTGATCAAAGTTCAGCCATTGGGGCAGCGGCAGCGCATTGCTCCGACGTAGGTCAAGGTGGATCATCACAAGGCAATGAATCCAAAACAGCGGTAATAAAAGAAAACTAAAATCTAAAGTGTGGGAAGAGTTTGAACATGTATTGATTAATGGGAAATGGAAAGCTGTTTGTGGGTATTGTAATGCTAAACTTAGTGGAGACACACATCATGGAACTTCACATTTATCAAAACACTTGAGTACTTGTGGTGCAAAAAATGCAATGGGTCTAAAGCAGAAAAAACTGAGGTTGACAAAGGGAAATGAAGGGAGAGTGAATGTAGAAAACTATATTTTTGATCAAGATATTGCTACGAAGGAGCTAGCATTGATGATATGTGTTCATGAATATCTTTTATCTATGGTTGATCATGAAGGCTTTAGGAAATTTTGTTCTGCACTACAACCAATCTTTAGGATGGTCTCAAGAAATACTATTAGAAAGGATATATTAGGTATGTATGAAGTGCAAAAGGCCTCGATGGTGAAGTTTTTTGCAAATTTCAAGAATAGAGTTGCCATCACGACGGACCTTTGGACTGCAGGACATCAAAAGAGAGGTTATATGGTAGTTACTGCACATTATATTGATGATGATTGGAACCTAAAGAGCTATCTTTTAAGGTATTATAAAATAGAAATTGTTTGTTGCACTTATTTCATATTATTTTGTTGTATATAAATCTAAAAATTTATTTCTTTTGTTGTACTAGGTTCATGTATGTGCCATGTCGTCATACGGTAGAGGTTATATGTCAAGCTTTGCATAATTGCCTTGTTGAGTGGCATCTTGAGAACAAGATATCTACAGTTACTTTGGACAATTGCTCATCGAATGACAAAGCTATTGGGGAATTGACAGATAAGTTGGATTCTAACTCACTCATGTTACATGGTAGATTAGTTCATATGAGGTGTTGTGCCCATATTTTGAACTTGATTGTGCAAGATGGAATGAGTGTCATGGAAAAGGGCATCGAAAGAGTGCGTGATACTGTTGCATTTTGGTCGGCAACACCTAAAAGACATGAAAGGTTTGAAAAGATGGCCCGCATTATGAGCATAACATACAACAAAAAATTGTCTCTTGATTGTAAAACAAGATGGAATTCAACTTATTTGATGTTACAAGTTGCCCTGCAGTATCAAGAAGTTTTTAATCGTCTGAAGCTACAAGTTAAATTGTTTACTTGTTGTCCTACTTTAGAGGATTGGCGGTTTGCAAAGGATGTATGTGGTAGGCTAAAAATATTTTTTGACATTACTGAGTTGTTATCAGGCACTAAGTATGTTACAGCCAATCTTGTCTTTCCCAAAATTTGTGGCATTAATTTAGCAATAAGAAAATGGCAATTGAGTGATAATGAACTTTTGCAAAAGATGTCTGAGGAGATGAAGAGAAAATTTGATAAGTATTGGAAGTATGTTCATGGTCTTATGTCAATTGCAACAGTCCTTGATCCAAGATTTAAGACTCATATGTTGCATGCTTTGTATGGGTCTATATATGGACATGACCACGCAACTGCAAAGGTTGATGACATAAAGAAGCTTATGTTGGATTTGTTGTTAGAGTATCAAGAGACTTCTGAAATTGTCAGTACATCTGATGCCACAAGCATAGCTTCTGACCAACTTGGAGTAGATGAAGTATTTCATATCTTTGATACTTATATGTCTTCTCAGCCTACAAGTTGTGCTTCTCATGTTCGGTCAGAGTTAGATTTATACTTGGAAGAACCTCTATTGCCTAGAACACAAGAGTTAGATATAATCACTTGGTGGAAGTTTGGAGGTATTAAGTACCCGACCTTGCAAAGGATAGCTCATGATATATTGCCAATTCCTGTAACAACCGTGGCATCTGAATCTGCATTTAGTACAAGTGGCAGAGTGCTTTGTCCACATCGAAGTCGTCTTGCCCCTAATATGGTTGAAGCACTTATGTGCATGCAAGGATTGTCATCTGCGGATATGCTAGGTAACATTAAATATTTGCATTCCATTTCATCTTTTTGTTTCATCTTTTAACTATTGCTAATTTTTCTCTTAGGAGATACTTCTAATTTCTTTGCAATCGGAACTGTTCTCGAGGATGAAGAAGAGATGATTGAAGATGAATCGGGTGCCACCAGTTTATGAAGAGTTGATGGAAGATGAATCGGAACTGTTTTTAGATTGTTGGAGTATTTCTAGCTACAATTAAACATTCTGAACTTGTAGCCGGATGGGAACACAGCCGTACATTGTTTGTTTCTGTGTGTTGCCATGGACGATGGACCCTCCATTGTTCGGGTTGGGTTGTGCTAATTTTTCTCATATGTGATATGTTGCATGCTTTGTATGGTTCCTTTATTATACTTCCCATTCTGTTGACTTGTTTGCTGGAAATCTGAAATCATGTACCATTTAGAGTTGATAACCTTGCTATGCATCATATGGCTGTTTGGAGTTGCTGGAAATGTGAAATCATTTACTGTAGCTGTGAATCTGTGATTTCGGGTCATGCTGTAGTTTCGGGTCCAGGGTACCCATCGGGTCCGGGTCTGGGTCCAGATTAGGACCCGTAGGTCAATTCCGGTCCGGGTTCGGGTCTGCAATTCGGGTCTCGGGTCTGGGTCCACGGGGGACGGACCCAGAGCTACCCGACCCGATTGCCACTCCTACATGCAGCAAGCACTAGCATCAAGCAAGAGAGTGCTATAGTGCTCCTTTCCTTTTTTTGCAAAATTGCTCAAATGATATCGCATGCTAGGTTTGATAGTAGAAATGGAATGCTCATGCGATGAGGATCATGATGGTATGACATGCATGAGCTGATTTTGTGTTCTTGAATGTGATTTTGAGGAGAGAAGGTTTGGGGAGTCTTGTGTTCTTGGGTATGTGCGTTCATTAGAGAATTTTTTTTACAGATAATCATTTTTTATTTGTGTATTACCAAAATATACCTTCATAATTTTTTTTTGCAGAAGTGGACTATTTTCGCGCCACGTCATCGCGAATTGGGGCATTTCGCGCCACGTCATCGCGATTTGGGGCATTTTGCGCCACGTCAGCGCAAATTGGAGCGAATCGCGCCACGCTGGCGCGATTAGGACCCGCTGGCGCGATTAGGACCCGCTGGCGCCACGTGGCCAGGCATGGCGCGATTCACGCCAGCGTGGCGCGACGGAGCGTCACCGACCGTGCGGGCAAAGCGAGCGGCGTCGGGAGGCGATGGCGGCTGCCACCGACAATGGCGCCCATTATTGGTGGCCAACAACCGACGCAGCCGGTCCAAGCAAGCCAGAGAAGAGAGAAGCCAAGCCAGAGAGAAGAAAAGAGAAAGAGCAAGGAAAGAAAAGAAGGAAGAAGAAGAGAAAAGAAAGAAGAAGAGAAAAGAAACAAGAAGAAGAAAAGGAAGAAGAAGAAGAAGAAAAGAAGAAGAGGAGGAGGAGGAGGAGAAGAGTATTTTTTTGTGCTTGTTCGTCGTTCGTTCGTCGTTCGTTCATCGTTCATCAGTTAGTAATTTTTATAATTGTTTTTTCGTCATTGTAATTTATATATATGTAGGAAAATTATAGGTAGTCCTAAAAAACTCTTATAGTAATCTAGAACAATGTATTATGTAAATAATTTTGTTTTATGCATAATTTATGAAATTATGTGTGAATAATGTTGTATATGTGCAAATAATGTTGGTACGTAATATAATATTGGCCTAGAAATATATTTGTTGGAATATTGAATTATTTGAGCAAAAAAATATGTTGTTGGTTCGGCAAAATTAACATAGTAGTTAGTAATTATTTATGAGACTAAAAAAAGTAGGTTTAGATGGAAAGAAAGATGGTATGTACAGAAAAAGAAGAAACGGATAGGAAAAATTGCTGCGGACACAGAAAAATTGTTAAGTAAAATATAGTATGCTATTTGAAAGTTATTATGCAAATATTGTTATGGTATGAACTAAATATTGCAGCACACACCGGAAAATTGTTAGGGTATCAACTAAAACGTAATTTCAATTTTCTCCTCAATTATTTAAATCAAATATATTGAAATGGTCATAACTTTTGATCCATAAGTTCAAATTGAGTGAAACAAGTTTCAAAATTCATAGAAAAAAGAATTAAAGTTTGAACTCTGGTTTAAAATAGAATTCAAATTGAAAGTGCAATTGAAATTCGAAAAAAATGCGCTAGTATTCTTTAGAATCCTTATGTCTTAACCTGATCGTGTGATATCAATTTCCTAATTTGGTTAAATAATAATTTGATCGTGTGATTTCAATGCGTTAAATAAAAAAACTGGTTTAACTTGATCATGTGATATCCATTATTTCATAACCATAAATTCAAATTGAATGAAATAATTTTCTAAATTAATGTTAAATCCTGTAATTTTGTAAAATCATGGAAAAATGCAAAAAACTGTAGTTTTGTATCGTTGTGATGTGAAATATGTTTGATTGTGTAGTTTAATATCCAAATGATGTACGATGCAACTGTAAATTGGTACCATGATGTACGATAATAAATGTATGTAGTGTGGTAGGATGCAGTTCAAATTATTTTGTTTCACAACTCTATTGCAGTTGCCATTAATATGCAGTAGGTATATCAAATATTACTTGCGCATATCGTAAACAATTTTTAATATGCAGTAGGTACGTCTGCTATGGATGCATTCAAAGTGTTTTACGGTGACGGAGTGGTTCAGGAGGGGCAATATGGGGTAGATCTGAGTAGCTTTCAGCAGTGTATTTTGTACCATCAGAATCCGAATGAAATGAGTTTCGAAGATCTGTGCGGGTGGATTTGTCACAGTCTTTCATTGAATCCTATAGTGCATGATGTGAGCATTAAATGCTTGTGGCCGAGAGGTACACACGACTCGGTATGGGTTCTTAGACCGTTGGAGCGGGCTAAGTCTTGGAAGAACTACGTCAATTCATCAAGACGACGTGGCTGGGGTTTTGTCCTCTTTGTGCAGGCGACGATCAAAACAGACTTGCCAAGTAACGAAACCCCGATCGCGGTGCAAGCAGAAAGTCCGACAGAAGTTCATGAGAATATTCGATCATGCGCTGCAGCGACGGGACAAGCAGATGAAGGGGAGGAATTGGAAGGGTTAGTGGATGTGCTAGAGCAAAACAATCTGCGGGCGGCGGGGGAAGAAGAGGCACTTGTGATGGACGAACACGATGAATCGTCCTCGGACGATGATGGAAGTACGTCCGCACAGGTGTCTGCTGCTTGGAATAGGGGCGAAGCGAAAGACCTAGCAGTCGACGATGCCGTTGACTCGACATGTGAGTACCGACCAACTGAGGTTCATGTGCACGCAATGTACGCGGAGAAGTCTGCTTTGCAGGATGCTATAAGGGTCTGGGTGATGAGCTTGCAACGGCCGGCGAGAGTTGTGAAATCCAGTAAAGATTGTTACACGGTGAAGTGCGAAAACGCCGAATGTGGTTGTTGTGTTCATGCCCACAGGCCCAAGTATGAGTTGAACTGGGTAGTCACGAAGGTGGTGCAGCACAGTTGTGTTCTGAGCAATGTAACATCGAGACATCGTAACCTCACATCATCTTTCATCGCGAACGTGATGTACGGAGAGATTGTCGAGAAGTTTGACATGGAGGCACAGCACATAGTACTTGCCATGAGGAATAGATATAAATACCAAATCAGCTATGCCAAAGCATGGAGGGCGAAGCAGAAGGCGTTGGAGAAGCGCTTTGGTACATTCGAGGCATCCTATGACAATCTTCCCCGACTTCTGGACGTCCTGAAGGAAAGAAACCCTGGGACATATACTGCTATACATGATAGAGAATCTCAGAACCCGCTTGGTTTTATGGTTATGGAGCGTGCTTTCATCGCACTTGGGCCTTGTGTGGAGGCTTTCAGGCATTGCCGGTCGATTATGTGCGTGGACGGGACTTTCCTCACCGGCAAGTACAAGGGCCAAATTCTGACGGCCATCGGTGTGGACGAAAACAACCATATACTTCCTATAGCCTTTTCTTTCGTGGAAGGTCAAAATTACGAGAGTTGGATGTGGTTCTTCAGAAAACTGAAGATCGGAGTTGTGAAGGATAGGCCAAATATGTGCATAATTCACAACCTCCACGCAGGGCTGATGAAAGCGATAAAGAAGATGCAGGAAGATGTGCAAGAGCCCTATCCGTGGCCGGATTTGCAGAACCGGTGGTGCATGCGACATATGGCGGCTAACCTGTTCAAATATTTCAAAAGTAAGAAGTTGATGAACCTATTCAAGAGGTTGTGCAAGCAAAATCAGCAGAGAAAGTTTGATGCCATCTAGGAGAAGCTTGACGAGCTCACTAGCAAGCAGATACGTGACGGAGGCACCACAGCGTTTGCAGCCCTTACCGGACATTGACCCGCCAAACATCAGAAGGAGGCTTTCCAGAAACATCAAGTGTTTCTTGCACTGGATCGAATTTGAACCGGTTGAGAAGTGGGCACTGTTGTATGACACACTTGGGGCAAGGTATGGGGTTATGACAACCAACCTTGCTGAGGTATACAACTGGGTCATAAGGGGTCTTCGTGGCATGCCCCTTGTTGCTATCATCGAAGGTATGTTGTACGGTACAGTGAGGTATTTCCGGGAACGGCATGCCGCGGCAGTGTTGCATGCAAGTACCATTCAGAGTCCCTACTGCAGCGTCGTTACAGTTTGGATGGCGAAGAAGGTTGAGAAGGCCCTCCTACATTCCGTCGTCGTCATGGGTACGACGGAGTTACGATTTGAGGTAACACTGAGGAATATGGAGGGGCTGGGAATGTCAAGTGGGAGAATCACCCACGAAGTGAGCTTGGGCGGTGGTGGGGATGGCATGTGCACCTGCACTTACTGAAAGCCGTACCTTCTACATAAACTCTGTTCGCATGTGTTGGCGGCCTGCGGGCAGATTCAGATGAGCAGTGTACAATTTGTTTCTCCGTACTACATGGCGGATACGGTCGTTGAAACGTGGTCCGGTGAACTACACGGGTTTCATGTTGCTGGAAACTTCACTGAAATTGACAATGCCATGCGCAAATGGGTCCCTGACATTAACAGAGTGAAGGGCGGGAAAGGTCGTCGCCAAACGCGCCGCATCCGCAATGACATGGATGAATCCGAGGTTGGAGGCCCTGTCCGGAGGTGTGTCCTATGTGGAGAGTACGGCCATAGGAAGAATAAATGTCCTGCGAAGAGCGTTTCAAATGGAGGGTCTTGACGTATATGCCTGTAAGGCGTGTTGCCTTGTTTGAGGGTTCCCCCCGTTTGTATGGAATGTAATAATCGTACATGTCTACGTTAAATTCTTATGGCTATGACTCCTACCAACAATTGTGTTTCTTCTGTATGTCATGCTTCGAGGAGTGACTACTTGTAATGTCAAAAGAATTGCGTCTGGTGTTGCTTGTTTAAATCTAGCAAACTAGTATCTTTTTATCTATCGCTCGTACGTTTGGTGTTGCTTGTTTTTCCTTTTGACATAATATCTATCTTTGATCTGGTCAATATAAATTATTAGTTTGTTTGTTGTGCGCAGGTATGGCGGCTGTGGGCGAGGGTTGCGATTGGTCGTACGACCTTCTTGATCGTCACTTGGACGCATGCCACTGTGCACGGTTGCACGCTACTACCAGAGCGGGCACGGATCCTGGTGTCTTGTCTACACGGACTCCAATACATGCATAGGGCCTTGACGACCGCTGGTTACCTAGGTATGTAAGCATACCAAGTTTTGTGGTACTTAATGGGTTGAAGCACGTTGTGGTCTAACTGGTAATTCATTGTTGCAGATTGGAGGCGGCGGGACTACTTCCCCTTGCACGGATGGTGGAGGCCACACAGGAGGACCACGTCGAAGGTCTGGACGGTGAGGTCGTCATCGTCGAGAGATCCCGACGCTTTCCCTTCGACCGATCCCTCCTTACTGCCCTCGTGGACCGCTGGCGGCCTGAGACGCATACCTTCCATCTGCCTTGTGGAGAGATGGCGCCAACTCTGCAGGATGTTTTGATGCTGACCGGTCTCCCAATCGCTGGCCAGGCAGTTGTGCCACCGGAGGTGGATGACGACTGGCGTGACGACCTTTTTGCTCGGTTCGCAGGAGTCCTCCCCCCTGCACAGGGAGGCCAGCCGCAGTACACCCCGCTACACCCACGACAGAGGCACGGTCCCACTCTCACGTGGTTTCTCCAATTCGAGGTATGTGTTGGCACGGTTCAAAATTGGTCCGATTTATTTTATCTGTGTAACCAAAAACCTTTTCTTCTTGCAGGTAACTAGGATGGCTGGGGACGCCACGGAGTACCAGGTGAGCCGGCACCTAGAGGCTTACCTGTTGTGGTTGTTCGGGTGGGTGATGTTCACCACGACCCATGGAGACAGCGTCGACGCTAGGCTTGTCCCGATCGCACGGGCCATAGCGGATGCTGCCCCCATGAGGTACCTGAGTACAGCTGGGGGTCAGCTGTACTTTGTGCCACCTATCGGGGTCTATGCGATGCGTGCCTCAAGACGCGCCTCGGTTCGATCCTCTCCGGATGCCCACTCCTGCTCATGCTATGGTCATTCGAGCGCTTCCAGATTGGATGACCATGGGTTGACGACCGGGTGTATGGCCCGGAGTTCTACGGGGACACGGAGGTGGACCGCCCTACGATGGGCTCTCTTTGGTGCCGCAGATGGGTACACACATGTTTTTTGTGTTATGCAATCTCACTTTCCTGCCTCTTTCGTATTAACCTTATATCTGTATCTTCTGTAGCCACAATGGGCTGGTCTGCAGGTACAGAGTGTCTATGCCCACTTCACCGAGGCGTTCGACCTTTTACGGCCCGAGCGTGTCCGGTGGGAGCCTTACACCTTATCGGAGGTTAAGAAGCGCGCACTGCACGGTTTGTCCATCCTTTGCGCGCGAGATCTTGTGTACTTGCACACACGAAGGAAGCTTGTGTACGATGTGTACGTTGAGGATTACTTGGTTCACCGGGTAATGAGGCAGCTGGGACTCAGGCAGGAGGTCCCTGTTCCACGCGGCGTGCCAGTCCCCACAGAGACACACATGTCGGTAACTTCACTTCTCCTTACATTTCGAATTCAACTCACTTTACATGCTAACGGGTTTACAACTTCCGTAGGCATTCGAGGCGAGGTGGCCGCCGGACTAACTGGGCCGTGAAGATGGCCCCTTGGGTGGAGCAGTGGAGTCAGGCACTAGAAGACCGGGTTGCAGATTTCGACGTGTACGACATATCCGGATACCAGGAGTACCTACAATGGTACTCCCCACTTACACGAGTATGCCTTTTGCCCCTTGCTGAACCGGAGGATATCGTACCGACTCGTGCACACGACACATATCCCACCCATGTTGCATCGGCGATGCACTTTGTGGTACGTCAACAAGAGAGTGTACTCAAATTTTAAACGGGATGCAAGCATACATATATCTTACGGTATGTCATCACTTTCAGGGCAACATGGGGACAGAGATAGAGCAAGACTTGAGGTCCATGAGAGGCCGTTTGTGCGGGGGTTTGGAGACCTCCCGGGAGGAGATCACGACGTTCATGGATCGAATGATCGCGAAGACGGCGAGGATTGTGCGGGCCGTTTCATGCCAGCATAGTTTTGACGCCGCTGGTGTGGGGTTGCAAACGTCGGGCTTAAGACAGCAAGGGGTCCGGATTAGTACACGACCGCCGCCGACACCACCGTACAGACCTCCCTCACCGCCGCCGACAGCACCGTTCAGACCTCCGACGTTGCCGTACCCACCGCCGCCACCACAGGAGCAGCCTGGGAGCTCATCATGGCAGCAGCAGGCCCCGTTCTTCGTGGCAGGTAATATTCTCACTTAAACATGCATTGCATTTCATGGTAACTAATACTCGTGTATGGCAGACCACCCGTTCGGATACCCTGGCGGTGCGACATGGATGCCTACTCCTTTCTTGGTTCCGACCCCAGGTGTGTTCAATATGCTTTGTAAACTGACATTGCAAGATATTTTGCTTTCAAATATATCCGTCATTCGAACTAACTGTAGTACTATCAGGTTACCGTCCGGAGGGCCAAACTACGCCGCACACACGGGCGGACGACTTCGACACGGAGTATGCTGGTCCGACGCATCCAGACGTCCTGTTTGGGTCGCACCCGAGCGCCCCCACGGCCACACACCCTACAGACCCGAGCTCTTCAAGCCGTACTCCTGTACCACCCGTGCTGCTTGGAGCCCGGATCAGCCGCCCACCAAACCGGTGGACCCCTTCAGGGCCTAGACGTCGACCTGCAGATGCACGTCGACCAGAGAGGCGTACCAGAGCTCGTGCATAGGGGGGAGGCGACCAGGGTGAGGGAGGCGACCAGGGAGAGGGAGGTGACCAGGAAGAGGACTACGACGACGTTGACGATTGAGTATTGTATTGCTACATTGTATTTCTGCATTGTAATGTTGGTTGTTGATTATACATTTCTGTCAGCTTTTGCCATATCAACCTCATGTCATTATTGATATTTCAGCTTTTGTCATATCAACTTTTTCAGCTTTTGTCATGTCTTCTTTTTCAGCTTTTATCACATCAACCTCCTGTCATTATTGCTTTTCCATCGCATGCGAAGTCAGAGGAATCCGATCTTTGGCGGATTTCAACTTCTGTTAAGTCCGCCACTCCTATGGCTGGC
This sequence comes from Rhipidocladum racemiflorum, assembly GCA_036346355.1. Taxonomy (NCBI): domain Eukaryota; kingdom Viridiplantae; phylum Streptophyta; class Magnoliopsida; order Poales; family Poaceae; genus Rhipidocladum; species Rhipidocladum racemiflorum. Next base: position 24,322,092 of record CM070572.1, read on the forward strand.
TATTTAAGTCCCAGTGGTCACCTAACAATAATCACAGCAAGCAAGCAAGCTTCGGGCCAATACGAGAGAATACGAAACACGGCGCGCAAGTTCGCCAACCAACCAACCGGTGCCAATGGAGTTCCCCTCGCCCCCAAGGCACAGCATTGTCGTAGCCATCCCCGAAGGCACGCATGTCCCCATGTGCCTATGCGGTGATCCTTGCCGCTTCCGACAGTCTGTAGATAACTCATACACATACGGTATGAGGTACTGGAGCTGCCGCAACCATGACTCCGAGCCAACGCTGGGGATGCGGATGCGGCGGAGAAGCCCGGTATACGGTAGTCACATTTCATGTTACATCAAACCGTGCAAACCTTAATATGGTAATACTATCTGCTCTCACCAACTGCAGCCTCCATTTTGCGAGTTCGTCGAATTCAAAGACGCAGAGCAGACTCCTGAGATGGAGACGATGCGGGATCGGGAGTACTCGCATCGCAGAGCTATGGTAGAGCAGCAGTGGCGTGAGCAGGAGGAGGAGGAGAAGCGCATGAAGGCTGCCGAAGAAATGCGTGCACAGAGGGAGAAAGAACGGCAGCGCCTGGCGGTCGAGCAGGAGGCCGAGCGTGAGAGGAAGTGCGAGAGAGCGGCTAGGGCCAGGTCGGCAGGCACCGATGGGTTGCGCAAGGGGAAATATCCCCGGTGCACTCAGTAGTGTAGCAGAAGGGCCTTTATTGTTTCGTTTACCTAAGGCATCTTAACTTTAAGCCATTATTTCTGTATTTCCTATATTGTAATGTTATCTTGTTGCCGTTATTTTGTTTACCAGAAGGTTTCGGCGTTATTTATGTTATGTTGTTGCTTATGTACTTATGTACTGTATTTCTACATTTCCTATGTATTGTATTGGACCAGGCGTGATATATTACCTGGTGCCAAAAAGGCTTAAACGTTACAGTTTGGGAGTACTCCATAATACTTAGGGTTATTGCGCTGGTGCGTTCTGGATGCAAACAAAGGTGTAAATCACATATTTTGCCGTGATATGCCAGTCCATATATCAAATATCAAATCCAAGCTGGGCTCGGTGGTTCATCACGAGCATTGGCGACACCGTGCCCGTTAGCTTCCAGTCACACGCGCAACTATGCTCACAAGCTAGAGGCACGGCTCGGCCGCGCCACGAGCAAAACACGCTTTGTATGACCTAAGTTTTCAAAATGCGTCTGTTCATAGTTCCGGTCGTCTAACGAACAAGCACGAGCGTATCTTTTTATATCCTCCTACGAACAAACCCGTGCTCGCAAGTTTAGGGGCACGACCTTTGTCCATAGCGGGGGCTCATACGCGTAAGGGCTAACCGCGCCTTTTCCCAAGTTTTAGCTCTTGTTCTCTCCTGTGGTTGCTTTCCTTTTTTGCAGAACAACCGTCGAGCAAACATAAGAGCATCCAAAACAAAGAGGAAAGAAGACAAGATCAGCCTTTTCTATTTCGGAGTTATGCACAAAAGTTTACAGATCGAAGAAAAAGAGAAAAAAGAAATCATCTACAAAGGCTTCAGGTCTGACCCCGACGGTCGGCCTGGAGGACGGCGAGCTCTTCCTTAAGGGAGTCGACTTCAGCCTCCAGGTCCAAGACCTTCCGTCGAGCTGCGCGACCCTCGGCGGCGCTCTCTCGGAGGCGCTGCACCTCCTTGAGCTGAGCTTCCTCGCGCTCCCGAGCTTCTTGCTCGGCGCGGCGAAGGTCGGGGACTTCTTGCCGGAGCTTCCCCAACTCCTCCTCGAGGTCAGCACACCTTAGCTCCGAGGTGGCTTTCGCCGCCTCGCTTTGGGAGAGTTGGTCCCGAAGCGCGGCAACGGAGCTCTTCGCCAGCTCCAGCTCCTTCTGGTCGGCGGCACGCACATCGGAGATCCGATGCTCGAGATCGGCGATCTTAGCGTCTTGCTCGCGATGGTACCCCAAGAACTCCTCCGCAGAAAGAGTGGAGGCATCAATGTCCTCCATGGTCTTGGCAACGAACTGCGGACAAAAAAGGATTAAAACCACCTTAAAAGGTTTTCGACACGGGAAAAAGGACAACACGGCATAAAAGCAGGAAAGTTTACCAGAAGGGCGCGGCTGACCAAATTGTCCTGGAGCTTCTGGCGGTTGGTCGCGCTAGCTCGACAGAACGGATTGACCCAAGTTGGGTCATCCTCGTTCCAATCAAGCGTGTCACTCGGGCGGGGGCCTTGCTCCTCTTGAGCACCCAATGTGCCCAGGGGGGCAAGGGCGGCTCCCTCTTCGATCAACCCCGGAGCACGCTCGACTTCTAGGGCCTGCTCACCCTGAGGATGGGTTTCCCCCAGGATCTGTAGCTCGTCGCTATCATCCCCCAGCTCGGCTTCCACGCTGGGGGACTGGGCGACCACGACGACCTCCTCCGCCTCCTGGCCGCCGACCAACGACGGTTGGTTATTGGCGACCAACTCTTGGGCCTTAGGGTCCGCCTCCTGGCCGCCGACCAATGGCGGTTGGTCATGGGCGACCAACTCTTGGGCCTCAGGGTCCGCCTCCTGGCCGCCGACCAACGACGACTGGTCGGGGGCGACCAATCCTTGGGCCTCGGGCTCCGCCTCCTAAGCCTCATCCACGCCCGGCACCGCGCTCGTCCCCTCGTAAGGGACCAAGGCCTGGGCCTCCTCGGCCCCTTGCGAGTCTTGCACCTCTTGGACCAAGGGGAGCTCGGTGGCCGCAGGAGAGTGCTCGGAGGCCAATGGGAGTTCAGCCCGTGGCGATCCGTCCAAGTCCTCGCCCATCGCCAGGTCGACGATGCGCTCTAGCTCAGCGTTAACTGCGGAGTCGAGAATCCACTCAGCCATCTGCTGGAAGTCCATGGACAGCAGCCGAGCTATCACGCCCACGCCTAGCAGAGTGGGGTTAGCTCGAAAAATCACAAGAAAAGCAAAGGTAAAGGGATCGCGCGAGGGTTACCTTCCGCCAGGCGAGCACCCTCTTCCTCGATCTCCTTGTCTTGGGGCCCGGGCGCCCTACCCGTGACGGCCTCGTAGGCCTCGGCAACTGCCTCAGTACGTTGCGCGGCGGCGTCACTGGCCCTGGCCCAGCGCCAAGGTTGGTTGAGGCGTCGACCCTCAGCTCCTCCTGACCAGGGCAAAGGCCTCTTCCTCCTCTTCCTCCTCCTCGTCAGGGCCCTCGACCACCTGAGCAAGTTGAGCCTGGAGGGCCTTTATCTGCCTCTCTAGTTGCTCCTTGCTCGCGGTGGACTTGGCTGCCTCCTCAGCCTTTTTCGCCTCCTCGGCCAGCTGTTGCAATCGATCCATCAACTCCGGCTTCTTCTGCTTGAAATCAGCAAACCACTGTCGGAGTTCCTTTACCTTCTTCCGGTCGGCGTACTCCAAGTGGTGCTTGCTCGGGGGCTTGGACGTGACTTGGCGTTTTAAGCGCCGGGCGGGAGGAGGCGAGACAGAAGGTCGGCGGCTTCTACCGGCCGCCTTCTTGCGAGGACCCCTGGTCGGGGTATCTTCTAGGAGCGTGGGAGCGGCACTCGACACGGCGAGCTCGAGGGCGACCTTCTCCTGCGAACAGAAACCAAGCAAGATAAGCTCGAAAAGTGCTTCTCGGGCAGAGAACAAGCAGAAATACTTACCGCGTCACTGCGGTCGAAGACATTTTTGGGGAACTGGCGGTCGTGCTTCAGCTCCTTCTCCTTCGGGGCGCTGAACATCGCGGCGCCGCAAGGGAGACACCTGGTTGAAGGTGAAGTCCCGGGCAATGTCCCGACCAGTGAGCCCCATCTGGGTGAGCTCGCTGATCGTCTTGAGGATCCGCTCTTCCTCGGGCTGCACGGGCGGGCGCGCCGTCTCGGTGGCCGGGGCAACCTCCCCGGTATAGATCAGTTGGCTCCCCTCCGCCTTCTTCTGATAGAACCAAAGGTCGGCCCAGCCCGACACCGAGTCCTTCAAGGAAAGAAGAGGATACTCGTATGGTCGGTTGGGCCAGAGATGAACGTAAACGCAACTGGCAGGGCCACCCCTGCCGGTGCGGAAAGGGGAGTAGAAGTGGAAGAAAAGGCTAGCAGTGGGCGTCACACCCACGTACGCCTCGCAAAGGTGGGAGAAGATCATAAGGGCAAGAATGGAGTTGGGGTTGAGATGAGAAATCTCTCACCCGCAAAAGGCGAGCACGGAGACAAGAAACTCACTCTCGGGCAAGCGAAGCCCGTTGACGGCGTATAGCTCGCAGGAGACGATCTCTCCCTCCCGCGGCGCCGGTGTCTCGTCGCTCCCAGGCGCCTGGCCAGTGTTTGGATCGACGTAGCCGTCGTCCATGAGCGCCTAGAGCCTCCTTCGGTTCATTTGACTAACTCCAAAACGCGCCATTGCTGAGGAGAGAAGGAGACCGAAGAGGGCTCTAGGGCTCTTGGAGAAGTTCTGGGCGAGATCGAGCAAAGCGCAAGGTGGCTCTGTCCCTCGCGACGGTCAGGGTTAAAAAAGCCCGTGAAAGGGCGCATTTAACACTGCCGCGACCGTTCGCGAAACGGCGTCTGTCCGTTACGGTGAAAACCGCCCAGTGAATGCACAACTCCCAAGAAACTGCTCTACCGTTACAACAAGGCTTCTCGGAGAAGGAACCATAAATAACCTAACCGTGGCGTGGTTGCTCGGACGACGAGCAAGTCGATGCTCGCCCCCCAACAACAAGCCCGTTCCCTGGCGCAAGATGGTCGTAAGTCACGAGCAAGCGTCGCTACAGGGACCTAATCCCTCCTTCGAGTCTTTTTAGGCTCAAGGGGAAGCCCGAGACAAGACATTCCCTAATTGAACCTCGGAGGCTAGCTGTCGGGGATTGACTATCTGACAGAAGTCCGTTGTACCCCCGGAAGATCTTGAAGCTACTGACCATACAACACCAGTAGAAGATGCTCGGGAGACCATCCGGGCAACATAACTCCTGAGAATGCGTATCTACCCATCCGCCTACGACCATACCGGACGAACACGAGCAACCATGCTCGTAAAGGCCACGCCGTTACCCGGGTGAATGGTCGGGGGACCCAGTCGTGATACCAGAAAGGAAGTTGGCAATTAATCCACCGGAAATCAAGGGCAGGTGCACCGGAAATTCAAGTTAATTGCGCAGATCAAGGGCCCCAGATCGTGGGCGCTACGGTTATGGAAGTGTGGTGCCAATCTAGGGGGTAGTTACCTTGTGTACAGCGTAAGGTTCTGTATTTAATCCCCCTGAAAAACACCTGTAAGGGAGGACCCCCATTGGTTGACCAATCATAAACACAATACACTAGAGTAGGGCTGTTATCTCGGTAGTGAGAGGCCTGAACCAGGATAAACACAGCGCGTTCCTCCCGTCTTGGCATTGCTCGGACGCTCCCCCCTGCTCGTACGAGGGAGCCCCTGTTGATCCCTCATTCGACAAGTAAGCTCGATGGGAGCCCGTTCTCCAATCGTCGACAATGTCCATTATCCCATATCTAGCAAAGCAACCAATATCTCACTATAGAAAGACATCAAAAGGAGTTTTAACTGGCAACTATCTCTCTTAGTTCAATATAGCACACAATGACACAAAGAACTATTTTTCAGAGTTCCTTCGTTCTCTTACAGAAATATTCTTTGATTCAATTAGAACCACAGCCACACTGAATTTTAATTTATTTTCCATGTCCTGAGGTATCTGTCCCAAATGATGAAATCAATCCAACTATCCAAGTATTGAAGTATCCAACAAAAATCTTGGAGAGTTGGAGGAATTAGGAATATACTTTGCATTGGGCACTGGTCGGACTGCCGGAGCCTGGAGAGTGGAGACCACCTTGCGCATGGCGCGGGGGGCCAGCTGGCCAGGGCTGCAACCGGGGCGATGACCGTCGGGCGAGAGCAGGCCGAGCGGCGGACGGCTGTGTCGCCGTGGGAAGCGGGATGCCGGGATCTGCCGTCTCCAGCGCGGGGCGAGATGCCGGCTAGGTCCGCCCACCGCCGGGATCTATCTTCTAGGCAGCGGCGGGCGGATCTGGGGGCGGCGACTGACGAGAGGGGTCGGGGCGATGGCTGATCGCAGCGGGCAGGCGAGATCTACAGACTATGGCGGGCCCGCGGCCGTGGCCCGTGGGTGGGTCGAACGAGCTTGCTTAACTGCTTGAGGATCTGCCGCCTGCGCGCTGCGCCTTTGAGGCTCTGCAAGGTGGCTGGGCTGGAGGCGGGGGCTGGGGCGGCAGCCGGCGGCACCGCGACAGCGTGAGCCGTGATGCGGTCTACGGGAGGATTAACGAAGGAGGAGTGGAATGGCCGAATCCCAAATACGCGTGAAGCACAGCTGCACAAGCCATCTACTCGCACCTGGCTGGACGGGGCATGGAGCCATGGACTGTCAACCTGCCGGGCCTCGGGCTCAAATGAAAGATGAACAGTATTCTTCATTGTTATTTGGGTTGGGCCTCAGGCCGAGGCCCCACTAGTCCGAGGCCCAGCTCCGCCACTGATTCCGTACACACGACATATGCCTACCAGGTACTTGCACCAGTCAGAGCGACCTGTGACCATCGCTCATTACGAACACTGAAAATCCGCATGGCTACGACAGAACGTGACATGGGAGAATTACAAGCAAGGACATGAGAAGAAGTACGGTGAGATCATTGTTGATAATGCAGAGGTAGAGGTTGCACCATACACATACTACTACTCGTAGGTACGTTAATGCATAGTTGTTCACAAGATCATTTCACTCTTTTAACACTTCTTCGTGTAATAAATATTCATACTCCTTATTTAATTATGCCTCTTGCAAATCTTCGATGGGTTGCGACATCATCGATGGTTGAACAGGTATTTTGTCTTGTGTATGTTTTTATTATGTTGCCTAGTTGAAGTGTTCAAATCCAAAAATAAGGCGAAATGCTGCCGAAATTTCTAATTGTAGGGTATTTCATATGCAAAAACTTAGTAATTTTCATTCAAACAGGTAGGAAATGTCACATAAATTATTTTATGATTTTTTTTAAAAAATTTCCCATTTTTTTCTAGCCTAAGGATACCATTTTACAGTATTTTGCACTCCATGAATTTTTAAAAATTCCTTATGCTTGATCATGATCTCTAAATTTTATGAAAACATTAACAATGTGTCAGAAGCATACACAAAAAAAATTAACTACTTTTGCACACTTTTTAGGTCATTTGAATTGCACCAAGATCTCGGTCAATCGGGGCGAAAAATCGGTATTTATAACCGAAATCTCGGCAATTTTGGTTTTAAAATTACTGGATTCAAATTTTGTTTTTCATATTTCGTTTGGATTTTGTCTGAAATAACGAGATTTCGCAGAAATTTCGGATTTCGGAAGGTGTCAAGACGAAACCCTGAAACGAAATTTGATTCCTTGAGCTAATCTCGTCCAAACCGGCTGCAGAACGATCCAGCGATAGAAATTTTCTACCAGGCTGTAAAATGGTCCAGCGACGGAAAATATGAAACCGGAGGGAGTAGTTTGTCAATCTGAGGCTCTCATTGGACCGTAGGATTCGTACGGAAATTATGGAAGGTTCTGTTAGACAACCTCACTATAGAATAGTCCGGGGTTGCCTAGTGCTATTCGCAAGGTACATGAGCGCTCCAATTGCACTCAAGTATGGGAATTCCGCTCCCAGGACTTCCTCCCCCTCTTCTTTAGGCCTGTACGGGTCTAGGTCTGCTTGGAGTGACCTTCCGACCATTGGGGTCTTTGCGGGGTATGCCTTTTCAAAACCAAATCTTCTCCAACACTTTCTGCGTGTAGGATGCTTGGTGTACCAAGATTCCGCCTTGGACATGTTCAAGTTGCAAGCCTAAACAGAACTTGGTTTTACCCAAGTCTTTCATTTCAAACTCAGATTTCAAGTATGTGCATGTTTCTTCAATTTCTTCATCCGTCACAATGATGTTCAAGTCATCTACATAGACGGAGATTATACAAAATCCATTCGTGGATCGTTGTATAAATACACATGGACAATCTTCGCTGTTCGTGTAGCCTTTCTTGCAAAGAAAGTCACTCAAGCGATTGTACCACATTCTTCCCGATCGTTTTCAAATACAGTTGATTTCTCCAATTTCACACTCGTATAAGTTTCTCTTTTGTTCTGGCTCTTAGTCTGGATAGGAATACCTTTTCGGTACTTTCATGTATATCTCCTAATCCAAGTTTCCATACAAATATCTTTGTCAGACAACATCCATTAGCTTCATTCTCAACTTCAAGTTGACTGCCATTGAGATCAAGTATCTAAAGGTAATTCCACCCATGACCGGAGAATAGGTTTGTTCATAATCAACCCCAGGACGTTGAGTGAAACCTTGAGCGACAAGCCTTGCAATGGTTGTTGCTCTATTCATAGATTCTCCTATTATTACAAAATTTATGGCCATTTCATCATGGGGTGCTTCATGCACTTCTAGTTGCTCTTCACTGCTATTTCCCATTCCATGAGCAAGTTCCTTTAGTTTTTCTCCGCCAATGTGTGCGCACACATTATTTCCGGCGGCTTCTTCCTATGGAAGGTTCAGATATGAAATTGCCTTTTCCACAGGCTTCTTTCCAAAGGCTGTGTCTCAACTGGCTCCTTCTTGCTTTGGGGCATTTTTGTGATTGGTCTGTGGTAAGTCCTCTTGCCTTTTTCCCCAGACGCCTCCGTACTTTGGGTTTGAGAAGCGATTTCCTGTTCTTTTCTTTGAGGCCTCAACAGATGAGGGATACCTTCTTTTTTTCTTTGGTATTTCAACCCTCTCTGGTGCATTTCTTGCTGGTACATGCGACTTAACCATGATCTTCAGATCACAAAAATGTTCAGGCAGTTCATTTGCTAAATTCTGCAAATCGATTGTCTTCTTGACTTCTTGATTTGCTTCATTAGTGCGAGGGTCATGCGCGGGGATCCCAATGGAATGCCATATGATTTCCCGGTATTTTTCATTCAATGGTTGATTCTCTCCCCCTAATGACGGGAAAACGATCCTCGTCAAAGATTCGGTCGGGCCAATAATCTGTATGCAAGTCTCCAGTCATGGGTTCCAAATACCTGATTATGGATGCACTCCCATAACCAATGTATATCTCAGACTTGCGGAGAGGGCCCATTGCAGTTCGCTGTGGGGGTGGTATAGGTACATATACCATATAACCAAATTTTCTAAGATGGAAAATCTTCGGGATGACCCCTTTGCACTAGTTGCATAGGTGAATGGATGTTGTAGGCCGATTGTCTAAAATTGATGAGTGCTGTGCAGATCACATCGTGTCCCCAATAAGTGTTGGGCAGAAGTTACAACTCTGCAAGAGCGGTCCGGGCAATGAACTTAATCCTCTTTATTAGTGCTTTCAAATAGCCCGTTTTGGCGTATGGATCGTGCGATGCATGCAGTGCTCACAGCTTATTCGATTCTTTGTACAATAATCATCAAATGCCTTAGAAGTAAATTGCTGGCATTGTCCATTCGAATGGACTTGTGTGATGATCAGAAAAATATTCTTAATTCCGATGGTCTGCGAGATCACTTTGCGAATGTATGATTCCTTGTTGACAACAAACATGTATGCGACCATTTCGAGGAAGCATCAATGAGCACCATAAAGTATCGAACGGCCCGACAAAGGGCTGAATCGGGTCGAACAAATATCCCCTGAATGCGTTCGGGAATGCGAGGATTTCATGTTGCACTTTCATAACAGAGGGTTTTGTTATTAATTTCCCGGTGGCACATGAATGGCACACAAAATCTTCATGATTCGGGAAACTTTTAACATTAATGCCATGACCTTGTGAGTTGTTAACTATATTTCTCATCAATCTAAGACCAGGATGACCTAAATATACTATGCCATAAAGAAATAATTCAGAGCTTCTAAAGAAGTATACACTGCGTGTGCATTGATTCTCGTGTAGTACAACCCAAATTCATATGAGGGACATTTTTCTAATACCATTTTTCCATATTTCGCGTGCTTCACAATGCACAAGTGTTCTTTGCCATTTTCTTCATTGGTTTCTACGTGAAACCCATTGGCGTGGATATCCTTAAAACTTAAGAGAGTACGTGTTGATTCAGGGTACAAGATGGCTTCTTCAATTACCAAAGTTGTACCCATTAGCAATATAATTGTGGCTCTTCCTGAGCCTATTATATGCGTATCTCTTCTTGCGATTGTCGTAATTCTTCCAGCGTTCTTCGTGATCGTCTGGAAATATTTCGACTCTCTTAAGATGGTATTTGTTGTGCCATTATCAACAATGCATATCTCCTTTTGGGCGCTACACAATTTCTCAATGAAAAGAAATATAATTCTAATCATACAGTGGCAAAGTAATTCAAACATTTCTTGCAAATAAAGAATACTGGAATAAAGAATAAATTGCAATTCTATTCATGAGAAAAGAAAATGTATGCTCTTCGAGAGCTTACAATTCATTATTCAAAATTCATTAACAACCAATGCTCAGAGCAAACTTCGTAAGTAACCCAATCTTCTTGTGCTTGGAGCAAGATGGTGGACTTGAGCTTCTCGCTTCAAGTGCAGTCAGAATTCAAGTTTACTCACCTCAGCTATGTATTCATTCTTCACAGTGGCTGAAAAGTGATACCTGGGGAGTACAAAACTTGATCGTTTTGCTCGGCAGTAGGTTGCTTGTCCTTCGAGGACCCTAAACTGATGGCAATTCAGAGCTTCTTGCTCATAAACACGATCTTCACATTTGATGCCCATGTGAGATAGTTCTGATCATTCGGGCCAGTTCTTCAAAACTCACATATGACAATACCAGGTATTTACATATTCATAGGATTCTTTCATTAGATTACTTCGTGTAATCTAATAGAGAGTGGTTGCAAGATTCATAAATACATAATTAAATTCTCATGAATTTCCAGCAAACTAAAAGAAAGCAATAATTTCAAGATTCATAAATACAATATTCACAAATGCAAGATTCATAAGTGCAAGATTCATAAATGCAGGTTTCATAAATACAAGATTCATAAGTATTCAGAAATATTCAGAAATACAGCTTCGTGCATGTAGGTGATCGGCTTCGTGCAAGCGATCAGATTTATGTGTGCGGTCAGCTTCATGCGATCGGCTTCATATGCATGATCGACTTCGTGCGATCTGATTTAGCGCGGCTTCATGCGCGCGGTGTTTTCAGTTCCATGCACGTCGGCCTTCTTCTGACGATGGCAACAGTCGCTTCAGGCGCATGCTTGAATTTTCAATGAACTATATTAAAGCAATAAATATAATGCATGGAACATAACAATAATTGCACAATTCATAAAATCAGAATAGACAATAATTGCATAATTCATAAATACGGAAAATAAATTCTCAGAAATTTCCGATATTCTAAACAAGGCAATTATTGCAAAAATTCATGCAAAAATTCATAAATGCAGAAAATAAGGCTAAGTAAAAAAATTAAAACAACCATAAAATTTTCTGCAATTTTCTAGATATTTTCATATTTTTCTGGTAATTTTTTGGAATTTTTAATCATTTTTCTGATTTTCTAATGCAATTTATAAAAATAGAGCAATAAAGGAAATTGGGGAGGGCAAATGGGTAATATCCCATGCCCTCCCGTGCCCGAACGGATCCAAAGTTGGATTGGAATCTATCTCTAGCTTTTCATGTCCAGAACGGACTTCAAAGTCATCCAAAGTTGGACTTCAGCCATCCAAAGTTGGACTTCATGTCCAACACGTCTTGGTGCAAGGTACTGTCCGGCCGGGGCTCACGCGCAGATCCTTGGCTATGGCCGGCTGCTTGCTACGGCGCGATGGCTTGATAGCTTGCTTCGCGCGACGGTCGAGATCCATTGCGCCGGGCGATCGCGATCAAAGCGCGAGCGGCAACAGCGTGGTGGCCTGGCCGGCTTCGAGCCGGCAGTAATGGCGCACGGAGGCCGAGCTGGGAGCGCTTCATGCGCGGGGTCAGTGCACCTTGCCGGCGGAGGCTGCGCGACGGCCCGAACTACGGAGCTTGTTGCCGGCCTTGCTGGGCGCCATGAGGCCTGGCCGCGCGACGCAGCCGTCCAATGACAAAGAGATGCATGTTGCATGTTGTCGCTCCAAGCAACGGCATACATGCGGGCCGACGGCTGTAGCTGAGGCACTTCATGGCCAGTGCGCGTCGCGCGGCGGGGCTACGTGCCCGGTTGGATTGCTTCGGCGGCCGAGCTCTGAGATGCGTGCCGAGCAGTAGATCGGCGCAAGCCGGCGTCAAGCGTGGACGGCAAGCTAGTCGCTATTGCTTCGCAGTAACCGTGCTACATTGTAGATGCATTTGATACTGTACTTTCTTGTATGACTTCATATTACGATCTGTAATGTCGCTTCATATCGTAGCTTCGTGCTACTAGATTAGATGCATTCATATATGTGTGATGGCTTCCTGCCGATCCGTAGCTACGTGCTACAACACATTAGATTGTAGAACAGAAAAAGGGCTTCGTGCCAATCTTAATTGCTGTACTTCTTCAATCGTGGCTTCATGCCATGCGATCTGTACCATAGCTACATGCCACGTAACGAGTACAGAAAGCGTTGCGTAGATTAGATACAAAATACAGACGAGCGATTAGATTCAATCACCCGATTCTCACATTTCTCACCTTTCAATCTTTCTCCGGGTAGAGCTTCGTGCTGATAACGTGTTAGACAACCTCGCTATCGAATAGTTCGGGGTTGCCTAATAGATCTCAAGTGGAGAACAGAGAGAGAGGGCGAGAAACACAATATGAGGAGGAACGGGTCTGCTTTATTATTCTGTATGTTTTTATACAATGGGGTGACCCCTGCCTTCTATTTATAGCGGTTCTGCTTAGAGATAAGGAAGAGTCCATATAGGATACGAATCCGGTTTCCTAACAGGTTCAAAGCGTTCCCTACAAAATCCCTTCGAAATTTGCCAACTCTTGGCCAGTAGGGCACGGCGTAATCCGAACAGACGGTCCAAATGGCACGGCGGCGAAAAGCGCTCTAATCTCTAACAGAAGCAATTCTAGTATGGAGATTGGAGACGTCTCTGAAAACCTACGCCGCCAGTCGCTCTGTTCTCAAAACACTAGCCGCCGCGGCACGATGGCCGCCTCCGGCCGCCGTTCCTTCGCTGCCGTCGTTTTCATGGCGATCGCTTTCGGTGCCGCGGCGCAGTCTCCTGGGACGGGCGGCTCCTTGAGTTTATCCGACGTGGTCAGCATCTCCTTATTCATGGCCGTCTTCTTCCCCGTGTTCATCGTCCTCCTCGCCTTCGCCTGCCTCCGCATGTTCCGGCCACCCGATGCCCTCCCCATCGTGAACACCTTCTCGTCGGAGTGGTCGCACCGGAGCCACAAGGAGTGCCTCGATGCCGCGGCGATAGCGGCGATGCCGCTGGTGTTCTACCGGGACGTCAAGCAGCACCGGATCAGCGACGGGCGGACCGATGTGCTGGAGTGCGCGGTGTGCCTCCTCGAGTTCGACGACGAAGACGCCCTCCGACTCCTCCCGACGTGCCCGCACGCGTTTCACCCGGAGTGCATCGGCCTCTGGCTCGAGAAGCACGCCACGTGCCCGCTCTGCCGCGCCAGCGTCCTCGACGCGCCTCCGGTGCCGCAGCTGCAGCTGCAGCCACCGCCGCCGCCGCCGCAGGAAACGGCGTCACCACCGGACTCGCGGCCCGTCCACGAGACGGTGGTGCTGATCGGCGACGCCAGCCACAGCGAGGAGGACGAGAGGATCAGGATCCAGTGCCTCGCGAGGATGCGGCGCACGGCCGTGCGGCAGGCGCTGCCGAGGTCGAACTCGACGGGGCACGAGCGCGCCGACGGGATGGAGCAGTTCGCGCTGCGGCTACCGGAGCACGTGCGCCTTGAGATCCTCATGTCGCACAGGCTGAGGCACGTAACAAGCGCGGTGGCGTCCGTGCGCGTCAGGGAGGGAAGCGCCCACGACGTTGGGGTGAGCAGCAACGTCCGGAGCGCCGTGGCGAGGCTGCTGTCGCTCTTCGTGCCAGGGGCCGGGTGGAAGGGCGACGACGAGGACAAGTCCGGCAAGGCGGGCGGGTCGTCTCGCCGGCGCCGCGACGCTCGGCGCGGGTAGGTGTGGGAGAAGAGAAGAGAAGCGATTAATCAGCAGTAAGAGAGACATTATGCAAGCGCGGAGACTAGCAGCTAGTCGATCGTATTCATTCGGTTCTGAAGATAATTCAAACAGTCTTTCGTTGGAGTTTTAATGGAGAGCGTGCGTGATTTGCGATTTATTTCAGTAGTGATTTGTTCCAGGATTGAAACGTCAGTCAGTGTGTGTAGATCGATGATGTAGTGTTGCGGATTTTGTTTACTCTCTTCACTTATTCTTGCGACATTGTGATTTGTGAGTGCAAGTCTCTCACCAGCCTCCAAAAATCCTGGTAACTCTACGATCACCATTTTTTAGCCATAAATTACCTAGAGACTGTACTCCCTCCGTTTTTTTTATAAGGCGTATTAGGTTTCGTTAGGACAAGGTTTTGACTAACAATTACTCCATTAGTATATAATTTTTATGACACAAATTTGATATTAGCAGATTTGTATTCAAAAGTACTTATATATAATTATGATTTTGTATTGCATAAATGGTATATTAATGAAGTAATCGTTGGTCAAAGTCTTGTCCTAACGAAATCTAATACGCCTTATAAAAAAAAACGGAGGGAGTATTAAGCTAAAACAGTTAATTCTCATATTCTTTTCTTTTTTAGGCTTATGTTCGATTAACATGCTTAGCAACCTTGCGTACTTGAGGACCAAGCATTGATTAGAAGGTTGCACTTTGCAAGGTAGTAAATATGTTTATTCTTTTCTTTATGCTATTATGAACAACAAAACTATTGTAGTACCAGTTCATTCTTCAGTTTCTTTTTTAACGAATGGAGTAGTAACGATTAACGAAGTCTCTAATTTCTGCTTAGTACACGATAAACATACCACAAGTGAGGGCACATATCGAGTGTAAACCACTCTTATCGTGTAAAATCCGTGAAAACTATATATATAAGTTTTCACAAATTCTAAAAAAAACTACCGTACATAGGGGAGTTGAGCTTCTAAAACCCTATAAAATCGAAGATCAAACTCAATCGCATTTAATAATTAAATTGACAAGCAGTGAGATAAATAGTGCTAAACAGTGAAAAATCACTATTTTGATTGAATTTGTCTTTTTTCATATCTTTTAAATGCGATTGATTTTAGTCTTCAAATTTTACAGGGTTGTAAAAGCTCACATTTCCTACATATAGTAATGTTTTGAGAATATTCACTAGTACAAAAAAACATCATTAGTGGTGGTTTTTAACTAACATCTGTGGCGGTTTTCAAACCGTCACATATTAAGTGCCACTGATAATAGAGGATTTTACTTGATAAGAGTAGTTTACACTAGATAATTGAAAAACTTGTACATATAATTTTCATAGAGTTTACTTGATAAGAATAGTTTACACTAGATATGTGCCCCACAAGTGTTCTTCACTAATGATATATTTTAATTCATCATGCCAAGTGAAGCATTGGCAGAGTCTCTGTGTTACCACATCATCAATGACTGTATTTTAACACGAAGAACTGGAAGCATATTGTTATCATTTGGTTGCTGAAATAACTACGGTTTTCTTGCAGAGTGGGAAGAAATCGCATGAGCATGTGTTTCAAAGATCCCAAATTCAGATTGCAAGATTAATATGCTTGCAGTTTTTAGGCAGTTTATACACGCAATCAGCTATATGTCAAACTGCAGCTCCGTTTGATGTATGTGCAACTGTTGCACGTGGATAAACCTTGCCCTTTCTAAGCTGTGTTATGAAGTAACAGTGTTTTTTTGGTTTGTGAACACTCAACTTAGGGATCTATAAAGAGGAGGGTGGTGGGGAGAGATGACAAATTGATCCAAAGGCTACACATTTGAGTGCTCACAAACTAAAAAAACACTCAGGTGCTCCCTAGAAAATAATAGATTGGGAGTATGATTATGTTTATTGGTGAAGCTGATGGCTCAATTCAATCATGTACTCAGTCATGTTCTTCTAGAAGTTTAGTTTGAATTGCACCAAAGTGTTGCTTTTGTCACTTCCAAGGGTACCACTTTCTATCTTACTTACCTATGTATTTATGTGCATCTTTATGCAATATTTTGTTGGTCAATGACTAATATGACTAAGTATTATCAGTTGTACGATCGGGCACCTGCTACGGTGAAAAATCGATACAGTGATTTGCTACTGTGTTTTTTGAAGATCTGATCATTGTTTTTCAATAGGACGGTTGCAGTCCCACGGAACTACACCGATCCGTGTTGGTGCCACACTTAGACATGACTAGTCTTTCAAAGGTGAATAGTTGACAGAAAAGCTATTTTTGAATATTTTGCTTTTATTGGCTTATTGATGTACTTTTTATACCAAATCTTGCCCTCGTACAAATGAATTTGTAAAACTAGTCCTATCCTCGACCGCAGAAGTAGCAATAGAAGACACGTGCCATCTACCACGCTCCCGTACCACGACAGTATAGTCAGCAAACATGGTGGACCTAGGGATACAAATCTCGTTTTTGAATAAATCTCGGAGGTGCCTGAAATCCGAAATCTCGGCTAGATTTCGGAAATTCAAATCAAATCCGAATGAAATCTAAACTTCAAATTTCAAATCCGGGCTTTTTCTACCGAGAAATCCGAAATTTCTGAGATTTCGGTACATTTTGAACTAACCAAAAAATGGTCAAAACACATCAAAAAAATCTGAAAGTTTTTATGGATGGTCTTCAACCTAAATCCAATCATATCCAGCCAAAAAAATTAAAAATCCGGTAAAAAAATATTGAGATTTCGGCCGAAATCGTCGAGATCTCGCCGAAATTTGTATATACATTGTAGCATTTTGAATTTTTTTTACCCGGTCGAGATTTTGAATCTCAGAGGGGTCCAAAATCCGAAATCTCGACCAAGATTTCGGACCGAAATTTGAATCCATGGGTGGACCAGAGTTGCCACACAGCGGGAGCTCGATAGAAGCACTTGCCGAGCAACACCATTTGGTAGGCTAGGCAAGCTGATTAATTAATCAAATTGATTAATTAAGTGAATTAATTAAGTGGATTACAAATTGATTTGATGGGTACATTCCTGTCGAGAAATGGAAGCTTAACAGGAGCCTATCATACCTTGACACGGTACGAGTGCGAGTCAAGTGATATTATATCACCTGCCACTGGTTCTGCAATGGAAGGCGGACTAGTTTTGTAAATTTATTCAAAAGTATGTTAGATTTTCAAACCGTCACATATTAAGTGCCACTGATAATAGAGGATTTTACTTGACAAGAGTAGTTTACACTAGATAATTGAAAAACTTGTACATATAATTTTCATAGAGTTTACTTGATAAGAATAGTTTACATTAGATATGTGCCCCACAAGTGTTCTTCACTAATGATATATTTTACTTCATCATGCCAAGTGAAGCATTGGCAGAGTCTCTGTGTTACCACATCATCAATGACTGTATTTTAACACGAAGAACTGGAAGCATATTGTTATCATTTGGTTGCTGAAATAACTACGGTTTTCTTGCAGAGTGGGAAGAAATCGCATGAGCATGTGTTTCAAAGATCCCAAATTCAGATTGCAAGATTAATATGCTTGCAGTTTTTAGGCAGTTTATACATGCAATCAGCTATATGTCAAACTGCAGCTCCGTTTGAAGTATGTGCAACTGTTGCACGTGGATAAACCTTGCCCTTTCTAAGCTGTGTTATGAAGTTTTTTTATTGTTTTCTTTGGAAATAATAGATGGGGAGTATGATTATGTTCATTGGTGAAGCTGATGGCTCAATTCAATCATGTACTCAGTCATGTTCTTCTAGAAGTTTAGTTTGAATTGCACCTAACTGTTGCTTTTGTCACTTCCAAGGGTACCACTTTCTATCTTACTTAACTATGTATTTATGTGCAACTTTATGCAATATTTTGTTGGTCAATGACTATTAATATGACTAAGTATTATCAGTAGTATGATCGGGCACCTAGTACAGTGAAAAATCGATACAGTGATTTGCCACTGTGTTTTTTCAAGATCTGATCATTGTTTTTCAATCGGACGGTTGCAGTCCCACGGAACTACACCGGATCCATGTTAGTGCCACACTTAGACATGACTAGTCTTTCAAAGGTGAATAGTTGACAGAAAAGCCAAGTTTAGTGAAATTGCTAGCTATTTTCGAATATTTTGCTTTTATTGGCTTCTTGATGTACTTTTTTTATACCAAATCTTGCCCTCGTACAAATGAATTTGTAAAATTAGTCATATCCTCGACCGCAGAAGTAGCAATAGAAGACACGTGTCATCTACCACGCTCCCGTACCACGGCAGTATAGTCAGCAAACATGGTGGACCCAGGGATACAAATCTCGTTTTCGAATAAATCTCGAAGGTGCCTGAAATCCGAAATCTCAGCTAGATTTCAAAAATTCAAATCAAATCTGGATGAAATCTAAAATTCAAATTTCAAATCCGGGTTTTTTCTATCGAGAAATCCGAAATTTCCGAGATTTCGGTACTTTTTGAACTGACCAAAAAATGGTCAAAACACATCAAAAAAAATATGAATTTTTTTTTGGGGTTGGTCTTCAACCTAAATCCAATCATATCCAGCCAAAAAAATTAAAAATCCGGTAAAAAATATTGAGATTTCGGTCGAAATCGTCGAGATCTTGCCAAAATTTGTATATACATTGTAGCATTTTGAATTTTTTTTACCCGGTCGAGATTTCCGAGATTTTGGATTTCGGACCGAAATTTGAATCCATGGGTGGACCAGAGTTGCCGCGCAGCGGGAGCTCGATAGAAGCACTTGCCGAGCAACACCATTTGGTAGGCTAGGCAAGCTGATTAATTAATCAAATTGGTTAATTAAGTGTATTAATGAAGTGGATTACAAATTGATTTGATGGGTACTGGGTACATTCCTGTCGAGCAAGCTCAACAGGAGCCTATCATACCTTGCCACGGTATGAGTGCGAGTTAAGTGATACTAGTTACATGCCCGTGCGTTGCTACGAAAAACAAAATTGATAACGAAAAATAAAGATTAAAAAATAAAAAAAATATTTCACAAGATCAAACATCTATCTTTAACGCTTCGTTTCTTGCGAAAGCTGGCTAATTAAAGCAACGCTTCGTTTCTTGCGTAGGGCAATTAAGCAGGGCAATTAAGTAGGGTAATTAAGCAGGGCAATTAAGTGACAATTAGTGACGTGGGAAGAACGGACCACTGCCACCAAGTGCTGCTTTAGAATAATAGAGATTATATCACCTGTCATTGGTTCTGCAGTGGAAGGCGGACTAGTTTTGTAAATTTATTTAAAAGTATGTTAGATTTGAAAAAAAAAAAAAACAAAGAGGCTTCGTTATTTCCCCTGTGCTGTCCCATTAAAAAAAACCATCTAGATAATTAAAAGTGGGGGAAAGCAAGGCACAAAACTCTCGCTTTAAGCTCACGCTTACCAGAATACTTGAGCTCGAATAATTCTTTTCCACGAACAAAATAGCCATCATGTAGAAGGTGCGAGAAAAATCTCAGGGGCTTCTCAGATTTGCTTGGATCAATCAGATGCACAGAGAGAATCTACTAACAAAGCAAAATGCCTCTCTCGAAATTTACATAGAAACAACGTGGACGGCTAGACCTGTCGGTGATACGGATGCATCTAGATCGTTGGACTGAAAATCAACTGCGGGAGATTAGGTTGGGTGCAGGCCTCTGCTGCTGCAGTTGCAAGATTTTTCAGCCTTCTTGCGACAGCAGAAATATTCCTAAAACAGTATACTGTTTCACTAAAAAAAATTTACAAAGAAAAGTGTACTTTTAGGGTTTGTTTAGCAACAAAGTATTTTCATAATTTCTAAAACAAAACCATGGTTTTGAAGAATACCATGGTATTTTTGGCCATAAGGTGCTTGAAAGAAACAAAAAAAACTCTATTTTGAAAACCATGTATTGCCAATACCATGGTATTTTTAGAGTATTGAAAACTCCACTCATAGTAGAGTTTTGGGCTTTTGGCATTACTTCATCATGCAAAAGACTTTGTAGCTAAATAGTTTGTAGTTCCAAGAAAAACCATAGTTTCAATGACGGTAGATGAAACCATGGTATTTATGCCAAAATAATTTTCAAATCATGATTTTGTAATACTATGGTATTGAAAAACTTTGCTTCCAAACAAGGCCTTATTATACAGCCAAACTCTTGATTTGCACGTAGGTGTGGGGAAAAAAAAATCGAAACTCGTGAGTTCAATAAGTACTTGCAAGCTCGACTCAAACTCGTTCCTTAACGAGTCGAGCTGAGCTATGATTTGAACTCATTTAGATAGAGTTAAACGAGCCAACTCGCGAGTTTAACAAGTCCTCTAAATCTGCAAATATAGATGTATATGTATGAGGTGATGATAATAATACATGGTATACTGTATAGTCTCAACAGCAATCCTCCTCCCAGATGAAAATATCGAGTTTAACGAGCTAACCCGCGAGTTCAACAGTCGAGCCGAGTTGAAGTTTGAGCTCATTAAGATAACGAGTAAAATCGAGATGGAGATGGATCATTATCTTAACGAGTTTGAACGAGTAATTCTAACCGAATCGTCTTGTTATCCACCCTATCCACCCCTATTTGCACGGGTCCGGCGCCGCCGTTCAGCATCACGGCAAGGCCGTCCCCTTCGCGCTTCTATCTGCTCCCACGCCTCCCCTCCTCACCGATCCTTCCCCGACGCCGCCGCGCGCCCACGACACCGTTCTGACCAGGAAGGACGGCCACCGCCGCGCGCCGTGCCAGCTGCTCCCACCCCCACCCATCGTGCTTCCCAGGCCAGCGACGAGGCTCGTGGCATGCCTCAGCCGCCTCGACTTGAGCACCTCCTCCCGCACGTGCGGCGGCAGCCGCACCGTGAACCTCTCGTGATCATCTCCCACCTCAGCCGGAGCCGGTGTCGTCGTAGTAGTAGACAGCGAGTGCCCCGTCGAGTGCGACCTCGACATCCTTGCCGCCCGCCGCACGCTGCGTAGCCACTCGAGCTCCACGGCCTCCTCTCTCCTCTCGTCCTCGTTGCACTCCACCTCCACCCGCACCGCCGCCGCGGCCTCGGGCGTCTGCGGCTCCGTCTCAGGCGAGGAGGAAAGCTCCACAGCTGGCAACGGCGCGGGCTGCTTCCCGAGGTTGGCGCGGCACAGTGGGCAGGTGACGTGGCCCTCGAGCCAGGGGTCGATGCAGTCCGGGTGGAACGCGTGGGAGCACTGCGGCAGCAAGCGGATGTCGTCGCCGCCGTCGAACTCCGTGAGGCACACAGCACACTCCAGCACGCCGCTCTTGTGCTTCCTGATGTCCGCGTACGGCACGATCGGGAGCGCTGCCACCGCCGCTGGGTCGAGGCCGCGCCGGCGCCGTTGGTTGGACCCCTGCCCTCCGCCGTCTCCGGGGCCGGCGTCCTCGGAGCTGCGGCACTGGTTGACGAGGACGCAGAAGAAGACGTACGAGGACGAAGAAGGCGCTGATGGTGCCTGTGATGACGGTGGACACGGTGAGGCTGACGGTCGCCGTGAGCTGCTGCGGCGGCGGCGGCTGCGCGTTGCCCATGGTGAAACAACCAACGACCGCGCGGAGAAGGCAGACGACGCCACGACGGCGAGTGGGTTTCGCGGCCTCCCCATCTTTTGGAGAGAGAGAACGGCCGGGCCGGCTGCCGCTTTTGGATGGATTCGCACGCAATTGTTGCGTTGGTTTGTGTGCAGCTAACGAATCGTCGGACGGACGGACGGATGTATGCCTTCAGCTCTTTCCAGAGACGATGTCCAATCTGATTGACCATTTTATTCGCGTGACGGACGGAGACACGGAGTTGCAGAAACTAGGCGCATATTGGATAATTCATACTATATCCCTTCAAAAAAATACTCGCTCCGTTTTTTTTTATAAGGCGTATTTGGTTTCGTTAGGACAAGGCTTTGACCAACAATTACTCTATTACAGATAATTTTTATGACACAAAATTGATATTAGCAGATTTGTATTCAAACGTACTTGTATATAATTATGATTTTGTATTGCATAAATGATATATTAATGAAGTAATCGTTGGTTAAAGTTTTGTCCTAACGAAACCAAATACGCCTTATAAAAAGAAACGGAGGGAGTACTAATTATTAAAATACCACTCTAAATGTTTTCCTTTAGAGAATATCACTCTAAATAATTTTCAATTTACACATGACTAGCTACATGCCCGTGCGTTGCTACGAAAAACAAAATTGATAACGAAAAATAAAGATTAAAAAATAAAAAAAATTATTTTACAAGATCAAACATCTATCTTTAACGCTTCGTTTCTTGTGAAAGCTGGCTAATTAAAGCAACGTTTCGTTTCTTGAGTAGGGCAATTAAGCAGGGCAATTAAGTAGAGCAATTAAACAGGGCAATTAATGACGTGTAGAATGGACCACTGCCACCAAGTGGTGCTTTAGAATAGTAGATATATTGCAATACTTTTTTTTGTTTTGCATTTTCCTAAAATTTCATTTTTCCAAACAATAGAAAATTACCTATTTGCCCTTGGGTGAACCATACGCCTGATTCAGCTTGATCGACCAGGTCCGACCCAACCATCTTTACCCTTGGGCCTTGGCTTGATAGAGTGGCAACACCAGATGACCTATCCCTCGGCTTGTGTTAATTATACTAGAAAAGTGAGCGCGGCGCACGCTGCGCACGTGAACGAGTAAAAAATTGTGTTGTTTTTTCGGAGAACAAACAGACCACGAAAACTTTTTTTGGGCAAAACAAGGGAAAATGAACCACGAAAGCATTTTTTGGGGGAAACGGAATAGTTTTTTTTTTAGGGTAAAGAAAAACCACGGCGCACGCGGTGCGCGTGAACGGAAAACAGATTTACATTTTTTCGGAGAAAAAAACGGACTACGAATTTTTTTCCCGGGGGAAACGAGGGAAAACGGACCACGAAAACAATTTTCCCAAGAAAAGCGAGGGAGAATGGACAAAAACGGAGAAACGACGGGCGAAAAATGAATTTTCGTTTTTTTGGGGGAAAAACGGCCAATGGAAACATTTTTTTCGGGGAAAATAAGGGGAAAAAACGCACAAAAACGGAAAAATGACGAATGAAAAACGAATTTCCAATTTGTTTTTTGGAAAACGACGAACGAAAACATTTTTCGCATGCTCTGGAGAAAAAACGGACCACGAAAATATTTTTCGCGGGCAAAAGGGAGAAAGGAAACGATTTTCCTTTTTTTTGGAGAAACGGCCAACGAAAATATTTTCCGCATACTCCGGAGAAAAAATGAACCATAAAAATATTTTTTTTAGGGAAAACGGGCAACGAAAACATTTTTCCTATGCTTCAGAGAAAAAACGGACCACAAAAACATTTTTCCCGGGAAAAACGAAGAAAGGACCTAAACGTAAAGTGCAGGGACCTATTTGTTATGATTTTGGACCTATTCGCTATTTTGAAAAACTATAAAAGGGCTCATTCGCGATTCGTATTTAACAGAAGGTTTTGTTGTAAAACGGCGAACGAGGGACCTAAACGCGAACCGGGGAAAAAAATTCCCCCCTCACAGAAAATCGCGAAGGACCCCTTCGAAAATTAAAAGACCTATTCGTAATTTTAAGAACCGGAGGGTTGTTTTGCAAAACGAGAAAAGAGAGAGGGGAGCGCCACGTGGGGTGCCTCTCGGTGCGCCCTTTTTCCCGATCTTAATGGAGGGAGTATTTGCCTGCAGAAACCAACATTCTTACTTTCAACTTCCCTACTTGGAACTAGTATATATGAAAATTGAAAAATAAATACCTTCTTGTCATTGGTCCTAGGCTACTATTCGCTGCAGGTATGTTTATTACTCCCTCCGTTTCTTTTTATAAGGCGTATTTGGTTTTGTTAGGACAAGGCTTTGACCAACAATTACTCTATTAGTATATAATTTTTATGACACAAAATTGATATTAGCAGATTTGTATTCAAAAGTACTTATATATAATTATGATTTTGTATTGCATAAATGATATATTAATGAAGTAATCGTTGGTCAAAGTCTTGTCCTAACGAAACCTGTCGACGATTGGAGAACGGGCTCCCGTCGAGCTTACTTGTTGAATGAGGGATCAACCAAAGCCCCTTTCTGTCAAAGGTGTAACGTCGAAGACGTGGGAGACGGTCCACTAGAACAGACATAAACACAATGATTTTATCCTGGTTCAGGCCTCTCACGGTTGAGATAATAGCCCTACGTCCAGTCGCCTAGAGGCGTTTCTCTGTATTGGATTGAAGGATACGAATACATGGATCTCGCCATGGGATCCCCCCTCTCCTTGTTGTTGGAGGGGGCTTAAATACAAGGTATCGTGGTACATACATGGTAACTGCCTCCTAAAATCATGCTAGTTGCCATTTTGGACGTGTCCTTGTTTCTCGCCATACTTGAATTTCTGGTGTAACTTCCCTGGATCTTTGGCTAAATAACCACCACTTTCCTGTTTTATTGGTTGACCACGTCCTTCGGCGATCTCCGATGGTCCCTTTGGTCCTGGTTCGACCGCCCCGTAGCCTCGTCGAGCACGTTTGTTCGTGCGCGTCTTTAAAGCTCGTAGCCGAGCACTTTTTGCCAAGGCATAGCGGGTATGCCTGTGTCCGAGCATGGGGGTGCTCGGGACCCATCCTTGGGTACCGCGTCCGAGGATGTTTATGGTCGGTGAGTGCATGACCGTCGGGGCAGAATAGTCCTTATGAATATCCCAATCCCCGACAAAACCAAATACGCCTTATAAAAAGAAACGGAGGGAGTACCTTTTTAGGGGCCTTTTTTTTTCTTCCGACTTACTTTTGTCCTACAAGAGTGGAATTGGTTAATGATCATATACTGCAGTAGTTGAATTGATATGAGTATATGATCACCTATTTTTTGTACCATTCAGTGTGCAAGCTACCTCACGATGGCCAATGTCTCTCCACATTTATTATAGCCAAGGTCAGATGGCTGGGTTGGACATGGTCCGTCAAGCCAAACCTGGCATGTGTTTCACCCAAGGGTAGATAGGAACTTCATACGGCTTGGTGGAGACGTGAGGTTTTGTGTGTGTGTGTGAGGGGGAGGCGAATCAGCAAAATGCAAAAAAAAAGTTACTGAAATGGCATTTTGCGAATTTAAAATTCTTTAGAGTGGTATTTTTCAAAGAAAAATCTTTAAAATGGTATTATATAGCTGACATAACACGCTTTGAAGTGATATAGTACTCTACGAATTAGGGTACGACTTGGTGGACCTTTTCCCATGGGCTGCTGCCACCGGAATTTGCCTATCTTTGAGGAAGGCACGCGCGGCAGTAGATCCTAGCCCGCTCGAGCTCGTCCTCGCCGGGAAAAACGCGACCTGATCAGTAGTACGGTGCAGGTTGTACATCCCTACGACCGATTGGTTCGACTGTGTGGGTAGCACAAGAACTCACCGTCCTTTTCGAACATGATTGAATATATATGCACAACACACTTATTGATCAAAAATTAATATATCTGGGTGTTTGGTCAGGGAAGGGATTAGTCCTAGCACGAACTGAATATTTAAGGCCTATTTAACGCAGGAATGAAAACATAGAAATAGAAGAAAAGCATAGAAATAAAAAAAAGAAATAGGTAGGTGTAAAACATAGGATTGGGAAGCACCGAAATATCAATGCTCAAAGAAAAAACACAGGGATTCTAATTGAGAAAACAGTAATGAAACAGAAATGTTTGCATAAGAGCTCTTTTACAGTGGATTAAAATCAATATAAGCCGTCCATTTCTTTGAATCTTATAGTTAAAATCAATTTAGGTCTAGTTATACTACCACATGTAGTATTGGTAGTAAAATTCAGAAAGGGGTAAAATGGTAAAAAAATTCTATCATATTATTTGTCCTCTACGGTAAAATACGTCATTTGATCCTGATGAATGGCGGATGAATGGATAAGAAGCCCCTGAAGATCATCAGATATTCTGTGAATCCAAAATTGTAAATGAATTAGGAAAAGTCTAAAATACCTCTGATGAATGGATAAGAAAAACCTAAAATACCCTTGAGGAATGGACCATTAGATTTGATTTCTACTACCACTATTTACTACCTATGTTATCTACTGTAAACTTTCTCTTGCACAAAATACACTTTCATGCCAAGGCCCTCTCAATTTCTCGATCCGATCTCTCTCTCTCTCTCTCTCTCTCTCTCTCTCTCTCTCTCTCTCTCTCTCTCTCTCTCGTGCTCGGCCGACAGACGAAACAAGTTCAACATTGGTGGCGGCGTTAGAGTCGACAATGCTCAGGCGCGATTCAGTAACGAGCGGCGGCGGTGGCGCAATTCGATGCTCGACGCCGTCGAGGGCAGGTTGCTCACTACGCGTCGGTACTCGGTTGTGCTCGAACTCGATGGTGTCCCTCGGAGCAGCATCAAGAGCGCTAGTTTTCCTTGATCCAACGCAAAGGAAAGAATAAGAAAAAGGAGGAGAATTGATCATTTGTCTTATTTTAGTTGGTGCAATTGATCATTTATCCCGCAGGTCTTACTGATATGTGGTTCTAAAATTTGTATATCAGTGAAACATCACGGGGCAAATAAATTAGGGCAAATCATCAATTATTAAAAAAAAAGGGCCAAAGTGGATGTGTTTTTTCCCATGGTTTTCCTGTGAAATCGGTGGTGTACGAAGATTTTCTTTTTTCCTTCTTTCCTACAATCCCATAGATGAACAGTACCTAGCCAACCCTATAGAAATTGAATTCATATACCCTTTTCGAAAAATCCGAGCTCGAGCCTAAGAGCCAATAATCGCTGAATATTTCGATAGGATAGGTATAGGTACAGAAATGGGGTGAAGGAAACCAAATTAAGGCCCTATTTGGTATGGTTCCAGATTCTAGTAGAAACGGAAAGGGTTCCAGATTCTTGGTAGAAACGTTTCAGGCAGGATTTTGTGAATCGGGTGTAACGGGGTTGAGACCGATTCGGCCACAGAGTGGAAAAAGAAGAAATGATCCGAGGATAATCGTTCCGAGCTTTAGCCCGTTTGATTGGGTTTTTTCCAGAATCTAGTAGAAACGGCTCGGTTCCAAGTTACCAAACGGGGTCTAAGATATCAAAAACACGGTCATGCAGGTGAATTTCTTGAGCCTGTTTGGAACCAGGAAGTTTGAGGAAAATAGTGCAAATCTTCTAGAATTCCTGCATATATAAGCCATTTGTTCCTAGTGCGCCCTTCCTTTGGTGCACATTAATTTCATGCATCTCCGGCTTTACGTGTCTCCAAGATACTTAGAAATTAAGTTAGATCAATCGTGGACAAAGGAAGCTCGCCGGCGCTAAACCCCAACAAGATTGATCAGGTGGTTTTGCTGGTGGCGTTGGTTTGGACGGAGATGGTCGTGTCGAGCTTGGCGACGGTGGTGGTGGGGCAAGTGTAGTTACTGATTCTATTGACTGAATTAGGGTTGCCATTGCTGGCGGCAATGGCGTCAGGCGAGGTGGTGAGGGTTCTTCGGCAACAATAATGGCGGCAGGCGGCACAGAAAGTATTAGGGGGAGACAAGGCATATACCTAGCTAGTGACGTGATTTGTTTGGATTGCGAAGGTCGAATGAGTAGGGATCGGTGGCTCTGCCGGTGGCGAGACGTTGATGAGCAAGGATCGAGCAACTTGTCAGGGGGCCTCGGCCTCGTGATGATGGCACGGTGGCGGTGATGCTAGTGCCAATTTGGTGAGCTTGGCAAGGTGGGTGGCAAATTTACACGGTTTGTCTCGGCGGGTACAGAGTTGGCGACGACGACCTGTCGGAGCAACGACGGTGGAGTACGGTTTTCTTCTCAGCGTGAGTGACACGGGGCGTCAGGCTCGGTAATCCACGGCATGCCTCGGATGGGTGGAGAGAAGACCAAGGGAGATAGAAAGAACTACACCGTCGTTGCTAAACTTTTTTCTAGTCTAAACTTTTTTCTTTTGGTTTTTCCTGTTTTCTTTACCTTAATCTCTGTTGCTTTCTCTTAGCCCCCATGTATCTTCTTTTTCTCTTTGCAGTGCAGTCTCCTGCACTTTGTACTATTCTCTTTCCCTCTTTTAATATAAGCCCCGGCTTGTTTTCAAAAAAAAAAAAAGACCAAGGGAGATAGAAAGAACTACACTCTCTCAAATACGCACATGTTATTTTAATTTTAAAATTTTGCTTCAAAATACGTGCCACTCTACAATTGGGAGGTGGTTTTTTTACTAATTTTTTCCTTCTATACCTCTCATATTTAATTATTTCTAATTACTAGAGTACAATACACCATCCAATAGAAAGAGGTATACAAATTTTTTTTATATAAATATGTCTTGGTGAAAGTAGGAGTACCAGATATAGAATATTTAGGAAGGTGGTTTAACGCTATGTCCAAAGCTATTATTTTTTATTGAGTAAATTTCAACTTCGCTAAACTATAGGGTTTTAACAAACCTATCACAGAACTATAGATCTAAGAGATTATTTTACAAAGCTACTGATTTTATATCGAAACATTCCGCTACGGTTTTCAAATTTACCGTCATAGGTTGGCTGAGATGGACCCAACCTGTCGGGCATTTAAAACTTATAGCTCACGGCAACGTTCCTCGGCATCTAAAACTCACAACTTGTGGCAATTAGATGTCCTCGGCATCAATCGATGCGGCGAAGGAGGAGATCAGGATGACAATAGAGGCCTCCAGGAGGGAGCTGCCCAGGTTGGTGGTCAGAGAGGGGATCGCTCTTCCGAGGCCATGGCCATGCAAGGATCTATTCTGGAACACGTGCAAGGTATCGCACCTGTTCCACTTCCAAAAGAGCCCCTAAAGTGTGGCCTTTGCCACGCTTTTTTTAAAATTAATAATGCGTGGGACTTGAATGGTAAAAAAAAAAAATCTTGTCAAAAGTGTGGCTATGAATCAAACGATTGCCTAACTTGATGTGTGGCAAATTCTGGCAATATTTGACTATGAATAAAATAGCCCCTAAGACTTCCATCTTGTTTGGACATGTCGTGACACACGGTGAATACCCGCTTTATCCCAGTGTGCTGCACCTGCTTCTGCTTGCCCAATCGGTTGGGTTGGTGAAAAGAATAAAGATCGGATTATTACCGGCTTAATTACTTAAGTTTCGTGGGTTATTTTGATGCCAAGTTTGTTGTTTTATCTAAGGGTGCGTTTGGTTGCATGTACCAAATGGTACATGTATGAGATGGTTCAAGAAAAAAGTCATCCATACGTTTGGTTGCTTGAATGGAACAATCCCATACTGGATCAAGTGATACAAATTTGAGGAATATTCTCTCTAGATGTTGAATCATCTCATTCACCCAAAATAATGGAACCAAATGGTACAGGACCATCTTATCCCATTTAGGGTGTGTTTGGTTGGATGTACCAGGCTGAATGGGATGGGATGGTACAGGATGGATGAGATGATCCTGGATGGGATGGTACCGGTCGGTCCTGTACCGATCGGTTCAGCCGAATTCGTCGTATCAAACGATACAGCATCTTCAAGGAATATTCTAGGAATCTGTACCATCTCATCCCGTACCAGATGATTCCGTTCAGTCAACCAAACGCATGGACGAGATTAAATCCTGTACGGAACGGTTCGGTTCAACCTGATACAGCGAACCAAACGCACCCTTAACCTCATCCCATGAACCAAACGCACTGTAGCAATCGATTCATGGTCGTTGGGTACTTACTAGTTACTACTAGCTTCGTCCCTACCCCTTTAGAGCATCTCCAAGATTGAGCCCTAAAAATAAGCCTTAAACTTTAATTTAGGACCTCAACTAATTAGAATTAAGGCTCCAACGAAATATTCACTCCAGCAATTAGGCCCTAAAACCCAACAAAGATAGGGCTCAATCACAGAGTTGCTAAATATAGCTACTCTCCTAAGGGCCCTAAAACAATTTGCTAAATTTTAACAATTTAAGGTCCTTGCTGGAGTTAATCTTTTTCCCAAAAGCCCTATAATTCAAGTTATGACCATATTTAGGGCCCCTCTTGGAGATGCTCTTACAAGACATATTATCGACGAAGGTGGAGAAAATTATAAATTTGAAAACTCTATGAGAGAAAACAACTTAAAATACTTCTTCATTAAAGGCTTTCTAAGAGCATCTCCAAGAGGGGCCCTAAACATGGTCCTAACTTGAATTATAGGGCTTTTGGGGAAAAGATTAACTTCAGCAAGAGCCCTAAATTGTTAAAATTTAGCAAATTGTTTTAGGGCCCTAGGAGAGTAGCTATATTTAGCAACTCTGTGATTGAGCCCTATCTTTGTTGGGTTTTAGGACCTAATTGCTGGAGTGAATATTTCGTTGGAGCCCTAAATCTAATTAGTTGAGGTCCTAAATTAAAGTTTAAGGCTCATTTTTAGGGCTCTCTCCTGGAGATGCTCTAAAACCGAAGAGATAATGATTGGTGTGGATGATAATGTGTAAATGCCAAGGAAATAAAACAGAATAAATCTATTCATCACTTTTAAAAGCTGCATAAATATTAAAGATAAATAAAGAATAGATAGGGATTGCTTACTATTTCAGTTGCTTTAAAATTTATATAACTTATATTAGAGGGTGATACATTGAAGAAAAAAGAAAAGAGACCAAACTATATATCTGGTTTTAGAGGACACCCAAGGGGGGTGTCAGTGCATTAAGATAGGAAAAAATGAGTCCGGGAACCGGAATTACAGCACTAGAAGAAATACAGTCCGGGCATGGCTACCCAATAAAAAACTAGGGAAACGACGACCGAAAAAGAAAAGTAAGCAGAAAAAGAAGGAAGGAGATGTTGATATTTAAGATCAAGGGTCTTTAAATCGAGTTTAAGAATATAAATTAGAGTGCTTTTATCAAAAGAATCAAAGATCGCAAAGAGTAGAAAAAGAAATTGTTTCTTTATTAGCCAAATGATGTAATCAAAATACACACTTATGAATTGTCTATAGAAAATAAGAATATTATTACACACTTGAATTTTCTATATCTCTTTCACTGATGCGTATAAAGAGAGTGAAGGGATTACAGTTGTTTTTCTGTCTAGAGGTGTCTTTTCACCATGAGGTGTATCATTTGATCAACAGATGTTTTTTCGTAGGAAGTAACTTTTGGTCAGTTATTTTGAACCTGCTAAGAGAGATTCTCCTCACGTTATGTTCATGTGCGAGATTAACTATTTATCCCAACCAATCATCTGGTTGGGATGAAAAAAGTTGATTGTTCGATCAATTAGCTGGTCAGAGTAACTGAATCACAGGTTAGCCCCCGATTAGTGTGAGTGTATCAAGTTGGGGCAAACAAATCACTGATTATCTTCAATCAGTCTCAGCATATTGATTAGAAATATAACCATATGATTAAATATGGACCCTATCGAAGTCGTAACCAATTTAATGGGCTTTGTGCCTTATTTTTTTTATAGGATTCTTTCCTCTAGTAGGGATATAAGTCTAAAGTAGTATAGGACTCATTTAATAGTTGACAGGAGAGATTGAAAAAAATAGAAAAGAGCATACAAGGAACAGAGCAAGGAGAAATTATGTTCCAGCGGCGGCGGCGCTTCTCCCGGTTGCCTACAGGCCTAATCCTCACTCCTCAGTCAGATACGCCGGGCCTGTAGCCTTCCAACGATCGAAGTCCTCTTTGATTTGATGGTTGAGGATCCCATACTTAGCTCACACCATTGGAAGACCGTGTTATTCCTTTCCCTCCAAATCGACCAAGCGATGAGCATGAACAGGGAATCGGCACTGTCAGCCTCGCCGAAGGTCACCATTCTGCAAGCACTGCCGAAGAATCCGGCAAAATAGTCCGCATCGCAGGGAACTCAGGACTGCAAACCCATACTTGCCTCGTGAACACACGTTGTAGAAACAGATGGTCAGGCGTTTCGGGTTCCTGGCTGCAGAGTAAGCAGCGCGAAGGAAGGGTGAGGGAGTCCTCTGCGCGCTAAACGATCAGCCGTCCAGCACCTGTGCCGAGTCGCGAGCCAAACGAAGCTTTTGCAACTCAAAGGCGCCCGAGCCGGCCAGATAATCTCGGCACGCCTAGAAACGGGTGATCCAAGGAAGAAGGCTGGATATGCCGGAGATGACGAATACACCCCGCCGGCATTCAGCTGGATCTCAGAGGTGACGTCCGTCCCATATGTGCAGATATTCGAACGCGCGCCGAATCTTGTCGACCGCCATGATTGAGCCAACGAGGGAGATCCAAGGCCAACATATAGTAAGTAAATCGGGATCGCCGGGGCTGGAGATGCAATTCGCGTAGCCGTGGCTGGTCTGGTCATGGAGCGGAGGAAGCCCGGCGTGTGGGATGCAACATCTGGTTGCTTTGTGCTCTGCATACACGGTCGCCTTTTCTTCTCAACCGTGGAGGCGCGGCGCGACGTACACGTACTTCTTCTTCGTTGCATCGGACGAATTGAAGTTGCTTTGTGTTTTAGTCAGCTCGGATGGTAGCAAATTGAATGTCTTTATCGACTTGATGAACGCTGGAAATTTTTGCCCGCGTATCGATGAACATACGGTTAAACTTTTGGTGTACCTCCAACATTTAAACTTTTGGTATCTATTAATACTAGTTTAATGATAACTTAGTACCTGGTAAAAAAAATCTCTTATTTAGATACACAAGTTCACCGAGGCACGTACGTGCAGGTGAGGTATTATTCGGCTCTGATCGATGTTTTTGCATCTTCACTAGCATGCATGTACGTAGTAGCTTAATTAATTAGCAACTAATGACATCCGCAAGGAGCTTGTACCGTCTCACCTTCACCCTAAACCGCGCCTTCACCGCGGTGGCCTGCAGTTTCCTCCTCCCCTTCGTCGTGGACACCTCCGGCACGGGCAGCACCGCCCTCGCGTCGTCGCCCGCCTTGGGCTTCTTCACCGGCTTGCCGGGCTGCGCCGAGAACGCGGACCTCGAGCATCCACCACACGGGCGACGGCTATTCTCACTATCCTCTTCAGAATTCTCTTCAGAATTATTCATCTCTGACGACGTCGTCGACATCCTCTGTCTCGCCGCCGCCGCCGCCGTCGGCTTCACCGGCGAGCCTCCTCCCCCCTCCTTCCTGAGGCACCAATTGCACCTCCGGTACGCCGTCACCCTCGGGTACAGATCGCTGCAGTATCTACACACATACATATATGCTCCTAGTCAGTGGGAGCCTACACGTACGAATCGACGAACGATAAAAAGAGTGGCAAATTAATTCGAAGGAAGCGATACATATGTACAGGCATGTTGTTACCTGTGTTGCAGCCGGAGGCGGCAGAGCTTGCACCGGAACAGCTCGCGCGGCAGGCCGTGGTCTCCGCACATGCAGCAGACGGCGGCAGCGCCATCGTCGGAGCGGGGAAACGCCATGGGAGATATTTGTAAGTGGTGGAGGAGATGGCGTCGAGGAGGAGAAAGTGTGTGATAATGGATATATAGATGAGGAAGACGTACGCGCGATGGAAGAGGCCGTATGAGGCGGTCGCATCTCGTTGTGGTGGATCTTCACGGGAAGGAGGGACCGGGTAGCTTTCATGAGGTCAGGGAGGGAGAAAAACGGGACGATCTCGAGTAGATCGACCACGCTGTCCACGCATGAACGAGTCCTTGACTTAATTTGTACATGCCATTTCCTTTTTTCAAATCTACCTCCCCTGCGTACATAATTGTGAAATAATCCTCTCCACGACAACGTTAAAAGAGCCAATTAACAGGTAATACGTATCGCATTTCCCATCCGTGTACTATGGCAACTTGCTGTCACGCTCCCACAGCTTAGCAGCTAGGTGCTGAGCACCACTAGCATAGCAGCAAGATAGCAGTGCGGTGCAGTGGGGAACCTGTCACGGTGTCCTAGCGCGACAGGTTCCTTACCGCGGTTGCCGTTTTATCTTGGCTCTGGCCTCTTATAGTTGTACACAGACGCGACAGGTGACATATGTTACCTATCGCTGGTTCCGCGATCAAAGTAAAGAACAATTTTTATAAATTTATCTGTATGACGAGTTAAATTTGTAAAAAAAAAAAATGGGAGAGAAGTAGAAATGCCGAGGCTACCGCAAGCTAGCACGGGGTGTCGAGCGAGTGCAGTGGCTGCCAAAGAAAGCAACGGTGCGTGACAGTTATCGTTGACCGAGGGCAAGACCCGCCAGGGCTGTTGTATTTGCGCACAAGTTTCATCGAGGCCTCTCAACTTCTGTTCATTGTTATTTCCAGTCCTGATTAAGGATGTATGAATTAACGAGAATACACGGGGAACTATTCATCTTTGATTCGAAGAAGGTGGCGTACGAAATGGGTTGTATTCCCGCGAACGTCTCCGACGAGCAATATCAGGCCGGGTACATAAGGTCGAGTTGGGGAGGAAAGAGTGTACATAAGGGGAAGGAGAGGATGATTTCCACAGGATTGTCACAAATCCTGACAATCTTTGCAAAAAGAAAAGCAACTGAGTAATGTCTACACAGACCTGACAAGTGATTGTTGGGTTTCTAGAGGAATTTTTAGGCAATTCCTACTAGCTCTTGCGTTCCAAACGAGTCGTAACTTTGACTCACGTGATCCTATTTGTACGTGAAAAAAGGTAAACATTATTTGGAAGACTGAACTGAAAAAAAAAACATGAGCTTGAAGTCAACCTTTAAGCATCCTTTAGAAGTCAATACACACTACTAGTCATCAATTGCGCTTGGGAGTTGGGTCAAACATTTCGCGCCCATGCATGGGCATCTCATTGCGTGTGCTTGTGTGCCGTTCAAGAAATGCCACAATGACTGGACAGACTGCACTCAGTCAGGAAGCTCAAAGGTACACTACTATATGTCAACTGAAGGGCAAAGACTTTGTCTTTCAGCCGAAAGCACGCGAAAAGACTTGAAGACCTGGACTTGGTCACGCGCACGCCTAGCATCAGATGCAGCTAGCGTGCTGAGAAAAAAAAAACACTAGAGAGCCCACGGTGAATCTCCAGCCCAAACGACTTATCTAGGCCTCATTGGGCAGCAGATCCGTCAAATCAAAACCAAGGCCTAGCCGGCGGAAGCTATGGATCACGACGTGCTCGAACCGAGACAGCTCGCTCGATCGGGGAGCGTTCTCATCTCGCGCGCTCTTCGCTCCAGGCACTGGAGGGCACAGCATGCATGATGAGGACGGCGGATCCGGGAGACCTGCCTCGTCGACGACGAGACGATGACAGGCGCCGCCTCGAAGGCGGTGAACGTGCCGTTGCGTGCATGGCGTGGACCGGCGTGCCGGGATGCATGGCGTCTCCGAGGAAATCGAGATCGGAGGACAGGCGTCTTCGCTGGGCGATGCCGTCATTCGGACGGCGACGACAGACGTCGCTCTCGACCGGAGCAGCGCATGGGAGATGCTGCTGCATGGATCAGATTATCTATGGTTCTTCGGTTAAACCGAGTGGCACTCCAAATTAATCGAGGTGGGTGCTCGATCGGAGGAAGAGCGCAGCTATTGGAACAGGACAAGTGCTATTTTTTTCCCCCTTCTGTATTAGCAAAACCTGCGTGTAGATAGATGTGTACTTATTTCATTTCTGGATAACGAAGCTGACTAGCAAATGTGCACACCATGCACCCCCAAAAAGTTAAATTGAAAGGCTTAAAGTTGAAAAAGACACCGTTTCTGATTTGGACTATCGCAGAGATCGCTGTGCGTATCTTATATATTTGGCTTATGTTCGAAGCCGATCCATGTGGCAAACATACGAGCTAGAACAATTCTTTTTCTTCAAATATCTAAGTCTTTAATCTTCCATTATAAGAGTCAAGGCCTCTCAGGCCTCCGCAGTGTTTTTTCACGAAAAAGTCCCCAAGAAATCTGAAATTACGGCAAAGCCCTTCCATCCCCTCTTTTGCAAAACAAAATCCTGGTGGTTCTGTAATTCGCACCTAAGTCAGCTGGACCAAATCCATTCACACACATATCCTCGTATTTCCGGAAAATTGCGGTTGAACTCGGTTAGACCCCTTTTGCAAAAAAAAGACCCAGTGGTTCTATAAATTCGCATCCAAATCCAGACCGAGCCCATTTTTAAAAAACCTCACGGATTCAAAATATTACGTCGATGTTGTTCTTACCGTTCGAGCACTCTAACAAAATTTACCCAATGTACCAAAGCGCACAGTCTACCTAGTATATTTGTGTGTGTGTGTGTGAGAGAGAGAGAGAGAGATCTTGCTAGCTATGCTTGACAAGGCATTTGGTATCCCATGCATATAGTGCGTGCCCGTCATACTTCCACAGAAGTTCAGTCAACGAACTCAACATAGAGATCTAGAACGTGCCTTTGAACATCAGTGCATGCACACACATATATGGATAAATTTTGCAACTAAATTTTCTTTTTGCGAAGAATTTTGCAATTAATTTGAACAGAAGGGTTACATAACTTGCAAGGACCACAAACTGTAGCTACTTTCATCTTCTTCTGAGGATAAGAGTAACAAATTGGGACACGGTTGGGTCATACTTCAGCTGAACATGGCTTGGATATGGGACATGATTGAGCCATACTAATTTTTGGATGGCGACGCATACGTTTTGCACAGCCTGTTCGCCATGTCTTCCGTGCGGCTGTGTAATGGCCTACCTAGCTAGCTAGACTGCTAGAGAGCTCAGGTCGTTCCAATCAATCATGCATGTCGCTATATATGTCTTTCTCTGGAGGGGAAAAAAAAATATGTCGCTGTAGTCAGGTAGCAATGTAGAATGGACATATGGGCTCGCGCAGGAGGAGGCTGGTATGGCAGTGCAGTAAGCTACGTCGCTCCTAATTGACCATGCCGACAGTGGTGTGTCTAATGGCATGTAGCACAAGCTGTTTCTCCAGAATTACTACCAGCAAAACGCCCTCCATTTCAAGGGACTCCTAAAGCAGTTTTAGGGCTTCTTAAAAAAAACATCCAGGGCTAGATTGCTGCGAGCAAAGCTTGTTGCCTATAGACCAACTCTAGTGCTTAATTAGCACCCACCGAATTCGAAAGAGTTCCGGTTAAGCTAAACTAGCTAGCTCCTCTCCGGTGTTTAACACCTCGGTAATGTAGTGATCGGACGTACAAAAAAATATTTCATACGTTACAAAAAAATATTTCACACGTTCAAAAAATGTTGCGATGGCATCCGAAAAAATAAAAACATCGGACGACCAGCTAGAATTACACGTAAAATTAATGGATCTCGGCACAGCTTACCCACCCACCCAAGATCCTCTGACAAGTGGGGCTCTTTTCAAGCTCGGGGCAACTGGAGATTACTCTCCTGCTCCTCTTGCCATCCGCTGTAATCTCAAGCCGGAGTTGCTTTAAGCTTGGGGGGTTTCACCATCTCTGTACTGCAATTCCTTAATTTAGATCTCCCATGCGCTACACATTGTGCACATCATTCAATTACAATACAAAAAAATCAGCACTTGAGATCAACCACCAACACTGCGGAAAGCTAAAGGGACCGTGACCCTGTTCTTGACTAATGCGAACCGTCGATTGCTTGATCGAACGGTCCAGACGCACGTGGCGTTGCTCGCGACAATAATAGAGCCCGCAATGCCAAGGAGACAAGGAGCCCTGCATGAGGGGGAGATCGTACGTACGCGCTGGCGTTGCTAGTACAAGCCTTGTGGGTCGAAGAAATTAGCCTTGGGGAGCGAAGCGAGAGAGCACATCCATCGGAGAGGAGGGGAGGGCCTCCCTGGGCATGTAAAACGTACGGACGAGAGAGGCTGGCCAGCCAACCCATGTAGCTGTCTTTTTTAGTAATACATTTTAAAATAAAATTACATAAATATATTTCTGTCGTCTATTTATTTGATGTCAAAGCTGCTGCCTTCAAATGAATTGGCCGGTTCGTATTGCGAGTCGCCATCTCATCTGGCGATAAAAGTTTATCGCTAAGTGAATTGACGACATCGTTTTATTTAGCCAATAATTTTGTTTCTGATTCATTCGTCCGATAGATCCATTCGTACAGTAGGCTTGTATCGCCATATATTTATGTAATTATTTTTTGGGAGAAACTTACACCCGGACGTCCGATTCTTGTTTTTTTTTCGGACGCCGTGCAACATTTTTTTTGAACATATGAAACATTTTTTCTAACGTTATGAAACATTTTTTTTAACGTTATGAAATATTTTTTTTTACTGTTTGTCGAAGAAAAATGTTTCACCATGTAGAAAAAAATGTTTCGCACGTAGAACGAAAATGTTGCGAAAAAAACTGACGTCCGATCACTAGCAATTGCGTTATTTTTTTGATGTATTTTGTCTATATTATTTTAAAAAAATGTATTATTTTTTGAAACTTTCCCATGTAGCTAGCTAGCTCCAAACAAACACCCCATGTGGTCTCTTTCCTTGATGACTCCCCCCATAACCTCATCGATCAGGACCAATAGATATTCTTCTTTTCCTATCCCCTAGCAGCCTAGCTAGTAGCTAAGCTAAGAGCACATCACTCTATTAACTCAATACAGCGTCTTCTTGCTTGCTCTTTCCCTGGCTAACTAGGCAATTGGCCAGCTGCAATAACAGCAAGAGGAGGAGCTAGCTAGCTGCTGCATCTCTCTCCGACCGTGAAGTCTTTGATTTCCATATGTACGTGTATTTATGTGTTGATCTGTTGTGTGCGTGTTGTTTCATGGCGATCTTAATTAGTTTGCGTGCTGTGCAGAGAAGGCGTGGAAGATCGAGCATGTGGGAGTCGGAGAGAGAGAGCCACGTCGGCGAGCGGGGGCTCGTCCCCGTCGGCGGCGGCTCCGACCGGCACGAGGGGCTCAAGAACGACGGCTTCGTTCTCAGGGACCAGTCTTGGTATGTATCGTCCATCGACTCCCTTTCTTTGCTTGCTTCGTTTCGCGGGCAGGACCATGGAGGCCAGTTTTCTTCCTGCATGCAACTCTCAGCTCTTGCTGTCACGCCGTAAATTGAGCAGGTATGTGAACAGCGATATCCCCAGCGATTTGCTTGTCAAAGTGGGGGATGCGAGCTTCCATCTTCACAAGGTATATTCTTCTATCCTCCTTCCACACACACACACACTGAGAGAGAGAGAGAGAGAGAGAGAGAGAGTAATTATATACTCAACAGCTGGAGCACTACTTGAGACAAACACAGACACACACACAAATAGAAGTTTCGTAGTTTCGGGTTTTGATAAGTTTCGTCCGGATGTTTTCTTTACCAACCATCGTTTAAATTTTGGGTCATTAGATTTGCTTTCAGATCGATGTTTTGATAAGTTTCATTTGCTCTTTTGTTGAAAGAAGGCAACAATTATGGCATGCTTGTAATTGCAATTGTTAGTTTGTTACTACGATATGCATGAGGCTTTGCAAGTTGCAACCTACGTTTCACCAAACTAAACTACTGCAAATCTGCAATTACCTGGTTGCACGTACGGTACGGCGTACGGGTATCAACAACAAGTAGTACCCCATGATCTCCAGGAGCGGCCGGATGAGCCGCATCATCTACGAGACCGCTGCGGCGGCGGTCGACCCGGACACGGCCGTGGTGGACTTCGACGACCTCCCCGGCGGCGCGGACTCCTTCGAGCTGGCGGCCAGGTTCTGCTACGGCATGGCGGTGGACCTGACGGCGGCGAACATCTCCGGTCTGCGCTGCGCCGCCGAGTACCTGGAGATGACGGAGGACCTGGAGGAGGGCAACCTCATCTTTAAGACGGAGGCGTTCCTCAGCTACGTGGTGCTCTCCTCGTGGCGCGACTCCATCGTCGTGCTCAAGAGCTGCGAGGGCCTCACGCCGTGGGCCGAGAACCTGCAGATCGTGCGCCGCTGCAGCGAGTCCATCGCGTGGAAGGCCTGCGCCAACCCCAGGGGAGTCCGATGGGCGTACACCGGCAGCGGCGGCAGGCCTCCCAGGGTCGCCAGCGGCACGGCGAGCCCCCGGTGGAACGTCGGCGGAGGCAGCGACTCGAAGGAGTCGAGCCCGAGCCGGCAGGCCGTGCCGCCGGTGGACTGGTGGTTCGAGGACGTATCCGTGCTCAGGATCGACCACTTCGTGCGCGTCGTCACCGCCATCAAGGTCAAAGGTAACAGTCTTTACATACTATCGCGTTACTAGTCCGCCATTCTGCAATCTGCATGGTTAGTATGTGTAGCATTGATGCGTGTACTATTAATTACCACATGATTACATGTTTGTCACTGTACAATGATTCACCTGTTTCTCTCTATAAGAAGAACAAAAGCTTATGGCCAAAAGCGTTACTGAATAGTGAGGCACGGTATAATTTCTTTAGGCGATGACATGACACTACCTTAATCAATTAGTTCCCAATAATGAAGTGAGCCCTTCATTTTGATATGATCTTTTATTCCCAGAAGCGTTCTCGTTTTCCCATACCACTGCATGCCTGGTGGGCCCTAGACATGTACGTGCATTATGAAATTGTTCCCTGAGAATTTCTTTG
Source organism: Rhipidocladum racemiflorum (assembly GCA_036346355.1). Classification (NCBI taxonomy): domain Eukaryota; kingdom Viridiplantae; phylum Streptophyta; class Magnoliopsida; order Poales; family Poaceae; genus Rhipidocladum; species Rhipidocladum racemiflorum. Next base: position 24,362,708 of record CM070572.1, read on the forward strand.
GACGCCATGACAAATAGGTTTTGCTCAAATAGCCAACTGTTCGATCTGTTTGGTCAGTCTACGGATGCCTAAGTTTATCGAACATTTCAGCATAACTCGCCAAGGTTATGACGAAGAAAAATTGGCGCCGCAATAACCCTAAGGGATCAGTCTTGCTATAACCCTTTGTGCCAACGACACATATAGGATCTTCTAGCCCATAAAATGTTTGACTTAATTGGTAAGTCGAAACCAAACATTATCTTAACATGATCAAACTTGTCTAAGTGAGTTGTGGCAAACTGTGGCTTCCAACCAAGCACCCTCCTAATAGCGCAACGGGTAAGTCATATTGTCTAGGAAGACATTTTTTTTTGGCAAAACAGTCTAATGCTTATTAATAAGCCGTAGGAGGTCATCATCAGAGTTTATAGGATTGAGCCCACAAAACTGAGGATGTGTTTGATTGCTTGCACTAAGTGGTACATGTATGAGATGGTTCAAGAAAACAATCATTCATGTGTTTTGTTGCTTGAATGGAATCATTCCATCATTGATAGTGGGATACAAATTTGAGGAATATTCTCTATAAATACCGAACCATTCCATTCACTCAAAACAATAGAACCAAATGGTAAAAGATCATCTCATCCCACCAACCAAAAATATCCTTATAATTCTATATTGGATCGCTTAAATTATACATTTCTCGATGCGCACATTGCTTCTCTAGAGAAAATCCTTGATTCTACAAAAATTAATTAGTACCAAGAACTAGTTAATTTGTCTTAACCCGTCTTAACCTGCCACAATGCATGAGCACTGGGCAGAAACAATGCTCTTAACCAGGAATTTTTATTTCGCTGAAATTTCGGAAATTTCAGCCATTCCGATACAGAGCAAAATTTCGGAAATTTCGGATTTTGTTATTTTTTATTTGAATTTTGTTGTTTTTTATTTGAATTTGACCGAAATTTAGCTAAAATTCTAAAATTTTGGTTATTTCGGTGGGAGCCGATATTTGTGCCAATACGAAACAAAAAACCCTGCTCTCAACTACAAGAATGCTTCTGGGCCATTTCTTGTACTATCTATTGTTCATAGGAATGCGGTTCGACCTCATCGGCGCGGCGATCACCCACTACGCGTCCAAATGGCTCCCGGGGCTCACCAAGGACGTCCCCCATGGCGGCAGCATCGACGAGCCGTGGGCACAGGCATCCGCCGGAGGCGGGCTCCACATGATCATCGCCAGCGCGGGCGGCAAGGACGACCTCGCCACCAGCGCGCCGGCGCGCGAGCAGCGCATGGTGGTGGAGAGCCTCATCAGCATTACCCCCCCGCAGCGGGACAGCGTGTCCTGCGGCTTCCTCCTCCGCCTGCTCCGCCTCGCCATCATGCTCAAGGCCGCCCCGGCGCTCGTCACGGAGCTCGAGAAGCGCGTCGGCATGCAGCTCGAGCAGGCGGCTCTGGCCGACCTCCTCATCCCCTCCTACGGCCGCGCCGACACTGCCTACAACGTCGACCTCGTGCAGCGGCTCGTCGAGCACTTCCTGGTGCAGGAGCAGATGGAGGTGGCGTCCAGCCCGGTGCGCGGGGAGGCGCAGCAGCCAGAGTACTACAGCTCCACGAGGATGCCGGCGTCCGCCGCGCCTTCGTCGTCGTCGTCGTCGGGGCTGAACGCCAAGGCGCGCGTCGCCCGGCTGCTCGACAGCTACCTCTCCGAGGTCTCCCGCGACCGCAACCTCTCCCTGACCAAGTTCCAGGTCTTGGCCGAGTCGCTTCCGGAGTCGGCTCGCACCTGCGACGACGGCCTGTACCGCGCCGTCGACTCGTACCTCAAGGTACATGTACAAGTATACATTGTAGTCACGATTAATCACCAATGATTCTTGCGAGGTGATCGGAGTCGTTAATGGCGACTGTGTGTTTGGTTTGGTCAGGCGCACCCGACACTGACAGAGCACGAGCGGAAGCGGTTGTGCCGGGTGATGGACTGCCAGAAGTTGTCGTTCGACGCGTGCATGCACGCGGCGCAGAACGAGCGGCTGCCGCTGCGGGTGGTGGTGCAGGTGCTCTTCTCGGAGCAGGTCAAGATCAGCAACGCTCTCGCGAGCTCCTCCTCGCTCAAGGCGACGCCCGATGGGGGGCCCCTGGCCGCCGTGGCGCCGGCGATGCCGACGCGGCGGCAGCTGCTGGACGGCACGCCGCAGTCGTTCCAGGAGGGGTGGGCGGCTGCCAAGAAGGACATCAACACGCTCAAGTTCGAGCTGGAGAGCATGAAGGCCAAGTACCTGGAGCTGCAGCACGAGATGGACGCGCTTCAGAAGCAGGTAGAGCGGGCCGCGCCGTCACCCGCCGCCGGCCCCGGGGCCAAGGTCGCCGGCGGCAAGCATCAGGGCCCCTCCGCGTGGAGCAGCGGGTGGAAGAAGCTGGGGAGGCTGGCCAAGATGACGGGCGCCGAGGGCCCGGGGCCCGGCGGGCACGTGGGAGCGCCCGGCGAGGCGGCGAGGAAGGGGCCGAGGAGGTGGAGGAACTCCATATCATGATCGAACTTCCTTCCTAGTGATCACGACTAGATGGCTAGATGCTGCATGGATTCATGCATGCATGCATGCTTAGAGCATTGTAAACCAGAGTAGTGTTGATGGAGTTTTTGAGTGTCCATTTGTGCAGACAAAACTCTGAGATGATGATAATCTCTTTGCGATGTGTTGCATTTGTCGTGACTCTTGACAAGTTATGTTGGGAGATCGGCTGTGTTAGTTCTGAAGATTTTCTTGCTTGCGTTTGTAGCGCCATTCGGAACGCAGGACTTTTCACATGAATCATCAGTTTAATTCTCGTAGAAATCAGAAAAAAAAAATTATAGAGTTCCAAATGGAGCCATAGTAATTGATGTGTTCGAATTTAAAACAGGCGGGTGTCCGGCTCAAACCAAACATCCATGTGTTATACTTATACACCATGCGAGCTGTTCTCTCAAGATCAACATCATTTTGTTAGTGTCTCATTATCAAATGAATGACAGCCTTCCTCCACAGTGATCCGATGGCAAATGGAGAGAGGAATCTGCATTATAGAACATAGATAACGGTTTGCGCTTTCTACACCCCTTTTGAAATAGAGAAATTTTACGATACATTCAACTAGTAGTAACGAGTGGTAGTAGAAATCAAATTTGATCATTTAATAGACATTTTTGTAATTATATTTTTTGTGAGGGTATTATGGACTTTTAACCCTTTCTCAGCCAATTCCCTGGCGCCCGCTGCCTCCGTCTCCTACGTGCGGCGCCGCTGCATGCACCTCTGCGATGCCGCCACCAAGGGAGGACTGTCCCCATGTACGTCTCGTATGAGCACCGCCGTTCATCGTGTCTGGCCATAGCGCAAACGTGACCATTCACAGTAGGGTCATCGAAGAGGGCAATAGGCATAGGCGGCACCGCGGCAGCAGATAGCAACAACCTGGTGCCCACGTAGGAGACGCCGTTGCCCCCGCGTGCAGCGGCAGTCGCCCTTGCTCGTCCGCCGTTGTTTCGGTGTTGTGTCCTAGACTACTTTCGTACACAACATCTCCGGTGGACCGCACGCTCTCCGTCTTGCTGTTGCCGCTACATACTAAGATTTTACGTTGTTGCTGCAAGAAAGAGTTATTTCTAGATTCTTCTGCTGTGAGTTTTTGTAGTGGTACTCAAAGAGCAAGAAACCATTTCTTTTTGTTTATACTGTAGTTACCGAGGTGGCCACGGAAGGCACAGACGTCGCGACGAAGGGAGCTAGCGCAGTAGCAGGGGGGTACAATAGGGTGCGGTGCGGGGGAGGCTAACGGGCACCATGGGAGTAGAGAAGGTGGCGGCGCTGGGAAGAGGAAGGGCGGCACGGGAGTTGGGAAGGAGGAGGCACGGCGAGGAAGGGGAAGGGGAAGGGAAAGGCAGGAGAGCTTTTCTGCTCCTGCTCGCTAAGCTCCGACGGCTAGGACATAACTTCAATTTGATTTTGTTATTATAATTCTAACTCCGCCCACAATTTACTCCGGACACCACCATTGGTAGTATAAGTAAATCCAAACTAATATAAACAATTGAATCTATATTGATTTTAGTGTACTATAAAAAGATCTCTTAAAATAACCACCACTGACATATATACTGCATCTTCGAAATGTAACTTCTACTGTCAAGGTGGTTGCACTGTCATATGAATCCTGATCATTCGATCGGTTTCCTCTCACTTTCCACGGATGGGGCATGCATGTGTCTAGGGCAGCTACTGTGATCTATACTTGTTCAGTCACATGACGATAACGATCTGATAGCTCCAAGCAGTTATGGAGGTCTGGAGGTCAGTACAGTGTCCCTGTCCGGTCGAGAGCTCGAAGACCTACCTGTGTGCGTGCGTGGCCCACATGCCATGTCCATCGGCTCCTGCTGTGATTGCCCTCATCATCCCACGGCGACGGCGCCATTATCACCGGTGCTGTACAAGCGCACAACCCTCCCCCTGCCTTTGGCGTCTCACCGTACAGCGCAAGTGACGGGGATTCACATCCATGGCTACCGTGAAAAAACTGAACGCTCACACTCTCACATGTACAGACACACGAGTGACGGCGAGATCCGCTTGGTAGGGTGACACTGCTCCTCTGACGTCTACAGGCCATGTAGCTTCTGTCCGCTTGTGATAACTAGTTACATGCCCGTGCGTTGCTACGAAAAACAAAATTGATAACGAAAAATAAAGATTAAAAAATAAAAAAATTTATTTCACAAGATCAAACATCTATCTTTAACACTTCGTTTCTTGCGAAAGCTGGCTAATTAAAGCAACCGTTTAACTGCGTAGAAGCGATTAAGCAGGGCAATTAAGCAGGACAATTAAGTAGGGCAATTAAGCAGGGCAATTAAGCGGCAATTAATGACGTGAGAAGAACGGACCACTGCCACCAAGTGCTGCTTTAGAATAGTAGAGATTCACTTGTGGTTCGTTCTCTCTGCCGTCCTCTTTGCAAGTGCGGTTAAACTGTTCGGAACAGAGAGGAAGCAATTTTAAAAATGTTCTATGTACCTGAACCTAGAAAACTTGCTGTATATATATGATCTAAAATTACAAAGACACGACTTCTTAGCAGCGAAAGACACGATATATGACATAAGATTACACAGATCAGTAGGTAGGTTCTCGTTCTTGTGTGTAATCCCGTAAGCCCATTGTGATCAAATCAACATTTGACGTAAATCATAATTGGCTCTTAGCAGAATATTATGACTTCTCAAATCACGTAGATATCATTTATTCTACAAGCCATCAACGAATATATATTCGATCCTTTTGTCACTTTCAGATATCAAGATTAAACCCAAAGCGAAATATGTGTCATCCTTGTGTTGTTTAATCCATTGTTTCTCGAATCTTCAAAGCTAGACTAAATAGATCAAGCAGTTGACATCTCAAATGGCTCTGGCATGGTGATACACATTCTTTAGTCTATCTTCTTTGAGTGGCCTTAAGATATCATAATCCTTATATAATGATAAGGATTATCATGCCATGTCCATTGTGATCAAACCAACATTTGACGCAAATCATAATTGGCTACTAGCAGAATATTATGACTTCCCAAATCATGTAGATATCATTTATTCTACAAGCCATCAACGAATATATATTCGATCCTTTTGTCACTTTCAGATATCAAGATTAAACCCAAAACGAAATATGTGTTATCCTTGTGTTGTTTAATCCATTATTTCTCGAATCTTCAAAGCTAGACTAAATAGATAAGGCAATTGACATCTCAAATGGCTCTGGCATGGTGATCAGGGTTAACCAAACCGAAACCGAAAAAACCGATGGAAAACCGAAATTGGAAATTCGAAAATATCGAGCCAAAAATCGCTGGAAAATCGTTATAAACCGAAGAGTTTCAAAACTGAGCATTTGAACAAAAAACATTCAAAACAAAATTAAAAAAAAAACGAAAATCATTCGGTTTTCTCGAAAAACTGGCCGGTTTTCTCGAAAAACCGGTTGGCGAGTTGAACGTTTTGGGCGATCGGTTTTTTGAGCGATTTTCGTCGGTTTTTTCGAAAAATCGCTCGGTTTTCACCGGTTTTCGATCGGTTTATATCGCATAAATTTTTTCAAATTTTTTGAATTTTTTTTTTAATTGAACCGGTTTACCGACCGGTTTAGGATTTCGAACCGGCTCGATACGGTCGAAAACCGCGATTTTCGAGCGGTTTTCGTCGGTTTTGTGAACCCTGATGGTGATACACATTCTTTAGTCTATCTTCTTCGCGTGGCCTTAAGATATCATAATCCTTATATAATGATAAGGATAAAATTCTATATTAACCATACACATCCCTCCACATATCTCAATATACTCCTGAGTGTAACTAATATAATTATCGTATTATGGATAATAATCGGTAACATCAAAGAATGTGATCCTCATATTGGGATCCATATATATCTCATGTCAGAAGATCAATCATAAACATTGCATGAAATCAACCGATGACACGCATGTAATGCTCAATGTGGTGTTTCATAATGAGTCTATTCAATAACATGTTCACCAACACGTTACCCATATAATTGTGTTTATATTGTATATCCATGATCTGCAAAATATGATCATAACACGGTCATATGTTTGTCTATGTAAATAAACAACTGATGTTCCAATCAATTAAATGACAAGGACCAATTTATAATAATACCGCAAACGTGTTACAGAGTCTCACGGTCATATGTTTGTCTATGCATTAGGTATGTTCAAATGGTTGGAACAGATCTTCCAAAAACTGTTTAAACAATCCATAACAAATTCAAATCATATAAAATTCAGAAGAAAAAACTGAAATAAATGAGTAGTTTGGTGTGTTACCGATGCATTTCTTATGCTAATATTAACAGCTAATTTTAGTAGAAAAAGCACTACACATTGTAAACTGCCAATTTCTCATTGCATTCCACAGTATTCTTTGTTTGAATCCAAAATCTGAACTACTTCCAATCACACAAATCGATACATGTAGTGGTGGATGGGGTGTATTTGCAAAACAAACAAAATATGAGTTTTTTTTTCAGTATTTCTGAATCTAAACAAGCATTTGTGCTACTATAGTCATGTTAAAAAAAAATTCAAGTCATGCTACTAGTACTTATCCAAGGAAAGAGGACGAGAGTGCTACCTTTAGATCGATAGCATTTTATGGCACAGATCAATATTTTCTAGGAGGCATTGAGGTACCAGTACTAGCAAAGAAGCATAAAACAATAATTAGAGGCACAGTTCCAAATATTGATATCACGATTTTCGAATGAACAATATTTTTCAAAAATTGGGTCGAAATCAAAAATTTTGAAATCAGTGGCCAAACTTCATAAAAAAAAATTAAAAAATTGACCGATTTCACCAAATTTTTAGAAATTTCAATTTTCAAGCAATTTTTTGATTTTTGGGGTATTTTTTTCGATTTTCAGCACACACGGAAGGTAAAATGGAAAAAAATTGTAGAAAATCAAAATAAATCCCAATTAATCTGTTAAACTCCTCAAATAAATTTCAAATTTTTTTTAATTCATTTAGTCTTCTAGAAAATAAAAAATATCAATTCAGGAAAAAGAAGGACACTATCATATTTTTATAAAAATTTATATGCTTATTCATGATCTAAAATTTTAATAGAATATTAGAATTCATTTAGTGTCCCTATAAAATAAAAAAACAGAAGACCATATATAAAGATAGTAGCACTATCGATCAGGAATTTTAAAAAAATACACGTCTTATAATAATCTTAAAATTTTTCATAATAATTATAATTTCCTCAGGACCTCAAAAAATAATTTTAATAAATATTATATTTCATTTAGTACCCCTAAAAAATCAAAAACAAAAGAGCATACAAAGATAGTAGCACTGTCATAATTAAAAAAAAAATACATAGATCTAATAATGATATAAAAATTTTAAATAATTATTAGCATTACCTCAGGACCTCACACAAAAAATTTTCAAAAAATTTTAACACATTTTGATAAATTTCTCTAAAATTTTGGAATTTGAATTTGAACTTGATCGGTTTACCGAGCGATTTTAGATGCCGAGCCGGCTCGATATGGTCAAAAATCATGATTTTCATTGATTTTGTGAACCATGATTAGAGGCACCTCCCAGATTGTATATGTTTTTCCTCGTATTTCCATTACCAATACGAAAGCATCCCATCTCCGATGTTCTAAAAAAGTGAATTAGCTCAAGAATAATTGCAACACTACTACAAGAGTTTACAAATTGCAAATCCATGTCACCAATCACTCACATTAACTAGATTAGGGATGGAGAGTTGGAGGAGGAGAAGTTACCTTTTGGTTAGATGGGATAGCACGGGCGACCGATGGTGGCGGCTTCGACTGGGACAGCAAGAGGTGAAGATGGTGGTGACTCCACTAGGAAAGAATAGGAGAGACATGGAGGGAGGCGGCAATGGTGGTGCTTGGGTCTGAAGGGAGCCAGCGACATCTGGACTAGCAAGGAGGTAGAGAGGGCCAACATTTGTAGAAGTGGCAAGAGGGCGGCAAGAAGGGCAATGGCCTAGGGGCGTTGAGGTAGCGTCGGGAGGGTGGATGGAGAGGTCGGATTTGGGGGAGGCATGGAGGAAGTAAGAAGGGAGGTCAGCGGCCCTAGTCAGGGCGGTGGCGCGGTCCAACTTTGGGCGATCACATCTGCAAGACCTAAGGGTGAACAAGACGAGTTGGAACGAACTAGCAAATTTACCCACGCAATTGCGCGGCTAGATATTATGATATAACTCTAATATCTATATAGATTAATATGCACCGTTATAATCTGGTCCTACCAAAATAAGTGGTGGAGATATTTGGACTCTTTCTTTTAAACTAAACCGTTATCGTATGGAATCCAATTTCTAATTTTTTTAGCTATTTGTGTAATGTAAATGATACAAACTCTTTCTTTTAATCTAGACCGTTATAATATGAACCCACCACGATCAATAGTGTATTGTCTTATGAATATGGTTGCGCTGTTCCACTTTGATTGGAACCTAATTGAGGTTGGGATAGCTTAGCTCTAACTCATGTAAGAAAATCAGCTTGCGGCCAGAATGTCAAGCTGTGGGGCTTGGGTGCTGTATGTATCGCTTGATGTACCAACCGTCACCTGAAATGTTGATGCAATAAAGCTGTCAATGCACTTGTTTTTATGCATCTTTGCTTATTATTCGGGTCTTTATGCACTCTAGTGATAATATGGATGATCATGTATTTAAGGTTAGTGCTGTAAATGTACAGTGTTTTATTATTTTATCCTTTTTTGACCCTAGCTGTTTGATTTGTAATGTTTGTTATTGGCTTGAATTTTAGACCCTATTTCGGAAGCCTGCAAACCACGGACTAATGCGGCAAGGTATCAGGTGTTGTGGTCTGTAGCGAAGGAGGTGTTTGACAGATCGAGAGGATGGAGTGTTGGGTCAGAAGACTGGAAGGATCTATTACGTGAAGATCTTGCAAAAAGTTGTGTGCTTTGCTGGAAAGTTCAGAAATTAGGAATAGAGGGTTGTTTTTCGCTTTATTTGTATCCTTCTGAAACTTTTGGTAATGATTGATGGAAGATCATAATCCACATTTGAAACTGTACCAATATGTAGCATTTCATATAATTCAAGATATAATGTAACTAGCAAATTTACCCGTGCAATTGCGCGACTAGATATTATGATATAACTCTAATATCTATATAGATTAATATGCACCATTATAATCTGGTCCTACCAAAATAAGTGATGGAGATATTTGGACTCTTTCTTTTAAGCTAAACAGTTATCGTATGGAATCCAATTTCTAATTTTTTTAGCTATTTGTGTAATGTAAATGATACAAACTCTTTCTTTTAATCTAGACCGTTATAATCTAGATATTGTCTATTATAATATTATGCAATGCACAAACTCTTTCTTTTGATCTAGACCGTTATAATCTGGACCCACCACGATCGATGGTGTAGATCTTTCTTTTTTCCTTCGATTAATATGGAAATTTCTAGCCTTGAGAGCGAATGTGGTGACTTCTTTTGCCTCTACTTTAATATTATAATAGATGCCATGATGTGCTTTAGTGTGAAATAAATGAAATGCTAGACATATTGTTTTTGTATTACTTCGAAGTAAATGCAATAAGTTGTCCGTTTGTTCCCTGCCGCAATTAGATACCTTCGTAAGATTAGTAGGATATAATCCTTCGACAATACAAGATTCCATTTATTTATTAAGTTAGTTTTTTTTTTTTTCCAACACGGCTAACAGCAAGTAATGTTCATCTGTCTCTCTTGATCTCCATAGGAGTTATGTAGTCACACAATGCAGCTCATAAATTTCTGATAAAACAAAAACAAATGATACTCATATCAATTATATACATAAACATGGTCATCCAAAAAAATGCAGAAATAAACTATAAATTTGTGTACAAACACAAAGGAGTAATACATAAATAAAATTGAAGTGTTACAACTAGGGTAGCAAGGTCTATTTGCAGCCAATCCCATTTTTATGTTTCTTGGAGCCAACTTGCTAGCCAAAGCTTTCCTAGAATCTCAAGAGAATCTAGAGCAGAAGCCGAAAAATAAAACTCTGGAACTATACCAAACAGACCCTTAATATATCAGCTTAGTTAAGCACAATTGATAGGATTCTCACATTGTTGCCTAGTATTATCAGCTATCGCCAACCATAGGGAATACGTGCCTAATCACAAGCAATCTAAATTCTAAACTAGCATCGGATGAAAAATAAAAAATCACAAGACTCCTGAGGAATTTATGAAGAGCCGGTCATACAAGTGAATTGGCAGACACACGGACAACAATAACTTAATTTTATTAGCAAGTAATAATTTCTTGAAAGAATAGGAAATAACTCTAATTTTATTAGCAACACAAATCTGCAGATACCATTCATATACCTGTCTCACCCACTTTTATGGCCATCTATAATATCTCATCATACGCTACTATGCTTACTGGACCAAAACCTTGTTTTCCATTGGAGGAAACAGAGAGAATCTCTCGCATCAGCTCACCAGTTGCTGCCTGCTGGTTACCGTAGAAAGGGTAGGCTCCATATGCTGCAGCATAGCTGTTTGGGTGGGGGAGCGGCAATGCGTAGCCATATCCACCATAGAAATGTGTTCCATAGTACATGCCATTCCGTCGGTGGCCAGCATCACACCCCTAGACTGAAAAACAGAGCATTCAAATGAGTAAGCACAAAAATAGAGCCGACAAACTTCACAAAAAACGAGCCTTCGTTTACTTAACAGTTGCTGGGCATGCTTAGAGATGATAACATTGTACATACAGGTGCTAAAAATTTCAACTGACGATGGGTAAATAGTATGAGCAAGCCTCACATAAAGTTACTGGAAAGCAATAACTTCACGCAAGAGAAATGGTATCCCTGGTGAAACATAGTATAAAAGCTGCACTATTGCCACGGCTGTTTTCTGTTAAGCCTGTCCGAACAAATCGACAAGGATGCATCTCGATAAGCACTCCCCTTGAATCATCCAGAAAAGGATACAACTCAAGCTCGGACAGGTTTCAGAAAGGTTAGCTACGAGACATGGTGTGGGGTGGGATACTTGGTGCCAGACAACGCACATCACCAGAAAGAGCTCACATTATCAAATAAGTTTGAAGAAATAATCCGCACAAGCTGCAGTTGGCCACAAATCAATGAGGGTGACTGGTGACCATTAATTCATGATAGTTCAGAAAATGGTAGAGGAAGCCACGCACCACAACAGTAGTGTATTGGGTAATCAAGCTGCCTAGTATAGAGAGCACATGACCTTTTTGTTCTTGTCACGTGGCAAACAGGTCTAGGTAACAGGCTTATCTAGGCCCTGTTTGGAAGGGCTTAGCTTCCTCCAGAAGCCAACCTATTGTAGGCTTCAGTAGTTCAGTTTATTATAGGCCCCAAATGCCCCTTTCCACTGGCTTCATCTTATTGAAAACGTCCAGTACAACTATGGCTTAGGCTTTAAAGGATAAGCCCAATAAGATCAACTTGTTTGACCTAGCTGCATCGCTTCTGCTTCAAGCCCATAAGCTGAAGCTAACGTCTGGCCAAACAGGTCCTTACTGTCTTGAGATACAAATTTTACTGTTGAGTGTGTATGCAGTCAAGCTGTTGTCAACTGAATTTCTGTAGTACAATCATGCAGCCTGACACTAGATGATTTATAGGAAATGTCTAACAGAAAGATCCCTTCTACTACAGTGCAACAGGAGTCAAAGTTGTGACCAACTACAGAGGTAAGTTAGATCATCCTTAGCTATGGCAATTTCACTTAGGGTGGTCAATTTACCAGCTCATGATAGAACCAACTATGGTGTGTTTGGTTCAAGGAACCACCCTGTTCTAGGATGGGTTGGTACATCATGGGATCATCCCATAAGTTTGGTGGACGATCCCGTTCCTCTTTTGTCTACTAGCCTTGCACCAATGAGGAATGAGGTGGTGATGGATTTCCATACCTCAAACCAAACAAAAAGTGAGCAATGACTTGGTGCAAGGACCAACCCATTCCTCAAGCCGCAGGTCTATCAGCTTGAGCTCCACATAAAAGAGAAAAGATTCTCCAACCATTAGATGGGTCAAGAAAAAAGCAAGACCAACTAAGGAAGGACCAACATGGCTACTGATAATACTGCACTTCAATGCATAGTATGAAAAGTAACGTTTCAAGAATGCTCAAACAAACAGGACTACATGAGTACATCAATTAGAGGGGCGTCTGCATTGGAAAAGAGTTGAAACAACATCCAAAATATATTAATGTCATGCATAGAGGGAGATTGCCATGGCCACATGTACAACAATAACTTTTTCTTAAAAATAAAAAGAATCAATGACTAAAAGCAAAAGAGATAAATAACACCCAAAATAAATGCCTCTTGCTCTGTCTTTTGTTTCTAATTTTCAATTGAGCTCTGAAGACTCAGGTAAAAGCCATCCAAATGCAAGTGCAAAAAATGTACCACTAATAAACGATGTGCAGGAAATATTTTTATGGTGCAGGTGCGAACTACAGATTAGAATAACATCCTGAGTGGTGTACAATTGTGTAATAAGGATAAATTTCCATTGTCAATGCAGGTTTACAGCTGTGCATTCACCAAAGTTTGAACAGGTCAATCAGAGCAAGTTGATTACATAGTAATTTAGTGAGAAATGAGTCAAAACAGAAAATAAAAGTCTACACTAGTTCAAACCTGTTTGCTTGCCGGACTGCGGCCCCAGGAAAGACGAACTGCCTGCTTCCCAATTGTTGATCCATTCAACCCTTGTAGTGCTTCTTCCGCAACAGCTCTACAACACAAGATATGCATTTTCACACAATCTGAAATCTTGCAGGAAGTAAACAAAAAAAAAAGTTAAGCATCCAACAATGTCCTATAAGGGTGTATATGATTAGGATAAAAATATCTTAGATATACCTATTGACAAACTGAACAAAGCCACATTGTTTCCCAACATGAATTTTGACAGAGGCAACATCGCCATACTTTGCAAATGCTTTCCTTAGTTCATCTTCGCTAACATCGGGATCAAGCCCAGCAACATATACCTACAACAATAACGGATATAAGATATTGTGTTTTTTAAGTAAAAAAATCAAGATTAAAAGTTAGCAAAAGCCACTGGGAAACGAGTAGAACATACTGTCCTGTTAATTGAGTCACCATCTGATTGCTTTGGTGGAGAGGATCCAGAATCACCTTATGTACAATAATCATAGAGATTAAAAATATGTCAGATGGGAAAGCAATGGACAAACCTAGAATGCTTTTGCATAAAAACACTCAGTATCGTACTATAATACAACTGTCCCGCCCACCCACAAGTCCACAACACCCCCCACATGTTTGAACTTGGCTTTAGCTTATAAGCATATGAGCTGGAGCTAGGCCAAGCATGCCGCCAAAATATTATTACATTTTGGGAATTTCGGAAATTGCAGAAGGATAGCTCAGGACACAAAACAAGTGCTAAAAAACAACTTTGAAATTATGGAAATACCTGAAGATCTTCTAGGAGTTGCAGGTCCTATGCGAATTGGCCGAGTGGAGCAATATACACCATTCATTTCAGTCATGGCATGAGTTTTGTCATTATCATCTCCAAACCTAACAAATCCATAGCCCCTAGAACGGCCTGTGTTTGCATCAACAATAACTTTAGCTCCTTTCACAGATCGATATTTGCTAGCAAAGGTTCCATCAACATGTCATCAGTAACATCCACAACTAGATCACCAACAAATATTGAGTGATCAGCAGCAAGTTCAGAGTGTTTTTCTCCCACATTATATGATGCCCAATTTAACTTAAAAGATTGCTCGGTATTAGGCATTACATGACCAGCAAAATTCTAAAGTGCTTTCTCTGCTGATGTATGAGAAAAGAACTCTACAAAACCATAACCCTCGGAAACTCCAGAGTGTCTATTGCAAATAACTTTAATCGTCACTACCTACAAAACAGATGGATAACAAAGTATGACAGTTAGTAAAACATGGGAGACATACTGATAGAAAGATTAAAATCTTTCATAATACTCCCACTCCACTTAGTAAATTAAGAATCAAATATAACTTTCCTTTCTGAACTTCTATAATATATTAATATATTATATATAACAATAGGGACTTGTTTTGTTCATAAATGGCAAGCATTACCGCATTTACTGCCGTTTCTTCCAATGATAAAACAATTGCACAATAGCATGGCTAATAATTCAGAGCAGCTTAAAAATTACAATAACTAAGAGCCTATAATTTGGGCAAATGCAAGTGTGCACGAGAGAGAGAGAGAGAGAGAGAGAGAGAGAGAGAGAGAGATCTGTGAACTACTGCACAACATTGACTAAGCTACCGCAGTGGTTTCTGGTCTCGTCCTCCTAGTCTTTATTCATTCATCATATAAACTTTCAGATGAAATAACCCCTAACAAATTATAACATGTTTAATCCATTTCATCCAAACTACACGAGACATAACTCAAAAGCTATCGCCTTAACCATCTTACCAACGTGAACTCTACAGAAAGCCACACCTCACTTCACATAGTGCAATAATTCATCAGGACAAGAGCCAACTATCTTAACAGCCGCACGACAACATCTACAAATCAAGGTTTAGAACTATGACAAAACTAAATAGTCTATTTCACCCATATACGGATATACCGCATGAAATGGCCTCAAAGTTGGCGCCTTTAGCAACTAGCCAACTACCGAACCAATCCTACAAAAAAACCCACAGCTTTATCGTTACCAAGCAATGATTAACCGCAAGATTAACTTGCGATCTCAATTGCAACACAATATGCACGAATCAATGGGCAGTTATAGGACAAATCTAAGTGGACTCGAGAGGTCCGGTACGGATAAGGCTGGATCGGAGGAGCGGGCTCGGGGATACCTAACCTCGCCGCTGGGGCCGAAGCAGCTGTGGAGGTAGTTCTCGTCCATCCAGTACTGGAAGTCGCCGACCCAGATCGTCCGGTTCTCGTCGCCCCGTTCCCGCCGGATCCATCGACTGGCGGTGGCGTAGTCACAGAGGCCGGCCGCGCTAAGTGCTTCACAAACTGCGGCGGGGAGTAGGGGATGACCACCCACCGCGGCTGCGGCATGTGGTGGTGGTGAGGATGCGGGTGCGCGTGCCCGTGACAGTGCGGCGCCGGCGGCCCGTGGGCGTGGAGTTGGGGATGCAGCGCCGCTGCCGCCGGGGCGTCAGTGGCTGCCGCCGCCGGCGCCGCTGTAAGGAGAGGAGAAGCCGCTTGTGACTGGTGAGGAGGCTCGCGAGGAGGGAGGCGGAAAGAGTAGGAGGGAGCTCGTGGGTGGTGGACTGTTCACTCATCCGCCCCACTTTCGTTTTTCTTTTTCAAAAATAGTTTTCTTCAAAAAAAATTTATAAATGATTTTAGAAGGGAGGAGTTAAAGTGGGCAATTAACCTCCAACCCTTAGAATAGGTGTCTTTTGGATAATAGGTATCTTTTAGACAATGTGTGTATTTTGAACACCATCAATTTTCACCCATTGCTTTATATAAATATGTAAACACATGTGCAATAAGAAATAACCATTCTCTATTCTATTCTATTCTATTCTGGAGTTTAATTTCTACTATACTTTCAACATGTTATCAGCACTTCTCTAATCCATGAGCACAATGGCCACTGAGCACGGGCAAACAGAGGCCAGTGGCAGACAGGAGAATCACCGACCACATCCCGAACACGGTAAGTCCAATGGCGCAGAACAACAACGATGTCTTAAGCGTACTTACATCTATCGTGAACATGAAAACGACATCCTTCGCATCTTGCCTCTACAACACTATCGGCTGGGGCGTCGTTATTGGCATACGCGATTGAAAAGATGAGAAAGTTGCCTAGAGGGGGGGTGAATAGGCAGTTTAAAATTTAAACTAAATTTGTCGCAGCGGAAAGAGTATCGGAACTTCCGGTATTGGATCGGAACTTCCGATATAATCGGAACTTCCGATACCAGTTCGGAATGTCCGATCGACTTTGGACACGAACAATTAATAACTGAGAGTAAAGAACTTGGAATGCAATCTAAGAACGTTATATCAACTAAATAAGGAAACAAGCTTAAGTAAAGTAAGGTAAAGACGCGGATTTGTTCCCGGAGTTCGGATTCTTGAGGGAATCCTACGTCTCCGTTGAGGAGGCTCCAAAGAGCCGGGTCTTTTCCAACCTTTTCCTCCCAAACCTCGGTCACACTTGAGGCTTGGTTCCACTATTGGTTCCTTTCCTTTCGGAGGCGGAGCCGGCCTTCACAAACTTCTCACGGCGTCCCACAATCCTTGGGAGCTCGCGATCGACACCTAGCCGTCTAGGAGTCCTTCAACCTCCAAGAGAAACAAATACACCGTTGAACGATCTTGGAGGAACACTCTTAAGCTCGAGATGAATGACACTTGCTTTTCACTCTTAGCTCTAAATCTCACTTCTAGTCCTCACTCCTTGAATGATCCCTAAGATCAAAGGGGAGAGCTCAAAAGTAGACTAGAGAGGGCTCAAGGTGCACTAGAGTTCTGCCAAATAGAGTGTGTAACCCTCAAATGAGAGAGGAGTGGGGTATTTATAGATTCTTGTAAAAACTAGCCGTTATACACCCACTCAGCTGCATATCGGAACTTCCGATGTCAACATCGGAATGTCCGATATGTGCAAACAATCAGAACTCGAGCGCACTTCAACTGTCGAAAAAGGTGCATCGGAACTTCCTATGTCAATATCGGAACTTCCGATGTTCCCAGAAAAGCCCTTAACAAAATGCTTCTAAGTCCATATCGGACTGTCCGATATAAAATCGGAACTTCCGACTTATTATCGGAATGTCCGATATGATATGCCGGAATGTCCGATAATTCCAGAGAGCTCCCTTTTTCAGGTTTGAACACATTGGAACTTCCGATGTCAAATATCGGAACTTTCGATATTTCCAGAGAGCACCCTGGAAGGCATCAGCAACGTATCGGAACTTCCGATCGAAAATATCGGAACTTCCGATGCATCTACCACACACCGGACTGAAGCAAGCATGCACATCGGAATGTCCGGTCACATCGGAACTTCCGATGTAATATCGGAATGTCCGACTTGAACTTTGAAAGAAACACATTCCGGTGCATGCGCAGTGACTTAGGGTCTCAACAAACATTAAAGTAACATTCATCTGAGCATAGAGACTATCCTAGATCATTCAAGATGCATCCCTCTTAATAGTACGGCATTCCTACGACACAAAACATAGAAAATACAAGCGTAATGCCGTTTTACTCGCGTAATCTTGTTTGAGGGTATCCATCGCATGTAGACGATCTCACATTGAACCTTTTACCTGCTCATAAGCTCATTGAAGACATTAGTCTCTTTAATCGCTTGTCATTAATCAACCAAAACCAATTTGAGGGCCTAGATGCACTTTCAATCTCTCCCTTTTTGGTGATTGATGACAACCCGATTAAAGCTTACAATGAAAAAGATATAATGAGAGATTAGTCTAGGTTTAGCTCCCCCTGAAGATGTGCATTGAATAGGAAACGATCGCGAATGCACAATTTTGAAATGAATTTTGCAGGAGCTCCCCCTAGAACTGAGCATATACAGAGACGAACAATATGAATGCTAACAATTGAATAATCATTAATATTAAAACATCCATAAAACGAGTACGAGTAACAATCATCCAACATTGCTAAGTAATGACAAAAAGCAACAAGTAACAAGTCCCGAGTTCACATGATAACAAAGTTTGGAAATGAAACTAATCGATGGATGATGAAACGGAGGGTGGTAAGCTTTCTCTTCTCCCCCTTTGGCATCAAGCACCAGAAAGGAGAAAAGGAGAGAGAGAGAGAAAAAAAAAACTAGTCCGACTCCTCGGAAGCAGCATCAGAGCCAGACTCATCATCGTCCTCGGACTCATCTGAAGCTGCAGGCGCTGGAGCAAAAGGATCCTCAACTTCTTCTTCACTGCTCTCATCCTCTGAACACTCTAGATTTAAATGCCTCTGAATATCCTTGAGTCTCTTGGTGTTCTTTTTGTGCGCTGCTGCATTGCCCTTGCACAGGACAAAGATTGACTTCAAAGCGCGGAGGATTGGAAAGGATGATCCACCAAGGCCGCAGCAGGAGGAGCAGTGGAGGAGGAGGAAGCGACACCTCTAGTCGAAGCACGCCTAGCAGCCGAGCCGGGGCCTTGATCGCCTCGACCGCACTCCAAGATGCCTAGCATCATACTCAAAGTGCTGATGAGTAATGTGCTCAATCATATGCATAATGAAAGGAGCATAACCACAGCTTCTCTTTGGCTCCTGAGCAGTCAAGCGGATCTCATTCCAAATGAAATCAAATACATCAAAGGGGCGCTGTCCATCTCGCATTCTACTCAGCAGGTTTCTTGTGTAAGATAGAACATGAGAAGCATCACCTTCTTTGGGAGCCAGCGTCTTTCTGAACAGCCTGTTGAGACAGGCAAAGAAAGGCTTCATGCCTTTTGTGCTTCCCTCCTCAAAGTCTGCATCTTCATCATAGAGAAAGTTCAGGTTGGAGGCACCAAGAGAAGCTTCATTATGAATTTGATCCTTGTCACGACAGTCAGCTTCGGTGAATCCAAGACATCGAGCAAAATTGACATAGGAGATCTCATACCAAACTCCTTCAGTCATCCAATGCAAGGTGGAGACTCTGTCTTTGGAGATGTACATGGTGGAGTAGAACTGAGCAATGATCTCAATGTTCCAGTCATGCTGAAAACTCATAATCCTCTTTGTCCCAGTTCTCTCACACGCTGCTATGACCTCAGTGAAGGTGGGCATCATCAGCTGCGGCCATGTAGTCCCAGTCGACCCACTGCATCAGAATGACTGGATTCTTCCTAGTCAAGATGATAGACTCGTAGAAGTCTTGCTGAAAGAAATTCCAGAAGCGATAGTCAGTCGAGAACTGTGCAATTGCCCTAAGGTTCTGCTCTCTGGCTTCGCGCACTTTGGCGGCTTCCCTTTATAACTCGCGGGTTTCCTCTTGAGACGAGGATTCCTCTCTGCCTGCCTGAGCCTTGGAACTGCTGGGTCTGGAACTGGCTGAGGTTGAGAAGCCCCTGCCACAGCTTTGCCCTTCCTAGAAGGCAATGGCGCTCCTCGAGGTACATTCACTGTCTGAGCAGGAGGATCGGGTGGAGGGTCACTGATTTGAATCCCTGGGCCTCCACTGCCTCTTCATCTTCCTCTACCCGCAGGTTTTTTGGTTCTAGTTCCTGTCGGAGTCTGTCTTGGCCTCTTCGCGCCTAAGACAGTTGGGTCCGGTTGCGGCTGGGAGCCACCTTGATCGGGATCCATTGATCTAAGGACAGAGAGAATCGATTAAGCTTACGAGAGAAACAAACTTGGTTTGGTTTTCATTCAGTTGACATCGGAAGTTCCGACATGAGGTCGGAAGTTCCGATGTTTTCGATCGGAATGTCCGATGTCTACGGATTTCAACCAACACAATATTTCTCCTAAACCAACCGATGAAAAGAATTGAAATTTGACAGTAATGAACCAAGGGACAAGATGACCAGGTTCACCGAAACGATTTCTCAAAAAGATACCCTAGATCCAAAAGGAAAGAATTGAGCCCTAGGGTTTACCTCACAGAGAACGAGGAGAAATCGCGCGGAGAGGAGGGTCCTCTTCAAGATGGAGTCCTTCCCAAGCGAAGATCGAAAGTTCCGAGAGGTCGGAATCTCCGATAACGGCACAAAGATGAAAAGGGAAGGAGAGGCCAAAGAGACACGAGGAAAAGGACAAAAGAAAGTGAAAGGGTACGGGCACTTTCTTAAGTGCGGAGGAGACATCGGAAGTTCCGATATTACATCGGAAGTTCCGATGTGGAAAAACTGCCAGACATCGGATATTCCGATGATTTGATCGGATGTTCCGATGTGTTGATTTTTCCAGCAAACAGAGAAAGAAACAAGGATTTTGAGTGAAGTCTGAAAACTCTGAGTCATGTGAACTTAAGGAGGATCACTCCACTTGTCATCAGCAAGCATTCAAGCAATCAAAACTATGATTACTAGTGGATTGATCCGAGATTAAGATCCAGTCAAAAGCATTTTGAAATTCACTCAATTTGTTTTCCAATCGTTTTGTTTCGAAATTGAGCTAAATAGCAGCAGTTAATGAGTGCAATCTTTCAAGACACATTCCGATAGTCTAGGACATTTAACTCACTTCTAAGCTCGCAAAAGCGCTTCTCATCTAGAGGTTTGGTAAAGATATCGGCCAATTGTTTTTCGGTTCTCACATAGGTAATATCTATGTCTCCCTTAAGAGAGTGATCTCTAAGGAAGTGGTGTCAGATATCTATGTGCTTGGTCCGAGAGTGTTGAACGGGATTGTTGGCTATTTTGATCGCACTTTCATTGTCACATAAGAGTGGTACCTTTTCCATACTAAATCTAAAATCCTTCAAGGTTTGCCTCATCCATAACAATTGTGCACAACAACTTCCTGCGGCAATGTATTCGGCTTCCGCGGTGGATAGAGCCACTGAATTTTGTTTCTTTGAGGACCAAGACACTAGTGATCTACCTAGAAATTGACAAGTCCCCGAAGTGCTTTTTCTATCCACTTTGCAACCCGCATAATCAGCATCCGAATAACCAATCAAATCAAATTTTGATCCTTTAGGATACCAAAGCCCTAAACTAGGTGTGTGAACTAAATATCTAAGAATTCTTTTCACGGCTACTAGGTGGCACTCTCTCGGAGCGGCTTGAAATCTTGCACACATACACACACTAAGCATAATATCGGGCCTAGATGCACAAAGGTAAAGCAATGAACCTATCATGGATCGGTATACCTTTTGATCCACAGAGTTACCTTATTCATTTAGACCAAGATGTCTGTTGGTTGTCATTGGTGTATGAATTGGCTTGGCGTTCTCCATATCAAACTTCTTAAGCATATCTTTGATGTACTTTGTTTGGCATAGGAATGTACCTTCCTTGAGTTGTTTGATTTGAAATCCGAGAAAGAATTTCAATTCACCCATCATGGACATCTCAAATCTCTTCGTCATCAACCTACTAAATTCCTCACAAAAGTTTTTATTAGTGGATCCAAATATAATGTCATCGACATATATTTGGCACACAAATAAATCATTATCAACATATTTTGTGAAGAGAGTAGGATCGACCTTACCAATTTCGAAACCCTTTTTAATAAGAAAATCCTTAAGGCATTCATACCATGCTCTAGGTGCTTGTTTAAGCCCGTAGAGCGCCTTATGGAGTTTGTAGACATGAGTGGGGTTCTTGTAATCCTCCATTCCCGGCGGTTGCTCAACGTAAACCAATTCGGCGATTGGACCATTTAGGAAAGCACTCTTGACGTCCATTTGATAAAGCTTGAAATCATGGTGAGTAGCAAATGCAACCAATATACGAATTGATTCTAATCTAGCAACGGGAGCATAAGTCTCACCAAAATCCAAACCTTCAATTTGAGTGAATCCTTGAGCTACCAACCGAGCTTTATTTCTCGTCACAACTCCGTTCTCGTCTTGTTTGTTGCGGAAGACCCATTTGGTTCCAATTACGTTTTGATTAGGTCTTTCCACTAGTGACCACACTTTATTTCTAACGAAGTTGTTGAGCTCTTCATGCATTGCCATCATCCAATCCGGATCCTTCAATGCATCTTCTACCTTCAAAGGTTCCAAAGTAGACACGAAAGAGTAAAATTCGCAAAAATTAGATACTCTTGAGCGTGTAGTTACCCCTTTTTGGATATCACCAAGGATATTATCGACGGGGTGATCTCTTTGGATACTTTGATGCACCCTTGGATGTGGCATTTGAGAGACATGTTGGATTGGTTCAAGGTCTTCATCTTGAGCATCCTCCACGAGTTTGCTTGTACTCCCTTGAGGAATGTCTTGACTTTGGCTTGAAGTAGGAGGCTCGACTTGTGTAGATGAATTGTCTTGGTGTACCTTTTCTTGCGGTCTCACTTCACCTATTGCCATTTTCTTGATTGCAATGCTTGGCTCTTCCTCATTTTCTAGCATATTCAAATCAACTTGCTCTACTTGAGAGCCGTTAGATTCATCAAATGTCACATCTCTCGCTATTTCAACACAACCCGAAGTTTTGTTGAAAACGCGATAGGCGTAAGCATTCGATCCATATCCTAGCAATAAACCTTCATCGATCTTTGGAGCGAATTTGGAGTTCTTAGGCTTCTTGTTTAGGATAAAGCATTTACTACCAAAAACTCTAAAATATGAAATGTTTGGTTTGTTACCGGTGAGGAGTTCATATGCCGTTTTCTTCAATATCTTGTGGAGATATAATCGATTGATGGCATGACAAGCGGTGTTGACGGCTTACGCCCAAAAATGGTCGGAGATCTTGTACTCATCAAGCATTGTTCTTGCCATCTCGATCAAAGTCCGATTCTTTCTTTCTACCACTCCATTTTGTTGAGGGGAGTATGGAGCGGAGAACTCGTGCTTGATTCCCTCTTCATCAAGGAATTCTTCGACTTGAGTATTCTTGAATTCACTTCCACTATCGCTTCGAATCTTCTTGATCTTCAACTCGAATTCATTTTGGGCTCTTCTTGCAAACTTCTTGATTATCCCTTGTGTTTCACTTTTCTCTTGCAAAAAGAATACCCACGTGAAGCGAGAAAAATCATCAACAATAACTAAACCATACTTGTTACCTCCGATGCTTATATAAGCAACGGGTCCGAAGAGGTCCATGTGTAGAAGCTCCAATGGTTTTGTCGTCGTCGTGATGTTCTTCGCGGGATGACGCGCTCCAACTTGCTTTCCGGCTTGACACGCGCTACAAATTCTATTTTTCTCAAACTCAACATTGGTTAGTCCAATGATGTGATCCCCTTTTAGAAGTTTGTCAAGATTTCTCATGCCAACATGGGCTAACCGGCGATGCCACAACCAACCCATGCTAGACTTTGCCATAAGGCATGTTTGAAGTTTAGCGCTATTTGCATTGAAATCAACCAAATAGAGCTTCCCTTTCAAATATCCTTTAAACGCAATTGAGGAATCATCTCTTCTCAAAACGGTCACATCCACATTAGTAAATAGACAATTGTAGCCCATCTCACACAATTGCGATACGGACAACAAGTTGTAATTTAAAGATTTAACTAGGAGAACATTTGAAATGGAATGATCATTAGAAATAGCAATTTTACCTAATCCCATTACCTCACCTTTACCATTGTCACCAAACACAATATTTTCATATTGTGACCCTTTTTCATCAAAAGATGAAAACATTTTCTTTTCTCCGGTCATGTGGTTTGTGCAACCACTATCAAGCACCCAACTTGATCCACCGGAGGTATAATCCTACAAGATCACATTAGACTTTGTTTTTAGGTACCCAAATCCTTTTGGGTCCTTGCATGTTAGTGATCAATACTTTCGGTACCCACACCTTTTTGCTTGCATCATTAGAGTGGTGGGCACCGACAAACTAAGCAACCACTTTACCACGGTGGTTTTTCTTCAATATATAAGAGGCAAAGTGAATAGAATGAGATGCATGATGTTGAAGATGCTTCTTAGATTCTTGCCCGGTCTTAATGACCTGTGTGGTGGTCAATGGTTGTTTGTCATTTCTTTTGACAAACTTGATGCATTCCTTGCCTTTCACCACCACACGGTCATTTCCTTTGCATTCGTGCTTATCATATCCTAGCCCTTCTTTGTTTTTGTTGCCTCGACCATTTATGGTCTTATATAGGGCGTCCTTGGATTGATAAGTCTTTATGCAACCGTACCTTACCAAGGTACTTAATCTCTCGTTTTCGCTTTTTAATACTTGCACGAATTGGGAGTTAGTAGTGCAAGCATTAACATCAACATTGTAGCAACGAGAGCAACCATTGCTAGTAGAAGGAATAGATGCTAATTGTGAATCAACAATTGGAGAGTTAATATCATTAAGAGATTCAATTTGCACTTCAAGAGCTTGAAGATTGTTTTCTAGACTTATGACATTCTCTTGAAGTGACTCATTTGAACCCTTAAGCATCTCAATTGAATTATTAGCCAAATCAAGCTTTTTGGTTAACAATTCAATAGTCTCCTTTTCTTTTGTGAGGATCTTCTCGAGAGCAAGAGTTTTCTTCTTCTCACAAATTAGTAACTCTTCTTGCTTCTCGAGAGTCTCCTCTTGGCTATCTATTCTTTTCAATAGCTTATGAATCTTAGCAATAGCCGATTTGCTCAAATCACAAAGTAGAGCATCATCATCATCATTATCATCACTATCTAATTCACTATCACTACTAGGGGGTTTTGTTTTAGCCATTACCTTGCGCCCTTTGGCCATAAGACAAATAGGCGCGTCGTGGTCGGAGTCGTTGTCGCTCAATTCCCCGAAGAGTGACGTTGTTGGTGGAGTGGCTTCAATGGCGAGGGTGGCGACTCCTTCATCATCGGTGTCGGAGTCGGAGTCATTTGAATCCCATTCTTCTCCAATGTGAGCTCGCCCCGAGTACTTCTTCTTGTACGTCTTGTTCTTCTTGAGCGGCTCATTCTTCTTGGTCTCATTTGGGTTATTCTTCTTCTTTGGACAATCGGCGATGAAGTGTCCAACTTCACCGCACTCATAGCAAGCCCTCTTGGTGTTTCTTCTTCCTCTTGATTTGTCATTGTAGTTCTTCTTGTATTTGCTTGACCCGTCATATTTGAGGAACTTTTTGAATTTCCTCACAAATAGAGCCAAGTCTTCTTCGTCTTCGCTCTCATCTTCCTCATCATCACTTGATGTTGATTCTTCCTTTTTCCTTGCCTTCAAAGCTATTTGCTTCGGTCTTGAGCTTGAGCTTTGCTTGGCAAGGTTCTTCACTTCTTTTGCTTCTTCCTCCATAAGCTCATGTGATAGAATTCTTCCTAGCACATCATTAGGAGTAAGCCTTTTGAAATCTTTTCGCTCTCGTATAAGTGTTACGAGAGTCGAATTCTGAAAGACCGAGATGGCGATCAGAGGGGGGGTGAATGATCCCAAATAAAAATATCCCCTACTCAACGTACTCCAAACAATCCCGCAAAGAAAACCGATGCTCCTTAAAATCGCGAAACCCACAAAAATCGGAACGACTTGACAACTATGTGTATCCCTAGCTTACATGGATAGGAACCATGAATCATGTGAGGGATATTTAAATCACAAATTCTGGTTGTCAAGTGTCCAAAGCAAGGAGGAATCAATTCAAATACTTCTTTTCTAAAAGAGATCAAGCCAAAACACAAAAGCCTCTTTTTAGAAAAGCAAAAGCAGATTTTCAGGAATTGTCCTCAATTAGAGCAGGTGGATGGTGGACTTCTGTTGCTCCAAAAATTTGGGAATTTTTCAGCCTGTGAGCTGTTGAGTCGTGAAGCACTCCACCAAAAATCACCACCAAACACCTTCTACAAAAAACAGGAAAAATCAAGAACTACGAACAGTCAGGATTTTCAATCAGGAAATTTGGGGCTCGGTTTTCACCTCACAGCTCCCAAATGGTGCATCCAGTGGACTCCAAAATTTTTCCACAGATTGGTATATGAGTCAAGCACCTTCTCCAACAAGAATCAATCAAGAAAGATTTTTCTATATTTTTCTAAAAATCAAAGACTGACTGCTGCGCGAAGAACAAGTTCAGGACAGATTTGCAATCTTGATAGAAACTTGATCTCTAGTCTATCCTAGGGTGCAAGAAAGATGTAAAACCAAATGAGCACCCTCAAGACCTCCTTGATCAACAGCATTTAGAAGGAGAGGAGCAAATCCAAATTATAGAAAGTAAATTAAGTAGAATTTACATGCGGGAAAGTAAATGCTGAATTTAAATTGCGTAAAGTAAAGACATAATGTAAATGCGAATTTAAATTCACAAAAAGTAAAGAAAATCTTTGTATTTTCTGGTTGGAAGTTTTACAAAGCATCACTTCATGTGGTCAAAGCTCAAAGGAGCAACTCAAACCTTCAAGTGAGGGAGGACACCCCGCCCCCTCTATTTATACTACTCTAGGGCCACCTACCACCCTTGGATGAGTCCCAAACCCTAGGGCACTCCACCAAGGGCTAGGATTAACCCTCTCATTTCAACCCACACATGGGCTTTACATGGGCCACATTGGCCATACATGGGTTTTAAACAAAACCCGATCAACCCGATGCAACGGGCCTTCATCCGCCGGACTTAACCGCTCGCTTCCTCCTCTTCGAGCCTCCAACCCGAACCGAAACCTTGAGCCACCTCAAGTCCATTTCCATGACGTCCAAGTGAACCTGGTTTGAGCCCAACCATCTCGTCGGCATCCTCGACCGCTCTGGACCTCGGTTCTCCCAACCTAGTCCCGGTACTCACCAACGACCATAGCTGCCTCAGGAACCTGTACCACAAGGAACAAACCATTTTGCACATACCACAATGCACATACCTTTTCTTCCTGCATGTTAGTCCACAATTATCATTAATTGAAACATGCAATACCGAGTCAAATCAAACTCAAGCCTGAGCACACCTTGCTCAAATAAAGTCAAATACTCATCACAAACATGGATGGACCTCCACATGGTCCTTCAAATTCCTTGGAGCAAAGGCTCTCAACATCCTCTTCACCACGACGTGGTCCGTCATGTCCTTGCTTCCAAGCCCTCGGATCTTGTTCACAAGGATCATCAAGTGATCATACATTTGTTGCGGAGTTTCATCATCGTTCATGACAAACCTCCCCAACTTTCCTTCAAGTAACTCAATCCTTGATTCCCTCACACTTGATGTTCCTTCGTGAGCTACTTGGAGTGTGTCTCATATCTCTTTGGCTTCTTCTAGACCATCAACCTTGTTGAATTCTTCGGGACTCAAAGCTCCAAGCAAAACACTCGCGGCTTGAGCATTACGGTGGATGTTTTGTTCTTGTTGCGGTGTAAGCTCCATGTCGTCTTCCGGCATGTCTAAACCTGTACACACAATCTTCCACACACTAGGATGGAGAGACATCAAATGCATTTTCATCTTGTGCCTCCAAGCGGAATAGTACGTGCCATCGAAAAATGGTGCACGCCCGGAGGGCACAGTAATATAGGAATGCGAAGAAGAAGTATTCAATTTTTCATAATTAAAAGGAATTTGAGCTCCCTGCGATGACGTGGAGGTGTCACCTTCCTTGGTCCTTGCGGGAGTTCCAAGTCCGGCCTTTGGACTACCTTTCTTCCCGACACAACAACCTTCAACCCTGTTGGCCATCACGTTCCCTTCAAGCGGTTAGGCCTTCGAGAAGGTCAGGCTTTGATACCAATTGAAAAGATGAGAAAGTTGCCTAGAGGGGGGGTGAATAGGCAGTTTAAAATTTAAACTAAATTTGTCGCAATGAAAGAGTATCGAACTTCCAGATTGGATCGAACTTCCGATATAATCGAACTTCCGATACGATTCGGAATGTCCGATCAACTTTGTACACGGACAATTAATAACTGAGAGTAAAGAACTTGGAATGCAATCTAAGAACGATATATTAACTAAATAAGGAAACAAGCTTAAGTAAAGTAAGGTAAAGACGCGGATTTGTTCCTGAGTTCGGATTCTTGAGGGAATCCTACGTCTCCGTTGAGGAGGCTCCAAAGAGCCGGGTCTTTTCCAACCCTTTCCTCCCAAACCTCGATCACACTTGAGGCTTGGTTCCACTATTGGTTCCTTTCCTTTCGGAGGCGGAGCTGACCTTCACAAACTTCTCACGGCGTCCCACAATCCTTGGGAGCTCGTGATCGACACCTAGCCGTCTAGGAGTCCTTCAACCTCCAAGAGAAACAAATACACCGTTGAACGATCTTGGAGGAACACTCTTAAGCTCGAGATGAATGACACTTGCTTTTCACTCTTAGCTCCAAATCTCACTTCTAGTCCTCACTCCTTGGATGATCCCTAAGATCAAAGGAGAGGGCTCAAAAGTAGACTAGAGAGGGCTCAAGGTGCACTAGAGTTCTGCCAAATAGAGTGTGTAACCCTCAAATGAGAGAGGAGTGCGGTATTTATAGATTCTTGCAAAAACTAGCCGTTATACACCCACTCAGCTGCATATCGAACTTCCGATGTCAACATCGGAATGTCCGATATGTGCAAACAATCGTAACTCGAGCGCACTTCAATCAGCCGAAAAGGTGCATCGGAACTTCCTATGTCAATATCGGAACTTCCGATGTTCCCGTAAAAGCCCTTAACAAAATGCTTCTAAGTCCATATCGGATCGTCAGATATAAAATCGGAACTTCCGACTTATTATCTAATGTCCGATATGATATCTTAGGAATGTCCGATAATTCCAGAGAGCTCCTTTTCAGGTTTGAACACATCGAACTTCCGATGTCAAATATCGGAACTTCCGATATTTCCAGAGAGCACCCTGGAAGGCATCAGCAACGTATCGGAACTTCCGATCGAAAATATCGGAACTTCCGATGCATCTACCACACACCGGACTGAAGTAAGCATGCACATCGGAATGTTCGGTCACATCGGAACTTCCGATGTAATATCGGAATGTCCGACTTGAACTTTGAAAGAAACACATTCCGGTGCATGCGCAGTGACTTAGGGTCTCAACAAACATTAAAGTAACATTCATCTGAGCATAGAGACTATCCTAGATCATTCAAGATGCATCCCTCTTAATAGTACGGCATTCCTACGACACAAAACATAGAAAATACAAGCGTAATGCCGTTTTACTCGCGTAATCTTGTTTGAGGGTATCCATCGCATGTAGACGATCTCACATTGAACCTTTTACCTGCTCATAAGCTCATTGAAGACATTAGTCTCTTTAATCGCTTGTCATTAATCAACCAAAACCAATTTGGGGGCCTAGATGCACTTTCAGCGATATAATCAACTCGGCCTTATCGTGGCATGGTTAGCGGATCATCATTGGTTGTAGTGCCCGAAGAGGTCGTGGTGCTCCTTGGTACAACATAGGCTATAGGGGCTGAGATGCCCCACAGCATGGTAGGCACGATCGAGACCGCGGTGGCGGCACGTGTGATAAGGCCAGGGAGAGTCTCCGCCCAATGCCGTTGGCCACCCGGCTACGGATGTGCCCCCATGACCCCGCCTAGCGTAGTGTCGATGCCCGATGAGGTGGCGGCGTCACTGGATGCTCCCAAGCCGGCGTGCGACGGTGTGCTGGGGCACTCGACACCGTGGCGGCAGAGGCACCAAGCACACTCGAGGGAGTGGCGGTGCTCCCGACGCACCCCAAGCGATCGGATCCGGTGACACAACAGGAGCGCCCTTCAGGCGATGTCGAGGATTTTGATTCCCACGCACAGAGGTAGATGGAGAGAGCGCTATGGCTAGTGAGCTTATCACTGACGTTGGGGCAGCGGTGGCCTACCCCAACCGCCCAAGGCGGCGGCCATGGTGCTAGGGTTGAAAACCCTAGCACCGGATCTGAATGTGTCTGTTATATAAAGTTTGCAATTTAGTCCTTTAAATTCAGGGAAATCACAAATTTGGCCGTCGTAGTTAAGTAAAAATTGCATTTTTAGCCCCTGAATTTGTGGGGGAAACGCAATTATTATACATTGACCCTAGTGTACTGATTTACAATAATTTCATGCCATAATTTTACTTTGATAAAATAAATTAATAACAATTGCATGAAAATAAATTGTAGGACATGGCAGACATCTCCAAAAAGGAGTTTGCAGAGCTGGCCTTGGATGGCAGCAATTATGTGACTTGGACGATGGATCTAAAGATAAATTTGATGAGTGGAGATTTTTGTGCAATCATCATTGAACCTCAACAAGCGACCCGCAAATTTCACAAGCCTCAAAATATGCAGCCCTGCATTTTATTCGGCATCACCTCCACTCAAACCTAAAAACTGAGTACTTGATGGAAGAAGATCCACTTCAATTGTGAAATTCCTTAAAAGATAGGTATGACCAACAGAGGTCGGTCATGTTACCAGAAGTTTAACGAGAATGGTTACTTATACATTTCCAGGAGTTAAGTCCATGACATCGTATAATTCAGCAATACATGAAATAAATTCTAAACTAAAATTTTGTGACCATGGAGTTGGTGATTCCAAACTAATAGGAAAAACATTGTGCACTTTCCATCCATCTATGTGCATACTTCAACAGTAATATCGCCAAAATATGCTTACAAATTACTTTGAGTTGATTTATACTCTGCTTCAAGCAAAGAAATATAATGAAATTCTTATGAAAAATCATCATACTCGCCCTACAAGTGCAATGGCAGTGCTTGAAATGCATGCTAATACTCAGGGGGCTAGCAGTAGCCATGGTCGTAAGAGGCGCCATAAGAAATAGGGAAAGTGGCAATCCAATGATATGAAAAAATTCAAAGGCAAAGGATATGACAAGAAAAAATTCAAAAAGAATTTTTCTAAGAAAAAATCAGGCCTTTGCCATAAATGTAGCTGCAAAGGACATTATGCAAAAGAATGTTGCACTACTCTAAATTTGATTGAACTATATCAGCAATATGTGGATAAAGGCAAGAGGCCTAAAGGGGAGAATGTTGAAGTTCACTTCACTTCACCAGCAGACAAAGATCTGAAAATGGGATCAGAGAATATTGCTCTGAATGTTGAGCACCATCAGATGATCCAACTAAAGGAAGACAACTTCAAGAAAACAAATGATATGTTGGTTGAATACACTTCCCAAGATCAGTTTGGAGACACGTGTAGTCTCCTAGTTATTTCTTTATATAAATAGTCAGTCATAATTGTTCTAAATAATATTGTTGTATATTTGCAGTTCACTAAGTTCTGTATGAACATGGGTATTATAATTGTATTGTATAAGCATATATTGTATTTGCAGACATACAATATATATATTGATGTACTTGTTCTATATGTGAGTTAATAATCATGATCTTTATTATAGAATTTGGTGGCACAATCTAATGGAGGATGAAATCCATCTTGTTGACAGTGGTACCACAAATATGATATTAAGTGAAATAAAATATTTTTAGACTTTGACAATGAAAAGTGAAAATATAATGACTATCACTAGAAGCAATAGTCTGATTGTTGGCACTGGAAGAACCATCATAATTCTCCTTATGTGAACACAATTAACAATTAAAGATGTTTTGCTGTATCCTCAATCAAATCATACCCTACTAAGTTTTAAAAATATACGTCTTAATGGTTTCCATGTGAAAACTACTATTGAGGGAGACAATGAATATATTCTCCTCACTAATGTTGGTGGATGTGGAAAACAAGTGGTTGAAAAACTTTCTTCATGTTCCTTTGGACTGTACTACACATATATCAAACCTGAACCACATGTTGTGTTCAAAACAATATTTTAAAATCTTGACAAATTCAAGATTTAGCATGATCATCTAGGTCATTCTAGTATGGGGATGATAAAAAAATTGTAAATTATCCTATTGGCCATAATATTAAAACTTCAAATTTTTCGAAATTAGAAGATTTCATGTGCACTATTTGTGCTAAAGGGAAATTGATTTTGAGGCTATCATACCTCAAAGTAAAAAAATAAGTCGCTGAATTTTCTGGACGGAATTCAAGGTGATATCTGTGGACCTATTCAATTGTGAACTAGTTCGTATTGTATGCGTCATGTATGTTTGTTTCTTTTTTATGCCATGCAATGCAACGGTTCCATATGTGTCATCTATCTTCTCTCATTTTTTGTATGTTTTTTTGTGCAACTTCATGATTATCACACGTACATAAATTTCTTTATAATTCCACAATTTTTATTACAAAAAGAAAATTTCATCATGCGATATGTTGTATAAAATACGAAAATTTCCCATTTACATGTGTTGAAACCAAACTATGCTAGCAATTATTACAAATTATGCCCAAATTCAAATATTTCTATATATTTGGAAAGCTTATGACCTAAGTATCGCAATGAAGTTGGTTTCATTCCATTTGGAGCTGTTTTGCAAAAATTTCACATTTTACTATTTCTGGTAAATTTGAGATCGTTTGCTGCACAATAATCAAAACTAAAATATTTTTCATATTCATGATCTACATGATTTTATACAAATTTAGGAAGTTGTCTAATTGAATTTGGAGTTGTATAGTGAAAGTTATTTGCAATTGAATCAGCTCGGGTTGAAAAAATAAAATAAAAAAGCAACAAAAAAAAAAAACCATACCCGGTTTTTGGAAAACCGGGTATGGCTTATCCGGGTACTGGAGAATCGGGTATGCTATACCCGGTTTTTCAAAAATCAGGTATTGATTTTTTTTAATTCCAAAATACGTGATAACCGATTTTTGAAAATCCAAATACGCTATATCCGGTTTTTGGAAAATCAAGTATTCAAAACCGGATTTTCAAATTCCGGATATGACAGGTTTTTTTGTAAATACACAAAAATATTGTATCGTTTTGTAAATACAGATCAAAAGTTATATCAAATACGAAAATTTCCTCCTTTCGCTTGATGGTTTGGAGTCTAGACTTTCGAAGGGCTAAAGCAAAAGGAAAAATGTCCCTATTTCAACGTATAACTATGATTTTAGTTCAATTTTCAAACCATTTAAAACTCAAACTTGTATAGACTAATTGATGATTTGCCCTCACTTATTTGTGCCATTCATTATTTGCTCCGTGATATCTCACTGACATGCGGGCTTTAGGATCATATATTAGTAAAATATATAGGACAAATGATCGATCACACCAATTAAAACAGAAAAAATCATCAATTCTCCCTGTCACCACCACCGTATCAATTAAATCAACAAATAAAAAAAAACACTTGTTTCTCATGCTACGGGCCAAGCTCAAGGTACAAAGGAGATGTTGCTCATGGAGTTCTACCCAGGGGCGGAGCTGGGCCTCGGGCCACCGGGGCCTGGGCCCGAGGCCCAGTCTAAATAGCCTTCTTAGTTCTTCAGTGCTTCATCAATAGTTTAGACATTTAGTACTTTAGTGCTTCAGTGCTTTAGTGCTTGATCTGAGGAACAGAGGAAGTGAGGGTTTAGACATTTAGTACTTTAGTTCTTAGTTCTATTCTACATTTCTACTTCTACAGATACCGCAAGCCTAGGCGCAATGTAATTTCTTGCCTTCTTCAATAGTTTAATTGATGCACATTTTAGGAACTCTCCATTTGATGCAACTGTGAATCATTAAATATGTATTAGTTGCTAGATTTGAATATATTGATTAATCAATCGGATTCAACAAACCTCCGTTGATTAGGTATTAACTTTTCTGCCATTCCACTATGTTATATTATTTTGACATATTTTATCTATTTTATTGACATGTTAAGCATGTAAGTTAAATTTATCTTTAATTCTTTATTTGTACTATACTTTGTTATACCTAAATGTCCGTAATTTTTTACGACAGTAGTAGTCGTTTATTTTCGGCCCGAGGCTTGTAAAAATCCTGGCTCCGCCACTGGTTCTACCCCACCATATGCTTATCTTCATGCTCTCTGTTTACAAATCCGATGGGTTCCTAATTTAATTTGTTCATGTATCTTGGTTTGACTCAGATCTTATTTCTTGTAACAAATTAGTTTGGTTTTTTCTTGCTTTTTTAGTTGATTGCTCCGGTATTATTTCTCCTCTTTCATAGCTTTCCTGTTGTCGAGTCTTTGCCCGTGAAATAACAAGATCTGATTCAAATCAAGACAAAAAAACACACGAACAAATTGATGTAAATCAATATCTTTCTCCAATCTTGGAACACAGAACTACTCCGCCGTTCACTGTCTTCTTCTTCTATAGTTGATGGTTAAGGGTAATGATTATATTCATACATTCCACATATTATGGATCATTACTTATCATCAACACGAGTATATGAAAACTTATGTAGTTAGTTTATACTCACATCAATTTAAATGAAAATTTAAATTGAATTCATTTGTCTTATTAATTATTAGAACATATTTCATCATATGTTGATAGTGTTTCTTGATTAATTAAGGACAAATGTTGTCGGGGATTGAATAGTTCCCATAATTACCATAATGCCCCGGCGGACCGGGCCCCGTCCCGACCATGTATGCCCTCGGAGGTCATTCCCGAGGATGACTCAAGAAGATCGAGCATCGTTGCTCGGCCAGCCCGGCCGTCACGAGCTCCTTGCCCGGCTAGTGCCCGGGTACGGGGCCCGAGCATGCTTGCTCGGGCCAGGGCCGAATCAGCTCGGTCCTAGCTCGGGCGTGGGAGGCATGGTCGGATGGTCGTGATCGACGGTTACCCTGGAGCAGCGAGGATCGCGCCACTACGTAGGGCCGTTGCACACGTGACGGGACGTGGCGTAGATCTATGATTCGGTTTCAACCACGGTCAAACGTTCGTGGCTTGGGCTGTTATCAACGGAGTACACATGTAATTTATAAATACCCCCTAGACGCTGAGGGGGGGGGACAATCACACGGACATTTATCTCGGCACTTAGACACACCCCTTTCGAATATACGCAATTAACGCCACACTGGAGTAGGGTTATTATCTCCTCGGTGAGAGGCCCGAACCAGGATAAATCCCCGTGTCGTTCCCTGAGTGTCCTTGGTCCTGGGCTATTTGAGCATCCTTCGGAAGCAACCCCTCACGTAAGAAGGAGACAGGGTTGGTCCCTCAATCAACTAAGTAAGCTCAGCGGGGGCCCGTTCTCCAATCGTCGACAGCTGGCGCCGTCCGTGGGGACCGACAGTTCCTTTCGTGAAGAATCCCTAAAGATGCCAAACTCTCAAGATTCCCGGGATCTCTACACCTTCAGCGATGCTGAGGACGAAGATCTATATTACGCCAGCGGTAATGCTGTCGGTGTCACCGATCCCGAGGGGCATATTGAGACCGGGAGCTTTTCCCCGCTGGCTGCCGCGCGAGAGCAGTTCCTTCGCTCTCAGCTCAATGCCCTCTCGGATGATGAGTACGATGGACTCTACGACAATTTGGATATCCCAGACCATCTTGAGCCCGATCAAGAGACCGTGTCGTGAGGGGACACAGTGATGTCGCCCTCATGATCTTTCCAATCCTGCAATGTCAACATGGCGGGAGGGGAGGGGGACCCCGAGGACGAACCTTCGGGAAACACCCGTCCCCAACGGTATGAAGCAGCCAGGAACCACCTGGAAGCATCCTTGAACCGAACACTGGCGAGTGTTCGCCGACAAGTCCGTGTCAACCCTGGCGCGAAGGTCGGGACCAATGCTCGTGAGAGTTCCCGCGAGTACGGCACCCCAAAACTTGTCCGCGATCATCGCCCCAGCTCGTCTCCCCTAGCTCTCCCGAGCGGGGAGTGCCTTCAAGCTTTGGCCACGGTCGTACGTAACCTCAGAGATTTTCCTGAACAGGTGGACTTG
This sequence comes from Rhipidocladum racemiflorum, assembly GCA_036346355.1. NCBI lineage: Eukaryota > Viridiplantae > Streptophyta > Magnoliopsida > Poales > Poaceae > Rhipidocladum > Rhipidocladum racemiflorum. The sequence continues at coordinate 24,398,717 of CM070572.1, forward strand.
GAGGCCATGGGAGCCATCGTGGGGGATGATCTTGAGCATATCGCCGCCAACATAAAAGCGACGAAGGCATCCCGCGAAAAAGGGACCCGGAGCGCTTCCCAGGAGCTCTGCCGCCGCACCCCCGTTCGTTCCCGCTTCGGCGATTCTCGCGGCCATGCCCGAGATGGTCGGTGGGAACGCGACCGGTACCGCGAAGATGCCCGGAGTGATTCTCGAGCAAGTTCACGGGATTGCAGGGATGCTCGGTGGAACTAGAGCCGAACTGAGTATTCTTCCTCAGGCCACTCTCCCTTGCACCGACCTCGAGAAGTTTTCTCTCAGCTTGGTCCGCGAGTCAGGGGGTCGAGCAGTGACGACCGTCGTGATCAACAAGACCAAAGGGATCGCCGTGACGCCCCCATCTTCGGATGTCGGGCCTTCGCGGCACCCCTTCGGCGAGTAACGTGGCCGAGCAAGTTCAAACCCGGCCACATCGAAAGGTTCAACGGGACTCAGAACCCCGACGAGTTCCTTTCGATCTACACCACTGCCATCCTAGACGTGGGTGGAGACGAAGGAGTCATGGCTAACTTTCTGCCCACAGTACTGGATGGTCCGGCCCGGACATGGCTCGACCACGATTAATGCAGTCGAGTGCACGTTATTCGGCTGCAGTTATGAGATATATTCTGTAAGCTATAAATACCTCATGGATATGTTGAGAGTTAAGGCGAGAACCGATACACGTGAACACATTCGATAAAACAGCAATACCAAGACCACTAGAGTAGGGTTATTATCTCCACAGTGAGAAGTCCGAACCAGTATAAACCATCGTGTCCATTTTTCGAGTATCCTGAGACCATTGAGCATTCTTCGGAAGTAAACCCTTCATCGGAAAGGGGCATGTGTTGATCCCTCATTTTTCGAGTATCCTGAGATCATTGAGCATTCCTCGGAAGTAAGCTCGGCAGAGGGCCGTTCCCTAATCGTCGACACATCCATTCACCCCCTCTAGTCGTATCCTCGACCCTACATATGTGCAATAGTTATCTCTTCTCTCTTGTGCATAACTAATCTATTTTGTTTCCTGTGAAATGCTGGCTTTTGCATGAGAGCATTCTCTCCTCTTCTCACTTTTCTACTTAGGACAAAACTGATATGTACATATTAAAAATAAACCGAAATGATCAAATTACACATACCCTAACAGCCTAGAATTGTGCAAAGCCACACTTAGCTTGCCATAAATAAAATCCACCAAATTCCAACACAACAGTGGCTACTGGTCTGATAAGCAAAGTTATCAATACCGAAAACTATATCGGTTTGACTTTTATATTACAGTTCACTTATAATATTACTTCAAATACATAGTAATATTATCAAATATAACATATAGTAAATAGATTGTATTACCAATTCTATGATATGATTAGTATTGATCGGTATCAAAGCTGATATTGATGATATCGGACCAGTAGAACTACTGAACTAGTATCTTTCTGGTACTTAGACACCGAGATGGTAATACCGGTACGGATACCTATGGTTTGCCCACGAGCGGACGCGCATCAGCCGGCGTTAACGAAGGCGGCCATCCTGCTGAGCAACTCCTCGGCCTTGTCGCAGTCCGGCTTGAAGAGGTAGAAGACGTGCCCCTCCCCCTCCGTATCCAGCAGCTCCACTGCGTGCTCGCCCCTAGCCGTCGCCACCGCCTCCGCGTACGCGCGGCCGCGCCACCTCAGGAAGTCTCCCTCCGCCGCGCACACCATCACCCGCTCGCACGACAGCGTCTCCAGCCCCGGCGCGCCGGGCGCTACGGGGTTCATCCGCGGGTCATCCATGCCGCTGGAGCCTGGGCACACGAAGAACCACAGCCGCGCACCCCTGGCGCGCTCCGCGGGGTCGCGCGTCTCCTCGCCCACGGCCTCGGAGCCCCAGAACCAGGGGTGGATCAGCACGGCGCCCTTGAGCCGCGGGGCGTCCGGCTGGATAGCGAGGTGGTGGCATATGTTGGCGCCGGCGCTGTCCCCGGCCACGAAGACGCGGCCCAGGTCCCCGTGCTCGGCGACCCAGGGGTCGGCGGCCGAGAGCACCCACCTGAGGGCAGCGAGGCAGTCATCGTAGGCGGCCGGGAGCGGGTGCTCCGGGGCGAGGCGGTACTCGACGGAGACGCAGACGGCGGGGCAGGCGGCGGCGAGACTGTTGAGGAAGCGGTGGTAGTTGGGGGACGCGGCGGACTCGGCCACGAAGCCGCCGCCGTGGACGTAGACGATGACGGGGAGCTTGGCGTCGGAGGTCGCTGCGGCGGGGGGCAGGTAGAGGCGGGCGGAGTAGGCGCCAAGCTGGACGTCCTTGGAGTCGACGCCGGTGGTGGCGTCGAGGCCGGGCCCGACGGGCGGGGGCACGTGGGGGCGCTCGAGGCGGCCGCTCTTGTAGACGCGGAGGAGCGGGACGAACTCGTGGAGCAGCTCGTCGTCGGCCTCGCCAGCTGCGGTTGCGGGAGCAGGGGCGGTGTTGGACGCCATGCTGCCTCACTGATGCTCTGGGTGAGGCGGGTTGTCGAGCGCAGCGGTGGCTCGGTAGTCGGTGCTGCTCTCAGAAAATGGCGAGGTGGTGCATTTATTGGGGGGGTCCGCATCCGGATGACGTCTGCCTCGCGCGGCTCGCGCGGTGGAGTGAAATGCCCGATGGTGTTCGTGGTTGAGCTGAGGCGCTGAGCTAACGTACGTGAGTCCGCCGCTTCGCTGGCCGGCTGGACTCGGGCGGGTTCGCGTGGAACGGGAGCACCAGGGCGGAGGTCGCCGACAGATGGGACCATACGATACGATACTTCACCGTGCATGATTTCTTTCCTGCTCGATCGATGCCCTTTTTTTCAATGGTCTTCAAGATGGTTCCTGATGAAACTTCAACCAAGCCATCCATCGGTCGACAGATCTCAAAATCGATCGTATCCGAGCCGAGCCGTGACCAGAGGCGAGCCCATACCGTGACTGACGAGTCGTAATTGATTGGTTGCTGATCTATGTATAAAACCTCAAATCAATGTAATTGATGATGCTCTGTACTGGTGGTGAGGAGAATTCACGCGACGCGAGCCTTGCACTGACGGAACAGGCCGAACAAATCGAACAATAAATCTGTCAGCCAGCCGAATCGACAACAATGGCAAACGATCATCAGACCGACACGCACGGCACGAGCGTGTGAAATAATATGCTTGTCGCGAGCAATTTGGCCAGATCCAGCCACGAGCACCCGACGCTCGCTCAGTCGTTACATGGTCTATGTCGTCTGATCGATAACAGCACCACCAGTACAGAGCATCATCAATTACATTGATTGAGGTTTTATACATAGATCAGCAACCAATCAATCACAGATATTTTTTATAAACGTGGACAACTTGCGTATCAAGTAATGCATGCGTAATAATAATAACTATGCAGATTTGCGCGCTCCGTTGCGTCGTGCGAAATTTGATCCAAGTTTTTATTTCTGAAAAAGGTAGGAATATCCAAGATAATACACGTTTTGAAAAATATTAGAGATCGCTCTGGACAATATTAGATTTCGTGTTACAAAAAAAATTATAGATGCCGAGTTTAACACCCCATGCGTTCACCGGGTAATATAAGAGATCGAGCTGCAAAAAAAATCTCCCTTGATTTTTCACTGGGAAAAGCGAGGGAAAACGGGGAAAAACGGAGAAATGACGGACGAAAAACGAATTTCCGTTTTTTTAGGGGAAAACGGCTCCGGAGAAAAAAACAGATCACGAAAATATTTTTTCCGGGCAAAACGGATAAAGAAAACGGTCTTCCATTTTTTGTTGGAAAACGGCCAATGCAAACATTTTTCCCATGCTCCGAAGAAAAAACGGATCACGAAAACATTTTTTCCGGGCAAAACGGATAAAGAAAACGGTCTTCCATTTTTGGGGGGAAAACGACCAATGCAAACATTTTTTTTGGGGAAAATGGGCCACGAAATTTTTTTTCGTATGCTCTGGAGGAAAAACAGACCACGAAAATATTTTTTTTGTGCAAAACAGAGAAAGGACCTGAACGTAAAACGCATGGACCTATTTGTTATAATTTTGGACCTGTTCGTTGTTTTGAAAAATTAGGAAAGGGCTCGTTCGCGATTCGCATTTAACGGGAGGTCTTTTCTGTAAAACGGGCAACCAAGGACCTAAACGCGAACCGAAAAAAAATATTTTCCTCTCACATAAAATCGCACAAGGATCTATTCGTAATTTTGAAGAACCTGAGGGCTTTTTCGTAAAAAAAACAGGGGGGCACGTGGCCACCCTCCCCTTGCGGCAATCTCTTCCCCTATAATAGGGGTATTATAACTCCCTTTAAAGCTGGGAGAATTGGAGCTTAACCAGCGCCATCACCTCAGCTTCTTCGCGGAAGGTTCTTTCCGTCACGTCAGCTTCTTCGTGGGAGGGTCTTCCGAAAATTTTAAAATTACGTTTTAAATCTTTTCACTGCTCTTTTGTAAAAAAAGACCTCGTAGTTTCGTAAATTCGCCAACGAGTCCTTCACCTATTTTTTGCAATTTTTTTTTATAAATTTGTGTTTAGGTTCCTCGGTCAGCTCTTTTGTAAAAAAGGCCTATAGTTCCGCAAATTCACCGATGGGTCCTCCACTGTTTTTTTACAAAAAAGACATGTGTTCCTACAAATTCGTCGACGACTCCTTGCTTGTACATTTTTTTAAAAAAAAACTCCTCGAAAAAGTCAAAATTATGCTTAGTTCTCATACCATTTTTTTTCAGAAATAACTATCAGACCAAATTTCACACGGCACAACGTAGTGCGTGACCCTGCTAGTATCTTTTAATATTATCCCTCAATCTCAAACAGGTGAAACTATATTAAGATTGTGTCCCAAGCTGGCAAACCGTGATACCTAGAGTGCCTTGGTGAATATATCTACCTTTTGATCTTCAAAGGAGATGAATGAGCTTCCAGTGCTTTCTACGCCACCTTCTCATGCTCAGAATGAAAATCAATTTCAATGTGCTTGGTGCATGCAAGAAAAATTGGATTTACTAACAAATAGGTAGCACCGAGGTTATCACACCAAAGTACCAGAGGTCTAGATTGGTAGATACCCAACTCATCAAGCAGCAACGGGAGCCATATTATCTTAGCGGTAGCATTAGTCGAAGCCTTGTATTGTGATTCAGTACTTGACCTAGATATAGTAGGTTGTTTCTTCGAGCTCCATGAGACGAGATTTGGCCCAAAATATACTACGAAGCGTCTAGTAGACTATCTGTCATCAATGCTTCCCGCCCAATCAGTGTCAGAGAACGCACTTAGAAGTGTTGACATGAACTTGATCTCAAGACCAAACTTAGGGCATCTGCAATGGTGTAGTCAACTACTAGCTATAAAAAATATACATGTCATCTATAGATAGCTAATAGACAACATCTTCAATGGACTAGCTATAGCATTGTCTACAAAATTAAATATGAACCCATATGTAAGACGTGATAAATGCCTTGGAATCAGCTATAGCCTGACTATATCTCTCTCTTCTTTTTCTCTCATCCACCTAAGCAAAATGCTGAGTTAGCACCCTTATAGTAAGCTGAAGTGGCACCATTGCAGATGCCCTTAGGATATCAAAATATCCTCTTCATGGCTATCATGTGAACTGTCATAGGTTGGTGTAAAAACTGGCAAACTTTGTTAACTGAGAAGGCTATATCCGGTCTTGTTAAAGAAAAGTCAAATTTTTTGACTTCACGGTCAAATAGTGACGAAAAAAATCGAAAACCGATTGGTTTTTTCGATTTTTGATCGTTTACACCAAAAATTGTCACACTTAGCGAATAATGCTGGAAAAATTTTAAAACTCGGCATGTCCTTTGCTACATTTTAAGATAGTGTTAAGATGTAAAGTACACATTTTGCAATAATAGCATGACTATGGAAAAAATTTGGCATGACATTTGCTATATTTTAGACAATTTTAAGTTATAAAGTAGGCATTTAGCAATAATATCTTAACAAATAACCTTTCATTTCAATACCATTCACAAATCAATCCAACAATTAGGTTTTTCAAATCCCTTTTATATTATCTATATTCAGTTTTGCTAAAAAAAACGTCTCAAATATTTGGTTTTTCAAAAAAAAATTCATGGAAGATGTTAAAAAGTTATTAATACAAATTTGATGAAACTTTTGGATAAATTTTCCTAAATTTTTTGATTTTTTTGAATCGGATCGGTTTATCGATCCTACAATAAACCAACTAAACTAAGTGCACAAGTTTCTCCCGTTTGCAACATATACAAATCCAAAGCTCCATGCAAACACCAAATCAATTAAGAAGCAAGCATGAGCTTGTACTATTTACAACACACGCAAATACGAGCTTCATGTAAGAACCAACAATGGGACTGAGCTAGAGTGAACCGGATTGAGTTCATCAATACATGATGAAGCTCAAGCTAAATAACTCAACTCCTCTTAATAGTGCGGCACTCCTAACTAAAAGCCCGGTTTCTCAACCTAACACCGAGACCGATAAAAGACTAGGAGCACATCCTTAGCCTATCTAGTTGTACCTTTGCCACTAGCGATCCACTTGGAGCTTTTATGATTGTCTAATTATCTTCTCTCCATGATCAAAACCTCTTCTTCTTGTTCATCACCACATGATGAACCTTTTTTTTCTGTTTGGGATCTCCTTTTGACGCTCATCAACACATGACGACGTCTTCTTCCCTATTCTCGGTCATTGTTGGACTTAACCTACTTCACACTCATGGAAGATTGTTAGTCCAACAAAAACGGTCGTCTCAATCATTAATTTGTACTCCATTAACACATAATCATTCTGCATGTGTTGATTACTTTCTATTGAGCACAACCCAAATAAATTTGAATGATTTAATTGTGTCTTGAGTACTTTGATGCAACTAATGTTTCATTATACTCAAGAACTTTCGATTGTCCTTAATCGATTAAAGGAATACCATCAACACATGATAAAGCGTTCTTTGATGATTAAGAGACAAACGAACGCAATTTAGATTTCATTTAAATTGATATGAGTATACAGAACTACACAAGTTTTTATATACTCATTTCGATGGTTAGTAATGATCCATAATGTGTGGAATATATGAAAAGGGATCAATACTATAAACCACCAACTATAGAATAAACTCCATTTAACATGTGCATATAAATAATTGAACTTGGAATTAATATGCACATATCCTATATTGACATGAATATACTAAAGCTACACAAGTTATATATACTCAAGCATTTGTTTCAAGGTCTTGATCTTTAGTTATTCGGTGAGAGGACATGGATTAATACAATTGAAACTTTAGTTAACTCATGAACTCCCCCTAGATATGTGCATCCATGTATATATGGAAGTAGAAGCATAATGCACATTTTGAGGTTAAGACGATGGAAGAGTTTATCCTGTAACTTGAATCCAAAGTATGCAATAGATAATGGAATGAATATGAGTGCATACTTTAGGTTTTCCATTTTCCATCCAATTTTGAGACTAACAAGAATGATGCTAAATGAACATGTTAGTCTCATAAGGATTAAATTTGTCATTAAATAAAGATTAAGCATTAATCTGAAACCAATCACCAAAACCGATGGAGCTTGAACTTACACCACCCACTATCCATATTTTGTGTTGATGAGGGAGGAAAAAATTAGATGAACTTATTTGACCTACTCGCTTGTTCCTATCGCTCTCAACTACCCGTTCGCACGAACTTGCTCTTCTTTCTCTATCTCTCTCTCAATCCTCATACATAATGGTCGCCACTTCCACCACCGATGAGCTGCTCCAGCGATGACTGACAGTCAGAGATCGTATCCACTTACACTTGATGATACCATTCACCACAGCCGAAGCTCATCTCGAGGTCTTCCCATGCAAGGACCTCGCCATTTCTAGCGGTGCCGAGGCTGGGGGAGGTGGATGTTGAACAGGGCCAACGATGAGGTAGCATTGTGGGGGCAGAGACATAACATCGGGCTAGCCGTTGTTGCTCCCTTCTCTGCATTGGACATTCACCGTCGGCCACATGTCACCCTTCTCCCAGTAGACTTGTTGCGGGTATCTCTCTAGGTTGTTGCATCACTTTTTATCAATTGTTACACGAAGTGTGTGATTTGTTGTAACATGTCTTCTCAAAATCTACCGAAAGAGGTTTCTGTTGTAGTTGCATTTCTTATGTGCTGCACAACGTGTTTTTTGTTGCGATTGGGTTATAGATTTGTTGCATAAGAATTTTCCTTTGTTGCAGCTAGTTATGGATTTGTTGCACAATTTCTTTTTGCAATTGTTGTTAGGTTGTTCCGCCATTTTTGTTTGTGTTTGGTTATTGCAATCGTGAAGAATTTTGTTTCATGTTCATTGTATCGATGTTTCTTATCTTTTGTAGATTTGTTGTAACCGGCTGGGTTCTTCCTCCCAGTGGCGGAGCCAGCAAATTTTGGGAGCCTGGGCAAACGTGACTATGGCTATAAACACAAACAAGTGTGTGTATATATCACACAAGCAAATTTAAGAACCGCAACAAGCTTTTTTACTAAAAGTATAGTCCAATACATATGTGAACATTGATGGATAAAAACAAAGAAAGATATGACAAGTACCTCATTACGACACTATCAATGTTTCGATGATTCGCTAATAAAGATCCAACCACACACCAAAAAAGACTTTGCAAGATAAAAAAATGTTGATTAGTGCATCATGTAACGTAAAAAAACATATTCATGTATGTGAAATCATGTGCTGAAAAATTGGCTTTGAACTGAAAAATTAACTTAGATTTGAATTTGCAAAATGTGTTTGTTCATGTGTTTTGACAATTTGACAAGAAAGCGATGAGATTACGCATTAGCGCGGCAGGACAAAGTTCTCAAGAAACAAGAAGTTTCCCATCCGCGACTGACAGTGTTTTTGGGTCTCATAGAACATGTTTTTGAGCCCATGACCGAAGTCATTTTCACATGTACAACGGATGCTTTTCTTGGTCCGTTGTGAACAAGCTTTTTCGGTTTGGATAATTTCTTGGAACCAAGATTTTCACATGTACAACGGACTAATTCTTTTTGTCCGTCGTGAATGGACTTTTTCTAGGGTTTTACTTTTGTGAAACCGGCGTGGCACGCTTGCGCGGACAAGCTTCGGGTCCGTTGTGAACGTGTTTTGAGCTCATGGCGAAGCCATTTTTGCATGTACAACGGACCAACTTTGTTTGTCCGTTGTGAACGTGTTTTTCCGCGTTTGGTTGGCTTCTTGGAACAGAAACTTTTCCTTATACAACGGACCAACTTTGTTTGTCCGTCGTGAATGCGTTTTCGCTCAATTAAGGTTTTGAGCGATTTGGATTTGAATTTTGAATGTGAATTTGAAATTTGTAATGATTTCATGATGCTTCTTTTGAAGTGGACTTTATGCAATACTCATGTGAGTAGTTGCATGGATTGACATTGAGTCAAGTCGTGGACTTGTGCTCGGATTTGTTTTGTGGTTTGTTCATGTGCAGGTATTGCTCGAAGACGAATGTGGTCGATGACGGGACCGGAACTAGGTTCATGGAGGAACTGAGGTTCGGGACTAGGTTCAGGAGGAACCGAGGTCTTGGTGGTCAAGGATGTCATGCGGGACGTTCGGGCTAAGAGAATGGTGCACATGAAGAATGGTTAGTCACGTGAGAATGGCAGGAGGTCATTCGCGTGCAAGGTGTTAGTCACGTGAGTATGGCAGGTGGCCATACGCGTGCAAAGTGTTAGTCACGTGAGTATGGTAGGGTTGCCATACGCGTGCAAGAGTTGTACTCGGCCAGGTTGGGCCAAGAGGAGTTGTACTCCTCCTAGGTTAGGAGTTGTATTCGAACTCCTTATGCGTTTTGCTCCCTTAAATAGGAGGGGTGTCTCTGCTTAAGGGCAAGCTTCTTGAGTTGAGCATTGAGAGCCTCAAGCTCAAGTTTTAGGGTTTGTACTCTTTCGATGAGAGTACTTTAGACAAAAGAAATAAAGATCAATTCTTCCAAGATTTTCGTGCTCTGATAACCACGTCGCTACAGTATTTTCTGTTTTGGTTCTTGTTTGCATGCTTGTTCTAGTTCTAGATTGGTTTTTGTTCTTCAAGTTTTATCTTGATTTGATCCATCAAAAACCTCTCTAGGGTATTGATCTAGTGTTTCTCAAACTCTAGTTGATCAATCTTTTGTCGTTCTTGTTTAATCTTGAAGTTTTGATTAGATTGATTCTCGTCAAGTTCTGGATCAGCAAGCTTGCGAAGTCCCTAACTTTTGATCCGTAAGTCCGATCGAGCTGATTCTTTTTGGGTTCGATTCGTATTGGAATCTAGTTTCTTGTGTCCAAATTTCAGATCGTTTCGACGGTTGGATCTCCGGGAATTCTTGTTTTACCAAACCTCTATCATTCTGTTTTTGTCGAAAACGAGGCAATTATTTGGTTCTGTTTTGGGGTGAACTTTTAATAGGTCAAGAATTTGGTTTTAGCTTCCGCACAATCATTCACCCCCCCTCTGATTGCTATATTCGTATACTTCGATCCTACAAGTGGTATCAGAGCAAGGTTTTTCTAATCTATCTTAATCGGTGATTAGATCAATGAATCATTATTCGACAAAACCTTGTGTGTTCAATGGTGTTGATTTTCAGTTTTGGAAGGCCAAGATGGAGGCGTTCATCCAAGCTCAGGGATTCGCAATTTGGGAGAAGGTCTACAAGCCATATGAAGTCCCTGCAAACGACAACGTCAACGACACCAATCGCACACATGTTGAAGCAAACAGCAAGGCGCGCAACTTGATCATCCAAGGCTTGGGACGTAGCGACTTCGATCGTGTGATTCATCTTCGATCCGCATATGAGGTATGGAAATCTCTTTGTGATTACTATGAGGGTTCTAACACTATTAAAGAGGTTCGTCAAGATCTTTACAAAAAAGAATACATGCGATTTAAGATGAAACCCGGTGAGTCGCTAGATGACTTCTTTGCACGTTTCAATAAAATTCTTAGTAATCTTCGTGCTGTTGGAGTTAGCTTTGATGATGCTGCTAATGCTAGACAATTGCTTGGTGCATTAGACATGTCTATTTGGGAGATGAAAGTTACATCCATTAGAGAATCTCATCATGAGTACACTTACTTTAGATGTTCTTTATTCTAAGTTGAAAACTCATGAATTAGATGTTTTTGCTAGAAAGAATGATCATAAATCAATTGCTTTGACATCTCAATCTAGCATATCTCATAATGGTGCTGCTTCAAGTTTTGCTCTATCTTTCTTGTCTTCACTAACCGATGAACAGATTGAACAATTCCCAGAAGAAGATTTGTCACTACTCTCTTCTCGCTTTAACAAAGCTTTGCAAAATGTGATAAAGAGAAAGAGAGGTGGTGGTGATCCTCCAAGATGCTATGAGTGTGGTGATCTCGACCATATTCGTTCAAACTGTCCAAAACTTGCAAGTAAAGCATCAAGGGAGGAGAAGGACAACGACAGAAGGAATGAGAAGAAAAGGTTCTCGTCAAATGATAGGAAGAAGAAGAGCTTCATCAACCGCAAGGTGGTTCACCGAGTTCTTTCCGCTCTTGAACAAGTCAATTTGAGCGATGTGGACTCGGAGAGCAGCGAAGATGATGCAACTCCAAGCAAGCATGATTTGATAGGATTATGTCTCATGGCAAGCAAAGCAAGGATAGCTTCACCGAGGGCGACCACGACAATGACTTCAATGAGGTAGATCCTCTTATGATGAATTAGCTATTGCTGTTGCTCGTCTTGGAAAATTGCTTGACAAGCGTGATAAGAAAATTAAGAAACATGATTTTGTTGTTGAATCATTGAATGCTGAAATTGCTAGACTTAAAACTTTGATTCCTGATGATGATGCTTGCAAATCATGTGACTTAATTTGGAATGAGCTTACTTCGCTTAGGAAAGAACATGCTTCCTTGATTGAGAAAATTAATGCTGAAAGTGAGAAAAATGAGAAACATGTTAAACATGCTAGCTGTTCCACTGATGATTTACATGGTTTAACTTCTTGTTCTATATGCTCCATACTAGAATTGAAGTTGCATGATGCAAATGCTAGGGTTTCTCAAATGACAGAAGATTTGCTTACACATGAGGTTCTTTCATGCTCAACTTGTCGCAAGCAAAAAGGAAAAGTGGACGTTCCCTGTAATAATTGTTTAACTCTTTCTCGAAAAATTGATTACTTGGAAAAGTCATTAGAACGTTTCACTAAAGGAAAGAAAAACCTAAACATGATCTTGGATCAATCAAAAGTCAACACTCATAACAAAGGTTTAGGTTTTGATTCTTATGCTCATCATAAATCACATGTTCCCACTGTTATCAAAACACTTGAAAGTGGAAAATTTGAAATTGTCAATGAGCCTAAGAAAATTGTCTTTAAGTCTTTGGAGTGTTATCTTCTACTATGATGAATGCAAATGATGCTTCTACTTCTAAAGCCAAACATCTTGTTAAGTACACTTGCACTCATTGTGGTAGAGATGGACATTTAGTAGATTTTTGCTTTAGACTAGCCAAACAACAAAAGAAAGAAAAACTAAGGCTAGGTCTAATTTCAGACAGCACGCTTTGTTTCTCATTATGTGCCTAGGGTGATGCAAACACCTTTTGTTGGTAAGAACACGGAAAAGACAAATCTATCTTTGTGCATAAGAATGCTCGTGTTGTGCCCTCTTGTTGTGCGTCGTGTGTCTCAAGATCGATTCCTAAACATCTTATTTCTAACCCCAAGATCGAGACCTCGACACTTTCTGCTTCTATGTAGGCTTCTCACGCGAGGAAGGAGAACATGTGGCTAGTGAATTTCGGATGCTCACTTCATATGTTTAGTGATAAGATTTGGTTCTCCTTTACTCATGCATCTCGTGCTAAAAATGTTATCTTCTGAAGATGCTTCTTCCACCTCTGTTTTAGCAAAAGGCACTAGTCCAAATGATGCAGGTACAGGTGCATATGTTCAGGGGGAGAGTGTCTTTGTTCATAAAGATGATGATGCTGTTGAGGATGAGATAATTGGAGGTTTACATGAGAGACTCTTCCCACGTGCTTCACATCAACAAACGGTCAAGTGAATTTTCAGGTATCTCCATCGTACTCAAGATTTTGGCATTTGGCTTTTTGCTTCCTTATGCATTAGTTTAAGAGCTTATTCTGATGTTGACTTTGGAAGATGATGAATTGATTTGGTTCGTGCCACCTCTTGAGTAATCCTCTTTCTTGAGCATTTGACATTAGATTTCACTTTCTTAGAGATCATGTTGAAAAAGGAAATATTGTGCTTCACCATGTGGATATCTTGAACATCAATTGGCAGACATTTTCACAAAACCTTTGTCTTCTTCTCGCTTTTGCTTTTATTCGGGAGAACTTGGGATTGTTCATCCAATGGGATTGTTTTGAGGGAGTTTCCTTGCCAAGTTCTTTCACTTAATGAGCTCACTTTATCATATTTCTTTATATATTATGTAATTGTGCTATTATATGATAATCTAAATTGTTCCACTTGAACTAAGAATGACATTGCGGAATTCCTCGATCCGATTGCCTATAGCTAAATACTCTGTGATATCTTACTCTTCTAGGCTTGATATTGAATCCTCTTGACAAATTTGGGCTATGAAGCAAGTGTGGTTTCAACTTTACTCTTTCATAAGACCTTTTAATCACTTTTGCATGTTTATAATCAAAGAAAAATGAAAAGAAAAGGGAATCAATAAAAAAGGGTTGTTAAAAGCAAAAAACCTCAAGTTATGTGCTTCAGGGTGCTTTCCCTAAAAAGATAAGATGTATGCTTCAAGCATGCCATTCCCTCAAAGATAAGATGTATGCTTCAAGCATGCCACTCCTAGAAAATAAAAGAAGTATGCTTCAAGCATGCCACATGCAACTTATTGTTTAAAGATTAAATTGGTCCACTAGATTGGAGTTGAAACTACTTGCTCGTCCTGATTTGTTATTTGCTTCAACTTTGAGCCTTTGTTTTTCTACTAAAGGTTTTGCTTAGTCTTGGCTATAGTTGACTAAATTGAGGTTGAGATGCATGTCATTCCCTAACTTGTTAAAATCACATCAAGATCATGTATTTTGCATATTATATGATATATAAGGTTATATGATCGAATGAGCTCATCTTTTCCTATCTTGGCACTCCCTTGTTTCTCTTGGTGAAATCATTGTTTCAGGAAAAATTTTGAACCTGTTCTCTCTTTTACTCTTGATGAATCCATTGTCAAAGGGGGAGAAATTTGGAAATCTTTCTTTGAAAAGTTTAAAGAAAAAGGGAGAGTTGTATTTGGAAATTTGAGAATTTTGGGAGAAGTTTGGAGAATTTTTGAAATTTTTGGGCGCATTGCACATTCACACACATTTTCATTCTCAGGGGGAGATTTTATTTTGCATTTTGGTCAAAGAGGGATTTCTGTGTTTTCTTACTTTGGTCTTTGATCCTTTGGATTTCAAAATCTTTTGTAAAGTGAATGCCAAATGATTCAATTCTAAGTGGTGTTGCCAATGTTTTCATCAAGGGGAGATTGTGAAATCATGTCTTTGAAAAATTGGCTTTGAACTGAAAAATTAACTTAGATTTGAATTTGCAAAATGTGTTTGTTCATGTGTTTTGACAATTTGACAAGAAACAAGAAGTTACGCATTAGCGCTGACAAAGTTCTCAAGAAACAAGAAGTTTCCCATCCGCGACAGACGTTGTTTTTGGGTCTCATGTGAACATGTTTTTGCGCCCATGACCGAAGTCATTTTCACATGTACAACGGACAGCTTTTCTTGGTCCGCTGTGAACAAGCTTTTTCGGTTTGGATAATTTCTTGGAACCAAGATTTTCACATGTACAACGGACTAATTCTTTTGTCCGTCGTGAATGGACTTTTTCTAGGGTTTTACTTTTGTGAAACCGAAGCGTGGCACGCTTGCGCCGACAAGCTTCGGGGTCCGCTGTGAACGTGTTTTGAGCTCATGGCCGGGCCATTTTTAGATGTACAACGGACCAACTTTGTTTGTCCGCTAGAACGTGTTTTTCCGCTTGGTTGGCTTCTTGGAACAGAAACTTTTCCTTATACAACGAACCAACTTTGTTTGTCCGTCGTGAATGCGTTTTCGCCAATTAGGGTTTTGAGCGATTTGGATTTGAATTATGAATGTGAATTTGAAATTAGTAATGATTTCATGATGCTTCTATAGAAGTGGAATTTATTAAATACTAATGTGAGTAGATGCATGGATAGACAATTAGTCAATTCTTGGACTTGTGCTCGGATTAGTGTTGTGGTTTGTTCATGTGCGTGTATTGCTCGAAGACGAATGTGGTCGATGACGGACCGGAACTAGGTTCATGGAGGAACTGAGGTTCGGGACTAGGTTCAGGAGGAACCGAGGTCTTGGTGGTCAAGGATGTCATGCGGGACGTTCGCTAAGAGAATGGTGCACATGAAGAATGGTTAGTCACGTGAGAATGGCAGGAGGTCATTCGCGTGCAAGGTGTTAGTCACGTGAGTATGGCAGGTGGCCATACGCGTGCAAAGTGTTAGTCACGTGAGTATGGTAGGGTTGCCATACGCGTGCAAGAGTTGTACTCGGCCAGGTTGGGCCAAGAGGAGTTGTACTCCTCCTAGGTTAGGAGTTGTATTCGAACTCCTTGCGTTTTTGCTCCCTTAAATAGGAGGGGTGTCTCCTGTTTAAGGGCAAGCTTCTTGAGTTGAGCATTGAGAGCCTCAAGCTCAAGTTTTAGGGTTTGTACTCTTTCGATGAGAGTACTTTAGACAAAAGAAATAAAGATCAATTCTTCCAAGATTTTCGCGTGCTACAGTAACCACGTCGCTACAGTATTTTCTGTTTTGGTTCTTGTTTGCATGCTTGTTCTAGTTCTAGATTGGTTTTTGTTCTTCAAGTTTTATCTTGATTTGATCCATCAAAAACCTCTCTAGGGTATTGATCTAGTGTTTCTCAAACTCTAGTTGATCAATCTTTTGTCGTTCTTGTTTAATCTTGAAGTTTTGATTAGATTGATTCTCGTCAAGTTCTGGATCAGCAAGCTTGCGAAGTCCCTAACTTTTGATCCGTAAGTCCGATCGAGCTGATTCTTTTTGGGTTCGATTCATATTGGAATCTAGTTTCTTGTGTCCAAATTTCAGATCGTTTCGACGGTTGGATCTCCAGGAATTCTCGTTTTACCAAACCTCTGTCATTCTGTTTTTGTCGAAAACGAGGCAATTATTTGGTTCTGTTTTGGGGTGAACTTTTAATAGGTCAAGAATTTGGTTTTAGCTTCCGCACAATCATTCACCCCCCCTCTGATTGCTATATTCGTATACTTCGATCCTACAAGTGGTATCAGAGCAAGGTTTTTCTAATCTATCTTAATCGGTGATTAGATCAATGAATCATTATTCGACAAAACCTTGTGTGTTCAATGGTGTTGATTTTCAGTTTTGGAAGGCCAAGATGGAGGCGTTCATCCAAGCTCAGGATTCGCAATTTGGGAGAAGGTCTACAAGCCATATGAAGTCCCTCAAACGACAACGCCAACGACACCAATCGCACACATGTTGAAGCAAACAAAGAAGGCGCGCAACTTGATCATCCAAGGCTTGGGACGTAGCGACTTCGATCGTGTGATTCATCTTCGATCCGCATATGAGGTATGGAAATCTCTTTGTGATTACTATGAGGGTTCTAACACTATTAAAGAGGTTCGTCAAGATCTTTACAAAAAAGAATACATGCGATTTAAGATGAAACCCGGTGAGTCGCTAGATGACTTCTTTGCACGTTTCAATAAAATTCTTAGTAATCTTCGTCTTTGTTGGAGTTAGCTTTGATGATGCTGCTAATGCTAGACAATTGCTTGGTGCATTAGACATGTCTATTTGGGAGATGAAAGTTACATCCATTAGAGAATCTACTGTCATGAGTACACTTACTTTAGATGTTCTTTATTCTAAGTTGAAAACTCATGAATTAGATGTTTTTGCTAGAAAGAATGATCATAAATCAATTGCTTTGACATCTCAATCTAGCATATCTCATAATGGTGCTGCTTCAAGTTTTGCTCTATCTTTCTTGTCTTCACTAACCGATGAACAGATTGAACAATTCCCAGAAGAAGATTTGTCACTACTCTCTTCTCGCTTTAACAAAGCTTTGCAAAATGTGATAAAGAGAAAGAGAGGTGGTGGTGATCCTCCAAGATGCTATGAGTGTGGTGATCTCGACCATATTCGTTCAAACTGGCCCAAAACTTGCAAGTAAAGCATCAAGGGAGGAGAAGGACAACGATGAAGGAATGAGAAGAAAAGGTTCTCGTCAAATGATAGGAAGAAGAAGAGCTTCATCAACCGCAAGGTGGTTCACTGAGTTCTTTCCGCTCTTGAACAAGTCAATTTGAGCGATGTGGACTCGGAGAGCAAACAAGATGATGCAACTCCAAGCAAGCATGATTTGATAGGATTATGTCTCATGGCAAGCGGCAAGGATAGCTTCACCGAGGGCGACCACGACAAATGACTTCAATGAGGTAGATCCCTCTTATGATGAATTAGCTATTGCTGTTGCTCGTCTTGGAAAATTGCTTGACAAACGTGATAAGAAAATTAAGAAACATGATTTTGTTGTTGAATCATTGAATGCTGAAATTGCTAGACTTAAAACTTTGATTCCTGATGATGATGCTTGCAAATCATGTGACTTAATTTGGAATGAGCTTACTTCGCTTAGGAAAGAACATGCTTCCTTGATTGAGAAAATTAATCTTGAAAGTGAGAAAATGAGAAACATGTTAAACATGCTAGTCGTTCCAATCGATGATTTACATGGTTTAACTTCTTGTTCTATATGCTCCATACTAGAATTGAAGTTGCATGATGCAAATGCTAGGAGTTTCTCAAATGACGTAAGATTTGCTTACACATGAGGTTCTTTCATGCTCAACTTGTCGCAAGCAAAAAGGAAAAGTGGACGTTCCCTGTAATAATTGTTTAACTCTTTCTCGAAAAATTGATTACTTGGAAAAGTCATTAGAACGTTTCACTAAAGGAAAGAAAAACCTAAACATGATCTTGGATCAATCAAAAGTCAACACTCATAACAAAGGTTTAGGTTTTGATTCTTATGCTCATCATAAATCACATGTTCCCACTGTTATCAAAACACTTGAAAGTGGAAAATTTGAAATTGTCAATGAGCCTAAGAAAATTGTCTTTAAGTCTGCTGGAGTGTTATCTTCTACTATGATGAATGCAAATGATGCTTCTACTTCTAAAGCCAAACATCTTGTTAAGTACACTTGCACTCATTGTGGTAGAGATGGACATTTAGTAGATTTTTGCTTTAGACTAGCCAAACAACAAAAGAAAGAAAAAACTAAGGCTAGGTCTAATTTCAGACAGCACGCTTTGTTTCTCATTATGTGCCTAGGGTGATGCAAACACCTTTGTTGGTAAGAACACGGAAAAGACAAATCTATCTTTGTGCATAAGAATGCTCGTGTTGTGCCTCTTGTTGTGCGTCGTGTGTCTCAAGATCGATTCCTAAACATCTTATTTCTAACCCCAGCATCTGAGACCTCGACACTTTCTCGCTTCTATGTAGGCTTCTCACGAGGAAGGAGAACATGTGGCTAGTGAAATTAGGATGCTCACTTCATATGTTTAGTGATAAGATTTGGTTCTCCTTTACTCATGCATCTCGTGCTAAAAATGTTATCTTCTGAAGATGCTTCTTCCACCTCTGTTTTAGCAAAAGGCACTAGTCCAAATGATGCAGGTACAGGTGCATATGTTCAGGGGGAGAGTGTCTTTGTTCATAAAGATGATGATGCTGTTGAGGATGAGATAATTGGAGGTTTACATGAGAGACTCTTCCCACGTGCTTCACATCAACAAACGGTCAAGTGAATTTTCAGGTATCTCCATCGTACTCAAGATTTTGGCATTTGGCTTTTTGCTTCCTTATGCATTAGTTTAAGAGCTTATTCTGATGTTGACTTTGGAAGATGATGAATTGATTTGGTTCGTGCCACCTCTTGAGTAATCCTCTTTCTTGAGCATTTGACATTAGATTTCACTTTCTTAGAGATCATGTTGAAAAAGGAAATATTGTGCTTCACCATGTGGATACTGAACATCAATTGGCAGACATTTTCACAAAACCTTTGTCTTCTTCTCGTTTTGCTTTTATTCGGGGAGAACTTGGGATTGTTCATCCAATGGGATTGTTTTGAGGGGGAGTTTCCTTGCCAAGTTCTTTCACTTAATGAGCTCACTTTATCATATTTCTTTATATATTATGTAATTGTGCTATTATATGATAATCTAAATTGTTCCACTTGAACTAAGAATGACATTGCGGAATTCCCTGATCTGATTGCCTATAGCTAAATACTCTGTGATATCTTACTCTTCTAGGCTTGATATTGAATCCTCTTGACAAATTTGGGCTATGAAGCAAGTGTGGTTTCAACTTTACTCTTTCATAAGACCTTTTAATCACTTTTGCATGTTTATAATCAAAGAAAAATGAAAAGAAAAGGGAATCAATAAAAGGGTTGTTAAAAGCAAAAAACCTCAAGTTATGTGCTTGAGGGTGCTTTCCTAAAAGATAAGATGTATGCTTCAAGCATGCCATTCCCTCAAAGATAAGATGTATGCTTCAAGCATGCCACTCCTAGAAAATAAAAGAAGTATGCTTCAAGCATGCCACATGCAACTTATTGTTTAAAGATTAAATTGGTCCACTAGATTGGAGTTGAAACTACTTGCTCGTCCTGATTTGTTATTTGCTTCAACTTTGAGCCTTTGTTTTTCTACTAAAGGTTTTGCTTAGTCTTGGCTATAGTTGACTAAATTGAGGTTGAGATGCATGTCATTCCCTAACTTGTTAAAATCACATCAAGATCATGTATTTTGCATATTATATGATATATAAGGTTATATGATCGAATGAGCTCATCTTTTCCTATCTTGGCACTCCCTTGTTTCTCTTGGTGAAATCATTGTTTCAGGAAAAATTTTGAACCTGTTCTCTCTTTTACTCTTGATGAATCCATTGTCAAAGGGGGAGAAATTTGGAAATCTTTCTTTGAAAAGTTTAAAGAAAAAGGGAGAGTTGTATTTGGAAATTTGAGAATTTTGGGAGAAGTTTGGAGAATTTTTGAAATTTTTGGGCGCATTGCACATTCACACACATTTTCATTCTCAGGGGGAGATTTTATTTTGCATTTTGGTCAAAGAGGGATTTGTGTTTTCTTACTTTGGTCTTTGATCCTTTGGATTTCAAAATCTTTTGTAAAGTGAATGCCAAATGATTCAATTCTAAGTGGTGTTGCCAATGTTTTCATCAAGGGAGATTGTGAAATCATGTGTTGAAAAATTGGCTTTGAACTGAAAAATTAACTTAGATTTGAATTTGCAAAATGTGTTTGTTCATGTGTTTTGACAATTTGACAAGAAACAAGAAGTTACGCATTAGCGCTGACAAAGTTCTCAAGAAACAAGAAGTTTCCCATCTGCGACAGACGGTGTTTTTGGGTCTCATTGTGAACATGTTTTTGCGCCCATGACCGAAGTCATTTTCACATGTACAACTGACAGCTTTTTCTTGGTCCGTTGTGAACAAGCTTTTTCGGTTTGGATAATTTCTTGGAACCAAGATTTTCACATGTACAACGGACTAATTCTTTTTGTCCGTCGTGAATGGACTTTTTCTAGGGTTTTACTTTTGTGAAACCGAGCGTGGCACGTTTGCGCCGGACAAGCTTCTGGGGTCCGTTGTGAACGTGTTTTGAGCTCATGGCCGAAGCCATTTTTGCATGTACAACGGACCAACTTTGTTTGTCCGTTGTGAACGTGTTTTTCCGCGTTTGGTTGGCTTCTTGGAACAGAAACTTTTCCTTATACAACGAACCAACTTTGTTTGTCCGTCGTGAATGCGTTTTCGCTCAATTAGGGTTTTGAGCGATTTGGATTTGAATTTTGAATGTGAATTTGAAATTTGTAATGATTTCATGATGCTTCTTTTGAAGTGAACTTTATGCAATACTCATGTGAGTAGTTGCATGGATTGACATTGAGTCAAGTCGTGGACTTGTGCTCGGATTTGTTTTGTGGTTTGTTCATGTGCAGGTATTGCTCGAAGACGAATGTGGTCGATGACGGGACCGGAACTAGGTTCATGGAGGAACTGAGGTTCGGGACTAGGTTCAGGAGGAACCGAGGTCTTGGTGGTCAAGGATGTCATGCGGGACGTTCGGGCTAAGAGAATGGTGCACATGAAGAATGGTTAGTCACGTGAGAATGGCAGGAGGTCATTCGCGTGCAAGGTGTTAGTCACGTGAGTATGGCAGGTGGCCATACGCGTGCAAAGTGTTAGTCACGTGAGTATGGTAGGGTTGCCATACGCGTGCAAGAGTTGTACTCGGCCAGGTTGGGCCAAGAGGAGTTGTACTCCTCCTAGGTTAGGAGTTGTATTCGAACTCCTTGCGTTTTTGCTCCCTTAAATAGGAGGGGTGTCTCCTGTTTAAGGGCAAGCTTCTTGAGTTGAGCATTGAGAGCCTCAAGCTCAAGTTTTAGGGTTTGTACTCTTTCGATGAGAGTACTTTAGACAAAAGAAATAAAGATCAATTCTTCCAAGATTTTCGCGTGCTACAGTAACCACGTCGCTACAGTATTTTCTGTTTTGGTTCTTGTTTGCATGCTTGTTCTAGTTCTAGATTGGTTTTTGTTCTTCAAGTTTTATCTTGATTTGATCCATCAAAAACCTCTCTAGGGTATTGATCTAGTGTTTCTCAAAGTCTAGTTGATCAATCTTTTGTCGTTCTTGTTTAATCTTGAAGTTTTGATTAGATTGATTCTCGTCAAGTTCTGGATCAGCAAGCTTGCGAAGCTCATAACTTTTGATCCGTAAGTCCGATCGAGCTGATTCTTTTTGGGTTCGATTTGTATTGGAATCTAGTTTCTTGTGTCTAAATTTCAGATCGTTTCGACGGTTGGATCTCCGGGAATTCTCGTTTTACCAAACCTCTGTCATTCTGTTTTTGTCGAAAACGAGGCAATTATTTGGTTCTGTTTTGGGGTGAACTTTTAATAGGTCAAGAATTTGGTTTTAGCTTCCGCACAATCATTCACCCCCCCTCTGATTGCTATATTCGTATACTTCGATCCTACAATGTAACGTAAAAAAAATTCACCCAAGGATATGCATATTCTTTTTTCTAGCTTTAGTAGCTAGTACTAGTGTTGCTAGTCCATTACCTCACTGATTAGCATTATCTAGTGTCCCTTCTCACTTAAAACACGCGCACAGGCACATCAACTAGTCTCTTTTGGTCCCTCGAGGGCTCGTGGCTACATAGCCCTTGTTTAGACTGTACTCCTTCCTCAATACTCAGCACAACGCACTGCCTGCACATGTGCAAGCAGTCGAGCACTCATGCCAAGCGGGGCGGACTGCAGCTGCCTCCACGCGGACGCGGCCAAGCCGGGCGTCGGCAACGGGGCGACACTAAGCTCCAGATCCAGTCCCAGGCGGCAGGCGCCATCGAATTACTTCAGCAGCCTGCGACCTTGCGCTGTTACCTGCTTGGCTGCTTGCTCCGCCTCTGGACATCCTCGACGAACCCGTCCAGCAGCCTCCGTTGCGAGCCGGCGAGCCACCACAGGTATGAGATTGCCGATTTGTCGCGCCGGGTTGGTGATTTGGGGGAGAGATCGATGGAATCGCAAGAGCAAGACCCCTGATTTTAGGTATTTGGAGATTTGTGATTTGGGGATTTGGGGATTTCAGATTGAGCGGTTTTGTGTGCTTTAGCATTTTGGCCGTGGCGTCGCGGCGTTGGTACGTTAGGTGTGCGGCGATGGCCCACTCGTCACGTTGGTTTGCCGGGAGGAGTCCAGACGATGGCTCCCGGCTCGGCGGCGGGCGCTGCCGGGCTCACGGCGTCGCCGCATGAACCTCTGGTCACCACCGGCAGCGTTGAAGGCGTCGATCCTGGACTCCTCCCGGGCAAACCAACGTGACGAGTGGGCCACTGTCGCACACGAACAGACCAACGTCAGTACGTCACGGCCAAAATGCTAAAGCACACAAAACCGCTCAATCTGAAATCCCCAAATCCCCAAATCACAAATCTCCAAATACCTAAAATCAGGGGTCTTGCTCTTGCGATTCCATCGATCTCTCCCCCAAATCACCAACCCGGCGCGACAAATCGGCAATCTCATACCTGTGGTGGCTCGTCGGCTCGCAACGGAGGCTGCTGGACGGGTTCGTCGAGGATGTCCAGAGGCGGAGCAAGCAGCCAAGCAGGTAACAGCGCAAGGTCGCAGGCTGCTGAAGTAATTCGGTGGCGCCTGCCGCCTGGGACTGGATCTGGAGCTTAGTGTCGCCCCGTTGCCGACGCCCGGCCTTAGCTGGCCTGCGGAGGTACCGCATCACCGCCCGCTTGGCATGAGTGCTCGACTGCTTGCACATGTGCAGGCAGTGCGTTGTGCTGAGTATTGAGGAAGGAGTACAGTCTAAACAAGGGCTATGTAGCCACGAGCCCTCGAGGGACCAAAAGAGACTAGTTGATGTGCCTGTGCGCGTGTTTTGAGTGAGAAGGGACACTAGATAATGCTAATCAGTGAGGTAATGGACTAGCAACACTAGTACTAGCTACTAAAGCTAGAAAAAAGAATATGCATATCCTTGGGTGAATTTTTTTTATGTTACATGAATATGTTTTTTTTACGTTACATGATGCACTAATCAACATTTTTTTATCTTGCAGAGTCTTTTTTGGTGTGTGGTTGGATCTTTATTAGCGAATCATCGAAACATTGATAGTGTCGTAATGAGGTACTTGTCATATCTTTCTTTGTTTTTATCCATCAATGTTCACATATGTATTGGACTATACTTTTAGTAAAAAAGCTTGTTGCGGTTCTTAAATTTGCTTGTGTGATATATACACACACACTTGTTTGTGTTTATAGCCATAGTCACGTTTGCCCAGGCTCCCAAAATTTGCTGGCTCCGCCACTGTCCAGGACCGACGCCTTCAACGCTGCCGGTGGTGACCAGAGGTTCACTGTGCGACGCCGGTGAGCCCGGGCAGGCGCCCGCCCTGCCCGGGAGCTGGCTCCGCCACTGCTTCCTCCTCAATCCCTCCTACTCCTCCCGCAAGTTGGGTCTCCGATGAGCCGGTGGTGGTCAGGAGGTCGCCCTCTCCCTCCCCGCGCCTCCTCCTTGGAAGCAGACTACAGGGAATCGAATTTTCAATGAGAATTTTATAGTTTCCCAATTTTTTTGAAGACAATGCACTTGTTTATTTGTATTTTGTTACGCATGTTGATTACCATTTGTTGTACCTATTGTTTAGTGATGTTGTGCCGAAGGGTACGATGGGAAGCTTCATATCGAATGTTCAATTCTTAGTTCTTTTTTTTTCACTTGCAAACCCAGCGTAAGCCTATGCTGGAAGGGAACTACTAGCATTCGTGCGTCCAATTGTATCGAACAAGTCTACTAGGCACAATTTACCAACCCAACCCATCCGCAGCCACGATGTGCACCCTAGAGCATTGTGGTCATGTCTTTGTCCTCACCCTAACTTGCAGCGATGGGCACTGCCTTGGCCACTCCCTCATCTCCTCTATCTGCTTCGTGCTCTCCTCTGCCGCATCTTCGGTCGGTCCTAGTGTTGCCCTCATTGTCATCGTCATTGAGGGCCGTTCTTCTCCTGTGCGAACTTTTGGGAGCTCGTCGACACCCTTCGCCCCGCACTGTTGATCTTCTCGCGCTCCCCATGCCCACCGTCGTTGCCGTCACCAGCCATGCCTCCGCCGATGGCTTCCTCCTCGCGCTTTGTCACCAGGTAGGCTTTGCATGTTTTTTCTAAAAATGTTGCAATATCTTTTATCCATAGTGTGCATAATGTGATTTAGTTTGCTGCAACACGTCTTACTGAATTTTGTAGCAAAGAAATTTTTTGTTGCTAAGAGTTGTTAAATTTGTTATTTTGGAGTAAATTATTATTGCAATATGTTGTTAGTTTTTGTTGCACAAATTTATTGACATAGATTTGTTTCAACTGAAGCCAATTTTTGTTACATATATATCTTCTTATTGTTGCGTTTGCCAAAAAATTGTTGCATTAGTCATCATAAATTTTATAGTTTTCCAATTTTTAGGATATTGTATTTATTTTTCATATTTTTTCGTATATTGATTATAATTTTTATAGATATTATATATATTACCCGACACATATAGGGGTGGATATCGAGCTGACTCGGCTCGACTCGACTCGACTCGGTCAAACTCGGTAATATAACGAGTCAGCTCGACTCGACTCGTTATATTAACGAGTTCAAACCTCAGCTTGGCTCGACTCGTTAAACTCGCGAGTTGGCTCATTAAACTTGTTTAACTCGATATTGTCGTCTGAGAAGAGGATTGGTGTTGAGATTATACAGTATACCATGTGTTATCATTCTCACCTCACACATATATAGCTATACTTGTCGATTTAAAGAACTCGTTAAACTCGCGAGTTGGCTCGTTTAACTCGTTATCTAAACGAGTTCAAATCACGACTCAACTCGACTCATTAAAGAACGAGTTCAAACCAAGTCGAACCGAGTTTATTAGTACTTTTAGTTTCGAGTATTTTTTGCACCCTAGGTACGTACATCAGGGGTTGAAATTTCGGACCAAAATCCGAAATCTCGGTCAAGATTTCGGATTTCGGACCCCTCCGAGATTCAAAATCCCGGAAAATTTAAAAAATAAAAAAAAATTCAAATTTTGAATTTCTCGGCGAGATCTCGGGTATCTCGCGAGATCTCGGGTTTTTTTTACCGGATTTTGATTTTTGTGCATTGTATTTGATTGTATTTAGGGTCAAGATCATCCACAAAAAATTTCTAAAATTTTTGATGTGTTTTTGACCATTTTTTGGTCGGTTCAATTAGTCGGTTTGTACTATCCGAATTTTTTAAAATTTCTCAAGATTGATCATCATCTGAAAATTTTATGAAAATATTATGGATATGTTAGGACCATTCACAAAAAATTTCAAAATTTTCTAAAGTGGTTTGAACTATTTTTCATTTCCAAAGAAAATATTGAACACACATAAAATTAAGGTGCCAAGCACTAAATCATTTCCAAAGAAAAACTTCTCAATTTTACTATGGTTTGGGTACTCCTCAATTGAACTAACTCTTCAATTTTACTATGGTTTGGGTACTCCTCAATTGAACTAACTCTTCAATTTTACTATGATGTAGCAAAGTCTCTGAGACGACGAGAGATAAGTGCGTTCCTTTTGTGAAGTGACGGTAATAAATTTTGCTAGTGCATGGCAAGCATGTACAATACGCTATGGACAATTGTTATCAATAATACTCCTCCATGCATGAATCTTAGTTTGCTTGCAGGTTACTATTTTCTGTAGAACCTACCGTATACTACTCTTCCAGCAAATCACATTATGTATAGACTTGTGAGTAGTATATACCGTATACGCATGTATAAATTTCTCTATAATACATAGGATAATAGGAACATATATAAAACTTTTTGAATGACTAGAAGTTCATTTGTTACATTTGAAAAATCAAAAACTAATTTTACATACGGTTTTTATGATGACTTTACCACTGTTAGATTTTTAAAAAATTCCTCGTGATTGATCATTATCTTAAATTTTTATGGAAACATTAGTGATGTGTCAGGACTATCCAAAAAAAATTTCAAAATTTTTTGACGTGTTTTGGACCAATTTTTGGCCGGTTTAATTTTGCCGAGATCTCGGTGATCTCGGCCGAGATCTCGGATTTCTCGGTAGAAAAAAACTGAATTTAAAATTTGATTTTTGCAATTTGTTCAGATTTTATCCGAAATTTTCGAATCTCATTAAAATTTTGGATTTTGGGAACCTCCGAGATTTGACTCAAAACGAGATTTGTCGTTGCAGGCGAAGCGGACTTCCGATCCCCCTTGCTGGGGGAATTTCAATGAATGACACTGAATTGGACTGCCGCGGACAAAACGACATTAAATTGGTTCGCCTTTCTCGATATGACACCGTGCACTCTAATTTCATCGTGGAATGACATTTTGGCCCTTTTCTGGGTATTGTTTATGTTTTTCCCCCGATTCGCATGGTGACGGGACAAAAATGCCCCTGAGTCGCACCGTGCTTAGCTGGTTGAACCAGTTGGGCCGGCTCGTGCTCGTCCATTGGCTGCGTGCTCTCTAGGGTTCCGCTGCGGCGACGGCGATGGCAGAGAAGGCACCGCCCGATCGGCAGCGTCGGCGGAATGGAAGCGTCTTGGCGGTCGTGGTAAGTCGCTATTCAAATTTCCCTCGGTTGGGTTAGGGGTTAGGGTTCGTGAATGCGGATTCTGGGATTGGCGCGAATAGTTGATACATGGAGAAATTTCTGTGAGGTCTTGTACCTAACAGGCATTTGTGTTTGTTTTACTTGTATTTTTGTTGTTGTTACGATCGATCCTGGTGCTGCAAGTGGATATATGGAGAAATTTCTGTTAGGTCTTGTACCTAGCAAGCATATTTTGTGTTTGTTTTCCTTGTGTTTTTGTTGTTGTTCCGATCGATCCTGGTGGTGCTGCAAGTAGTACTTGTGGTACTAACTCAAGGTCGAGCGAGGTAGTCAATAGCGCGGGGGGTTCTTGTAGCCACCGAGGAAGTGTGGCACGTGGACATGATGAATCTACATTGCCGCTCGATTGGGATAAGCTTTGTGTCATGAACAATCCAGATATATACATAGGCAGTAATAATCCGGTTGCTGGGGAAGATGCCATCTATGAGATGTTGGGTTTTAGTCTTAAGTGGGAACAAGATTGTGTTCGAGGACATGGGGTGGAAGGAGATGCAGAGCAAGGACATGGGGTGGAAGGAGATGCAGAGCAAGGACATGGGGTGGAAGGAGATGCAGAGCAAGGACATAGTGATGACAATGCCAGGGCTACGTCACCTTTCACTGCTGATGATGATGACAATGAGACAAATGACACTGTAATTCCGGATGTCGTGCAGGTGAGGCTTGTGTTCATTACGACAAGGAAAATCCTCCAATGGCGAGAGGAGCACGTATGGATCTATGTATGAGTTTAAAATGGCTCTTAGGCAACATGCAATTGTGAATCAATTTGAGGTAGCCACAGAGAAGGCCGAGTCAGTTAGGTACAGGGGTTACTGCAAAGCAAAGGGGTGTAAATGGGCTATTGTAGCAAGGTTGATGCGTGATGGAAAGTCTATTCGGGTATAAATTTTAGCTTGTTTGGAGTTCTTTCTGTTCATATTAATGTTGTCATTTTTGTGGTTAACCTTGATTTGTTGTATATGCAGGTGACAGTGAATAAGTTTGACCACGTGTGTGCATCTACAGGGAGAGTAAGCACAAGGATGGCTTCATACAAGTGGATAGCAGAGAAGGCAATCCCAATTTTGAAGGAACATCCAAATATGGGAGCAAATGAACTGAAATCATGTTAGACAGTAAGTACTCTGCAAATTTAACTTACAGCACAGTGTGGCTTGGTAGGCAGAAAGCTATGGACATTATTTTTGGTTCATGGGAGAACAGTTTTGAGATGCTTTTTAAGTTCAAGGCAGAGATAGAACTTAGAAGTCCTGGAAGTGTAGTCGAAATAGATGTACAACATGATGGAGAGAACATGTACTTTCATAGGTTTTTTCTGTTGTTTTAAGCCTAGCATTGATGGGTTTACGAATGGGTGTAGACCGTACATTAGCATAGATTCCACTTGCACTTAATGGGAGGTGGAATGGACATCTTCCTTCAGCTACTGACTTTAGATGGCCATAATTGGATGTTTCCACTAGCATTTGGGTTGTTTGATGCAGAGACCATAGATAATTGGACCTGGTTCATGCAACAATTGGAAAAAGCCATAGGCGATCCACCACATTTGGCAATAAGTTCAGATGCTGCAAGGGTTTAGAAAATGCAATTAAGCATGTGTTTCCTCAGGCGAGCATAGAGAGTGCTTCAGACACCTCATGGATAATTTCGTTAAAAAATTCCAAGGCCCAATCTATGCAAATATGTACCCTGCTGCTAGGGCTTTTAGGGCAGACAGGTTTGACCATTACATCGGCAAAATACATGAAGCATGCCCTGATGTTGGCCCATGGTTACGTAGGTATCACAACCTGTTGTGGATGAGAAGTAGGTTTTCAGAGGAGACCAAGTGTGACTATATCACAAATAACCTAGCTGAGTGTTGGAACAGCTGGGTGAAGGAGCTGAAGGACCTACTGTGGTGAGCTAGGCGATGCAATAAGAAAGAAAACTATGCAACTATATGATAGGAGGAGGAGGTTAGGAGAAAAACTTGAAGGTGTCATGCTCCTGGTGTTATTCATCGACTTAATGCAATGACAAGGCATCTGGACAGTTGATGGTCACCACTTCTTTGGCAAGAACATAGCTGAAGTCGGTGAGGTCAATGAGGAACTTGAAGTGGTGAGACATGTGGTGCATCTTGATAAGCATGAGTGCAGATGCAGAGAGTGGCATGTGTCAGGAAAACCCTGTCCACTTTTTTTGGCATTCATAAGTACCATTAGAAACTTCAATATGGAGGACTATGTGCACCCTTACTTCTCTGTGAGATCATTCGAGGCTTGCATATGCAGTATCATTCCACCTTTGATCGACAGTCACAATGGCCCTCTGTGGACCTTGGGTCAAGGGTGCTGCCACCAAATGCAAAGAGGTCACAGTGTGTATAGAAAGAAAAGGATTGTAGGTTGTCTTGAGAAAGGAAAGGCCAAGGGTAAGGGAAAATGGCAGGTCAAGTGTAAGGGCTGTGGTGAATTGGGTCACAGTGCACTAGCTCCAAGTGTTCCTTAAATGGGACCGAGAAAGAGGTACTTGCACTGATAACTGTTACAATTGATAGACCAATTGATATTTCATAAACCCTGAACTTGTGTATATGTATTTGCAGGAAAAGCAGATCCAAGAGTGGCCCTAAACAAAAAGAGTGTACCACTCCTCAAAGAAAAGAAAGATCGATTGCAAGGAAGGTGCCATTCAGTAGTCTTTGTGGAGAAGGACCAACAATACCATTTCCACACCGACGAGGTATAATCTTGCTTTCTTGGTATGACACTTCTGTTTCAATAATGTACCCGTGCTACTTGGTGCAGGCAAATGGCAATGAGCAATACTGTGGAGAGGGACTAGCCGGACCACGACCAAAAGTCGACTCCAAAGAAAACCGGACTCCAAGTGGTCTTCTTTTCGATCATAAAATGGGTGTAATCAAAATGTACTTTTGCATGTTGCTCGGCAAACATTAGCTTTAGCATGTTGCTAGATTCTGGATGATGATACAACTTTTGTATGCTATATTCTGGATGCTAGACCTTTTGTATGCAATTCTGGATGCTAAATCCAAGTAGATGCTACTGATCTTTTGTATGCAATTCTGGATGCTAAATCCAAGTATATGCTACTGATACAACTTTTGTATGCTATATTCTGGATGCAATTCTGGATGCTATACCATTTGTGGATGCAATTCTGGATGTGTATACCATTTGTGGATGCAATTCTGGATGCTATACGAGTTGTGGATGCAATTCTGGATGCTATACCATTTGTGGATCTTTTGTATGCTATACCATTTCTGGATGCAATTCTGGATGCAATTCTACAATTGGATGCTAAATTCTGGATGCAATTCTGGATGACAATTTCTGGATGATGTACCATTTGTATGCAATTCTGTATGCCAAACATATTTCTAACAGTAGAATTATACCATTTGTGGATGTACCATTTCTAACAGCCAAAGGTATTTGATTTGTTCATTTTCTCTCTTGATTGTTTGCTGTTTTTCTATTGAAGAATTGGGTTGAGCATTTTCCATATTTATTGTTCTAAACAGGTGCGACAAAACCATCGAAGAATCGCAATTGATGTTAAACAAAGCGATGCCAAACAAAATTATGCCAAACATATTTCATCGATGCCAAACAAAGCGATGTTAAACAAAATGATGCCAAATATATTTCATCGATGCCAAACAAAGCGATGTTAAACAATCGATGCCAAACATATTTCATCGATGCCAAACATGTTTCATCGAACATGCAGCGATAAACAAAGCGATGCCAAACATACCGATTATTGACAAATAATCACGATGCCAAACATATTTCCCCATACTTGTTCATTTTACATACTTGCTCATTCATTGACATACTACTTTACAAGCATTACAACTACTAACAAAATCATAAGAACTATATTAACACAACCTAACAATACAATAGTTTTTCCCGGACTTCAATTTTCCTTGTTAGTCTTTGCCATCTCCTTCTCAGTATTTCCTCTAAATCTTCCTTGAGTCATTTCTTGCTTCACGCTTGCCAAACTCTCTTCCGACTCCAATTCTGCCAAGGTATTCCTCAGACTTGGCTAGCCACATGAAAAATTTACAACCATTCGAACCACGAAAACAAATTTCATTGCATACATGAAATCAAAATTTCAGTTTCTGCATACACGAAAGCAAAATTTCATGAAACCTAGCGATCAAAACACAATTTCATCACACTACTCCCAAAACTCACCGAAGCTTGGTTGCGCGGGCATTTGTAGAACCTCTTCCCCTTGTTAGCCTCTGTTTTCGCAGTCAGCTCCAACACATTCTCGATGTTGCAATACGGACACACAATCAAGGGCAACCCTGTAGGCTCCAAAGGCGATTTCCAACTAGAACCGAAGCTAGAGGAATGCGACATCTACTCCACATCACAAGCGGGCACAACGGAATCCGCAAAAACGACGAAGGGGGAGGAACAAGCTTACTAGATGCGGAGCCGGTGTCAATGCCGCCGAAGTCAATGCCGCCGAAACCTGCAGATGTCGCTGGCGCTGCCTTCTCCGCCGTCGCCGCCCAGCTTCGAACCCTAGAGCGTGCTAGGCGGGATCCTGTGCTAGCCGGCCCAACTGGTTCAACCAGCTAAGCACGGTGCGACTCAGGGGCATTTTTGTCTCGTCACCATGCGAATCGGGGGAAAAACATAAACAATACCCAGAAAAGGGCCAAAATGTCATTCCACGATGAAATTAAAGTGCACGGTGTCATATCGAGAAAGGCGAACCAATTTAATGTCGTTTTGTCCGCGGCAGTCCAATTCAGTGTCATTCATTGAAATTTCCCCCCTTGCTGGAATCCTCGTCCCTCGCCTACTTTTGCCGAAATTGTCTAATGCGCGTGGCGGGCTGGATTTCCGCGTCCTGTACTCCTGTACTACCACTCTCCCATGTGACCACCTCCCACTCCTCCCTCCCTCACACCACCGCTCTCCTCTCCTCTCCTCTCCCCTCCCAAAAAAAGCACCGCACCAAAACGGGTGAGACGGGAGGGGATTGGGAAACGCCTGTATAGCGGATTTGGCGCGGCGGTGGTGGTGGTGGTTGTGGTGGGGAGGGGATGTCGACCCGGTCGAAGTCGGTGTCGGGCTCCGTGGGCGGCGGCGGCGGCAGCGCGGCCGGGGCAGGGGGTGCGGCCTTGCCGCTCGCCGTGCTGCTGCGGAGGGAGGTGGCGAGCGAGAGGACCGCGGCGGAGCGGCCGGAGCTGCAGGCCGGGCTAGCCAGCCAGGCCAAGAAGGGCGAGGACTTCACCTTCCTCAAGCCCGACTGCGAGCGCCTCCCCGGCGTCCCGTCGTCCTCCTTCTCCGCCTTCGGCGTAAGCACCCCTCCTCCTTGCCTCTTCCATTTCGGTGGCGTGTCGCTTTCTAGGGCCGCCGTTCGTGCCTGCCCCGATCCGGCCGTGCCGCGCGTCGCGTGGATCAGTGCCTTGGCTGGTCTTTAACTCTAATGGGGGTGGTGATGCGCGATCGGGTTGGATGCGTGCGTGAAATGAGATGAGGCCGCGGCGAATTTTGTTTGGGGTTCGGTTGGTGGCGGATTCTAGATTCCGAAATTCGTTTGGGGGGAAGGTCTGACTTTGTGGGAGATGAGATGGGGACCCTCTATGGCTTATGATGATATAATGGTTTTAAGTTTTCACAAATTATAATTGATATGCACGTATCCAGTGGAATTACGCGATGCTAGTTGTAGAACAAAGTGGCTGAATTTGTTATATGTTACAATTTTAAGTAATAATTATGAAGATTGTGTACTTGATCTTATAGCAGCAGGCCAGCAGATGTTCATAGTTTCTCGGTGTTGTCGTATTGTTGCAGCTGTTTGATGGGCACAATGGGAATGGAGCTGCGATTTATACCAAGGAGAATCTCTTGAACAACATATTGAGTGTGGTCCCTGCTGATCTCAACAGGGAAGACTGGCTTTCTGCGCTTCCAAGGGCGATGGTTGCAGCATTTGTCAAAACTGATAAAGATTTCCAAACAAAAGGTGCGCGACGCAACAACTTTAGCAACTTTGGCTAATCCTCGACTATGTATGAATGAGCTGGCCAAGGTGCATTCGCTTGTCTGTTGCCTTACAAACAACAGAAAGGGTGATTCACATTTCTGTCATCAAAGCCAATAAAAGGAGATCTTTGAATCATTCATTGAAAACTACCAAAAAACGAAGAATCTGTCATACGTTGACTTTGGACGTTGTTTGGTCCTATTCATCTGGTTGGTAACGTTGTAAATATACGACATATTTGGACTAGCTCATCTGTAAATCTTACTAACATCAACTAAAGTTAGATGTCTTGCTAGATAGTATGTGTTTGCCATGGAGTTATATGGCCAACCATCATTATTCATTAGTTGATCCATTTAAACATATTTATTGTTACTGCTTGCCAGAACTGAGCATGATATGTCTACACCGTTTATTCGTTACAGCACGCTCTTCAGGAACAACAGTGACATTTGTCATAATAGATGGATTGGTTATTACCGTTGCATCTGTTGGTGATTCACGTTGTGTATTAGAAGCTGAAGGTTCAATTTATTATTTATCTGCTGATCATCGATTCGATGCCAGTAAAGAGGAGTAAGATTGTTTTCTCCTGATATATGGCCCTTCCCTTTTCTCATGGCAATCACTTATCTGTTATCACTTGATTTTGATGTGCAGGGTTGATCGTGTAACAGAATCCGGAGGTGATGTTGGAAGGCTAAATGTTGTTGGTGGTGCTGAGGTTTGAACTTTGTTTATTTTTTGTTTGTCCTTCAAGTTAATTTTCTTTGCATTGAGGTTCAATGTTGTCATTCCTATTTATTAAGTTCATTGCATGAGATACCTGTGTCTGGGCAAGGTGTAACTGTGTAATATTTATGTTATCTGTTGGAGAGAGATTATCTTATAGCATGTTCTTCAGTATTGTAAAAGTTATGCAGGATTGCAGGGTGACGCTAGTTCACATGATGTTGGG
Source organism: Rhipidocladum racemiflorum (assembly GCA_036346355.1). Taxonomy (NCBI): domain Eukaryota; kingdom Viridiplantae; phylum Streptophyta; class Magnoliopsida; order Poales; family Poaceae; genus Rhipidocladum; species Rhipidocladum racemiflorum. The sequence continues at coordinate 24,433,204 of CM070572.1, forward strand.
CTGTACTGGATGCAGTTTTAACATTGACCGCCAAACCTATCTAGCATTGCATATGTTTATTTAATGCTTACCTTTTGTTATCACGGCAATTGTATTATTGAATTCTTTTTTTTTTTTTTTGGTTAAATTTACATCCAAGTACTCAATTGGCTTTTGAACTTGATCTGAAGTGTTTGTTGCACGAGCTGTTGAATATCGATCCAAAGCCTTGATTAGTGTATTTTACAAAATTTCAGCGGCATATTAGGATATGCAAGAAACATTGTACCTCATCTTGCATTCATGGTAGGAGTGGCAGGAGAGATAGTGGTCGATGCAGGTGGAGGGGTAGGAAGAGGAGGCATTGTCTTTTCTTTTTTTTGCTTGTTTATAAATGTCTTGACTAGGCCTTTTTCTTTTCACTTGCTTCACTTACATATCTTTTGTTGTACCTCCAGATTGGCCCCCTTAGATGTTGGCCAGGGGGTTTGTGCTTATCAAGGTCAATCGGAGATCAGGATGTGGGTGAATTTATCGTTCCTGTTCCTCATGTGAAGCAAATAAAGGTATATCCTGGAAAATACTTAATATCAGCTTTAGCTGAAGCCAACATTTTAACTATGTTAGTAATATTGGTAGCAGACTGCAGTACTAGAGAAGTTTTGTTGTTTTGATATTTATTTCCCCTTTTTCTGTCTGTTTCCTAGGTTTCATATGACAATCTTATAACTGGTTAAATATCTTTTTTTTCTGCACAGTAACTATTTCTTTCCTCATGATCAAATTTTTGTCTATTTCCACCTGTATGCTAACTCCGGTCTTTGCAACTACGTGCAACTTGAAGCTACATGCACTCTTTGTCCTTTGTATTGTTTGAAGTCACATCAGTTTCACAAATTACCTGCATGTATTGTGATTTCTTGGTTCAAAAAAGCTATCAGTTATTTGCCGTGTTTGAGTTCATTGACAATTTTAGGCCTATATTTTCCCTTTCTTTTAAGAGTATTGGCATTAATCACATGATATCATATAAGTTATTGTTGATGTTAATTTGATCTCCAGATTATGAAAACTTTAACCATCTTCAAATTTGTGTAGCTATCTACTACTGGAGGCCGACTTATTATTTCAAGCGATGGTGTTTGGGATGCCTTGACTGCAGAAGTGGCTTTTAACTGTTCACGAGGACTTTCATCAGAGGCTGCAGCTGAGCAAATTGTTAAAGTACAATTCTCCCTCTCCAGCCCTAATTCTTTGACGATGCTCCTCTTTACCCATTTGAAATCTTTTTCAGGAAGCAGTGCAATCGAAAGGACTGAGAGATGATACCACTTGTATTGTCGTTGACATAATACCAGAAAAGGCCAACCCTACCATGCCACTTCCTAAAAAGCAAGCAGGAATGGGTGTTTTCAAAAATATGTTTCGCAAGAAAACATCGTCCGACTCATCATCCCATGCAGATAGAGAATATATGGACCCAGACATTGTGGAGGAAATATTTGAGGACGGATGTGCATTTCTTTCCAGACGGTTGGTTCCATAATTCCATCTTGATAACTAAAGGAGTAAAGGCTTGTTCAATTCAATTATAATTATATAATCCGTTGAAGGTTTCCAATGAATCAACAATTATCAAGCAATTCTTCCTAAAACAAGGGAATCAATTGATGAGATTGTGTCCTTATTTAGAGAATTCATGGAAGTTGGGACAAACATTTTCATTGTGATACTGCCAAATTCCACCCATGGACCTTCTCATGAGCTTGAAATAAGTCTGAAGCACAGGCAGTTTTTTTGGATTCTGGATGAAATAATTTATAGAGATGCATATCATGAGGAAGGTTAGATGGAGTAAAACTTGGCACAAATTGAGCCAATAAACTACAGGCCTCATTCAAACAGCTTAGATTTGTCATGTTTGGAATATTTGGAACTTATCTTACATTTTATTGCATGCAAACCTCAAACAACTTGTTCATTCACACCCTTTTCACAAGATACAAAACTGCATTATCTTTTTTGCTTCATTAAAAGGCCATCCGCTGATAAACACAATCTTGTCTGATCAACATCCTGAATTATTTTAATTTGTGTCAAGACTTGTACATATGGTTCACATTTTCTTTCTGTTGACTACAGGCTGGATTCTGAATACCCAGTTCGAAATATGTTCAATCTCTTCATATGTGCCATTTGTCAAGTAGAGCTAAAGCCAAGTCAAGGGATATCTGTACATGAAGACTCATCACAACCTGGGAACTTGCGTCGCTGGGATGGTCCGTTCCTTTGCCAGAGCTGTCAGGAAAAGAAAGAATCCATGGAGGGAAAGCGTCGTTCACGAGGTCTTTTGCAGAGCTGTTTTATATACTTGTTATGAAACACCAAATTATTTTTTCTTATATATTCTTAACTGCAGATTCGTCATCGAGAAATAGTGGGTCAAGTGAATAGTCATCAAGGTTAGAGTTATCAGGAAGCTACTGACCTTACAATGCCCCAGCACCCAAGAACAAAACGATTTTGCAGTATTTCCATTTTGGCACTTCCTTGATCACATGGACTGTCTTGGAGTTCTGATCCAGAATGAAGTATGAATTACCAGTGAGGAGGTGGCTACTGTTGAATAGCTTTTATGCCATTTGAAATGAGACGCATGACTTGTCTTTAAGTGGTATACAGTAAGCTTCTTGCTCGACAGATTTACTCAATCATTTGACCATGATGGCACATACAGATCGAAAGATCATTGGTGAAGAATGGCATCAAATTAATGTCTGTTATAACTTATAAGATCAACTACAATGATCAACTACAATGTGAATTACTGATCGTATAGAGAGCTCTGATGAACAGCAACGGCATTGTGATTCTCAATTAGGACTAGGTGAGTACATTGAATTTTTTCAGGCCAACCTTTAAATATGGTCGAGAAATATTCATCCCTGTTGAAGCCCAGCCTTTCCTAACTCCAATGTAATTAGCATCTAAAGAAGTTCTTCCAAACAGCTGTGATTAATCAGCAAGACATCTTGGTGACTGTGTACAATGTATATAATCTTGGCATTTTGCTAACAAGACATGTCTGTTTCTCCATTGCGCCTGGTGGCTTTTGTTATTACTTGTCACAACTTGTTTGGGGAAAACAATCCATTGGTGCACCAATTGGAGGAAAGAAATTGTATTTGTTAATATGCTTGTGGGCGGTAAGAATATGTACCTACCTGGGAATTAGAAGTGTGGCGGAGATTCATCAATCTACGGAACATACTGTAGCAAGCTACCTGCAGATTATAACAGAATACCTGCTACATGCAGTCATGCGGCAGAACAAACAATGCAAGATGCTATTGCCTATGTATTAACCAAAGAAACTTAAAAGGGTTCTCCATCTTTTAAAAAGGAATTCTTGTGCTCCTAATGATCTCTCTTTTCGCTTAGACAAGACTTCCCATCATGAGAGCAGCGTTAGTTTGTTACAAAAGCCCACAAGTCACAACCAAGGGAAGCATAATGACACATTTCAAACAACAGATTTTGTGCTGAGACAAAATCATATTGGAGCAGCATAACAAATAAAGTTTTTTTCCCTACTAAAAATTGTAATAGAACCACTGACACCAGAATCTATCTTCAAAATCTGTCGCTTAAAAACGAGAGGCTATCACGCAGAAACCTTAACTACCTCTACCTTCCTTTCCCGCTCTCTTTAATTCCCATCGTATGCAACCCCACTGCCGCCCCTTCCACGTGCAATTAAACATGCTTTACCTTTGTGTGTCGCCAATGAGTCATCGTGCCGTTGCCGGCTATCCTCCTCGTTGCCTCTTTCACCTCCCAGCTACTATACCTCTCGAGTCTCGATACGCTAAGCCCTAAAAGCACGTACAATAATAAAACCCATTGCAGATTAATAATAAACTAAAAATCAATTTGTATAATAACTGTTTTTAAAAATTCTCTAGATGATATGTAATAACTATCTCTTCTCTCTTGTACATAAATGATTTACATATGCTTCCGTGCAACATTGGCTACTAAATAAGAACCAATTATATTCTCTCTCCTCTTTTCTCATTCTTTCACATAGACTAAAACTGACATGTACAAACTAACAACTGGCTAATGTAGTCTTATTGTATACTCCCTCCGTCCTACAAAGAGTGCATTTCTAGTTTTTTTAAGATAGATTAGTGTGCAAGGTAAATGATTAATGCGACCCTCATTACTTCATGCATAAGTGTGCTGGTGCTTTGGTTTCCACCGGCACTTAAATGCGCACGCATACATTTACAGCTCTGTATGCAGAAAATTAGTAGGATATTACTCCATGCCAAGTCACTAAGCATGCAAAGGAGCCAAAAATTTTCAAATCTTTGAGTGGAGTTATGGGAATTAATGGACTTTGGGGTGGGCCCTACGGATTAAAGATGCACTCTTTGTGGGATAAATTTTGAACACTAGAAATGCACTTTTTTTAGACAGATGGAGTATATCCTAACCACTGTACATCCGGCACCTCTGGCCACTGTCATGGTGGTCATCGATCGCATGCACCATCCTCGTCACCTTCATTGGGCCCTGCTGGCCTCGTCCACCGCTAGCCTTCGATCCTGCGATTAGTGGCGCTCCATCGCCGGAGCATTAACTGGACTACAAATATCGAGGTATAAACTAGTGACTCAATTTTTGACCTTTTCTTACTTTCTTAGTAATCGTATAAGTAATCTTTTTCCCGTCCAAAAAAAAGTATTTTACACAAAATACCTCGTCAATAGTGTCGAAGGAGAGCAGCGAAGAAGAGGGTGGGAGCAGCTAGCGAAGAAGAAGAGGGTGGAGGAGGAGGAGGAGGAGTTCTGCCCGGTGGACTGAGTGACGGAGTTCAAGACGGACGAGGAGTTCCTCCGCATCTTGGAGCGGGCGAAGGCGATGGGCACGTTGGTGGACGTACTGGTGGTGGTGGACTTTTACCGGCCGTCGTGCCGTGCGGCAGCAGCAAGTGCATCGAGCAGGGCTTCATGAAGCTCTGCAAGGGCTCCGGCGGCGACGACGGCTCCCCCCTCAAGCGCAACGTCCGTACCCTGCCACCCGCCATTGCCGCGTCCATACATCTCCTTGATTTGTATTACTCACCACTCACCAGGCAGTGTCCAAGCAGCAATGATGCCCATTAACTTGTTGATAAAAAAACTGCACAGGTTATCAATGAGCACGACGAGCAGTCGGAGGTGGCAGACAGGCTCCGCATCAAGGTGCGCGCGTCTGCTGCAGGTTATCGATTTCGTGTTCTTGAATCACTCGTAGTCGTAGTCGTAGATAACCGAAGTGATTAATTTGGCGTCTAATTAGTTACCTAACTAAGCGAGCTGTTTGTTGCGTGCATGGATTCGTCTTGCGCTTGCTGCAGCAGGTGGTGCCGCTGTTCCATTTCTACAAGGATGGGGTCTTGCTGGAGGCGTTCCGACGAGAGACAAGGAGAGGGTCATATATCGCCGCCGTTTGGAAGTACACCTCACCGTACACATGAATCTATTACTTTGGGATACTTTTTACTATTGTTGAACGGTACCAAAGTTAGTACCAAGAGGTACCAAAAATTTAAGGTATGGAGGTATCAACTTTTGGTACATCTTGGCACTATCTTAATGTAAATTTTAGTACCTCTCAAAGATGATAAAATCTCTCTTACTTTGGATCTGCACGCTTCAAATGATACATTCTAATTATCCTATCTAATGAATTCTTCTATTGGTTTAAGCAAACATATCTTGTATTGTACAGCTAGCTTAGCCTTCAATCGAGCCCACAAACCAACTAAACAAGATCTCCTTAACTCTCCTCTATATATATGCTTATAGTCACAGACGATGAAAAACATGGAGAGTGGTTCAGCGCTCCTCTGAACTAGAAACTGTACATATTCTAGCGAAAATTAATATATCGGTCGTTGATGTGTATCACCCTATCAGGCCTGTAACCATGCACGTTTGTAGGAAACAAATTCTATGCATTGGTGTTGCATACCGCGGTCTATGCAGCACCGTATAGATTGACGCCACACATCCCGCTGCGTCAATTTCCATGCAAATCCATCAATCCCTAAGCACTTTAATTCTTATCACTTAATTATTTTTTGCATGGAGATTGAAGCAGCGGGACGCGTGGCGCCAATCTGCACGGTGCTGCACAGGGCGTGGTATGCTGCACCGTTGTATAGAATTTTTTTCCACGTTTGTATGTGCAGTTTAGCTTAGTACAATTTGCTACCGAAGTCCGACCGGTGGAGATCTCCGTCTTTCCCTTTCAGACAGGACGTACAGGAGCCGCGAGAGTTAGGGCTGGAAACGAGCCGAGCCGGCTCGATGCGGCTCGGTCTAGTGGCGAGTCGAGTCAGGCTCGGCTCGGCCCTGAGGCGAGCCCAAAAAACCGGCTCGGCTCGAGGTCGGCTCGCGAGCTGGCTCGTTGGCTCGCCGAGCCAGGACATTTTATCATGAAATTAAACATTTATACAATAATTCATGTATTTGCAGTGAATAATATTAACTTACTAGTTACTACTAAATAATAGTAGTTGCTTAATTGCTCTCTATCACACTTGTAGGAAATGGAATTGTCTCAACATCATCTTTTTCCTAAAAATATAAGTCATTAGTTATACTAAATTCCCTGCATGGGCTGGGCCGCCGAGCCAATTTGGCTCTCGAGCCGAGCCGAGCCGGCTCGGTGTTTTTGCGAGCCTGAAAAATAGGCTCGGCTCGAGCTCGGTCCGAGCCACGAGCCTGTGCGAGCCGAGCCACAAGCCACGTGCTTATTTTCCGGCTCTAGCGGGAGTGAGGTACTATACCACTGGCGAGAAATCAGCTCGAAGTGCAGATATGGAGTGGAGCTAGCTAGAACTATCTGAGGATCGTCTGCATGGCCGCCCATCTGTGGTGAAGAGTGGTCTCTGCCTCTCTGCAAGAGCTGTATGTATGTGTATGACAAGGGCAAAATCTGGGATTGTACACCAGTGGTGTATCATTAAATTGATCTCTACAAAGAGATGTATAGAATAGTTAAACACTACATCCTTTGTGCTACACGAGTACACCGTGGTGTCCATCTTTAAAGAAATCTGACGGATTTTCACACGAGGATTTGGTTCTTACGGTGTATTATCCCGAGCTCTGATTCGTTTAATCGGGCATGAAGGCGTAAAAGCCCCTTTACGTCATGGCGTATGATAAAGCGCCCGTTTAAGGCCCATAAAATAATGGGCCTTACTAGGCCCAAAGCCTTCTCTAGAAACCGAGACCGAATCCTTCGTCGGGAGAGGCGAGAGACGAAAACAGAGGCAGAGAGATGCGGGGAGTCGGAGGCCCGCTGCTCACCATCGGCGACCTCCTCAGCGACCTCGCCGTCGACGACGGTTGCGGCGCCGACCACCTCGCCGGCGGAGGAGACGCGTCCGTCCCCTCCTCCCCCTTGGCGGCGCATCAGGTGGAGGAGGCCGACCCGTCCGACCTCCGCCGGCTCTTCGAGGTGAGTGCTCCCTTCTTCCTCCTCCCCGTTCTTCGTCGGCATCCGTTAATTCATCCGTCCATCATGTTCATCTGTTTCTTGTTCCTTCGAATCCAGTTTCCGGACCTCGCGTCCGGCAATTGATTCGTTTCTGTGAGTTGCCCGTGAGCTACTCAAATTGTTCGGGGTGAAGGACCTAGCTGCCATAGATTGATGGGATAAATAAACTACAACTTTAAAAGAGATCGACTTAATTGAGAAAGATTGTGGCTTAATTAAGGTGTTCTCATGTAACTTAGGTTCAGATTTGATATCTTGTAGTTGGCTACTTGACTTCGCCAATTGTGTCCAGCAGAGCAGATGGTTGAGTTGCTGCAATTTTTGTCAAATGTGCTTGCCATTGCTTGCGTTTGCTGTTTGCTTATTCCTCAAATTAAGTGCTTAGTACAAACGAAAGAGTCTCCTCAAATTAAGTGTTTAGTACAAATGAAAGAGTCCTCCACCACCAGGTCATAGACGGCTATTTAGTTCGTCAATTCAATGTGGTGCGCAGTGTACTACTCTACTAGTTCTTGGCTGTCTCGGCTCGGATCCTTCTCAACTCACAAGCGTAATTAATTCGCGCTCGTTCATCATCATATCAGGAACACTATGACAATTTGATGAAGTCGCTACGAGAGAATGATCCTTCATGGCCTTCCTTGATGCTGAAGGTGTGGTTCCTTCTTACCCTTTTGTTTTCCATTTTTCCATGCACGGTACACTGTAGTCTGCAGTTGCCTACTCTAACTCGATGGTTTCATGCAAAGTTGCAAACTAAACAATTTTTGCTCCCCTCTCCCGTCTCTCTCTCTCTCTCTCTCTAGCTGTGCACGGCGTTGAAGACTGCAGATAAGCTGGTGAGCTGCGTGAATACAAATGCTGAACAGCTGCTGGAGAAGGCGCAGGTGCTGGAGCACGTCTTAGAGAGGGGAGATCGCGCAGTGGCAGCGATTGCAGAGGGTCTCCAGAGCTCGCGCCTCACTGAGGATCATGGGACTTCCAAATCAAAACCACCTAGCAACTAGTGCTGTGGTGGCGTAGCTGCCTTTGTGTTTGATTACGCAAATCAGGATTCTTGTCACTGTTCTTGGAGATGGAAGGAACTGTGTATTGGTCTTTTCATGAATTTCTACAGTGTATGTCTGCTTATGTCTCCGCATTGTTGGAATGTGTGTGTGTTTCACAAGTAGTGAATGGAATCAGCGTTCTACCACAGGCCCATTTGCTGGTTATTTGTTCATTCGCTGGCTTGGTTCCTGCTAGGATGTTTTCAGGTCTGGAATCAACTCAAAATTCTGAATGAAATGAAGCCTTGGAAAATTAACTGAAAATGCGAGCTTCTTGAAGTGCCAGACTTGGACTTCGCCACTTTCGAAACGGAAACTAAATTGTTTAGAGTCTGTTTGGAACGTAGTACTCACTGGGATTTAGCAGAAAACAGTATAAATCCTGTAGGAATTCTAAAATTCTCAGTTTCAAACGGGACGTGCTGCGAATTTTCTGCAAAATTCATATAAAATCCCTCCGGCATTGATTTAGAAATTAGAACCAAACTGACGTCACAAGTCAGTTCATCGAAACTGCTCTCACCTCAGACAGAAGGACCAATCTGGAAAAGGTAAACCCAAGCGTCCTCAACCAAAGCGAAGGCACAAATGCAAAAACTTTCAAGGACCAGACCATAAAATCTCCCAGCCATTTCTTCCCCTTCCCGGCGTCGGAGAAGGCGACGTGAGGAGGCCAACGCGCAGCGATGGATACCAACAACCTCCCGGCGGTGTGGGGGATCGTGGGCCCAGGCGTCGCGGGCGCCGTGTTCGGCGCCGGCTGGTGGTTCTGGGTCGACGCCGTCGTCTGCAGCGCCGCCGCCGTCCCTTTCCTCCAATACCTACCCGGTAACGCCCTTTCCCCAAGCTTCGTCCCGTCTCCCTTCTTAGATCTCTCTTCACCGAAATCTAGGGTTGTTAACCAGTTAGGGGTTTGGATTTTTTAGGGTTCTTTGCTTCGTTCGCCGCGCTCATGTTCAACTGCGTGAACCGGGAGGACATCAACTACAATTACTACTCGCCTTACGACGACTCCGAGTGGAGGTGAGGCAAAATTTTCGATTTTTCTTCCTCTTTTTATGGGTTTATGGTTTGGTTTGCGGGGTTCCTGCCTGTGGTTTTACATGAAAGTTGCATCATTTGCATGCCTTTTCTGTTGAGCCTAACTTCAATAGTGACTAGACAATTTGGGACGCGTTGTGCGCCCTATCGTGCATTGGAGAGAATATCAAAGAAAAATAATGGAAGAACTCATTATCAAGGTAATGTAAACCATATCGTCTATGTTGCAGGCAATTTTGACAATATATCTATGAGGAAAACTCACATACGCATGAATAATGACTTTACAGTATATAAAATCACACGAACTTTAAGTGGTAAATGGATTTTCGGACATGAACATTCAGCATCAATGTGAATACACAGTTTCACACGCAATTCACATGATCATGTATAATGCACCAACATTCCACATCAATTATTACCGGCACCGCGGCACTATGGTCACTGTACTGCATATGTAAGAGACAAACAGGATAGTGTGAGTATAAATCAATGTATAAATTTGCATATAAATAAAACGATGGATAACACACAAGAACATATCAGCACCATAGACGGGAACCTAGCTACACTTGACCATAGTGCAACAAAACTGATTATTTTCCCCCAAATGCAAGCTGGCTGATCCAGAAAATGGAAAGTCTTTTGTAGCCATCCGTGTGCCAACACCAGGCAACCATAAAACCTAATGCATGAAGCTGTATTGTATCAATAGTAAAGTGAAAATGAAAACAATTATAAATTTAGATCCCACAAAAGAGTTGAAAAAACTACGTATAATTGTCTAAGGGGAAGAATAAATCATTGCTGACCCATATATAAATTGGTTACTATGAGCACCAGCTAACGCAAAATATGTAATCCCCAATCTAAAAAAATATGAGAGATGCCATTCAATTACTAAAATGTGATGTAGCGCATCACCAAAAGGAATAGTACAAACCAGGAGTAAGTTCAAACGCCAGAATCATGATGCGCCCATAGAAGTAATCATCTCAACAAGCACAAACATGGTTATCACGGCGTCGCCTAGTCGCTGGGCACTGACTGCTAGGGGGCCTCGCCTTGCCTGGAGATGGCAAGTTGCCTGCCTGGCCGTGTCGCCTTGCCGGGGCACCGTGATAACCATGGGTACAAGGCTAAACTCTTACACCCGGTGATCAAATAAGAAACTTCAGTAAAAGTGCATATGTCCCAACTTGCTAAAGAGCAAAAGCCCCTCATTTTCAAATCATAACAAGTTTGCTGAACCTATGGTAATATATATATAAAAATATTAATCCCATGGTCAAGAATCTATTCGAGGGTCTACTCTTGAGCAATCCAGATGTAGTTTCGTAATATTACTTAAATGAAATTAGTTAAATATATACCTCAATGATTTTAGTGTTTTCACCAAAAACCAATGAAAGTTGCCTAGTTATTAGCATGCACATTAAATGAATGATCAATGCCCCAAATGTGTTGTGTGCTACTGTCTACTACTGGTGCTGCATTCCAATTGAAACAGGCATCATATTTAAGCCAGGGCTTCGTCACCAGACTGGCATAATCATGGTTTGATCAGTGAAAAACCTTACCGCAAAAAAATGGTATGTTGTGTGACTACAGGGATAGTCCAATATCACTGGCACCTGCAATTCAAGTAGATATATTCAGTGTATGCATATATGAGAAACTTGCTACGGAATACTCTATGAGCATTGCGTTTGCTAGGTGCACTAATCCAAACACAACCACATTAACAGATAATAAAGCTGTGCCAAGAAGAGGGGAAGGCTATGCCGATACAAAGGAAATAATGCAGTATTGTGCTGGCAAATGTTTCAAGAACTAAATACAAATGAGACTTCTGTCTTTATGATAAACATAATTTGTAGTTCCCACGGTGACCGAAATTTGGAGGAATTGCTTCTCATTGTCTTAACTAAATGATTGGTCAAGACCAAAGCATTGAGCACCAAATCAATACCAAAGTTTTAGAAATATATTAATGATCCTTAGTTCTAATCATCAATAAAATCAATCCCACGTCAGGAAACACACATCTATACAACACATGCAAAGATATTGAAGGAATTGAACATAGCAAAGAAGAACCAAGTTTGCATATATCCTCAAGCTGAGCTAAAAGCACACATCTTTCTACTGCTAGGTGTATCTTTCTACTCAATAATTTGTGGCAATTGAAAAATTAACAAACAAATCTAGGAGAAGGGAGCTAGAACCAGTGTTACCTGGACATGCGAGTCCGAAAATTTTTTGCCTTGTCGACACGTATCCCCATGTCGATGTGGGTCGGACACTCACTGACACGCATGAAAACCTTTATCAGTGTCCTAGATGAAGGAGGAAGAGACTAGATGGTAAACATCCCTTGTTCATGACCATAGCTAGGAAAAGCAAAGCTGGGGGAAGACTAGAAGAAAAAAAGCATGGCTGCTCTCCTCTGCCATGGTCTGGCATGGTTTCGGTGGAGGAAGAATAACAGAAGAAGGGAAGGCTTCCAGGGAAGAAATAATGGGGAGAAAGATGTTAGGGATGGGAACATGCTCACACGGGTTTGGAAGGGAAAAGTGATACCTTTGTTTTGTTTACTGCTTTTCATTCTCACATGTGACAGGTTGACAATAGGAGGCCATATCAAGAGGTGGATCTTTTGTGCTGAACATAGATCTTTTGTGCATCAGACCCTCCCAACTTCAGTGATGGGAGGCTATTTGAGCATTTATTAGTATTATTTACAGTAGAAAATAAATATTTTCATTTATTTTTAGTATTATATTAATATATAGTAGTCGAATCCCCGAATCCTATTTTTCAAGTCTCCCGGATCGGATACCCAAATCCGAGTTGGATTCCGATTCCTATGCCCGTGTCCAGGTAACACTAGCCAGAACACACCGGTGGCGGCATACAAAGAAAGCTGCAACGTACCCATCCTCATCCATATCTTGCGTTCTTGGAGCACGGCGGTTGTGGTGGCTTCAGGACAAAATCAACAACCACCACTCTAGGCTTCTAGTTGATAACCCTAAAGCCAAAAATATTCACAAAAAATCGAGATTAGCATAACATCTCACCCCTCTCATGGAATCGAACCCATAATTTGTGTAGACATGAAAGGAGAGGTAGGGGGTGCAAGTGTCGTGGCTTGACTCACTGTAGATGGCAATGGCAAGAAAGAGGGAGAGCTCCTGTAGGCGAGAGAGAGGCGGGATCCATGATGGCGCAAAGCTTGACGCCGTGCGCAGCCCCAACTGCAACCATAGGCACTCCTCCTGGTCGCCCACACTACCTCAGCATAGATCCACCACCATCTTGAATAGATAGGCATCCTCGACATAAGGAGTTGGCGGCGGCTGTGGACGACACGAAGGGGAGGATGGGCGTCCGATCTAGCTCAGATCCAACTCCCTGAGTGGAAGGCAGATCAACTAGAGCTAGCGGGAGGAAGGCCAAGGAGAGAGAGTGCGGCGCGCAAGGAGCTAGGAGCCACGGCAACGGCCAGAGGAAGGTCGAGGAGATGGCGATGGCCCATGGTGCTAGAAGCAACCAGGAGCGTCTCAATCTTACCTAGATCTGGGTTGGTCCACCGGTGACGAAGGTGATGCGGCATGCAGCCAGGAGCAACACATCTGGCAGCTGGGAGGGAAGACTCTAGATTGAGAGGAGGGGTGAGCTCTCCTGATCTACTGCATCGTAGGAAGGCGACGACCATGGCACCGGGCGACATGAGGGGCATATGGAACGAGGGAGGGGATGACGGTTTTAAGGGGAGGATTGCGCCGCGGGGGGGGGGGGGGGGGGGGCACACCCAGCACACATGAAAGGGGCGATGCCGTGAGGGAAGGGAGGGGGCACAGCTCTGAGGCGGTGCCGTGGGTGGATAGGGTTTGTGGTGCGCGCTGGCGTTGAGGAGAGCGCACCTGCACATGTAACGTAGATAACCCATACACTGACATGTGAACCCAGACGGAAGGAGGACCACCTGTCAGCCAATGCGAATACCCAGCAGGTCGGCCACGGGCAGTCTCGGCCCTCTCCGCCCCACCGCGATGATCTGGACTATCCATACCCGATCGAACAGTTAGGAAGACAAGCAAAAGGCCTTGCACGGACGCACGAGGAGCTCTCCCGCGCAGCCCACCGTGACACGTGTCAAACAAATGATGTTCCACACCGCATTGAAATGTTGTGGAGCGCGGAGGGAGCAGCAATATGCGGTACCTTTTAATTTCTCCCAATTATTGAGTTCATTTATAGTAGTGCTACTGCCGATTGAATTGTTTAGCAGTTTAGCATTTTAATTTGGCAAATTTAGTGCTTAATTGGACTAGTTAGGATGTCATTACTTGCCGCTCACTAGGTGCATCTTAGAACTTGAGAAGATAAAAAAAAATTAGAGGTTAGTTGAGACTTGTTATTCAAGGGCACAGCAGTGCTCATTTTGTGTGAAGAGAAGAGAAATGATAATATATTTTTCTTGGTTTGTAATCATAAAAAAAATGCTAAAAATGGAGACGAAGACGTCGATAGGAGAGAACACATCTTCTGTAAATTGGATTCACTTACTCTAAAAAATTAGAAACAAATGAAGTACTGAACCATGACAAAATCTCATGGCACCGTTTTTCTGTCAATGGGGTGTATGGGTATGGAACAACCATGGAAAGCGGCCCAGGCAACACTAGATCTAAACAAGCAGAAAGTAACAAATACAGGAAACTAACTGGCATCAAATTTCATCAGAAGGAAGAAGATGGGACTGATTCAACCATCTACCTGATACTTTTTTTAGTGAACCATCTACATGGTACTGATAACCGTTGTGCCGAAGGAACTAAGGTGGTGTTTGGTTCAAACTAAGGTGGTGTAACGGTAATGGAATCAAATCCTAGGGTTATCCATTCCAGGGTAAGGGAAAACACCATTTGTTTGGTTCATTGATGTAACGTCTTCCATTTCCTTAATCTTGTTTGGCTAGAGACAAGTAACCATTTCCTTAATCAAGCAGGACTCTATCAGGTCCTGGTGCTCCCACAGTGACTCCAACTCATCTCCTCCTTTTCTGTCAAATCCTTCCACTTGTTTTCCGGATCCTCCCCCTCCTCATCCAACACCTTTGCCTTCCCGGTAACTGAAAAGTGCACATGTCGAGGGGCATTTTCTGAATGACCTTTTGCATTAGCATATTCTTCTTCTGTTGGCTCTGAATTGCTCTTGGCGTCAGGGGTTACTCCATATGGATGGTCATTTGTACTGAAGTCTTGCTCTGAAGGCTCTAGGATGCTCTTACCATCTGAAACGACTGCATATGACTGATCATTTGGACTGACAATTGCTTTTCTATCATTAGAAGTAAGTTCATCTGAATGATCATTCGTGCTGACAACTTCTTTCTCTGATGTCTCAAGGCTTCTCTTATCATCACAAACCACTTCTTCTGGTTGATCATTTTTACTGACAATTTCTTTCCAAACATCAAGCATAAGTTCATGTGACTGACCATTTGTACTAACAAAATCTCTCTCCAAATGCCCTAGCCTTCTCTTGTCGTCAGAAACCGCTTCATCTGATTGATCATTTGTACCGGCAATTTCTTTCCTATCAGCAGAAACAAGCTCAAATGAACGATCATCCATACCGACAAGTTCCCTCGCTGATGGCTCCGCCTCCTCCAGGGCTTCCATGGCCTATACGCTGAATCCAGGTCGAAGTTGAGCTGCCTCGCCTGCTGCCCTCATCTTATTCAGCTTGGCCAGCCACTCACTCACCTTGACCTTCCCCTCGAAGTCCGGCGGCAGGACCAGTCCCAGCTTCCCCATGGAGGTCGAGAGGTCGTGAAGCAGGGCGCGGACCTGGTCGTTGGCGAGCATGTTGAGCTTGATGGCGTCCATGGCCGTGATGAAGCTCTGGACGCACTGGGCGATGGCGGCGGCTGACGCGGCGGATGTGGCCGGTGCGGACGTGGATGCTGTAGCGCGGAGCTCGATGGCGGCGGGGACGCCGGACTGGACGAGGCGGCTAAGGGCGCGGCGGGGCAGTCGAGGCGGTAGGCCTGGACGAAGCGGGGGATGGTGACGACGCCGGCGAGGCTGAAGTCATGAGGGGAGGGGACAACGAGGGGAGCTGCGTCGCGAGGGGAGCATCACGTTATTGGATGACGCTGGCTGGGGTGGGGAGCGGTAACACGCTTGTGAGGGGCGTATCTGTTAGCGCTGGGATCGATTACAGACTCAGCCAACCAAACACGAATCAACGGTATGAGATAGCGTCGGGAATCGTTACAGGCTAAAAAACGCCTAACCAAACAGCTTCTAAGAGAATAGGAGGAGGCATAATCTTAGTCTTTATTACTATGCACAAATAACAAAATGTTCAACTTTTTTTTCACCTGCTATGGTTTTAAAAGATAGTTTGTCTTTCATAAACCTCTGGCAAGTCAAGCCTGTCATTCATAAACCGCTATGGCAAGTCAGGATGTTCTCTCAAAAGGTTTCTGATCTGCTGTATCTTTATTACTTCCTTGTAGTTCTTTTATGAATCTCTATTGTTTTGGACTGTCATTCATAACCCACTGTATGATAATGAAATGCACTGAATTGCAGGTTGAAACTCTGGCTTTTTGTTTCATATGTGGTGTCTTTTGTTTCCTTGGCTGGGGCGGTTGGTTTTTTGGTCCAAGATGCCCTTACAGATACAGGCCCATCTGCATGGACTGGCATTGCTGGTGTCCTGCAGTCAGTTTTTGTGCTAATAAGGTATTTACTCTTTCCTTATGTGAGTTTGTTATTAGTCTATCCCTCACACTCTTCTGTTTCTTACGATGTTGGTGATATACCTTGCAGTGGGTTGATCTATTGGACTTGTCATTCTGAAGATTGACTCAACAAGTATGCCCAAGAAAGATGAGGATTGTGAAGGTGAATCGGATATAAAGCTTGTTGGCGGAATATGCAAAAAAAACTGTGTCATGGTCTATTGTTTTGCCCAGAGTTTGGTATCTCGTAAATATAATCTCATACCAAACTGCTTAAATTAGTTCCAAGGTGTTGTCAGCAAACTTCGACGGATGATAAATAGTACTAGTAAATACGTATACCTTCTGTTATTAACCAATTTCCCATGCTGAAGTTTAACTGTTGTATACTGTGGTCACTCTTAACCATTTTAGTTGTTATCCCTTAATAAATCCGACTTAATTAAAAACATAAGTTCTGGAAAGTCATTGCTTCTAATTATTGGGACCTATATTCCCTTCGAAGATTGGGGGACAAGTAAGTTCTTATATATGACATATCTGTTTATGTTCAACCAATTGCCAGTCTAGTCAGAATGATGCTCGAGTCTTTGGTTGTACACAAATAGATGCATTTCCTACCTAAATGACAGCGGAAACCTTTCTAGGAACTGATAATTTATTTACAAATTGGCTTTGCACAAGTTGTATGAGAAGACTTTATCTGAAGCTGCTTCTGATTAGTACGCCATTAACAGAGACAGCTTTGTGGAGTACGGAGAATTTTCTTTGCCTTACCTTACACGCCGGGGAGCAGAGAATAATCCTGTTTAATGTTACGTTCGAGACTCGGGAATTTTTCAGAATTCCTACGAAACAGAACTGTTATTTTAAAATTCTTTTGAAATTTCTTTGTTCTAAACAAGGCGTGAACGTAAGTAGTGTTTTGTGATTATAATTAGGGGTAATTCAGTTATTTTTAATATTTTTTTAATTTATATATCAAAAAGAAATAGGACTTACAAACTCGAAGGAAGGAGTATATTTGTAGCTCTCTTTTGCACTCCGCTAACATTAATTAGCAAGTCGTCATCAAGACGGAGCCCCGGACAGGTTCCTTTCCGAGGCGGAGCTAGGAATTTAGGGGCTGTTTGGTTTGAAGCTAAAATTGCCAAGTTCAATCTTGCCAAGAATTGGCTAGCCAAAAATTTGGTGCTCAAATTGATGGCCAAAGTTTGGCCAACTATTGGCAAGAAAATGAACTAGAAAAATTTGGCATGGCAATGGAGAAAAGAATCTAGCCAAAGTTTGGTTGCAAACCAAATGCTTGCCAAATTTAGTCAACACTACCAATATTTAGCATGACAAGTATTGGCAAGCATTGGTAACAAACCAAACAGCCCTTAGTGCTTGGGTGCATAGCACAAAGCAACGCTTGGTATGATTAGTTTGAACTACGTTTTGCGGAGCGTTTTTTGTATTTTTATTCATAAAATTTATTATCCGAAAATATTTTCGTTCTAGGAGTACTATATACTCCCTCCATCCCATTATATAAGACGTAACTCATACCAACACAAAGACCAAGGAAGTAGTTGTGTCGCACAGAGCTTGAGAGGATTAATGTATACATGCATGCATATGAGAGATGTGAGAGAAGTTAGAATAGGAGCCGAGGAGACGCCGCGCTATATATTTTGGGACTTAGAAAAAAGCAGTTGTGTCTTATATTTTGAAATAGAGGGAGTAGTAGTCTACTAGCATAATTTCATATGTCAATCACTTTAGTAAACAATTTAGAAAATAACTTGTATAATATTAGAGAGTGATGTGTATTCAGTTTTAAGCCCGGGCACTATACTCCTGTAGGGGTCCTCCTCAGTCCTCTCTTCTTTTTTTTTCAGATACTTCATGAATCTCACCACTTCGGACTAAACATGCAAATAGAGGCGTTGGGCGTTCTCTTTGTCTCTTAGCTCCTTCTCTCTCCCTGTGCAAACAAGCAAATCAAATAAAAACTAGGGGCAGATCAAACACTAATAATCAATATTGCAATCGGCTTTTGGTTATAACCAATTGCAATATTGAAAGTACCGTTGTTGGTTTTTATTCAAAACCGATTGCAATATTTAGTGTATCAGTATCGGTTTTTAAATTTATTCAAAACCGATTACAATATTTAGTGTATCAGTATCGGTTTTTATTTAAAAACCGATGGCAATATTGAAGAGTATCGGCGTAGGTTTTAAATAAAAAACGATTGGAATATTAGTGTCGGTTTTTATTTAAAAACCGATTGCAATATTAACTTTATCAGTGTTGGTTTTAAATAAAAACCGATTGAAATATTGAAGTGTATCCATGTCGATTTTAAATAAAAATTGATTGGGATATTCAAGTGTATCAATGTGGGTTTTAAATACAGCTCTTGGCTTTGTAAAAAAGTTGTTAGGTTTACAAAGTCTGCTCCACTACAAGAAAATTGTCCACCAAAGTCTTCTTGTAAACACAGGTTCATGTATCAACGTCCACTAATCTATGTCAGCGACACACCACCCTGTGTGTTCAAATGGTTAGTTTAGCAGTGAAGGTCAGTCAATTAACGAAGGGATAATTTCGCTTCTGCCACTAAGTTGGACCCAGTGCTACATTTTGCTAGGAACGAGCTGGATCTTAATTTGCATAAAGAATTGAGTATATCGCGGTTCGCATTTGGTTGTTCGCATAAATGGTGAAAATCTTGCCTGCGTCCACAGAAAGCTCTCTCTCTCTCTCTCTTTCTCTCTCTCTCTCTCTCTCTCAAGGAGGATCAATAATCGAAAGGTCGCGAGCTAAATTAGAAAATCCACAAATAAATCCACATTTACATGAGTTGGTAAAAAGTTAAACAACGCTTTTTAGTCGCATAACATAAATACTCTCTCCGGTCATTACAAATGGTTATCATTTTGGATATCGATACGGCCCCTAAAACTGAATTTTGACCACTAATTTCTATTGTTGTATATTTAAAAAATTCAATAAAACTATAATATTGCGAAAGTACGTTTTGAGACGAATCTACACATAAGATTTTCATGCATCCAATCTAAATATTTAAAAGATATCATTAACTAAAGTTTTAAAAATTTAACTGCATGTATACGAAATAGACATGTTTTTATGAACCGAAAGGAGCACTATCATACTAGTTGAACTAACCATTTGTCGGTCAATCAACCGGTTGGCTATTCTATTTGAGCGTCCACGTCGTGCAGCAGAGTTCCAATCAGCCATCGGCATCTTCTTCTTCTTCTTCTGCGAGGTGCTAGACGTCCAGAACACAACACGGCACGTTGGCGTTGGCGCACGCGCGCACATAGCTAGCTGGTGGTTGGGCCGTGGTGCCTCCTGCCTAACAGCTAACATGCCTCGATCATTAATGATCATTAATTAAGAGAATATTCTCTTAATTTCATGCCGCCTAATCAAACAATTGAAGTGCTCCATTCTTTCTTTTACGCGTAGTTTACGCTTGCTAATTGCATGTTTCTTGACAAATATCCATCTGATTGGCAAGAAAATTTCTCAACCGTCTTGACTCCCAATGTCTCTTTCGCCAACCTGTTTTTCTCTTTACTCCTTGGAAGTTTAAAGCTTTTGTTAGTTCTGGCGATAGCCAGTAAATCATAATTTACGTGTCTTGTTTTTACAATCCTTTTGTGATCTTCTATTCGTCAATTGCTGGGTTACTTGTGTGTGTTGCGCTTGGCTCGTTTCTTTTATTTTTTTTGTGTGCCAAATACTTTCTTTCTGTTTTTTCGGTTTCTTCTTAGCGTGGTTTCTAACGTGTGGAGTCCGAATTTTAGTTCACATATTACATCCATGAGGGGTATACGCGACCTAACTGAGCGCAATGGCCCAAGTAATCCAACTAAGCATAAGGCTAATGATTTATTCCTATATCATAACATTATTAAAATAGACAAATAGATTGTACCCAAACAACCATGAAGAGACTGTGGCGACCCGTATAATTAACATCAGGTAATGATGTTGTAGTTTTGCCATTGATCTTGAGTTAATTACACTGATCTGGCCATATTTAATTAACAAATCGCCGAGTAAGCAAGATATTTTATTTATTAGTATGCTATTTCAGAGTGTTGCAGTAGAACACTAATTAAAGACTTCAAAGGAAATTTATTACATTCCATATACGTAATACCATCTTACAATTCTTCACTTGTCTTATTACATAATTTACACGAAAAGTTTAATACTACATTTATTATACTAAATACCCTAGAATACGAGGGCCTCTGCTGTACAGGCTACTACTCCACCCAGACTTCTGGGTCATCCTCCGCCTCCTCATCACCTTGGTCCTGCGGGTAATCATCCATCCACTCTTCATCGGAGCCTCTATAGCAATCAGAATCTAATCAAAGAGGGAATTATAAAAGAGTAAATACAAGATGTACTCAGCAAGCATTAAAATCAAATATGTATTCATAAATTTTATCATCCGAAACCCTCACCAGTTCCATTGCTTAATCCATACCTTAAATCCATTTATCCAAAATAAGTTTCATTAGGAAAATCTTGAGTTTCAATTTTTATTTGTAAGATTTCTACTAGCACTCGTATATGAGACAGATTTAACTTCCGTAGCCTTCAATCCAGAAGACAAGCATGAATTCATGATTTTATACCCTGCGCAGGTTTTGTATCACTTTATCCATAGTGAACTCAAGCTTAGTTGAGAACCCAGAATGTTTATAACTACTTTGGCATTTAAATCTCCAACCCTAGCCCCTTTCAATTGTACTTTATACTGATTCGATGGCACTGAGACCTGGGTTAGCCAGTTGTACCTCGTCACAAAATCAGAGGTACTCATATCCCCTGACCACTTACCAGTTGTGCTACATCACGAGTAAGTGGTACTACGACATTGGGGGTAGCCAGTTGATCTCCGCCACGAAAATCAGAGATTTTCATCCAATGGCTTTAAAATATAACGCCAAATAACCAACACTAGTTATCAAATGTGTACTTCACTTGGCATCCAGTAATCCCAGTTTAACACATCTTACTTACCCAATGTAGAGATTAAACACCATCATAGGACAACCTTTTATGGTTGTTTCCCACACACTACGGTTGATACAATTTAATATAGCTCATTGCCTAAGTGTAGTGGTTTTAACCTTATATAATATCCATATGTAGAGGGCTCCACCGGCAACATCAAACATGGCACCCTCCACCCACCACTTAACAACTCACCCCAACTTCACATATCGGTTGAGTTAAAATACCAATTCCAACTGCACTTGCAGTTTATCCACAATTGATTTAAATTTTAATTAAATAAGATTGTACCATGCATTAATGAATTTTACAAACCTTTGTAAAACCAATTCATAAATATGGACAAAGGAGCTTGCTTGGATTTTGATCAAAATGTGTGTCTTCCCTCGATTGAAGATCCATGGTTCGATTAAAATTTATTTTTGAAATTACATAAATGCCATCTATTAGCGGCTAGTAATTTTTTTTTGCATATTTTAAGATGTCCAACTCCTTCCTCTTATTATTCTAAGATTTATAAATTTTACATTGCGATTTTTAGAGCTTTATAACATTTTCTCCCGTCGTGCTTTAATTAAAAATTCGACCGACTAGAAGTATTGATTAAACAAGTTTTTAATTGATTCAGCCTTAGTGTGAATTGTTCGCATGAACAAATTGGTTCAGAATTTTACTAATTTAAAAAATTATATTTTTCTTGTTTTTCTCTTCTTTCACCTAAATTTTAAATCATTTAATTACAACCACTTTTACATGATTACTAGCGCCATAATTAAATTACTGATAATTCACGTGACTGATTAAATATTTTTACGTGTTACAAAAATTACCGTATTTATTATATATATTTTTTATTCCCTTACCCTTTTTCCTCTTTTTTTCCCTTATTTTCTTTTTCGCTGGTCGGCCTTATCTTTTGGGCTCTCCTTTCTTCTTCTTCTTCTTGTTCTTCTTCTTGTTGTTGTTGTTGTTGTTGTTGTTGTTCTCTCTCTCTCTCTCTCTCTCTCTCTCTCTCTCTCTCTCTCTGTGTGTGTGTGTGTGTGTGTCTTCTCCCGATCTGGCTTATTGGCTCTGCGCCGCCCATCGCCTACTGCCCTGGCCACCAACCCCCTTGGCCCCGCCATCGCCTGGCGCTATCCCTCGACCCTTGGCTGTCGCTCGGCATCCAGGGCCTCCCTTGCGCATGCGGCGCGTGTCTACGTGTCGATTCCCACTCAATCGTCGTCGGCCCACCAGCCACTTTGCACGAGCGCGCTCACCCGAGCTCCCCCTCGCGGCTACTAGCCCGGCCATGGGCTACCTCCTGTTGCCGCCGCCTCTACTGGCCCTCGTTGTCATTTCTTCCTTAGGATCGATTCTCCCCTTAATTTAACTTAGTTCCTATGCTATTATTGTTTTGCGATTAGAGTTATGCACTGATGGGCTATGAATTATTTCTACCATTTGATTGCTTGCACTAGCTATTGTCTATTCTGGTCTATGAGGATTCTAATGGTGTGTGCACGGGTTGGATGGTGCCGCAACGATGCTCATAATCCATCGTGTGCCAGGGAGCATTTATAGGTTATTATGAATGCACGGCGCAAGCCTCGCTGCATTAATCCACTGAGACCACTACTCTAACTATTACTTCTAGTCTTTAGCTGGTTTTGCTATTTCTATCCTATGTTGCTTCTACCGTTCTGGGTATGAGAATTACCTAAAAATGGAGGGAATGCAGATGAACTAATGGGATTGAAAGGATGTGAATGAGGAATTAGTCGTGGTCGCTTCCTTGTCTTAGCTTTGGTTTTTTCTCCTCTCCTGTCTTCGAGCTCCCTGAACTTGAGGCCTCCTAGTCTTCTTACTCCTCTTGCTTGATGATCTTCTAGATCTCTTGGTCTTGCTTCTCCTTGCTTGAGTGTGTGTGTGTGTGTGCGCGCGCGCGCGCGCCTTGATTTACTCTCTTGGCTACTTTGAATTCGGGGCTATGTGCTGTGCTTTGGCCAAAAGCTTTGGAAATGGAAGATGGTTGGCTGGCTTAGCTTGGAAGCTTGGCTGCTTGGCTGGTTTGCTTGCTCGATTTGGGGAGTTTGCCCTCTGGACGAAGGTCTTGGTTGTCTCAGTTGCTTGTTTGGCTTGGGCACTGCCCTCTAGCCGAAACCTTAAACCTTAAGGCATGGGCTTGGAGCTGTGGTTTTGGATATGCACCAATTACCTGAAAGTGCATCTAGGCACTTATGTTGTTTTGGTGATTAATGACAAATGATTAATGACAAACGCATGTAATGTCAATCAATGTAATTGTACAAATGCTTAACTTAGTGCTTAACAAATGATAAACCTCTAATATGTTTATATTGTTATGAGACTAACATGTTTATTGCCTAGATTGAATATTAGTCTCATCTATTTTAGAGGAAAATCAATTGGGATGGTTAAGCAAAAATGAGGTACGCAATCTCGGTATTCCTTCCATATTTGTCATTGCATTCTTCTTTAGCAAATGCATATTGAACTCTAAGTAACTTGTTGATTTCATATGTGCACATTGATTCATGTCATAATTGCTTGTGCATATATATATTCATTTGAGTTCATTATGTCCTTTGTTTTTAATATGCTTGTGTTAACTAGAGTTAAACTTCATTGCTTCATATTGACTTGGTGCATACATGTCTTAATTGTTTATCTTCTAATGCACCTCTCTTAGTGAAGTTTAATCTAGAATTGGATCACATTATTTACTCTCATTCCAAATATTGTTTGCACATGTGTAATTCGTGTATATTCTATCATGTGCTTCATTTAAGCAAAGTCTGTGGTCCTTGCCATGATTTAATTGATTCTTCATATTGGCAATTATCTCTCTAGTGCAGTTAGATCAATCATATATTCATCATAATGCACTTAGCAGAGAATATTTCTATTGTCAAGTGTTTCCATTCATATTGTGCTTCTTGATATGAAACACTTGTTATTATCAATCTATTCAATATATCTTTTAAGCTTGTGGGACTAATATGTTTGCTGAGTGCTTTGATAAGAGTTAGGTCCCAAAGCTGTGTGTATGATGACCAAGATGGTTTGAAGGATGACAAGCGAGTCAAAATCAAATAAGGCGGTGTCACCAAGAGTGAGGACTAAGTCAAGAACGACTTGGCGTGAGGATCGTCTTGGTGATGATCGAGGTCAGGGTTGGAGAAGACGAGAGTCTCATGAGGTGAATCGCGTCGAGGTTGACAAGACGAAGGGCGTCATCAATCTTTGTGGAAGCGTCATCATGCACCGTGCATCCAAGAAGTCGGCATGTAAGCTTAGTGTAAGACTTAGATTTTGTGTTAAATTTGAGTCTAAGGATTGCCGTACTATTAAGAGGGATGCAATCGTTGAAATCACTTAGATAAGTCTCAAGTGCTCAAAAGTGGTCTATCCTTGTCTAAGGTTGAGAAACCCAAGTCACACCGTGTTCACCTAGGTGTAGGTGGGTTGGTGTGAGGGATAGAAGTGTTGGTGGTATCGGAAAGTGAGGGTTGTAGGTCTCTCTTGGATTCTTTGTGAAATATGATTTGACCCTTTGGGATTTGGGTAGTGAGACCTTGTTAGTTGTGTAGCCCTCGTTCTTAGCTTTCCGAAAAGTCCGAATTCGTCGAAATCGGAGTCCGGAGTCAAAAGTTATGCCCGTTTTCGTCGGACTGCCGTGTGCTGCCTGGGAGATCCGGAGTATCCGGGTTGTAACCCGGAGTCTCCGGGTTATCCGGAGTATCCGGATGATTCCGGAGTATCCGGATGATCCAGAGTCTCCGGGGTTTTTTCCGGAGTCTCCGGGTTGCCCAGTTCGGTCCCAAACGGCTAGTTTTTTGGGTTCCTCTATTTAAGGCCCCTTTCTTGCCCACTTCAAGGTAGCCGTTGGGGGATGTTTTGCTGGGCATTAGAGGTGTTCTTTGTGAGTGTTTGAGCCCCCAATACTCCTCCCTACTCCTTAGATCTTAGTGATCCCCTTTTGTGAAGGGTTGGGTAGAGGAGAGAGGTATTTTGGATTGAGGATTGATTTGAAGAGTGGATGGTTGGGAGATAGTTTCCTTGGTGCTTTGAGGTGTATTCTTAGTGATCTTGAGCTCCCAAAAGCCCCTCTAACCCTAGATCTTAGTGATCACTTTTGAGTGAAGGTTTGGGTGTGAGAGTGGGTAGTGATCGGATTGAGTGTAATTAGTGTGTTGAGCACTTGAGGTGGACTTTAAGTGAGTTCTTCGGGAGCATTTGTTGCTCTTGGAGATTGAGGTCTCCTAGACGGCTAGGAGTTGCTTAGGTGAGCTTCCAAGCTTTGTGTGGAAGGCCACCGAAGGTTTGTGAAGGTTCGATTCCGCCTCCGCAAGGAAAGGAATTAAAGAAGTGAAGACCGGCGAGTGCATTGTGCAACACCGGGAGGAAGAGGGTTGAAAGAGACCCCGGCTCAAGTGTGACCGAGCCGCCTCAACGGAGACGTAGGATCCCCTCAAGGATCCGAACTTCGGGATAAAATCTTCGTGTCTCTTTCCTTACTTCGGTTTACTCTTTTGCTCATCCGCTTAATTTGCTTTTGATTCTTGTGATTATATCAATTAGATTGTATCTACTGCATCTATTCTTGCTTATATACTTGATTCATTGCAGTAGAGTAATTTGTATCACTAGAATCAAAGAAGCGCTTCAATTTATTGTCCTACTCTGTTCTGGCCGAACCAGGCAACCCGGAGTATCCGGTATATTGATCCGGAGTATCCGGACATACCGGAGTATCCGGACATACCGGAGTATCCGGACTAAATATCCGGAGTCTCCGAGTTACCTGTCTCGGGCTGAATTATTTAAATTGCAAAACTTAATTATCCCAATTGCTTCCGCATTATCTCTGATAGATTAATTTAAATTGGGTATAATTTTGTATTCGCCTATTCACCCCCCCTCTAGGCCGACATCCCTGTCCTTTCATTACCGCTATAGTTCTACGGTTCTATCCTTACACGGTGGCTTCTTTTTACTCTTTACTAAGGGTGGAATAACAATTTTACCATGCTCAATAAACTATTCAAGCCTGCGAATAAAATTAACAGGTTTGTATAATTGCCGAATGATGAACCCTATTTTCGTGAGAGGTGCCGATTCGGCCCCAAACGAATCTGGTATATCAATGTACGATACCAAACCATACGAGACTAACAACAGTTCTATTTTAAATTTTAACTTCATTTATTATTTTAACCCACTGATTATTTTATTTTGATATGCATGCAATCTAATATGCAGGACCTACATTGAAGATTAGAAGATCAAAAGGACAATGGTGTTTTATATTTGTATTCTTATAATTTTTCTTTTTAAGATGTAATTAATTATTTCTATAATTTGTGATCCAAGTTGTAATTAAATAATCGGGTGTTACAATTTAATTCATTGTCATATTGGTGAATCCTGAGTTGTAATATTACTTCTTTAATGATTAATTAAATTTAATTGTGCACTTTATTTTTATTTTAATGTCTTAATTACAATGTCTAATTGACAAGGATATTTTAGAGAGACCACAAACATGAACATGTAAGCACATTTGTACCAATTCCAATAAACCATTTTTGTAGCCTTGATCTGACCTTCAAATTCCTATCCTACTTGGTTTGCAAACTGCCACCCAAGGTGTATGCATACAACGATGGTGTGCATTGGAAACTAAATTTTTCGTGGAAACCCGTAGATAAATTTATAAAATTTATTAATTTTTTTTACCAGGCTAGGTCTGTAACTCTATCAAATTTCATGATTAAAACAAGGTGTACATCGATGATGTACTAGTTTAGTAACTTTTGATCATTAGCACTGCAGCACGAATTCAAGAGAAGTACGTAACCTAGTCACCCTCAAAATCACCTTACACAACAGAAGACATGTCGAAATCTAATTTACCCCCTCAACACAAATCAGGGTGGTTTATCTGACGTGGCACTAACATGGCATCCTAGTCAGCTATAAATGATGAAGTCAGCCAATAAAAAAACAATTAACACTACCATAGCACTTTGTCACCCACGTAGAGTAGAGGAAAAAAGGAGGTGTCTACAGTTGCCCTAGCGAGCACAAGGTTGGTGAAGGAGGTAAGGATGGTAGCTGGTGAAGGCAAAAAGGGAATGGGGAATGGGAGGCAAATCCAGTGGTGGAGCGAGGTGCAAGGAGCTCTAAGGTGCACATACAGTAGGAACAGCGGCCAGAGTTAGGAGAGTAGAGGGGAAACAATGCGGGAGAGGAAGGTGGGATAAAAGGGGTGACCATAGACATGAGGGAGCTGGGGAAGTACCAAAGAAGACGGTGGAGACTCCAAGGAAAACCATCCAAATTGGGTACAGGGGGTAAAGAGAACAATTTTGTTAGTTTGAGGTCTTGATTTGAATGGTTTCAGAGTTCATGGTTGGAAATCGAACCAATGTTAGAATTCAAAGTTATTAGACTTATTCCTAGAAAAAGGGGATAGAAGCAAACCAAAAGAAAAGTTGTTGTACTAAAAGTTGGAAGAGATAGGAAAAAGTCCCATATTCTGTCCCCCAACTCTTGTCTATAAGTTCAAGCTCTATTAGTTTTGGTGATTGGTTTTAGATTAATGCGTAATCATTATTTAATGATAAATCTAATCTTTATGAGGCTAACATATTTATTGAGCATAGGTTTAGTAGTCTCAATTTGGATGGAAAATGGAAAACCAAGGCATGGACTTGTATCAATATTCATCATCTCATTGCATGCTTAAGTTTCAAGTTAAAGTATGAGTTCCTCCATAACATTAACCTCATAATGTGCATCATGTCCTTTATTCATATATTACATGGATGCACATATATGGGGGGAGTTCATAATTTAACTTGATGTTTCATTGTATTGATCTATTTTTCATTCCACATAAAGGATTAATACTTTGGAACCAATCCTTGGGTATATATTTAACATGCCTAGTTGTAGTATACTTATGGTATTTGTCGGTGTTTCGAGCACCG
This sequence comes from Rhipidocladum racemiflorum, assembly GCA_036346355.1. NCBI lineage: Eukaryota > Viridiplantae > Streptophyta > Magnoliopsida > Poales > Poaceae > Rhipidocladum > Rhipidocladum racemiflorum. The sequence goes on from CM070572.1 coordinate 24,461,652, forward strand.
GCCAATGAATTTGTATAGGTAAGAGGGGGGTGCACGCTCCCTCTCCTCGACGGCTTACTCGGGTGAGCACAAGATGTATACTGGTTCGGGCTGAACGTCCCTACTCCAGTTCGTGTGGGTTTGATTGTATTGATTTCCCGGTTGTCCGTTGTCTTACATGCTCGCTCCCTCCCCCTTTATATAGGCGAGGAGGGAGGTTACACTGTTGCTTGAAAAAGAGAAAAAGCGTGCTCTTAGTCGCGCAAGTGGCGGTGATGGGGCGGCCGCGGCTCCCCTTGCCTGCTGGCTGGTCGGCGTAGTTGCTCGTAGTAAATCACGAGAGTTGGGGACTTGTGCGCTGCGTCATCATTACGGCCAGCATTTAATGCGCTCGATCGCAATAAATCTTGTCGCTTCTTCGAGGATTTCGCCGGTCGGTTCTTCCTCGCCCGGTAGTGGCCGGGCCCCGACCGGCTGGTTCGGCCCATGCGCTTTCGGGCAGGGGTACCCATGGCACAGGTACCGTCAGTAGCCCGAGCCCCGTGCAGGTCGGAGAGGTGCGGGGGTCTTGTTTCCGTCTTAGTGATGCCGTGATTCGCTTAGCCTTTGATCGAGTCTCCGGCCAGGGTCTTGTGGCCTTCCGTGGTGTCTTGAGCCCCAGAGTGGTTGGAGAGGCGGTCGGGGGGTTTCAGCCGGAGTTTGGTCGGGAAGAGTCTTCGGCCAGATCTTGTGGCCTTCCGGTGGAGTGTAACCAGAGCCCCAGGCTGGTCGGAGAGCGGTCGGGGTTTCACTGCTTAGTCGTTGCTTTGCGGTATCGGGAGGTCCGACTTGATATATATCTGTGCCGGGTCGTCTTGCGCCTTTCGGTGGTGGGCCATACTGGCGAACACATGGCGCCGGTCGTGCCGCCGGTATGTGATGGGCGATACTGGCGGCGCGTGGTGTAGCGGTGAGTCGCCCTGGCGGCACGTGGCGCCGGTCGTGCCTTGGTAGCGCGATGGGCTGACCATACTGGCGAGCACGTGGCGCCCGGGTTGGCGCGTGGCTGGTCGCCCTGAGGAACACGTGGCGCCGGTCGAGCCGCCGGCGTATGATGGGCTGATCATACTGGCGAGCACGTGGCGCCGGGTTAGGCGTCTGTGGTAATCGCCACTGGCGGACACGTGGCGCCGGGTCGGCCGCCGGCGCGATGATGGTCGTCGGGCGCCATGGTCGTCTTGGCCGGCGCTCGGTGGTAGTCGCCTGGCGAACACACAGCGCCCGGGTCGTGCCGCCAGCGCTTGATGTTGTCGCCACTGGCGAGCACGTGGTGCACAGGTCCGTCCCCTTTTTACGCCCGTCGTGGTGGGGACCAGGAGGGTGAAAGCGCTTGCCTTCGTTGGCTCGGCGCGCCGCTCGTGGGGCTACAAGCGAGTGATCGGGTGGAACACAGGCCCCCTCGCGAGGGTCCCCTAGCGGACAATCCGTGGCGGGCGTCCGACCCCAGAAGCGATCCATAAAGAATCTTTCCTTACTCGATCCGTATCGGACCTTGGATCGTTCGATCCAAAGCGCGGTAGCTGCCACCCGTTGGAGTTCCGCGAAGGCGTGAGGTGTGATCCAGACGTGAGTTAAAGCGATTGGGTCGTCCGCCGACCCAACTAGGGGCCATTGAGGCTCGCCTTGTCCTCACCTCTTGCCCATTTTTTTTTGCTGTGGTGGATATCGTCGCCGTCTCTTGCCTTAGGGACCACAGGGGTCGGGCATTGGTCGGTGTGTGTATCACAAAAGTTAGAGAGTTGGGAAATCGAGAGAACGCTCAACCGTGGGAGGCTGTTCCTGACCGATCGTGGGTCGACCCGCTTGGGCACTTCCTTTCTTCGCCAAGCACTACTTCGTAACCGTAGCCGCAGGGGCGTAGGCCGTAGTACTTTTTTGGTCGAAAGTTTGGCCGTCTTGGGAGGACCCGACGATTGGTTGTGACAACGACCAGCGGGACTCTTGTAGCCCCAGTGGGGCGGGCGGTTTGTTTGTTACCGCCCGCGCCACTTGAAGGAGTAATAACGAGTGTGCAAGAAGAAGGTACTCACTTATCTTTCTTTATGGTGGCGAGGTTTTTGTTCAACGCGAAATTGGCGGTGCCGGTTCCGCGTCGCTTGCTTGGCGCCGGCTTCTCGCCATCGGCTTGAAAAGGTGCGGTCGTCATGAATCTTGGCGGGTATCCGTGGCGTCGCTTCGTTTGGCCGGATCGCCTATAAATAGGCGGAGGGTGGCGCTGGGGCTTCATTCAGCGGCGTTGAGGCAATTTGTCGACTTGCTTTTATGGCTGCCTCACTCTCTCATTCCCGTTCAAGGATGAGAACCCACCGATCGATGAGATCGGCGGGACTCCTTCAACGAGAGGTAGAGGATGAGGAGGAGTTGGGGCGGCATTTGGCCGTCTTATAGTGGCGGCCCCGTCGGACAGCAGGGTTGGTAGGAAGGCTGCTTTGGAGGCGGGAGGCGGAGGAGGAGGAGCGAGAGCGGCGCGACAAGCATGATCGTCGGTGAGGAACGCCGCCCTTGGCGCTGAGCAATTGGGGAGGCGGGCGCCGTCCTCCCAGCGCTCCTTCTCCTTAGGAGCCTGGAGTCGGCCGCGACATCTAGGCTGCTTGGCAAGCGACCGTCTTGCCCGATCGCCCGATCGTCTTTGCCGTATTCTTCTCCGACGGCGGTCCCCCCTGTGTCGGACTCCAAGCTCCCCCGGGAACCATAGAGGTCACACAGGGGGGGCGCAGGGGCTGCCGCTTCTTGAAGGAGCGTCCGGGCAGATCGGGGTTCTCCTGCTGCGGGTTTCGGCGACCCGGCTATTTTTGCTGTGCGTCACGGCAAAAATTGTGCGGGAAGCCGAGACTGTGCTTGGAGAGGGACGATAAGTCAGGAGATCAACTGTCGTGAGGAAGACACTTAAACGAGAAAAAGTTTTCTTGGTTTTAGACTTTCTTGTTTCTAAAGAATGTAAATGCCGTTGAATTGGAAGAAAATAAAGGTGTTCGGGTTTTACATGTATTTTTCGCTATTTTTCGGTTTGTTGCTGGTAAGATATGCCGGGGTCATGGTTCTTGGAGTGCGGGGACCAACCGACCGATGATCGACATGTTCAGCGTTTTAGAAAAAGTAGGAAAAAGCAGGTTTTAAGCGCGGCGTTAGTTCCCCGGGTAACCGTATACCATCTGTTCTGTCTCTTTTTCCTTGGCGAGATACCACTTCGCCGTAGCGGTAGGCGTGGGCCGTGGTACTCGGGTTGGAAGAAAGAAAAGAAGACCGAATGATCGGGTAGATGACAGCGGTTGAGCAGCGGTGTCGACAGTGGAAAAAATGCTACGCAGGCCGGTAAAAGGTGAACATGGTAATGAGCGAGGTAGAAAAAAGGGCTAAGGGTAGAATCGTCTTAGCTTTTCAATGTTCGAGGCGTTTGACAAGATGTTGCCATCGGGATCCTTGAGCCGGTAAGTGCCAGGTCGAAGGACCTCTACTCTGATGAAGGGACCCTCCCAAGGAGGAGAGCTTGTGCTTGCCTTTGTTGGGTGAACACAGCGCAGAACCAGTCGCTGTGTTGAGCGCTCGCCCTCTAACCTTGCGGTCGTGGTAGCGTCGCGATGTCTGTAGTATTTGGTGAAGCGAGCAGCCGGCGACATCTCGCTTCATCGAGCGGTCGGCGGCGTCTTCTTTGGGACTCGAGCCCGGGTCGTTGAAGGCCTGAACCTTTGGGCGCCGTAGTCCAAGTCGGTTGGTAGGATGGCTTACGCTCCGAATGCCAGGAAGAACGGCGTGAACAGGTCGGCCAGTCGGGTGGTCCGTAAGCTCCAAAGTGCGGGAGGTACCTCGGCCGCCCAACGTCCGCGTACCTCTTGATCGATCGAAGATTCGTGGCTTGAGCCCTTGGAGGATCATGCCGTTCGCGCGTTCGACTTGGCGTTGCTCGTGGGTGGCGACGGCCGCCCAATCCAGCGGATCTTTGAAGGTGTCGCAGAGCTCGAGAAACTCCTTTCCGTGAAGCTGCGTTAGTTGTCGGTGATGATGGAGTTCGGGACTCCAAGCCGGTAGATGATATTGCGGATGAAGTCCGGCTGCTGTATTGAAGTGATTGTTGTGATCGGCTTGGCTTCTATCCACTTGGTGAACTTGTCTATCGCAACCAACAGGTGGGTGAAGCCCCGGGCGCTCTCTTGAAGGGCAGACCAGATCGAGTCCCCAAACGGCGAAGGGCCAGGTGATAGGGATCGTTTGGAGGGCTTGCGCCGGGAGGTGAGTTTGCCGAAGCGAAGAATTGGCACCCTTCGCCGCGTCCGGATGATTTGCTCGGAGTCGGCCACGGCGGTCGGCGATAGAAACCCTGTCGGAAGGCTTTCCCAGGCCAGGCTCGTGACCGGCGTGGTGTCGCAAACTCCGCCGTGGATGTCGCGGAGTAGCTCTCTCCCTTGGTCGGTGGGACACACTACGGAGGATCCGGAGGCTCATACGTAGAGGTCGTTGCCGATCGATCTGAAGGATTTTGCCCCGACGGCGGCGGGCCTCGGTTGGAGTCGTCGGGGAGAGGAACCGTCGGTCACCGATCGATGAAGGGATTCCTCCAATCGGTCTTTGGTCATCGGGGCGTTGCAACCCGGCTCGACCGGCTCGGCTTTTGTCGGGTCGCTTGGCACGATCGTCAGGCGATCGGTCCGGATGGATGCTTGGTGTAGGTCGAGGGCGAAAATTCCGGCGGGACCGGCCCTCTGCCGGGCGAGACCCGGCAGTGATCGGCCTCTCTGTTGTTCCGTCTGTAGCTATGATGGAGCTCAAATCCTTTGAACTTCGCTCCGGTTGCGTACCTCTCGGCGATGGTCGCCATCCGATCGTCGCGAGGTTCTGCGGCCTTCATGACTTGATCGGCGACCAGTTTTGAGTCGCCATGCACGCATAACCGCAGAGCTCAGAGGTCGGCGGCGATCGGAGACCGATAACGAGGGCCTGCGTACTCGGCGACGTTGTTGGTTGCGTCGAAAAGTAGCCGGATGACGTCTGAAGCTTGTTCCCGAGTGGCGAAAGAATGGCGACCCGGCCCGGCTCCGTTTTGGTGAAGGACCCGTCGAAGTACATCGTCGATTGCTCGGGGTCTTCGAGCGGAGGTGGGGCCTGGGCTTCGATCCACTTTCGGCGGCAAGTCGGCTAGAACTTGAGATTTTATGGCGGTCAGGGACATAGGATATGTCATGCCCGTTGAGCTCGAGTGCCCACTTGGCAATTCTTCCAGGCGTCAGCGGTTATGGATGACCTCGCCGAGTGGTAGGGAAGTTACCACGCGAGCGTGGTCTTTGGTTGAAGTAGTGTACCCGGCTTCCTTTTAGTGATCGAAGCTGCGTAGAGCATCTTACGGATCTGTGGGTACCGTGCCTTGGACTCGGAGAGTACTTCGCTAATGAAGTAGACCGTGCTGGATCTTAAGGACCCGCCCTTCTTACGCTCGCTCGCGACAAGTGCCGTCTTTGACGACCTGGGTCGTGGCGGCAATGTAAATGTAGCAGAGGCTCTTCTGGCGCCGGGCGACCCGATCTTGGAGGTGGTCGGGAAAACCTTTAAGCGCGCGTCGGCGTCTGAGCCTCCTCCGTCCGGTGAAGTGGTCGGATTTCCTCGAGGAGTTTGTATAGAGGCAAGCTGCGTTCGCCGCGGGGCGTGAAGCGACTTCAGGCCGCTAGGCACCCGTCGACCTTTGGGCCCCTTTGAGGTTGTTGATCGGCCCCATCCTTAAGATCGCGGAGATCTTGTCTCGGTAGCCGATCTGCGCTCGGAGATGATGAAGCCGAGTAGCTTCCCCTTGGGTACCCCAAAACGCATTTCTCGGGGTTGAGCTTGATCTTGGAACCGTCGAAGGTTCGCGAAAGTCTCCTCGGTCGGCGATGATGTCGCTGGTCTTCTGGTCTTGACAACGATGTCGTCGGCGTGCGCCTCGACATTGCGGCCGATCTGGTCGGAAAGCGGTCTGCATACATCTACGGTATGTAGCCCCGCGTTCTTCAGGCCAAAGCGGCATTGTCACGTAGCGAAACGAACCGTCACGGAGTGATGAAGGAAGTCGCGAGCTGGTCGTCTTCTTTCATCGCGATCTGGTGGTACCCTGAGTAGGCATCCGAAAGGGCGAGGATTCGCACCTGCGGTGGAGTCTACCATTTGGTCGATGCGAGGCGAGAGGAATGGATCTTTCGGACATGCCTTGTTGAGGCTTGTGTAGTCGACACACATTCTCCATTTCCCGTCTTCTTTTTACAAGCACGGGGTTTGCTAGCCACTCGGGGTGGCGAACTTCTTTGATGAACCACTGCGGCCAAGAGCTTGGCTATTTCCTCTCCTATGGCCACGCGCTTTCCTTCGTCGAAGCGGGCGCGAGCGGCGTAGTCTAGACCAGGCGGATGTTCGAGGAGTGCTCGGCGACTTCCTCGGGATCCCGGCATGTCGGAGGGCTTCCATGCGGCGTCGGTTGGTGCGGAGGAAGTCGACGAGCGCGCTTTCCTATTTGGCGAAGCGTGGTCCCGATCCGGCGGTTTTGGTCGGGTCCTGCAGGTCGACTTCGATCGTCTTCGTGTCCTCGGCGGACTTGAAGGAGCCCGGTCCGGACTTGCTAGAGTCGGGAGCGGACTCGGAAGTGCTGGCTCGGAGGCCGGCGAGCTCGGTGGATGCGACAACCGCCGAGGCCAACTTCATAATCTTTCTACGGCCGTGGCGAGTGGAAAAACCAGCGATTCTGATGATCACCCCATGCGGCCGGGCATCTTCACCAGGTAGGTGTAGTTGGGGATCGCCATGAACTTCGCGTAGCATGGTCTCCCCAGGATGGCGTGGTAGGGCCGGGAAAATCCACGACCTCGAAGGTGAGGGTCTCGGTCGCGGAAGTTAACGGGCTCCCGAGCGTGGCGGCAGGTCGACCTGCCGGCGGGTGGGCTCTGGCGGCCAGGAACGACGCCGTGAAAGGGTGCTCTGCTTGGTCGAAGGCTCGGCGGGGATCCCCATGGCGTCGAGGTCTCAACGTAAGGATGTTGAGGCTGCTGCCGCCGATCCATGAGCACCTTAGTCGGCGCTTTGTTCCCACGATGGGGTCAATGACGGCGGGTACCTCCACTGGTTGCGGGGCGTGGTCGGGGTGGTCGGCCGGTCAAAGGTGATCGGGGACTCCGACCACCGAAGGTATTTCGGTACTGGTGGGCTTGCCGCGAAGTCCTCTCGGCTGGCGTGCTTGAGCTGCCTCCGGTCGGCGGAGCTTGCCGGTCCGCCGAAGATCATGAGGCAACCGTCGGTCTCGGGAAGCCGGCGTCTGCCTCTCGATCTCGGTGGTCGGCGCCGAAGTCTTGCCTCTTTCCTTTGCCCGTGGCGTCGTGGGGGTTCGGAAGAAAGCGGCTTCAGGACTTCGCGATCCGATACTTGTGCCTGACGGGGTATCCGTGGTTCGGACCACGTGCTCTCCATCGACTTCTCGAAGTGGTCGGGGTTGCGGCCTTGCGGCTTTCCCGGTTTCGGTGGCGCAACGAGGCGGTCCTCGCGGACCTGTTCTTGCCGTGGCGTTTTAAACTGTCGGGCGGTCGGAGGAGAAGTGGGCTCGGTGCCGATCCTCGCCCGACTTCCCTTTGTCGAAGATGACATCTACGGCCTCCTCGCGGCGTGGTTGGTGGCAATGTCCAGGAGTTCTTTGGTGGTCTGGGCCGCACACCAGTTTATGGACCAGGGTCTTGGAAGTGGTGCCGTAGATGAATGCCCCACGACATCGGCGTCGCGGATGTCGAGGAGCTCGTTACCTTTGTTGGGAAAAGCGTCGGATGTAGTCCGGAGGTTCTCCCCTGGCTGCTGCTTGCAGCCTTTCAGTCGAAATTCCCTGGTCGCTTGTAGGTGCCACTGGAAGTTGCCAGCGAAGTGGTGCTTGAGGTCGGCCCGATCCGGATGATGTTGGCGGGCGGATATTCGAGCCATGCCCGGTGAGTCCGCCAAGTAGATGGGGAGGTATTGGATGACAAAGAGGTCGTCGTCGCTCCCCGCCCGCGACATCTTGGCCGGTAATCTTCGACCACCTGCGGGTTTGTAGCCCTGTGTACTTGGCTATGTTGGCCGGCGCCGAATCTGGCGAGGAACCAGCGGCTGCGAATTCACGACAGAACGCCCGTGGCCCGGCCATCGGGGCTCGAGGCTGCGATCACGCGCCAGCGGGCTGTCGGCGACGTCTGGCCGGGTCGGGTCGTTCCTCGTTCTTCAGCGTTTGGAGGGTGGTGCGGCGTCGCGTTCGTCCCCCAAGCGTTGGTGCCGGGTGCGCGATGCCTGAGTTGTCGGAAGGTGGCGCTGCCCTTGTTTCGCTCAGCGGCCTCGGTGGCGTTGCGGCGCGAGCCATCAGAAGCGTCCGAGCAGCTGCGATCCGTGGCCATCACAGCGTCTTCTTGGCGGCCGCTCGCTCCACCAGGCCGGAGGTTACGGTGGGTAGCCTTAGGCTGCGAGATCGTCTGGCTCGGGAATGCGCGGGCGGCATTCTTCTTCTTGGCGATGTTTTGGCAGCGTGGGAAAAAGCGATGAATCGTCCGTCCCCTAGCCCGGTGGTGGTGGACTGGCGTCTTGTGGCCTTGTAGCGCCGCCAGCCTTGAGTGGAGCGGCGAGCGAAACCTTTGCTCAGGTCGGCTGGAGCTTGTCGAGCTCGGCCTTTTGAGCCTCCGGCTCGTCGCGTCGCGGCCCGAAGGTCGGCGCGGCGAGCACGGTGATCCTCCTCGGTGTGTTGGCGGAGAGTCTTGGCGTGGCGGGGTAGCGGCGCTGCCGCGGTGTCGAGGTCGCGATGGCGTGGTGCATTCTTATCTCTTCCTCCGCTAGAGCCGTGGTCGGAGGAGTTGTCAGTGGTGGTCGTCGGTGCGTGGCCGACCATTGCCACGCAGCGAGGTCGCGGCGGGTGCGGCGCCAGCGCTCGATGCCTCGCGCATCGCTTGGGGTGATGGGGCCTCTGGCGTGCTTGGCGTCGGGGTCAGCGGGGACCTCGGCCGGAGGTCTCTGAAAGCGCCGGTGAGGCGTCGGGGTCCTCGGTGGACACTTGGCGCCGGAGTATGGCGAGGGCGATCACTATCTGTCCCGCCGTGGTGGTGACGAAGTCGAGGAGCCGAAAGCGGATCGGCCTTCTCGGCATGGCGATGTCGGAGAAAGAAAGGGAACCGTCGAGGAAGCTAAAGCGGGAAAATGGCGACAACGTCGTGCACGAGCCCCTACAGCGCGCCAGCGCCGGTGTTTCGAGCACCGGCCAATGAATTTGTATAGGTAAGAGAGGGTGCACGCTCCCTCTCTCGGCAACTTACTCGGGTGAGCACAAGATGTATCTTGGTTGGTGAACGTCCCTACTCCAGTTCGTGTGGGTTTGATTGTATTGATTTCCCGGTTGTCCGTTGTCTCACATGCTCGCTCCCTCCCCCTTTATATAGGCGAGGAAGGAGGTTACATTGTTGCTTAAAAAGAGAAAAAAGACTGCTCTTAGTCGCCCGCAAGTGGCGGGCTGATGGGATCGCCGCTCCCCTTGCCTGCTGGCGGTCGGCGTAGTTGCTCGTAGTAAATCACGAGAGTTGGGGACTTGTCTTGCTGCGTCATCATTACGGCCAGCATTTAATGCGCTCGATCGCAATAAATCTTGTCGCTTCTTCGAGATTTCGCCGATTCGGTTCTTCCTCGCCAGCCGTGGCTTCGGGCCCCGACCGGCCTGGTTCGGCCCATGCGCTTTTTCGGGCCGCTGGGGGTACCCATGGCCTGGGTACCCGTCAGTATTATACTATATACTCCAATACAATCAAAATTGAGTATGTGCAAAATGATTCAAGTCAATTACATGTATGCACATATATTTGTGGAGTCTATTCTATAGTTGATGGACTAGAGTAATAATCATTTCCATACAATTCACATATTATGAATCATTACTTTCTGTCAACATGAGTACATGAAGATTTGTGTAGTTAGTATATACTCATATCAATTTAAATGAAAATATAAATTGAGTTCATTTGTCTTATTAATCATTAGAGAACACTTCATCATGTATTGATGATGTTCCTTAATTAATTAAGGACAGGATCGACACCCGGCTCTATCATCACTTTGTTCATCCACTTTTGATGAACCTTCTCTTCTTTTCAACCTTTGGATTAAATTATGTTTCAAACTTCTTGAAAATATTAGTTCAAAATACATGGTTGTCTCAATCATCTATTGCACTCCATTAACACATAATGGATGCCTCTAAGATTGATTGAGCACAACCTAAATCTATTTTAATGAATTAATTGTGTCTTGAGCATATGATGCAACTAATGTTTCATACTATTCAAGAGCTATTCATGTTCATCAAGAGTGGATGAACAAAGTGATATAGAGCCGGGTGTCGATCTTGAAGAGAAGATGATTGCAAATCATAAGGATTTCAAGAGAGCTAGGCCACGATCCCGGGGAGAAAAAGATTAAGCATCTTAAAGCCCCCAAAAGTGATCGCTTGTGGCGGCACAAAGGTATAACTAGATAGGCTAAGGTTTTTCTAGCTTTGAGTTTAATTTAGCTCCGTACTATTAAGAGGGGTTGAGTCATTTGCTTTTCTTGGAGCTAAGTTTTGCATGGGTTGCAAAAGGAGATAGCTCAAGCAAGTTTATGTTTAAGTTGTTTGCATGGAGCTAGAAAATTACAAGTATTGCAATTAGAGAGCTCATGCACTTGGGTTTGGTTTGATTGCTTGCTTGGAGCTAGAGATTTGCATGTGTTGCAAATAGAGAGCTCAAGCATTTGGTTTGGTTGTTGCATGAGACTATGTATTTGCATATGTTGTAAAAAGGGAGATAGCTCATGCTTTGTGGTTTAATTGTTATTTACAAATTCGTTGTGCAAATAAGCGAGAGTTATGGGTTTTGATCCTGAGAGCATGTGATACTTGCAATGTGGTTTTTGCAAATCATTTTGGTTATGGTTTGACCATCACATGGCTAGGAGGATCAAATCTCATAGACTCGTGGATTATTTACTTAATGCATTTTTGCAAATATATCTTTGAGTAGTTTGCGAAAGGTGGTTTCGCAAAGTGTTCAAAGTTTGCTTGGAGCTAGGTTTTTGCATATGTTACAAAAAGGGAATGCTCAAGCATGAAATGGTTTAATTGGTTGGCATATTCGTTGTGCGAATAAACGGGAGGTCTATGGGTTCCGGACCTAAGAGCATGTGATTCTTGCACCGTGGTTGTTGCAAGACTGTCTTGGTCGTGGTTTGACCATCACATGGCTAAGAGGATAAACCTCATAGACTCCGGGATTTATTTGCTTAATGCGTTTGTGCAAATATATCTTTATGTGTTTGCGAAATGTGTTTTCGCAAACTTGTTTGGAGTTTAGTTGAAATTCTTTGAGCATGAGCTGAGTTATTGCAATTGTGGTTTACAAGTTGGAGTGGTCATGTGTTGATCATCTTTTGACTCAAAGAATCGTTGTTGAGTTTTTGGAGAAAATATTTTAGTTAAAAATATGGTTTTTCTCTTGAGTTCGGCACTACCGCAGATGAATTGCTGGTAGTACCTCTGTATAGGCATCGGTACTACCACTGGCCGGTGCTACCGCGATTTGAGAAGCGGTAGTTGTTTTCCAGAAGGGTGTTTATCTAGAGTTTAATGAGACAGCACTACCGTTGTGTAAAAGTCGGTACTACTGGGGATCAGTAGTATCGCAAGTTTTATGTCGTAGTTATTTTTCAGAACTGGTGGTATCTGGAAGTTGCTGAGGCCAGCAGTACCGCGGCTGGAAGCCGGTACTACCGGGTTTATACCGGCGGTAGTATCTGATTCCCTGTTCAATGGCTAGTTTTCTAGCCATTGACCTGAGGGCGGTACTACCGAGTTTTGTGTAGCGGTAGTACCAGATTTGTCGAGTTTCCAGGGTTTGCCCCCCAACAGCTAGTTTTCTTGTGTACGGTATATAAGGACCCCTTTGGGGGGCTTGGGTGGTTAGTGCTTTTGCTCTTGAAGTTGTGGGTGAATAGTGCATGTGTTGCATACTCTAATTTGGTTTTTGAGCAAAGAGTGAGCTCCTAGATTGCATGTATTGCATCTAGAGAGGGATTGAGACATCTAGTGCATTTGTTGCACTTGAGGGGAGCCTAGTGCATGTGTTGCACTTAGGTGATCATCGGAACGCATGTGTTGCGCTAGGTGAAGCTCGAGCGGAGTGCTCGACTCGTTACTCTTGGAGGTTGCCGCCTCCTAGACGGCGTAGGAGCATCGTGCATGAGAGCTCTCAAGGTTTGTGAGAAGTCCCGGTGAAGTTTGTGAAGGTTGGAGTTGAGCCTACCCGAAGGGGTGAAAAACTACCACGAGTGGATTCGAGGCGGAGGCTCAAGTGCGGAGTTGGTCCAAAGTGAGTTGGACTTTTGCCTCAATGTGGATTAGGGGAGACTGGCAAGTCTTCGAACTGTACGGTAAAAATTGGTGTGTCCCCTTGTGTCTCTTGCCTTACATTCTTACAATTCTTGCTTATATTGCTTACTTGTGTAGAATTGCAATTTATTGTAGGGACATAATTTAGTTAGTGCACTAGTGAGCCTAGTTGATTTAGGCTTTAATTGTCAAAACCATAGTTTCACTTTCGCTTATTATTTAGGTTTTGACATAGGGGATGTTTAGAGCGTAATCGCGATTAGTGATTTTTTTTAATAACGCCTATTCACCCCCCTCTAGTCGTATCCTCAATCCTACATTGCCACCATTTAGTTTTGGTCCTTCAAGTGTAATACCATTTAGAATGAGTCCTCCATCTTTCAATACCGTTTAGTTTTGGTCCCTCGGGATGAGAACAGTGGTTTTAACCAACGTTAACCTGCGTGGCATGCCACGTTGAACCTGGGTGGCATCCTATTTGGCAAATTTTTGCCAACGTGATGAACAAGTCATCAAAATAATGGACCCACTAGCCATCCACCTAAGCTTATTCTCCTCCTCCTTCTTCCTCTTCCTCTTCTTCTTCCTCTTCCTATCCTCTTTCCCTTCTCTTCTCTCTTGCATGTCATGGCCGCCAACAAGCCTTTCATGATGATGGTAGGTGTGCTGTGAGAGCTCGGTCGCGGCTGCGGAGATTGCGGTGAAGTCCGAGGCGAAGGCGAGGGCGCGCATGGGGAGTTGTCACCGCACTGGGAACACTGGGAGGTGGAAGGTCACGGATGTCCTACTATCGTGGCGGAGGCTGCGGACACAAGGAAGTGTGCACTCGGCTGGGGCCATGAAAGGGTAGGTGGTGGTGGTGCAACGCACGGGGTGGTGTGGATCACTGGGTGGAGGAAGATTGAGGACACTGTGTCCATGCAGGATGCGTTCATCTTAACACTGGCGATGGGGAAGAAAGGTGGTTAGCTTGGTGTGGACGCAACTTATACGGGGTGTTCGACGTCCATAGTTGCTCGAACGTGACAAAGGCTTGTGGAGAGTGGATGCACAACTGGTCGTAGAGGAGCCGACCGATGCCAACGCGAAGGCGAGGGGGTTAGCCTGCTGGACCGACGCGATGGAGTGGAGCTTTGTCAGGATGGATGACCAGGTGATGACCGGCGAGCGCAGTGACAACATGAGTTGCTGTTGCAAGGCACACAAGGCGACGACAATGACTTGAGGAGGTGCTTCTCAAGTCTCAAGGTGCGATGATCGAGAGAGGTGGCGGCTAGGGGGGTGTCGTGCAAGGGCAGTCCAAGGTCGCTAGCGTTGCCTTGCGGCGAGATCTGGTGTGCAGCAGCGAGATCTGGTGTGCAGCAGCGAGATCTGGTGTGCAGCAGCGAGATCAAATGACCTACGATCATATCTAGCTAGGTTTGCCTAAGGTAGGGGAGAAGATGAGAGAGAGAGAAGAGAGATTGAGAGAAGAGGAGATAGGTAAGAGGCGTGCGACAGAGAAAGAAAGAAATATAGAAGAGAAGAAGAAAAGAAAGAAAAAGGAAAACGAATGATATATTTTCTGTTTTTACCGATTTAGATCCATGTGCTATATCAAATAGATTAAAATCGATTAAAACTGCTTTTTACTATCAGAAGAGATGAGTTGTAAATGGTTTTAAGAGTTGAATACCGTCTTTTGCTCGATTTTGCGAATAACAACCGGAAACTTAGACCCCGTTTGACAACCTGGAATCGGACCGTTTCTACTATATTCTGGAAGAAACCCCACCAAAGAAGCTAAAACTCGAAACGATTCTCCTTGGATCGTTTCTTCTTTTTCTACACCGTGGTTGAATCGATCTAAATCCAGTTCCACCCGATTCACAGAATCTAACTTAAAACGTTTCTATCAAGAATTTAGAATCGTTTCCCTACTAAAATCTGAAGCCTTAATGACCGAAAAATCGTGGGAACATAAATGTACTTTTTTCGACAAGAAAACCAACAAAGAGGCCTTCACGCGCTCCATTTCAGAGCTTCCGACAAACTCAACAAGCTAGCTTCCTCCTCCTCCGGTCCTCCCCACTAGACCGGGCTCATCGCGACGTTGACCATCTTTTGCTCGATTTTGCGAATAACAGCCGGAAACTTAAAACCCCGCTTGGCAACTTGGAATCGAACCGTTTTTACTAGATTCTGGAAGAAACCCAACCAAACGAGCTAAAACTCGTAATAATTCTCCTTAGATTGTTTCTTCTTTTTCTACACTGTGGCTGAATCGGTCTCAACCCAGTTCCACCCCGATTCACAGAATTCAATCCAAAATGTTTCTATAAGATTCTAGAATCATTTTCATTTCTACTAGAATAAAGCCTTAATGACCGAAAAATCGAGGGAACATAAATGTACTTTTCCGAAGAGAAAACCAACAAAGAGGCCTTCACGCGCTCCATTTCAGAGCTTCCGACAAACTCAACATGCTATCTTCCTCCTCCTCCGGTTCTCCCCACTAGACCGAGCTCATCACCCCGTTGACTGCCGCAATATTTGATGCCTGTCTCCTCCTCCAAATCTCCACACTAATTTGGCCTGGTTCCACACAAAGCTCGAATCTTTTCTTTGCTAAATCCGTCCGGGGTTGAGGGAGCTCTACTTGGGGTCAAGTTTGCTTCCTCGTTCCGAGGCCAACATTCAGCGGGAGCTGAGGCGCAAGAAGGAGCAGATGAAGGGGAAGGGCGGGGCCCTGGAGAGGAGGTCCTCCGCGAGGTGGAGGGTGCTGCTGCTCTGCGCATTCTGCTTCGGCCTTGGCGTGCTCTTAACGGATCGGTGGGTCTCCCTCCCTCCCCCCTCCGCAGGAGGCCTTGGATCTCGCCTTGCGCTTCTTCGTGCTTCGAATTTTGGGGGGGCTTTGTTGCGCTAATGGCGGCTCGCATGGGGGGTGAAAAGATGGGTCGTTGAGGTGAACGGTAGATTTTTTCCATGGTTTTTTACCCGCTTGAGATTTGCAGTTTAAAAGTTTTTTTCTTTTTTATCCTAGCCAATGGCGAGCTGGGTGGTTTGAAAATCTTGGCGTCCTGAGATTTGCTTGAAGGGGGTCTGGATTTTAATCCCTTTTTTTTCTTTGGTCTTTCCTTTTCTGGGCTCATGGCGATCTGGGTTGGTGGAAAGATCGCACTTGTTTTTTACAACGGGAGATCGCGTTTTGATGTGGACTGGTGTAGGTGCTTTCTTTGATTTTCCCTGTATCTGCTCGTGCGTGTATGGTTAGGTGATGGATGCCTAGCTCGTTGCTGTATTTCTCTTTCTGCGAAGAATTCGCTGCATGCAGCACAGCAGAATCTGTAAATCGAAGAAACACTGGATTTTGCATGTTTGCTGATCTTGGTTTCACGAAATCTGTCTGATATCTATGAAAATCTTGCATTTTTTGAGGTGAATGTTGATTTGCATCGATAAATACGGTTGCTTTTCGCAATGAAGTGATGCGCTTGTTGGGTGGATTCCTACTTGTTAATTAAGTGTGGGTTTATTTTCATTTATTAAAGCTTGGATTTGGGATAAGTACATCTATTTGTCCTTGAGCATTGGTTGTATTTAATGTTGCTCCTCAACCTTACAAAGGAGAAAGAAAATAAATCTTTAAAACCAATTTCAAGTTATACTTGACTTGGAATAGAAGTTGTGTTGGGCAAATTGTATTTGGACAGAAACTTGAGCAAATGGCTCATTTGGATTTAAGATCAAAGTTAATTGGCTCAGTTACCCTTTTGAAAAGTTGAGTGGCTGAAATGAATCAAATAACGAACTGTAAGGATTATTTTGGTTCTTGATTCCAAAAGATCTTTGGAATTATGCATTTTGAAGGTGAAATTACTTGTTCTTGGTTGCTCTTTGGCATTTCCTTGACGAATTCGTTTGGGTAGTTTTACAGCTTCTGGACAGCACCGGATACCAGTAACCACATCATGTCTCAACGCAGGAGGCAGGATCAGGAATTGCAACTTGTGTCAGAGGATTGCAACACAAAGAGGGTGGGCTCAAAATTCAATAAATTCATGTTATTTTTGCCATCAATTTGTATACTGTTTTTGGCTGAAACATTTGGATCTTCAATTGGATTGCAGAAGCATGGGGCAGACAAGGATATAATGGGAGAGGTAACCAGGACCCACGAAGCCATACAGTGAGCTTTTTTGGCCCCATGCTGAGTTCAATTTAAGAATACAACTGTGCTTGAATTATTTGTATCTAAAAGTTCTTTTTCATGGGATTTGTTTGTGGTGTTAGATCGTTGGATAAGTCAATCTCAACGCTTCAGATGGAGCTTGCGGCGAAGCGAAGCACACTGGAACTGCTCCGCGCTGGTGGCTCACCAGTAACTTCAGAAGCTAGCCAGCCAAGGAAAAAGGTATTTGTACTTATTGGAGTTAACACAGCATTCAGCAGCCGCAAGCGCCGTGATTCAGTCCGGGAAACATGGATGCCTCAGGGTTGGTAATTCTTTTGTTGCTAATTTGACTGGATAATAGAATTTGAGTGTTTATAAAATTTGGATGTTGATTAATTGATTAGTTTTCTGTGGTACTGTTTTATACAAGTCATTTGTTTGCAGTTATCAGCATAGGGACTCTTTATCCTGTCCTTTTGATTCCTATTGGCACAACGGTTGTTATTACGGTGTGATCGAATAAATTTCTTGAACAGTGTTTTTGGTCACACTCACCTGATATAGCACATGACGCTGATGAAGTGATAATCATAAATATCTAAATTAGGCTGGAAGGGCAAGCTTTCTTTGGCCTTATACTTTTATGGACAACTTCCATAGAGAAGTCGAAGCTGGTTGGCCAGTGGGAAGTTTATAACTTTTTTAGAGGCTCATAAGCTATGTTTGCCCAGAAGGCTTTTAGGAGTTAGTACTTACCTAATAAGCTGGCTTATTAAGCTTAGAGGTTATAATCCCTATAAACTACTTTGTGGGATAAGCCTAAGCTTGGCCAAATAAGCTCTAAATTGCTGTCAGTTTTTTGTTGCAAAATTCTTATTTAAGTGTACATTCTATATGCTATTATTCCTTATGCGTTGTTCTTTTTCATACCAAAACCTTTATAATAACCATCACTGTGCTATTTGTTAGCCCTTCCATTGTTGTTGAATTCCATACGTTGTCAGTCAACAATTTTCTTTTTACTGAAGCTCTCTTCCTGCTCTTAGGTGAAAGGATGCAGCAGTTAGAAGAACAAAAGGGAATAGTTATCCGCTTCACTATAGGGCATAGGTAAACAAATGTTTCTTGTTACCCAAGTTCATATTTACAGTTTAATAACTGGTGGCCTTGCATTTTCTCTGCCCGGAGCTTGTAATCATATCATTTGGATGTGTTTTTCTCTTCTATCTTAGAATGAATCAACTTCTGCTGCTTTTTTTTACTGCCAAAGATACAAATCTGTGTGTTTCGGACACTTATGCGAGTCAGCCTTGCTGACATATTGAACAGCATAACAGTATTACTGCAGGAATTCGTAAGTGTATAGCTCTAAACAACCATTTCCATCAAATTTTGCACTTACACACTCAATAAATCTCTTTGTAAGAGCTGTTTTAGGCATTTGTGTGCAGAACACCTCATGTCCCTGAGTTTTACCAATGATTTATTGCCGTATTGCTTTATTAATCCATCCCATGTCTCCTTTTTCCTCCCCTGTTTTTTAAAACATAACTATCAATTCTTGCTTGAAGAGGATTGGTTGTGCAATGGTTGATTCAATGATAGCCTGAGGCCCTGATGTAATTCACTGCCCTTCTATTAAGCACACGGATGTTAGTTTTCATGTTGTTCCATGTTTTCATTCTTGTCGGTTTCAAAATTTGATACTGGTTCCTTACAAAATTTGAACTGTTTTGGTGCTTGCACAGTGCTACATCCAATAGTATATTGGACAAAGCTATAGATGCAGAGGATGCACATCATCATGACTTTCTTAGACTGGTAAAGATTTAGTCTTGAATGCTGTTGTGATGTTGAACCATACTTTTCTGGTACTAGCACTAACCATTTAGCCACCCATCGTTCATTTATTCATCCAGGACCATGTTGAAGGTTACCATGAACTCTCAGCAAAGACAAAAATCTTCTTCTCTACAGCTGTTGGCATTTGGGATGCTGACTTCTACGTCAAGGTCGATGATGATGTGCATGTGAACTTAGGTGAATATTCTTTTCCTTATATAGTATAGCTTTGTGTTGAAAATTTTCAGCTCAGTTCTGTTTATTGGTGTATTGTATGTGACAAAAACAGGAATGCTTGCCACTACCCTTGCTCGGCATAAATCAAAACCAAGAACTTATGTCGGCTGCATGAAGTCAGGCCCAGTTCTTGCTGACAAGTAATGTTAACTACACTGTCTTGAAAATTTGAATTTAAATGCTAGCTTGAAGTACTAATAATCGCCTGCTTGAACCTGCTCCTTTCATATAGGAATGTGAAGTACCATGAACCTGAGTACTGGAAATTTGGGGAGGAAGGGAACAAATACTTCCGTCATGCTACTGGACAGATATACGCCATTTCAAAAGATCTTGCCACCTATATCTCAATCAATCAGTATGTTTCACTGATGGTCATGTCATAAAGAAGATTTATTTTCCCCTAATGATGCCGATGATCTTTGTCAGGCCAATCTTACACAAGTATGCAAATGAAGATGTGTCACTTGGGTCGTGGTTTATCGGTTTAGAGGTTAATCATATCGATGAAAGGAACATGTGCTGTGGAACTCCGCCAGGTCTGCTTCCTCACCTTAAACGGCACTTCTTACACGTTCCTCTATCCTCCTGATCGCGATTAACAACTCCACAGATTGCGAGTGGAAAGGGCAGGCCGGCAATGTCTGTGTCGCGTCTTTCGATTGGAGCTGCAGCGGCATATGCAAGTCTGTCGAGAGGATCAAGGATGTACATGCTCGATGCGGCGAAGGAGATTCTGCCGTTTGGAGCACACTGATCTAGTGAATTTGCCCTCTCGCGGCCCGTAAATATGTAGCATGCTGCTCGGTCACGCTCTACTCATGGCGGACATCGACACAGGCGACTGCTCAAGTAGCCTCGACAAGACTGACGACCATATCTGGTAGCTTGGCTTGAAGACGGCGTCCGGCAACGCTTGTAGCGTAGAGGATGCTTGTTGGGATGTGACCTGCTTTGTGTCACCGTCGGTGCCTTCGGTGGTGTTACTTGTTAGAGGAGGTGACCGAAGTGGGTTGGGCTTGGGGTGTGTGTTGCGTCTTACATGTAGGGAGAGTTTCTCAGCTGCTGTGTAACAGGGTAGAGATCATGTGCTGTAGAAAACACCATTGCATGCAAATTTTGATAAATTCTTTTTGGGAGTTTCTTTGCTTGCCTTTTTTTTTAGTGAATGTATTACACTCACTGTTCGACGCGTGCTTGCCCCTACCAAGCAAATCCAGCCAGTGTAGATTAGTGCTTGGCTTTATGCTAATGTACAAAACGCGCTCGCGTCTACTCAGGCTGTGAAAAAACAAACGGATTATCAACACGCGGATGTTGTTTCATCGCATGGTGCGTTAAGAAACAATTATCACAAAAAGAAAAATCAAACTCTACAACATGAGCATATAAATCGTATGTGCACGGGTCTCTTAGCATTCGTCCTACTCTTCAAAAGCTTTCCAGGATCTTACGGCATAATCAAGATGTATAATCCTACATGAGTACTGGGCTACTAGCAACCTCAGAATTACATCTTCCTGAAACACATTTACAACACAGATAACTAAATGGGAGGCAAAAGAATAACGAATCGGCATGACATGACAAGGAATATCGAGACAAATAAAATGACGTCAAAAGAAACTTCTGATACCAGTATAACCATATTCACCTTTTCATGCTAAAAAACCCATCTTATCTTTTTCCAAAACAAAGATAAGCCCTGACAAGCGGGAAAAAGCAACATATTCTTTCAACAGCCATGCGGGTATTCCTGGGAAAAAGATGACGAATCCTAAACTCCTCTTTCCAACATGCAAAAAATTGTCAGAACTACTTGTGAACCACCTCCCCAAATTGCTGGACAAGCGTCAACAGAAAAAATCTCAGACTTGTTAATCTAGACAAAACTCATGCCAAGACTCGTTGCTATCTGTTCTCAGCATCAAAGCATAACCAGCGCCATCGCCCAGTGATCTGACTAGCCATTGCATTTTGCAAACAGCTCCTGTGACCTCTCATAGTCCCTAGTACCTGCGTTTTAAAGCATCTGCTACAGATTCCCATTATCTTTAGCCCCTGTATTTAAGGCTTCTGCAGCTTCTCATTTTCGCTCTGCCTTAAAAGATAAAGGAGAACGATCTTGATGTTGGCATTGGATTCCATAGACAAAAGCCTCTGCTCCAGCTCCTTGCTGCGCCTTACCTACAGAAAATTGGAATTGGTGTCTCAAATAAAAAATGCTGGCAAACGTTTTTAAATAAAAATGAATAAAGATTGCTGTCAAGCTCAAACATTATCGGATTCCAATTTTGGTAAAATGGACATACTGAACAAGTAATAACTGGAAAGCGAAGATACTTGACCTTGACCAATGAGAAATTAAGGATGCAAAGAAAGACTTACACACTCAGCAATCTCTTCCAAACCCAAAGGTTGAACTTTTTCATCTATACTCCAGCCAAGCGATATCAAGAAAGCCAATTCCTCTGCATTAAATATAACATCAGCTGGAAACTCATCTCCTGGTTCAGTAGCCTCTGATGATGAACTAGCTTCCTCATTGACAGACTGGGGTATCTTGTACCCATCATCTGAATCTGCAGGTGCTGACGATGAACTGCCTTCTGCATTGTCTGAGAGGGACACCTGAAATCCTTCATCTCCTGTGTCAGCGGGTTCAGATGATGAGTGCTGAGATCGTCCATCTGCAATGTCAGCAGGTTCCAAGGATGAATTGTTCTCGTTGTCAGACAGGTGTCCCTGAGATCCCTCAGAATAATTTGCTTCTTCACAGAAACACTTTCCATTCCCCATGCACTTCATTCCAGAATTGAGCAAGGATAAATCTTTTACAATATTAAGACAAGAATCCTGCTTCACATCAACTACACTGGATGGTTCACAGCCTGACTCAATGACTGAGCTTGAACCATTTGAAGACTTGGTCCGCAACGACTCAAAAAATCTACGTTTATCTCTTGCATTTAATTTTCTATCACCATATGCACCTTGCAATAGAGAGACAGGAAGATCCTGGGTGGCAGCCTTAAACTTTTGGCTGACAAATGGCCTTTTCTGTGGTTCCACTGAAGCCACAGGAGCTGGAGGAGGGCTCACAGGATTGTGAGGACAGTCTTTCACAGTGTGTGCAGTACCATTTTGCTCTCGGCTGAGGATTTTAAAGCTTCCTGATAGAGAAAGCTTTGAAAGATCGGTTTTGACTGGAGCTCGAACAGAGCCATCAGCGGGCGGTATTGATGATTGTTGTGGGGCCTTACTAGGACCAGTAGGATCTCCATTTCTTGTACCTTTTGTTTTTGAAGAACTTGTTACCTGGATAATGTAGCAAATACATTGATTCGGTACTGCAGAGCTTCACTTACTTAAAAAGGTGATATGAAACATAACCAGAGCAAGCAAATGCAGAGCTGCTTAAGTCCATTTCAAGATGCATGGAAAATTTAAGTTATATTCTTGTTCGAGACTCCAGAGTCATTTAACAACACACATTCACATGTTACATTATCCACAATAAACTGAAGAATGCAATCCAGAGCAACCTTTAGCCTTCCCCAAAAAAACCCAGGTTTGTGGACTGGTCCACCAATAAATTGACATGCGAAGCAAAACCTTGAATAACTTTGACCATCAATTTACGAGTCATCTACTTCCCATCATTTAACAAGTGCCCCCTAAACTCACCCACAAAAAAAATCACAACTATGGCAATTCAGCAGTTGTTAATAATAAGCCTATATGCCCAATGCATAATATTTAGGATTTAGTTTGGTTGGCAATAATGCATATATGTCCATGCCTCAAGCATAGACAATACTGAAGGTGTATCTGTCAATGCAGCACAGCCATATTCCACCACCAAAACATAGTTAGATCACCATATAGCTACTAGCTAGCTACAACATAACAATAATGCATCTCCTAGAAGTATCATAAAGTTGTGTGATGTTCAGGTAATAGCCAAATATGCAGTCATACTAGAGGAAAGAATGCCATGTTACATTTTGCATATACCAAGAGGCAAATGAACTGTCCCAGATAATATTGTATACCATTAACTTAGATAAATAATGCTATAACATGTCAGACAACAAGTTCAACGTTTTTGTTGGTGAAATGAAACATCCGCTCAGATGACGAACAATGCTGTTTGCGCAACAACTGTGGTAGTAAATAGAAAATGTCCAGTTCAACAAGAAGAATTCTTCATAAATCCAAATGTTGCTAAAGTATTCGATTACCACAAGTGCCGACAAATATGGAAAGTGATTACGCTCTTGCCAAAGGCCAAAAGGTAAAACATAAATATGGTGGCAGGCAATAGATATCTACTAAATGTGAAACATTCTTCTGGTACAAAGGCAAAATATAACTTACACAAAATTTGCTTGCTGGAGATGTCATAGGTCTTAGAGTGTTCTGTCTCAAAGTTATTTCTTCAATCTTCTGGGCCTCAATTGATAACTGGAAGGAAAAGAGTATACATATAAATCCGGAGAACCAAAATTTGAATGGCCAAGATCTATCAAAGAGCACTTTATAAGCATCATATCATGGTTCTACCTGAGGTCCAAAGGAAATTCTCTGAGGAGCTTGCATCACAGTCTCCGCCATGCTTAATGCAGTCCCACTGTTTGGCGCTGCTTCCGGCTGTTTACTAGGAGCAGCTTGTGATAAAGAAGATGCAACAGGGTTTTTCTTTGGCTCACATGATACAGGAACATCTGCTAGCACAGAATTCCAGTCATCAGATGCAGTAAACGGAGGTAGGCTCTGAATTGGGGTGGTGATACCAGGAGATGTGACTCTGCTTATGTCTTGCCTTCCATCCTTATCCTCGGAACTAAGCTGTGGAAATTCTCGCTCAAAGGTGATGCCAACAGTATTGCTTCTAGAGGTACTACCATTATTTAGACTAACTACTCCCTTATTCCATGTGTCTGCCTTCGAGCGAGCACGATTCAACCTATCCCTTTCAGGTCTACATGAGCTAAATGACTCAAAACCATCACGATCTGCCATAACAGACCTACTCTCTCCATCACGGGAATCAAAATCCTTCTCCCGCTCCCTTTCCCTGTTCCTTCCAAAATTTGCATAGCCCCTTGACTTCCCCATACCATCCCGGTCAAACCGCCGGGACCCATTTGAGCCTGAAGTACTCCGTGATGAAGACTGCCGTGAACTCTGGTCACGATTGTGCCCAGATGAGTGGTTTCTAGATGAACCACTCCTACCTTGGTAATCTAAAGCATCCAAGAAAAGACATGTCAATAGAATATATGACAGCTTTGCAACACAGAAAATAATGATAATTTTGCAGACAAACAGTTTGCTCATAAGAATGCCAATTGCAAAAAAACTAGCAGTCTCATAACTTCACTAGAAAAATAATAGTCCTGAAAAGCCATAAACACTTGAGTGATGCCTGTACAAGAACCATCTGAACAAGCACTACCATGATACTGCCATCCTTGATGCAAGAATGTCGTTTACTTATAAAATTAAACTAAGCACTTGCATTAGTTGGTTAAACATTGTCGCATTCTTGATTCTTCCATATAACCCAAAAAAAACTACTTCTCAGTACAATACTGCGTATGGTCCAATTTAAAATGTCATGTCGTTTTGGCAAGGTGGTTTTGGTTTGCAAATATTTGTCATTTTAGTTTTTCATAGGAAACTCTCCAGCAAATGCACCAATTAAATGTTAATTGGTAGTAGTATTAGACAGGTGTATAAAGCAAATGCCACAAATTAAGCATTAACTCCTTGTTTGGTGCACATCTAGCAAAAATAACATCTATTTTGGACCAGAAGATGTATAAATGTGACGAGCTTTCCAACAATGTTACTATGTTTACAAATTGTCCAAACCAGTAAATCATCGAAATCTCAAGCTCCATAACATTCCAATTAAATCAATCGATCACATGTATATAATCCAAGCAATAATTTGTTACTAGTTGCACCTAAGTCACCAGAGCATCATTTCACACCACAGGAATAATTAGGAAAGAACATGCGAATTCCTCAGCAATTACAATAATTGCTCCATCTCAATCATCTAGTCAGAACCAGATGCCAATATAACAAACCCTACCTTCAGGGCGAAATCACAATAGTAAATTAGAAACTACACAAAAATAATATTAAAAAAACATTGGTTCCATGATCATCACTTTACACACATACCACAAAACCCTAATCTCATCTGAAGCAGTACCCCAATATAAACAGCGCAATAAATAGGTGTGCCTAGCTCCAGCACGAATCAAAAGGCATCGGTTCCGCAACCGATACCCCAATTTCGCAATACAATCTCACACATAGCAATTCCGACAAGGCGTTACGTTCGGTTACATTTATAGCACCGCCGCGCCAATCCGACAGAGACAAATACAGAATTGGCAAGGCCAGCGAGTTCACCTGCTCGGGAAGAAGCTGCAGCCTGGAGGCTCGCGGTGCCAGTGGCCGTGACTGGGCCCTGCATCAGCCATTGCGGCTTGAACGCTGGTAAGTCCTGCTCCATGGCGGCAGGCGCCACTCACCATCTACCCACCGGTGACGGTGGAGAGCCCGGGACCTTCTCCACCGATCCAATCCGCGTCCACCAGTTCCAATTCACGTCCGCAATGCGACACTACCGCCACCCCCTCCCGCTACCTCCTCATACACCTCCTCCTTACCACAAATCACCGCTGGCGGCGGCCTCCACGCCTCCCCCCTCGGGGGGGCACGGATAGCTCCCAAACCCTAGCGAGGTAGCGCCTCTCCACCCAACCCAAACCCTCAAACCCTAGCTAGGGCTCTCGCGAGAGGCGCCACTAAAAATTACCCCAAAAAATCCCGCGAAAAACCGCCGCCGCCTGCGATTGCCCTCGTATCGTGTCGCACGGCGCCTCCTCTCCGATTGAACCTCGAATTCTCTGGGAATCAGGCCGCGAGATGGGCGGCGGGGTCGGGTCGTATCGGCGGTTTCTTTCGCTGGCTCGGCGAATTCACGCGGCCGGCGGCTGCGGGGCGGAAGGGGGGCAGGAGGAAGCGAACAAAAAGCAATTTGCGGACGATTGGGATATATCTTTGGGGTTTTTTTATATTTTTCCTGGACTTGACACGTTCTGGATACATACGGCAGAAGCCCTTGTGCGGTTTTTTTTTTTAAAAAAAAAAAAAAAACTTACACCGGCGTCCGGTTCTCGTTTTTTTTTTTCGACGCCGCGTAATATTTTATTTAAACGTATAAAACATTTATTTTAACGTTATGAAATATTTTTGTAATATATGAAATATTTTTTTTACTGTTTGTCGAAGAAAAATACTTCACCATGTAGAAAAAAATATTTCACACGCAGAAAGAAAATATTGCGAAAAAAACAGACGTCCGATCACTAGTAATACCATTTTTTTTTTACCTATTGGAGGCGAATTCTAGGTGGATAAGTAGGTCAATATATTCAGATAATGCTAGTTAGGATCGAATCGTGGGTATATTTAAGGGTTTAGTACTAGAATTAAGCATAAAGGATTTGAC
Organism: Rhipidocladum racemiflorum; assembly: GCA_036346355.1. Lineage (NCBI taxonomy): Eukaryota > Viridiplantae > Streptophyta > Magnoliopsida > Poales > Poaceae > Rhipidocladum > Rhipidocladum racemiflorum. Next base: position 24,487,806 of record CM070572.1, read on the forward strand.
ATCTCATGTTTGGTTCTCAAATAAATCCTACGCAATTCGTTTTGGGTACCTTTTCTGCTAGATGCAGCGAGTGATCCTTCCTGTATTAGGGTTCAAAATGTCGGCTTTTCGACGTGACTGAGATTTCAAAATCTCGACAAGGTAAAAAAAAAATTAATATTGCTACAGTGAATTCAAGATTTTTCAGTGAGATTTTGGGTTTTTTTTATCGAAATGATCACAAATTCGACCGGTTTTTATGTTTGTAGGACCGGATTTAGCATCAATTTTTTTATGGAGAATTGTAATGCCTTTTCTGAGAAATACATGTAAATTTTTTTAAAAAATACATATACAAATTTTGGTCATGTTGACCAAAATTTCACAAGAGGTTGAATATGGCCGAAATTTCGATTTTATCGGCCTCCAAAATACCGGATTTAAAATTTGGATTTTTCATTTCAGTTGAATTTCTACCGAAATTCTAAAATCTCGATTTTGGCCCCTGTGATGTGGTCCGAGAACGAAATTTGTAACCTTGTTATGTATTATCCTAATCAAGTGGTTAACAAAGGAATTGCCATTATGCTACTAAACTTTATAACTACACGCTGAAGAAACTTTGTACTGAGAATGCAATAGGGACTGAGTAAATTTCGTCAATTTTTAGCGGACTACATATTTAAGAGCAAAAATTATCAAGGAATCATAATTCGTCGCATGGGAGGCTAGCTGACAATCCAATCCTACTTGCCAGCCAAACAAACAAACTTTGTTCCGTTACGGATGTCACATATTGTATTTCCTTGGACATTTTTCCTAAAGGCAAAATATCCGGTGCAATCATCATTTTCGTGCAACCACCGTGCAACCCTACTAAAAAAAGTTCTAAAAAATTCTGAAAAAAATCATGGATGTACATCTCAACTTACCCCATCTACATATAAAATTTCATGATCAAATACGTCTTATGTTAGAAGTTACAAAAAAACAAATTTTGTATTATCTAGTGTAGCAAGATTCCAAGCGAAAATTTGTCTTGATGTCTATACTTGATGGAAATTTCCCAAGTTGCTCATGACCGTGAGCACGGCTAATCGATTAGATTTGTTCTCTGCAGAGATTGTACACCTTACCCACATGACACATTCTAGCAACCATGTCAGCCATGTCACGCGATACTCACTGTATCCGTTTTGCTAGACTGTGACGAAACGGTTCCATTTGTAGGGATTTAGTCTTGCGTCAGCCCCGGTGATGTGCGCCCTTTGCTATGGGTGAGAGTTCCACACACACAGTACACTCCCGGACCGGGTGGAAGTACCACTCGTACACATGGCACAGGCACTCTTCCTCCAACCCGCTTCACACATAGTTCCAACGATGGCTAGCGCTCCATCGTGCCTTTTACCCGTAGCAAAGCATCCACCGTTGTTTTGGACTACTCCGACCCCGGTGCGCGGCAAGGGAGTACCTAGAACAACACTAGTACCTCCGGTGTCTGTCCAACTACTTCGACCTACCACGGTGCAAGACCAAACACCCACTCATGTACTGAGTTCAGGCTATCCCATACTAGCACATTTGGTTGTACGATATAACTCAGTTAACTACGTCAAGTTCAGTCCTTAGGCTTGCACAGACGAGACCTTCCGACCGAAACCACCACTTTGGAACTTCATTACATTTCGAAATGATTTTAATTGACTGGGTCTTCCGATCAAACAATCCTTCTACTGTGGGGCTAAGCGTGTGCAATTATTAAGCATATAATCCCGATTGACACTTTATGAGATGTCTATCATTAACCTAGGGTCTTACAAGGTTCTCAGAACAATTGAGGAATTAAGGAAAACCATCGAATCTTAGGTTTAACTACCATTGCCCACAATCTACTAATTATGTCAATTTACATGCACGCATAATAGTTTTGAACAATCAAAGTACATTTGAAATTATGGGATCAATATGTTCAAGGGGGTGCTTGCTTGTTTGCTCTGCGTCGTGCGTGTTCTCGGGGTCGTAATCCGGATCCTCGTCAACTGTTTCCAACGCGTCAACGTCTAACCGAGGCAGGGCAAAAGAAACACCAAGAGATCGTATAAGATCAAATAAGAATGAAGCAAATAAAGCTCTCCAAGCTAAACAACGCAAACTAAAGAACACGAGAAGAAATAACGGGCAAAATACAATTTTTACGATAGAGCACGGTAGTACTGGCGGCAACAACCCGGTAGTACCGCACTGGGGTCGACAGTACTGGTCACTGGAGCCGGTAGTGCCGGAGACCGAGGACCTCAAAGTAGAGGCTCTCTAGAAAATAGCTACCGGCGACAGAGACCCGGTAGTGCCGGACAAGCGGCAGTACCGGCCCCCAACTACGGTAGTGCCAGAGACCAGGAGCCGAAAAGAAGGCCTACTGAAAATTAACAACCGGTGGTGTGGGAGCGGTAGTGCCAGCAAGAGCGGCAATACCGGCCTCACCACGTCGGTAGTGCCGGCTGTAGGGGAAAATTAGGGTTCGCTAAAATGGGATTTTGCGCAAACAGGATCGAAACTTCGCGGCGATCGCATGGATGGATTCTTGGTGACACTAAGGACCCATTCACGCATACCACACATGGTTTTGACTTCGTTTAACCCAAATTCCCTTTCGCGGAACTTGAAAGTCCTGCAATACTCCAAATTTTGATTTTTGACCCGGATCGAGTTCAAGCTCGTTGCTCTTCGCGAAAACCAAACTTTGGCAACGTCGAACATGTTCTAGAGTCATTTTCCTAACTTTTGGAACTAGGGTTGAAAGGATGGCTTCCAAAAGTCACGAAAGCGACTTTAAACCGAATAAATCCGACGACAAAGTGTTTAGGGTTTTTGGGTCCAGTTCTCGCGCTAGCTAGTTTCCCTGGGACCCCGAACTAGGTCTAGGGACCCCACCCCAACTGAAAGTTAACTTTAGTATCTATGTTTTCTAAGGTTCAGACTAAAAGAAAAGAAAAGGAAGAAGAGAGGGAAACTAGGGTTTGAGCTCAAACCTGCAGTGAAACGAATTGGAACTTGTTCCACTCACCACAGGATATTGCTAGGGCTTGAAGAAGACGTCCACCACCTCGGCGTGCTTCCCACCAGGCTAGAGATCTCTAGAGAGGGGAGTGGGAGAGGGAGAACAAGTGAGGGAGAGGGAGAGGGAGAGAGAGAGAGAGTGAGAGAGTGAGTGTGGGGAGGAGGGAGTCGGCTGGGGAGGTGAAGGAGGCGTTGGGATGTCTCTGGAACGGCTGAGGTGGCCAGGGCAGGTGGGCAGTGGCGAGGCGCTCGATCCCCTGCCCAGTCACCTCGGCCGACAGTACCGGCCAGGGGCCGGCGGTACTACCGCCCGAGCTAAAAAACCTCCAATTTACCCAGGTTCAGGCCCTCCGGCACCTCCGAATCGGGTGCTTATGAGGTTCAAACGGGGGGCTTTCGGGACAATCGCCGGAGGAAGAAAGAAGATCGGAGTGCCGGTGAAGCTCAGAAGGACGGGGACGCACAGATTTACCTGTGTTCAGCCCTCCTGAGTAATGGCCCTAGTCCTGCTTCTCTTGCTATTGCTTGTCTTGTGGAATATGAACTGGAATCCTAACTTGAGAAAACGGAACCTACCATCAATGGATCGAACCCCCTCTCCCATGCACCCCGGCTCCCTTTTATACTTGGGTTGGCGGGGGCGCATGAGAGGCTTACACTGCAAGCCATACTCATTATACTGCCATGGGTGCATTAAATGCGCCCGTCACTCTCCTTACACCTTATTTAATGCCTACCGCAGCCGTCACACCCCTGCCTCGGGCCCCACGCCCACCAACGCCGCTCGTTTCGTCAGAGGGTGAAGTGCTGCCGTGACGTCACCCGTAATTATTACGCACCTGGGGAAGGCGCGCCGCCATACTGTAGTCTCCACGCTTGGCATTTAATGCGCACGATTCGCATTAAATGCCCTTGACCCTGACAACGCCGCCTCGGGGGTTGTGCTCCAGTGGCGTAGCCCGTACGCCACCTGTCCGCCGGCGACCACCTCACTGGGCGCCCAGTGCGTGGCCTGCGGCCCTTCTGCTCGCCGTAGCGGGGGGGGCTTGGACGCGCCCTGCCCGCCCGGCGATCGCATTAACTGCGGGGGAGCGGGCACCCTGGTGTAGAATACGTCGACACTATGAAACTCGGAATTCCTCCCGGGGAACTTGTAAGACGGGTTCTAGAATACCAAAGGAAAGTTTAGGAACTAAGTTTACTATGAAATCCTACCCGGAATACAAACTATAGGTTCGGGGCAAAATCGATCGAGACAGCTCGAACGTTTTAACCCGAGCACAGAAACTCCGAATTAAGATTCAAATGACACTTACGGTACTAAATAACACTTAACAAGTTAATTACAAATACATGGCATTATAGCTGAGGTCTATATATAGCCCAACTCTCCACACCTCTTACATTTTACCTTCCATTTTTCTTTTCCCTTCTCTAGGCATCCCTTGATCCTGTTATTCCTTTGCCTCCTAGGTGTTATTTTTGTCAGTGGTGGCAATATCTTGAATCCTAGATCTACCTTGGGCCACTGGGATTTGTTAGTCATGGGCTCAATGACACATGCATATGCTAACCTGAAGCAGCTCACAGAGAAGTATTCATGAACATATTGCTCCATGTTGTGGTTTCTTTGGAAAATTATAAAGGCCAATGCATGAGGGCATGGTTTTCCTTAGACTTGCTATTGTCTGCAACTACACTCATAAGTAGCCAGATTCACAACATGCCTCACCACCTCCAAGTCATCACCTATCTCACTCACTTCTGCTGATCCATTACCCCCATCTATGACTCTGAAGTTTGACAATGCCCTAGTCTATGCATTTAGTTACTGAATCACAGCAGGTAGTACCTCACCTTGCAATCTCTCACCAATTTTCCTCCTCCTTGCAAACAACTGCATTGTCTTTGACCTGATAGTGTCTGCTAGATCTGCAACTGGGAGGTCTTTTATTTCCCTCACCCAATTATTCCATGACTCTGCAAGATTATTTGTGATATAATCACACTTGTTTTGTTCACTAAACTTGCTTCTCATCCAACACAAAGAGTGATATTTTTCCAACCATGGCTTCACTTCAGGAGATGCCTCCAAACATTGGACCCTGGAACATCTTAACAAAGTTGTCCATCAGGTGCCTGAAGCACTCCCTGTGTTCTGCCTAAGGGTGAACATTCTTCACTGCTATTTCCAAACACTTGCATGCATCTAAGCTTATTGCCAAGTATGGAATGCAAATACATTTCTTGAGCTACTCAAGAAACCAAGTCCAGTTATCAGTTGTTTCAACCCGAAAGAACCCAAATGCCACAGGAAACATCCGTTGTGACCATTTATTCCTGTGGCAAAAGCTAGGTGGCCATTCCACCTACCATTTAGAGTTGTGTTGTCTATACTCAAGTACGGTCGACGCCCGTTGATGAAACCATCTATACAAGGCTGGAAACAACAAAAGAATCTATGAAAATAAATTCCTTCTCCATCTGCCTGCACATCAACCTCTACAACACTTCTAGGGCTCCTCTTCTCCACCTCAGATTTAAATCTCACCAACATTTCAAAACTTTCCTCCCATTTGCCGAAAATCTTGTCTATTGCCTTCTGCCTACCCTTCCACACTGTCCAGTAGCTTAATATGACATTATACTTCTGCTCTATACTCTCTTGTAGTTCCTTTGTACCCATGTTAGGATGTTGCTTAAGAAAAGGATCGCTTTCTCTGCAACCCAATTGTATGAGGCCATGCTTGACTTAATTATGCCCGTTGACGCACACAAGTGGTGAAATTTATTTTTAGTTACCTGCATAAAAAAAACATGCACATTTATCAGTAAGCTATAATAGCTAAGGAATTGTATGAAAAAAATTATACATCACACACCCTCAGATTTTTCATCTCGAGTGAACCTTGCAACTATAGCCTATGGACATCCGCGAGCTTTGCAAAAGCCCCTATAGCGATCAGATTCAGACTTCTCTGTGGCCGCTTCGAATTGGCCCATAGTTGCATGCTGTCTTAGTGCCATTTTGAACTCTTCCATGGTAGGATATAAGCTGCCAACTGCCACTGGTGGGTTCTCCTGATCATATTTAACAACATTCTCACCAGGAACTGCATCAGTCACATCTTCATCAAATTCAAAACCATCACTGTCTAGCCCCTCCATATCATTCCCATCATGGCAATCAACAGAACCCCCATCATTCCCTTTGTCATGGCAATCAGAAGCAGCCCCATCATTCCCTCTCTCATTTGCCTCCCCCCTCAAACCCATAAGTTCAAATAGTTGGTCCTCACTGATAAATGGTCCCCCATGCCCAAACACATCATCCTAATTTTGTTCGAGTTGCAAACTATCCCAATCAAACGCTCTAGGCACTTGAACCTGACTACCAACAGTCGGGTTTGTAACACTGCTGCCATTTGAGTTACTAAAGCAACTACTATGTGCCTGAATGGTGTTAGCATCATCATCAAGAGGTCTAACCCGAGCCCACCAAAAATGGCAAAGAGCAGTTAGGGTCCTGCCGCATAGGAGATCGCCGCACAGTCCAAAATCAAGCAAAGAGATTTGGGGGAGGGAGGGGCAGGGAGAGAGGAAAGAGGGAGGGGCGGTTCTCGCACTTACAAGCAGAGGGGAGGGCTCCCGTCCAGGGGACGTTTCGAACTAGCCATCTTTGGGGCGGCTTGGACCGGCAGTGGATCTGGGGCGGCGCCGGAGGGAGGACCGGCGGAGGCGCTCCCCAACCCTAGCTACAGCTGAGTGCGAGGAGAGAGGCGGCGTCAAGAGGAAGAATGATGAGCACAGGAAAGAACGGGAGCTCACGGCGCCTAATAGAGGGAACGGGCCAGGGGTAAAAAGGGAAACTCACCAGCAAACAGTGTTAAAATCATTTGAAAAATCCATAAATTGTAAAGAAAAAAAGGCGTGAGTGTCACTGGGCCAAAGAATTCGTTGATTCATATTAAATTTATGAACCAAACGAATTAGAGTGTTAATCGGTGAATTGCCACGAATTGAGAGCGAAATTTCCCTATTTGTAAGGGCAGCACTTTTGTTCCTTCCATTCCATAGTATACGCTTCCCGTCCAAAGACACGATATACGCTTCAGCACGTCGCTTCGCCCTCCCAAAAGGAGCGACCGAGAGTTCTCCGCCTCCTCTTCGTTTCCACCGTTCGCGTCCCCCTGCTCCGGCGGCCGGCGCGGTGAGCTCTCCTCCTCCTTTTCCTTCGTTCCCACCGTTCTCCAGATCTCTCCCATCCCCCTTCTCCGGCGACCGGCGCGGTGAGCTCTTCTCCTCCCCTTCCTTCGTTTCCACTGTTCTCCAGATCTCCCCCCTCCCCGTTCTCCGGCGGGCGGCTCGGTGAGCTCCAGCCGGAGATCCCCTGACAACATCCTCGTGGGGGATCATTTCTTTCCTCTGAGCAACCTCATCCAAATCTTTCTTTCTGGGATGGATACTCCAACGCATGAAGATTGCTGCGTCGTGGGTACTAATAGCAGTTTATTTTCCAAAATTTTTGGGGGTTCAACTGAACCCCATGCCCCACGTTAGGTCCGCCCATGGGTGTCGTGCTGAAGAAACTCACTGCGACTAATAGTGAAATGTAGCCTTTTTTTTGGGTACCTTGTTACTTAGTCTCGGGAGCTGGATCCACTTATAAAATGGTTTGTGCTTTCCCGTTTGCTTTGTCAAAAGATTCTGAAATGAGAGTTAATTGTGGATTAGTGATTGATTGTCTCGACTGCTAGTATGGTGAATGTTGTGTGCAAATTATTCCTTTTATGGTTTAATACTTTAATTTGACGAAACCAACCACCTTTTGTACCTCTCTGGTGATACAATGTTGCACTACCGAAAAATACGCCGTGTGTTAGTTTCTGTTTGATGTATGTGAACATGTCCCGGTTATATTCTTTTTTCCCCCTTCTAGTGGTGCTTCATACATATATTATAGAACTGCAAACCTATACCTATTTTTCGAAATACGTGGCTGTGGTATCAATTTTATGTGGCTGTTTTGTTTGTACCTTATTCCCATCTTTTATTGATCATTTGGTAATTCAAATCCGAATATGTTTGCACATCTCAGGTGTTTTTTGATATGTAAGTGTGAAATGTGAAGTATTGCAGTTCACTAGAGGGTGAAATTAAAATTTGTTCATCATATCGTATTGTCTGCAATGAAGGTATGCTTAGAAAGTTATATCAATAAGACTGGTAGAGTGTAAACTATGAAAAACATGTTGTTTTGCTACTTTTGGGGACATATCTAGTGAAAACAATCGTTTTGCTGAAACCTAGCCTTTTTGGTTTGATCAACAAATCAACACAAACAGTGTTTTAAAAAATTCACATTTTGTAACTCAGATCACTGAAGATCAAATTGCTTTTAGCTTTAGCTTTATTTCTTATTCACTGTGATTGCAAATTTTTTTTTACCAATTTGTGCATTTCTTTAAGTGATTTTGAGGTTGTGATATTTGCTATAAAAGATAAGCAGCGATTGTAGTGGTGAAAGCTAACTGGGTAGCTGCCCTTTGAGCTGGATACTCCTCGTCCTGCCTGGAATACTAGCTTGTAATCTGCATATTTTTGCAAATCCTTTTCCATTTGGATGAAAACATTGACTTACCTCTAGAATTCCACTATATATAACGTTGATGTTCGGCCAAAATGTGCCAGAGCAAGTAAAAGGTAAGTCTACCCACGGTGTTAAGTTGCTATGCCCAACAAATATGCTAGCAGTCCGTTCCAGTTCCGCTTGGAAACAAAATGCTCTTATTTATCATTTTTGTTTCATTTTCCAGAGCCAAGCCTATTATAAGGGTTCAACTGCCATATTCGGATGGACTCCAAATGATTGCATCTTGGGCTGAAGAATGACCCAATTCCTTATCTTCCATGCAATAATTACATCGGGGGATGTGGGAATACAGAGGGGAGGGGGTTTGGGGAGATACTACTTTAGTTCTTACTTATTGAAACAAATCTCCAACTCTCCTATGTATAGGAGCCTAAAAATAATTTAACTTGTCCTAACAATGTCTAAATAGACTATTATATCCCTAACCGAATCTGTTGCTAAAAAAATGTGTAAATTTCCTAACTATTTAATCTGGTACTAACAGAATATAAGTTTGTACTTAAATGCTGGCCATAATTGTATAGCCCAAGCATTTGTCCATTACATTACAATAGCATGCAAAAGTTGCAATTAAAATTTGTTGCCTAACTTATAATATATTTTCTTGCCGTTCTTGTAGTTCCCTTGCACTTCAAGTTTATTCAAGAGATGGCGAGATCTCCAAGAGCCCAAAACCTCCCAGCTTATCGTCGTAGGTCATCTTCTTGTGATGTACCTTCCTGCTACTGGAAAACAAAAGGAGCAGGCAAACATAATGATTTGTCATTGGCCTCTGAGAAAAAAGAATGGAAAGGTGCCACTTGCCCAGTTTGCTTGGAGCATCCACATGATGCCGTCCTCCTCCTTTGTACTTCTCACCACAAGGGTTGCCGACCATATATGTGTGGTACAAACTACCATCACTCTAACTGCCTTGAACATTTTAAAGAAGCTTATGCGAAGGAGAAATTGGCCCTTGGTGTTTCAACTGAGTCTTCACCTAGCCTTTCATTATCCACAAACACACAGCCAGCCAGCAATCAGCCATGTGCAATGGAACTTGCATGCCCTCTGTGCCGTGGGGAGGTTAAAGGATGGACTGTGGTTGAACCAGCTCGTCAGTATCTCAACCGCAAGAAGAGAGCCTGCATGCATGATGGCTGCTCATTCACTGGTTCATATAAAGAACTTTGCAAGCATGTGAACTCCAATCACCCTTCAGCAAAACCTCGTGAAGTTGATCCTGCACTTGCAGATGAGTGGAAAAAGTTTGAATGTGAAAGAGAGCGGCAGGATGCAATCAGCACTATCAGGGCCATGAACCCAGGATCTGTGATTATGGGGGATTATGTCCTTGAGTTGAATGGTGGCAGCAACAGCAACCCGTTCTCTGATGGAGATGACTTTGACTTGGAGGAGAGGCTCAACTTCTTCACATCCTTAGACCGCACTCTGAATGAGAGAATTGGTTTCTCTGAGTCATCTGATGGTAGTTTGGATGAGAGCATTGATTTCTTGGCATCCTTGTTTGGTCATGGCAGGAGAATCACAAACGGAGATTCATACAGCAGGGCTAATAGAAGGCACAGGGTGAGGCCTAGGCGTAATTACTCAACTAGCTCAGTCGGTGCTTCTGATATTCAGAATGATTCAAGTAGCACTGGAAGGGGACAGCGAATTGGTGCTGTTCGGGCCATAGGGAGAACTCCGCGGCGGCACCATCCTATGGTGGCTCATGCAAGGTCAGCACGTGGCAGCTGAGATTTGAAATCACTGTGGGGTTTCTTCATTCTATCCATGTGCGAGGGAGGCAAAATAACATGTTGTGGCAGCTGATGCCTGGTTTTTCCTTGTTTTTGTTTCATTGCTGAGACAGCAACAGAGCATACAGGTTGTATGGAGATCTCTGTTCGGCAATGCTTATGACTATATGATGTGCTCTGTACAATTTAGGGCCAAAGCAGTGCTGTTTTTCCGGTGCTGCCTTGCATGGATTTTGTGAATGCCCTTACCTGAGCTTTATCTTCCTTTGCTCATCAAAGTAAACTGTGAACGGGTTATATTGCTGACAGCGATTGCTGTTCTAAAGTTTAGACACCAGTATCATGAAAGCAAAATCCAGAATATATGTTTGGTATTTATGTCATTTTGCATCGATGTGTTGTTGCGGATCACATGGTTGATCAGATTTGTGAAGTTTTAGCTTTTATTAGCCATGAGCAACGGCTGTGGTTCTCTTGTATCAAGCTGCTACAGGTTTTATACAAGTTACCTGGGATTCGGCAGTAAACTTACATCCTGCGGCTGTATCAGTTATTCTGTAATTGGTTTGTTTTGTTTCTCTCTGTTTTGATAAAAAGAGATGTTTTCTGCACCTGGATGGTTAAGATTATTTACAATGTCGTTGTCATGCGCTTTGCAAGACACAGGGTTGTTCAGTTCAAGACTTCTATTCAACAAAACTAGTAGTAATTCATCAGATCAGCTTGAACAGCTAATACTCCCTCATCATTTCATTAGATCAAACCGCACAGCCGATACTAATTATTTTCATCGAATCAACCCGGATAGCTAATAATCTCACTATTTTTATCAAATCAACCTGCACAACTAATAATGCTCCATCAGGACCTCTCTAAAAAAAGAACAATATTGGATGAAGTACTGAAATATCTGTAGTTCTGTACTCAATTTGTACATCGGGAGGGAGGTCGCCAAGGTGAGGGAGTACTGAAATATCCCCAAGGTGAGGGAGGTCGCCCTTCAGGATATACCGACCGTCTTCCCCAGCAGCCACATCACCAGCGAGAACTCGATCATGAACAGCGCGTGGAGCCAAGTCCGGTCGACGACGAAGCCGTACACCGTGATGCCGGCCCGGTTGTTCTCCAGGTACGTCACTGCAAAAACACCAGCCATGAGCCATGAGCCATCAGGACCAGCAACAAGTGTCCATGCGAGCAATGGAGTGTGCTGCTGTGCTGTGCTTACCCAGTGCCTGCCTCTTCTGGAAGCAGATGTTGTTGGCCTGGAACGGTATGAACTTGGAGTCGTCGAGGGAGTCCTCGCTCCGGGCGTCGTCGTAGTCCGACTCCTCGCCGGAGGCCACCCGGTAGGCGTTCGCAGGCGCCAGGTAGCCGGTGGCAGGAAGTTCGGGGTTGGGGTTCTCCTGGTCGTTGTCGAAGGCGTGGATGGTGGCGTCGGCGTGCCACGCTGCCGCGACGCTCGTGATCGCCTGCGTCTTGTGCGTGATCTTGGCCGCGCTGTGGAGGCAGACCAGCAGCCCGGCGACGAGGCTGAGCGAGCAGAGCTACAGAGGATGCACATCGGAAACGAATGCCGTGGACTCGAGGTTAGTGCAGTGATAAACTGAAATTTTAAGATAAATGCCAGGATTTACTTTTGGGATAATTATTGACGCAAAAATATCAAATTCACAATTAGTGCTCTTATGCATCATCCTCTGAATACAAGTTGTATAAATATCGGAACAAAGGACATGGTAAGTAATCATTATCTATCCTTCATTCATACCCTAATATTTATATAACTTGTAAATAGTGATGCATAGAGGCACCTCCTAAGCTGATGAAGAGCTATCAAATTCTACAATGCCCATCATTGACAACCCCAAACATGTGCCCTCCTGAAGTCCTGATCATATTCAAAGGAACAGATGACAACCGTGAAAAAAAGGGCTCACTGAGTCACTAAAAATGAAACTCTAATTAAATTGATATTCCAACATTCTATTTACCAATTTTTACTGTCTTTAGAAGTGAAAACTGAAAAGTCTACATTTCACTTCAGAATCCCCGCAAAAAAAATAATATTTCACTTCAGAAACTGCATTTGTTCAAACAAAATCTATAATCAGAAATTTAAGCATTTCAGAACAAATCTAGCTGTATAGCCTTGTGAGACACAGACAACTAGAGATGTCGATGGGGATAAGTTGTCTGCCGCGGTCCACCATGTGGTCTTGGAGATGATGTGGTGGTGGAGGATGATCCAGTATTTCTTTCATAGTTGTCTGAACATTTTTTTCCACTTACGGTGCATTTGGTATACATAACTTCACATTTCCCTATAATCTAATGTTCCTCTCAATCTGATTATTGGTAACACATTATCATTAATATAGGATTCCAACTTTGGTTGGTTCGAAAGAAACTACGCGATGGTCTCAATAATAGATTAAACATTTCGTAACTCGAACCAACAAGTCCGCAAATTTAAATTACAAGATTTAAAATTCCAAACTGTAAAGGTTAACATTTATAAATTTTAAAATAAAAACTAAAGTTTTGAATTTTACAAGTAAAATTCTCATAATTTAAAATTGAAACATTTGGATTTTCAATTCTTATGATTCCAAACTTCAAATTTTGTATTTTTAATAATTTAAAATTTGAGTTTTGTAATTTAAATTCTCGGAATTTGAAAGCCTGAAATTTAAAAATTGAAACTTACTAAATTCGAATATCTAAAATTTAAATTCTCAGAACTTTAATTTTTGAGATCCAAAATTCAAAATTTTAAATTGTAAGCTTCAAAATAAAAAAAAATGGAATTTCAAAATCCAAATTTTGAATTTTGAATTTAAAGTTTCCACATTTAATATTCAAAAAATATTTTTTTTTATTTTGTTTCAAAATTCGAGCTCATCGCTTATCTAGCCTATTGGATTCATTTTTTTTTTCAAATCTAGCCCTCACACGCACTCATTTGCAAATTTAGCCCCATACCCAACCCCCCGCTTATGGGGAGTGCGGAAGCTACCTTCCACGCCCAGCGAGCGCGGAAGCAACCTTTCGCACTGCACGCGCGCTCCCGCGCTCGGCCGCCCAATCCCACAATCGGCCACGCCAATCCTGCCCACATGGCCGTTCGCTCGCCACGTGCTCCCGCTTGCTCGCCCACGCGAGCGCAAGCGCCTGCCCGCGTGCTGCTGTTGCTGCACTTGCTGTGCACGGAAGCAACCTTCAGCACTATCAGACTGCGGCAGGTGACACGCGTCACTTATTGGGTCTTCCGCGCTTAGGCAGGGGACTATTTTTCAATTTTCGTCGTCCGGGGGCTAGTTTTGGAGGAAAAAAGCGGGAGGACCACTACAATTAAAAAAATTCTCAAAATTCATGATTTGAAAAAAAAAATTGGATTTTGAATTCTTAAAACTTCAAAAGTTGACTATGACAAATTAAGTCAAATGGTAAAAGCATAATAGGAAAGATTCCTTTCCTTAGTAATCTAAGATAGACATCATTTTCTATGGGAAACAAATTCCTGGAGTTGATAGTAATCTATAATTTTGGATTTCTGGTCTAGATTACTGGATTGTTTTACTATACAAGGTAATATGGTAGGATTCCTGAAGGATGCCTAGGGCTAGGAATCCTCTGAAGATTCCGCCAACCAAACAGATCCTTGGTATCCCTAACTTTTCTAGAACAGGCACATCTACCGAATAAGGTGTCCTCGCCTGACGTGATTTGGCAATTTCACTATCGGACCACAGAAATTGTAGAATTTAGAACATGTACTTGAATACTGGATAGAATATAATTACGGTAATATGACATTTTTCAATCGAACCAATTTTCTTTTAATGTTTCCCTCACAAGTTTACATATACTATCCAGAAAAATTACATACTTTTCTTTTTTTGAGAACACGGAAAAATCACATCTTTGAGCAATACATGTCTACCATTCAATCACTCATGATGTGTCAAACATTAAGAGACCGATGTTCTTGTTCCTCATTTAGTTCCATATAAATAATTGCATTGTTCTTATGCTCACCTTGAATTATTAAAATCTTAATACGCAAAGTAATCACCTTTACCATAAATCTAATTATACTTGGGCTCTGTTTGGTACGGTTCTAGATTCTAGTAGAAACGGAAACAGTTCCAGATTCTTAATAGAAACGTTTCAGGTTGGATTCTGTGAATCTGATGGAACTGGGTTGAGATCGATTCAGCCACAGAGTGGAAAAAGAAGAAACGATCCGAGGAGAATCGTTCCGAGTTTTATTCTGTTTGGTTGAGTTTATTCCAGAATCTAGTAGAAACGGGCCGGTGTCAAGTTGCCAAAGGGACCTTAATCTCTGGTTAAAAAAAGACCTACAATTAACCTCAAGAGACAGAGGACTCACCGCGAGCTCGCCGGCGATGGCGAGATTGATCTGCGCGTGTGGCCTGGTGGTGGCGAGCAGCGCGGCTAACTGACTGCCTGTGACGAGCACGAGACAGAGGAGTATGAACCGGCGGTACCTGTGGCTGATCCGCCTGAGCTGGTCCCTGATCCGGCGGTGGTGCTCAAGCACGGCGGCGACGTCGGCGAACCTCCCGAACTCACGCGCGAACCCCACCATCCGCAGTATCTGCAGGTAGCAGATGATCCGGAACAGGACGCAGACCATGAAGAAAACGGCGGTGCGGTACACCCAAGAGGCGACCTCGAGGGCGCACGCTGCGACGGACCACCAGGGCGAGCGGAAGGGCGCGGCGGCGCAGTACCAGTAGACCTTGTAGGCGGCGTCGGCGAGGGAGCAGGGCACGACGAAGCAGGCGAGGAGGCGGAAGGAGCGGGCGAGCTGCGCGGCGTAACCCGCGCGCACGTCCTCGGAGTCGTGGCGGAGGCGGTCGAGGTAGAGGAGTCGGCGGAGCCCGCCGCGGAGGAGCGCGCAGAGGGAGAGGTAGGCGAGGGAGGCGGCCAGGGTGAGGGAGACCTGGACCTGCCCGTCGAAGGGCCGCGGCGCGGTGTCCGGGGTCGCGAGGCGGACCCCCGAGGGCGCCGCGACGGCGAGGAGGAGGAAGACGGCCCACGACCCCGCCGAGCGCCACGCGTCAGAGTGGTCGACGCACATCCAGCGGAGGCAGGCGCGGAAGCTGCGGAGCTCGTCCCCCGCGTGCGACGCGCACCGCGCGTACTGCGCCGCCGTCGCCTTCCGCGGCAGCAGCGGCGCCGATGCCGACGACGTGTCCGCCATGGCTGCGCTCGTTCTCGGATTGGCTTCTTGGCTGGCCTTCAGTGTAGGGAGCGGGAGGAGAGGAGGTAGAGGAGCGGAGGGCAAGATGGCTCAGTCTGGCTGCGCGTATCACGGCTGCCATCTCGCGGCAACATGTATGTATATACGGACCGGTGCATGGCGCTTTCAAGATTGGTGATCTCGCTGATTTCCCTGGAGCGAACTGCTTCCTCACAAACTGGCTGTCATTTAAACATAGATAACTATCAACATTTTTAAAATATATATACATTAAAATTATATACGTAAATTTTGTCTCGAAATCAGAGCAGAGGTGTCAGGCGTCCACTCGCTGGTTACCTCTACTCTACCTGGAATCAGAGCAGAGGTGTCAGGCGTCCACTCGCTGGTTGACGCATCGTGATCAATCTCAAGCCAAATTCATGCGTCAATTATTAGAGCTCCGTGATACGTGGGCCTCATGATTCCGTCTGCTTCGCTGGCCATCCACTGATGTGGCGAGCTGTGTCACTTTGCCCATTGTTCGTGCAAACAAAACAAAGCTGAGCGTATGTGCAGCTAGGAAGGGTGGTCATGTACAAGATGCGGAGGAGGAGGCAAAGAGAGATTTATTTATCCGACCAAACGCCCAACAAAGGTGGGCTTATCATCGCTAGGACAAAAAAGTCATTCTCCACCAGGCTAGCTGGGGTCGGGCGCCAGACGCCTCATCATCATATGCCTTTGACGTCACGAAGAAAGAGTTACATTACATCTTACTTGCAGGCTGGTTTTTGGGTGCTTCTCCTCAGTTTTCTCCAGCTTCGTAACGTTTACTGGTACTTTGCAAGGTGTAGTCGATGTTTGCTCCCAATAAAAGCTCGGATGCTCTGCATTTCCTTCCAGGACTTTGAGCTGGAGTCGCATCTTGCGTCAACTTAATTGGGAAATAAATTCTCTAGTGTCGTGTTGCATAAAGGGGCGCATGTGTATTCGGATAGACCGTGTGTTATCTTGAGTAAATCTCCACCGTTGCATTAATTAAGGGGATTAATTGCATTAATTAAAGGGATTAATTAACTAACGCATTAATTGCATGCAGACGGTGAAGATTCACTAGTATAACACATGACGTCCATCCGAGTGATGCTGCACAGGTTCCTTTATACAGCACGACACCATAAAATTTATTAATCTATGATGGCATCTAACGCCTTCGTTGGCCGGGGCTTTCCTTGTGGTAGACGCTGGCATTGGGAACGCGAGCAGACGTGAATTGCAAGCGAAATGAATTACCACAGGACAGGGCTCGCACGGTTGCATTGCTGCCACAATGGATTGGAAACGCCAGATCTGCTGTAACTAGCAGCTGCAACGACAGAGGAGCACACAATGCTACTCCGTATGCTGTAGTACGACAATACAACTGAACCTTGGGATCAATCATGTGCCCATAAATACTCCCAGCGGCCTATCATATGAAAACGTAACTTGGTCACCGGAACCAAAAGGCTCTGTTCGCATCAGATAATAAATGATAATAGGTCCAAACACAGGAAATCTTTGAAAGTTGTAGTAGCACAGAAACAGGAGCACACACGAGTCACACCTTTCTAAATCAGTCTAGTCTTTTGAAAACTCGAGTGCGCGCGGTGTAAGGGGGGACATGTATTTGAGGCCTAGATGTCCATCGGCGCGGCGTCCGAGCCCTTCTCCTCCTCCTGCATCGAGCTCGACTCGGCTGGCGCCTCTTCGGCGGCTTCCATGGAGTCGATTATTTCTTGGATTCTCTTCACGTCAATCATCTCGAATGGCTCGACAGTGCCATCGTCCTTTCTACCAACAATAGCAATGGTGCAGTTGGAGCTGGTCAATTTCTCACCTTGCAGAGTTTCCTTTATGGCGGAGAGGGCATCTTTGATCAGCTGTTCTGGGGTGTAGTCATTGTAGCCCTCAAATCTGCGCTCAAGGAAGGTCTTTGCAGCTTGAGAGCGAGAGCCTATAGCAAATGCCTGGTACTCAAAGTAGTTCCCACTTGGGCAGTTATAGTAGAGATGGGCTCCGGACTCATCCAGTCCAGCGACAAGGAGGCCAACACCATAAGGCCTCTTCCATGAACGCTGTGTGCAAACCTGCAACAACATTAAGGGACAAAATGGTAAATACAATGTCCACCTACAAGTGGTCAACTATAAGGTAACAATGTCTCTCAGAAATCTTGGGTATTTTGACAAAAATCTATGATATTTTGATCAGATTTCAACTTTTGTGGGACGGATTTGATTGGGTTTGGGGTCAAGACTACCCACAAAAAATTCAAAAAAATTTGACGTGTTTTTGACATTTTTTCGGTCGGTTCAAGTTGGTCGAGATCTCAATAATTTTGGTCAAAATCTCGGTGATTTCAGCCAAAATCTCGGAAATTTTGGTTGGAAAAAAAAAAGCAGATTTGAAATTTGGTTTTTGGATTTCGTCCAAATTTTGTTCGAAATTCCGAGATCTCACCGAAATTTCGGATTTCGGTCACCTCCGAGATTATACCAAAAACGAAATTTGAAATCTTGGTTGAAAGTAACTATTACAGTACGCCTGCAAAAGTAGCATAAAAAAACAAATTAACCGCAACTGCATGATGCTAGGAAAAACAGGTATAGCTCATCTGATGAACTGCTCCCCAAAACAGAAGCACGTACCATGCTCTGGAAACCAAGATATGTCTGCTCAACTAGGAACAAAGTGGAGGATGCACAATAGCACGGGCAATAGATACGCACACACCATGCTCTAGAAATCCAGATGTGTTTAAACTCTAAACTATGATCAAAATCAAAGTGGAGGGTAAACAATAGCACAAGGCACAAGCAATAGCTCAATTAATGGACTGACATTAAAAGTTTGTTATGAAGTGTGGATATGTTATTGGGCACAACTTTACCTTCCAGCAGTCAAAACAGAGATGTCTTAATAACTGGAGTAGTACCCCGCTCCACATCAATGCTATGTTGATGTACTAAGCATTATTGTTAATTCCATGTCATATGGAGAAAATAGGAGCATGGAGGCAGAAGTCTTTTTCAAAGAGAACATGGGAATGAAATTGCTAGAAGCTCGTCTAGATTGCAGTTAGCAATAGCCAGGCAAGAAATCATCCTTCACAACTAGCAGCAATAACAACAACCACCACCAAGCCTTTTGTCCCAAACAAGAAAAAAACCCGATCAAAGTCAATAAAACTCCTAAACCTTCAATCTTAGGTCATGGTTCCGGTATGTGGATCGCTAACTTCCATGCACTCTTATCCAACTCCAAATCTTTGGAAACGTTCCAATCCCTCAAGCCTCTTTTAACTACTTCTTCCCTCGTCAGTCTCGGTCGACGTCTACCTCTTCTTACGTTTTCGAGACGACTTAAAATTCCTCTACGCAACAGTGCCTCAGAGGCCTCCGTTGTAGATGTCCGAACCATCACAAACGTTTTTGGATAAGCTTTTCTTTAATTGATGCTACCCCAACCCTATCACGTATATCATCATTGCGGATTCAATCTCGCCTTGTATAATCACAGATCCACCGCAGCATTCGCATCTCTGCTACGCTCATCTTCTGTATATGTTGTCTTTTTATCGCCCAACATTCCGCTCCATACAACATCGCAGGTCTAATCACCCTTCACAGCTAGGCTTTGGCAAAAATTTAGTCTCTAACAATTCACAAACCCTTTGAGGTCGTTTATAAGCTTAAACAATTTCTTAAAAAGCAATGAGATCATCGTGGAACGGAGAGCCTAGTCACAAATGATCTCATAAGCAGTTCCTCCAAATGGCTTGATTTTCGTATCAAAAGCATACATGATACAACCACACATTGTTTTTTACTGATGGGCAATGAACTATTAGTGTGACCATATACAGCAGGGAAATATAAGCAAGATAAATGTCATAAAAATCAGTGTAGCTTATTATTTGTACATATGGTCACTAAGGGACACTAAGGGAAAAGGCAAGTGAACATATGAAAAACAAAATAAAACATGGTGATATATGGCTACCAAATTGCCAATTATGAGATAAAAATTGGGGCTTGTCACTAAAAAATGCTATGGCAAAGACATTAATGGCATTATTACGCATATATCATATATGTAGTATAGCTAAACCTTCTGTCAAGCCATGCCACACATAATTTAGGATTTAGGAATGAGCAGCAGCAGTCAATGTATAACTCAAATTGTAAAGAACCTCAACAAAAATCCACTTTTTGAATTTACCAGACAAGCTTCTAGCTAAGTAGCAACAATGGAGAACGAAACCACAAGACAAAAAAAATGTCACTCTTCCTTGTTCCCATTGAACCAGAAATAACCCACTCAAGATCCTACTGGATGAGCTCTAAAGGGCACAAGGTCTAAACAATACAATAGTACATTTTTTTTCTACTTTCTGAATCATCTTTTGGTACCCATATCTAGCTTATTTTGTGATTTTCTTTATTGAATTATGAAACTATGTATGTCTGTTGCAAGATAGCTCAACTTTTGTGTTGATGTGAACTCAACTTTGCTGATTCCAGACTAAACTGGATCAGCATAGCATAATCAGAAAGAATAACACCAACGGTAGCCAAAGAGAAATTTACTCCAGTGGGTCTTCAATCATATTTTATCCGAAGGTGCATAAGAAATTTCTTCTCAGCCTACCAAAATGTTCCCTATCCACAAGTGGACCAGTAAATCCAATGGATTATGGAATCAAACATACGATTCTAGTTGATGCCTACAGATAGATAAAAGCACTCGTCAAACCTGAATACACACAAATCCGTATTTAAACGACTTCCACAAGTGAAATTCACAACAGCATGTTAAGCATGAGGCAAAGATGGTGAAAAAGTCCAAACCTAGACTGCAGCTTTCAGTAAATAGTGAGTCGTCAGAGGGAAACTCTGATACTGCTATGGTTTCCATATTGGTGCAAAATTCTACATCCCAACAGAAGTGACCCACCACCAAAACCATGAAAATTTTAATTTTCAAGAATTCTACATGCCTAAATTGCAATAGCAAATAAGCTCGAAATTGGAGTCCAGATCATGATCCACACCACTAGCCAATGCATGAAAAATCTAATTTGGACGCTTTGTGCGGGTTCCCAGCCCATAAAAACCCTAATCACCAATCAAAATCCTAGCCGTGATTACCTCCCTAAGCAGGAAACCCTTGCTCCCGAGTCAGATCTAATCTCTCCACCTCGAAACCCTAGGCACACAAGCAGATCGTGCAATCCAGCAGCAGCAGCCGAAACAACCGTACAGCGGAGATCGCGAGGGGGGAGAGATGGATGGACATCGGGGCGAACCTGCGCCTTATCGGCGAGGCGTAGCGCGAGCCTGGAGACCGGGAGCGGCGCGTCGTAGACGAAGGCGTGGTTGATGCACTCGGAGCGGAGGAAGCGCGAGAGGACGCGGCCGTCGGCGGTGAGGCCGGCGAGCGCGACGCCGGCGTGGTCGGCGACGCGGAATACCTTGCGCTGGTGGGAGGAGAGCTCGGAGGCGGCCTTGTTGGCGGCGGCGAGGACGGCGTGGGTGCGGGAGCGGAGGCCGACGCAGGCGGAGCCCTGCTTGACGGCCTCCATGGCGTACTCGACCTGGAAGAGCCGCCCCGCCGGGCTCCACGTCGTCACGTCGGTGTCGTACTGGTTCCGGAACATTCTCGAAGCTTCCTCCTCTCTCGTGGTATGGGACGGGACGCGACGGGATGCGATGTGTGTGCAGGGCAGAAGAATCGAGCCAGGGCTTGTGTCCTTCCCGTGTGCTCTGATTGTGTTGGTGAGGACTGAGGCGGCGGCCTTCTTGAGCTCCAAGAAGGAGGTGGGGGTGGCCCTACTTGGCAGTGACGTCCGAGGAAGAACGAACGGCCGTTTGCAATTGTAGGCCTGGTAGGCCAAGGTGGGCTTTTTAATTGGGCTGTATGATGGTATTTCAAACTTTATGGTTCTCGGCCTAAATTTGTAATGGGCTGAGCCAGGGTTAGGGCGTAAATTTGTAATGGGCTGCCTAGGGTTAGTACTGTTGCAAGGGGTCGGCTCCACGTGGTTTGTCTTTGTTTTTTCATTTCGAAAAGGAAAGAAAATTTGCTCTGGTCGTTCGATGTGGAATCCGATTGGGTTGTTTTTCTTTCTTAGCAAGAGCTCTCGCCATTAGTCATCGGGATTATAATCGTGCTGTAAAGCACAAAGCATGAAGCCTGCCTTCCTCGACACGATGCATATCATTCTATGTTATTGTACTTCTATCAAAATGTATCTATAAAAGGCCCATTCTCATTACACACACACACACACACATAATATCTCAATTTTTACTCACAAATTAAATATTAAATTGCTAGATTATTCTTATGCATTTACTAAGAATTTTTAGATTTTTTTGTCATTTCTAAAATTTCCTGCAATCAACGAAAACACCTTTTCATTTTCTAGCAGATGTTTCTAAATTTCAAATCGAAACTGTGCAAAGTCTAAAAAATTTTACTCAGGTTCTTGGTAATGTTAAGTGCCTCTCCAAAACTTTTTCGTGAATTTTGAAATTATGTCGCTGTTTATTTTTATTTTTTGCAAAATCAAATACTACACTTTATATTAAAACTAAGGCTATAAATAAACTTATGAGAAAAATACAGAAATGCTAAAAATTTGCAAAAAAAAATTAAAGAAACATCAGTATCACGTCATGTGCACCCACAAAAAACTTCATAACTGTTAGAGCCATTTTGCTATACCTAAAAATTCAGGCAATATTCTGACTTAAAACCAAATTTCAAAATCCCCTCTCTTCTTTCACTCACAGCATGAGCCCGCGCGTAGCCCTTCCTCTTGTTGACACGTCGATCCCACCCATCAGTCGTGCATCACCCTTTGTGCCTCTTCCCCTTCGTGCCTTTCCTGTGTGAAAGCGTCTTTCTAGTGATACGCTTTGTCTCTTTGCCGTCGCTGACAGCCATGGCCCACCTATAGGCTTCGGCTTCCACGAGCCCTACCATGGCTACGCACGCGAAGCTTCCCCATGTGTTGCCTGGTCACATCTTGTGCATGAGAAATCGGGGCTTCGCGGGCTTGACTGGAAGATGACGAAGGAAATCATCGTCTCTCACCTATTTAAGCCCTTTTGCCTTACCTATCAAGTTCTCCGTACAACACCGCACCTATTTTGCCTAGTTTGAGTCCTTCCTCACCGACCCACCCGATGAGCGTCGGTGCGTGCATGCCATCATGCTCCACTGAAGCAACACCCCTTCCCAGTGAGCCCTAGCCTCGACACTTGCGTCACTATTTCTCGTGCAATGAAGTATTGGATTTGTGTCATCTTCCTCAACTCTGACCGCCACTTTTGCCGAGTAACCTTTTCCTCTTTGGTGAGCCTCCGTTTTGAACATGGTCATTTCTAGGCTTTTAGCATCCCAGTGATTCTCTAAACCCTTTGTTGTGCTCCATTTCAACTGATTCCCCCTTAACTTGGCTTTCACCATGAAGCTTCTCACCGCCACCACTGTTTGTCATCGTTAAGCTACTCCGAGCTTCCTCCGTCGCGTTCGACCACGTCCAAGTGATCGTGGTGAGCCAGTGACCATTTTGCACCACTCACTTTTAGTTGCATGGCATTTTACACCGTCCTTGCTACTATCTAGTTTTGTGTCGTCGGCTCACCTCCAATGAACGTTGGTCCTCGCGCTAGTGGCCCTAGCTTCGCCCAGACCCTAGCTCTATGACATGATGACTCGGTTGCATTTGATTGCTCTCATTCACTTAGCCCCTCACTAACATGAGAAGCTTCACTGCTCAACACCGTCATGACGCTGTCTCCGTCCAACTCTCTAGACGCCGTCACTACCTGAAGCTTTGCCATCAAACCCCTCTAACCAAT
The DNA here is from genome assembly GCA_036346355.1 of Rhipidocladum racemiflorum. NCBI lineage: Eukaryota > Viridiplantae > Streptophyta > Magnoliopsida > Poales > Poaceae > Rhipidocladum > Rhipidocladum racemiflorum. The sequence continues at coordinate 24,511,368 of CM070572.1, forward strand.
TTCGTCCTTACCCATGCCTTTTGCCACCACCTCGCCGCCAGCGAGCTTGAGAGTGAGCTCAGCCATGGCGCTAGCTCTCTTCTCTGTAGTGAGTCACTAACATGTGGGCCCAAGTTATCAGAAACATTATTAGGATTAAGACTGTTTAATTAGGCCAACTAAGAATAATAATTTCATTTTTAACTCAAAATGGTATTTAAAAAAAATGAGTCACTGACATGTAGATCCAATTATCGATCTTTTTTGAACAACAATAAAATGAGTCACTGACATGTAGTCCCAGTGATGTACTGTACCATCGGGGTTGTACTGCAGCTGCGCCTGTCTCAGAGCCACTCCCGTTTTTTTCTACAGCTCTCAGCATGTCTCTTCAAGTGCCCTGTTCCACCTGAAGATTTCGTAGTTAATTTGTGCTTACAATATTTACAAACAATATACATGTTCTGAACGCTGTTTGATGTTTCAAAAATATGATCAAAATCTTCCTAGACTCCCAATTTACTGTGTCTTCATCTTTTTGCCTCAGTGCTTGCTGACACAGTAGCACTTGTGAAGCCTAAGAATGGTACATGTGATGTAGCTTCTTCAGCTTGATAGGATGCAAGAAGCTCTTCGGGTGAAATCCCGAAATCAGAAACTAAGAAATACGAAAAATGCTAGTTCTCCATGAAGAAAATTGCAAGAAATAATTACGTTGTTATTAATTTTATCTCATTGGAAATAACTGAAAGGATTTAGGATGGACGCCTAGAGGGGGGGTGAATAGGCGATTTACAATTTTCTAGTTCAACGCAGCGGAAAAGAGATCGGAACTTCCGATATGGAGTCGGAGGTTCCGGTGTGAGGTGTCTAATCGGAATATCTGATACGAGGTCGGAATATCCGATTAGAACAGAGTCTAGTGAATTGCAAAACTAATTACACCTATACACAAAACGATTTCTACTCGAAGCTAGCACAAGCAAATATTAGCAACTAGTAGTAAAGCTAGCTAGCGAGATAACCAACTCTAGATAGATCAATTCAATACAAGATAGCAAAGTAAAGCAATAAGCACATGTAAAGAATTGACACGGTGATTTGTTTACCGAAGTTCGGACTTCCTCCAAGGAGGTTCCTACGTCTTCGTTGAGGAGGCTCGGTCACACTTGAGCCGGGTCTTTTCCAACCCTATTCCTCGCCAATCTCGGTCACACTTGAGATGTGGCTTCACTTCTTGATTTCTTCCCTTTCGAAGGCGAAATCGGACCTTCAACAAACTTCTCACGGTACACCACACACTTTGGTTGCTCGTGAGCGACGCCTAGCCGTCTAGGAGTCTTCAAACTCCAAGAGTAACAAATCCAACAAATGGATGATGTTGGAAATGAACTCTAGTGCTCAAGATGTATCTCAATCTAACACTCTTAGCACTAACTCTCACTTCCCACACCTCACTCAAAGAGGGATCACTAAGATCAAAGGAGAAGGAGCAAGGAGGAACACTCAATCCACTCCTAATCACAACAGAAGTTTTTAGAGCTCTCTCTAGCCAATGAGATGACCAAGGAGCAACAAATGCATCCCAAGGTGATCTCTCTACTCCACTAGCTCAACCTCTTGTTTAGCCCTTCAAAAATGTCCTCAACACATTCTCCCAACCGGCCAAGGGGAGTATTTATACCCCACACCCAAAGACTAGCCGTTGGAGCAAGAAAACTAGCCGTTTTACACACATCGGAACTTCCGATCTCAACATCGAAACTTCCGATCAGGCTAAAACTCCAGAACAAACTCAATCTAATAAACACATCGGAACTAACATCGGAACTTCCGATACATCGGAACTTCCGATCTGGACAGAGAGGCACCTTATAGAAGCCTTTCAAAAAGTTTCTAAGTCTACATCGGAACTTCCGATCCAACATCGGAACTTACATCGGAACTTACATCGGAACTTCCGATCTGGCAAAAAATCAGCACACTTGCAAACTAAAAACACTGATCGGAACTTCCGATTTTCACGATCGGAACATCCGATTTGACCAGAGAGCACCCTTTTTGAGTTTAACACTTATCGGAACATCCGATCCAAAGATCGGAACATCCGATCCTCACAGAGAGGCACCCTTACTAGAACTAGCTCGAAAAGTTTCCAAGTCCTGATCGGACTATCCGATCACACGGGTCGGAACTTCCGATCCTCACAGAGGAGCACCTGAGACTTAGACAACTTAGCACCGGACCTTACGAAGAATCGGACCTTCCGATCCCCTGATCGGAATTTCCGATCAATCCAGAGAGGTTCTAGACTCTCACCAACACACCACCGGATTTACCGATGGATCGGAACATCCGATCCAGACAAAAAGACAAACAATCCCGGTGTACGTGATGTGTATTGTGTCTCTCATCTATTTAAGGATAGATAACACTTGAGCACAGAGACACTTCTAAATCATCCACGTTGCATCCCTCTTAATAGTACGGCACGCCTATAACAAGACACTCTATCTAGTTACCTTTGATGCCGCACGTGATCAATCCCCTTTGGGGCCTTTATGATCTTCAATCATACCTCATTTCCCCGGGATTGTCACATCGCTCTCTCTTGAAGTCCTCATGATTTACGATCATCTTCTCTTCAAGATCGTCACACAGCTCTACTTCTCTTTTATCGGATCATCACCCGGCTCTCACAACATCCTGTTCATCTCCTCTTGATGAACATTCTTTTCTTTCCTTCTCAACGGGATCTCCTCTTGACGTTCATCACCTCATGATGTCATCCTTGTCCCGTTTCTTTATCTTAACCATCATTGGACCTAACCTGGCTCAATCATCACTTATGAAAAATAGTTAGTCCAAGATGCATAGTTGTCTCAATCATCTTTGCACTCAATTAACACATAATGAATGCCTTCATAATGATTGAGCACAACCTAAATCAATTTAAATGAATAATTGTATTTGTGTCTTAAGTATATTGATGCAACTAATGCTTCGTTATACTCAAGAACTATCGATTATCCTTAATCGATCACAAGAACACCATCAACTCATGATGCAATGTTCTTTGATTATTAAGAGATAAACGACCTCAATTTAAATCTTCATTTAAATTGATATGAGTATACAATAACTACACATGTTTTCATATACTCATGTTGATGGAAAGTAATGATCCATAATATGTGGAATGTATGGAAATGACCGTTACTCTAAGCCATCAACTATAAGATAAACTCCACAAAGATATGTGCATACATATAATTGATCTTGAATCAATATGCATATATTCAATTTTATTTCTTTGGAGCACATCCTATGATACCATGAGTATACTACAACTATGCATGTTAAATGTATACTCAAAGATCTAGTTTCAATGTCTTGATCCTTTATATGCTGTAATGAGGAATATATCAATGCAATGAAACATTAGGTTAGAGTGTGAACTCCCCCTAAATGTGTGCATCTATGTAATATATGGATTGGGAAACATGATACACAATTTTTGGTTAAAGCAGTGGAGAAATTCATACTTCAACTTAAATCCTAAGTATGCAATAAAATAATGAACATTGATACAATGCATACCTTGGGTTTTCCATTTTCTATCCAAATGTGAGGCTACTAAACATAAGCTCAATAAATATGTTAGCCTCATTAAAAAGTAGATTTGTCAATGATCACCAATCATCCTTGATGAGACGAAAATAGTAATTACTTAAACATTAGTCTCATATTAGGATTTGTCATTAATCACCAAAACCAACTTAATGGATCAACCTAATGGAGGTTGTACTTACAATAACAATAACACTAAAAAATTAAATCATTTTTCTTACCTTGATTTCTTGACAGAAGTCGGAAGTCGGATTTCGATTTTTTGGATTTTTGGCAAAACTATATTGAATTTTGTCAAATTATCACTAAGAGCAAGAGAGCAAGAGTTTGCAAGTTTGCTGGTGGAGATATGAGGGTGGTGCTACCCTATTTATAGGGGGGAATTGGGATTTTTTTTAGATTTTTTTGGTTTTTTTTAAGACTTTAACAGCTATAAAACGGCCATTTTTCGAATAAACGAGCCATGCCTCCTACATGCCTAGCCGGGCTGTGCTGGGCTGGGGTCTCAGCCCGGGCACACGGGCCATGCCATGCCTGGGCTGTGCCAAGAGTGGCTGGCCACGGGCCGGCCCGCTAGGCACGAGCCATTTAGCCATCTCTAGTTCTTTCCAACAATGTGAAACAAATAATCGATAAATAGCTTCAGTTGAATAAATGTAATAGGGTTACACCTTTTATTTCCCTAATTGTCAAATTTTATTTGGCAACTTGCTAGGTATGCATTGCAGTATGGTCCCCCCCCCCTCCAAATGAAGAACTTTTAGTCACTTAGGACTAAAGCATTCAAGTGTATGTCACCTTTCTTCTACCTGCAAGGAAATTTAATCAGTTTTATACTTAAAAAGATTGGACGAGAATGAAAGAGGGGACCAACTCACTCACTTTTATGTCCTATTATTTTTGGTTGTGTAGGTTGTCAAGAGGCAATTTGTCCCTTATAAACTTTAATTTTTGGCAAAACTATTTTGAATTTTGTCAAATTATCACTAAGAGTACAAGAATTTTTACAAGAGAATGAAGAGAAAAAAATTGCAGGTATGCTGGTGGAGAAATGGCGGGGGGTACTACCCTATTTATAGGTAAAAATTGAAATTTTTCATAATTGTTTCAAAAAAATTTCAAAATTTTTAAGCCTCCAACAAATAAAAATAGTTATATTTCAAACAAACTTACTATACGAGTCGTGACGTGCCTAATCGTGCTGTACCTAAATAGGCCAGGCTGTGCCATGCTGAGTTGCCGAGCCAAGCCTGGCATAGCCCATCTGGATTCAAACCTATAGTTCGCTACAGTGCTACTTAACCGTCTTGGGTACAGTGAAATTATTTATTTGGTCAAACCTGATGATTAGACTATCACTACTATGGGGGTGTTTGGGAAAGCTCAAGCTAATCTGGTGGAGCTGGGTATTCCTAGCTCTACCAAATATGTGGAGCTATAGCTATAGGTACATTAAGAGTGTTTAGATTAGCCATTTTGTTTATATTTTATAATAAAAATATAAATTTAATTCACTTTATTTTAACCTACAAGTTTCAGATCTGAAGTGAGGCTGAGATCTGGAACTCTGGCAAACAGGGCCTATATATATATACATATATATGATACTTGCTAATTGCTTCCTTTTTGCTTCGTTACTCCAAGACCCCTCCCCCTTCTTGTTATGGAGCTTGAGCTTAGTCTAGGGGATTCTCCAGCTCCAGCGACGGCCACAGTCACGCCTGCAACGGCGCCTACACGCACCGGCGGAGGAGGAGGAGGAGGCCATGAGCTTGTGCTAGAGCTAGGAGTAAGGACTGCGAAAAGAGCGGAACAAAACAACAAGAAGACAGGCACACTACCAGAAGAAACTGTGGAGGGAGAAGATGATGACCCTCGTGACAAGCCGCCTATCGAGCTGAGCCTCAGCTGCCCTCTGGTTCCAGCCTCTGCACAAACAGGTAACTTAAAGATAACTATACAAACTAGTGCTGCTTTTTTTTTTGGTTATTGGTTCCAACTTCCAAGCAGGTATATACGTACGTAGGTGGTTAAGTGCATAAAAGCTTGGGATGGTCATGGGTCCTTTTCTGTATAGTATAGGGAGTGTGAATTCAGAGGTATGCACAAGAGGTTTCGACGTGAACAGTGTGCCGACGGATGGAGGAGCAGCGACAGCAAGGTCTTTGTCGCCGTCGTCTATGCCGGTGGAGGCTCCTGTGAGAGAGGCAGCTGATCAGGAAGCTGCGGAGGATGAGGAGAATGGAGATGGCGCGGTGAGGAAGAAGCGCAGGCTGTCCAAGGAACAGTCTTCGTTTCTGGAGGACAACTTCAAAGAGCACAGCATCCTGACCCCGGTATATATCCGTCCTATATATCTTGCTCTGGCCGGCTTCGTATATTTCTCCCTATCCATCAAACAGAACTCGTATGCCCTATCCTCCGTACCTAGGTGGATGATACCTATCCTTCATATATATAGTTTCAAAGGCATGAACTCATGTATGCACATGCACATTACTATAGTATAGCCCTCGATGGGCAGTCTGTAAGAATCAGGGGCGGATCCAGGCCCCGGGTAGAGTAGGCTTTAGCCCGGGGTCTAGTACCGAAAGCCCACTAAAATTCTACGAAAAATTATTGAAAAATCATTGAAAATAGATATTTAATCTAAGATCAGCTGGTCCAGCCCGGTGTTTAGGCCTGGGCTTGCTCCGCCCTGATAAGAATCAAAGGCATGAACTCATGTATGCACATACACATGCTGCCAATACTGCTTATAAGGACATGTTACCAAAGTTCATTCTTCTAATTGAAAAAAAAAACTCTCGTTCTAAAAAAAGAAATGCGTCAGTGAAAACCAAGTTCTGGGGATAAATGTCACCTCAAGGGTTATGGTCGCTCCAAACAGAGTTGAAGTTAAATCTAATAATACTTTATTTTTTATTTTTGGGCATACAGAAACGAAAGAGTGATTTAGCCAACCGGCTCAACCTTCGACCACGCCAAGTGGAGGTCTGGTTCCAAAACAGAAGAGCCAGGTAATTAATCATCTTCCCCTTGATTGTACTCCACCCTTGTACCTAAAACTACTGCAATTAATGACAGTCTCAAAACCGGAGACTGTCTTTCGGACTTGTCTACTAAATATTAACTAGAGTTATGTGTACTTCATCTCGTAGTAGGATAGTAAAAACACTCTTAACAAATTAACACTTAAGTCCCCGTTTAAAGCTTGGAACGATTTTCCTTGCACGTTTCTTCTTTTTTCACGTCAAGACCGAATCGCTCTCAACCCCGTTCCACACTGATTCACATAATCCAGACAGTTAGCCAAACAGTTTCCAGACAGTGATTCTGATTCTACCTGAAACATTTCTACCAAGAATCTGGAACCGTTTCCGTTTCTACTAGAATCTGGAACCGTACCAAACAGGACCTAAATATGATTTCTGCTACATATTTTATACTAGTCCGTAAAACTTCTCAACATTAAACCCATTCTATCATCACAGGACGAAGCTAAAGCAAACCGAGGTGGACTGCGAGTATCTGAAGCGTTGCTGCGAGACGCTAACGCAGGAGAATCGAAGGCTCCAAAGAGAGGTGGCGGAGCTGCGTGCCTTCCGTACCACATACCCGCTCTGCAACCACCACCGCCTATCTGGGGTCAGCACGGTGCTCCGAGCGTGCCCCTCGTGCGGTAACAAGGTTGCTGCAGCTTACTCTCCGCCCATCGTCACCACCAGTACTACCCCTACCACCATCACCGCCGTATCATCTCCGGCGGGTGCGCCGCCGTCGTCGATGCCCACCATGTTCGCCAGGCCTCACTTCGGCCCCTTCGGCGTCCACCCGGTGCTCCGCCGCCGGCCATCGGCGACCTCGTGATGTGGGTCTTGTCATGCATCTTGCGCATACACCTCTCGGTGTAAATTCTGTAAGTAGTTTCCTGTTTTCTGTCCATCAGTGATCCAATAGGCAAATTAATACACGTAGTGATACATACATACCATGCAAAAGGAAAGAAAACCATACTTGGTAAAATGTAGTTTAAAAGTAGACTAGCTAGATGCATGTAGTCGACCTAACAAATGATGGTGTTGATGATGTTGCAAACGACTCGATGTATATATGTATTAGACCTGGTAATGTGTCGAATTTACGATTGCGTAATTGACTTTGAGGATTTTGCCTTTGTACAATATGATATGGTCTCTAGAACGTCATCCTGCCATGGTAAAGTTCTTTTCTTTTCTTTTCTTTTTTTAATCAAGAGGACATCAAGAATTTGATATCCCAGTTTCATTTATAAATGAAACCGGACTAGTTCGAGGAAGTTCTTTTTTTTTCCATTTGTGTACCGATGGCCTTCTTCTTCTTCTTTTAGTGAAACTAGTAAAGTGCCCGTGCGTTACAACGGATCCCAAATAGATGATGACACCACAAGTTCTAAACTCTTAAAAACAAAAAACAGAAATTTAAAACTTAAGCTATCACTTATTTGAGATCCGTTATTGAAGAATCACTGAACAAAAAAACATGAAGGGCTAGCGTGATGGCTACAGTGACTCACCTACTAGGCCTTGGGCCCCTACTGTTTTGGCCCAAGAATGGCCTGACAGACTCACCAGCACCACCAACTCATTCTTATAATAGTTAGACACTGTGACTAAGGGCATGCATGTATGTTGAAATGAAAAGGAAATCGGTGATGCTGACCCGGCGCTGCAAATTACAATCATTAACCGGGTCCGTATCAGTACGTATGAAACACTGTAACTTCTCTTCATGGTCACGCAAGTGTCACCGAATAAGCGAGGCAGGAAAGTGTTAATTACTAGACTAAGCAACAAGCAAGTGCATCGAAAGATGGCCGGAATTTTTCTCAGATTCGTATAGAAATTTAACTACTTTTCACTACTACAGAACCGGTCATCACAAGCGGTTCGTAACCGCTTTCAGAAGCGGTTTTAGAACCGCTGGTAAGCAACCGGGAGTGATACCCTTCGGGGTATCACAAGCGGTTCGGACAACCGCTTGTGGTGAGACACCACAAGTGGTTCGAAAGGCATCCAGGAAGGCTCGGGGGAGCGCCACGTGGGAGATCTTCACAAGCGGTTTGTGTTATAAACCGCTTGTGAAGACTTCCTCTCCACAAGCGGTTCGTATTACAAACCGCCTGTGGAGGTGCTCTCTCCACAAGCGGTTGGAGATAATAACCGCTTGTGGAGAGACATTGTATATTATATATTCAATATATAATATGTTTTTTAGTAGGGTATCAATATGTATGGATTTTGACATTAAAAATACATAGAAATATTTGGTTTTTGTATACAATTAAATATATATTACTCATACGTACTCATTGAAATAATCACAGATCATTTACAGAAAAGTACGAACTTAATAGACTAAAAGATGGATATGTTTGATGGACACATGAAATAATGAGCACTTTTACAAGTTTGAAAGAATAAAAGGGTGAATCTCGAGCTGATTTAATTCTTGCGTGCATCGCTGTTTACGTCCTTAGTCGACGTTGATGTCAGATCACCTGTCCTTATAGAAGGACAAGCTCTCCAACCCGGTGTGTGGAACTCGCCGTCAGGGGATACAATCTCGTCAACAATAAAGCCAATGAGTTGTTCTTGGAGTGCTTCAACCCGGTGCGGCGGGATCACATCTTGCACATCGATGTTGGGCTGACAAAGAACGAAATTAATAAATCACTGAGCATGTAATTAAAGTGTAAGTATTAATTGATATGTGCACTCACCTCGTTGTCGCTTATGGGCACATCGCCGTGGGTAATATTTTGCATGTAGTGGCACACATAATAGCCACATAAGTTGTTTCCAGCTGTCTGTTTTAATACTCGAGTGCTTATTTGGACGATGAATTCATTCTCGAATTGTCCTTGTTGCTTCTTGCGAAACCTTGCGAATGCCCTGTGACGCTGCGTTATTATGAATAGCAATTATCGGACTTGGAATTAGCAAGGTATTTCAATATAATAAGGAAACAATTGTATATATATTTGCTATAAACCTGTTTAGGACATCAATGATATACTGATATTGTTCCATCGGTCCCCTTTTTGAGTCTTGAACAATGATCTTGCTACTATCAAGCTTGATGACCAAAGGATCGATGATACTGGTCATATATTGCGACATATATATAACTAGCTAGCGATATTATCAATGCCTTGGAAAAGAAAAGTTTATTAATGCGTTATGAGAACACGTAAATATACGTACATGAAGTTGAAGGGCGTAAGTATGTATGGTTTGTAGTGTTGTCCCATGAATGCATCTAGAACGTAATCCTCAAGAGCTTTAGCGCTGTATCGAATACGATCTCATTGACAATTTCCGGGTCGAGGAAGCCCACGTTGAATATGTTCTGTTTTCTACATCGTTGTATCTCCATTCTACGTAGAAATGGATAAGTTATTAGAGTTGCACTTATATGGTACAAGGAAGTAAATGGTAAAGTTATGAGCTTGATACTTACAGGCACCAGCAGCTCATGAGAGACACGTTCATAGAGTCGCTATGGTAGATATTGTATATGTCTTGGTCGAGCCATATGGTGTTGTCCCCACGATAGAAATCTTCTTGTCGACCGGAGAGGAACATTTCTTTGTTGAGCAGACTCTATCATGTACCATTCATGAAATTGTCGCATCTTGGTTGGCGAGTCCTTTATCTTATTTGGATCAATTAACTCCCGGCCAAACTTATATTGCCATCGACTTACGCCATTTGGAGAACATCGATCCTAGAACACCGCCTACGGAAGTGAGTCCGCCTCCTTCATAAATCTCTCAAGGTTCTCTGATCTTGCCGCACCGATCTTGATCTCTCTTCGCTTTGCCGCCGCCGCTGACCCGTTTACTCTTCCGTAGCCTTTATTATTATGCGTTCATAGTTGGACGGCACAGGAGTGGCATTGCACGACAGGTCAAGAAGTGTTCCCTCACGTTTGGATCAACGGGTCCGTTTGGGTCAGCTGACTTCTTTGGTGCGAAGTGTGCAGCCTCTTCTTTGGTGACGATCGCGTACTTCTCCTCGTCGGTCCTATCATATGCCCTCTTTGGAGGTTCCTTTACCCTTTTGACCGGCTGGGTGTGCCTTCGTGGGAGCAGGTGGAGTAGTATGGCTCTTGAGCTTCTTCCTCGGAGGAGATGGTGGAGGTGTCGGTTGTCGTTGTGGAGGAGGCGTCTGTTGTCGTTGTGGAGGAGGCGTCTGTTGTCGTTGTGGAGGAGTCGATTGTCGTTGTGGAGGAGGCGACGCTGAAGGAGGCGTCGGTTGTCGAGGAGGCGTAGGTTGTCGTTGTGGAGGAGGTGTCGGTTGTCGTTGTGGAGGAGACGAGCTTCCTCCAGCCGGCGGCTCCGGAGATGACGCCTCCACGCCATCTGGAAATATGATCAACCTTTTTCGCCAAAGGATGATATTGTGGAGGGCCTGTCCAAGCTTGGTAACGTCGTCGCCTCCAGCAATATCGAGTACTAGTTCTTCAAATCCGCTCAGCACCTCCTCCACTGCGACCTTCGAGTAACTCATGGGTATTGTGTTGCAGTGGAAGGTCTGGCCCGGTGACACCGGCAATGCCATGCCGTAAGCCACCCTGATGGAGAGGTTGCGCGCATTGATATGTAGCTCACACTGGCAGCGAACCCTTATGTCATCAACGGGATAATGGGCTTGCAAGTCTTCGTCCCCTTGAGGGGCCCGGTGGGCCAGCCGCTCGCCCCGACGGGCTGATCATGGCGTCAGGTGATTGATTGGACTCTTGATCCACGAAGGTTCTTGAGAGCTATCCGCACTTGTTGCGCAACTTGTTGCGCCACTAGATCTCCAATGCTAGCCTGGTTGCTCTAAGCTCCGTTCAATTGGCGCATTTTATTTGCTTCTCTTGTTTTGGTTCTCTGGCGGCTCTGTGCAGCGTATCCTTCACGAAACCGTACTTCCATGGCGTCTTGCCAAAACCTCATGTCCGTCCCGGGTGCTCAGGGGTTTGGAGGGCATGTGTTAGCTCATCATTCTCCCTGTCTACCACAAAAGAGCTTGACTGAGACTGCTCGATGGCTTGTACAATTCTCTGGCCAACATCTTGTACATTTGGTAGCATCACCAAACTGCCATCATCTGCAAGGCTCCCCCCGTGACCCATGAACCAATTGCGCAGGCGCTCTTCCCACAAAGCAGTAACCGGTGTGACGTCCTTGGCCAATAATTCTTCTTCTTTCTTGTCCCATTTCGGTACAGCCTTGAGGTAACCACCGGTGCCGAGATGGTGGTGGTACTTCTTCATCTGTGCATTGGTCCTATTCTTCTGACTTGCAACCTGGCCTTCAGCTGACATCTTGTACTCCTCGAATGCTTCCCAGTGATCGGCCAGATTAGGAAATTGGTTGAAGTCAGGTCTTTCTCCCTTCTGCACGTACTTTTTCTTTGAGAGCCGACTTCCATGACTGAAATGAGAGTGCCATCTTCTTCAACGTATAATTCTTGGCCTTGTCTCCAAACCCTTGAGGAAATGTGAAATTTTCCAGAATATCTTGCCAGAGGAGGTCCTTGGTAGCTTGAGGAACTTCAGCCCATTTCTTGATGCTAATTGGGACGTGATCTCTTACGTGGTAACCGCAGCGTTGTTGAACGGCCCAAGCTAGCGAAAGAGGTGCAATCGGCTTCCCATCGTTGTCAATATCGGTAAACACATGCTTTGTGGACGGCTTCTTGTTAGGTCCCCGATTCTTGGATTGGTTGCTCGATGTACCAGGCTTTAAATAAACAAACATATATGTAACATGTCAGAGTGTATTCTAATAATGAATTGCGATTAATTAACATGCCCACAGGAATTATTTTCTTCTGACCATACCTCGGTGTTAACGGCGTCCACATTCTCGCCGGAACGGTGTTACCGCCACACGGCCGCAGGATAACCTTCATAGTCGGCGATGGAGTCTAACAGGAACTGTTCTTCCTCGTCGAAATTAGGGTCACCACGTGTTGGTTGTGCCATCTATAAATGTTGATATAATGTAACCTTAAATTCGAAAACATTTATAACAACATATATATATATATAGGTATACATATACCAACATGAGGAGGAAAGGGGACGTCGGTGAAAGAACAGATCTCACAGGAGTTGTTGTGTGAGGTGGAGGTAGGGGTGGAAATGAGTCAAGTTCACATTTTTTCGGTCATTTTTAAAATTAACATAGTTTAATTTAATATCATTTTATTTTTGGAATTGAGCTAACGAGCCGAGCCGATCTAGCGCAAAATTCAATTTCAATATATATATGGTATTGAGCTAACGAGCCGATCTACCGCAAAATTCAATTTATTTTTGGAATTGACCTAACGAGCCGAGCCGATCCATACACCATCACCAACATACACACACACACACACACACACACACATATATATATATATATATATACAATGTCTCTCAATATATATACACAATACCAAATACCAACATACCAAATACCATACACCATCACCAACAACATACATATATATATACAATGTCTCTCAATATATATACACAATACCAAATACCAACATACCAACATACCAAATACCATACATACCAAATACCAACATACCAAATACAATGTCTCGCAATATATATACACAATACCAAATACCAAATACCAAATACCAAATACCAACATACCAAATACCAACAATACCAAATACCAACATACCAAATACATATATGAACATAATTAACAACATACATACCAACATACCAAATACATATATGAAAATGCCTTGTGGACATTTCATCGAACACCTTATGGGCGATCAGAATGAGGAGGTGGGGGTACACACAACTATACCTACCTCCTCCAGGGTGGGGTGGCGCAGCGGCGTCAGCCTTGATGGCGAGGCGGCATCCGTGGCGATGGCGGAGGCGGCGTCGGCAGTGCCTGAAGCGACGAGCACGGCGTGAGCTGCAGGGCGCGCGGGACTTAGGAAAATTTGGAGGTGTGACGAAGGGAGAGAGTGCGAGCGTGTATAAAGGCAGCCACCTCTACAAGCGGTTCTTAATACAAACCACTTGTAAACGTGAGATCTACAAGCGGTTCTTAATACAAACCGCTTGTAAAATGTTCTATAAGCGGTTCCAATTAATAACCGCTTGTAGAGACCGCTTGTAGAAAGAGATCTCTACAAGCGGTTCCAATTAATAACCGCTTGTAGAAGCTCTCTCTACAAGCGGTTATTAATTGGAACCGCTTGTAGAGATATCTCTACAAGCGGTTATTAATTGGAACCGCTTGTAGAAGCCATCTCAGCGGTTATAATTGGAACCGATACATACTACTTAAAAGAGTGTGTTGCCTATTATGGTTGACAAGAACTCTCCTCTCCCCCCTGGCTAGCGCGGGCGCTTGAGTGCGGGCTCGAGGTCGCCTGTTCGAGCCCCACTCGCGCCCCGCTGGCCATTCTTTTTTTTCTTTTAAACCTTTTTTTTTTACTTTCTTTACCTTTCATTTTTTTTTACTTTCTTTATTTCTTTATTTCTTTATTGTTTTTTGTTTATATTCTTCATTTGTTAAACCTTTCTTTTTTTTTCTTTTAAACCTTTCTTCTTCTTTTTTTACTTTCTTTATTCTTTATTCCATACGGTTTATTTCTTTATTGTTTTTTGTTTATATTCTTCATTTGTTAAACCTTTCTTTTTTTTTCTTTTAAACCTTTCTCTTTTTTTTTACTTTCTTTATTCTTTATTCCATACGGTTTATTTCTTTATTGTTTTTTGTTTATATTCTTCATTTGTTAAACCTTTCTCTCTTTTTTTACTTTCTTTACCTTTCTTTTTTTTTACTTTCTTTATTTCTTTATTTCTTTATTGTTTTTTGTTTATATTCTTCATTTGTTAAACCTTTCTTTTTTTTCTTTTAAACCTTTCTTTTTTTTTACTTTCTTTATTCTTTATTCCATACGGTTTATTTCATGAGGTTTATTTCAAATAAACACGTACAGTAGAAGACACGTCTAAAAATGATCACACAAGTTCAAATAAATAAGTTCATACAGTAATACTGCATTTTAAGTAGTACCATACTATGTCTTTACAAGTCTTCCTTCGTTATGATCGTGACGCATGTAAGGAGCATCCAGGTCTGTGTCATTCAGGAGGCTTATGTCAACATCCACCGCAAAAGGAGGGAGCTCGTCGAACTGACTATAGTCTTCCTCATCTGTGACGTCCTCAACTCCGACAATCCTTCGTTTGCCTTGGAGAACCACGTGTCGCCTTGGCTTATTATTATTATTATTATCTTTCTGCTTCTTAGGCTTGCTTGACATGTCTATTACATAGAAGACCTGTCTCACATCATTTGCAAGGACGAACGGTTCACGCCTATAGCCGACTTGCGTGAGGTCAACGGTTGTCATGCCGTATTTGTCGACCTTTACGCCGCCTGAAGTCAGTTTGACCCATTGGCACTTAAATAGAGGGACCTTTAAAGGTCCATAGTCAAGCTCCCATATCTCTTCTATGAAACCATAATATGTGTCCACCTTTCCTTTGTTGTCTTCGGCATCTATACGGACACCGCTGTTCTGATTGGTGCTCTTGTCATCCAGGATCTCGTGTAAAATGTGTAACCATTTATCTCGTACCCCTTGAATGTCACGATTTCACTAGAAGGTCCCCGTGCCAATCGTTGCAATTGTTCATTGTCGACCCTTTGAAAAGGATATAGTTTTGTAACCAAGCGCCAAAGAATCCATGTGCTTCAGTGTTATCCAATCCTCGGACCTCCCAGGAATTCACGGCGTAGAATACTCTTGTGCTCAACAACATACGGGCCACCACAGTTGATTGTTTCAAAACCGTGAAATGTGCTTGCTTAAATCTAAGAAGATCATTGCATGCAATTGCTTTCCTTCCCTCGTCCCTTTTCCTCGTAGCCTTTGCCCTCATGGCGTGATATAGGGACGCCGATCGGATTTAGATCATTAATGTAATCCACACAAAATTCAATCACCTCCTCTGTCCCATAACCTCGGCAATGCATCCTTCCTGACGAACGGTTACGAACATACTTCTTTAGCACACTCATGTACCTCTCGAAGGGAACATGTTGTGCGGATACACTGGTCCGAGAATACCTATCTCTTTGACAAGGTGAGCAGTGAGATGAACCATAATATCAAAGAACGCAGGAGGAAATATCATCTCAAGACAAACCACACTTTGTACCACGTAATCCTGCAGCTTACTTAGTTTATCTGGGTCAATGACCTTATGCCAAATCGCATTGAAAAAAGAACACGACTTTGTGATTATCCCCGTACCCACTCGGAAGTATACCTCTTATAGCCACTTTGGGAGCAATTGTGTCATCAACACAAGATAGTCATGGGATTTCGTGTGCGATTTTATTCTCTTTCGTGTTTATGAGTCTCTTTACATTTGATGAGTATCCGGAAGGGACCTTCACACTATTCAGGCACTCTATCATGCTTTTTTTCTCTTCTTTGCTTAGAGTGTAGCTCGCAGGATGTAGGTAATGTTGTCCTTTTTCTCTCTTTTCCTGATGTAGGTCGTTCCTCAGTTCCTAGAGTTTAAGGTCCTTCCGACCTTGCAGTGTATCTTTTGATTGGCCATACATATCTATGTAGCCTAGCGGTTCAAGCAAACATTCTTCGTGATGTGCATGAAGTCAAGTGAGTGACGAACCTCCAAGACTTCCCAATAAGGCAAGTCCCAAAATCTTGACTTCTTCTTCCACATTGGCGCTGACCATCCTCATTCTCGCATGTGTTTGCTTCCGTGACCCTTTCCGAATACTACTTTCAGATTCTTTACCATAGCAAGTACATGTGGCCCGATGCGATCTTTGAGGCCTAGCACGAAGGTCTACTTGCCCGTTAAATTTCCTCTGCACGTCTTCAGCCATGGGTGACTCGTAGGAAGAAACCTACGGTGGCCCATGTAGACAACCATTCGAGAGTTTTTCAGGTACATGCTGTCCGTTTCATCTAAGCATTGGACACAAGCTCTATATCCTTTGATAGTTTGGCCAGACAGTTACCGAGAGCAGGCGGTCGTTGATTGTTACAAATAACAATGCACGTAAGGTGAAATACTCCTTTTGTACTCATCCCATACCCGCACCATCCTCCCACAACGTCACAAGATCTGCAACCAATGGTTTCAGGTAGACATCGATGTCATTTCCAGGTTGCTTGGGGCCTTGGATCAACAACGGCATCATGATGTACTTTCGCTTCATGCACACCATGGAGGAATGTTATACATACATAGTGTAACAGGCCAGGTGCTATGGTTGTCGCTCAACTCTCCGAAAGGATTCATCCCATCGGTACTTAACCCAAACCTTATGTTTCTCACCTCTTGTGCGAAGTCCGTACGTCCGATCGACTTTCCTCCACTGTGATCCATCTGCAGGTGTCTAAGCATACCGTCATCTTTACGCTCTTCTTTGTGCCAACGCATCATCTGGGCATGCGCTTTGTTAGCAAACATACGCTTCAATCGGGGAATCACAGGGAAATACCACAACACTTTAGCTGGAGGTCTCTTCTTCTTACGCTCCCCATCTATTTCACCTAGATCATCTCTCTTCACCTTATACCGTGATTCTTTGCACACTGGACAAACATCCAAATTGGCATACGCATTGCGATACAGGATGCAATCGTTACGACATGCATGTATCTTCAGACTTTCACCCCAAAGGATGCACGACTTCCTTTGCTTCATATGTAGATTCAGGCAGAGTGTTATCTTCTGGAAGCAACTTCTTTACGAGTGTCAACAACTCATCGAATCCCTTATCTGACACACTATTTGTGGCCTTCCATTGCATAAGTTCAAGTATGGTACGCAACTTCTTGTGGTCCTGCCCACAATTTGTGTATAAAGGAGTTCTGTGGTCCTCTAACATGCGCTGGAATTTCTCGAACTGTTTTTCATCTGTGTAGTCTCCCTCACCGTCATGCAGCATCTGGTCCAGCTCATCATCACCAAAGTCACTGAGTGTACCTCCCACGGAATAGCATTGCGTGGCGTCCGAGATATTTTTGAATCCCTCTTCTTCTTCCTCGTCTTCTTTATCGTCTTCCTCGTCTTCGCCATGGTTGGTCCAACTGGTATAGTTTGGCATGAAACCTCTCATCATTAAATGGTTCATAACCTGCCATCGCTGTGAGTGCTCTTTCTCGTTCTTGCAATCTACGCACGGACAACATATGAAGCTGCCTGGAGGCAGGAATGCAATGGCCGCATTGAGAAAAGCCTGCACGCCATCAATGAACTCTCTCGATCGACGGTCCGCATTGTACATCCATTGCCGGTTCATCTACAACAAGTAATAATTTCATATATTTTTTTCTTCTCCAAGAAAAACAACCCCACCTACACCTTCATGCAATTAAAGATCTACCTTTCTAATTATTTTTTTTATCCCTTTCTACCTTTGTAATTATTTTTTATCCTTAACATGTTTTCCTATTTTATTTTATACACTACTAATTACTTCATTGCAATGTCATATTTTGAACTAGATCACCATACATCTTCATACCATAACAAAAACAAGCATACAAAATAAATTTTGGGGAACAACTTCATACCATACACATTTCAACATGTTCTACCTAGCAAAGCAACACATTTCAACATGAATAAATCATGATTTCTCCACATCCAATGCATAAAAAACAGCAATATGTAGGTGAGAAAGATGCTAACATGCTCTTACTGACCTTAAAACACTTAATTTGAAGCTAAATCACCAGCAATTTCAAAACAAAAAATTTGGGCAGCACCTCCCCGGAAGAACAGTGCTCGGCCCTTCTCTGTTCATCAGACTGTTGGCTCGGGGAGGAAGAAGAAGTTTAAAGCGCTGGGCGGGAGGGATTCTAGAAGCGGTTTCATATACAAACCGCTTCTGAAGGTTGAGTTCTAGAAGCGGTTTGTATGTCAAACCGCTTCTGACTTTGTAGAAGCGGTTTGACAAACAAACCGCTTCTAAAACTAAGACTTCAGTAGCGGTTTGATACACGAACCGCTTCTAAATATAAATCTCTACAAGCGGTTGAGGTCTCCAACCGCTTGTGATAATTCATAAGCGGTTTGGTAAACGAACCGCTTGTGATGGTTGTCAACACAAGCGGTTCGTATGACCAACCGCTTCTAGAGACCCCCTCCCGCCCGTTGCTCACGAACCGCTTCTGGTGCGTGGGCCAGAACCGGTTCGCACCTAACCGCTTGTAATATACCGCTTGTGATGCCCAGTTCTGTAGTAGTGTTTATATATCTTTCACGGTAAATTTCTCTTGGATTCATATAGAAATTGCACCACTTGTATGAAATGCCTGCGTTCTCCAGACAAACTATGCGTCACCAAGGGGCTCATTTTCCATGCTGAAAATTGCAGTTAAGTTTCACGGTTACGTATGCAGCGGCCAAGGTTTACACGTGTCGATGGATGACCAGCTAGAATAGCATACATTCGCCATCAGAGCTTCTTGCAAAATTTTTTTTCAAGAATTAATTTATAATAATAAGCACTCTTATCGATGTAAAAAATTACTAGTAGGTTAGATGAGCACCATCTAGGCGAGGACGGTGACCATCGCAGATGATACGATCCAATTTTTAGGCGAGCATTAACCAACCAACGAATTCAAAACAACAATCACGGTTAGTTTGATTAATTAATTGATCACGTACGTACGTACTGGCAAGTTTCTAGTAAGATCGATCTAGCCCGTGTTATCGGATTGATGTGCACGGGGAGATATCAGGATGAAAATCATGACTTTTATGAGTACAATTTTTGTTAAAAGTGCTCGTACAAATTTTCTAAAAATCTCAAATATTAATTATCAGCTATAAATAAGTACATGGTATATATATATATCCGTGCAAAACTCAAATAGCAAACTCAATTCCGTTTGTAAGATAAAAAAGAAGAAGGCAGATACGATATACAATAATGTCAATTACTGTTCACCACTGTTACCCACTACTTTCGTATCGTATTTGTTATTTTTCATTCCTCACAATTAAGACCCCGTTTGATATGGTTTCAGATTCTAGTAGAGACGGAAACAGTTTCAGATTCTCGGTAGAAATGTTTCAGGTCGAATTAGAATCACTTTCTGCAAACCGTTTGGTACGGTTCCAGATTCTAGTAGAAACGGGGTTGAGGGTGATTCAATCACGGTGTAAAAAAAGAAAAAACGTTCCGAGGAGAGTCATTCCGAGTTTTAACCCATTTGGCTGGGTTTCTTCCATATTATAGTAGAAACAGCTCGGTTCCAAGTTGCCAAACGGGGCCTAAGATTGAGTTTGTTCTTAAAATTTTGTATGGATATATATATATATTTGAGATTTTTAAGAAACTTGCACATTTAATTTTAATGGAATTTGCACTATTTCATAAAACCGTCATTTTTACCTGATGTCTTCCCGATGAGCACAGCCAGACAGCAATAGATACGGTGATAGCAAATCATACAACTGTCCGAAAAGGAGAGGCTGAAGGGAACAACTCATGTTGCATTCATGTCTGTCTCATCCATACCGTAGATCTGCCTAGGCTAGCTATAACCATAGCCTAAAGGCATACTCTCTGTTCACTTTTATAAGACTTATTTTATTAATAATTTTTTTCACAGATATAAAGTTTGTATATAGATTTAAGGGGGTGTTTAAGTGATTTTTAGTTTGTGAGCACTTAAATTTGTAGCCTTTGAATCTAGATCCATTGATCCAATCAATTTGCCATCTCTCCCCACCACCGTCCTCTTTATAGGCCCCCAAGTTGAGTGCTCACAAACCAAAAAAACACTCGAGTGTTACTTACCCGTTCTCTAGATTTAATGAAGAATTTCCTTCTATATCCATATTTATTCTCTCAATCATATGCATTTATTCATTACCACCCACAAAAAGTATATCTTTTATCTTTCAAGACAATTAAGTGAGAGCATCTAAGTTATTTTCTCATGTACCTTTCTTAATTTTAACACAATTTTAATTCTTGCGCAAAGTCCAAATACGTTTTATAAAAATAAATGGAGAAAGTACTGTATGCGTGAAAAGATGCAGCCGGTGCTAATACGGTTGGATGGTTTTTTAGCATCTTCACGTTCACATTGAATCACTCAGATACGTACTCCCTTTGTCCCACAAAGAGTGTATTTTTAGTTTTTTTTCAGACAAATTAGTGTGCAAAGTAAATGACTAATGTGACCATCATTACTTCATGCACAGGTGTGCTGGTGCTTTGGTTTCCACCAGCACTTAAATGAGCATGCATACATTTATAACTGGGCCCTATGGACTAAAGATGCGCTCTTTGTGGGACAAATTTTAAACACTAGAAATACACTATTTGTGGGACGGAGGGAGTATGCACGTATACTATTGTATCTGTTCCAAACTGATGCATCTTAGAACGCGTGTGGTCAAAGAATTTTGACTATACTAACATATACTCCCTCATCCTAAAATATAAGACACAACAACTACTTTTTTCAAGTCCCAGAATACAGGATGCGGCGCCTCCTCGGTTTCTGTTCTAACTTCTCTCCCATCTCTCATGCACATGCATGCATACATTAACCTTATCTCTCATCTCTCATGCGCATTCATGCATGCATGCATGTATGTATTAACCCCCTCGAGCCCCGCGCGACGCAACTGCTTCTTTGGTCTCTGCGTTGGTAGGAGTTACCCCTTATATAATGGGATGGATGGAGTACACGTTTATTTATATATGTTGAATAAAAAATAATATCAGTAGATTTTTTTCATCAAAAGTGCTTTTATATTAACAAGAAATACATATAAAAAGATATTTTGGCGTAAAAATTGCACAAATTAAAATCACAGGTAATTGAAATGAAATACAACACAGAAGCTTTCCGTCGTGTCCATAGCCACGTCGACACCATCTTTGGACACTTGTACTCCCATGAGAATTACAAGTGGTCTTGTATTGATGACCTCCTAGTCTCCTACAACAAAAGGAGTACCAACTAGAAGGGGGTGGAAATCGAGCCAAGCCGTTGTTTTTTCGAGTTTTTTTTTTCAAAATTGATATAGTTTAATTTAATATAATTTTATTTACAATTTGAAAGTATTTTTAGAATCGAGCCAACGAGCCGAGCTGAGCTAGAGCAAAAACTAATTTTATTTAAAATTAACTCATTCAATAATTAATCAAAAAATAGGCGTAATTAAAGCAATTTTGAACCGAACCAACGAGCTTCACAAACGAGCTTTTGTTCCAGCCCTACCAACTAGGGAAACTAGGTGGGACCCGCGTGTTGCCAGCATAACCATAGAATCGTATTAGAAGGTTTCGAACGCTTGACATGAGCGTAGGCTAGCTTTGATTATAAATGAGGTAGCACCCCTTTAACAAAATTTGTTTTACAAATGGAATGGAAAATACAAAAAGTACGATTTGCAGTGTAAATTTGTAGACTAAATATGTTTTTAGTTGATAGAAAAGGAACATACATAGTTTCTGTTGCCAACACAAATAAAATTGAAAAAAACAGAAGAAATAGAATTACCCAGTTTTCCAAAATAAAGTAGGAATATAACACAGGAAATACAATCGATATTATTGCCCGCATTATAACTCATCCATTCAAAACTTTAGCACCACTTCTTTTCTCCTATAACTATGGTAACTAACAACAAACCCATCATGATTCAATATCCAGGAATTCACATTTCTATACAAAATGACAATAAAGGCATGAAACTTTCCTTCTTAATGGAAACGAAGCAGTGGGAAAATTCGCAATGCTCCTTCCCTGATTACTAACTAACTATTAATTAGAACATCTTGAAACTTCACTGAAAAAACATTTTAGGACAAAAAGAGGCACTTCCTCTTGAGAATATATTTTTGCTGACGGCAGGTGCGGGTAGAGCTGGGCACTTGGGCCGGCCCAAAGCACGGTGGTTTGGTCCGGTCCAAAACCCGGCACGGCACGGGGTGGGCCATGCTGGGCCTGCACGACAATGTAGCACGGGCCGTGCTAGGCCTGATATCAGGGCACGATGGGCGGCACGGCACGGAGGCATGGGCAGCACGCGGAGGCACGGGCACAGATCTACTGTCATAATTTTATTATTGTTGATGGCTATATTATATCACTTATCTACAATGATTTTATTTCACTAGATTTCTAATATTGTCGAGGTAATGAGTGATGATTTTTTTCAAGAGAAAAAGTAATGTTGGGCTTTCTACATATGACCATCTCTCGTTCTCTCATTGGCCAATGAGCGAGAGAGAGGGAGGCAACAGATAAGAGAGATTGAGAGGGACGGTCAAGAGAGAGGAAGCAACGGGTAAGAGAGAACTGAAAGAGATTGAGCAATGTGTGTCCCTGTCTCCTTTCCTCTCGTCGCAATAGTGTAAATGGGCCGGGTCTGGGCCGGCACGACACGACACGACACGAAGCGTAAATGGGCCGTGCCTGGGCTCGTCGAAGGCGAGCTGGGCCTGGCCCGGCCCGGCCCGGTAGGCACGATGGGCTGTTACGGTCCGGCACGATTCAGACACAAAGCACGATGGGTCCGGCCCATCCCGGCACGGCACGATGTCCACCTCTAGGTGCGGGGCGGCAGGTGAGGTGCACGGAGCGGCGACCGGCGCGATGATGACCGCGATATAGGAGGGAGACAACAGAGGTGAGGAAAAGGAAAAAGAAGAGAAAAAGGAAGAAGAAGGGAGAGGGAGAAGCAGAAGGGGGAGAGGAGAGGAGATGAGCTATACCGTCGGAAGTCGGAACAATCATTTTGCATGGAGCCCCCTCTCGAGATGTAAAATCACATGCCGACTTGCCGGCTGCTATGCTCGTGCTAACAATAGGAGAGGGCAGGAGCACAAGTTAATCGACGCGCCCGGCCGGGGACAGTTAAAACGGAAGGGGAGCCTCCTTTCCCGCGAAAAGAGGGAGCTCCCACCCTTCCCCACCATTAATCTCTCCCCCACAAACAAAACACCGCTGTTCTTCCGTGTTCTTGATCCAGCGACGACCTTTCTCGTGCGGGAAATTTTGGGGAGGTAAGGTCGATCTGACACTGAGCAAGAAATTCTAGCTTTTTCCAGAAGAATTCTTGCTTCGGCACTTGTTGCATCGATCAATTGTTGCATCGTTTCTTGGCTTCTTCAAACCTTTGGGGATCGAATTAACAAGATCCATTGTTCTTCCTTCCCATTTTAATTTCCTTCCTTACCAAATTCTTCATAACTGTTGCTCGATCGCTTTCAAGTTGAGCTCTAGAACCGATCCGCCTTTTCTTCCTCTAAGAATAAGAGGCCGTGTCCATCCTGTGATGTTTCGAATTTAGAGCTTTTCAGGTCCCCTGCATGCGAAATGCTTTGCTGACCGCCCCAAATTAACCCGCGCATCCAGTCCGGCCGCGAGATCAGAAAATGTCTTGCTGCGGAGGCGCCGAGGAGGACAGCTACGGCCCGCCGGCCAACCAAGCGGCTCCGCCCCCCAATGTCAACGCTCCCGGTAAGTCCAATCCGCACTCTAGCCATCGTCGCCGGCGCTGCCTGCCGTTGTTGCATCGCCTTGCCACCTTTTTCAGTTTTTCTCATGCATGGAGCGTGCATGCGTATGGGTCGTGATCACGTTCTTGATTTGACCGCGTTAGTGATTAATGGTGATGCAGGCAACCGAGGCGGGCCGAGAGGCCCGGGCGCGCCGAGGTCCGGAGGGCCACCCAAGGTCGTCAACATCGACGTGCCCGCGATACCGCTCGACGAGCTCAACAAGATCACCAACAACTTCAGCGACCGCGCCCTCGTCGGCGAGGGCTCCTACGGCCGCGTATACAACGGGACACTCAGCGACGGCCGCGCGGCGGTGATCAAGAAGCTCGATCCCAGCGCCTCGCAGGATTCCGACACCGAGTTCGCTGCTCAGGTGCGTGCTAATTAACTCGATCTTCCTTGCGACTTCCATTGAGACGACGGCCGGTGACGCCACGACAATTTAATTTCACCCAACTTTCTTCTCTTCGTGCTCTCGTCCCGTCGCCGCAGCTAGCGATGGTCTCTAAGCTTAAGAACGAGTATTTCCTGGAACTCATGGGGTATTGCATGGAGGATGGCAACCGCATGCTGGCCTATCAGTTTGCAACGATGGGTTCTTTGCATAACATCTTGCACGGTGCGTCCCTTTTTACTGCTCACGGCGAGAGGTGCTTCTATGCCCTTCCTTTTAAAAGTTGCACAACTATTAAAGCATAAATTAATGACGGGTAGATAGTGATTACTTACCCCTTCGCTTGCTTTAAGATTCGTGCAACTTATACTAGAAGGAAAAGCATAGAAGCACTGCTCACGGCCAATCGCAAGTACATGTCGACAGATCTGTAACCATGATTTACCAATGAATTGATACGATTCTTGCCCAATGCCCGGCGTAGGCAAGAAAGGAGTGCAGGGCGCTGAACCGGGCCCTGTCCTGAATTGGGCTCAGCGCGTGAAGATAGCTTACGGGGCGGCGAGGGGGCTAGAGTACCTTCATGAGAAGGTCCAACCATCAATCGTCCATCGAGATGTTCGGTCCAGCAACGTTCTTATATTCGACGACTTCAACTCCAAGGTTGCCGATTTCAATCTGACGAACCAGGGCACCGACACCGCCGCCCGGTTGCATTCGACTCGAGTGCTAGGAACCTTCGGATACCATGCTCCAGAGTAGGACGAAACTATCTTGACATGTCAGATTGTGCATCCATCCGGTTCTGCCCCAGAGGCATTTCCCTTGCTCACGTTTGTTGTTTGGATCTTGGTAATATTCAGATATGCTATGACGGGACAAATCAATCAGAAGAGCGATGTCTACAGCTTCGGCGTGATCCTTCTAGAGCTACTAACCGGAAGGAAACCGGTCGATCACACCATGCCGAAAGGGCAACAAAGTCTTGTTACTTGGGTATTGAGCTGTTTTAATTTTCCTTTCAGAAAACCTGTATACTGCTTCCTAAGTGACCTGTTTTAATTATTCGCAATGGTCTTCACATTTATGTATATGTGTCTCATGATCTCGCGAGGTAGGCCACTCCAAGGTTGAGCGAAGATAAAGTTAAGCAGTGTGTTGATCCAAAGTTGAACAACGAGTACCCTCCAAAGGCTGTTGCTAAGGTACGCTACTGTAGCAAATCCGGCAAAGTAGATGCAGCATATGCTTCCTGAAAACAGGAGAGAGTACCGATGTTTTCTTCTTCTTCTTCGTGTTTTCAGCTGGCGGCAGTTGCAGCGCTATGCGTTCAGTACGAAGCTGACTTCCGACCGAACATGACGATCGTCGTGAAGGCGATCCAGCCTCTTCTCAATACGAAACTGCCTGGGCCAGCAGCAGAGGCACAGGCCTGATCAAATTGGATGGGAGCTTTACGCTAGGCAGAAAGAAGCCTGAACTTAATTGCATGGTTTCTTGTGTTACTGATCAGGGTGTGTGCCTAAGGGGTCGTGCATCCTTGCTCGATCAATTCAGCGTGTTTTTTTTGTAAAACAAACGCTGATCCGTTGGGCACTGCAGGATATTACATATAGAGGGGCATTTTGCTAACCGGTGAAATGAATTTATATACGTTATTGTTTGTCATGCCATATGTACCTCCTCGTTAAGAACTCGACAAGGTCTGTTTAGCTGCTCTTCCTTAAGAACTCGACAAGGATTGCATGCTGCATCACCAACAAGTTCTATATATTGCTGTTTTTTTTTTCTGTTGCTAAAAAAGGGGGAAAAACACTACAAGTTGCACAAATCTTAAAGCAATCGAAGGGATGAGTAATCATCGTCTACCATTCATTCATACTTTAATATTTGTGCAGCTTTTTAAAAGAAAAGCACATAAGCACATCTCAAAAAACTGGGGACGGAAGGAAACCATCAAAACCTAAGAAGCCATGCTAAGATGGGAGCGGACGGCTATTCGGACCATAAGTACGTTGGAGAGAGACACATGGCGGCCGACCGCCGGGCGTCCGGAAGACTGCATCGCGCCTGGCAGCCATCCGGACGCCCGGCAGTCCACAAGGTACCGAGCGAGCGCTGCGTGCACAGGAAGCTTGGTGCGGGCTTCGGTGGAGCACCAGAACCCACGGCGCGCGCACGTCGGCGGCAGCGGGAGCGCCGGCCAATCCAAGCGCAACCGTGAGCAGGGGCAGCTTGGTCCGGCCGGGCCCTGCGTGTGCCGCCGTAGGATTTTTCGTTGGAATATTCATTTGAAGTAAAGCAGGAGCCGCCTGCCCAAACGTCTCCATCGGCGCACGACCAGGCCCGTACGTAAGCGCGAGAGCATCCTCCCTGGGCGCCGCCGCTCGTTCGCCAGCCCCCGGCTTCGTCGTCCGGCCGGCCGGTGCACTTGTACCGCTACCGTCGGTGCCTCCGCGGCAAAAACTCAATGTTTGATAACTGCAGTTCAATACGCAAGAAATCCAGTAGTACACACCCCACATTTGTCTTTTAAAATTGTACCATAAAATCTAACAAAACTACCAACGGGAAAACAAGTTGTTATCTCAAATAGGGATTTTTGCAAAAAAATTCCACCGTAAGTAAGGGAGTTTGTAAAAAATCTACCTACATCTCAAAGTTCGTCAAAAACCCATCCGCAAGTTCTATGTGGTTGCAATCCCCCAAAACGGCCAATTTACTCGCTGAAGCTCATACATGACGCTTGCATGGCAATCTTAGGCTGTGTTTGTTTAGGCTGGTCTTTGGAGGAGAAGTCTTTGGAGTGGAAGAAGCTAATTGCTCTTTGGAGCCGGAGGTCGGAGTGGAAGAGACTTGCTGTTCGCTTAGTTCGACCGGTGAACCCGTGGTCAGGCCGATGGGAGTGGAATGTCCGAAATGCCCTTGTTTATCGCAAATTGGGTGTAAGTCCCGGGTTAGCTGTTTTAAGGGTAATTGTCGTGTTTAAGATCTGTTTTAAGCGTGAAGTACATGATTTTGACGGGATTTATCTGAAATTTTGTAATTTGTCTGGATTTAGCATAAATTACCTGATTGTAATAAGTTTAAACTGAAATTGAGTGTTTTCATACAATTGATAAAATTTAACAATGAGAAAGCCACACATAAATGATTGCAGATAATAGAAAATATTATTAATCAAGTGGTTGTCGTAGTCCAATGCTATATCATAGTTACACCAAAATGTACCACTAATCATCATCCAAAATCTACCCATAAAATGTCGTAATAGAGATACTAATATTGAATTATTTTTCCATACTCCAATCAACCTGTAGCAGCCAGCAGCCCATTAGCAATAGCTTCACGAGTTGCGATCATGTCCACATTGCCTTCTCCCTCATGGTTCCCCCCAGTTGTGGAAACCACATGCCCTAGAGGAATGTAGTTCTCATCACGGTCACACCTATCAAAGTGCATATCAAACACTTGGCTCTCTCTAATGAAGTTATGCAATGCCATGCACGCGATGATAATCCGAGTTTGCTTCTTTATTGGGTAACTAGGGACGGACCGTAAGATGCGCCATTTTGCTTCAACACACCAAATGTGCGCTCAATGACATTACTGAGCGAGGAATGAGCATAATTGAACAACTCTTTTTACCACTTGGTGCTCGGCCTTGGCGAACTTCGGTAGATGGTACTTTTGTCCTCTCAGATGGTGCAAGATAGCCAGGTTCGTTGGGATAACCAGAATCAACAAGATAATATTTGCCTACAAATTATATATGTTAGTGAAAGACAACACAAACAGTAATATGTATTATAGTTGATGTATATAGAGTTTATACCTGCTGGAGGATGTGGAAACCTCTCTTTGTACTTGTCGAGTGTATCCCTGAATATCCTTGTGTCGTGTGCAGAACCTGGCCACCCAGCTACCACGGAGGTGAATCTCATGTCAAAGTCACATACTGCCATAACGTTCTGTGTTGCAAACCCATGGCGACCAACATGGTTAATCATCTCATCAGCTGGCACAACAACTGGGATATGTGTCCCATCAATTGCACCTATGCAATTGTTGAAGTGTGGTGAGAATCTTGAATCACGAAGTCTCTCATGTATGGTTGTGAAATTGGGATCAATGGGTTTTATGATGTATTCTGCCATTCTATTCAAGCATGTCAACACATGCCTAAACTTTCTATGGATGGTGTCCGTTGATCTATGGAACCGATTGTGCACTTGGCTCACAGATTGGGGTCCACCAACAGTCCACAGAAACATTGCAAGGGCCTCTTCAGAACACATAAACTTTGTTGCTTTCAATCCATAATGTTGTACCAAGGTATCATGCAATGCATCAAAACAAGGCCTAGTCATTCTAAACATTTTGTAACATTCTTCTGTAGACCCCAAAGTATCAAAGGTCCATTGCTGACCAGTACTCTGTGCTCCTTCTTCTTCCTTTTGTATGTGTACTTTGCACCATGCGCAATAGTAACATAAGCAGCATACAAGAATCGGTGCCGTCTTCTCCTTCTTAGCAGCTCCTTTCTGACAACAGCAGCAATATCCCCATCACTAGAATCAGTCTCAACATCGCTTTCACTTGTTGTGCTCATCTAAAAACAAGAAGTAAACAATATAGGAGCATACAAAGAAGTAAACAAGAATGAAACATGACAAAGGTACAATATAGGTGCATACAAAGTAGTAAACAACATTAGACCATAACGAAGATACAATATAGGAGCATAGAAAGTATCATTACAAATTTAAAAAAGGGTCTCAAGCAACTAAGGGTACTACATTGTATAAAATAAGCATAAAAGAAACATAAAAGAAACATAAAAGAAGCATAAAAAAAACATAAAAGAAACATAAAAGAAGGGTCTAATGCCTCTTCCTGTCCTCATATTGCCTCTTCAACCATTGAAACCTCCCCTCATTTGTCTTCATAGCATAAAAGAAGCAACGGTTCTCAAGTTTACCAAACAACTTTGTAGCAATGTAGTACTCATCACTTGTTTCATTTGCCCCACACTTGATAACTTCATCCATGATGGCATTAATATCATTGGCCATAGAGACATTGCTAGATGCATCTGATTTGTCCTCACTAATGACATGATCAACAAATCTCTTGAAGTCCTTTCCATAAGGATCTTTCTTAGGCCTCTTTGGATCAAGGTGCAATAGCAAAGAAACCCCATGCTTCTTTTGAACAGGCACAGGTGCAGGGCTAGGTTGAGGGGTCACTTGAGCTTCATCCTCCAAATCAACAATGTCTTCATCTATCTGAACTGTTGCAGGTGCAGGTGCAGTCTCCTCCTCTTCAACACCAGGCATTACCAAAGACTTCCCAGAGATATTTGCCCTCTGAACATGGCCTCTAGCAACGACAAGTTGTCCGGAGGACCTTACGAAAATCGTCGATGTCTTTATGGACCTGCACATACAAAGCAATCTCCGTTAGTACAACAACATAACATGAGAAAGAAATGTACAATGCTTTTGAAAGATCAATACCTTGATCATGCTAGCCCACTCTTCTTCACTAGCTGTTATAGTTTGTTTCTCATTATCCCATCCAAATCCAGTTGCTTTTTGCAAGTAGTACGCCCAAGCTGTCCAAATACTCTTCAATTCATCCCATCGATTTTTCATTTGTTTTTTGGTATACATTCTACCAGTCCGCTTGTGGAACTCTTCGATTAAATTCTTGTAACCTGTTGGACTCAATGACTTGGTAGGCCTATTGCCATCAAGGGTCTCATTGGCGACAATTTCACGTAATATCCTTGCTGCATCAACATCCCAAACCGCCTTTTGTTCCATCTATCATAGGCAATTTTAGTTTATGAATACAATAGGTGCTTGCTGCATGCATTCAACAATGAACAATCAACAATATCTATCAACAAAACTTCCAAAAAAATATTGTCACGCTGACTAAAACCGTATGCCAATTACCGAAGATCAAGCATGGCCTGGATTGTACCATTCGTAATGCAGAATTCTGTAAAATTTATCTATTGTCCTACCACTAGAATTCCATAAAGTATAACATGACAATCAAGAAATTTGTACTATCTATTGTCACTGACCATTCTTTTTCCTATTACAATATTGTACTATCGCTGTGAGGTCTTCCAAGAAATTTGTAGTCTACAGTGAAAGCAATCAAGAAGCTAGGGATTCGAAGAAGTATCGTAGATGCCAGATGAGTATATGTTGTATTGATGGTGGTACGTAGTAGCCATAAAGTGCTGTAATATTGCTTACAGTCTGCAGATGAGTATTACTTCATATATCAGGAATAATGAAGAAAACTAAGAACTATAGGTGATTTGAAAGTGCTTTCCTGAATGCTATCATGAGAACAACTCAAAGTCATTTTAGTGGTAGTAGGTGTTATAACTTTGTCAGTGCCCAAAGATGACAAAACAACCTTTTCCTGAACCCAGAAGGATCATATCTATATCATTCTGTTGGTGCAACTAATCTGCTAATTCAGTGTGCGGTAAGAGGGTTTTGTGTATGCGTTTCCACAAGGGCGCTAAGAATCCAAAGTTCCCAATCCATATCATTCCAAAGTTTTCTCACTCAGCGCACAAGGCAAGTAGATTGATTTGTTGTAGTTCTGCCAACCTAGAATTGCGAGTTGAGGACACCAGAATGATACAGGAGGGATGTAGAACCGATTTTAGTAAATAATTCACAGGGACATATCTGATATGCAAATCATGATAGAGCTACAAACACATAAACTATTGTTTGAGTAGCAGATTAATATGAAGAAAAAAAAACTCGGAAAAAAAAAGAGATGAGATCATCAGAAATAGAACTAAAAAAACATAATCACAGTTGCAAACACATAAACCCCCGTTTGAGTCAGATTTGTAATCAACATCAGTGAAATGAAAATAACAAAGCACCATTTACGAATGTATCTTGTTCTTTTTTCATATAGCAACTACTTACCCTAAGCTGCGGCGTTATCAAATGCATAAGAAATTTTTTTGTCCACAACAATATTCCAACAAATTGGACCATTTTATCAGGTTGTATGCATAGAAATTTGCATAAAACATGTTCGCATGATCTGTACATTGACTTATGATTAACAGTGAATGTAGCAAACCAAAGTCATACGACCTGAATGATTCTAGTGACCCACGATTTAGCTTTGCCCATGAGTTAATGGAGTTTCACGATTCCTCTAAAAAAAAGGATGGTAAAACACTCTCTGCTGTACTCTAATTACGGGACTAGCTCACCCAAAATGGCCTCCAAGGCAGAGAACAACGTAATCATATACTGATGACAGTGAAATTATTGTCTGTTGTATCATAAACTATATGAAATCGATTAGCAACATCCTTCAGGTAGCAGATCCACAACAAGCAAAGCTAATCCGACGAGGTGGGGCGGAGAATACTAACCAAGGTATGGCCGGTCGAAGCGTCGTGAGCGGGGTGAGATTCGGGGCGAGCGGCTCTCGACGAGGTGGGGCGAGGGCGAGATCGCGGCGAGGACGCCGTCGTCCGGCGAGGGCGTATGTCGCGGAGGGCGAGGTCGCCGCGGCGATCCGGAGATGCGGAGGGCGAGGTCGCGGCGGGAAGTCGTCCGGCGAGGAGGAGCCACGAGGCCGGGCGTGTCCGGCGAACCCTAGCCAGCCGCATGGCCGACTCAGCGTGACCGAGAGCCCGAGAGAAGGGAGGAGGTTTGGGGAATTCGAGTTTGGAAGATGAAAAAAACGCATACATTTTTGGATATATGGGGGATGGCATGTTTTTGTAATTAAGAGTTAAGTTGTAAGGGTACCAGGGAAGTGGGATTTTCAGAAGCACCAGCCAGCCCCAAAAGCATCGATTTCCTTGCTTCTCTCGCGTAGTGCAAATTGGGCTGGAGCTTTTTCTCTCCAGCTGGCTGGAAAAATGCCGTTTGTTTTGGCTTGTAGCTTATGGAGGCCTAGAAGCCTAATAAGCTCCAGCTTAAGCCTAAACAAACAGACCCTTAGTAGACCAGTTTTGTGGACGATGAGCAGAAAAGTTGTGTAAGCGCATGGTAGGGCACAAGCTAACCGCAGGAGAATAAAGTGCGACACAAGAGTGGAAGAATAGAGGAACAAGGAAGAAGGACGATCAGGTCGCACAGGAGGATTCTTGTAGTCTGGATAGATTTGGATGCGATCTCATCAACGGAGACAACTAGGTTAGTGATTATTAACTTCTAGGACTCTAGGAGCTTCAACAAATAAATTGATCTTTGGGGTTGAGGGAAGAGGGATTTGCAACCACATGAAACATGAAACTTGCGGGTGGGTTTTGCCGAACCTTGAGACGCAGGTGTGTTATTTGCAAACTCCCCCGCTTGCACGTTGAGTTTTTGCAAAAATCCCTCTCAAATAAAGTAAAATGTTTGGCCATAGTTCCCATGTACTGTAATATAAGTAAATGGCATGATCAACAGGGTGTTGCCTGCAGAAGGTCTGACCCACCGGCAAGAATTTCACTAGAAAATAGTAGATAGCTCCAAAGTAGAAACAGAACTGGGAAGGCACAAACTTCATAAACTTCTAAACTTAACACCTGGTTATACCTAAACAAAACCCACATTTGATTTGCAACGGAAAAACTGTTACATACAGAAGTACATCCTATAGCGGATGAGCCTGGGAGCATTAAAAATTTACAATATGCAGGTTTCACAACTTACAAGTTAACCAGTGCTTTGCATGTTGCCCATATGCCTTGAATACGTGAGCATATTAGGGCTGCTGAACAGTAAGGCTCATATCTGTACTTCATGCAAAGCTGGAGAATCACTGTTCGAGCACTTTTCTGATGACAATCTGAGAAAAAGGTGTCCTGCCTCCCAGTAGCATTGGAGCACTTGAATAAAAGAAGAGGAAGTTAAAACCAACTAAATCAGCAAAGTCCAAACACAAATTAAGTATAATGTGCCACATTAAAAAGGTTACTCCTAGGGATGGCAACTGCATAAGGTGGTGATTGGTTCCCTATCCCAAAATTAAATACTGATTGGGACCATTTCCAAAGCGGATCATAATGGTAGAGGTGAACAGTACACCGTGCCATTACCTTGATACTATCTACTGTTTTTTGCAGTACCTAACAGATAAAGTGTTTTTTTTTTTTTTTGCTCGAACGGTTGACAGGGCCATTATGCTTCAATGGAACAGGACCTGAATCCGACAATTCCATCATTTCTCCCATCCCAAGCACCACTGGGGCACTGGCCACTGGACAGTTTTGCATAGTTACCTGAAATCCCAATTTGAAAACTGCCTTTTTCTTATTCAGTCTGAATTTAAGATTGTAATTCAATTCAGATTTGAATGAATCTAGTTCTGGCTAACCAGCTGGGAAATTTTTTTATCCAAATTGGCAAACTGTCTAGTTTTTTCTTGGTTCCTAGCAGGAATAAACGTCTCGTTACGTGTGCTCCTTAGATATTAGAATCCACAAAGCATTCTCGTTCACATACTTGGAGAAAGTCCCATCAGTAAATTGGTAGACAGGAAAGTCACCACCTCTGGCTACCCATCCCAATTCTGAACAGTGTAATGCTCATTTCAGTGTGAAATTTTTTCTCTTGGAATAGAATCTGTTACTGACAGTCACACAGAGCAAATATATGCATTTCATGCATATATGATACAATGATGAAAATATCAACTTTTATAACAAGAAATTTATTGGATAGTTAAGGAAAACTAAAATAATTTTGAGGTATATTAGTTCTTAGATTCTTGGGACAAGCAAAGTAAAAATTGGAATTTTCTCAGTTATTTGTGTATAACTGCAGCTGAGAAAGCAGCATAAGTTGTTTGAATTAGATTATTGTCACTGACACAAGATAGCTCAGGTATTCAACTGTAAGGAGTACAGAAAATGGAGGTAGCTATTACTCGACGCATCCCTTCCTTCTCTAGTTCATCTGAAGCAAAATATACATACTGAAGCAACAACTATTTCCAATCTGAATAACTCTAAAATTTAGCTTAGACACAGTATGATATATCATTTAAGCACTAACATGTGAAAATTGAAATCATGTACAAGAAATAGATAGTATTATGGAGTATGTTAAAGAAGACAAAAAAATATTGTGCGCAAGTTACTAGCAATTTAAAGATTGGATTAGGTTGTATGCTAGAAGGTAGAAACTTCAGAAAAGGCGCTCACATGTTAATAAGAGAGCAGCATCAAGTAAGATATCATAAAGTGTACACTTAATGAAGTCTCCTGTCCTGCCGAAGATGCACAAAAACATATTCTCAGATCCTCATACTCGTACTGATCATCGTTTTGAAGTATGCATAGTTCCATCAAGCAACCTAATGGCTCCCTTCTTTATCAATCTCTTATTCACGACTCCTCTAGAGCACAATTCACCCAGCAATTCCCGTGCCTCCTTGACCAAGCCCTCATAAGCCAAGCCTTCAATCAATATAGTGTAAGTCGATTCATTCGGCATGCAGCCATTCCATATCATATAAGTAAACAGATCGATGGCACTGCATGTTTCACGCCTTTTGCAAAGCCCAAGAAGTATCGCATTGTACAGCACCACATTTGGCCTTATGCCCATATCTTGCACTTTACAAAATGCTTTAATGGCCTCTTCAATTCTATCTTCTCTACAAAGACCAGAAGCAATCGTCGAATAAGTTATTATATCCGGTTGGAGCCCTTTGCTGACCATCTCATTCAACAGCTCTACTGCTTCCACTGTCTTGCCAGCCTTAGTAAGGCCGTCGATGACCGTGTTGTAACTAATCAAGACGGGAGTGCAGCCTTTGTCCTTGAGTTGATAAAGCAATTCAACAGCGACATCAACCTCCCCACTGCGGCAGAGCGCAGTAAGCAGAGTGTTGTACGAAACAATGTCCGGGTAACAGCCCCTGGACACCATTAACTCCACAAACGCCATCGCTTTATCCATATTCTTTTGCTTGCAGAATGCGTGAAGAAGAGGGTTGTAACTTAAGGAATTAGGTATGCAACCATACTTGGGGATCTGCTCAAGAACTTCCATCGCGGTCTCAACCAATCCTCTGCGGCACAAGAAACTGATGAGCATATTGAACGTTACCACGTTTGGGGGGCAACCCTTCTGGCCCATCTCAGCCATGAGCTCCTCGGCGTCCCCCCACCGCTCTGCAGTACACAAGCCCTTCAATACGATGTTGTAGCTGACGGTGTTGGGCTCGCACCCATACGACGGCAGGCTCTTCAAGAAGTCGATGGCATCATCAACCCGTCCTTCTTGGCAAATGCCGTTGACGACGACGTTATAGGTGACGATGTCCGGGGCGCACCCCTTGGCGCGCATCTCGTCGAGAAGCTTCATGGCCTGCTTGTACCCGCTCCTCTTGCACGTGGCCTCGAGCAGGATGGTATAGGTGACCACGTCGGGCACGCAGCCGCGGCGAAGCATATCGTCGAGCACCGCGAGGGCGTTCCCCGTTCGGCCGCGGCCGCAGAAGCCCCGGATGAGCGTGTTGTAGGTGTACGCGTCGGGGTCCACGGGCATGCCCGCGACGAGCCGGCGCGCGGCGTCGAGCTGCCCCGCGCCGCAGTACCCGGCGATCATGGCGTTGTAGGCCATGACGTCTGGCTCGCAGCCGGCCAGCACGCGCGGGGCCTCCGCGGTGCGCCCGGACGCGCAGAGCTTCTTGATGAGCGCGGCGCAGGGCCCAGCGGCGGCGGGGGGATCGAGCCCGGCCACGGATTCGACAAGGCGGAGGGCCTCGTCGAGCTCGCCGCGGCGGACGAGGCCGCGGAGGCGGTCGTTGGAGGAGGCGCGGCGGGAGACGGCGTTGGGGGCCGCGGCGACGGCGGCGGGGGCGAGGTGGAGGCGCGGCCTGGTGGCGGCGTTTTTGGGCGTGGGGAGGGAAGGGTAGGGGTGGGAGGAGGCGAAGGCTAGGAGGGCAGACATAGCGGGCGGCGGCGCTGCAGGCGGGGTCGCGGCCATCGGGGCTCGAGGCGCAGCGGCGACGATAAGACTATCTCCAGCGGCTTCCCTTCCACTCCAAATCCCTTCACGAACAGATCTCAAGTGCTCCAGCGGACCCTTCGGAAGGGATTCAAACAGTGAATCCCTTTAGAAAGGGATTCTCTCTCCAATCCCTTCACAAATCCCTTGAAGGGATGCTGCTGGAGATAGTAAGAAATAAAGGGAATGAATATGGGGAAGGGAATAGAGAATGGAATGAAATGAAGGGAAATTGCTGGAGATAAGGTGAGTGCAGCGATGGAGAACTTGGGGATTTATTTCCTGTGCATTTGTAAGAGCATCTCCAGCAAGGGCCCCTAAAATAGGGTCCCTATTTTGGATTTAGGGACTCCCCCTATTTTTTGAGGTCCTGTTTTCAGAGCACAAGTCCAAAGAATGACTCCTAAATCTCAGCCCCTATTTTACTTTTTTCTCCTATTTTGACATATCCGCTATGTATAATCTTCATTTGACACCACTAAAATTCAATCAAATATATTTGTAATACATAAAACATAAGCATATTAACATTTACAATTTAAAAACATGAAATTTCAAATTTACATTTAAAATTTTCAAAACATTATAAAATTTTCGAAGCCTCTCATGTATTTCTCTATCTTCAACAATATGGGTTGTGCTCGTGTCCCTGGGAATTGGGGCTGAGGAGGCAAATTTAGAGGCCTCCTAATTTTAGGGCCTTGAGTTGGGGCCCCTGGGAATTGGGGCTGAGGAGGCAAATTTAGGGGCCCCCTAATTTTAGGGGCTTGAGTTGGGGCCCTGCTGGATCTGCTTTTTTTTACTACACTCCCTATTTTAAGGTTTAGGGGCTGGTTTAGGGGCTCTGCTGGAGATGCTCTAAGGGGACTGCAGCTTAAGCGGCCACACCGTCAGCACCGTTTGATCAAGCAACCAACGGTCCGGATCAGCTTGATGTTCACTACACTATGCTTTGCTCGCCGCTAGTCTTTGGGAGTTGGGCCGTCAGCCGCGGCACGCCCAAGCCGATCATGTCTCGGGCCTAAATGCATCGGGCCGACACGGCCCATTGTTTTGTACGTCTTAGTGCGGTGGCCCGATGTGCACAAACCTAGGCCCCGCCGCCTGAAGCACGTCGTGCCTCGATCGGGCCGTGTCGGCCAAGCACGGCTGATCGATTGAGATCAAAAAATTCCTTCTCTTTTGGGGTTCTACCTTCCTTTTGTCCCATCAAGCAGATAATTAGTGCTAGTTGTTTAGTGCTACACTCATTATTATACTCTAGCACTTGCTAGTACTCCACTAATCAACAATAGGTATGATTCACCATATGTACATGCCGTCCAAGAGCTAGCTAGTGTTAGAAGAATGGACCGGGCCATTTTTCGTGCCGGGCCGGCCCAAGCATGGCACGGCGTGCCCCGTTTTGAGGCACGGCACGGGCACGGGTGTCGGGCCGGGCTGGCACGGCCCATCTGCTATTCGTGCCGGGTCGGGCTTTGGGCCTGTTTTTTCGGGCCGTGCTCGTGCCAGCCCAACCGGCCCGGCCCATTCTCCCAGCACTACTCGCTGCAATGAAAGGTTGCTACGGTTTTCCCGACTGATACTATAGAAAATCTGAACCATCGCTTTCTGATCGAACGATCGATCTACAACCGCTGTAACCACTGCATTGAATCTCTTTCCGAGAGCAGGGTTCACAAAACCGTACCGCGAAAACCGGTTCGGTTTTCGCGGTACGGTTTTCGCAAAAACTGAGCGAGAAACCGCTAAAAAACCATCAAAAACCGAAGAGTTGGAAAATCCAAAAAAATTGAAAAAATTTGAAATCCGTTCGGTTTTTTACGGTAAACCGCTCGGTTTTTACGAAAAACCGTTAGGGTTTCACGAAAAACTAACCCGACCTCTTCGAAAACGGTTTTCAGCGGTTTTACGCGAAAAACCGCGGTTTTTCACGAAAAACCGAACATACAAATTTTTTCAAATTTTTCAATTTTTTTAATTTTTTTTTTAATTAGACCGGTTTACCGAGCGGTTTTGCATCTCGAGCCGGAGCGGTACGCTCGAAAACCGTGGTTTTCGAGCGGTTTTCGCCGGTTTTGTGAACCCTGTCCGAGAGAGAGCCCGAAGAGTCGAAGAGAAGACTATGGCTGTACTCTGCACTGCAGTGGGTGTAGTGTAGACACCCAACTTGTTTGCTGTACGGGCCTTATTAGATAGAGGCAAGTGGGCTTCTCAATTGTGATGTGGCCCAGACTAAACCTGTTAGGAACGGGCCCACTTAGTACGAGGGTGTTTGGACTGAAAGATGTTTTTCAGACCTAAACGATCATGATTCAAATTGTTTCTCGCGCTATCTAAAAAAACATTTGACAAAATTTTATTTCAAGGATCAGTCAAATCTTGATCCAGATCACGTGGATACAAATACTCGCCAACGCCACCATCACCGTAGCTAGGGGTGAAAATGGTACGGATAATTTCCGACCGACCGACTGACCG
The DNA here is from genome assembly GCA_036346355.1 of Rhipidocladum racemiflorum. Classification (NCBI taxonomy): domain Eukaryota; kingdom Viridiplantae; phylum Streptophyta; class Magnoliopsida; order Poales; family Poaceae; genus Rhipidocladum; species Rhipidocladum racemiflorum. Next base: position 24,550,465 of record CM070572.1, read on the forward strand.
AAGTGTCTCGGATAGCAATTCGGATAATTTTTCGGATATCCGAATATTTTTTACTGATACGGATCGGATATGGATAAAATGTCCCGGATACGGATACGGATACGGATATCACGGATAATTATCCGTCGGATATTATCCGACAATTTTTACGGATATAATCCGCGGATAATATCCGAATTCTCACATTATAGCTTAGCTCGGCTGGCCGGCTTGACCCAATGGCTCGTATGGCGTATGTCATCACTCAAGTCACCAAATAGGGGCAAATGGGCTTCACCACTTCACTTAGGCCCTTAACCCTTGACATGAGTTCGGCCACCAAAGATTCATCAAACCCTAGCACAGTAGCCTCCCTCACTTCCCATCCCTGCGAGTTTGCCGCCCCACCATCCCAGGCTCCCGGCTCGGCCGCCCGCCCCCTCAGCGCCCAGCTGCCGCCTCTCCTCTCCTCAGACTCCGCCGCCACGCCTTGCCGGCGTTGTGGCTCGCTCACCATCCTGAGCTCACCGTCAGCGGGCGTCGTGCCCGCCGCCCGCGAGATCGCTCTCTGCTCGCTTCGCCGCCAATGCTCCTCTGGTAGTCGTGACTCCTGACCGCTTCCATTTCGGACGTCCTTCGCCAGTCAGCCGGCTTCGATCCGAGCATCCTTAAGCCCCTTGCTTCTCGTCCGACATCCTTGACCCCTTGCTTCGTCTCAGCCGCCACCGCCATCTATCGCTCCGCCATTCTCTCCCGACGCCACGCCATTCGCGCCAAGGACACTGGGAGCAAGTAGTTGTTCGATTAAATCTGGAAATTCTTTGTGCTATCTCATCTTTCAATGATAAGCATATTAATGTGTTGGTTCTCATCCTATTTGCAATCCAGTTCTCAATAATAAATCTACGTATTATGGATGCTTAGTGTTATGCATGTGCTTTGTTACTTTTGTTTACCTCTATGAATGGTGTGCAACTTCTATGGATGATGTATGTGCAATTCGAGATGTGACTCAAGATATTGCTATAAACTGTATGGTTTTAACGGTCTTGATGTCTCAATGTCCTATACAATTTATGTTGGTTTTTTATCGATAATATTCATTGTAGCCCATCACTCCGTTTGTATTTAGTGTTTACGCGTATTATTCGAAAAATATCCGTTCCGATGATTATCCGAACTTATTTTATCCGTATTCGTTCGAATATTATCTATATCCGTATCCGTCATTATCCGTGTCCGAATCCGTATCCGGTATTATCCGTGTCCAAATCCGATCCGATAAAATTATATGGATCAAATACAATATAAGTGGTTTCCGATCCATATCCGATCCGTTTCACCCCTAACCGTAGCAATCTGGGAGAATCAATCTTGGTGCATTTCAACGGTGAGAAATTTGAACACTCCTGGTTTTTTAAGCGCATCTATTGCCTCGATTCCACGCTACCACTACGGGTTTGCTGTCGGTACCTGCTACCACGAGCTCTTACTATTTAGACCAAAGAGTTATTAGAAATAACTAGACTGTTATAACTATTATCTTTAAGCACTACATTAGATGTATACACGTAGAGAATATAAAATAAATCTGAATATTAACTAAAGCTACAAAGAGAACATTAAACTAATTTTTATATTAAAATATAAAATTTACCCTACATTTATAAATAAAATTAGTTTAAAAAAAATACGTGATATAAACTTGGACCCAAGAGTATTTTCTTTGCAGCTCCCCTGTCATGAGTTTGGGGCGTTGGAAGTTGAGGCCAAATCACCATCAGGACAGGCCAGGCCCACGGCAGTCACCACCAGTTGAGCTGAGCACCAGCCAGCACAGGGCTTCCCCACACGGCTTGTCGAGGCCTTGCCTTTTCTTTCCCTCTGCTCCTGCTCCTGCTCCTGCTCCGCCCCAATCCCCGTCGTGCTCCGAGCTCCAATTCAGCAATCCATGCCTCCGCGCCTCCGAGCCCTGACCCTCGTCGCCACCCTCATCCTGCTCCTTCTCTCTTGCCCCTCCCTCTCCGACGCCGCCGCAGCCTCCCCCTCGCCGTCCCCGGCTCCCGCGCCGCTCCGCTCGCCGTCCTCCAGCCCCCGCGCCGTTCCGACCCCGCACTCGCCGCCGTCGCCGCGACAGCGGCGTGCGTACCGCCACCGCCCGCCCGCTCCGCATCCGCCGCGTAAGCCGAATAGGCGGTTCAACTTCGGCGAGAGGCTCGGGATCGGGCTCGCAGGCGTGGCCGTGGCAATGCAAGTGGTCCTCGGCGCGTTCCTGGCGGTGCGCGCGCGGCAGATGCGGCGGCCCTGGCCGGGGAAGGCCGCCGATGCCGAGGGCGAGGCGGCGTCCTCCTCCACCGCGCCCCCGGCGTGATCGGCGCGTGGCGCGGCCGGGTGATCCAGAGAAGAAGCAGCCGTTGTTTTTTGTGGCGATTTCTTCGGGTCGGGGCCTCGGGGGAACGGCTCGGTTCGAGCTCGCCTTGCCAGCCTCGGTGGTGGTTCGGTGATCTGATGGGGACGTGCTTACCTACGTCGGTTGTACTGTACGGTCCATCCCGCTTTGCTTCTTTTCGTTTGCGCGTTCGTGCTATAATAATGGGGACGGTGTCAGAGAGAAATGCGTGTTTCTTTAATTACTTCGTCTGGTGAGTAGTCCTGATGTAAAGAGCTATGAAACGGTGGGAACTGTTCAATAATAAATTGATGGTCTTAGATCCATTCTAATATTAATAAAGAATATTGAGAATAACGGTAGAACAATCACATAATATATAAACACAAGATATAATGATTTTAATAATTTTCTCTTTATTGGTCGTATATTGATTCCATTATACAATGCGGTATTATATTTATACCCAAAACCTCCTCAGGGGTAGTTCGGAATCCGCACACCAAAACCAAGGTTTCGGCTGTATCTCAACAACCAACAGTTCGGTTTTGCCTCAACACTCCCACTTGGGCGAATGTCGCGTAATACATATGCCTCATCAAGAACTCATCTAAAAAACCATGTGCGAAAAAAGAATAGAGAAAATAGTGTGTTGCTTCTGTATATTGTATTACACTAATTGCCTCATTAAAAACCTTCATGTGAGAAAACTTCAGAAAACTCACTACGAAAAAAAGAGTGCAGCTTATAATCTTCTAGATTATGGTGGTATCTTCAGGATCATACTAAGTATGTACTCCCTCATAACTCTACATATCTCTAAATCATCTCACTCCAATGCCGCGAATACATCTTTGAAAACTAGATATTGGCGAAAAAATAGTGAATAAATAAGCCACACATGATTTAGTTTGCAAAATCTTTATCTCACTAATTAACGAGTACCCATACCATGGGTACCCCACATCGGCCAGGGCCACGAAGGTGACACACCTCTGAAGGCCCGGCCTGCCGTGACAGACACGCAGCGAGAAATAGGCCACGCCCTGTTCGGAGCCAACCTCAGACGGTCAGCAGACTCCGACCTCCTAGGCCGGGTCGTGCGGTCGGTCTGCCCACGGCCGCTTGAGCCCCGCGGGGCCCACGCTGCCGGTGTCGACAGCCGCCCCGTCGTCTGACATCCTCCGGCGTGGGCGCCAGGTTAGAATGGCGCCTTCGAAGGCTGTCAGAAGGGCCACCAAAGAAGTCAAGCCCCCGTCCCGTCGTCTGACACGCCGCAGAGGGGGGCGCCCTCCCCCGAGGCCAAGCCAAAGTCAAGCACCCTTAAAACCACCGAAGCTGACAGGTACACAGAGCAGCACGTCATCCTGACAAGCCCAGCGGAAGACCGCTCACCGCAGGACTGCCAACCCGGCGTGTGGCAGGAAGAGGTCAGACGACAAGATGGAAACCAGACTCCAAGGCAGACAGTACCCCTTCCTCTTTTTCTCCCCCGAAACTTCCGTGTAAACCACCCGTCTCCAGATATATAAGGAGAGGCAGGGCCTTACGGAGGGGGGGGATCGAACAGCATTCTAGATAGCAACTGAACAACCCACCGAGACTGGCTCTCGTTGTATTCCCGCGGCAATTGTTCGACGCCAAGAGCAATACACCTCGACCGAGCGAACTGGAGTAGGGACGTTCAGCCCGAACCAGTATTAACACCTGGCTTCTTGAGTCAACCATTCGGGGAGAGGGAGCGCGCGACCCCCACTAACTGAAAATTCGTATTGCCGGTGCACGAAACACCAACACTAATCTTCTAGAGTTCATGATGATAGAAAAGTTTATGGTAATATACTTCGTGATATTGTTCTTTATATAACTCATTTGTATTATACAACACAGTAGCATTATCTTCATAGATAATAATGGAGGTATCGACGATTTTAATGCCACATGACTTCTGGATATGGCTAATAACAAGTTTTAGCCAAACGCATTCACATGAGGTTTTATATAATACTATTGTCTCTGAGTGGTTAGTAGAAGTAGCTACTAAAGTCTGTTTAAAAGATCGTCAAGGAATGGTTATATCACCGTAGAGAAGCACAAACTCAGTCTGAGATTTGACATTGTGGATATCAGACAGATAGCCAGCGTATGTATATTCTACCATGGTTAAGTCCTGGTCCTTTCGGTAAAATAAGTCAAGATCTTATGTGCTTTAGAGGTATATGAGTAAAGTATCGGCACTAACCCAATGTTTTCTAGTTGGGACTACACTATATCTAGTTAGCACATTTACTGAAAATGCAATATCAGATTTGGTGCAATTCACAAGATACATAAGTGCTCCTATGACATTTAAGTATGAAACTTCAGGTCCTAAAACTTCCTTATTTTTCATTCTCGGTTCGAATGGATTTTTATCCACTTTAAGAGATCTTACTAACACGAGGTCTTGAAAGGATGATATTTATCCATATTGAATTTTTCCAATACCTTATTGGTATAGGTAGACCAGTGTACAAATATTTATTATGGGAAATGCTATAGCTACAGACCTAAACAATATTTGTTTATCCCCAAATTTTTCATCTCAAACTCTGTCGCAAGGTAAGAACTTGCTTCCTTTATGTCCTCCGTGGTTCTTATGATATTCAGATCGTCGACATAAACTGATATGATATAAAATCTATTATGGGACTTCTTTTATGAATATACATGGATAATCATCATTATTTGAGTAACCCTTCTTCAAGAGAAACTCTCTAAATCGATTATACCACATTCTCTCCTACTGTTTTAATCTATAATTGGTGGGTCCAAGTTCGACACCGGAACCACTAGACAAAAAGCATCGAGCTAAAAGCATATGACCTGGAGCTAAGAAATCCAAGATGGCCAAATGGTAGAGATTGTAACTTGTAATTATTTGTGATGCTAAATTAAATGCTCGTACAGGTGGAGGGACAGGGCACTTGAACCGACACTACAAAGCATGCTTGAACAAGACGAGGGCGCACGGGCTAGGGGGAGGAGTCCAAACGCTGCTGAACTTCGAGCATGCTTTGTAGTGCCCTCATCTTGTTCAAGCATGCTCTATGAGTTCTTGGGTATACAATCCTCCTTTTTCCCATGAGGAAATTGTTAGATATATTATTTCTGAAGATCAACCATTTTGGATGGGTGAAGGTCACTATTTTGAAAGAATGATCTAACGTGGCTTTTGTCCACAATGCCAATTTGTCAGTAGGAGAACTACCACATCTATTATTTTAGGAATCTATCATAGTGAGCTAGCAGCAACAAGTTGAAAAGATGAGAAAGTTGCCTAGAGGGGAGGGGTGAATAGGCAATTTAAATTTATAACTAAATTCGTCGCAGCGGAAAGAGTATCGGAACTTCCGGTATTATATCGGAACTTCCGACTAGATCGGAACTTCCGGTATATGTTCGGAATGTCCGATAGACTTCAACTTAGAGAATAAACTATTTGAGGAAATAAGCTTTAGAAACAGTCTAAGAAGCAATGACAAACAATAAGACAAGTAGGGAAACATGATTTGTTCCCGGAGTTCGGATTCTTGAGGAAATCCTACGTCTCCGTTGAGGAAGCTCCAAAGAGCCGGGTCTTTTCCAACCCATTCCTCCCAAACCTCGGTCGCACTTGAGGCTTGGTTTCACTATTGGTTCCTTTCCTTTCGGAGGCGGAGCCGGCCTTCACAAACTTCCCACGGCTTCCCACAAACGTCGGGAGCTCGTGAGCGACGCCTAGCCGTCTAGGAGTCCTTCAACCTCCAAGAGAAATGAGTGTGTTTGACTCTTGATCTTGGAGATGCTCTTTGGTGCTCAAGATGAATGAATCTTTCTTTTTCTTTAGCTCACAACCACACTAGATTTCCTCACACACTAGATGATCACTAAGATCAAGGAGGAGGGCTCAAGAAAGCTCTAGGGTGTGCTCAAGGTGCTCAAGTGTTCAGCCAAAAGGAATTGAGTGACCCTCTAAAGGGAGAGGAGTGGGGTATTTATAGTTTTGGTTCAAAACTAGCCGTTACCCCCGCACTCAGCCACACATCGGACTGTCCGATCCCAACATCGGAATGTCCGATGAGTGCAAACAACCAGAACTGGGACACCTTCCAACGGTCGAAAACTACAAGCATCAGAATATCCGAATACCACTTCGGAACTTCCGATGACACTCAGAAAGAGAGCTCAACAAAACTTTCTAAGTCCAAATCGGAATGTCCGATGTGAATATCGGAACATCCGAACCAAACAGAGAGTTCCCAACCTGAGAAACAGCCACTTCGGAACTTCCGAAATTAGACTTCGGACAGTCCGAACTAAACAGAGAGAACCCTTTTTCGAGATCCAACAGGCATCGGAATATCCGATACAATATATCGGAATGTCCGACCCTAACAACGAACTACAGACTGAAGTGCAACCACACATCGGAATGTCTGAATCTACGGAACTTCCGATCTGACATCGGAACATCCGACTAGAATTTTGCAACCACAAAATTCCAATGCATGGGAGACTACTTGAACGCTCTCAAGAGACTAAAATCATTCATCTGAGCATATAAACCATCTCTAGATCAATTTTAACGCACCCCTCTTAATAGTACGGCAAACCTATGACTCAACAAATGAAAATTACAACCACAGTTGCCGTTTTTCTTACTCAATGTCGTTTGAGAATGCCCGATGATCATAGATGATCTCTACTTGAGACTTTCATCTGTTCATAAACTAGTTGAACACGTTAGATTCTTTAATCGTTTGTCATTAATCAACCAAAACAATATTAGGGGGCCTAGATGCACTTTCACAAGTTCAGTTCTCTTTACTTTAACTTTAGACATTTTGACATCATCATACTAGAGAACTACCTTCCTTAGTATTGTGGCTCATTATTTAGAAGATGATTACAAGCTAAACAAGATAGTCATAGGGTTTAAGTTAATTGACGAATCACACAAGGGAAAGGCCATTGTCAAGTACATACTAGATGTAATTGATGATTTTAAGATAGATAATAATATTGTTTCTATAACTTTTGGTAACGCATCAATGATTACGAAGTATAAACATCCTCACCCTAAGGTTGTGGACATATATTGCCAGATATGTTCTCCATCATAGATGCATATATCATATCTTGAACATTATTGTGCAAGACGGTATGCAGGTGATTAGCAAATATTTGAACAATATCTGTGACGCCCTTCATTACCTCACAAATTCACCACAAGTGGTTGCTAGGTCCGTGGGGTACTGTAGGGCTAATGGCAAGGCCCTAAGAAAATCCTGCCTTGACATGATGATGAGGTGGAACTCAACATACATCGTGCTAAATAAGATACAAGGGTATGAACATATTATATCTATCTTTTTCAATACTAACGCTCTTGATAATGAATTGGTAGTTACAGACTCATATTTGAAAAATCTAATCATTTGTGAGAGTTTTTAAGAACTTTTTACAAAGCAACTAAGGCTATATCTGGTGTTAACAATCCTACCTCTTGTTTAATTATAGGTTATATTTGGCTAATTGCAGATAAGTTTGCTGAATCTTGGGGATCCCTTTTAGACCGTGTTGTTGCAGCAATGGAGGAAAAACTTGTAAAATATTTTGGATCTATTTCACACCTATATTGCTTTGCTTTCATTTTCGATCCTACAAAAAAAGTAAGCGGGTTTGCAGATTGCTATGGAGGGAATAGGTGAGTGCCTTAGCCTTCATTTCTTTGAAGTTTTCGAACATGTAAAAAAGGAGCTTTTTCATGTCTTCCGTTTGTATCATGACAAGCTTGGCACTAACGCGAGATCAGATGCCTCAGTCGGCTCAACAAGGCAAGACAAGTGCGGCTACCCACTTGTGGAAGAAGCTAAATGGCAAATCCAGTTCTTCATCCTCTCAGTCTCACGCACCCCCAAGTGGAATTATGTCTTGGATCTAAACCACTACGTGGAACATGATTTTGTTTCTATACCAATGAATAAATAACATTTAGTTCTTTTCCCAAATAATTGTGTACCGGATTCTCGCTGACGGTCAACGCTCGCTCCTTGTCTTTGGTACCGTCCATGGCGACGAACAGCGACGTTGTTCATGACTCCACATGTCCAACAGAGAAATGCTTGAACTAGCACAACACGGTGTACCCTAAACCTCACCAGAGACGAGTCAGATCGACACGACACAATACGATAAGGTAGCTTTGATGGGCTAACGTGGCACACCACAACCTAAAACCCATTGAAGCCGTGTCATGCCGGCACATCAATGACTCTAGCCTCTCACCCATTGGCCCAGCACAGACATGTAGAGATGCCCAAACGGGCGGCCCGGCCCGTTTAACAGACGGCACGGCCCGTTTAGGCCCAGCTAATAAACGGGTCGTCGTCGCCCGGCTAACGGCGGCGACCAAGCGGGCCGTCTTGTGCCGACCCATTATTACGCGGGCTAATTAGAAGCAGTAGATCGGCGTTAGTGCCTAAAAATTGAAATTTTGGAAAAAAAATTCAAAAAAATTGAAAAAAATCAGAAAATCAAAAAAGAATGAAAAAATTGAAAACAAAATCAGAATAAATGAAAAAAGTTAGAATAATTAGAAAAACTCAAGAATGTAGGAAAACTTTTAAAAATATATATAAATTGAGAAAAAGCTAAAAATATAAAATAAATTCTAAAATGAACTAAATAATTAGAATTAAATGGGTCGTGCCTAAGCAGTAGTCGGGCCCGTCTTAGTGCACAGGCCGTCGTCTTGCCCAAGCACGACCAGGCTATCGTCTTGTCTTGGCAGACCCATTTACGATCGGGCCGTCTTAGTGCACAGGCCAGTGCCTCGGACCGACCCATTTGGCCATCTCTACAGACACGCTCTACGTGGGGACACAGGGTCCAGCTACCACCCCGCCACCATCTCCAACCATATTCCCTTCATTTCATTCCCTTCCATGTTCCCTTTCCTGTTCCCATTCCCTTTATTTCCCCTCATCTCCAACAGATTCCCTTTAAAGGGAATTGTATAGGGAAAGGAGAGAGAATCCCTTGCTGGAGGGAATGGGAGAGAGAATCAGGCCGAAGGGAATCTTTGAAGGAAGCCATTTGGGCTGAAGGCCATTGGGAATGAAGGAATAAATCACAGAGAAAATAGGAAGGGAAGGGACATGGTTGGAGATGGTCTTACATCGCTGACAAACCGCCCACATATAAGCGGCCCCGCCGTCAGGCCAGCTACCCCCGAGGCCGGCCCCACCTCCTCCGCCTCGATGGCGAGCGACGACGGCGCCTCCTCGCCGGCCAAGAAGCCGACCCCGGAGAAGGCCAACCTCGTCAACCGCCACTGGCCCACTCCACCAAGCACCTCGTCGACGAGACCATCTCCGACGCACGGCGGTGACCCACTAAACCCTATCCCCCATTCTCCTCTCCGACACTTCCCGATTGCGCCTCTCCCTGCTTCCTTCAGATTTGAGGTTCGGTGTTCCTGATGCGGTGCTCTTCTGCGGCTGATCCCGCGCAGGTTGTGAAGAGCAAGAGGTAAGCGGAGGACGCGCGGTTGAGCAACAGGAAGTTGGCGATCGGCGCGGCGGTGATCGCCGTCGCACTCCTCGCGCAGTTCTACCCTGACAATTTCCCCCGGAATCGCGACTTCCTCCTCCTCTGCATCGCGCTGTACGTGGCGCTGAACGTCGTGCTGCAGATCGTGAGCCACACCAAGGAGAAGACGCCGTCCTATTCACCTACATTCCCACGGTGAGCGCGCTATCGCGTCCCCAATGTGCAATTGTCCTGTTGGTCATGTTCGACTACACTTCCCCCTAAAACATGCTGTTATGGATTAACCAAAAGTTAGATCATACTTTCATCAGTTTGTCTAGTTATGGTTACATTTGATTCAGTTGCTAGTGTATTTTTGCGAAACTTTGTTCCCTGGATTGTTCTAGCAGTTGCTCCGTGCGAACTTCAGTGCAGTTCTTGGGTCTTAAAATTTTAGATATGTCGATTATCTTATTCTTTCTTTATGAACTTTTGCTGCAATTTAGGGTGGCTTTTCCTTTGAACATGCTTCCCAACAACTCTCCCCATTTGAGCAGTTTCTGAAATTTTCAGAGTTTTTTTATGCACATTAGGAGGATTTTCCTTTGATTTTATAGGTGTGTCTCTCATCATGTAGACAGGAAAAACGGCATGTTGTGTAGACTGTATAGCTGTAAAAACGTGATCACTTAGATTTTCTTTATTTGCTTGAAAAGATCACTTCTGGTCTTCTTCAATTGCAATATGTTGAAAAGATCACTTCTGGTCTTCTTCAATTACAATATGGACCGTGTGATTATTGGGCATTTTGCTTGTGGAAAGTGAATGTGTAACTTTGACGATTGTAACTGGTGCTGAGAACACATGCCACTCGTATGTTTATTTGCGGTACTTCTGTTATGGGGTTCTTACAATATCACTGGACTTGTTATATCTTCAAAGCTACCAATATTCTCAGACATGTATACCCTCACAATGGCCAACTCAGATCCAGAGTCTATTTCCGCCAACGAACCAGTGCATCTCACTAACAGCGTCGCAAAATATTAATTGCCCCATTATTATTTTGTGTTGTGCAGGCATTATAAGTTATCAACAGGGTAAATTCTGTGTCTATAACTTGCAACGCTGAAACATAAGGCAGTCTTACACTGGCCAGAAAAGTTACTTCCGTGTCATCAAGTGAAATCTGCAAGGAGGGCATCTGATTTTTATTATAGTACGAGGGTTGCTTGAAATTACAGTTGGTTTACTGCTCTGCTGCTCGGAAAAGCTTATTGCTTAATGTCATGATGTAACAGGAAACTGCTGCACACCTCTATATATGTTTTAACACTAACTGTTAATGGACAAAATGGTTACTGACTGGAAATCGTGCAACATTGTTCTTTGCTTTGCTAGTCTCATGCCATTCCCTGATATGCTACCTTGATGCGTGCAACTGACGTATAGTAAGGATATTGATCAGTTACTCCTGTTAGACAACAGTCTGTTTTCGTTATAGCTTGTTGGTAACATTACTGTTCGTGTTCCTTCTTAATGTGCGTGTTTGTCTGTACTTTTCTTAAATGATTCTCTTGGTCAGGTTCGCCAAGGATGGGGTTCTTGTCGAAGGTGTGTTCTGGACGGACGTCGAGGAACTGCTTGATGACTACAACAACGGCAAGAACATATTAATTAACGGATTGTACCTCAATTATCAGGAGCCAATTACCTAACTAGTGTATGTTATGTGTCCGGTGGGGAATCTCTCTCAGGAACAAAGATTAGCTGAATTGAATGATACGATTTTTGTGACCTGACCTGCTATTTGACTGGTGAGATGAAGTGTCAGTTCGAGGTCGTAGTTTTAGATGACATAGCACACAGTTGTTTCATTCATAGTTATTCTGTGACTAGGGTCGCAGATGTCATGACATAACCTGCAAACCTTCCGGAAGCTAGGGTATTGCATCAAGGGCATGCTAGGACAATAGAAGCTAGCAGTCATCGTTTCCAATGAAGCCTTGCCGTTGCAGTTATTCCTTTCACTAGCTGCCTTCTGACGGCTGCCATGCCTTGCGAGGTCGATCGTGTTATGCTCATGGCATCAGGAGGTGTTTCGTGTCGTGATTTTTCCCTATGTTTCATCTGGAATCGAAATTGCTTTGGAGTGGATCGCAAGTCCAATCGGTACAAATCCTGTTTTGTTTTGCAGAGAATCGGTACAATCGCAGCTGGACCTTTTGGGAACCAAAATAGGGGGCAAGAACCTCTTGGCTTTTGGAGTTTGTAACAGGTGGCATGGAATATCGGCAGGGTTTAAGAAAGTTTGAAGGAGTTTTGCGAATGATGTTTTGCCAACTTCATGTGCATCAAACCAGTCGTAGCATCAAAACTAAACCGTGGATATTCTCATACGGTCATACCCTTTATCATGACAGAACCGAGTGAGAGGGAGAGGAGGCAAAAGTATCACACATGTATTGAGTAATAAAGAAAAATAAGAGTTCTCACAAGTGCCCTTGAGACCACATATATAGAGAGAGGAGAGAGAGAGAGAGAGAGGTAATTCCTTGCCCGCATATCTGAAGGAAAGGCAATCATGTATGTTTCCTCTTGAGTACAATGTGGTAATTGACACAAACACATGCCTTTATTCCCTAGGGTTTATAGGGATCTCCGACGGGGGCGAATCCAACAGGGGGCTCTAATAGGCTTGAGCCTGCAGGGGCGTAGCCAAGGGTTGGCACGGTTGGGCCATGGTCCAACCAGTGCCAACCCGGCCTACCGAGTATTCTTCATATCCTCCTATTTCTTGAGAGCTGTACAGCGTATAAAACAGAAGGAAAAAAATGCCAGCCCGACCCACTGAGTATTCTTCATATCCTCCATGCTAATGGTAATATTTAAAACCTTATTAGTATCTTCGTATATATTTAGCTTTTGATACATTTTATGTTTATATATTGCCTTGTTACCTATTTTTTTTTAAATTGGACCAACCTTCTTTAAAATCCTGACTACGCCACTGTGAGCCTGCCCTGCTGGCGCTGCTAACTCCCTCCGATTTAGATCAAGAACAATGTCAAGAAGGCCAAAAAGAAGAACAAGGAGGAGAAGGACCCCTCCAAGCCAAAGCAGCCCATGCCAGCCTGCTTCATCTACTCCCGGAGAGGCGCGTCACCCTGGTTTCCGAGAAGAAGAACGTGCCTGAGGCAATGGATTGTTCAGCTATCTCCCATTTCATTTAGTTTGAATGTTTGCGTCCATTGGTCTGATGCTAAAATTCTTGTGTGCTTGTAGATTGGTAAGATCACTGGGAGGAGTGGAAGAGGATGACAGAAGATCAGAATATGAAGATGTACAAGCATGAAAAAGTCGAGGTGTAACAAATATGCACAATCTATGATTTCTTGATTCTGATGTGACAACAAAAGAAAGGCATCTAATGTTTGAGTGTATCAGGAAGCTGCGAGCTTGGCGAAGGAAGAGGAGGAGCAGAAGAAAATCATGAAGCTGGAAGCTCTATAGTTGCTTAAGAAGGAGAAGGCAGACAACAACATCAAGGTATCTCAAAGCTTTATATGAAATATTTCTACACGCTATGTTATACCTTGATGTGTGGGTTTTTTGAACTAATAATGCTGACCCTAACCGGCCCAAGAAGCCCGCCTCAGTTCTTAGAAATCCTAACGAGTGAACTCAAGCATTCTTGTCTTTGAATCCTAATGGAAGTAGCAGCATTACGTTAGTGGGATGACTTGGATTATACAACAGTACAAGACTAAGTTTATTGTGTTTGTGCCAATTTAGTCTAGTCCTTTGAGTCCACCCTCTATTTTCATCCTGTCTTCGCCACTGATACCCGACCCGACGGTCCTAGAGGATGGAGCTCACCTACAACAAAACCATTCAAATGGTAACTAGTATTACTTGTTTTGGTACATTTGGTAGATGTTAGCAAGTAGTCCCATCTAGCTTCACGTACCATACCTAAGACGGAGTAATTTCTTTTTTCCCTTTTAAGGCTCCGTCTGGAATTAGGATTTTTGATGGAAGTACTGGTTCCTACAAAATTCACGCGCCTTAAAGAAGTGAAAAATGCTAACGATGCCGCTAGTAAGAGTGCCATCCTATACGGCTATACCTGGCAATCGTCCGTCAGAGACTCCGAGGTAAACTCGCAGGTGATGTCATGTCAAGGAAAGATTCTCATGGATCCATTGGGTAATTGCCAGTCAAGCTAGGATCAATTGACATCTTATGCATGAGCTGGAGCATTGATATGGATGTTCTCGTTCGAATGCTCGAGTACCCGGCCTAATACCAGATCGGGCTGAGGAGGATGTCGACGGAAATCGTCGACGCCCTATTTTGATAATGGCTGAACGGAGCCACCTATCGGATTTCGACGATGCGCCTGTGACTTTGCTTGTGGCAACCAAAACGTGCCTACTGCATTTTATTCCTCATTATTTATCCTTCTCAGGATACCTAAACATGGAAACTACTAAATATAGAAACTGCCAATCATAGGAAAGGAAGAAGGAAACTTCTCTAATTATGGAAGGATAAAGAAACTTTCTTTGCAGCTAGCCAAAATCAGCAGCCAATCCTAGCCTATGCTGCGTCTCTTTTCTTTCTAAAATAAACCCTATCAGGTTTGGACATATCAAGCATCAACTGGGCCGTTCCTCTAATAGCCATAACAGGGTCACATGATTTACATTACATGTCTCTGTAAATTAGTGCTGACTGCTGAGCAAGTGAGCATGCTAGATCTCCGATGTTCATCATACTTCGTACCCCCTTCGCTCTCAAATAGGTACCGTTTTAGAGCAGGTGCAATTAACATTTTAAAACTTTGACTACTACTACCTAGAAAAATATGAGAGGTGTTTCTATGCTTTTCTGTTTGAAACTTGCATAAATATTGAAGCATAAATGAATGGTATATAATGATTATTTACCCCTTCGCTTGCTTCAAGATTTGTGCAAATTGCATTAGAAGGAAAAGCATAGAAGCACTGCTCGAAAAATATTTAGGGCATGTTTGTTTTTTTGCTTTGGATTCTCTAAAAGCTGATTCTGGATTGTGGTTGCAGAGAAGTAAATTCTCCGAAAGCTAGAATCCAAAAGCATATTTTGTTCTATTGTATATGGGTGGGCTGGATTGTGATAATCGACTTATAGAATCGAACTGTTTGTTTTTTATTCAGCTTTTGAGGTCATAATCCATAATCAAAAGTAAAAAATAAACAGGCCCTTAGATTTATCACAAGAAAATTATATGAGTAGATTTGTCATCGAAAGTATTTTAACATCATTACATTTTTAACAATTTTTATAACATCTAAATAGAAAAATTAATGATCAAGAGTGTGTATCGAAGACAAAAGTTGAAAAGATCAGAGGTAGTGTATAGCTATTGGTTGTATGTAAAATTCTATGCGCTATCTCCTTCAAGGGATGGAAGTTGGAGCTCAAGAAAATGACAGCATCCTAGGACCTGCAACTTTCAAGACCCTAACCCAGAATTCCCAATTCCCAAGCAGAGTAGCTCTTGCACCCTGCCTCTGAAGTTTGCACGCTGAACATCAGATATAGCCGGAATGCTTCTCACACCCAAACATCCTTCAGGTAAATGTACCACCACTAGTAGACTAGTAATCGGAACTGAAGTAGGTTGCCTAGAACAAACACATTTCATCCATCTTGGTCTCTCTGCAGAAGATCAATCTAGTTAACTCAAAAAAAAAAAAATATATCAGAAGCTAATGCCGATGCAACGCCAGCAAACTTGATTCCAACCTAGAAGCAGAAAGGCAGTGGAAACCATCAGAAAGAAACAAGCGTAGCGCGCATGTCGGGACCCCGAATTTGCAAATCCGGACCCTCTGTGTATTCAGCACTAGTCGAGAGCAGCTAGTGCTACCGATCTTAACATCGGTATATATCACAATCATACCAAGCGATACTATCAAAGTACTTTATTTAAATAATCAAAGGGTTACTCGACCTTATGGCCCAAGTTACAAATATATGCCTTGCAAAGCAGAACTTATTAAAGAGAAATAATAGCAGCGGAAAATCAAATAAACTTAGGTAGGCGCCATCCGGTATACCACGAACTGGCCCAGGCTCGCATCCTAAGTAGGCAGGGTCCTCTTGGAGTTCCTCATAGCTGGCGTAGTCTCCTCTTCAGCCCCAGTATCGTGTTGAGGCAGGGTGAGTACTTGGTACTCGACAAGTCATGCCATGAGAATGCAAGCTAATATACTATATGCATGGCTTGGTACAAAGGAATAGCTTAAGGTATATTTGCGATACTTGACATTTGACAAGTAATATAAGTAGGTCGAAAGCGGTAAAAACAAGTAAAGCATAAATAACTTTTCAAAAAGTTTAAATAACATTTTTCCCCATCTAAACCATATTTCCATCATCTTCTTTGTTAAAAACCAACTTCTCAAATCCAAGTTATTTTAGGAAAATCTAACCCTTATTGTAATTCAGAGCAATGTCGATCACAGTGGACTCGGCTATTCAAATAGATTCTACACTCTGCGGAGGTTATGCACTTTACCCACAAGATACAATCCACTCACCCGTCGGTAGTAGATAATCGCCATACAAGAGTATCGAATGGCGATCATAACAAAGCCTTTCGGAAGCCTCAAACAACCACAGGTGGTCCTCGTCGTGCTCTACACCATCCTTCCCTTAGCCAGGCGAGTATGGGACCAACACCAGATTAGATGGAGTGCACCTGGCCTGACGGCCGATCGATCGCTCCGTGCAATCACACAAAGCGGTGTAAGCGACACCACTGAGGCTCCACAGTGAGTCCTTAGCGACTTAGTCAGCCAGGGCACGTCCCATTCGGACCATGTGGTTGCAAGTATGACCGATTCAAAGGCTTGCAAGGTTAAGTCCTTAGAGTGACCGAGGGCAAGACTACGAAAAACCAAATCAACATCCGATACCACAAGCTGGCCCACGATTACTCTTGCCACATGCCCGATCGAGAAATCTGTTTATCAAACCCGATTGATTACCATGCACCACGTGCCATCAACATCACATGATACTTTTCAAAACAGGTTCAATATATCATTAATTCAATATTAGCATTTGATTATCCAAAATCATGTCATGAGCAATGAGTCTAAGCGGTATACTACAACGATCTAAACCCATGTTGTCAATTTAATAATGTCCAACTAATAAACTACAACTAGGGTGACAAAGGGTCATAGCACATACTTAAGTAATCAAGGTGTCATATCGCAAATTGGTATTTATCTAACGTGTTTAAACAAAGTATCCTTCAATTGAACTAGCATGCAATAGTTTAAATCAAAATAGATTTCAAAATGGGATCAACATGGTCAAAGCACAACTTGCCTTCAAAAAAGCACTTGCTCTTGGTCTTGAGTTGGATCTGAGTCAATACTTCTCCTTGAATCCCTTGGCACTTCAGCGTCTACCTCGTAAGCGTGCAAATAGCAAATACACAAATAAACACTATGCAAAAGATCCCAAAACTCCAAATAAAATCCATAAACAGAGAGAACATAATTTTACTGGATTTTAGAAACTGGAGATAAATCAAATTTGGAGTTAAAAGCATAAAAGTTATGATTATTTAAAGTTTAAATAATCAATTAAATAATATTACAGAGAAAAACTTTAGTCAAAAATTAAATAAAATTCATATTTAGGTAGATCTTAATTTTATACAAATTTAGAAATTTAGAATCGCTCAAATCGGGTTGAAGCATAAAAGTTATAGCGTTTGAAGTTTGAATCTAAATTTGAAATCATTATTAGAATTAATAAATCATTTTCTTTTTCGAAATTAATTATTGCGTCGAAAGGCATGGACAAATGGCGGCTCTGATTGGCCTGTGTCGGTCCCGGCCGTCCATAGGCTTAGTCACGCTCGGCTCGGAGTCCACGGTGGACTCGGTCCACGGCTCCGTGGTGGCGACATGTGGGCCGCTTTCAGCGTCATCGGCCCGGCGTCGGCCGAGGCTCATCCGCAGCGAGGTGGGACCTTTGAAGCGTCATGGGTGGCGTCGGCGCTAGGTAGGTTAGCCGACATGCGGGCCCTCGACCAGCGGGCGGCGTGTCGGCGTCCTGCTGCCAGCGTGGGCCGGCAGCGTCGGTCCAACTTCGCGACCGTGGCGCCAATCTCGTCGGTTGGTTTGAAAATCAGCGGCGGATTAGATCCGAGGGTTAACTGCGTTGAAACTACTCGATGCTCGTGGTAGATTCGATCTAGATCGGGCGGTCCAGTCTAATCCTATAATCGCCTTTACTACGGCCGCGTGGCGATTGTGAACGTTGGATCTTGATCCAGCGGTCCCGAATCTGTCGAGGTTTCTAGGGTTTGAAACACGTGAACTCACGTTGCCGTCGTCACTGGATCCCAGCGGTGCCGCAGGCTTCCGAGGAAGGCGGTGATAGCCTTGCGGCGGCTTGGCCGGAGGCGGGGCAGCGACCTTCTTGTCGGCGTTTACGGCGCTCGGCGAAGTGAGGTACTCGACAGCGTCTGCGTCTTAGAATCGGATCACGGAAGCTTGATGGCGGCGGAGGGCGGCGGATGGCGACAATATCGGCGTTGTCGCGGGAGCAGACTTCCAACTCGGCGAGCAATAGCGGCGAGGCGGTGGGGATCTAGCGGCGCGAGCTAAGGAGTTTCGAGCGGCGTGGGATGGCGATCCTCGGGGTATGCCGGGCATTAAATAGCCTCGGCGTCCGTGCGAAGCGGAACTAGCTCTCGCGGCGGCGGCGAGTCGGCTTCGGACTCGGGGCGGAGCGATGAAATCGTGGCCGTCCACGTGCTACAATAGCCCACGATCGCGCGTGACCGGTCCCGGTCGGACCACGGCTTCGGAGTGCAGGTGAGACCGGATCTCGGCCGTTGGATCTTGATCCAGCGGTTGGGATGATTAGGGTTAGGAGTGGGTTCGGTCGAGTCAAGCCCGGCAGGTCGGACTCGAGTCGACTTCGATTCGGATGAAACGACTTGCCAGCCGAGTTGGATTTTCCAGCGAATTAATATTTAAAATAATTCCTAGTAATTCATTTAATTCATTAAAAATAGCAAATGACTCAGAAAAATTCCAGAAAAATTCTGGAAAATATTTTGGATCATTTTGGACTCAAATAAAATATTTCCAACAAAAATTTATTTGCAAATTTAAATTCTTTAATTATTTCAAAATGGAATAAATTCAAATAAATTCCAAATAAATCCAAATAAATTCCAGAAAATTCCAAAAATTCACCAAAGTGCCAAATCACACATGAATTTAAGAAAAGCAAAATTTTGGGGTGTTACAGCGCATCACCCGTCGCCGGAAATGGACGGATAGGCTCTCCCCATCCCTTCATTTATGGCTCTTGGAACGAACCAAACCTGACGAGCCCTAGCTACCTCTACAGTTCTACGCGACCCAACTTTTTCAGGTTGTTTTGTCTGTCTGTCTCTCTCTCTCTCTCTCTACCAACAGACTCGTTTTATTTCTGCGTGCAGAAACGAGCTGCAGGTGCGAGGGAGGTAAGAGAGGCGTCATTTTCGCGAGGACGCTGCCTCCGGAAAGGCGAAAAGGGTCTCCGCGGTGAGGTGTTGTTGCTTTTCGTTGCCACTTGCGGCGGCGGCGGCGGCGGCGACGACGATGGCGATTGCTCCTTTTCTCTGGTCCCCTGCTTGGTGTTGATTTCAGTCGTCGGCGCCGATGGCGGCATGGCAATTACCTGTGGAGCCTATGCGTCCGGACTGTGCTGCAGTGGCAGGTCAAGAACGTGCATGTTTGTTTTGAGTTACATTTCCCTTGGAAAAATTGATTCCCTGCCGCTCAAAAACTGGACCTTTTTTTCTTCGAAAGAAAGTACCACCGAGCTTAATTAAATTTCGCACTTTAATTCTACTGAAAGATCACGACGTCAGCTTTTTTTCTCAAACTGATTGATAATGCATTTTAAGGTCAAGTCAAGAACAAGCAAACTGCATGCATGATGCATGTTTTTTTTTTCCCATTTCACCAACCGCATGCCTGGTAGTATGTGCTTAGAACCGCGTCGTCAGCTGTCACGAAAACTCTATATATAGGCGTAACCGCGTAAGTACATCAAGAGTATTGCCATACTGCTATATATCTTCAACTTGTAAAGATGGACCTTACCATCTCTAAAAGAGAGCCCTAAAAATAAACCTTAAATTTTAATTTAGGACCCCAACTAATTAGATTTAAGGCTCCAACAAAATATTCGCTCCAGCAATTAGGCTCTAAAACCTAACGAAGATAGGGCTCAATCACAGAGTTGCTAAATATAGCTACTCTCCTAGGGGCCCTAAAACAATTTGCTAAATTTTAACAATTTAAGACCCTTGTTGGAGTTAATCTTTTTCCCAAAAACCCTACAATTCAAATTAAGACCATATTTAAGGCCCCTCTTAGAGCATCTCCAAGAGAGAGCCCTAAAAATGAGCCTTAAACTTTAATTTAGGACCTCAACTAATTAGATTTAGGGCTCCAACAAAATATTCACTCCAGCAATTAGGCCATAAAACCCAATAAAGATAGGGCTCAATCACAGAGTTGCTAAATATAGCTACTCTTCTAAGGGCCCCTAAAACAATTTGCTAAATTTTAACAATTTGGGGTCCTTGCTGGAGTAAATCTTTTCCCCCAAAAACCCTATAATTCAAATTAGGACCATATTTAAGGCTCCTCTTGGAGATGCTCTTAGAGATGCTGATCAGTCAGGTATCTTTTCTTCTATGGTCTTCAAAATATCACACTGTATACTCCATATCATATAGCGGAAGAGAATGCCGAGCAGCCAGCTCCCCCACGTGGCGCACGGATTTTTGCGAGAAGCCCCCCGAGATTTCCTGAAATTACGGTCAGGTCCTTCTTGGCGATTTTATGTGAGAGGAAAATATTTTTCCCGTTTCGCGTTTAGGTCCCTGGTTTGCCGTTTTGCATGGAGGACCTCCCGTTAAGTACGAATCGCGAGCGAGTCCTTTCCTAATTTTTTAAAATAGCGAACAGGTCCAAAATTATAACAAATAGGTCCTCGCGCTTTACGTTCAGGTCCTTTCTCCATTTTGTTCGAAAAAAATATTTTCAGGGTCCGTTTTTTCTCTAGAGCATGCGAAAAATATTTTCAGCAGCCGTTTTTCCAAAAAAAAATTTTAAAAAACCATTTCCTTTCTCCGTTTTGCCCGAAAAATATGTTTTCGTGATCCGTTTTCCCTCCGGAGCATGGGGGAAATGTTTTCGGTGGCTATTTTCCCCCCAAAAAAAATGGGAGACCGTTTCCTTTCGTCGTTTTGCCCGAAAAAAATATTTTCGTGATCTGTTTTTTCTCCGGAGCATGGAAAAAATATTTTCATTGGCAGTTTTTCCAAAACAAAAATATGGAAAACCGTTCACTTTCTCCGTTTTGCCCGAAAAAAATGTTTTCGTAATCCGTTTTTCCTCCGGAGCATGGGGAAAATGTTTTCGATGGCTATTTCCCAAAAAAAAAATTGGAAGCCGTTCTCCGTTTTGCCTGAAAAAAAATATTTTCGTGATCCGTTTTTTCTCCGGAGCATGGAAAAAATGTTTTCGTTGGCCGTTTCCAAAAAAAAAAATGTAAATTCGTTTTCCGTCCGTCGTTTCTCCGTTTTTTTCCCGCTATTCCTCATTTTTCGCGGGAAAATAGGCGTATAGGGTGTTAAACTCGGTATCTAAAATTCCTTTTGCGGCTCGATCTCTAATATTTTTAAAGGCATGTATTATTGCCCGTTGACCGCATAAAATGTTAAACTCGGCGTCTATAGTTTTTTTTTTAGTTTGGGATCTAATATTTCTCGAAACATGTGTTATTTTTTTCCCTAAAAAAGAGCTGTTGTTTCGCTGGTTCGTCGACGGTTCTTACCTAGCGTCTTTTTTTCAAGAAATACCCAAGCGGAGGAAAAAAAAACTCGGAGATTCCTGCCTTTTTTGAGATAAAAATTTGGATCAAATTTCGCATGGCGCGGCGGAGCGCGCAGCTCCCACTAGTATCTATCATAAACGTAAGGAAGCGTAATAACACTGAGCATCCCTCTACTTTTCTCAGGTGTACACCGCTGCCACAGAGCTCCCATACATACGTGCGCCGCACCGTTTGGGGCTGCGCATTTCGGTGAACTCACCACCGTGAACGGACGGACGGCCGCCTTGTTGACGAGATCGGCTGGGAAAGCTTCCAAAGCGGATGATGGCGGGGCCAACAATTCAAGACTGAAATCGCAGGATGACGCATGCGATGCAGCTAGGTGACAGGGGTACACGTTAATACTCCCAAAGGGAAAGGCTTGCACGACGCGACGCAACCGGGGGAGCCTTATCAGTTTGGACTAAAATCGCTCAAGATGTGGCTTGTAGCTAGATGTAAGAGCATATTGCCGTTTGTGCGGAAGACGTACATGTTACTTCGATACTAGACGCAAGAATATTGCCATTTACGCGAATGGTATGTATGGTGCACTGACAAGTGGAAAATATACACGAGATGAATTACAATGCTAACAGTATCTCTGGTACTTAGGGCCTGTTTGGATCCATACAACTAATAGTTAGCTGCTAAAAATTAATTGAAGTGGATCCAAACACCCCCAGCTAATAGTTAGTTGATCTATTAGCTGGGCACCCAGCTAATGGTTATCTCATTAGCTAGCTAAACCCAGCTAATAGTTGACATTTAACCAAAATACCCTTCGCATCTACCACCGATAGCATTTAATAGCATGGGTATTCTGGACAATAACATCTATTAGCCACATATTAGCTGGTGGATCCAAACACCCTTCAACTAATAGTTAGCTGACTAATATTAACTAGGAACTATTAGCTAGCTAACTATTAGCTGCTAATGGATCCAAACATGCCCTTATTACTCCCCATCACAAATAGTTATTGTTTAAGACATAGGTGCGATCAAATTTTCGAAACTTTGACCGTCAATAAGTTTTTTAAATATTTAAATTGGATACATGAAAAAAATACTTTTATAATATTATAATAAAAATGAGTTGTCAAAGTTGTGTTTTAGAGACCCTATCGATATACAAAACGGCAACCATTTATGACAGAGGGATTTATCTGTATTCATTACAGATAGTATGCTTTTATTTATCGTAATAAAAGAGGATCGATTGCACAATCCTTACCATGTCCATGCAAGTTTTGTGGCGCCACACGTATAAGTATGTGTCCACTCCCTGGCCCACCCCATATCTCCATAGACAACAAAAAAAAAAAAACCCAAACAAAAGCAAGCCTCCCAAGCCGCTACACCCAGAGGAGAAGAGAGAAAGAAAAGAGGCCAAAGAATGGGGGGCGCGCCATGCAGCAGCGTCGAGCATCGCCGCCACCGGCTGCTGTGGCGCGGCCTCGGCCGACGCCGGAAGCTCCCCGTCGTCCGTCTCGGCGGCGGCGGCAGGGTCGGGGGCTACCGTGGCCGCGTGCGCGGGCTCCTGCGGCGGCTACGGCTGCGCTGGCTCCGGCGCGCCGTCAGCAGGCTGGCCGCGATCTACATGGCGGCGCTCACGGCTCCTCCCGCGCCGTCCGGCGCGTCGTCGTGGTCGTGCCCGCCGTGGATCGGCTTGGAGCCGTGCTTCGCCACGCCGTTCGTGCCCACCACACGGCCGTTCTGGTGAAGCACCGCCGGCGCCTCGCCGTGGAAGCTAGGCGGCGGCGTCGATCGGAACGTACTCCCTAACGCCTCCAGCAAGCGTAGCAATCACTCTTCCATCTACCGACATCAAGACGTACAAGTTAACTCCGGTGTAACCGCCAAACAAGAGTAGTAATAGCCGATAGGCGTTTCTGTTCCTTCGCGTCATTTGCGTGCGTAAGACTCTTCCTCCTCTTCTTTTTCACTGTTTCCTGTCGAAGCAAAGAGAGAGAGAGAGAAAAAAAAAATACAATTAAGTGCAATGCGTTCTTTTACCCCTCTAACCATCGGCCATCTTGATTAGCTTCTTGTATTGACCGTGCTTACCTCGTATCCATCTCATCTCAAATTCTCTGCCTAGCTCGTATCTAATCTACTCCTCCTACGTACGCAAATACGCGGTCTTTGTGGCAAGATTTGCTTAATTATCGTAAAACGAGTACCTCCCATTGCAAATTCTACATTTGTCATCGATCCCTCAGTAGTGCCCAATAAAGACCATGGTCCATAGGTGGCGATGTGACTCCATTGATGGGCCAAGTGGCTTTCTGAAATTGTTCATCATGCAGGCATAATCAGACATCGTTCAATTGCCTTACTGTCCATGTGCAATCCGATAGCTTGGTCTCACCAAAATATGCCCTTGCCTGAACAATCAAACACTCAATTCACTTAAGCTGACAGCACCAGTGTGTCAGATTCGGTGACGCGTATTATACGCGTAGAGCTAGAGTCTAGGTCCGCCACCAGTCTGGGCTTTGATCGACTTGGTTGCATGGGTTTCTATATTTAGATAAAAGTAGTTACTATAAATTAAGGTTTCCTTGTTTAGCTCCAGGATTGGCTATAAAAGCAAGAGACAAGCAATAAAGGAGAAGGTAAGCAACAGATATTCTGTTGCCTCCCGCAAATCCTCTCGTTCCGTCCTTTTCTATTTCTGTTCGGACGCACGGCAGCGCTACGCTCTCGTCGTGCCCTTCAGTCTTCGGCAACGGCGCCGTTTCGCCGTCAGTCGAAGGCTCCAACTCGACGCCTTGCCCATCGCTACAACCTCCGAAGCAGAGTTCATAACATCTTGGTATCAGAGCCGATCGTTGCGGGCAGTATGTCCGTCAGTGATGGCGATCGATCTGAGGAGGCAACCCTCAAGAAGATGCTGCAGGACGTCCTCCGTAAACTAGATGACATAGCGATGGTGTAGGACGGTCATACGGCGCAACTAGCCACTGTCTCTACCCGCCTTGATTGACACGATGCGCGCATCGCCAAGATTGAAGACCCGAGCAGAGGCGGCCTGGAGATCGCAGACAAAGAGCGAGGGAAAGACAAGTCGCCAGAAGAATTGGCGTATGTACCACCGGGGCGACGCGACGGCAACGGCACGAGTAATGGCATGCTGGCGGCTGCAATAGGGTCACATCCACGCACACACCAGCGCTGGGAATTTGCAGTGTACGATGGCGCCGAAGACCCACTGTCTTGGCTCAATTCTTGTGAACTTTTCTTCCGGGGGCAGCAAACAATGGAAGAGGAAAAAGTTTGGACTGCAGCATACCACCTGCGGGGAGAAGCTCAACAATGGTACATGTGGCAGGAGGAAGAGGATGGAGAAGTACCCTGGGCGCGCTTCAAGGAGCTCGTCAACCTGCGTTTTGGACCACCAACACGCCGTAATCACCTTGCAGAGATCAAGCAACTTCGGCAAACAGGGACAGTGGCACAATACCAAAAGGAGTTTGAAGCACTTCTTCCTCGCGCTAATCTGCGGGTTGATCAGAGGATCCAGATGTTCACAGCCGGTTTGAAGGAACGTATAGCTATTGCTGTCGACCTAGCCGCCCCGCAGACCCTGGCTATGGCCATGAGTTTAGCGCGAGCACATGAACGGCTGCAACAGCCAGACGTTGGCGAGGGAAGACACTGGAATAAGGGGGCGACCAAAGGTGGTGGCGACAGGATGACAACCACCGCAACACCAACGCCCGATCTTGGAATATCTAACCAGGCTGTCAAGGAGGGAGTCAATGGCACAGCCGGGACTAGGCTTATCAAAAAACTTACTCGAGTGCAAATGGAAGAACGACGTCGCCATGGCTTATGTTACAACTGTGATGAAAAGTACGTACCCGGACATACATGTCAACAGGTTTTTTGCTTGGAGGTCATTCCAGAGGTGTCGTCCGGCGATGATGAGGCGGATGGAAGAGGCCTCATGTCCATATCACTTCTCGCGCTTACTGGGATCGTGGCTGGACGCACAATGCGATTTCCCATTTTCCTTGAGGGTCAGCAGTATATGGCGCTGGTCGATTCCGGTTCTACTCATTACTTCATCGCGGACCGGGTGGTGAAGCGCACCGGCATATCAGTAGTGCAGCCGACCAGACCTATTCAGGTAGCCGTCGCCAATGGAGACCGGGTCAGCAGCAGTGGTGAATGTCGCCAAATAGCCATCAGTATTGGGTCAGCAGATTTCTTTCTGGATTGCTATACATTACCATTACCAGGGGTGGACGTTGTGCTGGGCGTTCAATGGCTCCGGACATTAGGACCCATCACCTGGGACTTTCAGCACCTCACCATGACATTCTGGCACGGCAATGGTCAGATTACCCTCCAGGGAATAGCGCCTAAACAGACTCCCCACCTGGCCTGGGCAACTGCGGATTCGGACCTCATGACAGCTCTCTTGGATGCGCACCAGGAGGTATTTGCCCAACCCCAGGGGCTTCCGCCATCCCGGACATATGATCATCGGATTCACCTCATTCAAGGAACCGACGCAGTGGCAGTCCGGCCATACCGTTATCCCCAACTTCAGAAGGATGAGCTTGAAACACAATGTCGGGATATGCTCAGTCAAGGGATCATCCGCGTCAGCACCTTAGCTTTTTCTTCTCCCGTGTTGTTGGTCCGCAAGAAGGACCTCTCCTGGCGTTTTTGCGTCGACTATCGCGCCCTTAATGATAAAACCATCAAGGACAAGTTCCCTATACCGGTGGTGGAAGAACTATTGGATGAATTAAAAGGGGCGCGCTTTTTCACCAAGTTAGATCTTCGTTCGGGATATCACCAAGTGCGCATGCATCCAGACGACATCCACAAGACGGTGTTTCGCACTCATCATGGGCACTTTGAATTTCTTGTGATGCCATTTGGGCTATCTAATGCCCCCGCGACCTTTCAGGCACTCATGAATGATGTGTTGGGGCTCTTTCTCCGCAGATTGGTGCTCGTTTTCTTTGATGATATCCTTATTTACAGTGCATCGTGGGCGGACCACCTTTGTCATGTGCGTCAGGTATTGCAAGAACTTGTGAAACATAAACTCGTCCTGAAGCGTTCTAAGTGCTCTTTTGGGACACCTTCTGTGGTTTATTTAGGCCACGTCATATCTGCCGAGGGAGTCGCCATGGACCGGCAAAAGATAGCAGCAGTAGAAGATTGGCCTATCCCTACAACTGTGTGGGCTGTCCGGGCTTTTTTGGGCTTGGCCGGCTATTATCGCCGTTTCATCAAGAATTACGGGGCTATCGCGGCTCCTTTGACTCGTCTCTTACGCAAGGAGGCGTTCAGTTGGGGTGACGAAGCTGCTCAAGCTTTTCTCAAGCTCAAACAGGCCCTTTCAGCGGCCCCCGTTCTTCAATTGCCGGACTTCAGCCAACCGTTTATTATTGAATGTGATGCTTCAGGTGCGGGATTCGGCGCTGTTCTTCACCAAGGTGTTGGGCCAATTGCGTTCTATAGTCGTCCGATCGCTGCTCGGCATGCCAAATTGGCGGCTTACGAACGCGAGTTGATTGGCTTGGTGCAGGCGGTGCGACACTGGCGGCCATATGTTTGGGGGCGCCAATTCCTCGTACGCATTGATCACTATAGTTTAAAATTTCTTCTGGATCAGCGCCTCTCCACTATTCCGCAACACCAATGGGCAAGCAAACTGGTTGGGTTTGATTTTTCAGTTGAATACCGCCCGGGTCGTTTGAACACCGTGGCTGACGCCCTCTCACGACGTGACAGCGACGGGCCCATTGCTTCCTTACATGCCATTTCTGCACCAACACTGGCACTCTTTGATAATCTGCGACGTGCTCTGCCCGCCGAACCAGCATGGGTCTCTATCCACTCCGACATTCAAGAGGGTCGACTCCTTGCTCCTTGGTCGGTATGCGATGGTCTGGTTCTGTACAAAGGCCGTATTTTTGTGCCCGCCTCGTCTCCATTTGTAGCAGGAATTATTGCCGATTGCCATACAACTGGTCATGAGGGTGTGCAGAAGACTTTGCATCGTGTCCAAGCGGATTTCCATATTCCTCGCGCTCGCCATCTTATCCAAGAGTTTATCCGGGAGTGCGTAACTTGCCAACGCAATAAAACAGAACATCTTCACCCAGGTGGTCTTCTACAACCACTTGAGGTACCGCAGGCAGTTTGGTCAGACATTGCTATGGATTTTATTGAAGGTCTTCCCAAATCCGGCGGTAAAACCATCATCCTTACCGTGGTGGATCGCCTCTCTAAGGCAACGCATTTTCTTCCCTTGGCACATCCATATACGGCAGTGTCTGTCAGTCGGATATTTTTTGATACGGTAGTCAGACTTCACGGGATTCCTTCCTCTATTGTCACTGATCGCGATGTGGTTTTCACTAGCACATTCTGGCAAGAATTGTTCAAGTTGGCTGGCGTTCATTTGCACATGAGTTCGGCATACCATCCTCAATCCGATGGTCAATCCGAGGTGACCAATAAGATTATCGCTATGTATTTGCGCTGTTTTGCCGGTGATCGTCAAAAGCAATGGATTCGCTGGCTACCATGGGCGGAGTACTGTTATAACACCTCCTTCCAATCTTCCCTCAAGACTACTCCGTTTCGAGTTGTCTATGGTCGTGACCCCCCCAGTTTGCGTGCTTATGTCAAAGGGGAGGCGCGCGTTCCGGCCGTGGAATCACAAATACTGGAGCGGGATGAATTTTTAGCGGAAGTTCGTGACCGTCTTCTTCAAGCACAGTCTTCAGCGGCTTCCTATTACAATCGGCTCCATCGCGAGGTCACATTTGAAGTTGACGAGTGGGTCTGGTTGCGCATCTCGCAGCGACCAGTTTCTTCCTTATCACTGGTTCAACCTGGCAAGCTTAGCCCCCGTTTCTATGGGCCATATCAAGTGGCTCAACGGATTGGGTCGGTGGCTTATCGTCTTCGTCTTCCGGCCCAGGCGCGGATTCATGATGTTTTTCATGTAGGGCTACTCAAGAAATTCCATGGGACACCTCCGGCTGCACCGGCACCTCTTCCTCAGCTCGTCCGGGGTCGTGTTCTGCTCACGCCTGAACAAGCACTCAAGGGTCGCGTGGTGCGGGGTCAGCGTCAAGTGCTCGTTCATTGGAAGGACCTTCCAGCCGCTCAAGCAACATGGGAACATGTCGACACCTTTCAGAAGATCTATCCTGACTTTCAGCTCGTGGACGAGCTGTTTTCGGAGGAAGGGGGAGATGTCAGATTCGGTGACGCGTATTATACGCGTAGAGCTAGAGTCTAGGTCCGCCACCAGTCTGGGCTTTGATCGACTTGGTTGCATGGGTTTCTATATTTAGATAAAAGTAGTTACTATAAATTAAGGTTTCCTTGTTTAGCTCCAGGATTGGCTATAAAAGCAAGAGACAAGCAATAAAGGAGAAGGTAAGCAATAGATATTCTGTTGCCTCCCGCAAATCCTCTCGTTCTGTCCCTTTCTATTTCTGTTCGGACGCACGGCAGCGCTACGCTCTCGTCGTGCCCTTCAGTCTTCGGCAACGGCGCCGTTTCGCCGTCAGTCGAAGGCTCCAACTCGACACCTTGCCCATCGCTACAACCTCCAAAGCAGAGTTCATAACACAGTGTCTTTTGAATGTGAGAAACTTCCGAAAGCTCACGAATTTATAACGACAGGTACTAGGAAGTAGGAAAAATGAAGAAAATTCTCAAACCACGCAACCAGAGGATCACAGCTGCATTGAAAGGAGGAGTGTACTAACATCGGACACATTTTCCTTGGATTAACGACCGTGCAGATCACATGTTCTTTGAAAATTGAAATGTACAGGGTTCCTTCAGAACAGCCATGGAAACATGGAACCATTTGTTCCAAATTATAGATGAGATCGGAACCAGGAAATCGATCAATTAATCATCTTACGACTGCAAAGTACAAACTGCAATAGAAGCTCCAAAAGGGCACAGAGCTCTTAACAACACCGTTAGGTTACTGCAGAATAATTTGCCGGGTGAAAGCTTCCAATCCAACGCCAAACACGACACGAAGGAATAGAGAAATTTTACAGTGAATTATACTAGTAGTATAAAATATGTGGTATAAATCACATCAGTGGCGGACCCAGGAAAAGAATTAGGTGGGGCGAACTTGAGCGACAAACTTAACCAAAAGTAGAAATATACTGCATAGACACCACATTTGTATTCCAATCACACACATTAGAGTGTAAACGGTAAATGAACGACATAGAAGAAGATTTAAGATGATACCTCTCACATGAAGAGTAAACACCAATTTTTCAACCATATAATTCAAAATTCATCAAATGATTAAGAAATAATAGATCATCCTGTCAATTTAACAAATAGATAAATAAGGATCAGTGAGATATAATGAAGTGATCATATACTAAAAAATGATTAATATTATGAAAATACATACCACTACGTAAGCACTAAGCGTGTCTTAGTTGTTTAGGTTTTATTGGCAAGTCCATTCTCTAGTTTTCAACCGATGCAGTTGCTATTGGTCAGATCAATGCCAACTCAATGAGGCGATAGACCAATGGAAAAGCAAGATGTTTTTCAGTTTCAATCATCTTTAGGGCCAAACTTCCAAGATCATGACAAATAATGAAATCATCAACTCTTCACACATGTATAATGAAGGTCTCAAGTTGATCCGATAGCTGGGGCGGCCGCCCCACCATGCCTAAAGGGAGGGTCCGCCTCTGAATCACATCTAATCGTTGATTTGTTAAGGGTGTTTCCACTACTCTATTACCCAGGTGTAGTATAAGTAAACTCTAATTAATCTGATCCACTGGATCGAAAAGAATGAATGGTTCATATTCAATTTAGTGTACCGTAAAAGAGCTCAAGGAACAAGGTTTCTGTTTCTAGAAGCCGCCAATAAAAAACTTGCGGCTTCAGTGGTAACAGCTACCTATCAACGTGTCACTAGTCAAAGTCTAGGAACTCCATCCGTTTCCTCATTGTGCCCTTGAGATCTTTTGCCTCTCTTTCCGCTTTCTCAGCCTGAGTGGAGGCAGAAACAAAGTTTTATTAGCGAACCTAAGGAAACAATAATCAGGAGGACACACTGCCAAGCTTAAGAGAACACAATATACACAGAATGACAGTAAATTACACACTTAAAAGAACTGACAAAATGGACAATGAGATAATTTCAAGGGTTTTAGAATCAACATATAATATCTGATACAAAATAATCTACACAAAATGGATACTAAGACGCTCAACTGTTTCAAATGGAACTGGAAACACGGAAAGAAAATACCCTATCTTTGCATTAATCATAAACTTAATAACTAAGCCATACACACTCAAGAAGAGCACAAGGTCTTACAAAACTGCAATGTAAAATTACTCCACACAGAAGATAAAGGACAAATTGAAGACTAGAGTTATAGCCAAGTAAGAAGGGTATTTTTTTTTTCTCATAGTTACAGATCAAGCACATTGATTTACAGAATGGTGATTTAACATTTTTTTTAAAAAAAAGACTGGTAGTTTGCATACCAAGGGTGTTATTTCATACCAACCAGAACTAGTGAGTAGTGACAGGTATAGAACCTACTCAAACTGTGGCTGTTCAAGTATACTGTTAGCATAAATGCATATATGACTGATGGCCTCACACCCACATGGCAAAGAGAGAAGGGCAATACGGTCAACTTAACACATCAAAAGTTTCCCATTTACAACATACATCCTTAGGAGAAGAATAACATCCTAATCCAACATTCAGGTGGACTCTTGAGGATAAACTGTAAGGCCACCACATTTCAAAGCCAAGTGGCTATCAAAATGCTTAGTTGAAGATCTCAGAAGAAATATTGCCAAGATAAACCAGTAAAAGCTATATGAAGTATGAAACATTGAAGGAGAAGACAAAACAGAGTAATAACCCAAGAACAACAGCAAGTGACAAAAATAAAATAAAAAAACAAACTAAAACAATGCTAGGAAAATATTGGATCTTTCAAACAAGAGTTTATCATTAGAAGCGCTTGCCCTTCTTATTTCTGCCTCTGAAACACAAGTCATTTGAGCAGGGAGTTCATCCTTCTCACGATCCTGCTCAATTCAATATCAAATACACGACTACAGAGATATGAATTCTGTACAGGGTCATCTATTCTAGTATTCTCCAAAAGTGACCATTACCAATTCGCCGATTAAAACAACATTCTCGCCACGGATGACATAAAGACCAAGAGGGACATCGCAGTATAGTTCTCCAACGATTACTCGTTCACAAGCACCTTGAAGAACAACATTTGCTGTGTATATAAAAATGTCAAGAAAAACAAGCTCTGTGGCAGACATTATAAGTGTAAACAGCATTAGGAACAGGGATCTCGCTGTGGCATACCAAACTGATCAAATGAACAGGGTGCCGATCAGCTTTCTTCCATCTCGTAGTAGGACTATAAGTTTCTCTGCAAGCAGGAGTATACATAAGTTGCTAATAAAATAGTAAGCGCAAACAAACAAGATGTACCCTCGATGTCAAGAATGCATCTGAATTCATAAAAAACGTCAAATGCAATATATGCGGATGCCTTTCTCATCAGAACTCAAAATTTTCATCACTGCTATTGCTTTAAATCATAAGGCAGTTGAAGGTAAATTGTTCTTCATACAATCTCCCCATTTCGTATTTGACTATGCTGCTATCAGTCAATTATAATCTGCAGGCAGTAGCAATTCATAGCACTTGAAATTAATTTATGAACTAGTGCCAATAATTAATTGCTGCTAGCCTCGATTATGAATCCATTTTTTTTCAAGTATAACTTAACTAGCTTCAGTCGAGATTATAAACGATAAGCCTAATATAGTGACAGAAAACAACGTACAACTAACACAACAACTTCACAATGACACATTCTACTAATAAATATTCTAGTTCATGAATGCATGACATACTAATGCTAGCAAGAGTAAGAGAAGCAACATCACAAGAGTAACACAAACGAAACAGAGAACTAAATCCAGAAGCGCTGACACATTAAAACACATCATGCTATAAAGAACGCCATACCAAAGCTTCCACCTTACAGTAAATGCCAACTCACACAGAGTTACAGAACCCAGATCCTTAACGCTAATTGATACAACTTAATTAGATTAAGTTCTAGCCAACCCAGCAACTAAATCTCCTACCATTAAATACAATGATCGGTTGCAAACTATAGCACTCTTGTAAGTAACAAAGTCTGTAACAGTTAGGATCCAGCATTTATAGTCTAATCATCATAAACATTATAAAAGTTGGGAAACTACTGACATCAACAGCACAAGCCACCAGCAGGCACACTCTTACTTGCCAGAAGTTGGGTGTTCCACATTGATGTATAAGTCTTTTCCGTACTCTCAAGAGTACATACTCCCACCTTCCATATACCACTTAAATGAATGTACTATACTTCTTTGCCACTTTCGGTATACTCCAATAATAATTCTAAGATACTCTAATGCGACATCGTTGAAAAATATTCATCGGAACACTTTATTTTTTGCTATATATCTGTTTCCATATGTAAAAGGCGTATATGAGCAAATTATGCTATAAAGAGTGGAATTTAATGAAATTTTTCGTCGAACTCACTTTGGAGTATCTTATAATCAATATTAGAATATACTTAAAAGGATAAAGAGGCATAACAACATCATTTAAGAGGTATATTGAAAGTGGGAGTATGTACTTCCAGAGTATGAAAACATTTATGCAACGATTCCTTTATACAACCAATAACAAAAACCAGCCTGCACCAAATGTTACCACTTTCTTAGCACAATACATCAAAGTTTCCACCTTTCAGTACACACTCCAATCAATTACAAACACAGTGTGATGTAACACCCATCAGAAGTTCGATCTTTCAACGAGTGGCACAACAAAGAAAAATAAACCATACACCAATTTGTTCCGACTTCCGAGCAAGGCATAAAAATCCAGTCTTGGCACAATCCATAGCAGTGAAACCTAGACATGTTATTAAAGCTTTTAGATTTCGACCTGTACGCCAAAGAACCCAAATCTACACTGTTACAGTCGTGGCTGATCGGGTCTACTATCGGAAACGCCCGTAAGGAAGCAATGCATGGTTTTTACGGCAGGAGAGTCCATCTACAGTGCCATGCAGGGAAGAGCGTGAGGAGTTTGTTAGCCAAATCAGTATTAAGTCTTTAGGAAGTCTAGTTGTTGCTTTTTGCTTTGGGTTGTTATCGCTGGAGTATCGTAGTTGCTATCCGTGTCGGTTTGTTAAGTCCGAGTCGTGTTTGCGTACGCTGAGTACCTAGGGTGTGTCTTCTATTTAAAGGGAAATAAACAACGAAAATCGGATGCTTGTTTTGCCAACCAATCTACTCTCAGGCGGTGGCTCCGACAACAGCCAACGTATCTAAGGTTCAAGCCGCTTCGACGATTCCGTCGTCAAGCTGTTTGCGACCCGGCCGCCGGCCGGGAACTCGGGCTTACGAGCGTGCTCACTCGGAGCCGTCTCGTAACATACACCTACTTGTTTCTTCAACTACACTCACTGGATAAAATCTTGGTAAAAAAAATCTTCGTTCCACAGCCTAGAATCGGCGCAAGGGAAACAAGAAAAGATCAAAAAGAATTGCAAGGAAAGGATCTCAATGTCGAAGAAGCTGGCGAGGGAGGTGGAGAGGAAGATCTCCTCCGGGCTAGCCCAAGACATCGCTCGGAGTCCCAATTCACCGAGGTAAATCGCTTCAGAAGGCCGCAATCATTGGCGATTGGGGCTAAATAAACACGGCGGATTGGTGGGGTTTGGGGAATTTGTTCTAGAGTTTTCAGAATTTGACACACTTTAAAATTCCCATATATCTTTCAAATGCTCTGAAAGGTTTACGAATTGAGTGTCAAATTCTGAAATAACCCGTCTTTGCGTGGTCGATTCAAAGCAGGGAGGGGAGGATTTGGTTGAGGGACGTGGTGTGATGACGTGATTTGTGGGGGTAAGGATTTTCCTTACGAATTCAATTTGGATGTGATAGTGTCCGAATCTGAATACAGATTATATTTTTATATCCCTTCCGTTGGTTTTTTTTAACGTGTTCAAAACATAACTTGAATCACTAATTTCTATTATAATATACCTATAAAATCTAATAAAATTACAATATTATGAAATTTCTTTTCGGATCGACACGACGGGCTGAGTAGATCATGACGACACGGTCTAGACCCATGACCCTATCATGTCCACGATGCCCAAGTCTGTTCCCACCTAAAATTAAAATTAAAAATGATTACTCAAAGGATGATCTGAGACCTCAACACCTTGTTGCGAAAAAACCATTTGGTTAGGACTAAAGGGGATAAGAAACAGCATAGCGAAAACTAAAACAAATTACAACGGCATGGCCACAAAAAAAGAAGGCAAACAACACAACATGGAACACAAGGTACAACAGGCTCTAGAAGCACTACAACTTAAGTAAAAATAAAAAAATTAAAGCTTAATTGGAAGCTATGTCAACGTCTAGAGCATGCTGCCGAACTTTGGTTTGCACCACTACCAAGCAACTTGGCTTTCTGATTTTGCACCGAACATTTGTGATTGACATCTCCAATCTTCGTCTCCATAGGACACCCCTTCACACCGTGGTTGTCTAGTTGCCACTGTGCCAAAACGCCCTTCAAGGGGAGGAAGCCTCGGAGGAGGGAGGGCCGCCTAAAGAGAATGAGGAGATTTGAAAGGGGGAATATAAGGTATTGATGACTCGACTTCAGACGGGCAAGTGAACCACTCATGTCAATGCTCATCAAACACAAGAACCTTTGCTCCACAAGGGACCATCGAACATCAAAGCTTGGCGGTTCGTGGCCCGCTAGCCACTGCAACGCTAGCTGGCACTCAATAGCCATGGATGACAATGCCCATCCACATTTAGTCAACAGGATCCTAGCCGTATGGTTGCCACTCTGTTGACGCCCTCCAATGCCGGCCTTATGAGGAGAGGAAGCCTTGAAGGAGGGGTCGCTGAGAGAGAGAACGGGGAGATCAAAGGAAAGTAGATCTAAGGTCTCATTAACTCGAGTTTGGAGGGGATAGACAACCAAGCGGAGAGAGGGGGGTGAAGCACAATGTGTCTAGAAGAGGTCGCTCGTTGGAGCACGGCGACAACAATCGACAAAGAGAAGGAATTAATGGTCAATCTAAGGATTTGAGAGGGGAAGAGCTCCTGCTACTGCCGCTAAGAGGGGCCATGTGAGCCCACATCAGAGGCATTGTGCTAGCAGAAGAAAAGGAGGTGAGAGCATCGCCAATCGCCGGCACCGGAGGTGTGGCCTACATCATCCATGCCTTCCCTGTCCCCCTTCTCATTTTTCAAATTTCCATATTTTGAATGCTAGAAGAGAGGTTTGTCATTGGGCGCAGACGAGCAATTTTGCTCAAAATAAGCAAGGATTTGCTTTAAAAACCTGGGTTTAGCCCCCATTTGGAATTCGTGATTTCTAAAGGAACCGTAGTTGATTTAACTATTTTCTATAAATTTTTCATGAAATTATGTTGGTTTAGTTGGTAAACAGTGGTGAGGATTGAGCAATGCTCTAGCCATTAGGCCCCGTTCGTTTCAGCTTCTGCTTTAAAAAAAGTAGATTATTTGCCAAACGGTAGGATTATGGTCAGTTTCTCCCAAAAATCAAAAGCGGCACTTCTACATAAAATCCAAAATCAAGAGAAGCTGCCGTGCAAACAATTCTCGTGTAGAATTAGCTATTCTCCACGAGCCACGCGAGGTGGTGAGCCCGAGCCCCCGTTGCCCGTCTAGCCGCCGCCACTGCGTCGCCCCTCCAACCGCCGGCCACTATGTCCGAGCTCCTCCGCCCACCGGCCGCTTGGTCCGAGATCCTCCGCCCGCCAGCCCATCCACCCAAAGATCCTCCTCCTTTGTCCCCCAGCCAATCCGCCCACTAGCTCCTCCGCCCGGAGATCCTCCTCCTCCGTCCCCTCCTCCTTCTCCCCCTCCCCCTCCGTCCAGCGCCGTGGCCAGTTTGCCACCATTCTGCACCGCGCCACTCCGCCTGCTGCCCTTCTGCGCGCCCCATACTCTCCAAAGATCACCAATCGTCCTTCGCCACGGCCAAGAATCGCCCAAATTTTCCTTCCTCTGAAGCCATGATCAAGGCTATCAACAATCGAGATTGCTGAACGAGATCGCTTCTCCGGCCAGCAGATTCTTCTGGCAGTCACTTCTTCACACAGTTAGTTGTAATCCAAAATCTACACAATCAATCGTCGTCTCGAAGTGGGCCTTAGAAGCTTGCCCCATAGCTACTGAAACACCCATCTTCATCATCGCTCCATGATCTCCACTGCACACTCCCGGAGTAGAGAGAGTCCAGCTATGAACGCATGGACGGAAATCGTGATACATAAATTAGACTATCTAATCTAGAGTGTCAAGGATATGCTTAGAAGAACTCGGAAGGGTTTGGCTGCTGACTTGTTGCCAAAATAGCAGGCTTTCCCGACCCACGAGCCCTTCATTCTTGAACACGGAAACCTGCCCTTGGAGGCCCAAGCCCAAACAAGTGCCCCGCGTCGTCGCAGCGCCAGGTAACGACTCCCCTCGCCGCCGGACGCGACGGCCACCGCCACGCCACCGAAACAAAACAACCCGAACAATTCCGCACTGCCCCCATCCCGGAAATATCCCCAAACCCTCGCCCCCCGCGGCGGGCCAGATCTCCGGCCATGGACGATGACGACGCAGCCTCCCCGTCGCCCTCGCCCTCGCCCTCGCCCTCGCCGTCGCGCTCCCCCTCCCCGCTCCCCGTCGCCGATCCCGTCACTGTCGCCACCGCGCCCCCCGGCCTCCTCGCCGTCGCCATCCCCATCCGGAAGCCCAGCCCCTCCAGCGGCGGGGGAGGAGGCGGCAGGGAGGACGCGTGGAGCGACGGCGCCACCTCCACCCTTATCGACGCCTGGGGGGAGCGCTTCGTCGCGCTCGGCCGCGGCAGCCTTCGCCACCCGCAGTGGCAGGAGGTCGCCGAGGTCGTCTCCTCCCGCGACGGCTACTCCAAGCCGCCTAAGTCCGACGTCCAGTGCAAGAACCGCATCGACACCCTCAAGAAGAAGTACAAGGTCGAGAAGGCCAAGCCTGACTCCTCCTGGCCATACTTCCACCGCCTTGACTCCCTCCTCGCCCCCACCCACAAGCCCGGGGGCAATTTTGCGGCCGCAGCAGGCAATTCCTCCTCCTCCAACCCAGCCGCCCGGAGCACCGCGCCTATGGCGCCGCGTGTCAACTTCCCGCAGCGCACCCGCACGCCGCTCTTGTCCTCAGCGGGGGGGAAGCGGAGGCTGCCTTCGCCGCCCCAGGCGTCGGCGTCGTCGGAATCGTCCGATGGCTTCCCACCGGAGCCGCCGGTGGCGACGCCGAACGGTAAGAGGAGGCGGGTGGAGGAGGCGGTGAATGGCGCGGACAGCAGTGACCGTGCACAGGGGCTGCGCGACCTGGCGCAGGCTATCCGGCGGCTCGGGGAGGCGTACGAGCGCGTGGAATCTGCAAAGCGGGAGCAGGAGCTCCGGATGGAGCGGGACCGCCTGGATGCTGCGCGCGAGATGGAGGACCAGCGCGTGCAGTTCTTCCTCAAGATGCAGATGGAGCTCACGAAGGCCAACAGTGGCGCCCCCTCCATCGCTATAGCCAAGGTTGGCAATTCCGCTGCCATTGCCTCTGCCGCGGACGGCAACGGCACGAGGAGAACCGCTACGGCCACTGATGTCGCTACCAGCAGCAACCACCGTGTCCGGTACCGTGCCAAGGATGGCCAACACCGCCAAACCCCGCTGCACCCGCATTACCAGCAGTACAACCAGAACAATGTTGGTGTCGCCGCCACAGGCACCGAGAATGGCAGCGATACCGACAACAAGGAAGACGACGAGGAGATGGAAGAGGAAGAGGAAGAGGAAGAGAGCCAGTGAAGGCGCTCACTGCATTACGGTGATTCGAAAATTTGTACCGGTTAGTTGGTGTTGTCCTGGTTATTAGAATTGCTCCCAGTTAGGCTGGTCCGGGGGCAAGAAATGACTACTGAGTACTAGGTAGTATAGTGGTATTATCAACGGGAGATTTGATAATATGCTACAAAGTTTACGTGCATTTGATTATTAATGCCACGCTATATCTCATGATATGTAGATTTTAAGCCCAAATGTCAGTTAGACATGGCATGACATTTTATCAAATGCACATCAATTTTGTGGCATATTATCAATTATTCCTATCAACGGAAAGAGTAGCAGAGTCATGGTAACTGGTTAGTACCTGTGGGTGGGGTGTAACTTGTAGCTATCTGTTTTGTGCTTGTGACGTGATTCTGTGCTGGGAACTACGATGGAACTGCCATGGGGGATGTCTCAACGAACGTCACCTGGTTATGTGACACTGTTAGCTGTATCTGTGGTTGTTCTTGGAATCAGGATCAGTGTCCAAAACTGTGTCATGTGTGCTCTGTGTTCTCTTTCCCTGATTGAGTTAACTGAAATAGCCCCTGTTTTGAATTCTGAATTGTACCTTATTGTCAGATTGTGATGGAGATCCTCATGTGGAATTGAGCTCTCTTCACAGTGTAAGATTCAAAAGCTGATGAGGTTTTTGTGTGCTGAATGGCAGGTACTTCTTTCAGACGATGGCATAGTGTCTGCCAAAATATTTGTAGGCGATTATTGCACCAACTGCCAAGTGTATGTTACAGGTGTCATTGAGTGGATGCAACGCTCGGATGCTTTATTGCTGTACGTAGAATCTGGGGGGGTTATTTCTGCAGCGTCTTCCTGGCAGAGAAGATCCAAGTCACACAATCCTCGAGTTTATTTTTTTACTAATGCGGATCATGGTGACGGCAACAGAAGAAGTGAAGAACAGGTATCAGCATGACCAGCCTGTGGCAGCAGCAGTGTCCAGTACTCCAATCTAGTAGCAGAATACGGAAGAATAGTGCCCGTGACTATGCTACCAACGAACACATTGCAGATTTTCGGTGCAAACAATAACTAACAGCATGGCTCGATGCAGGTCAATGAATCTGTCTCGACCCCTTTTTTTGTCTACAAAAACAAAGTGATTTCATTTACAAATTGCAGATGTGTCAAGACTGCGTGTACTATCTCAAACGACCTTACTTGATGGTGTTTCTTTTCTGTTGGCAAATTATTTCTCGGGGCATTGTTTGAATGGATGAAGAATACGGAGGAAATGTGAAGGATTTGAACCCTACAGGAAATTCTACTACGCATGCTTTTGATACAAAGGAATGCCATCTTATTTTAGAGTTTCCTATATATTCATGTGGAACGGCTCATTCTAGTGAGATTTTGGATTAAAACAAACATGTGGTCTAACCTCATAGAAATTTTCCTTTGTCACATGAGCCAGGAAGATCGCCGACGCCGCCACCATGGACGGCAGGAGCCCAAAACGCAGCGGAAGTGGTGCGCCAGGACGGCAGGGCCGGCAGAACTCGTACATCCAGGCGACGAGATCGGCACGCGTGGCTTCGCTCACCTGATCCCTCTGAACCGTCCTCAGGTAGTCCGGCGAGGGCCCCTCCCTGGGGTCTTTCTCCATGGCCCGGAGGGCGGCGTCGATGTCGGCGTCGTAGGGCTCGCACAGCAGTTCCGCGCGTTTCTTGGACGCCTTGTTCAGGGAGGCGCCGGCGGGTCTCGCGGGGAGGGGATTGAGGCCGGTGGGTGGGAGACGAGACGTCGAAGTCGGCGGCATCGTCGCCATCTTGGTTGCACCTGCAAGGCGCCGCTGGAAGAACCTGCAGTACGGGCGTCGTCGCCATCTTGGTTGCACCTGCAAGGCGCCGCTGGAAGAACCTGCAGTACGGGCGTCGTCGATCGGCTGGTTTGCGCCCCGCGCCCGCAGCAGCGGCCACGGGGAGGGGGGTAGTGAGACCTGTGGCCAGTTTGATCCCAATCTTTCACGAAGTTCACAACAGTAGTTAGGAGTTTAGCGCGCGCCATGGCAAGGATAACGTACTGCACACATTCTTTGATGCATGGCTCCGTACGTTGGGTTGGTGTACGTACAAATACAGTACGACCCGGAGAGAGCAACAAACATGTTCACCACCGTGCGTGACAAGGCCATGCGAGAACCGTGATCGCTAGCTATTTATTCAGGCACCAGACAACCAAACACACCCTTAGCCTCGCGAGCATGCATGTATATAGTAAACACTACATACACACATACATATATACACATACATATGTATGTATGTATATATACACACACCAGTAGCTAGTAACATGAACATCCATGTCAGAATCCACACTCGATGGTGCAAGGTGTAAAACGGAAATTAAAAGAGCATTAAAGCAAACCAAAAAAAAAAATGGAGACGCGGGGAATCGAACCCCGTGCCTCTCGCATGCGAAGCGAGCGCTCTACCATATGAGCTACGTCCCCATTTGTTGATAAGATGCTCTAGTGTTCCTAAAAATGATGTAAACTGGTTGCTTTTGCAGAAAGCGAGCATGGATGCATATATAGTTGTACGGGGAGGCAGCCACCATCTCCTGAGCGTGCTATATATTTCTCCAAGTAACAACATCATGCTAGCCCTGTCCTGGAGAAGCATTATGACTACGTTATGTATTCAGTATACATCGATCATCGGCTGGGTGCACATTACAATTGATTGGGTCAAGCCAATTTGGATGCTAAACATTATACATATTGCGAGTTAATTTGCAGCTAAATTACGTCAAGCAGTCATACGTTCCGGTGTGTGTGCGTGTTCCTTTTGGCTTTTTGAAACCGGCAGTTGGACGGTGCATGCAAGCGGTGAACCTTGTGCGCGGCCTAAGGCCTCCTCCTCCATGACCGAAGTGACCAGATATGCCGTGGTTTGGGTTGGACCTCTCCCTCCACTCCCTTGCACAGCATGCACCTCCTCGATCGAACGAACGCACCCTGCGTCACCTCTGCCCTTGTACGTACAGCTTCTTTTTTTCTTTTTCTTTTTTGCTTCTTCTTAACATGTATATATCGTCATGCATGTGAATATGCCGTGTAAGCATGCACGGACGTAACTGTAAGCATGCATCGCTAAAGTTAGTATCTTACATCTAAGCAATCAAAGAATGATGAGTATTTTTTTCTTCTTCAACTTCTGGATGAATAGTCTTTGAGCAGTGCTTCTATGCTTTCTCTCCTAATACAAGTTGCACAAATCTTGAAGCAAACGAAGGGGTAAGTAATCACTATCTACCCTTCATTTATGCTTTAATAGTTGTGCAACTTTTAAAAAGAAGAGCATAGAAGCACCTCTCATAGTCTTTTCATATACACTCTGGTTGCACCCCTTTTCGCTCCGATGGT
Organism: Rhipidocladum racemiflorum; assembly: GCA_036346355.1. Taxonomy (NCBI): domain Eukaryota; kingdom Viridiplantae; phylum Streptophyta; class Magnoliopsida; order Poales; family Poaceae; genus Rhipidocladum; species Rhipidocladum racemiflorum. The sequence goes on from CM070572.1 coordinate 24,592,748, forward strand.
ATCCCTATCGGTGAGCAGTGAGGTCTGAGTCGCCGAGTGTGGACGCATATATCCCGTGCGTAGTGGCATGACACGAGATGAGGGTATGTATAATGGTATGATATTAGTTGTCTATATATTTTACCATATAAGATTTTTGTTGATACGGAGGAGAGGGAACGAAGAGAGAGAAAGTATAGTTTCCTCTTCGTAAGGACACGATTATATAGACAACATAAAATACTATTACATAAGTTATTGTCTATAATAAATATTTTTCATATTATAATTGAAAAATCATAAAATCTCATAAAAACAATTCTAAGATCATGTACTATGTCGTATAAATTATCTTTATTTGATGTAGAGAAATGGTATATTGACGACGGTTGTCTGTGCAATTCTACGTACTATGAGAAGCTGGCGATTTACAACAGTTCAAGTACCAATCCCCCGCTCCCCCCGGAGACGTCACCCGGATCTACCGCAACACGTACACTGCATGCACCGATCTGTGGCCGTGTACTTTTATATTTCTTTTTCATGATCCCGCTGCCCGGCGGTCTGTGGTCAAGGCTCAGTGGCAGAGAAGATCCGGTGCGGGCGGTTAACGCATGCGATTAAGGTGGTAATAATTGGAGCTCATCCCGCATGATCACGCAACTCGGGAAAAAGGAAGGGGTGGCGGCGGGCGCGGATCAGGACTCGGAGGAAACGGTAATCCTGGAAACGCTCCGCCTAAACCGGCCATTAAGTTCAACCATGCACGCCGCCTCCTCCATCCATTGGCTAATTAATTTTTACAGTACTAACCCCCCTCCCCGGCTATTGCACAAGAGAGATGCTCATTTACATCACTGTAAAAATAAAACTACGATGAGTCTACGGTTAATTTACGCAAGTTAGCTTGCGGCGAGAGGGCCCAACTCATCAGATGAATATATCTACGGTCTTAAACCTTTTTCACGCTCTAATGTATACTTGCAGCTTTCCAATAGTCCCACAAGAACTAACGCGTTACTATCATGTCTCTTAGGCCTGTTTGGAAGCAAAGTTTTTCAATACCATGGTATTACAAAGCCATGGCTTAGAAATTGTTTTGGCATAAATACCATGGTTTCACCTACCACCATTGAAACCATGGTTTTTCTTGGAACTACAAACTGTTTGGCTACAAAGTCTTTTGCATGGTATTTTCAAAGTATTGACACTTCTCACTCTCTACACCAACACCAAAAGCCCAAAACTCCACTTTGAGTGGAGTTTTCAATACTCCAAAAATATACCATGGCAATACCATGGTTTTCAAAACAGAGTTTTTTGGGTTGCTTCCAAACACTATGTTGCCAAAAATACTATGGTATTCTTCAAAACCATGGTTTTGCCTAGAAACTATGAAAATACTTTGTTGCCAAACAGGCCCTTAATTTCTAACCCTCGGCCTCAAGTTACTATCCACCAATTTAAATTCAAAATTCAAAATTTAGAACTTTTTCGAACCGATAATTTTTTCAAACCTGTCTGGACCGGTACGGCCCGTTACCATTGTTTTTTTTTTTATCCTTGGTCATTACTGATCAATGATCATGACTCAAACAATTCTATGACGACTAGCATTGTTTTTGTTTCCTAGCAAATTAAGGATGAGTACTAATGCACCTTATAAGATACCTTGAGGAAGTGTTCAGCGGGAGAGAAATATCGAGAGAGCTAACCTAATGAAATCCACCAGCTAAGCTTTGAAAGTTAAGGGGTACTCACCACAAAAGGTAAAACCAAGTACTTTCTTAATAAATCTTCTGCCCTCTGTAAGTGTTTGTAAATACCGCAACAGATCCATAGAATTCAAGTTTATAAGTCATATTTTTTGATGATCTTATCCATAAATACAAGATGTATTCCATATTTTAATGCAAAATGAATGTGATGTTCCCTCTATACTTCTAATAAATATTTATCTTTATTTTATATTCTCTATTCACATACATTGAATATAGTGTTTAGCAATAATTAATAATTAGGAGTAACATAGTTTTTGTAATATCTTTTTTATCCATATGCTAAGAAAATACGCGTTGTAAATTTGGACGGAGCAGGAAGGGGAAGAGAGACATCCATTGACGGGCTGTTTGGTTGCTTGTATATACAGAGATTTGTATCCACATATACAGAATCTCACTTTGACTGACCGGGCTAAACACATCAACGGTTACGAGGGACAGTTGGGTCATTTGCCGGACTCGCTCCCCCTTGGGCGTTTGGGGTCTTTTTCTTTCCTTTTTCGCATGCGAGCGACGGCAAAGCCGACGGCGACTGGGCTGGGATTATAAATGGCGCAAAGCCGTTGCTGCTATACGGAAGATCCCAAGATGAGGGCTCCAAGCTCCCACCAGAATAAAATCGTTTTCGGGATCAGGAGGCCTGCCCTGCTCTGCTCTGCCATCCCGTTTTAATTAATCTATATCACCTTGTTAAATTAACCCGAATCTAGTGTCCTAGGCGATCTTTACACCAAGCTTTCGGCTAATTCCCATGATCCTAACCCCGAAACTTCAGCTGAACTAAGCACGAGAACAGAATTAATTAGGTGTTGATGCCGCTCACATCGTCACTGTCCCGCCAGTTCTTCCTTTCTTTTCTCTTTTTATCCTTCTTGTCCCCGTCTGAAGGAATCACCAACTTATCAAATCGTCCATATGGAATCTATATCTTCCTTTTGCGACGGCCAGGGTTCACCTTACCATTTTTGAAAACAAAATCAATACTGCGTCGGCACCGATTATCGACGATTTTCGAAAATCATCAGAAATCGCAAGAACGAACCGATTCAAAAACACGGGTGAAAATGGAGGCAACAATCTTGAAAATCGCCCGATTAGCGGTGAAAATCGCCCGATTTGAAGAGAAAATCGACAGTGTAAAAGAAAAAAATAGGAAAATTTGCGGAAATTTGGGGAAATGCCAAGAAAAGAAAAGAAATGTTAGAAGTTTGTAAAAAAACATGGTAAAGACCAAAACATCAGAATAAATATTAGAAATACATAAAAGAAAATATGAAAAAAATAGGAGAAAATGATAGCACAACGATGGTAAAATATGAACAAATATAGAAAAATTGATTGCAATGGAACCTCCTTAGGAACTTGATTGCAATGGACAATATTCTTACCGCACCCTACCAAGTGGTGTTTCCATCGGGTTGCACCGCCTCCTTTCTTCAGAGTTCTAGTTGCTAATTGATGTATGCATGCAAGTAAATGCAACATCAAGCAGATGTACCCTCATGAAGCACACTAACTCTAGCCATCAACGGCACTAACCCTAACCCTAAATAAGATCCATTTCTATGTTACTCACACAATGAAGTACTCAAGTTCATAGTTCTATCTGTAACAAATCATCAAGTGACAAACACTAGGAGGGCAAAGACAAATATCAAATGATAAATCAAAATATGCACATCGAAAAGACAATCAGCTCTCCATAGATGAAGACAAGATAATACAACGACCAAATGGCAAACACGGTACATTGTTGTCTTCACACATCACTTTCTAGAGATTTTCGACATTCTAGCAGCGATTTTGACAGGAATCCAGAGAAAATCAACCACCATTGCCGATTTTTGACCTAGCCAGTAAATCGCCAGTTGCTCACGTTACCGAACCACTAGCGATAATCGATCAATTTGAACAAAAAAATCTCTACTTAAACACCGAAAATCAACAGATCTAGCGCAAAAACCGAACGAAACCCTAGAAATCTTGTCTTGCTCAGAATAACGAAAGCCCTAGAGATTAAGCGAAAATCGATAGTTACCTGGCGATTATCAGAGATCCGGCAGCGAAAAGATGCTCTGTGGCGACCGGAAGTGGTCGGATCTGATGGGGAAGTGTGCAGGGTTAGGGGTGAAAACGGGACGGGATTATCCGGTGGGTACTGGATACGGATACTAGAAATACCCGATTTTTCGGGTACCGGATACGGGTATTTTTGTATACGGGTCGGATACGGATATTACCCGGTTAGACATTAGCCGGATACGGGTAGGATACGGGACGATTACTACCCGGCAAATACCCGAGAAGTCCGGGTAGGATACGGGTACCCGCTAACCGGGTACCCGGCTACAGTAACTAGTGCCGGGCTGCCGGCTATGACAGTCACAGGCCCAACACTAGTCAGCCCATTAACGTGCCTGGCGTGACGTTTGTGCCTTGCTGCCGCGAGGCCCAGTGGCCGGAGCTCGTCTAATTCCTGTGATCCACCCCGTCAACCCGTGCCGCCCAGCCGCTGTGCGCCTGTGCGTGAGTGCCCTAGGCGGAGCCGCAGCCGCCACACGCCACAGGGGTTTGCCATCGCGTCATCCGTACGTCGCCGCCAGGCCCTGCCAGTGCCAGCCGCGGTGCCGCCTCCCCTTCTACAGGTGAGTCGCTCGGCCCGCTCCCAGGTCCCAGCTGCTGCGCGGCTACGCCACCTTTCTGTGGCGTGCGGCGTTTCTCTAACTGACGGTCGATCATCAGGTTGCTGGCTTGCTGCTCCAGTTCCTAGCGGCTGTCTAGTGCGGCCCGGTCGTCCGGCAAATGTCAGCTGTTCCCGGCGACGACGATTCTCGCCCTGCTTCCCCAAGTCGGCCACTACGAAAAGGTCAGCGTTCAGCCGTCCACTACTCCACTGTCCGAGTGTCTCTTATTTTTCTTTGGTCATGTGTTCATGTGGTCGTATGTAATGTCCTAAATGGAATTCAGGAATTGGTAGCACCATGGATGTAAATCACATCGCTGAGATGGAGGATAGTTTAAATGATGATGAAATGGAAGCTCCATTTGAGGGTGATGTTGATGCTGGTAACAATGACCAGATAGCAGAGGACCATGCTGTCGATGCCCCTATTGCTAGTGATGAGCATGCCATCGTCCAACAGCAAGTTAGTTTGAGAAAGAAGAAATTCATGTATGTGAATGACCATCGTGTTGTGAAACAACTAAACTAGCACCAACAAAGGATACTCCTCGCTATGAACAAGGATAAAGGTCCAATGCCAATGAGTATCTCTAAGCTGAAAACCAAGAAGCCAACCGGTACCCCTACCGACAAGCTAATGGCATCTGCATTCAAGGTCACATCAAGCAAGGACAAACTTATGGTTTTAATGCAAAAACCGGCTGAAGGTAATGACCTTGTGCATTTTCATTTCATAGGCTGCATGTTTCAAATTTGTAACAAAAATTGTTTTTGTTGTAGTTGTGCAACCTGCAAGTGCTAGCGCTAGTGCAAATGTAAGCGCAAGTTCAAGTGTAAGGGAAAATGCAAGTGCAAGCATACTAGCAAGTGCCCAAGCAAGTGTCGGAGACGATGAAAAACAAGCAGATGGCCAGATTGGGAAAAGGCTCACTTCATGGGTTTGGCAGCATTTCACAAGGTATGAAATAGATGTTGAGCAACCTGATGGTTCCAGTGTTAAGCAAAAGTGGGCAAAATGTCTTCGATGTTCACATAAAGCTAAAGTCGATGCTTCAAATGGTACAAAGGCTTTTAGTAACCATTTAAAATTGAAACATTGTCTTGTGAAGGGTCAACAACAGCTAAGTCAGAGTGGGACTGACATAGCAACATATAAATATGATGAGAAAGCTAGTGTGAGACTTCTATATTATGCCATCATCATGCATGAATATCCATTCACTGTTGCCGAACACAAGTATTTTATGAAATTTATCAAATCACTACGGCCATCATTTCCTTTCAAGTCTCGTATCACTGTTCGTAAAGAGATCATGGAACTTTATAAGGAGGAAAAGAATATGTTGTATGCACAATTCAAAAAACTGACATGTCGTGTTAGTTTTACTATGGATGCATGGACATCTATACAAAACAAGTCTTACTTATGTGTCACAGCACATTGGATTGATGATAATTGGAACATGCAAAAAAGGATTATCAATTTTATGCATGTAGAAGGCAGCCATGGAGGGATAAAATTGAGTGATATTTTTTTTGCAAATGTGCTGAATTGGAACCTTGATAAGAAAATGTTTGCTCTTTCTTTGGATAATGCTGTGGCAAACAAGGTTGCAGTTGATATAGTGATAGATAATGCTAAAGACTTGCTCATATGTGGTGGAAAGTTCTTTCATGTTAGATGTGCAAATCATATATTGAACCTTGTTGCTAAAGATGGCTTAGCAGTAATGGGAAATGCCATTGCAAACATTAGAATGTTCATAACAGCTATCAAAAGGTCACCTTTGTAGTTTGAGGCATTTGAGAAATGTGCTAAAGAATGTGATCTAGACACTAAGAAAGCCCTTTCCTTAGATGTTGCTACAAGATGGAATTCTACATATATCATGGTTAGAGATGCTATTTACTATAAGGATGCTTTTGATCGTCTTGCTAAAAAAGATAAGGATAGATTTGGTCATATGGCTCCTTCAAGTGATGATTGGTTGAATGCAATAAATATCAACAAGTGTTTGAAAAAGTTCTATGATGTCACATTACTTTTTTCTGGCACTTCATATCCCACTGCAAATCATTTCTTTCGCAAATTTTCTGAGATTAAGATGGCTATTGCAAGATGGTGTGAGAGCACTAGCAGTGATGTCATAATTTGTACCATGGCATTCTCTATGAAACAGAAGTTTGATAAATATTGGGACATGAACAATATGGCTTTAGCAGTGGGGGCATTTCTTGATCCTAGGTACAAACACAAAATGGTGGAGTTGTACATGTCTAAGATGTATGATAGTGAGAGGGCTGAGCTAGAGAAGTTGTCTTTCATTAATGTCATCAATGAGTTATTTGCTTTTTATTCATCAAACATCAATGCAAAAACAACCAATATGGCTTCTACCTCCAAGGAGAGTGAACTTGTTCCACACAAAAATGGTTCTTTCATGGATGATGAGGATGAGGATGAGGTTGATCTTGATGAGTTGTATGCAGCAGCAAACAATGTGAAGAAGGTTTCAGAATTGGATGTGTATATGAGTGAGGGTTTGGTGAAGGTCAATGAAGGTGATGCTCCATTTGATATCCTATCTTGGTGGAGGGGGCAAGTGACAAATCTTCCTATCCTTTCAACCCTTGCTCGTGATGTGTTATCTATGCAAGTTTCTACTGTTGCTTCGGAGTCAGCATTTAGCTCTAGTGGACGTATTGTTGATGCCTTTCGTTCAAAACTTAAACCTGAAATTATTGAGGCCTTGGTTTGTACCAAGGATTGGAAGATTGCTTCGGAGAAAGGTTTGATTTCATTATACATGTGTTTGTTGTTCATTTCAATTTGTTTATTTATGTACATGTGACTTGATGATGATGCTTACTAATATGTTTTCTAAAATTTCAGATTTAGAGACTGCAATTAAAACCATAAGTGAAGATATGAATGCAATGGACTTGGACGAAGATGCTATTGCGGCGACTTGATACATTGAAGCATGTGTTGCATTGAATATTGTTATGTCATTTGAGCTATGACGTTTGCGCTTTTGTGTGACTATGTCACTATGCTGTTTGCGCTTTTGTAATGAACTATGCAGCATGTTATGTGTCTCTTTTGCTGTTGCAATGAACTTGTGTGAACTATCTACTATCTATAATATATTTGTGGGCTTGTGGATGATGCCTAAAAGAGGGGATATGCTGCTGATTTTTTAAATTGTGTTGTTGGTTCTATAATGAACTTGTGTGAACTATCTACTATCTGTTATATACTTGTGGATTATGCCTAAAAGAGGGGATATTGGGATATGCTGCTGATTTTTTTTTTGAAATTGTGTTTTTGGTTCTATAATGAACTTGTGATTAGTAACTTTGAATTGTATGGTGTCAATTTTGTCGGTATGTTTTCTATATTTGAGCTATCATATACATGATTATGTATTTCTTATTTTATTCGTTTGTTTAACAGTTGGGCAACTAATATCATCAGGACGGACTATCCGACTAATATCTGTTATCTATCCGGGTAATATCCGATATCCGTTTCTTACCCGCCCCAATTATTATCCGATCCCATACTGTATCCGTCCCGGATTTTAACTATCCGTATCCGATCCTGTATCCGAGAAAATTGTATTAGGGTAGGATACGAGATGACCTAGTATCCGCCCGTATCCGTCCCGTTTTCACCCCTATGCAGGGTAGTGAGTGATATGTCGAAAGCTGGTTAATGGCCGTCGGTAGTGGAGTTTTAAGTGAGTGGCTGCCTTCAATGCATTTATGGGTTGGTGGGAGGGTTAGGATGATGTGCGGGCTTGATATTGTTCATGATTTATTCATTTTCAAATCTGTAGATTCGAAATTTGCTAGAAAACATCTCTCAAATTTGGTTTTTTTACAAAATTTTCATGTCATGGACCACAAACCTATTAATACTATTTTTAGGGAGCTTTTGGATAAATATTTGCAAAATTCTATTTTTTTTGAATTTAAATTTAAATCTAACCGATTTTCCACTCGATTTCTAAATTCGTTCCGCGACGATATAATCGATATTCATGATAATCGTCGATTTTTTTTATCTCTGGCGACAGGTATTCGAGCAAGAAAAATCTCCTCGAGATCATTGGGAAAAGCGACGTGGGGCTTAGCTATTTGCCCAAAAAGAAACAATGCATTTTCACTGAAACATATCAAGAAATAAATACCTTTTTTTCTTCAAGTTATTCACGTGAAAAAAACTCGTACTAGTATAAAAGCATACTGCAAGACCTAAGTTTACTGTAGTTGCTCAGTACTCCTATAAAAGCATACTCCCTCTAGTAAAAAAACATATGTTATGGATATTAACACGGTTCTTAAAAATACAATTTTAATCACTAATTTTTACTATAATCTATTTATAAAACCTAATGAGATTATAATGTTATAGAATTAATTTTCAAGACTGCTCTACACATCTAATTTTTATATATCCAATCTAACTATTTTAAAAGATAATATTAGCTAAAGTTTTGAAAATTTAACTATATGTAACAATTCTACCAGAATAGTGAAATTAATGACGGGTAATATCCAACACATAATGAGACAATTATGTCCACGTACTTTTATGTGAAAAAATGGTATTACCATGGAGAAATAATTTCTTGTACTCAGTTACAAATGTCATCATGATCTTATCATTTGCAACCCAAAATATACTCCATTGGACTTGAAATAGTTGACGTTTTGAGATCGACACGGTCTGTAAAATAAAATTTCGATCATTAATTTTCATTATAATATATTTATAAAATCTAATAAAATTATAATATTATAAACGTGCTTTTCAAGACAAATTTACACATATAATTTTCATGTATCCAATTTAAATATTTAAAAAGAAATTAGAGAGAACAGATTATTTAATTGGTGCATTGATCATTTGCCCCGTGATATTCATATCACATGATAAATAATCAATAATACAAATAAATAAGGATAAATCATCGGCTATTCCTAATAAGGTAATACATCGAAAGAAAAGGAAGGGAAAGGAGGCTTGCTAGTCCTGGATAAGAATATAACCATCAGCCCGCTTCCCGTGCGTACACTTGTCATGCAAAGCGCGACACAAACGCACGCAGAAACAAACACACAGAAGCGAAGCAGTCACACGCGCAGAAACAAAAACACGAGCACCTCGTTGGAGATCTCCTCTTCTTCAGGCCAGGCCAGAGAGAGGGGGAGCGGAGCTGAAGCGGTTGTTCCTTCTTTCTCCCCTCGCCTCCTCCTCCTCGCCGGCCTCCTCGGCTCGTCAACTGTGAGCTCACCTCCCTTTCCTCTCTCCTCGCCCTCTCCCCGTCTCGTCCTCCTATCAGGCCTTCGGTTCCTTCAGGTTTGCTCGTAGTTTCTTGCAGAGTCGCGCGGCTTGTTCCTGTTTCTGCGAGATGCAGAGTTTATTGCGTTGTTCTTGCATGTTTCGTGGATCTGAAACGGAGAGATCTCATCTTCTGAGATCGGAAATAGAGACTCTTTTGGTTTTTGGCACACGCGACTGTTGGGTGACTTGCGCTCCTCTGAACTCTGCTGTTTCTTGCACCTTTTCCTTTTGTTTGCGGCCGTTTTGTTCCCTTCTGTGCAGACGTTCTGTTCAGGTAGGCTTGGGCGCTTGCTTGGTTTCCCTTTCATGCGAAAGATTTTTTATTTTTTTTCTGGTAAGCTCAGTATGTTTCTGTTATTGATGAAAATCATACATTCTAGTGACGCATCCTAAATTTCTGGTTTGTTTCATTTGTTTTTCTGATGTTCTTCGGATTTGGGCAAAAACCCTGATGACTCGGTGTTATGGTTACACTGTTCTGCCTCATGAGCCATGGCTTACTTTGGACTCGCACATTTCTTTATGCACCAATATGTTCGGATGCAAACGGTCAAGTTTGAATTTTTTTAATAAGGGTTTTATCTTGCAGATTTCTCTTAGTCGACAATTCTGAATGCAACTGACAGATAACTAGAGAGAAAAAAAATAGATACAATTTTGCAGGAGTAGCAACTTGTTCTTTAGTCAGAATCGCCTGCTTGACCATGTTAGGCCATGAATATTAGTTTAGCACATATATAAAGTATTATTAGCAATCACATTTTTTAAATCATTGTGTTCTGGATCTCAAGTTGAACTGGAGTCAACCCTGATTTATCAATTTCTAAATATCTTGACATGGCTGCTATGGTGCTACCTCTGCAACTCCTCTTTTTCTTCCATCAGTTGCTGATAAGAGCCTGTGTTATCTCATATTCTCATTGCATTAATCCGAATTCTTCCAACTCTGTCGCAGGATTCTTTTTTCAGTGGATTACACAGGGGAGTGCAATGGGCGGCTTCGTCGATCCCTTCGTCCCGTCGCCGGCGTGGCCTCAGGACATCGTGTTCACCGGCTCATCTTGGACAGGAAGCGCTTCCCCTCTCGCCGATTCTTCGGCTGAAGACATAGAGTTCCACCTCCAGAACGGCCCCTCGCCGGCGCTCATGCACGGCGGCAGCGCGAAAGCAGCCGTCGACGGGGCCGTGTTCCCCGGCGAAACCGTGCTGTCGCCTGTAAAGCTGCACGAGCAGCTGCTGCAGGCCGAGCTGCAGCAGAGCGACGACGTCACGCGCGGCCTGAACTTTGCGTTGGGCGGCGCCGCCGAGCGAGCCCTGATGGCCGGAACGTTGTGCTCGATCCTGAGCGCACCGTGCCCGATATCGCTCACCGACAGCGCCCCGGTCATCTGCAGCTCAAACGAGAGCAGCGGGAGCGAGCAGTCCGGTCTGCCTCAGTTCCTCATGGGAGAGCAGCAACCCGTGTCGGCGTCGGCTGCGTGGCCTTCGGCTTACGCGAACGTTTCTTCCATGGCGGGGGAAGAGGCATCGCGAAGCTTCGGTTTCGGTAGGATTCACGACGATGATCTTTTGCATGAGGCAGCCTGCACCCCAAATGGGAAGAAGTATCAGCAGCTCGCCACTGTGCCCTCAGCAGCACAGCTGCAGCTACATGTAAGTGGCCAGAATTCATAAATCTTGAATCGAATTCTCTCTTAATTACGACATGTTCTTGCATGTGGTGGTGACTTTTTTTAAACACGTTATTTTTGCAGGATGATGTTGAGTTCAACACTGGAAAGCTGCTTTCTTTCGCTCCTGGGCAACAATTTACTCCGAGCAATGACAGTCTGCAGATCAATCAGAAGGTGAGAACGAGCTGCTTAACGGAGTATTTTGTTTGGTTTTTGGAGACATGTTTGATCTGGAGTGCATTTGCTCGTTGGCTGATACTAGTACCGGTATATCGCTATCGAAATAAATCTGCACAGTACTATTTAGCTGACTGTTGACGCAGAATCGGACCGTGACGATGCGTTTGTTTACCTAGCCTGATTGCAACATTTGCAGGAATTCAGTGGTCTTCATCACATCAACCTCTCCTCGCTAGTTTCTGGGCCACTTGCGCTATTTAATCCTAAACAGGTTTCTGTCTTTCTGGTATCCGTTGATTGCTAATTTATTTTTTAGCGTTGAATCTCTCTATTAACTGATGACGTGAACGACATTCCTGTATGTATGTATGTACAGTTTACTGAAGACAGCAGTGGCAAAAATGGCTTGAATGCACCGTTTGTGAATCGATCCGAAGCACCAAGTGGCAACGGGATTGCTGGGAGTGGAGCTCCCAAGCCTCGTGTGAGAGCTCGCCGAGGCCAGGCCACCGATCCACACAGCATTGCAGAGAGGGCGAGTCAATTCATGATTCTTGTTCTGACTGAATTTAATCGGTTTATTCAGAGCACCAGATTCCAACGGGCTGTTAAACCCTGTGCTTATGTTTGTTTGCAGCTCCGAAGAGAGAAGATCTCTGATAGGATGAAGAATTTACAAGAACTTGTTCCAAACTCCAACAAGGTACTTTCTTTTGGTGAATTAATCCTTGCCAGATTGTGCAACTCTGTTTTTTTTTTTTCATTCAATCGACTTCAGTTTGTGGTGCTGTTCTGAACTTTTATGTCTGCTGCGCAGACTGACAAGGCAACCATGCTCGATGAAATCATCGAGTATGTCAAATTTCTTCAGTTACAAGTCAAGGTTTGTGCATGGCAGCAATCACTCGGTTTCACATCACATGGCAGCAATCGCACGGTGATTTCACCGTCTAAAAATACTAATGCCATTGCTGTCGTTGAAGGTTCTTAGCATGAGCCGGCTGGGCGCGACCGAAGCCGTCGTTCCACTTCTGACAGAATCTCAGACCGAGGTGAATTACAAGTTAATTCATAACACATTGTGTTTTTAGATTTCTTTCTTCTCTTTACTGATGTAAAGAACGTGGAAATCGTACAGAAATGCTCCAACTTGTTGGTAAACTTGTAATTTGCTGGTGATGCAGAGCTCTGGTCTTCTCCTGTCGCCCAAATCAGGAGAAAGGCAGGCAGGACTAGGAGGGCTCGCCCAATCCGAGCTCCAGGACAGCTTGGCCTTCGAGCAGGAGGTGGTGCAACTGATGGAGAACAACATGACGACGGCGATGCAGTACCTGCAGAGCAAGGGCCTCTGCCTCATGCCGGTCGCGCTGGCCTCGGCGATATCGGGTCAGAAGGCGACGTCTTCTGCGGCGGTCCGACCGGTCGGCGGTGGCACAGACGGTGGCGGTGGCGGTGGCGGTGGCACAGACAATGGCGGTGGCGGCGACAAGGATGACATGAAGAGAGTGCTGGACGCACTGAAGCCTCTTCTCGGCAGCCCAAAGGAGACGAAGTCCAGAGCCTAGGTGGCTAGGTAGAATCTCTGAGCAACAGCTACTCCAATGGAGACGAACTCATGGAGCCATCTGACTGGTGCTTTTAGACCCCGAACAATTTGCTAGGACTACGTTTCCCAAGTTTCTGTTGCAAATCGTTGGTCTGGGCCTAGCTTACCTACCTGTGCAGTAGTATTTTGCTTACCTACTTATCCTTTTCTCATTGCAAAAAACATATTATAATTAATTTCTCCCTGATTTGAGTATTTTGCTTACCTACTTGGGCCTGTTTGGCAACAAAGTATTTTTATAGTTTCTAGGCAAAACCATGGTTTTGGAGAATACCGTGGTATTTTTGGCCATAAGGTGTTTGGAAGCAACCAAAAAAAGTCTGTTTTGAAAACAATGGTATTGCCAATACCATGGTATTTTTGGAGTATTGAAAACTCCCAACTCATAGTGAAGTTTTGAGCTTTTGGTATCACTTCATTATGCAAAAGACTTTGTTTCCAAAGATTTGTAATACTATGGTATTTATGCCAAAACAATTTCCATGCTATGGTTTTATAATACCATGGTATTGAAAAACTTTGCTTCCAAACAGGGCATTATCCTTTTCTCATCGCAACAAACATATTATAATTAATTTCTCCTGATTTGAGTATTTTGCTTGAACAGCACCTGTAGTGGACGGCCTACAACATCTCTGCTCCCTAATTCGCATTTCGCTATTGAAGGATCGAAAAAACGGATAGAGCGAGATGATTAGGAGCCAAATAAATTTTTCTCAAAATCAAATCATCAAAAGAATAGATAAAAAAACTGTACAATTTGAACAGGTGGTCGGGGAACAGTACTGACGAGTACCCATGGCATGGGTACCCCCATCAGCCCGGAAACACGAACGGGCTGACAATCCGCGGCGGAGGCCCAGCACTTGGGCCACGGAGAAAAGACCCCGACCTATGCAGGGCCGACCCTGGACGGTCGGCGCCCTCCGACCTCGGGAGGTCGGCGGGACCCGACCGCCTAGTAATAAAGCGCACGAACAACAAACTCCACCCACGCACGAACCGGTGGGGGCCGCACCGGTGTCAGGGAGCTGCCGTGTGCACGGCGCCCCCTGACATCCGTACCAGGGTAGGTGGCTCCTTCCCAAGACTGTCAGAAGAGCCACCGAAGAAGTCAAGCCCCCGTCCCGTCGCCTGGCACACCGCAGAAGATTACGCCCGCTCCCGAGGCCAAGGCAAAGTCAAGCGCCATTAAAGCCACCGAGGCTGACAGGAGCACCACGCGACACGCCACCCAGACAGCACTACGCAAGACCGCTCATCACAGAACCACCAACCCTGCCTCGGGACGGGCAGAGGTCGGACGGACAAGACAGGAACCAGATTTCAAGACGTGCAGGCCCCTTTCCTCGTAGCTTTCCCAACTCCCATGTAACCTACCTCCTCCGCCTATATAAGGAGGGGCAGGGCCCGAGAGGGAGGGGCGCGGAGGAAAACAGTCTTCTAGGTAGCCTCAACTCCCTAGCGAAAACATCAAGGGAATCGGACAGCCGACCCTCCGCCTCGCTTGTACACCCCTTGTCCATCTCCCAAAGATCAATACATCCACACCGCACGAACTGGAGTAGGGACATTCAGCCCGAACCAGTATACATCTTCTGACTCCCTGAGTCAACCATTCGGGGAGAGGGAGCGCGCGACCCCATCCGACCATAAATTCGTATTGCCGGTGCACGAAACACCGACAGTTGGCGCGCCAGGTAGGGGCTCTCGCGCGTCTTCACCGACATCCTCATCTTCGGGTTCCCATTTTCCTCCCTGATGGCTTCCTCCCACTACGATTCGCCGATGTCGAGGGGCTGGATCCGCTTCGGCGCCCTCGATTTCATCGTCACTACGGCGAGGAGCTTGTCCTCGTCGCCGCCGTCCGGGACCGGGCGCCCTCCGCTAGCCTGGATACAGTTGCTGACGTCCTCAGCAACCTCAGCCTCGAGGCCCCCAGACGAGCCGCGCAAGCGGCGGCCGTCATGGCAAGACTACCCCGGCAACATTGCCTACGGATCGCGGCGGCGGCGACTCCACCCTCCACGAGCTCTCAACTCGTGGCCATGGCTTATCATGCGCCGGCTTCCCTCCACGACACTGCTAGCGGATTCCTCCACCCACGGCTCGGCTCCGATAAGGAGTACCCCCTCGCAGGCGTACCCGTGAGTGCAACATGACGGGTGCGGCGGAGCCATCCTCCACCCTGTTACCCTCGGGACCCTCCTCCCGCTGACGAGCGCGGCGGGAGGAATCCCGGCGGGAAGACGACTCACAAGACCTAACGCTTCGCTGACCTCCAAGCGGCAACGAGGAGTTAGAAGCTCGAAGGCCGAGCTCGACAAGCTCCAGGCCGAATCGAGCGCCATCGGCCTAACCCACCACCTGCTCCGCGCGCCAAGGCCAGTGCATCGACAATTGGCTGAGGAAGCGAACGACCTTCCGTTTTTCCCTCACGCCAACCAAAACATTGCCGCGGCGGCAATGCTGCTCCGAGGGCTGCCTGAGCCAACGGAGCCTGAAGCCAAGGCCACCTATCAGAACCTCCAGGGACTGGTAGAGCGTCTTTGTCGTTCAAAGACGCCCAAGGTTCAGCTCCCGGCGAACGAGCGCCACTTCGGGCCACTCCGCCACTCCTCAGGGTCGACGGAGCCCAGCCAAGACGGCCCCGCCCCACGAACTCCCCCAGGCATCATACACCCCGGTGCGCCATCGCCTGGGGGACAAGTATGATCTCCGCACCACCCTCGAGGCGCGAAGGAGAGCTACCGACGCTACAACGGTGAAGCCGACTCCCTCGCCAACCTCGCCTCCGAGAAGGGGCCGGTTCCCCCTGGAATCTTCGTCTCCGACCTCAGCAGCCCTTCAATCCGGTTGGACCCGGCGCCAGTGGCGCCGACCCCAAAGGCGGCGGCCCCACCGATCTTCGGCCGATGCCCACTACTGGGTCGGACTGGCGCCCTAAGCGTCGAAACCGACTGGAGGCAACCGATTGTCGATCGGTTGACGAACGGGTCGCTCCCCACCGATACCACCGAGGCTCGGCGCCTCGCTCGGCGGGCTAAGTCTTTCGTCCAGATCGAGGGCGCCATCTACAAGAAGAGCCCGTCCGAATCCTTCGTGGCGCGCCCCGACCGACCAAGGGAAGCACCTTCTGCTGGACATCCACGACGGGTGTCACGGGCACCATGCGCGCCACGGTCCCTGGTAGGAAAGGCCTTCCGAGCAAGGTTTCTCTTGGCCGACCGCCGTAGCGGTCGACCCAAATCGTCCGCACTGCGAAGGATGCCAATTCTTCGCCAGCAGACGCATCTTCCTCAAGAAGCCTTGCAGACGATCCCCATCACATGGCCCTTCGCGGTTTGGGGGCTCGACCTGGTCGGACCCTTCAGAAAGGCGCCCGGGGGCTTCACTCACTTGCTTGTCGCCGTAGACAAGTTCACAAAGTGGATCGAAGCAAAACCATTGGCAAAGATCACGTCGGCGCAGGCAGCAAGTTTCTTCCGCGACATTGTCTACCGCTTCGGGGTGCCCAACTCCATCATCACCGACAACGGGACGCAGTTCACAGGGAAGGAGTTCCTCGAGTTCTGCAACGATTTCAACATCCGAGTCGATCGGGCGTGATTGCGCATCCTCGCCAACGGCCAGCCGAAGCGAGCCAACGGCATGATCCTCCAGGACTCAAGCCGCGAATCTTCACCGATCAAGAAATTCGCGGGACGGTGGGCCGCCGAGCTACCGCCTGTTCTTTGGAGTATACGAACCACACCAACCCGGTCGACCGGGTTCACACCTTTTTTCTTGGTGTTCGGAGCGGAGGCTGTCCTCCCGACCGACCTTGAGTACGGTGCGCCAAGGGTGCAGAACTACAACAGCACACGGGGGACCGAGGAGCAGCAAGATGACCTCGACCAACTCGACGAGGCTCGGGATATCGCGGTCTTGCGGTCGGCTAAATATCAGCAGACGCTGCGTCGCTACCACAGCCGACGGGTCCGCGGCCGCTCGTTCGAAGTCGGCGACTTAGTGCTGCGCCAAGTCCAATCCGCGAAGGACAGGCACAAGCTCTCCCACTCGAGGGCCCTTTCACCATCGCGGAAGTCCTCCGACCTGGCACTTTCCGCCTCAAGGACACCGAAGGAAATCTCGTGACAAACGCGTGGAACATAGAGAAGCTGAGAAAGTTCTATTCTTAGTCAATCTCTCCCCCCTCTTTGTTACCACTCGAAAAACACTTGAGCAAAGGGAAGCCGTAACTCTCGGACTACCAACCAAGTGCTTTCCCTCTTTATTTTCCATCTTTTTGCCTGCCGCAATCGCGACCTCGCCCCGAAAGCGAAGGTCCCGAAGCAGTACTCTGCGCATTGCAAAGACCGCTGACACAAGAACAACCGACCTACGGTTGAACGGGTCATTTCGGCGGCAAACACGCAAGAAATTCCGCCTCCAACCTACGCTGATCCGCTGCGATCCCAAAAGACTACGGATATGGGCGAATCATAAGCGCAAAAAGTCCTCAAAGAAAAAAGAAGAAAACATGGAGGAAAGAAGCGCTTTATTTATTCATGAAGGAACATCAGCCCAAACCCAAAAGGAACCACTCGCCAAGGTCCCTTTACTCGGCAAAGGCGCGATACTCCTCCTGGTGTGCGCCCAGCCGGCGACAGCGTGGCGTCGCTCGATCCACCGCCCGGATCAGCGGCGCCCTCACCTCCCACGGTAGGGAATGCCCGCGACAAGGATGCCGACTCGCCAAGATCCCCACGCCGCAACCGGCCTCGACCTCCGCCACCACCCGCAGCCAGGCTTGTTCGTCGCCCACCTCCTCTCGAAGTTGTGTGTAGCGGTCCGCCATAGCACACGAAGCAAGTTCGTTTGGCGGCAGTCTTGGCGAAGTAACAAGCACCCTGGCGCCTCTCCTTTTATAACCTGCGGCACGGAAGACGAAGCGCCTTGGGGGCACGCAACGGAGCGGAAGACGAAGCGCCCGACACCAGTTCCGAAGGCGGCGCGGTCCTCAAGGCGAGTTAATCCACCCTTATCCTCGAAAGCATAAAGTTCCTTTTCGAAAAAATCGCACACCCGCCACGAGCTCAAGCGGCGCGTGGCGACTGCACCCTCAATCCCCACGCACCACTCGGGGGCTGCCCTGTGACCTCAGGGGTCGGCGACCTAAATCGATAACCGGTTACCACTCCGACCGAGCTCCCCTCATAGTAACCTCCTCAAAACCAAAATGCTACGGCCCACGCCCCTGCGGCTACGGTTTCGAAGTAGCACTTTGCGCAAAAAGGAGGCTACCTGAGCGAAGGGCCGAGCGGTCGGACGGAGCCTTCGATATAGATCGGCGAGCCGACCGATCAAACAAATCTCGTGGCAACCTCCTCGAGCCGAATGCTACAACCTAAGCCCCAACGGCCACGGCTCCGAGTAGCATTCAACGCAAAGGAAGCCGCCTGAAGCGTAAGATAGTTTGATCGACCAGGGTCGCTAACCCAAGCGGTACTCACCGACCGAGCTATCTACCTCGGGACTTGTTCCTCTAGCCCAAAAAGTACTACGCCCTCGCCTCGCGGCTCACGGCCAGTGGCACTCTGCGGGGAAGCGAGTCCTCCGAGCAAGAGACGCCAGGGACGGTCGGAGCACCTCCGCCGGTCGGGCCGATCTAACCTACCAAGCGCAAGCCGCGAAGGAGGTGGTCCGACCCCGACACCTCTCCTTCACTAAGCAATCGCTCGAGATAGCTCGTCCTATCCCGTGATCTCTCCGGACGGGATTGAAGCAACACCTACGCTCTCGGGGCACCCCCGCGGGCCCTGTAGCTATGGTCGTAAAATTGCCCAATTTCATAGAGGAAGCCGCAGGATAGACGAGCAAAATAACTTAGAACAGCCCGGCGTTGAGCTCGACTAGGCGATCATGTTCATTACATGCTCTGTACAAAAAAAAGAAGGAAAACTAATCTTCCTCCCCTTCCGACGGAGGATTTCGCTGGCCGAGATTCGGCCGGCAATCTCTTGGGCGCCACGGATCGACCGGGCCATGAACGCGTCGACCTCTTCGTCGCCGGTCGGCAACGCCGCTCCCGATCGCCTCAAGGTCGACGCCGTCATAATAAGAGACGGTGTTGACCAGGGCCGAGGAAGCGCCAAGCACCGCCGCTTCGCACCGACGCCGACGCTGGCCAGGATCCATCCAAGCATGGCGGGATGGCGCTGGGCCCGAGTAAGCCCGAACACCGGCCACAGCGGCCAGGACGCCACATGGAGGACCGTCGGTGGTAGTCGTATCGGCCGCATCCCTCTCCGCCAGCCGCTTGTCCAAAAAGGCCGAGTCGCGTGACTCGACCGCCGCGTCCCGTTCTTCCACCGTCGCCCTTCGCGACTCTAGCACGTCGCTAAGGTCTTTTCGCAGCCCTGCAGGGACACAGAAAAAAGAGAGACAGCGTCAGAAGACGCCCGTCGCGGCGGCCCCAAGGGGTTGAATTACTCACCGGCCACGGAAGCCTCCTTGGCGCGAAGTTCCTCCTCGACCTTGGCACGCGCTTCCCGGTCGGCCGTAGCACGGTCGGCAAGCTCCTTCGCCGTCACGAGCTCCCCCCGGGCAAGATCCCGCTCGCCGCGAAGCCGGTCGGCCTCCCTGCGGGCCGACTCGCATTCTTCTCGGAAGAGGGCGGCCTCCGCCGGCGGATCTTGCCGCCTTTGTCTGCGAAGTCTTGGCCGCTTCAGATCCGCCAGGGACGACCTGCCCTCTCTCCTCCACGGTCAACGACTCCACGAGTCGCCGAGCCTCCCACAAGGCTTCGGTGATTTCCCCACGACGACTGCCGTGGCGGCCTTCCTTGCTTTCGGCAACAAAGCGCCCTCCGAGCATCGAGCAGCTCTTCCCCTCGGCACTCCCGGTGTGCAAGTGCCGGAGGAACATCGACTTGCCCACCGCTCGGGATGTCAAGCGCTGCGAATACCTGCCCGGCCGCCTCCATTTCCGGTCGAGAGATGCACAAAGACAAATCCGTCGGACTTACCGTCCGCCGAACGGGACTCCTGAGCTATGGACTTCCTCGCTTTGGATGCGGCGTCAACAACGAGGGTAAGGTCGGCGTGGATCCTTCCCATCTCCTCCTCCGTAACGCGTCCCAATCCGCTGCGCGCCGCCCGTAATCGAACGAGCGGGACCCCGGCCGTCAGGTCGCCAAGTCAAGACGGCGATCGGCGATCGCTTCGACTTGATTTCCCGCCCGCCGGAACACTGTGGCGGCCGGCCGCGCTTCTTCGGCGACACTCGGACCGCCGAATCGGGCGGCGGCCCGGCGGCGGGCGGCGGATCTCGTCCGCCGGCGTTACCAACGCCGCAAACCCGATGCTTCCCGGCGACAGGCTCGTCGCGACCTCCACGGTCGGCAAGGAGGAAAAGCGGGGCAGCGACCGCCGGCCTCGGCCTCAGTCGGCAACGCGAGCGGAGCACGCCCGACGGAGCTTCTGCCGCGCCTGATCGCATCGGCGGCGGCGGATCGTCCCCCTCGGCGGCATCCTCTCACCGACGGGCCCCTACGCGGGGAGCGCTGGCCCGACGATCCCGCTCCCGACGACCACCGCCGCCCAGCGGACAAGGCCGGAAGAGGCGATTCCTCACCGCCAGTAGGACTCGGTGCCCTCCAGTATTTGGTGAGGCCCCTGCGCGCAATGATCGGTCGAGAATTACTGAAGAAGACAAAGACCGAGGAATTGCGTAAGTCACTTACCGGAGGAAGCGAACAACCGCACTGACGTGCCCTCTTTCTGGACCCTGCGAGGAGGCGACAGGATCTGCGCTCGCAGATAAACCTGCGCCAGCGGTTTCTTCCGAGGAGCCGCGCGGTCGCCGCCGCTGATCGAGCCCACGTCGCGGCCGCTGACCGCCTCCGGCAACTTCTCCTCCCTCGCTCGGCAACGACTCCTCGTCACCCTCACTCGAGGTCTCCTCCGAGGTCTCCTCCGAGACCTCCTCGCCACGCGCGGCCCGGTCCGCGCGCTCTTTCCTCTTCCGCGTCTTGGTGGCCTCTTTTTTCGCTAGCCGGGCGGCGTCCTGCTTCTCCTTTTCGAGGCGCGCGGCCGCCCTCAACTCCTTTTCCCCCGGCAGCAAGGGACGGGAGATCAGTCCACCGAGCCCCTGCGAGAACACGCTCGGATAAGGGGACGAGGGAACAGAACAAAACAAAAGCAAACAGGAGCCACCGGACGTACCAAGTCCGGAGGATTCTGCGCCGAGAACGGCGCAGGCGGCGCCTCGCCGGCTCGGTATCTCCCGCGATGGAGATCATGACACGCGCGAGATCTCCGACGGAGGAGCTCCCGCTCGACGACCTTGCGAGGCCTGGCCGCCCAATGTACTCAAACATGGGACGCAACCGGTCCTTGAGGGGTTGGATGCGCCTCTCCATGAACGTGCTGAGGACCACCTTGCCTGTCAGGCCCCGCCGCTTCAGGTCCGCGAGCTTTTCAAGGATCGCGTCCACCTTCTTCCGGTCCTTCGCCTCAGGACCCCAGCCCCAACAAGGATGCGGCGTTGGTAAATTCCCACTGAAGGGAGGGGCACTGTTGTCGAGGTTCCGGACGTAGAACCACTCGCTATGCCACCCCCGGTTAGACGTCGGCAGCTTCAAATCGACGTAGAACGGCTTGCGATGGTTGCGCAGTTGGATCATCAGAGCTCCGAGGAGGCCGGTGGTGTCCGGTGACGACCTCGCGAAGAAGAAGTGGCGCCAGAGCCCCCAATGGGGTTCAATCCCCAGAAAGGCCTCACACAGCGTCATGAAGACCGCAATATGTAGGACTCCATTCGGGTTCAGGTGATGAACTTCCCCCCCGTAATAGTGCAGCAACCCCCGGACGAACGGGTGGAGTGGAAGTCCGAAGCCCCGTTCGTAGAAGGACGCCAGCGAGACTATCTCGCCGTCCTCAAGTTCGAGACCTCGGTCGGCCGTGAACTTCGCCCGGCCCGGACTCGGGCGCGGAGGAAGGAACTCCTTCCTCTCAGGCCGAGATAGCGACCACGCGGCCGAGTCGGGTCGGCGACATCTCCAAATGCGCGAAGGAAAGCAGGAACGACGCGCGGCAGAAGCTCCTCTTCCTCCCTCGTGTTCTTTCTTCCCTTTTCCTTTTTTGCAGAGCGCGCGAACAGAGGGCTTGGCGCCTACCACGCCACCCACTCCTTCTTTTATAGGCGCCAGGCGGGAACGGACACGCCTCCGCGCCGAAATCGACGCCTCCTCACGCAAATCAACGCGGTCGCAGACCGTCCGCCTGCCGCCTCGCCCGTCTCCCCGGTAACGTGCCGCAGTCCATTTAAATCCCACTGCGCATTAATCGCCAGACAGATTTGCCGGCCAGCCAGCGCCGACAAAGATCGCGGCCTCGCCGGCACGATGGGCCAGGGCGCCCCATGCCGGGAAAGGTATGCAAACGGCCCACTGGGCCGCCCGGCCTCGGGAGGGCAAGCCGCCTATAGGCTCGCACCCGAGGCCCGGCACCGTGCTGTGGGTTACGAAGGCCGAATCCAGCCAGCTGGAACGAAGCCGCCAAAGACGTAAAAAAGAGCGGCGAGTCGCGGTGAGCCCCAGAGGGCCTCCAGATAGGTCGGCGGACGACCCAATCAACGTGACTCGCCCGAGACCATACCTCACACTCTCCCGCGGAACTCATCGATGAGTAGCGGCCAGCGCTGGCCTCGGTGGACGACCCGGCATCCGACACGGATCGAGTAAGGAAAGGTTTTTATGGAACGCCCCGGTAGTCGGACGCCCACGCCGAGCTACGTCGGCTTGAAAGCGAACCCCTCAAGGGGATCGCCAAGGTTCCACTCGGATTACCCGATAGTAGCTTCGCCGCGAGCACGGCGTTCAAACCGACGAAGGTAAACGCGTCGTTCGCTCACGACTCACGAGGACCCACGTGCACCGTGGCTGCCAGTCCGGCCGAGGTAAACCCCGGCCGGCTCTCCGACCGCACGGGGCTCGGGGCTACACCCACCGGGTGCGCTCGCGCGCACCCGGGTCCCTCTTCAGGCGCAACTACCCAGCGATCGCGCCGACCGGGCGTCGCCGACCTCAGGGTCCGCGACCACTTTTTTGACCGGGTAAACCCCCGACCGGCTCCCTGACCCGCTCGGGGGCTCGGGGGCTACTGACGAGTACCCATGGCATGGGTACCCCCATCAGCCCGGAAACACGAACGGGCTGACAATCCGCGGCGGAGGCCCAGCACTTGGGCCACGGAGAAAAGACCCCGACCTATGCAGGGCCGACCCTGGACGGTCGGCGCCCTCCGACCTCGGGAGGTCGGCGGGACCCGACCGCCTAGTAATAAAGCGCACGAACAACAAACTCCACCCACGCACGAATCGGTGGGGGCCGCACCGGTGTCAGGGAGCTGCCGTGTGCACGGCGCCCCCTGACATCCGTACCAGGGTAGGTGGCTCCTTCCCAAGACTGTCAGAAGAGCCACCGAAGAAGTCAAGCCCCCGTCCCGTCGCCTGGCACACCGCAGAAGATTACGCCCGCTCCCGAGGCCAAGGCAAAGTCAAGCGCCATTAAAGCCACCGAGGCTGACAGGAGCACCACGCGACACGCCACCCAGACAGCACTACGCAAGACCGCTCATCACAGAACCACCAACCCTGCCTCGGGACGGGCAGAGGTCGGACGGACAAGACAGGAACCAGATTTCAAGACGTGCAGGCCCCTTTCCTCGTAGCTTTCCCAACTCCCATGTAACCTACCTCCTCCGCCTATATAAGGAGGGGCAGGGCCCGAGAGGGAGGGGCGCGGAGGAAAACAGTCTTCTAGGTAGCCTCAACTCCCTAGCGAAAACATCAAGGGAATCGGACAGCCGACCCTCCGCCTCGCTTGTACACCCCTTGTCCATCTCCCAAAGATCAATACATCCACACCGCACGAACTGGAGTAGGGACATTCAGCCCGAACCAGTATACATCTTCTGACTCCCTGAGTCAACCATTCGGGGAGAGGGAGCGCGCGACCCCATCCGACCATAAATTCGTATTGCCGGTGCACGAAACACCGACAAGTACCACCGTTCAGTTGAGGTTAGATGAATATTATTCGGATGAACAGTATTTCAGTAAATAGTAAAATCAACATAACCTCAAAAACAAAAATTAATATAACTTTTGATCGGCTGATCCAAAACACGTGAAACTTTGTGTGCAACTTTCTATGGATGTCATGAACTTATTCCATCGTTCAATCACATGGATTGATGTCAAAATTTCGATCTTTTACAGTTTACTGAAGTTGCACAAAAATCGGGTCAAATGCAGAAACTTTACCCTGAGCTTGCTCATAGGCATCTGTTGATCAAGATATTCTTAAATGACCTCCCACAAGTCACAGCAAGCAAGAACGCTAGAAAACAACTCTTCAAACATATAAGAATATGATCTACAAGGATCTTTCTCTTTGAAACACAAAAGATCGATTACTTATAAAAATTGAAAGAAGAGGTTGTAAAATGCCTAGATAACTAGGATATGATCTATAAAAGATTCATCCAGCAATCTTTCATCCTTAACATAAGATCTAAAAGTAATTAGAAGGAGTGTAGTCAAATCCAAAGAGTAAAAAGCAAAAATGCAAGAGCTGAAATAAGTTTCAGTACATAGAAAATAAATCTTGTAACACTTAGAGAATGAGGATTTCAAAGCCACACAACCAGGTGAGCAAAGCTTTTATTAAGCAAATAAAAAATCCCCTCTTATAAGCTTGGGATGGGGGCATACCTCTACCCCTCCATTTATAGCATAATGGAAGCAATCTCCACCCTTAGATGACCTTCTTGACCCTAAAAAACCTCAAGCGTTCAGATTCACTCCCTCACACATACATGGGCCAACCTGCAGCCCAACAACACAACAGGTTTTATCCACACATTCACTTACAAACTTAACCACTACACCCACGAATCATTGATCCAACGATTTTCTTCGCTTGAGTAGGGTTCAAGTTAGCATCTCATCCATCCACTTGTTATCCTGGTTCATAGCTACTCCTCAGCCTCAATCATCTTGCGACGACACCTTGATTATCTGGACCTCAGCTCTCCCAACATAGTCCCGATTTCCTCCGCCTCACCATGACCTAGCTCCGAAGTCCTGTAATCATCACAGACAAGAAAAACACATCACATAGCATTGCTCAAAAAGATAAACAGTAATCAGTTGAGCAATCACACAACTAAGGATCCCACCTTAGCTCATAACCACTAAAGCCTGCCCTGATCACTTAAGGTCACAACCAGTCAAGCGTCGACCACTAAAAACTCTAACCTACCAAGCCCCAACATCTCAACGCTCTGACCTGTCAAGGCTACAACTAGTCAAGGCTCTGACCTTTGTTCCTAGACACTCAACTCAAATTGCTCCTTCCAAAGCAAACTCAAATCTTAGCACCAAATACTCAAAACACGGTCAATTACTCATCACAAACATAGGTAGACCTCTACATGGTCTTTCAGCTATATAGACTAAGATTCAGTTGTTTCATCTGCAATTGTGCATTGCATTTTCACTGGCTAGGAACAACACGATTGCACCATTCTGTCCTGCATTTTCACTATGTAATGATTTAATTATTTCAATTGCACCCTCTGCCCCTGAGATCCTCACTATCATTGTTGTCGGTGCGCGATGCTGCACCTTCGCCCCCCACAGACGCGATGTAGCCCCGCCGTCTGCGATGCCAAGAAAACAAAGAAACAGAGCATCTATATATGCAAGAAGCAGCAAATCAGATCACAGAGAAAGAAGAAGAAGAAGAAGAAGAAGAAGAAGAAGAAGAGATCAACGGGAGGAGTAGGCAGCGGGTGGCCGCAACAGGTACATGAGTGAGAGCAATCCGCTGATGGGAGTGTGTAGCATTGCCCCCTATTAAGGTTAGCATGACACATGAAATAGGGAGACAAGATTTTAACCTAGAAAACCTTTTTGGAAAAAAAAACCATGAAAACCAATCCACTAATCTGTTCAATGTGGCTTATATAGCCAAAAGAGTCCAAGTTGAAGTAGACTTAGAATAACAAACTATTTGGATAAAACCCAAAGATATGAAAAGTTAGATATTGAGTTATCTCCAACAAACCTCCCTTTAACTCAAAATTCATAACGAAATTGTTTCTGAAAAAAAACAAAAAGTAATTAAGTACCATTAATATAAGTGCATTAAAAGTCTAAAGTACTACTGAACAAGGAAGACTGGAATAGTCAATCCAAACACTTGTAGTGCAAAAAACAAAGATTGGAATAATCTTATCCAAACACTTCTTGGGAAGCAAAATTGAGCAAACCACTAGTAGATCGAGAGAAAGACTGAAACAATCAAGCCAAACACACATCTATCGATAAAGCAGATGAAGAAGTTTGGGCCTTCAATAATTCATAACCTCGGTAAAGTTTGAGTCTGTACAACTGTCCTCCTGAAACAAATGCTCAATCATCAAATGGCATAAGCCAAAACATCACCTG
Source organism: Rhipidocladum racemiflorum (assembly GCA_036346355.1). Lineage (NCBI taxonomy): Eukaryota > Viridiplantae > Streptophyta > Magnoliopsida > Poales > Poaceae > Rhipidocladum > Rhipidocladum racemiflorum. The sequence continues at coordinate 24,619,503 of CM070572.1, forward strand.
TGGTGCTTGATAAATAGTGAAGAACTCATATCATAGATATTTGATACGCTCCACCTGGAACACAAAATTCGACAAACAACACTCATTGAAAGAGCAACTTGCACATGTAGTCATCACGTACGTCAAACTGCCTATTAAAATACTATGATATGGTTAAAACTGCTCTTATAAAACTGTCAAGATAAAAAGAACTTTTGTGGTGTCAAAGGAGTATAAATTGCAGTAGACCCTCATATCGAGCTATGATAACAAGACAATGTTGCAGTATCCACGCAGAAGAAAACTCCTTGCACTTCAATATTTCAACTCAAACAGAAATTAGAACATACCTTCACTAGTAAAACTTCGAAGAGTATAACGCTACCAACAGGGTGTCATCAAATTCTTGAGAATTAGCATTGCCAAAAAAACCTTCATAATGGTCGCACAAGAGATCCAAAATAGCAATGTATTCAAACAGTGAATACACACTAAATTAACGGTGATGAAACACCACATTCAAATTAATAGTGATAAAACACCAAATCCAGTTATCTCCTCAACTAACATTATTTTTTTTCTCAAAAGTAGACAATGAAACATCAAACAAAACCGATGATGAAATGTCAAATAAAATGGCCAATGGTTAATCATAATGAATATTGCCAATAATAGGCACAACGGCCTGATTTGTAACAATAAAATCCACCAATAATATACACAAAAACCTGAATTTACAATGACCACCTGTGTGAGAATAACTCTCATTTGAACCTACCATATAGATAAACTGATCTTACATTCGAACTTCTCAATGTCAAATTTAGTAGATGGCATGGTGGAGAAAAATTGCAGATAAAAAAATATAAGGTAGATTATGAAAAAGAATTGTTGGTAAACTTCGGGTGCACGTAGCAATTTTTGGTACACTGCTGGTACATTTTAGGTGCATGTAACAAAAACTGATGAAAAATCAGAAGCTAAAGCTGAAATCAAGAAGCCAGAGCTGGAGTCCAAAAGACCGGAAGATGGAGCTAAAAGCCAAGAACCCGGAGCTAATAGATCCAAACATGAATTAAATCCAGTTATGGATTTGGTTGGAGTACAATCTAACACGAAAGACTAAAACTTGGTGACATGGACACGGGTGTGCTTGGTCAAGGCGGGTGCTTCACAGGCACGCGAAGGAAGCTCATGGGTGCTCTGAGTGGCAGGTGGTGGGTGGTGCCGATGCAGAGGCAGAGGCTGGTGAGGCGGCTGGCCTAAAGTGGCGAGCATCGGAATGGCCCACGGTAGGGTGGCTAGAAAGGTGACGGGCGACGATGCAGAGTTCGAGAGGAGGTGGGGCGTCGGAGGCCGCGATGGGGGATCAGATGTGGAGGAGGCCGAGCGCGGTGTGCGGTGGCCCGGAGTTGTGTTGGGCGGCAGAAAGTCAAAGCAGCTATAGGATCGAGGATAACCGACTAGAGGGGGTGAATAGGGGGTTTTTAAAATTCTTTGACTCTGGTTCAATAATTTAACAAGAATGATATGAATTACAATTATACAACCAATAAGGCCTAATAAGCTAGGTTTTGCTAAGTGCACCAACAATATAAGTCTTGGCAAGAATAATAATCGTAGAGAGATAATCTAACACAATGATCACTAGGAATGTAAATTACACAAATGTAAAGTTGCCGACGATTGGGAAATGGGTCCCTACCGAGCTTACTTGTTGATTGAGGGATCAACACGGTCCCCTTTTTAAATGAAGGGATTGCGTCCGAAGAATGCTGGACTGGCTCAAGATACTCGGAGGATGGACACAGAAGTTTACATTGGTTCGGGCCTCTCGCTGAGGAGATAATAACCCTACTCTAGTGAGGATGCATTGCTGGTTGCTTCAGATTGTACTTGTGCGTGTCTAACTTTCCTAATTGTTTTTCTAGCCTCCCTCTCCTTACATGCATAGGAGATATTTATGGCTTACAAGAATATCTAACAGAATTACAGTCGAATAATAAGTATTTGACTACGTCGATTGTGGCTGTAACCGAAGCCTTGATTTACGCCACGTTCCCATCGTGGTCATAATGGCACCGCATCATGGCGTGATTAGTGCTACTCAGGCGTTACTGCCGAATACGACCTTCCGACCATACGTCTCACGAACGAGCTTGGGCCGAGCGCGTTTGGTCCTGGCCGAGCATGTATGCTCGGGCCTTGAGCACATATGCTCGAGGCTAAACGACGGGCCTAGGTCGATCGGACCGACCGACCAGTCAAATCATGCTCGTGGGTCATCCTCGGGAACATCATCCGTGGGTACGCATAGTCGGCTGAAAACCGGCTGCCGGGGTACTATGGTACTTATGGAAATTATCCAATCCTCGACAAAAGTGAACAATAGCAAACCACAAATGGAACACAATGACTTTTTTTCCATGGTTTCGGAGACTTGCCGGTCTCCCCTACTCTACGTTGAGGATGCTAAACGAATCAAGTTGGCTTCTTGTGCAAATGAGCCTCCCTTGATCACTAGTGGTAGCTCTTCTTCACTCTGGGTAGGTGAGCTCGGACCTTCACAATCGAATGCGGGTCACTTCACAATCTCCTTTGAAGAGACCAGCAGTTCCACACTTCTAAGCCGTTTAGGAGGTGGCAACCTCCAAGAGAATGGAACTATGATGCTCTCTTGAGGATGATCAAGCATTTTGAATGGCTCAAATCACAACTCACACTTGAATGTTCTCAACAATTCACAAACATGAAATTTAATGTGCAAGAGTGAAGAGAGTGTTGCTAAGGCTCACGAGATATTCAATGCAGTGTCTAACCTTATCCTTGGTGCATGTGAGGTGGTATTTATAGCCCCCAACCTGAAATCTTGCTGTTTGGGATCAATATCCTGATTTTTTGGCCAAAACTAGTACTTCCCCCATGTAGGACCGATAGCACCAGCCACCAGGTTGATGGTCGAATTTAGCATTTAATGCGGTAGCCTATATCTATTGCTATAGGACCGGTACTAACGCCATGTAGGATCAGTAGTTTTGGCCTTGAATTATCAAAATGTGCATTTTGACTCATCTCTGTAAAATAACTACCGCCCTAGAGGGCCGGTAACACCGAACTTGCGGTAAGTACCGCTCCTAGACAGCGGTAGTGCCGGCCTATGAAAATGTGCCAAAGATACATCATTCCAGAAAATAACTACCAAAATATAGGGCCTGTATTACCGGATTTGTGGTAGTATCGCTCCTAGATAACGGTAGTGCCAACCACGCAGATTTCACAAAAATGCATCATAATGGAAAAAATGTACCACCCTAGAGTGCCAGTACTACCAGACCTTTGATAGTACCACTCTTACATAGGCAGTTGAACCGTCCTGGTAGATTTTCTCAGAAATGCCCACTTCCATTAAATAACAACCGCCCTCTACCGCTCTTATGCAATGGTAATACCGACTTTCCAGAGTTTTTCAAAAGATTTTTCATGGCATGAATGCAACCAGATGTCAGCATGATTTGAGCCATTATTTTTAATCTAGATTCAAACTATTAGCCCAAATTCCCTCTTGATAGTACGTCACCTATTTAAGCAATCCAAACACCGAGATCGGCCAAGGCTATAAAAGGTCCTTAAGTACATAAACCTTGGCTTTGAGTTTACATCTTTTATACACCATTATATCCAACAATTTATCCTTTTTTGCTTATGCAATGATGAGAACCAACCTAATCTCATACACTAAAGAAATATGTTAGTCCTTTAAACATGATTGTCATTAATTACCAAAATCCAAATAAATTTGGGGCCTAGATGCTTCAGCGGCGCATAGAGGGCCATAGCAAGGGGCGGTTGGGTGAGCTTGTGGGCTAGCATAGAGGCCGATTAGAGCTGACGCCGAAGGGCATGCGCGACCGAAGATGGCATTGAGTCTGTCAGCCGAAGGCGAGGGGTCCTCGGAGGTGGCGCTAAAGGCGATCGGCAGTGCACCCATGAGCGGATGTGGACGGGGCAAAGACCGGTGAGGTGGCTCGAGAGGAGGCCCGATGGGATGAGGTCAAAAGGCTAACGGTGGAGGTGCTTTGAAGGTGCCTGGAGCGCATTGAAGGCGGGGCAGCTAACCCAGATGAACAGACGATGTTGACGGCCCACGAAGAAGATGGTGGTGCAGATGGTTGGTCCGACCGCGGTCATGGACCGGCGTGAAACCAATGAAGAGGATGGCGCGCAGACGATTTTGACCCAACCAGAATGGTGGCGTCACCGGTGGTCCTATAGATCAAAAACTGTTGCCGTGCAGGTGCCGCCCTCGGGAGTCTCTTCCCGGGGGCAGTTACTTGATATAAAAATCCTAGGCTCTGGTACCACTTGTTAGGGTTAGCACGGCACACAAAATTGGGAGACAAAATTTTAACGCGGAAAATCCTTATGGAAAAAACCACATGAAATAATCCACTAATCTGTTCAATGTGTACATGTTCAGGGGGTGGCTTGTATAGCTAAAAGAGTCCATGTTGAAGCAGACTTAGACTAACAACCTATTTGGATAAAACCAAAAGGTATGAAAAGTTGGATACTGAGTTATCTCCAATAAACCTCCCTTTAACTCAAAATTCATAATGAATTTTTTTCTGAAAAACCCCAAAAAGTAATTAAGTACAATTAATATAAGTGCATTTAAAGTCCAAAGTACTACTGACCAATGAAGACTGGAACAGTCAATCCAAACACTCTCTGCTATGGTTTCCTGTCCCAAGGAAGAGTTGGGGTTGAGAGGGAGTGGCGATGGCTTGCTCTGTTCCACTTTGCCTCCTTCAGCAATCTGTGATGTGCGTAGAAGAGGCTAGAGGAGATGATGGGTTTTGCATTTTTTTTACTGTAGTATCCCTCCCTCGTTTTTTTTAAACTATCCTTTGTGTGAAAGGGTTTTGCAAAAATAGCCCCTTGTTGAAGTGCGGAAGATCCGACAGGTGACCTTCCGTGGTCTACTAGTATGGAAGGGCGACGAGCGTGGAAGCCACAAAGTTGCCGTGGTCAAGGAGCGCTAGAGCTTCTTGCTACGCCCCCTGTCGCGGCAAGGTTCCTTGCCGCGCAGGAGCCTGCCATGGTAGGCCTCCTCCCATGGTACCATAGCCCGGTAGGGGACATGTGTCCCCATCCGGCTCTTTCGTGTTCAATGAGGGGGCTACTTTGATAATTTTTGTCGCAGGGGTGCCAGATTTGCAAAAAAAAAAGGGTCCACGAGGTCATTTCAATGAATAGTTTGAGTTTTGCTTGGGGTTTAGCTACCGCCATTGTCAAATTGCTAATGCGTTGAGCTGCGCTCGAGCCCAACATCTAGGGTTCAAATTGCTATAGTGATTTCAGTCAATTTTGTCAATATTTCAGACAATTTTGCTGAAATTTTGGTTTTCATGTTTTTGGATTGGATTCAACTCCAAGCTGGCCCATTGGGCCCACCGGCCTCCCCTAACCCTAAACCAAGTCGCGCTTGTGGACAGTACAGGCCAACACCACTGTTCCAATCCAAGAACACCAACATGAGTTGGGTCTGATCGATTCGGTTACCGCGGGTTAGGAAGCGGGGATAAGAGATTCGAGGTGGAAGGTGGGGAGAATGCCCTACAGCCTCCTAAGCCGCTACGTCCTCTAGAATGGCACCTCCCCCGCTGAGGTTGGCCTCGGGATCAAAGGTGAGTGGTTGGTCTCAGGCTTGGTTGTTGCGTTTCGATTTCCTATGAAAAGTTTCAGTTTTGTGTGTGTGGGGGGGGTTGTGTGGGATCTGTGGTGGAGTTTAGATTTTTGGGGATGAAAAATCCCACACTTGCATGCATCGATTTGGTCTTGAAATTTACAAGCAGGTGAATTGAATTGAGGAGTCCAACCCTCTGATCTGATCTTGGTTTGGTTTCAGGTGAGCCCGAGCCACAGAGGGGTTTGCTATCCAAAACGGATGGCGAGGAGGCAGAGATGGAGACCATGGGGCTGTTCCCGTAGAGCACCGACTTTGGCATGCAGGATGTTGCCACCCCTGATGATGCTACTAGGTATTGGACCACTCCACTTTGCTCTACTTTAATTTAGCTATGCTTAATTTATTTGCATCGGGAGTCCGAAATTTCGGTGATTTCGGCCAAAATTTTGATTTTTCTAGCCTCAAAAATATCGGATTTAAAATTTAGTTTTCAAATTTAGGCCACATTTTGTCTGAAATTTTGCATTTTGGTCACCCCAAGATGTGGTCCAAAAACAAAATTTGAAACCCTGACTCCACCCCGTGAAAATTTGTTTCGAAAGTGATGACGTCTTGCTTCGACACCGAATTCTACAGCAACCATCCTGATCTACGTGTCATCTCTGGATGTGTATATATCTGTAATCTACAGTTACCTTTGACAAATGAAGGGGGAATCACCTCATCTCCCCTAAGGGCATCTGCAATGGTGCCACTTCAGCTTACTATAAGGGTGCCAACTCAGCATTTTGCTTAGGTGGATGAGAGAAAAAGAAGAGAGAGATATAGACTGACTACTAACTTATAGTCAGGCTATAGCTGATTCCAAGGTATTTATCACCTGTTACATATGTGTCCATATTTAATTTTGTAGACAATGCTATAGCTAGTCTATTGGAGGGGTTGTCTATTAGCTATCTATAGATGACATGTACATTTTTTATAGCTAGTAGTTGACTACACCATTGCAGATGCCCTAACTAGCTCATGTAGTCATTGGGATGTGAAAGCATTGAATTGTGCATCTTGTGCTCAGAAATCATGTTCAATCTCTCCCCACTATTCTGCCCTTCTTTCACACATCTACATCTGTACATGGCATCTCTTTTTCCTTTTTGCGTTGGGCGTTTTACATCTGAGTGTTGAAATCTATTAGCACAGAGAGTAAATCACAAGAGAGAGTTTCTATTGATTGATTGATTGATTAACTTTTACAATGGGCAAAGCCCCTTTATATACACATGAAAAGGTGCTACTAAAAGGCACTTGTTACAAAAGGTGTCTCCTCATGTATATAACTGCATGGTAGTTTATGTCATAGACACAAGTTAATTTGTCCACAATTAGCACATGCTAATAAATCTTAACACTCCCCCTTGGACAAATTATGTTCATCTTCGTATTCCTTTAAAAACTCCTTCCAAAAACCCTGTGGGAAAACAGATGAAGAAAATAGGAATATATGTATATGCCTCATTAAAAATCTCCCAAAAACCCAGTGGGAAAAATGGACAGAGAAAAGAGTACATAACATATTTTTAGCTTGTATTATATTGCCTCATAAAAAACCTTTATGGGAAAATATCATGTAAAACTCATATAGGAAAAGAGTACAATATATCTTTAAACAAAACAGGTTTAAAGTTCAGAGGACTCTGCCCCTGATCCTTGTAACATACAAAGTCTCCTCATACCAATTCCATTAACACATTTCTGAAATGTGGATTTTGGTAAGGATTTGGTAAATAAATCAGCCAAATTTTCACAAGACTTTGTTTGCAAAATTTCTATCTCACTGCTCTTTTGGAGCTCATGAGGATAGAATAATTTAGGAGCAATATGTTTCGTAATGTTGCTCTTTATATAACCTGTTTGCATTTGAGTAATACAAGCCGCATTATCTTCATAGATAATGGTAGGGGATTCAATTGTATTTATACCACATACTTTTTGTATGTGATTAATCATTCTGTGAAGCCATACACACTCACGTGATGCTTCATAAAGTGCAATTATTTCAGAATGATTAGTGGAAGTGGCCACTAAAGTCTGTTTACTAGACTTCCATGAAAAAGCCGTTCCACCATATAAAAATACAAACCTACCTGTGATCTCGGCATTGTGGGGATCGGACAAATAGCCAAAGATCTCAGATAACCCACTATGTTCATATCTTGGTTTTTCTTATAAAATAGACCAAGATCTTTTGTACCTTAGAGATACCTGAAGATATTCTTAACGCCAGCCCAATGTCTCTTCGTTGGTGTTGCGCTATATCTAGCCAATAAATTAACTGCAAATGAAATATCAGGTCTGGTGCAGTTTGCTAAATACATCAGTGCCCCAATGGCACTAAGATATGGAACCTCTTGTCCTAAAATATCTTCATCTTCACCTCTAGGTTTAAATGGGTCTTTATCCCTATCTAGAGATCTAACAACCATAGGGGTCTTTGATGGATATGATTTATCCATATTAAATTTACTCAAAATCTTTTGAGTATATGCATATTGGTGTACAAATATCCCTTCAGGGAGATGCCCAAGTTGTAAACCTAAGCAAAATTTGGTTTGACCCAAATCTTTCATTTCAAATTCCGTCACTAGATGATTGCTAGCTTCCTTTATATCCCTTGGGGTTCCGATGATATTCAAATCATCAACATAAACGGAGATTATACAAAATCCATTTTAGGATTTCTTTATAAACACACAAGGACAATCATCATTATTTGAGTAACCTTTCTTAATAAGGAACTCACTTAGTCGGTTGTACCACATTCTGCCCGACTGCTTTAATCCATATAGTGCCTTTTTCAATTTGACACTATACATGTTGCGATTTGTATTTGGATTCGGAATAGATATCCCCTCTGGGACTTTCATGTAAATATCCGAATCAAGTGACCCATATAAATATGCAGTCACAGCATACATCAACTGCATGGATAAATTCTTGTTTGCTGCCAATGATAGTAAATATCGGAACGTTATTCCACTCATTACCGGTGAATATATTTCATTGTAATCAATGCCAAGTCTCTGCGTGAACCCTTGTGCTACAAGTCTCGCTTTGTATCTCACCACCTGATTATTTTCATTCTTCTTTCGAACGAAAACCCATTTATTTCCAACCGAAAATATTTTAGGAGGTGTGGTCATAACTGGACCAAATACCTCTCTTTTTTTAAGCGAGCTCAATTCAGCCTCAATTGCTTCCTTCCATTTGACCCAATCTGAGCGCTTCATGCACTCTGCCATGGACTTTGGTTCTAGATCCAGTTGAAGGGTTTCAGCAATCTTAGAGGCAAAATAAATGTCGACAATTGTAGTCTTTCTATTGTATGATTCTCTTGAATCAGTATAATTAGTTGAAATTTCTTCATCCAATAATTCTTTATTTTTGCCTTGTGACTCATCATGATTTCCCAATACGATTGAGTCCAAGGGTTCCGATGTCCCAACATTGAAGTTTGTGCGCACATTTATGTTGGGTTTACCAATCACTAGAGGACTTCCAACCTCTTTTTCATTTACTGACATAGGTAATTTACCTTTATCGGTCTTTCTTTGTTTCTGCGGACGTCTCCGTGAAACTAAGTCCCGTGCAACCGGAATTCTCCCCCTCTTATTCATATTAGGGGCAAGAGTAGTTTTCTTTGGTACCTCTACTCTTTCCGAAGCATTAACAGCAGGTATATGAGATTTCATAACCCCTTTATAATCAGTAAATGCATCTGGCAGATTGTTTGCAATGTATTGCAAACTTATAATCTTCTGAACCTCTTGTTCAGATTCATTTGTACGTGGATCTAAGGACTGAATGCATGTGGCATTCCAATCAATTTCCTGGCATTCCTTGTGGTACATATCTCCCCCTAATGCCGGGAAATTTTCCTCATCAAATATACAAATGATCTGAGCCGTAAATGTATCCCCTATGAATGGCTGAAGGTATGTTATACTGGACGGAGAATTATCCCCCACATAGATCCCCAACTTTCTTTGAGGACCTATACGTATGCAGCTGCGGTGGTGAAATCGAGTGCATTATCAAGCGCAACCGAATTTCCACAGATGGGAAATGCTTGGTACATCTCCACGTACTAACTGCAATGGGGAGACCGTATGGTAAGCAGTTGGTCTAATTTGGATTAAAGCTGCGGCATGTAAAACCGCATGTCCCCAACAACTTGTTGGTAATTGACAATATTGCAACAGAGGTCTAGCTATAAGCTTTATCCTCTTTATCAAAGACTCCGCTAAGCCATTTTGTGTATGTACATATGGTACAGAATGCTCTACATTAATGCCCAAAGCCAAACAATAATCATTAAATGCCTTTGAAGAAAATTCAGCGGCATTGTCCAACCGAATGGACTTTATCCTATCATCAGGATGATTGGCTCTTAATTTTATTATTTGGGCAATTAATCTGGCAAAAGCATGGTTCCTTGTAGAGAGTAAACATACATGGGACCATCTTATAGATGCATCAATTAACACCATGAAATACCTAAACGGCCCAGACCAAGGCTGGATAGATCCACAAATATCTCCTTGAATCCTTTCAAGGAAATTTAATGGCTCATTTTTAATTTTAAGGTATGAATGCCTCAAAATTAATTTCCCTTTTGCACATGCAGTGCACATGAATTCATCATATTTTGGAAAATCTGAATTTTTAATATTATGGCCAACAGAACCTTTGACAATTTTATGCATCATACCCAAACCTGGATGACCTAACCGGTCATGCCAAATCTTGAACTTTATGAGAGAAAATTGTCTTTAACGCAACATGTGGTTCGGGTTTAATATATGTGTAGTACAATCCTGATGAAAAAGAAGGAAGCTTTTCAACCACTTATTTTTTGCATCCATTAGTTTTAGTTAAGAGCAAATACTCAACATTGCTCTCTTTACTAGTCTCCACATGGAAACCATTGATGCGAATATCTTTAAAGCTTAGTAGGGTACGTGTAGATTCAGGATACAACAAAGCATCCTCTATCACGATGTTTGTACCCATAGGGAGTATAATGATGGCTCGTCCCGAACCAACAATTTGAGCATCATTACCAGTGATGGTCATAATATTTCCTCTCCTCTTAGTTAGAGTTTGGAAATACTCTATCTCCCTTAATATAGTATTAGTGGTGCAACTGTCAACAAGACATAATTCTTCCGCCATCGGATTGTCACCAAGATCTATAAACGGAGAAAATAAAATTAACTCCAATATAGAAATAATACACACATATATTATATGTCATGTCAATATACAAGATACATATGCTCTTTACGAGCCATATGGACATGTTTGACACTAACAAACATGTATATGGTCTTTATGAGCAACAAATAAGACCTATACATAAACTATGAAATATACAACATTTTATGAAGATAATTACATGCTGATTACAATCATAAGGGATAATGAGAAACTAAATAGTATCTCCATACAGATCTTGGGTGGCATATTCCACCATCATATCATCGATATCTTGAAGTTCATCTTCCTTCTGTTGAACCATCACATGGTCATCAACAGTCTTGACAGGATCATTCTGTCCTTTATCCAGACTCATTTCTGGATTTTCAGCAAAATAAACTTCAACCTTGCCCTTCTGATTGTTGGCCTTGCCAACTGATTTGAGGTATAACTCAACCAGATGTTTAGGTGTACGTCATTCTCTTGCCCAATGACCCTTACATCCACATTTATGGCAAAGTCCAGTTTTCTCCCTAGGAGAATTATTTTTGAATTTTCCTTTGCCATAAACTTTTGATTTGCTCTTCTGCATTTTGGACTTCCACTTTGCATTATTCCTTTTGTTATTTTTATCCTTCTTTTGATCATGGTATGCACTAGTACTCGGAATATTGGCATGTGCTTCCGGCACTGCCATTGCCCCTGTCGGGCGCGTATGGTGATTCTTTATAAGAAGTTCATCATGCTTTTCTGCCTGAAGCAGAGTATAAATTAAATCAGAGTACTTAGTGTATTTTTGTTGACGATATTGTTGCTGCAATATCGTCATAGAAGGATAAAAAGTGCAAAGCGTCTTTTCAATCATGTCCTCATCTCAGAATAGCCCTTGTCACGGAATCTCAATTTGGAATTGATCTTGTGTACGCGAGAATTGTATTCGATATGCACTTAAAGTCTTGAAAGCGTAACATAGACCATTCCCTTTGAGCTTCAGGCAACATGACCGCCCTATGTTGGTCATATCTGTCCTTTAAGGACTTCCACAAACTTAGTGGATCCTCCTCCAATAAATATTCAGTTTTCTAGTCTGAATGGAGGTGATGCCTGATGAAATGCAGAGTTGCATACTTGAAATTTTCAGGTATAGGGGCTGCATCCTGAACAGGATCATTGATGCAAGCAGATAAACTTCTTGATGCCAAAGTGATTTTTACATCCATGGCCCAAGTTAAGTAATTACTGCCATCCACAGCAAGTTCAGCAAACTCCTTTTTGGAGATATCAGCCATATCTACATATTGTTAAAATTTGTTCATTAATTTACTTAGACAAAATAAATATGGTAAGTATGAACATAATCAGTAAATAAAGGTCTATATATAAAATTCCCATAAAAATCCTTTTAAATTGTGTAGATTTTTAATATAATACAGGCAACAACGTTGCTGCAAATATCTTAGATTCCATCCTATAAGGGTGGGCGACGCTACAGTCGCAACTAAGAATATTGACTCTCTGTTAACAGGCGTTGGTTCAAAAATGATGAAGGTAATCACAAGTTGTTATAACAACAAGTGTAGACCTCACAATAATGGGCGAGTTACTCGCTGCTATAGATATGGACTTCATCCTCGAAAGAATGAGCGACACTACAGTCGCAACCAATACTATAGTCTCCATCAAATGTGTTTATTACCAACCCATAGAAAATAATCACCAAATTTCAAGACCAGTGTACAAAGGAAATGCTAGAAATAAATACAGCAAATATAAGTACTCCAAATAATAGTAATGTACATATGCATATTTATTAATGCATCTTTGTACAAAGTATAAAACATGCACTTATTTGCTTTATTCTAAAACCAAAGTACTAGAATGCAAATATAGATGTTAAAAAGAACCCATAGTTCTTAAGTGGCTGGATTAATTTGCAATTGCTGCATTGCTTAAGGGCTCAATTGGAAAAATCCAAAAATCCAGCCATTGGGCCTTAGCCCATTTAGTACTCCCATCCATGGGAGGCTAGGGTTCCCAACCCTAGCATCCACTGCCGCCGCCGCCTGCTCCCTGGAGTGGAGGCGCCGCCGGCCGGCTCGCCGTCGTCGGCCGACAAGCAGCTAACGCCACGCCGCCGTCTTGTACCTCTCCGGCCCCTGCGTGCCGTGTGGCCCGATCGGCCGAGGAAGAACGTCGCGCCTGCTCCGGCTCACGCGCCGCGTCCGTCTGTGCCGAACCCACGCCGGCGAGGCGCGCCGCCGCGCTTGCTCTGCGCCGCATAACGCCGCGCCACTGCGCCGCGCGTCTGCGGCTCGCCGTCGGCCGTGGCGCGTCGCGCGCTGCGCGCTTCACGGTCGGCCGGATCCGGCGTCACACACCTCGGCGCCACGCCATGCGCCGCCTCGGCGGCGCGTCCCCGCCAGCTTGGCCTCACGGTGCTTGCGCGTTGTGCGGTGCCTCGGCCGTAAGCGCCGCCGTCGCGGCGTCGCCCGGCCTCCTCGGGCTCAACGCCGCCACGTCTCGGCCGGCCACATCCGCGCTGTGGCCGTCCAGATCCAGCGCGCCGGGCCGCCTCGACGTCGCGGCTAGGCAGATCCGCGCCACCTCCGGTGACGGGCGCGCCGAGCCAGGCCACACCCGCACCATGGCACCACGGGGCCGGTAAACCGGGCTGGTGCGCTATGGAGTAGTAGGGCGGGCGGCCTCGTCGAGCCTCCATCGTCCCATGGGGATTGATCTCCGGCGGTGGACAGTTGAAGTCCGGAAGGGCGGAAGGCATTGTCATACACAGAGAAATAGGGTAGAATCTCCCCCTAGAACTACTAGAGTGATTACAATGCCTAGCCATATTTATAGAGATGAATCTTACCAAGAGACAGTGCTGATAACGTGTTGAAATCTATTAGCACAGAGAGTAAATCACAAGAGAGAGTTTCTATTGATTGATTGATTAACTTTTACAATGGGCAAAACCCCTTTATATACACATGAAAAGGTGCTACTAAAAGACACTTGTTACAAAAGGTGTCTCCTCATGTATATAACTGCATGGTAGTTTATGTCATAGACACAAGTTAATTTGTCCACAATTAGCACATGCTAATAAATCTTAACACTGAGGAATGCCCGACGCATTGGCCTGGTTTGATAGGAACGGGAGTATGGTATCTCTGTATGGTGATGAAATTTATCATGCGACTGCCCTGTTGTATTGCTGGTGTGGGCAGTTTGCTTGTCCAGTGTCGCTGAATCCGGTGAAAAGGAACAAGAGTTTGCGTCCCTAGAAAATTGGAGCTAAAAACACAGCCGTTTGCATGTTACACAGAAATTAAGACAAGATTACGTCATGTTAGTTTTTCGCAAAAAAATCTTATGGAATAACCCATTCAATAGAAATTTCAAACATCTTCATGGGGATTTTTTTTGATAGGGCTTCATTACTGTAAAATCCCTCCATTTTTTCCCATTGTTCCAAATGGGACCTAATCACCATGTTAACAGGGGATAATTCAACACCATTACACCACCGTGTTACTGGAAAAAAATTTTAAGGCCTCGCTACGTGAGCACTGAACAGAATATATTAATATTTTGACAACAGCTTGTAAGTTATTCTGCATGTCCTTGTCCCCTTTCACCTCATGCATGTCATTGCTTGGAAGTTTTCAACATCCAGCAGCCTTCACAATTCTTGACCATTACATTTTTACGACGACAACAAATAGTCTCTGTACGACACCCATAGATAACACCCAAAGAACCTACTCCAGTATACTCTCTTCCAAATCCTGCTGCAAATTATGCATGGCGTGAGATTGTCCGGCCAGTATGTACTAGGGCTTGAATTAGCAATGGACACTGCACTTTTTTGTTTTACTTTACAAGGTTATACTTACATTAATACAGCTGTGACTAGATTTTACAGGTTACACTAGAGATGTCAACCAAGAAATCACATGCCCATGGCTCTTGACGAGGAAAGCTCAGCTTCTCCATCCGCTTCGCTTCCTGCCCCGTCCCCTATTGCCTGCAACATATTTCCAAGAAATAATATTGACAGCTAATGATTAGCCCTAGACATCAGGCAGCAAACAAGAAAGTCAAGCTCAGAAGGCAGCAATATGTACCTTAATCTGGGAGAGATAACGATCCAAAGCACCATCACCATAAAGGATCTTCGCTCCACAGCCAGGTTGGTCAACCGACCCTACGGCATCTTCATCTACAACCACTGCATCAATTCGCTTCTCTCCAGATTTTGCATCCGGAATCTGCAAGGAAGCGGAGAATCATTAAAGTAAATCTGCATTTCAGCTCCATCGAGTTTATGAGTAAGGTCGACAAAAAAAGGGAGACAAAATCGTCACAAAACAAACCTCATACATGGTATCCATGAGAATATTCTCAAGGATAGTCCTTAAACCCCGTGCTCCTGTGTTTTTGGATATTGCCTTTTTGGCAATTATTCTAAGTGCAGCATCTGTAAAATGAAGCTTAACCTGAAAACCAACATTGAACCAAGATGAGACACCAGGGAGAGATTACTTTGCATGTTTCCATGGCAAATATACTCACATTATTCATGGTGAACAATTTCTTGAATTGTTTACCCAGAGCATTCTTTGGCTCCGTGAGAACCTAGTAGGATATATAATTGTATCAGTGATCCATGAGAAGTTTTATAATAATCATATAAAATTATGAGTACAAGCTTTTCCAGATAAGGCAGCATTATCATAACTACATCACAAGATGATGCTAGGAAAGAAAAAAAAAAAAAGAATTACTGCAGCAAATAATCAGGCTACCTGAACAAGTTGGTCCTTGTTTAGAGCTGCCAAGCTGACGAGGATAGGAAAACGTCCAATAAATTCCGGAATAAGTCCATATGCTATTAGATCACCACTCTCAACCTGAAAAGGATGCAGATTGAAACATTCACTAAGTTTTACAAAGCAAATACACTTGAAATTATATATGCACTCCCCCAGAAACAACAACAATAACAAACAACCAAGCCTTTTGTCCCCAATAAGTTATGGAAAGATAGGAATGAAACCCAATCAAAGTCAAAAGATCCATAAACCTTCGATCCTAGATCACGGTTCGGGTACGTGAATCACTAACTTTCATGCACTCCTATCCAACACCAACTCTTTGGATACATTCCAATACCTTAAGTCTCTTTTAACTGTTTCTTCCCACGTCGGTCTCGATCGGCCTCTGCCTCTTATGTTTTCAAGGCGACTTAAAATTCCAGTACGCACTAGTGCCTTAGGAGGCCTCCGTTGGAGATATCCAAACTAGGGATGAAAACGGTACAAAAACGGTCGCTAAATGGTTATTCCATTTCCGTTTTCGTTTCCACATTTTTTTATCGGTAACGGAAACGAAATCGGAAACGGATACGGAAACGGATAGTGACAGAAACGAAACCGAAATGGAACGGAGCAGATACGGAAACGAAAGCGGAAAATTCCACAAGAACATAGTACAGAATCACAATATACATTACCACAAGAACAACGTAACTCATTCCACCTCTAAGGTGGACCCAAGAATAGTGTTATGTTCACCTGTATCACTAGAAAGATTTTTTTTTTCAAGTTTATCAGCTGATGACTCATTATTTGTCCCCATATCAGACTATCTATCCTCCTCCATATCATTATCATCGACATCCTCTTGCTCCACCAACTACAAAGATGTAACACCTTAAAAATTTTATATTATTGTTCGATGTTCATTTATGATTTTCTGAGATTTATCCTGGATTTTCTGGAGTTTATAAATATCATTTTGCTATTTTTAGATTTATAAAATTAATTTATTCATGAAAAATAAAAATAAATTATGCTGAAAATAATTTTTCTAGGTTCAAAAAGTTCCAAAGTATGTTTTAGAATTTTTTCGGAATTTTTGAACTCTATTTGGTATTTTATATAAAGCTATTTGTATTTATGAAATTATTTTAATTCGAAAATAAATGTAAACTCTGCCTTTTCCTTTTTGGGCCAAGCCCATTACCCTTTCCGGCCTATTTCCGTTTTTAATTTCCTGTTTCACTTATACGAAATTTCCGTTTCCGTTTCTGACAAAAAATTTCCGCTTCCGAAAAAGAGCTTCCGTTTCCGTTTTTCTTCGGAACGGTCGGAAACTTTCCATTCCGTTTTCAACCCTAGTCCAAACCATCTTAAACGATGTTAGACAAGCTTTTCTTCAATTGATGCTACCCCAACCATATCACGTATATCATTATTGCGGATTCGATCTTGTCTTGTATGACCACAAATCCACCGCAGCATCTGCATCTCTACTACGCCCATTTTCTTTACATGTTGTCTTTTTGTCGCCTAACATTCCGCTTCATTCAACATCACAGGTTTGATCGTTATCCTATGGAACTTACCTTTTAACTTTATGGGGACTTTTCTATCGCATAGGACACTAGATACTTGGCACCATTACACCTACCCCGCTCGAATTCTTTGGTCACATCTTCATCAATCTCGTCATCACTATGTAGCATTGATCCCAAATATCGAAGTATTTCTTTCCTGGGCACTACTTTTCCGACCAAACTAACATCTCCATCATCTACCATTGCACAGCTAAAAACACACCTCATATGCTCAGCTTTAGTCCTACTAAATCTAAAGCCCTTCGATTCTAAAGTCTTCCTCCACGGCTTTGGTTTCCTATCAACACCTACCCTACTCTCGTCAAGTAGTATCACATCATCAGCAAAAAACATACACCAAGGAATCTATCCTTGTATGTCTCGTGCGACTTTGTCTGCCACAAGGGCAAAAATGTAGGGGCTCAATGCTAACTCTTGACGTAGTCCTATCGTACAGCTATTAGATGCTCTGATATTAGTCACAACATCATCGTACATTGTTTTCTAGTTGTCGCCTAGGCGTCCAGGCGCTAGAGGCCGACCGCCATGCCCGCTCGCCGCTCCTGGCCGGAGAAAGACGAGCGCCTAGACGCTCCAGGTGTCGCCCGAGGCGTCTAGGCCTCGCCAGGGGAGCTCGGGCGGCATAGTTGGGCGTTGGGAAGGTGAGCTCGACCGCCGCCCCTCCGTTGCTCTGCTCTTTCGTCCGTGCCACTGTCCTCCTCCGACCGAAGGCGTGCCCAAAGACGTTGCGCCCGGTCCGCCGCCCTTTTGTGCGGGCTTCCTCCTCCTCATCCCCGCCGCCTCCATCGTCGTCCTCTGCGCCAGCCGCCGTGGGGAGAGGAGGCGTGGAGGCGTGTCGGGGTAGGAGGCGAGGAGGCACAGGGGAACCAAGAAGTTGGATGAGGCTGGAGAGAAGAAGATACAAGGGAAATAAAGGGAAGGAAGAAAAGCGGGGGGGGGGGGGGGGGGGAAAGAAGGAGGAAGGAAAAGAAAGAAAAAGGAAAGAAAAAAATAAAAGAGAATAGGGTGGAGCCAGATATTTTTTTTGTAATATACTGATATTGGTCATATATGTATTGGTGATAAATTGATTTTGTTAGACTATTGTTTGTCACCTAATCCTCGCCTAGGCACCTCACCTAGCCTTGTTGCCTTGACAACCATGGTAACATACTTTGTTGGGATTTTTTTTCAAGTGCCCACCACATGACCTTTCTTGGCACACTGTCATAAGTTTCTCCAAGTCGATAAACATTATAAAAAAGATGGCTACGAGACTTGTGGTACTCACTGATTCCAACAAGGACGATGTCACTTGAGCACTTGAAATACCACCTGACCTCATATTTGCACGGACTGGTGCCCCAAAGCCAATAGATGAATCCTGCCGTCTATTTTTTTTAGGAAAATGGGGAAAAAACACCTTAGATGGAGACTGAGAGGAAACAATAGGAACAAGTTCCAACCAGGAAATGACAATACCTCTCTGATATAGTTTTCTCCAAGTTGACAAACGCACCGCCACATATAAAAAGAATATCCTTTGTATCTATCTGCATGAATTGAAATTAACCCATATTTACATATCATAAGCAATGAGTGACTAAAAACAGAGTAAGATTTACTTGCCAGTGTGAAATTTTAATAGTTTAGGTCAGATATTTGTGGTGTAAAGAAAGTAAGAAACAACATGATATTTTATCAAGCAGTCTTGTAGACGAAATATGTCCACTACATACTCATAATGAAGAAATTTATCTTCGCTACTAGCATGATCATAATGTCATAACCAAGAATATATCCCGCCATAATTTTCTCTTGGGGGTAACAAATGACAGGGTGTAATTCTTCAGACGAAAAACATACCACCCACATATTTTCTTGTGGAATGCTGTGGTATATAAGTTGTGCTAACATTACCTGTATATTATCACCACGAGGATGCTTCCTTGCTCCTTTCTCAGGGACACTGACTATCTAAAAAAGTCAACATTTCAAAAAAAAATTACCAAAAGATAAGCATGTAGAGATATATAACAAGGAATTGTTTCTGTTTGACTGAAAATGAAAATATATCCACAGAGATCATATGATAGAACCTATTAATTTGCAGCCAAGTGTTGGATGACTAATGAAAATATTTCGAATCATCTGATACCACACATAATCTATGTTGCAAACCCAAACATAATATCACAAGAGAAGCTCCAAATAAAATCTTGCAATACACAACATACAACAAAGGACAATGCATCAATGCTACTGGGTAGCTCCGTGACAGCCATTCAACCACCATTATAAATTTCAGTACAGTTGTAGATACTATTATTTGTTATGTTTTCATTTACCCAAGTATGTTATCTATGAAGTAGTCTGTACTCTGTATTTAAAGCCCAGATATCCTACAGGAAAGCAATATATGCTCAAAACATATAGAATTTCAATTCATATTGAAATTCAGTATGCCAAGAGACACATGAACTGACCAGGTCACCACAAGGTTAATACATATGACTCACCGTGCCTTCTAGCATTTTCAACAACGCCTGCTGGACACCTTCACCCGATACGTCTCTGCTAATGTTAAGGCTCTCAGCCTGCATGTCGAATGCATCAACTAATTAATATCCATGCAAAGGCAAAACAATCCAATCCAAAGCTAATTAGGTTACACCTTCTTTGTGATTTTATCAACTTCATCAATGTACACCATCCCTTGTTGTGCTGCTTGCACATTAAAATCTGCAACCTAGTTAATGTCAAAATAGAACACCCAAAGTGCACTGTCAAAGGCAAGATATTTAGACAATAAGCAGCTTCAATTAATTTTAATGCATGTATATGAGTCAAAAGAGAGGTGCTTCTATGCATCTCCCCTTAATACAAGTTGCATAAATTTTAAAGCAAGTGAAGGGGTAAGTAATCACTATCTACCCTTCATTCATGCTTTAATATTTGTGCAACTTTTAAAAAGAGATGCATAGAAGCACCTCTCGAGTCAAAAACCATACCGTGAGTAACTTGTATAATATAGATTCTACATCCTCTCCTACATACCCTGCCTGCAGGAAGGTGGAAAATTTAAGCCATAGTGCCGGAACCAAGGGGAGAGAGAGAGAGAGGCTTAGCTCGCAGTAGCGAAGAGCAATAAATAATTATCCATTCTTTCACTGACAACTTATGCCATTTGGGTGACAATATGTAATCCTTTTGTATTGTTATTTAGTTCAATGGCTCGGGACGAACTACCGACATCTGAATCCATGTAAAGTTAACCACTCTAGCTCACACCCTACACTTCTCTAACTAATGAACTCAAATTGTAAGTGCAAGTACTCAACATTGAATTCACACAACAGTGACTGTATGATCAGTACCTACATTTATGTAGAATTCATTCAAGTACGTGTCTAACATAGTTTACATGATGTCATTGACTGATGCTTGCAACCTTGTCTACAAAATGATTTGCTTGTGTGCTTAGGCATTATGCATTTATGATATTTTCTGGAATGTAAAAGTTAGTAAACACTTGCCTGGGTCAATGTTGTTGCATCAGCAATTACAAATGGCACATTCACAAAGCGAGCTAATGTCTTAGCAAGTAAAGTTTTACCTGTGAAAGATATGAAGCATCCAAACAAAAATATTGCTGAGCGCCCTCCTTTTTTTTGTTATAGTTGATCCAATAGTAGATTACAGAATTGACCTAGTACTATTACATCAACTGTAAATGGTTGCAAACTTCTTACCAGAGCCAGTAGGCCCCATTAACAATACATTGCTTTTCTCTAGTTCAACATTGTCGTCATCATCAGCTTCTCCATCAAAAGCACCCAAATCTGCTCCAGACCTAATTGTTTTAGCTTATATATGACATAATTAGTCACTGAAAGATACACATGGATTCTAATTTCTGTAGGTGCAGGAATAATTATCCTTCATCATTTTGTGAACAAAACAACAATAATTGAGGTGGTACAATGAAACTGACCCTTTTTGTAAAGATTGATGGTATATCCGTTTATAGTGGTTATATACTGCAACAGATAGCACCTGCAAATTCAAAAGGTTATATTAGATCTGAAAATAAAAACTATGTAAGTATTACTGTTGAGTGTTGACTAACACAAAAACTGAGCAAAAGTACTGTAGCTTATCATGGGAATTGGAATGAATAAATATCTAGGTGAAGGTGGACCTTTAACTACTCATTGCAAATACATCTTAAAGTGAGAAGAGGTGACATTTAGAAAATACCAGTAGTCGATTCACCAATCTTATCAACACCATCTTTACTAAAATTATGTACGGAACTTGTACTATATATGGTTGGATGATGGGGATAAAGGGAAGATGGGGGCAAATCAAGGTTGGATTGAATGTGGAAAGTACCAAGGTTACAGATCACTTTGCATATACGTTTTGTACAATTATTAGCATATTGAGTGTTTCCTTTACTGAAATTAGATCAATGTGACTAAAGAATAGAACTGATTCTTTATCATTCTTTAACAATGAGCCAACAAAGTTAAATCGCGGGTGAGCTCCAACAAAGATAAAGAATCAGTTCAATCGAAACCAACATGTTGTCCATTATCACCTACTTGAGGCCAAATAGACTAAAATCCCTACTTTAAACCCCTGAATTCAGATGGAGCTCAACATTGATGGAAGAACACCACACCCTCCCCTCGTCCCATTGAATTGCAAGTTTCTGACAGAAGAATATAACTGTAAGTGTTTTATTGATAACCTAGAAGTAGGTCAGGGTCATCACACTTTGCTCCTCTTACACTTACCATGGGGTCAATATAATCACAGTTCACAAAAACGAGTATGACAAAAGATAACCACTCTAAACATGCTAAAGCAACGAGCCAATGATATAACAGTAAGGACATCAGAATTCAGAAGTGGCACCCTTTCTCCATCCCCCCCCCCCCCCCCCAAAAAAAAAAAACAAAAAAAAACATTGCTGCTAATGCACCCCTCCAAGGCCATAACGATCGAATTCAGGGTAAAAGTATAACAAGTGAAGAGGTAAAAACCGAAGTAAATTCACACGAGCTAAAGCAGCATCAAAATGCTAAACTTAACCACGAGCAGTAACCAAAACGAGTGCACGGGCACACATGGAGAGCAAAATTAAAGAGAATTCTCACCTTCTTGGCTCTGTCCTGCCCGATCACATACTTATCGAGCCCCTTACAAATATCCTTGGGCATGGGCAAATCCTTCCCAAGGTTCGACCCGCCCCATCCGTCCTCACCCCCATCGCCACCAGCTCCTCCCCCGCCACCGCCGCCGCCGGCTACGCGGACGACGTTAAGGTTAGGGTGGAACTGCGGCCCGGGCGGCAAGTGCACGGCCACGCCACCCCCGTCCCCGTCGCCTCGCGAAGACGAGCTCGCCCGGATGGCCTCCCAGGAGGGGTCCCTGGCCCTGAGGCCGTCGGGGGGGTGGTCGGCGCTGATGCGGCCGATCTCGACGAAAGTGCCCTGGAGCGGCGCGAGGAGGTGGGGGCGGAAGAAGTAGGCGGTGCGGCAGTTGGGGCATAGGTTGAGTGCCTGGTATCCGCCGGCCCCGGCGGGGGCGGAAGAGGGAGGGGTGCGGTGGGAGAAGAGGATGTCCATGTGCTTGGAGCAGCGCGGGCAGTGGGGCTCCGCGCGGATGCGGCGCGGCTTGGGCTCGTCGGTGGAGGAGGAGGACGAGGGGCCCTCCCACTTGCGCCGCTCCTGGAGGCGCCGGTGCGGCGGCGCTGCCGCCGCGGAGGCAGGGGAGCACTCGGCCGCGGTCAGCGTGGAGGCGGCGCGCGTGGCGGCGAAGGCGAGGCGCCGCCACCGGATGAGGCCGGACATGCGGAGGGCGCGGACGAGGCGAGGAGCGCGGGCGGAGCTGCGGATTGGAGTAGAGAGAGAGTTTTTTGTGGGTGTGGATAGCAAATTTTTTGAGTGTGTTTGTGAGTTTTTTATGCGGTGGCTGGGGGGCTTCGTGCATTCCGAAACGGCGAGACTGGAATCTCCGGACCAGATAAGGGACATTTCTGCACGGTAGGATGTTGGATCCGCGCGGTCTCGAGATTCGTGCCTACCGTCCTCTTCTTTTCAACGTGGTTTTCAACACATAAGGGCATCTCCAATGGTGCCACTTCAACTAGCTATAAAGATGCCAACTCAACATTTTACTTAGGTGGATGAGAGAAAAGGAAGAGAGAGATATATGCTTAGGGCATCTCCAATGGTGTAGTCAACTACTAGCTATAAGAAGTGTACATGTCATCTATAGATAGCTAATAGACAACCTCTCCAATGGACTAGCTATAGCATTGTCTACAAAATTAAATATGGGCCCATATGTAAGAGGTGATAAATGCCTTGGAATCAACTATAGCCTGGCTATAAGTTAGTAGTAAGCATATATCTCTCTCTTCCTTTTCTCTCATCCACCTAAGCAAAATGCTGAGTTGGCACCCTTATAGCTAACTGAAGTGGCACCATTGGAGATGCCCTTACTATTAACTTATAGCCAGGCTATAGTTGATTACAAGGCATTTATCACCTCTTACATATGGGCCCATATTTAATTTTGTAGACAATGCTATAGCTAGTCCATTGGAGAGGTTGTCTATTAGCTATCTATAGATGACATGTACACTTCTTATAGCTAGTAGTTAACTACACCATTGGAGATGCCCTAATAACCCGATTGGAATGCAGGTTCTATTGAGCAGGATTACTCCAAATTGAGAGGTGCAATTGGTTGGTGAGATAAGGTTGAATAGAATGGGATGAAATAATTTTATACCATTTGGTTCTATTGTTTTGAATGAATTGAATGATTCAATATCTATGAAAAATAGTTTTCAAATTTGTATCCCTAGATGGGATAGTTCCATTCAAACAATCAAATACATTAATGATTTTTTTAACCATCTCATACGTGTACACTTGGTACAAACAACCAAACACACCTTAAAAAGGTGGAAAGTACTTTGCAAGGATACATTGTGGCTGAAGATGGATCCCTATATTGGTGTTGACGCCAAAAAACATAATGAAGGGTTGATCGGCAATCAGCACAAGCAAATGCTATGTTTAATTTTGGGTGCGAACGTGCCAGCCGATTTGATCTACAATAGGCAAGAGGATAACATACAATTCAATCGGCCATGAAGCCGATTTAATATTTCAATAACGAGCTAGTTTAGTCGGGCGTTTGAGCTGATTTAGATGAAAAGTAACCGATAAATCTAATCAACTAATCAGGTTGATTAGATAGAGGTAAAAGCTGCCCCCCCCCAAGGCGATGCACAAAAAAATCGGAGAAAAAACAAAGTTGGGTTACTGTAATTCGACGAAATCAATAATCAGCGATGCACAACTTTATTGATCATGCGTATTACAGAGGAAATATTACAAATTTAAAATTCTACTCCTAGTCGATGAAAAGTAAAAACAAAAAGAAGATTGATTGTTTGGTTGATTGTGTCTTCCAGATATCGTCTATCATCTTTTTTTATAGTATCCGACCAAATCATGTTCTCTTTGAACTCTTTGTGAAACTGTTCGTATCGGTCTCAATTTTCCCAAGATACTTCTCTTTTAGTACTAATCGTCGGTTATAATTCGGTAAACCATTATCGGCTTATGTCTTTTCAAAACTCGATACTATTCTTATCAATAAATCGTACCAAACTAATTAATCTCTTATCAAATTCTGATGTCAATAATTGGTAAATCGGAGAGCAAGACGAAGGAGCTGCTCTAGCTGGCATGGAGATGAACCGGACGGAAGGAACACAAGCCTGGCTCACTGGCTGACCAAAAAGCGAGAAAGAAGACAATCCTCTGCAGTCAATGGAGATAGACACGATAGCTACAGTGCCGTGGTGCCGATAAAATCCCCGCAGTGTACAGGGTGTTTTAGTCTGAGGCATTGGATTCAGCGATCTAGCGGCTACGGGTTACCCCTTGCCCAAAATATCCTTACAGGCCACAGCAAAATCCCCTAGTCTGGAGGCCGCCCTCCTGACCTCGCAGCCTCACACACCCCTCCCTTATCCCGGCAGGCTCGCGCCACAAGCACCGCCATGCTGCTCCCCGCGCCGCCGCCGCTCTCCTCCCACTACCTCCGCCTCCCCTTCCTGTCCATCCCCCCCTCCGCCGCCCGCCACCCCCTCCGCCGCGGCGACCTCGCCATCCGCATGGGCGGTGGGCCCCGCACTTACCCGGGCGGCGTCTCCAAGTGGCAGTGGAAGCGCATGCAGGCCAGGAAGGCCAAGCAGCTCCTCAAGGCCCGCCTCGCCCGCGAGCGCCAGCTCTACGAGATGCGCAAGCGCGCCGAGCTCCGCGACGCCGTCGCCCACCTCGAGCGACCCTGGGACCCCGACGCCGCCGACTCCGCCGCGGCGGCGGCGCCCAACCTCCTCTCCGTCGCCGCCGACGACCAGCTCAAGGCACTCGCCGACCGCTTCCACCGCCCCGGCGGCGTCGACCTCTGGAACGACCGCGACGGGCCCCAGGTCTTTGCGTCCCCGGACACCGGCAGGGCCTCCGCCAGATTCTTCCCCAAGAACGCCATCCACAGTGTCCAGCCCTACGCGCTTATCGGTGCCGGGGGCGAGCGCGCGCAGGGTGCTCGTGAGAATGCCGCTGTGGAGGATGTGTACGGTGACCGCGAGCGTACAGTCCAATTCACGGAAAGGGGTGGGATGTGGGAGCCGGTGAATGCTTTGGATGGTGCTGATGAGAACAATGCTAACGATTGGAGTTGGAATGATGATGATGAGGATGTTATTTCCGACTCAGAGGACATGGGAGGTGTCGGTCTTGGGCGCGAGCGACGAGCAATGGTTAGACGAGATGGAAGGAAGGGTGGTGTGGCAAGATGGGAAGTCGCAAACTCTACGCTCGTCGGTAACGATGAGGACAGTGATTGGAGAGGTCATGGTTTCTTTTCAGATTCGGAAGGCGCGAGAGGTGGTGATCTTGAGCAAAGATGGTCCGAAAGAAGAAGTGGGAGTAGAAGGAAGCGTCCCACCGGAAGATGGAAGGCCGGCGGTAACGCCATTGGGAAGGACCGAATGGGTGGCGGTTCTTTCTCGGACTCTGAGGTGATCGGCGGCGGTTTTGAGCCAAAATGGCGAGCGAGGAATAGAGTGAAGACAATGAATGGCGCGGGGAGGTGGAAGGTCTCGTATGATGGCAATGGCAATGTGATTAGGAAGGAGTGGATCGAGGATGAGCTTGATTCAAATTCAGATAGTGGAAGGGATGTCAAGCCGGAACCAAAATGGAAAACCCGAAATAGGTTCGATGGAAGTGAGAACCGAAGGTGTCGACCAGGGCTGGGATATGACAATGGTGATGCCAACAATGGGGATAGGCCGCGGAGATGCGTGAGCAGCAACAATGGTGACGGAAGAGATTGGTTTCGTAATGACTTGGAGGAGCCAACATGGAAACCAGGGAGGAGCGGAGCTAGGAAGAGTACCAGCCGCAGAGCGTACAGCGATAACATGAGTGGGAAATTCGGGAGAGGTGGCAATGCATCAGAATCGCACAGCTCCGGCAGGGAGAGAAGGAATAAGCAGTAAAACTTTTGAAACTTTGACTGTTGATATGTTTTTAGATAATTAAATTAGATACATGGAAATCGTATGGGTAAGTTTATCTCCAAAAATCCTTTATAATATTATATTTTTATTGGGTTATATATATATATATATATATATATATATATATATATATATATATATATATATTAATAATCAAATGTCCATGGTGACACTATTTATGACCGAACGGGACGGAGTAGTTAACATTGATAAACTAACGACATCTGTGTGTACTAACTTCTACACGAGTATGGCCAAACATCTGTTCAACGGTAATGTACTGGTACTTACGGCATCTGCTGATCCAGCTTACATGTTGTGCGAGACAGCAATTCATCGCCCAGAAGATACGTACTTTGATGCAAAACTGGCCGCAAGTTCTAAGGGCATGTACAACGCCCTTTATTAGCTGGTCTTTTAGAGCTGAGTTGGCCAAAGTTTGATGACGTGGCAGATGGATCGGGAGAAAAATTGGAGAGGCGACTCTTCACCAAGCATCGCCTTCGGGCTCTGTTTTCCAAACCGAAGAAACCGCTGCGTCGGCGTTGTACGCGAGCCGCCCCTTCTCCTGTCTCCAACACTAATTCCATCCTAATCCGATGCGGCGAGGGCGCTTTCGCGTCTCCTGTCGATTTCGCCGGCGCAGAAGCCCTTTGTTCCTCTCCCGCGTCTCCCGCTCTCGATTTCGCTGGCGGAAACCGTAGACCACCATGGATCGGCAACAGGACGACCCCCCTGCAGCCCCCCGTAAACCCGTCGGCGGTGTGCTTCGTTCCGCCCATGGGATTTGCTCCTCCGCCGCCGCCCCGCCCCCAGGCACTTGTAGCTCTGCCGGCGCCGCCTTTGCATCCGCCATGGCCGCATTTGCCTCCACATCTGCCGGCGTCGCACCTGGATCCTCATCCGGCTTCATCCCTTCTCCATCGGCTAGGTGGGACGGCGACGTCGACGTTAGGGGCAGCCCAATCTCACCATCTACTCCGACGAGCATGGCGGATTTTAGGCAACAGAGGTATTTTAGTTTGTCTCAGTATAGTCTAGATCTTTACAGTATATGAAAAAAAATTTCTATCCCATGAATTATCAAGGTCTCTATTGAGTAAATTGCCTAGTGTCCTTGCCTGTGCAAAGATGAGTAAATTGGTAAAGAGGGAAAAAATGAATTGATATCTCCACTGTAACTCTCGAACTACTGCTGTTGGTCAAATTACTGGATAGGCTAATGGATATGTATGCTGAAATTTGGATCTGAAGTTCTGAATATTTCCATTTGTCATATGGACGATTCAGATAAGATTTTATCTTATGACCTGTACCTTGCTTGGGTGGTTTAGTTATGTAGAATCAGTTGGCATAAATGAAATTGAAACTTATAGGGAGGTAGATTGTGTCCAATTGTTTTTGGAGGTACAGAGCAGCAGCTTATAATGTGAGGTTCACTGAATTATATTGAATTGAGCAGCTGTAATTAATGTTGGCAGAATTTTATCCTATTTGCATTATGTTGGGCTTGGTTTGCCAACTGAGATGGATTATTAGAAAATTTATAAACTTAATGGATTTACAGTTGAACTGTTGAGTAAATATAATAATATTACAAGGCCTCCCTAGTTATTCTGCACTTTTTTGTTCATAGTAGATGTCAAGTTTTATCTATCCATTGTCCATTGATGTGTGGTTGCAAGTTGAAACAAATTGTAATGCTTACTGGATTTGCACCTCTGCATGGAGCACTGGTTTCATTGAACCTTTTCTAGTTGCTGTAGTGTTTAAATTGATTGATTATCTATCCATTGCTTCCCAATGATTCCTGACACTTCTTTCCTTCGGCAATTGACAGATGTATCCTGTTTTGGCTTTTTATGTTTACACCTGAAATTCTAAGATGCACATTTGCTGGTCTTGATGTTGGGACATTTAGAAGAAAAAAAAAGTTGTTCCAAAGATACATGGCTGCAGTTTAGCAGCTTATTTTTGTAAATGCTAGTGTTTGCTTCTCTAAAAATAAATAGAACAAATAAAGATACTACTGGAACAAAAGCCAAATATACTACTGGTTGAACCTATGCTTAGTAGTAATTTGGCTAGATGGTAGAATAGTCACTTTGATTTGTAAACCTGGAGCTATGACATATATTGGCATTTCTTATACTGTACAGTTCCGATTTAGTTGACTTGTTTGTGAAACTTCTTGTCAGGTAGACAACAGAATAGCTGATCCTGAGAATAGCTCATTTTGAGAATTGTATAGCTGTTTGAGAATTGTATAGCCAATGCATTCTTGATCCTGATCGTGCAAATGAGATTTGTGGATTGGTTGGATTGATTAAGAATTTGTTTGGGGATCAGTACAAGCCTGGGTTTGGGGATTGTACTTGTTCAACAAAAAAAATTCCATGAGACCTAAAGCTCATGAAACACAAAGCTAATGAACGAACAGAAGACACATTTTTTGTTGCTTTAACTTAGTTGACGTAAATACGCTTATATATAATGTCTGTAAACAAAATTTGGTGAGTTGACTTACTGTTTCATGTACTATCTTACAACATTCTTATTTTTTTATCAGGCATTGAATCTTAATTGTATGCTGAGTCCTGTCTCTCCTATTTTTCTTATTCAATAATTGCATGTAATTTAGATTTGTTGCAATCTAATCATATCTTGGGTCATGCCTATTTTTCAGCTCTGGTGGCTTCATGAGCTATTTGCAAAGTCAGCTATCCCTCCCTCGGAACGCACACTTTGTTGGAACACCATCCCACTTTGCTCCACAACCATTGGATGGCAAACAAGCTTCACTATCAAATGTAAAGAATAAATAATAAATATGTTCAAGTCGAGAGTGATGATGGACATGAAGATGCTAGAATCGACAAACGAATGCTTTGGACACAGGATGAGGATGTTAGGATGAGGATGTTAGAGTGGTACGTATTTTTGGATATATAGTCAGCTTATGCTGTAGCTTGCATATTAAATTCTTTTGTTCCATATACAGATGAGTGCTTGGCTTAAACATTCCATTGACCCCATTCATGGTAATGATAAGGAGATAAATATTGGTCAGACGTTGTTAGAGAATACAACCTGACCACGGAGAAAAGGAGATGGAGGAACAAAAAACAAGTCAAGGAAAGGTGGCACAAGATTAATAGATGGACTAACTGCTTTCATGATGCTTGGTTGAAGGTTCGAAGGATATATACTAGTGGGTATTCTGATCAAATGTGGATAGACAAGACACACAAGATGTATGAGGAAGATACCCAAGGGGCTCGTTTTGTGCTAATGGATGTGTGGTATACTATTAGAGACGAAGCTAAATGGATTGCTTACAACAACAGGAAACCAAATAAAAGGAAGGCAGTGGACAACGGAGAGGCGGAACGAGATATTTTGGAAGATGTGGAGCTCCCTCGCCCAATAGGACAGAAAGCAGCTAAAAAGGCTGCATATGATGCGAAAGGGAAGTCAAAAGAGTTTGCGATAGATGTTGACCTTGATAGGTTTGAAAAAATTCAATCCGATTGTAATTCCAATCGTGTCAAGGTTCTCGAAATGCAGCAAAAGCTTTCTGCTGACAAGCTTGAGTCATCCAAGATTGCTCTTCTAGCAGCAAAGGACCACAAGGATGCAAAAATGTATGAAAAAGAATCTAAGATGCTGGAAACCTATAGATGTTTGCTCACACAAGACACATCAGGGATGGCCGACGACATTAGAGCTGAACATGTAGCTGCACTAAAGTGTTTGAGGATGAAGCTCTTTCCTGAATTAGCTTGATCTATCCGCTTTCTATTTTGTATTAGACTCTTGTCATAATTTGTCTTATGGCCTATGAATTGTTCTGTTAGACTTTTGTTGGAATTGTCATGAATTGTTTTGTTAAACTTATATGACTGATGACTGTTAGACTATTGTTGGAATATGTCTGATGGCCTATATGACTGTTTGCGTACAGAGATGCCGTGCTTTATCTTTCTGATGGCCTATATGGAATTGTCCTGAATTTTTTTTGCCCTGCTTTATCTTTCTGAAGTGATGCCCTGACTTTATCTTTCTTAACAGCCCTTTAATCATGTTGTTTACCTTTGCTTTTGTTTACTTATCACTTGCTACTTACACTCACACATATAACAAGCGTAAAGAGGAGAGCTCACAACATAGCATCCCTGACATTGCCAACTCTCACGGGCAATTGTTTATGCGCCTGGCTGCTTGCTTTCCCAACTGGACTGAATTTGGTACGAAAGAAAATGACTGTAGTGTAGTGTGGACTGAATTTGGTATGAAAGGAAATGACACTAGTGTAGTGTGGACTGAATTTGGTATGAAAGGAATTGAATCCAGTGGTGTGGACTGAATTTGGTATGAAAGGAAATGTTTCACTGAAGACGAAAACTAATCTTAACATAAACTATTGTAATGTGGTGTGGACTAATCTAAACATAAACTAGTTCACCGTGTCGCTACTCGGAACACAAACAACATCCTCTCCTATAAAAATCGCAGCCAGCACAAGATACCTTACCACTATCGTCTCGCCACTCTCACCATGTCTGACGAAGAAGAATGGTCAGACGGGAACCTCGATGCCACCATCCTTGACGACTTCGATCCAAGTGATGTGTACACAGTTGATGATTTCCTCACCGAGGAAGAGTTGGTTGATGGTTATCTTGAGCGGTTTGGAGAGAAGCTTAAGGCCAAGTTACAAGAACAACCTCGCCGACGTCGACGCCAATTCATCCGTAGGAGGTATATTCCAAGAAATCGTGAAGCCGGCCACAATGATCTAGTTGCCAACTATTTCTCTGAAAATCCTATCTACACAGATGAGATGTTCCGTAGGAGGTTTCGGATGAGAAAGCCGCTCTTTCTACGAAACGTCAGTGCACTTGGCGATTGGTCACCATACTTCTCTAACAGATTAGATGCCATAGGAAGGGAAGGGCTCTCACCACTACAAAAATGTACAACGGCCATTCGTATGCTAGCGTATGGCACTCCGGCTGACCAACTTGATGAGGTATTAAAGATTGGTGCGAGCATGGGTTTGGAGTGCTTGGGTAAGTTTGCAGAAGAAGTTATTGAAAAGTTCGGTGATGAGTACTTGCGCCCTCCTAGAAGCAATGAGGTGGAACATATACTTCAAGTTAACGAAAATCGTGGTTTTCCTGGAATGCTCGGAAGTATAGATTGTATGCATTGGCAATGGGAGAATTGTCCCGTTGCATGGCGGGGCCAATTCACTCGTAGTGATAAGGGTGTCCCCACCATGATCCTCGAGGCGGTTGCATCACAAGATCTAAGAATATGGCATGCTTTCTTCGGAACTGCAGGGTCCAATAATGACATCAACGTCTTAAACAAGTCACCGTTATTCATCGAAACTTTGAGAGGGGAGGCTCCTCAGGTACAATATATTGTGAATGGAAAGCATTATAACACAGGGTACTACCTTGCCGATGGAATATATCCGGAGTGGGCAGCATTCATGAAGACATACCGAGTCCTCAAACAGAGAAAGACAAGTTATTTGCACGCCATCAAGAAGGGGCAAGGAAGGATGTAGAGTGTGCCTTTGGTGTGTTACAATCTCGTTGGAATTTCGTTCGGCGTCCAGCACGCTTATGGAAAAGGGGAGATGTTGTCAACATAATGCTCACTTGTGTTATTCTACATAATATGATAGTTGAAGACGAAAAGGAAATGGCCGCACTCCCTTTGGATTTGAACGAGATTCCAGGAGCATCGATCGTTCTACCACCTGAAGTGAGCAACAACACTAACCCCTGCTTCGCGGAGGTACTTCGGAAAAATTCGACAATTCGATCTCGATCTACGCATGTTGAACTGAAGAATGATTTAGTTGAGCATATATGGCAGCGTTTCGGTAACAAATAGGCAAAGCACGATATATATGTTTTATCTAGATATGAAAAATATGGTGGCGCTTTGGCAAC
This sequence comes from Rhipidocladum racemiflorum, assembly GCA_036346355.1. Classification (NCBI taxonomy): domain Eukaryota; kingdom Viridiplantae; phylum Streptophyta; class Magnoliopsida; order Poales; family Poaceae; genus Rhipidocladum; species Rhipidocladum racemiflorum. The sequence goes on from CM070572.1 coordinate 24,652,415, forward strand.
AAATTAATATGGCAGCGCAATATGAAATTTGTAATTTTTTTTCTACCATGAATATATGTGTGTTATCTAAAAAGTAATGATCTATTTCTTTATGTAAAAAGTAAAAAGTATCGGCAATAGCACATAGTCAAAATTTTAACATGACGTTAACACGTGACTCTTGACTCACATGACGTTAACACGGACATGTACAAAGGAGATTACATATCTACATTTGCACATACTCGAATATGTATTAAATCGTGACTGTGGAATAGGTTACATATCTACATTTGCAGCGTGTTGGATAGATTAAAGTGGAATTTATACAAAAGCAACACGGATGTGTGCACACTTGATCAAGCAACATATACAAGAACTTAAAGCATCTCATTACTGAGAGACATGGTTTAGAGATAGCCCATTGTATGAGGGATATTTAATGTTGTCTTTTTGTTTGGGTGATTGTGCTAAAAGACACCCATGGGCTCTCCTTTGTACATGCCCATATCAGCTTGCTATTAGCCTGTACACATCAGCAGTATCCTACGTGGAAGAGAGAGATAATAAGAGAGAGAAGAGAACCGGCGCTCCATTTGACGCCCGCTTCGCACGCGAACATAGGCTCTGTCGCCAGCCAAAAGCCGATGTTGGAGCCAGCCAAATGCATTTTGTTGACACTTGCAATCCCGTGCGCTCGATGCAAATTTCCACCGCACCACACCAAGCGCGCGAAAGATTTCACCATGGCGCGCCAAATCCTCCCCAGCACACCAGGCGAGCGAAAGATTTCGCCATGGCGCGCCAAATCCTCTCTCTCAGCCTAAATTTCTTCCTCAGCATTGATCCCCTCCTCCCTTATCATTTCCTCTCCGATCCAAGGCACCCCACGTCTGCATCTCACAGTGGGAGTCGATGGTTAGCCGATCGAAACGGGAGGTTGCGCCGGCACCGCAGTTGATGCCGGGGTCCTCCGCCGCCAGTGGTAGGTGGGGAGCACCGGCGATGCAAGTTGGTTCCTGGGGCATGTCGACGCCACAAGGGTCCTCTGAATCCGGCTTCTGCTGGGGAGTGTCACCATCCTTGCCCTTCGGCTTCCCCTTCGGCACCAGCTCGGGCACGCGACTGGCCACAAGCCCCCCTGTAGTCCCTGCCAGATCTTCTCCTCCTTCCAAGCCAGATTCCATCCCAGATGTGGAAGAATGGTATGTGATTTAATCAATGATAGATTTCATGATCTCCTCTAGTAACTAGAACGTGTTGGTTTCTTTTGAAAAAATATGCAGATAACATAATATTCTTATCTCTACTATTCTAAAGCAGCACTTGGTGGCAGTGGTCCGTTCTTCCCGCGTCATTAATTGCCGCTTAATTGCCCTACACAAGAAACAAAGCGTTGCTTTAATTAGCCAGCTTTCGCAAGAAACGAAGCGTTAAAGATAGATGTTTGATCTTGTGAAATAATTTTTTTTATTTTTAAATCTTTATTTTTCATTATTAATTTTGTTTTTCGTAGCAACGTACGGGCATGTAACTAGTATTTTTCCTAATTTTTAGTTATATGGATTCCCATCCATGCGGTGATTTCTTCCAGAGTCCATCTAATTTCCCTATTAACCAACAAAATCCTCAACAACCTTTCATGGCACCAAATTATCCATTTAATGGTGCTCCTCCTCAGCATACATCATTTCTGGCACCACGACCACCATTTGCGAGAGGGAGTCCGTTGCCATCAATTTCCAAATCTAGCACTCCACATTCATTATCAGGTCTGAGAGTTGAAACCCCTATTACCATTGATAGTGGCGGCGAAGTAGCACCTACTGGGAAGCAAACTAAATGGACCGAAGAGGAGGACTTAAGGCTGGTAAGTATATTTGGTAGTAGGCAGTGAATTGTGTCTCTATTTCGTGCTTAATTATCATCACTACAATATACAACTAATCTTTTATTGCTTACATTATAGGTGAGTGCTTGGTTAAACAACTTGAATGACCCAATCAATGGAAATTGCAAAAAAAATGAACGATATTGGGGAGAAGTCACTGCCGACTATAATAGCATTACACCAAAAATTCAGACAAGACAGCAAAAGCAAATCAAGGACCGTTTTCATAAAATTAAGAAAAAGGTTGGATGGTTTTGTGCTGCTTGGAAGGAAACTAATGCAATCTATGCTAGTGGACAATCTGATGAACAATTAATGGAGAAAGCCCATAAAATATATGAGGAAGGCTACAAGGATGGTCAGTTTTTATTCATGTATTGTTGGAGGATTCTCCGCCACCAACCAAAGTGGCATGCATATTTGGAGAGCAATGAGGATTCAAAGAAAAGGAAGTTGGATGATGAGGTGGGGGAGAACACGCCCACTGCTGTTAATACCGAAGATATACAACATCCAATTGGGACTAAAGCTGCTAAGACGCAACATAAAGTTAAAGGGAAAGCCAAGGCTTGTCCTTCAGATATGGATGATGAACTCCATAAATTCATAGAAGTGCAAGCCGCAGCTAACAAAGTTCGCAGTGAGATGCTAGAAACTCAGAAGCGTGTTTCTAGTGAGAAGCTTGAATCAGCTCAGTTATATCACCTTGCAGCAAAGGAGAAAAAGGAATCGGTTATGCTAGAAGCATACAGAGATCTCATTAAGCAAGACACCAGAGGGATGGCTGACGACGTGAGATCTGAGCACGTGGTGGCACTGAAGTGTATGAGGGAGAAGTTGTTCGGGAAATTGACTCAGGTATTATTTTTAATTTATCTCCTACAATTTAGCAGTAGTGTGAAAGTTTAATCTTGTTGCTGTTAGTTTTGTTAGTTTACTTATTTGGTCTTGCCGGATAGGAAATAGTAACAAACTCAGTATGGTTTTGATACGATTTGCTTTGTTTTGGTAGGTGTGATAGCTTTCCATGATTATCTGTAATCTATAGCCTTTATAATAGAAAGAAAAAAACATAAAAGCTGCACATGTTGTTGGTAGCACAAAAAACTCTGTCTATTTTTGTTACATTCGATTATTAGAAGGTCTTTACTCTTTCGAGTTCCTGTTCTGATTCCTGAGAAGACTTGGCTTCCCACGTGAAGTTTAGAACCTGAAGAGTGCTAACATAGTGTTCTAATCCAAATTGTTCTCTGCTGTCATAACTACAATGCAGTCAACATGTAGTCCAAATAAAAATGCAGTCTTATTCAAGCAGTCCCAAGAATATGCAGTCCAAATAAAAATGCAGTCTTAGTAATAATTCATTCAAGCAGTCCCAAGAACATGCAGTCCAAATAAAAATGCAACCATATTAATTCATGTGCTTCTATATAAATAGTTGAAGCAGTATGCATTCCTGTGCTACTATCACAGTCCAATACGTATGCTAGCCAGACCAAGTTTTTTTCAACACTTCTCCCAGCTATGTCAGATCAAATAGATTTCTCTTCCTACTTGGATGATTCCAAAGACCTAGACCCAACCCATGTTATAGAAGATTATATTGCCGAGCAAAATGCTTTAGACTCTATTGCTTGGCGGCTTGCAGCAAAGCTCAAGGGAAAATCCAAAGCTGGGCCATCTCAGCACCAGAGTTGTACAAGGACGACCATTCGGAGGGATCACGAAGGTGCATCATCGTCTCGTGGCCGACTACTTCGCCGACGACCCGCTCTACCCTGAGAAAATGTTTCGTACTAGATTTCGGATGGGAAGATCTCTCTTTGTACGTATTGTCATGGCCCTTGGTGAGTGGTCTCCCTATTTCACTCAAAGGGTAGATTGTAGTAATCGCCCAGGCCTCTCACCACTGCAGAAGTGCACAGCTGCGATGCGTATGTTAGCATATGGCACCTCTGCGGATGCCCTAGACGAGTACTTGAAGATCGGCAAAAGCACATCATTGGAGTGCTTGGACAAGTTCGCGCAAGGAGTGATTGAAGTATTCCATGGGGAGTACCTGCGACGCCCCACGTGTGAGGATATAGAGCATCTACTCCAAGTTGGTGAGTCTCGTGGCTTCCCTGGCATGCTAGGAAGTATCGATTGCATGCATTGGCGGTGGGGAAAATGTCCTACTGCATGGAAGGGACAATTCACCCGTGGTGACTATGGAGTTCCAACAATGATCCTAGAAGCAGTGGCTTCACATGATCTTCGAATTTGGCATGCATTTTTCGGTGTCGCTGGGTCTAACAACGACATCAATGTGTTGAATCAGTCCTCATTGTTCATCGAGGCATTGAAAGGGGAAGCTCCTCAAGTTCATTTTTCTGTCAATGGGAGTCAATACAACACAGGCTACTACCTTGCTGACGGGATATACCCAGAATGGGCTACCTTCATGAAGACAATACCACTTCCTCAAACAGAGAAGCACAAGCTGTTTGCACAGCATCAAGAAGGGGCAAGGAAGGATGTGGAGCGTGCTTTTGGGGTATTGCAGTCTCGTTTCAATATCGTGCGCCGTCCAACACGATCGTGGAAACGACAAAGTGTTGGGAGAATTATGAAAGCCTGTGTGATTCTCCATAATATGATAGTGGAAGATGAGAGAGAGATGGTTACCATTCCTATTGATTTGAATGAGTACGGAGGGACATACATTGTTCTTCCTCCTGAAGTAAGCAATGCCGGTGGCATTAACTTCGCCAACGTGCTACGTAAAAAAGCCGATATCCAACGTCGACCAACACATAATCAATTAAAAAAAGACTTAGTCGAGCATATTTGGCTGCGATTTGGCAATAAGGAGCATGCTTAGCCATGATAGAAATTTCAAGCATTTTGTGTAAGTTTTCTGTTATATTTTTTTATCATATTCATTTACTAATTTGTGATATTTTTATATTTGTTCCAGGGAAATGCTACAGAGGCCACAAATTAATTACCAGCTGGTTAGGATAGTGCTTCATCAAGAATTGTTACTTGCGACTTTTGTCGTCTATATAAACTTATGGTTATCTTGTTAAGAGCTAGATATTGCAAGCCTTGTTAAGTTCTACTTTTGCTTAAGGATACATGGCTGATGAGATGACTGCCAAATTATTGTAATATTCTATTATTATCAGTTGTTGCTTGGTTGTTGCTTCGTCAGTTTTGTTGCACATGTTGGCTGGGCTTGTTGAAGTATCGAGTTGGTTGGATTTGTTTAATTTTTGGAGCAACACAGTTAGCCACAAAGATGATGTTAGTGTTGATAAAAGCATTTTAGATGTGAATGCTTCAATTAAATGCTTTGTGTTTCTTTAGAGACAATCTTTAGAGACAATTATTATATAAACTGGCTTTTAGCTTACTCTAGATGACATGGATGGGAGATAGAGCCTGCAGTGGGCTTTACTATTGTACTTACCCTAATATTGCTCTTTACCAACGGCATGATGTTCTGAATAATCTCGACCAGCACAGCCCATACAAAATTTGCAGAAAATCATAGCCAATCGAACTCAGGAACTGCACTATCTGACAAGCACAGGCTGCACAGCCCATACAAAATTTGAACAGCAGACCTATAGGAGTTATGATGAACACTTTCGAAATCAAAACACGCATATCAGGATCTCAGCTTTTATAAGAACAGTGCCATTTCCGGATGCTGAGTATAAGCACAGAATACCAATAAATAACAAGGTACGCGGTTTCAAGAAAACTAGTTGGACCAGTAGCATGCATTCCTGGTTGCAAATTACAAGATGGTCATGGCAGACCTTATGAGCCCAAACCGGAAAAGATCAACAACATTGGTGCTTGGTAAACTTTGCTCCGGCTACTTTACCTGCAACAGGAAACACCACCAATTAATCACGGAAGTATTAAGCAGTGAGTTTCATATTGGACAACAAATGATGCAAAGCTAAGTATCCTTTGCTTAGGCTCCTGCCCAAATGACCACGAGAAGATTGGAGGGCAACCTAATCATGTACACATACATTGAGACAAAGCATCATCATAACAAGGTCAAGAACCCAATATCATGGTAACCCGTAACCGTGACACTTAAATGTCTACCTTTATCTTTGCAACTTTCTTAACTGCTTTTACTTATAAGCTCAACAGCTTCCTCGGTTACCATTCACAGAATAAATGTAAGCAACTGGTTCCCCTCAAATCAATGTAATAAATCCATACAAAAAGAAAAAAAAATATCAGCCAGAATTTAATCAATTTATAATGGCTGGGACACTCAGTGCCTCAGTGGCATGTTATAGCCAGTGTTACCTCGACATGCGAGTATGAAATTTTTTTGCGCCCCGTCGACGTTCATCAGATACCCTTAGCTGTGTCCCCTTAGGGTTTGTTTGGTTGATGGGATGAGGTTGAATGGGATGATCCTATACCATTTGGTTCCATTATTTTGGATAAATGAAATGATTCAACATCTATAGGGAATATTCCTCAAATTTATATTATTTGGTCTAGGATGGGATGGTTACATTCAAGCAACCAAACACATCGATGATTTTTTTCTTGAACAATCTCATACATGTACCACTTGGTACAAGCAACCAAACACATCCTTAGCAGTATCCTAGGTGAAGGAAAAGACTAGATGGAAAAAAGCTACGTTGACTTGACTTCCCCTGGTCGTAACCATGGCTAGGAAAAGCAAAGTTAGAGGAAGACTACAAGAAACAAAGAATGGTTTTCTTCTTCTCTGCCATGGTCTGTCATGGCTTCCGTGGAGGAAGAACAACATAAGAAGGAAAGGCTTCAAATCCTCAAAGGGAAGAAATAATGGAGAACCTCGCTTCAATTGCTTCAGTTGGAGCCGCTGTCTAAGATGTCAGGGATGGGAACATGCTCACGTGGGTTTAGAAGAGAAAAGTGTTACTTTTGTTTTGTTTACTGCTTTTCATTCTCACGTGTGACAAAGTGACAACGGGCAATCATATCAAGACAATAGGTGGATCTTTTGTTTTGAAAATGGATCTTTTATGCATCAGACCCTCCAACTTCAGTGATGAGAGACTATTTGAGCATTTATTAATATTATTTACAATAGAAAATAAATACATTGATTTATTTTTAGTATTATATTAATATATAGTAGTCTAATCCCCGAATCCTATTTTTTTCAAGTTTCCCGAATCGGACACCCGAATCTGAGTCGAATTCCAATTCTTGCGTCCAGGTAACACTGTATAGTACTTATAGCTAACCATTGAAATTTCAAATGATTTAAACGACATTTCTTCCATGTCTCGTGACAATTATGTTTGTACATCAAATCTCCAAATTATCTGCCAATTAAAGAGTTGCCGGTTTTCTTTTCACCACAACATGCTGAAAATGGCAACCTGACTATCTAACTCAAGTGCGAAGTAGCTAATGCAAGGGTACAATATACATTGAAGTAGACTGACAAGTTATTATGTCAACATGAGCAAAAAGTTTGAGATGCTAATAGTAATCAGAGGGGAAAAATGGAAGAAAATAGCTAACACGTCAACTAGAAGAAATAGGTATAGTTTACAGCTTGAGTTTTGAAAGTGAATTCAACTGGGACTGAAAAAAATAGAATGTTTGCTTGAAACATAGATAGTTGCATGTCATACACAACCAAACAAAGAAGTACCAGTCTGGACAGGGTTATAATAAATTAGAACTATATGATAAATGAGTTTGAGTTGACCTTTATTCCTCTAATATATGTGGCGGTTTATCCTAAATACTGAATACTTATCTGAACAAAACATTTAATTTGTCAAGTACCACAGTTAGTTATGCCTAATTTACATGCTACCAATTTAAAGGGAGTTAGTGGTTACAACTTAGGATGCAGCTAAAGGTAAATGCACTTAAGTCTTTGTTGGTGCTAGCCATATGCTGACTTGATATGACCACATAACAACTTCAGTGGCACCACATACTTCTTCTTAGAGCAGTTCTACAGTATAACATCTCTACCAAACCAAACCTTGGCCATATGTCTGCAAATGTCATACTGGAACTAATAGTGTTTTAGCCTTCAGACTTTCAGAGACACCTACATTCCTCACGTATTTTTCATTCTGAACATTTCATAAGAGCTCGAGATTACTAATCCATTCCTATGGATGATTGATTTCACAAGGACTTTAGGCAGCTCAATGAATGCCTCTCATTGCAATGGAATTTTACATGACTGTAACTAAAAAGGTGTCTAAGAAATGTAAATCCCAAACCTTAGAAAAGTTTCACAATGAAGTTTGACTGGATTCGCTGCAAGCCCCCGCGAATCGCGAATTGGATTCGTCGAACCCGAACCGGTTTAGGATACAGGGTTCGTGTTCTTAGTAGAAATTGGAAGAAAAAGTGGCGAACGGCGAACCCGAATCTTGTACCGCAACTTGAACAGTTTCATTCATGTAGTTAAACCTTTTAGATATTTCGAATTTTAGCTTGCATAAGAAAGAAAATCATTCATTGCTCTTAGTATATTGAGTTGTAATGATAGGTTCATACTCAAGTGAGATGCCCTAGCGTTGATGGCTTGATGCCAGTGACCTAAGTTGGCAGACCACAATCACAGCTAGTGGAGAAGGGGAATGCTTAGGGCTTGCCAAGCGAAAAAACTGGTTTAGGATTTGAGTGCAGTGTGTCAAATCTGAAATGTGTAAATGGGTTTCACAAGATGCAAAAGGGAGGTTTTTCCCGCTGAAATAGCTTTCGCGTTTAGTGGTCATACCCGCGAATTGGTAATCAGAATGACCATATACTGGCCAACAACTAATCAGAGTCTATAAAACATTATGCGGGTAGCTGAAGCATTTTGGCCCCAATCACTATTATCATGGGGCGACGCCTAGTCGCCGCCTGGGCGTCCAGTCGGCCGAGGGAGATCGCCAGGACCCGTCGCCTTGCCTGGAGATCTTCAGGCGAGCGACTAGGCTTCCCAGGCGTCGCGTTGAGGTGTCGGGCGGGCGCCGAGTGACGGCTCCGTCGCGACATCGTCGGCTCCATCACCTCCGTCGCGGCGTCGTCGGCTCGTCGCTCTCCTCCAGTCGTCGCCTACCTCTCTAGCCCGCCGCGATGGTCGCCTCTGCCCTCTAGATCCGGCTCCCCGCCACCTCCAGGCCGTCCCCTCAGTCGCCTCCGCCGCCGCCGCTACTGCTGCGCGGGAGAGAGGGGGAATGCAGAGGGGGAGGAGGGCGTGGTCGGGGAATGCATGCGCGAGAGACAGAGCGAGCGAGCGAGAGAGGGGGGGGGGGGGGGGAGGGGCAGTGGAGACAGCGGCGGCTAAGGAGGCAGGTTAGGGTTAGCCGGTTAGGGGTAGGTCAGTCGCCTAACTGGGCCAATGGCCGAGTTGGACCAATTACAGACAATCCACATGAAAAACAATTGCCTAATTCCTGGATTTAGAACTTACTGTTGTCAGGCCAATGGCCGCCTAACTGGCACCTAGGCGGGCGCCACGGAGGCGACTCACCTCGCCGGGTGCCGTGATAACCATGGCCCCAATCTTTTGCAAACATCAAATAACACCGCAAGCGCAAAAGAATAACTACTTAGCCCAACAATCCACGATCTAGCTTAGTTGCAATATGTATCATAATCCGTACCACAGGAGAGAAAACTACACAATCCCGGATAGATAGATCTAGATGAACACATCCTAACAACCCTTAGCACCTCCAAATTAACCCATTTAATTTGACTCGGAAAAATACAAGGGGACACGGGGGCGGTTACCTCGGGGGGCGATCTAGTGGTGGTGGTCGCCGGAGGGGCGGTAGAGGCGGTTGTAGGCGGCCTCGCCGACGAGGTAGATCCCGAACGCGACGATGGCGATGCCGAGCCCCGGGGTCGCGTGGCGCAGCTGGTTCCCCACCAGCGGGTGCCTCCGCCACTCGTCCCGCCGCCGGAAGAACTCCCCAGTCGCGTTCAGCCCCTTCCCTCCCGTCGCCATCGCCTCCGCCGCTGCCGCCGCGCGCACCCTCTACCTCTACCTCTCTCTCTCTACAGTCTGAGAGGATAGGACATTCACACGCACAACAGCAAAGGCCAGGTAATGGTAATATAAACGGCCCAACCCGTCGCCACGTGGTCTTACAAAGCCCATGGAAATTAGCGAGCGACCTTGTGGTCCTCCAACTCTATCGTCTCATGCCCAGTGGTGGGCAACTGGGCCATGTCAGGTGGGCCGGCTCGAGCACAGTGGCTTAACCCGATTCAAAATCTGGCACGGCACAGGGTGGGTCGTGTTGTGCCGGTCCGACACTGTTCATCGAACCGTGCTGGGTCGAGAAAGCGAGCACGGTGGGCGGCACGGCCCGATACGATTATTTGGGTCGTGCCCGTGTCAGCACGGTACGTCGACGACACGTTGGCACGGTCGAGCACGCCACTGAGGAGAGCGACACGGCGAGCCCATCCTCGACGAGGCACGCGGCTGAGCGCACGGAGGGGAAGGTGGAGGGGCAGGGGAGCAAACCTAGCCGTTGTTGTGCTGCCGTGGTCATCACTCGTTGGCTTGTTGCCGTGGTTGCCCGCCCACCTGCATGGCCGTGCCGCCTCACCAGCGTCGTGTGGTCGCCTCGCCTCCTCGTCACGGGCGAAGGGCAAAGCGAGTGACCGATGATTTAGTTCTTATCCCCCAATATTTGTGTCTATTGTCTCAGCTCCGTACGTCTTCGGGTCCTTTTGTCTCGTTGCAATAGTGCACGTGAGCTGGGCCTGGGCCTGGGCCGGCAAGGCACGACACCACCTCTACTCATGGTGATGGCGACCTCCTCGGCGTCGTTGCTCCCCAAGCCGCCTACGCTTCGAGCTCCGCACTCCCCTTCCCTTCCCGTCTCGAAGACCAAGCCCAGGCACCCACCACCGCAGCAGCGTGGCTGCTAAATGGACAAGGACACCACTGAGATCCCCTACCCGGGGCGGCGGCGGACGTAGCGAGGTCGACAAAGCCCTCCACCTTGTAGAGACCATATCGGGGGGGCGGGAAGTGTCAGGCCATCGTCCCTGTAACTAGTGGCGGAACTTGAAAAAAAATTCTAATGATGTGTTTTGCCGGACTACGGTAGTGTCATGTCCATGTCATCTGTTATGTCGGCTCCATGTCTCTGCATCGCTTGTCGTGCCGTCCGCTGGCCCCTATCTCATGCTGCTAGCCCATCCAACAGCATGAGCCGCTTGCGTCACCTGCTCCGCCTACCATGCTGCCCACCCGATGGCATGAATAGTAGGGAATGAGCTCTTTCGTATCCAGATAGCGTGGAAGGAGCCCTACCGCAGTAGGCTATACCTTGCTCCTGCGTTCGCCCATGATGTCGTGGCTCGGCCACCCCCTGCTCTCCCTGGGCACGACAAGGGAATATGTGTTTCTTGTCGCGCCTTCCGCGGTGTGAGAGATGTCTATTTTTGTAAGGCCCCGTTTGGCAATTTGAAACCGAGCTGTTTCTACTAGAATCTGGGAGAAACCCAGCCAAACGGACTAAAACTCGAAACGATTCTCCTCGGAACGTTTCTCCTTTTTCCACACCGTGGTTGAATCACTCTCAACCCCGTTTCACTAGTTTCTACTAGAATCTGGAACCGTACCAAATGGTTTGCAGAAAGTGATTCTGATTTTACCTGAAACGTTTCTACCAAGAATCTGGAACCGTTTCCGTTTCTACTAGAATCTGGAGCCGTACCAAACGGGGCCTAAATATGTTAGAGTGCTAGATTTGCAAAAAAAAAAAAAGTTACAAGGAGGCTAGATAAGCCGGTAAGTAACACAATATATGTACCAAACTATCTATTGAGCTAGTATCAAAAGGCACTAAAAAAATTAAAAGATGGAAGTACTACTTTATAAGTAATTTGATGGGAAGATACCTAGTTTCTCATGTTACTTTTCACGCATGGTAAAAACTCTCAAGCAATACAGCTAGAGCGAGCAAGCAAAGCTAAGGAAAGAAAGTGACCATATCTATGTATGGAGGTAGATCGGTGATGGCTTTGCCACTAGCCAATTAGCTTCTAATCCATCTCATTTCATCTTTACTCTCTGCAGATCTCTTATTAAGTAATACTACACTAGTAGAAAGGAGTCTGTTAGTCGCCTGTGCTTACAAATCCAAATGCCCAACAGTTCAGTTTTGATTTTTTGAGACAAGAAGCTGTATTGTTACTGCTAGAAGTAAAGTCTTTAAATCACTCTGCATCTTAAAAAACAAGGTACAAACCAAATTACATTCAGTTGGTGATTCGTTGCTATCTAGAGACACACATTTGTTTTTTTGGGTGCCGGATATGTGACACCCCTGGTACCACCTCTGCCTGCAACATCCTCGTCAAGAAGCTCTGCGCCGATGGCCGCGTCGCCGACGCGGAGTTTGTGGTCGAGGCGCTCGCCCCGTCCGCCACCATCGTCACCTACAACACCATGGTCAACAGGCACTGCCGCTCCGGCCAGATCGACGCCGCGCGACGCCTCATCGACGCCATGCCGTTCGCGCCGGACACGTTCACGTATAACCCCCTCATCCGCGCCGTCTGTGTCCGTGGGCGCGTTCTGGACGCCCTCGCGGTGTTCGACGATATGCTCCGCAGGGGATGCTCACCCTGTCACCCACCCAGTGTGGTCACCTGCAGTACCCTCTTGGACGCCACGTGCAAGCAGTGCGGCTACAGGCAGGCCATGGTCCTCCTCGACGAGATGCGCGCCAAGGGCTGCGAACCGGACATCGTGACGTACAACGTCCTCACCAATGCAATGTGCAACGAGGGTGAGGTTGATGAAGCTCTCAACATCTTCAATAGCTTGCCGTCCTATGGATGCAAACCCGATGCGGTCACCTATACACCCCAGTGCTGAAAAGTTTGTGTAGCTCCGAGAGGTAAGAGGAGGCTGAGGAGCTCTTGACCAATATGGTCAGCAACAGTTGTGCCCCGGATTAGGTGACATTAACGCAATAATTACTTCTTTGTGTCGGAATGGATTGGTTGATCGTGCAATCAAAGAAGTTGATCAAATGTCAGAGCACGGGTGTAGCTCGAATATTGTCACATACAGCGGTATTATCGATGGTTTGTTCAAAGAAAGCTGTGTCGACGATGCAATTAAATTATTACGGTGACCCGTAGGGGTAATGATAGTAGGGGGATTACACTAAAGCTAATTACATGAATCTCGACATAGTAGCTAACAAAGTATCAAGCTATCTGGCACTTTACCAGTTACTACACCATATTCAGAGTGTTGCAGCAGAACAATAATTAGATACTGAAATGGTACATTTATTACAGCCTGTTGTGCCAAGCAGGGCTGCATGTCCAAACCTTAATTATGCAATAGATCCAAGTACAACAAAAAGATATTACAACAATTTATTACCCTGAAGACCTCCCAAGGCGGGGGGGGGGGGGGTCCACTAAACCCTCTATTCCTCCTGAAAGTAGGTAGTAGTAATCCTCCTCCTATAGGTCCTGATCCCGTGAACAATCCTCGTCCCATGTCTCAACGGTGGGCCTATTGACTCACCTTCTAAACATGAGGGATTTAAGCAAAAGTGAGTACAGAAGTAAGGGATTTAGGTAAGAGTGAGTACAGAAATACTCAGTAAGTGTTAATAATCCGGTGCAATTAAAGTTTTCGTGCAACCACCATGCAACCCTACTAAAAAAAGTTTCAAAAAATTCTGAAAAAAATCATGGATGTACATCTCAACTTAACCCATCTATGTATAAAATTTCATGATCAAATTCGTTTTTATGCTAGAAGTTACAAAAAAGACATGCACACAAAAATTTGTCTTTTTTGTAACTTGTAGCATAGGGCGAATTTGATCATGAAATTTTATACATCCATGACTTTTTTCAGAATTTTTTGAAACTTTTTTAGTATGGTTGTACGATGATTACACAAAAACTTTAATTACACTGGATATGCCATATCTGTAATTCATAGCGTAACAAACAATATTGCCATATCACGATGTAAGTTCAACACCCGAGTAAAAAAATATCATGTTTTGTCAGATCAGCACAAGTGGAGTGATATGATTTGACCATACCAGGATCGGTTGGGAACTTGGGATGTAGTGTGTTTAGATTAAATTTTAAAATAAAGTTTGAAAGATTTTATTAATAAATTATTTTTTAAAAAACGATTATTTAATAAAAGAAATCTCCCGTGAATGACCGACAGGCTACTGGGCTACAGCTCTTAACCGCTAAGGTGCCATAGTGGCATTTCCCTCCAAATCCCATGGCGGCCTCGACGCTCCCACCGCCGGCGCTAGCCGCACCTGCTCTTTCACGTTCTCTTCCCCCTCCTAAACCCGGGCCAAAAACCCTAGCCACTAGACCCCGCCTTCGCCTCCGCCTCGCCGCCAGATGGGAGAGGCGGGTCAGCGGCGGCGGGGCCAACGCCCGCCTGCGCGGCCTCGTCCGCCGCGGCGACCTCGACGAGGCCGTCCGCCTCGTCGCCTCCATGCCAAACCCGCCCGCCGTCATCACCTGCAGCATCCTCATCAAGAAGCTCTGCGCGGACCACCGCTTCGCCGAGGCGGAGCGCGTGCTGGACGCCCTCAGGGCCGCCGGCGCCGCCGACGTCGTCGCCTACAGCACCCTCGTCAATGGTTACTGCCGCGCCGGTCGCATCGATGCCGCGCGCCGCGTCATTGCCTCCATGCCCTTCGCGCAATCGCGCCCAACGCCTTCACATACAACCCGCTCATCCGGGCCTACTGCGTCCGCGGCCGGATGGGCGACGCGCTCGCCGTGCTCGACGATATGCTCCACTGGGGATGCTCCCCCGACGTGGCCACCTACACCATCCTCCTCGAGGCCACGTGCAAGAAGAGCGGCTACGGTCAGGCCATGGACCTCCTTGATGAGATGCGGGCCAAGGGCTGCTCGCCGAACATCGTGACATATAATGTCCTCATCAACGCCATGTGCAGTCAGGGCCATGTCGATGAAGCTGTTGAGCTCCTGAACACCTTGCCCTCCTACGGTTGCAAACCCAATAACATTAGTTATAGTACTGTGTTGAAGGGTTTGTGTAGAACCAAGAGATGGGACGACGCCGAGCGGATTGTTGCTCATATGGCTCAAAACGACTGCACCCCAGATGAATTCACCTACAGCATCCTTTTGGAAGGGATCTGTGAGCGGAGCGGCTACAAGAAGGCAATGAAGCATCTTGACAGCATGCGCGCCGAGGGGTGCACACCGAACATTGTCACATACAATGTCCTCATCAATGCCATGTGCAAAAAGGAGCACATTGACGAGGCTGTTGATTTATTCAATGATTTGCCATCATACAGTTGTCAGCCCGATGCTGTTAGCTATACTACTGTGTTGAAGGGCCTATTGACTGCCGGACGGTGGGAGGGTGCTGAGGAGCTCATGGCAGAGATGGTGCAGAACGGCTGCCCACCAAATGTGGTAACATTTACTACACTCATTAGTTCCCTTTGTCAGAAAGGTTTGGTCAATCTTGCACTTAAGGTTCTTGAACAAATGCCGGAGCATGGGTGCATGCCTAATACTGTCACATACAACTGCATAATTGATGGTTTGTGCAAAGAAAAGCGTATTAGCGATGCCATCAAACTATTAAACAATCTACCATCCTACGAGTGCAAACCTGATATCATTACATATAATACTGTATTGAAGGGCTTGTGTAGCATTGAGCTGTGGGAGGATGCTGAGGAGCTCATGGCTGAAATGGTTTGCAAGAATTGTCTCCCAGATGGAGTGACATTCACTACAATAATCACTTCTTTATGTCAGAAAGGGTTGGTCGATCGTGCAATTGAAGTGCTTGAGCAAATGTCAGAGCACGGATGCATGCCAGATATTGTCACGTACACTAGTATTATTGATGGTTTGTGCAAAGAAAGGCGAGTTAATGATGCGGTCAAATTATTGAACAGTCTTGAATCCTACAGGTGCAAGCCTGATACCATTACCTACAATGCTGTGTTGAAGGGCTTGTGTAGAGATGAGCGGTGGGATGATGCTGAAGAGCTCATGGCTGAGATGGTCCACAAGAATTGTCCCCCAAATGAAGTAACATTCAACACAATAATCACCTTTTTGTGCCAAAAAGGTTTGCTTGATGGTGTTATTGAGTTTATTGAAAAAATGTTGGAGTTTGGCTGCACACCAAGCTCTGTGACATACATCACTATGATCAATTGCTTCTGCAACGCCGGAGCTAATCGATTGGCCCAGAAGGGTCACCCTGCAAATGAAGTTACTCCTGATGTACTCATCAATTCCTTGTGCAAAAAAGGATTGCTTATGCAAGCAATCGGAATTATGAAACTAATGCCTGAGAAAGGTTATGTTCCCAACTTAGCTACCTACAATATAGTTATTAGCGGGCTTTCCAAGGCTGGTAAAATGCAAGAAGCCCTTGACGTATTGAATGAGATGATAAAGGTCTGTGTTCCTGAGGTTATTACTTACAATACAGTAATTGCCTGTCTTTCCAAGGCTGGCAAAATGGAGGAAGCTCTGGATTTGTTGAATGACATAGTCTCGAAAGGCCTCTTCCCTGATTCAATTACTTATAAATCTTTGGCTTTCGGTTTCTCTAGAGAAAATAGTATTGACAAAGCTATCAGAATGTTCCACAGAGTGCAAGATATGGGTATATCACCTGGCACCATGTTTTATAATGCAGTACTACTTGGGCTTTGTAACAATAGGAAAACAGACCATGCTATTGATCTTCTAGCTTATATGGTGTCCAACAACTGCATGCCTGATGAATCAACCTACGTTATTCTTGTTGAAGGTCTTGCTCATGAGGGCTTTTTGGAGGAGGCAAGAGAATTGATAAGCAAGCTATGTTTTAAAGGAGTTTTAAATAAGAGCTTGATGGTGGAAGTAAGACAGTTAACTTGATTCATTATGTGTGCTTCTCCAGTTGCAGTTGAGCTGCAGAGCCTTGTTCCTCATATTAGCTCAAGTGTGCAACTGATTACTCTTCATCCATCCTAAGTCATGATGAACCGTGCTTACTTCTTTATGGATGATTGGATGGTATATTGATATGTTTCTCTTTGTTTCAATAACTTCATACTTTATAACCTAGGTTTAAAATTTCAGCATTGAGTTGTTCTCCATGTTCTGCTTGTCACTGGACGCTCCAATATGCTGCACTTCTTTTTTTCTTTCAAATTTCTACACTAATTTTCTTCTAAAACATGTAGCATGATACTTTTTCTTTGAGGTGTTTATTTCTGTTTATTGCTTTTGAATTTTAAGCCTGGTATCATATGTTTAGTTAGCGATCTATTTCTCCTACAATTGTGTTCTGATAGGAGACTGCAGTTTCTGTTATGTCCATGAAGTTATATATTATGCTTATTCAGTTTGCAAACCATAAAATAGATAGCTACAGATTTTCCTTTTCTTTTAATCCTACTTATGTGCACTAGAAAGCTTCTCTAGTAGTTACATTCTGCTTTACTACTTATGATGCATTACCATATTGAAAGCCAATAATTACTTGTCAAACTTGTCAGAGGCCTGGAAGGAGGTGGAGCGCTGGATTCTTCCTATGAGTCTGCATCAAGTCTTACTTTCTCCTCTTGTAATTATCCTATGTTATCTCATTTCCACCCTTAAGTATTCACCAAGTTATGTTTTTCATGCAGTTGTTTTTTTGTAGGCTGGGGACATTGAAGCACCTAGCAGATAACATTCATCAGATTAATGTACCGGTATTCCCTTCCTCAAACCTTATAGAAATGTTTATTTTGTTCTCTTGATTTTTAGGCATGCCTTTTGGGGGTAAACTAGACTATATTCCATTCTGACAGTAATGATGTCCTTGGGGCTAGGAATGCATCATCACATTTGTTTGAACAATCAGTTACTGTGACAAATTTAGTCAGGTCTTGTGGCGACCCGCATAATTAACCTAGGGTAATAACAGTAGCATTGTCATTACGTCGAGTTAATTACACTAATATCGGCATAGTAGCTAACAAGATATCAGGCGCACCCGACATTTTATCAGATACTATACCGTGTTCAGAGTGTTGCAACAGAATAATAATTATAGACTGAAATGGAAATATATTACATTCCAAACCACGCAGGACTATATGTTCAGTACATAATTATACACTGGATCCAAGTACAACAAATATATATTACAATGGTCCCATCCCCTGATGACCATCCAAAATGAGAATACTGTCTACCCAATCCTCTAGTCCTCCTGATTGTAGTAGTAGTAGTAGTAAGCGTCCTCCTGCAGGTCCTAATCTTGTGTTGCACCCTCAACCCAAGCCTCGTCGGTGGATCCAAAGAGCTCACCTTCTAATCAAAGGGGGATTTAAATAAGAGTGAGTACAGGCGTACTTAGCAAGCAATAATAACAAATTCATGATATGCATTTTCCTCTCATTTCCAACCGAACTCACCTTCCCTCAAAATCCGGTTTTATAGAAAATAGGTTTTCTTTAAGTGTTATTTATTTTATATTTTCTGAAAACAGCTACTAACACTGTATATGAGACAGACTTAGCTTCCGTAGTCTCCAATCCAAGAGACTGGTATGAATTCATAATTTTAACCCTGTGCAGGTTTGTATCACTTTACCCATAGTGATCCCCACAAGAGAAGCTCCAGATTGTTTATCACTAATTTAGTATTAGATCTCCAACCCTGTTTTACTCAAGAGGGAACACCTATCCTAGGCTGTCCCGCTCTCGCTGATAACAGTTGTACCTCGACCTTAAGTTGGCAGTAACTTTACTCATGGCTTCAAATATACCGCCACTACTTTGGCCTGCATCTGTGGGCCTACCGGCATATCCCAGAGGTAGCTCTAGACTTCTTACCCATTATGGAGATTGTAATACCTTTATAGGATAACATTTTCTGACCAATTTCACACACTATGGTTGATACTGAATTTACGGCTCATTGCCCAAGTGTTAATTATTTGACCTTATATTATAGCATATGTAGAGGGCCCCACTGGCATGACAATTCTTTTCATCGGCACCCTCTACCCACCATAAATAATCATACACCAGTCTAACTCCCAATTCCTCAACTCAACCAATTTTCCAATGCCAACCAATTATCATTTCCAATTCATTCAATTATCCATTTCTCAACTCAATAACCGGACCATACTCCATCCGTGTCCAATTCAATATTTGCAATTTAAACATATACTTTTCAATGCATGAATTATATGATATTATACTGAAATCCTTTAAAGACATTTAATAAAAATTGATTAAAGGAAGCTTGCTTGGTATAAAATTGAAAGGTACGGCTTGGCTCGAATTTTGGGTTAAGATGGTATGTCAGGTTCGTTTCGGGTCCTGACAACAAAATATATTAAACTACGGCAATAAATCTACAGCTAACTTTTACGGTGTCCAACCTTTTAGAGAACGTTACTGACAATTATAGGGGTGCTGCTCCTTTTGCTAAAATACCCTATTTGACCCCAATTTTTGATATTTTAGTAGTAATCAAGATAGCAATTTTAATTAATACAATTTTTGTAGTTTTAAACATCTTCTACATATTTAATCGCAGCTTTTAGAAATCAATTAAAATTTTTCCTACAACCAATATACGGTAATTTAACCTATGCGAATCGCACAGGTTTTCTAACTTTTCCCTTCCTTTTTTCTTCTTTTTTTCTTCTCTTTTTTTTTTCCTCTTTTTTTGTCTCTTCTCTTTTTCTTTCCCCCCTTACCTTCTTTTCTTTTCCGCTCACTTCTTCCTCTCTCTGGCCAAAGCCTTCCTGGCTTCAGCTCCTTCATCCTCTGGTCTCTCCTCTTCCTTCCCAGGGACCGCCCCCCCCTCTGGCCTCCTCGTCGCGCTGGCCACCGGCCACCTCAACTCCTCTGGCTGCTCTCTCTCCTACGGCTACTGCTTCAGCTGCTCTCCCCCTCTCCTCCCCTCTACTGCCCCTCTAATCTCCCCCCTCTTTTACCCCACTGGTGGGAGCTCCGCTCGGCTCCGGCCTACCATGACTTGGCCCCGAACCGCTAGTCCCCAGTCTCAAAACTGATCTCCGTCTCTCCTCTACTGGTCGATCTACACAAGGAAGTCTTAAAGCTTAATTTGCATGCAATTTGTTTTAGATTTTGGTTAATGATGAATACTAGGGAGTGGTGATCTAAGTGGGAAGTGAGGTGACGATGCCGGTGACGCCGAAACACCCTCAAGGCCCTTAGATTTGCTACCCCTACTGAGACCCTTAGCTTCCCCTCCCGATCCACCTATCTAGGTACTTCTACAGAGTAGTAATGCTACTGCTAACATGGCTACTGTTAGAATGTGCACCTGGGGCTTGGTCGTGAGGTGAGGAAGCCGAGGTTGGTTCGGTGTTGTTGCCGTAGAGGAAGAGAGGTGGTCGAGGTTCCCTCCTCGTGGGGTTTCTTGCTCCTTGTTGGGGACCTTCTCCTCCTAGACTTCCTCCTTGTTGCGGTTCACCGTCTCCTCCTCGCCGTGGTCCACTTCCTCCTTGCTCCGGCTTGCTTCCTCTTGTTCCTCTCTTGGCTCTCGGTTTTGCTCTCTGGTTGGCTGGAGAATGGAGTGTGTTGGTTGCCTTTGCTTCGGTTTGAACTGGGGAATAAATGGTTGTGTGCTTGCTTTGGCTCTCTTGGCTGTTAATGAAGGCATGGCTTTGGTCCTTGTTGCCTTGATCGCCGTGGCTTAAGGGGGCTGCACTCCCTACGCTGGGTCCAAGGCTGGCATGAGGGTGGCTTTGGTCAAAATTACCAAGTTACTTGCCTTGGCCTTTTTACTGAGTTACTAAAGAGGCTTTGCTATTTGACTTTTAATCGCTAAGGACACCCGCAGTCTGTACCATGTAAGTTACCATTGCCACGTGATGAATCCGATCCAGCGAGAGGTGCCAACCTGGCCCCAACCGGTCTGGTATCTCGTGATTGATACCTCGCCTGCGGGTCTAACGGCAATCCTCAATCTAAAACCATTCGTTCTAATCGCATTTTAAGTTTTTATAAATAAAATACGTTGATTACTATACTAATTACTGTCTAATACTCTTAATTATTTAATTAATATTCTAGGTTGTTTCAGTTCTTGTGTTAGCTGCATAACATTGAGGTCAAGTAACAAGACACTGAAAACTTTGTTTGGGGAATGTCGCGAGGGAAGCCTTTAAGTTTTCATATGATGGTAATGCGATGCAAAATTACGCCTTACGGCTTTGTGTGTTTCAGTTCTCTCAGATTCAATTTCATTTAGTCTTCGGATATACAATGTAGGGATAGACATTCTTCCTCTATACAGACATGGGGGAGGTGGTGAATCAATTGTTTGTTGAAGCTGTCTGAACTCTGAAAGCTCTCTTGATTCTGCACAGTAGGTAATATTGGCCGTACTGAAAGATCCTACGCCCCTTTGATGGTTGCTTATTCTGGACACTTTTGAGCTCTTCGATTTGGTATTTTGCCTACACTCGTTTGAACTGTCTCCATTCCTGCGCAGGTTTTTGGCTCCGGTCCGCTACCTTTGCACTTCTAATATGTTAAACCATGCTAGGGCTCAGGTCTATCATCCAAATTGCCACTGCAAACTCCACTGGCAACGTTCATTACGATTGACAATGATAACTGATAACTTTGTGATAACCAATGTTGTTAATAATTGTTAGGAATATGAGAGGTGCTTCTATGCTCTTTCTTTTTAATGTTGCACAAATATTAAAACATGAATGAAGGGTAGATGAGGATTACTTACCCCTTTGTTTACTTCAAGATTTGTGCAACTTGTATTAAGAGAAAAAACATAGAAGCACCTCTCAAGGAATATTGGAGTGCTGCTACTCCTGCTTAATGCTGAACATCAATGTCCAGTGATAACTTGCGATAATGACAGCGGTTGGTTACTCATGCATCGATGGCTTTGCGAAGTGAATCGAGTGATTGCATGCCAACTTTCATTGTGAATTTTTTTTTGCAACGCCTTCATAGTGTTTAGGCTTGCTCGCACAAGCTCACGAGTGCTGAAACATTAATGGAAAAGCAAAAGGTTTTTGTATGATTATAGTCTTGTCATACAACTGATGCGTACACAATACATTATTTGTGACACTATTTTTTTGCGATCTGATTGGAGAACGGCAAAATATGCTATACAATGTATGGCTAGTTTTGAGACTTGTTGAAGGTTGCTTGACAAGACTACCCAGGAAGCTGGTAACTAGTAACATCAACAACCTGCAAGCTTTGCCAGAATAACAATATTTGGCAAGGAAGAGGCACTATCATACACACTAGCCCAGCACTTCATTACCGAACACGAGAGTTTCTAATCAGTTCAACACTTCACATCACACTAGGATGACAGCAGTTAGACTGCTAAATACCACTAGTACCATGTCCGGCACAACGCAAGACGAAACTAGTACAACAACCGGCACGCGTGATCGGCCTGCTGCTGCTACAGAGCAGCAGGTGAAGCGGTTCTCCACCACTTCACCATCCCTAACGACTCTAAAGCATATCAACCGGGAGCCTTCCGTGGTCATTCTCGGCTCCTCTTGCTGCTGCAGCCGGGGCACTTGTACTGCTTGATGTGCTCCGCCTTTGCGGGGGTGATCCGGACGCACTTGCCGTGGAACCACTTCTCGCAAATGTCACAGCAGATCCAGAATTCACCGTTCGCGTAGGTCCCCCCGCAAGCGCCGCACAGGTATGCTTGGTCCTCATCCTCTGCATCCTCTTGGCCACTGTCATCCTCGTCTTTTGGCTGGGCCAGCTTTGCAGGCTTGCTGTTGGAATTTGGTTGTCTTGTGGGCTGAAAGATAAGGAAAAAAAAAAAAATAGCAAATGAATACAGCGATTGAGTTGACAACTTGGCACGAGAAAAAAGATGTAGTACGTTGTCGCACATAGCACATATACTCACTTTTGAGCCGGACTTGCTGCTTTTGCTGCTGCCATTGGGGGCTTTTGTTTGCTTCTTGGCAATTCCCGTCACAACTTCGTAGACAGTGGGAAGACCATTAATCATGGTGAAGAGCCGTTTCCTGAAATTTACATGCCATTTGCGGACCGTTTACATATTCTCGTCTAACAGCCAAATAGGCTGGAAAAACAAATAATGTACAGATGATGCACCGTCCAGATTGGAATCCATGAGCACTCACATCAAAATGCAAATCCAATTGGAAACCTCAAGAAAATGGAATCAGAATGCTGCATCCCATCACTATCATTTTATTTTTTGTGAATAGAAAGAATGCAATTGCAAACCTGGCTTCTTTATCAAATCCAAATCGCGCTCCAAAGTAAAATGCAACAGATAGTAGCCACGCATCACTATGAACCGCAACCAGCGACAACCAATCTTTTTCAGTCATTCCATCACGGGCAAAGTTTATTCCCAGTGCTGGTTCTGGAAGTTCAGGAGGTACTTCCTCGGCTGGTAGAGTCACATCCCAGGTTTCATTGGGTAATCCATAAAGGCACATGTTCTCTTTCTCTGACAAAAGAGGAGAAAAGCAGTGTCATCAATATGACAATAAAAAACAAGGGAAAGAAAACATGATGCATTCGATAAACCATCTGTAACGTACAGGTCAACAGCATATTAATAGACAATAGTGCACGAAATGCTAAATACATATAGTTCACTAGACAAACCAACTCACACGTGACGCGGATGCTGGAATGATGACTATGAGCCAATTTACTTGAAACAAACTGTTCCAATGAAACCCATAAGCAGTAAAGCTGCACTTCAAACATCAACAGGACAAATTTGACCCTCCCAGCCTAAAGAAATTCTGGTGCTTCAATTGCTTTAACCTTAAATTGTTGTAATCATACCATTATAGTGCAGCAGCATGTTACCACATCGGTAAATCTTATTGAATAGGAATAGGAATAAGCTTGGAAAAGACTGACTAGATGAATTGCAACCACAGTTATAAATAGCGCAAAGACCTTGTAAGCAGCTAAGTATGCACTAGCGGAAACCCTGATGCTCCGATGACTCCTTAGCAGTGCAATTATGCGGCTGGGCCTCTAAAATAGACTGCTGTACTGGTTTAGTGGGGGCCTTGTAATGGTAAATCTTCCCTGTATGCTGTGTGGACCAAGCCCATGCATATATGCTAGCATAATAGCATTAGTCCTGTCCGCATCTTTATATATCTCCTGCCCATTCCTTCCTCCAATTCATGGAAATTCCTCATAGTAATATTCCTGTTTCATCCTTTTTTCTTGACAGTATAATAACATGGGAAGATCCTTTCCATTTTGCAATGAAATGGAGTGGGGTGTAACCAGGTTCGGAAAAACCATGGGAAGATCCATTTAAATCACTCCCACGTTAGCTATTCCATGAAAGGCAGTACTTTGATTTAGCTTGTGGGTTACTTATAAAATTGTAAACTGTTCAGTATGTGGAGTACTTAATTTTAAACCATATTCCCAATCTTGTGGTGCCAGCAAGTCGAACCTTAGCTTCAACCGAGCGATCAATCTGAAAAATATATTCACGATACTTAATGATTATTGATTAACATGATACGATCACGATTCATCAACAGCCACCATGCTCGGCACATATTCCAACTCAGGCAAAATGAACAGTTAAACACTGCCTCCGATTGGTCATAATTCCTCCTGAGTGTTCTACATGCAAGCATGAACGCAAATTACTGCAGCGCTAACAGCATTTACCAATGCTTTGGAAGGTCCAAGATGCCAGCCATGCAAAGTGTAGCATCCATTGCGCCTTCCGTTCCCCAAACTTGACGTTTTCCTATACGTTTGGCTTAAATTGACCAACCTAATTTGACTGACGGGCAACAGCAAATTACAAAACAAAAAAACATTGGCAATCCCACACTAATACATACTTGTCAGGGATTAGGACTAAAGCACACCATTAATTCGAGCTTAAGCAATGATAAAAGTACTCCCGAGCAAAACCCTAAAAGGCAACCATACCGAGCACCATCCATGCATCAGCAACTGCTCCCAGTACGCAAACGCGGAAACGGAGCAGCGCTACACGAACGGCTTTACAAACCCCGAAATGCGGTTTACAAAGGTAAAGACGAAACCAAGTCGGGGAGAGCCTCACCGGGGTCGCACTGCTGGTAGAACTTCTCCACATCTGCACACCACAGAGGCAGCACACGAGCAACGAATCCGTCAGAAAAAAAAACAGCTAAAAACACCAGAGAGGATGCGCGGAAGCTAAAGCGCAAGAGCAGGACCAACCCGTGGTGAGCGCCTTGACGATGCCCGCGCGGCGCGCGCGGAAGTCGCGGAAGACGTCCTCGGAGGAGCGCGCGTTGTGGTGCTCGGCCGCCGCCGCGCCGTCGTCCATCGCCGGCGAGCGTCACCTCGGGCGCTAGGGTTCGAGGGTGAGGAGGGAAGCGACGGTGGTGGTGGTGCTCTGGTAGTGGAGAGGGAGTGGGAGGAGAGGATTAGGGAGGCGCAAGGATTTCGGAAGGTCGGAACTGTAAAGAGAGGAAAGTACAGGGGGCTCTTTTGAATTTTTCCCTGTTCGTTCGTTTCAGTATGTATGGAAGCAAAGCACCAATAAATAAATTGGGCTCGGCTTTTGGGGAGCGAGGGGACGCTTCGCGGGGCCCACCTTCAGGTGGATAATGGCCCTGGTTACGTGATGGGATGGGCCGAAATGGGCTTCAATGGGTTTGGGATGAGTCCTGTGCCGCTCTGTGAACGAGCCCGATTGAATTGCCTTCCGTGCTCCACTTCCCCTGCGGCTCTCTCTATCCGGGCAGGCAAGCGGATCACGCAAGCGAATCAGCGTGAGACTGCAAATGGCAGAGGCCGATGCGCCGGCGCCGGCGGCGAGGCTGAGGCTGTACTCGTACTGGCGCAGCTCCTCCTCTCACCGCGCCCGCATCGCGCTCAACCTCAAAGGTGCGTGCTGCTCACTACTCTTCTTGGTTTTGGATTGGGTTGAGGAGATTGGATGCGCGCGTGTATGAATGACGTTTCTGCAGGTGTGGATTACGAGTACAAGGCGGTGAACCTCCTCAAGGGCGAGCAGTCTGATCCTGGTAGGTGCTACTACTGCTTGCTTGCTTCGTTGCTTGTGCACTTGGGGGGTAGGGCTCTGTTGCTGACATGCTTGTGCAATTGCGACTGTAAATATACTCGCCTACGAGTGTTCTCTGGTTGTGGTGATGGGCCGTGGAAGTGTGGAGCGGAGCACTCCGTCTCGAATAGTCAGTCATTGCTGTGCCATTACGGATTCCGTAGAGGGGACAATTTGAATGAAACAGAGCTGATTGGGATTGGATTATGCAAGAAATATTGCTTAGATATTCACTAGGTTCGTCATCTTTGTGGGCGACAGAATTCGTGAAGCTTAATCCTATGAAGCTCGTCCCTGTGATGGTTGACGGCGACGCAGTTATTGGTGACTCTTACGCGATAGCAATGGCAAGTATTGAGATGTTCACGTGCAGGTTCTCGAAATTGGGTATTGCTTGACGCATTTTTGTTGATCACTTGTTTCCTTGTGACTATGCAGTATTTGGAGGACAAATACCCTGAGCGTCCTCTTTTACCTCAAGACCTTAAAAAGAAGGCCTTGAATATCCAGGTAATAATAGATTACTTTTTTCACAATTTTTTCTTCACAATTTACTTAATCTAGAAGTGCTATTTGTGGAGGGAATTTGTTAGTGCACACCATTATCCAATATTTAATACAAATGCAGTAAACTCTCAGACTCTTTGATCTGGAATATTCTGCAATCGTTGCACAATTTTTTTACAATTTGCTTTTCTTCTGGGGGGTTTTGTGCCTTTTTTTTAAAAGGTTTGTGGTTTGTGGATTTATGTATCCAACCCCACCAAAAACTGTACCTACCATCCTAAAACCCGTATTAGGACCCTGATAAAAAACTCCATGTTAGGAGTCTTAAGATCAGATAAGAAGCGCAACGACAAGGACAAAAAGGAAAAAAGAACAGTAAAGGAAAGTGTGTATTTCAGGATGACAGGACTACTGACCACGTGGCAGTTTGGCAAGAAGTTAGGTCCAACCATGATCTAGAGAATACTACTTACTGTATATGTTCGATTTATTTATTTTTTTCTTCTGTTACTAATTATTCATGCCCAATGTGAACTTTCCTATGCTAACTTTTATGGCAGATAGCAAGCATTGTGTGTTCTGGTATTCAACCTCTTCACAATCTTACCCTGCTGGTAAGCACTGACTTACTGTGCATTGCTTATAGCCACATATGGTTCTTCGTCTAGAATTTGATTGCTCAGTGCACCTCAGTTGCATATAGGGATTGCTACCATGTGCATTGTGCAATGATGCCATTGTTGTGCTGCAGGTCAATTCTATACTTAGACAACCAATGCTTTTAAAGCAAAATATACTGTACAGTTCACTTCAAAAATGAAAACTACTGTATAGCAACATAACTTGGTGAGGTGCTTATTTCTTTGCAGAGGTTCATTGAGCAAAAGGTTGGCACAGGGCAGAGTCTCCCATGGACTCAACAACAGATTGACAGAGGTTTCACAGGTTGTCTTCACAAGCATAACCATTCTTTATTTATTATCTACTAAATTTTTGCAGCGTTACATTCATCCAGCAAATTTGCTTTTTAAGGAAATACTGCTTACCGTTTAATTTAGTTATCTGGCATGTTTTGAGAAACTCACTCATAGTTCTTTTAGGTCTTTTATTTTTCATATCTATGCTTAGCATTCTTTATTTCTTTGATCCCTGCCGCTTTGTGCTTGTTTGTTGTACTACAATGTGCTAACTGTTCCCACAATGGTTTAGCTGTTGAGAACCTGATAAAAGATTGTGCTGGGAAGTATGCTACAGGAGATGAAGTCCAACTGGTTCGTATGCTACCCTGATATTTTAATTTCCTCTTTTTCTATATCGATTTTTTTTCGTTTGGAATGAATTTCTCTTGCAGTATTGTCATCTCTTGTTAATCTTGCTTGCAAAAGGTGTCCCTTTCCCTTGAAACAGATTGAAGTGCTCTCATATTGATCTGATGTAGGTTTATGCACGTGTTGAAAATAAACAGAACTTATAAAATAAAAATGCATCAGCAGTCTTTTCTGTTCTCCTAGAGTCAGGGATAAATTTTTTTAAAGAATTCTTTTAAAACTTGATACAACAATGTTTACCCCTTGCTCAAACTAAAGGAGAGGGCATAGATTATTACCAAGAAATGAAGTTAAGGATAAGTTTGTGCGTTCCTGATTAGCAAGGGACAGAGCTCCTATATGGCTATATCCCAATATCGTTTAGTACCTATTACGATTGTACAGTATTATTGTGGCATCAAGACATAGTGAAGTCCCCTCTGAAATGCAATAGAATTCCTAATGCTACAGTTCTACTGCAGTATGATACAAGATTGCTATCAATGTTCGTTCAACTAGGAGTTCCAGTTCACCAAAGATTATGTAAATATTCCTCAATTCTTGTATAATTTAACCGCTGGATGACTACCAATTACCAAAGCATGAGTACATCACTCACTTTTGCATTTGGCAACTTGCCTCTGTTAATTTAATTCTGATTCTACATGCTGCGAATATAACTGCCAGTATAAACCAGTCCTGAGTTGACTTTGCATTTCTTTACATGCAGGCAGACGTATTCCTTGCACCCCAGATCCATGCAGCAGTAAGTCGCTTTCAAATCGACATGGTACTGTTCTTTTGCCTTATTGTTATAAGTTATAACCATACATGTCCTTGTATCTATCTTCGAAGAGCTAACGGAACGTGCTGCCTTGCCACAGTCCAATTATCCCATTCTCGCGAGGCTCTATGATGAGTATATGAAACATACGGCATTTCAAGCAGCTCTCCCTGACAGGCAACCGGATGCCCCTTCCTCTACTTAGAAACTGCATCGCTGTGGCTGCAGCACTATTGTATATTGGCGTATGATCATTAGTCCTTACTTTGTGCATGCCCTTCTTTGCTTTTAGCTGTAACGATAAACTCACAATTTCCTGTCCAAGGTGCAAACAAACAGTTTTATGCTTTTAAAGCCTGTATCCAAATAAACGTTTGTTATCGCTGTCTTTGGATGGCTCATGGCTTCATGTGTGAGATTTAAGCGCAGGCAAATAATTGGCTATTTTGGCAGGAATTCTGGAACACATGGAATACCAAGGATGAGATATCGGTGGGCAGTGGCTTTACACTTTGCTTATTGATCTCATGTATTCTTGTAGAAGTGCAATGGGAGCCCATCTAATCTTATCTGTTTTCTCGACTGTAAAGTTGCATGTTTGATGAATTTGATTGGTGATATTTCTACGTGGGAGTGGAATAGAAAAGAGTGATGGAGCACATGAAACGAGCAGCCTGAGTGTCGACGAAAAACATTTGCCCGTTGGGTGGGTGTAGTTTTTTTCCCTCAAGATTCAAGAATCTTCTAACTTTCGCTTTGAAAAATATTATGATGACCAAGAATGCACTTGTTATCCGGTGTTGTAAAAAGGCATATAATGACCAAGAATGCACTTGTTATCCGGTGTTGTAAAAACTAAAAAGGCATATAATAGGAAGGAACAATGTGCCATTGCGTGGTTACTCGTCCTGAAATTAATTAAAGGCTGTGCCTAAAGAGAACTTTTGTTATCTTGCTAAATAGTACTCAGGTTTCTAATCTTTGGATCTAATCTCTCGTTTTTTTAGTTTTCTTCTGGTTTTTCTTCTTTTACCCTACTTCTTAGTTCTCATATTTGGAAGGAGGCCTTGCCGACTGATGGCCATCTCATCTCTAGTTTTAATACGTGTAAAACTAGAATATAATTGATGTAACAAGGTTATACAAAAAAAAAAATCTGTATTGAAGTATTTCTCAACGTATCACATCACATTTTAATAACTAAGAGCATCTCCAGCAAGGGCCCCTAAAACAGGGTCCCTATTTTGAATTTAGGGACCCCCCTATTTTTTTAGGCCCTGTTTTCAGAGCACAAGTCCAGCAACAGCCCCTAAATCTCAGCCCATATTTTACTTTTTCTCCTATTTTGACATATCCGCTATGTATAATCTTCATTTGACACCACTAAAATTCAATCAAAAATATTTGTAATACATAAAACATAAACATATTAACATTTACAATTTAAAAACATGATATTTAAAATTTAAATTTAAAATTTTCAAAACATAATAAAATTTTCGAAGCCTCTCATGTATTTCCCTATCTTCAATAATAGGGGTTGTACTCGTGTCCCTGGAAATTAGGGCTGAGGAGGCAAATTTAGAGGCCTCCTAATTTTAGGGGCTTGAGTAGGGGCCCCATAGGAATTGGGGCTGAGGAGGCAAATTTAGGGGCCCCCTAATTTTAGGGGCTTGAGTTGGGGCTCTGCTGGATCTGTTTTTTTTTACTACACTCCCTATTTTAAAGTTTAGGGGCTGGTTTAGGGGTTCTGCTGGAGATGCTCTAAAGAGCAAACTAACGGACAAAAGCATATATGCGTTCAATATTAAAAAAATTGAATGCTCCTTTACAAAATAGTAATCAAATAGGAGAGGATATAGATTGTTGTCATGTAACCAACTAGCAGTCGCTCACGCCTTCGATGAGCAAGGGTGAAGGCACTGTTGGGACTACTTGGGGCTCCAGCTCCACCTCCGCCCGCCAAACCCCATGTACCTCCCTTACACCGGGGTTGGCGCCATTTTTTGGGCAAAAAGGCGTCGCACCACTGGTGGCTTGAGGAAGAAGATGAGTTCCTTCCTTGGTCATTGGTGCTTCATGGGCTGCTCTGCGCGCTAGTAGTTGGAGCTCTAGCCTAATTGGTGACTTCCCTCCTTCACAGACTTACGAGACTCGATCAAAACCTAGTGTGAGGTTAGATCAAGCATATGCGTGAAAACATGAGATACGAAGATTTTAAGTGGAAACCCTTGAAAGGATCGGCCTATTTAACGTAACCTAAATGATGAATTAGGATAAGATAGTCTAAATTACAAAAGAAAAATTAACGATTTAAGTTGTTCCAATGTAAACATCGTCAATCCCTTAAATAAATCATCTGACAATTTATATAAACCTGATAGGATTGCGGGTACCCTTAGCTAAACGCGAATAATACCAAATATCTTGTGGTAACTGGGTAAACGAGGCAAAGGGTAAAATGATAGTTTTAACCACCGTAGCTTTGGTCAAGACCAGGCACAGTCGGACACAGCCAATTCATCCCCCCTTGGCTTTAATCCAACCGAGTTCAGCCAAAGCAGCAAACATTTCCCATTTCCTCACTCCAGCCAAGGCAGCCAGTGCTTTCCCCCATTCATTCAGTCCCATCGAGAGCAAGAAACCGGAGCCCGGCCAAGAAGGAACCAGGAGGAAGCCAGGAGCTCGGCCAGAAGGAGGAGGCCGGGAAGAGGAAGCCAGGAGCTCGGCCAGAAGGAGGAGGCCGGGAAGAGGAAGCCAGGAGGAGCAAGACCACGAGAGCACCACAAGCCATTGAACAAGCACAATCAAGGAGAAACTAAGCCAGCTTCAAGAGGCCACCAAGCACCAGGAGGCTCAAGCCAAGGCCACACCACCAGCATACCATCACCATCGACATCACCATC
This sequence comes from Rhipidocladum racemiflorum, assembly GCA_036346355.1. Lineage (NCBI taxonomy): Eukaryota > Viridiplantae > Streptophyta > Magnoliopsida > Poales > Poaceae > Rhipidocladum > Rhipidocladum racemiflorum. The sequence goes on from CM070572.1 coordinate 24,683,918, forward strand.
ATCACAGCCCATTTCCATCCCCATCTACACCTCCCCAGGCATCCATGCCAGCATTTCATTGAATAGCACTAGAATCTTCATTATCCAAGTGCAATTGGGGGATTAGATACCTTCATTTGGACCAACCAACAGAAGAGAAGGGAGGAGCCAGAAGGGAGTTTTGCCCCTTGGAGAAAAAGAGGAGAGGAGAAAAGAAAATAAGGGTGGGGAAGAAAGGAAAAAAAGGAAAATATGTTCGAGCATCATGAACCGCGATAGACTCAATTAAAATTTTTACTGTATGTCTAAAAATTTAAAAACAGGGTAAATGATCGTGATTCATTTAAATAAGAGTCTATATAAATTTGTGAATACAATAATAGCTGAAGATGGAAAATAATATCCTTGCTAAAATGAAATTACAATTAGGGATTTTAATATGCCAATAAAATAAATTCACGCTAAATTAAAATACAAGCAGTGAAGCCACCTTCAATTAAAATATGCCATATTAAAAATATAGCAAATTCATAAATATTAATTTAAAACGAACAATCTATTTGCATTAAGTTCAAAGGTTGGACACCATAAAACACGTAATAAATTGATAATCGTCTAAATTATAATATTTCATATTTGCAGGAAATGAGTTAAATCAATTGGGCAATTATGTTCAGACACTAGGTGAGAACGAATATTGCTATCATTATCTAGGCAAGCTCCCTTGATGGATCAAAGTTTTTAAGAGAATTTAATGTTGAAATTATCATGGTTACTACTTGCATATCAAAAACCTATTTTTAAATTAAAAAGAAGAAATGGAGGATTTAAAATGGATGAGTGGATGGTTGGAGAGATGGATTGGTTGTGAGAATTCAGCTATGGGTTGAAGGGATTAGAACTCAGCTACAAGCTCAGATCGTACGACTCAACTATGGGTTGAGAATAGGGGTGGGCATTCGGTATTTTTGGTTTTGCCTGTTCGGTTTTTTCGATTTTAAATTATTTCAGTTTTTAGAAATTAGCAACCGAACCGAATTAATCAAACAAATTTGGTTTGGTTAATTTGTTTTTTCGGTAAACCAAAATTCAGATTTCAGAATGCCGAAACACAAGGATTACCTATAACAGTACTAGTACAATACCAAAATAAATATCCCAGCTAGCTTCCTCAACCAATACAGAATTCAGCTAATTAACTAAAATGCTAGGGTAGCAAAAGGAGCCCAGCATAAGATCAACACAGAGCAGAATAGTTAACCTTGCAACTTATTTTGTTGATATCAGTTCATTGACAAGCAATTTAAGCATGATTCCAAAGGCTATGTTGGCAATCATCTGAGCACGAAAGACCAGACAAGCATATAGAATACTAGAATAGAGGCACATACTGAAATACTGAAATAGATCAGGATTTGGGAACGCATGCTTACAGATGAGGGGATGGGACGATGGCGAGCCGTCGACCGCTCGAGGGATGGGACGGTCGTGATGGCTCGGGTGATGGCCGGATGGCAGGGCGGCATGGGCTCGGGCTATGGGCAGATGGGAGGGAGGTGACTGTTGGCGGCAAATCGGATGGCTCAAACCTCGAGGGATGGTGGCAATGACGCCGACGAGTCGCAACTGCCGATTGGGGCCTTGCCGGCAGGTGGCGGCACGACGGAGCCGCTGCTTCGCAGTTCACGATCGAACGAAGGGAAATGGGGGATTGGATTTGGCATTTGGGGAACCCCTAGATCTATGGATTGGCATGACTGACCGGGCGGGCTGTGGCATGTGGGCCAAGTGGTGAACTGATCAAGTCAATGGTCATCACACAACGTCCCTCACAAATATCAGTTTTTCCAGTTTCTTTGGTTTCCTAAACTACAAAACCAAACCGAATACCAAAAACTGAATAGCACCCGAAAAAAAACCAAATCGCAAACCAAAAACCGAAAAAACCGTTTTTTTGGTTAATTCGGTTCGGTTTGTTTTTTTGGTTTCGATTAAAAATTGCTCACCCCTAGTTGAGAATGTAGGACTCAGCTATGGGCTGATCGCAGGACTCAACTATGGGTTGAGAATGTAGGACTCAGCTATGGGCTGATCGCAGGACTCAACTATGGGTTGAGAATGTAGGTCTCAACTATGGGTTGAGATTCAGCTATGGGCTAGAGTGATGGAAATTAGGTAATCCATAGCTGTCAACCATTTAGAAGAATTTTCACATGACATAATTTCAGAATAAGAAGAATTTTCAAAAGTATCATACACATCTTATGTAGTAAAAAGAGCATAACATGCCATATTACCAGTGTCATGATATCTAACAGGAAATTGAATATTTCTTCTTGGTCTATCTCGAGCAATACAATGATCATTAGTGCTAGGAGATGTTGAAATTGGTTGTAAAGTAGAACAACTAGGTGATAAAAATGGTTGTAAAGTAGAACCATTAGAAGAATCATTATCAATGGTAGGTAAAACCTCATCAAATTTTGCATTTCTTTCAACAGCTTCAGAAAATTTAGATTCATTTGTGGATGAACAACCATCGCTATTACTACCCGATGAAAGTAAAGCATATTCGCGAAAAGTAACATTACGACTAATGAATAATTTGCGAGAATCAGAACACCATAAATGATATCATTGACACCTGAACCATATTCAATAAATATGCATTTTCTTGCTCTATGCTCAAATTTGCCATTGCTAACATGAGCATAAGTAGGATAACAAAAAATTCTCAAATAGGAATAATCAACTGGTTTACCTGACCATACCTCTTTGGAATCTGAAAATCAATGGTTGAATTTGGACAGCGGTTAACCAAATAAGAGGCTGTAGAAACAGTCTCAACTCACAAAGCACGCTTATTCTATAAACCGCATTTGAAAAATTCTCAACATAGAGGCAAAAATTCCACCCCGTGTACTTACATGTACTCGTACAACATAGATCTAAGTACATATGGTGGATTTATATAGCCAAAAATTCTCTAATTTTGGTTCAAAGATTACACGTACATGAGGTGGCTTTATATAGCTAAGTGGGATTCCGAATTGTAGAAGATAAGGAATCCAAAGATATAGTAAATTAGGGTATTGAGGCACCGTGAATATCTCCCGACCATGTCCAATGCAAAGAGCTTAGATATATGCATAAAGAGAGAGAAATAATGTCATATCATGAATGAAGCATCTATTCAAGAGTCCAAACCTCCAATGCAAACTATTCACAGATCATGCTTGTTTAATTTAAAAAGATAAGAAGCCCATCTAAACGACTGATTGTTCCAATGCATGTATCTAAATCTTCGCTCGACAGCCAAGCATCCGTACGGAGAAAAACAAAGCGCCGGCCTCCGCAATAAGCAGCGTAGCAGGCGTAATCCTGTACACCGTGGGAAACTCATCCAGCCATTTTGTCCAAGCGCCTGTGATAAGCATTGCATTCAGGGGTGGATCCAGGCCCCGGGCAGAGTAGACTGTAGCCCGGGGCCTGGTACTGAAAGCCTACTAAAATTCTACGAAAAATTATTGAAAACAGATATTTATTCCAAGATTAGCTGGTCCAGCCCGGGGCTTGGGCCTAGGCTAGCTCCGCCGCTGATTGCATTGTACATGGCCTAACACCTAGAGCCACATAGCTTCCCACGATGCATAGGCAGAGGGCGTGGCGCGGCAGTTGCTCAGCGAGGAAGCGGCGAGCCGAGGGCGAGGCGTCGCGGTGACCCACTACGGTGAGGGGCCAAGGGCATCACGGGCTAATGGCGGTGGCCCCGTGAGGATGCGGCGGGTTGCCGGCGGCGAGGCGTTACGGCCTTGCGAGGAGCCGGCTAGGGCGTGCGCACGGCAAGGGTGTCACGAGGAGCTGGCTGCCGGCGAGGGCACGGAGACCCATTGTGGTGGCGGCGAGCGGGCAAGGCGGCACGGCTGCGCGGCATGACTGCCTCAGGGCCTTGCAACAACCAACAGGCAACAGACGAGCCAACTTGCAACAGGCAAGCCAATGCACAATTATGTTTGATCCACAGGTAGGTACATATTTATGGGCATTTTGGGCACAGTACTTTGCATTAGCGAGGTAGTGTGCATTAGCGAGGTACTACGTACATTTATGTATTTTGCATCTCCATCTTCCATGTATGAATCTGGATGATAAAAGACAGGTACGTAGATGTCGTTTGGGTATGTTCACTTTGATGTATAAGCACTTCCGTCCGTAGTTTTCATCTTGGCTTGGTCACTGTGAACGAGATTTCTGCCAATAGAAAGAAAAGAAAAGAAAAGAAAAGCCAACAAAAATCTAAAGGCATTGGATCCAGCAAAAACAATACATGGACACAGTGATTCATTTTCCATTTTCTCTACGTCCAAGAAATGTCTCAAACACCCTGCGCTTTGTACGTGCCGCGATGCACTCAAGTCAAGTGTGAGTCGTGAGCGGCACGTCCAAGAGCGCGTCCAAACTCTAAACCCGCACGGCCGCGCCCGAGTAAATGAACCCGCCGAACCCCGGCGGCACGGGCACACGGCTCCACCGAGCGCCACCCGCGTCCATCACCCACGCCGCCCACTCGCCGTCTTCCGCCGCATTGGTCACCGTGCCGAACACGAACACGGCGGCGCCGTCGCCGACGCCGACCGCCTTCACGCAAGCCTTCATGCCGGGTGGCCCGTCCGCCACGTCCCTCCACGCGCCCCCGGCGCCGTCCCATTCACGCACGCCGCCCTTCCCGTCCCCGACGGCCCACACCTTCCCGCCCACCGAGGCCAGGCACGTCCCGGCTGTGTCAGAGACCATGTCTCCCTCGTCGGACCAGGCGTCGTCGGTGGTGTACCACTCGGCCGTCTTCTTGAACGCGCCTTGGGCATCGGTTGCGTAGCCGCTGGCCGCGAGGACGCGGCCGGGGGTCGCGACGAGCTGCGGCTCGTCACGCTCCTCGGACATGTCCGGGAGCGCGCGCCAGGCGTCGGCAGCGACGTCGTACGCGAAGGCGGAGCGGAGCGCGTTCTTGGAGTCATCGTGGCCACCGGCGACATGGACATTGCCGTCTGCCCCGGCGCAGCCGAAGAAGCTCCGGGAGTCCGGAATCGGCTGGCCGCGCCGCCACGTGCCGGCGGGGACGTCGAGCACGCGAACGTCGCGGGTCGGGCTGAGCGTGGCCGGGTCCCAGCCGCCGACGACGGCGACATGCCTCCCGTCGCCGGCGGCCGCGCACTGCGCGAAGAGCGGCACCACGCCCTCCACGCGCCGCCACTCGCCTGTGGTGAAGTTCGCCGCGGTCAGCCCGCACTCCGGCGGCGAGCTCTTGCCATCGCCGTCCGCGGGCGTGGCCTGGACGAGGAACACGACGTCCTCGGCCGCCCCGGCTATCCTCCGGCGCCGGCGGAACTCGCACGACCCGACGGCGCGGCGCCAGCCCCGGCACACGTGGCGCATCGGGCGGTGCGACCGGCTCGGCACCCGCACCAGGCACTCCATGGCCACGTCGTCCGGCAACCCCGGGATGAGGTCCCCCTCCCGCCCCCCACCACCTCCTCCTTGCTCTCCCCCCGCCACCACGGCACGTTCCCCCTTCCTGTTCTTGGAAGCAGCAGCGCAGTAGCGTGCCTCCCCTCTCTCAATGGCGCCCATGGGGATCGGAGTGCTGTACGGTGTGATTTTTTCTTGCTTTTGCGATGCGGAGTGTGTGATCTGTGTGGGAGGGGCTATGGGGGGTTTAAGTAGAGGGAGGGTGAGAGTGAGGACCAGGGTTATGAGCATCTCCAACAGAGGGCCCTAAAAATGAGTCTTAAATTTTAATTTAAGACCCTAACTAATTGGATTTAGGGCTCCAATGAAATATTCACTCCAGCAATTAGGCCCTAAAACTCAATGAAGATAGGGCTCAATCACAGAGTTGCTAAATATAGCTACTCTCCCATGGGCCCTAAAACAATTTGATAAATTTTAACAATTTAGGGTCCTTGCTGGAGCTGATCTTTTCCCCTGAAAACCCTATAATTCAAGTTAGGACCATATTTAGGGCCTCTCTTGGAGATGCTCTAACCAAACCGAAACCGAAAAAATCGATGGAAAACCGAAATTGGAAATTCGAAAATATCGAGCCAAAAATCGCTGGAAAATCGTTAGAAACCGAAGAGTTTCAAAACCGAGCATTTGAACAAAAAATATTCAAAACAAATTAAAAAAAAATGAAAACCATTCGGTTTTCTCGAAAAACCGATCGGTTTGCTCGAAAAACCGATCGGCGAGTTGAACGTTTTGGGCGATCGGTTTTTTGAGCGGTTTTCGTCGAGTTTTTTCGAAAAATCGCTCGGTTTTCACCGGTTTTCGATCGGTTTACATCGCATATTTTTTTTTGAATTTTTTGAATTATTTTTTTAATTGAACCGATTTACCGACCGGTTTAAGATTTTGAACCGGCTTGACACGGTCGAAAACCGCGGTTTTCGAGCGGTTTTGTGAACCCTGGTGAGGACGAATTTGGTGTAGGATCTTGGTTGCGAAGTGCTACTGCTATTATAGCTAGGTAGCACGGTGTAGTGAGGAAAAGCAATACTGCTAGTTTTAGCTGGAAAGAGAGTGAAAACAATTACAGCACTAGTGGAGTAAGATATTCTTGTAGGAGTACGGCAATGAGCAATGGGAGCCAATCCAATGCGTTTGCCCTACTGTAGAGTCCACAGGTTTTTGACAAATTTGACCGATGATATTTTTAAGATGGGAATGGGATTAGAAAGAATCATAGAAAAGATGATTGGTGAAGCACATGAGGAGGGCAGCCACGATGATGACGGCTAACATTTGTCTGGGTGTAATTTTTCCTCAAGAGTTAAGATACCATGAGTATTCACCTCTAGAAATATCAGAAATGACAACCGTGTGTTTAGGGGTGAAACCGGGTCGCATACGGGCGGATATTGCTTGTCCAGTATCCTAACCCATATTTTTTTTCCGGATTCGGAGTCGGATACGGACGTCCCGGATACGGATACGAATTCGGATTGTTCGGGATTCGGATACGGAGCGGATACCTGACGGATTCGGGTCAGGATCGGATATCATAATCGGATAGTAGTATAATACAGTACGTAAAAGAAAGAATGAAGCATTAACCTTACAACATTAGCTTCTAGTCATAATTATTTCAACGTAGGATAGTAGTATAGTTAGGCCCTGTTTGGCAGAGCTCCAGATCCCATCTCTACCTTGGAGCTGAAACTTGTAGATTGAAATAAAGTAACTTAAGTTTATAATTTTATTCGAAAATGTAAACAAGATGACCCACCTAAACACTCTTAATATACCCACAGCTCCAGCTCCACGAATCTGGTGGAGCTAGGAATACCTAGCTCCACCAACTCCACGAATTTGGTGGAGCTGGAGCTCTGCCAAACACCCCCTTAGAGGTGCAAATGGGTCGAATACAAGGAGAGGGATCGAGACATAAAGAAAACAAAGAACAAGGGGAGCTCTTCCATTAGACTTAACCTTACGAAATAAATTCCTGGAGATATTAAATAGTGTTGAATTGTCACATTCTGACAAACTGAAGATAGATTTCTCTCATAATGAGGACTACTCGGATTTGTTTGCTATGCTTCAATTTAGTGACAATTAATTCCAGTAATTTGAATAGAAAAGAAGTTTATCAAATAAGTTGAACAAATCAATTTAGGTAAAAGCATTATGTTATCACTCTATTTGTTTGTTGATAGATTTGTTGAAGTTCACGCTTAATAACAAAGTAGTGTTTTTTAGTGCTAGTATCAAACAACTACTCTATCTATCCAATAATGAACCAAATTAATGGAAGAATAACTATTTTTATCCGGATATCGGGTCGGATATTGCTCTTCCCATATTCTAACCCATATTACATGAGATTTTTCGGATACAGATCGGATATTGCTCTTCCCATATCCTAACTCATATTACATCGGATTTTTCGGATACGGATACGGATAACATCGGTATGGATTTTTAACGGATTCGAGATTGGATCGGGCGGATATTTCCTATCCTGTTTTCACCCCTACGTGTGTTTATAGTTGGATTGCACGGTGATTGCACTAAACCTTTGATTGCACTGGATATGCCCCCGTACAAGTGTGAAAGCTTCCCTGCTAAAAAAAATATGAAGTTCTTTCGAAAAATCTAAAAATTTTAAGTGACCAAGAATGCACCTCTAATCCAAGCTGCAAGGGAGGTATATTTTCGGAAGGACGAGTAATCGTCACGAGATTAATTGTTATGCGGCTTAATTAATTGTACTTAATAATTAAGCACATCGTCTTGCTAATTTGTTGTTTGTTTATATGTAAAATCGATTAATACTGAATAATGATTTGTCTATCAGGATAATGGTAAGTTATATCTATATCAAACATGGTTAATATCAAGGTGATGCCAAGTTATGTCTAAAGATTAATCATTAGTTTTATTCTATGGCATGTCTCTCTACTATTCTAAAGCAGCACTTGGTGGCAGTGGTCCGTTCTTCCACGTCATTAATTGCCGCTTAATTGCCCTGCTTTATTGCTCTACTTAATTGCCCTGCTTAATTGCCCTACGCAAGAAACGAAGCGTTGCTTTAATTAGCTAGCTTTTGCAAGAAACGAAGCGTTAAAGATAGATGTTTGATCTTGTGAAATATTTTTTTTTATTTTTTAATCTTTATTTTTCGTTATCAATTTTGTTTTTCGTAGCAACGCACGGGCATGTAACTAGTTTCATCTATATGGTACACGTCAGTGAGCAAATATTACATGCTTTCATCTATTCTTTCCAAAACTGCTAGATGGCCTTCAAATACACCATGCTAGATTATTTACCCACCATCAATGTTTAATCAGGTAGCTCTAATTGACAGTAAGGCCATTTCCAGTGGCAAGTTTCATTTCACGATTTCTAAGAGTGTCACATCATCTAAATGGATTTGAGTTGATAAATGAAAAAATGTCTCCCAATGCACAGTTTTATTTCGCGGTTCCATAGGCTAGCCATAACATTTAATTGTTACATAATGTTGTGAGTGTGAGGATGAAACGATGCGTTTCAGTGGAGTTTCATTCTATTTTCAATGCATTGGAAACAGTGTGCATCCAGTTTCAACCAGATGAAACTGGTCTCCTCTCTCTCCTCATAAATTTTTTGCCATGTCACTACTTTTGCTGATATGTCATCTCATTAAATGATAATGAAACTCCCATTGTGATAAGGGTCAGTTTTGACAACACTATAGGGACGAGTAAATGGCTTACTGCCTTTTGTTTTTAAATGATTGGGGTAATGGATTTATTAAGGGAAGTTCAAAGTATTACTCCTCCGTTCACTTTTATAAGGCTTATTTTTTGAATAGTTTTGTTCACAAATATAAAGCTTGTATGTAGATTTAATGAGATCTTTCCTTCTATACCCCTATTTATTCTCACTTAATCATATACATTTATTCACTACCACTCACACAAAGTATATCTTTCATCTTGCAAGACAATCAAGTGGGAGCATCTAAATCATTTTCTCTCGTACCTTTCTTAATTTCTACGCAACATTAATCCTCATGCAAAATCAAAATACACCTTATAAAAATGAACGGGGGGAGTTATACATAGTGTTGTAGAACAAAGATCTATGTGAGTGACTAAGTGTAGGGGTGAAACGGATCGGATATGGATCGAAAACCACTCATATTGTATTTGATCCATATAATTTTATCGGATCAGATTCGGATACGGATAGTGCCGGATACGGATTCGGACACGGATAGTACCGGATACGGATACAGATAACATTCGAATGAATACGGATAAAATAAGTTCGGATAATCATCGGAACGGATATTTTTCGAATAATACGCGTAAACACTAAATACAAACGGAGTGATGGGCTACCACGAATATTGTCGATAGAAAACCAACATAAATTGTATAGAACATTGAGAGATCAAGACCGTTAAAACCATACAGTTTATAGTAATACACTGAGTCACATATCATAATTGCACCTGTACTGTTGTACACCATTCATAGAAGTTGCACACTATTCATAGAAGTATACAAAAGTAACTAGCACATGCATGACACTAAGCATCAGTCAGGCCATTAGGGGCCATGGCCATTAGCCGCTGCCTCCACGACCTGGAGTTGGAGTCTTGGAAATGGGGACTGGATAGGTAGGGGTCGGCAGGGAATGAGAGAACTAAAGTGGCAGCTAGTCGGCTAGGGAGCTATTCTAGATGGGCCGGCCGGTGACATATGAGCCAAGCCGGGCTAAGCTAAAGAGGCGGGAATTCGGATATTATCCGGCGGATAGTATCCGAAAAAATGCTCACATATTATCCGACAGATATTATCCGAGATATCCGTATCCGTATCCATGACAGTTTATCCGTATCCAATTCATATCCGAACAAAATATCCGGATATCCGAATTACTATCCGAGACGCTTCGGTCGATCGATCGGTCGGAAATTATCCGTACCATTTTCACCCCTAATTGAGTGTGATGAACATAATAGAATGATTCAATAAGGTCAGAGATAAAATGAGCGAACCATATAAAATGGGACCTCCACTAAGTCAATAAATCTATTTAAATTGAAAATGCATTTTCTTTGTCAAGTTATTTTATCAAGGGATTTTGCTAAACAATGGAGGCATGTATAGAGGATAGAGTCGATGACAGTTTTAAGAGGCATGTTGACGTTAATGGTGCCAACAGCGTGATGGATAGTGCGAATGAGAACACAGAAGCGAAATGTAGTTATGTAGAGCGTTGAATTGTAGAATAGTGAAAACAAGGGATGCATGATATATAGTGTAAAGGATTAGGTCTATCCAACCGTTAAAGCCGGCTTAGAGACACGTTTATTACTTTAAAGTACCGTCTCTTCTACTTCACCTCCTCTTTCTACTTTCCTAAAAGATCTCTAATAAAAACAGAAACACAATATATCAACAAACAAATTTTACATCCCTAAATATTATCAAAATAATAATAATATACCAGTAAATAAATTATATCTCCCTAAAAACTGTCTAGCAAAAATAAATAATAAATAGTGAAAGCAGCTCTAGGAGCATGACGAAACCGACAGCATAAAGGTGCGACATAACCGAGCATGGAGACCAAGTCGAGGACATATGCTGATCGAATCCAAATGTACCGACTCAACCTGTTGATAATAATACGTTTTTTTTTTTTTTTTTTTTTTTTTTTTTTTTTTTTTGTATTGGTAGTAAAACATAGACATTGAGATCGACAAACAAAGCTGAGTGTCGTTCAATATATTCTCTCTCGAGATGACTCCAATCCTTAAAATCAAAGTAGGCATTAAGTTGGGGTCATACATGGTGACGTGGCTTGTCGCAAAGCACCTGGATGTACCCGAGCTTTCGTGTGCACCAATACAGGAACCTGCGTTTTAATTAAAGGCAAAACTCACCTAGAGGACGTCGAGGAGACGTCTCATCATTTGCGATAATGAAGTCCTTCTAGAAATATATATAGTGGGACCTGGGACGTGAGCCTATTATTATTATTATTATTATTATTATTATTATTATTATTATTATTATTATTATTATTATTATTATTATTATTATTATTATTATTATTATTATTATTATTATTATTATTATTATTATTATTATTATTATTATTATTATTATTATTATTATTATTATTATTATTATTATTATTATTGCAAGTGATTGTGTTGGTCATGTGTTTTTCCCCTTTCTAAAATCATCATATTGTTCTCCTTCAAGGCAAAGCCTTCTCCGTCCATCGCACAAGTGTGTAGCTGCGTGCATGAGCATCCTGCAATTGAGGACAAATATTCAAGTTCTCAGGGAAAAGTGACTTACCACTTTTCAGAGAAATGCTTCCAATATTTGACTTCTGCGAAATGTTGTATGGAAAAGATTTTTATGTGGTGTCAATCATGTTATCTATCAGAGAGGTGCTACTGGCTCTATGCATTACTTTTTAAAAGTTACACCAATATTAAAGTTTAGCTGTGTGCATCTTGGTATGCAGAGGCCGGAAATAATTTATTCTTCTATTATCTAAAAAAACACAAATATTAAAGTATGAATGAAGCGCAGATAGTTATTACTTTTACCCTTTTGTTTGCTTCAAAATTTATACAACGTAAAGTATAGAAGCACTACTCTTCGTTCTTTTATAAACTCTTGGTAACAAATTAATCCTTCTCAATAGAAAATGCACATATTTCCTTTTAAGACTAATTTTTTTTTTTAAATATACAGACCCGCAGACAGTGGCGGATCTAGGAATTTATTGTTGGGGGTGCACACACAAAGCAATGGCTGGTACGATCTGTTCAAACTATGTATTACCGAGCAGTTTTCATACTTTTCTTCATAAGATTCATCATCCAAAAATATTTCCATTCTGAGAAAGCACTGCATACTATATATTTGTTTACTAGCATATTTTGACATGTCATCACTGTAATAATCAATTTGAAAATAACTTAAATAATATCTGAATGTGAGAACACTGTTAAATCCTAAATCAATAGAAGAGAGGAAGGAATGGATGTGACTTGCGAGGATTAGGAAAAAAATTCTATACAATGGTGCTGCATACCACAGCCTGTGCAGCATCGTGCGGATTGGCGCCATGCATTTCGCTGCGTCAATCTCCATGCAAAAAACAATTAAGTGATACGGATTAAAGTGCATTTAAGTGCTTGGAGATTGTTGGATTTGCATAGAGATTGACACAGCGGGACGCGTGGCGCCAATCCGCACGATGCTGCACAGACCGCGGTATGCAGCACCGTTGCATAGAATTTGTTTCCGTGCGCACCACCATGTGCACATGTATAAAGCTAAGCATCTCTATAGAGTGATTTGTTAATTGTATTCGGATATGTTGTGTTTCTGGCCAATGAAGGTAAGTTTGAATTGGGGTGACTCCTGAAACCTCGCTCAAGTAATCTTTGGAATTGGTAAATATGGCGTAATTGGTTAACTTTGTGAACCCCCCAACTAGTTTATTTTATGATTTGTGTTTCAAATGTGACTAAGTTGCAAATAAAACTGCATCCACATACTTAACCTTGTGCCATTCTTTGATGTTCCATGCATATAGTATTCAGTATTCCTTTACTACTTGTTGAGTACTGTTGTGTACTCATCGTTGCTTTTCAAACCCAGTAGAGTTTCAGGAAGCCGGAGCTTACCAAGAATTCTTAGATGGCGATTTAGTTTGGTTTTAGGTCTTAGTCTGTGCTCAGGCCTTGCCTGTGGTGTTTCTTTTATAATGTAAACTCTATTCGGCGCTTCCGCGCCCCTTGTAAAAACCTGGCCGTTAGGCCTTATATCCCTTAAAAAGTGTTAGTTTTGTCTTTTGTCTAGCGATGTGCACTTGGTTCCCGACAGCTAATCTTCCTGGGTAACTATTGTGGTATTTTTGACGTGCCCCTAAAATGATGGTCCATTACAGACTAGTAGTATAGTAGTCTCAAAACAGCCAAATGTACAAAATTGCCCTGACAATTGCACAGATGAGTCGGCTTGTTAACTTGAACATAAAAAAGAGTATTCATGCTTGCGCTCCCTTAGTTTTGAGAGAGGAAGGGAGAGCTACGGAAGATGCCGGCCACGGTCGAAAACAACTTGACATCACCTCGATGATTTCACAATCTTCTCTGTCAAGCAAGCCATCATGCATCTTGCGCTTACAGATATTTCTCATGGAAAATTTGAACACACAAATATCAGCATGGTCAGATCGATCCGGGACGTATATAGTACATTAAAAGTAACTCACTTTTTTTTTCGAAGGGTACAAGGGACATACAACTCACACATACTACACTCACGTCTCACACACGTGTGCATCTTTGTACACATGCTAAAAGAATTAAGTGGAGGCTCCATAATCTTAGGGGCACGAATACATATATATATATATATATATATATATATATATATATATATATATATATATATATATATATATATATATATATATTTTAGTAAGAACCAGCGTCAAGAACACGAGTGAGCCAGGAGCAACCACAGTACGATCGTAGCCAGCTGAGAGTTCTCACTCACTTTCTTTTCAACTTTCTGCTTTTTTTAGCCTCGATCTCTCGCACCCTTCCATTCGGATAGGCCATGCAACAGGACAGGTACCAAAAAAAAAAAGGCATCTATTAACTGTTGCAAGTTAAGCAGTAAGCGTCGGCTTGTATGTTCACGACGTTGTTAATCTCGACATGTTTTAAAAATATTGTACCGACGTGCAACGTCCAAACAAACACGGAGTTCACGATGCGATACACATGGCATGGCATAAATAGACCTAATTTCCGTACAAACACGGTGCAGGTTCACTCTGCTCGAATGGTATAGCCGTACGTACGTCCAGGTTCAATGTACCACACTGTTATAGTGTTATACTTTATACCACTGCATGCTTCTTCTTTGGCAGGCCCCAAAATAATTTTGTAGGTTCTTCTTAGAAATTCTGGCAGCTTCTCTCTCTTTTTTTTGGGGAGTAAGTACTTTCTGGCAGTCATATGACTCATATCTGCAAAATTAATTAACGTGCATGACCAAAACTTTTAGTAAATCATTCTCATCGTAAAATAAGAAGAACAAACTTTCAACAGAAGGTAATTAATGACCCGGCCCCCACCCAAAAGACTAATTAAGCATTCAAATTAATCATTTTTGCCGATCCAGAACGCTCGTAAATACTCGGAGCAAACAAATGACCAACATGAAATGGAGTCAAATTAGGAGGTCCGCAGGTAAAAGGCCATGGCTCGTGTGCATGCATGCATGAATAAAAGTGTGCCTGTGGAGTGTGGACACATGACATATCGGGGCTGTTTGGTTTGAGGCCAAATTTGTCAAGCTAAACCTTGCTAAAAATTGGCTAGCCAAAATTTAGTGTTCAAATTGGTGGCCAAAATTTGGCCAATCATTGGCAAGAAAATGAACTAGAAAAATTTGGCATGGCAATGGAGAAGAGAATCTAGCCAAAATTTGGTTGCAAACCAAATACTTGTCAAATTTGATCAACACTATTAAAATTTGGCATGACAAGCATTGGTAACCAATAGACACAAACTAAACAGCCCCATCATTACAAGGAAACAACAACAATGCATGCCCGTATTCTTCAAGGCACATACTAGTAGTATATTATTATTACGTGGACCAAACAGGAGTGGTTGTTATATTTAATAAGGAATTGTTAAACCGATTAATTACCAATAGGGAAAATTAATCTAGATAGCTAGGGCTGCATTTTATATATGCATGTAGGTGTATTACTAGCTAGAGGGCAGGGCCCGATGCATGCTGGGAACAGTACTTGCTGACAGGACGGAACAAGGAATGTCGGGTATGCTCCGGCACCCTCAAAGTTTCGAGACACTACGTCAAAATTTCACATCTTTAATAGGTTAAATTTGTTGATTAAATTGGTTTCGATTTTGGTGGTTTGAGATTTTTAAGACGTTAAAACTATTTGTATTGTACTTTTAGCAAGTTTTAAATACATATGCTGGATTTATGATGATATGAGATCATTGTATAAGACTATAAAGTTGTACATATGAAATATAAATTTTTATTGAAATTTTTCTGGTTCCGCCACCGCTTGCTGAAGTGAAGACTCCGTAGACTTCCAAGTCATTGTGGGGCCTAGCTAGCTCCTGCATCATCACCGAGAGGAGGTCGCTGAGGAGATCGCCAAGAGGGTGGTCGCCGATGAGGAGGAGGACGCAGGGCTAGGGTTTGGGAGAGGCAAAACGTGCTAAGTGTTAAGATCCACACGAGAAACCTTGGTATGTATTTATATAGGTCTCATTCATACCACAGACGGTTTGTGGCTAGAACCGTCTGTGATAATATGATATCACAAACGGTTTGAGTTGAAAATTGTCTAATAGCTACTGGACTCATCACTGACGGTTTTATACTAAAATCTTCCGTGATATTGATATATATCACTGCCGGTTTATGAAGAATACCGTCTGTGGTATTTTCACTGACGGTTTCACTATAGAACCATCAGTGATGCTCCCCATCACAGATGATTTTAAAAAACCATCTATGGTAAGATGTCTAAGATAAGCTTTTCTGTAGTAGTGAGTGGTCCGGTGAAAGAAGCGAGGGTGTTCATTCTCATTCACATGAGTTTGATCTCTAATGTCGATGTTATGTGCATTATTTAATTAAAATATATAAGCGCGTGCATTATTAGTATGTATTCAGTGAGAAAAAAATGTATCCACGTTTTATAGTGGCGGTGTGAGTAGGACCCTTCATGTACTTAAAAAAATAAGTCATGACACTTTGAATGTAAACAGCTGTATGCACTTGATTGGAGCTTGGAGGGCGTCATATATTGCGCTTAATTTCCTTGTCAAGTTGACAACAACAACAACAAGAGACGATACATGGTTACATATATAGGTCAGGCGTTAAGCGCGTACTTACCGTTGGTGCAATTGTGCGGGTTGTACTGGAATTTAAAAAATATCAAGCTTTACGGTTTAAGATTTTGTTTAGACGGGTTCAGAATGGCACGATTCTGACCTAGGCCGCGTGCGTACGTTTTAAACAGAAGTTTGTATATTTGTCGGTGTTCCGAACCTACCGAAGATTTCAAGCCAGTCAAATTAAGTCTGTTGAGAACACAAGATTTTTGGAGAAATAAGATGTTTTACGTGGAATTTCAGCGTTCCAAATAGACCCTCGAACCGAAATCAAGACAACAAATTAATGGCAACCGTATATCTGTCAGTCGCTCCGGACAGCAACAGCTGGAACAGGATTCAAGTATGCTTCACCGTACTAGGCGTTAACTGAAGGGGACACCCAGACAGCACGAGACCTTGACTTGCTTTCTTCCCAGTAACCATGGAAATGAAGTAAACAAAACCGATTTGATTCCTACGGCACGGCACGGGCACGTACCTAGTACGACATGCTAGATCGAGGTTGCACGGCACGGGCATTGAGTGTCTCACCCGAGTACGGACAGGCTAGATAGAGCTTTATTTCTATGCCGTCTGAAAGGGGATGGTACGGTCACGCCACTCAATAATTCGATCGGAGCAGCAAGTTAAGTTACAGGTCAACAAACGGCAAGCTCTGATCGATACCGCCGGTCTCGACTCACTTGGGTGCCGCTAGTACAAGTTGCAGAGTAGACTAAGTACCGGCGAGTCTAGCAGCGGTCCTGCTTGAGCAGCTTGACCCTTGACTTCCGGAGGCTTTGAGTCCACTTCTATCTATCTATCTATCTATCTATCTATCTATCTATCTATCTATCTATCTGTCTATGCCGTGCAACCTCGAGTGCATGAATAGTGCCAGGGCAATGGAGGGCGGCCATTGCCCCCAAGCACCCGGCACGCGCATGGCTGGGTCATGGAGGCGACTGACTACGGGTAAGTCGTGTTGCTAACATCCTCTGGTTCAGAGGAAGCTGCCGTCTGCTCACATGGTATGTATTTAGTTTATCAGGGTTTCAATAAACCACCTGCACAAGTTCAGTGACCTAGGAGGCTACGATGCAGTTTACTCACCTATCTTTATTGAAACGCAGGCCACAGCTGCTAGTCGCAAGCCCAACAGGTTCGTTCATGAACAGGCAGCTAATTCCGAAGTTGCAACTACATCCTGCACTCTGGTGTCAAATCTGGAATGTACACATCACTAGGATGCCAAGCAACGAGGTCTGGACGAAGTACAAGGCACTGTTGCAAATCTGCATGGCAATGGGGCGATGTGGGCAATACGATTCGAGCATTCAGAAATTCAGATGGAGCAATCACCCCTCGCGCCTGGCCCCAACACCTGCGCCTTTTATTGCGTCATGCACCGCCGAGAAGTCCATGTCCCCTAGCCCCAAGCTTCTTGCTTTCTTGAATGCCTGCAATTCAGCGGCACAGTCATGCGTTTAGTTAACCTGTTGCTATGTTTCGCGAGGAGCGGTCGGAAGGGGGTGAAAGGCACACCTCATTGGCAGCAGCTGCCACTGGCATGGAGACGGCGGTTTCATCTCCCAGGGAGAGAGCCAGCCTCATATCCTTCTGCTGGTGTTTGAGGGGAAATGCAGGATTGTAGCTGCCTTGCAGCATTGAGGGCCCTTTCAACTTGAACATTGGGTTTGCGATCCCGCCAAGGTCCTGTAGGTTAAAATATAACCGGGGTTATTTGATGGTAAAGGAAGTAGCTGCAGCAGTGTCGAAATAACCAAGTGACATACCAGGACGTCAAGAAGCGTCTGGGGGCTCAACCCACTTTTGTCAGCCAAACAGAGTCCCTCGGAAAAAGCATTCATCATACTGCAGCATGAAACAATATCACTGATGCGTGAAATAGTTTCAGTCAATGAATTTACAACCCAGAAAGGTAGAGGAGCTAATGTGCCAACAAGGCAACAACAGAGAGAACTCGTGAGTTTGTGGATGTAGAACTAAAAAATGGTGAAGTACATTTGGAAGAGAAGGCCATAAATCCCAATTTGCGAAAACAGGAGGCAATTTTTAAATCCCTCATAAACTTTCTGACTATGTATTAAAAAAATATGGTTCAGAGGGGTTTGCTATTCTGCATAAGTGGAGGAGGTGCAAATTTGCAGTACAAAATAGTAAAAACATCCACTGTGCTAAACTGCTAGTAATCAGAACCCTATTTGCTAACAATTCGCAAGGTGGCAGTGGTATGTTTTATAATGCTATTCCAGTTCCCCTGAATATAACATCAGATTGTAGAGATCTCTTAATAGGCGATGCAAATATGCAATGGCATCTGCAATTATTACACTTGGGTGCTCTGCAGATGTGTATAAATAGATAGTCACCTTCCCATGATCATGTTAACCACCAGCTTCATCTTTGCTCCATTTCCAATCTCTCCCAAAAAGAATGACTTTTTCCCCAGTACATCAAATGCAGGGACCATATCATCATACAGTGCCTGAAATGTTGAAGAGTGGATCCAATTAAGCAAACAGGAAATTTTAACAGTAGTAGAGTCCCATCATGCGTGGTGCAATTCTATTACATGGTAGTACTAATTTGTATCCTACAGATTAAAATCATTGCAAACTGGTAAAATTGCTAGGCTTAAGCATCGAAATTTGGATTCGAAATCAATGCTCAAATTATATCTTAGACCATATATCTCCTATCGCTTTGTAAGTTTATGGTGATTGAAACCTCCACCCTATATAAGCTGAATAGTTGTTTGCTTTCTAGCAAGTGCTACAAAACTATAACACACACTGACACTTTTTTGCTGTTAACGCTTAGAAGGAAAGAAAACATGCCGTAACAGTATAACCATAGGGTCAAAGTACTCCAAGAGTTCCCTTTTTACATAATCAGGAAATGATCATGATCATTATACCATAATCACGATAAGCACTCAACCAAAGACAACCGAAAACTATAATGTGAAAGACTAAAATATGGCAAAAATATTTTTCCCTATAAAAATGGGACTAGTTTTGTCAAGTGCCATCAATACAACTAGCTCACGATATTAGTTGCAACTGATCATCACAACACACTCAATTACCTTGTCCCCTGCAGCAAGAATGACCAATTGACCATCTTCAGCTGGCTTCTTGCTCCCTGAAACTGGAGCTTCAAGGAAAGCTCCACCTTTCTGTTTAACTGCCTGCAAGCATTTGATTAAGGAAAATTTGTTGCAAATAAAATTTGAAAGAGATTATTAATGAATATAACCAATCTACTCATTCCAATGAAAAAAATTAAACGGGGACAAAACATTGCCACAACAATTGGTTAAATGAAAAGGCATAAAAATTGCATGTTAATTGAGGACGAAAAGAACAAGCACATAAATATGCTAAATATGTTGTGCTGATACTGTCAACGACTAAGATTTAGTATGGAATTTATCTCGAGCTTTTAACTTGTCACGCATATGCTGTAGTTCTTGTGTCCAGATTATCATGTGGGGTTCTGATGGAATACAAACCCATGGTTAAGTGGACTTAACTGTGCATGCACGAAGTTAAAAGTCTGAATGTACAAAGTACAAGACATGCGAACACCTCCCACCATGCAGAATTTCATGTCACTGGTGGATTTTTTATACATTAGGAAATAGATGAAATCATATTACGAGTTTATGACCACAAGTGCATTCATGAAGAATGTTTGCTATAGACACTAGAATGCACAAACCACATGGGATTATGTCCATATGAGGAATCTCTTATTTTGGTAACCTGCAAGAATAGAGAGAACAATTTTTATCAAGGACAAATTGGGTTGGTACCGTCAAAAGGCTTGCAGTTTAGGAAAACACCACAACATTCTCCTGGTTCAGTTTAATACCATCGCCCTCTCGCACCATTCAACTAAATACCACTCCCGTCACTCTCAGTTGTCTCCCCCTTGTAACTCCTGTCTCTCTCTTCCTCAGCTCATTTTTCATGTCTCTCACAACAGAGCAGCAGCAGCAAGCGCTCACATCGTCCACAGAGGTGCCGGGATCCGCCGTTGTGCGCCCTAGATCTCACTGCCGCCATGCATTCCCAATCCCATTCCCCCACCAGATTGGATCAGGACTCCAGAAGTCCGCGCATCTCCCCCCAGAATCCACTGCCTAGCCTCCGCACAGTGCGAAGGGGATCCGGCGAAGATTTTAGACGTAGCTTTTGGGCTCCTCCGGACAGTGCAATTGGAGTGATTGATCCCAGCGTGGTGGAAGATTAGAGTGATTGATGCCCCATGATTGGTGTGTTTTTATGTGTGTTGGATTGATTGCAATGACTCCCGGCAAATAAACTCAGATGTATTTCGGGAGCTTGAATGAAGTCAATTTCATGTATTCTGAATTCAGTTTTTTCTGTTTGGATTATGTACGCAAGTAAACTCAGATGTATTTTTTGTTTGGATGATGTACATTGTGGAATGAAAGCTCAATTGTGGGTCTGAAAATTCTTGTGCAAAAATGGATGCAAAATTGTGCAAATGTGATCTATGAGCTTTCTACAAAAGGAGCGAGACAGCCAGGGATGAAAACGGGTCAGATAATATCCGCCCGATCCAGAGCCGGATCCGGGAAGAAATTGAACTATCCGATCGGATACGGGAATGGATCCGGATAATGTAATCCGGATACAGGATCGAATCCGGAGCACTTGATATACGGATAATCTAGGACAGTACCCGGATATCGAATAATTTTCTATCTGGATGTGTCCAGATCCCCCAACCCCTGCATCTCTCCCGGATCTTCCCCCGCGTCTCGCTCACCTAGATCTCACCCCGCCCCCTGCGTCTTGCCCAGATCTCACCGCTAGCTCCTCATCCAGATCTCCCCCCGTTTGCTCTCCTCCTTCCTTGGCGCTTCTACCTCCAGTCGCTGGTGAGGCTGGGCCAGCTGGCGCCATAGTCCACATCCACTGCCAAACAGCACTGCCCTCCTCCCCAGCGCAGCGCTACCGTCATCCACTCCTCTCTCTCCCAATCCAGATCCACACTGCACCACCGTCTCCGCTTGCTCGTGAGCACACCACCGCGGTCTCCACTGCTATATATCGCTCTCCTCTGCTGCTCCTCCACAACACTGCCACATCCACCTACCTCCTCGTGCCTCCACACCACAGCGTGGACACAGGCGACGACCTAGAGGCCGGCGAGCTCCTATCAAGCCAACTCCGGTCGAGCCACGCTGCAAGGAGCCGCCGCCTGGGCGTTGACGCCGTCGACCTCGTTTTCTTCCCCAACCCCGATGGCTTCATCTACTCCACCTCGACCTCCTCTGCTACTGCTCCATTCCTTGGTTATCCCCAATTCCTCTCCATTTCTCTTCTTTAAGTTCCGCTTACTACTGCCATTACTGCTATTGACTACTGTTAATTTCCATTGTTGTTACAATACATTTCCAGTATTTGATCTGTTAAATTTTGCTTAGAATATGTGTTAATGTGCATGAGATGTGATTGTGTTGTAACCAATTGTTAGTTGTGACCTATGTTCAGTTCATTGTTCCTGATAGTGGCATTAGATTGGTTCACTAGTGTGTTCTTTGTTCAGTTTTATTGTCTATTAATGTCTTGTGATCTATGTTAGATTGATTTCCTGTATGGCTTTAGCAATTTCTTTTTTGCTGCACACATACTCGGATCATTCGATGTGGCACCATGGTGTAAGAAGATCTAATTTTCATCTATAAATGTAAAGCTGATAGTTGTGTTTAAGAATTCCTGGTTGCAATGTTTTTAGATATTCAAGTTTTTGGGTGAATTTTGTTAAGGATATATTATCTCTTATAGTTATAGATAAGTTTCTGTTATAGATAGAGTCATATTCCTATTCCTTTTCCTCATGTACTCTATATATTGTGGCTATTGGGCATTTGGCCCTCATATTGAATACAAGTCATATTCATAACATGGTATCAGAGCAAAGGTTACAACCCTAGCTTGAGATCGTATTCCGCTGCTGCTGCCCTCGGGAGGAACAATCTCCACTCCCGGGGGCGGCCACCCCACCGGCCTTCATCGCGCTCCGCTCGCCGACACCGGACCGCTATCAATCCCGATCGGCGCTCTTCGGTTTCTGCCTCATCCGCTTCGTCTTCCGCAGCAGTCGCTGGGTCATCCCCACGTCGTCGCGCGGCTTCATCGAGGCGCAGCTGCGTCTGCCGCCCACAGTTGCCTCCCGCAACGCTAGCTTCACCGACTCCGACGACTGCCTCCGACTCCGGCGTCTTCCGCGCGCCGTCCGCTTCGACAGGTCTCGCGCCTGCGTTGACGCACTCCGGTCACAGCCGCTCGAGCCGCTTCAATCGGACTTTTAAGTCCTCATCGGAGTTCCCTTCGGATTGAAGTCCGGAGAGAGAGAGCTTTTTGTTTTGTTTTCTCCCATGAAGATGCTTGCTGTTCTCCCATGAAGTCACGCAATTGAAGGGTCTTTGCTCGGTTCACGTCCGTAAGGAAAAAAAAAGAAAGGGACTTTTCTTTGCTGAATGCATCCGAGTATATCGGCATTAGAAAGGGACTTTTCCGTCCGCACAAGCTCGGCCTCCGCGCTAAGCGCCACCACCACGCCATCTGCTAGCCTCGCCAGCGTTGGGCGCCACTTCTGGCGCTACCACCCCCCCAAGCGTGATGGACATGGATTAATTATGGTTTGGTGTTGGATTTGGCTCATTCGGTTCAAGTCCAAGTCCCAGTTCCGGCATTTGTTACGACTCTTTGGCTCTTTGGATCGGCTTTGGCTCTTCGGTTCTTTGGATCGGCGCCTGCTCGGTGGTTTTCGGGCTACTGCTTTTTAGTAATATTTTCTTGAGTCTACCTCGGCTCGACTCGTTTCGTCGGCCTCGTCGGTTCTTCTTCGTCGACTCAACTCTACCGTCGGCTCTTCGTCGTCGACTCGGTCCTACCTTCGACTTCCATTTGTCGATTTGGCTTCATCGTCGACTCGGCCCTACATTCGACTTCGGTTCGTCGATTTGGCTTCTTCGTCGACTTTTCATCATCAACTGGGTTCTTCGTTGGTTGTTCTTTGTCAGTTCGATGTTTCAAGAGTCACATGCTACGACGGCTTCTTCAGGACTATGACTTTGGATTTTTCCTATTTTAGTTCATCCCTTCCAAATGCAATGCTATTGCATACGCCTTGCATTTGTGGGGGGTGTTAAGGATATATTATCTCTTATAGTTATGGATAAGTTTCTGTTATAGATAGAGTCCTATTCATATTCCTTTCCCTCATGTACTCTATATATTGTGGCTATTGGCCCTCATATTGAATACAAGTCATATTCATAACAAATTTATGGGTCAATGCCATGTTGGTTTCTGCATTTGAGCAGGGATGAGATTTTGATATTATTTGGTTGTTCAGGATCAAATGCAACCAGATATAGATGGATTATAATGTCTTGTTAATATGATTTTGGTGGGACTATAGTTCCAATTGATGTGTACTTTCAGATCAATTCGTCAATGATTAAGTTAGTAAGTAACAACAATTGGAAATAAAATTTGCAGAATCTTGTAGTTTAGGAAAATAACACAACATTCTCCTAGTTCAGTTTAATACCATCGCCCTCTGGCACCATTCAATGAAATACCACTCCCGTCACTCTCAGTTGTCTCCCCCTTGTACCTCCTTTGTCTCTCTCTTCCTCAGCTCATTTTTCATCTCTCTCGCACCGGAGCAGCAGCAGCAAGCGCTCACATTGTCCACAGCGGTGCCGCGATCCGCCGTTGTGCGCCCTAGATCTCACTGCTACCATGCATTCCCATTCCCCCACCAGATTGGATCAGGACTCCAGAAGTCTGCGCACCTCCCCCCAGAACCCATTGCCTAGCCTCCGCACAGCGCGAAGGGGATCCGGCGAAGATTTTAGACGTAGCTTTTGGGCTCCTCTGGACAGTGCAATTGGAGTGATTGATCCCAGAGTGGTGGAAGATTAGAGTGCTTGATGCCGCATGATGTTTGGTGTGTTTTTATGTGTTGGATTGATTGCAATGACTCCTGGCAAATAAACTCAGATGTATTTCGGGAGCTTGAATGAAGTCAATTTCATGTATTCTCAATTCAGTTTTTTCTGTTTGGATTATGTAGGCAAGTAAACTCAGATGTATTTTTTGTTTAGATGGTGTATGTTGTGGAATGAAAGCTCAATTGTGGGTCTGAAAATTCTTGTGCAAAAATGGATGCAAAATTGTGCAAATGTGATCTATGAACTTTCTCCTTTTGATTGTTCAGGAGGACACCCTCGCTTCAGAGGATGCATGCGGGGACTCCGGAAAGCGGCTCTTCGACGGAGATTAGCAACCAACAAGAAGTAGATGTGCGCTGAGTTGCTTCCTGAAGGGGGGCGAACAAGAGGAGCGAGACAGGGGAGGGAGCCAGGGAGGCGGTGTGCGAACAGGGGCGATTCACAGGGAAGGGAATCGGGCTGAGTGCATCTAATTTCTCAGGGGTAATTGCATCATTTCAAATGGGAGCTAACGGCAAAGCTAGGAGAAGCGACGGCAGTGGTTTTTCATAGAACAGCGTGAGAGGGCAGTGGTATAAAACTGAGTCTGGAGAATGTTGTGGTATTTTCCTAAACTGCAAGTTTTTTATGGTACCAACACAAATTTTCCTTTTATTAATTAACCCTTTCTTTAAAATAACCCTCGCTTTAACTTATTTCCAAAAATGGCCCCTGCTTGCCATGCCATTCTTGGTGGCGTGGCATGTGAACTTTACCACACCATCCTTGGTGGTGTGGCATGTGAACCTTGCCACACCACAGATAAGTTCAAACTTATTCCCAAATGACCCTTTTCGCCACGCCACATGGCAAAGGAGGCCAAGCTGGTGCCATTGCGTGACAACCTTTGTCAGTTGCCAGTGGTGAAGTAGCAGTGTCGTTTTGCCACACCACCGGTAGTGACGTGGCAAGAAGGGGCCATTTTTGAAAGGGAGATTTGATTATTTACCACAAAGTTGATATGCATTTGATGATTTGTCATGTCATGTCTCATTGACATGTGGCCCCCGGGCCCAAATGTTAGTGAGACATGGCGTGACAAATCATCAAATGCACATCAACTTTACGGCAAATAATCAATTTTTTCTTTTTGAAAATAAGTTATGATGGGGGTTATTTTCATAAGTAATGCAACAACACTTCCAATCTTTCATAAGGTCTCCCCCTACTGTTTCAGTAAAATGATAACAAAAACACTTTTAAATCCTTTCAGGAACATAATCATTTACGCACAAAATTGACTGATTACTGAATTATGTGCAAAGTTTAAATTTTCATGGTAAACTGGTAATCGTAGGTACTCCTCAACTTGTTTCGGCAATTCAGTTCTTTTTTAAGCAATAACTGCAACCAGGTACAGACTTCCATGTTGTTGTAGCGAGTTTTCTACAATATCGCCTACAGTTTTGAACTTTTGTAATACCTTATTTCTACCAACAAATGCAAAGAACAAAGAAACAAAGCATGGGGCATATAATTTTTAGTCCAGCACATCATCTCTGTATCTCAGTTACAGTAATTCATCTCTGATCTCCTCTATTTGCAAATCAATACAATGAAGTGTAACTCAATCTGTACGAAATATGAAATATAGCCCAACCCTTTGGATATGTCGTCGATGACACAGAAGGTGAGTAATGGGTTCGCACCATCTTAAGCATGGCCACAAAATAGATGAGAAACAATGGAAGAGGAAGAAGTGGAAGCAAAGCAGATGTGTTCCTGTTTTATAGTTTTGTCTGGCTGGTGGGTCCTTTCGTACATTGGGAAGGTGCTTTGTACAGGGAATGCTTCTATGCTCTCCCAAGAAGTGAAAAGTACGAATGTTAGAGCAAACTGAGGACCTGATTTTTGCAGCTAGCAAGCAGTCCAGTACTAACCCTGTTGCTTTATGACATGCACAACTTAGTTTCTGGGAGAGCGTGGAAGCACCGATCCTTCTTTATTTAGGTTTGATGAAGGGCTGGTTGCCCAGGAGCTCAAGGGAATTAGTTGGTTTTGAGTGTAATGTAGTAGGGTTGGTGTGTAAGTGGGATTTTGGGGAGATCAAATGCTGGGATCCAATTGCATAGAGATGACTCAAGAAATAGATAGATTCTGTCTGTACTTCTTCTTCCTTTAATGAACTAAGGGGCATACCAATCACTTAAGTGAACATCTCCACATGAATTAGTGGATGCAAGCCAACTTGTTGCCATGGTGCTCAGTTGATCATCTTAGAGACTAGCATACTACAATGTATGATGGCAGCCATGCTCCATTAAAGACAATGCTTGTGAATTTCGGTCCGCAGTGGTATGTCAGTAAACAAGTGCACATTGCATGAGTATGGCACGAGATGGGCAGAGATGCAATATTTGGTCACGACTCGCACTGAACTGGAAATTTTCATTTTGCATCACTTGGGCCTTGCACTCAATCCAGGCACCCACCCTTTTACCAGTATGTGACGATGTGCCCAACCAATTGCACTTAAGAGAGCGCACGGTGGCAAGAAATGTCACCCAAGTACCTAACTACTATTATTACACGACTGCTTCTACAGTAGTTACAGGTAATGAGGGGCAAACTACTGAATCTAACGCACAAGCCATGAATGAGGGAGATACCTCACTTATCTTAGCCGAAGTTTCGGCATCAACAGTGGACATGTCCACATATCCTTTCCCATTTCCGATTTGCTCGAGCACGCCATCCTTGTCGAAAAGAACCTAGATGGATTGGACGCACAAAAAACCAAAAAAATTATTCAGCAAATATGGCATCTTCCGAATGTTAAAAACAAACGACCGAAGAGTTCTTTTTGCAGCGTCTCTTAACAGATAGCGCGGCCCTGGGATCGGAGAGCATGGCGATGGTGTACTTGCACTTGCTGATGACGGACGCCGGCGTCTCCCCGACGGTGGCGCCCAGCGCAACGAGTTCTTGGCACTGCCATAGCATAGCGCCACAGGTTGTCGCAATTAGCGAGGAAGCAAACAAGGAGGCCGCTCCAAAGAAAAGCAGTACCAAATCAATCAATCGGCGCTGTTCGCATAAGGTATCGATCAACCTATGCCTCGCTCTAGCAGGCTAGCGCACCATCGGATACACCATCGAATCGGATGATGGAACAACCCTTGCATGCAGTATATGTACCTTGGAGAGGGTCCTGTTCCAGACGGTGACGCGGAAGCCGTGGCGGAGGAGGTTGGTCGCCATTGCTTTCCCCATGATGCCCAGCCCCAAGAAACCCACCTCCATCTCGGCCTCCCTCTCCGCCTCTTCGCTCGCTCGCTCGCGCAGCTTTCCCCACTCCAACTAGCGCCGCCGCCGCGCCTGTGCTCCTTCCACTGCGCAACCCTCTGTACCAATCCCTTGAGATGCCTTTGTTGATGCACCAGGTCCATTGAGCCGCAGGCTCGGATCACCGTCCATGGAGCGCTGGATGGAGTGGATGCGTCCGAGCCTACAGACTGGCGGTCGATTCGACGTGCTTCGGGCCCGCGTGTCGCTGTTCGGCTATACCGATGTGGTGGTGCTCCTCGATGCCTCCGACCCCGGATTTGCCGGCCGGGCATCACCACGCAGCGCAGCCAGATCGAAATGCCCAAAGCTTTCGGGAGTGATTCTACACGTTACCTACCTCTTGTTATTAGTCACTGTTTCTTTTGTTTTAGATTTTTTGGTTTATAACTTGAAGGTAGTTTTTTTTTGGCTTAAAAAGGTTATAAGCTAAGCCAATCTGTTTGGGGATTGACTTTTGTTAGATTGGTTTATTGTTGTGAAACATGAAATGTTTAAACTATCTTTATTGTATAATTTCGGTTTTGAGTGAATATGATATCGATGAACCATAGCAGTTATTAAAACCGGATATTAAAATTCGCAATTTATACGGACGTTAGAATTGTTCATACAAACAATCATCTTTGATCAAATTGCTAAACCAAAATATATAAAAAATATATAAAATTGTTGTTCATACAAACAATTATCTACTATCAAATTAGAATGGTTGTTATCATCCTTCACTCAATCCGCATGCCGCCCGCCACGCCAAATTCGGCCAGCTCATGCCCCGTGAAAACCCACCCAATAGTCTAACTCCCTAAACCCTGCATCCGGTCCCAATGTTCCTCCTTAGCATGTATGACTTAAGGCTGGGCCGCATTACTTACGCGTGCATACCTAAACACATTGCCATCTCCATATAAGGCATCAATCAGATTAGCAAATACACAAGGATACTATTTTCATTCATATCATTTCGAATCATCAAGTGAGCCAAATCAGAACCATACTCTATTTATATATGTTAAGAGTTACTCTTAAGTTACAAATCCTGAGCTCATCCTTAAGTGCGTCAAGAAACTACTTTTTACAACCAACCTCGGCTTAGGCTCAGAGCACACACAAATGAGTACAAGTATCTACTGAAAGTAACAAAAAGGAAAGCATTGCAACCCTCCAAACCGACATTGGACTGCACCTCCCCCAGTTCGGCAAGTCACCAGCCAACTACCCACCTTCTCTCTGCCCATTCTGTGTGGCTAGGTGGAAGGGATAGAAATCTGCATGGCCTCCATCTAGTTCGCATCCCACAGCTTGAAACCCCCGAAACCTGGTTTTCAACCAAGCCATGTCGGTTTTGACCCCTTATAAAAACCACTCAAAGCATTTACTCCTTACCCTTTCACCACACTCCACAACTATCCTCTTCCCTGCCCTTACTGCCTGCCCATTGTCCTTCTCTGCTGGAAGAGGAAGCAAGACCAGAAGGGAGGAGAAGCAGGTGTCAATCACCTGTGCCACCTCTTTCCCCTTCCACCACTTCATCTTCTTGCCCTGTGAATATAAGTTACCATCCATTTGTACTAACTCCTCTTATTAGAATCACAGGAATGTATGGTAGCAATATATGTATATTAGTTACTGTGGAATCAAATCAACTGGTGGATAGAGCTGTTTAACTTTAGCCATAGAGTGATTCAAGAGTAATATGTCAAATTCTAAACATCATTGCTTACACAATAAAATGATCTAAAACCACATGTTGTCAACGATGCTTAACATTCACACTCCATGTCATGGACTCTAGTAGACTCAAAGGATTGGGTGGCAGGTTGATCAATAATTATAACTTTAAAACTTTCATATGCATGCTTGTCAGGTTATGCATTGATTCAACACTCCACGATTTTGAAAATGAGATATGATATTCCAATGGTACAAAGTGGTGCACACATTTTGTAATAAGGACTAGATAGTCAAATTAAGCCCTTGTTGGTAATGCTCTTCAATTTTATTTTTTTCTATACACTAGCATCGAAACCTTACTTGAGACATAAACATAAGTTGTAGCATAATATTATAATTCATCGAAAAATTCTAGCCTAAGCTTGATGTCATAAATAATCAGAGCACACTCACGGTTCTAGAAAGCACATATGCACCCAAATCCAATATTCATGCTGACTGCCACTAAAACCCCAATGGCCACATTACCAAAGATCTATAGGTAGCACTCAGTCGAGGTTTCACTAGATGCATGCATGCATTACTGTCTGTCTTCGAAATGCCAAGCATCAGTGAACCCACTGCTAACTTCATCATAGCAAGAATCCATCATGGGACCATATATACCTTTAATCATGAGTGTTTAATCATGATTTCAACTTGGGCTAATTGTTGTGCATTATCGAATCATGAAACTCAATAACTAAAAATAAGAGCATGTGGAAACTAATGTTAAGACCCTTAGCCACGGCCAAATTTGGGGGAATTCAATCACAGCATGTACATATGAAATCCAGAATAGTACTCCACACCACTAGCACAAGTATTATCACAGATATTAAGCTAATTTGAAATTTCACCAGCTAATCAAGATGCTACATATGCAATCAGACAACAACCAAATAGAAGAAAGTGGGTTTGGTACTTAGCTCAGGGGGAGTAGTGGTCGAGGCTAGTGGCTTCGCCACCGGAGCTGAGGAAGAGGACTCGCTGATTGGGGTCCACGGTGCCGGAGTCGAAGAAGTAGGATCTGGTGACCTAGAGGAATAAAAGGGAGTGAGTAGAGAGAGAGAGAGAGAGAGAATGATTACTTAGCTCGGGGGAGGTGTCGGGAACTATTAGAGACGCCACTGGCGTCGAAAAAGGGGGGTTACCGGATCCGCCGAAGGCCCCAGGATCTGTCGAATTCGATGAGGGAGAGGCCAAAGAAGACCATCGAAGAGAGGGAGGAAATGAAGGGGAACCAGCGGGGAACGCTGGCGATGGGAAGGAGAAGCGCGGGTGGCGGTGCATGGGAGTGAGAGAGAGAGAGAAGTGTGAGGGAGGCGGGCGCCCGGATGGGAGAGAGGAGTGAGCGCGAGAGATAGAGGAGGGAGTGAGAAGGGTGGCGGCTGAATGAGGGGAGGGGTAAGAGCATCTCCAACAGTTCCCAATAATTTAACTCCCAATAATTTTGGATTGGGAGTTCTCCAAAAGTTTTTGGGTCTGAAAAAAAGGCTATACTCCAACAGTTCCCATTTTTCCCCTAAAATATATTTTGACTTGTTCCCTGTCCGTGTCCGAGTTGAGTCGCCGGCAGTGTCCGAGTAGAAATCATGTTTCGTTCATGTATACAACGCTGGAACTGTTAAAGTAGAAGTCATGCTTGTACATGTATAAAAAGCTAGCAGTGTGCAAACAAGCTAGAGGTGGTTCTCTTTAGGACTGCTTTTGTGATTGCATACATACAGCGATACGGTCAAAGCCTTCAGACAACCCCATCTCTATCTCGCTTTTAAATTTTGAGGGCATGCATACAACATCAACAATCAACAAGATTCAAAGAAAGAGCTATTGCTCAATCAAATTGAGCAAAAATCATGAGAAAGTTGAGACACAACAAAAAATACATTCCACACAAATCCTCGGAAATGTTGTGAATGTGATCATAAATCAAGCATATTCTTTGCATGGAACATTAGAATTTCTAAAAATTCATAATTAAGAGTAGCCTCTGCAGCCTCCACCGTGACCTTGTCGCCGCTGCCTCGCGGTGCAGAATTCCCAAGTCATAGTACTTGATGTCCAGATCCAAAAAATGGAAAGATAAGCTGAAACAAAGAAATTCTCAGCAGGAAGCATACATAAAACAGGAACAACACACAAGAGCAAGAACCAGATTAATCAGGCCACAGAGAACTGTGTAAATCAACAAATCAATTGGCTACATAAGATTTTTAAAAAGCATTGATGTACTCACAGATGGAGACCATCTCCTACGAAACTATTACTAACACTTGCTAACAATGACTGTGTTTGGAACAATTTCTCATGGAAGATGTCTTTTTTCTTCTTTCTTATGAAAGGATAGAAGAGCAATCGGCTCATGAACCATAAGAATATAAGATATAGCACTCACGATGTTTCGCCACCAAGCATACATGAAAATCAATAAACACTTTACAGAACAAGAATATTCAATAACAACACAATTGCAGCATATAATATTACAAAATTGCAGCATATAATATTCCATCCAGAGTGCAAGAAATAGGTTGCTTTTTGTTCATGTGACATACAATGGCCTAATTTCTGAGCAAGGCATTAGTTAGCATGGACAAACTACTTACTAATGGGAAGCATAGCACAGTGACTACTAAAAGGAAAAGAACCCAGCTTTCAACATAAGACAATATCAAATAGCAAATACAAAGTTTGTCTCCTATACTAAAATTGAAGACAATATATATCCCGAATGGTTGAGGAATGCAAATAAATTAGAAATAGTCATACCCACCTTCTGAAAATAAAAAGGAGATGAATCTTGATGCTCTACCTTCCTCCTGTGTAGAAGAATCAAAACGGAAAACAAGTATTGCCTTATGAATTGACACTGGATGCTAATAACTTCAAGGAAAACAAGTATGTCTCTGGCATAAACTAGGAACCGATATTTTTAGGCTATGGAAATGTGACCAAACTTGCCAAGCTGCGTATCTGCTTCAAAAGACTAAGGCATACATATGCTAGTATTATGCACCTCCCAAAGTAATAATGCTGCACTATCCATCGCAATGTAAACTATATATGACACATTTGGAGATCGTAAAACATTCACGCACACTAACAAACTGAGAACTAAGCAAAGATAAGCAACCTTTATCTCGTATATGAGCACAATGAGAGCAAGTTATCTTCTTCCGTCTAAAAGAAAAAGGAAATGATCGAAAAGCATTCCTTTCCTGAATAGGTAAAACCAACAAAGCAATCATGAGCAAAATAATTGTCAGAGAGAGCTAATCTTTCTTAACTAAAGGTTTACAATTACATGTTTCAAGCCCAATCACTCAAGAATCTAAACTACAACATGCCCGGTTTTTCCTGTCTGGCTTTTGCAGCTAAGAAAAGTGAATGAATCGAAATTTTCCCCAATTATACAATCCCATTACAAATATATAATCAGCATCCTTCATGGAACCTTAGACAGACTGACTGAAGACTAATCACACGGGTAGTAAGAAATAGCAACAAATAGTGGTGTCGAAAGCTACAACCCACCTGTGTCCAACTCCGGCCGACGACCCAATCCACCTCACCGTAGCGAGAGCAGCCCCGACGGTGACTGCGGCATCGGGCGGATAGGGCGATGGAGCCGCAGCGTCGGGCGGAGAGGGTGATGGAGCCGCAGCGTCGGGCGGAGATGGCCGACGACCCAATCCACCTCACCGTAGCGAGAGCAGCTCCGACGGTGACTGCGGCACCGGGCGGAGAGGGCGATGGAGCCGCAGCATCGGGCGGAGAGGACCCTCGATCTGCACCAGGAGGTGGGGGGAGAGCTCAATGGCGCGAAGCAAACTGCGACCACGATTTCGCCGTCGGAGAGGCGCGATTTCGTGATTGGGAGCGCGGCGGCAGGGCGAAAAATTGAGGCGGCCAGGTCCCCGTTTTGGGCTTGCGAATATTTAGGGATCTTGTTTGAGGAACTGTTGGAGCACTTAATTTTCCAATCAATCCCAAAATTAGGTTTAGGGTATGGATATTAGGAACTGTTGGAGATGCTCTAAGGGTTAGACAGACTAGGGTTAGGGTAGGGAAGATGCTATCGGGCCAAGTGGATCGAAGTAATGGGCCTGGACAGGGAAATGACTTTGGGCTGGGAAATAAATAAATAAATGAATAGCAGAATAAAATAATATATATATATATATATATATGTACATGATAAAAATGATAATAAAAATATTTATATTAAATACCAAAATAAATTAGACAGGAAAACCATAAAAAGCATAATTAAACTTGTTTGTTTTCCTTTCTCTTCTATTTTTCTCTTTTCTTTTCTCTAAATTAATTCAAACCCTAATCATTAAAACATATGTTTAAATCAAAAACTTCAGCATTAAACAACCAAAAATTTCACATAAGACCTTAAGGCAAACAATAGTCACCATGGTTAAATAAAATTTATAATTTCTCTCATGGCTGATAAAATTTTAAGAATTTAAAAAGCCTCCACTTTGTCAATAGGAGATTGTTCTAGAATCAACCTAGAGCAGATAGGGTCCGTTCTTGCTGTAGATCAATTGTTGGGAGCAACCGCAGGCAAGTCGCCCTTCGACCATGTCTTATGAACTGATTTTGTGGGATGCGGATTATTTTGAAATCTTTGCTTGTGAACAAAAAAACATTGATTTATAAATAAATTAAAACATGCCAAGTGGATCAGGTAGATCTAGTGAGTGATTTTGATGAGACTAGATCAGAGAGGTACAGTGGTAAAACCATGACCCAGGTAGGGTTGTTGTGAGAGTCAGGACTCTTCTACATAGGATATCATTTAAGGACATAACCAAACTGATGCTTACTTCAAAATCGAAGCAAACTGTGCTGACCATAGACCTGGAATGGGATGTGCTGAACTAAGTAACCAACAAGTAGTTGTTTCTGCCATGAGTGAGAAGGTGACTGTGGCCAGATTGGGGTAGTCACCCTAGGGTGATACTACCAAATTTGGAGTCGCCCGTGTGCCTTTGGTGAGGCGAGGTGGTATGGCAGAGGTCAGAGTACGGTTGGCCAAAGGTTCTGTTTCCTTGGCTTAGTTGTGCGCCAAAGGTAGTGCATTTGTCAAACATTCTAAGCCAAGTGATGCTATGGGCAAAGCAATACACTTCTAATCAGAGTTGAAAATGTGATATCACTCATAGCTTCCGGGTTTGGAAGTGCATCGTGTGGGTTTTCCTCTAACACAGGTTGTAATATCCCATGTCTCTCTGTCGTCAGTAGATTTATAAGTTAAAACTTAACATTTTCAACAAAAAAAAGGTAAAAGGGACGGATACCTTGGATAAAGAACTAGTTTGGAAATACGGCTTGGTGTCCGGGAGTACATAAATATGTATAAAAAATTTCATGCATCAATTTTTCGTGGTTTGCTGAGTACTAGGGTACTCAGTCTTGTTTTCATTGTTGGTTTACAAAACCTGTTGTGTCTACAACCTTGGATGAAGGAGAGATTGATAATCATGATGAAATGAACTTTTACGATGATGCTGGTGTTGCTGTGGAGGGTTATGGATATGAGGGAGCAGATGACCAAGACCCAACAGAATAAAAGACTCTCAGGAGAGGCCTTAAAGCATTTTGTAATAAATAGGCAGCGGTGTAGAAATCACCGTAGCCAGACCTAAGACAGTACTATAAGTACTTCAATATTGAATCACAGTGTACTATACGGTGGGAGTTTCTACTTGTGCATGTGTTGTTGTCCATAGCTGATCCTGGCGCACTTTGTTCTGCGACGGCCTCCGCTATGTTTGGCCGATCAGGCAAAGCGGGGTGTTCCACGGCCGGATTCGGCCTCCTCCGACCGCTCCACCAGTGCCATGCCCGGATTCGGCTCCCTCCACCCGCACCACACCAGATCCGGGTCAAGGAGGAGGCCGAGGAGGGCGGAGACAGGAGGGGCAAAGGGAGGAGGCATGTCGCACGGTGGAGAGAGAGAGAGAGAGAGAGAGAGAGAGAGAGAGAGAGAGAGAGAGGGTGGGGGAGGAGGAGGAGGAGAAATCAAGAGATTGAGAGGGATTCTTGAGTTTACGTACGACAGTATTTGGTGGGTAATTTTGAAGGCTTTTCAGTGAAAAATGGATATTTCATCCTAGAAAATGCCCAAAAAAGTATATCACGTCTGGCTTTTAGCTTATAGTTATACTGAGGTTTTAGGCTTTTTAAAGCACGGCTAAAAAAGCCAGTAGTTTATTTCGGCTTTAACTTTTTCGCTTTTAACCGGTGAAAAAGGCGAAACAAACAGAGCCTAAAATTGTACAAATTTTGAAGCAATTTGAGGGGTAAGTTATCACTGCATATCATTCGTTTATACTTTAAATCTGTATAACTTAAAAAAAATGATACATAGAACCATCTCTCCAATTTCCTTTCATATACTTGGTAATTATAAATCTGCCGTTCTTTTGGACGACGAAAGTAGCGAAACGTTCTTCTGCCGCAGTATGGAACCGAGGTAATGCTAGCCCGCCATGCACGCACGTACGACACCTTCCTTCTCTGCAACGTGCCCCTAATTCGTTTCCATCGTACAAGCTGCTGCTGCTGCCGCTGCCGCTGCCCAGGTCAGCCAGTTTGACGACCCGTTCGTCTTTAGCGCCCACGCGTGACGCGTCCAAGTTACAAACGTACGTTTGACTGGGAGAGAGGCATTGCCTCCGTCTTCCTGCCTAAAAACTGGGTGCGTTGCGTACTGCTTTCGATCGATTCCTCCCGTTGGCATGTGTAGATCCCAACTCCATTGTCTTCTGCCTGCCCACCAGGCCACCACGCACTTCCCATGCATCTTCGTTGAAGCCACTCGAAGAGCAGAGCAGACAAGCATGCATGCTGCTCTACCTGTTCTTATCAACACGGCCAAGGCACGCACTCACTCTCACCAACCCTAGCATTCTCTTCGCCTTTAGCAACAGTAGCATGTGCCTATCACTAATAACTACCCCACTAGCGGTACTGATATAATTCTGCCCTTTGGGGATCGATGGCCAAGTCTTTGGACTCTTATATATTTTAGTCGGTCAACCATTTGTTGCAGGGGTTAATTATCGGATGCACCCTCCCAAGGTATGTCTGTATGTGACGAACTGATGAACTACTCTTCACCCTCCTACCATCTCGGTGGTTGATGACCGATTCTTAACAAGTCATAGGTTTATTTATAATTAATTAGGCTCATGTTTGGTCTGTTCGGCCTCTGGTGCAATCGATCGGCAGTTGCCCACTCGATCGATCGGATTATTCAGGGGCTGTACCTGGCGCCGTATAGGCTGTATATATGGCGCATGCGTGCAGACCAAACGCTGTCTCTGTCGACTGACCGTGGCATGCTGCGGCGACTTTGATTTCTCAGGCCTAGCAGATGGATTTCCCCCCCTAAAATAATTGCAGATACAACTGAAACAAGCATTTTCGCTCCCTTTGTTGGTGCAACCTTTGCGGTTAAGCAAACGGATAGGCATCTATGTGGAAGATAGATAGGTAGTTAAGCTTTGAAGAGTTCTCGCATGATGCACAAGCAATATTCTAAATTTCGTTTTCGATTCACGTCTCGTTATTTCGGACGAAATCCAAAAGGCAAAATTCTAATCCAATTCCTTTTTTACCGAGATTTCCGAGATCTCGGATCTTGGTGATTTTTAACCGAACGAAAATTGGTCCAAAAATCATTAAAAAATTTTGAAATTTTTTTGTGGATGGTCCTAACACATCAATAATATTATCATAAAAATTTCAGATGATGATCAAGGCTGAGGAATTTTAAAAACTTAAACAGTGCTACTGTCCTGATAAAAAGGCTAACCAGCAAATTTCAATCGAATGGAAAATGATGCAAACCACGTTAGAAAATTTTAAAAATTTTTGTGGATGGTCCTGACACATCCATAATATTCTCATAAAAATTTTAGATGATAATCAAGCTTGAGGAATTTTAAAAAATCGGACAATGCTATTGAAGGCTTATCAGCAAATTTCAACCGAATGAAAAATGGTTCAAACCATGTTATAAATTTTTGAAAATTTTTGTGGATGATCATGATGCATAACTAATGCTCCCATAAATTTTTTCAGATAATGATCAAGCTTGAGAAAATTTTAAAATTCTGACAATCAAGATACTTAATTTATGACCGTGAGAATTAATGTGCATAGGCTAACTGGATGATCTACCGACTGTTCTACACGGAAAACACTGTGAAAAATCCAAACCGGTCAAAATCTGGTAAAAAAACCAAAATTTCGATCAAATTTATCGAGATCTCGCTAAGATTTTAGATTAATGTAGCACTTTAAAAAAATTCAAATTTTTTTAGTTTTATCAGGGATTATAAAACTCTGAGATCC
The DNA here is from genome assembly GCA_036346355.1 of Rhipidocladum racemiflorum. NCBI lineage: Eukaryota > Viridiplantae > Streptophyta > Magnoliopsida > Poales > Poaceae > Rhipidocladum > Rhipidocladum racemiflorum. The sequence continues at coordinate 24,721,813 of CM070572.1, forward strand.
AAAATCTGAGATTTCGCCGGGATTTCGATCCTTGTGCACAAGAGCGACTTCCATCGTTGTGATCATATCACCATTATTCTTGCACGTTTTCGCTTGAATTTTCATTCTGTCATGGCACTCGCTTGAATTTTCAGTGCTTTATTCTTGCACGTTTTCTCTGGCCATCACTGGCCCTGCTGTCATCTCAAGCCAAACTCATCAAACAGCACAGCACATCGGTTTCTTGAAGGTTTCTACGTCCTGACATGGGAAAATGGGAGGAACTCTTGTAAAGTAGTGATCTAGTCCAAATCTGAACAAGAAACTCACTGTTCAGGATAATATAAGCTCTATTATGCCGGGAGGATTGCCGATCAACCAGGCAGCCACGTCCCCTCTTGCCATTTTACAGAAAAACCCTTCGCTTTCTTTGAATTATGGATAGGTTCCTGTAAATTACAAATAGGTCTTTTACAATTTTTTATGAGGGTAAAAAAATATTTTTAAATTGCGTTTGGGTCCCTGATTCGTTACTTTACGGAAAAGCCTCCCGCTAAATACAAATCTCGCACAAGCCCTTTTCTAATTTTTCAGGATAGCGATCAGATCCAAAAATATAACAAACACATGTCCCCGTCCCTTACGTCCAGGTCCTTTCTCCGTTTTTTCGGGAAAAAATATTTTCGTCAACAAAAATATGTGTACAGCTCTAACTCTAGAAATGTTTTTTCAACTCGATCTCTAATCTCTAGATTTTTTTCCCCAACTCGATCTCTAATATTTTTCGGAACGTGTATTATTACTCGATGAACGCATAGAGTGTTAAACTCGATAAAGAAGGTTGACATCTCTAATATTTTTCGGAACATGTATTATTACCCGGTTAACACATAGAGTATTAAACTCAACAAAAGGAGGTTAGCCGGTAATAATAAAGTGTTAACCAAATTTGTCAAAAGAAATATGTGTCCAGATCTTTTCTACATTTTTCCCCAAAAAAATATTTTCATCAACAAATATATGTGTGCAGCTCTATCTCTAAACTTTTTTTCCCAGCTTAATATTTAATCTCTAGACTTTTTTCTCCAACTCGATCTCTAATATTTTCCGAAATATGTATTATTACTCGGTGAACACATAGATTGTTAAACTCAACAAAAGAAGGTTGGCATCTCTAATATTTTTCGTAACATGTATTATTACCCAGTTAACACATGAAGTGTTAAACTCGACAAAAGAAGGTTCACCAGGTAATAATAAAGTGTTAACAAAATTCGTCAAAAGAAATATGTGTACAACTCTATCTCTCTATTTTTTTTAGCTCGATTTATGATATTTTCCGGAATAAGAAATATATGTATACAACTATATCTCTATAGTTTCTTTGCAACTCGATCTATAATATTTCTCAAAAAAATGTATTATTCACCGGTGAACTAGAATAAATTTTACACGGCGCGGTGGAATATATATTTAGGAAGGTCTGAAGATATTTCTTGCTCATGTTTTCCCCTTTGTTGATTAGACCAATAACAGAATAGCTCTAATGTGGCGAGTCAATGTGTAAGACCATTTTTTTTTTAGGACTGGGTAAGAGACTCTGTATATAAATTGATCAAGAAGGGGCTCTTGTGGAAGAGCTGGAGTAAGGGAGAAAAGGAGCAGGGCAAGTGAGAGGACTTGAGTAGCCTCCACTTCGGCCATGGCCGGAGGAGGAGCGAAAGCGGGCGGCGGGGCGAAGATCTCGCTCGAGTACACGCCGACATGGATCGTCGCGTCCGTCTGCTCGGTCATCGTCGTCATCTCCCTGCTCTTCGAACGCATGCTTCACCGCCTCGGCAAGGTGCGTTCATGACGAAGCCATCGCTTCCTCTCTCTCTCTCTCTTTTTTTTCATGTGAAGAAAGCATCGTGCATGGCCGCATAGCTAGCCAGTTGAGCTCCAGTGACAAAGCGTTTCTGTTCTCGCGTGAACAGAGGCTAATGAGAAGCCGCAAGAAGCCGCTGTACGAGGCCCTCCTCAAGGTCAAAGAAGGTTGGCCACCATGACTTGTTCTCAAGTTTTCAACAATTTTACCGTGCCATCGCCTACGCCGCTCTAACAAGACGACGCTGCTCTGGTGATTCCTGTGTTGGTGCAGAGCTGATGCTGCTGGGGTTCATATCGCTGCTGCTCAACGTGTTCCAGGGCCCCGTGCAGAAGATATGCGTCCGGCGCAGCGTCATGCACCACCTGCTGCCTTGCAAGCCGCCGCCGCCGCCGGGTGGCCTCGCCAAGACCGCGCACTACGGTGCCGCCGTGTTCACCGGCGTGCTGGGCGGCACGAGGAGGCTCCTGGCGGGAGGAGGTGCCACCGATGACACTTGTCTAAGAAAGGTCTTTCACATCAAATTTACTTGGCTCGGTCCTTCTTTTATATTCGTTTTGGGTTTTGATAAGTTTTATCCGTATGTTTTCTTTAGTAACCATTATCCAAATTCTGGGTCATTAGATTTGCTTTCAGATCGATGCACACACCCCTTGAATTCAAGGTGGGTTGATCCTACGGATATGTGTTTTGATCGTACGGTCCAAAGTTTGGATGATTTTTAGGACAAAAACATCTGGATGATGCCTATACACTCCCGTTTGTTTTTGGTCTTTGATCGATGCATCCACCTTCTTACCGTGTGATTCGTTTGCTGTTATTCGACATACAGGGCAAAGTTCCAATACTTTCGGCTGAAGCTATTCATCAGTTACACATATTTATCTTCGTCTTAGCCGTCACTCATGTGGTTCTCAGCGCTATTACAGCTCTTCTTGGAATTGCGCAGGTACTAAAACTCAAATTAGATTTGTATTAACTAGTGATCTACCGTGCTTTTTGCTAAAGATTCTGTTCACCGTCATCTAGACGAGAAATTGGCGACATTGGGAGAGCAACATCCAAACAAGTGATGATAGTGGTATGGTACAGATACTTAATTTCCCAATTTAGCAAGCGATGGCTTCACAGTTTTTCTCAAGGTATAAGCTATGCGTATTTGCTTATGAACACTGGGGCACAATTTGCAGGCCCTCAAATGATCAAGCATGTCCAAGAATTCAAATTTATTCAAGACCACTTCAAAGGTCATGGAAAACGATGGAAAATATTTGGTTGGATGGTATGTTTTTTCCCTTGTGTTTTAAAATGTCAATACACGATTCCTACTATATTTATTGTTAATTACAATTGGAGTATAAACTAATTTACCTTTTGTTTTAGCGTTCTTTCTTCAAACAATTCTATGGATCAGTCACTGAGGAGGACTACACAACAATGCGACTTGGCTTCATCATGGTAACCACATATATACATTTTCAGCAACAGAAATCGCTTGACGTGTTTCTAATATGTCATATTATGCAGAAGAAATTTATATTTGCTTATTTCCTTTTGGCAGAAACACTGTAAGGGGAACCCAAAATTTAACTTCTACAATTACATGATTAGAGCATTGGAGGCTGATTTCAAGAAGGTTGTCGGTATCAGGTAAATAACCAAAGCTACTAATTTAAAAATAAACTACTTTTATCTAAAAAATCTGGCGTTTACATATGGCCTATTGGTAATATTAATATAGCATTTAATTAACTAACACACATGGTTGTTCTAATGCAGTTGGTACCTCTGGGCTTTGCTAATGATTTTCTTGCTGTTGAACGTTCATGGTATAATTTCTATGCCGAATTTGTGGCACTCCAGATTTTGTTACTCTTATCACTAATGATCATAAGCTATGAGCCTATGACAGTGTTTGCATAACTACTGATGTATCAATCCTTGGTTACTTTCCCTAGATAAGATTTGTTTGTTTTGTGTGAAAAACTAATTCTGTTCTTTTGTTATGGTTATGTAGGATGGTATGTCTACATTTGGATATCATTGGCTCCATTCCTTGTAAGTACACATGAGATGTACCATCAATACAAAAGTTTAAATACACGAAACTGCAAATTTTGTCTATGTGTACGCATGTTGTTAGGATGATAATCTTAGTATGGTTTTTTAGGACATGGATTTCACACATTATTATTGCTTTTCTCAATGAAAAGAATAGTTGTTTATAACAAACAAGCATACCAAATCCTATAAACATGCAACGATAATGCCAAATAGTCATTTTATCTGCATATTGTGATGCAACTGATTTAATTTGCTTTTTTGCAGTTGCTACTTGTGGTCGGTAGTAAGATGGAGCACATCATTACTGAATTGGCTCTTGAGGTTGCCCAAAAGCATACAGCAATTGAAGGGGACTTAGTAGTAGCTCCTTCGGATGATTTCTTTTGGTTCCACCGGCCTAAATTAGTCATTTTCTTGATCCACATTATCCTATTCCAAAATGCATTTGAGATTGCATTTTTCTTTTGGCTCTTGGTAAGAACAATACATTTTACAGTACATCAACTCAAATAAACTTCTAGTTTTTAGGACAATCGCAATAGAAAAGGAAATTGATGCACTTAAATGGACTAAAAGTTTCAAACATGCATAGCCTCACATTTACTTTTAGGATATTCTATAACACCTTCAGCGATACATTTTATTTAGTATAATACCTTTTATAAGTACTAGCAAAACTTACTGTAGCATCTATCAAAACATTGCAGGTAACATATGGCTTCAAATCATGCATTATGGGAAAACCAGCATACGTTATTACTCGAGTTGTCATCAGGTATGCAAAAAAAAAAAAATCTATATATTAGCAACAACATATTGAAATTTTAAGAAACTCACTACTTTATTATTATTATTATTTATTCTCTCAGTGTCATCAGCCAACTCCTTTGTGGCTACATCACACTACCAATTTATGCCATCGTCTCTCAAGTAAGCTTATTTTACAAACTGGATTACATTTTAGTGTTTTTATTGGATTAGTGATTGGTCACTTTAAGTTTTCGTACGAGAAGCTAATTCGTGAGCAATACAAAAGTTAATTTATGAAAATATTGACATGGGCGTATATGGTGAAAGCTAGCACATGGTGAAAGGATGAAAAAGTAAGCAAATAGGGGCGTTGAATCGGCCTTGAATGGTCCAGATCTAGGCGGAATCCCACCTCCACCACCTAAACACATTTTTACACATCACCCCCTAGAAAAATTACAAAATTCTTAGGGGCCTATATGTAAAAACGTGTTTAAGTGAATGAGGTAGGATTCCGCCTAGATCTGGACCATTCGAGGCCGATCCAACGCCCCTATTAGCCTACTTTCATCCTTTCATCATGTGCTAGCTTTCACCATATACGATGCCTATAAAATGGTACACCAGAGAGATAATATGATTTTTTTTCACCTATTGATGCCACTATATATATATATATATATATATATATATATATATATATATATATATGTGTGTGTGTGTGTGTGTGTGTGTGTGTGTGTCTATTAATGTAATCTAACTACTTTTTGCTCAATGTTTTTATGCTAATTTCATCTCCTACTTATTGATGAAGATGGGAAATTCTTTCAAAAAAGCTATATTTGACGAGAATGTGGCCGAAGGCCTTGTCAGTTGGGCTGAAAATGCTAGGAGACACAGAGGAATGACAAGAAGAGCAACCGTAAATGTTGCCAGCTCACCCATTGATGAGGCAAATGGTGGCGCAATTCAAATGACAAATGCAGGAACAAGCTAAATGATGGAGCAAGGGCCTACTAGGCTAATTTAAGTGAACACATGAAATGTGAATACACAATTTGTACAATTAATCTTGCTTGTACAATGAAAATGTATAAGTCTTGTATAAATATAGTTCTTTCTAGGATTGGTTTTCAACTTTTGATTACGCCCCTTGATGTATTGGAAAACCATAAATATAAGGAAAAGACAAGTTGTTAATAAAAAAGATATTCTAATTTAATATTAACTGAACTATATGCTGGCATTAAACTAGCGGAACCCCCGCTCAATTGTATTGCCAGACATTGCAACATATTTTATTTGCTATGCAACGTTAATGCCTTTGGAAGAATATAGTTGTATTTGTTATACAATTGTAACCGTTGTAATATATGCGCATGATTAATCTGCATTGTTACAATATGGCCCCACAAAAATAAGTGGTGTAGATTTCCTATTTTTTCTCTTGATTAATGAGAGAATTTCTAGGTTTTTTTTTATTTAAGGATTATTTTGGGATTTTCTAGACCTCTAAAGCGAATGAGGTACCTTAAATACCATCAGTCGTTTGTAGATATATAGATGTTTTTGTTCTTTTGTTTAGTTGTATAAATAACAAGAGGAACTTTCTTGTGTGAATGTGTGATGGAATGATGTTAAAAAACAAATGGCATGAAACGTTAGCCACTGATGATCGTGAGGTTATGGAAGAGAGACGACGTAGGCTAATTGAAAGTGAACAGAAAACATACAGACTTTGATTCGACTGCTATTCGCTTAGCTTTTTTTTAAATCCATTAGCAGTAGAGTTCTCATTCCAGATAGGCAAATAAGAATGTATCGACTGAACATTCTCAGCCATTGGCGGGAATTTCACCCGCAACAAATGCAAGTTCGTCTTCGTCTGATAGATTTGTCAACTCCAATCCTTTTACCAATATTTCACAAAACCATTAAGATGGATCTCACCAGAGGAATGAAGAGAGTGGAGCAAGAAATTGAAAGACCTTGGAATAATGCTTTTTAACTTGTCTTTTGACAGGATTAAAAAATATTGTAAAAGCCCAGGAACATCAGCTCGCCCAAGAAGAAAAAGAGAAAAAAAAAAAAAATGGCTGAGCTCAGTTCCAAGACGCAAGTGGAGATCACCAAATTAAGAGAACAAATAAAGATTTCCACTGATGAAGTAATGAGGTTCCAGAGAGTGCGTAAATCTGCCCTGAGTTTTATTTTTGTACAATTGAAGAAGATAGCGATGAATTTGAAAGGAAAGCAAGTTGAACTTATAAATCAAAATCCATCGGTTGATGAACTGGTTGTGGGGGTAAGAGATCAACTGAAGAATATCTCCAAGCATATCCCCGTGATGTTGTATACCATCAAGTCAGCTCTCCGAGAATTGATTAGCTTCCATGTTGATGCCCTTTTTATGAATTTGAGGCATTACTATAAAGACGCTATTGAATTGAAGAAGCTGGCTCCTAACCTATAGTTCTCAACAGAAGAAGAGATGAAACGAACACAAGCAGAAGTAAAATCTACTGTGGAATTATATATAAACAATGTAAATGTTCTCTTCAAATGAAATAAAAATTTCTTCTATGTCCATCATTTGTGTGTTAAGAATTGTTCTATTATTTGTCTGTTTCTAAATTGATTTTTTTTCTTAAGTATATTATAGGATCAAGGATATTACACTTAAGATAGCTCAAGGGAGGCTAGGATGGCTTAGGAGGACATGGGAGGAGAAGAAGAGGCGTTAGATATTTGAATCGAAAGTTTTATGAGTTGAAACTTTTCGATTTGAAATTTTTTGAGTTGAATCTTTTTTATTTTAAAACTTTTCGTGTTGAAACTTTCCGCAATGAAACTTTTTTGAGTTGAAACTTACTAATTTGAAATTTAAATTTTTCTAAATTTTAAATTTTGATTTGAATTTTTTGGAGTTGAAAGTTCCTATTTAAAATATTTAAAGTTTAAATGTTCTAATTTTAATTTTTTGTGCTAGAAAGGGAAGAAGGGGGTGGGGGGAAGTAAGTTGAGAAAAGGAAAGGAAGAAATAGATAGAGAAGATGATACATAACATTTCAAGGAAGTAATCTTAAATTTATTAGTTTAAAATTAACCTCAAAGTAGTCATCCGCATAAAAATCACCCACCTGGGAAACAATGAAAGAAAACTGTCTCCATCTCCTTCGGCTTTTGCTTCTACGTTCGATTCCCCTCTCCTTTGGGTTTTGCTTCTACATTCCTTCCATCGCTATTCGCATAGTCTCCTGATCTAACCAAATGCCAGGTTTTATCTCATATGGCGGCCCCCATAAGTTGCTTTATATTCGAATTTTTATTGATTCGTAGTTCTTCTCCTTGCCTTTTATTTTGATTTCTTGTCTCCGCTAAAGTTCTAGATGTATTTAGGGTTCTAAGATGCCCAATAATCCTAAAGTTCGGATCTTTCTGTCCCCTCGAATCCTCTATTCGCTTGATATATTTTTTTCGAAATTAGCTATCCGCTTGATATTAAGTGATAGCTTTTTTACTCCATGAGCTAGCAGATCAGCGGAAATTTTGTTGCAAAGATGTCGCCTTTCTTTTTAAATTAGGGTTCTTTGCTTATCTATGATCAGGGCGGTGGCCGAATTGTCTTAGTAGGACATAGAATGGTGTGATTGGATGGTGCTGGAGAGAGAGAAAAAAGATATGGTCAAGCACGGGAAGCCACCAGCTACCCCGGCAAAGGTGATACCTCTAGAGAACTCCGTGTTCCCGGAGGTAGAAGCCGATGAGCTTGGCTGCCATGGTGCGCCGCCGCGCTGCACAGAGCGCGGCCAGGCGAGCGGGGTAGTGTTTGCAAGGGAAGTACCCCGAGAACCCAAGAATACTAAAGGATGCAGCGTCAGCCACAGCCATGCCAGCAGCCTGATGCAAGAATCCGATGGGTGCATGCGAAACCGGGGGCTAGACGAGCATGGGCGGGTTGACTTCGGGCGTTCGCTGCAGCTGGTGCTGTTCTCGCAGCAGTGGGGCCTTGCTGAGAGCCTTGTTGCTCTCGCAGACCACCAGTTGATGCTGGATTATGGGCTGTCCATTACTCTTGATGTGACATGGTTCTTGTGGACAAAGGATGATCTTGAGGGACTAAATCGTCTGATAGCTAAGATTGTAGCATCGGGGGCGAAGGATTTTGCCAGGGCCATCCTCAGGACGTCGCTGCTCGTTTCTTGTGTTGTTGCCTGCCAGAGCAAGACGCTCACTTCAGGTGATTGCAAGGAAATCATAGCTCAGAAGTGACCTCAGCTCACAGATTACAGTTTCTTACAGAATTGTTGTTTAATACCATTATTGATGATGTTAATTATTTTGCTTTTCAAATTTAGATTACATGACCATCTACAAGATTGTCCTCGTGGTGATCGCTTACAAATTGAAGCATTTGCCAAAGTGCAGAAGTTTATAGAATGGGCTTTGCAGTGCATTCATCTGCATCATTGCTTTGAAGAGACACAAGGGTACAGAGGGAACTGCAGCACTCACCAAGAGGTACAGCTCCATTTATCAGCATTTAGAGCTTTCCTGGACATAGCTGGTGACAATCTCAATGGCAAGATTTTTACTGAAGCATTTGATGCGGCCTGCTTCCCACTTACACTCTTCTCAAGTTTATTTGAACCCGATGGTCTCCTGGAAGTTCAGCAGTCGCCATACAGGGGCTTTTACCATTGCTGGTAGAAGGAGGTGCTGACAATGTAAATCAGTGTTTCCTGGAAGCCTCACACTTTGGAAGCACTGAGCTTGTACGCATTCTACTGAAGGTAATCGCCATTGTTTGATCTTAACACGGGAGTTAACTGTTGTGTTTCATATTATGCTAAATTATTGTTTGAATGGCATTTTATTTTGCTGTTCTAGATGCACTTGATCTTGCAAGTTGTGACCATAATATTCATGTGCACACCTACAGTATTTTTCTAATTTTGGTATGTTCCTACAGAGGAAAATGGTGATGCCCTCCAATCTGATGCAATGTTGTAAATGAGCATATAATTGCAGACAATGTTTGCCCTATTTGTAAAGCAGTATATATAAGGCATGATATTAGTACATCAAGTCCAATTGCAGTTCAAAATGGTATTGTATATAGTTTCATGGTTTCCTTAAGATGTTTGTTGCTGACAAGCTGATGTTTCCATATAGAAAGCACACTTATTAATGATGACATTGGTTTAGAATTTAGCCTCTGTTATATAGAAATTACACTATTTGTTATGTATATATGGTATGATTGGTTTGTGGCACATTGCATTGGCTAGGGCTGCCAAAATTTGTGATTGGTTGACTAAATTTTACATATATTTGGTTTGTAGCCACAATTTCACGACAAATTTGGCATGCAACCAAGACATATCTAATGCTAGTTCATTTTATTGCCAAAATGCGGCCAAGCTAGGGCAACCAAATTGATGCCCAAAATCTTGGCAGGGGCCAGGTGGGCCGTGAAGCAAGCAAATCATAATTTCAATCGTTGGGTTATCCTATTCTGGTAGAATCTTGCAATATGTTCTCAGAAAACTCAGTATTCTGGCCTGTTCTGTGCTTTGCTCTTCAGAATTGGCTACATTCTAATTGAATTATACTTCTTCCTCACTGCTTAATTATTGTCCTTTTCTTTGGGCTTTTGACTATTTATTAAGAGGATATCCTAAAAAAATACTTAAACTAGCTCAGACATTTTGCACATTTCTGCTGTATTACATTGGACCTATGTACTATATGTTAGTTAAAGGACATTGAATCATCTTCTTGCTCAGACATTTTGCACATTTCTGCTCAGACATTTTGTTCAATGAGTTGGACTGGTTGAACAAAATGCTGATTTTCTGAATAAGTGTAGTTTAAGCTTGCAGTTTTATAGCTTTTGTGAATTATTCTTAAATTTGGCCTGAACACGAATTTATCAAGTATTATTGCCAACTCATTGAGAAGTATACAGAATTATTGGATTATCCTATTCTTAATCACCATTGTACCTTAATAACTCATTAAGACTTTTTAATGAGCTATACAAGGATCGGGTGCCCCTACCTGTAATGATCGTTAGATCATTATGGGTGTGTTTGGTTACCTGCACCATCCTAGCTTGTTTCGTATGAGCCATCCAGGCTAGCCTTGGCCTGACTGAGTGGATGCAAGTTAAGTTGTTTGGTTGCTTGTTTGTGCATCTCATGGGCCTGCATTAGAGAGAAGTCCAATTCCTGTGTTTTCTCCATCCTGTATGAGTAGATGCAATTGCATCCACCTGACCAGGATGAATAGGAAACCAAACATGTGTCTAACAGATACAGTTGTATCCACTCATGCAATTCTTACCATTTCTGTGTTTTCTAGTTGTATCCACTCTCAAGTTCTATACCGGTGTTACATCTTCTTGACAAGGCTGGAGATAGTGTTGCTGCTGTGGAGACATTTGTACATCACAATCTATATCCTCTTCTGATCTCAATTGTTTGATTGAGGGGTATTGTTTTTCTCCATCACAAACTAGCTATGATAAGTCCTGTTGCATGACATGCATCCTTCGTGGAAATATTTTAATATTTTATATACTTACGTAGTTACGCTTTGTTTCATTTGTTTCATTCGACGATGAGTCTTCTGAAAGAAAATGCTAGACTAAGTTGTGATGATTTATTGAGATGTGATAAATTGTGAATATTCAGAAATGGGTAAGGCTTGAAGGTGCAAATGGGTATGTATATATATATATAGCTCAAAAAAATATAGCCGTTACGATGGTCATTACAATAAATTTTAAAATTTTGTATTTAAAAATAGCCGTTTGAATTTTTTTTTGATAAAAAATCAGCGTTGCTCATATGACGGTTATGAAATATCATTATAATATAGAAGCGAGGAAGTAGAGAGTGCGATCGAGGAATATTGTTGGAGAGAAAAGAAATATAGGAAATGAATCTTTTTAGGAAATTATGTATACGTGGATATAGGGATCCGGATTTAGAGAATAATGTTGGAGGTGGTCTAAGGGCCGCTGGCCGCTGGCTGTCTCGTTTGGCCAAGCGCAAGAATGTCTCGGTTGTCTTTTGCAAGATGCAGCTTAATCTTGCGCAGACGCTATCGTCGTCTCGTGAGGATCCTGTCAATCAGAACTGTGTCTGTGCATGCGGACCTGGTCTGTATGTAGACTGGGAAGACGGACGTGCAGGTAATGCATGAGACGACCACACATGCTTGATTGAACCTGGACATTGTCTGGAACCAGCACTGGACTTGGCCTGCGCCGCATGCATGCATCCGTGGAGAGAGAGACACACACAGAGAGAGCGAGAGCGAGAGCGAGAGCGAGAGAGCGCAGGCACAACGACGCCGCCGGCCGCCGGGGAGCCGAGCAGGAAAGACGGGTCCTGCCTCCCAACGACGCAGCACAGCGCGCCGCCACGTACGATTTGGTCGGACGGACGGGCCATGCACCATGCGCCTCCGATTCCCAACCCAAGCGTATGTACAAATGAGATCCTCCGCAGAGTTGGGTCACTGTACGAGGCTCCATACATCGGTGCTTGTAGCTCATGCGTTTTTAGTGTATGGGTGATTGTATTAGATGGTACACGTATGAGATGGTTTAAAAAAAGTTATTCATATATTTTGTTGTTTGAATGAATCCTCATATCCTGTATGGTGAGATATAAATCTAACGAATATTTTCTATAAATACCGAATCATTCCGGTTCACCCAAAACAATTGAACTAAATGGCATAGAACCATTCCATCATATTTAATCTTTTCCCACCAATAAAACATACCCTTAGGTACGACACGATACATGTTAGCAACCTCTAGAAACATCAGAATGGGAAGGATTTTTTTCGAGGGGATTATATGTAAGTAAAAAATATGAGAAATGTAATGTATGGAAGTACTCATAGTACGACAAATCGTCGATAAGTTTTGATATTACGTATGGTGACGACGTCTATTTGGAAAATAGATGAGAGGGAGCAAGAGGAAAGTGAACCATGGTCCATGGCAAGTGGAACTCTTTTAAGAATTAACAACGATAGATTATGCCCGTACTATAAGATGAGCTCTAAGGAGTATGATATACGAAGGTAAGCAGGGGCGGAGGTAACCCTCCGGCTGGGCTGGGCAGTTACCCGGGCATGGCCTAGTTAAACCTAGCCCAAATTATTAGCACCCAATTCCCCTGTAGTCCTAATTTCATTCCCGGCCGCCCCCAATTCCCCACTCCATTATCGAGCTTCAGCCGAGCGGACAGCGGAGAGGCCAAACCCGGTGAGCCCGAGCCGTTGTCCCGACGAGGCAGGCAAGTGAGCAAAGTAGGTCGAGGCGGCCGACGGGCGAGCAAAGCGAGGTCGAGGCGCAGAGGAGCTCGAGGCGCAATGAGCGGCGAGGTCGAGGCACGCCGAGGAGCCCGAGTCGTCGTCCGACGAGGCAGCCGGCGAGGAGCAAAGCAGGGCGCGTGGCCGAGGCGGCGCCGAGCGCCGAGCGCGAGGGCAGGAGGCGCCGTTGGCGCCGACGCCCGCTGCACGCCCGACGCCACGCCAACGCGCCGGGCGCGCGAGGGCGAGGCCTGAGGCCTGATGGCCTGAGGCAGAGGAGGACTGGAGGAGGTGAGCTGATTGATTCTAATGAATGAATGAATGGTGATTGTCTGATTATTTGATTATGTGAATGTGTGATGATTGTCTGATTCTGATGAAATTTTAAATCAGATATGAGGAAGTTTTTGGTTAGTAACAGAAGCATTGAAACCATAGGCAGTGCAACCAATGCAAATGCAAGTACAGATTTAGATTTAGCACAATCTCGACAAGCTCAACCAAAAGGTCAAGCACCAAATAACACTAATGATGTCGATGAGTTCAATCCGGATGAAATTATATGTGATCCTGCACTTAGGAAACAAATACATGAGTTGAAAGATGGTTGAAACCCAAAAAGACATAGTTTTCCCATTGGTTTATAAACTCATTGAGTTGGCCTTGATATTGCCAGTATCAACGGCAACCGTTGAGAGAGCTTTTTTAGCAATGAATATTATAAAGAGTGAGTTGCACAACAAAATTACTAATGATTGGTTGAATGACTTAATGGTATGTTATACCGAACAGGACATATTTCAAACATTGGATGATAACATCATTACTCGACGGTTTCAAAGCTTCAAAACTCGGAGAATGAATTTGCCTCGTAGTTCACATATCGATCAATTCATAATATGTTAGCTATAACAAAATCTGTCTAGACTATATTTTTTTCCTAGCTCCGCCACCGAAGGTAAGTTTAAGGATTCAAACTCAGCTAATATGTATAAAGAGCTCGATCACCCGGGAAAAAAACATGACTAAAGTAAAAAAAAATAAAGCAAGAAATTAAGCTCACCAAGCGTGAAATTTGAGAGGTGATTCTATGTTTTTCTTTTTAAAATTGCATAAATATTAAAGATGAATGAAAAATATATATAGTAATTACTTATCCCTTCATTTACTTCAAAACTTGTACAATTTATATTAAGAAGCACAGCATAGAAGCACTCTTGAAATTTTAGTCAAAACCTCATTCGATCACTCTTAACACAAAACTGAGCAAAAGGTCTTGTAATCTACATCAATCTACAGGTAGGACGTCCGGTCCGTGACGTCGTTCCGGCCACCGGCCGGCATTAGCGCCAGCACCACCAGCACCACCAGCATTGCCACCGGCACGAGCAGCAGCATCGACGGCGGCGGCGGGAGCGGAGGGAGGACGAGGGGGAGCACCAGCAGTAGCACGGCGACGAGGACGAGCAGGAGGAACGACTTCGCGGAGAAGTACTTGGCGCAGAAGCCCCTCGTCGTGCTCGAGTCATCGTCCCCGTTGTGCCGGCCGTCAAGGTGGTCAAGGCGAGGCCTCGACGTCGTCAGTGACGACGGCATTGTCTCGCCGCCGCCGCCGCTCTCCGTGTCGACGTCTCCCGTCGTCGCCGGCGGTGGTTTGCCCCTGCCCCTGGCACTGCTCGGTTCTTGGACCACGTCGTGTGACGAAGCTGCGTTTGAGCTCAAGAGCATGAGGTGTAGTAAGTTTCTTACGCTGTCATTCGCTGTCACTGTGGTTAGGATGTTGAACCGGGCCGTACACTGTGGTATTGATTCTTGACGCCGGGTTAGTAGGAGGCGTGTACGGTGAAACAGTTGTACTTGCATGAACCAAACCAGGACATGCATTAGCCTAAATTAACTAGCCTGTCAAGTTCTGGGGTCACTAATTAATTAGGTACTCCCTTCACCTAAAAAGGCTCTCTTTTCCCCCCCTTTTCACAGTATAAACTAAACAAGATGCAATTTTGGCAGTTAGATTTAAAGTCTGAACAATATTGTGACATCATAATATCTCATAGAACAAGTTAGCCAAGTGCCATCGCAAACATGTAAACTACGAAATAATAGCATCCAATGTGAGCTGGGATGTGAAGCCTAGCTCAGGTTGCATGTCAGTGAGAGTGATATATTCTACATTATTTTTCAACTTAATGATCTTTGTAACCGTATTGAACAATATCATTACTACTCATGTCGTTTCCATATGCATGTCCAATATCTAGATATTCACAGCAATACCTACCTTTGATCAAAGTAAAGACTTTGAATATATTTTTATGGTGACCTTTCTGGCAACCTCTCTATTGTGATAAAAAGGATCAGTAAACTAGCAATCTATTGTCACTGTACAATTAAACACAGGGAATATTGAAAGCGTCATCTCCACATAACCTAGCTGGAGGGTGGTAATCCACAATTGGTCGATAAATAAGTAAAGACTCTGAATACCATTGTTTGTTGAGCACATATTATAAAGGTGCGGATTGGTTAAGATATAAGATCATAACCACCAGGATTCCAATAGTATTTATGAGATTATGCCACACAATCTGCTCGGGTCTGTGGTTAATTTACAATTATCAATAAGCTACTAATCTACACAGTATTACCGAACCGGAACAATCTACAAGCCCCATACGTGGTACGTCTAGCTACACAAGCTAGCTAGCAATAGTATCACTGATCCAGGCATCCAGCTTCCAAAAGAGGGGTAAATGCATGCATGCGAAGGGACAGACAGCAACGCCCAAACACACACACGATGACATGATCGATCGGCTTCTTCACATGCATGCATCCTCTCCTGACCTCCATGAACCCCCCAAGGAATTAAAGAAGAAAGCAGTGGCTGATCGTACAAGTAGCGTACCTCACACCAGATGCCGGTGAGACGCATGCAGTTAGCATGATAACCCCATCTTTTCAAGCTTATGTAGTCGTCAGAACCCTCATTACTTTCTCTTTCTCCTCACTCAGTCTTCATTGATTCATTCAGTCAGAGAGGAGAGAGAGAGAGAGAGAGAGAGAGAGAGAGAGAGATGTATGGGGAAGAAGAACCAAGTGAGAAGTTAGCCGACTATGTAGGTGAGGTGAGACCTGGGAGGAGAGAGAGAGGGAGTGAGGGGGCGGATACACTGCATCCTGCATAGTAGATAATCCTACTTTCGTAAATAGCTATCATTTTAAACGTCGATGTGATTATTAAAACATAGTTTTAATCGCTAATTTTTAATTTAATATGCTTATAAAATCAAATATAATATAATATCTTAAAAGTATCTTTGAGATAAATCTATACGTATAATTTTTATTTATCTAATTTAAATGTTTAAAAGATATTTACAGTTAAAATTTTTGAAAATTTGATTACATATATTAAAAAAAGATGACTATTTGTGACCCGAAGAGTACTTAATTAGTCGTAGCCCCACGCAAAGCTTGAGGTGATGGATGACGATGAATTTTATAAACAAAGGCTGGGCTTTTGGAAAAATTGCATCAGCCTGCAGCTAAGCATGCAGCTCAGGTTCCTCTCCCCTGGCCACCCTTTTGGTCAGTGCACTCAGTAACTACTACTTGCCACTCAATTACCAACCTGGCCTCTTCTTGGTTACAAGCTCGCTCTCGTCAAAAAAGAAAGTTGTTTTTTTTATATTAATACAACTTTCAACATATAACTTGATCATTCATTTTTACTGTAACATATTGTCTAAACATGCTAAAATTACAATACTACGGAAGTATCTTTCAAGATAAATCTATCCGTATCATTTTCATGTTTCTATTATAAATATTTAAAAGATATTACTAATAGCCACATGAGCCTGTGCCGCTGGGTACTTCAATCAATTCCGTGCGTGCCAACTTCGCAGTTTAATTAATTTGTTTGCATGGCCACCACGTGTGATACGGCTAGCATAGTTTCTTGTTTTGCTTTGCTGTCCCCGTTGTGCCCAGAAAAGTTGGTGCTCCTGATGTGGCCTTTGTAGTTGTTAATGGTGGGGTTAAAGTTAAGCAATTGCCTCTAATGTTGGAGCATATCATTGCGTCTAGTTCCGTGTGAGGAGCATGGCTAGGGGAGTGCCGTATGATCGATCTATGACATTGTGAGCTGGTGTGATAGCAATTCATTATCCTGTAAGCCTGTAATACATCTTCTAGAGGGATGGTCTAGAGCAACAATCATTTGTATTTTTAGTCAAATACTAGCTCTGTTTAGTGTTTACAAATCATCGTATCTTATAATTAAAATCTATTATTCTTGATAGGTGTACGTGGCCAAGGTTTCAAATTTCGTTTTCGGTATATATCTCGGGGGTGGCAGAAATCCGAAATTTTGGCGAGATCTCGAAATGTCAAATAAAATTCAGATGAAATCTAAAACCAAATTTGAAATCCAGTTGTTTTTTAACTGGAAAATCCAAGATTTCGTTCAATTTGAAATGGCCAAAAAAAGATTAAAAAGTATCAAAAAAATTTAAATTTTTTTGTGGATGATCCTGACCTCAATTCCAATCAAATCCGGCTAACAAAAATCAAATCCGCTAAAAAAAAGTTTGAGATTTCGGTCGAAATCACCGAGATCTCGCCGAAATTCGAATAGTACTGTAGCATTTTGAATTTTTTTTAAAAAAATTTACCCGACCGAGATTTCCGAAATCTCACCGGGATTTGGATCCATGGGTATGGCGCTGAACACTGTAGGTTTCTACAGTGGTAAGTCACAATTTTTTCTAGTTTTTTTAAAAATAATTATATAAAACCTACTACTCTTGTATAGGTACGTTAGGTTGGCCACTCCCTGTCACATAGCTTGAGTACTGTAGCTAAAATTACTCTCAGTTAACGTGACACAGCATTTTTTTTATTGTTTTTACTGTTTAGCTACAGTAATATTTAATACAATATTTGTTTTTATTTTAATATTTTTTTTAGTTTTTTAAAAGAATATTCTTTCACTTTTTTTTTTAAGAAAATCAGTGTTTTTATTTTTTTAGGAGTTTTTCCAAAAATATTTTCTCTCTATATTAAAATCTTTATATGTGTGATGACTGATGAGTACCGTAGCAAGGTGCGGACCCAATAGAGCAACTATTGTAAGTCAAAATAAGACACGGCGCCTCGTCAAATTCTTCCAACTTTGGTTGCTGTATGTGAGACCATTCAAAACGTACGGCTATACGAACATGACATCTATTAATTAGATTACTCACAGAAACACTTGCGTAGTGTCATAATTTTTTTGCGAATGGTGGAAACTATACAGTTTGTTAGAGAATGGTGGCCTTAGCCTTATCCAAAGAAGGGGGTAATTAACCTATGGTTCTATCAGCGGCGGAGGATTTTAGACAAGATTAATTCAACTTTTAAAAAAAAATATAACAAGCCAACATATAAATATAGAATGTATCAAAAACATAACACGAAGATAATAATAAGGTTTTACAATAGTTCAGAGAATATTACCGTACTACTTCTTCTTGTCGGACTTACACCTTCTAATGGCCATGAAAGTCTCAATTATATCATCTTCATTCACTTCAGAGAATTATCTTGCTCAATAAAGGTGACTAGATAATCATCTAAAAGACTATCACTCATCATATTTTTTAATTTATTTTCGACAAACTTGATTGCAGAAATTAAATCACTAAATGACTGAACCAAAGCATTAGTTAGGCCGTGGCCTAACAATGCCAACAACTAACTCCGCCCATGGTTCTATATACTACTGTAAACACCTTTTGAGATGTCTCTAAGGTTTTGAGCCATTAATTCGCAATGTTTTTTTAAAGGTACATGAACCACATGCACACACCCACACCACCGCACACACTACGTACTCTAGAAGAAAACTTTAGCAGCCTAGCTATATGATATGTAGCTCTCCTATGTATCCTCGAAGAAAAAATAGCAGCCTAGCCTAGCCGGTATCGGCTATCTCCACCTCGGATGATTGGGCTATTTGAGACTGCCTCTAAGGCTCCAACTCACAAGTTTTTTTATTCCTTTTGAAGACTCCACACCGTACATCATTGGATTTAGCCTCTTTACTTTTTTTTTGTAAGGATTTGGATTTAACCTTTGAAACCCTTGCATACACAAAGTTGTTAAGCTATAACATGATTTTTAGTCATGTTATTAAGATATGATTGGACTCTATCTCCTGATGGACGAGTACAAATATATCTCTAATGGACTCTTACTATAAATATGGAACTTCATTATACAAGACAATCAATATAATAAAAAGAAGATTTTTGTCTCTTTATACCATGTGTGTTGTTTGTGATAGCTTTGGCTATTCGATCAGCAAATTGTATTTCATCTACGACGGTCGTCATCGTTTCATAACAGTAATCAGCACGAAGCTCCCTGGAGCCGATCAAGATCGTCTGTCTGCATCAATCTACACTGCATCGAATTTCAACCGACATCAATGATTAAACCTACCGCAAATCGTACATCAGTTAATCGCATATGAAAAGTTTTTAATCCTACAGATTAATTCCCCTAATTGCCTATATTACACGTTTAATCTAATTGGAAATTTAGGTTTTTTTGTTATTATTATTCATTGGAAAGAATAAAAAAATTTTGTGATGGCTGCCGCCCCGCTCGTGCCCTTGCTGGGTGTAGTCCCCACCGCACGACCGCCACGCCAAATGTGCCATCGCACTTCGCCATGTTGCGCACCCCCTCCCCCGACCGTGATGCATCCTCGACGGTCCGTTATCAACCTCAGTCGCGCCCGCCGCACACCCTGGCGTGTCCGCCACCTCGATCATGCCCCTGCTCGCCTGTCCGGCGCTAGCTGCTGCCTCGTCTTACGCACATCACGCTAGCGCCCGTCACGCCCTTGTCAGCCGTGCACTGCTCAACCGCACCATCCTCGGCCGCATGTGTGCCATCGAAGGAAAAGGCCGAGCGGCCGTGGTGGCTAGGGTTTCAACCCTAGTGTAGGGTCGAGGATATGCCTAGAGGGGGGTGAATAGGCGATTTAAAAAACTTCTACTCACTAATCGAGGATCGCCTCTAATAACCCCTATATCAAAACCTACACAAAGATTATGCGCAAGTGGAAGACTAAGGTTTTGACAATTAAAGCCTAAATCAACTAGGCTCACTAGTGCACTAACCAATTATGTCTCTAACTAGAATTGCTATATCGATCAAGCAAGATACACTAAGTAATTCTATTCACAATCAAGCAATCAATAATATGCAATAAGGAAAATGCTTAATCGTAAAAGAGATACGATACTTTTTACCGTGGTTCGGAGACTTCTCTCCTACTCCATGTTAAGGAAGTCCAACTCACTTTGGACCGGCCCACTCACTTGAGCCTTCCACCTCGAATCCACTAATGATTACTTTTTACCCCGCCGAGTAGGCTAAGCACCAACCTTCACAAACTTCCCCGGGGATTCTCACAAACCTTGAGAGTTCCCGCGCACGACGCTTCTATGTCATCTAGGAGGCCACCACCTCCAAGAGCAATAGGTTGAGCACTCCGCTCAAGCTTCACCAAGCGCACCTCCGCGTCTCCGGTGATCACCTAGTGCAACGTAATTGTTGTACCCTCTCGGTGATTTCATACTATGACTGAGGGTTTTTCACCAACCATCGGTTTGTGGTAAACTCCATTGGTTGAGCACTCCGCACAGTAATTATTGTACCCTCTCGGTGATTTCATACTATGACCGAGGGTTTTTCACCAACCGTCGGTTTGTGGTAAACTCCATTGGTAAATCTTCTAATAGCCGTCCGTTTTTGTTCTACCGTCGAAAAAACGATGCACCGTCGGCCACCTTAGTTTTTCCTGACGGCCCGTAGGCCATTACATTTCACACTCGGTAAAAGTTAGATTTCTAGCACTTAACTCATGCAACTAGGGTCCTCTCAAACTCCCTCTAATTGCAACACATGCAATTAGGATCATTCTAGAGCTCAAAACCAAATTAGGGAGAAGAAAACCATCCAAACCCTCACACAAACTCAAACCAAGCTTAAGAACACTCACAAAGCTAGCAACAACGATGCTAATGCCCCCCAAGAGGGTCTTATATAGCCCCCACTCCAAATCTAGTCGTTGGAGGGGCAAAACCCTGAAAAATCAGCATTTACGGTAGTATCGGCGACAAAACTGTGGTACTACCGCCCCTCAGGGCAACGGATATAAACTAGCCGTTACACAGCAAACCCGGTACTACCGCAGGCAAAAGCCTGGTAGTACCGCTCCACCGACAGTACCGACCTCAAGCCACGGTACTGCCGCTCCAGCAAACAGCTCCAGAACACCCCTCTGAAAAATAGCTACCGCTATACAAAACCCGGTACTACCGCAAACCCGGTAGTACCGCAATAACACCAGCGGTAGTGCCGGACTTCAAAAACCTCTAGAACACAAAACCTCTATGGAAAACATGTACCGGCACTATAAAACCGGTACAACCGGACCTGCAATAGTACTGCTCCTCACACGCGGTAGTGCCGGCCTTGAACACCAGAAAACATCTAGAAAAACTCCTGTCTGGAAAATAACTACCGCACAACAAATCCCGGTACTACCGCACCTACGGTAGTACCGCTATTAAAACTCCGGTACTACCGCACCTACGGTAGTATCGCCAATAGACCTGCGGTAGTGCCAGACTTCAACCACTTCCAGAAAACACATTTGCGCCGGATTGAAAATTTGGTTTGGCGTACACTGTGAGATTTGGTCCGTCGCAAACGAGGAAAAATAACTACCGCTCCTCAATTAACGGTAGTACCGTAACAGTGGTAGTACCGACACCCATGCGGCGTAACTGCCGACTGTGCGGTACTATCGGCAATAACATTGCGGTAGTGCCGGCAAAAAGAGAAAACAGGGTTTTAAACTCAACCCTTTTCTCCGAAACTTCAACAACAATTCTTTGAGCCAAACGGTGATCAAACCACGATCACTCTAAGTTGCAAAACACCTTTTGCAACACCACTAAACCATCCTCAAAGAATTTCAACCAAACACCAAATCGTTTGTGACAAACACACTTCGCAAACGTCTCAAAGTTATATTTGGAAGAACGTATTAAGCAAATAAATATCGAAGTATATAAGGTTTATCCTCTTAGTCATGTGATGATCAAACCACGACCAAACGGACTTGCAAAAACCACGGTGCAAGTATCACATGCTCTCAGGACCGGAACCCATAGACCTCCCGTTTATTCGCACAACGAACTCGCAAATAAACATTCAAACCAAATCAGAGTGCATGAGCTCTCTAATTGCAACTCCTGCAATTCTATAGCTCTATGCACTAAACCAAACATTTGCTTGAGCTCTCTCCTTTTGCAACCAGTGCAAACATAGCTCCAAGCAATACCAAACAAACGCAATAAGGATTTTGTTTGAAAAATAAAAGCAAAGCGTAAAGCTTCATCTATTGCAACATATGCAAAACATGAACTTTACGCAAAAGCCAACGCATTAGTTTATCCTATTTGCAACTAATGCAAATCAAATCTCAATACGAAAACTCCAAGCATAGGCTTGACCTATTTGCAACAAATGCCAAACAGAGCTTATGCAAAATCCAAGCACGAGCTTCACTCATTCGCAACACATGACAAATGGTTAGCTCCATGCAAAAACCAAATCAAATAAGATTTGAGCTCGAGTGACAACGGGATTGAGATCACCAACACATGATGAAGCTTTAAAACAAAAACTCAACCCCTCTTAATAGTACGACGCTAAAAACTAGACTCAAAGACTAGGAAAGTCCTTAGCCTATCTAGTTATACCTTCAACGACGCTCGCAATCCCCTTTGGGGTCTTTATGATCTTCAATCATCTTGTTCCCCCGGGATCGTCACCCTGGCTCTCTTATCTCTTTCTGGGATCTCCTCTTAACGTCCATCACCTCATGATGTCGTCCTTGTCCCGTTTTCATCATCTTAACCGTATTTGGACTTAACCTGGCTCATTCATCACTTATGAAAATGGTTAGTCCAAGATGCATGGTTGCCTCAATCATCTAAGCACTCCATTAACACATAATGGATACCACTTATATCAATTGAGCACAATCTAAATCAATTAAATGAATTTATATGTGTCTTGAGCACATGATGCAACTAATGCTTCATAATACTGAAGAAGTTTCCATTTGTCCTTAATCGATCACAAGAACACCATCAACACATGATGAAATGCTCTTTGATGATTAGGAGACAAATGAACTCAATTTAAACATTCATTTAAATTGATGTATTTCAATGTATTGATCCTTTATATATAAAATGAAGAATAGATCAAGACATTGATACATCAAGTTCAAGTGTGAACTACCCCTAGATATGTGCATCCATGTAATATATGGATTGGAAAACATAATGCACATTTTGTTGTTAATGCAATGGGGAGACTCATACTTAAACTTGAATCCAATGTATGCAATTTATACTAGAATGGATATGCATATATACCTTGGGTTTTCTATTTTCCATCCAAATATGAGACTATTGAATGTAACTCAATAAACATGTTAATCTCAATAAGATTAGATTTGTCATTAAGCAAAGATTAATCATTAATTTAAACCAATCACTAAAACCAAATGGAGCTTGAACTTACACCTAGCCGCCCCACCTTTGTGGGTCGTGGCACTCTGCGCGCACAGCCCACAGGCCGAGTGGGCCATTTTATTTTCAGATGAAAAAAGGGAAGAAAATAAAAAAATTATAATTTTGCATTTAAACCCCTGAAGTTCGAGTGGGCCATTTGATTTTCGAATGAAAAAAAAGAAAGAAAATAAAAATAATAATTTTTTCGTTTTAACCCATGAAGTTACAGTTATTTATGGCTGAACATGGAAATTTACTTTAAGGACCTGAAGTTTCTTGTAATTCTAAAAAATAGTTAATAATTCTGAAAATTATATTAAATCCTAGAAATTGAATTTTAAGGTATATGGGTTTGTAGAAATTTTGTTGAACCTTATACTTAGCACAATTTGGAAGTTTTATATCTTTAGGTTATTTTTTCTGGCATAATTCCATGTTTATATATGCCATTTTTATTTTTCTGTTATTCGGTAATTATGAAGGTTACTTAATAATTAGCAAAAAATTATAAAAATGCTAGGAATTTTTTTAGATAATTATCTGCTAAATATATATAAACTAAACTATACTGATTCAATGACAAGCATACAATATAATACTTTACTAGTAGTGAAATTGAATCTTGCTTGCATATAGGATACATCGAACATCGCAAAGAGGGATTTTACTGAGCTCACCCTGAATGGCAGCAATTACCTCACCTAGGTAATGGATGCCAAGATCAACTTAATAGCTTGATCTCTTGGAGATGCTATCACTCAACCTGAAGCTGATGCCTCTGCTCTTCCAGAAGCCGCCAAGTGTGCAGCCCTAGACTTCCTGAGGCACTATCTCCATGCGAACTTAAGGCCAAATATTTGATGGAGGAGGATTCACTGGCACTATTCAATTCCCCGAAAGAACTATATAACCAACAAAGATTCGCTCTAGTGCCAGAAGCACAGCACGAGTGGACCCTCATGCACTTTCAAGATTATAAAACCGTGGCGGCATAACTAAGATTATGTAACCAGATAGTTACTGATGCTGAAATGTTCGACAAGACATTATGCATCTTTCATCCCAATATGAGGATATTGCAGTAACAGTACCGTCATACCAAGTATCATAAATACTATTTTATCCATATTTTGCTAGAAGCAAAAAAGCATGATGAACTCCTGATGAAGAATCATCACGTTCTCCTTAATAGGACACATACAATGATCGAATCATATGCAAACGCTCAGCAGGCTAGCAATAGCCATAGCCACGAAGGAATAAAGGGGGAAATAAAAGAATGGCATAATATAGAAGGGAATAGTCAAGTCCTAGTGGAAAGCAGAGGTAAAGGGTCAGGGAATTTCCAGAAGCAAGGCTTAGCCAACAAGGTTGCTTACCCTGCACAACTCTGCTTTAGGTGTGGATACACGGGCCATCGTGCAACTTCTGCACCCCAAATATTTGGTAGAACTTTACATGCAATCCATTGAAAAGGTAAAAAAGACCTAAGGGAACAATGTTGAGGCACACTTCACCGTTCAACCTGTCGTTGACACGGATGCTGAAAAGTGTGATTATATGGTTTTTGATGCTACTGAACTCGAGGAGCCTAGAAGGCCCCCCACGACTCATATTCCTTCGCGTTGCTAGTCAATGTCACATATTTCTTATGAGTCTCCTTATAAATTTAGTTCTAGTTCATGAATGAACATTGATCTACGCTTCTGTTGAGCAATTATCATTTAAAGTTAAATAAATTATTATTTTTCAGGATATTTATTTAATTTTATTGTGCAGTCATTGTTCTATATTTTTACAATATGTTTGTCCCTGTGTGTTCATAAAGAAGTCCTATAATAGATTATGTATCATCTCAGTCTATGTCGATGATCTAAATATCATCGAAACCACAGGTGAGATAGAGGAAGTAAGTTCTTACCTTACGACGGAGTTTAAGATAAAAGATTTGGGTAAAGCCAAATATTGCTTACGACGGAGCATTTCAACAAAAAAAAAAGGTCTTGGAAAATTTAATATGAATAAATCTTATCCTTTACAGACACCATGGTAGTGAGATCCTTTGAAGTGGATAAAGATAGTTGAAACCAAGGATGAAAAATTAGGATATCTTAGTATCTGAAGTCCCATACTTAAGCACCATTGAAATAGTTATATATCTTGTGAATTGCATAAAGCTTGATATTACATTCACATTAAATTTGCTAGCTAGACACAGTGCAGCTCCAACCAAAAAACATTGGGCTTGTGTCAATACTTTATTCAGATACTTCAAAAGGTACTCAAGGTATTTGCTTATTTTATCGGAAGGACCATCATGGTGGGATATATGAATGCTAGCTATCTGTCTGATCCCCACAATACCAAATATCATGTGTGTTCCTCTGTAGTGGTATAGCCATTTTTTGACGGTCTTCTAAGCAGGCCTTAGTACCTACCTCTATCAACCACTCAGAGATTATAGTATTATATGAAGCCTCACGTGGGTGTGTTTGGCTAAGACATGTAATTAGCCATATCCAGAAATCATGTGGCATTATGTTAATATTGCTTGTGTTGCACAAATACAAATGGGTTATGTTAAGAGTAATATTATGAAGAATGGTGAGGTAAATATCCTCAAGAACTCCAGAAGAATGGTGAGGTAAATATTCTGCAAGCTAGGACATGTGAAAATTTAGCAGATTTATTCACTGTCTTTGCCAACATATAGTTTTCAAAGATGTGTTTGCCGCATTGGAATGAGACGAATTTGACATATACAAAGTTCAAGAAGGGTAAATCCCTTAATCATGACACTTAGTATGATCCTGAAGGTACTACTTTAATTCAGCGGATTATAAGTTGCACTTTTTTTCCCTTAGTGGGTTTTACCAAAGTTTGCAGTGCACTCTTCTCTATCTTTTGTTCGCTGGGTTTTTGGAAGGAGTTTTTTTATGAGACATTTATTACGCGGTATTCACCCAAGGAGGTTGTGTTAAGATATAATGTGACTCTTGTTCCTATTGCTGAGTTATAATTAGACTTTATCTCTTGGTGGGTGAATCCGACTCTATCTATAATAGTTTCTTACTATAAATATATCACTTCATTGTACAAAAAAGTCAATCAAATAAAGAGGAGATTGTTGACACTATATCTTGTGTGTTCTTCGTGATTATTTCAGCTATTCGATGGGTACATTATATTTAGGGCATGTTTGTTTTTGCTTTTGATTTTGAATTCTGAGCCTAAAAGCTGAATAAAAAACAAATAGCCTGATTTTAGAATCCGATTCTTACAATCCAGCCCATCCATATACACTAAAATCCACAATCCATTTCATATATACTTTTGAATTACAGCTTCTGGAGAATCACAATCTAGAATCAGCTTTTAAAGAATCCAAAGCAAAAACAAACATGTGCTTAATCCACGACTGTCATTATCATTTCGCAACAAAAGCAATTAATAAACGCAGGACGATGTAATTCTCTCTCTCTCTCTCTAAAAGAAAGGCAAATGAAGCACGTTTCTGTTTTGACTTTATCTGGGACTATAGCCACTACTATAGTTGGAAACATGCATACTACTATAGTTGGAAACATGCATACTTGGCTCGATGCCCATTCCGGGAAATGCGAAAGGCTCCCAGATTTTCACATGGATTACAGAGCATGGTCTGGTTGTGGTAAATAAAATGGCTAGCCCTTGTTTTTCTTAATCAAAGGAGGGGCTCCTCTCTTGAAAACAGAAGGATGACCAAACGGCCATGTTTAATGCCTGTCTGAGGTCTGCAACAAATAAATGTACACGGTTCAGGTTAAGGTTCGTACCAGGATTAACTAGTTCAACATCACACTAAACAAACAAAGCATGGGCAATGATAAAACAACTATACAAAAAAATAGGATAGATAGTTTAAACAAGAGTTCGTCCATAAATTAAGAGCTCAGGACCTGAACTGTCCTCCCAAGGTGCATCGCTGAGCCCATGCGCTTCGTATCCTTAAAGAACAACATTAATGGAGCTTTGTTACAAGACCAGCAGTTTCGAGTATATTTGCTAGTCCTCGAGCTCGACAAGCTGAGCTCTTCTCTCGGCCGCTTTCTTCCTGACGAAGATGCCCCACCGCATAGCAGCCTTGATTTTGAGCCACCCAACAACGGCTTTCCCAGGTGGGCGAGTACGGTCATCCTCGAGGTTGAAGTTTGGGGAAGGCGACGGCATGTAGGAAGGAAAACCGAAGCCGTCTTCAGTCAGGTTGGTCGATGCGCCACCCATGTTCAGAATCCGCAACATCTGTTGCATTTCTTCGTTCTCTAGTATCTCATGGCTCCTCATCCTGATCTCCTCCATCAGGTAGTCATCAACCCCACCACCACGGTTCTCCTGCGGCTGCGACCATTCATCGAAAGGATTCAGGCCTGCCGGGTGCATGGACTGACCGAGTGCTGGGAATTCAAAACTCTGCTGCTGTTGCTGTGGAGGTCCCAATGCCAACATATTGGAGCCTCTAGATGCTTGAGCCTGAAGGGAGGACCCATTGAACTGGCTTTCAGATGACAGTGAACTCCTCCCATATTGCATGGTGATGTTTGCAGGGATGTTCTGAGGATTGGCTGTGTATTTTGCTGCCTGGTTCCCATTGTATCCGTTTATAGCTCCATCTGCTCAACAGACCATAGGAATTCAGTAATATGACATATTAGCAATGGCATAATAAATTCGCAAATATCATGTGACCTGCACATCCATAATCAGAAGCAGCAGCATGTTTCTTTATGCATACATATATGTCCAACCAACAATGGTTAACTTCCAATAAGTCAAAACTGAAGTAATGAAAAGGTAGTTAAAGCAGTTTGCAGCCAAGATGCAAGTGCGCCGTTAATGTCATTGCTGCTTCGGTTACAGATGTCCAAATTTTAGTGTTCTGAATGGGCCCTACTTGACATGTGCTATTTTATAATTTGATGCATGCTACATCACATTATACTACCCTTCTTATTATGCATGTATACTATCTACGCAGGTTACAATGAAAATGAGAATTGAAGACAAGAAAATCACTTGAAAAACAATGAGTAACCAAATGAAGATAAACTATATGGAAACTTAGCAACACTGTGCACATTAATGTTGGTCAGTGAGGATTGAGGATGAGCAGGCATAAACTAAAATCACTGGGCTCAAGACCTGAAAAAAGAAAAATGAAGCTCAACATATTGAAATAAAAACGTGGCTGCTAAAGCATGGTTTGAAAAAATACAATGGTGAACAAGAAACCTTCACGGGATGTATCTGGGTTGTGAGTTTAAAATCTTATTACCTTCATTTGTAGTACCCGTTGAAGTTTGCCCAGCTTTTGCTGGCAGTGACAATTGTTTCTGTGCATTGGCCGAACCATATGGAGCAGGGTTGCTTGTCGAAGCTGCTGCAGTGTCACTTCTGGTTGTGACAGATTTCTTTTTCTGCTTGAAGCTCAGGAGTGCCTTGCCATCATATTCTACAACATGCATCCAGTCCTCATATGCTTTCTTTACCAATCCATCAGCATAGATCTGCAATCAAGTTGAGAAAGGTTGTAAAGTATTCAATAGAATATTGGTGTTTCTGATGTCAACTGTATAATGCTTGAGTTAAAAAATACACTGTCTGTATTCAATAGATTATTATTAGGAGAAATGATTTAGCTGAGAAAATAGGAGATACAGAACTAAGACAGCCAAAGTTCCTAGGTACACAGCACAAATAACTTGGAGCATGGATCACCCAGAAAGTCTGCAGGAAATTTGCTTTAATTATTGTTCACACAGAAACACATATCTAAAACAAGATTTCATGAAATTTAACTTCCATTTTTTTTCTTGAAAACAGAATGCTAACTATTTGGCAGCAGACATCATTTGTTCACTACCTAGCACACTATCAAACTGAGCATCTACATCAACCAATGAAATGCTGGAGTTTCACAAAATAGTACCAACCTAAATTGACAGGAAGGACCTTCCAACAAGGGGAGACAAATTATAGTAATGTCATAAGCTATCCAACTGATCCACTGAAAGTGTGATACTAAAAATTAGCTAGAGTGCACTGCAAATTTATGTATATTGCTGGACGGCTCTGGATCTTAGGTAAATGTGTGGGACTCAGGCCCATCACGGTAATACAACAGTGAACCACAGAAAATTAACACAATTTTGCAGTTTCCTGTGGCAAATTGCCCTATGATACCAAAAATTAGCTTTGCAACACTAGTGGAAATTATAAATGTAATCAGACATAAGACATTGCACTTGACAAAGATTCAAAAAAGAAAACACAACAAGATACCAACCTTCTGGTTGTCAGTGAGATTTTCAGCTGAAATGAACTGATCATCAGCAATCAAACCAGTGAACTCGTAGATGTTATTGAATATTGCACCAACATTTCTTGAGTCAATAGCATAATATACATAATGCTTTCCACTTAAGACACAAGTCTTTGCATGCTCAACAAGGCTTTCCCACATCTTATTTGACATGCCGCTACCAAGAATCTACACAGAACACAATATGTGTTAGACCATAAACCAAACTCTCCATAAACTACAATCTAGTAGCATGCCTTGTAGAACTTACACCACGTAATCTCTGCTGATCCCTAACAAGAAGCCGGAGAAAATCTTCAACTGTATAGATCCCACTTGTATTTAACTTCTTGTGGAATGCACCATCCTTGCCAATCTTTTCTAATCTCCAAACATCATCCTTTAGGGCAGGTGGGTAGTGTTTTTTGTACACTACAAAATACAAGATCAGCATGCATAACTACTAATGCTTAGATCATTTAACGATGAGTAAATAAAAAATGTATGCCACACATACATTCCCCCCTGTGATCTTTAACAGTAAAAGCTTCTGTCTTCGCCTCCCTGACACGAATACCTTCACAAAAGCCAGGGGCAACCCTAAGCCCAAGTCTGAATTTTCTGCTTCTTATCCAGCTGGAGTTGTCAGTGAAGATAAGCTCCCCTATGGTTCCAACACCTTCTTTAAGAGTCACCTGAAGGTCACCAGTCAAAAGAGGTCGCTTCCCTTCACGCTCCTTGACAATGTTGCCTTCAAACTCTTCTTCTGTCCAATCCTCATCTTCCTCTTTATTAAAGTCACCCTCAAGCACTAGAACATCCAATTTTGCAAATGATTCGGGTCCCGAAGTAACAACAGACCCAGTGTTTGCATCCAGTAGCACAACATGTATCGCTGCTCCCTGCTCACCTTCTACTTTTCCACCAGTAAAGAGTGGGAGAGACAACCTACTTCTAAATTGAAGCTGAAAATTTCTCCCATCAGGGCCTTCAATTCTTTTGGGAGAGGACCTGTTTTCAATAGGTATCAGCATATCATATCTCAAGTTTTTAATGTGGTCAAACCACATCTGTACAAATAAATCTGAAATTCCAAGACAGATTCATCCCACAAGTGTCACCATAAAGAACAAGTTCATGCTCTTGTACCTTCCTTCAATTCTAGCAGGACCCAACTTGGCCAAAGCACGCTCTACCTCTTCGCTTACCTATTTCCAGCATATAACAGAACAGATTGATCAATAAAAATGCTATATATGGGCTCTACAGAAAAGAAAAGAAAAACTAGCAGATACTGTAAGTGCTTTAACTCACAACTCTACGGAGAATTGGCTCCAGCGATGAACAAAGCTTTTGCAAACTGTCCACCTTGAGAGCTTCAACGATGACACTGAAACATGTGTCATTTGTTAAAGTGATCAAAATTTGAAATTACTCTAGGTAAGTCATAAAATTTGCAAGCATATCTACTAATGAATTAGGAGAAATCAACACTAGAACAGCATGGTGCCAATACCTACTGGTATTGAACTAACAAAAGATCATTCATCTATTAATATTTGATAAGCAAAATAATTCATAGATACATCTCTGATTCTCTCGAGACTGGAAAGTATTCTATTTTAAGAGCTCATACAGCGCTTATAGACATTTCTAAAATAACTATGCCAATAACAGGCATTTATATTTATGCATAACAAAATCAGAAAAATGTCAACATGCAGGGAGCAGAGAGTTTTTGCTGTCAGTTGGTGCTCTCACACAGAACAGAATAGCACTCAAAGGAGCACCAAGTCCCAACCAAAGGCATCATGTATGGACCACAAGCACATTTTAGACTCATAATTATCCTCTCGAGCCACATCCTTAGTTCCTTTAGTTTCCAATAATTAGTGCACGTGTTGTTCTCACAGAATCATCTTGGGTCCGAATTCCAATCCCACAACCTAACCAATTTAACTAAAAAAAGATTTGGCAAACTTCCAGCCCCCTATTTGAGCTGGTAGTAAGCTTTACATCAGCATTAGCAATCCAATTACTTCCCCCAGTCATCTCAGTCGAATCAAGCTAAGCCAAGAATCTAAATTGCCTCCCAATGTAAGCGGCCAGCAAGCTAACCAACCAAACCGAAAACCCTAACTAGTCCCACAGACCCTGCAAGGTAGTAGCTACCGAGATCACCGAACACATCAAACACGAACCTTGCAAGGGCGGGCACGCGAGGCCGCTTGGGCGCATGGTCGTCGTCCCCGCCGCCGGTGGGGTCGAGAACGCGCTTCGAGCCCGACCTCTGCAGGCTCCGTCCCGGCCGCTGCATCGCACCAAAACCCTAACCCTAGCCTCCTCCTCCTCCGCCGCCGCCGACGCCCGTCAGATCTGCGCGCCGCCACCACCACGAATCCAGGTCAAAAAAAGAAAGAAAACCCACAAAAATCCAGCACCCAGAGCCGAATCGAATGTGCGGGATACCGAATCGGGGCGCCCCGGCGGAAACTCCGATGAATCGAGCGGGCGAGGGCGCGCGAGAGAGAGATCTGCGCGGCGCGCGTGTGATTGCTGGGAGTGCGGGACTGAGCGCTCTCTCTCTCCCCCCCTAAGCCTTCGCCTTTCTTTACGACTTCGTGTGTTGCCTTGTTTACTTGTCGCGCTTCGCCCACCTCCGACGGAGCCACCGTCTCTCTCCCTGACGCAACGGGCCCACGAATGACGTGACACGTGGGCACGTATGTGTGGACCCTCCGGTCAGTGGGTAGACGGATTTAGTGGGGTTGATGAGGGGTGGTCTGTGCGGATGGCGGCTAGGGGGAAAAGATAGCCTGGCAGGATGATAGGATATTTTTCCCCCGAGGGCGTCGTGCACGGCCGCTCATCATTACGCTCTCCCTGACCGGCGGGCCAGTGTATTTACGGTCCACCTGTCAGTGATGCGTCGATGGGTGAGTGGGGATTGTGACAGGTGGGCCTCCTGCAGAGGGTAACCCACGAATCGGTGGGTTCCCTGGTGGATAGAGTGGTTGGTGAAAGACCGATCCCACAGGTGGCGCTCGACACTGTAGCTAGTCAAGGTCGCGGATCTTCTGTGGCTACGGGCTCTTGTGCCTCGTTGGTGTACAAAAGTTTTCTGATTCTTTGGGGATCAGCACAGGTTAACAATATCGATTTGAAGAAAATAGTTTAAAATTCGAAAATAAAAAATAGCAAGATAAAAATTGACTGAAAATTGTGTAGTTTCAAAATCAAAATCGACCATTTTTATGGAAAATCAATCGATTTTCATAGAAGGCGGACTAATTGAACTTTTTTTTTTGCACGATTTTCACCGATTTTCGATCGGTTTACGTTGCATAAGTTTCTTTTGAATTTTTGAATTGGACCAATTTACTGAACAGTTTTAGAAGCCAAGCCAGATCGATACAGGCGAAAATGGAGTGATTTTCGTCGATTTTTTGAACCCTAGATCAGCATTCCACATCGATGTAGCGTGGACTTGTAAACAAGATTCAAAATCCCGACGAAATTTAGTAAATCTCGATCGAGATCTTGGCACAGTAATCTCGTTAATTTTGGCTGGATTTTAAGTTTTTTGGCTGAATTTGATTGGATTAACGGTGAAGACCATCCACAAAAAATTTTAAAATTTTCTAATGTAGTTTGAATCATTTTTCGCTCGGTTGAAATTTATATAGCAGGGCATATAACTCATAATTTTGTTAATTTCTTATACATCTTCTTGCAAAATATGTTCATACTCCTTTTAATTATGTTTTTACATCTTCTTGCAATATATAGGGCCTGTTTGGATCCATTAGCAGCTAATAATTAGCTGGCTAATAGTTCCTAGCTAATATTAGCTAGCTAACTATTAGCTAACTAACTATTAGCTGGAGGGTGTTTGGATCCACTAGCTAATATGTGGGTAATAGATGCTATTGTCTAGAATATCCATGCTATTAAATGCTATTGGTGGTAGATGCGAAGGGTATTTTGGTTAAATGCCACCTATTAGCTGCTATTAGCTAGGTTTGGCTAGCTAATGAGATAATCATTAGTTGGGTGCTCAGCTAATAGTTAGCTGATCTATTAGCTGGGTATGTTTGGATCCACTCCAGCTAATTTTTAGCAGCTAACTATTAGCTGTATGGATCCAAACAGGCCCATAGTCAACCTGAATGCCTTTCATTTTGTGTTAATTTTATTTCATTATCTGCAATATACTCCTTTTAATTATGTGTCAATTTTATTTCATGTCTATCATTTGTGATGATAAAGTATGTTGATTATTGCCAATTGGAACTCCCATAATCCGAAAATCAGTCGAAATATTGTCAAAATTTCTAACTTTTATCGTGACAGTAGCACTGTCAGAATTTTTAAAAATTCCTCAAGCTTGATCATCATCTGAAAATTTCGTAGGAACATTACTAATGCGTCAAGACTATCTACAAAAATTTTCAACGTGTTTTGAACCATTTTTCATTCTGTTGAAATTTGCCGAGATTTCGGTAATTTCGGCTAAGATCTCAAATCCCGATCAAAAAAATCAGATTTAATTTTTGCCTTTTAGATTTCGTCCGAAATTTCGAGTTATCACCGGAATTTTGGATTTTAGCCTCTTTCGAGGTTTTATTTGAAACTGAGATTTGAAATCTTGCTTGTAAAGAGGCTGAAAAGGAGGGAGAGGCATTGCATTACACTGGTCCAAGTAGATTGCACGGCATGCATGGACAAAAGGCAACTCGATGGTTGTTTAAATATATAGTTTATCAGGCAACTAGAAGATGCTAGCTCCAGATTGTATTGTATGCTCTAGGCAACTCATGCTTCCGGAGTTTCAAAAGAGAAGTACAAACAGGATTTGTCGTAGTTTCCCAAACTAACACGCCAACATCTTCCAATATGCCCAACATGGCACTAATAGTAGATTTGGTATATGCTTAGAAACCCTGTAAAATCGTGATTTATTAGGATGCATGAAACGGGCCATAGGTTAAATCATGTTTTATTAGTGGCACTGCGAATTACAAAAGGGAAAACGGGAGATCACAAAGGCAAGCCATAAAATTTCTCTTGGTGATGGATTGAGTGGTCCCAAATAAGAACTTACATGATAGTTTCTGTCCATCCATCACTGCAAATTATCAATTGATTCTAGCTTTTACTCGTCTCAACTTGAAACTCAAGACAACTAATCCACCAATTTTATTAACTCAGTGACCATGTAGGCCGTGATAACTTGTAGAATCTTTTACCATCAACAACAAATTAGTTTTCTTTTATAGAGCTGTGAACAATATAGACCATGTTTGAATGGGCTAAAGCTAATTGTTAGTTGACTAATGGCTAGAGCTAATTATTAGCCAGCTAATAATTAGCCCATCTAATAATTAGCCTAGGGCCGTTTGGATACATGGCTAATGGTTGGGCTAATTTCTTAGAAAAGTCATGTCTACCCCTCATAACAGCTGGTGAGCGGACGCACGGGTGAGGAAGTGAGGATAAGGCCAGTGCGATGGTATTTCAGATTTTTCCCAGCGTGTTACCTACTATTAGCCCAAATTAGCTCCCACCCACCAGCTAATGGCCTAATTGTTAGCTGAGGGGTTGGCTAAAAATTAGCCTACCTATTAGTCTTCATGTTTGAATAGGGCTAATTTTTAGCAAGCTAACAATTAGCCCAGGAATCCAAATTTGACTAGGACTAATTTTTAGCAAGCTAACAATTAGCCCAGGAATCCAAACATGACCATAGCATGGAGGGTGGTTAAAAGATTAAAACAGTACAATACAAAGATAGATGCAGTTGCAGCGATTACCGATACCCCCACTAGTAACAATCAACAGGGAATGAAATCTCAAGGAAATTTCTGTCCGGACACCTTCGAATTTCATAATCCCGACGAAATTAAAAAAAAACTAGAAAAATTCAAAGCTACAATAACATAAAATCTCAACGAGGTCTCGGCATTTTTGCAAGAAATCTCAGTAAATTTGACTGAGATTTGAACAAAACTTGACCGAATTTGATCGGATTTTGGTCGGATTAGATTCTTCATGTCGTTTTACGTGTAGGGCAGTCGGTAGATCATAATTTAGGCGAAATTAAAAAAATCCTAAAAAATTCAAAGGGCGACATCACCTAAAATCTCGTTGAGATCTCGGCATTTTGGACCAAAATTTCGGTATTTTGAACCGAAATCTCAAAAATTTCAGTTCGATTCAAATTTTCCTTTTTGTATTTCATTCGGATTTCGTCCGAAAATATAAGATTTCGTCGAAATTTTAGATTTTAGAAGGTGTCAGGATAAAACCCTAAAACGAAATTTGAAACCTTACAATCAAGCGACAGCTTCAGAATACACGTAAGCTGATAAGCTCAACTCATAAAAGCAAACAAAAATACCAATTTGCTGAGAAGATGACAAGAGACATCGATAGGGAAGGATCACGAGGAGCAAAAGATCGGCTCCTGCGTGGGGCCATACACCACTCATGGTTCCAGACGAGTCTTTCTGAGAAAGGAACTGGGAGGTTTATAGTACGAAATTGAAATTTCAGTGCAGCATCAAAAGATCAAAATTGTCACTGGAAGATGTTGAAATCAAAGCAACTAACAAGAAGCTATGAAGAATCAACATCTAAAGAAGCCGTGTCAAGTAATTACACCACCAAGACTCTTGCGTGATTCTTTCGCTAGATAGCAGCTTATGTTGGAAAATCAGGTACTTTTCGATTAATTTTAATCTAGAGTTTATATAACATGACAAAATGAGTGATCATATTGATAAACCAAACAGTACTAAAATACATACTGAACATGTAGTACTTAACATAAAGAGTAGCTAGCATATTCATCACATATGCAAACAGTGCTGAAAACCATAAAAATAACACAACAGAGTTTATGAAATTATACCCTGCAGCAGGACCAGTGCCGGTGACACTGGTGGTGCTTTTCTGCTGATCAGTTGTCATGATCGCAGTTGTTCGGTGTAGTCGATCAAACTTTGATGCAAGAAGATGTTCGCAGTGCAGTCCCTTGATCGGCCACCAGGAAGTAGACAACGAAGTAGTAGAAAAATCCGAGCAGTCGCGCAGAAAGTGCGCTCCCCAAAAACCTTATCGCCGGCATATCCCGAGCAAGATCTCACGCAAACGGGGCTTCGGAGGCCTGCTTACTCCGTTTGCCTGTGCGCGCAGGAAAACAGAGCCGGGTATGCAAACGAGCAGCGCTATAGTGGAGAAGGAGAGTTGTGTTTCTTTAGTATATGCCTGCCCTTTTATAGTGCTAGGAGAGGAAGGCCAAGAGCAGGTTTCTTTAGTATATGCCTGCCCTTTTATAGCGCTAGGAGAGGAAGGCCAAGAGCAGGAAGATGAATGTCAAGAGCCGTTAGATGAAAGGGCAGCACATACTTTTATTCATGTGCCTTGAAATTATAATTAAATGGGCTTAACTCACCCAATTAATCTAACAATCCCCACCTAATTTCAAGGCAAATGGAAAAAAAAACTCCCAGTTCCACTGTAGTTCGATATATCAGTGTTTTGATGGATACTATTAAGTTGAACATCCATCTAGGACAGAGATTACTCTCATCCACAACTGACCAATGGACTATGCCTTGAATTGACAGTTTTGTGCGAATAAGTTTCACCAAAGCCCTTTACTGATACTAGGCTGCCAAATGCATCCCCTCGGTTTGGAGCATATAAGTCGTACTCCATGGCCTTTCATGAGCTTTCTAGAGATCACCCAATCTCATAGACTGTGACTAGCAGTCGGAGGTGTATTCCTCATAAGATGTCCTGTAGGACAACATCTCTGCTTATTCAAGCCACTCGGAACACATTAAGGTATAACCAACCTGCCGTACAGATTAGGAGAGTAATGCATCTCTAACGGAATGGGCTATGTACAAAAGTACTCTCCTCTCAGCCAGCCAATAGCTTGTTTCATCATCCTACTTCACGGGATCTCCGATCACATAGAATGAGTTACCACTAAGGCATGACACAAGTGGGTCTCAAGCCCATCTCCCTCGATGCTTCATCTATCACATTCCGTGATAGCCTTTTCGTAAAGGGATCTGCCAGGTTTTTAGTTGGATGGACATAGTCCAACGTTATTACTCCGGAGGTTTTCATCTTCCTGACAGATTTCAACCGCCTCTTGACGTGTCTTGATGACTTCATGTTATCCTTAGAACTGTTGACCTTGACAATCACAGTCTGATTGTCATAATTCAAAAGAATAGCAGGTACCGGTTTCTCAACCACCGGTAAGTCCATCACAAGCTCACGCAGCCAGTCGGCTTCAATAGTGGCGGTGACTAATGCTGTGAGTTCTGCTTCCATTGTTGACCTCGTTAAGATGGTCTGCTTGCAAGACTTCCATGAAACAGCGCCACCTCCCAAAGTGAACACATATCTACTTGTGGCTTTTATCTCATCGGCATCAGATATCTAGTTAGAATCACTGTAACCCTCTAGTACCCTTGGGTACCCGGTATAGTGAATGCCATAGCTAGCTGTCCCTTTTAGATAGCGCATCACTCTTTCCAGAGCATGCCAGTGATCATCTCCCGGATTTGAAACAAATCGGCTAAGTTTGCTCACAGCAAACGAGATATCTGGCCTCGTAGCACTAGCTAAATACATCAGCGAGCCAATGATTTGGGAATATCTTAGTTGATCCTTTACTATACTTTGATTCTTTCGTAATAGTACACTAGGATCATACGGTGTTAGAGCAGGTTTACAGTCACTAAATCAAAAGCGACTCAAGACCTTTTCCACATAGTGGGACTGCACAAGTGTAACCCCACCATCATCTCCTCGTAACAACTTAATGTTTAAGATGACATCTGCTTCTCCCAAATCTTTCATTTCAAAGTTTTCGGACAAAAAATCGTTGACCTCTTTAATCACATTAAAATTTGGTCCCAAAAATCGATATGTAATAGACATACAAACACAAGATCACTCCCTTTCCCCCACCATAGCGGTAATACACACACTTATCAGCTTCATTCACAACAAAACCAGCAGAAGTCAAAGTTCTATCGAACTTCTCATGCCACTGTTTAGGTGCTTGCTTCAGGCCATACAAAGATTTTAATAGTTTACACACCTTTCCTTCATATCCACTTACTACAAATCTATCTGGCTGTTCCATGTAGATTTCCTCCTCCAACTCTCCATTAAGGAAAGCCGTCTTAACGTCCATTTGATGGACAAGCAGATCATGAGAGACAGCCAATGATAGTAGTACTCGGATAGTAGTCAGTCTGGCAACAGGTGAGTAAGTATCAAAGAAATCTTCGCCTTATTTCTGGGTATAACCCTTGGCCACAAGTCTTGCCTTGTACTTTTCAATCGTACCATCAGGCCTAAGCTTTTTCTTGAACACCCACTTGCATCCTACAGGTTTGCACCCATAAGGACGATCAACGATCTCCCAAGTTCCATTACTCATGATGGAATCCATCTCACTCTGGACTGCTTCCTTCCAATAGTCAGCATCCTGAGATGAATATGCCTCAAAAATGGTTCCTGGAGTGTCATCCACTAGATATACAATAAAGTCATCACCAAAAGACTTTGCAGTCCTTTGTCTCTTACTCTTGCGAGTTGCTTCATTTTTTTCATCTATTGGATTCTCTTCAAGTGAAGGTTCAGTGTGTATTAAAGGAGTGGTAGGTTCTGGAGAGAAGATAAGTTCTTGGCTAGATGTGCTAGATGTTTCTCTCATTGGAAATATGTCCTCAAAGAATGTGACATCTCTGGACTCCATTATCATACCTTCATACATATCAGATATTCCAGATTTCACTATTAAGAACTTATATCCAACGCTGTGAAAAGCATAACCAATAAGGACACAATCCACGGTTTTAGGTCCAAGCTTGCGCTTCTTTGAGATTGGCACATTGACCTTAGCCAAACAACCCCAAGTTCGTAAGTAAGAGAGGTTTAGTCTTTTCTTATCCCATTCCTCGAATGGTGTTATCTCTTTATTCTTTGTAGGAACCCTGTTTAGGACATGACACACGGTCAATATAGCCTCACCCCACCATTCCTTGGAAAGTCCCGCTGTTTCTAACATGGCGTTAACCATCTCTGTTAGAGTGCGGTTCTTCCTCTCCGCAACCCCGTTTGATTGCGGTGAATTGGGAAGCGTCCTCTCATGGATTATACCATGTTCCTTGCAGAATAAATTTAACTCATTTGAAAAATACTCTCCACCACGATCGGTCCTAACCCGCTTAATCTTTCTCTCAAGTTGGTTTTCTGCTTCAGCTTTATAGATCTTAAAATAGTGAAGTACCTTATCTTTAGACTTTAGTAAGTACACATAGCAGTATCTAGTAGAATCATCTATCAAAGTCATGAAATACCTCTTACCACCCTTTGTCAACTCTCCGTTCATTTCACACAAATCGGAATGAACTAGCTCTAATGGTGCCAAGTTCCTTGCCTCTGCTGCTTTGTGAGGCTTGCGGGGTTGCTTCGATTGAACACATACTTGGCACTTAGGACCTTTGATTGGGGTGAATTTCGGGATTAAACTCATACTGGCTAAGCGCGTCATGCAACCAAGATTAATATGATAGTCGTGAATGCCATATATTGGATTCATCATTACATACATGATTCACCACATTGTTGCACAAGTCTGTCACAGATAAGCGGAACAAGCCTCCACTCTCATAGCCTTTACTAATAAAAGATTCAAATATGGATACAACACATTTGTTGGACTCAAATACTAGCTTATAACCATCTCTACACAAAAGAGATCCACTGACAAGGTTTTTATTTATCGCGGGTACATGTTGTACGTTCCTCATTCGCACAACCTTACCTGAAGTGAACTTCAAATCAACTGTGCCGATCCCACGTACAAACGCATGCGACCCATTCCCCATCAGCACGGAGGAAGTCCTTGTGACCTGGTAAGAAGAAAACAGAGACTTGTCAGCACACACATGTATAT
The DNA here is from genome assembly GCA_036346355.1 of Rhipidocladum racemiflorum. NCBI lineage: Eukaryota > Viridiplantae > Streptophyta > Magnoliopsida > Poales > Poaceae > Rhipidocladum > Rhipidocladum racemiflorum. The sequence goes on from CM070572.1 coordinate 24,762,795, forward strand.
TTGGCCCCAGTGTCAACCCGCCAGTCTGGTGAGTGACATACTGATAGAACAGTAGGTACTGTTACATACCCGGTTGTTCCCTCTTCAGTATTGCCAATAACAATGTTGGCGGACTTTTTCTGCTTATCTTTGCACTCGGTGCAATCCTTAGCCCAATGGCCACACTTGCCGCAAACAAAGCAGTCTCCTTTCCCTGAATTCTTCTTCTTCTTGAAGCTAGTAGATTGAATGGATTTATTTTTATCATTGAACATGTTCTTGTTTTTCTTGCGGGACCGAAAGTTTCTCTTCTGTACTAAATTGGCACTAGAACTTCCATCAAGCCCTTTTTCCTTAGTGTCTTTTGCCCTCGCCTAATGGTCTATCGACCAAGTTCACGAATGAATTCTAGGCTAATGGCAGATTAGATTTTTAGGGTTAAGACAAGGACAAGTGTCTTACCACGATTGAAACAACGGGAAAGATTGCAAAGATAACAACGCGGCTCACGATGAACTTAGTCCATCGAGCCGGTCTTAGGTTATGGTTTTGGCTCGGCATTGAAGATGATATGACGATGAGGCTGGGCTCACATCACGATGATAGAACAGACGAGGACATCGCACTAGGGCTCTTGCATGAATGCACGCATGCGATGACAACGAAGCGAGAGCAAAGCGTTAACGGCAAACGTTAACGGTGGAGCGTTAACGGCGGAACGTTAACGACAAAACGTTAACGGCGGAAGGTTAACGGTGAAACGTTAACGACAAAATGTTAACGGTGGAGCGTTAACGGTGAAACGTTAATGGCAAAATGTTAACGGAGGAACGTTAACGACGAAGCGTTAACGGCGGAGCGTTAACGGTGAAGCAAAGCGATGGCAAGATGCGCATGAAATAAGATATCGGCCGTCGGTGCAACGACATGACCATGATAAAGCGCTACCAAGGATGGATCACCGAGACGCGAATCGATAACAACGGCTAGGTTGAAAGACGACGGTTTTAGGCCGGAATCGGGCTCCGACGGCAAACGGAGAGCAAAAGAACTTCAAGGATGGTCCAAAACAGTACATGATGATCCACCGGATGCAACAACACGGCCGGAGCAAGCTAAAATAGCCGGCGTCAAAAGACGACGCGCGACGACGGCAAAACGGCGGCCTAAATATATAAAAAAATTTCCGGAGGATGGGATGGCAAAGGGGGGATATCTACCGCGTAGAACGCGATGAGACGAACTCAACAGTAAAGGCGGATTTTGCGACGACGCGACGGATTGATCACAATCTACCGATTAACGGGTTTCGGACCCAAATTTCACACGGTCATAACTTCTAGAATAATGATCGGAACTTAACGAAATTTGACCGAGAGCTATATGGGACCAAGAGGAACACAGTGACTCAGGTGGCTTGGAGTTTTACCTTCTGGATCAGTGGGGAACGCGCGAGGATGATTGTCGATGTATGAAACGTAATCTGATCGGAGAAAATATTTTTCTGCGCACAAACCAGAGAGCAAAACCGTAGGGCAGTATGTGCATCACGTAGAGGACATCACCAGGAGTCTACACAAAACATTTCACTGTCCAACTCCAAAAATTGAGGGAGATATGGCCTCAGCAAGATTTGAATTGAAACAGCGATAACTTTTGATTCCGTGGGCCAAATTGGCTGAAATTTGGAGGGAAAACAGATGGTACCTCATGGCTCACCATGGTGAAGATGGATCTTGAAAAGAGTCGACGAGCTGCCCAGGACGAGGCTCCAAAGTTCGGCCGTCGTCGGGCGACGTCCGGACTTCTCGGCGGCGGCTCGGGCGTTTTGAGCAATTAATCTGAGGTTGAGGACGTGGGGAAGGGTCTAGGTGCATCCACAAAGGTTAGGGGAGGCGGCTAGATAAATAAAAATTAAGTTTGGAGGAGTTTGGATCGGTTTGGGCATTATCACAGCAGTTGGCGTCTTGGCACTGTCGGATTAAGTGGCGTGGCCGTAGTGGGGTGACACGTGGCCGCGGTGAAGCGTGCGTGCCAGCGTGCTGGTGCTCGTGGGCCGGGGCGGCTGGCTCGGTGGGCCGAGCGGGAGAGAGAGAAGAGATTGAGCCCAAATTTCGAAATCCGATTTTTCAACATTTTTCGATTTAAAACAATTCCATAAATTCAAATAAATCATTTGAGGCAATAAAAATACCAGAAAAATTCTAGAAAAATTCTAGAAAATATTGTGAGACATTTTGAACTCAAATAAAATATTTTCAACAAAACTTTATATAAACTTTTCAGAATAATTAATTAATTTCAATAAAAGGGCTTAATACAAATCGATTTCAAATAAATCCAATAAATAGCAAACGAGCTCCGAAATATCTCAAAAATTACAGAAAAATTTGTTGAAGCACAAGGAACCCAAATAAAATAAAATTTATTTTATTTGAAATTTAAAATAATCAAATTAAATTATTTTAGCTTTTAGAAAATTCAAATCAAGCTTTATAAACGTGAGAAAATCAACCGAAATTTTCGGGAAGCTAAACTAAACCAAAAAATTTTGAAAACCCAAATTTTGGGATGTTACACTGGGCTTGCGACCGGTCAACAGTGGAATGATTGTGTGGTTACTTGGTCAATTTTACGGAGTTACCAAGTTACCCTTTTGGCTCCTTTTACCGAATTACTAAATGGTTCTACAGCTACGGATACCCGCAATCCGAACAGGTAAGGACGAATTGCCGAAGGATGAACTCGGTTTAATGAGAGGTGCCGACTCAGCCCCAACGGGTCTGGTATCTCGGTGATCAATACCTCGCCTGCGGGTCTGACGGCAATCCCCTTTCTCATCTATTCGTTCAATTCGCAATTTAAAATTTTCGCAAATAATTTTCGTTAACTACTGCTCTAATTACTCATTACTGTTATTATCTGCTTAGTTGAATTTCTAGGGTATTACAACATAGCATACGCTTTATTGTGTTGCACGAATTGCCTCATTAAAACCTTATGTAAGAAAACTTCTGTGAAAAACTTAATAAGGAAAAAGAGTACAATTCACCCAAGTTTCAATGTTAATCTTCGAGATTCATGTTGGGTACTCAAACTCCATGTTCGAGATTTTATGTAGGGGTATGTGAAAATTCTCCCCCTGAAATTTGCACTTTTCTATGTCTCATCATCCCAATTCCTCTAACACACCTTTCAAATGTAGATGTTGGAAGTGACTTAGTAAATAAATCGACGAGATTCTCATACGATTTAGTGTGCAGTATCTTGATTTCATTCATCTTGTGTATTTCATGAGCTTAGAAGAACTTGGGGTTGATGTGCTTCGTGAGGTTGCTTTTCACATATCCCATTTGTACTTGAGCAACACAAGCTGCATTGTCTTCATAGATTATAGTGACAGTTTGCTCAACGTTCAAGCCACATGACTTCTGGATGTGGTGAATCATTCTTTAAAGCCATGCACATTCTCGAAAGGCTTCATACAAGGCAATGATTTTCGAGTGGTTTGTCGACATCGAGACAAGAGTCTGCTTAGACGACTTCTAAGAGATTGCTGTTCCACCACAAAGGAAAATATACCCAGTTTGTGACTTGCCAGTATGCGAGTCCGATAGGTATCCAGCATCGGCATAGCCAACCAAAATTAATTTATGATTTCTTTTGTAAAACAAGCCAAGATCTTTACTTCCTTGGAGGTAACGGAAGATGTCCTTGATCCCTTTCAATGTCTTTTCGTGGGTTCTGCACTATACTGAGTTAGCAGATTCACAGCGAACGTAATGTCCGGCCTGGTGTTATTTGCAAGGTACATGAACACTCCAACTGCACTCAGATATGGGGATTCCGCTCCCAGGATTTCCTCCCCCTCTTCTCTAGGCCTGTATGGGTTTAGGTCTGCTTGTAATGACCTTCCGAAACCAAATTTCTCTAGCACTTTTTGCGTGTATGACGTTTGGTGTAGCAAGATTCCTTCTTGGACATGCTCAACCTGCAAGCCTAAATAAAACTTGGTTTTACCTAGATCTTTCATTTCAAACTCAGACTTCAAGTATGAGCATGCTTCTTTTATTTCTTCATCCGTCCCAATGATGTTTAAGTCATCTACATAGACGGATATTATACAAAATCCATTCGAGGATCTTTGTATAAAAACACATGGATAAACTTCATTGTTTGTGTAGCCTTTCTTGCAAAGAAAACCACTCAATCGATTGTACCACATTCTTCCCAGCTGCTTCAGTCCATACAGTGATTTCTCTAATTTTACATTATATAGATTTATGTTTGCTCTGTATTGGTTCGGGACAGGGATACCTTCTAGTATTTTTCATGTATATGTCCGAGTCCAAGTTTCCATATAAATATATTGTGACAACATCCATCAATTTCATTTTCAACTTCAAGTTGATTGCCATTGAGATTAGATATCTAAAGGTGAATCCTCCCATGAACGGGGAATATGTTTCTTCATAATCAACCCCAGGACGTTGAGTCAAACCTTGTGAACAAGCTTTGCCTTGTACCTTACAACTTCATTGTTTTCATTTCTCTTCCAAACAAAAACCCATTTCTGACCTATTGGGTTTATATAAGGAGGCGTGTGACACACAGGCCCAAACACCTCTCTTTTGTTCAGAGAGATTAAGGCTCCGTTTGGTACGGTTCCAGATTCTAGTAGAAACGGAAACGATTCCAGATTCTTGGTAGAAACGCTTCATGTAGAATCAGAATCACTTTTCTGCAAACTGTTTGGTACGGTTCCAGATTCTAGTAGAAACTAGTAGAAACGGGGTTGAGGATGATTCAGCCACGACGTGGAAAAAAAAGAAACGTTCCGAGGAGAATCGTTCCGAGTTTTAGCTCGTTTGGCTGGGTTTCTCCTAGATTATGGTAGAAACAGCTCGGTTTCAAGTTGCCAAACGAGGCCTAACTATGGAGTGATTGTCTTCTTCCATTCTTCCCAATCTAGCCTTTTCTTGCATTCTACGAGAGATGCAGGTTTGGGATCACAATCAATAATTATGGCAATCTTCTTTGCAAAGTATGCATCGACATTGGATGTTGCTCTATTCAGGGATTCACCCATTATTACAAAATTTATGGCCATTTCATCATGGGGTGCTTCTTCATGCACTTCTGCTTGTTCTTCACTACTGTTTTCCATCACAGGAGCAAGTTCCTTTAGTTTTTCATCGCCTATGTGTGCGCACACATTATTTTCAGCGGCTTCTTGTGATGAAAGATTCAAATCTGGAATTGCCTTTGCCACAGGCTTCTTTCCAGTGTTAGGTCTCAATTGGTTTCCCTTCTTGTTTTGAGGCATTTTCGTGATTGGCTGCGGAAGTCCTCTTGCCCAGTTTTCCCCAGACGTCTTCGGGTACTATGGGTTTGAGAAGCCAGATTTTTTGTTCTTTTTCTTTGAGGCCTCGGAATAGGATGAGGGATACCTTCTGCTTTCTTTGGTATTTCGACCCTCTCTGGTGCATTTCTAGCAGGTACATGTGACTTAACCACGCTCTTTAGATCACACAAAAGAATAGGCAATTCATTTGCTAGGTTTTGCAAATCAATTATCTTCTGGACTTCCTGATTTGCTTCATTAGTGCGAGGGTCATGTGCGGGGATCCCAATGGAATACCATATGATTTTTCGGTATTTTTCATCCAAAGGTTGATTTCCTCCTCCTAGTGATAGAAAACGGTCCTAGTCAAAGATGCAATCAGCGAATCAGACTGTATGCAAGTCTCCAGTCATGAGTTTCAAATACCTGATTATGGATGCACTCTCATAACCATCGTATATCCCAGACTTACGGAGAGGGCCCATTGCAGTCCGTTGTGGGGGTGGTATAGGTACATATATCATACAACCAAACTTTCTAAGATAAAAAATCTTCGGGATAACCCCTTGCACTAAGGCCCTGTTTGGTAGAGCTCCAGCTCCCAACTCCATCCCGAATCTGGGTGGAGCCCTGCCAAACACCCCAACTCCACAAAACCACGGAGCAGGCAACTCCATGGAGCAGGCAGAGTTCTAGTACATTTTTTTGGAGTAAGGGAAAAGGTGCTCCGCGAATGAATTTTTTCAGAGCAGACGTGGAGTTGAGGAAAAATTACCCACCTTTGCCACAGGGGTAATACCCCTTCCAATTTCCAGCACCCACCCCACATCCCGATCCGACCCGGCCCCTCCTCGCGCGTGCTAGGGCGAGTGCGCTCCCCTCCCTATGCCTGGCGGCGGCTCCCTGCACCTCCTCCCAGCTTGGCCCGCCGGCAACGCTCCTCCCTGCGCTCGACCGCCCCTCCTTGAGCTCGGTCGGCCCTCCTCCCAGCTCGGCCGCTGGCGACACCCCTCCCTACGCTCGGCCACCCGTCCTCCCTGCGCTCTGCCACCCCTCCTCCCTGTGCTTGCGCTCGGCCGCTGGCGGTAGCCCTCCCTGCACTCGGTCGCTGCCCCTCCCTGCCAAGGTGAGGTTGCTAGATCCCTAAATCCATATATCTCAATTTCAAATCATCCATCCATTCACTGTGAATACCCGATCCTTGTTTGTTGAGTACCGGGCTAGCTTGTTCTTCAAAGATGGTTCAATGCTAATGAATATTTGTTGGATGCATTATGATGCATTTTGCTGGGACTGTGGGATGCGATTGTTTTTTCTATGCAAGTAAAGAACCTATCCTGCACGTGATAAAAAACATAACCAATACCAGGATTCAGAAATCACTGGTAACCAGATTCCAGGTTTCTGAACCCTGGCCTGATTCTAGCCCTTATACACCCCCTTCTTCCTTCTCAATTTCTTGTGGACTGTTGGGTGCCCTGTTCTTCAAAGATAATTTGTTGTGCTTCATGTATGTATGTATGCATTGCTAGCTTGCTGGGAGTTGGCAAGTCACCCTCTCACCATCCAGATTTTGACCTTTCAATTCTCATCTTGTCACCATCCTTACAACAGTAATCAGTCTCTCATAATCACTTGCTTGTATTTATTGGAGCCTTGGAGAAGCAGCAAAGACCAAAGTCTTGACAAATCATTTTCCAATAGAACTATATATATATATATATATATGTATGTATGTATGTATGTATGTATGTATGTATGTATGTATGTAGGTAGGTAGGTAGGTTGTGCTTTATTATTTCACCATATCATCCATCAACGGCCAAAAAGGTTGTACTACATGTGTTGGTTAGACCATTTTTCTTAGCTGACTGTTTTGCTAAGGCTTGTATTTACATTTGGAAGCAAGTAGAAGTACCAGGTCGCTTGCCATCATATGAAGTAGACTAGATCTGTGCTTCTTCTTGTTTGGGTTAGTTTGTCTAAGAAAATATTTCTAAGCATGACTGACCACTTGAGTTGGTGGCCTGGTAGTAACAAAATAGACTATACCCCTCCAGTATCCATTCCCTGGATTTCAAATTGTTAGATGATTGGTACTTGTTTGCACTATTTTTGCTCAAATTGTTAATTGTCATAAATTGATGGATGCACAACAAATTGATAATCTATCCAGATGGCTGTTGAGTGGAATGATTTGAACACTAGAATCATTTGTGAGTTGTTTGTTGAACAAGTGGAGATTGGAAACCGACCAAACACGCACTTGAACCCTGTTGGTTACGTAGAGGTCAGAAAAAGATTTAAAAAAGAATAAGCATAGACCTCAACAAGACTCAAACCAAGAACAAGTGGGATAAGTCGAAATATGAATTTACAACATGGAATAAGTTGTTATTGAGGCAGACAGGCGGGGGTTGGGACCATGAGAAAGGTACTCTCAATCAGGATGATGAATGATGGGAGAAGGCAAAGAAGGTTAGTTTGTGCACATATTTTAGTTTTTCATTGTGAACCATGACTAATGAACTAATATATATTTATTTCCAATGTGCCAGGACATTTCTGGTTGTGGCAAGTTTAAGAAGAAAGGCATTCAAAATGAAGACCTTCTTCGGCAGATGTATCGTGACATTTCCAATGATGGTGGAGACCATTGGAATCCTATGGGTGCCACTCCTGTAGCACCTTCTGCAAGTAGTGGTGTACACAATGTAGCTACACAAGACCGGGAGGATGAAGGCATGAATGATTATGTGGTTCCTGATGATTCTCCTAGCACTAGTAACGGCAAGAGACGTGCTCATCTTGTTCTTGATGAAGGCAAGAAGGCTAAGACAAGTACAACACTTACAATTCAAGAACAAATTATGAAGATAGCTGATTCGGCCTCATCTGTGGCTGCTAAACATGAAGATCGTGCTTCCATCTCACAAGTCATGGAACTTGTTCTTGCTTGTGGTGCAAATTATGGAAGCAATGAGCATTACGTTGCTACTGATTTGTTTGTGAAAAGGGAGCAGAGGGAGATGTTCATGACATTGCCTAGTAATGAGATTAGATTTGAATGGCTAAGGAGAAAGTACGTAGACAAGTATGGGCAGTAATGAGATGTGGTTCTGAACTAGTTGTATTGATTTCTTATTTGTGTATGAAGACTATTTTTATGTAATGTTTGGATACTGTCATAATGTTTGAAGACAATTTGTTTGAAGACTATTATTTATTTTTGTCATTCTTTTTATTGTACAGATGTCTGAAAGTGATAGTGATGATTCTAGTGAAGAGTTGGAACAATTTTTTGATATGGTTCTAGGTGCTGCTGAAATAGTTCAAATATATTGCGAGTTGTACCTACACAAGGCACCACCAAGGACATCACGAACAAGTGGCATGGGATGGTTGATTAAGGCGCTAAAGACTCTTGGAGAATGTCATACCCAACTATGTATGAACCAAACCATCTTCATGGATCTACATGGTTTGTTGGGGAATGGGTATGGATTGCAATCATCTATACACATGAGCACTTACGAAATATTAGCAATTTTCCTATTTACATGTGGTGGATGTGAGTCTAATAGGAGAGGTCAAAATCGGTTCAAGCATTCAGGTGAAACCATTAGTAGGAAGTTTGATGAGGTTCTAAACTGCTTGGTTGCTATGGCAAAAGATTACCTAAGACCTCACGATCCTAATTTCCCAACTGTCCATAAGAGGATTAGAGATGACAAGAGAGCTTATCCACACTTGAAAGATTGCATTGGTGCTCTTGATGGAACACATATTCGTGTATCTCTTACAACCAGGGGTGGAAATCGAGCCAAATCGTTGTTTTTTTGAGCTTTTTTGAAATTGACACAGTTTGATTCAATATGATTTTATTTACAATTTGGAAGTATTTTTAGAGTCGAGCCAACGAGCCGAGCCGAGCCAAAGCAAAAACCAATTTCATTCAAAATTAACTCATTCAATGATTAATCAAAAAACGAGTGTAATTGAAGTAATTTTGAACCGAGCCAACGAGCCTCACAAACGAGCTTTTTTTTCCAGCCCTGCTTACAACTGAAGAGCAAATAAGGTATGTTGAAAAAACTGGAATTCCAACTCAAAATGTGCTCGCAGTTTGTGACTTTGATATGCGATTCACTTATGTATAGCTGGTCAACCGGGAGCAATGCATGACACAAGTGTATTGTACCATGCGATCAGATGGATCGAGAGTTCTTTCCACATCCTCCACAAGGTAATGCACTTTCAAATATTCATTAAATTTACATAAGTGAGTTCTATTGAATTAATAACTTGCTTTACTTTTTTATTTTAACAGGCAACTATTATGTTGTTAATGTGGGCTATCCTAATCGACCTGGTTACCTAGCACCATATAAGGGAGAAAGATATCATTTACCTGAGTGGCATAGAGGTATGGAACCGAATACTCATAGGGACAAGTTCAATAGAATACACTCATCAATGCATAATGTTATCGAGCAATCATTTGGAGTATTGAAGATGAAGTGGCAAATCCTGTACAAGATGCCAAGCTATCCGATGCACAAACAAAAAATGATTGTTGCGGCTACTATGGTGCTTCATAACTTCATACGTGAGCATGCTAGTGGAGACTAGGACTTTGAAAAATATGATCGAGATCCTAACTACATACCTACCATCCCAGAAAGATACAACAAATATGCAGTTCCTCATCAAGCGTCAGATGGGACAACTACTCAACCAAATATTGTTACTATGGATGCATTTCGAGATGAATTGGCAATTGCTATTGCGCTTTCCTGGAATTAATCTTATTTTTTCATATATGTTCTTTGATGGAACCATTTCAATTATATATTTATAGCATACTATGTTCATGATCAGACAATAAGAGAGCTTGTTTGAGGGTTAATAAAGATAGGGAAAAATATACATATATATGTAGTCCTTTTGACTTGAGTTGTACGGAACCATTTCACTTATATATTCATAATATTGGAGTTGTAACTAATGTGATCGCGATTCATTTCACATAATGATTCCATATACGCTTTATTTGTATTGCGATATACTGGTAGCTGCTATCTGATTAATTAAGAGAGCATTGGCATACGATGCATTAGGGTGCATGGGGTTCTTGATGTCCAAAAAAAGATCCTAAAGTGTATTGTGTCATGATCAGATGGAGAGGCCAGATATATTGATGAGAGAATACATCTTTTTCCGATGAAAATGTATGAATAAAACATACTTTATTGATGACATGCAAGGGTAATATTGACCATTCACTATCATTCTAGGATCTGGAGCTAACCTCATGGCCAAACACCACAACTCCAACTCTAGTTCTGAAGTGGAGCTGCTCTACAGTGGAGTTGTGGAGCAGAGATGAAAAAATGGAGCTGGAGCTCTGCCAAACAGGCCCTAATTGTATAGGTGAATGGATGTTGAAGGTCGATGGTCTAAAATTGATGAGTGCTGCTGCATGCAGGACTGCGTATCCCCAACAAGGGTCGGGCAAGTTACAACCCAGCAAAAGTGGTCATATTATAAATTTGATCATCTTTATTAGTGCTTCGGCTAATCCATTTTGCGTATGGACGTGCTGTACAGAATGCTCAACGGCTATTCCAGTTACTGTGTAATAATCATCTAATGCCTTAGAAGTGAATTCGCCTGTATTATCTATTCGAATGGACTTCACACAATGATCAGGAAAAGCATTCTTAATTCTGATGATCTATGAGATCAGCTTTGCAAAAGCATGGTTTCTTGCTAACAGCAAATATACATGCGTCTATTTCGAGAAAGCATCAATGAGTACCATGAAGTACCGAAATGGCCTCGATAATGGCTGAATTGTACCACAAATATCCCCCTGAATGCATTCCAGGAATGCAGGAATTTTATTTTACACTTTCATAACAGAGAGTCTAGCTATTAATTTCCCAGTGGGCACACAAAATCTTTATGATTTGGAAAAAATTTAACATTAATGCCATGAACTTGTGAGTTGTTAACTATATTTCTCATCATTCTAAGACCTGTGTGGCTTAATCTACAATGACATAGAGAAAATAATTCAAATTATGAACTCACATGATTCATATGAGGGACATTTTTCTAATACTATTTTTCTACATTCCGCGTGCTTCACAACGCACAAAAATTCTTTGCCATGTTCTTCATTTGTTTCTATAACTCAAGATATTCGTGTTGATTCAGGGTACAAGAGGGCTTCTTCGATTACCAAAGTAGTACCCATTGGTAATATAATCGTGGCTTTTTCTGAGCCTATTATATATGAGTCACTTCCTGCTATTGTAGTAATCCTTCCAGCGTTCTTCGTGATTGACTGGAAGTATTTAGACTCTCTTAAGATGATATTCGTTGTGCCACTATCAGCAATGCATATCTCCTCCATTTGGATGTTACACAGTTTCAAAAGAAATAGAATTATACTCAGACCGTGGTAAAGTAATTCAAACATTGCTTATAAAGATAGAATACTGGAATAAGGAATAAATTGCATATCCATTCATGAGAAAAATTTATGCTCTTCTAGAGCTTACAATTCATTATTCAAAATGCACTAACGGCCATAAAAGAAATGCTAATAATGCAATTCATGCATTAAACAAAATTTGTAAAGAATGCATTGACTTTTATCTCTATGTCATCAACAGAGGTTTTTTCTTCAGTTGCCATGAGCTTGGCTGCTGCATCAATATCTAGGCTAGACTGAGAGGACAATGCAAGTGGGGTGTCCTAATCCATGGCATCATTATCGTCTACCTCGGCAAAATATGCCTATGCCGGCGCATTGTCTTTTGCCTTTTTCTTGGCCTGATATGCATTAATGATTTCCTTGGGTTCCCGGCATATCTTCGACCAATGTCCCCAAGTACCACACTTAAAGCACGTTTGATTCTACTGTCCATGCGGCTTAGTGGGTTGTTTCTCCTTGTCATTCTGCTTCTCATGGGCATTGGACTTTCCCTTGGCCAGATATCTCTCCTTTCCACCTTTCTTGCCATTCTTCTTTTAAGTGATCTTTTTCACCTTGTAGCTATTAGCATTGACTCATGTGCCAATGCCTCTTCCAGGTGGCTGTGAGATGAAGTTCTTGTGCAGAACATCATCTTGTGACTATGCAACTTGCATAACATCAATTATTTCTCTATACTCCTCGTATGCGTCATGACGATAGCCGCAAGCACTCTGGATAGCACTGGGGTGAAAGGTGGAGAGAGTTTTCTCAATCTTATCCTCGTTAGTGATCTTCTTGCCACATAGGAAGATATTGGTACAAATTCTGTGCAAGGCAGAATTGTACTTTGCCACTATTCTGTAGTCCGCAAACCTCAGGCAAACCCAATCTTGTTGTGCTTGGGGGCAAGATGGTGTACTTGAACTTCTCGAACCGCTTCTGTAGTGCAGTCTATAACTCAAGTGCACTCTCATCAGCCATATATTTATTTTTCAAGGTGGCTGAGAGGTGATGCCTGAGGAAGTGCAAAGCTTGATCATTTTGCTCAGCAGTAGGTTGCGCGTCTTTTGAGGACCCTAAGCCGATGGCAGCTCAGAGCTTCCTACCCCCAAGCACGATCTTCACATCTGATGCCCATGTGAGGTAGTTCTGACCATGCGGGGTCAGTTCTTCAAACTCACGGTTGACAATGCCAGACATCTACATATTTACAAAATTCCTTTATTATATTACTTTGTGCAATCTAATAGAAAATGGTTGAGAGATTCAAATAAAGAAACAAGCAAAATTCTCCTGAATATCCAGTAAAAGAATAGCAATAATTGCAAAAATACGTAAAAATATTAATAAATGCAGAAAAAAGGCTAAGGAAAGTTAAACCATAGCCAAATAGTTTTTCTGGAATTTCCTATGAATTTTTAGAATTTTTCTGTCAATTTTTTGAATTACTAATCAATTTTTTCAAAAAAAAAAGAAATTAAAATTTTTTTTTGGGGGGGGGGCAAAGGGGTAATTTCCCCTCCCCCCTGCGCCATCCGGATTTAACCAGATTCCAATCGGTCGGCCTTAGGACTTCAAGTCCGATTGAAAGAAGGGGAGGGTCGTAGCGAGAGGCCGTCGAGCGATGAAGGCTGCGATTAGCGGCCGGCGACTCGGCGGCACCGTGCACCGCGATGGCGGCGAGAACAAGCGGCTCGGCGCGGCAAGTAGCCGGTGGCAGCCGAGGAGGCGTGCGGCGAGCCGACGGCTTCAAGGGCGCAAGCCGGCGGTGCTTCGGGCCGAGGCTCCAGGCTGGGAGAGAGCGGCAGCTCCATGCGCGAGCCGAGAGGTCACCGTGGTAGCGATGGCGGCGCCTTGCATCTTGTGAGAGGCCGGCCGACAGCGGCCGTGTGCGAGCCAAAGTCGACCAATGATTGAGGGCAATCGGCGGGCTTGAGCCACACACGGCCGCGGGCGGCGGCCGGTATGACGTCTGATCGACCAGCGATGCTTCAAGCTTCGTGGTGACTTCACAACGGCTTCAGGTGCCGGCGGGTTCGATGGGGGTCGGCGGTGATGGATTCGGGCCAATCGGCCGCAAAAACTTTGCACTGTAGCTTCATGTACAGTAGATGCATATATCAAATTCATACAAGATTAGCTTAATCCCGCGTCTCACCTTTCAATTATCCTCGTCGGCAAAGACTCGTGCTTATAACGTGTTAGAGAACCTTGCTACCGGAGTAGTTCAGGGTTCCCGAACAGATCTAAAAGTGGAGAGCAAAGAGAGACACAGTATGGAGGAAGATTGATCGATTATTTCTTCTGATTACATGTACATTAGGGGGGCCATCTCCTGCTATTTATAGTCTACGACTAGGATTTCGACTAAGGAACCATATAAGCCTTCGTGAGTCATCTAGTTTCCCAACAATTTCTGGCATTAAGACTATCTCCAGCAGCTTCCCTTCCCCTTCAAATCCCTTCACGAACAGATCCCAAGTGCTCCAGTGGATTCCCTTCACGATTCCCTTCGGAAGGGATTCAAACAGTGAATCTCTTTATAAATGGATTCTCTCTCCAATCCCTTCACAAATCCCTTGAGGGGATGCTGTTGGAGATAGTAGGAAATAAAGGGAATGAATATGGAGAAGGGAATTGGGAAGGGAATGGAATGAAGGGAAATTGCTGGAGATAGTCTTAGTCCCAATACCACCTTGCTTATGAAAAGTGAAAACCCTACAGACAGCTCCTCAGATATGTCACTATTAGTTTCGTACTAGAGTATTCAGTACTCTACCTTCTTAAGAAGCAGACGTACCTAGTTGCAACAACAGCACAGCGTCTTACAGACGTGGTGTTATTAGCTTCCTTTTGCAAGGGCACACGTCTGCAAAACCGGACCCCCATTGAACAGTCTTAAACATGTGAGCAAATGAGCAATCACAAAGTGCCTACACCTGAAAGATCCCATTGAAAGCCTATCGTTTTCCAGATCGTGAAATCCATGTAGAAATAACAGTAACTATATACACCCGTGACCTACGTAGAACCATGTAATATCACTAGTAGTTTGTGGCGTAAGAGCATCCAGCCGCGCAAGAAATCACAAATCCCACAGTTCAGATTGACGTAGACTACTTGCATGCTCTGATGCTTACAATTTATGAGAATTTTCATGCGAGAACTAAGAAGCAAACCTTCGAAACTACATGCAGAAGTGGAACAATTTGTCGATTGATCTGACAGCGATGAAGGCCCCAACAATCATCTGGCATGCTCTGCAGTGCTGCACTCAAGAACCTGCAAAATTGCCATTCATCAACACATAACGCGGTTCATTCAGTTCGTGGTACGAGATTCGGGTTCACGGTTCGTCACTTTTTCTTTTAATTTTCACTGTAAATACAAACTCCGTACCTTAAACCGGTTCGGATTCGACGAATCCAATTCATGATTCGTGAGGGTTTACAGCTAATCCAGTAGCTATGCATCAATATTTACTTTAGCTTTTCGGGTGATGAAAAAATAATGGTATTGCTTAAACCTAGCTGATCTGGTGATAAAGAAACTATAATGACTGCCCAAGAAGAACATGCACCAGACAGTTTACTACATTATCCCTCTATTACAACCGGGAGGTTTCCAGTCTCCTCAGGGCATCCAGGTGGCTCTCCGCCGTTTTCCGAAAAAGCCCCTCCATTCCTTCAAATTATGGATAGATCCCTGTGCAAGAAAATTTTTTCCGGATTGCGTTTAAGTCCCCCGTTCATTACTTTACGGAAAGAGGCTCCCGTTAAATACAAATCGCGAACGAATCCTTTTCTTATTTTTCAGGATAGTGCTCAAGTCCAAAAATATAACAAATAGGTCTCCACTCCTTACGTTAAGGTCCTTTATCCGTTTTCCCCAGAAAAAATATTTTCATGAATAGAAATACATGTGCATCTCTATCTCTAGACTTTTTTTCCCAACTCGATCTCTAATATTTTTCGAAACATGTATTGTTAATTCATTTTTCGTTCACGCGCGCGGCGGCGTGCGCCGCGCTTACTGTCCTAGTTGAACTAACAATACAAGGATTTCTCGCATCACAAAACTGTATTCAAAGGACAGAAGAAGTGTTTACTATCTAAAGATCAACAGCACAACATGCTAGAAGTTTCCAGGCCAGAATTTATTGAGCAGACGATTAAATAGGGTACTGATGCATTACATGAAGAAAGCAGTATTAGACCTTAAGATGCCATAAACTGCAGCAATAATGTTTTTGGAGTCAGCTCGAATCCTTGAAGAAACAGGCAAGCAATTGCAATTGAAAAGTGAAGCAATTCAGCAGAAATGATAGGAGTGAATTTTACAATCCGCTGAAAAGCTGCCAACTAGTGTAGCTAAGAATATGCACATAGGCTTCATTGATCCTACAACAACATGATCAGAACATTCAAATAAGTTCATAAATTGACAGCTGACAATACAAGGACATAATTCAAATGTTCTATGTAGCTACATGTTGCATCACAGCTACAAGTTTGGATCCTTTTATTCAAAAAGTATCTGCAAGCAAGGAACAACAGAGAGACTGACTTTGCTGAACCTACCACCACCTGCAGTAAGTTAGCAACTAGGTGATCTTTTCTCCTCCCATTTATATGAAACTACTCGATATCTGGATCCATGAAGGTGCCCATCAGTGGATGATCCCAAACCATTGCAAGCGATGTTACAGACATATGTAGCTCACAGAGATTCAAATCATGATGAGAAGGAACCGGCATGCAAACAGGAAATAAATAACATATTATAACTTCAAGGACAAGTCGATCATCCCATTTGCTAGATCTTCATTGCCTACACTCTGCTCAATAGCGTTGTGGATCATTGTACCAGATGATGATGAGCCACCTGATCCTTGCAGTACCCGCCAAGCCTCTTCATGATTCTTCTTTCCACTTGAAACCTCGCAGCCAGACTCAGCAGAGTGTGCAGAGCTTCCTTCCTTCATCCCAGGATTTTCACCCTTCCCTTGGCTTATTGTTAGAGCGGCCTCTCGACTCCTCTTTGCAAGGTTACGCTGGAGCTTGTGCGCATTCTGGTGGCCACCTAAAGCCTGAGAGCTCCGGAACTTCTTAGAACAGTAGCAGCAGGAAAACGCTGTTGGAAGCCTTGGAGGGTATGACGGATGGAGCGACAAGTTTAGGTTGAGCTCTTCGTTGTCCACCTGCATATCCATGAATTCAGGTCGACCTAGAAATGGTATGAATAAGTGATCAGAAAGTGGGAGGGAGACTAGAAAGTGGTTGTTCCTCTCAAGACTCGTCAGGATGTAAGCAGGAGAGGTGTTGCCCTGCCAGGAACTTACCTTAAAATAGTTGCAGATATGTTGCTAGAAACATATGAGATGCATTGCTTATGTTGGTTACTTCGTCCCTTTCTCGTATGGTTACTATCTAGACACTATCTATGTGCTTTCACCTCTGAACTGTTGTTTGATGTGTAGTGCATTGTACTGTGTTTGCAACAAAGGAAGGAGACCAGATCAAGTTAAATGCAATGCTAAACCGGCATTTTACGGGGAAGTCTTTATAGGCTAAAATATGGATGATGTCCCATGGGAAAAGATTCAAATCTAAGAAGCTCGGAAACGTACAAATTAACTGGTCCCATCTGCACCAGCACCTGATACCTTGTGCTCAACCTGACTAAAGCAGGCTTGTATAAGTTAATTCTGCAATGGTGACGATGGACCATCCACTTGTGTGAATTGATTTATAGGCTCTGTCTAAGTTATTTTCTGATAGTTCAAAGCAATCAGCCAATGAAAATTTAGCAATCTGATAGAACTGTTGTTGCGAAACTCTGCTTGAAATATATAACACACGTGTTCGCCGTTCAAAACCTATTACCAGTTAAAGGGTCAATTTATTTGTTTTGTTATGTGGATCTAAACCACTTGTTTAAGAAATGACTAAACGACAATCTAAGAAGTAAACCACCAAAGTTGCTACATCAGGTTTCTCCCAAGTCTTCATGGACCACAATCCAACCGAAAATATAGTACTCCAAGTAAACTATCCACCATAGCTCAATAATTATGTTTTCATTTCTACAAGTCTAGAAGTGGCTCCTTACAGAAGCCAGGAGATGTTAAGGACAGTTGGTTACTTCTATAGTACGTGGTGGTACTGGAGGGGGTGCTATGATGAAATTAAGATCACAGAAGGTGGTGGTCCATTGAATTGCCTCCAGAACAGTTCGAATAGGACATTTCACCTGTCCAAATCAAGGGATTAATTATAGGACAAGCTTTTGGCCGATCTGATTCAGGTAGAAAATAGGTAGATATTTGCACGCCGTACTTGGGACCTATATAGAACTCATAGTTTTATCCATATCAGATATTTATTAGGGATACATGGTAGAAAATTAGAAATAGTGACCAAGTGTAAAACTAAAATAAAGTTTGCCTGTAAATGGGCAGAGTATAGAGACAAAATATAGCTCGAGACATCAAACTTATATTATAATATTAGCATGGTTAGAATGCTTTATTCTGTTGTACCTGCATCATAGCATTTGAATTACGTTAGTAATAGTTACTGCTAATTCCTTGTACAGTGCACCTTCCATGATACAACAATGCTACCGGCATCATAATAGCCTGCGTTGCGCCGATATTTTGGAAAACAGGCGTATCTGTATCCGATACGTATCCTGCACATATCCGTTAATTTCCGATTTTTCAAAAAAAGAAGAAAAAAACGGTACTTTGCCAATACAGGTAACCCTAAATAATACTCTTCTCAACACTGTCCCGATACTTTGCTCTCAAAACCGTCAGTTCTTGAGTCTCGAGTCCCGATCGGGCAATCTCTCATGTCGCCACCAGTGTTGCCGTTGTCGGCCTACCACTCCCCTCCCCTGATCCGCCCACGCGAGACACCATGATTAATATGGTGTTCTCATGACACCATGATGCTACTTTTGAACAAAATCTTCATCGAATTCTGTAGTTTATGAATGTACTTATGTTTATAAAGTAGAGAAAACTTGAGCCTTGCTTCTCTGAAAGCAACCAATGATTAATCTGTTCTTCAAATAATTTCTTAGCCTCATTCATGTAGAAGTACTATTGTTATAGATATTCTGAGGCCAATGTTTTCTTCTCCTGATAGCATGAGTTGATGTACTTGTATAAGGCAAACAACCATGAGGGAGAACTAAAGAAGAAAGTACTTTGCTACGTCAATATTAAGGTATTCTCAGTTTCTAATTTCCTTACAAGAATTCATTAATTATACACACACACGTATCGCCGTATCGGTGTTTTTGAGAAAACATCGTATCGCGGTATCGCGTATCCGATACGTATCGGGATATTCGGGCAACATAGATAATAGCAAAGAACGGAATTGTCGGAAACATCAATCCTATCCAATTAAATTGAAGAGTACAATGCCCAGTTTTGAACTCAAATGTTAGTTTCAGGTCAATAACTGAATCAGCTTCATCTTTTACTTTTAAATTTTTATCCCTTAAGTGTTCATTAATATTATTCCATTAGGCCCAGCACTCATTTAACTTCTTGTCAACTTTAAAGGTGGGTCGCAGCTCATCCTTTAAAAAAGGGAATATCAATTTCACGGATATGTAAGAAATTTCCAGAGGTCACCTTTTTTTTAAGGGAAGTTCACATATTTGCAGCACACTCGGCTCATATATGTGATCCATTTGATCATAGAGACTGAAATGCATTAAACAGAATTTCATAAGATAACTAGCCCAAAAGCAAGAACTGGAAGATGAAACGTGGTTCAGACTCTGATTAGTTTTACTCTCCAAACTTAGAATAATTAGATCCAAAGCTACCTGGTTTCAAGTACAGGGTTCATCTTTGAATCAAGCAAAATTTAGCAAAGCAGGATAACAGTTAAGGTTCTTTTAGAAGACTTGTTCTTGTTTATGTTTCCCTTTGTCAGAGGTTAATTTTAACTCATGTTACAAAATACAAATTTCTATCTTGCCATTCTTGTGTTCAAAGTAGCCAACACCTTGGCATCCATCTTCCTCCTCTTCAAGGAAGCTATCTTTTCAGATATGGTAGCATTTTCAGTATTTGGGTGTGATATATGAGAACAAGTTTGAAAAAGAGCAAGCTGCCTCAGCTGAAGAGTCAATACTACTCATGCATCATTTTGGATTTCTTCAATTTTTAGACCTCAGGGAAGCAATAGCATTCTTTCTCCCATTGAAGTTGTACAAAATGTTGAGTCTTTTATAGGAGTTAGTAGAATCTTAAATACTTTCGAGATTGATAAGGTAAAAAAAATATAATGCTTATAACACAATTTTGCAACCCTCTCTCATTTATTTGTTGATCTGTAGCTGGAACACATTTTAGTTTAGTCGATAGGGCCCATTTTAATTTGTATATATATAAGTTGTGCATGCTTACCTACTTCACGGTTAAACTTCAGGAAAAAAAAATATTGTGTGTGTGTAGTAGTGCATAAATTAAACCCTGGATGATGGATCTCAAAAATCATATTTTTTGTAGGAACGACACAAATTTGTGTTGAATTATTAGTAGTTTTATAAATGGACCGTGAATACTACCAAAGCAAGTTATACTCAACTAGTCAAATCTAGTAGTGAACACCTTCGATTCCTTTTTTTGGTGGCCTCTTCAGGTAATGTATCATTTTAACATTTACATGTCAAGCATGTAATATTTTGTTGGGCACTTTAATCCCTTTACACATAAATTCAAGTATATCGCTCCATGAGCACAACAATTTAATCATTGAACTCCACGAATATTTCAACTGAAAGATAGTCCACATCTTCTGATGGTGTGTTACTGTCAATAGCATCATAAGCACCAAGTTGCTCTCTGTTGAAGTTTAAGGCTGTTGATTCCACAATGCACCGTATGAACAACAAATACACTTCACATGCACTAAATTGTTCATTATTAAAGTTTAAGGTTCACTTTGACAAATTCCATGGAAAACATTACTTTTTTGGCGGTACATAGCCAGTACCCTTCAAAGTACAACCAAGAATCCAATAAGGCAAGAACCTAGTTTATGTTTTCACGGTTCAGACTTCAGAACAAGCCTTTCTCGCAACAAATTTACCAAATCCCTGAACAAGTTTAACCAGTAGGGCATTGTATTGCAAACAAAGCTAATTTGCATGCCTTTCCAACCATTGCACAATTCAAGCTAAAAGGCCAAACCTTTTTACACACTTTCAAATCCATTCACCAACAGGCGCATTCCATCGAACAGGTCGTGAGTCATGACCACACACAAAAGACCAAGAACAAGAGCTCCTACCTCTCCGCCGGCTCGACGCCAAACACGCCGTCCCTCCGTATCACAAACTCGCACGCCCGCTCCGGCAGGTGCGGCGCGAACGCCACCTTCATGCGCCTCCTCGCGCTCCCGCCGGCGCCGTCTACCTCCCGCGTCAGGAACAGCCGAGTGTTGACGCAGTTGGCCCACGCGAGCCCCAGCGCGGGGCTCACACGCCGCCCCGAAGACCACGCCACGGTGTTCCCGGTTTCCCCCTCCACCACATCCACCACCTGGTTGGTAACCACCACCACGCACTGGTGCCCGTACGCCAGCTCCTTCAGTTTTGCGGAGATCTTGAAGAACAGCGCGGAGCGGCGCTTTAGATCGGCGGGTGAGGCGTCGAAGTCCGCGCGGAAGAGGGATGCGACGGAATCGAGGAGGATGAGGCGGATGGGGAGGCGGTGGGGGGAATGACTAGGGTGCGAAAGGTGATGATGGGCACGGGAGAGGAGGGAGAGGAGGTCGGAGGGGGAGTGGACGGCGGCAACGAGGACGTGGTCGAGGAGTTCAGGGTGGGATTTGGGCGCAAGGAGACGGAGGCGGCGGAGGGGGAATGGGGGATCGGAGTGGAGGAAGAGGCAGGAGGAGGAGAGCGGGGAGAGTGGCGCGAGTAGGGCGAGCTGGAGGCAGAGCTGGGTCTTGCCGGAGGCGGACTCGCCGGCTATCTCGGTGACGGAGGCGGCGGGGAGGCCGCCGGAGAGGAGGCGGTCGAGGAGGGGGCAGCCGAGGGAGAGCTTGGCGGCGCGGGAGGAGGGGAGGAGGAGAAGGGGGTTCTCCGGTCGGGGCTCCTGTTGGCCGTAAGAGGAGGTAGCGGGCGGGGGCTTGGGCGCCGGCGGCCGCATCGCCGGTGAACTAGCCGCCGAGAAGGCGTGGGGGTTTCACAATGAGCGCTGCTAACCAATGACCGTCGGAAGCCTTCCAGCAAAATACAGTTTCAAAAGCTTCAGATTTTGAAAACTCAACTTCAACAAATTTCAATAAAATTTTTAAAAAGTTTTAATGGACTTTAAATAAGTTTTCAGAAAGTTTTGATGAGCCACCAGGCTACGATGATCTAATATACATAATCGTGATGGTCTTGTCCAAAGTCGAACAAGACCAATTGGATTTGATCAAGATGATGGTTGCATCATACTGAATTGACTTTATCGACCACAGATCAAATGATAAAGCCAATTTATCCTCGACAACTACTCTTAACAAAAAAAGGGGCGAGGACGAAGAACCTGCAATAGATACAGCGAGCAGAGATGCATGCACCAGCAATTAATCGGAATCTAATCAAGACAGACAGGGACCAAGCTCATAAGCCACCGAAAACTGCTTCCCGTCCAAGTTCATGAGCCAGCGAAAACTACTTCCCGTCCAAGGTCATACGACGTCGTATTTTTCAAATTATTGTTTCTTTTATACCCCTAATAAATATCAATTTTTACTTTATAATTTTTACGTACATTCGTTGAATATAATGTTTAGTGATAATAATTAAAAGTAATTTAGTTATTTTTTTTTTGTCCAGGCAAAATCCGTGATTGGAATGCATCATGTCTGTCCGTCCATGCATGTGATCCATGCAGCAGCGCCCGACCGGTTGGAAGTACTCGAGCCGTGCCTTGAAATTAGTCGAATGTGTTAGACAACCTCGCTATCGAATAGTCCGGGGTTGCCTAATAGATCTCAAGTGGAGAATAGACAGGGAGAAAGAGAGATATGAGGGAGGCAGAAACAACTTATTATTACGTATGCTTGTTTCTGATGGGGTGACCCCACTTGCGCCTCCTATATATAAGCGGTTACCTTAGAGATAAGGAAAAGTCCATATCGGATCACGAATCCGTTTATAACGAGGATCTGAATCCGTTTCTGCGCTCACTTGGACTCTTACTTGAAGATCGTATACCTCATTAAAACTCCATAAAAACCCGATTAGGAAAAATAATTGAGAGAAAGTACATAGCAGCGACTGGCAGCGTATTCGCGGATGCCTCATCAAAACCTTATGTAAAGCTGAAAACTTCAATGAAAAACTTACTTAAGGAAAAGTACAATCCACCCAAACTTCAATGTTAATCTTCAAGATTTCACGTTGGGTACTCAAACTTCATGTTTGAGATTTATGTAGGGTATGTGAAAAATCTCCCCCAAATCTGCACTTCTCTAAGCCTCATCATCCGATTCCTCTAATACATCTTTCAAAGGAAGATCAGGAGTGACTTAGTGAATAAATCTGCGAGATTTTCACCACGACTTAGTATCGATATCTTTATCTCGTTCATCTTATGCATTTCATGAGCATAAAAAGAACTTGGGGTTGATATGCTTTGTAAGGTTACTCTTCACATATCCCATTTGTACTTGTGCAACACAAGCTGCATTATCTTCATAGATAATAGTGGGGGTTTGTTCCATGTTCAGACCACATGACTTACGGATGTGGTGAACCATTCTTGAAGCCATGCACATTCGAGAGGCTTCATACAATGCAATGATTTACGGTGGTTAGTCGGCGTCGAGACAAGAGTGCAGAGCGACTTCGAAAATTCGCCATCCGCAAAGGAAAACATACCGGTTGTGACTTGCGATGTCGATAGGTACCAGCATCGGCGTAACCAACTAAATTCAATTCATTGTTTCTTCGTAAAACAAAAGCGAGTCTTTGCTTCCTTGAAGGTAACAGGAAGATGTCCTTCACCCCTTTCCAATGCCTTTTGGTGGGTTCCCACGCCTTGTAATCTGCGCTAGCAAATTCACGGCGACGCAATGTCAGGCCTAGTGCTTTATTCGCGAGTACATGGCGCTCCAATTGCACTCAAGTATGAATTAAGCTCCGGGACTTCCTCCCTCTTCTTTAGGCTGTGGTCTAGAGTGCGCTTGGAGTGACCTTGAGCCATTGGGGTCTTTGCGGGGTATGCCTTTTCAAAGCCAAATCTCTCCAACACTTTGCGTGTAGGATGCTTGGTGTACCAAGATTCCGCCTTGGACATGTTCAAGCAAGCCTAAAGCGAACTTGGTTTTACCCAAGTCTTTCATTTCAAACTTGATTTCAAGTATGTGCATGCTTCTTCAATTTCCTCATCGTCCCAATGATGTTCAAGTCATCTACATAGGCGGAGATTATACAAATCCATTAGGGATCGTTGTATAAACACACATGGACAATCTTAAGCTTTGTTCGTGTAGCCTTTCTTGAAAAGTCACTCAGCGATTATACCACATTCTTCATTTGCTGCCCATATCGTGATTTCTCCAATTTCACCTTTATATAGGTTCTGTTTGCTCTGTCTTGGTTCGGGATAGGATACCTTCAGGTACTTTCATGTATATCTCAGAATCCAAGTTTCATACAAATATCTTTGTGACAACATCCATTAGCTTCATTCTCAACTTCAAGTTGACTACCATTGAGATCAAGTATCTAAGGTAATTCCACCCATGATGGGAGAATAGGTTTCTTCATAATCAACCTAGGGCGTTGAGTGAAACCTTGAACAACAAAGCCTTGCAATGGTTGTTGCTCTTTTCATAGATTCTCCTATTATTACAAAATTTATGGCCATTTAGTCATGGTGTGCTTCATGCACTTCTACTTGCTCTTCATTGCTATTTCCCATTCGGAGCAAGTTCCTTTAGTTTTCTCCATGATATGTGTGCGCACATTATTTCTGGCGGTTTCTTCAATTGATTCAAATGCGGATTTGCCTTTCCTGAGCTTCTTTCCGGTGCAGTCTCAGCGGCTCCCTTCTTCTTTGGGGCATTTTTGTGATTGGCTATGGTAAGTCCTCTTGCCCATTTTTCCCAGGCGATCTCCCGGGTACTTTGGGTTTGAGAAGCGGGATTTCTGTTCTTTTTCTTTGAGGCCTCGAGCGGGATGAGGATACATACGCTTTCTTTGGTATTTCCACCTCTCACGGTGCATTTCTTTCTGGTATATGCGACTTAGCCATGCTCTTGAGATCACAAAAATGATCGGGTAGTTCATTTGCTAAATGCATAATCGATTGTCTTCTTGACTTCATGATTTGCTTCATTAATCTTGGTCATGCACGGGATCCCAATGGAATGCCATATGATTTCAGGCATTTTTATCCAATGGTTCATTTCCTCCCCTAATGACGAAGCGATCCTCGTCAAAAAAAAATGCAATGTAATTTGGGTTGTATGCAAATCTCGATCGTGGGTTCCAAATACACGATTATGGATGCATTCTCATAACCCATTATATCCCAGACTTGCGGAGAGGGCCCATTGCAGTTATTTGTGGGGGTGGTATAGGTACATATACCATTCATTCAAATCTTCGGGATGACCCATTACACTAGTTGCATAGTTGAATGGATGTTGTAGGCGCCACGGTCTATAATTGATGAGTCTTCTTTGCGTGCATGATGCGTGTCCCCAGCAGGTGTTGGGCAAGTTACAACTCTGCAAGAGTGGTCGGGCTATGAGCTTAATCCTCTTTGTTAGTGCTTGGGTAGTCCATTTTGCGTATGGGCGTGCGGTGCTGAAGTGCTCATGATTATTCGATTCTTTGTGCAATAATCATCAAATGCCTTGGAAGTAAATTCGGCATTGTCCGATTTGAATGGACTTCACGCGATGATCGAGGAAAAGCATTCTTAATTCGATGATCTGCGAGATCAACTTTGTGAATGTATGATTCCTTGTTGGCGGCAAACATGTATCACGACCATTTAGAGAAGCATCAATGAGCGCCATAAAGTCACCAGAAGCGCCACGATAATGGCTGAATCGGGTCAAATATCCCCACGAATGCGTTCGGGAATGCGAGGGATTTCATGTTGCACTTTCATAATAGAGGGCTTAGTTATTAATTTCCGGTGGCACATGCATGGCACACAAAATCTTCGTGATTTGGGAAATTTTTAACATTAATGCCATGACCTTGTGAGTTGTTAACTATATTTCTCATAATTCTAAGACCAGATGACCTAAATATACAATGCTATAAAGAAAATAATCTGAGCTTCTTAAAGAAGTATACCTTTAGCGTGTGCATTGATTCTCGTGTAATCTGACCCGATTCATCTGAGGATATTTTTCTAATACCATTTTCATACTCAGCGTGCTTCATAATGCCGCAAATGCTTTTTGCCATTTTCTTCATTGGTTTCTACGTGAAAACCCATTGGTAGCGGATATCTTTGAAACTTAAGAAGTCGCGAGTTGATTCGAGGGTACAAAGGCTTCATCAATTACCAAAGTTGTACCCATTGGCAATATAATTGTGGCTCTTCACGAGGCCTATTATATGCGTGTAAATCGCTTCCTGCGATTTTCATAATCCTTGCGGCGTTCTTAAGTGATCGTCTGGAAGTATTTCGACACTCTTAAGATGGTATTTGTTGTGCCACTATCAGCAATACATATCACCTCCATTGGCGCTACACAATTTCTAAATGACAAGAAATATAATTCTATTCATACAGTGGCAAAGTAATTCAAATATTGCTTGAAAATATAGAATCTTTGAATAAAGAATAAGTGAAATTCTATTCATGAGAAAAGAAAATGTATGCTCTTCGAGCTTACAATTCTTTATTCAAAATTCATTAACAACCAACGATAGCACGCAAACTTGATGAACCCAATCTTCTTGGAGCAAGATGGTGGATTTGAGTTCTCGAGCCTTGCAGAGTGCGATCCATAATTCAAGTGCACTCACCTCAGCCATGTATTCATTTTTAAGTGGTGAAAAGGTGATGCTTGAGAAAGAGCAAGTTTGATCCTTTTGCTCGCGCAATAGTTTGCGTGTCCTTGAGGACCTGGCCATTGACTTGGAGCTTCTTGCTGCCAAGTATGATCTTCAAACTGATGCCCATGTGAGATAGTTACGACCTTTAGGTCGGTTCTTCAAACTCACATTTAATAATGCAGGTATTTGCATATTCAAAGATTCTTTTATTAGATTACTTCGTGTAATCTAATAAAAGTGATTGCAAGATTCATAATTGCATAATTAAATTCTCATGAATTTCGATAAACTAAAAGAAAGCAATAATTTCAAGATTCATAAATACAAGATTCATAATTCACGGATTCATAAATGCAAGATTCATATATACAGATTCATAAAAATTCATAAAAATTCATAAATACTGACTTCGTGCATGTATGTGATGGCTTCGTGCATGCGATCAGTTTATCTTGTAGCGATCACTTCATGTATGCCATCAGTTCATGTGCATGATCGACCGTGCATGCGGATCAGTTCATATGCATGATCGACTTCATGCGATCATTTCATGTCGCGTGTCGGCCATTATGCCGCGATCGGCCGTCGATCGGCATAAGCCAGCGGCCGTCGTCTTGTATTGTCGATTCCATGCGTCGGCCTTCTTGGCGACGGTGGCGCTTCGTCGCGGCATGCTTGAATTTTCAATGAATTATATTAAGGTGATTTTCATCATTACTTGATAACGAAAATAAATTCAACGCATAAATTAAATGCGATTGTAATGCTAATTACAACTTATAATTCTTGTTGGTGAGACAACGAGTAATGAATATCTCTGTCAATTTGACTCTTGGCCAGTCAACTGCCACAGGGCTCACATGAGGAGGGAGCACTTCCGTTTCGGTGCCAATTAAAGAACCAAGCCTCATGTGTGTTTTCCTAGACACCAATTGTCTCATATCTGTTTATTCATTACAAAATCAAATCCCAACCACTCATGTTCTCATAAAGCATTGTATGAGAAAGTGGAATTTTCCTAACACTTTTCATAATTTTACGCTAATTTCCAAGCAATTTTAGAATTACTTTAACAGGAAATTGAATTTGCCAAATATCAACATGACATAATTCATAAATTCAAAATAAACAATAATTGCATAATTCATAAAGTGCAGGAAAATAAATTCCATAATTCATAAATCGAAAAGTAAATTCTCATGAATTTCCAATATTCTAAGCAGGGCAATTATTGCAAGAATTAAGTAAATACGAGAAAAATAAGGCTAGGCTAAATTAAACAGAGCCTAATAAATTTTTACGCAATTTTCTAGATATTTTCCATATTTTTACGACAATCTTGAATTTTGATTTTTCTAATTGATTTTCGAATTTCTAATCATTTTTGGAAAAAGCAGAAAATAAAAGAAAAAGGGGATAAAAGCCAGGGCAAAGGGTAATTTCCCTTGCCCCCACCAAATGCACCTCAGCCCGAGACTTCAAATTGGCTTTTAGATGGAGTTCATGTCAGAAAATAATGGACTTCATGTCCTTTCTAGGAAGGACTTCATGTCCCACGGCTTCTTTGCCTCTGGTCAAGAGAGCGGCCGGGCTTATCTGCTGCGGGATAGAGCCGGTGGCGGCCAAGATCGGATGGCGTGGCGAATACCCAACCGGCGTGGGCGGCGATGGCCAAGCGACGATCAGGGCCGGTCGGTGACGCCGAGGCCTTGGCCAGTGATTTCAGCGGAATGTGTGAGCGCCGTGGAAAACCACCGTTCGAGAAGCTAAGCCCGGCCGACGATGGCCGAGCCATAAGCTTGATTGGGTAGCGATGGCGAAGCGCCAGTAATTGGCGAGCTTGATTCGCCGGCGGCCTTGTCGAGCGGCAGAGGCAGCGTCGGCTTCCGTGACCTCGAAGCGCGGCGTCTTCGTCTTCTGCGAGCGAAACCGGCAGAAAACAGCGCGGCGAGCGCGGCTAGTGGCGCCCGTGCGTGTTTGTCGCGATGGCAAATGGTCAATAGCGGCGGCGGTCAAAGATAACCGTGCCAAGCTTTATGCGCGGTGGCGAATCTGACCAGTCTTCTTGCGCCCGATCCATATCTCATCGATTAGCGGAAGGCGAAGCGGTCGGCAGGAAAGATGGCCGTGCCAAGCCCGTCTTGTGACAGCGAATCTGACCAGTCTTTGGAAGTTCAACTTTGCTTGGCGCCGTGGTGAAGCGGCGGCGATGGCAGCGCTTCTTGGCGAGGGCCGAATTCGGCTGCGTCTTGGCCCGAGATGCCGAGCCGGCAGTTTCATTCGTGGCCATCGGTGAAGCGGGCACTCGGCGGCTGGCGCTTCGTTCGTGAGGCCGGCCGGTAGGTGCGGCCGAGCGGCCATTGTAGCGTGTGCATGAGGTTGGTATGCGTCGTGAGTGTTCGGCGACTTCAAGTCGGCGATGGCCGAGGCGTCGGTTCAAGCCCGGCGGCGGCGACAACGCCATGACGGCCGAAGCGGCGACAATGGCCGAGTATTGAGTTTTGTATTGTAGCATTGTGTAATGCAGATGCATGTATATTGTGTATTGGAAAACAAATAAAACAGCGAACTTGTAACCGTGCCACTAGATGCGCGTATCAAAACGAGCGATTAGATTCAATCACCCGATTCTCACCTTTCTCACCTTTCAATCTGTTTGCCGGTAGAACGTCGTGCTGATAACGTGTTAGACAACCTCGCTATCGAATAGTCAGGGGTTATAATAGATCTCAAGTGGAGAATAGACGAGGAAAGAGAGAGCCATATGAGGAGGAAGCAGGCGTATAACATTAATTACGTATGCTTGTTACAAATGGGGTGACCCCTCCTATATATAAGCGGATTCTGCTTAGAGATAAGGAAGAGTCAGATTAGTATCGGATCTGAATCAGTTTCACTAACGGGGATACGAATCCGTTTCCTAACAGAATGCACTGCACCGTACCCCCTCTCTCTGTACTGTCTCTCTCTCTCTCTCTCTCTCTCTCTCTCTCTCTCGCTCTCTCTGTCTCCCCTATCATCTTATCTCTCCATGGTTTTGAAGCATGGCGCTCGTGCTGGTTTCGATTCTTAATTTGTGTGTATATTTTACTGTCTTTAAACCAAGGCGGCAATTCACAAATTTGAATTGGGTACGTACCCCCTCCCTGTGTGCGGTGTTACCGGCGGCACGTAAAGTTCAAGTTATTCTTGTCTATTCACCTGCTTGGTCCAAGTCGTTCCGTTGAAATTAATTACGACCTATTTATGAGACTTCTGCTTGGTCGATCGAAGGCGTTTTCGTTGAGATTAGGACCTATTTGGAACACGACAATTTCACAAGGATTTCCCAGGAAATAGCTTACGAATTACGATGCAGGTTAGCTGAGAGAGAATCACGTGACGAATTCCCGCTCACTCGGATGGTTTAGAAGAAAAAACCGGACGTGCATAATTAATTAAGCACATGCCACTATTAAGCAATGACCACTCGCCAGAGGCATGCTTTCGACAGAGACATGGCGCCACGAATTCTATATGCTTGGCCCTCAAGAACGCGCCGCCGCCTCCTCCTCCTCGCCTTCGTCTCCGCGCTCGAACCGTCTCCGCGCGCCTACATATATGAGCTCTCACAGGCTCGAGCTACACGCTCCACGCTTGCATGCCACACCAAAGACGATCCACTACTGATCGACCGCATGGTTCAGGATTCCGACCAAGGCGCCGCCGCCATGGAGTCGTCGCCGGGCAGGGCCGTCGCGCCGCTGTTGCCGCTGACCACGCAGGACATGACAGTCGGTAGCGCCCTCGCCGTGGTCGGCATCCCCCTGATCTTCGTTGCGCTCGCCGTCGCGCTCGTCTACCTCCAGTACTACTTCAACGAGCGCGACGACCGCGGCCGGACGTCGTCACCGAGCGGCACGGCTGTAATTAGTGACGCCGGGGGCCGGGGCGTCGACAAGGATGTGCTGCGGTCGCTGCCGGTCACGGTGTACCGCTCGGCGAAGGACTCCACGGAGGAGGGGGTGGAGTGCGCGGTGTGCCTCGCCGAGCTCGAGGACGGCGAGGAGGCCAGATTCCTGCCCCGGTGCGGCCACGGCTTCCATGCCGAGTGCGTCGACCTGTGGCTAGCCTCCCACTCCACCTGCCCGCTCTGCCGGCTCACCGTCGGCAAGCCCGAGGTGTCGCCGGCGGCTCTTCCTCCCGTCCCGCCTGAGCCGGCGAACTACGCCTCGAACCTGCCCGCGAGTGTCCTTCTCGGTGTATCCGACCAGAGCGCGCTCACCGCGGTGACCGTGATCGCAGACAGTGATGATCCGAGCCCCTCCGCCGCATCCATGGCAGTGCTGGTGATCGAGATCCCTGAGTCATCGGCGTTGGCAACCCCGCGAGACGTCGCGGCGAAGTCGCCGGGCTCGACGCGGCTGAGGTCGCTGAGAAGGCTTTGGAGCTTCGGGAGGCCAGGGCCGGCGACTCCCTCCTGTTCCTGTGCCGGCGGCAGCGGCGAAGGAGCCGACGTAGAGCAGGGCAACAGCATCACCGTCGGTATTCGCGCCGTGGAGGCGCCACCACTGCCACCGGAGGCTGCGGCCAGGGCACCCCCCGAGAGCCGCGGCGCCGTGCAGCTCTGGATTTGAGTGACGGGGCATGCGTCGGTCCGGCCGGAAACCAATTCCACGCTGACCCCCTGTACATATACATGCATCGTAGCTCCGAATTTAACCTAGCATTTCTTGTCTCAGTAGCACATATACACACACTAGTTATATGCCCGTGCGTTGCTACAAAAAACAAAATTGATAACGAAAAATAAAGACTAAAAAATAATAAAAAAATACTATTTCATAAGATCAAACATCTATCTTTAACGATTCGTTTCTTGCAAAAGCTGACTAATTAAAGCAATGCTTCGTTTCTTGCGTAGGGCAATTAAGTAGGGCAATTAAGCAGGGTAATTAATGTGACGTGGGAAGAAACTGTCACTTTATATACACACATTATTTTATTCCAACAGTAGAATTTAAATGAACTAGTCCTACCTATTAATACCACTTCAATGAACGTGTTATACCTCTATCATTTTTGGTATACTTAAATACTAATTCTAAAATACGCCAATGAATCTGATTGAAAAAATTCATTGAGGCACTTTATTTTTGGTATGCACTCTTTTTCATATGTTGATATGTAAAAGGATTATACACAAATTATGCTATAAAAAAGTGGATTTCGAAGAAATAATTTATAAAACTCACTTTGAAATATCTTATAATCATTATTAAAGTACGCTCGAAAGGATAAAAATGTATAACTTATTTCACTAAATGGTATATGTGCTATTGGGTGATGATCAATCGTCTCGAGTAGCAGCAAGCTTTTCCTTTCTTTCTTTCAGAGAATTAATAGTATTGTGGCAGTAAGAATTTAACTTTATTAACTTCGTTTTTTTTTGTTGAGAGAGAGAGAGAGGAGGGATTTACTAGTTGTAGGATCAAGGATAACCAATTAGAGGGGGTGAATAGGAGGTTTTTAAAATTCTCGGGTCTAATTACACTAAGGAACTAGTGGTACTAGAATTGAGAATTTTAACAATCAAAACCTAAAACTTCTAAGTTTCGCTATAGTGCACCAACAAAGCTAAGTCTAAGCAATCTAACAATTCTAAATAAATGATCACACAAAAGTATATTAGAATTGCTAGTAATTAAATTGAGCACAAGAAAATTGCAAACCACAAGAAGATGATGCACGAATTTATCATATGGTATCGAAGACTTGCCGGTCTCTCCTAACCCACATTAAGATGGCTTGACTCACTTTAAGACGGCTCCTTTGCACAATTGAGTCAGCTTCCTCGATCACTCGGGATAGCTCTTCCCCACTCCGGGTAAGCGAGCTCCGTGCCTTCACAACCGACTGGGCCTTCTCACAATCTCCGCTGAGAAGATCACCGGTTCCACGTCTCCAAGCCGTCTAGGAGACCGCAACCTCCAAGAGAATAGAGAATTGGTGCTCACTTGATGTTGATTCAACTTTGCAATTGGCTCAAAAACTATTAATGGACTCGAATGCTTCAAAGAGATGAAATTAATGCAAATGAAAGAAAGAAAATTTGCTAGAGCTCAAGAGTATTCAATGAGTCACCAATTAAGGAGCCCTATGAATACAGATGTAGAGCTATTTATAGCCTCCATCAATTAATCTAGCCATTGAGGAGAAAAGTATTAAAAAACTCAGTATTTTAGGTACTATACCGCCGGCTAAGGTCCGGTAGTACCACGGTCACGCGCTGGTGGTGCGTGGGCTCCTCGGTGCTTGTTGAAGGATGTGATCAATACGATCGGCGCAACCACCGCCTTCTCCTCCGCTGCCTGCACCATGGGCACAGCCCCAATATTCATGGCACCTGGGTGCACCTTGGATGTCATGGTGCTGGGCTCAGCCCGAGAGATGACGGCGTGCACGACGGGCGCGATGACCACGGTGTCTCCTTGGTGGTGAGCGTGATGAGCTGCTTGAGGGACTAGCTCGGTGCCTTCTGCGAGCTCTCGACGGTGACGTGCTAGCTGCTCCTCGACGACATCGTCCTTGGAGCAAAGGTTGGCCATCAGTGACGACCATCGCTGGGACACCCCTCTATCGGGGATCTACAATCCATGTATATCAACGTAGTGCCAACACAAGAACGATCCTAATTAATTAAGAGCAGCAATGCACGCACACACACCAAAGAAGAATTGAACGTGCAAGCTAGAATTAACCGGAGGCTTAGGAGCGACAGCCTTGGGGCATGCATGGAGGGAGGCGTAGCGGTTCTAGCAGGATGTGCCGGAGGTTGCAAGATGATTATCATATAATTGTCATGTACGTTATAAAATAAACCATCCAATCCAATAAGAAACAAAATGTTGTCTGTAACGGAGTCAAGACTCATAACTTGAAGCCCCAGTCAGAAGCATCTAGCTTCTTGTGCTACAATCACTTTTAGACGTGAGTTATCTTTTTTTTTTTCAGGCAAGCTAGCTTCGTTAGTCAACAATATTCAATCTAGTTATCTTGTGCAAAATGGCGCTACAAGAACAACAATTCTTGTCCAAATAATCTGGTGCGATCCAGCAACACTCATTTCACGCAATAGCCTCCAGCTGAGCTAGTTTAGTTGCCTGGAGGAGGCTAGATGGGATGGAGCCATCCAGGTGTCTATTTGGTTGGGTGGATAAGAATAGGCCAATTTTTTGTTTGGTTGGATGGATGATGATGGATGAGCTAGTTGCGATCATGGTTTCGAATTCCATTTTAAATTTTTTGGATAAAATTTGATCAGAATTTAAATTTCCAGACAAAAATTGATGAAAGTTTGATTTTTTGGGCAAAATTGAACTTTCATACAAATTTTGAATTTTTGGATAAAATTTAACCACAATTTGACTGAGTACACTTCGGCGAAATTTGAATTTAACTGAGTACACCTCTTCATGCAACAAACTAGATGAGCTCATTCGGCCTTTTTTGGAATGAGTTTATGCAGCATCTTGGGTGAATATTCCTAAAAGCTGGATGACCATATTCTATCCATCCACTCAAACAATAGGATAACTCTAAATTCATGGATGACTATATCCTATTCACCTTTATCCAGGTAACTAAACGCCACCTAACAGGCCGAGCTTTGGCTGTCGGGTTGTTTTCCACGTCTGGGGCATTTGGCAAGCCTAGACCTACGCCGTCCTTGATCTATCGAAAACAGAATTTTTACTGATCCCGGTGAAATGCTAAAATTTAAATTGAAGTAGTACTAAGATACATCAAAAGTTATTACTTTCATCTTTTATTTTTATATATATATTTATTTTAGTACCAACTCAATGTAAATTTTGATACCAGTTAGGAATTTTAGCCAACCGAATTCATCTCAAAGTAATTACTATTGGTCACCAACAACGAGGTTAATTTTTCTTCCTACATCAGGCTGAGAGAGAGAGATAGAAAGGTGACTTGGACGGACAAATGTGATATTTAGTGGTGACGTCACACCCTGCCCGGCATGCAACTACTGTTAACCTTGGTTAAACTTGCTTAACTCAGGATTTGTTCATGTGTGGTAACATGCGGCTACGAACCAAAGAGGCCTCTAATGTTGTAGTTTCAAAAATTCAGGAGGTTAGACGGCCGAATCCAGAGGTTCATAGTGAAAGGCTGAAGGCCGAACTTCTGTCAGGGCTTGAGAGAGTGCGTGTCATATCCGTAATAACACACTAACCATATTTACCATGTCTTCATGTGTCAGCACAACAACATGGCGATGAGGTCCTCTGACATCGAGTTCTCTGACGTGAGTCACTGACGTGTGGGTCCTGAGGGTCCACACGCCGCTGACTCACGCCGTAACTCGACATCGACCAGCGTGAGAGCTCACGCCGATGACTCACGCCGAACTCGACGCCGTCGGAGAACCGGATCCCAACAACATGATCGGATGGATGGAGGGAACATGAATCCCCCTGCATGTAAACAACTCAGCAACAGCAAAAGCAGCTGGCCATCCATCCCCATGAGGCCATGATTGATTGCCCATGGCTCATCTGCAATTCAGGTTTCTGACGTACGGACCGCTGTGCGTCCCACCTTTTCTGGATCGATGTATGGAAATTTGGAAACCTCCTCTTCGTCTTCATCCATCGCCCGCTTGCTTGTGTGGTGCAGGGCTGCAGGCTTGCTTTGTGTTTTATTGATGCGGTGACGTGATCATGTCGATTAATTTGAGGCATGCATTTGTACTAGAAGTGCTCTCTTTCCAGATCCTCTGTAAAACTATTAGGAAGGTACTTTTCAAAACAAATATATACATATAATTTTAATATATCTAATTTAAATATTTTAAAAAGGTATTAACATTCACAAATTTGACAGACGGTAACTATATATTTAGGACGGGAGAGAGTACGTAGCGCGGTATAGAAAATCACCTCACCGTGGCTGCGCTAGCTTCTCATGTTTGCAGTGGCTGTCGGCGTTGTACAAATAATAAAGCGACATTCCATTTATAGAAAACTAGTTACATGCCCGCCCGTGCATTGCTACGAAAAACAAAATTGATAATGAAAAATAAAGATTAAAAAATAAAAAAATTATTTCACAAGATCAAACATCTATCTTTAACGCTTCGCTTTGCGAAGTCGACTAATTAAAGCAACGCTTCGTTTTTTGCGTAGGGCAATTAAACAGGGCAATTAAGTAGGGCAATTAAGCAGGGCAATTAATGACGTGGGTAGAACTCACCACTGCCACCAACTGTTGCTTTATAATAGTAGAGAAATGTATTCGTTCCGTGATATATATATAACTAGTTACATGCCAGTGCGTTGCTACGAAAAACAAAATTGATAACGAAAAATAAAGATTAAAAAATAAAAAAATTATTTCACAAGATCAAACATCTATCTTTAACGCTTTCTTTCACGAAAGTCAAGCTAATTAAAGCAACGCTTCGTTTCTTGCGTAGGGCAATTAAGTAGGGCAATTGAGCGGCAATTAATGACGTGGAAAGAACGGACCACTGCCACCAAGTGCTGCTTTAGAATAGTAGAGACTAGTTACATGCCCGTGCGTTGCTACGAAAAACAAAATTGATAACGAAAAATAAAGATTAAAAAATAAAAAAAAATATTTCACAAGATTAAACATCTATCTTTAACGCTTCGTTTCTTGCGAAAGCTGGCTAATTAAAGCAACGCTTCGTTTCTTGCGTAGGGCAATTAAGCAGGGCAATTAAGCGGCAATTAATGACGTGGGAAGAACGGACCACTGCCACTAAGTGATGCTTTAGAATAGTAGAGAAAGCAACGCTTCGTTTCTTGCGTAGGGCAATTAAGCAGGGCAATTAAGCGGCAATTAATGACGTGGGAAGAACGGACCACTGCCACCAAGTGCTGCTTTAGAATAGTAGAGATATGAATGCTACAGCGTTTCCGCCATAATTTGGGATCCTTTTCCTGTGACGGCCGGGTGTTCTCGGATTCAACAAACACGCATGTACACATCATGGAATATTTGCTACTAACCATCATGCAACGACCGATTTACTCAAAATTTGTCACCTGTCTTGATCATAGCAATGTTTTGCTTGCTCAAGCTCTGGGTTTGGTAGCATACAATGTAGGCCAAAACATACAATTTTCAGCTTTGCCGGCCCGTTTGAAACGCTGAAATTTCACAAAAAATGGTTCGATTCTCAGATCCTAGCTCCATCTCAGATCTGAAACTTGTAGACTAAAATAAAGTGAATTAAATTTATATTTTTATTTAAAATGTAAATAAGATGATCCACCTAAACATTATTAATATACCCATATCTTCAGTTCCACGGATCTGATAAAGTTAGAAATACCAGCTCCACCAGATTCACGAATCCCAGCTCCACCTCAGAGCTGAAACTTGTAGACTGAAATAAAGTGACTTAATTTTATAATTTTATTCGAAAATGTAAACAAGATGACCCACCTAAATACTCTTAATATACCCACAGCTCCAGCTCCACAAATCTGGTGGAGCTAGGAATACCTAGCTCCACCAACTCCATAAATTTAGTGGAGTTGAAGCTCTGCCAAACACCCCCTAAACACACCTTAAGTCGGAGCTAGAAAAGAGGGGAAAAAATGACCTGGCACTCAATCCGTCCTGGGCCAAATTTGGCCCAGTAAATAATCGTCACTAACACAAAAACCTACGTAATCCAGCCCAAGAAATCAAAAAAGAAGAAGTCAAAATGCTAGTAGAATCCAGAACCCGAAATTCAAATTGCCGCTCGACCGAATGCTAAATCCAAACTCCCAAAACAGAAGAGAAGCGATAAGGTCCAAACTCCAAACCCAAGACCAAACCAAACCGGCCACACACAAACCAACACGGGCCTCGAACCCAAGAAACATTAATTTTTTTGAGAGGTATTGCCATACTTTTCATTATTAAAATTATATAAGTATTAAAATATAAATAAAAAGTATGCAGTAATTATTTATCTTTGTTTGGTTTGAGATTTACACATTTTTTCGGAAGATGAAGCCCACGCAGAGAGGCATAACAAATAGATTTTTTTTCCCGAAAAGAGCGACAAAAGCTCTGCCAATTCATTTCAGAGAAGAATAAGAGTTGAGAGGTGCTTCTATGATCTTTCTTTTAAAAATTGCACAACTATTAAAGCATGAATGAATGGTAGATGGTGATTACTTACCCCTTCATTTACTTCAAAATTTGTGCAACTTGTACTAGAAGGAAAAGCATAGAAGCACCGCTCAGTTAGAGTTAAAATATAGGGGGGAAACAAGGGAAAGAAAACAACAACACAACACCGGTCTGCGAGCAAACGAGAGCGACAGAACTACTAGGAAAAGCAAAAGGGGAGAATCTAATTCTCAGCTGTTTGGATAGGAGGCAACGGTAAACGTGGAATGATCTCGAAGGGCGGCAGCCACTACGTTCTAGACGGA
Source organism: Rhipidocladum racemiflorum (assembly GCA_036346355.1). Taxonomy (NCBI): domain Eukaryota; kingdom Viridiplantae; phylum Streptophyta; class Magnoliopsida; order Poales; family Poaceae; genus Rhipidocladum; species Rhipidocladum racemiflorum. Next base: position 24,801,124 of record CM070572.1, read on the forward strand.
GGCGATCTTGTTCTGGAAGATTCGCACATTCCTTTTCTTCCACATGTTCCAAAGACCATATATGATCGCGCTATTAAGTCCACGTCGTGCCTCTTCCGGAGCTGCCAACTGGAAGCAGTGCCACCAGTCGGAAATTGAAGGTAGGTTGGAGACAATTGCGCTGGTCAATTGCAAGAAGCCATGCTTTGACAGGAACAGGAACCAGAACAATCTTGCAAAGGGACAATGATGCATAAGGTGGGTTGCAGTCTCCGGTTCGACATTGAGAAGCGTTTGTTCGATGGATCCACCCCTATAAAAATTACTTAAGTTAAGGCTCTCTCCAAAGATGGCCTGGAAAACGGTCTCTTTGGATATTTAGAGGCCTATTCAGGCATGTAGTCATCCCAAGGGGGTGTGCTATGTGCGTCTCTATCAAAGAGGCCTAAGGGGGTTCATCTCTATATGTAGAGGCCGTTCTTATGTGTGCTATGTGCGAAGGAGAGTTCAGGCTTTGGTTAGGAATCAATCCAATATAAAGACCCAAATTAAGGGCCTGTTTGGGAGAGATCCACTCCAAAAAAATCAGCTCCACTCCACCAGCTTCACCATGGAGTAGCTTCACCATAGAGTTGAAGTAGGGAAGGGAGGTGTTTGGCTTGCAAATTAGATCCAGCTTCAAGAATAAATGGTTTTGGTGTGGATATCCATTTATGCCCTTGGGTGTTGATGTAACCAGTGGCAAAGGTGGGTAATTACCTATATGTGTAACCAGTGGCAAAGGTGGGTAATTACCTAGCAACTTCATGAGTGGGTATGAAATGGTGTTTCTTGGAGTACCCCTTGAGGAGCTCCACAAAAACCATGGAGCAGCCCCCTAGATTCACATTTTTCCTGGAGTTAGAGTTCTATGGAGCTGAGATGTTTGGCTACACGAATTTGGAGTGGAGCTAAAAATTGAGGAGCAGAGCTCTCCCAAACAGGCCCTAAATGCAGACTACACTGTTCAAGACTCGTAGAGACCTGGTTTCCGGCCATCCATGGGTTCAGCCTAAAGTAGACTGCATTTGAGCATATCGAGCTCAAGCAGCCACCCCACCTTTATTTCGAACGTTTCCAATTCCGCCCACCGTTTGTTCTGAATTCCATTTTTCTAATTTCGCATTTACCTCTCCTCCCTCCCGGGCCGTTAGGAGTAGCGCTCCCTCCCGATTCACCAACGCCGGCCGCGCTAAAGAACGCGGATTAGCTCCAGCTAGTAGTACTTGGATCTGCTCCGTTCTTCGCGACGAGCGCGGCTGCGCGAGTAGGTGAGGCCTCAACGTCTGATTTTTCGGTTCTTTGTCGTGGGAGGCCGGCCGGCTGTTTTAGCCCGTGGGGTTTCTTGATTCGTCGTCCCTTGTGGTACGCTCCGGTTCTTGATGGTTTCGTTTGGTGCGGGTGCGGTACTGCGGTTAGAATAGATTCGGGGGTTCGAGCTTGGTTGGTGTGTGTGATGGTATTGGTTTGCTTTCCTCTGCATGGGGTGTTCCTTGGTTTCTTGCTGATGGCTGTGTGAGCGCCGCGATTCGATGGTTTGGCCAGTGTTCCTCGAGGTACGGTCGCTGTTTGCTTCCGAGGATTCACCGTGCTCTGCTTGTTTTTTGTCGTTGCGTTCTTTCGCGGTTGCAAGATGCGTTGCTAGTGTGGATTACTGGATTTACACTTCGTTAGCAGGTAGCTTTTTCAGGTGCCTTTGTGATGGAGTTGTTGTTTCTAGTTTCCATGCAAGAAACCACCGTTTCTTTGTTATTTCGCTTCCTACTCACTCATGTCGTGGGTTCCAAGTGATCTCGACTGAGAAGCAAAAATTTGAAGTTTAGGTGCTGAATCCTCCGCTGCCTAGCTTTGGTGGTTTTGTTCATTTGTTTATCGTAGATATGTGTTCTTTGTTTCCTCTAATTTTTCCAAGTGTTGTTCATGTGGGTTTTCTGTTTGCTCCCAAGAATTGATTGGCCGTGTATTGTTCTTTTCCTCGAAACATCGCACAAGTTTATTTCCTTCATCCTGAAACTACGGTGCGGGAATCCCATCTTTCCCCAGAGGCACTAACCTTGACAATGTGCTTATCCGTTGGTATATTTAACGCTGCAGATAGATTGGAGAGGTAACATTGGGGATTTTATCTGTGGATTCTATTCTGCTGAAGCTGGCGGAGTGATAATAAGAACAGAAGCACAATGGCTGCTGAAGTTGGGCAGCGATTCAGTAGCTGGTCATACTCGGATTTGCCCTACAACGACCACTGCACACAGGTAGTATGTTCTGCTTTCTTATTCATTCATTGGTCACGTTTAATTGCTTACTAGAATTATTAATTGAAATCCCAAGCTTAAATAGTTCCTGGATATCGTAATTTGGTTGGCAAATATCTGAGATTTGAACATGATGTGACACAGCTGATGCTGCCAGGATCTTGTTTCTGTAGTTTCTTGTTGTTTTGAGAAGGCTAGACAACGGTTTGTAATTTTGAGTTTTTTTTTTTGTTGTTGTGTGTTGTTCTAATAGACTTGACTTATCTCTGGTGCTCCCAAGGTCAAATAGTTCCTGAATATATTAATGTGGTCGGCAAATATCTGAGATGTGAGTACGTTGTCCGTGTGACGCAGCTGATGCTGCTTTGATCTTATTTCTGTAGTTTGTTGTTTTGAGATGAACAGATGATGGCTTGTTATGTTTAGTTTTTTATTGTTGTATATTGTTCTAATAAATTAGATTTCCTGAGTTCCTACTTTTTCTCTCTGTCTGGTGGTCAGGATGCTTCAGTTCAGCAAATGGTAATTGGTCATGGTTCAGTATCATTTGGTAGGTTTGCTGCAGAGTCCTTGTCATGGGAAAAAAGGTCAGTATTTGCACATAACAGACGTCAAGAGGAGCTAAGCAAACTCACGCTGCCTGGTTTGGTTGCACAAAAGAAGGCGTTTTTTGAAGAATATTACAATAGGGCCAGACGTCTGAAGGCTCAGGAAGCAATGCACCAGGTTGAAGCCACACTGGAAGAAAAGAGTGATAACGACACTCTGGACCATCGCAGAGAGGAAGATAAATTATCTGCAGTTATTTCTGAAGATCCAGTGGCTAGCGCTCCAAGCTCTAGTTTTGAACCATCTGCTGGAGTGAGCTCATCAGATGAGAAGAAATGCCAAGACCCTCATGGGCTAGGGTACTTGACATTTAATCCTTTGTTTTCTCAGATAACAGGGGCGCAAAATATTCAACTGGAGGAGGGATCTATCACTGATCCAAAGCAATATGTTGATGGGGAGTTTCCATGTGCCACACACACAAGTAGTAAACGTGGGCTCAACCACGAAACTAGTATACACTCGGAAGGTCTGAAAGTCGGTCTTGAGAAACAGGAGCCAAGACAGAACGTTGCGGTCATTACTAGATTGACAAAGGGATCCAAGGTAATGGAATAATGGATTGGCGTTCGTATGTAGTGGAGGAGCCACCTTTCTGTTGAGGGTTACTGACTAGATATAATACAATAAAACAATTTTTTATTTGGTTCCCATTGTAGAGGCATGTCAAATCTAGATAATCGATGCTCTATTCTAGAAAATTCATCACAAGAGCACAAATGGTATTAGATTCGGACATTGATTTACTTTGCATTAGAAATGCTGGTAAAGTAATAAGCATAAAGAAGCATCCGTTTCAAGGTTTTAAATCACGATTTTCGTGGCCAAGTCGTATTTTCAGTATTAAAATTTTTAGAAAAATTGAATATGCATATAATATAAATCACCTCCAAACAAATCATAAAATCACGGTACTTTAGAAGGTACTAATAGTTTAATAATAAGGATATAAGTCAAGTCCGGAATTAACAAATATACTAATGCATGTCCAAAAGACCATAAATGATAACTATACCATTATGTTTTTAACAATAAATACTTAATCACGGAGAAATATGAACGTTGGATTATTGAAAATGGGCGAGATAAGGTCTTTTACTATATTTTCTCATAATCCAGGCTTATAAGAGATGCATTTAGGCCTTTTAGTAATGTTGGATTTCAAAATAGGTCCACTGTTTTGACCCATGAGCACCTATGTAGGATAGTGCGGAGTTATCACTAGCTACAAGCTACGTCAAATAGCGGAGCTATCGCTAGCTATAACGCTTGTAGCTAATATAACGGAATATTGGCATGTAGCTTCATGTTTGGGGTCCAAAAAAGCTATAGCGTAGCAGTTGAGAACACTGATATATGTACTTCAAATGCAAAGCTGGTGGAGATTTGTGGCTTTGCATGTGGTTCCAAACTTAATGCAGTTTGGAAGGGTGTAACTTCCAGAATATGATTTATTATGTACGACTTACATTTTTGAACGAGCTAGATCATTTTCCAGTTAATATTGAAGAAAGCTTTCATACCATAGACTTATCCCTCTGTCTTGATTGATTTGAATATGTTTTCTTAAACTTAAGTTTTGGATTCTATTTATTTGACATGTCCATGTTTGCATTATCTCAGGACTCATCAACTACTCTTATCCACATCCCAAGGGTAGATTTAAGAAGAAATTCAGAAAACAGGAACTCCCAAGGCTTGAAGGATTCATTCCACAAGAGAGTTGAGATGAAATTGCGTGCTTTATCTGATAGGATGAATGCTGATGCAACCTCTTCTAAATCGGCTTCTTATCAGCATGCTGATAGAGCTACTGCCTCATGTAGATCTTCATATCAACAAAATGCTGATAGAGTTGAGATATCTTCCAGATCCGCTTTGTGTCAGAATGTTGATAGAGTTTTTGTATCTTCTAAATCAGCTGCACCAGCTTCTCATAAATCTTTTAGAGAAGTACAATGTGCAGCTAGTCTTCCTCGTGCAATTTTCTTCAACAAAGGATCACATGTTTCTCATGTTGCTACTAGCAACAGTAGTACTACGGGGAAGTTGGCTGCTAAAAGCTCAGTGATGCCCAGTTCATCTCAAATTAATGCAAAAACCTTCCGGACTGCTCAGGTGGTTTTTTTTTTTTGTTTGCCAAATCAAATGTTAATTTGGCCTTTGAACAAATGAATATTTAAGGAACGTTTTGATCGGATTTAGAATTTTCAATTGTTTGTACAACTTGAGCATGGCCCATGCTTGTTTTTTCGCATGTACAACTTTGTTCACTTGCTGCCATCAATGGACCATAGTCTTCCCTTTTGCTTAGTGCTAGAAGGCTAATATCCTTGCAGGTTTAACATATACGATGAAAGTCCTACAATGATGTTATTGAAAGTTAATTCAAATATTTGTAATAAGCTTAATTACATCTGCAGGTCGCATCGAAAAAAGCAGCTGGTGCCACCAGTGTAAGGAATGGATCGCAGAATAAAAGGTCTTTAATTTTTTTATATATTTTTTTCAACATATATAGTGAAAGTCTTAGAAGAATGTTATTGAAACTCTTGTACTTGTTTGAGCTGATGGTCAGGAAGCAGCTGAGCACACCAGCGGCATCAGACGAAAATAACCGGAATGGAGTATATATGCTCATATCTGCACCCCCAAGTGCAAGGTCTATCTCTACCTGTTTGTGAAGTGCTGATTGATTTGGCGAGAAATATCTGGTCTTTATAAATTGTTCTGTTCTTTTGTGCAGAAGTAGCTCAAACAACCTTCTTCCTTACAAAACAGAGGTTTCAAATGGGAAGAACATGGTCAAGGTAAAAATAGTACCCAGGGAAGGTTCATAAGAATAGTCTATCGCTTCCAAATCCTAGCGACATATGAAAGTTCATAGCTTTTGGCGTTGAGTGATGTTGCCTATTTATACTGTTTTTTGCTAGTTGCCGCCACTTACTAACGTGTCTGTCATTGTAGACTGAAATTGTGCAGAAGCCAACATATGGAAGTCACCGTGTTGGGGGAAGGAGTGTTGTGCCAAAACAGACTTTAAACTGCAATGAACAAAAGAGAGAGGTTGGATATGCCACTATATTATAATTCCCTAATGCTAACTTTCGCATTAACCATCTGGGTAGTAGTCAAGGATCTGCAAAGCCCTTATATGCTAACTTTCGCATTAACATATGGAAGTCATCTTATCAGCTTTCTTTTTTTTCTTCTTTAGATGGTCAATAACCTATTGCAGTTTCAGAAGTCATATAGGAGTATTTGAGTTCATCGTGCCTATATTAAAATGTATCAGTTATTATATCTAGTTGAGCATGCATGTTCTGGTGATTTTGCATGAATTCTACCGCTTGATCCAGCTTAACAGCAACTAAAGTTGGCTGCACGCATCTTGTGCAGGTGATCTCACCATACCCTGGTAGTCTGTCATCTAGCATGAGGAACAATCTGACATGTGGTCTATCATTGAGTAAGAGCAAGCCAAGGTATTCCCATTTCACACTTCCAGGTTTATGTTTAGCCATGTTTGGTCTATATGATTAGTCACCTTCACAGAGCTACTCGAACTTTTGACCGGCAATGCCAAAATCGTTAACATGTGCTCCTCAATACTCATGGAACAACGGTTTTTCCTGGTAAAATTTTGCAGACAAGAGAGGCCACGATGGCGGTGACGTGGCTAGACACCGTTGCTGAGCCCATTTGGTATACACAAATGCGGTAATTTCCTGGATCAGTTTCATTCGACACGGCCGTTGTGCTTGGCAATATAGCAAGTTTGGGAGCAATACGAGAAGAAATGTATTTGAAACTGTTAGGAAACCGGATTCGTATCCGATATAGACTCTTCCTTATCTCTAAGCAGAACCGCTATATATAGGAGGCAGGGGGTCACCCCATTGTACACAAGCATACAGAATAATAAAGCAAACCCGTTCCTCCTCATATTGTGTCTCTCGCCCTCTCTCTCTGTTCTCCACTTAAGATCTATTAGGCAATCCCGGTACAGAGTGCTCAACAGTTATTCCCGTTGCTGTACAATAATCATCAAATGCCTTGGAAGTAAATTCGCCGGCATTGTCCAATCGAATGGACTTCACGCGATGATCAGGAAAAGCATTTTTAATTCTGATGATCTGCGAGATCAACTTTGCGAATGCATGATTCCTTGTTGACAGCAAACATGTATGCGACCATTTCGAGGAAGCATCAATGAGCACCATAAAGTATCGAAACGGCCCTGACAAGGGCTGAATCGGACCGCAAATATCCCCTTGAATGCGTTCCAGGAATGCAGGGATTTCATGTTGCACTTTCATAACAGAGGGTCTAGTTATTAATTTCCCGGTGGCACATGCATGGCACACAAAATCTTCGTGATTCGGGAAATTCTTAACATTAATGCCATGACCTTGTGAGTTGTTAACTATATTTCTCATCAATCTAAGACCAGGATGACCTAATCTACAATGCCATAAATCAAATAATTCAGAGCTTCTAAAGACAGTCTTCAAAGAAGTATATAACTGCGTGTGCATTGATTTTTGTGTAGTACAACCTGCATTCATATGAGGGACATTTTTCTAGTACCATCTTTCCATATTCCGCGTGCTTCACAATGCACAAGTGTTCTTTGCCATTTTCTTCATTGGTTTCTACGTGAAACCCATTGGCGCGGATATCTTTGAAACTTAAGAGAGTGCGGGTTGATTCAGGGTACAAGAGGGCTTCTTCAATTACCAAAGTTGTACCCATTGGCAATATAATTGTGGCTCTTCCCGAGCCTATTATATGCGTCGCTTCTGCGATAGTCGTAATCCTTCCAAAGCGTTCTTCGTGATCGTCTGGAAGTATTTCGACTCTCTTAAGATGGTATTTGTTGTGCCACTATCAACAATGCATATTTCCTCCATTGGGCGCTACACGATTTCTAGATGAAAAGAAAAATAATTCTAATCATAAAGTGGCTAAGTAATTCAAAAAAAAATTGCTTGTAAAGAAAGAATACTGGAATAAAGAATAAATTGTAATTCTATTCATGAGAAAAAGTATGTTCTTCGAGAGCTTACTATTCATTATGCAATCTGATGTCTATGTGAGATAATTCTGACAATTCATGTCAGTTCTTCAAAAACTCACGTTAGATAATGCCACACCTTTGCACATTCATAAGGTTCTTCCATTAGATTACTACGTGTAATCTAATAGGAAATAGCTGCTAGATTCAATAAAATGCATAATTGAATTCTCATGAGTTTCCAACAAACTAAAAGAAAGCAATAATATCAAGATTCATATATTCAAAGATGAATGCAAAATTCATAAGTACGGAATTCATAAATGCAAAATTCATAAGTGCGAGATTCATAAATGCAGGATTCATAAATACAGTATTCATAACTGCAAAATTCATATATACACAGATTCATAAATATTCAGAATAAACAATAATTGCACAATTCATAAATTCATAAATGCGGAAATAAATTCTCAGAAATTTCCGAATTTTTCTTAGTATTTGGCAATTTTACATTAATTATACATCAATTTTCCAAAGATCACTTGATAACAGAAAATAAATTGCAACATGAATTAAACATGGCATAAGTCTAATTACAACTTATATAATTCTTGTTGGTCGAACGAAAACAGTAATGAATATCTCTGTCAATTTGACTCTTGGCCAGTCAACTCGCCCTAGGGCTCACATGAGGGAGGGAGCACTTCCCGTTTCCGGGTGCCAATTAAAGAACCAAGCCTCATGTGTGTTTTCCTAGACACCAATTGTCTCATATCTGTTTATTCATTACCAAAATCAAATCCCAACCACTCATGTTCTCATAAACTGTTGTATGAGAAATTACGAATTTTCCTAACACTTTTCATAATTTCTGCTAATTTCCAAGCAATTTTCAGAATTACTTTACAACAGGAAATTGAATTTCAGCAAATATCAACATGACATAATTTATAAATTCATAAATTCGGAAAATAAATTCTCAGGAATTTCCGATATTCTAAACAATGCAACTATTGCAAAAATTCATGCAAAAATTCATAAATACAGAAAATAAGGCTAAGGAAAAATAAAACAGAGCCAAAAATTTTCTGAATTTTTCTAGATATTTTTCATATTTTTCTGGCAATTTTCAGATTTTTCTGGATTTTCTAATTAATTTTCTGAATTTCTAATTATTTCGAAAAAAGGAAAAACATAAAACAAAAAGGAATTAAAACAAGGGGTAAGGGGGTAATTTCCCCCTCCCCGTCTTGTAAGGCAAAACCACTTTGGTTTCCAACCGGTTCAGATCCGATTGTTTTCTTGCAATTGGACAAAGCACTTTGCAAGTCATGGACTTCATGTCCCAAGAGCTTTGACGCAAGGTGCAGCCCGGCCAAGTGCTTGTGCGGTGGGCCAACGGCCACGGCTCGGCTGCGAGGCAAGCGCCACAATGGCGCTGATGGGGGCCAGACGCGGCAATCCGGCAGGGCCGGGCTCGTCAAGTAGCACAGCGGCGACCGCAGCGGCCGGGCCGCCACAAAGCTGGCCGACGACCTACGGCGGTCGGCTTATCGGGCGCGCGCAGCAGCTACTTTAAGCTAGAAATCAGGCCGGTGGTGGCCGTCTTACGGCTGCAGGGTGCGCCGTGATGGCGATCGGCCACGTGACCGACGTTCGGCGTCGCAGCAACGACGCTTCATGGCGCGGCGGCGGTTCTCGAAGACGGCGATCGCCGCTGACTCCCGAGGGCGGCTACGGCCGGCGACAGTCTTGGTTTTCCAAACCGAATTGAGTCCAAAGGAATCGGACCGTGTCCAACATATTCGACTTCAAGTCCTCGACTTCAAAGCGGCGGCGCAGCAGCGGCGGCGGCTTCGGCCCGTCTTGCGGCCAGGCAGCGCCGCAGCGTGTTAAATTTCTTTATCGCGGCATACCGTCAGCCGGCGGCCAGCGTCTCGGCAGCGTCTTTGGTGGCCATGGTAAGCGCGCGCCGTGCGCGAAGAATCGGCTAGACGCGGCTTTGCGGCCGTCTTTGCCGCGCGCGGTGAGTCACGAAATCCGGCGAGCTGCGGCTGCCCGATCGATGGCATGCGTCGGACTCTCAAGGCGTCATTCTTTGGTGAAACGGCCGAGCCGAATATTATGTTCTCAGAAGCCGTCTTGATCTGATTGTTGACTTGTAGATGCATATCGATTTAGGAGCCATGCAAAGCTATTAACGTATGTGAAGTTAGTAAGAATACAAAACCAGCATGTTCCCATGCATGCATATGATGAAAAAAGCTAGCAATTAGTCGGTGTTTTCCATTCGAAGCTAGCATGCATGCGGCCGTCTTCAATATGCATGTGGCGACCACGGCCAGCTTCAATACGGACACGGCGACGCCGAACAGTCTTATTTGCATCTGCGCAGCGATGCGGGTCGTCGCGGCTGGCAACCGTCTTGTGACGATCCATTGCCGGCGGCGACCAGCGATTTCGGCTTGAGCCGATGGGGCTAACCGTGCTATGTGTCAGAATTTATTGTGTTGCTTCATGCCACGCAACGTAGATTAGATACAAAATACAAGCGAGCGATTAGATTTAATCCCTCGATTCTCACCTTTCTCACCTTTCAATCTGATCACCGATAGAGCTTCGTGCTGATAACGTGTTAGACAACCTCGCTATCGAATAGTCCGGGGTTGCCTAATAGATCTTAAGTGGAGAACAGAGAGAGAGGGCGAGAGACACAATATGAGGAGGAACGGGTCTGCTTTATTATTCTGTATGCTTGTGTACAATGGGGTGACCCCCTGCCTCCTATATATAACGGTTCTACTTAGAGATAAGGAAGAGTCCATATCGGATACGAATCCGGTTTCCTAACAGAAACCACAAATTCGGAGACCTTACGGTTACTTACCGGTAAAGTTGTAGAGCTCGATAAAGCAAGACATCAAGTCCCTGTATGTAGGATGGTTTTTGCTGGGCGTAGTTGCCAGTATCATGTGCATATTCTTCCATAATACTGATTCTATCACAGTCGGATTCTACAATTCTATGCTGAGTAAAGAGAGGCAGCAGCTGTTGCATCGTGATGCAATGTTGTTTCTCCACGATTGTAGCCGCGATGCATGTTTTGTTCTTGTCTGGCGAAAGCGAGACGTCAGGAATGATATGCACCACCGATTTGTGTCGACTTTGTAGCCGCCCCGCGAGAAATCAGCTTGGCGTTATCGGAACGGTTCCTCCTCCGAGGCAGGAATCACACGGAACCGTTCAGGAAGCGACTCAATCTCTCTGAAATTTCGGTCCAATTTGACCCAGTGCTATTCTCATTAATGCTTTTAATTTTTTTTTTCTTGTTAAAGGTCATATTGTATTGATTCGTTTTAAAAGCAGTATCTTAGTTCCTGTTTGATAGAACTCCAGCTTCATCAGATTCGTAAATCTGGTTGAGCTGGGTATTCAGTTTCACTAAATCCGTTGGGTTGGAGTTATGGATATATTAAGAGTGTTTAGGTTAATCATCTTGTTTGTATTTTAGAATAAAAATATAAACCTAATTCACTTTATTTTAACCTATAAATTTCAAATCTAAAGTAGAGTTGGTATCTAGAGATCTGCTTGTGTTGCATTGACAAAAAAAAAATCAAGATTACATTAAACCAAGTACAGGTATTTAAGACGTGAGAGTTAGTAGAAGGTGAAACTTGAAGCTTGCCCGCGTTGTTGTATTGCCGACAAGCGGGGCACCACGTGTCAGGGAGAATGAGCGCCGCCGGCGTGGGTGCGTGCGTGCGTGAGCGAGCGAGGAGCTTCTTTCCGTTAGGGAAAAAAAGGTCTAAACCACGTGGCTCCATGACAAGTGGGTCCCGGTGTCAGGTGAACCTTCTAGGCCCACTCCACAGTGAAAGTACCGTTCGAGCAACGTGGGCATAGTATCGCGCGCGCCTAGCCGGTGCCTTGGCCACGTGTGCTCCTCCGTCACTGCCTTTTCTTCGTCTGCAGCCTTCTTCCCCGCTGCCGATGTGGGCCCACGCATAGCGCGGACCCACCCGCCTGTCTCCTGCTTAGCCTCTCCCCACCCTCTCTGCCTCTCAGCCCTTCCCTTTCCCTTCCCCCAGAGGCAGCGCCGGCCATGGAGGACGCCGCGTCGGAGATCAGCGACTGGGAGGTGCTCTCCGCTGCCTCCGCCCCCGGAGGCGACGACGACGTGGTCCTCGTCTCCGGAGAAGGCGGCGATGTCCTCCACGATCACTTCGCCCTCGTCCTCTCCGATTCCGGCTTCTCCCGCGAGGCCTCGTGGTCGGGGGCCGCCTCTGACGACGAAGGGAAGGAGGCAGGCTTAGAATTAACGGGTAGGTTGGATTGGATTTCGGGAGACGTTGTGGAGGATTCGAGCGTGAAGTCGCAAGTGGGTGGGGTTCATGGGACTGCAGAAAGCTCGGTTCTTGATGCCGCCGTGGCAGGTGGTGCGGCCTGGAGTGCGGATGAGAGGCAAGTTGAGGCAACAGAAGCTGAGATAGAGCCGGAGAAGCACGCAGCACACGTTTGCGGCGCATTGGACTCGATTCTGCAACCGTTGCATCATGCGGTTTTAGAAAGTTTAGATTCTGATCCAACTATGGTTGCAGATGAACCCCAAAGTGAAGTATTAGCGAATTCAGATGTGCAATTGGAAGATGGAGGAGTTGATGCCACCAGGGGAAGTTCAGTCCTTGAAGCTGTTGCAACAGGTGGTGGAATGCAGAGTGAACAAGAAAATCAGGAGCAAGGGGAGAATGCTAGCGCCACCTCCGGTTGCGGTGAATCGGATGCTGAGGTGAAGTATGAATCTTTGCCTCTGGTTCAAACCCCAGGGACCGGTGAGGGAGAGAGTCCAGTAGTTGTGTGGTGGAGGCTGCCGTTCAGGCTGCTGCAGTACTGTGCTTGGAAGGTGAAGCCGGTTTGGTCGATTTCCATCGCCGCGGCATTGTTGGGGCTATTCGTGCTGGGGAGGAGGATGTACAGGATGAGGCGCAAGACCCGGGGCCTTCCCCAGATTAAGATGGCATTTGATGATAAGGTGAGCTCTTTGCCAATTGCTAGTGTCCTATGTGTTAATGCTTGCACTAGATTATTGAACTTGATTCTACTTGTCTGGTCAAATCCAGAAGAATGGATAAAGAGTTGCTACTTGCTTGCCTTTCTGATGGAAATGCTTACTTTGATATCGTGAATTGTTGATTGGAATATGGGAATAGTTTGTAACTGGAATTTCTTCCTGAAATAATCTCATGTCATTTGCTCGAAATGCTTTGGATAATAGATGTAGAATTCATATATAAGTACAGTTTCATGTGCTCCATCAAATAAAAAAAATCACAATAACTGAAAATCAGGAGGGATTATGTCTGTTCTCTGATTTTCTTGGGTGAAATGTAACTCGTTTTGTGACCCCCCCCCCCCCCAACTTGCTAATCTGGTTGGGTTTAAGGTGATCCGAATAAAACACAAGAAGTAAAGATTTGTTGTTAAATCCACAATGAACAGTTCAATTCATCTGTATAAATGATAGAATATGATTTTTTATACTTATAGTGTTATTTTTCTCCTTTGGTTATAGTACATGCTTTTGAGGCTCACCATCTTACAAGTTTATAACTCTGCTAATATCATGCGTCTGGGACTGCAATATTATTATTTACTTTGTATTATTGATTAATGGAGACATCTAGACAAAGCTCTACCTAATAATTAGATTTGGTTCCCCTCCTGTCACCAGTGGACCAGTGGCAGCATTTATTTAATTCAGGTAGATTTGTTAGTGAACATTTTCCACACAAGTATCAAATGCACAGAATCTTTTCCAGATTTTCTCATGATGAGCAACATGTTCGATAATGCAGATTGTGACCATGATTATTACCACAAGCACAGTATGGCTGTGTTTCTTTTGTACAGGATGTACTAAAGGGCAGATAATGCTGTGAACTACCTAACATTTGACCAAGACTAGCTAAAGTGGGTACTGGATTGATTATCCAATTAAATGGGATTGAATTGGGAGTGTGTTTAGTCATAGGGATTTTATGCAAAGCCAGGACTACAAAGATTAGACCTTTTTGTTGTACTTTCATTTGAACGGCGTAGTTTGTTTTCCCCCATTTTATTCAAGTCATGGTTTGCATATACATCTGCTTAGTCATGTTAAAGGTTGCACAAGGAGATTAAGAGGAGATTAATAGTATCTACCTGTAACTTGTGGCGCAGTTGTGCTTGTTCAGCCACGTGCAGCAAAAGACCATAGGTCAATGGGGTTTCAGTGAGCTCTCGCGAACAAGCAATTAATGGCCAATTTTTTGTGTTAACATCATTACTTTTGTAGTAGAAGTTTCAGCTTCTGACCAAGCTATTTTTCCAAAGCGTCTAACCATGCTTTTGGTTTATTGATGTGAACAATACAGAGTTCCTCCCAGTTTGCAGATCGTGCAGCGCGTCTCAACGAAGCCTTCTTGATCGCAAGACGTGTACCTGCGCTAAGAACTTCATCTGGTGCTGTACTTCCATGGTCGATGGTTCAAGAGAGATGAGCCAGCCTGCTCGAAGCTCCCAAAGACTACTCCGAGTTGCATTAGTAAGCTACAGGTCTTCATGATAAACGGTAGTAAGAGCATCTGAATTGGCTTTGCCTCGGTACTTCTCTTTAGATGGCACATCGAGGACGCCATTGTTGATGACTGATGCGATAGATTTACTTTTAGTCTACCGCACTACCACATCTTATTCTTGTCCTCTTTGGTTTTCCTTTTCTCGGCCTTGTTAGGTTAAGTTCCTTGGTCAGTGGATTCCTGGATGTGTCGTTGCTCCAGATGTGCTTATTCACGCTAAACTGCTCAAGTTTCATGTCTTCTAAATTACCATTGTTCTTGTTATATGTTTTGTTACTGCTGTTCATTGATGGTGATGTCGGCCGTCAGCCACTCTTCACCTTTAAGCAAAATAGGTACTCCGTATGATAGATACATCTTCCATGCTTTCTGATGTGGTGTCATCCAGAGTATCAGCCAGCCACGTTTGATTTCAGCTGTTTGATGAAATACTTGGGACATATTTGGAACGTAGGAATTTTGTGATAATTGTGCAGGACAATATAATTCTCGCATTCCATGGCATTAACATGGGCCGATTTAAGAACAAGGAACTGAGGTGCTCTCTGCAGCCATCAGTTCTGTATTCTAGCTGTCATCCCGAATTAAAACTACAACAAATATTGTATATTCATCTACAGTCATCTGAGGCGTACATGGAGCTATCCTTTGTTTGTCTGAACTCTGAAGACAGAATATACCAGAAATAGTAGACCAGCTTGTGCTTGACCACTGCAGAAGGTCCTGCAGAATTCAGGCCATATTTGCTAGCACGACGATTGACAGTGTTCCTCTGCAGCTTGTGCTTATTAAGTCATAAAACCGAGTTGAGTCGTTATGGTATCGACTCGCCGACTAATTCCGACTAGTCAATCTACCACTTATTGCTACTACTATCCTACTATTATGTTTAGATGTAGAGTAGAGCAACAAAACATAGAGAAGAATGGACTGAAAGAGAGAAGATTCAGACTTCAGAGAGAAAATGGAAGAGAAGAATGGGCGGAGGCGGCTGCGGATGGGCGGAGGCGGCTGCGGATGGGCGGAGGCTCGATACCAAAATCAAAACCAAAGCCTTTGGAGCTTTGGCATAGCTCCGACCTAAAATTCCAGCCCTTCCGTGAGCCAAAAAAAAAAAAAAAAAAAAAAAAATCAATCTAGCCTCTTGTAGGGGGCCGCTTCTGAGCTTAGCTTGAGAAAGAGCAGTTTGGGTTTCTCACCAAGGGTATCAAGATCTCCTTGTATTGTTCGAAGAACACCAGCGTCTACATAAGCAAGGT
The DNA here is from genome assembly GCA_036346355.1 of Rhipidocladum racemiflorum. Lineage (NCBI taxonomy): Eukaryota > Viridiplantae > Streptophyta > Magnoliopsida > Poales > Poaceae > Rhipidocladum > Rhipidocladum racemiflorum. Next base: position 24,816,902 of record CM070572.1, read on the forward strand.
TGACATGGGATCCCAGCCACCCCGGAACCACAGTGATACACTTTTTTGCGACAAATTTTTGCAGGAGAGATGGGGAGGCAGGGTTTACAAAATCGATGAAAACCGCTCGAAAATCATGGATTTTAAGTGTATCAAGCCGGCTCGACATTTAAAACTGGTCGGTAAACTGGTTCAGTTCAAATTCAAATAAAAAATCTGAAAATTTGGAGAAAAAAATTATCAAAGTATTGAATTTTTTTGAAAAGTTTTATGTGAGGTCCTGAGGCAATGCAATGATGATGTAAAATTTTTAGATGGTTATTAAATCTGTGTATTTTTTTTAAAAAAAATTCAACATTACTACTGTATTTGTATATGCTCTTCTATTTTTGATTTTTCAGGGCACTAAATGAAGCCTAATATTTGTGAAAAAATTTTGTGTGAGGTACCGAGGCAATGGTAATGATTTTGTAAAATTTTCAGATGATGATAAGATATTTGTATTTTTTTAAAAAAAATTATGATAATGCTTTTGTCTTTGCATATGCTCTTCTGTTTTTTATTTGCTAGGGGCACTAAATAAAGTCTAATATTTCTAAAAATTTTAATATATGGTCATTGGGAAATCTTTATGGTACCATTAAAATTTTGAACCATTATCAAGCTTATAAATTTTTATAAAAATATGACAGTGTCTCATTCCTTTTCATTAATTGCTGTTTTTAATTTTCCAGAAGCATGAGATGAATTTAAAAAAAATTGAAACTTCTCTGAGGTGTTTTATAGATTAATTGGGGTTTATTAAGATTTTCTATTTTTTTACATTTTTTTATTTTATTTTTCTAATTTTCCTTGAATTTTTAATTCCATTGCGTGTAGTATGCCGAAAATCGAATAAAATCGTTGAAAATCGGTCAGTTTTTTTAAAAAAAATTCGACAAAGTTTGGCCGCCAATTTTCAACTGGTTTTTGTCGGTTTTTGATATTCGAGCGATTTTGGCGGTTTTCATATTTGAAACCCTGGGAGGAGGATACCATAAATCCAATGAGAAATCTTGCATATAACTGTTTTAACCTTGAATGAATAGGGACCGCAGGCTGCATATTCCCAGGCTCCCAGCCGACGAAGGGACGAGATCACGAGACTAGATTTGCTGTTGTAGCTTCTGACGTCACCAATCATAGAAAAGGATCTCCTCCAAGCCATCTCCAGCACCCTTAGAATGGATAGCCTACCAAGCTCTTGTAGGCAGGTTATGGAACTCCGACAAACATGAAAAGATGACAGTTCCTGTAAAGCTTGCATCTCTCCAATTCCATCCGGCAATTTAGTTTTAGAATATAAAAAGAGGGAGTACAATCGTCGAAGTCGAACAATAGCTTCTGGTAATTCTATTTAATGGTTTAACCTCCAGTCTAATGTCTCCAAATATTTCAGTTCCCCAATCTGTTCCGGGAGCTCAGAGATACCTGTTCTAATCTCTCTGTGGCATTATAACAAAGACAGATGTAGCACCAACAAGAACACCATCACACTCAAACCAATTAAGGGGGTCAGATTGAGTTTTCTTGAGCCAAATAAGAGAGCTAGGACGGAAGTAACGAAATTTCTAGTTACTGTTATAGTTAACATCAGGATTTTGAGCCTCCAAATTGAAAGTACAGTATCCAGTCTCACCCAATATTTTTACAGACACAGATAAGATGGTAAAATGACTGCCTATAATCAGGAAAAGATTAGCCCTTCTAAACGTACTTTCTCTCCCAGCCCAATTTTATACCCTGGATCCAGTTACATATAGTATTCATTAATATATTGCTATATCAATACACATGATCCAATGTGCCAATTCAATTTTCATGTATTCTATTTCTGAATTATATAATACAATGAAGCTAACTACATTTTGGGCACTTCAATCCAATGCAAAATTTAGTTTTAATTAAAACTACCACTTATATATGCACCTGGCAAATCTCAGGTGTTTATCTATTGAGCTGCTTCCAATTTTTTTTAAGAATCATTTTCGATTTTTAGCCCCACCACTATTAGCTCGCTGAGTCACCGATTAAGCGTTTAGTGGACTTCAGATTAATTTCTTTCCAAGACCATGGCCATCTCACTCACTCACCTTTACCATTGATGAGTTATGAGATGGTAACATGTAAAACTTTCCAAGACCATGCCTGCAGCATTACCTTCCCCAGCCCAGGGAGGAAATCAGACAATCTTGACCTCTGCTTCCTTGAGGGAAGACAGGTTTTGGATGCAAATCCCAAAGAGAGTGTATAGGTATCATCAGGATGTTTTTGTTTTAGCTAACATCCAAATTTTAGACCGTTGGATATCCATCCGGATATCACCTGCCGTTAGATCAAATCGTACGATCGGATGTGAAACAACCCCTCAAAAATTTCAAAATGAATTTGTTTGAGTTCGTTCGCGTTTGGATTTGAATTTGGAAATTGGAATTGAGTTTGGATTTCAAACCTCGTTTGGGCCGTTTCTTCTTCTTCTTGGGCCGTCAGCCTACTCCTGTGGCGGCTCGCTTCGGCCGTCGGCTGCTCGCTTCGGCCCGCCGGCTCGCCCCGGCGACCAAGCCGCCAGCCGCCTCCGCCTCGGCGCTCGCCCGCGCCGTGGCAAGCCGCTCCGCCGCTGTCGCTTCGCCGTCATGGTCGCTCGATCCACGCCTCGTCTGCCCGCCGCCTCCTTGGCTCGGTCTCCCACGCCCGGCCACACGCCTCGCGCCGCCGCGCCGCCGCGTCGCCTCCGCCTCGGCCGCTGCTCCCGCTTGCTCTATAAAAGCCCGCCTCCCTCGCTCACTCACTCGCCCGCTCCTCGGTCTTGGTGAGCTCCTCTCCTCCTCGGCTCTCGCCTCGCCTCCGGCCGCGCCAGCCGCCCGCCGCTTCCCCGCCTCACCGCCTCCTGTTCCTAACCCTAGCCGCCCGTCCCGCTGCCTGCGGTCCGCCCGTCGGTCTCTCTCCTCCTCCCGTTCCCCACCAGTGGCCCGCCCTTTTCCGTCGCCGCTCGGGCCTGCCGCCGCCGCCGACCAACCCCACCTCGCCTCGCATGCTGGGCCTTGGCCCAGCCCAGCCAGCCAGCCCACACTGCTTCAAAGCGGTGTTTTCAATTTTCGATTTATTAATTCATTTAATAAATCCAAAATTCGCTTACTCCAAAATAGCCAGAAAATCCCAAAAATCCCGGAAAAACCTGTGAGCTCCACCAAATACTTTTCCCGAACCGTGTCGAGCCCCGAGTCCAAATGCTGTCCGTTCCCAGATCCGAAACCCGTAAAAACTCCAAATTCCGGTTTGCCCTCCGCCCCTTCCGACTGCCGGTTTTCCGCTTCGATTTCGTTTTCTTTTCGGTTGTTGTTTTGTCGCTTATTTATGTTGGTTGTCTTTCCGCGTTAGATTCGACCGTTGAGACGCCCGGTGGAGCCGAGCACCCCTGGAGCCTGAGCAGCCCCTGAGCACGCTGGACCACGGAGCACAAGACGACTACTTCCTCGACGACTCATCCGATCCAGCTGCCGCGCAAGGCAAGCCGTACACCCTTTGATCATGTTGATCCTATCATGCCATGCTATAGTAGTATTTATTTTATATCGTATTATTTTACTGTATGTTGAATTATTGAAAACCAGTATTTTAGAATGACATGATAATTAGGTAATACCGAATTGCTTTGAAACCCTTGAAATTGTTGGAACCCTCTAAATCCTTTGGAACCCTAGTTAATTGCTTATTGCCATGATTAGGTTAGATAATACTGCTAGGTTAGTTCAAAACCTGGATTTAAAGAAAGTGCTGCCGAATCTCCGATTCGGATTGTTTATAAAAATCTTTGCGATCGAGGGACAGTATCGGATTAATCCCGGAGTGGATGAGATTCCGATCCCCGGCTGGTGATTAATGCCTTGGTTGGTCTGGTGGCCGGTACTGCGAGTACCGGAATGGGTTTGTGGATGAAGGCTTGGTCTTTGGCAAAAGTATAAGGTTAATAATCCCCTTGAGCAAAGTAAATAACTTAGTTCCCGCTCAACCACAGGTCGGACTGGTCGGTGACCCGTATCCGACACGGCTCATTAAGTTAATCATTCCTGAGATAATAATTGGACTGTCTTGGTGGCTACCATTCTCTGGAAGAGAATGGGGACCGGGCCTTCCCGGCAGGGAAATGGACCGAAGGGGTGGAACGGGAATGGTCCAGAGTGACATTCTTGGTTCTCACAACGGTAGACGCTAATGGGGACCCTGAGTCCAAGGTAGCGGTACTATCGGTAAACAACTAAAGGACAGGAATGATTAAACGAAATGCTGTGATAATCTAAACTGGGCCACATGCATTTAAGTTGCATGAAACTCGCGATTGGCATAAAGGTTATAGATATCTTGTGGGTAAAGCTGAGCCGCTCTGCAGAGTTAATCTTAATTGTAATCGATTACGCCGTACTTCCGGTAAATGAAGTTAAGTTGGAATCGGGGTTGATACCCGTAACTAAGCTCAAGTTACTGTTTTGGTATTTGTGAATGGATTGGTTAAGTGTTGTTGAACCTTGTGAAATTCAAATTACTTACTTATTGATTTGTGCTTCAAATGTAAAATGAATTGTGAAATAAAACTGCATCCAGATACTTAACCCTACTGCCATCCCTTGATTACCCCTACATATAGTATTCAGTGGTTCCGTACGACTTGTTGAGTACTCTGTACTCATCCTTGCAAACCCCCGCCCTTTCAGTAGTTCAAGATGCCGGAGCCTACCAGAGATCGTAGATGGCGATTTAGTCTCGGTTTTAGGTCTTGTCTTCGCCAGGCCCTGCCTGTGGTTTCTCTCTTTTGGTAGTGTAAGTCTAGAAGCTTGGATGCTTCTCTTGTAAAACCGGTCGTTAGACCAACTATATTGAATAAAAAGTGTTGAAAGTTGCTTTTGTCAGGCAAATTTACTCTTGTTTTACAACAGTTAGTCTTCCTGGGTAACTGTTGTGAGTTTCGCACTGCCTCTAAAAAGGCGGTCCGTCACAAGTGGTATCAGAGCCAGGTTTGACCGTAGACTGAGACCTAAGTTGGCTTAAGGAGTCTTTTTCGAAAGATTATTTCAAACTACAAAATGAGTTTCGAAAACTGTAAGTACTATCCTTATAATCCTGTTTCTCTCCTCTCTCTGTTTCCCACCCTTTCCTTAAGATTCTCTTCTCTCCTTTAAAACTCACTTAAAACCTTTCCGCTCATCTGACTTAAAAAGATTCTCGTTTTGGCAGATGGTGCACCACGTCTACCCACTTCCTGAGGTTCCCGAAGGATGGGCTGGACTGCTGTGGAGAATGCTACAGCATGTTGGAGCTGATCAGATTGAGATCCCCGTTTTTCACACGGAGGAGCTTTTCCAGGGTGTCGTCCGCGTTGAGTGGAGAGCCTGGTTCAATCTGGATCCCCTGCCAAATAATCCAGATATTCCGCGCCATTTTCAAGGGCACCGCGTCCACGAGTCAGACGCTATTCAGACTCTCGCCTGCCGGGCGTTGAAGCACTGCGCTGCCTCTTCGCCGCTGATTTCGACGACGGCCGATTTCAGTTGATCCCCATGAAGGGAGATGCCCCCGGCACGGTGATCGTCTCTGTTCCAGAGGACGAGGCAGATCCGCGTGTCGATGAAGCTGCAGAACTCCTTGTCAACAAGGATTTCCTGTACACCTCCCTCCTCATCGAGCGAGATGATCTTCAGCGACAGTTGAGCAATGCCTGGATGGAGATCGACGAGCTTCGTGAAGAGATAGACCAGCTGCAGCCCCAGTACGAGCCCGGAGAAGAGATGTCCGTGGATGGTCCGTCATTACCGTGGATCGACTGGCCCATGGCGTAAGATGTGGAAGAAGATCCGTAAGAGCGCATCATCTACATCTCCGATTTACGATTGAAGATTCCAGTCTTAGAATAGGGCGTTAGTCCTAGAAGTTGGCTTTACCCCTTTTGGAGTAGTCTTTTGTAATGTAAAATAGGTTGTTTCTTACCTTAGTATGACGGTATTGTAAACAATCTATGTATCAGTAAAAATTAAGTTTCCTATCTCTGTATGTTGTTTGCATTATTATCCGTATATCTTCGGCCTAATTCCACTAATTCTTTCCCATTTCGTCTCGCCTCTCACCTATTCTATCTCTCTCAGACTTCGCTCAAATCTTACTTATCTTCTCGCTTTACCCAAAACCCTCGCAAAGAAGACCTTAAGATAGTCGAGAATGGATCAAGGTGAAGGATCGCAGCTCCAAAGTCATGAGAATGAGGCACTCAAATGTAAACTCCGCTTAACCTAGCCCAAGTACTGGCAGCCATGGAAAGAAACAGATACCAGTCAGAGCAAAGGCAGAATCAGATGATTGAAATGATGATGACACAGTTTGCCGCAAGACCCCAGATGAACCCCCAAGGAAATAACTTTGGACAGGATGGATTATTAGGTGGGTCACACTGGTCTGATTTCCAAAAGACCCGGCCCCCTATTTTCTCCGTGTCAACTGAGCCATTATCAGCAGATGATTGGCTTACGGTTATCCAAATGAAGTTGGATACGGTACAGTGCACTGAGAAGGAGAAAGTGCTCTATGCCTCTCACCAACTGCAAGGACAAGCAGCAGCATGGTGGGTTAACTTTCAGACTCTGAAGGCAGGACAAGAGATTACATGGCAGATGTTTGAAGAAGCTTTCCGGAAGACGCACATTCCTGCAGGCTTGATGGCCTCCAAGCGAAGGGAATTCCTGTCTCTCCATCAAGGAGGAAGAACAGTAATGGAATACCTACACCACTTCAACAACCTTTCTCGCTATGCACCCAGAGAAGTAGACACAGAGGAAAAGAAGATAGAGAGATTTTATGAAGGACTGCAGAAGAACCTCAAGTTCCATGTCTCAGCTGTGGAGTTCAAGGATTTTTCAGCTATGGTGGATAGGCTGATTGTGTCAGAAGAGACAAGGAATGACCTGGAAGATACCAGAAAGAGAAAGGCACAAAGAAGAACGGATGTCAAGAAAGAAGTCAGTTTAAGGGAAGGACCTATACCTTCAACCCCAACGTCCCAAACAAGAGACAAGCAGTGGGAGGATCCCGACCTGTTCCGCCCAATGCTCAGCCCGGGAATGTCCGATGCTTTACCTGCAACGGGAACCATTACTCTAATGTGTGTCCCAAGAAAGGTTCAGCTTGTTTCCATTGCGGACAACCCGGACATTTCGTGATAAAGAAGGCTCAAAGAAGGACTTGCCGAGTGATGTGGCAAAAGCTCAGGCGTCAGCTTCTGCCAACAGACAACCAGCACCTCGTCAACCCCAGCCGCCCCATCAAGGTTATTTAAGGGCACCAGTCAAGACCGAGGGATACACCAACAACCGCGGACCCAATCCGCCAAGGAACCCTCAAGGAAGAATCAACCATGTGTCAGCAGCAGAGGCAGCTGAAGCCACAGATGTTATCGTTGGTAAGTTTCCCGTCCAAACCAAGTTGGCCTTAACCCTCTTTGATCCTGGTGCAACCCATTCGTTCATTTCTTTGGCTTTTGCTTGCAAAAGTGGGTTGCCCTATTCTCCCTTGCCCTCTCCCTGTGTTTTCCACACCCCTGGAAGTCGATTGATGGCAAGATTCACTGGCGATAATTTGAGGATAGAAATCCAAGGGATTGAGTTCAGAGCCAACTCGTTGTTGCTAGAGATGGATGGTCTAGATGTCATATTGGGAATGAATCAAGTTATCTAGACACCATGCTCGGTTGGATTGTTCTCGTAAGACAATGACACTTTAAATGGTTATGGTCAGAAAGTGACAATTCAGAATGATCCGAGGTTGATCAAGAGAAGTCAGAGCATCATCAATGCAGTCGCAAATGGATTAGACAGCATACCCGTAGTTCGGGAGTACCCTGAAGTTTTCCCAGAAGAGTTACCAGGGAAACCTCCGAACAGAGGCATAGAACTGGCAATAGAGTTAGTTCCTGGAGCAGCTCCTATCCACAAGCGATCCCGTCCAATGTCGCCTTTGGAGTTGAAGGAACTGAAGAAGCAATTGGATGAATTGCTGGACAAAGGATTTGTACGGCCAAGTATCTCCCTTTGGTCCGCGCAAGTAGTATTTGCCAGAAAGAAAGACGGAAGCAAGAGACTCTGCATAGATTACAGAGCCCTGAATGATGCAACAATCAAGAACAAGTACCCGTTACCCCGGATAGATGACCTGTTCGATCAGTTGAAAGGAGCCAAGATCTTTTCGAAAATAGACCTGAGGACAGGATATCATCAGTTGAAGGTCAGAGAACAAGACAGAGAGAAGACAGCATTTGCTACTCGGTACGGATTATATGAGTTCACCGTGGTGCCATTTGGTCTCACAAATGCCCTACTACTTTATGAACCTGATGAACCAAGTGTGCATGGAGTTCTTGGACAAGTTCATCGTAGTGTTCATAGACGATATACTCATTTACTCCCAGACCGAAGAAGATCACAAGGAGCATCTACACTTAATTCTGGGAAGGCTTAGAGAACATCAGCTATATGCAAAATTCTCTAAGTGTGATTTCTGGTTGGATGAAATCGCTTTCCTAGGACACATCATCACTAAGGATGGCGTGAAGATGGATCCCGAGAAGATCAGGACAGTATTGGAATGGAAACACAGTATCGTGGCGATGTAAGTCAGAAGTTTTCTCGGATTGGCAGGATACTACAGAAGATTCATCGAAGGATTCTCCAAGATAGCGAAACCAATGACTCAGCTTCTCAAAAAGGACAGCCCCTACGTTTGGACTGAGAAGTGTGAGAAAAGTTTTCAGGAGCTGAAGACCAAGTTAACATCAGACCCAGTCCTCACTCTCCCAAATCCGGATAAAGATTTCCAGATTTACTGTGATGCTTCCAAAAGGGGATTGGGATGCGTGTTAATGCAGGAAGGAAAAGTGGTTGCGTATGCGTCACGACAACTTAGACCGCATGAAGAGAACTACCCAACCCATGACCTGGAACTAGCCTCAGTAGTGCATGCATTGAAGATTTGGAGACATTACCTGTTGGGAAACCGTTGCGAAGTGTTTTCAGACCACAAGAGCCTGAAGTACGTGTTCACCCAGCCCAATCTGAACATGAGACAAAGAAGATGGTTGGAGTTGATTAAGGATTATGATCTAGAAATCCTTTATCATCCAGGGAAAGCTAATGTGGTAGCAGATGCTTTAAGCCGAAAAGCATGCCATCACTTAGCTCAAGTCGAGACTATCTCTCCCCAGCTGAAGTCAGAAGTACAGGAGTTGAACCTGCAGATAGTGCCAGAAGGATCAGTGCATTTTCTAGAGATTCAATGATCTTCCAAGGCATCAAAGCAATGCAGATGCATCGAAGAGATACTGGAATACAGAAAGTTGATGAAGGAAGTTAGTCCCTCGGAGTTCTCGGAAGACAAGCAAGGCATACTACGATTCCGCGATCGTATATGCATTCCGAAGGATAAGGATATAAGAGGATTGATTTTGACAGAGGCTCACTCATCACAATTCTCGATACATCCTGGCAGTACGAAGATGTACCAAGACTTGAAGAGGGAATACTGGTGGAATGGAATGAAGAAAGAAGTAGCCGAGCACGTGGTATGTTGTGACGTATGTCGGAAAATCAAGATAGACCACCAAAAGACGGCAGGATTGCTGCAACCCCTTCCAGTGCCAGAATGGAAGTGGGAAGAGATTGGAATGGACTTTATCACTGGTTTTCCCAAGACTCAACAAGGATATGATGCTATCTGGGTAATCATTGATAGACTGACCAAAGTAGCCCATTTCATTCCTATAAAACAGACCGTTGGAAGAGACAAGTTGGCAGAGTTGTACCTGACCCAGATTGTCAGATTACATGGAATCCCTAAAAAGATCGTGTCAGATCGTGGAGCCCAGTTCACCTCAAAGTTCTGGAAAAGTCTGCATGAAGCTATGGGTACAGACCTGAATTTTAGTACGGCCTATCACCCTCAGACAGATGGTCAGACAGAAAGAGTCAACCAGATACTAGAGGATATGTTGAGAGCCTGCGCTCTAGCATATGGAGCCTCGTGGGCCAAGTGTTTGCCATTTGCGGAGTTCTCGTACAATAACAGCTACCAAGCCAGTCTGGATATGTCACCTTTTGAAGCCCTGTATGGAAGGAAGTGCAGAACCCCGTTGAATTGGACCGAGACCGGAAAGAAACAGCTTTTTGGACCTCAGCTAGTTCATGATGCAGAGGCTCATGTGAGGATCATAAGGAAGAACCTGAGAGCAGCTCAAGTCCGGCAGAAGAGTTATGCGGATACGAGAAGAAAAGACATAAGTTATCAGATTGGAGACTTCGTTTATCTGAAAGTGACACCCTTCAAGCCTGTTCGCCGTTTTCAGATAAAAGGGAAGTTAGCTCCGAGGTATGTTGGACCATACCCCGTGACTGACAGAATCGGAGAAGTAGCCTACAAGTTACAGCTAAGTCCAGAGCTGTCAAGGGTACACAATGTCTTTCATGTGTCACAACTGAGAAAATGCCTCCGCTACCGCCGTAACAAGTACAGCTTGAAGGGGATAGACTTGAAAGAGGATTTGACATATCATGAGGAACCAAATGTAATTGTGGAGACAATGGAAAGGGAACTCAAGTTCAAGAATGTCAGGATCTGCCGAGTGCTATGGAAGAATCAGACACTCGAAGAAACCACTTGGGAGAAGGAATCGGAATTGCAGCAGAATTTTCCCAACCTATTTTCCCGAGTAAATGAATCTCGGGGACGAGATTCCATTTTAAGTGGGGTAGGTTGAAACAACCCCTCAAAAATTTCAAAATGAATTTGTTTGAGTTCGTTCGCGTTTGGATTTGAATTTGGAAATTGGAATTGAGTTTGGATTTCAAACCTCGTTTGGGCTGCTTTCTTCTTCTTCTTGGGCCGTCACTTACTCTGTGCGGCTGCTCGCTCGGCCGTCGGCTGCTCACTTCGGCCCCGCCGTCCGCCGCCCCGCCAGCGCCGCCGCCTCCGCCTCCGGCCTTCGCCTTGCCGTCTGCCATGGCCGCTCCGCTGGCCAGTCGCCGCCCGTCTGTTGTCGCCGCGCCACGCCTCGTGCCCGCCGCCTCCTTGGCTCCGGTCTCCGACCGCGCCACGCCACTCGCGCCGCGCGTCGCCTCGCCTCCGGCCGCTGCTCCTCGCTTGCTCTATAAAGCCCGCCTCCCCTCGCTCTCACCTCGCCCGCTCCTCGCCTTGGTGAAGCCTCTCCCTCCTCGGCTCTCCGCTCGCCTCCGTCGCCGCCAGTCTGCCGCCACGCCGCTTTCCCGCCGCCTCCCTGTTCCCTAACCCTAGCCGCCCCGTCCAGCTGCCTGGCCTCGCCCGTCGGTCTCTCTCCCTCCCTCCCGTTCCCACCAGTGGCCCGCCTTTTTCCTGTCGCCGCTCGGCGGCCACTGCCGCGCCAGCCAACCCCAACCTCGCCCGCCAATGGGCGGCCTTGGCCCACCAAGCCAGCCACACTGTTTCAAACAGTGTTTTCAATTTTGATTTATTAATTCATTTAATAAATCCGAAAATTCGCTTTTACTCCAAAAATAGCCCAGAAAATCCCGAAAAATCCCGGAAAAACCCAGAGCTCCACCAAATACTTTTCCCGAACCGTGTCGAGCCCCTGAGTCCAGAAATGCTGTCCGTTCCCAGATCCGAAACCCAGAAAAACTCCAAATTCCAGTTTTGCCCTCCGTCCCCTTCCGACTCGGTTCCGGTTTTCCGTTTCAGTTTCCGTTTTCTTTTTCGGTTGTTGTTTTGTCGTTTATTTATGTTGGTTGTCTTTCCGCGTTAGATTCGACCGTTGAGACGCCAGTGGAGCCGGAGCAGTCCTCGAGTCGAGCGCTTCCCGGAGCAGACGTTGGACCAGACGGGAGCACAGTACGACTACTTCCTCGACGACTCATCCGATCCAGCTGCCGCGCAAGGCAAGCCGTACACCCTTTGATCATGTTGATCCTATCATGCCATGCTATAGTAGTATTTATTTTATATCGCATTATTTTACTGTATGTTGAATTATTGAAAACCAGTATTTTAGAATGACATGATAATTAGGTAATACCGAATTGCTTTGAAACCCTTGAAATTGTTGGAACCCTCTAAATCCTTTGGAACCCTAGTTAATTGCTTATTGCCATGATTAGGTTAGATAATACTGCTAGGTTAGTTCAAAACCTGGATTTAAAGAAAGTGCTGCCGAATCTCCGATTCGGATTGTTTATAAAAATGCTGCAGTCAGGGGGACAGTATCGGATTAATCCCGGAGTGGATGAGATTCCGATCCCCGGCTGGTGATTAATGCCTTGGTTGAGTGCGGTGGCGATCATGAGTACCGAATGGGTGTGTGGATGAAGGCTTGGTCTTTGGCAAAAGTATAAGGTTAATAATCCCCTTGAGCAAAGTAAATAACTTAGTTCCCGCTCAACCACAGGTCGGACTGGTCGGTGACCCGTATCCGACACGGCTCATTAAGTTAATCATTCCTGAGATAATAATTGGACTGTCTTGGTGGCTACCATTCTCTGGAAGAGAATGGGGACCGGGCCTTCCCGGCAGGGAAATGGACCGGAGGGGTGGAACGGGAATGGTCCTGAGTGACATTCTTGGTTCTCACAACCAGAGACGCTAATGGGGACCCCGAGTCCAAGGTAGCGGTACTATCGGTAAACAACTAAAGGACAGAATGATTAAACGAAATGTCGTGATAATCTAAATGGGCCACATGCATTTAAGTTGCATGAAACTCGCGATTGGCATAAAGGTTATAGATATCTTGTGGGTAAAGCCGAGCCGCTCACAGAGTTAATCTTAATTGTAATCGACACGCCGCATTCCGGTAAATGAAGTTAAGTTGGAATCGGGGTTGATACCCGTAACTAAGCTCAAGTTACTGTTTTGGTATTTGTGAATGGATTGGTTAAGTGTTGTTGAACCTTGTGAAATTCAAATTACTTACTTATTGATTTGTGCTTCAAATGTAAAATGAATTGTGAAATAAAACTGCATCCAGATACTTAACCCTACTGCCATCCCTTGATTACCCCTACATATAGTATTCAGTGGTTCCGTACGACTTGTTGAGTACTCTGTACTCATCCTTGCAAACCCCCGCCCTTTCAGAGTTCGAAGATGCTGGAGCCTACCAGGAGATCGTAGATGGCGATTTAGTCTGGTTTTAGGTCTTGTCTTCGCTCAGGCCCTGCCTGTGGTTTCTCTCTTTTGGTAGTGTAAGTCTAGAAGCTTGGATGCTTCTCTTGTAAAACCGGTCGTTAGACCAACTATATTGAATAAAAAGTGTTGAAAGTTGCTTTTGTCAGGCAAATTTACTCTTGTTTTACAACAGTTAGTCTTCCTGGGTAACTGTTGTGAGTTTCGCACTGCCTCTAAAAAGGCGGTCCGTCACAAGTGGTATCAGAGCCAGGTTTGACCGTAGACTGAGACCTAAGTTGGCTTAAGGAGTCTTTTTCGAAAGATTATTTCAAACTACAAAATGAGTTTCGAAAACTGTAAGTACTATCCTTATAATCCTGTTTCTCTCCTCTCTCTGTTTCCCACCCTTTCCTTAAAATTCTTTTCTCTCCTTTAAAACTCACTTAAAACCTTTCCGCTCATCTGACTTAAAAAGATTCTCGTTTTGGCAGATGGTGCACCACGTCTACCCACTTCCCGAGGTTCCCGAAGGATGGGCTGGACTGCTGTGGAGAATGCTACAGCATGTTGGAGCTGATCAGATTGAGATCCCCGTTTTTCACACGGAGGAGCTTTTCCAGGGTGTCGTCCGCGTTGAGTGGAGAGCCTGGTTCAATCTGGATCCCCTGCCAAATAATCCAGATATTCCGCGCCATTTCCAAGGGCACCGCGTCCACGAGTCAGACGCTATTCAGACTTCGCCGTCGGGCGCTGAAGCACTCGCCTGCCTCTTCGCCACGATTTCGACGACGGCCGATTTCGGCTGATCCCCATGAAGGAGATGCCCCAAGACGGTGATCGCCTCTGTTCCGCAGGACGAGGCAGATCCGCGTGTCGATGAAGCTGCAGAACTCCTTGTCAACAAGGATTTCCTGTACACCTCCCTCCTCATCGAGCGAGATGATCTTCAGCGACAGTTGAGCAATGCCTGGATGGAGATCGACGAGCTTCGTGAAGAGATAGACCAGCTGCAGCCCCAGTACGAGCCCGGAGAAGAGATGTCCGTGGATGGTCCGGCTTACCGTGGATCGACTGGCCCATGGCAGAAGATGTGGAAGAAGATCCAGAAGAGCGCATCATCTACATCTCCGACGACGATTGAAGATTCCAGTCTTAGAATAGGGCGTTAGTCCTAGAAGTTGGCTTTACCCCTTTTGGAGTAGTCTTTTGTAATGTAAAATAGGTTGTTTCTTACCTTAGTATGACGGTATTGTAAACAATCTATGTATCAGTAAAAATTAAGTTTCCTATCTCTGTATGTTGTTTGCATTATTATCCGTATATCTTCGGCCTAATTCCACTAATTCTTTCCCATTTCGTCTCGCCTCTCACCTATTCTATCTCTCTGTACCCCTGCTCAAATCTTACTTATCTTCTGCTTTACCCAAAACCCTGCAGCAAGACCTTAAGATAGTCAGAATGGATCAAGGTGAAGGATCGCAGTTCCAAAGTCATGAGAATGAGGCAGACCCAGCCAGAAACCCAGTTAACCTAGCCCAAGTACTGGCAGCCATGGAAAGAAACAGATACCAGTCAGAGCAAAGGCAGAATCAGATGATTGAAATGATGATGACACAGTTTGCCGCAAGACCCCAGATGAACCCCCAAGGAAATAACTTTGGACAGGATGGATTATTAGGTGGGTCACACTGGTCTGATTTCCAAAAGACCCGGCCCCCTATTTTCTCCGTGTCAACTGAGCCATTATCAGCAGATGATTGGCTTACGGTTATCCAAATGAAGTTGGATACGGTACAGTGCACTGAGAAGGAGAAAGTGCTCTATGCCTCTCACCAACTGCAAGGACAAGCAAAGAAGATGGTGGGTTAACTTTCTCTCAAGGCGGGACAAGAGATTACATGGCGAGATGTTTGAAGAAGCTTTCCTGAAGACGCACATTCCTCGCAGCTTGATGGCCTCTGTTTAAGGGAATTTCTGTCTCTCCATCAAGGAGGAAGAAACAAGAATGGAATACCTACACCACTTCAACAACCTTTCTCGCTATGCACCCGGAGAAGTAGACACAGAGGAAAAGAAGATAGAGAGATTTTATGAAGGATCAGAAGAACCTCAAGTTCCATGTCTCAAATTTGTGGAGTTCAAGGATTTTTCAGCTATGGTGGATAGGCCGATTGTGTCGAAGAGACAAGGAATGACCTCGAAGATACCGTAAAGAGAAAGGCACAAAGAAGAACGGATGTCAAGAAGAAGTCAGTTTAAGGGAAGGACCTATACCTTCAACCCCAACGTCCCAAACAAGAGACAAGCAGTGGGAGGATCCCGACCTGTTCCGCCCAATGCTCAGCCCGGGAATGTCCGATGCTTTACCTGCAACGGGAACCATTACTCTAATGTGTGTCCCAAGAAAGGTTCAGCTTGTTTCCATTGCGGACAACCCGGACATTTCAGACAGCAGTGCCCAAAGAAGGACTTGCCGAGTGATGTGGCAAAAGCTCAGGCGTCAGCTTCTGCCAACAGACAACCAGCACCTCGTCAACCCCAGCCGCCCCATCAAGGTTATTTAAGGGCACCAGTCAAGACCGAGGGATACACCAACAACCGCGGACCCAATCCGCCAAGGAACCCTCAAGGAAGAATCAACCATGTGTCAGCAGCAGAGGCAGCTGAAGCCACAGATGTTATCGTTGGTAAGTTTCCCGTCCAAACCAAGTTGGCCTTAACCCTCTTTGATCCTGGTGCAACCCATTCGTTCATTTCTTTGGCTTTTGCTTGCAAAAGTGGGTTGCCCTATTCTCCCTTGCCCTCTCCCTGTGTTTTCCACACCCCTGGAAGTCGATTGATGGCAAGATTCAGCTGCAGTAATTTGAGGATAGAAATCCAAGGGATTGAGTTCAGAGCCAACCTGTTGTTGCTAGAGATGGATGGTCTAGATGTCATATTGGGAATGAACTGGTTATCTAGACACCATGCTCAGTTGGATTGTTCTCAGAAGACAGTGACACTCAGAAATGGTTATGGTCAGAAAGTGACAATTCAGAATGATCCGAGGTTGATCAAGAGAAGTCAGAGCATCATCAATGCAGTCGCAAATGGATTAGACAGCATACCCGTAGTTCGGGAGTACCCTGAAGTTTTCCTGCAAGAGTTACTGTGGAAACCTCCGAACAGAGGCATAGAACTGCAATAGAGTTAGTTCCTCGGAGCAGCCCTATCCACAAGCGATCCCGCCCAATGTCGCTTTGGAGTTGAAGGAATCAAGAAGCAATTGGATGAATTGCTGGACAAAGGATTTGTACGGCCAAGTATCTCCCTTTGGTCCGCGCAAGTAGTATTTGCCAGAAAGAAAGACGGAAGCAAGAGACTCTGCATAGATTACAGAGCCCTGAATGATGCAACAATCAAGAACAAGTACCCGTTACCCCGGATAGATGACCTGTTCGATCAGTTGAAAGGAGCCAAGATCTTTTCGAAAATAGACCTGAGGACAGGATATCATCAGTTGAAGGTCAGAGAACAAGACAGAGAGAAGACAGCATTTGCTACTCGGTACGGATTATATGAGTTCACCGTGGTGCCATTTGGTCTCACAAATGCCCCGGCCTACTTTATGAACCTGATGAACCAAGTGTGCATGGAGTTCTTGGACAAGTTCATCGTAGTGTTCATAGACGATATACTCATTTACTCCCAGACCGAAGAAGATCACAAGGAGCATCTACACTTAATTCTGGGAAGGCTTAGAGAACATCAGCTATATGCAAAATTCTCTAAGTGTGATTTCTGGTTGGATGAAATCGCTTTCCTAGGACACATCATCACTAAGGATGGCGTGAAGATGGATCCCGAGAAGATCAGGACAGTATTGGAATGGAAACAGCCTGTGTCAGTGACAGAAGTCAGAAGTTTTCTCGGATTGGCAGGATACTACAGAAGATTCATCGAAGGATTCTCCAAGATAGCGAAACCAATGACTCAGCTTCTCAAAAAGGACAGCCCCTACGTTTGGACTGAGAAGTGTGAGAAAAGTTTTCAGAGTCAAGACCAAGTTAACATCGCACCAGTCCTCACTCTCCCAAATCCGGATAAAGATTTCCAGATTCTTGTGATGCTTCCAAAAGGGGATTGGGATGCGTGTTAATGCACGCAGAAGGAAAAGTGGTTGCGTATGCGCCACGACAACTTAGACCGCATGAAGAGAACTACCCAACCCATGACCTGGAACTAGCCTCAGAGTGCATGCATTGAAGATTTGGAGACATTACCTGCTGGGAAACCGCTATAAGTGTTTTCGCACCACAAGAGCCTGGCACGTGTTCACCCACCCCAATCTGAACATGAGACAAAGAAGATGGTTGGAGTTGATTAAGGATTATGATCTAGAAATCCTTTATCATCCAGGAAAGCTAATGTGGTAGCAGATGCTTTAAGCCGAAAGCATGCCATCACTTAGCTCAAGTCGAGACTATCTCTCCCGGTGAAGTCGGCACAGAGTTGAACTGCGAGATAGTGCCGGAAGGATCGCTGCATTTTCTAGAGATTCACGATCTTCCGCAGATCAAAGCGGCTCACAGATGCATCGAAGAGATACCGGAATACGTAAAGTTGATGAAGGAAGTTAGTCCCTCGGAGTTCTCGGAAGACAAGCAAGGCATACTACGATTCCGCGATCGTATATGCATTCCGAAGGATAAGGATATAAGAGGATTGATTTTGACAGAGGCTCACTCATCACAATTCTCGATACATCCTGGCAGATTTAAGATGTACCAAGACTTGAAGAGGGAATACTGTGGAATGGAATGAAGAAAGAAGTAGCCGAGCACGTGGTATGTTGTGACGTATGTCGGAAAATCAAGATAGACCACCAAAAGACGGCAGATTGCTGCAACCCCTTCCAAAGGCCGTAATGGAAGTGGGAAGAGATTGGAATGGACTTTATCACTGGTTTTCCCAAGACTCAACAAGGATATGATGCTATCTGGGTAATCATTGATAGACTGACCAAAGTAGCCCATTTCATTCCTATAAAACAGACCGTTGGAAGAGACAAGTTGGCAGAGTTGTACCTGACCCAGATTGTCAGATTACATGGAATCCCTAAAAAGATCGTGTCAGATCGTGGAGCCCAGTTCACCTCAAAGTTCTGGAAAAGTCTGCATGAAGCTATGGGTACAGACCTGAATTTCAGTACAGCCTATCACCCTCAGACAGATGGTCAGACAGAAAGAGTCAACCAGATACTAGAGGATATGTTGAGAGCCTGCGCTCTAGCATATGGAGCCTCGTGGGCCAAGTGTTTGCCATTTGCGGAGTTCTCGTACAATAACAGTTACCAGACCAGTCTGGATATGTCACCTTTTGAAGCCCTGTATGGAAGGAAGTGCAGAACCCCGTTGAATTGGACCGAGACCGGAAAGAAACAGCTTTTTGGACCTCAGCTAGTTCATGATGCAGAGGCTCATGTGAGGATCATAAGGAAGAACCTGAGAGCAGCTCAAGTCCGGCAGAAGAGTTATGCGGATACGAGAAGAAAAGACATAAGTTATCAGATTGGAGACTTCGTTTATCTGAAAGTGACACCCTTCAAGCCTGTTCGCCGTTTTCAGATAAAAGGGAAGTTAGCTCCGAGGTATGTTGGACCATACCCCGTGACTGACAGAATCGGAGAAGTAGCCTACAAGTTACAGCTAAGTCCAGAGCTGTCAAGGGTACACAATGTCTTTCATGTGTCCCAACTGAGAAAATGCCTCCGTCAGCCGTCAGAACAAGTACAGTTGAAGGGGATAGACTTGAAAGAGGATTTGACATATCATGAGGAACCAGTCAGAATTGTGGAGACAATGGAAAGGGAACTCAAGTTCAAGAATGTCAGGATCTGCCGAGTGCTATGGAAGAATCAGACACTCGAAGAAACCACTTGGGAGAAGGAATCGGAATTGCAGCAGAATTTTCCCAACCTATTTTCCCAGGCGAAATGAATCTCGGGGACGAGATTCCATTTTAAGTGGGGTAGGTTGAAACAACCCCTCAAAAATTTCAAAATGAATTTGTTTGAGTTCGTTCGCGTTTGGATTTGAATTTGGAAATTGGAATTGAGTTTGGATTTCAAACCTCGTTTGGGCCGTTTCTTCTTCTTCTTGGGCCGTCAGCCTACTCCTGTGCGGCCTGCTCCCGCTCGGCCCGTCGGCCTGCTCCCTTCGGCCAGCCGTCGCCTGCCGGCGACCAGCCAGCCGCCTCACGCCTCGGCGCTCGCCCGGCCCGTGCATGTGGCCGCTCCGCCCAATCGCCGCCGCCAGGTTGGCCAGTCGCCGCGCCACGCCTCGTCTGCCGCCGCCTCCTTGGCTCCGGTCTCTGACCCGCGCCCGGCCAGCGCCTCGCGCCGCGTCGCCTCGCCTCCGGCGCCGCTCCCGCCTTGCTCTATAAAAGCCCGCCTCACCTCGCTCTCACCTCGCCCGCTCCCCTCGGCCTTGGTGAGCTCCTCTCCTCGGCTCTCACTCGCCTCACGCGCCGCCCGTCTGCCAGCCGCCGCCGCTTTCCCCGCCGCCTCCTCGTTCCCTAACCCTAGCCGCCCGTCCGGCTGCCTGCCCCGCCCGTCGGTCTCTCTCCCTCCTCCCGTTCCCCGCAGTGGCCCCCTTTTCCGTCGCGCTCGGCGGCCCACTACCGCGCTACCTAACCCCGACCTCGCCCGCGCGATGGGCCTTGGCCCAGCCCCAGCCGAAAGCCAGCCCACACTGTTTCAAACAGTGTTTTCAATTTTTGATTTATTAATTCATTTAATAAATCCGAAAATTCGCTTTTACTCCAAAAATAGCCCAGAAAATCCCGAAAAATCCCGGAAAAACCCAGAGCTCCACCAAATACTTTTCCCGAACCGTGTCGAGCCCCTGAGTCCAGAAATGCTGTCCGTTCCCAGATCCGAAACCCAGAAAAACTCCAAATTCCAGTTTTGCCCTCCGTCCCCTTCCGACTCGGTTCCGGTTTTCCGTTTCAGTTTCCGTTTTCTTTTTCGGTTGTTGTTTTGTCGTTTATTTATGTTGGTTGTCTTTCCGCGTTAGATTCGACCGTTGAGACGCCAGTGGAGCCGGAGCAGTCCCTGGAGTCGGAGCAGTTCCCGGAGCAGACGTTGGACCAGACGGGAGCACAAGATTTACTACTTCCTCGACGACTCATCCGATCCAGCTGCCGCGCAAGGCAAGCCGTACACCCTTTGATCATGTTGATCCTATCATGCCATGCTATAGTAGTATTTATTTTATATCGCATTATTTTACTGTATGTTGAATTATTGAAAACCAGTATTTTAGAATGACATGATAATTAGGTAATACCGAATTGCTTTGAAACCCTTGAAATTGTTGGAACCCTCTAAATCCTTTGGAACCCTAGTTAATTGCTTATTGCCATGATTAGGTTAGATAATACTGCTAGGTTAGTTCAAAACCTGGATTTAAAGAAAGTCTTCTTGAATCTCCGATCGATTGTTTATAAAAATCTTTGCGATCGAGGGGAGATGTCGGATTAATCCCGGAGTGGATGAGATTCCGATCCCTACCGGTGATTAATGCCTTGGTTGAGTTCGTGGCCAGATCGCGAGTACCTGAATGGGTTTGTGGATGAAGGCTTGGTCTTTGGCAAAGTATAAGGTTAATAATCCCCTTGAGCAAAGTAAATAACTTAGTTCCCGCTCAACCACAGTCGGATCGTCGGTGACCCGTATCCGACACGGCTCATTAAGTTAATCATTCCTGAGATAATAATTGGACTGTCTTGGTGGCTACCATTCTCTGGAAGAGAATGGGGACCGGGCCTTCCCGGCAGGGAAATGGACCGGAGGGGTGGAACGGGAATGGTCCAGAGTGACATTCTTGGTTCTCACAACCAGACGCTAATGGGGACCCCGAGTCCAAGGTAGCGGTACTATCGGTAAACAACTAAAGGACAGAATGATTAAACGAAATGCTGTGATAATCTAAACTGGGCCACATGCATTTAAGTTGCATGAAACTCGCGATTGGCATAAAGGTTATAGATATCTTGTGGGTAAAGCTGAGCCGCTCTGCAGAGTTAATCTTAATTGTAATCGATTACGCCGTACTTCCGGTAAATGAAGTTAAGTTGGAATCGGGGTTGATACCCGTAACTAAGCTCAAGTTACTGTTTTGGTATTTGTGAATGGATTGGTTAAGTGTTGTTGAACCTTGTGAAATTCAAATTACTTACTTATTGATTTGTGCTTCAAATGTAAAATGAATTGTGAAATAAAACTGCATCCAGATACTTAACCCTACTGCCATCCCTTGATTACCCCTACATATAGTATTCAGTGGTTAAAATGCGACTTGTTGAGTACTCTGTACTCATCCTTGCAAACCCCCGCCCTTTCAGAGTTCGAAGATGCTGGAGCCTACCAGGAGATCGTAGATGGCGATTTAGTCTGGTTTTAGGTCTTGTCTTCGCTCAGGCCCTGCCTGTGGTTTCTCTCTTTTGGTAGTGTAAGTCTAGAAGCTTGGATGCTTCTCTTGTAAAACCGGTCGTTAGACCAACTATATTGAATAAAAAGTGTTGAAAGTTGCTTTTGTCAGGCAAATTTACTCTTGTTTTACAACAGTTAGTCTTCCTGGGTAACTGTTGTGAGTTTCGCACTGCCCCTAAAAAGGCGGTCCGTCACAGGATGTAATCGAATAATCGATACTCTTAAATCTCAACAATACTCCCAAAGTAACCACCACCAGTAGATTTTGTTTCCCTTGCAACAAACCGAAAACAAAGCCTTTCGAGCTTTGGCATAGCAACAGCTTGAGAACACATCCCCACAGTAAGCAAATGAATAAATCTCGACTCTTCTAGACATTGGAAACTGTGCCTACGGACGACGAGCCTTTCTTTTGTGAACAACGGTGATTATTAATTTATTGATTCAACTTGCACATTCATCAGGAAACAAAGACAAGGAGAAAGAAAGTTTGACTTTTTTTCCTTTTGACATGGGGAAGATTCAGCCGCCGCTGATGGGCGGGATGATGGCGAGCTCGTCACCGTCGCCGACGGCGGCGGACTCGGGCGCGTACTCCTCGTTGAGGGAGAGCACCATGGAGTGGCGGATCTCCTCCAGCTTGGGGAACTCCGCCAGCACCCGGCCGAGGCACTCCCCTGCGTTGCTCCCCGCAGGCACCTCCAGCGAGGACTCCGCGGAGCCCGTCAGGTCCCGCGCCCGGGCGAAGAAGAGCACCTTCACCCTGACCGTCGCCGCCGCCCAAGCCCCGCCCTGCTTGCCATCGGCCGCCGCCGCCGCCGCCGAAGCAGCATCTGAAGGAAAGGATTAATCAGCGGGAGAAATCGATCGGTGAATCATCGCTAGCATACGAGGAAATCAGGGAAGCAATAGCAACGCGTATGACGATTGCTTGGGTAGCGAGGTCGTATGTACCACTGGGATC
Organism: Rhipidocladum racemiflorum; assembly: GCA_036346355.1. Taxonomy (NCBI): domain Eukaryota; kingdom Viridiplantae; phylum Streptophyta; class Magnoliopsida; order Poales; family Poaceae; genus Rhipidocladum; species Rhipidocladum racemiflorum. Next base: position 24,839,521 of record CM070572.1, read on the forward strand.
CTGCGCCATCGCCGGAGGAAGTCAGGAAGCTAGCCGCGTAACTCCATTGTGCTCTGCTGCGGCTGTGGCCTGTGGGTCAACGCACTCTGCAGTCCGGACCGGAGTACTCTGGGTGGAATAGCGGTGGCCAACCGGGTGGTCTGAAGTGCTCCGAATCCTCCGTGAATAGATCAAGTACTCCAACGGATTCTCTTCGTGATTTTCTTCGGACGGGATTCGAGAAAAAATCTCTCTATGAAGAGATTCTCTCTCCAACCCCTTCACAAAATCTTTTAAGGAGATGCCGTTGAAGATAGTAGGAAATAAAGGAAATGAATATAGAGAAAGGAAGAAGAAAGGGAATAGAATGAAGTGAAATTGCTGAAGATAGTCTATTTAGCCGTATCATGTTGGTTCACGTGCCAATCTAAATACGATCTGAGATGGCTAAATAAATCGTGCCATACCGGTCCGTTATCTTGCGGGCTGACAGGCTGAAATAGGCCGGGCTGACCCGTTTAAACTAATTCAAATTTTAAAAAAAGATCAGTAAAAGTAAAAAAAATGTTAAAAAATGAGAAAATAAAAAAGTATAAAAAATACAGAAAAAATAGGAAAAAGTTCGAATAATTAGAAAAAAAACTCAAAGGATGTAGGAAATTTTTTTAATATATATATTAAGAAAAAACTAAAAATATGAAATAAATCCTAAAATGAGATAAATAATTGGAATTAAATAATGAGCTTTATTGATGTTTGGTTGCCTCATTAAAAATTTTACCAAGTAAAAACTCAAAACAAGAAAACCTGAGCAAAGTAAAAAGAGTACAACATATAGCTAAGTAGTACAGGAAAAAGTGAATATTACAATTATTCTTCCTGATCAAGATAAAGATTTTCAAACGTCGCTGCCAGCTCAATATTTTCTGTAGTGTGCTGAGCTCGTTGTACAGCTTGTTCCCAATCTTTCACAATGAGAAGTATTTTCACCATCTCACTTATCAGATTTGTTCTTTTCCCCTGGAAGATAGATTTGTTCTTTTCCCCTCGATTATTCTTCCAGATAGCCTGAAAGCAGACTTCGAAGAAATCGTGGAGGCAGGAACTGCTAACACATCCTGTGCTAATATAGAAAGCATATGATATGTTATCTTATGCTCATGCCACCACTGCAAAATGCTGAAGTCCCCCTCTTGCTGCTCTTGGTAGTTGATAGTGTGCATGTTGAGATAGACAGCCGGCTCCCTGCCACCTGTTGTTGTGTCCGAACTTAACATTTTTGTACTCGAACTCCTTGAGGTAGAGCCACCTGCATCCCATATCTTTCCTCCACACAGTTTTCTTGTTACTTATTGTGGGTGGTGGTGGAGAACGATGTGGACAAACTCCATCAAACTTCTGATCGTACTTAGCATAAACTTCAGATAAGTTAGCACAAACATGTAAAAAAATAACTAGAATAATCAGTGCCTATCGCATCACTTAGAAGTGAGAGAACATTATCAAATCCTCAAATTTTAACTCTAGGATCTAAAATAAATACGAATGCATATAACATAGGAATTTCTTTTTAATATTTCAAAATTTTAGTTTTCATAGTAAAAACAGTTTCACACAAAATACTATCATTTTCGTAGTTCTTTAAGTGAGTAGCAGTTTCTAGAATGTTATGCACAATTAAAGGAGAGGTTGAGTAATAAACTCCAGATAAAGAACAAATCGCATCATAAATTTTTTCCAAAAATAATAGCAAGTAATTAGCAACATACCAATGTTGCTCTGTGGGTAGCGATTGACCATTCGGAGTACGATATTCATATTAATAAAAACAGAAGATGTGTCCTTATAGGATATAAGTTCCTTAAGCATCAAGAAAGTAGAGTTCCATCTAATTGGCATATGTACACCAAACTTACGTGGGCGTACACCCAATTGCAAGACAATAGTTCTTATATGATGCTACTTGTACATTAGAATTATTAATGAAAGATATTACAATGTGAAAATGTTTGATGTATATTATTAACCTCTTTAAACTAGATTTAACTATAAGATTAATAATATGGCAATCACAACGCTGATGTAACAAGAAAGATTGGGCGTACGTACTAAAAAATGGAGTAAGAATATTAATTGCAGAAATGTTTGCTATAGTATTATCTAATGTTATTGCAAAAAATTTATCTATGAGGCCAAAATCTTCCACAACTTTTATAATACAATCATTAATATTTTTTACTAGTGTGTACTACGTCAATTATTTTGAATCATATAATTCTCTTCTCTAGTTGCCTGTCATTTTTTACGAAATGAGCAACTACACTAAGGTAATCCTCTTTAGCTCTACCACTCCATATGTCTGGTGTCAAAGACACAGAAAAAGTATAAGTACTAAAGAGCTCTTTTAACTTACCGTGATAGTTATTATAGTGCTTAATCAGATATCTAGTTGTTGTCTGTCTAGAAACTGAAGAAAACCTTGGATTATAAGTGATCTTAATATAGTTTTCAAATGTTTGTTACTCACCAAAGTTTAAAGGTAGATTTTGAAAAATGATTAAAAGTTAAAGAGCTTCACAAGCTACCTCAGGATTGTAGTCCCAGTGACGTACCGTACCGTTAGGTTGTATTGCAGCTGTGTCTGTCTCATAACTAGTACCGTTTTTTTTTCCATAGTTCTCAACATGTCTCTTCAAGTGCCCCGTTCCACCTGAAGATTTCGCATTTAATTTGTGCTTACAATATTTACAAACAGCATACCTGTTCTGAACACCGTCTGATGTCTCAAAAATCTAATCAAAATCTTCTCAGACCCCTGATGTACTGCGTCTTGATCTTTTTCCCCTGATGATTGCTGACGGAGGAGCACTTGTAGAGCCTGAGGGTTGTACAAGTGATACAGCTTCTTTAGCTTAATAGGATGCAAGAAGATCTTCAAGTGATATCCCGAAACCAGAAGCTGAAAAGGACGAAGAATCCTGGTCCTCCATTAAGAAAAGGGCAAAAAATAATTGTGCTATTATTAATTTTATATCATTGAAAATAAAGAAAATTGTAAAATTAAATCAATATGCTTACCTTGATTTCTTGTCAGAAACCAGAATCCAATTTTCGGATTTTTTTTAAAAAAAATTGGCAAAACTATTTTGAATTTTGCCAAATTATCACTAAGAGCACGAGAATTTTTACAAGAGAATGAAGAGAAGAAATTGCAAGTGTGTTGATGGGGAAATGAGTGGGGTGCTACCCTATTTATAGGGAAAACATTGGGATTTCTAGAATTGTTTTGGATTTTTTTTAAATTTTTTAAGCCACCAACAGCTAAAAATGGCTATATTTCAAATAAACAAGCTGTGCCGTGCCAGCTCGCCCGCCCGTAAATGAGCCGTGTCGAGGTGTCGGACCAAGCATGACACGGACTATCGGGCCGTTCCTGCCCGGCCCATTTACGGTCGAACAGTACCGTGCTTGGGCCGTGCCTACAGTGGCGAGCAACGGGCCGACTCGTTTGGCAAGGTCCATTTGGACACCTCTAAGTGGAAGCTAGGAAGGAACCACACTAATATAAAAGGAGTTGGTGATAAGGTTTATAAAATTTGTATCTACTTTTATTTATTTAATTAATGTTAGGTGAATGCACGTGCTTTGCTTCAGATTAAAAAAAAAACGTATTACCCCCGACAAATCAAGTCGGAATTGGCCAACCCAACGCATGCTCTTGGCTTCGCCTGTGTGCTCGATAGTATCGTGTCTCCATGACGTCGGTTTAGTCACGTGTCTAGAACTACTTTGCTATTTGTCTGTTGGTACATTATTTTTCTGTTTTTGTGTTAGATTTGTTAGTAATGGAAGAGTGTTTTAAGGACAGGTATGTGAATGTTGGGAATGTGAAGAATACATGATTTACTATCGCTAGATTCTTTTAAATAAGTAGAGATAAAAGAAATGGCCGGCATGGCCACCAGTGTGATGGCTTGCGAACTGACAAGCCAGGGCGCGAGAGCGATGAGCACGTGCTACGGAATGCATCTCACGAAGGCAAATCCCCTTTCTAGCACAAATTCAAACTACTGTTTGTATTCTTTGAAGTATACAGTTGAGAGTATAATCCTTTCGTAATACGCAGATTGCTTGTTTTGAATCCATGGAGTTGTTGAACCAATTTTGGGAGTCCTTGGTGAATAGATGAGTACATACTAAGGTGTATTATTGTTTGCACCAAAATTCGGCATGTATTGAAATCGGTCTAAAAATAGAAGAAATATTCGTACAGAAAGGAATCGGTAAAACGACTCGGAAAAGGAATCCATTTCTAAAAAGGAAAGGAAATCACATTAGAGGCCGATACGGGTAAACACACCGTATCCATATGCGACTCGGATCGGCCAGGCGTGTTATAAAAGGGGTGGACGCCAAGCAAAGAGAATAAATCAATCCAACAACACACACCTACTTTTACAAGCTTTTCTTTTACATTGTTTTAGCCTCATAGATCTCTCTGCAAGTCGACGGAATCAACATAGTTGCGCATCGCCGATTGTTGATTTTAGCCGATTTCACTCAGGTTTGATTTGCTTCGTTTTGTTGCGCATCGCCTTCCGGCCGATTTTACCTTGTATCCTGATCAATCAGAACCGGTTGATCTAGTTATCTCCTAATCGGTTCTTGCCGACTAGCGAAAAGCCGATAGATCCTTGTTCATCGGCCGATCAAATTACAAATTCTACCTTGTCGATTTCAGGTCAAATCGACCGCACGCCTCGCAAACCCGGCGTTTGTCTTGTGTGTTCGAGGCTAAGGACCACGCTTCACGCTTTTAAGCGCGAACATATTTTGGCACGCCGGTGGGACCCAAAAGAATGTCGTCAACCGACAAGCCCGCGATACCGCCGATATCAACACCGATGCCATAATCGCGCCTCGGATGGCCGATTTAACCCCTGAGCAACGGAAAGAAATCGAAGATCGAAGGCAGCTCCGAGGAAATGATGCTACGATGCTTCGGAAAACACGCCGTGGCGTTACTCAAAAGATTGCACTCCTAAGCATCAATCCTATCGAGATTCAACATCTGAATCGGTAAGCCGATACGCACCGCTCAAGCTGATTTATCAAGTATGATCGAGCAATCTGTCCATCACGCATTGATTAACCAATCATCGGCTCTAGTATCTACTTTAAAGCCGATGATAGAAAATAGTGTGAAAACAATTTCTCAAGAATTAGCCGCGTCTGGAAGCCTCGCTAGATCCACCACAAACCATCCCTACGCACTCCGGTATATTCCATAGCACCCAACACCAACACAAGAACGTGTCGGCTCAAGCACCTATCATGATGCCGGCTCAACCTACTGCTTTGAAACCAAGCATACAGAGAGATGGGTTCACACACTACCATGGGCACACGGATGGAGCCAAGATAGGCGCATCAAATCAATCAAGTCGCCCTCCAATAACATCGGGTTATCGGCTTATCACCGATCAAAATGGGACAGTTCCACGATCCACGAGGGGCCACAACCATGAAACAAGCACCATATAGGGTGGTGCCATACGTCGAACCTTTCGCGCCCATACCCGATGCATTAGGTTTTAATCACGATTATGACGCAGCACCAAGACCTCCCGAGGTGCGAGTTGGACAAAGACCCGAGTTTGCACTCGGGGCAGGCGCAAACAATGAGAATTGGCCGTGTCGGCCGCACCACAAGCCGACAATGTTAATTGGGCGTAACAAATTGCCAATGTTTTGAGAGAACAGTTCGGTTTACAACCCAGAGGGAGAGTGATCGGCTACAGGAAGCCGTACCCCGATTACATAGACCGAATGCCATACCCCCACAACTTTAGGATACCAGACTTTGCTAAATTCTCGTGATGATTCTATTACCACAATTGAGCATATCGGACGATTCATGGCTCAATGTGGAGAGGTCAGACAATCCGACGGATTAAAAATTAGATTGTTCCCTTTATCATTATCCGCACGCTGCGTTCACTTGGTTCACGAATCTACCCCCAAATTCAATACATATGTGGAACGATTTAGAAAGCCGATTCCATGAATACTTCTTTTCAGGGACTATGGAGCTTAGGATTTCTGATCTTAGTTCAGTCCGGCAATACGGTGAATCGGTCTCGATTATATCAAAAGATTTAGAGGCGTCTGAAACAGATGCTTCAAAGGTAACATTACCCGATGATCAATTGGCCGATCTAGCGTTCCAAGGGTTAATCCCGCGTTAAAGAGAAACTATCGGGCCAGGAGTTCCCGACTTAGGCCACCTACTCCATCGCGTATCGGCACATGAAAGCCGATATGCAGAGAAACAAGGGTTTAAAGATAGGTTTAAGACAAACGGCAATGAAAAGGCCAAAGTAAACATGGTAGATTACGATTAGGCGACACCTCGGACGACGGTGCAGTGAACATAGCCGAGTGGGCCAAAGGTTCCAAAACCACTCGTATGCTCTCTCGCTTAGGCCGACAAAGAATAAAGCGGAAGTCAAGTACTCGTATGATGTGTCAAAGTGTGACAAAATATTTGATTTATTACTACAAGAAAAACTCATAAGGTTACTGAAGGGCACATCATACCATCGGCCGAGGAAATTAAAAAGCGAAGGTATTGCAAATGGCATCATTCGTTTCTCCCATAACACTAACGATTGCAATATTTTTCGACAACAGATCCAATCGGCCATCGCCGATGGCAGGTTAAAGTTTGCAGAAGAATCGGCTATGCAGATAGATATGGGCCCTTTTCAGGTCAACATGGTTCAATGTTCACGAAAAGAAAAGAGGCCTGCGGAAGAGGATAAGCCGACTAAGGGAATTGTATCACGAGACGAGACAGTGCAGATCACTATCGGTTCTATACAAATAGAAGCCGATAAAAATGGGCAAAACTCAAGAATGGTAAAACCAAGAGGGGACTTAGAGGTCGGTAAATGGTATCGAGCTGAGAGGGCTCCAAGAAGAGCCGATTTCAAACCAAAGCCGACCTTCTCACAACTCCTGGGGAAATATGAAAGGATAAGTCGAAGGTATAGCCCTCAACAACACCAGGGTTTTCATCGATCAGGGCAAAGGAGGGACGAACGTTGGCGGCCAGATGTGCCACATCGGCCGATTACAGAAGAAGAGAAACATCGGCAATGTCCTTTTTGGCAGTTTTGCTGGGAAAGAGGGATGACCTTACCAACAGTTGTATCTTGTCCTATGCAACACTCGTCTATATGTCGGCCAAACCAATCAGAAGACAAAGTTGTCCGCACCGATACACAATCATCCGTATAAGGAGCAAAAGGCCGATCTATGAAAGGTTGTCAACATCGTAACAAGGCGAATCCTCCCAAAATCGGGAATTATCGGCTAACGCAAGCGTGATGGAATCGGCAATGAAATGGGCAATTTAGCCGAAAAATAAGAAAGCCGATAGAACCCAAACCTAGATGGTGCCCTTCGGGTCTCAAAGAAGTCGCAACGCAGAGGCTTCAGCGATTAAAAACACAAGAAGAAAGGGAAGCCGAAAAGGAGAGTGAGAGGGATCGGACGTTTAATAAGTTAAGACCGGTACCGATTTTGAAAAAGGAGTGGAGAAAGAAGGAACAGATCGATAGTGATTCAGATCAATCGGTTGAATCCAGTTCTCCGATGATCCGAGATGATACGCCACCAATGGATATAAACATGGTATTCACTTTACCTGCCGAGTTCAGAACCTAAGAATCTACCAAGAAGTGTTCGCCCAATTGTGCCTCGAGCACCAGGCCAGTGTTTGAAAAACCACAAGACATGCATCGGCATTTGATACCATTGTATCTGAAAGGATACATTAATGGCCGACCAATATCCCGTATGTTGGTCGATGGCGGGCGACGGTCAATCGATGCCGTTAAGTACTTTCGTAAAATTGGGAAAAGCCGATGAAGACTTAATCAAGACCAACATGGTGCTAAATGACTTCACCGGAGACCCAACCGAGGCTAAAGGCGTAATGGTGTCGAACGGCTGTGATACGGTAATAAAACTTTGCCGATCGCGTTTTTGTGATTGAAGCTAAAGGCAATTACAAAGCGTACTCCTTGGGCGGATCGATCCATGCTAATCGTTGCATACCATCAACTATGCACCGTAAATCTGCAAGGGAACGATGATACAGTAGAAGTCGTATCAGCCGACACATCGGCTCATATCGCCATGGCTAGCCCTGACACCAATTGGCCACACGAAGAGGCTGAATGCATATCAGGAAAAGCCTTGGACAATTGCGATTTTATCTGTATTGAGAAATCAGTATTCAGGCCGATCAGCGTTAAACCCAATACGCTTGATCGGACGACGGCGATAAGAAGATGGAGCGCGAGACAATAGCGAAACCGCAGAGAAGGTAAGGAGCTATCGGCAGGAAGAATACGAAGAAGTCATGAAGATTTTGAAGAAGAAAGAAAGGGGTTAGGATTTACTTCGCCGATTTGCTTGAAGAAATCGATATTGGTGAAGGGGATAGCAAAAGACCAACGCTTGTAAGTGCTAAATTAGAACCCGCTTATAAAGCAAAGTTGGTCGAAATACTCAAGGAATATAAGGATTGCTTTATGGGAGTATTATGAAATGCCAGGTTTAAGCCGACACTAGTTGAACATCGGCTACCTATAAAACCTGGATATCGGCCGTTCAAACAAGTACCTAGGCGGTTTAACCCTACGTTGTATGACGCTATAAAGGAAGAAGTAGGACGATTGCTAGAGGCGAAATTTATCCGGCCTTGCCGATACGCCGAGTGGGTCTCAAACATCGCCCCTGTGAAGAAGAAAACGGCAAACTTAGGGTATGTGTCGATTTTAGAGATTTGAACAAAGCTACGCCCAAAGAAGAGTACCGATGCCCATAGCCGATATGCTTATCGATGCTGCGTCCGGAAATAAGATCATAAGTTTTTTGGACGGAAACGCCGGATATAATCAGATATTCATGGCCGAAACCGATATACATAAAACGGCTTTCAGATGCCCAGGCGCTTTAGGGCTATACGAGTGGAAGGTTATGACCTTCGGGTTGAAAAATGCCGGCGCCACTTATCAGCGCGCTATGAATCATATTTTCCATAACCTGATCGGCAATATCAGGAAATATACATCGATGATGTGGTGGTAAAGTCCAAAGACGATCGCAAGATTTAGCCGATCCGAAAAGATGTTCGAAAGCACAAGGTTGCATGGGTTAAAGATGAACCCTCTCAAATGCGCTTTCGGAGTATCGGCTGGACAATTTCTTGGGTTTACAGTGCATGAAAGAGGAATTGAAGTAAACCAAGCCAAAGTAAAAGCTATAGCCGATACTAAACCACCGACAAGCAAAAAGGAGTTACAAGTATTGATAGGGAAAATCAACTACTTGCGACGTTTTATCTCGAACTTGTCAGGACGTATTCGGGCCTTCACCCCCCTGCTAAAAATTAAAGACAACCAAGAGTTCAAATGGGGAACCGATCAGCAAAGAGCCTTCGACGACATAAAAGGTTATCTAATGAGTCCACCAGTATTGACCGCGCCAAAACACGGTATACCTTTTAGACTATATATATCGGCTGAAGGTGATTCGATTGGAGCAGTTTTAACACAAGAAGCCGATAGGAAGGAACGAGCAATATTTTACTTAAGCCGACGTCTTCTGGATGCGGAAACCAGGTATCCCCTAGTAGAAAAATTATGCTTATCATTGTATTTTGCTTGCACCAAGTTAAGACATTATATGCTCGCTTCCAAATGCGTTATAATATGCAAAACCGACGTAGTTAAATACATATTATCGGCGCCAATCCTGCGGGGTCGGCTTGGTAAGTGGGCATATGCCTTAACAGAGTTCGAGTTAACCTATGAGTCGGCTAAATCTGTGAAAGGACAAGCTGTGGCCGATTTTATCACAGGAAGTGAAACATTAGTAGGAACAACTAGTGTAACTCCTTGGCAGCTGTATTTTGATGGGTCTGTTTGCCAAGAAGGCGAAGGTATCGGTGTGATATTAGTTTCACCTAGGAAACAGGAGTATGACTTCATGTATCGGTTAAATAGCCGATGTTCAAATAACCAAGCAGAGTACGAAGCATTACTAAGGGGCCTACAATTGTTAGAAAGCATCGGAGTGAAAGACGTCGAAGCTTTTGGAGACTCAATGTTAATCGTACAGCAAGTCAGAGGAGAATACCGATGCAACGACGATGCGTTAACTCAGTACTTACATCAATGCATCCAGATCATCGAGATGTTCACTACATTTTCCATAGAACATATCCCCAGAGAAGCTAATAATAAAGCAAACCGATTGGCGCAATGTGCATCAGGGTACAAGATTGAAAGCCGACAGGGACCAATCGAGCTAAACGTTTGGCCGATTTTATGTGTTCACCTGTCGATCGGAGAACAGAGATAAGGGATTATTTGTCAGATCCAGCCAAGCCGACCGAGCAGAAGGTCAGGCGCAAAGCACTCAAATATGTTCTACTAGAAGACGTATTGTACTTTCGGACTATGGAAGGTTTGTTATTAAGATGTCTGGGAGCCGAGGAAGCCAAAGTGGCGATGGGTGAAGTCCATGAAGGCATTTGTGGATCGCATCAATCGGCTCATAAGATGAAATGGATACTGAGACGAACAGGGTATTTTTGGCCGACGATGTTAGAAGACTGCTTCAAATATTATAAAGGATGCCAAACGTGTCAAAAGTTTGGTAACATACAGTCAGCACCAGCATCGGCTTTACACCCGATCATCAAGCCTTGGCCGTTTAGGGGATGGGGTATAGACATAATCGGCCAAATATTTCCGTCATCCAGCAAAGGACATAAGTTCATCCTCGCAGCCACGGATTATTTCTCAAAGTGGGTTGAGGCTATACCACTCAAGAAGGTTACTAGTAAAGAGCTGATCGACTTTGTAAATGAGCACATCGTCCATCGGTTTGGGATTCCACAAACGATCACTACTGATCAGGGTACTGTGTTCATGTCCAACGACTTCAAAGATTTTGCGGGGAGTCTTGGGATAAAATTACTCAACTCTTCCCCTTACTACGCTCAGGCCAACGGACAGGCCGAGTCATCAAATAAGACATTGATAAAGCTGATAAAAAGAAAAATCGAGGAAGAACCAAGGAGATGGCATTCAACGCTGTCGGAGGCTTTATGGGCTTATCGGCTATCTCAGCACGGATCAACTAAATTGTCACCTTTTCAGTTGGTATACGGACAAGAAGCCGTTTTACCCGTTGAAATCAACATCGGCTCAATAAGGCTACACGAGCAAGATAAGATATCAGCCGATGAATACAAACAGGCGATGCTGGACAATCTAGATGATTTGGCTGAACTAAGGCTGATCACGCTAGATCGGCTTAAAAGGAACAAAGAGATGGTTGCCAGGTCGTACAATAAAAAAGTGATTTTTAAATCATTCAATCCAGCCGATTTAGTATGGAAAACCGTGTTGCCGATTGGGTCTAAGGATAACCGATTCGGCAAATGGTCTCCAACATGGGAAGGGCCTTATAAGATCAATCGTAGGTTGATCGAATTCGTATATACTGGAGTCCTTAGACGGATTCATACTACCTAAAGCAATCAACGAAAAATATTTAAAGGCGTATTACCCCAGCATATGGGTTGGATCTTAACCACAGAGAGCATCAAGAATCAATACCAAAGCACATGCATATAAAATCAGTGACACGGCCGATCGAAACAGATTCAGACCACGAGGTAAAACATTGTTCACAAAACTCGACCACATAAGCCAACACGATTAGTAGTTCCAGCATGATAAAAATTTTACAACCCTGATCCGGGCAAGTGGGCTCCTAGACCCGACAAAGCCGCCGCCGCCTTCCCAATGGTAGTCCGATATCGTCAACAAGCTTGTCATCGGCCTTCGTCACCCGGAATCGGGATCACTTTGGCCGATTGAGTCTTCACTTGGGCAAAGACTTCGCCAATTTGTTTTTTCTTGGCTACCAAAGAAGAAGCCGATTCAATATTCTTGGATTGGCAATCGGCTAGATCCTTGGTCACTTGGGCTAGTTGCTCTTCCAACTTAGCCTTGGCCGTCTCCAACTCTTGAGCTCTGCCTTTGCCTAGCTTTAAGACGGCGGTACTTTGGTCATATTCCCTTTTCAGAAGTTTCGCGTTAGCCACCATATCATCCAAGACCTTCTGATCGGCCTTTTGTGCTTCCCTCCGGGCGATTCTGGATTTGGCCGCTTCCACCGCCTCCCTTCTACTATCCAGGTGACAGACGTCCAGGAGAGCATTCATTGCTTCTTGAGGGAGATCGGCTTGGACGGTTGCCATTGCATTCCTAAGTGATTGGGTGTTTTCCAGGAGTCTCGCCTCGGGTTGCATGACCTCATGAAGAAGACGGTTAAGTCTTTCCTGCATACCTGGCTCGGAAGTAACAGCAGCCGACGCAGTAATGGAAGCATCAAGGATTCGCCTAATGTCGGCCGGGTAGTCATCTGTGGCTATCACCTCAGGGTCGCTCAGGTCATCCAAAGTAAACCCGAGAAGGTTGGCAGGATCAGTAGAATCAGGGGAAATCGGCACAACAATTGCAGGTGATGGCACAGCAGGAAGCACCGGGGACAGCGCAGAAGGAAGGGCCGAAGATGTGCCTTGAAGATCGGCTATGACCCCTGCTACTTGCACCGAAGGCGATTGCTGAAAAGATAAAATGAAGTGTTTACATGAGTACTCGTCATAAGAACATTTAAGAAAAAGGGGGGAAGAGATCAAGATTACATCAGTAGCCGATTGTTCCGGAGAGTGATCGGCCGAGCGTCTCGATCTAGGAGATGGCCTATTAGACCCCCTCCTCCTTTCTAAAAATACCAAGAGTTAGCATTACGCCAGTAAAAGAAAAGGGAAATGGGAGCCGATATGGAGAAGCATTACTCGGACGACGCTGGCCTGCTAAGTCCGACAAAGGCTGACCACGGATGCCCAAGGTACCGAAGTATATCCGGTGGTACCCACCGATCGCCTTGCCGCCTCGCCGACTACTTCCAGCGAGTGCGATCGGATCGGCTCTTGTTGTACCAACATCTAACAAATTGCTCCTGCAAAAGAACGAGATTAATAGAAGCCAATCGAAAACGAACGAAAAAAGGATAAAACTCCGGTACCTCGGCTACCGATGAATTGGTATAACCCGAACTTTCACTTGAGCTGCTGGTGGATGCTACCGTCGGTCTATGAAAATTAGGTAAGAATTGGGAAAGGATTGCCGATGGTGTTCTATCCATCAAAAGGTCATCAGATATCGAAGACCACCGCTAGAAAATGCGCTTGACCGACGGTTATTTAGGATAAAATGGGGCATGTGGACAATTTGGAATTCATCGGCAAGTTCAAGAACAACCCGCCGCTACCGAGTTGGTCACTCTGGTGCGGGGTTCGATACGCTCAAGAAGGGAGAAGCTGGGTATGGCTTGACCAAAGCCCAACTGACGAGCATAAATAGAAGGATGGTAAAACTCATATGATGGTTGGAAAGTTCGGTTCCTGGAATTCAAGCCAACGTGGAAGATACAAGGGGAAAGAAATATTTTGTATAAATCTAGGGTTGACTGGGGCATCTGGCTACTATCAGCGGCCAAATGAAGAAAAGAAGGCCAAGGATAATCGGCTGCGTCAAGATAACTAAAGAAGTCATGTTGGCCAAAAGACGACCGATCTAAGGTCAGGAAGAAGGAGAGGTATTTATGCATGGTCACAGGAGTAATTTTTGATCATCACAGAGCACATAATGAAGTTCTCCCGTAGGATCGGCTAGCTATATAAGTGGGGATTGTATCCTCCTGTAATCTTCGCGAGGAAAAGCCGATTGATTCATAGGTTGGGAAAGAAAGGATCGGCCGAACATACAAGACAACCAAGTTTGGATGAACCACAAGGGGCCCCCTATGTTGCCAACAACAAAATCGGCAAAACCGTAAAACAATCGGCTCGATAAAATGCATCGCTTGGAATACAAAGACCGTAAATAATTTTCCTAATGCAAGGTGGCGACCCTCTACCGCTTGTTCTCGCTACTAGTCGATAAGTTTGGGTCGGGCCGAGAGAGGCGCCACAAAAGAAGAACCGATCCAACCAGAGATTGAGGAAGGCTACGTGTTCTTCATCCGATATAGGCCCATTAACTTTGTTGTTATTTTGAATATATCTACGCCAGCCCTCCCCTTTCTTACGGGTTAGCTTATAGTGGGGCTTGCCACTAAAAGCCGACAACTGAGCTCCGTCTGGTCTAAGACAAAGATAATTGGGCGACGTCAAGGAGGGTTGGGCCGATTGGACCGGTCCTAAAAGAAAAGCGTTGAAAGAATCGGACTAAATAAGAAGCCGATGCAACCAAAGGTTCATTAGCTTCAGGATTGGCCAAACTCGAGGAAGACACTCGGCTATACCCAACCTTTCCCACTCCGCTCGTTTTTGGGCCGAGACTCTGATATACCATGATCGCCATCCCTTGAGAGCCGTGGGCCAAGCACGGAAGCTTTTGTCCCATTCTTTTATGTTATAGCCAGCGGCCGACAAGGGAAGCCTAGGGATTTCTTCGTTGATCACAGAATCGGACGTTACGGTTCCTATCGGTCCTAAGAAGAACTGATCGGAACTCTGAGGGATTGGTATAAATACCTGAGTTGGGTCCATAATAGCCGATCGGAGATGGAAGGGACTTGATGAGAAAAGGGGGGAAAGGCCGATTGCTTGCAATACGAGAGCCCGAAGACGTGAAAATGACCATGGGGGGACCCCCTATTTATACGACAGTAAAAAGGAGGCGAACAGGCGGGAACAATTGTGCATTCATAACGCACCGAGATTTTTACGGCACAGTTAATGGGGTAGTTCCCGAGAAAAGATTCTTCTGTACAGGCCGATACAAGTGAAAAAGCCGATATATTCTTTTTGAAAGATAACAAATTATCTTCCAAAAACAGGGGGGCATATGTTTGCACCAAAATTCGGCATGTATTGAAATCGGTCTAAAAATAGAAGAAATATTCGTACAGAAAGGAATCGGTAAAACGACTCGGAAAAGGAATCCGTTTCTAAAAAGGAAAGGAAATCACATTAGAGGCCGATACGGGTAAACACACCGTATCCATATGCGACTCGGATCGGCCAGGCGTGTTATAAAAGGGGTGGACGCCAAGCAAAGAGAATAAATCAATCCAACAACACACACCTACTTTTACAAGCTTTTCTTTTACATTGTTTTAGCCTCATAGATCTCTCTGCAAGTCGACGGAATCAACATAGTTGCGCATCGCCGATTGTTGATTTTAGCCGATTTCACCCAGGTTTGATTTGCTTCGTTTTGTTGCGCATCGCCTTCCCGAAGCCGATTTTACCTTGTATCCGGATCAATCAGAATCGGTTGATCTAGTTATCTCCTAATCGGTTCTTGCCGACTAGCGAAAAGCCGATAGATCCTTGTTCATCGGCTTCGATCAAATTACAAATTCTACCTTGTCGATTTCAGGTCAAATCGACTGGCACGCTCTGCAAACCCGGCGTTTGTCTTGTGTGTTCGAGGCTAAGGACCCTGCTTCACGTTTTTAGCGCGAACAATTATACATGAATACATGATGAGAGGTGCTTCTATGCTCTTTCTTTTAAAAGTTGCACAACTATTAAAGCATGAATGAAGGGTAGATTGTGATTACTTACCCCTTCGCTTGCTTCAAGATTTGTGCAACTTGTACTAGAAGGAAAAGCATAGAAGCACCTCTCATACATGATCGATCCCCCTTATGACTCTATTCATTTGTTTTGCTCAGAGATTTGATTATCCCTTCTTGTAACGCTCCGCTACTTAATTACTGGTGCAGCATAGTGAGCATAGCAGCAGCAATGGCGCAACGCGAGCCGAGGTAGGTAGAGCTCTGCTCGACGCAGCGACAGCCGACAGAGCAAAGGGAGCAGGTTACGACGAGCACCGCCGTCGAGGCACGGATCGGGCATGAATAGAAATCATGTGCGATTTCACAAATTGCAAGAAATAAAAATGATTTTGCAATGATTGTTCTCCCTCACGCTTTTGCCGGCGGCTTGTTTTGTTAGAATGAAATAAGGTGCATCCGACAAGAAGTCGGTCCAATTAGATGGCTGAAACGAAATCGAGAGTCCAGACCAATACACAATTTCTGAACAGAGAAGAAAGAACAGCAGCAAATAAGGCTTATTTTGGTATAGAAGGATAGTATTAACTTTCACAAGCATCAAACAATCATAATGTCAGAGCTAATATCATATACAAAACAAAATCTCGGTGAATAGGTAAGCTGCTACAAATGGATAATCTATACAAAAAAATCCTTGGAAGGAAAAAAAAACGAAAAATACATCATCTCAACAACAAAACACCCACCGACCACCCACAATACTTGCATGAGATGAGCACAATCTCAATCTGACTATAAACAGCACATAAGGCTGACAAATAATAGGAGCCAAGCCGCCATCTGAGAAATCAAAGGAGATGGATGCTTAATGTACAGTACCAAAATTTTTTGTAAGGTCATCTCCTTGCTGAATTCCCATGTCTTTGGCTGCGAAAGTAGCTGAGAAGAGCTTGCGCCTGCAGAATACACAGCAAAACCAAACAATGCGATTACATGATATAAAAGTGCTTAGCTGCATTTTATCTACTTGTAAGAGAGATAATTGCAGGCGGCAAACCTTTTCTCTTGCCCGCGGTGTGCCTGACTGTGACAGTGCGACTAACGGAGGCACGGCACCCTCTTGAAGAACTATGCTACAAAATCTATTGCTGTTTATACAGAGCTGAAGCAATGCCGCAGCAGCGTTTTCCTTCCCTCTCGCTGAACCCAGTTCAACAACTTCAACAAGCGCTGGAATGCTGCGTGCCTGTCCGATTGCAGTCCTCCCTTCTGGTATGGTAGCAAGATTTGCCAAGACAGCCACAGCTTTGTCAACCATTCCAGCAGCAGGGTCCATAAGCTCAACCAGGTGCTTCACAGCATCAGCTTGCACAATGCGAGTCTTGTTCTCATGGAGTATGGATAAATTAAACAATGCGGTAGCTGCATCTTTTTTTCCTCGTGGGGTCCCACTTCCTAGCAAGTCTACAAGAGGCTGGATGGCACCAGATCGTCCAATCCTCACTTTGTTCTCTTCAACAACTGAGAGACTGAATAAAGTAGCTGCTGAATTCTCTTTAGCCTCAGGGTTCCCTGTCTCAAGGACGTGAATGAGAGGATCAACAGCATCAGCATTTGCAATGACAATCTTATTGTTATCATTGATTGACAAATTCAGAAGGGCTGTCACAGCATTTTCTTGGGTTTTGGCATCTGGCGAATGGAGGAGACCAACCAGCAAGTTTATAGCCCCACAGTTTGCAATGACAATCCTGTTCTCCATGTTGTGCTTAGCTAGAAGGCGAATATCCGATGTTGCTGATCTCTGAACATCTATAGAATCACTTCTCAAATTATCGATTAGCTTGCGAACCTGATTCTCTATGGCAGAAAGATCACTCCGTGCATCCATAGATGAGGAAGATATTATTCTGGGGAAACCCCTATCAGATGTTTGCCGCCGAACAAATTGCCCTCTAGTGCGGGCCTCACCCAATCTTGATGGGATTACATGTTCACTTTGAGGAGCAGAAGAGGCTGAAGGCCCACCATCTGTGACCTCTCCAGATGCATCACTACTGTAATTTGTCCTATCACTTAGAACTCGTGTCACCCCATTGTCACATTCCCCATCGAGTTGACCACTATTAGGAAGACTACCATTCACCGAAGAACTGCTGACATGGCCCTGTGAATCCCTGTACAAATTAGATGCCTGAAATGCTTCCTCTGCTGATTGTTCTGAAGTTTGTCCCATGGAACCAGCATGTCTTTCTTCCAAACTGGACTCTCTTGCTTCAGAACTTGCAAGGGATAACCTTGATACATCTGGTACAGAGCCATTTGCATTTTCTGAAGATTGATGACTAGAGGCCTCATGGCCAGGGCGGTTCACATGCACATGAGAGCTCTGATGGACCACACCGTGGGGAGGAGATGCACTATTCGAGCTTTTCATATACAGGCCAGCTTCTGGGGACCCAGGAATATTAGCCCTAGCCACAACGCTAGGATGTAGAGGGCTGCTGCCTGTGGCGCTCAAATCCTGAAGGGAGGAGGCAGCTGAAGGAAAGTTCAACTTCAAGGATTTCATAGGATCAGGTAGCCTAATGTCATGCAACTCACACCAGTTAGCTATCAAAGCTTTCACAGTATAATTAGGAATTAAATTGGTGTGGCCAAGTCTTTGGCGTGTCTTCGGGCAGATAGTAAAACCCTCCTCGAGCCACAACTTGATATAAACCCGCTCATAGGTCTGACCAGATGCTACAATAACAGGATCAGACATCAGCTCCAGGGAAAGCGGACAGCAAAAATCAGCAGGAATGGGCACCCCGTTGATGCTAAGCAATTGCGTTTTTCTGAGAAGACGCTCATGCATGTAGTTGACCAGTGGAATCATCTGCTCAACTAGATCCAGTTCTTCACGGTTCTCACCTCGTATTGCCCTTGCTCTGCGATTCTCAAGGGAAATAGCTTCCATGTACAATTCCAGGTTAGTTGACAGACTCAATGAACCCAATACTTTCAATAGATTCTCAGGACTTGCTGCGTCTGTCTCAGTTAGCTCCATTGCAACCTCCTTCACCAAATCAAACATGTGCTCATAATTTATGTCCTGGAGTTTCTGCATGAAAAAAAATCAGAGATGAGTAACACGGGCTGGATGCAGAAGGGAAATTAAGGTCGCAAATGGCAATAAATTAAAAACTAACTAGTAGATAGAGGTCCATTACCTCAATACAAGTGCAGGCATGGCCAGTCAGAGAAGGTAATAGAGAATTGATAAGTTGACACAACTGAAGGGAGCATCCCTGAATATCTGAGATTACTGATTCAATTTGCCAAACCTGTTCAAGGTAATTAAAACATTACCAAACCAGAACAGCAAGATTTAATGGGTGGAATTAGAAATATTTTTATGGCATTCACCAAGCAGTGTTAGCTAAAGAGCTATACATTATGATGGACAAAGGAAGTGAAACGTAATGTTTGAATAAAATAATTCCATGAACCAGCAATCATATTCAGAATTCACTTAAATCTGCCCTCGCCGCTGCTGGATCCACTGTCCCCACCCCCGACGCTTAGCCGAGACCTCTCCGCTTGGCCCAAGCTCGCTTGCATCGCCAACTGCTAGCCCGGGCTTGCCGCTGCCATACCAGGCTGGATCCACCGTCCCCACTGCCGATGCCACCCACGACCTTTTTGCGCTGACCCGAACACCTATCCGGCCAAAAGGCCTCTGCTTGCACCTCGCGTCGTGGCACCACTGACCATTATCTCCTCCCCGTCCTTCACCTTTGTTGTCATTATTGTCAGTTTCTTTGCCAGTGATCACAACCCTGCTCCTTTTGTTCACCCCCCCCCCCCTGTGGTTAGACTCTTCTTCCATGTGGATGGTATGCTCGTCATTGGAGATGATCCTTAGTATATTGACTTGGTCAAGACCCACCTTAGTGAGTAGTTTCATATGTCTGATTTGGATCATGTTCGCTACTTCCTTAGGATTGAGGTCACCCCTACGCCTAATAGCGACTACCTCTCCCAGCAAAAGTACATCCATGATCTTTTTTGTCGCGCTTGTCTCACAAATCAGCGCATAGTGGACACTCCTATGGAGCTTCACCATCGACTTTGTCCTACTGACGATACCCCATCGAGGATCCTACTCATTATCGCCACCTTGTTGGGAGCTTGGTTTACCTTTGTGTCACTCATCCTGACATCTCTCATGTTGTTCACATTCTGAGTCAGTTCGTTTATGCTCCTACATAGCTCCACTACAGTCATCTCCATTGAGTTTTGTGATATCTTCATGGGACCATCACTCAGTGCCTTTTCTTCCCTCGCTCCAAGCTTCAGGTGTACTCCGATGCGACCTAGGCTAGTGATCCTTCTAATCATCGATTTGTCTTTTGCTTTTTGTGCCTTCCTTGGTTGCTTGGAAGACTAAGAAGCAGATTGGCATATTGCAGTTTCCCACTCGAGCGTTGAGACTGATGTTGGACGAAAAACACTTCCGAAATCCTCTATGTATCATGTACTAGTCCAGGAAAAGCTAGTACATACAGTAGAAGCGAAATCACAGCATATCAATCGTACTTTATTAATATCAATAATATCCAAAGTTACAAAAAGAATGGCACGCGGGCCAATAAATAAATAAGCAAATAATAAATGAAGCGGCGAAAAATAAGGAACAGTAATAAAGCCCAATAGAGTTGCCATAGGCAATAGAGTTACAACTGAGTTGAGGGCTTTGGCGTCTATGACAACTAAGATAACCTGGATACGGTGGCTCCTTGAGGACTTAGGTGTTTTGGTCCCTGCCATGGTTATCACGGCGCCGCCTAGGCGTCCAGTCGCTGGAAGGAAGGCGCCGTGCCCGGTCGCCTCGCCTGGAAGCTCCAAGTCGGACGCCTGGACGTTCCAGGCGGCGCCTAGGCCGTCCAGGCGTCGCCAGGCGGGGTTCGGGCGGCCGACTAGGTTTGGGGGGGGGGGCAGGGGGCTAAGTGAAGGGCTGGAGGCGCTGGCTCGTGTGTACCTCCGTGGCTTTGTGACTTCGGCGGCTGAGGGAAAGGGGAGTAGGGGATCCGCGCCTCCGTCGCCGCCAGCGCTCCAGATCGTAAGTCCCTTCCTTCGTTCCTCCTCCTCCTCCCTCTCAGCGCCGCTCCCCTCCCCTTCGCACCGCTCCCCACCGCCGCGCCGCCTCTGCTCGGAGGAGGCCGGCCGTCGGTGCTCTACTCAGAGGCAGAGGGGACCGATGCGCTCGGTTGTGAGGTGGATAATGCTGAGGAGTGAGGACCGAGCAGAGACGGAGCAGAGTGGACGCTTGGTGCTGGATGCTGAGGAGTGAGGACCGAGCCGATGCTTGATGCTCGACAGCTGGATGCTGAGGACCGATGCTTACTGGCTTAATGCTTAATGCTTGTTGTGCTATTGTTGCTCTCTCCTTGATGATTGATGACTTGCTGCTATGGCTTTGCACATTATATCCTAGTTTTTCATATTTTACTAACTGATTAAAGACTATACCTGCAAACTTGTTCAAACTCCAATGGTCGCCTAGACGAGCGCCTAAGCGGCCAGGCGCCCCGGAGGCAACTCGCCTCGCCGGGGCGTCGTGATAACCATGGTCCCTGCACTAACTACGTTACTATCAGGCAACACTGGTGCGATCAACATTGCTCGGAATCCGGTGAAGCATGAGCGCACCAAGCACATTGTGGTTGATGGTTCCTACATGCGATCGCAAGTGCAGCAACATGTCGTCGCTCTTCAATATGTGCCTTCAGAGCTTCAGCTAGCTGACTTCTTCACAAAGGCGTGGACAAGGGCTCATCATAGTTTCTATCTCTCCAAACGCAGTGTTGTTGATCCACCATGAGTTTGAGGGGGGAATTAGAAGTATATGGAATAGGGTGTTTTCTGCTATTTGTATGTCTTATATATGGCCTTGAGGCCCATGGAATAGATACAAGCCCATTCAAAAACAATGACATCTACTATTCTACTGTATTTTGGACTGCAATATTAATTAATGGAACCTGGTGACACTGTTAAACAATGCAAAAAATTAGCCACCAGCAAATGCATGTTGAGGCCAAAAAATTTCCACAGCAAAAGCACCAGCTGCCTTGTAACGGCCAGGTCGGGACAGTGTTAAAAACAAAGCTTGAAAAGGCAGACAGACTGATTGATTTTACTTCAACAACCCTCCGAAGCATAATATATGAAAAAGCAGAGTGAATAACTGAAATGCGAATATAATAATTTAGCTCATTTGTACGTACAAAACATATTTTGCTGGTGGTCTGGTGCCAGTTCCCAATAAGCTCTGAAGCTTCGTTGATAGCAGTGTCAAGTTCCCTTAATACCTCACTGAGTTGCTCTTCAGGAGACTTGCAAAGATCTTCTATGAGAAGGTTCACAATGCTCGAGATATCGCATACATTTTGGCAGTACTTCTGAATAGGCTTGGGCCTTGCGGTAGATCCATCAGAAATTAAAATACCAAGGCACGAGATACTATTGAGCAGATTCCTTGGGGAGAAAATTTCCATCGACCCTGTTTAACAATCCATACGTGAGAGTAAGACCACATGAATTCATAACTCTTGAATATTCAAACCCATCCATATATGAACTTCTCAGTTCTCATATATACACATACTATTATTGTACATACTTATCAGTGCTGATCCCAGCATATCTGATTAGCTAAGATAAAAAAAAAAGAAACATAGGCTGTTTATTGGCCTTTCTCGTATGCATTTTGATCTCTCCTTTAATCTACTATCTATTTATTTACGTATCCTGATGCTTATACTATAGATTGAATAAGAAGTGTTTGGGGGCATAAATAACGGCGGCTTAATGTAGATTAAGTGCAATCATGGAGCAAGATCGAGCATTATTTGTCCGAGTGGATATTTAAGCCACAAATAGTTGCATGTCACAAACATTGTGTTCCAGAAAAGAAATGCTTCTAATATTTTGAGTAGCAATAGAGCATTAAATACGCAATGGGGTTTTCTCGACCTTTTGCTTTAGTACAGTTGCCTACCCCATTAGTATGGTCCAGCTCGAGCACAAAAAAATCACATCCAGCGTATGTTATCCTGATTATGTTACTATCGTCTACTGATGCTACTAACATCCAAACAAACAAGGCATTGAACAGCTCGTGGTTTATTATCGCGCTCGCACAATAATGCAATAAGAGAGACATTGGGAGTCAGGATTTGAGGCTAAATTGTGCAGTAACATGAGTCAGATGCCTAGTACAATTAAGAATGGAATCTCTGAGCTAAGCCAGCTAGTGCAAACACAAATGCGTGAGGGCTAAAGTCCTGCAGATACATTACATGAGATGTCCGTAGCACATGCAGACGCACAAATCCTACTCTCTCAAAGCAAGAACAGCTGGGGTCTAGAATTGTAGTGATAACCACCGTTCATTTTGGTGAGTAATAATTAAGAAAGGCAAAGCAACAACAGTCAATTAGACTACGAATAGCAACCTAAATTATCCAACACAATCGTAAGAACAGAGAGTAGCATGTTGGTGAAGGCAACAGCAAGCACGATAGCAAGCAGTAGGCACAAGGTAGAGGGACAAACAGCAAGAATAGCCGATTAAAACGCAGGAATGCAAGCTGAAAGGGCATGTGTTAATAAATCTGTAATTGGATGCCACTTAAGCGATGGCAACTATATAGTATGGGAAGGAAAGAGAGTGATCGATCGCCGATCGGTCGATTATGGCTCAAGCAAGCAGACACACACACACACACACACACACACACACACACACACACAGAGAGAGAGAGAGAGAGAGAGAGAGAGAGAGAGAGATAGGGAATCTAGAAATGGTGGACGCGCGAGAGGGGGCATCCGGGGCGAGGCCGCAGCGAGCAGGACGCGGAAGCCTAGAGGAGGAGCCGGAGCGCAAGCAAGCGAGGTAAGGGAAGGGGCGGTGAGCATCCGACGCAGAGGCGGGGGAACCCTAGAAGAAGGTGAGGCTGGCGACTCGAGGGGACGGGCCTACACGAGCGTGAAGGCCAGGCGAGGTGATGATAGAGGGAAAGACTGACCTCGGTGCGGCGGCGGCGGCGGCGGCTGCGGAGATCGTGATCGAGGTGGGGGATCTCCCTGGCTGGCGACGCCGATCGGTGTTTCTGTCTGTCCGTCTCTGCCTCTCTCTGGGTGGCTGGCTCGATGGTTTTGGTTGGGTTGGGTCGGAGACGCGGTTGGAGCGGAGACCTGGGCCAGCTGGCCTACTGCCAGCGAGCTTAGCTTAGCGCGATCTTTCATAGCTTGGTTGTCCTGTCTCGGAAAGCCGCTTAATTCAGACGTTGAGGGCATACGCGCCATCTGATCTGAGTTGTTCCAACTTCCAACTCACCTTCGGTTCAGATACTCCCCGGTTCCTCCTGCTTACTTTCAGACAAGACAGAATGTGCGTGCGTGTGAGGGAGATACAGAGAGGAGAGTAATTCTTGGCATTGATTGATGCGCAAGTGTGATCGGCGCGCTCTTATTACATGCTTACTTCGTTTAAGTTTATAAGATGTATTTTTAAATTATTTTATCTATAAATATAGAGCGTATTCCATATTCTAATGTAAAATTAATGCGATGTTTTCTCTATGTCCTTAATAAATATCCATCTTTTCTTCATATTTTCTACGTATGTATTAAACATAGTGCTTAGTGATAATAATTAAGGGTAATTTAGTTATTTTTAATATCTTCTTGGCCTATGTACCGAGAAGAAATTAAAGGTAATCTAGTTATTTTTAATATCTCCTTGTTGTTGTTGAACTGTTGATTAGCTAATGATGGTGTGTGTTTTTATTGGCACGTCTTTGCAGTAACAAATTCATTTGTGGTAACCGGTGATCGGTGAACCATGCATTGGTATGCATTGGAGGCTAATGAGCTTTCCGGGCGAGCTAAGCCAAGCATGTATCTTTGCTTGTTAGTTTGATAAAGCCGAGAGCCAAGACACGTTTGACCGAAGCGAGTCGGGCCAGCTCATTAGTCCATACCCACCCCTACTCATGCTCCTCATCTACCCATATATACTCTGTAGGGGCCAACTAATTTACGTCGCTCACATCCTTCATTTCGTGCAGGGCCAGCCGGAGCAGGACACGTGGACTCCGGTATGCTGCTACATCTCCTCAAAGCTATTCACACGTGGAAAACGAGTGAGCGGAGTTAACACGCATAGAACGAGGGAACAAAGAGAGCAAGTAAGAGTTCACTCACAAATATTTTAAATCAAAATCTTTAAATTAGAAGCTGTAACTCGAAAAAATTTAACTCATAAAATTAAAAATTATAATCTAAGAGTTTCAACTTAGGAAATTTTCGATCGAAAAGCTTTCGGTTCGAAAAGTTTCGTTTCAAAAACATTTGATTCGAAAAGTTTTGACCGGAAATTCAACTCAAAATTTTTCAATCAAAAAATTCAAAACGAAAAGTTTCAACTCAAAAAAATATAAATTAAAAAGTTTCAAATCGGAAAGCTTCAACTCCAAAATCTTTCGATTGCAAAACTTTCGGACTGAAAAGTTTCTATCCAATAAGCTTTCGTTCAAAAAATTTCGCTTAAAAACTTTTAAAAGTGGTTAAATGTACTTATTTTAAAAAAAACTCAAAAATTAGCAATACCCATAAAAATGTAGCAGAAGAGAAGGTGAATAGAGAGTATTGATTGGCATGTTAGCACTTCTTATAGCGCCTGCGAACGGAGGCCAGCCGAGCTGCCCACGCGTCGACCGGCTCTTTTGCGCAAAAGCCCCTCTGGTTTTCCGAAATTACGTCCAGGTCCTCGCGCGATTTTTTGTGAGAAGAAGATATTTTTCCCGGTTCGCGTTTAAGTCCCTGGTTTGCCCTTTTGCATTTAGGACCTCCCATAAAGTACGAATCGCGAGCGAACCTTTTACTAATTTTTCAAAATAGCGAACAGGTCCAAAATTATAACAAATAGATCCTTGCGCTTTACGTTCGGGTCCTTTCTCCGTTTTGTCCCAAAAAAATATTTTCGGGGTCCGTTTTTTCTCCAAAGCATGCGAAAAATATTTTCGGTGGCCGTTTTTCCCCCAAAAAAAATGTAAAACCGTTTCCTTTCTCCGTTTTGCTCGAAAAAAATGTTTTCGTGATCGGTTTTCCTCCGTTTTTCCCGAAAAAAATTTTCGTGGCTATTTCGCCCTAAAAAAAATTAGGAGACCGTTTCCTTTATCCGTTTTGCCCGGAAAAAAAACGTCATTCGATTTTTCTCCAGAGCATGGGAAAAATGTTTTCCTTGCCCGTTTTTCCAAAACAAAAAATATGGAAAACCGTTCCCTTTCTCCGTTTTGCCCTGAAAAAATGTTTTCGTGATCCGTTTTTCCTCCGGAGCATGGGGAAGATGTTTTCGGTGGTTATTTCCCCATAAAAAATATGGAAAGCCGTTTTCTTTCTTTGTTTTGCCTGAAAAAATTATTTTCCGTGAACCGTGTTTTCTCCGAAACATGGAAAAAATGCTTTCGTTGGCCGTTTCCCAAAAAAAAAACGTAAATTCGTTTTTCGCCCGTCGTTTTTCCGTTTTTTCCCGCTTTTCATCATTTTTTTTTTCAAATTTCGCACGGCGCGGCGTAGCGCGCGAATCTTCCTAGTAGAAGATTAAGGACACAGGTGGGTATGCATTGAGATTTGGGATGCTGTCAAGCAGGGTTCACCTTTTCGTTTTGTCGATTTTCGAATGAACAGTGAAATTTGATATTCGCAAAAATCGAGCCGAAAATCGTAAAAATCGCATAAATTTAAAAACCAGATTTTTTTGGAAAAAAATTCAAAAATCATCGAAAATCGACGATTTCGATGGAATTTCGACGATTTCGATGGAAATTCGACGATTTATCGATGGAAAATCGAAAACCATGGTGAACTTTTTGTGCGGTCGACTTTTGCTAGCGATTTTCGACGAAAATCGACCGGTTTCCACCGATTTTTGACACGCAAATTTTTTCGAATTTTCGATTTTTTTTTTTAATCGGACCGGTTTATCGACCGGTTTTTGATGTCGAACCCTAGCGGTACGGTCGATTTTCGACGAATTTCGTCGAAAAGGTGAACCCTGCTGTCAAGTGCAAACCGCAAGCACCGAAGAGAAGCAAGAAAGCGCATAGAGAGAGAAGCCAAAAAAAAAAAAAAGCGCCGCAACGGGCGACCGTTATCTGTTTGTTCAGTGAATATTCGGTGCTGTGTGCAATTGATTATGATCACATGCGGTTAGATGTATCTTCTACCGGTTCGCAGCAAATAAAGTATGAGAGTCAAACTGAAGTATGCCATATACATCTAAGGTTGTCATCTCTCCTGAGATACTGACTGTGGAATTCTAGATCCTTTGTTGATTAGTTCACTGCTAGACTTATTTATTTACTTACAAGTCACGGGCAGTTCCTTTGCTGAGATATGGTCTATGGTTGGTTTTGCATTTTAATCTAGGGTGCTGCTAGCACACACAATACCGTTGGAATATATTCCAATGGTACAACAATTTCATCATATTTTGGGTTTTGTAAGATTTCTCGTTTTGTGAGGGGAAAAACATTACTACGGAATGGTACAACACTATCGTTTCATCAGTATCGGTTTCCAAATTTTCATAAAAAAAATCGATTGTGATAGCAGATTCAGCGAGGTGCTTAATAATTAACGGAGAATCATCGCAATCGGTCGGTTTTAATCTCAGAACCGATTGTGATGTGCCAAATTCTACATCACAATCGGTTCTATCATAAGAACTGACACATATAGATTTTATTGCAATCGGAGTATTAAAAACCGGCACAGATGAAAGATTAATGGTGTCGGTTCTCAATTTAAAAATGACACTGATGAAACACTGTTGGTGTACGTAGGTTCTGAATTAAAAACCAACACAGATGAGCTATTAATAGTATCGGTTGGGTATTAAAAAATGACACAGATGAGATCTTAATGGTATCGGTTCTCAATTAAAAACCGACACAGATGAAACACTAATGATGTCAGTTTGGTATTAAAAACCAACACAGATGAGATCTTAATGGTGTCGGTTCTCAATTATAAACCGAGAGATGAAACACTAATAGTGTCGGTTCTAAATAAAAAAAAATTGACCCAGATGAAAACTTATGCAATCAATTCTTGTTACCAACCGACACAAATAAATTCCTTTTATAACTTTCTATTGGGTTTTACTTCAATTTATTTTATTTTCGCTACTTTACTTTTTTTTGGCATGTGTCGTTTATATTGTAAAAGACTATATCATTTAATAAATAAATATGCGTTTGATATGTTGTGTTATCAACTTTGTTTACTGTGTACACTGGTTTGATCTTGGATCAGTGTGTTATACATAAAGAGTTCGGAGGTGTTACTTCTGGGATCGACACTCATAGCCATCTCATTTTTGGAAACCCCCCCCCCCCCTCGAGAATTCTAAAATCGCGGGCAAGCGCTGTCACCGTTTTTTTTTTGGTAAAAAGGACAATGGTTTCGCAAATTCGTTGATGACTCTTAGCTAGCCCATTTTTGAAAACACCCTGAGGAAAAAAACAAAAAAAACTCTGACCAAATTTCGCACGACACGGCAATGTGCGCGACTCTACTCAATTATCTTCACGGCACGGTGCAAATGAGCGGAAGTAAGCCCCAAACAACCTGCTGCTCGCTAAGTTTAACCTGTAATACAACATCTAATTGTAGATTCGTAAGTGATGTTTTCCTAGCAAACTTTTTCCCTCATCTCTCTCCCACGCCAATCCTTATCGCCGCGGGTGGCGACTGCAGGAATCCAGGGGCGCTCTTGTGAGCAATGGACAATACATAGCACATACACAAGAAGTGACGCCGCATCGTCACTGCACTTGGGGCTATTGCTAGAGCTGCTGCTATCATGGGCCATAGGGACTAGAACAACAAATCCAAGATAGTTTTCTGCGCCCCTCTTCCTCCCTGTGTTCCTCTCGTAAAGGGTAGATTAATAATTTGATCTTTTAAACAGGTGGAATAATAATAATAATAATAATAATAATAATAATAATAATAATAATAATAATAGAGGCCGAGCGTTAGTTCGGGTGGTGAGGCGCGCCAGTGGGCAGCCCATCCACCCGTGTTCGAGCTCGTTCGGCGTGCGGTGCTCACGAGGACTGGATTTAGTCCGGCCGTTGTTTCTCTTCTTGCGAATGCCTAGCTTCTAACCAAAATTCAAAAATAATAATAATAATACGTGAAACGCAGTTACTGCGAGTAAAGTAACCGGCCCCAAGAAGTCGGGTCGGGCACCAACGTCAGTGACCAAAAAAAACGCACGGAGCAACCGTTGAGGATTACTATTTCTCGCTCCTGCCGCCGTCGTCTCGTCTGATCCGGGCGCCGCTGCCAGCCGAAGGCCTTGAGGGGGCGTTCGTCTTCTCCCTCCCTCCCGCTTGCCTTCACCCGGCCGCGTCGCCGTCGCCTCCGCCGTCCCTCCCGGTGCTTAAGCCCCTCCGTGCCCCGACGGTGAGTCTGATCATATGCGCTAGCGTGTACTGGGGTGTGGTGTTCGCCCATAAGGTGTTCGATGAAATGCCACCGGCAGGGCTTCTGGCTCGGCAGGTCGTATCGGCGAGAGCTGATGCGCTGGCCAGGCCGCTGCGTCCCCTTCTCGGTGCAGCGGCAAGACGGATGCACGGTGACGGGGAGACGGGAGGCGAGGAGTTCCCGTACGCTGACGTCCCACGGGCCGGGAGGAAATGGGAGCGAAAGCCGTACGTGACGCCGATGAAGATCCTCATCCGAAGGGCCAGGGAGGAGAGGCGCGCTCGGCGGGAGAACCCGTGCCGCGTGCTGGAGCACCCGCCCGGCAACGGTCTCCTCGTGCCGCACCTCTTTGAGGTCGCCCACCAGGTGCACAGCGCGAGGGAGAGGCTCCTGGACTGCCTCACCAGGCTCGTCGAGGGCGCCGCCGCCATCCCGGTGAAGCGGTGCAGGTTCTGCTCGGAGGTGCACATCGGCAGCGTCGGGCACGAGATCAGGACGTGCGAGGGCGCCAAGAGCGGTTCGAGGAATTCCTTGCATGTGTGGCGGCCGGGGACCGTGCGGGACGTCGTCGGCTTCCCATACTGCTACCACTTGTTCGACCGCGTCGGGAAGCCCAGGGTGGTGCACAAGGAGAAGTACGATGTCCCCAGGCTCCCGGCGATCCTGGAGCTCTGCATCCAGGCGGGCGTCGATGTCGAGCGCTACCCAACCAAGCGGAGAACCAGGCCGGTGTACTCCATCGAAGGCAGGATTGCAGATTTTGAGCCGGACGAGGAAGACAACTCGGAAGCAGAAACGTCAGAACCTTCGTCATGTTCATCTTTGCCGTCTGAAGAAGCACCGATGAGTTGTAATTCTACTAGAGATGGCGGCGAGCATCAACAAGAGGAGATCACGGTGAGCGAGCTGAGCTCCAGGACGCTGCAGTCCTGGCTTGACATGTGGTCGGGCGCGGCGAGGCTGATGAGCAAGTACGGCGTGCTCACCTGCGGGTACTGCCCGGAGGTGCAGGTCGGGCCCAAGGGGCACAAGGTGAGGATGTGCAAGGGCACCAAGCACCAGCAGCGGGACGGCCAGCACGCGTGGCAGGAGGCCACGGTGGAGGACCTGGTCCGGCCGAACTACGTCTGGCACGTCCGGGACCCCGCCGTCGACGACGGCACGCCGCTCGCCAATGAGCTCAAGAGGTACTATGGCAAGGCCCCCGCCGTCGTGGAGCTCTGCGTGCGCGCCGGCGCGCCGGTGCCCGCGCAATACAGGAGCATGATGCGGCTGGACGTCGTGCCGCCCGCTCGCGACGAGTTCGACCTCGTCGCCTGAGACTGAGATCGTGGCACCTTCAGACTTGTGGCTTGCTTGAATGCTTGATGCAGCTGTGAATGGACGCTGTGGCATCGAGGTTTCATTTCAGCAGGGCGTGCCACTGGGTTCTTGCAGTTGGGCTGCGTGTTGGATTCCCAGTATCCAGCCGCAAAAGCTTCAGATTGGTGTGCCCGTCGAGATCTTATTTCTTCAGGTTTATCCGTTTATGTGTCAAGTGTTTTGCAGCCGTGTTTTTTATGATTTTGTTGCAGTCTGCATGCAAGATTTTAAGTCTTATTTAAATGTCAACTTTAAAGTATACAGAATTATAGAACATTGTGAGTTGTAGCCATGTAACTAAAAAGATCCTTGTTGTAAGCGTGAAAAACATGTGCCAGATTGCCGAAATGTCGAACCACGCATGTACATGAAAGCAAGTTTTGGATGGGTTTTGAGATCCGTGCCACTCTCTCACTTCTCTTTCATATCAACTAGTGGCTCAAGTCTCCGTTTACTGGAGAGCATATTCAGGTAAGTACGATAATTTGAAATGATAAATAGCCCATTGCTGTTTCTTTGCAAAATTGATACTAATGACATATTCGATTACTGTTTCAGAGAGGATGAGTATCTGGTGAATATGCAACATACAGTTATACCTTCCTGGTATCAACGTGAAGGATATATCAAGGCCATGGCAACTTTGATTGAGAAGGAGCTGTTAAAATTTCCAGAACCACAGAGGTAAGAACCATGGTGCATTCACTTGTTGTGCTCTGGACTGAAAAAAGTTGTACAAGGCTATTGAACCGGGAGGACAGTTCCTTGATGTAATTACAAAATATCATACAGGGTTCTTTTTTTTTTAAGAAGGGCAGGCAAGTGTTTTTTTCTTCGAACAAACAGGTTCCCATGTGTGCCAAACTGCCCATGCTTAAACATTTCAAACAGTACATACATCCAGACTTGCAATGTTCTCATCTTGATTGTTGATATAATAATCTTTATCAAGTCATCTTGATAGAGGCTCCGGTTGGAACTGCTAAAAAGGGTAGAAGATTTGACCTTGTTAGACAGCAGCAGGAGTTCCATTCTTTTGAAAGTTTCTTGTCTCTGGACAATGCCTCAATTAATATGATAACTTTTCAAGTGAAGATGGCTTCTTGTGACAAAGATTTGTCTTATACAGTTCGTTTTTTCCCCTACGGGAACTGTACAGCCTATAAAAGGCAAAGCGAATGATTTAAGTAATTGTGTCTAGCCAACTGTTCCATTTTGGAGATATTTGTTTTCCAAAATCCAGACAAACCTTACTCTTTTCAGTTGCTTAGTTTTGATGAATGAAATAATATATCTGATGAGGTATCAAACTTGCGGGTCATGATGTTTTCAGTGCTCATGGAGTTCCTCTGGCATATTAGAAGAAGCTGGTGATCCATATAAAGCAGAGATGGAAGACTGTGTCGATCTTATCATGGAGGAACTTGAAAAAAGAGGAATAACAAATCCATGCACACTTGCTTATCAGGTCAGCCTCTCTCTCTCTCTCTCTCTCTCTGGAACACATGCGCCTGTATATATTGGACCACATGAGCATCAGGTCAGCCGGCCGGATGCGTGCCCATCGGCCATCCACTCATTACTGTCCAGTCCACGATTATGGCGTTGATTGGGTGTTCTTAATTAAACATGATTCCATATTTCAGTGAGACGTTGGCTCCCCTGGATCACCAGTGTTCTGATGGCTTCCATTTCAGAATGATCGTGAGAAACGTATGAAGTTACTGTGTAGCGCATCATTGGACGGCACAACTGGACGGAGCCTTCAAGAATAGCCCAAGTATGAGTTGTGGCCACAAATTGTAAGTGGAGAACAAGGCTAATTATTCGCGCGCATTATCCATGGATGCATCTACCAAGGTCACAATAACGCAGGAGGGTTAGGGTTCGTAGGTTACAACCACGCGGAAGCCTGGAATCTAGAATAGAATGCATAACGACTAGTGAAAGTGGTGAGAAGAAATGTTCAAGCTGCTTTCATCGAGGCCGTCCATTTGGTCTACCTAATTATATCGTGTTACATGCTGAAATTGTTGAAATGAATGCTTGCGGCCTATCTCACAACCATATGACAACTAACATTTACAATCAGGGTTCTCAATATCGAATTTGTGATTTTTGAAGGGTTTTTTATTTTCGATTTTCGTTGAAAACTGGTCAAAAATTGGTAGAAATTGAAGAAATTCGAAGTCAAAAAATTAGAACTCGGCGACCAAACAATGCTAAAAAAATTGAAAACCAGGCGATTTTCACAATTTTTGATTGGTTTTGTTTGATTTTTGAGCGATTATATTTGCTTTTTTTTTTACACACTCATGAAAATTGAAAAAAAATTTGTGAAAAATTCATAAAATCATAATAAATACTAATTAATCTATAAAACACCTCATATAAATTTCAAAAAAAAAATAATTCATTTAGTGCTTTTAGAAAATCAAAAAATAGCAATTAATGAAAAGGAATAGCGATAATGTTAGATTTTTATAAAAATTTACAAAATTGACCAAGCTTTAAAATTTTACTGGTATCATAAAGAGTTCTCAAGGATAATATGGTCAAAATTTTAGAAATATTATACTTCATTTATTGTCCTTAGAAAATCAAAAACAAAAGACTATATACAAAGACAGTAGCATTTTTAGAATTTTATGAAAAATACACATGTCTGATTATTATCTGAAAATTTTAGATAATCATTAGAATTGCCTCAATACCTCATACAATTTTTTTCATAAATATTATTGTCGACGATTGGAGAACGGGCTCCCGTCGAGCTTACTTGTTGAATGGGGGATCAACAGAGCCCCGTCGTACGGATCGAAGAGGGCGTTCGAGCGATGCGAGGTCGGGAGAAGAAGAAAAGGGGGACACGGTGTTTTATCCTGGTTCGGGCCTCTCACCGTCGAGATAATAGCCCTACTCCAGTGTATTGTGTATGTATTAATTTCGTCTCTCCTCTCCCTCCAATATTTGGGGGTATTTATAGTTTACAAGGGTATCGTGTGTTTCTACGGCCCACGCCATGCACGCTTGACTGCGTTCGACATGGTCGTGAATCGAATCCTACATTTACGCCACGTCCGAGTCATGAGCGCAACGGTCCTTCGTGGTGGCGCGATTATCGCCGTAACCGTTAGTCGCAACCCTCCGACCACGCAGCCAGAGCTCGAGCTTGGGCCGAGCTCATTTGACTCCGACCCGAGCAAGTTCACCCGAGCAACGTGCTTGGGCATTAACCGAGCAAGGAGCTCGCACCGAACGGGCATGAAGCTTGCATCGAACGGGGAAGGAGCTCAGATCGAACGGGCAAGGAGCTCGCGACCGAGCGGGCAAGCCGAGCAATGGTGCTCGACCATCCTTGGGTCATCCTCGGGAACAACCTCCGAGGTGCCCGAGGTCGACGAGCTCGCCGGCCGTGGCATTATGGTAATTAGGAATTATCCAATCCCCGACAGCTAGTCCCCGAGGCTCAAGTGAGATGGGTTATCTTCTTGAGACTGAGAAGTCCAAGGAGGGATTGAATTCTTGATGGTGAAGCACTTACCTCATCATCTGGGCACGCAATTACCAGGAAAATGAATTGATAGATGAGGCAGGCTCACACTATCACATCACGAGCGAACCATGCTCGGGGAAAAAAGGTCGGCACGAGCTGCACCGAACGAGAAAATAAAACGCGGTCGAACCTCGTCCTGAGTATGGATCAGATGCCCAGGGAAACTAGGCATGGATCAGATGCCTAACATAAAGATAACTAGCATACTGTGAACAAACACATGCTGCCACATCCCATGCATAGATCAGATACACAGGGGAACTAGGCATGGATCAGACGCCTAGGATAAAGGTAACTAGCAGACTGTGAACAAACACATGCTGCCGCATCCCATGCATGGATCAGATGCACAGGGGAACTAGGCATGGATCAGACGCCTAGGCTACTAGCGGATTGCGAGCGGACTCACATAGCCACATCCCGAGCATGGGTCTAATGCTCGAGGAACTGACAGACGAGCCAGGCTCGAGCTGCCGCATCCTGGACATGGACCAGACATCCAGGGAAACTAAATCGAAGGACTGTGCTCAAACACGCAGCGTGTTCGGGCGCGAATACCAACCGTCTCCGAGCGTAACGCGTGCTCGAAGGAAGAGACTCGCGCCCGAGCGCAGCTCGTGCTCGGCGCGGAACAGGAAAAGTCCCCAAGCGAAAAACATGCTCGGAGGAAGACACTCGCGCCGAGCCGGCACGTGCTCGGGCGCGGAAAACGAACGATCCGAGCGAAAAACATGCTCGGAGGAAGACACTCGCGCCGGCGAAGTTCGTGCTCGGCGCGGAAAACAAATGCCCCGGCGAAAAACATGCTCGGAGGAAGACACTCGCGCCTCGGCGGCGCGTGCTCGGCGCGAACACGAACGATCCGGCGAAAAACATGCTCGGAGGAAGACAGACACTCGCGCCCGAGCGAAGTACGTGCTCGGCGCGGAAAACAAACAGTCCCCGAGCGAAGAACATGCTCGGAGGAAGACAGACACTCGCGCCCGAGCGAAGTACGTGCTCGGGGC
Organism: Rhipidocladum racemiflorum; assembly: GCA_036346355.1. Lineage (NCBI taxonomy): Eukaryota > Viridiplantae > Streptophyta > Magnoliopsida > Poales > Poaceae > Rhipidocladum > Rhipidocladum racemiflorum. The sequence continues at coordinate 24,874,660 of CM070572.1, forward strand.
GGAAAACAAAGCGATCCCGAGCGAAAAACATGCTCGAGGAAGACACTCGCGCCGAGCGAAGTTCGTGTTTCTGCGGAAAACAACAGTCCCCGGCGAAAAACATGCTCGGAGGAAGACAGACGCTCGCGCCCGAGCCGAAATGCGTGCTCGGGCGGAAAACAAAGCGATCCGAGCCGAAGAACATGCTCGGAGGAAGACACTCGCGCCCGAGCCGGCACGTGCTCTGCGCGGAAAACAAAGCGATCTCGAGCCGAAGAACATGCTCGGAGGAAGACACTCGCGCCGAGCGGCACGTGCTCGGCGCGAAAACAAAAATCCCGAGCCGAAGAACATGCTCGGAGGAAGACACTCGCGCTCGAGCCGGCACGTGCTCGGCGCGGAAAACAAACAGTCCCCGAGCGAAGAACATGCTCGGAGGAAGACACTCGCGCCCGAGCGAAGTACGTGCTCGGCGCGGAAAACAAACAGTCCCCGAGCGAAGAACATGCTCGGAGGAAGACACTCGCGCCCGAGCGAAGTACGTGCTCGGCGCGGAAAACAATCCCCTCGAGCCGAAGAACATGCTCGGAGGAAGACAGACACTCGCGCCCGAGCCGGCACGTGCTCGGCGCGGAAAACAATGATCCGAGCGAAGAACATGCTCGGAGGAAGACACTCGCGCCCGAGCCGGCACGTGCTCGGCGCGGAAAACAAACAGTCGCCGAGCGAAGAACATGCTCGGAGGAAGACACTCGCGCCGAAAGCCGGCACGTGCTCGGCGCGGAAAACAAACGATCCCCGAGCCGAAGAACATGCTCGGAGGAAGACACTCGCGCCGGCGAAAGCCGGCACGTGCTCAGCGGAAAACAAACAGTCCCCGAGCGAAGAACATGCTCGGAGGAAGACAGACACTCGCGCCCGAGCGAAGTACGTGCTCGGGGCGGAAAACAAACCGTCCCCGAGCGAAACGCGTGCTCGGAGGAAGGGACTCGCGCCCGAGCGAAGTGCGTGCTCGGCGCGGAACACGAACAGTCCCCGAGCGAAAAACATGCTCAGGGGATAAGAGCAATTTCCAAGATATAACAAGATCAATTCCCGAGCGCAATGCCCGCCCGATGTGAAAAACACGCGTCCGAGCTAAAAATTTACTCTTCACAGATCCGAGCGAAAAGCCTGCTCGGGCAAAGGGATGAAACTTGCTCCCGAGCGAAGAACTTGCTCGGCGCAAAAACAGAAACAATTCTGCTAAGCACAGTTTTGTTTGAGGTAAATAACTCTTTTCACATATCTCACATCATCATAAATTGTGTAGTATCGGTCATCGGATGTGGAAGATGACGCCTTCGGGATCCCTTTGGCAAAGAATCCGTCGATCCCCACGGACGGCGCCAGCTGTCGACGATTGGAGAACGGGCTCCCGTCGAGCTTACTTGTTGAATGGGGGATCAACAGAGCCCCGTCGTACGGATCGAAGAGGGCGTTCGAGCGATGCGAGGTCGGGAGAAGAAGAAAAGGGGGACACGGTGTTTTATCCTGGTTCGGGCCTCTCACCGTCGAGATAATAGCCCTACTCCAGTGTATTGTGTATGTATTAATTTCGTCTCTCCTCTCCCTCCAATATTTGGGGGTATTTATAGTTTACAAGGGTATCGTGTCGGTTACGGCCCACGCCATGCACGTTTGACCGTGCCCGACATGGTCGTAACCGAATCCTACATTTACGCCACGTCCGAGTCATGAGCGCAACGGTCCTTCGTGGTGGCGCGATTATCGCCGTAACCGTTAGTCGCAACCTTCCGACCACGCAGCCAGAGCTCGAGCTTGGGCCGAGCTCATTTGACTCCGACCCGAGCAAGTTCACCCGAGCAACGTGCTTGGGCATTAACCGAGCAAGGAGCTCGCACCGAACGGGCATGAAGCTTGCATCGAACGGGGAAGGAGCTCGTACCGAACGGGCAAGGAGCTCGCACCGAACGGGCAAGCCGAGCAATGTGCTCGACCATCCTTGGGTCATCCTCGGGAACAACCTCCGAGGTGCCCGAGGTCGGGACGAGCTCGGCCGTCGTGGCATTATGGTAATTAGGGGAATTATCCAATCCCCGACAGCTAGTCCCCGAGGCTCAAGTGAGATGGGTTATCTTCTTGAGACTGAGAAGTCCAAGGAGGGATTGAATTCTTGATGGTGAAGCACTTACCTCATCATCTGGGCACGCAATTACCAGGAAAATGAATTGATAGATGAGGCAGGCTCACACTATCACATCACGAGCGAACCATGCTCGGGGAAAAAAGGTCGGCACGAGCTGCACCGAACGAGAAAATAAAACGCGGTCGAACCTCGTCCTGAGTATGGATCGTATGCCCAGGAAACTAGGCATGGATCGGATGCCTAACATAAAGATAACTAGCATACCGTGAACAAACACATGCTGCCACATCCCATGCATAGATCGATACACGTGGGAACTAGGCATGGATCGACGCCTAGGATAAAGGTAACTAGCGGTCGTGAACAAACACATGTTGCCGCATCCCATGCATGGATCGGATGCACAGGGAACTAGGCATGGATCAGGCGCCTAGGCTACTAGCGGATTGCGGCGGACTCACATAGCCACATCCCGAGCATGGGTCTAATGCTCGAGGAATCGATGACGAGCCAGGCTCGAGCCGCCGCATCCTGGACATGGACCGGACATCCAGGAAACTAAATCGAAGGACTGTGCTCAAACACAGAGCGTGTTCGGCGCGGAATACCAACCGTCTCCGAGCGTAACGCGTGCTCGAAGGAAGAGACTCGCGCCCGAGCGCAGCTCGTGCCCGGCGCGGAACAGGAAGAGTCCCCGAGCGAAAAACATGCTCGGAGGAAGACACTCGCGCCCGAGCGAAGTACGTGCTCGGGGCGGAAAAGCGAACGATCCGAAGCGAAAAACATGCTCGGAGGAAGACACTCGCGCCGAGCGAGTTCGTGCTCGGCGCGGAATACCAACCGTCCCCGAGCGTAAATCTTGCTCGTAGGAAGAGACTCGCGCCCGAGCGAAGTGCGTGCTCGGCGCGGAACACGAACAGTCCCCGAGCGAAGAACATGCTCGGAGGAAGACAGACACTCGCGCCCGAGCGAAGTACGTGCTCTCGGCGCGGAAAACAAAAGCGATCCGGCGAAGAACATGCTCGGAGGAAGACAGACACTCGCGCCCGGCGAAATGCACGTGCTCGGGCGGAAAACAACAGATCCGGCGAAAAACATGCTCGGAGGAAGACACTCGCGCCCGAGCGAAGTACGTGCTTTCAGCGCGGAAAAACAAACGATCCCGAGCGAAAAACATGCTCGGAGGAAGACAGACACTCGCGCCCGAAAGCCGGCACGTGCTCGGGCGGAAAACAAACAGTCCCCGGCGAAGAACATGCTCGGAGGAAGACACTCGCGCCGAGCGGCACGTGCTTTCGGCGCGGAAAACAACGATCTCGGCGAAGAACATGCTCGGAGGAAGACACTCGCGCCCGAAATCACGTGCTCGGCGCGGAAAACAAAGCGATCCGGCGAAGAACATGCTCGGAGGAAGACACTCGCGCCCGGCGAAATGCACGTGCTCGGCGCGGAAAACAAATGATCCGGCGAAGAACATGCTCGGAGGAAGACACTCGCGCCCGGCGGAAATGCGTGCTTTCGCGCGGAAAACAAACAGTCCGAGCGAAGAACATGCTCGGAGGAAGACACTCGCGCCCGAGCGGCACGTGCTCGGCGCGAAAACAAAGCGATCCGGCGAAGAACATGCTCGGAGGAAGACAGACACTCGCGTCCGAGCGAAGTACGTGCTCGGCGCGGAAAACAAACGATCCCGAGCCGAAGAACATGCTCGGAGGAAGACACTCGCGCCCGGCGAAATGCGTGCTCGGCGCGGAAAACAAACGATCTCCGAGCCGAAGAACATGCTCGGAGGAAGACACTCGCGCCGAGCCGGCACGTGCTCGGCGCGGAAAACAAAGCCCCCGGCGAAGAACATGCTCGGAGGAAGACACTCGCGCCGAAGCCGGCACGTGCTTCGGCGGAAAACAAACAGCCCCGAGCCGAAGAACATGCTCGGAGGAAGACAGACACTCGCGCCCGAGCGAAGTACGTGCTCGGGGCGGAAAACAAACCGTCCCCGAGCGAAACGCGTGCTCGGAGGAAGGGACTCGCGCCCGAGCGAAGTGCGTGCTCGGCGCGGAACACGAACAGTCCCCGAGCGAAAAACATGCTCAGGGGATAAGAGCAATTTCCAAGATATAACAAGATCAATTCCCGAGCGCAATGCCCGCCCGATGTGAAAAACACGCGTCCGAGCTAAAATTTACTGCACGCAATCCGAGCGAAAAGCCTCGCCGGCAAAGGGATGAAACTTGCTCCCGGCGAAGAACTTGCTCGGCGCCAAAAACAAAACAATTACGCTAAGCACGCTTTGTTTGAGGTAAATAACTCTTTTCACATATCTCACATCATCATAAATTGTGTAGTATCGGTCATCGGATGTGGAAGATGACGCCTTCGGGATCCCTTTGGCAAAGAATCCGTCGATCCCCACGGACGGCGCCAGCTGTCGACGATTGGAGAACGGGCTCCCGTCGAGCTTACTTGTTGAATGGGGGATCAACAGAGCCCCGTCGTACGGATCGAAGAGGGCGTTCGAGCGATGCGAGGTCGGGAGAAGAAGAAAAGGGGGACACGGTGTTTTATCCTGGTTCGGGCCTCTCACCGTCGAGATAATAGCCCTACTCCAGTGTATTGGGTAGGTATTAATTTCGTCTCTCCTCTCCCTCCAATATTTGGGGTATTTATAGTTTACAAGGGTATCGTGTCGATTCTGGCCCACGCCATGCACGCTTGACCGCGTTCGAGCATGGTCGTGAATCGAATCCTACATTTACGCCACGTCCGAAGTCATGAGCGCAACGGTCCTTCGTGGTGGCGCGATTATCGCCAGAATCATAGTCGCAACCTTCCGACCACGCAGCCAGAGCTCGAGCTTGGGCCGAGCTCATTTGACTCCGACCCGAGCAAGTTCACCCGAGCAACGTGCTTGGGCATTAACCGAGCAAGGAGCTCGCACCGAACGGGCATGAAGCTTGCATCGAACGGGGAAGGAGCTCGTACCGAACGGGCAAGGAGCTCGCACCGAACGGGCAAGCCGAGCAGCGGTGCTCGACCATCCTTGGGTCATCCTCGGGAACAACCTCCGAGGTGCCCGAGGTCGGGACGAGCTCGGCCGTCGTGGCATTATGGTAATTAGGGGAATTATCCAATCCCCGACCTCGCATCGCTCGAACGCCCTCTTCGATCCGTACGACGGGGCTCTGTTGATCCCCCATTCAACAAGTAAGCTCGACGGGAGCCCGTCCCCCAATCGTCGACAATTATATTCATTTAGTGGCCTAGAAAATCAAAAAAATAGAAGAGTGTATACAAAGACAATACTTAAAAAATATACAGGTCTAATAATAATTTGAAAAGTTTACAGCATTATTAACATTAGCACGGTGGCTCGCGTATTTACGCGGCTAGATTTCTTATAAAGTTTGTAGTATCAAATGATATAATTTATATGCTTGAGAGTATATTAACAAATATTATTGTCTATTTAGATTTTTAACACATCATAAACATTAGAATTGACAATAGAAGCTAGAAGGAAAATTCAACTTGAGAACTTAATATTTTGATGTTCATATGACACCAGATTACTAAATATCTTTTTTTTTTAAATATTCTATTGTATTTTACATGGACTCTTTCTTTTAATCATATGGAATCCAATTTCTAATTTTATTTTATTTTTATTTTTGTAATGTACATGATACAAACTCTTTCTTTTAATCTAATCTGTTATAATCTAGATCCTGTATTTTGCAATACACAAACTCTTTCTTTTAATCTAGACCGTTATAATTTGGATCCACCACGATCAATGGTGTGGATATTTATTTTTTCCTCCGATTATTTTATTTTTATTTCTGTAATGTACATGATACAAACTCTTTCTTTTAATCTAATCCGTTATAATTTAGATCATGTATTGTGCAATACATAAACTCTTTCTTTTAATCTAAACCGTTATAAGCTGGACCCACCACGATCAATGGTACAGATCTTTTTTTTTTCCTCCGATTAATGTGAGAATTTCTAGCCTTGAGAGCGAACGTGGTAGCTTCTTTTGCCTCTACTTTAATATTATAATAGATTGCCTCAGGACCTCACAAAAAAAGTTTCAAATTTTTTAACACATTTGATAATTTTTTTTTCCAAATTTCTCAAATTTTCTAAATTTGAATTTGAATTGAAGTGGTTTACCGATCAGTTTCAAATGCCAAGCTGGCTCGATACAACAGATAATCATGATAATCGAGCGATTATCGATGATATTTGCAACCCTGTTTACAATGGTATGCAACAATATCACCAAATGCTGTGGTTTGTATTGAAACTGCAGCAATTATATAAACATCAACACAAGGGTTTCGAACAAAATAACGTAAGTAAAAAAGCAGGATAAAAAAACATGATTAATGAAACAAACCAGGTGGGTAAAGATTGAATAATAATGATCATCATGAAATGGAGTGATTGGCTGATACAGAGCAATGGTCACTGAAATAAGTTAATTAATTAATGCGAAATCTTCATATGACACTTATACAAATAAAATTTGTATAGTAAAACAATTCAGCTGAACTGCTGAAATGCCAGCACGTTTGATTGAACAGGTGGGTAAGCCACCAGCTCTGAGGTGTTCATGACCAGGAGGCCAATCATGCTAACTGCAATGCAACTTGTAATGATTCCACGTCATCGTACGTTAAACAATCACCAAAACTTTGCAGGCCGGTAAAAAGGTGACGGCTTATTGGGGGTGGGGGGGGTAGGGCTGGAAATTAAGCTCGAGGCTCGGCTCGGCTCGAAGAGGCAGTGAGCCGAGCCCGAGCCTACTGTTCGGCTCGATTTGCTAACGAGCCGAGCCCGAGCCGGCTCGCGAGCGGCTCGTTGGCTCGTTAGGCTCGTTAGCGCCGGTAGGTTCAGTTTGTAGGGATGAGTCGACACAGCAAATGCAGCATCATCAATTGGACACAATAGGAGCAAATATTAAACAAAATGGCGTCCAGAGGTCCATAACATCCAGAATGCATAATCAATTGGACACAATAGGAGCAAATGCATAACATCCAGAATGCATAATCCATAACATCCAGAATGCATAAACAAAATTGGACACAATAGGAGCAAATGCAGCATCATCAATTGGACACAATAGTCAATAGCAAATGCATAATAACATCCAGAATGCTCCTTCTCCAACAGTTGACTTGCATATTGGGCAAGCAATTACAAAAGTTAAAGTATGCATTCAAACTGCACATTGCATATTGCACATGAAACAACAGTTCATAGGTCCAAATAACAAAAGTCCAAAGGTCCAAATTACAACTGACTCAGAACATTAAACAAAAGTTCATAGGTACAAATTACAACTGACTAGGCAATTGATGATTTGCATTACAAACACCTGGCCTTCTTCCAACTGCTTTTATGGCTGCAAACAAGAGAACAGTAAGTATTGCTTGCAACAAACACATATGACATATAAATCTTTTTAGGACAAAATACCTTCACAATTAGTTGCTGTCTACCACGCTTTTAGGAAATGGAATGTTCTGAACGTCATCCTCATCGTCTTCTTCCTGAAAAGAGTTATAATAACCAAATTAGCCATGAGGTAAAATAAAGAGAATTGGAAAAGCTAGATTATATTATAAATGAACATACCACAAACATAGGTGCTTTTGAATCATTTGGGCACCTCTAATCCAGCTAGAAGCACACACCAATGCCTCCACCATAGCTGGCCGTAGAGAGCTCCGATAATCATCTAGAACTCTACCCCCGGTGCTGAAAGTTGATTCCGAAGGTACGGAGCTGGCTGGTATAGTTAAGAAATGCTTTGCCATCTTTGACACTACCGGAAATCTATGCGTATTCAACTTCCACCACTCAAGCAAATTGAACTCCTTGTTTGACAAGCTCTCATTCGTCTCATCTAAATAGATAAGCAACTCGCTCTTCGATGGATTTGAAGAAGATAAAGATAAAAAAGACTGAAACTCACTTGAGCTTGAGGGTAAGTACATGCTTGTATCCATAGACGAAGAGGAGGATGCATTAGATTTAAGAGTAGCCTTCTTATGCCGATGTGCCATCTCAAATTTTTCATATAGCTTCTCTAACTCTTGAAGAACATCAGCATATTCACTTTCAGCTTTTGGGGATTCATAAATTTTCCGAAAGCACCACTCAATATATTTCATCTTGTACCTTGGGTCTAGAATAGTAGCAAGCACCATGACATTGTTCTTTTCTTCCCAATACTTGTTGAACTTTTGCATCATTGCAATGGCCATACCATTCAAATTTATATCCTCAGCAGCAACAGCAGCTCTCAATGCAATCTTGACATTCACAATGTGAGGATAAAAAATATTTGCAGTGGGATATGTCGAAACTGAAAATGCAGTAGTAACTTGAGCCAAACTCTTAAGTATTGGCTCAATGGATACAAACAATTGCCATTCTACACTTGTAGGCTCCCATCTATAGTTTGCATCCAAATCAGCATATGCCAATAATGCTTCCTTATAGGCAATTGCAGTATTTAACATCTTGTATGTGGAACTCCACCTTGTCGTGACATCAAGTTTCAGTCCATCCCCAATTGTTAGTGCTAGTGATCTACAAATTTCTACAAACTTGTGCATGCGAGAAGGAGACTTCTTTAGGTACTTAATTGTTTCTCTGATATTGCTTATCAAAGGTGCTAATACTGCTATCCCATCATTCACAACCAAATTAATGATGTGAGCACAACAACGGACATGAAAATACTTTGCAATGAAAGCATTTGACTGTCTAGCAAAGAACTCACCTTTAAACTTGAACAAGAACATCATTGTTGGCAAAGATTATCTAGAGTGATTGAGATGATCTTGTCCTCTATCTTCCATTCAAAGAACACAGTCAAACAACGCTTGAGCAATCACATTTCCAAGATGTGGAGGGTCTAACTCAATGAAACTCAAAGACACGACATTGCATTTTCCAATTTCTATCAATATAATGTGCAACTACACACATATAAGAAAGTGTTTGGTTGGAAGTCCACAAATCAAGAGTTAGACATATGTTCTCCACACCTCTAAGGCTCTTCTTAAGGATTTCTTTCTCAGACTCAAAAACCTTCAAGCATTCACTTCTTATAGTCTTTCTACCAATAAACTCATAAGAAGGATTTAAGTACTTCATCAACATATTAAACCATGTGTGCTCTACCATCCTAAATGGATACTCATGAGCTATTATCATCTTAGCAATTAATTGCCGAGTTTGCTCAGGACTATACTCACTAGGAGAGACCACAACAGGAGAACTAGAATCACCTGAATAATTGAGAAGAGCTTGCCTTTTCTTCTTAGCCAACTTGTTTAAATATGGCGCGCACATTTTTATGTGCCTCCCAAGATGTGAGGTAGCTGAACCTTGCTTGTAAGAATACAACTTGTAGCAGAACAAACACTTTGCCTTGGTGATAGTTGCACCTTTCTCTGTCGCAGATGGCACATTGACCTTCTCAAAATTCTTCCAAACTCCTGAACATCGCTTGCCTGTTTGTGTGGGGGCATCAGGGGCCGAGTTCAAGGTATGTGCTCCTCCTTCTCCCTCATCCGGAATCTCATCCTCAGACATATCATCGTTCATGTCAAATGAGTTATCTTCTTCATCTCGGTTCAATTCCTTGCATCAAATCAAAGTATAAATTAATTAAACTTATACCAATACTTTAATAATTTAACCTACTAGTGCATCAAAATCAATCTCCATCACAGTCAACAATCATGACAATCAATCTTTATTTCATGACAGTCAACAATTAAAACTCTTTTAACATTGTAGACAAAAATTAATTAAACAAACAGCTCACTGGTTATTTCATGACAGTCAACAAGACAACAACTCAAAATTCAACAATCAACACTCAACAAATCACAGTGCATCTCATTCAACAACATTCAACAACACTCAACAATTTTCATTTCATGGCAGTTCAACAACTAACTCTCATTCAACAACTCAGCTCAACAATCAAAATCATTATCATGCACATTAAACATATAAATGAAATAGCAACATTCTTCCTACTGTTCAACAATCAACACTACATCCTACTGTCATTATGGATGGACAGATGGCAGAATTGATTGGGTGCTCTGTAATACTATCATCCAACATATCATGGAATTGATGACACTTCATCCAACATATCATGGAATTGATAAACATTCAACATTCAACAGTCTCTGTTATACTATTGATGGACAAACACAGATGGCTCTGTTATACTATTACATCTTCTAAATTATCACAGCAACAAATTCTATGCATTACACCAAATCGATGCATTACAAATTACCATTCTATCATCAACATTCAACAACTCAACAACACTAAACAATAAACAATAATCTTAGATTCTCAGTGCTCACTGCTCAGTGCATCTCATTCAACAACATTCAACAACATTCAACAATAATATCAGGTTCTCATTCAGTGCTCAGTTGACAGTTGCTCACCGACATTCAATCATCAACATTCAACAACTCAACAACACTAAACAATAAACAATAACATCAGATTCTCAGTGCTCACTGCTCAGTGCATCTCATTCAACAACATTCAACAATAATCTCAGATTTCTCAATCAGTGCTCAGTTGACAGTTGCTCACCGAGTCAGCTCGTGGTAGTGGTACTGCTGGAGCTGGACCTGTTGGTGTGGACCCAGTGGAGGCGGCGCCGAGAATAGCAGTTGCATCTGGAGCCTCAGCCGGCATCGGCGACGGACCTCTTCTCTTTTTTTGCACTCGCTCCATCGGCCGGCCGGGGGAGGCGTTGGAGGCTCGGAGCCTCAGAGGAGCTGAGGGACGCGGTCAGGAGGGCTGGGGGAGGCGCCGAGGGATGGCCGAACGGGCGCGGCCGCGCGGGGTGCCATGGCGGTCACCGGTCGGGCAGAGCCGCGGAGGAGGCGAGTAGCCGAGGGAGGCGGGGAGCAGGGCGTCGAGGGCCCGAGTGAGGCGCAGAGGCGGGGAATGGGGCGTCGACCGTCGAGGGCGGCGCCGGCCAGCCGGGGTCCTTGGCCCTTGGGGCGGCGGAGAGAATTTGGGGTGGAGGAATTTAGGGATTCGAAGGTTTGGGGGCGGCGTCGGGTGGAGAACGATCCCTGGGCCCTGGCTTCCTGCGTGCATCGGTGATATAACCCCTGGCTCACGAGCTGACACGAGCCGGCTCGCGGCTCGTTCGAGCCCGAGCCGAGCCCAGCATTAGGCTCGAATTTTATCAAGCTCAACCGCCCGGCTCGGCTCTGCTCGGCTCGGCTCAATTCCACCCCTAGGGGGGGTGAACGACAAGAGACGGTAAAACAGTGAGAAAATCAACATACGGGGAGATGGGAATTGGGGATCGAGGATTGGATGGCGCGCATGAGAGGCGAAGGCGCTCGGCGTCGATGAAGCGGGCGGGGTCAGCGGGGTGCTTCTCCATGGGCGCATCTAGGTTGTCGCGCAGGCAATGCTCGGAGCAGCAGCCGCTTAGGGGTCCGAAGGTCGAGCGTCGCGATGGCGGCGGCGGAGGCCTCCTCTCTAGAGGCCACGGCACCACAGCGAGCGAGCTGAGCAGCGCGGAGAGTGCAGTGTACGAGCAATGCGAGGCGACGCGAGCCCCATGTGGGGCACTCAAAGAGGGTGGGGAAGATGGGGCGAGGAGGCCGAATGGAGCCGCACCACTGTCAGATTTGGTAGGATATGTTCATCTCAAGGTGGAGTGACGGATGGAGCAGATGCGATGATAGGGTGGATCCTACGGAGGAAGAAATGGCGTGGATCTCGACGGAGGCCGGATCCGTTCATCACAAGTTGGCGCGACAAACAGAGGAGACACGACGGTGGATGAAGGAGACATGGAGTTAGGAGGTTATGGCAGACATCGAGCGTAGTGTACGGGCAATGCGAGGCGACGCGAGCAATAAGAGGGTGGGGAAGATGGGGGCGAGGAGGCCGAATGGAGCCGCGCCATTGTCAGATTTGGTAGGATATGTTCATCTCAAGGTGGAGCAACGGATGGAGCAGATGCGATGATAGGGTGGATCCTACGGAGGAAGAAATGACATGGAGTTAGGAGGTTGTGGCAGACAGAGGCTCGAGCCTGGAGGCGGATCCAGTGGAGGAGGATGAGGTGGTATGGATCCTGTCAGAGGCCAAATCCGGTCGGACCGAGCCGCGTTGTCATTGGATTCGGTAGGATACCTTCGAAGGTGGCACGATAGACAGAGGAAACAATGTGACAGACGGAGGCGACACGGCGGTGGACGAAGACATGGAGATCAGGCGCAACGACGAATAGAGGAGACGAGGAGCTTGGAGACTACGACAAACGAAGGCTTGGGGGCAAACAGGTGGAGGAGGAGGCAGCGTGGATCCTGCAGGATCCGAATAATAAGCTCGGGGGAGGGGTGGCGTTCAATTGTTGCGGAGACGATAGGAGAGGGGGGAGAGGGATGCTCCGGGTCTATATTCCATTGGGATTTCTTGCGGCACCACGTGTCGGATCTATATTCCATTGGGATGCTCCGGATCTATATTTTTAAATATTTAAAAATATATCAACGAGTAAAGTTTCAGAAGTTTGATCATCACTGTATCCAAAATGATAGCTATTTGTGGCCGGTATGCTCCTAGCGCGTGCCCCAGACCTGTACTCGTCTCCTACTTGTACGTGGCCTGGTACGTGCCCCGGACCCGTACTCGTCTCCAACTTGTGGAGGAGCCACTGACCCAGAGGTATGCTCCTAGCGCGGCAGACTTGTACCCGTGCCAGGCAGGAGTGGCAATGCATGCGGTGGTAAGTCTTATTTCGTAAATTACATCATCTATTCGTACTTATCGTTTGTTCGTACGTGATAGGTGGACGAGGCCAGGGACTTGCACCAGCATACCACTGGATTTCTGGCTAGGCTACAGTAGGGGGTCGCTGTCATAGTGGAGGAGGTGGGGGCACCATGAGACATGTGGCGGCGCAGTCTCGACGGATCGTGGAGCTTGGTGCTTATTGGCACGTCCCAAACGCGACTGTTTCGGCTGGCACCTCGTCTAGGCCGCCACACGGGCTCAGCTCCTCGACACCAGCTCCTCGACCCACATTACAGCCGGGCTCTAGCTTCCACACCCCCGTGCCTCCGGCCCCAGACATGGCTGGACGATCCAGTTGGTAGGCACCACCACGCGGTCCCACCATGGTCCCCGCACTAGGTAAGTCGAGCAATATTCAATTATTCATGTTTCGAATCTAATCACCTAACTATGATTAAATGTTACTATCTGAACTGCAGGTTGCCATCAGGGTGGAGCACAGTCCTCTCCTTCAGGTACTCAGTCAGGGTACGCTGATACTGACTACTGGGCGGATCAGTTCTTCTCAGGCACACAGTACACGCAGCCTCCTCCAGCCACGCAGTACACGTTGCCTCCCCGCGTGCGTCGCCCGGTGTAGCGGTACAGCCTTCAGACTATGGTTAGACGGGACCGTCGCAGGAGCTTCACCCATGACCTCTCGACGATACACCCGCTTCAGCATGTCGCCAAAGAGAGGTCGCGCTAGGGGTAGGGGTCAGGGTCCACCACCAGGGGTGATCAGGATTAGACTGTTTGCGATCCATTTTTTGTACTTTCTTACTTCATGTATGTCGTACTATCCATTTTATGTACTTTTTCATATTATGTAGTTTTATTGTTTTACACCGTTAATTGTGCTGTCATCGTTTTTTACTTTCTCACACGACGTGACAACACAACACCGAATACGCACTCGATGAATACACTTCGTGTAGCTTTTCACAGAGGGCGACAGATCGTGCAGCTTTGATGATGGGACAACACTCTACACACCACCAAGCAACAAACTACTACCCATCATTCCCACTATAAAAACCGGCCGAGGGGTACACATCCACTACCGCCAAAACAGTAATAAATGTCAGCCGAATTTACACAAATTAGGGCACGATATCGTTCTACCGTTGCCTCTTCAGCAAGCGAAACTTAACCCCCCGAATACACGTCGTGCAGTTTTCATGATGGGTGACAAGTCGGACAGCTTTTCAAGAGGGCGACAAGTGCTGTAGCTTTTCACAGAGGGTGATGGGTGCTGCAACTTTGATGATAGGTGACACGTCGTGCAGCTTTTCATAAAGCGTCATAGGTCGTGCAGCTTTTTCAAAGGGGTGACAGGCCATGCAGCTTTCATAAAGCGTGATAGTTTATGCAACTTTCATGATGGGTTACATGCCATGCAATTTTCATAAAGAGATAAGTGTTGTAGTTATGTGGAGAAGCCCCTCACCAGCACTATAAAAACCGGCCAAGGGAGGGATAGACATCCACTATCGCCATACCAGCAATAACCGCCGGCCTAATATACACAAACTAGAGCACGATGTCGTTCTACCGTCGCTTCTTCAACAAGCGGAACTTTTCGCCCCCCCTCCCCAAATACCCAGATGCTAGTTGCGTTGACGCCCCAGTTCGGCCAGGGCAACAATTCTGCCAGAGTTGCCTCGGCCGAACTGCGACTGCAACCTTCCGGCTAAGATAGAGCAATCTATGCACGGAGATACGGCCGCCCGCGCTCACTACTGTTGTGCCCGCCCTTACCAGGTAATCCTACTGGTGTCCATACAATACAGGGTAACACTAGCATTTCATGCATCGTTCTTTGTTTTTAGCACACTGACCGATGTTGCTTCTTCCAATGGATCGACGGGTCGGAATGGCTTGGCTACGAATTTGTCTACAACTGCTACGACGCCTACCCCACTTCGCCAAAGAACTTCACCCGGTGAGAGAGGTCGTCGGGATATGTCCCTTATATAGATTGACCGGAGTTAAGGGTGGGTGGGCAAGGGACCAACCAATCAGTGAGTTTCATGCGACATGCTCATGTTTTACTCACAAAGTAGTAATTCTAAACTAGTTCATCGCATACAGGACTTCAAAAAGAAACTTGCGAAATTGCTCAAGTCAAAGGAGAAACCTCCTTCTCAAGGGCCAGTGAAAGCCCCGAATTGTGCGAACATGGCCTGCAAGCAGTGGTTGATACCTGCCACGAGGATCTAGTGGATCGGAGATTCTACCGGTGCCCTTTGGCCGAGGATGAATGGTGCAACTACTTCAACTGGGTGGACCCGGAGATGTACCACCCACATCTCAAACTTCCCGTCTGGGATAACTAGGGGGGAGCAACCCTCGCCGTGGTGCTACTACCGCCCAGAAAAGCCAGACCTCGAGTACGCCTACGATATTATTCAACGACCACAGTGGGCATACTGCATTGACTACAGGGCACACTTCCGGTTGTACAACGACAAGCCCAACACACACCTCCTGCACCATATAGTGGAGTGCGAGCCGAAACAGAGCAGGCGTCTCGGCAAGTCTCCAGAAGTGCAAGAGGGTTCCTCCTCTCGAAGAGAAAGGGACAAGGGGAAGCAGCCGGCCGAGCTCCGCACTACGCAACAAATCCTTGATGGATTACAAAGACCATCCGGGAACCCGGGTGGTATTAACATAGGGGATGCTGCGGTTCGCACTATGCAACAAATCCTTGACGGATTACAAAGACCATCCGGGAACCCGTGTGGAATTAACATAGGGGACACGGGGAATCCGGAGGGAAGAAATCCACATAAAAAAGATTTAAAAAAAATATATTTTATACCCCCGAGACGTTCGGCAACGGCTACCCATTCGGCAACAGTTGGAAGCACTGCGCCCCCATGAAGTTCTTTCATAAGAAAGATTGAGCGGTGTCCGATAACAAATAGCGAAAGATTTACGGGTGATGTAATATGTAGAAAATGTGACGCATCATTCCCACTCTACGAATATAGGCGAAACGATCACTTATTCCACCATCACAATTAGTGTTATCGTCAGTTCTTCTAGCAATATCATCACTATTGTAATGCCCTTGTAATATAATTTGTTGCTTATTTTATCATCTGAACTTTCGTTGTGTCTGCCCTACTAAGGTTGAGTTTGCTTACTAAGGTTACTGGCTGCATCTACGCGCTTTTCACAATGATCATAATGACTTAACACTTTAGCTAAAGTTTTTCTGGGCTAAACTATTCATAACATGAGTTGTTGTCGACTATAATACTTAGGGTAATTGCACTAGTAGAACTTAAATGCAAAGAAAGGTGTAAATAAAATATTTTTCCAGAATATGGTAGTCCATATATCAAAGGGCAAATCTGCTATTTATTGCAAAAAAATTATATTCAAACATGATATTTTACGGGCTACCGAAAAGGCTTAAGCGTTATCGTTTGTTGTCGACAATAATACTTAGGGTTATTGCCCTAGTAGAATTTAGATGCAAATAAAGGTGTAAATAAAATATTTTTTTACAATTTGGTGGTCCATATATCAAAGAGCAAATCTGCTCCATTATTCCAAAAAATTACATTCAAACGTGATATTTTACGGGCTACCGAAAAGGCTTAAGCATTTCATGCAACAGATGTTTCTTATAGTTATTTGGTTTATTCAACTCAGTTCATTCGTAAATATTTTTGCAAAAATATGACATCTAAGACCCTAGGAATAAGTGATATTTATTTCATGATTTTTGGAGCCATGGTTTGTATATTTTCTTTATAATACACAAAAGGGTCTTTAAGTAAACTTGATTTAAACAATTTTAATTTCTATGGAACAATTTTAATTTCATAATACATATTTTTTTGACGTATATTTATGAAATTTTGAATAAAAAATGTATTATTAAAAAAAATTCATAGTTTGTATAGTGTCGGTGTTTAGAATACCGGCAATGAATTTTAGTCTAGGGGTCGTGCGCTCCCTCTCCTTGAATAGTCTGACTCAGAGAGCCTAAGAAGTATACTGGTTCGGGCCGAATGTCCCTACTCCAGTTCATGTGGTGGATTAGTATTGCTTTGGGTGCAGATGACTGCACGGTGTTACAAGCGAGGGCTGAGGAATGGCCCTGAGAACTGTCTCTGCTTGTAAAAAGAACCGTCCTTTTCCCTGAGGGTCATGCCTCCCTTTATACAAATGGAGGGGGCAGGTTACATGGGAACTTGGAAAAGGAAGGATGGGGTGTCCTACGCCTGGGAGTCCTGGTCTTCGGGCCTGGCGACTGACCGGTGTCTGCTCACTCCATGCTGGGTTGGTAGATACACCGAGCGGCATCGTCTTCTGTTTCACCGGGAAGTGGCGCACTTGCCCTCTGCGCGTTCGCCAGGTGCTGACGCCGTAGCGCTTGACTTTGGTGTCGCCTCGGGAGGGAGCACATCCTCTCACTGTGCATGACTGGACGATGAGACCGATGCTTGACTTGGGCAACCTCCATGCCACCTCGGGAAGGGACCACCTGCCTTTGCACAGTCATTCTGAACCATCGTGTCCGTAGGGCAGGTGGCCAACGACCGGTGACAGTTTGGCACCCGTCCCTTGGCAGAGGTTGCCTTGGCTTGGTCAGAGCTTATGGGGCGTCCGACCTATGGCGGGGGTCGGATTGCCCCCTGCTTGGTTTGGTCAGGGACGAGCGTCCTTCGTGGCCCAGCGGGGCCTTCGGCTCGGAGCTGGGCTTGGAGCTGAGTACTCGTCATATAGTTTCTTCATAATACAGGAATTTCGGTATTAGTCGCTGTAGGGCTTGGCGATGACTCATTATCGTTGTACGGCTCGACGATGACTAATTGTCGCAGTACGACTCGGCGAAAATAGCTATTGTCGTCATACGGTATGGCGATAATGGCTTCTTTCCCCTAAACTCTGACAGTCGACTATTAACTGCGTAATTATGCAGTGGTCGCCGCACTGTTTGGCGAAAATAGCTATTTTCGCCGTACCGTTTGGCGAATAGGTGTTATTTTTGTAATTTTTGTTTTTCGCGTATTAATACCGCAATTCATTTTTAAAATGTATTATTTAAAAAAAAAATCTTGTAAGACGCATCAATCCAAGAAAGCACGCAACGGTGTATGGCAATATACTGTACTAGACAAGCATATATACCTACTGATGGGCAATGAGTACGACAAGTCGAATGCAATGGAGTGAAGCTACTACGAATGATGGCTTTTCTCATATTCCAATCGTTGCTTCTCCTGTCCGACTTCTCTTATATTTTCTTCAGAAGCTTCCCATCCATAAGACCACAACTCCCTTGTGGTACACTAGTGCCCATCTTTCTCTGATGTAAAGTGACACACACACATGCAGAGAGAGAGAGAGAGAGAGAGAGAGAGAGAGAGAGAGAGAGAGGAACACTAGGGGGGAAGAAGCTCATGATCTAGCATTCTAGCTAGTTCTTGATCTCGAGGAAATTCTTGGCCTGATCAGCTCATCTATCAGCTCAAATTTTCTGATTTTCTGGGTAAGCATTCATCCTTGCAAGTTGAAAATTGCTGAAGAAGTATGCTCCTTTCTTGTGTCAGTCTAGAGCTTTGATTTGCTTACCATTATAAATGCTAGTTTTGCTACAAATTTGTATCTGAAATATGATGTTCTTCTGTTTTGAGGTAGAGTTTTGTGTCTCCGAGTGTCTTGTGGTGCTGAATTATGGATTAGATTTTCAGAGCTCCACATAGAATGAATTTCAGTGAACTCCATTTTAGGATGATTCCTTCATATTGGTCTGGATCACTAAACAGTTGTTTAGGTCACGGGGGGAGGAATAGGAAAGCCAAGCTGGATCCGATGTGTCGGTAGCCCACTGGCTAATGTTCATCTCGCAGTGGGCCCCGCTGCTTGTCTTTGACTCAGCCAGAAGAACCAAACAAATGAGAAACTGTATGGTGACTAATCCTACGCGTACCAAACCCCTTATTAAACTGACTGATCGATGTCACTGCAGTACAATTCTAGCTGGAGTAGTTCTGTCTCGTGATAATTAGACCCCGTTCGTTTCAGCTTTTGCACAACTTCTATTTTTTTTAAAAAGTGGATTGTTTACCGAATGAGAGGATTCTGAACAGTTTCTCCTGCAATCAAAACTGTCTTTACACATAAAATCAGAATAAGCCTCAATGCAACTTCTCCCATGGAATCACTTCTCCACGAGCCATGCACAGAGGCCACATGCACGCACGAGGCCTGGCGCGTCGAGCTCCGGCCGTCGCCCCACCATCCGAGCTCCGCCCCACAACCGGAGCTTTGCCCGCCGCCCCTCCGCTTGAGCTCCATCGCCACCCCACCATCCGAGCTCCGCCATCGGCCTCTCGCCCGAGCTCTGCTCGCCGCCCCTCTGCTCGAGCTCCGCCAGCCGCCCTCTACCGAGCTTTGCCTGAGACGAGTGGTGCATCCCTCCTCCTGCCGGCCCGCCGCCTCACCTCCCGAGCTCCGGCCACCACCCTCCTGCGCCGCTGGATGGATGGATTGGGGAGGAGAATCCCCATCAACAATCAGGATTACCAAACGACTAGATTCTCCAGCCAACAGATTCTTCAGGCAGCCGCTTTTCCAGACAGCTGGCTATAATCCAGAATTTACACAATCAAAAACTAGAATGAGCTAAGTATTAGATGATTAGATCCAATACCTATCCGAATGCGCAAACTTCGCATCCTTTTGTAATTGATCCATGCGAAAGCAAAACGCACGGATCGAAAACATGATCAACCTTGTTGCAGACAAACACACAAGGTAAAATTTTATTACTAACCAATAGTTTGCTATTTACATGGTCGATACACAATCAACTTTATTGTGCTGTAGCACTATAGCAATGGTGATTTTTTTTTTTTTGCCACTGTTACCATGAGGATCTTTGCCCCACTTTGTCATCGTATTTATATCTCCAACTCATTCATATATCTACTGATGGATGCGGATATATCAGGTGAAAATGGACACTACTTTCACAAAAATACTCATTTTTCACCCGATATGCCTCCACTGCAAATGAAGGCCATTTCACATCTTTGGTAATATCCATCATTTTTCTGAATGGTTATCTTCACTTTACTATAGTGGAAATATGGGGTGCTTAGCACTCGCATGTTTCGGGAAAAAAAAATATCTTTCACTTCTTAGGGAACCTATTATTTTTTCAAACAATTTCTGAAAATTCCAATTCGATGATATAGTATGTAGAAACATGATCTGATCCAAAGGTAGCCCAATCAGATGGCTGTTGGACAATTGACATGTGGGTTGAAGAGCAAGCATCTGGCAACCTTGTGACTTGTAAGCTCCTCCTGGTTTGGAATTTTATGATCCATGAATGAGTGGATACATTGTTTCATTCTTCATGTACCCATCCAAGTCTCCATCTAATCTATTCTGGCAGATGGCAACTTATGGTGAACAATAATCTAATTCTAACACATCATGGCCCTGCACAGTTACTGACTAATTTACCATTCAAATATGAAGTTCTATTGCATATAGATATTGAAATTATGTGACGATCTCCCTCGCAAAAATAAAATAAAATTATGCGAGGAGATAAGAACAAGAAGACACTGATGGGTAAATGAAGAATTAAGAAAAAGAAAACAATACTTCTAGTCTAGAAAGAAATTATTAGTACTTATATACTTGTTTTTATGACTAGGTACTTACATAATTGCATGTGTTTTAGGATATAATATACAAATTTTCTTAAATGGAGTGTACATTTTTTTTCATTTGTGAAGATGTACTTATTGTAAAATGTAGTCGTTCACCTACACCAATCAATGATGTATCAATAGGATCACAAGAACAATACAATGAGCACACGTAAAGTAAAGGGAGCAAAGTTCTATCTCTTAGTTAGATTAATTCTCTCTGTACAAGAGGGTGCCTAATATATAGCAAAACCAATAGAAGATATATTCGGATTCATTCACCAATAGTAGAGTCCTTTCAAACGTGGACTGTGATTCTATCTATATCATAACACTCCCCTTGGGCGAATACCACGTAATGCACATGTCTCATTAAAAACTCCTCCCAAAAACCCAATGGAAAAAAAGGGATGGAGAAAAGAGTACATTGCATTCACACTCCGTGTTACACTAGTTGTCTTATTAAAAACCTTCATGTGAGAAAACTTCAAGAAAACTCACTAACGAAAAAAGTGCACAACTTATAATCTTCAGGATATAAAGTAAGATCTTCAGGATCATGTAAAGGGTCATGGTTCAGGGTTTTACTCCCCTAAACTCTGTGTATCTCTAAATCATCTCATTTCAATACCATTAACACATATTTAAAAATAGATTTTTTCAAAAACTTAGTGAACAAATCTGCTAGATTTTTATATGACTTAGTTTATAATATCTTTACCTCATCATTCTTCTGGAGTTCATGAGGATAGAAAAATTTATGGGCAATATGCTTTGTGATATTGCTCTTTAGATAACCTATTTGCATTTGTGTAACACAAATAATATTATCTTCATTGATAATCTTAGGGGTCTCGATGGTATTAAGACCACATGAATTCTGGATATGATTAATTACACATCTCAGCCAAAAACACACTCACGTGAACTTCATATAAAGTTATAATTTCTGAGTGGTCGGTAGAAGTAGCTACCAAGCTATGATTAAAAGACCGTTAAGAAATGGCTGAACCATCTCAGAAAAACACAAACTAGTCTTAGATTTGGTACTGCAGGGATCAAACAGATAGCCAATATCCATATATCCCACCATTGTTAAGTCTTGGTTCTTCTGAAAAAATAATCTAAGATCTTGAGTACCTTGTAAGTATATGAGTAAAGTCTTGGCACTAGCCCAATGTCTTCTGATTGGAACTACACTGTGTCTTGCTAGCAAATTTACTACGAATGCAATATCAAGCAGTGTGCAACTTGCAAGATACATAAGCATGGGACTTCAGGTCCTAAAACTTTCTCATTTTCCATCCTTAATCTGGAAGGGTTTTTATTCGCTTCAAGGGATGTCACGACCAAGGGGGTCTTTAAAGGATGAAATTTATCCCTATTAAATCTTCCCAATACCTTCTTGGTATAGATAGACTGGTGTACAAAATTTTTTTTTGGGAAATGATTTAGTGCAAGCTTAAGCAATATTTGGTTTTACCCAAATCTTTTATCTCAAAACTCCATCGTAAGGTAACTACTTGCTTGATGATATTCATATCATCGACATATATTGAGATGACACAGAATCCATTCTGGGATTTCTTAATAAATACACAAGGACAATCATCATTATTTAAGTATCCCTTCTTTAGGAGGAACTCACTAAATCGGTTGTACCATATTCTCTACGACTGTTTTAATCCATATAGTGATCTCTTCAATTTGACAATATACATGTTGTGATTATTAGGATTCGGAATTTTAACTCCTTCAGGGATTCTCATATAAATATCCATATCCAGTGACCCATATAAGTATGCGGTCACTACATCCATCAGCTGCATTGATAAGTTTAAACATGTTGCCATTAATATTAAATTTCAGAACGTTATTCCACTCATTACAGGGGAATAGGTCTCATCGTAATCGATGTCAGGTCTTTACGTGAACCCTTATGCTACAAGCCTCGCTTTATATCTCACCACCTGGATATTTTCATTTCTCTTTCGGATGAAAAACACATTTGATCCTACAGGGAACACTTTAGGAGATGTTCGGTCAACGGGACAAAAAATGTTCCTGTTATTAAGTGAAGCGTTGCCTTAATTGCTTCTTTTTATTTGACCATATCTGAGTACTTCTGATATTCTGCCATGGACTTTGGTTCTGGATCCGACTTTTAGCAATTTTTAGAGGTGAAATATATTGACAATTATAGTCTTTATTTTATACAATTCTCCTGTATCACTTCAAGGATATCTTTTTATTAATTTCTTCCAGCTTGTGATTTTCCACAATGATGGAGTCTGGGTGTTTCGACTTTCCAGCGTTGGATTATGCACGCAAATATACGTTGGGGTTATCATCTTCAGGATATTTCATTTTAGGGATGTTACCAACTCTAGGATGGCCCACTTCATGGATTTTCTCAACATCAGGTTGAGCTTCTTCCACTGTCACGGGTAGTGTTCTAATTTGTTCGGTTCTCTACTTCTGCAGACGTCTGGCGGAATTGAGTCCCGTGCACCTATAGGCCTCCCCCTCTTTTTATCATGAGATTCAAGAGTGGTTTCAATATACTTCTAAGATGTTTCCACTTTTTCAGATGCATATACTGCATGTATACGAGACCTTTCCACTCCCTTATGATCAATGAAGGCATTTGATAGTTTATTAGCTTATTTGCTGCAGATTTATTATCCTTCGAACTTGAAGTTTGGTATTTTTAGTGCGTGGATCTAAGGACTAGACATTCTTTAATGTGGTATTTATATCCCCCTAGTGCTGAAAAATATATTTTGTATAATCAGTGTACCGAAACCATGTACAGATCCCTCTGTCATAGGCTCTAAGTCTTTAAATAATTGACAGAGATTATAACATACATAGATCCTCAACATCTGGTGAGGGCCCATGATGGTATGCTGTGATGGAGAGATTGACACGTATACAACACAATCAAATTTTCGCAGATAGAAAATACTTAATTATTTTCCACACACTATCTTGCAATGGGGAAATTTCATGATGTGCAGTTGGTATGAGTTGAATTAATAACATAGTATGTGACGAGTACACATACCATGGGTACCCCCATCAGCCCGGAACCAGGAACGGGCTGACCTCTTTAGAAGCCCAGCTCTGGCGAAGGGCCCGTGGGCCATAAAGAGTGGACCTGGCCCTGTTTAGAACCAGCTCTGGGCGGTCGGCAGACTCCGACCTCTTAGGTCGGAGCACGCGGTCGGTCGGCTCCACCAGTGGTCGAGGGGTCAAGACCTGCGCTGACATCAGGCCAACTACCCTGTGTGCGCGACGTCCCCTGGCGTCCGTACCAGGGTAGGCAGTCCCTTCCCGAGGATGTCAGAGGACTCGCCAAGAAGTCAAGCCCCGGTCCCGTCATCCTGACACATCACGGAGGAGAGCGCCCCCTCCCGAGGCCAAGCTGAGGTCAAATACAATTAATTGCCGGAGCTGACGGTCGTACGGAGCAGTGCGTCACCCTGTCAGCCAGTAGAAGACCTCGCCGCAGACTACCAACCCGGCGTGGGGGTAGGCGGAGCCCGGTCGGACGACAAGACAGAAGACCAGACTCCAAGGCGTACAGTACCCCTTCCTTTTTCTCTTCAAACCCCCATGTAACCTGCCACCTTCGAGTCTATAAGGAGAGGCAGGACTCCGGGGGTAAGGGGGGATCTAGCAATAGAACTGAAATCCAGTCGAGCACAAGGGAGATCGATCGATCGAACCCCTGCCCCGTCTGTAACCCCTTGGCGATCGTTCGCCTCGCGAAACAATACACACCAACAGCACGAATTGGAGTAGGGACATTCGGCCCAAACCAGTATAAACCCCTGGCTTCCTGAGTCAACCATTCGAGGAGAGGGAGCGCGCGACCCCCACTAACCAAAAATTTGTATTGCCGGTAAACGAAACACCAACAGTTGGCGCGCCAGGTAGGGGAGCTCGCGCGTCATCATCGTCATCACCTTCATCTTCGGATTCCCACTTTTTCCTCAATGGCTTCTCCCTCGTGCATCGACGGCGCACCAGCGTCGAGGGGCTGGATCCGTTTCGGCACACTCGGCTTCATCGCTACGGCGGCAGGAGAGCTCATGCTCGTCCCCACCACGGTCCGCGACCAGGTCTTCTCCGGAAGCCTGGGCGCAGTCGCCGATATCCTCGGCAACCTCCGCCTCGAGGCCCCGGCGCGGGCTTCGGAGGTGGGCTTACCACGCACCAGCATCACCTCTGGTGACGCTACGAGTGAATCGCGGCGGACGACGGTCCTGCCTTCCACGGGCTCTCGGCTCGTGGCCATGACCGGCTACATGCCGACTTCCCTCCACGACCTGTTGGGAGACTCCTCCAGCCACGGCTCTAGCTCCGACATGGAGCGCCCCCCACACAGGGCGTACTCCCGCGAGTGCAACATGGCGGGCGCGACGGAGCCATCCGCCACCCCCACAACTCCTGGAACCCTCCTCCCGCGCGACGAAGTGCGGGGAGACGGGTCCCGGCGGGAGGACAACGCGGGCCTCCAGGCTCGCCTCGCTGACCTCCAACGGCAGCGCGAGGAGCTGGAGGCCCGTAAGGCCGAGCTCGACAAACTCCAGGCCAACCTGGAGCGACGTCAGCCCGAGCCGCCGATGGCCTCTGGCGCGCGCACGCGTGCACGCCAGGTCCATCACCAGTTGGCCGAGGGGACGGACGATCTCCCGTTCTCCCCCCACGCCAACCAAAACATCGCTGCAGCAGCAATGCTGCTTCGTGGGCTGCCTGAGCCGACGGACCCAGACGCCAAGGCCACATACCAGAACCTTCGGGGGCTGGTTGAGCGTGCTGTCGTGCAGCACGCCTAGGGTTCCGGTTCCCGACACTCGGGCACAGCCACGGGCCGCCCGGGCCACTCCCCTTCGCAGGATCATCGGAGCCCGGCGAGAACGGCCCTGCATCACGAGCTCCCCCAGGCATCACGCACCCCAGTGCGCCACCGCTTGGGGGACAACCGTGACCTTCGCGCCACCCTCGAGGCGCGGAGGAGAGTCGCCGACGCAGCTGCATCATCACAGGTCGCGGACAGCGGGCGGCGCGACCACCGCGATCTGGGTCCCAACGGCCCCAGACCGCGGGCGTTCACCTGCGCCATCCGCAACGCCGATTTCCCAGCCAGGTTCCGGGCCCCAGTCAATATAGCCAAATACACAGGGGCAACGAACCCCAGTGTTTGGTTAGAGGATTACCGGCTCGCCTGCCGTGCGGGGGGAGCAACAGATGATTTCTTCATCATCCAGTACCTCCCCATCTACCTCACGGACTCTGCCCGAGCCTGGCTCGAGTACCTGCCCGCGGACACTATCGGAAGCTGGGCCGACTTGACGAACCTCTTCGTCGAAAACTTCCAGGGTACGTACAAACACCCTGGCAACTCCTGGGATTTGAAGAGCTGCAAGCAGCAGCCGGGGGAAACCCTCCAGGACTACATTCGCCGCTTCTCCCAGCAGTGCAACGAGCTCCCCGACATCCGCGACGCCGACGTCGTCGGGGCATTCATTTACGGCACTACCTGCGAGGCTCTGGTCCACAAGCTGGGTTGCGCAAAGCCCCGGACCACCAAGGAGCTCCTCGATATTGCCACCAACCACGCCTCCGGCGAGGAGGCCGTGGGGGCCATTTTCGAGAGGAAGGTGGCCCACAAAGCGTCCGACACTGAGGCCGGCGCCCCTTCCGACCGCTCCGACAAGAAGAAACGGAAGGGGAAGCAAGGCCGTGAAGGCCGCATGGTCGCCGCTGCCGACCGCCCTACCAAGCAGCAGGCTCGGCAGACGCCTGACCGTTTTGAGAAGTTGATGGATAGTCCGTGCCCGAACCACGACTATCCCGTCAAACACAAGTACCGGGACTGCGAAGTCCTGAAGCGGTTCCTCTCCGGGAACCCCACGACGTCGCGGGGCAAGGGGAAGAAGCGCGACCCGACGCCTGACGCCGGGGCAAAGGGGGACGAGACGACCGACGAGTTCCCACAGCTCGATGGTTGCCTCATGATCTTCGGAGGGGCGGCATCCTACGCCGACAAGCGTCGGACCAAGTTCGCCTTCTGGGAAGTCCACACGGCAACCCCTGCCGTGCCCAGTTACCTGCGGTGGTCGGAGTGCCCGATCGCCTTCGATCGGACCGACCACCCCGACCATGTACTGCATCCGGGACGCTACCCGCTCGTCGTCGACCCCATCGTGGGGACGAAGCGCCTGACCAAGGTGCTCATGGACGGCGGCAGCGGCCTCAACATCATGTATGTTGAGACCTTGGACGCCCTGGGGATCCCTCGCTCCACCTTTCGGTCGAGCAAGGCGCCATTACACGGCGTTGTCCCTGGCCAAAAGGCCCATCCACTCGGGCAGGTCGACCTGCATGTTACTTTCGGGAGCCCGAACAACTTCCGCACCGAGAACCTCACTTTTGAGGTTGTGGATTTTCCCGGCTCCTACCACGCCATCCTCGGGAGGCCATGCTACGCCAAGTTCATGGCGGTCCTGAAGGGAATATGCCCGAGAGGCAATAATAAATTGTTTATTATCATATTCCATGTTTATAATATATGTTTATTTCTCATGCTAAAATTGTATTAATCAGAAACGTTAATACATGTGTGTTTAATAAACAAAAAGGTTCCTAGTAAAGCCTCTTTTTAAACTAGCTCGTTGATTAACTGATGATCAAGGTTTCCTGATCATGAACATTGGATGTTATTAATAACGGGGTCATGTCATTAGAAGAATGATGTGATGAACACACACCCAAGTTGGTATAGCAAATACGATCAAGTCATTTAGTTTGTTGCTGTATCAAACACATTTGAAATAGCTCTTTTCCTTAGACCATGAGATGATGTCAATCACTAATTCCGGAAGAGTACTTTGATGACATCAAACGTCACTCCGTAACACGGTGACTATAAAGATGGATTTGGGTACTATGAAAGTATTAGTTGAGGCTCATGCATCAAGAGTGGGATTTGTCCATCCAGATGACGGAGAGATATACTGGGCCCTCTCGGTGATATCACATTGACATCGCTTGCAAGCATGTGACTAGGTCACAAGAATGTTATATCACTAACGAGTAAAGAGTACTTGTCGATAACGGATCGAACTAGGTATAGTTGATACTGATGATCGGATCCGGACAAGTAAAATATCGTGAGACAAAAGGAATTGGTTATGTCGTTTTACGGTTTACGCGATCACTAGTTCATCGTTGAGTGAATGGGAGTCATTATGGATCTCCGATCCCGCCGATGATTATTGATCCGAGAGGAGTCTCAATCATGTCCATTTTATTCACGAACCGTAGGGTGACACACTTAAGGTTCATCGATGCATTTGAGTGGATACGAAACACCGGAGAAAAATATGGACAAGATCTGAGGATTGCTTTGAGTATCGCCGAATAGTTTCGGGATATCGAATAGTTAAAGGGGGTATATGTTAATGTTTGTTAATTAAAAGAATTAACAAATATTAAATCTGAAATAAAAATGTTTATGGGAGAAAACCTTTCATTTTCTTGAGTGGGGTTTTAATGGAAATCAAAGTGGTTAATTTGTGAGTGGAGAGATCACTCACATGAAGAGAGGGAGGGCAAGGGGCAGCCCCCATGCGCCGGCCACCCCACCCCTTGGCATGCCTCCTCCTCCTCCTATAAAAGGGAGGAGGAGCTCCTCTCTTTGGTGTTCATCCATGACCCTTTGGTTGGTCCATTCTCCCTCCTCCTGTGATCCGTTTTTATTTGTGGCTTAAGCGGCCATTTCTTGAAGTATTTCTTCACCACCACCACCACTAAGTCGTAGTGTTGTTGGAGTTTTCCGGGATCCACTACTTCCGCTGCCTACCGAACGAGGATTGGAGGTCATCGTTGATCCGCACGTGTGACCAAGTACTGAGCGCCGCCGTTTGTGGCGCTCATCTTCGCGACTTTGAAGTCGGGAGTGTACCTCTACATCAACCACGTTTGTTTGCGGGAACGTTATTCCCGCTTCGGTCTACGAGGTGAGTCCTTCAAACCGTTTACTTGCATCTCCTAGATATGATCTTGGTGTTTGGTTGCAATCGTAGAAAATTTTTGTTTTCCATGCTACGAAACCCTTCGGTGGTATCGAGCCGTGTCTATGCGTAGATGTTTTGTACGGTTTAAAACACATGTGGATGTGGGCGTTGATGATCATGTTATTGCATACTTTCGTGTATTTTGGATCATGGTGGCATAGTGGGATTTGAAGCGGCCGGACTAACCTTACATGTCCTCGCACATGAGACTTGTTCCACGCTCGACATGCAACTAGTATTGCATAAGTGGCTTTATGTGTCGATTTCTCCCACTATAGTCATGATCTAATTTACAACGGTTTGCTAATAATGTTTTTATCACCGTTGTGGTTCTTGTTCGTAGGTAAGAATAGTTTTTCCTAGAAAGCCCAAAACCACGTAAAATATGCAAAAATAAATTAGAGGCGTCTAACTTGTTTTTGCGAGGGCTTGTGATGTGATATGGTCATTGATACAAAGATTGTTGTATGAAATGAAATTTATTGTAAATTTAAACAACCGGCAGGAGCCATTTGGTTGTTTTTCTTTTATGGCTGCGTGCTAAATATATGTCCATGTGATATATTGTAATGGAGGAAGACAATCAAGATGGCGACATCATGGACCTTGGTGCCATGCTTAGGTGGAATGATGGAGATCATACCATGTCGCACAAGATGGAGATCAAGTCTTTGAAAGGACCATATCATATCACTTTATTCATGCATGTGATGTTAATCCTTTTATGCATCTTATTTTGCTTGATTATGATCACGTCGATAGCACTATAAGATGATCCCTCCAAATTAATATCAAGATAATAATGTGTTCTTCCATAGTATGCACCGTTAAGAAAGTTCGTCGTTTCGAAGCACCACGTGATGATCGGGTGTGATAGACTCTACGTTCGCATACATCGGGTGTAAGCCAGATTTACACATGCAAATACTTTGGTTCTACTTGGCGAGCCTTGCATGTACAGAAATGGCCTCGGAACACTAACCGTAAGGTAAAGCATGAGTCATATGGATGATATGATGAACATATTGATGTTCGCCTTTGAAACTATGCCGTCTCACGTGATGATCGGTTTCGGTATAGTGAATTTGGTTCATGTAATCACTAAAGATGACTAGAGGATGTTGTTTTTGAGTGGGAGTTCTCGTATTAATTTTGAATTAACATTGAACTTAATCTATTATGAACTTAGTCTAAATAACTTTGCAAATATGTTGTAGATGGCACCCCTATTTTCAATTTCAATCTGCTCATGGAGAAAGAGAAACTAGCCACCAATGGTAGCAACTTTACCAATCGGCCCTTAACTCGAGGATTCTCCTCGCCAAGCTCAAAGGAGCTATGTGCTAGAAGCACCGCTAGGTGACCCGCCTTGATGATGCCCCCGAGGAGGAGAAAAATGTTTTCTTGACTGCAAGGAGGACCACAGTTTAGTTCAATGCGGCATTTTGTATGGCCTTGAGCCCGAGCCGCAAAACGCTTTGAAAGCACAAAGAATGCTTTTGATACAATGAGGAGTTGAAAATGATCTTCGACACCCATGCCGCGAGAGAGTTATGAAGCTTGAGAAAAGTTCTTTAGCTGCATGATGGAGGAAAACAGCTCAGTTAGTGAGCACGTACTCAAAATGTGCAGATGCACGCCGATAAACTCATAGCTTTGGGAATAACGATCCCCATTGAGCTAGGAATTCATCGTGTTCTCCAGTCTACGCCACCAAGCTACAAGAGCTTTGTGATGAACTACAACATGCAGGGCATGAAGAAGTCTCTCCCGAACTTCACAATGCTAAAAAGCTGAAGTGGAGATCAAGAAGGAACATCAAGTGTTGATGGTCCAAAAGACTATCGATTTCAAGAAGAAAGGTAAGTCTAAGGGAAACTTCAAGAAGAAGGGCAAGTCTGTTGCTACATCGAGAAGAAGACCAAGGCTGGCCCTAAGTCGAATCTTGAATGTTTTTATTGCAAAGAACCTTTGGGCACTTTGAAGCGCAAGCGCCCAAAATATCTGGTGATAAGAAGGACGGGAAAGTGAGCAAAGGTATATATGATATACATGTTATTGATGTGTACCTTACTAGTACTCGCAGAGTGCCTGGGTATTTGATACCGGTTCGGTTGCTAACATATGTAACTCAAAGCAGGAGCTAAGGAATAAGCGACAACTAGCAAGGGATGAGGTAATGATGCGGCGTCGGCAATGGATCAAAAGTTGATGTGATCGCCGTCGGGCGCTACCTATCCAATTACCATCGATTAGTTATAAACCTAAATAATTGTTATTTAGTGCCTGCGTTGAGCATGAACATCATATCTGGATCTTGTTTAATGCGAGACGGTTATTCATTCAAGTCTGAGAACAATGGTTGTTCAATTTATATGAATAATATCTTTTATGGTCATGCACCTGAAAAGAATGGTTTGTTTATTTTGAATCTTGATAATAGTACACATGTTCATAATGTGAATGCCAAAAGAATTAAGTTGAATGATGATATTGCTGCATATATGTGGCATTGCCGCTTATGTCATATTGGTGTTAAACGCATGAAGAAGCTCCATTCTGATGGACTACTAGAATCACTTGATTATGAATCATTTGAGACATGTGAACCATGCCTCATGGGCAAGATGACTAGAACCCCGTTTTCCGGTACAATGGAGCGGGCAACCGACTTATTGGAAATCATACATACCGATGTGTGTGGTCCAATGAGTGTGTCAGCGCGTGGTGGATATCGTTAGCCGTTACTTTCACGGATGATTTGAGTAGATATGGATATATTTACTTAATGAAACACAAGTCTGAAACATTTGAAAAGTTCAAAGAATTTCAGAGTGAAGTAGAAAATCATCGTAACAAAAGATCAAATTTCTACGATCCGATCGTGGAGGAGAGTATCTTAGTTACGAAGTTTGGCACACACATGAAACAATGTGGAATAGTTTCACAACTCACTCCTGCTGGAACACCACAACAGTAATGGTGTATCCGAGCGTCGTAATCGTACTTTATTGGATATGGTTCGATCTATGATGTCCCTTACAGATTTGCCACTTTCATTTTGGGGTCATGCACTAGAAAGCATTTGCATTCACTTTAAATAGGGCACCATCTAAATCCGTTGAAATGACACCGTATGAATTATGGTTTGGCAACAAACCTAAGTCATCATTTCTAAAAGTTTGGGGATGCGATGTTTATGTGAAGAAACTTCAACCTGATAAACTCGAACCCAAAGCGGAAAAATGCGTCTTCATAGGATACCCTAAAGAAACAATTGGGTACACCTTCTATCACAGATCCGAGGGCAAGGTTTTCGTTGCCAAGAATGGATCCTTTTGGAAAAAGAGTTTCTCTCGAAAGGTGTGAGTAGTAGGAAGGTAGAACTCGACGAGGTTGTTGAACCTTCTCTTCATGGAATGGCAAGTGCAGCTGGCCCGGAAGTTGTTTCGGAGTTGACTTCACCAAATGAAGAGGGAACTAATGATAAGGATCATGAAACTCCGAAAGAGAACACTACCGCACCTCGCAGGTCAACAAGAGCGCATCGCTTCCTCGACTTTTATGTTCCTACTATGAATGTCATGGTAGTTGAGAATAATGACCCTGCGACGTATGATGAAGCGATGATGAGCCCAGATTCCGACAAATGGCTAGAAGCCATGAAATCGAAATGGGATCCATGTATGAAAACCAAGTATGGACTTTGGTGGACCTACCCAATGACCGTAAGGCCGTTGAGAACAAATGGATTTTCAAAAGAAAATAGACGCGATGGTAATGTGACCGTCTATAAAGCTCGACTTGTCGCAAAGGGTTTTCGACAAATTCAAGGAGTTGACTACGATGAGACTTTCTCACCCGTAGCGATGCTAAAGTCTGTTAGGATTATGTTAGCAATTGCTGCATTTTTCGATTATGAAATCTGGCGGATGGATGTCAAAACTGCGTTCCTTAATGGAAACATTGAGGAAGAGTTGTATATGATACAACCCAAAGGTTTTGTTGATCCTAAGGATGCTAATAAGGTATGCAAACTTCAGCGATCCATTTATGGATCAAGCAAGCATCACGGTTGGAATCTCCGTTTTGATGAGGTAATCAAAGGTTTTGGATTTGTCCAAACTTACGGAGAATCTTGTGTTTACAAGAAAGTGAGTGGGAGCTCTATAGCATTTACGATATTATATGTGGATGACATATTGTTGATAGGAAATGATATAGAACTTTTGAAAAGTGTAAAGATTACTTAAACAGTAAGTTTTCAATGAAGGACCTTGGTGAAGCGGCATATATTTTAGGCATCAAAATCTATAGAGATAGATCGAGACGCTTAATTGGGCTATCACAAAGTACATATCTTGACAAGATTCTAAAGAAGTTTAGAATGGACGAAAGTAAGAAAGGGTTCTTACCTATGATGCAAGGCAAGACGTTGAGTAAGACTCAGAGTCCAGCTACAGCAGAAGATAGAGAAGTAATGAATAAGATTCCCTATGCTTCACCCATAGGCTCTATCATGTATGCTATGTTGTGTACAAGACCGGATGTGGCACATGCTATTAGTTTGACTAGCCGGTACCAGTCTGATCCAGGTTTTGAACACTGGACGGCGGTCAAGAATATCTTTAAGTACTTAAGAAGAACTAAGGATATGTTTCTCATATATGGTGGTGAAGAAGAGCTCGTCGCAAAGTGTTACGTCGACGCTAGCTTTGACACTGATCCGGATGACTCTAAGTCTCAATCCGGGTACATTTTTGAAATGAATGGAGGAGCAGTGAGCTGGAGAAGTTCCAAGCAATGTGGTGGCAGGATCTTCAACAGAGGCGGAATATATTCTTTGCTTGAGCGTAGCGAGGAAGCGGTTTGGATGAAGATGTTCATATCCGAACTAGGTGTGGTTCCGAGTGCGTTGGACCCGATGGTTATCTATTGTGACAACAATGGTGCCATAGCCAATGCTAAAGAACCAAGGTCACACAAGAATTCCAAACATATTAAGCGTCGGTTTCACTCCATCCGTGAACATGTCAAGGATGGCGATATAAAGATTTGCAAAGTGCACACGGATCTGAATGTGGCAGACTCGTTGACTAAAGCTCTCCCAAGGGCAAAACATGATCAACACGAACTCAATGGGTGTTAGAATCATCACAATGTAATCTAGATTATTGACTCTAGTGCAAGTGGGAGATCAAGGGAATATGCCCGAGAGGCAATAATAAATTGTTTATTATCATATTCCATGTTTATAATAGATGTTTATTTCTCATGCTAAAATTGTATTAATCGAAACGTTAATACATGTGTGTTTAATAAACAAAAGGTTCCTAGTAAAGCCTCTTTTTAAACTAGCTCGTTGATTAACCGATGATCAAGGTTTCACGATCATGAACATTGGATGTTATTAATAACGGGTCATGTCATTAGAAGAATGATGTGATGAACACACACCCAAGTTGGTATAGCAAATACGATCAAGTCATTTAGTTTGTTCTTTGTATCAAACACATTTGAAATAGCTCTTTTCCTTAGACCATGAGATGATGTCAATCACTAATTAGGAAGAGTACTTTGATGACATCAAACGTCACTCCGTAACACGGTGACTATAAAGATGGATTTGGGTACTATGAAAGTATTAGTTGAGGCTCATGCATCAAGAGTGGGATTTGTCCATCCAGATGACGGAGAGATATACTCTGGGCCCTCTCGGTGATATCACATTGACATCGCTTGCAAGCATGTGACTAGGTCACAAGAATGTTATATCACGGAACGAGTAAAGAGTACTTGTCGATAGCAGGATCGAACTAGGTATAGTTGATACTGATGATCGGATCCGGACAAGTAAAATATCGTGAGACAAAAGGAATTGGTTATGTCGTTTTACGGTTGATGCGATCACTAGTTCATCGTTGAGTGAATGGGAGTCATTATGGATCTCCAGATCCCGCTGATGATTATTGATCTGAGAGGAGTCTCAATCATGTCCATTTTATTCACGAACCGTAGGGTGACACACTTAAGGTTCATCGATGCATTTGAGTGGATACGAAACAGGAGAAAAATATGGACAAGATCAGGACTGCTTTGAGTATCGCTTTAATAGTTTCGGATATCGAATAGTTAAAGGGGTATATGTTAATGTTTGTTAATTAAAAGAATTAACAAATATTAAATCTGAAATAAAAATGTTTATGGGAGAAAACCTTTCATTTTCTTGAGTGGGGTTTTAATGGAAATCAAAGTGGTTAATTTGTGAGTGGAGAGATCACTCACATGAAGAGAGGGAGGGCAAGGGGCAGCCCCCCCATGCGCCGGCCACCCCACCCCTTGGCATGCCTCCTCCTCCTCCTATAAAAGGGAGGAGGAGCTCCTCTCTTTGGTGTTCATCCATGACCCTTTGGTTGGTCCATTCTCCCTCCTCCTGCCGATCCGTTTTGGCCGTGGCTTAAGCGGCCGCTGAAATTATTTCTTCACCACCACCACCACTAAGTCGTAGTGTTGTTGGAGTTTTCCGGATCCACTACTTCCGCTGCCCGTGAACGAGGATTGGAGGTCATCGTTGATCCGTCACGCGTGTGACCAAGTACTGAGCCGCCGCTTGTGGCGCTCATCTTCGCGACTTTGAAGTCGGGAGTGTACCTCTACATCAACCACGTTTGTTTGCGGGAACGTTATTCCCGCTTTCGGTCTACGAGGGTGAGTCCTTCTGAAACCGTTTACTTGCATCTCCTAGATATGATCTTGGTGTTTGGTTGCAATCGTAGAGAAAATTTTTGTTTTCCATGCTACGAAACCCTTCAGGTCCCCAACTACACCTACCTCAAGCTGAAGATGCCGGGGCCACAGGGCGTCATTACCGTGGCATCATCTTTTCAGCTCGCCTACAACTGCGAGCAGAGCAGTTGTGAGCTGGCCTCGGCGGTCGTCGCGTCCGCTGAGCTCGCTCGCTTCCAGGGAAGCGCCCCCGAGTCCGCTCCCGACTCCTGCAAGTCGGGGCCGAGCTCCTTCAAGTTCGCGGAGGACGCGAAGGAGGTCGCGGTCAATCCCGAGGATCCCGCCAAGACAGTACGGATCGGGGCCGCTCTCCCTGCCAAATAGGAAAACGCGCTCGTCGACTTCATCCGAGCAAACCGGGACATCTTCGCCTGGAGACCCTCGGACATGCCAGGAGTTCCGAAGGAAGCCGCCGAGCACTCCTTGAACATCCGACTGGGCTCCAGACCGGTCGCCCAACGCCTGCACCATTTTGACGAAGAAAAACGCCGGGCCATTGGGGAAGAAATCGCCAAGCTTTTGGCCGCTGGCTTTGTAAGGGAGGTGCGTCACCCCGAGTGGCTCGCCAATTCCGTTCTTGTAGAGAAGAAGTCCGGGCAATGGAGAATGTGTATTGACTATACGAGCCTCAACAAGGCCTGTCCGAAAGACCCGTTCCCATTGCCTCGTATCAACCAAGTTGTAGATTCCACCGCCGGGTGTGAATCCCTTTCCTTTCTGGACGCCTACTCGGGCTACCACCAGATCGCGATGAAGGAGTCCGACCAACTCGCAACCTCCTTCATCACTCCGTATGGCTCATACTGTTACGTCACGATGTCCTTTGGTCTGAAGAATGCGGGCGCTACATACCAGCGCTGTATGCAAGCGTGTTTCTCCGACCAAATAGGCCGTAACATTGAAGCCTACGTCGACAACATCGTCGTCAAGACCAGGAAGGCCGACGACCTCGTCACCGACCTGGAGGAAACCTTTGCGAACCTTCGGCGATTTCGTATAAAACTCAACCCCGAGAAATGTGTTTTCGGGGTCCCGAAGGGAAAGCTGCTCGGCTTCATCGTCTCTGAGCGCGGCATCGAAGCCAACCGCGACAAGATCTCTGCCATCATGAGGATGAGACCGATCAACGACCTAAAAGGGGTCCAGAGGCTGATGGGGTGTCTCGCGGCTCTAAGCCGCTTCGTGTCTCGCCTCGGCGAGCGCGGGATGCCACTTTACAAGCTACTCAAGAAATCCGATCGTTTCTGCTGGACCCAAGAAGTTCAGGAAGCCCTCAGTCGACTGAAGGCATTCTTGACTTCGCCTCCAGTATTGGTCGCCCCGGAACCGCAAGAGCCGTTGCTCCTCTACATTGCCGCCACAACCCAAGTCGTCAGCGCGGCACTTGTTGTGGAGCGAGCGGAGGAAGGCCGCGTCTTCAAGGTGCAGAGGCCGGTCTACTTCGTCAGCGAAGTACTCTCCGAAACAAAGGTTCGGTACACGCAGGTACAGAAGCTGTTGTATTCGGTGCTCATCACAAAGAGGAAGCTGGTCCACTACTTCGACCGGCACCTCCTCTCCGTGGTGACCTCGTCACCCCTCGGAGAAATCGTCCACAACCGCGACGCCACCGGAAGGATCGCCAAGTGGGCTCTCGAGCTCAATGGCCTCGACATATCGTACGTCCCTAGGACGGCGATCAAGTCGCAGGTCTTGGCCGACTTCGTCGCCGAGTGGACCGAGGCGCAAGTCCCGCCAACGGTCGAGGACCCCGAGTACTGGACGATGTACTTCGACGGCCTACACCAAGAACGGGGCCGGCGCAGGGGTTGTCATCGTCTCACCTCTCGGCAACAAGCTCTTGTACGCCATTCGACTACTTTTTGACGCAACCAACAATGTCGCCGAATACGAGGCCCTCGTCAACGGCCTCCGGATCGCCGCCGACCTCGGCGCTCGGCGGCTCTACGTCCACGGCGACTCCAAGCTGGTCGTCGACCAAGTGATGAAGGCAACGGAGCCTCGCGACGCCCGTATGGCGGCTTATTGCTTGGAGGTCCGCAAGCTCGAGGAAAGATTCAAAGGATTCGAGCTTCACCATAGCTACCGACGCTACAATGGAGAAGCCGACTCCCTCGCTAACCTCGCCTCCAGCAAAGGCCCAGTCCCTCCCGGAGTCTTCGTCTCCGACCTCCACAAGCCGTCCATTCGGTTGGATCCGACCGTCGAGGGCGTAGCTGACCCCCTAAAAGCAGACGCTCCGACCAACGTTCGGTCGGACGCGCAGCCGCCTGGGTCGGACCCTAGTGTGCTGAGCGTCGAGTCCGACTGGAGGCAACCCTTCATCGACTGGTTGACAGACGGATCGCTCCCCGCCGACTCCACCGAGGCTTGACGCCTCGCTCGGCGGGCCAAGTCCTTTGTCCTGGTCAAGAAGATCCTTTACAAGAGGAACCCCTGTAAAACATTTCCCGACTTGGCTCGTTCGTCTTTCCGTGCCAGGCGCAGCACAATTCCCAAGTCTAGCCAGAGGGCATTGCCGATGTTAGAGGCGATGTGGGTCAGCAGCGGACACGGCTTAGGTGGGAGACACTCGAGGCTCATCGCCTCGAGGGAACGTATCCTCTGACTTCAACACATCTGACGTTGAGTCACTGCACGTGAGCCCTCCGACGCGTGGGCCCCACGTGTCAGTGACTCAACGTCAGAGGGATTGACGTTAGAGGATCTCATCGCCTCGAGGCTAAGGTCTGCCTTGTTTATGTAGAAGTGGAGGAAGGAGGTTGATAAAAAAAACTACTATATTTTTTGAGAAAAATCTTGTGATGACCGGTCAATCACTTGAAGTAGTTGATGATGTGATCTTAATTATCTCCTACTTAATTTAATTTTTGTTTTTTGGATTTTAGTTCATCATTGCAGGGAAGCAAGCACAAAACGCAGGAAGCTTAAGCCAAGGAGACGACGAGAGGAGAAGGCAAAATGGACGGCCACTCACCGCGGCCCGAGCCTCAGCACCGTCGGCCGGAGCGAGAGGGGAGCCACAACTACGACATCGAGAGCATGGACGGCGCGTGGCGGCAGCACGGTTCGTCGGAGGCGCTGCTCCGTTATGACGGCGGCGGCGGGAGCGCGCGCGAGCCGCTGCTGCGGAAGCGCACCATGAACACCACCTCCCAGATCGCTATCGTCGGCGTCAACGTCTGCCCCATCGAGAGCCTCGACTATGAGTACGCAGTTTTCCCACTATCCATTTTTAATTTTTCCCCACATCCTTCTTTGGATTACTGTGCTTATTTTTGGTGGGTTTTGAGGTAGCTTGGGTGCGTTTAGGAGAAAGTTTTGATCT
Organism: Rhipidocladum racemiflorum; assembly: GCA_036346355.1. Taxonomy (NCBI): domain Eukaryota; kingdom Viridiplantae; phylum Streptophyta; class Magnoliopsida; order Poales; family Poaceae; genus Rhipidocladum; species Rhipidocladum racemiflorum. Next base: position 24,913,546 of record CM070572.1, read on the forward strand.
TTGCTGTTCTTTTTGTTGATCGTGTAGCTTGGGTGCGTTCAGGAGAGAGTTTTGATCTTTGCAGTTCTTTCTGTTGATCGTGTTGGGTTAGAATTTGAAGTGCCATTTGCTTGTCAGTTTAGTTTAGCACTAGAAAGTAGCAGCCGCTGGTCTATTTGAAGAGGATAACATGTTAGTATTTATGATTGTTGCATCGTCCAGAATAATGTTAATTATGATTCTTGTTTTTTTTTATATAAAATTAGTGATTACTTTATTGTTGTGAGAAGCAAATCCGAGAGACTGTTATGACTTAGGAATCAACTCTTGAGTAGCGCAAATCTGGCATCTCGCTTGCCGATCACAAGTGTAGTGTAAGTAGTTAACGCTTGCTACATAGACAATTGGGTATGGCAAAGAGATTGCAAGGAGCTGATATGGAAATGGAAACATATTTTATTTGGGGCTCTGTTCTGAACTGTTGAGCTATGCCCCAATCGGTATTTTCAATTGCAGGTGGGAAGAACATGGGTAAGCAATGTAGAGCACTGCAAATATCACACATTCACACTGGACAGCCCATTCCATTCGTTACATCCTTGAATATGTTGCATGTTGCAGAGTTGTGGAGAATGACCTTTTCAAGCAAGATTGGCGATCGAGGAAGAAGCAGCAGATATTTCAATACATTGTACTGAAGTGGACTCTGGTGCTTCTTATTGGCCTGTTGACTGGACTTGTTGGGTTCTTCAATAACCTTGCGGTTGAAAACATTGCTGGATTCAAATTGCTGCTCACGAGTGATCTTATGCTCAAGGAAAGGTAGAGTTTCAGTTTTTTTAGGGGGAAGTGTCATTTCGTTGGTTTTGCTATTTTGTCATAAATTGCTTCAGCTCCTGCTGGACCGCTGGTGGTCTATATTGTATAGCATGTCATAGATGTAGACTGTGCTACTTATTACACTGTTACACCTTGTCTTCTGATAACGCTTGGAAATGTCACTACTCATTGAGTTCATGTAAGCACTCGTTAAGTTTCTTTGTTGCAAGCTGTAACAAGTGTGAGTCAATGTAGTAGAAATGCTTGTGATCTTTAAGTACTTGGGAGCATAGCAAGTTGCTAGTACTATAGATTGTATTGACTTACTTTTGTAGAGTTATTTGAAGTAATCAATAGTGTTCTGCTTCCAGTGCAGGTATTTTACTGCATTTTTAGCATATGGAGGTTGCAATCTAGTCTTGGCTGCTGCTGCAGCCGCAATCTGTGCTTACATTGCTCCTGCTGCTGCTGGATCTGGTATTCCTGAAGTTAAAGCATATCTTAATGGAGTTGATGCTTATTCTATATTGGCTCCTAGTACACTCTTTGTAAAGGTGAGGTCTAACTTACAAACAGATTCATAATCAAGTGTGTTACTTTCTTAATTCTCGAGCATTCTTTACAATATCTTCATTTAAAGGATTAGCATGTGGGATATGATCATAGGATTACTATGGTCAACTGGATGTTGTTGTTCACTTCATACCAGGATTCATGACCTAAAACTTTACTAAGGGCTTCTCTTGCAAACAAGTTGAATCTGAAGAAATTTAAAGCTTCGCTTGCCGCCAACTGCCAAGTAAATTTGCTGTGCAGGACAATCATGATACTTTTTCTTGGGTACAAATAATAAGATGTTACTGCAAACTTTTTGACTTAGGAAAAATTATCAGCTTTGATAATGACAAGTGAGGCCCAAATGTCTACGAGACCATCCGGTAGCATTTTACTAGAATGCAAACTTTTGCAGTGGCAATTTACTGACTTCTACCGGTAACTGCAACAAAGGGCCATAAAGTAGCATCACAATAACTGGTTTGTTCCTATTTTTTTTTATGCTAATAGCTGCCTAGTACTTTCCAAACAGTGCCCTTTTGTGAAATTATATGGTTGTTTGTATAATTAAAATAGGGATTTTGTGGAAGTTCAATGAGATTGTTTGCAGTTGGCATATCATTCTGCATTGACAGATGACAACACATTCTACCAGTGCCAACTGTTAGTTATAGAGTAGAATACGTTATCCTTGAAATATTCTACTACTTGGCAGATTTTTGGTTCAATACTTGGAGTTTCAGCTGGATTTGTACTTGGAAAGGAAGGTCCTATGGTACATACAGGGGCATGTATCGCCAACTTGCTTGGTCAGGGAGGATCACGCAAGTACCATCTTACATGCAATTGGCTAAGATATTTTAAGAACGACAGGGATAGGCGAGATTTAATTACATGTGGATCTGCGGCTGGAGTGGCAGCTGCCTTCCGTGCACCTGTTGGTGGTGTACTGTTTGCTCTTGAGGAAGCAGCATCATGGTACCACCTCTACCTGAGAAGTTATCATTTGTTATTTTCAGTCAAGTATTTTCTCTATGTAACTTGTTTGTCACACTTGGGTTTGTGTAAAATCACAAATGCAGTAGTCATGAGTTATCAGGATGAATATTTCATTATGTAATATTGGTGTAAGCTGTGGTTTTAATGTTTGGAAAGAATCATTAATTGGGCATGTGATTACAGATTTTCAATGGTTAAACCAATGGATAAAAATGCAAACAGAAATTGGTAATACCTTAGTTATCTACTGTTAACTTGCATATTTGACTTCAAATCTTTCAGTTTTACCAATTATAATAAATGATAATTAGTTTTTCTAAACTTCATTTTACAGGTGGCGGAGTGCTCTTTTGTGGAGAACATTCTTTGCAACTGCTGTTGTTGCTGTGGTGTTGAGGGCTCTGATTGAGTTCTGTCGCAGTGGAAAATGTGGCCTCTTTGGGCAAGGTGGATTGATTATGTTTGATCTCAGTTCAACTGTTGCAACCTACAGCACTCCGGATCTAATTGCAATAATTGTCCTTGGAATAATTGGTGGCATCTTTGGAGGCCTCTTCAACTTTCTCCTGGATAAGATTCTCCGTATTTACAGTATCATCAATGAGTGAGTACTAAGTACCAATTGCAATCAACGAGTTTGCTTAACTTTCTTGTTTGCTCCACTTATTTTAACTTTTAATATTTGATCTCATCTGCATTGTTTTATCTGTCTTCAGGAGAGGTGCGCCATTCAAGATCCTTCTCACTATAACAATATCAGTTATAACATCAATGTGCTCCTATGGCCTACCTTGGCTTGCTGCGTGCACTCCATGCCCCGTGGATGCTGTGGAGCAATGTCCCACCATTGGTCGCTCTGGCAACTTTAAGAACTTTCAATGCCCACCAGGGCATTACAATGATCTTGCATCACTCTTCTTCAACACAAATGATGATGCCATCCGCAATCTCTTCAGCAATGGAACAGAGACTGAGTTCCACATGTCCACTCTTTTCATCTTCTTCGCTGCTGTTTACTGCCTTGGGCTTGTGACTTATGGTATTGCCGTGCCATCTGGTCTCTTTATCCCTGTTATTCTTGCTGGAGCAACATATGGACGCATTGTGGGGACACTTCTTGGATCCATATCCGACCTTGATCCTGGCCTTTTTGCCCTTCTTGGGGCAGCATCTTTTCTCGGTGGAACAATGAGAATGACCGTGTCAGTCTGTGTGATACTTCTAGAGCTCACCAATGATCTGCACATGCTCCCTTTAGTCATGCTTGTTCTTCTTATATCCAAGACTATAGCTGATAACTTTAACAAAGGGGTTTATGATCAGATAGTGGTAATGAAAGGCTTGCCATACATGGAGGCTCATGCTGAACCATACATGAGGCACTTGTTTGCTGGTGATGTTGTGTCTGGCCCACTAATCACCCTTTCAGGTGTCGAGAAGGTGGGGGACATTGTTCATGCGTTGAGGATCACGGGCCACAACGGATTTCCGGTGGTTGATGAGCCACCTCTAACGGAAGTGCCTGAATTGGTCGGGCTTGTGATTAGGTCTCACCTATTGGTTTTGCTGAAAGGTAAGATGTTCATGAAAGAGCGGGTAAAAACCAGTGGTAGCTTTGTTCTGCAAAGATTTGGTGCCTTTGATTTCGCCAAGCCAGGTTCAGGGAAAATTTTGAAAATTGAGGACCTGGATTTCACTGATGAGGAGATGGAAATGTATGTGGATCTCCATCCGATTACAAACACCTCACCGTATACAGTGGTTGAGACAATGTCACTAGCAAAAGCTGCAATCCTATTCCGGGCACTAGGTTTGAGGCATCTTTTGGTTGTACCAAAGACTCCAGACGTAAGGGCTCTCTCTCACTCTTATTTTTTATAGATGGATTTTCTCACTACATGATGAATCAAGCACACTAACCGGTGCTTGAAATGTTTAGTCTTGCTTAGTAGTTAGTTCATTTTTTTTTTTAGATCAAAAGGGCATCAACCATGCCCCAGTTCCATTGAATGAAACCCAAGGTACCAAGCAGTTTAACAGCACAACCTCACAATTCACAAGTCCCATTCACAGGACTCCCCTACAGGGAACAAAAGCACACTTAGAAAGCAGAAAAAGAGCACAGAATACATCCATCAGTGCTCATTCGACAAAATAGCTGAAAAGGAGCATCAGACTGAGTCAGGAAACTTGTCTTCAACACTATCCAGAGTTTCAACTCCCTTCAATTTGTTCATTCGCTTATCACGTCCAGCAAGAAAGGAGCTCGAATTTTGGCATCCAACCAATCGCAAAACTGTGTCATACGCAGCATCATCCCTTCTTTGAAGATCGGGTTTCAGTTCCTTAGAGTAAAAAGAATCCTTCGTCAGACAGTTTTCATGCTCACCCAAATCTGAGAATGGAAAATCAAGTTATTTCTAGTAAACCATATACTCCAAAGTGTAGCTGAGGCGACAGTGTTTAGAACCATATTTTTCTTATTGCTCAGCCAATAACGAGCTATTGATTCATAATCATGACCGATTGATACATCAAAAAAAATCACCAATGATGTTCCAAGTATTTCTAGCCACAATGCAGTCAAAAAACAGATGATTGACAGTTTCAGAATCACTACAAAAGCAACAATCCATCCCTTTGTCTAAACCTCGAATCCGCAGATTATCTTTCGTCATAATTTTATTGTGAGCAATAAGCCAAAGAAAAAAAATGAATTTTTGGGGGAACAATAATGTTCCAAACCGCAGGGATAAAAGTCAAACAGATCCCTCTAAAGTTTATAATGGCATAGAGAGATTTAACAGAATAAACACCATTACTATTGTATTGCCAGATTAGAGCATCATCATCATCTACAAGATTTATACTCTTAGCCGCTTGTAATAGCTCAAGCCATCTTATCATCATTCTTTCTGAAAAAGACCACCTAAAGGTACATTTAAGATTATTACCATCCCAGATATCCGCAATAGTAGCTACTTTTTCATTGACTAAAACATATAAGTCCCAAAATTGAGTAGCTAAACAAGAGTTACCGAACCAAATATCCTCCCAAAATCTGATTTTTTTACCATTACCTACACTCCATTACTTGCATGGAGATGGAAGAACCCTCAAAGCCTGTCCCCGACGACGATTTGCTATTTTCGTATCATTCCTTCCATGCCCAAGGGCTATTGAGCATTTGTTTTGGAAACATGGAATGTCAGATAAATTCAAATTATGTGAGGCTTAGAAAGAAGTCCTGTGTAGAGTTAACTAATTTGTGTACATGATATTGATTCTGAAATCTGGTTGTAGGTGGCTGTGAAATTCTTCCATTAAATGGGGGCTCAAGCAACTACACCATATATACTGTTTTTTTTTCAAATACCTATAATGTGTCTTGTAAAGCATCCGAATCTGGTTTTCAGATTAACCATGCCACTGGCCTTGCAGCAATAACTGATATGCATAATCCATTTCTGTGTTTCCCTTCATTAATTTGGAAAAATGGTGACAATGGATCCTTTTCTTACCTGTCGAGTGCAGAGGCCTCCCATTGTCGGAATTCTCACAAGGCATGATTTTGTACCGGAACATATTCACGGGCTGTTCCCGAATCTCAATCCTCACAAGTTCCATTCAGCCTCAATGGGAGGTTGACTGTGAAAGGTTGTGCTGCTTCACATTTACGTAAATTAGGAGTGTTTGCGATATGTAAAGTACGAAAGTGTATTCTGGTATTGTAGAGGGCTCGTCTTCTGTACATCGATTTTATGGATTTTTAGCATATGCTGTTTTGCAATAATAATCTGGCAGTGTATTTAGCCCAGCTGCCTGTTATGAGTCTGTGACAGGAAGTGCTCTGCAAGCAAACTGTAGAGTAAACATTCCAAACTCTGGAATTTGGAAAATAAGCACACATTGTAAAGTAGTTGTAAAGCATGTTTGTCAATTGAGATGCTGAGGGTATATTTACAGTGAAATCAGACCAAAATGTTGTTGAGCTGATGCTCTTTACTTGAGTACCAATTTTTCATTCTCACTATAAGTATCTACTTGGCTTGGCATTCTTTGCCATTCTCTTGTGTTCTGTGACCACTCATTGCAAGCACACTGCTGTATAATTGCCTTGTGAGTACTAACTAGCCTTTCATCAGGGTCCAAGTTTAATCTATCAAGATATATTAACACGCTGGTGTGTGATGTCGGAAAGAAATATGCAATGTTCATACACTAAGGGTGCGTTTCGTTGCCTGGATGAGGTTGGATGGGATATGGCCATCCAACTTGGATGGGATGGAGCCATCCAGGTAGTTGTTTGGTTTGGTGGATAAGGATGAACCAATTTTTTGTTTAGTTGGATAGGATATGGCCATCCAACTTGGATAGGATGGAGCCATCCAGGTAGTTGTTTGGTTTGGTGGATAAGGATGAGCCAATTTTGTTTGGTTGGATGGTTGAGGATGGATGGGATATGGCCATCCAACTTGGATGGGATGGAGCCATCCAGGTAGTTGTTTGGTTTGATGGATAAGGATGAGCCAATTTTTTGTTTGGTTGGATGGATGAAGATGGATGGAGATGGATGGGATGAGCTAATGTTTTGTTTGGTTAGATGGATGAGTTAGTTGTAATCAAGGTTTCGAATTTTGGTTTGAATTTTTTGGACAAAATTTAATTAAAATTTGAATTTTGAACAAAATTTGATCACAATTTAATTTTTCTGACAAAATTTGAATTTTTGGATAAAATTTGATTTTTTTGGACACATTTTGAATTTTTGAATAAAATTTGCATTTTCAAACAAATTTTTATTTTTGGACAATTTTTTTACTAAAATTTGAATTTTCAAACAAATTTTGATCATATTTTGAGCGAAGTTTAATTTTGGCCAAGAAAACTTTGCCGAAATTTGAATTTGACCGTGTACACCTCTTTGTGCAGCAAACTGGATGAGCACATACGGCCTTTTTATTTGGATGGTTTTATCCAGCATCTTGAGAGAATATTCCCAAAAACTGGATGGCCATATCCTATCCATCCACCCATTCAAACAATTGGATAACTCCAAATCCATGGATGACCATATCCCATCCACCCTCATCCACCCAACCAAACGTACCCTAAGCCTCGAATGGAGTGGGAATAAATGAGGCCTAACTTTCTTTACAGCAAGGATGTCTCCAGTTGCAGCCCGCATGCCGCTGCCCTTGAGCATGCAAAACAAATGCTTAGGGATGCTTCTACAGTGACACTGGCATCTGCTAATCCAAAAGCCAACACTAATAGTCACAATGCAATGATGCTGCCCCTGCAGACTCCAGCATGTGGTCTTTTGCTTATACTACATTTCTCACTCCCCAAAGAAAGTTTCAGGGACAAAAAGAAGTTTCTTTTGGTGTGGCACGCGTGCCAAGAACCACACTTCTGCACAGGCTCATATCCTCTTGTGCAAAATCCCATATCATCATCTTGTGTTTGCAGAAGCTTTTGAATTGGTATTGTTGCACAGGGTGAACACTGAAAAGTCATGTAACCAAACAAAGAGAGGTGCTTCTATGCTCTTCGTTTTTAAAGTTGCACAAATATTAAAGTATGAATGAAGGGTAGATGAGGATTACTTACCTTTTCGTTTGCTTCAAGATTTGTGCAACTTGTATTAGGAGGGAGAGCATAGAAGCACCTCTCACAAATTAAATTAGGGCACCATGCTCAAGAGAGGCCAAAGATTGCTGCCATGTGATATGATCATGTTGGAAGCAGCAGCATTGCTTCCCATTCAAGCTAGGCAGGCAATACCTGCATCCTTGTCTGTCATAGCCTCATGGGTGGGATTTTTTTTTTAAAAAAAAAAACGTTCTTTGGTAGCAAGTTAGTAACTACTGTTAATTGTCATGCACCTTTTGCATGATTGCATTTTTTATCATCAACTAAATGTTAATAACTAATTGATCCTACCACTCTTCAACAAGTGCATAAGACTTTCTCTTGTTCGGTTGATGCATTCTCCATCAATTAAAGCTTTTGGAAGTTGGAACTGCGGAGATTGAAGTGTTGATCCCTGTTTCTGAACTATACACATGTATTCTATTGATTTTTTTACATAAAACTTGTGAGGATTTTTCCTTTTGTTAATATGTTCCTCCATTTAATTATGCAGGTCAATTAGTGGACATAAAAAAGATGAATACATTCTATATATATAAAAAAAAAGTGTTTGCGCTCCGGAGGAGAGCACTGCAAGTGCAAAGAGGAGAGCATGACCTACCATCTTGCCTCCTTTTTCTGGTGGTACAGCGTTGAAAGCGTCTGAAAGTTCTTGCTCGTATAGATTGCCTGGCCCAGCGATCTTTCGTCGATATGGACATAATTAGCAGAAACATGATGCATCCAAGTTGCAGTACGGTATTCGGCATTTTTCCTTCTAATTTTCACCGTGAACACAAACCCGATCCCTAAACTGATTCGGGTTCAACAATCCAATTAGCGATCCGTGAGTTTACAGCGAATCCGACAACTTATGTACAATACAGGCGATGGATCCACCGATCTATCGGTCCAGTGAAAATGAAGAGAGATGACGCATGCAATCGCCATGTAAAGCAACGTGTCAGCGCAGGCACCTTCATCAAATCGCATGGTCCCTTCAGCTCTATCGCAGAATCATGCAACTTGTTGAAGATGGAAAATGCTATGCTGGAATCAATGTGAGAGGGATTAATTCTGATGTAAGTGGAGGTCAATTAAATAAAGGATTGATGAAAGTGGCTGTCTATTGTTTGCTTACAGGAAACTAAAAGGCAAATCTTTGAGCACTCACATATAAAAAAAATTGCCCCTAAGAAATTTGACAAATTCGTGTATTCCCCTTCGGAGGGAGCTTCTGGGGGTTGCTAATTCTCTGGAATATTGATACTACGATCCCGAAAACCAACAATTTTAGGTGTGAGAACTTCTGGGTGGACTATCCTGGTTTCATTGAAGTAGTTCAGTCCTACCAGAGCCTGCCGGTCAGAACAACTAATAGTGCAAATAAGTTGACAGCTTGTTTCGAACATCTGAGAAGAGGACTAAAAATTTGGAGAAAAAACATCTCACAGCTGACGCTAGTGACTAAGAATTGTAGTACGGTCATTCTCTTGATGTTTAGACGATCCTCTTGATCTCCCACCCTTTGCAGACGATTCACTTTTCGGAGATTTGGATCTTGCTCTCTTCCGTCAGAACGTCCTCCATCTCTCTTTGATCCACTCTCTGATTCTACATGGATACCAAACTGCGTGCTCTCAGGCACTAGCTTGCCAAAGTAATATGTTTGTCCTGCTTATTCCCAACTTGCTAACTGTTCTTCTCGCTTAAAGATAAGTGTCATCTGGAATGCGTGAAGTCGAATTGTTTTAACCTCGACTGGTAATATCTTTGCAAATATTTAGATTGGTTACAAAGAAATGGTACCAGTAGATATGTCTCGGAAAACACTTTTCATTGTGATATTACTAGCGAAATTCCCCGCGCAATTGCATGGCTAAATATCGCAATATGAAGATATAGCTGTATTTGTTATACAATTGTAATAGTTATAGTATATACGTATGATTAAGTTTGCACCATTATAATATGATCCCACTAAAATAAGTAGTGTAGATCTTCACTTCTCTCCGTTAATGAGAGGATTTCTTATCTAATTTGGTTCTCACCAAATAAATGGCATAGATCTTCTCTTTTTTATCTCGATTATTGAGAGAATTTCTATAGTTTTTCTTTTTTTCCTAATTTAATGGTTATAATGGGGTTTTCTAGACCTCTCAAGCGAATGAGGTACATTGAATATAATTAGTCGTTTGTTTTGTAGACAATATCAATGTCCAAAATGGCACTTAGGCCCTGTTTGGAAGCAAAGTTTTTCAATACCATGGTATTACAAAGCCATGGCTTAGAAATTGTTTTGGCATAAATACCATGGTTTCACCTACCACTATTGAAACCATGGTTTTTCTTGGAACTACAAACTGTTTGGCTACAAAGTCTTTTGCATGGTATTTTCAAAGCATTGACACCTCTCACTCTCTACACCAACACCAAAAGCCCAAAACTCCACTCTGAGTGGAGTTTTCAATACTCCAAAAATACCATGGTATTAGCAATACCATGGTATTAGCAATACCATGGTTTTCAAAACAGAGTTTTTTGGGTTGCTTCCAAACACCATGTTGCCAAAAATACTACGGTATTCTCCAAAACCATGGCTTTGCCTAGAAACTATGAAAATACTTTGTTGCCAAACAGGCCTCTATTTGTGACTGAGTACTTCATGAGAAAATTTAAGTCATTTTGGCCAAAGTTAACTTTTTTTGAAAAAGTCAGGTTACAGTAATTTTTTTTTTTGCGATTACCAGGAAAGCATACACACCATAACTCAAGCACACCACATGTATACACACGCGAGTGCACCCCCTTAATATGATAGTATGATAGAATTTTTTATCATTTTACCTCTTTCTAAATTTTACTACTAATACTACATGTAGTAGTATAACTTGATCTAAATTGATTTCAATCATTAGATTCAAAGGAATGGACGGCTTATATTGATTTTAATCCACTATAAAAAAGCTCTTTCACATATCTATTTTCTTGCCTAAATGAAAAAAATTGTCGGCAAAAAATGAAAAAGTATGGTATATGTCCACTTTCACCCTCTTTTAATGTCATTATGTTTGCGGAATCTATGTGAACTTTTCATGAAAATTCTGAAAACTACGTAAGGAGCCCACTTATAGGGAAACAGAACTGTTGAAGAATACTACTCCAATTTTATTTAAATATTTCTTTAAAATGATGTAGCCTGCATTTCACAATCAACAGAAAGGACAGCTGCAACCTCAACTTACGGGTTTAACACTGAACATTCAATCGGGAAATTAATTATTATGTGACCTAAAACAAGGAAAAGTAATCGTTATCCAGCTAATTATGAATTGTGGTATCTTTTGTGTTTTTATTTTAAATCTCTTTTTAATTAGAGAATCCACATCACCAATCTTGGTGTCAAGATCTGGGGATGAACCTATTGGGGAAAGGGTAGGCTACTTTAGCGTAAAAACAAAATTTTTTACCGCATAATCAAGGAATCACTGTCAGTTATAGATCGCAGAATTACCACTAGATGCGCAGACTTGAAGCAGAAGTAGAGTCGATATAGTGCGGTGATGCAGATGTAGTCGTATTATCCTCGCGCCTCCTCCAACAGCTCTTGTGACCGTCGTAGATTGCGAATCGTCCTAGCATTGAAGCCTCGCAGTAACACCTCCAAGGTATCCACATGTACGGGGCAAGAACACTACGCGCCGGAGTGCTATCGTCAGCTGCGCGGTTCTGGACGAAGGAGGGGTGGCCGCTAGGGTTTCAAAAATTCTGATATCCTACTATGTCTCTTAACCCTAAAGCCAGCACCCCCTTTAAATAGACGCCCCATAATGGGCTCTACATTAGAGGCCCATTAGGAACTTAAAACCCATCATAATTCGGATCACCATCTGAATTACGTCCCAACTCTTTAAGCGTGCGACCCTATAGGTTCACATATTTCTAGATATGGCTCGATTACTCTTACTCGACCACTAATCGGTAGCGGTCCCTAGCAGGACGTACTGACTCCTAAGTATATGTAAAGATCACATTGGACGGACCTAAACGATGCTTAGTTCTATGCAGTTCCCTTTGCCTCATGATATCAGTCAAACTCAAGGCGAGTATATGCCATCCTTGTTTAGTTAGCTCGGCCACTCTTTCTCGATCACGTGACTCGGAATCCCCAACTATGGTTAACTTTTTAACCGCGAGTAGCATAGCCATGCATTTCTGGAATCCGACCACTCGAGAGGCCTAAAGATATATCTCCCATTGACTAGAGGGGCAAATCTCATCTTGATCGATCATGCTTCGCAGCATACTTCATGACAAACCAGAAAGTCACCTTTATAACTACACAGTTACGGAGTAGCGTTTGGCAACCTCTAAGTAAGTCATTACACATCTCGAGTACGTGCGCCAATCTCAAGTCTAAGGATATAACATACACATTGTATATGAGACTAACTGATAACAAGAAAATTACAACGTTCATGCAATGTCTCAAAGTGGGTCAATCCAACTCTATGTTCTCTAACATGTGTTCATGTTATTGGTTTGATATCTCCATGTCTATGACTCGTGAAACATGGTTATCAACCAATACATATGTTAGTCTATTCATATATTTCCTTATATTTTTATCGACTAGGGATCACTTTAAAATAATCATCACAAAATCATATATAGAGTTTCACAAACAAATCATATACTTGCTAATAAATAATAACGATAATATTCAAGAAATAAGATAATTAATCATAGACATAAGAAAATATAATCATCACTGTGATTACCTCTGGGACGTATCTCCAAGAGAACATTTCCTTTGTTTTCCTCTTCTGAGTTGGTAGGGCCTTTATCTCACCTCCAAATCCATTGCGGCATCTCTTTTATCACTACTACAGAAAACCTCATTACAGACGGTTCTCAAACGTCATTACAGACGGTTTTGTGAACCGTCAGTAAGAATGGGTCAGTGATGACTCGTAATCATCACAGACGGTTTTCCAACCGTCTGTAAAAAAGCTATCACAGACGGTTCTAAATTGGAACCGTCTGTAATGTGCACCTCATCACAGACGGTTCCAAATTAAAACCGTCTGTGATGATTTTTCATGAGCGGTTCCACTTTAGAACCGTCTGTGATGTTGATTTTCCATTTTATTAGTAATTTTGATCATTTTATTAGTAATTTTGATTTGTTCTCATGTATTCTCATGTACTTCGTAACTGCCCAAGAACACGTAACTTCTAGGCTATATCACTACTGATTTTAACACAATACGGGCACTTCCCAAGCGGTCACCCATCCTAGCACTGCTCTTACCTAAGCACGCTTAACTTCAGAGTTCTTATATGATCTGATACTGTAATGTTAGTATGATAGCATCTGAAATATAACGTGTCCCCCTCCTTTTAACCTCACAGAACACTCGAACACCGATTTTAGTATCCTCATACTCCGAATACAGCTTGGAGATCACGGAAACACACACAAAAAAGATCGAAACGGGTACAAAACTTCAGAGGCCGTTTTGAGGGCCTAAACGACGTTTTTTTGGAATTCTGATTTTCTCGCACGCACGTACTCGCCCAAAAGTTCAAGATCCGACCATCTGATTTCCCCGCACTAATCAATTCCGGATGAAACTTTTCGTTATCTTTTCAACGAGCCAAAGAACGCCCCGATCGGAGTTCTGAGTCAAAAGTTATAACTATTTTACCAAAGCGTGCTCGGATTTTCTACTTGCAGACCGAATCGGACTTTATGCCTACTGAAGAAATTGAAGAGCTCATCGTGCTGATTCCGTAAAGCACAAGAACACCAAAATCGGAGTTCTGAATTAGAAGTTATAGTGTTTTTACCATTTCACCAAATCGGAGCTCATTTGCTCATCACAGGCGGTTTTTGGCTAAGACCGTCATGCGATATAACTCTTATTACAGGCGGTTTTTGCCAAAAACCGTGCATCATGTGCCCGCCTCATCACGCAGGCGGTTTTTGTTAAAACCGTCTGTGATGTGGCTCTCATCACAGACGGTTTTAGCCAAAAACCGTCTATGTTATTATCACTGACGGTTACACTATAGAACCGTCTGTGATGTGTCTCTCATCATAGACGGTTTTAGTCAAAAACCGTCTATGCTGTTATCACTGACGGTTACACTATAGAACCGTTTGTGATGTTCCATATCACAGATGGTTTTGATAAACCGTCTGTGATAAGGAGTCTAATATAAGCTTTTTTGTAGTAGTGTATGTAAAGTCACAAGATTTTAAAAGGAATAGACAATGTTTACATCCCTACTGTTTATGCGATTTTGATGGATGGATGAATATAAAGATTTGCACTTACCGAGAGATAAGATGATTGAGATGAGTAGATGCACATTTATTAGACAAGTGTCAATCGGAAATCTTTAAAGTGTTGCTTGGGTCAAATGGGTAAAGATCTAAAGCAAGTTTTTCATAGTGCCCTCTTGTTTCTTTTCAACCGAGCAACTTTAGTTCCCTTCGTGTTCATTATTCTCCTTTGGTGCAGGCTTGACATGTGCCCCTAGTGTGCACCCTTTTGAGAACATATATTGAAAAGTTTTAAAAGGTTCTTCCCATTAGATTATTAAGGGAATTCCTTATCTATTCTTGTGTTCTTGCTCGACATATGCCCTACGCCATCGTGTTCCCGTAGGCACGGTTTGAGGAAAGAGGGAGACTAGGGTAGCCGTGAAACTTATGAAACTTATCAGTTTCAGTGCTGGTTTCATGAGTTTCAGTGTTTAATTAGTTTCACCAGTTTCATATTTCATCAATTTTTAGTGCTAAGTTTTATGAGTGTTAGTGTAAAAATTCACAAGTTTCATGAGTTTCAGAGGTATACCGTTCTTACGGTATACCGTATGTTAGTTTTTCTGTTGGAAAAGAGGAGGCGCTCGCCGACGACGTGAATACAGCGTTCAAGTCACTGAACAAAAAGAAGCGATTCAGGCTGAAGAAAGTGGATCTAAGATGACATACATCCCTACCATTGAGAGATACACGGCCGCGACTGTAGATCGAACGCGAGAGAAAACCGAAAGAATTTCGCGATGGCTAGCGAGGTAAAACTGGTCACTCTCTGCCTTCACCTCGGCGCGCAAAAAGGAAAAGTTTTTTACGCCCTGAGACTAGAGCAATGTGTCTGCCTCGTGACGCAGCCCTCCGACAACTGAGTTATGAGTGAGAAAGTGAGCCCTTGCTCTCTCATGAACCATGATAAGCTAGCCAGCCGAGACGCTAGTGTTCTTGGCGATCATTGCCACTGTTTCCAGAGACTGTGTCGGATGGAGATCTCTCTTGGGACCCAACGGGCTACCAGCTGCCCGTCCGTCCTCTTGAACACGAAGGAGATCATTTTCTTGGATCGATGGAGATCATTTTCTCTCTCGTCTCCACTGGAGAACACAGTGAACCTGATTAATTCCTAACGCTGTTCATCCAACGAAAAGTCGGTATATGCAGAAGGTGGGGCTGAGTGCTCGCTTGTGATATTGGATCTGCAGCTGCCTGCCTGCATGCCCACCCGCTGGCACACATGCAAAAAATGCCACACTCGCTCTTGTTTCCAGCTCTTGCCTGCAGGGGCGGATCTAGGCTCATGGCAAAGTAGGTTGTAGCCCAGGGTTTAAAATTTTAGCTTGTATTTATCCTAGGGTTTGAAATTTTAGCTTGTATTTAGCCCAGGGCTTAAAATTTTAGCTTGTATTTAGCTCAGGGTATAGTAAATATATCAGCCCATGTTATATGATCTCAATTAGACCTATTGTTCATCATCCGGTCCGGAGCATGTTCAAATTCTAGATCCGCCACTGCTTGCCTGGATGCGTCATCACATACCAGAAAATGCGATATTAATACCAGTCACGCGCTCATAGCATAGGCAACAGTGTTCAAAGTTCAACTTACTTGAAAAATGTGGTAGCATACGCAACATATATCCTCCCGGATGGGACGTATATAAAATTAGCCCAGAGGGAAAGTGTGGTTGAAGCCTAGTGTGGTTTTCTTATGAAAAGAGTACGCACGGCTTCAACCACCAAGAAAAAAACATATAACAACCCCTCAGAAAGTCTTCTTGCACAAAGCTAATATAAGCAGACCATTCGGTTGAATCGAGGATACAAGAAGAACCCTACCCTTCGGGAGATGGAGATCGAAGGAAACAGAAAGTTGTTTGATAACTGAGGTCATGGATTTGACTAGAGCTAGCCACTTTCTTTTTCACAGGAAAGAGAGAGAGAGAGAGAGAGAGAGAGAGAGAGAGAGAGAGAGAGAGAGAAACTTTTTTTGACCTGAATTTTTTTAAAGCTTTAGTAGTTTGTCTGAAGGAAGACTGCTACAAAATAGCACATAAGTGACAATGATTTTTTTGGAACCATTACAAATAGAATTATCAATGACTGTTTTAAAATTTAAAATAGCGGGAAGACTATTTGTAGCGGTTTTCGTTTAAAACCACCACAAATGCTTTTGAAATTATTTGTGGCGACTTTTAAAAGAAAATCGCCACAAATAGTCCAATTATTTGTGGCGATTTTTAGTTTAAACCGTCATTGATAATGATGGTTATCAGTGGCGGTTTTAGCCAAAAACCGTCACTGATAATATGAGTAATAATATGAGTATTTGTGATGGTTTTTCGCTAAAATCGCCACTGATAGTATTATATGTGACGGTTTTAATTTAAAATCATCACAAATAATATTCCCTATAAATACCCCTGTAGCAGCTCCATGTGGTCATCTTCCTCCCCGAGAACAAACCAAAATTTCTAGATTTCAGATTTCGTTTGCAAAGATTCTTGTGCTTCTACTTCATGTAGTTGTCCCAAGGTGAGTAATTTATTCTCCTCTCTTCATTTGTAGTGATATAGTTGCAATTTAATGTGTATACCTAGTTTAATTAAGGTTAATTTATATGTAGTTCAAATGCAAGGTTTAGATTTAGTTTGTTTTTATTTACCTAGCATTTTTTAGATGATGAATTTATTACCATGTTTCATTAGATTAAATTGTCTACCTTTTTCAGATAATAAATTATAATAAAGCATATATTAAATTTATTTAATTAAGATTATTGAATAATAATAAACATTAAATTTTAGTTAATATGGTAGATGGGTGATCATGAAGTTGCCTTGCATTTTGAGATGATGAATTTATCATCTAGCTCCTTCAGAGGATAAATTTAATTTTGGCTAGGTATAGGTATATATAAAAATTAAGTAATTAAGATTTATTTTTTAATTACCATTAACTTTTTACTGTTAGTGCATGCATATACATCTTGCTCCATCAGTGGCTATTGTTAGCTAATTTTTATCAACCATATATTAAATTTATTTAATTAAGATTATTGGATATTAATAAACATTAAATTTTAGTTAATATGGTAGGTTGGTGATCATGAAGTTGCCTTGCATTTTGAGATGATGAATTTATTGTCTAGCTCCTTTAGAGGATAAATTTAATTTTAGTTAGGTATAAACATATATTAAAATTAAATAATTAAGATTAAAAAATTAATTAGCATTAATTTTGTACCGTTAGTGGATATTGTTGGATATTGGATTAATAATTTATTTAATTAACATTATTGGATATTAATAATTGTTATATTAATTAATTGTAGATGGACCGGAGATGGATGTATAATGCGAATCGTTACAGCCGAGAATACATCAACGGCATATATGCTTTTCTAAGAGCCGTCAAGGAGAACAGCTTGTAAAAGAAGACGGAGTACATAGATTGTCCATGCATTGATTGCAAGAATGAGAAGATGTTTTCGGACTCCCAAAGGTGATCATTGCCATTTTCCGATAGGAACATTTTCACCATGAGGAGGGGTGGCTACCTCCTGATAGAATTCGAGGACTTGCACAACTTGTACTATCACGACGTCCTCAACGTGTATTTTTTTTGAAGCTGGTCACTGTAAATATCTAATATATAAATCATGGTCTACATTCACGTAATACCAATAAATGACATGTCTAACTTTTTTCTTATCTAGATACGAGATGATCGAACTAAGAAGAACCAAGGGGCCAGGTGGGATTCTTTGACCCAGGAACGATCAACCAGACTGAAATCACAAGAGCACCAAAGGAGTTCGAGGAATACATATATAACACTTTGATCAAACTACAAGACAAGGAGTTCATACTTTTACTATACAATTTTAAGTTTCTCACTAGCTAGTTAAATTACTCATGGATTTCGTTCTTTACTCTAATCTTAAGACTAATGACTATGACATCATACATGTGTGCGTAGATTCCACTGGATTCTAGTAGTAATTACTCCAGAAAAGAGCAGCATGCTGATCATGGACCCGCTGGACGGAGATAAAAAAACTACGAGCTGATAAGTCTAATGAATAAAGTGTTCAAAAGATATTGTAAAAAGAGCTCAAGATACCGCCCATTCCAGAAATCCCTTTCAATCCGTAATATAATTCCGGTACACACGCAAGCAATATTCTTATATCGCATTTCGTAGTGAATAACTCATTCCATGACATTTTAGTTCATTCAATTTTTGCAGTTCACAAGCAGTTGCGAGGCACAAATTTATGAGGGTACTTCGTGTGCCAATACATACGTGAAATCTTAGGTTCTACAATAATAGACAATAACGTAGTGGTTTGTCATGCTAACATCACACATTGATTCGCACCACTCAATACACTCTAAGATTTATTTTTTCTACTTGTAGCGCTTCAAGTTGCCTACGAAAGGAATGCTTCCTATTGAAATCCAAGCCGTTTAGGGACAACTCGCCTACTTCATTATGAAGAAAACCATCAACAAAAACGGAGATTTTTATGACAAAGACAACAACGATCCAGTCATCCATATTCATCTTACACGTCATGCGTCTCCAACCAACACTGAAGGCTCGTAGGCTTGTAGTTTAGAAAACTAGTTTAGGCTTTTATTATTTAAATTTTATTTCATTACAAATTGTAAATTGATGTTTCATTCTGGCTAATCTTATGCTACTTTGTGTATACATTTGTTACAATGTGTATGATATATATGCTCTTTGTGTATATCTGTTACAATGTGTATGATATGTCTATTCCTTGTGTATGCTGTTTCAGAGAGCATAGCTAGCGCTTCCTGAAGTTAGCCCAAATTGCCGGTTTTTTATTTTGTGATCTTGCTTTATTTATGGCGGTTTTTGGTTAACCGTCACTGATAATATGGGTATTGGTGATAGTTTTATCCAAAAATCGCCACTAATAGTATGTGTTTGTGGAGCTTTTTGAATAGAATCGCCATTGATAATATGAGTATTTATGACGGTTTTAGCTAAAAACCGTCACTGATAGTGTGAGTATTTGTGGTGGTTTTTGGCTAAAATTGTCACAGATAATATGAGTATTTATGATGGTTTTAGCCAAAAATCGACACTGATATTATTATCTGTAACGATTTTAAAACCATCACTGATAATCTCCGATTATCATTGGCATTTAATATGTGACAGTTTGAAAATCGTCACTGACGTATGTTAAAAACCGTTACTAACGACATTTTGGGTAGTAGTGGAAAACCAAGTTGCAGAATTTTAGTGAGCCGTTGGGATTTGGGGAGATTGCCGTCCAATAATATCCATTTGTTTATTTTGTTGGTGATCGCACGATGATCTTGTGAAAAAAAAATATTGCTGAAAAGATACCGACCTATGAACAAGGCTTGGGTTAGAACTCGAAGGGCCCCCATGTGCTAATGATATAAAAGAAAAACTTCACAGCGATGGAACGAATATTGTGCTAGATAACTACATGTAAGTGTGTACGACTGAGTCATGATGTTTATTCTTTCCTTTAAGACCCCCCCCCCCCCCCCGGGGGGGTTTGAAATTTCCAATTATAAACTTTTGAATCCAACTATAATTTTGTACATATGGATCGGAACATCGGCTAAAAAGGTGGTACGCGTCTATAAATCTTTTTTTTTAAAAAAAAATGAAGGAACATATATTCATCTTTCGATGAGGTGCGTTGTACCAAAGACTTTAATTAGCTCAAGTAAATTCCGAAACGTATACGAAAGGAACCGTATGGTGCTTCGTACACAAGATGAACTACTATTCATGACGCGACATGTCAGGATGCATTCTTAATTAACCCCCATCCTCCGCCCCAGTTTATCATAATTACAAATCTGTTGTCAGCCGAAAAGTAGTATATACCAGGTACTGTTCACGGACGATGTCATAAGTTCTGTTCCAACCTTGTTTAATTACCACCATGGCACTAGTTAAAACGGAGGACTTTGGCCGAAAGTATAGAGAAATTGTTTGACTCTTACGGAAATTCCTGTAAATTTTATACATTCAAATGAGACCATATGATTTGGATAGTTGTACAAGGATATTATTTTTTCCTCCAAAAAATCATACACAAGCAATTCACCAAAAAAAATATCATAATTCTTCTAAAAATCAGTAGACTGTGGTATGTTATTCAGAGAAAATTTTTTTAATGAAATGGTGGTAGTAGATGCGGCCCGGTGTACGGAGCAATATTTAGGAGGCCCCAGTGCGTCACATTCCATCTGCAGTGGAAAGATGCCGTGACGGTGACCAGCGAGTGGGACCGACATGTGGGACCCACCAGATATCTCGGAGATCTCGCCCCCAAAAATGGTGGAATCTCGCGAGCGCGACGCCTTCCCGTCGCACTCCGCTGATCACGAGTCACGACCGTTGGATTCCGTAGATGGACGACCCAGAAATGGCTGCACGTCGACTCGTGTTGGTGAACAGCTTTTGCGGAGCCGACTCCGAACCTTGAGCTCGGTAAAAACTGAGCCGACATCAAACGAGCTCGAGTTGGGATTTAATTTCGAACACAGGTTTGAGTTTAACTTAGTTTAAACTCAAGTAGACTCGAGGTCTTCTCGAGTAAGCTCAATAATAGTAAATAATTTAATATATATTATCTTTTAACAATAAAAATATATCAAATTCGAACTCAACTCGAGTAAATTTGATAAGAGTTAATAAGTGATTCGTAAATTTATCATACTCGTGAGCTATTCAAACTTGACTCAGTGAAGCTCACAAGCTCGAAATCAAATTTGAGTTTAGCTCATTTGAAATTTGAATCAAATCTAAAACGAGCCGACCCCGAATAGCTCATGGCTCTCAAGTTTTTTTTACAGCTATAATGATAGGTAAATTTGTGTTGAACCAAGCATGAATGTTGCACTATGTATGTGCACTCATCTCTTGTACCTCTTGGAGTGTTTTGGAATTAAGTAAACTGAAATGTTTGTGCAAAGTTTAAATGGATATTAATGTATGTTAGAAGTGTATTGCAGTCTATCTAAAACCATTTGGATTGCTTACTTTGTCAACTATGTCAAGATTCATTAACTTTATATAGAGAGAGAAGACGAAACGCTTCTTGCAATACTTTATATATAGAGAGAAGACGAAACCCCATGGTGTCCTCTTATGGCCTCCCCACATGAAACTAGTTGGAGGTCAAACTTGGCAAAAAGCAAAACCCGATACTACCGCCCATGTAGGGCCGATAGTACCGGCCTCCCTGTCAACTACTAGAAAACTAGCCATAGCATAGGAAACCCGGTACTACCGCCCTTCTGGGCGTGGTTGTACCGCTCAAGCGGCAGTACCGACCCTCATCGGTGGTACTACCGAACTCAGCGCAACTCAAAAACATGCTTCTCTAGAAAATAGCTACCAGCGGCTAGGCACCGATACTACCGTATCTCCGGTAGTATCGCCCTTGAGCCCCGGTAGTACCGACATTCAAAAACCGAGAAAAATGTGCTCTTTTGGAAAATAACAACCAGCCTCACACGGTACTACCGACGCCTGGCAGTACCGGCTCTCAAACAGTGGTACTACTGGCCCAGCGGTAGTACCGACTTTACACCTGCAGTACTGTCTGATTTCCAGATAAAATAAGATTTTATATAAAAATATTTTCTTTTCAAATCAAACATCAATAAAGATTGATTCTTTGAGCCATGAGATGATCAACACATGATCAACTCAATTTGCAAACATATTTGCAAACCCTATTCACATGCTTTAAAGAATCTATTAAACTCTAAATTATTTGCAAAACACATTTGCAAATAAACCAAGAACCTATGAGATCAATTCTCTTAGCTGTGTGATGATCAACACTTGATTAAGTTAATTTGCAAACCATATTCATATGCTCTAGGATTGAAACTCATAACCTCCTGCTTATTTACAAATAACAAATCAACTTTTTATAAAAGATCATTTTGCAAACAAACAAGCATAAACCTTTTCTCAGCCTTGTGATGATCAACACATGATCAAGTCACAAGCTAAGACTCTAATGCATGAGTTCTGAAAGTGCATCTAGGCCCCTTTGAGAGTTTTGATGATTAATGTCAACACAATTAGAGAGAGCTAATAGTTTAAGTGAGAATTTGTGCAGGGATCGAGGATTTATCATGACAAGTCAGCGATAAGACACCCTACGAATAATTAAATTTGTGAAGATGGCATCAAGACTCTAGTTATATTCTTTTTATTTATTTGAGTCTAAGGATGGCAGTACTATTAAGGGGAATATGACGGGAAATCGCTTATAGGATAGTCTTGTGCTCAGTGGGCGAAAATTGCACTGGAAAATCTCAAAAACATTTGCATTTCCCTTGTCTGTCTCACTGCAGGGCGAGCAGGTCAAGTTGGAGTATCCGGACATTTGATCCGGGGTATCCGGGTTGACTCCGGAATATCCGGGTATTTGGTCCGGACACTCTGGGTTAACATTCTTGGTGAGGTATGCTACTTCACTAATCCGAAGTATCCGGGTATATGTCCGGATATTCCGGGTTGTGCGCAGCCTCTCACAATGGTTGGATTTTGGAGCTCCCTATTTAACCCTTCACTCCACTCCAACTGAGAGCATAGCTCCATTCCAACACTTCCTCAGCTCACAGGCCTTAACTCTCACTCATTTTGAGCTCTAGCATCCTTCTCCACTCAAACAAAAAGATTGATTTGAAACTTTGGAAGTGAGAAGGAGATTTGAGTGCTTTGCTCTTACATTCTTCATTCTTGAGCACAAGTTCATCCTCCAAGACGATTTCACAACGTGTTTGTTACTCTTGGAGTTTGAAGGGCTCCTAGACTGCGAGGACTCACCGGGAGCCTCCGATTACTCATGTGGTGAGCCCCGAAGTTTGTGAAGGCAAGTCTCGCCCCCAAAAGGAAAGAGACAAGGAGAAACCGGCGAGTGCTTTGTGCAACACCAGGAGGATATTGGTCAATAGGGACCAAGGCTTTGTGCCTCCTCAATGGAGACGTAGGATTTCCTTCAAGAATCCGAACTTCGGGTAAAAATTGTTGTCTTCGTGCTCTTCTTCACTTTTGGTAAAGGTATTTTGGTTTTGAATCTTTGGGAGCCTCGATCTACTTCCTATCTGTGTTTGGCTCCAGATCTCTATTTGTCCCAGGTACAAGATAGTGATTAGACTCTTTGTGTTCAAGTATTTTGATTAAAAGTTGGAGGGATTTGAAATCCCATCTCGAGCAACTCAACCCGGAGTATACGCTCTTCACTCCGGATAGTCCGAACAACTCGGAGTATCCGGATAATACTCGGACAGTCCGGGTTGACCATCTTGGGAAATTTTGCTTCCGCCGAATTTTTTTATTTCGCATATTCACCACCCTCTAGGCAACATCTCTGGTCCTTTCAATTGGTATCAGAGCCAAATCTCCGTAGTTTTGGCTTAACCGCTTGGAGAATTTGAGATGTCGAAAATAGAAAAAGTTACCGAAAGCCATGACCAAGATAAGGCCACGGGTTTTGGAAAAGAGGTTGAAATTCCTTATGATTATCCTACCCTCGGAGTCTCAAGCTCTTCATCGTATGTCTCCGTGTCATCCGGTAGAGCACCTCACTTTGATGGTACTCGTTATACCGCATGGAAACATAAGATGAAGATGCACTTGAGATCACTTAACCCTTGTATTTGGGAGATTGTTGAGACAGGTTTCAAAGCCGCGGATCCAAACAATCTCACTCCTGAAGAAAAGAAAGCTCAACACTTCAACGACTTGGCCATCAACGCTTTGTTCAATGCATTAAGCGACACTGAGTTTAACCGAGTCGATGGACTTGAGGATGTCAAGGCCATTTGGGAAAGACTTATGGTGACACATGAAGGCGTATCAAGTGTCCGTGAATCCAAGATTGAGCTCATTATTGGTGAACTAAATCGATTTATCTTGAAGATGGAGAGACCTACACAAAAATGTTCGATCGCTTGATGGTGTTGGTGAACCAAGCCAAGGGTCTTGGATGTATTGATCTCACTGACAAGGCCGTAGTCAAGATCATTCTTTGTGTGATCACCCCCACCAATCGCAACTTGGTCCAACTCATTCGTGACCGACCAAATTTCGACACACTTACACCTCATGATGTAATTGAAAGGCTAATGATGGATGAGATGATGATCAAAGAGGCAGAAGTGGTGGAAGAGCTCAAGTCCGGCAAGAAAAAGGGCATTGCCTTGAAAGCCGTCAAGGTAGTGCATGAAGTGGAGGAGAGCTCAAGTGATGAAGAGGAATCAAGTGGTTCGTTGACAAATGAAGATATGGCTTTGCTTGTAAGAAGGTTCAACAAGTTTCTCAAGAAAAAGGGTTCAACAAGTTTCTCAAGAAAAAGGGTTACAAGCCGGGAAGTCATTCCAAGAGTTACAGGAACAAATCAAGAGGAACGCACTCAACCCGAAGATACTATGAATGTGGGGAACCCAGTCATTTTATCGCCGAGTGCCCACAAAGAGAGAAGAAAGAGGACAAGTCTTACAAGAAAGACAAGTACAAGGGCAAGGACAAAGAGAAGAGTAAGAAGTACAAGCACAAAGGTCATGCTCACATTGGAGAGGAGTGGGATTCCAACTCCGACTCCAATTCCGAGTCGGACTCCGACAAGGGAGGAGTAATCGCCTCTGTCGCCATCGCCGTACCTTCTTCTCCAATAACGTCAAAAGACCTTTTCGACAACTTGAGCGGTGACGATGAAGACACTCCAATGTGTCTTATGGCCAAGGGGCGTAAGGTATCAACCAAAGCATCAACTCTTTCTATTTTTGATTCATGTCTTGATGATGCTTGTGATGATGATGATGTGTTCAAGTCCATGAAGGGCTTTGATGTTCAAAAACTAGACTTGCTTTTAAAGGATATGAGAAATTGGAGGAAACCGTTGAGCAAAAAGAGGCTACTCTCGAAGCTCAAGAGGACTTTCTCATCTTTGAAAAAGAGAGAAATCTTGAGCTAGAGAAGAGTCTAAGGATTGAAAGAAAGAAAAATGTGGAGTTGGTCAATAATTTCAAATTGACCAAAATCCGAGATAGCTAGTCTTGAGATCACCAATGCTTCACTCATAGAGGAACTTGCCAAAGCAAATGATGCTTACAAGGCTCTTGAATTGAAGCTTGTTGATCTCTCGAATAGCACTCTCACCTCCTCAAAGGATAACTCCAATCTCTCATTACCCTCAACTAGCAACGGGTGTGCAAGATGCTATAATGTTAATATTGATGCTTTTGCCACTAACCTTGAGACTTTGCAAGTGTTGGCCTATGATAATGAAAAACTCAAGGGAATGCTACAAGATGGTCTCCAAAAGTCCTACAAGGCAAGTAAGGGACTAGGGGAGTTTCTTGGTAAGCGCCAAGGTAATTACAAGAAGGAAGGGCTTGGATACATTCCACCCAAGGGCAAAAGGAGCAACATTGTTGTTGCCCCCATTGAATGAGCCCATACACTTCGTAAAAGGCGAAGGAACTTCTACGTACAAGGCTCATTCTACCTTCTTTGCTTCTTATGTGCTTGAGAGAACTAACCTTGGTCGTGTGGTTGCTTATCATATCGGGCGCAAGCCCAAAAATGCTCCTTGTATGCGATCAATTTGGGTCCCGAAATCTCTTGTTACTAACGTGCGCGGACCTAACCAAGTTTGGGTACCAAAGAGCAAAACCTAAATCCTCTTTTGTAGGCCTATATCTCCGGTGGATCATGTTGGATCTTGGATAGCGGGTGCACACACCACATGACCGGAGAAAAGACGATGTTTGCGCATTTAGATGCCAACGGGTCCAACCGTGAAAGCATTGTGTTTGGTGATAATGGGAAAGGTGAGGTGATCGGTTTAGGTAAGATTCACATCACAGATGATTTATATCTAAATAATGTTTTGCTTGTTGAATCACTTAGCTACAATTTGATGTCCGTTGCTCAATTGTGTGAAGCGGGCTACAATTGTGTGTGTAGTGATAAGGGTGTGGATGTCTTAAAAAGGGTTGATGGTTCATTAGTCCTTAAGGGTCGTTTGAAGGGTAAGCTATATCTCGTGGACTTTACTACGGATAGGCTTAATCTTGAAACGTGCTTATTAGCTAAATCTAGCATGGGATGGCTATGGCATCGCCGACTAGCTCATGTTGGTATGAGGAACCTTCACAAACTCGTCAAAGGCAATCACATCCTTGGACTAACGAATGTTGTTTTTGAGAAAGACAAGGTGTGTAGCGCATGTCAAGTCACAAAGCAAGTTGGTGCTTCTCATCCTGCCAAGAATGTGATGACAACCTCAAGACCATTAGAGATGCTTCATATGGATTTGTTTGGTCCTATTGCATATATTAGTATTTGAGGAAATAAGTATGGTCTTGTAATTGTTGATGATTATTCTAGCTTTACATGGGTGTTTTTCTTGCAAGAAAAGAATGAAGTTCGAGAAACTCTGAAGAAATTCATGCGAAGGGCACAAAATGAATTCGAAGTCAAGATTAAGAGAATCCGAAGCGACAATGGCACATAATTCAAGAACCCCGGTGTGGAGGGATATCTCGATGAGGAGGGCATCAAGCATGAGTTCTCGGCTCCCTACTCTCCCCAACAAAATGGGGTAGCTGAGAGAAAGAATCGGACTCTCATTGAGATGACACGCACGATGCTTGATGAATACAAAGTCTCTGATATCTTTTGGGCGGAGGCTATCAACACGGCGTGCCATAGCACCAATCGTCTATACCTCCAAAAGATTCTGAAGAAGACGTCGTACGAGTTGCTCATTGGTAAGAAACCAAATGTCTCCTACTTTTGAGTCTTTGGAAGTAAATGCTATATTCTTAATAAGCGAGCTAAGTCTTCTAAATTTGCTCCAAAAGTAGATGAAAGTTTCTTAGTTGGTTATGGGTCAAATGCTTACACATATCGAGTTTTCAACAACAACACTGGTGTGGTTGAGATCTCGCGTGACATAACATTTGATGAAACTAACGGTTCTCAAATAAAACAAGTTGATCTTGATGTGATTGACGGGGAAGAGTCCCCTTGCGAAGCAATCAAGAAATTGGCAATCGGGGAAGTAAAACCTCAAGAACAAGAAGAAATCCTGAGCACCCCAACCCGGAATGTCTAAGATGACAGCCGGAGTATCCGGACTATCCCAGATTGTCCGGACTCAAATTCAGATGCTCTGGACTGTGATGTTCCGGGTGCTATTTCTTCTTCATCCAAGCAAACTCAAGATGGCTCGAACACCACTCAAGATGATGGAGAACCAATCCAAAGGACAAATGCAACCGTTCCTCACCCAAGAGTACATCAAAGTATACAACGAGATCATCCAGTCAACAACATACTTGGAGACATTAACAAGGGAGTTTCTATTAGATCTCGAGTTGCAAACTTTTGTGAATATTACTCTTTTGTTTCCTCTCTTGAACCTCTTAAGGTAGAAGAAGCTCTTCAAGATCCGGATTGTTAGTCCAAAATACATGGTTGTTTCAATCATCAATGCACTCTATTAACACATAATGGATGCCCCAAGATTGATTAACCCTAACCCAAATCTGTAACGTCCTAGTTTTTGCCTTCTGGAGAAAATCTAATTTAAATTAATTAAATTCAAAATTTGGTTTTTCATTGGTGTTTAATTTAACCTGGCATCCTTTCCCATCCAAAATCAGAATTCAATTCCCCTCCGTTTGGAAAATCAAATTTCCAGATTCCTGTTAGTACCCGAAATTTCACCTGAGTCCAAAAATGCTCCAAAAATCATGGAACCTATTGCATTAGGTCCCAAATATTCTAAAAACATTTTGGAAATTTTCCCAAGATTTTTGGAATCCCTCTGGTATTTTATCTCGCGCGGCTTTTGTTTAATGCCCGCAATTCGCGCCTGGATATTCAAATCTCCAAATTTCATCCAAATTCCGCGAAATCAATTTTATTGTGTTCCAAATATTCCAAAATGGTTGTAGGAATTTTTCTGAAATTTTTAGACCATTTTTGCTCATTTTTCTCTAGGGCGTCATTTTCGCGTAACTCTCGGCCAATCCCGAAGTGACACGTGGTGGCACTATTCATCGTCATCAACCTCACGATGGCATGGCTCCCAGCAAAGAACAGAAGTTTCTCAAACTTGATTCCCTCCATTCAAATGACCATAACTTCTCCATCAAAGCCCCAAATTGCGAACGGTCGGATCCGTTGGATTCGTATGGACGAGACCCTTCCGTTCCCCATGATCTTCATCCCTAACTCGCGCCGGAATTTGAGCTGCAACGTAGAAACTGAAATCGCTTTGATTGCTCATAACTCGGCCGTTTCAACTCCAAACGGCGCACCACCACCTCTCAAATCTCCGTGATGGAGTGCTCTTCCCGTTGGTGTCCTCCTCTTTTAGCATCTCCAACCCATTCGTCCGCTAGATCAAGAAAACCGACGCCGGGATACGTTTTTTGTGTTCTTCGCGTTCTTCGTCGTATCTTCCTCTCCGGTGGGTCAATCCTCATTCTGTTTGTTTCCTTGTGATCATGTGGGAGTCTAGTTTCTAATTCATCCATTAATTTTAGGTTCCATCAAGAATTGAAGACGAATTTCGCACTTTTGTCGTTTCGGCCGAACTCGAGTTTTTCGCCAAATTCGTCGTCTCCGGTGAGAATTGATTCAATTCCTTGATTCTATAGGTTCCTTAGGATGCCCTTTAGATGATTCTACAATTAGTTGTGGTGGTCATATTCAAAAATTTTGGAAAAAAAACGGAGTCTCTGTTTTGGGCCTTGCCCATGCCCGTGCGCCGCCGGCTCGCCGTCGTCGTCGGTCGGTCGGCGTGCCCGCCGGCACCCGTCTGCCGCCGCTTCGCCGCGCCTTGCCCCGCGCCAGCCGCCGCTCTGGCCGGCCGCCTCCCCGCCGTCGCGGTGCTCCCCTCGCCTTGTCTGTGCCGCCCCCGCCAGCGGCCGCGGCAGCCCGCCGCCGCCGCCGTCGCCAGGGCCCCTACTCGCCGGCACCAAGGGGAGCCATGGCTCCCCTATTCTTTAGCTCCATGGAGAAGAACCTCCATGCCTATGACAGTTGGGCCCCACAAGCCATAGAGACAAACCCATTTAGGAAAATCAGAAATTCAGCCAAGGAATATTCCGAGGAATATTCCCTCGTTTTTGATTTTATAGGGTTTCGAACTTCGGAAGCTCATATCTTTTCCGTCCGAACTCCGATTGACTCCGTTCAAATTCCTAAATTCATCTAAAATCAATACCTACCTGCCAGTGCTACTTTGGTAATTTTTGGATTTTATTTATTTTTCTTGTTATTTATTTGTTGTACCGTTTTGCGCGTAGCCGCCGACCCGCCGAGTCCGCCGACCCCGCCGCCGGACTTCAAGAGTTCGACATTCTCGCTGTGACCGAGGCAAGTCTCCTTAACGCATGTTGATCCTACGATTTATAAATGTTTTACCATGTTTTACAAATTGCATTGCTATTTATATAAAAGGATGATGTTGACGTTAGGCTATTAGTTATACCTGTTGTTCATACCTCCTTGTTATTGTTATCCCTGATCCTTTGTCGCCCTAGTACCGTAATCCACCATAATAATTACTTTTGATAAAATATTCTTTAATTAAGGGAAAAGACTAGTTGGCAGATATTTTTGATAGAGCAAATGGTATGGAATGCAAATTGGAGTTAGATGAATATTAGTGATGATGTGGGGGTAGTCATTATGAAAGTGAGCTATGAGTGGTGATAGTTGGAATATTGAGGAGTTGGATTATGATAGTGGTTCGCAATATAATTAATATGGATTAGGGAAGTATTGGAAGATGTATGATATTAAGAATAATGGTCGGTAAAGTTAAATAAATAATATTGATAGTCATACTTGGGGATCAAATAGAATAAGTGGGAAATCATATTTCGGTGGACTTTAACCAGCATACTATGTGATTTAGAGATGACAATGCGAAGGGTTACAATAAGTGATATTGAGAATGATACTCGATGATGTAGACACTGATATTGTTAAATATACTCGATGGAGTCAGTGGATAATATGGAGGATCATACTCGGTGGTTTAGTAGATGATTTTGCGGAATATGGTCTCGCGATAACCAGTTATGTGGGATCATGAATATTATGAGTTATGTGTGATTTGTTTAGTCGATCTGGGTGTCACGGTATACGGAAATCATTAGAGTCGATAAATTAATGAAGTCTTGGTTTATAGAATCTTTCTTGAAAAGATGCTCGGGGATGAGCTTATGAATTATTCTTGGTGGATCAGGTAGATTACAAAATTAAGCAATGTGTGGATGATGGGTAGTCAATAATAAGACTTATATTTTGGGGAGATTGTTTCATATACCATGATGATAGTAGCTTAGCCTGATTTTGGAGTTATGATGGCACATGATATAGACTTTACTTGTTGGAATGCTAAATTGGACCGGATTATATAGTGCCATGATAATAATGGGGGAATCTTGGTGATTTCATGAACTTTGGAGATGATAGAATTGGTTATAACAATTTTACCAACTTTGGTATTTGAAAATTATAAATAAATGGTGGAATAGAACAGTTCAGTAGAAATGCTTAGACTCGCAATCGGTCAGTATTCACCTATGGGTGGGAATTTCATTTATCTCCTGTAACCTTGTGTTAAAAGTTATAAGCAAAGAGTATTGCCGTTGGTTTACAAAATAAAAATAAAATGAAAAATGGTTGGGACTTGGGCGGAATGGTTTGTTTGGCGGGTGCGGATAGAGCACTAGTTTTCATTGTGCAAGTACCGCCCCAAGTCAATTAAGGACCGACGCTTATGACTGCCCATTCTGAGCATAACCGTACTACCACATGTCTATAATGGTACGACCTGGCTAAATAATTTGTAGAAACCTAACTTTGACTCACCAAACGGTGGAATGTGAGTGCCGGCTAGAGGCAAGACTGCT
This sequence comes from Rhipidocladum racemiflorum, assembly GCA_036346355.1. Lineage (NCBI taxonomy): Eukaryota > Viridiplantae > Streptophyta > Magnoliopsida > Poales > Poaceae > Rhipidocladum > Rhipidocladum racemiflorum. The sequence goes on from CM070572.1 coordinate 24,944,844, forward strand.
TTTCTCACACGGCGCAAGAGGGGGCTTCTGTACTGGGTGGCTAGAACCCTAACAACGGTGAAACCTCAGCGGGTGGGTCGGGTTAGGCGTATACATTGTAAAGGCCCTGTCATGGTCTCTCTGCCGACACACCAAAGGAAGTGTGTTAATTGCATGGCACCAAGAGACGATCATGTCTTGTGGGTAAAGTTGTACACCTCTGCAGAGTTAAAACTATTCGAATAGCCATGCCTACGGTCAAGGGCAAAGCGAAGAATGCTTTCATATTGGTAGACTTTTGTTTTTGTTTTCAAAACTGGTGATTTGGGATCCGGGAGTGGTTAGAACTCTCGGGTGTGCTTCTGGCGGCTAGAGCCAGGTAGGTGGATTGAACCTGATTTGTGAACCATGGCAGATAGAGCCATATGGATGATTTGAACCCTGATCTTCTTGAGATGTGGCGGATAGAGCCTGTATACTAGTGAATGGTGGCTAGAACCTTCATTAAAGTTATTAATAATTTCATTGATACAAATAATTGTAAAAATGGCTTTGTGAAAATATTACATGTAAAGTTTCTGAAAGTGTTGCTTTGTGCAAAATAACCATAATATGCCATCCTTGGATAGCCCGCATTATGCATTTTTCCCAGACTTGCTGAGTACTTTATGTACTCACGTGCTACATTCTAATCATATCTCAGAAGTGAAAGAAGCTGTCAAAGGAGATTCCAAGGACTAGGACGCGCTCCCCACTCGATTGCCTGTGGGCATTTGGATGGGTCCCCTTGTTGTTTTCGTCTTCCGCTGCGGTTGTTCAAGTTGTTCAGCCTGTTGAGGCCGTAATGGTAAACCTTGACCATAAGGTCTTTGCTTTTATTTAGTGTTATCCTTATTTAGTTATATGTATTCGTGATATGGTTGTTGATTCATCACTGTTTGACTGTGTGTACTAGCTACTGATCTGGGACTAGTACAGAAATACACAGGGGTTTCCGGATAGTCGATCTGGGGGCCTACAAAATCAATTTGAATGATTATTTGTGTCTTGAATACATTGATGCAACTAATACTTTATTATACTTAAGAACTTTTTGTTTGTCCTTAATCAACAAAGAATACCATCAACACATGATAAAGTGTTCTTTGATTGATTGAAAGACAACCGAGTCTCAATTTAAATTTCATTTAAATTGATATGAGTATATATAACTACACAAGTTTCATATACTCATTTTGATGGTAAGGAATGATCCAATTTATATGGAGTGATGGAAATGGATCAATACTATTGAGACCATTAACTATAGAATTATTCGCACCCTACAGCCAGCAAATAGTCCAACAAAAGCTGGCCAGACCCTGCCTCGACACCCAAGAACCCTAAAATTATTTGCAAACCTTACCGAGGTATCACAAAGATGGGTTGCAATCCCGAGAGAGAAGAAATTATTGAATATCATTAAAACCCCAAAGGGGATCACGTGCGATGAATGTATACGTAGATAGGCTAAGGATGTTTCCTAGTTTTTGTGTTTAGTTTTAGCGCCATACTATTAAGAGGAGTCGAGTCTTTGCTTGAGCTTAATCATGTGTTGATGAACTCAATCCGGTTCACTCAATCTCAATTCTTTATTAGATTTGTATGGAGCTAATCATTTGACATGTGTTGCGAATGGGTGAAGCTTATGCCTTGGTTTTTGAATAAGCTAAGTATTTGCATGTGTTGCAAATAAGGGAGTTCATACTTGGTTCTTATTGCTTATTATTGAATCTTGACTGGGTATTGCTGGAGGTAAGTTTTGCTTGTGTTACAAAAAGTGAGAGCTTAAACAATTTTGTTTAAGTGGTTGTATGAAGCTAATATTTGCATTTATTGTAAGTAGAGAGCTCATGCATTTGAGTTTATTTGGATGTTGCATAAAGCTATGGATTTGCATGTGTTGCAAAAAGGAGCTAGCTTATGTATTTTGGTTAAGTTGGCTTTTACATGGAACTAAAAGATTTACATGTGTTGCAAATAAAGATAGTTCATACAAGATGCCTTGAAGTGGTTTAATTGTTGTTTGCAAATACGTTGTGCGAATAAGCGGGATGTTTATGAGTTTGGAATCCTAGAGCATGTAAAGATGGTATTTGCAATTGTGTTTTGCAAAGTGTCGTGATCTCGTGTTGATCACCTCATGGCTAAGAAGATTAATCTCATAGACTCGTGGTTTATTTGTATAGGTATTTTTGAAAATAAGTTTGATTTGGTTATTTGCAAAAGTGTTTTGCAAATGAGCGGGAGGTTATGGGTTTCGATCCTAAAGCATGTGAATAGGGCTTGCAATCGTGTTTTGCAAGTTGACTTGTTCTCGTGTTAATCATCATATGGCTAAGTGAAAGTGCGTCTAGGCACTTATGTTGTTTTGGTGATTAATGACAAACGATTCATGACAAACGCATGTAATGTCAATCAATGTAATTGTATAAATATTAACTTAGTGCTTAACAAATGACAAACCTCTAATATATTTATATTGTTATGAGACTAACATGTTTATTGCCTAGTTGAATATTAGTCTCATCTATTTTAGAGGAAAATCAATTGAAATTTGGTTAAGCAAAAATGAGGTATGCAATCTCGGTATTCATTCCATATTTGTCATTGCATTCCTCTTTAGCAAATGCATATTGAACTCTAAGTAACTTGTTGATTTCATATGTGCACATTGATTCATGTCATAATTGCTTGTGCATATATATATTCATTTGAGTTCATTATGTGTTTTGTTTTTAATATGCTTGTGTTAACTAGAGTTAAACTTCATTGCTTCATATTGACTTGGTGCATACATGTCTTAGTTGTATATCTTCTAATGCACCTCTCCTAGTGAAGTTTAATCTAGAATTGGATCACATCATTTACTCTCATTCCAAATATTATTTGCACATGTACAATTCATGTATATTCTATCATGTGTTTCATTTAAGCAAAGTATGTGATCCTTGCCTTGATTTAAATGATTCATCTTATTGGCAATTATCTCTCTAAGTGCATATAGATCAATCACATATTCATCATGCTGCACTTAGTAGAGAACAATTCTTATGTCAAGTGTTTTCGTTGATATCATGCCTATTTATATGAAACACTTGTTGTATTTCATCTCATTCATTTAATTCTAATTCATATCTTTTGAGCTTGTGGGACTAATGTGTTTGCTAAGTGCTTTGATAAGAATTAGGTCCCAAAGCTGTGTGTATGATGACCAAGTGGTTTGAAGGATGATAAGCGAGTCAAAGTCAACAAGACAGGTGTCACCAACAATGAGGACTAAGTCAGATTCGACTTGATGGAGGATCGTCTTGGTGATGATCGAGGTCAAGGTCGAGAGGACGAGAGTCTCATGAGGTGAAGCGCGTTGAGGTTGACAAGACGAAGGGCATCATCAATCTTTGTGGAAGCGTCATCATGCACCGTGCATCCGGAAGAAGTCGGCAAAGCTTAGTGTAAGACTTAGATTTTGTGTTTAAATTTGAGTCTAAGGATTGCCGTACTATTAAGAGGGATGCAATCGTTGAAATCACTTAGACAAGTCTCAAGTGCTCAAAGTGGTCTATCCTTGTCTAAGGTTGAGAAACCCAAGTCACACCGTGTTCACCTAGGTGTAGGTGGGTTGGTGTGAGGGTTAGAAGTGTTGTTAGTATCGGAAAGTGAGAATTTGAGGTCTCCTTGTGGATTCTTTGTGCAATCAAATTTTATCCTTTGGGATTTGGGTAGTGAGACCTTGTTATTTGGATAGCCATCGTTCATAGCTTTCCGAAAAGTCCGAATTTGCGAAATCGAGTCCGGATCAAAAGTTATGCCCGTTTTAGTCGGATTTGCCGTGTGCTGCACAGGAGATCCGGAGTATCCGGGTTGTAACCCGGAGTCTCGGGTTATCCGAGTATCCGGATGATTCCGAGTATCCGGATGATCCAGAGTCTCCGGGGTTTTTTCCGGAGTCTCCGGGTTGCCCAGTTCGGTCCCAAACGGCTAGTTTTTTGGGTTCCTCTATTTAAGGCCCCTTTCTTGCCCACTTCAAGGTAGCCGTTGGGGGATGTTTTGCTGGGTATTTGAGGTGTTCTTTGTGAGTGTTTGAGCCCCCAATACTCCTCCCTACTCCTTAGATCTTAGTGATCCCCTTTTGTGAAGGGTTGGGTAGTGGAGAGAGGTGTTTGGATTGAGGATTGATTTGAGAAGTGGAGCTGGTTCCTTGGTGCTTTGAGGTGTTATTCTTAGTGATCTTGAGCTCCCAAAAGCCCCTCTAACCCTAGATCTTAGTGATCCCTTTTGAGTGAAGGTTTGGGTGTGAGAGTGGGTAGTGATCGGATTGAGTGTGATTAGTGTGTTGAGCACTTGAGGTGGACTCTAAGTGAGTTCTTCGGGAGCATTTGTTGCTCTTGGAGGTTGAGGTCTCCTAGACGGCTAGGAGTTGCCGGTGAGCTTCCAAGCTTTGTGTGGAAGGCCACCGAAAGTTTGTAAAGGCCGATTCTGCCTCCGCAAGGAAAGGAATCAAAGAAGTGAAGACCGGCGAGTGCATTGTGCAACACCGGGAGGAAGAGGGTTGAAAGAGACCCCGGCTCAAGTGTGACCGAGCCGCCTCAACGGAGACGTAGGATCCTCAAGGATCCGAACTTAGGATAAAATCTTCGTGTCTCCTTCCTTACTTCGGTTTCCTCTTTTGCTCATCCGCTTAATTTGCTTTCGATTCTTGTGATTAGATCAATTAGATTGTGTCTACTGCATCTATTCTTGCTTGTATCCTTACTTTGTTGCAGTAGAGTAATTTGTATCTCTTGAATCGAAGGAGTAATTAATTTTGTTGCACTCTCTCTATTCTGACCGAAACAGGCAACCCGGAGTATCCGGTATATTGATCCGGAGTATCCGGACATACCGGAGTATCCGGACTAAATATCCGGAGTCTCCGAGTTGACTGTCTCGGGCTAAATTGTTTAAGTTGCAAAACTTAATTATACCCTTTGCTTCCGCATTATCTCTGTTTGTTTAATTTTAATTGGGTATAATTTTGTAATCGCCTATTCACCCCCCCTCTAGGCCGACATCCCGGTCCTTTCAATTGGTATCAGAGCCAAGTCTCTGATATTTAAGCTTAACCGCTTTAAGAGTTTGGATGTCGCTAGACGGGATGGGTGAGCTTGGAGCTAGCATGTCTATTAATAATAATTTGAATGCTCCATCTTCATCCTCTTATGTGCATATTGCTTCCGGTTGGGCACCGTACTTTAATGGTTCTAATTATGGCCCATGGAAGCATAAGATGAAAATGTTTTTGAGATCTATTGATGCTTCCATTTGGAACATTGTAGATAAAGGCTATAGCACAATGGATGCTCAAAGTGAAGAAAAGAACGCTCAAGCTCTAGAGGCCATTCTTGGCGTATTGAGCGAAGGCAGCGGAAGAAGGTGTGCCACCTCAAGAAGGCTCATGACATGTGGACACTCATCCAAAAGAATCATGACAAGTCCAAGATTGATCAAAGTGATGATTTACAAATACGGACTTCAAATGATGATCGCTCCACATCAATCTCGAGTGATGATGAGTCCTCGTCACCCTCCTCCTCGCCACGTTGCCTCACGGCTCTAGGTAATGATGAGGTAAATGATGAACCTTCCAAAGCTAAATTGATCTCTACAATTAAGGTTCTTCGTGATTGCCTTGAGAAGCAATTTAGAAAATCATATGATTTGATTGAAAAACTTGCTTTACTTCAAAAATCATATGATGCTCTAAAATTAGATCATGAAAATTTGCTTCTCAAAGACACCTCTAGTTGCAAGGTGGATGTTGGATTAACTTGCAATATTCTTGATGATGTGCCATGCTTAGAGTTAAATTCTTGCATGTCATCTAGAATTATAAATTCTTCTCCTTGCAATGAATTGCTTTATATACCTTGCAGCCCAAACGCTAGAGTAGATGTTGCTACTCAATGTAATTTAGTAGATGAATTGACTTGCTCTATTTCAAATTCTAGAGATTCATCTAATAAATGTGCATCCACCTCTAGCGAGTTTTAAGCCTTGCAATGCTAATAAAATTGCTTCTAGTTCCTCTAGTGCTTGTTATACTAACAATCTTGTAGAGGAAAACAAAAGGCTCAAGGCGCAAGTCATTAGTCTAGAAAATGACTTGGAGAAGTGCTACAAGAGCAAAGCCATCCTCGACAAGATCTTGGCGAGCCTCAGGCACCTCAAGATAGAAGAGGACTTGGCTACATCTCCAAGAGGGAGAAGAGCAAGAAGAAGCACAATGCAAGAATGAAGACGATTGTGTGCTTCGGATGCAACAAGAAGGGCCACTTTGCCTCCGTGTGCCCCAATAAAGTGGATAACAAGGCCACAACTCCAACTTTGAGGCAAGCCGACAAGAAGCAAAACAAGAGAAAGAGGCGTTCAAAGCCTACTTGCTTCAATTGTCGAGAAAAGGGACACATCGGTAAGGATTGTCCCAAAGGTATAATCCCTAAGCCTACTCATCACTCTAATAATCATTTGCTTAGGAAGGACAAGAATGGCAATGTAGTTGCCAAGCTTGTCAAGTCCCCTATGCCCGCTCAAAATGATAATGATCATTTGCATAGGAAGAGTAAATCTAGAAATGGATTTGCTAAAATTGTTAGGACTCCTAAGCCCACTCAAAGCAATTCCAACAAATTGCTTAGGAGAAATAACAATAGCAAACAATTTGCTAGATTTGCTAGATCCACTAAGCAAATGCATAATATCAATTATCATATGCTTAGAATGGATCAAACTAGAAATAGGTTTGCTAATTATGCTTGTCCTCCAAAGCCATCTCACTTTATTCCAAATATATTACTTAGGAGGAACTATAAAAGCAAATCTATTCCTAGTAAAGTTAGTCATGTAAATAATGCTAATATTAGGACCATTTGGGTTCCTAAAACTATGGTGACTAATATTGTTGGACCCAACAAAGATTGGGTACCAAAACCGCCTAAAAGAATTTAGGTGAAACGAGATGGATTGGACGCTTGATCTCCACAAGAAGAAAAAGGGTATCATCTCCAACAAGTGGTGTCAAGCATAAAGATAATCAAGTCAATCATGAGCCAATGCCATCTCGGTAACAAGTATTTAAATTGATTATATTATTGCTTCTAGCCTTGTGTAGATATAGATGCATTAGTATCATGAAAATCGATTTAATTGCTTGTTAGTAGTACTTGCTCTTGCTTTTAGTATTATTCCCTTATTGCAATCTTGAGCAAGTTTAAAACGGCACATTCAGAGTTAGTGCTATTTTATATATATATCACATTTCCTAAGTGTGCCAAAATAATTAAGTGCTAACGTAGCTCTTCTACTTGATCCATTTTAGTCAATGTATGGATTTGAAGTGAAATACGTAATCTTGACTAAAAGGTCCATTTCCAGCACTTAAGTGAGTTTTGCCAAATGAGTCAAGTTTCTTGTTAATATTTGACTCACAAGGGTTTGTGTAACTCATATAGACATTTGAATATTTTGTTTGCCCTTGTTGATCTCTTTTTTTGGCAAAACTAGAAAATCTCGTGAAACCTAAAAACTTTATTGCCACATTCAATTCCTTGTGAATTCGAATGTCTTCTCTTTTGAAATTGCTCTAAATTTGTGGTTATTGTTTCTCTTGTTTATTTGGAGCATTTCTTAGTGGTTTCATGATTTCTCTCGAGTCTTATTGCTAAATGCCATTTGTGAGTTTTCTAGTTGAATTCTTCTCTATTGGCATTTCTTTTCGATTTGATTCGTCTTAGTGAGCTTTTGGTGAAATGACTAATACTTCCTATATTTCGTGCTTCAAAAGTGGAAATATGACGGGAAATTGCTTCAAAAGCGTATTGTGTTTACTGTTGAAAACTGCCTAGCAATTGACTTCAATCTCTTGCATTTCCCAGATTTCCCGCTGTTTTGGCCGAGCAGTATAACCCGGAGTATCCGGACATTTTGTCCGGAGTATCCGAGTTATCCGGAGTATCCGGATCATACATCCGGACTATCCGAGTTAACTGGCTCGGTTAGAAAAACAGTTTTGTCTGTTTGAAGCTCACCAAAATCTCTTTTTCAATACGAATTGATATTCTATTGAATCAAGTTGATTTTTGCTGTTTGAATGGATAAGTTTGTGCCAATGGCTTTTAATCTTATCACAAATTCGTTTAAAGCCATATAAGTGCTCATTTCCATTCAAAGCTTATTTGTCCCTTGCATGTAGCTAACCTCTTGGCGTATGTTGCGAATGGGTGAAGCTCATGCTTTTGGCTTGCATGACTTTGACTTGCATTTGTTGCAAAGGTTGATTTCTTGTTTGCTTTTAATTCAACTCCTTATTTAAAATTTGTTTGGAGCTAGTTTTAGCATGAGTTGCCAAAACGAGGATGCTCAGGCAAATCGATTTGATTTATTGAAAATATTTGTTGGAAAATCTTCTCTTGCATATGGAGTTCTTATCCGAGAGTTCTCAAATTTATTCGAACTTATAAGCAAGATTGATAACGTGAATTTGACTTAGTGTCAAATCTAAACCTCTATTTGTTCTTATTGGAATATCTTTTGTATGGAGGACTTTATTTGAGAAATTCCTGTTGAAAAGGTCTCTTGATTGTCCATGGATCATCTCCACAAAATCCTATGGTCATTGGACTTCATTTGACTAAAATTTGCAAATTCTCAGTGTTTGGCCGAATAGGTCAACCCGGAGTCTCCGGACATTTGTTCCGGAGTATCCGAGTTATCCGGAGTATCCGGACTATATGTCCGGACTGTCCGGGTTGACCAGTTCAGCAAAGTTTGTACTGTTTGCCCTTCCGGACTCTCTGGTTATTTTATCCGGAGTATCCGAACCTTGTTTGGTTGATTTGATTCTTTCCTTTTGATGAAATTTGAGTTGAGCATGAGCATAGCTCCATGATCCTTTTAAGATAAGTTGGGAGCACATTTACTCAAATTCTTTGTCCTCAAATCAACCTAAGTTCTTGGCAAGCCTTTCAAACTTTTCAAGTCTTCTCTGATTGAAAGTGCTTTGTGGGGCTAGTGTTCTTTTATTGAAATTGATTGTGTCCTAGCCGCAATTTGCTTCCTCTCTCTTCTCTTTGAAGTTTATCTCTTAGAGAGTGGAACCTTTTCTTGTAAGTTCAAGAGTGAGCTCGTTTATGGTTTATTCATTACCTCTGTTTGAACTTCAAGAATTGAATCCAGCGTTCAAATCCTTCTTTGTGCATTGAATTCAATCAGTATTTTAGCATGCATTGGAGTATTAGTATCATGTCAACCTTTTACCTCATGCATATTACACTTAGACCTTGTGAGACTGACTTGGGTCAAGTTGAAAGATACTTGTTCCTGGAAATCGTGTGCTTATCTGTTGGTGTTCAAGGTTTGGAAAAGTGAGTCAACTTCGACGGTGAGATGAAGGAAAGGAGTGTAGCTCCAGAGTCCGAGGGATCCGATGCCGTGCGACTTGACCATGACTGATTCGAACATACAAATGCATAAGAACCGGCTGAAGGGACGTATTTCTTTCTCGACCATATTTAATAAGGTCTTTGTACACCATTAAGCTAATTGCCTTAAACCTTAAATGGTGTAATGATTATCATGATAAGTATTCCAATTGGTATCAATTCTTTCAATCTTTATGTATTTCAATTGGTAATTAGATTGCTCGACGATCGTGTTTCAATTGCTTGTTAATTGGTATCGCTTTCTAATTGATGCTATATTTATCAATTGGTATCCTCTCATTGATAATTGCATTTTCTCTCTACGTAAGTGTCATCTAACATTTTACGATATAAGGTTGATTGATATGGATGACACCATGCTAAAGGAGGAGGAAATGTAAGTTGAAGATCACATTAGTAAGAGGTATACATTGCTCTTTAAATTGATCATAAGCATGTAATTCAATTCCATACAGTGGCTATATGATATTAATTATTATGCTCTGTTACACATATTTGCTATATGATCTTTGTCATGATTTAAGCACTTCTTACATTCTTGTGAATCATGACTTCATTTAAATTGGTATCATTGAGTTCATTTATTGCTTATCCAGAATTACTCAATCGGTACCATGTTGCTTAGTTTTAGGGGGAGCTTTTGTGTATTAGAATATTCTTTTAGCTCTTCCTCATTCATTTGGTATTCATTTTTGCTCTTAATGGATATTTGTTCTTAATTGTCTACAAGTGGTATTCCTTAAATGTGTTTATTGCTTATGTGCATCCAAATGTCATCTAATATGCATTTGTGAGCTACTTTTAGTTCCTTGCATATGACAATCACGTCTTTTGGATGATACTTCATTAAGGTATGCCCTTGTACACTATCTACCTCTCTCAGTTGATACTTTATTCAATCATGAGTATGTACCTCCTTTATATCTTTTGACTCATGATCATTATCTTTGTGATGCCATGTCGTGCTTGTCATTTACATATGTTTTAAGGCATCATAGTCTTTTAGTATCAATTTATGACGTTAGCTTATCCATAAACCTAAATCTAGGATATTATAGCTTTCATATCTTGCCTAGATTTTGGGGGAGCTTAATATTATTGTCTTATTACTAGCTCCTTTGTTTTATTTTGTTCTTCCTAATATTTTTATTGAGTATTCAATCTAGAGGGAGAAAAAGTTATTCTTTTTGGGATTAATGACAAAGGGGGAGAATTTATGGATTTATCAATTGCCCCTAATCGATTGACAAAAGAGGGAGAATATTTGGGGAGAATTTATGGACTTATCAAATGCCCCTAATCGATTGACAAAAGGGACAATGAAAAAGAGGAGAATATTTGTAAGTATGATCTCTTACTCATTCTCCGTGTTCATTTCAAAGCTAAATATCTTTATATTGTCCTTTGGTGCATTTGTTAAATCGTTTGTCATAAATCACCAAAAAGAGGGAGATTGAAAGTGCGTCTAGGCACTTATGTTGTTTTGGTGATTAATGACAAACGATTCATGACAAACGCATGTAATGTCAATCAATGTAATTGTATAAATATTAACTTAGTGCTTAACAAATGACAAACCTCTAATATATTTATATTGTTATGAGACTAACATGTTTATTGCCTAGTTGAATATTAGTCTCATCTATTTTAGAGGAAAATCAATTGAAATTTGGTTAAGCAAAAATGAGGTATGCAATCTCGGTATTCATTCCATATTTGTCATTGCATTCCTCTTTAGCAAATGCATATTGAACTCTAAGTAACTTGTTGATTTCATATGTGCACATTGATTCATGTCATAATTGCTTGTGCATATATATATTCATTTGAGTTCATTATGTGTTTTGTTTTTAATATGCTTGTGTTAACTAGAGTTAAACTTCATTGCTTCATATTGACTTGGTGCATACATGTCTTAGTTGTATATCTTCTAATGCACCTCTCCTAGTGAAGTTTAATCTAGAATTGGATCACATCATTTACTCTCATTCCAAATATTATTTGCACATGTACAATTCATGTATATTCTATCATGTGTTTCATTTAAGCAAAGTATGTGATCCTTGCCTTGATTTAAATGATTCATCTTATTGGCAATTATCTCTCTAAGTGCATATAGATCAATCACATATTCATCATGCTGCACTTAGTAGAGAACAATTCTTATGTCAAGTGTTTTCGTTGATATCATGCCTATTTATATGAAACACTTGTTGTATTTCATCTCATTCATTTAATTCTAATTCATATCTTTTGAGCTTGTGGGACTAATGTGTTTGCTAAGTGCTTTGATAAGAATTAGGTCCCAAAGCTGTGTGTATGATGACCAAGTGGTTTGAAGGATGATAAGCGAGTCAAAGTCAACAAGACAAATGTGTCACCAACAGTGAGGACTAAGTCAGATTCGACTTGATGGAGGATCGTCTTGGTGATGATCGAGGTCAAGGTCGAGAGGACGAGAGTCTCATGAGGTGAAGCGCGTTGAGGTTGACAAGACGAAGGGCATCATCAATCTTTGTGGAAGCGTCATCATGCACCGTGCATCCTAAGAAGTCGGCAAAGCTTAGTGTAAGACTTAGATTTTGTGTTTAAATTTGAGTCTAAGGATTGCCGTACTATTAAGAGGATGCAATCGTTGAAATCACTTAGACAAGTCTCAAGTGCTCAAAGTGGTCTATCCTTGTCTAAGGTTGAGAAACCCAAGTCACACCGTGTTCACCTAGGTGTAGGTGGGTTGGTGTGAGGGTTAGAAGTGTTGTTAGTATCGGAAAGTGAGAATTTGAGGTCTCCTTGTGGATTCTTTGTGCAATCAAATTTTATCCTTTGGGATTTGGGTAGTGAGACCTTGTTATTTGGATAGCCATCGTTCATAGCTTTCCGAAAAGTCCGAATTTGCGAAATCGGAGTCCGGATCAAAAGTTATGCCCGTTTTGATCGGATGCCGTGTCTTTGCTGGGAGATCCGGAGTATCCGGGTTGTAACCCGGAGTCTCGGGTTATCCGAGTATCCGGATGATTCCGAGTATCCGGATGATCCAGAGTCTCCGGGTTTTTTCCGAGTCTCCGGGTTGCCCAGTTCGGTCCCAAACGGCTAGTTTTTTGGGTTCCTCTATTTAAGGCCCCTTTCTTGCCCACTTCAAGGTAGCCGTTGGGGGATGTTTTGCTGGGTATTTGAGGTGTTCTTTGTGAGTGTTTGAGCCCCCAATACTCCTCCCTACTCCTTAGATCTTAGTGATCCCCTTTTGTGAAGGGTTGGGTAGTGGAGAGAGGTGTTTGGATTGAGGATTGATTTGAGAAGTGGAGCTGGTTCCTTGGTGCTTTGAGGTGTTATTCTTAGTGATCTTGAGCTCCCAAAAGCCCCTCTAACCCTAGATCTTAGTGATCCCTTTTGAGTGAAGGTTTGGGTGTGAGAGTGGGTAGTGATCGGATTGAGTGTGATTAGTGTGTTGAGCACTTGAGGTGGACTCTAAGTGAGTTTTTCGGGAGCATTTGTTGCTCTTGGAGGTTGAGGTCTCCTAGACGGCTAGGAGTTGCCGGTGAGCTTCCAAGCTTTGTGTGGAAGGCCACCGAAAGTTTGTAAAGGCCGATTCTGCCTCCGCAAGGAAAGGAATCAAAGAAGTGAAGACCGGCGAGTGCATTGTGCAACACCGGGAGGAAGAGGGTTGAAAGAGACCCCGGCTCAAGTGTGACCGAGCCGCCTCAACGGAGACGTAGGATCCCCTCAAGGATCCGAACTTCGGGATAAAATCTTCGTGTCTCCTTCCTTACTTCGGTTTCCTCTTTTGCTCATCCGCTTAATTTGCTTTCGATTCTTGTGATTAGATCAATTAGATTGTGTCTACTGCATCTATTCTTGCTTGTATCCTTACTTTGTTGCAGTAGAGTAATTTGTATCTCTTGAATCGAAGGAGTAATTAATTTTGTTGCACTCTCTCTATTCTGACCGAAACAGGCAACCCGGAGTATCCGGTATATTGATCCGGAGTATCCGGACATACCGGAGTATCCGGACTAAATATCCGGAGTCTCCGAGTTGACTGTCTCGGGCTAAATTGTTTAAGTTGCAAAACTTAATTATACCCTTTGCTTCCGCATTATCTCTGTTTGTTTAATTTTAATTGGGTATAATTTTGTAATCGCCTATTCACCCCCCCTCTAGGCCGACATCCCGGTCCTTTCACTAAGAGGATTGAACTCGTTGGTTCTTGGTTTATTTGCAAATAAGTAGAATTTTAATGAAATTCTTTTAGAGTATGTGATTAACATTTGCAAATGTGTTTTGCAAAGTATTGTGATCATGTGTTGATCCTCACATAGTTCAAAGAATTATTCTTTGTTGATTTGGAGAAAAGTTTCTGTGTGAAACTTATCTTTTGCTTGGGAGCCGGAGCTACTGTAGGCTTAATGCCAGCAGTACTGTATTACGAGTCGGTACTACAGCTCATTTGAGCGGTAGCTATTTTCCAGAGAATGTGCTTCTTGGGAAATCGGTGAGGTCAACACTACCGCTGTGTTAAGGTCGGTACTATCGGAGGTCAGTAGTACCGCCCGTGAGTGTTGTAGTTATTTTCTAGAGATGGTGCTCTAGAGTTTCTAGTGGTCGGTACTATTGCAGGTAAAGGCCTGTAGTACCGCTCGGGTGGGAGTATTGTTCCTAGTTGGGCGGTAGCACTGGAGGTGCTGTGCAACGGTAAGATTTGAGCCGTTATTCGAACGTTGGAGTCGAGGTTGGTACTACTGGCCCTACATAGGCGGTAGTACCGAAAAACCTATTTTTTTCCAGAATTGCCTCCAAACAGCTAGTTTTCTTTGAGAGGCTGTAAAAGGAGGCCTTGGGGGGCATTTGCTAGTTGCTGAGTTTTTTGGGTGTCTACGGGAGTGAAATGCATGTGTTGCATTCCTCAATTTATCCTTTGAGCTAAGAGTGAGCCCTAATTGCATGTATTGCATTTAGAAGTGGGTTCAGAGTCTCATTGTGCATGTGTTGCACTTGAGGAGGATCCTAGTGCATGTGTTGCACTTGAGAGGTTATCGTAGTGCATGCGTTGCAGTAGGTAAAACTCAAGCAAAATGCTTGGCTTATTACTCTTGGTGTTTGCGTAGAGCGTCGTGTGCGGGAGCTTCCAACGGAGGTTGTGAGAAGCTCAGCAAAGTTTATGAAGGTTGAATCTCACCTACTTGGAAGGGTAAAGAAGTACGACTAGTGGGATCGAGGCGGGTGCTCATTGTGGAGCCGGTCCATCGTATTTAGGATTGCCTCAATGTGGATTAAGGGAGACCGACAAGTCTCTGGGACCACGAAAAAATGTTTGGTGTGTCTCTTGTGCTCCTTTATTTTCTTACAGTTCTTATTCTTATTATTTCTTAATTGTATTTAGAATTGCAATTTCTTGTTAGAGTGTTAATTAGTTAGTGTACTTATAGTATCTATTTTTAGAATTACCTTTATCTATTTTTTTATTACAAAAAGAACTACCTATACACGGGGCAACACATATCAAAGTGTGGAATCTTTTTTTTTTTGAAAAAGAATGACCTATATCCAATTTTTTAGAAAATAATTACCTATATCTAAGGACAATATTCTTATTCTTTATGTCGGGAAGATTTGGAGCCCAAGGAGAGCGCCACCTCATCCTTTTCGAGAAAACACATCCGAAAAATCTAAAATTACATTTAGGTCCTTTCACTTGTTATTTTGCAAAAAAGGATCTTGTAGTTCCGCAGATTCACGAAAGGGTTCTGCACTGGTTTTTTTTTCGTTTTCCCAGAAGGGTCCTTCGAAAAAACTGAAATTATGTCTAGATCGTTCCACCGATTATTTGCAAAAAGGACCCTTAGTTCTATAGATTTGCGAACGTGCCCTTCACCGTTTTTTTGGCAAAAAGGACCCACTCGTAGTTCCGTAGATTCATGAACGTGCCCTCCACCTTTATCTTTTGCAAAAAGACTTCATAGTCACACAAATTCGCAGATGTCTCCCACCTAGCCCATTTTTGAAAAAACACATCGAGAAAACTGAAATTACGCTGAGGTCCTCCAACCGTTTTTTTGAAGAAAAAAAAGAACAAATTTTACACGCGCGCGACGTAACGTGCGATTCTACCTAGTATATATATCAAAGTGCGGATTATTACTTTATAATAGTTAAATTCCCACAAAGCAACCAAAGAAAAGAAACCGCACCCAGCCTCGTCTTGTTTTTGTTTTCCTTTTGTTTTTCTTCAGACATGTACCCACCCGGTTGGAGAACGATCCCACGATAATAATAACGATAACGAAGCATTAAATCGGTGTCAACTCGAGCAATCTCACTGCACAATCGCCGATTATATGGAGTGTCATCAGCGACGGCGTGCATGATGATGATGCATATTGATTTCTGGCGCAGAGAAAGGGAAAAAGGAAAGAAAAGCCACGATGGACTCATGAGAGAGAGAGAGAGAGAGAGAGAGAGAGAGAGAGAGAGAGATCCTTCCCCCGACAAGCAAATCCAGAGGAAAGCATTTACCCGGGCCCACCATCCTCCCACCCCCACGTGGGCCCCAGCGCACGCGCGCGGGGCCCACCCCTCTCCTCGCCCTCCCTCAGCTGCGTCCCTCTCCTCCGCCCTGTGACTGTGAGTGACTAGACCGAGACACAAATCACGAAGCGCTCCTCCTCCGGTTCTCCTTAAGAGGGGGACTTATTATTAGGGCGCAGTGCCTTTTACGATCGCCTCCTTAATTGAGATACGATCACGAAGGAAGGAGGACGCGGCCGGCCATTGTTTTGTTTTGGAGAATAGGATGGGAGCAGCAGGAGGAGTTGGAGGGGAGGTGGAGGAGGCGGCGGTGAGGGTGCTGGTGGTGGATGACTCCCCCGTCGACCGCAGGATCGTCGAGCTGCTCCTCAGGAACTACAAGTGCGGCGCCGCCACCTTCCACGGTCAGCTGCCCACTTCGCCGTCGCTTGACACCTTCCGCTATCGATCGGTTGTTGAGCTTCCTCGATACATTTGTCTCTTCTTGCTGTTGCGTATGTCAGCTGCTAAGCTGTCCGTATGCTCATGCGGGTCTTGCTTTTGTGCTGTTCTAATGCTCTTGATACGCCCATCTCTTCTTGTTGATGCATGATGGTGTTGGAGTTAAATTGCCTTGATCATACACAGCTGCTTCTTTGCCTTCTTTCGAGCTCCTCGGCTTGAATATTGGAGAACGTGGTATTAGCAATACTATAACCCTGCACCAATACATCTTTGACCATGCTTTTACTATCCCGTTCGATCTTCTGCGATTAGCCCTCTCTCTCTCTCTCTCTCTCTCTCTCTCTCTCTCCCTCTCTCTGCGCGCGCGTGCGTGTTTTTCTTATTACCTATTTAAGTTGAGTAGTTCTTGTGTAATATCTTGGCGCCTGGGTACTAACTTATCCCTGCTGCTAATTTTAATTTGCTCTTTGCAAGTCTAATGGCAGAAAAGAGCTTTCCAAAAATTCGTGTTACAATCTGAAAGCGCTCTATTTCATTCCTGCAGTTACAGCCGTGGACAGCGGCAAGAAGGCCATAGAGCTTCTGGGATTGAAGGAACAGGGGAAGCAGCTGGATTCGTCTTCTGCAGCCGCTAACACGAACGTGCGTCCTCCCTCCCTCCCTCCCTCCTCGTACTGAAACGGCCAAACACTCACTGTACCAGCATTGTGTTGTGTAGTTGTGCACCACTCCTGTGAAGCGGCTCCGTACATGCCTATGCTTGGAAAAATAAAATAGATAAATCAATGCTAGGGCTACCGAAGTATAGATTTCGTTTGTACCACCTGGCTTTTACAGCCAAGAGAATGCACAGAACTTGTTTCAGCCCAATACCTGTTACAGTACAATGAACGACTTGGCTGAGCTGAAGCTGTCTGATAAATGCCATGCCATGCTACTAGAGTACTAGTATGCTAGAGGTAGACGGTACATGGAGTGGTGTATGAAATGAAATGTAGTTTTGGTTTGCAAGTTTAAAAAAAAAACAGAGAGATGGACGCGACTCTGAAACTAGGCCGTCTTGGATCATTCGCAGGAGCTAAGCGTTGATATCGTGCTGACTGACTACTGCATGCCGGAGATGACCGGCTATGACCTTCTCAAAGCCATCAAGGTAATGCATGCAGTTCCTTTGCCTTCAATTCTGCCTTGTCCCGGTTGAATCGGACGCCGACGAATCTCTGAATTCTCGTCAGGCTCTGAGCTCTCCAAACCCGATCCCGGTTGTCGTCATGTCGTCGGAGAACGAGCCCCAGCGGATCAGCAGGTGAAATTCCTCGCTTTCTTTCCCCCTCCCTCCCCCATCATTCTGTGCAAAGCAGATGCTGCTACATTATACATACACGATGAAAGCTGCTAGCTTTTGCTCTCTGGCTATGCACCGTGCATGGTTCGAGCCCTTTCTGAAAGCTAGATTTGCGCAACTTTTCATACGGAGAGAGAGAGAGAAGCAGCTCGATTTGTACATGAGCACTAACAGGCTCACCTCCTCCCTTGATGAAAGCAGATGCATAACAGCGGGTGCCCAAGATTTCATCCTCAAGCCTCTCAGGACCAAAGACGTGCAGCGCCTGCGAAACTGCTCCAGCGCCAAGCCCAAGGACGCCGCCGCCGCCATTGACGCTCACCGCGACCGCGAGAGCATGTCGAGCAGGAGGAAGCTTCCCCCGGATCACGTCGCCACCAAGATGGCCGCGTCGGAGAAGAGATCACACCTGACAGGATTAGCCATGGCATGACTCTTTCTTTCCCACCGCTCCTTGCTGTTCCGTCACAGTCGTATCAACATTAACCCATCGGTTTTTTACATGCTCGTTTTTTTTTCTTCCTTCTCTCTCTCTCTCTCTCTCTCTCTCTCTCTCTCTCTCAGGTGATGAATGCCTCTAGCATCGGGCTGCCGCACTACTTCCAGTTCCTCGTCAAGGTCATCCTGCTGGCGTACGCGATACTGTGCCTGGGCGAGGTCCTTCACAGATGGTCCAATGGAAGCTCCCTCTCCCTGTGGTGCGCATGAAAGTCGATGGAACATGTCCGGTGTAACTTAGGGTTGCAGGCGTATGTTCCCTTTCCTGCTGTAACTCAGGCACGAGGAGCTCTTCCTCTCTCCCCCTATATTTCGACAGCCCTGCAGCTCTCCTAGGTTGATTGCTTGTTCTCCCCGAAGATTCTAACCGGAAGGGGGGCTCCTGAGCATTGCTATCTGGGAGAAGAACCTCTCGCAGATACCCGTCTTGTTGCTCGTTGTATAAAAATGCATGATTTCAGTGGATTATCTGATGTCGTTTTTAATCCAGACATCGATTTGATACGCTGATGCAGTCGTCCGGAGAAGCTTCCCCTGCGTTTCTTTGGGCGACGTTCACCTGCTCTGCACCTTACACTGCTATGGGAAAATGAATATATACAAACGCACACGACGATAGAGTTGTCGTCACCAGTTCATCGAACCGTTTTTGAACTGAGAATCGAGACGCCCACCAGTTTATCGTGAAAATCGAACGAAAATCGTTAAAAACTGAAGAGTTTCGAAACTAAGCGTTTGAACAAAAAAATTTCAAAACAAGGATTAGAAAAAATGAAAACCGGTCGGTTTTCTCGAAAAACCGATCAGCGACTCGAACCGTTTGGGTGGTTGGTTTTTTGAGCGGTTTTTGTTGATTTTCTTGAAAAATCGCTCGGTTTTCAACCGGTTTTTATCGCCTAAATTTTTTTCAAATTTTTGAATTTTTTTTTAATTAAACCGATTTACCGATCAGTTTAGGATTTCAAATCAGCTCGATACGATCAAAAACCATGATTTTCGAGTGGTTTTCGTCGTTTTGTGAACCTGATTGTACCCGTCGGTTCACTCTAGTCCTCTGTACAACCGCGTTAACCGTATTATTCAGCAGATTTCGCCGGTGCTACATCAAAATCTTCTTACAATAGAAGAGCCCTCTAGTTTTTATTTCCTTCTTTCTCAGGCTGCCAATCTTGTTGCAGCAGCCTCGTTGTTCTTTTTCAATTGGGGATCTGATCTGCAGGCGGTGCTCCTGCCGTCTTTTTTTTTTAAACACAGAGTTGTATTTGATATACAATTCTAAAACTTAGGATGGGAACATAGTTGTATCTCTAGTACAATTGTTATGGCTCACATATTATATATGTTTAATCTACACTGTTGTAATATGCACTCATCACAATCGACAGTGTGAACCCTTCCCCTTTTCTTCGATTAACGTGATAATTTTTAGCTTAGAGCGAGCATGGTGTTTTTTCTATCTCTTTAATAATGTGATAATAGATTGTTAGTTTATACAAAGTGACTAGAAGATATTAATTAATCGGCATGAAAAAAGAGAAGCCGGCGCTTTTCTAGCCCCTAACAACTTTTTGTTTTTGCAAATCTAGCTCCCTTCAAACGTAATTGTAAAAATAACCCCCTCCCTGATCACGAGTGCGTCAGCATGTAACACGTGTCACCTACAGCGCTCCCGTACTGAGATACCGAGCAGCATGAGCTCGAGAGGAGCTACCTACCGAGCTTTACTACCTCGGTAACATTAATGAGCTATTTAATTATGTAAGGGTCATTAATTAAATGATTAATCTAGTAATTAATTAACTAAATCTAATAATTAATGATAGAAATTCCTACCAAGCTATGGTACATCGACATCTCCTGTCGTGGCCCACAATACGACAGAGGACACATCTGTCAGTGTTTTTACAATTACATTTAAAAATATCAAATTTGCAAAAAAAAAAAATTATTCAAGGTTAGCAAAGCGATGGATTAAAAAAAAAGAACCGACAACCTCAGGCCAGTACAAGCCAATGCTACTAACAGTGATCCTCCGTCCTATAAAAGATTCGGTGTACAAAATGATAATTACGAGTCAAGGAGATGCAAGGCGATTGGCTGGAGAATTATGCAAATCTACTGTTGATCCAAGCTGCGCAGAGTAGGGAGACCTCATAGCCACTTTGGCTGCATAGTTACTGGATTAGTGGATTCAATATAAATCTATACGAATTGTCAACCGAATTCATTGAAATCGAATCAGTTTAGGATTCGTATTCGCAGTGTAAATTAAAAAAATGACGAACTGTGAATTTTAATCCCGTAACATAACTCGGAGTTCTGGTAACTATGCCTGCAGGACATGAGACATAGTACAACCAAGCCTCGCAATTAAGCATTTGAGGAGCAGGAGCACAATTAAAGCTACCACTTGTTAGATTTAGGGTTTGCACACGCACAGCACACACACAAAATGGGAACACACAAGATTTACGTGAAAAACTCTTGCGGAAAAAAACCACGGGAGATAAAAATGTACTATGATGGTTCAATGTACATGTATAAAGATTGGCTTTATATAGCCACAAAATTAGAGATAACAAAGGAGTCCTAGATAACAAAGGTTAGGATATTGAGTTTGAATCATATTCCAAACAAACCTCCCATTGACTCAAAATCTATAATGAAAATTTGTCTCTAAGAAGCCCCGAAGGACAATTAATCACCATGAATGCCAACCAAGTCAAGGCAATACTAGGCAATATTTGAACTTGGTATTAGAGAGTGTCTTGGTGAGCATGCCTGCAGGATTTTCATTAGTACGTATCTTTCCCACAACAATCTGTCCTTCACCAACAATATCATGAATAAAGTAGTACTTGATATCAATGTGTTTGGCCTTGGCATGATATGTATCGTTCTTGGTTAAACAAATAGCACTCTGGCTATCAAAGTAAACAGTAAGAGTATCATGTTTAATGCCAAGTTCAAAAACCAAACCTCGCAACCAAATAGCTTCCTTAACGCCTTCAGTAGCGGAAACATATTTCGCTTCAATAGTAGAAAGAGTGGCAACAGGCTGTAAGGATGCCTTCCAATTGACTGTAGAACTACATTAAGAGAAGATATATCCAGAAATTAATCTTCTTTTATCAAGATCACCGGCATAATCAGAATCAACAAACCCAATAACATTATTTGTCTTCACTTTATTCTTATCAAATATCAAGCCAAAATTAGAAGTGCCTTTTAAGTAACGAAGAATCCACTTAATTGCATTCCAATGCTCTTTACCAGAATTATGCATAAATCCGCTAACAACACTAACAGAATGACCTAATCTGGTCTGGTGCAATCATAGCATACATGAGATTACCGACTGCACTAGAGTAAGTAACACTAAACATATAGTCTTTGTCTTCTTCATTAGTAGGACACTGACTTGAAGATAGTTTAAAGTGAGAGGTAAAAGGCGTAGAAACTGGTTTGCAATCACTGAGATTAAGCAGGACAACCAGATATTTTCAAGTTTGAATAATCAACTGGTTTACCTGACTAAACCTATTATGGAATCTTAAAATCAATGGCTGAATATGGAGAGCGGTTAACCAAGTAAGAGGCTGTGGAAACAGTCTTAGCCCACAAATCACGCTTGTCATATAAACATGCATTTGAAAGTATGCAAAGGGCTCTTTCCATAAGAGTGCGATTCATGCGCTCTGCCACACCATTTTGCTTAGGTTTACTTGGAACAGTCAATTGTCATGCAATACCACGATTAGCACAAAATTGATTAAACTCACCAATGCAAAATTCTAATCCATTGTCAGTTCTAAATTTCTTAATTTTTTTGCCAATTTGATTTTCAACCAAAGCTTTTCAATTCTTAAACACTGAAAAATCTTCATTCTTATATTTTAAGAAATAAACCTAAATTTTGCGAGAAAAATCATCAATAAATGTTATCATGTATCTACATCCTCCAATAAAAGAAATCTAGAAGGACCCCAAAGATCAGAATGAACGTAATCAAGACTTCCTTTAGACTGGTGAGTTAACACAGTAAAACTAACCCTCTTTTGTTTGCCAAAAACACAGTATTCACAGAAATCAAGTTTTGCTAATATCATTTAAATATCCTTTATTGCATAAAAGATGCATACCTTTCTCACTCATATGACCCAAGCGCATATGCCAAAGCTTGGTGATGTGAGGATTTAATGCAATTATACAAACAACTACAGAACCTGTAACTGTAGAACCTTGCAAGTAATAAAGACTATTGATTCGATTGGCTTTCATAACAATAAGGTTGCATTTAGAAATCTTAAGAACACTATTTTCATCGGTATACTTATAATCCAAAGATTCAATAGTGCTTAAAGAGATAAGTTTTCTTTTCATTCCGGGAACATGGCAAACATTTGTAAGAGTTCTAACAATGCCATCATGAGTTTTAATTTGAATAGAACCGATGCCAACAATTTCAAGTGGAGACTCATCAGCAATCACAACATCACCACTACCAACAGAATCATAAGTAAAGAGCCACTTTTTAAGTAGACTAATATGAAAAGTGCAAGCTGAATCAATAATCCATGCAATTCGATTCTTCAAATTGGAAGTGATAATAAGAGTCTCACCATCAGATTCTTTTTCAATAAGACTAGCCTCAACAGGTTTATTAGATTGTGTCCTTTCATTTTTGTCTATCTTATTTTTCAACTTGAAACAATTGAAAATATCATGACCAGGAGTCCTGCAATGATGGCAAAAATTGTTGGATTTACGTCCTCTTGACTTAGATCTAGACTTTGATCTATTAGAATTGCCTTTATGCTGTGATCTATCTCTAACAAATAAACCCTCAGCCTTAACTTTAGATCGAGCATCAATATCAAATTTCTCATTAGACAATAAATTTGATTTAACATTCTCAAAACTAAGGGTGTCATGATTACCATAAAGCATAATTTCTTTAAAATATTTAAAGGTAGTAGGCAAAGAGACGACCAATAGAATAGCCTTAACTTCATCATCAATTTTTACCTCTAATTTCTCAAGATCAATGATGAGTGAATTAAACTCATTAAGATGAGACTTAATAGAGGTACCTTCCGCCATGCAAATTGTGTACAGACGTTCTTTGAGGCGCAATTTGTTGGCGAGACTTTTCTTCATGTACAAATCTTCCAATTTTTTCATAGTTGTGCAGCAGTGGTCTCACTGATAACTTCACGCAGAACATCTGTAGACAAACTGAGCTATATGGCGAAAAGGGCTTTCTGGTCATGTTCTTCCCATTGTTCATCTGTCATTGTTGTTGGTTTAGCTATAATGCTTTTTTGGCACCCACCTATGTAAGAACAACTTTCATTTGAACCTGCGCGATGATCTTGCTATCAAACTTCTCGATGTTAAATTTAGTGAATGACATAATGGAGAATAAAATTACAAATCAAACAATATAGTAGATTTTGAAGAAAAAAACTTTCCAGTGCACTCTGAGTGCGCGTAGCAATTATCTGGATGCGTCCTAGTACACTCGAGCGCATGAAGCAAATTTGGTTGAAAAAACTTTTTTTTTTCTTCCTCTGCCGAAACCTTTTTTTTCCTCTCGGTCTTATCCTCACCCGGACGGGACTTGAAGCTTGTTAATTGAAGGTCACGAATGTGAACCTCTAGACTTGACTTCAATTTGAGGAGAAGAACCGAGCATCTTGTCTTCACAGACTTCCGATCAGGACTTGGCTCTTGCGCGAGGAGAGACTGGCCGGGGTGACGCCAACGCGCAGCAAAGCAAGCGCAGAGGGGCGTCGAGTCGCCGGTGGTTGCCGATGCGGAGGAGCAGCGGACACGATCGATGCAGTCCTGGTGGCGAAGAAGACGGAGCCGACGGGAAGTTGAGCGGTCGACGTCGGAGGCTGGTGTGGCGTCGATCATCACAGCCAAAGTGACGCGATCGTCGAAGGGGACGACGCGTTCAGGAAGTTGAGAAGTCAACGATGGAGAGCCGACGGGAGGCCGATGGTCCGACAAGCAAAGCTTGGGTGCGCCGGTGGTCGGAGGGCGGTCACACGCAGAATCCGAAGCGTCGGAGGCGATCGATGCGGAGATGATGCGGAAGCCATGGAGACCGGCGGTCGATGCGGAGATGGTGCGCGCGGGCAATGGCACGTGCGAGATCGAGTCGGGTACTGGCTGGCGGCTGAAGACCCGAGACAGACACGATGACAACCTTGAATCGACGGTCCGAAATGGCGGCCGAAGTCGACACTGGAGGCGGATGGTAGGGCACGATGGAGGCTGACCGGCGATGGCTGAAGATCGAAATCTCCTATGCGCTTGCGTGCAATGTTCTAATACCACTTGTTAGGTTTAGGGTTTGCACACGCACAAAACGGGAACACACAAGATTTACGTGAAAAACCCTTGTGAAGGATCATGTGGAGATCCATCCTTGTTTGTGATGAGCATTTCACTTAATTTGATCTTGGGTTGCTCAGGTTTGAGTTTGATTCGAGTTTGGATCTGAAATTATTTCATTTGGAAGCATTTTGATTTGTGTCGGCTTGTTAGGTTACGGCGGACCTTAGGTCTAGTGCTTAGTGTTTGCGCCGGACCGGTTTGGAGCAAGGAAATCTTGGAACAGAGTGTTTTCCTTTTAGCCCCGGACCAAGGTGTGTTGAAAACAGAGAGTTTCACATTTGCGCCGGACCAAAGGGTGAAAAATCAAGTTCACGACGGACCATGAACAGTGCCTACACATTTACGACGGACCAAGTGACAGAGGAATTCACGTTCGCGGCGGACCAACTCTGACAATCCTTAGTAATTCGCAATTTTGGAGGTCTTTTTGTGCTCAAAATATTTTTTGGTATACATGAAAGTTGCAGAGAATTGTAAGACGCAACTTGTTCATGTTGACAAGTTTTTCATTTGAGCAACATAAAAAATCATTAAAAAATTGGGAAGATAAGTGCATTCGCAAAGGACCGAAAATGTTGGTCCGTCGTAGATGCATTTTGCTCTGTTGAGCTTTGACGAAAATTGCATATTATTCTTGAGCAATGCCATGTGATATGTTTTCCTTGTCTGTGATGGATACAGGGCTCTGTTTGGTGGTCATGGTGAGGTGAAGGGAGGCCGGAACTAGGCAAGGGTTGCCGGAGGTTCAAAATGGCCGGAGGTCGCCGGAAGATGGTCAGAGATGGAGCCAGTGCAGTCCAAAGAGGCAAGGAGACAAAGTGTCTGCTAAGCTTATGGCTTTTTAGGTCTAGTAGACCAGGGAGTTGTTGGTTTTTAGAGCTAAAGTAGTGGTCAAGTTAGCTGGTTGTTGGACTGATCACTTAAAGATGCTTTGAGAAAGCATGTGCAAGAGTGAATCAGTGCAACCTATGTGAGAGAAAATGTGGGATCAAATCTTGACCCTTGAAAGTTAGCTTAGGATTGAAGCAAGACAACCAAGGGTGAGAATTGATCCTAGAACACTATAAATAGAGGGGAAATGGTGCCCTTCTTCATGGAGGTTTTTGGTGCTCATTTGAGCTTTGCCCACATGAAGTGAGGCTTTGTAAAAACTTTCAAAGAAAAGAAATACAAAACATTCTCTCCACTCTGAATTTAAATTCTGCATTTACATTATGTCGTTACATTACGCAATTTAAATTCAGTTTTTACATTACACAATTTAAATTCAGTCTTTACATTCTCGCAATTTAAATTCTGCAAGTTGGATTTGCCTCCCCTCCTTATACTTGCTTCTGGTTCTTATTGCCAAGGATGAGAGATTGATTGGATGAGTCTTCACTTAGATCACAATCCTTGTTTCGAGTTTTTGCGAGAAACCGATCTTTTATGCCTCCATTGATGAATCCTTGTTTGATCGTGTTTTGATGAGTTTTTTTTTTGTGACCTCTAGCTTGCTGTGACTTGTGGGAAGGTATCCAAGTTTATCTTAATCTTCAAAATCCCACTAGCAAGTCTAGATCATATATTTGCTCTTTCGCCCCAGGAGAGAATTTTTGCTCCAAGATCTTTATTTCTTACAAGAGAGGTTTCAATTGGATGCTATTTGTCCAGTGTGTGGGGAAGTTTTATTTTGGGATCATTCACCCCCCTCTGATCGTCATTCCGATCTTTCACCTTGCAGGAAAAAAAAATCACGAGAGATAAAGATGCACTATGATGATTCAATGTACATATATAGGGATTGGCTTTATAGCCACAAAATTAGAGATAAGGAAGGAGTTCTAGATAAAGAAGGTTAGGATATTGAGCCTGAGTCATATTCCTTGCACAGTATATGCGAAGAGTGAACCCATTAGATTTGCACGGCAATCGTACCTCAGATTTATACATGCTATCTGCTCGAACAGCAACGGCAGTAATGGCGGATAGATTGTGTTCAGGAAGGCCAAGCTGGGGGAGATCCTTCATTGGACAGGTGACAGATCCTTCATAAGTGAACACAGAAGTGAGCACGGATGGTGATCTGGCCGCAGTAAAGACTAAAGATTGATCAGCTCTCAGCTCTTCTGAGTAATCTCAAGAGAGCTGATTGGATATGCCATCGCCAACACAAGGATCTGAAAAGTAGTGGCAGGCCGAGGTGAATTTTGTGCGCTCCATGGGTGGCATGCTGCCTTGCGCTTGCCCTGCCACCTTAATTGCTCAGGTTTTAACTCTAAAGCTGTTTCCTTTGATGCCTTGCTGGAAGAGAAGAGGAAATGGTGTTGTACAAGCAAAGCATGTGGCACATCTCTCAGAAACAGTTCTTATGTGACAGTAGTAATGATCCTGATGATACAAATGGATGCTTTCTTATGTGCATCGATTTGAAAGCAAATCCAATGGTCCAGAATTTAGATGATGGTTACTAAAGAAAACATCCGGATGAAACTTATCAAAAGTATAGGCATCATTCGGATGTTTTTATCCTAAAAATCATCCAAACTTTGGACCATACGATCAAAACACACATATGTAGGATCAATCCACCTCGACTTCAGGGGGGGTGTGCATCGATTTGAAAGCAAATCCAATGGTCCAGAATTTGGATGATGGTTACTAAAGAAAATATCCGGATGAAACTTATCAAAACCCTTCTTTTTTTCCCTCAACCACCAATGGGGTTTTGCTTTAAAAGGGTGGTCATAACTCATAAGACGATGAGCATTGCTGCATTAGACAGACAGACACAGGTTAGTTCAAAGTTCAGGCTGGTATGGACTCAGCGATCTGATACTTAAAATTGATAGATATCATGAGGATGGTGACTCTCAGTGCCAAATGTTTCGAAACCCAAGCCCGGTGATGTATGGTTCGGAAATCAAATCATGTGCGGTTGGCATACATGTGCGCTATGACCACCAGTTTCTTTTCTTAAAATCAAAGCACGAAATGAGAGAAAAAACACTACGAGTGATCACATGAACTGACGATAGACAATTTAATGGGCACTGCGTGCTGCACGCCGTACATCCGAAAAACCAATGATAACCTGGGCTGTATTACTGCACCGCAGAAAGTGTACAGGGCCGTTCCTGGGCCGGTGCAATAGGTACTATCGTCTAGGGCCCACGATGGGGAGGGGTCCCGACCGGCCGGCCCAGTCCATGTAAGTATACAACAGATCTGCATATATATGATCATCAGATCATGGAGTCATCAGATTCAACGAACGCCATTGCTCTCTTCCAGCTCGAGCCGTCACGTGATTGCCGCGAACCAGCAATCTATTCCCCAATCCCCGTTCGTCTCAGTCCTTTGACTCCTCGTGACGAAATGTTTGCGTCATCTTTGCAACTAAAGAAATGTTTTGATTATATACTTAACATATGCCTTTGCAATTAATAGATAAAAATAATTTTATTTTGCTGAAATTAAGGGCCCCATTTCTCGATCTGCACTAGGGCCCCCGAAATATAAGGAACGGCCCTGACATGGATACACAGTTGATTTAACAGGAGGAAATTCAAACCATTGAAACTGTAGAAACCGGGCCTGCAAACTTTTCCTATCTAGGCAGCCAGGAGCAGTATCTCCATATACAGTGAGTGAATCTATGCCATTGGATCACATTCATACACACTGAATAGCTATAGATACTGCGCGTTTGAGCAGAGCCGTATACATGCAGCAATAGTTGTGGAATCAGACGGTAAGCTTATAGGGGTACCTCCTCTCGTCGACGTGGTAACAGAGCCAGGGCTATACGACTCCATCTACCAGAGTTTAAATGCCCACCTTCGCGTACATGCGAGTGCGTTTTCGTTAGGATTTTGGTTTAGACATGTGCTATGGAGAAACACTCGTGTGTATGTGCTCGTGTATCTTCCTTGTAATCAGAAAATAATAATACAAAAACATCCAGATGAAATTTATCAAAAACCCAAATAATAATACAAAAACAATGTAGTCAGAGAGACTCGCCGGCGCAGACGGGGGTGGAGCAGCGGCGAAAATGTAGACACCTTAAACGCGTCCTTTCTGCAGGAGCTACTGCTTCGAATCCATTTTATTTTTACACGATCGATGTCGTGGTAAGGGCTGATTCTGACGGTTTGCAGGTGCTACTGCTGCGAATCGATTCTACAGGAAGCAGTGCCGTAATAAGGACCGATTCCAGACAGCAGGGAAGCCAAGAACGAGGCAAGCAAATTTTTTATGGCGGATTCTTGTCGGGTGCTGCTCTGCGCATCAACGCCTGACCGCACGAAACCTACAGTGCTACTACATTGGATCATAGCGAGATCTTTCTTTTCTTCTAGGTTTGCGCGCGCTTGCTCACGACGGAATTGAAGGGCATGGACGACAGATTGACCGGTATCAGAAATTGCTCATTGTGAGAGAGAGAGAGAGAGAGAGCTGTGAATTGTGATGGAGTGAGTACTCGCTTGGCGGGGAATGGCAGGCTTGCATTTTCCATCTCATTGTAGAGCCAAATCGAATCCAAGGATTTTGTAGTGCCATCACACAATTCCTCCAAACGAATTGCAGCGAGATCACCCTGTCAATCTTCCAAAAAATATTGCCAAAACCGGAAAAGTAACGCCTCCATTTCCCGTCCAACACCCATTCGCATCAATCTAGTGTACCCAAATAGAATCAAACAGATAGTCGTTGTATTAAGTTTCAAGATGATGGAGACATAGGTCGGCTAGCAAGACCTTGGGCGAAAAACACACCTATTTTTTGACATGAAAACATCAAAGGTGTGCTTGATTGGTGGGATGAGATTGAATGGGGTGAAATAATCCTGTACTGATAGTTCCATTGTTTTAGGTGAATAAAATAAATCAGCATCTATAGAGAATATTTTTCAAATTTGTATTCCACCATTCATGATGGGATGGTTCCATTTAAATAACGAAACACATAGATGATTTTTTTAAAAACCATCTCATAAATGTACCCCTTGATACAAGCAACTAAACACACTCCAACTGAATGAAGACATACAGATAGGCAACCATGGAGTGTTAGTGCAATAATTTGTAGCTAATGTTTGGACAACAGTGAGGCAAATTGGAGCGCATAAGCACATTATCGCTTTTATCTTACTACACCATAATGTTGCAACAACTAGGGAGTTAAAACTACAAGAAAATCCATCAGCAGTTAGTTCAGCACAAATTTGCTACAGCATCACACGGTGAGTGAGGCACCATTATCTTCTAGTGAAAGGCTTAGTACCATTGTAGCTGCCTTGGGCGCCCTGAAAAACAGATGACATCATCTGGTTAATCTGATGGGTACGATGAATCATAAACTGCAACTGAAGCACGATAGTTAAAATATGAAAACCCTAACAATTTTCATATCTCAAATGTTATTGCACAAAAAAGCTAGTGTATACCAACAGCTTCACAGTATAGTTCATGTACAAAACAAAAAGAATGCCAGAAGGCCGAAGGTTCACTGTGTAATCATTTTGACTAAATGGTTTGTTTGGAAGGAGAGGAGTAGTTTTATTGTTTAATCATCCATATGACTACGAAGGATGTAGCACACTAGTGGTCAAGGAAAATTGGAGGGAATGCTGCAATGCAGGAGAGAATTATCTCAGGAGGTTTGTCCAATAGAATGCTTTATACGTCAGTGGAAAGTTAAGCAAAGCCAAACAGGCTTACCATTGTTCAGTCGATTGGTATAATGCAGCTGAACTTCCAAAGCATGAACTAAGCATGTCAGTATTCACAACACCAGGGCTAAGAGAAATAGCAGCCAAACCAGGAGGCAGCTCCTTTGCTAAGGAGCGCGTTAAACCCTCAATAGCCCACTTTGAAGCACAATATGGAGCAACCTGAAACAACATTATGCAATTCAGTATGCATTTAAGATTTCACATGCAAAGTGAAATCTGTATTACAACAGCCTTTGACCATGTCCTACCTCAGCAGCAGAAGACCTTCCCCAACCAGAGGACAAATTAATTATAATCCCATGTTTCTTCTCTATCATAAGTGGTACAAAATGACGAAGCACATTTGCCGTTCCCTTAATATTTGTATCAACCACCACATCAAATTCTTCTGCTGGAACATTCCATGTCTTGTTATTCTTATTTATTGTACCAGCATTGTTTACTGCAATACCACCTCAATGGTTAGATTTCTGGAAGGATTCCCTTCGCGTATATTTGGAAAGTGCATACAAATATGTGATTACATAATCAACTTCAAGAAAGAGAAAAGATCTCCTTTTCATCAACTTCCAGCTGGCTTAGGGTGCACATTTGCATTTGAGCAGAAAATGTAACAAACCTATGATATCAGGAACTTGCTTCTTTTCCACAACAGCCTTTGCCAGCTCAGCCATGCTGCTGTCAGATCTCTACAACAGAAGCACCAACACGACACTTGAGAACGAAAATTTGTTTTAATGCAGTAAGCTGGCAAAAAATAAGTAACTTACATTATGCATTGTTTCTAACAAACAAAAAATTAAATGCCAATATGCCATATTTTGTTATTTTAACCTAATTCATATTTAGTATCACAATTCACAAGTTCCATCTCCCCCCAATTCCAGCAATATTAGCTAAAATCTTAAACAAAAGTATACAGACTGCTCGAATGAAGTGTGAACTGTTTACAATTATTGAAGCCGGTGAGTTCATAGCCAGATCTCTAATAGCAAAAACTCTCCAGCAACTTATGTATACACTAACCCCATAAAAGTAGAAATCATGGCCAAATTTGGCATACTTTGTCAATACATGAACTCACCCACACGTTTGATTTCATCCATAGCACCTTTTTTAATCTCCAAACCAACAAAACTTATCAAATGCCTAACTTATACTCCCTCCGGTCACAAACAGTTGTCATTTTGGACATAGGCGCAGTCAAATCTTCGAAACTTTGACTATCAATATCTTTTTAAATATTTAAATTGGATAAATGAAAATCATATGTGTAGATTTGTCTCGAAAAGTACTTTCATAATATTATAGTTTCATTGGGTTTTATAAATATATTGTAATAGAATTTAATGGTCAAATATGTGTTCTGGAAACCGTGTCGATGTCGACAATTATTTGTGACCGGAGGGAGTACGTAGATAAAATAGTCTAAACATCAGGTCCAAACAGACCATCAGTTTCTAACTCAGTAAGGTGAGGCACATATTGCAAACACGTTCAGCTAACAGAAATCCTAGATCATCAAGTATTACATCTTCGCGGAAAAGGAAATAACATCAAGTATCAGTATTAGGCCAGCACGACTCATGAATTCAAGCAAGTACAAGCTACCAGCCGACCCCCACGAAATATGCCACAAATTTGTAAAGCATTCGTCTAAAGTTCCATCCAAAGTGTACAGAACTCACTGAATCCCCAATTGGTTGGGCCATGTACATAGCAGCAAGACTCTAAACCTAGGAACTGGGGCTCAAATAAAGACTCCAGTAGCGGAATTCGAATAGTGTAGGAGCGGCATCGAACTAGGATTTCAAGCAACGGGACAGCTAAAATCCAAACCAAATTTAGCTCTGAACGAGACCTCCGGCGAACTGAACAACTAGGTCGCCGGTTCACGCACGCCCCAATTCAGTACAGTACAGGCAGCATTGAACAAACTGATTCTGAGGAGGGGGAGGAGGAGTAGCGTGTATTACGACGTCGGCGGCGGTGAGGAAGTGGCGGGCCGGGGAGGCGATCTCGGCCTCGAGGGAGCGGACGTGGTCGGGGGAGCGGCTGCAGCCGACCACGGCGTGGCCCCGGCGCGCGAGCTCCAGCGCAAGCGCGCGGCCCAGCCCCCGGCTGACCCCCGTGATGAGCACCGTCCTCGGCCCCGCCGCCGCCGCCCGCGCGGCCGCCGCGCCGCTCCCGCCCTTGGGCCCCGCCGCCATCTCGCCTCTCGTCTCCTCGGGTTCGTTCGCGTTCGAGTACGTGTGTGGCTGTGGAGGCAGGGGAGCTTGTGTTCCCGATAATTCGCTCCTCGTGGGCCAAAGGCCCATGGGCCGAATAGCTGATGTGAAGCGGGCGGTCTGGCCCACTAACGCGCCGTCTCCGTTCGGCCGCGGCTGCCATACACGTCGCCTCCGCCGCACCGTTTGGAGTGGTTTCCGTTTCCAGAACCGTCCCGATCCCTCCTCTCGCCGCCTCCGCCCTACCGATCGCCTCGCCGCCGGTAACGATGCCTCCCGCCCTCTCCCTCTCCCTCTCTCTCTCTCTCTCTCTCTCTCTCTCCCCGTTTGGCCAGTAGCTTATACCGATAGGTGGTATGATACCATAGTAGGGATACAGGGACTCAACTGATGTATTGATGTTGTAAACCAAGGGCTGATTGTGTAGCGGACAGGAGGACATACGGCTCTTAAGCCAAAGGCAATATTAAGAGTAGTCTTCTAATGGTAATTCTCTTACCAAGAGGAACTGTTGATATTTCTGTTTCTCATTTCCAAGGACTTTATTTTCTGTTATTAACTTATTACTAAATAGCCAAAAATGGTTCACTTCTATTTGACATAGCTGAACTACAGAGTATGGGATGTTTATCTTTCAATGGGTCTTGGGTTTAGTTAATAAAGTTTTGGGTTGACCTCAAAGTTTCTTGGAATGTTTTTTTAAAATAAAATATTTTAAAATGAAATTACAAAAAAAAAATACACCAAAAAGAAAAAATTACAAAAATACATCTATGTCGCCGTTTGAAATGGCGATAGAGGCTTGACTAACGAATTATTTTGTCGTGAATTCATTTAGTCGACGGGGTTGAGGTCTCTGTTGCCATTTGAATTGGCAATAGGCCCATATCGCCAATTCAAATGGCGATAGGCCCATAACGCCAATTCAAATGGCGACAGAGATGTATTTTTGTAATTTTTCTTTTCGAAATATTATTTTTGTAAAATTATTTAAAATATATATTATTTTTTTTAAAAAAATAAGTTTCTTGCCTTATGGCAGGTTTAGGCTTTTAGCTTAATAATCAACAACTGTTGTGCATTTAATATGGTTTGGAGCATGGTTTAACTGGTGAAATGATGCAGTTTACGCACTCTGGAAGGTTCCTGACCTGTTGCCCGCTTTTACACTTAAGGGTGGTGAGGTTTCACGCTTCATTATTGGTGGTGCTGATCTGAATCATCTGATGTTTCCCGGCATCAGCATACCCCCAGAAGGGTTACCCTCTTTTCACGCTGGCCAGCCGTGGTCAGTAAAAGTTCCTGCTAACCCTGCTCCAATTGCTGTGAGTTTCTCAGATTTTTCTTGGCACTTGCTTGGCCCAAAGTTCTTATGAAGTGGTGGAATTCTGTCAATTATGTACAAGTCCAACTTTTGTTGCCATTACATGCTTGACACAGGTTGGGACCACAACAACAGTGAGCAGTACTGAAGCCTTAAAGGCAGGGTTCCGTCGCAAAGGCTTTACGGATTGCGCATTACTGCAAGGATTCGTTATGGCAAGTACAATGGCTAGATCTGGATGCACATCTGAGTTTAGACTTTCCCTTTTAAGTTAACATTGCAAAATATTGTATTCAGGGATTCAGCTGATAGCTGTTACGTTCCAAATGAAGGACTTTATGATGACATTGTTGTTGAAGGTCCTGATTTTGCTTCAGCATCTCAACCTCTCGTTTCTTCCGGTGATCTAGCAGAAGGTATGCATGGCAATAGCGTTGCAGGTGAAGAAGCGGCAGCTGATATTTCAGAGACTCATGCTGTAGATCCGGCCATCCACGGTGAAAACATAGAAGATGTAACTGCTGATGTGAGTGAGCTAAAATTGACTGAAGAGTGAACTGCTGAGGAACCAGCCGAAGAAAAGGACCATCAGATTTTGTCTACTGAAGAAATTGATTCTCTTTTGGGCAAATGCCTTTTTCAAGCATTACACACGAGCCTAAATGATAAAGACTTTCCTATGCCAGGAAGTACATTATGGTGTGTGTGTGTGGTCATTCCAATTTCCCGTATTATTTATTCCATCCCTCATGAATCTTTCATTTTTGTGATAGTAATTGTTTCATTCATGTTCCTTTTTAGTTTTTTTTATTGTTCTGGTAACCTAGCAGCTGTCATATGATACAATAGTCATTCCAATTTTCCATATTATTTTTTATTCTATCCATCATGAGTCTTTCATTTGTGTCATAGTAATTGTTTTATTCATGTACCTTTTTAGTTTTTTCATAGTTCGAGTAAGCTAGCAGCTGTCATATGAGATAAGTGAGTTAATCTACAGCTTTTTTGCTGAGTCAGTTTTTCTTCAAAAGCAAATATCTGTATATATTTTAATATTAAACACAAACGTGTTTTAATTTGTAGTATTGAATATTGGGATACTATTTTAGCAAATTAGTCTCTGGATATTGCAGTAACTTTTTCCACCAACAAAACAAAGCACTGAGTAAAAAAAAGTTTGGTGATTAGCCAGGGTGACTTTTATCAAGATATTGAAGTGTCCAGTAAGAAGTAACCTGCATGTTCTGGCTTTTTTCATGACTATTGTTTTATTCATCTTCTGCGTATTGTTCTGTGCAGGTCAAATCACATACTCCCCTGCAGACCTCCAAGCGTCACTCTGGATATTAAAAGGTCATCACACAAAAAACTATCCAAGTGGTTGCAGTCAAAAGCTTCCTCTGGCCTTGTACGATAGTCCGCAAAGCTTTTCTTATATGCATCATTTATGAATTATGATACAGTTGGTGGTCTTATGTCTCTGATAACATGTTACAGTTTAAGCCCGTTTAGTAGGCAAAAAATACATGCCAGGGTCCCGAAGGATTTCTAAGAAGCTGACAGTATTTCTACATGATCACCCTGGCAAAAAATACATGCCATCACTCTGACCATGGGAAGGGAGAAGTGGGTAATGGTCCGGTCAGAAAGAGCAGGCGTAGGCAGAAAGAGATATACGATTGGTTTCTTTTTTATCTAGCGATCCATATGTTGACGTGTTGCTTTTAGAGGGAGAACGGCGAGAATCAGTAAGAATCAGGTTCCGACCAGATTCTGATTATATAT
Source organism: Rhipidocladum racemiflorum (assembly GCA_036346355.1). Classification (NCBI taxonomy): domain Eukaryota; kingdom Viridiplantae; phylum Streptophyta; class Magnoliopsida; order Poales; family Poaceae; genus Rhipidocladum; species Rhipidocladum racemiflorum. The sequence goes on from CM070572.1 coordinate 24,980,614, forward strand.
AGAGTGTAGATTCTGATTCTCAGATAAACTGTTAAGAATCATCTCGTTGGGTAAATAATCTTTTTTTTAAGTGTGGAAGCTTATTATGGTGCGTTTGGTTGGTGGGATGAGGTTGAATGGGATGGAATGGTCTTGTACTATTTGGTTCCATTATTTTGGGTGAATGGAATTATTCAGCATCTAGAGGGAATATTCCTCAAATTTGTACCACTTAATCTAGGATGGGATGGTTCTATTCAAACAACCAAACGCATGGATAATTTTTTTCTTAAACCATCTCATACATGTACCACTTGGTATAGATAACAATAGGGCTAGGTCGCACATTTTAGGTACCTTGAATCTTGTTCTCATTTATTCACCACATATTGCAGGCAGCCTTCCATCTTGTCAAAGCAACAAACTGCTTTTTGCGCGTGGGCCTAATTGCCAAAATGGGCCGGCACGAGCCTACCGTAAACCACATTTCGCTGTCCAAGTAAAATAATGGGAACGTCCTCTCAGGAAGAAAAAGCGGAAAGGAGCTCCGTAGCGTGTAGATTAGTAGATTAGCATGCTCTCCGGGTAGGGGTAAGCCTGATTCTGAAAAAAAAAAGTCTAAAATTTTGCTTCTTTTATCTAATTCAATCTAAATCCAAAAGCTAATAATTCTATATCTACTTTAGGCTCAAATAAAGGTTTAGACATTGATCCAAACTATTTACGTGCACAACTAATAGCACTGTAACCCTAGCTCTACATCGATTCAACATGGTTCTATATCAATTTAGTTCAAAATACATTGGTGTAGGCTTGATCCAATCTAACCTAAATCTAATTGAAATAGCTATAGATCTAAAATAAGTTTAATTTATTTATAGTTTTAGACCGATTTAATTAAAAGGATGTTTGGTGTGGTCATTTACCTGGTACGTGTGTGTGCGTGCAATCCATGTCCTACCACGCCTGAGTATCTCGAGTGGTTGCCGAAAATGATGTGGCCAAGAGTGGAGAACAGGCCACGGAATGGGCGAAAAACAGTTTTAACTAGCTGAGTGTCCGTACTCTTGTAGGATAAAAAAAAAATAGTTACAAAAGTTTTCAAGGAAGAGTAATTCATCTGTCACGTTTCATAATTTGTTTGAATGCATTGTTTCATGCAACAGGACAGTGATATATTAGTTGCAACAACATTTTCTTGTACTGCATTCTTCTTTAGAGAAGGATAGTTGAACTTGAATGAAAGAGAATTTCCAAAAGGAGTTCAAGAGCGAACTATGATAAAGGGCACCAGCCGGCGAGGCAAACAACGACCACCGCGCGCCGAAGGAGGAGCTTCGGATGGACCGTGCCGATGCAGCTAATTCGACGGCGGCGGCGGCGAGGAAGAGAGCGTACGAGCTGTCGGAGGGCGAGCGGGATGGACTGATAGAGAAGATGTGCAAGTGCACACCAGCCGGCGAGGCAGACAACCACCGCCCGCCGAAGGAGGAGAGCTTCGGATGGACCGTGCCGATGCAGCTAATTCGACGACGGCGGCGGGGAGGAAGAGAGCGTACGAGCTGTCGGAGGGCGAGCGGGATGGACTGATAGAGAAGATGTGCAAGTGCACACCAGCCGGCGAGGCAGACAACCACCGCCCGCCGAAGGAGGAGCTTCGGATGGACCGTGCCGATGCAGCTAATTCGACGACGGCGGCGGGGAGGAAGAGAGGGTACAAGCTGTCGGAGGGCGAGCAAGACGGGCTGATGGAGAAGATGTACTAGCAGTCGTTGTAGAATCGCCCGCCCGAATCTTCTGTGAATCTCGTGTGCAGTTTTAATCTAGTCTTTTTTAGTTAATAGTTGTCAAACTTTTATAACTTTGAGTGGCAATATCTTTTTAAATATTTAATTTGGATACATAAAAATTATAAGTATAGATTTGTTAAAATTATAATATCAAGAAAGTAAGTTTCGAGACGAATCTACACATATATCAATGACTAAACTTTTAAAATTTTAACTGCACGCATCCCTCAACCGATTATTATTTGTGACCGAAGAGAGTATTTTAATTAGAGATCATATCGATATTTAAAATGATAACTATTTATGACATGCATGCAATCTTGTATAAATCACTAAACAGTACTGGTCCACAACTCCATGCATGCTGTGTTTGTTCTCGTGCCAGAGCGTTCTCTGTTGAGTTCATCTCTCTTGTCTGCCATTATACACACCCAAACTGACCATGTAGACTACCTCTGATCCAACGACGTGTATGTAGCTCGAGGCTAGCTTGTCTCCTTCACCCCCGTCGGATTGTTCTCTCTTGGATAGGACGATGCTGCCGCGCACACGGCATGAATGCGTACATGGCTTTTTATTGCAAGTAAGTCGAGGTCTTGAAAATGGCTGTCTTTGGTCGACGCACATGCATGCCTACATGGCTTTTTATTACACGCCTTTGGTTCCGCAGCAGCCTGGCATATTACCTGTTGAGAGGGCAATTTACTCTTATTTTTGTCAGGGCCGGTCCTGGCATTTTGGGGGCCCGGGGCGAAAACTTATATGGAGGCCCCATCCACCTCCTCATATATATATATATATATAGCCTTATAAGCATACATTATTGAAAAAATTAATATTCAATACACAAAAATTACTTCTATAGAACACTTTAAAGTTTATGAAATGACAAATGTAAATTGTAATCATAAATACTTACTTGGCACTTGGCATCATCTTAAAAAATTTCTTCTAACATTTTGTGATACAGAGTCATCAATTATACTATTGATATCAATCTCGTCCAATAACTTCTTCTCAATGCGTGGCTGCGTCCGGCGGCAGACGATCGCTCACCGCTCACGTGGAACATGCCGCCAGGCCCGCCACGTGAACACACGATCGATCTCTACAAGCGAACACGCCGCGTACCGACGTACGCCGCCACGTCCAGCCGTGAAACGGCTCAAAAGGGAATTGGGAAACCCTCAATCGCTGATGAACTGATCGCTCACGTTATCACGTACGTGTCTCACGTCGCTCCTGTCTCCTGGCGACCTGGGAACCTGGCGTCCAATACTCCAATTATCCAAGTGACCAAGATGCTTATATATATACGGGCCGGCCGGCTGGCACTGGGGGCCCTTAACTGGCGGGGGCCCGGGACGGCCGCACACCCTGACCCCTCCCCCAGGGCCGGCCCTGATTTTTGTTATCCATGCGGTCAACTATTCTAAATTCTAGCCTCCAATGTATATGTAACTACTAGAACAGCAAACACGGCGCACGCCGCGCCCATGAACGAAAAACGAAATAATAATACACGTTTCGAAAAATTTTAGAGACCGAGGAGTCTAAAAAAGTTTAGAGATAGAGATGTGCATGCTCCTGTTCACGAAAATATTTTTTCTGGGAAAAACAGAGGAAGGACCTAGATGATACACGCTTCGAAAAATATTAGAGACCGAGGAGTCTAAAAAAGTCTAGAGATAGAGATGTGCATGCTCCTGTTCACGAAAATATTTTTTCTAGTAAAAACAGAGGAAGGACCTAGATGATACACGCTTCGAAAAATATTAGAGACTGAGGAGTCTAAAAAAGTCTAGAGATAGAGACGTGCACGCACTCCCGGTCACAAAAATATTTTTTTCGGGAAAAACGAAGAAATGATCTAGATGTAAGGAGCAGGGACTTATTTGTTATATTTTTGGACCTGACCACTATTTCGAAAAATTAGAAAAGGACTCGTTCGCGATTCGTATTTAACGGGGCCTCTTTCCGTAAAGTAACGAATGAGGGACCTAAGCGCAAACTGGAAAAATGTTTTTTGCCCTCACAAAAAATCGCAAAGGATCTTTTCGTAAATTCGTAAGGACCTATCCGTAATTCGGAGAAATGGAAGGGGTTTTTCATAAAACGTCGTGGTGACACATGGGCGCATGGAGAAAAAATGCGGGAAGACTCCCAAGATGTCTGGGTAAAATACCGTGATGCAACTCTCTCTCTCTCTCTCTCTCTATATATATATATATATATATCAAAGTGAACTTGTGCTATCCACGTTCTAAGCCGTCCGATCGCACAACGTATGGTTCAGATGAGTCAAGGTGGAAGGATATTGTCAGCGTACTAGCCAACAGGCACCTCCGAGACGGGTGCTTATGAGGTTCTGACGGGGGGCTTTCGGGGCAATCGCCTGAGAATGGAAGACGGAGGCGACCGGAGTACCGAGAGGCTCAGGCCAACGGGGGGACGCAAGAAGTTTTTACCCAGGTTCAGGCCCTCCGGAGAGTAATAGCCCTAGTCCTGCTTTCCTTGGTATTGCTTGTGTTCTTGCTTGGAGAAACAAAAACCTACTACCAAAGGATCCAACCCCTTCTCCCATGCACCCCAGTCCCCTTTTATACTTGGGCCGGTGGGGGCCTCTGGGAGACTTACACGGTAAGGCGTACTTATTACACTATCTCGGGCGCATTAAATGCGCCCGTCACCGTTCTTATATCCCATTAATGTCTGCCACAGCCGTCACAATCCCGCCTCGGGCCCCATGTCCACCAACGCCGCCGTTCCGTCATGGGGTGAGGTGTAGTCATGACGCCTCCCGTAATTAATGCACACCTGGGGAAGGCGCGCCGCCATACTGCAGCCTTCACGCTTTGCATTTAATGCGCACTACCCGCATTAAATGTCCTTGACCCGGGCGTGGCCGGGGGTGAGCGCCAGGGGAGTGGCCTGCACGCCACGTGTCCACTGGGCGACCACCTTGTTGGGCGCCCAGTGGTGCGGCCTGATCGCCACCTGTCCGCTGGGCGACCACTTTACTGGGCGCCCAGTGGTGCGCTCGACGCCACTGTCATTGGCGACCACCTTCTTTGGCGCCCAGTGGTCTTGTTTGATCGCCACCTGTCCACTGGGCGCCCGGGCCGGGGGTCTACTGCTCGCCGTGGCGGTGGGCCCGGACGCGCCCTGCCCGTTTGGCGACCGTATTTATTCATTGCGGGGGAGTGGGTACCCTGGCGTAAAATACGCCGACAGTAGCCCCCGGGCCCACCCAGGAGCGCTTTTTGGTCTTCCACTCCTTTTTTAAACGTCCTGAGTGGGACCATAAAAAGCCCACACGCCCCGCAGCCTTCAAGAGGTTTTTTGTCTCCTCCGGTTTCCAAGGCGGTTTGTGCAGTTATTCCCGCTTTTGAAACCGTCGTACGGCCCTCGGGGCGCGCCCTCTTTATGGGGCTCTTGAACTCCCTTTGCTCGAACCGCCACGCCCTTTCGGTTTTCCCGCCGAGCCTTCCTTTGTTGCCCTATAAGAGGCTGACCGAGGGGGAGCGGTTCTTCCACCTCCCGATCGCTTCTTCCTCGCTTCTTTTTTCGACGCGCTTCGGCAAAGATTCTGCTTGATGGCTCTGGTCCTCCCTTCCTCGTCTGGCCGAGGCGAGCTTGCCTCGATCTCTCCGAACATTATCGCAGCGCCCTCGCGTCGCCTTGACTGTCGAGCCCCATTCTTGCCGGCGGAGGTGATCTTCTTTGGATGGCGACTTCTCGCCGACTCTTGCCGCCGATTTCGATTTTTATCTTTCTGTTCTTAATTTCTACGCCATTCACCACATCCACCTTCCTCCCAATTCCGTCATCCTTCTTTCTGCCTTCGCTCACTGCGAGATGTTCGTAGGAGTGCTCCTAACCTCCTTCATTCGTTTCTTCTACACTCTTTACGTGCACGGGCGGCAACTCGCCGTCACCGAGCTGCCACCTGCGGCTCAGAGGCGGATCAGATCGCGCTACATTCCACTGGATTGTCGATCCAGCTGGAGGAATTGGCGCGAAGAGTGGCTGTACGTTGAGGATGACAGCGGCATTGAGGTGCTGGACCTCCCGTCTGGCCCGGCGGTTAGCAACCCCGACTGGGGGGCCCAAGTGACCGAGACGCCGGAGCTCCTGGCAATGCTAGCCCGCGTCGACCATCTGCGGACGGGCCTGGCCGACGGGCCTATGGTTATCCGGGACTTCATCTCCGGAGGCTGTGCCCTCTGCGTCGCCGTGTTCGCGGCCTGGCAAGACATGGGCCAGATGATGGGACCGGAGCATTACCGAGGTGACCATCCCTTCCTTCCTTTCCTTCTCTTCCTTTTTTTTGCTCAATCGACTTGGTCCTGACTGCGTTCTGCTTCCCGGGTTTCCTTTCCCTTTGGTCTTTGCCGGTAGCGGGAACTTGGCTGGCCGGGATAGACAGTGGATGGCGCAATCGGTTTCCTTGGTCCCGACCCGTTCCGAGGGCGGTCCCGCTGCCGGTTATCACCACGGATCGCGGCGATAATCCAGCGCCATGCCGTCGATGGACGCCATGGGCACACTGTTGTGATACGCGGGCGCCTCGACAGTCGGGACCCTCACTTTGGCGAGTCGAGGAGACGTAGGCGCCCGGACGATGACGATGGCACCGGCGGGCCTTCCCAGAGGCCTCGCCTCCTAGGACCGGCCGGGGCGGGATCTTCCACGGCGGCCGGGGGGACTTCTTCGGTTGCGACGGTAGGCTCCGCAATGGCGGCGGGAGGTTCATCGACCGGCGGGACCTCGTCCTCCCTCGCTCCTGTTGTGGTGGCGACAGAGGACCTTCCGGCCGACTCTTCTTCCGCCTCCGCCGCTCGATGGCGACGGGCAACGGCCACCGCCACCAGTTTCGACGACAACGCTACGGCCGCCGCCTCCGCCTCCTTCGCCGCCGCCGCTAGCAGCGGCGGTTCTTCCGTCGGCTCGATGACGGGCAACGGCCGCCCGCGCCGCCGCCGGCGGCGGTTCTTCCTCCGGCTCGATAGCGGGGCAACGGCGCCGCCGCGCCGCTCCTCACTCGCCGCCCGCCGCCAGCAGCGGCGGTTCTTCCTCCACCGTCGGCGCCGGTCCGCCGGCCGTCGGGGCCGGTTCGTGCTCCGAGTGTGCCCCGATTCCCGAGGCCATCCCCTAGGTATTCATCCGAAACGCACATGCGATATGAAAGTTAGTCTCTTCAGTAGCGTCTTACCCTCGTTCCTTTCCTACCCCAGACTCTCGCCGGATGCCCCCGCCGCCAAGCCGGGGTGACCAGCGGCTGCGACTCTACGGAGGTTGTGCCGGGGGTCGCCGAGCCCTGGTCGAGCAAGGAGGGAGGCGACCCTCAAGCGGCCGATCTTTGCGGCCGTCGTTCAGACTCCAGGCCGCTCGACCCCGTGCCCACCGGAGCCCCACCGCCTCTGTTCCTTCACCGACGCAGACGCTCTGCTGGCGGCTCTCGGCGAGCTCTACTCCAATGCGAGCAATGCCTGGCGACAAGCGAGGAGCTGGCCGGGCAGAGGCAGCTAGCCGAGTCAACCGCCTCGCAAGGAGGTGGAGGACTTGCGCGAGCGGACGGGCTGAGCTGAATCGCGACGGAGCGAGCAGCTGGAGCAAAGCGCCGCAGCTGCCGACAAGCTCTCCGCGAGTTGGAGGCGGAGAGGGTGAATCGGGTCGGTCGGAGGAGGACACCTTGAGGATCTTTGCGGCGCCGCCACGGACGGTGGCGGCCTTGCTCCGTTAAATTTGGAGCGGCTGACCAGCGGGAGGAAAGGCCGCAGATTACGCCGCCTCTGCCGAACCGCGGACTTCCTCACGCACTTGCTCGCCGCCTCACCGCCCGGTCCGTCCAAGAGGGGCGCGATTGCGGCGGCCACGCTGGCACGCACGTGGCTCGCTACGCCACCGTGGCGCCAACCGACCCCACGATTGCCGCCCAGGCCGAGGGGCGATCGGGCACAAAGTGAGGCGGAGTCCACGACGCCCGAGTAGGTCGCCGCACGATTGGCGATGGAGAACCCCAGTGGAGGCGGCAGCGAAGACGTGGCGATACCGTCTGGTGGGCGTTAGCCCGGTCGAGGAAGGGCGTGGCGGCTGTGGCGGCGGCGGAAGATGAGGAAGATCCCCCGCTCACTTGATGAGTGTAGTAGTTTTTTTCTTTTGGCCTTTGTCTGCAAAACTTTAGACATTAATCATTTCGAATGGAGCGAAGTGTAAGCTCCTGCTAAGTTGCTTTAAAATTCGCTTTCACCGTAATCTTTTCCTGCCCGCATTTAACAAGCACATAATCGCTTAAAAACTTAAAAGTCTTGCGCCGTGGGACCTCGGCCCTCAAACCCTCGCCTTAGCAAAATTTGCCTCCCGGATAGCCTCTAGGAGCGAACACTTAGTGAGTCGTGGCGGGACATTGGGTTTGGCAATGGTGCTCAAGTCGCCGACCCCACTGGGACACCGGAGTGTCATGGCCGTCTTTGGGGTCTTTGAACCACCGGCCCAACCGCCCACTCCTGCACGCCGCTCTCACTTAGCGATTCCGCCTTTGCTACTGGGCTTTTGCAAGGCGGCAGGGTACCAGGGGCAAGTGTCCTGGTGCTGCCCAGCAGTGGGCAAAAGACCGAAAAGAGGGTAGAAAGAACAAATATTTCGGATAAAGAAAGTGAAGATTTAATTTCAAACAGAGGGCCTCCCCCGACCAGCGGTGGAGAGGAAGACACACTCCGGCCGGTCGGGGAACGGAGCCCGGGACTTACAACCGATCAAGGGTAGAACTTGTGCAGATTTTCTATATTCTGGGAGTTCGCTAGCTCCTCGCCGTCTTCAGTGGTCAGCCTGACCGCCCCGGGACGAGAGACTGAGACCACTTTGAAGGGTCCCTCCCACTGGGAGACGATTTATGCGACCCGGCATGCGATCGACTCTTCGCCAAGACCAGGTCGCCCACGCCGATGTTCTCTCATTGACCGGGAGGCGTGGTACCGCCTGAGACTTTGCTTTGGTACTTTGCAAAGACGCAAAGCCGCCGATCCCAGCGCCTCTTCCAAGAGGTTGGCGTCGTCTCGGCGCAGCCTCCACCTGGTCTTCTTCCATAAATGCGAATGCGGTGACCCAGCCGATTCGGAAGGAGAAACGACTTCCGCGCCAGAGACCAGGAAGAAAGGGTTTCCCGTAGTCTGGCTAGGGGTGGTCCGGCGACCACAACACAGCCGGGAGCTCTTCGGTCCACCAGGCGCCACGCCTATGGAGTCGGTCAAACGCCCGGGTCTTGAGGCCCTTCAGCACCAGCGCGTTGGCCCGCTCGACCTGGCCGTTGCTCTTGGGGTGGGCGACCGAGGCAAAGCAGACCTTGGTGCCCATCTCTTCGCAGAAGTCCAAGAAGGCCGCGCTGGTGAACTGCGTGCCGTTGTCGGTGATGATGCGGTTGGCGACCCCAAAGCGGGCGAAAATCCCTTGCATGAACTTGACTGCAGCTGCGGCGGTGATGGATCTTACTGCCTCGGCTTCTACCCACTTGGTGAACTTGTCGATGGCGACGAACAGGTGGGTGTAGCCCCCTGTGGCCCGCGGGAACGGGCCCAGGATATCCAGCCCCCAGACCGCGAAGGGCCAAGAGAGCGGGATAGTTTGCAGGGCCTGGGCTGGTTGGTGGATCTGCTTGGCGTGGAACTGGCACGCTTCACATCTCCTCACCAGCTCGCAAGCATCCTGGAGGGCGGTTGGCCAATAGAACCCTTGACGAAAAGCTTTTCCCGCCATCGTTCGTCCGGACACATGGCTCCCGCACACGCCTCCATGGATATCCGAGAGCAAACTGCTCCCCTCTTCCCGAGTGATGCACTTCAGAAGAATTCCGTTCTTACCCCGGCCAGACAGTCCCCGCCCACCAGGGTATAGCACTTGGCCTTTCGTGCTACCTTCTCTGCTGACGCATCATCGTCGGGGCACACTTGATCCCGCAGGTAGGCCAGGATCGGATCCATCCATGTGCATTCCCGGTCAAGTACAGCGACCACGAGGTGGTCGTCCGGGTACTCCGCCTGGCCGGGCGTTTCTACCGGAACCGCTTTTCCTCCAGAGGCGAGGGCTGAAGCGGCATCACCATCGTCCTCACCAGAAACGGGGGCTGCGATGGACGGTCGCGGAAGCCTTTCTTCGAAGACCCCGACCGGTACAGGAGATCTGGTCGAGGCGAGCTGGGCGAGCTCGTCTGCCAGATGGTTGTCGCGCCGTGGGATGTGAGTATATCCCAATCCTTCGAAGTGCCGCTCCAATTTCCTGACCTCCGCCAGGCGCCGCCATGATGGGGTCAGGACAGGAGAAATCCTTCCTTGCTTGATTGACGACCAGTAGGGAATCGCCCTTTACTTGCAGGCGCCGGACACCGATGGCTGCGGCGGCCCGGAGCCCAGCCAGCAAGCCCTCGTATTCGGCGACATTGTTGGTAGCCTTGAAGTCGAGGACGACCACGTACTTGAGGAGGTCCCCAGTCGGGGAGACCAGGAGGACCCCAGCCCCCGCGCCTTCCAGCCTGAATGATCCGTCGAAGAAAAGCGTCCAGGGGGAGGGCGCGGGAGCTGTAGCGGCTCCGGACTCGGCCGGGGTCCACTCGACGACGAAGTCCGCCAGCCTTTGACTCTTTATTGCGGTACGAGGAGCGAACTTGACCCCGAACTCCCCCAGCTCGACGGACCATTTTGCGATGCGGCCCTCTGCTTCTCGGTTGTGGAGGATTTCACGCAGGGGATATGAGGAGACCACCGTGATCTCCCTCCCTTGAAAATAGTGCCGCAACTTTCTCGATGCTACCACCACAGCATAGACCATCTTCTGAGCCTGAGGGTACCTTGTCTCTGCGTCGTGGAGCATTTTGCTGATGTAGTAGACCGGCCGTTGGACACCTTCCCGTTCCGCCACCAGCGCCGCGCTCACTACAGAGGGGCTAGCCACCACATACAAGAAGAACGGCTCTCCGGCCAGGGGCGACCAAAGACTGGGGAAGAGAGGTACTTCTTCAGATCTTCAAATGCTTGCTGGGCTTCTGGGGTCCATTCAAATGAGTTGGTCTTCTTCAACAGCTTGAACAGCGGCAGACTTTTCTCCCCGAGCCGGGATATGAACCGGCCCAGGGAGGCTAGCCGGCCAGTCAAGCATTGTAGTTGTTTGAGCTGGGTAGGCGGTTGCATCCGCTCGATTGCTTCTATTTCTCCGGGTTGACTTCGATTCCACGGCTGGAGACCAGGAAACCGAGCAGCTTTCCGGATGAGACACCAAACACGCACTTCTCGGGATTCAACTTCAGACAGTAGTTTCTGAGGCGAGAGAAGGTCTCTTCAAGGTCCTGTACAAGCTCATCGGCCTTCTTTGTTTTTACGACCAGATCATCAACATACACTTCGAGGTTCCTCCCTATTTGGGGCTGAAACACAATGTGCATGGCCCGCTGATAGGTGGCACCAGCGTTTTTCAGCCCGAAGGGCATCTTGACGTAGCAATATACATCGAGGGGAGTCACAAAGGCGGTCTTCTCTTCGTCTTCCTGCGCCATATTGATCTGGTGATAACCGAAGTAGGCGTCGAGGAAGCACAGAAGCTCGCACCCGCCCGTGGAGTCGGCGGCGATGTCTATCCGCGGCAAGGGGTACGGTCCTTGGGGCGAGCTTTGTTGAGGTCGGTGAAGTCGATGCACATTTGCCACTTTCCGTTGGACTTCCTCACGAGCACGCGGGTTGGCGGCCACTCCGGATAGGTGGCCTCCCGCACAATCTTGGCGAGACAAAAGCTTCCCCACCTCGTCGAGCGGCATCCTGTCGCTCTGGCGCCTCTGGTCGGATCTTTTGCGAACGGGTGCGCTCTGGAGCGTTGCCAATCGGTGCTCGATCACCTCCCTGGGGACCCCGGTCATTTCTGATGGTTCCCAGGCGAACACATCCAGGTTAGACCGGAGGAAGGTGACGAGCGCGTCTTCCTATTTGGCGCTGAGGTCGGTGCCGATCTTGACGACCTTGCCCGAGCCATCCTCGCCGATGGGGACCACCTTTGCCTCGCCCGAGGGCCTGGGCGGAGCGCGGGTCTTGGCCGAGGGGGAGCCCGGGTTGTCGTCCTTGTCGCGCGCCGAGCAGGTGGTGCCGGCCAAATCCTGCAGCTGCTTGCTAAGGCGCAGGGCTTCCAGTCTATCCACCTTCATCAGACTGGACCCCCAGGCCCTGGGATTTTCACCAGCATGTAGGCGTAATGGGCCACTGCCATGAACTTGACCAGGGCCGGGCGGCCGAGCAAGGCATTGTAGGGGAGGTCGAAATCAGCGACCTCGAAATCTACCAGCTCCGTTCGGAAGTTCTCCGAACTTCCGAACGTAACCGGCAACCGGACTTGTCCCAGGGGTAAGAGGCCCACCCCGGGGGCAACTCCGTAAAAGAGCGGGGCCGGACGCAGTTCCTCGTACGGGATTTGGAGCACCTGGTACGCCCCAATGGACAGCAGGTTGATGGCACTGCCTCCATCAACCAGGACCCGCCCACCGCGTGCGGACCGTGGAGACACCACGATCGGGAGATGGCCAGCGGAGGTGTTCTCGGGTGGTCGGCCCGGCCCGAAAGTGATCGGCCAAGCCCGACCACTTCACGGGCCGCCCGGAGGATGACGTGGTGGCACACACCGCCTCGCATCCCGCTTATGCTGCGAGTTCGATGAGTAGGTGGCGGCCACCGTGTATGAACGCCACCGTCACGCTCACTTTCTTTGGAAGGCTAGCGGAGCTGCATCTTCGTCGTCTTCATCTTCGTGATCTTTCTCGCGGCGCTTCTTGAGCCGCCTGTCGACCAGTTTGGACACAACTTGGCAGTCCTCCAAGTCGTGTCCACTTGTTCGATGGATGGGGCAATAGGGCTTGCCGCCATCATTTTCGCGGCGGGGCGAGCGACGGTCCCTGCGGTCGCCGCGCCTATCCCGGCGCTCGTCCCGTCGGTCCTGATCATCATGACGCCGAGATTTGGGTTCCGGCTCGGCGACCAGGACCTCCCTAGCGGCTGCCTCCCTCCGCTTTTTCTTTTTCTTCTTGCGGTCGGAGGACTTCGAGGTGCCAGCGTCGCCGGAGTCAGAAGGTCTCATCGCGCACATCCGAGCTTCGGCCGCCCTGACGCACTTGTGCGCCAGGGAGAACAACTCAGACGTGGTTGAGATGACGCGCGTAGCCATCTTTTCCCGCATCTTCTGGTCTCGGACCCCCCTCCGGAAAGCAATAATCACCGATCGCTCGTGAGATCCGGATCGTGTTGCGGCGATGGGTGAACCGCCGGATGAACTCTCTCGAGGACTCCTTCCGCCTGCTCCGAGGCGTGGAGGTCGTCCTCCACGCCTGGTTGAGCGTAGGAGCCCTGAAAGTTGGCGACAAAAATGTCGCACAGCTCCTCCCACGAACGCACAGAGCCTCGCGGGAGGTTAAGTAGCCAAGACCGGGCAGAGCCCGTCAGTGACGTCGGGAGGTAGTTGGCCATGACCTTTTCGGACCCTCCCGCCGCACGCACCACCGTGGTTTAGATTTGCAGGAACTCCTCCGGGTTGGTGGTATCGTCATACTTCTCGATGGAGGCGGGGCGGAATCTCTCCGGCCATGTAGCTTGCCGAAGGCGGAGAGAGAACGCCTGGCATCCAACGTTGTAGGGGGAGCAGCGTCGTTCGCCAGCCCCTCGATCCTGAGGTGAGGATGAGGAGTGCGACCCTGCGCTCTCCCCAGAGTCCGAGGGAGGAGCCCCCTGCCTTGCGCCCTCGTGACGTTCGCGGAGGACACGACGCAGGTCACCGTCGTGCTGACGCCGCCTCTCGTCAAGGCGCGATCGAAGGTCTTCGCGGTTCCCCCTTGACTCGGGGGGACCGCGGGAAGAAGCGGAGTCATGCGCCCGTCCCCCCGTTACAGAGGGGGTTGCAACCAGGACTCCCTTCCCCTTGTCCCGACCCTTGATACCGGGAGGGGTCGTCGTGGTCTTTGGAACCTGGCACGCCAGCGCTGCTGCGTTCCGCCGCCACGCCGGAAGCCCGGTGGGTCGCCGCTTCAACTTGCTGTTGTGCGACGTCCACCAGGTGGACGATATCCCGCAGCCACGGAGTGGCTGGGGTGTTTCCCAGCCATCGGGGATGATCGAAGAAGTCGGGCCGCATGAAGACTTCGGCGGAGTGTCATCCCCAGCGCCAGCGCCAGCCAGACGGTGACCCCAGGCATGGAGTCACGCGCCTCTCTGCGGCGAAGGGACCCGGATAGCCGGCTCCCTCCCGAATGCCTGGGCCGGCCACGGGCGCCGCTTTCTTCGCAGATTGCTACGCTTGGAGTGCAAATCCGCCATGAAGACAAACGCCCTACTGGCTGAGCCTCTCACCAAACGGAAGAAAGGGCGATCTAACCACCAATAGCCCCTACTGGCGCGCCACTGCTTGCCAGATTAGCCAACAGGCACCTCCGAGACGGTGCTTATGAGGTTCGACGGGGCTTTCGGGGCAATCGCCTGAGAATGGAAGACGGAGGCGACCGGAGTACCGAGAGGCTCAGGCCAACGGGGGGACGCAAGAAGTTTTTACCCAGGTTCAGGCCCTCCGGAGAGTAATAGCCCTAGTCCTGCTTCCTTGGTATTGCTTGTGTTCTTGCTTGGAGAAACGAAAAACTACTGCCAAAGGATCCAACCCCTTCTCCCATGCACCCCAGTCCCCTTTTATATTTGGGCCGGTGGGGGCCTCTGGGAGACTTACACGGTAAGGCGTACTTATTACACTATCTCGGGCGCATTAAATGCGCCCGTCACCGTTCTTATATCCCATTAATGTCTGCCACAGCCGTCACAATCCCGCCTCGGGCCCCATGTCCACCAACGCCGTCCGTTCCGTCATGGGGTGAGGTGTAGTCATGACGCCTCCCGTAGTTAATGCACACCTGGGGAAGGCGTGCCGCCATACTGCAGCCTTCACGCTTTGCATTTAATGCGCACTACCCGCATTAAATGTCCTTGACCCGGGCGTGGCCGGGGTGGCGCCAGGAGTGGCTCAGACGCCACGTGTCCATCTGGCGACCACCTTGTTGGGCGCCAGTGGTGCGGCTCGATCGCCACTGTCATTGGCGACCACTTTATCTTGGCGCCAGTGGTGCGGGATCGCCGCTGTCCACTGGCGACCACCTTGCTGGCGCCCGGTGGTGCGCTGACGCCACACATCGCTGGCGCCGGGCGGTCTGCTTTCGCCGTGGCGATGGGCCAGACGCCACTACCGCCTGGCGACCGTATTTATTCATTGCGGGGGAGTGGGTACCCTGGCGTAAAATACGCCAACAGATATATTCGCGAAAGAGGAATCCATGTGGGTGTTTTGTGTAAAATGGTTTAAGTAGCCTTCCACCTTGATTCATTTGGACCATACGTTGTGCGATTGAACGGTTTAGAACATGGGTAGTACAAGTTTACTTTGCTATCGATAGTTTTAATGATTTTTTTTATAAAAATCACTTTTAAATATCTCATAATTAATATTAAGGTATACTTAAAATGATAAAGATGTATAATAATTTTTAAATGGTATATTGACGGTGGAAGTACATACATATATATACATATTGTACATAAGAAAATGGTTTTATACTCTTGAGAGTACATACTCCCACTTTCAGTATACCTTTTAAATGATGTTGTTATAACTCTTTATCATTTTAAGTATACTCTAATATTGATCATAAGATACTTCAAAATGATTTTTATAAAAAGCTTTACAAAAGTCCGTCCTTTATAGCAAAATTTGTGTGCATCCTCCTTTTTTTTATATGGAAAAGGATATATAATTGCTTTTCATTTCCCCTCTCCTCATTTCCTTTTCAGACTGTATAATTGCGGGTAGTCTTCCCTGCTTTGCTCGTCGCCTCCCAGCCCGATCCGCGGCAGCACCGGTCCGGCCTCTCGCATTCCCAGGAACCGCGGCGACTCCCTCCGATTCCTGCTCTCCCTCTCTTGATTCGCCGCCGCCGTGCTTTCCCCAGCTCCGGCCCCGCGATCTCGGTTCCCCGGTCCCTCTCCTGGTCGCGATCTGCCCATTCTCATTTCGTGCCAATCAGGCGTTAAATGCAACTGGAATGGCGCTGGGTCGCTCTTGAGTTGCATCTCTGCTTCGGTTCTTGCGGTGTTACGTAGGCAGGAGCGGTTCTTGCTGTGCCCTTCCTTCCCCAAGATTCTCCCGCCCTGTAGTTGACTTCTGCATCCACCAAGGGTCAGTACGGCAAGTGGTTCTGTTTCTTTAGTCGGGGGAATCCACTGGCGGTGGCGTCAATTCTTGTGGGCTTAGGTCGCTAGGAGGCTGGGGCTAGCGCTTGTTCTTGACCTGTTAAGCCATGTTGCTTTCTCTTACCATTATCGACTGATTTGCTTTCAGATGTTGTCATTTGGGGGCAACCGGGGGTCTTGTACTTGCCCTTAACTCGTCCATGGTAAGCCGCTACTGCCAGTTGGTTCATCGGCTCTGTGTGTTCATTGTTATGTAGGTTCATCTCTCACAAATGTTCATCATCATCAGTCACTTTCCCTTTGTTCCGAATCTTTTGTTTGGCGCATAGGAGATCCAGAGTCGGTACACAGCAGGAGAGCCCACATAATCTAGATTTCACTAGGATAAATTATAGATTTTGGGACCGGTTAGGGATTCGACAAGCCGATGTTTTGGTTCTTTACCAGTAGGACGTTTTTGTTTGGTGATGTCTTGTACATCTCCAGATCCACCGGACTACTGCTCGGCCGCGCCGCCTGAGCTTAAGCTATACCAAGCCTTCATCTTCTCTGTGCCAGTTTTCTTCACGTTCGTCTTGCTTCTCTTCTTCTACTTGTTCTACTTGCGGCGGCGCAGAGCAAATTGGCAGTCCTTGCAGATGAGGGCTAATAATTTGATACGGGGAGATAACCCTAGGGTAAGCTAGCTTGTATATTCTTCTGATGAACAAGGTCTTTTGTCAAGTTATTGTGTATCGGGAATCTTACTGTTTGATTTGTCGTGTGTTGAACGTCCACATTTATAGTTGGAGTGTGGCATAAAGAAGGAGGTGCGGGAAATGTTGCCGGTCATGATCTTCAAGGAGAGCTTCTTGATAAGGGAAACACAGTGAGTGATCCTAACCTCTTGAATGCAGTTCATAAAATGCTGTCCTAGACCATATATCTCATCAATTGACATTGACAAATCACTCATCTCACTTTTCTGTTTTAATATGTGTTGGTCCTTTTAACTGCCAACTGCTATTTAGATCAATGTGGATACTTTATTTAATACCTTCAATTGGCACAAGGTTGATAAGATTAATTAATAGATGTCATCGTTCCAACTGTCCATAATGAGTTGTGTGAGTGCTAGATTTTACTGCAATCTAGTAGGCTCTAATGCAGTTTTGATGAATTATTCTTTTTTTAAAAAATGTTGTGGACATCTTGGTACTCATGAGCTTAGGGGTAATAAAATACATAACATCATTTGCTAAAAATTTTGACAAGGATCTCATTTTGACAATCTGTTATGTGTTTTTGCTGTCAAGGAAAAAAACATATATATACATGTGCGAGCACAAATAGCACCTCTCAGAATGACAGTACACATGAATTACTTGTATTGCGATCAATTGAAAGTACATTAAAACTGCCCATGGATTCAGAGTTTCACTGCTACTAATAGTCTAATATACACACAATACAATTTATTTGAAGAAACAAACATAAGTGCAAGCTTTCCAACCTATGTCACCAAATACCCAAAAAAGAGTCCTGCATAAATCATCGGAAGGTAGGCTAGCCCAAGTTCAAAGGTTTTTCAACAAATATGAAATATGGCAATTCCAGTTGGGTAAATTACAAGAAATAACATACTGGTTTATTCCAAATCTTCTCGAGGAATGAACAGGAAGATGAAAGCACTGAAATTGAAAAAGTCACCTACAAGTTATGTTTCGGATCTTACAAATATGGAACTATGTAGATGATTCCAAGTTAGTCCCTTCCAGATTAATCCCTGCAGATGATTTTACTCAAGTGCGCACTGCGCACCTGTCGAAGGGGAACGGGTAGGCTACTCTAGCATAAAATCAAAATTTTCTACCACGTAACCAAGAAACAACTGCAAGTTATAGATCACGGAATTACCACTAAACGCGCAGACCCGTAGCGGAAGTAGCGTCGCTTTAACGCAGAGGTGCGGTTGTAGTCATACTAGCATCGCGTCTCCTCAAATCGCTCCTCCTGACCGTCATAGGTTGGAATGACTACGCACCGTGCAGGAACACCACGCGCCGGATGCGCAGTTTGGGCAAAGGAGATGTGGCGGTTAGGATTTCGGGAATTCCAAATTCCTATGGTGTCTCGTAACCCTAAACTAGCACTCCCTCCCTTTAAATAGATGCCCCACAATGGATCTCTACATTAGAGGTCCCATTAGGAACTTGTAGCCCATTAGGGTTCGAACTACCATCCGAATTATGTCCCAACTCTTTAAATATACGACTCTATAGATTCACGTATACTTGGACATGGCCCGAGTACTCTTACTCGACCATTATTCGGTAGCGGTCCCTAGCAGAACATGCTGACTCCCGAGTTTATGTCAAGAACACATCGGAAGAATCTTAACAATGCTTAGTTATATGTATTTCCCTTTGCCTCATGATATCAATCGAACTCAAGGCGAGTATGTGCCATCCTTGTTTAGTTAGCTCGACCACTTTTTCTCAATTACGTGACTCGGAATCCCCAACTGCGGTTAACTTTTTAACCGCGAGTAGTATGACCATGCATTTCTGAAATCCGACCACACGAGAGGTCTAGATATCTCTCTCCTGTTGTATAAAGGGCAAATTCCATCTTGATCGACCATAGCTTGCAGCATGCTTCATGACAAATCCGAAAACCATCTTTATAACTACCCAGTTATAGAATAGCGTTTGGCAACCCCCAAGTAAGTCATCATGCATCTCGAGCACATGCGTCAACCTCAAGTCTAAGGATATAGCATACACATTGTATATGAGACCAACTGATGATAAAAAGATTACAACGTTCTCACAGTGTCTCAAGGTGGATCGATCTAACTCCATGTTCTCTAACATATGTCTATATTATTGGTTTGATATCTCCATACCCATGACCCGTGGAATATGGTAATCAACCAATGCATATGCTAGTCTATTCATATGTGTCATCATATGTTTATCGACTAGGGTCACTTTAGAATATTCATCACCAAGGTTCCAAATCTCGTTTTGAGTCAAATCTCGGAGGTTCCCGAAATCCGAAATTTCGGCGAGATTCGGAAATTTCGGACAAAATCCAGACGAATTGCAAAAACCAAATTTCAAATCCGGTTTTTTTTCTACCGGAAAATCCGAGATCTCGGACGAAATCACCGAGATCTCGGCCAAATTGAACCGGCTCAAAAATGGTTCAAAATACGTCAAAAAATTTTGAAATTTTTTTTGGATAGTCCTAACACATCACTAATGTTTCCATAAAAATTTGAGATAATGATCAATCATGAGGAATTTTTAAAAAATCTAACAATGGTAAAGTCGTGATAAAAATCGTATATAAAATCAGTTTTTGATTTTTCAAATGTAACAAATGAACTTCAAGTTATTTGAAAAGTTTTATATATGTTCCTATGTATTAAAGGAGGTTCTTTCTTTGAAACCACCTGCAGTTCTGAGAGAGCTTCTTTCTTTGAAACCACATGTAGTTTTGAATTTTGACCAGTAAGAAAAGATCAATGCCATAAATATGAGCGTTGATCATGTATATGTGAATCCCCGTCCATATATACATAGGTGAGTTAGTACTGTACCCATTTATAAATACATGTTATCTTAGGTTTTAAATTTTGTTTTTCAATATATGTCATTCAATAATTTTGAAGTTGGTTTTGTACCACTGTTTCCACTCCATTATGCTCTCATAGTCATACACAGATTGATTCCAACTATCAATGTCAATATCATATATCATTTCTCTCTGCTGTTTCAATGCACTAGAAAAGTTCCTATGTATTAAAAAAGTTCAAACCACTTTAGAAAATTTTGAAATTTTTTGTGAATGGTCCTAACACATCCATAATATTCCCATAAAATTTTCAGAAGATAATCAATATTGAAAAATTTTAAAAAATTCAAAAAGTCCTAACCGACATATTGATCCGACCAAAAAATGGTCAAAAACATGTTAAAAATTTTTGAAATTTTTTGTGGATGATCTTGATCCTAAACCCAAGCAAATACAATGCACAAAAATCAAAATCCGGCAAAAAAAACATCAAATCTACTTGAGATTGCCGAGATCTCGCCGAGAAATCCGAGATTTGAATTTTTTAAATTTTTTTGAATTTTCCGGGATTTTGAATCTCGGAGGGGTCCGAAATCCGAGATTTCGCCGGGATTTCGCCGAATTTCACCGAATTTTGGACCCTTGATCATCACAAAGTCATATATATAGAGTTTCACAGATAAGTCACATACTTACCAATAAATAATAATGACACTATTAAAGGAACAATATAATAAATCATGAAAATAAGGAGGCATGTCTCCAACACCTGTATCACAGTCCTTTTCTCAAGATGTTGGAATATGTTGTTGATTATGCAGCAAAGCTAAGGATTTGCAGTGTCACGCTGCGTTGCGTTGTGGCTCTCATCACTTGAATTTTGCTTGCTGGTTAGATGTATTCTAAAACATGTTTATCCTCTTGAACCTATATGAAGGGCAGCTTGAGGGCCTTCCTTTTCCACTTTGTCGCGGTACTTGAGACTTATTTTACATGGCTGTATAATTTTTGGACTGTTTTGCTTGCACATTTCTCTACCAGGTAAATTTTCTGTGAGATGGCTGATTTTAGCCTAGCTCTCGACACAACCACGTGTTGGCTAAATTATAATATCCATTTCGTTCTACCGCCATTTACCCTGCATTGTATCGTTTGGATGGTTTTTCTTTTGCTTCTGAACACCTAATCATTCTTGCCAGATGCTCTGTCTGCTTAGCAGACTATCAACCGGATGAGCGGCTTCAGAGAATACCTCCCTGTGGTCATACCTTCCATATTGATTGCATCGACCACTGGCTCTCTACAAACACCACCTGCCCCCTTTGTCGAGCATCGCTCCTTCCAGCCCCCAAAACTGCCAGCATCGACCCAGTGGACTTGGAAGCACAAACTGTCGAAGAAGATGACGGCTCCTCGAGTGTGCAGCGTCAGGAGGGCCTCGGCGACGAGGCCACACGACAGGAGGATCGGGCAGTGGAACAGGGTAGCGAGGGGCCGACACATCGGGGTGAAGAACCGCGGCGGAGCAACGGAGAGGCGTCGGTCAGGGCAGCCGTTGAGCCGCAAGGAGAGGGGTCTCAAGGTGAAACCTGCCGGCCCTGTAAACCGAAGAAATAAGGCTTCTGCTCATGTACTGTTTCATGTAACGTTGTGTTATTTTGGCTGCTTACGAGGGTAAATAAGAGGCACACAAAAATCTCCCCTAATGATGTGCCCATTTTACAGAAAAATGTCTAATCTTGTACTTGGACGGAATTTCCACCGGTTCATAGTTGTACAGAAACTGAGAGATCACTGTAATGTTCGTGTTGGATGCAGGGTTCAACTTATCTGTTTTTCGAAAATCACGCGATTTTTTATTTTCGATTATAAAAAAATTGCATGGTTTTGAAATTCAATTTTTTTTAAAAAAAAATAAATAAACAATCTACTGATTTTGATCAATTTTCTCCTGATTTTGTCTTGATTTCCATCAGCTAGTTGAATGTTTATTAAAGCCGATTTTTGAGCTATTTTCTCTTAATTTTCACCGATTACCACGATGTTTACGTCCCGTAATTTTTTTTGAATTTTTGAATTTTGTTGATTTTTTTAATTTAATCGATTTACCGGTCGATTTTAGATGTTTTACCCCTTCGATACGCCTGAAAATCGCCATTTTCTCTGATTCTTGCCGGTATTGTGAACCTGGTTGGATGTAGGACCACAGATGGTGGGAAAATGGAATTGGTAAGCTCTTCTTTTCTTTTATTTTTTTGAATTGCGTTGTCTATAGCAAAAGTGTGGTAATACATGTGCCGTTATAATCTTGTAAGGCACCAAGGTTTTGAACTTTGAACACATTATTATAGTCTTGCCGTCACACACACGGAATAAACCACATGCGTAGCAACTCGCTTGGGCTTTTTCATCCTTGACACACGCATGCAGCAACTTGTTTGGGTTTTCGCCCTCGCTATTTGCTTCGTCCAAAAAAGGGATAAAAACTCGTTGAACACCCAAGCTTACCTTGCTAGTACACTCAGGTGACTGACCTCAAGGGATCATTTGGAACACATGAATTTTTCATCCTTAACGACCTGCGTGTAGGTGTAGCAACTTGTTCGGATTTGCACCCATGCTAACCACTTCGTTTAGAAAAGAGTTAGAAAAAAAAACTCGTTTAGGCGAGAGGCTGCTGGTTCGGAGCGACCAACCAGACATGAGGCAAGCCTCTCCTCCCTTGGGATTGGAGATCAGATCAGTACTGTATCATCGCAAGGCAGCACATAGCTGCTGCTCCACGAAAGGCAAGGAGAGCACAAGGCGTCACAACGACGAGCGCACATAGAAAAGCGAGGCATTAGTTTCAGTTCATTCATATGTACACATAGATGGAGGCAGATTGGCTTCCAGAGGGAGACGACACAAGGCAGCAGCAGCAAGCAAGGAAAGCACGAGATACCGATAGCAAACGTTCCAACTTCCGAAAGCGCAAACACCAACCACCCGGGCACGGCAGCATAAAACAGCAGGCAGTTTTGCGCGTGCGGCGCCGGAAGCATCCGGCACCGAGGCTGTGAACACGGGGATATGCAGGTAGACTAGCAAACTACACATATGCAGGTAGACTGCATGTAGGAAGGTATCGGGGAACATGATGCTGGTATCATGGGTATGTACGTACTACTAGCAAAGAATAGTAAATGCTATTTAATGGGTGAGGAGACGCGCCCGGGCCGGCAAGACGACGGGCGGCGGCACCCTCCCTCATCTTGCAGGTTTTACCAGCCCTCTTCCCCAAACAAGAATGCCATGGCTCCTACCAGACACAGCAAGTAAAAAAGACAGATGGGTGTCGCAGGGAATAGCATGCGACGCGCTGCTGCCCCCCAGCCATACTTGCTGGCAAGGGACCCCCACCGGTCCAACGGGAGTCATATGCATGACGCGCGAACCAAGGTAGATGGATGCGGACGACGTCCTTCGGGCCCGCCAAGCAACCAAGGGATGACTCTCTAACAGTCTCAAGGATCAAGGGCATTGGCTGGCTCCCCATGATCAACATCCCCGGAGAAGAGAGAGGAAAAGATGGGGCCGGGTTAGCATTCAGCGGCAGTCCTTATCGGTAACCGGGGCATTGTTGTTGTCCAGGTCACTCTGCGGCATGTCAGATTCGGGTGATGGTTTGTTCGGGCTTGGCTTGATGGTGTCACCAATGACCGGCAGCTTGGCCTTGGGAGTCAGCTGCTTGGCCTCCTCGTAGGAGTAAATGTATATCCTTTTCACCATGCTGCAAAATTCACTGCGGTGACAAGCCATCCGGATGTGATCAGTTAGGAGTCCAGGGACCTTCAAACAGAACTAATTGCACGGGGATATAAGGTGTATACCGCCAAGGGTCATCCCCAACCAGCATCATGTCATCCTCATCGTCAGTGTAAACAACCTTCCATTTCTTGAGGCTGGCAGAGAGCTCTCCCTGGATATCGAACATCTCCTCTAACTTGCAGTGAAGATCATCGTATCCATGTAGCCTTGTCAAGTCCACTGCCCTTCCAACTGCCATTCCTTGCATAATTACCTGCGGCAAGAACAATTATCAATTACAGGTCCATCCACAAGCGGGTTTTGAGCATCAAACAAAATAATATTAGTACCATGACCCATTATCACCTTGGTGCAGCTCCTGACTTGCCAACTCTGAGTCGCCAGAGGAGAACGCTCACTGCTTGCTGCTGGATCATCAGATTTATTGACATGGGATGGTTGTGAGAGCTGGTCAGACTCTGCGTCTACTGAGGCAGCTGGTTGGTCTTGACCAACACCAGAAACAGTAACCACTTGTGATGTTGCTTCCACAGCAGAGCTTATCTCAATTCCAAATAATCTGCAGCCAGCCGTAGTAGGTTCTTGCTTCCTTTCCAGTGGAACTTTGTTAATGCTAGCAGAGTAGGAGTCTGCTCTCGTGTCTCGCATTGGCCAGTAAAAATGGCTGTTGGTTAGACTGGACATCTCATTCTTTGTACTGAATCCAACATTCAATGATGATGAGAAGATTGAATTGGGGCTCGGAGGATATAGTTCTTGAGTTCGCTGTAGTCCCGAAAATGAGAAAGCTTGAGAAGATTCTGCTGGCGATTTCCACAAGCCTGAGATAAATATAGAAGAGGTTAGAAATGTCAGAGCAATAACTGAAGAGAAACAGTACAACTGATAAGGTTTCTATCCCTACACTGAGTACTGTTGGCATTAAGTAGAACAATCTGTAGCAACAGCTTAGTAACTACATACCAAAAACTGGAGGGAGTCCTGGAGCAATAGAAGGTGAAGCAGCAGG
This sequence comes from Rhipidocladum racemiflorum, assembly GCA_036346355.1. NCBI lineage: Eukaryota > Viridiplantae > Streptophyta > Magnoliopsida > Poales > Poaceae > Rhipidocladum > Rhipidocladum racemiflorum. The sequence continues at coordinate 25,005,009 of CM070572.1, forward strand.
TCGTGAGCGCTTATTTCTTGCAGGAGGCTGAGGCGGCTGCTGATTAGTTGCAACAAGTGGCTCCAGTTCCCATGGTGAAACTCTATCTGGACGGGGTACAGCACAAGGCTCATCCCATTGGACCTGTCAGTGGTGAACACATGGGCGTTGAGATCTTGGAAGATAGAAGAGAAAACATGACAATACAACTGTAAGCATTTTGCAATAGACAAATGTTCAGTGGCAGGAGAAAACGAAAATTTGAATCTACCCACAAATTCAAAAAAGATTATTACCTTCAAACATCTCCAGTCAGAATCTGCCCATGGAGATGTTGACATGCTCCCCACACCAATAATCGTCCCACTAAACCTGTAACCCATCAAGAAAACATACATGAGATGTGCCCACACAATTTCTGAGTCAATCAAATATCAGTGGAGGAAAATAAATCTGAAATCACCTTCTTTCAGTAGTTTCATCACCCTCAAATCTCATCTTAAACCTCATTCCAACATTCATCTTGTGATTCTTAGCTTCAAGGTACTTGTTAACACTCACAACAAACTCAGATCGACTTGTTCTGAAACAAAATTAGATAAATAATGTGAGTTTTGCTGCACAAGTTTGCAATGAACACATATTTCGACATATCAATACCTAATAGGACAACATATGTTTAGCACAAGAAACAAAGCCTGATAGGGAAAATCACAAAACATACATTCATAACATAAAAACATTGTAATGCTATAAACAACAGTTGCTTATAATGCTATGAACACTCGAGTGAACAAACAAAAACAACCCGATGTGTAAAGTGGAACAGACATCGAAGGGGTCACCACGGGGAAACTGATAACAGCACATTTAGTTTAGGAGAGGTGCTTCTATGCTCTTTCTTTTTAAAGTAGCACAAATATTAAAGCATAAATGAAGGGTAGATGACTATTACTTACCCATTCGTTTGCTTCAAGATTTGTGCAACTTGTATTAGGAGGAAGAGCATAGAAGCACCTCTCGTTAGTTTATTTTACATAGTACAGTACCCAACAAAAGTCCACAACACAAGAAACTGCCAGAGGTACTGAAAGCATCGCACAGCAGAGGTATAAAATGAAAAGAACCAAACCTTGGTTTGTAGAAAACAGAAAACAGAGTTCCAGTTGAGATGGCATGGGATGCAGTTGCCAGGACTCCAAGATGCATGCTGTGGCTTGATATCACTGATGACGGCATGTTGTTTAGTTGCCTCATGAGCCTCCTTACACCAACTCGCAGCTCTCCATTCTCACCTCTGTTAGATGAACAACGGTTAGCAGAAATAATCATAATAGAAGGTTCATCCAGAGTTCAGCAGAGCCAGGAGACAAATGCAAATGTGTTAAAATGACCTCAGCATGTGATGCTATCGCATACCTCAGAAAGATAAATGCATCACCAGCAACCAATCTTTTTGAGCTAACAAAAACACTCCAGCCAGTTGTAAGTAGATGCCGCCTAGGTTGTCCTAAAAGAAACAATAGACAAAACCCTTTATGAGATATAACAACCTAAATCACAGAATGACATCGAAAAATTTTAGGAACCTTTTTTTTTTCTTTGGAAGCGAGTAAGGGATACAACAATTCAGCAATACTAAAAAATTGAAAGCAATTTTAAGCACATGGTAAGATTACAAACTCACCTCGGAAGATGTGACGGAAATGCCATTCAGTTGCATGGAGATCTTTAGCCACCAGTTCTTGCCATGGTGGATTCTGAGTCATATCCTACAGATAAAACCACACCATGTACAACAGATGTTACGCATAACAAAATATCCAATATCATCTACAAGTGGATGCAGTTATAAAATGCTCTTTATGCTAACCAGTGGGGGCAAACATTCTTCAGCATGCCTCCTAAGAACTGAGAATCCACCATGGGTGCTTGTATCTGAAGCAGTCAAAGTCTTGCAGAAGGAGTGGACGTTGCATCTTTCAGGTTCATGAGGTTCAGGATCAGGGCTGGTGGGTTCACTTAGCTAATCAAGCGAATTCAGGGAAACAAATCAGAGCATATACATATAAAAATGAGCATGCAATAGAATTAGATACGTCACTAACAATAATGAAAAGGCTATATGATCTTAACAAGAGCACTATATTGCAGGAGTGTGCAGAGAGAGGAAACTATGATCCAGAAGGAAAATGAATGAAACAGCCTGCTCACATCTGCTTCTGGTTGCAGCATAATTTGAGCATAAACTTCATCTGAATCAGTTTCAGCCTGCATTCCAGAGGAAAACCAGTGAGCTAGAGGATCCCAGATACATTCTAAACATTCCAGTGAAACTTGTATGAAGGGAGACTAACCAGACGTTAAGGGGTAAAAACGCTTACCCTAAGTTCTACATGCACCACCTTGCACAGGATCTTAGACGGAAGATTAAATAAAGGTAAGTGCTGGTCAAGCTGTTGATCTGTAGATGCTTCAAGCTATAGAAGAAACATTTGATGATCAGTTCAAAAGACAAGACAGACAAAAAAGAATTCTATTCCCGCAGAAACAAAACCATGCTGCCATTCTAATATAGGGAGCGATGAAAATTTTTGCAGTACAAACAGCTATTGTTTGTAAGTAATCAGCAGGCTCCTTGATTATGGGACATCAATTGTAAATACGCATATGGGCAGATATACCTGTTCCATATGACCCTGGGGGAAGTAGTAAACCCGCTCGCCTTGGCGAGGTACTGTGACCAACGGCCCAGCGCAAGCATGCCAGAGCTCCCTGTACAACGCATCGCTAGAAGTCCCTACACAAAGGCATTATATTTCATTAAAAGAAAACTCATCAAGAGTGCATGCATACAAATCAAGGGCCTTTTTTTCCAGATTTTATGGTGATAAACTCATCTGTTGATAATGAATTAACTGAACCATAATTACTACACAATTCTAAAGTAGGAGTAGCACTGCATGCATAGATTCACCTCTTTCCCATTTGCATCTACGTGGTAGCACCAATTATCAAGTTAACAATAAGGCCCTATTTCATACAAAATTTCGCAAGAATTTCCGATGAAACAGTTCAATTCCCCAGGAATTGGGAAAAATTCGGGCGTTCCAAACGGGGCAAAAGAATTCTAGAACCAGACACTGTGATTACACAAACAAAACCGGATTTCAGATCCGTAACTGCGTATCTATTTCCCCAATTCACAGATCGGAACTCCCAAGCATCCAAACGAGTGTAGATAATGTACCCGCCAGACAAGCAAAATTGCAAATTCTCTCTCGAGGCAGTCGAAAGCAACAATCCTCCAACCTAAATAACAAAATTAAAGACCAAAGTACTAGAATTGTCCTGAGTCGCCACGAATTCTAAGCAATTTCACGACTTCTCTTTCTTACAAACGAGTCAAGTACCCAAGCCCACGTCTCTACTCCCTCGGCATCCACCCAGCACCTCGTTACTCGTCACAGAAGCAGCTCAATTCAAGCAGAAACAAGCCCAGGAAGCGCAGGGAAAGACAGTAACAGCGAGCGAAGCGAAGGAACTGAACCTGAGCTGCCCGCTGTGCCGGAATTCGCCATCTCCACCTCCTGCTCGACGAGCCCCGACCAGAATTCAGCAGGAGAAGACCGAAGTGCCTCCCGATCTGCTCACCAAATGCCCGGCTCCACAGATCTGGCCCCGCGGCGCCACCGTAACATCGGTCAGACCCGAGAAACGTATAATTCAGAGGAGGCGAGGCGGGAGGCGGGAGACGGGAGATCTCACCAGGGCGGCCGTCCGCACGAGAGGCGCGGCCGGCTGGAAGCCCGCAGCGAGGCGGAGAAGGCGGCAAGGACGGAAGGAGCTCGCGGGGGCCCGGAGGAGGTGGGAGACGGAGGCGGAGGCGGAGGAGAGGGGGTCGGGGAGGAGCCGAGGAGGTGGCGCGAGCGAACAGAACAGCGCGGCAGCCAGAGCGGAGGAGGCAGTGTTGCGATGCGGGTTGGTGGGTGCTTTATTTTGTTTCGGCTTTTTTTGGGGGGAAAAATATAAGAAGATTTTTGCGAGTTTTCGGGGGGAGAGCAGGGAAGGCATTAAATGCAACGGTAACGGCGGCCGTAGTGGTGGTAACGGTGTCGGGGGTACGGGGAGGGCTACGGGTACATAGGGAATGTACCTGTGCCACTGGTAGATTCTCGTTCTCAAATGTCTTCAAGGAACGCTAGGAGTCGGACGGTAAGTGTTGGCGTATGTCGTTAAATAATAAGTGTAATAATTATAAATAATATGTACAACAAAACAATAAAAAAATTGTAATATCTTTAAAAAATTAGAGAAACTATAGAAATTCTCACTGGATTCCTCGTATGATGAAACCCACAAAACAATATTTTTCTTCCTTCTACGAGCAATAACAAACCAAAACTAGTGCCACAACTCATCCAGTAGACAGCAACAAAAAAAGCACCATTTTGCAATAAAAGTCCATACGCTCACGAGGCACAATATTTGAGATAATTTATGAAATATTTTGATTTTATGGGTGCAACAACAGTTGCAACATCGAGATTTTTTTAAAAAAAAAGAAAATCCCATTCCAAGATTTTGTTATTACAACATTGAACACATATAGTCCCCAACATCACAAAACACCTATTGCAACAAAAAAAAAATACTACAGTGGTAACAAACACTTGTCTCAAACTTGCCTTCAATAGTGGCAACGGCAAAGCTCAGCGAATTTTTAGCCCTGGGATGTCATTGTAGCATTGCGAGACGTGTTATACGCCTAGCACCATCTAATGGATATGTATCACCATTTGGCATGATTTGGCTGCGGCAAAGGTTGGCCTGTTTGGTACTTCATCGCCAGCCCACACCACCACCTCATCACCGGCCACACCATTAGTCCTCTGCATGTTGTCCGCCATCTTGGGTCCTCCGGCATGCCGCTGGGACGCCCTAAGCTAGCTGGTTCGAAGTGAGGAGGGAGTGGGAGCTTAGAGGACATTGTAATAGGGGAAGGGAATCGTGAGAGGGCGAGAGTAGGATGTGTGTGACTAGCAGATTGGGGGAAAAGCAAGTGTGAAGAAAGACAGGACATAACCACGAGAGTGAGCCAGGGTTCCATTTATCGCCGATAATCGCGTTTATCGACGGCGACCGAAATCAGTTACCGATCGGTAAACCGAAAAAATTTTAAAAAACAATTTTAAAAATTTAAAAAAAATATATGACGCAAATATCGCGATTATCGAGACATATCGAGCGATTATCGCCAAATATCGTCGAAAATCGCTACAAAAATCGACCGCACAAAAAAGTTCAACATGGCTGTCGATTTTCCACCGATAATCGTCGATTTTCCACGATATTTGATTTTTTTTCAAAAAATCTGATTTTTGAATTCATGCGATTTTTTTTGCGATTTTCGGCTCGATTTTTGCGATTACCAAATTTTACTGTTCATCCGAAAATCGCGTGTTCGATAAGGTAAACCCTAGAGTGAGCTTGTTTGTGGCTTGTGACATGAAGAATGTTTCATGTCTAGCTTGGTTTGTGCAAGGCGTGGAAATGCCGCAGGAGTTGTTGGATTGATTTCGGTGGTGGATTGACCGTCTGACACAAAACATCCACTAGGACGTAGGACTGAGAGCAAAACTATTATTTTTATGTTTTTCCCAAGAGTACATTAAAGATGCATACCACATTACCACACATACAACCCACTCACACGCTACACACGCACGCTATAAATTTGTGGATGCTCTAAGGTCTCACGGAGTATGTGCATACGCTTAACCATTGAATGCACATATGTATGTGTTCTCTGATTACTCTAACATGTATCTCCATCTTTGTTGAATTCTGGACAGCTTTTTTTCCCCAGTGTTTGGAAATTAAAAAAAAACGTAGAGAAGATATGCATAATTATTTTTTAGGAGTATGTGTATTTGAACTCGTGACCTCTTGCGGCACAACCAAGTGTTCTTCTATCTACATAGCTGCCGTGGTAATTCAATTTTAATGCTTTATTAGGTCAATCGAAATGCTATTTTAGCTATTTAAAAAGGTTTCAGTATAATAAAGCTGCGATGCGAAATATTACAAGAACTTCAGCCGAAGGATGCACCAGTGTTCTGCACTTGTGCCTAAAATGAGGGAGAATTAAACATTTGTCCGTTCTAGTTTGTGTAATTGATCATTTATCCTCTATATATCACTGATATATAGCCTTAGGACACGCATTGTAATAAGATGTCACGAAACAAATAATCAATATTACAATTAAATAAAGACAAATCATCAATTATTCCCTAAAATAATCTCATGGATCTCATCTTCGATTTGCTTCAGATTGAGCGTGTACCGTTATAATTCTACCTTTTGGAGACATCCCAGTAAAAGAGACGGCGCCAGCTGCACAGTTACTTAAATTTCCACTTCACAATCGGCAAAAAGATCTCCAAACACCACTAATACGACCATAATTACCGTCATTTAAGGCTCACGGGTTCCCTCTGCACTGCACAGCACACCCGCCATCCGTACTCCCAAGTCCATAGCCTCTTCCCGCCATCCACGCCTCTCGCTTGCCCGCTTCCCAGACCCAAGGACCCAAGTTCGGCCCCACGGATGCAAGGCCGCGCTGCTCGCTATCCCATCACAAATACTCCCTTCATCCAACTACATAAGAGCATCCCCAATAGAGACATGTCAGCAGGCTATAAGGAGTCCATCTCATCTTTTTGCTTATGTGGAAGAGAGAAGTAGAAGAGAGAGACAAGAGCTGGCTCTTAACTAAGAGCCAGGCTATAGTGTTTTCCAAGAAAAATAAAAGACAATTACATGTGGACCCACATTTAATGTTGGAGAATATGTTATAGCCAACCCATTGGAGAGCTTGTCTTTAAGCTAGCTATAAGTGACATGGAGCTTTCTTATAGCCAGTAGTTGGCTCTACCATTGGACATGCCCTAAGACGTATTACTGAAGCAGTTGTATCACGCGGAGTTTGAGGGGATTAATGCATGCATACAAACGTATGAGAGATAAAAGAGAAAGTTAATGTATACATGCATACGCATAAAAGATAGGAGAGAATCTAGAACAAAAGCCGAGGAGACGCCACGCTCTATATTCTGAGACTTAGAAAAAAAACAGTTGTGACTTATATTTTAGTATGAAGGGAGTACTACGTATGTCTAGCCCTATGTACATTACTTCTTCTTTCTTCTTTCTTTTTCTTTTTATTTGCAAATTTAGCTTTTTAATATTTTTTTAAAAAAAATTATTCTCTTCCCCACCGCAAAGATGTGACAGACGATACGTGTCTTTTACCAAATCCAAAATGCACAAAAGAAGGCTAGCCCCGTGACTGCATCTGCACGTGAGGACAAGAACTCAGTCAGAGCGCAGATGGGCAGCGGGGTGTCAGCAGTAGGGCAGGCGTGTGCTCACGCGCAATACCACACTTGGCTTGCTCGGAAGCAAGCTTCCGCACACGGGGAAGCTTGCTTCCGCGCTCCCTGACCGCGGCAATTTGATGGGTCTGGTCGGCTTCTGCGCTCGACCGTGGAGCCATGCTGACCACCTCTTTTCATGCTAGCAGATGGCGGCAGATGATACGTGCCACCTACAGGGTCTTTCGCACTTAGGTAGGAGCTATTTTTGTAATTTTTATCGTATAGAAGCTAATTTTGAAGAAAAAAAATACGAAAGAGACTACTATAGTGAAAACAACTCTCCCATCCCTAGACTCCATGCAAACCTTTTTGACGTGCAGGTGGAGTTAGGCGTGTAAATAAATCGAGCTCAATCGAGTCTAGCCATCCAAAGTCGATCGAGTCTGAGTTAGAGTTTGAACCTACGTCTAGGCTTGAACTCAACTCGGTTCAAACTTAATTAAACTTAAGCTTAACTTGAATAAACTCGATAACAATGAACAATTTAATATATAATAATGTTCAACAATAAAAAAATTTATGCTCAAGTTCGACTCAAGTAAACACAATAAGACTTAATGTATAGTAATATTTAAAAGTAATTTATAAATTTATCAAACTTACAAACTATTTAATAAAGCTTACGAATTTAGGCTTTGTTTGGTACGGTTTTAGATTCTAGTAGAAACGGAAACGGTTTCAGATTATTGGTAGAATCAGAATCACTGTCTGGAAACCGTTTGGCTAGCTGTCTGGATTCTGTGAATCGGGGTGGAACAGGGTTGAGAGTGATTCAGCTCCGGCATGAAAAAAGAAGAAATATTTCGAGAAGAATCGTTCTAAATTTTAGTCCGTTTAGCTAGATTTCTCTCAGACTCTAGTAGAAACGGTCCGATTTCAAATTACCAAACGGGACCTTAGACCATCTCCAACCCATTCCCCTCCCCTCCCTCATTCCCTTCGCGAAAGGATTCCCATTCCCTTCAACTCAGCGTTCAAAGATTCCCTTCAAAGGATTCTCTCTCCCATTCCCTCCAGGAAGGGATTCTCTCTCCTTTCCCTATACAATTCCCTTTAAAGGGAATCTGTTGGAGATGAGTGGAAATAAAGGGAATGAGAATGGGGAAAGGAACAGGGAAGGGAATGAAATGAAGGGAATATGATTGGAGATGGTCTTATAATCAAACTTAGCGCGACCCGTTTGAAGTCTAGGCATCTTTTCAGGTCATGGTTGAAAAATCGATCCAATATCAAGAAGCTCGTGAGGTGAGCCTCTAGATTTTTTTTACAGGCGTAGGTGGGTCCGAGGCGGTGTACCTCTCGTGTGGTCGCGTTTGATTGATGGTGCGGTGGGTCCTGCCAGCATCGCTCGAGCCCAGATCCAATCCGATTTTTTTGGCAGTTGAGCCGCGGATCTTCTGCGGCATTCCCTCCCTTCCATGCATGAGTACGATGCATCCCCCCGTCATCGTACATTGCCCCTTGAAGTGCATGTTTGATGGCACACGCGTTTCGCCAGGTCCAAAACTGCCTCGGGCTTTCGTACGTAGAGCACGGCTTTGTCGGTGCGTAATCATCACAAAAGGCGTATGTTTTTGTGCAAAAGCGGCGAATTACTAGCTGTGCTTGGAAGTTGATTAGGCCATTCACAGTGGGAGTTTCATTTTCATTAAATGATGTGACACATCATCATGTTTGGTGACATGGCAAGATAATTATGAAGAGAGATAGAAAGAGTTTCAGGAAGGAGAGAGGTTTCATCGAGGATGAAACACCGAGATCTGTGATTCACGACAAAAGTAGATGTGACTCTTGAGCGTAATGAAACTCTCCATTGTGAATGGCCTTAGTGCAAAGCAAAACCAGACGCCAAAATAGGCAGTCTTCTTGGCGAAGCGAAATAAAGAGAAGAGACAAGACAAATAAAAGAACAGCAGTGTTTACAAAAGAAATAAAGTGAATATTTGAGCTCATGTTACCAGGGTTTCACTTTCCGTTTCGAAGTCGACATCCGGGCGGTATCGAAATTCGCGAAATTCGAATCGAAATTCGCTGAAAACCGCTTGGTTCGAAAGTCAAATGAATTTGAAATCTAATCGAAAAGTCTCGAAACCTCCGAGCGAAATTAAGCTCAAAGCTTGACTCGAAAATTAAACTCGAAAAGGCTCGAAATTAAGCTCGAAAAGCTTGAAAAACCATTTGGGTTAAAAGCTCGGAAAGACTAAAATTAAACTCGAAAAGACTCGAAAACCGCTGTGTTGGAAAAATGGGGGGAATAAAGAAAAAAATATGGAAAAATTGTAAAAAAAATAGTTGTAAAATTTGGAAAAGTCCATTAAAGGCCAAAAATAATATTTGAAGAATTACTTCAACAAATATTGCTACTAAATATAATTGAATAAATATTGAAACATGCAGTGTGTTGTGGAGGTGTAATCTAAAATTCTGATTCAAATGTTGCACTTATTTGATCAACTATGATTTTTGTAAGTCATGTGAGATCCTGTAACAATGTATTTTCATTTATTTTTTATGCACTACAGTTGATTGTTTAATACTTGTATTCATGTTGAATATTTAATTATGATATGACTCTTTCTCAAAATAATAGAAAAAAATGATAGACGGTTTATCACTAGAGGTCTCATATAATTCTATATTGATTGTTAACAAGTTAAACTGGAGATGTTGACAACTAAATATACTTCAACAAATATTTATACTAAATATACTTCAACAAATATTGCTACTAAATAAATGGAATGGCTCAAAAACGTATTCAAACTTCATTTTTTTAAATAATATTCACATCAGAGGTCATAAGGCTATTAATACTAATTATGGATAAATTTTGGATAATTTTTTTCAAATTTTTTAAATTTTTTGAATTTAAATTTGAATTTGAGCGAAATTCAAACCGGTTTTCCATTTCGCATGCGAGCGGTACGAACGAAATTCGCGAAATTCGTTCGGAAAATTGAACCCTGCATGTTACATACCTAATTTATCCAGTAGAAATAAAGTGAATATCCAGTAGAACTGCATGGTCGCTGCATCGCCCATCACCGCGCTCGCGTTGCACTATCACTGTGTCACACGTCCAAATTGTCCAACGGCAATGCTGCCCTCTAGGTCGCCCAGCGGCCAGTGCCTCCAGGCTCCAAGGCTCCAACTACTACTCCCTACCTCTTTGGTGATTTTACCCAGTATATATCTGCTCCTCTGCCTATCTAGGTGATTTTCTCTAAGCCTTTTTCTTTTTCCCATTGAGGTTGTATTTCAATTGGGTTTAATTGATTAATACTCAATTTGATGTAATAGAAATACATGATGAAGATATCCAATATATTGGCATCTTATTTTCCGTCAAAATTACAATCCAAACAATCTCCTCCGAACATAGTAGGAACTAAAGCTAGTAATACTCAACAAAACAAACCTCGCGTTGTGCTTAATTTAGAAGACATTGTTGCTGATCCTGGGCTTAGAAAACCAATTGTGAACTTTGACGTGGGCATCAATGATGCTGCTAGAAGGGAGTATTTGCTACTGCGATCATGCCAACTAAAAGGTGATAAATTTCCACAAAAATCTATATTAAAAGCATAAAATAAGCTTTCATGAAGAGTGGTTCGAAAGATTTTATTGGTTGAAATATAGTGTTGTTAAATATGCTACCTTTTGCTTTTATTGTTTTCTTTTTAAGCGATGGAAACATACAAACTTTGGTATTGATGCATATACAAAGGTGGGGTTGAGTTATCGAAAGAATGTATTCAATCTTTGGTGAACATGTTGGTAAAATCGATAGTGCTCATAATAAAACTAGAAAATATTTAAAGGATTTTAAAAATTGAGTACTCTTTGATAAAATAGTACTTAAATTGGAGGAGAGTAGGCAAATTGATTTCATCCATTAAATCCAGATCTGAAGGCTTAAAATTTGAGTGCTATTTAGTTAAAAAAAAAACACTCAGATTCACACTAGACACCCCATATTTTTTTTGCGATTAGATGATTTGATTTTTTTAATTACACAGACCGAAAACATAGGTATCTCTGTTGCTCTATCTCTCTCTTGTCTCCGGCTGCATAATATGCAGCGGAGTAAAAGAATTTCTGAATCCAACTCTAAGCTAGAAATATCAATATTATTTTAATCCTCTTCAAAATCTAAGCAAGCGTCCCAAACAAAATCCTATACTCATCGTGTGCGCGATTTGCTTGCACGTACGTTAGCACTACATCTTCTTCGCCAAAAGATTCGGTCAAATCGCACTACCACAAGACGATATTTCTCTGACTGATTATATTTATATATAAATATATATATATATATATATGAAAATGATTCCATACCCCTGGAGTACATACTTCCACTCTCAATATACCGCTTAAATGATATTGTTATACCTCTTTATCATTTTGAGTATACTCTAATACTGATTATAAGATACTTCAAAGTGAGTTCTACGAAAAATTTCATTAAAGTCCACCTTTTGTAGCATAATTTTTGTATATACTCTTTTTACATACGAAAAAGGGTATATAGCAAAAAATAAATGGTTCTAATGAATTTTTTCAACAATGTCGCATTGTAGTATCTTAAAATTATTATTGGAGTATACTGAAAGTGATAAAGGAGTATAACATATTCGTTTAAGTGGTATACTGGAGGTGGGAGTACGTACTCCCAAGAGTACGAAAAAGGCTTCCTAGCCGGAAAAAAATATACATCTTTCTGTTGACGAAAAAATTTTCCGGGGAAAACGGAGAAAGGACCTGGATGTAAAAATCGGGAACCTGTTTGTTATAGTTTTGGACCCCACCGCTATCCCGAAAAAGTTGAAAAAGGCTCGCTCGCGATTTATATTTAATGGGAGGGTCTTTCTGTAAAGTAGCGAGCGAGGGACCTAAATGCAATCCGGGAAAATTAATCTTTCCCTCACAAAAAATTGCGAAGGACCTTTCTATAATTCGCAGGGATCTATCCGTAATTTGGAGAAACGGAGGGATTTTTTCGCGAAACCGCCAAGCGCCACGTGTGCATGGCCCTCTTGCCGGCGTTTCTCCCGATCTTAATATACGAAGTATGCGTGGGAATCTGGCTGGTACACGAGCAAAATATATCGAAATGATTTGTGATCGGACTTTTTTTGAACGCTCTGTAATATTTTTTCGTACGTGTGAAACATTTTTCTTTGATAACAGTAAAAATATGTATGTAGAAAAAAAAATGTTACAAACATTGAAAAAAATACTACAGACCTTGAAAACAAATATTACATAGGCGTCCGAAAAAATGTGTTGGGATCGGATGTCCGGCTCCTAGTTTCTCCCAAAAAAATATACGCATAGATGCTAATTCCGGGAACAGTGGATGACAGGGAGAATAAACGAGGGCAGACGATGGAAAAGGGATCAGTGGCCGGCCGTTCCTTGTCCATTTATGTTGTATTGGCCACCACCATTCCAAGCTAGCAAGCTCTCTTCTGCAAGCTTAATTGGCACCCAGAGATGAGTGTGACCTTAGCTTGGGTGTGCTTGATTTGTCTCCCCGGGCATCTATGCCGCCTAGCTACTCACTCTCTCTCTTTTGCTTCATCTTGTAGTTTTCTCAAAGTAGTTAGACACTAGCTAGTGTAGCATACAAGATACTCCATCACATCGATGCATGGAAGTCTTCACTATGTGTTAACACCTTAGGGTTAAAATTAAATGATGCATGGTGATTACCATTTCGGTCGATGTCTCTTAATTTAGTGCATGCTACGTTGGTGTTGTCTTTTTCACGTAATGCACGGGGCTAATGTGCCAAGAGTGGAAAGACGAAGGGAAAAAAAGGCATGAGCAACAGTTAGGGTGCGTTTGGTTGCCTGTACCAAGTGGTACATATACGAGATGGTTCAAGAAAAAAATCATACATGCGTTTAGTTGCTTGAATGGAACCATCCCGTCCTAGATCAAGTGGTACAAATTTAAGGAATATTCTCTCTAGATGCTGAACCATCTCATTCACAAAAAATAATGAAACCAAATGGTACAGGACCATCACATCCCATTCAACCTCATCCTATGAACCAAACGCACCCTGAGATCCACTATGTATATACCCAAGGGTGTTTTTTTACTTGTCTTTAGTTTACTGGGCAAGTCATATGTAATAATGTAAAGCTACGGGTGATATACACCAGACACACAGCATCTAAGACCGTGTACATCAATAGAGACGGTTATTGTCTTATATACTTTTTTATATCATCTAAAGATAACATTTTAAATTATCTCTATGAGATCTCATAATTCTCTAATTATAACGTAAACAAGTATTTGTTATGAATAATTATTTATACAACAATATTTTTTGTTGACTACATGGCTGTCTCTTTACAGAGAGACCAAGAAGAAGGCACGAGTCTGAAGTCGATCTCCATGTTCAAGGGTTTTTTTTTTATCAGACTTGCCTTTGGTCAACTTGTCAAGTCCTCCTGCAAAGCCAGATTGGACGTGCACGCGCACGACGACACACAATGACAGAAAAATGACCTAAGACTAGACGTAGCTTCTGGCCAGCTAGCTGCTGTCTGCTGATGCGCACCTCACAGCTTGGCCTATGGAGAGAGAGAGAGAGAGAGAGAGAGAGAGAGAGAGAGAGAGAGAGACCTCCAGCTCTTGGGTGCAGAAAGCAACGTTCTTTATTTTAATTATTAAATGCGCCGCCGTGGAGTCGGACAGACGAGCGGTTCCTGAACTCCCTGTAATCAGATGCCTGAGATGATGCGTAACGCAGGCATTAGATGCCCGAGATGATGCGCACGAGTCAGAAGTCAAGTTTAGAATCAGGAAAAAGGGAAGCCGCAGGCTGAGACAAAAGGCATGCCGCGTGGGTATGTGATTATATATTACTCCCTCCATCCAAGAATGCGCATAAGGGCAGTCCCAACACTTCACCTCACCTAGTGTCTATAGAATTAATTACGTTGCCAACTAAGCAAAAATCTGATGTGGCATAGGAAACTGGGTCAACGCGGGCACCAAGACGCAAGAAACGAGCAAAATCTGCATTGGACGTTTCTGCGCGCTGATCAAGGTGTGTTTGTGGTGCATGCATTGGTTTATTGCTCTCTCTCTCTCTCCCCTCTAGATACTGCTTATGGAAACTAGGAGTTGTGAAACTATACATTGATTTATTACTCTCTTTCCCCTCTAGACACTGGTCATGGAAAATATGGGTTAGTGAGTGCCTCTAGGCCTCTTAAAATGTTTTGGTGATTAATAATGACACAATTAAAGAGATCTAATGTTTTAACTAGAATCGATGCAGATATCGAGAACATATTGCTTTCGGAATGCGATTGGACGCCCCTACAATTGTTCAAATTTGAAAAAACGGCATCAAGACAAGAATTATAATTTTCATATTTATTTGAATCTTAAGGATAGTCGTACTATTAAGGGGATACACCGGGAAATCAATCTTAGAATGCTCATGTGCTCAAAGGTCTATATTGCATTGGAAATAGCTCCTAAATACTTGCATTCTCCCAAAAACAATTTTTCAAACCAAGCTAACTAACCCGGAGTGTCCGGATATTTTATCCGGAGTCTTCGGATAAAAGTTTCGGAGTGTCCGGGTTACTCCCTTCGGCCAAAAATGATTTATAGCCTATCCAGAGTATCCGGATTGAAATGTCCGGATAGTCCAGACTGTTTGAAATAGAGGGCAACGACTAGTTTTCAACTTGACATATTCAAGCCTCCTCCCTCTCCCAACGGCCAGATATCCATTGAAGCTCATTCATTGGTAAGTCTAGCTCTCTCTCACTCATTCAATACTCTCTTTAAAGCTCAAGCTTCCTCCTCCATTAATTTGTGTGTGGATTCAAATCTTTGTGAGGAGCAGGGTTCACAAAATCGTCGATAACCGGTCAATTTTCGCGATTTTCGGTTGTATCGCCGCGGCCCGATATCAAAAACCGGTCAATAAACCGATCCGATTCAAAAAATAATTTAAAAAAATTCAAAAATTCAAAAAAATTTACGTGTCAAAAACCGGTCAAAAACCGGTGGAAATCGATCGATTTTCGTAAAAAATCGTCGAAAATCGTTACTAAAAATCGATTGCACAAAAAGTTCAACAAGGTCGTCGATTTTCCACGAGAAATCGTCGATTTTACACGAAAATCGACGATTTTTGATTTATTTTTTTTTTTTTTGAAAAAATTTGGTTTTTGAATTTATCCGATTTTCGGTGGATTTTCGACTCGATTTTTACGATTATCGAGAATCACTGTTCATCCGAAAATCGCCCGGCTCGATTTTGTTAACCCTGGTGAGGAGTGGAAGTAGATTCAAGTGCTAGGTGCATTCATTCCCACTTTTGAGCACTAGTTCATCATTCAAGCGATTTCTTAGGGTATTATTATTCTTGGAGGTTGAAGATCTCCTAAACGACTAGGGGTCACCGGGAGCAACCAAGACTTGTGGTGTGCCCCGGTCGTTTGTGAAGGCAAGTCTCGCCTCCGGAAGGAAAGAGACGAATAGTGAAGCCGGCGAGTGCATTCGTGCAACACCGAGATGATAGTGGGTTGAAAAAGACCCCGGCTCAAGTGTGACCGAGCCACCTCAACGGAGACGTAGGATTCCCTTCAAGAATCCGAACTTCGGTAAAAATTCGTGGTCTTCGCTCTTTCTTTATTCTCTAGCTAAGTTTGTGTTGTCTTGATCTTGCGGAGCCCCGATCTACTTGTGTCATTTGTTTGGCTCCAGATCTGTGCTTGCTTAAGGTACTTGATTGCATTTAGAACCTTTTCATTCAAGTAGTTTGTTGCTAATCTGAGTAGATTTATTTTCTTGTTCTGCTCGAGCTGGTATATTCGGAGTGTCCGGATAAATACCCCAGATAATCAGGACCATCCGAAATATCCGGACAAATCATCCAGAGTCTTCGGGTTGACCTGCTCGGGTGTATTTAATTTCGCTGCAACTTTTAAAACCGCCTATTCACCCCCCCTCTAGGCGACATCTCCGGTCCTTTTAGTTGGGACTGCCCTAAGGAGATGGCACTGTGACCAAGGAGAACAACTAAACAAGCGTCCAAGCCTTCCTACTCATTAATTGCTGCATTAGCCAGTTACTCCCGCTTTTGCATGTTACTCCGAAATTAACTGCACATCCTCCCGTTTCCCCAAGCCGTAGGCTACAACTTTCTACCCGCGCCGATGCAATGCATCACCATGCAAAAGCGAAAAGCAAGCCGCGCGTCATCCTTCAGCCCGCGGCAAGAAAAAACGAAAACTGAGACGCGTGAGAAATTTTTTTCAGATGGCGCTCTTTGCCCGCGGTTCATTTTTGAGAATCGAATTTCAAATGATTTTGTGGCTGGTGCCGTGACTCTATATAAGCTAGTCGCCATGCATGGAGGAAGAAGCCCATCTCAGTTCCCAGGGGATATAGGATTAGAAACACAATGCCAGCACATATAGACCTAAATACTCCCATAGATTGGAATGTCATTGGTGATTAGGATGGTCCGGCACATGAACTTGATTATGACATGGTTTGGGATGATGGAGATGAAGGTAGCTTCTATTAAATGTGTTCGTTTTAGTATAATGCCACTGATCTCTTCGTGCGCATGATCACTGACCGATTCTGCATTCACATATTCTGGCTTAGGTGGTGATGAACAAGTAGAGGGAGCTGGAGATGGAGGAGCTCCTACAAGTTCAGAAGGAGGCTTAGGCTCCTACATGTGTTGATGACAAAAAATCAAACTCAAGTGCACGAGCTCTCTATTTACAACACATGCAAATCTCTAGCTCCATGCAATCACTTTAAACCAAATTGCTTGAACTATCTCCTTTTGCAAACATGCAAAACTTAGCTCAAAGCAATACCAAAACAAATTGAGAATTCAAATAAGAAACAAGCATGAGCTTCTCCTATTTGCGACACATGCCAATCAAAGCATCATGCAAAAACCAATGCACGAGCTTCATCCATTCGCAACACAACACATGCCAAATAGTTAGCTCCATGCAAAAACCGATCAAGAGGGTGAGCTAGAGTGAACCAGATTGAGTTTACCAATACATGATAAAACTCAAGCAAAAGAACTCGACCTCTCTTAATAGTATAGCGATATAAACTGACACTCTACCTTATTTAGTTATACCTTCATCGCACGCGATCCCCTTTGGGGCTTTTAGATCTTCAATCATCTTTCTCCCAGGATCACAATCCATCTTCTCTTCTTGTTCATCAACACATGATGAACTCTCCTCTAGCTCTTATCTTCTCTTCACTTCGGGATTCTCCTCTTGAAGCTCATCAACACATGATGACTTCTTCTTTTCCCCGATTCTTTTTCACTGTTGGACTCAACTTACTTTCATAACTCATTGAAAATATTAGTCTAATAAACAGGGTTATCTTAATCATCTATCGCACTCTATTAACACATAATGTACGCCTCCAAAATTGATTGAGTACAATCCAAATCAATTTGAATGATATAAATGTGTCTTGAGTACTTCGATACAACTAATGCTTCGTTATACTCAAGAACTATCTATTTGTCCATGATTAATCAAGAGTACCATCAACACATGATGAAGTATTCTTTAATGATTAATAAGACAAATAAACTTAATTTAAATTTTTTTATTTAAATTGATATGAGCATATATAACTACACAAGTTTTCATATACTCATTTTAATGGTTGGTAGTGATCCATAATATGTGAAATATATGAAAGGGGATCAATACTTTAGACCATCAACTATAGAATAAATTCCACATAGATATGTGCATACATATAATTGAATTGGAAACAATATGCACATATTCAATTTGATTGCATTGGAGTTTATCTTATATTACCATGAGTATACTACAACTATGCAAGTCAAATATATACTCAAGGAATTATTTCAAAGTATTGATCCTTGATTTATGTGGCAAGACAAAATAGATCAATACTATTGAAACCTCAAATTAAAGCACGAACTCCCTCTAAATGTCTGTATCCATGTAATATATGAAATTGAGACGTAATGCACATTTTGAGGTTAATACAATAGAGGACTTTATATTTTAACTTGAATCTAAAGTATGCAATGATATAATAAACAAGAACACGAGTGCATATATTAGGTTTTCTATTTTTTCTATCCAAATTATGAGAGTACTAACAATAAGCTCAATAAACATATTAGTCTCATTAAAGATTAGATTTATCACTAAACAATAATTAAACTTTAATCTAAAACCAATCACCAAAATTAATGGAGTTTGAACTTACATCCCGACGTTTAGACCTATCACGACGTATATAAACACCTCTGTTTTCTGCATTCCTTGGCATTTATATACACCCTTTCTTTCTCTCACCTCCGTGACGTTTATAAACAACCCCCTGGCTCTACTAGCCGCTAGTCCAATAAAACTGGGCACAGTGCACGAGCACGACTGACCCATGCACTTGTCGCACCTGGTTAGTTATTTAGCTTGACTTTAGTTACGCGGAAGTACTCGACATAGCAAGTACTAGAGTACCTCTCCATTTATTTCGCTATACTTGGTTATGACTTTGAAAGTATCTATTTTTAATACATTTGTGTAGTGAGGAAATCTAAAATGTAGCTATTGTAGTGAGGAAATCTAAAATGTAGCTATTGTAAGTTTCTCTCTCTCTCTCTCTCTCTACTCCTGCGTAAATACTTTAAAAGTTATTGCGGTTAATATGCCTTTTAAGATAGGTATGTATGGTCATTTCTCATTAATTATTTTCTAGGTTTGTTGTTTATGTATAGTGGATTGTAAATAAATATAGCGAAATAGAGGAAGTAGTTTTTGTTTGTAATTAATTATATTAATCATGATGAGCGCGTACGTAGATGGATGGAATGGTAAACCGGCTTCTACCTACCTCGAATGTTGGATCGGAGACATTTTTTTAGCGCAAAGGATCGGAGACGTTGAAATGACAATTCCATCCCTTATTTGTGCAAACCTGCTTAATTAGATCCACTATTAGAAAACTAGGCTTCAGTACCGGCACATCACTACCGGTTGGATTTGAACCCGTACTGATAGTGCTATTAGTACCGGTTCATTAGCTACAGCGCCGTAGTGGGCTTTTAGTATCGGTTGGTCTCTCAAACCGGTACTAATGAGTTGCATCAGTACCGGTTTGAGAGACCAACCAATACTGATGCTCTACCCCCGACCCAGCAGCTGCTTAGTACCGGTTGGTGTAACCAACCGATACTAACGCTCTTCCATCAGTACCGGTTGTTACACTAACCGGTACTAAGCAGCCTTATTTGAATATCTAAATTTACCATGACTTGGATGCTAAATCAGTGTTCAGGTGCTCTGTGAGGTTAAGGGAAGGGGGACACATTATAAATCAAATACGTTCATACCAACACTATAGTCGTAGATCATATAAAAACTCTGAAGTTAAGCATACCTAGGCGAGAATAATACTATGATGGGTAACCACTTGGGAAGTGTGAAGTTCTCATCAGTACCGGTTGGTACGTGCTTGGGCGGGAGTGGTAGGATGAGTGACCTCCTGGGAAATCGAAATTTTCGTGTAGCTTATCAGTACTGGTTGAAGCCTCCAACCAGTACTGATAGCCCTATTAGTATCGGTTAGTGGAACCGGTACTGATGCCCAATGAGCATCAGTCCCGGATGACCTGTACCGGTTCAAAAACCGGTACTGACCGTTGTCAACCAATACTGAAGACCATATGTGTAGTAGTGATTCCGTCTCTTATTTGTCTTGCAAGGAAGGCATGACTCTCAGGCCTGCAAAAAGGAGGGACAGTGACTGTATATTATAATAGATACACATATGGATGTTGCATCCATCTATCAATAAAGTTAAAATGGTGTCGAGTTACATCACGTGCTCTGTGTTTTTTTTTTTTTTTTTGGTTCTTTGATTGTTCGTCAGCAACGCGATCTCAGTTATAACAGGAACGATATATATTGAACGATTGAGTACAGGAAGCTGCTGTTTTGCGTCATTGTCCACATGATGTAGTGCCAGCTAGCTAGCGTCGACGCGACTCAAGAAACCCAACCTATTAGCTAGTCAGACTCGAGGAAACAAAAACAGTGAGTGCAAATTAAGAAACATAATTAAAGAATGGCCACGTTTCGATCCAGCTGAAGTTCTTACTACTACGTACTAGCCACTTGTGCTAAGCAGCAGCAGCTGCTGCTGCTTCTTGTTTTGTTAGAGGTACTTGTGCTAAGCTAATTGGGCTGCTAACTACTACTAATACTATCAGGAATGAGTTAGTTGGGCCAAAGATAATGAAATCACATGCATACAGATCGAGGCTAGCTTGGGAAATTAAGGTAATTAATTAATCAAGCTGTGTGCAAGGCCGCGACGACGTCGGCCAGCGTACGCACGTACGTACTCTCCCGCGGGCCTGTGAGCGCTTGATCTGGGCCAAGTTGTTGATAGATCATATAATCCTGAATCCTCTCAAAAAGGAAAAAGTTTTAAGTGCCTAGGCGTGTTAATTAGGTCGGTGATTGCATTGCATGGGGCTGTGTTGACGTGCTTCCTGTGTCAGTCGAACACTGCAGCCACGTCGACTTGTCTGCTCTTCTCTTCCTTAACTCCGGCGACAACGAGCTCCGGTAGCGACGAGAGCTGGAAAAGGAGAGGAGGGAGAGGATACGCGCGCGCGTCGGCGCTGTCCGGATCTACCTCCGCCACAGCTCCTTCCTCGTCGGGCGCCGCCACTGCTTCTCCCTCGTCACCGATGGAGGTGGCTGAACGCTCCAATGGCGACGACGAGCTGGAGAAGGAGACGGCTGTGGTTGGTCTCGAAACGAAGACTATGGCCACCAGTCAAGCACGTTTCCACGCAAGAGAATTTCTCTTGCAACCAAACAGGTTCTGGAATTTTTTTTTAAGATTCCATTTCCAATATACCGTTTCTTTATCAACCAAACATAAAGATTGGGATCGCAGTCCAATTCGAATCCCAGCTGAAATTGAATCGGGGGCTCCAATTCAATAATTCAATTCCAATTGTGAGATCCGAACGGACCCTTAGTGATTTCCGAGAGAGCGGGAGAGCGAAGGGCTTACGTACACCAAATGAGATCCTGTGCAGTCACCTCCTCTAACTTTAAGTCACTAACACGGTGAGCCCCACACATCGTACACATCTTCATTCAAAAGTCTTGCATGTGAAGTGCAGACTCCTCGATCATGCTCATACATGCACTGACGACCATCACTACTGAACAGGACGAATCTTTGGCCCGTTCGGATCGGACCGGACGGCCACAGTTAATCATCCATAAATTCTAGCTTGTGTACTGTAGGTACGTAGTGACGTGGCCATGGACGGCCGGGCGATTAGATGATTGATTAAATTGCAATAGGAATGGGCTAACTAGTACAATATCTAGCTGCACTAGGATCAACAGCAACAGTGACGGCTTAGTCTCCATCTACTCCTGCGCGTCAGCATGCATTTGGTTGGATTAATTTTTCCTGCTGGTTTATTTTACACGATATTACGTGTCACTAACCGAAATCATCGCAATGACACTCCATCTAATAAGCTTGCGCGCTCCTAAAGTTTACTTTCATCATTAACTTTGCACTGTTTTCTCCGACTCATCGATCATTACATTCTTAACTCACAGGGCCGGCCGGACGCGTGGAAATGGACAATGACATGCACGCACGAACCAATAAGTTAATGCATACTAGTCAACTTAATTGTAGCTACATCGTTTTGGTAGGTCTTGAATTCCCCGGTACATGTTATTCTAGCTTTCAAACTTTGCTTGTAAATATACACGTCATTCTACAATTTCGATATGACTTTTTACTATCTGAGCAATGCTTTTATGCTTTTCCTCATAATACAAGTTGTACAAATCTTGAAGCAAGCGAAAGTGTAAGTAATCATTATCTACCATTCATTAATGCTTTAATATTTGTGCAACCTTAAAAAAAGAAGAGCACAGAAACACCTCTCTTACTATTTTTTTCCCTTTTATACCTATTCACTCTAGCTATTTCTAATGCCACATTTATACTATCAGATTAGAGTAAGACACACCATCTAAAAATATAATAAAGAGGGGTAACACGGTCTTTTGTAGATGTGCTTTGATAGAAATGCAATAACCTAAAATGACATCTATTTAGGAACGGAGGGAGTACTAATTAATGGTTGGTTCATCGTATATAGGTGGAATCCTACTCTAAAAAACATATATAGGTGGAACGGCATGATAGTCGACAGACAGCAGACAGGCTCGTTTCATCTCCCAAACCACCTAAAAGGATAAAGTTTGAAGTTTTCTTTTTTAATAATGGAAGATGATTTCTTTCGATCTTTGCATCGTGAGATACACACAACCAATCAATTAATTATTACACAGTTCCAACTAAACGTCTAAACGGTTGTAAAAAAAAAAAGAATAGAAATAGGTTCTATAGGATAAAGTTTGAAGTTAAGATCGGTAACTAATATAGTCGATCGTAGGCTCATCAGCACACACTCGCGCGGAGCCGGCTAGCAGTCAGTGTACATGGAGCAGATCTTTCAGGCCCCCATTAACGAGATACCATATCAGCTAGCTCTCCTTGCTCGGCTAAATGGAGTGCTGATTTGATCGCATGCATGATCGATCGATGCGCCCGTGCAATTGTTCATATATACCCAATCAGCCGGCCGGCCGCAGACAAACCAACGCGCTTAGCTAGCGTCCCGTAGAATGCGCGCTAGCCTAGCCTGCTTTAATTTTTCTCAACGTGCAGCGCCTTTCGATTTCTTGCCGTTTTTACGTGAGAGGGCTAGGTTCCTTAATTAGTTTGATTTGATCTGGAGTGTACGTGAAACAACAGACCATCGATCGATCGAAGGGGATCTTGTGCGATTTCGATGGATGGCCAGCCAGAGCATTTGGGCGATCACTGTATCACGTATCTTGCTTCCTCGATCAACATGGCATGAAATTCGCAGAGATATATTCTTGTCTGCACTTAATTTGCTGTCATGTACCATATCTCATTAATTGGTGCACTGCAGCTAAATTCTTCGCAACCACCAGGCCGCGCATGTACCATATCTCATTACCTGGACGCCGGAGGCCACGAGATATCGGGGGGAGAGGATCCTCCAATCCAATGCAGTGATGTGCCCTTAATTTAGGCGATTTTGATTTGGCATGTCGACAAATGCAGCCTCTAGATTGTACTGCACTGAACATTCACTGTTGAATTAAAGAAGGTAGAGTATGTGTCTTAGATATGCTACCGATCGATAAGTGCCTTTAAATCTTTAATGTACGAAGAGAGCCTTGATTGTTTTTCGAAACTAGAAAATACAGATGTTTTTTTTGAAGTGACAATTAAAAAAAAAAAAAAACATAGCTAGCCGTCTGTGATAGAACCGGCTAGCAGGATAGCAATGTTAAATTCAGTAAAAAGGGCGGATTACTTGCGTGTGTAGAGTCAAAAACGGTTGCCGGATTCACCAGAAGTAGTAACCGCGGCGTTGCACTCCCTAGCTAGGTGGGTCGGTATCAAATCAACATGACTTGTTAAACTGTTCAATCGTCAAATTTGGGATTCCCCATCCACTATCATCAGTGCAGGTTACGTGGAAAGAAACTCTCTGTGTCTATTCAGTCCACATTGCCATGCCGAGGGAATGGATGCTTTATATACGACGGAACTCGATCGTAGGATTTCTCTTTCTTTCGATCGAATTTCTACCCCTGAAAGCAAAGTAGGTGCATGCTAGATTCAAGTACCTGCAGATTTCTCTCCCCTCACATTCGGCGATTTTAGGGCTCTACAAATCTTGAGGTGTTCGATCGGCGGTTAAAGATGCATTCTTTGGAGAGCAAATATGGTCCGGTTCGTTTTAGCTTTCGGATTATGGATTTTGGATTATGGGAGAAGTTGCTTCTGACTATGGGAGAATCAGGTCGAGCTGGCTACAACTTTTAGGTTTCAGATCAAGCCAACGAGAATCAGTAAGAATCAGGTTTCAGTTAGATTCTGATTCTATATAAAAACCAGCTTCTAATTCTCTGTCCAAAACCCTCTCGTTGGGCAAATAATTCGCTGTTTTTTAAAGCAAAAGCTGTTGAGTAGCTGAAACCAACGGAACCATGTACCTGATGACTATATAAACCGCAAAACATCATTGTATATATTTTTTAGTGTCTTTGCTAACAATCGAGGGGAAGAAGAGGACAAGGAAGATTTTTGCGGTACGCTCGATCGTGGTGAGGATAGGATCATTATTATTGTTTGTGCCCCAGCCACCAAAAGCAAAGTAAAGCCAGCTTCTTCGTAGAAAAAGAACTAATTAAGCAAATTAAGCTAGCCAGCTAGTGCCTACTCCCTCTGTCCCACAAAGAGTGCATTTCTAGGATTTTTAAGACAGATTAGTGTGCAAGGTAAATGACTAATGTGACCCTCATTACTCCATACACAAGCATGATGATGCTTCGGTTTCCACAAGCACTTAAATGAGCATGCATACACTTACAGCTGGGCCCTACGGACTAAAGATGCACTCTTTGTGGGACAAAATTTGAACACTAGAAATGCACTCTTTGTGGGACAGAGGGAGTAGTGGTGTGGTTTAAGGTAGCCTTTCAGTGTGTTGTTCTGTAGGTTAATAATTATGGATGGATGGATCTTCTCTTTTATCACTACCTTTTCTTCACTTGGCAGGAAATAAATTCCGTGAAGTTAGTATGCAAATTTTTTCTTGTGTATATCTGACGCTCCTGCAATATAACATCACGACATTAATTCTGAATTAATTAACCAAAATTACATCGAAATAAGCGTTAGTTATTTATTTCCACCTGAATTAAGTCGTGGCGTTGGATTGCAGGATTATTCATGTGGCATCAATCAGCATCAGATATGCATGAGAAGAAATTTGTATACCAGCTCTACATAGTTTATTTCGCTCTTGGCATCACGGTGAAACTAGCGCTGACCTGAGGTGGCTTTTATTTCTTCCTCTTCTTTTTTACCAAATAATCAAGGATTCTGTTACTTCCTGTGTTCTCTAATTTCCATTTGAGTGGAGCTCATCTAGTATTACATGTATTTCTGCCTCTTCACCATCTCAAAAAGCTGAAAGAGTACTAGACCCTACTCAGTTGGACTTTGTCTAGCAAGTTTTATCTGCCTTTTGCTTCGTCCTTTGCTTTATGGAGCAATTATTTATAGTTGGATTTGGCACTTGTTATAAGAGGTATCACTACTACAGAATGGTACGACACTATCGTTTCATTTGTGTTGATTCCTAACTTTTCAGGAAAAAACTGATTGTGATATGTGTACTGTAATCTGTGTTTTCGGAAACGAGGTCATCACAATCGGTTCTGAGCTAGAACCGATTGTCCATCATACCGATTGTGATGATATCCCTCATCACAATCGGTTTTCTTGTTTAGGAACCGATTGTGATGTGTCTCGCTAGGTTTTAATACCCTCGGGATGAACTCTCCTCTGTTGGTGTTCTAGAGCCAAAAACCGTTGTCGCCCCAAAAAACAGAACATACTCTGATTGAAACTTAGACTTGGGTGAGAAAACATGAAATCCTTGAGGATGTGTGTTAAGAGGGTAAGTTGAAGCCCTAGCTTGAGGATATTTCCTCTCTATTTTCTCTCATTTGTGGTTTTCTTCAAAATATGAGCATTCCTTCAAATCCTTTTAATTTTGCATTAAGAAAAATTCGATTTTGATTTTTTTTAATGTGTTACATGTTATTAGTGCTATGTTTGAAAGCAATATGGGTGAGAAATTATAAAATTCTCGAGGATGGGTGTTAAAAGTGTAAAGTTGAACCCCCTAGTTTGAGGAGATTTCCCCTCATTTGTGTTTTTTTTTTTTCAAAAGACGAGCATTCCTTTAAATCCCTTCAATTTTGCACTAGGAAGTAAATTCAATTTTGATTTAGTGAATGTGTTACATGTTATTATTTTTGCTATAATTAATATGATCAATACTAGAGTTTAGGTTGCGTAACCTATGCTTTTCCCATTCGTGGGTACTTGTTTATAAATATGCTAAAATGGCATATTTATAAATAAGCAGTCTTGAATTGTCCATATTTTTTTGGACAGTTCGAGGATATGTGGTTCAGACAAGTTCCTAATGAAGCTGTTGTACAACTCCAGAGAAAGTTTTGGCAGTATCTCTCTGGTGTTTTTTTGGATACACACTCTATTGACCTGTTGTCGAGACATGTATTTGGAGAACAATAGGAAGATGATGTCGAAATTTTCTCTAAAGTTGTACAATAGCTTAGGAACTTGCCCGAACCACGTATCCTCGAATGGGATTAGGACCTAACCTAATTAGATATTAGGAGTCATCGTTGGTACGTACTTAGTTGGTTAATAGATAGACCTTTTTTTTAAGATCATTCAATTCATCAACTTTGTTAATGCTTCCTCCCTTATTTTCTTTCATCTAAGTCAAAAGAATTGCAAGCTTAATTATTGTATTAGGTATTTCGATATCATTGTTGATGTTTTAAATATGTATGTCTCCTAACTAGAGAATTGAAAGCTCTTAATTAGGGAAGAAGGTATTTGGGGTTAAATTATATATATTGGAACCCATCTTCTATTTTGCGAAGGTAATTAAACAATGTCTCAGTATTTGAAGTAGCTATCTGTCGCTAAAGTTTTTTAATTTATTGTTTGTGATTTAATTGTAGATGGACCGTAAAGAATGGATGTACCAAAAGCCGTGTGAGTGCTGAATTTCAGAGGGAGTTAATGAGTTTATAAGAATTGCAGAAGAAGACATGGCTAAGAGGGGTGTAAAGTTCATATATTGTCCTTCTATTGATCGCACCAATCTCAAAAGATTTAACAACTTAGCTCAAATTGAAAACCATTTGATTCGACGTGGCTTTGTGAGGAGTTACACGTGTTGGATCCATCATGGGGGAGATAAGTAGTATCCCTCCGGTATGCAACAAAGACATACTGAAACCCGATCATGAGTTGGAACATAATATGTTTGAGGAGGATAATTTAGATCCAATGTTGCGGGATGTGGAGAAAAATTATATGGAAAGAAAGTTTAAAAAATTTAAAAAGATTGATGGAAGACGATGCCAAACCGTTGTTTTTGGGTTGCAAAACGGAATACATCAAGTTGAGTTCGGACTTTGCATTGTTTGAACTGAAGGCAAAATACCATTGGACAGATATAAGTTTTAATGCATTTTTAGTTCTTCTATCGGATATGCTTTCCAAGGGAAATGAGTTGCCAACAAGCATTTATGAAGTGAAGAAGCTACTATGTCCCATGGGAATGGAAATGTAAAGGATATATGCATATCCGAATAATTGCGTATTATACCACAACGCGCATAAGGAAATGCACGTTTATCCAGTTTGTGATGTACCCCGGTACAAACAAAAGGAAAAATGTAATAACAAGACACGTAAAAGACGAGCTGACGATGTTGAAGATGTGAACAAAGGGGCACCGGCCAATATATTGTGGTATTTACACATCATTCCCTTTTTCAAGCGATTGTTTGCAAATTCCAAAGAGGCAAAATTTTTGCTTTGGCGTTATGAATCTCGAAAGGAAGATGGCAAGCTGAGACACCCCATTGGTTTGGCTCAATGGAGAAACATTAATTGAAAATATGAGGAGTTTGATATGATTTCCTGGCGCTTGGTAATTTGGTGGGCTACAGTATGAAAGGTGCCAAAGCGTGTTCTATTTGCAAAGAGGAGAATGAAAGCTTTTGGCTGTCGAATTCAAAGAAAACTGTGTACATAGGTCACCGTAGAAGTCATTGATACCGTCATTTGGATGACAAATTTGATTAAAATAAGAAAGTTCGTATGGCTCCGCAGCTTATGAGTGGAATGCAAGTATATTCACGCGTGGAGGATATCGATTTTCAGTATGGAAAGAGCTATAAATATGTTCATCCCAGGGCCATTTGGAAGAAGAGGTCGATATTTTGGGATTTATCGTACTAGAAGGAGTTAGATGTCCATCACAGTATTGATGTCATGCACGTTGAGAAAAATATTTACGATAATTTGGTTGGTATCCTGCTGAACATACCTAGGAAGACTAATGATGGTGTGAATGCTCACCGTGACATGGCCTTCATGGGAATCAGGCCCAAGCTTGCAGTGTTAAAGGAGGATGAAAAATGTCCATACATCCCCGCTGCATGCTACACCTTGTCCAAGAAGGAGAAAGAAGACATCTGTAAGTGTCTCCAAGGTATTAAAGTTACATCAAACTACTCCGCAAACATTAAGAAGCTTGTGTCCATGGATGATTTGAAGTTACTTGGTATGAAGTTCCACGACTGTCATGTGTCAATGACCCAAATGCTCCTTGTTATAATTAAAAATATTCTGCCAGAGAATGTTAGGTTGGCGATCACGAAGCTATGTTATTCTTCAATGCGATTTCTAGAAAGGTTATTGATCCCGATGTACTAGACAACCTTCAGCCTGGTCCCTAGCTCAAGGTTATAATTATTTCTGACTTAAAGGTACGGTAGTAAGGTAAACAATGATTACGATCAGGTTGCGCACTTCTTGCAGGCGCATGCCAAATGCCAGGTATCCTGATCGAAGACAGATTTACTGTTGAGACTGGACGCGGGATTGTTTTTTCATACAAGGAGGATGACACGGTGCATGGTAGCCCTTTGGGGAAGGGCTACATGGGGGTATAGGTAGACTATGTCCACGATGAATTCATATCTCATGTGCTGTAGTTCCCTCCGAACAAAGATATCACCACTCTCGGGCAAGCACGGATGTCATTCATCAAGTGGCCCACGACGGGTGTCATACTACTGAAGGTATAAATTCCCGCATCTTCTTGATCATTCTAGTACCGCAACATGTAACATTACATATGCATATGCTTTGCAGGTTCCTACAAACTCTGCACTGCACCTGCTCCTACGCCTACACCTGCTATTGCACCTGCTCCAGCTCTTGCACCTGCTTTTGCTCATGCACCTGCTCCTGCTCTTACACAAAATGTAGAGCTGGTGCGCAAAATAACTACTAGTACAATGACGAAGGAACCACAAGAGAGTTTGGAGAATCCTTCTATCAAAAAGGTAAAGTTGTCAGAGGCCTCAGGGCCCCCTCAAATACAAGGAAAGCCCCTTTTCTCGACCTCAGAGACTACCTTTGTCCAGAAAGCAAAGATGAAAGATGCCATAGTGCCCCCTCAAGATTTTAAGGGGTACATACTGGGAAAGCCCCTTGTCGTTTTTCACGAATGGAATGCTTTGGGCAAGTGCACTCGCATGTTGCATGGATGGTACATCAATAAGGCGAATGCAACCTAGCCTCATGTCTATTTCAACGTGAGGTATCAAGTGGGACATTTCCACCGCGACGAGGATGGGATATTTCTAATGAGTTTTGAGGATCTGTTTCGTTTGTATAGCCTTAAAGCCATTGAAATTTGTACTGTACGATCCTAGACGCTGTGAGTATCGCACCATACAGCATGAGCTTATGACTGTTATAGGATTTTGTATTATATTTTTTAACAATTAACACGAGTTGCAGGATAATGAGGCAGCAAGCTGTGATGGGTCAAAACTTAGTTGGGTTCATTGACCCCGAGTTGGTGGCTGCGACCATATCTAGGTTTCAATCAAATTTTCTTATCAACTACATCAAGGAGGCATTGCTGGCTGAGGCGACAAAGAACTTTATTCTCTCCCCGTACCATGAGGAGTAAGTACTAATGTGATGACTTTACCCTTCAATTACTTGTACGCACGTAAACCGTATATGAACTTATTTTGTTGCACTGCATACCATTTTCTAAGCAACCATTGGATTCTACTCGTGGTCGCTCCGAGTGAAAACAAAGTCTACACTTTGAACTCGCTCGAGAAGAGACCAATGGCCTATGCAATTAAGCCTATTTTGCATAAGTAAGTTCATTCCTCAAAACTAGCATTTTCTGTATTTAACTACATTCATTTTTTTTTGCCTCAATGATATCTCTCCAAATTCTGTAGGGCTTTCTTGTCTTACGTTGTTGAATGAGGACTACACAATGTCAGTCGAGGCAACCAGCTGGAGTGGAAGCGCTTCAAGGTACAAGTGCTTAGTGCTTACCATAGGATTTTTTTTAACATCTATTCTTCGTCTCTTAATTTGATTTTCTTTGTTCGCATTGTCATAAACAGGGGTGTGACGACCTGTGTGGGCTTCTCATTATGCATCATATGTTGGTAGTGCACTTATTTTTATTTTGTAGAAGATCGATACCCATCGCAAGAGTTTAGAAAACAAAGATCTCAATAAATTACAAGACCACATGTGCCAGTGGTATTGTGCAGAGGTTATATTGGGGGACGGTAGATATAGAGACGGGACAAGCTCCTACTAGTCCCATATATATATATATATATATATATATATATATATATATATATATATATATATATATATATATATATATTGTAAAAAAATATTATATCATGTGAATTTGATATGGTTGTGTTGTGAATGTTCTGTGATATTGTGAATGTATATGTACTGTGATTTGTATTGTGAATGCATATATATACTGTGAATTTGAGATTGTTTTCGGATGGTGTATAGTTATAAAATGGTCATCACAATCAATTCTAGATGAGAATCGATAGTGATTACCCCCTCATCACAATCAATTCTGAGATGGAACCGATTGTAAGGGCTCCCCCTCATGGAACCGATTGTGAAGATGGGGGTCATCACAATTGGTTATATGTCAGAACCAATTGCGATGATAGAGTCATCACAATCGGTTCTCACATAGAATCGATTGTGATGACTGTATTATTACTATCGTGCAAAAATCAATTGTGATAGCGCATCCTTATCATTGTCTAAAAATTTTATATCACCATCAAAACAGACTGTGATGACACAAAGAATTGACTGTGATGCATATTCCTTAGTATTGTATACTGGTTAATTTGTGAATTATAGCGCACACATGTCCAGATTCCTCGGGACAATCATGCTTACATATTTGTGAAGATAACCAATGATGAGATAAAAAAAATGTCCATCGGGCACCTATAATTCAACTATAACCAAAGGTTGATGTTTGCTTGAAACACATGCGACCACGCTGTATATTAGCTGTGGCGTTTGCCACTCACTAGATTGATCAATATTCTCTGCGGTTGTTATTAGTTGAAACACGTAAATATTATTTGTAGATCTAAGCTAGCATACCACACTCCCAAGTTATTGCAACATGTTGGACATTGACATGACCATAGCCAAATTGTTTGATTTTTATTATGTATAGGCGATAGCTATTTAGGAGGGAAACATCTAGTTAAAAAAAAAAACGTGAAAGAATGATTCTGATAGGACCAAAGAATTACAGTGATATCCAACAGGCGAAGTGATCTTGTCCTGTTTCAGCAGCGCGTTTTTACAAGCATAATTGTACTCCCCATATAGGTTCTATTGATCAACATGACACGATATTTGCATAGATACCTGTCTGCACTTTCCTAAATGGGAGAGATCATGCATGCCATGCTTGCAGGGGATACTATAGTTACGCAGTCATCACATTATAACTTTATATATATATATATATATATATATATATATATATATATATATATATATATATATATATATATATATATATATATATATATATATATATATATATATATATATATATATAACCTTTTTTTATTCTCAGAGTATATACTCCCAGCTCAAATATACCACTTAAACGAACGCATTATATTTTTTTTATCACTTTCGGTATACTTAAATACTAGTTATAATATACTCTAATACGACATGGTTGAAAAATTTTCATTAAGGTCCTTTATTTTTGCTATATGCCTGAAATCTAAGGTAGATCGAATTGATTTTTAGATGCCGATCGGCGAGGAGGAAATTGGAAAAAAGTGTCATAATATTCACCATCCGTCATTGCAATTCCTTACCTTGCTTTTTCAGTGGGTTGGCATCCAACCTTGAGAGCAAATATGACCGCAAAACATCATTGTATTTTTTTTTAATGTCTGTTAACGATCAAGGGGAAGAAGACCGCAAGGAAGATTTTTGCTGTATATATGCTCGTGGTGGCCTGGGATCATTATTGTTAATTTGTACCCTAACCACCAAGAACAAAGTAAAGCTTCCTCAAAGAAAAAGAACTAATTAATCAAATTAAGCTAGCTAGTGCCTAGTGGTGTGGTTTAAGGTAGCCTTTCTGTGTGTTGTTCTGTAGGTAACAATTATCGATGGATCGTCTCTTTTATCACTACCTTTTTCTTCTCTTGACATCATGGTGAAACTACCGCTGACCTGCATGAAACCTTAAAATCTACAATGAAGTAATTTAGAGATGCAATCAATGCATCCATTGGTGGCAAAGCTGACGACGATTGTCCGAGGCTCATTAAATGATTATGTTTTTTTGCGAAGCTAGTCACGTTCTGATAAATGCGATCTATATAACAAAGAGATACATTAAATGTCTCGGTCAAAAATTACTGTTGACCACGAAAATAACAACTCAACCTAGAATATAGGTTGGACGAAATCTGAGCTTCTCCCAGGTCGAGAAAAGGCCAAGACGGCAACAAACCGACCTGGAAACCATTACCCGATTTGTGGCGGGATGAATTACAATTAGAACCTAGTGAAACCTACACAGGTATGTCACAATGGTCAATGGATAAAATTGAGTTGTGTGCACAGTACAAATCAAAGTATAGTAAGTAGTGTAGCACTTACCCTGGGTTATAGGGTATAAGTATTAAATCTTTATCTTTTTGAGCTAGCAATGCCTGCTTCATGTATTCTTTGACCATGTTTATATCTTCATCCATTGTTTGCTTTGAGATTATGTATGGGTCGAGGAAACTCACCGATTGTTTGTTCCTTGTTGCTTCGAATATCATATTTCTATATATACAAAGACGAATTATATATATATATATTGGCGAACATTTATCGCTATTAGATGAATGTAGACTGTGATAGCACACACTTACAATGTCCAGCATCTCAAGAGCACGGTGTCGAGGTTGTAGAGATTGAACAAGTCTTGAAAGTCGACCACGAAGAAGCCCCCGATGACTCATTGAATAGATTGAACTGTCAGTGATGTTCCTCATTACAGACGGTTTTAAAACCGTCTGTGATGGGGCGTCTAATACAAGCCTTTGTGTAGTAGTGTAAATTTCTTTATCAAGAACTTAACATACAATTTCAAAGAAAGCATCTCCCCTATATTTATACTTTTTTGCGGTTGCTTTGGTTACCAAGAAAATCGAAAAGATTTTCTTGAGATGCAACTGGTGGCATGATTGACGCAACATCTCAAATGTCTTAAAAGTTGAAAAGCCTTAAAAGAATACACGTGTCCTCTTAAGACTTGGGGGCTAGTTGACGATGATTGTCTGAGGCCCATTAAATGATTACGACTTTTGATAAGCCAGTCACATCCTCATAAATGCGGCCTATATAACAAATCAACACATTAAATGTCACGTTAAAAGTTACTATTAACCATGAAAATAACAACCCGATCTATAATATATGTCGGACGAAACCCGAGCTTTTACCAAGTCGAAAAAAGGCCAGGTCAGCAACAGATTAACCTGGAAACCATTACAGGTCAGTCATAGTGTCCTTTGTCATATCGACCTAACCAATGATCGGGTAAATCCGTGCCCCGACCTGAATCAGGTCAGGAATGAATTGCAGAAGAAATTTTCTCTAATAGGTATAGACAACTTTTTGGAAGTTACTCTATATGAAGAGGCGCCTCTCTGACGAAAAGATACCTCTTCGGTGAGAGGACACCTTTTGACGGGAAGACACCTCTTCGAAGATGACAACTACCATCCCTTCAATGCTATAAATAGGTTACTCCCGCAAGGATTCAGACATAAGTGGAGGTGTGTAGAAGTGTATAAGTGCATAAGTGTGTAATAGCATAGAGCTCTTTGGTGTAAGAAGTCTGTACTCTATAAAGAAACACCCGCAATACAATTCTCATCATTTTTCTGTCCCTTTCAATATTATTTAATAGACAATGGCAACCAAAAATATATTCGTAAGCTCGATCTAGGGACCCCCGAGTCTTGAATATCGACAGGAGGGAGTACTAATTATAATATATTCTAATGCGAACCACTTGAAAAAAAATTGCGTGTGCATAGTTTTTAGCATATTTTGCAAATACCTTTATGTCGACGTTTAGTATCGGCAATGAATGTGGGGGTGTGTATTTGTGGGGTTAGGTGCTAGATCGAGAACTTGATGGTAACACAAGACAAATGTTTAGACAGGTTCGGGCCTTCTGTGGTGGAGGTAAAACCCTAATCCTGTGTTCTTGGATTATGTGTCGTTTGACCTATGAGTGTAGATCGTGGGATTGGATGAGATATCCCGTGATCAAATACCTTGTCTAAGGCTCCCGCCCCCCTTTATATAGTCAGGGGGGTTGGGTTACATGGAGGAGTCCTAGTCCGATATAAGAAGGCAATCCTAGTCGGTTACAAGGTTGGTTCCTATATCCAGTCATGCCGAGTACTACAAGATTACAATCAGACTTTCCTTATCGCTGTAGAACTCTATCTCGTCCCTCTCTTGTGGTATAAGTCAGGAAGGATCTGGATGGTCTGCGTCTATGTAGATGGCTCGGCCTGCCCCTTGTCGGGTGGCCTTTTGCCCGTCTTGCGGATACCCGGGGTCCGTGTACTCCACACTTTATATATGGACATAGAAAGGAGTATATCTAAAAAATGTGCATACCACCTCTGAAAAATGTAAATACCACTTAGTTAGTCTTATATATTCGTATACTACACATACATACCATCTATTATACTAGATACTCCCAATGTTGTGAGATACGGCATAAGGAGTAACTACTCCCAGGAGTAGAAAAGAGGCATCTTATACAAACACACATATATACCATATATATATAAATACATACATACATACATACATACATACATACATATGTATGTATGTATGTATGTATATGCGCGCGCGCGTGTATATATATATATATCTTCTAGGACCCAAACAACTCACTTTTCGCTCATGAACAGTTGTGTCAATGGATTATTTTGATAAAAAACTTGAGATAAGGAGTATATGCCAAAAAAAGGTCTCATAAGTAGTTATTAATAAAATTGAAGTTGAAGCAGGGTTCGCAAAATCGACGAAAATCGAGCGATTTTCGCGCATATCGCTGCGGCCCGATATCAAAAACCGGTCGATAAACCGATCCAATTCAAAAAAATTCAAAATTTCGAAAAAATTTACGTGTCAAAAACCGGTCGGAAATCGGTGGAAATCGGTCGATTTTCGTCAAAAATCGTCGAAAATCGCTACAAAAATCGATCGCACAAAAAGTTCAACAAGTTCATCGATTTTCCACGAGAAATCGTCGATTTTCCACGAAAATCGATGATTTTTGAAATTTTTTTGAAAAAATTTGCTTTTTGAATTCATCCGATTTTTAATGATTTTCGGCCGATTTTCGACTCGATTTTTGCGATTATCGAAAATTACTGTTCATGCGAAAATCGCATGAACGGTTTAGTGAACCCTGAGTTGAAGTTGTAGTTTCTAAAGTTTGTGGCGTCGGTTTCGACTGACATATGAATACTCTACAAATTGTTTTTCGATGGATCTAAAATTTATTGATTTATTCTTATAGACGATAGCCATTTAGGGTGGAAACATTGTAGTTAAAAAAACTTGAAAGAATGAAATTCTGATAAGACCAAAGAATTCTAGTGACCGAACAGGCGAAGATCTTGTCCGATTTCAGCAGCGCATTTTTACAAGCATAATTGTACCATGTAGCTTTTATTTATCAACATGACACGATATTTGCATAGATACTTGTCTGCACTTTCCTAAATGGGAGAGATCATGCATGCATTTTCTTGCAGGGATACTACAGTTTTGCAATCGTCATATTATCTTCGTGTGTGTGTGTATATATATCACGAGAAAGTCAGGGTCTTTGATGTACTTACAACTGAATTTTCTATGAGTTAACAAATTAAAGAAGAAGAATCAAGATATGCTAGCAACTGCTCTGATATTTCCTTGCTAACAACTGCTCTGATATTTTGCAAATACCTTCATATACGCACATAAAAAGGAGTATGTCTAAAAAATGTACATATCATCTCTGAAAAAATATAAATACCACATAGATGATCTTACATACTTGTATACTACACGTACATACTCCGTTGCGCGAGATACTCCCTATGTTGTGAGATATGACATATGGAGTAATTACTCCCGGGAGTAGAAAAGAGGATTCATATATATAGGAAGCCTTTTCTGCACTCTTGGGAGTACGTACTCGCACATCCAGTATACCACTTAAACGAATGTATTATACTCTTTTATCACTTTTAATATACTTCAATAATAATTCTAAGATACTACAATACGGCATTGTTGAAAAAAAATTTTATCGGAGCTCTTTATCTTTTGCTATATATCATTTTTCATGTGTAAAAAGAGTATATAAACAAATTATACTGTAAAGGGTGGATTTTGATGAAATTTTTCGTGAAACTCAGTTTGTTATATCTTATAATCAGTATTAGAGTATACTCAAAAGGATAAAGAAGTATAACAATATCATTAATGCAGTATATTGAGAGCAGGAGTACAAACTCCCAGAGGTATGGAACCATTTTCCTATATATATGTTATATTTCTTTATCCTTTTGAGTATACTCTAATATTAATTATAAGATACTTAAAAGTGAGTTCCACAAAAAAATTCATCAAAGTCCACACTTTATAGTATAATTTGTTTATATACTCTTTTTACATATGGAAAAGGGTATATTGCAAAAAATGAAGAGCTTCGATGATTTTTTTCAACAATGTTGCATTGTAGTATCTTAAAATTATTATTGGAGTATACTAAAAGTGATAAATGAGTATAACACATTCGTTTAAGTGGTATATTGAAGATGAGAGTACGTACTCCCAGGAGTACAGAAAAAGCTTCATCTCTCTCTCTCTCTCTCTCTACATACATACATACATACATACATACATACATATCCAATCAGGTCATAGATAAGCTAGCCATACTCGTTGGACACTTGAACTGCATTGCATGTTAGCGCTGAAGCATATGGTTTTGCATTAGATATTTGTAGTAGTTCCTCGATCGACAAGTTTAATATCAAATTGAGGTACCGAAGAATTCTTGTGAGGCATTCGGTGAAATTAAATTAAAGCGCTAGCAGTATACAATTTAGCCGAACAGTGTTATCACATGTGTGTGAAATCTAAGGTAGATCAAATTGATTTTTAGATGCCTATCGGCGAGGAGGAAATTAGAAAAGGTGTCATAATATTCACCATCCGTCATTGCAAGAGTCCTGACCTTGCTATTTCGGTGGGTTGGCATCCAATCAGTTTGACCTCCCGTGCTGTTCACTTGTCAAATCCTAGGATTCCCTATCCACTGGTATACGTTTTGCGTATTTTCGATCGAGGAGGGAAACTAATAGAACTGCGCAAAGATTGCCGGATCCATCTGATTCAGTGGGAAATCTTCGAGATCTAGATGCCTGAGATTAGAGGCTCATCAACTGCGTACTTCTCATTTTCAGAATCCACATTAATTGTCAATGTTTACTGAAATTAACTAGCTTATCAAAATTGCAATGCAAAAACAGTTAGTATATATATACTTCCTCTGTTGTCAAATAAATGTTATTCTCGCTTTCAAATTAATTTTGTTTCTAAATATATATCGTTCTACAATTTAACCGTGACTTTTTACCATTTTGCCTTCTATACTCCTCCCATTTAACTATTTACAATGCCATTTACTATTACAGACTAGAGTAAAACACCATCCAAAGATATAATAAAGAGAAGTAATGTAATCGGTTGTAAACGTGTTTTGGTACAAGTGCAAGAAACTAGAATGAAATATATTTATGAACAGGGAGAGTATTACAGTACTGAATGAATTGTTTTTTTTCTTTTTTGGGCAAGCACCCACGAAGCGATGAAAATATATCCACGTTTCCAATATAATTTAATGTCAATTAATTTGACCATGAGACAGATGAGACGGGTCGTTTTATCTTTGGAACCCTGATGTAGGGGAATGGATAACAATTGACGATTGTGCCTTGACCACTAAGTACTTCTGCAAGCACAGTAAGCAGAAGTGCAGAACTAATTACCAGTCGTTTGACCGCCAGTTGTGCTCCAGCCTCCAGTGATAAAATATGGGTGGACTTTTTCATTTCGTGGGCATTAATTAATTGTAGAGCCACCGATGACTTGAACCTTAAATTCCACAATAAAGTAATTTAGGTTATGCAACAAATTAGTGCTTCTACTGGTGCCAAACTAATAATATAATGGTCAATATGTTGCTTTCGAAACTTTTTCTTATCAGGGGCAAATTCATTTACTGTGTACGAACCAATTAAATCGGGCATATCAAGCTAAGGTTATTTAGGGTGGAATCCCAGCTCAGCGTGCATTACTAAGGATATAAACCTCCACCATATCTTCATGGTCACAATATCCTTCGCTGTACGCAGAGAGAATTAATACTGTTGAAAGATGTGGGAATGAAAGTAATTTTTATTCACATAGAAGAATGAAAGCAATGTTCTCGAGAGAATATGATATAAATTAAGTAAAATTTCATTAGCTTTATTATTTAGACGTACGTTTCGTAGAAGAAATATATCTACTTTTTTGTTTGGTTATCGCTATAGCTCGAATAGTTAGCAGCGCATTATTATATACGGACTCTCCTCTCTCTGCTTTCCTTTTGCTTAATCCTTCTCCGCGGTCGATCAATCCGAACTCATGTTGTCAATCCGAACTCATTTTGACATTTGAGTCGGATTTCCTTGATATCTCCTTTCTCCAACCAAGTCAAAAACCATTAATTCCAGATCCCTCGCAAAACAAAAGGAAAAGAAAAAAAAACATTACAGCTATTTATGGAATATTCGAAATATGGGTGCCAAACATATCTATTATATATTACTAGTTACATGCCCGTGCATTGCTACGAAAAACAAAATTGATAACGAAAAATAAAGATTAAAAAATAAAAAAATTATTTCACAAGATCAAACATCTATCTTTAACGCTTCGTTTCTTGCGAAAGCTGGCTAATTAAAGCAACGCTTCGTTTTTTGCGTAGGGCAATTAAGCAGGGCAATTAAGTAAGGCAATTAAACAGGGCAATTAATGACGTGGGTAGAACTCACCACTGCCACCAACTGTTGCTTTATAGTAGAGAAAATGTAACATCCCAAAAGTAAGAAGAAACAGAACGTGCATCTTGAAAATATGATTGTGATAAAAATCTAAATTTATAATTTTTATTCCTTAATTTGAAATTTAATCTAAAAAATTAATATAGAAAATAGTGAAAAGATAAAGAGTAATCAAGTAAAATTAAAATGGTAACAATTTTTTTACCAAATTAACTTTGCCCTGCACTTACTTTTACTATAGACAAAAATCAGCATGGAAACATTTAATGACCTAAAACAATAGAAATTTTAATTCAATAGCAGTCATGTCATATTTATGTAAAATAATTTAGACCTTATCTAAAGCTAAAATTTTACCAAATACTCATAAACATAATAATTATATATTTTAAAAATATTAGAAAATAATACTTAATTTTACTACCTGTAAAAATTTTAAAATTAGAAATGCAAAATCTGAAAAGAATGGTAAAAATTTACTATAAAGTAAATACTTGACAAAAATATTTCACTTTTTATAGTATATTACCCATATCATTATAATTACTTAATAAATTTACCAAAAATTAATAATGCAATTTGGACCCTCAAATAAATCAATTTCCAAAAATAAAAATAAGTGTAGGCCCACTTGTCAGAATTTTATAAAATAATATACAAAAGTTTTTTTCTCCAAATTTTTTACCATGTGTAAAACACTTTCAGAACTTTATATAAAAATTTTCATCGAATTTTGAACTGAAATGACATGTGAATTAATTGCTTCGCACCGCTGTTGGAGAAATCGAATTTAATTGAAGATCTTCTCTCACTTCCATGTGGACCCAATTGCCACCGCAACCCCACCAGTTAGAGTCAACACTGTTGCCTCGAGTTCTCCTCTCCTCTCACTTCCAGTGGATCATGGGGCCACTTGTTAGTCCCCTCACCTCTCTTCATCTCCTTCCTTTTTCTCCTCTTACCGACCGGAGCAGAAGCTCATCGCCCTTCTCCACCGCTCTACCCCTCCTTGGTTGGCGTCGCTTCACGAAACACAATGTAGCCCATTCCCTACTCCGACCACAATTTCTATGCCGTGTCTTGTCACGCCGAAGAGC
Organism: Rhipidocladum racemiflorum; assembly: GCA_036346355.1. Classification (NCBI taxonomy): domain Eukaryota; kingdom Viridiplantae; phylum Streptophyta; class Magnoliopsida; order Poales; family Poaceae; genus Rhipidocladum; species Rhipidocladum racemiflorum. The sequence continues at coordinate 25,045,872 of CM070572.1, forward strand.
CTCCTTGCACCACTCTTCTTCCTCCACTGACCGATCGCCGTTACAATCAATAACCGATCGATTTAAACGACTATTGAAGCTTGCTCTCATTGCTTCTAACCTTTACTCGCGTCACACGTACCTCCACATCTCTATCATTCTCTCCCTTTTGCCGAGCCCAGCTCAAATTCATCGCCATTACTGTGAGCTCAAGCTAAGAGACCGAAGAGCAATTTGGCCGATTAAGTGGAGTAGAATTCAATTCCATTCAAGCATATCACCTTGTGTATCTAGTGATCACTTTCCCCTATTCTATTTCAGTTCGATTTGCCCAAACCACCACTGTCACGGGAACGTCTTCCCCAAGTCCGGCGTGCACGGTGCTAGGTCACTCCAAGCCCTCTTCAAGCATATAAGGTATGGGAATGAATAACACCAGTCCCAATGATGCTATTTCCCCTTCCTTACCGAGCTTTAATGCTTCCTCTTTCATTTCTGGCCGACCTCCCCATGATGTGCCGCCCAGCCTCGCCACCGACCCACTTTTGGCCACCTCCGACCACCACCGATCCTTGCACTCGAACCACCGTCGCCTTCTCCAACTGACGCCAGCCTCGGCCACCAGATTCCACCTCTTTGGCGTCGCCAGTGAGTCGCGCTGCTTTCTTCCCTGTCACGGCCGCTGACCGGTAGGTCCCCTTTGTCATCCTCATGTGTGTGCTGTGTGCGCACAATCACTGCCGAGTGGGACCCCCACTTCAGCTCGGCCGGGTTTTGAAAAACTTTCTAGAAATGGAGAGTACATTTTCTTAGTTAGAAAGCGTAGTTTCCCTTTTTGGAAATAATCTCGAAACCTAGAATTCAAACTCTAATAACTTCTATATTTTAAATCCAAAAATTATGAAATAAAATTTTAAATTCATTTTTAATCCTAAAATCCATGAATATACAAAAAAATATTGAATATATGACCTTTGTTTGAAATTTAAATTTGATTTTAAAGTATAGGTTTCAAATATGCTACATATAGAATTTGAGTAAATGAACTTCAAATCACATGAAACAAATTTTGTTGGAATCTTTAGGTTATAAGCAAAAAATATTTGAGTTTGTACACGCTTTAAATTATCTTTCTAATATGAATTAGTTTCAATGTGCTTAATATTCATAAATATACATGACAAAGGGTATAAACTTTAAAATTTGAGGCACTCACTTTCCAAATACTCTTAGAACAGTAAGGTATTTGTTTGGGCTAAAGTACTTTGGATATCATGTTAGGTCTACATGATAATTCATCTGAAATCTTAAAAATCTTAATCTAAAAATGCATGTTGTTATATGTAGTGATTTGTTATTTGATTTGTTATCTATATTTTTTTTTGCCGTATTGGAGTTTGTTTTTTGCTATGTATCATGATATGACATGTAGAACCCGATGTAATAGACATTACAGTGAACGAAATTGAATTTAAATTCAACAACAATGTACAGCAAGGCAAGAACCTCCTTGAACATATTGATCCCAGTTTTCAAAAATATTTTCATAAATATTTTCATGCATACTGTATATTCATACAATGCTATATTATGGGATGTGATAGTTAAAACCTTTATTATGGATCTCCTTAATCAATTTTGCCATGTGAACCATTGAAAACCTTATACCAGGGAATGACATGTAAACATGTGAAATGGGAATATTCGTTTAATAACTGCATATGTTTAGTTGTGCTTTAGAATGGAAAAGAATGGTCATATGGATATACTGTTCACAATGGATTTAACTGTGAACTTAGTAATCATGAATCTTGGACATGGACATATTGATCAATGGTATGTTAGTAAAAATAAAAACAAAACTATGATTTGAACACGGGTGAATATTGGCAGTAACCGATTGTGCATGTGACTTGCATGTTGATAGAGGGAGATTTGTCACCCGAGTCAATGTAAGGGCCGAACTATGCTATTGTTTTCATGCTAAGATAATCATACAACCACAACGGCTAGTATGGAATAACTATAACTGATTAAGTTACTTAAAACTGGCTTTGCACATTAGAAGGTTGTAGTAGCATGGGCTGTTCCGGTTGGATTTCTCAAAGTGGTGTCCTCACCAAGGTGTTGGGAATAACATCTGCCGATGCAACAGTATACGCCTTACTATAGGGAGAAGTGGGACGTCGGAATGTGAAACCGTTAGTCGTACAGTGTGTACAGATATCTTCTATCGCCATAGTAAGGGTTTGTCGGTACTAGGCTGGTGCAAAATTAGAACTAAGTAATGTAAAAATTATATATGATTTCTCTATGACACACCGAAGGGAGTGTGTTAAATATGCATTGCAAAAAGTGATAATCATTCCTTACGTGTAAAGCTGTATACCTCTGTAAAGTTAAAACTAATCGATTAGCTGTACCCGCGGTCATGAGCACTTGGTAACGTCATCACATAGTTAGAAGTTTGAGGCTTTCATAAAATGAATTGGAATTTGAGAAATTTAGAGAAACTTACACTACAGATGATTCAATGCTTGTCATGTGTTGACAATGTTAAGTTCAGTTGTTTGTGCTATGTGTTGGCAATAGGATGGATTGGTGCCATGTGTTGGCGATAAAATGGATTTGTGCCATGTGTTGGCGGGGAAATTGATGCGATAATTGGTTATACTCATCTAAGATATGTTGTTACTGATGCTTATTATTTTACTTGTCAAATTTCTTTACAAGTTATGCTTTCAATTTAATGTTCAGAATTTATATTCAATTCAGCTTTCTGCAAATAACTGTAGAAACATCCTTTGTATTAGCTTGCATATAATTAAGATTTGCAAACATTTTAAGTCTTGCTGAGTACACAATGTACTCAACCTTGCTATATTCGTTGTTTTAGGTGCAGGAATAGAATATCTTGAGAATACCTATGTTGACGCAGAATACGAGGATAACAATCATGTTTTTATCTAGAGTTTTACTTTGTCAGATGCCTGTAAAAAATGGGTAGTTGGGCATACTGCAAGATAAAAATTATCTTAAACTTTTGGCCTATAATAGTTATTTGTAAGAACCGCTTCCGCTATAATTGTAATAAAATATGATGTATGGTTGTGACTGCAATTTATGTATATACGTGTTAGCGACTGATCACGGGACTAGCATAGAAAGCACATTTAGAACTCGTCTTTTATGATATATAATATCATAAAAGGGAGGGTCACACATAAAAGCTCATGGAGAGTTGCTAAGAAAAAAAATAGAAATATACTAGAAATTCTCACAAAAAATCAAAACATCTAACCCTTAATCTGGTGAACCATAACTAAGTTGAACTATAGCAGTTATTGGATGTTATTATTTAAATAAAAATATTTAACTATCTATCTAGAGGACCTGAGTTATAACGGCTTAAATTAAAAGAAATAGTCCTTGTCAAATACAATAAAAACTAAAATAAATTTGAAATAAAAATAAATTAGCCATTTGATTTTCATATATACGAACTCTAAACTAAAATCTGTACATAGACAAAATTCGAAATAAAAATTAGCAGTTGGATTTGTATATCAGTTCTAACCTAAAACTAATATTCAAAATTAAATAAAACAATAACAATAAAATTAATGACTTAGATTAGATAAAAGTCCATACCAAGCACAATAAAAAAATAACAAAAAATTGAAATAAAAATAAAAGAAATTATCCATTTTACTTTCATACAAACTCCAAATAAAAACATATACATTGCTGAAATTCGGAGAAAAATTAGTAGTTGGATTTGTATACGAATTCTAAACAATGAAAATTGACGTAAACTTGGAATAAAAAATAAATAAAATTACGTATTTGATTTTCATACGAACTCTAAATTACATCATGAAATTCAAAATTAAATACAACTAATAAAAAAACAATAGAAGAATAGAAATAAAAGAAAATTAGGGATTGTGTTTTTTAATCCCATGCTAAGTGAAAAATACAAATTTTGGCATTATTTAAATATAATTTAAGCAAAATCACATATGTATTACCAAATTATTTAAATATGCTTTAAGAATGATGCACACGTAATGCACAGGCCATCTTGCTAGTTCATACAATGATTGTAAAATGTTCATCCAACGTCACATGCTAGCTAGCTAGTGAATTTTGAACTAAAAAAATTGGAACTTCTAACACGAACTTGAAAGCTTTTAACTTGAAGATTACAACTTTCAAGTCAAAATTTCCAACTTTCATCCCATTAATACTAGGAAAAAAGTTTTCACTGGTTAATTAGTTAACCGGTGAACATTCATTGTATAGCGATCTCCCAAATCATACCTCAATTACATTCCGGAAGTTTGAGAGCTCCCGTTAAATACAAATCGTGAGCGAGTTCTTTCCTACTTTTTCGGAATAGCGGTGAGGTCCAAAAATATAACAAACAGGTCCCCGATTCATACATCCAGGTCATTTCTCCGTTTTCCCCGGAAAAACTATTTCCGCCAACAGAAATATGTGTACTTTTTTTTCAACTCGACCTCTGATATTTTTCGAGCCTCCAAAAATTTAAAAAATACATCTAAATCTTTTTTTTCTAAAAAAAAAACACAAAGTCCATACGCGACGTGCGCCGCGCTTAACCTAGTAATTGAGATGGAAAGGAGGAAATGATCATAGCCGGCCCTCTGCTGCATAGATCTTTGCGATCAGAAAAGCATCTCGATAATGACGTCAAATATGCAGATACCGATGGATCGTATCAAGGCTTTGAAAGGTACGTACAAATCCGTGATCGTCAGTCATCACCGCCCGAAGCATCCAGCGGCCATTGCTCGATCGATCCCCGAACTGCCTATGCCTACCTCTGCGTGCCGCATAATTATTAGCAGCTGAAGTCTGAGATCCTCCTCCTCCTCCTCCTCCTATAAATATGCCCACTAAAGTACTCGACATAATTTCATCGTGCGATCACATAATTACTGGCAGCTGCAGTTAGAACTGAAGAACACATAGCTAGCAGCTAGCAATGGACGTGGAAAGCAGCGTGGCGGCGGCGGCCACGGTGGACTGGAGGGGCAGGCCTTGCAAGCCGGGCGAGCACGGCGGCATGAGGGCCGCCGCTTTCCTCCTAGGTACCGTATACGTACGTGCGTTTCGGTCGAATTAATGCAAATGATTGACGACGATACCGGTGCGTGTGCGTGTGCAGGGATGCTTGCGCTGGAGATGATGGCGGTGGCGGCGGTGGGCAACAACCTCATCACGTACGTGTTCAGCGACATGCACCTCCCGCTCGCCGAGGCGGCCAACGTCGTCACCAACTTCGTCGGCACCGTCTTCCTCCTCGCCCTCCTCGGCGGCTTCCTCGCCGACTCCTACCTCGGGTGCTTCCCCACCATCGTCGCCTTCGCGCTCGTCGAGCTCTCGGTACTTATAGCAAATTCGATTTCGATACCATACATATATATATAGGTTTAGTTTCCACATACATATATATAGGTTTAGTTTCCATATATACACACACACTCTCTAGTGTGTAGTTAATGCAACGTGTTGTTTCAACACGCCATGCATGCCAAGGGGTTCGTGCTGCTGTCGGTGCAAGCACACTTGCCGCAGCTCAAGCCGCCGTCCTGCGACATGGCCTCCGGCGCCTGCGAGAAGGCCGGCGGGTTCCAGGCAGCCGTCTTCTTCGCCGCGCTCTACCTCGTCGCGCTTGGCAGCGGCTGCCTCAAGCCCAACATGATCGCGCTCGGCGCCGACCAGCTCGCCGGCGACGGCGGGGTGGCGCGGCTGCTCCCGACCTACTTCAACGCAGCCTACTTCAGCTTCTGCGCCGGCGAGCTCGTCGCGCTCACGGCGCTCGTCTGGGTGCAGACGCACTCCGGGATGGACGTCGGCTTCGGTGTCTCCGCTGCCGTCATGGCCGTGGCCCTGGCCTGTGCGATGTCCGGCGCGCCCTTCTACCGGAACAAGCCGCCGAGGGGCAGCATCTTCACGCCCATGGCAAGAGTAAGACAATAATAGATCACTCTGGGTTTCATGTACTGATGTACATATTTCACATATCATAGTTAAGACGGCTAAGCATTTAGGACGTACAGTATGTGCCATACTGCCATCTCTCATGTCAAGTGCAATTTGCAACATATTATTATGCCCCTAAAATAAACATATATAGACGACAGTCAATTAGACATGACTGATGCATACTGCATGATTAATCTAGATAAAATTTACAGTGCATTATACTATAAGTATATGGTGGATTGTAGAAATTATAGATTTAGGCATTGATTTATTTAGGGTATTCCTACTATTCTACTACGAAAGAAGTATAAAGGAAAAGGTCTATATAATACTCTAAACTTTGCTTGAAAGTCCGTCCGATCGACACCATAAACTATGAAACCAAATAATTGACCTCCAAACTTTGCAATCCAATTTAAATAACACATAACCTGGTTTCGCATAGTGATATTGCCTAATAGTATGATGAGTGGACGTTTTACTACGTAATTAATATGACACGTTGAGTAAGTTTAGTTGAATGATAAATAGGGCTTGCAGGGGTTTCTCTTCCAAATCAAAAATGAAGAGGGAGGGAGCTATATAGACCGATAACCATAGAAACATCATTGGGAGCTCGGCAGGGGAGAAGCCTAGGTGACCATCACCTATCATTAACCTAACTTGGCCAGCATGTCATTTCTACATGGTAAAATCATCCACTCATTGAGCTATACAAATAATACTGCTATGCAAAACCGGTCAGGGTGTTATTTGAACCGGATTGCAAAGTTTATGAGTCAAATGTCTGGTTTTATAGTTCAGTGTGTTGGATGAACTTTCGACTAAAGTTTAGGGTGTTATATAGACTTCTTCTAAATATAAATAAATACTAGCTAATCTAATCTATTAGATCGAAAAAATAAATGAGTTATATTGAATTTAGTGTACCGTAAGACAACTCTTAATCCATGGCCCTTAATCTATACCCTATATATGACCAATGATTTGCCAGTAGGAGATAAAGTCGGTATTTGCTGTAGGTACATTTCACGCAGTTGAGATGTTGATATTACGGTGTTAAGTAGTGCATTTTGCAATGATTCTTAATTGTCAAAATCTTGCTGTCATGATCACATTATTATTGCGGTCTAGCTACTCTTTTGGTTAATTATATAGGCTAGCTACTTCAATCATCACACGACCAACATCTGCAGTAGCGCATGTGTTCACTATGTATGCCAGGTTAATTAATGCCAAATCAGTACAACCTTTGTTTATGTTCATGTAATCATGTTAACTTAAAGAGTGATGCTTCTATATATTTATTTTTAAAAGTTACATAATATTAAAGCATAAATAAATAATATATGATGATTATTTACCCCTTCGTTTACTTCAAAATTTGTATAACTTATATTAAAAAATCATAAAAAATACTTCCCAAATGTTAATTAACTAAGGTCAACAAGATACATGCTACCCAATCCTCTGATTTTAAATATAAATTGTTTTAGCATTTTTAACTATTATTTAAATATAAGTCATTCTACAATTTTTTCGAGGGGCATTTACCTAGTTTCTTCCTATTATGCCATCATTATTGAATAAATGGAAGTGTTTACTGTTCTAGCCCCTTGATTCGATTTTTTTTTTTACAAAACTAGTCCGTACGGAATACTTTTCAAAAATAACCCTATGGCCCACACCTATCGAACCGGGGGATCGTGGAAGCGAGCTCCCGCGGTCTGGTGCACGCGTGGGCAGGCCATCACGCGGCGCGGGCAGGGGCACATGGCATGGTGTATGCGTGGGCGCGCACAGCGGAGCACGGGAGCATGGTGTGAGTGTGGTAGCTTGCTTTCGTGCTCTCCAGACGCGATAGGGGGTGGGGTCATAGACTAGTTTTGAAAACTATTTTGTACATGTACTAGTTTTGTAAAAAAAAATTGAAAGGATTAGTAAAATAAACACTTCGAATAAATGCACGTGTTATGATGAATAAATGAGGTCTATCGGTGAACCTCTCTCTCCTTCCCAACATACTAAGAGTGGAGCCATTAAAATATACTCCCTCTGTCCCACAAAGAGTGCATTTCTAGTGTTCAAATTTTGTCCCACAAAGAATGCATCTTTAGTCTGTAGGGCCCAGCTGTAAGTGTATGCATGCTCATTTAAGTGCTTGTGAAAACCGAAGCACCACCATGCTTGTGTATGGAGTAATAAGGGGCACATTAGTCATTTACCTTGCACACTAATCTGTCTTAAAAATCCTAGAAATGCACTCTTTGTGGGACAGAGGGAGTAGATGTAAATGAAATGGCACTAAGTCATTTCTTTTACTCCTTAATTCGTATATCTAAATCTAAGACATATATTTGAGATCGGAGAATCACATAAACTTGTGCCAGTTTAGAACGCAACATTTCTGTAGGAATTTCATAGTTCTTTTTCATCAGAGGATTTACGGTTTGCCATTGGTTGCATTTACCTTCCTGCTTTCTAGATACTGTGAAGTCTGAAAAAATGTACTTAGCTGCAAAACTATGCAGGTCTTTGTTGCTGCCTTCGCCAAGAGGAGGCAAACCTGCCCTTCTAGCTCCTCCAAACTTGCCGACGCCGACGCCGGAGTAAACCAACCGACACGCCGCGACGGCGCCTTCCGTCATGCCGACAAATTCAGGTCGCCATTTCATCCATGGTTCAGCAGAGATGGACCAAATTAAGTTGCACCAAGGCCATTAACAATCAGCATTTTACAGCAGATATATATCTAGTACGTGCCATCAGTCTCGATGCCCACTTACACGGTGACCTGCTGTACTACAGGTTCTTGGACAAGGCGTGCGTCAGGGCAGCAGCGCAGCAGCAAGGCGCCGAGGCGAAGCCGGAGAGCCCCTGGAGACTCTGCACGACGGCGGAGGTCCGGCAGGCCAAGACACTCATCGCGGTGGCGCCCATCTTCGCCTGCACCATCGTGTTCAACACCGTCCTGGCGCAGCTCCAGACGTTCTCGGTGCAGCAGGGCAGCGCCATGGACACGGCGCTGGCCGGCGGCTTCCGCGTCCCGCCGGCGTCGCTGCAGGCCATCCCCTACGCCGTGCTGCTCGGCCTCGTCCCGGCGTACGAGCTCCTCCTCGTCCCGCTCTCGCGCCGGCTCACCGGCACCGGGTCCGGGATCACCCCGCTCCGGCGCGTCGGTGTGGGCCTCTTCGCCGTCGCCTTCTCCATGGTCGCCGCGGCCGTCGTCGAGCGCAGGCGGTGCGCCGCTGCCGCCGCCGGCGAGCGCATGTCCGTGCTGTGGATCGCGCCGCAGTTCCTCGTCTTCGGCGTGTCGGAGATGTTCACGGCCGTGGGGCTCATCGAGTTATTCTACATGCAGGCCGCCGCCGGCATGCAGGCGTTCATGACCGCGCTGACCTACTGCTCCTACGCCTTCGGCTTCTTCCTCAGCTCGGCGCTCGTGACGCTGGTGAATAAGGTCACGGCGGGGCACTCCGGAGCCGGCGGCTGGCTGAGTGACAATGACCTGAACAAGGACAGGCTGGACCTCTTCTACTGGATGCTTGCTGCCCTCAGCGCCATCAACTTCTGCTGCTATTTGCTCTGTGCAAGGTGGTACAGCTCCGGCGCAGATGCAGCTGAATCTGCTGCTGCTCAGGTTGCAGCGGAGGGCAATGGCAAGGAGATCGTCATCTGAAGCAACCTGATGATCTGAAATGATGACATATGCTTATAGACGAATGCAAGCATTAGAAAATGGCGAATAGATTGAGAGTAATATATGTGTGTTTATAGGTTTAGTGCCCTCAGTCTATAAGAAATGCAGAGCATTCATATCATTAGTATTGCAGGGATATGTATTTTAGCAGAATCGTTAGTACTGTTTTGAACTTTGATCAGCAAAAGCATGATATGGGCAGGGTGGCAGTTTGACATGATAAAGCCAACCATATAGCATATATTCAGGAAATACAGCGCTATGATAGTATGAACACAAAGTGACCACATCATGAAAGGAACTGGAACCTATCGCACTGCCTGATATACCATTAAAACTAGATCCTTTAACTCGATATGCCATGAATTGGCTATAAAACTATTACTGCAGTCTGCAGGTATAAATCACAGGCACTTCAGGCTAGCCAAGGCATATAAAGATGCAGCACAAATCACAGGTAGCTCCTCGGAGAACACCAAACAAGCATAATGAGAATAGCAGATGGTAACTATTTGCAGGGATGAACCGCAACAATAATAGTTAAACAACTCCTTGACAAGTAAAAGCTAATAATGTACATATATGAGATGACCCAGTTGCAAAAGTTTCTGTTAAAGACTGGTTTAAGAGTACTGGTGTCCTCTATTAACAAAATGCACAAGGGACTCCCGCATGTCACTAAATTTCCCAAGGGGCAAGCTGCTTATAGAATAGCACACTTGTTCTGAGCCATCTTCCGAAATTCCTCGTTTTCCTTTTGAGCCTTCTCAAGACTCTCTTTGAGCTTGCGAATCTCCTCTTCTGATTTCAGCCTAGCTTCTGCCGCGACCTTCTCTGCTTCTAGCCGTGCATTCTGTTCTTCCATAAGTTGCTGTTGCAGCTTTTCGACAGTGCAGTTCAGCTTTTCCTCCACCTATGAACATGTGAGGTCAATGCAATTTATCTAGAAGTCTAAATTGCAAGAGAGATCTCTCTTTTGAAAGACAGCAGATAAAAAGGGAACATCCGGATATGGTATCGGGGGGTTGCAAAAGAGATCTCTCAACAACACACTTGAATAGATATTTAAATAATGGATTAATTCCTTATATGCCACTGGAATTTGGGGGAAGACCCTGAATGTGTCACTGACATGTGAGGTTAGGGCCTACATGTCAGTGAGACAGTTAGTGGCATATAAGGGATGAGGCGAACTTTCAATGGCATATAAGGAATTGCCCCTTATATTTATCTTATAAATGTTCCAGTAGGAAGATATTTCATTAAGAAGCATCTAAGAACTTAAATATTTTATGTGTAGGGCTATGTCAAAGATCCAACTGTCATGAGGTTTGACCAATCCTCCTTGCCATGTTAAGTAAAGTGATTGTAATTCTGGCACATCATGTTTTACAATTTCTATATGGCTGGAAACAGGGCAGGCTCATTGAAAAAAGAGCTGAAGACAAGTTAGCAAGAGTTTCAATCATCTTAATCCCAACAAAACAAATCCCATGATTGTTTAACAAATAATATAGACATGTTGCAGAATATCTTACAAGTTACAGCAATGTAAAAAATGTAAGGAAGACTTGTTTTATCAATACACCTTGAGGTTATACGCATTTTCATACATGCTGAGGTACTCTTAACTTAATTCAGAATGCTATTAACCAAGAGCATCCATAGACCATAGAGCAGAATATGTTTAAAAAGGTGTTGCAAAGCAATATATAAGACTGTAAATAAGAGATAACTTCTTAAAACACGAATAAAATGCATAATTAAATGTGAACTATCTAGGAATTAAATAGTATCTCTTACCATGTTAGTAATGTGTGCAAGTTGTTCATCTCGAGTTCTGTGGATCTCCTTCTTCAATTCAGATATCTGCTCTTCCGTATATCCCATAGCATCACGGGCTTCCTTTTCTCTATCATGCACCTCCTATAATATGAGAGATACAAATGAGAACTGAAATGCCAGAGAAGTGAAACTTCACTTGAATAACAGCAAAAAATCTTTACCTACTTGAATAATAACAACAAAAAATCATTTTTTTACCTTAATGCGAGTAAGCATTTGATCTGAAAATGGTTTCCCTTCATTATTTGCACTAACAGAGTCCACCACATCAAGCAACTTTTCAAGCTGCTTGGCTTGGAGCCTTCGGTCCTTGGTCATATTATCAAAGAGCACAACTCTGTTGTTGCATAGCTCAACAATTTTCTGCAAACAAAACATACAGATATAACTATTTGCACATAAGCTCGTATCATACCCGTGATGCCCCCCAAAATAAACGCACCATGCTTATGAATAACAAGGTCATTTCATGAGATGCATTAAAAGTCTTAACAGAAGAGGGGGAGGGGGGGACCTGCAGATACTCTGGGGCATTAGCTAACATGTTATTCAATTTAGTTTCACCAACTAGATCTCCATAAGTAAACACTAATATCATGTGGTCAACAATCTTCTCTCCGAAAAACACCTTAATCGTCTCAATTGTATTGGAATCTTCTCGAGAAAACCGAGACGTGGCAGAAAAAACCATCAACACTGCATGTATCCCATCTTTAGCCATGTTCATACACTTAACAATCTCTTTACCAGCATCCTCAGAAGAAATGGTCATGTCAAATAATCCTATCAAGACATTGAAATGCGTGATTAGCCAAATTACCAAACATGAACAACAACCATAAGGAAAATATGATGGCTATGCATATTTAGTACATACAGGAACCAGCATTGTACATACAATAGGGAACTGGGGACCACTTTTTGTTACTGTCTTCATTGTTTTTGCACTTCTCTGTTTTTTGTATTTTTCTAGCAATTAACATATTATTCTTCACGAAGTTGCTTTTGCCTCCTAGAGGAACGAATAAATATGGAAAACAAAAGAAAGATAACTCAGGGCTGCAAAAGGCCACACATATGTTCAATTCAAATATGCTGCATTCCTAATTATTTGGAGGATTGTTGCCAATTCAACCTCTGAGAGTACTGACACAAGTAGAAACATGGAGTAATGAAAGTGTACATCAAGGCATGATTAATCTGCTCCACCATGTAATTGGGAAACTTGTGTGAATTCTTAAGGTTCGTGAAGCATCTAGTGTGGGATGTTTTCTGATCAAATAGCAAAACTCTAAATTTATCAACATAAAAGGGATCTTCAGCAAATAAAAACTACTCCATGTAAAAAGACAGTATACTATACACCACCATGCTACAGTATTTTTTAATGAAGCAAGAGGGTAGCAGATGGCTTCTCCATTTAGGAAGTGTGAAAGACATTCATAGTCCAAACATCCAAAGATACCATATCAAACACCTGTAATGCACGTGTCTAATGATAAATGATAATCATAATAACATAACCAAAAAAGTGAGAATGATATGACGCAAGATCCAAGATAGGTATCACAAATTCACATCACCCAAAAGATTAACAAATATAAATAGACATTAATAACATTTAACATGTACACTCTTACCTGGCGTATCAATAACATTGATGGTGCGGCCATCCTTCAGTGTGGTGCTTCCCATCTGACAAGTATTAGTCACACTAGCATGGGAGTATTCTGATACAAATGCTTCCCGTCCAAGGATACTATTGCCAGTTGCACTCTTGCCATAGCCAAGTTTTCCAACAAGAACGAGGGTGATGTCAGCACTAGGCAACACCCAGTCATCATCGTATTGGCTTCCACCCATTGCAGAAGTTGATAACAAAATCTCACAAGAACTGTTCAGGAAATCAGGCCATCAGTAACTTTGTTTTTGTTTCAGTATTAATTATGTCACCTAAATGACCATATGCGGCTTTTAAAAATTAGCATGTGAACTGATGAAAAAAAGGACCCCTCAACATCAAATTCAGGAACCAAGCATTGTCAACACAGTTTAAGCTGCATAAGTACGTAACAGATAACTTTCTAAATAAATTAATCGATGGGTTGATTTTTTAAAAATAGGTTGAATTAAATTGTTATAAATACTTTGCATTTTGGTGAAAGAAATTTCAAAAAGCTCGTGCAATATGGAAAAAAAAAGATAAGCCTAACAATCCTAGATTAATTTTTATTTTATTTTCTTCTATTCTCTGATCTGAATTTAGAAACAGCTAGAGAAAAAAACATGACATGGAACATTCTACAGATGCTAAGGACTCATAATAAGTTACAAGTGCAAGAACAACGGATCAGCATGTTGCATAGTGAGATGCACAAAGTCAATCCTTACACATCCAATCATATAGTCCAGAAGGAAAACTATACGATATGAGAAATCTCTGTAAGGCTAAACAGTATGTTCTAGAAGGCTAGAAGCCTAGAACACAAGCTACCACTCTGAAGCCTAACACTAGATAGTCTGGGGAAACTCAAAACTTTGTATTGAAAAGACTTCAAGATGGAGCACCTGCCCTGAATTAAACAAATCAAAACCAAAGAATCAAAATCTGAACAAAAAGTTACGGATTTTACCACATTAGATCAAACAAGCAAAGTCTATTATAAAACCTGTAGAAAGAATATTATTCTGTGCCAACCAATGTAACAGTTATTTTCAAACCAGTAAACAATCCTAACATCGCAGTGCAAGTTTTATATATAAGACGAATTAACGGGACAAATAAGAAAAAAGCACGGAAGACTAGAGGACTACTTGCTTGCGAAGAAACGGGTTGGGAGCAATGAACCGTCGAGACAGCATGAGTCGCGTAAATAGATCGCAATCAATCTTCCCAAGTAAGAAAGCCTGGTGGGTGGGTTGGATTGTATCAAAGACTTTCCATTAAGGAAAAAGAAAAGCTAGCGCGCAATGTGAAACTACAAGATAAGGTTCAATTATGTTCTTATCCTAATCCTCTAAGGAGGCCGACTAATCGGCTATAAACACTGCGGCATGGCAGATCATCCTACAGATTGCAGAGGACCAATAACATATTACAGGTGCGCGAACAATTATTCAGCGGTATTGCATAGTGGAATGCAACATCTCTTATTCCTAACTCGGCAACTCCTGAAAACATCAGATTAATCTATAAGCAGCCCAGAAGGAAATTGTACAACTAAACAAATCTGCAGTCTAGATGCCTAAAAGTACTACTCCACCAAGAACACAATCTACCACTATGGAGAGAGAGAGAGAGAGAGAGAGAGAGCAGAATTCAGAGTTACTGCACTTGCCATCTTGTCCCCACAAGTGAATCGAACAAATAGAAACTAAAACCGCATCAATCCGATCAGAAAGCTATCACCATCTTTACGAGATTATCAGACTGGAACAAGCAAGAATCTTTACGAGATTATCAGACGGAACAAGCAAGAAATTAGTACTCTACGCACCGACGAAATTAGCACGAATTCAACAGATTAGATGAACTCGCGAGGGGAAGTCAGGGAAGGGGAAAAGGGGCAGGGAAGGAGAGAGGATTACTTGATCGCGAGGAAGTAGAACCGGTGGTGGGTTCGTTTAGAAGAGGAGTAGAATAAGAGCTGCAAGTCGCCGTCGGGTCTGTCACCCTACCGGCGTACGGCCGCCGTTGCTGGGCTTATAACGGAGGAAGGTTACAAGGGTAGGGTGTATCCGTGTGTGTACCGTGTACGTGCCTCTGTGCCGTATGCCTCTCGCCGCCGTATTGTGTTCCGGTTTAACCGGGTCCGTGGCGTCCGTGGACTGCTCGAGGCCGTCAGGCTCGCCTTCAGATTCGTGCAGGGATGGATGACGGAGCGAAAGGCAACAAAAGAAGAAAAAATATCTCCTCTCGGCTGATACGAACTCTTCAGCTTCCTTCGTCGAATTGCTCGGTTACTGAATGAAATCGGATCAATTTGCTCTTTTTTTACGGTGCAATTGATCATTTGTTCTATATGTTTCATTGATATATGATCTTATCCGCATGTCAGTGAGATATCATAGAGCAATTGGTTTGATAAATTTTTTTTTGAGACGAAATTGGCTTGTATAAATATTAAATTGTTAACTTGTGTGGGCACTTACCCTGAATCCATCGAGCCAGACGAACTCTCGTAACAAACTTTCTCACCATCCTTAAAAAAAAGAAAGTAAATTTCACTATTTTTTTACAAATTATCATAAAATTATAGGTTGTAACTTTTATTTTAAGAAATATGTAGCTTTGTGAAATTTACTTTTTTTTTTAAAAAAAAAAATAAGTGTCTATAGGTAAATCAACTAGACATTTAGGATATATCTCAAATATTTTATTTACGGATGGATCCAAATTCAACATCCAAATTTCCTCCCTGCGCTCCATAAATATGCTAGCCTAACCCTATCTCATCCCACCACCTACTCCGAGCTGCTTCCTACCCCCCTCCCCCGCCATTGCGTGTCCTGATCAGCAGAGGCGTATCCAGAAAATTGGAACGAGGGGGGCTAAAACTAAGGCCCCGTTTGGCAACTTGAACGGAGTTGTTTCTATTAGAATATGAGAGAAACCCAGCTAAACGGGCTAAAACTCGAAACAATTCTTCTCAGAACGTTTCTTCTTTTCCATGCCGTGGATCGAATCACTCTCAACCCCGCTTTCTACTAGTTTCTATTAGAATCGGAACCGTACCAAACGGTTTTCGATGATGATTCGATTCTACCTGAAACGTTTCTACCAATAATCTGAAAACGTTTCCATTTCTACTAAAATCTGGAACCGTATCAAACGGGGCCTAAAACATCCAAAGCTTATATATATATATATATTATACATGGAGGAGCCGGTGGGCCACGGGTGGGGCTTCAGCCCACCTGTGCCCCACCGGCAGATACGCCTCTGCTGATCAGTCACCTTGCCGCCGCCACCACTCCGGTGCTAGTGAGGCCCATCCTCCAGCCACCACCACTGCCGTTGTCACCTTCCATTGCAGTTGCCAACACCATCCGCCTCCTTGTCTGACACCACACCACCAACACTACCGCTACCATCCCCATCTCCCTTGTCTCCAAAGGCGCATTATTGTCGGGTCCATCGCCACACACCGCCTCAACATCGCCATTCAATTGGGATCTTATCGCCCCCGCCCATCGCCCTGTTTTGTGCTGTAACACCCTAGTTTTCGCTTTCCGGAGAAAATCTAGTTTAAATTATTTAGATTCAAAAATTTGGAGTTTCATTGGTGTTTATAATAACCTGGCATCCTTTCCCATCCAAAATTGGGGATTATTTCCCTCCGGTCGCAAAAATCGATTTTCCAGCTTCACCTGGGCATCTAATGACTGGACCACGTCCAGTCCAAAATGTCTGCACCACAACAGATCTCTAAAATGTTCCAAATATTCCAAAATGATTTTAAGAATTTTTCCGGAATTTTTAGACCATTTTTCCTAATTTTTCTCTAGGGCGGATCTATTCGCTACAGATTAACTGCCAACCTGAAGTTTACTGGCACTGTTCATCTTCCCTTGGTATCGTGTCGTTCTTCCAGCATGGTGGAGCCTCTCTCTCCAAGCAAGGATGTGCATACTCTTTAATCACCTCTAACTTCCACTTCAATGCACTGAATCTTTACTACCGGGGTCCTAGTCCGTTGGAATGGAAACGGGCGCAGGGGAAACTCATTTTTGACCTAATCGCCTTCAAATCTCAGCTCTGAAAGAATGTATTAAGGAGAACTAAAAGGGCTTCACATCGACTCATTACTCGGTCGCTTTCATTCAAACGGCGAGATCAATACCACCTCTCCAAAGCTCCGGGAGAATGCTTTTCCAGAGTTCTAGTCCTCCTTGGTCAACTCATTCTCTTCCGTGAGACTGAGCTTTCTTCGTGTTCTTCTCTGCATAGCTTCCTCCGGTAATCTCTTCCTCCGCTTGATTCCTCGTGTTCGCATGGGATGTTCAGATTCTGGCTCATCTATCAATTTTGTAGGTTTCCTCGCCGGGATTAACGCATTTAATTTCGAGCTTTTGTTCTTTCGCCGAGCTCCTGCTTCTTCGTCGAATTCATCCTCCCGCTGAGAAATCTTTCAATTCTCGCGAACCTAAGGTCCTAAGGATGTCCTCTGTGTGTTCCATCAATTAAAGGTGCGGGAAGTTATATGCAAATTTATATCAAAATCACTTTAAGTGGAGCAAAGTGGGGTGCTCTGCTTTTGGTTCCTTCCCTCGCAAGGCTGCAGAGCCGCCGGCTGATTCTTCGCCGTCAGCGGCCAAGCTCGGCTGAGCTCGGTCGCCTTCTCTGGGCCTCGCCGACGCTCTCTGTTTCGCTGCTGCTATTGGCCATATTTTCCGGCTGACGCCGCCTGCGGGCTCCTCAAGGGGCTGTCCCGCTTCTTCTCGCTATTACCGCATGTGAGTTGCGCTCGATCAGCAGCTTCGCTTCACCGGCGACTCCCCGCCGCTTCGCTCCTCAAGGCTGGCTGCCGCGCTACGGCTGACGGCTGGCATTTCGCTCACAAGGCTTCTACACGGTGGTAAGTCGCGCTACAAGGCTTCGGGCTGCGCATTTTAAGGCTACATTGTTGTCAGGTTGCCGCTACTGAGCCGGCCGCTGGGCCTCACATTCTCGACGAGTCGCTGGCCACTGCTATTGCGCTCGAAGCTTCGCGGTCTTCAAAGGCTGGGCTAAGGCTTTCATGGCCACAATAAGTAGTTGTTTTTCATATGAAGGCTTAGCTGGGCTGGTTGGCGCTTGATCTGTACTACGGCCGCTTCCTCTACACAACAAGGCTCGCTGCCGTCAGTTCGCTGTCACAGCTCACACGGCTGAAATCGCAAGGAAGCCTCTATCTCCTTCCTCGTTTCTGGCCAAAGGCCGTTAGAAGACATAAGCTTCCACCCTATTGACATGATGGCCTCAGCCATTGGTGGGAGACTGTCAAGCCGTCAAAGTTTTCTACAAATCTTTGACTTCACAAACTTGGGATATTCCAGAATATTCCTCGCTTTTCCACTCTTTCCTGATTCGAACTTCTAAGCTCATAATCCTTTCTCATCCGAACTCCGACTTGACTCTATTCAAATTTCTAAATTCATCTAAAATCTCAAGATCTACCTGCACAGTACTAATTTTAGAATTTTTGGATTTTATTTATTTTCTTTTATTTGTATTTGTTGTCCTGCTTTTATGCAGAATGAGTCGCACTCGACGCATCGATCCCCGTCACGGGCTTCAAAAAGTTCAACATTCTCGGCTAGACTTATCGAGGCAAGTCTTCCTCGACGACATATTGATCCTACAATTTATAAATGTTTTTTTACCATGTTTTACAAATTGCATTGCTGCTTATATAAAATGAGGATGCTAAACGTTGTTGTTAGTTAGTTATATTGCTTGTTTATACTCTCCTGAGATTTGCTATCCATGACCTCTTTGCCTCCACTCCAAATGTGGATCCACCATAATAAATATTCTTTAACAAAATACATTTTGAGTTGTGTTGACTATTTAGCAGTAGTTTGAATAGAGTAAATCGGGGGCAATGTAACTTGGAGACTGAAGTGAATATTAGGTGATAAATGGGGAGGATTGTTATTATGAAATTGATTTATGGTGGTGATCATTTAACTGCATGAGAAAGTGGATTGCAGTTCACAAACCCTAATGAGTATGGATTAAAGGTGAAATGCAAATTGAGATAGATGAATATTTGAGTTGATATGGAGCTTTGTAAACATAACATTAATCTGGTATCTGTAGTCCATATGTTTCTGTGGATTTCGGGGAATGTTGGAAGATGTATAATGACAGGTAATAGCAGAAAGTAAATAAATGTTATTGAGAGTCATATGCATACAGATTCAATAGGAATATGTGATTTATATTCTGGTGGATTTTAACAAGAATACTATGCTATATTCATTCAAAGTGAGATCAGAATAGTCCAGAGGTTTCAAATGTGTGGTGTAGTGAATGATAATTTAGTGCTGTATTTTGGTGGATTAAAAGGAGATGATTTAAGGGTGGTGATGTGAAGGATTATGTCATATGTTATTATGAAGTAATATCGTGGATTGTATTCTAGATATTTAGAGGTATGTAGAAGTATTTTCTATGGTTTAGTAGATGACTCCAGAAATATTCTTAGTGGATGATAAGATTGATCGCTTTGATGATAGGGGAGAATCAATAATACAAGTTAGAGTTCAAGGGAAAGATTTCCTATGCAAATATGATTGTAGCGTTCCATAAGATTTTGGAGTTATAATAGCCCATGATGTACTTCCTACTTGGTGGATACTATATCGAATTGGATTATGCTTATGATTTGTAGGAGTTGGGGCCATTTAATGATTATTATTGGAGATTACAAAATTGATTTTGGGAATTGTCATTAAACCTCAGATTTGTATTTTATAAAATAAACTATTTGCAGAATAGAATAGTATGGTAGAAATGCTTAGACCTAGAACGGGTCAATATTCACTCGGCGGGGTGGATTTCCTCAACTATCTTCGACAACCTGCTGTTAAAATTATTAGCAAAAAGTGTATTGCCAGTTGGTTTGCAAAATAAAAAAGTAAAATGTGGAAAATGATTTCTCACTTATGCGGTATGGAATACAAAGGAAGCGACTAAGCCTTTGGTTCTTTTGTGCAAGTACCGCCCCTAAGTCAATTAAGGACCGACGCTATAATTTGGCTCCATTTAAGTATTACCTTACAACCACATGTCAAAGCGCGGCACGACTGGCCGAATAATTTGGTGTAGAAACTTCTAACTTGACCTCACCACTTATTGTTGTAAAAGTGAGAGCCTAAAGAGGCATTGTTGTTGTTGTTGTTGTTTTTCTGGCACTTGCCGCAAAGCAGTGCTTCCTGGTGGGAAATAACCTGCACAAATGCAGTGAAACCTCACTGCAAGCCAGGTCAAAGAAGCTGTATACATTGTGGGTGTCTTGTCATTACAGACAGAGGTCTCGCCAAGCTTACACACCTAAGGCTAAGTGCGTGCCAATAGCTTGGCACTAAGGGAAGGTCATGTCTTGTGGGTAAAGTTGTGCACCTCTCGCAGAGTTAAAACTATTCGAATAGCCAGTGTTTCACTTGGCCAAAGGTAAAGCTTGCTGAATGCTATACTGTAGACTTTGGGTTTTAATTTCAAACTAAACAATGTTTTGTTTTGGGATCCTGGAGCGTTAGAACTCTGCAAGCTCGCGCTAAAGCCGTAGGTGGAAAGAACTCGATTTTTGTGAACCATGGCGATATAGCCATGTGATTGATGGAACCCCTCGATTGTAAGATGTATGCGCTATATTCGTGATATTAGTGAGGTGCGTTAGTAACCTTCACTGCAATACGTGAATTCAATTATTAAAAAGAATTGCTCAAATATGCTTTGTGAAATTCTATTAATTAAGTGGAGGATTGTTGAACCTTGGAACTTATTTATGCAAATGAACTATATTAAGTCATCCTTGGATAGCCTACATTGTGCATAATTTCGGTAATTTGCTTGAGTACTTTATGTACTCACGTGCTACATTCTCCCATCCTCTCTCTCGCATGCAAAGAAGTCGCTCAAGATTTCCAACCCATCAGGTGCTAAGGCCACCTGATTGCCTCGTGGGCACTGGATGAATGATTGACGCTGGCTCTTCCGGGTCACAGCTATCTGCTTGTTCACTGCTCGTGCCGTAATGGTAAACCTTGACTCAAGGTCTTTGCTTTTATTTGGTATTATTCCTATTTAGTTATTTGTATTCGTGATATGGTTGTTGGATTCATCAATGGTATGATCAGTACTGAAGCATGCCACCGATCTGGGACTAGTACAGAATGCACAGAGGACCTTGACAGCCGATCCTGGCCCACAAAGGGTGGTATCGTGAGCTACATCGATCAGAGGATCGCCCTCAGTTAGAATGGTCGCTTTTAGGTAGTTTTAAAACCTTATTTTCTAAAAAAGAAAAAATCAAATAAAGTGCTAGTCTCGCTTCTTCTCTCTGGGCCTATTCCTATTTTGCCTCGAATCAATTGCTTCTTCACCTTTTTGGGGAATGAAAATTGACTATCCTCTCCCCTTTTAACACCTTCGTATTTGTAGGGGTAATCGACACTTTCGATTTCGAGGTCGGAGGACTCGCGAGGTGCACTGCAAGAGTGCTACTCGAAGTGTGTATCTTCCTCGGTGAGGATTCCAACCGCTGGAACGCCGAAGACCAAAGAAGCGAAGGTTGATCTTCTGGGCTAACCTTTATAGGCTATGGTAACCAAATTGCAGTCTGTAAGGAAGTCGCTTTGTTCAAGTTAGGAGTGCGTAGTTTGACTTGAGCAGACGAAAGCTGGATTTTGGCTTCGTAAAAAACGCTTTGATTTTCGTGTGTGGGGTTGTCCTTTGCCGGTAATTTGTTTTCCTCGTGTTGTTAGAACCTCCCTTTCCTCATTGGTCTCATGGCTGTTCCTCTCACCCAGAAGCCTTGTTCTCGCTGGCCGATGGAGAAAGAAGCCGCTGCAGATCAAGTCTCCAATCCTTCCTGCAGCCAACGCTAATGGTAACACTAAGCTCTCATCACAACGCTTTGGCTGCTACCGAGCCTAAATCTCAAAGAACTCCTTCCGAGGTATAACAATTTTCTCTCGGTAAATATGAATCGGCCTCGATGCACTCGCACTCACGCATGTGGTGACATACAACATATGAACAACCAAGCCTCTATGATCCCTTTACACCTATAACTCCTCACAAAGCACTCGCTTGGATGAGCTTACTAAAGACCAAGACTCCTCTAAGTACTAGGTGATGGTGGCGCTTAGCAATACTCTCCTCGTGAAACCTTCACCCAGTGGGACATGTCAGTCCGCTATCGATGTGGTGAAAAAGGACATATGTTGTTGGTAGCGTTGTCTCCTGTCGTATGCGAGGCCAAAGAAGATACCTATTGTAGGCACCCATCGTACTGACACCACCCCGCAAGTGCCCTCGCAGAAGGGGAGATTCAAGTACCGGGGTTTGCAAACCTTGTGGCAAGGAAGGGCATTATGTGAAACAATGCATCCATTGGGAAAACAAAAGCCTTATTAATACAAACTGAAGTTCGCGATCAGAAGCCAAAGGTGGAAGCAATTTTCGAGTCGCCTAAGTATCGTAAGATTCCTCCCACTGGCAAAGGCAAAGCAAATTTCCCCGAAGACAAATCACATCAACCTGATTCTCGCAAAGGAAGCGGAGTAAGTCAGATGTGATGTTGCCAGTAATTCTCGGCTCGGTGTGGATCAATTTCAACTAGTCCAAGCCCCAAGTTACAACCTTAATCAAGACCCTGCAGACTGTGCGCAACCAAAGCTGATGCAAGGACGCCAAGCATCTTCTTTCCAATTCCAACCTTCCAGTATGTTCTTCTTTCTTCGAACTATAACCCCGGTGAAGTTGTGTGAGGCGCTTAATCGGCAACTGGCTTCACAGTGTCTGCTGATATAGGACATCAGTTCCGGGCTTCATGATCCCTGGTTGAAGAAGAAGCAATCAAACTTGATGTTAGCAATAAATGTTAGTAGATGGTACTTCAGAGTACCCTACCTCTTTTAAAGAATAAATAAAAGAGTTGTGCACGATGACTACCAGAAGATGTAAGTTAGTATTGCTTATCACAAAGAGTTGGAAAGAATTATAACCGTGGAAGTGGATTAAGCTGATAGTTCTGAAACATAATTGTATTTGGGCACCAGTACGGGATGTTTAAAGGATGGTTTGAAGAGCCATAGTTCTCGGCCCGAACTATGGGAAGAAATAAGAAGGGATTTCACCATTGAACCCCTTGGAACTAAGTCCTGGAGCATGAGTCTTTTAAGTGGGGTAGTGGATAGATTTTACAAAAAGTTGCACACTTTGTTCTGTGGAAGATAACCCTGGTCGTGTTATAAACTTGTGGAACGCTAAGCGGGGTTAAAGCAAAGCAGCATTTTGGGCAAGGGCAGCCCGCTGAGATCAAAGTACAAATCAAGGTTCTTCTACCGCTGGTTTCGACGTATGGCGGTATACAGCTTTTGGGGCACGTAATGGGAATTCCATGATCGCTTATCATCCCTGCACGGTGGCATGACTAAAAGAACTTAACCAGATCTTAGAAGATGCTGAGAGCGCATACCACATGTCAAGGTTCTGGATCAGAATGGGCCCCGACAAAGTCAAGATGGCGCCTTTTTTGAAGCTCTCATGTAAGAAAAGACATGACATTACCTTTGTATTGGAAAGAGACCCAGAGTAATGGACAATTCAATAGACTCCGAGTACTGAAGGAGTCAAGAGCGTGTCGATAGACCTCGTAAATCAAGATCAGCCAATGAGATAGTAAGAGCTATGGCGCCGATAACCGCCACTAAGAATCAAGTGTGTAGCACAAGTCTTACTGTGAGGCTAATTTGGAAGAGATGGAATTGAAAAAGCTGAGACTACAGGGGTCCTATGGATCCTCTGGCCAAAGCATGTTGGATGAAGCAAGCTACCGAACTCGGATGTCGTGTGACCAAAAGTTCTCCGTGGAGGATTCAGAGAGCTAGCCAAACTCTGAGAAGAAAGTTGCCCTGGGAACAAGAAGCAGATTCTCCAGCAGCAGTTTCCCGACCTCTTTCTTTTCTCCGCCTGAACTTTAATCTCGGGACGATTCTTTCTACGTGGTGGTTTGTAACACCCCAGTTTTCGCTTCCGAGAGAAAATCTAGTTTTAAATTATTTAGGATTCAAAAATTTGAGTTTCATTGGTGTTTATAATAACCTACATCCTTTCCTCATCCAAAAATTGGGGATTATTTCCCTCCTATTGCAGTAAAATCGTATTTTTTTCCAGCTTTCCACCTGCACTAAAATTCACCCGAGTCCAAAATGCTCCAAAAATCTCTCCAACAACTCTGTAAAATGTTCCAAATATTCCAAAATGATTTTAAGAATTCTCCTGAATTTTTAGACCATTTTTTCCTAATTTTTTCTCTAGGGCCGGATCATTCGCTAAGATTAACCTTAAAGCCAACCTGAAGCTTCACTGGCAAGGTGCACTGCCCATCTCTCCTTGGTATCGTACACCGTTTCTCCTGCAGATGGAGCCTCTCTCCAAGCCAAGGATGGCATACTTCTTTAATCACCTCTAACTTCCACTTCAATGCACTACCCAAATCCTTTAAGGCTGGTCCATGAATGGAAACGGCGAGGGAACTCTATTTTTGACTCGAACTGCCTAAATCTCGGGCCTAACATAATAAGACATAAGGAGAATCCAAAAGGGCTTCACTGACTCATTACTCGGCTTCGCCACAAATCGGCGATCACCACCTCTCAGCTCCAGGAGTAATGCTCTCCTCTCTTAGGTCTAGTCCTCCTTAAGCCTCTCCAACTCATTCTTCTCCGTGAGATCGAGAAAACCCGGGCGAACCCTACCCATTTTTGGCGCTCTTCGTGGTTTCAGCATAGCTTCCTCTCCTCTGCTGGTCAATCTCTTCTCCTGGGCTTGATTCTGTTCAGATGGATGTCTAGATTCTTATTCATCTATCAATTTTAGGTTTCTCGGGATTAAATTAGCCAGACTAATTGTCAGCTTTTGTTCTTTCTCACTGTGAGTTCTGCTTCTTCATTCGAATTCATCCTCCCTGCGAGAAATCTGACCTCGCAAACCTATGTCCTAAGGATGTCCCCTTTCTAGGTGTTCCATCAATTAGTGTGAAGTTATATGCAAATTTATATCAAAAATCTCAAATTCTTGGAGCAAAATGGGTGCTCTCGCTTTTTGGTTCCTCATACGCTGTGCTGGCACCGTCAGTCATGCTGTTCGGGCTGGAGTCTGGCTTGGCCTCACGACGCTTCGTTTACAAGGTTAGCACGTTAAGGTTGGCCAAGGCCGGCTCGCTGGTTCTGCGCTCAATTCGCTTTCTTGTTGCCACAAGGAGTTCGCGCTTCTCCGGCCATAGGCCAACGATCGGCTGGGTTAATTATTGCTCTGGGCCTCATACTATTGGTTGCCATACGGTCACTGGGCCATTTCCCCCATCGCGCTTCACGGCCATTCAGCTAGTTGGCCACGGGCTTCCTCAGACTGCTGGCATTGCTGGTCATGCTGGGTTGGGTCGGCTGCCCTACGAGCCGCTGCCGACTTCCTCGCTGGGCGAGTCGCCAACACGCTGCCGCCGCCGACGTTGCCGCCGCTTCGAAGTCTCTGCCTGGCCCGCCGCTGCCTGCGCGCCAGCAGAGATACTTTCATAGGCTTAGCGCTGGGCACTGCTACGTTTCACTCCTCAGCCCGCCGGCTTCAAGGCTCGCGCCGTCGCTGGGCTCACGGCCGTCTTCGGCTACGCTGGCCAAGCCGAAGGCTCTCGCCGGCCGAGCTCCTCCCATCTCTCTTCCGGTTTCTGGCCAGTCTGCTTGAAGACAAGCCTCCACTCCATTGACATGATGGCTCACCTGCAGGAGACCGTTGCGCCAAAGTTTTCGGTCAAACCTTTGACTGGCTAAACTTGGGATATCTTCCAGAATATTCCTCGTTTTCCAATTTTTTCCCTGATTCGAACTTTAAGCTCGCCTATAACTTTCTAATCGAACTCCGTTTGACTCCATTCAAATTTCTAAATTCTATCTAAAATCAAGATCTACCTGCCAGTACTAATTTTTATAATTTTTGGATTTTATTTATTTTCTTTTATTTAATTTGTACAACCGTATTAAGGCTGTAAATGATTTACCTCGACGACCGATCACGATCCCGCCGGCTTCGTAAGTTCTAACATTCTCGCCGGTGACTCTGAGGGGCAAGTCTCTCCTTGATTTACGCATATTGATCCTACAATTTATAAATGTTTTACCATGTTTTACATAAATTGGCATTTGCTATTTACATAAACGAGGATGTTGTAATGTTAAGCTGTTAGTTATAATTTTGTTTATACCTCCTTGAGATTTGCTATCCAATGACCCTTTGTCGCATCTAGAATGTGGATCCATCATAATAAATATTCTTTACAAAATACATTTTGATGGGGAAAATGACTACATTTGAAGGTGATTTGAATAGAGTAAATCAAAAATGTAAATTCCTGGAGACTGATAAATATTATATAACGGGAGTGATTGTTATTATGAAATTGATTTATGCGTGGTGGATCATTTAACCTGCTGAGAAGCTGGGATTGTGATAGTGAATTCACAACCCTAATGAGTATGGGATTAGGTATGGAAATGCAAATTGAGATAGACAATATTTGAGTTGATATGGAGCTTGTAAATTATAAATATTTGATCTATGAAAATGGTAGTCCATATGTTTCGTGGGATTTCGGGGGAATGTTGGAAGATGTATAATGACAGTGAATAATAGTTGGTGAAAATAAACAAATGTTATTGAGAGTCATATGGCTATCATTCAATAGAATAAGTGGTGATTTATATTTCGGGTGGATTTTAATAAAGAATACTATGCGATATTCATTCAGTGGAGATCAGAAGAATAGTCTGAGGTTTGAAGGTAGTATGAATGATACTAGTGCAGATATTTTGGTGGGGATTGGAATAGATGATTTAATGGGTGGTGATGTGAAGGATTAGTCATATGCTATTATGAAGTAATACTTCAGTGATTATCGTAGAGATTATTTAGAGGTATGACATCGTGGAAGTATTATGGTTTAGTAGATGACCTTGTGAAATATTCTCTTAGTGATGGACATAAGATTGGATCGGGCCGTGATGATAGGGGGATAAACCAATCACAAGTTAGAGTTCAAGGGAAAGATTTCTATGCAAATATGATCAGTTCCATAAGATTTTGGAGTTATAATAGTACCCACATGATGTACTTCCTACTTGGTGGATACTATATCGAATTCGGATTATGCTTAGTGATTGTAGAGCTAGCCATTTAATGATTATTGAGATTACAAAATTGATTTTAAGAATTTGGTCATTACAAACCCCTAGATTTCGTATTTTATAAAATAAACTATTGGTGGAATAGAATAGCACGGGTAGAAATATTAGACTCGCAATACCAATATTCACCTATGCAGGTGGGATTTCAACTATCTCTTGACAAACTCGGTGTTGGCAATTATTAGGCAAAAAGGTATTATTGGTTTGCAAATAAAAATAAAATGTTGGAAAATGATTTCACTTGGGCGGCATGGAATGCTTCCGTGGACTAAGCTCTTGCTCTTTTGTGCAAGTACCGCCTCAAGTCAATTAAGGACCCGACGCTATGATCGTTTCCATTCTAAGCATTACCGCAGACAATCATGATGTCAAAAGTGGGAACACCGACTGGTCGAATAATTTGTAGAAAACCTAACTTAGACTCACCACTCTATTAAGTCAGGAGAAAGCCTGAAAAGAGGCATTGTTGTTGTTGTTGTTACAGTTTTTCTCACACTGGCTACAAAGAGTGGGCTCTCAGACTGTGGAAATAACTCCCAATAACATGCAAGTGAAAACCTCAAATGAGCTGGGTCAAAGTTAGGCGATACATTGTAAAGGCCTTTGTCATGATATTTCCCTCGCCGGCACACTCCAAGGAAGTGTGCTAATAGCTTCTGGGCACTAAGGGAATATCATGTCTTCAGTGGGTAAAGTTGTACACCTCTCACAGAAAGTTAAAACTATTCGACAATAGCCGCGTTTACTGGCCAAAGGCAAAGCTTGGCCGAATGCTTTCATACTGGTAGACTTTGGGTTTTAATTTCAAACTAAACAATGTTTTGTTTTGGGATCCGGGAGCTGCTAAGAATCCCCTGCAGCGTAAGCCTTTCCGGCAGCTAAAGCCGTAGGTGGAAAGAACTCGCCTTGTGGAACTATGCTACATATATAGCCATGTGATTGGATGGAACTCCCTGATTTTGTTGATGTGGGCGGATAGAGCCCTGTATAATAGTGAGTGGTTGGAGAACCTTTCACTACAAATATTACATGAATTCCAATTATTAAAGAAGGCTCAAATATGCTTTGTGAAATTTATTAACAAGTATGATTTGTTGAACTCTGGCTTTATGCAAAAGAACTATTGGGGCCATATTGATAGCCATCCTCGATAAGCCTATCAGCATAATTTCCTTAGACTCTGCTGAGTACTTTATGTACTCACGTACTACATTCTATCCTCTTCTCGTATGAAAGAAGTCGTCAAGCATTTCCAACGACTCAGCGTGCTTTCCACCTCGACTACTGGCACTGGCATGGGTCGATTGGCGCTGCCTTCCGGCCTGCGCTGATTACGCTCGCTTTCAGCCATGTTCAAGTCCAAAATTGCTCGTGTCAGAATTAAACCCTGACTCAAGGTCTTTGCTTTTATTTGGTATTAATTCCTATTTAGAAGTTATTTGTATTCGTGATATGGTTGTTGATTCATCTATCACTATGACTGTGTACTAGCTAATGATCCGACTAGTATTAGACAACACATTGCAGGACTCGGATAGCCAATTGATCCGGGGCCCTTACATGTGCCGCGCAGCCTTCACGCCGCTTACACCGCCTCCATCGCCCACCACTGAGCCTCCACAGCACCTATCTTTCCTCTACAGCTGGCCTAGGGATTTTGGAACCCTAAATTGGTAAACCCGAGCCCTAAACCCATCACCGACATTGTCACCGCTGCTGGGAAAGACGAGGACCTCACCGGATAGAACACAAATGTTCAAGCCCATCCAACGATATGAAATTATACTAAAATACCCAAAAAAAAATTTAGTGAAGTGTTGTAAAACAATTCCGTTAAAAAACCAAACTTCCTCCTCTAAAAATATAGGGACATGAACTACCTATTTTGTAACACGATCTTATATATCTTTACCAACTTAAAAAAAATCTATTGGTAGCGGCGAT
Organism: Rhipidocladum racemiflorum; assembly: GCA_036346355.1. NCBI lineage: Eukaryota > Viridiplantae > Streptophyta > Magnoliopsida > Poales > Poaceae > Rhipidocladum > Rhipidocladum racemiflorum. The sequence goes on from CM070572.1 coordinate 25,075,306, forward strand.
GGTGCGTCATCCCCTCCCATCTCTCTTTTCTTCTTTAAAAAATCTCCAAGAAAAACATTCTGAAGAGCTCGCAGCATGACGTACTAGATGGGGGTAGTTACGCTTAAATATTCTGTAAATCTAAAACTAAGTACTCGCTTAACAACGAAAGCACTTACAAGTAACAGACCTCATGTAAAGCTGTACTATATTTATACAGGACTGTAAGTCTAAGAATCTCGGAAACCACATACGGTATCCAAACAACTTGGTTAATTTTAGAACAAAGTTACCAAGGCCATGTTTGGATGGGCTAAAGCTCACTGTTAGCTGACTCATTCGGCTAGAGCCTAATTGTTAGCTAGCCAATAATAATAATTTGGCCCTATCTAAAATTAGCCGCCTGCAGGGTCGCTGACACACTACGGTTAGGCTTAATTTCTAGAAAAGCCAAGGCTTTACCCTCATAACGGACCTAGGAGTGGGACGATCTAAAAGCGAGTGATAAGTGCACAAGGCCGGGCCATGGTGATATTTCTTGCATTTTTTTCAGCTGTGATGTTACCTACTATTAGCCCCAAATTAGCCTCCACTCCAGCCTAATGAACGACTAAATTGATGAATGAGGGTTAGCTAAAAATTAGCCCACCTATTAGTCTTCCAGTTTAGATAGACTAGAACTAATTTTTAGCCAGCTAATAATTAGTCTAGAGATCCAAACATGACCTAACAATTAGATGGTACTACCTTAGTTTACCGAGGAAACTAGTAGCAGCAGCTAGTCATTAATCTGTAACCAACTTCTTTGTGTTTGTTCGTATGGAATTACTGTTAGGATAGGGACGGTCTTTTCATAGGTTTAGCTCGTAACATGTAAGTCTGATAGCTACTAGATCAGTTACGTGTCATTCAAGTAGTAAACATGTTTTCTAATTTGAACAAGAATTTTTTTAGCCATAATTTTTTATTAACAGCTCCGATTCACAAACAGTTTTCACCAATAACTTACTGATAATGAGAGAAACATAATGATATTAATCTCGCCAATAAACACTGTATGAATCAAATTTTACTGCTAAATGAATATCAATTTACTGTTCGTATATAGAGATTTTACTATTATACATACTGCATAGGCTGCTGAACTATTTGCATGACAGTAAAATCTATATATATGAATTGTAAATTAGAGTATTCATCATCTCTTCCAAAGTAGGATTTGTACTCAAATTGAAACATAAACTTTCTGTACACGAAGGCAATTGATTGAATTGTGTGAATATATATAGACACACACTTATTCATATGCTGCCTGAGTTAGGAGGCCAGCTAGCATGCCCACGTGGCAATTTTTTTGCGAAAAAGTCCACAAATTCTAAATTACGGTTAAGTTCTTTCACCAAATTAAAAAATTACGGTTAGATTTTTCCACCGGTTATTTTGAAAAATAACCATGTAATTCCGTATATTCACGAACTATATACTTATTCATATGACACCTGGGTTTGGAGGCTAGCCAGCATGCCCACGTGATTTTTTTTTTTTGCGAAAAAGCCATCTACAATTTCTAAAATTATGATTAGATCCTTCCACCAAATTCTAAAATTACGGTTAGGTCCTTCCACCGGTTATTTTGAAAAAACAACACTATAATTCTATATATTTGTGAATAGTTTCTCTATCGATTTTTTCAATCGCAAATAGGTCATTCCCCATGGTTTTGAAGGGAAAAAAAACGCCAACGGCTCATAGCCAACCAATTTTTTTTTTAAAAAAAAACACTACTGAGAAAACCAAAATTAAGTTTTTTTTTTGTAACAAAAACCTCGAACCAAATTTCATACCGCGCGGCTCGACCTAGTGCATCCATGCAGCTCTAGGCCTAGCTTCTAGTTCGATCTATATAAACCCGTTGGCACCCTGCATGGCAGTTGACTTCACGCTCACATATACATATCTCACGTACAAAATCGATTGGTCTTCACTAGCTTTGTCACACACGTAGACACTCTCGGGTCATGGCGCCTACATTAGCAATAACCCTCTAACCATGATAGCATTGCTGCTCCTCATCGCCCTAGTAGTAACGACCATGATGAACAACCGTGCCTCCTGCGTGCTCACGGCATCCACCGCCGACGAGGCCGTGGTGATGAAGGCGAGGCACGAGGAGTGGATGGCAGAGCATGGGCGCACATACAAGGTCAAGGTCGAGAAGCCGAGAAGGGTCCAACACTGTAGGGGATAGAAGTACCGGTTGGAGATACAAAACCGTAACCACCGAGTGAGGCAATTCGCCAAGTAATTCGAGATGTAACCGAAGCTACATAGAACCACAAAACCAATTTCTTGATTGATAAAATGACCTTGTCAAACAGCCAGCAAGCCTCAAAGGACTTGCTTCACATCAAAGGCACAACTGAACCGAGCAAGATCCACCACAGAGCCGGGTCACCAACCAAGCAAGCAAAGTTGGCTCACAATCCCAGCAATAAAGAGCTGCTTTTGCAACTCACCTCCCAAAGGAAGTCTCAAGCCATTGGCCTAGGTCACCTTCTTCACCTACCTCGGGTTACTCACGAAAGCGGTTTCCATGAGGTGAAATGAGCATAGATCAGTGCCAAGGAGTAGGACCACAAGAGGACGTTGGAAAAGCGAGTGCCTTACCAGAGCTCAACCAAAAAAGCGTGGATTAGATATCGGAAAAGGGGAAGAGCTCGCTGATTTCTTCTTTCCAAAGAGGAACACGCACCTCAACTATAAAGGAGCACGGGAGGAGGAAGCGGAGGAGCAATGACTGCCAGTAGCACCGCATCTCACCGCCGCACGCGGGAGGCCGGCACCGCACGACGCGGTCGCCGCCGCCATCGCCACCCCACGACCCGCTCGATGCATACTGACCTGCCGAATGCTCAGCTGGAAGCCTCGAGTGATAAAAAATGGAATGCTCCCATCCACATTCCGCTTGCTTGTGCTGCCGACAAACGTGCCTGCGCCATGGCCCCTCCCGAGTTCTTGACAACATCACGTGCAATCAATCAGGTGTCCATAGTCTGAGAAGCAATGGAGTCAGTCAGTAAGATGCGCATGGCACAAGGGATCGGTAGCAAGATAAATAATGAACTCAGGTGAGCGATTAGCTCCCAATCAAACTGAAAAACTCACTGCAGTAGCAATTAGCTTCTTGATGGCGGGCTTGGTGGCTTGTCTGTACTTTCCAGGATTTACACATAATTGACATCCTAGACAGGAAAGTTGGCAGTAGGAGCCAGATATCATATCAAATCGAACTCGGAGAACTTTGATTTGCCAACATCGAGCTCCCTCGAGAAAAGAGGAAAAGAGTATCGCATAGCTGCGAGATAAGCGCACTGCAGCTGTGGTATTGGGATACAGTGATCCATAGAACTAATGATTACTCACATCTCAAGGCCGTACACCTCAAAGTCTCCATGAACAGCAGGCAGCAAGCGGGGAAGAAGGCCTACAGGCAGATCAACAATGAAGAGTCTATGAACCCACGTCCAAACACATGGAAAATTTACAAATCAAGAGATATAATACGTTCACAGGCAAACATAAACAGTCCTATAAATGTTGCCCAGAGGCTCTACCCGACATGGCTATGAGTTGCCTGATCCAAGGAGGGTTGCTCATGTCGAACATATTTCAAGACACCCACCATTCACCAAAATAATAAAAAGGTGAAATCACCACCAGAATCATTGTGGTCAGAAGGGCTGGAACCGGAAAGCAAAGGATTTTGCTACCAGAAGAGTCATTAATTTCTGCACAAACTTGCCTCATATAACTGTTTATGTAAGAATGATAAGTCTCCAGAACCAGTATAATGACAAAGGAGCCAGGCATAAAGACAGCATACCACAAATATGGCAAACATAGCTGCTAGAAAAAGACGATGCATTTTTCGATCAAGTTGCTTGTTCTGACTACTTCAGCATAGTGTCTGACAATTGTATGAAGCAATGTATTTACATGCAATGATAACTTAAATTTCTGGACTGAAAACTATTTGAAACTCTCCATTACTTGGTGAGAGAACCAAGAAGTTCAAAACTCTAACCTTTAACCCATGCTTCATCAACTGCCAATCATGAGCGGTAAGGTCAACAAATAATGGTTTTGCAAACCCCATAATGATCGAATAACAAGGAGCCCAGTTAAACTACTGCAAACCAAGGAAACACAGTGAACATGATACTCCAAGGGTGTTGTTCCAGTGCTTTTTTGTGGGCTCTGCAAAAGTGAAGCATATAGACAGCTTGAGCAGAAGAAAGGGTATAAATCACTTGAGCGAGATATGCTTTTTTTAGTCGGCCACTGGCTGACTGGCTAGTGCTCTTTCAGAAGACTATTCAAATATAAGCCTTGTTAAGCACAATACTAATTGTTAGGCGCTACTCATTTCTAATTATAAGGGTCCCTCTACGACTATATCATTCTAATTCTAGAATATTTGACAAATCAATGATCTATGGAGTATGGACCCTTAAGGTGCTTACAGCTATGACGCACGATATGTAATTCACAATCCAGCCTCCACTATTTTAGCATATTGTAGATTGGATCAGATGAGTTAGCAGAAGTTGTTCTCTATATCAGTAGGATGAAGATTGAACCTGAATACAAGTATGCTCAAACCTAATCAATCATAATGCCGAATTTTATTCCTATCTATATCCTGTAGTAACTCAAGGGTATTTGCCTTCACAAAATAGTCAACATCGAGGATATGATGAAATCGATGAGATTCACTCCATTATACATTATGATCATTGTGCAGATAATTTGGGTCAATCAATCATTTCATCAAACTAAGAATGCTCTCTTCTCTTATGATCTCCAAGTCAGGACTTCAGGATAAAGCATGCTTGTATTTCTAGTTTAAATAACATCATGTTATGATAATCTAGAACTGAACTGCAAAAATAGAGGTTAGTCACTTTATGTTTGACTGATTTTAACAGGAGAGTATGTTTCTTTTCTTTTTTCCCCCTTCATCTGGAACAAGCAAGGTGAGCTCTATATCTAAGGGGGTCCAGAGAATTTTCCAGTTAGTATGGTAATTTTTAAACCAAATCTTCTGTAGAGTTTCAAGATAATAGCTAAAACCTGATGCTTTTGTCAAATCAGGAACTATGGCGCTAGTAAGCAGAACTCCCATTTTCACAATATGGTCATACAGAAAACTTCGTGCCACAAAATTATGAATTCTTCAAGCTCCTGGTACATTGGAAGTCACAGAACTAGAGAAGCCAATATTTTCCTAGTACAATTAAAAAAAGAGTTCTGAATTATGATGCCGTCAACCAATATGCCTGCACCAAGTATGTTTCTTCTTCATAAAACTGCATGCCCTTACTAGTATGCATAACATTGAATTAACTAACACCTCAACTTTTAAAAAACCCAAACGTAATCCCCATAAGCATCAAGATTCAACAACAGGTCCAGAACAATAATCCAAAACGGGAGCTGAGAGGGCAACCTCCCCAGCGGCTCAGCTACCATCCTCCCGTCCATGAACTTCTGAAATGTTGACAGTCTGCAACCGCTCTTCCTCGGGAACCAAACACCAATTCGGTGACTGCACTGCCCTGAGCCACTTGAAGTCATCCACATTGGTCCAATTACCAGTCTCCTCCTCGAGCCCAGAATCCCTCAAATCCTCTTCAATCCCTTCATATTTCAAAGCATGTGGTGCAAATCTCACACCACTGCAATCTTCAATGATCGGCCTGCTCCTCACCCGCAAGTAGAAATCAGTCGCCCTTGCCTCATGAACCCTGATCTGGTGCGCCGCCATTACAAATGTAGAGCGCTCAACATCCTCTATGAGCGCCGAGCCAAGAACAGCGCCGACGAACACACGGCAGTCACTTAGCCTATGAACATACAGCGCCCGGCATTTGCCCTTGAGATAAACCTCACAGGAAACTAAATCCGCGAGCGTTAAATCCCCATCCTTGTCATCGGAAACTCTCAGATCCTTCACCAAGGTTGCGCCTTGTCTGCCCCGGAACCCCAAACCTGGCAGGATCGCGTCCAAACTTGGCTTTGGCTCCTCCGGAGGCAGCGGTGGCAAGTTGGGAGGATCTTGCAGGGGGTTCTTGGTGGCTCTGCCCTTGTTCCTGAAGGAGAAGGACTTCTTGGGTCGGATTTCGGAGGCAGCGAGACTGTGGGCGGCGCGGAGGTCGGAGACGGTGGCGAGGGCGGAGCGGAGCTCGTAGGGGGGGAGGGAGTGGGAAGCCTCCGCGACGAGGCGGTCGAGGTCGTCGATGGTGGAGACGGCGGCGGCCAGGGAGGCAGGGGCGTCATCGGGGGAGGAGCGGCAAGCGGAGAGGGCGGACTCAGCTGCGAGCTTGGCGGCGGCGAAGCGGGAGAGGAAGGTTGAGACGGGGGAAACCTCGGAAGAGTCTGCGGAGGAGGTGGCAGCGCGCTTGGAGAGGCGCTCGAGCATGGCCAGGTGCTTGCGGCGGCCGGCGGCGGCGGAGGCTTTGGTGTGGTCGGGCTCCGGCTCCATTTCGGCGGCGGCGGAGGCTTTGGTGTGGCGGCGCCGGGCGGACTCGGATCCACTGTTTGTTAACGCAGGGCGTGGCATTGCTCTGGATCCAGACCGCTATCTATTAGAAAAACCAGGCCAATAAACGCGGTGCGCGTTCGTGCGGGAACGAAAAATAATTTTAGTTTTTTTAGAAAAAATATAGATTTAAATGTATTTTTAAAATTTTAAATGGCTCGAGAAATATTAGAGGTTGCGTTGAAAAAAGTACACATATTTCTGTTGACGAAAATATTTTTTTGGAGAAAACGGAGAAAAGATCTGGATGTAAAAATCGGGGGCCTGTTTGTTATATTTTTGGACCTAACCACTATCCCGAAAAAATAGAAAATGATTCGTTTGTGATTTTTATTTAACGGAAGGTTTTTTTTTCCGTAAAGTAATGAGCGAGGGACCCAAATGCGATTCCGAAAAAAATTTCTTGCCCTCACAAAAAATCGCGAAGAACCTTTTCGTAATTTTGCAGGGACCTATCCGTAATTTAAAGGAATGGTGGGACTTTTTCGCAAAACTGGTGGGGTGACAGGTGGATGCTTTGAGAAGCTCTCAAACCTCCCAGATGTAATAAATGGATAATGTAGACCGCTGTGCTTCTTTCTAGAGACCGCCCAATCGTAAACGGGCCAAGTCGGCACAACACAATAGCTCGTGCTGTGCTTGGGCTGGCACCGCAGCACGACGGGCCGGCACGGCACGATCCGGTATGATTAGGCACAACACGGCCCGTTTATTTGAAATATAGCCCTTTTTAGTCGTTGGAGGTTTAAAAAAAATCGAAACAATTCCGAAAAATACCAAATATTTTCCTATAAATAGGGTAGCACATCCCTCTCATTTTCCCACTAGCACACTTGCAATTTCTTCTCTTCATTATCTTGTGAAAACACTTCTGCAATGAATATTCTTACTCCACTTTTTAGTACGTACGCCCAATCTTTCTTGTTATATCAGCGTTGTTCTTGTCATATTATTAATCTTATAGTTAAATCTGGTTTAAAGATGTTAAATACGTACATTGAACCTTTTCGTATTGCAATATCTTTCATTAATAATTCTAATGTACGAGTAGCATCATATAAGAACTATTGTCTTGCAATGGGTGTACGCCCACGTAAATTTGGTGTAGATATGCTAATTAGATGGATCTCTATTTTCTTGATGCTTAAGGAACTCATACCCTATAAGGGCACATTTTCTGTTTTATTAATACGAACTATCGTACCCTGGATGATCAACTGCTACTCACAGAGCAACATTGGTATGTTACTAATTACTTGTTGTCATTTTTGGAAATTTTTTATGATGTGACTTGTTCTTTATATGGAGCTTATTACTCAACATCTCCTTTACTTGTACATAATATTCTAGAAATTGCTACTCACTTAAAGAACTACAAAAATGATAGTATTTTACGTGAAATTGTTTTTGCTATGAAAACTAAAATTTTGAAATATTGGAAAGAAATTTCTATGTTATATGCATTCGCATTTATTTTAGATCCTAGAGCTAAAATTTGAAGATTTGGTAATGTTCTCTCACTTCTAAGTGATGCGATAGGCACTGATTATTTTAGTTATTTTTCACATGTTCGTGCTAACTTATCTGAAGTTTATGCTAAGTACTATCAGAAGTTTAGTGGAGTTCGCCTACAGCGACCTCCACCACCACCCACAACAGGTAAGAAGAAAACTGCGTGGGGAAAGATATGGGGTGCAGGTGGCTCTACCCCAAGGAGTTCGAGTACAATAACGTCAAGTTCGGACATAACAACAGGTGGTGGGGAGCTGGCTACTTATCTCAACAGCGACACTGTTAACTACCAAGAGCAGCAAGAGGAGGACTTCAGCATTTTACAGTAGTGGCATGAGCACAAGATAACATATCCGGTGCTTTCTATATTAGCACGGGATGTGTTAACAGTTCCTGTCTCCACAATTTCTTCGGAGTCTGCTTTTAGTCTATCTGGAAGAATAATCGAGGAGAGAAGAACAAATCTGACAAATGAGATGATGGAAATACTTCTCACTGCAAAAGATTGGGAACAAGTTGAACAACGAGCTCAACACACTACAAGAAATGTTGAGCTGGTGGCAACGTTTGAAAATCTTTATCTTGATCAGGAAGAATAATTGTAATCTTCACTTTTTCCCTGTACCACTGAGCTATAGGTTGTACTCTTTTTTCTTTGCCAAGGTTTTCTCGTGTTGAGTTTTTACTTGGCAAAGTTTTTAACGAGGCAGCCAAACATCAATAAAGCTCATTATTTAATTCCAATTATTTAGCTCATTTTAGATTTTATTTCATATTTTTAGCTTTTTCTCAATTTATATATATATTTAAAAGTTTTCCTACATTCTTGAGTTTTTTCTAATTATTCTAACTTTTTTCCATTTTTTCTAATTTTTTTAATTCTTCCTATATTTTTTCATTCTTTTTTATTTTATATATTTTTTTTCAATTTTTCAGATTTTTTTTTTCATTTTTTCTCTTTTTTTGAAATTCCATTTTTTTGCGCTAATGGGCCGACCCGACCCGTTTCGGCCCGTTGGCCTGCGTGGCAACAAGCCGGCATGGCACGGCCCGTTTATTAGCCGGGCCTAAATGGGCTATGCCGTCCGTTAAACGGGCCGGGCCGAGTCGCCCGTTCGGGCACCTCTACTTCTTTCTTTAGCCAATTTTTGTGCCAAATAATGGAATAATATATATATATATATATATCTTTATAGCTCAATGAATGCTGCAGCTCCCAAGCCTCCCACGTACGCTGGGGCATGCTCTCGACTCTCGACAAATTACCAAGCCTCTTCTTGCCTAGCCTTCCCTCATGCACATCCGCATCTCCACATGTCTCAGTCGATGGATCTTGCATAATTGTGGGATTGCCCCTCGCGGAGCCCTCGGGGCCACGCGACATACTCCCTCCCGTTCCCTCCCACCCGAAGACCTCGAGAGCTTGCCTTCACCTGGCCGCATCGCCGCCGTCTCCACCGGTCTTCCCTGCGCGCTCATCCTCGTCCTTCCCCTCCCATCCCCTGCCATCTCCCCCTTCGCCGCTCCTCTTTGCCTGCTAGCCCTTCCCTTCCCCTCCCGTCCCCTACCATCACCCGAGGTCGACCATCTTGCCCCCATTGGTCGGAGCCAGCTCCACGATCCTCCCTGAATAGATTCACCTTCTCCTCCACGACTGGGTCCTCGTCCCATTCTACGTGGTGATGGTGCTAATTGCCGTGCTCCGCTACTTCATGTCCAAGCTCATGCGCTCCTCGTCGTCCTCGCCCTCGCCCTCACTCGACCCTAAGTTCGTCAAGGAGGGGTACGTGCTCTCTTCCACCTCCCTCTCGCTGCACCTCCCCGCTCCAATTCCGTCCCGATCTGTTCCCCAATTCGCTTGATCTGACCGATCTAGATCAACAACCGCATGGGGATTTGTTTTGGCCTTACCGAAATGCATTTTGGGTGAACACTGACTTTGCTTTCTATGGTGCAACATTTGGGATTTCTTCATGTTGTGTATACGGTGGTTCTGACTATCGCCATCAAGAGATATCAATCAGAACGGGGGTGGGGGCTGGGGTGATTATAGTTGGCACTCCTGGCCGTGTTAGCTCGTGTTGTGTATATGGTGGTTCTGAGTATCGCCATCAAGAGATATCAATCAGAAGGGGTGATTATAGTTGGGACTCTTGGTTGTGTCAGGGTAATAATTTTCATTTGCTGATATTTCTGGTTGATCCAACCAAAACCTCATAATTTTGTTACATGTTTACTACACGAATTTCTTGCCCAGAATTTTATTGTAAAGGGAAGAGAAATTTGAAGCCATTGAGATTCCAAGTCCTTGATGAAGCTAATGAGATCCTTAATATGGGCTTCGTTGATGATGTTGAGCTTATTCTTGTATACCTGCATCTTATATTACATATATTCTTCAATTTCTAAGTCTCATGTAGTTATGATGATCTTTTTTTCCAATTGAGCAAATTATTCTCTTTATTGCTGATGTTATTCACCTTTTCCTTAGATCCGTACATGTGGAGGAATCAATATTTTGACAATGTCACTTGCATTTTTCTCTCTCTATTTGATGTAACCAGATCCTTTATTATTATAAACAGGCAAGGTCGAAGATGTTACAAAAGTACAGATGCTTCTATTCAGTGCTACTATACCAGCTTAGGTGAATAAGGTATGATTCACTTCGACACAATACATTGCTATTGTTGTCATTGTTGAGATTTTTTTCGTAATTTATGTCAGTTGAAAATGCAATGATATGGCTACTATTGTTGATTGTAGCACTCCTTGAAATTTCTAAAATCTAATAAGAGAATAGTTGATCTTGTTGGCGATGAGAAACTGACACTACTACAGAATGGTACAATAATATCGCTTCATCTATGTCGGTTCCCAACTTTTTAGGAAAAAACCGATTGTGATATGTGTATGTAATTTGTAAATGTTGGAAACGGGAGAACCGATTGTGATGACACCCCTTATCACAATCGGTTCTAGATTACAACCTATTGTGATGACAACACAATCGGTTCTAGATTACAACCTATTGTGATGACAACCCAATCGGTTCTATATCAGAACTGATTGTGACGTGCCTCACTATGTTTTATATGCCTTCGGGATGAACTTTCCTCTGTTGGTGTTCTAGAACCAAAAAAACTATCGCTGCCCTAAAAAACAAAACATACTCTGGTTGAAATTTAGACTCGGGTGAGATAATATGAAATCCTTGAGGATGTATGTTAAGAGGATAGTAACAAATTTTTCATCAAATATGAAAGTATGCTTATTTGATTTCCAATACAAATTAGGCTTCTTTAGTTGATATTAGTTGCTGAACCTCCAATACATTTTAACATTCACATTGTCACAATAGTGATCCTCTATCAATCGGGAATTTCATATATATATATTTAATAATTTATCAAGCAATAGAGCTGGCTCAGTAAGCTTGATGATTGCACTAAATGCAATTTTGCAATGCTGCGCTACATATTTATGTTATTATTTGGATTATTTGAGAACACTATGTTGAAAAATCATATATATTGAATTATTGGTATATTTATTTCTCTCTCACCTTATTCATTATAGTTCTTGGACATAGGACAGTGAGACCTTCAATTTAGGTGAAACCTTGTGCAAAGGTCTCACCAAAATCTAAACCTTCAATTTGGGTGAAACCTTGTGCAACTAACATTGCATTGTTTCTTACCACAATACCATTTTCATCTTGCTTGTTCCGAAACACCCATTTTGTGCCGATGACATTGTGGTATTTGGGTCTTGCAACAAGCGTCCAGACGTCATTTTGGGCGAAGTTATTTGGTTCTTCATGCATTGAGTTTACCCAATCCGGATCACTTAAAGCTTTATCTACATAAGTTGGTTCAAAGGAAGAGACAAAAGAGTAATGCTCACAAAAGGAAGCAACACGAGATCTAGTTTGAATTCCCTTAATAACGTCACCCAATATTTGATTAATTAGATGATCCTTGAAGATTTGGTTGTGGATCCTTGGAGGTATGGCTTGAGCTTGATGATCCACCTTATATTTCACCTCAATTGCTTGAACCCGTTTGGAGTAGCGGAAGTAGATAGTTCGACTTGCGTGAAAAATGGTGGAACATCTTGATTATCTTCTTTTGGCTTGACGTCTCTAATTGTCAAAATCTTCATGGCTTATTGTAAGGCTTCATCAGCTACATTATCCAAATTTTCTTTCGCTTCTTGAGAGTGAAAGCATCTAGGCCCCCTGATTTTTTAATAATGCTTTATATGGGTTTTGGTGTTGATGATCAAGTCAAGTAACCCTTGTGAAGTGAAGACTTTTCTGATTAAAGGATAAATGTTAAGGACTATTGTTTCTAGTTCTGGCTTAGGAGTTGATTCAAGTCTTGTAGCTAGGATAGTCATAGAATAGCCGTACTATAAATGGGGATTATGCACAAGTGAGTACCTTGGTTCATAAAGCAAATGATTAAGATTACTTGGAGTAAAGGTCACTTCATTTCTATTTACTCCAAAACTTAGTCCTTCACTCATATCGACAAATCCTTTACACGCTGGGCCTAGTTGTTCTTAGTCCAGCGCTGAAAACACTTCATACAAAACCAAACCGAGCGTATACCATTCGCGCTAGACCAACTTGGTCTTATCTGTTTTTCAGTCCAGCGCACGTTGCATTTACGCTGGACCTTGTTGTTCTGGTTCGGCGTAGAGAACCACTTATTTGAGAATCAAACCGAGTGTACAATGTTCACGACGGACTCATTCTTCATTAGAGTCAATTTTCAGTCATTCGTTCATTTTATGTGTACGCCGGACCAACTTTTTTGGTCCGTTGCTAATGTGATTCTCTCTGGAAGTTTAATCCAAGTTGAGATAGTCAACAGGAACAAAACCAGTAAGTTTTTTCTTGTACGCTGGATCAACTTTTTCGGTCCGGCGCAAATTGCCTTTGCTGGTTTTCACGACGGGCCTAGTTTTTCTCAAAACATGTGTACGACGGACCAAGCTGATTTGGTCCAGCGTAAATGGGATTTTAATTACATTTGGTCCGTCGTGCATTAGATAGATTGTGAACCATATTAAACTAAGTCCGTGGCATAATTGTTTATAAATTTCTATCATTCTAACAATGTCCAACGGCTAGTAAAAAGAAGTAATGGCTATGTTCCTTTTTGTGGACTTTATAAGCTGTGCCAGGACCATTGTTGAGAAGAACTTTTGCATCTCTTTGATATTTTAGCATACTTGAGCTCAAAAGCCTTCAAAGAGACTAAATTTCACTCTGTTCTCAAAATTCCTATAGTTATCTTGCTCCAAGCTTAGTCTAGACAATGTTGTGCTAGTGAACCAAGATATTGAACTTGTGGATAGTTTATTATTCTTGGAACTTTGTATTCCTAGACGGCTTGGAGGTGATTTTGGTGCGACCTGTCCAAAAGAGTTTGTGGAAGGCCACCACTATTGTGAGAGGTTGGGACTCGCCTCACCGAAATGGTGAAAGAGTCACGTTAGTGATAACCAAAGCTACTGAGACTAGCTTTTGGTGGAGCAATACTTTATGTGAAGTGCTCTAACGGGGATGTAAGAGTGTAACTCTAAACCTCGGTGAAAATCCTTGTGTCTCTTGCCGTTTTACTTTCAGCATTTACTTTGCCGCTCTATTTCCTCTACTTGCTCTGTGTTTCAATTTGCTTATCTCTGTTGATGCACTAGAGAGCCTAGATATTTCAGGCTTTATTTGTCAAAATCTTAGTTTACTCTTCCACAAGCTTATTTGATTTATGTCTTAAGGCTAATTAGAGCTCATTAGTGTTAGAAATTTCATAAAAAGCTTATTCACCCCCTCTAGGTTTATCCTCGATCTTACAAGTGGTATCGAAGCTTGGTCTCTCATTATTAGACTTCATCGTCTAGAGAGTAAAGGATGGCCAGTGAGGGTGTATCCATAGGAAATACACCTTTCTATGATGGCACAAATTATGTTTATTGGAAAATTCGTATGGCTGTCTACCTCAAGGCCATAAGTCCTAACATATGGAGAATTGTAGGTGAGGGCTTTGTTGTGTCACTTGATCTAACCACCTCACTTGATCAAGATGAACGAAACTCTCACCTCAATGCTCAGGCAATGCATGCCTTGTTTGGAGCTTTGAACGCAGATTAGTACAATCGCATGAGCAATCTAGAAACTGCTCATGAGATTTGGACAACCCTCTCCAAAATTCATGAGGGCACACCCGCGGTCAAAGAGGCCAAACTATATATGCTAAGGATCAAGTATGAGAGTTTTATTATGTTGCCTCATAAAAACATCACCGAGATGTATTCACCATTAAACAACATAGTAAATCATCTCAAGGGTCTTGGGGGTACTCTAACTGACCTTGATGTTGTTCGAAAAATGCTTAGGGCTCTTCCGGAGAAGTACGAGACATTGGTGACATTTTTTCTCAACTCACCCGAGTTGACGAGATTGACACCAACATCACTCTTGGGCAACCTCATCATAAATGAGTTGTATAAGAAGGATAAGGAGGAGCTTTTGGAGCAAAGTTCTTCCAAGAAAAAGAACATTGCATTCAAGGCAAAGGTGGAGTCAAGTGAAGAAGAACTTGATGACTCCGAAGACAACTCCGATGAAGAGATAGCTCTCCTAGTAAGGAGAATGGGGAGATGTATGAAGAGTCGTTCAAGCTCAGACAGCCTTCATAAATACAAGAAAGGGCAACACTCAAGTTCAAACCAATTTGCCAACATTCGATGCTTTGAGTGTAATGAGAAAAGGCACATCACCTCTAAATGTCCCAAGAGAAAGGAAAAAGATGACAAGGGCAGGCCATCCAAGAAGAAACAATTCCACGGCAAGAAGAAGCTCTTCAAAAGGCTTCACAATGACGACAAAGGAGAAGCTCATATCAGGGAGTGGAATTCCGAAGAGGAGTATTCAGACTCCGACTCCTCCGATGAGGATACTCCTTCAAAGAAGGGTCTTGTAATATCTAGATCATTTCTCGGGTTTTGGAACTTTCAGTTGGGTGAGCGCGGGTCCTTCTTGCAGGCGGTCTCGGAGGTTGTGGATCTATCGGTGAGTGTTAGGGAGTCAAATTAGTGTGTGTGGGAGAAATTTCTAGTTTTTTTCCTCCCCCACCTAATTTCCCCACCAACTCCCTCACTCCACACTCCTCACTTCTCTCTCTCCTCCTCACCTGATTTCCCCCCTTGGGCATCACTTGGGTTTCTTCTCCCAGCCGTTTTGAGCAAGGGGAGGAGCTCCTCCATCTCCTCCATGGCTCTCCTCTCCTCCATGGCACTCCCCTTGGCGCCCTCCTCCTCAAGCCAGCGCCCCACCTCCTCCTCCCAGTCGGCGCCCCTCTCCCTCTTCTTCTTCCTTGGGAGCAAGGTGAGTTAAATATTTCTTGGTTTGGGGAGGTGCTTGCTGTGCTAATGGGGGTGTCTCCCTGGTCTGGTGCATCCTAGGGTTTGGATTTTGAAGTTTTTGGAGGGAAACTAGCTCTAGATGGGAGGGAACCCTTTTCTGTTTTTCGAGCAGATTCTTTGCCTGTTTTGTAGCGTCGATTTGAGGTACTTAGATTGACCTCATGCTTATTTGGTTGTAGAAGAAGTTGTAGATTATCCTTTCCCCTTTAATTTGAGCACAAGAACACTACAATCCATTAACCTAATTAAAAGTTATGCCATTTTTATTGTTGACTATGTAGAATGTGTGGGCAGTGGAGGTTGAAATGTTCAACTGAGGATTAGACCTAGTTACAAGCCGAATTGGGTTTTTAGTTTGCCCAGAGAAAGCCAGGAATTTCCTGTAGATTTATAAAATGTATTCGTTTACTTGATTTGGAGTAGTAGAACTCAACTTATGTTGCTATGAAGTTTTTGCCCAGAATTGAGCTTTTGCTGAATGTTCAGAGTTTCAATTTGATGTTCAGAGTTTGATTTGAGGACCTTAGAGCCATCTCCTAAATTTGTGGCTGTAGGGAAATTGAATATATTGATCTCAAGTTTCATTAGAGATTGAGAACACTCAAATTGGTTCAACCTTTTGAAAGTTATGCTCATTTTATTGTCTGCTATCCAAGTTCTGAACTGGTAGTGGTATCAATTTTTCTCTGTGATTTACGGTTAGTTGGAAGCCGAATTGGGATTTCCATTTCCCTGAATATAGATGGAAAATTTTATGTAGATGATGAAAATGTCTTCTTTTACTTAAATTGAAATTGTATAGCAATAGTTGTGCTACGTTGAAGCAGGCTATCCAAACTAGTTGTCAGAAAATTCAGAAGTTGGGGGCAGCTCGGAATCGCTATTCTTATGAAATCCGGGAATGATTGGGGTATATTCAGCATGAATGGTATGATATACTTGTAGATTATCTTCTTGTGGTCATTTAGAGTACAAAAACTCGAATTTTGGTTTAGCCATTTGGAAGTTATGCAAGTTTGCGTGATTGTTGTCCGGGAATGGAAATTTTGAGGTGAAGTGACTATTTTGGGGAAATGAGTAGAAGTGTTGATATGTAATGTTGTGGGCATTTTAGTGTTGTTTTGGTCTATGAAATTGAGTTGGATTGCGTATGAAAAGTTAATGGGTCTAGTTGAGGAAGTTTAAAGCAGTATTCGCGTAGAGCGAAAGAGTTTTGTTAGTTGCCGCTTGAAATGATTTGCATTGTTTGAGATGAATGCATTTATGTTTATTGCAGGAATTGTGATCTCGGGAGTGGCTGAAACTTCTCGCCACTCAGTCCCGAGTGGGTAAAGGCAAGTGTATCCCTAGTATGATGCTAGGATTTTGATTCTTACTAATCAATATGAATATGTTATGTTGGAAACGAATTTCATGATTTGTGTGGCATTGTACGAGTAAATAAGAAATGCTAAATGATTATGCATGTTAAGTTTATGAATGTGAGAATTGGTTGATGATCCTGCATCGATTCTGGCTATATAATTGTTAGAAATGAATGTAGTTTGCAATTTATGTGTTAATTGCATTTGGGCACTCATAATGGAAGAGGCGACCCATTCTGATGCGGGCCTCTGTGTTCACACGTAGTGAACACGAAAGTCCTACCTCGTAGTCCCATACACGCGGGTGTACGGGAGCGAGTCAGTAAGAGTAGGCACCCTCCACGGGATGGAAGGGAATGAGGGTGCATACTGACGGGTGTGCACTCGGCAATACCGGTAGGATCTAAGAAAGATGCATTCATGAACATGCAATTGCATTGCATCACTAATGATGAGTCTTATGTGTTAGATGGTAATGTGAGGAGTTGGGATAGAGTCGTGGACTCATCCAAAAGAGGTTTAATGAGGTATGTGTGTGAAATAACCAATGAGGTAAAAGAGGTAAATGGTATTGATATAATTGTTTATATTCTTACTGTTTCGTATAAGAATTATGATTTTGTTGTTGATTTGAAAATGTTAATTGATTAATAATGTTAATTTTGATGCATCTTGCTGAGTTTTGAACTCTCGCTTGTTTTACTTAATGTTTTAGGGACTTTGAGGACGACCCGCCGGGTTGGGGCTTAGCTCACCTCACTCACTTCAGGACTCATTCATCTAATAGTTTGGAAGGAATGTATCTCGTTGATATCTAGTTAAAATCTGTGTTATTGTGTTGTAGTTATGTTTATTGTAAGTCTCGTCGGGTAGATAAGCTTTTTACTTGATACTTGTTGGTATTAGCTTTCTTGCTTGTGTAGCTTTGTGGTGGATATTATTATTATTGTGCATTGTGATCGTCCTTGAATAGTGTGCTTAGTTGGTCATGATGGTTAGTTGATACCATAACCACATGTTGTGCTTAACAAGTCATGATGGTTAGTGGATACCATGACTTGTAGTTGTAATTAGATTAAATTCTATCTTTTGTCTGCTGAGTGGATGCCCTAGTTTTAGGGAAGGTGTTGCAGAAATTTTTAGTAAGTTCAGCGACCCGCTAGCATGTTTTAGGTTGTTTTGCTATTTCTCTTGTGTCTTGGTGTTGCTAGTTGCTTGAGAGTGTAACACTCGGGGCACGGGGCGTGCCGGAGTGTTACAGGCCTTGCCGGGATCGCTATTAAGGATGCTACATCACTATTCATCACTCCTCTATGCCTCATGGCTAAAGGAGATAAGGTAAATTCCAACAATGATGATCCCTCATGTGATGAATTACTAGACATGCTTATTGATTTGAATGAATATCTTGGCAAGGAGAAGGCTAAGCATAAAGCTTTAAGAAAAGAGTTCACTTCTCTCAAGGATTCCTACAATGAGCTAAAAGAAGTACATGAGTCTCTCCTCAAGAATGATCCTAAATCAACAAGTAATGTAGGGGTATCATGTGATTTGATTGATGCTTTGTTTAGAATAAATGATCACTCTAGTTCCATCTCTACATCTAGCATAGCTACCTCGTGTGATGATTTATTTCCGTCTAGCTCTTGCTCTAGCTCATATTCTATTAATATTGATCATGACTTATGTATTGAGAATAGTGAGCTCAAAAAGGAGGTTGCTAAGTTGAGCAAGAGTTTGGATCAGTATTTCAAACATAAGGAAACACTCGATAAAATCTTGGGAAGTCAACGTTGCTACATGCAACAAATATGGACTTGGATTTGTCCCTAAGAAATGTAAAAAGATGAGCAACAAGGCTCCAAGGTTTGTCAAATCCAACGGAAATTTTTGTCATAAATGTCATAACATTGGACATTTAGCAAATGATTGCCCGTTGGGTAAATCTCCCAAGAACAATGTTTATGATTCTTGTTATGTTCTTAAGAAAGATAGTAATGGTAGAGTAGTAGCTAAATTTGTTAGCACTCCTATACTCGGTAGCAAAAAGAATGCCATTTGGGTGCCCAAAGTTTTAGTTACTAACCTCCAAGGACCCGAACAAATTTGGGTACCTAAAAGAACTTGACTTTCTTATGTAGGTGAACTATAAAACCGGTGAACAGCATTGGGTGTTAGATAGTGGCTGCACACAACACATGACCAGAGACCGAAAGATGTTCACCACATTTGAGAGTGGAGGTGGAGATCACGACAAGATCACCTTTGGTGACAATAGCAAAGGGAAGGTATTAGGTTTGGGTAAAATTGCTATTTCAAATGACCTTTCTATCTCTAATGTTTCCCTAGTAGAAACATTAAATTTCAATTTGCTATCCGTTGTTAAAATTTGTGATCTTGGCCTTGTTTATTCATTCTCCCGTAATGGTGTTGAGATTTCTAAAGAGAATGATAAATCTCTAGTTTTTAAAGGCTTTCGTTTTGGAAACCTTTATCTTGTTGATTTCACTTCAAATGAGTCATGTCTTCAAACTTGCTTAATTGCAAAAACATCCTTGGGATGGTTGTGGTATAGAAGACTAGCTAATGTTGGAATGATTCAATTTAAAAAGCTTTTTCAAAAACAATTTAGTTGTGGGCTTGAAAGATGTGAAGTTTGAGAAGAACAAGCTATTAGTGCTTGTCAAGCCAGCAAATAAGTTGCTAATTCTCATCCTTCTAAAAGTATAGTAAGGTGCCCGTGCGTTGCAACGGTATCTACATTTTGAACGGTTGTCCTGCTATTACGATAACATGAAACAACAAAATATGTTGTGCAAAAAATACCTTATACAGTAGGACACTATTGAAGCAGTATTTCTATATTTCTATGTAAATGAAGCGTTCTGACGCTTCGTTTCTTGCGCCTGGAGTGGTTAATTAATTAAAGAGGTGGGTAATTACAGAATGGCAGAACTCGTAATTTTGATGAAATGACGTGGGAAGAAACTCTCACTTTATATAGTAGAGATTAAGTCCACTTCTAGACCGTTAGATGTCAAGACCCCACTTTCGAAAAATCCTGGGACATCCGGAGTGTCCGGATTAAACATCCGGAGTATCCGGATACAACCCGGAGTGTCCGGACTAAATGTCCGGAGTGTCCGGGTTAATGCAACCGAAGACCCCAACCCGGAGTCTCCGGGTTGATGGTCCGGAGTGTCCGGATTGTGCGGGGGTTTTGTATAAAAATCCCATTTCGTGGCTCCCCTCCATTCTTTCTCTTCCATGTTGTTTCCCCACTCCTTGGTGCTACAATCCTCCACCCTAGCTCCACTCCGGTGAGCTCCCCACCGGCCGGCAACCCCTCGTGCTCCTCCCCGGTGGCTTCTTCATCCCGGTGACCTCGAGCTCCTCTCCAAGCCGACGATTTCCTCGTTCCACCCGGTTTCCCTTCATCCCCTTGAAGGTGAGACTTCCTTTGGAGCTTGATTCTTGGGTCCTTGGGGATTCTAGGATCCTTTGGGGTTGGGTTTGAGGGTTGCTTTGTAGATTTGGGGTTTGGGGTAACCTTGGCGAAGGCTAGGGTTTTGTGGGGGTGTTTGGATTGGGGTTGGGTTTAGGCAATGTTGGATGCTAGGGTTAGAGGTCGGGGGTAGATAATGTCATCCCTAGCTTTGGATTAGGTTTGGTTGGTGGTGTTAGGAATGAGCCCCATTCGTCGTGGTTTGAGTTAGTTTGGAGCTTCTCCGGCTCGACCGCGTGTAGGAAAGTCGTAGATCGGGTCTCCACGGTGCCATAGTGCTTGGGAGCACCCCCGTATTGCGCGTCGTCTTCCAAGGCCTGGACCGTCCGGAGTGTCCGCCTTTCCCCGAGTATCCGGACCGAACGGGCCGGAGAGTCCGGATTGTCCGGAGAGTCCGGATGAAATACCCGGACTGTCCGGGTTGGCTGGTCTGTCCGGATTCGTTAACCTGTCCGGTCGCGTTGTTTCGTCGGGGTTTTCCATTTGTGTTCATTTCATTGCATGGCATGCATCTTATTCATGCATTGTAATCGTGTAGAGAACGAACACGCGGAGGGTGAAGTGGCCGCGGCCGAGGGTGATCACGGTGAGCAGGTAGTTACTGAGACTCCGGCAGAAGCATCAGGCAAGCACCTATGCATCTTGAACCTATATTAATTGTATTTTTGTGAATAAACTGCTTAATTGGTGAAATAAGTTTGCATTAGGAATTGAACTGGGTTAGGGTTAGATCCTATTTGCTGCACATTCGTCCCTTGGATTTGTGATTACTTCCGTTGGAACTAGTATGGGTATTAAATGAGTCACTGCTTAGAATTGCTTAGAGGTCGGGGTTGGGCCAAGTGGTGGATGGTCCACCGCTTGAGATCAATTGCTTTACTTGTGATAAAATGAAATGGGTACGGTTATGTAAGGAAAGGTTAAATTGGAGACCGGGCGGGAAGGTTGGGACATTGGGTAAGGAGACCCGATGTGGTAGTTCCCGTCTGAGTCGATTAAGGACCGATTCGATGGTTGCCCTTTGATTGAGCACACCCCGGTTGGTCGCATGCCCGATTATGGTACGGTAAGCCACTATTTCTCTCATACGGAATCGATGGACCGTAACTTCCTGTGGTTGGATGTGGTTGAGGGCGAGGCTTAGGCCGACTCTCGAGCGCCAAGCCGGGCTTGGGGCTGCTCGAGGGGGTGCTAGGTTTTCGGGCCACAGGAGGACGCTTCAGCGATTAGGTATGATTGGGAGGGGGTTGACACTAGGCCCTTGTGGTAAGTGTCGTGCGATCAATGCTTCCCTGCAGGGTTAATTAAGCGATTCGAATTGCCGCGCTCTCGGATATGAGCAAGCTCTTTCATCGCACAGTCACGTAGTAAGAAATTGAACCGAGGTTCATCGTCGAGCTTGAGCCCAAATGAATTGATGATGAGATTAATTGTTGTGAAACAATGATTGCAACTTCATTTTAGGAGTAAGTATTTATTACAAGCTGCTTAACTTGTGAATTGAGTAGTTAGGTAATTAATATAACAAATGTTAAGCTTTACGCCTTTTACCTTCAAATGGTTCTTTGCTACATCCAAATGCATAACCTTTGGAGTCGGTCATATATGGACCCACGGGTAAGTCTTGCGAGTACCTTCCGTACTCATGCTTCTGCTTTGTGGTTTTTCAGGTGAGGATCAGGTGGGCGGATGCGAGTTCTGCCCTTACTGCCTCTCGGTGACCGGGCGGGGCACCGAGTAGAGGCTTAGCGCGACATCGCACACGCCCGGAAGTGTTCAGGAGCAGAACACTTCCGGAGTAGTTTTATTTTGCTATGTGTTGCGATCTGATTCACTTTTGTTGTATAGTTAGTCTTTTAATTTGTGTTTCGTCGTTGTTCAAGTCTCTATCGTCGTCCCGTGAGTTGTTTTCTCTACTTGTGGTTGTATGGCTGTTGTGGTTGTTGCATTACTTTTGGATATTTATATATGAACTGTTGTTTTCCTTGTCTGCTGAGTGGATGTCCGTAGAATCTAGATAGGTCATGCCGAAATTTTTCTGATTTCGGAGTCTTGGTCTTTTTCCCCGTTCTTACCTAGTTAGAGTCTTGGCGTTGTTTTTGATCTTGGTTTGGTGGTTGTCGGGTTTGTCTTTGTGCCGTTGTTTTCCGCTTGCGTGTTGGTTCGAAAGTTTCGAGTTCGTTGCCCCCTTTATGCAAATTGAGTTGATATCGTGTTGGAACCGGTATGCGGGGCGATCCTGGGCAAGTTCGGGTCGCATACCGGGGGAATACCGGGATGGTTGTCGAATTGTTAGGATGTTTCTTGGAGTTGTCTCGATTGGGCTTGGGTGTTAGCACTGAGATCACCTTCGGTGATTCGTTGCTAGGATCCAAATCCGATGGGAGTGACTGTTCATCCAACAACTCGAGGACGATCTGGGCGGCTCCCTGACATTAGAGCTCCTACACATGGATTTGTTTGGCCCAACAATCTATAGGAGCATTGGTGGAAATACTTATTGTTTAGTGATTGTGGATGATTACTCTATATTTACTTGGGTTTTCTTTTTGCATGAAAAATCCGAAGTTCCAAACATGTTCAAAAGTTTTATAAAAAGGGCTCAAAATGAATTTGATTTTAAAATCAAGAAAATCCGTAGTGACAATGGTTTTGAGTTCAACAATACAGAAAATAAAGATTTTTGTGATGAACTAAGAATAAAGTACGAATTTTCCGCAACATATACTCCAGAGCAAAATGGAGTTGTAGAACGAAAAAATCGTACATTGATTGAAATGGCAACGACAATGATTGATGAATACAATACATTTGATAACTTTTGGACAGAAGCAATAAATACCGCTTATGATGCCACAAATCGACTTTATTTGCATTGGCTTTTGAAAAAGACTTCTTATGAACTTCTTATTGGAAGAATGTCGAACATTTCTTACTTTCGTGTTTTCGGTTGCAAGTGTTTTATTTTGAAAAAGGGTGTTCGGCTCTCTAAATTCCAAAGCTGGTGTGATGAAGGTTTTCTTCTTGGTTATTCTTCAAATAGTAAAGCTTATCGTGTCTTCAACAAAAACTCCGGTTTGGTTTTAGAAACATGTGATGTTGAATTTCATGAAACTAATGGCTCTCAAGAAGAGCAAGAAAATTTGGATGATGTAGGTAATGAAGCCTTGAGACAAGCCATGAAGAATATGACAATAGGATAAATCAAGCCAAAGGAAGACGATCTAGAAGCTCAACCTTCCTCAACTCAAGCCGAGCCATCTACTTCCACTACACCAAGTCAAGATCAAGTCATAGAATTGGAAGGCAATCAAACTCAAACAATACTGCCAAGAATTCACAACCAAATATCGAAGGATCACCCAATAGATCAAATCTTGGGTGATGTTAGTAGGGGAGTTCTAACTCGATCTCGTGTTGCTTCATTTTGTGAGCAGTATTCTTTTATTTTTTCTATTGAACCCTCTCATGTAGATGAAGCTTTAAGTGATCCGGATTGGGTGAATTCAATGCACAAAGAGCTCAACAATTTCGCCCGAAATGATGTTTGGACGCTTGTTGAAAGACCCAAGGACCACAATGTCATCAGCACAAAATAAATGTTTCGGAACAAGCAAGATGAAAATGGTATAGTAGTAAGAAACAAAGCAAGGTTAGCTGCACAAGGTTTTACCCAAGTTGAAGGCTTAGGTTTTGGTGAAACCTTTGCACCTGTAGCAAGATTAGAAACCATTCATATCTTGCTAGCCTTTGCTTCTTATTTTGACATTGAGTTATTTTAAATGGATGTGAAAAGTGCTTTCTTGAATGGCCAAATATCCGAATTGGTATTTGTAGAACAACCTCTCAGTTTTGAATACTGTAAAAATTCAAATCATGTTTATAAACTCTCTAAGGCGCTATATGGACTCAAACAAGCTCCTAGAGCATAGTATGAGTGTCTTAGAGATTTTCTAATCTCAAAAGGTTTCAAAATTGGGAAGGTTGATACTACACTCTTCACCAAAATAATTAATGACGAATTTTTTGTTTGTCAAATATATGTTGATGATATCATATTTGGGTTTACTAATGAGGATTTTTGCAAAGAATCTGGTGATATGATGTCCAGGGCATTTGAGATGTCCATGATCGGTGAATTAAGTTATTTTCTTGGAGTTCAAATCAAGCAACTGAAAGATGGGACTTTCGTGAGCCAAACTAAATATGCAAAGGATCTACTCAAGAAGTTTGGCATGGAAGATGCAAAACCCATCAAAACTCCTATGGCATCCAATGGGCACCTAGATATAAATGATGGAGGTAAACTTGTAGACTTAAAGCTTTATCGCTCTATGATTGGTAGTTTACTCTATCTTACAGCATCTAGGCCCAATATAATGTTTAGTGTTTGCATGTGTGCACGTTTTCAAGCCTCTTCAAAAGAATGTCATTTAGTTGCTGTTAAGAGAATCTTGAGATATTTAAAGCACTCCTCAAACATAGGCTTATGGTATCCCAAAGGTGCATTGTTTGATTTAATTGGATATTCTAATTCGGATTATGCTGGTTGCAAAGTGGATAGAAAAAGCACCTCCGGGAGTTGTCAATTCCTTGGAAGATTCCTTGTTTCTTGGTTTTCTAAGAAACAAAATTCTGTTGTCCTATCCACAGCCGAAGCCGAATATATTTCAGCTGGTAGTTGTTGTACTCAATTACTTTGGATGGGGCAAAATTTGATGGACTATGGCATAAATTTTAAGAAAATGCCTTTTTTGTGTGACAATGAAAGTGCTGTACAAATAGCCAACAACCCAGTTCAGCATTCTAGAACCAAACACATAGATATTCGCCATCATTTCTTAAGAGATCATGTGACTAATGGAGATATCACTATTAGCCACATTAGAACTGAGGATCAGTTGGCGAATATTCTTACCAAGCCTTTAGATGAAGCTCACTTTTGCAATTTGAGGAATGAGTTAAATGTCATAGATTTCTCTAATGTTGCTTGAATATATGCACCATGGCTATTTTTATCTGGATGTTGATTTAGTGTTAATTGATTTGGTTTTTGGAAGGATTATCACATTAAGGGGAAGTCAAGATTGCTTGCTATGCATCTCTTACTACCCACTTGTGAACAAATCAATTCAAAGTGCTTGAGTGGCATAGGATTATTTTTTCTAAAATAAAAAAAATTATCTTTTAATTAAAATTGCTCAATTGCTGCTAAAAACCTCTTCTTTCTATGTCTCTGTCTTATCCTATCTAAATTAAAGAAAATAGGTAAATAATTGATTTCAAATGAAAAAAAAACATTTGCAAAACCTTTAATAGTTAACCACTCAGCACATGAGTTCTATTCTTCAAGCCTGAATTTGTCATATTCATGCTTACTTGAAAAGGAGGGCTCATATAATTCCAAAGGCTTCAAAAATCTTTCCATCTGTCTCTGGTTTTCTTTGGTTGATCTTTGACGAGTACTCATACCATGGGTACCCCCAGCGGCCTTGGACAACGAGTGGGCCGCCCCAAGCCCAGCTCCGGCCAAATGCCCCGCTGGGCCACGAAGGACGCTCGTCCCTCTCGACGAGCCACGACCCGACGTAGGTCGGACGCCCCGCAAGCCCCGATCGAACTATGGTAGTCTCCGCCAGGGATCGGGGACTAGGTCATCATCAGCCATCGGTTGCCTGCCCTATGGACACGACAGCTCGTAATGATCGCGTGAAGCAGGTGGCCCCTTCCCAAGGCAGTGGGTGGTTGCCAAAGTCAAGCACCCATCTCGTTGGGCAAGCACCAGTCCCATCGCCCAGTGCCGCGCAGCAGAAGGATACACCCACTTCCTAGGCAGTACCAGAACCTGATGCCGCGACGTCAGCTCCTGGCGAGTACACAGAGAGTGGCTACGCCATTTCCCGGGGAAAAGGCAGACCGCTCCGCTCAGTGTGCCTACCAACCCAGCATGGGGTGAGCAGGCACCTGCCAAAAAGTCGCCAAGACCGAAGACCAAGACTCCAAGGCTCGTGGCACCTTGTCCTCCTTTCCTTTTTTAGACTCCCATGTAACCTGCCCCCTCCGACTATATGAAGGGAGGCAGGACCCTCAGGGGAGAGGGACACACAGTCTCTTTTTTCTCTCCAGAAGAATAGCTCTAACTCTCCCACTCGTACGGGGCGCTCAAGGCCACCCTTCAGCCCTCGCTTGTAACATTGTGCAACCACTTGCATCCGAGAGCAATACAGAACCACTACACGAACTGGAGTAAGGACATTCGGCCCAAACCAGTATACATCTTGGGCTCCCTGGGTCAGGCCATTCGAGGAGAGGGAACGCGCGACCCCTTAGACTAAAAATCGTATTGCCGGTGCACGAAACACCGACAATCTTAAATCTAAGATTTCTCTAAGATCCCTCTCTAAGTCTTATTTCTTTCTGTCGATGATTGGGGAATGGGCCCCCGCTGAGCTCTTGTTGAATGAGGGATCAACCAAAGCCCCTTTGCCTGTGGAGGATTGGCGTCCGAAGGATGCTCGAGCAAAGGGAGACACGGGAAATTATCCTGGTTCGGGCCTCTCACGGTGGTGATAATAACCCTACTCCAGTGGTTTTACGTATTGGTGTGTTTGTATAATCGGGGGGTTGCTCCCCTCTCCCCCCTCGTCAGAGGAGAGATTAAATACTAGGTATACTCATTTACATATGGTAACTGTCTCCTAAAATCACGTCTGTTGCCGTTTTTGACATGTCCTTGATTCTCGCCATGTTTGAATTCCTGGTATAACTTCCCTAGATCCCCGGCGAATCAGTTGCCACTTTCCTGTTTGTGGGCTGACCACGTTCTTCGGCCATCTTCGAGCACTCCCTTGGTCTGGGTACAACCAACCTGTGCCTTCCCTGAGCAAGGTTGCTAGTGCTCGTCTTCGAAGCCCGTAGCCGAACATATTTTGTTGAGGGTTGGCAAGCATGCTCGTGACTGAGCATGGGGTCACTCGAGATCCTTTCTTGGGCATCCCGTCCAAGGGCGTTCATGGTCGGTCAGCATTGGCCGTCGGGGCAAAAAGATCCTGGTGGAAAACATTCCAATCCCCGACACTTTCTTCTAAGAGGATCATTGAAAATCTTTAAAAGTCTAGTTACTTCTTAATTTCTTAAGCAGAGAGCTGCACATGTATGACGGACTGAACTCACAATATAAATGTAAGAAATAGAAAGTTTCCCATTTATGGTGGACTAACTCAATAGCAAAGCACATTTATGACGGACTAAACAAAATCGGTACGGACGCAGAAGGTGTTTCACCACGGACCAAGTCCTGACATGAAAAACCATTAGCGACAGACCAATTTTAACTTAGTCCAGCGCAAATATGCTTCTATGCTAATTTGGTCCGACGCAATTAGGGAACTCTCTATTTTTAGCCAAAATTGGTCCGACGTACATTTGCAAAAGTCTGTTTCCCAATTCTTACCAATTTCAAATGTTTTAGTCTCAAATTTGAAAAACACTTATCTAAGTTGAAAATTTTCAAAATCTTATCTAAATTTAGGGCTCATCTTTTCTACATATCCTTGTTTTTGAGACTCAAGCTAATCCTTGGATTCTTCTTCATGAATTTCACCAACCAAAGTAAAAAAGGGGTGTTTGTCTCGTACCTACTTCCCCTCTTAAAGGCACCCTTTTCTCAAGGCAACAATTTTCTTTTTACTACTTGCGTTTCACACTTCTTCTTGTCAGTTACCTTACATAGAAATCCCCAAATCAACTTCAATCTCCAAATCGCCCAAAAATTCCCCAAGTGCTTTTGCACATTTTCTCGAGCAAATTCTCTTCTCCACACCGAAGCAAACCCTAACTGGGCAAAATCAACAGTATTCCAAGTCTGCTCGAAGTAGCTCTTCTTAAGGCTGGTAAGTTCCCCCGGACTCATCTTTTCTTTGTGCTAAAACCAAACCCTAGACCTAGCATTTTCTTGACCTAAGGACCTCTTTCTTTTCTCTGTAGACTGGGTTAGTTCTTGTGCTTGAGAAATAGTCTGAGAGCATATCAGAGATCAATTTGACTTGTCAATATGCCTATGTCTAAGAATCCTGACAAAAGGGGTCTGTTGGATAAACTAGTTTATAAAGTAAAAGGAAAGAAACAAAGAACAACTAGTTCAGGACAGTCACCACAGTCTCAAGGGCCAGTCCAAATTGAAGATACTCATACTCCTGGCATCATACATAGAAAAGTGACAACCTCTAAACCCCCAAGAAAGGACAAACAGCCTGTGCAGACTGAACATGAATCTTCCTCATCTGAAGGTAGTGACTATGAACCTAGTGCAAATTCCAATTCTGAGGAAGAAGAATTAAGTGATGAAGTAAACATGATTGTTGGAAGTAAATTGGTTACACTTAGAGGGAAAAGACTAAGATCAATTAGACTTGTGAATGAAAAGAATTGGTTTCCCTTCACTAGACCTCCTCTAGATGAAGACTTCATTACAACTCTGCAGAAAAATATCTTTTTGGGATACAAAAGCAGAAGTAACAAAAATGGAAAGCCTCTGTCTGTTCTATTATGTAAGCATCTATATGTGGATTGGAATCAAGTAAACTCTGTAGTAGGCTCAAACAGAATTCTTGATTGTGTCAGATCAACTCCTGATTGGCAGAATTGATGTCAACTAGAACTGCTTCTTGGAATGAGAATAGAATTCTAGAATTCTATGCTTCTCTTTTGGTAAATAAGAAAAGGCACTATCTGCTGTTCACTATAGATGAAAAAATCAGAAAAGTGAGATCTCCTCATTTTGAAGCAGCAATAGGTGCTACAAGTCCTCTAGTCAACAGAACTAGAATTCATGATAGGATGTGCCTAGGGAACAGATGGAGGCAAGTGGGGGAAATGCCTGATTTGCAGTTATCGGCTCACATCTGTAGGGATATCACCGAGGACAATTTCAGTGCAAATAGAGTTAAATGTTTATCTGCTGAAGCCAAGGTTCTTTTGATGCTATTCAGACACACCATTTTCCCCAAGACTGGATATAAAGAGGGTGTGACACCTACTTTAGCCTGACTGCTGCATTTGATTCTGTTATCGGCTGCCCATAGACCTAGTGGACTACATCTTCAGAGAAATGGAAGAAGCTATTTATAGAAAAATTGGCAGACCACTTCCATTTGCACAACAGATCTCTCATATGCTTTTGGCTAAAGGGATTATCTCTCAAGAAGAGATGAACATAGACTTCAAGTGTCTGCCAAAGCAGTATAAAATGAGCATGGTAACTGGAGAAGCACTTAGATGAGCTAGAATGCCAACTCCACCTCCAGTAATACAAGAAGATGAGCCAAGTGCTCACAATAATAGTGAGGATGATGACAGCTCTGATGATTCTAATGGTGACAATGGGGGAGATGGACCCATTCCTAGCTACTCGGCACATTTGAGTCCCAGTCATCACAGTCATAGTTACGGACTTCCTTCTCAAATACCAAGTTTCCCAGCTATGGAATACTCTGTCTCCAGAAATGTATCACAACAAGGTGAAGTTGCTAAGGAAATGGGTGGCAGTCCTCTGAAATCAAGACAGATGATTTTTGGAGAGGAATATGAAGCCACAAAATCATTTCAAGCTCTCAGTCACAAAATAAAGAAGAAGATCTAGAAATTCAGAAGCTTCAAGAACTTGCTGCAGCAGCAAGATTTCTGGAAGGGCAGAGTTTTAGGCCTGCACCTCATGATTATGAGGCAGGAGGATTAGCTTTTTCACAAGATGTTGCAGCATCACACAACTCTCCTCCTCCCGATCCTCATTTTGATCAACCATCTGCATGGAACCCTCAGCCAGAATGGTTCAATTCTTTTGAGCAACAATACAATGTCGATTTGAGATATGCTCAAGAGAAGTTTGCTGAAGAACAGAGAATGGCAGCTCTGAGACATAATGAACATATGGATGCTCTTCAACAGTATCATGATCATACTCAAGAAATGATGAGTAAAATTTATCAAGAATAAGCCATGTTCAGAAGTGAAAGTTAGAAGAGATTTGACATGCTTAGAAGCAAACAATGGGATTTGAGAAATTGGATTGGTGAAGTCAAGACAAATCAGAACACACTCAAAGACAGAATATATGATATCAACAAGAAGCAGAACGTACAAGATTCAAAATTTGATCAGTTTGCTCAGAATACTCGCAGCAAGCTTGATGCTCAAGGGGGGTGTGCTTAGACTGGCTGGGATATTCACTAGAAGACCATATGAACCTCACTAAGCAGGCTCACAATCACATGGTTGACACTCAGGAGTAGTTTGGCCATACACTTGATGAACAATTTCAAGAAACCAATGAGTCTCTAAGGCAACTGTAAGATGACTTTCATAATTGGACTGTCAGTCCTCAGCCTAGAGATCTTAATTATCCCAGCTGGCATGATCAAGCCATGGCTACCCATCAAGCTGACTCTGAAGAAGAACTTTCTCCAAGATGGCAACACTTATCCCCTCCAAGGCAGAGGACAAGCTCAAAGTTCTCTGGTCTGCTCAAGAGAACCTTCTCCAGGCGCAAGAAGTAACCTTTTTGGCAATTGATGCCAAAGGGGGAGATTAGTTGGGAGTTTAGTGTTTGGTGTTTGGGAGGGAGATTGGTGGGGAATTTTAGTCCAAGTATCTGTAATGGTTGAACTGGTTTACTGGTTTATTGTTATCTGTTATCTTAATGCTTTGTGTTTTTTTGGACTTTTTGGATTTGCTCTGATATGACTATTCTTGCTATAATAAGATTATTTTTGCTTTGATATGCCTAATTATGCTTTGAATGTTTTGTCTCCCTGTGCATGTGCTAAAAAGTTTCACTTTTGTACTCAAATGTTCTTTTTATCCTAAGCACTTATTTAGGGGGATCATAAATTGTCTTTCTTATATCTGCAAATATTATACTTGTTCTATCATACTAACATTCTTTACAGAAAAATGTAAGTTATTATAATCCAAAATCAAGGGAAATCATGGGTGTTGTCATCAATCACGAAAGAGGGAGAGATTGAAAGTATCTAGGCCCCCTAATTTCTTAATAATTCTTTATATGGGTTTTGGTGATGATGATCAAGTCAAGTAACCCTTGTGAAGTGAAGACTTCTCTGATTGAAGGATAAAGGCTAAGGACTATTATTTATAGTTCTGGATTAGGAGTTGATTCAAGCCTTGTAGCTAGGATAGTCATAGAATAGCCTTACTATAAAGGGGGATTATGCACAAGTGAGTACATTGGTTCATAGAACAAATCATTAAGATTACTTGGAGTAAAGGTCCATTTCTATTTCCTCTAAAACTTAGTCCTTCACTCATATAGACAAATCCTTTACACGCTGGACCTAGTTGTTCTTAGTCCGATGCTGAAAACACTTCATAGAAAACCAAACCGAGCGTACACCGTTCGTGCAGGACCAACTTGGTCTTATCTGTTTTTCAGTCCAGCGCACGTTGCATTTATGCCGAACATTCAAACCGAGTGTACAACGTTCACGACGGACTCATTCTTCATTAGAGTCAATTTTTAGTCCGTCGTTCATTTCATGTGTACACTTGACCAACTTTTTTGGTCCGTCGCTAATGTGATTCTCTCTGGAAGTTTAACTCAAGATCAGATAGTCCGTAGGACCAAAACCAGCAAGTTTTTCTTGTACGTCGGATCAACTTTTTCAGTCCGGCAAATTGTCTTTGCTGGTTTTCACGACGAACCTAGTTTTTCTCAAAACATGTGTACGATGGACCAAGCTGATTTGGTTTGGCGTAAATGGGATTTTCATTACATTTGGTCTGTCGTGCATTAGACAGATTGTGAACCATATTAGACTAAGTCCGTGGCACAATTGTTTATAAATTTATGTCATTCTAACAATGTCCAACGACTAGTAAAAAGCAGTAACGGCTATGTTCCTTTTTGTGGGCTTTATAAGATGTGCCAGGAATGGCTGAGAAGAACTTTTGCATCTCTGACATTTTAGCATACCTGAGCTCAAAAGCCTTCAAAGAGACTAAATTTCACTCTGTTCTCAAAATTCCTAAAGTGATCTTGCTCCAAGCTTAGTCTAGACAGTGTTATACTAGTGAACTAAGATATTGAACTTGTGGATAGTTTATTACTCTTAGAACTTTGTGTTCCTAGACGGCTTGGAGGTGATTTTGGTGCGACCTGTTCAAAAGGGTTTGTGAAAGGGCACCACTGTTGTGAGAGGTTGGGACTCACCTCACCGGAATGGTGAAAGAGTCACGTTAGTGATAACCAAAGCTACTGAGACCAGCTTTTGGTGGAGCAATACTTTGTGTGAAGTGCTCTAACGGGGACGTAAGAGTGTATCTCTGAACCTCGGTGAAAATCCTTGTCTCTTGCCCTTTTACTTTCAGCATTTACTTTGCCCCTTTGTTTCCTCTACTTGCTCTGTGTTTCAATTTGCTTATCTCTGTTGATGTACTAGAGAGCCTAGATATTTTAGGTTTTATTTGTCAAAATCTTACTTTACTCTTCCGCAAGCTTATTTGATTTCTATCTTAAGGCTAATTAGAGCTCATTAGTGTTAGAAAATTCATAAAAAGCCTATTTACCCCCTATAGGCTCATCCTCAATCTTACAGAGAGTCGTTAATCTCATCAAATTCAACATCGCAAGTTTCTTCAACTAAATCGAAGGTTTTGTTGAAGACACGATAAGGCTTACTACTAGAAGAATAGCTAAGAAGAAAACCTTTATCGCAATGGCTTTTAAACTTGTAGAGCCAAACACCAATGCAAATAGAGACGGTTAATTTGTGGCATGACACTTGTAGAGCCAAGCACCAATAAAACACTTGCAACCAACAAAAAGCTCATAAGATGTCTTTTTCAAGAGCCAATGCAAATAGAGACGGTTTGTGGCATGACAATTGGTATTAATAGCTTACATCAAAAAACTATCGGAAGTATTATACTCATCGAGCATTGTTCTTGCCATTTTAATTAGTGTTCGATTTTTTCGTTCTACTACTCCATTTTGCTCCAGAGTATAAGTAGCAGAAAATTCATGCTTTATTCCAAGTTCATCACAAAAATCCTCAACTTTTGTATTTTTGAACTTGGAAGCATTGTCACTATGAATTTTTTTAATTTTAAGATCAAGTTTATTTTGAGCCCTTTTGTCAAAACTTTTGAAAATGTCGGGGCTTCGGATTTTTCATGTAGAAATAATACCTAAGTAAATCTTGAGTAGTCATCCACAATCACTAAACAATAAGAATTTTCCCGATGTTCTTATAGGTTGTCGGGCCAAACAAATCCATAGTTAGAGCTCTAATGGTCTTTATGTATACAATTTACTCTTTATTCCACCGATGTGAACTATAGAAGTTATACATCTAGCCTTAGTGTATTAATGGATTCTTAATACATAATTATTTGGCGACTGTCACATGGCCAATGTTCGGTTGTGACAGAAGGTATGTTCTACCTGTTCTTCTCATGCTGAGCCTTGAAGTTAAACCTACGAGTACTTTTTTTGTCATGCTTGGCATAGGATGTATTACTATTTCTACATGCAAAAAATATATATGTATATCCTGGATATTGGCTTCATATTGCACTCAAAATAGTGGAAAGTTAATTATAAGATTGTGTGGTCATAGTAAAACTAACTTTTATTTTGCGTAATTGTTAGTTGTATGATTCCTTCGGCTGGACTCACAGATGCTAAAATTGCATCCTCTGCAGAAGGATGTGGTTTGGTTATACTGTACCTATCTCAGATATCTGAAAACTTGAGTACCACCCGGGTCATTGTGGTCACCTGCTAGAAGGTCTGATCAATCAACTTGAAAGCGCAGGATTCCCTTGCCAGCACAGCTAATGGTTTGCACAAGCTTATATTATTGAGAAATCGTTCTACCGTGTAGTCCAAGGTTCTTCAATAGATCTAAAAGTGGAGAACAGAGAGAGAGAGAGAGAGAGGGAGACACAATGTGGGGAGGAAACTGATCTATTCTTCTTCTGATTGCATGTACAATGGGGGGACCCCCTCCTCCTATTTATAGCCTATGGTTAGGGTTTCAGCTAAATGGACCATATGGGCCTTCGTGGGCCATCTGGTTTCCCAACACTCCCCCTTAGGCCCTTTGCTGCGAGATGCATATGTCTTATCAAAACTCCAGAAAAACCCAGTGGAAAAAATACTTGGAGAAAGAGTATATAGCATACGCTTGTTGCATTGCACGAATTACCTCGTTAAAACCTTACGCAAGAAAACTTATGTGAAAAACTTACTAAGGAAAAAGAGTACAATTCACTCGAGTTCACTTTGGGTACTCCAACTTCATGTTCGATGATCGGGAAAAACATTTTTAATTCTGATGATCTACGAAATCAGCTCTGCAAAAGCATGGTTTCTTGTTGACAGCAAACATACATGCGACCATTTTGAGGAAGCATCAATGAGCACCATGAAGTACCGAAACGGCCCCGATAATGGCTGAATTGGACTGCAAATATCTCCTGTGCGTTTCAGGAATGCATGGATTTCATTTTGCACTTTCATAACAGAGGGTCTAGTTATTAATTTCCTAGTGGGACATGCAGGGCACACAAAATCTTCATGATTTGGGAAATTTTTAACATTAATGCCATGACCTTACGAGTTGTTAACTATATTTCTCATCATTCTACGATTAGGATAGCCTAATCTACAATGCCATAGAGAAAATAATTCAGAGCTTCTAAAAACAATCTTTGGAGAAGTATACACCACGTGTGCATTGATTCTCATGTAGTACTACCAAGATTCATATGAGGGATATTTTTCTAATACCATTTTTTTCATATTCCGCGTGCTTTATAATGCACAAAAATTCTTTGTCATTTTCTTCATTTGTATCTACGTGAAACCCACTTGCGCGGATGTCCTTAAAACTCAAGAGAGTTCGTGTTGATTCAGAGTACAAGAGGGCTTCTTCGATTACCAAAGTAGTACCCACTGGCAATATAATCGTGGCTCTTCCTGAGCCTATTATATATGAATCGCTGTCTGCGATTGTCGTAATCCTTCAAGCGTTCATCGTGATTGATTGGAAATATTTAGACTCTCTTAAGACGGTATTCATTGTGCCAATATCAACAATGCATATCTCCGCCATTTTGGTGCTACACATCTTCAAAAGAAATAGAATTCTGATCAAATAGTGGCAAAATAATTCAAACATTGCTTGTAAAGATAGAATACTCGAGAAAAGAATAAACTGCATATCCATTCATGAGAAAAATTTATGCTCTTCTAAAGCTTACAATCCATTGTTCAAAATGCACTAACAACCATAATAAAAGTGCTAATAATGCAATTCATGCATTAAACGGAATATGTAAAGAATGCATTCACTTCTGCTTCTATGTCATCAACAGAGGTTTTCTCTTCAGTTGCCATGAGTTTGGCTGCTGCATCGATGTCTAGGCTAGAATGAGAGGACAATGCAAGTGGGGTGTCCCCATCCATGGCATCCTCATCGCATACCTTGGCGAAATGTGCCTTTGCTGGTGCATTTTTTTGCCTTCTTCTTAGGCTAATATGCATTGATGACGTCTTTGCATTCCTGACATATCTTCGACCAATGTCCTCAAGTGACAGACCTAAAGCACGTTTGGTTCTACTATCCATACGGCTTAGCGGGTGGCTTGCCATCATGCTTCTCATGGGCTTTGGACCTTCCCTTGGCCGGATATCTCTCCTTTCCGCCCTTCTTCCTTTGGGTGGGCATTTTCACCTTGTAACTATTGGCATTGACTTTTGGGCCAATGCCTCTTCCAAGTGGCTGTGAGATGAAGTTCTTGCGAAGAACAACATCTTGTGACTCAGCAACTTGCATAACATCAATCAGTTTGCTATACTCCTTGTATGCGTCCTGACGATGGCTGCGACCACTCTGGATAGCATTGGGGGTGATAGGTCGAGAGAGTTTTCTCAATCTTCTCCTCATCAGTGATCTTCTTGCTACATAGAGAGATACTGGTACAAATTCTATGCAAGGCAGAATTGTACCCGGCCACTGTTCTGTAGTCTGCAAACCTCAGGCGAACCCAATATTGCTGTGCTTGGGGCAAGACGGTGCACTTGAGCTTCTCGAACCGTTTCTGGAGTGCAGTCCATAACTCAAGTGCACTCTCCTCAGCCATATATTCATCCTTCAAGGTGGCTGAGAGGTGATGCCTGAGAAAGTGCAAAGCTTGGTCATTTTGCTCAGCAGCAGGTTGCGCATTATTCGAGGACCCTAAGTCAATGACAGCTCGGAGCTTCTTGCCCCTAAGCACGATCTTCACATCTGATGCCCATGTGAGGTAGTTCTAACCATGCGGGGCTAGTTCTTCAAATTCACGGTTCACAATGCTAGACATATGCATGTACATAAGATTCCACCATTAGATTACTTCGTGCAATCTAATAGAAAATGGTTGCTAGATTCAAAAGAAAATATGCAAAATTCTCATGAATTTCTAGTAAAAGAAGAACAATAATTACAAAAATACATAAAAATATTCATAAATGCATAAAAGAGGGCTAAGGAAAATTAAACTAGAGCCAAATAATTTTCTGGAATTTTCTAGCAATTTTTAGAATTTTTCTATCAATTTTAATCAATTTTCTGAATTACTAATCAATTTTTGAAAAAAGAAAAAAGAAAAAAGAAAAGAAATAATAATTTAGGGGGGGCAAAAGGGTAATTCCCCCCTCCCTCGTGGCTTATCTGGACTTAAATCCGGTTCAATTGGCTTCGGGCCTGATCGGTGGGATTAAGCGCGTGAGGCTCGGAGTAGAGCCAACCGAAGCATGGGGCGCCAGCGGCGGAGCGTGGTGGTGCACCGACGGGGCGTTTAGCGGCTGAATGCGGCGGCCGGGCTTCGAGACGGAGGCCGATGGTTGTGGGTTGCTCGGGCACAATGGCGGATCGGGGAACCGAGGCGATGGCCGGGAGGCGCGCTGCGAGCGCGACAGGACGTCGGCAGATCGCGGCGGTGTCCTTCATTTTGCATTCTTGAAGATTCCATTTTTCTTGCAAAAGTGGCATATTAGCTTCTTATGGATTTGGCCCTCACTAACTTGATGTGAAGCTTTGTCCTTCATTTTGCCCTTTTTTCTGGCTTTTCCTTGCTGCTACTTGCACCATTGTGCATTGTGAGATGGACAGAGTGATCCCTCACTTTCTTTAATCTCCCTTCTTCCTCAACCAATTGGGCTTTGCATTCTTGAAGATTCCATTCTTCTTTTATGGTGTTATAATGCACCTAGAACGAGCCAAATTCAGGAGGTAGGGAGTTCATGATGAATTGGACCAAAAATGATTCACTTACGTCCATTCCCATGGATGTTAACTTTGCGGCAATATTTGCCATGCTAATCACATGATCATGCACGGGAATAGACCAATCAAATTTCTTGGTCGTTAGATCACTCATAAGACTCCCAACTACAGACTTGTCTGTAATGTCTGATTGAGAATATTCTTTTAGCTTCGTCATGAATTCCTTTGCATTATCAGTTTTAGGCAGCGATGGCTTGACGTTTTCAGCAATTGTCAAGCACATCAAGTTCAAGCTTAGCCTGTTGGATCGTTCCCAAGCTTCATAAAGGGAACGATCTTCATCAGTACTTTCATCCGTAATAGCTGCAGGCTTTTCATCAAGAACTAATGCTAGATCTAAGTCCATAACACCCAGCTGAAACCGGATCTGTTCAGATCAGTCAACATAGTTCAGCTCATTAAACTTGACTAGGCCAAAACACTGACTCGTTAAGTTAATGGAAGCTGCAAATTTTAAATATGTTCACAAATTAATACTCTGATTATATAAACAGATTCATGTAAAAACAAACTTTGAGTGTGCCACTAAAAACATCTTTGGATGAAATTTAGATACACGGCTGGAATCAGTAATGATGTTAAAAACAAATATCTTTAATAGATAATCAACTATACTTAAGCCAATACGCACGTTATCTTTGAATAAACTAACAAACTGACCAAGCATGTTGATTAACCTCTTTCATGTCACCAATTGTAAGCAATGGTCCACCTTTAGGTGGCCTCCTAGCGTTACAATTCGTGAACTCAATTGTCCATCATATTTTCCAATTAATAGCATCAAATAGATATGAACAACTGTAATGCACAATTAAATATCTATGATCCTAAGCGAGGCCACTTTGGTGACTAACATGCTTTTGATAATATAAATATTTAATTAGCATCTCACTTTTAATTATGCTTATAAAAATAAACTGTGATATTTTGAACAAAAAAAATTCTATCTTTTAACATTACAGACGAACACAAATGCATTTCTTGCATATTATTCAAGTAACAATACTGGAAAGGTAAATAACATTTTATTGCTCTAAACAACATTACTATGATGAATCGCGCAATTGCAAATGCAATTTCACTTATGCGCGTTGATAAAAATAGAGCAATATATTTACCACACTACAGTATGCAATAAAATATCATGAAAGGAAACTTAATCAACCCTAAAGAATATTATAATGGTGAATCAAAAGTGCTAAAACCTGCTCTGATACCAAATGTAAGATAAACTGCAGATGCTATAAGATTATTTAGCAATTTTGATTCAACCGAAAAACAACTTTTATATGTGCAAAAAGCACAAATCATCCTTTATATGTGCAAAAGCACAAACCCACCTTGAGACATATTGCCTTGCATATTGAGTTTTATTTTTCTCTCCTCTCTTTCTTCTAACTTTTATAGTTCTCTCAATGGTCAGAGAATTTTCTGTTCTTTTCTCTTATTTGTGTAGTATTCTTTTTGTGCTCTTCTCTTGCTTCACACATCTTTGATGTACAGGAGAAGGTCCTTTTATAGCCAAGAAAAGAAGCTCTAGCCAAGGAGAAAGACAGAGCGTAAGTTTCTAGCCATTAAAGAATCAGTTTCTTTGCACTAAATACGTCAGTTTCCATGAATTAAATACGTCAGTTTCTGTTCACTAAATACAATGAAACTGGCACTTTTAATTCAGCACTTAAAAACTTAATGAAATTGACCGTAACTCAGCACTTTAGTACATAACTAAATATTTGGAAGAGAGAGGAGAGGGATTTTAAACCCCATGATTCTTAATCTTTTAGTCTAGCAACCATCACACTTAGACGTTTTATTATAAGAACCATTCTGTAATTTACATGGGCCACATTATGTTAAAATAATTTAACATATGGTTCACGACGCTAGGGGTAGGGTTGACCTGAGCTAAATACTCGCCAAAATTGACTTATCAGATTTTGTCCGTTAGATTTTATTTCTTTTTGAGATTATTTTATTTAAGAATTTGAGCGAAGCCTCGGTATATATATGACCCCTTGCACTCCTTTTTTTCTTCCACTTTTGATCCTTTCAAACAAAATTACAAATCTAGCCCCCTTCTCAATAGCAAAAACACCCGCAGTAAACACTTATCATCTACCACCAGTGGCGGAGGACGGTCTAAAATTTTGATATGGCGAGGTATTAGAGCCGATCCTGAGCGAGTTTAGGCTAGTAATGCTTGAGCTTGATTAGGCTCGAGCTCAGCTCGACTAGTACCGAGTTTTAGGTCAGACTCAAGATCGAGCTCGATAGAAGCTCGATTAGGTTTGAACTTGGCTCAATTGAGCTTGAATAAATAGAATAATGTTGTTATATGGCTATATAAGCTTGGTTGGCTCGATTTCAAGATCGACCTCAGCTCGAATTGCTTGGACTAATTGGTTAGAGAAGGATAGCTAGTGAAATTATGTTTATCCGGGCGCGGTTATGCTTGATGAGGGCTTGGGATCGAGCTCGACTTGAATAGTGTTGAGCTCATAACCAGGCTCGAGACCGATTCGTTTAGCTTTTGAGCTCGAATCAAGCTTGATCCAATCTTGAAAGCTCATCGAGCTCAAGCTTTTAGTCCAACCCTAGTAAGGACCAGTGTATGGATTAAATAGTAGTAAGAAAATTGAAAGTAAGCCAAACAGTAACAAATATATATAATGCTAGTGCCGTGGTCAACATATGCCTACTGCTCAACTGCTGCGTGTCTGCAGATTGCATGCTGTATGGGGTAAGGCAGGAGAGAGAACGTGGCACCATAGGTATGGCATAGCCATACCTAGCCATATGTGGTCCTCCGCCACTGTCTACCACACTCCCCTACCTAGGTAGGTACCTACCAAGCTCGAGTACCGTGGTAGCTACTTGTCGAGCTCAGGCACTATGGTATCCCATACTGCTGAGCTTGGGTACTACAATACCTCATCCTGTTGAGCTCGGGTACTGCGGTACCCGAGCACAAGGTACCGCAGTGTGCCGCGATGAATGCGATGCCGACGACCTGCTGTAGTAGGAGAGCTCGGTAGACGATATGTATCATCCAGTGATGTTTTCGTGATTAAGAAGAGGACTAGATTTAGAAATTCATTCAAAAATAAGGCTAAAAATGAAAAAAATATATATAAGAGGGCCGAATCCTAGAAAAGGCAGAGAGGTCATCGTCAATGTGTAACATTTGCATGCCACGTTAGAAGATCAGCCGCAAGAAAATAGCGAAGAAGTAATACATGCAATTGTGCCGCTAGTCTCTACTATTCTAAATCACCAGTTGGTGGCAGTGGTGCATTCTACCTTCCCGCTCTCCAGTCATTTTGAAATGAAACAAACACACTTAATTGCCTTGGTAATTGACGCAAGAAACAAAGCTTAGCCTTGGTAAATTGCCCAGCTTAATTAGCCAGCTTTCACATTAAAACAAGAAGATTTAAACGATTCCGCCAGGGAACATTTTGAAAAAAAAAAATTCAATAGTGCCAGGGAACAAGAAATTAAGCGTCATATACATATCTCTATCTCTACTATATATAAAGTGACAGTCAGTTTCTACTCAATCTCTACTATATAAAGTGGGAGTTTCTTCCCACGTCACATTAATTGCCCTGCTTAATTGCCCTACTTAATTGCCCTACGCAAGAAACGAAGCGTTGCTTTAATTAGCCAGCTTTTACAAGAAACGAAGCGTTAAAGATAGATGTTTGATCTTATGAAATAGTATTTTTTTTTATTTTTTAATCTTTATTTTTCGTAGCAACGCACGGGCATATAACTAGTCTAATTTATTTCTCTCTTTTCAGTGACTAAGACGGTTTGATCACTACTTTTTCTTAGCTCTTTTGCGGTACGTTAGATTCAATATAAATCATTAATTTTTAGATCATATTAGCTAATATTTATTTATACTTAAATAAAAATATTATTAATAAATAGATATGATTTCTAGTATCTAATATATACTTAATAGTATAATGTATCTAAAGTTTTTTTTTTCCTTTCACGACAAGACAGTAAGACACCACGTGTTAGCTTCTCTTTCCACCCCTGAACCAACTCGAAAACGAGAGCGCCAAACGGATTAAATCCAGCCCACCCCAAACGCGACCGACGCGATCCAGGCCCTTCGCCTCCCCGGCCGCAGCGCCGACCCCCTCCGCCTCGATCCCCGCCTCGCCCGCTCCCGTGACGTGCCCGCGGACCTCTCGGTGAGATCCACGAACCCTAGTGCCTTTTCTTTGCTTCGCGTCGTGTGAGGTGATTCTCTCGTGGTTTTCGACGTGGGTCGCCGGGTTCCCGCAAGATCGGTGCGGGCGGCGTCGCCGTGGTGGCTGGTGAGCTGGGTGCGGGGGGTGATTGGGGTTTGGATGCTACTAGTTGGGAAAGGCGCCGCCCTTGGGAGTCCTTGGGATGGGAATGAGAGAATTTTGGGGGGGCCGTACGGGGTCTCCCGGCTCATGTATTTCGGGGTGCTTCACCCATTTTGTGACCCTAGGGGTCAGGAATGTTTTGCATTGCTCATTTCGAGCAACCAGAGTTCGTGTGGTCTGAGATGTCGAATAGCAGTGCAATGTGCTGTCGCCTGTCGGCGTTGTTGGGCGTAACGAAAGTTCTTGGTGGTCGACTTTGGATGGATTGTTAGGATGCTACGGTTCCGATGCCCATTCGGACAGTTTGCGCATGACTTCTGCTTAAAAGAAAAGTAGATTGTTTGCCGAACGGAAAGATTATAAACAGCTTCTTCCATAATCAAAAACAGATTTACAGATAAATCAAAAATTGTCACCCACTCGCTTCTTAGAGAATCTAGAATCCGCAGAATCAGAATCTATCTTAAACGGGCCTGAGTTTGCTTCTTGGATTGTGACCTAGATTAGTTTGTACTACATTACATTGCCTTTTTGGTAGGTGATTATGGGGCGTTTCAAGTTATTGTTATGTACTTGTGAAGAAACAAGGTAGAAAGAAGAGAGAATACAGCATAACGTCGCACAAAATAATGCACTGGTTGCTTCGTATATATATGCATGCTGCTTGTTAGTTCGTTACAAATGGTTGTAGATTGCAAGAAGATTAGTTTGGCTATACAACCAACTAGCGCAAGATAGGGAGATAATCATTATCTCTAACACCCGTCCTCGATCGTAACCATGTATAACAACGTTAAGATTGACCGAAGATTATCAAACAAACGTTGCAGGAGAGGCTTTGTGAAAATGTCAGCCACCTGATCTTGTGAACCAATGAATCGAATGTCCAATGCTTGTAGCGCTACCCGTTCACGCACAAAATGAAAATCTATTTCAATGTGCTTTGTGCGGGCATGGAATACCGGATTGGCAGAAAGATAGGTGGCTCTCAGATTATCACACCATAACACTAGTGGCCTGGACTAAAACACTCCGAGCTCGGAGAGAAGAGACTGCACCCATATAAGCTTTGCAGTAGCATTTGCCATTGCCTTGTACTCACCCTCTGTATTGGACCAGTAGAGAGTAAGAAACCTCTCCATAAGAATTTTACCTGCAAAACAAAAAGATTCAGTTCTAAGCAATGTGCAACATAAGGTAGATTATTTTTTATTGCTAAAGAAAAGAAACTTACCCGCAGCCTTAAAGTTGGCGCCATTATCGATGACCACTTGAACGACGTTGTCAGCGTCTATTTCCACAATCTTCTTCTCAAGCAAATCAGCTAACATCCTTGCATCAGCCGATTGAGATGATGCATCTACAGACCCCAAGAAGAAAGTCCCTTCAAAACAATTGATAAGAAAATTTATCAAGTGTCTTCCTCTCATATCAGTCCATCCATCTAACATTAGTGTACAATCGTATTGCCTCCAACCAAACTCTTGCTTCTCCCTTAATGCTTTGATGTCATTCTTTATCTTAGTGAGCAACGACGCTTTTAACTTATGAAAACTAGGAGGCTTGTACCTATACCCAAATTGTCCAATGGACTCCATAATTTTAAAGCTCCTAGAATTTGCAGCATTGAATAGTATGCTACATTGATAAAAGAAATTAGCAACATGCATATCCACTCTCTCTTTTTCTTCCTGGGTCCTTATACATAGCTCCATGGAGGTTTGGGACAACTGCTTGGAATGCATTTCCTCGACCACCTCTTCGGGTGTCTTTTTTATCATGGAGGTTATTGATTTTGGTTACTTTGGCCATCGGTTTGAACATAATAGCAGATTGCTTCCTCTTGACAGCTATCCTAGAACTTGGATGACAAGACGACGCTTTCGAGGATACTTGTTGATTAACCTCAACCTCCTGAACATCATCACCTCCACCTTCCACTTCATCATCATCATCATCATCTAAATTAACCATCTTGTTCCTTGCAGTCTTCATGTAATTTTGCATCTCTCATTATTGCTGTGATGGTTTTGGAGCATTTTTTAACATCCCAAAATCGGCAGCAAGGTGCTGCTTCAACCTCTTGATGCTCGAATGCATTTGCTTTCCGCAAAGTATACATTGCACCATATCCTTGTTCGTCAAGTCTGGCCAAAATCCATACTTTCACCCAGGATTCTTCGTCTTTGCCTTCCGCTTTGGATACTTCGATGGATTATATGCCTCCTCTTGGTTAGCATCACCCCTCTCGGCAACAGCGGCACTTGGAACTTAATCAGCCATGCACCTAAACAAAGTCATTGCAAAAGCATTATCAATTATCGGTTCAATCCTTCACTAAATAATTGATAATCCTTAACTAACCAATTCACTAACCAGCAGTAGCAATGAATGCAACAGCAGTAGCAAGCAATGCAGCAAGCAGCGCAAATATCAGCAGCAAGCAATGCAACAACATAAGCTAGCATCACAACAGAACAATAACAGCACAAGCAAGAGCCGCAGCTAGCAGCACATTGCACAAGCATCCATCATCAAGCATGAAGCATCACAGATTCACAGCATCAAGCATCACATATTCACAACATCAAGAATCACAACTTCACAAGCATCACAA
The DNA here is from genome assembly GCA_036346355.1 of Rhipidocladum racemiflorum. NCBI lineage: Eukaryota > Viridiplantae > Streptophyta > Magnoliopsida > Poales > Poaceae > Rhipidocladum > Rhipidocladum racemiflorum. Next base: position 25,120,036 of record CM070572.1, read on the forward strand.
CAGTAAGCAACAGCACAAGCATACTCCAGCCGCCATTGCAGCACTAGAGGCGGGGGCGACAGCAGCACTAGAGGCAAAGGAGGAGGGAGAGCGGGAGGCGGAGGAGGAGGAGGGAGATTACTTGTCGTCGGAGAGGGGGCAGCGGAGGAGGGAGAGGGGGAGGCAGAGGAGGAGGCGGAGATTAGGGTTTTGGGTCTCCAATCGATGGAGGGGGATCGCTACACGGCTCCACGGATCCAAGCCTCAGTCTAGTCGGGCCTGTGACTCCCTGTCCAGTCCTCAAAAGACCTGGCCTCCAGCCCAGTTGGCCGCCGCGTTGCCTGGTCAGATGCCTAGTCGCCGCCGCCACGACGCCTAGACAACTAAGCGGCTGCCTAACTCCCTCCAGGTGAGGCGCTGGTCCATGGTGCCCTCCACCGGCTGACTAGATGCCTAGTCGATGCCTAGGCGACGCCGTAATAACAATGCTATCAAGTATCGAGGAGGTTGAGCAAGCAAGGAGGTCAATGGTGGTAATTGGTTCTATTCTGTGTCTTGTGAATAAATCATCACATGAGGAGAGGTGGAGAAAGGTAAATGAAGAGGAAAACCTACAGGTGTATACGAGGAGAAACTCAAGGATGGGGCTCACAGAGCAGCGATAGCCCGCAAAGGCTATTGAGCTGCAGCCAGTAGAGCAACAAGGAGGTCTACCAACCGTTGAAATTGTTGATTCCTCTACATCTTTAGATGATCAACCATGTGCCAAACCCACTCCATGTGGGACAGATGATTCCCTTGATTTGCCAATTGCCTTGTGAAAGGAAGCTCGGGTTATGGCTGGAAAGCCTCCATCAAGGTATGGGTTTGAGCATGACATAAGTAACTATGTCTCCTACACATCTTTGTCTCCTGCATATAGAGCCTTTGTTGCATCATTGCAGTCAGTGGCAATTCCAAAGGATTGGAAAGAGGCAAAGCAGGACCCTAAATGGCATGATGGCATGACAGAGGAGTTGAATACCCTTCAAGAGAATAAAGCTTGGGAACTTGTACACCTTCTAGCAGGAAAGAAAGTTGTTAGCTGCAAATGGATCTACACTGTGAAGCAAAATCCAGAAGGGAAAATTGAAAGGTACAAGGCACGACTAGTTTCTAGAGGATATAGTCAGACATATGGGCTTGACTATGATGAAACATTCGCACCGGTGGCTAAGATGAACACAGTGAGGATCCTAATCTCATGCACAACTAACTTTGGATGGCACCTGCATCAACTGGATGTAAAGAATTCTTTCTTGCATGGTGATCTACAGGAGGTGTACATGGAAATCCCACATGGTTTCTCTACTCCGAAAACAAGAAAGGTGTGTAAGCTGAGAAAATCCTTGTATGGTCTTAAGCAATCTCCTTGGGCATGGTTTGATAGGTTCAAGCATGCTATATGTGATATGGATACATGTAGTACAATGGAGATCATACTGTATTTTATCGGCACTCAAAGTGTCGGATTGCAATGCTTGCGGTATATGTTGATGATATTGTAATCACTAGAGATGATGTGGAGATATCATGAATGAAGGAGATTCTGAGCAAGGGATTCGAGGTCAAAGATCTTGGTCAACCTTAATATTTTTTAGACATAGAAGTTGCCATATCTCCTAAAGGAATAGTTCTATCTCAACGAAAGTATGTATTGGATCTACTTAGTGACAGGTATGCTTGGGTGTCGGGTTGCATCAACACCAATTGATCAAAACCACAATCTTTGTGCCCAAATGGGAGAACTAGTGGATAGAGAGAAATATTAGAGACTTGTTGGGCGATTTCTATACATATGTCACACAAGATCGGACATTTCCTATGCCATAAGTGCAGTAAGCACGTATATGCATGACCCTAGGAGTGGGCAGTTGGATGTAGTTTACCAAATCTTGCGCTACTTGAAGGGCAGTCCTGGGAAAGGGCTATTGTTCAGGAAGAATGGGCATCTGAATGTGGATGTTTACAGTGATGCTGATTGGGCCAGTTGCATTGATGACAGAAGATCAAGTTCTGGCTATTGTGTTTTTGTTGGAGGAAACCTGGTGTCAAGTTGGCCTGGACTAAAAGCATGTGGAGATAGATCAATAGCTGAAGTAGAGTACAGAGCTATTTCTCTGGGATTCAGCAAGATGTTGTGGGTAAGAAACCTTCCGTCAGAACTGAAAGAACTAAGGAAAGAGTTTTTGAAGGTGTGGTGTGACAACAAATCAGCTATCAGCATAGCTAATGATCCAGTCCAGCACGATAGAACCAAGCATGTGGAGATAGATCGCTTCTTCATTAAGGAGAAGATAGATGCGGGTATAATAAAGTTAAACCAGGTAAACTCGCGAGGGGGGGGGCAAATAGCAGATTGTCTAACCAAGGGTTTAGGAGTTAAGGAATGTAATTTGGCTTGTAACAAGATGGGAATGATAGATATCTATCATCCATCTTGAGTGGGAGTGTAGGGCTGGGCCCTTTGGCCCATACCTCATTGTTGTATATTAATACCATGGAATAGAAGAGAGTGATTGAGAACAAAAAAAAACGTCTATAAGAAGGCAATAGGACTAACTTGGTGGGAGGAGATGCATTAGGCGAGAGTGGGGCAGATGCAAAAGGAAACCGAGATTCATCAAAGACCACGTCTCTAGAGAGATAGACATGGCCAGTAGCAGGATTAAGGCACTTATACCCTTTGTGCTGGGTACTATAGCCTAGAAACACACAGTGTGGAATGAAACTTGAGTTTTCATGCATTATATGGTCGTAGTTGGGCCAGCAGGCACACCTGAACACATGAAGAAAATTGTAATTAGGTTTGATGCCAGTCAAGAGCTCAAGAGGTGTTTGATTATTGACTACAGGACTAGGCAGCCTATTTATCAAGAAAGAAGCTGAAACAAACACGTTGTCCCAAAATTTAATAGGAACACTAGAATGAACCAAGAGCGCTAAACCAACTTCCACAACATGCTGATGTTTGCGTTCTACCAGGACGTTTTGTTAGTGAGTGTGGGGACGAGAGGCGGTGGTGAATGCCATGAGCACGAAAGAAGGAACTGAGTTTTCTATATTCCCCACCCCTGTTGGACTGAACTACAAGGATTTTCTTTTGAAACTGACATTTCAAGAAGAGCTTGGAATTGCAAGAAAGTATGAAGCACATCATATTTAAATTTGAGAGGTTAAATCTGTTATGAATAACACTTGATGTATTCGATATGAGGCTAATAGCCACAATATATAGAGTACATGAGGGTACAAGAGATAAGGCAAAGGACAAGAGATAAGGCAATCATCTATAACAGACAATATATCCTTAACACCCCCCACAAATGTAAGGCGTATGCAATAGCATTGCATTTGGAAGGGCTGAACTAAAATAGGGAAAATCCAAAGTCATAGTCCTGAAGTAGCCGTCGTAGCATGTAACTCTTGAAAAATCGAGCTGACGAAGAACAGCCAACGAAGAACCGAGTCGATGAAGAAAAGTCGACGAAGAAGCCAAATCGACGAACAGAAGTCGAAGGTAGGGCCGAGTCGACGAAGAAGAGCCGACGAAGAAGAACTGATGAAGCCGACAAAACGAGCTAAGTCGAGGTGAGGTAATCGGAGTCAACAGAATGAGATGAGCCGATAAAAGAGCCTAGCGACGACAGAATCAAGATGCTAAAGACTTGGATGGACGCAACAGAAGACTAAAGAAAATATTAGGAATTACTAGCCGCAGCACTAAAAAGCTGTAGCCTGAAAGCCATCAAGCCAACGAAAGAGCCAAGACAGCAGAGTCATGCTGAAATGAGCCGAGCCTAACTGAAAAGAACCGAAGCCGAGGTAACACCAAAAAAAGCTGGAGCCAAAGAGCAAAAGCTGAAGGGGTAGAGCCAAAGAGCTGTAACAAAAGCCAAAACTGAGAGCTAAAAGCTAGAGCCGATAGAACCAAAGAAGCTAGAAGCCGCTTTGAAGGAGGAGCCAACGGGTGATCCCTTCATGGACTTGAGCCGAATAGAAAAAGAACTTCAATTCAATTCTGGACTTAATTGAGCTCCCCTCATGGACTTGTACTTTGTCTCGCCTGGAATCTTCACGCGAAGAAAAGGTGAGTCCAATCCGGACTTAAAGGCAAACCGTCCAAAGAAGACATTAGCTCGTAGAGGCGGCCGATGATCGTGCGCGCGGAGGTGCGTCGCGACTAGTCGCCGGCGGTCACCAGAGAAGGCAAGGCCTGGCGCCGACACATTGGTGGAAGGCTGCGACGAGTGCGAGTTTGCCAGCTTGGCGCCGGAGATCGCGAGCAAAGCCGGCGAGCCGCAGCCGCCGTCCGTCTGGCGAGGCCGAGGCGACGCGCGCGAGCCGTAGGCGCCGAGGAAGACGGTCGGCGCGTGACGCCGCGGCGGCGATGTAGAAGCCGAAGAGCTTCGCGACGCGACGCTGCGCATCAAGGCGATGGCGCGGACGGGGCGAGCCGGACGAGGTGTCACCGAAGGGCGCGTGCCGGCTGTTTGGCGGCTGAAACCGAGGCGACGCAAGCCGGAGGCGACTGCGCGGCGCGGAGGACACCTAGGCCAGAGGCTGGCTAGAGCGACGTCAGGGCCGTGGTTGACTGCGATCTCCACCCGCGGGAAGGACAGCGCAAGTGCGTGGCCACCCCCGGGAGTGGAGAAGCGGAAGAAGATGGGAGGCTAGGGTTTCAACATAAGCTCTGATACCATGTTATGAATAGCACTTGATGTATTCAATATGAGGCTAATAGCCACAATATATAGATTACATGAGGGTACAAGAGATAAGGCAAAGGACAAGAGATAAGGCAATCATCTATAACAGACAATATATCCTTAACAAAATCCAAGTATACCGACTAAATCGTTAACAAAACTGACATAATAGCGATCTCCACGGATAGATGTAATGGTTGGCCACCATACATCAGTGAGTATGAGCTCTAGAGGGGTCGACGTTACATTATTTGAATCGGAAAAGGGCAACGATGGCTTTTGTCTAACTGACAAGCATCACACATGGATGGTGGCATTTTATCCCTTTTATTTATGGAAGAAGAAATATCCTAACTGCAAAACATGACACAAAATGGAGGTAGAAGGATGCCCAAGAAGACCATGCAAGTGCTCTAGAGAAGGCTTGACTATGAGAAGCGCCTCTCGCGTGATGGGCTTAATAGGATAAAGCCCACCTTCACATCTGCCTTCTAGGAGAGGGCTTCGAGTGATTCGGTCCTTAACAAAGAAATGGTTAGGATGAAATTCAAGATACACATCATTATCTTTAGAAAGATGATGTACAGATAGAAGATTCTTGTGAGCATGACAGACATGAAGAACATTTTTGAGTTGGAGATTTTTTTGAGGAGTTCGAATATGAGATTGACCAATGTGGTAAATAGGCATACCCGAACCACCTGCAGTCTGAACCTGCTCATGACCGGGGTAGCGCTCTTGCATGGTCAGGCGATCCTAGTCACTAGTAATGTGATCGGTGTCACTGGTATCCGGGTACCAGTTTGTATCTACCCCATACGAAGGTGCAGCGAAAGCAACCACATGCTTGTCATCTAGCTGGTATGCATGATTGAACTTGTGACAGCACTTGAGCGCGACATGTCCAACTTTACCACATATCTGGCACGGGACGATTGTAAGGACCCTGAAAAATTTCATTAAGCAAATTCATTAGTTAAGCATCTAATTAGTATATTAGGATGCAATTAATTGGATTAACCAGTGCTATGCATAGAAGTATAGAATGACCCTTGTGCCCTTTTGTATCCAGTAGAAGCTAGGGGTAAAAAGAAAGTGGCAGCACAATGAGGAGATAAGGATAAATCACAGTGGCACTCCCTTTTTTATATGGTTGTAACTGAGAGCCATTGCAGCAGCTCACTTCTCCCCTTCCCATTCCAACCGAGAGAGAGGGAGAACCAAGGCACAGGCACACTCCTCGTTTCCATTCTTCCAGCGCCGAGAGAAAGAGAGGGGGCAAAAGCAAGAACTGAGAGCCCATTGCCGAGCCAAGAGCAAGGAGGAGGAGCAACCGGAGCTCCCCAAGCCGGAGCCAAGGAGGAGCAGCAGACCGGCCACCTCGACCCCAACCGAATCGAGCCAAGGAGGAGAAGGAGTGGAGTAGGAGGGCAAGCTCGAGGAGATCAACTCGGCTACCTCTCCATCACGACCTCAACTCATCCTCAACCCAGAACCGACCCAAACCATAGGTGCACAAGTAGCAAGTAGCAGTAGAATGTAGCTTGTATAATGAGTAGATCGGGTAGAGTAAAGAGTAAATCAGGTAGAACACCAAGTAGATCGGGCCAAAAACCCGTGGTCTCAGATTTTTGGTACTAGAGAGGGGCTGCTTGCGTGTACACAGGATGAGCACTGGTTTTACAGCAAGAAACCATCCCACAGTGGATCTCGTGCACTAGATCATCATAGACCCCCACAAACCTTACCTTAAAAACCATCCATCGGGATCAACCGAAGCCACAAAGCCAAAAACCCCAAAACTGAAGAATCCAAAAATTCAAGCAGTAGAAACCCTAGAACTGAGCACAGAGAGGGAAACCCGTAGGGGAGTCGGGCTCGGCTGCGGGCGACCGAGCCCAGGGCGGTGCCGGAGCCAACGAGCTTCGTCGAGTCGGGGACGAAGCCGGCGGCCGAGTAGAAGAGGAGAAGCCGGCGGCCGAGTAGAAGAGGAGAAGCCGACGACCAAGTAGGGAAGAGGAGCGTCGGGCGGGTAGGAGGAGTGGTCGGCGTAGAGCCGGAGGCGTAAGGGGGGATCGCCCGAGAGAGAGAGAGAGAGAGGTGACTGAAGGAGGAGTCGATCCAGAGAGGGGAGACCGAGAGATTCAGCCAAGAGGAAGAAGAGAGAGGAGAGGTTGAGAGTTCGGTTGGTTGGAGAGAAAGAAAGAAAAGAAAGGAGAAAAAAAAAGAGAAAAAGGGAAGAAAAGAGGGGTGGAGAAAATTTAGAAAATGAGTTAATCTTTGCGATCTGTTATTAGGATAGCTTGTTAGTCAACCATTCATCTAAAAATCAAAAAGATGCTAAATAGCAGAGAGTAGTTAAGTTAATAGCCAAAAATAAGAATTAACATTATCTCTAATTAATATTGCTACTACTTGTGGTTGGCATCGTATTATGTTCAAAATTAATATGCTATAATTTTTAGGATAAGAACTAAATCAATCAGACCACCCTCTCCAACTCTCGAGCGAGGACGATTATATTTACGAGAATTCAGGCAAGATCCCTTTGATCATGTTTTATTAAATGTTTTTCAATCCTTTCATTAATTACATCACTGCATATGAAAATTTATATTGCAAATAAAACCTTAAATCGGATGCGGATGGTGGTATGGATTGAGAAATGGTTGGATGGATTGGTAATTGGATTTGGTATTGGATTGGTTCATCTAGTGAATGGACTAATTGGTGTATGTTTATTATGGTGGGTAGAGGGCGCTGATGAGATAGGAATAGCCGGCGGGGTCCTCTACATATGTTATGATATAAGGATGAGCAACTAAGACTCCGATAATAAGCCGTATTACAGTACCAACCATATTTTGTGGAATCAGTCAAAAAAGGTTGTCCTGGGAAGGTATTATGGTCTCCACATTGATGGTTAGGTAGTTAACTAGGAGTGTGAAGCTGGGTATGTCGGGAGTCCCAGTGACGGACACAAATCAGCTGCGGTTGATCAGGTGCTATATTTAAAGCCTAGGGTAGTACCAGTGCTGCTGTGGTAGCATGGTACAACTGTTACGCTGATGGTAATGGGGAACAGTCGATGACACCACTACTCGATGGCTATCGGGGTTGGAAATCTAATACTAGACTAGTGATAAACATTCTGGGGCCTCATGGGATGGGGTCACTATGGGTAAAGTGGTACGAACCTATGCACGGTCAAAATCATGAATTTATGCCTGTCTATTGGATTGGAGGCTACAGAAGCTAAATCTGCCTCTTATACGGGTGCTAGTAGCATTTTTAAATAATTAAAATCGCACACAACTTTCCTAATAGAACTCTATTTAATGAAAAATGGATTTTGAGAGAAAGTTGACTTGGATGAACATGAGAGGAATGATGTGAGGAAAAATTCATCTACTGCATTTTGCTAATAATGCTTGCTGAGTACTTTGTACTCACTCTTGCTAAATCTCCCCTTGCTAGGTATTGGCTCTGGTGCTCAAGCGTTAGGTTGGTTTGACGAGGCGGCTAAGTACTACTAGGAAGGGTAGAGTGATGAATAGCCTGGGCATCGGCTTCGTCAGTGTTTTGGGTGTAATTAGTATCTATGTATTATATTTTTGTTGTACTTAGATCTGATGTATAATTATGGTATTGGACATATTGCCCTGCGTGGCTTGGGTTGTAATATATTTACATTCAGTCTCTAATTATTGTTCTGTTGCAACACTCTGAACACGGTGTACTAATTGATAAAACATGGGTGAGCTCGATGTTTTGATTAGTCAGTGTAATAGTAGTGGTTACTGTCGTTCCCTGGGCTAATTGCGCGGGTCGCCCCAGGTGGTATCAGAGCAATGGTTACGAGAACTACACAATTAAATAATTAGAGACCGGTAGGAAAACCCAAGGAAAAAGATTTTCTGGCTATATGCAATAAGTATATTGTAATTCTTGTCTTATCAAATAATAGTAGTAACTTTAGCTCTATTGTCTTGTTGATTTTAATTGGACCATCAATGTTAAGTAGAACCTTTTTAAGGGGGATAGGGACACGTATTTATGCTTAATTATTGTTCTAGGTCATGTAATGTATGCTCTTTGTTAAGACAAGATGATGTTGTATAATTATTGTTTTCAAATTTCAAATGAGAACTAGTTATGCTTGGTTGCATGTTAATTTTCATACTACAACCATGCCTAGTGTGATAGTCATAAGAAACTAGGTCATACATGTTCCAGTTACTTAACTAATTTTGTTCATGCTTGTTTAGGTATCACATGCAAAATCAATGTCATATTTTATAACTGCATTCTAGCAATTGTATACCATCCCGTTTAATGCTTGCATCTGAATGTATGCTAGGTATCTTTCGTCTAGTCAATGATGCATGTCTTTAATTTCTTTTTGGTACAGATGTGTGTATATGACTATATATATGTATATAATTAGCTGATTACATAGATCAAAAGAGGAGCTAAGGACTAGGAAAGGTTCCCGGACACCTGGTTCGTGGCATGCTTGAACGCGTGGATCCAAGCGTTGCTTGAGCGTGATGTGTCGAGCAGTGCCAAGCTCTGTCACCAAGATTCTTTTATCGTTCTTCTTATTTTATTCTTTTTATCGGTGTCTTTTTGTGTTTATTGGATAGCATGACTCGTGGGCGTTGGTCTCGAGGGGTTCTGAGTGCCCATATACTCAGTTTCTGTTTCTTTTTGTTGTTCGTCTTCTTTTGTCATTAGTTAGTACTTTCTAAAATAGAGTGGTAAACAAGAGCGAGAATATCTGACGTCTTCTCTTGTGCTTAAAAACAAAACCATAATGGCATTTACTCACAATAACACTTCTCATCTTACAATGGAATGCTGGCATAATTAAAATTTCTATCCTTTACCTTCTCTACACAATAAGACCTCTTCTCTCATAAATGTATTCTAATTATGGTAAATGTCCAACCTATCCTTATGAAATTACTCTAGTTAAATATAAGAAGGGCAATTAAAACTAAAAATGAGCTTAAGACAAAGAATCAACTAGTTATGTCTTTTTAATGCTCTCTTTTGCAGGATGTCAGATCATGAGGTTAAAGAGCAAGATCTGATCATTAGGTTAAGATCTAACAAACTACCCTACCCAAGATCCAAACCATCTCAATGTTCTTGAGACTAGGCAACCAACACCACCTGGAGGTAACGCAAGCACAACTAGAACCCCGGATAACCCGGATCAGCTACAAAGAATTATGATGTACCTGGAAAGCTCTAGGAAGGAGGCTCAAGAGAGTCATAACCGGTTTATGGCAGCCCTACTTGTAAACTTAGTTCTAGGAACCCCACGTCAAACCAGAACCAGAGTCACCCTAGGAGAGTTCCTACAAACTGCCAGGGCGACAGCATAGGATGGGAAGATGATGAGCAAAGAGCCAGAAGGAAGTGGCAGCAACCAGGGTGTCTTCGGTGCTAGAGCACAGATGAAGCGAAGCAACGCGGGAAAGGGGGACAAAGTAGTGTAGTGGGTCCTAGCTGTAAGTGAGTGTGAGAGGTATATAAAGGAGTTTGTAACAGAAAGTTGTTACGAAAAAAAAGTATGGATTAAATTCCTTCTTCCTTCGTCTTTCACCCTTTCTGTCTCCTGTTCCCCTTTTCTTCTGAACATGTTCTTCCAGAATTGTTGTGCATCTTCTTGAAATTGCAAATCTCACATCAGAGGATTTTGTGTTTCCGATCAAGAGGTATTACAATTGGTATCAGAGCTAGGCGATTTGTTGGGAAGATTTTTTTTCTATTGAGCTGTAAAATCCCAAACAGTTTGGCGTACTCATGATTTCGTCATCTGAGATCGCATCAACGTAATCTGGTTGGCTCAAATCGATTCGACATCACGGCGCCCCAAACGCCCTCAGTTTAGACTAGATTTCTGTTAGAAGCGATGGGGGAAGCGGCGAATCAGGCGGATGCGCGGTGGGCGCAAATGGATGAACGCTGGGAATCCTTGCGAGCTAGCCTTGATTTTATTATGGAGAAGATTAAACCAGTGGAGGCAATTCCAGCAATCCAGGCTCAAGTGGAGGAGCATTGCTCGGTGTTCTCTGGATTGATGGAGCAGGTCCAAAAGATGACGCAAGCGATGAAAGAAAATCAAGGAATGCAGACGACAGTGCAACAGGAAGAAGAAACTGGGACGATTAGGCCACCTCCTGCACCAGGGGCAATAGCGATACATACAGGAGCAGTGACGGCAACATCGGCGGGGTTGTTTGGCAAGTGCACTTTATCTCCTTTGATATTCAATCCTCATACTCAAAAATCAGGTCGTACGGCAACAACACAAATGACAAAGGCGTTGAATACTGAGAAACGATCACCGCTGCCTAAACTGTCGTTTCTCAAGTTTGAAGGAGAAGAACCACGCATCTGGGAGAACCGTTGTTTGAAATATTTCAAGATGTACAATATTGATGAATCTTTATGGGTAACTGCGGCTGCAATGCACATGGAGGGAAATGCTGCTATGTGGTTACAAGTATATTAGGATGAGCATCCGTTGAGCAACTGGGAGCAATTCATGACAGAAGTAGATTTAGAATTTGGAGGGTATGATTCTCGCAGGCGCATGAGAGTTGATTCAAATACGATAGACAGGAAATGTGATGGCATATAAGACTCAATTTGAAACAGCAATGTATAAAGTTCAAGCATATAATAAATCTTGCACTAAGGAGTTCTTTGTCAATCATTTTGTCATGGGACTCAAGGACGAATTAAGGTATGAGGTGGAACTTCAATTACCTGAGTCTGTTCGGAAGGCATGTCTCCTAGCACAAATTCAAGAAGAGAAATGGGAAAAATTCAAATTAAAGTCGCCAAAGACGTTGATGACACCCAAGATGGGTGGTGCATACAATAGTGATGCCACGACAGGTAAAAATAAGGCAACGACGGATTATCTAGGCAGAGCGCGTTAGATAAGGGAGTATTGACGTGCCCGAGGTCTTTGTTTTAAATGTGGTGAAAAATATGATCGAGAACATCATTGCAAACCACTGTTTGTCGTTCAAGCTCATGCAATGGAGATTGAAGAACGCCCGGAACATCTCAATGATGAAGTGTTGTTGCTGTTAGAAGAGGCAGACCGTGAGTTTGAGCAGGAGCAATACAAACTCTCTTTACATGTTTTGGCTGGCACTGAAGATTATGAAACCTTGTGAGTCCGGGCGATGATAGGAAATTTAGTGATGTTGGTGTTGATTGATTACGGGAGTTCTCACAGTTTTGTGAATGCAACCGTCCTGGAACGCAGAAGGTACCGAACAGAAAGGATTCCGACAGTACAGGTTTATGTAGCAAATGGTGAAACACTTTCCTGTGATCGGTATGTACCTCAGTTGGAATGGTGGGCACAAGGGCATACATTTCAAACAGATTTGCGGGTTTTAGAGCTGGGACCATATGATGCGGTATTGGGCATGGATTGGCTGCAACTTCATAGTCCTATGACCTGCCATTGGAAGCATAAAACTTTGGAATTTGTGCATAAGGGTCAGAATGTTAAACTGCAAGGAGTGTGTGCCTAACGGAATGGGTTGGTGAATGAAATGCCATTAGAACAATTGCAGAAATGGAAAAGTAGTAATGAGGTCTGGGCAATGGCAATAATTCAGAACACTGTGTCTGTTCCGACAACAGACCAAATTCCGGAGGAAATTCAACAAGTTATTGATTAGTACATTGAGGTGTTTTGACCATTCTATTCCATGAGTTCTTGGGGCGATTCCAGTGAACAGTAGACCTTGCAGGTACTCACCTATGCACAAGGATGAAATTGAATGGCAAGTGTCGGAGATGTTGAGCACAGGATTGATACAACCGATTATGAGCCCATTTGCATCCCCTGTGTTGCTTGTCCAGAAGAAAGATTGGAGCTGGCGATTTTGTGTGGATTATCGCAAATTGAATAGTATCACTATCAAAAACAAGTTTCCCATGCCACTAGTGGATGAGTTAACAGGAACTCGATATTTTTCGAAGCTCGATTTGAAGTCCGGTTATCATCAAATCCGCATGGTAGAAGCAGACATGGAGAAAACAACATTCAAGACACATCATGGACATTTCCAATTTAGGGTAATGCCTTTTGGATTGACGAACGCACCAGCCACCTTTCAATGTCTTATGAATTCCATCCTAGCTCCTTATCTGCGGAAGTTTGTCTTGGTTTTTATGGATGGCATTCTCATATACAGCCCAACTCTGGAAACCCATGTCCAGCATCTATCCATGGTGCTAGCAATATTGAAGCAGTATCAATTGTTTGTGAAAAAGTCGAAATGTGCATTTGCACAGCAGAGCATATCTTATTTTGGGCATATTATTTCACAAGAGGGAGTAGCAATTGATCCAACCAAGATTTAGGCAATGGTCAACTTGCCCCAACCCATCAATGTAAGTGAATTGAGAGGGTTTTTAGGTTTTACAGGTTATTACCGAAAATTTGTCAAGGATTATGGAATTATTTTTCGACCACTTACGGGTTTACTTAAAAGGAAATCTTTTCAATGGGACCAAGAAGCTACTAGGGCGTTTGAACGTCTGAAGCAGGCCATGACACAGACACCAGTGTTGGCAATGCCGGATTTTCAGCAAGCATTTGTCGTGGAAACTGATGCTTGTGATGTAGGCATTGGTGCAGTTCTTATGCAAAATGGACACCCCATTACCTTTTTGAGTAAAGCACTGAGTCCATAGCATCAAAAACTGGCAATTTGTGAGAAAGAGTTTCTAACGGTGTTCATGGCAGTTGATTGTTGGCGTCCTTATTTGCAGCGAGGAGAATTTCTCATTAACACAGATCATCGTAGTTTATGCTATTTGGGAGATCAGCAGCTGGCCACAGAATTGCAACGCAAAGCGATGACTAAGCTGATGGGCCTTTAATTTAGAATCCAATACAAGAAAGGATCGACCGATCGGGCTGCGGACGCCTTATCACGGGTTAGTCATCTTATGGCACTTCAGGCTGTTTCTGGGTGTCAACCGTTATGGATTAAAGAGGTTTTAAATTCTTATGTGACAGATGCTCGAGCTCAAAGACTCCTGACAACACTAGCCATTCAGAGTCCTGATGAACAAGGATTTGAGTTGAGTTAAGGTTCGATTAAACATCAGGGACGTATTTGGATTGGAGAGAATTCGGCACTGCAAACCAAAACAATTAATGCTTTTCATGATAGCGCAATCGGAGGACATTCTGGCACTGCCGCAACACATCAGAGAGTTAAGAAGTTATTTGCATGACCTGGACTGAAGGGAGATGTGATCGATGTGGTCAAGCAGTGAAATATTTGCCAACAAGCTAAGCACGAACACACACGTATGCCAGGGCTACTTCAACAATTACCGGTTCCAGAAGGGGCATGGCATGATGTTACGATGGATTTTATCGAAGGGTTGCCACGATCGAAGGGATACACCACTATCATGGTAGTGGTTGATCGATTTTCCAAGTATGCGCATTTCTTGGCCTTAAAGCATCCTTTCACGACACCTCAAGTAGCTAAACTGTTTTTGGAGAATGTGGTCAAGCTTCATGGTATGCCGCGGTCGATTATTTCTGACCATGACAATTTTTACCATCTTGTTTTGGAAGGAGCTGTTCACGGCTATGGACAACAAATTGAAGTATAGCACGGCATATCACTCGCAAACGGATGGGCAGAGTGAGCGTGTCAACCAATGTTTGGAAATGTATTTATGATGTGCAGTGCATTCGTCTCCTACTAAGTGGTGCAGCTGGTTGGCAATGGCTGGGTTTTGGTATAATACTTGTTATCACACGTTGTTCGGTTGTTCCCCATTCAAGGTGCTATACGGTTCAAAACCAAGGTATGGAGCTATGCCTAGTGTTGTTACCGCCTCTAATTAGTCTATGAATGATTTGCTAAACGAACGAGTATCACATACTGCTCTCTTAAAACGTCATCTGGAAGAAGCTCAAAACCGTATGAAAATTCAGGCTGACAAAAAGCGGTTAGATCGACAATTTCACTATCCTCCTGGCATTGCTGACCTTAATATGGAGTCTGCTGAACCTAAATCAATTTTGGATCGAAGGTTAGTGAAGAAAGGCAATTCGGCAATTCCGCAGGTATTTGATCAAATGGTCCAATATCCCAGCAGAGATGGTTATGTGGGAAGATTTGAATGTGATCAAACATAGTTCCAAATGCCCGTGCTTGGGGTCAAGCAGATTCTGCCGGAGGGGGTGATGTCAGGGCGATGACACAGGATGGGAAGAAGATGAGCAAAGAGCCGGAAGGAAGCGGCAGCAACCAGGGTGTCTTCAGTGCTAGAGCACAGATGAAGCGAAGCAACGCGGGAAAGGGGGACAAAGTAGTGTAGTGGGTCCTAGTTGTAAGTGAGAGTGTGAAGCATATAAAGGTGTCTGTAACTGAAAGTTGTTATGAAATAAAAATATGGATTAAATTCCTTCTTCCTTCGTCTTTTGTCTTTCGTCCTTTATGTCTCCTATTCCCCTTTTCTTCTGAACATGTTATTCCAGAATTGTTATGCATCTTGAAATTGCAAATCTCACATTGGAGGATTTTGTGTTTCCGATCAAGAGGCATTACACAAACATGTCCACCTACCTTTGCCAAAGCCACATAACCACTTGAAGCTGATGATTGGCTTCAAGAAATAAAGAAGAAACTGCACATTGGGCTGTTCTGAGGAGAAAAAAGTGCAGTATGCCGCGTATCAATTGACCGACCCAGCTGCGAATTGGTGAACCAACTACTGTCGTACTCGTTCGGGAGAACAACCCATCTCTTGGACATAGTTCGCCTCCCAGTTTCACAACACCTATGTACCTCTAGGTGAGATGGATAGTATGAAGCAGGAATTCTGGGATCTAACCCATGGGAGCAAGACAGTGATAGAGTACCTCCACAAATTCAATGAGTTATCCCGATATGCCCCTGAGGAAACTGATACGGATGCCAAGAAAATATACAGGTTCAAGAAAGGCATGAACCCATACCTGAGGATGCATTTGACTGCTCACTTGATCACTGAATTCCAAGACCTAGCAAACCGGGCCATTATTTTGCAAGCCCAGTTAAGGCGCTCAAGATCAGCTAGTCTTGTTGCATCCAGGTAAGGTACGCGGGGTTGGGAGCGGTGGTGCGGGAGCCGTCGGCCGCTATCAGTGTGACGAGCTTCTCCCGGCACGGTCTGGTGCCATCAACCAAACCAACAAGTTGTTGGCTCCTGAGAAAGGGCATGAATTGTGCCTTCCATAGGAGATAATTCTCCCTCGTGAGCTTCCGAGTGACAAAGTGGCCGATGGACAGAGTGGGCAGCAGTCCGGCAGAAGAGATCGCCGGAACCACTGCATTCTAGGAGCAGGAAGAATTTGTGTTGGGATCAGGGTTTCACTTTTTGTTTCGAACTCAAATTTCGACATCCCAGCAGTATCAAAATTCGTGAAATTTTGCTCAAAACCGCTCAGTTCGAAAGTCAAATGAATTTGAAATCTAGTCAAAAAGGCTGGAAACATCCGAGCAAAATTCGCGGTTTTCGAATGAAAACCACTCGAAAAGGCTCGAAATTCGCTCGAGAAGCTCGAAAAACCGTTGGGTTCGAAAACTGCTCGAAAAATCTCGAAATTCGCTCGAAAAACCAATGGTAGTTGAAAAAATAGGGGGAAATGTAGAAAAAATAGGGAAAATTGTAAAAAAATTATTGTAAAATTTGGAAAAAGGCCATTAAAGGCAAAAAATGATATTTGAAGAATTACTTCAACAAATATTGCTACTAAATATAATTGAATAAATGTTGAAATATGCAGTGTTGTGGAGGTGTAGTCTAAAATTCTGATTCAAATGTTACACTGATTTGATTAACTATGATTTTTGTAGGCTGTAGTAGATCCTGTATTTCCATTTATTTTTTATGCACTATGATCAACTATGACTGTTTAATGCTTGCATTCGTGTTGAATATTTAGTTATGATATGGCTCTCTCTCAAAATAATAGAAAAAAATGATAGACGGTTTATCACTAGAAGTCTCATATAATTCTATATTGATTGTTGACAAGTTAAACCGGAGATTTTGATTTAGTCTAATGATTTCTTAGTAGTTTACATGTGGTTTTAAGAAAAACTCATATGTATTTTCTGAATACAGGTCATGATTTTATGGATAGTGCCCTTCTTGCCTCATGCTGCTAGTTTTACAAGAAAATATTGGTATTAAATATACTTCAATAAATATTGCTCCTAAATATAATTAAACAAATATTGGTACTAAATAAACTTCAACAAGTATTGCTACTAAATATAATTGAACAAGTATTGGTGCTAAGTATACTTGAACAAGTATTGGTGCTAAAATACGTTGAAGTAAATATTGCTACTTGATATACTTGAACAAATATTGCTACTAAAAATACTTATAATTTCTTTTTTTTTTGAATTTTCTAATTTCTACATTTTGAATGGCTCAAAAATGTCTCTAAACTTTGTTTTAAAAAAAATATTCATGCCAGAGGTCATAAAAATATTAATACTAATTTTAGGGATTTTTGGATAAATTTTGTCAGATATTTCAATTTTTTTGAATTTGATTTTGAATTTAAGCGGTAAACCGATCGGTTTTCTTTTTTGAATAGAAGCGGTACGGTCGAAATTCGCGAAAACCAAACGGTTTTCGTCGAAAAGTCAAACCCTGGTTGGGATTGACCATGGCGCTGAGATAGTGTGGTTCTTTTGGATTAATAAGGCTCTGATACCATGTGAACAAACAAGGTAGAAGAAGAGAGAATACAGCAGAACAGCGCACAAAACAATGCGCTGGATGCTTCATATATATATGCATTCTGCTTGTTAGTTTGTTACAGATGGTTGCTGATTACAACAAGATTAGTTTGGCTATGCAACTAACTAGCGCAAGACAAGGACATAAGCATTATCTCTAACAGTACTTATGTATACTCTCTCTCTTTGCTTCATAACGTGGCATGGCATACCCAATTTTACCCAAAAACTGTTGCCTGACTGTTGTCAGCAGTATTCTAGATTGTTCTCCAGTACACCATGACTACTCATATGAGTCCATCCTTTGTCATTTCAATGTATTATTAGCTCTATATGAGTCGTGTAAACTGTTTATTATTGTGTAGGTTGGATCAGAGGTCCAATGCCTCTCTTCAAGAGGAAACCTTTCTCCTTACTGGAGCCCCCTAAGGACTTGGATCCTAAGGAGAAGGTTTTCCAAATTCGGTTCACAAAGGAGATTTTCCGAGATTACCAGTATCCTCTTTCATGATACTGTTGCAGCTTAATTGATGTTTTGATTGTTATCTGTTCAGAAGTATCAAACATTGTTGCAATGCAAGAGTTTATGCCTTAAAACATTTGTAGTGGAGTATCAATGTTGTCCGCTCAATGCTTGTGTCCTTAACAACTGATCAGAGAATACATAAAAAGGTTGAACCTTTATCGCCAAAGAGTTTGGACATGTAAGGTGCCTGGAAAATCTAATTTGACTTTTGAAGAAGCTTTGGTGTCTGAGCATCATGCAGCGGAGAAGGCTAAAAATTTGCCAACAGAGCTGATGGCTCATGTTCTTCGCATGACTCAATACAGTAAGTGCAAACATTCCTTGATTTTATTGTGTCTCATGAATCTTGATAATATATTTTCAGTCGTATGTGTTTGCATTGTCAATAAGTTTTGTTGTTGATAGGCACACTACAGCTGTTCTCACTAAAATATCCAGCATTTCTTATTGTGTGTTCCCCCATTTTTGTTTTGCCCTAGATAAAACTACTATGAAATATTGGTACACAATTTTTTTATGCCATCACGCGCTTGCCACAGAAATTGGTGCTGCTGTAAATATTTTGATTTTTTTATCTTTTTAATATCCAACGGTACAAGCCTCTTTGTTATGTAGTATTTTTTGCGCTAATGATTTGGTTGTCACGATGTGGGTAATTGTTTCCATTCTATGCTTGGACTGGTTCTCTGCTGACATGACAAAAGTCTGTAATAAATAGACCTAATGTGCATACTTGCTCTTATGTTATGCAATGATAAAGTGCGCTCAGAACTGTTTTGGACCACTCTGTTTCTGTTCCATGAGCATCATGGGCTGCTCATCATTTTACGAGCATCTATGTTATTTCACTTAATTAGAATGGAAATGGAGTTCATGTTACCTTTTGTTTCAGGCACTCTTGGGTTACATGAGCTTGTCAACAAGATATATGCTAGTCTACAGGAAGATGTATTTGAAGGAGTAGAGTTACATGCTAAAAAGGGTGGTTCTGAGGCTGCTTGCAGGATTTTGAAGATTTTAGATTCTGGTGACACCAAGATGTATGAAGTGGGTTGGATTCGTCGAGACAAGACTGTGATCAACACGTCAGTAGTAAAAGCTGTAAATTTGATTCGCCGGAGGGCGCCTGTTAGTAGGTACACACTGAAGATTTTTATTAGAGATGCAACATCACAAAGTTCCCCGTGGATTATACATGAAAATCTTGCCAAAAAATATGGTATACCCATTGATCCCCCTAACGATATGATGGTAAGTTGGTAAACATCCCTCTTTCATTTATTTTGATTCTCATGTATTTTTATAGTACTAAAGCCAGCTTTTCTTTTTCTAGTATGGTGAATGTTTGCAAAATAAAGGGCGGAAAAGACACTTGAATGGAACTGTAGAAGATGCAAGAAAAAAGTTGAAGAAAGGTGATTCAGCAGAACCTGAAACGTTTGTTGCAATGGTTTTGTTAGCAGCCTTTTGACTTATGGCATTCATCCAAGCTTCTTACTATTGATTTTTGTATGGTTGCCAGATGAGGAACATGTATATGTTCCAGTTAAGTACCCAATAGATGATCTCTTATTAAGGGCTGCTGCAGATGATCCTTCTTTGTCGAAGAGACCTTCTCTGGCTACAGATTTTGGAATACCAAGATATTCTGTGGGAGATCTCCTTATGGTATGGGACTTCTGCTTGTCTTTTGGGAGGGTTCTGAATCTGTCCCCATTTTCGCTAACAGATCTGGAGAATGCAATTTGCCACAAAGAAAGCAATGTTCTTCTCGTGGAAATACATGCAGCAGTATTCCACTTGCTCATTAAGGATGAAGGTGACTATTTCTCTATTCTGCGGAACAGGAAACGGAACTTAAAGGTTTTCCTCTTTTCTGTTAAAATCACCCCTCCCTCCCTCCCCCTCCATTGAATATACCTTTCATTTTTTTTGTATGCATCCTTAGCAGGTAAGTTTAGTAACATGGGGTGAATATCTTTGTGACTTCTTGGAAATAACAAAGATTGAAGAACTCTCCAGTAACATTGCGACAGTAAGAAGGGGTTATTATGGTCTTATTGATACTGATATAAAGCTTAAGATTCTCCGGGAACTAGTAGAAGAAGCTATTACAACTTCTACTATAAGAGAGAAACTAAGTGAGCGGGTGGACCAGCAACAAGCTCTTGCTGCAGCAAAAAGAGAGAACACCAGAAAGGAAAAAGAAGAGCAAAACTCAAACGTTGAAATTGCCATGAGAAATGAAAAGAATCAGACAGATGCCGTACAAGATGGCAACGAGAGTGTTGATGAGCAGGGTAAGGGAAAAGAAGAAAAGGATAAGACCAATATTTCTCAAAGCAAGACAGAAGGGAAATGGTATCAGGTGAGCACCTGAGTCTTGCTTGTGCAAATGCACCTCTATATATTCCATTGCCACTGGCCACGATTTATATTGAGCCTAGTTATTACACTTACGAAATATCAATATATTTGTAGGTACGGCACCTTGAAACGGAGATTGAGAAATTATCCATCCGTGCCAACCCTCTTGGAAAAGATAGGCACTATAATAGGTATTGGTTTTTCAGGCGTGAAGGAAGGCTTTTTGTTGAAAGTGCAGATTCCAGAGAATGGGGATACTACAGCACTAAGGAAGAGGTGATTGCTACGCTTTGATACCTAATCTCTCTGTATTTGATATTTATGATTGTACAATTATAAGGTTCTTTTTCAAATGACAGCTTGAAGCGCTCATGGGCTCGCTGAATGTAAAAGGTATAAGGGAGAGAGCTCTGAAACGGCAGCTGGACAAGTTCTACAATAAGATAAGGTAAATAGATCTTTATGAACCTTACCACTGATTGCCGTTGAGTTTTGGTTCTGTAGATCCTAGAAAGGGGATAACATTATGCTTGTTCTTGACATAACAATTCATTGTAGGCAACATATCACATGAAAACCTCTCTTATCTTGTAAACTCCGTGGAAATCATATGTAAAAGTTTTAAAAAATTCTCAAAAAATTGTCATGCGTAAGGGAGGTGAGCTTCTACAACACTGTAAAATTTGAAGACTAAAATCAATCACATTTGAAAGATATAAAAAGGACAAATTCAGCATGAATAGCGATTTTTCAGTCCATCACTATTCATCTCGATGCTTGTCAATTTCATATCTTTCAAATGCGATTGAGTTTGATCTTCCAATTTCACATGATAATAGAAGCTTACCTCTCCTACGTATAGTAATTTTTTTGAAATTTTTTTAAAACGTGTATATATGTTTTCTACGGAGTTTACATGATTAAAGTGGTTTCCACCTGATATGTCGCCTTCATTGCATTGCCTTTTGACCTCATATGATGGATTTTTTAGAAACGATTATTATCCCTCGTACTATAATCAGTACACTTGTTCTATTATACTTGCAAGCACAGGGTTCAGCTAGGGCTGTGCAC
Source organism: Rhipidocladum racemiflorum (assembly GCA_036346355.1). Taxonomy (NCBI): domain Eukaryota; kingdom Viridiplantae; phylum Streptophyta; class Magnoliopsida; order Poales; family Poaceae; genus Rhipidocladum; species Rhipidocladum racemiflorum. The sequence goes on from CM070572.1 coordinate 25,141,542, forward strand.
GGTTTTACCGAACCGAAAAACTGTACCAAAAAAATCGAACCGAAATGGTTAGCTCGGTTTGACTCGTATACGGTATTAGATATGGTATAGCAAAATTTTGACTTTTGGGATACGGTTTTTGGGTAAAAACCGCGAGTAAACAAAAATAAACCGAATACCGAAATAGGGAATAAAATACATGTTTAATTTGATAAAGTAATGGTCAAATGTGTATAAAATATAGTTTCACATGAAAATAATCTCACTAGATTTGTCAATTTTTACTAACGTATACTTAGATAGGGTAATAGTCAAAAGTATGTATTATAAACCATATCGGTATCTAAAATGATAAGTGAAAAAGAATAATTCACGCTAGTTTGGTAATTAAATATGGTATTTACCGATACCGAATCGAAATATTATGGTATTTACCGATATCAAACCGAAGTTCTATTTGGTATATTTGGTATCATATTTCAATTACCGTATTTTGAATAAAAAAAATGTATTTACGAATTGTATTTACCAATTATATCGTATGCACAGCCCTAGGTTCAGCTCATAAGCCATCTACTTTGAATTCTTGATTCTGGAATATTTGCCATACAACTATTATTTGATCAGTTTTATTTTCTGGTGCTACAATGTCCACCACTTGCTTTTAATTGAATGGCAGCGCTCCTGCCTTTTTTTTCAAAAAAAAATGTCCACCACTTGCTGAGCCTGCAGTGTCTTGTATGATTTGATACGGACCTTCCAGGCAGCTTGTTGCAGACTGCAATATTTTATTTTTCACGCCAGAAGTAACAAGTAAAGCGATATTGCAGTGTTGCTATTTCATCAATTAAGTTTGACTAATTATTTTCCTGTTCCATGTTACAGTAATGCTCTGGAGAGACGATCAAAAGATATCACTCACAAAATATTACTTGAAGAGGCTGTACTGCGCCGTTCAACACGTGTCCGGGCTCAGCCTAGGGATAACCCTTCCATGGCATTCCTCAAGTATGTCAACAAATGGAAGGAGAGCTCAGCGACCGGATGACATGGTTTGCGGCAGGAATTTATGAAGCATTTGCAAGGTGGTCTCTGTGATCCGCCATCCTCATGGCTCTTCTTTGATCCATCGTCAGCAGCCACCAAAACTTGTATCTCGACTCCGTACTGTTTGCTTTGGTTGTGTCCTTCTTGATATGCACAAATGGAAGGACCTTTTTCTGCCTTCTACTGAACTTGCTGAGCCCTCTAGAGCCATCTTTTAAACTATCCCCTTAGTGTAACTTATCGATCTTACATGTAAACATGGTACGTACTAGCGTTAGGAATCGTAACCGATATGCTGCAGATGTATGCTGGTTCGATTTTATCTGTCGGCCGGACATGCTTCCCTCGTTGTAATTGTTCTCGGGAAAGATCTACAAGAGGTCGTATTTTGCTTTCCCAACGAAAATTGACGGCTGTTCGATTTGCTATCAAAATTTGGTAGTGCCTACGAAAATCTTGTAACGCTAATAAAATCTAGTATCACACGTGGGCAATTCAAGGGCGAGGAAATCATATCGCTCACTAAAATTTTGGTGACACCAACATTTGGTTGGCCACGATCCAAGCAACATTGTTTTTTTGTTTTTGTTTTTTGCCAAGATTTGACTTTGTCTAAGATTTTGCTATGACAAAATTTTAATTTGGCTTATTTCGGCCATCAACGAAACAGCCTCAAACCGGACGAGAGCATAGATACGGCCACGGGGTCTTCACGCCTTCCGCGGCTGTGAGTTCGTAGCAGTTTAAAGCCATCATTTAGGTACATAAATTATGGTTACCAGTAATGCTGGAGTATACACTGAGACTTACAGCTTTTTTTTGTAATATAATTATTCCATTCATATACGTTAGCTGTTCAACGCAAGACGGTAATTAAGCGTCTGTGTTCCATGCAGTAAGTACGTACACTGTACGCCACAGCACCGACGGGGCAAGCCTGGCCGCAAGGCTGTGTAAGCAAGCCTGCTCCGTTCACTTCAAAAAAAAAAAAAAAAACAATATTGGTTGCAACCAGCAGGACAACGTGGAGGAGTGAGCATCCACAGGAACAAATCGACCACAGAATGGCCGAAGCAGGACCAGCAGAGAAGATCTTTCTCCTCCTCTCCCACTTCGCACAAAAACAAACAGGAGAGGCCGGCAGGGAGGAGGAATAGCGAACACTATAAAGCTCCTCCATGGCCTCAATTACATCAAGCACTTCACTTGGCAATTCTCTGCTGTTCACTAGGCCAGCCATATACTTACAAGCCTGTGGCTTCTTTTCTGGCAAGGGAGAGATGGCTTGCCCTTCCCAGTCCATGCTCTCTGCGAGCAGCTGCATATTCCTGAGGAACAACAAGCCGCAGGCTACTCTTCTGCGAGGAGGAGGCACCAGCGGCAGCAGCAGCAGCAGCAACAGGCTGTTTTTGCTCTCTTGCAATGCTTCCTCCTCCTCTTCTTCCTCCTCCCCGCCGGCGCCGGCGCCACCGCAGGACGAGTCCGACTGCAACGAGGAGGAGTGCGCCCCGGAGAAGGAGGTATCTTATCTAGCTAACACCTATTGTCTGGCTCTCCTTCCCTGGTCCTCTTCTTTTGGACATGACCGAGCTCTGAGCGACACGTGCCGGTGAATTTGTTGGTGGTTTTTTTTGGTCTCTTCCTAATTTGCTTGGCTCGTCTGCGCAGGTTGGGAGCCTTAGCGCGGAGTGGTTGGCCGAGGAGAGGACCACGGTGGTGGGCACATTCCCTCCCAAGAAGAAAGGATGGACTGGCTACGTCGAGAAGGACACCGCAGGCCAGACCAACATCTACTCTGTGGAGGTAACCAGTTGCAAATTCTACCTTGAATAAGCTGACTGCCATAGCAGCAGCAGAATCCTTGTCTCACCGTCTAACGCTGACCGTTGCTTCTTACCACCCGAATTCCGCAGCCGACGGTGTACGTGGCAGAGAGCGCCATCAGCTCCGGCGCCGCGGGGACGTCGTCGGAGGGGTCACAGAACACGGTGGCCGTCACGGCGGGGCTGGCCCTGCTCTCCATCGCCGCCGCGTCGTCCATCCTCGTCCAGGTGAACAGGGACCAGCCGCAGGTGCAGGGGCCGGGCTACTCCGGCCCGCCTCTCAGCTACTACGTCGCCAAGTTCCAGTCCGGCGAGGCCCCCGCCGTGGTCCCGCTCCAGTCCGGCCCGTCCGTCTAGGCGGTCGCCCCCGAGGCGACGTCCGGCTCGCCGACCGTGGAGCCGTCGGCCGCGTCGCCGGACGCAGAGCAACTGTCCTCGTGAGCTAGCTATTGCGAATAGATAAAAATTAAGAGTAATGGTGCGTCTTCAAGTGTATGTCGAAGCATTTGTATGCTAGGGCAAACAAACTGATGAAAGATATACAAGTGTTAAAGCTTCGTGTACATACAACTACATCTACATACAATGTAAGGCCCGTATTTAAAAAGGTGAAAAAGAAGACTCCCCTCGGACCGAGCCCCTTGCCCGGCCCACTCTCGTCTTCGGCCCACCTGGCCTCCCTTATCCTCTTCCTCGCCTCCCTTGGGCCGTGGCCCATGCACCTCCCCTCCCTTTTAGGCCGGCCGGCCAAAGCGGGCCACCCCACCCCTTCCTCTCTCTGTCTCATCGACAGGTGGGCTCGAAGCCTCACCTATCAGTCATTTTCAACCTCCGGCCTCCCGTCCTTTACTCCCTATTTTCCTCCATGGATGCACACGGTGGAGTTCCAAATCCCACTGATTTTGCTCCTTTTTCGCATAGATGAGATCCACCATTGCTCCAATTTTTCGTCGGAATCCTACGCCGGCCACCACTTTTCTCGTGCCCGAGCGCATCCCTATCCGTACATCCCCAAGGCTATAAATACCCTCCCCCCGAGGGGCTCCCCTTCTCCCCCACTCCCTCCCCCTCCTCCTCCTTCTCCTCTCGCTCTCTCCTGCACCCAAGCGCTCCACCGCCACCCTCTCTGTCAGGGCCATTAGGAGGAAGACGAAGAACAGGAGAACTCGGCAGTAAGGATAACGCTTCAGCGACTTCCCTTAAAGTGACATCAATGGATAGAAAACAATCAGATCAGAAGGAAAACCATCCAACAGTCAGATGAAGAGCCACAGTAATTACCGAAAAGAATTAGGATGAGAAGCTTTTGTCGTTTATCACTCTTTTAGTTTTGTTGTGTTCTATTTTTACTGCTTGCCATCAGTTAAGATCAAATGAGGTAATTGTTGATGTATAAAAACCCAGGTTGATTGGGAAATGGGATATGAAAAAGAATATTCCACATATCACAATGTTCTTTAGTTTCTATTAGTTTTGTTAGAGTAACCCTATTTTGTCTTCTGTGTTCGATCGAAGTGTTCGATTTTCCTATTAAACTGATTCAGTGAAGAGTGCGGAATCCATCAGGGTCCCGACAAATTGGTATCAGAGCATCATCTTTTCTTGGTGATTTTCAAGGGTTGTTGGAATGGGGTTGGTTAGACCGTAAAATCCACCAATCTGGTGGCATCATCGAACAACATGCCAAATCAATTAGGCGGTTGAGTACAGAAGAGATGGTGATGGATCTCCAAGAATAAATTGACAAAATCCAGGGCCGGCTTGCTGATATGGAGATCCTCAAGTCATATGTGGCGGAGATAAAAGGTTTACTGCTAGGGAGATCTCGTCAAGTGATAGATGCAGTGGAACAACCAGTTTTCGTCGGAGCTTTTGAAGGTATTATTCTGCCAATTTCTTCGGATTTGAACAGACAGGGTTCATCAACGGGGCAAATTGTGGTGAGTATGGATGTACCTCCTCTACTGGAATCCCATATGCTAGGAAATAGCCATGTACCAGTATATATTGTAGCTGTTAGAACTGCATAACACTCTTAATTGAGGACTTACTGAGGGATGGGTGTTATGGGAAACAATCCAGCTCTTATTCCTCAGTTACCACAGCATATTTCTTATTTTATGCAGTCACCAACTAGAAGTGGGTGCCAACCGATTCCAATATATTATCACCCTGTTCTTCGACAGAGTTTACCCCAAGGTGTTTCACATAGTATAGGAGGAATGACTCAGTCAAGGCATTATCCTGGAGTTTAGTTATTTGGTGCTCAAAGGAACATGTACTGTGGGGGAAAACAATAGCACTCATCAATATGCGGAAGCTGTCATTAAGGGACCAAAGTTGGAGTTATCTTTGTTCTCAGGAGAGAATCTTATAGGATGGATAGATCATTGTGGATTTTTTTTTTGAGATGGCAGGTACTCCTATTGAGCAGTGGCTTAATTTGGTTGTGGGGCATTTGGTTGGTCGAGCAGGAACTTGGTTTAAGGGTATAGGGATTCCCTGGCAAACGCTGACTTGGGTTCAATTCAGTGCTGTTTTGTGCGATCGATTTTCAGAAGCAAGCGCTCATGAAGCTGTTGAAAAGTTACAAGGTATAAACATATAAGCACTGCTGGAAAATATAATGATTATTTTGAACAATGTGTTGAGATAGTCAAGAGAGATCACTCTTATCTACAAGAAAATTACTTGTTAAGTTGCTTCATTGGAGGACTCAGAGATGAAATTAAGTATAATGTAAGTAGCCACCAACCAAAAGGTCTATTGGAAGCTTATTGGTATGCAAAATTAGAAGAGAAGGTAGCCAATGCAAGAAGGGCCAGCCAAATGGGAGGAAGCTCCAAGACGAAGACTTATGTTGCATAGAGATCAACAAAAAGGTCTATTGGAAGCTTATTGGTATGCAAAATTAGAAGATAAGGTAGTCAATGCAAGAAAGGCCAGCCAAATGGGAGGAAGCTCCAAGCCGAAGACTTATGTTGCACAGAGATCAACAAATCCAAGACCACCAATGGTGGATAAGAAGGATGACAGGAAAGGCAACCAAGTTGAGAAACCGGGTAGAAATTGTTGGCACTGTAGAGAACCATGGACTCCTGGTCATAACTAGCATTGTAAAGTTCGGAATGCTCTGCACACTCTATTAATGCAAGGAGAAGAAGGGAACATGCCTGTTGAGGAGAATGAGCACACTGAGGAACCTGCTTGATTTGTTACTGCGCCAGGTAACCCAGAAGTGACAACCAAGGTAGAGACTCAAGAACAATTATTGCTTATATCAGCTTATGCAGCTCACAGTATGTATGGACCGGTCACTTTTTCGCTGGTGTTGAATATTGGAAGAAAGTGAGCTATAGCTTTATCGGATAGTGGAAGCACAAATTCCTTCATAGACTATGAATATGCGGTGAAAAATGGATGCGCTGTGAAATCTATACCCCTTAAGAAAGTGCAAGTGGCAGGTGGTGGAGAATTATCGTCGGATGCTCAAGTGGACACAGTATACAATCCAGTATATCACATTCAACACCACTTTCAAGTTACTGAAACTGGGAAACTTTAACATCATTTTGGGAGCTAACTGGATATATGATTATAGTCCTATTAAGCTAGATTTCATGGAAAAAATGGTTGACTATTAGTAAAGATGGACAACCAATTTAGTTTGAAGACCACACTCAACCCACAACTAATTATATGCTGAAAGCTGAACAGTTCCAGAAAAGGGCACAGAAAAGGGTGAGTGGATTTCTAGTTCAAGTCAATTTCTTAAAATCTGAACAAGTCGATACTAAGAATCAGTTAAACCCTGAGATTGAGGAAATAATGGACAGCTACTCTAATGTGTTTGCTGAGATGGAATGTTTGCCACCAAAGAGGGAATGTGATCATGTAATACATCTGAACGCTGGGGCTGAACCACCTAATTTGAGACCATATTGAGTCCCACATCATCAAAGAAATGCTTTGGAGGATATAATTAAGGAACTTTTAAAGTATAGGGAGATTAGACCAAGTAGTAGTCCTTACTCCTCTCCTGTGGTCATGGTGAGGAAGAAAGATGGAGCATGGAGAATGTGTTTGGATTTTAGACAATTGAATACTTTGATGATCAAGAACAAGTTTCCTATGCCTATGATTGAAGATCTACTAGATGAAATGTATGGCTCTATCATCTTCTCCAAACTAGACCTAAGATCTGGGTACCACCAAATTCGGATGAATGAAGATGACATCTCTAAAACAGCTTTCAAAACACATTTGGGACACTACGAATATATTGTCATGCCATTTTGATTGTTAAACGCGCCTCCTAATTTCCAAGCTCTAATGAACAATGCCTTTTCAGAATATTTAAGGAAATATGTTCTGGTTTTTTTATGATATACTTGTGATGGAGAGCCGCCCAGGTCGTCCTCGAGTTGTTGGATGAACAGTCGTTCCCGTCGGATTTGGATCCTAGCAGCAGACCACCGGAGGTGATCTCGATGCTAACAACCAAGCCCAAACGAGACAACTCTCCAAACATCCAAACGACTCGACAACAACCCCGGTATTCCCCCGGTATGTGATCCGAAACTCGCCCAGGATCCCCACATACCGGTTCCCAAGTCATATCACAACAGTTCCCACAAAGGGGCATCGAGCCCAAACTCACTACCAGAGACGCACGAAACGCGGAAGCAACAAAACACACACGGCACACGGAAGCCCAAAGGACGACCCAACAACAGGGAGCGAAAAGCCGACAGGTTCCAAAACAGAAATAAAGGTGCAACCGTTTACAAAAGTAAGGCCAACTGCCCTATACAACAAAAGTAAAACACCCCGGAAGTGTCATGCCCTGAACACTCCCGGGCGCACGAGCGTCGACAGCCTCTACTCGGTGCCCCGCCCGGTCACCGATAGGCAATAGGGGCAGAACTCACACCCCTCGGGATCCTCACCTGCAAAACCACCAAGCAGAAGCCTGAGTACAAAAGGTACTCGCAAGTCTTACCCATGGTCCATATACGACCGACTCCAAAGGATATGCATTTGGATGTAGCAAGAAACAAGCTGAAGGTAAACTTGCGGAAATGCCCATATTTTGTGGTTTAGTTGCTTAACTACTCAATTCACCCAAGTCTTAAGCGGTACATTATCGCACCTACTTCTAGCATGAATTGTAATCAACATTAATTAAAGCAAACACCACCTTTCAAATCAAGGCTCAAGCCCAACGGCGAACCACATGTTCAAGTTATTTACTACGCAGAAGAAGTTCAGATCAAGCTTGCTCATATCCGAGAGCACGGCAATTCGAATCGCTTAATTAACCCTGCAGGGAAGCATTGATCGCACGACACTTACCACAAGGGCCTAGTGTCAACCCCCTCCCAATCATACCCAATCGCTGAAGCGTCCTCCTGTGGCCCGAAAACCTAGCACCCCCTCGAGCTGCCCCAAGCCCGGCTTGGCGCTCGAGAGTCGGCCTAAGCCTCGCCCTCAACCACGTCCAACCACAGGAAGTTACGGTCCATCGATTCCGTATGAGAGAAAGAGTGGCTTACCGTACCATAATCGGGCATGCGACCAACCGGGGTGTGCTCAAACTGATTCCACTTACGGATCGGTCCTTAACTGACACAGACGAGGCTACACATTTGAGTCTCCATACCCAAATGAACCAACTCCCCGCCCGGTCCACAATTCATTTCTTTTCAAAACCTTTCCCAAATCCAGGTCCAACATAACGTAACACGTGTGTAATAATAACAACCACAAGTGACAGAACCCTCCGTCACTTGGCCCGAACCCGACACCTAAGCATTTCTAAGCGTGACTCAATATCTTACCCATAAGCTAGCTTCAAGGACAGGATTAACAACATCAAGGAGTAAATGCAGCAATTAGGATCTAACCTAACCCACAATTCAATTCCTAATGCAAATACTTAATCAACGAATAAGCAATTTATTCACGAAAGTAAATTTATATAAAGGATCAAATATGCTTAGGGGCTTGCCTTGCTCTTCTGCTTGCGGATCGACAGCAACGTGCCCTTCGGCAACTCCCTCAACCACGGCCACGTCAGTCGCCGCGGGATCGATGTCTACACGAACATGATGCAGGATGAGATGCATGCAATGCTAAAGAAACAAAAACACTACAACAATAAGATGCAAGAAAGGAAACGAAACAACAACCCCGACGAAACGGCGCAACCGAACAGATCAGGTGAACCCGGACAGTCCGGGTTTTTCATCCGGACAGTCCGGCTAACCCGGACACTCCGGTCGCATATACCGGATACTCCGGACTGGGGCGGACACTCCGGACTGGGGTGTCCGGACACTCCGGCCCAGGCGTGTTTTACCCAATAACTCGACGGATCGAGGTGCCGCCAAGTCCAACGGCTTCACGGGGACCCGATCTATGACTTTCCTACACGCGGCAAGGCCGAAGAAGCTTTTAGCTAACCCAACTCCACGAGGAACGACACTAGCCCACGAAACCACTAGCCAACTCCAAACGACCCTTGGATCGGCACTACCACGACCCGATCTACCTCTCTAGTACCCACACTTGCCAACCCAAGCTCCACACTAACCCTAGAATCACTACAACCAAAAACCCTAAAGCTCAAGATCTAACTCCAAAACCCCAAATCTAAACCTAAGCTCTAACTCCCACCATTGATGACCCTAAAACCCAAGAAACCTACGAATCAACCCCCAAGAGAAAAGCCTACCTCCAAGGAAGATGGAGGAGGAACAACGCCGGGGTAGAGGAAGGAGGACGCCGGCTTGAGGACGAGCTAGAGGATGCCGGGGAGGAGCCACGGAGGTCGCCGGCCGGTGGGAGCTCGCCGGAGAGGAGCTAGGGTGGTGGAGAGTGCATACACGGGTGGAGGAGCAAAAGGGGAGTAGAGTGAAATGAGGTGGGGGCCAATGAAACAGGATTTTTATACAAAACCCCCGCAGATACCGGACTCTCCGGACGCTCAACCCGGAGACTCCGGGTTGGGGTCTTCGGTGGAATCAACCCGGACACTCCGGACATTCAGTCCGGACACTCCGGGTTGGGGTGTTCGGTCAGCCCAATCCGGATACTCCGGACTTTTATCCGGACATTCCGGGTTGGATCCGGACACTCCGGATGTTTATCCGGATACTCCGGATGTCCCAGGAGTTCTTGAAGTTTGGGGCCTTGACAATACTCATTTACAACAAGACTTTTCAAGACCATAAAGAGCATTTGAGGACGCCTTATAGTTACTAAGGGACAATCAATTGTTAGCAAAGAAAAACAAATGTGTTTTTGCTGTTTCCACTATTGAATACTTGGGCCACATTATCAGTCCTAAAGGGGTTTCAATAGATCCAAAGAAGGTGGCAGATGTACTCAGTTGGCCTAAGCCTGACAATGTCACTAAACTGAGAGGGTTTCTTGGATTAATAGGGTACTATCGACATTTTGTCCAAGGTTATGGTCACATTTGCATACCTTTATTTGATTTGTTGAAGAAAGATAGCTTTAAGTGGGGGCAGGAGCAGATAGCTTTAAGTGGGGGCAGGAGCAGACCAAGACCTTCAAACAGTTAAAGCAAATCATGACTTCTTGTCCAGTGCTGGCTCTACCCAATTTCACCAAGCCTTTTTATTTGGAAACTGACGCAAGTGGGACAGGGATTGAGGTTGTCCTTATGCAGTCTCGTGACCTATAGCATATTTTAGCAAAGCATTAGGGATGAGGGCATCTGCCAACTCTATTTATGACAAGGAAGCTATGGCAATCTTAGAAGCATTAGAAAAGTGGAGATATTACTTGCTTATAAATGCTGTGATTATTAAAACTAATCAGCAAAGCTTGAGGTTTATCACTTCACAGAAGTTGGTAGAAGGGATACAACATAAATTGATGTTGAAACTTTTGGAATTTGATTTCAAGATTGAGTATAAGAGAGGTAAAGAAAATAAGGTTGCTGATGCATTATCTCGCATGGATCATCAGTCTACTGATGCTGAAGTTTGTGCTACAATTACTTATATAATACCTGAGTGGGTGAAGGAAATCAAGGCTAGTTATGAGAATGATGCACATATAACAAAGATTCGGGAACAAACGTGAAGCTACAGTGCTGTGTTGCTACAGTAATCCGGTGGGAACCTATCAGCAAGCGATAAACAGAACGAAAGAGAGAGGTTAGAGGTGATCAGGTGGGGATCAGTGCTTCCATGTAAAGGAATGTCAACATGCAATAAATATTGGTGGTTTCGGTATTTGATATCTCTCTTATTGTGATTAATTCTCTTGGTTTAGTCTCTTAGTTTAGTACTGTTTCAATTATTTCTTCCGCTATTTAGTGTAGATTAGCGTATCTAGACACTATTCAAGAGTATTTAGCGCCAACGATCCTTCACTCTGTACAAAGAATGGACAAGCTCACTCTCCGCCGGCAGTTTTTCTGGCACTGTGCTGCTCATTGAACTAGTCAAGGCGATGTCCCCTGCTGTACTTTCGGATGGTGAAGAGGAAGCTCTGAACAAAGATTGAACAACTCGACCTGGCACTGAGGTGCCGATGTTGGTTGTGATTTCGGTTAAGCTAACAGATCACCGAAACTTAGGGGCTAGGTCCACTAGTCTCGCGTTTTGATCGGGAACGCTTAACACCTTTGGTATCGGTCCCGTCAGCCATCGCTACATAGAAAAGGGGAGAGATTGGAACTCGGGGTTCGTGTGTGCAGACTCGAGTTCCCTTACTCCTAATAGTCCCATCCGATCCGGGTTAACGGCGCAAAGGCTGACGAAGACCGCCACCGTCCCGTGAAGATCACGATGCACTCTTCTTCTTCACTGTCATTCTCTTCACCGACGCTCTACCCCAATGACAACCCTAATGGCTTCCAATTCTTCGGGTCAGTGAATTATCTAATTTCCGCATTATTCATTGTGATCATGACTTAGGCTAGTTGATGACTTTAACTTAGCCCTTAGAAATTATCTAACATTTGGTATCAGAGCCGATCTAGCCTATTCATGTTCCTCTTAGCCCGGTTTATATCTTAATCCCTTCGGTTGATGTTGTTTTGGGGGAAATTTAGGCTTGGTTTAGCACTTAATTGGTTCGGATTAGGGATAATTAGCCTCAATTAAGCATATGGAAGGAGGGGATTGGATCGAATTATAACCCTAAAACCCCAAATCCCCTTCAGATTCGAACCCAAATTGTGAACCCAAAATCAGAAATCCCGAAACCCTAAGATCCCAAATCCCAAATCAATCAAGCAATCTAACGATTCTAAAAGGGGTTTAGGGCTTACCTTGGTTGTCGCTGGAGTTGCGTGAGGCCTTAGATCGTCCGTGCTTGTGCTCCCTCGCGGGCTCCTGCTCTGCTCCTCGTGCGAGCGCCGACGTGCTGCCTTGTATTCTCGCCCGCTTGCGTACGCGTGCCGTCGCCACGGCATCAATCCTCCCGCGTGCACCGTCAGCGGCACCTCCCACTCGCCATGACGCCACTGTTTTGCCTGTGAGTGTGTGCGTGTTTTCCGGGCGAAGAAGCCAAATGCGTTTAGGGTTAGGGTTGATTTCGTTAGCCCGTTTTGTTCCCTTCCGATTCGATCCGAACCGTCCATCTGGATCTGACAGCTCGCATTCAACCTGCTGCTAGGCCGAGCTCGCGCTGTCAGGCTGGCAGCGCTTCTGGGCCATCCGGCTGGGCCAACATCGTGGTTGGACCGTGTTTGCGTTCTGGGATGTGATTGCACTAGCATTTGGGCCACAAGTTTAATTACTGTTTTGAGCCCTTTTTATTGCTTTAGCATTTTATTAGCTCAATTCATTTTTGCTTCATTATGTTTCATTTAACTTAGCAACAATTAATGTTTATGATTAAATTTTCTGAGCATTATTATAATTGTTAAATTTATGATTAAATCTTCTGGACTAATTAATTAATGTGATGATTATTGTTCAGCTCATTTCAATATTTGATGTATTATGCCTTATTTAATTCAACAATAATCATTATTTCATGATTAATTTCCTAGGCATTATTGTTATGATTAATCCTCTGAGAAAATTAATTATTATGACAGTTATTTTTTATGATGATTGTTCCTAAGTGTTGTCTCTAATTAAGATAGAACCAACGGGAAATTTTGATTAGAGACCATTATTTAATGTTTAAAAATTGGGATTATGTCATGACAGTGATCATATTCTGACTAACGTTGTTTACGAACATGTGTCACCCATAAGATAATTTAGTTCTTTTCGTTTCTGCCCAACGGTGATGCGAATTAGAACTATTAAATTTTCTGTCATTAGCATGTTATTAATCAGACCAACGTAGGGTTAATTTCATGCCAGATATTACTTTATTGTTTACCAATTCATGTATATATTCAATAATGAACACGTCCAATATTTCTAGTACTTTAAATGGCATTGAACAACTCTCTAGAACTAACTTTCCCTCTTGGAAAGAAAAATTGCAAATCGTTCTTGGAGTCATGGATTTAGACTATGCATTACGTGAGAATGCTCCTATAGCTCCTGCCGCTGATGATGAGAGTTTCACTAAAAAAAAGGGAAACTCTATGACTTAACAGCGGAGAAGTGGGAGCGGTCCAACCGCATGTCCTTAATGATTGTGAAGAGCACGATATCTATTGGAATAGGGGAGCAATCCCTGAATCCAACAATGTTAAGCAGTGCTTGGCTCAATCGAGAAACAATTTAAGAGCTCCTCAAAAAGGTAGATGCCAGTACTTAATTATGAGGATGCTCACCTCCAAGTATGATGACTTAAGTGGCCTAAGAGAGCATATCATGATGATAACTGAAAAGATGAGAAAGTTGCCAAGAGGGGAGGGGTGAATAGGCAATTTAAAATTTAAAGCTAAATTCGTCGCAGTGGAAAGAGTATCGGAACTTCCGGTATAATATCGGAACTTCCGAATAGTTCGGAACTTCCGGTCTATGTTCGGAATGTCCAATAGTCTTTAACTTTGAGAAGAGACTACTTCAACAAACAAGCTTTAGGAACAATCTAAGTAACAATGACACACAATACGAAAAGTAGGAGAATAGGATTTGTTCCCGGAGTTCGGATTCTTGAGGGAATCCTACGTCTCCGTTGAGGAAGCTCCAAAGAGCTGGGTCTTTTCCAACCCTTTCCTCCCAAACCTCGGTCGCACTTGAGGCTTGATTTCACTATTGGATCCTTTCCTTTTGGAGGTGGAACCGGCCTTCACAAACTTCCCACGGCTTCCCACAAACGTTGGGAGTTTGTGAGTGATGCCTAGCCGTCTAGGAGTCCTTCAACCTCCAAGAGAAATGAGTGCGTTTGACTCTTGATCTTGGAGATGCTCTTTGGTGCTCAAGATGAATGAATCTTTCTTTTTCTTTAGCTCACAACCACACTAGATTTCCTCACACACTAGATGATCACTAAGATCAAAGAGGAGGACTCAAGAAAGCTCTAGAGTGTGCTCAAGGTGCTCAAGTGTTCAGCCAAATGAAGTGAGTAACCCACAAAAGGGAGAGGAGAGGGGTATTTATAGTTTTGGTTCAAAACTAGCCGTTATACCCGCACTCAGCCACACATCGGAATGTCCGATCCTAACATCGGAACATCCGATGAGTGTAAATAACCAGAATTGGGACAGCTCCCAACGGTCGAAAACTACAAGCATCGGAATGTCCGATCTCAACTTCGGAACATCCGATGACACTCAGGGAGAGAGCTCAACAAAACTTTCTAAGTCCGAGTCGGAATGTCCGATGTGAATATCGGAACATCCGAACCAAACAGAGAGTTCCCAAACTGAGAAACAGCCACTTCGGAACTTCCGAAGTTGAACTTCGGACTGTCCGAACTAAACAGAGAGAACCCTTTTCGAGATCCAACAGGCATCGGAATATCCGATATGGAATATCGGAATGTCCGACCCAAACAATGAACTACGAACTGAAGTGCAACCACACATCGGAATGTCTGAAACTTCGGAACTTCCGATATAGAATCGGAATATCCGACTAGAAAATTGCAACTTACTAAATTCCAATGCATGGGAGACTACTTGAACACTCTCAAGGGACTAAAGATCATTCATCTAAGCGCATAGACCATCTCTAGATCAATTTCAACACACCCCTCTTAATAGTACGGCAAACCTATGACTCAACAAATTAAAATTACATCCGCAGTTGCCGTTTTTCTTACTCAATGACGTTCGAGGATGCTCGATGATCGTAGATGATCTCTATTCAACACATTCACCTGTTCATAAACTAGTTGAACATGTTAGATTCTTTAATCGTTTGTCATTAATCAACCAAAACAACATTAGGGGCCTAGATGCACTTTCAATAACTAATATGGCTCCCAGCTTAAGGGCATGGACATGGAAATCTCTGAAAGTTTTATGATCCACTTCATTATGATTCCCCTTCTGCTGAGTCTGGTCTTTTCACGATAGATTATAACATTCAGCACTCGAAAGGAGAAGTGGACTATGAGCGAATTGATTACCATTTGTGTCCAGGAGGAAGAAAGACTAAAGGCCGAAAAGAAGGATTATGTCAACCTTGTAGGCCATAACAAAAGAAAAATTCCAAGGAGATCATAAGTCTAAGAAGAAGCTGCACTTCTCTCCCAAAAAAAAAACTAAATCAAGCAAGTTTCTCTATTAGATGATGATGGTGTTACTTGTATCTTTGGGAATAATAAACGCGTTGTAAGCTTTAAACCTAATAATGTTGGTCTCACGATTCGACGAGACAAACTCTCATGTATCAATGAATGTGTGTGATGCCACCGATAAGCGAAAGAGAAGTCTAGGTGATGAGACTTCATCGAAATTGTGGCACTGTCGTTTAGGCCACCTTTCGAAGGGGAGAATGGAACATCTCATTAAGGAAGAGATACTCTATCCTCTAGACTTCTCTGACTCATATCATTGTATTGATTGCATTAAAGGAAAATGTGTAAAACAAATTAAGAAAGGAGCCACACGAAGCATAGGAATCTTAAAATTAATCCACACTGACATATGTGGACCTTTTTTCTGTGACTTCAGTTGATGGGTATAACTCCTTAATCACGTTCACTAATGACTTCTCCCGTTATGGCTATATTTTCCCCATTCGTGATCGATCTGAATCACTCCATAAGTTCAAAATATTCAAGGCTAAAGTCAAAAATTAGCATAACTCGAAAATTAAGGTAGTAAGATCAGATCATGGAGGAGAATATTATGGGAGACATGATCCTTATGGACAAATTCCTGGTCCATTCGCTAAGTTTCTTTCAGAAAATGACATAATAGCACAATATTCCACACCTGATGAACCTCAACAAAATGGAGTAGCTGAAAGGCGCAATCGCACCCTTATGGATATGGTGCGTAACATGTTGAGTTACTCCAGTTTACCAGTTAGTCTGTGGATGGGAGTATTAAAGACAGCCGCACACATACTTAATCAGGTTTCCAGTAAATCAGTCCCTAAAATTCCTTATGAATTGTGGACTTGAAGGAAACCTAGTTTAAAGTATTTACGTGTGTGGGGTTATCCTGCTGAGGCTAAAGTCTTTAATCCACATCTTGGATAATTGGATCCTAAGGCAATAAGTTGCCATTTTATTGGATATCCTGAAAGGTCTAAGGGATATCGATTTTATTGTCCAAATCATATCACTAAGTTTGTGGAAACCCGCTATGCTGTATTCTTAGAGAATGATGAAATCAGTGGGAGCTCAGAGGCTAGGAAAATAGATCTTGAGGAGATTCGGACTTATGTACCATTGCCGATAATCCAAGAGACTATTGTTCATGTACCTCATACAGTTATTCCTCCAGCTGAGAATCCTGGAGTTGAGCCCCTATCTGAGAATTCAGATTTCAACAGTACAACACCTAATGATGAGCCTCAACTACCTTCTGTGATAACTAATGAACCACTAAAAAGATCACAACGGGAAAGAAGATGTATGTGACATAGGAAAGGTGGATGATCCTACATCATTTAAAGAGGCTATGATGACTAAAGATTCATCCAAGTGGCTTGAAGCCATGCAGGATGAAATAAAGTCTATGAGAATTAATAACGTTTGGGATCTAGTAGAAATTCCTGATGGAGTCAAAACAATAGGTTGTAGATGGGTCTATAAAACTAAGCATGACTCTAAAGGAAATGTTGAAAGATTTAAGGCGAGGCTTGTAGCAAAAGGGTTTACACAAAGAGAGGGGACTGATTATATTGATACTTTTTCTCCCGTCTCGAAGAAAGATTCACTAAGAATTGTCATGGCGCTTGTTGCTCATTATGATTTAGAGCTACATCAGATGGATGTTAAAACTGCGTTCCTAAATGGTGACTTGCATGAGGATGTTTACATGGCTCAACCGGAAGGTTTTATCATGGAAGGCAAGGAACATATGGGATGTAGACTTAAAAAAAACTATTTATGGACTAAAGCAGGCGTCTAGACAATGGTATCTTAAGTTCGATGAGACCATAAGAAATTTCGGTTTCAAAGAAAATGAAGTGGACAATTGCATATACATTAAGATTAAGGGGAGCAAATTCACTATCTTAGTACTTTATGTGGATGATATCTTATTGGCTAGCAGTGATAAGGATATGCTGCATGAGACCAAAAGATTTCTTTCCGCTATTTTTGACATAAAGGACCTTGGTGATGCCTCTTACGTTTTGGGCATTGAAATTCACCGAGATAGGTCCAAAGGGATATTAGGCCTATCCCAAAAGGCATACATTAACAGAGTGCTTAAGAGATATAATATGCATAACTGCTCTGTCACGTCTGCTCCTATTGTAAAGGGCGATAAATTTTGAACATTCCAATGTCCAATGAATCAATTAGAAACTGATCAGATGAAGGGGATTCCTTATGCTTCAGCTGTCGAAAGCATTATGTATGCTCAAGTTTGTACTTGCCTTGATTTAGCTTTCGTAATCGGGATGCTTGGCAGATACCAATCAAATCCAAGGTTGGACCACTCGAAAGCCGTTAAGAAAGCCTTGCATTATTTGCAAGGCACTAAGCACTACATGCTCACATATAAGAAGTCTGATAACCTTGAGGTTATGTGTTATTCAGACGCTAACTTTGCAAGCTGTGTAGATACTAAGAAATCCACATCAGGTTATATCTTCACACTTGCGGGAGGAGCTATTTCGTGGAAAATCTCCAAACAATCACTTGCTGCATCATCAACGATGCAGGCTGAGCTTGTGGCATGTTATGAGGCTACTGGGTAGGCTGTATGGCTTAAGAACTTTATTTCTGGACTAAGAGTGGTTGACAGTATATCGAAACCACTAACGGTATATTGCGATAATAAAGCCGCAGTTTTCTATTCAAGTAACAACAAGTTAAGTGGTGCTGCCAAACACATTGACATTAAGTATCATGTTGTGAAAGATAGAATCCAGGATCAGAAAATTGATGTCAAGCATATAAGCACTAAGTCTATGCTTGCGGATCCGCTCACTAAAGGCTTACAACCCAGTCTCTTTCGAGAGCATGTTGCTGACATGGGTTTATTGGAAAGCCTTTGATTCTGGAAATAAGGACCATAAGAAATAAACGAAACTCCAATTAAGAATATGTAATTATTCAATTCAGATGGAATCGTATACTATGGATACTGGGGTTCCAGCGGTGACTTTATTAACTGTTGTAATACTTTATCTTGGTGTGTTATTCTGTTGAGAATGGACTTATGATATTAACCTTCAATCAAGTGGGAGAATGTTGGTTGTGATTTCAGTTAGCTAACAGATCACCGAAACTTAGGGGCTAGGCCCACCAGTCTCGCGTTTTGATTGGGAACGCACCAACACCTTTGGTATCGGTTCCGTCAGCCATCGCTACATAGAAAAAGGGAGAGATTGGAACTCGGGACTCGTGTGTGCAGACTCGAGTTCCCTTACTCCTAATAGTCCCATCCGATCCGGGTTAACGGCGCAAAGGCTGACGAAGACCGCCACCGTCCCGTGAAGATCACGGTGCACTCTTCTTCTTCACTGTCGTTCTCTTCACCAACGCTCTACCCCAACGGCAACCCTAATGGCTTCCAATTCTCCGGGTCAGTGATTCATCTAATTTCCGCATTATTCATTGTGATCATGACTTAGACTAGCTGATGACTTTAACTTAGCCCTTAGAAATTATCTAACAGCCGAACCTTCTCCCTTAGAAGTTTCTGGTCAACCATAACCGGGGCGATGGACATAAACTTATTTCAGCAGACGGTATACTCTTGAAGATGTCAACAAAAGTAAATAAATGAAGTGTAAAATTCTAGAATTGAATTGCTTCCGTTAATAGATGAATCATATGCACCCAAAAACAGACTTATCATAGCAGGGAGATGGCAGTAAAACAAATAAAAAGCAGGGTATATAAATCATACTTTTTTCTGGAGGGCCTTCAAATTGTTATTAAGGTTATCTGATTGGCCTTCAGTAGTTAGTTTGCATGTTTGCATCATTGATAGTTCAAGCTTGCATGCAGCTCTGACAAGATCTTCCTCTAGAAACTTAGCATCTTTTGCTTTCCACACCACAAAGTGGAAAAGACAAGCACACCATGCTTTGTCAAAAACCAATCTGAATTTCTTCCGATCAGCAACAATGGAGGAAGACTCCTGGTAATTAGAAGATCCAGTAGAGACAACATCTAGAGTTGACTGCGTCAATATGCATGCACCATCTAGCCCAACGAGTATTGTCTTAACCAACAGTTCAAATTCCTTCACAAAGTTTGCTTCCGACTCCACAAGTAGTTCCTCTCGCTCACCTCGTACATTAAAAACAGCACTTGGATGACCAAGTATCATGTAAGCACAAAGCACTACCCTTAGTGAATATCTAGGTAACTTGCTAGTGTCAGAATTTCTAAATGCCTTTTCTGGTGTTACTCTAGCTCTTCACGCACTGCTTGATATGATCCCCCTCCCTTGTGATCCCAGGTGCTTGAGCAGATGGTCGATATTTTCTGGTGTTGATGAACTTGATGACTGAGAAAGAATAAAACAACTCTCCAAATGATCAAGCAATGCCCTAGTGGTCTGAAGAACTGTAGGAGATTCAATGCGGAGAACTAGTTTTTCTAATGGCATAGACATAGCAGATTCCTGATTTATTTCCAGCATGTCAAAGGCCCTAGCCAACGCCACTGTTGTCTCCCTAGATGTCACGAATCTTCTCCAGCATCGGAAGTGCCATAAAATGAAGAAAAATCAATAAAATGTAATCTACACATAGAAACCAAACAATTATATTAATAGTTGGGGACTGTAAAAGACCATACCTTGCCAGCTTTCTTGAAAGAAAATCTCTGTGTTTAATTGAACCAGTATGTATAGAGCTCTGAGGACTTCCTCGCTGCCTCAAATACTCAGCTCTCTTCCGCTTTGCCTGTCTATGCACAGATGGGTTCGCAATGTGAGTCAAAGAGCTAAAAAAAAAATACTCAGCTCTCTTCCGCTTTGCCTGTTTTTGCTTCTGCTGGATCGCAACCGTACACGCTCCCTGTACTTGTTCTCCCACGTCACTCTCTGCACAAGAACCTTGCCGTCCTCTCCTCCAGCGCAGCCCACCTCTGCAAACGAGCATGCAGGAGTTGCATACAGTTCTCCTCCGCCTGACGGACCCGAGACTCAATTCTCATGCCAAGCTCGTCCCTTTCCCTCTTGGACCTCATTTCCGCATCATTCTTGGCAGCTAGTCGCAGCTCGTCCAGCTCAGCCAACCGACTCTGTTCCTTTGCCAAAAGGCTCAGCCTGCAATTATAAAGTAGTTTTCACTGTTAGCTTCCCTCAAATAGAATCGAGTAGCATGCTCTGCCGGGTCCCTCCTTTGGGTACCTCTTCTGCTTGGCAGCCACAAGCTTTGCTTCAAGGCGCTGCTTGGGATCCTCATCCTGAGAAGGCCATGAAGGGCTCCTAACCGTGCGCCTGGCTTTGCAGGATAATGCTTCAGGGAATCGCTGGAGGATAACAACTCACATAAGATAATATAAGCCATAGCGATCATATTTCTCTACCAGTCCTTGGATTAAACTTGGCAACAATGCCCCCATTTTGGTTTTTCCAAGTGCCCACATAACTCTATAGGATGAAATCAACCGAGCAGTAGGAAGAATAAACTTCCTGCAGCCAGAAAATTTGGCAAGAAATTGTAAGTGGGAGCTGAACATCGTTATCATCAAAACAAGCCTGGGCACCCAGTTTGTCACGCACAGTTCAGACAAACTGCAAGTGGATCGCGACTCCCAGGTTTTATTAAAGAAACTAGAACAGCATCAACTTGCCAACCGATTTGCAGCACTACATGTGGCTGGCTAATTGCTTCTAGGCTAACAGAGTTCCGTGATCCAACCGCAAAACTATGATTTTATTTACAGCGGAAATCTCCACTCCAAAATCTTACTCCCCAACTGTCAGGACCTGAAGGGTGTGATCGAACTGATCTTGCAAACGAAGAAACAAATAGAGGTAGAACGTCCAGGAGAACGCAAGAACCAAGACGCTAACAAACTCTAAAGACAGCTAACAAACTAAAGCATGAAAAGATATGGTGAATATTCCTTCCAGTTCCAGATGGTCCGGGCTTTATACCCAATCAAAATTACAGCAATTGTCTGTCACTGAGTAAAGAGTAAATGGTAAAATGACAGAGTAAACACGAATTAGCGACAATGGATAGGTTCCTAATTGTCGTAAATTACTATAGCTGGTCCTCACACCGTCCGATACAATTTTCTCCCAATCTGATTGATTGTCCACCGTTGATCGTCACTTGGATGAAATCGTTGAAGCGTTATCTTGCCCACCGACTACCCACTGTTCTTCGTCTTCCTCACAAGCAACCTGACATCGGGTATCTCCTCGACCGTCACCGGCGCACCGGCGATGTCTGTACGCGCCTGGAGGAGCCTCCTCCTGATCTGCGGCGGTACCCTGGGCGGCTGGGCACCGGTGACCCCTCCTCCACGGGTATCTCTAGCGCCACCGCCTCCGGCACCCCCATTCCCCCTCCGATCATCGAAGCCCAACCAGATTCCACCAAATTTGGCGGTGTCGTGTCGGGCTCTGCTCGAGATTGCACGAATTCGACAAATTCTCAAATCCGCCACGCAGCTCGCTGGCTGCTGCTTCCCTTCTTTTTTGGGGACTGCGGGTATCGGCTTCGCTCCAGAATGTTTAAAGCAGAACAGAGTGACGACGCAGCGGTGCGTGGCCCGCATGTCAGGGGGAAAGTGGGGTAAGGGTGTTTCGGTAATTTAGGATTTCTTTTAGATGTATAATAGTAGCAGACGACTACTAATCCTCCATCTCGTTAATAGTTAATACTGAAGACAACTTCACAATAGTTTATCTAAAGTTTATTTCTATATAACACTAAAATATTTTAATCAATGACACAAAGTGTCCGTAACAACTATGGGCCTATTTGGGAGATTGTCGTTAGACTGAAAAGTTACTTTTGACTTGCTTAGCTATAAAACATCTGTAGCTGACGGCTGTGGCTTTTCTTGATATGTCATTTCGCAAGCTGGCTGCTGCAGCTGTAGTTTTTGGAGGAGCAACCGAGTGGACCCAAGTGAGGAAGGAGTCAGGGAGGCGGTGTCCGAGTCGGAGGAGTCAAGGAGGCGACTGGGTGAGGTGACGACGGGGCGAGGAGGGGGGCGGTCGAGCGAAGCTATAGCTGAAAAACACATCCCTAACAGCTGTGGTTTTTAGGGGTGTTTCAGCTATGACTTAGCTGTGTAACTGCTTTGCAGCTGGGCTGTTTGGGGGAGCTTTAGGCCCAAAGATGAAGCATAGACCCCCAAACAGAACATATTCAATGGTGGCTCGTGCTGTCTATTTGTCCTTATTTAATGGGTTTATATTGTCTACTACACTCTCATCCTTACATTAGTAAAAATCATGCGTAGCAAAGCTTATACTAAATTGTTGATATTACGTTGTTGTAGATGCTCTTAGGTGTTGGCCATTTAAAAGAGCCATCGAGGTGGAAGCAATCGTTTTAGGTCATGTTTGTTTCGGTTTAGTTTTTTTGGCTTTTAGATTAAAGCGGTCTTTTGGTTTAATGAGCTTTTAAGCCGTCTGCTTTCAAACTAAGACATGTTGTTTGGTATCCTGGTTTATTGATGGGTTGGATGGTGTACCTTATTGATGAAAAGTCTAAAGTAATCTAAATGAGATGGGGGAGGGATTCTTAGTTTATATATGATGGCATTTGGTGGGTAATTTTGGAGACTTTTAGTAGCAAAATATTATTTTATAAAAAAAAAACCAAAAAAGCACCCTTTACCTGGCTTTTGGCTTATAATTATGGCAAAATATCCGGTGCAACCACCATTTTCGTGAAATCACCGTGCAACCCTACTAAAAAAAGTTCCAAAAAATTCTGAAAAAAAACTATGGATGTACATCTCAACTTACCCCATCTACGTATAAAATTTCATGATCAAATATGTTCTATGCTAGAAGTTATAAAAAATAACAAATTTTGTGTTATCTACTGTAGCAAGATTCCAAGCGAAAATTTGTCTTTTTTGTAACTTCTAGCATAGGACGTATTTTGATCATGAAATTTTATACGTAGATGGGGTAAGTTGAGATGTACATCCATAGTTTTTTTCAGAATTTTTTGGAACTTTTTTTAGTAGGGTTGCACGGTGATTGCACGAAAATGGTGGTTGCATCGGATATTTTGCCTATAATTATATAGAGACTTTAGGCTTTTTTAAAGCATGGTTGAAAAATCAGTCATTTGTTTCGATTTAGGCTTTTTAATTTTTAAATCAGTGAAAAAGCCGAAACAAACATGACCTTAGTTGATATGATGAGCGGTAATTTGTAAGCAATAGTTTTAGTTGATAAGATGTAGCAACAACGTCTGATGTTTGAGCAGTGTTTCTATGTTTTTTCTCTTACTATAAGTTGCATGAATTTTAAAATAAGCGAAAATATAAGTAATCACTATCTACCTTTCATTCATGCTTTAATATTTATACAACTTTAAAATAGAAAAACATAAAAACACCTCTCCGAATGTTTACATCTCGCGTGACAAAAACTCAAGGAAACATATTCATGGTCAATAGCGAAATAGGAAAGGCTTGTATACATCAGAGTTTCGCGTCAAACCTACGAGTATACGTTCAACTGATTTCAATTTCATGGTTAAATTGCTGATAACGAGCTTACCTATATATCTATTCTGATCGAAAGAAAAAAGAGCCAATCACAGAGCTAAAAAATCATAGGAGATGCTTGCATTGCCTAGCAAATCACGCGCCCGGCTCCTCTACAGGCCGTAGCGCCGGTCAGCACCCACCGACCCACAAATCACCGGTAAGGGTATACATAATGATTCTCAGTCAGCAGTCTGTAGAGTGTGTTTAGTTCCTGAGATGAGGTTGAATGGGATGGTATGATTTTGTACCATTTGGTTCTATTATTTTGGATGAACGAGATGGTTCAGTATCTAGAGGGAATATTCCTCAAATTTGTATCACTTGATCCAAGATGGCATGGTTCCATTCATGTTTCAAATCTCATTTTGGTATAAATCTCGGAGGTGGCCGAAATTCGAAATCCCGCTGAGATTCAGAAATTTTGGACAAAATTCGGACAAGATGCAAAAACCAAATTTCAAATCCGTTTTTTTTCAACCGGGAAATCCGAGATCTCGGCCAAAATCACCGAGATCTCAGCCCACATTGAACCGACCAAAAAATGGTCCAAAACACATTAAAAAAATTTAATTTTTTTTTGAGTGGTCTTGACACATCACTAATGTTTCCATAAAATTTTCAGATGGTAATCAAACATGAGGAATTTTTAAAAAAATCTAACAGTGCTATTGTCCTGATAAAAGTGTTGATCACCAAATTTCAACCGAATGGAAAATGGTGCAAACCACATTAGAAACTTCTGAAAATTTTTGTGAATGGTTCTAACATATTCATAATATTCTCATAAAATTTTTAGATGATGATCAATCCTTATGAATTTTAAAAAATTCAAATAGTGCTACTAAAGACGAACTGACAAAATTCACCTGAATGAAAAATAGTACAAATCACTTTAGAAAATTTTGAAAATTTTTGCGAATGGTCCTAACACATTCATAATATTCCCATAAAATTTTTAGGTGATGATCAATCTTGAAAAAAATTAAAAAATTCGGACAGTCTTAACCGACAAATTGAACCAACCAAAAAATGGTCAAAAACATGATGATCTTGATCTTAAATCCAATCAAATCCAATGCATAAAATTTAAAATCTGGCAAAAAAAAAAAACCCACCAAATTTCGACTGAAATCACCGAGATTTCGATCGAAATCGCTGAGATCTAGCCGAGAAATCCGAAATTTAAATTTTTTTACCCGGCCGGGATTTTGAATCTCGAAGGGGTCCGAAATCCAAAATCTCGACCGAGATTTCGGATTTCGATCTGAAATTTGAATCCTTGGTTCCATTTAAGCAACCAAACGCATGAATGAATTTTTTCTTGAACTATCTTATACATGTACCACTTGATACAGGCAACCAAACGCACGTAAGAGATATCACATAAAATTTTAAGTGATATAGATGAGAAGGAAGAAAAGAGAAAGCTATTATCTACTATTTAATAGATATTCTTATAAATAGTTTTATACTTTGTATATCATTGTATAGACAGTTTGTTAATTGAATAAGAAACCATTACATATAACTATATAGATAATATATTGTATGAGTTGTTTTTAGTTCTATTTGTAAATGATATGAAGATGTATTATAGACAGCTGCTGTCTAAATTACTATACACTAGTTACATGCCCGTGCGTTGCTACGAAAAATAAAGATTAAAAATAAAAAAATTATTTCACAAGATCAAACATCTATCTTTAACGTTTCGTTTCTTGCGAAAGCTGGCTAATTAAAGCAACGCTTCGTTTCTTGCGTAGGGCAATTAAGCGGCAATTAATGACGTGGGAAGAACATACCACTGTCACCAAGTGCTGCTTTAGAATAGTAGAGATGATCTAACGACGCACCTCTTCCGTCCAGTTGGGTTGAGCTGAAGAACTATAATAATTCCAATTTACCCCGCACGAAACCGGCAATTACACACTCACATGTACGGGGTGAAAAAAGGGCATATAATTCCCATTCCGTCTGGCGCCATGTAAAAAAAATCAGCACGGAATATTATTTTTGAGCTCTAACTCCGTATATAATACTATTTGTATATGTATTCAGAAAAATATGTTAGGATATAGAGAGAGCAATATCCTCTCTGAATTTGTATTTAGTAGGATATCTGGAAGATATCTGATAAATCAACAAATGACTATCCGATAAAACATCAATATTCTCTGACTTTCTAGTCATTTTCTAATTTATAATATAAATTTACATTTAATTATATTTATATTGTTAAGTAGAATAAATTGTTCCCTAATAGGTACTATAATTTGACATTTTCATTACTCAAATTACATCTTTTCTTCCTGTGCATATTATCCGCGTTCGATTCGAATCATATCTATATTTGTCCTATGTCTGTATCCAAAAAAAACCATATTCGTATCTGACGTAAAAACATAGGTTAAAATACAGAAAATACAATCTTATCTTATCTTATCTTATCTCTACTATATAAAGTGAGAGTTTCTTCCCACGTCACATTAATTGTCCTGCTTAATTGCCCTACGCAAAAAACGAAGCATTGCTTTAATTGGCCAGCTTTTGCAAGAAACGAAGCGATAATTGTCCTACTTAATTGCCCTGCTTAATTGCCTTACGCAAAAAACGAAGCGTTGCTTTAATTAGCTAGCTTTTGTAAGAAACGAAGCGTTAAAGATAGATGTTTGATCTTATGAAATAGTATTTTTTTATTTTTTAATCTTTATTTTTCGTTATCAATTTTGTTTTTCGTAGCAACGCACGGGCATATAACTAGTATATATAAAGTGAGAGTTTCTTCCCACGTCACATTAATTGCCCTGCTTAATTGCCCTACTTAATTGCCCTGCTTAATTGCCCTACGCAAGAAGAAACGGCGTTGCTTTAATTAGCCAGCTTTTGCAAGAAACGAAGCGTTAAAGATAGATGTTTGATCTTATGAAATAGTATTTTTTTTTTATTTTTTAATCTTTATTTTTCGTTATCAATTTTGTTTTTCGTAGCAACGCACGGGCATATAACTAGTATCCATCTATATCCGAATTGGTTTCACCCCTACCCCGCACATGTAACGCATAGAAATCGCCTTAGGGCATGTAGTGGTATAGATGGTGGCTATCTATAATGATCTCTCATATAATTAATAGATTATCTGTACAATGATATACACAGTATAAAGCTATCTATAAGACCGTCTATTAAATAGTAGACATTATCTTTCTCTCTCCCCATTCTTTCTCATCCATATCATCTAAAATTCTATATAATATACTCTTGTAAATAAACAGCTGACATGCACTGTTATATATACCCTTACGGCTGCAATTAAGGATTGCAAACAATCTTGGCCGTCTATTCTAATAAAGTATAGTGTCCCGCTGATTTGGATCACCCGCTCTATCCCGCGGTCGGTACTGCAAACTGCTTGGTTGCAGACACGCTACCGACTGCACAGAATCGTTTCCCACTGGATCGTCGTTACCCACTCGAGAGTCGAGACACGAACCCCTCTCCCCGCTCCCCCCCGAAACCGCAGCCCCCCACCCCCATCCATCCCTCGCCCCGCCGCCGACGACCAATCCAGTTCGATCCGTCTCTCGGTAAGCTCCCGGTCGACCCAATTATGCCCCGGATTTTTGCGCGACTTTTTTCGTGCTAGGGCTAGGCCGGGATCGGCGTCTGTGTCGGAGTAGCTCAGGAAATATTCGTTTCTTTCACGGTTTGGTGGGTTTTTTCTGCGATGGTTTCTGACGATTTTGATGCCAGGAGTTGTTGGGTTGGCGGATGGTGGCGAACCAGGAGGCGGCGGCGACAGAAACAGCGCCGGCGGTGGACCCGATGCGGCTGGCGTCGCGGTGGCGGTCCCCAGCGGATTGGGAGGCTGCGGCGGCCGAGCTGGAGGCGGAGTCCTCGCCGTCCGAGCTCAACACCACCAACAGCTCCGGCCTCTTCGCCGTCGTCTCCACCGACAAGATGTCCGTCAGGTACCTCGGCGTCCACTACCACGGCCACGACGTCGGGGTCGTGCAGGCCAACCGCCCCGCCCCCACGCGCCGCGCTGTCTACTACTTCGAGATGATAGTCAGGAACGCCGGGCACAAGGGGCAGACCTCTATCGGGTTCACCATTGAAAGCTTCAAGATGCGCCGCCAACCCGGGTGAGACGCCTTCTGTTGCTGCTGTTCGGTCCCAGTAGTCTGGATTTAGTGTTTTCTTGGTAATGAGCAATGCAAAACTCGGGGTATGTATATCCTCATTTTGAGAAAATGTCGTTGTTTGTGTTAGTGTTGGTTAATTGCATAACCAGTCTAAGATGATTGTGGAGATCTCAAATTTCTCAGTCCTAAAGCTAGAAGCCTAAAACAACATATAATTCACTTGTTGTATTCAACTGTTCGTTGCAAACGTTAGATCTTTCATACTAAAGAGGGCATGTCCTTTCAGTTTGTATGAATGTACCGAAATGTCTAGTTTCTGTTGGCCTTGTTGGGTAGGATTTCCTAGCATTGTGTCTGTGGTAATGTTGCTTGACATGGTCCTAACTTCATGTGATGCTACAACTTTTTAGCAAATAGTAAGACCAGCTTTTTTTTCCTGTTCATTTGAGCTGACTTGAAATTTGACCTGCTAAAGTATTTTATTGCTTTCTATTAAATGAAAATTTCCTGTCGATTATCCTGTCTGTTCTTTGTTCTGTCCAGCTGGGAGTCTAACAGTTGTGGATACCATGGCGATGATGGCCATATTTACTGGGGTCCTGGGAAAAGTGAATCTTTTGGACCCAAATTCACATCTGGTGACACAATTGGCGCTGGCATCAACTATTTATCACATGAATTTTTCTTCACGTAAGTTTGGTAATTCTTGACAAATTGACAGTGTTTGCTTGTTTGATTGCCTATTCATTAATCTTCTATGAGATGTTGTATTTTTATAGAATTTCTTGAGTTACCATCTATCATTTTTTGACTTGTAGGCTGAACGCCTGAACTTTGACATAAGATGAATAAGTATAGTTTGTTGGTACATTCATCATAAACCTTCTCAATTTGAGAAAAAATTTCAGCACTACAACTGTTGGATATTGAGTCTTGGATTTGAAAAAAAAATGGTCGTTTTGGCTTTGCATCTTCAACCATCTGGTATTGGCATATGATTATCTTGTATGCTCAGCTTGAACTGTACCATATGCTTGCTTCTTGTTCTACACCTCAAGCCCTTCACCTTGTTTACTTTAGTTTGGAATATTATGCTGCAGTGTAATCTAATTACGTGTAGCGTCTTGCAGGAAAAATGGATCTCTGGTTGGAACCTTTCCAAAAGATATTAAAGGTCCACTATATCCTACCATTGCAGTTCATAGCCGGGATGAAGAGTAAGTTGCCTCTTTTTAAAGTGATATTTTTTTTTGTGAAAATAGAAATGCTAAATAGAAACTGCATTTTACCCCCAGGTATATCAACCTGAGTTGCAGAAACATGGGTTTAAGTTCAAATATTTGCAAACATGTGGTTTTCTGCAACTTGGATTGAAATATCCAGGGCAAAGCACAATTTACTCATTTATTTTTTGCTTCTTCATTCACAAGAGCTACAAATTGAAGATGATTTTCCCATTCACTGAAACACATTAAGTTCCATACTTTAATAGTAACACCAGTTAACTCCCTGTTTACTGCATAGACAACTTCTATTTAATTAGTAACTAATTGTTTTTCAGATTTGTAGTTTCAGCGTATAAAGATGTAGCTAGTTATGCTCATTGGTTAAATTTGTGACTGATGTAAGAACTAATAAGTGCTGCTATGTTAGGCTTATATTATCTATTTCTATTGAACCTAGTCACCTACCTTCACCTTATGTATCAATTACCTACCTCAAGCTATTATGTATTGTTCAGAATCAAATGCACCATGTGTGATTGCTTAATTTTCGTAGGGTCTGATTATTTGAATTTTCTGAAATCAGGGTAACAGTAAACTTCGGAAAAGAACAGTTCTGTTTTGATATTGAGGTGAGACAAGATATTTCAGCTACTTCAAAAATTTGTTATATCATTTGAAATTCTTTTATTTTATGCAGTAACTGTACATTAACAATAATTTGCTGCAGGCATGAAACGTATTTCACTGTCTTATGAATTATCCATCTCAGTTTGCCGAATTTGGCTGCATTGCATCGAGTGTCCTTTTATATAATATACTCTCTAATTGAAAGGATTTTTAAATGCATGCACTCTTAAGGACATTATTAGCCACCAAGATATGGTGCACAAAAGTCGATTGATTTTCCTTCATTGCAATTCCACCTCTTCTCATAAACACATGGTGTTTACTGTTTAGTTTGTGTGGCTAATGTGGTTATAGTGATGATGTAGCTGACATGCTATGGGTTAAACACTAAGTTCAGAGTATTCACTTCATCACTTGGTCCACACTGCATAGAGTCTTTGTGATTGATGCAATTCGCTTGTATTTGGCAGGGTTATATTCTCGAGGAGAAAATGAAACAACAATCTGTGAGTGACAAATTGTACTTGCAACCAGACATCAGTCATTGGTATGCCTCCATATGCTAATGACAATCTATTATGTTTAGTATTGCATCACATGATAATTCTGTATCCTATTCCCAGATAAATATTGCATCAACTCCCTCAAATTAAAGTCAAAATGGATGTGATTAGAGAACTTTCTTTAATAGTCATGTAACTTATGATGTTGACTCTGTTTGGATTCCGTTTCTGTTTTGTTTTTCTGAGATTTACCATTTTGTGTAATCTACTTTGTTGCTTACCATGTTCATTTCCATCCAACCTTATTTGAGCTTGCTTCCACTAAATTGTTTAATTATTGTGCCGCACAATTCCTCCCCTTCTTGATATTTAAATTCTTTTCTAGGTTGACACGCCTTATGTGTATGTACCATGCACTTGTGACAGGATTGTTCGTTCATATCTCCTACATTACGGCTACCAAGATACATTAAATTCTTTTGATATGGCAAGTGAAACTGATCCTCCAGCCAATCATCAAAACGGTTATGGGGAACCTCCAGAAATGTATGGTCTTAGCCACAGAAAATTGTTGCGTCAGGTGAGCTGAGAGACATACATGCAACTGACTCGCTCTGGTAGTTTTATTTGCTATCCATTTTCTGTTATTTTAGTAAGCAGCCCTGGGGAGTTGGTACTACTTTGTAAGCGTTATTCACAATTACACATGTTCACTCTCATGCCAGGCCTATAATGTATTACTTGAATAGCTAAACAACAGTTCCTAGTCAGGTGGGTGAAGTCTTTGTGCCAAGTATCCAATGTGCACCTTATTGTGGTTATCGCCTGTATGTGTTGTGAGTGAGATAAACCGACTTTATTTACTATAACTCAACACCAGTCAATTATGTTTGTAAAGTTGACATTTTTACACATCATTGACTTTTTTTAAGTAGTATGATTGCAAGCTCCATGAGCACTGACATTTAGTTGGAAGAAAAACAATGATTGATCACTGCTCTCAGCTGTTATTTAAATTGCCTTGCAAGCTTGATCTCTTCCATATTTTTGGTTGTACAGTTCCAATAAATGCACTTGTCCACATTATTCCAATGCCCTTACAGATGCCACGCAATAAAAAGATAGCCTTTTTTATTTTTTTCTTATGGTGTGGCTTCTGCCTTCTGAAAACAGTTTATTTGATTTCATGAAGCTTATCATGAGTGGACATATTGATTCTGCATTCAAAAGACTCGGAGAATGGTATCCACAGGTCATAAAGGTATATACTCTGTTGTCTTGTAGTTGATTTAATCTATCTTCTCCATGTCATTACTACAAATTGCTAATGTGACTAATATTATATTTGTGCACTAACTCGATTAATATTGTGGACATGCATGTGCAATCACTTTCTTTTGGCACAGCATTGTCAGTTACCATAATCTGTTTCCCAGAAAAGTTAGTAAGGAAATCATTTTTTGTTTTGTTTTTTGCAGGATGAAACATCAGTTATTTGCTTCTTACTCCATTCTCAAAGATTCATTGAATACATCAGGGTAATTATCTGAATTCAATTGCTGTGCTTCATGATTCGTGGGAGCTATATCGTTGGATAAACTGTATTAAGATTTTCACTTCACTGTATGTTAGTTGCCACTTATATTGCAGCTTTTGTACTGTATTTTCTATTAATGTATATTTTCTCAGTAGGGGCCTCCCTAACTGTTTAAAAGGGGGGGGGGGGGGGAGAAACAGGGAACATTACCGTGAATAGGCACATGCTTTAACTTTTTATCACAGATGGTGCTGGGCATTTGGTCAATATTGCATACATCTTGTTTCATATTTATAAACTCAAATTCTCATGCATTAGGCTGAACAGTTGGAGGAAGCTGTAAAATATGCTCGTGCTAACCTGGCCAACTTTTTGACGCACAAAGCTTTTGAGGGGTTGCTGAAGGTAATGCCAGATGGGTCATTCTTCTGTTGTCTACAATGCTCATTTCAATAGCAAAGCGCTTTAGTTTTTTTTGTTTGAAATCCTCACATCCTGGTAGACTTGCAATTTCAACGAGTTAAATACTCTGTGTCATGAGCTAAACAGTGACTAATGTGCTGTCTTCAGGAGAGTGTGGCCCTGCTTGCGTATGAGAAGCCTGCAGAATCATGCATCGGATATCTGCTGGACTCTCCACAACGTGAATTTGTAGCAGATGCAGTGAATGCTGCTGTCCTGTCGACGAACCCCAACATGAAGGACCCTGAGAGTTGCCTTTACTCGTGTCTTGAGAAGTTATTGAGGCAGCTCACAGTATGCAGCTTCGAGCGACGCGCATTCAACAATGATCAAGGGGATGCATTTTTACTTCATAAAGAAGTGCAGACCTGTGAAAAATCCCGGCGATCCTAGGCATCAAGTAGGCATCTGAGTAGTGAACTCACAGATGAGACTCGCGGCCCTCTTGGAAGGAAAGAAGGATCACCTCAGAGTGGTGGACCATGGCATGAGCAAATACAGATCCTTCCCTTTGATGGTCTGCAGCATCCCCCAGCCCTCCACAAGGTGAACGGCAAATTGCGCTGTGACTGTAGCTTAGCCATTTGGTGGAGTTGCTTACCTGTAATCAGAAAACTTACATTCACGCATGGCCTTAACATCTGAGTTTCCGTAAACTTGTTGGTTGGCTATATGATGTTAAACATGTGAATGTTTAGATAAAAATTTCAATAAGACGTGTAAATGGAATCGGAATGCCCTCAACCTTGGCATCCATGCAATGGAGAAACAAGTCTCGCCGTTTCGAGAATTACCTATGTTTGCAA
The DNA here is from genome assembly GCA_036346355.1 of Rhipidocladum racemiflorum. Lineage (NCBI taxonomy): Eukaryota > Viridiplantae > Streptophyta > Magnoliopsida > Poales > Poaceae > Rhipidocladum > Rhipidocladum racemiflorum. The sequence continues at coordinate 25,174,928 of CM070572.1, forward strand.
AATGTCTTTTGGTTGCTCTCAAGAAGTACATTTTAGTTGAAGATCTAGCATGCAAGGGCCAGGCCATCAATGCGTCATCTGGGCTCTGTCAGCCAATCCCTTCTTGAGATGGAATTCTGCTCTTTATTTGTTTGTTTTTAGGTGAATTTGCCCCTTTTGATCAAATCGTTTTTTTTTCAAACGATTAAACATTTCCAATCTTTAGCACTTTACCGCAATATATAGGTATGTACTTGTCTACGGACATCGTTGCTCTACAGCTGCCCGAAATACGTGGAAATGAGTATCCAGATCCCGCTTGTCAGTAGTTGTCCTTGTTGTTTGTGTTATCTTATTGATAAGTAACTGGACTTGATACTCATCCATCGAGGGGATGTAGCTCAAATGGTAGAGCGCTCGCTTTGCATGCGAGAGGCACGGGGTTCGATCCCCCGCATCTCCAATTTTTTTTTTAAAAGGACAAAAGTTTTTAGGCTTCTTAATTTTTGCTCCTTTGATCTCTATGAGCTCGCATTACATCATGAGTTGCCCATTTCCATCCTTTAATTAAGTCGTCGTTACTTGATTTACTTCCTTGTCGCACATTACTACAAGTTGAGTGAACCGGTATTTACTGCTTCCTCTTTTCAACTTTATAGACTGTATTTTTTTTAATAGTCTTGTTTATAAATATAGCACGTATTTTATATTTTAATGTAAAATTTATGTGATGTTCTTTATATACTCTTAATAAATATTCATCTTTACTTCATATTCTATATATGTATGTATTGAAAGTTGTGCATAGTGATAATAATTAAGGTTAATTTAGTCATTTTTAATATTTTTTTGTCTGCATATTAAAAAAATATTCCTTATAAATTTGGACGAAGAAAGAGAAGATCAAACAGGACATTTATGACTGAATCACGACAGATAAATTTTTTTGTAGGGGAAAAAACCCACTTCATACAACAACTTTTCACTATCTCGTTATCTGCAGTCTACAAATACCAATAAGGCATTACTTGGGCCGTCATGTTGACACAAAATTCTTGCAAGTCGTGAAATGCTTATTTACACGAAATCTTAAGGTAAACATGCCGAAACTGTCTAGAAATTGCTTTAGCTGACCCAATAATGGCTAATGACGCACCAATGTTAAGATTGAAATTAGTAGTAATTTTAAATTTTGTTTTTAAATACAAATTATTCTACAATTTTGACATGATTTTTTAATCATTTTTTCATTCTATATCTCTCTCTTTAGCTATTTTAGTTTGTATGTACATAGAAAATGAAATCTTTTATGATTCTAATTTAAATTAGATCTTTTTTGCTAATTAATATGATCTTGACCTTAGGATATCTCGAGACCAGTTTTACTTTACCTAATATTTATTTATAATATTTTATTTAAATTTGTTTGTTTATATTTTGAACCCTTAAGCATATATGAAAGTATGTTTCAACTAGAGGGTTGAGTGCAAATCATACTTTATTATAATGATTTTTATTGTATTAGATATAATGTCAAACTTTTATACCAGGTAAGCAAAGCTATATAGCAATTAAGGTAAACCTTATTTATCTTTGCAAGATCGGTTAATCTGGACCTATAGCGCGTTTAAACAAAGATTATTTAAAATAAGGCTTTATACGACATACATACTTAAAGACATAATAAAAATAAAGACCGAACTTAATTATGCTTTTAAAGTCTTGATGTTCAAATTCAACGATCAAGTTGAGACATTAAGCTAGTTTTTTATTCTAAACCAATTTGCGTTTATTAAGCTAATTTCTAATTAAAGATTTTAATTAAGCTAAACATAATTTTGAGCTTACTTGATTTAATCGAGATAAGGGTCATTTGTATCTACTAAGTTTAATTTAACTTTAGTTGTCATTCTATGCCAAATTTTTTGAATATTACCAGTAGGCCGTGCATACCCTAATATCATTTTTAATGTAGAAACTAGTATGGAGATCCTTTTTTCTTTCTCTCTGCTATATGTACGTATATCATGCAAGTAAATAGGGTTATAATCTCTTTATCCTTGTTATATTTTGCTTAACTCGAGATCAAGATATTCGTGAGCTTACAGATTTAATCTAATTGAGATTATTCAAATTCTTGTTACTTTTGATTTTCAAGCCATACATGACATACCTATGTTTGTAACATTGGTTCCATCGTAGAGTTTTATGTAAGGATTCTATATGTGAAAGGACCAACGATGTCGCCTAGAGGGGGGGGTGAATAGGCGGATTAAAAATTACGCAGCGGAATAAAAAGGTCCGAGCTGGTCAATCCGGAGTCTCCGGGTTTTGGTCCGGATACTCCGGCTTGTCCGGAGTGTCCGGTATGTAATACCGGAGTCTCCGGGTTAGCCGCTCGAACGCAAAGAAAACTACTCTAGCAAGCGCAACAAACTACTAGAAGTAAATAGCAAGAACAACTTAGAACAATTGCAAGACAAGATTTGAATTTACTCAAAGCAAAGAGCTAGAACTAACTTTACAAATTCAAATCTAACCAAGCAAATCTAGGAAGAAAAAGAGAATGCGAGAGACGAGATTTTTCACCGAAGTTCAGGTTCTTGAAGGGAACCCTACGTCTCCGTTGAGGTGGCTCTGGCCACACTTGAGCCGGGTCTCTTTCAACCCGCTTTCCTCCCAGTGTTGCACAAATGCACTCGCCTGGCTTCACTTCTTGTCTCTTTCCCTTTCTGAGGCGAGACTCGCACAAACGATGGGCTCACCACACGCGTTGGTAGCTCCTGGTGACTCCTAGCCGTCAGGAGACCTTCAACCTCCAAGAGTAAAAGCACCACGAAGAATCGCTTGGAGGATGAACTAGTGCTCAACAAGACAGAAATGAATGCACTTAGCACTTTTCTTCTTCCTCTCCTCACCAAAGAGATCAACAACCAAATTAATTGGTGGGGAGGAAGATGGGGGCTCTATTGAATGCTTAGAGATGGTTAGGAATGGCTTGAATGTCTGCTATGAATGAGCTCAATAGAGATCCTAGCCGGAGTGGAGTGGAGGAGGCTTTAAATACTCTTTTGAAAACTAGCCGTTACATCCCGTTTTATGCAGCCGAGTGTCCGGATAAACAACCCGGAGATTCTCGGTTATCCGGAGACTCGACTAAATGTCCGGATACTCCCGGACCCATCGAAACAGAGGCAAATCGAGCCTTAACCGAGACTCGACATAATGTCCGATACTCGATTGAATCCGAGACTCGGATTTAAATGTCCTGATATCTCGTTAACCAGTTCGGTTTCAACTTTAAACTTTTCAAAACCAAGTGAAGTAGTGCTAATTTGAGATGCAAGAAATGATGTTGAGCACATGCACATCCTAAATTGATTTCTCGTCGTACCTTAATAGTACGGCTATCCAAGACGCAAATAAATATAAGATTACAATTATGGTCTTGATGCCGTCTTTTGAGTTTAAGTAGTCGTGGGGTGTCCAATGTCTTATCAAGCTCCACATAATCTCGATATCCGCAGATTCTTGGATAAAACATTAGAACTTCAATTGTGTCATCATTAATCACCAAAACAATTTGAGGGGCCTAGATGCACTTTCAATCTCCCCTTTTGGTGAATTGATGACAACACAATTAATTAGCAAATAAAATAACGAGAACAATACTTAGGCATAAGATAAAAAAGAGAAGCTCCCCCTAAATGTGTGCATTAGAAGAAATTGAGAGGAATCAAATGCACATTTTTAACGAGAAATAACCGAGAGCTCCCCCTCAAATGCACAAGCATCTCATCACAAATAACTGAAAGCAATCCATGCATTAAATGAGCAATAACGACATCACAACGAATGTACGTGAGTTAACAACATAAAATAAACAAAATAACTGAAGCAACACACAAGTCCACCCACCCACACGCACCGGTAGAACGCTAAAGAAGTCCACGACAAAAACAACGCTGAAGAACACTTCTTTGGCATCAAGACACCAAAAGGAAGTCACAGTGAATCACTCGCATCTCCGCTGCCGGAGGCCTCATACTCGCAGCTCCTGCCGCCGCTACCAAAGCGCCGGAGGAGCAGAGGAGGAAGCAATCCCAAACAAAGCATTTGCAGAAATTATGTCGCCGCCTACTTCCTGGAAGACCCGAGAGTAGTCGGGCTGAGAGACCGCCATTGTGGCGCTGGATCTCGCGAATGTCTTGACCATTCTTCTTGATCTCTGCCGACTCATCACCTTCTCGCCTGTGGAGATGTCGCGGCAAAGAAGAAAGACGTGCTTGAGCATCCTCGAAGAGTGCTGCTTGGGACCCTGGACGCTTCGTAGGAGGATCGAGACACACTGAGCAGAGCAGGTAGAGGCCGGCACGACTCTCACTGGGCTGGCTTAGCAGAGACTGTGAGCAGCCGGAGGGCCGGAGTAGGACCGAGGGCGACCTTGTAAGAAAGATGCTCCTCATCTCGACAAACTTCAGCCCACTCACCGAAGAGATCAAGGTCATCACGAAGGTGCATAGTGCACTCGCCATGTTGCTCATGGCGTTACGCCTCATTGTTTCCCACAAGAAATCGACAATGTCAAAAGGCTCTGCTCTCAACGAGGTGAAACAATGAGTTCCTACCATAGGAACTGATAGCAGAAGCATCTCCTCTCCTTGGGAGAAAGAGTGACTCTCAACATCCTGTTGAGGACAACCGAATGTCCTTAGACCCTTGATGGTCCCAAGCTGAAGCTCTGGAAGTGTCATACAAAGCCTCAATCAAGCCAGAGTCAAACACTTTCTTCCTCATGAAGCTTTGGGACTGGCATTGTACTGAGATTGAGCACTCGCAAATCTCTTCTTGCTAGCCACATACCAGATTTCCGTCACCATCCACCAAATGGCCTCATCATTCTTGTCAAAATACAAGGTGGCATAGAATCGCATGATGACTCTCATTGTTCAGCATACTTGTATGCCATGATGTTCTTGATCCGATGTACCGCAAATCTCTATGATCTGAGTGAAAACGATTGCTCGTCACGCGCCATGTACTCAAATAATGGTCTTCATGCGAACCACTGGTGCTCAAGAGGGTATAGGACCGTCATAGTAATCAGACCAAACCGCTCCAAAACCCAAGGTCCACATACTCATCCCGGTAGAGCTCCAAAGGATCTTTCTTCCTTTGCTCTACTATGGCTTTCCCTTTACCAGAGTCCTGTCCAGTAGTCAATTACTCTCATTGATTCACGGACAGGATAGTTCCATACTGCTTGGCCTTTGATCAGAGGACCAATGAAGTGCCAGAGGTACGAATCGACTTCTTTCTCGATCACGGCCTGGCATGGGTATCACCGGATGCTCATCTCGATCAGAACTTTGCCGAGGAGGAGGAGACTCGACAAAGTGCCGATCTCCTGAAGCCTAGCTGGCCTCGAGGTCTGAAATGGGCCTTTGGCCACTCCAATTCCGCTTTTCTGAGGTCAGCTTGAGGATGCGAGGAGAATTGCGGGAGACGCGCCGAGCGAGCACTACCACCAGTGCACTCGCGAAGGGGATCAAGCTACCCCACCGCCGCGGAGGAGGATCGCTACCACCGAAGTTCCTCGAAGGATCCATCCGACTGATGCAGCTTAACGAGAGGAATTAGCCAAGAGACGACGCTTAAAAACAATGACGAACCAAACTGGCGAGGCACTCCAACCCGAGAGTCCGGACAAAATGTCGGATATCGGACAGATCCGAGACTCGGACCAAATGTCCTGACATACTCCGAGATGGACCCGAGGGAACGCGACGGCGGCCAAGGATTTCACGGAATCCAACCCTAATCGCGATCAAAAACAAATCTAGAGTGCCACAAGAATGTTCAAGAACCCAGAGGGCAAACTCTAGCAATGAATTTCAGCGGGAATAGGGCACAAAAAGAACTCACTTCAAGAAGATTTGAAAGTTGAAGAACGCGTGAGTTGGGGTTAAAGAGTCTCCGATCTTGAGGGCCATTTAAGAGTCAAGCCTCACCTAGAAGAGATGAAGCAAGAGGAGAGGCCTTAAGAAACGAAGACACTTAATCCAATCTCAAGAGGAGGGGGTTAGGGCCAAGGAGTCTTACCAAGATCTTCAAAGCCAAGGAGAGGAAGGGGATCCAAGAGCCTTGGAGAAGAATATGAAGGTGAGAAACACGCCCTAGCCAAGAGAGGAGCACGGAGAGGAAGAGGCGATGAAGGAATAAAGAAAGAACTAAACCATGGATACTTGGGGTTTAACCGGCTACTAACTCGAGACTCGGACTTTAGTCCGGATACTCACGAGAACAACCCGACACTGACGAATGTCCGGAGACTCCTATCATCGAGTCCTGATAGAAACTGATACTCCGGTTCCCAACCGGAAGAAAAGGAATTTTTCAAGGAAAGCTTCGAGACCACGGAGAGAGAGAGAGAAAGGAGTCCTAGGGCATCCATCCACCATGTGACTAGCTAACAATCAAGCAATCGACTATAGTCACATGGTAATGATGCGATCCTAAGATCAAGAGCCAATAACACATGGTAAATTTAAAGAAAAAATAAGTAAAGTTTTGAACTTCATTTTTCATTCACCAACCAATATATGAGCACTTATCAAGCCCAATGCTACGAGAATCTAGAATATTTGAGACCACTTCTCAATTCACGAGAACCTTTTCGCCAAGGGGCTTGGTAAAGATATCAGCCTAATCGATCGCTTGTACTTACATGTTGGATATCAATTTCGCTTTGGTTACGTGGTCTCTTAGGAAATGATGGCCGAATATCAATGTGTTTTGTTCTGAGTGTTGGACAGGATTGTTGGCAATTTTATGGCACTCTCATTGTCACACACGTATGGAACGCTTTTGTAGGATAGGCCATAATCACTCAAGGTTTGTCTCATCCAAAGTAATTGGGCACAACAACCTTGCCGGCTATGTATTCTGGCGGCAAAGGATAGGCTACTGAATTTTGTTTCTTGGAAGACCACGAGACTAGGGACCTACCCAAGAATTGCAAGTTCCCCTGAGGTGCTCTTCCTATCCACTTTGCAACTGCATAATCCGCATCGGAATAGCCAATAAGCTCAAAGGAGGATCCTTTCGATACCAAAGTCCGAAATGAGGAGTGTGCACTAAATATCTCAGATTCTTCTTAACGGCCACCATGTGGCACTCTTTTGGAGCGGCTTGAAAACGTGCACACATACAAACGCTTAAGCATGATATCGGGCCTAGATGCACAAAGATAAAGGAGAGAACCGATCATCGAACGATATACCTTGGATGACCGGTTTACCTTCTTTGTCGAGGTCTAGGTGCCCGTTGGCTTGCATTACGCCTTTATGGGCTTCTGGCGCCCTCCATTCCGAACTTCTTGAGCATGTCCTTGATGTACTTAGCTTGACAAATGAAAGTTCCTTCCTTGAGTTGTTTAACTTGGAATGCGAGGAAGAACTTCAAATCACCCATAATGGAAATCTCAATCCTTTATTTAATTATCTTGCTAAATTATTTACAACAATGTTAATTAGTAGATACAAATATACTGTCATCGACATATATTTGACACACAAATAAATCATCAATATGCTTAGTAAAGAGAGTAGGGCTCAGGCCTTTTTTCCGATTACAAAACCTTGTCCGAGAAGGAAGTCTCGAAGACATTCAAACCATGCCCCTTGGAGCTTGCTTAAGTCCATAGAGTGCCTTGTGAAGGTAGTAGACATGGTCCTGATGTCTTGGATCTTCAAATCCGGTGGTTGCTCAACGTAGACCATTTTTAAAGTGGTCCATTTAAGAAGGCGCCTTTCACGCCCATTTGATACAACTTGAAATCATGGTGAGTAGCAAAGGCAAGTAATATTCTAATAGATTCAAGCCTAGCCATCGAGCATATGTTTCATCGAAATCCAAACCTTCTATTTGAGTGTACCTTGAGCAACCAAACGGGCTTTGTTCCTTGTCACGATCCCGCTTTCATCTTGCTTGTTTGAAATACCCATTTTGTGCCGATCACATTTTGATTTGGTTCTTTGAACAAGCTCCCGCACTTGATTGGCGCTTGAAGTTGTTCAGTTCCTCTTGCATAGCCATCACCCAACTGGGTCTTCAAGCGCTTCATCTACCTTTAAGAGGTTCAAGAGAGGAAACAAGCGAGTAAAATTGCAAAAATTTGCAACCTCGAGATCGAGTGGATACTCCTTGTTGATGTCTCCAAGAATGTTGTCCACCGGATGATCTCTTTGAATGCTTTGATGAACTCTCTAGGATGAGGTACTTGGATGAGTCCAAGGCTTGAATAGGGCCTCATCATCTTGGGTGGCATTTGAACCATCTTGGGCTTGATTGGACGAGAGGGAAAGTCGCCTGAAGCTCTGACTCCATCCGGAGACTCCGGTATTGGACCCGAGACTCGGACTAACTGACACTCCGGGTTTCAGCCTGAGACTCCGGGTTGGGGAGCTCGGTGAGATTCCAAATTTTGAGGTCTTACCTCCCCAATTGCCATTTTCTATAGCTTCACAAGGAGATTCTTCCCCGTCAATCACAACACGATCAACTTGTTCTACTTGAGAACCGTTAGTTTCATCAAAAGTCACGCCACGCGAGATTTCAACGACACCGTGGTATTGTTGAAAACTCTGTGCAGCGTAAGCATTAGTTCCATAACCAAGTAAGAAACCTTCATCTACTTTAGGAGCGAATTTAGAAGACTTAGCCTTTTATTAAGGATATAGCATTTGCTCCCAAAGACTCGAAAGTAGGAGACATTTGGTTTCTTCCTTGAGCAACTCATACGCTGCCTTCTTTAAGATCTTGTGGAGGTAGAGGCGGTTGGAGCTGTGGCATGCGGTGTTGATTGCTTCCGCCAAAAACTATCGGAAACCTTGTACTCGCCGAGCATTGTCGGCGCCATCTCAATGAGGGTTCGATTCTTCCTTCCTCGGCCACCCCATTTTGTTGAGGAGAATAGGAGCCGAGAACTCGTGCTTGATTCCTTCCTCATCAAGAAACTCCTCCACGCCAATATTCTTGAACTTCCTGCCGTTGTCGCCCAATCCTCTTAATTTTTACTTCAAACTCGCTTGAGCTCTTCTCATGAATTTCTTTAATGTCACTTGGACTTCTCCTTTGTCATGCAAAAGAATACCCAAGTGAATCGAGAAAATCATCAACGATAACCAAACCATACTTACTTCCTCCGATGCTTATGTAGGCGACCGGACCAAAAAGATCCAAATGAAGCATTTCCAAAGGTCTTGTGGTCGTCATCACATTCTTGGCGGGATGGGAGGCACCGACTTGCTTGCCCGCTTGACAAGCGCTTACAAATCCTATCTTTCTCAAAGACAACATTGGTTAGTCCGAGAATGTGGTTGCCTTTAATGAGTTTGTGAAGATTCCTCATACCAACATGGGCCAACTGCCGATGCCAAAGCCAACCCATGCTAGATTTAGCCATTAAGCACGCTTTCAAGATTAAGTCTATCCGTATTGAAGTCTCACGAGATAGAGCTTACCCTTCAAACGCCCTTTAAAGGCTATTGAACCGTCAACCTCTTCATGACATCCACACCCTTTTCATTAAACAAACAATTATAGCCCGCTTCACATAATTGTGCAACGGACAATAAATTGTAGCTTAATGACTCAACAAGCAAAACATTATTTAATTGGAAATTGCTTGAGATAGGAATTTTACCCAATCCAATTATTTCTCCTTTTCCATTGTCTCCAAAGACAATGCTTTCACTATTTGATCCATTTGCGTCCAATTGAGCAAACATTGCCTTTTCTCCTGGCCATGTGGTGCGCATATCCGCTATCCAAAATCCAACTTGTTCCACCGGATATAGGCCTACAAAATGACATTTAGTTTTTGCTCTTTGGTACCCAAACTTGGTTAGGTCCACGCACATTAGTGACAAGAGACTTAGGGACCCAAATAGAACGAACACAAGGAGCATTCTTTCTGGCCACGCCAAACATGATAAGCAACTACACGACGAGGTTAGTCTTTTAAGCACATAAGAAGCAAAGAACTCTGAGTGAGCTTTGTGCTTGGATGTTCCTTCGCCTTTTTTACAAAGTGAATGGGCTTTGCTTAAAGGAGCAACAACAATGTTGCTCTTTTTGCCCTTTTGGGCTGAACATACCAAGCCCTTGCCTCTTAGGATTACCTTGGCGCTTAGAGATACTCCTCTAAACCTTGCTTGCCTTGTAGGACTTTTTGAAGTCCATCTTCAAGCATCACCTTAAGCTTCTCATTTTCATGAGCTAAGACTTTCAAAGTCTCACGGTTAGTAGCACAAGTAGCAACATCAACATTAAAGCATCTAGCGCAACTGCTGCTCGTTGAAGGTAATGAAACATTGGAGTTGTTGATTGAGGTAGAAGCTTTATTCGAGAGATCAACAAGCTTCACTTCAAGAGCCTTGCAAGCATCCTTCGCTTTGCAAGTTGCTCTAAGAGTGAAGCATTGGTGATCTCAAGACTAATTGCTTCATTTTTGGTCAAATTTGAACTTTGACCAAATCCTCATTTCTCTTCTTTCAAAAGCTAGGCTCTTCTCTAGCTCAATGTTCTTCTCCTTTTCAAAAATGAGGAGATCCTCTTGAGCCTCGAGAATAGCCTCCTTTTGTTCAACTACTTCCTCCAATTTTTCAATATCTTTAAGTAGCAAGTCTAATTTTTCAATATCAAAATCATTCATAGATTTAAATGCTACTTCCTCATCATCACTAGCATCATCACAATCATCTAAGCCATAATCAACAATAGAAAGAGTGGAGCTCTTAGATGATACCTTGTGCCCTTTTGCCATAAGGCACATTGAGTATTTCCTTCATTGCCGCTAAGTCGTCAAAGAGACTCTTTGACTTTGCCGATCGTGGAGTGGCAATGGCGACTATGGCAAGTCCTCCTCATTATCTGAGTTGACTCGGACTACCACTTAGCCCGGAGTCGTAGTTCCATTCCTTGCCAATGTATGCATGACCCTTGCCCTTGTACTTCTTGCTCTTATCCTTGTCCTTCTTGCGGCACTTGTCTTGTCTTTCTGTACTGCTTCTCTTCCTTCTTTTTCTTTGTGTGGGCACTCTAATGAAGTGGCCGGGTTCCCCACACTCATAGCACTTTCTTGAGGAGTGACGCCTCTTGACTTGTTGCCATAGCTCTGGAGTGACTACCCGGTTTGTAGCCCTTCTTCTTCAAGAATTTGTTGAATCTTCTCCGACGAGCAAGGCCATATCTTCATTTGTCAAGGGGCCGCCGACTCTTCTTCATCGCTGTGTTTCTTCGATTTCTTGCACCACCTTGACGGCCTTCAAGGCGATGCCTTTCTTCTTGCCGGACTTGAGCTCCTCCACCACTTCCGCTTCCTTCACCATCATCTCATCCGTCATCAACCGCCAATCACATCATGAGTGAGGTGTGTCGAATTTGGCGCCAGCGGATGAGTTGCACAAGATTGCGGTTGGTGGGGGGTGATCACTTTAGGAGGATGATCTTCACTACTACTTGTCGGTGAGCTTCGGTGCTTCCAAGTCCCTTTGCTTGATTTACTAGCACCATCAAGTTTATCAAACATATTTGTGTACGATTCACCTTCTTCCAAAGTGAATCTCCGCTTAGCTCCAATGATGAGTTCGACCTTCGACTCACTGACACTGATACACCTTCGTGAGACACCATCAATCTTTCCTAAATGTCCTTGGCATTGTCAAGGCCATCGACCCGCTTGAACTTCTGAGTCGCCAAAGCATTGAACAAGGCATTGACGGCCAAGTCGTTGGAAGTGTTGAGCTTTGTCTTCTTCTGAGGTGAGATTGTTTGGGTTTGCGGGCTTGAAACCTGTTTCAACAATCTTCCAAATACACGGATGAAGTGATCTCAAATGCATCTTCATCTTATGTTTCCATGCCGCATATCGAAAGTGCCATCGGCGCTGGCGCCGACGGACGAGAACATAGGATGAGGAGTTTGAGACTCCAAAGGAGGAATAATCTAAAGGAATAGCAACCCATACCGAACCCGAGGCTTTCTCGCCATGGGTTTCGTGAATCTCTTTCTATATCGGACATCTTTGATTCTCTGAAGCGGTTAAGCCAAAGTAAAGGAGATTTGGCTCGATACCAATTGAAAGGACCAACGATGTCGCCAGAGGGGGTGAATAGGCGGATTAAAAATTACGCAATGAATAAAAGGTCCGAGCTGGTCAATCCCGAGTCTCCTGCTTTGGTCCTGACATCGGCTTGTCCGGAGTGTCCTAATGTAATCTGAGTCTCCGTGTTAGCCGCTCAGAACGCAAAGAAAACTACTCTAGCAAGCGCAACAAACTACTAGAAGTAAATAGCAAGAACAACTTAGAACAATTGCAAGACAAGATTTGAATTTACTCAAAGCAAAGAGCTAGAACTAACTTTACAAATTCAAATCTAACCAAGCAAATCTAGGAAGAAAAAAGAGAATGCGAGAGACTAGATTTTTCACCGGTTCGTGTTCTTGAAGGGAACCCTACGCCTCCGCTGAGGCTCTTGGCCACACTTGAAGCCGGTCTCTTTCAACCCGCTTTCCTCCTGTTGCACAAATGCACTCACGGCTTCACTTGTCTCTTCCCTTTCTGAGGCGAGACTGCCTTTAAACGACTGGCTCACCACACGCCGTTGGTAGCTCCCTGGTGACTCTAGCCGTCTAGGAGACCTTCAACCTCAAGAGTAAAAGCACCACTAAGAATCGCTTGAGGATGAACTAGTGCTCAACAAGACGAAATGAATGCACTTAGCACTTTTCTTCTTCCTCTCCTCACCAAAGAGATCAACAACCAAATTAATTGGTGGGAGGAAGATGGGGGCCTCTATTGAATGCTTAGAGATGGTTAGGAATGGCTTGAATGCCGCTATGAATGAGCTCAATAGAGATCCTAGCCGCTGGAGGAGTGGAGGCTTTAAATACTCTTTGAAAACTAGCCACATTCTGCTTTTGTACAAAGAGTGTCCGGATAAACAACCCTGAGATCTCGGGTTATCCTGAGACTGACTAAATGTCCCATACTCGGACCCAAAACCAGAGGCAACCGAGGGCTCAACCCGAGACTCTCGGACATAATGTCCGGATACTCGGATTGAATCCGAGACTCCGACTAAATGTCCTGATACTCCCGGTTAACCGATTCAGTTTCAACTTTAAACTTTTCAAAACCAAGTGAAGTAGTGCTAATTTGAGATGCAAGAAATGATGTTGAGCACATGCACATCCTAAATTGATTTCGTCGCATTCTTAATAGTACGGCTATCCTTAAGACGCAAATAAATATAAGATTACAATTATGGTCTTGATGCCGTCTTTTTGAGTTTAAGTAGTCGTGGGGGTGTCCAATGTCTTATCAAGCTCCACATAATCTCGATATCTGCAGTATTCTTGGATAAAACATTAGAACTCTTTAATTGTGTCATCATTAATCACCAAAACAATTTGAGGGGCCTAGATGCACTTTCAATATGACACATACGCGTTGTCAACGTTCAAGACACGGAGTCCCTAGATCGAGCTTACAAATATAATTTTGGTTGCATTTGCCTATAAAACAAGATTAAAAGGAGTAGAAAAGGAATGTGAATTGTATTATATCACGGGTGTCTTTACAATGCACGGACTATTTTTAAACACGCTATTTCAACACACACTTCTTCACCCTCTGAATCCTTGTGGGAGTATTGTATTTATAACGTCGAATGGATGACAGTTGTCATCTTAGAAGGGGTGCCTTCCCGTCAAAAGGCGTCTTCTCATCGAAGAGGTGTCTTTTCGTTAGAGAAATGTCTCTTTGTAGGGAGTAACTTCTAAGAGCATCTCCAGCAAGGGCCCCTAAAACAGGGTCCCTATTTTGGATTTAGGGACTCCCTTTATTTTTTAGGGCCCTGTTTTCAGAGCACAAGTCCAAAGAATGACCCTAAATCTCAAATTTCTATTTTACTTTTTCTCTTATTTTGACATATCCGTTATGTATAATCTTCATTTGACACCACTAAAATTCAATCAAAAATATTTGTAATACATAAAACATAAGCATATTAACATTTACAATTTAAAAACATGATATTTCAAATTTAAATTTAAAATTTTCAAAACATGATAAAATTTTCGAAGCCTCTCATGTATTTCCCTATCTTCAATAATAGGGGTTGTACTCGTGTCCATGGGAATTGGGGCTGAGGAGGCAAATTTAGGGGGCTCCTAATTTTAGGGGCATGAGTTGGGGCCAGGGTTCACAAAACCGTACCGCGAAAACCGGTTCGGTTTTCGCGGTACGGTTTTCGCAAAAACCGAGCGAAAAACCGCTAAAAAACCGTCAAAAACCGAAGAGTTGGAAAATCCAAAAAAAAATGAAAAAAATTTGAAATTCGTTCGGTTTTTTACGGTAAACCGCGGTTTTTCACGGTAAACCGCTCGGTTTTTACGAAAAACAGCTAGGGTTTCACGAAAAACTAACCCGACCTCTTCGAAAACGGTTTTCAATGTTTTACGCTGAAACCGCGCTTTTTCACTTAAAACCGAACATACAAATTTTTTCAAATTTTTTAAATTTTTTTTAATTCTTTTTTAATTAGACCGGTTTACCGAGCGGTTTTGCATCTCGAACCGGAGCGGTACGCTCGAAAACCGCTGTTTTCGAGCGGTTTTCGCCGGTTTTGTGAACCCTGGTTGGGGCCCCTGGGAATTGGGGCTGAGGAAGCAAATTTAGGGGCCTCCTAATTTTAGGGGCTTGAGTTGGGGCCCTGCTGGATCTGTTTTTTTTTTTACTACACTCCCTATTTTAAGGTTTAGCGCTGGTTTAGGGGCTCTGCTGGAGATGCTCTAAACAATCGTCTATACCTATTAGAGAAAGCATCTTCCACACATTATCCTTGTGTAGAGATTCCTTGCCGATCTGAATCAGGTCAGGGCAAGAGTTATCCTTTACCCGATCTTGTCTAGGTTGGTGTGATAAAGTGCATTGTGTCTGACCTATAAAGGTTCATATGTCGGGCCGTTCTTGACCTAGTAAAGGCTCATATCAGAAGCATAAGGTAATTTTTTGTCTGACCTATATTTCAGGTTGGGGGGCTGTTTACGTTGTCAACTGTAACATTGACCAAATAATTGTGAGATATTTAATGTGTCTCTTCATTTTTTTGGCCGCATTTATGAGGATGTGACTGGCTTCTAAAAAACCATAACCATTTATGGGCCTCAGATAGATTAATCGTCGTTAGTTAACCCCCAAGGCTTGAGAGAACACGTGCATTCTCTTAAGGCTTTTTAACTTCTGAGACATTTGGGATGTCGCGCTAATCATGGTGCCGGTTGTGTCTCAAGAAAATCTTTTCGATTTTCTCGGTAACAGAAGTTACGACAAAAAAGTATAAATATAGGGGAGAGACTTCCTTTGGACGCTTCACGCTGCCAGTCATTTGAAAAGTACTTTTGAGTCCTCTTTATTTCCTCTAGGCTCTTGAAGCTTTTTCATCTTCGTTTGAGTACTCTCTCTCCTCCTTCTTTGCTTCTTTTGTAATGGAGAAGTCAGTTCTTATTAAGGCGAAGATCATGAAACTCGCTGATGAAGTCTTGATCCCACAACATAAAATGGTGCAATGGGATCCCAGCAGGGAGGAAGTAAAATCCATTCCTCAAGAGGGGCAGATCGTTATCTTCGCTGCCTTCGTTAGGTTAGGGTTTCTTCTCCCTGAGAGTGAATTCTTAGCCGAAGTACTTAATCATTACGAGATCGAGCTCAATTGTGTTTCCCTCAACTCAATTTAATTTTGAGTGTCTTCTTGCATTTTTGCGAGGCTTTTCTCGGTATTCCTCCTCCCGTTTATCTTTTTTGTTTCTTCTACCTGTGTACTAGAAATAACAAGACTCCTAAAGTTTTTGGGAGTGTTTATTTTAAGCTTCAGTTCAATGTTGTGTATCCCTTGCTTCCAATCAAGGATACAAGGAAGGACTACCGGAAGAAATGGTTTTACTCGGAGATTCCGGGCGGCAATCACCTTCAGTTCAACGGTAAGGCCGCTCCGACCTGGACAAGGGTGGAGGCAAAACAGGAGAGGGACTTCCTGGTGCTCACCGATGAAGAGAGCAAGATCATCGACGCTATCTTCAACTTGGTGGAATGATAGCTTACAGGAAATAAAATCATTTATGATTTTTTTTGTTCCATAACTTGAGCCCTCTGAAAAAACGATTCCGATTCGCCTGGAGGATCGAGGGTGATCAAGATCTGACCAAGGACGAACCTGGAGGTAAGAATTTTTAGATTCCAACCTCTATTTTCTTTTTATCTAATAAAGGAATTTTACTTACACATTTTTTTGTGTGTGTTTTTAGTCCTGACTAATAGGGAAACCTGTGCGAAGGTTGCGCAAATCTTGTGCATCCCTTCGGGTAGATACAATCAAGCTGCGTTGGACAAGTAACCACCAGTTTGATTGGTCAAATGATGAGTTTATTAATGAATGCATTAAGGTAAGGACAAGTAGTATACTTGGTCTTAGAATTAATTTGATATTTTTTCTAAATTCTACTTTTATTTTGACAGGGACTCCAAGACGAGGTACAGAGACAAGTACGTGTAATGGCAAAAATGCTAGCTTGTCTGAAATTATTCTCTGAAACGAACAATTTTGTTGCTCTACATCCTAGCAAATTGCCTTAGGAGCTATGCGATCTACTATTTCTAAGCTTGATGAGGGTAGCTAATTCATTTGGTGGATGAGGATTTGTAATTTTCAACGGCTCTTCTTTCTTGCAACTCTGCCCAATGTATAGTCAAATGTTTTGAGATTTGCAGTTTCGTTCCGAAGCTAAGCGATTGCTCTGCTGTGCATCCTAGCTTTTGTCAACGACTGGCTGATTGATCCCTGAGTGTCTTGCTCACCCATGTGGCCACGGCGCATGCCATTGTCATTTGTAATTCGAGCACAGCACCACCTAGCAATGGAATGGCATCGCACGTAGGGTTTGCAAAACCTATTTCACTTGCGAAAAATTGCGAAAAATTGTAGAAATCTGATAAAAGCAAAAAATAAAAAAAAAGAGGAAAAATGTTAGAACCGTATTTAAAATATGGAAAATTGCGATGCCTTGTACTACCAATAAGGATGTCTTGTAACAACCAATAAGAATGTATACATTGCACCAAAGTAGTTACAAAGTACTGCATAGCCTAATTAGTTTTGATCACTAATGTCAATTAGAAACATGATGGATGCTGATCACTATTCACCAGTCTTCTAACAAACATGGTGATTACAATTAGTGTGCAAAAACATGCTGATCGCTAATAGTTTTGATCACTAATAGCTAAAATAGTTTTGATCACCTCAGTTTTCCTAGTGTAGCTCAAACCTGCCTCCACGAAGAACTCAATGAAAACTAGGGACCCTACCAAATCAATTAGAGAATGAGCTAAGAACTCAGTCAAAACTAGCACTTGCCTGCCTAGACGAAACCCCCTCAGCCTCTGGTCGAAAATTGCTCGATTTGGTTCGAAAACCGCTCGGATTTGCTCAAAAATCGTCGCTCCCGAAAGAACTGAAGAGTGCCTGGTATCGTTTTTTTTGTGAAAATTGGTCGAAATTCGAAAAAAATAGAACGGTATGCAAAAATCAAATCCGGTAGTCAAACGGAGCTAAGAAAATCGACAAACCGATCGGTAAGGTCAAAAACCGATCGATTTCCATTGAAAACCGGTCGATTTGAGTCAAAAATTGACAACAATACGAAAAATTGGAGAAAAAGGCAAGAACAAATGGGAAAAATTGAGAAAAATTTTAAAAAAATCTATAAATATTGAGTTGCATGCACCAGCCAGTTCACCCAAAAGCTTAAGCTGATGAGGAAAGACGGGCAATTCACTTATACTTTAACACTCCCCCTCACGTGTAGGCTCCCTCAGGCCTAAGACGTGGAATAGAAGTGGGCTGCAATTATTATTTTTTAATTGCACCAACCGAGTCTTGAACTCGAGACCTCTTGGCTCTGATACCATATTGAGTTGCATGCACCAGCCAGTTCACCCAAAAGCTTAAGCTGATGAGGAAAGACGGGCAATTCACTTATACTTTAACAATAAAGGCAAAAAAAACCAGGAAAAATGTTAGAACTATATTTAAAATATGGAAAATTACGATGTCTTGTACTACCAATAAGGATGTCTTGTAACAACCAATAAGGATGTATACATTGCACCAAAGTAGTTACAAACTACTACATAGCCTAAATAGTTTTCATCACTAATGTCAATTAGAAACATGATGCATGCTAATCACTATTCACTAGTCTTTAACAAACATGTTAATTACAATTAGCTTTGTAACAAACATGCGCGGGGGCATATCCAGCGCAATCAAAGGTTTGGTGTAATCACTGTGCAATCTAACTAAAAAAAGTTTCAAAAAATTCTAAAAAAAATCATGGATGTACATCTCAACTTACCCCATCTACGTATAAAATTTCATGATCAAATTCGTCATATGATAGAAATTACTTACCCCATCTACGTATAAAATTTCAGGATTAAATTTGTCATACGATAGAAGTTACAAAAAAGATATACATTCATGATTTTTTTCAGAATTTTTTTTTAAAAAATTTAATTAGGTTGCACGATGATTATACCAAACTTTTGATTGCGCTGAATATGCCCCCTCACAAAACCCTGGGGCCTCGTGTCGAAAATCGCTGGATTTGGATAAAAAATCACTCGGATTTGCTCGAAAGTCATCGCGCCATGAAGAGCTAGCAGGGCCGATCGATTTCCCTCACGAGCCGCTTGGCTTTCTCTTCTTACTGCTCAGTTTTCGAGCGCAATGATCGATTTCACTCCGTGGTTTCTGCTCGGGTAGTGGGCCGGCTGGGCTTTGACTTCACAATGCCTTTTTTTTTCATTTTTTTGCAGTTTCAATTTTTTGCAAATTCAATTCTAGCACAAAACCTACTAATAAATTCGACTTTTCAAACTCATTTTCATTCCAGAGATTAAAACAATACTAATACTGATTTTAGAGATCCTTTGGATAAATTTTTTAAAAAAATTAAATTCAAATTTGAATCAACCCAGTTTACCGATCGGCTTCTTTCCAAACCGCCTCAAGAACGTTGGTTTTAGCGTCTTTCGCTTGAATTTCGCCGGTTTTGCAGACCTGATCGCACGGCAGTCACGGTGTTCAGACGTGTCAACCGATCGCCATTGTCAAAAGCACAAGGCGGGCGTTTTTCCAGAGTGAGTGCCTCGCGTTTAGAACTTGTTTTCTCTTCTGTCCATTAATTAACACTAGTTACATGCCCGTGCATTGCTACGAAAAACAAAATTGATAACGAAAAATAAAGATTAAAAAATAAAAAATTTATTTCACAAAATAAAACATCTATCTTTAACGCTTCGTTTCTTGCGAAAGCTGGCTAATTAAAACAACGCTTCGTTTTTTGCGTAGAGCAATTAAGCAGGGCAATTAAATAGGACAATTAAGCAGGACAATTAATGACGTGGGTAGAACTCACCACTGCCACCAACTGTTGCTTTATAATAGTAGAGATTTACTGTCGAACGATCAAGGCTTGGATCCGTTCAAAGTTACGTATAAACTTAAATTCATGTTGGTAACAGTTTGCCTTTCGCAATGTCATGAGCAGCAAATGCAAACATATCCATCACGTATCTCCAGGTTCTCTTGGCAATTTGGCACCGTTTCATTCTCTGAAGATTGCACTCGTTTTTTTTCACAGGCCAAAATAGGGTGGACAAACCCAGATTCCAAGAACTGCAGTGCACAAAAACTATCAGCCACAACGCCGAGTAGATTTGAATAGCAAAACATCAACCAGATGAGCACTAGCAACTAGCAAGTAGCAAGTAGCAACCCTTTTGAATTACGAAACCTTTTTGATACGGAGGACTGGAGACGAGAACCATCAGCGGCAAGTAGATTTGACCTCAAAGAAATTTCAGTCCGCATCATGGTTGGATCGCCAAAAAGGCGAACCCACATCATCTGGTTCTCTACTTTCCCCAGCGCTCACTAAACTCTCAAGACTTCCTTCTTCCACACAAAAGTTTTCAAATGCAAAGAATGAAAGAAACCAAGGACAGTTTCTCAACACCCAAAAAGGTACAGAGAAAGAGAGAGAGCACATCTAGATACATTCCTATTTGACATCTAAGAGAAAACCAAGAAACAAGAACAGGAGTACAACATAAGGGGATAGTCCTTTTCAAGGAGGAGGCTCAGAAAGATAATGGGTAGTAAGTTTGCTTGTCAGCACAAAGAAATAAACATCTCATTCAGAGTGGTGCATGACTAGATACTTTCATCATCGCCTTTCGCTTCCCTCCCAACAAAGATCAACAGCAGCAGAAAGAGATACCCAAACCAATAACACACCATCTCAAGAAAGCCCACCAACCAAGACAAAAAAAGAGAGAAGGAACTCACAAATCAAATCAAATCAAATCAGACAACCACATAGGAGGAATCACAACTCCTCCAGAATACAAATTACAAGAGAGGCAGCAGCAGAGATCAGCACAAGATTCAACAGATGGAGACAGACAGGCGCTCGCGGCGAAGGAGTGAGAGGGCGCGTTTCGGCGGCGATGGGGCTGGGTGGAGGAGGGATGGGGGGTATTTATGAGCAAGTGTCGCCATCTTCTCCTCTCTAGGGTTTCTTCTATTCTCGACCCGATGGGCTGGGCCGGGCTGGCTGACGCAGCAAACCAATACAGCTTTGCCGGCCTTTCTACAAATATATGGGCCGGTGTGAACCAGTGGTCAATGAACAAGCCAGTTTGTGATTCCTGAACAGCTTTAATAATTTGCGGATAAAAATAATACTATCAGCTCCGCCACAGCTCACTCACATCGTTCCTTTGTTATCGAGCTTGATTTACACCACACCCTTAATTTCGTCATCGTTATTTGCATTTCACCTCCACCGCAAATGGAGGGAATGAAGGTTGTTTGGATAAGTGTTGTATTTTTTTTAGTAGTTAATTTGTTTGTTATAGAGCATTTTTTGTTAGAGATTTTGTAAGGATAGAGAAGGGATTTGAAGAGAGACGGATGAAGGACTTCGGAGTAATGGAATTAATTTGGAGTGATGCCTGCCTGGTCATAAGAACTTACCAAACTGTTATTCTAGTGTAGCCGCTAATACAACATCGGTATCAGAGTTATTGCACTGCCAAATAGCGTGCCTGCTAAAGCTGTCTAGTCTCCGGTCAGCTGGGCCTCTTTCTGAATTCGGGAGATTTGATCATTTGTCCTTTTTTTCGTGGTACAATTGATTATTTGCCTCACACGTCTTACTAATATGTGGCTCTAGAATCCGCTTGTCAGCGGAACATCATAGTATAAATGATTAATGACATATGTAAGTGAGGACAAATCATCAATTGATCCTTCTAAATCTGTAGTGGAAAACCTCATTGCTCCTCCTGCTTTCTACTCGCCCTTAAGAGTATGTCTGCTTGGAGTTTCGTACGAGCGTAGATCCTCCGAAATACAAGCCGAAGCTCTCTCTCTACCGATCAAGGTGAAGCCAGAGACATCTCGGTAAGCCGACGGCAAGTTTAGCGGTTCCCCCGGAGCTCTGCTTGGAACGCGAGAATTTCAGAAAGTGCCTTGGGTGTTGGTCAGGGCTTGGGACCCTGGCGTACGTTCTCTTCTCGGCTCTCATGTTAGCCAAGAAACCCATCTATCTACGTGTTGTTGCAGGCAAGAGAGGAAGCGATCCCATCACGAGCAGAAGAGAGAGACAGGTCAAAGGGGCAGGTCGATACATCCTCTCCCTGCATCCAGAGGCAAGCAAAGGAACCAAGTTTTGGAAGCAAAGTAAGACCTGTTCCGTTATCAACAACACGCCCGAATAAATTTCTCTCTTTTTTCCTCCAGTCACATACACACACCGGCCGAGCCGGGCCCGGCGGGCTGGGGCTGTTACCCGGGCTCAGAGACTAATGACTATATATTAGGGCTAGCAAATGGGTCGCTTAGTGATTTATCCAGCAAAGTTCAGGCCTAGGTTACATGGCAACTGACAACATCACTCAGGCTCAGTCCAGACCATAATTAAATTCGTCCAAGCTCTGAACTTTTTCTGGATCCGCCACTGCATACACATTAGCCTTCTCTGCCCTGAAAAAACATATGCTACTTGATAATAACAACATTAATCTAGTCAGTTGTTAGTATCCAAACATTCCACAGCACAATATTCTAGACACTTCACCTAATAAATAAGAAGATAACCTTACTTTGGTGCCAGGTAACCTTCAGTCTTAGACCTACTGGTTGAATCACAGTCAAATCAAGACCCCCCCTTTTTTTTTGCTCTTTTTCTTTTCTTTTTGTGTGTGCGCGTGTTGGTGTTGCCTTTAATGATTTCTCTCTGTCTTTTCACCTTGCTCTTCATGTAGCCTTCTTTGCAAGATTTAGTTTAGTGGTTTACCTAAAGCAACACACGAGGAGAGAATCGGACTAGCAATCCCTTGGCTACAAAGCCACTGCAGCGATCGATCGGTTGGGTTTGGTGAACGTCAAAAATAAGCGACTGTGCGTGTCTGTATATATGGTAGCCAATCTACGTTCCAACAACAGCAAAAGGCATCTCTTTTGTTTTGTAAACTAGCAAATTTACTAGCGCAACTGCACGGCTAAACATTATTATACGATTATCTTTGATATATAACTATATTTTCTATAATTGTATATTTTTTATATAACTCTAATATCTATATAGATTAATATGCACCGTTATAATCTGGTCCCACCAAAATAAGTTGTGGAGATCTTTGGACTCTTTCTTTTAATCTAATATCTATATAGATTAATATGCACCGTTATAATCTGGTCCCACCAAAATAAGTGGTGGAGATCTTTGGACTCTTTCTTTTAATCTAAGCCATTATAACACGGGTCTACTAGATAAACGGTTAGATATTTTTTTTAAAATAATAACATTTGATGGTGGAGATCCTTAAACTCTTTCTTTTAATCTAAGCTGTTATAATCCGGGTCCATCCAGATTAAGGGCTAGATATTTTGCTTTTTTGTGAGAATTTATAGCCTATTTCTTTTTTTCCTTAGGGACTCTCGTGAGCTTTTAATATATAATAGATATCTTTCAAGAAATATCCCACCTTAATTATATTCCTGTAGAATATATTCCCATCCAAAATAGGCTAAAGATTAATAGTGTAGTTTGCTCCAGTTGTGTACACCTTTGTCAGAGCCTTTTGTGATGAGTTGCACCAACTCTGTCTTTGCACATTACATAAGTAAGGTGGCACCTGAAGCAACAAGACGGCAGTAAGGTGAGTGAGATGAAAACACACATGTAACCAAAGGAAGACAACGGAACAACAAGCCAGGGGGAGGTTTTTTAGGTTTGGAAGGGAAGGCATGCACATCAGCTAGCTTCCAATTTTTCATGTACCTTGATTTGCTGTGCAGGCCAGGGATTATCCTGTGCATTAATGTGATGTGTTCCAAACACTTGTGAAAGGGACCAGGTCTTCAATTCCAGCAGGAACTTGTCAAGCAAGTGTCCTATGGCCTCACCTGCACCTGCCAAATGCTATAAATTGCTTTAATTCATGCCTAGTTTGGAACCCTCATTTTGCCCTGAGACCTTTCCTTTGCCTCTTCTTGAGAGGCTCCTTGATCACAGCTCAACTTTGTTTGTATATGTGTGTGTCTGTGCGCATATATTGCTTGTTTTGCTTCACGATATCGAGCTATTCTATGTTTTAAACAGTTAGATTTTAGGCTCGAGCTATCAGGGGTGATATAAGCAGGAAGATCAATCAGGGTGCATGTAGAGAAGAGGTTTATCGTTCGCCACGCAGCTGCCCTGTGCTGCCTGGAGAAGAGATACATACATACCGAGGATTTGATTGGAACTTTGTGAGTTGTGCTTCAGTATGAGGGGTATTGCTTGTGCTCATGCAGAGAAAAGGCATCGCCTGGACAGAACTTTGTGAGTTGCTCTCGCCCCTGCCTCCATTTGCAAGCTTACTCCCTCTGCATCTTTAGTGTTTCATTGCCGTCCTTGACATGTAAGCTTGTTTCATCTTCACATATGCATCATGCATGATGACACCGTGATTTAATGCTACGGATGCCATGCAATCAAACTGTTATTCTTTTGTTCCTAGATCAAGTTTTTACAATGTTTTCTCATTCACCTTGCTGATCCTATGCTAAGGTTACCACTTATCAGCCTACCACAGTTTCATCCATTAGCACTGCAGGACACCTATATTGCAAATTTGAAATTTATTTGGTTTTGCTTAGCAATATGAGTTAAAGCGCAAATTTCCTATACGTCCTGCAACGTACGGTAATTATTTAATTACCATGAAAAATGAATTTCACTGCGAGTAGAAAAGTATACCATTCCGGTGGCTTTCATAGCACAAGCAAGTAGCTTATCAGCTACTAAATTTTTTTCCACAATAAAAGTGACGTGTCCTCCAATAATACAGTCTACTTGGATCCTCCTAATTTCGTGTGCACTTAGGAACCCAATCCTCCCCGGTTAGTCTCTAATAACAAAAATTTTCTTCTTCTTTAGGTGAACTAACCTAGATTAAATTACAACCACGTAGGGAGTTACATCACAGTTTGCTTACCTGTTCTGACCTAGCAATCTGGTGCACCAATCTGCGGTCTAGTTTGGTGAAGAGAAAGGCACAACGCTGTTTCAGTTCTGAAGAAGTCTTTTCCTCTTGCCAAGCGAAGGAATAGCCTCTGAATAGAAAGCAGGACAAGCAAAAGGGAAAGATGAGATGGAGTCCTATCAATGAAACCCACTTCGAATTCAGGTGGGACGTGTATTGATCTGAAAGCAAATCCAATGACTAGGAATTCGGATGATGGTTGCTAAAGAAAACATCCGGATGAAACTTATCAAAACCCATCAATGAAATGGCAGAACTACTGTTCGCAAAAAAAAAAAAAAGATGAGATGGAGTCCAAGACAATAAAATGGTGCATCTAGAGCAGGACCAAGGTTTAAGAAGCAAGTGATATTACAACAGCGACGATAACGATGAGAAATCAGACCACGGTTGAAGAAGCAAGTGAGATTACAACAGCGACGATAACGATGAGAAATCGACGCGACGATGGAGCGATGACGCGTGCTACGCGACGATGGAGCGATGACGAGTGTTTAGATGTATGACTGGACCGTTAGAAAGTATGGTACTGACCCGTCTCTGATGACTGGTCGGAGTAGGTGAGGATAGAAACCCGGTGCATAGCATACATGACTTTCAGGTCTTGAACTGAAAATAACAGGGCAGATGTGTAGAATTTGATCATTGGAAGGAGAGTAGGAATGACCAAATTGGCCAGCACAAGGCTGCAGGTCACAATGGTAAAAGTAGAAGAAAATTAACACCTCAGTAAAAAACCGTTTACTAATTCAATTACAGCCGATTATGGTCATAAGTACGTAACTTTGTTGCTCGGTTTACCTTGATAAATTCTGTTCAGCCTTACTTACCTTGCGTATTCATTTGTGTTAATTAATTTCAGCACCAATCTGAGCAAGAAGGGTTGCATAGGGAGCTACCACGCAAAGGATGCAAAGCACAGGCCGTTCAGCGCCCTGTTACCTGAAGGTTCGAGCAGCAAGATGCTCTATGTGAAGCTCGTCCTCCTGATCCTCATGTGTGGCTCCTTCATGAGCCTTCTCCACTCGCCATCAATCCACCACGGTGACGATGAACACAACACACAGTGAGCAAATCTTCAGATAAAGATTTTTACTCCCATCGGATGATCGATAACAAAGTTTCCAAGGATTAATTCTCACTTGTCTGAAAGCACAGGTCTTCTGAAGTATCGAAACTGAGCTGGGCATCATCGAACACCGATGAGCCTGATTCGGGGTACACGTCCAACTTGAAGATCGACTGGTCGAAGATCTCCATGGCGGTGCAAGAAGTTTCTCAACAAGGAGACGGACTACGAGTAGGGTTGCTGAACTTTGGCGAATACGAGATCGACCAATGGAGGGCGCTGCTGCCGCAGACGGCAGCCTCCGCGGTGCAGCTGGACCACGTCGAGAGCTACGTCACCTGGGAGCACCTGTACCCGGAGTGGATCGACGAGGAGGAACTGTACCACGCGCCGGCGTGCCCGGACCTGCCGGAGCCGGCGGTGTCGTCGTCCCTGGAGGGGGAGGGCGCCCGGTTAGACATCGTCGCCGTGAAGCTGCCGTGCCGCCGCGCGGCCAGCTGGTCCAAGGACGTGCCGCGGCTGCACCTGCAGCTGGCGGCGGCGCGGCTCGCCGCAAACCGCTCCTCCTCGACGGACGGGCGGCGGGCGGCGCACGTACTGGTGGTGAGCCGGTGCTTCCCGATCCCGAACCTGTTCAGGTGCAGGGACGAGGTCATGCGCGACGGCGACGTGTGGCTGTACAGGCCGGACATGGACGAGCTGAGGCAGAAGCTCGCACTCCCCGTTGGATCCTGCGAGCTCGCCATGCCGTTCAAAACGCTGGGTACGTAAGCCGCACACGTCATACATGCGTCTCACGGTCGTCGTGCCCATTAATAGCGCGCTCGCTTACTCGTCGCATGCCATGCCATGCTGTGTGAACTGAACAGGTGAGGCGTACGTGGGAGCGGCGCCGCGGCGGGAGGCGTACGCGACGATACTGCATTCGGAGCAGCTGTACGCGTGCGGCGCCATCGTGGCGGCGCAGAGCATCCGGATGGCGGGGTCCGACCGGGACATGGTGGTGCTCGTCGACGAGACGATCAGCGGGCGGCACCGGGGCGCGCTGGAGGCGGCCGGGTGGAAGGTGCGGACGATCCGGCGGATCCGGAACCCGCGGGCGTCGCCGGACGCGTACAACGAGTGGAACTACAGCAAGTTCTGGTTGTGGGCCCTGACGGAGTACGACCGGGTGGTCTTCCTCGACGCCGACCTGCTGGTGCAACGGCCGATGGAGCCGCTGTTCGGGATGCCGGAGGTGAGCGCGACGGGGAACGACGGCACGGTGTTCAACTCCGGCGTGATGGTGGTGGAGCCCTGCAACTGCACTTTCCGGTTGCTCATGGACCATATCGGCGACATCCAATCGTACAACGGCGGCGATCAGGGGTACCTCAACGAGGTCTTCTCGTGGTGGCACCGCCTGCCGTCGCACGCAAACTACATGAAGCACTTCTGGGAGGGGGACTCCGAGGAGCGCGTCGCCGCCAAGCGTCGCGTCCTGGCCGCCGACCCTCCGGTGGTCCTCGCCGTGCACTTCGTCGGCATGAAGCCGTGGTTCTGCTTCCGTGACTACGACTGCAACTGGAACTCGGCGGAGCTGCGCCAGTTCGCCAGCGACGAGGCGCACGCGCGGTGGTGGAAGGTGCACGACGCCATGCCCCCGAGCCTGCAGAGGTTCTGCCTGCTGAACGAGAGGCAGAAGGCGCTGCTGCGGTGGGACGCCGCGGAGGCGAGGGCGGCCAACTTCTCCGACGGGCACTGGAGGGCCAGGATCGCCGACCCTCGCCGGAGGATCTGCGCCGACGAGTCGTGCGACGAGAGGGAGATCAAGGACCGGCGGGTGGAAGGGAACAGGGTCACCACGTCGTATGCCAAGCTCATCGACAGCTTCTGAGGGGAGGAGGAGCATGCATCCCGTCCGTTGCCGGAAAATCGAAGGTCCGACGACATCCATGCATGGCCGTGATGATCGAGATGTCGAGGGAGACCTCGTAGTTAGTTATTGCACTTCCATGTTCACCATTTTTGGTCCCTCATGCCGTGCATGCTACCGTGGAATGATTCATCCTTATGGTCAGTCAGGAAAAAAAATTTGATGGAGCCATATGCAAACATTTTTCCGTTATAATATGATCCCACCAAAATAAGTGGTGGAGATCATTGGACACTTTCTTTTAATCTAAGCCATTATAACTCGGGTCCACTAGATAGATGGTTAGATTTTTTTTAAATAATAACATCCGATGCCGGTTGTAATTAGGATTTACCAGATTAAGAGCCAGATGTTTTGCTTTTTTGTGAGAATTTTTAGGCCCCGTTTGGCAACTTGGAACCGGACCATTTCTACTAGATTCTGGAAGAAACCCAACCAAACAGGCTAAAGCTCGGAACAATTCTCCTTGGATCGTTTCTTCTTTTTCCACACTGTGGCTGAATCGGTCTCAACCCAGTTCCACCTGATTCACAAAATCCAACCTGAAACGTTTCTACCAAAAATCTGGAACCGTTTTCGTTTCTACTAGAATTTGAAACCGTACCAAACAGGGCCCCTGTTTGGATCAATGCAGCTAATAGTTAGTTGCTAAAAAATAGCTGGAGTGGATCCAAACACCCCCAGCTAATAAATCAACTAACTATTAGCTGGAGTATCTCACTAGCTAGCCAAACCCAGCTAATAGCAGCTAATAGGTGGCATTTAACTAAAATACCCTTCGCGTCTACCACCAATAGCATTTAATAGCATGTATTAGCCACATGTTAGCTAGTGGATCCAAACACCCTCCAGCTAATAGTTAGCTAGCTAATATTAGTTAGGAACTATTAGCTAGCTAACTATTAGCTGCTAATGGATCCAAACAGACGCTTAGCTTATTTCTTTTTTTTTTCTTATCTACTCTCACGAGATTTTAATATATAATAAATTAGAGCATGACTATTTCCGTTTGCAACATGGTTCGGAAAAAGCAGGTGGGTAGCCAATCATGGAAGGGGAGTATGGAAATGCCTGAAGAGGCTTGTTTAATCCCACCGAACGAGTCGCAAAATCGACCGGAGTGCCGTCGTACGGACGCGGATCCCTGAAGAGGCTTGTTTAAGCCAGTTTTGTGGCCGATCACGCATTCATGCAATTCATTCTCATGCGCCTTTTCGAGAGATGACTGCCTGCCAAACCATCTAGGTATCAGCTAGCTGTGATTTTCTTTTAGCGACCACGGATCGGACGTTCCAATCGGACAGTCCTAACGGCGCAGCAACTGAAACCGACATACGCAGCATCTCACATCAACATGCTTAACATCGATCGTGAAGAGACACTGGCAGTGGCAGCATGGAGAACACATTTGGGGAATAAAATACTCGTCCTCTCAATAATTTCAACAATTTCTGCTAAGTGGGAACTTAAAAACATCTCTTTGAGAACCGAATAAAAATACGCCTTGCATAAAATTTTTAAATTTTTTTGAATTTTTTTTTGAACTGGACCGATTTACCGGTCGGTTTTATATTTCGGTGGGGCTCGAAAACCGAACGAAATTCGTTTTGTTAACCCTGCGGCCTTGGAACTGTTTAGCACACTCAAGGAGCTAGCTATTGTACAAATCACCTGGTGTTGGCGCTGACAAGATTACTGAGGACCCTCCCATCTGATCAAATGATCGAAGCAAAGCCAAGCCAGGAAGCACATCTTAACCGGAAAGAAATCTTCTATTTTTTAAAAGTTGCATAAAGAAGGCATCAAGTAGAATCCGCTAGCTCTATGAGCCTCCTAAGCCGTCTGAAGGCGACTCAGGAGGTGACGTTTAAGTTTACAGCCGAACGCGCCCCTCACTGCATTACCTCCCTCACCACCGTCATTGGTGACCGCCACCCAGCTGGACGATGGTGGTGGTGGGACATTTTTTTCCCACAGGAGCATTTTTTCCCACAGGATCCTCTCCCCCTCTATCCTATCTGAGATCAGTCTCTCCCATCCTCTCCGAAATCGGCTCCCAGATTTGGTCCACTGTCGGGCTGTCCCGGAGGGGCCGTCACTTTTGTTGTCCAAGTCTCCCTCTGCATCCAAGATGAGGGGTCTTCTAGCTGCAATCTGGCTTCCTCCCTGAACCAACTGGATCTAGCCCCCTTCTCAACATATCTGGGCGGTTGGAGGCGATGGTTGGTACGTTGGGGTCGGCGACCTTGTTGTTGTACTACTTGTCAAAACAGACCATGCATCTGATCATGGAGTTCATGGCGTAGATGGGCGTGCCGTGGTGGTGCATGTGTGTCAAGAAGCTACTGTTGTAGCCCACCATGTAGCTCATCGCCTTGGGATTCTTGCCCCGAGTTTGTCAAGTTTTTTTGTCACCCATCTTGAGAAAGGAAGGATGGAGATGTAATAGACAGCCAGCGTTGTAAGGACTAAATCCGCTAGTATGAGATGTGCGGCCCTGGAAAGCATTTCCCCTTCCAACCTGCTAGCCTGGCACGTGCTTTATCCAAAATGGGTTCAACATCAATTCTCTGTATCCTAGTAGGTTGGAGCGGCAATCCAAGATACCTACAGGGGAAATCCTTTCTTTGAGCTGGAAAACCCTATAGAATGGATGACAAGTCTTAATCCTTCGTACCTGATGGGGTATATCTCACTCTTATGAATGCTCGTTTGTAATCCTATGACTGCCCTGAAAATATCAGGTGTGACCCTGATGGCCGACAACTCCTGCGCAGTTGGATTTGTGAAAATGGCCGCATCAACCACGTAAAGTGAGATGCGTGACCTATCCGATCGCAGCGGCAACGGAGATATAAGACTGTCCCTGGAAGCTTTTGCGATCAATGGCTAAAGAGGGTCAATGGCCAAGATGAAAAGCTTTGGAGAAAGCGTTTGGAATGCACAGTTCATGTTGTGGTGACATGATGCATGTTTGGACTTTAGAACTAAAATCAGAGTTTGTTGTTTCTGTGGATTGTGTGCAATCACCATACCATTATCATTTCCGTGAATTTCACTAGAAGCATAACAACTATGTGCAGCGCTAGAAGCATTATGTACTAGCTACATGAGTACACGACTATCTAGAATAATTTTATGATCAACTTGCTGCTGCTACCCATAACAACTTGACCATCTATAGTGTTTGCACGACCAACAGCAAGCAAAACACAACACTACCTGATACTGTTCAGTTAGCATTAATCATTCAACATTTCATTGCCTCGAGTATTCAATAAGAGCACTACACAATGTGAGGTTAAGCCATCATATGAGAGTGACAAGTGTTCAGATATGTCTTTATCCTCTTGGTGGCAGACCTACTCAGTGCACTACCTAAGGGACGGTGCAAGAGCATGGCTCGATCGCTGATTTTTGCTTTTTGGAACATCTGGAAAGAGAGGAATGCACGCATCTTCAACAACTGCTACTCTCCGGTGTCGACAGTCGTCCAGAAAACCCTTAGTGAAATCTCTAGTTTTAATCTAGCAATGAGGCCTGGCTCAACGGAGTAGTCGACTTGTTTGTTCTTTTGCCCGCCGATTCGTCGGCATCTCCCTTCCTTTCTTTTTTGGACTGGTATGGTTTCCTGTTTCTTTGCTTGTTCGCACTTCCCTACCTTAATTGATGCGGCAGAGCTCTTGCCTTATTTTCAAAAAAAAAAAGTCCAATGTGTCGTAATTTTTGTTGAGTTTGTGGAGGCTTCAGAGCTAACATGAATGCATAAACCATTTCCATCTACCTCAGAACATTTCCATTAGACAAGTATGCGCAATTAATAAATCTTGTACCAAGAAACACAATTCGGTCTTTCATTACACAATTTCCATTTGAATGAAAAGCTTGCTTCCATTCATTAGCAAGAAAGGCAGCAACACAATAGCACTAAGAGAGTTCGCAGCTGTGCTAAACAATGGGCAATATCAACTTATCAAGTATACTTTTTTGAGAGGTGCTTCTCTGCTTTTTTGCAACTCGAGCATATATTCTTCAACTCAAGAACAAGCCCAAGAACTAATCAAGACAACCATACATTTCAGTGTTAGACACGCCTTCATGTTGAGGGAGCACTAATCATACAACAAACCAGGTACATTTCAGTACAACCATCCATTCAATACAACATACAGCAAACCAGGTACTCTTCAACTTCAATACAACCAGTTTCTTGAGTAGAGAATAGGAAAAAGTAATATAAGCTTAACAACACGATTAGCTTCACTAAATGATTACCATTAGTACATCCGCGACAAGCTTCAGATAAGGGAACAGAAGCTTTCAGATAAGATAATAAACCAAGGTTGCTGCGTACTGCTAAAGTGATTCAAGATCCACCCGGCTTAAAAGCCAGAGGCTAAATTTCAGGTTGATCTCGTTGAATGTAGGTAGCCGCAGTAAACCTCCAAAACCAATATCATTGACAAGGTCTTGCTTGAATGGACTCAACTTTGAGGGGAAAATTGGACAGATGCCCAAAAGAACTCCTAGATGTTCCAACCTCAGTACTCACTGCGGCAATCCTGTCATCTGGCATCTTATCCTCATCACTAGATTCAGAAAAGATGAGACCCATGGGATGATTCAGTCTGGCTTTTCATACCGTGCCTACAGTTATATGTGACCAAAGATAGTGACATCCCTAATGCATCCTGGTAAGAAACAGAAGCAGAATGTCACACATCGGCTAAAATGTCACAGTGTCACTGCCTTGATGAACAGGAACCACATTTTAAGCTCGGCTTATATATTGGAAACCACATCTATGATCTATCTACACTGCAAGTGCTCCCCCTAATGCGGAATTAAAAAGGTAGCATAAAGCTGGTCACCACTACAATTTCTTTCTTGCACAGATCACTTTTTTTTTAAGATCAAGAGGGCATCCACAACTGATGCCATCAATAAGGCAAAGAAGTGACGGGAGGCAACAAAGTGATCGGGAATCTCCGTGATTAACGTAAATGGAGAACTGCCTGGCTATATAAAGAAAAACGAGGGAACGAGAAAATGACGTTCAGAGTGATTAGCGAGTGAATAGAAATACTTTTAATAAATTAACGATTAGATTTAATTTTTATAACTTATTATATACCATTAATATAATACACCATAAAATTTGTGTTCGATGAAATGACGTCCCCGCGCTCGCATCTTGTCCCTTGGTTTCGTAAACCCTAATCACCCGCAGCCTCCTCCGTCGCCGTCGCTCTCTACTGGCTCCTTGCCTGCTCCCCGGGCTGAGGCTGCTGCGGCTCCCCTCCTTGTGCGCCGTCGTCAGGTACCCATTCTACCGCCTATCTCCACTCGGGTTTTCAGAATTTGACACACTTTAAGGGGTGTTTGGCAGAGCTCCAGCTCCACCAAATTCGTGGAGTTGGTGGAGCTAGGTATTCCTAGCTCCACCAGATTCGTGGAGCTGGAGCTATGGGTATACTAAGAGTGTTTATGTGGGTCATCTTGTTTACATTTTCGAATAAAATTATAAACTTAAGTCACTTTATTTCAATCTACAAGTTTCAGCTCCAAAGTGGAGCTAGGATCTGGAGCTCTGCCAAACAGGGCCTTAAAATTCGCATTTCGGAATTTGACACTCTGGCCCACTGTCATACACACAGACGGTCCCATATGTCATCCAAATAAGCCGAAAGGCCTGCGAATTGAGTGTCAAATTCTGAAATTACACTCTCCTGTGTGTGGTTGGTCGGTGGATCGGTGTCGCGCATGTTATGGATTAGTGGGCGTGTGAGCAGCAGAGGGTTGCTCGAGATCGCGCAGATTCGAGCGTAGGGTGAATCGGCGGATTGGCCGGGCGGATTTCGTTGCTAGTGTTCCTGTCGGTGTTTGGGATTGGGCGGTGACGTTAGTGTTTCGGTGTGTAGGCAAGGTGTCTGTATGTGTTGCTGAATCGAATGGATGGGTGAGCTTCCGTATGTTGTTTAGGTAATTAACTAATAAGTGTTTTTTTTTCTTGGAAAAAACTTCTGCATGGTTCATGGGGTCCTGTAATCAATACAGACTTATAGACCATATAATGTTGTATTTACCTGGCTAGACAGCTTCTGGGGTTACATTTAGTTACATATTTTATGGAGTTGGAGATTTTTTAGGCTTGTTTGCTCTGTTCAGCATTACTTTGATCGAGGATGGCTTGGATTTACACAGAATCCATGTAGTTTTCTGCATTAAAAAGATTGTTGTTAACCTAGAGTTTGTCTTGGTCCAAAAGGTATTTTCTGTTTAAATCTAACCTTAGCTCCTTCTATTGGTTGGAGTGAATATCTGATCTTATAACTGGATTCATTCACTTTAGATCCTTCTTTAGCTGTGTTAGAAATGGTATAAAATAGAGTTCCCTTCTTTGTTTCAATTTCATTCATTAGTAGAGATCTTCACTGCATTTTTTGTAGTCTAGTTATATCACCCGTTGTTCAGCAATGACATTTACAATTTGTCAGTTTTTGTTGCAACCAAAATCCATTTACTTTATATTCCTGGTTTGTGTTATTTGATTTTTTAATTCATATACACTCTAGGTTGTTGTAAACATTTCTATTTCTGGGGATAGTTTAAGACTTTAAGTCCAATTGCGATTAGTACTTTCTTGATCATATTAATTTCATAATATAGATCTTACTGGAGATTGAAATTCAGAGTCTTTATTGGCATGTTATACGGTACCAGTTGTTTGGCTTGCTTCTGTTATGTTGTCCGTTAAATATATACTAGTTGGCAGGATAATCGAGTTTGAGGATTTGCATGCATGTTTTCATTTTGATGTTTCAGACATGGATATCTTGATCGATCTTGCAGAACTATATGGAGTTGTGGACATACAATATGCATATGATATATGGCTGTTCATTTGTTTTTAATGCATGGATTGAACTTACTTTACATAATGCTTAGTTCTGATTTTTAGATAGTCTTTCAGTACATATTTAAGATGTGAGTTTAGCTGAGTTTTTCTTCTCAAGTTGACCAGTTTGTAAATGGCAAATTTTGTTTGATTTTCCCCCTCCATCTTTTGACGATGTATGCTTATGACTCTGGAATTCTAGTTTCCTTACATAATAACTTCATCATCGACTTGCCTTCTCATGAGCTTGTTAGCTATGTTTGAAACTAGAATCAAACTTCAGAACTGACTGTACCATTGTATCTTGTTTGGATTTTTTTTTTTTTTTTTTTTTTGTATTTTTCATGAGTTTGCTAGCTCCTCTTTTACATGGAAGATATATGATAAGTTTTCAGTTAAATTAAATCGATAGGCTTGTCCTTTGACACCTTTTTCGGCTGATTGATCAGGAAAATGTCATCATCAAATCCTGATGGAGGCAGGAGTTATGCCCGGCGAGACCTTTTGCTCAAGATTCAATCAGATGTTCAAAAGTGTTGGGAGGAGAACAAAGTTTTTGAGGCAGAGCCTGGCAATGAACCTCCTGGCCCTGGTGAAAAATTCTTTGGCAACTTTCCATACCCTTACATGAATGGCTTACTACATTTAGGCCATGCCTTCTCATTGTCCAAACTTGAGTTTGGTGCTGCATACCACAGACTTTGTGGCTCAAATGTCCTTTTGCCCTTTGCTTTCCATTGTACTGGAATGCCCATAAAGGCCTCAGCCGATAAGCTTGCCCGGGAGATTCAACAATATGGAAATCCTCCAGTATTTCCTGTAGCAGAGGAGGATTCAAGTTCTGAAGTGGCAGATGATAGTCAGGCAGACCAGGTTGCTGTTGTCCCAGATAAATTTAAGAGCAAGAAATCTAAGGCTGCTGCAAAGTCTGGGGTACAGAAATTCCAGTGGGAGATCATGAGGGGCTTTGGCCTGTCCGATGAAGAAATTGCCAAATTTCAGGATCCTTATCACTGGTTGACTTTCTTCCCTCCGTTGGCAAAAGAGGACCTCAAGGCTTTTGGTCTGGGTTGTGATTGGAGGCGTTCATTTATAACCACTGACATGAACCCGTTCTATGATGGGTTTGTCCGATGGCAAATGAGAAAGCTTAAGAATCTGGATAAGGTTGTTAAAGATATGAGGTACACAATCTACTCTCCATTGGACGGCCAACCTTGTGCTGACCATGATCGAGCAACAGGTGAAGGTGTGCAGCCACAAGAATATGTGTTGGTTAAAATGGAAGTGATCCTACCTTTTCCTCCTATGTTGAAGGCCTTGGAAGGAAGGAAAGTTTATTTGGCAGCAGCTACATTGAGACCTGAGACGATGTATGGCCAGACAAATTGTTGGGTATTGCCTGATGGAAACTATGGGGCTTTTGAGATCAATAACACTGATGTCTTCATTATGACAGCGAGGGCTGCTCTTAATCTTGCATATCAACATCTATGTAGGGTCCCAGAAAAGCCAACCTGCTTAGTTGAGCTGTCTGGCAATGATCTGATTGGTTTGCCATTAAAATCTCCTCTCACCTTTAATGAAATCATATATGCGCTTCCCATGCTCACTATCTTAACAGATAAAGGCACTGGCATTGTTACTAGTGTTCCCAGTGATTCGCCAGATGATTTCATGGCACTGCAAGATTTAGTCACAAAGCCGGCTTTGAGAGCGAAGTTTGGAGTCAAAGATGAGTGGGTTCTTCCCTTTAAGATTATACCAATAATCAACATTCCTGAGTTTGGAGATAAGTCAGCCGAGAAGGTGTGCTTTGATCTTAAGATTAAGAGCCAGAATGACAAGGAGAAGCTCGCTGAAGCAAAAAAGATGACATATCTGAAAGGATTTACTGATGGAACAATGATTGTAGGGGAGTTCAATGGCAGAAAGGTTCAAGAAGCAAAGCCACTGATAAAGAACAAGCTGTTGGAAGAAGGCACTGCAGTGTTGTACAGCGAGCCTGAGAAGAAAGTTATGTCGCGATCTGGTGATGAGTGTGTTGTTGCTCTCACAGATCAGTGGTACATAACTTATGGTGAGGCTGAATGGAAGCAGAAGGCAGTTCAATGCTTGGAAAATATGAATACATTCTCAGCAGAAACTCGTAATGGTTTCGAGCACACGTTGGGCTGGCTGAACCAATGGGCCTGTTCACGTTCTTTTGGACTAGGTACTCATATTCCTTGGGATGAGCAGTTCCTTGTAGAATCTCTTTCTGATTCAACCCTATACATGGCTTATTACACAATTGCACATTTTTTGCAAAATGGCAACATGTATGGAAAAGCAATATCATCTATCAGGCCAGAGCAAATGACAGATGAAGTCTGGGAGTATGTGTTCTGTGGCGGCCCAGTACCCAAGAGTGACATCCCTCCTGCCCTCTTGAGCAAAATGAAGCAAGAATTCGAGTATTGGTATCCCTTTGATATTCGGGTATCTGGTAAGGACCTTATCCAGAACCATCTGACATTCAGCATTTACAATCATACAGCACTTCTTCCCGAGCACCATTGGCCTCGTGGCTTCCGTTGCAATGGGCATCTTATGCTTAATTCTGAGAAGATGTCCAAGTCCACAGGGAACTTCCGAACTCTTCGGCAGGCCATTGAAGAATTCTCATCTGATGCCACTAGGTTTGCCCTTGCTGATGCTGGAGACGGTATGGATGATGCAAACTTTGTCTTTGAAACTGCAAATGCAGCTATTTTGAGGCTTACAAAAGAACTTGCATGGATGGAAGAGGTTATAGCTTCTGAATCTTCTATGAGAGCTGGGCCTCCCTCTACTTATGCTGACCATGTGTTTGCCAATGAGATAAACATTGCTGTGAAAGAAACTGAGAAGAGCTACAATACTTTCATGTTCAGAGATGCCCTGAAGTCTGGATTCTATGACCTTCAATTGGCTAGAGATGAGTACAGACTCTCTTGTGGAGCGGCAGGCATGAACCGTGATTTGTTGTGGCGGTTTATGGAAGTCCAGACCAGGCTTGTCACCCCCATTTGTCCACACTATGCCGAGCATGTTTGGCGCAAGCTCCTGAGGAAGGAAGGTTTTGCAATAAGAGCTGGGTAGCCAATTGCAGGCACCCCAGATCCTACTCTAAGAATCGCAAACAAATATTTACAGGACTCCATAGTTTTAATGAGGAAGCTGCTTCAGAAGCAAGAATCTGGTTCCAAGAAACCCAAG
This sequence comes from Rhipidocladum racemiflorum, assembly GCA_036346355.1. Taxonomy (NCBI): domain Eukaryota; kingdom Viridiplantae; phylum Streptophyta; class Magnoliopsida; order Poales; family Poaceae; genus Rhipidocladum; species Rhipidocladum racemiflorum. Next base: position 25,212,753 of record CM070572.1, read on the forward strand.
AAGGGAGCTGCACCTCCTCCATCCGAGGGAAACAAGCTGACGGTTGGTCTGATCTATGTCAATGAGCACTACTATGGGTGGAAAGAGCAGTGTTTGAGGGTTCTCCAGTCCAATTTTGATAGCCAAGCACGTTCCTTTGCCCCTGAGGATGAGATTAACGAAGCATTGAAGAATTGCTTTATCGGACAGGAAGCAAACTTCAAGCAAGTCCAGAAGCAATGCATGCCTTTCATCAAGTTGAAGAAAGATGAAGCAAGGAACGTTGGTCCCCAGGCTTTGAATTTGAAGCTTCCTTTTGGTGAAATGAATGTTCTCGAGGAGAATTTGGAGCTGATCAAAAGGCAGTTGGGCCTTGAGCGTGTAGAGATCCTGTCGGCATCTGACGAAGCTGCTCGTGCCAAAGCTGGCAGACATGCTTCCGTGCTGAACAAGACCCAGCCTTCTCCCGGTGAGCCGGTGGCAATATTTTTGAGCAAGTTGGAGTTTGAAGCCCAAAACTGAGCTTAAGCTGTTACACTATTAGCTTGGAGTATGCCATTGTTAACAGGAGTTTGTTGAGATGCTCTTTCTTATTTCTTTGGACATGTTAAAGTTACTTTAGATGGGAGCTTTCACAATAGCCCCATTGTTTTCTGAAAAAACAAAATTTGCTTTTCCCTGTAAGAGAGAGTGGTGCTTAGCACGGGGCACGTGAAACTGATTCTGCTTAGGGATGACAATCGGGTGGCTAACTTCGGGTATAACTGTCTTAGATCTGAACCCAAAACCTAAACTCGTGTCACCCACTGAACCCACTAAATTTATCGGATACAAATCTATGCTCATGCTTAAATTCTATGAGTACCCGATACCCATACCCGCTAGCTATTACAAGTTGTATTTGGTTTCAATAAACAAGATAAGCTCTATAGATTTAACACAATTTGATATCTATCCTAAGTTGCACGTCATAGAGACAATATAGCTAGAGCTATATCTTTATTTAGTAAAGGGTTCAAATAATTCCTATATCATCTCAGTTGAACGATAATCATATAACTAGATATCACTATAAAAATAGAAGTTCAAGTAATAAAATGGTCATATTTTATTTCTAAAAACTAGTTAACTGTCTTTTTGAAATTAACAATGGTAATGCAGATTTTTACATGTCATAGGATACCCATCGGATATCTATGGGTATAAATTGATATCCACATTTATCTTGTTATCTTATCGGGTACTAAAACCCGAAAACCTAGAGATCTAAAATGTTACTCGTATCCACCCTTATCTGGTGAAGTATCCATGGGGACCCAAATCTATAGATAAAATTGGCACCCCTAATTCTGTTTTGTGGCATATTATATCAAACATGTACCCAATATATTGTTGATGAGTGGGTTTTGACCAGAATTCGAGCTTGGTGTATTTCTTCCTTTCAAGTATCAGAGGAAAACTAGATAACGCTATAGCGTTCAGAGCGTTAGTACCGGTGCAGACCAGAACCATTCAATCTAAGGGAGTGTATAGGTATCATCCGGATGTTTTTGTCCTAAAAATCATCCAAATTTTAAATCGTACGATCAAAAGACACATCCGTAGGATCAACCCACCTCGAATTCAGGGGGGCGTGCATCGATCTGAAAGCAAATCCAATAGTCAAGAATTTGGATGATTGTTGCTAAAGAAAACATCCGGATGAAACTTATCAAAACCCTCAATCTAAAGCATTAGAGGGCATCATCACACACATCCACCTCTCCTTTTCTGATCCATTCAGGATGCGTTTGGTTGGGTGGATGAGGGGGGATGGGATATGGCCATCCATGGATTTGGAGTCATCCAATTATTTGGATGGGTGGATGGATAGGATATGGTCATCCAGTTTTTGGGAATATTCTCTCAAGATGCTGGATGTGCTCATCCAGTTTGCTGCACGAAGAGGTGTACAAGGTCAAATTCAAATTTCGGCAAAGTTTTCTTGGCCAAAATTAAACTTCGCTCAAAATATGGTCAAATTTTGTTTGAAAATTCAAATTTTAGTAAAAAATTGTCCAAAAATAAAAATTTGTTTGAAATGCAAATTTTATTCAAAAATTCAAAATGTGTCCAAAAAAATCAAGTTTTGGTCAAATTTTATCCACAAATTCAAATTTTGTCAGAAAATTTAAATTGTGATCAAATTTTGTTTAAAATTCAAAATTTAATTAAATTTTGTCCAAAAAATTCAAACCAAAATTCGAAACCTTGATTACAACTAGCTCATCCATCTAACCAAACAAAAAATTAGCTCATCCCATCCATCTTCATCCATCCAACCAAACAAAAAATTGGATCATCCTTATCCACCAAACCAAACAACTACCTGGATGGCTTCATCCCATCCAAGTTGGATTGCCATATCCCATCCAACCTCATCCAGGCAACCAAATGCACCCTCAATCTAAAGCACGGGGTGGTGCTACCACATGCAACCACCCACCTCATTCTTTCCTAGACCTGGGAGTTGGGCCGGGCCGGCCCTGTCGGGCTTCGGGCCATCGCGAGTCGGTCGGCCGGCCGACGAGAAAAACGAGCAGTAGGGCCGGCTCGGAGAGCGTTTTCTGAGCGGCCGACAGTTGACCTGAACCAACTACAAGCGCTCGAAATTATTTTTGTACTATTTGTACTCGTGCTTCATTTTTTTGTTTCTTTTAATGTTTGGAATGGCAAGATATTTGATATAGTGATATTAAGTAACTATTTCTTTCATTTTGCATGTATGCTCATATAAAATGATCAGCTCCTGTCACAGCCCACGGGCCTCTCGGCCGCCACGGGCCTCTCGGTGGTAGGCCGAGCCGGACCATGTAGTCGGCCGTAGGCGCCCGACGACCTCATTTCTAGGCCCGGCCCGAACCTGGTCGGGTCGTGCCCGGGCTTGGGCCGTGCTGGGCCGGCCGGGCCTTAGGCCGTCCGGGAAAAGCCCGGCCCATGTCCCAGCTCTATTCTTTCCCGTGCGCATGCTCTCTCTATCTCTCTCTCCCTCCCCCCGTCTCCCCATGAATTTCAGGTTGGTGGCACGGCTTAGGACGGTCGGATCCGACGATAGTACTGCTCACAGCTGATGGAGGACAGCGGTGAGGTAGAGGACAACGACGAGGTAGAGTACGACGGTTGGCGGAGGCTTGGCTCGCAGCGAGGTAGGGGACTGCGGTGGCCCGGCGGTTCACCTCCCCCCTTTTGTTCGGTTGGGTTTCTCTCACTTTCTTGTTTAAAAGTTTGAAGTTTGTCTTTTAAAAATTGATTGAAAATTTTCTTAACCCTGTTTTTAATCAAGTTTCATAATTGAAACTAGACGAAACTTAAAGTTTTAGGTTTGAAACCCATTGAAGTTTGTTGGAACTTATGAAACCCATTTTGAAACTTTTTTGAAATCTGTGAAACATGTCTGAAACTTTGCGGTTTATCTTTTTTAAAACTTAGTTGAAATTCTTTTGAAACTCATTTCTTTAAACAAGTTTTAAAACTGGACGAAACTTATAGTTTCATATTTGAAACCGAACTAAATTTTGTTGAAACCTTGTGAAACTCATTTGATATTTTTTTTTCAAAACATGGGAAACGTGCTCTAATTTTAACTGTCTTTTGAAATTCTTCTAAAAGTCATCTTTAATCAAGTTTCAAATTTAAAACTGTAAGAAACTTATAGTTTATCTGTAAAATCCATTGAAATTTATTGAAACACATTCGAATATCTTTTTAAAACCTGATGATTGTAGATAAAACCTAGACAAAATCAGGTGAAACTACTATACTGTGAGTAGCATTTATCCATATATAGTTCTAGCTCTGTAGATCGCTCCACTGGATCCTGGAGCTACATGTGTCACGATAACAGCGAGAGCAGTATTCATCACGTCACGAGCTGCTGGATTGCAAGGCTACAAGGGACGCATAAGCCCCACCGGGCAAGCGGAGTAGCTGCTCGTGCCGGCCTTCCTCGGCGACGACGCCATTCTTGACGACGGCGATCTTGTCGGCGCCGGTGATGGTCGACAGCCTGTGAGCCACGACCACAGTCGTCCTCCCGACCATCACCCCGTCCAGCGCCTCCTGCACGATGCGCTCCGACTCGGCGTCCAGCGCGCTGGTCGCCTCGTCCAGGAGCAGCAACTTGGGGTCCTTGAGGATCGCCCTCGCGATGGCTATCCGCTGCTTCTGCCCGCCCGAGAGCTGCACGCCCCGCTCGCCGACGCTGGTGTCGTAACCGTGCGGAAGGGAGGAGATGAACCGGTGGGCGTTCGCGGCCTCGGCGACGGCAATGATCTCTTCCTCGGACACCTGCTCCTGCTTGCCGTAGGCGATGTTTGCTCTGATGGTATCGTTGAAGAGGACGGGTTCTTGGCCGACTAGCCCAATCTGCTGCCTGAGCCAGCTGAGCTTGAGGCTCTTCAGTGTCACACCGTCTAGAAAGATGGAGCCTGAGTCGGGGTCGTAGAACCTCTCGATCAAAGCTACCACCGTCGATTTCCCGCTTCCGCTTTCTCCGACAAGCGCAACAGTCTGCAACAAGCGAAGCATTTCAGTAATGACAATTGCATGAGATCTTGATATCTGCATGAGTGACTTCTGTTTCCAGTTCAGGGTTTAGTACCAAGTTACCAGCAAATTAAATTTCAGCTCTGGGCAATGGTTTTAACTTGTTCCTGCACATTCCAATTAAATTTGTTCTGAAAAAGGCTATTTCAATTACTATTCTGTTAAGCTACAGCATTAACTCAAAGTTGTGCCGTGGTTTCAGGTTTCTTAAAGGAAATGTCAGCTCTGCTTACATTGGCTTCTGTTCAAGCAGCACTACTTCAGTCTAAGTTATTTTCACCACGTCTAAGTTCTGTAACAGTACAATTCAACATTAATATGGGGAAAAAAAACTCTATTAAGATGAAAACCGCGTGTACCTTGCCAGATGGGATCCTCAAGCTCAAATCTCTGAAGATTTGCACGTCAGTCCGAGCCGGGTACTTGAAGCTCACGTGCCGGAACTCTATATTCCCCTCCACTGTCCCTAGTGCCGTTCCCTCCTCAGAGCTTGCATCAATGTTGGATTTCCTATCAATAATCCTAAAGATGGAGACAGCTGCATCTTGCACTCTGCTAAAATCCCGAGCAAGGGAACTCGACTGAGTAACTCCGACAGCCATCATAGTTAAAGCAAAGAAGACCTGCGTTTTCAAGAAACAGCAGTGGCAATGAATTAAGATAAGCCCCAAGTAAGTGGCAAAAAAAAAAAGAGAGAGAGAGGGATCTATCGGCTTCTTTGGTTCTCACCTTGAAGACTTGCCCAGCGTCTGCTGTCCCATCGTGTACAAAGCGAGCTCCAACGTAAAACGATACGGCATAAAAGCAGAAGAGCAACGCGAATGAGAGCCCGTAGCCCAAGCCACTTACAGCCCCTTGACGAACAGCTTTCCTCACAGGGCCTTCACATTTCTCCCGGTAGCTTTCGATTATCTTCTCTTCTACACAGAATGAAGCGACAGTTCTGATGTTGCCGATGGCATCACTGGCAATCGTGCTTGCTTGTTCGTACATTTCCTGCAGGTAACATTACACAAGTTTCTCCTTCAGGAAATAGCTACACAAGTTTCTCCTTCAGGAAGCAGAAGAACAAACAGACCATGTACCTTGGCATCGGCACCGAAACCCCTCATAAACCTTGATTGAGCGTAACTCTGCGCAATCACGCAAGGAAGGAAGCACAAGACTATGGATGCTAGCTTCCAGTTCGCAATCATTGCTATTACAATGCCGACAACAGCAGTGCTTATGCTTTGCACTATCAATGACAAGACGTCTCCAGCGATGGTTTTGATAGACGCTGCATCCGCGGATAGCCTAGAGCATATTGCACCGCTGAAGAATTCCAAGAATGCCGGAAAATTAGGAACCACAACGAAAATGGCGAGATTCTACATCACGGATGTACCAAACGAACGAGTGAACAGAAAAAAATACCTGCTGTTTAGTGGGTCATCGAACCATCCTATCTCCTGGTAAACAACACGGCTAAATGATAAAGCACGTATGCGCTCGATAAGCTTCCCGCCTGCCATGTTGAACAAAGAGTATTGCACTGGCAGGACAAGGATGGAGATCACGCCCAAGGTCACGTACATCTCTGCCCAGAACGCTGAATCTTTTCGCAGTTTGTGTGGTGGTTCATAGAATGTGCGGATGGCACTTGAAAGCATGAGGCCAAACACAGGAAGTATAGCCCCATTGGCAGCGGCGGCAGTGCATCCTAACAGAAGGATCGGAGTTTCAGGCTTATGGAGGTGGAGTAGGCGTCTGAAAACATTCTTCCCTGACTTCGCATCACCAACCCCTTTGGTCTCTCGTTCGTGCAATGAGAATGTCTGTGAATTCCTTCTACTTCCACCCTGTGAGGAATGTCTAGTACTCACAGATATATCAAAGGACAGTTTTCTGCTGCTGTGTGGACTTATAGAATTTGCAGTATCAGGTGCTGCTTGTAGCCTGCTGGAGTCGTCTGCATAAGCTCCGTTCCTCCTCGCATTCACCTCCTGAAGCCGTAAAAGTTGAGAGTACGCTCCGTTGGAATCCTTCATCAACTCAGCATGCGGTCCTGTTGAACAAACATCCATTTTTTATTATTTCTAGCTGAACTCATTCTTGCAGCAAGAGACTGAGAGTTTCTGGGAAGGGATAAAAATCCACCCTACCTTGTTCCACAAGCTGTCCACGATGTAGCACTGATATTGTATCAGCATTTTTCACGGTGCTCAGGCGATGTGCGACAATTATGGTTGTCCTGTTCACCATGACATTATTAAGTGCGTCCTGAACTACACGCTCAGACTCAGCATCAAGTGCGCTTGTAGCTTCATCGAGTAGCAGGATCCTGGGGTCCTTCAAAATTGCTCTTGCAAGTGCAATCCTTTGTTTCTGTCCACCGGATAGTTGTGTTCCGTGCTCACCAACCATCGTATCTAGTCCCTGGTAAGAGTTGCAACCTGTCATTATGGGCTGAAATGCAGATGCAACAAATACTGGGAAAATACTATATCACAGAATCCATGACTGAAGGGGAAAAAAAGAGGATGAACATGAGCATACATTTGGTAACTTATCGATGAACTTGGCTGCATTGGCAAGCACAGTAGCTCCCCTGATTTCTTCCTCCGATGCACCTTTCTTTCCATACTCTATGTTCTCTCTTATAGTGGTTGTGAAAAGAATAGGCTCTTGGCTAACAAGCCCTATTTTCCGTCTCATCCAGTTAAGGTTTAGCAATTTCAGATTAACACCATCCAAGAGAACTTCACCTGATTGTGGATCATAGAACCTTTCTACCAAGCTAATCACAGTAGACTTCCCGCTCCCACTCTCCCCAACCAATGCCATTGTCATGCCAGTTGGAATGCTAATAGAGAAGCCATTGAAGATCAGTTGCTCAGGCCTTGCAGGGTAACTGAAATGGACATCTTTCAACTCAACATCTCCAACAAAGTTCTCCAATACAAGGCCACTCGTGTCACTGGCATCAATCTCAGGTTTTCTATAGATAGTTGCAAACATTTTGTAAGCCGCAATCTGCCCTGATGCAAAAGCACTTAAGCATGGGGAAGTCTGGCCAAGAGCCCTACAAAAAATTAGGAAAAAAAAGAGGCACTGTTAGAATCTAAAACCTACAACTTAAATTTGGCTCTTTGTGTCTTGAAAGAATTGTTGTCATGCAAATGAAAATACTAACATTGCACCAGTCATGATGGCCATCAATACATTAATGATATAGCCCCCAGTGTATCCGTTTTCAATAATCAGTTTTGCACCATACCATACAGCCAATCCATAGCTGCAGAAAACAATAAGCATAAGTGAACCAAGTCCGAGTCCCACAGCAGCGCCCTGGTGAACTGCTGATCTGTACGATGTTTTTAAGAACTCGTTATATTTGTCAATTGCTCTCCTCTCACCGGTGAAAGATACCACCTGAAATTTATCATAAAAAAGAGTGAAAAGGTAACCCGGCACAAGAATATTTAGAAGAGTAGAGTTTCTTGAAAGATAGATATTACTGTTCTGATTGATCCAATTGTCTGCTCAACCAATTTCGCTGCTTCAGCATAGGACATCTGGGAACGGTTTGATAACTTCGATACAACAAGTGACATGGCTGCAGCAGCAAGAACAACAGGGGGGATACTTGACAACATAACAACGGACAGAAGCCAGCCTCTTGCAAATGCGATTATGAACCCACCCAGAAATGTTGACAGCAATTGCAGAAACTTCGCCACCTTCATAAATGGCCAAATGAAAAATGTGAAACCATAAATTTCTAAAGATAGCAGTTTTATGCATTATATAAGATCTTTCTACTCAAATCAGTAAATTCATATAGTAGAACAGTCTAAATTATTATGGAAACTAATGCGCATTGGGATCATGATTCATGAATATGCATAACACAGGCAGTACAATGTCTTTGACCTTCAAAGATCCATGGACCATATGAATAACATCCAGAACCATATAGTTGACCTAACTATGACCCGGTTGAGTGATAATTTCCAGTAGAAACACTGAAAACTTAAGGTATAAGTTGTATACTTTAACATCACACTTTTTGCATGAAAATAAACTTCATAAAGCTGAAAATTAAGAGATAGTTATGATTCACATGAATAAGTATCATCTAACTTTTTCACTTTTTTGAAACGGTTATAAGTGTCATCTAACCTTTTCTCCAATGGCCTCTTGAATCAACACTGTGTCACTAGACATCCTTTCGGTAACTTCTCCAGTTGATGTCTCCACGTCAAAGAATGATATATCTTGTCTAATTATAGTCTCGAGGTACAGCCCACGGATTCGTGCAGCCTGCCTTTCTCCAGTCACCATCCAGCATGACACCTCTGCAGGAAGAACATCAACCCAATGAGATAGTAAATATAAGCAACATGAAATCTGAATATGGATATTGTATTATATTATTATGATGAACATAAAAAATCCAGCTGCAGTTTTTCACATTTTTACAAAAGATTAACAGAGAAATGAATGTTGATTTTCACTATTTTATGACGAGTAGGAGAACATCAAAATGTTTTGGGTTGTCTATGTTGCCTGTTCTTGGTTTCTACCCTAACTTCTAAAGCTTGCAGTTTCTAAAAGTATTGGCCATATAGCAAGGAGGTCGGAGTAGGATTCCGGGGGAAGGGTTGTTAGAGTTCCCCCCGGGGGGGTTGTGTTGGGAAGTTGCTTTTGTTCTGGCCTACGGACCGGTCTGTATTTTTCGCTCCTTCTTAATGAATAGACAGAGCTCCTGCCCTTATTTCAAAAAAAAAAGAAAAAGTATTGGCCATTATCCACCTCAATTTTAGGTTGAAACCAAATATACATCGTTTCCAAACAAATTAACAAATCCACATATTTCAACAGGCCAAATTGGACAAAAAATATTCAAAGTTTAGGATTAAATTAGAACTATTATGATATAACTTATCAGATGGCTGGATTATGCCTTTTCCTTCACCCTAAAGAACAATGCAATTTTGTAGCCATTCTCTTTGTTTCTCCCATTGACGCGACAATATATAAAGAAATAACTTCTAGTATAGAGCCAGAGAGGGATTATCTGGTGCATGCTACGTACGTACCCTTTTAGTTCTCCGTTGCATCCATTTCCAAAAACCATTTGAATGGTCATGAAAAATTGCAAAAAATTTTTTTGGGAAGATTGATATAAAATCAAACTAACATGCCACAAAATTTCACCTCAGAAACCGAAAGGGTAGGACGCACCATATACTCCCTCTAGAGCAAGGCCATTTGTGTGAAATCAAATTAAGCTGTGTCCTTAAGGAGCAAAATGAGTATATTAATTTTGGTCTTACATGTATGGCACATAGAGAGGGGTGCAAATGGAGCGGATATTTCCCGACCGATCCGATACCGTATTCGAAAAAAATCCGTACCGATATTATCCGTATTCGTATCCGGAAAATCCGATGTAATATGAGTTAGGATATGGGAAGAGCAATATCCGATCCGTATCCGAAAAATCTCATGTAATATGGGTTAGGATATGGGAAGAGCAATATCCGATCCGATATCCGGTAAATATCCGACCCAATACCCGGTAAATATCCGACCTGATACCCTTGCAATATTGTTCATAATGTGTGTATTTTAATTACAGTGCTTGCTAGCTGTATTTTAGATATTGCGTGTTGGTTATGTGCTATCTGATTAGGCAAGTTGTAATGTAATGTGAAACATAGTGCTGTTGTGAGCTTGTGATATGTGAGCAAGTTGTAATATAATTGCACTACTTTCTGGAACAAGCTCTTATAATTACACTACAAAACACTTGATTGCAGTTGGATGTGCTACATCATATAAGTGCATATGTTGATTGGAATTGTACTTGGTTGTATATTATTCTTATGTAGGGAATGCAACTATTATTGAATTTGAAATACTTACATGTCTTGAAAGTTATAGTAAAGTTTTGTGTATGGTTGATTAATCCTAATATATGTGACATATATGGTTTCTGCTTTCACGCATTATCCGACTAACTATTCGTGACCGAGACTAACCGTATCCGGAACGACCTGTATTCGCTCTGTATTCGTGACCGAAGTAATCCGTATTCGTATTTGAATCCGGCACTGTCCGTATCCGATTATGTATCCGAGAAAAAATTTGCAATAGGATACGGGATGAACAAAATCCGTCCGTATCCGCTCCGTTTGCACCCTACATAGAGCGTAGTCGTGGAATCTCACCAACAAATTATTATTATTGCCGCATACTTACAAATTTCCTTCATTTCCATCAATGTGACAAAGAAATCCTCGTATATATATTTTCTAGAACTCGGGACTGCCATTCTGCAGACCGATAGAAGATTCATGTTTGCAAAGGACAGCATATATATTCAGTATATGCATGTTGAAGCTACGGTTTATATGAAGCCACCACAGCAGGAGTACACAATCTTTATAGTAAAGAAATACCCTGAGCAAAGCAAATATCTATAGCCTCTCAGGAAGTTTTTTTTTTCCAGAGACAATATGTGATAATCCAAAGTACTTTTATAACAGATATGGTACTTTTGATACTTACGAAGAAACCCACATACTCCAGAAGCTATTGCCACGTACGCAAATCTGACAGCAACCTGAGAAACAACGGTTATACAATTAAAATAGGTGAAAAGTAAGTGCCAAACTAAAGCAGTAAGAAATTCCAACTAAAATAGGTGAAAAGTAAGTGCCAAACTAAAGCAGTAAGAAATTCCAACTGAAGGAACTATGAACTAGAATTTACTGCTGTCATCTTTACGATATGCGTTACTACTACAAATTATCTCACCGAATCTTCAACTACCTATAATAACCTACATGTGCACATCTGATGAACTTGCTATGTACATGCACATTGTGGCAGTTTTTGCGTGTACGGATTTGCATGCCTTATATGCAGGTGTGACATTGCCACCGCTCAACCTCCATACCAAATGAAGCAAATCCTATATATAAGCCTTCCGCATTCAGGTCTAGCATGACAAATTAACCTTCATTAAAGCACACTGTGACAATTCTTTGCGTGTTACGATTTGCATGTCTTATATGACATTGCCACCTCTCAAAGTAATACCAAATAAAGCAAATCGTTCATAAGCCTTCCGCATTCAGGTCGTGTTTCGACAGCGAAATTATATACTAATCGAAACTGCAAACAACAATATAGAACGAGACCTTCGAAACGAATTAATCAAAAGTCTGTGACCGGCCAATCCGTCACCAAACCTTACACTGGTTCGCAGTCCTATCCAGTAAACGTTTGATCTGAGAGCTCGTTAAATCTCGAACCGAAATGATCGGAGTTTACTTCAGAGCAGATTGGTCACATCTTCTTCTTCTTCTTTGACGGAAGATTGGTCACATCCTAGAGACCGACATGCACTTCATATTCCATAAACCTTAAACCTCTTCAAATAAAAATTGGAAGAAGAAAAAAACTAGCAATCAAGTGAGGCTAGAACAAGACCAAGCAAGGCAGGCAAGAAACTAAACAATGCGGTCATAGATCCATCACCAAAGAACTAAGCCATCCAAGAACGCGAAAACAAGAACCCTCGACGGGGACGGAGCGTGGCGCGAACCTTGGAGACGACGTGCACGATGAGGGCGCGCTCGGCGGCGCCGAACGCGTCGACGAGGTCGCCGATGAGGAAGGTGAGGAACGGCATCGCCAGGCCATTGGCCACGGCCGCCACGGCGCCCACCACCATCAGCACCGCGTCCCGCCGGTCCGCGAACGCGAACAGCCGGTATATCGGCACCTTCCTGGCGCCTCCTCCTCCCCCGCCGCCGCCAAGGCTGCCTCCCCCTCCCGCCATCTACCAAGGCCGATCCGAGCCTGGCACCTTGCCCTCCTCACGTCTCGCGGTTCGGGTTCTTCTTGCGGCGCAAGAGACCAGAGCGGAGGGGAGGAGAAGAGACGAGGGGATTGTGTGTGCATGGGCGTGCGGCGTCTTGGTTGGTTATTTATGTATGTTGCGTAGTCGTCCAGTCGCTATCTTCTTGCTCCTGGAGTCGGCCCATCCTATTCGTTTCCCGTGTACGTGGCAACCGCTCCGGGCCCCACCCCCTGTATATGTTTAGTAGTACCTAAGATAATGTCAGTTTTGCTTCCCCCTATATATGTTTAGTAGTACCTCAGATATTGTCAGTTTTGCTTCATGTAAGTAAAGATAAGGACACTGAATCCAGGATAGGAGTGATGCAAAAAATTTATTTGAAGTGCTTGGTACCTATGAATTATACTTAGCATGGTTATTTGGTATGATATTTTATTTACTGTAAACAATGTGAACAAGAAGTTGCAGTCACCATTCATGTGCATTGACGCTAACCTAAAGAACATAGAAGATACAATCAATTTCTTTGAAAACTATAGAAATGAAGGGTTTGCTTCTAGTTTGATCATTGCCAAAGAGATTGCATCAGAATTGGGTGTGAAGCCAGCATTTTCAGTAAAGCGTCGTGCTTTTAGGAAGAAACAATATGATGAAAATGATTGTGGGGAAGCAAATCTCGAAATTGAGAAGGCTTTTGAAGTTAATTACTTTTTGGTTATGGTTGATATTGCAATTAGTTCATTAAAAAGTAGATTTGAAGAACTGCAATCATTCAAAAGTATATTTGGGTTTTTGATGAGTTCAACGACCTTGAAGTCTTTGGATACTATTGAACTAAGAGACTGTTGATATTGGTAATATATATTATTAATTAGAAGGGCCTCCATTTTAAATCTCGTTCCGGGCCCCTGAAATCTCAGGACCGCCAGAGTAATAGTGTAACAAGATGACCTTGGCAGAGCTTCAGATCTCAACTCTACTTCAGAGCTGAAACTTGTAGACTGAAATAAAGTGACTTAAGTTTATAATTTTATTCTAAAATGTAAACAAGATGACCCACCTAAACACTTTTAATATACCCACAGCTTCAGCTCCACGAATTTAGTGAAGCTAGTAATACCCAGCTCCACCAACTCCAAGAATTTGGTTGAGCTGGAGCTCTGCCAAACACCCCCTCCCACCTAAACACTTTTAATATACCCACAGCTTCAGCTCCACGAATTTAGTAAAGCTAGAAATACCCAGTACCACCAACTCCACGAATTTGGTGGAGCTGGAGCTCTGCCAAACACCCCTAATATACCCACAGCTCCAGCTCCACGAATCTGGTGAAGCTAGAAATACCTATCTCCACCAACTCCACAAATTTAGTGGAGCTGGAGCTTTGCCAAATACCCCCCCTTAGTGTATCATCCTGCCCAAATTCGTTTAAAATCTAGTCTACCGTGAGGCGAGTTTGCACATACATAACATTCTGGGCTCATGTGATCTACATATAATGGTGATGAAATTAGTTTCATATTTGCGTGCATAAAATAAGTTGTAGTAATATATAATATCTGTTGGGGTCCAAATATAGCACTTTTGGGTTAAACCTTTTACACTAAACGACGACAAAATTGTAACTAGAGTGCTATGCATGAGTGGACCCGCCACACGATCGGCTGGGCTCTAAGCAAATGTGTAATACCCCGTCCATGTGATCAATGTGGAGCGATGGAAGAATTACTCACACATTACTTGCAAAAAGTGAGTTGTATTAGTATTAATGCATGTTGGATCCAAATACAACACCTTCGGGTTAACTCTTTTACACGAAGTGTAACATTCCAAAAAAATTAATAAAAGTGAAATTCAAATATCATATTTAATCACAAAAAATTCTTTAAATAATTTATTTAAATTCTAAATACTCCCAATATCATCCTCTAAAAGTTTTACAAAATTTTGAATCCATTTAATGCCTTTAGAAAATCAAAAATAGCAAGATGTAAATAGAACAGCAACATTGTCAGAATTTTATAAATTTTAGAAGATTGATTATCATCTAAAATTTTTGTGATAGCTTAGGAATGAACTCAGGACCATGTGAATTTTTTTTCAAAAAATTCTAACCATGTTTGCCGGCCCAATTAAATCAAATAATCCTATAGGTTATAATATAGGTTATAATATGGAAAGAGCAATATCAGCTCCATATTCGTATTTAATAGGATATCCAAAAAGATGTTCGACAAATCAACAAAATATGAACAAAATAATGATTTGATAAAACATCAATACCCCCTTAATATTCTCTATAATTTTCAAATCATTGACTAAATTATAATATTACCTATTATAAGAATGAGTTGGTGGTGATGGTGAGTCTGCCAGACCGTTCTTGGGCCAGAACAGTAGAGGTCCAATGCCCAGTAGGTGAGTCACTATTGCCTTGCTAACCTATAGTTGTAAATCAGCAGGACAACTCAATATAGATGATTTGATTTATTTACTAGCTTACAAATATATGTTTTGCTTGATATGTGTGTTACAGAAAATTGATTTATTGTATGGTTTAGGATCGTGCGTTATAATTATGTATTATTCTCTTTTGAAATTCCGTTACAACGCACGAACATCTTACCAGTATAATTTTATATTTAACTTCTTTATGTACATGGTATCTACCGAATTATATTCGTCGTATGTCTGTATCTAAAAAAATCTGTTTTGTATATAGAATATTCACACCTGATTTTAAATCTATGATAAAATATAAATTAGAATAGAAAAATACCAATACATGTCCTTACCCAACCCGTTTTCACATCACATTAGGAGTGGACATGGTCGAGTCGGTCGGTACAGCTGGCGTACACAAACATCACAAGAAACGTCCTGGACTAACACATCCCCGTTTCTCGCCGCCGCCCCCGCCCCCACCCCCGCCGCCGCGCGCCCGAAGCCTCGCCATCGCCGCCGCTATCAGCCGGTCGCCTCCTGCGCCGATCTCCTCGTCCTCGTCTTTCTCCACCACCACCCAGGAGGAAACATGGTACGTGCGAGATCTCACCCTAATCGCTGCTCTGGATTTGGCTTCTCCCCATTCTCAAATCTTGGGGTCTCGCCTCCACGATTTACTCTCGCGCCTCTCAATCTGGGGCTTTTGGCGTCGGCATGATCCCTTATTCTCTCGCCCTGTCGATTCGCTATTTGACGGATGTTTGATGTTGCTTCGTGCAGTCGTCGCTTGCAGCGGCGAGGGCGGATAACTTCTACTACCCGCCGGAATGGAGCCCAAAGAAGGTATGGGTCTCTCAGTTGGTGAGTTGTGTAGAGCTTTCGTTTGGTTGATGTGTTGTGGTTGCTGACGCCGATGCCTGTGGGTATTTTTGTTCTTCTTTGATCAATTAGGGTGGGCTCAACAAGTTCCATGGCCAACATGCTCTCAGGGAGCGGGCGAGGAAGCTGGATCAGGGCATCCTGATTATAAGGTTCAGTCCTTGCGAAAATTGCCCTAATTTCATATCGATCATATAGTGCGAAGGCTAGTGAGATAGAAATTCATATGCTAAGCTTAACTCTTGCATACCACCACTTATCATGAAGATGGTTAGGGGATTTTAGGGTGCATGGGGGCAATAGAATAGAATCCACAAAGTTGGGAAGACATTGGGCATGCTCGAATTCCTTGAGCCTTATGCTACAATTGTTTCAGTAGTTGCAAATGCAAAATTAACTTTATGTTATTTGGCAAAGAAAAGAGTTAATTGATCTCTACATAGGTTGGCATCGCACTCGCACATTCTTCAACAATAGATTTGTCCTATTGCTTTGTGCTGTGCCTTCCATACAATGCAGTTTGTAAAAAAAAAAATGCCTGTCTGAAAGATAGGGTATTGCTAAATGATTGATCATGTTGTGGCAGATTAATTAGAAACTCGCAGACAATTTTTTAGCATTAATATATGTACATATATTCATAATTACTTGACAAACAATACAGTAATTGGTTGCTGGAAAATGCTACTAATTTGTGAGTTTCTTAATTAAGCGACATTAGAAGTGACAATTATTCTAATATTTATATTAATTTTCTTTGCTAAAATTGATTAAAGTTGTCAGTTCATCTAGACAAAGAAAATGATATTCACTTGTGCTGTTTGGTTTGAGGGACCGGATGGTGAATGGACCATCAGATCCTAGCTCCAAACCTAACTCACTTGTTTGGTTTGAGGAATGGACTGAGTTGGTCCATCACCACCTCATCCCTCATAAGCACAAAGTTAGTACAAAATGAGGGATGGTGTCATCTCACCAAATTTCATGGGATGCTCTCATGATGGACTAACCCATCCTTGGATGAGGTGATCCCTCAAACCAAACAGCCCTTAACCATTGATATAAAACCCTATGCAACTGAACATGATTAATCCAGCTTCTATACTTTCGCATTTGATGGATTGATGCTACAGCTATCCAATACTCCATTATATCACCAACCGAGAAGATAACTACAGCTCAAGATACCACTGTTTTGCACTGCAGTTGTAATTAATTTAGTTTCATAATGGTTGAACTGATCAGCCAACCAATTAATGTTCAGGATAGGCATATGCAAAATACTACTCTGAATATAGTTTAGCTGATGGTTTGCCTGATAGCCCTCATTGCGTGTCTTAGACAAGACCTTTTTTTTTGTATAACCATCTTTTGATGCAATACTATGTATGAAGCCAGAACATTCTGTGAGGTTTGGCGGATGCAGGCTGACAGGCAGATAAAAAAACCATATACATGTTATTGCTACCTTAATGCTTATTTGCATAGAATTAGTAATTTGTTATGCAAATTGTATGTTTAGCTCTGATTCCCTAGATTTTTGTGTGTTTTTCTGTTACTTCTGCAGATTTGAGATGCCATTTAATATTTGGTGTGGAGGATGCAACTCCATGATAGCCAAGGGAGTGAGGTTTAATGCTGAGAAGAAACAAGTTGGGAATTATTATTCTACCAAGGTTAGTGCCATACTGCGATACAAATTTCAGTTAAATTGCATTGTACTGTTGTTATTTTGGCACATTATACTGTCGTTATTACTATTATTTTACCCTTTTTTCCTCTCCTGCATAGCAGAAGCAGCTGTAGGTGCATAAACTAGTGTATAGTATATCCCTGGCATAAATCCCTATCGTATTATAGTGATTCCATCTAATTGCGAAATAATTAATTTTAGTTTTCTTCTAATCAGCTAATTTCCCTAGTTCATTATAGGCCATGTAGCGTAAGGGGCTGTTTGGTTGCTGACCCAGAGAATTGGCTTAGCCTCAGCTGTGCCCCTAAAATTGAAATATTGGATACAAATCTTATCATGGACTAAAGATTTGGGTCAAAAAATGCCTCGTTAGGTGCCAAAAAAAAACGAGCCTCACCCTAGGAAAAGGCTAATTTATTAAATTTGTTAAAAGGTGGTTCAACATTTTTTTTGGGAAATGGACAGAATTTACTCAAAAGGAGGCGGATTAACATAGGGCAAAACTGAGGCAGTTTTAGTAGCCTTAACTTTCCATGTTCCATAGCCTGAAGTTGCCTCATGATGTATTTTATGTGACCTACTTTTAACTGAAAAACATGAATGAAATTGCCTTGTGAAGCAGAATCAGAGCCATAAAGCAAAACAGGGGCACCATGCTTATCTTATTGTGCCTATACTATGATAAAAGCAGCATTTAATAAATATGAAACCGAATAAAATATGGTTTTATCTCTAAGGTTTTAAATCACGATTTTCGCGGCTTCACGGCAAGGTCCCAAAAAAGCTACATCAGCTATCGTGGGAGCTATACTTCGTCGGGTTTTCAATATTAAAAAATTAAATATTTATGTAATATAAGTCGCCTCCAAACAAATCATTAAACCATGATACTTTAGAAGGTATTAATATTTTTATAATGAGAATATGAGTCAGGTCCGGAATAAGCAAACATGCTAATACATGTCAAAGATCATAACCGATAACTATATCATAATGTTCTTAACCAACAAATACTTAATCACTAAAAAATATGAATGTTAGATTATTAAAAAAGGGCGAGATGAGATCTTTTCCTAGGTTTTCTCCTAGTTTAGGCTTATAAGAGATGCATTTGAGCCTTCTAGTAATGTTGAATTTTAAAATGGGACTAATGTTTTGGCCCATGGGTACCTACGTAGGATAGCGGAGTTATCACTAGCTACAAGCTACGACGTATAGCAGAGCCATCACTAGCTATAGCGGTTGTAGTTAAATAGCTAATATAGCGGAACATTAGCTCGTAGCTTCGCGTTTGGGGTCCCAAAAAGCTATAGCTAGCTATTTAGAACACTAATTATCTCTAATAATGGCTGCTTATGATATTATCTGCGCTTATGGTTCACCAAGTTACCCATTAACTAATGGGAGTCAATGTCATATGTTCCAATCAACACAGGGTTATTGATGGCATTGCCTTATAAACAGAGTTAATATTCTTTTGTCGCACACATTAGCATCAATGGTTGGCTGACAAATCACATTTGATATTGTCAAATCAATCCTTGAACTTTGGGTCAATTTGAAGTTTTGAGCATAGCAGTTCATCTCTTCAAAGTTACAAATGAGCTCCTGAATGACCTGACTCCTGAGTATTACTTAGCTTAACTGTTAGTTTTGGAAAACTCAGGTAACTGTATTTCGCTCTCTTAGTAAGCGTGACCTAATACAAATTAAATTGCATGAGTTGTACAGGTTGGTTTTTCACCTGAAGAAACTAACCAAAGGGATAACTAGAACTTCAATCCATGAGAGGGTTCATTTGGTCTTCAGAGAAACAAAAAGGGAGAAAATTGTCGCTGAACCAGGAAAAACTTTAGAACCGAATGTTTGTAGTCCATGGTTGTTTGTGCGAACTGTGTGTAGGACTGGACAGAGGACCATGAATATTCCTAAGTAGCTTCCAACTATGCGGAGCTGAGCCATTGGTCAGCTTTATTTCTGGAGATATTGTGATGTTAGCGCAGGAATTTAGTTCGTTAGTATCAATTTGACAAGCATTAGAGGCACAATTAATCGTGCAACAATTATAGTCGCATGTGGGCGCTTTTGGCAACTTCAAAACCCTTCAACATGTAACATTTTAGCTCTGCTGTGATGCTGTCAATTGGCTAAGGTTACATCAGTAATACAACCAACACAGACATATTACCCTAGGTAGTATGGATCATGAGCCTTGTACAACCTTTTTTTAGTTTATGTTATCAACCTACTTTGCTCATGGATGTTTGCTACGTATTGTCTGTTCAGGTTGTGTATCCACTAGCATGCTTCTTTCTTTTTGGTCAGAAGTTCAGTTGATTTTCTACTTTCCAGTAATCTTGGAGTGTTGTTACTGTGAGAAAAGTAAATACCTTCTGTTTCCAACTTGCCATTTTGATCTCAAAAACTGAAGAACTTTCTGTTGTCCTGTTGAGCACAAGTGCTGCAACTTATTATTCCTGTTGCATAAACATTTGGGTTGGTTAAAAAGGTTAGTACTGGCTCTAAGGGAGAGCATTACATGATAAAAATGTCTAAGTGGCCTTAGCAATGGTTGAAGAAATGCCTGCTTCAATATTAGAAATGTTTGTTAAGAAGAAGAGAGAAGTAGAAAATGCTTCTATTCATCTTTACTTACAGTTTTCAAATTATGTGGATGCATTGCATACGTTGTATGCTGCTGACTCAGCCATATTACTGGATAAGAACTGCATGTGACTCATGTACTAATACTTTACTGTGTTCAACTGTTCATAAAAATCTCCTAGATACTTCATGATCTAGACTAGAGCCTTCCGTTCTTTTACGTCTCCTTCCAGTGAAACTCCAGTTTTTCCTATTGCACAATTCTGATATTTTATCGCATTTTTTCGCCAAACGTTTCTTGTGTCAGATATGGAGCTTCACTATGAAATCACCGTGTTGCAAGCATGAAATAGTCATACAGACAGACCCAAAGAATACTGAATATGTTATAATCAGTGGGGCTCAGCGGAAGACTGAAGATTTTGACGTTGAAGATGCAGAGACGTTGCTGCTTCCTGCAGATGAAGGTTTTAACACCTGTGCAAAAAAATTTATTTTCTATTCGTTAATCCCTTGCTTTCAAATGCTTGATGTTCTACTGTGAATCTTCAGAAAGAGACAAGCTAGTGGATCCTATGTATCGGCTTGAACACCAGGAAGAGGATCTAAGGAAGAAGAAAGAAGATGAGCCTGTTTTAGTTCGTCTTCAGCGACTTTCTGATAGCCGGCATTCTGATGATTATGCTCTGAACAGAGCCCTGCGTGATCGTCTTAGGGTCGTCCAATGAACTCCTATTTAATAATTCTTCCACGGCAACTTGTTAAATCGTGAAGATTCTTATCAACTTTCGTATTTATGTAGAGTCAAAAGAAGAGAGTTGCTGAAGAGAAAAAATCAGCGAGAAAGATGGGACTTGGAGTACGGCTTTTGCCACCGTCTGCAGAAGATGCCGCTGCAGCAGCTTCTGTGAAGTTTGCATCAAAATTTGAGAAGAGCAGAAAGGACAAAAGAGCAGCAATCAAGGCCTCCTCCATCTTCCCAGGATCATCAAGCGTAGCTTCAAAGAACAAACTAGATCTTGCACTGAAGAGGCGAAATATACAAGCCGGGGCTGCCTCTGCACTGATGGCAGGCAAGGTGAGGCCGTCCTCATGGCAGAGCGCGAGTTCTGGAAGCTCAAGGACTCAGATGCCAATCATGGCAACACGCAAGCAGCCACCCCAATGAGATTTGACGTTGTAAGAAAGTTGTGCTTGTGTATTTAAAAGCTTAGCTGTTTAGGTACTCTGTAAAACCCATTCGTCGGGGTTAGTTTCGCTACTCTTTATGTGAATGTGTGTGTAAACTTCGGCGTGATTTTGGCTGTATGCACTATTCTGGTTTCCCGTTGGTGCTTGGTGTGAACATATTGGATACTGACGGATAATAGTTTTATCTTGTTTTTATATTTTTTTCAGATGTGAATATGGATACGAATAGTCTGGATACAAATATAAATACGGATAATGTTGAATGTAGATGGGGATCGAATACGAATCGAATCAGATACGGTTAATATTTATAACTGGAAAGTGATAAATTCTTAGATTGTACATAAAAAATCAACAAAAAATATAATTAGCTGATTTGATCAAAATATTATTGAAAATTGAACAAATATAATTATTTTTATTCACTTAGACAATAGTTAGATATCATATCGCAAACAAAATTATGTAAAATTTAGTTCATCACATATGTAGATCAAAACACAAAATAAAAGTAATAATTGCTCATAGATACAAATAAAAGCAAACACAAAACACACTAAAAGCTTGATAATACTTAGGTACCATGTCTCTAAAAAAGTATATAACACTTATATTGAATGGCCTAATGTTCGTATTCTTTGTTGAATTATGTTTAAAATAATAAATTATGTATTTATGAGTTTTTATGCATTTTTAGCTACTTATTTAAAATATTTTTCTATTAAGGACAGCAGTGTTTGAATTTTTTAGAAAAATTAAAATATGATAAAATCTTGAAAAAAAAATAAATGGTAGATTGGGCGAGCATCTTTTCCAAAAAAAATCGTAATTTTTTGAGTTGATTTGCCTATTTTAATAATTAAAACTTGATTTATGGATTAATTAAATTAGAAAATAATTTTGAAATTAAGAAACTTTTTGAGCTAAAAGAGTAGCCTTGGCCCAGCCCTCATATATATTCGGATACCCAACCCATCAATATCTGAATTATCCGAATCCGTATCCGTATCCGATGGATAATGCGCTACTGAATCTGTATCAATATTCGACAAAAAAAAAATCATACCCGTATCCGATCCTATAGAATCCGTATTCAAAAATTATCCGGATTGATCAAAAACTATTCGATCTGTTTTCAGCCCTAGTTGATGCTAGCGGGCTTGTAACATTACATTTAGGAAGTTGTTAATTGGTTACTTATGATTAGGAAGTTGTTTTTAACCAAATAGAGGTAGGGAGTACATATACCTGGGAGTACAAAACGGATTTTATATATATATATATTCTGTACTCCTAGGAGTACATACTCCCACATCTAGTATACTACTTAAATGAATGTGTTATACTCTTTTATCACTTTCGATGTACTTCAATAATAATTTTAAGATACTACAATACAATATTGTTGGAAAAAAATTATCTGAGCCTTTTATTTCTTGATATATACCATTTTTCATGTGTAAAAAGAGTATATAAGAAAATTATACTATAAAGGGTGGATTTTGATGAAATTTTTCGTGAAACTCATTTTGAAGTATCTTATAATCAGTATTAGAGTATACTCAAAAGGATAAAGAAGTATAACAACATCATTTATGTAGTATATTGAGAGTGAGAGTACATACTCCCAGGGGTATAGAACCATCTCTCTCTCTCTCTCTCTCTCTCTCTCTCTCTCACACACACACACACACACACACACACCTTTGAAAACATATAGTCGAATTCAAAAATTTGAACGAATTTAGATCACATGTTTTGCTGATTTATATATATAATCAGCACATACTTACAATCAAACTATCATTAAAAAAAATCTAGTTCAAATTTCTGCTCAAGCTTATTTGAACTAGTTAATAAACTAGTTAAACTCAACATCCTAATTTTTTTAAAAAAATTCAAATGCAAATAAATAGAAAAAAAATACCTGTTTTGGATAATCACATTTATATATATGTACATATATGTATGTGTATACACATACATATATGTACATATATACATGTATATATGTATATACGTACATATATACATATATACATATATACACATACATATATGTACATATATACATGTATATATGTATATACGTACATATATACATATATACATATATATATGTATATGTATGTATATATATGTATATATATATAAAAAAAATAGATAATGGTCGCATTGTATGCTTGCAGACAAGAATGATGTGCTTCTTGTATCATGAGATGAAAAAAATGAATTGCTTTATGGCAATTGATGCTGGGTAGATTATGAACTTCCTCGCTAATTGTTTGAATACTTGAATTGGCACAATTCTCTTTTAACTAAATTAGCATCAATCAGTTTGGGGGCAACAAAAATATGACAAGCCTCCATCAACTGCAACTGATGGAGGCGACACTAGTTTAGCATTGCGACCTAGATGTAGCCAGTACATGTCGGTGCTTGTTGTCCACGGTGAGTTGTGCATCCGATGTCCCAAGTCTTCCTTGTGCATCACCCGAAGACCTTCGGTGGCACAACCAAACTTTTTTTTTTACTTGCATTAATCAATGGAAATGCCTATTTTGAGATTAATCTCCAAATAATAAATATAAAGTTATCTCTCTAATATGCTATGTGTCGTCTTCTCTATCCATCTCTCCCTTTCATTCCCCATACTCACTTCCCGCACCCCCTTCTTTCCTCTTTTAACACAAAAATTAAAATTAGAATATTTAAACTTTAAAAATTTTAAATAGGAAGTTCCAAATCAAAATTTAAAATTAAAAAAAATCAAAAAATTTCAAATTAGGAAGTTCTAACTCAAAACATTTCTAAATCAAAACATTTAAACCAATCTTGTGGAGCCCTGCAATTGGGAGAGCGAAGAATCCGTGTGGGCTGAGGGAATCAATGTGGATGCCCTGACGCTCGTGATGGCGCCTATGACTTGAACGCGGCACCTCACCTTGTGGAGCTCGGCTCGATCGGCTCATAGACCAACCTCAGGCTCAGCTCTCATCCTAGCCTCCTTTTCTGTAGTGCTCCTTACTCACAGAGTTACAGTCGCAGCTTCCCTTCGTGGCCACTCCTGGGCAGGGTTAATCTTATCGTTAGGTGCGATTTTCGGATGAACAGTGAAATTCGATAATCGCAAAAATCGAGCCGAAAATCGGTCTTGAAAAAAAAAATCAAAAAACGTGGAAAATCGACGATTATCGGTGGAAAATCGACAACCATGTTGGTTTTTTTTGTGCGGTCGACTTTTGTAGCGATTTTCGACGAAAATCGACCGATTTCCACCGATTTTCGACCGGTTTTTGACACGTAAATTTTTTCGAATTTTTTTTTGAATCGGATCGGTTTATCGACCGGTTTTTGATATCGAGCCGCAGCGATACAGCCGAAAATCGCGAAAATCGACCGGTTTTCATCGATATTGCGAACCCTGCTCCTGGGTCTTTCCTGCTTGCTCCTCCGTGGCCACTCCTGGGTCTTTCCTGCTTGCTCCTCCTCCCGAAGTCAAAACCGAAGCCAACAGTTCCTTCAAGAGTGTCGTACCTACCTCCAATTGACCCGACCACAAAACGTACGTACGTACCCTTGCTTTACATCCATACTAGTAATTAATATCGAGACGAGCAGCCCCAAGATTCCTGAGAAGAAAATTAAGCAATCAAACAATACAAGTATATATGCCATTGTTAATTAGTATAGCATGAGCCATGTAAAGGACCAGCCGGTTTGCCCGGCTTCTACGCTAGTACGTAGTAGTCCAGCTAGCTATAGCTAGCTTAGCTAGCTTAGCTAGCGAGTGAAATGTGAAATCCACCTCGTCTTCCTTGAACGCCAAGATATGTAGCCCAAAACCAATCTCGCGTGCGTGTTACTATGTTTTCTTTCCCAGCTTGCTAGCTAGCTATAGCCTATAGCTACTCTCGTACTACAACTACAACCAGCTTCCATTAATTTCTTCCTGTGCTGTAGTCGCATCTTTATCTCATTCGATATTCCCTGTCTGTGGCTAGCTAGGTAGCTCTCGCTCGCCCCCATCCCCCATGACTACTACCCTCGTCAGCTGCCTGCCTGCACGGTGGCCATGAGACGACCTGATCACCACGCCGCCGTTGTCGCTCTCCTCCTCTTTTGGCTCGCCGTGCTCACCTTTGCGCTCCACGGGTGTGGCCGCCTCGGCTGTGGAATTAGCTCCGTGAAGCCAAGTAATTCGGTCTCCCTCCCGAGGAAGATGCTTCTCGCGGCGACGAGCTTCGACGCCGCATCAACCGCCGACCATCATCCGCAGCAACGGCAGCAGCAGCACCACCACCACCAGCATCACCAGCATCATCATCGCCACAGCCACCGCGATCGATGGAACAGACAGGGAATTCCACCATCTGCTGGCAAGGGCGAGGAGATGGACCCGCGGTACGGCGTGCAGAAGAGGCTAGTCCCAACAGGCCCAAACCCCTTGCATCATTGAGAGATATAAGCCGGCCGTCGTATGCGGTGCAGTCCATGGTGAGCGGCGCACTTCATCCTGTTGTGCTGGTTGATTCCTGTATGCTTTCGTTGTGGATGCATGCGGAGAGCATTTTGCTGTGATCGGCGCACGTATACCTAGTAGCGGTGTGTTCTGCTGTTCATGTACGTATGTACCTTGATGATCAGAAGCTGCAAAACGAACAAACGAGAGAGGAAAACAAAATTTTACTAGCTGCTATAGTGCATATAAGTTATGTTCAGGAGAGGAAAAATGTATGCTTGGTTTCTTGTTTCTTCTTCTTCTTCTTCTTCTCTTTCTTCTTCATCAGTTTGTAATTCATTCTTTGTTGTTTGTTCTTTGATTTCTCTGGATCCTACATGATGAAATCTTCGCATGAATAAGATCAATGCACGTGAGATCGATGCAATTGCTGTGAGTAACCTGCAGTAAACTGTAACCAATCTTCTGCTTGTTTTTGCTTCACTTCTTGGGAAATGCATGCGTGTGCTCGTTAAGTGAGCTAGAAGCTAGATAGGCCGTAAAAATCCACGCAAAAGAGTAGCCGTGACGGCACGGCATCGCAGCGCATATGTAGGGGGGTATGTGGCACAGATCACCACATATATTACCCTTTTCCCAAAGCCAGCTTGATAGCTTTGGCACCAAGTGCATGGAGCCGATATTAATAAGCCGGTTTTGACTTGGCGCCCATCTGACTTTGAGGGCACATGATGCAGCAAGAACACATGCATGCACTGCAAGCTAGCTAGGTGCTTGCTTGTGTTGCACAAGAGGCTCTAATTTAAAGGACAAGAGTTGGTGTCTAATTATGTGCTATATATCATGTCAAATAATTAAGGTGGCATGGAATAAGTAGGGAATCAAGGGAATGATGTGACACTGGGCCAAACCTGGTGAAAGCAACGGTAATGGTTTGTATTTGTTCCAACGAACTTCGATCGATCGGTTGCTAAACATGCATGCATGTATCTGGCGCACAGAGAGGATAGTGTGGCGAGGACGTCGTCAAAGCCATGTAAAATGTTGAGTGTCAAAGAATGCAGCACAACCGCGCGCCCACAATCTTGACCTTGGTGTAAATCCTAATACTATGTTGGCGATGTAGGTTGAAATTAATTTAGCATGAATTTCAGAAGAAATTGCGATGTTTCCTACCAATTGAAATTCATGCTAGCTTTTTTCTTTTTTCTTTTTGGTTACGACTATGTCGTAAGAAACTACCCCCTCCGGTCACAAAAGCATACCATTTTGGACATTGACAAGGTCTCTAAAATGCAACTATGACCAGTAATTTCTACTCCATCCGTTCCCGAATGCACATTCTAGCTTTCAAAATTGGTTTTTTAAATACATGTCATTATACAATTTTGACGTGACTTTTTACTTTTTTCCCCTTTTATATCCCCCGTTTAGCAATTTCTAGCGTCATCTACTACCATAGAAGACATCCGAAGATATAATGAAGAGGGATAATACAATCTTTTGTAAATATGTCTTGGTAGAAGTGCAAGAACATAAAATAACATCTACTCAGGAATAGAGGGTGTATTGAAATATATTTATAAAATCTAATAAAACTATAATATTATTAAAAATACGTTTTCAGACAAATCCACACATACTCATGCCTCCAATCTAAATATTTAAAAACAGATATCGATGCCAAAAAATTTAACTACATGTATCCTAAAAGAACATGTTTTTATGGTTGGAGTACTCAGAATATAGAAGTTTTGTACTAATTACACCTAATGCTCCCTTTCTTTACATTTCTGTGAAAGCTAATCGATCAAGAAGAAGTAATTAATTTGCTCAATCAGTCGTTAACTAATCGCTATATTTAATTGATTGTACAGTAGTGCATTCGTTCCGTTATTATTATTATTGTTATTATTATGCAGTCGGTGCCTTAATAATTAGCTGGTACTGACGAGTACGTCACTACGTACGTAGAGTAAACAATTAGCGCCAGTCCGGAACGATGGAGCGGCGCCGTTGACCGATACGGTGCACTCGTTTTTCTCCCCATTGCTGCCGGCTCTCATATCTTTTCTCCATAAATTTCCATGGGTTCACACGTTAAATTATGTACATGGATGCTGTGCGTTGAATATTATCACAGGAGCGGCAGATCATTATTCTCATGCTGCAGCTGACCACCAGCTGCCTATCGAAAATATATTTGTGTTTAATAGTTGACTATAGGTGATTAATCCAATCTGGTTTGCTAAAATATGCGGTCTATATCTTTCTTTATTTATCTTGATTAAGGAGATCATGTCTAATATTTTTCTTTATTACGGATTAATATAGGAATAATTTCTAACTCTAAGAGCTGATGAGGCTCTTTGACAGTACTAGAAAACTAGCCTTCCATACCGGCCCATCAATACCGGTTACGCATAAACCAGGACTGACAGTTATATCAGTCCCGGTTCATTGGCTACAGGGCCATAGTGGGCTTTCAGTACCGGTTTGTAACACGAACCGGTACTGACGCCCTCACATTAGTACCGGTTCGTGACACCAACCGGTACTAATGCTCTACCCTCGGCCAGCAGCTACTTAGTACCGGTTGGTGTAACCAACCGGTATTGATGCTCACCGGTTGGTGTAACAAACCGGTACTAAGCAGATTTATTTGAATCTCTAAATTTACCATGACTTGGATGCATGAAAATTAACTGAGTTCTCAAATTTACCATGTCCAAGTCATGGTATATCCATGACACCAACCGGTACATGGTAACCGGATGCATGAAAAATTTCTTATATCCAAGTCATGGTAAATTTGAGGATTACTAAATCAAATACGTTCATACCAACACTGTAGTCGTAGATCATATAAAAACTCTGAAGTTAAGCGTGCTTAGGTGAGAATAGTACTATGATGGGTGACCACTTGGGAAGTGTGAAGTTATCATCAGTACCGGTTGGTACGTGCTTGGGCGGGAGTGGTAGGATGAGTGACCTCCTGGGAAATAGAAATTTTTGTGTAGCTTATCAGTACCGGTAAGAGCCTCCTACCGGTACTGATAGGACTGAGAAATAGAAATCTTCGTGTAGCTTATCAGTACCGGTTGGAGCCTCCAACCGGTACTGATAGTCTATTAGTACCGGTTAGTGGAACCGGTACTGATGCCCAATGAGCATTAGTCCCGGATGGCCTGTACTGGTTCAAAAATCGGTACTGATGGCCGTTGTCAACCGGTACCAGTCTGTAGTGGTGTGAATTCCACCTGTTGTTAATATTTTACATAGATTAATAAAGCTCTCTTTTTATTCTTCTTCTTCTTCTTCTTCTTTTTTAAAAAAGTGGAGAATCAAATTAAGGTACGACCTTTTGACTTACCAAAATAAACCATAGCCCGTTTAAACATCGCAAATGACGGGGGAAAGAGCCTTAATTAGCTTGGCATCGCATCGGTTAATCCGTAATTTTATATATTTTTTAATTAACATTGTAGTACAGTCTTTTTGTAGAGTTATAGCACAAATAATTCGTTAGAATTGGGCCTCGCATAAGGCCAAACTGGCACTGAATGGTCCGCGCCACTTCATATTACCACATAAACCTACCAAGATTTCTGACATTACCATTGCAATAGAGAGGAGTTATTCAGTATAGCTGAGTTGCACATGAAAATCGAAGGAACTAAGCATCGCTAGACGAGAGGCATGTGAGGTTTTATCTGGCCTTCATGGTTTATCCCGAAGGTAATTAAGCCTGCACGGCGAGCTTGGCCCGCGTGGTGTTTGATGGGGCAGAAGGGAGAGAGATGGAAAACTTTCTTCTGGCATGGCCCACTCCCTATCTGATCTTGGGCCCATGTGTCGAGAGGTAGGCCCAATTGGTTTGGAAAAAATTTTCTTCCTTCTGAAAAAATCATATAAAATCCATGGGCTCTAATTGGGCTCAGATCATAAACTAGTATGATCCCTCCGCTTGCCAAAAAAAAAAAAAAAAAACTTTGTAAAGAAGAGATGATGAGGTTACAATTTACAAAGGTCCCGGATTAGCTAAAAGGAGCTCATTCCTCTCTAAAAAAAAGAGCTAAAAGGAGATCGTAATAATACAAGGAAAAGAACTATTTTACCGTAGTCATCCTACGGATAATTTTCTTCTCACCGAACTCAATTAAGGCCTAGTTTTTTTCCCTTCGTTTTTTTTATGTACATGGCGATATGGCCAACTTTTATTCGACCTCAATTGCACTGACCAGCTAGCCGAACGCACAACATTAATTTTATGTCCTCGTCCCTTGTTTTGAGGAACCGAAACAATTAAGTGATTTCCATGCCCAAGCACGTGATGCACACGGTTTGCACTCGACAGCACGAACACCTAGGATTTTCGCCAACCCTCAGCAGCCGGTCCTCCTGGTCTTGTTTCTTGTCTTCTTACCGTATAAAATTTGATATAACGATTATTTCTAAAAAAATAGTACGAGGATCTCAATGTAATTTCAGTTTTCTCAGGAACTTTTCAAAAACGTGCTAGCTTGGAGTCATCAATAAATTTGCAGGACCATGAGTTCTTTTTACAAAAAAACCGATCAAGGATATATCAAAGAATTTGCCGAACTATGGTGTTTTTGTTATAAAAGAATCGATGGGAGGACCTAATCGCAAATTTATATCTTTTTTGCAAAAAAATGGGGGGCGTGAGGACCGTTGGTGAATTTATATAACTACGGATCTTTTATACAAAAGAGCTATGGAAGAACCTAAACACAATTTTTAAATTTCTTAAGGACCCTTCTACGAAGAAGCTAATGTATCGCTCTGATTGAGCTCCAATTCTCCCAATTTAAGAGACTTAATATTAACAACCTTCCGCAAACACAACCTGGGATTGTTATTTAGATTTTAGAACACCATCTAAAGTCGTAAGTCGTACGACTAGTTGGCCCTGTATCACGAGGTGAGATCGTGGATGGCGTTGCATGCAGCGGTCGGCGCGGCGTGCACACGATTTCGTCTTAATTCGATGTGCCCTTGTGCTGCATGTGCCGTACAACTTACATATATGATGTCTGGAATTGATGAACGGCCGTGGAAACAGTCGAACTTAAGGGCTCTTTGTAGCCGGTGTGACCGTCTCTAAGGGCATGTACAATGGTATAGACGGTCGCTGTCTATAATATACCTCTAGTCATCTACAGATAGTATTAAAGACAACTTATACAATAGACTGTCTATATAGCTGTCTGTAAAGATCTCTCATATGATTAATAGATTGTCTGTACAATGGTATACATACTATAAAGCTATCTATAAGGCTGTCTGTTAAATAGTAGACAGCATATTTCTCTTTCTTCTCTCTCTCTCTCCTCCGCATCATCCGAAATCTGATGTGGCATACCCTTATAGACAGCTGATATGTACCATTGTACATGCCATTAAAAACAAAAGAATAATAATTAGTCGACTCTTGTCTTTAAAATAATAGTAATTAGTCGATTCTCGTGTACTCGTAGCTAGAAAATGTTTACATTTAAAAGTAGGAGTCACAAAAACATGACATTGCCGATAGTGTGGTCAAATTTTTAAAACTTTAGTTACATATATGTGTGTGTGTCTTTTTAAATATTGAGAATGGGTACATGAAAATTATGTGTATGATTGCCTTGAAAAGCACTCCCTTAGTCCAAGATTATACTCCCTCCTGTCTAAAAAACTGACGTTTTGAATATTGACACGGTCCTCAAAACACAACTTTGATAACTAATTTTTATTATAATATATTTATAAAAATCGATAAAATTATAATATACTTCTCGAGACAAGTCTACAAATATAATTTTCATGTATCCAATTTAATTATTTAAAAATATATCGATAGTCAAAGTTTTAAAAGTTTGATAACACTATGTCCAAAACATTAGCTTTCTTAGACCGGGAGGGGTAAGGTGTATTTTTCTCGGAACGTAGACAAAGAAAACACATGATCCAGCTCGGAAGAAGAAGAAAAAGGAAACCAAAACAAACCAGGCGAGCAAGCAAGCCCTCCCCGAACAGATTCGAACCACCCAGCGCGTGCACACCGTAGGCCAGCATCCACCGTCCATCCCGACTTCACCAACGGTCCTAATCCGAGCTAATTCCACCCCGGACCACGCGGCCGCCGAGCTAGACTCCTCCCTTGTGCTATTTATTCTCTTTGCGTTGCTTGTCGGGGTATCCCACGCTCCCCAACCAAATCCTCCTCCTCTCGGCCGCCGCAAGGCAAGAAGACGCCGAGAAGGGCCTTCCAGATCACTCCGGCCGCCGCCCGCCTCGCGAAGACGAGTCCGCCCTTGTGAATGGTGGGAGCCCGCACGACTTCCGCCTCGCCGCCGCAGCCGGAGAGGACCTCCTCCGCCTCGTTCCGCGGCTTCGGATCCTGCATGCAGGGCTGGTACCACCGCTGCATCGGCCTCGACCCGTGAACGGCTCGC
Source organism: Rhipidocladum racemiflorum (assembly GCA_036346355.1). NCBI lineage: Eukaryota > Viridiplantae > Streptophyta > Magnoliopsida > Poales > Poaceae > Rhipidocladum > Rhipidocladum racemiflorum. The sequence continues at coordinate 25,244,909 of CM070572.1, forward strand.
CGACGCTTCTTCGATTCGTTTTCAGCTGGAATTCTTCTTTGCTAAGGAAAGAGAGGGGGAAAAAAAACAGAAGCATCAATTTTGGTTGATTGGTTTGGTTTAGTTTAATTCGATTGGTTCGTTAATATGGCTGTTGCGGTGCCGTCGACGCTGTCTATGAAGCTGAGGAAAGTGGAGCCCCGCCCCAAGGCGGCGGCGGCCGGGGCCGGCGGCCGGGCGCGCGTGCTGGTGACGGTGACCGTGCTCGGCAGCGCCGGGCCGCTGCGGTTCCTAGTCGACGAGGGCGAGTCGTTCACCGGCCTCATCCGCGCCGCGCTCCGCTGCTACGCGCGCGAGGGCCGCATGCCGCTGCTCGGCGCCGACGCCGCCGACTTCCTCCTATACACCGCCAATGGCGGATCCGACGGTACGGCCCCAGCGCCAGTTTCTCGATCTGCTGTTTAATCCGTCACAATTTGCCCTTTCCCTTGGCTGACCCCTTCTTTATTTGATCTTTTGTGCCGTGCAGCGCTCAAGGCCGATGAGAGGGTCAGCTTCAACGGGTGCAGGAGCTTCCTGCTCTGGCCGAAGGCCGCGCGCGAGGCCGTCGCCAACGACGCCGGCTCGGAGCCTGCTGTGGCGACGACGGCGGCGAATTCTAGCCCCGGCAGGAAGGGGAGCGGCGGCTGGAAGGGCGGCCTGAACAAGATCCTCCTCAGCTTCAGCTTCAAGGTGTGAGCCATTGATGAGCTTCCTTGGTGTCGGCATCGGACCGAATAAAATGCAATCGAGTCCCACTCTCATTCACCTGTTGGATCTGAATTCGAGTCCAAATCAGTTGCTTCCACTATGTATTTCGGTTCTTTCTAATCTAGCGCATCCCCGGTTGAGATTATCATTGGGATTACGATTTAGGAATACATTCCACTCTGGCCGACGCTAATTTTTTGGTGTGCTATTCGTTGTTGTGGATTACTCCAGCAATTTCTGTATTACACGTGTGTTCTTAAGCGTTTACCGAAGGAATTTTAAAAGAACCGTGGAAGACGGCTTCCAATTTTATCGTCAGATTCAGGCCTGTATTAAATCGTACTGTGGCTGAAGTAACCAAGTTGATGTTGTAGCCTAGCATGAGCATCCAGCCAGAGCATTGGTTGCGCTAGTCCCGTCTTTTGACAGGACGCAAGAACATTTCCCGAAGAACGCGGCGCGCGTGCTACGCGACGACGAGTGTAGGGGCAGCGGATGGCTGGCATGGCCGGCCGCTACTCCTTTTGGACACTTGTACCGCGGGATGTCGACATGAGGGGATGGACGATGGAGTCTCTCCTGCGCCAGGGTGGTGTGCCAGAACGTGATTTGTCCTTTTGCTGGGCCCAAACGCAAATGTCACCAACCTTAGATTGCGCGATGTTAATGCAATGAGATACTCTGACGTCGAGTTCTCTGAAGTGAATCGGATCCGATATTAATGTGTAGTAGAAAAGAACAATGTGATGAGTCGAGCATTTTATTTTTCAGAAAAACTAACCTACGGTATACTCGGGAACTTATGAATTTTTACACTAAAACTCATGAAACTTAGCACTAAAAACAGATGAAACATGAAACTGATGAAACTAAACACTGGAACTCATGAAACCAGCACTGAAACTGATAAGTTTCATAAGTTTCACGGCTATACCGTTAGAAACGTATACCGTTCTCTAGTCTTCTTCTTCTTCTTCTTCTTCTTCTTCTTCTTCTTCTTCTTCTTCTTCTTCTTCTTCTTCTTCTTCTTCTTCTTCTTCTTCTTCTTCCCTTTAGCATTTGATAGGCATAATCAACATGATTTTTTGCCCGATGCTAGTCAATCCTTTAACCTGCAAACATGTCTCGAGACCCATGAGCTTTGGTCGAATGGTCGCAGCGGTGACGCCCTCTCCAGTAAGCCCGTGACCATATCTTCTTGGGATTGCGCCGACTCGGCAGGACCAGAGAGGAGGTCAAATTAGAGTTGCAGACTTTGTTCTATCAAGTTATTCTATTTTTGCTTTGACGTAAGATAGAAAACGGCAACGTCAGGTTTTAGACCAGCCGCCGAACCAAGCTAACAGCGCTTTCATTCGGAAAGAAAACTTTTTTCCAATGCTACCGTGTGTCACATAGTCACACGTACCTATAGTATCAACAAATTCAAGTTATATCCACTTTAATTGATTATCTCCTCGCTACAGCCTGTAAAGAAGAAAGAAGTAATAGATATGGATGATAGAATTTGAATCAGTGACATTTCGTACCTACCAAGCTGCGCTACACCCCTTTTCCAAATTGCTGTACAATGGTGTTGTACAACGATTCCTGTCTCGTTTTCATAGAGTAGTGTTCTTCTCTTTCCAATCCTTCAACGGCTGAGGAGACGGCATGAGGAGGCAGATCCGGAACGAGATTATATCGGTCCTGTTTGGCAAAGCTCTACATTCCAGCTCCACCTCAGAGTTGAAACTTGTAGACTGAAATAAAGTGACTTAAGTTTATAATTTTATTCTAAAATATAAATAAGATGACCCACCTAAACACTCTTAGGGGGTGTTTGGCAGAGCTCCAACTCCACCAAATTCGTGGAGTTGGTGGAGCTGGATATTCCTAGCTCCACCAAATTTATGGAGCTGGAGCTGTGTGTATATTAAGAGTGTTTAGATGTGTCATCTTATTTACATTTTAGAATAAAATTATAAACTTAAGTCACTTTATTTTAGTATACAAGTTTCAGCTCTGAGATGGAGTTGGGATCTGTAGCTTTACCAAATAGGACCTTAATATACACACAGCTCCAGCTCCACGAATTTGGTGAAGCTAGGAATAACTAGCTCCACTAACTTCAAGAATTTGATGGAGCTGGAGCTCTGCCAAATACCCCCATAATATAGGACGAAAGAAAAATGAGATCTTATGTGGAGAGGTGAGACCTATTGGATTTGTATCTTGATCTTAATGTTCACAAAATCTAATTAATTTTAGAGAGAGAAAAAACATCTGATCAATAACCCTTGAGTTGTGACCATATTTTTCTTTTCCATTTTTGTTCAAATTTAGAGAGAGAAAAAGTAACTTATCTATTTTCTCATGTACAGTGCACTAGAATAGCTCCTGGTTTCTGACCTAAAGTAGGAACGGCAAGCTCAACATGATAGCACAATGTGTTCAACCCTTGCTAGTCAAACCTGGTGGCACCTCGTATGTTTTGTTAAGGCAATGATCTATTGTCCACTTACTCTATTTCATTTGGGCTGTTCACACAATTGTTAGGACTTAGGACTTGAATATGTAGTTAAAAAAATCTTACAAATTGTAACTAGGCTTATAAATGAGCCGAGTTTGAGCGAGTCTGACCTCTCAGGTTCGAGTCTATACTCAGTCTTGAGCTCAAGTCTAGTTCGATAATAATAAACAATTCAATATACACTATTTTTAACAATAAAAAATGCTCAAACTCGAGCTCAGCTCTAATAAGCTCGATAAGAGTTAATATATAGTAATATTTAACAATTGATTCGAAAATTAACCAGGCTCGCAAGCTATTCGAATTTAGCTCAATAAGTCTCGCAAGCTCAGATCAAGCTCGAGTTGCTCGTTTGGAGCTCGAATCGAGCCGAGCTCGAGCAGCTCCTGTGCTTCGAGTTTTTTTTTTTACAACCCTACTTGTAACAATGGATTTGGTGATATTTGTGCATTTGTTAGGATTTGGGACTGTAGCACCCCGTTTGAATATCTGAATCAGGGCTAAAACTGTGGAAATTCTATGGCTGATTGGAGACCGTACGTCATAATTAAATCTCGGACTTGTCCAACAATTCCACAAGGATTGGATTATAACTAGAAGCTATGACGTACGTTTGACCCCCCGCAAGTGCACGTGATCGACCGAAGTTCTTTTTCACCTGGGAGTATCCAAGGTAATCCGCGAGGAGCGGAGGGTTCTAGCTATTTCTGAATGCTATATGGTTGTTACCAGCCGAGCATTGGCCAACCTCATCTCTTGCCCCGTGCCATCATCGTCAGAGCCTCACAGGCAAGTAGGCAACATCGGCAGTGGTAGCGACAAGTAACAAATTAAGATCTAGTTCGTTTCGGCTTCTGAATTATGGATTCTGAATTATAGAGAAACTATTTTTGACTGTGTGAGAATTGGGCCGGTCCGGCTGTGACTTCTAGATTCCAGACTGAGCCAGCGAGAATCAAGTTCCAACTATATTCTGATTCTATGTAGAGTGCATCTTCTGATTATATGAGAAGCTGTCTAGAATCCTCCTGTTCGATAGACAATCTGCTTTTTTTTTAAAAAAACAGAAGCTGTGCAGAAGCTGAAACGAACGGGCCTTAAGCTTCACGACTATTGCCACCGGAAAAGAGTGCTCCAAGTGTGGCAAGCACCATGTCCCTACGAAGGGTGCCTCTTAGCAACGTATGCGACGTGCCAACTGATTTTCCAACAAATCAGCAAAGGGTCGTTAACGTGCCAACCAGTTTTCTAGAAAATTGTTCCAACCGTGACAACAAGACAAAGTCAACGATCGTAACTCGAAAGATGAACATAGATCGTACAGAGAAAGGATTCTACTAGCTACAAACTACTCCTAAGAAACATGTAAAAAGTAAAGGTAAAGACAAAAATGTTTGGTTGATTGACTGTGTTCTTCCTGTCAATCGGTATAGGGTTTATATAGCATATTCTAAGACTCCTAAACACAGCGGACTTAATCATGGATTCTACTTCAAACTCCTCTTTAGTTCCTTTCTATGTGCATCTTAATCTCCTCATTTTCATCTCTGCCTCTGTGCACTGGACTTTCCTTCTATCAAGGGATATTTCTGCTCAGCCAAACCTTCCATTCTCACCCTTTCCAAAATTGGCTATCTTTTTCTGACGGTTACCGACTATTTTGTCTATCGAAATTAGACAGCAACATATATCCTCTATCTTTATGTAGGTAGGCACCTTTTAAAAAAATAACAATTAATAGAGCATGCATGCCAATCTTTCACATAATCTTAAATCTCCTCCTGTATTCTTAAAGGCTCTTCTGATTAAAATTTATCCTCTCCCGCTCTCCTCCTTATTCTCTAGGTCTTCCTCGTCCTCTTTTGTCGCAAGATGCTTCTGCTCGAGCATTTATCAAGTGTATGGCGGGAAATGTCTAGCCAGCCCTTCATCGTCATCGCTAGTCGGTCATCGGTTTGAGACATGCTTGAATCTCGGCTAATTGGAATATCTTCAGAAGATGCAGATCGCGTTCTCTGTGATCTCCATCACATTCACCATGGCAACATATATTGTTATGGCCATCACAACCTCTCAACAGAAGAATTCTCTCTGAGCACTTGATCGGAACCGCCTCTCCAAAGCTTGGTATGCTGCGGACCAAGCCAATGAGTCAATATGGATTCTAAGAGATAATTTTGGATCAATTGACTCGGCCGCTCGACATGCGGCTGACCAAGCTATTGAGTAAATCTGGATTCTAAGAGAGAACTTTGGATCAATTGACTCGGCCATTCGTGCCCTCATTGGCAGAATTACTAGTAGTTTGGAGGAGCAGGAAACAACAATCAAAGAATTAAACAACCAAATTAGGGTTTAGGGTGGTGGCACCATAACTTCACCGAAGAATAGGAGGAGGGGTGCGCGAGACATAGGCCGTCGTCTCTACTCGTCGCTGGTTGCCGCCATGTTACTGTCAGCTCCAGTTGCCGTCGAAGGCCCGAAACGCATCGTGGCCAGAGAGGAGTCGCGAGGGGGAGAAGATGGAGCGAAGCGGTACACATGACATGCGTTGGTGCACTCGAGGTGGGAAGAGCGTCAGGGCATAAGTAAATGTCAAATGGTGGGTAATTTCAACCAACTTGTATGGTTATATTCAATTTGGGTGGGCTGAAGGTTTCAAATCGCGGTTTTGAATGAAATCTTGGAGGGGAGCGAAATCCCGATGAGATTTTCGATTTCGGCTTAAATCCAAAAAGTAAAATTTAAATACGTTTTTTTTTTAGATTAGGATTTCTGAGATCTCAGTCAAAATATTAGATTTCGCTCACCCCCCCTCCCCCCTCGAGGTAGCTCGCGCATGCAGTTTATTTTCAGGTCCACTCCATACGGGAAGTACGATCCAATTGTTTTTAGGAGCAATGTGTTTGGCTTAGCTCCACAAGCTCCCACCAATAATTTGAGATCTGGAGCTGCCCAAATAGACTCTAAATATATTATTTCACCTTCATAAACTATTTTATTGAGAAGCGTTTCTATGTTGTTCTTCCTAATATAAGTTACACAAATCTTGAAGCATACAAAATGGTAAGTAATCACCGCGTATTCTTTATCTATGTTTTAATATTTATGCAATTTTTAAAAAGAGAAACGTAGAAGCAATCTACTTTATTATCTGGCATGATCCAGCCATTTTAAAGGAAAAGGGATATTATATCCATGAGATGCAGAACGACACTTATATTTGTCAAACATTTTTTTCATCTGCTACGTGCTCTTCTCCATTGATCTCGAAGACGTTTCATAGGGCTACTAGAAGTAATACAGTGACATGATATATTTCTGGAACAAATTTTCTATTTCTTAAACCCTATTTGGAAAACCAGTGAATAGAAAAGAGGGGACTGTATTTTTGAACTATCAGAGTTAAGAAAGGACACACACATTGAGTTGGAAAAGAACTTCCGTAGAGAGAGAAAAGAAATCAGGAATAAAAAGCAAGGAATTATTTTTATTCGATAAAGTTTTTAAAAAAGAGACATAACACATCGAATTGGAAAATAAATCGGTAGAAACCGTGATTTCCACTCTTTCCCTTCCTCCAAGCAAAGCACGAAAGTACCCAACAAAAAGCCGTCTTTGGTTCCACCGGCATCGCCTCCCCGTTTCTTCTCCAAGCCCGATCCGTCCCCAAACCCGAGCCCAACTTGAAACCCTAACCCTAGCCTCCGGGATGTCGGCCGCCGCCACCGCCCCGACCCCTCTCGCGGCCCTCCCGGCGGCGCCCCCGCCGTCCTACCCCGCCACCTCGGCCCCCTCCGCCTCCGCCGAGGACGACGACGACCTCTACGGCCGCCACAAGTCGCTCCAGCGCCACATGGAGTTTGTTGAAATTCAGGAAGAATACGTCAAGGACGAACAGAAGAACCTGAAGCGCGAGTTGCTGCGTGCGCAGGAGGAGGTGAAGCGGATCCAGTCCGTGCCGCTCGTCATCGGCCAGTTCATGGAGATGGTCGACGGCAACAACGGCATCGTGGGATCCACCACCGGGAGCAACTACTACGTGCGGATCCTGAGCACCATCAACCGCGAGCTGCTCAAGCCTTCGGCGTCCGTCGCCCTTCACCGCCACTCCAACGCCCTTGTCGACGTGCTGCCGCCGGAGGCGGACTCCAGCATCTCGCTTCTCGGGTCATCGGAGAAGCCCAACGTCACGTATACTGTGAGTTTCTGCGGCAATTTCTTTGATCCGTATGAACACTAAGTTGATTTGTTGTGTTATGGATCTGTATATAGATGTGTTCTAGGATGCTTTGTTGGTCCCAATCCAAGATGTGTTTATTAGTTGATCCGTTAGCATGGAACCCTAGATTTGTCGGTGGTGTTGATTATGGTAGGATATTCACTAGTCAAGTAAAATTTGGAGATAATAATGTGGTCTTAGTCTCTTAGCATAATTGTTGAGTAAACAGTGGAAATTTGGGCTGCAAGATTGGATAAAAGTTGGATGCTCCTTGGGCTTTGTATAATTTTGATTCATTTGGTGTAGAGTATTGGACTTAGCGGTGAGGCGCAATTTTGAGTTTTAATTTTGAATTGTTAGTTTCGATAAAAATTTTAGATGCTTTGTGGATGTGAGGGAGTTGCTGTATTAGAAATTGGAAATGTGCTTCAGTTGTTTTGGCAATTCTGTGCATAAACAATGAGATATCCCCTCTAAACTTTGCAATTTGGTGTTGGTATGTAAAAATACCATGTTTCTAGGTATTTCTTGTAGGTAGTTTTGCATTTGTGAGTTATTTTCACAAACGGGATTTTGCTACATAGACCAGATAAGATGCTGGGATCAGTTTTGAAACTTTCTTGTTAACAGACAAACAGTTGAATTTAAGATTATCTGACGGTTTGAGTACTCTCACGAGTACAATTCTTTTTTAGATCATAAAATTCTGTCACCAACATAGTAGAGGATTTAAAACTACCATGATAGCGTAGAATTGATTGCATAATATTAGGTCTCGAAATACACAAGAATATAATGGTTTGGCTTTTTTAATGGACGGGCGTTTTGATTTTTGACTTCAACATGTGTCTTTCCATGTGATTCATTTGATCTAATTTTGAAAGTGGTCAATCTCTTAACTCTTTTCATTTGTTTTATGGTTTTAGAACCACAAAGCTGTTTAACTATCAATAATTAATATTTGAAGTCAACCAAGATTGGATAGCTAATCTCAATTTTACTGAGACTAAGAGCTGTGCGCATAACATGTTATAAACTTGGCATGTTGTGGACTTTATATCTTTGTTGCTTCCTGTAGCTGATCCTTACAGTAAATAAAATGAATCTATATTAAGTTGTTGCTTTCTGATTATGTTCAGGATATTGGAGGATGTGACATCCAAAAACAAGAAATTCGGGAGGCTGTTGAGTTACCCTTGACACATCATGAGTTGTACAAACAGATTGGTATTGATCCTCCGAGAGGTGTGCTTCTGTATGGTCCTCCAGGTACTGGCAAGACCATGCTTGCAAAAGCTGTGGCGTATCACACTACTGCTGCTTTTATCAGAGTCGTTGGTTCAGAGTTTGTGCAGAAGTATTTGGGTGAGGTAAGTTGGGAATAATTGTAACATGAATTTCCACCCTTTTGTTCTTACAAATAACAGAACTATTTGTTGCATGCTTTAAGTTTCAACTCATTAATATGTAAACAATTTTACTTCTGCCCTTATTTGTTTATGACTAATTGACTAAATGCTGAATGTTTCTTGGTAACTGCAATCAGTGTTTTAGGCATGCTAAAAAATTCTTCCCATAAAAAATGTTGGTTAAGATAGACGGATTTCTTTGCTCTATCTCTCCTATGCGAAAGTTAAAATACTACGCAGCCTAGTGTATGCTCAGCAGCTCAAGTTGCACACTTTGTTGAAACTAAATTTTTTTTGAACTGAAGCTGGTAGCTCCAGGAAATAACTAAAATACCTACCTATGCGGTGTCTGTGAACATCTCACTGTGCACAACTGCCTTTTCATTTGTATTCTGTGTACAGCTATATATCTTGCATGGAAATTGTCTTTTAGTACCGTGCATGACCAAGCCTGCTACTGTTAATCTTTCCTACGCTTTATGCTTTCGCAGATGTTATGCATTAGTCTTGCTTAATGTTTTGGACATGAAGTGGTTGTTCATACATTCTTATGGTTTGCATAAGAATTTGCCATGTGAGGCTTTTCTTTGGTTTGTTCAAGACTTATCAGTTCAATTCTTGATGCATTTTGTTTATTTATTCAATCTCTAGGGCCCGAGGATGGTTCGAGATGTATTTCGTTTGGCTAAAGAGAACGCCCCAGCTATCATTTTCATTGATGAGGTTGATGCTATAGCCACTGCTCGTTTTGATGCTCAAACTGGTGCTGACCGAGAAGTTCAGCGTATTCTTATGGAGCTGCTCAATCAGGTAAGATTTATAAATACAAGGTCGTTGCCATTTTTTTTGGGAACTTTGAGTGGTTTGCCACTTCTAATCTTAGAAAACCATGAAATCCTTAAAAGGGGAAACCTGCATTTGGATGGAGAAATCGAAGAAAAAAAACTTTTCGACTCAAAACTTAAATTTGTAAAGCTCAATTGTTTTTGTTGTAATTTGCAAATTTCTTCTATGTTCTTTGAAATTTAATTAGGCGTTTGAAGTGAGAAAAATGAAAATTGTGAAGTCTGAAAATAACTGTTTTTTTAAAAGGCTATCTTTGAGAAATGGTTAAGAATATTGCATGCAACTTCCCTAAATGCTTAGGGGTTTGAGTATTTCTCATTGTGCTTGTTGTATGTAATGCAGATGGATGGATTTGATCAGACAGTGAATGTGAAGGTTATAATGGCAACCAACCGGGCAGATACTCTAGACCCGGCCTTGTTGCGTCCGGGTAGATTGGACAGGAAAATCGAGTTCCCTCTTCCTGACCGGAGGCAGAAGAGGCTTGTTTTCCAAGTAAGTTTTTTGTTTTATTATAACGTGTGGTATGCCTTTGCAAGTTATTACCGACTAATAGACAGTCCTTGTTTGGTAGCACTTTTGTAGTATCACATATTGCATAATAATTTGAATGTAGTAGATTTTATTGATGGTCTGGTATTTGATTGTTGTTCTTTCACATATGCATAATAATTTGAATCGAAAGTAGCTCCTATACATTTTAAATGGAGCTTAACCAGACAGATCATCTATTGGTTGCACAAAATTCTATGCTTTGCATTCATTGGGGATTTGTTGACATATAGCATCTGTTCATCTGATCACATGACAACGTACTAATAAGTTAGCGCTGATAAAGATGCTCATCTTTAGACTGTCTTCATATCTTACATATGCTACAGAGTGCCTGTAAATTTGCAAACAAGTTTGTATTATATCCTTAAAGTTAAGCTTCTGAATAACTTTTCATTTATTAATTTTCTGCTTCCAATCAATCTGTGACTTTGGGGTGTTGACTAATGAAATTCTTAGTTGCTAGATCCTTTCTGAGATATTTGTTCTGATTTGGTAATTGATTCTCTCTCTCTCTTCAGGTCTGTACTGCTAAAATGAACTTGAGTGACGAGGTTGATTTGGAAGATTATGTCTCCAGACCAGATAAAATTAGTGCTGCTGATGTAAGTATCTTCTCTAACTGTGATATCTTCTGCATCTTTTTCTTTTTGTTTGTTATGGCATAAAAACTTCTGGTGGTGGCCACACTTACATAAATACCTTCTGCTCTGCCTTTGACTGCTCGATATAATAGTATAAGCAGAAAGAAATACTATTTTCCTCCTTTTGTTATGCAGTAGTAGATATATGATATTTGTTATGGCGAGTTACAGAATTGGTGGGGTAAAATAGATGCTCGTTTTTCTGAATCCTTTTTATATTCATTGCATCATGTGCATTTCAGATAGCTGCTATTTGTCAAGAAGCCGGAATGCATGCTGTCCGCAAAAACCGTTATGTTATCCTCCCCAAGGACTTTGAGAAGGGTTACCGAACGAACGTGAAGAAGCCAGAGACAGACTTTGACTTCTACAAATGAGGTGTTAAACCGGATGCCTGTTTCCTACTGGCGGTATAATTAACATTAGAGATGAGTCTCTGGATAGTCACCTCTGCGACATTAATGTTCATGTACCTTGAGGCTCATGCGTGCCCTCATCCATCTCATCAGTTTCAGTGATTTCAATTGGTCCGTTGTACTTGTTGGAAAAATAGAAGGGTTTGCACGGTTAATCTTGCCATTGTTGTTGAAACTAGAATGCCTGTCACCAGTATTCCTTATACTTTTGCTAAATGGATTTCGCTTGATCATTATGCGTCCACAGTGGTGATTGAGATAATTATTTAATGGTAAATCGAGATAGGATTTTCTTACAGGCAGCTCTGGTGCTTGTCAGGATGGGTCCATTCATGGGGGATGATCTCAAATTGTATGGTCCCACTCTTTGGGGCTGTAATTTTCTGAATGAACTGTGTGGTACGTTGGATGGTCGGATGAATGATGCTTGGTGGTTGGATCTACGTTCTGTGTATGGTTGCAAAGAGTTGAGTTGCCGTAAAAACTCGAACTTTCTTTCTTAAAGCTGTGGTACAAAGTACAAAACAGAAATTTCAGAGTGCACTATCAGAAAAAAGCTTCACTATAGACTGAAGCGTAAATTTCTAGCCCTCAATTTTTAGTTGAAACCAGTGAAATGTGATTCTCACAACCCTTATTTAGTTATTTGTGTGCGAGTGAGGGAAATGAACCAAGTAAATTTCACAAACTAATGGTACGTATGTCAATAGTCAAATTCATCGTAAAACTATGCATTCAGATTTTGATTTAAATTTTCATTCTTGATGACTGCAGACCTTTCAAAACATAAAAACTCGTAAATATCAACTGTCAACTCTTTTGAAGCAATGAATTGTACGTTTTTCTCCTTTTATGATGACATACTTAAATCGCATACAATTTAAATTTTAACTATTTTACAATATATCGATATATTAATAGCAGTTGATTTTGGATGTCTCTTTTTTAAGCTTTTCTCTTTGCAACTTTCTGATCCACCACTGGAAATGCGTACTATATTTATAGATATAATCATTAAAAAATATACGTCATAAACTTGAACGGAGGGAATAACTTCTTAACATTCGTATTTTTTATTGATAAGCCAAAACAGAAAATATATTAAATAAATAGGTCGGACGTGCAATTAATTGGGAAGCTAGGCACTTGTCCACGGTGATAGCGGTTAGTAAAAATCTGAGCGCTGTTCGTGACAGAGTGGCACTGTTGTAGTTATATGCCCGTGCGTTGCTACGAAAAACAAAATTAATAACGAAAAATAAAGATTAAAAAATAAAAAAAAAAACTATTTCATAAGATCAAACATTTATCTTTAACGCTTCGTTTCTTGCAAAAGCTGGCTAATTAAAGCAACGCTTCATTTCTTGCGTAGGGCAATTAAGTAGGGCAATTAATGTGACGTGGGAAGAAACTCTCACTTTATATAGTAGAGATTTGGATAGCGCTTGGTCTCTCTTTTCTCTAACACGCATAGGGGTCAATGCTTGCTAAACTCTATTAAGAGGATAGGATTCATTTGCAGTTGCTACAGCACCACAGTGTTCCAGATAGACGGCTCAGATCGTGCGCCTACCGTAGCACTTTTTTTAGTGTAGTTGCTAAAACTGTAGCGTACAAATCTGAACCGTTGGATTTGAAAATGAACGGCTCAGATCAGGTGCATTTGCTTAGCCTGTTCTTCGTCTGGTTGCGGCGGCTTGGCTATAGAGGAAACAAGGTATTCGCTTCTACTACTTTACCAAATTAATCTAATGTGTTCTTGTAGACATGTATAGTATAGCATTAGTACCAACATGAGCATTACTCTGTTCTATTGTTGCATCAAGGCTAAAATATGATCCTAAAAAAAGCATACGCTGTAATTGTGTTGGTCGCATACTTGTCGAATCCGTAGAAAATTATATTACACACAAGGAGCAAATTCATTTTTAACGATATAATACGCACGAGTCATGTTACCACAGTGGCTCGAATACTTACCTCCAATAATATCTTTTTATCGGGAAATACTTTTATATATCATTATTTAAAAGATATATAGAAATTAAAATATGAATGAAAAGTAGAAATTGATTACTTACCTTTTTCAATTATTTTGAAGATTTGCATGAATTTGTATTGAAAGGACGCCGCTCTTTTCTTTTTTACGTGTTCTTGTGCAGAATTTGCGTGTAAGACTATTTCCAACGGATTTCCTTCAGCCTCTAAATCCGCGAAGAGATCCCAAGTACTCCAACGAATTTCCTTCACGATTTCCTTTTGGAAAGAGAATCTCTCGTGAAGGGATTCTCTCTCCAATCTCTTCACAAAATTCTTCGATGGAATGCTGTTGGAGATGATAAAAAATAAAAGAAATAAATATGAGGGAAGAAAATGGGAAAAGAAATAGAATGAAGGGAAATTGCTAGAGATAATGTAACACGGTAATTGTTCTCGTGTGAGCGATACAATCTTTTACCGCCCAGCCTACTAGCCTAGGATACCACCGCACCGAATTAGGGTCACGACTCACGACTCACGAGGGAGGGGAATGGGATCTCTCTCTCTCTCTCTCTCTCTCTCTCTCTCTCGTCGGCTGCTTTATCCCCTCCTCCCAGCGCAGCGCAAGCGCAGGACGGAAGCGGAATCTGCCCACCGAATATTCCTTCCCTTATCTCTGTCCGCCCGCCTCATCTCGTCGTGCAAGACGGACGAATAAGAAAAGGATTTGGCCGCTTGCGACGCGACGCGCCGACCCCGGTTCCTCCTCCTCCTCCTCCTACTTTTCTTTTCTTGTTCCGTTCGAATCAACCGATCGATCCAACGACGGACCTGCCACGGCGCCGGCGAGGGAGATGCAGGAGCCGTCGCCGCACGCGGACCGCGACCGCGCGCGGCGACGGTGCCGCGAGTACCTGCTCGCCCTCGAGGAGGAGCGCCGCAAGATCCAGGTCTTCCCGCGCGAGCTCCCCCTCTGCCTCGACCTCGTCACCCAGAGTACCGGACGCTGCTTTTCTCACTCGATCGCATCGCCCCTTCCATTCCGTCGTCTCGAACTGGTTCCCATGTCCATGTATGTGTGCAGCTATCGACGGGATGAGGAGCCAGATGGAAAGCGTCGGCAGCGAGGAGACGGTCAGCGACCGCCGGCCCGTGCTCGAGGAGTTCATCCCGCTCAAGCCAAGCCTCTCCTTGTCCTGCTCCGAGGAGGAGAGCACCCACGCCGCGGCGCCGACCGACGCCGCCAACAAGGAGGAGGCGGAGACGCGGTCGCCACCGCCGGAGACCAACAAGGCAACACCGGACTGGCTCCGGTCCGTGCCGCTCTGGAGCCAAGAACCCCAGGAATCATCTCCTAACAAGGTAGCTAACCATACACACGCTGTCCTAATTTCTGTTAATTTGGAATTAATCATTAATCGACGCACTGTAGGAGCGAGCTAAAAGATGAACTAGCTAATGCGTCCATCTCCTGATTAACTCTATCTACCAGGACCTGCCGTGCAAGCCGGTGGCGCTCAACGCCAAGAAGACCGGCGGAGCGTTCCGCCCTTTCGAGAAGGAGAAGCGCGCCGAGCTTCCGTCCTCGTCGACCACGGCCGCGGCGAGCTCGGCGGTGGTCGGAGACAGCGGCGACAAGGCTACCAGTGGCACGGACAGGCACAAGGAGATGGATAATAAGGACGCCAAGGACAAGGACGAAGAGAAGTGCAAAGAGGACCAGTCGCAGCCTCACCGGAAGCAGCGGCGGTGCTGGGCGCCGGAGCTCCACCGCCGCTTCCTGCAAGCTCTGCAGCAGCTTGGCGGGCCCCATGGTTGGTTCCATTCCCCGACCAAACCGATTAAACTGCGTTATCCTACCAGCTCATGGACACTTCAAAACGTAATCTTTTACTCGTACAAATTGATGTCATGCTTATGCAGTGGCAACGCCGAAGCAGATCCGGGAGCTGATGAAGGTCGACGGCCTCACCAATGATGAGGTCAAGAGTCATTTGCAGGTCGGTACGTCATGAACCATGCCCTAATTAACTTACCGAACAGCAACTTGGTTAATGGCACTTCTCTTGATCGTATGTTCTTACATGCCCTTCGTTTCTGTCGGGTTCAGAAGTATCGTCTACACACTAGGCGACCGAGCTCGACGGACCAGAGCAGCGCCACCGCCGCGCCGCCCGCGCCGCAGTTCGTCGTGGTGGGCGGCATTTGGGTGCCGCCGCCGGAGTACGCCGCCGCGGCTGCCGCAGCGGCGGCAGCGGCACAGCCAACCGCCGATGCGTCAGGAAGCGCGAACCCCGTGTACGCTCCGGTGGCGACACTGCCATCAGGCTTGCAGCCACGCTCACAGAAGCAGTCCGGTAGGTACTCGGAAGGCCGGAGAGGCGGAGGCACCGGCGACGCAAGCTCGGCCTCGCCGGCCGTCTCATCGTCGTCGCAAACCACCTCTGCGTAGCCCGCCACGGAGTGCATCCGCCCTCGCTTAATTAATTTCTTGGAGCTATAGCTGGCTCAATTGCTTCGTGATCCATTGTGTTACGATGGCACTGCGATTTTGCGCGCCACTGTTCTGTTTTGTGAGTAGTACAACGCAATAAAATCTACAAATTAGTGACACGTCAAAGAAAATATTCCCCCATACTCGTAGCACTTACCGTACCAAAATTAAGACGTCGTGTAAAGGATTGTAATTATTGTTTACGGTTCTAGGCTTCTTTTGATGCATTGCATTGCATTGCATTGCTAGGCATGGTGTACTTATCCGTGATATCCGTATGTATTTGCACTTTTGTATGCAAGCGTTTCTCGAAACGATGAAAATGATTAATAATGCGTTACAACGGCTTCTAAATGAAGTTATTCCGGCCTTCATTTCAAATAAAAAAAAAATCAAAATCTTTTTTCGGTTGAGGTGACTACTTGCAATTGTTTTGAACCAAAGCAAGTAAAAACGTGGATATATATGACCCCAAAAGATTTATCTTCTCACTAATAAATGACCTCAAATAACATTTCAAATGAGTGCAAATGTCACGAATAACTACGAGGCGGCCCCACACCTGAGATGTATTGTTGAATCAAAACGGTACAGCTACAGAAGATCATCAATGATGCAGCTACTGTCGATACACTCATCTAAAAATAAAATTAAATATAACTTCTACAATAAATTGTTTCAAGTTTATCTCTACAAGATCCATAATCTTTTAATTATAACATGAAAAGATATTTGTTATAGACAACAACTTATAAAACAGTACTCCCTCCAGTTTGATAATAGATGTCGTTTTGGACATCGACACGGTCTTCAAAACACAACTTTGACCGCTAATTTTTATTATAATATATTTATAAAACCCAATAAAATTATAATATTATGAAAGTACTTCTCGAGACAAGGCTACATATATAATTTTCATATATCCAATTTAAATATTTAAAAATATATCGATAGTCAAAGTTTTAGAAGTTTGACCATCACTATGTCCAAAACGACATCTATTATCAAACTGGAGGGAGTATTTTCTATTATATATCTTGCAAATGCGATTGAGTTTGGCCTTCAAATTTTACAGGGTTGTAGAACCTCACCTCCCCTACCTATGATAATTTTTTGAGAATTTTTCAAAACTTTTACACGTGGTTTTCACGGAGTTTTCACGGTAAATGAGGTTTGCACCAAATATGCCCCCCCCCTATATATATATATATGCGCCCTTATTTCATGGACGTGGATCATGTGTTCGTGAGCAGACATTGCACTCTCTCTCCTGTATGCCTCTTCTCTTGGCAAGAAAAGAAAAATACTCCGTGCCTTTAGATAATCCATTAAATCAAAGAGAAAATTTCTTGTTTGTTATTGAAAGTTAGCTGGATTCCTAAAATGCCATTGTGAAATTGCTCTTTCCTTCATTGCTATAGGATCTCAACTTTCTTTCTGTTTTTGCCACTCCCATCAGTGACCCGTTACTTAGCTGTTAACTTAGTACGTGAAAAGACGATTCTACCATCTTAATCCTCATTCATTCTAAGTTAAACAACTTAACAAGTTGACTTAATTCGGCGGAGATGAGCGACAGCGGCAAACAAAATAGTATATGCGAGGAGGAAGAAGGGCTTTGACCAAGGGGTAGGACTATCATTTAAATTTTTTTTTGACAAGATCAAGGGGCAAATGACAGTTGATTCATGACAAAGTGATGGTGTCGATGTTCAAAACTAGGGGTCCCTAGATCGATCTTACGAATGTAATTTAAGTTGCCTTTGTCTAATAAATCAAAGACAGAAGAATAGCAAATGGTATTGCTTCTTTATTTAGTCACGTGCCTTGACATAGTACAAACTGGTGAATTGGGAATGAAATATTAATGCTAATCTTGTTTTTCTCATGTGTTCTGTTGTCTCGGATCCTTGCTCGGGTTTTCGATTTATACTTGATGAAGATATAGTAGTTGTCATCTTCTAATATGTGTCTTCCTGTCAAAAGGTGTCTTTTTGTCGGGAGGTGTCTTTGAGTAAAGATCCGTCTCTTCTTAGAGAGTAACTTCCAATCAGTTATCTATACCTATCGGAAAGAATCCTCCGCATGCTAGTCCTATGCGGGGGTAATTGCCTCTTCGACCAGTTTCAAGTCGGGACAAAGGCTATTCCATATCCGACTAGTTTGAGGAGCAACCGAATAAATTATTCCCGACCAGTACATACATAGCTGGTCGGGGTAAATAGGGCATACCTTATCTCCGACTAGTGTTAATGAACAGGTAGGCAATTGGTGTTGGGCTTTATCTTTTCTTATAGGCTCTTTCCATTTATGAGCACAAAGGCCAAAAAGTAAAATAGGACATACTAATCGTCGCCAGCTAGCCCCAAGGCTTGAATAAATACACTTATTTATTCGAGACTTTTCACTTCTCAAGGTATTATGGGGTCTCGCGCCAATCATATCACCATTTTGTTCCTCGATGGGAAAACAAAATGTGATTTTCTCGGTAACTAAACTGGCGATACAACTGTCGTAATGAATGTTATAAATAAGGGGTGTAAAGATTCCCTTGGATGCTTCACACCTTAAGACTCTTGAGCGCGAAAAGACCTCTTTGAATTTTCTGCTTTCTTTCTTCTTGATTGTTCAAGCCTTTCACCTTCCGTTCTTTTTTCTTCCCACGTTTGAGAAATTTGATCAAGAAATGGAGGTGAAAAGTCTGAAAAATTAGAACAAAATTAAAATCTTTTCACCTTTAAAGTTCTTCCCTTTTTCTTGTTTGCTTTATTTGCAATGGAGATGTTTGTTCTCACCGAGAATAAGATCATGGAGCTCGAGGACCAGGGTTTGATCCCACCACAAAAAATGGTGCAGTGGGATCCTAGCAGAGAAGACACAAAGCCTATTCCCCAACAGGGGCGCATCGTGCTCTTCGCCGCTTTTGTTAAGTTAGGTTTTCATCTCCGTGAGAGCGAATTCCTAGCCGATATGCTCAATCATTACGAGATTGAGCTTTATCATCTTCCCCCAAATTCTATTTTGATCTAAGTGTTTTCTCGCATATTTGTGAGGCTTTTCTTGGTATTCATCCTTCCGTTTGTCTTTTTTGGTTCTTTTATCAATACACCAGAAATAATAAAACTCAAGTTGTTTTTGGAAGCGTTTACTTCAAGCTCCAAATTGGTGTTCAGTACCCTTCCCTTCCGACCAAACATATATAGAAGGATTACCGCCAGGAGTGGTTCTATTGAGAAATCCTGTGGGGTAGCCATCTCCATTTTACCGGGAAAGTCACCCCGACATGGATGAGGTCGAAGGCAAAAAATGAAAAAGACTCTCTGGAGCTAACCGACGAGGAGAGGAACATCGTAAAGGTCATCTCCAAGTTGGTGTCGTGAGGCTTATCAGGGCAGAAGATCGTTTATGATTTTTTTTTGTACCACAAGCTGAGTCCCCTGAAGAGGCGGTTTAGATACACCTGGAGCGTCGAGGACGACTAAGATCCTACCAAGGATGAACCTGGAGGTAAGAGATTCTAAGTCCTTGACCCTCCCCCCCTTTTCTCATTTTTTCTCTTGTTTTTAGAACTTGCTAACATATAAATATGTTTTTACGTTCAATTCTAATAGCTCAGGAAACTCGTTCGAAGGTTGAGCTCATATTACGTGTTACTTCGAACAGATCTAATCAGGCTACTTTGGACAAGTAGCCAGTTTGTTGATCGGACAAAGTAATGAGTTCATTAATGAATGCATCGAGGCAAGTACCAAATAATCCATTTGATTATTGAATCAAATCATTGTTTGTTCTAATAGCTTATTTTATTTCTTAGATGCATGGTCGGAAGCATGTTGCTGACCAACCTAAAGCCTTGGTTCTAGCTCCTCTGATGAAGAAGAAGAGGATTGTCAGCAGAGGTACGTCGAAGGTGTGGATACGACTTCCACCGCTGGGATTAATGCTAAACAAACTAGTAGTCGTCCGGTCCAGGGTACACGCTCTAAGCATACATAGGACCAACCTCAAGCCCAGGAGCAGAGGGTTGGAGTTTCTGTGGAAATGCAGGAAGGGACCTCCTCATAGGTACGTAATAGAAGAAGATATTGTAGACAAGATATTTCATATAAGAATTTTCCATTGTTTCCATATATCCAGGGTGAGGACGATGAGAGCGAGGAAGACAACATTCCTCTCATTATAAGGAGGAAGAAGACTCCTACTTCGAATGTAGGGACATCTGATACTCTCCTATTATCCTGGAATATGGACTTGGGGGTGTCCTTCAAGTAAGACTTTTTTCGTTCCTCAGTTTTAAGTACTTTTATTCTTCAAAACTAGTATAGTTTTTTTTAATGTATATATGTTTGTGCATTAGCCCCCAAGTTACATCTCAGACTGCAACTCAAGTAGATCCTGAGGTGGACCCTCTGGTTGGTGATGTGCCGACCAGGGTGGATCCGTCTTTGACACCTACTAATGAGGTTGCCAATGAAATTCTGACCAATGTGCAAAACACTTAGGCAAATCCAACCAACTTTGAAGGTGAGAACATTGGAGATGGCCACTAGTTGGCATGGAGGCTACTACTGAAGAGGAGATCAGTACATCTCCCAGAGTGGTAGCAGAAGAGGTCGAGGCAGCTGAGATGACATTGGTTGCTCTGGCCAATCAAGAAATGCCAGTGGACGTGGTCATGACGACAACCACAACCACTCAAGTACCATCCACTTCTGGTTTCGCTGACTAGGAGAGGACACATGAACAAGTTTTTAATAACTTGTTATCTAAGGTATTCTTCTTACCTTCTTCTGTTGTATTTCCAGAGAAAGAAAGAGTACGTTTGACTTATTTACTTTTTTGTTCTTGTTTTGTAGTTTTCACAAGAATCATCTGACCTGCTAAGTCAGCAGGTCCATACTTTAGTGAAGGCCGAAGTCAAGAAAATCATGAAAAAGTAAGTTTAAAGAACAAATCCTTTATTATGTTTTCTTATTCTATTCTAACAATATTTGTTTGAAAACTGATTAGAGGAAAGAATAGAAGAGCTAGAAAGACAGCTATTGGTGGTTCAAAATATCGCCAAGGGCTACCAATTTGATCTTGTCCAAGCAAATGATAAGTTTCAAGATAGTGAAGTGAAGAACTCCAGACTCCACCAAACTTTCAAAGAGAATGATGAGCGGGTAAAGAAGCTCGGTCAATAACTCCTGGCCATTCTTCTTGAGAAGGAGGCCAGAATAGAAAGTAAGCATTTTTTGACCGGTTTAATTTGTTTATTTCTGCAAGATATAGTGACGAGTACACGTACCCTGGGTACCCCTAGCAGCCCGGGACAGTAAACGGGCTGCCTCTGAGGCCCAGTTTCGACCAAGGGCCCGTGGGCCACGAAGGGGTCTTGTCCCCGGCCAAGCACAAACGGAAACGCGCTCCGACCCCCTGGGTCAGGGCAGGCAGTGGCTCCTTCGAAGCATTTGGACACCTGCCCTACCGCCGTGACGTCCCAAGACGTCCGCACCAAGGTAGGTGGCTCCTTCCCGAGGTGTCAGGGAGGCCGTCTAAAACGTCAAGCTCCGGTCCCGTCATCCTGACACGCAACAGAGGGGAACGCCCCCTCCCGAGGCCACGCTGAGGTCAAATACTATTAATGCTGGCGCCTGACGATCATACAAAGCAGTGCGTCACTTCTCCAACCCGGCCGAGAACCCTCGCCGCGAGACTACCAACTCGGCGTGGGTGGTGGACGGAGGCCGGTCAGACGACAAGACAGAAGACCAGATTCCAAGGCGTATGGTACCCCTTCCTTTTTCTCTCCAAATTCCCATGTAACCTGCCACCTCCAAGTCTATAAGGAGAGGCAGGACGCCAAGGGCGGGAGAGATCAATCGAAAAAACGAGAAGCCAGTCGAACACAAGGGGGGACTCTCCCTCATCTGTAACGCCTTGGCGATCGATCGCCTCGAGAGACAATACACACCAACAGCACGAACTGGAGTAGGGACGTTCAACCCGAACCAGTATAAACCCCCGGCCTCTTGAGTCAACCATTCGGGGAGAGGGAGCGCGCGAAACCCCCTCCAACCAAAAATTCGTATTGCCGGTGCACGAAACACCGACATATAGTAATTTCATTTTTTTTTTGAACTTTATCAGATTTAAAAAATAAAATAATGGCCAAGGACTTCCAGCTCTCTCAAGGATAAATAGAGAAAAAGAAATTGATAGAGTTGGGTTCCAAGGCGCAAGAAGAGAACTAAAATGAAGTACCAGATGAAACTCTTCAATGAAGAAACAATAAGGATACAGTGAGTGAGTAAATCTACCTTGAGTTTTGTTTTTTGTTCAGTTGAGGAAAATATTAACGGATTTGAAAAGAAAACAAGTTGAACTTACCCATTCAAATCCATCAGTCGATGAGCTGGTTACGGGGATGAGAGATCAACTAAAGCTTCTCAGTGATCACATTCCTGCTGTGACACAAACTATCAAGATAGCACTCCGAGATTCAATTGCTTTCCATGTTGGTACCCTCTTCATCAAGTTGAGGTATTTCTACAAGGATGTAGTTGACTTGGAAAATTTGGCACCCAACCAGTCGTTCTCATCTGAAGAGGAGATAAATAGGATACGTGCAGAAGTACAATCTGCAATGGATATATATATATATGAACAATGTAAAAATCGCTTATAAATGAATAAAAAATATCTGATGAGTTGAATTTCTGTAAGTGTATCCTTACTAGCCCCCAACTGTTTGTGTATTGATCAGCAACATGATCGGAAGACAAACAGTTTTTTAGGAGTACCGACCAGTTCGTTCTTTGCTTTATACTTAGTATTAACTGGCAGCAGGTCAGAGATTATGTCAATCTAATGAGTTTTAATGTGGTAAGTACTGGCTTATATAAAAAAGCTCTATTAGAAGTCATCTCACAACAAGACTAGCAATCTTGTATTTTGTTTAGGGAGTTTGGTCGGATAAAATTTTCGTGGTTCCTTAGAATGAAATCAAGACATGAAATAGTTTGACTGTAACACAGTAGAGATATAATGTATGAAATGGAAACTAATTATGAATGTAAAAATTTACACATAAAACATGCGAAGATATTGGATGTTCCATGTATTTGAAAGTGTTTGGCCATCTTCCATAGCAAGCCGAAAAAAACCTAGTTAAGTAATTAATACTACAGTAAAGGAACATTCCCATTTGGAAGATAACTAATTTAAGTTAAATTGGTTCTGGATACATCTTAAAACCAAATCTCCAACATTAAGTGTTTGTGGTTCAATTTGAGGTGCATATGTTGTGTGAAAATCGGTTTTGCATCTATTTTGAGTTTCAACTATCCCTGACATAGAATCTATATTGATCATCCTGATAAACCGCGATTCATTTGCAATACAATTTATTAGCTCATTATGCATTCTTTCTGTTTGTGATGAGTTAGTCCAAGTATCAGCGATTCAAAACTCGAAATCAAATTAGTTCAATAGGAGAAAGCAAGGGATTAGAGCCGAAATACATGTTAATGATTGAATCAAAACTATACAATTTCAAAGGCACAAAAAGATTTCAGTCAAGTTGGTGCAATTTTTTTTATTGGAGAGTTTGAGAGTTGAGATTAATTTGATTATGTTTATATCCCCTGGTATGATATGATTGTGTGACAGGGGCGATGACGGTGGGAGCTCAGGGATGAAGAAGTTTTAACACAAACTCATCTGAATCGATTTTCATTCCAAACCAATTGTAATAGGAATACATATATGGGTCGGTTCTCTAGAGAACCGATTTTGATGTTGATGACTATCTGTGTCGGTTTTATATAGAAACCGATTGCAATATGCTGATTATTAATGTGGGTTTCTAATAGAAAACCGATTGCAATATTGAAGTGTATCGATGTCGGTTTTAAATAAAAACCGATTGTAATATGCTAGTATTAGTGTCAATTTTAACTACAAGCCGACTGCAATCTGTTGATTATTATTGTCGGTTTTAATTAAAAACCGATTGCAATAGGGATATTATTAGTGTCGGTTGTAATTTAAAACCGATTGTAATACTATAATGTTAGTGTCGGTTTTACTTGAAAACTGATTGCAATATGTATTTTTCAAGGGTATTAAGCTAGGATAATAAAGCAGGTCAAGGATAGATCTTCTTAAGGGTCCTGAGTTAGGACAACTAGAAAAATATGGTGAATCCTAGTGCATTCTGAACTTAACCATCTTGGGATTGAAAGGACCAACGATGTCGCCTAGAGGGGGGTGAATAGGCGGATTAAAAAATCGCAGCGGAATTAAAACTGGCTGAACTGGTCAATCCAGAGTCTCCGGGTATTTGGTCCGGAGTCTCCGGCTTGTCCGGAGTGTCCGGTATTTTATCCGGATACTCCGGGTTAGCTGGCTCGGGAGCGCGACTAAGAATACTCTAGCAAGCACAATAAACTACAATAAATTGATAGCAAGAGCAACTTAGAACAAAAGCTAGTATGGATTTGAATTAAAGCTAAGCAAGGAGCTAGATCTAGCTTTACAAAGGCAAATCCACACAAGCTCGACTAGGAAGTAAACGAGAAAGAGAGGGACACGAATTTTTCACCGAAGTTCGGATTCTTGAAGGGAATCCTACGTCTCCGTTGAGGTGGCTCGGTCGCACTTGAGCCGGGGTCTCTTTCAACCCGCTTTCCTCCCGGTGTTGCACAAATGCACTCGCCGGCTTCACTTCTTGTCTCTTCCCTTTCGGAGGCGAGACACGCCTTCACAAACGACCGGGGCTCACCACACGCGTTGGTAGCTCCCGGTGACTCCTAGCCGTCTAGGAGACCTTCAACCTCCAAGAGTAATAACACCACGGAAGTCGCTTGGAGGATGAACTAGTGCTCAACAACTAGAAATGAATGCACCTAGCACTTCTCTTCTTCCTCACCACACCAAAAGAGATCAAACAACAAATCAAATGGTGGGAGGAAGTATGAGCTCTATTGAATGCTTGGAAGAGATTAGGAATGGCTTGAATGCTGCAATGAATGAGCTCAATCCAGATCCTAGCCGTTGGGGTGGGGTGGAGGCTTTAAATACCCTTTTTGAAAACTAGTCGTTTGACCCCATTTTGAACTGTCCGGAGACTCCGGACAATTAACCCGGAGACTCCGGGTTGTCCGGACACTCCGGACTCTCTGGAATTCGAGATTTGGCCGAGAGGGTTAACCCGGAGACTCCGGACTAAATGTCCGGATACTCCGGACTGAATCCGGATACTCCGGACATAATGTCCGGACTCTCCGAGTTTACTGGCTCGGTTTGAATTCCAGATTTTGGAAAATGCAAGTGTTTAAGTGCTAGTTTGTATGCAAGTCTTGACCTTGAGCACATGCACATCCTAAAACCGATTTTCCGTCGCATCCTCTTAATAGTACGGCTATCCTTAAGACTCAAAACAATATGAAAATTACAAGTCTTCGTCTTGATGCCGTTTTCTCGAAATTTGAAGTGCTTAGGAGCGTCCAATCTTATTCCGAGCTTGATGTGATCTCGAGATCTGCGTTATTCTTTAGTTGAAACATTAGATCTCTTTAATTGTGTCATCATTAATCACCAAAATAAAATGAGGGGCCTAGATGCACTTTCAGGGATACATACCATATCCCTGGAATAAATATGAACTATCAATTTGAACAATGATAATAAAACTTCTGATGACATGATACATAATAAACCTAAAAGCCCATTAGCATCAAATGACTTAAATTGTTACATTTGAAAAATCAAAAACAAAACAAATATATGGTTTTATCACGACATTAGCACTATCATAATTTTTTAAAATTCCTCAGACTTATCAACCTCTCAAAATTTTATGGGAACATTAGTAATACATTAGAATCATCCGTGTTTTCGACCATTTTTTGGTCGTTTCAAGTTTGACCGAGATCTCGATGATTTCGACTGAAATCTCTGTGATTTTGCTGAAATCTTGGAAATCCCGGTTAAAAAATGGATTTGAAATTTGATTTTTGGATTTCGTCCGAATTTTGTCTGAAATTTTGAGATATCGTCAAAATTTCTCAAAATTTTGGATTTCGGCCACCTTCGAGATATGTACCGAAAATAAAATTTGTAACCTTGGCACCAACTATCGATGTTCAAGACCAAGGGGTCCCTAGATTGAGCTTACGAATGTAATTTGGGTTGCCCTTATCTAACAAATCAGAAACTGAAAAGAATATAAAATGGGATTGCTTCTTTATTTAGTCATGTGCCTTGATAGAGTACAAACTGGAGAATTGAGAATGAAATACTAATGCTAATATTATTCTTCTCCTGTGTTCTATTGTCCTGGATCCTTGCGCGTGTTTCTAATTTATACTTGATGAAGGGATGGTAGTTATCATCTTCTAAGACATGTCTTCCCGTCAAGAGATATATTTCTGCCGGGAGGTGTCTTTTAGTAAAGAGACAGTTCTTCGTAGGGAGTAACTTCCAATCAGTTATCTGTACCTGTCAAAAAGAATCCTCCGCACGCTAGTCCTATGCGGGGTAATTGCCTCTCTGACCAGTTTCAGATTGAGGTGAAGGCTATTCGATGCCCGACCACTTTACTTGTCGGAGCAACTGAATAAATTATTCCCAACCAGTACATACA
Organism: Rhipidocladum racemiflorum; assembly: GCA_036346355.1. Taxonomy (NCBI): domain Eukaryota; kingdom Viridiplantae; phylum Streptophyta; class Magnoliopsida; order Poales; family Poaceae; genus Rhipidocladum; species Rhipidocladum racemiflorum. The sequence goes on from CM070572.1 coordinate 25,271,346, forward strand.
TAGTTGGTCAGGGTAAGCGAATAAGCCATCCCGACCAATACTTACATAGCTGGTCAAAGTAAATTGGGCATACCTTATTTTTTTACCAGTGTTAATGAACAGATCGGGAATTTGTTTACATAACTAAATTTGACTTTGGTTGGAGTTGTAACTAGGTAATGTGCCTTGGGCTTTATCTTTTTTATGGGCTATTTCCATTTGTGAGCGTGTAAGCCAAAAAGTAGAATAGGACATACTAATCATCGTCAGGTGGGAGTGGCAAACATAGAATGAAATTTGAGATCCAATGAGAATGAAGGGAAGAGGAGTTTCACGATGATATTTTAGGAATCCATTCAAATTTTAAAGGCAAATAATGAATTTTCAACACGAAATAAGCAACGAGCTTTTCGATCGCGTGCTGGTGTGTTGTGAGTGTATGTTAGAAAAAATATTGGCGAAGAAAACATCACGTCAGTTAGATAACGAGCATCAAGCAAGCATGATAAGAACTAGGTCGAGTTGCACGCGGTGCCACGCCGTGTGAAATCTGGTCCGAGGTTCTTAATGCAAAAAACATAATTTCAATTTTTCTCGGTGGTGTGTTTTTGAATATTGGCTGGCTAGGAGCCGTCAACAAATTTGCGTAACCACAGGGTCATTTGTGCAATAAAAACTGGTGGACGACTTGTTTATGAATTTGCGGAAGCAAAAAAACGTAATTCGGTTTTCTCAGTGGTGTTTTTATTAAAAATTGGCTGGCTAGGAGCCATCAATGAATTTATGAGATCACGGGGTCCTTTGTGCAAAAAACGGTTGAGGACATGTTCGTGAATTTGCGGAAACATGGTTTTGGAGGGGTGGGGGGTAGCAGAATGACATGTCCGCAATTGCAAAAAACTGATGGAGGACCCTTTTGTGAATCTACGGAACTACGGGATCTTCTTTGCAAAATAACCGGTGGAAGGACTTGAATATAATTTCAAATTTTCTAGAGGGCCTCTTCGCGAAGCCAATGACGTGGCACGGTTGCTGGCCTCCAAATCCACGTGCTATAAAGAGAAGTATATATATATATATATATATATATATATATATATATATATATATATATATATATATATATATATATATATATATATTATGTACCACTATCATTTTCTCCAAACGCATCGGCTAAAGACATACACGGTCGTCACGAACGCACGTATATCTAGCTAGGAACCGTTAGTTCATATCTCGCACGGCTGGGATCAATCGCCAGAGTGATTAGTCGATACAATAGTACTATACCAAAATTTGCTAGAGAGTTCATACGAGTATACGACGGCCCTAGGTAGGATAGGATGGACAGCCGCCACCGCCCCTGCGGCCTAGTAAGGATTTATGTTGCCGAAGGGACCAAAAGGACGCAACGACAACGAAGGCTTCGGCCAACGAACACCATGAAAAACTTGGGCAATGCGCCGAAGGGGCTCTCAAGTCTCAGCCCACGTCAGACGCCACCGGTACAGGTACTAGCAGCGATGCACAAGAAACTTTTTTTTTTTTTTTACTGGTTGCTCTGTAGTAGCAACGCATCCGATCCATGCCTGACGCCACTGGTACTACCAGCGATGTCCAAGAAGATTCGGTAATTAAAGAGGGCGACTCTGGAGTCTGGAGTCCGGACGGAGAAGCATCAAGCTAGCGTTTGATGCAATGTTGGGTGCCCCCATACCAGTCACAGGCACACAGCACACATTGGCTCGTAGTCGTAGTCGTACTCGTAGGTAACGCTGGAACGAACGTATACCTATTGTTATTATTATATTAGTACGTTTGGACGTTGAGTGGGGACGAATGGATGGCAGGCAGCGCTACGTCCTGTCAGTTGCAAACGGACAGCAATGCAGAATGTTCGCTGGCCGCCTCGAATATCCCATCCATCCATTCCAGCACCGGGGAGAGGAGAGAATCCTCTAACGGATCTTCCTTTGCTTGTCGCCGAGGCAGGGTTTCAAATATCGGGTCTGATTGAATCTATCATACGATTCCCTATTATCAACAAAAATTACTCGACAATCGCTAAAATTCGTATGCTTTTAAAATCTATTTTATTTAGCCGGTTTAAAGACTGATTCTAGGTGTTGTATCCCATCGACACGCCTGAAAATCACGATTTTCACACGATAATCGCCGATATTTGAGCCCAGGGATGGATGGATATAGGCCCTGTTTGGGGGGAGCTTAAAACCACCTTCAGCTTCTGAAAAGTCATTAAAACCACCAAACATAACACACATATAACTAGCAAAATCTAAAAGCTGAGTGAGATCTTCTTTTACAATTTAGGTCATGTTTGGATCCCTGGACTAATTGTTAGCTGGATAAAAATTAGTCCTAGTCTATCAAAACAGGAAGACTAATATGTTGGCTAATTTTTAGCCAACCCCTTAGCTAACAATTAGTCCATTAGCTGGTGGAGGTGAGCTAATTTGGGCTAATAGTAGGTAACACGCTGAAAAAGTCTAAAATACCCTCGCGCTGGCCTTATCCTCACTTCCTCACACGTGCGTCCACTCCCCAGTCCGTTATGAGAGGCGAACATGACTTTTCTAAGAAATTAGTCCAACCATTAGTCATGTATCCAAACAGCCCTAGGCTAATTTTAGATGGGTTAATTATTAGCTGGCTAACAATTAGCTCTAGCCATTAGCCAGCTAACAATTATCTTTAGCCCATCCAAACATGGTCTTATTGCTGAGAAAAATTAGTTGTTTATTAAATAGCTTTTTATTAAAAAAAAAACTACGGCTACTTATACATTAAAAAAACTAAAAAACCGGTTTTCCAAAAAAACCTAGTGCTCTCCAAAGTCCAAACAAAGCCCATATTCCATTGCCTTCTCGCCGCACCGAGGGGCCGCCGCTTGTTTCGCGTTGCTGTCCCTGTACGTAGGAACGTAAGGAGGGCTAGTTTGTTGCGCTAAACTTCAACATGTAATATTGTAATCTTGATGGGTTGATTGATGTTGATATATAGCCTCGATGACGCTGACATGTTCGAGGGAGGGTATATAAGATTCTAGCTTTCCAAGATACTGCTTCCAAGTTTCTTTTTTAGGGGTAGATACTGCTTGGAAGTTGGAAAGGAAGATTTTGATAGGACCTTCTGCCAATTTTTTTTTTTTAAAAAAAATATAGATGTGTACTCCCTCTGTCCCACAAAGAGTGCATTTCTAGTGTTCAAATTTTGTCCCACAAAGAATGCATCTTTAGTCTGTAGGGCCCAGCTGTAAGTGTATGCATGCTCATTTAAGTGCTTGTGGAAACCGAAGCACCACCATGCTTGTGTATGGAGTAATAAGGGGCACATTAGTCATTTACCTTGCACACTAATCTGTCTTAAAAATCCTAGAAATGCACTCTTTGTGGGACAGAGGGAGTATACCATTGTACAGACAGTGTATTAATCATATGAGAAATCATTACAGACAGCTATATAGACAGTCTATTATATAAGTTATCTTTAGTACTGTCAGTAGTCTGTAGATGACATAGAGGTATATTATAGACAGGTACCGTCTATAGCACTGTGCATGCACCCCCTAACTCATTATCTGTTGTCATTTCATTTCATGGTCACCTCGTCAACCACTTTTATAACTTTTATGTCCTCTCCATCTCTCTCGTAGTGTTTAACCCAGTTGCCAACTGCTATTTTTTACGTGGACAGGTGCAGGGTTAACAATATCGTTTTGATCTCAGATTTTAATGAATCGGTGTTACTAAAATTCGTGAAAAATCGAACGGTTTGAAAGTCAAAATAATTTGAAATGTGGTCAAACCACAAACCGAAATTCGAACGAAAAAAACAAAAAAACGGCGAATTTCGAGAGGTTTTCACGAAAAATCGGCGATAGGTTGAAAATTGGGGGGGGGGGTGGAAAAATTGCAAAATAAAATATTGTAAAATTCTAAACCTCATTTTTTTTTAAAAAAAAATATTCATTCTTGAGGTTATAAAGCTGTAAATACTAATTTGGGAATTTTTTGAATTTTTTGAATTTAAAATTGAACTTGAGCGGTAAACCGAACAATTGTTTTTCCCAGATTAAAACCGTAAAAGTGAATTTTGAATGATTTTATAAACCCTGGGTGCAATCGCTATATCAACAGCGACGTTGGCAGTTGCAGCTGATATGACTGACCATCCAGCGAGTAATCAACATCTAGGATTCACTACCCCACCTTTTCCCGCCCTTTACCACTCCTCTTGATTTCTAACGGCTTCTATTGGAGGGAAGAAACAGAGAGGATCAACATCTGGAGATTTTGGGAAACAACTGATGAATCAGATTCTACAAACATAATGCAAACTTAATTTCTTACATTGGATCAGGCTATTATACTCTGTTTTGTATCGCAATGGATGGATGTCAAACATTTAGTTCAGTCCAGTGCATTGGCCCTTCATGGCGCCCAAGGGCCAAGGTTTAGCATTTAGGTTAGGGGGTCGCTTTTATCAGCATCTGGACAGAGGATTTGGATGGGTTAAAGTATCGGTATTGGATAGAAGCGTAGAAAGAAGCACTGAGTCCACTGACTAGAGAGAGCCTAGAGGGTGTGATCAGGCTGCGGGAAGGGGATATCCGCATCTTGATTCCTCTGCTTGTTGGAGTGACCGAGGTGCTATTCTATTCGCTCATCCCTCCATTGGTCTGCCATTTTTCTAAAGATGGTTGGTTGCACTAGTCAGGGCTGGGAGTTGATCCTTTCCTTCTGTACAAAAGTGCACACGGTATTCTTGGATCAAGACTTATTATTTTTGGATCAACACTTATTAGTTACTGTGTATTAATCAAGAAAAAAAAACAGTATTCTTGGATCAAGACTTATTAGTTACTGTGTATTAATCAAGAAAAAAAAACAGTATTCTTGGATCAAGACTGATTATTTTCCGGTAAGGATCGATACTCACGGACAAGAATATTTGTGAACTAAGTTTGCAGGTATCCATTGTGGTTTGCACACTTGTATATTTTTTTTTTAAAAAAAAAAACATAAATGTAGAGCATGATAGAATATAAAAAAAAAAAATTGTGCAAAAAAAATCTGATTATATGTGCACGGTGCCAAAAATAAAGCGAAGCAAACTTATATTACGAAGGATGCGTATAAACTTGTCTATTTTTATAGTACACGTATTGCTATATTTTTGTGCAAAATTTTGAAAGTGCGCATATTATAACACACTGTAAATCTATGAATTTTTGGATAATTTTTCAAAGTGCACTATTGAAACTTAATTTGGTGCATATTAACTAAAGTTCATATATGGATTTCCTTGATAGTCATTATACATTTCTCCATCTTTTTGATATATAGCACAAGGCCTCATTTTCGTTTGGTTTTATTCCAAAATAACATAGTTGCATCAGGCATAAAAAAAATTGATACATTGATAAGCTTATTATGTGTACATAACATTTAGATTTGTCACAAGAAATAGTAGATTTGTCATTGAAAGTACTTCTAATTAACTAATTAATAGTCAGTCATGCGTATTGGAGACCAGCAGTATGTCCATGTCCAAGATGACATGTCTTTTAAAAATGGATTTAGATTTTTTGTTAACTTGATTTCGAGGGCTCAATGAGCAGAATAATATAAATTTGCCATTATCCGGATAGAGAAATAAAAAGTCTCACATCTCAACCAAAACTAACTTTAATACAGTACCCATGTACATGATCATTGTCCAGTACATGATCGGATGATCCAGATCCAAAATTTTCAGATTATGGAAAGATGGGCATATACCCCTTCCAGTTTGGATGGCTATCATTTGATCCATCTAATAGTTGTTGGTGATTTCCCGTAATGCGAGAGCTCGGTTTGTTTGTGCTTAACTTTAGATAAGATGTAAATGTAAGACTATCTCCAGCAATTTCCCTTCATTCCTTTCCCTTCCCTATTCCCTTCCCCATATTCATTCCCTTTATTTCCTACCATCTCCAGCAGCATCCCTTCATGGGATTTGTGAAGGGATTGGAGAGAGAATCCCTTTCCAAAGGGATTCACTGTTTGAATCCCTTCTGAAGGGAATCGTGAAGGGAATCCGCTGGAGCACTTGGGATCTGTTCGCGAAGGGATTTGGAGGGGAAGGGAAGCTGCTAGAGATAGTCAAGGCCCCTATGCAAATCAAGAACACATTCGATCAAATTTTCCAACTTTAACCCTACCAATAGTAGTATCGGTTGATTAGTTGCATCTTTAGGTAGTGGCAGAGAAGTCAATCTGTTCACCGCTCACATTTTCACACGTACTAGGACGGTACTCCACTCTTGTAGTCTTTAACATAATTAAAAACTAGTAGCAAAGACGTCTTAGCTTATGTGCACAACACTCCATTAGAGGTTATCGTCGTAATGTGAAAGATCGGGTCATTTTACACGTGTCCGCTAGTTTACTAGTTAGATCGCATCATTACCTTTTCCTCACGCTAAGCTGCCGGCTGCAGCTGCCCCCTCATCGTCAACCATCCCTATATGCTCATCTCAAAACCCTCGATCGATTCCTCTCAGTGAATCGTGCCGTGTCAAACCATATGCGCCAATGAGGCGTGACCATGATGGCCATGGTGAGCATAGAGTCTCAAAGCGAAGGTCGATGGCCTACTACAATGGGTCTTTTGAAACACCCCAAAAATCTCAGAAGGAATTGAAAATCAAAACCCTAATTCGAAGTTCGATTTGAGTTAATCGAGTTTGTTTTTGTTCTTAATCCGGAATTGGGGTTGGATGAGAGTGGTTGAACTTACCTGGCATCCATCGCTCGGACCGTCGGTCCCATGCGCGCATGCTCGGTTCTTCGTGTGCCCCGGCCGTCGCTCCGCTTGAGCCACCGGTCGCCCGCGTCCCGTCGCCCGTTGCTCCCTCTCTCTCGACCGTCCCTCTCAATCTCTCTCTTGCCTGTTGCCTCCCTCTTTCTCGCTCATTGGCCGGCGAGAGAACAAGAGATGGTCATCTGTAGAAAGCGTAACAGTAATTTCTCTCTCCAAAAAGATTATCAGACTCATAACCTCGACAATATTAGAAATCTAGTGAAATAAAATCATTGTAGATAAGTGACATAATATAGCCATCAACAACAATGAAGTTATGACAGTAGATCTGTGCCCGTGTCTCCGCCGTGCCGCCTATCGTGCCCTGATCTAAGGCCCGGCATGACCCATGCTACAGTGTCGTACCGGCACAGCACGACCTACCCTCATGCCATGCCGGGTTTGGGACCGAGCTGGACCACCGCGCCTTGGGCCGGCCCAAGTGCCCACCTCTATTCGCAGTACGGCAACTCCGAACCTCTGGTTGACGACGATGACTCCAATCGAGTCTCTGTTACCTACGGTTGTCAGATTGGGATTATTTTTCTTTTTTAGGAGAGGAGACAGGGCTTGTTTTTAGCGGGAAGAAGAGTGCTTTGAGCTTGTGACTTCCACATGTCGAGTTTTCAGATGAGGTGGCATATTAGCTTATAGAGAAGTATTTTTATACTTTTTCTTTTTCAATATAAGTTGTATTAATCATAAAACCAAACGAAAAACCAAGTAATTATCATCTATTCATTCAAGAAAAAGCCTCTCTAGCTTATATTGCACCAGGTGCGATAGAACTGCCCGTCGCGGGTTGCAACCTGGATGTGAGGAAGAGGGTTCACGGTGGGGGCGCGACCAACGGAGCTCGATAGGTGTAGGCGAGGCCGAGGTAGCCTGGATCTAGTCGAGTCCGCGCGGATTGCGCAGACCAACAACACCTCCCGGTCCTACCTAGTTGGGTAGCGACGCCATCGTGGTTCCCGGCAACCACCACCTCGCCGATCTCGCCTCGATGGTTGGCCCTTGGTGAAGGTGCGATTAGGCTCAGGTGACAACAGGATAATCTATATTTTCTTTAGTATCGATATTTAATTTTTAAGTTCTTTTATGATGCACTAAATTCAATACAGAAAGTTCATTCTTTTTCACCCAATGAATCGGATTAGCTACTATTTAGTTATACTTCTTCTGGTAGTAGAATAGTAGAATTTTTTCAACAAATCAATGATTAGATCTGATTTCTATTACCCATTATATACTACCAGTATAATGTATTGTAAATCTTCTCTAATTTTTGGCATAGCGACAATGAATGCACACGTGGTAGGGTGTGGCTTAAGGAAGAAAAGAAGCTTTGCTAGGTAGATGAACTGCTTTATGTACCATGTGGCTAGGTGGGCCGCGGACTGTTGGAGGCCTAACTTAGCAATTGGTGACTTCAGTTGCTTTTTGCGTAATTAGACTCGAACTATAGATGCACGCAAAGATCATAGAGGGAGGGAGAGAGGATCCGACTCCACATCTCTCATTCACAAGGATATGGTAGCCTACGAGTGAAGGGTGCTTGACACGCGTCGCGGAGAGCGGATGCCGAGAAGCCATCAAAAGCTCGAGCATGTGGCAAGCATTAACCCACCACGGCAATGGTCAGCGGGCAAGGAAGATAGCGCAGCGTGCCTGATCGGCTAAGTGTGCTGACCAAAACAACAAATAAACAGTGTGAACCTTTCTTCCAATTTATGTTTTTTTTTTGTCAATTGTAACTATGTAAATAGATAAAATAAAGACAATAGCCAATTTGTTTGATTGATTGGTGTTAACTTGTTTATAGATTTACAAAAATTTAATAAGCGAATATTATACAAGTATTTCTCAAATAATAAAGTATTATTAGTAATCCTTGAACTGATAAGAATACAATATAAGCTGTTTAATATATTTACCTATCGAGATCTAACTTAGTTCATTGAGCCTACCCTTGATTTTTTTCCTGGCTTCGCCACTGGCTACGATGCCGTGGAACTTGAGACAAGATCCAGCACACGCCACCGACAGCTACCTCACCAGGCTATGATGCCATCATGGTGACCAGACTTCAGGAAGAAGCCCTCGTAGTCGCCGTGGTCTTGGGCTCGCAGACCGTCACATCACCGCACCGCCATCGGCACCAACCACGCCGCCTTCACTTTCCTTCTTTTCTTAGATTTTCTTGGTTTTTTAGTGACGAGTGCTTATACTATGGGTAGTCCCAGCAGCCCGGAAACCTCGAGCGGGCTACCTTCAAGGCCCAGCTCGGAGATCAAGCGGGTCGCAGTAAGCTCGATCCCCGACTGTGCATCACTCGAGCACTCATCCAACCTTCCTCGATCACCTGTGCCTGAGAGCCTCTCGGTTGGGCGCCCAGATCGAGTACCTGCTCTGCCAAACGCGACATCCCGGGACGTCCGTGTCAGGGTAGGTGGTTCCTTCCCAAGGTGTCAGGGGAGCCGCCTGACAAAGCCAGGCTCCGGTCCCATCGCTCTAACACAGAACAGAAGGGAACGTCTCCACCCAAGGCCTCAAAGGTCATTCGCCATTAAAACCAGCCGCCTGACAAAGCGTGCGGGACGGTGCGTCACGTTCCTCCACAGGACGAAACCTTCCACCACAAGCCTGCCGACCAAGCATGCGGGGAGGTGGAGGCCGGTCGGACGCCAAGGCCGAAGACCAAAGACCGAACCTCGAGACAGAACACCCCGGCTCCTTTTTTTTCTTTCTTTAGAGGAACTCCCGTGTAACCCGCAACTCCCGCCTATATAAGGGAGACGGGGCCCTAGGGAGAAAAGGGAGGACGAAAAGAAAGAAGATAGAAGAACATATTCGGAAAGGGTGTTTGGACAACGAACCAAACCCTAGCTTCCCCTTGTAAGCAGCGGTTGTAGTACCCCGAAAGGGCATATACATAGCAAACGAACTGGAGTAGGGATATTCGGCCCGAACCAGTATAAACTTTGGGCTCCCTCGAGCCAAGCCATTCGAGGAGAGGGAACGCGCGATCTCCCCTAAGACCGAAAAATCGTATTGCTGGTGCTCGAAACACCGACATTTAGTTTCACCTTAAATTTTAATTTTTATTAATTTATCAATGGGAGGGTGGTTTCTTATCCCTAATATCCCAAAGGGTCACAGGAGATTATTCTCCCGCAGGATTACATCGCCGTCTCGATCCCATGTGACCTGAAGGCCCTGTTTGGTACGATTCCAGATTCTAGTAGAAACGAAAACGGTTCCAGAGTTTTGGTAGAAACGTTTCAAGTAGAATCAGAGTCACTGCCTGAAAACCGTTTAGCTAGCTGTCTGGATTCTGTGAATCGGGGTGGAACGGGGTTGAGAGCGATTCAGCCCCGGCATGGAAAAAGAAGAAACGTTCCGAGGAGAATCGTTCCGAGTTTTAGCCCGTTTAGCTGGGTTTCTTGCAGATTCTAGTAGAAGCGGCCCGGTTTCAAGTTGCCAAACGGGACCGAAAATCCCGACCCGGATATCCTTCCCCGGGGAATTATTCCCCTGATACCCAAACAAGGCATAAGACAAAAAGAAAAAGAAGATAAAAAGATTGGGCGAAAAGCATGAGTACATTAGGGAAGAAACAAGAGCAGCAGTGGTTCATTGAAGCTCCAGGAAGACCAGGAAGGACTACAAACCAATACAGGCCCAACATGGCTCTCTGCCAACACACGTTGGTCTCAACTGAGGCTGGATAGCCTCAACATAAGGATTCTAGCTTAGTGGCTAGACAGGCTTCAAACATTGTGCATACTCTAGCATCTCCAACATAGAGAAAGTTGCCTCTGAGGAGACAGAAGTCACAGAAATAATTAATTGGAGGCAACCTTCGAATTCCAAACAATGCATCAACCAACCTCCCAGCATAAGCAAATAGTAATTATCTAATGAAAAAGCTTACCATAGCCACGCACCAAAGCAACAGCAGAGTGTCATAAGGACAGGTGGCTCATCATGTGACGTTGAATCACAAAAGCTGGTCTCTAACTCATTTAGCCCCCTTTTAAACGGAGGAATTTTACATAATTTACTGAAAAGAATTTAATTTCTCACAAGGATTGGAGAAGATTCTCACATTCCAAACAAGGACTAATGCTTTTCTGGAGGTCATACATCTTTTTTTGAAAGAACGGCAGGAGCTCTGCCAATACATTAAGAGAAAAAGAGTTTAACAACAGGTGGTGGGGAAGCCGAACAAACCCGACTATCCCACAGGCAAACTCAAAACAACAACACTAGCATGAACAGACAACTATATGGGGATAGACAACCAACACGCTACAGAGGCAAGAATCCTTGCATCTACTGCCTTCTGAACAACGCAGATCACCGAGGAATGAGTCCCTGTGAATATACAATGATTTTGGAAAAGGATCCGTTCTGTGAGGACCGCAGACTCAGCCACCAATCCAAGATAGAGGGGGAGGTTATCCCAGTATAAGTGATCGGTGTCGGAATTGAGTTTGGAGAATAACAGGACCCAAAACGATCTAGCAAACAGACAGGACACCAAGAGGTTTACCGAGGTCTCCGGGTCGACATTGCAGAAGCAACATGCCTCAGGCCAACCCCTGGTGACCAGAAGGTCAACTGTAAAGATCCTACCCTGTAAAAGCTACCAAACAAAGAATTTGCACTTGCTTTCCGTTTGAGATCATACATCTTTGATAATTTAAAATATCTAACCTGCTGTTCTAAAGAAAAAAAATTAAAGCCTCTCATGTTCGAAACTGAAAGAAAATGAACACAGATAGTCGATATTCTACAGAACGATTAATGCTAAATCATGTTGAGCATCCAAATGATAATGGTAAATTTGAGCATAAAGCTGCATACTCTAAAGCTTTTCCTTGAATTCGGAACATCTAGGGAACAACTAACAGCAAATGGTGTTACAAAAGGTTCCTGCGTTGCCATCTGGCAAAACATGTCATAAGTTTCGGATTCAAATGCTGACTGAATCTTCAATAGTTGTCAGTTGTTCTGTAACCGAAACTTTTCTATAGCAAAACGCCTTCTGCTTACGGCCTCTACAAACGCTCCCAGGTCTCAGCTAGCATAGTCCATCCACCTGCAAAAACAAATCAACAATAATTTCCACTCTGAACTAAATACTAAGAGCAAGAATACTTAGGTAGTAGTTTGGCCTTGTGGTGGCCTATAATATATGGTTTTATTTTACTGTTTTGGTTATTAACTACTTAAAAGTATTATTATGGGGGTATAACAGCAATACTAGCGTAGGCAACAACGTAGCGCAGCACATCAGTCAACTGGCTTGGCTAGGAACTAGCTAGATCACCACGTTGATAGGACATGATCGAGCAACATATCTAGTAATATCAATTCAAAACCACAGCATCAGTATACACCACGGTAGATTTAGATTGATCACAGTGCGAGCCAATATTCTATGAAATAGGACGGTTAAATGGCCACAATATATTGACAATTGCCACTAAAAATACATGCTAATTAGATAGTTGACTACCATGAAAAAAGCTTGTGGATAGTAAGAATTCTGAGTAAGGTATATCCTGCACTACATGAGCTATGCAATAAGAAAATAAGCTGTGCATCATATGTATGCAACAAGCTGGGACTTTTCATTTCAAAGATGGCTATCTGTCTCTACAGACAATTATAATTGTAAGTTAAACTGAGTATTCATCTCGCTGATACTGGAGATTTTACATTGCTCTTGGGAGCCCTCTGGAAGTTGCACAGTAAAATCAGTGCATAACCACCTTGGGGAGGAGATTAGGTGGCGCATCTAACCACCAATTATTGAAAGCTAAAAATCCCCATCAAAATAAAGACATTTATGTGGCTAATTGGGCAGAAGGATATTCTGACCAAACATGAACTCATGAAGAAAAGAAAGTGGCAGGGAGATGAAAGATGTTAGTTCTGTGAGAAATGTTAAGGTATCAAGCACTTGTTTTTTTGGTGTTATATCATTATATGGCAACGGTCATAAGGAGGATTCTAGGTCTTGTCGCCCTTTGTGCTTTCAGCATCAGCAATACTTTGTTTGAGTGCACAAATATTTTGCTAAAAGGAGAGTTTATGTGGCAGGATTAGCAGCTATCTGCTGTCGCTGGCCTATATGAAAGACTCAGAACAAAACTTGTTCTGACAAATAATCTGATCCAGGAGACCAATCACCTGGAGGTGATTTACTATTCTTGTTTCTTTCTAAAATATTGAGCAGATCAGCAGAAAGATGACCTAAAGAAGAGAATTGCCGGCTACAAATCAACTTCAGGAGCTTTGAAGATCTCAGGTAACCATGAAGAAACTACTCGACACGCATGAGTGTTCACTACAGAGAGGGTTTTGAAGTAATTGAAGATGTAGTGTGGAAATTTCTGTAGTAGGTCTATGCTGTTATCACTTTTTTTATAAAATTAATTGTAACCTGCAAGTGAACACCCTCAGGTTGTTAGGTACAACACTGGATGCTTCTGTTTTGTCCTTGGAAAGTAACTGATGGTGGCACCACTGTAAAAGAACTTATTTACATTTCAGTTGAACGGAAATGGGGTGTACCATCGATTCCAAAGGGAAAAAACACAGAGAAAGGCTAAAATAAATACCTTCAACCAGCTGAAAAACCAGGAGATTGAGATCAGTAGACCATTATACACGGGCATGTTTTTTCCACTGGCGTCGGGACCTATATCAACCAGTTGCCATCCATAGATTCGTACAGAATCAGTTGATGTTTGAGCTTCATGGATATCATAATGCAGAAATTTTAGGAAAATCTTTTTACTGTACGTTCTAAGATACAGCAAATGTATGGTCATTTTTTACAATGATACTTAAAAGGACTATGCTTCAATAGTATCAGGTTGTCCAGTCAGGACAAAACTGACCAAAAAAAATTTGATACCATAGTTAGCAGATCAAGTGCAGAATTAAATGTCATATGGGGTTACTACGAAAAACTTTGGTGGCATTCAAACGCCGAAATAGCAAGTATACCAGCTTTAGAAACGATTAAGACACATCCAAATAAATAGGTACCATAAACTCCTTACCTTTTAGCTAAATGATCTTTAATTACTTTCTCTTCATCTTCAGTAAACATAAACCACTTGTCTTTGGTCCCCAATAAATCTTCTTTGTCAAACTCTGATACAACAGGATATTATTAGTCACTAATTATATTGCAAATGAGTGAAATGAAAGCTTATTGCATAATAACTTCAAACACACCTTGGACCATTATTGATGTGTTATTACAATAGCTGTCCAGCTTCCAATATGCTACCCCTTTCTCTGCCATGACAGGCTTGGTCCGAAGGATACCTCCCAGATTCTTCTCTAATGTTGCCACGATTGAGAAGTAAAAGAAGAAAATTAGTATCGCACAACTAGCTCAGTTTCTTTACACATAACAGAAAAAGATAAACAAACACTGTAGATGGCGAGAACTTCACACACTGCTAAAAAGTGTTATGTTTGAAAAGCTAAGAACATAAAACTAAGTATTTTTCGTTACTTTATATTCAGAAAAATGTAAAGTCCCCAGTCAGCCTACACTCCACACTAAGCAAATTATGAAGATTAAAAGAAACCAAACGCTGCAAGTAAACAATAGACTAAATTTAAAAAACAGTAGACAGATAAAACCACTCATAAGTCATAAATAGTAGATCCAGCATGATTTGCTTGAGGGTGAAACACCGCTTTGCTTTCGTTCTGATTTATTGCTATAAAGAAAGAGCTATTACTTCCATTCCAATTTAGCAAGCATTTTTACATTATATATTGTAGTTCTAGCAAACACATCTCATTCCCCACCCCTTTCAACAGGGCAAGTTATGACATATAACGGTCTTGGACCTTGCTTTAGTAACATTTGCCCTAAGCCTCAACCTATTAGAAAGTATCTTTTATTACCCTGTATAGAGATTGCTTATTGCCTTGTATAGAGATTGACTTATATAGACTTTCCTTTCGTACCCGCATGTACATGTATATATTCTAGCCTATTGGCCTCATGATGAATAGAAGTGCTATTCATAACATGGTATCAGAGCTTTTTTAGGGTTACGATTTACTGGCGTTGCACTGGCGTCATCCATCACCTTCTCCCCAACTGACCGCATCCTCTCTCGATCGGCCTCCTCCCTCCGTTTATGAATAGCACCGGTGTTGCTCTTCCCAGCTGACCGCATCCTCTCTCTATCAGCCTCCTCCTTTCGGTCGGCCGCCTTCTCCAAGCTCTCCACCTATACGCCTTCGGGGGATGCTTGCTCGGCTGCCTAAGAAGAGGCCGCCGCCGAACACCGAAGAAAAGGCCATCGACCTGCGCGACTAAGCGCCCACGAGCACCCGCGTACAGGAGGTATCCGCCGCCGTCGCCTACGACAAGGGCGCCACCTTCCTTGGCCTCCACGCCCGCCGTTATTGCCGTCTGCGGAAAGAGAACTAATCGATCGGATTTCAATCTGATAAGTTTTTCAATTTCCAAGGGCATGGCTTGTCGACTTCAAAATAATAATAAAAAAAAACCCTTCCAACCAAGTAAAATCTCAAAGACAAATTAAGCACTCTTGTTTAAAGAGCCAGTGCACTAAAACTTTCTTTATTGTATTGAAATCATTACCAAGAACCGTATCAAAAAGTCAAAAAGGATGGTCCAAAAGAGATGAATTCAACACATGTCTCTAGAAAAAGAAACTGTCATACAGCTAAGCAATATCTTATTTACTAACCAAGTACTCCAAAACATTTTCACTTTGAATCTATTTTGTTAGCAATATTTGATACAATCCAAGAAAAGAAATATGAAGTGTATCTTCCCCTTTTAAAAAAAAGAGAATGGATATAGCTAAATAAGATCTCTTCAAAGATTGCTAGCGACTTGAAATTTGCTAGCGATTTCAATTTCAAATATGCTGGCTATTGTTTTGATACACCTCAAGAAAGTTATATTCAATGAAACTACACTTTTATAAAGGCAGTGACTTACAACTAAGCAAAATCTAAAACGGAATCGTGATACAGTCCCATAGAGGCGTAAAGCCTAAGGATTCCATTCCAAAAAAAAACTATAAAGTGCTAGACAAGGGAAGAGGAGCAAGAGGGCCACCGAGCACCCTTGAGAACTACCATGGCCATTTACATCATTCACCACCATGTCCACCATTTTTCTACCCATTTTCATTATGTTGTAATCCCCGGGCATTAATCCTCATTCTTGAACATCCATCTACTTTTCAAATCCATTTGCAATATGCTTCTCCATTTTTGGTACTATTCATCCCAACTTACTTATGTGTGAGTAATTTCTTAGGGGCCAGGGTATGCAAGTGATCTACTATATTCGGTGTAGATGTATAGGGTTAACCATTGCTGCCAATTTCTTGTGCCATTTATTATAAGTGTTTGTGTTTTTTGTATTTATTGATCTCAATACTGGGTTTCCAAAGGGACGCAATTATCACTTACTGGTCATACAGGAGTTGACAGATGGATTAAGGAAGATTGGTACTCAGAATTACATGTGATAGGTAATTGTTACTCAGATTCACATGTGATAGGTGTAGCTAGGCTACAACTGACCATATGCACTTGTTGGACAACAAAGGCTCAGGTCAACAAACAATAAGCATTTATTACAACATCTAAAACAAGATTAATAGAAATTATAATTGCTACAAAGCCTAATTCATGTTAAATTGCCATCGGTCTAATGGTAAATTGATAACTCACGAATGGATGAACGAAAACAAAAGGAAACATTCAATTAGGCAATTACAGTTTTTATGGATACAAAAATAGAGAGAAAACGAATAAATTATGCTAATGAAAAGCGGGACAATGCTGTTAGAATGTATTGAAGGCATGGCTCAAAATCTCGTCGAGATTTTGATCATCTCGGCCGAAATTTCGTTCTCCGGTACAGGCCGAGATCCTAAATCTCGACCGAATAAATAAAAAAAAAAAAAAAAAAAAAAAAAAAAAAAAACGCTACAGTAACTTTTAGAATCTCGGTGATTTCAGCCAAAATCTCAAACATTTTGACTGGATTTCAATTTTTGTAGGCTGGATTTGATTGGATTTGTGGTCAAGACTATCCACAAAAAATTTCAAAACTTTTTTACGTGTTTGTGGCCATTTTTCAAAAATTGACCGAAATCTCGGTAATTTCGGCCAAAATCTTGGTGATTTCAGTCGAAATCTTGGATTTCCCAGTTGAAAAAAAAAACAGATTTGAAATTTGGCTTTTGGATTTTGTCCAGATTTTGTTTGAAATTCCGAAATCTTGTCGAAATTTCAGATTTCAACCACCTACGAGAAATATACCGAAAATGAAATTTGAAACCCTAATTGGAGGCAACGGGCGGTGACAATGACGAAAGGAGAGGGGTCACGCACGGTGATGGAGGTGGCATCCCACTTTCTTGTTCTCTAGTGAAGCACATGTCCAGGTGTTGAGGATGAAAAATTAAACTAATTGTGGTTGATTATGAATTTATAATGAACCTTAATGCTAAGGCAATGCGGGAAGGTCTTACCAAACAATTGCCCTCCTTAAGAAGTATAGCATCCCAAAAATTTCAAAATAATATTTTATTACTTATTTTTTTATTTTCTAAGACCTTTGCCGAATTTTTTTGTATTTATAAAATTGTTTTTCTTTTTTTATTTTTAAAAAAAGATTTACTATAGCTAAATTATAACTTGAACTTTTCTAAAATTTTTACAGTAAGTTGGAAATATTCCAAAGTATTTATAAGAATTTTTCTAGAATTTTTGAACATTATTTTCTATTGTTTCAAAACCTTTTTATTTTGAGCATTAATTAAATTCGAAAATAAATAGTGAATTGGGCCCACATGCCATGTATTGCCTTCAACCTCAGGAAGGAGTACAGCACGGTTCCTTCTCTCCTTGCCTCCATGGTTGAAATTTGAGTTATATTCAATTTGGACACTTCTTTAAAACCAAACATATCTATCTCTACGAGGCTTCCCGAGCCTATGTAAAGAGAGCACCGAGATCCCCTCTCATTGCTCCACCCGTTCTTCGAGTCCAACTTCTTGTGCCTTCATTTGCTCAGAACAACACAACATCTCAAGCGCAAACCGAACAACGCCAACGTGCCCCTGCAAGCTTCCCATCACCTCAGACCTCCTCTTCCAAAAATGTTCACATCACATCGTGAAGGTAACCCCTCAAACGATTTCAAGTTTGGTGAACGTTTTACCAAAGTATGTTCATCGTAGTTAATCGCGTCATTTTGTCACCATCCATGCCTCTCCACCGTCACTGTGGCCATCGTTGAATTCATCGCATCACGAGCTTCACAGTGCTCCTTTTGGCCGTTCCTTCGTTGCCCTTGCCTTGCTCTCCTTTGCCTTGTGTGTCATCTTTGATGTGTCTGGTCTCTATTCGGCTGAAGCTCTCAGTGCTACATTGCCTGACACAATGTAGCACGTAGGAGAGAATATCAAAGAGGGGGGGAGATAATAAAATGAAAAATATTTTTTAAAAATTAATATTCAAAATGATGATATTTTACAGTGAATTGGATTTTATTTTTCTTTACAAAACTAATTTTAAAAAATCAAAAATCATTTCTTTATTGCTTTATGTGATTTAACATTTCAAAAATCTGTTCTCTAATACGAGCTCCGATTGAGGAGATTCCAATTCCTAAAAATTTGTAAATTCAAGCTCTATTTCATGATGAATTTTATTTGTTTTTTAGAGCTTAGTTGCTCTCTGGTTTGTATTTATTAGTTGTTCGTCTCTCGATTCGCGTAGACATTGAAACGCCTGGAGTGTGCGAGAGCAAAGAGGCAACTCAAAACTAAGTTCCAGACCAAGAGCAAGAGCTTGTCCGAGGCAAGTCTTCCGTGACCATGTTGATCCCAAGTTTATAGAATCTTGTCTCAAAAAATACATAGAATCTGATGTTATGGAAAGTTGGAGACTAACTGATAAGGTAACAACTTAAAGATAAGATAATCTAGCAAACTCAAAATCTAATTGATTGCTGATGCTATTGGCTCCCTTGCGCGCCACATGCATGGGCCCATTATGGGCAGTTGGCACTTGATTTAAGGAGCATTCGGCTTTGAACGCACATTCTCAATCTGCCAATCATCACAGCCTTGTGCTCTACTACTAGGCTACGTGGCCAGTCCTACCACAAGGTTAAGCAAAATCTAGTTCGGCTAGAATATTTTATCTTAACTCTGGGATGTTTGTGGTAATAATCTTTAATAGGAATGGTCCAAAATTGGAAAGAGAACTAGTTAACTGAATCCTCAAGCCAACCCACCCTATTTGTAATATACTGCATAGCCAATGCATAAAATGGCCATCTGCATGCCTGCAACTAAGAAAACTTAGCAACTGAGTACATGTTACCATTATGTTGAGCTGGAGACAACATTACCAAAAATGAGAATATATACATGTCTGACATGATAATTAACAAGGAAGTACAATGAACCTAGAACCTTTGTTGAATCTTCAAGCTAAAGCTTGAAAAAGTGGAGAAAGCTAAACCAAATATAATGAGGAATTAAACAAAAGTGCAATAGATCAAACATATGTAGAACTGAGAAAATGCATAAAGCTAAAACGAATTTAATGTGGAAAGATGTAGATATATCAAGTCATACTGTTCAGACCATTTATGGCCGCCTGCTTGACTTCATTTGCCTTCTTTATTTGAGTAATGAGATTATTAGTTTCTTCAATGCTAGGAGTTTCTCCTCCTTTTCCCAAAAGTATTGCTTTAGCCATGCCATTCTTTAGTCTTTCCTTAAGCTCCTTTTCCTATGAAACCAGACAAAAGTGTTGCTGATTACTGTAAATTGTAAAATCAAGTGACTAGACAAAAAAAATAAGGCTACCCAAGCTCACCTTCTCGTTTGCAGCACGGATTTTCTCTCCGGCAGCACTCTTTCTTTCAGCTGCCATTTCATTTTGTTTGTCAATCCAGTTCCTCAACTTTCTGAACGAAGTTAAAAGATAATTTTATACAAAGTGCAGTAGTGAAGTCCGGAGTGAACTATTCCAGCAAATATGGTAGGCACTTACGCAGTAGAGAGGCTCGCATCACACAGAAAATTCAGCACATGCAGCTTACTAGAAGGATTCAAATTTTTATATCCAAGTAATCCCTGATTTAAAAAGTCAAGAGGCAATTCCTTTGACACATACATTGATTCACCGATATATTTGCCAACGTCAATTATCCATGCATCTCCATCTCTCAAATAATTCAAAGGCCTAGGAACATAATAACCTCAATTAGTCATTTATTAATTACATTTGAACAAAACTACAAGCAAATACCAATTTATAATGTATTTACTTCTCCCCTCTGTCTTCTTGGATGACAGACAACAAATTTATGTGAAGCTCAGCAATAAGTGAAGACACCACTCGAAGTTCACGACCTCCAGATATGTCTTGGAGAATTTTTTGTGGCTGTCCCCTCCTTATTTGAAGAATCTGTGTAAAAAACATTTGCAACACTATTCCATTTACAGTACAAAGAAATAATCTCAAAAAAATGATATAATAGATTAACATGTTAAACAATGGAAACAAAAACCTTCTTACGGAGACTAAGTTTACAAAAAATCATGATTCTATCCAAAGAAATATAGTCAATTTAATATATATAGTTATGATAAGATAGCATGAAATGCTTGAAGCAAACAATGATTACGTCATGCAGTTCTTCATTCTATCAGGACAACAGCTGCTTGCTTTATATCTATAAAATAAGATAAGGAAGGCATTGTTTAAAAAATCACAATATATCAACTAACATACTATTCCTGTATACTTTTTAATGCAAAAAAGAGTATATATTCAACATAAATACATTTTAGGTTTCCATATGACCCATCATTGCATATTCTAGCATTCTTCCTGTTTTAATTGCAAGACCAAACACTCCACAAGGACAAATAAGGATGGATAAACTAGATTTCAGTTCACCATCTTTATCAAAGGATAAAGAATGATTAACAAATTTATTACAACATCTTTTATTATCTGACATTATCACATATCTATAACATAGTCAGGTTGATTGGCAAATATTGCCAAGTGTGTTGAACCCACAATATTGCAGCTATATGATATCCTCTGCAAAAACACTTCATTTACACTCCTGCTCCATTCTATTCACAATATTAACTAAACTAATGTAATCGATCCTAAACAAAGGGAATATTAGCATACCACATGCGCATAGAATGAAAAAAACATTATGTTTTAAATTTTCCATACTATAGGATATTCATCCTTGCCGGGCTCACTTATTATACCTTGTATCTACATTGTCCTAGTATAATCATGATCTGGCCAGTTTTACTTCACAATTATCAATTTTCAACAAAACCACAATATACAAATATCTAGAATGTACCATATAAATTACTTCGTCTACAGTTTAATGAAGACACTACTTGCAAGGTTGCACAGACACACACAGAATGGATTTAAAGAAAATACCAACACAGACATAGATATACATATCAATAAAAAAAAAACATGTACATATTTTCTAAGTTAAATAATAACAATGCATTCTTTAGCATACACAAGTGATGAACAAAATAGATATGTGGATTTAACACATTATTTTCTGTCAGCGGCCTTAAATATGATGTCTCCAAAGGGCTTCGTTCCAAGCTGTTTACATCGTATCCAAGCAAACGCAGATTGAAGTTTGAGATGTTTTTAAATTGTCAATTATGGGACACTTCCTAGTCCTAGACGTGTGTTAGTTGCATCCAGGTCCGATGTGTGAGCGGATGCAAGTAAACTATCTTGATAGCATGTCCATTCAACCTATACTAGACTACTAGCAATTGCACTATGCTTTTGCGGTTCATAGGCTAAATCTCCTTGTATAGACTTATTATGGTATCCATGTTAAAATATGAACAGAGATGCTCACTTCTGGCAACAGATTAACCCTAATGGAAATGTTTATAGCTGGTAACAGACTAACATCTAAGACACAACAGTCCGCACCCTGATAAGTACATGCCTTAAATCCGATTGAGCCTAGACCAAACTCGTGAATATCAAAGCATGAAGGGAAATGCCTCTCTTGTCCTAATAAAGCTTTGTGTGAGATGATCAGTACTATGCAAAATAAACTCTAACTAGATCACATATTGATAAATCATACAGCATATGTCCCTCAAGTTGATGTTAGCAGGGCTGAGATTCTAGACCTCACCAAAAACAAAATGCATGAGCTCAACAACAATCTCCAACAATATAGCTAACCATAACTAGCTACTGCAAACCAGGTTCAGAGGTGAAGAGTCCATGCATCGATGCCATGCGACATGATTCCCAGTTGCTACACCAACCCACCTATTCTATATCTATACACCCATGATTGCTCTATGATGCATTGGCAGAGACATAGATCGAATTTAAGACAACCGTGGCACTCGCATTTTGCTCTATCATCTCACCACCTTCGTCTCCACTCCCCAATCCAAATATTCCTCACCCTCAACGGTTTGCATCCCCTCGCCACCTCAACACATTGCCCTCACATTTCTCACCTTCCCTAGTAGGCATTCCCTACTTTTAGCAAACTCCAATGCTATCACTGACTAAGCTTACCAAGAAATATGAATTTATGACAGTGTCAGCGCTGGTCAAATTGTCAGACATCAAGGCACAAATCTGACCTTTTTTACCGTCTAGCGGACGCTAGCAAGATGTCATCACAGCAAGGCATGCACTATCATACTATGAAATAAACCTTATTCCTTGCTTCCCTTAAGTACCTCAGCAAACGTGCGGCAGAACTCGTAGAACTGAATTGCAGCCCCGACATCTTCAGCCCCCAGCTCCGCACCTGCAACATTAGTGAGTGGGGTGCCCCTGGGTAGCACAACTTTATTCTCGAGAGCATCGGCGCTCTCATCCCTCCGCAGAGGCTCAAAATTATTCTCAACAGGGCACTTTGCATCAGCAGTGCTGTTCTTGACCCTGCAGTTGCCCTTGAGCCTCTTCTTGATAGGAACAGAAGAAATTGCATTGAGATCAATGCCTACATTCTCATCCCCTTCAGCCGACAATTCATCAGCAGCATCCTCTGTCCCTAGGGCCCTCTTTGGGTTGCCCTGTTTGTTCATAACAAAGGGGCCAGCAAAAACAGTATCAACCAGAATGAACAACCGTATGATAGATACAAGGAGGGATCGGATTGCAAAGCAAAACTAGTACCTTCTCGGCACCATTCACCTTCAGAGGGGTTGATCTCATCATCTGCGCGGCAGCCACCACGTCTGACCCTTTGTTTAGCAATTCATGGACGGAGGAGCACCCCGACGCCTTGGCAGCATGGGTCAGTATTCCCGTCGGCATCTCTCCATTCCTCTTTCTGCCAAACAAAAGCAGATGATCAAATCTGACAAGAAAAAAATCCACGATCCATCCATGACCATGAGCGCATTTCCGCGTCGCTCACCTGCAGAAGCTGCAGTTGCAGATGCCCCTGCACTTGGGGCAGGTCCAGGCCTCCTTCTGCGCCACCTCCTCAGCAATCTCGCCGTACCTAAACAAGCCAACAAAATCAGACCAGACGGACAAGCTACCAGATTATCAGCTTGCTCGACGACGGAGACGACGATTGCCTAGAACTAAGAAAGAAATCACACCCGCTGCGAGGGAAGATAGAAGAGATTATTTACCTGTTAAGCAGGCACTTGTGGCAGTACATGATTGTGCACGGCCCCTTCTTCTTGAGCTGCTTGCAAGCAGCCGCGAAATCTCTCGTTTTTTGACGGCACTTTGGAGAGGAACAGAAAAAACAAAGAGGAATAAAATCCAACCACCGGAAAGGAGGAGACCGCGGAAGCGAAAGGGAGGGGGAGGAGGAGGAGGAGATGCGCGACGGTAGGCGCTCACCTGGTGGCAGGTCTTTCCGTTCTCCGGGTCATAGATCCGGCAGCCGACAGTACGTACTCCGGGGGACGGGTTGCGCTTCTTGGGCTTCGCCGCCTTGGCCTCCTGCGGCTGTGGCACGGCGACGCCATCCTCGCCGCCGGCGCGGTTCCTCTCCGGCGAGCCAGCCATGGAAGACGCGCTCGAGGAAGGGGAAGAGAGCTCGCGACTCCCAGACGTAAAACGAAGTGAAACGCTCACGATGGCTCCAAGGATACGTATGTATGCTTGGTTGCGTGGGTGTGAAAGGCTTGTACTGCGATTTCTTCCGTTTTGGGGGCGGGGTGCCTCGCGAGGGGAGGGAAAGGAGGAAGGTTTATAGTATGAATATCATGGATGCCGCCAGTTTCTTGCCCCCGAAATTTTGAAATCTTCCCCCTCTCTCGCCTCACGGCGCACGCACTGTCCCCGCTTCGCTCCAAAACTTTTTCCTCCACTCTACTCGTCCTCACTCACTCGTCCCCAAAGCAAAGCGGGAATAATGGATGATCATTTGCTCTGTGATATTTTATCGACATATGAATCTTGAAGCTACATGTCAGTGAGATATATGAAACTATCGGTCAATTGCACCAACTAAAACGGAAAAAATCATCGATTCTCCCAAGAAAAGTGACGGCGCCAACAGCAAAAGTTTGGGGTGATGCAAGTAGGTCTACTTAAAAAAAAAAGCTAAGAGATTTGCCCTTATGTCTCACTAACATGTGATCTTAGGATCTGCTTGTCAGTGAGACATCATGGGGTAAATCATCGATTATTTCAAAAAAGCTCGCTACAAATCTGAGCCGCGTGTTGTTCCATGTTACTGTAACAACTGTTCATAATGTGCTGTACGGATTTGAGCCGTTGGATTTTTTATCGACTGTCTAATGCTGAAGTTGCAATTGCAATAGATCTGTTGCCATTTAAATTGGCAACAGAGACCTATCGCGAATTTAAAAGACGACATGTGGGTATTTTTGTGATTTTTTGATTTGATATATTATTTCTTTAAAAATTTTAAAAAGATATTATTTTAAAAAATAATTCGATCTTTGTCCATCTAACCCGTGTCAAGGAAAGAATCCTACCAATATAATTGTTGTTTTTTTATCTAACATGTGTCACGGAGAGAGTCTTATAAATTGTTTTTTTTTACTTTATATCGATAGGATAGAAGTTATTTTAAATAAGATCCTGTTTGGCAGAGCTCTAGATCCCAGCTCCACTTCAGATCTGAAACTTGTAGGCTAAAATAAAGTGAATTAAGTTTATACTCACCTAAACACTCTAATATACCCACAGCTCCAGCTCCACGGATATAATAGAGCTAGGAATACCCAACTCCACCAGATCCACGGATCTGGTAGAGATGGAGCTCTGCCAAACAGGGCATAAATCAGGCGTATATGCCTCTACCTTGGACCTTGCATGAGTTATGAACAATGAAGGCATCACAAATTTTCATTTTGGATCTCTTTGGCTGGTAAGGCTTTCAGACCCAATTCGTTTCAGCTTCTAGATTATGGAAGAATTGCTTATGATTATGGAATAATCGGGCTGAATCGGCTACGACTTCTAGGTTCTGGACTGGACCGACGAGAATCAGTTTTTAGTCGGATTCTGATTCTATGTAGATGGCAGCTTTTAATCCTTATATAATTTATCTAAAACACTTCTTTTCATCAAATAATTCGCTTTTTTTAAGGAGAAGCTGAAACGAACGGACTTATATGATACAAGGAAAGTTGTTGGCAGTCTTTGCCCTTTCGAAAAGTGGGTAACGATGCAAACATGCTGTAGACCATGTCCACACCTGAAAAGGTAGATTAAGCATATCTTCCCTATAAAAAAAAGGGTCAACAGTAACAAATTGCCTCCACAGATTGTTATTGGTTAAAGTTTGGAAATATTAAGTTCGCAATAGTATATACCATGAATCAACACTTTAGAAAGGAATGTGTATACAACTAAGCAATGTCTCCGTTTTGGATCTTTTTTTGTTGGCATCATTTAATACGATCCAAAAAAAATATGGAACATCTTCCTTCCAAAAAAGGAAAAGGGTGGATATAGCTTAGAAAAATATCTCTAAATATCGCTAGCGGTTTCAACTTTGGATTTTAGTAGCTGGCAGTGGTTTTGGTACAACTCGAGAAAGATATCTCTACTATTCTAAAGCAGCATTTGGTGGCAGTGGTCCGTTCTTCACACGTCATTAATTGCCGCTTAATTGCCCTGCTTAATTGCCATACGCAAGAAACGTAGCGTTGCTTTAATTAGCCAGCTTTCGCAAGAAATGAAGCGTTAAAGATAGATGTTTGATTTTGTGAAATAATTTTTTAATTTTTAAATCTTTATTTTTCGTTATCAATTTTGTTTTTCGTAGCGACGCACGGGCATGTAACTAGTATCAAATGAATTTGCACTTCAGAATAAAAAAAAAAAACTTCCAACCAAGTAAAATCCCAAATACAAATTAAGCACTCTTGTTTAAAGAGCTAGTGCACTAAAAAAAATTTATTGTATTGAAATCATTACCAAGAACCGTATCAAAAAGTCAAAAAGGCTGGTCAAAAAAAGATGAATTCAACACATGTCTCTATAAAAAGAAATTGTCGTACAGCTAAGCAATATCTTATTTGCTAGCCAAGTACTCCAAAACGTTTTCACTTTGAATCTTTTTTGTTAGTAATAGTTGATACAGGCCAAGAAAAGAAAGATGAAGTGTATATTCCTTTTTTTTTAAAAAAGATGGATATAGCTAAATAAGATCTCTTCGAAGACTGCTAGTGGTTTGAATTTCAAATATGCTGGTTGTGATTTTGATACACCTCAAGAAAGTTATATTCAATGAAACTGCGATTTTATAAAGGCAGTGACTTACAACTAAGAAAAATCTCAAACGGAATTGTGATACAATCCCATAGCGGCGTAAAGCCTAAGGATTCCATAAAAAAAAACCCTATAAAGTGCTATGCAAGGGAGGAGGAGCAAGAGGATCACCGGACACCCTTGAGAACTATCGTGGCCATTTTACATCATTCACCACCATTTTTCTACCCTTTTTCATTTAGTTGTAATCCCCGGGCATTCATCCTTATTCTCGAACATCCATCTACTTTTCAAATCCATTTGCAATATGCTTTTCCATTTTTGGTACTGTTCATCCCGACTTAGTTATGTGTGAGTAATTTCTTAGGGGCCAGGGTATGCAAGTGATCTACTATTCGGTGTAGATGTATAGGGATAACCACTGATACCAATTTCTTGTGCCATCTATTATAAGTGCTTGTGTTTTTGTATATATTGATCTCAACATTAGGTTTTCAAAGGGACCCAATTATCACAGGTTTACCAATCATGTAGGTATTGACAGGTGGATTAAGGAAGATTGTTACTCGGTTTCACATGGCTAGGCTACAACTGACCATGTGCACCTGTTGGACATCAAATGAGCAGGTCAACAAACAATAAGCATTTGGTACAACATCTAAAACAACAAAATTAATAGAAATTATAATTGCTACCAAGCCTAATTCATGTTAAATTGCCATCGGTCTAATGGTGAATTAATAACTCACGGATGGATGAAGGAAAACAAAAGGAAACAATTCAATTAAGCAAGTACAATTTTTATGAATACAAAAATAGAGAGAAAACAAATAAAACATGCTAACGAAAATGGTAGAATGGTGGAGGAATGTATTGGAGGTCACTATCAGTGACGATGAAGGAAGGAGAGGGGTCATGCACAGTGATGGAGGTGGCATCCTGCTTTCTTGTTCTCTAGTGAAGCAGATGTCCAGATTCCGGATGATGAAAAATTAGGCTGATTATGGTTGATTATGAATTTATAATGGACCTTGATGCTAAGGTAGTGCGAGAAGGTCTTACCAAACAATTGCCCTCCTCAAGAAGCTTCATGATGAAGATAAATCTCGCGAATTGGAGTCTCTCGAGGAAAATAATGAGGGGAACATGATCTTGGGAACCGTAACATCTATTCATATTGGGTCTCCCAGAGTGGCCTACATTTTGGAGACCGTAACATTTTTGTCCCAGTTTTATTTAGGCAAGTTAGTGGTTCAGATTATATCTATGGATGACAATGTTATTAAGTCGTAAAGTCAAGTCGAGTCACGGGGGGGGGGGGGGGGGCGACTAGTCTTCAGACTAGGAAGTATATTAGTAGATCATGTCAAATACTAAGTTGTAACAACATTTAAACACATATACATATTATAACACATGAAATGAAAAGAAGAACAATGTAGGCATGATGATGAGTTGATGACTTACATGTTTTGATCTATTACAAAATCTGTACCATAACAACCTTTGCATCTTCTCCAGAGTACCTTCGACCTGTGCAAACCATGAAATTCAGTTGTCATTAGAACCCCAGCAGAATTAATCATACAAATTGTTCCAAACACTAACTATGGCTCTTTAAGTACCTCACCAATATCTCCAGTAGTTCACCTCCTTTTACAGAATCTGAAATAGAAAAGAAACAACTACAATATTCTCATGCATTAAAAGAAACCTTCTTATATACACAAGAACAAGAATCTCATGCATTGCAACGACAAAAGAACAATAGGATAAGCTAAAGGCATAACTTAATAAGTGCAACAATACAACCAGTCATTAAGCAATAGCATAAGTGCAAACTTAATAAGAAACAAGTTATGAAGGACAATGGTAATCGAAAGATAAATTAAAGTCTGAAAGTAGCAACAGTAATAATGGCATTTATGCTTGGAATCAGCCATCCAATTTGTCATCCAATTCAAATTCCTCCTCTCGACGACTTGCTCCACCCTCATGTGGAGTAGATGGTGGAGTCTCATCATCATCCAATTCTGCATCATCATCAACCGCATAATCTTCATTTCCAACATCATCTTCACTCTCATTGTCTGACTCATCAACATTACTAGCAACACCTTTTGACTTTGAACGCTGAGGATTAGTGATATGGGGGACTATGGGCCGGTCACTAGACCTTCTAGCAACAACATCACCACGAGCACTCCTAGGATAATTGCGACCTCTTTGATTGCACGAAGCACTCCTAGAAGCTATTGATTGTGTATACTTTTGTGGCGGCCCAAGCACCACAAATGCTAGTTACTAATTTTTAGTTTATCACTTCTGAACATGAGCAAATCTGTAAAAACCTTATATGGAGATCATAAACAGTGGCATAGTGCATTGCAAAAACCTAATATGGACAGTGCAGTTCAAATTAATCTTGCAAACTCATAAACAATGCACTGCAAAATCACATATTCACATACATAGCACAATCTACAATAGAAGTATAGAACAGAGCAATAGCATACGTAGCACAATTTGTATTGTTGAACATGTATGGAAATTACATCGGCAATAGCATACAGACTGTGCTACTTCATGTTACTTCATTGGTGCACAAATTGTGCTATGCATTGAGCAATAGCATACATAGCACTATTAATCAATTATATTCATGCTACTTAATTGATGCACAAATGCACAATACCTCATTGCCACAGCCCGGTTGCTACGTATGGCAATATAGCATGTTAGCATACCACTCCTCAAATGAAAGAATCAAAGAATAGAGCAACAGATGCAGGGGCCACCGGGCAAGAGCCAAGAGCATACCACTTCGACAGGCAGGGGCGGAGGGGAGGAGGCTGAGGCGGGTTGCGGCGACGCTGAGGTAGGAGGAGGCGGCTGTGACCGGGCTTGAGGAGGCAGAGGTGGTCGGACTGGAGGAGGCGGAGACGGCCGGGCGGCCGGGCTTGAGGAGGTGTAGGCGGCGGTGCCCTATAGAGGCGGATGTGGCCGAGGGTCGAGGCGGATGCGACCAAGGCGGATACAGCTGGATGAAATGAGGCGGAGGCGCAGCAGGAGGTGGCCGGACTGGAGGAGGTGGAGACGGTGGGGGCGCCGAGCTAGAGGAGGCGGAGGCGCCCTCCCTCTGCCACGAGGAGGATCGGGAGTTTTGGAGTAGTGTTTACCGGTTTAGACTCCAGGGCATGTATACAATTCACTCACAGGAATGTTCTCTGACTGTGGGCCAAAAATCAGCCGACTGAGCAACCCTGACTAGTCGCTAATAGTCAACGATTAGTCATCCAGTTGCACGATTAGTCGCTCAAGTCGAGTCGATCACTCTAGTCGTACTTCAAGTACCAACTGGATGACTAATCTACAATTAGTCGACGACTTAATAGCATTGATGGATGAGATATACATCTGTGTAGCTATGAATGTTTTCTTTTGTGATAATTGTGGTGGCAAAAAAAACCCCATGCATAGGTCTGGATAGCATTTCCATCGCACACTATTTCTCTAGTTTTGCCTCACTTAACTCATTTGTAGGATCTTTTTCACTAAAACCTGTTTTATGCAGAATGTAAACAAATTGTTTTTTGCACAAGAGAAATCCTAATAATCCAATGCCTCACTAAGTGTGCCAACACCCTATGTACAATCAAGGTTAGCCATCCAAAGGTAATAAGCAAGCAATTCGATATCTAAGAATGTAAATAGCATAAATGTATTGGCAATAAAGCAAACCACACAAGAAAATAACATTCAATCTTTTGTGGTCTCGGAGATTTGCCGGTCTCCCTACTCCACGTACAATAGGTTGGCTCTATATGGTCAAAGCCCTTTCGCTCGGTCCACAACTGCTTGCATTTCCTCCATTTGTGGAAATGGTGGGCCCTCAACCATTCACAACACCGAAGCCTCTTTCACAGTTTTCTTGAAAAGACCATCAGCAAACACACACGCTGGCTTGGTGTCGGCAACCACCAGGAGTAACAAGTTGACGAGGATTGCTAAAACCATTTGCACATGCATTTGAATTACTCTCAAACTATCTCAAGAATGTCAAGGATATTCTCAAGAGGTGTATCAAACTATCAATGCTTGGAAGGCCTCAGGTATATGCAATGGGGAAGGTTGCCAAGCCAGCCAAAACTGAGTATTCACAGTCCCCACCAAATAAAACTAGCCATTGGAGGAGTCCAACCGGACAATCACATATTGAAGATATTCCTCACTCCGACTGAGGGCATTCCTCACCCTGCTGGTTGGTGATTGTTGGAGCAAAGAAGCACTACTGAGGACACTCCTCACTTCTGAGGACAATGATGGGCAAGTTGGTTTGCTCCCGGGTTGACAAGACCCCCAAACTATGGACATTCCTTACTCTAAGGACAATCGTCCACAGGTAGATCTCCTTTTCACAGAAGGAAGAAATTGCTCTGGTGTTGGAGAAATCCTAGACTGAGAAGATGCGCACACAACTCTTAGGACTATCCTCACTTCCTGATTTTTTTTTATCTAAAGAGATTTTCTGAGTTCAAACCTTATCCATCGCATGGAACGCCACAATTTACAAGGAACAGTTCAATTTTCACTAGAACTGGGAAAATATCCAGAGTTAATCCAAACTGGGCCCTTCACATGAAGGGTTTATTTTGGACCCAAACGGCATGAGAGTGACGACACAAGTCTAAATGAGATAAAATATGCAATTGAGCTTCTCGATACCGATTTTAATCGAGCTACTGACCCTTTTGACCCTCTCCTAATAGGACAACAAAAACTAGAAACAAATGCTAGAAAACCGGTCTATCCACCAACCACTTACATCGTCAGAATGCTAAGGAAACATTCTTCGTCTTCATTTAACTATCTTCTTGGACTGTTTTCTCATCTAGGGTTGCAGACAACTTGGTCGATGTCAAGAAATAGTTTTATATTAATAGCCAGTGCGTCTTCCGGCAAATGACCACAGTTTTCTAGTGCCCCTAGGCCAAATCACAACTCTGCAGTGTGCTTCAGCAAAGGACATACAACTATACAAGTGTAGTGTCTGTTACCCTATTTTACATATTATTTTTTAGTAGCACTGGATTGTAACTCGTTCTGTTCAAATGGCCGGGTTGGACATGGACTATGTGCATAGTTATCTGTCGGGCTTGAAAACATACTCTTTTCAACCGTCCGCGTAGTTGTTTTGTCGCTGAGTTTCAACGCTTAACCGGTTTTTGCAATATTTTTCTGGCTTGGTGTATGTCAAACTATGCAAGATGCTAAGAATCCCATACAACTTTGTTTTCCCAGTTGCATAACTTTATCTCACTAGCGGTGTCAAACTCCCCCTAAGCCCAGCTGACATTATCACATTAGCAAACCAAACTACAAAAGCATGCACATCTGAGACAACCAGATGATTTATCATTATGTGGCGAGTTCTGGAACAATACACTCGATGGTACTGACAAGTTCCAAAGGACTAACACCAATGCTAAGTATCATCAATAAAATCTTGTTGGCACCCCTGGCCCGAAAGAAGACAAAGATATGTCATACATGTATTTTCCACGGTTACATATCTAGGATGTATGGACAATAAGAATCATGCACCAGGAAGTGAAATGCTCATTTTTACATGCATGATTGCTCATTTTTATAAGGAAGCAATTGTAACACTGAAATGCTACAGGTTCGGTCAGGGCACAAACTTCCATCTAAAAATTAGTATTGGCACTCTAACCATCAACTCAAATTGCTTTGTCCAGCCATCTTGGAAGCCTCAGCGAAGGCTTTATTCCGAGCTTAGTCAGGAATATTGTGTACATTATATGCAGTAGGAAGACAAAGAATCCACAATTAAGTAGAAGCTGTCACAGGAGGGAAAAGTTACAATTGGAAACAGGTCGTTTAATAGGCTTAATTTGTCAGTTTGAACATTACCAGTGTCCCAAAGAGTACATATATTGCATCCATGGAAGGAATTGTGTTCACACCAGCTGCCGCCAGAATATATGTCAAGGAAGCATGTATATTAACCGTTATCTGAAATTAAGCAGAAGTTACTGAATAGACCAGTTCTCTCTCTCTCTCACCTCCCTCTCAATCTTAATGTTGAATAGAGTAGAGATTACCAATGCAAGAATATTCTCTCTTATCAGGAACGATGACACTAAGACATATCCACAAGCTCCCAGAGCACGGGTCTGCACAACAAATTGTCAGATTAGATTCAATTTGATCCATGCAGTAAAAAAATAAAAACTGCATAGGTCAAGTCATCTGGAAAAGACCACTCAACAAAATTCCCTAACAAATCCAGACTTGGATGTGGTGCCACTATCAGGAAAGCAAAACTGGCATTTTGTTTATTTCTACTCAATGATCCCGAATTCTTATATTATTTGGAGATATGGACTATCACGTTTTCCCTTCAAAGACAGATGAGCTTCTGTACCAGCATCTATTATGTGTTCTCACCTCCGTTCTTCTACCATGCGGAAGTTTTGCTTGATCAGATTAGACATCAAGTTAAGAAAAACAAACTAGTCATTTGTTGCCACCCCAGAAGAGATGGTAATTGCAATTTGCAACTTCATTTACTAAAAATGGTAAAAGAACATGAGATTTTTTTTTGCTGGTTCTGATTTGCTTGGTACTTTTGTGACAAGAACTAGCATGAACATATCCCTGATTTTGCTGAAAAGAAGGTTCTTCTAAAAGGATATCTAAAAGGTGTAAAAGAATGAATAAGAAGATTTCGAATCATAACAAGGCTTTGAGAAAGGGAGTTTGATTCAATCTTCATGTAGAAACTACAAATTTAGAAAAGATCAATGGCCTAACAAGATATAAAAAAAGTAAGAAATATTAATTTAGAAAAAAGATATTACAATTGAGCAAAGTATGATGGAAACAATCCAATCGGTCTCCAACCTGATGATAAAGGAGGAAACAATGTTATCATTTACTCATAGTCAATGTAACATTGATTGGAAGCTACAGTTGCATACATGCATCTCTGATGCAAATCCATAAGTAGAGATTTTTATTGAAAGAAGCCAATGGTGAAAGCAAAAGCTTCAACTTTTAACCTTTGTACTCCTCACCTCCACATAGTACCCATGGCAAGACCAACTACTCCATGCATGAGCTGCAGAAAAACAAGTACAAGGGATGTAAGAATGTGTTCAGTCAGGTAGCCCATTAGAGAAGGGGAATAAAAGCCCAAATTCGTCAATAATGCAGGGTCGTTTTAATCTTTAAAGTCTTATAAATGATAAGTAGTCAAATGGGCAGACATTTACATGCAAACTAAGGTAAAATTGCTAAATTCACCTACAAAACCATAACTGAATAAAAGAAATACTATCGCTAGATGATTGATAGCCCCTAGTGTTGCTACTTGCAATCTGTGAATCTAGGAGTTCTTTTACAGGGGACATTGTTTTCTTTTATTTTTAGATGGAACATTGTTTCTTGTAGTTGTCTTGGAATACACTGCTATTATTCATGTCAAGGATGGTGTTGACAATAAAGCCCCCAAGTCAACAGCAGCACCAACAGCAGTTAATTTTTAGGTAAATATTGGAATCATTAATTTTAAAAGTTGTTAACCGCACAGATGCCATTGCTCCAACTAACATATGAATCATAAGGCACAATAGAGACACTTACCAGATAAGTTAATGCTTTGACAGGGCCAGACAATGTGAATAACAGCAGAACAGTAGCCAGCTGGTGAGGCAATGCGAAATTTCAGCTATATAAATCGTAGCAGAAATAATATATCAAGTGAACCATTTGGTTGAACTTACCACGGTTTTACTGCCAGCTTCTAGCCCCCATCTTAAGGAGGAGATGACTATCGGCAATGGAAAAAAGCAGCTAAAGTAATTCTACATCCGCAAAAAAAAAATAGGGCAGCTTTATTACCTCTATAAATTTGAATAAGAAAAGAGTTACACTGCTAAAAATATTTGTTGCAAATAATATTCAAACCCAAAATGCAAGGGTAATAAGGGGAAAAAATCGATAACTCCCCAATATACTTGTTGTTAGTGGGAATAGACACCTATTTTGGACAATAACCATACAAATTATGGCTACATCGATGTCATATGAATTATGTACTACTTTGGCAGAAAGTCCTTTTTTCAAGGACTAGAATGTTCTATTTCAAAATTTGGGTCCAAACTCCAAAGCACCATTCCTCGACTATTAAAATGCAGATCCTGCCTACTTCCAGAAACTATTAAACAACTTTTCAAGTAATTGCAACACGGTACTGACTGGTTTCTCAATGGATTTTCAACCCGCCCGATGCCAGTTCAAGGGCAAATCGCACCCATTTATCAGTACCATATGTTACAATGTTAGACGAAAACTACTGAACTAAGCAAACCTCTCACGAACAAAATTAAGTAAACTCCTGATGAACAAAACTAAGCAAGGAAACACGCTATCTCTAAGCAAACCCTCATCAGATCTTTTGAATTGTCAATTCAACCTAATCGTGTAGTATTGCTGGGAGACATTTTGGTATTAACAACACAAATTAGCAAGTGTATCTGTGATTCATTTCTTAAAAGTGTATCTGTGTATTAACATTCGACCAAATGGATAGAAACAAACAAACATGAAAACATTGCACAACGGACAAGAAGTGGACCTCGATGGCAAGGGAGTTGCTAAGGAAGTATGCGAGGCCAGCGACGGATGCGAACATGGCGCACTCCACGAGTTGCCGTGTCCTCGCGAGAGCCTCGCCCAAGTCCTCGCCATCATCATCCACGTGCCGCCGTTGTTCGGCTCGGCTGACGGCGACCCGACGCGGAGGGTTTCGAGCTCGAAGCGCGCTGACGGCGGATGGGAAGGAGGGTTTCGGGACTGGAGAGGCGGCCAACTGGCGGCGGAGGGCAGGGTGGGGCGGCGGTGGAGAGAAGCGGGGTCTGGTATGGAGGCGAAGCATGATCCTCCGCCGTTCCTTACTGGGTAGAAGAAAGGATATCCAGACGCTAATGACATACTCTCCGTTCACTTGTGGGCTGTTTGGTTGCCTTCTCAGTTCAGCAAGGCTGCATGAGCTCAGACAGGCTGGTGGGAGTCAGGCTGAGTGGATGCAAGGAGATGTTGTTTGGTTGGTCGTATGAGGTTGGACAGGCTGCACAGAGATGTTGTTTGGTTGGCTGCACTGGAATGAAAGTGTGATAGACAAATTCAAAAGAGGGATGAAATAAATTTTAAAAATACTAGAAAATCAATAATTTCACAAACGAAAATAAAAAATTTTAAAATATATTCTAGAAAATCAATAAATTGAAAAACTAAAATTTTAATCTTTTGAAATTTATATAGCAAGTATGGTCTAGTTTTGTTCGAAAAAATATCAGGAACACATAGGTGAAATCGGTTCGTTAATCGGAGATGTTAATCAAAAGATATAGCAAAGAAAAGAAGAAAATTAGATAATAAATGCTGATGTCAGCATGCATGTATGGCTCAGCAGAGCCTGGCTCTGGGGAAACGGTGGATTTTCTCGTTTCCTGAGCCAGCCGAAGTGTGTTTTGATCTCAGAGAGCCAGCCGAATGAATGAGAAGACAACCAAACACCCATCTTTTGCATCTGTAGATGCAAATCTCTTTAGATGCAGCCAACCAAACAGCCCATTGACTATCTCCGGTAGCTTCCCTTCAGCCTCCAAATCCCTTCACGAACAGATCTCAAATGCTCTAACAGATTCCCTTCGCGATTCCCGTCGGATGGGAAATGGAGAGAGAATCTGTCTACAAAGGGATTCTCTCTTCATTCCCTTCACAAATTCATTCGAGGGGAAGCTGCTAGACATGGTAGGAAATAAAGGGAATGAATATGGGGAAGAGAATATGGAAGGGAATAGAATGAAGGGAAATTGCTGGGCATACTCCCTGCATTCACTTTTGTATGACTTATTTTAAAAAAAAAAACTTATTCATAAATATAAGATTTATATATAGATTTAATGAAGTAGTTCACTCTATACCCCTATTTATTCTCATAACCATATGTATTTATTCATTACTACCCATATAAAGTATATATTTATCTTCGAAGATAATTAAGTGGGGGCATCTAAGTCATTTTCTTTTATACCTTTCTCAATTTCAGCAACAACATTAATCCTTATGCAAAGTCAAAATACGATTTATAAAAATGAACGAATGGAGTATTTGTTTTTGTTTTGGATTCTTTAAAAGTTGATTCTATATTATGGTTATAGAGAAGCTGATTCTCCAAAAGCTAGAATCCAAAAGCACATATGGAATGAATTGTGAATTTTAGTGTGTATGGGTGGGTTGGATTATGAGAATCAAATTCTAGAATCGAGCAATTTATTTTTTATTCAGCTTTTGATGCCAAAATCCAGAATCGAAAGCAAAAACAAACAAACTCTTTATAAGGCTTTATTTTTTGAATTGTCTTATTCACAATATAAGGTTCATATGTAAATTTAATAAGGTCTTTCCTTCTATACCCTATTTATTCTCTCTCAGCTGTACACATTTATTCATTATCACGCACACAAAGTATAGCTTTCATCTTCCAAAACAATTAAGTGGATGCATCTAAGTGATTTTCTCTCATACATTTCTCAATTTCAACACAATATTAATTCTTGTGCAAAATCAAAAATATGCCTTATAAAGATGAATGGAGGGAGTACGCCTGATCCTATCGATCTGGTCGTAAGCCTCCCACATAGGTGGTTTTTGCCATTTTGGGGGCCCTTCGGAGTGACTGCCACTGTAGGCCCGGCTCGGCCTGATCGTAAACGGGCCGTGCTTGGTCCAGTACGTCATGGCCTGCATAAATTGGGTCGGCACGTCATGGCCCAGTTCGACCCATTTAGGGTGCACGACCCGTTTCCTAATTTACAAATATATATTTTTTAAAAAAAATTCTACATCCCTTTTAGTTTTTCTAATTATTATAATTCTTTTCCAGTTTTTCTGTAATTTTTTTTCAAACTTTTACTATTTTCCATTTTTTCTATCTTTTCTTGAATTTTTTGGCGCATTGGCCGCGCTTGAACCGGGACCGACACATCACGACCCATTTATTAGCCATGCCTAAACGGACCATGTCCGCTGGGCCGCTCGTTTGGATACCTCTAGTTCTAACTAAACATGTAGTAATATTATTATTTCAATTGCCATTAGACTTAGTACATCACAAAAAATACAAAGTACTCATTGACGATAATCCATTAGCGCATTAATATTATGAATAAATATAAAAAATTATAAAAGGCTACTAATGTCAAAATGATTTAGAAGAAGATCACATTACCGAAGCACATTAAAAGGGAGCCTTGACTCATCATTTATTACCTGGCGAACAAGCAAGCGAATTGTGAATACAATGATCATAGAAATCAATGTCTTCTAATATTTTTAGATGCAAAGTCATTGATAATAGTGTCAACGTCAATCTAATCCAACATATCATTTAGATAGCATTATGTATTTCTAATAAACTCAAAAATCTCAATAGCAAACATTAGCACATCTGGTAGAGTCATTTTGCAACATTCTTATTTTTTTAAAAAAATCCATCTAAATCAACATCAAATGAATTATTTTGAGAAAAGTAAGGTGTAAATTTAGTGCACCACTTTCTTAGTTTGACATCATCCAATGTCTTCATATTTTTGAGCTAAGTAAAATTCGAAATATGCTTTTTGACACTTTAATTTTCTCAATTCTATTCATTTATTCATTATATACTTCGGCAGTTCAGCTAGCCCAATTAATCAACTACATTTAGTGCAAAAACTATATACTATATAAACATGCACACTTACATGGGTTGAAACCCTATTTTTTGTAGACCCTAGGCGATTGTCTTTGCTGCTCAGATCCATGACCGGCCCTGCTCCCACAGTCCCCGCTCCTACCGCTTCAGAATTAGAACCACTCACTTCTCA
This sequence comes from Rhipidocladum racemiflorum, assembly GCA_036346355.1. Lineage (NCBI taxonomy): Eukaryota > Viridiplantae > Streptophyta > Magnoliopsida > Poales > Poaceae > Rhipidocladum > Rhipidocladum racemiflorum. The sequence goes on from CM070572.1 coordinate 25,309,964, forward strand.
TGTCTCAACTACAAAATTGACTTGACGACTACCAACCTCGTCTGCTCCTGAGAGAGTCTCACCCCAAGCATCTATTCTTCCCTATCTCCTTCCGACCCATCACAGCATATTTCAGCCGAGTTATTTCGACCACAATGAGTTGCTCCGCTGCTGTTTTTGCCCAGAACGCCGGCGTCCCAAGCTCGGCAGTCGGTCAGAGCTCGTCGCCACTCGCGTTCGATGAGGCCGTCCACTGCAACCGAAGCTTGTGTGGGAGGTCGGTCTCATCCTGCAAGGAGTGAGCGGAGCTCGCTGTATCCGATGAGGGCTGAGGCCAAAAGTGGTAGGGTGGCTGATCGTTAATGTACGACAAGCGATGAGGCAGTGTTGTGAGATGGAGATCACGAGCTATCATGTCGTCGCTATTTGCATGCCCTCCTCCTCTACATTTTACTGCATATATTTCTTTGAATTGTGGTAGCACTACTTTTTCAATTATTCATGAAGCGTTTGATTTTATTGTAACATCTCTTTTATAATCTCACCAGTCACCACAAGTGTATTTGTTGCAATCGATATTTTGATTTGTTGCATGAAATGTTTTTTTATTGTGTTACAATGTATCTTTTCCTAAATCTTTATAGCAACAGCTATTTATTGCGTTAGGTTTACCTATTCGTTGCACTCACCATTTTTGTTTATAGCAACAGCTTCTTCTTTTTTTGCATGCTTAGCCATGAGTTGTTGCAGTCCCTACGAAATTGTTGTGTCAATCCAAAAAGACATCAGACGGTATGAGATGGGATGTTAAGTAAGACCTAATGGATACACCGAGTGTCCGATCCTAGCACCAGTATAGTACTACATCCGAACGCTCGTGGTTCCCTAGGGGAGGAGGGATGAGGTGCACAGCTGCGGAGGTGAGAGAGGGACAGCGGAGAGACGGCGAAAAACAAGGTGGGCATAAACAATGGTGGAGGCGGTGCGGCAGTTAGCAGGGGAGGAGGGTAAGGGCGTGAGCGGAAGGGGACAGACACCACACAGGTGGCGCGGAGGCGGCAGTACGTGTGCTTGGGAAGCGACTAGGCGTAGTGGTACGACAGAGGTGGCGACACGTTCGTCACCTTGAGAGGAGGTAGGGGGCACAAAGGCAGAAGGCTAGCAATGTAGTTGTGATAAGGATGGAAAGGTGGAAGTTAACTCTTACTCCATCCGGTCTAAAAAAGCTGAGTTTCGGATATAGTGATGATCAAACTTTTACTATCGATATATTTTTAAATATCTAAATTGAATACATGAAAATTATATGTGTTGACTTGTTTCGAGAAGTACTTTTATAATATTACAATTTTATTGAGTTTTATAAATATATTATAATAAAAAATAGTGGTCAAAGCTGTGTTTTAAAGACCATATCAATATTCAAACATCAGCTTCTTGGACCAGAGGTAGTTCAATGATAAAAGAAAGAGAGGTACTTATATGATTTTTTTTCAAAGTTTATACAAATATTAAAAATGTAAGTTGGGCTGAGGGGTGATGCCGACCCGCCCTCAAAAAACCGAAATGGCACTACTATTACCGCCGACCGCGTGTGCCGTCGGTCGCCGATGTCGTCGTCGGTCGCCTTATCGCGGCCCTAGCCTTCCCGACTCCGTGCGTACCACCTCCTCCTCGCCTTCCCTCGCCTAAGGAAATACAACCGCCGGGACTGGGAGCCCTTAACCACCAGCTTCGACGAGGCGGAGGAGGAGGAGGAGAAGGAGGTTGAGGAGGATGCCTGGCTGGAGAAGCGGACCAAACCGATCGGTTTCGGCGCGGGGAGGACCTACTCCACTAACATTGAGGAAAGGCTTCAATGGGGGATGGGCTTGGGCGACGTGCGACGCAGGAGCGAGCGCTCGGCCGCTAAGAGCATCTCCAAGAGAGATTCCTAAAAAGGAGCCCTAAACTTCAATATAGAACCCCAACTAATTAGATTTAAGGCTTCAAAGAAATGTTCACTCCAGCAATTAGAACCTAAAACCAAACTACTATTTAATTAGATAGGGCCGAATCATAGAGTTGCTAAATATAGCTACTTGTCCAAGGGTCATAAAACAATTTACTAAATTGTAATAATTTAGAGTTTTTGCTAGAGTTGATCTTTTCCCCTAAAAGCCCTATAATTCAAGTTATGGCCATATTTACGGCCCCTCTTGGAGGGCAATATATCCAGTGCAATTAAAGTTTTCGTGCAATCACCGTGCAACCCTACTAAAAAAAGTTTCAAAAAATTCTGAAAAAAAATCATGGATGTACATCTCAACTTACCCCATCTACGTATAAGATTTCATGATCAAATTCGTCCTATGCTAGAAGTTATAAAATTTTGTCTTTTTTGTAACTTCTAACATAAGACGAATTTGATCATGAAATTTTATACGTAGATGGGGTAAGTTGAGATGTGCATCCATAATTTTTGAAACATTTTTAGTATGGTTGCACAGTGATTGCACGAAAAACTTTAATCAGACTGCATATGTTGCCCTCTTGGAGACAGGCGCAGGTTAGCTCTCCCTCCGCGCTGTTATCATCTGAGTATCGCTTTCTCTTTTGATTCTTTCTTTGTTTGGGAATGATCAGCCGAGCAATAACTGGGAATCCTCAGTTGCTACACATCATAGGAAGTTTTAGAGCTTCTAATAACGCGAAACGTAACGAGCTAGCAAAATACAAGATGTACACAGAAACTATTTTGCATGCTTGTTCGTTGTGAGTAAATCGATTAAGGAAAGGGTGAATTATCTCAGCAACATCTTGCAAAGAGGCGAAATTAAATAGATAACATGTAAAAGAATCTTGAATGGAGGGGTGATGTCGTCATCAAAGAAGGCGATTTCGATCTCCCGTTCGATGAATGCGTCGTCCCCATCACAAATCAAACCCCTAGAGAGGAGTCTGGTGAGGGATCCGGGGTCTCATCTACGCCGGCCACGGAGGCGGAGCAGGATCTCACAACGGTGCTTGTGTCGCCGGTATCTCTTTTGTCCCCGGCAGTTTTGATCCCCATTTGTTACTTATCCGGTTATCCAACTATCCAGGCATGGGGTAATGCGAAATTACAAACTTATCCCCAGCTGCTGCATAGTTGGAGTTGCCTCTTGTGAGGACACCACCTGAGATTATGATGCACAATATTTTCACAAGACATTAAGAGACTAAAAATAGGGTCTATCGGTTGGAGTTATACATAACATACCGTTAGGCCCAATATATTGTAAAACAAAAAACGTCTGACATAAACTCCCACAAGGTCGATTGAGACCTAGAAGTTGTAGTTCTCTCCCTCGTCGTTACAATAATACACTTCGTCAAAAGGTGCACTCTCCTCTTTCAGGGGCGGAGTTGGGCCTCGGGCTGGTGGGGTCTTGGCCCCGAGGCCTAGCCCAAATAATAGTGGAACATTTTAGCATATGAAGAATTGGGCCCGAGGCCCAGCACCAACACAACTTTTTCTTGACCTGGCCAGAGGTTGAGAGGCGGAGGACGCCCTAGCCAGTCGTAGCGCACGCCTAAGCCGAGCCCCTCCTCACGCGACCGCGCTGTCAGCCCTTCGCTGCGCACTACCGCCGCTTCCGCCCGCCACTCCCGATTTGCCATCCTCATCCTGCCCGAAGATCCTGAGCACGGGCCATCGCCCCCACCCTTGGCTTGGCCCGCGTCTGCCCGGCCCAACCCACTGGCTGCTGCCTGGAGCGGTGGAGCCTGGAGGCAGATCCTGCCCAGATGCCCACAGCCTCCGCTCGGCCCGCTCCCACCTGCAGGTCCCGGCAGCGGCCGCTGCCCCCGCCCACCGGTCGCAACCTGCACGCAAGGTGCCTCCGGGCTCCGACAGTCCGACCAAAGCTGATGCAAGTTTGCAAGTGGAGGTGACCAGGGGAAGAATTTTGTTCCTTTCTCTTTTTTCTTTGTGGAATGTGGAATTATGGAGTATAGAATACCAAATTGTCAATTGAATGTTGATTTGAAGAACTGACAAAGTGACAGTGGAGTTGCGGAGGTGATGAATTTGATCGGATGATAAATTGATAATGCTTGATTGGAGGGAAAATTCGATGGGACCGATGATTTAGCCGCTAACTCTTATTTTTTAGAGGTTTCTTGGGTTACAGTGCATTTAATCTTCATTGTTGTGATTGGTAACTTTGCAATGGATGGAATTGGGAGACTTGGTTCCACTATTTTGGAAACAGGAATCAAGGGGAAAAAAGAAATTGATTTGGCTTGTCACCAAGATTATTTATATTTGCTTATCTAGTTTTCTTCTACAAGATTTAATTGATTATAGTATAACTCTTCTCTCTTGAGTGGCAGCAATGCTCTATCAGTACAGAAGTTGTTTCCCTTTTTGTTTTTGTAGGACCTTAAAACTAAAATGCTGTTTAGATCCATCAACCTCAACCATGTGCGGGGCTCATTTTACCCCTTGTGTGCTGTGGCTAAATCAATCTGTTTGAGTGAGTGATTCTTAACACTAGTGCTAATATACTTTTAACTAAAAGCTGATATGGAATTTTTCTATGGCTGCCTACTGGCCAGTTAAATAACTGAGGCAATATAGGCTTAAAAAACTCGTAAGGTGTATGTATGAGTGTAATTGTGTAAATATTCAGGTAAGTACTAACTGCGTACTAGAGGTTCCTCAACATATGTTCTATTTTGTTCATTTATTGTCTCTTTTAGCCTTGTTATTGTGTAGTGCGTGCGCTTGAGCTTACTTGTTGGTTTGTTGCTATGCAAGAACTTACTTTTCAAGCTAGTCATAGTATGGGAATGAGTACTGAAACTCTTTTTTTGTTCAGTTATTTTACAATGTTTTCAAATTAAGTATGAGGTCTCAAAAGCAATAACTATCTCGTGGTCTTCGTGCTAGTGGTATGTTACATTCTTATGCAATTTGCCTTAATAGTTACCTTGGTAGTTTTGCGTGCCTAATTTATATGTGCAATTTCATCTTTTTTTTTTTTTTTTTTGAACTTAGGACAGGAGCACTGTCATTTCATTAAGAAGAAGAAAAACCTCCGAAGAGGAAAATACAAAGGTTACCGCCAAGAAAGCAGTAACAAACACCACCCTCGGCCACCACTGCCAAGCACAACCGCCGAAACTCACCCTACCAAGGACAAAAACAGTCTAAACAAAACCTACGCCGCCCTCGGCCACAGCAACAAGGCCCCACCGCCCTGAGCGCCTGCAGCAACGACGCCTCCGACTCACCCTGCCACGGCGAAACTCAAAGGGCTAAAGAACCACCTCAAGCCTAGATTCCTTTCCCCCCCGGTCAGGCAAGCCTGATGGAGATCCTTGGCACCCTCCAACACACCGCCACCTCTCCGACAACCTCCAGGCTGGAGCTCCGACCTCCAACACCAACGGCCTCACCTCTTCCTCCTGCTCCTCAAGCACAACTCACGAAAAACCACTGGGTCTGCCACAGCACCACCGCAAGACGAACAGTCGGCCCCTACGGGCTTCCTTCGCCTCCTCCTGGGCTCTTAACTCCGACCTCCTGCTCCTGGCTTCCTCCCCTCGCCGCAGCCACCTGCTCCGACCTCGCCCTCGTCTCCTGCATTTTCCCAACACCCTCCTAGCTGGAGCAGAGACCTTCAACTCTGACACCCTCGCTCCTCTACCTGCTCTCCTGCACAACGCGCCAAGCCGATGAGAGCCGCCGCAGGTCCACCTCAAGCAGCCGGCGACTTCCATCGCCCCAACCTCTACTACCTTCGCCGCAGCACTCTGCGAGCCACTGGCACCACCCGCCGCCAGCTGCGACGACCGAAGCCCGGAGCAACGCTCGCAACCGGGGAGCCCCCCTCCCCCCGCGACCAACGCACCCAAAACGGCAGATCTCGAGGGGGGGGGGTCCTAGATCTGAAGAAAACTCGGCTCCCCGACGACCTCGCCGAGCCCTGCTACGCAGGCTCCGCCGCGCCGGGCTCGCCACACTGACTTCGCCGGTCAACTCTGCCGACCAGGCCTCCACCTCCTCCCCCGTCGGACCGAAAAGACCCGAGGGAAAAAACCACCACGGAAGGGGCAAAAGACGAAGGAAGGTCCCGCCGTCGCCGCCGATGAGCCAGGGGCTACCAGCGGCGACGGCGAGGAGGAGGAGGTAACGGCGGCGACCTTTGTTTGAATTTCTTGGAGTCGCCTCCGTAGTCGCCTGTGGGCGGCTGCGGAGGCCTTTTTGTGGCGTTACATCCAATTTCATCTTTTGCAAGTTCGAGTTCTTGTTCTATTTTTGATGAAGATATGGTACTCTCAGATGCACCAAACCTTCGTTAATTAGGTATTAACTTTTGTACCACTGCACTATGCTATATTGTTTTGATATATTTTATCTATTTTGTTGAGATGCTAAGCATGGAATTACGGTGGTGCAGAATATCATCCAGCGTCAGCTTTACGGTGGTGCAGCCGCTTAATAGGATTAGCGAATGAATCGGAGTGAATCCTGGGTACAATTGGGTGCCGGTTTAGCCTAGTTTGAAGACGGAGCGGAAAAAGAGAGAGTCCATACCATCAAATCCCTTCAAGCTCCACACATATAGATTCACCAATTAGACTGTTGGTGGCGGGAATTAATATATAGATAAATCCCAGGTTTCTGAAAGAAACAACTCCACAACACCGCACGTAAATATCGCCGTCGACCTGGGGTACAGGACAGGAGGAGTCGCGTGGGACGGACGGGCTCTCCTGGGGCAGGAGGGACCCACGAGCGCCCGCATACCGTACCCCATTGGGTCGGCCGGCGATAAGGCGGGGCCGTCGCTCTCCGGCCGTCTCAGCTGCTCTCCTCGGCCATGCACTTGCGTCAAACTGCTCCATGCCCTGGCCCTGCCCAGCCCGCACCGCAGCCACTAACAACGCATATACGCAGCAGTTTCAGCGCACAATAAGGTAATAAGGGAGGGGATCGGATCGGATCGGATGGCCACTTGCTTGCTCTCCTTCACAGCTTTAACCTGCAGCTCCTCCTAGGAGAGAGGCGCACGCATGTGGAGCTCCGCCTCCTCTCTGTCTCTCCCCGCGAAGCCACGCAAGCCGGCCGGTAACGCTAGCTCTTGATACCCGTATCGTATCTCTCAAATCTTGCTGTTTCATTCCGTTCGGTATTCCGTACATGTATGTATTGATCGGTTGCCCAACGTGCTTTGTTGTTCGGTGCTACTACTGTTTTGAATGTCCACGTAGCCTCCGATACGTATTTTGGACCATTGTTTTTTTTATTCTAATTATGTGTTATACAAAGTTACTAAAAAAATATAATGATGTGAAATTACTTTTCATGTCAGACCTACTAGTTGTATCATTTCCACGTGACAAAGTTAAGTACTCTTCTTCTTCTTCTTCTTCTTCTTTTTTTTGCATTAGTGGTCGAAGTTTTAAAATATTGAGTGCGTGCATTCTAAAACGATGTTTATTTGAGAACGGAGGGAGTATATATTTTAGTTTGCTTGGAAGAGCACACCGGGAAGTTGCCACTAAGGGCATGGTATATAGACACAACAGTTGTTTCTACCATCCGTTCACATCGTCTCATATCACCATCTCCAACCGTGTCCCTTCGCCTCTCTTTTTCCCTCCGCGAAGAGATTTTCATTCCCTTCAGCGCTCCAACGGATTCCCTTCAACATTCCCTTCGTAAAGGGATTCTCTCTCCCATTCCCTCTAGCAAGGATTCTCTCTCCTTTCCCTATACAATTCCCTTTAAAGGGAATCTGTTGGAGATGAGGGCAAATAAAGGGAATGGAAATGAGGAAAGGAAACAAGGAAGGGAATGAAATGAAGGGGATATGGTTGGAGATGGTCTTATAGACGACCACTCCTATGGTAGCCAGAGATAATGGTTGACTATATTAATATTTAAAACCGGCTTCCACACTCTATGCTCATACAGTCTAAGCTAGATGCTTTGAGTCTCGTGTCACAGCCGTCTTTTGCATTAGATCTCGAGTTCTCTCCGTACCGAAAGCTATAACGATTTGGTTATTGAAATTGTACATTTCAGCCGATCTATACCGGCATACCGTTTCGGGTTTAGTATAACAATATATTTTTATAAGTATACATATGTTTAAATATATATACACCAATGTTCGCTTACAATATTACTCCAAATACATAGTAGTACTATCAAATATAACATGTAGTTCAATAGATCATATTATCAATTCAACCGGTATGACTGATATTGATTGGTAGCGAAGCCGATATGGCCGGGATGGACCGTTATCGGGCCAATATGACCGGTATTGATCGGTATCGAATCCGGTACAGTACATATGCTACTTTGTACCGGTTTAGGGTGTGTTTGGTTGCTTGTATCAAGTGGTGCATGTATGAGATGGTTCAAGAAAAAGATCATTTATGTGTGTGGTTGCTTGAATGGAACAATCCCATCCTGGATGATGGGATACAAATTTGAGAAATATTCCCTAATCCATTTCACAATATAGGATTATCATTGCACTCTCTCTTTCTCCATTTCACAATATAGGTATACTAAGGAAGTAAAAAATATTGCTATTATAATATTTTCTCTGTTCACTCTTATGTTAATGTTGTAAAAGTGATTGAGTTGTTGCCGTATGCATTTAATAGATGTATATTATACTCGGTCCAATCTTAATTTGGTGTATTCTTGGTCTATGCGCATGACGTGTGGACTTAATAGATGTATATTATACTAGGTCCAATCTTAATTTGGTGTATTAATTCTTGGTCTATGCGCATGACGTGTGGACTTATATTGTGAATTGGATGTTGTATTTAGAGAAAATTGGCCAGTGGTATCTCTACCTTTTAGCTTTGTCTAGATTTCTAGGTGCACTCTGAAAGTCCGGCAACTTACACATCGTACTTTTGTATTTTGTCACATAAGTACAATATAACACTAGATATTTGATAATTTCGCTCTGTACTACTAACTAGTAAATATGTTTCCTTGTTTGTACTAATTTTTTTTTCCTTTGATTTAGCCATAACTTTTTATTAACAGTTCCGATTCATGAACGGTTTTCGCTAGTAGCTTACTGACAACGAGAACAACATAACGATATAAGTCTCGCTAATAAATACTACATGAATGAGATTTTACTGTCAAATGAACATAAATTTACTATTCACATATATAGATTTTACTACTATATACACAGGCTGTTGAACCCTACGGCATGATAGTAATACACACACAAACACTTGTATAGTAAATTGGAGTGCATTTGGCGATAATTTTGGAGTAAATCTATCACATGGCTACAATACGCCACGGTGAGGTTCGACAGAAAAATCTAAAAACGTAACCAGTAATTTGTAGCATATTTGACAGCAAAATCTGACTACAAAAGAAGCCTCAGGAGGCTGCATACATCATCTCATAGTTTGCTTGCCGTCAATGTGAAATCGACAAAGTAGATATGCCTATCTCCTCCTAAGTCTTCATTGTACCACAAAAATGTAAAATTTTCATGTGGTGAGAGAATCATCTTGGTAAAAAAGGACTTAAAGTCATTGCGCTAAATTCAATATGTGTAATGACATTGATCATTTAACTATGTGGATGAAGTGCCTAAAAACATTTACTCTAGGCATTAATGAAGAAAGACAAAAATTGCTACAACGAAGTGCAGAAAATTTGATGATTTGCCCTGAAGTTGAGTGGCCTTTGATCATTTGCCCTATAATGTCTCATTGACATGCGGGTCCTGGGGCCACATGTCAGTGAGACATCATAGGACAAATTATCAAATGCCGATTAACTTTGGGCAAATAAACAAAGGCCGATCAACGAAGTGCGGGTCTAACCCTAGTATGTCAGTGCATTTCCTAGGTGGTAAATTGCCAATTTGGCACTTTTTAAAGCATAAGTGGGTATTTGCAAAAGATAAAATTACATGAATGTATAGTACATTTTTTCTCTTGTATTCAAGAGATGGATAGTATCGTGCTATTCATTCAGTGTTAGAAAAAATTGGCTCTACCTCATGGTCAAACCCGAAATGCTTAAAAAAAATGCCACAAAAAGATTATTGAAAATACTGATACTATATTTAGCAGTTAATGGCACGTCAAAATTTTACTTGAATTTCTAAGTGGTAATTTTAGTAATTCATAAAGTCTACTCGGTTATCCTTTTTATTCTAGAATGTTTCCTTTAAACCCCCAAAATTTATAATCCTTATATTTTTAGAATTTTGAGTAGGGCAATTTGGTATCATATAGGATGAAACCGTTAAAGATAGATTGATGGTGCTTTTGATAAATCTATTCACATAACAAATATATCCATGTTTTAGTGTAGAGTTCTTGATTACAAATGAGTTGGTTAATGCCTTTGGATACTCCATAACACTTTGCTTTTGATAAATCTATCCACATAACAAAATATATCCATGTTTTAGTGTAGAGTTCTTGATTACAAATGAGTTGGTTAATGCCTTTGGATACTCCATAACACTTTGCTTTTCAGGCATATAATGGCAGGGGTTGTAAGATGGAAAATGATATCATGTGAACAACACTATCATAGACAAAGTGCCGAAACTGCAAGAGATAGCTTATCATTAACATCTAATAGCTATAGGTGCCACTGTTCTCTACATATTGGCCATTTGGGGAACTATGACAGTTTCATTTGCCGTTCATTGAGATCAGATCTGAGACTGCCAAAGGTAAGACAATATGTGATCGTCAAGTTACACAATAAGGACGCTGATGAGAGCTGCAGCTCGAAAGTTGCTTCTAGTGCATCTCAAAGAAAAGAAGGAAGTCAACTGGGGGCATTGGAATCTTATTTTTCTAAACCCAGTCCTGAAAAAGATCAGAAGCCATATTCTTTGCATCAGAAGAACAAGCAGAAAAAAGACTCATTATCCTCAAATAGAGCAGAAGCAAGCATGGCTGATGACGACGGAAATCTCAGCAACAGGTTAGATACATTGGCGGTCCACTTCAAAAAACAAAACACAGGTAATGTCACTTGACTAAGCACAGAAATATGGCCACAAAAAAATTCATTAAAAGTTATGTTACTTTAGGTACCAAGAGTTATCTAAATGCTGCCGTTGAGGATTACAAGGGCTACTTGATCTTCGACGAAAAGAGTTTCCTGGAAATGCAAAAAGATGACCAAACATCCATTTTCTGTTTGACGTAAGTATTGAATCACTCTCGTTTGGTGGTTTTGTTGTTTTACTTATACAAATAAAAAGAAAGCCAATAAACCATTTTACTAAATTTGTAATAGCATTATTTAATTACTTCACTGCTTTCCCTTCCCCTGCAATTAGGATCATATGCATCTATTTGACAAACAGTGCACCTGTGCACTTGAAAAAATTCATACATGTATAACATGTTAGAAAAAATTGTGCAAAGATACAATCATATGCGATGAGCACAATATGTTCTCACATCCTTCCGTTGTAACCTGCGCGTGATAATAGTCCTCTTGCACAGTTTATGAGAAGTTCCATGGTAAATAGTCACTAATGTTTTCTACATGTTATAAACAATTCCCTATATTAGCATATTTTGGTGGGCTAACTTTTTGAACTTGTACATGAATGCAGAAACTTATTGGCTGCTATTAATATTGCAGTTCAGTTATTCGAAATAGCAAGTCCAGTGAAAAATTCTGATATTGAAAATTTGTCTCTCCCTTTGATGTATGGTGCCAAGATAAACAACTTAATACTATCAGGCGAATGGTGGAGACTACTAACACCAATGTGTCTGGTATGGTTGCTAATTCTATGCTAGATAAAGTACCATAATATTTTATTTATTCATTGTTAATGTAGTGATATCCATTAATTTCATTCTATTGAGGGAGAGAATGCTATTAATTCTAGAAAGGAAAAATTGTTGCAAACTTCAAAGCAATATAATTTGGAGAGTGACTATGGTACATGTGTATATAAATTATGCACTTCACATGCATTTTCCCCACCATCCACTCATCATGCTAATTCCAACAAGTGGGAGAAGGGTGGAGTGGAAAAATAGTGAGTGAGGAATTGTTTTTTAAAACCCCTTCTAACTAAAAGTTGTAAGTATCATAGCCATCCCCTTTGGTAACACTAGTCAATTGTATTATATATTTATTAAGTTCATGGCAATTTCAACATTATTATTTTTATTTAAATGAGCTAACGTGTACACATTACTGTCAAGTGGCATGAATCTTACGTAAAATTTTATAGTGCAAATCTGTAGTTTATAAGCATAGCGATGCCTTGCATCTTGCCTCGACCAACACCTGTTGTAAAATAACTGAAGGTTCCATATAAGATAACCACAGAAATACCTTGAGAAATTCTTCTCCTAGAAGCATTCCTTCTAGTGGTAACAAACTTGATTCGAAAGTTAACACAAGAAACTGTGCTATTGTCCTTGAGGGTCTTATGCTAATTATGAGTTGGAAAATGCATTTGTATACTTACTATTCATGCTGAACTAGTCACTTGGATTGTTTAGATAAGGGTAACAGTAATGGAGTACTAATAATGAGAATGTTTTAGATCACACGATCAATTCACAACTACATTTTCATCTCTTAGTTTTAAACCAAATTAAACTACATTCTACTATTTGTTGGGCGACTCAACTTTTCTGAATTGTTCTTGTGATTTGACTTCTGCAGCACTCAGGCTTCTTGCACATAGCTCTTGGATGTTGGATATTGTTCACATTTGGACCTCGGGTGTGTAGAGCATACGGTCAAATGACTTTTTTACTGATATACATACTTGGAGGGGTCTCTGGTAATTTGACAAGTTTTGTTCACACTCCCGAGCTAACTGTTTGCGGCACTGTAAGTTGCTCGGCTACCTGTGATATCTTATTGGCTAAAAAGACTTCATATAGTTCTTATATTAATTGATTGGATTGTTCACACTTATCTCAGTTGCATCACTAAAAAATATTGAACTTCTTGAGATTTTGCACTTCAAATTTGGTAATGTAACTTTGGCAGTTAAGAAATGATGAAGATAATTGATGATTAGCCAATATAATCTGTTGTTTCATCTCTAAAAGTAGTCTATGATGTTCGTAGCTGTTACAAGCAAAATTGGGTTATTACTTCAATGTCACAAGTCACAACTTCACCACTTCAAGGAGTACATTGACAATGAGCTGGTTAACCCACTTCAAGGGTTACTACTTCAATAGTCCGTGAGTAGATAGTAGTAAATTAGTAATATCCCTAAGACAGGGACTTAACCAGCTCATTAGATCATCATCTCGCCACGTGCACAGAGAAGAAAAGATAGCTTATTTCTTTTGTCACATTGTCCTATTAGCTACTTTAGGTGCATTAGAGCTTCACTTTATTGTAGCCATATCACAGATTTCATTGCTGGAGAGAAGCCATCTCCAGATGGTATATGGTTTTTTAGAGGTCCAGATGGCATATGTTGGTGTTCATAACTTGCTTTCGTTTTAGGGACATGTTACAGAGTCTGAAGCAATGTACCATGTCTATGTACTTCAAGAAACGTATTTTGGATGTGCTTTGTTCCCCATTTCCTGATAATGGATGCAGGCTTTGTAAAATTCAGACGTTGATACACTAATGTTGCTTTCTGAAACTCAGAACAGGGTCCAGTATTTGCTATGATTGGAGCATGGCTTGTCTATCAAAGCCAGAACAAGCAAGTTATTGACAAGGACGTTTCAGAAAGTATGTTCAGGCAGGCTGTGATCGCTGCAGCATTGAGCTTCTTATTGAGCACTTTCGGGAGAATTGACAACTGGTAAAGTAATTAAGTTGTAGTTTTATTTAGAAGAAATTGCATTATAAGGCCTTCTACTTTATGGTTTTGTACAATCCATTAACTATAATTTTGTCGATCGGTGTATCCAATTTTGTCAAATCACACATACCCGTTTCTCTTAATTGCAGGACACATCTTGGGGCAACGATTTCTGGACTTCTTTTTGGCTATCTTACGTGCCCAAGTGTAGAATTGGATAATGCCACTAAAAACGGTCGAAAGGAGGCTGTGGCTCTCGTTAGGCGACAAGCCGATCCATGCAAATCCGTTGCAATATTTGCCATAAGCATACTCGTGCTTGCTCTGTTCGCCTTTGCCTATGGGATGCAGGTCAAGATTTTGGATATAGAATAGCTATGTGTTTCTCATGGCTCTTTATTTAGGTACCGGGTATATTTCAATGCGGTGTAAATAAAGTTAGTTTTGTAGCACGCATAAACAATGTTGTCTTAGTAATTTGGCTAGAGATTGTCGTTTGCATAATCTGTTTTGGTTGTAATTGAGGTTTGAAATAGACGTTACACCAATATTTTGTTTGGATTTTCGCCGCTCCAAAAGCGACATTTATCCTTTTACCACACTAACCCAATCCATTGGAATCAACGAAATTCCACCCAAAATATGGAAACTGCCCATTATTTCTTGAATTGTGGGGTGGTTTGGACTTTGGAGAGGAGAGAGCTGATGCCACTTCAGTCGGATGGGCCTGGTTAGTATTGGGGATGGATCCAGGGTTCACAAAACCGCGACAAACCGCTCGAAAACCGCCGTTTTCGACTTTACCGCTTCGGTTCGAGATGCAAAATCGTTCGGTAAACCGGTCTAATTTAAAAAAATTAAAAAAATTTGAAAATTTGAAAAAAAAAATTATGTGTCCGGTTTTTCGTGTAAAATCGCGGTTTTCGTTTAAAAACCGCTAAAACCTGTTTTCGAAGAACATTCAATTGGTCGGGTTGATATTTCGTGAAAACCGAGCCGATTTGTGCGGTACGGTTTTCGATTTTTTCAAATCTTTTTTATTTTTCAACACTTCGGTTTTTGACGGTTTTTCGGTGGTTTTTCGCGCTTTTTTTTTGCAAAAACCGTACCGCGAAAACCGAACCGATTTGCGCGGTACGGTTTTGTGAACCTTGGATGGATCACCCGTAGCACCTGCTCCACTTTGAAGGATCAACATGGCTGTAAGAGGGGGTAAATGATCACCAACAATTTTTCCTTAAAAAAACCAATCTAAAACCTCTCTAGATCAAATATGTGCAAACAAATAAGTTTTCAGATAAACTCAATCTGGGGTGGCATTACCATAGTTGAACGGCCTGTAGTGCCCTAATGAACTGTAAAATCGGCACTGCCGCCAACTAAAGCCCGGTATTACCTGAGAAACAGTAAAATCATCACGAGTTGAAATCTAAAAATTTGATGTAACTCTTGATTGGATGATTCAAAACTCATGAAACTTTGCGTGCACCTTCCTATGGATGTTAGGAATATATTTCAACATTCAATCGCAAGGATTGATGTCAAAGTTTTGACTTTTTTCTAATTTAGTGAAAGTTGCACCGAAACCGACCAAAAACCAAAATTATCATCCTGAGCGTGCTCGTCGGGTTTTGATGCTCCTAGATGGACTCCCACATCATAGCAAGCAAGAATAACACGGAAACACCCCTCAAACAATCAAGAAAACAATCTACCAAAAATCTCTCTTCTTTCAAGCAAAAGATCGGTTTTTTGAGAAGATCATGAAAAAACTTGCCTAGATGATTGGAATAAAATCTTCAGGAGATCCATTCATAAATCATTCATGTTTGACAATAAGACCTACAATCAAGTAGAATAACAGGAGGCAAATTCAAAATGCAAGAAGGAACGAAGCAAAAAATGCAAGCAATAAAATAACTTTCTGAACATAGGAGAAAATATGACTTGCATTGCTTTGAGAGGCAGGTTTATAAAGCATCACAACTAGGTACTAGGTAGGCAAAGCTCAAATGAGCACAAGGAAACTAAAATCCTTCTCACAAGCTTGGTGATGCAGGCATACCCCTACCACTCTATTTATAGCATCATCATAGCAATCTCCACCCTTAGATGGCTTCCTTCACCCATAAAGAACCTCATCAAGGGCTGTGATTGACTCCCTCACTTATACATGGACTAACCCAAAACCCACAAACACAATAGGTTTTGCACGCTTCTCAATTAACACTAACTTGATCATTACTCTATCCATGAATCCGCGATCCAACGATTCTCATTCGCTTGAGTAGAGCTCAAGTTGGCATCCAAACTATCCACTTGTCCTCCTGGTTCGCAGCAACTCCAGGCCTCGCTCATCTTCAGCACCATCTGATCGTTTGGACCTTAGCTCTCTTAGCCTAGTCTCGGTCTCCTTCACCTCACCATGACCTAGCTCTAAATCTTGTAACCATCATAGAAAAGCAAACCGCATCATAGCATTGCTTACAATGATATGTAATAATCATTTCCAAACTAAAAAACATGATCACATTTTCTTGGGAAAGTAGGCACTATCGCCTACTGGAGGCTGGTAGTGTCGCTCGGCTAGCAGTACCGTCCCCTAAGGGTCGGTAGTGCTGTACGCTCAGCTCAAATATGAGAAAAATCCCCTCTCTAAAAAATAACGGCAGTGCCGGTCCTAATTGAAACAACTCAAAATGCTTCAAATCAAGGCAAATCCAAATCAAACTCAAACCTGAGCATCACAGGATCAAATATAATCAAATGCTCATCACAAACAAGGATAAACCACCACATGGTATGTCACTTGTATATGACATGGCCCTGTTGTGTTGCCTCTCCAAATGTTACACAATTCTTGTTTGCTTGGCAGTTGGCACCATGCAACCTTCACCGCTAAATAATCTAATTGTGGCAACGCTCAAGGTCATGGTTCTGTCGTTATTTTTAAAAGATAAACCACTCATGAACTGATATCTAAACATGAACTTTCCAAGCTTTGGTTATCAATATTTTTTTTAAAATATTTAGATTAGATACTAGAAATTTATATGTATAGATTTATCTCGAAAAATATTTTTATAATATTACAATGTTATTGGGTGCTATAACTATATTACAATAGAAACTAACGATCAAAGTTACGTTTCAGATATTGTGTCGATGTTCAAAACAATATGTATTTGCGATCGGAAGGAGTATTTCTGGCAAAATATCCTCCGGTCGCTTTTGCTAACCATCTCTTCTTCTTGCCACCGCCGCTGCTTAATTCCAGTAAGACAGGAGGATTCCATATTTACGTTGTCATTTTCTATCTGTATCGTCATATGCAGCAAAATAGAAATGTGAATGGCGGAATGCTGAATTATATACTGGACTTGCTGTTGATTAGCAACCCTGGACGTACCAAGGAAAGACGCGTCACGCGCTCGGTCCCGGACTGACAGGATAAACCGGCAACACATGAGACGAAAGTTGGAAACAGTCTGCGCAGCCGAGCAGGCGTATCGAGCAACTTTAAATGACGGTGACGTCCAACCTGGAGACGCGCAGCGATCGACCGGATCAATCGGAGACGGAGTCCAGCAGCTGCAGCAAGAAAGGGAAAGCAAACCAAGCCGCTGGCTTCAACCACCGCTCGGTCAAGACGAGACGGCCATGGGAGAATCCGAATCCGAGGATGTAAAAGCAAGTGAGCCCAACGAACCCCTCTGTGTATATTCCTCTATATCATCTACAGAAAAAAAACTAAATATGTATATTCCTCTAATTTCTATATATTCCTATATATTCCTCTATGTCATCTACAGAAAAAAAAAACTAAATATGTATATTCCTCTATGTCATCTAAAGAAACAAAAAACTAAATATGACTTCTACAATCATTAATTTAATTATGATATGAAAAAAATATTTGTTATAGACAATAAATTATGCAATAGTATTTTGTGCTGTATATATATATACACCTTAAACTCATAGGTTTATCTTCTTTCCACGGAGAGATAACTATATTCTATATCCTCCTTCTCCCTTGAATCTACAGAAATTATATACGGCAAAGACTTTAGGCCAGGGTTTAAGTTTTCAACGAAATTCGTTCGAATTTTGAGAAATTCGTCCTTACCGCTCCCTCTCGAAATGGAATTTCATTCGATTTACCGCTCAAATTCAAATTCAAATTAAAAAATAAAAATTTATTAAAAAAAAATAAAATTTTTTTCTAAAATTAGTATTAATAGTTTTATGATCTCTGGGGTGAATATTTTTTTTAAAAAAAAAAGAAGTTTGGAGAACGTTTTTGACCCATTTAAAATGTAGAAATTAGAAAATGCAAAAAAAAAAAAAAATTAGAAGTATTTTTAGTAGAAATATTTATTCAAGTATGTCAAATAGCAATATTTATTTCAACATATTTTATTAACAATTTTTGTTCAATTATATTTAGTAACAATATTTGTTCAAGTAGAAATATTTGTTGAAATATGTCAAGTAATAATATCTATTCAATTATGTCAAGTAACAATATTTGTTGTAGTATATTTAGTAGCAATATTTTTTTAATTATATTTAGTAGCAATATTTGTTGAATTATATTTAGTAGCAATGGATGACACTCGAAAATAGTACTATTTGTTCAAGTAGCAATATTTGTATACACAAAAATTATCTTACTATGGTATATTTTAATATGTAAATGTTATTCAATATTGAAAACTTACTTCTCATTGTATACATGCATGAACTACGAAAACTTCTCGTTTCATCACTATCTTCCTATATTTTAATTTATGTTGAATTTTATGTGATTATGTGAATGTCTATTTTTGCACTTGTATTGATATGTGATAGCTTGCAATTATCTTAAATATAACAAATATCATGTCAAAAATTTTCATATTTACGAAAGATCATGTTGGAATTTTTTTGGGGTGTTTTTCTATATATTTCTAATATGTTTCTTTTTTGGGTCTTTAATGGTCTTTTACAAAATTTACTATTTTTTTTTTACTTTTTTGTTACATTGTTTCTCAATTTTTTTTAATCTGTTGCCGATTTTCAAGAAAATCTTTCATATTTTTGAGCAAAATTTGACCTTTTCGTTCAAATTTTGCTTCATTGTTTGACTAAATTTTAAATTTATTTAACTTTCGAAACTCTTCGATTTTTCTAGAATTTTACTACCATCGGTTGATCAAAAAAATAAGTTCAAAACGAAATAGTTAATCCTATTTTAGACGGCTACCATCACGATATTTTATTATACACGCACTGGTTGGGGAAGGGGAGGAGAGAGAGCAGCCAGTCGCCATTCTCTCTGACCTGACCAACAACGAGAGTTTTCAGAATTTGACACACTTTAAAATTCGCATTTCGGAATTTGACACTCTGGCCCACTGTCATACACACAGACGGTCCCATATGTCATCCAAATAAGCCGAAAGGCCTGCGAATTGAGTGTCAAATTCTGAAATTACACGACCAACAACAACCAGCTGAAGCGGGTGCTCGTTGAAAGGTATTAAGGTAGCCATTACACATCTATCCATACGCCGGGGAAGGAAGAGGAGAGGATACCATCCAATCATCCATCATGTTGGGTCATCTCGTTGGGCTGGTGAAGGTGCGGGTGGTGAGGGGGGTGAACCTGGCCATCCGCGACCTCTGCTCCAGCGATCCCTACGTCGTCATCCGCATGGGCAAGCAGGTTGGGATCTTGCAGTTAGTTGTTCTTTCTTCTCTTCTTGCATCCTTCTTTGCCTGTTCGTTATGTACATGCGATTGCAGCTGCTTTTCCTGCTAGGGTATACTTGCGCAAGCTAATTTACCGAAATCGCTCTTATTAAGCGCCGATCCAGAGTACAGAGGCCGATTAATCTGTCAGTTTGGTGCGTTTTATTTTCTTTGCTGGAAAGAGGCAGGCAAAGAGCGATATCTTAGAAAGAATTAGGGCTTTTCGTTTCAGCTTCTACATAACTTCTGTTTAAAAAATGAATTATTTGCCAAATAGGAGGATTCTCAACAGCTTTTCTGAGAATTAGAAGCTGCTTTCTATATAGAATTAGAATCCGACTGGAACCTAATTCCTAATTCTCACTGATTCCGGATGATTCTCACCAACGAACCTAGAAGTTGTAGTCGGCCGATTCTCTCATAATTAGATGCAGCTTTTCCTATAATCTAGAATCCATAATCTAGAAGTTGAAACCAAAACCTTAATCGGCCTCTAGTTTCTAGCTTCCCCCCTTGCCACCTCTTTGTTCGGGTAGCAGATGGAAATACCTTTTCTGCCCCTGTTTATACACCTGCCTTTAGATATTACCAAAGGTTATTTGCGTGCTAATTGTGATTAACTTTTCGACATTTCTCAGAAGTTGAAGACAGGAGTGATTAAAAAGAGTACCAATCCGGAGTGGAACGATGAATTGACCCTCTCTATTGAAGATCCTGCAGTTCCTGTGAGACTGGTATGGTATATATTCGCTCTCTTTTCATCTCCCCTTTTCTCATACCACACACAAAAAATAATGTGCGTGTTTATTTCTTTTGTGTATTTACTATTTGAAATTGTATCGGTATTCATTGCAACGTAAAAAGGAAGAGAATTTGGTTACTTGTAGCTTGCTGTCATCCCATTTCGCAGACAGCAATGCATACTGGGCATTTTGATATTTGTAGTGTAGATGTTATTTATTTAATCAATTGTATGGATCATTCATTGGTTTTGGAAATCATCACTTTTTAGCCCCATGTATACTTCTTCTTCAAATTTGGTCCCTTTCCAAACGCAGTTGTAAAAATAACCATATCCCCGACTGTGGAAGCATCGGAAGGTGACATGTGTCACCTTCCGCACTCCCCTCTTGCAGAAGGGGCTACCGCTGTCCCCTACCGCGGCAAGCCACCAAAGCTACCACGGTAGGGAATAGTGGGAACCTCTTCCGTGGTAGGGGAGCGTGTCACCTTCCGGCGCTTCTGTGGTTAAAGATAAGGCTATTTTTGCAATTGCGTTTGGGAGGGGGCCAAATTTGCAAAAAAAAGTTTGTTAGGGGGCTAGAAAAATGATGATTTCAGGGTTTTGCCACACTAGTTGCCGTGGATGTGAAATGCATGTCACTCCAAATAATGAAAAACAGACAGGTATAGCAATTTCATATGCCATCTGTCACTCTGAGCTGAGTAAATTATCTATTTTGCATACTATCATTTATATAGAATTAACTTGTGCAATTGTTCATGCATGGAACTAATTGTTTGATTGGTACTTGTTTATTTTAGCAAAATAAATTTGAAATGTAAGAAACATTTAGGAAGGTTAAGTTGAATGTACCCGTCTCCTGCTCTACTGAAAGTCTTGCTATTGTCTAAAGCTGTTAATAGATTTGGATCTAGAGGAGTCAAACTTGGCTAGGAAGGTCGAATTTTCCCTGGGTAGTCTAGCAAGGATTCTATCATTTTATAGTATGATTTTCTGAAAACAAAATGTACTAATTAGCACTGTTCAGAGAAAAACACCGAGTTTCATCTGTGAAAGTTTTAGCACAAAAAGGTCACAAGTTACTTGAACAAGTACATAGTAGAGCACAAGTTATTACTTGAATACTTTAAGCTATCATAGTGTCAGCACAGCGAAGACATTTTCACCAAAACAGAGAGTCGAGATTCCTGAATATTTAGGCAATGACGAACAAAGATACGCAGCTCAAGTTAACTTTGTTCCAGGGTATCACTGAAACTTTCTCTCATTCGAACTTCATCACAACTACTGGAAAGGTGAATATCAGTGCAACGGTAGCTGAAGCTAACATAACAAATTTCACAATAGCATATTTCCATAGTCTCCCGGTGAATCGTTATCCAGCAGAGGTATTCGTCTCTTCTTCCCAATGCTGGGAGAGTGGAAGGGCTAGTGGTCGATCTGGTCTGCTGGAGAGGGAGAGGTCAATGGTCAGAGACAGATAAGTGGCCTAGGCCCACCATGGCGAAGTTATTGCCCCCGTGTCAGTCCCACAGTAGTATCTTTCGTTAGTCTATAAATCGACTCGGTGGTTTCATCAAACATATTTGCTATTTCTCGGACAATTACCAGTTCACTATACAGTACTTATCTTAGGACCACACCATGTGATTTCATTAACCAATTTGCTCTGAACGAAAGAAATTTGAAAACTTGCATTCTCGGCTATCAAGCACCGGTAAGTGATAATCCTTGCTCCTTTTCAGGAAGTGTTCGACAAGGACACGTTCATCGATGATCCAATGGGCTATGCAGAGCTGGACATCCGGCCGTTGGTGGAGGTTGTGAAGATGAAGCTTCAGGATGTTGCTGACAACACCGTCGTGAAGAAACTGGTACCGAACAGACAGAGCTGCCTAGCTGAGGAGAGCGCCATATATATATCTGAAGGGAAGGTGAAGCAAGACCTGGTTCTCAGACTGAAGGATGTGGAGTGCGGGGAAGTCGAGCTACAGCTTCAGTGGGTCGACGTCCCTGGTTCCAAGGGTGTATGAACTCGCTCCCTGTTGTTCTAAGAGTGTACCCAAGTGAAAGTTAAATATATGTGTAGAATCAAAGCTACGGCTTATTTGAACACAGCAGGTTAGGATTTCGATGTACAATATGACAGTATAGTAGGTTTTGAACACAGCAGCTACGGATGGGGAATGCTCTATGTACTGACTGAACTTCTAATAGTCCTTTCTTGCAAATTTTGATTGTGGATGTCAGTCGGCGGTTGGTGAATGCGGATCAAAGAGAGGTTTGGCATTGCCAATAGTTCTGACTTGCACGGTTCATTGGCTGGCAACATCACGGACATTTTGTTTTTAGAAAAAACAAGGCCAAAACCCCAGCTCCACTGGTACTAACGAAACTGCAAAATTCTTAGAAGTTGGGTCTCTACTGTAGATGGTCAAGAACACAATATATAGTCCCGGAAAAATTGATAATTTACTCTGTTTTTTAGTGGATTTGATGATTTACCCTATGACGTTCAGTGAGATTATTATAGGACAAATGATCAATTTTCACCAAATGAATGGAACAAATCGTCAATTATTTGTGACAAGTCAGTCAAACACCATATATCAGTGAGACACATATGGATTTTCACTCAACTAGCTCACAGTGCTAGTTCTCTCTCGTAAGAAACTTATTTTTGACAAGTATTCAGTGGAATCACCAGATTTTAATTCTAGGTGGGAACGACGAGCTGCCACGTTACAGGGGCACCGCGTAAACAAAGGGTAATCCCCCTGAAATTTCGGATGGACAGAGACAGTGAGGCGGTGACCACAGACGCTGAGCGTGTGTCAAAAGGCAAGAACAAACTACGGACTGACTGAACTGGTCCGAATATATACAAATATACACCACGTTTAGCCTTCAAAGGGGATACACATGGCTAAGCTCGAATCTACGGCAGATCCAACCCGTGGAGTACGCCTCTTTCGATCATCTAGTTCTTTGCTCCAATCAGAAGGCGAAAACAGATGGTCGTATCATCGACCTTGAGGCGTGCGTGGGGTGCGTGGAATCCAGTTCATATGTAGGCGATCGACGACGCCACCTTTCCGTTCTGACACGGGGAAAGCTGCATGCGCATGCCCTTGATACTTGGATTAGCGCCCAAAGGAAACCTTTCGAATCCCATCAGGGGCGGATCCAGGCCCCGAGCAGAGTAGGCTGTAGCCCGGGGTCTGGTACCAAAAGCCCACTAAAATTTTACGAAAAATTATTAA
The DNA here is from genome assembly GCA_036346355.1 of Rhipidocladum racemiflorum. Classification (NCBI taxonomy): domain Eukaryota; kingdom Viridiplantae; phylum Streptophyta; class Magnoliopsida; order Poales; family Poaceae; genus Rhipidocladum; species Rhipidocladum racemiflorum. The sequence goes on from CM070572.1 coordinate 25,333,495, forward strand.
AAAATCATTGAAAACAGATATTTAATCTAAGATCAGTTGATCTAGCCCGGGGCTTGGACCTGCCCCTGAATCCCATAGACCGGGAACGAATTCTGTAGACCGCGAAGTCCCTGACATTGGCCATTTGGCCAGCGCGTGGCCAAGCACTGGAAAGGAAGGAAAGTACCTGGTGGCTGGTGCATCATCGCAGTAAGAGCTGTTCCTGTTCTTAAGGCTCGACAGGATATACTGATTGAACTAGCCACCGGTTAACAAAAATTATAGTGATAGATGGAGACCTGGTATGTTGCTGCGGGATATCTGAAAGCTTCATTTAAATTTTAACGGTCTGCTAGCATAATTTGTTTATACACTCCTTTTACATACGGAAAAGGCTATATAGCAAAAAAAATAAAGGGCTTCCATGAGTTTTTTTTTTTCAACTATGCTGTATTGGAGTATCTTAGAATTATTATTAGAGTATACTAAAAGCGATAGAGGGGTATAATATGTTCGTTTAAGTAGTATATTTGAGGTAGGACTATGAACTATCGGGAGTACGGAAAATGCTTCCTATACACACACACTCCCACTGTCAATATACCGTTTAGGTGATTTTGTTACACTTTTTTATCATTTTGAGTATTCTTTAATATTGAGTATAAGATACTTCAAATTGATTTTCATGAAAAATTTCATAAAAGTCCACTATTTATAGCATAATTTGTGTACAACCTCTTTTTTATATGGAAAAGGTTATATAACAAAAAAACAAAGGGTTTCAATAAATTTTTTCAACCAAATCACATTGGAGTATCTTAAAATTACTATAGAATTATATTGAAAGTGATAAAGGAGTATAACATGTTCGTTTAAGTGGTATATTACAAGTGGGAGTACCGAACACACACACACACACACACACACACATGTATATATATATATTAATTACTTGGGGGGCATCATGGAGCCCCGAGCTTCATGATCCAAAATAGGTATTTTCCCTATTTATTGTATGCGGGATTTTTATAATGTGAGTTTAACCGGTTTACCAACTAGTTCAAACTTGACAAGTTTGAACTGAATTTCAAACTAGAATTTTCCTTTTTGATGATAATTTGATTGTAGGTACATGCTGATTTTATATATAAATCATCAAAGCATGTGATCTAAATTCGTTTAAAATCTTTGAATACGAGTATATTTTTTCAAAGGTTTGTGCTTCATTTGAATTGTTATAGTAAATGAAATGTTATAGATGGGTATTGTCGACGCTTGGAAAACAGGTCCCCGCCGAGCTTACTTGTTGAATGAGAGATCAACACAAGCCCCTTTTTCGATGAAGAGCTTACGTCTGAAGGATGCTCGTGAGTGATCAGGGTACTCAGAAAATGGACAAAAGGGCTTATACTGGTTCGTGCCTCTCATTACGGAGATAATAACTCTACTCCAGTGATCATGGTATTGCTGATTGTTGTAACGTGTTCGTGCGTGTCTGTTCTCGCGTGAACCCCCTTTATCAATGTGTCCAGGAGTTATTTATAGATTACAAAAATATCTTACATAATTGCCGCCGAATAACGGGCGCTTGACTGCATTAACCGTGGCCGTAACCGAAACCTTGATTCTCGCCACGTTCCCGTTGTGGGCGCAACAGCACCAGATCGTGGCATATTTAACGCTATTCGGGCGTTACGACCCGAGCACACCCTTCCATCCATGCTCGGGGGGATTCCTAGCTCTGCCCGGTATTTCCTAGATTTTATGTTTGTGGGTGAGCTTGGGCCGAGCATGGGTGCTCACGGCCGAGCATGGGTGCTCGTGGCTGAACATTGAGCTTAGTCCAATCGGACGGACCTATGCATGGTCGACCGAAACAGGCTACCAGGGTATAATAGTACTTATGGAGATTATCCAATCCCCAACAGGTATATACCCTAAAACTGATTTTTTAAAAAAATATACCCAAATTTAGCTTGAATTCGCTTATTTGAAATTATGAAGCCCCATTTTGGCATCACACACACAAAGCCTTTTCCATACTTTTGGGAGTACATACTCCCACCTCTAGTATACCACTCAAAAGAATGTGTTATACTCTTTTATCACTCTCAATATACTCCAATAATAATTCTAAGATACTACAATGCAACATTGTTGAAAAAAATTCATTGGAGGCTTTTATTTTTTTTTGCTGTATACTCTTTTCTATATGTAAAAAGAGTATATAAACAAATTATGCTATAAAGGGTGGACATTAGTGAAATTTTCCATGGAACTCACTTTGAATTATCTTATAATCAGTATTAGAGTATATTCAAAAGAATAAAGAAGTATAATAACATTATTTAAACAGTATATTGAGAGTGAGAGTACATATTCCCAGGGGTATAGAACCATTTATATATATATATATATATATATATATATATATATATATATTGGAGCCCTTTATAAAATAATTTGATTATATACTTTTTTTATACATGGAAAAGGGTATATAGCAAAATATAAAGGACACAAAAGATTTTTTTTTTTAACAATATCGTATTGTAGTATCTTAGAATGAGTATATTGAAAGTGATAAAAGAGTATAACATATTCGTTTAAGTGGTATACTGAAGATGTGAGTACATATTCCTAAGAGTACAAAAAGGGGGGGGGTGTGTGTGTGTGTGTATGTATATGAAGAGCTCTGAGTAGGGTTTCAAATTTCGATGAAATTCGCCCTTACTGCTCGGAAACAAAATTGGTTTTCGTTCGGTTTTTCATTCAAATTCAAATTCAAATTCAAAAAAATTGAAAAATTTAACAAAATTTATCCAAAATGTTCCTATAATTAGTATTAATATCCTTATGACTCTGGTGTGAATATTTTTAGAAAAATAAAATAAATTAGAGATGTTTTTGAGCTATTCAAAATGTAGATAATAGAAAAGGCAAAAAAAGAAATTAAAAGTATTTTTATTAGCAATATTTGTTCAAGTATATCAAGTAGAAATATTTACTTTCAACATATTTTAGTAACAATATTTATTCAATTATATTTAATAGAAATATTTGTTAAGTATATCAAGTAACTTACTTCTCATTGTATGCATGCATGAACTACCAAAACTTCTCGCTTAATTATTATTTTCTTACGTTTTAAATTTATGTTAAATTTTATCCTTACCCATCTATTATTATTTGAAGTGTCTATTAATAACATGATATGGCTATATTAGTAAGTGATCCAATTAAATTGATTGATTTTCTTACAGGTAGCCGATTTTTAAATGATATTAGTAAGTGATCCAATTATATGAATGGTATTGATATGTGAATGGCATTTGTACATGATTATGTGAATGCCTATTTTTGGACTTGTATTGATATGTAGAATATTTGCTCAATTATATTTAGTAGCAATATTTGTTGAAGTACATTTAGTAGCAATATTTGTTGAAGTATATTTTAATATGTTAATGTTATCCAATATTGAAAATCTTACTTGTGTTGATATGTGACAACTTTTAATTATTTAAAATATAGCAAAAGTATGGTATATTTTAATATATTAATGGTATCCAATATTGAAAAACTTACTTGTATTGCTATGGTATATTTAACATGTTAATGTTATGTTGCTATGGTATATTTTAATATTTTAATTATGTGAATGTCTAGTTTTACTCTTGTATTGATATGTGACAAGTTTTAATTATGTGAATTGCCTTGTACAAATTTTACAACATTTTTTTTTTACAATTTTTCTCATTTTTTACATTTTTTCTTAAATTGTTTAACCTATCGTCGAAAATCTATGCTTTTCAAGCGAATTTCGATACTTTTCGACCGAAATTCGAGCTTTTCGAGCGAATTTCGATACTATGTTCGACCAATTTTCAAATTTATTTGACTTTCAAAACCCTTTGAAATTTCTCGAATTTCACTACCGGCAGCTGAGCGAAAAAGGAGTTCGAAACGAAATAGTTAACCCTGGCTCTGAGAGATTGGTTGTCACAGAGATGCTGAATTGCCGTGAACAAAGCTAAGACGTTGATGAAAGGATAAATTATGCATACCTACATGTCATGTAGGCAGATAGCATAACAGAGCTCTTAATTTTTAGACTAATAGCTGTGACAGAGCTGTTGCATTGGAAGTAATAGACATAAATAACACGGTAAATGGGAGATGCCATGTAGCAAGGGGTGTAAATGTAGGGCTGGCAAAAAAAGCTGCATAGGATTTGAATCAAAATTGCTATAAGTACAATAGCTAATGAGTTTAAAATTGAAATGGGTCTATTTCAAGAGAACAATATTAACGAGCCTCAGCTCGATAGTGGCTCGTTAGCTCGAAGTTGAAGTAACCACTTAAATGATAAATAAAATGATATATGATAAATTATGTCAATTTTACACCAAGCAAGTGCAGAGGTAAAGGGTTTGTTCAACCATATATTTGTGAGATAATACTAAGGTTAGGAAAATGAGCAAACAAATTTATATATTGGATATTACCAGTTTGCATGCTAACAGTATATACTCTTTTCGCTCACAAATACATGTTATTTGATACTTCAAAAATTGTCTTATTTGTTTGAACTCATGATCCGAACGAGTCCCACATACACCCTAGCACATGTTCCACGACGCTGAGGACATCCCTTAAGCGCGGCCGATTTTCAAGCTTTCAAATTTTGTTGTAAAATACATATCACTCTACGATTTTGAGATAACTTTGTACCATTTGTTTCTTTGCATACCTCTTCTGTTTATTGTCTACGGCAATTTTTAAAGTCATTTACTGCTAATACTATAGTAACACACTATCTAAGCTAAGCACAGTACAACAACTGCAAACTGGGCCTGCATCATGGGCGATACGAGACGAGAGAAAACAAATGAGAGAGCACGCAAGGAATTTTCTCGTCAAACAACTGTAATGCCTAAATTGAATTGCAATTTGCAAGGAGACAGGGCAAATCGGACATCCGATTTCTAGCATTTAACCTTGGAAGTTACTAGTATTAACAAGGTTAAATTCTCCATATATTCCACATACGACAGGAGGATCCTTCCAAGTTTTCAAGAGGCTTGATAGCCCCATCACCGGAAATTCTTGTGAGTTGTGGCCAGAAACACAACCAGAGAGTCGTTCCTTTGGTCCGCGCGCCTGTTGCAATCCGCACTCCAGAAGCGACGACGACGACGACGACGACCACGAATCCAGTAGGTGACCCAAGCGACCAAGTCATCCTATTCTTCGTCGGCCCCGCTTCCGAAGCTTATTCCTCCCGGGCCCTTTCATCTGCATGTACTCCCGCCGTTGCTCAGTAAATCTTATTTCAGATTCTTGTACTTTCGACGAAACATACTCCTCCGCAGTTGTTTTGGATATCGGCACGATCCCGAAACTCAACTTTGACCACTGATTTTTATCGTAATATATTTTAAAAGATCAACAAAATCATAATATTATAAAAGCATGTTTCAAGACGAATCTACATTTATATGATTTTTATCCATCCAATCTAAATATTTAAAAAGATATCAATATGTAAACATTTAAAATTTGATCGACTACCAATTATGACCGGAGGGAGTACTCACCTTGTTAATTTTCTTTATTATATATTTAAATGATGCGTGTTACATTCTCTTAGAAAATATTTAGTAATATACATTTAAAAACAAGAATTGGAAGCTCCGAGGCAGGTCGTGTTGGAGAAGAAGGCAGGAGGTTGTATATATTCTCAACGAAATATAATAGTGACCGCCCAGATGCCGCCCTCACCGGTTGCCTTTACGCGCCGTGCAGGTGCAGTTCCCTTCGTCTCCCGGGAACCGATGTTAAATAACGTACGCGCCCCAAGCGAGAAACTGTGGAAATCAACACCATCAGGAGGTAGCTACCAGCTAGCCATGAGCACCAAGAATCTTAAGCAGCAGCAGCAGCAGCAGCATGCAGCGCCAATGGTGGTGGCAGCCATGGCCACCCCTTGCCCCATCAAGCTCTTGCTGTGCGCCATCCCCCTTGGCCTCGGCTTCGCGCTCGGCGTCGTGGCGACTCTGTCCCTCGTGAGCTCAACAGCGTTCTCCCTCCCCGGCGGAGCCCTCAAGCTCTTCTTCCCACCCGCCGCGGCAAACCTGTCCGCGGGTCAGCAGCAGCAGCCGCGGCGCCCACAGGCGGGGTCGACGATCCGGTCCCCGTCGTGGCCGGTGGACACCGGCGTTAGCACCGCTCGACGTGCAGGGGGCGAGGAAGGGCCGCCGGACGACGAGCTGATGGCTCTGGCCGCCGCGGCGCCGAGGGAGAGGGTGGGCGGCGGCGGCGCCGCCCCGAAGGTGGCGTTCCTGTTCCTGACGAGGTGGGACCTGCCGATGGCGCCGCTGTGGGAGAAGTTCTTCGAGGGGCACCGCGGGCTCTACTCCGTCTACGTGCATTCCGACCCGGCGTTCAACGGATCGGACCCGGAGGAGGGCTCCGCCTTCTACCGGCGAAGAATCCCCAGCAAGGTTTGTGCGTACTCCACGTAACCGGCCATCACCTACTCGATTAAGCAGCAAATTAATCTTGGTTTCCCTGCATGCTCTTTTTGTTTAATTTCTTGAAATTAAATGCATGAATTCCCGGGGATCTCGTGTGCTCTGGAAAACATTCACGCATCTTCAACATGCTGGTTTTGAACCGTACTAATCCCATACGAACGGCAGCTCAATCCGGATAGCAATGGCAGCTCAATCCGGATCGATACGAAAAGTATCTTCTTAATTAGCTGTCGCTACGTCTTGTCATTCGCGAGGCCTAATTAGAGAAGATTTGGCAATTATCGATTGGCTCGGCACGGAATTCTACAGGACTAGGCGTTGTATTCGAAGAAGCCTAGGAAAGTACGCTTTCGTTTAGTTAGACGTGACGAATCCGAATGGCCCGGGGCCCCCGGCTTTTCCACATGCTCAATGCATGTGTGACGTGTCGCGACAACTACGCCTTGTTGTTGTTAAAAGCTACTATTCCCTCCGGTCACATATCTACCTAGTAGTTGTGTTTTGGCCACCGATATGATTTCTAAAATACATTTTTAATTGCTAATTTTTAGTATAATATATTTATAAAATCTAATAAAAATATAGTATTATGAAAATATTTTAATATTTAAAGTTTTGAAAGTTTAACTACACATATATAGAAAACGATAATTATTTGTGATCGGAGAGAACACTAGGAAAAAACTAAAAAATAATCATGTTAGCACCTTATTCCCTCCGTTTCGTTATATCAATATATGGTGTCGAGCGTATCCGTTTCAATATATTTGTCTATTGAAAGAATTAGAGTGCAGTTGCAGTTTTTGCCCTCTCTATCCTACTTAAATATTTTATGGAGAGGATAAGTGGTTGTGTGATGGCATTTAATAGGGATACACATGATTTTTTTTATTAAATGCTTTTTAAGTGAATAAATATAGCGAGACGGAGAGAGTATTTGTGTCCACTTTAGGCTGTGTTTGTTTAGGCTTCTGCTTAGGTTTATTTGGTTTCTATGCCTTCATAAGTCACAAGCCAAAACAAACAGTAATTTTTCAGCTAGCTGGAGAGGAGAAGCTCCAGCCCAATTTGCACTACACGAGAGAAGCAAGAAAAACGATGCTTCTGGTCAAAGCTTCGAAAATCCCACTTCCTTGGTACCCTTGCAACTTGATCTTATTTACAAAAATTGCCACCCCTTCATCAAGTCTCTTCCACTCCAAATTTCTCCACTCCAAGAATTTTCTCCTCCAAAGACCAAACCTAAACAAACACAGCCTTAGAACGTTGTAGATTGGCTGATAGCTTCTTAAATTAGGTTGATCTTTTGACAGTTACAAAACCATAGAGTTCTGACTTCTGAGGCCAAACCTAAATTCACAGACTTTGCGATTAGGGCAGAATGTAGCTTTTAATTTGTACTAACCTTTCCCAAAAGAAAAGAATCTTCTGTGCGCTTTGCGTAGTTGATGGTACAGTGTTTTGGACGGATCTATGCGGCAACACAGAAAGGACTTTCTGCCATGCTCCTGCTTAGCGAATACTAGTAATACTGGTGTTAGATGCATGGGTTATTTTCTATCGTATCGGGAAATATCATCTAGTGAAGAAAACATCCAGGTCAATCTGGATCACATGTTCACGTGTCACATAGGTTGAGAAGTACTCGATTGTCCTTCTCAGTTCTCAGGCATGATTCATGGAGATTTTTTTCAAGGTAGCGGCAGGAGACTGCCGTTCGTTAGATTGACGAAGATATTTTTTTGATTAGCTACACAAACCAACATGGCAAAACAATCACGCAGTTGTTTGTGCTAATTTCTAACTAATTTCTTGTTTTCCTTAGATTCTAGATGATGTGTTTATTTGGAAAACAGGGGCAGGGACGCGTACGTACTACACAATCATTAGATAGATGCTAAATAATGTTTGTTTCACAACATTTGCCCAATCACGCGCTCTGTGCATGGAATATCTGAATCTGGGGATTTGCGCGCTTTTAATTTGATACTCCCTCCGTTCCAAAATAGTTGACGTTTTGAATATCGACGTGGTATTAAAAACACAACTTTGTCCACTAACTTTTATTATAATATATTTATAAAACTCAACAACATTACAATATTACGAAGGTAATTCTCAAGAAAAAAATGATCACAATTTCTGTTTTTTGGCGTTTAGAATGTAAAATTCTTCAAATCATGGTTTAAACTTTTGAATCATAATTTTTTGGCGTTTTTCTCTCTCTCTCTCGTTTGTTCCGATACATTGCTCCATTTATTTACTGTTGTGTTGACACCACTTTCAGGAGGTAAAATGGGGCCAAATAAGCATGGTAGAAGCTGAGCGGCGTCTCCTGGCGCACGCGCTGCTGGACCACTCCAACGCCCGCTTCCTCCTCCTGTCTGAGTCGCACGTCCCGCTCTTTGACTTCCCTAGGGTCTACGCGTACCTCATCAACTCCACCGAGGTGTACCTCGAGTCCTACGACGAGCCGGGGGTCACCGGGCGCGGCCGCTACAAGCGCGGCATGAGCCCTGTCGTCACCGCCGAGCAGTGGCGCAAGGGCTCGCAGTGGTTCGAGCTGGACCGGGCCCTCGCCGCCGACGTCGTCGCCGACGACGTCTACTTCCCGGTCTTCAAGAGGTTCTGCAGGCGCAACTGCTACGCCGACGAGCACTACCTGCCGACGTTCCTGAACATCCGGCATCCGTCAGCCGGCGCCAACCGGAGCCTGACGTGGGTCGACTGGTCCCACGGTGGCCCCCACCCGGCGCGGTTCACGAGGATGGAGGTCACGGTGGACTTCCTGCGCTGGCTGAGGAGCGGGAGGACGTGCACGTACAACGGGAGGACGACGACCGTCTGCTTCCTGTTTGCGAGGAAGTTCTTGCCCAATTCACTGACCCGGTTCTTGAGATTCGCGCCAAAGGTGATGGGCTTCGGATGAACCGATGCATGTGGCAGACAACCTACGAATTTTATCTTAGGATACAATATAACATTCTTTAATTTATGTTGTAACAAGAGATCCTGGGAAGCACATGTCCCCTCGAGCATTGTGGAGTTGAAGAAAAGAGTTTGGAGCATTTTTTTTTAAAAAAGCTGGTCATTCGTTATAGGAGGAGAGAATAACCGCTGAGCTGTAAATATAAACACATATAACTTATATACGCAAGCACTCACACTTCTACTGAAAGAAATTCGGTTCTCAAGAGATTGGAGCCTTCACCAAAGGAACTTGTCGGTGATCTGTAATATCCATGAATTCAACCAAAGTTTAATAACCAGCTGTGCCAACATAGCACACCTGCAAGTGCATGTTACCACTGAAATAGCGGCGAGTATCTTGTTCTCGGTAGTAACTAAACTAAGGAAACCGGTGCTCAAAACTGGGATAAAACGGAACATTGTTAGACAACCTCGGTATCGAATAGTCCGAGGTTGCCTAATAGATCTAAAGTGGAGAACAAAAAGAGAGGGAGAGAGACACAATATGAGGAGGAACTGACTGTTTTATTATTCTGATTGTACGTGTACAATGGGGTGATCCCATGCCTCCTATTTATAACCTATAGTTCGTGTTTCGGTAAGAGTTCACACGGGCCACGATGGGACAGGTTTCATAACACTCCCCCTTGGACCATTTACCGCGAGATGCATATGCCTCATCAAAACTCCAGAAAAACCCAGTGGGAAAAAAAATACTTGGATAAAGCATACGCTTGCTGTGTTGCACGGATTGCCTCATAAAAAACCTTATGTAAGAAAACTTCAATAAAAACTTACTTAAGGAAAAGAGTACAATCCACCCAAACTTCAATGTTAATCTTCTAGATTCACGTTGGGTACTCAAACTTCTTGTTTGAGATTTATGTAGTAGTATGCGAACCCCCCCTGAAATCTGCACTTCTCTAAGTCTCATCATCCCAATTCCTTTAACGCATCTTTCAAAGGAAGATGCCGAGAATGACTTAGTGAATAAATCTGTGAGATGTTGAGAATGTAAATTTGCTCAATGGACCGACCTCTCAATCCTCTCTATCGCACGTAAGGGGAGATATCTCAAAATAAAACTTGCTAATTAAATATAAAGTCAAATATCCCAAAGTCAAATCTAGATTGCAAAATATAAATTTTATAATTTGAATTTGTGTAAAGTTATACTATATTGCACCAATACCGTACCATTGCACGGGCTAATTGGCTAGCTATAATAGAAATTAATGATTAAAGTTGTGTTTTGAGCACGGTAAACCCAAAACAACGTGGTTTTGTGACCGAAAGGAGGATCATTCTTATTAGGAAAATCGCGACTTACAAAATGGGGCTTTAATAAATTGCACGACAGACATAGTGTAGCACATATTAAAGCATTGGTCTATTATTATTTCTATCTATACGAAGGGTTACGAGAGTAGTATATACGTGTATATACATATAACCTCGAGTTGTGCATTGACATATCACATACGGATGCCTCGGAAACAACCTCTTGGTGTGGTGAGTGGAGTAGAGTTTAAATAAATGAGAGGTGCTTCAATGCTCTTATTTTTTAAAGTTGCACAAATATTAAAGTATAAATGAAGGGTTGATGAGGATTACTTACCCCTTCGTTTGTTTCAAGATTTGTGCAACTTATATTAAGAGGAAAAACATAGAATCACCTATCTAAGGCCCTGTTTGGCAGAGCTCCAGATCCCAGCTCCACCTCAGAGCTGAAGCTTGTAGACTGAAATAAAGTGACTTAACTTTATAATTTTATTCTAAAATATAAACAAGATGACTCACCTAAACACTCTTAATATACTCACAGCTCCAGCTCCACTAATTTGGTGAAGCTAGGAATACTCAGCTCCACCAACTCTAAGAATTTAGTGGAGCTGGAGCTCTGCCAAACACCCCCTAAATACTGATTTCCATCTTTACGAATATGTGATAGTGTTTTAGTAAGAATTTTGTAAAGTTTATATATTTATTCTCAATCGTTGCCTGTACTTAGATGTACGCTAAAGAGGCGCTCTCACGTATATGCATATGTGATGTGCGTGTGTGATATTGTGTGTACGTGTAAGTCTTCCTTGTGCTCTAAAAAGAAAGGAAAAGATATATGGATGCCTTTTTCTACCCTGACATTGCTACGTCCACGAATTAACCTACAAACGTGCATGCTTATTTTGAAAGTATGCGTTACCGATTCGCAACGAGCGTTACATTGAGCCAGTTGGGAAGTACGTATACTCGATCATGCATCAATCTGAGTAAATTGTAATTTATATTTGGAATGAGGATACGAGTAAAATGATGGCACCCATGCAGACCAGGATATGTTTTTTGGATCAATTATAATTAGTATCAATATAATACAATAAATTCTCCGGATTGAAAACTTCCGGATTATGTAGCGGAGAAACTTCAAATTAATGTTTCGTCATCACCCAATGAAACGGAATATTTCAAGTGACTTCGGAGGAGTCGAAGAAAAGAAAAACCATGCAAGGCAGCAAAGACGATAAAAAAAAGAAGACAAGATACCTGGTAGCTAGGTAGCCAGTGAGGGTCTTATCATTCTGACCAGGGTTCATCTTTTCTTTAAAAGAAAATTAGATGATTTTTATTTTTAGATTATCGGAAAAAAATAGTTCAAAATTCGGTAGAAAATCTCTAGATATCGTATGGTTTTAAAATCCAAAAAATTATGGATTGTTGGCTTGGTAGCTAGTTAGCCAGTGAGGTTCTTATCATTCTGACACAGTGGGGAAAATGTCTAGTGTTGCGGTTCCGACTCTCAAGCATGAAACTAACAAGAATGTAAAATAGAACAGAAAAAATAAGGCATGGTACCAAGATTTTTCTTAACTTTATTGCTCTTTTGGCCGTAGGCTCGTGTAGTTGTGTGTACGATGTGGAGGCCCCACCTCTATTTCTATAGGGAAGGTAGGGTGCCTTCTGTTGGCACTCATTTTATACGAGTTTCTTAAATTCCATTTAAGCTGATAGGAAATTGCTAAAATTATGGGTTGTTGCCTCTAACCCTAATCTCGAATCAAAGATTGTATTTTTTGAACAATTTTTTTATAGAAACCATCAAAAGTACACGAAAAATACTCAAATAATACATCGGGTAATGATTGGCGAAGTCCCGAAGCAACTGGGCCGAGCAAAAGCCAGTCGGCGCAAGCAATCACAGGCCCACGATGACCACCCCCTCTCGGTACGACTTTATCTAGAGAACCATTTAGAAGCTTCTACACGCCATACACACATGCAACACTTAATTTTTGGGAACCGGTTCATACTTTGGATAAAACGTCGCAGATATTCAGACAAGGTCTACACGCATGGAACTCTACGGAGGGATGTACCGACTTCGGACTCTAGATTAGACTAACTCTTAATCGGCGAAGCCTTGCCACAGGTTTCGAAGCTCTTGTTTCAGCTTCTCTAAGAGGTAATGGTGCGATCTTGTTGTTGTAATCTTTTTTATTCTAGTTGTTTCGACCTGTTTTAGTTGTTTCTATTCCACGGTCGTCGGGTTGTACAGTGTTTGCTTCTGATCCATTTTGATATGTAGATAGTTTTAGCTTGTCGTTATAATCATATATGGTGATTTGATCGGTCTAGTGGATCCTTGCACACTGGTTTATGAGCGTGTTTGTAGTTAGTAGTGTATAAGTTAGAAAGACCCGTACACTCGGGGTTTGAAACTGTGGCTAGCGGTGACAGTCCTAACTGTATAGATGGCAGCTATCTATAATGTAGCTCCACATCATCTACAGACAGCACTAAAAATAATTCATACAATGAATTGTCTATAGAGTTGTCTGTAGTGGTCTCTCATTCAATTAACAGACTATCTATACAATGGTACACAAAATGTAAAGATGTCTATTAAATAGTAGACAACAGTCTTCTCTCTCCTCCACATCATTTAAAATCCTACGTGTCATCTCTTATAGACAGCTAAATATAACCATTGTACATGCCCTAATGCACAGAGATCAACAAACCGCCAACAGCTAGCTTATGTTTGGCATCTTGTTTATGTAATAAGATAGGAAAGTTGGGTGCGATAGGGTTTAAATTCTCGCCGAAATCCCGCAAAATTTCGGTTTTTGGACCCCCCGAGTTCCATAATCCCGGCGAAATTAAAAAAACCCTAAAAAAATTTAAAAGTGCTACAGTACACTATAATTTCGGCGAAATTTTTGTGAAATGGACCGAAATATCGGTTTTTTGACCAAAATTTGACCGGATTTGACCGGATTGGATTCCTCAAGTCATTTTCCAGGTCTGACCAAAATTTCAAAAAAATTTGACATCGTTTGAACCATTTTCCGTTCAGTTGAATTTTACCGAGATCTCGGGTATTTGGGACGAAATTTCGGTATTTGGAACGAAATCCCAGAAATTTCGGTTCAAAAAAACCGGATTTAAATTTTAGTTTTTGAATTTCATCCGGATTTCGTCCGAAATAATGAGATCTCGCCGAAAAATCGGATTTCGGTCGACGACGGAATTTGATCTAAAACGAAATTTTAAACCCTGGGTGCGACAATGTACAGGTAGTTGGTTTTGGCCACAAATCAGAGTGCACACATGGCTAGTGAAAGGCATTAAAATCTCTTGTGAGAGATTTATCGTGGTGATTAGTGGATGTAGTAGATAGATTAAAATAACTTATATATAAATGATTAGCTGTCATGTGAACATTTTAGAACATTTACCGTCAACTCTGTGTCTCTGATAGAGACATTAGTATTATTTTTATGCTATTGTCATTTTTTTTAAGAGTCAGATGTGTCGTTCGAAATCCTAATTTAGGTTAGTTAAAGGTCTCTGCAGACCCTCCAGTTTGGTAATATCTGTCGTTTTGGACATAGTGGTGATCAAACTTTCGAAACTTTAACTATCGATATATTTTTAAATATTTAAATTGGATACATGAAAATTATATGTATAGATTTGTCTCGAGAAGTACTTTCGTAATATTATAATTTTATTGGGTTTTATAGATATATTATAATAAAAATTAGCAGTCAAAGTTGTGTTTTGAAGACCGTGTCGATGTCCAAAACGATAGATATTACCAAACTGGAGGGAGTAATACTTGGTGAAAAGCTGCAACTAACCTGTGCTCTTACGGTGCCATCGAAATATGCATATATTGGGTCAACATTTTCACGACAAAATAAAGTATACGGGACTAAATTACCCTAATAAGCCGCGTGAGCTGCCTGCCCCTGACGCCTTTCGTTTACGTAAAGTCATAATCGGGCTTTGTTATACGGGCCAATATACTACACTAAGCTTATGACAAGAGCTAGCTAATTGGTGGTTGAAAGCTGTACTCATCCTCCACTAGCTCCAACAACTCTTAAGGCCCATATTTTCGAGTGGAATTCGAAAATTTAATCCACATATTGTTTGCCTAGCCGGCCCCAATCTATCTTAATTTTGATATTCTGTCTTTCAGATTTTACTACAGAAGTTAGAACGAACAAGCTCACATAAGTTAGATGCATTGATAGACTTGTACCGACACTCATTCTGCTGAAAGCATCTACCAAAGTCTAGGGTGAAAACGGATCGGATATGGATGGATATTGCTGTTTTCGTATTTTAACCTATATTTTCCCCCCTAGATTCGGAACTAGATACAAGCTAGTCGGATACGGATACGAATCTGGGCTATTCGGGATATGGATACGAGACTAATATATGACGGATTCGGGTAGGAAATTGTGACACCCCCGCTTTGCCCGATCGGCCAAACACAGCGGAGGTCATCGCAGAACAGAGTGCGCCAGCATCAGTTAATGAAAACAACACATGCACAAGTAAAAACTTCCACCGTGTAGTACACGGTGATTCATTCTTAAAGTACTATAAGTACCGTCTTAGGTTTGGCTACGGTAATTTCTACACCGCCCCCTATTTATTACATTAATACTTTGAGGCCTCCCTTATGAGAGTCTTTTATTCCGCTGGGTCTTGGTCATCTGCTCCCTCATAGTCATAACCCTCCACAGCAACAACAACATCATCATAAAAGTTCATTTCATCATGATTATCAATCTCTACTTCATTCGAGGTTGTAGACATAGCAGGTTCTGTAAACCAACAATAAAAGCAAGACTGAGTACTCTAGTACTCAACAAGCCGCAAAAAATTGATGTATGAATTTCTATAGAAATTTATGTACTCCCGACCACCAAGCCTTTTTTCCAAACTAGTTCTTTATCCAAGGTATCCATCCCTTTTACCCATTTGTTGAAAAAGTCAAGTTTTAACTTATAAATCTATTGACGGTAGAGCGACGTGGGATCTTACAACCTGTGTTAGAGGAAAACCCACACGACATACTTCCAAACCAGGAAGCTAGGAGTGATATCACATGTTAACTCTGATCAGAGGTGTACTACTTTGCCCGTAGCATCACTTGGCTTATAATGTCCGACTAATGTGCTACCTTTGGTGCATGACTAAGCTAAGAAAACAGAACCTTTGACCAACTGTACTCTGACCTGTGTCTAGTACCACCTTGCCTCACCAAAGGCTCGCGGGTCGAGACTCCTCCCTTAACGTCTCGACCTAGGGTGACTGCTCACCCCTAGCAGCAGTCACCTTCTCACCCATGGTAGAGTTAGCTACTTGCTGGTTACTTAGTTTAACCTGTCCCATTCCAGGTCTATGATCAGCACGGTTTGCGTCGCTATTGAAGTAAGCGTCAGTTTTTTTATGTTCTTAAGTAATACCCTATGTAGAGGAGGCCTGCCTTTCACAACAACTCTACCTGGGTTGTTCATACCTTGAACTCCTCTACTCACCAAATATCTCCACAACCCTACCAAGGTTATGGTTTTACCACCTGACCTCTCTGGTCCAGCCTCTTCAAAATCATTCACTAGATTTATCTGATTCACTTGACGTGCTTTAATTTTCTTTATAAATAAATATTTTGATGTGTATGCAGAATTTCAAAAAAAATCCAAGCCCACAACATCAGTTCATAAGACATGGTCAAAGGGCGACTTGCCTGTGGGTGCTCCCACCAATTGATCTGCAGTAGGAACAGACCCTATCTGTTCTAGGTTGATTTCGGAGCAATCTCCTAGTGACAAAGTGGAAACTTTTTAAATACTTAAAATATGATTAACTAAGAGAGAAATTCTAAATTTTATTGAAGTGCAATGACTATTGTTTTGCCCACATATTTTATGTGAAATTTTCAGTTATTTAGTGCTAAAGTTGTTGATTTAAACATATATTTTAATAATTAGGGTTTGAATTAAACTAGAGAAGAGAAAAACAATAGAAAAAAGTAATTTTGTTTTTACTGACTTTAGTTTATTTCTTTTGTCATTACATGTATATATGTATTTATATTATTATATTATTTATTTATTTTTGGCCCAAGCCATTTTCTGGCCCAAGTTGGTCGAACCGGCCTGGCCTAACCGATCCTCCCCCACTCTTTTATCAGTAACCCTAACCCTAACCTATCAGGCTGCTGCCCCTGACTTCCTTCCTCTCTCTCGCGCACTCCTCATCTTCCTTGCTCTTATTCCCGAGCGCCGCCCCTTCCTTCTGCTCACCACTGCTAATATCTCCCCTCCCTCTCCGGTGCCGATGCCCCCCTCTGGCTCTACCTTCTCCTCTCCAGCCCACCTTCACTGAGCGATGCTCCTCCCCGTCCACCACCTCGCACCGTCGCCGCCTTCTCTGGCCTCCCGACGCTGACTCTCCCCTCCTCTCTCCATCATCTCCGCCCAGATCGGCCAGATCTAACGGTGGCCGTCGCCACCAGCCTCCTCTCCATCCCCGCCTCTTCCTCTTCTACTGCACTGACCCCCCTTTTTTTACAGATCATGCGGCGCTGCCCCTCTTCTTTCCAACCAGCACGGTGCACGACGACTCAACCGCGTCAGCTGCCACCATACCGGCTACGGCGACACCTACCACATGAGCTAAGAGCTAGCTCCCTTCTCCCTAAGCTATGTATTTTCTCCCTTTTTATGTTTCATTCATGAACCAGTGCTATTATCATGTGTACTTTATTTTTTTATTGTGTTGTCCATTAGAGGTTTTCTATATGCTGCGATTGATTCCTCGTTCTGGTCGTGGTGGAGTGTCAATCTTGCTTTCATATGTGTAGGCTATCTTTGGGGAGGTTTCGTAGGCTGTGATCGATTCTTCGTGCTGGTCATGGTGGAGTATCAATCTTGCTTTCATATGTGTAGGCTGTCTATTGGGGAGGTTTCCTAGGATGTGACCTTGTAGCACTATATTTTGGTTCATATGTATTATAGTGTTGTTTTAGTCCAAATCTACCTTGGTTAGTTGTTTGTATGTGCTTGTGCCATAAGTCTGAGGGGTATAAAAGGGTCAGTACTGAGTTCATGTGTGCTATTAAATAACAAGAGCATTTTAACTTCCTTCCTTCCATTGCTAAAGATTTTATTGTATGACCAAAATTTAGTATTATATGTTCATGATGGTGCTTGTGATGGATCCTTGCCACTGGCATTGCTTGTTGATTTGATTTAGTATTTGTCAATGTGTTCTTATTCAATTATATGACAAACTAGCTGTTAATGTAAAGGAAGATGCTTGGTATAAATCTGTCATGATTATTAAGTTGAATTGCATGAATGCTCATGTGCTAAATGCTACAGGATCACAGACATGCCCCTATGCTAATGTAGGCAATCTATTTATTGTCCTAAATCTTGTTATATGATCATTTGTTTATAATATTTGTCAGTAAAAGACTTCATGGTCTAGCATGCTACGAATAGCTAGCATTCACTGCTTGGGCATGCTATAAAGGGAATAAGGGCACTAGAGTTGACGTTGTGAACATATTGTACTCTTGCTTGTATTGGAAGTTCATGCCTCTTTTCCAGATTGTAGAATGTTACTTCTACTCTTGTTCTAGCATGCATGCAATTTGATATCTAGTTTGGAATCATTCATACTTGTCGATTGGCTGAAGTTTTTATACGGCATCCTCAATCAACTTGGTAGTTGGAAACCAGGTGGTGCAGGTTGAAACTAGTGCCCAAAGTGGGCAGGTGGGGGGCATGCCATTGCCTTTCCTGCCACTTGGCTGGGAGGATTGGGCAGAGTAAGCAGCTGGTTACTTTGGGAGCCAATTCAGTTCCCAGCTGGCATGTAGGTCGGTTTGGGGTAGGAGTGATTAGAAATATACTAATTTGTAAGCTTTAGAGGTTTAACTATAATTAGTGTTGTGTAAAATTCGAATTATAGTTTGCACGAAATGCTTGTAAATAATCTTCATGTTAACCTTGGCAATTGATAATTTGTAGTAAAGTCCTTTACTTTGATTTCAACTGTTGCATGAATTTGTTGTATTATACTGGTTGTAGTACTCTTGTGAATGGTATTATTGTTGTTACATTTTGGATGTTGATTATGGCATGTGAAAGGTGTTTGATCATACTAAGGTTGTGTATGTATGTATGTATGTATGTATGTATGTATGTATGTATGTATGTATGTATAGTGCTGAAATTTGGTATCAGTGTGCAATAACAATGTGATGACATACAGTATTGGTATATTTGTATATTCATACAATGCTATCGTTGGTGTACTTACGCGGCTAAGATTTAAGTTAATGCATCAGATAGGATAGGCATGGCCTAAGGGTTTTTATCTGGGTAGGATATTTATAGGAACCGATAAAGTTATACGCATAATGCACACATACATAGAGTAATATATGTTGAATCAAAACACATGAATACATGACCATAATAGAAAGTCATATATCAACCAATGTACATTCCACAATAATAAAATAAGTAATAACCATGACATGACATAAGTGGTCATACATCGGTACAAAAGTAATTAAGTACTGATAGAGTGATCTTAGCGGTTACTACATAAGTACTAAATACTAACCAACATATTACACAAGTAGCGACTAGTGACCATAAATAACAATATAACATCAACCAAACCACAATCATTTCACCTTCAAACCGGAATTTTTTTTTCTAACCATACGTATATTAAGATAGTAATTATCTTGATGGCACATATGGGTGAAAACAAGTCATTGCTCCGAAAGGAATGATTTAGAAGTAGGAAATGAAGTTAAATGAATAGTCAGATGAAATAGGCAAAAGAAAAGCTTGCAAAACCAATTACCTAGAGTCCTCATCATTAGCTATTTCTTCTTCATCCTACGATTTTATAATATCAAATAGTAAATTAACATATAAGTTAGAAATACTAACTAAAGAAGTAGAGAGTGCTATACCACAATCACCATATTAGCAATAATAGTATCCATAACCTCCAGATCATTGATGGCAGATGCAACCTTATAACTAGAATCTGGGAATTTAAAAGAAATATACATTAGAAATAAGGGTCTCATTAATTTCATTGTTTGTATATATTTTAGGTTTGAAGAGCCAGATGACAAGCTAAGGCTCTCTTTGGCAGAGTTCTAGCTCCACCAGATCCGTGGATCTGGTGGAGCTAGGTATTCCTAACTTCACCAGATTTGTGGAGCTGGAGCTGTGTGTGTATTGAGAGTGTTTAGGTGGGTCATCTTGTTTATATTTTAAAATAAAAATATAAAATTAATTCACTTTATTTTAGGCTTCAAGTTTTAGATCTATGATGGAGCTAGAAACTGGAGCTCTGCCAAATATGGTCTAAATATAAACCCAGAAAAGACTAGAATTAAATTTCATTTCAAAATTTTTTATTAGGTCTTTCATTTCCACTAGAAATTACTTACAGTTCTCTAAAATACCGGGCTCACTAGCTCAGGCCCATATGTCAACAAGACACTATGGGCATTTTGGCATAGTTATGCTATAGACAAAAAAATCTCATTTTGTTATGCTGATGATGACCATGTGCAAAGGGTTCCTTATCTAAACAATCTCAACATATATAAAGATATATGTATTTTGCCATAGTTGAAGCAACTCAAGATATGTGAAGAGATGGCTGACGATTCCAATCCTCACGCTGGTTGATTTCCAGATATACCAGCCATCCTTTCGTAAACAAACAAGCTAAAGCAACTCAAGAAATCTGAATAGATCATTAACGTTTGCAATTCTCATTGCCAACAACATATCAAATAGGAGAAACTTGTGAAGCAATTCCATACTGATTTCTGGGAAAAAAAAAACTAAAATATGTGACAACACTTCCATACTCCATAGCATGCCAACCATCCTTCCACTCTTAGTTTAGCCTTTCATTACCTCTTCAAAGGCAGCGTGGCTCAGGGAGTTAGGGGGTTTGGAGGAGGCGCGGCTTGGGCGGAGGCGATTGGGCGGAGGGAGACACTCGGGCAGAGGCACAACCAGGGGGCGGAGATGCAACTAGGGACAGAGATGCTTGGCTGGGGGCAAAGGCACTCGGTGAGGGGCAGAGACGCTTGGCCAAGGGCAGGGGAGATCTGGCGATGGCGAGACGCACGGTGAGATGAGATCTGGGGGCGAGAAACTGCGAACCATGTGAGTGTGAACTGTGTGGGGAGACTCGAGACTGAGAATGTAAGAATGGAATAAGTATTTGATATCCAGATCTCATCCCAGATTATCTGGATACTGCATGCTTCGAATCTGATCCGGAATTCTCATTCAAGTATCCAAATCTCGTCCCGGATTTGACCGAATATCCAAATGCCACCCCCAATCTAGTATCGACCAGATCTGGCTATGGATCAAGCGAGAAATACCCGACCTATTTTCACCCCTATTCCTGACGGGCATCTAATTTCCTAGCCGTGGCAAAGAATTTTGGGTACTATTGATTTGAGGCTATCCTCAAACTAAAATGTTTAAGGACACACCCTCCTAGGGTATAATATGTCTTCTTCTCCATGTACCTCCACCAATCCTCCTTTCCTCTTGCCTACTCACTTCCCTCGCCTCGCTTCCTTTCTCTCTAATGCAAAATTTTTAATTAGAAAAATTTTAACTTAAAAAATTCAACTCAAAAAGTTTTAAATCAACATTTTCAAATCGAAAAGTTTCAACTTGAAAACTTCAAATTACAAAATTTCAATTCAAAAGAATTTGAATCACTCAACAAATTTCAAATCATTAAATTTTCAACCTAGGTAATTTCAATTCAGGAACTTTCAACTTAGAAATTTTCATCTCGAGTAACTTTGAACTTGGGAAATTCAAATCGAGTAATTCCAACATGGAAAATTTCAAATCAGAAAAATTTTA
This sequence comes from Rhipidocladum racemiflorum, assembly GCA_036346355.1. Taxonomy (NCBI): domain Eukaryota; kingdom Viridiplantae; phylum Streptophyta; class Magnoliopsida; order Poales; family Poaceae; genus Rhipidocladum; species Rhipidocladum racemiflorum. The sequence continues at coordinate 25,355,231 of CM070572.1, forward strand.
AGTGAGAAAATTGTAGAACGGTAGATTTCAACAAAATTTCAGTTCAAAAAAATTCATCTCAAAACTTTCAATTAGAAAACACTTTTGGTTCAAAAGTTTTGACTAAGAAACTTTTGAAAATGGTTAAAAATACTTCTTACTAAAAAACTTAGGGGAAAATTTCAAAAGAAAATTTTGTTTGAGTTTGAGGGGAAGGGAATGGTGTGGTAAGTGGGATAAATGGAATGCCGCTAAGTGTCACGACGAGCGAGTCTTTGAGAGGGAAAAAAGTGAGGGAAGGAGAGAGGTGCTGCCATGTGTCATAACGAGATGGCATCCCCACCAAAGATTTTGTAAGGTCGCCTTCAAATTAGCACTTTTGAAGATTTTTCTCAACATATAGCTAATTTCCCGGCCAAGGGACAACCCTATTGACCAAATTTCCTCACAAATGTTTTATTACAAACGGAGGCCCTGTTTGGTACGGTTCTAAATTCTAGTAGAAACAGAAATGGTTCCAGATAATTGGTAGAAACGTTTCAGGTAGAATCAGAATCACTGTTTGAAAACCGTTTGGCTAGCTGTCTGGATTCTGTGAATCGGCGTGGAACGGGGTTGAGGGTGATTCGTTCCCGGTGTGGAAAAAGAAGAAACGTTTCGAGGAGAATCGTTCCGAGCTTTAACCCGTTTGGCTGGGTTTCTCCCAGATTCTAGTAGAAACCGTCCGGTTCCAAGTTGCCAAACGGGGCCGGAGTGTTGTGGTGTAGTGCTTGAACTAAGGGCATGTTTGATTTATATACTAAAGTTGCCATATTTTATCATATTTTTTTTTGTCAAACTTGTATAAGATTATGTCATCAAAATTAAAACTACACTTTGGCCTGATGATAGTAAAGAAATCTTGCCACATCAAAAGGGAGGAAAGGCAAGGGGGAAACCGGAAAAGGGTGAAAGGCTAGCTATTCAGACATGTCGACGTCCCATGACTCCCCCATCTCGTGTGGATGGCACGCACGCATCGCAACGCCACCCTGCCGGCCGAAAGTGGCGCCCGTAGTTGCTGACTCTCGCGCCGACGTTTGACTGCATATATGCAGGCTACGAACGGTAATTAAGAAGCCGAAGACTTGTGTGCAATTCCAGCGTTTCCTCCCAGCCTTGCTTTGCTTAATTGGTTGGCCTTTCGTTTGCTAGCCTAGTAGTCACTCGCAATTGCGACGTAGTAGCCGACAAGGCGGCTGTATGCATATATATCGCCACGTGCATCCATTTCTATACAACACATATCGCACTCTTTTCACGTGCTTGATTATATATTTGCACGTGTCAACGTCCTAGTCGTTTATGTCTTTATGCTAGTTTCCCGGCCCGGCCGTACATACATGCTCCATCCTCTTCCTCCCCTCTGAAATCTGCACGTACGCATGCCTAGATGGTTAACGATCACCCGACATCGGTCTTAATTAATAATCCTGCTCCTAATCTCATTTAGGAAAAGGTTACCAACTTCGACATGCTTAACGCTACCTCTGGGCTCTGGGCTCTGGACTCTGGAGTTGTTTAATTAATCGGCTAGTATTTCTTTTTCGAGTTATCTGATTAAATCCAAGAGGTCTTGCGTGCAATTAAAGTAGTTATAAACATCGCGATCGCGATGGCAGATATCAAATACATATTGTGCAAGCCTGCAAGGGCTGATAGGTCCATTTTTCCCCTCTTTATTTGACAAAAAAAAAAAAACATCTAGATCAAAAAGATATCGTGTACGTACTGAAAATCTCAAAAGATATTATTGTGTACTCTGTGAGTGGCCAAATGAAATGGCCTTAACATGACAATATCCCATCCGTAAAATTAAATATGAAGAAGTTTTGCCAACGGGCCATTCATTTGGGAATGTTTCTGTTGGAGTATTTGGGTTTGACCCAAATAAATATTTTCATAAATCTCAAAAGCCTATTCATGTATGGTGGAAGATGGAAAGGTTAGTATCATATTGCTAGTCTAAGTGGGATGATACTAACATATAAGAAATATTGGTCTTAACTAGTTGAAGCATGGCATGGAGGTGACGACTTGTGACTTGTGATGTGCCATGTGTACTTTCTTTTTTGCAATGTGTGTTAATATTGACACATCATCACTGCCACGTGTCGCGACAGACTGGGATTGTGACTTGTGACTTGCGCGACCGCGACGTGGCGTGTCATGTGTATTTTCCTTTTTGTCATGTGTGTTAATATTGACACATCATCACTTTCATGTGTCGCAACAGACTGGGAGATGCACATCCGCATGCGGTTAGTTTGTTGGCGCACGTTGAGAGAATCTAGGACGGTTTCCTGGAGATAATACAGTTTGGATGCGTCATGTTCTTATCTCGAAAGTGTCTTGTCCTAGTATAAATCGACTACGGATACGTCCTTAGGAGATGAGTTTTTAGAAAGTGGAGAGAGAGAATGAGCAAGTTGGCCCCGTTCATTGATGTTGCACAGCCAGACTTCTCTATCCCTTCAACGGCGTGCACCAACGTAAAGAGAGCAGTGTCTCTGGAACCCTCGTCCTCAAGATCTTGCACGGGTTGGGGCAAATCAGGTTTTTAGGAAGCGTTCACGCGACTGCTCACGTCTTCCACGACTAATCTGCTACATACTACGGATTTCAGCAGACTCTACATCAAACTTTGCAGGAGTAATCTACTGTGAGTCGCGGTGAAATTTTTTAGAATACCTTATAGTAGCGATGCCTCTTATATCTGCTAAAAGCATTCCTAAATTTGTAATCAATCTGATAGGGCCTATATATGAGATATGTATATTGTTTAATTTTCTTGTGAATAACCGAAAGCACTTTCATTCCACGTCATAAATCAGCAATAGATAGCAAACCAAAAATTAAGCAAACCATGCATCTAGAAAAGTACTCTCTTCGTTCCTAAATATAAGTCCATCTTTCGTGAAAAGAGTTGCTCTTCAATATAAATTTATTGAGAGAGTAATAATATAGTTATTGTAATATTTTTCACTCAATACCCTGCTTTAATACTGGAAAAGTAGATAATAGCTGTAGTATGCTTTTTAACAGAGGTATGTATGACCAAAAACATTAACATTTTTCATAGCTTTAGTGTTTTTCTTGAATTGTGACTAGGATAAGCTTGAACTTATATTGTGAGACTGAGGCAATAACCTTTAACTTTTTCATAGATTTAGGGCCTGTTTGGCAACAAGGTTTTTTCATAGTTTCGAGGCAAAACCATGGTTTTGGAGAAAAACTCTGTTTTAGAAGCCAAGAGGTGTTTGGTAGCCCTTCACAAAACTCTGTTTTGAAAACCATGGTTTTCACAAAACCATGGTTTTTTCTCTGTTTTGAAAACTTTGGTCTTGAGCAAATTTTTCTTAGCATTGGTGCCAAAACAACTCTTGTTCCAAGACTTTGCCAACCAAAAACTTTGCTGCCAAACAGTTGGGAGTTCCAAGAAAAACCATGGTTTCAATGGGGTTTGGTAAAACTATGTTTTTATGTCAAGACAATTTCCAAACCATGGTTTTGCAAAACTATGGTTTTGCAAAGCCTTGTTGCCAAACAGGCCCTTAGTGTAGAAGCAGGAGATTCCGCTCGGCCGAGCTGATCCTAGCAGAAACTTAATTTCCATCGGTTCGGTTCATCACCGGCCTTTAGCTAGTATGACCATTAGTTTAATTTACCAGACAGACACTGGTCTACGTAGGTAGGTCATGGTTTAAGCCTTAAGGCTTTGCCTTGTTCGCAAACCGGCCGGTTGGTCACAGCGTACGTAGTAGCTAGTATTAAACTATATATATGTTGCAGTTGTTTATGATTTTATCAAATTAAGACACTACTACTAGTAGTTGGAGATCGACTTGGAGCAGGAAGACTATAGGAGGAACCTTTGAATAGGAAGGAACCGAGGAGCAGTCCAAGGAGGAGCAGGGAAGATCCATATCCTCCTACTGCTGCTCTGGCAGAGAGCAGCATGCAAGATGTACAGTAGTATTAGCTCGCTGGTAAACGGTCAGAGATGGCACGTGACGAATTCAAGGCTGTACTACTGCTACTAGTATTACGGAGGGCAGCTCGATCCAAACCCAATAATTTTATGCGCGCGTGCGTTGAACGTTGGTCAAACCAAGCCGGCATGTGGGCCCCGCACCAGGTGAGATCAGGACGTGCGGATGGATCGATCGTCAGCGGTGGACGAACGGATCAGGAGGTGCGGCTGGAAATGGATCCTCTCTGAAACTATATGTCAGTTCTACTTTTTTTTTTTTTTTTTTTTTTTTTTTTTGACATCCTAAAATTTGTACTGCCGAACTTTCTACCCACACTTTTAAAGGAAGCCTTTTTTTTTACTCGCAATATTGAAAATATCTCGCACAACGGACGATTTCTACGTGTAGTATGTGAGTATATAAGATCACCTAGATAGTTTATGTATATTTTTCAGAAGTGGTATGTACACTATTTTGAATGTATTTCTTTTTGTGCGAATATGAAAGTAATTATAGAATATGCTAAAATCTAAGTAATTATAGAATATGCTAAAATCTATAGACTTCTTTGAGACTTTTTAACGTGGTCCATATTGAAGCATCTTAGAATTAGTATATAGGTATACCTAGCTAGCTAAAGTGATAGAGGAGTATGCATGAGTTCGCATAGACGGTATATGAATTGAGAGGTGAGAGTAACTAGCCCCACCAATAGTTGGTTTAGGGATATATTAATTTGGAAAAAGAAATAGGTAGCACTATGTTTAATTCAGAGGTTGAGAGAGACCAACCTTTCAATCCTCTCTTTAACATGTGGAGAGAGAGAGAGGGAGATATCTCAATTTTTTTTTGCTAATTATATATAAAATGAAATATCTCAAGTCAAATTTTGGTTGCAAATATAAATTTTTAAATTTTGAATTTGTTTAAAAGTTATACTATACTATACCAAATCAAATAATTACACGGGCCAATCGGCTAGTTATAATAGAAATTAATTATCAAGTTGCGTACGTGTTGAGAACCCTGAGTCTAAAACATGTTTTTGTGACTAAAGGAGCACTATTCTTTCAAGAAAAATCACGACTTACAAAATAGGGCTTTAAATTGTACGACATACGCAGTGGAGTATGTATTAAAGTACTGGTCCTTATTATTATTATTATTTTTATACGAAGGGTTACAAGAGTAGTTTGTACGTGTACAAGCATATAACCTCGAGTTGTGCACTGAGACACGAATGCCTTATAGTCGTCTCTAGTATGGTATAGTACTATAGTAGTAGAGTTGCGAGCATACGACTCCACCCATGATGGTTTAAATTTATGCACACATGTTGGGTCTTGGAAAAACGCTTTCAAAATCCTTTGTATATCCTGTACTAGTTCAGAAACAGTTAGTACACACAATAAAAATGAATTCACGGCATATCCAATCATATTTTATTAATAATAATTATCTAGAATTACAAAATAAATGGCGCGTATGCTGACCAACAATTAAATAGACAAATAAATAAAGACAATGGAAATAAAGAACAATAGTAATCCAATTGAATTGCCATAGGAAATCAACTGGGGATGTGACCTAGTCCAATTAGTCTTCACATCATAGATCTCCTACTTCAAAGTAGCAGATTAAGCAAGGGTGAGTGCAAACGTACTCAGCAAATCACATAGGAAAATACATTATTAATGTAAATATGACAAAGGCATGTTATATGGTTAATTTTAGCACAAAGCAGCAATTTTCTAAATATTTTAAGTAATTTCAAATTGCATAATTTTAAGGAAACTTCAAGTTTAAATATTTTCAACTTAGGAATCACTCTTGAAAATATCCCAATTTCCCCATGATGGACTCTCTCTATCCCAACATCATTTTTTCCAAACTCAATTTTTAAAATTTCTAAATTCTAATCTGTGAAATGCTTGCTCGGCATGCCCATGATCGTGGTCATGGCTAATCGATTAGTTTACACTCTGCAGAGGTTGTACAACTTCACCCACAAGACATGATAGTCACCTTACACCAACACACTTTCTTTGGTGTGCGATAGAGAAAATTGCGACAAGGCCCCTATAAAACCCATCCATATATTAATGCTCGCTAAGATTTCACCTCTGAAAAAATCCCTCTAGTCAAAAGCCCCCACTTGTGCCAGAGTGACAGTCTCACATTTTCACCACACTACTACCATCTAATGGTATGACTGTCTTAGGTATGTTTTAATATGGTTAGCTAGATCTGTTCTATTTTAGACCTGTGGTAGTACGGTTAGGCCTTACATTCAACGAAACTCAGACCAGTTCTTAATTGACTAGGCGAAACTTTCCACAAACCCAGAATCATAACCACACTACCTCCCAACCATTTCTCGCTCGATCTAAATCACATTTTTATTTTAACCACACCATTTTTAAGTAATACTAAAATCATGACTCTCATTTTAATAGAACATTATTTTGGCACAAATTTTCCAAAATTTCCTAAGTTCGGTTCTAAGCATGTGTAAGCAATTTTTAAGTACCAACATATACTAATTAACATTTTGTTAAGGTTACAATGGTTCCAAAAGTGGTCTAACAATTTTAGGTGTAACTATCAATTTAAAATTAGGACAACAATAATATTCATAAAAATTATGCATACAATAGCTTTAAATTCAAATTAAAATTTAAAAACTAGGATCAATATAACCAAGGAGGTGTGACTTGCCTGGTTCAATTGGTACTGTTTAAAGCCGTCGCTCGCGTACTCCTGGACTCTTCGAACTATATATGCGAAAATAGTCAACTTCAAATAAAATAAAAAAAACTAGTATAAAACTGAAATTTAAGATTTTAGATGAATTTAGAAAGAAAAACGGAGCCAAACGGAGTTCGAACTGGTGAAAACGGACTCTCGGAAGTTTGAAAACATATCAAATTAAGAAAAATGAATTTTCTAATTTTTAGAATTATTTTTCTAAAAAAAATCTGAATTAGTGTGCAATACTGACCTCAGCGGCAATTTTGGATTTTTGGAATTATTTTTAAAAGAAAAACCGAATTATAACGCAATGATGATGTCATAATTAAATTTTGTGAATTAAAAATTTGAAAGATATGCTCCTTTGATCGATGGGTGGGACTGGTCAGCGTGGACCGGGTCCACGGCAAGAGCCGGGTGCACCATGCACCCAGTGCATGCATTTGCGACGCGGGACGCGAGGTACCGGCGCCGGTGGCGAGCAGAACGACGGAGCCGGGGCGGGGGTCGGCGGGAAGGGGTGCACCGGTGGCGGCTTGGCTCGGCGAGGTCGATGGCGAGGACGGCATGACTGGAGAGGATGGGAGGCAGCATGGAGATGGACGGCGATGGCGGCGATCAGAGCTGGGAGAGAGAGGCAGGAGGACAGCGGTGCTCGGATGGGGAGAAGCATGGGGAGGAGATGGGAAGGAGTGCGGGGATGTAGAGGGGGGTAGAGGGGCGCATGGGCGGCGACTGGCGCGAGAAATCGGGGAAGCGGGCGCAAAAAGGGTGGTGAGTGTGAGCGGATAAGGGGGCAGTGGAAGGGATAAGGCGGCGGGGAAGGGGGAGGCCGGCGCAACGGAAGAGGGAGGAGGAAGAAGAAGGGGAGCCGATCGGACCAGGCTGGGCTAGTGGATAAAGAAGTGGGACGGTTCAACCGGCCCAAAGAAGAGGAATTTTCTTCTTCTTTCTTAAAAAAAAATACGAGCGTTACAACACACAAGTTCGTTTTAGTACGAATTTTGTCAGATTTCAGATTTATCATCGGTCTCCTTCTGATCAGGCATGTGCTATGAAGATGCACTCACGTGTATGTACCTAACTACCTATAGTATATGTGTGGTCAGGGGCAGATCCAGGCCCCGGGCAGAGTAGGCTGTAGCCCGAGGCCTGGTACCAAAAGCCCATTAAAATTTTACGAAAAACTATTGAAAAATTATTGAAAACAAATATTTAATCTAAGATCAGCTGGCCCAGCCTGGGGCTTGGGCCTAAGCTAGCTCCGCCCCTGTGTGTGGTGGTGTGTATATGCATTTTGCTCGTAATAATAATAAAAAGAAGACATGTGGATGCCTCGAATTCTACCCCTGACATTGCTACTTTGCAAATTGACCCACAAACGTGCATGCTTATTTTGAAAAGTATGTGCAAGTGATTTGCAATGATCGTACATTGAAAAGTACGTATACTCGATCATGCATGAATGATGAATCCGAGTAAGTATACGCGATTTATATTTGAAATAAGGATACGAGTAAAATGCCGACACCTATGCAGTACATCAGGATATGCGTTTTGGATCAATAGTAACTTGTCTGAAATTAATACTAATAATTCTCCAGCTCGAAAACTTCGGGATTAAGCAGGGAAACTTCAAATTAATGTTTGTTCGTAATCTGAAGAAACGGAATCTTTCAAGAGAGTTAGGAGGAGTTGAAGAAACGAAAAGAACACGCGTGGTAGCGAAGAAGAAGGGATCAGGCAGAAGTCAAAACGGCGAGCCCGGCGCTCTCGATCTCCGCGCGCCCCGACGAATCCAAACCCAAACCCAACCTGTTTCTACTCCCTCCGCTCCACACGATTTAAACTAATAATCTAGGCCTTTTGACAACTTGGAACCGAGCTGTTTCTACTAAAATATGAGAGAAACCCAGCCAAACGGGCTAAAACTCGAAACGATTCTCCTCGAAATATTTCTTCTTTTTCCACGACGTGGCTGAATCACCCTCAACCCCGTTTCTACTAGAATCAGAAACTGTACCAAACGGTTTCCAGACAGTAATTCTGATTCTACCTGAAACGTTTCTACCAAGAATCTGAAACTGTACCAAACGGGACATTAGGCCCTGTTTAGAAGTAAAGTTTTTCAATACCATGGTATTACAAAACCATGTCATGGAAATTATTTTGGCATAAATACCATGGTATTATAAAACCATGGCATTGAAACTGTTTGGAAGCAAAGTCTTTTGCATGATGAAGTGATACCAAAAGCTCAAAACTCCAATACTCCAAAAATACCATGGTTTGGCAATACCATGGCTTTCAAAACAGAATTTTTTTGGTTGCTTCCAAACACCTTATGGCCAAAAATAATATGGTATTCTCCAAAACTATGGTTTTGCCTGTAAACTATAGAAATACTTTGTTGCCAAAAATGCACTTAGTTGCTTAATTAACGCGCGACACCGCAGCTACCCACCACACAAAAAGGTAATTAACTGGTCGTCTCGTTTCTTAACACGCGTGGACCTTTTCGCTTCCTATCCATCCATCCTCTCTTCGTCTATAAAAGGGGCGCGCCTCCCCCCATTCGTTCAACTCCAACAACTTCTTCTTCTTCTCAAGCTAGCTTCTTCATCTCCTCTTCGAACAAATCATTTCGCCTGCAATCTCCCGCTAGATTCCTCTTCGCACGATCGCAAATGGAGGGGTCGTCGGTGGTGGAGGTGCCGCCCTACTTCCTGTGCCCCATCTCGCTGGAGATCATGCGGGACCCCGTGACGCTCGCCACGGGCATCACCTACGACCGCTGCAGCATCGAGCGCTGGCTCTTCTCCGATGGCCGCGCCACCTGCCCCGTCACGCAGCGCCAGCTCGCGCCGCTCGACCGGGAGGCCACGCCCAACCACACGCTCCGGAGGCTCATCCAGGCTTGGTGCGCCGCGCACGCCGTCGAGCGATTCCCCACCCCGCGCCCGCCCGTCGACTCCTGCCGCGTCGCCGCGCTAGTCGACGAGGGGCGGCAGGGGGGGCGGCAGGAGCAGCTGGCCTCGCTTAGGGAGATCAAGGCCATCGTAGCGGAGAGCGACCGCAACAAGCGCTGCGTCGAGGGCACGTCAGGTGCCGTCGACTTCCTCGTCTCGGTCGTTAAGAACCACGCCGCCGGCAACATCTCCACGTCTAAGTCGGCTGAAGACTTCATAGAATTTGTGCTGGATTCTCCGACCTCCACGAGCTCGCCGGAGGAGGACGCCCTGAGCGTCCTCTACTCGCTCAAGCCGTCAGAGAAGACCCTGGCTCGGATCCTCGAGAGAAACGGCGACTTCTTGGACACCCTGGCGTCCGTGCTTCGTCGGCCAAGCTACCGGTCGCGCACGTACGGCATCCTCCTGTTGAAGGCGATCGCGTCGGTGATGCAACCGGCGCAGCTGATGGCAGTGAGGGCCGACCTGGTGCAGGAGGTGGTGCGGGTGGTGGCAGACCGGGTGTCCTCCAAGGCGGTGAAGGCGGCGCTGCACGTGCTGTGCCGCCTATGCCCGTGGGGCCGGAACCGCGTCAAGGCCGTGGAGTCTCGCGCGGTGGCGGTGCTGGTGGAGCTGCTCCTCGACGAGGGCGGCCGGCGCGAGACCGAGCTGGCGATGGTGGCCGTCGACCTCCTCTGCGGGTGCGCGGAGGGGCGGTCGGAGCTGGTGGCGCACCCGGCCGGACTGGCCGTCGTTTCCAAGAAGGCGATGCGGGTATCGCCGGCCACCACCGACAGCGCCGTGCGCGCTCTCCACGCCGTCTCGAGGCACTCGGCGACGCCGGCCGTGCTGCAGGAAATGCTCGCCGTCGGGGTGGTGGCTAAGCTGCTGCTGGTGCTGCACGTGGACGCCAGCGAGCGGGCCAGGGCAAGGGCCAGGGAGATGCTCAGGGCGCACGGTAGGGTTTGGAAGGACTCGCCATGCTTGCAAGTGCATTTGAAGGCGTCACCCTTGCTGATTTGAAGATCACGTTGATCGTTGCTAAAAGGATTATGTGGTTTTGATTAATCTCTTTTTAGGCTAGATTATTTGTAATTACATTTTGATTGCAGTATGAATGTACAAATTTATTCCGTTCTTTCGTGACGGAATTAACAGTATATACTCTTCGAATTAAGGGGAAAATGTTTCCATTGATCGATGTATATCATTACATTGGTGTACATTATTTTGAGTAAATCGGGAACATTTGCCTTATCAACTCAAGTGTTTATTTTATGGGGTTTTGATAAGTTTCACTTGGATGTTTTTTTGTGAAAACTTTTGTTACATCTAAGGGATCGTTCGTATATAATTTCTCTCATCCAGAGGCACGATTGCTATGCAGTTTTAAGAAGTCATTTACATGATTGTATCATAGTATAATATTGGTGTAATGTCATCTCACGTGATATATTCGGACGATAGATTGATGAAAAATATAATCCCTGAATATTTGTACTACATGCATGATTGGTCTTTGCTAAAATATCGAATAAATTAATTATGAATAAAAAATGACAAGACCAAGATAAGGATCAAGCATACTTGATGTTATCTCAGCTCTTAGTTACCTTGATCAGAAGTTCAGAACTCATTTCAAAATTCCTACTTTTTCATTTGGGAAGTGCAGAATCACATGAACTCATTTCTATACAAAGATATGTAGTAGTATTAATTGTCTTAACTATACTTTGCTAGTCATGCATGCATGAACTGAAAAAAAAATGACGCAAAACGATTTCCAAACTTCAAAAGTTTATGCCTCTGTTTTTTTTTTTAAAAAAAAATGAATGCGAATTTAAAACCATGTATATATTAAAGAGTGGACACATTTATTTGAAATTCTGCTAATACATTATAAGTTTATTACCTAAATTTTTTTCATTCAGCATAGTGAATTGAAGTGTGCAGGCATTGATCGATGAGGGGCAAAATCTTTCTACGGAGTAGTATTGATCAGAGGAATAATATATTCGAATTTATGAAAAATTGGTGTGCTGCTACTTTTGCTCCATGACCGCAATACCACATGAACAAATTAAATTAGCATACACCTTTTTCACATCTCAATTGTCTCTCAACCATTGTTGCTTCTAGATGACTTTGAAGCAGCGCATGTTGAGTTATGATCCAAATTCAAGAAAAGGGGCTAACTTCTGTCTCCGCTTCGCTCCGGAGCCACATCAGTTCGGCCCGCCACCAGGGACGCCTGGGGGTGCGGGGGGGCGAAGCCCACCCGCGGTACGGATCGTTATTTATTTGGTAGACCTAGGTCACTGCCTTAAATATTCATCTTGTAAGCCGCCGGTAATCTCCTGGCGTTTTGTAAACACTCTCCAAAATAGTGAAGTTTCGCCGCCGGCGCCCGTGGTTTTTTTCCCTTCCGCATTGGAGGGGTTTTTTCCACGTTAAATCTTGTGTCTCGATCTGTTTTGTTTTGATCTACTTTGTTCTTGTGTACGTGTCGATTTACAACAGCGCACACAAAAAAATTGCAAGACTTAGCATAGGGGGAGTTACCGAACCAGAGATAAACTAAAAACCAAGTCACATCATTTGGCTCAACCGACCATGACCATTTGCTTATATTTGGAGAGAAAAAAATTACACAGCCAAAACTATCAGCTGATGTTCTCTGTCTGGTTTGCTCGTCAGAAGTCCTTTAAAGAGCAATAAAAATTGCGTAAGAAATGCCAGATTTGATAGAAACAAATATATATTATATGATTATTGTTGATGTTTTTGTGAAAACTCAAAAGTGCACGACAAATGCTTAGCGCACTTTTGACAAAAACCGCACGTCAAACTCAAAACAGTTAATCGAGGCACCGACTAGTTTATAGGCAAGTTCAATGTTCACACGTACGTATGAATGAACTATGAACAGATCAAACGTAAGTTAAAGGTTAGGGCCTGTTTGCCAACAAAGTATTTTCATAGTTTCTAGATAAAACTATGGTTTTAAAGAATACCATGTTATTTTTAGCCATAAGGTGTTTGGAAGCAACCAAAAAAACTCTATTTTGAAAACCATGGTATTGTCAATACCATAGTATTTTTGGAGTATTGAAAACTACACTCGGAGTGGAGTTCTGGGCTTTTGGCCCTGAGAGAGAGAGAGAGAGAGAGAGAGAGAGTTGTTAATACTTTGAAAATACCATGCAAAAGACCTTGTAGCTAAACAGCTTGTAGTTCCAAAAAAAAACCATGGTTTTAATGGTGGTAGGTGAAACCATGGTATTTATGCCAAAACAATTTTCAAACCATGGCTTTGTAATACCATGGTATTGAAAAACTTTGCTTCCAAACAGGGCCTAAGAAGAAATTGCATCTTGTGATTGTTCCGTGAACAAAGACTTGAAAACCAGGTACTCCTTCTGGTCATAAATAGTAATCATTTTGGGATACGTGTAGTCAAACTTTTAAAACTTTAGCTAGAGATATATTTTTAAATATTTAGATTGGATGCTTGAAAATCATATATGTATATTCGTCCTGAAACATACTTTCATAATATTATAGTTTTAATATATTTTTTAAAATATATTATAATATAAATTAATGATCAAAGTTGAGTTTTGGGGATCGTGTTGATGTCCAAAACGATTACTATTTGTAACCGGATCGAGTATAAATTTAGGATTTGCTCAAGAATTGTGTAGATATTTACAATCAGTGGCGAAGCCAGGCCTTAGACCACCGAAGCCATGGGCTGAGACCTGGGATAAAAAAGTTACTTAAATTCTCTTGAATATATATATGATCCAGCCTAAGAACAACCAGGCCAGCCGGCGATTTGGGTCTAGGTTGACTCCGCCCACGTTTAATACATAGTCAAATGTTTATGGCCGGGATAACTACACGAAGACAATTCAGCACTAGCACATTAACATCAGATAGATAGCCAAACCAATTCAAGCAGCTATGTACTACTTACTTGCGTCACTCTCTCTCTCTCTCTCTCTCTCTCTCCCCAGCCACATGATCCGGATCAAAACAAGTCAAACCAATCTAACCAGCAAATTTCAGAAGAACTTTCAATAGAGTTGTGCACCGACTGGTGATGGAGCTTGCAAGTTGTATTAGCCGTCCCAGTCCATGCTGGATACTACGTACGTGCTTACTGATCAGATGCATGTATCTATCATCTCTGCAGGAACTACTGCAAATCTGCAACCGTATATCCGTTAATTCCATGTATAAGAGCTGACCGAACAATCCTGGTCTAGCTTATAGTTTGCATAATTGCATTGAACCTAGCATATATGATCAAGTCCAACAAAGCATAATACGATACTACTATGAGAAAGTTGGCACACGAAAACGTATAAAATAATACTAGTGGTAGAGCTACTGAATCTTTGCTCCATTAAATCCTCAAGATTTCAGGTCCCAGTTGCATTGGCGATCGATATATAAGTTTATCAATATAGTTGGGTGGCTAGTATGCAATAGTCATCGAGTTCGATCGTGTTACAACTCTGCACACACATTCAGTTGCCACATGCATGATGCATGCTTGTTTCTTAATCGGAGTATGGATGAGATGCCCTTTGACGTACAAATACTACGGAAATATATTGAAAGTTTGGAACTAAGATAGCTGACCTAACCAAGAGTGAAGTGATCTTGAGCAAGGAACTCGTCAAATCGATGCACGGATCACCTACGCAAGCTTAGGGACCTAAATGTCAAGTTACCGAATCCATTAATCAAAGAAATAACAGTAACTCAATCTTACTCGATCTTACTCTCTTTGAAGGTCAACCTGTCGTATCTACTGAAATTAAAGGCGAAAGGAACAAGGAAACCAAAGCGGGCAATCTCTATCGTCAGTATTTTTGTTTCTCCTCGATCGGTTAATTACTTGCAAGACCGCCGAACTCCTTTTCTGCGAGGGCGTCTCTAATTAATGTTGTTGTTAGGTCATCGCCACATTTGGATTCTGATGGCAGTTAAAAGCGAAAATGTTGACATTTCTGCAGCCCCATTAGCTACATGGCTACAGCAGAGCAGGGTAGTGAAGAATGCAAGATACTATGGGCTGGACATTTCGGAAAAAGAAGATACGGCTGCGAGCTTTTCAAGCTAGCAAGAAGAAAGCAGAAAGCATGCAAAAGAGAAAATTTGAGCAGTTTATTCAACCACGGAAAGGCTCATCAACGTCAGTTCAGAGACGAAGTACTCTCATGATGAAGTTTTGTACGACTCTTTTTGTTTTGAAGAGAAGTTGCAAAAGCAGAAGCAAACCCGTCCACAGGTCCTGTTCATAGTTCAGAATGGGGACCTGAGAGAGCACAGTGTCTGAAGGACGCGATTGTCTTTTATTCCCCCAAAGAAATGAAGGGCGCAGTGCAATCGTAACATCCAATCCTTGGTCAGGCCGGCAGAACTTGGAGATCAATTCCAGCCGCTACGGATTAATTTTAAGCAACATCATTTTGCTCCAGTTAAGCGTGACTAGAATTGCTTTTGTTAAACACCAATACATACATATTGGCACATGAGAGCTATGAGCTCCAGGTAGAGAAGAAGCAATCGGTCACTTTGGTCAGCTGACTCAAAACGATCGCAGTCGCAGCCGACGACAATAATTCAGCTTGAGCATGCACTGACCGAGATGAGAGAGGATTGACTTGTCTTGGGGTGATCGAGCCTACCAAAGACCATCGATACTTTTCAGCGCCAAGCAGGTCAGCGCAGTACACCTCCCACGCACCATGCGTCGAGAGTTGACCGGTCAACGCAATAATCATCTAGAGGAGAAAATCGATCCTATCAATCCGGCTTGAGAAACGGAGCCGGTCGATAAACTGGTCCAATTAAAATTCAAATTCAAAAACTTCAAGAAATTTTTAAAAAATTATCTAGAAGCTCCTGGATAACTATGGATGGGGATCGGGACAGCAAGCGAGCAAAGCGATGTCTGCTGTGTTTTTTAAGTAGAAACAGCACGGGCACCATGAAAGAAGAAGTACTCGAGGCATTACGTGAGAAATACCTTGGTCACCCAACAGCTTTGGGTCAATCGACAGCAGAAGTATTTGAGCATATTCATAGTAAGATTAGAGGCCTTATGGGTGGTTTGAGTGAGCACACCCTGAGTGGTAATCCATTGCTCAAGCCAGTCCTTCCTAGCCGATGAGTTGTTTTAAATTAGCTTCAAGTACTCGCAAAAGGATTACAGGCTACATATCTAATTTTTGATGGGGGAATGATGCAGATAGCCGACGTATTCATCAGCAAAAGTGGTCGCACCTAACTAGGCCTAAGATTCATGGCGGTATGGGGTTTAGGGATATGAAGTTGTTCAACCTGGCAATGCTTGGAAACAGAGTTGGAGACTACTAAGAAACAGAGTAATACTATGCGATATATAATTGGCAAGAAACAAACAATACCCAGCAATTAGCCATGGTTATTTTCCAAAAGTATAAAGCAAAAATGGAATTTCCACTGTTCTAGTGCATGTTTGGTGCTCCCCTGCAGAAAGCCGAAAGCAGCAGAACGACACTCCATGCCAGTCGTTCTCTGAAGATTTGTAAATTACGTCTTGTTTACTTAAGGCAAGGGAGAGCAGAGGCAACACGGCCTTGTGGCTCCGCTAGCATTGGAACTCACTGGCTACTTGCCACATGGTGGTTGCTCTGAGAATGGGCTCAATGCTCATATGTAGGGATGAAAATTGGAGAGATAAATTCTTATCTGATGTGATGTTGTATTTGAAAATTTTCACACGGGATGCCTTTTTTTTTTTTAGTTTCAATCCACATCCGATGATATCCGTATTTCTAACCCTGGAAATTTCCATGGGGTATGGGTTGGTATGGGTTAGGATATGAAAAAAGAAATATCCGCTCCATATTTATATTTGATATATTTATATTTGATAGAATGTCTTGGAATATACGATTAATCAACAAATAGATATCTCATAAAACATCAAAATGAATATAGAAACATCAATATCCTTTAATATCCCATAGAGGATATTAAAGGATATTGATGTTTCTATATTTGATTGATTGCCTGTATGCACATATATTTGCATATACAAATACATAATCTTGCTTTTTTTTTCTTATGTTTGGTTGCTTGCATCTAGGTTTGAGCCTGACTCTCTGGATGCAAGATTCTCCATGCAACCTGACTCTGAGGATACGGAGAAAATGGGCGTATCTCTGGATGCAGCGTATGGTAGCCTCGTGTTCTGCGCAAGGGCCCACTGTCAGCCACAATAGCAAACCATGCATGCTGTGCCATGTGAGTATGTAAGTTTCTTTTTTCTTTTTATTTATATCTTTTGATTAGCATCTCTGATTACCGAACCGATTTCAAAAATGGTTCCTGACATTTTTTCGAACAAAACTAGACTAGATTTGCTATATAAATTTCAAAATACATGCCTACTAAATACTCAGCCAAACATTGTCTCTACATCTGTGTATCCTGTATTCCATCAGTATGACTGAATCGAATGGACCAGGCTCGTGAGAGAAGGCAACCAAACAGCCCCTATAGTTTTCTAGTCATCGACTAGTATGTAATATGAATTTATTAAGTACGATACATGCAATTATGTTTACGTTTTTAAGTATGATGAATAATTATCTAATCTTTTGTATAATTGACACTTCCATCGGTGAAGTTACATCTTTTTTTGTGTATGTACTGTCCATAAAGCTATCCGTGACATACAAATTTGATCTGTATTTATCCCATATTTATTTCTCAATAATCAGTATCCGACTCTGAATCCAAGAATAAAAATATGGGTTAAGATACGAAAAAAGTAATTTCTGTCCATATATGATCCGTTTTCACCCCGTCGTACGAGAGAGAAGATAAGAGATGATGGTATTTTGGGAGTAAAATGGTCGATGGATTCCATGCTATTTTGGCAGGGTCGGAGGATTGAGCGGTATTTAGGTGAAGTGCAGGACAAGCAACGGTACAGGAACGATTTTCTCAAGAGAAAATGGCAAGCAGCGAATCCTTGTCCCTTGTATTATTGACTACGAAAAGAGCATTTTGGTTAAGCCGGGTCATCAGGAAAACATCAGCCGTTGGAACAGGTGGTCAGAGCAGTTTCCAAGTCACATTGCCAAATGCCCAGATCTGATCGAAGCTCCCTGGAACGCCCGGCCTTTTCCATCCTTCCCCTCGTCATCTTTAAGATCGACACTCACTGCAACTTGAGCTTTGTGTCCATGGCCACCGTAAGCCGTCTTACCTGCTCGTGCTAGACGACCCCGGCGGCGCCATCGATCCATACACTCTGCATGCTATAACATCTTACAAACCCATCTTTTTTTCTTCTCGCTCTTAGTTGTTACTTGTTAGTAGAAACGTCTATGGTCATTTAGACTTCGCTGCTTAGTACCCTCCGTTTCTTTTTTTTATAAGGCATATTTGGTTTCGTTAGGACAAAGCTTTGACCAACAATTACTCTATTAGCATATAATTTTTATGACACAAAATTGATATTAGCAGATTTATATTCAAAAGTACTTATATATAATTATGATTTTGTATTGCATAAATGATATATTAATGAAGTAATCGTTGGTCAAAGTCTTGTCCTAACGAAACCAAATATACCTTATAAAAAGAAACGGAGGGAGTACTTTCTATGCTAAACTCAAGGCTTGTATATATGGTGGTTAGTATAATTACTGTTGGCAGCTATTAATTACAAATCAGCCTACAACAGGGAAAAATATATTGGTAAATGCTTAAGATTTGCCCCTAAAAGGTTGCTAAACTCCACGCTAAGTCATGTTCGCATCGACCTTTGGCTACAATTACTTATCATGTGAAAACTTGGTACACGCCTTGAATCATTGTTTAGTGCATACTATTTCATACAGGCATATACTCCCTATACAGGATCATTCGTAGTTACAATAGCAACTGCAACTTAAGCAGTTGCGTATGGTGTGAGCCGTCCGATCGAGCGACTGAACGACCCGGATCATCCAAATCGGTTTGCTACAGTATTTTCTCTACGGTACTTCGAATCAATCTGAAACGTCGCTTTTCGATCCAACGGCTCGCGTGCAATTGCTTAAATTGCAGTTGCTATTGTAACTGCATGTGATCCCTGTCCATACTCCCTTTGGTTCACATAAACTTATCGATTTGGGATACATGCAAGCAAAATTATGAAACTTTAACTATCAATACTTTTTAAATATTTAGATTGGATGCACGAAAATCATATGTATAGATTCGTCTCAAAACGTATTTTTGTAATATTATAATTTTATTGGATTTTTAAAAATATATTACAATAGAAATTAGTGGCCAAAGTTGAGTTTTAGAGACCATATCGATATCCAAAATGACTACTATTTATGACCGAAGAGAGCAAGTACTAATTTTTTTTGTTATAAAATGAGGCACCGTGGTCCTAATGTTATATTACCCTATATATGTATATAAACCTCATAACTGAAAACTTAATTGGTCCGTAGTTGTACATACTGGTATAAGCAAAAAGGTCAGCAATAAGAGTCACAGGAGTATAAATGTCAAGTAACCAGGTAATTAATTTTGCTAATTAAATGGGCTAAGACTTAATAATGTCCTTGAAAGAATAAATATGTATTTTTTTCTTCTCTTTTGCCCTTTAAAAGGGTTGCAATCCTCATTATTTTATTTTATTCTAATATAATTATATATAAGGATAGAGTTTTCTAATTAGTTGATGTATCTGGTGCTAACCCCTTACTCAATGCTACTTTCTTGTTACTAAATAGATGGTGTTTTAGGATTTTACACTTCAACCAAGATACATATAGAAATAATCAAATCGTCCCGATTCATTAGCCCAGTCATTGTTCTTGCATGATGTGTATT
This sequence comes from Rhipidocladum racemiflorum, assembly GCA_036346355.1. NCBI lineage: Eukaryota > Viridiplantae > Streptophyta > Magnoliopsida > Poales > Poaceae > Rhipidocladum > Rhipidocladum racemiflorum. Next base: position 25,374,825 of record CM070572.1, read on the forward strand.
ACTCTAACTCATAGTAGCAAATAGAATCATAAATAGTAGCGGTATGTAAATAAAAAAAAGTTAAAAGTTGTTTTGAAATTATAGAATAACATGTATTTCAAAACAAAAATTGAAAACCAGATTGATATGTATTCATAAATAAAGGGAGTAGAATACTAAACCCTTTAGTTAAGGAATTAAACAACTTATAAAATTCCGACAAAGTTGTGGAGGTAGCACTTAATGCCATCTAGAATCATACAAATTTTCATGATCCAGCTCAACTTATGCTATAGAAATAAAAAATTTATAAATATTTGTAAAATACAAAATGAAAGTAAAAGAAAATTAAAATTGCTATCCGCACCATATTTCTCTCGTTTTGTTTTAATCGTAGACTAACATGTTAGAAGCAAATATTTATGCCAACATACCTGCTGTTTTTTTTTTGTGATTTCTTAAAAAAATTATATAAAAGACAAAGTTAGTATCTCAAAGTATAGGCAACATATTCAGTGCAATTAAAGTTTTCGTGCAACCACTGTGCAACCCTACTAAAATTTTTTTCAAAAAATTCTGAAAAAAATCATGGATATACATATCAACTTACCCCATCTACGTATAAAATTTCATGATCAAATACATACTATGCTAGAAGTTTCAAAAAAGATTTGAAACTTTTAGCATAGTATGTATTTGATCATGAAATTTTATACGTAGATGGGGTAAGCAGTACAGTTCCTGAAGTGCATGTAATCCAATGAAAAATGAAGTTAAACAACTTATGAAAAATTGAACAATATGTAAACACATCTATATGTTACTACCTTATCATGCTTAAGCATTGTATCTGAGAAACCGGGTATGGCTACCCTTATGTCTCCCAATGCGCCGTATACACTATAGCCGATTTTCCAGATTCCAAATACACTATAGCTGGTTTTTGGATTACCGGGTATTCAAAACCGGATTTTGAGATTCCGGGTATGACTGATTTTTTTTATAAATACGTAAAACTGTTGTATCGTTTTGTGAATACATGTCAAAAGTTGTATTAAATACGAAAATTCCCTTGTGTTATATGTAACCACTGTAGGCTAATCTTTACTATTCTAAAGCAGCACTTGGTGGTAGTGGTCCGTTCTTCCCACGTCATTAATTGCCGTTTAATTGCCCTGCTTAATTGCCCTACGCAAGAAACAAAACGTTGCTTTAATTAGCCAGCTTTCGCAAGAAACGAAGCGTTAAAGATAAATATTTGATTTTGTGAAATAATTTTTATTTTATTTTTTAATCTTTATTTTTCGTTATCAATTTTATTTTTCGTAGCAACGCACGGGCACGTAACTAATAGTAAAAAAAAAATGTAGCGAGTCTGTTGGGCCAATTCACAACTTATACATTCGTCACACTAATTAAATCTCCTGATAAAGACCGTTCCAAATAACAATTACTCCCTCCGTTTCTTTTTATAAGGCGTATTTGGTTTCGTTAGGACAAGGCTTTGACCAACAATTATTCTATTAGCATATAATTTTTATGACACAAAATTGATATTAGCAGATTTGTATTCAAAAGTACTTATATATAATTATGATTTTGTATTGCATAAATGATATATTAATGAAGTAATCGTTGGTCAAAGTCTTGTCCTAACGAAACCAAATACGCATTATAAAAAGAAACGGAGGGAGTATATTATAACAGCACGTACAGCCCCGCAGAACGCGGGAGGTTCACCTAGTGAAATCTGATTCTGAGCGTCATTCCACGATTCTTTTTTTTTTCCCCATTCTGAGTGGTATTTCCCGAATTTAGCCAATACCCTATAATCTCTCCTCCCCGCACTCCAGCTCCCGAGTCGAGCGCCGCCGAAGCCTTGGCCAGCCGCGGAGGAGAAGCGTCCAGGGGCAGGCCTCCTTCCGCCGGAGCTGCACCACCTCGAAGGCGAAGGAACTCCTCTCTCTCCTCCCCCCTGCTGGGCTGGCATAGATTGGGCTGGTGATCCATCCAGCCATCATTCTTCTGTTGGTACGGAAGCCCTAACGTAGAGCAATCGAATCCAAATCTTTCTTTCTTTCCCGAGATGCTCCGATCCATCCAGTTTGTTGCGGATTTGATTCGATTGTTCTAATAGAACATCTTGTTTTCCCAAAATCTTGGGGTTCAACTGAAACCCCACGCCCCAACTGAAGTCTGCCCCTGTTTGAAGCATTTCAAAACCCGATTTTTGTTAACTGAATTGTTCTTCCCCACTTTTGGATGCATTGTTTTCAGTTGAGCACCATAGGCCTCTTATGCTCTTAACGGCGTAATCGACTGTGGTATCCACATTTTAATTTCGGCTAATTTTTGTTCATGCTTATCTTAAATTTTCCTTTGCTCAGTTTTGATCCCACTCAAGATAATTTTCTGCGATGGGAAAAACTTTTGTGACAATGTAGTTTACCAGGCTGCTTTAATTTGTACTTGGTGCATGTTTTCTCTGTTCCTTTGTCACATGTTTCATGTGTTCATCCGTTGCTGGTTTCACTAATGAACAGAAGGAAGGAGGGGATGCTGGATGGGCTGTAGTTAAACAGCACAACAAGAAGGAAAGCATCAGCTTGTACCTATCACCATGTCTCGGTCACCCCACCTCCCTCCCCGCTGCCCGCCACTGGGTCCTCAGATCACAAGAAGAGATGACAGCTTGTTCACACAGAGCTGCAGGTTTCCGTCGGAGGATCCGTTCTTTGGTGAGCCGCCATGTTGGCTGGATGATCTCCTCGCAGATTCTGGGAAAATCCCCGATCTTCCTCCTCTCAGGAGAGCTTGCAGCGATTCCGATGCTATCTTGGATGTGCTGACGACATTCCAGAGCCCAATTTATCCGATAGAGGAAGGGGATCAACAGCCGGATGGTGAAACTGGGGACTTGTCGGATGCTGTGGGAGGGAGTGAGGGTGTTTGTGGGATTGAAGGTGGCTGTATTTATGGGCCAAATTCGCCAAGACAGAAGAGTAGGCTGACCAGTTCAGAGAGCTCCATGGTAAATGCTGTCCTGGAGAATGTCCCTAGCAACCCCTTGCAGTACCTGACCATCGACGCTTCAAGTGGTGGGCATGACAATGTGGACAATGGAACAGGAGATGCAAGTGATGCTTTAAGCCATCCTGATCAAGAGAAATCATTTAAAAGGTACACTGCTGTCTGTGTATGAAATCTCTACTGGCATACCTTCTTACCATTAAGTTTCCCGAAAATGTTTAAAAATCATACCAGTTGATGAAATTATAGGACGTAACTAGAAATATGTTGTATTTGTTGTGAAAATGCTAGAAAGTGTATCAAGGAAGTGAAATAGTAGACTTTGTACTCTTCAAAATAGCGCGGACCAGGATAGATGATAGCCTGATAACGTTCTACTTTTACAGGATAATATTAAATGTCAATCTGAATAACTGTTGTACATCTTATTGTGTGTCCGTGTGACACTGAAAATTTTGAGTTCCATCACCAGAACTAATCATTTCATATATGATATAATTTTATCTTATCTTGTTAGCACAAGTACTTCCAAATTGTGCAGATACCCAGTGTGGTTAAGATTCACTACTATACTTATTCCATTACTATTGTGACAGCAACAGGTGCCTGCAAGTGTTGCAAATATTGGACTTTGTCAAAGTCCTGCATCAATAAGTGGCTGGGCAGATGTGATAAGAAATTCCCTTAATAGTATCTAGTATGTCCTTGTTTTCATACTGTCATAACTTTGCACTAAGCACACGGTCAAGCAATTCAAAACAGTATTGAAGGGAATCTTGGACGCATGTCTATTGACATGTATATGGGTATCAAATATTTATGATCATATTTTTTCACCTGGTGTCTGTTTTCTTGTGCTGAACCATTTTTCAAAGATCAATAAGTGGATATGATATTCAAGTTGTTGCTTCTTACTCCTTCTGTCCCACAAAGAATGCATTTCTAGTGTTCAAAATTTGTCCTACAAAGAGCGCATCTTTAGTCCGTAGGGCCCACCCAAAGCCTGTTAATTACCATAACTCCACTCCCAAGGTTTGAAAATTTTTGGCTCTTTTGCATATTTAGTGACTTGGCGTGGAGTAATATCCCACTAATCTTCTGCATGCAGAGCTGTAAATGTATGCATGCGCATTTAAGTGCCGGTGGAAACCAAAGCATCAGCACGCTTATGCATGGAGTAATGAGGGTCACATTAGTCATTTACCTTGCACACTAATCTGTCTTAAAAAAACTAGAAATACACTCTGTGGGACGGAGGGAGTATGTGACAATTGAATCATGCAAGAATTGTGTCACTAAGGGCATTTTGTACATATGTTGGATTGCTAACAATTCTTGGATGCTATATAGGGTTGATGTCTTGATGAGGTGAAATTGTTTAGGTTGCATGCCTGAAAGTTCTTGTTAACTTAATGTTAAAATGTTCTTAACACTAAGAAGCAAAAGAAAACGTCATATAGATTGCTGATCTTGAAAGAACTGTTCTTAACACAAATTCGACCTATTGATGCATATTCAGCAAATTTACATATCTGCAGGCGCTCAGGGCAGAGATCTAGGGTCCGGAAACTTCAATACATTGCTGATCTTGAAAGAACTGTTGACTCACTTCAGGTAATTTTGCTGATCTTTTATGCTGTTTATTTGTTGAGGATTTCAGTAGCACTTACATTTTTATGACAATAAGTTTGTTTTCTGTCTTTTAGAACATGGGAGCTGATTTGGCTGTTAGAGTAGCATCTCTTTTCCAGCTTCGTAATGCTCTATCAATGGAAAACAAGCAAATGAGGAGACAGATTGCTAGTCTTCAGCATGCAAAACTAATTAAGGATGGTATGTCTGGTACTGTTTGCTCTTTCTTAATTTGTAGCTTGCATGATTGTTTTTTTGGAGAAAAGCTGGGATGATTTAGAGTATTCATACTTTTTAGCCACAATAGATTTAAGTGACATTTATAGTTATTCAACAAGAAACTATAACTAGAAGAATCATATGCTTTGTTCATTATATATCATTAGTGAAAACAGTACTACTGAACCAGACAATTATTAAATGGAGCTAAATGATGATCGACTCTGATAACTTTTGTTGGTCCTTCTGAAGTTGCATGCTTCTGCCATTATGCAAGTCATGGTCACATGTTTAATATTGGTCATTTAAATGATTGATGCTATTATTAGACCCTCTCTTTGATGATACATTATACTATAAAAGAAAAGTTCTAAAGTGCATATTGTTCTATTCCCATGATCAGTGGCTAGCACGCATTTCTACAAATTGAGATCACATCCATACACAATATTATTATTATTATTGCGGAAGCTATTTATACAATGTAGTCTTACAATTCAGAGTAATATTGCTGCGGGAAGAAACAAAAGTCTTGTAGTATGTCCATCCAACCCTCAGGTAATTAACAAGGTAAATCCTAGATAAACTCGTTGCTGATATCTCCGAAACCTGCATCAAAACGTGAATCCTCGGGGTATTCTGACTCATCACCTAAAAACAACAGTAATAGCAAGTTGAGTACAATATGTACCCACAAGACTTTTGCAAAACCTATAATACATACATGTTGTATCAAAGGAAAGATACTACGGTTCTTTTGCACAAAACTATTTTGAATTTTCAATACTTAACAATAAATTGAAAGCGTAACTTTGTAAAGCAATTTGACAGGTATATAAAATAACATGTATGAATATCATAAATGTAACAACTCACAGCCCTTCGTGAGCAACATATTGTTTAATGCTAACACCTGGCATACTATCAGTAACCAAAAGCTTGCCAACACATGGCAAGTTATCTGAAACAACTTTTTAACACATTCCCAATATCCATTTTCAAATCCACATGCTGGAATAGCCCGAACTACTACAGCCTTCCAATGTGCAAAGATACTAAGTAACTTAATAAGTTAAAGCCGCCCCATACTAGCCTTGTGGTTGTACGATAATTCTTGGATTTAACGAATACTTAGTTCGGTCCTTAATCGACCTGGACGAAAAATCTCCCCCTATCTACGTGCAAGTTACATGCACTTTCGTCTATTACCAATATTCGCCCGTGTCAAAATCATTATTTTATTTTTATTTTTATTAAAATACCATGGATCGCATAATCCATCATGTCCAACATTTATTTCTAACATTTAAATTAAAATGCGAATAGTATAACCATCTGTTCGTATCCCAATCTAAAGCATGGCTAAGCTTATGCAATAATAAACGAGTATACCTAATTCACATTTTATGTGTCCATCCATGATCTAGGGTTATCAAGGTTTAAATGTCAGTATTAATTAAGGAAATCCATTAATGACGGTTATATCTACCACATCCCACAAAATAGCAATGTTTATAAACATAATGCATGCATGAAAACATTTCACAAAACATTTTAGAAATGCTAGGATTAATATGATCAAAGGGATGATTGCCTTGCTGATTATTGTCTTTGACGAAGTCGAGTTTGTAGTTGGTGTCGTCGACGATTGTGTTAGAAGTGTCGGTGTCTACACATCATTTAATGAGAAACATAGCAAATAGCAAATAACAATTTTTAATAAGGGCAAAAAGAAATTAAATATAAAATAAAACAAAATTTTCTACATAAAAGAAGTGTGATTTCGAGTTAGGGTTTCGTGATTTTATTCTGTCGTTTTACTCTTACTTATTTGTAACAGTCTTAGGTTTTCCTACACAGGGTTAATTGTTTTTCATGATTTGTTCATTTTTATTTTACGAATTCAAGAAGCTAAAATTATGTATTTAAATATATTTTATTTTGAATTAGAAAGGCTAAAATTATTTGGATTGGAATTAATAAAACAATAAGCTACAAAGGGTTGTAACATGTATAAACTCAAAAGTACACCCTAAGTATTTTTGCATAATTAGGTTGTTCACTGTAGCGACCCGGGTAATTAACCTAGAGTAATTAGCCTCCACCTGGGCATTACCCTATGTTAATCACTCGAATCTCGATATAGTAGCTAGCAAAGTACCGGGTAGTCCAAGATCTGTCAGTACCATACCGTGATCGAATATTGCGCAGAACAATAATTAGAGATCGAATCGAAATATATTACCTTCCAGCCACGCATGGCTTACATGTCCATTACATAATTAGACATTGGTTCCACGTACAACAAAATTTATATTACAACGGTCTCATCCCATGACGACCGTCCCAAAAGTAATCCTTTCTACCCGATCATCTAGTCCTCTTGATTGTAGTAGTAATAAGCATCTTCCTGAAGCTCCTGATCCTCGCTCATCGCCTTGATCCACGCCTCAACGGTGGATCCATCAAGCTCGCCTTCTAAGCAAAGGAGGATTATACAAGAGTGAGTACAACGTACTCAAGAAGCACTAATAGCAACATAATGACATGAATTTTCCTCTCTTTTTCCACAGATCTTTCCTTCCTTCAAACTTAGGTTTTTATTTAAATTAGATTTTCTTTAAAAGTTGGCCAATTTTATTTTAAACTTGACTACTAGCACTTGTATATGAGACAGATCGATCTTCCGTAGCCTCCAATCCAGAGACAGGCATGAATTCATGATTTTTAACACTGCGCGAGTTTGTACCACTTTACCCATAGTGACCCTCCTCGAGAGGCCCCGAGCGTTTATCACTAATCCGTAAATAGATCTCCAACCTCGTTACCCGAGTCGTGAACTCCTTCCTAAGCGGTCTCAACGACTCGCGGCTACTGATTGTACTCCGACGATCGATCGTCGGCGATAACTCTACCCGTGGCTTCAAATATACCGCCATTTCCGTGGACTCAACTTCCACTGCCTCCCAGATATCCTGTGGTACGCCATATAACACTTACCCAATGTGGAGATCTAAATCCTTCATAGGACAACCTTTTACGACCGTTTCCACACACTATGGTTGATAATGCAATTACGGCTCAATACCCAAGTGTAGTTTGTAATTCCTTATATTCTATCCTCTGTAGAGGCCCCACCCCATGACAATCCTTCTCATGGCGCCCTCTACCCACCATAATAATAATACGACCACGGATCATTCCGTGAATGCAGACCAAATCCATTTCCTTCCGTGTCACATGACACCAAACCCATTTCATTTTCTCAAACATAGTTTCAACCGCATCCAATTTAAGGTTTTTAATTTGAATATAACGTTTTCCATGCAAGAGTGATACACATAGTATACAGAAATCAATTTAAAAGATCTTAAACAAACATGAATCAAAGGGCTCTTGCACAGAGTAGAATCAAGTGTTCGACCTCGCTCGATCTTTGAGGGGATGGTTTGTGAGTTCGATTCGAGACCTGACAATTATAAAGTATTACTACGGCATCAACTAAACTTGCTACGGAAATCTATTCTTCTATGGACAGCGTCGAACTAACTAGAACCCATTAACTACCCACATTTCAATTTATTTACAGCAATCCAACTAGCAATTACAACAAGAACAATTATTACAGTTTAACCAATTTTCTATCCGATTAATGCGGTTTTAGAAATTAAAAGCGAAGCTTTTCCTACGATTCAAATTACCGTAATTAATCTACGAGAAACGTTCGAGATCAGCCAGATTCCTATTTTTCCTTTTTTTCTTCCCTCTTCTTTCTTTTTCTCTTTTCTTTTCTCTTCTTTTCTTTTTCTTCTCTTCTCTTTTCTTTTCTCCTTCTTTCTTTCTTCTCTCATTTTCTTTTTCCTCTCCTCCCTTTTTCCTCCTCTGCCTCACGCCCGCCCTTCTGGTCTCACCTCCAAAGACCTTGCGCCGCCTCCTCTACCTCGCCTCAGCGCTCCTCCGCCTCCTCTACCTCGCCTCAGGCTCCTCCACTCTCCTCTCTGGCGACCCAACTCCGCCGCGACTCCTGCGCCCGAAGCGCCTCCCGGCGACTCCAGGCTCACCAGCTCAGCTCTGGCCCGCCCGCAGGTGCTCCCTTCCTCTCTCTCCCTCTCTCTCTCTCTCTCTCTTTAGTCCCCCCTGCTCTTCTCCTCTCCTCTGCCTCACTCGGCCGAACCCTAGCTCAGCCTCTCCCTCCCCTACTGGCTGCGCAAGAACAGACACTACTCGATCTCGTTTTGCCTCATTTTTACGTTTGCTTTACCTTTTGATTGGTGAATCGATTTGGTTCGTTCTATGAACAGATAAGTACAGATGCTACTCTCTTGATCCTTATTTGGTTCTTGCACATTTTACTTGTTGCTATATTTTTGGATTTGCAATTTGGTCAGTGATGCTTGCTCTAGAGGGACGGCTAGGCAAAGGTCTAAGCAACCCTAGAGCTAACTGAGACCGAAACCTACTCGATCTACCCAGGTTGCACGCCAAAGAGTAGTGCTACTGCGCTACTTGGATGGTTAGGAAGTGGTGGTGCACCTTGTGGTTCGGTTGGGTTTGGATCTCAGAGAATGGAAGAGGATCTGGTGGTTCGGTTCTTGGGGATCTCCTTGTGCTCGGCTTGGCCTCCTCCTCCTCTTACGGCTCCGGCTTGCTCTTTCTTGCTTCTTGCTCCTGTTTGGTTCGGTGCTACTTGTGGATCTCCGGTTCTTGCTTGGTTCGGTTCTTCTTGGGGACCTCCTTGCTCTGCTCGTCTTGTGGACCTCCTCCTCCGGCTTCTTGCTTGGCTTGGGGATCTCCGGCCGGGCTCCTTGCCCGTGATCTCTTGAACTCTCTCTGGCCGGGAGTGGGAAGTGTGCTCGTGCTCTCTGATTCTACTGGGAGCCGAGGGAAGGAACGAATGCTTTGCTTGCTATAAAGGAAAGAAAAGGGGCGGGTGGCAGCCATGCCTCCCTCCTTGCCGCCACGAGTCTTCTTTGGTCTTTGCATGGCCCTTCCTTGCCGCCACGAGTCTTTCTTCTTTGCTTTCGGTTGCTTTTGGGTTGGTGTGGTAGCGGCATTTGTTTGGCTTGGGTAAAAGTTACTATTCTACTGGTTCACTGGGTTGTCTACTGGTTAAAGAGCTGCAACGGATACCCGCAATCCGAACAGGTAAGTCGTGGTTGCCGGATGATGAAACCCGATCTAGCGAGAGGTGCCGACTCGGCCCCTACGGGTCTGGTATCTCGGTGATCAATACCTCGCCTGCGGGACTGACGGCAATCCACTTCTATCTCTATTCGTTCTACTCGCATTTTTAAATCTTTTCGCAAACAATTACGCTAACTACTACTCTAATTACTCATTACTACTGTTGTTTGCTTAGTTAATTTTCTAGGTTATTACATCCTATCCCCCTTAAAAGGGATTTCGCCCCCGAAATCCAGCTTACCCAAAGAGGTACGGGTAGGACTCGCGAAGATCGTCTTCCTTCTCCCACGTCGCTTCTTTATCGGTGTGGTGCTTCCACTGGACCTTACAAAACCTAATGGTGGCTCTTCTGAACTGCCTTTCTTCTGTGGCTAGGATTTTTAGTGGACGCTCTTCATAGGTTAGGTCAGGTTGAAGAGGGACATCAAGGTTTTGCACTAGCTGCGAAGGTTCTCTAAGGCAGGCTCTAAGTTGAGATATGTGGAAGACATTATGGATTCGGGAAAGTTGAGTAGGCAATTCTAGTTGGTAGGTCAGCTCCTTTACGAGATAAGATCTTGAATGGCCCTACATAGCGAGGGCTCAATTTTCCTTTGACTCCAAACACCTGTGCACTCCTTTTATTGGTGACACTTTCAAATACACATAGTCCTCTGTTTGGAACTTCAATTCTCTCCTACGCTTATCAAGATAGCTCTTCTGTCTACTCTGGCGGTTTTCAACCTTTCTTGAATCACCTTGATCTTCTCATCATTTTGGCGAATCAAGTCGAGGACCTAACAAAGATTTTTCACCAACCATTACCAACAAATCGGGGATCTACACCTTCTACCATATAGGGCTTCAAATGGTGCCATCTGTATACTACTTTGGTAGCTATTATTGTAAGCAAACTCAATGAGATGCGTATATTTGTCCCAACTTTCTTTAAAATTCAGCACGCATGCTCTCAACATATCTTCAAGAATTTGATTTGTTCTTTCAGTTTGTCCATCCGTTTGAGGGTGGTATGCAGTGCTGAAGTTTAGCTTGGTTCCCAACGCAGTCTGTAAGCTTCCCCAGAAATTAGATGTGAACACTGTGCCTCTATCAGATGTAATTGTTCTGGGAACTCCATGAAGTGTGACTATCTTTTCAATGTATATTTCGGCTAGTCTGTGAGCAGAGTATTTCTGATTGGTAGCAATGAAGTGGGCTGACTTAGTGAGTCTGTCCACTATCACCCATATGGCATCCTTTTTGGTCACAGTCCTAGGCAAGCCTGTTATGAAATCCATACAGACATCCTCCCATTTCCACTCAGGGATTTGGAGAGGTTGAAGCAAGCCTGCAGGACGTTGGTGTTCTGCTTTAACTCTTTGACAGGTGTCACACTTACTAATATATTCTGCTATCTCCTTTTTCATACCATTCCACCAAAATGTCTCTCTCAGGTCTCTATACATCTTAGTACAACCAGGATGGATGGTGTACAAAGTGTCATGGGCTTCTTTCAGGATTAGTGACTTGATAGCCGAGTCATTGGGTACACATATTCTGTCATGAAGTCTGAGGGTTCCTTCCTTATCCAACTTAAACTCTGAAGGTTGACCTGACTTAATCCTGTTGCTCTCTTCCTGAATAAAGTGATCAGTGACTTGTTTTTCCTTGATTTGTTCTAAGAGGTTGGATTGAACTGTCATGGTTGCTAGTAGGGTATTGGATGAAGACAAGTGGAAGTTAATCCTCATCTTGGCTAACTCTTGAATCAATTCAGGCTTGACATTATGAATAGCCATTTGGTTACATTGAGCTTTCCTGCTCAATGCATCAGCGACCACATTGGCTTTCCCTGGGTGGTAATTAATTGTGATATCATAATCTTTAATGAGCTCTAACCATCTCCTTTGTCTCATATTCAGTTCTTTCTGAGTGAAGATATACTTTAAACTCTTATGGTCACTATAGAGTGTACATTTTGCCCCATACAGGTAATGTCTCCAGATCTTTAATGCAAACACTACAGCTCCCAACTCTAGGTCATGAGTGGGATAATTAACCTCATGCGGTCGTAATTGCCTAGAAGCATAAGCAATTACTTTCTCGTTTTGCATCAGCACACATCCTAAACCTGATTTTGAGGCATCACAATATACCACATATTCAATGCCATCCTCAGGTAGGGTTAATCTTGGAAGCAGAGGTTAACAACTGTTTGAGTTTTTGGAAACTCTCTTCACACTTCTCGGTCCAATTGAATCGGCTGTCCTTTCTTAAGAGCTTGGTAATGGGAGATGATATTTGAGAGAAGCCTTTGATGAATCTGCGGTAGTATCCAGCTAATCCAAGGAAACTTCTGACTTCTTTTTGATTGGAGAAATTTGCTTCCAGGACTTAATGGCTTCAATTTTATCAGGATCTACTTCTATTCCTTTTCCGGATATTATGTGTCCTAAAAGGGCACTTGATCTAGCCAAAATTCACACTTGTGAATTTGGCATACAACCAGTTTTCTCTGAGGGTTTGGAGAGCTGTTCTAAGGTGGTCTGCATGCTCTTCTTTGCTTTTAGAGTATACAAGTATGTCATCTATGAATACCACAATGAATTTGTCCAAGCACTTCATGTATACCTTGTTCATCAGGTTCATGAATATGGCAGGTGCATTGGTTAATCCAAAGGGAACAACTGTGTATTCATAGTGTCCATATCTAGATACAAAAGCAGTTTTCTCCATATCTTCTGGCCTTACTTTTATTTGATGGTAACCAGACCTTAAGTCAATTTTGGAGAAAACACAAGCACCTCTTAGTTGGTCAAACAGATCATCTATTCTTGGGAGAGGGTACTTGTTCTTTATGGTGACTCGGTTAAGGTCCTCAGTAATCGATACATAACCTTAGTCCACCATCTTTCTTATTCACAAAGAGAATCGGGCTCCCAAGGTGATACACTTTCCCTAATGAACCCTTTGCTTTCCAATTCCTCCAATTGTTTCTTCAATTCTACCAGTTCTTGTGGGTTCATACGATAGGGTCTTTTACAGATAGGAGTGGTTCCCGGAACAAGATCTATGGAAAATTCCAATTCTCTGTCGGCGGCATGCTGTGCATTCTTCAGGAAAAACATCAGGGAACTCCTGAACTATAGGGATAAGGGACAACTCTTTTGAGGACAACAGAGTGAGCTTGGGGCTGTTTTGGGGTTGTTTGGCCCATTCTCCCTGATATATAATACGACTCCCATCAAAGGTTCTTATAGACGCAGTCTTAAGCTCGCAGTCTATGTTAACCCCATTGGTAGCTAGCCAATCCATTCCCGTGATTACATCTAGCGCCTCTAGGCGATAACATGCATTTGCAAGGAATGGAGTTTCTAGTATCCTGATCATCTGATTTCTTCTAATTGAGGTTACTGTAATTAACCCTGCAGGTGTATTGACTCCCAACGGTGACATTAAGGGTACGCATTCTAACTTATTCCTATCCACAAATCCTTTAGAAATAAAAGAATGCGTTGCACCAGGGTCAAATAGAATAGTACCAACAGATGGGGGTATGGGTATCTTACCAGTGACCACATCTGTGGCTCCCTCCGCTTGTTCTACTGAGATGTTGTTCAAACGGGCTGAACCCACACTGGATGCTCCACGAACAGATCCTTGCGATCTTTGTAGCGGTGGCACTCCTGGAACACGCCCCGCCATGGGTGGGCGACTCTGAGGTCTCCCTGTCTTTGCTTTGTCTGCTTGGGTGGCTAGGTAGGGGCAGCTGGCTCTTTTGTGTCCTTCTCTTCCACAATTAAAACAATTGAGGGGTGGTTGGGTGCAATTGGTGAGGTAGTGCGGTCCTCCACACCTGAAACACTTGAGAGGCGGTCTAGGTGGAGGGCACCTGGGTGTGAAAGCGGTGGAGCCGCACTTGATCTTGGAGTTATGTTTTTGTTTGGTGGAGGAGGCCTGAATGATCTAGGTGACTAGGAAAGCTTGGACGGACATCAAACCTAGCCTTCTTCCTCCTCTCTTCACTCATCCGGGAATGCTCATCTTCTAGAATTATGGCACGGTTTGCTAGTTTTTGGAACTCGGTAATCTCACAGGTGGACAACAACATTCGATATATGGATTCATTCCCTTCTTAAATCGGTATATCTTCTTAGCATCTGTATCCACTTCATCGAGGCATATCGTGACAATTCATTGAATTTCTCGCAAATATTCGGTGATCTTTTGTTCCCCCTGAGTTAAATCCCAAAATTCTCTCCTCTTAACATCCAATGCTCCTGTGGGGATGTGGGCACTACTGGAACCGAGCCGTGAACTCTGCCCATGTAGCAGGTGGTTCTTCTACACGAGCCTCACAATAATTTTCCCACCAAAGCTGCAAAGAGTCCCACTAAGCGATGTCTTTGCATCTGCACTCTCTCTGATCGGTGCAATTTATTGTATTCAACTTCTTCGAATTTCTGAGCCAATCATTTCTTTGCAAGTGGTTCGGTGGCTTGGGAGAAGGTAGGTGGGGCGGGTTTGCGAGGAATTCACCTAAGGTTACTCTACCTCTAGGGTGATGAGGATGACCTCCGGGGACTAGGTTGGTTAATAGAGTTTCCACCAGGTGGTTTTGGCTCTCTTGGAAGTGTCGGAGGATTCTTCCTAGTTGATCTGGGGTTCGGGGCCCTAGCTACATCGGCTAAGCCTCCTTGGGGTGTTGGTCATCTGGATGGTGGTGGGAATGGCTGATTTAGGTCTTGGAATTGTGCTTGGGGTGGTTCTACTTCTTCTGGTGGATTTTGGATGGCTCCTAAACGAAGGATTAGGTTCTGCTCAAGCACCTCACGATCCGACATCCTGCAAAAGAGACCAACCCAACGCGCAACTTAATTAATCACTTATCTTCGACACAACAATTGGTCTTTAGAAGGTCATTCCTATATTTAACTAAGGATATAACTAAGGAAAGAAGGGATATCCTGAAGAACAGCAATTATTTTCAAAGGGAAGAAGTGTGCAAGGGTAACTTAACTTTTTACAAGCATTCAATTTTGTTGAGATCAGGAGTGTCATTGTAGTTAGTAGATATTAGGGTCAAGTTTTTGTTTTAGAAATGAGATAAGAAGTTGAGAAGCTCGCTCTCAATCGTCACTCCATTTCAGAATTACAACTACCATCTATCTACCCTCTCAGAATAAGAACCATAAATCGCAATTTAAGAAAACGACAAAAACTTGGTGTCTGAGTACCAAGAACTCCTTGAGGACGCGCCTCAAGTCGCACCTATAGCTACTGAAGAACATAAACACCATCAAGATGCAAATAAGAAAACGATAAAAATCCTAGTGTCCGAGCACTAGGAACTCCTCAAGGTCTACGCGCCTTGAGTCGCGCCTGTCTATTGAAGAGAAACGATAAACAACCCTTGGTGTCTGAGCGCCGAGAACTCCTCGAGGTCTACACGCCTCGAGTCGCGTTATGGACCCCGTGCCCAAAACCGCCACGGACTACGGGTCCGGGTCCGTTTCCTAGTTCTTAGCTCCTAATTCTATGCGCTGTATTCAGCTATTTAAATACTTAGATAGATATAAGCACACCACAAATGCATATCTGGTTTTCTACGGTCGGCAATGCAAGACAGAAAGTTAACATGCTCATGCAGTGCCTCCTAAACATACTAGTAAGAATTAAATGCTTACACATGAACTGATGCCATGAAAGTAACCTGTCATACTAGTTATCCATGCAAGCAATAAGTTAACATGATATGTCATGCTGCAATGATATCAGACATGAGGATATGCAATGCTAAGATACAAATGCAGACGGTTGATTACACAAAAGAACTTCTACCACAACTACCACACAAGACCCCACTACCACAAGGATCTAACTTGCTTCCCTATCCCCCTTAAAAGAGGGTCTAGTTAAAACTGGTGATCAATTTAAGAAAATAGCTAAACCAAACTTAACACTTAGCAGTTGATAAAGGAAAGGTTACTATACTAGTGCCATATAGCTAGAGATCTCTTTTTATTTCAATTTCTTAACAGTCTCTATTATTTAATGCGTGGTTCTCGTAACCATTGCTCTGATACCACCTGTAGCGACCCGGGTAATTAACCTAGAGTAATTAGCCTCCACCTGGGCATTACCCTATGTTAATCACTCGAATCTCGATATAGTAGCTAGCAAAGTACCGGGTAGTCGATGCTGTCAGTACCATACCGTGATCGAATATTGCGTGAACAATAATTAGAGATCGAATCAAATATATTACCTTCGACCACGCATGGCTTACATGTCCATTACATAATTAGACATTGGTTCCAAGTACAACAAAATTTATATTACAACGGTCTCATCCCATGACGACCGTCCCAAAAGTAATCCTTTCTACCCGATCATCTAGTCCTCTTGATTGTAGTAGTAATAAGCATCTTCCTGAAGCTCCTGATCCTGCTCATCGCCTTGATCCACGCCTCAACGGTGGATCCATCAAGCTCGCCTTCTAAGCAAAGGGAGGATTATACAAGAGTGAGTACAACGTGCTCAAGAAGCACTAAGAGCAACATAATGACATGAATTTTCCTCTCTTTTTCCACAGATCTTTCCTTCCTTCAAACTTAGGTTTTTATTTAAATTAGATTTTCTTTAAAAGTTGGCCAATTTTATTTTAAACTTGACTACTAGCACTTGTATATGAGACAGATCGATCTTAGTAGCCTCCAATCCAGAGACAGGCATGAATTCATGATTTTTAACAACTGCGGAGTTTGTACCACTTTACCCATAGTGACCCTCCTCAGAGAGGCCCCTAACGTTTATCACTAATCCGAAATAGATCTCCAACCTCATTACCCGAGTCGTGAACTCCTTCCTAGGCGGTCTCAACGACTCGCGGCTACTGATTGTACTCAAACGATCGATCGTCGGCGATAACTCTACCCGTGGCTTCAAATATACCGCCATTTCCGTGGACTCAGTACTTACGGGCCTCCCAGATATCCTGTGGTACGCCATATAACACTTACCCAATGTGGAGATCTAAATCCTTCATAGGACAACCTTTTCTCGACCGCTTTCCACACACTATGGTTGATACTGCAATTACGGCTCAATACCCAAGTGTAGTTTGTAATTCCTTATATTCTATCCTCTGTAGAGGGCCCCACCCAGATGACAATCCTTCTCATCTGCGCCTCTACCCACCATAATAATAATACGACCACGGATCATTCCGTGAATGTACCAAATCCATTTCCTTCCGTGTCACATGACACCAAACCCATTTCATTTTCTCAAACATAGTTTCAACCGCATCCAATTTAAGGTTTTTAATTTGAATATAACGTTTTCCATGCAAGAGTGATACACATAGTATACGAAATCAATTTAAAAGATCTTAAACAAACATGAATCAAAGGGCTCTTGCCTCGAGTAGAATCGAAGTGTTCGACCTCGCTTCGATCTTTGGGGATGGTTTGACGGGTTCGATTCGAGACCTGACAATTATAAAGTATTACTACTGCATCAACTAAACTTGATACGGAAATATAATCTTCTATGGACAGCGTCGAACTAACTAGAACCCATTAACTACCCACATTTCAATTTATTTACAAAGAATCCAACTAGCAATTACAACAAGAACAATTATTACAGTTTAACCAATTTTCTATCTCGATTAACGCGGTTTTAGAAATTAAAATGTGCTTTTCCTACGATTCAAATTACCGTAATTAATCTACGAGAATCGTACGAGATCAGCCAGATTCCTAATTTTCCTTTTTTTCTTCCCTCTTCTTTCTTTTTTCTCTTTTCTTTTCTCTTCTTTTTCTTCTCTTCTTCTTTTCTTTTCTCCTTCTTTCTTTCTTCTCTCATTTTCTTTTCCTCTCCTCCTTTTTCCTCCTCTGCCTCACGCCGCCCCTTGGTCTCACCTCCACGCGCCGCCTCCTCTACCTCGCCTCAGCTCCTCCGCCTCCTCTACCTGCGCCTCGGCGCTCCTCCACCTCCTCTGGCGACCCAACTCCGCGACTCCTGCGCCGGCGCGCCTCCGGCGACTCAGGCTCCGCGCCGCCCGCTCTGGCCAGACGGTGCTCCCTTCCTCTCTCTCTCTCTCTCTCTCTCTCTCTCTCTTTAGTCCCCCTGCTCTTCTCCTCTCCTCTCCTCGCTCAGTAGAACCCTAGCTCACCTCTCTCCTCCCTCTTGGTCACGCAAGAACAGACACTACTCGATCTCGTTTTGCCTCATTTTTACGTTTGCTTTACCTTTTGATTGGTGAATCGATTTGGTTCGTTCTATGAACAGATAAGTACAGATGCTACTCTCTTGATCCTTATTTGGTTCTTGCACATTTTACTTGTTGCTATATTTTTGGATTTGCAATTTGGTCAGTGATGCTTGCTCTAGAGGGACGGCTAGGCAAAGGTCTAAGCAACCCTAGAGCTAACTGAGACCGAAACCTACTCGATCTACCCAGGTTGCACGCAAAAGAGTAGTGCTACTGCTGCTACTTGGATGGTTAGGAAGTGGTGGTGCACCTTGTGGTTCGGTTGGGTTTGGATCTGTAGAATGGAAGAGGATGCAGCTGGTTCGGTTCTTGGGGATCTCCTTGTGCTCGGCTTGGCCTCCTCCTCCTCTTACGGCTCCCGCTTGCTCTTTCTTGCTTCTTGCTCCTGTGGGTTCGGTGCTACTTGTGGATCTCTGGTTCTTGCTTGGTTCGGTTCTTCTTGGGGACCTCCTTGCTCTGCTCGTCTTGTGGACCTCCTCCTCCCGGCTTCTTGCTTGGCTTGGGGATCTCCTGGCCGGGCTCCTTGCTTCGTGATCTCTTGAACTCTCTCTCGAATCAAGTGGGAAGTGTGCTCGTGCTCTCCGATTCTACCGAGCCGAGGGAAGGAACGAATGCTTTGCTTGCTATAAAGGAAAGAAAAGGGGCGGGTGGCGGCCATGCCCCTCCCTTGCTGCCACGAGTCTTTCTTTGCTTTGCATGGCCCTTCCCTTCTTGCCCACGAGTCTTCTTCTTCTTTCGGTTGCTTTTGGGTTGGCCGTGAATCGCGGATCGCTTGGCTTGGGTAAAAGTTACTATTCTACTGGTTCACTGGGTTGTCTACTGGTTAAAGAGCTGCAACGGATACCCGCAATCCGAACAGGTAAGTCGTGGTTGCCGGATGATGAAACCCGATCTAGCGAGAGGTGCCGACTCGGCCTGCACGTCCGTATCTCGGTGATCAATACCTCGCCTGCGGGACTGACGGCAATCCACTTCTATCTCTATTCGTTCTACTCGCATTTTTAAATCTTTTCGCAAACAATTACGCTAACTACTACTCTAATTACTCATTACTACTGTTGTTTGCTTAGTTAATTTTCTAGGTTATTACATTCACTGTCTTAATAACACAAAGAAATTGATTGCACTAATTTAAAGCTCATTTTATCAGGTTATGCATTTTTAAACATCTAATACATTGAAATCAATTCTAGTTGGAAAAAGATTCAAAACAAGTTGGAATTTAAATCTTTTGCATATTTGAGTTGCTAATGACTTAAGGATTCTAACAAAATTCGTCTGACTTAATTTGTAGTTAATTTGCATTTAGCACAATTCAAACCTTCTCTTTAATTTGAATTTCAAAATTATACGGTTGCCAAATTCAAAATATTTTTGCATATTCGAATACTACATGATTAAACACGAATTTAGGAATTTGTTTCACTAGGTTTGGAGTTAAGATGTAAAAGTAATGCACAAATTATATTTTAGGTTTTCTGTGGTTTCCTAAAAAAGAAAATGCGCTTTCGCACTTGGAAGAAGTACTGCCATTTTCATAATTGGAAGAAGTACCCGCCTGGCGGTGAGAAAAAACAGGGAGCGGCCGGAGGGGCTTCGCCGGCGGCAAGCGGCGCCGGAGGCGGTGGCTTGGGTTTGCTCCGGCGAGAGAAAAGCAGAGGAGAGAAAGAGAGGGAAGTAGAGGGACTGACGTGTGGGACATGGGCCCATAGGGCAATGAAGGCAAGGGAGGAAAAAGGGATGTAGCTGATCTGTGGGACCGAAAGTAGTAGGGGTCAACATGGCAGTTACTGAGAGAGGAGAATAGTTGTTCCCTGACGGGCTGGCCCTATTTAATGGGTGGTCCCACCTGTCATTAGTTGTGAGTAGAAAAGTAAGGAGAGTTCCAGAGAGATTGCCCTGGTGTGGGGGTCCCAATTAATGTCTGGGCCCACCTGAAAGAGATGGCTAGGTCATTTTGGTTCAAAGTCTCTGGACAACACCAACTTGGTTCATTTTATTGAGGGTCTAATCGCAATTAAATTTTTTGAAACTTTTTGCTAATGGTCCTGGATAAGTTTTCTACCTCCGGTAAAAATTTTGGGTAAAAACTCCTTGTAGATAAATTTACAAAATTCCGACAAGGCTGACTGTTCAAACTTTTACTTTCTGTCTTTGATTTAATTTAAGATTCAAATAGAGTAAAGAATTTTTGGAACTTTTTGACAAGAGTTGAAATAACCTAAGTGATCTTGTGTAAAATTCTCAGAATTAAAACTTGAATATTTATTTTCTAATAAATATGTCAAGCAAAATTTCAGAATTTCTAGTTTTCAGTTTATAAATTGAAAAAGGCATTAAACGTAATTATTAATTTTAATATTTTTACTAAAGGAAATATTGATTTGAGGATTGTGTGGTAAAATTTTTAGCTAAAGGTAATTATTAATTTTAATATTTTTACTAAAGGCAAATATTGATTTGAGGATTGTGTGGTAAAAATTTTAGCTAAAGGTAAGCTCGGTAAATTTCTACAAAAGTCTGTCTTTGCACTATTTATAGTCAAAATGCATTAATTTTATTATAATATTGTTTTATTGCATTATTCTTTTCACTAATCAATGGGTTCACACTAAAGTTTTATTGCATTTAAGTGACTCTAGAAGCACCTCTCTTTTATTATAATATTGTTTTTACAGATTTTTGCTAAAATTTTACTTTTACCACTTTAATTTTATCTTTTACTAATTCACAAAATGATTTTCTTTTGTACAAAAAAATCAAACAATAATAAGGGAAATCTGAAAATTCATAATTAAAGCAAATTCACATTTTGAAATTTCATTTTCTCTTTTATTCAAAATTTGGGATGTTATAGCTATGGACTAAAGCTCGTTGTTCATTGCCAGAAAAAACTGAATTCCACATACCAGTGGAGCTTTTGCCTTTTTATCAAACTGAACTGCACATCAGAATGGAGGTTTTGCCTTTTGGTCAGGCTGAACTCTACATCAGACTATCAGACTGGAACTAAACAATGTAACTGTGGCGATAACAGGTGGTTGTTCATCCTATCAAAAATTCAAAAGGCAAAACAATGGTAGTTTGATAGTATGTTTCCTTGACCAACACGTTTTGTACTTCAGGATTTTAGGATATCTTAATAATAATCAAAGCCTTGTACTGTTGCTTCTACATAATATGGCATGATCAGATAAGGGCATATCTATTGCAAATCAATAGCTAGGTGCAATTATCGCACTTCGATTTGGGCCCCAAAACAACATGAAAAAATTCCATAAGAGAACTTTTGTGGAGGTAGTTTGTGGAGACTTGAACTACCCTTCAAAATTTTTAGTTCAAAGGGAGGGAGATAAAAGTCTGCTGCAAACAGCAACTTCTATCTGTTCTCTATGATATTTGTTCTGCACTAGATTTTGATATTTGGTGGTCTGTCTTAATGTTTGCCTATGAACATGAAAATTGTGATTTTGTTGCTTGAAGTATGTGCTAGTGGTTTTAGAAAGTGATGTTTCATATTCACCTCACTGAAAGGTTTGAAATGCAATTTGCAGGTCAAACGCAGATCCTGAAGAAGGAATCTGAGAAGTTGAAGCAGGTCTCTGTGCGTCACCGCAGGAGCAGAAGTGTCACTACTTGCTTTGAGACAGGTTCTTTCGGAGCAGATCCATCAGTATTCAATTGGCAAATGCTTGACACGGCAAAGTCCAACTTAAATGGCAGTGGTGTCCCCCCTAGAAGTGGCTATGATCTGTAACAACAGTCTGCCCTGATCCCCGTTCAGAAGAAAAATTGCGGCAGTATCCTCAGATGTGGTTAACAATTCACTAACCTGACCAGCCATAGATTCAAGGGTCTTATCTTTTATTAGGGAGAGAGAGAGAGAGAGAGAGAGAGAGAGAGAGAGTCGTGATTGCGGGAAATATACAGAGGCCATCAGTTAAGTTTATCTTTTGTAGAATTCTGCAATGACTTCCAGATTTGAACACAGATTAGATGAAGCAATATTTGCTTTGCATGACATTAGCGGTTGCAATCCTGTGGTTTGATGCTTATTCTGTGTGTGACTAAAGCTGCAGCATGATGATCCTGATCTTCCAATTAGCCTGGTGTTTTGATCGCCGTTGATACATTGCGCTGTTATTGCTCTCTGAATATTGTTCTTCGGGCACCATTCTGTTATTGCAGCATGACGAATGCTTTTAAACTAGCTAGGCAGAGTTGACCGGCCATTTAAGCAACCTAGCGCCCCGATTCCGGCTAGGGATGCAAATGGGCCGGCCCTAGGGTCATCTTTGACCCACTCTAGTTCATTTGTTTGCACTAAAACTTAAAAGGTGGAGTAAAAATTAAGTTTTTAGTGCAAACAAATGAACTAAAGTGGGCCAAAGAAGACCCTAGGGTCGGCCCATTTGCATCCCTAATTCCGGCATCATTCCTAGTCTTTTTGTACGCAATGAACTGCTTTGGCGATCATCATGCGTTGTATGCTGTGCTCAGTGGCAGTGTGGCACCCTACGTATCACCGGTGATATGCAATTTCTTAGGATACAGTGATACGACGAGTATACATGCATTTAAAATGAAAAAAAATAATATGTAAATTGACTACAAGAGATTGAGATAATGATTACCCTCATGAAAAGTTGAAAATTGTACATTCCTTGCCTCCTAACTTGAGTTCTTCGTACCTTAGTCCATGCAAATAAATGAAATAGGCAATGTAAAACTTGTCACTAGTCATAAACTCTCGGTTTTTTATAAGAAATATCATGAATAAAAGATGACCTACCCAACAAAATGTGACCCCAGATCCTTCAATCCATGATCAATAATTGAGGTATTAACCTTTAATGCAACATGTTACTAAATACCAGTACCAACAAAGCACTAGTGAGCAACACTAATAAATGAAATAACAAATAAGATATAAAGATAGTTTTGTCCAACAGAAATATAACATTGAATAGGATACAAGGCATTACAGTCTTAGTCTTAGTGCATTAAATAACATAATATGATAATGGTATACAGGGCACAAGGCCCAATATAATTGCTTCATATGAGCTAAACCTGAGTTAGAGAAATGTGATCGCTCTCTCTCTTGAGAAGTTCCACCTTCCTCTTCACATAAGTTCCCCTCAAATTTTGGCTTTATTTAGTGTGAGTTCATCAGCTTGAAGAGCTGGAGAACCATCAAATGTCTTGAAGCCATCTCCCTCAACATCCCACATTTGGGTTGGTCCCATGTTATAGTCATCAACCTGTCGTGCAAGAAGACGCAACTTATTGTGCACAAACACAAAATCCTCAACACATTCAAGAGTGAGCTAATTTCTATTCAAGCTATGGATAAAACTATAGGACATACGAGAAAAAGTAAAAAGAAATTGTTAGATGAACTTTTAATAATTGAAAATGCAGCGGAAGGAGAGAGTTCTTCACTTGCACATTGCAAGTCATTTGAGGTATTGCTGGGAAATGTGTTGGGAGTACAAACTACAAACAACCGTCCTGCTAATATCTGGCAATTATTTTGTTAGATGCATACTGTCATACCGCATTTCCCAGAAATCTACATGATTGTTCTCGCTGCATTTTTGATGTGCTCTATGGAGAACGAGGAATAAATTAAGTTTGTTTTGATAAGAAGGTGATTAACTCTCCTCTGGAGATAATATTTGGTGTGTGCACAAATCTCCGTTCTTGGGCATGTCTGAGCAAGGAGCTAGGAATTTAAAGCAATGCTGGAGGATTGGTGCCGAGCAACTGCTGATGACTACTCTGAAGCTGGCGCGAGAGGCTCATGGACAAGGACCAGGGGTGGATCTAAAAAAATAGATCATTGGGGTCGCTGGGTCATTACAATAACTTATAGTCTATATATGCTTATATGCTAATAGAATACAATTAAATTTACATGTGATTTTGGCAAAATTATTGGGGTCAAATTGCACGCTAGATCCGCCCTTGACAAGGACTACTTAGTCTGAAGGGACGCGACGAGGAAGTTGAATATGAAGTTTTAGTCCTCATTAAGTTTTTAGTTCCCCAGTCTATTGTCGTTTAATTGTTGTTGTCATCTAATTAGTCTTGGATTGTAATAAGTAGATTCCTAATTAGTCGTGAACTCAGCTCCATCAGTCCGTAGAGATGTAAGATTTTCGGAGAACTGAATGTATGAAGTTCTCTCGCCTCGTTCTGTAAACTTGTTATTTTCATTGCTTAATGGAAAATTGGAAAAATATTCCAGTTAAAAAAATTAGTCAAATCGACACGTATTTGTTGCCGTAAAAAAAGACATTTCTGGGTGAATCGAGATGGTCGACTTGTATGCCCCAGAGTTCATCTCGAGTTCATGATGTCGCATAATCTCCAACATCTATTCGTATATAACGCTTAGAATTTAACTCCACAAAGTAAGCAACCTTTTATGCCAAAATCCTTGCACACTCCCGGAATTTGTTCATTTGCATTTTGATCGGCCTTTAATCATTTGCTCCATGTGATCTCAAGACTCGCATGTCATAGAAATATCATAGGACAAACGATCAAAAACCAATCAATTTCATAACAAATCATCAATTTTTCCCGCTAAATGAATATGAATCGACATGGAAGCAATGCTATCTGTTAGCGAACAACTGAACAATATGGGCCGCAGTATGCTAAAATGAAACGGATAACAGCTCACTAGAGACCAATTGCGGTCCAAGTCCAACTAAGAAACGGTACTTATGGGTTGGGCCTAACATACACTGCTATAAAACCGTGGCTGTGCTTCTATGCTTTTCCTTCAAGTACAAGTTGCACAAATCCTGAAGCAAACAAAGGGATAAGTAATCACCATCTACCCTTCATTCATGCTTTAATAATTGTGCAGTTTTTAAAAAGAAGAGCATAGAAGCACTTCTCTTTAAGACATTTATGTCACAAGTAACCAGTTGCTGCAAATAGTGCCACATCCTTCGCTACCAAATTAATGCGATTACAATAAAAGTAATGCAATCAATCAGTACTAGTAGGCGATGCAATAAGCATCTAACTTGCAGTGATGCCAGCAACCATAGCAAACTTTTGAATAGAAAAACAGAGGCAAAACTTTCATTAGATGGCCAGTGCAGTTTATTTGATGGCTTGGTGTATCGATATGAGAGAAAAACAGCCTGATTACCCAATTTGTTGTAACACACAAGGGGCCCAAATTGTTTGGCCACAAGCGAGAGACACAAAAGACCAATTGCGGCCTTGACTGAAGAGGTCCTTGACTGAAGAGGTCCTGCTGTGGGCCTTTGATGCTTGTGTCTTTTGCCAATGTTCAGAAACTTGTCCGCCTGTTTCTACTGGAATTGCTTCCTACTTGCGTTATGTTTTGCTTCGGTGTATGACTCAACCTTCTGGATGCCTGCTCGGCACTGCCTTACTAGCTCAAAACTTGGAGTTTCCTAGTCCCAATGTCTGATTGTGCCATATTAAATTGGAATGTGCGTGGACTCAATGGCCCGGCGAGACGTGCCACGGTCCGTCAAACCATTGAGTCTGTCCGCCCTGTCATCTGCTGCATCCAGGAAACAAAATTACAGAATGTGGAACAACAACTGATTAGGGAAATTGGTGGCCACCTGCTGTCTGAAGCCTTTTGCCTACCTGCTACAGGAGTTAGAGGAGGAATCCTCTTTCTCTGGGACACGGCCAAGCTTCAGGTGACCACGCCTGTTTTACGACACTACACTTTATCTGTATGTTGCACTCTCTTGGACAATGTATCCTTCCAGCTCACAACAGTGTATGGACCAACTGAACCTCAGCAAAAAGTTTCCTTCCTGCAAGAGCTTGCTTCAGTGGCGCCACCTTCAAATTTCCCTTGGCTCGTCATCGGTGATTTCAATTTGATTTATGAGGCCAGGGACAAAAATAACAACAAGCTCAACCGCTCACTAATGGCGAAATTCCGTGCGTTCATTAACCGCTCTGAGCTTCGGGAAATCTCGCTTTACAACCGGAAATACACGTGGAGCAACGAGCGAAATAAGCCAACACTAGTAAAGCTCGATCGTGCCTTCTGCAACCATGAATGGGACTACCTGTTCTCAAATCATTGCTTGCAAGCCCTGTCCTCCTCCATGTCTGATCACTGTCCACTTCTGTTGGCAACCAATTCCGGCCCTCCAAAACCTCCTTCTTTTAGGTTTGAGAACTTCTGGCCACGCCTACCGGGGTTTCAGGAGACGGTCAAAAAGGCATGGGACTTGCCGCACGACCACACCAATCCTTTCCGAAGATTGGAGCATAAACTCCGCATTACTGCAATTGCACTTCGTAATTGGAGTTTTTCAATACTAAGTGATTCCAAGCTCCAATTCCACCTAGCGAACGTCATCATTCTTCGACTAGACATAGCCCAAGATTTAAGGGAGCTCTCGCAGGCAGAGCTTGATCTCCGCAAAGCACTCAAGTTGAAAGTACTTGGATTGGTAGTGGTTGAAAAAGCTCGCAAACGTCAGGCAGCGCGGATTACTTGGCTAAAAGAAGGGGATGCAAACACACGTTTTTTCCACTTACGGGCGAATGGTCGTCGACGAAAGAACTTCATTCAATCCCTTCAAACTGATCAGGGTGCCGCGATCCACCATGAAGATAAAGAGCAGGTGTTGTTTCAACATTTTTCTTCGCTTTTCGGAGGCAACGCAAATGGCTCAAAAGTCGTCAACTGGTCAAGCCTAAATATGGCCCCCCATGATTTATCTGATATTGAAGCGCAATTCACAGAGCATGAGGTACTGCAAGCGGTCAAACAACTTCCTGCGGAAAAAGCCCCGGGGCCAGACGGCTTCTCTGGCACCTTCTATAAAGCCTGCTGGACCACAATTAAGCAGGATGTCTTGGATGCCTTCAACAGCGTGCGCAATTGCCCAGCAGGCCCCTTTCGACTCCTTAACAGAGCTTTCATCTCTTTAATCCCAAAAAGAGAGGGAGCGGGAAAGGTGGGAGACTATCGACCAATTAGTCTCATTCACTCCTTTGCAAAGTTACTGTCGAAAGTCCTTTCTTTGCGTCTCTCGAGGCACATTGATTCCCTAATCTCGAACTCCCAAAGTGCTTTCATCAAAGGACGATGTATCCAGGATAATTTTCTGTATGTTCAAAACCGAGTAAAGTTTTTTCACCGCACCCATACGCCGGCTTTGATGCTAAAGCTTGACATTGAGAAAGCCTTTGATTCGGTATCCTGGGAATACCTTCTAGACCTTCTGCAAGCGCGCGGTTTTGGCACTTGGTGGCGAGACTGGCTCTCTATCTCCCTTGCCTCTTCCACCTCTATGACACTACTCAATGGGGTACCAGGGCCTCCAATCAGGCATCATCGCGGACTAAGACAAGGCGACCCCCTGTCGCCCTACCTCTTTATCCTCGCCATCGACCCCCTGCATCACATCTTCACCAAGGCTACGGACGACGGTGTCCTCTCCCCTCTGAAAGGGTGCGCATCTTCGCTTCGTTTATCCCTCTATGCTGATGATGCCGTAATATTTCTCAACCCAGTTAAGGATGAGTTGGAAGCGGTGATAGACATTCTTCATGCCTTCGGAGAGGCCTCTGGACTTCGAGTCAACCTACACAAGAGCTCAATAACTACAATCCAATGTCAAGGGCTTGACCTTCAAAACATTCTCCAACCTTTCAACGGGACCATTTCTTGCTTCCCGATGCAATATCTCGGCCTACCTCTTACTGTGGGACGGCTACGCCGAGTCCACCTGCAACACATTCAAGACAAAGTGGCACGGCGATTGGCAAGCTGGCAAGCACGCCATTTCACCATGGGAGGACGGCTGACATTGGTCAAATCGGTGCTATCCTCACTTCCAATCTACCTCCTGACAGCGATCAAGGCGCCCAAAAAATTCATTGATGATCTGGATAAGTTAAGGAGAAAGTTTTTCTGGGCAGGGAATGACGAGTGCAGTGGAAGTAAATGCAAAGTGGGATGGAAAATTGTTTGTCGACCTTTTGATCTAGGAGGGTTAAGTATTCTGGATTTGCATACGTTCTCCAGAGCACTGCGACTCCGTTGGCTTTGGCTAAAGTGGACATCTCCAGAAAGACCCTGGAGGGGAATGCAGACACCCTGCGACCCAACTGATCACATGTTGTTCTATGCAGCCACGAAAATCACAGTCGGCAATGGCCAAAAAGCGACCTTCTGGACTTCCAGATGGATGCATGGAAAAGCGCCAGCTCAATTGGTGCCAGGTCTCTACAAACACTCCAAACGAAAGACTAGGTCTGTGGCAAATGCTCTGCAAGATAACAACTGGATCCGCGACATCCGCCACAATCTCTCTGTACAGCTAATCTCTGAGTTTGTACAATTGTGGATGGAACTTCAGCTAGTAATTTTGGCACCGCACATTGAAGATGAGATAATATGGACACAAACATCCAGCGGAGAATACACGGCTGCTTCGGCCATCGCTTGCAATTTGCAGGTAGCTTGTTTAAATCGTACAACACGACAATTTGGTCAGCTTGGGCTCCGCTGAGTTGCAAAATCTTCTTCTGGCTTGCGCAGCAAAATCGGCTTTGGACAGCACAACGCCTTCAGATACGAGGGTGGCCAAACCAGTATTTTTGCCAAATGTGCTATCGAAATTTGGAAACGGATTTTCACCTTTTCGTAGACTGCCCCCAATTCCGAGAGTTTTGGGTTGACATCGCGAATTGGACACGCCTACCTTCGCTCAAGCCAGAACATTGGAAGCCGTCGTCCAGTTTAGAACAGTGGACTTTACAGCAAGTCGAAAACCACTCAGATTGCAAAAAGGGAGTTAAAAGCCTGATCGTCCTTATTTGCTGGCATTGGTGGAAAGAGCGAAACAACAGAATTTTTCGCTGCACTTCGAAATCAAATGATGAATTGCTTCAAGAAGTTAAGGATCAGGCCTCCTGCTGGGCCCTTGCTGGAGCCCGAGGAATTAAAAAGTTGTTGCATCGTCCAGTGTAACGCAAGTTTTAGCTCTTTTGCTTTTCTTTTTTTCTTTCTTCCTTTCTTTCTCTTTTCCTCTTTCCGTTTCGTCTCCTTAATGTTTCCTTAGTGCAGTTTTCCTGCACTCTGTACTTCTTCTTTCCCTTCTTAATACGAGCTTTGGCTTTTCAAAAAAAAAAAAAAAAAAAAAGGGGGCCCAAATTAAACCTTTATGTTGGGCAGAGATATGGAAAGGAGAAGATTTTAGGTCAAATGGTTCTCCACGCTTTCCACCAGCAGAGGTACCAAGCAGACTTACGCTTTGCTCGTGGACCAAACGGAACTAAAAAAAAGAGAGATTCAATGGTAGGTGGCATATGCATGACTAGGAGTTGGATGTCGCCTGCAAATTGTGTTCTTGAGCTCGTCGGTCCGGAATATAATTCTGATGAGTTGGTCGATTAATTAATCCCCTCGAAAGTACAGCCTTGTAGGCGATTCAGGCATGAAACTAGCTGCAGCGCTTGAGCAAGATAGTTTATTTGTGGGTCTACTGGGATTTCAACCGGCAAGTGACTCCTGTTTTCATTTCAGAGTTCGTTTGGATAGACAGGCAGTGCTAAACCCAATCCTTTTCGGGCATTCATGATCCCGTGTCCCAGGCCATCAAGGACTATGCGTACCCTAATACTCTTCTCTGCGAAAGAGAGTCAAATGAACACTGCTCCCATCGACCAGTAACACAAACTAACCAAGGGAGAGAGAGAGAGAGAGAGAGAGAGAGAGAGAGAGAGAGAGAGAGAGAGAGAGAACCGTAGCTGCCTCAGCTCCGCCCCTGGCCTTGGTGGTATGATAATCTTGATTATTCGTGGCCGGGTTTGGGCCATCTGCTTACTCGCGGCGTTTTTCGCCGGGCGGCGACGTTGGAACCGCCGATTCTGGATTCGTGTGTGCTACGTCCCAACAACCTCCTCCGCTACGCGCGCGCCCATACACACGCAGCTGCTGATAGTTATACAATGCCCTATGCCCCATGGGACTAGCTAGTTCATGAAGTGATCACTGTAACAGTTTTTTTTATTTCTTTTTTACAAAACTAGCTTTCATATGATATTTTTTTTTACAAAAATAGCTTACACCGAAGCAGCAGAAGAATCGAGCTTCTTCGGGTGAGATGAGACGTTGCTTTCCACTCGATCGTATAGCTCCCCTCCAACTGTTGGAACAAACCCAAAAACCTACTAAACATGTGCTACGTACTAGTAGTAACGCGCTAGCTACCACCTCTGCTGATTTTAAAAGCCATTACTCCCATCTCCTATACCTGAATACCTCACAGCTGAGAGGAGGATCACTCATTAATTGATCACTCCAAACTCCAAATTAAGCTAGCTAGCTAGCCAGGCGAAGCAGCCATGAGCAAGGAGAAGCACCACAAGCGCGAGCACCACCTCCGCCGCTGCTGCGGCTGCTTCGCGTCGTGCCTCCTGGCTCTGGTCCTCGTCGTTGCCTTCGTCGTGCTCGTCGTCTACCTCGCGCTCCGCCCCTCCAAGCCCTCCTTCTACCTGCAGGACCTGCAGCTCCGCTCCATCGACCTCGGCAACCCCTCCCTCTCCGCCACCGTGCAGGTCACCCTCGCCTCCCGCAACCCCAACGACCACGTCGGAATACACTACAAGCGCCTCGACGTCTTCGTCACCTACCGCGACGAGCCCGTCACCGTCCCGGTCTCCCTGCCGCCCATCTATCAGGGACACCGGGACGTCACCATCTGGTCGCCCGTGCTCTCCGGGGAGTCCGTGCCCGTCGCCGGCTACGTCGCTGAAGCCATGAAGCAGGACATCTCCGCGGGGTACGTCATGCTGCAGGTCAAGGTCGACGGCCGCGTCAAATGGAAGGTCGGCAGCTGGGTCTCCGGTAGCTACCACCTCTTCGTCAGCTGCCCCGCCATGCTCGCCACGAGCCCCGGCGGCGCCGTGACGTCACTCAGGTTCTCGCAGCCGACAGGGTGCAGCGTCGAGGTGTGATATACCGCACCGTATACGTTAGTACGTACGTAGTGTACTTGACGGAAAGTACCGGGCTAGTGGCAATATGGTAATTAAGTTTCTTCCGAGTAAATCGTCAAGATGTTAATTTTTGTTCCTTTATCATGTCGGAGAATAAATTTACGTCACATATATGTGTCATTACAACGTCGATCCACAGAATATGTAATTACTTTGTTGTTGTACTTCTCAGAACTGTCTGATGTATTGTAACTTTAGCATTCTCCTCTTGCTCTACAACACTACTTGCTTGATGCTGTTAAGACACAGTACGTAGTGCTTATATGTATGTATCATCTTCTTAGTATAGTTCTTAAAGCAAATAAACACTACAGGAATACTGAAAATTTTCGACGGCTAATTTAACTTTCGTCGGCTCTTAATAAAGCCGACGAAATTTAATTTATTTACGACGGCTAACATTAGCCGACGAAAGTTATGGTTTAATTTTCGTCGGCTTATATTTAGCCGACGAAATTTAATTATTTACGTCGGTAAAGAGAAACCCACGAAAGTAAACCCCGGGTTAGGGTTACGTGGCGGCCCTTATTTTCGTTGGTTGGGTTGTGGCTGACGAAAATTAATTATTTTTCGTCGGCTAAAGGATACCCACGAAAATAGCATGTCTTAATAAACTCCAGTTCGGCTCGTGTTGGCATTTTCACGCGTTTCATCTCCCGCGCGACGCCGCCGCCGCCCCCGCGCGACGCCGCCGCTACCCGACGCCGTCACGCCCCGTTTCGCTCGCTGACGTCGTCACCGCTGCTTCGCCGTCCGCTTCGCCAGCGACGCCCGTCACCGCCCCGTTCCGTCGCCCGCCCCCAAAGCCTTCAAGCCCCGGTCCCGCGCGCCAGCCGCCACCGCCCCCGACGCTACAACATTTCGAGGAGCAAAGGGGCGAAGGATTCAGCAGTAATCCATCTATCTCAAATCCCTGGAGCAAATATATTTGTTTGTTTGTCCCGCATTTTTATTGTGGATGTTGCCTGTAGATCACACGCTAGTATGTGTTGATGCCTGTGTTAAATGGAAGATAAAGCATATGACTCTGTCAAATGAAAGTTGAGCAATCTAGGATATTCCTGTGCAATCTGGCAAAAGTTGAGTAATTACGAACTTTGATGTTACCTGCTTTTTTTTCATCAAATGTATTTTATGTATCAATCGTGTTACTGGATATATATGTTAACATGTGTGCAAAACAAACTAGAAGCAAGTTTATGTTAAGTACAGTAGTAGTCTTGTATGGTTACGCAGACGAATAATCTTTACCAAAATGGTTAGACAAGCTGAATAATAAAATGTACATGTCTTACATTGACTGACCATACATTTTATTTCATATATGCATGTTCTTCAGTACTTTTTTTGTATTGATATCATATAAGGAATTTGTGAATAAGAAGTTTGATACACTGGACCAAGGGACCATATTATCACCATATTAATAGTGCAGGAGAAAACTAAACCCATCATATTATTCTTTTGTTCTTTTTACATCTAAGTACCTGTTTGGTCATCACTCTAATAATTGTTTTCCTTTCCAAATTACGATGTTAGTGTCACGAAACCTATGTGTTACCCGTTCCGGACTGGCACGCCACACATGCGCCACACATGTGAGATGTGCTGGTCCGGAATTGTCCCTTTTTTGGACAGCCTCGGAGCGACCGATAGAGCGTGGTATTTATGATGAGCCACGGGGTCCGAATGAGATTTCGACAGCATAACCCTGATGTTCTCCGCTGCACCATATCCGGGCGTGCAGATGGAGAACAGCGGGGTTATGCTGCCGAAATTTCTTTTGGACCCTACAGGCTCGTCATAAATCCGTGCTCTGTCGGCCACTCTTGGGTGGGTTTAGGACATATCCTTACCTATAGATGTAGGGCCATGATATATATAGGAACGAAAAAACTCATGATTACACTTGCTTTAATCTATAGCCTCAAGTATGGGTGACGATCGGCGATGGATGTATGATGGTTGGGATAAGAGTGGGGCTCACTCGGATGAGTGGGTGGCCAAGACTACGGCTTTTGTGAACCGTGCGTTCTCTTTGTCTAGTACCGATAAGGTGAGGTGCCCATGCGGCAAGTGCCAAAATTTATCCAAACATGACAAGACAAAGGTGACACTAGACCTTTGTCGGCACGGTTTCATGCCAAGCTATGAGCTGTGGGTGCACCACGGCGAGTCATTCTCTCAAGCTGAAGTAGAAGAGGTAGATGTTGACAGGGCGGGCGATGATAGGATGGACGAGATGCTTGAAGCTATACGACCGGAGTTCGAACTACATTCGGAGGATCCGCCTACACCAGAGGTTAAAAGGTTCTTCGAGGCCCTCAAAGCTTCGGAACAGCCGTTGCACGAACTAACAGAAGTGACCCTCCTAGCTTTTGTGACACGGCTCATGGCCATTAAGTCAAAGTTTGCCTTCTCGAATAATTGTTACAACGAGCTCTCCAACTTGATCAGTGATGTGCTTCCGAAGCCTCATAACATGCCCAAAGACATGTACCATGCCAAGAGATTGGTTTCTACTCTCGGTATGAAATATGAGAAGATTGATGTGTGCAAAGACAATTGCATGCTTTTCTGGAAAGGGCATAAGAATGAGAAGAAGTGCTTAAAGTGTGGCAAATCGAGGTACGTCGAGGTCGTAAATGAAGACGGTGCAAAGGTGATGACTGATGTTGCACATAAGCAACTTCGTTACATGCCGATTACACCGCGGGTCAAACGTCTGTTTCTCTCAAAGAGAACCGCTAGGCACATGAGGTGGCACAAGGAAGGTGTACGTGAGAACGACGGAGTGATGGTGCACCCGTCTGATGGTGAGGCATGGAGGGCTCTAGACAGCTTTGACGCAGACTTCGCCGGCGATGCGAGAAATGTTCGCATTGGGTTGGCGACGGATGGCTTCACACCTTTCGGCCAATCTGCGGCCTCCTACTCATGTTGGCCCGTCTTTGCTGTTCCGTATAACCTTCCACCTGCTCTTTGCATGAAATATGAGTTTATGTTCTTATGCCTTATCATACCTGGCCCGCAACATCCTGGGACACGCCTCAACGTGATGCTGAAACCATTAATCGAAGAGTTGAAACAGCTATGGACGGGAGTTGAAGCATATGACTCTTACAAGAAGAAGAAATTCAACCTTCGAGTTGCGTATTTGTGGTCCGTTCATGATTTCATGGCCTATGGTATTTTTGCTGGATGGAGCTGCCATGGAAATTTGACCTGTCCGATCTGTGGTTCGGACACGGATTGTTTCCGCCTAGCTTTTGGTGGAAAGATCAGCTACTTCGATTGCCATAGATGTTTCTTGCCCCAGAGACACATCTTTAGACGACAGAAGAACGCTTTTAGGAAGAACACAATTGTCACAAAGGGACCGCCGAAGCGTCTAAGCGGGCTAGAAATTATTGATAAGCTGAGAAAATTGGTCCCAAAAGCAGATGCAGACGGGTTCGAAGGTTTTGGAGTGGAGCACAACTGGACTCACATATCTGGAATATGGGAGCTCCCCTATGCCAAGGCGTTGATTCTGACGCACAACATTGACGTCATGCACCAGGAACGTAATGTTTCTGAAAGCATCATAAGCACGTGCATGGATATGACAGACAAAACAAAAGACAACCTAAAGGCCCGAAGAGACTTAGCAGAGTTTTGTAACCGTCCAACCCTTGAGCTCACCGAAAGTGGTAGTAAGCCACGCGCTCCATTTTGTCTTAAACCTAAAGACAAGAAAGAAGTGTTGAGGTGGATGAAAAAACTGAAATTCCCTGATGGTTACGCTTGGGCTTGAGAAGAGCAGTGAATGTGAAGACAGGGAAGCTAAATGGGTTGAAGAGCCATGATTACCACATAATCATGGAAAGAATCCTACCTGTAATGTTTCGCGGGTACCTTAATGATGATGTGTGGAAGGTGCTAGCTGAGCTAAGTTATTTCTATAGACAACTCTGTGCTAAAGAAATCACGAAGGAGATGATGGGGATGTTGGAGAAAGAGATACCGGTGCTTGTATGTAAGATGGAAAAAATATTCCCTCCAGGGTTCTTCAATCCAATGCAACATCTCCTTGTTCATCTTCCATATGAAGCTAAGGTAGGTGGCCCTGTGCAATATAGGTGGATGTATCACATTGAAAGGGCCCTGAAGAAGCTTAGAGCTATGGTTGGTAACAAGGCAAGAGTTGAAGGGTGCATCGCGGAAGCATTTTCAATTAAGGAGATAGCATACTTCTCGAGTGTATATTTTGCAGAGGAACACAATGTTAATTCTCCTACGATGCGGTACAATGTCGATGTAAAACCACCTTGCAGTGACCTCAAACTGTTTCAATGGAGGGGCGAATCGCGGTGGTCGCATCGACCTACTATTATACTCAGGAAGAACGGAAGGCTGCTTTGCTCTACATGTACACCAATATGGATGAGATGGAACAGTATTTCACGTAAGTGTTGTATGTGTAATTATCTCTTTGTTCATGCTGCTATAGATCTAATTCATTTACGTTCTCGTACAGTGAGTTCGATAAGCAAAACTGGACTTCTAGGCAGCAACCTACGAGCAAGCAACTAAATACGATGCGACGGGATGGAATAAATGGAGGGCCAAATTTCATCACTTGGTTCAGAGATCATGTACAATCTTCTCGTGATATGTTATTCTATTATGTTACGTTTCAATAGTATATATCTGTCGGGGATTGGGATATTCATAAGGACTATTCTGCCCCGACGATCATGCACTCACCGACCATAAACATCCTCGGACGCGGTACCCGAGGATGGGTCCCGAGCACCCCCATGCTCGGACACGGGCATACCCGCTATGCCTTGGCAAAAAGTGCTCGGCTACGAGCTTTAAAGACGCGCACGAACAAACGTGCTCGACGAGGCTACGGGGCGGTCGAACCAGGACCAAAGGGACCCTCGGAGATCGCCGAAGAACGTGATCAACCAATAAAACAGGAAAGTGGTGGTTATTTAGTCAAAGATCCAGGGAAGTTACACCAGAAATTCAAGTATGGCGAGAATCAAGGACACGTCCAAAATGGCAACTAGCATGATTTTAGGAGGCAGTTACCATGTATGTACCACGATACCTTGTATTTAAGCCCCCTCCAACAACAAGGAGAGGGGCATCCCATTGCGAGATCCATGTGTTCGTATCCTTCAATCCAATACAGAGAAACGCCTCTAGGCGACTGGACGTAGGGCTATTATCTCAATCGTGAGAGGCCTGAACCAGGATAAAATCCTTGTGTTTATGTCTGTTCTAGTGGACCGTCTCCCACGTCTTCGACGTTACACCTTTGACAGAAAGGGGCTTTGGTTGATCCCTCATTCAACAAGTAAGCTCGACGGGAGCCCGTTCTCCAATCGTCGACCGCTGGCGCCGTCCGTGGGGATCGACGGATTCTTTGTCAAAGGAATCCCGAAGGCGTCATCTTCCACATCTGACGACCAATACTACACAAATTATGATGAGGAAAGGTATGTAAGAGTTCTTTACCTCAATCAAACTGTGCTTAGAAGGGTTGTTCCCCTCTTCCTCCGAGCACGCGGACCGATCCCCTCTTCCTCCGAGCACGCACTTCGCTCGGGGACTGATCCCGTTCCGCGCCGAGCACGCACTTCGCTCGGGCGCGAGTCTCTTCCTCCGAGCACGCACTTCGCTCGGGGACTGATCCTGTTCCGCGCCGAGCACGCACTTCGCTCGGGCGCGAGTCTCTTCCTCCGAGCACGCACTTCGCTCGGGGACCGATCCCCTCTTCCTCCGAGCACGCGCCGGCTCGGGGATCGATCTTGTTCGCGCTGAAACACGCGCCGCTCGGGCGCGAAGTCTCTTCCTCCGAAAGCACGCGCCGCTCGAGGATCGATCTCTGTTCGCGCCGAGCACGCACTTCGCCGGCTCGATCGATCTGTTCGCGCCTGAAACACGCCTTCGCCGGCGCGAGTCTCTTCCTCCGAAAGCACGCATTCGCCTGGGATCGATCTGTTCGCGCCGAGCACGCGCCGCTCGTTCGCGCGCTGAAAGCACGCCGCCGGCGCGAGTCTCTTCCTCCGAGCACGCGCCGGCTCGGATCGATCCCGTTCGCGCCGAGCACGCGCGCCGCTCGGCGCGAAGTCTCTTCCTCCGAAACACGCGCCGCTCGGGGATCGATCCGTTCGCGCTGAGCACGCGCCGCCGGCGCGAAGTCTCTTCCTCCGAGCACGCGCCGCTCGGGGATCGATCTCTGTTCGCGCCGAGCACGCATTTCGCCGGCGCGAAGTCTCTTCCTCCGAAACACGCGCCGCCGGATCGATCCGTTCGCGCTGAGCACGCCGCCGGCGCGAAGTCTCTTCCTCCGAGCACGCACTTCGCCGGATCGATATCGTTTCGCGCCGAGCACGCATTTCGCCGGCGCGAGTCTCTTCCTCCGAGCACGCGCCGGCTCGAGGATCGATCCGTTCGCGCCGAAAGCACGCACCGCTCGGCGCGAGTCTCTTCCTCCGAAAGCACGCGCCGGCTCGGCGCGAAGTCTCTTCCTCCGAAGCACGCGCCGCTCGAGGACTAATCCTGTTCGCGCCGAGCACGCACTTCGCCGGCGCGAGTCTCTTCCTCCGAGCACGCGCCGGCTCGAGGATCGATCTGTTCGCGCCGAGCACGCACTTCGCTCGGGCGCGAGTCTCTTCCTCCGAGCACGCACTTCGCTCGGGGACCGATCCCCTCTTCCTCCGAGCACGCACTTCGCTCGGGGACCGATCCCCTCTTCCTCCGAGCACGCACTTCGCTCGGGGACTAATCCTGTTCCGCGCCGAGCACGCACTTCGCTCGGGCGCGAGTCTCTTCCTCCGAGCACGCACTTCGCCGGATCGATCTCTGTTCGCGCCGAGCACGCACTTCGCCGGCGCGAGTCTCTTCCTTA
The DNA here is from genome assembly GCA_036346355.1 of Rhipidocladum racemiflorum. NCBI lineage: Eukaryota > Viridiplantae > Streptophyta > Magnoliopsida > Poales > Poaceae > Rhipidocladum > Rhipidocladum racemiflorum. The sequence continues at coordinate 25,413,071 of CM070572.1, forward strand.
AATTCCTCCAAATGAGCATCGCGTTTGGGGACTTTTCTTGTTCTGGGCCAAGAGTGCTCTGCGTTTGAGCACAGGTCTACCAGTTTCTTTCCCTAGACATCTGGTCCATGTCCAGGATGCGGCAGCTCGAGCTGGTCTCGTCTGTCAGTTCCTCGAGCATCTGACCAATGCTTGGGATGCAGCAGTGTGAGTCCGCTCGCTATCTGCTAGTTGCCTAGACATCTGATCCATGTCTAGTTCCCCTGTGCACCTGATCCGTGCATGGGATGCGGCAGCATCTGTTTGTTCACAGTCTGCTAGTTATCTTTCCCCTAGGCATTTGATCCATGCTTGGGATGCGGCAGTGTGAGTCCGCTCGCAATCTGCTAGTTGCCTAGACATCTGATCCATGTCTAGTTCCCCTGTGCACCTGATCCGTGCATGGGATGCGGCAGCATATGTTTGTTCACTGTCTGCTAGTTACGTTTTTGCTAGGCGTCTGATCCATGCCTAGCGTCCCCGGGCCTCTGATCCATGCTCGGGACGAGTTTCGATCGCATTTTATTTTTCCCGCTCGGTGCAGCTCGTGCCGACCCTTTTCCCCGAGCATGGTTCGCTCGGGATGTGATAGTATGAGCCTGCCTCATCTATCAGTTCCTTTTCCTGGTCGTTTCATGACCAGATGCTGAGGTAAGTGCTCCACCATCAAGAATTCAATCCCTCCTTGAACTTCTCAGTCTCAAGGAGATGACCCATCTCACTTGAGCCTCGGGGACTAGCTGTCGGGGATTGGGATATTCATAAGGACTATTCTGCCCCGACGATCATGCACTCACCGACCATAAACATCCTCGGACGCGGTACCCGAGGATGGGTCCCGAGCACCCCCATGCTCGGACACGGGCATACCCGCTATGCCTTGGCAAAAAGTGCTCGGCTACGAGCTTTAAAGACGCCTTACGAACAAACGTGCTCGACGAGGCTACGGGGCGGTCGAACCAGGACCAAAGGGACCCTCGGAGATCGCCGAAGGACGTGGTCAACCAATAAAACAGGAAAGTGGTGGTTATTTAGTCAAAGATCCAGGGAAGTTACACCAGAAATTCAAGTATGGCGAGAATCAAGGACACGTCCAAAATGGCAACTAGCATGATTTTAGGAGGCAGTTACCATGTATGTACCACGATACCTTGTATTTAAGCCCCCTCCAACAACAAGGAGAGGGGCATCCCATTGCGAGATCCATGTGTTCGTATCCTTCAATCCAATACAGAGAAACGCCTCTAGGCGACTGGACGTAGGGCTATTATCTCAATCGTGAGAGGCCTGAACCAGGATAAAATCCTTGTGTTTATGTCTGTTCTAGTGGACCGTCTCCCACGTCTTCGACGTTACACCTTTGACAGAAAGGGGCTTTGGTTGATCCCTCATTCAACAAGTAAGCTCGACGGGAGCCCGTTCTCCAATCGTCGACAATATCCTTATAATGTCATGTCCTTATAATGCAGTGCGTGAAAGACGCAAACGTCCATCAGGACTTGCGTCAGCTATCTTACGGAAGGGTGGCTATTAAAAGCTATGGCCGTTACGATGTCAATGGGTTCCGCTTCCATTCAGCCAAATGTGAAGCAGGTCTTCCTCTTGCATCCACAACTAAAACTGGAGTTGTGACTAGGGCAATCGATGCACAAGGGCGGGAAACTAATTATTATGGAATCATTCAAAACATCCTCAAGTTTAGTTTTGCAGGGGACAAGAAACTTAAAGTAGTCTTCTTTGATTGTGAATGGTTCGATAACAATAAAGGGACTCGACAAAACCAGTATGGCATGGTGGAAGTGAAACACAACGATAGGCTTAAGGGCTACGACAATTTTATCCTTGCACACCAAGTTGAGCAGGTCTATTATATGCCATATCCATGCACAAAGCTGGCTGCTTGGTGGGTAGTATACAAAGCGAATCCCCGTGAACGGTTATATACTCCTGGTGATGCTGGTTATCGTGATAGTCAGCTGGAGGCCGAGGAGGTTGATGAGGTTTACCAAGATGAAGAATTGCCAAGCTCTTTTGTTATCGAGCCTGGTTCAGGACTCGATTCCTTAGTTGGAGACCGTGACGATGTAATTGTTCCTGAGAAACGAAAATGACAGCTAGTGAAGAAAAAATTTACGTGGCCGTCTTTATGTAAAAGGAGACTACTTGATCGTGACGATGATGAATTTTGACAAGTAAACATTAATTTATAGTTCTTATTTTGTTCAGCTATTATTTTGTCCATTTATTATTATGTTCATGTATTACTACCTTGTACTTGTTTCTTGAACAGGATGTCGCGCAAGGTCAAGCAAACAGCGAAGGGCTTCCTCAGTGTTGCGAGCAAGATGCTACCTGGTCGGCGCGGCGAGGAGTCCTTTTCAGTGGCGATTTCAGAAGCCAAAGACGCCAGGACTTGTTGAGACACATGCGGCCGGAATTGCAAGGACGACCTATCGCACTTCAAAGAACCGAGGTACCTAGAATTTCATATCTACTAATCTCTTATATGTACCTAGCATTTCATATGTACTTATCTCTTATATAATTTCGCAGGATGACACAGCGTCGGAGGAAGAAGTGGCCGGTGCAGATGCAGATGCGGCCGGCGAGGACGTGGAGCACCAGGTGGATGAAGATGCGGCCGAGGAGGATGAGGAGCACCAGGTGGATGAAGATGCGGCCGAGGAGGATGAGGAGCACCAGGAGGATGAAGATGCGGCTGAGGAGGATGAGGAGCACCAGGTGGATGAAGATGCGGCCGAGGAGGATGAGGAGCACCAGGAGGATTCTAGCGTAGTGCGGAGGCGGACTAGGAGGAGCCATCTTTATCGCCCCTCCTCAGTGCCCGCTTGAGGAGGACAAGATTGTGATCAGACCAGTTGGCGATAGGTGAGAACGTTTATTTGTGTTTGTTTTATGTTGTTTACTTTAGAACTAGATCTATAGAGTTTGTGTTTCTTGCGGCTCATGGGATGATAGGGGTTTCGACGGCAGAGGACACCATAGGCAGGTTAACAACGTACTAGGTAACCTCTGTCGTTTGCACTACCCTGGAATGGTGATTACCAGGGCTGGTGAGCGCATTCCTGCCACAAGTTGGAAGCATTACAAGCTATCTCCTGATGTGAACCATGTAAATGCTCGAGCAAGCGATGTGGAATGACTTCTGGGTAAGATTCTCTATAACCCCTGCTGGATTTGTATTTACTAGCAATTTTGTAATAACAATTCTTAAATTTGACATTGCAGAAACGTTACCATTTGGCTGATCCTGCCGAATTGGGCCACGCAACTAATGTGTTCCATGCCAATGCAAAGAAGGTAGTCAGGGATGCATTCTCCAATGCCCGGATTCAAGCAACAAATATGTACTTGAAGGGCATAGGGCGTCGAACGGACAAGTTTCGGTCAGCTTCGGAAACTTACTTGACCGAAGAAGAGTATGGGCAGGTAAAGCATATTAGGGTTCATTGTCATTAGGTTGTGATGTTAATATTGTTTTGATGTATTAACACATGTGTGCAGGTCACACTTCCGTGGATGGAAGACTGTCCAGATGCTTACCGGGCTCTTTGTCAGCGATGGGCTTCTCCTGAATGGATCGCGAAGTCAAGGAAGCACAGAGACTGCAGAGGCGAAGGCGGAGGCCATACGTATGGCGGTGATGGACACATCCGTATGGCTAAACGCATGGTAAGACAGGTTTTACCAAATATTTGCAAGAACATATTCACAAGTATATGTATGCCACTAACCCCTAGCTACAGGAAGCTCAAAGTGGTGTTGAACCGAGTGACATCGAAGTTTATGTGCGAGGTCATAGGGACGAGACCCATCAAACCCTGAGCGGTGTGCACTCGGAGTGGCCTCGGATCGACCGTGAGTTATCCACAATTTTCATTGAGTTCTCATCTTGGTCAAGCTGCTTGTATGTATGGTTCGCTTCACTGCAGGAGAGATATGGGCGAGGAAATGGTCAAAGGCGTCATGGTGAAGGCTACGATTGGCGGAAGGAACGTATTGACGGCGTGGCCGTGCATGCTACCGGAGGCGGAAAGGGCCATGGACGGTAAAATGTCATAGTTTCTCAAACTTTGTTAATGCGAGCAATAAATTGAAGTTCTAAAGCCTTTGTGTTTTTGTATTTTGAAGGTACTCCATGTTCACCGGAGTGATTGACTCGAGGGAGGTGCGAGCTCAGAGGGGGTCTTCTTCGCAGAGCTCGGGGGTTAGTAGCCGTCGCCCCTCAGAGCAGGAGGTAGAGGTTGCTAGGCTGCGCGAGGAGCTAAGGCAGCGGGATGAACATCAAAGGTTGCAGGAGGCATACTATGCTCATTACATGGCACAGCAGCAGGCGGCTATTCAAGTAAGTCTGAGCCCTCCACAGTTAGTATTCCGAGCATGCAACAATATATGAAACTGACACATTGCATTTACAGGCAATGTTCCAGCAGCAGGGCCAGACCATTGTCTTTCCACCATGGCAGCCGCCACCACCGCCGCCACAATGGGGGATGTATCCTCTGGCACCTTCTCCCGCAGCTCAGGTTAGCTAAACTTGGTCTTCTCTACCGATATATGGTCAATCTAGCTATACTTAGTATATTCTATCCACACTTAGTATATTCTAGCTAAATTAGGTCAATCTAGCTAGATTTAGTCTTTTTCCAGCTAAATTTGGTCAATGTAGCTAAACTTAGTTTATTCTAGATAAACTTGCTCTAATCTAGCTTGCCTAAGTCTAGCTAAACTTGATGTATTCCAGCTAAAATTTGGTCAATCTAGCTAAACTTACTCTATTGTAGCCACACTTAGTCTATTCTAGCAAAATTAGGTCAATCTAGCTAAACATAGTCTATTGTAGCTAAACTAAGGCTATTCTAGTTAAATTTGATCAATTTAGCAGAACTTACTCTAATCTAGCTAAATTTGGTCTACTGTATTGTAGGGATCGGGGACAAATATGCACCAAGTTTACCAAACTCCGCCGCCACAACCAGCAGCACTTGGAGAGCATGTTCGTTTGTCACTTGTCATATTCTTAGTTGGTTTTGTTACTTCCCACAATTTTTTGACTAATCGTGAATTTTGATCTATAGGATTCCGAGAGGCCATCTCAATTCGTTCAAAACCTATTTGGCTCATGAGTAGTGGCCACAACTCAAATGACCCTCCTGTTATGTAATCTTGACATGTTTGCTAATAATCTGTGAAATGAGATTGATTATCTGTGGATGAATCTCATGTTATGTAATCTCGATGAATGATATATATGTATGAAGTGCTTGTGTCTGATTTGGAGATTTGAACAAATGACATATGTGTGGATGAATGAATGATGTGAATGAATGAATGAATGATGTGGATTTGAACGAATGATATATGTGTGGATGAATGAATGATGTGGATGAATTGGATGATATATATATGCATGAATTGTTATGAATGATATTTATCTAAATCTGTATGAAAAATAGGTTTAAAGGGCTGTTTTTTTGTCCCTGCTCCAGAATAATTTTTGTGGGCCATGAACGAAACCCACGAAAATTAACCTAATTTATTTTCGTGGGCCAAATAAGCTGACGAAAATAAACCTTACTAACTTACGTGGGCTAGACGCAAACCCACGAAAATAAACCTTAATAACTTTCGTGGGCTAGACGAAAACCGACGAAAATAAACTTTACTAACTTTCATGGGCTAGACGAAAACCGACGAAAAGTAATTTATTTTCGCTAATTTGTAGTGGTCGAAAATTGTGGCTTCAAGCGATTACTTTCGTCGGCGAGTTCTGGCCGATGAAAATAACTAAGTTTCATCGGCTTAAGCGAAAATTAAGCTAACTTTCGGCTCCTTATCTCTGTGGTAGTGTTAAAATGAAAATAAGGCTATTCTTAAGCGAAAATAGCTATTTTCGCTTTAAGATAGCCTTATTTTCGTGGGCTGTTGGCCCACGAAAATTATCAGGATTCCTGTAGTGAAAATAATAAATAATTATTATCTATATTTTATTTATAATATAATATTTATACGACTTTTAAATATCAATGCATTGAAGCACCTTACAGTGTATACACGTGGAGGTGCTCTTATCTTCGTGCATGAACAATTGAGTTTGCTCGCTTGCACATTACATGACGCCCAGGGCTAACCTTTTCTTTTGACAACAAATAATCAAGCTTCTCCTGGTACCGATACCGATTTTCGCCGAAAATCGTCAGAAAATTGCCAAAAATCGCATGGTTTTGAAATCCAAACTTTTGAAAAAAAATTTCAAAAAAATCACGATTTTCTCTCGATTTTCACCGATTATCACGATATTTTGACCGGCCAATTGAATGTTTCTCGAAAAACCGATTTAGGAGCGATTTTCTCTCGGTTTTCACCAATTATCGCGGTATTTACGCCGCATAAATTTTTTGAATTTTTTGAATTTAACCAGTATATCGGCCGGTTTTAGATGTCATACCCCACTGATATGTCCGAAAATCGCGATTTTCGCATGATAATCGCCGAAATTGTGAACCCTGATGACGTCTCTATCTCCATGGTTGTACAATCACACAATGGATGTATGCATCACAGGGAGAGGAGAAAGAGATGGTGAGAGAATTGATGGGGAGCAACCACCCAATAGCACACGTTATGTAACATCATGAAAAGTGGTATAAATAAAATATAAATCTTAAAATGTGAATGTGCATAAAATTTGAATTTGTGGCATTTATTCCTTAATTTGAAATTTATTCTAAAAGAAAAATCAATATACCAAAATGGTAAAAAGACAAAAAGCGGTAAAGTAAAAGTAAAATAGTAATAAAAATTTACATAAAAGTAAAATTTGAATTGGAGTTACTTTTACTAAGTCAAAATGAATTTGAAATCATTTATTTCAAGATAATTATCCAAAATCAATAAATTTTATTATCAAAAACAGTAACGGCAGATTTAAATAAAATAATTTGAACCTTATCTGAAGTTAAGAAATTTACCAAACACTCCTTACATAAATCTATACCTGTGGTAAAAATCTACTTAATTTTACTATCTATAAAAATTTAAGAACTTGAAATTTGAAAAATCTAAAAAAGGTATTAAAAGAATTATTACAAAATAAATATTGAGAAAAAAATCTGAAATTTTTATATAATGTTACCCAGACCATAGCAAACATATAAAAAATTATCAAAAATTTATAATGTAATTTAGTACCTTGAATAAATCATTTACAGAAACTGAAAAATTTGTACAAGCCCAATTATTAGATTTTTATAAAATAATCTACTAGAGTTTTTGCATTGAAATTTTTTACCATAAGTAGATAACTTTGACAGAACCTTAAATTAAAATGTTCAAGCAAGTTTGAACCGAAGTGATAGGTGAAATAAATGTTCTCCACCGTTGTCTGAAAAAAGTTGAGTTGAGTTAAATCTCCTCTCTCACTTACCTATGGGCTCAGCCATGTCCATGACCCCACAACTCAGACACGCTGGTTCCCTCTCTCATTCTCCCATTCTCTCACTGCCAATGGGCCCGGGGCCACTTGTCAGCCGTTAGTTCTCTTCTCCTAGTCTCCCCTTTCTCTTCTCCCCGAGTGGCCAACTAGAGCACCGCCCTTCATCGCCAGCCTTTCTACTCAGTTGGCACCACTTCGCAAGAATCAAGGTTGGCCATTACCTGCTCTGACATGAATTAACTCGCTCCAACATAAGCCATACCTCACCGCCGAAGGCTCCTAAATCATCGCTTCACCCTTGTCCTCTCTTCAGCTAAACCGCCTCAACTCCACTATAAAAAGCACTGGAGACTTTTCTTCATCTCCTATTTCTCTCCTGGCTCTCCCCGAGAGCGTATCAAGGTAATATTATGAATTTTGGATATGGACATGTTGGATGGTATGATTAATGGTATGTTAATAAAAATAAAAATAAAATTATGATTTGGACACGGGTGAATATTGGCAATAGCTGGATGTGCATGTAACTTGCACGTAGATAAGGAAAGATTTGTCACCCGAGTTAATGTAAGGACCGAACTATGCTATTGTTTTCATGCCAAGATAATTATACAACCATAAGGGCTGGTATGGAATGGCTATAACTGATTAAGTTACTTAAAACTGGCTTTTTACATTGGAAGGTTCTAGTAGCAGGGTTGTTTCGGTTGGATTGATTGTAAGGGTGTCTACAGAGGTGTGGGTCAAACATATACCAATGCAAAAATATACGCTTTACTATAGGGAGAAGTATGATGTTAGGATGTGAAACCATTCATCGTACTTAGTGTACAAATATCTTTTGCCGTCATAGTAAGGGTTTGTCGGTACTGGGCTGGTGCAAAGTGTGTTAAATATGCATTGCAAAAAGAGATAATCATTCCCTGTGGGTAAAGTTGTCAAGTTAAAATAAAAAGTTGCAAAGTTATTTGTTCAATTTATTACAAATTTTTTGAGTTTTTTTGGATTTTTTTTGGAATTTTGGTATTTAAAGAAAATACTTTTCAATAACCTATTTATTGTTTATGGTTTTTAAAATCCAAATTTAAATTATAAAAAAAGTATGGAACTATCTTACTTAAATCTCAAATGGTTAGGATGACTTCTCTGAAAATTCTCATGAATTTTTGAAGCAATTTGCTATTTTGGAAAATCTAAAACTTCATGATTTATTGAAGTTGAAACACTAAAAGAATTAATGTAGAAAACTTAGAGCTTACAATACTATTAATATTTTACAAAAACACTAGCACGACCTCAAGATCATCCTAAAAAGTTTCCATAAAATTCAGAATTAATTTGATAGCTCTAGAATTTCTAGAAACTCACATTAGTAATTAAAAACTTAATTGAAATCCAGCTAAATCGAGAAATAGAAAGCACCTTGCTTGGGAAGCCGTTTCGCTATGGGAAGTTGTACCCTAAAAAACACACGTTTCTTAGTTAATTTCTCTCCCTCTCTCTCATTGACAAGTCGGGCCTGCTCATCAGCCCCAACTTGGTCGGGCCCGTGTGTCAGTCTCTTACCTTGTCCAGTGCATGTGCTACGCCCGCCCGTGACACTTCGTGCATGCTCTGGCATGCCAGGCCATGCACACATGCAGGAACTCGCTACCATGTCACACCCTACTTCGTTGTCGCTTTAGCAGCTTCCTCCACGCCTCATCTCATCAATCACATAGAGCTAAGCCACGGAACTTGCACCACACTCTGCTTTACCACGTGTATGAAGCCCCACTGAGCCATCGCCTTACCCTGTCACCTCGCCCTGCTACCTTCACTACTCCCCTGACACTCTGTGTGCTACAACTAGCTGGAAAATCCTAGGCCTCGCTCCGTCATTGTCCTTTCTCCCTAGGCCACAGAACCTAGCTGACGGACCGAGAAGCGAGCCACCTCCCCAGGGCTTAAGGTGCAAAATGACCACCCTATCCCCCCCACACTATCCCGCTTTTCCCTGCCCCAAATTGGCGCCTTTATGGCGTTGTGAAGCTCCATTGCCATCGAGCTTCCAAAGCAAGCCAAGCCTAAACAGCAAACCTAGTGAGCCATTTCCCGATTCCTTTGATTTGGACCATCCTGAGCATGCCCTGATCACAATTCCCACCTTGGTTGCAGCTCAAACTGCCCAAAGTGTCGTCGCCTTGCTCATCATCTTCCCTAGCTACAGTCAATGTTGCTAGCCCTCCCTGGTGAGTTAATGTCGCTGCCAAGCGCAAAAATAGAACCTTGGCACCTCACTGATGCTTTCCCTCACTTATTTAAGCACCATCACCCCTATGTTTCTTCCTCCTCTGCTCGCCATGCCAGCCGCCACAGAGCTTCGCTACTAGACAACTTTGGCCATCTTCGGCCACCATCGATGGTTCCCTTAGACTCCCCTCTATCCCCTCTTGCTATCCCGACCACCCACTCCACTTAATCCACCACCAAGCCTCACTCAAGCCTTCCCTATTATGAGTCGTTAACAAGCGGGCCCCGCTTGTCAGGTACCCATGCCCCCCCTCTCTCACACACGCACACAATACTAACATGTGGGTCCTAGGTCTCAGAAACATCATTATGTTAAAGATAAATCTAATTAACTTGGTTTTAAGCTATTGAGTCTATGACATGTGGGATAACTAAGGTTAATGAGTTAATTTTTAAAACCCAAACCAGTATTTAAGTATTGAGTCACTGACATGTGGAACCCACATATTAGTCAATTTGTTTTTCAAAAATAATAGAACCTGATAGATGGACCCCACCTGTTAGTCTCTACAAATTAGTTTAAAAACCTCAAAATTAAGAAATACGCTTTTAGTTCAAAGGAGAATATGTCTTCTATGTTAGAAGGCATAATCTCTGGAAAGACTCCTTCGATGTCACCCTTCTTTACCATTTTAGGTATTTTTTAGCCAATTTAAATTTAAATAATCATAACTTTGGCAAATGAACTCCAAATTGAGTGAAACCAATTTCTAAATTTTTCAAAAATCAAGCTCGTTCTGTTTCTAAAAAAATATTTTAATCGTTGACTCTGAACCAACTCAAGAACACAACGATCAAGGAAAACACCTCCTTTGACCATGTTGATCCTATTATTTCACTTAAATTATGTTGTCTTTACAAATTTATGTATGCATGCGTGTAATTTTAGTAAAAATAGCTATATTGTATGTATCGATAAAGGGAATTGCAGGTTTAGGTTGCTCGGTTCTTGCACTAGCTTGGGATTTTGAGACAAGGAACAATGAGGCGACTAAGTTTGGCCCTTAAATAGTGGTATGAAGTAGCTTGACTAGTATTTGAATGGAGAAAGTGTGCGACGGCCGGTCAAGGTTTCTTTGGAGCTCTCTCGGCCGCGGTACGGTGCACAATGTAGGCGAGCATGGGAGGTTGGCTTGGTAGAGATATCACGGAGGTCTCGGGTTCTCGTGATGTGGAGGCTAGAAGAGACAAAACGAGAGGCGGTGATCGGCGATCATTTCTCTGGCCATCTCATATGAAGGAGAGCAGAGAGGGGAGAGGAAGATGGAACTGGCAGGTGGGGCCGAAGGCCACCTATCAGGGAGAGAGAGGAGAGAAAGGGAGAGAGGCCGGTGGCTGCACGCAGGCCCGGATGCAAAGCAGGGCCACATGGCAGTCGGTGCAGTGCCCTGAGTTGGTCGGCTTGGTGCATTAAACGAAGGGGCCCATATGTCGGTCAAAAGAGGAGATTAATTTCAATTTGACTAGGTGGCAAGAAGGAATTAAATGACGTGTAAGAACGTCGATATAATTTTTGTACCTTTTTATTGAATATACTAGGTAAGTGCAATGCTTACTATAAAATTTGAGATAATAAAACTTGATAGATTATTTACTAAAAATCTGATATTGGAAATTGTTCAGAATTTTAAATGTTGTAAATGATTAACTTGATGGATTAAATTAAATTTTTAATTTTTGAAACTTTTACAAAAGATGCAAATTTATGTTCGCATACTTTAATAAAATTTTCAAATTTAAAACTTAATTAATTATTTTATAATAATTTTTTTCTCAAATTTTCATAATTTCATACTTGCAATAAATAAATTAAAAAGAGCATTAAATTTTATTATTAATTTTTAATAATTTTACCAGAGGTGAACAATGGTCTAAAGATCATATGGTAGAAATTTGGGCTACATTAAAGTTCAGTAAAATTTTATAAAAATCTTTTCTTACATTGTTCAGGATCACACATCATGTCAATAAAAATAATCCTTTTCTTGATTAAATGGTTTCACATCCATTTTTATTGCCTAAACTTGTTTCCAAAGATCTCTTAATATTTTATCACATTTTTATTTATATATATATTTTTATCTTTTTTACTTTTCATCTTTTTACTAATTCCAATTTTAATTACTTTCCATCAAAGAAATCACCAAAATAACAATTACATTCTAGAAATTCAAGAATAAATCAAATATATGTTTTAAATTTTTTTCTATTTTATTAGATTTTGGAATATTACAAATACTTCCATCAAACAAATGTAGACACTTCATATTATTCTTCCATGGTTATAATCGATTTTCTTCCTCTCACAGAAAATTGCAAATGACCTTTTGGTAATTTGTAAGGACCTATTCGCGATTCGGAGAAACGGAAAGACATTTTCGTAAAATTGCCAGGGCTCCACGTAGGGGGTCTCTCCGGGCGTGCTTCCTCCCGATTGTAATATTAAGGACCTATTCGCGATTCAGAGAAACGGAAAGACATTTTCGTAAAATTGCCAGGGCTCCACGTGGGGGGTCTCTCCAGGCGCGCTTCCTCCCGATGAGATTATTTACTAAAAATCTGATATTGGAAATTGTTCAGAATTTTAAATGTTGTAAATGATTAACTTGATGGATTAAATTAAATTTTTAATTTTTGAAACTTTTACAAAAGATGCAAATTTATGTCCGCATACTTTAATAAAATTTTCAAATTTAAAACTTAAGTAATTATTTTATAATAATTTTTTTCTCAAATTTTCATAATTTCATACTTGCAATAAATAAATTAAAAAGAGCATTAAATTTTATTATTAATTTTTAATAATTTTACTAGAGGTGAACAATGGTCTAAAGATCATATGGTAGAAATTTGGGCTACATTAAAGTTCAGTAAAATTTTATAAAAATCTTTTCTTACATTGTTCAGGATCACACCACTACTACAAAATGATACATCACTATCGCTTCATCTGTGTCGGTTCTAAACTTTTGACTAAAAAACCGATTGTGATACGTGTATGTCATTCGTAAATTTTGGTAATAGGTTATCACAATCGGTTCTTAGAAAGAACCGATTGTGATGAGAATCATCATCACAATCGGTTCTTTCTCAGAACCGATTGTGATAACTCGTTTTCTCATCACAATCGGTTCTGAAAAAGAACCGATTGTAATGAGGGGTCTCATTACAATCGGTTCTTTTTCAGAACCGATTGTGATGATATACCATTTATCACAATCGGTTCTGAGAAAGAACCGATTGTGATGACCCCCTCATCACAATCGGTTCTTTCTCAGAACCGATTGTGATAAGTCCATCATCACAATCGGTTCTTTCTAGGAACCGATTGTAATGAGGGACCCCTTACCACAATCGGTTCTTTTTCAGAACCGATTGTGATGAGACTCGCAAGGTTTATATCCTCTCGGGATGAACTCTCCTCTGTTGTTGGTGTTCTAGAGCAAAAAATAACCGTCGCCACCCCGAAAAATAGAACATACTCTTGTTGAAACTTAGACTTGTGGGAGAAAAATCTGAAATCCTTAAGGATGTGTGTTAAGAGGGTAAGTTGAAGCCCCAGCTTGAGAAGATTTCCCCTCTATTTTCTCTCAGTTGAGGTTTTTAGCATATTTATAAGCAAGCACTTAGTGGTGACGACGACACACATGGAACAAATTACATGCGTGTAGATCATTAAAGAGGGTTGTATTGTAAATAAAGTTGTAAGATTGCCATGTCTAATTGAGACAAGCTAATGCCATTTCAAGGGTAAAGTACCAGCAAAGTAAAAGTACAAACTTGCCAACTTGTTAACTTGCTGTGTTGAACCTATTTTAGTTAAAATATACAGGACAATACTTCCATAAGGAAGGAAAGGGAAGAATTTTTCCACTCAACGCATAATTATTAGTAATTACTTGCACATTCTTTCCACTCCATCCAAGAACAACACATAATTCCAAACAATTATTAAAACAATACCAAGAATAATACCGGCACTACTAGTCCTTTCATATTGTAGTCGGTTTCAATTAAAACTGACACTACTAATCAAACCTATTGCTTTTTGTGAAGGCAATGAAAGGAAGGCATTTCAATAGCATATATACAGAAAGTTTAGCAAAGTAGAGACCGACTCAGCTTGAACTTAAATTAGATGGAAAATAGAATTAAAGGTGTGGTGGACACCACATCACAATCGGTTCTATCTTAGAACCGATTGTGATGACACCCTCATCACAATCGGTTCTAGCTCAGAACCGATTGTGATGAGGGTGGTCATCTGTCGGTTCCTCACCGAGAACCGATTGTGATGAGGGTGTGATCACAATCGGTTCTATCTCGTAACCGATTGTGATGACACCCTCATCTGTCGGTTCTAGCTGAGAACCGATTGTGATGAGGGTGTGATCACAATCGGTTCTATCTCGTAACCGATTGTGATGACACCCTCATCACAATCGGTTCTAGCTCAGAACCGATTGTGATGAGGGTGGTCATCACAATCGGTTCCTACTCAGAACCGATTGTGATAAGGGGCCCCTCATCGCAATCGGTTCTCAACTTAAACCGATTGTGATAACGGTGTCATTACAATCGGTTCTTGTTCAGAACCGATTGTGATGTGCTCGTGACCGCCAAAGTGAAAATTGGGCGTCATAGTAAAATTGGACACTTAGTTAAATTTTGTAGCACCCAAGTCAGAGTAAATTCGAAGTATAAGAATACTAACATTAGTGTTCGGGTGCTTTGTGGGGTTAAGGGGAGGGAGACGCATTATATTTTCAAATGCTATCATAACAACACTACGGTACTAGATCATATAAGAACTCTGAAGTTAAGCGTGTTTGGGTGAGAGTAGTACTAGGATGGGTGACCTCTCGGGAAGTGCTCGCATTTGCATTAAAATTTGTGGCAAAACTCATTAGTTAAGCGTGCTTAGGCGAGGGTAGTACTAACTAGGATGGGTGAGGGTGACCTCCTGGGGAAATCTCTTCGTTTTGTGTTAAAACCGTCATAACAATGTTTAATAGTGAAAATGGCTCATCACAATCGGTTCTCTTAATATTTTATCACATTTTTATTTATATATATATATTTTTATCTTTTTTACTTTTCATCTTTTTACTAATTCCAATTTTAATTACTTTCCATCAAAGAAATCACCAAAAGGACAATTACATTCTAGAAATTCAAGAATAAATCAAATATATATTTAAATTTTTTTTTCTATTTTATTAGATTTTGGAATATTACAAATACTTCCATCAAACAAATGTAGACACTTCATATTATTCTTCCATGGTTATAATCGATTTTCTTTCTCTCACAGAAAATTACAAATAACCTTTTGGTAATTTGTAAGGACCTATTCGCGATTCGGAGAAACGGAAAGACCTATTCGCGCTTCCTCCCGATTGTAATATACTCCTAGTTGATATTTGGTGTAGCAAGTTGTAGCATTTAGCAACCTTTCACAAAAGCATGAAAGCCCCACATTTTTTATTGGGCCCCTCGATCTCTAGGCTTGGCTTGGGATTGCCACCCTCTCTCTCTCTCTCTCTCTCACACACACACACAAACATATGCATGCATAAAGCTACGTGCTCTCCCCTCCCAAGACCGTATCCACAATTCCACATCCCACATGAAACAAAAAGCTCGCACATTACGTTCTTCATCTCTCCTATAATATTCTTCTATTCACATTCCATGAAAACAAAGGCTAGCTAGCCACTAGATATCTACTGTTTAGCGTGTTTTAGCTACTCCAGTTGTTACCATATCTCTTTCTCACTCTCTCTCTCTCTCTCTCACACACACACACACACATTCTTTTTGACCAGTCCACCGTACGTCTACCCTTAAAACATCAAATTAACTGCAAGATCGAATGAGCCCTTTTGCTTTGCTCTTTTTTACTAGCAAAATAGCACATCAAAGGAGGGGGGAAAAGGAAACTAAAAGACAGAAAGGAGTAAGAGAGACCGAGAGAGCACATGGAAGCGGTATTTGGTTGCTGTCTAGGCCTTTCCTGGCTACATGTATGGTAGCTCATGATGCTTAGTGCAAAAGAGATGGAAATCAAAGAACACCCCTTGGATCCCAAAGCCATCATTGACCACTCTCTCCAGCAACCACTTGACCTATGCATGTACCTACATATCTGGTATGTAAGCATCTGTTTGTACATATTATAGTTACTAGCTGGTATAGTTAGGTCACAGTGGAGGTGCTTGCCATGATCAGTAGCTAGCGAGAGATCCAAGAACTATGCAAGCCCTCATCACTTTGATACAGATTACAGAAGAACGTAAGCACGAATCTCTCTGCTTTTTCTTCCCTCATATGATCCTCACACACATGAAAAGAGGAGCAGATCAAAAGAAGTAAAGGAAGGGAGAAGAAAGAGAGAGCGACGTAGAGGCTGCCCTTTCTTCTTAAAAGTCCCTAGCAAAAGCCTCTGCGCTGTGGAAACTTTGTCTCTCCATGAAACCTGATCTTTAGCAATTCATTAACTTAATTTGTTCGAACAAATTAAATCAACTGAGCTTAGTTGGTAAACACGACATGCATGTAGATGACCAGCCGATTAATTGATAGACCTATAGTTTCACATGTCATAGAATGCGATGTGCCATATCATGATATCAACCATTCATATAACGCATGCATGCATATTCCAGATATTTAGCTCGCTATATATGTTATCATAAAGTAATTACAACTACTTCATGCAGGAAAAGGGAAGGGGGGGAAAGCTATTTGTGAATATTCGCTTAATATAGTTTTCGTTCCATACGTGTATATATTTCCCATTCTTGTTGTATGTTCTTTCGGCTCATATTAGTATTTTGGATATCCCATATAATCTATTGTTCATAAGTATTCAGATTACAGCTGCTTGCCTAAAGGAAGGAGTCTTGAGATGCTAAAAAGCGTTTGCACCATTCACTTTAAAAAGGAGAAAAGGGTAGGCAGGCAGGCAGGCAGGAGTACTTACGATCGAGAAGCAAATTTCATCCATCTCGCAAAAGATGTCGAATCCCTAGAGACGCATGAATGATCGATCGGGCAAGCTGGGACAGCCGATCAAAGTTCCATTCCAGGTTTGTCTCGTGAACGTGATCACTAGATTGGAGGGAGAAGAGAGAGTTCGAAGGCATGCATGCATGATAAAAAGAGGCTGTCGTCCCAAGTTAGCTCATGCTAGCTATATCATGGATAGGTAGCTTAGCCAGCATCGTTGCAAACAAAGCAAACAGCTTGGCCTAATAAGTATGTTTCTCATGATGTAGTAGCCTCTTTCACTTTACCTCTTTACCCCCTCTAAGAAAGCTAAATTAGCAGCTGTTGCTTCTAGTTAATTAATTTGTCCCACACATGCATGCAATTACTGTGTTATGCAGGGTTAAGGCACCTGGTCGGCCAACTATCTACATGTGTATTTTGTCAAGTTCCAACGCTTATCCAAGATAGATAATTGCGCCGGGAAGTTGGAATTTAACTACGTTGTTTATAGTCAGTGATAAAGTAACCATCCTATAGTTGCAAAATGTACGATTCAAATGGGTAGGGAGAGAACGAAAATTCTCGCCAAAACTATGCGTTAATTTACTAGTACTGTTGTAGTGTAGTACTATATATATATATATATATATATATATATATATATATATATATATATATATATATATTACAATTACCATTACCAGCCTGGGACACCATGATCCAAAACGGGTATTTATTTGCATTATTTTTTTAAAAAATATTTAGGATGTTGAGTTTGACCACTTTACTAACTAGTTCAAACAAATTTGAACTGAAATTCGACGATAGTTTGAATGTAGGTATGTGCTGATTATTATATAAATCAACTAATTAAGCTTGTGATCTAAATTAGTTCGAATCTTTGTATTTGAGTATTTTTTTTTCAAAGGTATGTCTTTCATTTGAATTATTGTAGATCGTGTGTATATACCTTAAAATCGAAAGTTTCAAAAGATATATTTGAATTTGATTTGAATTCGTGCATTTAAAATTATGATGTCCGGACACCATAGTGCCCCTTGGAGTACACGACATCAGCTTTGATGACTCAACTTTCCACAAAAATAGCACTCATTTCGTTTGCTCGTACTACTAAGAGAGTCACAGAGAGATTGTGAATATCACTAATATACTAGTATAAAACAAAGAAAATTACGCTAGAGTAGCATCCTATGAGTGCGTGCATGCAGTACGATGTAAAGTAAAGAGCAGGACGTAGTACTAATCATCTCCCCACTTGTGTTTGTGTACACATCCAACAATGCAAAAGAAAAACCAAGCATATTCTATGTATCATGATTTTCAGTAAAAAAATTAGCATATAATATATATATACTGAAATCTTCATATGATTTCTTCTAATGTATTACTACGACATATATACCTGTTCAATTTTCATAGTTTCAGCAGGCTTGGCCTTAATTACCTCTTTTGGGGTGTACGTACGTAACACGAAAGCAAAAATCATGCAGAATCATTTTGAGCACACTGTGTGAAAAAGGCTAATATTAACGACAAGTTAGGAATTTACAGCTGTGCTCTTTGTGTGATTTTAGGGTTCATTATCAGATGGAGGGAAATGATGGAGGATCTTTCTTTCCAAAGGATCCTAAAGCACCAAACTTTAAGGTCCGAGAGGCCTAGATGCTTATGACTTCATTTTTTTTCGGTGTGTCTATGTAGTTAAGCTTTTCACACACCCCACTGCTTTCCAAAGACGAGAATGTTGGGCTTGTAAAAACCTAAAGCAAAGGCAAGAGAATTGAAAAGGTAAAAAAAAAAACAAAAGGAAAAAGAGGCAGAGATCCTTTTATAAATCACATTCGACTAGCATTAAAAGGAGTGCCGTTTTGCTACATTTCTTAAGGGGAAGATTGATCCTTTGCCTTCTAAAGTGGCCCCTCCTTTGCACAAGCTCTAAGTTTTGAATCCTTGTGTTTTTGCACCATCAGTACCACGCCATGTAGCTTCTGGTGAATCACACAAACTACCAGCATTGATATATATACTTTTATATTGGGAATATTTAACTTCTCTAAATCCATATGATGAACTTGTGGTTTTGTGCTACCTTCCATTAGTTGATCACCATAGCCTTGGGGTCCAACGTACTTTATGTGTGTACTTTATTATATCAGGAAAGGTTCGGTGTGTCTGCTAGTACCCACCCTTGTCTGATTAACAAGCTGACTCATTTGTCCCATATGATATATGCATATCGATATAATCATTGTTGGTGAATTGCTAAACCGTAAATAAAAAATTAAACCTAGGTTATGTGTGTATATATATAATTCCAGCTAGCCCAATTGCATGCCCAACCCCCTACATCCAAACAGGTGCTTAGATTATGTTGCCCTGTCAGGAATACGTATGTGTACGTACGTCCTCTCACATCAGTGTACTATAAATTGAAACGGACTACTTCTGAATTCTGATAACTGTATAAACTAAAACTGCACCTAAATAGTTGATTTGGTCGAAGGCGTATAGGGAGGATCGATGCTAAACGAAAGAATATGTACACCCCTTCCGTTTGTCAAGAAATATATAGGACTCGCAATTGATTAATTATTTATGGGAAACTTGCATAAATATATACCACTGCAAACTAAATTTAATGATTGTGAAAGTTGCCACTAGATGTCTCAATGACATATATGGGTCTGAGACCAACATGTCAATCTCGTACCGAATAGTATTTTCCAAAACCATGTCATTTAATTTTCAATAGAGCCAATTTTGCTGGTTTTTTCCTTGATTGCATTACAAGTGCTTAGGGTTTAGAAGGAAAAATTAATGAACATGATATCGAAGCAATTGTTACTAATTAGTTGATGTAAAGCAACCCTCAACTCTCTATCGATAATTCTAAATGAGTTATTTAGTATCAAACTATGAAGAAGAAACATATATTTTTATGTACTTCAACTGTTGTCTTTGTTCTTTTTGAAATGGTACCCTTCTCTGACCCGAGGCAGCATTTCACACATTTCTCACACATTGTAAACCCGTAGTTTCGTTGACACGCTGAATCTGACCTTTACATGTTGACAGATGTATACTTAGTCATACATGGATCGAAATGGTCTTCTTTTTGCTTGACTGGTAACCGTGATCAAATATATCCATGCATCTATATATGAAATACTAGTACATTAACACACAAGGATATCCAATCCATATGCTGCCCCAAAATATATTGATCACCATTAGAAATTTACAAGTGCTTTTCCCTGCATGCTCAACAAGACACACACACACATACATATACATATATACATATATGTATATATGTATATATATATACATATATGTAAGTTCATTCCATCCAATCTCATGATCTACCCAAACAAAAAGAAATTAACAAGAAAAACTAACAATTAACCAGACCAACAACATGACAGAAACATTTAGAAGATTGATCAATTTCGCATTAATGATCGATTAGAAGCCCCCAAAGAAACCAAACACGTAATGATCGTCAGACACGATTGATAATCAAACACAACTGCTCCGGTGGTCTGAAGAACAATGCCCGGTCCACTGCCTTGAGCAGCCCTGCATCACCGAAGCAACACTCCTCCACATCATCGTCATCCACGCTCATGTTCAGATCGAAGCAGGACGATGACGAGGCGGCGATGGCTTCCTTTTGACGATGATCACTTATGCCCTCCCCCTCGATCTCGGCCTTCTTCTTCTTGATCGTCAGTGGCGAGCATGCTGTCGACCTTGAGTCGAAGGTCTCGCAGCTGAGGACGATGATGGCGTCGCCGAGGGAGGCCTCGTAGCCACCGTGGCTCCGCACCACGCCGCTCTCGATGGCCTCCCTTATGCCCAGCTGGCAGCGCCAGTCGGCTTGCTCGACGCCCTCCATCAGAATGACGCGGTGCTGGTTGTCCCGCACGGCTTCGAAGAGCCTCTCGAGGTGGCCCCGGATCGCCTCCGGCCGCGGCCGCTTGTTCCGGATTTGCTCGGTGGGATCCGACTGCGCCGGCGACGACGACGCGTTGGCGCCGATGGACACGAAGCTCTTGCGTGAGCCGAAGACGAGGCTTGCGAGCTCCCTGGCCACCCTCAACTTGCCGTCGGTATCGCCTCCGACGAAGAACATCCATGTCTCCTCTTTTGCATTTACGGGCTTTACGCCATCGTCGCGCCTCTTCGCCATGCCCGACCGGCACCGGAGAACCGTGCTTGCGATCTCGGGCACGATCTCCTTCTGCCACGGCACCTCCTTCTCCAGCGCGCCGCAGAGAACCTTGAGGTTCTCAGCGCTGAGCTCCTTGAACTTGGACCAGCACTCCACCTCCACCGAGCCATTCGAAGCGCTGGAGTCGCGGGACTTGGCCTTTGCGTGCAGAAGCTTGACGCCACCAGCGTCGTCCATGTCGCCGCCGTCCTTGGCCTTCCATGGGTGCTTGGGCTCGTGGACGTCGGCAACAAGCCATGGCTGGTACGGTTGGTGCAAGTGGTAATACTGCTCGTGGGAGGAGGCAGAGGAGGACGGCGACACCACCGTGGAGAAGTTTAGAGTGGTCCTCTGAGACGGCGAGCCGCCGCATGCCGAGCTCCATTTATTGCAATGGGGAGGCTCCTGCATTAAGTACAGTGCAACAAAACCTAGTTTATTCTCTCATACTCATCAAGTCGAGTCGAGTGCTAAGATTAAAATGTTAGGCTCATTGTGCAATGACAATGTTATATATGTGTGTATTTACCTGATCGAGGCAATGATGAAGCCAAGGAGGAATGCTCGAAGATGGCATGATTGATCTTGGCAGTGCTTTGGTGACATCAAACTTCGTGGAGGAGCAATCACCGTAGCAGCAGGTGGAGACGGCCATCATCTGGCCGGAGCCACCAGCGTCCAAAAGCGACAGGCAAGGCGACGTCGATCCGTTTCCACTTCTGTCGCACTTCGCTTTGTTGATCGACTGGTGATTGACTGCTATTGCACTGCCAAGACAAAAAAACGGTAATAAGATTCATCTGTCACACGTACCCCAACTCCAATTGATCGATCATGCCTGCCTGCATGTATACTCTTTGCGGAGTAGCACAGATGTCTAATCTATTGGAAGCAATACATGAAACTACTGTACATTAACTGTTTGGATAAAATAATACTCGTGTGTACTAACTACTAACTAGCTAGCAAGAGGATGTGAAGAGAAAAGGTGTAGGAAATAAAGATACCAACTAAAGAGAGAATGTGAAGCTGATGACCTATCTACGTGTATAGCTTTTGTCTGAAAAGCATGGAAAAGATGCAACCTTTCACTCGCTGGTGGCAGGCAAGAGGAAAGGGCTTAATTGTGCCAGCTCAACATACATCGAATGCTCGCAGCGTCACAGTATGGAAATCCAAACGCATCGTTGATGCGATCATGCGAATGAACAAGCTAACACGAAACAGAAACAAAACACTTGGAATCGATCGATCAATTGATTAGTGTTACCTGTCGACGTCGACACATTTGAGGCTCAGCGCGAGGCTGCCGGCGGGGACGGCGAGCGTCTGGAGCCCCCAGAGGCTCTCCAGCGAGGGGTGCCCCGCCCTGCACCTCATGTAGGTCTGGTACGTCCCGTAGCCGACGAGCCAGACGCCGGCGCCGGCCCCGGCACCGTCGCCGCGGCACGCCAGGGCGCGCACCTCCGCGACGGCGTGCTCTACGGCGCAATAGTAGTAGCAGCTCGACGCCGCTCTCATCCCCGCCTCGACGCGCCCAGACCAGAACTCGGCCGCCCACCTGAGGTCCTCCACAACGAGCACCACGGCGCCCACCCTGCCGACGGCCTTGACGGCGCACCCGAGGTCGGCGAGCCGCCGCTCCGCCTCGTCCCTCGGCGCGTCCTGGAACCTGGACAAGCTGAGGAAGACCACCTGAGCGCCCCGCAGGGCCTCGTGCCTCGCGTCGCCGCGCTTGATCTTGTCCACGGCCGTTCGTGCCGCCGCCTCGGCCGAGGCCGAGCACTCAGCGATGACCATGACCCGCCTCTTGCTCCGGGTGGCCAGGCAGTCCAGGATGGCTGCGACGTCCTCCTCTCGAACTTGATCGAGATGTAGCTTACTAGGTTTGGTTTCTTGAACTGGTGAGCTACTAGCAGCTGTGCTAGGGTTAGGGTTTTGGGATGCAGCAGCAGTGGTGGCGGTGGTGCAAGGGTTGTCTCCTTCGACGGAAGAGACGGCCTGCTCTACGTTGGCCTTGACCTGGGTGCTGGAGAAGCCGGCCTCGCGCATGACGCGACTGACGCTGGGGTCGTCGAGGATGGAGATGACGAGCTGCTCGAGCTCGATCCTGACGGCGAGCACCGGCTGCTGCTGGGTCTCGACGGAGCCCCGTCGCTGGTGCGCCTGCGCGCGCTTGAAAGCCGCGACGAGCGCGTTGGAGAGGGACGGCGGGTAGTAGACGTGGCCGTGCCCGTGGTGCGGTCCGAGGAGCGGCGAGGCCGATGCTGAGGCGGGGAGGCGGTTGAGCGCGACGTTGAAACAGAGCTCCAGTGCCTTGCACTGCAGCGGGTGAGAGTGCGACCGGAGGCACGCCGCTCGGAGGAGCCCCGACGGCGCCGCCGCCTGCAGCATCGCGCTCGCCACATGTAGCGGGGTCACCTGCGCGTTCCCACGGTGCTGCGCCAGGCTCACTGCCTGCTTCACCACCGCCGCCGCTGCCGCCGTCAGCGCCTGCTGTACCGTGCAACCCCCAGCTCTCATCTCCAACAATCTTGGTTGCTAGCTAAGCTCTCCTAGTAGTATCAGATCAACTTGCAGTGATCAAATTAAAGAAACTAAATTGGCAGCTAGCTACCCACACACACACACACACTAGTTGATGTGAAGTGTCTCTTGATTAGCTATAGCTGCAACTGCGCGCGCGCGAGAGAGAGATAGAGATGTATGAATAGATGATAGATATGAGGGGTCATTGGTAGTGGGTTGTCTGGCCGGCCTGGACAGCTGCTGCTGCTGCTGCTTTATATGCTGTTTGGTGCCTGTGTGCTCATCTTTTGCAGGATGCAGTGTTAGGTACTACTACTGAGGTGAAGTCTGGTTGGATTGTTTGGTGTTTGGCCTTGTGCTTTTCTTGTTGAGGAGGGCTGAATTTTTTTTTAGAGAAGGGAAGAGGGTTTATTTGGTCCAAAGTGGATTTGTGGTGTGAAAAAGTGGATTGCATGTGCTGACAAAGCAGATACAAAGCTATTTCAGCTTTCCCTCCATCTCTCTCCTCTCTGCCTACAAGACTGTAACTTGGTAGCTCATTCAGACAGCAGCACTAGGACTCGGAGTGTAGTACTAGCATATGGATGTGCACTGCACAGTATCTGTAACTAGATTGTTTGTTTGTTTCTCGTGTCATGCATGTGTGTCATCAGATCAGCTACCAGTGCCTGCATGCCTCTAAAGAATCAAACTACTAAAGACTTGGGGCTCATTTTTACCATATGCATGCATGCATCGCATCAAAGTGAGTAAACCGATCCTTCCTAAAATTTGGAACCTGATCTAGAAAGATTTGGGGTGTCTTCGAGTTAATCATTGGTGCAGTAGCACTACTCTACTCCATGCTGATGCAAATGAGTTTGTGCATTGATCATCTGTGCTTTTTGCCAAGCATTTTTTTCCCCAAATCTGGCCGGCCGTGCTGCAGGTAGAGGAGGAATATGTGGGATGGGATGCCTGCGCCAGGGTGCTTCAGAGCCAGAGATTCCATTTGCTGCTTTCTCCAGTAAAGAATTTTTTGTGCCAAGGACATAGCGTCTTTAATCTAATTTGTACCAATGGACAAGAAGATACATAGAGAGGATTAAGTCAAATAAATTCACAATATATAGTAGTGATCTTCCTCTCGTGTATGAGGAACAAAAAAGGAACGGCAGAAACACCCCCAGTCACCGGCGGAGCCAGGGCCCGACGGGCTAAGGCTGTTGTCCGAGCTCAAAGCCTAATGACCATATAGTTCTAGGGCTAGCAAATGGGTCCTCTAGTGGCTTATCTAGCAGGATTCAAGTCTAGATTACATGGCAATTGGCAACAGGCACTCAAGCTCAGCCCAGACCGTAATTAAATTTGCTCAGGCTCTGAATTTTTTCTAGCTCCGCCACTGCCCTCAGTGGTTAATTAGTCTAGAGTTTGAAAAGCACATCTAAGGTTGATCTAGCCCCGGGCTCGCTTCAGAGTGGTTCTCACACCTCAGTCAAGCATGGCGATTGCACAATCAACACAGGCGTGAGCCATCTCCTCCTCTACCCAAATCCCAGCCATCGTCTCGCCTCCTCCGTCGAATACCTCCTCATTCGCCCCTGGTCACCAGCCACACCTCCTCTCCACCCAACTTCACTACGCTAGGGCATATACAGCAACAAGTCTAGTGCCGGCGGCCGGTGGTTGAGGTAGTATAGCAGCTCAAGGTCGGAGTTGAGATATATGGAGGAGAACCAGGTGCCAAATAAGATGTAACTGTTAGATTTAGAGCACGGCAAAATAATAGAGACAATGATTTAACGTGGAAAAACCCTTTCGGGAAAAAACTACGGGAAACAATCTATTAAATTGTTCAAGGATTACATGTACATAGGGGTGGCTTATATAGCCAAAGAGTCCGTATCATAGAAGGCAAGGACTACAAAATATGGTAGGTTGGGATTTGAGGCATATTCCTAACAAACCTCTCCTTGACTCAAAATCCGTAATAAAGATTTGTCTCCAAGAAACAAAACGGCATCAATTGATTCCATTAAAGGATCGATTCATATGGAAAATTTGGATATGGGGTTGTCTATACATCAAGTGACAGAAAATTTACTAAACTTCAGTCATTTTTCTCAACTCTTGGATGAAGATCTAACCTCACTATAATCACTAGCTCTCCCCTCGCTTCCTATATAAAACCCACCCCTCACCACTAGGACAAAGACGGAAACAAAGAATTGTTCTAATATATATATATACATATATATATATGTATATACATATATATATGTAGGTAACAAACCTCTGCAAAATACAAATACGAAAGACAAAAAAAAAAAAAGAACTGACCAAGACAAGAATAAGTATATCTAGGTGATATCCAACAAATACAAAAACAAATATAACTAAATATTATAGTAAAACTGTGCTAAAATTGCACATTACTAGACACTACAATTTTAGATTTAGTATTGTGTAACTTTAGATGACTAAGAGATAAGAAAATTTCAGGCCACAGACAATTAGCAAAACTTATTTCATAATGAGGGGCTTTAGCCAACTATGGACTTGTATAGGGTGGTGCCACAAAAATACTTGCAGGGGGGTTTTGAAAGAGTGACAACTAGGTATTTTGCAGTACCCACCAAAAAAATGGCCTAGCAAATTAACTTGGGCCATTATGCATTATTGAATGTTATACATATTTGAGAGATTGTTTTCTAGTAATAGTGAGATATATTGACACAAAACTTAATACATACATAGTCACGGAATAAAATTAAATGGACCCATCAAAAAAAAAATCTGCTAGCTAGCTAGTAGTGATCAATGGCAAATGTGAAGAATAAATGTTGCTAAATTTAGTAAGGGACCCATGTATGCTTTGATATGCAAGAAGCAACTATAGCTGAAAGAATTTGTTCCCTTTCTGCTTACAAATTACAATCGAGTTCATGCAAACAAATGGCCACCCCAACTTTAAAGGAGTGAACTAATAATAGAACTGAAAAGAAATGCGTCACCTTACATCAAGAGGGAATAAAACACACCACGCATAATCCAGTGACATATGCTTCCTAGTACAGTGATACTTTCTGCATGCACCTGTTGTACGTAGAATTATACGGTCAAAACAGATAATTAGCATGCATGCAACGGGAAACGGCCGAGAATCCCCTGCAATGATGATGATGCAACATTTGATACTTTATGTCATCGATTTGATGGATCTGATGTGGCCTGCACTGCGGTGACCTTTCATCTTTTGAGAGGGGCCCTGAATCCCAGATCGATCGATCAATAACAAGAAGAGAGATGATCTGGACACACTGTGTGTGTATATAACTAGTAAGGGCGTCTGCAACGGTGTAGTCAACTACTAGCTATAAAAAATATACATATCATCTATAGATAGCTAATAGACAACCATCTTCAATGGACTAGCTATAGCATTGTCTACAAAATTAAATATAGGCCCATATGTAAGAGGTGATAAATGCCTTGGAATCAGCTATAGCCTGACTATAAGTTAGTAGTCAGTCTATATCTCTCTCTTCTTTTTCTCTCATCCACCTAAGCAAAATGCTGAGTTGGCACCCTTATAGTAAGCTGAAGTGGCACCATTGCAGATGCCCTAAGAGTAGCGCAGCGTACGCTGCGCCAGTCAGAAGGATAATAATGAGTTAGGATCTTTATATGTTAGGAAGCAGAATAATTCATACGTAATTTCATAATAAAGTATATTATAGAAATTAACTGCCTATGTTGTTACCAATGCACGGATTACGTCTCTCAAAAAAACAATAATAATAATTCGATCTGCTTGTGATGGAGACAACAAAACACATCGCAACCCTACAATTAAAAAAAATATCTTGCATAAGTATGTCATGGTAATCTTGGACTGAAAGGCATAAGTATGATAGAAGAATTACTACGAATTCATGTATGATGCTTTCAGCAGTAATAGGAACGCTCATGGAAAAACACATAAGCATAACCAACTAAATTGATCGACGAAGTGCAAGAACTATTAAGAAATAAGGCAGCTATTTAGTACATGAAGGCTTTTTGTTTGCTATTCTCAGAGGCAGAACAAACAAAGCAAATCATAGGAGAAATACATAAGCATAACCAATGAAATTAATTGGTGAACTAAAGGACTCTAAACACATGGCTGTCATGGCACTACAAACCACTGAAAAGGAAATTGGCAATTATTATTATTAGTTTCAATTTTAGAGCTTAGAATTTAAATTAAAAATTTAGACGTCAAAACCCAAACTCAGCAAAACCGAGATGCAGAAAGGGAATGTTCAAACAGAAAAGCTATAACTGTGAAAAACGGAGACCCACATGAGGCTATGGTACATACGTGAGCCAATTCTTTGCCTTTGTTGACAATCCTGCCATTGCAAAACAAAAATCCATTCATGGTTAATTATCAACTACAATCACACATACGGAGAAATCACAACATGCATATTTTTGAATAACTGAATATCATACCAAGACTTAAGCTCTAATAGCAACTTGAAGAAGGCAGCCTGCAGAAAGCAAGGAACATATGTATGTTTTTGTGCCTTGGGTGTTCCAAAAAATTGTCAAACCAATTGGTCTTTTTTTTTTCTTTTTTTTCCATCAAGTGATCTTAAAAGTTATGCCCTGTAAATGCAAGCACACAAAAGATGTGGCATTCTTCTTCTCCTTGTTTTTTAAGATGAAACATCCGAAGTACAGATGCAGAGTTTCAGGCTCTAACAACAGAAGAAAGAGCAAGTTGCCAAGTTCTCCTAAGACTTTCAGACTAACAAGGAGTTATTCTAATGGGACGGTTGCAAAATAAACGATAAAAGATTTTTCAGTATATTCGGAAACTAAATAGGCTACTATAAATGTAGTTTTAAGTTTGAACCCTAAATGCCAAGTATTATCACCATAACTACCTTGATGTAATTGAGGCTTAAGCCAGCAAACAATTGTCTCCAACCCTGCATTTGTTTGTTAGTGGTCAAAGTTAAATAAGCTTGATTACACACTTACTACGGCGAGTTGGTGAGATCTGGTTGTAAACGGAGGGAGTAATGCAGTTTAAAACTAATTTCTAAGGGGAACAAATAGTAAACCTGTCACAGATTTTTTGACTGTTAAATTTATTAGTTACCCTAGTGAACCAATTCAATACTAAATACTATACTACGGTTGTGCTCTGCAATGAAGTGTAAATGTGGAAGTACAGAAGTAAATAGCAATCTAGAATGGTAAAAAATAAGCAAGCTCAGGAGATGACCAAAGAAGACATTTTTAGTTAAATCAGAACCTTACAACTCCTGTGTTACTCATAATTGAGTGGCTCCTCATTTTCCAATCAAAGGTAAGATATCAAAAGGCTTGTAGCCTATTGGAAACATATTTCTTTCTTTCTTTATGTCCGTCGAAAGCTATTTCAGACACGTGTTAGGTCATACTGTTATCTTGTGCAGAGCAGGTATGAGCTCCAGAGAACAACAGGAGAATATTAATTTAGAATTACATGATGTCGAAATGAAACCTTATCCTATTACAATTAATGAAATGTATATCGAATAGGTGAAGCAGGAATGTCAAACCAATGTACATGGCTAGAAACAGCCAATGTGGAGCCAAGTAGCCAGTGCCTTTGCTTGTGCCAGTGCATAGCAGAATCACGTTTTGCAGTACTGGAACCTGCATATGCCTGCAACCATTGAGAGGCAGTATGATACATTAATTGCATAAGATATTTGTGTGATTAAATCAAACGCTCAAAGAAATAAACAATGTAGAAGGCATACGCAGGAGGATAGTTCCGGCCACAGAAAATGCGCGTAGCGAGTCCAATGACATCTGGTTCTTGTCAGATCTAGAGAAAGGAAGTCAACCCATGAGCAAGAACAAAGATAGATGAAACTCACCTGCTTGTGTTTTAATACCTGCAGAATTAACTATGATGCATCAAATGCAAAAAGTATGCTGTGGCTCCCAACGAAATAGTTTTTCATTCTTTGCAGCCATCTATTCAAGGACAGGGGTGCATGAAGCTCTATCACCATTAAAACAAAATATTTGTCTGCAAATGTAATGAAGCATACCTCCAAGAGATTGGGATCTTGCCTAGAACTATCTTGGTCTCATAAGATGAGGAAGGATGCTTCCTTTGCTCTGGAACTGCCTGAAAACATAAAAAATAAAAAACAGAAAGCAAGTCAGCAGATTGTTGTCACATGAATATATTGGCTATAAAGCATAAATGTATCTCAGCTACTATATAACATTCCATATTCAAAGATGCAAGAAATACAATGAACATGGCTTCACTTACAAAGATATGCCCAGGAACATTTGGACTCAGTGCGATTGATGCAACCTTGTAGATCTCCTCCACTGCCTGTCACATCAAATCAGAAGAGCAATCAGAGCACGATATTTAGAAAAACGGAAGATTTGCTACCATCCAAGCTTGAAGAGTAAGTTTTTGTACTGCAGATAGTATAATACAGCAAGCGCCTAATCTTATTTAAGCACTTAAAACTATCCCTCATTTCACACCACAAATTATACGTATGCCTGTTCAAATGCCTCTATAAATCCTTTTTCTATGTCAACCAATTCAAAAGCCTATACTTCTACTACACACTATAATGATAATAATAATGTCCACTAAATATGTAATTGTTTCAAGATTTGTTTTGAGTACTGCAGCAAACCGTTGTTTGATATAGGTCTTCTAACCTCAGGTTCTTCTGATTGGAGGCACTCAAAATTCAGCTCTATGAAGCCATCACAGGATCTGAGACAAACAAATTCGCTAACTCTAAGACATAGGAAACATTGTTTTCCCCGTTGTTATATATATGGAAGCATACTTTATGATGTATAATTAGTTACCACAACGAAATTTAATCGATCCTAAATATCATAATCTATATAATATGGAAAAAAAGTACCATGAAGAACCATGGAAGCAAAATGCTAACCTGGTCAGGGTGTTGACTTTCTTTGCCTGAATGTCGTACATCTTCTTGACGGCAGCCTTGATCTTCTTCTTGTCTGCCTTGAGGTCGACAATGAAGACCAGAGTGTTGTTATCTTTAATTTTCTTCATTGCAGATTCAGTGGTAAGGGGATACCTGAGGATCTGCTACTGATCAAGCTTGTTCCTTCCAGGCGTACTGATTCTTGGGTATTTTGGATCCCTAGCCTTCTTCTAGGTCTTGGGGCGGTGAAATGTTACAGATGTGCGGACCTTCTTGGCTGACTTCTTGATTGCCCCAGACTTCACAGCCTTGGCAACCTTCAAGGCTTGGGTCTTGACATCACCCATCTTGGCGAGAGCAGCTAGTCACGATTGGATCAACTAATCAGCTCATGCAACTTATGCAGTACCCAGTAAACCATACTTGAAAGGCAGATTGAAGTAGGCTAGTGTATTCTCATGAGATGACTCACTACAGTAAGTCAAGTTTCCGGCACAATGTAAAACAGTTCAATGTGTATATTGCTAACTATATGGAGAGCATAATATCTGAGCTGCCTTCCATTTGCAAAAGAAATGCATGCACCACAATTTGTCAATTATTTGTCAAACAACAACCATAAATGGACCAACAAGTGGCAGTGTAGATCATTGCATTTGATTTCCGTTATACCAAAAACCTTCCTTGGGTAAAGAACAACATACAGCATCGAAAGGAATACACGGTATAGGCCCTGTCAGAGGCACGGTAGAGAACAAAAGAAAATTCGTAAACGAAACAAATAAGAACAAACAAAAAAAGAACAAGCCGATAACAGAAGAAAGCACAAAAATAACAAACGGCGGAAGGATCTGGCAGAAGGGCAATGGAAAAACAAACATAGTAAAAAGGAAATCAATAGCTAGCCAACACCATCAAAGCAACAAAGGTAACAACAACACATAGATAAAGAGAATTACACACCAAGCATCATGAATAAAACAGTAAGGGCCAAAATTACAATAGAAAAAATGTGCCAACATGGATAAAACAGCAAGGGAAAAATTACAATACCCAAAACGTGATGATGAAAGCCATTCCCGGTAGGGACAAGCAAAACGTACCATGAACACACGCCAAGGAACGATGTCGGGAAGCACCACCGCTCTCCATATATCAACAATACGGAGGCTTCAGCAAGCACACACAAAGAACCATTTTTGCCTAACTATATTACTTAGCCGTTTCAGTATAACACAGGCAGAAAGCCTTTCCTAATCACATACGGACCAGCACGGCAACCAACCTAATAACAAAGGAATCGAATGGTAAATACCAAATACGATAAAGAAAGATCGACACCAAAGGTAAAGCAACAAAATCCAGCCACTAAAATACGTAGCAGACCTAACGCCGTGAACGACATCCAGACAAAGGCCATAGCCATAGACAAAAGCAGAGCACATTACACAATAAGCACAGCGAAATCGATACGTAGCTAAAGCGTTACGGAGCACGCAGCATGACACAGGCAGTCAGATATACATGGAATCAAAATGGCACAAGGCTTGGAGAGACAGCCTAACCTGAAAATACGTATCGACGACCACAATGCCCGAAGAAGTGCACCAACCTTGATCAAGGGCCGGAATAAAGTTAGCAAGACGGATTGAACTACATGCAGACAACAAAAGTAAATATAAATAAGCGAACGGAATAGCAGGCAAGGCGACGCTCACAGGCAAAACAATAAAGCACAAATCGGCTAACGACAGCGACACCAGGAAAGCAACAAGCCGACCAACGAGACGGATATCAGGAAAGCAACAAGCCGACCAACGAGACGGATATTAGGAAAGCAACAACACGACGAATACGGAAGCGAAAAGAAATACCTAACACAGGATGACCCAAAAAGGGAAAACTGCAAGCGTCCTAACACGAAAGCAAGAAAGAGGAGGAAACAACAACCATACCTGCGATATAAACCCAGGGAACCACGGCAAAGACCGGCAGACAAGCGTAACGAAATGGGGCGACTCAACGCAAGTTCCCCGTTCTGCAAAGGCTCGGAGAAGACCAACAGAACGAAACACGGCGATTCAACGCATGGGCCCCATTATGCAAGAGGTACGAAAACGTCTTGGTCAAGCGAAAACTCAAAAGGACACAGCAATGTATATCACACAAACGGTGGAGATGAACCACGGGCAAGCCCAAACGAAGCGGAAAAGAAGGCGCAACGGCGATACCTACAATCTAAACAGGGGGAAGAACCAGGAATAACCACGGAGCTAATGCCACAACGGCGGCGCAGCAACAAAGAAGGAGACAAGAAATTCCCTCGCCCCACTGAAACAATCGCGCCGAACGGAAGCAGCTCCAAAACCAGGCTTCCTCAAGAACCCACGACCGAACTATGACGGAGAACACCGGGGAAAGGTAAGGCTAAAACGGCTGCGACTAACGGCAAGCCGTCAACACGCAGTACAATGCGACGCTGGCCGATTTAACGAATGGCAAGCCTTAGGCGGAGAGGCTGAACGAAGATTGCACAGCCGGCACGCGTCGACGAACGAATGGCAGTCCTCGGGCGAAGAGGCCGAACGAAGACAAACGACGTGAACAGCGCACGGGGAAATATCGAGATGCCAAACGGAAGCAGGAGGCCAGGGCACGAAACACGATGCAGACAGGTGTGACAACGCGTGTGGCATAGACGAGACGACCGCATGATACGTGCGAGGCGGGACGAAAGGAGCGGTGCACGGCAAGAAACACGCTACACCGGATTAAGAGACGAATGGCAAACCCAGCGAAAATACGGCGACGACGCAGGCCACCAAGCCGACGTGGCACATCCCAGGAGCCAGCGTTCCGACGGCTTATAATATAAGTTAATATATGTAAATGTATGTATCTATGTATTCCAAGTAGTTTAATTTGTGCTTTGATCTCAAAACAATCGATCGGGAAGTGTGTACTGCCTCTTTCCCTGTGGACTTGAAGTATACGGAATACAATGTCATCCATATACTATATGCGTATGTATGTATGTATGTATGTATATATATATATGTATATGTATGTATATATATACGTATGTATACATCCATATAGGGATGAAAACAAACCGAATATGAACGGGTAATGGTTCTATCATATTTTATTATATATTTTTTTCTTAGATACAAAAACGGATACACATAACCCAGATATGAATACAAATATAAATAATATCAAATATAGATACAGAGTGAATACAAATCGAAAAAATACGGTCACGAATATTTATCAGGACATGAAAACCCTTTAAATTGTACAAAAAAAACATAACTATTTTATTTGATCCAAACATTTGTGAAGAACATGTAATGACTCAAGATATGTATTCTTTGTTGAATTATGTTCAAAATAATAAAGTACGTATTTATGAGTTTTTGTGCATTTTAGAGAACATTTAAAAGTTGAGAAAATGTTGGAAATAATTTTGTTAAATGATTGTAATGCCCTCATTTTTGGTACAGAATACCAACAATGGGTTACATGTGCATACTATGTTAATTAGTTTCATGATTAGTAGCTAGCACACACATTTACAAAGTTCAAATCACATCCATACACAATATATTACATATATTGGCAGAAGTACTTATATAATATGACCAGTAAGGTCGATTAAAATATAGCAGAAAAGGTCAGAATTCTTGTAGTGCCTCATAACCCTCAGGCAATTGACAACGTATAAATCCTAGAAAGCTCATCAATAGATTCCCCATATCCTACGGTATAGAAAGTTTCGTTGAGGTTTTCTGTACCTTCACCTAAAAACAACAATAATAGAAAGGGTGAGTACATTGCGTATTCAGCAAGACTTGAAGTATTTGCAAAATCTAAAATATATGCAAGCCATAATAAGAGAAAGGCTACTACGGTTATTTTGCCAGGAGCCAAATTGAAAGTGAAATTTTGTAAAAGCAATTGATAGTATATAAAATAACAAGTAAGAATAACATAAATGTAATAAGTCACAGTCCTTCGTAAGCATCAATTCGTCCAATCCCAACACATGGTATAATATCTAAAAGCAAATCTTTGCCAACACATGGCACAACAGCTAAAATCATTCTTGCCAACACATGGCAAAGCATTGAATCATCTGTAGGGTAAACTCACCAATACTAATTTTAAAGTTCCAATTCATTTTATGAAAATATCAAAATCAACTAACTAGTGCTAGTGCACCAAGAATCCCATGATCGCGGGAATGGCTTTTCGAAAAGATTTTCACTCTGTAAAGGTGTACAGCTTTACTCACAAGTTATGACCTTTTCTTTTTGGCTCTGTTTTCATGCTTCCATTTTCGTGTGGCCAGAATGTTCATGACAAAAATCTTTACATTACCTAAGTAACTTTGCAGCAGCCCGGTGATGACAAACCCTTGGCTATGGTGACAGAAGATATTTGTACATCCATTTACTCCCAACAGTCCACTCTTGTTGGAGTACAATGTTGTACTCTCAACAATTTACTCCTGAGAGTCCAACTGTTGAGTCCCCACTTCCCCATCATAGTTAAGCGTACACTGTTGCATTGGTATGTAGAAACCCCTATGAGCAATCTAAAATGGAATAGCCTATGCTACTCTAGTCTTTCAATGTGCAAAGTTAATCTAACCTTTCAATGTGCAAAGTTAATCTAGATAACTTAATTGGTTTAAGACCGTCCCATACCAGTACTTGCGATTGTACGGAAATTCTTAGATTTAACAAACACTTAGTTCGGTCCTTGATTGACCCAGGTGATAAATCTCCACATATCTACGTACATATATATGCACTTTCAGTGATTTCCAATAATCTCCCGCATCAAAATCATCGTTTTATTTTCATAAATAAAAATACCATTGATCATATCTTTTCAACATGTTCAATAATTATTTCCAAAATGTCAAATTTTTAAATTCATTACGAACAGCAAAATCATATGTTCGTATCCCAATCTAAAGCATGGCTAAGTAGATGCATGTAATAAGCGATTATAGCCATTTCATATTTTTATGTGTTCATTCACAATCTAGGGTTATCAAGGTTCATATGATAATATTGATTAAGGAAATCCTGTCAATGAAGGTTATATCTACCAGCACACAAAATATAAAATTTTTGAAACTAGCACATGCATGCAAGTTTTAATCAATTTTGAAAAGATGGGATCAATATGATCAAGGGGCTTCCCTTGCTTTTGTTATTTACGATGAAGTCGAAGTGGTAGTTGACGCAGTCAGCGATGAAGTCTGGAACATCAGAGTCTACACGTCGTTTGTCGAGAAATAAAGCAAATAACAAATAACAACTTTTCAATAAGGGCAAAAAGAAGTCAAATGTAAAATCAAATAAAACTTGCTACAAAAATAAGTGTGGTTTCGGGTTAGGGTTTTCATGGTTTTACTCGTACTGACAAGTAACAGTCTAGTGTTCGGCTACGGTGAAACTTCTCGCTTTTCATGTTTTGTTTATTTTTATTTTACGAATTCAAGAAGCTAAAATTATTTGGATTAATATTGATAAGACATAAGTCACCTTATGGTAAATCTTGTGTGTCTAGTATTTAATCCTAAATGTTCCCGTATTCATTTACATAGGGGTGAGGTGTCAAGATTTTAATAGGCTTAAACATATATCCTGTAAAAGCTTGCTTATGATGGCTATGAATGGTTAAATTTAAGTGAGTACAAGGTACTAACAATCAATAGACTAATGCATAAAAAGTCTAAGTTTTTGGCTACTAGTTATTAGGAACAAGCTTATGACTTTAAGAAGGTTCTAGTGATAAAAATATTCTAATTACTGATTTCCTATTATACAAGTTTATTCATTTGTGTTATTAACTTTGAGGTTTATAGTAGAAAAGCTTAAGCTTTCTTTAATAGGATTCAGATGCAAAGCATGTTACAGAATTATTTTCATATAATAAGACAGTCATGCCTTAGGGAGTGTTCTTAAGCAGGTTCTATATGTATTAGTGTTTATCTATGATGTTCCATTCATGTTCTATTCTTATGTGTGTCTATGTTAACGTTATAAATGATTAGATTTTGTTTTAGGTTTGTGACTACAATTTACATAGAAATGCAACCATTTCTGTAGCATTAGTAGGTCTTAACCTTAGAAATGTCTTGAAACTAGTTTTATATATTTTAGATTTTATTGTAAAAGTTATTAATGTTTTAGTTTTAATATACATAGAGAATGGAATTTATTTTGAACTTAATTCGAACTAAATCAAATATTAAATTCTTTGTGCATATTATTATGATTTTGATCTTAGGAATGTTTTGAGACCAATTCTACATGACCAAATATTTATTTATGTTATTTTATTTATTTTTATTTGTTTTTATGTATTAGACCCTTAAGCATGTTTATTATATGAGATCATATTTTAATTTAGGGGCTAAGCGCATAATATGACTAATTGTAACTATTTTCACATCATTAGGTAGTCTTGACCTATAGGGCATATGCCAACTAGTTTTTCATCTATTTTATTTATTTGTGAGCATTATGCAAAGTCGGTCTTTTGAACATAGGTGGTAAAGCTATATATAAGACTTGGTTCAACTAAGTTAAATATTATATAATTTTTGTAGGATTAAATGATCTAGATCTATGGCGTTTTTAAACAAATGTTTTATATGACCTACATGTTTAAGGACATAATAAAAATAAAGACTAAACTAATTTGGGTTACTTAATTTAAAGTCTCGACATTTTGAATTTAATGATTAATTAAACTAAGTTTATTAAGCTATCTTATGATTAGGAATTGTTAATTAGTCTTAAACATAGTTATGAACCTAGTAAAGTTTACTTTAACTCTGGTGTGACATTTTATGTCGAGGTAATCTTGCACAACATTTTTCTTATTTTTAGGATGTTATTTTAATAAGAACTCTTATATGACATACATGCATAAAAGTATGTTTGAGTCAAGGATCTTTTTGAATCAACTAACTCAGGGTTTTAAATATTATGAGTGGGCCATGCATGACACACTTCATTTTTAAAGTATCTGTCGGGGATTGGGTAGTTATCGTAACTACCATCGTGCCACGATCACCGGACTCATCCCGACCTTACATACCTCGGAGGCCGTTCCCGAGGATGGCCCAAGAAAGGACGAACATCGTCACTTGGGCTGCCTGTGCGGTACCAGCTCCTGGTACCGTTTGGCGCAAGCTCGATGCCCGGCTAGCGCTCGAGCACGTTGCTCGGCTTAGGGCCAAAGTTGCTCGGCCCCAGCTCGTGCTCGGGCCGCATGGCCGAGCAGTCATGACTAATGGCTACAACCGGAATGGCGATAATTATGCCACCTCGAAGGGCCGTTGCGCCCATAACGCGAACGTGGCATGGATATAGGATTCTATTGCAACCACATCGTGCACGGTCAGGCGTGCGAAGGTGGGCAATGATCGACATGATTCCCTGGTAACTTATAAATACCTCCTAGACGTTTGAGGAGAAAAAAAAGGCTTTTCTTTCCTTAGGTGAACAATACATACGCAATATACACCATGCTGGGGTAGGGTTATTATCTCCCTCGTGAGAGGCCCGAACCAGGATAAATCCTTGTGTCGTTCTTTGAGTGTGCTAATTCGGTAAGACCGGGCATCCTTCGGAAGCAACCCTTCACGCAAGAAGGGGACGGAGTTGATCCCCCAATCAACTAAGTAAGCACGACGGGGGCCTGCTCCCCAATCGTCGACAGCTGGCACCGTCCGTGGGGATACGACAATTCCTTTCGTGAAGGATCCCTGAAGATGCCGAACTCTCAAGATCACCAAGATCTCTGCACCTTCAGCGACGTGGGGGATGAAGATCTATATTATGTCAGTGGTAATGTCGCTGGCATCACTGACCCTGAAGGTCGTACTGAGCCCAGGAGCTTTCCCCGGTGGCTGCCGCGCAAGAGTAGTTCCATCGCTCTTAGCGCAACGCCCTCTCGGATGACGAATATGATGGGCTCTATGACAGTCTGGACATCCCAAATCGTCTCGAGCACGATCAGGAGACTGTGTCATGAGGGGACACTGTGATGTCACCCTCGCAATCCTCGCAATCCCGCAACATCCACATGGCAGGAGGAGACGGGGATCCCGAGGGTGAACCCTCGGGCGATGCCCTCCTCCAAAGCTATGAAGCAGCCCAGAGCCACTGGGAAGTGTCCTTGAACCGGACGTTGGTGAGCATACGCCGGCAGGTCCGTGGCAGACTGGGCGCGAGGACTGGAGCCAATGCTCGTGAGAGTTCCCGCGAGTACGGGACCCCAGAAGTCATGCGCCATCGTTCCAGCTCTTCGCCCTCCGCTCTCCTGAGCGGGGAGCGTCTTCGAGCTTTAGCCACGGTCGTGCGTAATCTCAGAGAATTTCCTGAGCAGGTGGACTTGGAAGCCATGGGAGCCGTTGTGGCGGATGATCTCGAAAAGATCGTCGCCGACATGAAGGCGGCAGAAGCATCCCGCGAAAAGAAAGCCCGGAGCCCTTCCCGGGAACATTAACGTCATGCCCCCATCCGCTCCCACTTGGCGATTCTCGTAGCCATCCTCGGGATGACCGGCGGGAACGCGATCGGTACCATGAGGACGCTCGGAGCGATTCCTGAGCAACCCCACGAGGACACGGGGATGCTCGGCGCAATCAGAGCCAAACTGAATACTCTTCTTCAGGCCACTCCCCCTCCCACCGACCTTGAGAAGTTTTCTCTCGCCTGGGTCCGCGGATCAAGGGGTCAATCGGTGATGACCGCTACGATCGTCACGACCGGGTCGAGCGCCACGATAGCCCCGTCTTTGGATGTCGGGCATTCACGGCGCCCCTTCAACGGATGGCGTGGCCGAGCAATTTCAAACCCAGCCACATTGAGAGGTTCAATGGGACTCAGAACCCCAACGAGTTCCTTTCGATCTACACCACCGCCATCCTAGCCGTAGGCGGGAATGAAGGAGTCATGGCCAACTTCCTGCCTACGGTACTGGACGGACCAGCTCAGACATGGCTCTTCAACCAGAAAGAGGGGTCCATCAGGTCTTGGGGACAGCTGAATAATGCCCTTCGGGCGAACTTCCAAAGTTGCTACGTCCGCCTGGGCAAGGAGCGTGACCTCGAACGCCTGATCCAGACAGAAGGCAAAACCCTACACCAGTTCGTCCAGCTATTCATTCAAGTGCGGAATTCTATCCCGAGCATTTCGGACGAAGCAGTGGTCAGAGCATTTAAGTTCGGAGTCCGAGACGTTCGTTTCACGCAGGATCTCGAAATCCATTCGGACATTACGGCCAACGAGCTTTTCCGTATGGCCGACCGGTATGCCAACGCTGATGAGGCAGTCCAGTGGAAGAAGATGCTGGACAAGGGCAAGCTCCCGCCTCAGCCCGGCTTGGAAGGCTCCACAAGTAGGAAGAACGTGAGCTCGATTGAAAAGAAGATCAAGAAGAAGAAGCCCTCTGCATCAAGCATGGTCGCGGCCGTCGAGCAGCGTCAGCAACCGACCTCGCAGACACAGGCGCGTAAAGGTGTGGGCGCGAAGGGGAAGGGCCGACCGGCTCAACGCCATAAGGACCAAGGTTGAGGCGACCAGGATCGTGGCGACCAACTCGGTCGGCCGAGCACCCACTTTTGCCAGCTCCATCAGGCACACGGGCACGACCTTCGCAATTGCCAGATATGGACTTTTCGTCTGGTGCAGTTCTACAACGGCAAGGGTCCTATGCCCACACTTCTGGAGCAGGGCGAAGGTAGCAAGGGCAAACAGCTCGCCGACGAGGATAAGGACATGGAGTATCAGGAGCCCAAAAATCACATTGTTGTGATATTCGGGGGCTCCTCTGCCTACAAGTCCTGTCGCGAGCTAAAGGAGGCAACAAGAGAGGTACATCATGTCACCCAGGGCAAGCCTCCCGTCCAGCAGCTCAAGTGGTCCAAACTGCCCCTCACATTTTGTAAGGACGACTGTCCCCTTGGGATGACCAGACCCCAGAGGCTCCCGATGGTAGTGAGCCTCACGATCAGCAACACCATCGTGGGTCGGGTGCTCGTCGACTGTGGAAGCTTCTTGGATCTCATATCCGCCAGGGTCTTGGACGAGATGCAAATCCCTAGGTCTAGATCAAGAGCATCGTGATCCCATTTTACGGGATAGTTCTGGGTACATCGATCAAGCCGCTCGGCCAGATCGTGTTACCCATAACGTTCGGCAGCCCGAGCAACTTCCGAACGGAATTGATCACGTTCGAAGTGGTCGATTTCGAGTCGGCATACAATGCCATTTCCGACCGACCAGCGCTCGCTAAGTTCATGACCGCCACACACCATAGGTACCAGTGCCTCAAGGTACCAGGGCCCGCGGGCATGATCTCGGTGAAGGGGAACCAGAAAGCGGCCTTGAACTGCAGCGAAAGGGCGCTGGACATGGTCGGGCAACTGCCTCAGCGCGGGCCCGAGCAAGAGCCGAAGAATTCCTGGCCAAAGACTGCCCTCCAACCTAGAGGAGAGACCAAAACAGTCCCGCTACGCGACGAAGAACCAACAAAGGTCGTGCACCTGGGGTCTTCCTTGGACCCCAAATAGGAATTTGAGCTCGTGACCTTCCTCCAGAAGAACGCGGACGTGTTCACCTGGGAACCGTCCAACATGCCCGGAGTCCCAAGGAAGGTCATCGAGCACAGTCTAGCGGTTCGGCCTGACAAAAGGCCTGTGCGGCAGAA
Organism: Rhipidocladum racemiflorum; assembly: GCA_036346355.1. Classification (NCBI taxonomy): domain Eukaryota; kingdom Viridiplantae; phylum Streptophyta; class Magnoliopsida; order Poales; family Poaceae; genus Rhipidocladum; species Rhipidocladum racemiflorum. Next base: position 25,454,301 of record CM070572.1, read on the forward strand.
GCTCAGGTGCTTTTCCCCGGAAAAACATGCAATTATCCGGGAAGAACTGAACAAGCTCCTCAAGGCCGGCTTTATATGAGAAGTCGACCACTCCGAATGGCTGGCCAATCCGATCATCGTGAAGAAAAGGGGGGCAAATGGCGCATGTGCGTCGACCATACGGGTCTGAACGCCGCATGCCCCAAAGACAATTTTCCGCTACCTAGCATAGACCAGTTGGTCGACGCGACGGCGAAATCCCAGGTGATGAGCTTTTTGGACACCTATTAGGCTACCATCAGATAGGCATATCACCTGAAGATGAAGCGAAAACCTCCTTCATCATGCCGTTTGGTACCTTCTGCTACACGACCATGTCTTTCGGTCATAGGAATGCCGGAGCAACTTTCCAGCGCCTTATGCAGAAGACCTTCTCGGACCAAATAGGCTGAAACTTGGAGGTCTACATAGATGACATAGTAGTGAAGAGCAAGTTCGCCTCAGGTCATGTTTCCGACCTAGAGAAAACCTTCTGTAACCTCAATAAGCATCGAATAAAACTCAATCCGGAGAAGTGTGTGTTTGGTGTGAGGGCAGGAAAGGTGCTCGGCTACATGATTGGCCCGCAGGGCATTGGGGCGAACCCGGAAAAGATCAAAGCCATCGAGAGCATGTGACCACCCACTTGCGTACGGGAGGTCCAGTCTTTAACCGAAAGGATGGTGGCCCTTAGCATTTTTATTTCCCGGCTGGGCGAGCGTGGGTTACCTTTCTCCAAGGCACTCCGCAAGCATGATGGCTTCGTTTGGACAGAGGAAGAGAATAAGTCCTTCGAGGAGCTGAAGCAGTATCTGTCAAAACCTCCGATCCTAACCACACCAAGACCAGGTGAAGTCCTGTTACTGTACCTAGCCGCGACCCCCCAAGCAGTAAGTGTTGTGTTAACGGTGGAGAGGGATGGGGTACAGCAACCGATCTATTACATCAGTGAGGTTTTGTAAGGACCAAAAGAACGTTACCCGGAGGTCCAAAAACTCCTGTATTCACTACTCGTAGCCTCCAAGAAGTTGCGGCACTACTTTCAGGCACACAAAATTCAGGTTCCGACCAACTTTCCATTAAGGGATATCCTAGGAAACCAAGATGCTAGCGGCTGAATAGCAAAGTGGGCCATGGAACTCGCCGAGTTTGAGATCGAGTTCTCGGCTCTCACCGCGATCAAGTCTCAGGTCTTGGCGGACAACCTGGCAGAGTGGACGAACCCCGCTCCACCTCAGACGGATCCCGACCAATCCGGGCAAGGTCACTGGATCATGTACTTTGACGGATCCCGAGCTTACGAACGCTCGGGGGCTGGAGTAGTCCTGGTATCTCCACAAGGAGAACGGCTCCAGTATGCCCTCCAGCTACATTTCGTTGCGACAAATAACGTGACAGAATACGAAGGCCTGTTGGCCGGGTTACGAGCATGCAAAGCGCTCGGAGTCCAACGGCTCACCATCAAGGGTGATTCGCAGTTGGTCGTTAATCAGGTTAACAAAGAGTATCAGTGTTCTGATGACTCAATGGCGCTTTACCTGGCTGAAGTTAGGAAGATGGAGAAGTACTTCAAGAATTTCGAGGTACTCTACATACCCAGGAAGGAGAATTCCCTGGCCGACCATCTTTCGAAGGTCGATTCCGCTCAACTCCCTGCCCCTGCAGGGGTCCTCCTCGAGCACGTAAACAAGCCCTCCATTTCCTCTGCAGAGGAGGCACCTGAGGCACACGGTAACATCTCCTTCCTTGAGCACGGTGCGAGTTGGATGACGCCATTCATCCAATATCTCGCACATGGGACACTGCCCGAGGAAGAAGCCGAGCGCTCCCGGTTCATAAGACGATCCTCGCCATACAAGCTGGTTGAGGGCGTCCTATACCGCAAAGGAGCACTTGGAGTCCTCTACAGGTGCATCACTCAGGAAGAAGGCGAATACCTTCTCAAGGACATCCATGAAGGAATGTGCGGGGCTCACTCATCTTTCAGGACATTAGTGAGCAAGGCCTTCCGATTGGGTTACTATTGGCCAACCGCCCTGGCCGATGCCCGCTCGATAGTAACCTCCTGCCGAGCATGTCAGTTTCATGCCCGCAAGGTCCACCAGCCGGCATACATGCTCCAAACTATCCCCTTGACCTGGCCATTTTTGGTCTAGGGGGTTGACATACTCAGACCTTTTCCCCGAGGCCAGAAGGGTTGCAAATACTTGCTCGTGGCAATCGACACCTTCACCAAATGGATCGAGGCGGAGCCCGTGTCAACCATCTCGGCCCAAGCGGCCAAGAGGTTATTTCGCAATAACATGGTGACACGCTTTGGTATACCGTGCCGCCTCATCACGGATAACGACACACAATTCACGAGCGAGCTATTTCAAGTCTACTGCGAGGACATGGGGACCAAGATATGCTTCGCGTCTGTGGCTCACCCATAGAGTAACGGAGTGGCCGAGCGGGCAAACAGGCAAATCATCCAAGGAATCAAGAAAAGGGTTTTCAAAAACCTCGACCAGCAAAAGCAGGCTTGGGTGGACGAGCTCCCTTCCGTCCTATGGTCGGTTCGCACCACGACGAGTCGAGCTACGGGGGAAACTCCCTTTCAGCTCGTCTATGGTGCAGAGGCCATCCACCAGGAAGGCGAGTGCCTCCTCAACCTCGACCTCGCAGAAGCGACACACGAACGGGCTTTGCTCCGATCCGCGGTTTACCTGCAGGCCTTGCGTAGGCACGCGGCTCATTGTCCAGTAATAGTTACTGTAGTACAAAAAAAATCATTATTGAACATTTGAAAGTAATTTTACATGGTGAATTTTTTTCTTTCTCCTTCTCTTTTACCTTAAAAAATTACATTGATGACTAAAAATCAAGGTACAAACATTGAAAACAAGAAACAAAGAGTACGAAAGAACTAGGCACATGTGAATCAGAATGGCCATGAACTAGGTAGTACATGTTTTCTGAGAACATTAGTGATATTGCCGATAGGCTAGCTAGATGGGTAGGAAAAAATTAACAGCCCAGTTAAAAGCCAAATCCTATTCATCAAAGTGTGATAAGCACCATTGACTGGGTCATAATCGCGCACATTTGCATCAAAAGTCGTGTTCAAACGTTGTTCTTTATGGGGATATGAACAGAGACTAGAGGGAGGGGGGGGGGGGGGCGCAAATGATCATAAGTTGCTCATACTCCTATCTGGTCCTCTCCCGTTTCAAGAAATACATCTTCATTCCTCAAATCATCAATTCCCATTTGTGCAAATGCACAGCATGTGCATAAATCTTCGCAACCGTGATCAATCACCATCAAACAGTGGTGCAAACACAGAGAACATTTGAATGTTTGCAACCAAACTCCAAGTACGTAACGATTTTGCCATGCATGATTATTTGCCCCTCTCCGGAGAGCTTTTAACGTATGGTTTCCTTGTGGATTCTGATCAACAGGGTGCCAATATATTACTACGAATGCAGATGATCTTTCTCTCCGTATGATCTTTTCGAACTAATCCCAGCTCCCAGGTCAAGTCAAGAAAAGCTTTGGTCACCACATGGGGCCCGGAGGACAGCAAAAGGACAAGCCCTAATGATAGCAGAGACAGCGGTTACTCTGCAAAGGCAAAGGAGAAAAAACGCTACTACAAAAGGAGAGCTCCGTGGGAAAGAACATACAGCAGCAGCTAGGATGCTTGGCAAACAACACGAGCAAAGAAAACAAAGGAGAAAGGAAAGAACACAAAACATGTGGAAAGGAAGGAACAGGAAAGATGAGGGAATCATTTAAGCAAAGCAAAGCAAAGAGGAACAGCATTAATCACTACCTCTCTCTCTCTCTCTCTACACTTCTTTTAGCCATTAGGCTTAGCTTAGTTAACGGTCGTGCACAAAGCTGAGCAATGAGGGGGCTGAGCAGTACAGGTAACGAGATAGCTTGTCGACTAAACAAAGATGAATCAGGCCCGTCCTGTTCTGTTCAGGGGCCTTTTTTTAAAACAAGTTTTACGGTGTATTATATTGATGGTATAAAATATGTAGTATAAATTAAATCTAGCTATTGATTTGTTAAAGGCATTTTTACTACTATGTTACCAAAAGAAGTATAAATAAATATTAGTTAATCTGGTCCATTGGATCAGAAAATAATGAATGATACATATTAAATTTAGTGTACCATAAAAAGCTCTTTTTTAAAGTTGTAGTAAAAAGTAAAGAAGAGGGCGCTAAAAAGCACTAATGTGGCATTATCCGGCAAAAAGCGGCCGCATTTTAATATAACTACTAACTACTCTTGGCCTGGCCTGACGCCCTGACCTGACTCTGATAAGAAGAGAAGCACTACTCCTGGAACAGTAGTAGGGCTGGGATGGAAAAGAAAAGTGCATGCCAAGTCATTCCTTCCTGCCTCTGCTCGGCTGAATGCTCATGCATGGCAGGCGCAGTTATTTTGTCAGCGAGTTACACCCAGAAACATCTGTATATGCGCAGGTGTCGTTTCGCCATGTCCTATCCATCACTTCAGTTTATTTTAGCCAAATGGTTGGCAATTGCGTTCGCTGTGTTAGATCAGGAACATGAATCATGAAGTAGTAGTAGCTAGCTAGGCAGGCAGGTATGGACACGGAAAACTGGGAGACATGGAAGGAAGGAATGGCCGGTGATCGCCAACTTCGTCCGGTTGTTGCTCGGTTATTCGTTTCTCCTTTGCGAATTTTTGCAGCTGTGAGACGTGGAAATATTCCTGACCGGCGCGCCGGCTTGTTCAAACGGGGCATATAGATCGGTTGGTTTCGTTCTTACTTGCTTGCTTTTTTGGATGACGGGGAAGTAGGATGTTTCTTCAAAACTCAAAAGTGCTGACGCAAAGTGGTTGCTTCAACTAAATGCTGGCTTGCGGGGCCTACATTTACTCGTTTTTTTTTCTCTCCCATCGGGCAAATCGAGATTGAGAGGGTTAGAGGCCTGTTTGGTTGCCTGCATGCGCACAGCCTGGTTCGATGTATGCATTGACCGTATACGAGATCGTGTTTGGTTGACTACATCGCATGTGCGCGGCCTGGCTCAACGCATGCAACGAAGGCCAATTTAGCACTGTACGCCTGCACGCGCGGATACGCCGTGCGCGACCGTTTCCCGCGGGCCTGGCTCGCGTGAGCCATGCTCCGCGCGTGCAAGCAACCAAACAGGACCAGGTGTTTTCATGTTCAAAAATAAAAGAATATATAGAATTATAGAAACATGTATCCAATCCAAGTGTTTACTTGGCACTGTATCCCAACTAGTCAAATACTCAAACCCAAAGCATGCATGGTTAGTTAGATTGCAGTAATTTTACCTCCGATTTGCGTTGCCGCTAGTGTATTCCCAAAACCCCATTGAAACCCTAACACACAATTTAACAAAAAAAGCAAACCAAGGATAATCAAATTGAATCCCTACCTTACAAATTTAATCCGCATGCTTGAAACACATCAGATGAATTGAGAGAAATTTATAGCATAGCAAACACCATGTGTTGATTCGCGACTTGTGTCATTTCCCTTTATGTTGCTGCCGTCACTGACTTGTCTCGGACTCTCGGTTAGACGCTGGTTGTTGGAAAACCACCGGTACTCGCATACTTGCCAGTGACGAGGTTTCGCTGGGCTCCGTCCGGCGACCACCAAGCCAGCTCGGGAAAGCTCAGGCGCACATAGGGCTGGCTTGCACTCGGCCGACGGTGACCAGAGGATGGCCAGCGATGGGTTTGGGCGACGCCGGCCGTGGTAGAAAAATCCGGCGACCACCAAACCAGCTCGGCGGTCATGTCGGCAACAGAAAAATCCGGAGTCAAAGCGTGGCCATGGTAGTCGGGTGATGTGGCATCGTGGCTCAGCCTTGGTTCATGAGATTGCGGTGGGTTTTATCCAGGGAGACAACAAAACAGAGAGGCGGCAGCACAACTAGCTCAGCTCCTGCATGCATGAAAGCGGGGAAGGAAAGAAGAGAGGGAGGAAGAGGGAAGAAGAGTTGACGCATGCGTCCAGGGCCCATCTGGCAGCATAGGCAAGAGAGAGGAGGTGCTTTCCTCTGGTCGAGGGGTCCGCACATGGGTCGGGTCCACTTGTAAGTCTCAAGGAGATTAAATGCAGTGCTTTTCCTCAGGACAACACTAGATTAGTTCATTTAATTGGATTGACATATCACGTCTTAAATTCTTTATAAATTTTTACTAGGAGCCTCAAGAGGGTTCTCTACTTTATGTAAAAAATTTTAGTTAAAATACTTCCATAAAATTCTATTAAATCTGACAAGCATGACTATCCATTTAAACCTTTCCTTTTTTTCATTTAATTGAGAATACAAATAAGGTCAAAAAAATTTGTAAATTTTTTTAAAGAATTTTAATGGTATCAGTGTTACTATATAAAATTTTTGGATTTATATCTTTCATATTTATTTTTTTAATAAATCAGACATTAAAATTTCTAGAGTTTTAATTAGTTTTTAAATTTTAAAAGGCTCTAAATTTAAATATTATTTTTTTTATATTTTTACCGGGATTAAAATTACTCTGAGTAATATAGGATAAAAATTTTAGCTCGATATACTCTTTGTAGAGTTTTACAAAAATCTAATATTACACTATTTTTAGTCAAAACTCATTAATTATCACTTCTTAACATTAATTAATGTGCTCATAATTATTTTGACCACATTAAATTAGCTATAGGGGCTTCTTAATATTTAATATATTTATTTTTAGATTTTTACTGATATTTATTTTTACCTTTTTTACTTTCACCATTTTACTAATTAACAAAAATATCTTTTCTTTTAAAGCAAAATCCAAGAAGAATCAAGAAAAACCTGAAAATCTAGAATTAAAGCATATTCACAATTTGAAATTCCATTCTCATATTCTTGAAATTTTTGGGATGTTATAATTTTCACACGACTTAGTTTGCAGGATATTTATCTCACCATTCTTCTGGAGTTTATGATGATAGAAAAGTTTAAGAACAACATGCTTCGTGATATTGCTTTTAACAAAACCTATTGCATTTATGCAATACAAGAAGCCTTATCTTTATAGATAATTGTGGGGTATCGACAGTGTTAATGCCATATGACTTATAGATATGGCTAATCACACGTCTCATCCAAATACATTCATATGAGGTTTTATATAATGCTATAATCTCTAAGTGGTTGATAGAAGTAACTTAAATGACCGCCAAGAAATGGTTGTATCACCACAGATAAACACAACCCTAGCCTAATAATTAGCATTGTGGGGATCAAACAGATAATCGGTATCCGTATATCTTACCACGGTCGAGTCTTAGTCCTTCCAGTAAAATAAGCCAAGATCTTAAGTACTTTATAAGTATCTGAATAAAGTCTTAACACTAACCCAATATTATTTTTATTAATGTTGTACTGTATCTATAATAAATTTACTACAAATACAATATAACACCTAGATATATCCCTCGATCCGGCGCGACCTACGCATGCGGCTTTCCTCGGATCGCCCACAGGTCACGACCTACGCCTGCCTGCATGCCCTCATGCGTAGCTCGATCGCTGGCCAAAACAAACCTCATTTGGTGGGGGAACATCTTAGAGACAGCATTCAATCAGAGCAGCACATATACTACTACACCCTGGTTCAGAACAGCAAGATGTCGACGCAACGCAACGCAGGTAGCAAAGCTCCACATCCAGCACTAACACGGTACGGACTACGGAGCGAGAGCGACATTAGTTCATGATCAGCAGCAGAGCTTCTCGCGTCTAGATGGCCGCGAAGTACTCCTTGCTGCCCTTGGGGTCGGGCTTCATGGATTTCTCCCCAGGCTTCCATCCCGCTGGGCAGACCTCATCCGGGTTATCTTGGACGTACTGCAGAGCCTGTAACGTTGGAAAGGAGCGGTCAGCTTATACATCCTGCGAACAATGATCAGTGAGATGTAACTACCCGAAAACTACACATGGACAGATCAGCTTACCTTGGCAGGATCAAACAAGCCCAATGGTTTATATAGTCATGCCTAGGATCAGACTAAACAGCCTATAAGTAGCTGGGCTTTTACAAGGCCCTTTGTTTTGCTCAGGTCGACTGCAATGCATCTCAAAATCCTTAAGGGATGCATTTGGTACAATAAAATGTATACTCCAAATTTTGATTCTTCCATTTAGTACTACCGAGTTGCTCGTCTTAGCAAAGGAAGTGAGAAACTAAAGGTGTACAATTTCTTCAGTCATTCATGTGCAATTTTAATACATTTGAATTAAATTCACACTTAAAAACACTGCAAAGAACTGTTTTTTTCTTCTTAAAATGTCTAACACTATTGTACTGCATATAACTGTACAATATACACCAAAACCAAAATGCTGTATATTGTATGAGTTGTGTTTCACAAGTACCATGAATGTTAAATAAATGTGTTTTTCCTTTTGGTTTATGACTAAACCAGCAACTTGTCCTTTGTTTCCTAGAGGCTGAAGCAAGGACCAACACGAAACTTGAGCGTAATATTTAAATACCTGAAGGGTCCTCATGGTCTCATCCACACTGCGACCAATGGCAAGGTTGTTAATAGTAGAGTGCTGAATCACTCCCTCCTTATCAATGATGAAAAGTCCTCTAAGAGCAATACCCTGTTGATAGAACATTCAGATTTAGTTAGCAAGATAAAACAGAAAGGTGGAAAAGAAAAGGCAATAGTACTCAACAAGGATGAGTTACAAGAGTAAGGATAACAATTGGTCAAATGGAATACCTGATCAGGGATAAGGACACCAAAGGACTTTGAAATTGATTTAGTAACATCAGAAATCAGTGGGTATTTCAGATCACCAAGCCCACCAGACTTCCTGTCTGTCTGCACCCATGCAAGATGGGAGAACTACATCCAAATAATCATCCAAATGTATTACACAAGGATGGAGATGAAACACAATCAACAAGGTTACGTCTATGATGCAATTATAGTAACTAAATGTCTTAAAAAGCTATAGTAACTAAAGTCTAAAGCTAATATAAGGCCATCAAGTGAAAAAAAAAATTTAGTACAACACAACAATTATCAATTATGTGATCTAGAATAACATTAGTTCGATAACACCTATTACACCAGAACAAAACAAAAAAGTTAACGGTCGTGACCTGTCACCGCTATTAAAATCCATGGAGAGAGTTTTTCTGGTTAATCGTTACATTAGTTGAGCGAACATATCAGCGTGTATGTTTCCTTATGAGAAGAACAGAGCATGTATAGTCATACTTCTTTGTCAGGGAAACTGGTGGCCAAAAAACGAAAGGACTTAAAACAACTAACATTACTGTTTCGTCTCTGGAAAATATATTTTCCAAAATTTACTTTTAGAAAATATGAAATAAGATTTAGAACTGTGTATAAAAGGCCAGCACTTTTTAGACCGACAGGACATCGCATCACGATGCCCCAGTTCCTTCTTATTGAAATTAGATGAAAACAGCTTACAGCTCATTTTGAAACAAGGACAGAACTTAATCTCCATAGATCACCTAGCATGCAGTTTTCTCAACATAGGAGCAGTTAATCCAGACATATTAACAGATAGCGCACACAATAATTTCATTTCTCTTATGAGCTAGTTCGTACCAGAACTGAACTGCACTTAGATAGCTACCTATATATACCGCCATGAAGATGCACAAACACTAGAAAGGCATTGGTACATTTAATTCGTCTATGTAGACTGTGGTGGGTTTTGAACCTAGCTCGGTTTCATGAGATATGATAATAAAACCTTAACATTTTCGCAAAGCTGAAACTACAGGCACAATGTCATTTCACTGAATCAAATGAATGACCTATCAACTACTTTATAGATGCTACCACAAGTGCGAAATGCCAGCAATTCAGGACGTTGTAACTTATAACATACCACACTGTCGATTGAAACACCGAGGATCTCAGTGTTCAACTTCTCAAATTCCTCGTGTCTGTCGCTGAAAGCAGTAATCTCTGAAAAGATCAGGTATGCATTTATCAGAGCATCCTCGGACCGAGGTTCACTGGCATCCAATCGAACTTGCTCCGAATGTTTCAAACTCACCTGTCGGGCAGACAAAGGTGAAGTCCAAGGGGTAAAAGAACAGAATGACGTACTTCTTCCCGATGTAATCAGATAGCTTCACCTGCAAACACACAGGATAGCAACAGCAGGAGCAACAGTCAGAATTCAGGACATGCACCGCCAACGCACGACAGGAAACCTATCACCAAAACTTGAGCGGAGAAACATCTCCTTCTATGCTACGGGTGGAGCTAGGGAAGCAGCAGGCGCGCATACATTGATGAACTCCTGGTCGAAGACGGCCTCGGCCTCGAAGTCGGGCGCCTTGTTCCCGACCAACGGCAAATCGTCCTACAAAGCACAGCCACCACGGCCAGTGAGCATGAGGCGAATCCAATCAGTCCAGGAGAAGCCGGCGCGCGACGAGACTAGGCTTACCACTCCGCCGGCGCGGGCGACGAAGGCGCTGCTCCGGAAGGATCTGGAGGAGGAGGCGGCGAGGCGGAGGGGGCTCGCTGCGGCGGCGAGGGCGCTAGGGACGGAGAGGGAGCGCGGAGCGGCGTGGGAGGCGGCGGCGAGGAGTTTGGGGGTGGGGGTGGGGGTGGGAGTGGAGAAGACGACGGTGGCGGTGGCGAAGGAGGGGGCCATGGCCGGGCTCGCTCCGGAGTGGATGAGGAGGGGATTGGGTTGTAGCGACTCCCCCTGCCACTCTGGCTCGAGCGAGCTTTTTTAGGCACGGACGTCCACGAACCACTCCAAGTCTCCACTCTTTTGGCTGGGCTGCCTACGCTCTAGCATTAATCAAGGTATATTATATTCTCACTGATCTCACTCGTAATCACCTCGCAAATACATATAAAAAGAAGAAGAAAAAAAACTCTTTATCTTTAGTTCCTTAAGTTTTTCTGTAGTTCAATTTTGGCCTCTTAAGAGCGTCTCCAACAGTTTCCTATAATTTGACTCCTAATAACCCTGGATTGAGAGTTTTCTAAAGTTTTTAGACCTTAAAAAAAGGCCATTCTCCAACAATTCTCATTTTTTCCTCAAAAAATAGTGATTGCGAAAGCACACGAGCGTCCAATATCTGGCCACTTCGGCCGGAGTTTTTGGGCGTGCAAAGATATTGGGATTCCGATAGGGTAACCGTTGGAGCGGTAATTTTTTCATTTGTTCCTAAAAAATGATTTTGAGAATAAATTTTGGGAACTATTGGAGATGCTCTAAGGGTAGAACCGGGTAGAACTTGTTCCCTAATTATCAAAACCGATGCAAGTTAATGCACATTCCAGTATATACTTCCTACCTCTATTTGGTTAATAACAACTTCTTAATTAAGCGGAATCGATTAACAACTTCTATTTATGGAATGTGAGTAGGAAGTACATACTCCTGGTAGTATGGAAGTATTTTCATATATATATATATATATATATATATATATATATATATATATATATATATATATATATATGGTTTTGTAAGGATTTTGATTATGTGGATCCTTGATGCCATGTTCTTGTATTTAGACATCCGCGTGTGACATGGCATCCACATGGACAAGTTGAAATCCTTGCCGACGCCGCTCCTTCATCCTCGATGCCCATACTCCGGCATGCGCCATCATTCCCGCTTCTTTGTATCAATTTTGGTTTTGTAAGAGTGTGCATAGATAGCACTTTAGACTCACGGGTTTTCGGGTTTGGGTACCTGATAATGTTATAGGATGGGCATGGGTGGGCATGGGTACCAATTTGTACCCATGGGTACCCATGGTATCCTATGACATGTGGGCTCCACTTAAAATATGCATTAAAAAATAAAATATTACTTCTCCAATCCCCCTACTTGGGCTCGGGTATCCATCGGGAGACACATGATGCACCGATTTCTATATATCAGGGTTTGGGTTCGGGTACCCATCGGGTTTCAGGTTCGGGTGGGTACCATGATTTTGGGTTTCGGGTTCGGGTGGGCGGTAGTCGTACCCGGAGGTACCCGCCCAATTGCCATCCCTAGGCCCGACCGCCTGTGGCTCGCCCCTCTCCTCGGCGCTGCCCGGATACCTCTAGGCCTCCTTGCTCCCTGGCCTTGCAGCACGCATGGCCGCTCGGAGCCGCCAACTCGGCTTGCGCTGCCATCGACTTCCCGGCTTCCTCACCTCTACCTCTCGACCTCCTCAGCTCCCTTGGCCGGCTCTCTCCCTGTCTAGGGTTTGATACACCTCGGTTCACTAAGATTCACTACTGATTTTTGCTTTATTGTATTATGTGCTATGATGCTGAATGGTAAAATTGGTTTGTGATGATCCTACGATTGATGCTTGGGTTGGACGGTGCCGTGATGACCCTCGTGGCATTGATTAACTGAGACCACTAGTCTAGCTATTTGTTAATTTGTCTCTAATTGATTTCTGATATTGCTATTCATATGTTGAGGCTACTACTATAATTGTTGGGGGGAGGGGTTATCTGCGATGTGGGGAATGAAATGAAAGGCTGGTTGTGTAGATAATGGTGCTGTGATGATGAGATGCAGAGGTGGCTGCCTTGCTCCTCTTCTTGTTCCTTCAGACCTTCTTACTCCTGGTTGTTGAGGCTTCCTACTCCTGATTGTGCTTGTTCACTTGAGGCTTTGTGATGTGGTGCTTGGCTTGCTATGGACCTTAGCTGGTGGCCTTGCTTGAGGTATTTGCCTTTATATGCTTGGGACATGGATGCGTAAGCCTTAAGCTTTACAATGGGGAAGGCTTCGGCTGGGGCTATCCTATTGCATAGTTGTAGGGTCGAGGATGCCAACTAGAGGGAGGTGAGTAGGTGGCTTTAAAAAATTATCTACGATTAATTGCTAATCGCCTAAGAACCCTTATGTCAAAACCTTAACAAGAAGATAATACGGAAGCAATAGACTAAGGTTTTGACAAATAAGATCTAAATCAACTAGGCCCAATAAGTGCGCTAACAATCTATGTCTCTAAACAAGAATTGTCAGTAAACAAGTAAAGTACAAGAGACACATCGATGTTTTACCATGTTCTTGGAGACTTGCCGGTCTCCTCTAATCCACGTTGAGGCAAGCCCAAACACGATGGACTAGCTCCACAAATTGAGCACCGACCTCAAATCCACTGCCATTGAGAAGCTCCCTTCCGGGTAGGCAAGCTCCGATGTTTACAAACTTTACCGGGCTTCTCACAACTGCCATTGAGAAGTTCCCGCACTAGACACCTCTACGCCATCTAGGTGTGAGCAAACACCAAGAGTAACAAGTTAAGCCCATAGTTTGAACTTAACCAAGTGCAACACATGCACAAGAGGCTCTCAATCCACTTTCTAATTGTAACACATTAAATTAGGGCTCACTCTTAGCTCAAAAATCAATAGGGAGAAGGCAACACATGCACTTCACTCCACAAACCCTCAAAAAAATATAGCAAGCACAAATGTCATCCCTTAAGGCTCCTTTTATAGCCTTCCACACGAAAATTAGCCGTCCAGGGCAAATCATGCAAAAATCAACTTTTTCGGTACCACCGCCCTTCTAGGTGCGGTAGTATCGCTCGAACAGCAATATTAGCTCCACGGACGATACTACTGGCCTCAGTGTAACACCAGAAAACCTCTTTCTAGAAAACAACTACCGACCCATAGGGCCGATACTACCGCACCTCTAGTAGCACCGCTCGCACATGGTCTGTAGCTCCGGCCTCAAAAAATTCGAGCAACACATGCTCTTTTGGAAAACAACTACTGCATTCACAGGCAGTACTACTGACCTCCAGTAGTACCGACTTTAACCCAGTGGTAGTGTCCGGTAGCTCCGGCTCCTAGGCAAAAGACAAGTTTCACACAAAAACTTTTCTCCAAATTAACAAAGATAGATTCTTTGAGCCATGTGATGATCAACACATGATCAAATCAATTTGCAAAATATATTTGCAAACCCTATTCACATGCTCCAAAGAATCACATTAAAATCTAACTATTTGCAAATAAACCAAGAACCTATGAGATTCATCCTCTTGGCCATGTAATGATCAACACATTCAATTTGCAAACCACGATTGCAAGCCCTATTGACATGCTCTAGGATCGAATCCCATAACCTCCCACTTATTTGCAAAACACATTTGCAAATAACAAATCAACCACATAAATCAAATTTGCTTGAGCATTCTCTTTGTAACACATGCAAAACTTAACTCTAAGCAAAATCCAAACAAATCAAATTGTATGAGTTTTCTCCTTTTGCAACACATGCAAAACTTAGCTCTATGCAAACACCAACTAAACTAAAGTGCATGAGTTATTTCCTTTTTGCAACACATACAAATCTAAAGCTCTATGCAAACACCAATTCAATTAAGAAACAATCAAGAACCAAGCATAAGCTTCCACTATTTGCAACACATGCAAATATGAGCTTCATGCAAACACACCAACTCGAAAGAGAGTGAACTAGAGTGAACCGGATTGAGTTCATCAATATATGATGAAGCTCAAGCTATAAGGATTAACCCCTCTTAATAGTATGGCAATCTAAACTAGAAATCCAGTCTCCCAGCCAAACACCGAGACTGGTAAAAGACTAGGAAAATATCCTATCTAGTTATACCTTTTACCATGAGATCTCCTTGGAGCTTTTATGATGTCCAATCATCTTCTCTCTGGGATCGAAACCTTTTCTTCTTCTTGTTCATCACCACATGATGAACCTTCTTTTCTCCTTGGGATCTCCTCTTTATGCCCATCAACATATGATGGTATCTTTCTTTTCGATTCTCTTTATCTTAATCCTTTTTGGACTAAACCTATTTTAAACTCATTAAAAATTTTAGTCCAACATACATGGTTGTCTCAATCATTAATGCACTCCATTAACACACAATGGATGCCCCAAGATCGATTGAGCACAATTATGATTAATTTGAATAAATTGAATATATCTTGAGTTCTTTGATGTAACTAATGCTTCATTATACTCAAGACCTTTCCATTTGTCCTTAATCGATCAAAGGAACACCATCAACACATAATGAAGCATTCTTTGATAATTAAAAGATAAATAAACTTAATTTAAATTTTATTTAAATTGATGTGAGTATATACAACTACACAAGTTTCATATACTCATTTTGATGGCTAGTTGTGATCCAAAAAATATGGAATATATGGAAATGGATCAATACTCTAGTGACCATCAACAATAGAATAAACACCATTAAATATGTGCATATAAATAATTGAACTTGTAATCAATATGCACATAATCAACCTTGTATAGCATTTGAGTTTATCCTATATTGACATGAATATACTTAAACTACACGAGTTGTATATACTTGTCGGTGTTTCGTGCACCGGCAATACGATTTTTTAGTCTAGGGGTCGCGCGCTCCCTCTCCTCGAATGGTTAGACTCTAGGGGTCCAAGATGTATACTGGTTCGGGCTGAACGTCCCTACTCCAGTTCGTGGGGTGGATCTATATTGCTTTCGAGGGCTGATGATCGTGTGGTGTTACATGCGAGGGTCGAGAGTCGGCTACGAGTGCCTCGCGTATGCGTGTGGATGAATGCTATCTGCTAGAAAAAGAAGAAGTCAAAAAGGCCCCCTCCTAAGGGTCCCGCCCCCCTTTATATCGACCGAGGGGGCAGGTTACACGGGAGTTTTTACAATAAAGGAAGGAGTGTCCTATGCCTCGGAGTCTGTACATCCCATGTCGGGTCGGTAGACTCATCAAGCGGTGTGGAGCTCCGTTGCGCCGGGAAGCAGCGCACCTAACCTCTGCGCACTGGCCAGGTGCTGACGTAGTAGCGTGCAAGCCTGGTGCTGCCTCGGGAGGGAGCGCTTCCTCCCACTGTGCACGATTGAGCGACAAGGCTGGAGCTTGACTTTGGCAACCTCCCTGCCGCCTCGGGAAGGAGCCACCTACCCAGGTGCGGTCGCTCCGTGTCGTCGCATCCGTAGGGCAGGTGGCCAGCTATTGGTGAGGGCCCAACATCCTGACCTTCGGCGGAGATTGCCTTAGTGCGGGTCGGAGCTCTGTGGGATGTCCGACCCACAGAGGTCGGACCACCCCCGGTCAGTTTGGTCGGGGACGATCCGTCCTCGGTGGCCCAGTGAGGCCTTCGGCTGATGTTGGGCTTGGGGCGGCCCACTTGCTTTCCTTGGCTGCTGGGGGTACCCATAGTATGAGTACTCGTCAATACTCAAAAGGTTAGTTTTTATGTCTTGATCTTTTATATTATTTAGCAAGTAGACATGGATCAATACAATTGAAACTTCAAGTTAACTCATGAACTTCCTCTAGATATATGCATCCATGTATATATGAAATTTGAAACATAATACACATCTTTAGGTGTAAGGAATAAAAGAGTTTATTCTTTAACTTGAATCCTAAGTATGCAAAAGGATAGTAAAATAAATACAAGTGCATAACTTGGGTTTTTCATTGTTCATCCAAATTTGACACTAATAATACTAAAGCTCAATAAACATGTTAGTATCATAAATTAGATTTATCATTAAATAATGATTAAATATTAAATTAAAACCAATAGAGCTTGAACTTATAACAATGTTTCAAGCTTATCCTTTTTATTGTGGAGGTTTTTACCTTCTTACGCAGGAAATTCACTCTTCTACCGCACGATATTTTTAAATACTCGCGTATACGAAGTAATTTACATGTTTGTATAATTGCCGAATGATAAACCTAATTTCGTGATAGGTGCCGATTTGGCTCCGGATGAATCTGGTATCTCTGTGCACGATACCAACTCATACGGGTCTAACGATAATTCTAATTTTAATTATTTATTTATGTAATTTGCGATGACCTACGGTTGAAGATCAGGAGAACACAGATGCTTGGGAATAATATTCTTGCAAATTTTTATTTTTGGATGTAATTATTTATTTATGTAATTTGCGATCAAAAATATAATTAAACTCTTGAATACTACATTTTATTTTATTGTACTCAATTTGTAATAATTAAGTTGTGATATTAATTATTTGCTAATTAATTTAATTCTGCGATTTACTTTAATTTAATAACCTCATTTGCAATTCTTAATCAACCGGATTATTTCACATACGTTAAGTGATGGCTATCTCTTGCATCAACTGATATTTGATGGATCCTTAAAAGAAACTGATATCGATGGATCTATCACCATTTTAAGCTTATTATAGTTAATGATATACGATAGGGATCGGAACTTGTCTTTACCTACATGTTGTTTGATAGGATGCATTATTATATTCTTAATCATGTAAGGAAATGTTTTTTTTTTTAAGATACGGGGATATATATAAGACAACCTAGGATGATGTGATGGCCTTGGAAAGCATTGAGCAATACACTTAGAGATAATCTCATGGGACAGTGGGGCAAAGATTGCGTTTGTGCTGCGAAACAAATACGAAGCATGCGCATTGTGCTGCTCAATTGAAGTGGCATGCAGTTTGTCGTGGTCATATAGCTAACTCTTCCATTAAGAGGGGATGGTGTATATGAGCGGTCATATACGATCGTTTACGAAACATAGGTCTTTTTGCAGCTTCTACTAAAAAAATGAATTATTTACTGAACAGGAGGATTCTGGATAGTTTCTCTGGGAATCAGAAGCTGATTTCTATATAGAATCAGAATCTGACTGAAACCTGATTATCACTGATTCTTGCTGATTCTCGTCGACTCGTTCGGAACCTAGAAGTTATAGCCGGCTCGACCTGATTCTCCTATGATCAAAAGTAGCTTCTTCCATAATCCAAAAACTGAAATGAACTGGGCCATAATGAAGTAAGGGAAATCTAATCTACAAACATTATATATATATATATATATATATATATATATATATATATATATATATATATATATATTTGTGACAAGATTGGAAATTTAATTTGCTTCGCAAAAATGAAGGGAGTAGCTTTCTTGCTCTGGTATTCTCATATTTGGTGCAGCCTAATCTGAACTCTTTCAACCTTTTCCTTCTTGTCCTGTATACCCTCTATGGGGCACCAAGTGTGAGCTACTGCCAGCTGGTTTTACTCCACAATATACGTTTGTTCGTTTGTCCTTCTCATCTTGGCGGCTCCGGTTGGCATGCATTTATCTCTGCAGAAATTGCTGATTGCCTGTCTTGAATTTTCCAAAAGAATAGCATAAAATTCAATACTATGTAAAAGATCACTTTAGAAAAAAGAATCCCGCGTGAATTGGGTAAATAAACACACAACCCTTCCAAACTCGTAGTTCGAGTAAATCACTACAAATTTAAACAAAAAATGGACCCACATAGGTTTGAAAAGATGAAGATTTAACCAGATTTGCAGTAGTAGAAATGAAACCAAATTCTCCCTTCATTATATTGGGAGATTCCCTGGCTCCCCCTCTATCCACCTGTCCTCCTATCAATTTCCGGAAAAGTGCTTCCAGTTTTTCAAATTACGAATAGATCTTTTCAAATTATATAGAGATCCTTCGTGATTCTTTGTGAGCGAAGAATACTAAGAGAAACGGGGAGGGAAATGAATCCAATTAAGGAAAGAGGCGCGGCCCAGGAAACGGAGAATTCCCAGAAGGAAGCGGGCGGCCCATTGGAGGGAAATCCGGAAGGCTGGGCTCCGAGCGAGACCCCCGAACGCACCACTACTTAATTTCCCTCCCTTCTTCCCTCGTTTTCTGCTCTCTCCCCCACCCTCTCTATTCCCCTCTTTCCCCCCACTCCCTAGCCCCACCCACCCACCTCCCCGCGCCCGCCGCCGCCGGCGCCGGAACCCTAGCTCCGGCGAGCCGCCAGCCGGTCTCCCCCCTTCCCCGCCGCCGCCCACGCCGATCGCTCCCGGGAGCCGGGTCCCCCACGGCTCATCGGGAGGGACGCCGGCGCCGGAGCCGAGGCCCATGTCGGGGGGCGGCAGGCCGCCGGCCGCGCAGAAGATCCTGCAGTCGCTGCGCCCGCCCCTGACGTTCGCCGCACCGGCGCGGCCGCCCTTCGCCGCCACCAACGACTACCACCGCTTCCCCGCGCAGACTCCTGCTGCCGCCGGCGCCGGCGCCGGCGGGTCCGGCTCCGGCTGCCTCGGCGCGGGGGACGGTGTTGATATTGAGGAGGGGCTGGTCATCCGGACGCCGGTGAGATGCTGCTGGTCGATTTATTCTGTTGTGTTTATGAGCTGCTGTGTGGTTTGAGTTGTTTGGCAGAGGATTATCATTCAAGATTTTCGCGTCTTGCTGTCTGTATCTATCGATTTGAGTGTAGCTGTAGGAGCCATATGTAGATTAGATTTTCGCGTCTTCCCAGTTTGGACAGTTTAAATACTCACTACCTGCAATGATTTTGAAGTTAGGTAAGCGTGAGGCGTGAGCTATGCTAGACGCAGGGCCGGTCCTGGCATTTTGGGGGCCCGGGGCGAAAACTTATATGGAGGCCCCATCCACCTCCTCATATATATATATATATGTATATATATATATATGTATATATATAGTCTTATAAGCACACATCATTGAAGAAATTAATATTCGATGCACAAAAATTACTTCCATAGGACACTTTAAAGTTTATGAAATGACAAATGTAAATTGTAATCATAAGCATTTACTTGGTACTTGGTATTGTCTTAAAAAATTTCTTCTAACATTTTGTGATACAAAGTCATCAATTATACTATTGCTATCAATCTCGTCCAATAACTTCTTCTCGATGCATGAAGTCGTCAAATCATTTAACCTTTCTTGAGTCATTGTTGATCTCAAATAGTTCTCCAACAATTTCAATTTTGAAAAGCTTCTTTTAGCCGATGCAACAGTCACATGCACAGTAAATAAGATTCGATAAGCAATGGAGACATTAGGATAACAATCCACATCTATACCTCGGATTAGGGACGATCACGGCTCGTCGGCGAATTGCCCAGACAGCACCAGTGCACCACGTCCAGGCGATCACCCTTTTTTTCTCTCTACGCGTCGCTACGTCCAGGCGATCTGCGGCCCGCCGCCTCTCTTGTTTTTCTTTGGATGAAGCCCCTAGCCGCCAGCCGCCAGGAAGCATTCTTTTGGTGGAAACCCTCTTTCCTCAAAAAGATATCTAGTCTCTCACGTCCTGGCGTCCTGCACAACTAGTCCAATGCCAAATTGCCAAGCATATATATACATACACACATACATACTGGTACGAACTCGCTCGGCAAGAGCTTGTTCAGACGCTGTGTACTCCACTGAACCCTACCAAGATTGCTCGCCGACGATTCGCCAATGCGTGAGGTAATTTGGTCGCTTTTGAGCCACCGCTTTGAGTATGTGTTTGTGGCAAAAATCTGCATGCCTTTTCTTATTTCTCTCCTCCCCTTATATTCTCCAGTACAAGGAAAATCTTAACTAAAAATGGCAAGCAACTACTGATTGAAAAACTACCAAACTATATCTTAGGAACTAAAAAAATAGAATCTGCCATGCAAGGCAATGGCGCCGCACTAATCTGCGGCGGATCCTAACCACTCCTCCTTTCCTAAAATAGACCCGGTCCATATCATTACTCCCTGGAAATCCAAATTGTCCTCAAGCTGGCAATCGGGATATGAACGCCGGAAGGTGAGAGCGTCCACCCAGGATGCGTCGTCTTGATGCTCACCCGCCCAATGCACGAGGAACTGATGAGCACCCTTGACAAAGCGTTGCGCCAGGATGTTGTGCGGTGTCGGCTGAGCTGCTTCTGACGCTGGTGTGACATCGGCCGGAAGAGGGACTAGCCGTCCCGGCGGCTCACCTTTGAAAGCCTTCAACAACGAAATGTGGAAAACGTTGTGAAGGCGAGCCTCTGGAGGCAATGTCAAACGGTAAGCCACAGCCCCAATGCGTGCCTCCACCTGATAGGGTCCGAAGAATTTAGGAGCCAACTTGGACTGGCGGCTCATGCGAAGAGAACCCTGCCGATGGTGCTGCAGCTTGAGCCATACCCAGTCGCCGACCTCAAATGCCAGCTCTCTGTGGTTTCTGTCATAACGTTGCTTCATATAGTTCTGAGCCTGAAGTAAGTGGCGCCGAGCTTGTTGTAGATGCTCATCTCTGTCCACCAAAGCACAGTCCACGGCATTGATCACAGTCGACCCTTGTTGGTAAGGCAGCAATGAAGGTGGAGGCCGGCCATATACCAACTCAAAAGGGGTCATGCGTAGGGCGGTGTGGTACGAGGAGTTGTAGCAAAACTCCGCCCACGGTACCCATTGTGACCAAGTAGACGGTGATGTTGCACAAAAGCAACGAAGATACATCTCGACAGTGCGATTAACCACCTCCGTCTGACCGTCGGTTTGGGGGTGATAAGCTGTGGACATCAGGAGAGCAGTTCCACTACGCTTAAAAAGGTCTTGCCAAAAAGCACTCAGGAACACCGGGTCCCGGTCGGAGACTATTGACTCCGGCATGCCGTGCAACCGTACTACTTGGTCGAAGAATAACTTGGCCACCACAGGAGCTGTCGCTGGTCTGGAAAGTGGAAGGAAGTGAGCATACTTGGACAATCGATCCACGACCACCAGAAGCATAGTCTTGCCCTGAGACTTAGGCAAGTCAGTGATAAAGTCCATGGAAAGGTCCGCCCATACGTGGTGTGGAACAGGAAGTGGTTGAAGTAGCCCACGAGATAACGTCTTTGGACTTATTCTGGCCGGCAAACCCCACACCGACCCACAAAATTGATGCGATCGACTCGCTACTGTTTATTCCAAAAATAAGTGGCTCGGAGGCGATGCAACGTCTTCTGAACCCCTTCGTGAGTGAGATCATGGATTGAGGCAATGATCCGTTCTACTAAAGGGGACGATTTGGGTATGAAGAGGCGATTGTTGCGATAAACCAACCCTTCTCGTACCTTCCACTGAACCTGCCCTGTCTCTGTGGAGTCGGTGTTCTCTGGAATAGCCTCAGCCGGCGTGGTGGAATGAGGAGGAAGCGCCTGGGCCGACTGTGGTGGATCTTCCGCGGACTGGCTGGGAACTGTACCCCACGTGGTGACTAAACTGATGACCTCTGGATCCTGGCGGAGGACAGCCGACCACTGCTCCCGCGTCACCTCCTGGGGTTCGGAAATGGCTGTGCAGTGAGATTCATTAGCATGCATGCGGGAAAGGGCGTCGGCAGCCACATTATGCCGCCCTGGCTTGTATTCAACCTGAAAATCAAATCCCATTAGCTTGAGCCGAGTCTTTGTTGTGGTGGAGTAATGAGGGCTCGCTTCCAACAAGAATTTAAGACTTCAGTGGTCCGTGGCGACAAGAAAGGATCGCTTCTATAAATAGGGCCTCCAATGTCGCACCGCCTTTGATAATCCAATGAGTTCCCGCTCATAGGCCGCCAATTTGGTGTGACGGTCGGCTAATTTCTCTTTGAAATAGGCTATGGATGCCCAGTTGTTGAAGCACCGCACCAATGCCTGCTCGGATGCATCGCACTCCACCACAAAGTGGCCGAAATCCGGCACCGCGACCGAGTTGAAACCAGAGCACGTTTGAGGCGGTGGAAGGCCGCCTATGCCGCCTCCGTCCAATGAAAATCAAGCTTTCGACGCAAAGGGCCGTGAGGGGTTCGGCGATCTTTGGCATAATCCTGCACAAAGCGCTGTAGTATCTGTTAGGCCCGAAACCCACGAAGAGCCGAAACCGACAGCGCGCCAACTGGTGATCACGTGTAGTTTTTCTGGATCGGCGGACACTCCCTTTGCGAGATGATGTGTCCTGTGTACCCCGCACGATCTTGTGCAAATGCGCATTTTGATCGTTTGAGGTACAACCCATGCGCTTATGTCGCTCATGATCAAGCACAAATGTTCCCAAAGGTTTTCCTCCGAACGGCTATAAACCAAGATGTCGTCGAAGAAAACCAACACAAACCGACGAAGAAACTCCTGTAACACTTCATTCATCAATGCCTGGAATGTCGAAGGGGCATTGGACAATCCAAAGGGCATTACGAGGAATTCGTAATGGCCGTGATGTGTCCGGAAGGCCGTTTTAGCGATGTCAGATGGCCACATCCGAACTTGATGATATCCTGCGCGCAAATCCAGTTTGGAGAATATGCTCGCACCCCCCAACTCATCAAGCAACTCCTCGACTACCGGAATCGGGAACTTGTCCTTTATCGTGCGGGCATTTAACTCGCGGTAATCCACACAGAACCGCCAAGTGCCGTTCGCCTTCTTGACCAGCAACACCGGTGAGGAAAACAGTGAGCGGCTGGGTCTAATGATGCCTTGCTTCAACATGGCTTCACATTGCCTCTCTATTTCATCCTTTTGCCGGTAGGGGTACCGGTACGGACGCACCACTACTGGGTTTGATCCTTCGGCCAATGTGATGCGGTGGTCACAGTGCCGACTAGGAGGCAGTCCTTGCGGCTCTCTAAACATTGCTTCATACCCCTGTAGTATCTCCTGTAAGATGATGGCTTCCTTATCCCCTATCTGCATCATGGACGCCTGGGAAGATTTTCTGGTGCCTTGTAATCTGACTCGGTCTCCTTCCCATGTGAACTCCATCAGAAGCTCGGTGAAATTCCACTGGATGTCCCCAAGCACGCGAAGCCACTGAACTCCCAATATTATATCAAAGCCATCTATAGGAAGAATGATGAATGGGGCCTTGAACTGTTGTCCTTGAATGATGAAAGCAGCCTCCAATGTGCCCAAGCATGGCGAGATGAGTTCCTCCTCGCCACTGCACTTGGCGAAGGTTTCTTCATTTGGTTCTCTCGAATCTGTTCTCCACCCTTCCTTCTCACCGCAAGCGCTCATGAAATTATGTGTCTTTGCCACCGTCAATGAGTCCTCCAACTCTGTCTTGCCATTTGTACCGAGACTCAGTATGGTGTTTCCTTGCTTTGGTCCCAACGCTGCGATCATAGACAACGACACCTCGTCACTTGGTTCCCCCTCTTGGACTCCATCCGTCTCCTCCTCCACCTCTTCGATCTCCAGATAAAACAAGCGTTTGCAGCGATGCCCTCGGGTATACACTTCATCACAATTGTAACATAACCCCTTGGCACGTCTCTCTGCCAGTTGTTCTGTAGTCAAACGCAATCTGCTAGGAACTGATGCTGCGCTACCTTGTGAACTTGTCGCCGAATCGCTCGGGTTTGAGTGGCTTGGTCTCCGCCTCCCTGAAGTGATTGTCCTCCGGCCCTCATTCCTTGCGCGCCAAAGGTTCGCCCTATCAGTGCCGCTCCCCCAGACTGGAAGCTTCCTGGATTGGACGACGCGGGGATATTATACTGCTGGTTGCGGGTTGGCCCGCGTCCCCTTCCCGTACTGGACATGCCCTCGATTGCCTCCGCGATCCACGCCGTCTTTCGTGCTTCTGCTTCGCGCGCGATCCCAATCGCCTCTGCTAGATCTCGGGGTCGTTCTCTGCGCACCTCCCCACCCAACGCTACCGAAAGTCCTGCCATGAAAGTTTCCACCTGATCTGCCTTCCTCATTCGTGGAGTACGGGCGAGGAGTCTTTGAAACTCCCGCGCATAGTCGTCCACTGCGCTGCCGCCTTGTTTGAAGTTTACCAGGTCTCCCAACGGGCCGATACTCAACTGTCGCGTGAATCTTTGCGTGAATGCCTCCGCAAAGTCATCCCACGCAATCCACGGTTCCTCCCTTTGCCAGTTATCCAGGACTTCTAGCGCCTCCCCTGACAAATGCAGGCCGGCGATCTCCACATACTCCTCTTCCGGGATGCGGTGAACCCTGAAGAACCGCTCGCAGCGACTCAACCATCCCAACGGATCTTCTTGCCCATTGTAATCCGGCAGATCGAACCGCGGAGGGCGAGGTGTCCACCGACGATCCTCCTCCTCTCCTCGTCCTGCGCCTCTCCTCCTTTCCGCCTCAAGCTCCTCCCGTCCCATGCCACGACGCCCGCCTCTCCCTGGCGGCCGATCGTTCCGCTGTCTTCCCTCTGTATACTCCTCTCGGCCCAGACCATCCCGCCCCCTTCTCCAAGGCGGAAGATTGCCCTGTTGGCTGGCCTTCAATGCGGGTTCCTCTGGATGCGCCCTTGAATTTCCACCTTCTTCCATCGATTCAACCACCGTCTTCTTTCCCTTTAGGAGTTTCACCATCTCCTCCATCATGCTTCTCATCTCTTTCACTTCGGATTCCAGCGACGAGATGCGCTCATCTCCCGGAGTCGCCATGGCACCAGGAGCGTTGGGCTCTGATACCAAATTGGTACGAACTCGCTCGGCAAGAGCTTGTTCAGACGCTGCTGAGTACCACGGAACCCTACCGAAGATTGCTCGCCGACGATTCGCCAATGCGTAGGTAATTTGGTCGCTTTTGAGCCACCGCCTGAGTATGTGTTTGTGGCAAAAATCTGCATGCCTTTTCTTATTTCTCTCCTCCCCTTATATTCTCCAGTACAAGGAAAATCTTAACTAAAAATGGCAAGCAACCACTGATTGAAAAACTACCAAACTATATCTTAGGAACTAAAAAAATAGAATCTGCCATGCAAGGCAATGGCGCCTGCACTAATCCTGCGGCAGATCCTAACCACTCCTCCCTTTCCTAAAATAGACCCGGTCCATATCACATACATACATATATATATATATATATATATATATATATATATATATATATATATATATATATATATATATATATATATATATATATATGGACTAGCACTTTGCTTAATTACTTTGGGGTTTTAGATTACAGGCAGAGCAGAATACGTAACAAAGCATGGACCGGCACTTTGCTTAATTACTTTGGGGTTTTAGATTACAGGCAGAGCAGAATACGTAACAAAGCATGGACCGGCACTTTGCTTAATTACTTTGGGGGCCCTTGACTTTGGGGGGCCCGGGGCGGCCGCCCACCCTGCCCCCCCTCAGGACCGGCCCTGGCTAGACGTATGACACAGATCAACAAAAGTAAGAATTCATGTCGCGTAGTTGTTGCTCCGCGGCAAGATTTGGAATGGAGGGGATGTTCTATGTCAAATAATAAATGTTGCAAAGAGGAAGAATATATCTGATGTGCGAGACTCGGAATAGAGGGAAACTTAGACTACAAGTGCTAATAACTTAGTCCTTTTAATTCTTGCCACAACTGTTTGTGCTTCCTGTGGATGACAATAGGATTAGGTTTGTTTTAGGACTTCCAAATTTTCTTCTGTGAGATTGCAGAGAATATTGGATGGTTGCTCATGTAGGTGTTTGGTGCTCGAACTATTCATCCGTGGGCTGTATGTCTAGCAAGCCTGATGAATCTTGCTTGTATCGAATACAGTTTAATAATATAGTGTTATCAACACAACAAGGTCGGCAAGTAATGGCGAAGATCTTCCTTTCAGCTTACCCCTTATTTTGTGTAAGCTTGTATCACATGAGTGCAAGACACTGTTAGATAGTTGTCATGGAACTTTCACGCTGTCTATTTCAGGTCAAAGCTTCAATTAGGCATAGTTTTTACTGGTTTATTAATAGTTTAATACTCTGAAAGATCTAATGAAATAGTTTGGCTTAGGAGTATAGTATAAGTAACCATGTAAGCTGGCATAGATCAAATGATTCTTATGCTGCTAACTGCTATATTAATTGTTTGTTGCTAATCTAGACTCCATATCTCATTTGTTAAGCTATTTGCTTGCATAACAATACCCTTGCGTTGTCATATGTCATATCTGACATTGCATTGCCACTTGCATAAGGATCTCTCTAAATGGATATTGAATACACTATAGCAACAGTGCTTCTGTTCACCTTCACTAGTTCTAATTTAGGTTCTGAGTTGATCATGTCTATGAAGTACAATGATTCAGTGCCACTAAGAATGGCAGTATGGTGTTGGTTATTTCTTTATTTGCTTTGTAGATTACATCCATGAATTCTGTTCAGGACTCAGGATTTAGTACATGCTTAAGATGATGCATTTTCTGCAAGTTCTGAAATCGTTGATGATACAAATCTCCCCTCTTGCGATGTTTGCAGTTCTTACTGACCACTATATAACACAAGTCATTCTCTCTTTTGCAGTTAAAAAGGAAAGCTACATCTGAAGAAAATGATGCTGCTGAGTCAAGTGAATGTATGATTACCAGCACTGGATTTACTGGCAGTCCACTGCTTACTCCAGTCTCTGGAAAAGCTGTTAAGGCTTCTAAATCAAAGAATAAGAACAATAATGCTGGGCCTCAGACACCAACGTCAAATGTTGGTAAGTGCAAACTCCTTCGTAGCCACTTGCTCTGAACTCCTCTTTTACATATGTTTCCCTGCAACAAAAGATTAAGCATGCACATCTTTGTATGTACAGGTTCACCACTCAATCCACAAACTCCTGCTGGCACGTGCCGCTATGACAGTTCATTAGGTGATGATTACACTGCCTCAGTCTATAATTATTGGTACCTCCAATTCCAAATGGAAGTTGTTTTAGAATCTGTACCGGTCAAGCATTTTTAGGTTTGACCATCAATATATAAAGAATTACCAAGATTGGTATTACTAGATACATTATGAAATATACAGTCATAATGTATAATTACTTTTATTTGAAACAACATATTTTTGTATTTTTTTAGAAAATGATGGTCAAAGTGTTATCTTGGAGAATGTGTTAATGTCCAAAATGACTTATATTTGAAATCAGAGGGAGTATGGGTTGTCATTGGATGAGATGTTACAATTCGGCGTTCATATATTTCAGATCTGGCAAACTATGATGCTTTCACGATTTGGTTGCATCTTACCTTTCCTTTTCTGTGTTACTGCTTGCTGCTACTTATATCTATCTTTATGATCCATGTTCAGGACTTCTGACGAAAAAGTTCATCAACTTGCTCAAGCAGGCTCAGGATGGCATTCTAGATTTGAATAATGCGGCAGAAACACTAGAGGTTATAGACTATTATCATTTCATCTGACATTTCTTCTCTTCCTCTTGGTACGAATTCACAGATTTTCCTATGATGCAGGTTCAAAAGCGGCGTATATATGACATTACCAATGTCCTAGAAGGAATTGGACTTATAGAAAAGACTCTTAAGAACAGAATCCGTTGGAAGTAATCATTTTTCTTCTTCCTTTGACCTTTGTCTCCTTGTATTGTCATGCTAATCTTATTTGTTTAACCCTTGTCATCCTGTATTATGATGCTAATCTTGGACAACATTGCAGGGGCTTGGATGATTCAGGAGAGGGATTAGATAACGGCCTTTCAGTTTTGCAGGTATTTGTTCCTGTAAATTTGTTACTCATTGAAATTGGCATACTAATCCTAAGTGCACCTGGGTACCTTTTTTCTGAGAAGTGTGATGATAACTACATCTAAGCTCAATTTTGTGTAACCCCCTTCTGCAGACAGAAGTTGAAAATCTTAATCTGCAGGAACAAGCCCTAGATGAGCGTATAAGGTTGGAAGCCATTGCAAACTGCGGACTTCTCCATAGAGCATACTCTCTGCTACGTCACCATGCCTGACAAAAACATGATATATAATCTGTCTTTTTTTTCTTCTTTGGTGCAGTGATATGCGTGAAAAACTAAGGGGGCTAACTGAAGACGAAAACAATCAAAGGTAATTGACTAATTGTATTTCTTTTGCATTAGCTGTGCTGGGATGTCACTGTTTAATGATGTAAAACATCCCACTTTCATTTGTCTGTTAGGTGGCTCTATGTGACGGAAGATGATATCAAGGGATTACCCTGCTTTCAGGTCTGAAACTCTACTTACATGGTTGAACAATGTCACCTTGTTGTAGATTAACCTTTGGTTTACACCAAAGTATTTCTGCTGAAGTTATTCTATATGGTTGACGGTAGTTCACATATGTTTTTGGTTCTGCAGGATGAAACACTAATTGCAATAAAAGCTCCTCATGGTACTACACTCGAAGTTCCAGATCCTGATGAGGTAGGATCCAGTAAAATAATGGAGCTTTGCATAGAAAAATAAATAGTTTTTTGAACTGATTCATGACTTCCTTGTGTGTATTGTGCCCTATCCAGGCAGGTGATTATCTCCAGAGGAGATATAGAATTGTATTAAGAAGTACAATGGGCCCAATAGATGTTTATTTAGTTAGGTAATGCTGCATTCCTCTCTTGGAAGTTAAATGTTTGTACCGACTTCCACCTTATCAAAACCTTCTTATATTTTTAGTCAATTTGACGAGAAATTTGAGGAATTGGGCGGTTCAACACCTCCAAGGCATGCAAATGTGCCAAGACACCGACATGTTGCAGATTTAAATACTACAAATGCTGGACAAAGCAGCACATCAATGGATGTGGAACCTAATGTTCAGCACAGCCAGAGGACTCTCCAGGATCCTAGTGCTTCGCACGATTTTGGAGGAATGACAAGGATTATTCCTTCAGATGTTGATGTAAGTCAGATTTGCTAAAGTTTAATTTTGATTTTTTTTCCCCGATGCAGGATAACATAGTTCGTAGCCATAAATTCCAAATCAAATGATACAACATTATGCGGGCATTTATGAACTTTTGTTCTGCTTTTTTGAATTTTTCGTTATTTGAAGTTTTGAACTCTACATGCAAATCTTTTCTGTGTGGAACCTATTAAATTATTATGTTTGTAGCAGCAAAATCTTAAGTTTTGCTCTTTGGTACAACTCTTATGCTAAAGGTCCAAATAGATCAAAAATGGACTTACAGTTCTACACAATTTTGCAGACTGGTGCTGATTACTGGCTCCTAACAGAGGGGGGTGTTAGCATTACTGATATGTGGAAAATGGCACGTATCCTTTATGATCATTCATTAAACTTTTTTCTAGACTATTCATTAAGCTTGTTTAAACTCATCTTTGCAAATTGAAGTACTTAACATGGAAAATAGCAGAAGTGCAGTGGGATCAGATGGATACTGATGTCTTCTTATCTGAAGACGTTAGCACCCCAGGTGCACATAGTCAGCAGCCAGCTACAGCGGGAGAACCACTGATGCAGGTTCCAAACACGGATGGACCGTAAGATCATAGGGGTTACAAAAATGAAAATGTGACATCCGAATGCCTGGAGCGGTGTTCTGAATGTGAAGTGAAAATATGACAGCGAATGCATATTGCAAAAATGTAGAGCCGGCCGGTTTTCATGAGAATCTACATCATCGGGTGAGAACTCAGGGCAGCTGTGGGCTGTTCAGGTTGACACCCTGTCGGAATTAGCACTTTGTTGTGGAGAATGGTGGTGTCCGCTAACTTATCAGTGTCTGCTGCCCAATTTGTTTCAGCGCCGTGCTTCAGTCGAGCAGACATAGAGGTTGCTGCTTTCGCCGTGAATCCTGCTGCTCTGCTCAGGCTGTAGCGGCCTTGCGGTGCTCCCCTGGCCCTGGGTATTGTCGCAAATTTGTGTAAACATTGCGAGGAATGGTGTACAATGCTGGAGTTGTTCGTGTAACAAAACAATGGGTTATCTATTGATGTAACCGAGCCGCCGTCTTTGTACAATCCTTCCGAACCCCTTCCTTGTACTACAATGCACAGCTTTCTTTTTGGGCATCATATGCTTCACGCAGAATTTTTCTAAAAAAATAAACATTTTTTAATCGAAAAATTCAAGCTTGAAAGAAAAAAAAATACAAAAGTGTCCTCCAGTTGCGCCACGTGGCATTTTTCATTTAATTTATTCTATTTAATTTAAATAATTCATATCGGATGCTAGGAACCCCGAAAAATGATGGAAAAAAATTTCTAGATTTTTATTACGCTATAAGTATTCATAATATATTAAAAAAAGTAGTATGTTTCATGTAAATTTAAAATGTTAAAATTAGGTTTATTAAAAGATCATTTTAGGTATTATGAAGAAACTATATAAATCATGGCTTCAAAAATCATGGAAAAAATTTCTAAATTTTTATTAAGCCATAAGGATTCATAATATCTCACAAAAAATACTATGTTCCATGGAAATTTAAATAGTTAAAATCAAGTTTAGTTAAACACACTTTTATGTATTATGAAGAAACTATATAAACCCTGCGTCCAAAAATCATGAAATAAATTTCACCTATTGTTATATCTAGATGAACAGGTGAAATTTATTTCAGGATTTTTGGACGCAGGGTTTATTTAGTTTCTTCATAATACATAAAGGGTATTTAACTATACTTGATTTGAACTATTTAAATTTTAATGGAACATAGTATTTTTTGTGAGATATTATGAATCCTTATGACTTAATAAAAATTTAGAAAAAATTTCATAATTTTTCGAGGTTCTTAGCATCCAATATGAATTATTTGAATTAAATAGAATGAATTAAATGAAAAATGCCACGTCATCCATGCAAGTCGCTGCCACGTGGCACGACTGGGCTCTGTCGCGCCACCGTGGCGCGACTAGAGGACACTTTTGTAATTTTTTTTTCTTTCAAGTATATTCTTGAATTTTTCGATTAAAAAATGTTTATTTAAAAAAAAAATTCCTTCACGCACGGGCAGCATACGACGATCTGCCGCTCTAAATTTAATTTGCTGGAGTATGTATTGTATGCTTGTCTGAGCTAAGTTAGCAAAGTGGTAGCTGGATTCACCATAACACATCATCGCTGTCGTCGGAGTCGGAATCGCTAGGAAGTTCCACGCCGCTATCAAACGCGACGCCCTCTATTTATGTGTCCATTATAATTATATATAATATAATAAGAGGTGCTTATATATGTTACTATTTAAAAGTTCTACAAATATTAAAACTATTAAGTGTAAAACGAGAATAGCAGTAGAGTGAATGAATCCATTGATTGCATTGATCAATGTATGTATTTATACATGTGAAGGGACGCCTAATGAACAGATGCCTCTTACTAAGAGGCAACTGCTTATACATAACTGCTTAATCTATGCCTTGATTACATGATTAACTGCCTAATCTATGGCTTGATGAGATCACATGAAGAGGTGTCTTGTTGAAAAGACATTGGTTCACAACACTCCCCCTTGATCGAATCTTCCTTGAGATCAATACGTTGTTGACTCCTTCAAAATCCAGTGTGAACAATCTGAGGATTATATTGATATGCCATTAAAAACTCCTTTAAAACCCGGTGGGAGAAATAAGGAGAAAATCTGACATATATATGTGTGATTAATAAATCACTGTCTTTGGTAACTTCTCTAAAAACCTTGTAGGAAAAATATGAGGAGAAGATATGTTGATATACTGTTAAAAACTCCTATGAAAACCCAACGGGAAAATTTAGGAGAAAAACTGATACAGTATATTTAAGTGATTGTCTTTTGTGAACTCGTATGAGAAAACCTATTATAGGGAAAACCCACAAAACGAGTTTGAGGACAATGCATGTCTTTAATGTTTCCTAAAAAAAAAACCCAATGAGGAAAACAGGAAACATGACATATACTTGTGTTAATATTACCTCATTAAAACTTTTCATGAGAAACCTTGTGAGTAAAACTCATAAAAAGAAAGAGTGTAATATTTGTTAGGATAGGTTAATTGTTAGGAGATATCTCCCCCTGATTCTTGCAAATTTCGAAGTCGTCTCATACCAATCCCATGAATATATTTCAAGAATGAAGAAGATGGTAATGACTTAGTGAAAAGATCGGCGAGGTTATCGCATGATTTGGTTTGCAAGTTGTTTATCTCCCCACTTTGCTGTAACTCATGAGGATAAAACAATTTTGGAGCAATATGCTTTGTGATGTTGCTCTTTATATAGCCTGTCTTCATTTGTGTAACACAAGCTGAATTATCTTCATATATAATTGTAGGTGATTCAATAGAACCAATACCACATGATTGTTGTATGTGGTTAATCATTCTGCGAAGCCATACACATTCCCGTGAAGCTTCATATAGTGCAATAATTTCAGAATGATTAGTAGAAGTAGCTACCAGAGTCTGTTTAGAAGACTTCCATGAAATAGCTGTTCCACCATATAAGAATACAAAGCCTGTTTGAGATCTGGCATTATGGGGATCTGATAAATAGCCAGCATCCGTGTATCCAATCATAGTGGGATCTTGATTTCTTTCGAAATATAATCCAAGATCCTTTGTGCCATTGAGATATCTGAGGATATGCTTTACACCTGTCCAATGACGTTTGGTTGGTGCAGCGCTATGTCTAGCTAGTAAGTTCACTGCAAATGCAATATCAGGCCTGGTGCAATTTGCAAGATACATAAGCGCTCCAATAACACTGAGATAAGGAACCTCGGGTCCCAGTACCTCTTCTCCAACATCACATGGTCTAAATGGATCTTTCTCCATATCTAGAGATCGAACAACCATAGGTTTTTTAGAGGGATATGATTTATCCATATTAAAATTTTCCAATATTTTCTGGATATAGGCTGATTGATGCACTAAAATTCCTGAGGGAAAGTGCTCCAGTTGTAAACCTAAGCAAAATTTGGTCTTACCCAAATCCTTCATCTCAAATTCCATCTTTAGGTGATTGCGTGTTCATTTATATCGTTAGAGTTGCCAATGATATTTAAATCATCAACATATACGGATATAATACAGAATCCCGTTGGAGATTTCTTTATGAAGACACATGGGCAATCATCATTGTTTGTGTATCCCTTCTTTAGAAGGAATTCACTTAGTCGGTTGTACCACATTCTTCCCGACTGTTTCAAGCCATATAGTGACTTGTTGAGCTTTACACAGTACATGTTGCGATTTGCGTTTGGATTCGGAATTGAGATTCCATCGGGAACCTTCATATATATGTCCGAATCAAGTGAGCCATAAAGATATGCTGTCACTACATCCATCAACTGCAGAGATAGATGATTTTGAACTGCCAATGAT
This sequence comes from Rhipidocladum racemiflorum, assembly GCA_036346355.1. Lineage (NCBI taxonomy): Eukaryota > Viridiplantae > Streptophyta > Magnoliopsida > Poales > Poaceae > Rhipidocladum > Rhipidocladum racemiflorum. The sequence continues at coordinate 25,488,192 of CM070572.1, forward strand.
ATTAAGTATCGAAATGTTATTCCACTCATAACTGGAGAATATGTTTCATTGAAATCAATGCCGGGTCTCTGCGTGAACCCTTGTGCTACAAGTCTCGCTTTATATCTCACCACCTCATTGTTTTCATTCCGTTTCCGGATGAAAACCCATTTGAATCCCACAGGTAAAACTTTTGGAGGTATAGGTATTGCAGATGTGAATACTTTTCTTTTGGTAAGCGAGGCTATCTCAGCTTGAATTGCTTCCTTCCATTTAGTCCAGTCCGAGCGCTTTTTGCACTCTGCCATAGTCTTGGGATCTGGATCATTTAGTAGGTTATTTGCAATTGTTGCGGAGAAGTAAGTGTCGACAATTGTAGTCTTTCGGTCATATGATTCTCCAGAATCGATATAATTAGTGGAAATTTCTTGCACCCTTGATGATGGCTCATTATTTCCCAAAATTATGGAGCCAGGGCGTTCCGATGTCCCAGGATCAACAATAGAGTGCACTTTTGATCTGGGTTGTGCATCAACTTGAGGTTGGCTTACATTTACTGAGTTGGAGGATTTTGTCCTTGGTTTCTTTTGTTGCTTGCTAGAAGCTATATCTTTAGCCGTGGCCTTACTTCTCCCCCTCTTACCTTGAAGTGGGAGTTGAATGGTTTTATTTGGTACCTCCACTCTTTCAGGCACATTTCAGGCAGGATAATAGGATTTAGTAACACCTTTAGTATCAGTAAATGCACCTGGCAGGTTATTTGCAATGTGTTGCAAATTTATAATTTTCTGAACTTGAAGTTCAGTTTCTTGAGTACATGGATCTAAGGTGGAAATGTCTATAGCATCCCAATTGATTTCCGGGCATGCTTTTTGGTACTTGAAATCTCCCCCTAATGCCGGGAAATGACCCTCATTAAATATACAATCAGCGTGTCGGGCCGTGAATAGGTCCCCAGTTAGGGGTTCAAGGTATTTAACAATCGACGGAGATTGATACCCCACATAGATCCCTAATTTCCTGTGTGGGCCCATAGAGGTACGCTTGGGTGGTGAGATCGGTACGTATATAGCGCAACCGAATTTTCGCAGATGGGAAATATTTGGTATATTTCCACGTACTAATTGTAACGGGGAAGCTATATGATATGCAGTTGGTCGCAATTGTATTAAGTCAGCAGCGTGTAAGACCGCATGACCCCAACATGAAGTTGGTAAGTTGCAATTTTGTAATATGGGTCTTGCAATCCATTTGATTCTCTTTATAAGAGATTCTGCCAAACCATTTTGAGTATGGACATATGGAACAGAATGTTGTACTTGAATTCCTAAAGCCATGCAATAATCATTGAATGCATGTGAGAAAAATTCAGCAGCATTGTCCAATCGTATTGATTGAATCTGGTATTCAGGATAATGTGCTTTAAGTTTAATAATTTGAGCAATTATCTTTGCAAAAGCATGGTTACGTGTGGATAAAAGACACACATGAGACCATCGAGTAGATGCATCTATAAGAACCATGAAATACCTGAAGGGTCCAGACAATGGTTGAATGGGGCCACATATGTCACCTTGAATACGTTCAAGGAATTTTAGTGGCTCATGTTGGATTTTAAGATGAGAAGGTCTCAAAATCAATTTCCCAGTTGCACATGCAGTGCATATAAAATCTGATGATTTTGGGAATTTAGCAGCATGTAGATCATGACCATTAGAATTGCTGATAATTTTTCGCATCATCCCAATACCCAGATGACCAAGGCGATCATGCCAAGTTTGGAATGCATCAACATTCTGGAAAATTACCTTGTACGCAACATGCGATACGGGTTTAATGTATGTGAAGTACAATCCAGACGGTAAAGATGAAATCTTTTCAAGCGTTTGTCTGCCATATCCGTAATCTTTAGTGATGAGGAGAAATTCCTCATTATTGTCATCATGGGTTTCAATATGGAAATCATTTTTTCGGATATCTCTATAACTTAATAGGGTACGTGTTGAATCGGGATACAATAGTGCATCCTCGATTGTGATTTGAGTACCCATAGGAAGCATGATAGTGGCACGACCAGAACCAATTATCATTGCATCGTGTCTAGCGATTGTCAAAACATTTCCTTGCCTCTTAGTAAGAGTCTGGAAATATTTTGTTTCCCTTAGTATAGAATTGGTAGTACAACTATCTACTAGGCACAATTCCTCGTCCATCAGATTGTGAGGACCCCCCCTTCCTATACCGTACTGTACGCCGTCTACTGTAGCGTATAGCACCGTATAGCAACAGGAAGCCTCGACACCGGAGATCTAAATCTAAAAATTCGATCGACGGGATCGAACCCTTAGCTTCGGACCCGGTGCCTGTACGCATCTGATACTGGATCCCTGGATCAGTAGCCCAATATCGCGTACCAACAACACGAGTATCAATGCACGGAAGAATAAACTACGATAATTTACATAACTGGGTGTAAATCTTACACGAGTACATTCTGAGAATCCAAAAGAAGTAAAGCGGCGGCGAAACAAAAGAAAGACAACCAGCCCGGTGGCCCGACCACCCACAGGCTCTTGGTGGAGGGAGGGACTCTGGCCGCAACACTCGCGAGAAAAGGGGCTCGCCATCATCAGGACATCATCATTACCTTCCTCTGTGGAAAAAGGGTTAGCGACAACGATGAGTACACGTATGTACTCGCAAGACTTTAGTGTATGGAAATATGAATAAATGCAGGCTGATTCAACGAGGATAAAGCTTCTACCTTTGGGTTAATTGCGAAAATTTGGATTTAAAGCAGTTCATCGAAAAGTAATACATAATTTGAAAGACAATGCAGTTTGAATAAAACATATTTACAGTATATTTAGCAATCGAGCTCCACAAATGCCACCATCCATGGTCGCGGTGGGATACGAATCGACATCCATACATAATCCCATCGAGAATCATATACACATATTCACAATTCCATCAAGTATCATTCCACCACATACTTTATACCGACTCGAAATAGATTTTCATTTTCAAAACCAAACCAAATCTCTATACTTGATATGATTAGAGAAGATTGCTCATAACCGTGAGCACGGCTAATCGATTAGAATTATTTGATACTCTGCGAGTTTGCGCACTTTACCCAAACACAACTCGGACTTGCATCCTGTCATCCAGGGTACACGCGATACACGAGGTATCCGATATACAAGAATGATCTATTCTTTCCCATCATTGAGGTTATAGCCACACCCCAAAGACCGGTGACGACAAATCCACTACTATGGCGATAAGAGGCCAACCACCACTCAGCGACCACGGAATACTCATCGTGACGACGGCGGGTGTTGGCGCGGCATTACCCCATAGCAAGGCGTACACCGTTGTATCAACAAACATGAACTGGAGCGATTCCCTGCTGCAAAAGTACAAGCGCACACACGAAGGCGCATACGGCGGGTCGTGAGGACACACACACCGCGCTTGGATCGCTCAACACAGGAAAAGGTCCACTCTTGACCTACCAACAGGCATGGCTATCCTCACACTTCAAGTACTAGAATAGGCTGCCCCATCCCAGCATTGCGGTTGCACGGTGTTCAATTCAAAACCGTCACAAGTTCGGTCCTTATATTTTTGCCTAGTGACTCAAGCGGGAACTCCACTTAACTCGCCAACCAATCACCACCATGTTTAACTAGCACATATTATACCTCCCGCCAAGTCTAATTACCAACTAGACACTTCACATTTTTACCAATATACCTTTACGATTCACATTTCCAAAACTTTTCCAAAACCAATTACATTTATCATAATTTTGAGCATTTGGTAAGGGTGACTTTGCTCACCTCTATTGCGGTGTCTAAGCGTATGCAATTACTAAATCGTTTATACCCAAGTGACATTTTATTAAATTGTCTAACCCTACTAAGGTTATCAATGATCTCGTGGAATTAATTGAGGAAACCACCAAATCAGGGTATATCTACCATTCCCACAAACTAGCAATTTCTTGAATATAAACAATGCATATAGTTTGAGAAATCAAAGTAGACATCGTGAAATATAGGTTTCAAGATGGTCAAAGGAGGTGCTTGCCTTGTTGTTGCACTTCGGTGATGTCAGGGATGATGCTCGAGTTGTTCGAGGCTTAAGCCCGACTCGCTAGCCTCTAATCGGTCAAAGCAACAAAGCAGCGAAAGAAATACAACTTAGCAAAGAAAGTTTTAAATGCACCATGAAGTGCATGCAATACACAAGAACGGCAGTACAACCAAGAAACCCTGAAGAAACAACGCACTCGGACAACACAACACGGCCGGACCGAACAGCCTAACCCGGACGGTCGGGTTTTGCATCCGGACAACCGGATAGGCGGACACTCCGGACCGTTTCGCCGGATACTCGGTCCTAGGGCGTGTGGTCCAACTCGACGAGGAGACGGAGACCTTACCACTTCCTACAACTTCACGCGACCCGATCTACGACTTTCGTACACCTAGCGAACTGAAGGAGTTCGAACTAGCCGATTCTACGAGAAAACGCCGCTAACCCGCCAAACCTCTAACTCACACCAACAACTTCTTAAATCGACATTACTACTACCCGATCTACCACTCTAGCATACCACATTCACTAATCCAAATCCCATTTTCAACCCTAGAACCACTACACCCAAAACCCTAGAATCCAAGTTCAACCCTAGCCTCCCAAATCCAAACCTAAGTTCTAATCCCACCATGAACGACTCTAGAACCCAAGAATCCCGCGAATCAAACCCTAAGAGAAAAGCTTACCTCCAAGGAAGATGGAGGAGGAGCAACGCCCGGGTGGAGGATGGGGAATGACGGCAGGGAGGAGCACACCGAGATGGAGGAGTCACCGGGAGGGTTACCGGCCGGTGGCTCGCGGAGAGGAGCTCGGGGTGGTGGAGAGAACACCAAGGAAGTGGGGAAACCAAAGTAGAAGAAGAAAGAATGGAAGGGAGCCACGAAATGGGACTTTTATACAAAACCCCACGCCAATACGGACTCTCAGGACTCAACCGGAGACTCGGGTTGGGGTCTTCGGTAACACTAACCCGGACACTCGGACATTGGTCCGGACACTCGGAGTTGGACCGCTTCGGCCAGCCCAATCCGGACACTCGGACTTTGTCCGGACATTCGGGTTGGATCCGACATCTCCGGACATCCCGAACTTTTGAACTTGGGCCTTGACGGCTAACGCTTCGGGGTTGATTACTAATTGTCCCAAAGTATTTTGGAAGTTAATAGGGTCACAGGCACTTGCCCAACCTAATTCGAATTTACTTATGAGCGAAATTACTTAAGTTGAAGGGTTCTTTCGATCCCAAGCAAGTATGTTCACTCAAGACACGAAAATACACAAGCACGAGTGTATTATTGAACAGCGTTTGAGTACAAATGTACAGTGGCTTGAGTATAGAAATACTCGGGATATTACAGTCTACCCCCTTACAAAAATCTCGTCCTCGAGATTGCTAATTCTCTCGAAGAAATTCGGGTATTCTGCTGAATATGGTCTTCACGCTCCCACGTGGCTTCATCTTACGAATGGTTGCTCCATCGACCTTGAGCATCTTGATAACCTTTGCGAGTGTGGCGCTCGGTGTCTCGAGAATACGGACTGGATACTCGATCTGAAAGATCAGTGCAAATCAAGATGGTCCAATTGGGTAACTTCCGATGGAACCCGAAGACTCTTCTTCAATTGGGACACGTGGAACACATCGTGAATGTCCGAAAGATGTGGCGGTAGCTCAAGCCGATAAGCCACAACACCAACCTTCTCAAAAATCCGAACGGACCGATGTATCGCGGGGCTAGCTTCCGCGGACTTGAAATCTGCGAGTACCGCGGAGTGGTGAGACCTTGAGATAAACAAAGTCACCCACCTCAAAACTCAACTCGCGGCGTCGACGATCAAGATAGCTCTTCGGCGAGACTGAGCTTCTCTCGGCCGGTCTCGAATCAAGCTAACTTGCCTTTCAGCCTCTTCAATCATGGCTGGCCGAAGAATTGCCTCTCACCAACCTCGGACCAAAACAGTGGTGTTCTCGCACTTCTTGCCATAAAGAGCCTCGAAGGCGACATCAAGACCGACTTGATGATCGTTGTTGTAGGAGAACTCAAGAAATGGCAAGCATTTCTCCCACGACTTCTTTGTCAGAGTACACACAAGCCCTTAGCATGTCTTCAAGGATTTGGTTTGCCCTTTCCGTCTGTCCGTCAGTTTGGGGATGGTAAGGTATCTTGAAGGATAGCTTAGTGCCAAGAATGGACTGCAAACTCTCCCAAAATCTGGAGGTGAAGCTGCGAACCACGGTCGAGAGATTATGACTTTTGGAACTCCATGGAGCCGAACAATATTACGCAAATAGAGTTCCGCTAGCTTGGCTCGGTAATAGGTGGTATGAATCGAATGAAATGAGCTACCTTGGTCAGACGGTCAATGATCACCCAAATAGAGTCGTGACGGTGGAGGACCTTGGTAGACCGGTAATGAAATCCATCCCAATCTCTTCCCACTTCCACTCGAGGGATCTGCAATGGCTGAAGTAATCCGGTGGCCTTTGATGTTCAGCCTTGACACGCTGGCACACATCACAATGTCGCCACATGAGCCGCGATCTCCTTCTTCATACCTGGCCACGCAGTACTGCGAAGGTCCTGGTACATCTTGGTGCCGCCGGGATGGACAGAGAGAGGAGTATCATGAGCTTACGACAGATCAACCCCTTGATCTCAACATTATCGAGGACATACACTGCTTGCCCATGCAAGATCAGCCCATTGGACTTCACAGAAAAACCTGGAGATGCGCCATTTTCAGTCAACTGGCGTCTAATCTCAATCACAGCATCATCTTGTAGTTGAGCTGCCTGAATCTGAGACTCTAGAGTGGGTTGTACGGCTAAAGCAGAAACGTAACCATACTCAACCACTTCTAGATTGAGCTTAAAACTCTTCAACCAGTGAGGCGGCCAATGACACCCAAGGCATTCATCAGTGTGCGGCTTGCGTGAGGGCATCTGCAACCACATTCGCCTTGCCAGGATGGTAATGAATACCCAAATCATAGTCTTTGATCAGCTCTAGCCATCGGCCTGTCTCAAATTTAGATCTGGCTGCGAAAAGAAGTACTTTAAGCTTTTGTGGTCGGTGTAGATCTCACATCTGTTTCCTACGAGATAATGTCGCCACAACTTGAGAGCATGAACAACAGCTGCAAGCTCCAAATCATGCGTCGGGTAATTGGCTTCATGAGGATTTAGGTGTCGAGAAGAATAAGCAACAACTTTGCCCTCCTGCAGCAACACACAACCAAGTCCAAGACGGGATGCATCACAATAGACATCGAAGTTCTTGTGAATGTCGGGAAGGACCAACATCAGTGCGATGGTGAGTCTATTCTTCACTCCTGAACTGGACTCACAACCAGGTGACCACACGAATTTCTTCTCCTTCTTGAGTAGCGTTGTCATTGGCTTAGCAATTTTGGAGAAATTCTCGATAAACCGGCGATAGTATCCGGCAAGACCGAGAAAACTCCGAATCTCAGGGACATTGCGGGGCTGCTCCCAATTGAGTACGTCTTGTACCTTGCGTGGATCAACTGCTACCCCACCTTCTGACAGGACATGCCCCAGAAACTCCACTTGCTTGAGCCAGAACTCGCACTTATTGAACTTGGCATACAACTGATGCTCGCGAAGCTTGCTAAGCACCATATGCAAGTGAAGTGCGTGCTCATCATCATCCTTAGAGTATATGAGGATGTCATCAATGAACACCACCACAAATCTATCAAGGAACTCCATGAAGACTTTGTTCATCAGATTCATGAAGGTGGCTGGTGCATTGGTGAGGCCAAACGAAACAAGCGTGTACTCGTCTGCAGGCCAGTAGCGAGTGGTGAATGCGGTCTTCCACGATATCCTCCGGACGGATCTTGAGCTGAAAATAGCCGGATCTCAAGTCTATTTTGGAGAAAACTTCGAGCTCCGCCTAATTGGTCAAACAAATCATCGATCCGAGGAGAGGATACTTGTTCTTGACAAAGGACCTCATTCAACGGCCGGTAATCAACGCACATGCGAAGAGTGCCGTCTTTCTTCTTCACAAACAGAATCGGGCTGCCCCAGGAGAAGAAGCTGGGACGAATGAACCCCTTCTCTAATCGCTCCTTGAGCTGAATCTTCAACTCGATCAGCTCATCGGCGAGGCATCCTGTCTGGACGCTTAGAAATTGGAGAAGTGCCAGGTAAGAGATCGATGATGAACTCCAAATCACGATCGGTGGCAAACCTGGCAGCTCATCGAGGAACACATCGAGTACTCACACACCACCGGTACCTGATGGTCCCCGAATGTAAAGAGCATCGAGCAAAGGCTGGCACGCCTTCTTTGGAGCGAGAAGAAAAGGTAATGACAATGCCATCAGGGTTGACTAATGAAACGGATCTCCTGGCACAATCAATATGCCCCTGATGCTTGGACAGCCAGTCCATACCCAGAATCACATCAAGACCTGACGTCTCAATGTTGATAAGATCACCCCGAAATTCTACCCCATTGATCTCAATTCTAACCCCTGGACTCACAAGCTCGGCAGTCAAAGCGGATCGAGCGAGCGGATCAACAAGTACTTCTCGAGGTACAAAGAATGACCTCATCTTTGAACAACAAACTGTTGAAGAAATAAAGGAATGCGACGCTCCAGAGTCAAATAATACTAAGGCGGGTACGGAATGAACAGATAACGTACCCAACACCACATCTGGAGCTGCTGCTGCCTCCTCTGCGGTGGCTACATTCAGGCGGCCATGGCCGGAGGCCGGCTGCACGGAGGCAGGCGTCCTGATTGCCCACTCCCACGTCCACCAGGCCGACCACAGGGGCCAGTGGTGCACTACTGAGCTGTCCGGCCGCCTTTGCTTGCTCGGACAAGCAGCGAAGTGGCCCTTCCGCCGCAGGAGAAGCAAGTGATATGGCCAAATGGATTCGGGACCCCAAGCTAACATCTTGGCGGCTAGGTGGCGCACCGAACTCTGGGCGGGGCGAGGAGGTAAGCCACAGGACCTCTGAATCGGCGCGAAGGTGGAAGCAGGCCCGAGTGAAGGTGCGAGTCTGGAAGGTCCGCCGATGGCCCGCCGAAGCTGCCCACTTGCGCTTGCGGCTCTCCATAAGCGCCTTGGCGCCATCCTCAATGCTAATGGCCTTGCCCACCAAGACCTGCAGGCTAGGAATGTCATGACCGGCGGTGAAACGGATCTCCTCGGTGAGGTGCTCCTTGAACAATGTCACTCTCCTAGCCTCGGTGGTCACCTCATCGACAACATAGCGTGACAAATGGTTGAAGCGGTGGAGGTAGTCCATCAACGCCATAGACCTGGCGAAGGTCGTAGAACTCCCGCTTCTTGATCTCGATCAAGCCATTTGGAACATGGAAGGAGCGAAAGCGGGTCTTGAACTCTGCCCATGTGGTGACTGATCTGCAGGCGAACAGCCACTGGCTGCTCCACCACGAAGGCTGCCGGTCCCTGGAGGTAGTAGGCGGTGTCTTGAACCTTCTCCGCATCGGTGCAACCGACTAACTCCAACTTCCCCTCCATGTCGCTAAGCCAATCCTCTGCCTCCATCGGATCTGTAGGCGAAGAAAAGCTCGGCGGTCGAGTTATTTGGAACTCAGACAACCGAGGCTGCTATTCTGTTGCTGCCCTGGACAGCTGGACCATCAGCTCCATGAGTGAGTGCCGCCAACATGAGTGCAGCCATGTCGGGAGCGAGGAGGAGGTGGAGGAGCTCCTCACTCTGGGCATGTAGCCGAGGCCGAGCCCAGTGACCCACGGTAGGGACCCGCGATCGTTGGGCCCCTGCTCCCCTTTGCCTTTGCCACGCTCTCGGCATCATCATTTCTTTGGAAGCGCCTGAAGCTATTCTCCTTCGAGGAGGCATCACGAAATGCACAGTTGAGTCAACTAAGCGTGCAAATCAAGTGCGTAATGATTGATCCCAAAGGATGCACTCATAAACACAAACACACTACAAGCATTCATTCAAAGAAGCATAAGAACCAATTCAAAAACCAACTCAGGGAAACGACAAATAACCCCTAATTACAACCACAAACATCTATCCTTAACCCATTCTTAGCTAAAACCGCATTCCTCTTAATCCTTTTGAACAAGATAGAAGAAGGAAACAAATTTTTGAAATTTGGATTAAGATCAGATTCATTTTGAAGAGTAGATAAGCGAAAAGCTATAGAATGGACAAGAATAGCATTCTACACTTTGAAAATAGAGTTTTGTACTTCAAAATAAATTTTGAGAAGAAAAATCTGTCCCTAAGTCTAACGTCCAGGCTAACTAAGTCCTCCTGCAGTCAATGGCTCTGATACCAGCGCTGTGAGGACCCCCCCTTCCTATACCGTACTGTACGCCGTCTACTGTAGCGTATAGCACCGTATAGCAACAGGAAGCCTCGACACCGGAGATCTAAATCTAAAAATTCGATCGACGGGATCGAACCCTTAGCTTCGGACCCGGTGCCTGTACGCATCTGATACTGGATCCCTGGATCAGTAGCCCAATATCGCGTACCAACAACACGAGTATCAATGCACGGAAGAATAAACTACGATAATTTACATAACTGGGTGTAAATCTTACACGAGTACATTACAGAATCCAAAAGAAGTAAAGCGACAGCGGAAACAAAAGAAAGACAACCAGCCCAGCTGGCCTGACCACCCCACAGGCTCTTGGCGGAGGAGGGACTCTGGCCGCAACACTCGCAGAAAAGGGGCTCGCCATCATCCGGGACATCATCATTACCTTCCTCTGTGGAAAAAGGGTTAGCAGCAACGATGAGTACACGTATGTACTCGCAAGACTTTAGTGTATGGAAATATGAATAAATGCAGGCTGATTCAACAGGATAAAGCTTCTACACTGGGTTAATTGCAGAAAATTTGGATTTAAAGCAGTTCATCGAAAAGTAATACATAATTTGAAAGACAATGTTTGAATAAAACATATTTCTGATATATTTAGCAATCGAGCTCCACAATGCCACCATCCATGGTCGCGGTGGGATACGAATCGACATCCATACATAATCCCATCGAGAATCATATACACATATTCACAATTCCATCAAGTACCATTCCACCACAGACTTTATACCGACTCCGAAATAGATTTTCATTTTCAAAACCAAACCAAATCTCTATACTTGATATGATTAGAGAAGATTGCTCATAACCGTGAGCACGGCTAATCGATTAGAATTATTTGATACTCTGCGAGTTTGCGCACTTTACCCAAACACAACTCGGACTTGCATCCCTGTCATCCAGGGTACACGCGATACACGAGGTATCCGATATACAAGAATGATCTATTCTTTCCCATCGTTGAGGTTATAGCCACACCCGGCACCGGTGGCGACAAATCCACTACTATGGCGATAAGAGGCCAACCACCACTCGGCGGCCACGGAATACTCATCGTGACGACGGCGAATTGTTGGCAGCGGCATTACCCCATAGCAAGGCGTACACCGTTGTATCAACAAACATGAATCGAGCGATTCCTGCTGCAAAAGTACAAGCGCACACACGAAGGCGCATACGGCGGTCGTGAGGACACACACACCGCGCTTGATCGCTCAACACAGGAAAAGGTCCACTCTTGACCTACCAACAGGCATGGCTATCCCTCACACTTCAAGTACTAGAATAGGCTGCCCCATCCCAGCATTGCGCGGTTGCACGGTGTTCAATTCAAAAACCGTCACAAGTTCGGTCCTTATATTTTTGCCTAGTGACTCAAGCGGGGAACTCCACTTAACTCGCCAACCAATCACCACCATGTTTAACTAGCACATATTATACCTCCCGCCAAGTCTAATTACCAACTAGACACTTCACATTTTTACCAATATACCTTTACGATTCACATTTCCAAAACTTTTCCAAAACCAATTACATTTATCATAATTTTGAGCATTTGGTAAGGACTGACTTTGCTCACCTCTATTGCAGTGTCTAGCGTATGCAATTACTAAATCGTTTATACCCAAGTGACATTTTATTAAATTGTCTAACCCTACTAAGGTTATCAATGATCTCAGGGAATTAATTGAGGGAAACCACCAAATCAGGGTATATCTACCATTCCCACAAACTAGCAATTTACTGAATATAAACAATGCATATAGTTTGAGAAATCAAAGTAGACATCGTGAAATATAGGTTTCAAGATGGTCAAAGGAGGTGCTTGCCTTGTTGTTGCACTTCGGTGATGTCCGGATGATGCTCGAGTTGTTCGAGGCGGCTTGACTCGCTAACCTCTAATCGGTCAAAGCAACAAAGCAGCGATGAAAGAAATACAACTTAGCAAAAGAAAGTTTTAAATGCACCATGAAGTGCATGCAATACACAAGAACGAAGTACAACCAAGAAACCCTGAAGAAACAACGCACTCGGACAACACAACACGGCCAGGACCGAGCAGCCTAACCGGACGGTCGGGTTTTGCATCCGGACGATCCGGATAGGCGGACACTCCGGACCGTTTCGCCGGATACTCGGTCCTAGGGCGTGTGGTCCAACTCGGCGAGGAGACGGAGACCTTACCACTTCCTACAACTTCACCGCGACCCGATCTCGACTTTCGTACACCTAGCGAACGAAGGAGTTCGAACTAGCCGATTCTACGAGAAAACGCCGCTAACCCGCCAAACCTCTAACTCACACCAACAACTTCTTAAATCGACATTACTACTACCCGATCTACCACTCTAGCATACCACATTCACTAATCCAAATCCCATTTTCAACCCTAGAACCACTACACCCAAAACCCTAGAATCCAAGTTCAACCCTAGCCTCCCAAATCCAAACCTAAGTTCTAATCCCACCATGAGCGACTCTAGAACCCAAGAATCCCTTGAATCAAACCCTAAGAGAAAAGCTTACCTCCAAGGAAGATGGAGGAGCAACGCCGGGTGGAGGATGGGGAATGACGGCTTGGGAGGAGCACACCGAGATGGAGGAGTCACGGGAGGGTTACTGCGTAGGTGGCTCGCCGGAGAGGAGCTCGGGGTGGTGGAGAGAACACCAAGGAAGTGGGAAACCAAAGTAGAAGAAGAAAGAATGGAAGGAGCCACGAAATGGGACTTTTATACAAAACCCCACGCCAATACCGGACTCTCGGACTCAACCGGAGACTCGGGTTGGGGTCTTCGGTAACACTAACCGGACACTCCGGACATTGGTCGGACACTCCGGGTTGGACCCTTCGGCCAGCCCAATCCGGACACTCGGACTTTGTCCGGACATTCAGTTGGATCCGGATACTCGGACATCCGTAACTTTTGAACTTGGGCCTTGACGGCTAACGCTTCCAGGGTTGATTACTAATTGTCCCAAAGTATTTTGGAAGTTAATAGGGTCACAGGCACTTGCCCAACCTAATTCGAATTTACTTATGAGCGAAATTACTTAAGTTGAAGGGTTCTTTCTGATCCCAAGCAAGTATGTTCACTCAAGACACGAAAATACACAAGCACAGTGTATTATTGAACAGCGTTTGAGTACAAATGTACAGTGGCTTGAGTATAGAAATACTCGGGATATTACACAGATCGACTCCCGTAGAAATCTATATATAAATGAAGAATTTGAAAATTCTTGGTGAATATATATAGAATACATACAAACTTTATTGAATATCAAACATAATTAGTACATTCATTGGGATATCCAATGTATCAATATGATGACAATATTATGTAATACGACACTTAGGACATAATTGTGGTTTATTACAATAAATAGGTAAGTAGACTTGGGATCTAAGAGATTGGGAGCCTAGTCAAGGTCACCAAACATGTCGTTGGAATCAAATTCCATGATCATGTTCTCTGTGTTGACTGGATCCTTGTCTTTCAGTACGACGTTGTTGCTTGGTTCCTTGGGAATTTGTTGCGAACAACCAGCCTCTTCCCGGGAGTTGTCAGGTTGAAGGTTGAAATGGGCTTCATACCGCTGTCCTGGGGTAGCACGTCCACGTCCCACAGACTTTAGATAGAGATCAACAAGGTGACTTGGGGTACGGCATTTCTTTGTGATGTGGTTATAGCAACCACATTTCTGACAAATAGGCTTGTCATTTCTTTGTTTGGAAACGCCTTTGCCCTTATTGGGGATATGTGACTTATTCTTCTTGTTGCTTCTGTGTTTGGTTTTACCATGGGAATTTCTTTGATAGTTCTTAGGAGAACTGTTAAATTTGGGTTTATTCCGAGCATTGGCATGAACTTCAGGCAATGGGGCAGACCCCAGAGGGCGCTGCTGATTGTTCCACACCATGAGTTCATGGTGTCTTTCAGCCTGAAGTAATGTTGTTGAATAAGCTCGGAATAAACTGTGAAATTTTTTTCACGGTATTGTTGTTGAAGGATTCTTTCAGCTGGAAGCATTGTAGACAAAGTCTTTTCAATTTTATCCGCATCGGAAAATTCCTTCTCACAGAACTGCAACTTAGTGCTAATCCTATGAACAGCATGGTTATAATCACCAACAGTTTTGAAATCCTGAAGGCGAAGTTAGGCCCATTGAAAATTGGCCTCAGGCAGGACGAGTGCCTTTTGCTGTTCATAGCGTTGCTTGAGAGAAAGCCATAGTGCACGTGGATGTTCCTCCAACATGTATTCAGACTTAATGTCTGGATGTATATGCTGCCTTATAATATATAAAGCCACATTGAAAGGATCGAGGATGGACGCCTAGAGGGGGGGTGAATAGGCGATTTACAATTTTCTAAAACTACGCAGCGGAAAAGAGATCGGAACTTCCGATATGAAGTCGGAGGTTCCGGTGTCTAATCGGAATGTCCGATACGAGGTCGGAATATCCGATTAGAAAAGAGTCTAGAGAATTGCAAAACGAATTACGCCTAAACACAAATTAATTCTACTCAAAGCTAGCACAAGCAAGTATCAACAATTTGAGGTAAAGCTAGCTAGCGAAGTAATCATCCCTAGATAGATCAATTCAATACAAGATAGCAAAGTAAAGCAATAAGCACATGTAAAGAATTGACACGATGATTTGTTTACCGAAGTTCGGACTTCCTCCAAGGAGGTTCCTACGTCTTCGTTGAGGAGGCTCGGTCACACTTGAGCCGGGTCTTTTCCAACCCTATTCCTCGCCAATCTCGGTCGCACTTGAGATATGGCTTCACTTCTTGATTTCTTCCCTTTCGGAGGTGAAATCGAACCTTCAACAAACTTCTCACGGCACACCACACACTTTGGTTGCTCGTGAGCGACGCCTAGCCTTCTAGGAGTCTTCAAACTCCAAGAGTAACAAATCCAACAAATTGATGATCTTGGAAATGAACTCTAGTGCTCAAGATGACTCTCAATCTATCTCACTCTTAGCACTAACTCTCACTTCCCACACCTCACTCAAAGAGGGATCACTAAGATCACAAGGGAAGGAAACAAGGAGGATACTCAATCCACTCCTAATCACAACACAAGTTTTTAGAGCTCTCTCTAGCCAATGAGATGACCAAGGAGCAACAAATGCATCCCAATGTGATCTCTCTACTCCACTAGCTCAACCTCTTGTTTAGCCCTTCAAAAATGTCCTCAACCCTCTCTCCCAACCGGCCAAGGGGGGTATTTATACCCCACACCCAAACACTAGCCGTTGGAGCAAGAAAACTAGCCGTTTTACACACATCGGAACTTCCGATCCCAACATCGGAACTTCCGACTAGGCAAAAACTCCAGAACAAACTCAATCCAATAAACACATCGGAACTAACATCGGAACTTCCGATACATCGGAACTTGCATCGGAACTTCCGATCTGGGCAGAGAGGCACCTTACAGAAACCTTTCAAAAAGTTTCTAAGTCTACATCGAACTTCCGATCCAACATCGGAACTTCCGATCCAACATCGGAACTTACATCGGAACTTACATCTAACTTCCGATCAGGCAAAAATCAGCACACTTGCAAACTAAAAACAACGATCGAACTTCCGATTTTCCACGATCGGAACATCCGATTTGACCAGAGAGCACCCTTTTGAGTTTAACACTTATCGAACATCCGATCCAAAGATCGAACATCCGATCAACACGAAGGTTCTAGACTCTCACCAACACACCACCGGATTTATTGATGGATCGGAACATCCGATCCCCAATCGGAACATCCGATCCAGACAAAAAGACAAACAACCCCGGTGTACGTGATGTGTATTGTGTCTCTCATCTATTTAAGGATAGATAACACTTGAGCACAGAGACACTTCTAAATCATCCACGTTGCATCCCTCTTAATAGTACGGCACGCCTATAACAAGACACTCTATCTAGTTACCTTTGATGCCGCACGTGATCAATCCCCTTTGGGGCCTTTATGATCTTCAATCATACCTCATTTCCCCGGGATTGTCACATCGCTCTCTCTTGAAGTCCTCATGATTTACGATCATCTTCTCTTCAAGATCGTCTGCAGCTCTACTTCTCTTTTATCGGATCATCACCCGGCTCTCACAACATCCTGTTCATCTCCTCTTGATGAACATTCTTTTCTTTCCTTCTCAACGGGATCTCCTCTTGACGTTCATCACCTCATGATGTCGTCCTTGTCCCGTTTCTTTATCTTAACCATCATTGGACCTAACCTGGCTCAATCATTACTTATGAAAATAGTTAGTCCAAGATGCATAGTTGTCTCAATCATCCTTGCACTCAATTAACACATAATGAATGCCTCCATAATGATTGAGCACAACCTAAATCAATTTAAATGAATAATTGTATTTGTGTCTTAAGTATATTGATACAACTAATGTTTCGTTATACTCAAGAACTATCGATTATCCTTAATCGATCACAAGAACACCATCAACTCATGATGCAATGTTCTTTGATTATTAAGAGATAAACGACCTCAATTTAAATCTTCATTTAAATTGATATGAGTATACAATAACTACATAGGTTTTCATATACTCATTTTGATGGAAAGTAATGATCCATAATATGTGGAATGTATGGAAATGATCGTTACTCTAAGCCATCAACTATAAGATAAACTCCACAAAAATATGTGCATACATATAATTGATCTTGAATCAATATGCACGTATCCAATTTTATTTCTTTGGAGCATATCCTATGATACCATGAGTATACTACAACTATGCATGTTAAATGTATACTCAAAGATCTAGTTTCAATGTCTTGATCCTTTATATGTTGTAATGAGGAATAGATCAATGCAATGAAACATTAAGTTAGAGTGTGAACTCCCCCTAAATGTGTGCATCCATGTAATATATGGATTGGGAAACATGATACACAGTTTTTGGTTAAAGCAGTGGAGAAATTCATACTTCAACTTAAATCCTAAGTATGCAATAAAATAATGAACATTGATACAATGCATACCTTGGGTTTTCCATTTTCCATTCAAATGTGAGGCTACTAAACATAAGCTCAATAAATATGTTAGCCTCATTAAAAAGTAGATTTGTCAATGATCACCAATCATCCTTGATGAGATGAAAATAGTAATTACCTAAATATTAGTTTCATATTAGGATTTGTCATTAATCACCAAAACCAACTTAATGGATCAACCTAATGGAGGTTGTACTTACACGCATACCTATGTTGATCACCTACTGGTTCTGCACCTTCTGCTTGTTCAAGAAGTACATAATAAAGTCCACGGGTCGCAAGGCTGACTTTTATATCCATAGCCCATGTGGGATAATTGTGTCCGTCAAGAGCGAGTACATCAAACTCTTTGGCGGCCATAGTTCCTACATGAGGCAACCATAGATTTTGTTTAGTGTACTATGGGTAAATTAAAATTGGTATGGTAATGTGGCAAACTGCAAAATAAGTCGAAACCAAGAAAATTCTTGTATCATAAGTGTAAATCCTAAATATGTGCTAACATTTTGGAGGTAGTCACCAAAATGGTGTAGACCTCTTATAGGCATAATCTGTTGATACAGTAGATGCCATGTGTGTTATGCAACTTTGTATTAACACATCTAGGTGATCACTGTAAAAGTGTAGACCTTGTGTAATTCATATTTCGTATTGGATACGCACGTTGAGGATTGACATCCCGCAGTAGTAACTATGGTACTACCTTGTGTATGACCAATAGGGATTATGAATGAAGGTAGTCACGTTGACCAGTGTTTCCAATTTAGATATTGGGGTACGCACGTTGAGGATAGTCATTATGTATTAAACACAGTGTAGATCCCACAGTAGCAACTCTTGCGCTACCTTGTGTATAGCCAATACCAAATTTTGTAAACATTGTGTTATACAAGATGAGGAAATACACATAAATATCTTGCATGTAAATAGATGTATTGAATTATGATCCAAATACAGAAAGAGGCTAACTTCTGTCAGAGCGGAGCTCCGGCCCGTCCGGATGGCCCATTACTAGGGACGCCGGGGGGGTGCGGGGGTGCGAAGCCCCCCGCGGTACAGATCGTTGTTGTTTCTTGACCTAGGTCATTGCCTTCTAACCAAATTACATGAAAACCTAGTGGTTTTATTGCGCATTGGTGACTGAATTATAAATAAATAAATAAAAGATAAAGGAGCCTGTGGGCCGAAAAAACCACCAAAGTGGCCCATTCGGCCTCAGGCCTATGCGGGCGGATGAGCGGTATCAGGTTAGGGTTTCCCCTTGAGACGCCACAGCCTCATTGCTTGCACACCGGGCACAGCCTCTCTACGCCGCCAACTTCGCCCGCCCCGCCGAGTCCTCAAATTGGGGAATACTCGCCACCTCCAATCATGGCGCGCGGGAGGCCGAGATCCGCCGGATTCCACGAACCCTGGCGGAGTCCGGGTCGCCTGCTTGCCATCTCAGTGGGCGAGCGGCGGAGGCGGAACCCACGCGGAGGAGGCTCGGGCGGTGCCAGCGCTGGTGAAGCCGGTGTTGGGGTGGGAAGTCCCTCATCAGCAGCGTCGATGTAATAGGGCGGCGCACCACGGCGAGCAGCGAGCGTGCCTGCAGGGTTGATGAGGACGCCTATGCCCGGAGCTTCAACCGCGCTGCCTTCATCTGGGGCGAGGCCGGCGCGGTTCCCAGAGATGTGTTGTGTCGCCGTCCATCCATGGATGGGACACCAGTGTGGCGCAGCCGCCGGTGGGGTCATTTGACGAGTCGCGTCGCTGGCCACAGTACTCAGGGGCGCGGTGTTGCTTGGACCATCAGTCGCCACAATAAAGGGCGATGGTGACCGCCGTGCTTGGGGCGGCCGGCGCTGGTAGCCTCGAGGACCCAGGTGTTCAAAGACAGAGTGGCGGCGAGAGCCACTCTGTGGAGCCCAAAACCTGGAGTGTGGCGGCCTGCTACCATGGCGACGAATCGGGCGATGGCGGGCTCCACCAACTCGGCGAATGGCGTGGAAGAGAACATGAAGAGTGCGAGAAGGTAAGTCTATTCTCGCCATTGTTACTTACCAAGAATGATGTCTTTGTTCTTCCGGTGCTCAGTTGTTGTTCGTGCTGATAACGTATTAAGTGTAAAACGAGAATAACAGTAGAGTGAATGAATCCATTGATTGCATTGATCAATGTATGTATTTATACATGTGAAGGGACGCCTAATGAACAGATGCCTCTTACTAAGAGGCAACTGCTTATACATAACTGCCTAATCTATGCCTTGATTACATGATTAACTGCCTAATCTATGGCTTGATGAGATCACATGAAGAGGTGTCTTGTTGAAAAGACATTGGTCACAACAAAAACATAAGTAAAAAGTAGACGTTGACTACTTATCCTATGTCAGTGTTAATAGCCATGTTCATGCATCGTTTTCAGTTGCTCTGCAGCTCTGCTCGCTCACGAGCAGTGACATATGCCTGACCATGGGCGTTCCTCCGTATTTTTTACGTTCCAAGCACTATTCGCGAATTAATCTCTAGCTTGTAATTTGATTCCGAGTAGTCTAAATGATACTTGTTGACCTCTACGGTCCCTTCTGAATCTGATGCATGTCCTCTATTTCTCATTTTATTGTTTCAGTTGTTTGCCTTTAGCTTGGTTTTGCATACCATCATGCATATATGTATGGATTTTTTTTAAATAATACTTTTTTTAAATGAATTGCGGTATTAATACGCCGAAAATAAAAATTGCAAAAACAATACATATTCGCCAAATGGTACGGCGAAATAGCTATTTTCGCCGAACGGTACGGCGAAATAACTATTTTTGCCAAACAGTATGGCGACAAATGCCTAATTACACAGTTAACAGTCAACCGTCAGAGTTTAGGGGAAAGAAGCTATTATCGCCATACCGTATGGCGACAACTCTATTTTCGCCGTACCGTATGGCGACAACTCTATTTTCGCCAAACGGTTCGGCGAAAATACCCTCGTTTCCCGTGGAATTTATCGTCTAACGGTTAACTGCGTAATTAGGTATTTATCGTCACACTGTTTGGCGAAAATAGCTATTTCGCCGTACCGTTCAGCGAATAGGTGTTATTTTTGTAAAAAAAAAATTAGCGTATTAATACCGCAATACATTTTTAAAAAAGTATTATTTTAAAAAAAATTCCTATAAGTATGTAAAGACTATCTTCAATACAGTTCGAGTCATGCACTTCTCGTGGGAGCTGAACTGTCGATTGTTATTTCTATCTAAAAGACTCATCTCAAGGTAGTTGTATCGTATCTGCTACTAAGTAAGTTCTTATATACATATATCCGATCAATCTATTCTGTTAGAATCTAGACCTACAAAAATTAGTTGTATAGGTTGTTTTTCTTTTTTCTCACATTAATAAGAGAATTTCTAATATTTCATATTTTTTGTGATTTAAGGATTATCGTATGATTTTTAGCACTTAAAATGAAGGGGGTATATAGATTTAGTAAATTATTATGGTTTAATTTAATGATTATTACATGTAAAAAAAATAATAGTATTGCAAAAGGCAAGAAAGATGAAAAGCAACGACATGATAAAAAAAACATGCGAACTATGCATGCGTGCATGGATGTGAGGTCCTGCCTTTTATGATATAGTATACCATAAAAAAATTTAAAAATACATAATGTGCTAGTCTCATGATTAGTAGTTAGCATGCACTTCCAGATGGATCGACGATACGACTAAAGGAGGTGAATAGGCGTTTTAAAAATCTTCTCTAACGAGATACGCTTTAATCAACCATTATGTCAAAAACCTAAATAATATGCGAAAGCGAATAACTACGGTTTTAAAAATTAAGGTTTAAAACAACTAAGCTCACCAGTGCACTAACTAAATTATGTCTCTAAGCAAGAATAGCAATTCTAATCAAATAAGTAATTTAATTCTATAAATATAAATTGCAACAATGTAAATAAGAATTGCAAACATACAAGAGTAAGGGTCTGTTTGGATCCATACAACTAACAGTTAGCTACTAAAAATTAGCTGGAGTGGATTCAAACATAGTCAGCTAATAGATCAGCTAACTATTAGCTGGGCACCCAGCTAATAGTTATCTCATTAGTTAGCCAAACCCAGCTAATAACAGTTAATAGGTGGCATTTAACCAAAATACCCTTCACGTCTACAAGAAAACAGGGGTATTCTGGACAATTGATCAACCTAAACATCTATTAGCCACATATTAGCTGGTGGATCCAAACACCCTCCAGCTAATAGTTAGCTAGCTAATATTAGCTAGGAACTATTAGCCAGCTAACTATTAGCTGCTAATGGATCCAAACAGGACCTAAGGAAACACAATATCTTTTCTCGTGGTTTCGGAGACTTGTTGGTCTCCCCTAATCTACGTTAAGGTAAGCCCAACTCTTTGGATCGACTCCGCACTTGAGCACCCGCCTTGAATCTACTAGTGGTAGTACCTTCACCCCTTCGGGCAGGCGTGCTTCGGCCTTCACAAACTTTGCTGGGCTTCTCACAACCTCCGTTGAGAAGCTCTGCACACGACGTCTCCTAACGCCGTCTAGGTGGCGCCAATCACCAAGAGTAATAAGCCAAACCTTCCGCTTAAGCTTCACTAGCACAACACATGCGCTCTGGTGACCTCCTAAGTGCAACACATGCACTAGGATTCTCCTCAAGTGCAACACATGCACAAAAGGCTCTCAACCCCTCCTAATTGCAACACATGCAATTAGGCCTCATTCTTAGCTCAAAAACCAATTTGGAGAAGGCAACACATGCACAAGCACAAATGCTAACCCCCAGGCTCCTTTTATAGCCTTCCACATGAAAATAGCCGTTGGGGGGCAAATTGGGCGAAATCAGCAAAATCCGGTACTACCGATGGCAAAAGCCTAGTAGTATCGACCCGACCCAATGGTCAGATTTTAGCTGGGTACTAGCCGTTGGCTACAGTACCACGGTACTACCGACGCACTCCAAGGCCGGTAGCTCCGACTTTCAAATTACGTGTTTTCGTGCTCTTTGTAAAATAGCTACCGACTACTAGTTTTCGATACTACCGACCTTCGATAGTACCGCTCATACCTTCAGTAGCTCCGACATTCCTAAACAGAGAAAAAAACCAAGCTTCTGCAAATTAACTACCGCACTTCATGAGTTGTACTACCGACATCTGGTAGTACCGACTTTAACACAGCGGTAGTACCGACCTCGAGATTCAAACAAGCAACACATGCTCTATGAAAAAGCTACCGCTCAAACGAGTGGTAGTACTGACGCCCATACGGCAGTACTACCGGCTTTAAGTCTGCAGTAGTGCTGGTTTTTCAGACAACTTTAACTTATTTGCAAAAACACATTTATCAAACAATCCAAGAACCTATGAGTTCAATCATCTTAGCTATGAGGTGATCAACACATGATCACTGTATTTTGCAAACACATTGCAAATGCCCTCTTCGCATGCTCTAGGATCGACACCCATAACCTCCCGCTCATTTGCAAAACATATTTGCAAATAGTAAATAAATCACAATGCATGAGCTCTCTATTTGCAACTCATTCAAATTTCTAGCTCCATGCATGCAACTAAGCCAAAGTGTATAAGCTATTTCACTTTTACAATACATGCAAATTCATAGCTTTACGCAAGAACCAAATAAACTCAAATGCTTGGGCTCTCTATTTGCAACACATGCAAATCCCTAGCTCCAAGCAATCCACAAATCAAATTTAAGTGCATGAGCTCTTTAATTGCAACACATGCAATTCTCTAGCTCCATGCAACCAATAAAAACAAATTGCTTGATCTCTCTCCTTTTGCAATACTTGCAAAACTTAGCTCCAAGCAATACCAAATTAAACTCAAATTACATGATCTCTCTATTTTCAACACATGTAAATCTTTAACTCCATGCACATAATAAAAACCAAATTGCTTGAGCTCTCTCCTTTTGCAACACATGCAAAACTTAGCTACAAGCAATACCACTTCAAATAAGAATTTCAATGAAAAGCAACCATGAGCTACTTTATTTGCAACACATGTAAAGCTCTTAGCTAATGCAGAACCAAGCATGACTACCAGATTTGCAACACATGCAAATATAAACTTCATGCAAAAACCAGAGCACACGCTTCTTCCATTTTCAACATATGCAAATCAAAACAATATGTTAAAACCAAACAAGAGGTTGAGCTTGAGTGAAACCCGGGTTGCGTTCATCAACACATGATGAAGCTCAAACTGAAAGACTCAATCCATCTTAATAGTACGGCGATCTAACTAGATCCTCCAGCCTATCTAGTTATACCTTCGCCACGAGTGATCCCCTTTGAGGCTTTTGACTTGCAATCAACTTTTCTTCTCCTTCATCCACTCTTGATGAACCTTTTCATTCATCTTCTTTTCTTCTCTCTTCGGGATCTTCTCTTGACACCTATCAACATATGATGGTATCATTGTCCCGTTTCTCCATCTCAACCTTGAACTTAACTTACTTCATAACTCTTAGAAGATTGTTAGTCCAACAAACATGGTTGTCTCAATCATCTTTGCACCCAATTAACACATAATGGATGCATCCAAGATCAATTAAGCACAACCCTAATCAATTTGTATGATATAAATGTATCTTGAGTACACTGATGCAACTAATGCTTCATTATATTCAAGAACTATCTATTATCCTTTAATTGGTCAAAGAAACACCATCAACACATGATGAAATATTCTTTAATGATTACAAGGCAATTGACCTCAATTTAAATTTTTATTTAAATTGATATGAATATATATTAACTGCACACGTTTTCATATACTCATTTGATGGTTAGTATTGATCCATAATATGTGGAATATATGTAAATGATCAATACAATAAACCATCAACTATAGAATAAACTCCAGACGTATATGTGTATACAAATAATTGACTTTAAATCATATGCACATATTCTATGTTGATTGCATTGGAGTATATCCTAAGATACCATAAATATACTACAACTTGGCAATAATAATACTACTCAAGGATTCTGTTTCAATGTCTTGATCTTTTATATGTGGCAATAATAAAATAGATCAATACAATCAAACATCAAGTTAGAGTACGAACTCCCCCTAGATATGTACATCCATGTAATATATGGATTGAGAGATATGATGCACATTTTGAGGTTAATACAATGGAGGAATTTGTACTTTAACTTGAATCCTAAATATGCATTAAGATAATGAACATTAATACAAGTGCATACCTTGGTTTTTCGTTTTCTATCCAAATATAAGACTATTAACAATAAGCTCAATAAACAAAGTTAGTCTCATTAAGAATTGGTTTGTCATTAAATAATGATTAAACATTAATATTAAACAAATCACCAAAACTAATGAAGCTTGAACTTACACTTCCACAAATTAAAATCACAACCATACACCATATTTTATTTCATATAATAGCGGAAGCATTTATACAATATGACCTGTAAGGTCGATTAGAGTAAAATGAAAGAATCAAAGTCTTGTAGTTTGCCACATAACCCTCAGGCAACTGAAAATGTTAAATTTTAGATAAAATCATAGTCATTATCTCCGTAACCTGCATCAGAGTATGGTTCTTCGAAATATTCTATCGGGTGAGTACATTGCGTACTCAGCAAGACTTGAAGTATTTGCAAACCTATAATAAATGCAAGCTGTATCAAGAGAAATGTTACTATGGCTATTTTGCCTAGAGCCAAATTGAGTTGTAAATAATGAAGAATAGATTGAAAGTGAAATTTGTAAAAGTAATTGATAGTATATAAAATAAAATAATAAGAATAACATAAAAATAATAACTCACGGTCCTTTGTGAGCAACATATCGTCCAACGCCAACACATGATATACCATCAGTAATCAAATCTTTGCTAATACATGGCACAACAACTTAAAACAATCTTGCCAACACATGGCAAACCATTGAATCATCTGTATGGTAAATCTTCCAATACCGATTTCTCAAATTTTATTTCATTTTTATGAAAATATTAAAATTCTAACTAGTGTCGGTTCACCAAGTCTCCCATAACCGCTGGCACGAATTTTTAAAAAGATTTAGACTCTGCAGAGGTGTACAACTTTACCCACAATGAATGATCAACTCTTTTTGCAACGTTATTAGCGCACTTCCTCTAGTGTGCTGCAAAGAGATCATACATAACCGTTACATAATCTAGCCCTAACTTTGCACCAGCCTGGTAACGACAAACCCTTGTCATGGTGGCCGAAATCCAGTCCCGTTACACAATACTAATGATGCTTTCGCATCCCATCGTGTCCTTCCCCCATAACAAGGCGTACACTGTTGCATTAGTATGTAGAAACCCCTACAAGCAAACCTACCTGAAATGCTTATGCTACTCTAGGCTTTCAATGTGCAAAGCTGGTTCTAAGTAACTTAATAAGTTAATACAGTTCCATACCAGCCCTCGTGGTTATACAAATATATCTTGGATCATACAACACTACGTTCAGTCCTTAACCGACCTGGGCGAGAAATCTCCCCTATCTATGTGCAAGTATAACCCTCGCACATCCGGTTATTGCCAATAGCTCACCTACGTCAAAATCGTAGTTTCATTTTGATTTTTAATAAAATACCATTAATCATAATATTCCAACATATCTAAAAATTATTTCAAATATGTCAAATTTTTAAATTCATTACAAATAGTAAACCATATGTTCATATCCCAATCTAAAGCATGGCTGAGCAGATTAGCAAATTTTTATGAAACATAGTGAGTGCATGAAAAAATTAACAAAATATTTTTGAAAAGCTGGGATTAATATCATCTAAGGGGCTTGCATTGCTAATTATTGTTGTCCTTGACGAAATCAAAGTTGTAGCTGGGATCGTCGATGATGGTATCGCAGATGTCAGTTTTTACACGTCGTTCAACGGAAATACAACAAATAACAATTTTCAATAAGGGCAAAAAGGAATCAAATGTAAAATCAAATAAAATTTACTATATAAAACAAGAGTGTGGTTTTGGGTTAGGATTTCGTGACTTTATCTTGTCGTTTCTATCATACTCATTAATAATAGTTTTAGGTTTTGTTACAACAAAGCTACTTGTTCTTTATGAATTTTTTATTTTTATTTTACAAATCCAAGAAGCTAAAATTATATATTTAAATATATTTTATTTCGAATTCAAGATGCTAAAATTGTTTGGACTAATTAAATTAAGACACAGGTACCAACATTAGTTACAAATATAGACTTAATGGTAATGGTACACCCTAAGTATTTTTGCTAAATCAGGTTGCTCACTATCTAATTAGCACAAAGAAATTGGTTTCACCTAATTTGGTCTTTGTTTGAACAAGTAATGCGTTTTTGAATATCTAGTGCATTGAAATCAATCATAATTGGAAAAAGATACAAACTAAGTTAAAATGTAAATATTTTTACATATTTAAGTTGTTTATAACATATGGATTCTGACAAAGTTGGTCTCATTTAATTTGGAGTTCATGTGCAAAAAAAATGTGTAGAGCATATTTTAAACCTCCTCTTTAAATTTGAATTTCAAAATTATGTATGGGCCAAATTAGAAATATTTTTGCATATTTGATAACTACATGATTAAATAAAAATTTAAATATTTGTTTCATTTAATTTGGTCTTAAAACGCAAAAGTTATGCATAAATTAGTTTGTAGATTTTTGAGGTTTCCTAAAAAGGAAAGTACGCCTTTGCATTTGGAAGGCGCATTTCTGAAATTGGCCTGCCTTTGCACTGAGTGCACCAATTGGTGGGGCCTGGATGGCAGTGGGTGCTAGTGCACACAAGAGATGGAGAGGCCGACCAAGTGTCCCCACATGTTGGTGACTAAAAGCAGCGCTCGCCGGCTTAGAGCTCGCCGGCGACGACATGCGGCCGAAGACCAGTGACGCGTGGATCGGGGAGCATAACTAGGCTTTTGCGCATCTAGGGGTGATCCTGATCACGGCCGGTGGTGATCGGAGATGGGCCTTCGCCGTGCCCGTGCGGCGGCGACTATGGTCGGATGGTCGTGGAGATGGGCAGTGTGACTTGAACTCAGCTAAGCTTGGAATTAGCATCTATGGGCTGCAAGGAGTTATATTTAGTAGCTTACGGAGGTGGTGAGGCCTTGTACACGGTTGTCGATGTCTGACTAGGGTTGGAGAAGATGCGTGCCGCGGCTGAGATGTCACTGTGTCTCACAGCTAAAATTGGCCGAGGGAACTTGCTTAGAATGTGTCAGGGATGCTCTTGGTGGAGTAGATTTTGGAGTGATTGCTTGGGTAGTGAGTTGGCTTGTGGCGGAGGGTTACGGTGGATGCGTAACCGAAAATGGAATAAGGTTGTCTGGTGCTCTAGTGCGAAGTGAAGTGGTAATGTGGTTTTAGGAGCGCCTCCAACGAGCTAATATAGTTGGAATAAGGCGGCTCGGCAGTGTCTAAATGAGGAAGTAAAACGGCGGCTGGAATGGTGGTTTGACTGGCACGGTGAGGCGGTGGCATGGGTTGAGTAAAGGAAAAAAGCTAAAAGTTGCGACGCAAGTTGAGAAGAAGATAGAAGCTGCAATAATGGTGCAGGGATTGATCTGGGTTCACACAGCGTAGGAGGTCAGTGCTACAAGGTTTGGACCAGAAGCAAACAGCAGCGTTGCTTTTGGCTCGGCTTGTGCTGGCAATGGCATGACAAGAAAGAAGGAAAGAAAGAGAGAGAGAAGGGAGCAAGGTACTGACGCGTGGGACCAAATAGGAAATGGGATTATACCTCTGTTAGAGCATCTCCAATATTTTCCTATAATTTAACTCCCAATAATCCTGGATTGGGAGCTTCCTAAAATTTTTGAGCTTAAAAAAAAAGTTCATTCTCCAACAGTTTCCATTTCCCCCCCCAAAAAAAATAGTGATTGGGAAAGCACACTAGCGTCCAATATCTGGCCACTTCGGCCGGAGTTTTTGGGCGTGCAGAGAGATTGGAATTCCGATAGGATAACTGTTAGAGCGGTAATTTTTTCATTTGTTCTTAAAAAAAAAATTTGGGAATAAGTTTTGCGAACTATTGGAGATGCTCTTACTCCCGTGAGGTCACCGTTTCTAGGCTCCTCAGCCATCCACCTGCCTCTCCGCCATTTTTTGAAAAAGACCATTTATTTCTTCAAATCACGGATAGGTCTCTATGAATTTACGAAAAGGTTCTTTGCGATTTTTTGTGCTCTGGATCGGGTCCATTTCCTGTTGGACGGTGTGTAGGGATGGTGGCGGTGGTTTGCAACGGAGTGGAAGGACTACTCAAGTTTGGAGGGCACCAATCTTAAGGTAAATCTAGCGGTCAGGAGCCCCAATCTTTATTACCAACCGTCAAACGACTCAGGTGCGTCTATGGAAATTTTTGAGCAGTGCTTCTATGATTTTCCTCTTAATACAAATTGCACAAATTTTGAAGTAAACGAAATGGTAAGTAATCATCATCTACCATTCATTCATGCTTTAATATTTATAAAACTTTTTTTTAAAAAAAAAAAAGCATGGAACACCTGGCAGGCACCACACCTGACCATGGGATGTCGTCTCACATTGGTCAAATCGGTCATTTCCTCAATTCCTATTTACCTTCTCACAGCAATCAAGGCGCCAAAAAATTTCATCGCCAAACTGGACAAGCTAAGGAGGAGGTTTTTTTGGGCAGGGAATGACGATTGCACCGGTAGCAAGTGCAAAGTGAGTTGGACAACTGTCTGTCGCCCTTTCGAATTAGGAGGTTTAGGCGTCCTGGAGTTACATAGATTTGCCAGAGCACTTCGACTTCGTTGGCTTTGGCTTGAGTGGTCATCTGCAGAAAGACCGTGGAGGGGAATGCAAACACCATGCGACCGGATTGATCACTCGCTGTTCTCTGCAGCCACGAAAATAACAATTGGCAACGGTCAAAAGGCGATATTATGGAGTTCAAGATGGTTGCAGGGCAAAGCGCCAGGACTCTTCAAGATTTCTAGACAAAAGACTAGATCTGTGGCAAATACACTTCAAGACAACAATTGGATCCATGACATCCGACGCAGCCTAACCACACAACTTATCCCAGAGTATGTGCAACTCTGGATCGAGCTCCAGCAGGTAAATCTCGTGCAAGAAATCAAAGATGAATTAACCTGGATGCAAACTTCCAACGGCAAATTCACAACCGCGTCGGCGTATCGCTTGCAGATCGTGGGAAGCTTGTATAGGTTGTATAACACATCAATTTGGTCAGCCTGGGCGCCGTTGAGTTCCAAGATCTTCTTTTGGCTCGCGCAGCAAAACCGTCTGTGGATGGCACAACGTCTTCAGATCTGGGGATGGCCAAACCAATACTTTTGCCAAATGTGCTATCGAAGCCTGGAAACGAATTTCCATCTCTTTGTGGACTGTCCTCAGTTCCAACGGTTGTGGTTGGACATCGCAAATTGGGCTCGCCTACAGTCGCTTAGGCCCCAACTTTGGAAACCGGTATCAAACCTGGAACAGTGGGCTGTTCAACTTGTCAACGGACAGACCGGCTGCCGAAAGGGGGTCAAAAGCTTGATTATTCTTACTTGCTAGCGGTGGTGGAAAGAGCGAAACAACAGAAAATTTCAACACAAGTGCAAATCAAACGACGTTTTACTTCAGGACATTAAGGATGAGGCTTCCTGCTGGTCCTATGCTAGAGCCAAAGGAATAAAAAAGTTGCTGCATCGACTAGTTTGACCAGACTTTTCTAGCTATCTATCCTCTTCTCCATGATCTTCTTTTCTTTTCTTTTCTTTTTCCCCTTCTTTTCTGTCCTTTAGTGTAGTCTCCTGCACTTTGTACTTCGCTCAGCCTTTTTGTTAATACAAGCTACAGCTTCCTTTAAAAAAAAGCATGAAAGCACCTCTCAAATCTTTTTGATATAGCAGGCAATAATGACTTAAAGCCGGAGAATTATCTACTACTCGCTCATGGGAGGCTTGATTTGGAAGGTAGTTAGGCTAATCAGGGGGCTAACATGGCGGCCATGTCGATCTGATGAACTTCACACTGCCGTCTCGCCGATTTCAGAGGCCTCCAGTTCACTTTGAAACGATCACGGCAAACAATATAACAACACCAAGCATGTTCTGTTGCATGGATTTGGATCCTGGGCGCTTGAAGCTTGGAAGCACGATGCACACCTGGATGTATTTGCGAGTGAGGCAACAGACCTAGACGATGGATATGCGAGAAATATGTCCAGAGTTTGCAGTGTTTGTTCAGTGCATATTTGCGATTTACAATGACACGATTCTGAATTTCTGTAAGATGTGCGCTGCATGACCTGTTTTTTGTGTTTTTGATGTGTGGAAGGTTTGAAACAGAAAGTCAGGCTAGCTTCCTCTGTTTTGACTGTTGCACTAATCAACTGCGCTCGGAGATATTCGAGCTTGACGACACACCATGCATGGAGATTAGAGTACCTTGACGTGCAATTGCACGGGCAGTTCGGCTAGTTATAGAAATGAACCATGGGTGGTGCCCAAGGGACATGGAAGAGGACAACGGTGTGTATCTGGCAAATTAACTAGGAGAGAAGAGAGAGGCTTCAGTTTAGTTAGCACTGAAATTACGGCGGCGAAGTACAGTGGCAACTAAGATCACATTCTTACAGTACTTTAGTGGGATTCACATAGGCACGACTTAGCAATCTCGGTACATCTGATAATTATGACAGAGATGCATGTCACGCGCAAAGAACAACCAATAAATCAATGCCAAATTTTCAGGAAGATGGCATTCCACATCAATTGGTAACCTTACCGGCATAGCACAAGCCTGAGATCATCAATATTGTAGCAACTGGCCATATGTATTGCTGCAAGTTATGGCAAGAGAAAGATGGCAATCAACAAGAGATGCAACATTACACTATAGTAAAACCTGCAACAGAGTGTCCTTTTGCTGAAGCAACTGTGTTTTTCGAAGTGAACAGAAATCGACTCATTTTTTACTCATTAGAAGTGATTGGGAACTCACATAGTAGAGCACACATGTATCAAGAGAAGCCCAACCTACATATGTTTGCTACCCAACATAGCAACGCACGGCAACAGATTCAATAGTCTTCACCTGCACACACTGCAGCTTCCATAGTCTTCTCAGGAGCGCAGACTAGGTAACTAGATGGGAAACCACCAAATCACCCAATGGTTACTGGAACATGAAGAAAGGCGGCTCGCCGGCATCATTGCCCTGCCCGAAAGGAACGCGTGAAGAACAAAGCAGTGAGCAAAGGGGGGCGGCACCCCCTAAAGTTGTTGTAATTTCAAGCTACTTCCTAATTAAATCATTGATCTAGCCGATAGTTATCGATATTGGTCCCTCTATATCAAAATCCTGGCTTCGCCACTGTCCGTGGCCACTATGTCTGCAGGGGCAGAAGGAGGACTGATCCACCAGAACTCCTCCACCGCAGTGTCGAACACCAGTATGTTGTTGATACGCTGGAATGCGCATATCCAATGTAGGCTGCCGTGGAACATGGTGGGCCGCTGTTCGTGGGCACCCAGCAGTACCGCGCCCAGGTCCTGCGGCATCCCTGGAGGGACGTCGGGCGACCGATCTCCTTCACGGCGTGCTGCTCCGGGGCGCCCAGGAGACGGGTCCAGTACGAGCCCTCCATCTGTTTATCTCCCCGCCTGGTACAGAATCCGGTACTCTCGTCCTTCTCCGGGAGGACCGCGCGCGTAGAACGCGACGATGCCGTCGACGAGGTGGATCGGCGGGAGGCTTGCCCAGTGGCGGGTGCAGGGGTTGCAGACGCGCATAGAGGCGGTCGAGGTAGGAGAGGAGGAGCATGCCGTCACAGGAGCTCTCGACCCTGAACAGTACGTTGCCCGGGATGTCGAGGAAACGGAGGACCCGGCCGCCGGCGGCCGAGTGTATGGGAGTGGGAAGCTAGCGTCGGCCGCCCGCGAATGCGGTTGTCGTGTCGAGGGGAATCGATTCGAATGAAGTGGTGGTTCTGGGCGACTTGATCTGATCTGGGCGGCGCGAGGCGAGGCAACCTATGTGGGATCAGTAGATGAGTTGGGCTTTTCTTTTAGCTCGTTAAATAGCCGGATAAGATACGTGCGGCCCAAATAGCCGGAATTCCTTCCCTAGTTAGTATATATATATATATATATATATATATATATATATATATATATATATATATATATATATATATATATATATACGTGCGGCCCAAAGCAAAGCCCAGTAGTTCATCCCTGGCTACGCTTCTCTCTATTTCGATTCGGATCCGATCCATCCCCTCTTTATTTTGAGTCATGCAATCCACCTCACTCCCATGGACATTAGTAGTTTAGTACACAGCGCAAGACACTACCGAAAAGCATCGAGTCCACGGTAAGGTTTCAAATTTTGTTTTCGGTATATATTTTAAAGGTGATTGAAATATAAAATGTTGATAATATCTTAAAAATTCAGATAAAATTCAAAAATCAAATTTCAAATTCATTTTTTTTTCAACTGGGATTTCCGAGATTTTTATCAAAAGCACCGAGATTTCGGTCAAAATTATCGAGATCTTGGCCTAAATCACCGAGATCTTGATCAACTTGAACCGATCAAAAATGGTCGAAAACAAGTCAAAAAAATTTGAAATTTTCTGCGGATGATTCTGATATATTACTAATGTTTCCATAAAATTTTGAGATCGTAATAATGCCTGGGGAATTTTAAAAAAAATTGTGATAGTGCCAATATCGTGATAAAAACCCATGGCATAATTCGGGGTGATATATGAACTTTTTCCTAACTAACACATGGAATACATATAACAACGAAATAGATGAGTCCAACAATCGGCCATATCTCATGCTTCCCTAATCCCTCCATTACCAGGCAAAACACACACATAGTGCTTTTGTTCCTTGGTCTGGAAATGAGGCCCAAGCTATCAAAGTTGCTACCAATAGCTCATGACATGAGGTTCAGTTTGGTTGAGTTGGTCTATACCGTCAGCTAAAGCTTCGGTGGTTGCCTGGGTTGTGGGTTCAAATCCCACTGCCACCATAATTTTTTCTCTTTATATTTTTTAATTTATTTTGCGTGTATGCCTTATACAAGTCATTGCAATGCTTCAAAAAAAAATCTCATACCAAACACGGTTCAATATAATTGCTATCCAGTCAAAAAAAACCCTTAAATACGACTTATTTGGTACTGGCTTAACTTTTCTTCACAACCATCACATCACTGTATAGTTTACCAATTTGGTAATTTCAACCATCACATCACTGTGTAGTTCACCCATTTGGTAATTTTTTGGTAGGTAGTTCAGTGAGGATGACATGCATCCTTATTTCCATACTAAAAGCTTATTTGATGATAGTTTGCTTGGTTCTTTTCCGGGTCACATAGGGCAAGTTAAGAACCTAAATGATTTCTTCACAAGAAGATGTTTACATCTTGTTTTCATCCTCCTATAAGATACACGAATATCAAGAATCAAGAACTTCAACAAGACTGTATATCGATCCCAACTTCCTTTTGAGCTTTTATGTTTCTCAATCCCACAAAATGCAACTTATGTTATTGGTGAAATTACCGAGATTTCAGTTAACTTTTGAACTTTTGAAAAATGATCAACAATACATCAAAATTTTTTGAAATTTTTTGTGGATGGTCTTGACCCCAAATCCAATCAAATCCGATCCACAAAAATTGAAATCTTGTCAAAATAGCCGAGATTTCAGCCGAAATTGCCGAGAGCTCACTGAGATTATCGTGGGGGTAATGTAGCATTTTCATTTTTTTAAAAAAAAAATTATCCGACCGAGATTTAGGATCTCGGAGGGTCCGAAATCCAAAATCTCGTCTGAGATTTCTAAAATTTCACCAGAATTTTGAACGTTGGTCCATGCGTACTTCTCCTGCTCCCTCAAGATAGGTGGGTGATAGGAAGTTGAGCGTGCCATGCCGACAGGATATGGCCCAATAGGCTTTAGGTTATGGTATGTTGTGTCTGTTCGGCACGACCAACTTGTCTTACCATGCCGTGCTGGTACAGATCTTGTTCTGTTGGATATGTGAAGTCGTGGACATCGTTGCCATCGGTCCATCATCGTGGATGGCACCAAGGACGAAGAGCGAGGCTAGGATCCAGTACATAGCTATTTAGAAAAAAAACTAAATTTTATTTATTCATTGGTACATATACAAAGTTTACTATTTTGTTAAAAACTTTACGCCCTAGAGTGGGGTTCTCCTGATAAGCAAAAGAATACAATAATAAAATGCATATATACTAACTACTCCTCCATGTTCAGATCGTTCATCCGTCGCAGGTCAACGATGGATGCATGGGGTGATGATGACTGCGTTGGGTGGGTCATGATAGAAGCACTAAATCAATTTTTTGATTTCATTTAGCACTGCGTCGGGTGCTTCTATCTATAAACACTTCATTTAGTACCTCTATAAAATCAAAAACAGAAGAGCATATAGAAAGACAGTGGCACTATCAAAATTTTAAAAAATACACAGGTATGATAATCATTTAAAAAATTTACGGGGTCATTAGAACTGCCTCAGGACCTCACACAAAAATTTCTAAAAATATTAGACTTCATTTAGTGCCCCTA
Organism: Rhipidocladum racemiflorum; assembly: GCA_036346355.1. Lineage (NCBI taxonomy): Eukaryota > Viridiplantae > Streptophyta > Magnoliopsida > Poales > Poaceae > Rhipidocladum > Rhipidocladum racemiflorum. The sequence continues at coordinate 25,523,347 of CM070572.1, forward strand.
CAAAATCAAAAATAGGAGAGCATATACAAAGACAAAAAGTACATAGATATGATCATTATCTAAAAATTTTGCAGCATTATTAGTATTGCCTCAGGACTTCACAGAAAAAATTTAAAAAAATTAACACTTTTTGATATTTTTTCTAAATTTTTCTAATTTTTAAATTTGAATTTAAATTGAACCAGCCAATTTCAAATCTCAAGTCAGCTCGTTACAATCGACAATCGCTATTTTCGTCGATTTTTGGAACTCTGATCTGTGTGCATGCTGTCTGCTTGTACTATCTTCCTCTGATTTCGGTCCTGTTTAGTAGTTTTCATTACCGTACTTGTCGATTAAGAAACTGATCACGCTTTTCTAAAGCTGTTCGAGCTAGGCTTTATTCGAGTCTCATCACTTGAGTTCCAAGCATTAATTGGTGTATTTAGTATCGATGATCGTGGTATGTACTTGTACGTGACAACTACAAACACTTATTTTATTTTTCTAACGAGTAAGTGCAATTCCATGTGTCAAAACGAATAGTGATCTCAAGATAAAGGCACCTAGCAAGCTAGAACGGATGAGCATGCGAGATTAATTTGATCCGGAGTGTTTGATTGGGGCTTTGAGCTGTAAAGTTTGTGTTTAAATATAAACCGATCGATTGCGAGGAGTACAAAGTCAGTTTGGCTACTTGGTTTTACCTACCAGCACAATAGTTGTGGAAGTGTAAAAAAAAAATGTTATTGTTTGCATCGATTATGTATGCACAGGTGTTGGCATTTTACCAAATACTCCGTAGCCACTAAGACTATAGTTGTACACTTGTACAGTAGTAATCTAGGCAGAGCCGTTGAAGGGAAATTAAATACATGTCCCGGTGCGAAATATACGTATAAGTGGAAATGTTTTTAGACAATTGTTTGAGTGCAATTTTGATTCGAACGTCATTAATTATCTCAATGCATGTACGTTTTTCGAAACTAGCTAGTTGATCCACACATGGAAATTAATATCCACTGTAGGCTATCAATTCAAGAGTATTTATTTATTTCTCTCCTCGTTCCCTTTTCCCTTAATTTAGAGCTATCTTGATGGATTGGTAGCTAACTTTATGTGCTTGGCAATTGCTGTTGTGGCGTCGGCCTCCGTAGTTGAACAAATGGCCCTATCCTAGTTAAAGATTGCACCTTTCCGGCTAGCATTGACACCGGTCAACAAATCACGGATAAAACCTCCGGGCAGTAAGCAACTCACCGTGTGCTTCAACGTGTACTACTACAACGATTCTTCGTATACACTCCCTCCGATCCAAGTTTATTTCTCGTATTTCTTCTTGATATTTAGACAAAAAAAAACATTAAAAATGGCTATGTTACCCCTAATTATTATTACTCAGCACTATATCCAATGCATGCATATAGATAATACTCTCTCTGTCCCACAAAGAGTGCATTTCTAGGATTTTTAAGACAGATTAGTGTGCAAGGTAAATAACTAATGTGACCCTCATTACTCCATACACAAGCATGGTGGTGCTTCGGTTTCCACAAGCACTTAAATGAGCATGCATACACTTACAGCTGGGTCCTACAGACTAAAGATGCACTCTTTGTGGGACAAAATTTGAACACTAGAAATGCACTCTTTGTGGGACAGACGGAGTACTAAAGTAAAGAGGGATATTTATTAGGGGTATAGATGGAAAATTAAACTAATTTTGTATTAAAATACGAAATGCATATCCTATATTTGTGGATAAGACCATTCACAAAATAAACCTTGTAAACTTAGACAGAGAGAGTATCATGCTTCTCTCTGTCTAAGTTTACGATTCGTATTTTTAAATGATCTTGTTTACAAATATATAGTATATTTTATATTTCAATGCAAAATTATTGTCTGTTTTCTTCATACCCGTAATAAATATTGACCTTTAATTTATATTCTTTATTATACGTATATTTAATATAGTATTTAGAGATAATAATTATTTATACTCTTGTTAGTTTTAATATCTTTTTGATTGTGTGTTAAGAGAAAAGACGCGAAAGAGTACGTAATAAGTACGGATATATCACGTAGTACTAATGCAACGCCTGTATACTGCAACAAATTCACGGTATGATGGAATGATTGCACTATTACCATCCTACGCGTGGAACCCCATGATTTGCACGTGGAAATACTTTTCTTTTCAGCATTTTTTTGAAAAAGAAAATAGGAGAGCAAGCTAGGTACGCACATGATCAGTTTCATTTAAGACAGACATTAATTGATAAGATGGATGAAATGTAACATCCCAAAATTTAATAAAAGAGAAAAATAAAATTATAAAATATGTAATAGCTTTGTTTTTGAATTTCTTAGTTTGTCTTTTTGGAGTTTTTCGTTATTAAAAAGTCATTCAAAATTTAATTGGTAAAAAAAATGAAGTAAAAATATAATAAAAATATGTAAAATATTTTACAATCATTAGAATTCTCTCTTTCTCCTCTCTTTCTCATCTCACACGAGCCGCTGACATGTGGGCCTGATCCCACATATCGGCAACGTTTTCCTCCCTCACCCTACTCTTTGCTTCTCTCACCGATCGGAGAAATATTGCCGCGCCACCTCTCGCATGTCGCTATCCCACCGCAACTTTGCGCAAAGCCCTAGGCTACATCAAGTCTCTGACACAGCCGCACCTTGCCCATGCCGAGCATAGTTCTCACGTCGTGAAACCCGATTGACCCGCTGCTGGCCACATCCACCTCAATCCCGAACAACCGCCTATCTTCTAGCTATTTAAGGAGGGTACGTAATGAGTTCTCTGGAGTCGCCACAACTTGAACCCACACCTAACTCGATTCTACATCCCTAGTTCAGCCCGAATCGATCTCCTCTTCCCCAAGTTCGGCGAAGCCCCCGCGAGTTTGATACATCATTGTAGTGCATCATCCTCAAATTCCTTTGTCCAGTAGCCGCCTTGTGCTTTGTAGAGCTCGTTCCTAAGCACCACTGGAGAACCGTCGCAGTGAGCTCCCACTTCCACGGCTGCCCCTTAGTGCTGCAAGGTATATTTTGTTCATCCCCGAACCCGTTTGAGCCCACTTATGAATTAGTCTTGTTGTCCTGAAGCTCGTGGTACTGGTAGCTAGTCCACAACAGAGTCGACTCACTGCAGGCGAGCTCGTTGATCTTCTCCCTCTGCTTTGAGATGCTGACGAGTCAGGCCCCCCATGTCAGGCGCACACGTAGGAGCAGTTGCTCGGATGGCCCCTTCTCCCATGCGTAGTAACTGCAAGTGGACCCAGCTTGTCAGTGAGCCGGCTTGTTTTCAAATAAACATGCGCACAAAAGACGCTTCTCTACAGGGAAAGTGTATTTGTGATTTTGGGTGGATTTAATCAAACCGATTCAATTCCAATAGCTGTATCTTTTAAACCGTAGCTCTAAATTAAATGAAACAAGTTTCTAAATTCATGATAAATCACCTAGTTTTATAATATACAAAAACATTTAAGTTTCAGCCATTGAGTAAAATTGAAATTCAAATTTAAATTGTAAGTTTAAAATGTGTTCAACGTAAATTCTGTGCAAATAAAGTTCAAATTGAATGAGACCAATTTCATTAGAATCCTTGTGTCATAAGCACTCTAAATATGGAAAAATATTTAATTTTTGATTTAATTTGTAATATTTCCAATTAGGGTTGAATTCTATGTACAAATAGTCATTCGCGAATAACTTGTTACAATAATGTTTAAATATTGTGGGATCAATTTCTTTGTGTTAGTTAGACAATAAGGAATGTGATTTTTGTAAAAATACTTAGGGTGCATCATGGAACTTATACTTGCTACTAACCCTGTTGTTTTATGTACTAATTTATATTAGTATAAATAATTTTAGCATCTTGAGTTTGAAATTAAACATACTTAAATCTATAATCTTATCTTCTTAATTTTGTAAAAAAAATAAATTATAAAGAACAAGTGGTTGTATTGTCCTGAAGACTAAGAATATTGTTAAGAAGTAGAAATAAAGCACTGAATTAAAATACTGGTACATGAAATCACGAAACCCTAACCCTAAACCACTCCTGTTCTTTATAGAAATTTTTATTGATTTTACATTTGACTTCCTTTTGTCATTATTGAGAGTTATTATTTGCTATGCTTTTTATTCAACGACATGTAGCATCTAACGTTGCCGATACTACTATTAACGACTTCGATTTCGAGATCTACCACGAACAGCAAGGTAAGCACCCCTTGATCATATTGATCCCAATTTTTAGAAATAATTTATCAAATGTTTTCATGCATGCTTTATGTTCATAAAAAGTTATATTGTGGTATGTGGTAGATTAAACCTGGATTGATGGATTTCCTTAATTAGCATTGGCATATGAACCTTGATAATCCTAGGCCATGGTTTGACACATGAAAATGTAGAAATGGGTATACTCGAATATTACACGCACAAGCTTAGCCATGCTTTAGTTGGGAATGTGAATAGATGGTGTTTATTACTTGTAATGAATTTAAATATTTGATACATTGAGAACAAATTTTGGACATGATGAAATATTATGATCATTGATATTTTATTAAAAATGAAAACAAAACTATGATTTTAATGTGGGCGATTATTGGCAATATCTGGTTGTGTGAGGGTATACTTGCACGTAGATAGGGGGTTATCAGGCCAAGATAACTGCACAACCACAAGTGCTGGTATGGGATAGCCTGAACCTATTAAGTTACTTAGAACTAGCTTTGCACATTGGAAGGCCGAAGCAGTATAGGCATTCCGAGTAGGTTTGCTCGAAGGGACGTACACACCGAGGTGATTTGGAACAAACGTTTACCGATGCAGCAGTGTACGTCTTGTTATGTGGGGAAATAGTTATTGTTTATATTGAGCTCATGATTTATATGATTTATGTGAAAATTTATTTCTGTCGTCATAGCAACGGTTTGTCGTCACCAGGCTGGTGCAAAGTTAGGGCTAAGTAATATAATGATGTTGTTATGGACTCTATGCGTCACACCAAAGAAAGTGTGCAAAAAGACCATGCAAAAAGAAAGGGCATATCTTATGGGTAAAGCAGTACACCTTTGCAGAATTAAAACTAATTGATTAGTCGTGCTCGCGGTCATGAGATTTTGGTAAAATCATCACATAGTTAGATGTTTTTTATTTTTATACATTTTCTTTATGCTATATTTAATTTCTGCCATGTGCTGGTAATTGGACGCTTTATTTGTCACGAAGGACTGTGAGTTTACTCACGAAGGGTTGTGACTTGTGAGTTTGCTCATAAAGGAATGTGAGTTAATTATTACATTTTTGTTATTCATATTTGTTATTTTATACATCAATCAATTTGTTTTACATGTTAATTTACGTTTTCAGTCTATTATCTAGTATTTACATTTAAATTCAGCTTTATGCAAAATAATTGTAGTAACATTTCATTTGATTCAACTCACTTGCATTTTAGGTTTTGAAAAAGTCTCTTACGAGTATTTTTTTGTACTCAACTTGCTTTCTATGTTGTTTTTAGGTGAATAATCATATGAGAGGTGCTTCTATGCTCTTCCTTTTTGAAGTTGCACAAATATTAAAGCATGAATGAATGGTAGATGAGGATTACTTACCCCTTCGTTTGCTTCAAGATTTGTGCAACTTGTATTAGGAGGGAAAGCATAGAAGCACCTCTCCAATCATATATTTCCGATGAAACGTACTTTGAAACAGGAAACGGGTTTTGATAACGATGATCTTTTCTAGGGTTCACTTTGTCAGTTGCTTGTGGAATATTGGGCTTAGTTGGCACACTACAAAATGAAAAAAAATTTCACTGTTGATTTACTTTTATTTTATGTAATATTATATGTAAAATAACTTTTACTATAATAAATTATGCAATTTTTATATGACTGTGATTTCAATTTATGAAAGTAAGTGCTAGCTAGTGATTATAAAATTAGCACAATATACACTTTAAAATCTTTTTTATATTACACTGTAGCATAAAAAGTAGGATCTCACCCAAAACAACATTACGACAGCTCTCCGTACACCACCGAGAAAAAAAGAAAAGACATCCGGCTCATATGCAGGGTACTCCGTAGGCATTAAGCAACTACTTAAACCTTGAAACTAAAGGAAACCACACGCCCTTATTATTTCCCGTACAATAATAATAGACTATACTACAAGCCTATACAAGAGCTTGAAGCTGTCCCGCAACGCTTAGACGTTCTTCACTCGATGAGGTTGGTGATCGCCGTACAGATGATCGCTATCTGCACGGAGTAGGAGCCGCGCTGCGTGATCGGCGAAGGGACGGCGGCCTTGGCGAAGGCGTCGTCGCACTGGTGCGCGAGAGAGGCGGCCTCCTCCGCCTTCGCCTTCCCCGCCGCGTAGTCGCGGTTGTTGATGTCGTCGTGCGCCTCCGCGAACGCGAAACCCATGCTGTCGTACAGCTCCTGGCACCGCCCGAGCGCCGCCCGCGCCATGGCGTCCGTGCCCGGCCTGGCCAGCAGGTCCTTGATGTCGTAGACCGCGTTGTCCGCGTTGACGACGCCGGTCAGGGCCGCCACCTTGGCCAGTCCCCAGGTGTCCGCGCTGGGGCTTTCGCGGTGCGTGCCCAGCTCCGACACGCAGAAGTCGTAGTCCACGCGCCCGTCGCTGTCGGCCGCCGCCTTGCACGTCGTCACCACCGTCGCGTCGACGCCGCTCATCATCACCGCGAGGACGGCGGCGACAAGGCGAGCCGTCGATGGCCTCATATCGATCTTGTTGGTTCTGTCCCAAAAGGGAGTGATTAGCTCGCGCGTCTGGTGGGTTCTTTGCTTAGACAGAAATCAGAATTGAGGTTGGCACTGACCGAGTGACCGGCGTATTGTGTACTTATATAGGCGCCGATCGATAGCCGAATGGCGTATTATTTATGGGCCTCAGCTGTTAGCTTTTGGCCCGTTTAGATCTGTTGCCGTGGAAAAAGGGGCCTGCCTAAGCCTCTTACAGATGGGAGATTAATTGGGCACTAAGAGCATCTCCAAGAGGGGCCCTAAATATGGTCATAATTTGAATTATAGGGCTTTTGGGGGAAAAGATTAACTCCAGCAAGGGCCCGTAGGAGAGTAGCTATATTTAGCAACTCTATGATTGAACCCTATCTTTGTTGGGTTTTAGGACCTAATTGCTGGAGTGAATATTTCGTTAGAGCCCTAAAACTAATTAGTTGGGGTCCTAAATTAAAATTTAAAGCTCATTTTTAGGGCTCTCTCTTGGATATGCTCTTAGAGCATGTACGGTAGTAGAAGCGATTGCTCGTATTATCGCAATTACTAGGCCGTAAGCGCGGCGCAAGCCGCGCGCGCGAACGAAAAATAATTTTACGTTTTTTTCTCGAGAAAAAATAGATCTAGATGTTTTCCTAAAATTTCTGTAGGCTCTCGAAACCTTAGAGATCGCGTTTTTTTCGGAGAAAAAATAATTCCCAGAGGAAAAATAGATCTAGCCGTATTTTTAAATGCGCACAGCGCGCGCATGAATGAAAAATAACTCTATTTTTTTTTCGGAGAAAAAGTAGACCTAGACGTATTTTTCAAATTTTTGGAGGCTTGAGAAACCTCAGAGACCGAGCAGAAAAAAATACGGTTTTGCATTTTTTCGGGGAAAAAAAATAAATTTACAGAGGGAAAATAGATCTAGACGTATTTTTAAACGCGCGCGTAGACGAAAAATAACTCTGCGTTTTTTTCCAGATAAAAAGTAGACATAGACGTATTTTCCAAATTTTTGGAGGCTCGAGAAACCTTAGAGACCGAGCCGGGAAAAAAGCACATATCTTTCAGTTCACGAAAATATTTTTTCAGAAAAAAACGGAGAAAGGACCTGAACGTAAAAAGCAGGGGGCTATTTGTTATATTTTTGGACCTGATCGCTATCCCAAAAAAGTAGAAAAGGGCTCGTTCGCGATTCGCATTTAACGGGAGCCTCTTTTCGTAAAACGGCAAACGGAGGACCTAAACGCAAACCGGGGAAAAATTCTTCCCCTCACAAAAAATTGCGAAGTACCTATTCGTAAATTCACAGAGACCTATACGTAATTCGGAAGAGCAGGAGGGTTTTTTCTGCAAAATGGCTGAGGGATGCGTTGGGAAGCTCTCGGCGCTCATTTATCACAAATTTGTGATGATGAAGACTTCACTTATATTAATTGTAATTTTAGGGCTTGGATTGCCACTAATTGTTATTAATTTGTTGGAAATAGTTTCCTCACCAATGACATAATTTGTGATAAATTTGACATCACTAATCTAACTCATCCTCCGATATTAAAGCTCGGAGCTTCCCAACGCATCCCAACGCATGTTCAAAACTTTTAATGGCGAGATTTCAATCTATTCTGAAATATTATGGTTTATTGCGGCTAAATTCACATGGCAATTGCCACTATAACAAGTTTGAAAAAAAAATCTTGTATAAGCCCTCGTTATAATTAATGATATTTATCACAGGAACCTGTTGAAAATAATAGTATTTATCACAGATATGTACCCTCCAATCCAGAATTCATATCATTCTAGCTTTTAAATTTTTGTTTCTAAATACATGTCATTCTACACTTTTAAAATGATTTTTAACATTTTTTCCCTTCTATACCTCCCTTTACTTAGCTATTCAATATCATTTAATACCACATACACTATAGTAAAACACACCATCTAAAAATATACTAATAGATTAAGAGAGGTAATACAGCGTTTTGTACTCCGTGCTTCGTTTAATGTTCGGACCAAAAATTCATGCAAAAGAATTAGTCCCTCCGGTCACAAACCTACGGCATGAGAACAAGAACAAGCACTACAGGAATTCGTATTGTTTTCGTCGGCCTATAATTATTTTCGTCGGCTCTCTCCAAGCTGACGATTATTTACCAAATTTTCGTCGGTTTTAGATTAATCGACGAAAATACTACTATTTTCGTCGGTTTAGATGAAGCCGACGAATATAACTTTCTATTTTCGTCGGTCTAGGTAGAGCTGACGAAAATACTTTTATATTTTCGTCGGCTGTGTGCTGGCCGACAAAAATCGGACGGATATAACACGCTAACAAAATTGCGAAGAGCGTTGGCCTCAGCTCACCACCGCATCGATCTAACCCTCATGCCCTCCACGCCCGCCGCCCCCGACCTCCACGCCCCGCCCTTCGCGCCCGCCGCGCCTCGCCCTCCGCGCCCGGCTGTCGTCGCCTCCGAGCCCAAGCCCAACCTTAGCCCCCACCCTCGCCGCATCCCGCCCGGCCTCACCTCGCGCGAGGAGAGGCGGTGCCCTAGGGCCTCGCGACAATGACCGGTGGCGCTTGTTCGCACTGTTTCTCCTTCGGGTCGGCAGCTCCTCGTTCTCGCGCCCCTCACGGCCGGCGCCGTCGCATCCAAGGCCGTCCTCCGCACCGTGCCGGAGGTCCCCACCACCGAGATCTCCTCCGGCGACGGCGACGACGCGGACGCGCTCTTCTTCGCGGCAACGGAGGTCGGTGAGACAGTAACGCTGGCCCTGAGTGCCGTCTTAGGACCGCTGCGGGACATTCGTGCGCGGGTACATGGAGGGCGAGCGCTACTCGTCCGACTCCGCCGTCGCTGCCGCCGACTCCCTCGCCTTCGCCGCCCTTGTCTTCACGTCCGACGAGGGGGGCGCCAGGCCGGCGTGGGTGTTCGACGTCGACGAGACGCTGCTCTCCAACGCGCCCTACTACGCCGTCAGCGGCTAGGGGTAATTGGCCCAAACCCAGCTCTGTTGTTTTCTTTCCATTGATTGTTCGTGCACGAATTAGGCAGCGGTCATTCTTGTGTTCGTGATTGGCAAACCGTTGAAATCCAATGCGAATTCGTGCGGACGACGATGGATTTGGGTATTTGACACTAAACAAATTTTGAGGTAGTAAGAATTGTGTATACGCTTGCCACAAGCAAAAGTCTTTTTAGCATTTTTTTTCATTATACTTGCTAATTCGGAGCAAAATTTTCTGGCTGTCGTAGTACTATAGCAATGTGCTAAGTGCCAACACAAAGGCATATTCTGTGGTGACTTCAATTTTAGTCTCGCGCAGAGCAGCAATAGATGTGATTTCCTCGTTTGCCAGGGGCATTGCTACATAAAACTCGTCCCCAAAATTTGCTAGTACTCTGAACTGAAATATGCTTTGAAAAGAAAATTGGTTTGTAAATTAAGTTCCAATGCAGACTTTATATTATGTTGCGTTTGTTTGATTGATAAGGAAGTAGAAGTACCTGACTGTATCTTATATTAAAAGTTCTGCAAATCCAATGTATTAGAGTACTCTGTGCAAGTAGGTTTTAGATCTTTCCTCTCAAATTTTGTGGAACGTGGTTTGTTTCTTAATTCAGGGAAAGTAAAATTGTTAGAATCATCTGACTGGTAGCTTCTTTTTTTTGAAAGGCTGCATAATTTGGCTGTTTATAAAGGACTGCATGGTCATGTTTGTAGTTCTGTAGAAAAAGATTGGTACCTTGTTTTCTCACACGTCCCTGATTTTGTAGCTTGCAGGAATTCAATGAGACCTCATTTGATGAATGGGTAGATGTAGCAAAGGCACCTGCGTTACCATATAGCTTGAAACTGTATAATGAGCTGCAGAGACTTGGTTTCCATATCATCGTCTTGACTGGCCGAAGTGAATTCCAGCGTAATGCCACATAAGAAAATCTTTTGTTTGCTGGCTACCATTCATGGGAAAAACTCATACTGAGGTACCTCCTGCAACTCTTTTTGTTATTGCATCTGATTATTGTTTGTGTTTTTAATAAATTTGATTAGCTTTGTTTATTTCACTCATTACTTGTACTTGCACAATTCATTTATTTCTTCACCTCCCAGGTATGAGAATATGGACATTGCTTTACATTATGGCGCTATGTTGAGGGAATGTATTCATCACCAAAGTATTGCAAGGTGACATTACTAAATTGAAATGCTGATATGTTTGTGATATGTGTGTGTGTAGTGGCTATTATGTTTACTATCAAATATATGATTCTTGGCAGATATGGTCAATGAAAAATACTCTGTAGCTCATCTTTCCGGACTATGTATCAGTAGATTTTTTTTGACCAAATAACTCTATGTTAGCTTGCATACTTCAAAGTTTGAATCATGAAGTGAAGTTAAGAAGTAGCTTGGCTCTGAACTTTCCTAGGACTTTTTCTGTCAGCCGCTATTTTTGTGATAATATGCTGCAGGTGAGGAAGGAGAGGCTGGGGGATAGAATAACTGCACTTCACAAGATAGTTTCCCCATTTGGCATGGTAAAAAGAATGGAAACTTTGCTTAACAACATTCATCTTTTCGGATCTATGTACTAACATGACAAGGAGTGATTTTAGCACCAACTTGTTGCATTGCACCAACATCCAATATTTTTTATGATTTATCCTGTCAACATTCCCATGACTGTAGATAAAACCTGATTGCATCAGATGCTTATTTCAAGTAAAGGTTGTTGTGATGATGGTAATGAAACTAGCATCTTTTCTTTGCAAATTGAATGGTCAAGTTTTCTAGCTGAATTTAATGAGAATATTTTGCAACAATATTTTTTGGATCGTTCTATGTTTGATCATCTGAGTATACCAATCTATAATTGGACACATGCTTATCATCAGCGTGTACGGAAAGTTACTTCAGCTTTTATGTTAGATCTGTGGAGGATATGGATAATCATGGCTAGCAATAATTTGTCATGTTCATAATCCTTTATTATTTTTTCCTTTTTATTTTCAGGATAGGATTGCCTCACTGTTTCTTGGTTTCCCAATGATTCTGTTGTTTCTTCGATCATGGCTATGGAATGGATGTTTTTCAAGATGTGCCGATTCAGCTCTACCAGGTACAATCTGATGCTTCTTCGTGACGATTTGGTAACAGCATGAACTAATGCTATCTTTGATGACATGCCAAGGAATAATGGATCTCTCGCATTTACTCACATTCGAGAAAACTATGAGTGTTGTGGATTCAAGTTATTTAGTTTATGCATGTTTGTATTTACCAATATTTTCATCTCTCATTCCGTGGGAATATAATGATGTGATGAAGCGTAAAGTTGTCTTATAGAGATGGTAGATGATGATAAAAAAATATTCTGCTGGACAAAAGCTATCTATCCACTTATAACATGTTCATTTTATGATTTTGTCTGTTCCTTTGGTGCACTTGGAGATGTTAAATCCTTAATATTAGTGAAACTGTTCAAATGTTAAAGTTTTGATTTGAATTGGAGATGCATCACTGAATATGTGAGATTACCTACAGGTTGAAGTATTAGTGGTGCTGCAAAATGAGCATTCTTTTAGCTAGCGTTCTGCTCCAGATGTAGACCCCTTTTATATTTTTTTTAAATTTAAAAATAGTATTTTCGTCGGCCTAGGCCGACGAAAATAGAAAAAATATTGCCGACGAAAATAGCGCTCCACATCAGCGGGTGCGGAGCCGACGGCCACTATTTTCGTTAGCCGCTCCGGCCGACGAAAATAATTATATTTTCGTCAACATAACCGACGAAGGTTTTTCTCTTATTTTCGTCGGTTTTAGGACGACGAAAATAATATGGATTCCTGTAGTGAAGATCAGAATGTAGACAGTACGCAAGGAGTTGATTCTAATCACTAACTAAAAGCATCGCCATGGTATGGTAGTGTTCTAAAGATTCCGGAAGCCACGCACAACTCTCCAATCTCTACCTATCTATCCCTAACTTTATCGGTGGCAGGCAGTAAAGGGTATATCTCGACTTAGGACATGTTTGTTTCTATTTTTTAATTCTGAATTTTAGCTTTAAAAGTTAAATAAAAAATAAACAGCTCGATTGTAGAAGTCGATTATCACAATCCAGCCCATCCATAAACAGTAGAATCTATAATCCACTCTATATATGCGTTTGAATTCTAGCTTTTAAAATATCAGCTTCTCTACGATCGTAATCTAGAATCAGCTTTAAAAAAAAATCAAAGTGAAAACAAACATGTCCTCAGTCGACTACTCCCATCTTTCTCGACGTAGCAATGTATTTTCGTGGCCTATTCTTCCTGGCCTCCTCCCATGCGGCGATGCGCGTGTGGTACTATATAAAAAGCATGGCCTTCTACAAATGATAAGGTTAGGGTAAACAGGTTGGACAAGCCCAGCGCCACGGGTCGCGTGATTTGAGGGGCAGTTCAATTGAAACCGTGCAAATGATGTGCTGCATTTGTGGGCCTGAGCAGGGTACCGTGACTACCTAATATTTAGCCACGAATTATAGACCCAAGTAGTGACAACATAATATTTTGTTACAAAAAAATAACATGTGGCTACTTAATATTTTGCCACTAAGAATAAATTAAGTAGTTACAACATGATAGTTTCGTCATTGAAGAATCGCCAATGCTAACTTGTACTATGATAACTTAATATTTTGCCACTAGTACAAATGAGAGTGTGATAGTTCCTTTCCTCAACGTAGAATCAATCCTCACTAGTCCCTACCAAGGTTTCTTGCGACGACATATTATTTTATCATTATTTACAGATGAAACTGTGGAGAGAAAATATTTGCTCACTATAAATATGGTCAATAGGGATAACATAAGAGATTTTTTTTACCATCTTTAAGAGAAATTAAAAATTTTATAAAGAGGTAAAAAAATTAAAAGAGGAAGATATTAACTTTCGGCGGCTCTCTCGAAAGTAGCTCATTGTAAAAGTGCCCGGGTGATCCAGCCAGCGTACCATCATCAGTCACGAGGGGAGGATGCAGCGGCGCAGTACTGCTAGCCGCGCGGAGGGCGCCAAGTGGCCGCATCGCGCAGCCGGCATGGATAGTGACAGCACGGCGTCCGTCTGCCCCACGGCCCACGCTCTGTTCCGATGCGTACTCCAGTTTCTACTACGTGGCGCGCGCCGGTTTCGATGGGGCCGGACGTCTTTCCATCCAACAGTGCGTTCGTTCGCACCAAGCCATCATGCAATGCAGGTTGATTGGCTGACTTCCAATGCTTCATCACGTTCGCACGGGGTAACTACTAACAAGCGACTGACATATACTAGCTTCATTCTACTAACGGAGGACAACATACGAGCGCGGCGGCGGCATGCACGGCAAGCTCCGTCCCCGGCGGTCTCCGACGACTTCAGGTTGGCACGGACGCCTTATACATCATGATTCATACCGGCTCTTACCATGCCAGCCTCACAGAAAAACGCACAGCTTGCTTTTACCGGACCGCGAGGCAGGGGAACGAGCAACACGGAGTAACTGCCATTGAGCAAGCGAAAAAGGAAAGGAAAAAAGAGCGGACATTGAGGCAGAAAAACCATGCGACGTTGAGTACTCTCCATCAAGGAAACAGATGACTAAAAATTACAGGAGTTACGCACTTTTATTCGCCACAGCAAGAGATAACGGACAACACTGTCAATGCTGATCGCGATGGAGTAAAGCAGTCATTTTATCACTTGACGAGGTTGGTGACGGCCGTGCAGACGATGGCTATCTGCACCGCGTCCGCGCTCTGCTGCGCTAGCGGCGACGGGACGCCGGCCTCGGCGAAGGCGTCGTCGCACCGGCGCGCGAGCGGCGCGGCCTCCCCCGCCCTCTCCTTCCCCGCCGCGTAGTCTCGCCGGCTGATCCCGTCGTAGGCCTCGGCGAACGCGGACCCCATCCTGTCGTACAGCTTCTCGCATTGCTCCAGCGCCGCACGCGCCTTGCCGCCCGCACCCGGCGCCCTGGCGAGCATGCCCCTGATGTCGTAGACCGCGTCGCCGGCGATGGCGACGCCCACGTCGGCCGCCACCTTTGCCAGGCCCCACGTGTCGGCGTCGGGGCTGTCGTGGTGGTGGCTCAGCCTGGACACGCAGAAGCCGTAGTCGACGCGCCTGTCGCTGTCCGCCGCCGCCCTGCACGTCGTCTCCGGGGTCGCGTCGACGCCGACGCCGCTCAGCACCACGAGCACGGCGACCATCGCCACCGCCGTGGCCGCAAGAAGGCGAGCCGTAGATGGCCCCATGGATCGATCTCGCTGGCTTTGTTTCGCAAATCACAAGGGAGTGAGTGAGCTCAGTAGCTACTCGCCTACTCGTACGACGGGCAGCGATGGATTCTCTTGCTCGGTCGGTGGTTTGTTTGCCGAGACGATCGAGTGAAGCGGTGGACTCTTCTGTTGGAGGTGGGGACTGGCCGACTTGTCTAGAATGTTCTGTGGGCCCGTGCTGTTAGATTTGGGCCCGACTGGTGGGCTGGGACTGGATAAGCCCGTAAGACATATGGGCCGTAATTGCTCAGATGGGCCGAACTGCTGATGAGTAAAGCACGATCCGAGAGAGGTTGTAAAAAGAGCAGCAGAGTCCAGACTCTTCGGCTGCTTGCGAGTTCACGCTAGGAGTGAAGCGGAAGCGCTGGGCTCTCCGCTCTCTGGTGTCCTCCTCTGCATCCGATCGCCACGGTTCCGAGTAGGCATACGCTCTAGCTTGCACGATCTGTGCTCCTTGTGTTCTTTATTTTTTTTTCCTCGAGAAAATTTTGTCGCTGCTGCCTGCTTCATCTTGATCCGGGTGCGGTGCGAGGTGCTTTTTTCTTTTCTTTTCTTCTTTCTTTCTGGATTATTTGGGGCGAGATTCGACGATGTCGCGGCGGGGTATCCATTCCCATGTGTGCTCCAACTATGGTCCTGTTTGCTCTTGCATCTTTCCTGCGTCTCGTGTCTTCGATTAAACCCTAGGCAGATAGAAGTAGAACCCTAGTTTTCTTTGCCTATTCGTTTTCGCCATTCATAACCCTTTCGGCAAACTTCGAGTGTTGCAAACATGCTATAAGTGTAGTTCGTTTCAAAATATTTGGGTGGGTCTGTTGGATTCCTGAAGTAATCAAGTCCTAATTTGAGCCTGATTTTGTTTGCAGGCTGAAAGCTTCGCTGGATCGCCTGGTCACCACAATGTAATTTTTCTTTTCCCTTTCTCAATTTTAGATGACACGATGTGATTTATATGTCCTAGCATTTGGCAATTGGAGTGAGATATCTACCTGCTTCTTTGATACATGCCTGTGTGATTGTTCTTATCAGAATCTGCATCTTATCAGAATCTGCATGGTTACAAAATTTGTAATCCTGCACTTGCATGTTGTTTTTCTTATCGAGTAGATTTCCAGTAGTTTGTTGGGTTTTGTGGTATCAGTGATTTGAGGGAATCCTTTGCTGGAAAAAAGTACAACATGTAGTATGTTTTGCGTAAGTTTTACTGTTGCAGCGTTGTGGCCATGGCCCATGGGTTGATGATTGGTTGGGAACAGACACACTACCTGCAATTTTGAAATGAAGTAATACATGATGCTGTGATGTTGTGTTTCTTCACTCTTTAATAGAAATAACAACTTGAAGATGGTGTTTAGTCGGTACATTTAGATGTAGCTGTCTGGAATTTTTTTCGTGGGTAGTTCAAAGATTTACTGGTGTGTTTTGTAACTCTTGTTGCATGGGAGTTGCAATTTTAATAATGAAGACTTACTGCCTTATTTTAAGAAAGTTATTTGATGTTCGGGGCAGCTTTGCAATTGGCGCTATGGTGGATCATGTTTTAAGTTTGATGCAGTAGTGAGTACTAAGCAAATATGGGAATCATGGTGGCATCATTTGTTTTTACGATGTACATCAAATTCATCATTTGTGCTCTTCCTTTGTTACTAGAAAGCCCATCTGTTACTTCTGTAGGTATTGGTTGTTCTAAGATTATGTTTGCCGCGACAGCTATCCTGTGCGGCAAAACTTTATGGATCTCCCATGAGCAAAGTAGTGAAACAAAATTTCACAACAAATTGGAATTTCCTGAAGTCTATCATCCTGTTGACCTAAGCACAAACAGAAGTTGAACCCTAATGTAGGCATGTAGTGCATTTAGTACATCAATATTCTGTTGGCCCTGATTCCTAACTAGCCTAATCTACATCATGAAACAAGATGATCTTGACTCTTGAGCAAGCGTTACGTGCTTGTCTTGGCTTGTTCAATAGATCAGGACCAGGTCAATAGTGCAAACTTGGTTGATCGGTTCAAACTTGACTGAAGGAAGTGAAGCTAACTGATGGTAAGACACAATTGTGCACCCACTATCTTGGACCCTAAAGAACCCTATTAGTCTAGGATTTGAAATTCCATTGGAGTTAACCTCTGACCAACTATGAATCACCGATCCTTTGCAAAATTGCCGTACCGGTACCGGATACTTACCCGATATGGTGATCCTCCGCGACCCTTCGCGTTACAGTATCGGGAAGGATCGGTGAAATGCCGCATTTAAAATTAATAAAATAATCTCAATTCTTCTCCGATACTCCCCGATAATTCTAGGCCAAAAACACAAAGCCAAGCCTAATCCAAACCATCTCTCCTAACCCTAATCTCTCTCTCTCTCTCTCTCTCTCTCTCTCATTCCACCCAGTCATCCCTCCTACTGTTGACTCCCCTAAAATCCCTAGAATCGGCAGCCACTGCCCTCCATCTAGTTGACCGACGACTGCTACTAGCCGCTACCTCCCCTTTAGCCTCCATCGAGCTTGCAGGCCGCCACTGTCGCATCCCTTTGTAATCTCGCCGCTTTCATCTCCCCTCCCTTCTCCCTCTGCTGTCTTGCCACCACCACCCCTCCATCCAGCCTGTCGGTCACTGCAGCCTTCTCCCTCTGCAATATCGCCGACGTTGCCTTCTCCCTCTACAAGCCGCCGGCGCCTCTCCGCCCTTCTACCACCACCCAGCATGCTAACCGCCGCCATCTTCTCCCTCTACAAGCTCACTGACGGCTTCTCCCTCTGCAAGCCGCCGTCCCTTCTCCCTCTTGCATTCTTTTTATTTTTTAAACACATATATACCTATCGTATCGCCAGATTCTTGTTTTTGGGAAATTGCGTATCGTCGTACCAGTATCGTGTATCGGTGATACATAGCCGACCAATATAGTTAGAGGATGCACTTAAGCTTTGGACATGAAATGGTTCTTTATACCATATGTTCCATTAGGTTTTAGTTGCATGCTATTTTTAAAGCTTGCTTTTGTAATCCATTTATGAGTTTTGGGAGTGATTATTTTTACCGATTGCATTGATATTATTAAGAGGGTGATCATGCAAGCAGGTCGTCCACATTAGCTTTAGTTGCTTGATGATAAATATCCAGTCAACAATGTCAATATTGAATCCATAAAATCACTCAAACAAATAAACTTAGAATTTTGAGCGATGTCATGGGAAATGTTTATTGTAGTGTTTGACCACACAATAGAAATATGTGAGTGCTGATGGTGTTCAGTTTTGGAATGCACCCAGGATGGTTGTACTTTTGTCAGCATGAAAAGTTATTAAGCTTTTAATAATTCTTTGATGTTGCTTTATTCCATCTCTTTTCACTGAATTGTTGTGTGGTTCTGAAACAAGAATATATTACTGTTGCAGATGTCATTGCATATTGGGCGACTTTCCCGAGATGTGCGGCAAGGATATCTTGAACATCTTTTCCAGAAGTTTGGACATTGCACTGTGAAGCTGAAAAATGGATATGGATTTGCAGTGTATGATGCTAATGATGATGCAGCTCGAGCCATGCGGGCACTGAATGGGAAATATGTTTGTGGGGAACGCCTTACTGTTCATTGGTCAAAACAGCAGCCCAGATTTTCTAAGAGTTTCAGGAGAGGTTCGAGATTTGTTGAATCATCACATGGAAGGATGTCAGATGGTGTGGACAGTTTTAGGTTCAGGGATTCTGTAGCTCGGAAGAATCACCCAGCAAGTTATGGTCAGAGTCACAGCCCTTATGATGCACCAGAAAAGAAATCTGATGAAATTGCTGAGGTTTTGAAGGATGCTGGGACAAATATTGGTGATGATCCAGGGGAGATGAAGGATGAAGGTGGTACAAGCGATGCAAATAAAGGTGGTACAAGTGATGCAAATACAATTGAACATGATAGATGGGGTGAGACTGGAAAAGAAAATCCTGGTGTGGATGATGATGATTTTGACCGTTATGAACCTTATCATGGCTATGGCAGGCAAGAAGAAACGGAAAAGGCTGTTAAAGCAGGCTCTTATGACTCTCGTGATCGTAAACATTCTTCAGAGAAGTGGCAAGAATACCCTGTAGAGCGTTTTAACCTAAACCATGATAAATCAAAATATCCTCCAACCTGCTATAATTGTGGCACTGCTGGCCATATTGCACGTAATTGCCCTCAAGAAACAGATGGTAAATTCAAAGCATGGACAGATGGGTTGAGTTTTAAAGGAAAACAGGAGCTGAGGCTAAGAAGATTCAGATCTCCCTGGAGGAGGCGGCCAGAATTTCATGTTGACCCAATAATACAAAAACATCAGAGAGTTCAAGATGGCAGGAAAACATTATGTGATAGGACTGGGAGTGCGCCTAGGTTAAGTGATGTGTCCAGAGAGAACAGAAGACACACCCCTCACAATGGAAATATGCCACAAGCTCCCAAGGAAGCACGCAAGAGAAACAGGTTGAATAGATCCCGACAGTCATCTCTCTCTTCTGACCGGACTTCCTCGTATTCAAGATCTAGATCTCCCCGTTCGCATTCAAGATCACACTTTTCATCTCATTCTGCACATTCTAGTTCAAAATCATCTCAGCCAACTCAACCTGAAGGTTTAAGATTGAGGTCAAGATTCAACAGTGAGTTTCCAATTACTTCATTCGAGTTGGATACCCTAAGCAATGGAGAACCGCTTGCACCTGGTAAGGATGCTAAGGTGGCAGGTTACACAGAGACGAACATGGATAAGAACTTGGTTGATGATGATATTGTTGCTAATGGAGTGCAGGGTCAGAAGGCTAACCTTGAGGACACTTCATCAGTGAAGCCATACCAGGAAAATCTGGTGAAAAATGGGAGGAGCAATTCTTTGAAGCTAACAACTAATGAAGTGGTCTCGGCTTTAAAGTGCTATGGGATGGAAGCACGCGAGATAGATATAGTGAATCAACCTGTGGAGAGGTACTTTGGTGCTGCACGCCTGTGGCCATGGGAAATTATTTATTACCGGCGGTGTAAAAAAGGTCCTATTTCCACAGAGAACTATGCTAAGCGACTTGAGCAGAACAAAGAGTATGGTATTGGGGATCAGTATGTGAGAAGCAGCAGTGGTTGGTGGGAGTGCCACTAGAATATCGGACTGGTAGTATAGTTTCAGCTGAGGCTTTACATGATATGCCATATGCTGTCCCAAGTGCATTTTGAGGATGACAAGGTTTGTGTGTTCCTGTTAGGATTTCATTCTGTAGGATTTCATTCTGTCTCCCTTTATTATTTCCAGTCTTAGTGCTCCATGAAGAACTACAAAGTAACATGTGTTTTCATCATTACATTTTGTGGGTAAAAGTTTATTGTACCTATTACTTATGCTAGGTTCTGTATTCCGGCACCATAATATACTGTGTTGTCACTGTTATGCATCACTTGAGATTCCACGGTGTCACACAGTTTTTTGGGCATGTAGCTACGCATTTTCGATTTCATGTGTCTTTTGAGTTGCAATGTTTCAACGTTTAATCCCAGTAGGCACATTTGGATGATCAACAGACATCAAGGATGTTATCTTTATGATTTTAGGAGGAAAGAACTAGCCCCATGTTGAGCACGTCTATGAATAAGTTTAGTAAGGTTGTCCCTGTATGTTTGCTTTCCACGAGATCAGGATATGCAAGGATAGTATTCAACCAGAAGTAATATTTTTGAAGTAGCACCTTTCGTGTAATGTCATTATCAAAAGAGCACTTTGAGCCTTTAATGACTTCTACGCTTTGCCTGATAACTCCTGATTGTTTTGCCTGACTTCTACGCTTCTGATTATTACCTTCCAAAGACCAGTGTAAAGATGTTGACAAACAATCAAAATGGGTGGAGATTTGTCTCTACCATGCTGGTCACCGGAAATTACTTTCTTCTGGTGATAATGAGCTGGGAATGAGAGGATTTTGATACCTCATCTTCTGTGGTCTTACCAGTTATCAGCACTGATCTTACCTGGAATTAACTTTATATTTTTTTAATACAGCTGCTGCCTGGAATTAACTTTATATTTTTTTAATACAGCTGCTGAGGTTATGTATATTCTATTGTATTTTATGATATATTTCACTGTCATTAGCAATCATTGATTGTTGATCAAGAGATACTATTGGCATGTTATTTGTGTTAACTATTTCAGTGTTTGTGGCACAAGAGTTCTAGCTGGTCATGGGAGCGACTTGGATATCGCAATTGGTGTTAATCTATACTATTGTCTCTCAAGGAATTCTCTTTTTAATCAGCAATTCTTTTTGCTGCAATGCTACAGCGATGCCACTTAGTGTGATAGATTTCATCTGCTAGGTGTGCTTCCCCTGGTTACAAACATTTGGACGTGCAACATAACAATGCACGCCTGCTTTGCATCTTGTGTCGTCACTATTATATTTTCTGGAGCTGAGGTCAATGGAGCAAAGAGTGGCAAGGTATGCAGACAAGTTTGCATTTTCTTTTTTTCAGTGGATTTGCATTTTCTTTTTTTCAGTGGATTTGCATTTACTTTTACCTAACTGGATTACTTGTTCTCGTGTCTCGTTGGGTTTCCCGGTATTCAGTGATATGTGCAGAATCCGCTCAGGCTTTTGTTCTACTTATGCTCATGCAACTATGCACTCAGTATTTCCATATTCGTTTTTTTTTTGGAGCTACGAGGGAGGGTTACGCTAAAATGGCCAGGCACATGCACTATCTGTGCACTGATGACCACCATAATACTACCTAACTTGTATTACACCATGTGTCACGCTGATATTTTGGTCGTAGCGCGAGTGATGTCTTACGGCGTATCCTGCCATTTATGCTCTGCTCTGATCTTCTTGGTTCTATCTAGACGGTGTGCCTGGCTGTATTTATTTATTTAGACGGTGTGCTTGCCAGTTCATGACAACGCAAGCAGGGGGCGCATAAATTTTGATCTTTAGCAAACCGACATGCTTTTCCTGCCTTTGCATGGCATCAATGGCAGATCACATCATGTTCGGTAGATGTTGAATCGGATGTTTTCGCTATTCTGTGTGAGCGGTTTGGTGTCGGTATTAAAACTTGATTTCTCTTGCCGCATGTAGCTGCGTTCTTTTCCCCTTCCCTCTTGTGTTGAACAAACATGCTACTGCACTATTTGACAGCTATGGAAAACGACTTGAAGCACCGTATTAACACCCGGTTGGTTTAAAGAAAGTGAAGTGCCGGACTGCCGGCCATCTATAGAAATGTAACCCTATTAAGATCATGTATTCTATAGGCCCTAACAGAGCTTCTTTTCAACTGTAAGTTGAAAGACATGAAGTGGCGTGTTTCAGCAACCAATTACACGCTTGAGCTCGACCTATCCAGTCCATTTTTATAACAAGCAAGGAAGAAGATGATGACATGAATCTTGATGCCACTAGTACTCGGCTCAGGGGAGACCTGACCTGAGGCGCATCATATGTTCGTCAAAAGCATATACAAATCCATCTATCGGCGTGGCAAAGTTGACCAAGGCAGCTTCGGCATTAAGGCCGCAGCGGCACGATGCACGTATTCAGATGGGAGCGCGGTAAGGAGGTGACGGAGGTTGGAATTAATTGGTATTCATTGCGTTGCACCACCCTCGCATTCAACTGTTTCAGATTATATTTAATCTGATAAGTTTAATCACAACTGCAGTTAGCGAACGCTCGGGATACCCATCATCCTCTCTTCCATGCACAGGAAAATGCTATTACTAGCACTGTATTGACGGCAAGCTGTGCCCCATCTCAAACGTTACCAGATGGTTACTAGAATGGTTTTTTTTTCCCAAACAATTCGGCAGAACTCATACGGTGGCATGAATATCAGATCGATCACGGGTTCACGAGTATGAAATCGATATATCAACTTCTACTCTGGGGAGCAGCTTGTTCGGTTTGCTCGCTGTAAAATGAAAGAAAAGAACTGGTACAAGTCCGGTACTCTGGTCCTACATCTGAGCAGGTATTTCCTGCGGAGCCCAACCATGGCAGGGGAGGGGGGAGAATATGTAGTAATGGTATCCTCCAGTGTATCCGTGATGTACCAAAATTGCCTCGCTAACACATGAGATCGTTGGATCGATCGATGCTCCTATGTCAGCAACACAATTTCTCAGCTACACAGGCAGATATATCATGGTTACACTGAAGAAGATATATCATGGTTACACTGAAGAAGTCCTATTCTAATAATGGAGTAGACTATTAATTGAGAACCACTGGACCTAGGACTTTTTCCTGATCACCGAGGCTGGCTTTTCTTGACCTTGATGCTTTGTTTGTGTGATTGCCAATTAATTTGCCCTGATGGATGGGTCTTCTTTTCTCTTCTTTCGATCATCCCCTCCTGTTCCTCCGGCTGCTGCTGTTGCTATTGCGGTTGTTGCGATCACCACCGTCGTCGTTGGTGTTGCCGCCGTGGAGGAAGTCGAGGATGACGGGGCTCCGGCACTTGGGGCAGCGGGGGTCGGCCTCGGAGAGCATGACGTAGATGAAGCAGCGCGGGCAGGCGGCCAGCACCATCGACGTCGCCTCCGGGCTGTCCGACCACTGCAGCCCGCTGCCGTGCTGCGCGCTCTCCGACGACAGGCAAGAGCTCGGCGACGACTCGTCGTCCGCCGGCGCCGACAGCATCCTCCTCGACGACGACGAGTTGTTGCCGCGCGCCGGCAGCGACAGGTTCAGCTTCAGGTCCAGGCCCCTCGGCCCCCTCCCACCGTTGCCTCTGCTCATTCTGCCTGCGGTCACTGTCGGTCAGGTACACAGACAGTATACAGCCCCTTGCCTTGCCTGCATATCCATGAGCATAAACAGTCAGTTACTCCATTGATGCAAGTGATAATCTCTAGAGAGAGAGAGAGAGAGAGAGAGCTTACTGTGTTGTGATGCTCTGACGATTGCAGGCTTGCAGCTGCCAAAGTGATGGTGGAGAAAGAACATATTGGTAAGGTGTATTTATAGGGGAAAGGGAGGGAGGGAGGGAGGGAGAGGTTAATTGGTGTTCCGAAAGAGAGTGCTCTCTGCAGTCTGCACTATGGAGAAGTGCTTTCATTAAATTAATCGGTTGTCCATTTGAATGTGTTTTCAAAATACAACTTTCTCGCTAATTTCTACAATAATATATTTATAAAATTTAATAAAATTATAATACTATGAAAACACTTTTTGAACAAATGTACACTATGATTTTTTATATATCAACTTAAATATTTAAAAAAAATATTCAATTAAAGTTTTAAAGTTTGATTGCATCTGTATCCAAAACGATAATTATTTATACCTGGAGGGAGTATATTATCCCTCCTTGCTAGTTGCTACACAAACTCTCTCTCATGGAGTACTCATACTAAAGTTGTTTATTGCTCACATTCATGTTTCTGTTTCATAGAATTGAGAGCAAGGGTATAGGTTGAGCAAGCCCTTCTTTAGAGCAAGTACAATAGTAAAGCTCACTGCAGGCTAATAGTAAGCTAAAAGTCAGTTTATACAATAATTGTCTTTAAAAGTTGTCTCTAAATGTTGTGCAATAACTATCTCTTCTCTCTTGTACATAAATGATTTACCTATGCATTCGTGCAAAGCTGGCTACTAAATAAGAGCCAGCTATCTTCTCTCTCATCGTTTCTCACTCTTCCACATGTATTAAACGCCGACACGTGACAGTTAAAAGCACCGGTGACGTGGCGCTTTATCAGACTTGCCCTAAGTGGAAGAGAAGTGCCAGTGGGGAGGCTTTGCGCTTGTGGTGGACCTCAAGTCCGGTCACCCTCACTTGGTGCTGCTCTGCATCTTTTGGTTGATTGTTTCGAAGCAGTTTGGCTGAATTAGACTGAATTCTTCGTAACTTGAATGAGGCCATCAATGGAATTTATGGGCTACAGTAGCTCCCAAAGCAGCAAAGTAAATGGACTTGAATGATCGATAAGTAAGAGCTCCCGTTAATGGACGGATGGGATGGGATGGGCTAAGCTCTGCGCTTCAATTGAATACTCCACCGCTCTTGAGCGACTGGAGTATTCCACTCCATGCAAATGCAATGCAGTTTACTCCTAAATGGCTGGCCAGAGAGCTTGCGGCGTGCCCGTGCACCGCATGCTGTAGTATGCTCCTACCAAATCTTAACCGGCTGGTTACCTGTCTAAGGCCCTGCTTGGATGAGTGGTAATTTCTTGGGAGGTTTTGGGATTTAGTTCAAATTTGAACTAAATCCTAAAACATTCCAATGAAATACCCCTAATCCAAGCACCCCTAACTGGTAAAAAAATACCGATCGGGAAAGCTGTGATTTCGTACTTATCTGAATGGAGTCTTGCTGTTACCGTTTATAGAACACCAAGTAAACACAATACTTTCATGACTGAAACGTAGATTTGAAAAAATAAAATAAAAATTGTAAACTGGAATAGATAGGAAACGGTCCGGGTATCGGCTATCTCCGATAAATTTTCAAAATCTAGTCTTTTTTTCAATAATTTAACTGCGCTACAGCTAGTCTTCTGCTTGACTCGCCTCCAATTCTTCCCCTCTTTTTTTCCAATGGATTCTTTTGACGACCAGGTGATAAGTAGCACATTGATGCCGCTCTGTCGCGACGCGCGTCTGGGGAGGGCGGCAGCACCCTTTTCTAATGAGGAAACGTCATTTAGCGCTTAACAAATGCTCAAACTCGGCCATCTTTCCAGCTTGCAGCGTAATGCGACGCTTAAATGCTTGGCTTGCGGCTGCACTGCACCGGCCATTATAGGGGCTGTTTGGTTGGTTTCTCTCGTGATCTTGATCCGTTCAACTCAGCCAGACTAATGGTATATATACGGAATGCACAAATACAGAGACGGTGTTTGGTTGAGTGTTTAGTAGGTATGTATTTTTGAAATTTAAATATTTTAAAATTTATATAGTAAGTATGGTCTAGTTTTATTTGAAAAAATGTCAGGAACCCATTTTTGAAATCGATTCGATAATCGGAGATGCTAATCAAAAGATATAAGCAAAAAAGAAAAAAGAAATTTTTACATACCCACGTGGCACCGCATGCACGGTTTGCTATTGTGGCTGACAGTGGCCCCTTGTGCAGAATACGAGGCTGCATCTAGATATACGCCCATTTTTTACGTATCTCGAGAGCCAGGATGCATGGAGAATCTTGCATTCAGAGAGCCAGGTTCAAAACTAGATACAGACAACCAAACACAAGAAAAAAGGCAAGATTCTGCATCTGTAGATGCAAATCTCTGTGTATACAGGCAACCAAACAACCCCATATTGAATCCATCTATCCGTTCACGGTTGACTTGTTACTCCAGTTGCGGCTCAGTTGCGTCATGCATACATGTTGCTTAGTACTTACTCCCTACGATTTTGAATAGATGATATTATAGTTTTAAAATTTTATTTTTAAGAGTAAGTACAGTAGCAAAGCTCACGGTATGCTAATAGTAAGCTAAAAATCAGTTTTGAAAGATGTGATAATTGCCGAGATAGGAGGTGAATAGACTTTTAAAATTTAATCCAAATTAATCGCAGCGGAAATAAATCAGAACTTCTGATATTCTAATCGGAACTTCCGACTTTCTATCGGAATGTCCGATCTATTCAAAAATTGGAGGAACACAAGTAAATGTAGCTACTTACTATATAACTCTACTACAAGCTAATGCAAGATAAAGTAAAGCAACTAGACAAGATGTACAATAAGAAACAAGTAAGTAAATTAGAGAGACGAAAGAATTTGTTCCCAAAGTTCGGATCCTTGAGAGGATCTTACGTCTCCGTTGAGGAAGCTCACAAAGAGCCAGGTTTTTTCTAACCCTTTCCTCCTAAACCTCGGTCACACTTGAAGTTCGGCTTCACTATTGATTTCTTCTCCTTTAGAGGCGAAATTGGCCTTCACAAACTTCTCACGGCCATCCACAATCTTTAGGGGCTCGTGAGTGACGCCTAGCCATCTAGGAGTCTTCAACCTCCAAAAATAATGAATGCACCGCAAATCCAATCTTGGATATGAACCCTAGTGCTCAAGATGAATGTCTCTTGCTTTTGCTTTTAACTCGAAATCTCTTCTTCACACCTCACCCATTAAATGATCACTAAGATCAAAAGGCGGAGAAGAAAGGAGACTTCAACAAAGTGTATTGAATGCTCAAGTGTTCAGCCAACAAAGTTCTAACCTCATTAAAGAGGAGGTGGAGGGGTATTTATAGAGTGAGGCAAAAACTAGCCGTTATGCCTCCATTCAACCACGTATCGAAATTTTTGATGTAGACATCGGAACATCCGATGTGACTTATTTTCCAGAAAATAACATACCCTAACGGTCGAAACAATACACATCAGAACTTTCGATTTTCAAGATCGGAGTATCCGATGTATACAGAGAGTTACTTTTGAAAAACCTTTTTGAAAAGTTTCTAAGTCAAAATCGGATTGTCCGATACATAGATCAGAACATCCGATCTGTCCAGATAGTACCCTTTTCAGATTTTACAAGGATCGAAATTTCTGATCAAAAACATCGGAATATCCGAAGTGTCCAGAGAGTACCCTAAACAAAGAAACTTTGGAAAAACTTCTAAGTCCTCATCAGAACATCCGATATATATATCGGAATGTCCAATGTATCCAGAGAGTGCACAAAACACTTACACCGGAAAAAATCCAATGGATCGAAACTTCCGATATAAAATCGGAACATCCGATTTGGACTGGGAATGAAACCACTTGGTGTGCGTGTTGTGACTCGTGTCTCTTGACAAAAATGAGTAAGCATTCATCTGAGCATAGAGATTTATCCTAGATTAACTACGTTGCACTCTCTTAATAGTACGACATATCTATGACTCAATAATAAATGTGAATTACACTGAAATGACGCCGTTTTTCTTTCTTCTACTTTTTGAGGGTTGCCAACATCCGTAGATACTTTTGCTTCGGGACTTTCACTTGTTCATTAACTTATTGAACGCATTAGTCTTTGTAATCGTTTGTCATTTATCATCCAAAACTCACTTAGGGGCCTACATGCACTTTTAAGTTTATACAATAATTGTCTAACAGTCGTATCTAGATGTTGTACAATAAATATCTATTCTATCTTGTACGTAAATAGTCTATTTATGCTTCTGTGCAAAGCTGGCCACTAAATAAAAGTCAGCTCTCTTCTCTCATCTTTTCTCACTCTTCCACATTGACCAAAACTGATATGTACAAGCTAAGAGCCAGTTGAGATAGTCTTATTGTACATGTTCTAAATACATATCATTCTACAATTTCAATATAACTTTTTACTATTTTTCTCTTATATTTCTCTCCTTTAGTTATTTCAAATGTTATTTACTAGGCTATTCTCAGTGGACGGTGTCGTACTCTAAAATCCAAGATAGTCACGTAGCATACATAGTATGATACTGTTTAGATAAAACACCCTCTCCAGTGCATATTATCATGTTACAGTATCCAAGATAGCATGTGTCGATTAAATTGCTGCGTAAACCAAGACGCGCCAAAGGAAAAAATGCGCGGAGAAGACACCGTAGCCACCTCAGTGCGGTGCTATTCAAAAACCAAGGTGTTGGATACGGAGCCGGAGCAGTATCTCCAGGATGATATCGTACTGCTCTCTCTCATTAACTCATATGCCATATCAACAACCTATCCTATGTGGCAAGCATTAAATGAGGATGACATCATGCACTGGGAATAGCCTTAGGATCTATTTGAAAGCAATGTTTTTCAATACCATGGTATACAAAACCATGGCATGGAAATTGTTTTGGTATAAATACTATGGTATTACAAAACCATGGTATGAAAACTGTTTGGAAGCAAAGTCTTTTGCATGTGAAGTGATGCCAACAACTCAAAAATCCACTATGAGTGGAGTTTTCAGTAATCCAAAAATACCATGGTATTAGCAATACCATGGTTTTCAAAACAGAGTTTGTTTGGTTGCTTCCAAACACCCTATGGCCAAAAATACCATGTTATTCTCCAAAACTATGGTTTTATCTAGAAACTATGAAAATACTTTATTGCCAAACAGACCCTTACACTAGAGTAAAATATAGTAACATGTAAAGATACCTAGAATAACATCTATTGAAGCGGAGGGAGTAGTAATTAACCTCGGCATTTAAGAGAGCGCGAGGAGTTGATTACACAACTGTACCGGTGCTCCTTCCAGTACAAGCTCTGGAATCGTCGTAGACCATTAATGGCAATGCAGTCCCCGAATAAAGATTTTGCTTGCCAGCTTCAACCTGACGAAGGGATTAGCGGTCACGGCAGACAAGGTAGTTCAAGGTTCCTCGGTTCAAGTGGGCTACTGGGCTCGAGCATGACAGTAAGTAAGTACCCTTGTTATTGTATTTACTTTATCTCTCATACAATCATCTAAAGTGTACTTATAAAATTAGTTTGTACAATAACTATCTTTAAATATTATCTCTAGATATTGTGCAGTAACTAACGTTTCTTTTTTTTTACATAACTAATCTATTTTGTTTCTCGTGCAATGCTAGTTCTTATATGAGAGTGTATTCTCTTCTCTCTTTTTTTCTCACTTTTCAATTGGAAATTCGAAAATATCGAGCTAAAAATCGCTGGAAAATCGTTACAAACCGAAGAATTTCAAAACCGAGTATTTGAACAAAAAACATTCAAAACAAATTAAAAAAAAACGAAAACCATTCGGTTTTCTCGAAAAACCGCTCGGCGAGTTGAACCTTTTGAACGATCGGTTTCTTAAGCGATTTTCCTAGGTTTTCTCGAAAAACCGCTCAGTTTACATAGCATAATTTTTTTAAAATTTTTTGAATTTTTTGAATTTTTTTAACTGGACCGGTTTACCGGTCGGTTTTATATTTCGGTGGAACTCGAAAACCGAACGAACGAGAATTTCGTTCAGTTTTGTTAACCCTGGTTCTATGTTCTCCTCGAGCTTATGTTCCCATATTGCTGACACGTGGGCCAGCTCATGCATTGGCTCATAAGCTTGAGCACTGTGTGGGCAAGTCTCGTAACAGGGGAACAAAATACGGCTTGAAGCCCTGAACCGGAAGGATGCACACTCCGCTTACACCACACGACACAGACATGTGTAAGGTTCAAATTCCCAGTGAAGTTTTAGAAAATCTTCGTTGAGATTTCGGATTTCGGATCTCGAGATCTTAAATCTTGGTTAGATAATTTTTTTAAAACAATTCAAAATGCTACAGTAATTTTGGGCAATATCTCAGTGGCTTCGGCAGAAATCTTAGATATTTTTTTTTTACCGAATTTCAATTTTTATGTGCTGCATTTGATTGGATTTGGGGTCAAGACCATCCACAAAATTTTTTTTGATCATTTTTCATTTGGTTCAAGTTGACCAAGATATCAGTAATTTGGGCCGAAATCTCGGTGATTTCAGCCAAAATCTCCAAAGTTCCGGTTGAAAAAATTCGAATTTGAAATTTTATTTTTGAATTTCGTCTGAATTTTATCTGAAATTTCGAGATCTCGTCAAAATTTTGAATTTCAGCCACCTCCAAGATATATACCAAGAACGAAATTTGAAAAAAGGTTTGCGGGCACACGCTTTAGTACATGCGTGTATGTACTCCGATTAAATAAAGCATACCATTATTAGGTTTGAAAATAATTTATGTTATGACGTCAAAAACAGCTAATCACAAGTTTCCAATTAGTAGCAATGCAGTGGCTTCACAATGACGCTACGTTATGTTGACAAGAAAAAAAAATGTAATGTGGTTTTTCAGTTGAAAATGGGATACTCGACATTTTCAATGCTACATTTCAAACAGCATTCCCATTTTTACCATTTCAAATTTTGAGTTTTTAAATCTAGATTCAATTAATAGAATTTCATTTCAAATTTTAAGTCTTTAAATCTAGATTCAATTAATAGAATCAATTTACCATCTCTCTTCGTATTTTGAGTACTCTATAGGCAAAAGAAATTGAATGCTCACAAACCAGAAAAACACCCGAGTACTACTTAGGCTATTCCCAGTGCAAAGTATCATACTCCAATATCCAAGAATGCCACATAGGATGAAAAGTATGATACTGTATTAAAGAAACACTCTCTACAATGCATAGTATTATACATATATGGTTAAAATAATTAATTGGTGTGATGTTGTGTCTATGAAAGTGGGCCCAATACATTAGATTCTGTGCCACGGCCTAAGATATCGTGCCAAAGCAGTATCTTGCTCAAGATACAGCTTTTTTCTCCCTCCTATTTAATGCTTTGCCACATCAGCAAAAAATCCTATATGACATCTATTTAATAAGTACGCAATTCTCTCTCTCTCTCTTTTTACAAAAGCAAACAAAGCGGCAATGGATGGTTACAAAGATCAACGCCTGTCGCTATCTTCCTCGGGATCAATTTGTCAGTTCACCGTACCGGCGCCTTATAATATTTCGCCACGATTTCATGGGGCTCGGAGATGAACCCAGCTCGTAGCCGTGCACTGGGATAATATAATAACTTGATGGGGCGTGCCTTAATTGTGATTAGCCGGTGTTTGGGGGGCAAAACCTATGTTTAGTGCCCTTGTTTACTCCTTCCTTTCCTCGTCTACTTCTCGGAGGGATCTTACTAGGGGTGAAAAAAAAACTCAAAACTCGCGAGTTTAACAAGTACTCGGAAATTTGACTCGAATTCGTTACTTAACGAGTCGAGTCGAGTTGGTTTTCGAGCTCGTTAAGTTAACGAGTTAAACAAGCGAGCTAACAAGCTTAACGAGTTTGGAAAAAAAAAAGATAAGCCTTGTATTGTCTTATGCAATATGCATCTTACCCATATAGGAACTTGATGTTTCTAATATGTAGTAGATAAGTTTGCTGTCTTTTTTCGAGTTTGCCTTACAGTTTAGCCTATCGATCATCTATATTCTTCATTAATCTGTACTACACCTGTTGGAATTGAGAATATCATCTATATTTGAGCACCTCTAGCTAAATGCTATGAATTATGAATTTCCACTTTCTAGTCATTTCTATCCATCATTGTTCTGCAGTAATCTCATGACAGTAATCTCATGTTTGAGTGTTTGAGGTATCTAATGCATGCTTTGTTGCTCACATTTATAACGAGCTTAACGAGCCAACTCGAGTTTATAACGAGTCGAGCCGAGTTGAGTTTTCAGCTCGTTAAGATAACGAGTCGAGTCGAGCTGGCTCGTTATCTTCACGAGTTAACCGAGTCGAGTCGAGTCAGCTCGATATCCACCCCTAGATCTTACTGTAAGATAGTTAAATGTCCCTCGTTTGTGGCTGTTGCGTCGCGATACGTTTTTTTAAGCTGTTGTAAAAAATCTATTGATGGCTGATAAATATAAAACATATAGTTTAAATGATCTTATTTAGAAATATAATACTTGTATGTAAATTTAATGAGTCTTTTTTTATTATATTCCTATTTGTTCTCTCTCAACCATATGCATTTATTTATTACCACCCACACAAAGTATTATATCTCATATTTCTAGACAATTAAGAGGGGTATGTAAGTTACACTATATCTCATATCAACAGAGAGAGTATTTTAGTTTGACATTTTTTTTATCCAATGTCATCCTCGTATATTTCATCTCGTACTATCTTCTTAACCGCAATATTATATCCATTTATAACTTAATTATAAAAAGAGCAGTTATTTGAACACCAAATATATCTAAAAGCGATTCAACCAAACTAGATTATCATAATCCACCGTAATACCATACGGAGGCTTAATGGTGAGCAACCCAAGCTTGAGAGTTGAGATGTGCTCATTAGATGCAGTGCATCTTTCTTCTTGCCTTCTAGACAAGTGTACTCCTGATTACCGTGAATAAAAATATAAGCACGTCCTTGAGATCATTTTGATTGGTGGCACTGTATGACACCGGGATTCGTAAATTCGAAACCACAAAAATTGCTTGAAAATTAAAATTTGAAAACAGACAAAAATCGCTCAAAAATCGAAAGAAATCGAACGATTTACGAAGTAAAACTTTTTGAATTCAACCAGTTTGCTCTATTCTTCTGCCTACATCGGCACACTCAAGGACCGGTTTTTTATTTTGATTTTCGTCCGATTTACACTAAAAATCAATAAAAATTGGAAAAACAAATTCGTAAAATCAAAATAAATCCCAATTAATATATAAAATACCTAAAATAAATTTAAAAAATTGTTGAATTCATTTACTACTTCTGAAAAATCAAAAATAGCAATTAATAAAAAGGAATAGAAACACTGTCGGATTTTTATAAAGATTTACAAGTTTGGTCATGCTCTAAAATTTTAATGGTACCATAAAGAATGCCCAAGTATTAACAGGCAGTTTGGTTTGTGTCCATTGCTTACCAATGCTTGCCATGCCAAATTTTGGTAGTATTGACCAAATTTGACAAGCATTTGGTTTGCAACCAAACTTTGGCTAGATTCTCTTCACCATTGCCATGCCAAATTTTTCTAGTTCATTTTCTTGCCAATGGTTGGCCAAGTTTTGGCCACCAATTTGGACACCAAATTTTGGCAAGGCTTGGCTTGGCAAATTTGGCCTCAAACCAAACAACCTATAAGTACTAAAATTTACAAAAATATTATACTTCATTTATTTCCCCTAGAAAATAAAAATAGAAGAGCATATACAAACACAGTAGCACTGTCAGAATTTTTAAAAATACATACGTCTGATTATCATCTAAAAATTTTATAACATTATTATCATTGCCTCATGACCTCACACAAAATTTTTCAGAAATATTATACTTCAATTAGTGCCCCTAGAAAATAAAAAACAGAAGAACATATACAAAAACAGTAGCACTATCAAATTTTTTTTAAAAAAAATACATAGGTCTGATATTCATATGAAAATTTTATAGAATTATTAGCATTGACTCAGGACCCCACACAAAAATTTCAAAATTTTTTAACACTGATAAATTTTTATAAATTTTCAAATTTTTTGAATTTAGATTTAAATTGGACCGGTTTGCCGACCGGTTTCAAATATCGAATCGACTCAATACGACTCAAAAACCGTTTCGTTTTCATTGATTCTGTGAACCCTGCATGACACTCCCTCTTTGTTGCAATAGTATTTTGCCATTTTCTTGGCAAGTATTATTCCACAATGTTTATCCATCGAGGAAATTAAGACTACATCTATTGCAATATCCTTCACTCTCTATACATACTTCAATGATGTAGTGAAAGAAATTTAGTGACTGCAATAATCATTTAATAGGGATTTGTATAGTCCGATGTTATTAACTACGTCTTAGATTTTATATCTCGTCTATACGTATGGTTGACATGGACAAACTTTTGTGGAAGAAATGAACTATGGTTCTGTATGTAGCTTCCAAATTGAAACAGTGGGATAATATTTTTCCCATGCTTGGCTTGTTACTCCACATTGTCAGAACAGACCGTGGGAACAGAACCTGCCAACAAAAAGTAAATAAAGGTCCCACTCTACTCCTAAAAAAAAAAAGCTGTTCTCGGTATGAACAGTCAAATTTTATAAACTTTAGTTACCGTGATTTTCATATTGAATACATATTGAATACATGAAAATAATACGTATAGATTTGTTTCGGTGAGGACTAACGTTTTTTGTATAGTTCCATTAAATTTTATAAATTTAGTACAATAAAAGTTAATAGTCAAAGTGCGTTTTGGAAGACGCATTCTTTTTCTTGACTGGAGTGAGTAGATGTGAACTTTGGACGTCACGACAGAGCGCACGGATTGCTCGGAAGATTGTTCCTTTTTTTCTTCTGGCGAAAACTTGAAAGACGGAGCAGTGGACTCAACTCAATGTGCAGACTGCAGACAACGCATTAATCTTCTAGAGCTGGAGTCTATCCTCATTTCAATGCAACTAGTACGGGCTAATGCAGCTAACTGCTCACGTTGGAGGAATGGAAGCTTTGCCACTCCAGAACTAGTAGTGCTAGACGTGTAGACGTCTAGACCAACGACTCCAGTTTTATACTGAAACAACCAAAAAATTCAAAATGAATTTAATTTGGAGTTTATTCAAGTTTCAGGTTCAAATTGTGAATTCGAAATTTGGATTTGGTTTGAGCTGGTTTCGTTTTTAGTTTTGGGCCAAATCTCCTTTGGATTTGGGCCTTCCGGCCCGTTTCTTTTCAGCTTCGCGGCCTGTTTGGCCCAGCTTCCCCGACCGGCCTCCGCCTTCTCCGGCGCCGCCGCGCCTTGCCGCCGCCGCGCCACAGCGCTGCCGCCGCCTCCCGCCGCCGCTTGTCCCGGTCGTCCCGACCGCGCGCCCGCCACAGCCGCTTGGCCGCGTCGCCAGGCGCCAGCGCCGCCACGCCGTGTCACCGCCTGTCGCTTTCTCTCTCGCGATCGGCTATAAAAGCCGCGCGACCCGCAGCCTCCTCCTCGCCCGCTCACACTCGCCCGGGTGAGCTCCCGCTCCGCCTCCGTCTCCGGCCGCCATGTCCAGCGCCGCCAGCCTCGCCCGGCCGCCAGATGGGAACTCCTAGGGTTCCCACCGCTTACGCCTCGATCGGGCCGGCTTGGCCCAAGCTAGCTGGGCCTCGCCCACGTCCCCGCAGGCTGTTTCGGCCTTGGGCCCAGCCAGTTCCAGCCCAAGCACTGTTTCAACAGTGTTTTCGGTTTTTGGAATTAATAAATCAATTTATTATTTCCGAAAATCGATTTAAATTCCAGAAAATGCCAGAAAAATCCCCGAAAAATTCCAGAGATCCCAGAAACTTTCCAAATACACTATCCGAACCGTTTCGATCCACTGAGTCCAAAAATGCCCTCCGTTCCTCAATCCGGAGTTCCCAAAATTCCGAATTGCCCAATTCGCCATTCGTTCTCCTACCGGCGATTCGGTTTTCGGTTCCGTTTTTCGTTTCCGTCTCTTTTCCGTTTTTGTTTCTTTATTTGTCGTTCGTTCTTGTCGCGCTAGATCCGGACGTTGGACAATTCCAGAAGCAGTCCCTGGAGCCGGAGCAGTTCTAGGAGCAGACACAGATCCCGGAGAAGTTCCCGGAGCAGACGTTGGACCCGACGGAAGCCCCGAACGACTACTTCCTCTGATTCACCGATCCGATCGCCGAGCAAGGCAAGCCGTACACCCTTGATCATATTGATCCCAATCATGCCATGCTATAGTATTAATTATTTTATATCGCATTATTTCACTGTATGTTGAATTATTGAAAACCGTTATTTTGGAATGACATGATACCTAGGTAATGCCGAATTGATCTTGAAACCTCCTTGAAATTATTGAACCAGATTAAATCCTTTGTAACCCTAGATAATTACTATTACCCTGTTAAGTTAGTTATTACTGTTAATCTCGTAGTTAGCTCAAATGCTTTTCAAAAAGGAAATAAAATGTTGTCGAATCTCTGATTCGGATGTTTGAGAAAGTGCTACAGTTTGGGGGACAGAATCGGATAAATCCCGGAGTGGATGTAACTCCGATCCCCGGCTGATGATTAATACCTTGGTTTGTTTGGTGGCCGGTATTATGGGATACCGGATCGGGTTTGCGGATGAAGGCTTGATCTTTGGCAGTGTAAGGTTAACAAACCCCTTGAGCAAAGTAAACAACTTAAGTACCCGCTCAACCACAGTCGGATCGGTCGGTGATCAAGATCCGACATGGCTCGATAAATTAATCATTCCCGAACCTAAAATCGGATTCTTTTGGTGGCTACCATTCTCGTGAGAGGATGGGGACCGGCCTTCTGGCAGGAAGTGTACCGGAGGGGTGGAACGGGAATGGTCCTTCGCGACATTCTTGGTTCTCACAACGGTAGATGCTAATGGGGACCGTGAGCCCAAGGTAGCTATACAACTATCGGTTAACAACTAAAACAACAGGAATGGTTAACTAAATGTCGTGATCATCTCGACCGACCGCATGTATTCTAGTTGCCTGTGAGTAACGGCCGTTGATATCTTGTGGGTAAAGCCGAGCACCTCTGCAGAGTTAATCATGATGGTATTCGAATACACCGTACTTAGGTTAATGAAGTTAAGTTTGAATCGGTGATACCCGTAACCAAGCTCAAGTTATCGTTTGGTGAATTTGGAAGAAGTTGGTTAAGTCTTTGTTGAACTTGTGAAACCCCTTAACTATTATTTATGGTTTGTGCTTCAAATGTAAAATGAGTTGGAAAATAAAAGCGCATCCGTGATACTTAAACCCTAGTTCCTTCCATTGGATAATCCCTGCATATAGTATTCGTAATTCTCCGCATTTGACTTGTTGAGTACTCAGATTTCACCCTTGCAACCCCCGCCCCTTTCAGAGTTTGAAGAAGCTGGAGCGTTTCAGGAGTTCGTAGTTGGCGATTTTATCTGGTTTTGAGGTCTTGGTCTTTTGCTCAGGCCTGCCTGTGCGGTGTTTTGATTGTAAGTTATTCGGGCCCTGCTGCGCCCTCTTTTGTAAAACCTTAGCCGTTAGGCCCTATATTGAATAAAAAGAGTTGAATTGGCTTTTGCCCGGTAATTGTACTCTTGTTTTCCAACAGTTAGTCTTCCTGGGTAACTGTTGTGAGTTTTCGCACTGCCCCTAAAAAGGCGGTCCGTCACAAGTGGTATCAAAGCCTTGGCTTGACCATAGATTAAGACCTTAGGTTTGTATAGGAAATTTTACAAAATTATTTCCAGCTTACAAACAAAGTGAATTTCGAAAATATAAGTATTATTGCTTCTCGTCCTTCCCCTGCTACCTTATCTTCTTTAGAGTTTTTGTCCCTCTCGGTTTTGTTTTAAAAAGTTTTGTCTGCTCGTCTAAATTTCAAAATCCTCGTCGATCTTCGCCAGCAGCTTGGAGGTGATGTCGTCGGCAGTAGTTAGATCGTTAGTTGTAGAAGTTGTGCCCTTTTCCTGTAGGTCTTTTGGTAGTGTAAAATAGGTTGTTTTGGATACCTTATGACGGTATTATAAAACAGTCTATGTATAAAAGCTATGTTTCTATCTCTCTGTTAAATTGGTTGCATTAAGTATCCTTATACCTTCCGGCCAAAATTCCACTAATTCTTCTCCTTTCATCTTGCTTCTCACCTACTCAGTCTCTCCGCACCTCATGTTCTAAATCTTACTTACCTTCTGCTTTACCCCAAAACCCTGCTGCAGACCGAAAAGAGAAAGTCAGATTAAGATCATGGCAGATTTTGGATCAGAGTTCCTGCATGACAGTTCGAGCAGTAATGAAGGATCAGTAAATCATCCAGTCAACCTAGCTCAAATACTAGCCGTAATGGAAGGAAACAGACAACAAGCAGAAAGGCGCCACACGCAGTTATTAGAAGGGATTTTGGAACAGCTAGTTGACAGACCTCAAGAAGACGCCACAGGAAATCAGGACCGACAAGAGGAAAGTGCAGTAGTAGGATGTCTGCACGAATCCGACAACTTTGCCGGTGACATTCCCATGGAGATGGACATTCAAGCTAAAGAGATGAGAGAATTCTTAGAAGGATTACAGAAAAGCTTGAAATTCCACACCTTAGCTATCAAGGACCTGTCAGCTGTAATGGACAGATGGATAAAAATCAAAGAAGCCCGAAATGATTCGGAAAGAATGAAGAAGAGAAAGAGAAATTTTCAACAGGCTTGGATACAGACTTCCGCCCGCGTTGGAGAGAAGACCCCAGCTCTCGCTCAAGGATTTCCTAATAAGAGACAGGTAATAAAAGGAGAGCAGTCAACACCCGCAGCCACTCAGCCCAAAACAGTGAAGTGCTATAAATGCAATGGGAACCACTATGTCAGAGATTGTCCCCAAAAGATTTCAGGATGTTTCCGCTGTGGACAGCCCGGACACATCAGACGGTACTGCCCACAAAGGGACCTACCAACTGTGGTGGCCAGATCACAGACGTCAGCCTCAGCCCCCACCAACGGACCGTCAGTGTCTCATTAACAGCAATCCCCAAACCTGAGGATATCAAAAATTTCCAGTTGAGTCAGAAGGAAATCCAAGTAGTCAAGGTCAGAACACTTCAGGACACGTCCAAGGGAGAATTAATCCTGTCACCGCCAAGGGAACAACAATCACAACAAGTACCGTTAAATAAGGGATTACTGGAGATTCCAAGCATCCGAGAATAGATTAATAGCTAGACTTGAATGTAACAACTTGGATATGGAGATCCAAGGGATCAAGATTTGGACCAACTTGTACTATCAAGAATGTATGGTCTGAGCAATATATTGGAAATAAAGTAGTGTTTTGACACATGAACTGTGCGAATGGTGAACAAAAGACAGTGGCTACTGAGTTAAATAAGATTTCTTCCCTATAACACATCCCTAAAAGATGGAATGGAATAGGATTCCAAGGAAGGGAAAAACAGTCTTAAAATGGACATAACATCAGTTACAGAAGCCGCAGAAGTTACAAGTGTCAGAATCAAGAGTCAGAAAAAATAGTTAAGATTCTAGTACAGCTTGGAGACGGAAATCCAAGGAAACTAAGTCTAGAGATGGATTGTTGTGGACAAAGGGATAGTCTGAATATCATTCGGAAGAGGAATTGATTATTCGGACATAAGGTCAGGATGGATTGTACACAGAAAACAGTGACACTAAGGAGTATCGCGGACAACAAGTGATGGAACAAAATGACCAGAGAATTATAAAAGGGGTCAAGGTCACGTCAAACACCTACCACACTCGGATTAGACAACACACCCATGATTCAGGGACAAGTAAGTTGCCTCCGAGTAATGACCTGCTGACTAGTTAAAGGAAGCCAAAGGATCCTCCGAATTGGAATCAAGGATAAAGTACCATCAGTTGAAAGTCAGATAACAGGACAGTGAGAGGACCACAGTTGCTAAGTAGTATGGACCAAGAGAGGTGAAATGGTTCTGTTGGACTCTCAGATAACCTGGCATGATTCATGAACCCAATGAACCAAGTATATGGAGTATATGGACAGTTCATTGTAGTGCTTAAGAAAATTTAGAGGACACCGGCTTGCGCCAGATTCTCTAAATGAATTTTGGTTGAATGAAACCACTTTCCTAAGTAACAACATCGCTAGAAATGGAATAAAGATGGATCCCAGCGATAGGACATTTATGGAATGGAATCAGCCCGTCAGTAACAGAGTCAGAAGTTTTTCGAGAACAGTGGGACAGAAGTTCAGTCAAAGGATTCTTCAGAGATAACAAAACCTGAGACTCAGCCTCTCAAGCAGTACAACCCTACCAATGAACATGGAAGTGTGAGGACAATTTCCAAGAATCTGAATACAGAATTCAACGTCAGCACCAGTCGCCATACTCCCAAGACACAAACCAAGAATTCCGAACAGATCTCAGTACTAAGGAGAAAGGATAGACAAGTGTGCTGATACAGGATAAAAGAATGATTGAATACGTTTTGTGACAGCTCAAGCCGTACGAGGAAGATGACCCGACACATGATATGAAGTCAGCCTAGACCGTTCACGTTTTGGAAAAGACTAAGGGGATGAAAGAAAAATGGATGGAGTCAAGTAAAGGATTGCGACTCCAGAGTTCAGTACCATCCATGAGAAAGAGCTAGTGTGATAGCTGACGCCTTAAGCAGAAGGGCATGCTGTCGCTTAGCTCGAGGAAAGAGCGTCTCCCCACAGCTAGAGTCAGAATTATGACAGTGGAACCAGTAGACAGTGTCAGAAGTGTCACAAGATTCACCGTGAGGTACAGCCGGTTTATGAAGTCAGATTCAGTCAGCACAGCAGACAGACAGAGGTACTCAAGAAGATATAAAAGAGATACACCAAAACTAAACCGACAGAATCATCGGAGCAAGGACATGCATACCAACGACCCCATAATTACAAGCATTCCTGATAATAAGGATATAAGAGGATTGATTTTGACAGAAGTTCACATACCTAAATGATCGATACCCAACGGAGTGCGAGAATGCACCAAGATTTGAGAAGGGAATACCAGCAGGAAGTAATGAAGAAAGATGTGAACAAATACGTGGATGGATGTAACAAGTGTCAGACAGAGGAGGTGGACCACCAAAGCAACAGTCAGATGGCCACAGTCACTTACAGTGCCCGTGTGGGAATGAAAGGGAAAGGAAAACCTTGCCACTAGGTTACTGAATACTCAGCAAGGGTTGACGACAGATGGAACATCACTTATGGATTGACCAGAATAGCTTACCTCGTACCTAGTTGATAGATCTTTAGGAAAGACAAGTTGGCAAGATTAGATTCAGCTCAGATCAACAGACCACAAAGGAGCCCCACTAAGTCAGATTGATGAGCTAGTTTAGCTCAATGTTCAGGGAAAGTCTGCATAAGGCTACAAGGACAGATTTGAACTTTGACCCCGTACACCACCCTCAGCCAGATAGACAAGCAGAAAAGAAACAGCCAAAATCTAAAGGAAGTGTTGAGAGCCTGCGCCCTAGCACATGGGACCGAATTGGACCACTTAGTGCCGTCCACAGTATCTCAGTACAGCCTCAATTGCCAAGTCAGTCTGGATATGGTACCCTTCGGAACCCCTTACGAAAGAAGTGTTGACCCCTTTTTAAAAATTGGATAAAGACTAAATAGAAATGGCTTTGGACCACAGCCTATTTATGATACAGAAGATCAGGTGAGAGTTGTCAGAAAGTTTGAAGACCGATGTGATACGACGGAAAAGTATGCTGAAGAAGTGACATTAGCTATCAAATCAGAGACTTCATTGTCTAGGAGTGATTCCATTGAAGTCAGCGCCGTTTGGATAAAGAAAGGAAGCTAAGCCTAGCTAGACCGAACCATACCAGGTTTCTAACAGAATCAGAGAAGTGACATGCAAATTACAGTTTGGTTCAGGATTTGTCCAGAGTTCACAGTATGATTCAGATTTCCCCAACTGAAGAGATATTTCAGCCAGCAGTCAGATCAAGTGCCGTCAAAGAATCGAACTTGCCTTATGGTTCACCGAGAAAGATCAGTCAAGATCATGGAAGTCATGAAGAGTAAGACTGTCAGAATTACCGAGTACTGTGGAAGGATCATGTACTAAATGAAACCTTGGAAGAAGGAATCAATTTGCAGCAGTAATTTCCCAACCTTTCTCCCAGGAGGAATAAATCTCGGGGACAAGATTTGTTTTAAGTGGGGTAGGTTGAAACAACCCAAAAATTCAAAATGAATTTAATTTGGAGTTTATTCAAGTTTCAGGTTCAAATTGTGAATTCGAAATTTGGATTTGGTTTGAGCTGGTTTCGTTTTTAGTTTTGGGCCAAATCTCCTTTGGATTTGGGCCTTCCGGCCCGTTTCTTTTCAGCTTCGCGGCCTGTTTGGCCCAGCTTCCCCGACCGGCCTCTGCCTTCTCCGGCGCCGGCCGCCATGCCGCCTGCCGCCACCGCCGCGCCTGCCGCCGCCTCCGCCCGCCGCTTGTCCGGTCGTCCCGACCGCGCCACCGCCGCTTACACGCCCTCGCGTCGCCGCGCCCGCCATGCGCGCGCCATGCCGTGTCACCGCCCCGTCGCTTTCTCTCTCCTCGCGATCGGCTATAAAAGCCGCGCGACCCCGCAGCTCCTCCTCGCCCCGCTCCCCTTCACCTCGTCCCGGGTGAGCTCCCGCTCCGCCTCCCCGTCTCCGGCCGCCAGCCGTCAGCCCGCCCGCAGCCTCGCCATGGCCAGATGGGAACCCTAGGGTTCCCAGCTGCCCCTGCGCGCCGCCCGACTGGGCCGGCTTGGCCCAAGCCAGCTGGCCTCGCCACGCCCTCAGAAGTCGCTTTCGGCCTTGGGCCCACCTGGCCCAAGCAAAGTTTCAACAAGAGCTGGTTTTTGGAATTAATAAATCAATTTATTATTTCCGAAAATCGATTTAAATTCCAGAAAATGCCAGAAAAATCCCCAAAAAATTCCAGAGATCCCAGAAACTTTCCAAATACACTATCCGAACCGTTTCGATCCACTGAGTCCAAAAATGCCCTCCGTTCCTCAATCCGGAGTTCCCAAAATTCCGAATTGCCCAATTCGCCCTTCGTTCTCCCTCTCGGCCCGGTTCCGGTTTTCGGTTCCGTTTTTCGTTTCCGTCTCTTTTCCGTTTTTGTTTCTTTATTTGTCGTTCGTTCTTGTCGCGCTAGATCCGGACGTTGGACAATTCCAGAAGCAGTCCCTGGAGCCGGAGCAGTTCCAGGAGCAGACACAGATCCCGGAGAAGTTCCCGGAGCAGACGTTGGACCCGACGGAAGCCCCGAACGACTACTTCCTCTACAGTTCAGCCGATCCGATCGCCGAGCAAGGCAAGCCGTACACCCTTGATCATGTTGATCCCAATCATGCCATGCTATAGTATTAATTATTTTATATCGCATTATTTCACTGTATGTTGAATTATTGAAAACCGTTATCTTGGAATGACATGATACCTAGGTAATGCCGAATTGATCTTGAAACCTCCTTGAAATTATTGAACCAGATTAAATCCTTTGTAACCCTAGATAATTACTATTACCCTGTTAAGTTAGTTATTACTGTTAATCTCGTAGTTAGCTCAAATGCTTTTCAAAAAGGAAATAAAATGTTGTCGAATCTCTGATTCGGATGTTTGAGAAAGTGCTACAGTTTGGGGGACAGAATCGGATAAATCCCGGAGTGGATGTAACTCCGATCCCCGGCTGATGATTAATGCCTTGGTTTGTTTGGTGGCCGGTATTATGGGATACCGGATCGGGTTTGCGGATGAAGGCTTGATCTTTGGCAGTGTAAGGTTAACAAACCCCTTGAGCAAAGTAAACAACTTAAGTACCCGCTCAACCACAGGTCGGACTGGTCGGCAGATCAGTATCCGACATGGCTCGGTAAATTAATCATTCCTGAACCTAAAATCGGATTCTTTTGGTGGCTACCATTCTCAGGAGA
Source organism: Rhipidocladum racemiflorum (assembly GCA_036346355.1). Classification (NCBI taxonomy): domain Eukaryota; kingdom Viridiplantae; phylum Streptophyta; class Magnoliopsida; order Poales; family Poaceae; genus Rhipidocladum; species Rhipidocladum racemiflorum. The sequence goes on from CM070572.1 coordinate 25,567,341, forward strand.
GGATGGGGACCGGGCCTTCCTGGCAGGGAAGTGTACCGGAGGGGTGGAACGGGAATGGTCCTTCGCGACATTCTTGGTTCTCACAACGGTAGATGCTAATGGGGGACTGTGAGCCCAAGGTAGCTATACAACTATCGGTTAACAACTAAAACAACAGGAATGGTTAACGAAATGCTGTGATCATCTCGACCGACCGCATGTATTCTAGTTGCCTGTGAGTAACGGTCGTTGATATCTTGTGGGTAAAGCTGAGCACCTCTGCAGAGTTAATCATGATGGTATTCGAATACACCGTACTTCCGGTTAATGAAGTTAAGTTTGAACTGGGGTGATCACTATAAGAAAAGTGATTTTTAATGACGGTCCAAACTCGTCATCATTAGTCCCGAAATCGTCATTGTAGATTTTTTATGACGACTTTATGACAAAATTCAACTTGTCATAGAAAGTGCGTCATAGAAAGAATTCAATGACAAATTGCTTATTTTCGTCATAAAAAATCAACTTTTTTGTGACGATTACATTTGTGTCAGCGAAGAGGCACTTCTATGACGAATATAACCATCATTAATTGTATCCAAAATGTCGTTCATTTTCGCCATGGAACACCCCGCCACGCCATCACCAGGGTGTGAGGTGACATGGCACGCCTTGTGACGCAAATGTTTCGTCACGTATGAGTGCCACATGGACATGCATTTTCATCATTGAACAGTCCAATGCCATGTCATCAGCCAGGGTGTGAGGTGATGTGGCACGTGTTGTGACGCAAATGTTTTGTCACTGATGATTGTCACGTGGACGTGACTTTTCGTCATGGAAGTAAGGATCTGTCATTTTCTATGATGAATAATTTCATCATACATAGATATAGCATCGACATGAAGTTTCGCCATTTAACACTTCTATCACCTACATATGACCCATTTTTACAGCCACATCACATAATATTTTTAGGAGACCGATCAATACATTACACAGTCACAAACTTTATTCACAAGATTTAAACCACCACTTTAAGCTAGTACTAGAGATCTAACTAGTACCACTTCAAGCTAGTACCACCACTTCAAGCTAATATCAAGTTTTGAAAACAGATCCACAGTGTCACAAAGTTTGACCATGTTACCTAAACCAATTGAAGCTAATATCAAGTTTTGAAAACAGATCCACAAGTCACAAAGTTTGACCATGTTACCTAAACCAATTGAAGCTAATATCAAGTTTTGAAAACAGATCCACAGTCCTCAAGAGCTTTGTTCTTTGGAGCCATTTGCAGAGTTCGGTTGAATGTAATCCAACATTCTTCAGAATTTGCTTGTGGCATCGCTTTGAGATAGAACCTTGTCAACAATCACAGAGTAGACATTGTTGGATGACCCTCTGCATTAGGCTCCATCATAGCTTCCATCTCCACCTAAGATATAGAATATAACAAAATCAATATCGATAAGGGGAATAAAAGGCTTATACAAATAAAACTTTCATCCAAATGGAGCAGACACAACAAAGGTACACCTCTGGCGGTTACTTGAAAAATAACTAAATTCACATTCAGAAAATTTCATAAAAAAACACATCAAGAAATGGATTAACTTTTGTATGCTGAATTCAATGGGTCTACTTACATGTATGGGTATGGTTATGGTTAATGATAGGTGGTCAAGTACAAAGCTATGAGGCTACTGCAAGAAACCTGAAGCGTACACATTTAGTTATGACATAATTGTAATCAATATGCATGGATTCAAGAAAGCAATTTTGTAAGCACAACAGAAGGTACTCAAAGGACAAACACTTAGGAAAGAAAAAACTGTGGAACATATCAAAAACTTTAACATGACAATAATAGTAACAGAATGACAAAAATTGACATACCTATGCTTAGTTGTGGACTTTTAGAAGTACTAATTAATATCGACAAAAATTGACATACCTATTTCACATGAACAACTAAACACAACTATAGCAGAATGACTTGCATCAAGCAAATCAAAGACGTCCTCCTTGAATATCTGAAATGTGCATCAACACACCACGAAATGGTAACGAGCACAATGGCAATTGGAACCAATAGAAGAAAAATGACTGCTATCGGCTTTCGTACCTCAATGAAGGATACCCTAATTAACAACTCTATATCATCCTTCATGGCATCAACTTTTCTGGATATTGTTTCCATAACTTGGGAAATTATTCCTCCCTGGTTAACTTCACCACTATAATTGGTACCCATCGCATATGTCTTACCGGAACCAGTCTAGAGTTGGTACAGAAAAACAGCTAAGTCACAGAGCATAATAATCATCTAAAAACAGTATTAATTTCATCATACTAAAAAAAAATTGCACCTGGCCATAAGCTAACATAGTAGCGTTGTATCCGCAGAATAATGAATCAATTAGCGGATGCACACATTGCTCAAATATTAACGAGGAAGGAGAGCCTGTGCTGCCATATACACGATCATAGGTGAAGACGTGTGGGCCAATTTGGACGTACAATACCACAGAAGAGCATCATCAACATCCATTTGGGCCTACAAGCCATTTCGAGAGATAAATAACCTGGTATAGTGGTAATTGCATAACTTATACATGTTCAAAGATTCTCGTTCAACAAGCACATTGGAATTTAGAGTTCGGAAAATAATTTGTAATCAAGAAAGTATATTGTTTTTAAATATGCACAAAATCGGCACATACAAAGTGGTCCCAAAGAATAAATCCCCCACTACTCATCTTCCATATGCACCCATTGGCCCTTGTTGAATTAGGCCGCCCAAATTATCCTCCAATTAGGCGCACCATTGGCTTAAAATATATTGGTTGACACAAAAAAAATAGTGAAAATGAACTCAAAATGAAAACAAAGGCAAAGGCTAACTACAAAGCTTACATAGTTCATACCAGTGTTCCCAATCACTCAAACAATTGCAACATTGCCTGAGGCATATTTGTTTCCACGGAGAATTAAGACAGAATGCAAATATCCTCAATGATACCAAAATAAACATTGTTTCAGATTTAGTAACACTTGTTTATAGAAATGCAAATTAAGTTTGAAGCATAAGGATGCTTACTTTCATAAGGCTTTTGTACATATCCACCACTTTAGATCCAATTCCTTTCCTGTAGTACTCCCAAATAATTGGTTGAGGTTCCCAAAGAACAAAACAAATACAGCTTTGTAAACAATATATTGAGCTACCTTATAAAATTTACAATGTGATCGCTTATTCGGTGAATGAATTTCTCCAAGGCTATCTTAATACTTCTGGACATTTTCAGGCTAGAAATAGCAAAGGAATACTACACGCAATTAGCATGGCAGAATTGGCAAACCAACAAAAACCAATAGACCCCCAGCACTTATCTAAAACAGTAGCCTAATTGCTAGCAAAACAAAATCAACAATGGCCATGAAGCGAAAATGCAAAGATAACGACAAATACATCTCAAAGAACAGCCTATTTGCAAGATATCCAATAAGTCAAAACTAACCGAATTACATCAAGACGGCCACGGTTATTGGATTACAGAATTCGAACAAATTGGATTTGTTCTACTAAACAAATTGGATTTGTTCCACTAAACAAATTGGATTTGTTCCACTAACACCTCATCATGAAATCTCTACAGTCCATAGTATCAAAAGGACCGGATCTGGTAGAAGGAGGCCCTAGAAGAGGGGTGTCGGATCCGAAAACCCTATGTCAGATCGGGAAGAGCGAGAAGGAGCCGAGCGTGATACCACGAGAACTTGGTCTGGAGCTGGTGGTTGACGTCCTCGGCTACGCGGGCGAGGGTGAAGAACTCCTTGCGCGCTTTCTGAGACGAGCATCTTGGCCATGCCGTCCCAGTCGATCACCTTCCCGGCTTCGTAGCCACCTCCGCCACCTTCCCGGATTTCCCTCCTCACACCATGGAGCTTCTCCTCGCTTTCGCCGCCGCGCCCCACTGCGCCTCGACTGCACAAGAGAAATGGGAAATCCGGTATGGCCTAGCGTTCATGTCAGCAGGGACCCGGGAGGAGTGGGGGCAGGGCGGAGGTAGCTCGGTGACGGCGGCAGGCGGCGCCGAACGGAGGAGGCGTGGGGCGCTTGACCTAGCACCGAACTGGGAGCGGGGGTGGAGACTTCGGGATGGAGGAGTCAGGCGAAAGGTGAAATTAACCGCATAGATCCGAATAAAATTACGGATATATTCGAATCCGACGGATACTTTTATTTCGTATACATTTTCAAATCCAAAAAAAAATTTATCTGAATCCGTATCCGATATCCAAAAAAAACCTGGATATCCGAAATCACTATCCGAATAAGATCCGAATTTATACGGACGGACGGTCGGTCGGGAATTATCCGCTCCGTTTGCACCCCTAGTAAGAAGCGCCCGCTGGGAGGAGTTCGAAAAAATAGGGTAGGGATGGGCTAATTATATCCGGGTACCCGATTGCGAGAATTATTTGGGTACCCGAACCTCGACCTGCACTCCATCGGGTATTGCCGATCCGCATCTAACCCGAACCCGAATCTAACTTACCCGGGTACTACCTGTGCCCGGCGGATAGTGTAAAATAGTTTTCTATTAGGGTAATTTTGCATCCGGTTACGGGTACGGGTCGTGTGTGAGACATAGGAACCAGGTGTACGCGTGCGGACCCAAGAAGACCGGACGAGAGAGGGGACGGACAAAGCCCCGCGCATATATCCTGTAGTTCTACCTATTGTCCCGTTATAACTGAAGTAAGAGATTATAACCGCAGGGGAAATCACCCTGCATAAGGAAAGATACAATTCCTTTACTTGTAATCAACTCGGACTCATACCCTTGGGAGGACCTCAAAGAGAGAGACCAAATAATCACCAGGGAACAACGATCGCTTCCCAACGAGAAAAAACACCATTCATTTTCTATGACGATTTGTATTATGGTTTCTTGATGAAAATTTATGTTTCGTCACAAAAGTACATGGGGGCGACGGCGCCTGATACAATTAATGACGAAAATAAAAATGTCGTCATAGAAAATAGATTTTCCATGACAAAAGTTAACAACGTCACGACGTTTTCATCACAGATAATCACTTTTCTTGTAGTGGATACCCGTAACCAAGCTCAAGTTACTGTTTGGTGAATTTGGAAGAAGTTGGTTAAGTGCTGTTGAACTTGTGAAACCCCCCCTTAACTATTATTTATGGTTTGTGCTTCAAATGTAAAATGAGTTGGAAAATAAAACTGCATCCAGATACTTAAACCCTAGTTCCTTCCATTGGATAATCCCCTGCATATAGTATTCAGAATTCTCCGTACGACTTGTTGAGTACTCCCGTACTCACCCTTGCAACCCCCGCCCCTTTCAGAGTTTGAAGAAGCTGGAGCGTTTCAGGAGTTCGTAGTTGGCGATTTTATCTGGTTTTGAGGTCTTGGTCTTTTGCTCAGGCCTGCCTGTGCGGTGTTTTGATTGTAAGTTATTCGGGCCCTGCTGCGCCCTCTTTTGTAAAACCTTGGCCGTTAGGCCCTATATTGAATAAAAAGAGTTGAATTGGCTTTTGCCCGGTAATTGTACTCTTGTTTTCCAACAGTTAGTCTTCCTGGGTAACTGTTGTGAGTTTTCGCACTGCCCCTAAAAAGGCGGTCCGTCACACTGTAGTTCATGACAGATTTTGATCTTAGTTGCGCATTACGCAGTGAATTTTAATAAAGTGCAAAAGAACTTGATCCGAAGGTAGTTGCTAATTTATGGAACTATAGGGGGTTTTTTTTTTGGCAAAAGATCAGGCGGAAGAAGTTGAACGTAATTTCAAAATTCGCATAGGGCCTAATCGGGAAGATGCTGTTTGGAGCCAATGCTAGCCATGAGGTCTATTTTTTTTGCAAAAGAATCGACAGAGAGCTCGACGCAATTTCTGATTTCGCGAAGGGCTTTTTCACCAGAGGGACAACATGGCGCACTCCTTGACGGGAATTCCTTCCGCCGCAAGAGATACAATATTATGCCGCCCTAGATGTAATTAGTTCAACATAATGTCAACTCTTGTGACCAAATCAATTTTTTTTTTTTTTTTAAAAAATAGCTAGGTGCTTTGGCATTTCATTAAAAGAGGATAACAGCTAAGCTATAAATACACATCCACACACACGCATTCACACCCTTGATTCTGCGAGCGCCTGCATCGAACAGCCCTCAAACACGGACTTTCCGGACTACAGGTTGTGTGCCTAATGCCTGCCTACGAGGCTATGACTAGTAAAAAGAATTGCCCTAGAAGAAGTTGTTTCTTTGCAAAGAAATGGGCAATACTTACAACAATCTAAGCAGGGGAAGCATCCTACGTAACATCAGCTGATTTTGCCACACGATCAAACTTACTCTATCACCCAAAAATGTGAGATCATTTGATAAGACAGTAGTACCAGTGCGATAAGATAGTAGTACCAATGTGCTACTATCAACTATGAGATACTAGCTACTTGCACGATCTAGAATGCGTGCTTCGTGATCGTGATGTTAGACAATGTGCAAAGACATGCACATGAACGTACGCAGTCGTGTGCACGCATGCTCGCACCAAGACAGAGGCACATCACGGCACACATCCCGCTAAAACGAAGAATCTAGCTAATTATGGGACAGTAGGAGAATCGGATCCTAATGGCATTGTTTATGTGCTCACCTCTTCGTCGTAACTGTTCTGGTTCTACTAATGCTTATGCCTGACATTGTAATGTGAAATATTTGAATCTAGGGGTGATTTGATTATTATTAATTAACACAAATTCATTGACCTTTAAGAGCTGAGGTTGCTTGGTACATGCAGCGTACGTGGGGCAGATTAACAATACTGGTACCTACGGCGGTCGACAGCAAGATAAGCTTGCCTGCTGTTAGGAAACGGATTCGTATCCGATATGGACTCTTCCTTATCTCTAAGCAGAACCGCTATATATAGGAGGCAGGGGGTCACCCCATTGTACATAAGCATACAGAATAATAAAGCAGACCCGTTCCTCCTCATATTGTGTCTCTCGCCCTCTCTCTCTGTTCTCCAGTTCAATCTGTTAGGCAACCCCGGACTATTCGATAGCGAGGTTGTCTAACACGTTATCAGCACGAAGCTCTTACGGAGAAAGATTGAAAGGTGAGAAAAAGACAAGAAGTGAAGGATCGTCGACAACGACGAACGACTACTACTGGCGATTGATCGCCCGATCCGATCTGCAATCAAATCGCCACCAAGCCGGCATCCACTCGGATTGCCGAAAGAAAAGTCCTACGCGACTCTATCCTACGCGATAGTCCACCGAAGAATAGAAAAGGTGAGGTTCGCGGGATTAATCTAATCTCGTATGTTTTGATACATGCTTCTGTCATACAAGAAGATATAGCACATGAAGCTACAGAACTCAACAAGCAACAAGCAATAATATATGGCACGAAGCCATCTACCGACGGCCACGAAGTGCCGCAACCTGAAGTCACAATCGGCTGCCAGCCCTGCTGTCGAAGCGCCCCGTAGCGCCGCACAAAGGCCCGCCGTCGGCAACCTCGCAGTGCCTGGCCGCAGGCGCTTCGCAGCACCACACGAAGGCCCGCCGCTGGCCACGGTGCCACTCGAACCGCTGTCCAGAACGAAGAACGCTGGTCCTGTCAGCACGACCGGACAGCGAAGCTTAGAAGCCGTCGACTAGTCGGGCGCGCACGGCCCGCCACCGGCCTCGCAGGCCACTGGCGCCGGCGACACTGCCTCCCGGCCAATCGCTCGCCGCTCTGCCGGCGTGTCCTTCCCGACCTCCACGCAAGGTTGCATTAAAGAAAAGCATAAAGTTTGCTAGGTGCTGGAAAGAAAAATGCAAGAGGCCGGCTTGGACAAGGTGTCCAGTGTCCATATGGAAGAACATGAAGACTAAATACGATTGGACATAAAGTCCTATACCATGCAGGACATGAAGTCCAAATTCCCAAATTCCAAGATGGAATTGAAGACCATACTTTTCAATCTAGCTTTGGAAGCCACGCGCATGGGGAGGGCAGGGAAATTACCCCTTTGTCCTCCCCTGATTCTTTATCTTTTTTCTGTTTTTTTTTTCTTTTCCAGAAAATGATTAAAAAAAATCAGAAAAGCGATTAAAAATCCCAGAAAAATATGAAAAATGGTTAGAAAAAATTCAGAAAATTTTGTGGCTCTGTTTTAATTTTTTGTAGCCTTATTTTCTGCATTTATGAATTTTTGCATGAATTTTTGCAATAATTGCTCTATTTAGAATATCGGAAATTCTTGAGAATTTATTTTCCGAATTTATGAATTTATGAATTATGTCATGTTGATATTTGCTGAAATTCAATTTCCTGTTGTAAAGTAATTCTGAAAATTGCTTGGAAATTAGCAGAAATTATGAAAAGTGTTAGGAAAATTCCAGAATTTCTCATACAACAGTTTATGAGAACATGAGTGGTTGGGATTTGATTTTGGTAATGAATAAACAGATATGAGACAATTGGTGTCTAGGAAAACACACATGAGGCTTGGTTCTTTAATTGGCACCCGGAAACGGGAAGTGCTTCCTCCCTCATGTGAGCCCTAGGGCAAAGTTGACTGGCCAAGAGTCAAATTGACAGAGATATTCATTACCTGTTTGCTCCCGACCAACAAGAATTATATAAATTGTAATTAGACTTATGCCATGTTTAATTCATGTTGCAATTTATTTTCTGTTATCAAGTGATCTTTGGAAAATTGTCAGATAATTAACTAAAATTGCCAAATACTAAGAAAAATTCAGAAATTTCTGAGAATTTATTTCCGCATTTATGAATTTATGAATTGTGCAATTATTGTTTATTATGAATTTATGAATTGTGCAATTATTGTTCTGTTCCATGCATTGTATTTATTGCTTTAATATAATTTATTATGAAATTCAAGCACGCCGCACGGCGCCACCGTCAGCGCCAGGAAGGCCGATGCGCATGGAATCGACGCACCACGCGCATGAAGCGCGTTAAAATCGATCGCGACGAAGCCGATCGTGCATATGAATCGATCGTTTGCACGGCCGATCACCTACATGCACATAGTTGTATTTACGAATATTTCGAATCTGTATATATGAATCTTGCACTTATGAATGTTGTATTTATGAATCTGAATCTTGCATTTATCTTGTATCTATGAATCCCGTACTTATGAATCATGTATTTATGAATCTTGCAATTATTATTTTCTTTTAGTTTGCTGGAAACTCATGAGAATTCAATTATGCATTTCATTGAATCTAGCAGCCATTTCCTATTAGATTGCACGCAGTAATCTAATGGAAGAACCATATGAATGTGCAAAGGTGTGGCATTATCTAACGTGAGTTTTTTTTTTTTTGAAGAACTGACATGAATTGTCAGAATTATCTCACATAGACATCAGATTGCATAATGAATAGTAAGCTCTCGAAGAGCATACTTTTCTCATGAATAGAATTGCAATTTATTCTTTATTCCAGTATTCTTTATTTACAAGCAATTTTTGAATTACTCAGCCACTGTATGATTAGAATTATTTTTCTTTTCATCTAGAAACCGTGTAGCGCCCAATGGAGGAAATATGCATTGTTGATAGTGGCACAACAAATACCATCTTAAGAGAGTCGAAATACTTCCAGACAATCACGAAGAACGCTGGAAGGATTACGACTATCGCAGGAAGCGATACGCATATAATAGGCTCATGAAGAGCCACAATTATATTGCCAATGGGTACAACTTTGGTAATTGAAGAAGCCCTCTTGTACCCTGAATCAACCCGCACTCTCTTAAGTTTCAAGGATATCCGCGCCAATGGGTTTCACGTAGAAACCAATGAAGAAAATGGCAAAGAACACTTGTGCATTGTGAAGCACGCGGAATATGGAAAGATGGTACTAGAAAAATGTCCCTCATATGAATCGGGTTGTACTACACGAAAATCAATGCACACGCAGATATACTTCTTTGAAGACTGTCTTTAGAAGCTCAATTATTTGCTTTATGGCATTGTAGATTAGGTCATCCTGGTCCGAGATTGATGAGAAATATAGTTAACAACTCACAAGGTCATGGCATTAATGTTAAGAATTTCCCGAATCACGAAGATTTTGTGTGCCATGCATGTGCCACGGAAATTAATAACTAGACCCTCTGTTATGAAAGTGCAACATGAAATCCTCGCATTCCTGGAACGCATTCAGGGGATATTTGCGGTCCGATTCAGCCCTTGTCGTGGCCGTTCGATACTTTATGGTGCTCATTGATGCTTCCTCGAAATGGTCGCATACATGTTTCTTTGTCAACAAGGAATCATGCATTCGCAAACCGATCTCGCAGATCATCGTAATTAAGAATGCTTTTCCGATCATCGCGTGAAGTCCATTCGAATGGACAATGCCGGTGAATTCACTTCAAGGCATTTGATGATTATTGCACAAAGAACGGAATAACTGTTGAGCACTGCACCGCACGTCCATACGCAAAATGGGCTAGTCAAGCACTAATAAAAAGGATTAAGTTCATTGCCGCATCAGCTCTTGCAGAGTTGTAACTTGCCCAACACTTGTTGGGGACACGCAGTCCTGCACGCAGCAGCACTCATCAATTATAGACCATCGGCCTACAACATCTATTCACCTATGCAACTAGTGCAAGGGGTCATCCCGAAGATTTCCCATCTTAGAAATTTTGGTTGTATGGTATATGTACCTATACCACCCCCACAGCGGACTGCAATGGGCCCTCTCCGCAAGTCTGGGATATACGTTGGTTATGAGAGTGCATCCATAATCGTGTATTTGGAACCCATGATCGAGACTTGCACACACCGATTCGCCGATTGCATCTTTGACGAGGACCATTTCCGTCATTAGGGGAGAGAATCAACCATTGGATGAAAAATGCCGGGAAATAGTATGGCATTCCACCGATCCCCGCGCATGACCCTCGCACTAATGAAGCAAATCAAGAAGTCCAGAAGATAATTGATTTGCAGAATTTAGCAAATGAACTGCCTGATCATTTTTGTGATCTGAAGAGCGTGGTTAAGTCGCATGTACCAGCAAGAAATGCACCAGAGAGGGTGGAAATACCAAAGAAAGCGAAGGTATCCTCATCCTGTTCAGAGGCCTCAAAGAAAAAGAACAGAGATCTCGCTTCTCAAACCCAAAGTACCCGGAGACGTCTGGGAAAATCAAGCGAGAGGACTTACCACACCAATCACAAAAGTGCCCCAAAGCAAGAAGGGGAGCCAGTTGAGACACAGCACTTTGGAAAGAAGCCTGTGGAAAAGGCAATTCCAGATCTGAATCTTCCATTGGAAGAAGCCGCCGGAAATAATGTGTGCGCACACATTGGCGGAGAAAAACTAAAGGAACTTGCTCCTGGAATGGGAAATAGCAATGAAGAGCAAGTAGAAGTGCACGAAGCACCCCATGATGAAATGGCCATAAACTTTGTAATAACGGGAGAATCAATGAATAGAGCAACAACCAATGTCGATGCATACTTTGCAAAGAAGATTGCCACGATCATTAATCATGATCCCGAGCCCGCATCTCTCGCAGAGTACAAGAAAAGGCTCGATTGGGAAGATTGGAAGAAGGCAATCACCGCAGAGTTAGTCTCTCCTGAACAAAAGAGAGGTGTTTGGGCTGTGTGCCGCCTCCCCATATAAACCCCGTAGGTCACAAATGGGTTTTTGTTCGCAAGAGAAACGAAAACAATGAAGTTGTAAGGTACAAGGCAAGGCTTGTCGCTCAAGGTTTCACTCAACGTCCTGGGGTTGATTATGAAGAAACCTATTCTCCGGTCATGGGCGGAATTACCTTTAGATACTTGATCTCAATGGCAGTCAACTTGAAGTTGAAAATGAAGCTAATGGATGTTGTCACAAAGATATTTGTATGGAAACTTGGATTCGAGATTTTTATGAAAGTACCTAAGGTATCCCTATCCCGAACCAAGACAGAGCAAATGTAAAACCTATACAAAGGTGAAATTGGAGAAATCACCAGTATGGGCTAAAACAAATGTGAAGAATGTGGTACAATCGTTTGAGTGACTTTCTCTGCAAGAAAGGCTACACGAACAAATGTAAGATTGTCCATGTGTATTTATACAACGATCCACGAATGGATTTTGTATAATCTCCGTCTATGTAGATGACTTGAACATCATTGGGACAGATGAGGAAATTGAAGAAGCATGCACATACTTGAAATCTGAGTTTGAAATGAAAGACTTGGGTAAAACCAAGTTCTGTTTAGGCTTGCAGCTTGAACATGTCCAAGGCGGAATCTTGGTACACCAAGCATCCTACACGCAGAAAGTGTTGGAGAGATTTGGCTTTGAAATGGCATACCCCGCAAAGACCCCAATGGTCGGAAGGTCACTCCAAGCAGACCTAGACCCGTACACGCCTAAAGAAGAGGGGGAGGAAGTCCTGGAAGCGGAATTCCCATACTTGAGTGCAATTGGAGCGCTCATATACCTTGCGAATAGCACTAGGCCGGACATTGCGTCATTGTGAATTTGCTAGCGCGCAGACAAAGGCGTAACCCACCAAAAGGCATTGGAAAGGGGTGAAGGACATCTTCTGTTACCTTCAAGGAAGCAAAGACCTCGGCTTGTTTTACAGAAAAAACAATGAATTGAATTTAGTTGGCTACGCCAATGCTGGGTACCTATCGGACCCGCATACTGGCAAGTCACAAACTGGGTATGTTTTCCTTTGCGGTGGAACGGCAATTTCTTGGAAGTCGTCTAAGCTGGACTCTTGTCTCGACGTCGACTAACCACTCGTAAATCATTGCATTGTATGAAGCCTCTCGAATGTGCATGGCTTGAAAAATGATTCACCACATCCGTAAGTCATGTGGTCCGAACATGGAACAAACCCCACTATTATCTATGAAGATAATGCACTTGTGTTGCACAAGTACAAATGGGATATGTGAAGAGTAACCTTACAAAGCATATCAACCCCAAGTTCTTTTATGCTCATGAAATGCATAAGATGAACGAGATAAAGATATCGCATACTAAGTCGTGTGAAAATCTCGCAGATTTATTCACTAAGTCACTCCCAGATCTTCCTTTGAAAGATGTATTAGAGGAATCGGGATGATGAGGCTTAGAGAAGTGCAGATTTCAGGGGAGATTTTTCACATACTCCTACATAAATCTCAAACATGAAGTTTGAGTACCCAACGTAAATCTTGAAGATTAACATTGAAGTTTGGGTGGATTGTACTCTTTTCCTTAAGTAAGTTTTTCATTGAAGTTTTCTTACATAAGGTTTTTGATGAGGCAATCCGTGCAACACAGCAAGCGTGTGCTATGTACTCTTTCTCCAATTATTTTTCCCACTGGGTTTTTATGGAGTTTTAATGAGGCATATGCATCTCGCAGTGAAGAGTCCAAGGGGGAGTGTTAGGAAACGGATTCGTATCCGATATGGACTCTTCCTTATCTCTAAGCAGAACCGCTATATATAGGAGGCAGGGGGTCACCCCATTGTACATAAGCATACAGAATAATAAAGCAGACCCGTTCCTCCTCATATTGTGTCTCTCGCCCTCTCTCTCTGTTCTCCAGTTCAATCTATTAGGCAACCCCGGACTATTCGATAGCGAGGTTGTCTAACACCTGCCACCACGCGGAGGTAAACCTGTTTAGATCCGCTAATTAACGAAAAAATTAATGCAAGGAACGCGCGCAACCAATTATACCTCCATTACTTCCGGGAGGATTGCCGCATGCAGAGGCCCACCACGCGTCCTCCCCCTTCTCTCTCCTAATTTCGCGAAAAGGTCCTCAATTTCTTCGAAATTACGTAGAGGTCCTTGGGTAATTTTCTGTGAGAGAAAAATAAATTTTACCGGTTCGCGTTTAGGTCCCTCGTCCGGTATTTTGCAGAGAGACCCTCCAATAAATGCGAATAACGAACGAGACCTTTTCTTATTTTTCAAAATAGGGAATGGGTCCAAAATTATAACAAATAGGTCCCTGCACTTTACGCTTGGGTCCTTGTTCGCTTTTGCCCGAAAAAGTTTTCGTGATCCGTTTTTCGTCCGTAGCAGGGAAAAAATGTTTTCGTGGCCCGTTTTCGCAAAAAAAAAAAAAATTCTACGTTTTGCTCGGAAAAATCCTCCGTTTTGCCCGCGAAAAATGTTTTCGTGATCCGTTTTTCCTCCGGAGCATACGAAAAATGTTTTCGTCCCCCGTTCGTGATCCGTTTTTCCTCCGAGCATGGAAAAAATGTTTTAGTTGCCGTTTTATAAAAAAAAAAAAAACCTTTCTCCGTTTTGCTCGGAAAAATCCTCCGTTTTGCCCGCGAAAAATGTTTTCGTGATCCGTTTTTCCTCCGGAGCATACGAAAAATGTTTTCATCCCCCGTTCGTGATCCGTTTTTCCTCCGGAGCATGGAAAAAATGTTTTCGTTGCCCGTTTTCGCAAAAAAAAAAACTTTCTCCGTTTTGCTCGGAGAAATCCTCCGTTTTGCCCGCGAAAAGTGTTTTCGTGATCCGTTTTTCCTCCGGAGCATACGAAAAATGTTTTCGTCCCCCGTTTTTCAAAAAACGAATTGGGAATTTGTATTTCGTCCGTCATTTTTCCGTGAAAAATGTTTTCGAGGCCCGTTTTTACTCGTTTTCTACGGGAAAAAAATGTTTTCGTTCTTCGTTTTCCCTCAAAAAAAAACTTTTCCGTTCCGCCCCCAAAAAAATGCTTTCGTGGTTCATTTTTCCTTGTTTTTCCCGGAAAAAAAAGTTTTCGTGTTCCGTTTTTCTCCGAAATAACAGCAAAAAAAATTTCGCCCGTTCGCGTGCGCGGCGTGCCGCCGCGCTCACTTTCCTAGTAGATGTAATACATAGTAGTATTGTACTATTGCTCCTAAAGAATAAATTGGTCACTGGCTGATGAGGAGGCTTCCGCACATATAAGAAAACTAGTACTGTACTTCTGTAATAGGAAAAGACTTAATGCAACCACCTCAAATGAGAACTCATCGCTGATCGAGCCCCTAAGATTTTTTTTTGCAAATCCAGTTTTCACACACTCATTTGTAAATTTAGTCCTTTACCCTATACCTACCACATCCAAAGAGTACTGAAGCTTGCGGCGCCATAGCAGCGCTCGCGTGGCCGCCCGCTCGCATGCTCCCGCCCATGCGCCACTCGCCCGCCACGTGCTCCCTCCCTCCCACCCGCCCTTGCACGCTTGCCCGTGCTCGCCCACCCACATGCTGCGTGCTGCCGTGCGCTGAAGCTTGCTTTAGCGCTCCGTAGCCACGGTAGCTTGGTGGGCCTGGCTAGCTTCCGCGTTCGATCGTGCAACCACACTGATCATGCCCTTCCTCGCTACCAGACCGAGACGGGTGATACGCATTACTTACCGGGTCTTCCGCGCTCAGGCAAAGGACCATTTTTGCAAATCTTGACGCACAAGGGCTAGTTTTGGAAGAAAATGCAGGAGAGGCCACTATAGTAAAAAAAAAAAACTCCTCAAATGATGCCACTCCGCCTTCGTACAAATATCTGAGTTTGATCAATCAAGGTAATATGGATTAAAGTAAGGTCCTGTTTGCATACGAAATATTTTTACAGTTTGGAAATAATACGTGGATTTTTTTTTATAAAATACTATGGTATCAAGTTTGGGCACAACAAATTTTGTGGTTTTAGAACCGTAGTATCCCCAATACCATAGTATTTTTTTAGTTAATAAAATCCTATTCTTGACCTCTCTTTTTTTTCAAAACCAAAGGCACGTCTCTCGTCTACCATCCCGTCGATCTACTTTCTTCTCGTCTCCTCTGGTAGATGAAAAAAAGAGTGACACGATGAGAAAAAAAAATGTACTTCCACTCCAAAGTGGTGTCCTCCGTCGCCCTGCATTGCTCATCCCCAAATTCCTCCCAGCCACGGACACAGTTCCGATGCAGTTCCAACTTAAGCAGTTCTCGTGGATCATCCGAGCAAAAAACGACGATCAAATCTGCGAGAAACCACTACAGCAAAATCACCATATCGTTTTTAATATAGCAGATACTACAACAAATTTTTTTAGCTGATTCAAACCATTCGTTACCCCCAATCGGACAGCCCGCACCACGTCCCCAGCCACGCTTTCTTCCCGTGATGTCCTCTTTGGTCGGTTGCAACACGACGCGGTGGCCGCGACTGGTGCGTGCCTCTAGTTGCCATTAGTCGCGTCCTATGCAATGCATGGTTCAACGCCACGACGTGCTACTGGTATATGGCTCTCGTTGAGTTGATGAGATTATTGTGATATTAATCAAAGAATGGAGTGTACGGGTATGGATCCAGTAAGAACCAATAGGAACGAACAAATGTGAATTTAAATTTCTAAATAATCCTAGCCAACATAATTTTTAAACAAAAACAATAAATATAGCAATTACCAAACACGTCATGATTTTTCTCAATATTATAAAATACTGTGATATTCAGAGGCTGGTATTTGATGAGTAAGGCGTACAAAATGTAGTATTCAAAAAACTATGGTTTTTAAATGCTGCACCAACCGAACAGAGCCTAAATTGCACCAAACCCACACATGGTTCAGAGGGGATATCAAACGAGAAGCATCCTAACCGGTTAGTGTGGGGGTTTACTACCATTTCCCACTCTTTCAATTTCTACACCCAAATTTTACTGCAAAGTCCGTCCATAGAAAGGACTTGATGCCGCTATTTCCTATGTTCAGTAAACACTGCAAAAGTTCTAATATCATACACTCACCCCGCAGACTTTCGTATGCAGCAAACTAAGTACGGGGAGTCAGGGACTAGACTACTGCTTCTCAATCATATAATGCTGCTGCTGCTGCTGCTGCTGCTGCTAAGCTGGACCACAGAAACATCCCTGTCAAATTCATATGCAGGTTGGGGCCCTACCAAAACTAGCTCATTAGACTGTAACCAGTACTAACCAGTTTGATCACTAGGAGATTGCACAATTGTGTTAGTACGCAACCACACCTCAGCGCCTCCATGTTACAAAACTATCGGCGCAATCACCTCCTCTCACAAAACCTCCCCTCACAAAACCAAGGGTCGAACTATACATCATTGATGGCGACTGCACGAATCCTCCATGAAGTGACTGAAGCATAAACTATTCTAAGCGTGTAAAATTTGGTAGCCAAGGCAAAGCCATAATAACCATCAAATTAACAAATTATGTCAAACAATTAGTGATAGGGATTCCAACATGGAAAGATATATTAGCTTAAAATCTATGAGAACGAACTTCAGAATCTGCATACCTTGTTTTATCCAGGGTAGATATGCATGGCCCCAGGATCCACCACATCTGCAAATAGGGGTGGAAAAAATACTCGAAACTCGCGAGTTAAATGAGCACTCGAAAACTCGGCTCGACTCGGCTCGAACTCGTTCCTTAACAAGTCGAGTCGAGTTGGGTTTTGAACTCGTTAAACTAACGAGTTAAACGAGCGAGTTAACGAGTTAAATGAGCGAGTTAACGAGTTAATCGAGTTAATGAGTCCAATGAGTAATGAACCCAAATCCCTAAATCTGATCCCAATTCCTCTCATCGGCTGCCCAGCCTACCCCCGAAATCCTTCATCAAACGACTCCTCCAAACTCGGCGAAATCCCCCATACACCCGCTAGTCCGGGGCCTCCGGCAAGAGTCGGGGCGGTTCAGGATGCTGTTCATCGTCATCGGCTTCTTCCTCGTCTCCCTCACCTTCATCGTCGTCTCCAGGCCCAACGCCTTCCTCTTCGGCCTGAACGGCAAGCTGCCGGTAGACCAGGCGCCGACATCCATCCTGATCCAGCAGAAGGTCAAAGCGCTCGCCGACGCCTCCCAGAAAACTTACACCGATGCTCTCGTCTGTACCAATCAAGACTTTGCATGCAAGCCTGGCCAACATTGCTAACGAGTCAACTCGAGCCAACTCGAGTTTTCAACGAGCCGAGTCGAGTTTAGTTTTCAGCTCGTTAATATAACGAGTTGAGTCGAGCTGACTCGTTCCCTTAATGAGTTCAAACGAGTCGAGTTAACTTGATATCCACCCTATCTGCAAACAAGCCTGCAACCACCACTATGCTATATATAAATGTATAAAGAAAATCTTGTCAATAGCTTTGTTACGAAGTAAGGACTGCAAAATCGCTCCGGGATTATTAACTATTGCAACAATGGATAAATCAATATCAATGTCATACACTAACCATAAGACGACATAAATCCACAGTTCCAAACGTGTGCACCCCCCCCCCCCCCCTTGCAAACAGATGAACTTAGTACATGCACCATACAAACATTGGTGTCACTAATTAAGTGTACAATTGATCGCTACTTCGATTCTAAGGGTCAAACTATAAAAAGTACTACCTTCATATTATCAATTTGCCAACAATGCATGCATTACCTTCATTACTTGTGAAGACAGCATTCCGGTCCTTCAATGGCACCTGCATGAAACACACATACATACACATGCCCATAGGCCATAAATGCAATGCCAAGGACGCTGATTTCTGATAGTACAACCTACTTCAACACAGAGAGATATGAGAATCAAAACACATACCTCCACAGTGAGCACATCCAGAAAATACTATTCAGGCTTGGATGCCCAAAAGCTCCAGATTTTGTACTCCAGGACTTTTGAAGCCCCACATTAACCATGCTAACAAGGCTGGCTCACCTAATCTCCCTACCAAGAAAGAACATGTACTATCAGCTTTCCTCTCACCTAAGGAGATGACATGCTGACAGTCCCTTTTCAAACATAGTTGCTCAGGAAAAGAAAAATTGCTGAACAAGGCATAAGCCCCTAGTAAAGAGCATTCAACACATATCAGTTCATTGTTTGACGGTTTGGGAGTTATGTCTATGTCAATGAGCTAAACAAGGATCCCCTTCGCCATAAATTTGGCCTCCAGTCGATGTAAGACATTTATATGAGAACTATTCAGTATTGAATACAAGAAAAACAAATCCAGCAAGCACGAATGGTTATTGCCCAACAACAACCGCTTGGCAAGGCCATCTCAGTAACAATTACTCAATCGTAGTCGACAGCACAACCTTCATGTCAATGACAGTGTGATCGGAAAAAAATCCCAATGAAAGTGTATTACCAAAGAAAAGAACCTCAAAGCACAAGCATATAAGAAATAAATCCTACAACTGCTATAAGCAGACCCCAAAGCACTGAAATAGGCATTGCTGCAGTAATCATTCAAACAAAGTTCAGAAATAATACACAAACTGGACATCCAGCATTCTTAACTTCTGCAGAGTACCTTATTGCTTCGATTTAGAAACGCAAAGCAAATAAACATAACTCTGGGACCACCAACAGAAGTACCAGCATATTAATCAAGATAATCTACTTATTTATCCAGATATTATTAAAAAAAGAAGATCATAACTTATTTTCAGAAAATGTGCGGCACCGATCTTCATCATTCATAACACTTAAAACAGGTTACCATGACCTTAGATGTTACTACCTAACATAAAAAAAGTAATTGATACTCATGTTATATTGTTCTTAAAAAACATGTTTTTCTCTAGCTTAAAAGCCAAAAAAAACAGAGTCTAAACAAATAGGTACCTTTTTAATGAGCTTTTTCAAAAACCATAAGTCTTTATATAACCAAAAGTCAAATGCCACTTGAGAGGTGCTTTTTTGGTTTATTGAGGGTTGATTTTAGACTAATGCCACTGAAGTTAGGGTAAAACTACCCACCTCTATCACATATAAAAGCGAAATGCTTTTAAGCTGTTTAATCCAAAATTCTGGCCTTAAGCTATAAGCCAAAAAGCCTAAGGCTAAACAAACAGGGCTATGCACCAATCCAAAAAGTCCTAACTCTTTTGTGCCCAGCATCAGTCTTCGAAGACACTGAAGGCACACATAAATAGTCTTGTAAGGACTTTGACTGTCAGCACCTCAAAGAGCCCATCACACAGGCCCACAAACTAAAGTATCATAATGGTACTGGTAGTAGTATCAATAAGTGGAAGTACATACTTGGATTGCCCAACATATGCAGTTGCATACTTGTGTAGCTTAAAATCAAGACATGTTCTTTTGCAAGCTGTAGGCAGCAGCAACAGCAGTTGCCACAACATTCAACAGGACAAAATCACATACTAGTGGGGGTGGATGTAGGGGTGTGGAGCACAACGAAACAAGATTGATTCTTCCTGCCCTATGTTCTCATTTTCTCAGGAAAGTAGTACTTGACATAATGACATACAAATTTACCATTAAAAATGGCTGACTTTTCTATAAAAGCTCACTGCGGTTTTCAGCACCCATATACAATCTATGAGTCATTTATTCACTTTGGGGGTCACATCAGAATATTTTTGTTTTTTCTTATACCCTGGTGTTCTTGTACACATCAAGCAATTCAATACATGGCTTTAGATCGCTCTCTTCCCATATCTGCTCAATTGGAAATTCAGAACATGGGTAGTTTTTTCTAATTTGAACTTTTATTCATCCTCCTTACTTCCTTAGCCTGAAAATTTTGATAATCGTTAATAGTATAATACATCACTGTTAGTTAACCAATCAAAACCTGCAAATAGGTGTACCTTAAACTAAATAGGAAATAGAAGAACATCATAGTAGCAAACTGTGCTCATCATTACATTTGCAGATAACCAACAGAAACATAGACAGCCATCATTCAATAGTATTACTATTGTCATAACTTTTTCCTTGCCTCCTGGTGTCCGAAAACATCATGTATTACCCCTGATCTTCACAGTGCACAGATGGATAATCTGTTTACCCTGAGGATAATGTCATGTGGGGAAGTCCTCCTAGTTCCTACATCTAGAAACACATGTCCTATAGTTAGCATTTTATAAAGAAACAACATAGGCTAGAAATTATGTTGGCATATTGCAATATTGCACAAAGATTCAAAAGCTGCGTTAAGGTGCATGATCATACCATGAGAATCTGTTCACATCACAACAGCTGCAATAATCAGAGCGACTAGCATGCCCCCACAGAGTGCCCTCCTATTTGAAGTGTTCCATCCCATGAGACCACCCAATCCTGCTTCAGAGCTAATGCCATGCCACTCATTAAGAGGCGGTTCCAATTCAGTTTACATTTAACAAAAATATTTCAGATAACATACTTTATAAAGAATACAATATACTACTATATTGTGAACACATACATGTCAATCATAACAAAATATATACATATAAAGGTCCTTTTTAAAAATTAAATCTTGTTACACAGATTTTTTTTAATCAAAGGATCATCTTTGCCTTTTCTTTTGCACCAAACTCTCACTACTATATGCAGGCTAATGCTACATTCTAACTGCCTGTACTAGGAGAAATTGACTACCAGCACAATTTGGAATCACACATCCCATGGTTTTGATATATATGGCCTGTCGCCTGATCAATCATCCATCATCTGCTGCCTCTGGATCTCACTAATATAAGATGTCAAAGAAGCCTCGGAAGAATTGACTGTCGTATTATTGCCACGGCATTGCAGCAACTGTTTCTGAAGATTCTGGATGAATTCGTTCAATTGCTGAATCATCTTTTCTTGAGATAAGATTATCTGAAACAAAAGTTACAACTTGATAAGGATAGCAATTTTGTCTATCTGCATTAAAAAAATGTATCAGAACCACATTTGATACACTTAAGAAATCTAAAAATACCCCGAACAAAACTTTGCCCATCATCTTGCATTGGCATAGCTTTTTCTAAACAATAACATAATCTTCATGATGTTTACTAAACATAGACAACAACAAAGAAGCATATAAGGTTAGATTATTAGCATTGCTATTTGTTAAACTTTCCCTCCGCATTGCAGGTACATTTTTACCATGAATGTCAGGTCTAGGCAGCAACAACTAGCATCTAGCAAGTAACCCTATTATTTAACTAGCTCTTTTTTGTTTCAGATCAATTTATGGACATCTTCAGTTCAATGATTCAAAAGTTGGAACAGTCTGGCCAAGAATCAGGTACACAAGTGGTTCACCTTTTCCTTGACCAGTTCTTCTCTACTTGAAACATGTTTCTGCTTGTAGGACGAAGATTCCAATTCATTGACAAGTTGTCGCTTCCATTCAAACTGAGATGTGACTATGAGTACCACCAACAGGAAAACAAGCACTACAGACCTTGACATCATCGTATTGTACTGGAGATAACCTATAAACAAATTCATCAATTATCAATTTGACATCAGTAGCAACCTTCAGACGTCACCGTTGAAATGAATTATAAAGTATGTTTGAGGTGCATGTACATGCAAATAGAAAAGGTGTAAAACAAAATCATCAGCTATACTTATTTCACAGAGATACCTGTCAGAAAAGTAATTTCCTAGTAATTCCAATTATTGATCCATCAAAAATTCTTAATGCGTTTCAGTTTAATAACCCTGACCACGAACAACACCGCTAGAAGATGTAGCACACCGCATAGTCATAACAATAACTATTGCAAGAATAGTTCGGTCTGACACTGAATCATTGCAATCAACCAAGTTACAGACCCAGATCAACACTAAGCAGCCCATGATTTCATTATCACAATCCTAGAGGAGAAGTGCAACCATACCAGTAAGTCAGTAACTAATAAGAGGCGTGGGGCAAATTTCAGGTCCAAGCACTAACCAATCACCTGTACAGTTACACTGCAAAAAGCCAACAACAGTTCACAAAACCTAAGTATTTCGACATGCTTCGCCAATCACCGTGAAATCCATTTCCCATATCGCATATTCAAATGTATCGCGCTACGTAGGTATAAGGAGACCTAAAAACAAACAGAACCGCTCCGGATTTTGTGGCGCCCAGCGCACGGGCGAAGCAGCAGACCAACCACTACCCGGTAGAAGCATGTTGCTATATCAGAGAACCCTAAGACTCGATCAGGAATTCAGGATACTGGGATTAGTAGCGTAACACACTACAAGAGACGCGTAACGGAGCGAGACAGAGCAAGGAACCGAACGGGCGGGAGGGGGAGGGGGAAGAGACAGGAGCTCACAGGGCACCGTCTCATCGGCAGAGGATGCGGCACGCGACGACGTCTCGTCAGCGATTGGAGAAGCCTCGAGGGCTCCGGCGACGCGCGGCGGCGTCGTGAAGCGGACGGGTGCTTGTGGTGGGAGAGAGGAGGGGAAGGAGGAAACGAGAAGAAATCGCGGGGAAATGGAAGTAAGGAAGCAGCACTGCACGGCCGGGGAGAAAGGGACCCACTACGGACGAGACGACGTAGCCTGGGGATTTTTTTTTTAAAAATATTATCTCAACAAAAAATTAAGAAATAATATACCGATTTAAAAATAACAAAAATATCTCTCTGTCAAGCAAAAAATGAACGAGCACCTCTATTGCTATTTCAAATGATCACAGAGTAGTACTACTCGTAATGCTCGAACTAAAAGTCCAATTCTCACCGAGTGAGCAGAAAAAAAAAAGGAAAGAAAGAAGAGGGAGAAGAGAAAGAACAAGAGGAAAAAGTTGGAGAGTAGGAAGAGGGAAAGAAGAGGAGGAAAAGAAAGATGAAGAGGGGGGAAAAGAAGAGGGAGAGGAAGATAAGGAGGATGAAGAAGAAGAGGGAAGGAGGAGGAAGAAAATCGCTGCGATTTTGCAGGTAAGTTTTTATTTATTTGAATTAAAATTTAAAAATACGATTTAGTAAGTAGATTAATTAGATTGTAAGTAATTAGCTATATGGAGTAGCATTTGTTATTTAGATATATGATTTAGCGATCATATTAATTAGATTTATAAGTAATTAGTTGCGTAGAATAGTAATATTTTTTTAGATATACGATTTAACGACCGGATTAATGAGATTGTAGGTAGTTAGCTGTGTAGAATAACAATACTTTTTTAATACATGATTTAGCAACTAAATTAATTAGATTTGTAAGTAATTAGCTGTGTAGAGTAGCACTAATTTTTATAGATACACGATTTAACGACTAGATTAATTATCTGTATAAAGTAGCAATAGTTTTTTATATAGATGACTTGACGACCAGATTAATTAGGTTTGTAAGTAATTAACTGTGTAAAATAGCAATAATTTTTTAGATACACTATTTAGCGACCAGATTAATTTGGTTTGTAAGTAGTTAACTGTGTAGAATAGCAATACTTTTTTTAGATACACGATTTAGTAACCAAATTAATTAGGTTTGTAAGTAATTAGCTGTGTAGAATAGCAATAATTTTTTTAGATACACGATTTAGCGATCAAATTAATTAGCTGTGTAGAGTAGCAATAGTTTTTGTACATATATGACTTTGCGACTAGATTAATTAGATTCGTAATTAATAAATTGCATAGAGTAGCAATAGCTATGGACATACAAAACTGTAGAAGTATACATGATAGTGTGTAGTTAAAAAAAATTAATGTATGCTTGCAGCAGTTGTTTCAAGTAGTGTAGAGCACGTCATCATGGCACATAGGCATATTGGTATTAAGAATTTTGTGAAATGCTTGACAATTATGGATGAACTAAGGAGAAGGAGTTCCGCACATGGGTACATAGGGGGTGAAACTAAGTCATTTTCCAAGTGTCGTGGCTAGCCTGTCACGCGCAGGGAAGCGTTCATGGAGCACGGTTACAAGATGGTTGTACCAAATGTTCTCGTTGGACCGTGAATTGCATGAACTGAAGCTGCATGGATTAGGGTGTCGGAGACGGGATTACACGTACTAGGAGTTAGTGGAACTAAAGGGGCCGAAGTCGTGAAGTTCATATGTAACAATGGCGATTGAGAAAGGGTGGCCGTTAGTGTTGTTGGCGCAAGCATTTCAGAAATCCAATGTCGTCCATGCGACACAGGAGGAGGTTGTTGGTGATGAACTGGAGGAAGTTGGGGAGAGTAGCCAAGGTAGAGAATATTTAGTGAGGCAAGATGTTAGTTCACGTCAGGAGGAAATGCAAGGCGAGGAAATTGATGTTCCAATGGCAAAGATGCAGAAACCAATAGGTGTGGCAGACGAGAGAGAACATATTAAATCGCTGGTGCAATCGATGGATGCAGAGAGCTAGGATTACGAGGCTTTAAGTAATGACGAAGAGGATAAATAGCATTTCCCTGTGAACTGGGATAAGTGTCGGTTCGATAGGCTGATGGTCAACGAGGGTGAAGATGTCGCATGGGGGTATGATCGGAATGAGGTGCGGCAAAGTGCAATTTACAAGAATAAGGGTGGGGTGCATGAAGCAATGACAGTATGGGGAGTATTGCTGCATAGACCATTTAAGATTGTGAAGTCAAATTAGCGAGTGTATAATGTCAGATGCCAGATGGAGGGTTGTCCATGCTTACTGAAAGGCCCAACGATGTCGCCTAGAGGGGGGGTGAATAGGCGGAATAAAATTTACGCAGCGGAATAAAAACACCCGAGCAGGTCAACCCGGACTGTCCGGTATTTGGTCCGGATACTCCGGCTTGTCCGGAGTCTCCGATTGGGACCGACTCTCCGGTTAGGTGGCTCGAGCGCAACAAAAACTACTCTAGCAAGCACAATAAATTACTAGAAAAGGAAGGCAAGAACAACCTAGACAATTGCTTAGAAAGGATTTGAATTTAAAGCTAAGCAAAGAGCTAGATCTAACTTAACAAATTCAAATCCAAGGAGCAAGACTAGGAAGTAAAAGAGAGAGAGAGAGACGCGATTTTTCACCGAAGTTCGGATTCTTGAAGGGAATCCTACGTCTCCGTTGAGGTGGCTCGGTCACACTTGAGCCGGGGTCTCTTTCAACCCGCTTTCCTCCCGGTGTTGCACAAATGCACTCGCCGGCTTCACTTCTTGTCCCTTTCCTTTCGGAGGCGAGACTCGCCTTCACAAACGACCGGGGCTCACCACACAAGTTGGTAGCTCCCGGTGACTCCTAGCCGTCTAGGAGACCTTCAACCTCCAAGAGTAAAAGTACCACGAAGAATCGCTTGGAGGATGAACTAGTGCTCAACAACTAGAAATAAATGCACCTAGCACTTTGCTTCTTCCTCTCCTCACCAAAAGAATCAACAACCAAATTAATTGGTGGGAGGAAGTGAGGCTCTATTGAATGCTTAGAGATGGTTAGGAATGGCTTGAATCTTTGCTATGAATGAGCTCAATAGAGATCCTAACCGTTGGAGTGGAGTGGAGGCTTTAAATACCCTTTTTGAAAACTAGCCGTTACTCTGTTTTGAACAGTGCCGAGTGTCCGGACAAATAACCCGGAGACTCCGGGTTATCCGAGACTCGGACCAAATGTCCGGATACTCCGGACCACTGAATCGAGGCAACCGAGAGGTCCAACCCGAGACTCGGACCAAATGTCCGGATACTCGGATTGAATCCGAGACTCCGGCCGAAACCGGAGACTCGGTTACCCAGTTTTAATTTGAAACTTTTCAAAACCAAATGTAGGAGTGCTAATTAGAGATGCAGTAAATGATGTTGAGCACATGCACATCCTAAAGTCGATTTCTCGTCATACCCTCTTAATAGTACGGCTATCCTTAAGACACAAATAAATAAAATTATTACAACTTTGGTCTTGATGCCGTCCTTTTGATTTTAAGTAGTTGTAGGGGCGTCCAATGTCGTTCCAAGCTCGATAAGATCTCGATCTCTGCAGTATTCTTGGATAAAACATTAGATCTGTTTAATTGTGTCATCATTAATCACCAAAACAAATTGAGGGGCCTAGATGCACTTTCACTTACCAACCTAAGTGGGACACCATTTGGAAGTGTTATATAGTTGTCCCACACATATATCTTTAGGCTTTGTTGCTAATGCACTGTATGGAGAGATTGTGGGTAATCTGGATTTAGAGACAGTGCCATCATGCTTGCAATAGAGAAGAGATTTCAGTACACCATAAGCTACGCAAAGGCATGGAGAGCGAAGAAGAAGGCATTGGAAGTAAGGTTTGGTACATACGAAGACTCCTATCAGAACTTGCCAAGTATGCTTCAGGTGATCAAGGAAAGGAATGCTGAAACTCATGTTGATATTTGTGAGCTACCTTCGCAGTGCTTCACTGGGAAGATGGTACTCGAGCGGGCATTCTTTACTTTCGGTGGATGTATCAACGCATTCAGACATTACCATTTGTTGTTATACGTGAACGGAACATTTCTGAATGGGAAGTGTCGAATATTTTAAATATGGGATATGTACGCGCAATGGAAAGATGAAGATCATGCCGCATATTCCATACATCTAGAACCCTATTTCCGTGGGGCGAGATGATAACGGAAGGAGTACCCCCATATCTGGAAGGACTGATCATGCTCCCAGAACAAGGAGATTGGCTTGAGTAAGCCAAGCAATAAGGAAAGTTAGTTGCCTTATGAGGATTTCAGCTCAAGGATCCCCTAATCAGGTACGACTCGGAGTCCTCACCCGGCGATATCTCCAGAAGATGGTCATCCAGCTATAAAAACAGAGGGAGGCGCACGGAGAGGGGGGAGGCAATTGAAGCAAGGAAGGCGAAGCCTGAAGAGAGCATCTGCAAGACCATAGTCGAGAGAATAGAGTTAGCTTTAGCCCCTATCTCAATTGTAACTAGAGCCAGATCCCCCTTGATATGTACTCCACGTTCATCGACCTGATAGTGAAAGACCATAGGAGTAGGGTATTACTCGAATCCGAGGCCTGAACCTGTCTAAACCGTGAATTGCATGTTCTGTTGATCCTGCGATACTCGAAGGTACCCATTTACAAATTTACCGTCGATTTCATAACCTTCGACAGGAAGTACAAAGGCCAGATTTTGACTGCCATAGGAATAGATGGCAACAATCATGTTCTTCCTATAACGCTTGCATTCGTGGAGGTGAGAGCATTGATAGCTAGCTCTGGTTTCTATAGAACGTGAAAGCCGGTGTCATGGATCAGTGGCATGGAGTGTGTCATACACGATCAACATTCATGGTTGTTGAAGGCGATCGTGCAGTTGCAGCAAGGTGAAGATGAGACATATCTATGGCCAGATTTGCGAAGTAGGTGGTGCAAATGGCACATGGGTGCCAACTTCTACAAGTAGTTCAGGAACAAGAAGCTAATGAAGCTTTTCAAGAGGTCGTACGACTTGAACCAGCAGAGAAAGTTTGATGCAATGTGGAAGAAGTTGGACGAACTGATGTGAAGGCATACAGCGGAGGCAGCGAAGAGGGCAATGCCTGCCCCAGGGGAGGCCCCAGTAGTGTTTGAAGAGTTACCCACAAACCCTCCGCACCTAGTTCGGAGGAACATAAGGGCTATAAAATGTTTCTCCGAATAGATAGAGTATGCTCCTAGGGAAAATGGGCTCTACTTTATGACACCGATGGTGCTAGATATGGGGTCATGATGACAAACTTGGCTGAGGTTTGCAATTGGGTCATGTGGGGCCTGAGACCCCTTCTCCTGGTTGCTATAGCAGAGGGTGTTCTTCGTGGCATCACAAAGTACTTTGTGGATCGCCATGCTAAGGCCGTCACCCGCATGAATGATCTTGATGTGAAATACTCATGGAGGAAAAGGGCTAGGGAGAGATGCACAGAGAATTAAATATGGGCATGAGGGAGCTTCAATTTGAGGTACTGTGTAAAGATAAAGCCGGTCATGGGACAAACCGGCGAAAAGTTGCTCATAAATGCATTCTACATAGGCAAACATGTGTATGCACCTGTAGTAAGTCTCGTCTGTTACACAGGCCATACGCACATGTCATGGCTGCCTTCTCAATAATCCATATGAATCTGGGTATATTCTTGTCACAATTATTCAATAAAGAAAGCGGTGACAGCAACTTGGAGCGAAGAAATTTATGGTTTTTGAGTGGTGGGTTTATTTACGGAGATCATAGATGGGAGAACACACCATGGGTTCCGAATGTTAGCAGGTCGAAGGGCGTAGGGCGGCAGCAGAATGGCATATAAGGAACAACATGGATGCAGCGAAAGTGGGCATCATGTAAAGAAATGTTCAGTTTTTAAGCAAATAGGGCACGCTTTCAAGTAGATAGAGAACGACATGGACGCATGTCAATTTAGTGTATCGAATTCGTATGTGTAATGAATGTATGGACTTTGTATGTTTAATTATTGCATTCAATTTGTATGTCTAATTATTGTGTTCAAATTTTATCTGAACTTATTCCATTTAAATTCTATTTGTAATTGATGTTTTTTATTTTGTATGTATGTTCAAGTTGTACTAACATTGAACTATTGAATTGCAGGTATGGCGGACATCGAGCAATACGAGTTGCTTGACCCAGTGATAGACGCGACTCACTGTAGCCGTTTAGCCACCTTACCGCCGCCAGACAGGGAAAATCACGACGCTTAATAATTCTCGTTACCCCTTCAAAACAATAATTCACACCATAATAGCCACAAGAAAAAAATTGGAAATTTGTAGTTGTAATAAAAAATGGTTCGTGCTTGTGCACGTCGTGGCGGCAGCTACGTCACACGTGACAAGAGTGCACACTTGCGCATCATGGCCTTTGGGCATGCTTATGACTAGTGAGTAGTGACTACACACTCCAATCACGAATACTCATTGTTTTTATATATTAATAAGGCCTCTAAAACACAATTTTAACTACTAATTTTTGTTATAATATATTTATGAAATATAAAAAAATTATAATATTGTCAAAGTATATTTTTTGAGATAAATTTACACATATGATTTTTTCATGTATCCAATTTACATATTTAAAAAAGATATTGGCAGTCAAAGTTTTAAGAGTTTGATTGTATTTACGTCAAAACGATATGTATTTGTATTTCTTAAGCTGTTCAATTATACCTTTCTATCCTATCACACATCGACACACGTTTTGATTTGCAGCAACCTCTGTTGTTTTCTCTTTCTTTTTTTGAGTAATCTCAGCTTACTGATACAACCCACATTGACCAATGAGAATTCTCGGTGGTGACAAGGGAGGAGAATCATCACATGAATTTTTGTTAAAATAATATTTAGAAAAATACAAAATTACAAAAATAATATGTCAATTTAAAAACTAAAAGAAATACACCTCTATCAACCTTTGAAATGGCGACAGAGAGTGTGTCATCATTTGAAATACTGTGACACCCTCACTTTTATGATATAGTGCACCATAAAAGAAAGGTTCTAATGTGCTTTCTGTGCTAGTCCCATGGTCAGTAGCTAGCACGCACAGTCACCAATTGAGATCATACCATACACATTATTGATATTATCACAGAAGCTATTCGTACAATGAAATTTTACATTTTAGAGTAATACCACAGCGGAAAGAATCAAAAGTCTTGTAGTGTGCCCAACCAAACCTCAGGTAACTAACAAAGTAAATCCTAGATAACTTATTGTCGTTATCCCATAACCTGCGTCAAGATGTGTATTCTCGAGGTATTCTGCCTCATTACCTAAAAGCAACAACAATAGCAAGGTTGAGCACATTGCGTACTCAGCAAGACTTAGAGTGTTTGCAAATTCTAATTACATGCAAGCTGATACAAATGAGGCTATTACAGTTATTTGCATAAAGTTTAATTGAATGTAAATTTTGAATAGTAAATTGAAAGTAAAACTTGTAAATCAATTTGAAGAGTAAGTAAAATTATAAGCATAAATAACAATATAACTCAAATGATTATAAACAATTATAACATTATTTCCCAGCCAACACATATCATAAATCCATTCCTTTGCCAATACATGGTACAACAGCTAAAATCAATCTTGCCAATACATAGCCAAGCGTTCAATCATATGTAGGGTAAACTTTTTCTAAATTTTTATAATTTTAGTTCATTTTATGAAAATCTCAAAATTCTAACTATGTGATGACTTTACCAAGTGCTCATGACCGTGAACCCGGCTAATCGATTAGTTTTAACTTTGTAGAGATGTACTATTTTATCCACAAAGAATGATCATCTCTTTTTGCAATCGATATTTAACACACTTCCTTTAGTGTACAGCAGAGATATCATACATAATTGTTACATTACTTAATTCCAACTTTACACCAGCTCAGTACCGATAAACCCTTACTATGGCGGTATAAGATATTTGTATACTAAGTACAACGAATGGTTTCACATCCCGACATACCACTTCTCCCCGTTGTAAGGCATATATTGTTGCATTGGTATGTGTTTGACCCACACCTCTGTGTGGACACCCCTAGAAGCAATCCAACCGGAACAGCCTGTGCTACTACAGGCTTCCAATATGCAAAGCTAGTTTCAAGTAACTTATTAAGTTAAGGCCGTACCATACCAGCCCTTATGGTTGTACGATTATCTTGGCATGAAAATAACATCATAGTTCGGTCCTTGATCAAACCGAGCGAGGAATCTCCCCTATCTACGAGCAAGTTATACGCACTTCCGGCTATTGCCAATAGCTCATCCGGGTCAAAATCATAGTTTTATTTCCATAAAGAAAAATATAATTTATCACAATATTCCAACAATATTTAAAGTTTAAGTTCATCATGTCCAACATTTTAATTCATTATGAATAATATAATCATTTGTTCGTATACCAATATAAAGCATGGCTAAGTAGATGCATGTAATAATCGAGTATACCCATTTCCAAATTTTTATGTGTTCATCCACAATCTAGGGTTTTTAAGGTTCAGGTGTCAATATTGATTAAGAAAAATCCATCAATGAAGGTTACATTTACTAGTACCCACAAAAACAGCAAATTTTTTAAACATAGCCCATTCATGCAAGTTTTAATCAAGTTTTAAAAAGCTATGATCAATATAATCATGGAGGGCTTGCCTTGCTATTCATTGTAGTCGACAAAGTTGGAGTTGTTGTTTAGTTCAAAATCAAACTTGTTGACAGTAGTGTGTGTTACATCAGGTTCTACATGCCGTATCACGTAAACATAACAAAGAACAAACACCAATAAGAAAAAAAAAGAATACAAGTAGAAAAGGCAAACTAAAATTATTACACAAAATAAGTTAGGGTGTAGGGTTTGGGTTTTATGATTTCATGTATACATGTTTTATATATTGTCTTTTCACCCGTACTTCTTACTAACGGTTTAGGCTATACCATGACATGGTTACTTATTTTTTTATGAATCGTTTATTCTTATTTTACAAATTCAAGGAGCTAAGATTATATGAATTAATACTAGTAAGACATAAAGTCGCGGTGTGACGTGCTATATGCAATTTAACATTACACCCTAAGTGTTTTTTGCATAACTAGATAGATTATGATCCTGGTGACATGTAGAAACTAGCTATACTTGATTTGGAGCCTATTAGATTAAGTTACGCGCAGGGTCTAGGCTTTCCTTAATAGGATTCAAATGCAAAGCAAGTCATAATAGAACTATTTCTATATAAAAAGATAGTCTAGTCTTAGGGATATTTTTAGGTTGGTTCTACATGTATTAGTGCTTATTCGTGATATTCTAATCCTTTTTTAATCTTATGTATATCTAAGTTTACATCATAAACGGCTAGATTTTGTTTTAAGTTTGCGACTGTAATTTACATAGATAGGTAAATGTTAAAACTAGTTCCGCGTATTTTAACTTTTATTTGTAAAAGTTATTAACATTTTTGTTTGTATGGAAAATGAAAGTATTATGAATTTAATTCAAGTTAGTGCTTTCTGTTGACTATTATGATCTGGGCTTTAGGAATGTTTCGAGATTAGTTCTCCATGATTTAACATTTATTTATATCATTTTATTTATATTCATTTATTTTTATGTATTAGACCTTTAGGTATATTTATTACATGAAAGCACATTTCAATTTAGGGACTAGACGCATAATATGACAAGTTGTAACCATTTTCGTATCATTAAGTAGTTTTGACCTACAGGGCCTATACCAACTGATCTTTTGTCTATTATTATTTATTTGTGATAAGTATGCATATGATAATCTTTTGTACATGGAAGACAAAACTATTTGATTCAAACTAAATTAAACATTATATATATTTGCAAGATCTGATCTTATAGCTTGTTTAAATAAGGATTTCATATCCATAAAGATATAATTGGAACAAAGGTTTTATATGACCTATATGCTTCAAGATAATAAAGGTAACTAAACTAATTTAGGGTTTATTTAAAGTTCTGAATTTAATGAATGGGTCAAGCATATAGTAGTATGATCAGGGATTCTAACTAAGCCGAACATATTCATGATTGTAGCTAGTTTAGTCTTTTTTGTGAAATGAGTCATTTAATCTAACTAGGTTTGCTTTAACCTAGGGTTTTTTCATTTTATGTCAGAATTTTGTATAATACAAATAGATCATGTATATCCTATTCTTTTTTTCAACTCACTATGCTAATAAGAATCCTTATATGGCATGCATAAAGTATTTTTAGGGACAACAATTGTTTGAGCTTAATTAAATATTATCCTAACATCTCGGCGTTTGGTTAATTCAATATATTACTCCCTCTAGTTTGATAATAGATGTCGTTTTGGACATAGTGATGGTCAAACTTCTAAAACTTGGACTATCAATATATTTTTAAATATTTAAATTGGATATATGAAAATTATATGTGTAGATTTGTGTCGAGAAGTATTTTCATAATATTATAATTTTATTGGGTTTTATAAATATAGTATAATAAAAATTAGCGGTCAAAGTTGTGTTTTGAAGACCGTGTCGATGTCCAAAACGACATCTATTATCAAACTGGAGGGAGTACCAATTAGGTTTTTAATGCATTAAAAAATAACCTATTTGCAAATTCAATTCAAACTATACTCAAATCTAATTATTTTTTACAGGAATGGGTTCTCAAGATCCTAGAAGCATGCAAAAATTTATTTCATTATTTTAGGAACTGTGGTTTACATAATTCTTTTGTGGTCCCTATTAGGGTTTTATACAAATATTTATTGAAATAATTCAAAATATAGTTAATTATTAAATATTTTTGCATATTCTACTAACATATGATTTTACATGAATTTAGAAATTTGTTTCACTAAAATTGGACTTAAAATGCAAAATATATTATCATTTAATTTAACTCGGCCAAAGAAAATTGTAGGGAAATTGAAAATGTGTTTTCTAATATGGAAAACGTACTTTGACATTTTGAATGAGCTCCTCATGTGTGCCAGCTGACAACCCGGTCCCATGTGATAGAGACCCAAGGCAGTGCACATGGGGAGTGGCTGCCAGCGACGAGGAAGCGCGGCGCCGGCCCAGCCAAGAGTCCGGTGAGCTCCAGAGGGTAACTGCACGATTGGGGAGAAGCTCAATCAGGGGAGGTGACAGCCGGAGATGTGGTCACGGCAGTGAGGGGCGGCAGTGGAGCAAAGCAATGACAGGGAAGGTAGGGGAAGGTAGCTCAGGTCCAGGTGAGGCAAGGGTGATCATCACCAATGAAAGGGAGTACCATTTTGCTTGTTAACTGAGTAGGGGAGCATGCCAGAGCAGTGGGGCACCGTATGTCGGACTCAGGGAAGACGAGGGCGTTGTGGCGGGGATTTTACAATGGCTCAAGACTGCAATTAGTTGGGGAAATCAATCATGGAATCCTAAGCGTGCTCCAAGTTCAGGAAATTGGAAGATGAAAGATTGATGCTGCTCAATTTTGGGTTCCCCTATTTCTCTTTGAAACTTGATAATGGCGATACAGAGAGAAGCTTTGAGCGAGGCTTAGAGGGGGGCTAGGGAAAAGCTTCACGTAAGGATAGAACAAGCTTGGGCACTGTAACATCCTGAAATGTGGAATAAAATAAAATGTGCATTTCAATTTATGAACGAGCCTAAATCTGAATTAGTAAATTTTATTTTTTAAATTAGAAGTTATTCAAAAACAAAATCCATAAGTAAAATAGTAAAATGATAAAAAGTAATAAAGTAAAAGTAAGATGGTAATAAAACTTTACACTAAGGTGAATTTTATCTTGAATCAATTTTTCACTTTAGTCAAATCAGCATGGGAACATTTAATTAAAGCAAAAAGGGATAAAAACAATAGGGCTTTATTATAAATGGCAGTATTGTCATATTTAATTAAATATTCTCATGACATATCTGAAGCTAAAATTTTTACCAATTATTCTTCACTCAAATATCTACCTGTGGTAAATTTCTAAAAAATTAATAACCAATTTTACTACCCTTAAAGATTAAAGAATGGAAATTCTGAAAATTTGAGAAATTCATTAAAAGATTTATTACAAAATAAATACTTATAAAAAAGATATGAAATTTATAATAAAGATTCAAAATATCATTTCCAATATATAATAAATTTATCAAAAATTATTAATGTAATAACCCTCAAATAATTTTTTCCGAAATGTGAAATTCAATGCAGTTCCACTTGTCAGAATTTTATCAATTAATCGGCCACCTGTTTTGACTTCAAAATTTTACAGTATGGAGATAACTCTATCAGGAACTTAAATTAAAAGTTTCAAAAATTTGTGAGTCGATTTGACCTAAGAAATTAATGGTTGTTTTCCGCTATCTAAATAAAAGTTATTAATATAAAATCCTTTACTCACTTACCGGTGGGTCCGGCTGCATCAGTGACCTTACCGGCCTGACCCAGTCTCTTGCCTTCTCTCTTTTTTTGCCTCTCCCTGCCAAATCAGCCCGGCCCCCACTCATCAGATCGCTCTCTCTCCTTTTCCCCCTCCCTTCTTCTTCATGGATCGGCCTGGCACCGCCTCACCGCCATTCCTCGCCGCCTTTTCTATTCGGTTGGTGCCTCGTTTTGCGACAAGTAAACCTGCCCACTCCCTGGTTCTTGTCATACCCTGCCTAACATGAAATGACCTGCTCCATGCTGCCTTTACTCCACCACCGAAGCACTCCGAGCCACCCCCTTAACCGGCTACCATCTTGAGTCGCTATCCATTACCTGAGCCAGCTATAAAGCTCACTAAGATACCCTTAAGCCACCTAATTACCCCCAAGACACCTTCATACCTTCTCTGTTACCCAGCTCATCTCCATTGCTTCCATTGCCGGTGAACCCCGCGAAAGGGAGAAGGGATCGGTTGAAGCTATTCGGTGGAGCAAGTATCGATTCCTTATGTTTTAAGCAACCTTATATATCCGTGAGCTTAATTCACTCCTCAATTTCAGCCTTCATTGCCTGAGTTATCACCGCTGCATGGGACATTCTTCCCTAATTTCGGTCACCGGTGACAAGTCACCTCAGTCGCCCTCCGCAATAAGCAATTGGTAAAATGAATCTCTCCGGGTGTGTTATTGCTTTCCCCCCTCTCCCACCAGCTCTAATGTCTTCCTCCTTGCTCCTGGCAAATACTACCACCGCACGTCGTACCTCACCGCCGGCAGGGCACTTAGGTGATATTCGCTCACCTTCAACCAGTGTATTGGGTCCCTCTTCACCTCCTCGAGCTACCTAGATACTCACCCGAGCCGCTCTGGTCCTCCCTCGCTGACGGTGACCGCGCTCTGCCACCTCTGCTATGGCTCACCTATAGGTGGGACCGAAACGTCAGTCTCACACCTCTTTAGCACGCACAGTCGCTGCTAGGCGGTCCCACATGTCAGTTCGGCTGGCTTTGAAGACCTTCCAAAAATGGAAATGCGCGTTCTCAGTTAGGAAACGTACTTTCCGCATTTGGAAGTTTCAAAAACATAATGATTCAAACCATCGTAACTTCTGCATTTTAAATCCAAAAATTGTGAAATAAATTTCTAAATTCATGTTTAATCCTCTAATTTTTGAATATACAAAAATATTGAAAGTTTGACCTCTGTTTAAAATTCAAATTTGAATTTAAAGTATGGGTTTAAAACATGCTACATATAAAATTTGAGCAAATGAACTCCAAAACGCATGAAACAAATTTGGTTAGAATCCTTAGGATATAAGGAACTCAAATATGTAAAAAAAAAATCCAAATTTAACTTGATTTATGATCTTTTGTAATAGAAGTTCATTTCAGTACCTCTTATAATTATATATATATATATAATTTGATTAATCAAACTTTAAATTAGATGCAATCACCTTCTAAATATCCTTAAAACAATAAGAAACCATTTGATGCTAAATACACTTATGGTAGCATGTTAATTTACATGAAATTTCTTTTAATAACTTAATATCATGTTCACATTAACTTAAACAATCTTAACTCTTTGAATTGGATATATGAAATCATAACAATCCAACCCTAAAAAGCCTTGCTCACTGTATGAAGTGATTTGTTATTTGGTTTTCCTTTCAACTTCGCCGATATTTTCTTCAATTGAATAAAAACAAAGCTCAAGGTAGATTTACTTACTCCCCAAACTCTTATTATTTCTTTGCTGAAGGTTTTCGTTTGTTCCTTCAGTTTGTATTTCTTCTTGTGCGTTGGGATTCAGCTCTGTTAGTTTTTTCTTTTCTGCTTCCTCTTGAAATAGCTGATGTTCATTGGCTTTTATTACATTTGTTAATTCTAACAAAAAAACAAAACCAAAATAAGTCTTATTGTTTAAAAGAACAATAAGCAAAATGTTTTCGGGTCAAAAAATGTTACTTACTTGCCACTTCGACCTCCTTCTCTAGAATGATGACTTGGAGCTCTTAATCGAGCTTCTTCACTCATTCATCATTCTCTTTAAAGGCCAGTTCAAGTCTGGAATTCTTTTCCTCAGTAAATTAAAGTTTTTCCTTCAACTCAATGAGGTTAAACTCATAGCCCTTGGCAGAATTTTGAGTCACCAGGAGCTGCTTCTCCATCTTGGCTACTCTTTCTTATGATATGTTTCTGAACAAATAAAGTTATATAAAATCAAGAAAGCACTAAAAAGGAGTTCTAATCAACTTACTTTTTGTTATTTTTCTACTTCGGACTTCGTCGAAGTCTTAACCTGCCGACCTAGCAAGTCAGATGCCTCTTGCGAGAACTATAAAGCAAAAAAAGAAAATAAATCAAGTATGCTCTTCTTTCTCTTAAGAGTTAATAAAGAGAAAGTAAGAAGAATACCTTAGAAAGCAAGCTATTAAAAACTTGCTTAAAATCCTCTTCTTGGTTAGCAATATCAGAAAAGGATGAAATCAAACTGACCTTAGTGGTCATGGCCACTATTGTGATCACATCCACTGGTCTCTATTCACATGTCGAAGCAGACAACATCTTCTCAAATGCCCCTACCTCTTCCTCTACAGCCTTAGGAGATGGATGTACCTCCTCAGCGGCAGTTGATGTTTGAACCTCTTCGACGGCAAGTGAGGTGTGTACCTCTTTGCAGCAATCGTTGCCTCACTGATCTGCGGTTCATCTTCAATAGCTGGGGGATCTTGACGTTCAACATTGGTCAGCTCCTCCCTCATACGTTGTGCGCCCACCGGGATCTCTTCGAAAACCTCAATAGCAGGTGCCGAAGAAGACTCCACACTGGTCAGCACAACACCGACCAGAGGGTCCACATCGAGATCTACTTCAATTTTAGGTGTAGCTGGGGGCTAAAAAAAGAGAAAAATCAATATTATGTCTAAAAGATTGAAAATGCTTAAAAGTAAAAAAAGTAAAGAAATACTTACTTAAAGGACACCCCTAAGTCCATGCACCAAGAAAAGAAAGGAGTATCGGATGTCCCTACATCTGATAAAGAAGTCTTTCTCCTTTTTATGATGAGAGGAACATTGTTATCATCACTCTCTTCCTCCTCACCCTGAATATATGGAAACAAGGGATAATTCTTATGAGGAATATCCTATGCACCATATCTTCTCTTATTACGCACCTGCAAGGAGCTCTTCATCTGCGTTCCTACCAAAGTTTCAGCCCTCTTCTCTTGAACCTGAGACTGGTCGGCAGTACGCTTAGAGCATGCTCCTTGATCAGTGCTGGTCGATTTATTATTAGTCCTTGCAGTGGAGGTCGGATCCATCACCTCCAAGGCAATTATGCCCGCATTCCTCTTCTTCTTCATCGGAGGAGTTGCGGCAGAGAACTCAGACTAGTCGACACATTATTTCTGACCATGCATCTAAAAAATAATGCAAGCTCAATCGTTAGATATAAAATAATTGCTTGTCTATTTTACCAAATGAATTACTTGGTACTTACCCCAATGCGTTCATTGATGAGCTCATCACTTTGCCCGATTAGACTGGAAGGCTGCTTGTCCAAAGCAACCTGATAGGACCTATCCAAAGAAATGCATAAAATCTGTGCAACTTTGGTACAAGCCTCGTTGGCAATCAAGACAAAAATATTAAAAAAATAGAAATAAGTTTTATTCAGTAAAAAAGACAAAGGAGATCGGGATTCAGAATCCTGCCTCCAGGTTCATCCTTGGATCCTGATCACCCTCGATCCTCCCAGCAAGTCTAAATCTCCTTTTCAAGGGACTCAGCTTATGGAACAGAAAATTATACATGATTTTCTATCCCTAAAGACCCCCTGCCACCAGCTTGGAGATGACCTTCACAATCTTCTTCTCCTCGCTGGTTAGCTCTAGGGAGTCATTCTCATTCTTCGCCTCAGACCTCGTCCAGGTTGGGGCAAACTTCCCGATGAACCGAAGGTGGCTACGTCCTGGTAACTTCGAGCAAAACCACTCCCGTTGATAATCCTTCCAGGTATCCTTAGTCAAAATTGATTAATATATGACATTGGCTTGGAGCTTAAAATAAACACTCCCAAAAACATATGAGGTTTTATTATTTCTGGTATACTGGTAGACAAAATGAAAAATACAAACAGGAGGAGGAATATCGAGGAAAGCCTCGCAAAGATGCGAAAAAAAATACTCAAAATCAGAATTAAGTTAGGAGTAAGATGATGCAGTTCGATCTCATAGTGATCAAGTACATCGGCTAGAAATTCGCTCTCAGGGAAACGAAAACCTAACTTAGGGGATGCAGAGAAGAGCATAATTCGCCCCTCCTGTGGGACGGGTTTCACATCTTTTTCGCTAGGATCCCAGTGCACCATCTCGCACAATGAGATCAATACTGGATTCTTGAGTTCTTGAATATTGATCTCGGTAAAAACAAACCTCTACATTGCGAATAGAGAAAATAAGCAAGAGTAAAAAACTCGGAAGATGAAAAGCTTCAAACTTTCTTTGAGTTCTTAAAACTTTTTAGCTCCGTTCTTCATCAAACTTTTCAAATGTGAAAAAGAAAACATGAATGATGAAAAGCTTTAAGAATCAAGAAGAAAGAAATCAGAAGAGCTCAAAGAGCTTTTACGCTCAAAGAAGTTTAAAGGCGTGAAGTGTCCGAGGGAAGCCTCTCCCCTTTTATTTATACTATCCATTAAGATAGTTATCCCATCAATTTGGTCACCTAGTAAATCTCAAAAAGATTTCTATCGGGAGGTAAAATGGTGACATGATTAGCACAACCCCATAATCTGTCTTGAAAATTGAAAAGTCTCAAATAAATATACACATTTATTCAAGCCTTGGGGGCTAGCTGACGACGATTAATATGTCCTTAAAATATAAAGCAAAGGCCTTCATTTTCATAAATAAAAAAGAGCCCATAAATAAAGACTCGACCCAAAGCATAGACACATGGGACTATCACCGACCAATTATACATACACTGGTCGATGACAATACATTATCCCGACCTCATTCAGGTCAGATATAAGAATAGTCTCCACCCCAACCTAGATGAAGTCGGGAAGGAAGTTATCTCTGCGCAAGGATAACATGAGGAAGATGCTTCTTCTGATAGGTACAGACAAAGACGTTTTTTCAGACAAAGAGAAACCTCTTTAGCAAAGAGGCACCTTTTTAGACAAAGAGACATCTTTTGTCAAAAAAGTACCTTTTAACGGGAAGACACATCTCCGAAGATGACAACTGACATCCCTTCAACATTATAAATATGAGACTCCCGCAAAAGATTCAAGGGAAATGTGGTGTGATACTTAAAAACAGTGTGTAATAGTTGATTAGTCTGTATTATGTGACCTAATAAAGAAACAATCCCATTTTCTACTCTCTTCAATCTCTCTTTTTTTTGGACAAAGACAACCAAAATTATATTCATAAACTCGATTTAGGGACCCCCCGAGTCTTAAACATCGACAGTCATCCCTGGTTCCACTATGCCTACGTCGTCCCCGACTCCAAGGTTAGTCACATCGCTGCCTGTATGCTCAATGATGCTATAGGTCAATTGATGG
This sequence comes from Rhipidocladum racemiflorum, assembly GCA_036346355.1. Lineage (NCBI taxonomy): Eukaryota > Viridiplantae > Streptophyta > Magnoliopsida > Poales > Poaceae > Rhipidocladum > Rhipidocladum racemiflorum. The sequence continues at coordinate 25,608,526 of CM070572.1, forward strand.
ACTAAAACAATTAAAGTAGCGAATGTGGCCTTGAACTACAGAGTTGCTTCTTGTTAATACTAGAAATTATTGCTTTTGTTTCACTATCTTTGAGGTTGATCATCATATTCAGTATGTAGTTTGATACTCGTTTGATTATCGCTGAATATGCTGATTATAATTGCTTAGCTTGCTTTGTTCATACCTGCTTGGCCGAACTGTTCATAATATGATTTTAATCATTTGAATAGTAAATCACTGCCGGTTGTATGCTCAATGATGCTATGGGTCTATTGAAGAGCTAAAATAATTAAAGTATCGAATGTGGCCTTAAACTATAGAGTTGCTTCATGTTAATGCTAGAAAATATTGCTTTTATTTCACAGTCTTTGTGTTTGATCATCATATTCAGTATCTAGTTTGATACTCATTTGATTATTGCTGAATATACTGATTATGGTTGCTTTGCTTGCTCTGCTCATACCTGCTTGGTCGAACTATTCATAATCTGACTTTGATCATTTGAATAGTTAATCGCTGATGGTTGTATGTTTACTGATGATATGGGGTCTATTGATGAGCTAAAACAATTAATGTAGTGAATGTGGTCGTGAACTATAGAGTTGCTTCCTGTTAATGCTAGAAAGTATTGCTTTTATTTCATTGTCGTTTGATTATTGCTGAATATATTGATTATAATTGCTTAGCTTACTCTGTTCATAACCTCTATTTAGTCAGTTGTTGTTATATCTACTTGACTTTAAATAATTTATACCTGTTTGGCCGAATTGTGCATAATTTAGGAAGGTAAGAGTTTAATACCTTATTTTCTTAGTTAACTATCTAGTGCAATTTTGATTATATGATCTTGGTGTAGTTAAGGTAAGAGATTAGTCTATAATAGCCCTACACCTTATGACGAGGATGCTCAAGGTCTAACCTTTAGTAGCTCGACACCTGAGAGCACTATATCCTACAATTATTCATCATATATTTATTTACATTCTAGTGACTGCAAACTGCACACATATATAAAATAGAACCTACAAACAAGATAAACGGCATGGAAAAGCTGTTGGATGCTAAACGAAAACTTGAGGTGTAGATAGAACAATTAAAGGGAAAGTTTGAGTTAACAGAAAAGATTTATGAGAGGAAACAAAAATTGAAAGAAATAGATGATAAATCGTAAGATATTGAATCTCTTAACCATGTACTCATCATTAAGGTGTGTAGGGCAAATGCAGAGCTAGAAGAAGCCAAAGTTGAGCTTATAGAGGTAATATAAATGTTTCTAGTATTTAATTCAACATGGTAACTGATAATATACCAAGATAGTCTATTTTCACAACAAAATAATCGCTTTATAGGGATTAAGAAATATAACTAAAAGTCAATCAGTTATTGGTGTCAAATAAATGGGCATTGTGTCAAAGCTGTGGAACTACAAGAAGAATTGAAAAGCCTCTGTTACGGAAGCTATGGCACATATGATGGCAGACATGGAAAAGCCATAAGGTCTACTTGTCTTGATCTATCAAATAATATTATTTCTGTTTGTTAATATTTTAACTAGTTTATTGTATCCTTGTAACTTAACATGAAATACTTCAGACAAAAGTTGGCTATAAAAATGATACGAAAGACTGCTCTTGTGCCAAGAAGTTCTGCAAGGAAAAGGCTACTATAGGATTGTGCTACTGATTTCTACATTGAGTATGTATCCTGAGGAGAGTTACGTTAAAGGATTGTGCTACTGATTTCTGCGTATGTATCTATAAATTAACACTGTCAATAGTACAATGAATGTGAATATACTGTGAATTTGTTAATTGTGCATATACTTTCAATTTGTGAGTATACTGTGAATTTGTCAATCTATAAGTATACTGTGAATGTGAATGTACTATGAATCTGTAAATTTCTGGTGCTGTTGAAAATAGCTTGGGATTTATCTCTATCGGTTCAACTTTCATAACCGATAGAGACATGTAATCTCTATTGGTTTTGAGAATGGAACCGATAGAGATAATTGAGATAGTTGGTCTTCTGGTAACGCTATACATCTATCGCGTAAAAATCGACAGTGATAGCCATTTGTAATTATCACTGTCTAGGAACTTTGTATCACCACCAAAACCGATCTAGATGACGAACAAAAATCAATCCAAATGATCATTTTTATAGTAGTGTCTACAGCTGCAGATAGCATGACGCTTGATAAAAGAAATGTTTAACCGCGGTGACAAAATGAAAATCTGTTCCTTAATTAAAGAAAGGTCATACAAAAACAAGGGCGGCAGCAGGGGTACGTAGTAGCCGGCAAAGGGCTCCTTCCAACTCATGCATCCGCAAAACTAATCTACAGCTACTTTATTGCGAGGCCAATCTGGCTGCAGAGCCTGCATGCTTCAACTAATCCCTAGCTGGATTGCTTATGCATGCGATGTCGACATGGACCTTGGCTCGCAGACTCGCAGTCGCAGCTTACGTTAATCTGACAGATAATGCGGTTTTGTATTCAGAACTACAGCAGGAGCACAACTGCAACGCATGCAGCAGGAACTTGGCAAGGACGTACGATTACCCGGCCGCTAGCTATTTCTTTCCGTGTATTTGGATGGAGAATGCCACAATCCACTACAGGCATAATTAATGTTCGACCTGAAAGGAGGACGCAACACATGCATCCGAAAAATGAAATGAATCCTCACTCGACACTTGAACAGTCCCAACATACCAAGGAGTCTTTGACCCCTCGAACATGCAGGCGCTAACGTGCGCACATAAGTTTAAATTGTATAGCTCGCTGGAGATTAAATCATAACGTGCCGCATACAAGTTTAATTAGAGTCTGTAAAACCTGTCACGCTCGTTTCCAAAGAGGAAAACGTCAAGCTGCCGAGAAAAACGCATCGATCAAGTAGGCCCCCGCCGGACGCAACGGGCGTAGAAGAAACACGCCAATCGCGCGCATCCGGCCGCGGTGCCGAGCGCTGCGGCCTGCGGGTCCATCGCACACTTTCCATTTGTTTTATACTCTTTTCTTATTCTTAGAGAAGGTTGAGCCCGGCACGGACAAAACTTTCCGTTCCCCGCACGCGCTCCGCGGCCGCCCCGACCCCAACGCGGCGTACGCCGCTCCATTTGCCACCCTCGCCTCGCGGTAATTTGGCAAGTAGCAGGGATTTACTATTGCTCAGACGTACGTACTTTTCATCGGCGCGTGAACTAACATCGTTAAATGATGCATACAGTAATTATAATTAATACGTGTAACAAAATACGAGGCGCGTGAGCTAACATCGTTAAATGATGCGTACAGTAATTATAATTAATACGTGTAACAAAATACGAAAAAGAAGTGCAATGCCCTCAATTTGAGGAAACTATAAGAATTATCGTTGATAGTTGGATGAAAACCACTAGTATTGAACTGATTAGTTAAGGTTTAAATCTAGTTCGTGTATCCGAATCAAACAAATTCTTAGTGTTAAAATGTTGCAACGTTTGAAAAAAAACAGTGGTAATATTGAAAGATAATTGTTGTAACAATTTGGGGAACATCTGCAACAAAATAAATCGAGGTAGACACGTCCATGGTTCACAAAACCGCCGAAAACCGTTAGAAAACAGCGGTTTTCGAGCGTACCACTCCGGTTTGAGATGCAAAACCGCTCGGTAAACCGGTCTAATTAAAAAACAAATTAAAATTTTTTGAAAAATTTGAAAAAATTTGTATATCCGGTTTTTCGCGTAAAACCGCTGAAAACCGTTTTCGAAGAGGTCGGGTTAGTTTTTCGTAAAACCCTAGCGGTTTTTCGTAAAAACCGAGCGGTTTACCGTGAAAAACCGAACGGATTTCAAATTTTTTGGATTTTTCAACTCTTCGGTTTTTGACGGTTTTTTGGCGGTTTTTCGCGCGGTTTTTGCGAAAACCGTACCGTGAAAACCGAACCGGTTTTGCTAATTCGGTTTTGTAAACCCTGGACACGTCACATCTAACAAGAGTGCAAAAAGCCCATCGATTTACAGCAAAAAATCTCGATGTTGCAACGGTTGTTGCTGATTGTTGCACATGTGAAATCAAAATATTGCAACAAAAAATACAAAAAAAAATACTTCTTACAATAATGAGAACAATGTGTGCAACAATTTGCGAAATCATCTGGAACAACTAACATAAACAAATGCAAAAAATAAATTACTAGAATATTTTGAGAGTATGGACCGCAACAAAACCATGCACTCCTTGTAACAAATGAGAAAGAATGCTGCAACAAACTGATTATGTGAACTCTAGGGTGACATGACTTCTTCCCTACAAGATCCGTCCTCCTCCCCTGACAAGATCTTACAACAACAGCTTCCTCCACACCAAATCAGGCGACAATGGCCTCCTCCCCACCAGACCCAGCAACAACGACCTCTCACACAGAGAGAGGGAACTGCTTGCAGGTCACCGGAGACGAGGAGGCCAGCAAAGGGTATGGAATGGTCCTCAATCACCATTGTGACCGCATACTTAACCGTGACGCTACTAGAAGGAGGTGCTTTGTAGCATTGGTGTGAGCGAGGAAGTGGTTGATGACGCTGCCAATGTGGTTGGGATTGCGTTCCTCGCTGTTGCCATTGTCGAACGGGGAATAAGAGATACTTGATTAGGCAAGAGGAAGAAATGTGAGGAGGAAGATTTGTGGCCTTGTAAGGACTCGAGGGAGGAGAGAGGAGAAACATATATATGTAGTTGAGGAGACAGTAGAGAGATAGGGATCCATCTGGGTTTACGAGTGAGTGTACGAGGTATTGATTGTTCGGGTGGACGAAGACAGGGAGTGTTTCCGAAGGCAATACGAACGAATCGTACGGTATCTCCCACTGACCGGGCTCGGGCGTGCCCGGGCTGTCTCGCGGTGCATGTCATCTTCACAGAGGCCACGTACGCCACGACGGGACGAGCTGTAACAAACAAAACGACGGGTTGCCTTGCCCGGCCGCCTATAATAGAACCCTTCGTTGCATTGCCAGCTTGCCATCGCATTCCCGCTCGGCATTTGGAGTTTTGGAGTGTTGTGTGACCTGTGAGTTTGTGACTTGGGGTTGGGGTTTTACTCCAGCTTGTGAGGGTAGGAAATGGCGACGACCAGCGTGGAGGGCCTGCCCGCCGACGTGCTGGCCTGCGCGCTGCGCCGCCTCGACGGCCCGTCCCTGGCCGCCGCGAGCTGCGCCACCGCGGGCCTCAGGGAGCTCGCCGCAGACCCGGACACCTGGCGATCGCTCTGTTTCGCGCAGTGGCATTCGCTGGCTGCCCAGCCCCGACTCCTCTCTGCCGTATCACCTCGGCGCCTCTTCGCCGACGCCTTCCCCTTCCCGTCCCGGGACGCTGCCCCCCGTGCCGGCGCTGAGGAGCTTCCCGGCGTGCTCATCTCAGCCGTGGATGTCTACTACAAGGGCGCACCCCTCCTCTCCCGCGTCGTCGAGACCTCTACGTCGTCCTCCTGGTTCCTCACCTCGCCGTTCTGCGTTGACGCCGTGGACTGCAAGAACCAGGTGCCGGCGTGCTCGGTCTCTCCGGCGGAGCTGGAGCTGAGCTGGATTGTGGTAGACCCCAACAGTGGCCGGGCGGTGAACGTGTCGAGCCGGCGGGCGGTGGCCGTGGACAGGCACTGGTACACCGGCGAGACGCTGGTGAGGTACGCGGTGGTGCTCGGAGGGTGCAAGTTCGAGGCCACCGCCACCTGCTCGGAGGAGACCGGTCACTTCAGGGAGGTCAGACTCACCGTCGAGGACGTCGACGGAGCGGCTGTGAGTGGCGAAGGCAGCCTGCGGCTTCTTGCGGCGGCGATGGCTGGGCCGAGGAAGGGAGGGGAGAAGGAAAGGGAGGAGGCCAAGAGGAGGTACGATGAGTTCGTGAGGAGCAAGAGAGGGAGGAAGGAGTCCAAGGCCAGGAGGGAGGTGCTCGTCGACTTGTGCTGCTCTGCCGTCAGCGTCGTCGCCGTGTTCAGCTTCCTCGCCGCCGTCGTGCTCCGGTAGTCTTGTGACTATTCCATTAATGCAGTGAAACATCAGCGAAAGTTTTTTTTCTTCTTTTTTGGTTGCTCTTCAACAAGGAAATTTTAAGTATGCACATACTTGTGGCCTGTGGGAGCTAGAGATGTTTTTCAGCATATCACTAAATGTTGAGATGTTAATTAGGCACTGCTCCTCATGATACATGTACAACAATTTTTTCGTTTGAAACAAAACATAGAGAAAGAAAAGAAAAGAAATTTGATTAGCGTCCGTTGCATCCTACTCCTACTTATTGAAGCAAAGAATCCCATTTGCACTATCGAACCTGAAAGTTCAGGCAGTTCAAGGCCACACGTACAGTATTCACAATTAACTCTTGTGGTCTACTAATCTGTCACGGGAAAGAAAGGTCCATGTTGAATACTGTACTGGCGATACTTCCCGCTATCTGGCGGTCAATGGGGGCATCTTTGTCAAACTGCAGTTTTATGATCGAAATGCAGTCAACGTATATTATACTCTGCCGTTCGAGACCTGTTCAAAGAAACGCACCATTGATCGGGCCTCTTCATAGTTCAAAGCACGGGAAAATACCTTGTGTAGACACTAATATGCTAGCTCAAATCCTCAAACTGGATTGACCACACTTTGAACTCTCCCTGGTTCACTCCCTGACGATAGTTTCAAGACATTTAGTCGTAGTATGATGATTTGGCAAAGCCATATCCTTTTGGTCGAGTAAAGCTGCTGCACTGAGACAAGTGTTAAGAATAGCCGTATGGGCAAATTATGAAGGGCAGCAGTTATAGCGGTTTTTAATATTCAAAAATGTGTGTTTTGATTGCACCTTTTCATTATGTATATAAAGGGGCTTTGCCCATTGTAATGAATATAGATTTTATTGAATAGAAATTTTCTTTGGTTACTCTCTTTGCTAATAGACTCAAACACGTTATCAGCACTGTCTCGACAAGATCATTCTCTCTAATTATAGCATTTTTTCTAATTGCTCAAACTGCAAACACATGGAGGAGGCGTTGCCGGAGTCATTAGTGCGAGCGTGGTTAGAACACATGATTCGGCGGGTGTAGGCGGAGTTGTGCGCAACGCTCAAGGTGGATGGCAGCAAGGGTGCGCATTTCCGGGAAGACGCGTGGACGCGCCCGGGCGACGGCGGCGAACCAGCCCAGTGTTGCATGGCGGTCGCGTGTTCGAGAAAGCCACCGTGAACGTGTCCGTTGTGTACAGCGTCATGCCCCCCGACGTGTACCGTGAGCAACGGCGCGGCCCCACGCCACATCGGTGCGAGCGGCGGCGCGTCCCGATGCTGCGGAGGCGCAGGTCCAAGGTGCAGCAGCGCGACCTCATGGCGAGGGCGTAGTGGCGGCACCGGTGGTGCCGGAGGCGATGGCCCATGATGCAGTGCTGCTCGCCGGCGACGAGCCGGTCGGAGGTAGCCCGACCTCCAACCAGCGACGGTGACGGCTGTGAGGACTAGGATTGGAAACCCTAGCCTCCCATGGTTGGGAATTTTAAAGGATACCCCTTTTCTAAAAACAGTCCTTAGGAATGCAGAAATTGCATTTCGATTCAGCCAAAAAAATAAAATAAAAATTTGCATTTTTAGCCCTTAGGGTTTCTTGTATTTAACCTCGCCCATTACTGTGAGGTCTACACTTGTTGTCAAAACAACTAGTGATTACCTTCATGATGTTTAAACCAACGTCTGTTGATACATAGTCAATATTCTTAGCTGCAACTGTAGTGTCGCCCGCCCCTATGGGATGGAGTCTAAGACATTTGCAGCAACTTAGTTGCATGTATTGTATTGAAAATCTACACTAATTTAAAAAAATCTGGAAATTTTATATAGACCTTTATTTACTGATTATGTTCATAAACAATGCTTAGCAAATTTACTTTGATTAAGTAAATTAATGAACACATTTTAAATATGTAGGATATGGCTAAAGTATCCAAGAAAATATTTCCTGAACTTGCCTTGGATGGAAGTAATTACCTTACATGGGCAATAGATGTCAAAATATATTTGACAACCACCAATCTTATTAACACTATTATGAACCCTGCGGAAGGTGCCAATCCAATAAATATGAATACACAATGCTCATCTCTGCATTTCTTGAGACATCATCTTCATCCTGATTTAAAAGCTGAATATTTGATGGAAGAATCATTTAAAAATTGTTATACTGCCTGAAGCCCAATGAGAATGGTTAGTCTTACGGTTTTAAAATTTTAAATCTATGGCAGAATATAATTCTGCAATCCATAAGATCAACTCTAAGTTGCAGTTTTGTGAAAAACAAGTTTCTGACGCAAATATGATGGAGAAAACTCTATGTACTTTTCATCCATCTCTGAGAATATTGCAACAGCAATATCGTCAACAAAAATATACAAAGTACTCAGAGTTGATCTATACTTTACTTTAGGCAGAGAAACACTATGAACTTCTTATGAAGAATCATCATGCTCGTCCTACTGGGACACTGAGTGTGCTAGAAGCACATGCAAATACTCAGAAGGCTAGTAGTAGCCATGGTCACAAGAAAGACCATAAGAAAAAGGGAATAAGGAACAAGATGCAGAAAGGTAAAGGTAACAATAAAGGCAAGGGAATGGGAAAAGAAAATTTCAAGAAGAACAATCTTGTGGACAAGTCTCAGTCTTGTTACAAGTGTGGATGCAAGGAAATTTTGGCACGTGAGTGCCGCACCCCAAAACATCTTTTTGAATTGTATCTTCGATCCGTTGGAAAGGGCAAGAAGAAACAAGGGGACAAAATTGAGAGTCATTTCACTTCAAAGACAAATGATATTCTGCCTGTTGGACAGACAGAACCTATTGAGAGCCAAGGCATGGCTCTTGATAATGAACAAGTGGACCAAGGCAACTCAAGCAATACAGATGACATGCTCGTAGAGTATGAAGATCAAGATCTGTTTGGAGACACAAAATAGTCTCTTTTGTTATCCCCAAGTTATGTTATCAGTCTAATTGTTCTACATATTTATTTGTAATCAATAGATAATAATAGTTCAATAGGTATATATGTATTGCTCAATGTGAGCATGTGGTATTGTAATTCCACAGAACATGGATTTGTATTTATATGTTTATACATATAAATAAATATTTATATATATGGCCTTTGCATATTCTATATAAGAGTTTAAATTCATGACTGAAATTTTTTTACTCTATGTTATAGAATTTCCGTGGAGCAATCAGATGGATGAAGAAATTTATCTTGTGGATAGTTGCACCACTAATACAATATTAAGGGAGACAAAATATTTCCATACTCTTACAAAAATGAAAGGAAATATTATGACAATCGCTGGAAGCGATGCTTTGATTGTTGGTTCCGGTAGAGCCACAATAATTCTCCCTATGGCTACAAATATTGTAATTAAGGATGCTCTTTTATATCCTGATTCAAAGCGTACACTATTAAGTTTCAAAGATATCAGTATGAATGGCCTCCACGTGGAGACTAATAGTGAGAGCGGTGATGAAACCTTGCTCTTAGCTAAATACAACGGATATGAAAAACAAGTGGTTGAAAATTTTCCTTCCTTCTCATCTGGATTGTACTACACATACATAAGACTCGAGTCTCATGTTACGATGAAACAATATTTAAAGACCTAGATCGTTTTAAGATATGGCATGATCGTCTAGGTCACCCAGGTTTGGGTATGATGCGAAATATTATAAATTATTCTGATGGCCATAAAATTACAAGTTCAAATTTTTCCAAAATCTGGAGATTTTATATTCACTGCTTGTGCTAAAGAAAAATTAATTATATGGTCTTCATATCTTAAAGTTAAAGATGAATTACTAAATTTCTTGTAAAGAATTCAAAGTGATATATGTGATCCTATTCAGCCCTTATCAAGGCTATTTAGGTATTTTATGGTACTATGTGATGCATCTACAAAATGGTTCCATGTAAGTTTGTTATCTACATGGAACCATGCATTTGCAAAATTAATGGCCCAACTTATAAAGTTAAAAGCCAATTTTCCTGAAGAAAGGATGAAGATAATTCCTTTGGATAATACCGCTAAATTTTCCTCACGAGCATTTAATGATTATTGTATGGTTTCGGGCATTAATGTAGAACATTCTGTACCATATGTCCACACACAGAATGGGTAATAGAATCATTAATCGAAAGGATTAAACTCATATTGTTTCCCAATGCAGTTAGTACGTGGAAATGAACCAAGTATTTTCCATCTGTGAACATTTGGTTGCACTATTTATAGGGATGACAGAAATACCCATGGATCTGTGTACCCGCGGGTACCCGACCCGATGGGTCCGGGTCTGGGTCCGAATCTGGACCCATGGGTATTTTGATCAGGCCCGAGTCCGGGTCTGGGTCCGAGTACGAATATAGACCCGTGGGTATACTAGACCCAGACCCGAAACTACTGTCACATGGGCCCAACTCAACTCAGCAGGTAAAGCTCTAGACGGCCCAAACCTATTTCTCCAAGCGTGCGGTGGCCACTAGCTAGACATGAGAACTCAAGACCTCAACTCAAGTATATTCCCTACACCTACAGCCTCAGTCCACGAACTCACAAACCCTAGCCGCCTCAGTCCACGTCTCCATGAACTTACGCGGCGTCGTGATGGCCCCGATCCGCGCTGTCGTCGTCCCATCGTCCCCGAAGGCCCCGCGCCTACCCCAATCCACGCCGCCGACCCCGATCCGCGCCGTCGTCCCCGAAGGCTCCGCGCCGACCGGTCTGACCTCGATCCACGCCGCCACCAGCCGACCCCGATCTGCGCCGCCACCGGCTGACCCCGACTCCCCAAGCCGTCAAAGGCTTCCCGTCGTCCTCGAAGAGCCCGTCTCCCCGTCGTTCCCGAAGGCCCGCACCGATGCCGATCGGCCGATCCGCGCTGCCATCGGCCGACCCCGACTCCTCGAGCCGGCAAACCTCTGATTTGGCAGTGAAATCCATATGCTCCCCGAGCCGACGAGCCTCTGGTAGTTGCAATCGTTCTGTAATCCATATGCTCATCTAGTTGAAGCTTTAGCTCATCTTCCCTTTAATCTTTCCTAACATTGGTATGATGTCTAACATTTTACATAGTTGGTGGTTTGCCTATGGTGGTCGTGCTGATGAGCCTCTGATTTGTGCAGTGAAATGGTGTCTCCGGATAGAGGTAACCCTAAGTCAGCGGAGCTGGAAACACCGGTGGCAGTGCAGAACTCATCTATAGGAGATCAAAGCTCCGACGTGGGTCAAGGTTATCATCACAGGGCAATGAATCCAAAACAGTTGAAGCTGGTAATAAAAGAAAACTAAGATCTAAAGTGTGGGAAGAGTTTGAACATATATTGATTAATGGGAAATGGAAAGCTGTTTGTGGGTATTGTAATGCTAAACTTAGTGGAGACACATCTCATGGAACTTCACATTTATCAAAACACTTGAGTACTTGTGGTGCAAAAAATGCAATGGGTCCAAAGCAGAAAAAACTGAGGTTGACAAAGGGAGAAGAAGGGAGAGTGGATGTAGAAAACTATATTTTTGATCAAGGTGTTGCTAGGAAGGAGCTAGCATTGATGATATGTGTTCATGAATATCCTTTATCTATGGTTGATCATGAAGGCTTTAAGAAATTTTGTTGTGCATTACAACCAATGTTTAGGATGGTCTCAAGAAATACTATTAGAAAGGATGTATTAGGTATGTATGAAGTGCAAAAGGCCTTGATGATGAAGTTTTTTGCAAATTTCAAGAATAGAAATTGTTTGTGGCACTTATTTCATATTTTTTGTTATATATAAATCTAAAAAATTCTTTATTTTGTTGTACTAGGTTCATGTATGTGCTATGTCCACATACGGCGGAGGTTATATGTCAAGCTTTGCATAATTGCCTTGTTGAGTGGCATCTTGAGAACAAGATATCTACAGTTACTTTGGACAGTTGCTTATCGAATGACAAAGCTATTGGGGAATTGACAGATAAGCTGGATTCTAACTCACTCATGTTGCCTGGTAGATTAGTTCATATGCGGTGTTGTGCCCATATTTTGAACTTGATTATGCAAGATGGAATGAGTGTCATGGAAAAGGGCATCGAAAGAGTGTGTGATACTGTTGCATTTTGGTCGGCAACAACTAAAAGACATGAAATGTTTGAAAAGATGGCCCGCACTATGAGCATAACATACAACAAAAAATTGTCTCTTGATTGTAAAAAAAGATAGAATTCAACTTATTTGATGTTACAAGTTGCCTTGCAGTATCAAGAAGTTTTTAATCGTCTGAAGCTACAAGTTAAATTGTTTACTTGTTGTCCTACTTTAGAGGATTGGCGGTTTGCAAAGGAGGTATGTGATAGGCTGAAAATATTTTTTGACATCACTGAGTTGTTATCAGGCACTAAGTATGTTACAGCCAATCTTTTCTTTCCCAAAATTTGTGGCATTAATTTAGCAATAAGAAAATGGCAATTGAGTGATAATGAACTTTTGCAAAAAATGTCTGAGGAAATGAAGATAAAATTTGATAAGTATTGGATAGATGTTCATGGTCTTATGTCAATTGCAACGGTCCTTGATCCAAGATTTAAGACTCATATGTTGCATGCATTGTATGGGTCTATATATGGACATGAACACGCAACTGCAAAGGTTGATGACATAAAGAAGCTTATGTTGGATTTATTGTTAGAGTATCAAGAGATTTCTGAAATTATGGGTACATCTGATGCCACTAGCATAGCTTCTGACCAACTTGGAGTAGATGAAGTATTTCATATCTTTGATACTTATATGTCTTCTCAGCCTACAAGTTGTGCTTCTCATGTTCGGTCAGAGTTAGATTTATACTTGGAAGAACCTCTTTTGCCTAAAACACAAGAGTTAGATATCATCATTTGGTGGAAGTTTGGAGGTATTAAGTACCCAACCTTGCAAAGGATAGCTCATGATATATTGCCAATTCCTGTAACAACTGTGGCATCTGAATCTGCATTTAGTACAAGTGGCAGAGTGCTTAGTCCACATCAAAGTCGCCTTGCCCCTAATATGGTTGAAGCACTTATGTGCATGCAAGCATGGTCATCTGCGGATATGCTAGGTAACATTAAATATTTGCATTCCATTTCATCTGTTTTATTTCATTTTCTAACTATTGCTAATTTTTCTCTTAGGAGATACTTCTTCTAACTTCTTTGCAATCAGAACTGCTCTCGAGGATGAAGAAGAGATGATTGAAGATGAAACTAGTATCACCAGTTTATGAAGAGATGATGGAAGATGAATCGAAACTGTTCTTAGATTGTTGGCTTGTTTCTAGCTAGAAGAAAACATTTTGAACTTGTAGCCTGTTTAATGCCTTAATCATGTACTTGTTGTTTGCCAGTTGAACCAGTTTATGAGTTACCAGTTGGTATGTTTATTTTTGTAGGCTTGTTGTTTGCTGGAAATCTGAAATGCTGAACATATGAAATGCTGCAATGCTCCATTCTAGTATTCTACTCGAAGTTCAAGTAAAAAAGTTACATACACTGCCATGTCTTATAACAAATGTTTTACATTCTGTCGAGATGCAGAGTTATATATTGTGGTATATTGTGGGCTGCTCTATCAGTAGTGATGCCAAACCCTTTGGCTGGATCAATGAATAGGGTAAATGGTACCGAAAAAATTAGAAAGTTGGTAATTCCTGTTAGTGCTGTAGTAGGCATTACTGCCATATCTAGAGCATTTGTTTTAGGAAATGATGTTGTATGTCATTCTTTCTTTTGCTATCTTGAAAACTATGTATAGCTAAGTGTTTGTCCTATCTGTCTAATTATTTGCTATGACCAGGGGCATGCATACAATTCGTTTCCAAAGATGGGTGACACTTGTATTCCAGAAGATGTGTTCAGTATGGAGCCTTTCATATGAAATTTCTTCGAGAATACATCTACTGTGTAGGTAACTTTTTCTCCTCATGGTATGACTTTACAGCTCTGAAAACCATGCTGTCTTGAAGTACCCAGCATCATTGTAGCTTCTCCATGGAAGAATTCGGGTCCAGGTACCCAGTCGGGTCCGGGTACCTGCCGGGTCTGGGTCTGGGTCCAAGCTTGGACCCGTGACTGACTTTGGGTCTTGGGTCCGGGTCCACGGAGGTTGGACTCGGAGGTACCCGGACCCGTTGCCATCCCTAACTATTTATGTGCCAATTCCACCACCACAGCGTACACAAGTGGGTCCTTATAGAAAATTGGGGATCTATATGGGGTATAATTCTCCATCAATAATAAAATACCTTAAGCCATTGATAGGGGGATCTGTTTACGGCTCGGTACGCTGATTGTATTTTCGATGAGAACGTTTTTTCAGCATTAGGGGGAGATAAGTACCACAATGAATGCTAAGAAATAAATTGGGATGCCAAGGGCATTCGGTCTTTTGACCCACGTACTAATGAATATGAATTGGAAGTTCAGAGAATTATAAATTTGCAAAAGATTGCAAATGAACTGCCAGATGCATTTACAGATCATAAGAGAGTTACTAAATCTTATATACCTATTGTTAATGCACCAGAGAGAGAGGAGGTAGCTCAGAAAACCACTCATGCTCATAATGATATGAAAGGGGAGAACTCCGGTTGCACAAGACTTAGTTTCATGGAGACGTATGTAGAAACAAAAGACCAACACAGATACATTATCCCAATCAGTAACTAAAAATAAGAAAAATGGTAACCATCTTAGTGTTAGTAATCCCAGCAAAGAAGTGCGCACAAATTCAGATGCTGGGACATCGGAACCCTTAAACTCAATCGTTGTGAGAAATCACGATGAGTCAAAAGGAATAAATGAGGAAATTTCCACAAACTATGTTAATTTAAGAGAATTGTACAAGAGAGATACTACTATTGTCGTCATTTAATTTGCCACAAAGATTGCTAAATCTTTTTAAATGGATCCAGGACCTAAGTCCATGGCAGAGTGCATGAAGCGCTCAGATTTGGTCAAATGGAAAGAAGCAATTGAGGTAGAATTGCGCTCGCTTAATAAAAGAAAAGTATTTGGTCCTATTGTACCAACTCCTAAAATATCTCCTGTTGGAAATAAATGGGTCTTCATTCGAAAAACAAATGAAAATAATCATGTGGTAAGATATAAAGCGAGACTTGTAGCACAAGGGTTTACGCAGAGACCCAGCATCGATTACGATGAAACATACTCTCCTGTAATGAGTGAAATTACTTTTCATTATTTAATCTCATTGGCAGTTAATATGAATTTAACTATGCAGTTAATGGATGTTGTGATCGCATATCTATATGGGTCACTTGATTCGGACATTTACATGAAAGTTCCTGAAGGGATTAAACTTTCGAATCATAAAGTAAATATTAACATGTATAGTGTCAAATTAAGAAATCACTATATGGATTAAAACAATCGGGAAGAATATGGTACAACCGACTAAATGAGTTCATTTTGAAGAAAGGGTACTCAAATAATGATGATTGTCCTTGTATGTTTATAAAGAAATCCCAAAATAGATTTTGCATAATCTCAGTATATGTTGATATTTTGAATATCATCTGAACCACAGAGGATATTAAGGAAGCAAGTAAACATCTTATGACGGAATTTGAAATGAAGGATTTAGGTAAAACCAAATTTTTCTTAGGTTTACAACTTGAGCATATTCATGATGGAATATTAGTACACCAGTATGCCTATATCCAAAAGATATTGAAAGGTTCAATATGGACAAGGCATATCCGTCTAAAACACATATGGTTGTGAGATCCCTTAATAGGGATAAAGACTCATCCAGACTAAGGAGTAAGAACGAAGATATTCTAGGATCAGAAGTCCCATATCTTAGTGCTATTAGAGCATTAATGTATTTAGCAAATTGTATCAGGCCTGATATTGCATTCAAAGTCAATTTATCGACCAGATTTAGTGCTGACCCAAAAAGAAACATTACAATAGCATTAAAAATATCTTCAGATGTCTCCAAGGTACACAAGATCTTGGATTATTTTATAAGAAAAATCAAGATATGACCATGATGGATATACGAATACTGGCTATCTATCTGATCCTCACAGTATCAAATCTCAGACTGGATTTATGTTTCTTTATGGTGGTACAGTCTTTTCATGGAAGTCTAACAAACAGACTTAGTGGCCACTTCCACTAATCATTCTGAAATAATTGTATTATATGAAGCATCACGTAAATGTGCATGACTTCATAGAATGATTAACCGCATTCAAAAATCATGTGGTATTAATTCAATGGAATCTCTTACTATTATCTATGAAGATAATGCCACTTGTATTATTCAAATGCAAACATGTTATATCAAAAGCAATATAACAAAACATATTGCTCCTAAATTATTCTATCCTCATGAACTCCAAAAAAGTGGGGAGATGGAAATTTTGCAAACAAAGTCTTGTGATAATTTATCTGATTTATTAACTAAATCCCTACCAAAATCATCATTCCAAAAATATGTTGTGAGATTGGTATGAGAAGACTTTTGAGTTACAAGGTTTAGGGGGAGTAAACTACTAAACCATAATCTGTTTAAATGATCTCAAAGATCATATATTGTACTCTTTTCTTTATATAAGTTTTCTTTATAGATTTCTTATATAAAGGTTTTTAATGAGATAATTTAAAATATAAGCTTATATGTGCTAATGTTGTTGTTTTTTCATAAAATTTTCGGAAGAAGTTTTTAAGGCATATGCATATTTTATAATTTGCCTAAAGAGGAATGTTAAGAAATAAACATATAGGCAAATTGCAGAGGACAACAGTTATAGCAGTTTTTAATGTCCAAAGAGATGTCTTTTGATTGCACCTTTTCATTATGTATATAAAGGGGCTTTGCCATTGTAATGACCACATATTTTATGGAATAGAAATTCTCTTTGGTTACTCTCTTTGCTAGTAGACTCAAACAACAAGAATATGTTTGTACAACCCTTTAAAAGGATTATTTATTCATCGATAAAGGGTGCACAAACCCTCATGTCACTATGACGAGTAAAACACAAACCAGCATGCTTAAAACATATAAACCAACCTGCGATCATATGTACTGTAAGCTCTAGCAACGTAAGCTCCAACCATGTCTCCATATCAGCACATAAAAAGCAGAACTGTCGCCCTCAAAAAAAAAAAAAAAAAAAAAGCACTGTTGCTGCTCTGCAGGCTGCTGCCGCCCCAGCACTTCAAAGGAGCCCAGAATATTAGGCACACCATATAAAAAAAACATTAATAGTCAGGCACAAGGCATCAAGGATACAAATTTCGTTTTGAGCTAAATCTCGGACATGCCCGAAATCCGAAATCTCGGCGAGATTTCGGAAATTCAAATAAAATCCGTTCGAAATATAAAATTCAAATTTCAAATCCGGTTCAAATTCTACCGGGAAATCCGAGATTTCGGCCGAAATTCCCGAGATTTCGGCCGAAATATCCGAGATTTCGGTAAAATTTCAACTGACCAAAAAATGGTCAAAACATGTCAAAAAAATCTGAATTTTTTTGTGGATGATCTTCAACCTAAATCCAATCATATCCGCCCAAAACAAATAAAAATCCGGCAAAAAAAATTGAAATTTCGGCCGAAATCACCGAGATTTCGGCCGAAACGGGCGAGATTTCATTTACACTGTAGCATTTCGATTTTTTTTCAAATTTTTTTACCGGACCGGATTTTAAATCTCGGAGGGATCCGAAATCCGAAATCTCGGCCGAGATTTCGGATTTCGGACCGAAATTTGGAACCCTGCAAGGCATCAGTTTTGACCTAGTATTGAGTTGTATAGCAAGCATCAATCAGTACACATTTCATAATGAAAAGAGTAACAAAACTGGATTACGTTGTAATCTTAATCCGCTCATAATTCACAATATCCCTTGCTCCTGACAATCACAATCATACAGATTAAAGTTTCAGTTCCAATTTTGTTGGCTTCTTTCCATCAGCGTTAGAAGTACATGAAGGGACAACATGATGTCGAAACAAAACACATTTCCTGGGAGCTGTGCAGTCGCTCAAAATTGGGGTATACCACCAAAAGAAAAGCTAAGCTTTTGTACAGGCCGTTCCATGGTTATTATTCTTCCTCTGAACAATATAAACAGAATACATGTGACTCTGTTAATCAGAATATAATTTTACTGTAATGAACACAGAAGAGAAGTTGAAAAAGAATAATACACTCCAACTTATGATCACTCTCATCCCACTGTCCACCCTCGTTCTGCAATCACCTCACGAACACGTGTGGCAACTTCAATAGCATCACGCAGAGGAGGGTAGCTCCAGCTATTTGAAATCTACACGGAAAAAAGAGAAGTGATAAGCAATGCAAGTATATCCTTGTGAATTGTCAACCCAGAGGAAATCTCCAAAAATAAATTACTTGAAAAACTTCCAGCGATCCATGTAGCTACTTCAATAGCATAAATTATTTTGCTGATTTTCATCCTTCTATCAGTATATCTACTAAAATCTTCTGCATGGTGGGACAAGCTATACAATTTAAATCATATAAGCACCAATGTGCAATAGAACTTGCATTTGCCATCTAATAGAGTTCATGCACCACATCGAGATAGGTCTAAATTTCTAATGTATTTTGATTTGAGCCTTGTCATAAAAAGTTATCGCAGCCATAACTATAGTATTTCCCACAGGAACTCTAATTGATAGCAAGAACAAGCATAAAGCATCTGTGCTACAGTAATTGTGTAAATGAATTCGTGAAGCATGAGATTCTATTAGAGAAGTGCAGCAGGGACAAAAAAGGGAAAAGTTAGGGGTGGGTTAGGATCAAAATTAACAAAAGCAGAGAGTTCAGAAACCAAGATGCACAGAAATTAAGTTCAAGCGACAAGGTTCAGGATTTTGTAAAGAAATAAATCAATGATATTGATAAGTACTATAACGATGTTGGAAAGAAACGAATGTACCCAAACAGGGTATGCTTAAATTATCAAGTAGGCACTGCAAAACGAATTGTCATCAACAGGATTGGCAGACTTACATCTTCCAATCCAGTGAAAGGACGTGCAACCCCTCGCTCACGTATAGTCTTGTGAAAAGCTGAAAACTTCCACTTACAATGCTCGGCCCCAATAACATATACAGGCTTCCTGTAACAAATGTGATTGGATGCTAGTCATGCAACCTCGTAAAAAAGTTTGGCACTTGCCAGAAGTAATGCAAATAGAAAAACAGCTCACCCTGTGCTACACGCCTCACTTAGCATACTTATTGAGTCTGCTGTTATGACAAAAGCATCAGCCCAGGCAAGATGGCCCAGGTGAGGGTTAGGTTCTGCAGAAATAAAATTAGCTCATCACAAGTTGAACAACTTGCATAAAGAACATAAAGACTGAATAACTTAGTAGTATTTTTCAGAATCTACCTTCCCCATCCCAAATATAGATCTTAGGATGTCCAGTAAACTCTTTAAATATAATATCAGATATCTGTCAGCAGACAATTAAATTTAAATGTCAAGTTTACTAAATTATATTATAACAACCAACCAGATTACCAAACATTCTACCTTTCGTGGTGTTCTCCGGGAGAATGAAATTCTGACACTCCCACAGCTGTCTAGCACATTATACAGTGAAGTTATGAGCTGCCTAGCAAGGTCTACACCATATTTACAGTTCCCTGAGCATTAACAAACAACACATTAGATCATCTTGGATCGGAGTATGAAAATCAATCATTGAACACATATAGAAACTGCAATCAAAGCACAAGAGAAGGCATGACCGCGTGATTAAAGGCCAACAGGTCCTCAAAAAAAAGGCCAACAGGTATTTTGTTACCTCTCCACAAAGTTAGAAAAGTCAAACTTCCACCATGATAGTTTATAGTACTTTTGAAAAAGAGTAAAGAAAAAAAAAATCATGGCGGTGCAATGCTTTGCTAATTACCAGATTCGCAATAACCCCGCATACTACATACCGGATTCGTCGACCCTGAGTTGATTTGCGGCACGGATTGCTATGGAATTTGGGAGAAAAAGTGGTGTACCACAACCCTATACTGCATTCCTGGCAACTGCGGATTTGCACGTACTTTAAAGAACAATATCAAAGGTGTGGTGCTCATATTAATCTACTATGCTGGCAAGCTGTAAGCATAAATTTTAACTTGTTATCCAATTGAATCACACAATACATGTACCAATGCAGCTAGCTGAACTTCATCGACCTCATGTTTATATTCTGTGAAATGAAATCCAGGATAACATGGCAAAGCGGTATATCAGAATCAACAAACTAATATTATATTAATCTTGGAGCCCAAAAAAATTTTCTTGGAGAGGCAAAATTGTGGATTCTTTTTCCATGAAAAGTTCTTTTGCTTTGATGATGGTAAGGCATCTTTATGTTGTATCCTTATTAGTCGCAGCAATCTCATAATTTTATTAGTACACTAGCATCACTAATAACCTAATTTTCCCTTGCTAAAATTAATCAGATATCAAACCTCCCTTGAGGTCATCAGACTACACAGCAAGCACGTCAAATGCGAACTCCTCAAAATGAAGAAAAGTCCTACAGTTACTAAAGAAAATAATGAATTTACCCACTATATGCATTAAACTAGCCACGTCCAATGGTATATCAAACAGACAAATATAGGTACAATTATCTCAACACAAGAAGGTAAATCATCGTATTAAGATATCGTTGCTTCTTTTTTTTGTGTGTGTATGCTTGCATAGCGTTCCATTTCACAGAGTAATCATTAAAGTGCAACCATTGGCATTTGTCTAGATTTACTTGGCATCCAACTCAAAACAGGACTAGCATATGCAAACACATACATAATGACATGTCCAGAGAGAGAGAGAGAGAGAGAGAGAGAGAGCTACTTGTGGGTCCCCCAATGTTGACAATTAGCAATGGCTTAGGCAAAGGAGCAAGTTCATCATGCCAGGCTATAGCAGCAAGACGTAGTGCAGCAGAATCAGCTTGATGTAGCGCACCAACAGTAAGTACCTGAACTTTCAAATTCCAGAATCAGCATGGTATAACAGTGCAAGTGATGCTCCATTTATGAGTAATGAGAAAGCAGCATACCACATTCCTCCCAGGCGGTTCTCGTGGAGTAATCCATCTCCGGAACAGGCGTGGAACTTCTTGCTGTCCACTCATAGTTAAAGCATAGTAATCATGACGAGGAGTGACCACCAAATCAAACCTATCAAGGCGAGACCTGGGGTGCTGTATCTGAAATCCAAATAACAATATTATCGGAACAAAATTAAGATTCGTATGACAAGCGGTTGGCTTATTTTGCTGTTATACCGTATTATTAACAAATAACAATGAAACCCGGTGGATTAGGTTTGAATACTACCTGAATGACAAACACATTATCCGAAGCTAAATGCCTTATTGAGCTTGAATATGATATGGTATCCCAGCCACAAGCAATAACTAACGTTGGGCCTTCCCTGAAGAAGAGTAAATTGTCATGATGTCATGGTCACAGCTTAGCATAATATTAGGAAACAAAGAGAGCTACCCTGATTCTGAGAACATTGAAAAACCTGGTGATGTGACCAACAAGCACCACATATGTTTAAGCAAAAACTGATTGGATTCTTTACAGAGCATGTGTGGTTCGCCACTGCCCTAAGTGACAAAAAGCTGAACCCAACAGCCGCGGGAAACGTAAAAGGTATCCTATAAAGAAATATTCAACTAGCTAGTCTTTATTTGTAACAATGAAAATCACTAGACAAATGAATATTATTTCAAATCATCTTAAGAACAGCAGTTCCTCTTGGTTCTCTTGTTCCAACGTTGCCCCTTTGAACCACATTGCATGCAATCATTGGGCTAGACAGTGTTTTTAAGGTGTTGACATTGTGTATGCAATATGCCATGATACCAACAACCACAGCGTGTAAGCAGCTCGAAAGGTTGACGATGTTGAAAATGAAATTGGTACGCCAAAAAGACAGCATAATACAAGAAATTAGGTGATTTTACTGGAATTCCTACGGGCTGTAACTTCTAATTAGCCATGGTAATAAATCAACTATAACCAGTCGCCAAAATCAATGGACTAGACTATCATTTCAGTGATTCAACATAACCATGGAAATGGGGTGGGGGGGGGGGGAGGCTGAACATATGCTATTCCATAGATTTAGAGCTCTTTTACAGTGGATTAAAATCAATATAAGCCGTCCATTGCTTTGAATCTAATGGTTAAAATCAATTTAGATCTAGTTATACTACCACCTATAGTATTGGTAGTAAAATTCACAAATGGGCAAAAGGGGTAAAAAATTATATTATATTATTTGTCCTCTACGGTAAAACACGCTGATGAATGGCTGATGAATAGATAAGAAGCCTCTGAAGATCATTAGGTATTCGGTAAATCCAAAACTATGAACGCATTAGGAAAAGTCTAAAATACCTCTGATGAATGGATAGGAAAAACCTAAAATACTTTTGAGGAATGGATGGTTAGATTTAATTTCTACTACCACTATTTACTACCTACGTTATCTACCGTAAAATTTCTCTAGATTTAAACAAGGGAGCCAAGGGATAACCAGTCAATGGATCCTTACTTGTCGAATGTATCACGAGCGGAGGCCACAATCTTCTTGGTATCCGCCTCCAGAACAGAAGACAAACCAACGGATCCGCCATTCGGGACTCGGTACGGCTTCCTCCCCTGAACCACCGGTGCAAACCTCGTGTTGCGAAAGAACTGCCCGAGCACTTGGTCAATTAACTTATGCATGGAAATGGGGAGGAAGTGCAGCCACTCGTTGATCCCTCCGCTCGGCCTTGTGACGCGCTGCAAGCCCAGCCCGGAGCAAAATTAACAAAATTTATGCTGCAACCACCGGACACGAGCAATCGAACAGAGTCTGCCTGTCCTATCACATCGCGATGCGGCTGTGCAAGAATAGACATGCGACGACGAGTGGTATGTACTAGTAGAAGAGACGGGGTGGGGGGGGGGGGGTACTGACGTAGAGAGCGAGGTGGTCCGCGAGGCCGAGGGCGCGGACGAGGCCCAGGCACTGGTTCTCGGCGCCGGGAGAGCCGTTGCCGATGACGACGGCGCGGCGGACGACGTTGGCGCTGCCGCCGGCGAAGATCTCCGGCGTCTCCATGCCGCCGCCGGGGGGCTCGGGCAGCCGGATGGGCCTCATCGGCCTAGGGTTTGCCCCCAATCCCGACGCTCAGGTGAGGATCGCCAGTTCGATCGGGATGAAATCGGGTTGCAGGTCTGGGAGACGAGGGTTCGCGGGAGGGTGGAGGCTGGAGGGTTCGATGCGGGAGCCGGCAGACTTCGGGGTTTGGTGGAGTCCGAATGCCGGAGCAGTTACGTCTTCTCGTGGGGCTCACGGACTTCCTCCGTTCCTCGTGCTTCTCTTGCCGTTCCTGCGGTTAGCCGGTTATACACTCGTAACTGGTTTCCAGCTCGAAATTATGATCGCAGTGAGTATCGTCGCTTCGACTAAATTCGTGTAAAACAGCTTAATTTCCACTAAATCCGAGAAAAAATTCGTGATCCAAACGTGGCATAAACTATTAATCTACATCTTTTGTCTAGAACGGAATGTAAAATGAGCTTCGACATTATATTACACATGGCTAAACTGTAGATTATATGTATTCAAATTGATTACCATTGTCAAGCTTAGAATAGAGCACAAGCAACTGTAAATTAGATGTATTCGAATTAATTACATTGTTAAACTTAGCATAGAGCACAAAGCGATAAAAAAAAAGAATTGAGTCTTTTACCAGATGGTGAGGCCATTTAATAAATATGGCTATCAATATAAATACTCGAACAATCAGGAGCGACCACTAAACAATCTGATTGTATTGTGAATTTTCTTTTTTTTCAAGAAAAAGATAAATTTATTAGTTGCCCATATAAGTTACAGTTTTAAATCTAAGTTATACATTGAAACCAAAACAGTGCATTAATTTAGTATGTCATGCTAATTTATGAGTTGCACAATGTTGATCTTTTTTTTGTGTGAACTTCACCAAACACCACCTTTGCACCTTGGATGATGGTACACAAATTGAAACAAATTGGTGATCTTAGCTTTAGTCTACAAACTTGACGAGTACCCATACCATGGGTACCCCCAGCGGCCCAGGAAGACACATGGGCCGACCCAGGCAGGTCGAGGCCCGAAGTCACGACCGCCGGACAAGGTCCTAAGTCACGACCAGGTCTCCGATATCCCAGAGAAGCGACGGCATTTATTGCGTATCGAGCGTATTAAATGCCGGCCATAAAGACGATGACGTAGCGGCACAAGTTCCCGACCCTCGCATTTACTATGAGCGATGCAGCCACTACGGCGACCAGCAGCAGGGCAGGGGGAGTCGGCGGCGAGTCCCATCAGCCCGTCACTTTCGGACGACCATGAGCACAGGAAGGGAAAGCCCCCTAGGGACAGTCTTTTTCTTTCTTTTCTAACCAACAGTGTAACCTCCCTCCTCGCCTATATAAAGGGGGGAGGGGCGAGCATGTAAGACGACGAACAGAAAGAGAATACAAACCAACTCACACGAACTGGAGTAGGGACGTTCAGCCCGAACCAGTATACATCTTGTGCTCACCTGAGTCAAGCCGTTCGAGGAGAGGGAGCGTGCACCCCCCTTCGACCTATACAAATTTACTAGCCGGTGCCCGAAACACCGACAAAACTGCTAAAGTAAGACCCTTTTCGATAGCTTTAAAGTCACTTTCAGCTTCTGAAAAGCCAGTAACCCTGAAATAGGTTAGCTTTCAAACGGCTTGCATAAGCCAGAAGCCGTATATAAATAGTAAAAACTAAAAGCCAAAAACTGGGTGGAACATGTTTTTTTACGGCTTATTGTGGAAAGGAATTAATTTTTTGCCTAACGATCTCTCGTAAAAAGCTGTGGCTACTTTTCAGCCCAAAAAAAACAAAAGGCAACCTTTAAAAAAATGTCATGGACTTTTGATTCTCGATCTAGCTTTTAGCAATTTTAGAGGCGAAATATATTGATAATTATAGTATTTATTTTATACAATTCTCCTGTATCACTTCAGGGATATCTCTTTGTTAATTTCTTCTAGCTCTTCGTGATTTTCCACAACAATGGAGTCTAGGTGTTCTGACTTCCCAGCGTTGGATTGTGCGCGCAAATATACACTAGGGTTATCATATTTAGGATGGATCACTTCAGGGATGTTACCATCTTCAGGATGGCTAACTTCAGGGATTTTCTCAACATCAAATTGAGTTTCTTTCACTACCACCGGCAGTGTTCTCATTTGTTTTGTTCTCTATTTCTACGGACATCTCCGCGGAATCGAGTCCCATGCATCTGGAGGCCTCCCCCTCATATTATCATGAGGGTCAAGAGTGGATTCAATATTCATCTAGGATATTTTCACTTTTTCATATGCATATACTACAGGTATATGAGATCTTTCCACTCCCTTATGATTTGCGAAGGCATTTGGCAGATTATTAGCTTATTTGTTGTAGATTTATTATCCTTCGAACTTCAAATTCGGTCTCTTTAGTGTATGAATCTAACGACTAGACATTCTTTAATGTGGTACTTATCTCCCCCTAATGCCAAAAAAACATCCTTAGTACAATCAGCGTACCGAGCTGTGTACAGATTCCTTGTCATAGGCTCTAGATATTAAATAATTAACGGAGATTCATAACCTACATAGATCCTCAACTTCCGATAAGATCGTGGTACGCTGTGGTGGAGATATTGGCATGTATATAACACAGCCAAAATTTTGAAGATGAGAAATACTTAATTCTTTTCCACGTCCTATCTACAACGGGGAAATTTCATGATGTGCAGTTGGCTTGAGTTAAATTAATATCACAGTGTACAGCATTGCGTGGCCCCAATAGATGGTGGGTAGCCTATTATTCTGCAAGATTGGCTAAGCAATAAATTTTATCCCTTTAATTAATGACTCTGCAAGGCCATTTGAGTGTGGACATGAGTTACAAGATGCTTTACAATAATTTCAGTATCTTTACAATAATCATTAAATGCTTGTGAGGTAAACTCATCAATATTGTCCATTCGAATAGACCTGATCTTGTCTTCTGTAAATGAGGCTCTTAACTTAAATATTTAGGCAATTAGTTTTGCAAAGGCATGGTTCCTAGTAGGTAAGAGACAAATATGGGACCATCTAGTAGAAGCATCTGTTAGTACCATGAAATATATGAATATCTCAACAGGGGTTGAAATGGGTCCACATATATCATTTTGAATCTTCTCCAAAAAAAATTCAGTGATTCTTCCATAATTTTTAGGTAAGAAGATTTTGCTTTAAGCTTTCCTATAACTCAAACAGGGCAAAAAAATCTTCAGATCTAGGAAAGTCTTTATGCTGTGGTCAGCAGAACTATTAATTATTTTTCTCATAATATTCAACCCAGGATAACCTAGTCGATATGCCATATCTTAAATATTTCTGGGTTTTCATCGCAACATAAACTTCAGGTTCTATATGTGCATAGTATAACCCAAAGGGAGTTTTTCAACCACACGTTTATTACACCTATTAATCTTAGTCATGAGTAGGTATTCTGTACATTCATTTCTCTGTCTGCATATGGAAACCATTCAGACCAATTTCTTTAAAACTTAATTGAGTACGACTGGACTCGGAGGTATAATATGGTATTCTTCCAGTGCCAACTATAAGAGCATCGCTTCTAATGATAGTCATAATATTTTCAAATAACTTAGTATGGTATAACCGTCTTCTAGACAGATTTCTTCCTCCTTCATTGGATTATACTTTGTTTATATTAAAAGTACGACTTAATAATCAAACAATTGTTGCATTAGGAACAAATTGTAGAATATAGAACAAATATATCACAATTAATCAAATATCTGAAAATAGGCATTTATTCAATTTTAAAAGATAATTGCTCAACAGGAGCGTAGACCAAATGTTCATTTAGAAACTAAGGCAAAACTGATGAGGAAACTTATAAAGAATATGTGATATTGATTAGCAAAGTGAAGAAATACTTAGGAGACTAATAATTTTAAGAGACATATCGTCATATTTTTCAGCATCCGTGTCAACAACAGGTCGTACAGTGAAGTATGACAAAACATTATTTCCCAAGTCTTATTGACTTTTTCAATGGATTTTGTGTAAAGGTCTACTGTATGTTTCGAGATGCGATAGTTGCACGACTAATGGCCATTGCATCTATACATAAAATAGGGTTATTCAGGGTTTGTAGCCTTATTTAGCTGAATCTTGTTTCTGGAGGGCATTGCATGACTTCTATTAGGAAGTGAGTGATGATTCTTCATTAAGAGTTTATGATGCTTTTTTGCTTCTAACAAAATGCATATAAGCTCGAAGTGCTTCTGATACTTGGTTTGATGATACTATTACAGCAACATCCTCATATTGGAGTGGAAGGTGCATAATATCTTATCGATCAATTTAGTATTAGTAACTTTCTGGTTACATAATGTTAGTTCAATAACAAGCTTATGCATGGCAAAATTATATGCTGCTACAGCCTTTAAATTCCAAAGAGCGCGGGAGGGTCCATTCGTGTTGTGTTTCTGGTAACAAGACGGACCTTTTGCTAGTTATATATTTTTCTTCAGGGAATTCAAAAATACTAGCTGGTCCTCTTCCATCAAAATATACAACCTTCAGGTCATTATGAAAATGATACCTTAGAAAGTGCAAAACCGTACACCTATCGGTTTCGAGAAGAGCAACAATACCAGCTTCAAGCTGGAAAAATGGTATCTTTAAAGGATCGAGCTATTAGATTTATATTAATACTCATTACTCAGGTAAGGTAATTGTTGCCATTCAGGGCAGGCTCGATAAATTCCCTCTATGGTATATCCCATATCCAATTTCTATTTATGCAAAAATAACTACTGCCGGTAAAATCATTATATTGCATTATCACTCTTCATGTCGGGGATTGGCTATCTGGCAAAAGACCACGGTACCCCCGTAAAAAGCTAAACCCGCCGACCTTGTGGTACTAAAAGAAGATGCTCGGGAGAACGAAACGAGCATCCCTCCTTCTCCTCCGAGCATACGCGTCTGCGCCTTTGTTCGCAGAAGCACCAAACACGCCCCCCCACGAGCAAGCATGCTCGTAGAGGCCACGACCTACTCGGGTGTTTGGTCGGGGGCCCAAATGACGCTACAAGAAAGGAAGGAGCCAACCAATCACCAGAGATCAAGGGAGATCATACCCAAATTCAAATAACGCTGAATCAAGGGCGGGTCACGGATATGGGTACATAGCGTGATCCCTGTGAGGTAGTTACCTTCTTCGTATCTCTAGTCGTAGTATTTAAACCCCTGAAGATCTCAGAACGGGGAGGGACACCAAGATAGAACACAATACAACCGGAGTAGGGCTATTATCTCGGCGGTGAGAGGCCCGAACCAGGATAAAACACCGTGTCCCCTTTTCTTCTTCTCCCGACCTCGCATCGGCTCGAACGCCCTCTTCGATCCGTCAGACGACGGCTCTGTTGATCCCCATTCAACAAGTAAGCTCGGCGGGAGCCCGTTCTCCAATCGTCGATACCGGCGCCGTCGTGGGGACCGGCGGCTTGATTCCCGTCTGAGATCAAGATCCTCGAGGATGCCGAACTCGGGAGACACTCGGGACCTTTGTGTTTTCGACCACGTTGAAGATGACGGCGTGTACTACGCCGCCGACAAGCGTGGCAGGTGACCGATCCTATCGGTCACACCGAGTCTGGGAGCCCTTCCCGGACACGGGAATGCGAGGGCAGGCCTCCATCCCAGACATTACCCTCGGGGACCCCGAGGATGATCGCGATGAGCTCTACGATGGCCTGGACATACCAGGCGACCTAGAGCTCGGCCAGAGATCGCATCTCAAGGGGATACAATGATGTCCCCATCGCTTTCATCCCGCTCTCGTCGGGTCAGCGTGGCCGGAGCCGTGCGGAGCCGGAGAAGGATCCTCGGACGCCAAGCCACGACCCTCTACGAGGCGGCCAGACTCCACCGAGGCGTCCTTGGGAAAGACCCTCGCGAGCATTCGCCGCCAGGCAAAGAGGGGCGACTTCCACGGAAAGGAACTCGTGGGTACCGAACTCCCGATCGCGCTCGGGCGTCGCCAAAGCTTCGCCACCGCTTGATTCACCGGAAGCGAGAGCAGTTCTGAGCCTTAGCGGCGGTGCGTGCGTGACTGCGCAGCTTTCCCGAGCAAGCAGACTTAGAGGCCGTGGGCGTGGTCGTAGCCGAAGATTTGGAAAGGCTTGCCGCTTGAGCTAAAGTCTCGGATCCTCCTCGTGGCCAGGATGCCCGAGTGTTTCCCGACCATCACAACGCTTCCCCGTGCGCTCGCCGAGGTGAATCTCGAGCCATGCTCGGAGATCGCCCCAGAATCGCTAACCTGATCCGGAAAGGCCGGAGCGATCCGCAGAGCGACCTCGGAGCGATAGCTGTATAATCGCCCGGATTACGAGCACTCTGAACGCTCCACGACCAAGCGGTCGTCAGCACGACCGTCGCATGAGGTTTTCTCGACTCGGCCAGCGCCGCGGGCGTTGGGTGGAAGACCCGCGTGGAGGCCGCTATGACCGAGGATTTCACCGCGAAATCCCGAGCCGGTTGCCAGGCCTTCACGAGCTCCCTCCGAACGTCGCATGGCCGAGCAGTTCAAGCCCGGCCATATCGAAAGGTTCAACGGGACCCAGAACCCAGACGAATTTCTCTCAATATATACCACCGCCATCCTCGCCGCCGGAGGCGATGAGGGGTGATGGCAAATTACCTGCCGACGGTTCTGGACGGAGCCGCTCGTGCGTGGCTTTTTAATCGAAGGAAGGCTCCATACGGTCTGAGGCGGCTCGGCGCGCTCAGAGCAAATTTCCGTGAGCTGTTACATCCGCCGAAAGGAGCGCGACCTGGAGCGCTTTGATACGACATTTGACAGGAAACCTCGCGACAATTCGTCCAGAGATTTATCCAGGTCCGGAACTCGATCCCAAACATATCGGACGAGGCGGTCGTCCGAGCTTTCAAGTTCGGGGTACGAGACGTGCGCTTCACGCAGGACCTGGAGATCCACCCGGATCTAACGGCGAACGAGCTCTTCCGAATGGCCGATCGATACGCCAACGCAGATGAAGCCGTCCAATGGAAGAAGATGCTGGACGAAGGGAAGCTGCCGCCTCAACCTGGCCTAGAGACCTCAGCTAGCAAAAGGGCTCGACTGCAGCGAACAAGAAGATCAAGAAAAAGAAGAAAAAGCGACCCTCGCCCGACCATGGTAGCCGCGGTGGAACAACAACAACCCCGAACAACCCGGTAGCGGCCACGGGGCTTAACGCTCGAGGAGAGGACAACCACACAGGCCTCGAGGACGAGGCGACCAAGCGGACCGACGAGGCGACCAAGCGGACCGACGGCGACCTCTCATCGTCCGCTTCACCAGCGCGACGGCACGACCTCACGGAATTGCCGAGCGTGGACCTACCGCTGGAAGCGATTTACGGCGGGGGTCCCATGCCAACGCTTCAGAGCGGGGTGAAAATGACAAAGGAAAACAGCCCACGAGGAAAGTGAGGATGACATGGAATACCAAGAACCAAGGAATCACATAGCGGTCATCTTCGGGGCTCCTTCGCCTACAAGTCCCGCCGACTTAAAGGACGCCGCAAGAGAAGTGCACCAGGTTACCAGGTAAGCCTCAGTGGCAAAGAAATTGAAATGGTCTCGAGGTATCCTCACCTTCTCCAAGGACGATTGTCCCCTTGGGATGACCAAACCCAGAGGCTTAGATGGTCGTAAACCCCACCATCGGCAATACCGTCGTCGGTCGGGTCCTCATAGACTCCGGAGCTCTTTGGACCTTATTTCAGCCAAGGTTTTGGGCGAGATCACGATTCCTCGTTCCAAAATCAAGAGTGTGGCCGTGCCCTTCTTCGGGATAGTCCCAGGCACCTCGATCAAACCTCTGGGGCAGGTCGTCCTGCCCGTAAGTTTTGGCGGCCTAAGTAACTTCAGAACGGAGCTAATCACCTTCGATGTGGTAGACTTTGAGTCGGCCTACAACGCCATCCTCGGCAGGCCGGCCTTGGCCAAGTTCATGGCCGCCTCTCACCACGCGTATCAGTGCCACGAAGATTCCGGACGAGCGGAGTTATAACCATCAAAGGGAACCACAAGTCCGCACTCAATTGCGGCGAAAGAGCCTTAGATATGGTCGGTCGATTACCCACTCGCAGTCCTGACCAAGAGCCGAAGCATTCCGGCCTAAACTTGCCCTCCACTGGAGGAGAGACCAAGGTCATTCGCTCAACGAGTCGGAACCGGCCAGGTCATTCATTTGGGATCTTCCTTAGATCCCAAATAGGAACTCGAGCTCGTCACCTTCCTCCGGCAAGGTCGGATGTGTTCGCCTGGGAACCATCCGAGCATGCCCGGGTCCCAAGGGAGGTGGTCGAGCACAAAGCTATGATTCGACCTAACAAAAAACGGTGAGACGAAACTTAGACGCTTTTCCGGAAAAACAGGCAATCATCCGGGAGGAACTTGATAAACTCCTAAAAGGCGGCTTCATCGGAGAGATCGAGCACTCCGAGTGGCTAGCCAATCCAGATTAG
The DNA here is from genome assembly GCA_036346355.1 of Rhipidocladum racemiflorum. Lineage (NCBI taxonomy): Eukaryota > Viridiplantae > Streptophyta > Magnoliopsida > Poales > Poaceae > Rhipidocladum > Rhipidocladum racemiflorum. Next base: position 25,640,259 of record CM070572.1, read on the forward strand.
TCGAGGAAGAAAGGAGGCAAGTGGCGCATGTGCGTCGACCACACGGGTTTGAACGCATGGCGTGCCCAAAGACAACTACCCGTTGCCTCGCATAGACCAATTGGTGGGACGCGACGGCGAGTCACGCACCATGAGCTTCCTAGACGCCTATTCAGGCTATCATCGATCGACTGTCGCGCGAAGACGAGGAAAAGACTTCCTTCATCACCCCGTTCGGTACCTTACGCTATACGACCATGTCTTTCGGTGCGAGAAATGCGGAGCAACCTTTCAACGCCTCATGCGAGAAGGCGTTCCACAGACCAAATAGGTCGAAATTTGGAGGTCTATGTCGGCGACATAGTTGTCAAAAGCAAGAGTACTTGGTCACGTTCTTGACTTGGAAGAAACTTTCGTAACCTCAATAAGCATCGAATAAAGCTAAATCCAGAGAAATGCGTATTCGGCGTAAAGGCCGCAAGGTGCTCGGCTACATGGTCGGGCCAAATGGCGTTGGGGCTAACCCGGAGAAGATCGAAGCCATTGAGAACATGAGGTCGCCCACATGCGTAAAGGAAGTACACGCTCTGACTGGAAGAATGGCCGCCTTAAGCCGGTTCGTCTCCTACCGGGGAGCGAGGACTACCTTTCTTTAAAGCCCTCCGCAAGCATGATGGCTTCACGTGGACGGAGGAAGCTGATCGCGCGTTCAAAGAGCTAAAATAGTACCTCTCCCAACCGCCCATCCTCGTCACACCCACGATGGGGAAGAATTGCTATTATACCTGGCGGCAACCCCATGGCGGTAAGCTCGGTGTTAGCGATGAGAGAAATGGTACCCAATGACCTATCTATTACGTCGGCAGTACTTCATGGACCAAAGGAGCGTTACCCGAGGTCCGAAACTCTGTACTCATTCTTTGATGGCCTCCGAGGAAGTTGCGTCACTACTTTCAAGCACACAAGATCGTGGTGCCGACCGGCTTCCCACTCAGGAAATCCTGAAAAATCGGGGCGCCCGGTGGTCGCATAGCCAAGTGGGCAATGGAGCTCGCCGAGTTCGAGTGGTGTTCTCACCGCACGGCGATAAAATCACAAGTCTTGGCTGATTTCGTGGCGAGAATGGTCGGCTCGGCACCACCCGGCCAGCGGGGCCAGATGATTCGAGGGAAAACTCCTGGACCTTGTATTTTGATGGATCCCGAGCATCTGAGCACTCGGCTGGCGTCGTCTTGGTCTCCCGGATGGGGAGCAACTTCAAGACGCCATCCAACTACATTTATTGCGACTAACAACGCGGCGAGTCACGAAGGCCTTTTGGCGGACTTGAGCATGTAAATCGCTAGGAGTCCAACGGCTCATTGTGAAGGGCGATTCACGGTTGGTCGTAAACCAGGTCAACAAGGAGTATCGGTGTTCGATACCTCAATGGCGCTGCACTGGCTGAAGTAAGGAAGATGGAGAAATACTTCAAGAATTTGAAGTAATCTACATCCCGTGAAGGATAATTCCCTGGACGACCAAATGTCTAAGGTCGTTTCCTCTCAAACCACCGCTCCGGTTGGGGTGCTTGTCGAGCACCTACATAAGCCCTCCATTCCCTCTGAAGAAGAGGCACCAGAGACCTTCGGTAGGGTCTCCTTCCTCGAGCAAAGTGCGAATTGGATGACGCCATTCATCCAATATCTTGCGCATGGGACATTGCCCGAGGAAGAAGCCGAGCGTTCCGGCTAATAAGGCGATCTTCTCAAGACAGATCGATCGAAGACGACCTATCTGGAAAGGCGCATTAGGGATCCTTTCGGTCGTCTCTCGGGAGGAAGGCCGTATGCCTTCTTCGTGATATCCATGAAGGAATGTCGCGGAGCTCACTCGTCTTTTAGGGCGCTTGTGAGCAAGGCCTTCCGACTAGGATACTCTTGGCCACGGCCTTGACGGACGCAGCGGTCAATCGTAACGACCTGCCGGGCATGCCGCTTCATGCTCGAAAAGTCCGTCAGCAGCATATGCCCTACAAACCATACCACTCTCGTGGCCGTTCTCAACCTGGGGGCTCGATGTCCTTGGACCCTTCCCCCGAGGTCAGAAAGGCTGCAAGTATTTGCTCGTGGCCATCGACACTTTCACTAAGTGGATAGAGGCCGAGCCCGTCTCGACCATCTCGGCCCAGGCGGCCAAGAGATTCCTCCGCAGTAATGTGGTAACTCGGTTCGGGATTGTAGGACCGAGTAGGCAACTAGAGGGGGGGTGAATAGATGCCGAATAAAATTCAACTATTTCTTTCAAAAAAAAACTAATTACCCCTAAACAACGGAAAAATATCTAATATCTTAGAGATCAAAACCCTAGACTAATTAGCGAAACAAATCGAACAAGAACAAGAACTAGTTCTAATAAAACGAAGAACAAATTTTCTAATCAAGAATCAAAGCAAAAAGGATAAAAGAATTGTATAACCCTTTTCTTTATTCCAAAGCCATCTTCCACATGATGACACCAAAAATCTTCTAATCTCAAAAGATTAGAAAACTCTACTATAAACCAACTAGATAGAGCACACAAGCTCTTCTTTGTTGTAGGCACCTTTTGCTTCTTGCCCTTTGAATTGGATTGATGGATTCTAAGCACCTAGAACCCCTATTTAAAGGACAAGAGAACATGAATCCTTTTCCTATTCTTTTATCTTCAGTTGATTCAAACACGGCTTGCGCCGGCCCTCAACCGACTTGCACTCGGAAGCAAACCAGAAGCAACTCGGATTCGATTTCTCATCTGCCGACCAATCTGCGCCAGCTCTTCTCCGACTTGTACTCGGTTCTCCACTCCTCCTGCCAACCAATCCGCAGCACACGCACTCACGCCACGCACTCATACTCTCGCATGCACACACACATGCATGCAGCACGCACACACTCACGCCAACACACACACACTCACATGCACACACACACGATTTGCATGCACGTACACACACATGCATGCACACTTCACGCCATGCATGCAAACACACATACACCACTCTCTCACACATGCATGCAACATATACACATGTATTTGTATGCATGTATGAAAAAATCGTATACACGTGTACGGCCACCTGCCGTCACGCTGCAACGACCGACTTCACGCGTACTGTCCTCTAGTCCAAACGTCCCGCATGACACCCTCGACCCTCACGACCTCAGTTCCTCCCTGAACCTAGTCTCGGTCCCGTCATCGACCACGTTCGACCTTGAGCAACACCTGCACGTGAACAAAAAACACACAAACAATTTCCGAGCCCAAGTCCGCGACTTGACTCACATTAATCCATACAACCACTAAATAATCAAACCACTTTCAAATCTTATCAAATAATCAAATCAATTTCAACTCTTTTCAAATACTCATCATCAAAAACAATTGGATCAAAAACAATGATCCTTCAGGGATACCCAACCGTCTTATCACAGACAACGGGACCCAGTTCACCAGCGAACTGTTCCAAAGTTACTGCGAGGAGGTCGGAACCAAGGTCTGTTTCGCTTCCGTGGCACATCCACAGAGTAACAGAGCAGCCGAGCGAGCAAATGGGCAGCTAGTCCAGAGCATAAAAAAGAGGGTCTTTAAGACCCTCAACCAAAGACAAGCGGCGGTGGGTGGATGAGCTTCCCGCCCGTTCTATGGTCTGTCCGCACCACGACCCGGTCGAGCCACAGGCGAAACGCCTTCCGAGCTTCGTCTACGGTGCGGAGGCCATTCTCTGCCGAAATCGTCTTTGGGTTCCCCAAGGGTGCAACTGATCGATTCCGTCGATCAAGAGGTTGAGCGCCTCGTCGACCTGGACCTCGTCGAAGCGACACGCGAACGGGCGTTGCTCCGGTCTGCGGTATACCTACAGGCTCTTCGTAGGCATGCGGCCAAGACAGTCCGACCTAGGGTCCTGCAAGTCGGCGACATGGTCTTACGAAGAGTTCAAGACCTGTCGAAGGCCAACAAGCTAACCCCAAGGTGGGAAGGACCCTACACGGTCGTGTCTACAGCACGCCCAGGGGCTGTTCGCCTCGCGATGCCAGATGGTCGGGAGCTCACCAGCACCTGGAACATCGATCAACTGCGTAAATTCTACGTTTAGACGAGTACTCCTATCTCGCGCCCCTTGCGTTCTTTCCAATAAAACGTTTCCCTCTTTCTCGTGTTTCGTCCTCGCTTTGTCGAACGAGCATCGTCGTCTAAGCAGCATTGCAGACGAACTTATCCGACAAGTATGTGCGCACCATTTCCCTTGGCCCCCGGCCAGATGCTCGCCCAATCGTTCACTTTCCACAGTAGCTTTTCACTGTATGCGTGGTCGGGCGCGAGCATCCACTCTAAGCCCGGTTCAGTGACCATTCGGGTATGGTGGCTCTACGTGATGTTGGTTTAAAGTTCGTCTACTCTGTGCTCACATTTCTTCTCGACGCAACCGACTTACTTGTATCATTCAAAAAATCGTCACGACCAAAGCGACCCTTAAATTTTTCCATGAACAAACTCGTGCTCGCAACAGTAAGGGCACGACCTTTGTCCATGGCAGGGGCTCCGTATGATAGGAACGTTCCGTCCCTTCTTCCAAGGATCCTTTGCTCGTATCTATGCTATATTCTCTTATGCAGGGACTTATTTTCTTTTCTGAGCAGGGATCATATAAGCAAATATTGAAGGCGAACTCGAGAAAAACAGGCAAGGACCAAACACCTGCGAGTTTGCTCATTTAATCCGAAATGTTTTTTTTACAGGGTTTACACGAGCTAAAAATAAAAAAGAGCTAAGTCCTACGCTCGACCTGAAGGGCAGCAAGTTCCTCCTTGAGGGAGTCGACCTCCGCCTCCAAGTCCAAAACTTTCCGCCGAGCGTACGACCTTCACCCGCTGTCCCGGCTGCACCTCCTTGAGTGGGCCTCTTCGCTCCGAGCTCGTTGGAGTTCGGCCAGGTCGAGACCTCCAGCCGCAACTTCCCCAGCTCCTCTTCGAGGTCGGCACACTTCTGTTCCGAAGTGTTCTTCGCCGTCTCGCTCTCAAAGAGTTGGTCCCGAAGTCCGACGACGAGGCTCTTCGCCGACTCCAGCTCCTTCAGGTCGGCCTCGCGCACCTCGGAGACCCGACGCTCGAGATCGGCGATCTTGGCGTCTTGCTCGCGATGGTACGCCCAGAACTCCTCTGCTGGAACTGCGGAGGCATCGATGTCCTCCATAGCCTTCGCCGCAAACTTGGAGCAAAAAAGAAGGAAAGGGAAGGAAGGTCAAGAAGAACCCCTTGAAGATTGCTCGCCTCGTAAAAAAAAAAAAAAAAGTTAGAAGCAAAGCGCTTACCAGAAGAGCCCGGCTGACCAGCTTGTCCTGAAGCCGCTGGCGGTCGGTAGCACCAGCTCGGAAAAAGGGATTAACCCACGCAGGGCCATCCTGATCCCGAGCCGGCACGTCAGGATCTTGCCCCTCCTGGGCACCTGGTGCTCCCAGGAGGGCAACGGCGTTTCCGCCTTCGACCAACCCCAGGACGCCCTGAGGTTGGTCTTCTGCATCAACAGGCGGCTCGTGGCCGCCTTCCTCCTACCCGGCCAGCCTGGCCGGACGCCGATCACGCTTCGCCCCTTGCACTTCCGCCGCCGGAAGCAATGGAAGCTCCACGCCCGGAGGCGATTGGTCGAGGACGACCACCTCCGGCTCGTGATCCGCGGCCGAGGCAGCTGGTCATCAACGACCACCTCCTCTTCGTGGCAGCGGATGGAGGCAGTGGTCATCAACGACCACCTCCTCTTCGTAGCCAGCGGCCGAGGCGGTGGTCATCAACGACCACCTCCTCTTCGTGGCGGACGGAGGCAAGCGGTGGTCATCAACGACCACCTCCTCTTCGTAGCCTTGCCGGGAGGTACCGGGTCGTCGGCGACCACCTCCTCTTCGTGGCAGCCAGACGGAGCGGCCGGTCGGGCTCGGCGATCATTTCAGCGGCCGAAGTGGGCGGTCGATCACGACCGCATCTCCCCTTGGTCCGCGATTGGAGGTGGTGGCCGGCGGCGGCAAGCTCCTCCTCTTGGCTCACGGCCAGAGGCGGTGGGGCGAAGCCACCACCCCTTGACCGTCGAGCCCGGACGCTTAGGGGCTCGCTTGCGCTTACCCTTCGCAAGGGACCAAGGCCAAGGCTTCTTGGTCCTCGGCCCCTGCGGCTCCTGCTCCTCCGGTGGAGTAAGCTCGGGCCCCGTGAAGCTCGGGCTCCACGGGTCGTGGCCGGCGCCGGCTCCTCCCCCATCTCGGCCATCACTTAGTCGACAACGCGGTCGAGCTCGGCGTCAACTGCAGAGTCGATAATCTCCTCAGCCATCTGGCGGAAGTCCAAAAACGACATTCGAGCTATCACGCCCACGCCAAGCAGGTGGGGTTAGCGAAGAAAATCGCAAGACGAGAATGAATGAGAGAATGAAGTAGGAACCTACCTTACGCCGTGGCGGCGCCATCCTCCTCGGCCTCCTCGCTTGGGCCACGGAGACCTGCCGCGGCGGCCTCGTAGGCCTCGGCCACGACCACGACAGCGCTCCTCCGCGGCGTCAACGCGTGCCATCGCCGGGTCGGCGTCGTCCATGTCGACCTCTTCCGGCGTCGAGGCTGTTTGAGAGGTCGACCTCCTGCTTCCTTCGACCAGAGCATAGGTGGCCTCCTCTTCTTCCTCCTCCTCGGGGTCATCGACCACCCGAGTAAGCTGGTCTGGAGGGCCTTGATCTGCCTCTCCACCGCTCCTTGGTCGGGAGGGACCTGCCTCCTCCTCGGCCTTCCTCGCTTTGCTCGGCGAGCTGTTCGATCGGCTCATCGACTCAGGCCTCCTCCGTTTGAAGTCATCAAACCAAATTCGGAGTTCGCTTACCTCCTGGCGGTCGGCGTACTCAAGGTGCGGCGTGGGGGTCTGGTCGAGGCTCGGCGCCTCGGCCGCTGGCGCGCGGGAGGCGAGGCGGATGCCTGGCGGCCTCGACTTCGCCGTCCTCTTGCGAGAGCCCTGGCGGGTCTTTGGCTTGCGGCGTGACTGCGGCCTTCGACACCGCAAGCTCAAGGGCGACCTTCTCCTGCAAACAGAAATCGGGAGGAATGAGCTCGGAAAACATGCCCCCGAGCGGAAGCAGAAATATGTACTTACCGCGTCGCCACGGTCAAAGATGTTCTTGGGGACCTGACGATTGGGCGTCAGCTCCTTCTCCTTCGGGGCACCGAACATCTCGGCGACCCTCTCGTCAACCCAGTCCGTCCTCGGAGCTGCGTCACAACCGAAGACTAAGACAAAAGATATATGTATGTATATGGCACCGATCGTCAGAAAGCAGCGATGCTCGGGAAAGGAGTCCAGGAACATACCTGCGTTGTCCTCACGGGTGAGATCATGCCACCCAGTCACCTCGAAGAAGGGGTGCTCGCGGCGCCTCAGGGGGGACACCCGGTTGAAGGTGAAATCCCGGGCGATGTCTCGACCAGTGAGCCCCATCTGGGCGAGCTCACTGATCGTCCTGAGCACCCGCTCTTCCTCAGGTTGCACGGGCGGGCGCGCCGTCTCGATGGCGGGCGTCCCCCATGTAGACCAATCGGGACCCTCCGCCTTCTTCTGGTAGTACCAGAGGTCGGCCCAACCCGACACCGAGTCCTTCAAAGCGACAAGAGGATACTCGTATGGTCGGTTGGTCCGGAGGCGGAGATAAACGCACTGGCGGAGCCGTCCCGGCCCGGTGCGAAAGGGAGTAGAAGTGAAAGAAAAGGCTAGCCGTGGGCACTACGCCCACGTCGCCTCGCAAAGATGGGAGAAGATTGCGAGAAAGGATAGAGTTGGGGTGGAGATGAGAGATCTCGCACCCACGTATGCAAGCACCGAGGCGAGGAAGTCGCTCTCGGGCGACGGCTTAGATTGATGGCATACAACTCACAGGAGGCGATCTCCGTCTCAGCGGTGCAAGACCGCGTCGCCCCGCACTCGACCCGAGCTTGGGTCGACGTACCCCTCATCCGTGAGCACTGGAGCCTCCTTCGGGTCATCTGGTGACCTTGAAGCGCGCCATGGCCAAAGAAGGAAGAGGAGCGAAAAGGGTTCTTGGGCGCTAGGGCTCTTGGAAGGTTTTTGGCGAAGACGAGCAAAGAGACACGGTGTAACTCCGACCTCTCCGGTAGAAAGGGTTAAAGGCAGTGAAGGGCGGGATAAGAATCGCCGCCTATCACGTAGCAACACCTGGCCGGAAAAGCGCCGCTTCAGAAACCGTCTGCATTCTGAGGAGGCTTCTCTAGAAAGGAACCGCAGAACAACCAAGCAGACGCCACATGAGCAGCGCATAAGCGGGTAAAAAGCTCGTGTCGGCATAAAATGGTCGTGCACCACGATCAAAAGAAGTTCAATCCCCTCAAGTCTTCTTAGGCTCAAGGAAGCCCGAGGTTCCCCACTTGAACCTCGGGGCTAGGTATCGAGGATTGGCTATCCGGCAAAAGACCACGGTACCCAGTAAAAGCTAAACCCGCCGACCTTGTGGTACTAAAAGAAGATGCTCGGGAGAACGAAGCGAGCATCCCTCCTTCTCCTCAGAGCATACGCGTCTGCGCCTTTGTTCGCGAAGCACCAAACACGCCCCACGAGCAAGCATGCTCGTAGAGGCCACGACCTACTCGGGTGTTTGGTCGGGGCCCAAATGACGCTACAAGAAAGGAAGGAGCCAACCAATCACCCAGAGATCAAGGGAGATCATGCAGAAATTCAAATAACGCGGAATCAAGGGCCGGGTCACGGATATGGGTACATAGCGTGATCCCAGGAGGTAGTTACCTTCTTCGTATCTCTAGTCGTAGTATTTAAACCCCCCTGAAGATCTGTAACGGGGGAGGGACACCAAGATAGAACACAATACACTGGAGTAGGGCTATTATCTCGACGGTGAGAGGCCCGAACCAGGATAAAACACCGTGTCCCCCTTTTCTTCTTCTCCCGACCTCGCATCGCTCGAACGCCCTCTTCGATCCGTACGACGGGGCTCTGTTGATCCCCCATTCAACAAGTAAGCTCGACGGGAGCCCGTTCTCCAATCGTCGACACTTCAATAAGTAAAGGTTGGTCTATATCTATTCAGTAGATAATTATTTAAATTTTCTCTTAATTTTTCTAGCAGTTTTCATAATTTTCTGCTAATTATTTAAGCAGTTTTCAGAATTACTAAATAGCAGAAAATAATTTTCAATGTGAAATTATTCTACGAAAATAATTTTAGATACACACGACTCTAAAAATTCTATCTAAAATTTTCTAGAATTTTACTAGCGTTTTAAAGATTTTTTGTTGATTACCAAGCGATTTTTCAGAATTATTTAACAATAGAAAAATAAATTCCAATACACATAAAACATGCAATGATGCCAAGAAAATAAATCCAAAGCCAAAAATATTCTAAATGTGTCATCGATAAATTTTCAGAATTTTCTAGCATTTTTCGTTAATGATTAAGCAATTTTCAAAATTACTTAATGACAAAAAAAATAAATTTCAGCACATAATAAACAAGGAATAATGCTAGAAAATAAACCCAGGGTATGTAACTTCCAACCAAGGTTTCAAATTTTTGTTTTTGATATATATCTCGGAGGTGGCCGAAATGCGAAATTTCGGTGAGATCTCGGAATTTCAGACAAAATTCGAACAAAATCCAAAAACCAATTTTCAAATCCGGTTTTTTTAATCCGAATTTCCAAGATTTCAATTAAAATCACCGAGATTTCGGCCAAAATACTGAGATCTTGGCCTAAATCACTGAGATTTTAAAAAAGAGTATATGTGGCGGTTTTTAAGAAAAACCGTCATAATATATTATCAGTGGCGGTTTTTCTTAAAAACCGTCACAGATACTCTTTTGGGCCGGGGAGAAGCATGCGGCTGCAGGCCACGTGCCGGCGAGCGGTGTGCATGGAGAAGCATGCGGCTGCGCGGCTGCAGGTCGACGACAGGCGGCACCAGGGAGTCCGAAGGACGGCACAGGCGCCTCCTCGTCTTCTGGCGGGTTCGATGGCCGAGGTGTGATTCCGATGACGCGCGGCTCATCTGTAAATAAGAAGTGCCGTCAAGTGGAATCCGAGGCGCGCGACTGCGGGTCGCGTTCCACTTGAGGTGATCACGATGGGCGCATGCGTGAGGCATCGGAGGCGGCTGCAGGCCGTGCGGCCGAGTGAGCGGCGCTGCAGGCCGCAAGCCGGCACGTGAGGTCGAGCGGCGACGCCAGCAGCCGCACGCCGCACGTGAGGCCGAAGCGGTAGTGGCCGGCCGCGAGGATGCCAATGATGGCCAAGGCAAGTCTTGATGGTTGGCGGTGCCGAGGCCGTGGCCGCAGATGGCAACCGGGCCGCATGCGAGGATGCCGACGCGGCCGCACGCCACGCTGGTCGGCCGTGGGGCGGTAAGGGTCGGCCTTCGTGGTGGTTTTTAAATATGAACAGTATCCTTAAATTTGCAATATGTCAATATGTAAAAGAAACGACTGTGGGATGTAATTTACTGTTCAATTTCGATTAACTCATGTAGGGCTTGCAGTAGCATAGATCGCGTGTCGCAGGGTGAGCTCAATGCCATGTAGATTGATGCAGCTAGACGATTAACGACTGGCCACGGTAGAACTTCGTGATGATAACGTATTATGAAACGTAGTCATTCTCCCCGCTCCAATCAACAACACACCCACAAAAACACACGAACAAAAGTAGAATCGCAAATGGAAGCACACACAATGTAAGAGGAAAAACTCTCTTTATTATATTGATTTTCTGTACAAGGCAATGCCCAATATATAAAAGAAAAAACTCGAATTCACCCATTAATAAATAAAGTACTTTTATACAGAAATAAGATTCTATCCATGTCATAACAACACCGAATCGACCAGCCATGGGAGACAAGTCAGAATGAATCTTCACTGGACGGCCACGAGCCAGGGTCCGGGTCCGAACCAAACCCAGAAGAATAGGCTCCACTCGAGAGTAGACGAACATCCCTACCCTCTCTGTATTCTGCGCGCCGAAAGAGGGCAAAGGAGGTTGAGACAGACATAAGGCCGAGAGAGAGAGAGAGAGAGAGAGAGAGAGAGAGAGAGAGCTTCGCGATGTCGATGGAGGCGGAGAAGGGCAGCGGCGCGCCCGTCCCGGTGCGGTGCTAGCAGATTGGCTGTGGCGCCATGTTCACTGATAACGTGTTAAGGGTGTTATCTTGTGGCGCCATGTTCACCGATAACTTGTAGATAACGTACTAGATGACCTATGTAAGAGTGCTATCTTCCTGATAGTGTGTTAGAGTTATAACCGTGTTACCAATAAACAATCACACAAAAGGTAGAAGACATAATAAGCAGTACCGACAACCCCCCCTCTCTCTTTATTGATAGGTGGATATAAAATACATAAGTGGGATAGGATACCTCTCCTTTTAAAAGAATAAGCAATATGTGACTAGACTAAAGAGCAATGCCTTGTGGGTCTTATTGGGCTTAACCACTAAGAGCAAGTATAATAGTAAAGTCCGCTATTTACACTAACTCTCATCTATATCATCTAGAGTAAGCTAAAAACTAATTTGTACAATAACTGTATCTAAAAGTTGTCTCTAGATGTTTTGCAATAACTATCTCTTCCCTCTTATACATAAATAATATACATATGCTCCTGTGCAAAACTAGCTCTTATTTAAGAGCTAACTCTTTTCTCTATTTTCTCTCTCTGTCTTTCACATAGACCAAAACTGATATATACATGTCAAGAGCTAGTTGAGGTAACCTTATTGTACATGCCCTAATAGATCTCATTTAGTTGAAGGGTTCATATGATCAGATCTAATAGGCTAACATTCAATAAGTCTGAGAGGTGCTTCTAGACATCACTATTTAAAAGTTATATAATATATTAAAACATAAATAGAAAGTAAAAAATGATTACTTATCCTTTATTTGCTTTAAGATTTAGATAATTTATATTAAAAAAGTGATGCATGGAGCACTACTCTAACAGTTTTAATATATATTTTTTTTTCGCAGGAGCCTCCCACTCAAATGTGCGCACCCCAACAAGGGTGCGAGACTGAATTTCAAGTGCTCTCTCCAAATCTTTCTTATCAGCAATTGCAACTTGAACTAACCATCGAATAAAATGCAATGTGAACTATGGCACCAAAGCCTGGAGCTAGCCTAATTAATTGATTTTCTTTCTGGGAGATTTAATAATTTCTTGGTTGTCCCCTTGTTTAAAACATATGTTTATCCTTTTATGACTTCGTGAACAACCTTCATGGTTTAAAGAGTATTAATGTATTCCGCCTGAACACATAAATTTTACTATTTCTGGTAGGAATTTTGCAGAAAACAGTTTAGATCCCGCAGATTTTTTTTTTTAAAAAAATATGCTAGGTTCCAAATAGGACCGCAGTTTAATGGTCTTTTTTTCGTCATAACCACTCGACTAATTTCTACTTCCTCTAAAAAAACCTGGTTGCTATTTCTAAATGTATATTTCAGGTGAAAAATTAGCTATTGAAAACTTTTGCCGTTGCCTGTAGAAACTACTATATCACTCTCTTAGACCCTGTTTGGCAGAGCTCCAGATCCCAACTCCACCTCAGAACTGAAACTTGTAGACTGAAATAAAGTAACTTAACTTTATAATTTTATTTTAAACGATAAACAAGATGACTCATCTAAACACTCTTAATATACCCACAGATTCAGCTTCACAAATTTGGTGAAGCTAGGAATATTCAGCTCCACCAACTCCAAAAATTTGGTGGAACTGGAGCTCTGCCAAACACCCACTTGGTATAAGGTGGTGGGCCGGTGGCCGGTTCATCGGAAATGTACAACATCGACGTGGCCACGGCAAGAAAACTCCGGTACCGCTGCGCGGAGATGCTTCACCTCTACACTTTTGTCATGTGCTAATCGGATCCGACCGCGAGACAACGAGCCCGTGCCGTGACCCGAATCCGCCTGGCGTTTATCCAAATGCGTGGCAACATCAACAGCGCTGCTTCGATACGCCCCTGCGACACAGGCCGCCAGTGGCTCGCAAATCGCGGCCCGGCCATGTCTTGCCTCGCCGTGTCGCTGGCGACCCCGCCAGCGGCGAGGGCCGCGTCCCAGCGCCTATTTGCGGTGGCAGCTCCTTCACCTTCTCGGTTCCCTGGGCTGCACTGCGCTCTATGGAGGAAGGGAGGCGCCGGGTCTAGGCCTCGGACGGTGCTGCGGCGTTGCTCCTCCGCCGGCGAGCCCAGGGCGGCGGCCGGAGACGGCGGCCTATCCAGGTTGCATTACTTCAGCTCCCACATCGAAATTCATTTCATATTTTTTTTTGGTTTAGGAAATGGACGGATGGAGGGATGGGGTTGTTGAGTTACTGAGTTAGTGCGATGAGTTCTTTGTTGGTGCGTAAGTAACACTATGGTGTAAAAATCTGATGTTTCTGCGTTAACTGCTTGCAAATACGCGGTAAATAATTCTGATAAAGAAAAACGTGACTCTAAAAAATGTGTGCCTGAGAGATGTTCCCACTTCCCAGTTATATTTCAATTCGGAGCTTCCTGGTCTAGTGCTATTGCAGAAAATTTTAATGTTAATTTGCGACTTTGGAGCGGAAATCTTATCCAAGATTAACCATAATATGGTACGATAAAGACGCCCAAAGTGTTGCATCAAAATGATAGCTTTTTTTTAAGGTAATAAGCACCCCTGCTTTATATTGTGAAGATCACAAAGAGTCTAACCCTCGAACATAAAGGGAACAACAATAGAACCAAAAGATACCCGTGTTGAAAGTTAAAATTCAGTCTTGCCACAATGCCACGTGCAGCTCCACACAAACAGATAGCTTTGATATACAACGATAGGCGCTAGTCTTAGAGCAAGTACAATAGGATCACCTGAGCTTACTATCAATAAGTACACGTTAGCTTTGTCCTATATAAAAAGTGAGAAAAGAGGAGAGAGAAGAGAACCAGCTCTTATTTAGTAGCAAGCATCGCATAGGAAAAAAGGTGCTATCGCAGACTAAAAGCCGGTGTTGGAGCCGGCGCAAGCGACTCTTAGGGTTGAAGTTAGTGTTATGCTAATAGCCACAAAGATGAAGTTAGTGTTGAACGTCTAAATTAAATACTTTAATGTTTCTCTAGAGACAACATTTAGAGGTGGTTATTGTACAAATTGGTTTTATGGCTTACTCTAGATGACATGGATGAGAATGAAGTAGGTAGTGGGCTTCGTTATTGTCTTGCTTTTATACATCTTCTATAATGCTAAGTAGAGTTTTTTTTTCTGTAGTAGCCTATCCCTTGTTTTTTTTTCCCCCCAAAACTAGCTTTCATGTGACAAAAATTGTAAAAATGGTCCTTTGCCTGAGTGTGGATGACTCGGCAGGTGACACATGTCATCTGCCGCAATCTGGTAACGCGGAAGGACGTGATGAGCGCGGCTGCACGGTCGAGTGCGGAAGCCGGCCGGGCCCATCAAGGTGCTGCCCGCGAGTGCCCATGCCTACACCCACCAGCCAGCGTGCGCCCCCCCTGCCCGCCCGCATGCGGCTGCCCACTCGTGCTGCCCACACTCGCCTGCCCGGCTGCCTGCTGCCCACCAGCGCACCTCCCGCCACATGCTTTCCGCGGTGAGGGGTGGGGCTAATTTTGAAAAAAAAAAAAACAAGTTACGGGGGCTATATCGGTGAACAATTCTGCTAAGTAGAGTATTCTTCACTATCTTTATGAGTGGGTTCAGTTTAACTTAACAAGAAATCTGCTAGATCCATAAGATCTTGCTCATGGTTCTCTTGTATAGTTTTTGCATAATTGAAGGTCCAGAGACAATACAAGACTTTGTTCAGATGCAATCTCAAGAGATTCAAGACAACATCAAGAGTCGCCGTAACAAAATTTTCCTTTTAATGGAAGAGGTGTCTATTTTGCACGCTTTATAACCATTTTGTCAATTCGAGCGGTACATTTTTAGCTTGCTAAAACAGCATGTCATAACTCACCTCAATATGGGTAATGTTATCAGGTCAGACGATTGCGGGTGCAGCAGCGAATCAGAGACGTTGAAAGCAGAGGTGCCAGCAACGAAGAAAATGAAATGCCCGAGATTCCATCTACTATTCCGTTCATGCCTCATACGGTGACCACCAGCCCTCAACCAGTTTATGTGCAAAAATGACCACACATTGGCATCTTGAGTCGTTTTAAGTTCAATTCATTACTTTATTTTGTCTGAAATAGTCACCGAAGACAATGAAGCAACTGTATTTGACATCATTCTGTTTCATATCTGGGATAATCTTTTTTGGAGGCTTGGTAGCCCCAATAGTAAGTGCCAGCTTTGTCTCTCTCTAACTCTATTGGTACTCAGATTTTCCAAGAACATCTCCTCATTACGACAGGTAATGTAGTATGTCTTCTTAAAGAACTGTCTTTGTTGCAGCTTGAACTGAAATTAGGGCTGGGTGGCACTTCTTATGAAGACTTTATACGGAGCACGCACTTGCCTCTTCAATTGAGGTGCTTTAAACAACCTAAACCTTGTCATTTGATTCTTCAGTAGTGTTTAGAAAAGTGATTTGATACATTTTTTTGTCTGTTATTCAGTCAGGTAGATCCCATTGTGGCATCCTTTTCTGGTGGTGCAGTCGGTGTAATCTCAGCCTTAATGCTGGTTGAAGTGAAAAATGTGAGGCAGCAAGAGAAGAAAAGATGCACGTATTGCCATGGGACTGGTATGAACAAATTCCTTTTAATCTGTCTACCCCAAGCATGGCTTGGCCATGCCCATTAATTCATTGCCAAACACAAAAATGGAATAACCCTACAAAGTTGTTTTGCTTCTTGTACTAAGACCGACCAGCCTGATCTTTGTTTTTGGGAGACTTCTGATCCCTATTTTTTGTACTGTATTCACATATCT
The DNA here is from genome assembly GCA_036346355.1 of Rhipidocladum racemiflorum. Taxonomy (NCBI): domain Eukaryota; kingdom Viridiplantae; phylum Streptophyta; class Magnoliopsida; order Poales; family Poaceae; genus Rhipidocladum; species Rhipidocladum racemiflorum. Next base: position 25,656,174 of record CM070572.1, read on the forward strand.
GAACTTGCTTCTGCATTATAGGATACTTGCCATGTGCTCGTTGTTCTGCTAGCGGGTTGTTGTTGAGCGTCAACCGATTTTCACTTTCCTGTGACCATGGCCATAATATGTGGTCTACGACTGAAAGGTGTCCCAATTGTTCAGGAGCTGGAAAGGTGTGCTGTCTAATCCCATTGCGTTTCACATTACTCAGTTTAATGCTTGCTGGAAGATTGGATTGAAAAACAACCAAATGATTTCTCATACTCAAGAGCGAGCTGCTGTAGATTAAAACGACAAGGTGATAGTGCAGCTTATAAACTGTTTTTTGCGTAAGTTCAGTGTTGGGCAAAAACTTCTTCTTTCCTCTTTTATAAACTGTTTTGCAAAGTTTTTTGCGGCATTGCATTTGGGACTTCGTAGTCACAGAACAGGGCGCTTCATTTCATCTGCTAATTCTACTAATGTTGTTTCCCCCTCTATAAACTGTCCTTAATTCGCGCATGTCCCTGTTTCCAGGTGATGTGCCCAACTTGCTTATGCACAGGAATGGCAATGGCAAGCGAGCATGACCCACGGATAGATCCCTTTGATTAGCGTTGAGCAATTGGAAGTGTGTATGCTGGCTATGCCAGTTTCTGCTTCTTCTTTTTTCTGTTGCTACATATTTTGATGTTCTGCTAAAGTTTGTTTTTTTGCTGTGACAGGACCTGAAGATCAGATCAAATACCGAACAGTTGTAACTCTGGTATATTATGATGAATGTACTCTGTGGTTAGAACTCATCTTCAGATTTCAGAACCCGCGTACAATTCATCGTTTTGCTTGCACAAACCCTGGAGGTGCTAATTCTATGTTGAAGTCTGATTGCAACCCATGTGGGTGGACCGAGATTTTGAACTTTCCAAACAAGCCTTGCTATAGAAAACTTTATCTGCCGCCTAGCAAAGACAACGGTTTGGCCGAGTGGTTCAAATTATGGCTGGCAAAAAAAACTTGTTAGGGCTCGAATCAAAATTGATGTAATTATAGTAGCTAATGAGTTCAAAATTGAATTGAGTCCATTTTGAACTAAAAATATTAATAAGGCTCGCCTCGTTACTGGCTCGTTAGCTTAAAGTTAAAAGAACCACTTAAATGATAAATAAATTAATTTTGTATCGAATTATGTCAATTTCAAAAGAAGCTGGATAGGCAGTCCTAGTTCAAATCCCACACCTCTCAATTATTATTTTATTTTGTTTTTCTACACCGTGTGTGGTATGCTTCTTAATCTTCAAATTCCGCAATGACACGGTAACATCTCCCTTTACGCTTCACATTTTTTTTTGTTAGAGATTATTGATTGACGATAGGCTCATTCTTGGTCGGGGTCCATACGGATGGATCGGGATTTTAGTTTAAATTCCCGACCTATCCATATCACAGTAGAAAATGAACCTCTCAAACAAGACCTAAAAGGTATTCTAGACACCCCATCATTCTTTCGATTAATGTAATAATTACTATTTTTTTTTCTTTTTTAGAATTATTATGGGATTTTTTCGTTTTTAAAATAAAGAAGGTGTCTTAAAATCACCCGTTATTTTTATTTATATAGATCGCTGGTAAGAGAACAGATTTGCATTTATTTCTCTAACAAAAAACAAAAAGAAAAAAAGGGGCTAATCCCAGACAGCATATAGCCTATAGGGCTACACTAGGAAAAGAAGGCTCAGGCAAACGAGCTCGCTCGGCCCCAAAGCCCAGCCACGGCCCACCGTTCAGCAGGAGAACGCTACTTGCCTACTTATACGGGCAAGTTTTTGCTCCCGCAGCAGCTCCGAGCTAGGGTTTCTATCACCGCCTCCGCCCCCACAAACGCCGCCGCGCCGCCGCCGCCATGGTATGTGGTTGTGCCACCTCTAGCTCTCCGCCCTGTTGAGATATCGTAAGCAAGTGATTTTATCTTCTGGTGGTGCAATGTCGAATGATGATGATGCTTCGTGCAGTCCGGGAGGAAGAAGACGCGGGAGCCCAAGGAGGAGAACGTGACGCTCGGCCCCGCCGTCCGCGAGGGGGAGTACGTCTTCGGTGTCGCCCGCATCTTCGCCTCCTTCAACGACACCTTCATCGTGAGATGCCGCGTCCCTTTCCCCCTTTTTCGATTGCCGTGCGAAAGGTTTAACGGAGAGAAAGTATGCAACTTACCTGTGCATTTTGATGGTGTTGCAGCATGTGACCGATCTGTCCGGGAGGGAGACGCTCGTCCGCATCACCGGTAAATCCTCTCATGAAACCCCTTACGTTTCTTTCGCAAGTAATTACTCTTGTATTGGAGCTGTTGTCAGCGTGTAATGGCCAATGACAGAGCTGGATTTGTTGTGTTGTACTGATATACGTTGTTTTCCATAAAGAAATCTAGCTTCAGTTGGGAGCTATGCTGCTGCTTGAGTTTGGGTGATTGAGCTCTGGATGCAGTTCAGTTTTTTTTGCTTCAATTAACCTTTCAAAGTGTGGATTGTAAAATTACATCAGCAGTTACAACTACTTGGATATGCAGTATGCACTGTTCAATGGGGATGGGCTAGATATAATGCATCAGTGGTTATTTGTTGTTTAAATTGTAAATGGCACGCGCACTTTGTGTTTAGTTAGCGAGATCGTTACTTCTCTTTTTTTTCTCCTTTTTTTTTAAGCACGGCCCTTAAGATCGCCTCCCTTCCGTCACGTGGGAGCATTTCGAGTCATTGCTGTGCGATATTGACAACGAGGTACTGAAGAGTTTTTCTGTGGTACCTCCCTCTTCCTGCTTATATTTTAGGCGTCTCCATCTTGGTGTTGTGTATCCTCTGTTGTATGCTCAGTCTGAATCAGCTGCTTTTTGCACTGATTTTGCCGAGTCATCCACTCTGTGAAACACTCTCTGGATTAAATGGAGGTGTCTGTATTAAGGAAGTGGACATGATTTTTATCATGGTTTGCAATAATATATTTCTTATTTGCTAATTCACACTATATTTCCATATAGCTATATCCACTGCATTGTATTTGCCTATTCTTAGAAGTAATTTTAGGCTGCTATGGATGAGTCTTCCGAATAGGTTTACAAATATGTGAGGGAAACACTTGCAATCTGTTGAATTATGATATATAATGATGGTTTTGCCTGATAAACATCAGTTTTCTAGAAAGCGCTAGGATGGCGAGCGCTAGGGCCTAGGGGTGGTGCCTAGTTGCCGACTAGTCGGGCTTGGCGGCCACCTCTTAGACCAATGATAAATGTCTGAGAAACAGTAGTAATTAGAGCTTACTAGAAGGTCCTACATAGAAATAGGCTTGTGCTTGTCTTTTCTAGGGAATTTGATTGTTGGTTTTTGATGAACTTATGACTAGTGTAGTTATCTGTGTTAATCAGGCCTTCTGACTTCAGTTAATGGGTCAAATCAGTACTTGTTTTACATGCTGAAGGGTAGTTTTGTACCAGTTATTGTTTTAATGGCATGTCTGTTCCAGTTTTGTTATGTTAAACGTAATTTTGTATTTTTGCATATATAGTGTATTATTTGTTCAAGCTTTTGGATTGCCATCGCCTGTTGTTCAGCATTTCCTTTGAATTAGATTTAAACTATACCTTATCGGGTCCAATGTTTACGTTTTGGTTCTATGGGTTTCTTTAAGATGTAAATCTTTTTTCTAGGTTTTCAACAAAGATACTTTGGTTTCATTCCTTATCTGTACTATAGCTTGACAACTGCTGTGTTGGTGTCCAGGTGGCATGAAGGTTAAAGCTGATCGTGATGAATCCTCACCTTATGCTGCTATGCTTGCAGCACAGGATGTTGCTCAAAGATGCAAGGTATTTCCTTGCTATGGCAAAAGCACAATTTTTATTTTTGAGTTGATGCTTAATGCCTTATTTCCATTTTGTAGGAGCTTGGAATTACTGCTTTGCATATTAAGCTCCGTGCTACTGGTGGAAACAAGACAAAAACTCCCGGTCCTGGTGCTCAGTCTGCCCTTAGAGCACTTGCTCGATCTGGCATGAAGATTGGTCGTATTGGTAAGCATGCACGCCCATATTGTTTGCATGTGTGATGTTTGTTAATATATTTGTCTTTTCTGGTATATTTATTTGCATTTTTAAATAAAATGTAGTCAAATGTCTCGGAAGGTTGCAACTACAAGAGAAGTAAACTATGGTACTCTTAATTAGAAAGCAAGCCTGTGCATGAACTCTGAACAAATAGAAGTGTATCTCTCCAGATTATCACCAAATACACATTATTTAGTTTAAGTGCTCTGTAGTGTTCGTCTCCAGCTTATCGTCTACATTATTAAGCCAATTAGGAGGCAATGTGGAAATTATTTGATTGTCTCAAGTTACTCATCCTATTCTCACTGTCCAATATATATCCAGCTGCCCTTTTGGGGGAACACTATGGTGCCCCCCTGCAAGTTATGGGGCTATTTGGTTTGATGGCCATGCTTTCTTGGTAGTACCGACTTTGCTGACCATAGAATACTCTTATGACCATGCAGCGTGTGGTGGGTGCATTATGCAGTATTTATTGGTTTAGCTTTGGTATATCGACAAATTGAACATGTGACTATGCATGTTGACTCTACCTAAAGCTAGTGTGGAGATAATACATTAAATGCGACTAAGAACGTTCCACAAGCATCCGACAGTGACATGATACTGTGTTTTTTAGAAATATTTTAGAACATGTCAATATGCATCACCAAGTATTCTCAAGGTGTTTTTGGCCCCCAATAAGGAGCGGTGTGGGGTATGGGGGTTGATATATCAAATGCCCTTGCACGTGTATTGCCCCTTTTAACTAGAGTTACTTGACAGTGTTTTGCTTGTCTTATTCTTTGTCAGCGGTCACATGGCACCTCTATTGGATCTCTTAGGGTTTTTCGAATAAATGATCGATTTCCCTTATTCCGGTTTTTCCCTTCCACCACAATTTTCCATTTTGTTCTAATTTACTTACGAGTTCTATTGGCGGTCACATGGCATTTGTTACCATTGGCGTTGCCCTGTCATGGCAAGCTATTTTAGAAATATCTACCAACTACTTAATGTTAATTTCGAGATGGAACTAATTCTTAATCTGTTCTACAGAGGATGTTACTCCAGTCCCGACTGATAGCACCCGCAGAAAGGGTGGTAGAAGAGGAAGGAGGCTGTAATCTGCCTGCTGTTTCTAGGCGATAATACTGTGCTGTCCTCGATGTATCGCTTTGCTTTGTACCAGTTTGTTTGTCTGAACTTTGCATTCCGTGGATTAAACCAATTTTGAGTTGTTTGGTTTTGGATCAATGAATACCATCCACTATGTTTTCAGCGTTGCTTCCTTCAACCATCGAACATATCCCTAATAGATGTCAAGCAAATTCAAGTCTTGTTCTTAAGTACGTGGGGCTGACAGATACTTCTATACATGGCCCGAAGGAAATCACTTCAGTTGAACAATTCCCGGAATGTAGTTCGGGACGTCAGGTGCATGTCCTGCCAGTTTGCTCTGCGTGTGTGAAGTGCCTCGGGTAATTAGAGGGAGTAACCACTAGTGTTAGCACTAGTTAATCAAGCTGCTAAGTAATATTAGCAACTAAATAATCTGCTAACTAGAATAACCGAATTGCAAAAGAATTTAAAAATGCGAATAGAGCGAATAGAGTTAGAATGTGGTTGCCGTCAGACCCGCAGGCGAAGGTATTGATCACCGAGATACCAGACCCGTAGGGGTTGAATCGGTACCTCTCGTTAGATCGGTTCATCACTCGGCAGCCGTAACTTACCTGTTCGGATTGCGGGTATCCGTAGCAGCGATTTACCCAATAGACAACCATCGAACCAGTGCATTATCCTCTAGGCAACCAGAGACAGCGTTTTATCCCTTGAACAACCAGTAAAACCTTGGAGCATTGCCTTATCCAGTGAGCACCCAAGAAACCTCATTTTGTCCAGAGGACAACCAGGAGCATGGCTTTGTCCAGTGATCATTCCACTGCCTTTGACTCTTCTAAGCAGCCAGTGCGCAGCCAACTCAAGGCCAACTCCTAGCCAACTCTACGTGCATTCTCAGCCAAGCACTACTCCCAAGAAGCCAGGGTGTGAGCATGGCTACAGAGTACAGACCGGACTCTCCCTCCCTCTTCTCCTTAAGTAAAGCAAACAAGCAGCCATCACTCCCTCCGTTCCAACCAGCCAACAGCACACACGCCCAGCACATTGTCCAGAGAGAGAGAGCGCAAGAGAGCAAGAAGCAAGAAGGAGCCGAAGGTCCCCAAGATCCGGTGGAACCAGGAGAAGCTCCAGAAGCCGGAGGAGGAGACAAGCCACAAGAACCGAACCAGGAGATCCCCGAGACCACTGAACCGAACAAGGAGCCAGAAGCAAGGAGGTCCCCCAAGACGAACTGAACCACGAAGAATCCCCAAGATCAGCAAGAACCGAACGACACCACCACCTTCTCCTTCCTTCAGCCGAACCCCACCAATCTTCAGGTGCACCACCATTAGTAGTAGCAAGCTACTTCTTAGTGCACTGATTAGATTGATGAACTCGTGGCCTCAGTAGTGTTCTAGGGTTGCTAGACTTAATCTGCCGTCCCACTAGAACCTCTCCATCATTGACCCAAGAACTTGCAAACAAAACCGAAGGCAACGAGTAGAACGAATAGAACACCAAAACCAGTAGTATCTGTTCTTACAGTTAACTCTAGATGCGAAATCTGAGTAGAAAACGAAAACCAACTAGATTAGTAGCATTCTGTTCTTATCATGCATCTAGAAATGCCAAATCAAAGTAAAAGAACCAGCAAAAAAGTAGTAAGCAATAGATCAAGTAATAATCTGTTCTTATCTGCTGTAGAGGAGAGATTAGAAGGGGGGTGACAGTAGAGCAGTAGAGAGGAGAGAGCAGTAGAGAGAGTGGTTGTAGAGCAGTAGAGAGGAGATAGCAGTAGAGGGGAGAGGAGCAGAGAGTAGAGGCGACGGCGGCGCATGCGCCACCACTCAGCAGAAGAAGAGAGGCAGTCGGCCAGGGAGCAACCGAGAGGAGGAGTGCAGTAGAGGAGAGAGGGGGAAACCGCAGGAGATCGAGCTGGGGAGCTCGGTCCCAGGGAGGAGGCGATGAGACCCAGGCAGGAGAAGATAAGAACAGAGAAGAGGAACAGAGAGAAAAGAGAGAAGAAAAGAGAGAAGGAAAGAAAAGAAGAGAAAAGAAAAGAAGAGAAAAGAAAAGAGAAGAAAAAAAATAGGAAAATGCATAATCTAATTCTTTTGTGCATCTGCGTAGGCTAAAATGCCCGTATCCGAATCGTAGGAAAAATGCTATTTCAATTTCTAAAAGCCCGAGTTAATAACTAAAATCTGTAATTGGTTAAATCTGGTATAATTGAATTGTTGTAATACTTGAGTGCTGAAATATTAATATTATGGGTAAATTAATGGGTTAGATTAGAAAGGGAGTTTGGGCAGGGTTATAGAATTAATGCCTTGGTAATCTGTCAGGACTCGACCAGAATCAGTCAGACCATCATCTCCCATATTCGTGCGAGGACGTACTGATCAGTACTACTCCAGGCAAACATCCTTTGGGAAATCCTTCCTTAAAATGCTTTTAATGAATTTCCATATCATTACAATACCATCCATGCATTACAAGACTTATTTCTAAATTGGAATTATAAACTTTGAAATGAAGGATGAAAATGGTTGTGGAACTTGGTGTGGAGAAGAAAGGAAAGTTGGGAATGAATTGGGTTATTATGGAAAAATGTGTTGGCCGGGACAGCTGATGGAGCAGCTGGCCTGTGCTTATTTTAATTACTGTGTTGAGTTAATATGGTGGGTAGAGGATGCCGATGAGAAGGTGACATAGGCCGGGGGGTCCTCTACATAAGTATCATATAAGATTAACCAACTAATACTTGAAAAATGAGCCGTATCTCAGTATCAACCATAGTGTGTGCAAACAGCCAGAAAAGGTTGTCCTATGAGAGTATTGTGATCTTTGCAATGGAGGTTATGTAGTTACTAGGGCACCAAATCCGGGTTACCGGAAGACCCAGAGAGACCGTGCAGATGGGCTAAGTGGCGACTTAGTACCCATAATGGCGCTATATTTGAAGCCAGGAAAGTACTGCCACATATTTTGGGGTACAATCATAGGCTGCGAGTGTAGTGGGATGGCCTTGAGAGGATCCCCCACTCGAGTAACAGGGTGAAGATCACAATTACTGGATTAGTGATAAACGTTCTGGAGCCTCTCCTTGGAGGTCTCTATGGGTAAAGTGGTACAAACCTGCGCAGGGTCTAAAATCATGAATTCATGCCTGTCTCCTGGATTGGAGGCTACGGAAGCTAAGTCTGTCTCATAACAAGTGTTAGTAGTTCTTTTAATTAAAATTGCAACTCTTAAAGAAAACCACAAACCTATTTCTAATTAAAAATCAGATTTCGGGAGGAGGTAAGTTGGGAAAGAAAGGAAAAACTCATATATTGCATTCTATTATTCCTTGCTGAGTACTCTGTACTCACTCTTGCTTATATATCCCCTTGATTAGAAGGTGAACTATATGGATCGGCCACCGAGGCCTGGAGCGAGGGTGATCCGCAGGACCAGGACTTACCGGCGGACGATGACTACCCGTGTGTCTACGACTACTACCAGGAGTAGTAGAGTCACTAGGAGGCCGTCGTCTGATAGATGGCGGTTCGCAGGGTATTTTGGAGTTGTAATATAATTTTGGTGGTGTATGGACCTCTATGTAAATTATGAACTCATAGCCCGGTGTGGCTTCTGGATTGTAATATATTATGTTCATCCAGTCTCTAATTATTGTTCTGCTGCAACATTCTGAACACAGCGTAGTAGTCGACAAAACAACGGTACTCCCGCTATTTTGTTGGCCACTATGCTGAGACTCCGCGTAATTAGCTTAGGGTGATGACACATTGGTTGTTAATTACCCTTTGTTAATCATGCGGGTCGTCACAGTGTGGAAAACTTTACTGCAGCTCACTGGCCATCCCAACAAGTTCATCCACTGAAACTCTTGTTGGTTACTCTTAAGTTTGCCTTTCCAACTCTTTAAGTATTAAACCAAATTTGGATCAACTACCTATATCAATAAAGATTAATTGGAATGCAGATGTTCTGAAGACATTATCATGTATGTAAATATCTTGACAAGCGGCTATTTAGGAAGAATAGGCTGTTTTTAGCTAGATACGATCAAGAATTCCCGACTATTGAATGAAAACAGATTCATTCTAGAAGTATTTTTTATCTTTCCAAATATTTTTTTTTCTATTGGAGGTTCTCTCGTTTCTTTTATTGAGCATAATGATGCAAATCAGGTTTTAAATGAGTTCTAATATGCCGCGGCAAATATTTTACGCTTTCTTGGTCCAAGAAGTGCAATATTGGAACTGGACTCGAACGCAAGCAGCACTGGATTTGAGGTTTTTGTTATAACCGAATGCGAGGGAAAGATCATTTGTACTGATCATTTTATAGTAGTGGGAAAAACGGAAGCCTGCTGGGATGCCATGCAAGTGTCAATGCGGCTCACATGTTAATGGCACAAAACTTATAGTTTACTGGGCAGGGTCGAACGCTACGCTGCGTCGTGCGAAATTTGGTCCGATGAGTATTTCTGAAAAAAGGTATGCGGATCAAAATGTAATTTCAATTTTTTCTCCGTTTTTTTCAAAAAAATATACTAGCTAGGAGTCATTGAAGAATTTGCAACACCACGTGTCCTCTTTATGTGGTATGAAATTTGGTCAGATGGTTACCTCTGAAAAAGTTATGAGGGCCTAAACATAATTTTGGTTTTTTCTCAATTTTTTTTCCCAAAAATATGCTATCTAGGAATCGTCGGCAAATTTGCGGCACCACGGGTTCTCCTTATGTGGTGCGAAATTTGATCCGACGGTTATCTATGAGAAAAAGGTATGAAAACCTAAACATAATTTCGTTTATTTTCTCGGGTTTTTTTTTAAATGTGCTAGCTATGAGTCATTGGCGAATTTGTGGAGGGATTTTTTTTTTAAAAAAAATGGGCTGCTAAGAGTCACCATTGAATTTGCGGAATTGCGGGTTATTTTATTTCGTGTAATTTAAGTTTTTTTTTAAAAAAAAAACTGAGTTGCTAGGAGTCGTCATCGAATTTGCAAACTCGCGTGCATCTTTTTTGCAAAAAAAAAAACATGTAGGAACCTAAATATAATTTCCTAAAAAATGGGTTTCTAGAAGCCATCGCCGAATTTACGAAACTATAGGGGCCTTTTTGTAAAAAAAACCTAGGGGATCTAAACGTAATTTCAAATTTTTTAGGGTCTTTTTGTAAAAATAGCGGTGAAAGGACTTAAATGTAATTTTGAAATTTATGAAGGACCTTCCCGCGAATAGGGTGAGGTGGCACGGCCGAGCTCTCTCCATTTCTTTCCCCTTTAATATATGTGTGTGTGTGTGTGTGTATATATATGTATATATATATATATCTCTACTATATAAAGTGAGAGTTTCTTCCCACGTCACATTAATTGCTCTGCTTAATTGCCCTACTTAATTGCCCTGCTTAATTGCCCTACACAAGAAACGAAGCGTTACTTTAATTAGCTTGACTTTTGCAAGAAGCGGCGTTAAAGATAGATGTTTGATCTTATGAAATAATGTTTTTATTTTTAATCTTTATTTTTCGTTATCAATTTTGTTTTTAAGTAACGCATATGGGCATATAACTAGTATATATATATATATATATATATATATATATATATATATATATATATATATATATATATATATATAAGCCCTAGTCGTGTACGCACGTGAGGGTCGCCTATGTAATGGTGAAAACGGATCGGATACGAACGGATAATAGTTTTACCATATTTGTTTTTATATTTTTTCTCGGATGTGGATATGGATACGAATAGTCCAAATATGAATACGAATATGGATAATGTCGAATACAGATACGGATCGAATACGAATCGAATAGGATACGGTTACGAATATTTATCGAAACGTGATAACCCCTTAGATTGTACATAAAAAATCAACGAAAACACATAACTAGTTGATTTGATCAAAACACTATTAAAAATTGAATAAATATAAGCATTTTCATTCACTTATACAATAGTTAGATACCATATTGCAGACAAAATTATGTAAGATTTAGTTCATCACGCACATACGATTAGTTCATCATACATGTAGATCAAAACACAAAAATAAAGGTGACCCTTGCTCAAAGATACAAATGAAAGCAAACATAGAACATATTAAAATTTTGATAATAATTAACTACCATATCTCTAGAAAACATATATAACACTTACATATAATGACCCTACCCTAAATTTGTATTCTTTGTTAAATTATGTTCAAAATAATAAATTATGTATTTTATGAGTTGTTTTTATGCATTTTAGCTACTTATTTAAAATATTTTGTTATTAAAGACAACAATTTTTAAATTTTTTAGAAAATTTAGAGTCTGATAAAATCTTGAAAATATTTTTTAAAATTATAGGCTATGCGAGGAATTTTTTCAAAAAATTTCATAATTTTTTGAGCTAGTTTGCTAATTTTAATAAGTGAAACTTGATTTATGAATTAATTAAATTAGAAAATGATTTTAAAATTTAGAAACCTTTTTGAGCCAAAAGATGTATATCCGGATATCCGAACCATCACTATCTGGATTATTCGAATCCGTATCCGTATCCGACGGATAGTGAGCTACCGAATCCGTATCTGACAAGAAAAATTCCGTATTCGTATCCAATCCGATACTACCCGACAAACATTCGATCCGACATAATTCGTATCCGAAAATTATCCGGATCGGTCGGAAATTATTCGATCCGTTTTCATCCCTACGCCTATGGCGGCGGGAGCGCCTATGGCGGCGGGAGCAATGAGGTGGCAGCAAGGCTAGCAATGGAAAAGAGGGGAACGAGAAGATCCAGCGAGTCACAGCGCCTCAAAATGGCATTTGCAGAAGTGCATAGGTGAGGCTCAAATGCGTAGCAAAGTAACATGTCTTGAGGCCGTGCTGCCGTGCATGACAACGAGATCGCAATGTGAGCACAGTGGGAATCCATGTGATTGCAACATGCTGCGGCGTTGCAGAGCTTGTGAATAAATTTCTCAAACCTGAAACTTTACAGTTCAAACTATCAAAAAATTGTAACTTTTGTACCGCTGAAGTGTGTGCTTCATTGGCACTTGCGTGGTGTCCTGGTTGGCGCTTGTGTGGCACCTTATAATGACCTTAGCATTGGATGTGTGATAATGGGCATGGTATTTTAGGATGACTCGTTCGTGATGAAATTATAGCTTTTTTTTTAAAAAAAAAGTCTCTTAAGTTGCAACTACAAAAAAACTTTACTTAAAGTTGTAGGACGCGAATAGTTAATTCAATAAATATAATTTTATGAAATTTACTCAAAAAGAAAACAAGCAATAGAACTATGAAAGACACTAAGCAACAGAACTAGCAGTAGAAAATGGGCTGGCGTCTTTGCCGAGCTATGGCCTATTTCGATCCGTACTCCATAACCGTATTCGAAACCTTTGCTACCCTCAGATCCTCATCCGACGAACAGAAATAGGTTTCATGACGTGCACCAAGCCGTAGCGGGGCGAAGCGTTTAATATCGAGGATCCGCGGGGTCCTTTCTGAGAAACAAATGGAAAACACAAATCTTTAACTTTTTAAACCTCTGCCACAAATTTTTTTTAAATTGGACTCTCATACGAATAAATTTTTTTTAAAAAATATTCTCTTTGCTTATAAAAATATAGGTAAATGATATGTGCCACTTGTCACGTCCATGACAACATGGGTGATCGCGACATGAGCTTGATGTCGACGTAGGGTCAATGTTTCAAATTTTGTTTTCGGATTCTATCTTGGAAGGAACCAAAATCTGAAATTTCATTGAGATTCAAAAATTTCAAATAAAATTTGGACAAAATTTAAGAACCAAAATTTAAATGTTTTTTTAACAGAGAAATCTGAAATTTCGTCCGAGATTTCTGAAATCTCGTCCGAAATTTCTGAAATCTCGGTAAAATTAAACTGAACGAAAAATGGTTCAAACGATATCAAAAATTTTTGAAACTTTTTTGGATGGTTCTAACACATCACTAATGTTCTCATAAAAATTTCAGATGATTATCAAGCTTGATGAATTTTTAGAAAATTTAACAGTGCTACTATCCTGATAAAAGGCTGACCAATAAATTTCAACCGAATGAAAAATGGTGCAAGCCACGTTATAAACTTTTGAATTTTTTTTTATGGATGGTCCTAATACATCCATAATATTCTCATAAAATTTTTACATGATTCTCAATCTTAAGGAATTTTCAAAAATTCAGATAGTGTTACTGAAGACGGATTGACAAATTTCACCTAAATGAAAAATAGTTCAAACCATGTTAGAAAAGTTTGAAAATTTTTGTGAATGATCCTAACACATTCATAATATTCTCATAAAATTTTTAGGTGATGATCAATCTTGAGGAATTTTGAAAAATTTGGACAGTACAACTCAAGACTAAAGGACAAATTGAACCAACCAAAAAATGTCAAAAACACGTCAAAATTTTTTATGGATTGTGAGACCCCGGATCAGCTATCCAGAATCTCCTGTGTATTTCCGTACTAGTCCCAGATCAGTAGCTAGTACACACAGTCACAGTGATACTTCATTGCCGAACAAAACGAAACTTGTAATATAAATATTCAAGTATGGGCCACATGGCCACTTATTACAATACTCGGTCCAACGACCGGACACAAAGCAACGGAAACCAAAGCAAAACGAAACGAGCGAACGCCACAACGCCACAGGCGACGACTAGCGACGCAACTAGTCCTCCTGACAGTCCTCCTCGAAGAACTCCTCCTCTTCCTCGGCATCTTGGAAATTCTCTGATGATTACAATGTTGATGTAGCACGTGAGTACAAAAGTACTCAGCAAGTCGGGAAAGTATGATCATGAGGGGCTTTCCAAAGGAAGCTTAATAGGGTTTATTTGCATAAAGCCACATTTGATTAAATCATACTTAAGTAATAAATTTCACAAAGCATCTTTTACAATTCTTTTTAATAATTGAATTATTTATTATTGTAGTGAGGTTCTATCCACCATCACTAACATAAAGGCTCTATCCGCCAACTTTTAAAGGATCAAAGTTAATCATGTGACTCCATCCGTCCAATGTAAAACAGGTTTTATCCACCTGGTTGGCTCTTTCCGCCAAACAACATTCGAGAGCTCTAACCACTCCTGAACCCCAAAACAAAACACTTTTTGGTTTTAAAAACAAAATCAAAGTCTACCAATATGAAAGCATTCTTCGCTTTGCCTTTAACCGTAGGCACGGCTATTCGAATAGTTTTACTCTGCAGAGGTGTACAACTTTACCCACACGACACGATCATCTCCTAATGCCAAACTATTAGCACACTTCCTTTGGTGTGCCGGCAGAGAGATCGTGACAAGGTCGTTACAATGTTTCTACCTAGCTAGACCCACCCGCTGAGGTTTCACCGCTGTTAGGGTTCTCTCCACCCAGTATAGAAGCCCCCTCTTGCGCCGTGTGAGAAAAACAACAACAACAACAACAACAATGCCTCCTTCCGGCTCTCACACAACAACCGAGTGGTGAGTCTAAACTAGGCTTCTACAAATTAGTGGGCCAGGTCGTACCATTATAGACATGTGGTAGTACGGTTATGCTTAAAATGGCAATCATAAGCGTCGGTCCTTATATGACTTGGGGCGGTACTTGCACAATAGGACCAAGGCTTGATCCGCTCCCACCCGACATTCCATGCCGCCCAAGTCAAAATCATTTTCCTTTTCTTTTTATTTTAGCAAAACAGGATCAAAACCATAATAGTAACTTTCAAATCACATTTAATATCATTCTGTTTGAATAATCCCACCCCTGGGTTGTTTTCATCGGAAAAGATCCTAAGCAATTCTACCGTACTACATAGCAACGGATACCATATAAGCCTAAGCATGGTATAAACAAGGTTCTAGGGTTACAATGGATATGATTAACAATGTCAAGGAGGAATTAACAATTTCGGTATAACTAACACTTATATTTGACATATTTCATTAAACATAGCCATGCAACTTTATAAACAATTTTAAATCAGTTCGCAAACATAGGAGCAAAGTGCATCAAAGAGACTTGCCTTCTGTCCCGGGTAGGTCTTAAATGCAGCGGGAAGGTCGGCGCGGAATCGTGATGCGGCGGGATCGTCGACTACACGCAAAACGAGGCAATAAATAAATAACATAAAATAAATAAAATCCAAAAATTATAAAATTAGTACTGGCAGATAGATCTTGATTTTAGATGAATTTAGGAATTTGAACGGGATCAATCGGAGTTCGGATGAGAAAGTTATGAGCTTCCGAAGTTTGAATTTTGAATAAATCGGAAAACCGAGAATATTCCCGGAATATTCCTCTCTGGTTTGACTGGTCAAAGTTTGACCGAAGACTTGACTTTGACTGGGCTTAGTGTTTCTTACAATGGGGTCCCACATGTCACTGTCCAAGGGGCTTCTTCAACCTTGGCCTCTCCATGGGTTGCCATGGATGGCAAGAAAAGCTTGGAAAGGAGGGGGGTGGGCTCGGCCGGTCGAGGAGGCCGGCGGTGGCGAGGCGGCAGGCGGCGCTTGTGGGACAGCGAGGTGGGCGGCGGCGCGGGCTCCGATGGGGCGGCGGCGGCGGCCGCACCGGCCGGCCACACGCATGGGCAAGCCCACATCACAGAGACACCAAAAAAAAACAGAGGCCAAGTTTTCCCAAAAGAAAAAAAATCGATTTCTAACCCATTTTCGCATGGAATTGATCCAAACAAAAGGCTAAAACCTCTAGATAACATCCTTAGCAACATCTAGGAGGAAGGAATTGAACCTAAACTCACCGGAATTGGAGAAATCGACGACGAACGGCGGTTCGGCCGAAAGCACCAAAACTCAAAATTCGTCGCCCACGGTGGATGGAACGTAAAAACGATGGAAGGATTAGAGACTAGGCTTCCCCACGATCACAACAAAACAAACGGAAGGAAGATTGAACCACTGAGGCGAAAGATATGAGCAAGAACACGAAGAACGCGAAGAACAACAAGAGTTCGTCGGTTTTCTTGATCTTGCGGCCAATTGGATTTGAGAGGCTAACGGAGGACGAGACCACCGGAAAGGGGATTCTTATACGGAGAGATGAGAGGCGGAATCACGCGAAACGGATTAGAAACGGGCGAATTATTGCCATAATGGTGCATCACGATTTCTTGGGAACTGCGCGCAATCCGGCGAGGTGGGAGCGGAAAGGACACCGGGGATGGAAAGGTATCGTCGTCACGGTTCCAACGGATCCGGCCTTGATGATTTTGGATCATTATGGAAGAAGTTATGTGAGTTTGAATGGAAGAAGCATGTATGGAAACTCCATCTCCATGGTTTCCTGGAAGAGCTATCGTGAGTGCTCAAGGTTGATGACGAGCACTGTAGCACTGCCACGTGGCGACGCCTCATTGGCTCCCTTTTACGCAAATGTTCCACCCTAGAGAAAAATAAGGAAAAATGGCCTAAAAATTCTGGAAAAATTCCTAGAGCCATTTTAGATTATTTGGAACTCAATGTAACTGGTTTGGTTGAATTTAGATGATTTTTGTGGAATTGGATATTCGGGCGCGGATCGCAGGCATTAAACAAAAGCCACGCGAGATAAAATAGGAACGGATGTCCAAAAATCCGGGGAATGATTCCTAAAATCATTTCGGAATATTTGGAACATTTTAGAAGTGGTTTGGAGATTTTTGGAGCACTTTTGGACTCGGGTGAATTTTCGGGTACCGGCGGGACTGGAAAATCCGATTTTTCGCCCGGGAGGGAATTAATTCCCGATTTCGGAGGGAAATGGATGCCAGGTTAATATAAACACCAATGAAACTTCAAATTTTGAATTTACTTTATTTAAATTAGGTTTTTCTCCAGAAAGCCAAAATGAGGATGTTACATGGATGATCTTGACCCTAAATCCAATCAAATCCAGTGCAAAAAAAAAATCCTACAAAAAAACCCCAAAATTTCTGCCGAATTACCCGAGATCTCGCTGAGATTTTCACTATTACTGTAGCAATTTGAATTTTTTCAAATTTTTTTAGTCGGCCGAGATTTAGGATCTAGGGGGTCCGAAATCCGAAATCTCGACCGAGATTTCCGAATTTCAATCGGGATATTGATTCTTGCGTGGGTAGCACATTATGACGGATTGAACCGGAGAAAGGGGAGCTAAAGGTGTCAACGACATGTCGAGTTGCACAAATCTTGAAGCAAACTAAGGGGTAAGTAATTCTCATCTACCCTTCATTCGTGCTTTAATATTTGTACAACTTTAAAAATAAAGAGCATAGAAGCACCTCTTAAAAGAGAGTTATATTTACAATTTTATTTGTAAAGGTGAAAAAAAAGTGTTTTTTTCTTGTGTGTGCAGACCAGATAAGGCCGAGTTTTGGAAAACGCAGGGCAGACTTGTTTTCCTCTCTCCCCGGTAGCGAGTTCTCCGCCGAGATCGGAGCGAGATGGGGTTCCTCGGCGACACGGTGGAGTCGATCCGCTCGATGCAGATCCGCCATGTCCTCATGCAAATCATCAGCCTCGGTGACGTTCTCTGTCTCATCTCTTGCTCTTCTCCCCTGATCTCGTTTCTTTTTTTTTCTTCTTTTAAAGATTTTTCGTCGAGGTCTTTTGCGACCAGATCGGTGGGTTGGGCGCAGCCTAGTTCTTTGTTTCAAGTTTAGGATTTACCTTGTGATTCCAGTAGGGTTTCGATGGGAATGGTGCGATTCTTTTTTTGGTAGTTTTGGAGTTTCTCGCTGCTAAGATTGGGGCAGGGAGGCTTTTGTGGTTATTGATCTGGTCCTTTTAGGTTTTATTTTTCTGAAGAATATTATGGGTGTGAAAAATAGAAGAGCAATTGCATTGGATATGACGGCCATAGATTAGTGAGGTGGAAATTTCTGCTCTTGTTTACTGTTTAGTGTGAAGGTATAGAAGTTCTCTTGAGGGATGTCCTACAGACAGAAGGCTTTTCTTTTGTACCCTTGAAGCTGGTTATCAGTTATAAACATTCCTTGTTTCTAAAAGATATATTATAAAGTCGTGATATTTAGGGTCATAGGGTTTATCGCTTAGTCTATTTTTGTTAGTTAGGTTGGGGTTTCCATGCTCTTACATATGCTGATTGTTGATTGCGACAAGGGGGGCTAAAAATGTTTCTCTTGTCAGGAATGATTGTTACCTCAGCATTGATCATATGGAAGGGATTGATGGTCGCAACAGGGAGTGAATCCCCAGTGGTGGTGGTTCTTTCTGGGAGTATGGAGCCTGGATTTAAGAGGGTTAGTTAGCTCCTCACGCTATATTATAAATTATAATCATCTTACACACACACACACACACCATGGTGGTATAATTAACTGGCACACCATGTTGCCTGGGCAGCATAATCTAAACGGTATATCACCTACATATCTTGCGCGAAAAAATTTGGAATTTTTTTCGATGCTGCGTTTAACTAGTTTACTAGTTTGAACTGAAATTCGAGCTAAAGTTGCCCTTTTTTTATGATAGTTTAATTGTAGGCATGTGCTGATTTTATACAAAAATCAGCAAAGCATGTGATCTAAATTCATTCGAAATCTTTGAATTTGAGTATATTTTTCCAACGGTACACGTTTCATTTGAATTTCTATAGATGAGTATATACCCTAAAACTAAAATTTTCAAAAAGTATACTCGAATTTGGGTTGAATTCATGCATTTAAAATCATGGTGCCTGGGCACCATGATCTAAAACGGGTATTTCCCCTATGTGGTTATATATCGTGTGCGAAATTTTTTGAAATTATTTGGATGTCGAGTTTAATTAGTGTACTAACGAGTTCAAACAAGTTTGAACTGAAATTTAAACTAGAATTGCTTTTTTTAATGATAGTTTGATTGTAGGTATGTGCTAATTATATATATAAATCAGCAAACATGTGATCTAAATTTGTTCAAAATCTTTGAATTTAAGTATATTTGTCAAAGGTATGCTGTTTATTTGAATTGTTATAGGCGTGTATATACCCTAAAACTAAAATTTTCGAAAAATATACCTGAATTTGGCTTGAATTCACACATTTGAAATCATTCTGACACCATGGTGTCCCATTTCGGCGTCTACACACACCCACACACCCACCGAAAAGACTTGTATGCTAGTGAATTCTAGTACTAGCTATCAACAACATGAATCTTGCATGTGGATGTGTGTAGTGGAGAAAGAAAGAAGGTGACAATCTGCATGCTTAGATGAATGGTGATGATAACTAGTACTATAGTTCACTAGCATATATATATATATATATATATATATTGTGTTGTGTGTGTGTGTGTATGCACCCGAGAGTAGAATAAACTACTCTAGCTCCACCTTCAACCGTCCCACCTTTGTCAAAGACTGGCAAAAAAAAAAAACCCTACTAACTCCCACCTCTGTCAACCACCCACATTTTTTTGTGGTAAAATGATACAATAATTGTCTAGCTTAGGTACCGTAATTTCAAACTTTTGATGTAGTAATTATTTTTTACAATGTTGAAACATATTCATCATGGTTCTCTTTTTGTTAAGCATATTTTTTTGCAGCAAAACGTTTCAAATGGATTGTAAATAGGACAAATGGTTTAGGAGATATCATCGTTCAAAGTTTGCAAGAAACCCATGTTTCTCTCTCCATATGCCCCTATGTGCTCAATATGACAGTGAAATCTAACAGCAAACGTCCAGTAAATTGTCCGTTTCGTATTACTGCTATCACACAGTCATAATGAGCCACTGCAAGGTTCGGCAGTAAAATCTAACAATACATCCATTAAATTGAAGTGCATTTGGTAGTAAAATCTCATTCATTTGCCATTTATTGGCGAGATTTTTATCATTCTGTTCTTCGCGCCGTCAGTAAGCTATCGGTGAAAACCGTTTGTGAATTGGAGTTGCCACCTCTGATATACCACCTAACCGAACTTGAAATACTCCTTAATCACTTTTGGTACACATGTAATAATTATAGGATACTCCAATGTGAACCACACAAAAAAATTGCAGGGGAGTCCATAGTTTTAACGTATTTTACAAATACCTTCATATAAGCATATAAAAAGGATTATGTCTACAAAAATGTACATAGCACCTTTGAAAAAACTGTACATAGCACCTAGATTGTCTTATATACTTGTAAACTACACATACATTATGCGAGATACTTCCTACATTGTGAGAAACGGTGAAGGGAGTTACTACTCTCGGGAGTTGAAAAGACTTGCATATATATATATGCCTTCATGCCTGTGACAAATCTAAATTTCAGAAATTGTATGTGCAACACATAAAGAGGTGCATTTTTTTTTTATAAGAACATATTTGGTTTCCTAGATTTTCCACTGGTTTGCAAATTGTGGATGGTTGCCATATTTCCTTTAGAATGTTGGCGTTATTCATTTCCAAAATTTCCTTTTAAGAATACTGTTATCTGCAGTTGACAATCCGTATTGGCGCATGTCATCTACTTACGCTTTTGCATCTTTTAATGTGCCATCATCTTTCACACTGATATACTTGAGTGATTAAATTATCTTCTTGCAGGGTGATATCCTGTTTTTGCACATGAACAAAGACCCTATTCGCACAGGAGAAATAGTTGTTTTTAATGTTGATGTAAGTTCTACTGACACATTGTCATTTGTAAGCCACAAATTAGTAACTGAATCACAAATTCATCAGGTTGCCCTATATTTCGTACATACATGATTCTCAAGACACTAAATGTACATTTGGCTGTTATGTATTTAGGGCCGTGAAATTCCAATTGTTCATCGTGTGATTAAGGTAATAAATTTTGATGTTTTCACTCTTCACGTCAATCGATCCAATTTATATTACATCGTGTAAGTTTTTTTTTTTTTGGCATGGTTTGAAATTGCTATTCTCTTTGTATAGGTTCATGAACGCCAGGAAAGTGCAGAAGTTGATATCCTCACAAAAGGTATCCATCATTTTTTGTTTGTTTGAGCGTCATAAGTTCTCCTTTCTGGTAAAGCAATTTGTGTAATCCTTGCAATAATAATCAACAGCTAGCAATGTTAATGTATAGCGGATGCCACTGCAATGTTTTAACTGATGAACTTCCTTTCAGGTGACAATAACTTTGGGGATGACCGACTTTTATATGCACACGGGCAGCTTTGGCTTCAGGAACATCACATTATGGGACGGGCTGTAGGGTCAGTAACTGAGTATCCTCGACTCTGACCACACACATCTACATTCCTGGTGAAAATTAACTCGGCTGACCCTATGTTTTCTACTGTGAACAGCTATCTTCCATATGTTGGGTGGGTAACAATTATGATGACTGAGAAACCGATTATAAAGGTAAGCTCTTTTTTGTTTACGGATTGAATTAGATATTAAACAAAGATTGTTCTAGTCCATGTGAGAATTTTTTTTTTGTAAGATGTTGATAGAACTCCTCGCCCATTCCGCTCCTTGTTAGTGTAAATGGATAGGCAAGTGAGCAAGTTACTGTTCTCTAGATAAACTGGTGCATTGACAATACCATTGCAGTTCAATAGTGCTATTTCCTCAAAGGATTGCTGACATATGTTGTCTGTTGTTGCAGTACCTGCTCATCGGCGCACTGGGCCTGCTGGTCATAACATCCAAAGAGTAACGATGCCAACTGCGCCATATAGAGTGGCCCCTAGGGTCGTAGGGGAGAAGCCGTTTTGTTGCACCACATCATGTATCGAAAAATTTGTCTTTATCAGTTCTGAGGGTGTTACTGTTCTCTAGAAAATCTATCCTCTCAATTGGTTAGTCATGTAACACCCATCTTAGACTCTCTCCAAGGATGGCCTCTAAAATGGCCTTTTTGGATATTTGAAGGTCTATTCAGACCTGTAGTCTTCCCAATGAGGTGTGCTATGTGCGCCCCTATTGAAGAGGCCGGAGGGATTCATCCCTATATGGAGAGGCCGTCCTCACGTGTGCTATGTGTGAAGGAGGGTTCAGGCCATGGTTGGAAATAGATCAAATATAAAGGTCTAAATTTAATGCAGACTACACTATTCAAGGCTCATAGAGGCCTGGTTTTTCAGGTTATCCTTGGGTTCAGCCTTAGATAGTCCTAGCTAATGGTCTGAATCTGTTTATGGTAGTGGATAAATTTTATTATTTCTTTTAATTAAAAAGAAAACCAATTCACAAGAGAAAACCAAGCCGCGTGTTACGAAACTCGTGCGGCTTGCAGGTGAGCAATGAGCTCGCCAAAATTTTTGCAGGCCATGCTTGGGTGACGTGCTTCGTTGGGGATTGGTTGCATTAAATGTTATAATTCTTTGATTAGCAAGTTTTGAACGCTGGTATCTTTTCGATTGGTAATCCCGTTTAAGCCAACATATTTCTTGCGACGACGTCAACAAATCAAGACCCATGTTGACTATATTTAGGCGCTACAAATATTAGATGCCGTTTAGGGCCCACGTGTTCGTTGTCACAATCTAGAGAATTTGGCTATCTACTGGGCTTCAAAAAAGAAGGATGGCAATCGGGTGACTAGCGTGTATGGGTAGTGCTCATCTATACCTATAAGATAAAATCCTTTCTATGGATATACTCACGAAAGGTGGCGGGTAAAGAATTTCGTTTATATCCGTTAACCGTAGGTACTTGTTACCCGTGGGTATACCTATTTATTCGTCACCATCAATAATTCTTCCAACCAAAGGGCACTAGGAGCTAACGAGCAATGGTACCGATACAATTCTCTTGATGAAATTGTAGGAATTAGCTACATTCTATGGATTGAATAATGATTATCAATTATTCAAAATCTTTAAACCCACAAAGATTCTGAAAGAAGGAAACCACAAACATCTTTAAACCCACAAGGACTCTGAAAGAAGGAAACCGAGAAGAAGGGCAGGTGTAAGCATTCTCACCTCAAATGGAGCAAGGCTAGGATTCCCATTCGAGTTCATGATGGAGGCGCCGGTGGTGATCTGATACTCCACCCGCGGATGCTGGCCTGGGCGGTGCAGCTAGGTTTCAAACCAGGTCACCCCGTGGGTGAGGGTGGTGTGGGGGGAAGGGGATGCACGGGCGGGGAGGAGGGCACCGCGGTGTCATTGGGGAAACCGCGGGAAGGAGGCCACCACAACGGTAAAATCGGGACGGACAATGGGGAGGAGCAGCAGAGGCCCGCGAGGAGGGCACCACTGTGGTATTGGGGAAACCGCGGGGAGGAGGGCACCGCGACGGTGAAAACGAGAGGGATCGCAGGGAGGAGCGACAGAGGCAGTGGCGACACGACTGGGTGAAGGCAAGGAGGGAAAGGGCGAGAGCTCGGAGAGGATTGACGGAGGGAGAGATGGCAGGGGATGGGACGGAAATGGCGAGGATGAGCGCGCGAGGAGAGAGGGGTGGAGATGGCAGCGACATGGTGGGGGTGAAGGCAAGCGGGAGGAAGGAAGGAGGAGAGCCCTTCGGACGGTGGCGGTTATCTAGCGGGGAGTGGGGATAGCGCACGGCCTCGAGGGTTTCGCGAGGGCCAATCCCATGACTCCGCAAGAGCCATCGCATGGGACACGCGGGCTCACCGATGCGCAAGCAGCGGAAGATCGACGGCCATGCGAGAGGAGGAACAACGATTGGCCAAGAGCGCGTCGCAGCATACGTGACACATGGCCGAGAGCTCGGCAAAGTTTTCTGTATACACTTACAGCTGAGCCCTACAGACTAAAGATGCACTCTTTGTGGTACAAATTTTGAACACTAGAAATGTACTCTTTGTGGGACAGAGATAGTAGTTATTATTATTATGTAGCTTGACTACGATCGTGTTAATATGATGTACATGTATCTTTGTTGTTGCTAAAGCTCCACCTGGGGATAGTTACGTATAAGTATTTTTTTGGATTAACGGTACCCCAATGTAAGCTTCCATATAAACCATGATTTTTTTTGTCTAAGATCGCGACCATGATGACACTTTTGTGAAGATCGATTCGCAGCACTACTTGAGAACAGAGGCTTGTCGTGCGGTGCCCTAGTACCTTTCTCTCTCTATTAATAGATAAATGCCAAAACGGTCACATTTAATAGCCGGACCGTCACACCTAGCGCGTCTAGATCCCAGGTCAGGCCCAACCCGAGCAGCGGGCCAAGGTCTCTTGGGCCATCTCCTCCAAAAAAGCTAGCTCAATGAAGGGGTGCTCCCTCACCCTTATAAACCATACTCAAGCCCTCCCCACAACCAATGTAGGACTATTCTAACAATCTCCCCCTCACTCATTGGGCCAAGATTATCTAGGAATCACCTGGAGCACCTAGGCCACACCTGGGCCACCCCTGGCTCCCTGGGCTCCCCCTGGGCCACACCTGGGCTCTGATACCACTTGATAGCCGGACCGCCACACCTTCTTTTGGTGTGCATCAGAGTGTTATAACATAACTGCTGCATTACCCAATCCTAACTTTGTACCAGCCCGATGACAACAAACTCCTACTATGGCGGTAGAAAACATTCATATACACAGTACTTCTCACACAGTTCACTCCCGTGGAGCTCCACTTCTCTCCATAGTAAGGCATACATTGGGGGTGTTTGGGAGAGCTCCAGCTCCACCAAATTCTTGGAGTTGGTGGAGCTAGGTATTCCTAGCTCCACCAAATTCGTGGAGCTGGAGCTGTGGGTATATTAAGAATGTTTAGGTAAGTCATCTTGTTTATATTTTAGAATAAAATTATAAACTTAAGTCACTTTATTTCAGTCTACAAGTTTCAGCTTTGAGGTGGAGTTGGGATCTGGAGCTCTGCCAAACAGGGCCATTGTTGCATTGTTATGTGTTTTCACCCACACCTTTGTATGGACACCCCTACGAGCAATCCGTCTAGAAAACGCGTGCTACTTTAGCCTTCCAATGTGCAAAGCTAGTTCTATGTAACTTAATAGGTTAAGGTTGTCCCCATACAAGCACTTGTGGTTGTACGGTGTTTTTGGATTTAACGAACACTACGTTCGGTCTTTAATTCGATCCGGACGAGAAATCTCCCCCTATCTATATGCAAGTCACATGCACATCCAGCTATAACCAATAGCTCGCTTGTGTCAAATCATAATTTTATTTTCATTTTTATCAAAATACTAGTACTACAATTCCCAATATGTCCAACATTTTTCAATTTTGAACAAATAGCATAACCATCCATTTGTTCTCTCAATTTCTATAACATAACTAAGCAGATGCATGTATAATCATGTATATCCAATTTTATATTAATAGATGTCTAACCTTATTCTAAGGTTATCAAGGTTCTCATGTCAACGTTTATCGAAGAAATCCCATAATTAAGGAATACATTTACCATTACCCACAATATAGCAATGTTTATTGAACATATTACATGCATAATCGTTTTTGACAAAATAATATAAATACCATAAAATAATAAGATCAATATGATACAAGTAGGTGTTTGCCTTGCTGGTTGAGGTCTGGGTCGTAGTTGGAGTCATCGATAACAGTATTTGAAACGTCGATGTCTACACGTAATTAATGTAAAACAACAATAAGAAGCAATTAACACCAATATTCAAATATGAATTAAAATAGAAGTCTTCGGTAATAAAAATATTTTTGGTGCTGGTTTTCATGAATTTTTTTAAGGTTGTTTATAAAGAGTATGATTATTTGGACTTTTTATTTAAAAAGAATCCATCCTATGATATATTAATGATCAAGCAGAGGTTGAACCTAAATATATTTACAAAATAGAAGAGTTTCCACTTTTACAGAGCATATTTATATATTTATTCACTAAATTTTAAAATTTATTTGCACATGTTATAAATGTTTGAATTTTAAATGCATTGAAACTAAACTATTTATGAAATGTATTGAAATCTAGTTAAAATCTAAATATTGTTATATAGTTGGGTTGATTATGGTCTCAAGATTATTTTAAAATTTGTTTCATTAAATTTGAAGTTAATTTGCACAAATTCTATATAGACCATGTTTTAGGTTTTTACTTGAATTCAAATTTAAATTCTGTACAAAGGGCAAATGTGAAATATTTTTGTATGTTATAAATCTACATGAATTTACAAAAATTTAGAAGTTTATTTTACTAAATTTGGAGGTATAACGCAAAAGTTATGGGCATTTGATTCGACTCAGGTATGGAAAATGGCTAAAAATCAAAATTACGCTTTCGGTCAAGGAAAATTCCTTTCTGATTGTTTTGGTTTTCCTGGCTGTTTTGAACTCATGCCTAAGATTAACAGGGGCCCCACTAGTTGGTGTGCACGTGCTTGTGGCACCAAAAACAGAGAGGGCTCAGCACGGCCTCAAGATATGACCAATTCTTGTTGCTGCTATTTTCAAATGTTCTTCGGTGTGTGACAGAGAGATCATGACAAGAACCATTACATCATTTTGACCTAATCTCATACAAGTTCAGTAATGTTTAGCCCTTACTATGGCGGCAAAAAATATTTGTACACACAATACCAATGACAGTTTATACCCTATCGTGACAATTTCCTCCATAGCAAGGTATGCACTGTTGATCTGCAAGTGTTATTCCCAACACCTCAATGAGGCCACTTCTTCGAGCAAACCTACCCGAAATACCTGTACTACTTCAGCCTTTCAATGTGCAAAGCTAGACCTAAGCAACTTAATAAGTTAAGGCTACCCCATAATAGCACATGTGGTTTCACGGAATGCTTTGGATTATACAACACTATGTTTGGTTATTAATCGACCCAAGTGAGAACTCCCCTTATATTACGAGCAAGTCCATTCACTTCATAGATTATATAAATAACTCGTCTGCTTCAAAACCTAGTTTTAATTTTTGATTTTATATTAAAATAGCAGAGACAACTTTATCAACATGTCAAAATTTTCATTCCCAAATAAATAATATAACCAACCATTTGTTCTCGCAAGTCTAAGGCATGCCTAAGCATAAATGTAAATATTCGAGTATACCCAAATTTGACATCATTTATTGCCTAATTCATACCTTATGGATTTCAATGTTGATATTTACATATTTATCAAGGAATTTCTATGCAACAAGTAGGAGTATCTTCCTATACCCATAATATAGCAATCTTCCTATACCCAGCCGGCCAAAGCAGTTTGCAACCTCCTAAAGGTTTATTACATAAATTCGTCATGCTAAGAAACACCTACTGCCCTTCCTCGCCCCTTGCACGGGTTGGTGACCCGACTAACTGTCGGATTCCCCCTGGCGGTAACCCTCTCGACCCGAGTGCTACGACCTACGCCCCAGCGGCTACGGTCACGAAGTAGCGCTTTGCGGAAGAAGGAAGTGCCCCTGCGGGGCAATTCAAGGTCGGTCGGGAACATTCCTATCCCGCGCAAACGCAAGATCGGCAGTCGGTTCGCACACTTGCGTGGGTCAGTGACACGATCGACCATCAAGTCCTCCCCGGCGGTAACCCCCTCGACCTAAGCACTATGGCCTACGCCCCAGCGGCTACGGTTGCTAAGTAGTGCCTCGTGGAAGAAGGAAGTGCCCAAGGGGAGGGATTTATGGTCAAGTCGGGAACACTCCTCTCCCACGCAAGCTCAGCAGAACCCTTAGCACCCGAGCATCTGGCTTAGCTTTGCGCCTCGTTCGCCACAGCGGAGAACGCGCAAAACTCCAGTGCATCACTCGCTAAAGTCATTTTCGCTAAAAGTGAAATTCTCTAACGTAATGTCTTCTCCTATCGGAGGGTATCTCGCAGCGATACCCACCTAGCGATCGTTTGAAGAAGCAGTCCGGAGTAGGGCCTCAGGCTCCCCGGCCTTCGCGCTAGACCAGTTCCCGGCAACCTCGTGACTGGCGACGTCACGCGGAACCGTCGGGAAGGAAGCCCTTCTTCTCCAAGCCAAGCACGCGACTGGGTTGAATGGAGCACGCTGGCCACGACATTTCCAGAAAGCTATGTGGCAGGGGGGCGAAAGCTTGCCTAATCTGTCCCCTCTCATCTCCCTCGCTATCTTTTATGGCAGGAACACTCAGGAGGACGAGAAAAGCAAGGACGAGTACCTGCCCCGAATGCCCGCCTCTCCAAAGTTATAGTCACCAACCGGTGCGGGCCGAACACACGCAGACTCAACAGGCGTCGAGCCCAGCGGACAACATCTTGAGAGAAGTGCGCTGTGGCCCGCCTCGTCACCTAACAACCCACTACCGAGCCGTCAGTGAGTCCCGACCAATTTCCCACTATGCATTTAATTCCGACAAGACAGCACTGGGCGAAGGCGCCGTATCGAGCAGCGCGCCCTGTAGCCCCGCGTTATCCATCGGACGGAACAAGCCAACCACCCTGAATAGGTTAAAAGGCCCGCTGGGCCGCTGAGGCCTCAAGGCGGCAACAGGCCCATTGGCCCGCGCCTGAGGCCCAGTTAAACGCTACAGGACACGAAAGCCCGATCCGCCAACCGGATCTAGCGCCGTCCCAGCGGAAAAACTGAGCAAGGGGCGAGGATAGGGCGAGCCCCCAGCGGGCCCCGAGTTGGGTCGGCGGACGACCAAATCGCCTTAACTCGTGTCCGAGACCATACTTCATACTCTCCCACGGAACCCATTGATGGGTGGCAGTCGGCTGCGCTCCAGGTCGGAGAACGACCCGGGGTCCGAAACGGGATTGAGTAAAGAAAGGTTTCTTATGAGACGCCCTCAGTAGGGCTAGACACCCACGCCAGGACCATCTGCTAGGAGAACCCCCTTGGGAAGGATCTCCAGGTCTCACTCGGATCACCCGTTATTAGCTCCACGAGCACGGTGTTCAAGCCGACCCAGCAAGCACACGTTCGCTCACCCCCTCCAGGTCCCACACCTGCGGATGGGGCGTACTCGTGGGATAGATGGCGGCCTCTCCTCCCGCAAACCGACCCTGCCCTATGGGAAGGCGGGACGAACGCCCTATGTCTAGCTATGACATAAAACGAGCACCCGAACACTAGAACCTTGCGAAAAGGCGCCTGGGCGTTCGCACCGACCAAGGTGGCGTCTAGCTACGACGTAAAACGAGCACCCGAACACCAGAACCTTGCGAAAAGGCATATGGGTGTTCTCACCGACTAAGGTGGCGTCTAGCTACGACGTAAAACGAGCACTCGGACACCAGAGCCTTGCGAAGGGCGCCTGGGCACCCGTACCGACCAAGGCGGCACCTAACTACAGCAGAAACCGAGGGGACTCGGCGCGCATACATCGACGAGTTCACCCCAAGACCGGCTCTCCGACCCGCTCGGGGACTACACCCACCGGGTGCGCTCGCGCGCACCCGGCCGAAGTGGCCAATTGGGTACTCCTGTAATCCGATTGGAAGCATCCGACCGAAGGTCACCCGATGCGCTTCGCACCGCCAAAGACCGAGGGCGCCCATACGCACTTTCGGTTGGGCTTACATCGACAAGTTCACCCCCCGACCAGCTCTCCGACCTGCTCGGGGGCTTGGGGGCTACACCCATCGGGTGCACTCGCGCGCACCCGGATGGACCGACGGACGCCATCCAACCAAACAACACGGCAAGCAAACCCCCGACCGCCTCTGGCATGACACGCTCGGGGCTTGGGGGCTACTGACGAGTACACATACCATGGGTACCCCCGGCAGCCCGGGACAGTGAACGGGCTACCTTTGAGGCCCAGTTCCAACCAAGGGCCCGTAGGCCGCGAAGGGACCTTGTTTCTGGCCAAACGCAAATGCAGACACGCTCCGACCCCCTGGGTCGGAGCGAGCAGCGGCTCCTTCGAAGCGTTTGGGCACCTGCCCTACTGGCATGACGTTCTGAGACGTTCGCACCAGGGTAGGTGGCTCCTTCCCAAGGTGTCAGTAAGGCCGCCCAAGAAGTCAAGCTCCGGTCCCGTCATCCTGACACGCAACAGAGGGGAGCGCCCCCTCCCGAGGCCACGCTGAGGTCAAACACCATTAATGTCGGCACCTGACGACCGTACGGAGCGATGCGTCACTTCTCCAACCCGGCCGAGAACCCCCCGCCGCAAGACTACCAACTCGGCATGGGGGTGGATGGAGGCCGATCGGACGACAAGACCGAAGACCAGATTCCGAGGCGTAGGACATCCCCCCTTCTCTTTCTTTTTCCCATTCCAAACTCCCAAGTAACCTGCCGTTTTCGCCTATATAAGGAAAGGCAGGGCCCCGAGGGGAGGGGGCGACACAGCAGACAGAAAAGAGCAGATCGTCCGGCTCTTCTTCCCTCCGAAGGAAGACGCCATTGTAACCCCCCGAAAGGGCAATATACGCTCACATCACGAACTAGAGTAGGGGCGTTCAGCCCAAACCAGTATACATCTTGGACTCCCAGAGTCAGGCCATTCGAGGAGAGGGAGCGCGCGACCCCACTAACCAGAAATTCGTATTGCCGGTGCACGAAACACTGACAGATGGGTGCCGTTGAAGGTGTACTTTTAGATATTATGCCCTCTAACTGAGAAATGTATTTATCATTTTTGAGGTTTTTAACTCAATTTTTAAGTGATTGATAGGCGTGGTCCACTTGCTAGTATTTTTTATAAATAACTGACAGGTGGGGTCCATCTATGAGTGACTCATAACTTAACTACCGATTTAGTTTATAAATCGAGTTATTAATCTCACCTAGGCCCACATGTCAGTGACTCAGTTTTCAATACTCTATTTTTAAAAAGAAGTCTGACAGACAGGACCAAATTGTTAGTGAGTAAGAGAGAGAGAGAGAGATGAGCCCCTGACATGTGAGGCCCACTCGTCAGCGGTTCCTGGCAGCAATGGAGTTCCTCTTAGCAGCAATGGCACCAGGTGTGTGGGGGTGAGGCAACAGAGAGGTGCGTGGGAGGAAGAAGACCGTGGAGGTCCATTTTATCACCACAGGGCAAGGCTTCGGCTTGGGGCCCGAGGACATGGTAGTGTGCCCAAGGGAAATAGGACAATAATGGCTCTGAAGCCAGGTTTTTCCAACGAGTTTATGGAGCACATAGGCGAGTAGCATGTGTGGAGATGGTGATGACTCAACAGGAAAACCTTGCGTAGGTGGTGAAGTGACACGGGCAGAGCCTGGTGTACGAACAGAGTGCGCAGCTATCACAAGGGGGTGTAGAGGATGCTGGCGGTGATGGCCGGTCAAGGGCGGCAGCCTGGCGGCGAGGTCCTGCACGTGGCCTGGCTCGTAGGCGTGGCATGGTATTAGCGCTCACAGCGCAGCGTGGGTGATGTATGGGCACAAGCCAGCCAGAGGAGTTGTTGACACATGGGCCCAATGAGCCAGAGTGAGGACAGGGGAGTCCACCCATGAGGGGAAAGCATAATTTCTCAGAATACGCTTTCTCGTGGTAGAGACGGTTTTTCGGCCAGCGCCTTCCCTTTTTGGTTTTTAATTCAAATTCAATTAATCTTTTAATTACTGCTTGGAATCTTTATCAAACTAGCTCCAAATTTTATGAAAATGTTTGAGGTGTTTTTTAAAAAAAATTTAGAATTTTTTTGCAGCCCCATGTTTTTTCTGATAAATTATTTTAGTACCTCAGTTTTAGTGACAAGTGAGATTTCAGATTTCTCAAAAATAACAATTTAGCTCAAAAATTCATAAAGCTTTTTGGAGATGCTCTCTAGACTATTTGAAACTTAACTACAATATTTTTAGACTTTGTGCTAATTTGAATTTAGAGTTCAAAATTTAAAGGAAGCAACTACGGAATAAAGTATTTTCTTTGATTGCTAAAAATTCCTGAAAAAATAAAAAAAAATCTAAAAATTCACAATAAACTTAGAAAATAACTTGGCATTATAATATTTCAATCTAGTGCAAAAATTGAGAAGTTACAAAAAGAGATTGGAAATAAAATAAAAATACATTCCTGAGCTCGTCAACAGTCAGTTAGGTTGTGAGACCCTCTCTTTTATGATAGTGAGCATCATAAAAATAGGTTCTAAATATATTTTCTATGCTAGTCTCTGGATCAGTCACTAGCACACATATACATAAATTGCGATCATAACCATACATCACATATTATTACAATTATAGTGGAAACATTTATTACAAATATCTATTACAAACCAAAAGATAACTTTATCAGTTTGCCCAACTACTAATTTCTCCACAGGCAATTGACAAGGTAAAACTCTAGTTAGAAACACAGTCGTTATCCTCGTATTCTGTGTCAACGTAACTATCCTCAAAATATTCTATTCCTTCACCTAAAATAATGAATATAGCAAGGTTGAGTACATTACGTACTTAGCAAGACTTGAAGTGTTTGCAAAACCTAATATATGCAAGCTGATACAAAAAAGGCACAAACTGCTATACTACCAACACATGAGAGAACAACTGAACTCAACTTTGTCAACACATGACAAGCATTGAACCATCTGTGGGGTAATTTCTCTATTCCATATTTTATCTTCTCATTTCATTTTATGAAAATTTCTCAATTCTAACTATGTGATAATGTTACCAAGTGTTCATGACCGCGAGCGCGGCTAATCGGTTAGTTTTAACTCTGTAGAGGTACACAACTTTACCCGTAAGGAATGATTATCTATTTTTGCAATGCATAGTTGACACACTTCCTTAGGTGTGTCGTAGAGAAATCATATATAACCTTTACATTACTTAATCCGAACTTTTCACCAGCCCAGTATCGACAAACCCTTACCATGGTAGTAGAAGATATTTGTACACTAAGTACGACGAACGGTTTCATACCCCGACGTTCCACTTCTCCCCATAGTAAGGCGTATATTGTTGCATCTACAGGCGTTATTCCCAACACCTCAGTGAGGGCACTCCTTCGAGCAATCCAACTGGAATAGCCCGCGCTACTACAGCCTTCCAATGTGCAAAGCCAGTTTTAAGTAACTTAATAAGTTAAGATCGTCCCATACCAGCCCTCGTGGATGTACAGTTATCTTGGCCTAAAAACAACAGCATAGTTCGGTTCATTGACTTAGGTGATGAATCTCACCATATCTACGTGCAAGTGACATGTACAACTAGCTATTGCCAATATTCACCCATGTCCAATCATAGTTTTATTTTTTATCTTTATCAACATATCAGTATCCTTTATTGTCATATCCAACCTTTTTAAATTTCATAAAGACTCAATCTTTCCATTCTAAGCACAACTAAGAATGTGCAATATTAAGCGAATATACCCATCGAGCGGTGTGGCCAAAGGCACGGTGAGGTGGAGGGGGCCGAGACGAAGTTGGGCGTCGGCTGGTGGAGGTCGAACGTGGCCAGAGGGGTGGTCGGCGGCGAGACGACGGAGTACGGCGGTGTCAATCGCGGCAAGATTCCCCAGCGAGATGATTGCCTAAACCAAAGAAGGAATTGATATCAATGTCTAGTGGGGATCATTCTGACCGAATGAATTGAAACGAGGAGCTCTAAACGAGATGATTACCAACGGCGGGGTAACATTGGTGGTGTAATCGGAGGTGGGGAAGAAGCTCTGTAGCCGATGTGGTATTGCTTGGATGTGGTCTCAAGCGAAGTAGGGAGGAGGTAAATGAGCTCCTGAGAATTTTGAATGGGATTTATAGCCGGTTCCTGGGCGAATTCCGCCGAAGAGGCAAAGTGGTGCGGCACGAGCTTGAGATGTTTCGGCAAGGCCCAAGGCAGGGCATGGGTGCAGTGTCAGAGCAGGGAGTGTAGATGAGTCTCAACCTTCATGAAAGTTGCACCGACCGAGGAGAAAAGGTGGGCAAGTGAAAGCGGTGAGCTCTAGTTGTTCGCGCGGTGGAAGAGAAAGAAGGGGAGAAGGAGGAGAGGGGAGAAGGCTGCCGGGTGGAGCCGGGCCCACATGGCAGAGAGGAGGAGAAAACAAGAGAAACAGTGCTGGCCTGACCAGTGGGTCCTCTGGCCCACCAGTAAGTGGGTATGTAGTTTAATGCTACCCGACTTTCTTCAGACAACGGTGGAAAGCATTGAATTCACCAGTCAAATTAGCTTGAAATTTTTTTAAACTTTTAATTTAAGTTTCTTCCAAAGTTTTCTCCTTGATGTAAAATTTTCAGGTCAAAAGGTTTAATATATTATTTTAGAAACTAATATATTATTTTAGAAAATTCTGACAGGTGGGTTTGCTCAAATTTTCTTTCTCTAAAAACGATTTGTTTGAGGGGCTAAA
Organism: Rhipidocladum racemiflorum; assembly: GCA_036346355.1. NCBI lineage: Eukaryota > Viridiplantae > Streptophyta > Magnoliopsida > Poales > Poaceae > Rhipidocladum > Rhipidocladum racemiflorum. Next base: position 25,690,488 of record CM070572.1, read on the forward strand.
TTGTGTTATTAATTTTTTTTAATTTTACACGGTGATTAACATGATATTATTATTAATATCCTGTTAAAATTTCTAGTTTTTTTTTATAAATATGTATTTTATAGTGGATCTTTTCATGCAGTTATCAGTTTTTCATATTTTTAGTTATTGAATTTTCTCAGGCAGTAAAGTAATTATTATTTTTTAATATTTTTACCACCAGTAATTAGTACTTAGAGGAGTGTTTGGTAAAATTTCCAGCTTCATATAAGGTCTACATTATTTTAAATAAATCTGAAAAAGATGCAATTAAATTATCATTTCTATTGTTTTAAGTCATTAAATGCTCCCCATGCTGATTTGACTATGGCAAAAGGTTAATCCCAGATAAAATTTACTTTAGGGTAAATTTTTATTACCATCTTACTTTTACCCTATTACTTTTTTTTTTACTATTTTCTAAATTGATTTCCTTTTACACAGGTTAACGTCATCTCATCCGATCCGGTGACAGAAACAAGGAAACACCAAAGGGATATATTAATAAAACAGAAAGCTCTTTATTATTTGTAACAGTGTGAAATCAGCATCTTTATTCATAGAACACCTGACTCAAATCATTATGCAAGAACCATAATCAAATTTCTGTCTTTATTCTGATCTCCCCTGGGATAAGTAGCAAATGTAAATACTCTAATGCAAACGCAAGTAACTATCAGAATGGCTTCAACTAATTAATCACTTGTATTAATCAGAATACACCTCAACGAACAATCGAATTCTGTAGCATACAGCGAAGAAAATGATTTAGGGATCGGCATGCAGAACCGGAGGAATTAAACGTCCCAGGGTGACGATGCTCAGGCACCATTCATCAGCGGTTTCTTCATCTCCCACGCGGTCAGTTTAGACACCTTGACATCCGCCTCCCCGTTGTTGAAAACGTAAAGATGCGCGTCCTTCCCTATGGCGATCGACGGGTACACTCTTGACAGGATGCAGGTCTTGCCTCCAGCACCGAAGCTCTCAACCACCGACCGGTCGATCTAGATTTGTGAGAGGGAAACGCAGACAAGAGCAAAGAAAATACCGGTCAATAAGGCTGTGAGGTGAGAGGTGCCCTAGTTAGTAAATTTTTTTTTGATATTTGGCAAGGGATATTCACCAAGCTTCTCAAGGAGATCTTCCCGGATGAGATGTCAGTGTCGACGAACCCGGCGAAAGTAGGCTTGTACAGATCTGGGCTAAGAGACGACCTGCTCGATTCAAAAGAAAAGTAAAAACAGCTCAGTAAGCTTATAGCATATTCCATGGTGCGATGCATTTCATCGTGAAGTCATAATTTGAGAAGAAGAAAAAATAACAGGTGTGCGTGTTTGGATTGAAGCATTTAGTTGTCACATTGACCGGGGATTTGGCGGCATTCATCCGGTTCGCCGCCAAAATGCTGGCCGGATTCCCTTCCGTCAGAATTCTAATTCATTTTGTTATGCGAGCATGCAATTAACCAGTGGTCATGAACGAATTTTGGTGAGGATAAGGCTCAAACACTGGCTAGAATGGTACTGATTGGGCAAGAAGGGATGGATGGGGGCATGCATAAATGCTCGATGCGTTCAAGTGTGGATCGATCGAGACGAGAGAGAGCATTGGGCCATACTTGGTAGGGTCAGTGCACATGAGAACCACGGGCCTGCCATATCCATCCTTGAAGACTCTGAAGAAGACGGCGGTCTTCTCCTCCAGGTTGGCGGAGGCGAGCACCCACAGGCCGAAGGGCCCCACGCCGCCCCTCGCGTCGGCGCCCTTGATCCCGCACAGCTTCTGCGCGTCGTTGCCGAACGCCGGATCGAACGGCTCGGCCTTGTCCAGGCTCGTCACCTCGAAGCTCACCTCCACGTCAGCCTGCCAATTGCCAAAGCAAAAAATAAAAATAAAAAATTGCATCTCGATGAAGTCCACACGTAATTAAGGACAGGAAATCAAAGAGAAGCTTCTTTGGAAAAGTAGGGGTGTATCGTGATACTCTCGGCCAACCGCGTGCGTCCACGGCGTTGATGCTTGATGGATGATTTGTTCGTGACAGAGGGCGAAATTAAGACCGTTCCAATTGGAAGGATACAGACGTACGTGTGAATCGGAGAGGTGGAAAAAAGAACAAAAAAACTGCAGCGGCGCCGACGGCCAGCGAAACCCGTGGGCTAGCCGCTAGCGGTTTTGCGAGTAAAATGGCGAGAGAGAAAGGGAAGCAGGAATTGGGCACGTAACGTAAGAATCATCGCCATGGACCAGAAGCCAGGGAGAGAGATACTGCATGTGGGGCCCTTGATGACAACCATGCTAGTAGCCTCAGTAGTACTCCCTCCAGTCTTCAAACAATTATTAACACGATCTTTAAAATACAATTTTAATTATTAATTTTTATTCTAATATATTTATAGAACTCAATAAATTTATAATATTTTGAAAGTACTTCTCAAGACAAGTCTACACATACAATTTTTATGTATTCAATTTAAATATTTAAAATATATCGATAGTTAAAGTTTCAGAAGACGGAAGGGAATATATATTCTTCCTACTTTTGTGAAACTCTTGTTTTTTCGATGATGATTCACGTACTAGTACGTACGTACCACTTAGAGTGCGTTTGGTTGCCTGTACCAAGTGGTACATGTATGAGATGGTTCAAGAAAAAAGTCATCCATGTGTTATTTGGTTGCTTGAATAGAACCATCCCATCTTGGATCATGTGATACAAATTTGAGGAATATTCCCTCTAGATGTTGAACCATCCCATTCACCTAAAATAATAGAACCAAATGGTACAAGACCATCCCATCCCATTCAACCTCGTCCCATGAACCAAACACACGCCCTTAATTAAACTACTAGCTAGTAATAAATAAAGTGTATCACTAATGTTAATAGGAAGCTATATTATGTTATGTAATGGACCAACCTGGTAGGTGGCGAGTCCAGTGACCTCAAAATGCTCCCCAGGCCGGACGACCTTGTCACCCACACAGACAGGCTTCCCCCTGAGCTGCTCGACCTCCTCAATTGGCCACTGCAGCAGCTGCTTGCCGCCGGGCTCAAGCCATATCTTCCGTGGAATCGCCTGCATGCCACAAACAGAAATCAAATCATCCAGTCGATCAGCTGCCAACGGTTCAAAGCTAGCTTGGAGATAGATATGTATATATATATTGCCGTACATGGATCCCGGCCCAGCCCTTGGCCTTGTCGTCCGGCACGCTGTCCGACTCGTTGGCCCACCCAAGCAGGACCCGCCGCCGCTTCGCCGGGTCGAAGAACGTCTTGGACGCGTAGAAGTTGCCGTAGTCGTACCGGAGGCGGTGGTAGACGTCGCCGTTGGGGTCGTCGGGCACGTACCGCTCCGTCTTGTTGTTGTAGGTGCCGACGGTGTAGTAGTCGTAGCGGGTGAGGTCCAGGCTGTTCTTGAGCACGTACTTCACCTTGTCGCCGAACTCCGACGTGTCGAGGCCGTTCTGCCCCGATTCGGGCACCGGGAAGAAGTCCGGGCACTCCCACATGCCGGTTAGCGCCGAGTGGAGCGGGTGCTTGGCTCGGACCCAGTGCTTGAAGTCCCGGCTCCGGTACATGTACGCCATGCCTCGGGTACTGTTCCTCAGGCCGCCGACGAGCATCCGCCAGTGCCCGTCGGCGTACCAGGCGGTGGTCGGGTCGCGGAACTGCGTCACGTTCATGCCCTGCTCGGGCACGATGATCGGGTTGTAGTCCGGCTTGACCCACTCCCGGAGCAGCGGGTCCGACTTGTCCTTCGGGAAGGCGATGTTCTGCACCTGGTAGTGGATGTCCGGCCGGTTGATCCCCGTGTAGACGATCGCCGGCGTGCCGTCGTGAAGGAATGTCGCCGAGCCGGACCAGCAGCCGTACTGGTCGGACGGGATGTCGGGCTTGATGGCCGGCTCCAGGGCGATCCAGTTGATGAGGTCGCGTGACACCGAGTGAGCCCACACGATGTTGCCCCACACGGCGCCCTCGGGGTTGTACTGGTAGAACAAGTGGTACCAACCCTTGTAGTACAGTGGCCCTGTTCCAAAAATTCTCAGCATGTCAACTCAAAACAGACTTGTTATTCTTCTAATCCTGTGTAACTTTTTTGTGTGTGTAAATGTGGTTTTATTTTGAACGTAATTATAAAAATAGTCACATCCTCAACCATAGAAGCATCAGAAGGTGGCGGAAGGTCACCTTCTGACGTGGTTGTGGATGGAGCTATTTCCGTAAGAAGGGGATCAAATTTACAAAAGAAAAAAAATTGCCATGAGACTATAAAGGTGATGATCTCCTCATAACACACCAAGCTGCTTATCCTCGTTGTCCCCTATTTTTCCCTTCCTTTTATTGCTGTATAATATGATCTTTTTACAGTTGCTTTGGTGTTCGTTATGTTCGTCTATTTACCGAATTTTTAATCTCTAAATACTATATATATTATTATTATTTTACTTTTTAGTCAAATGATTGCTTGTAGCTGCACATTGTTGCTTCCGTTGGTTCATTCTGCTGCGTGACACTCCACGGAATCTCTTGATTCTTATGCACCACACCTAATTGTAAAATTACGAAATTAACTTTGCAAGGCTGGAGCAATAGAAATTTTGGTGCCTACAGCGAAAGGCCATCCTATTCGTTGCCGCATGTGGAGTCTGAGGCTCTGAGCATCTACCGTTTGAATGTTAAAAATGTTCTTTCCCGTCGCTTCTTCAAAAAAAAAATGTTTTTTGATGCTCCCATAATTAAACACACACACACAGGTCTAGTAGGCAAGACAAGACAGAGATAATTACAAGAAATGGGTTTAAAAAGTCATACCATTCGGATCTGGCACCGATGCGTGTTGCCATCCCAGCAATCAGAACCAGCCACAAGAAAAGGAAAAAAAATCGAGTCAGAACCAAGCATCGCTAAACGAACAAGCAAGAGCCATTAGCTTAGTAGTAAAATACAGAGCAGCTACATTATTGTACAGAACCACCACGGTACTAGGTGAACTGGAAGGGTTCGTCGTTGTCGGTTACTGTGAAAAACTTAATGCCTGCAGCTTGACTTGTCTGAAGGAAAAGAAATCAACTGTAGAACTCCCTAACTAACACGGCCAAGAAAGATTAGTTTGATTCCTCTCTCTCTCTCTCAAAATGGAGAAAAGTTTAGTTTGATACTCCTTCACCAAGCTGCAATCTTTTGCTCTCCAAACTGAACAACCAATTTCAGGAGATGATGTATTTACCTTTTTTCAAACCCTCATACTTGTCTAGTAAATCACCCTGCTGTCTGCTCTATGCGATGTGTATCTGCCCCCATGAGGATGAACACACACCGCTCGAATTAGCATGGGCATTATATAATTATGTTTCCATCCCCTCCTCTTTACCATATCTATTCACGAACTGACATGTAAGTCGTAGCTATATATACAAGCTAATAAGCTATAGCTAGCTTCAACAAAGGAGAAGACATGGAAGAACTGAAACATGGGAATTGACATTCAGATAAGTTCAGCAACATAAGCTTACCGTTGATCCAATTCATGGGGGGCTGGAAGTGGTAACCGGTCCTGAGCAGCGGGCTGACAATGGAGGCCGGCACCGACGCCGGCGCCTGTTCGGCCTGGAGGCTCCGGTGGACGACATGGGACGCACCGGCGAGCTGCAGAAGAAGCAGCAGCGCCCATGGCCCGAAGACCCATTCCTGAGTACCCATTGTTTTATGTACACAGGGAGAACACGAGGGAGGATATGGATGGTGCGAAGACCAGGCTATATATAAAGCTTCGAATCCTTGCTTACATAGGCATGTAAGTTTTTTTTTTTTTTTCAAATCTAGCTCTATGGTATATGTATATGTAAATTTAGTTTTTTTTTTTCAAATCTTGCTCTATAGTATATGTATATGTAAATTTAGCCCATTTTTTCACCGTGAAACGCGGCAGGACAAAGAACTGCAGAAGAAGATATGGTAGCGTGTGACACCTTGTTGCAATGCCCCGGTAGCGTGGAAGAGCACCTGCCGTGGTGGGCCATCACTTATCGTGCGACAGGTGGTTTGCCATGCTTTTTGCGATGAGGGAGGAGGCCAAATTTGTAAATACTTTCAGTACATACACAGGAAGTCTAGATTTGATTAAAAAAAACTACGATATGGATAAGTGACGAATTCTAGAGCTTCAGGGTTAGCGCGTTTGAAGACCGGGTTACTTTTCCAAGGAGTTTGTGATTGGCGCTCATTGCTTATAATTGTAAACCCAGGCCACTCGGTTGCTGTACACATGTTACTATTGCCTAGGTTGTGTTTTTTTTTTTCTATTCAACTTCCTTGTTAATTGGGCTAGCTCTAGATGACTTAAGATGCATGGTACGGTAGTCAAGCTTATCACGACATTTCAGAATAATCAACACGTTGTATTTAAGGGGATATATAGTGATTTTTTGTTGGGAGCTTAAAAATGTTCATTTAAACAAAAAGAAATAGAGCAGTCTATATCTTGTAGTACCGGTTGATCAGCATAAAAAGGTATCATTTTAAATACGTGCAATCAAACTATTTTAACTTTGACCAACAATTTATTTATAAATATTTAGATCGTCGTATGAAAATGATGTGTTGAAAATACTTTCATAATGTTAATGTTTCAGAAATACTTCATAACATAAATTTGTGATCAAAGTTATATTCTAGAGATTTATCCATATTTATTTGTGAACGGAGATTTTAAGCTCTGGGATTGTACTCCATAATTTGCATCGATGAGTCGAAAGGGTACGTTGAAAGTAGTAGAAGCGTTTATCGTTTTTGATAAAAGCGACTGATCCTGTGAAAAGTACAACTCTAGTGAACATCCAGTGTGCTCCGGTGAACGCCCTGTTGCCATGGAGAAAAATTTGAGCGGACGGATGAAAAACTATGGAAGGCCAAGAGATTGTTTCTTCCATCACAGTTTCAGCCCTTTTAACTGAGAAAATGTAATGCTCAGGAGAATCCATATAGGAAAAATCCGAATGTTTTTTAAATAACCCACCATTTTATTAATATGACTAAAATAAACACCCTTTAAAATTTGCAAAAATAATAATCCAAATGAATTAGCGACAAACTGATATGATAGCTCCTATCGCCAATTCATGTGGCAATAGGATATGTCACCAATTGAATTGACGATAGGAGTGTCCTATCAGTCTATCGCGCGATATAATCTTTGTTCCAAATTATTTAATGACAGGGTGAGATTTTGATGATAGTCTTCTATCAGCGATTCATTTGGTTGACATTTTATTTAGCTAACAGGCTTTTACCGTCAATTTAAATGTGACAGAAGGTGCCGTACTAGCTTGTTCCCGTTTCATTTGAAATAGAGGTTATGTCGTCAATTCATTCGATGACGAAAACTCTATCGCCAATTGAATTAACAATAAAGTACTATTTTTGTAATTTTTGAAGGGCATTTAGTTTTGTCATATGAATAAGATGGTGGGTTAATTTTTTTAAGAAAAACCAGGAAAGTCCATTCATTTCGAGCAACTCCAAAAGGAAAAAAACAAACCGTACAAATCCAAGTGTTCAAATGTCCTTGGCCTTGTTATAATTCCAACCTCAAACACTGCATTATTGGCTTATTAGAACAGGGGATGAAAAGGTGGTAAGAATATTTAGGTACACCAATCACGACAATTCAATTAGAAACAAAACACATATCTATCTTTAATTTATTTGTTGACAGAGGCCTCAGCCCGCCGACCGAAACAATCCACACCAAAACATATATCAGTCAATACAATTAGCGATAAAACAGTCATCTGCTATCATCAATCGAACTGGCGATAAAAGATTTGATTTCTGTCACTATTTCATTTAGCAATAGAGGGTAATTTTTTAATGGTATTATTTTTGTAAAATTATTTAAAAATATATTATTTTTAAAGAAATCGCAGTTATAGCATAATCTTTGCTTCGGGCGTGTTCTCCAATCCAATTAAGGCCGTAACGTCTCTGTACAAAAATAATAATAAGCCGTAAGGTGGCTGCCGTCTTATCACCGCCACCGCACGCCGCGGCCGCTCCGGTGACTTCGTTTCTCAGCCGTGGACCTGGCGGCTAAGAGCTTAAGATAGTAGGAGGCCAGCAAGCGACAAGCCGGCGACTTTTTAGCTGAATATTTCTTTTGTTGATAAATATAAAATGTATTTTGATTTTAGATAAGGATCAAGGTTACGGTAAAATTAAGGAGAACATGAGAGAAAATAACTTATGTACTACTCTTAATTGTCTCGAAAGATAAAACATAATACTTTGTGTGGGTAGTAATTAATAAATATATATAGTTAAGAGAGAATAAATAGAGGTATAGTAAGAAAAGTTTGTTAAATCTGCATACATACATGGAGTATATTTCTAGACAAGATTATTTAATCTACAGATTTTATATGTATCACGAAGGAAGTAGATTACACCTTCAAGAAACTACTAAATATATACAGAGCACATATCCGTTAGACAGATATATGACGTAGTACCGCCACGAAGGACTACTTCATAATCACGGGGTACGTCTACTACAGTAACATATGCTTCCCTCCGTAAGTTGATTTTTACGAGGTTACTCACGGTGCTTTGGGATTCAAGCTTTGTATTGTTTCAACACTACAAACTACTTCTCTCCAGCTGTATAGTAGTATATTTTCTCCGTTTTTAATAGATTTCATTCTATATATCTACAAATAGCTAAATTACTTATCTTCATTATATCTTTAGATGATGTATCTTACCTAATCCATGATAGTTAATGAAATTAAAATAGCTAAAGGGGAGGAATATAGGAGAACAAAAAATAAAAAAAGTATATCAAATTTGTAAAATAACACGTATTTAAAAATAAATTTTAAAAACAAAAAAAATGTATTTGGAACTCAGTCGATCGAATATTAACTATCTACGCAAATGGATGGAGTACATCGATAAACTTTATTGAGCTGTGAGCCAAAGGGTCTTGGATCGTTGGATCTTTCATGATCCAATGAGAGGCAGAGCTTCGCCTTAATCCTATGTGTAGGCTAAAGGAAAATGGAAGTCTTTAGGTCAAACTCGAGAGCTCCACGAGTCCCAATCCCACAGCGCTTTATCGGACTTTATCGGACGTTGATCGGTCACGCGGCGAGCCGGATGGAACCCAAATGCAAATACAAAAAATGTCGAGCTGTCTTCACAGAAAACGATGACGTGGCACAGCCGAGAGGGGTCGCCAATCCCTTCCCTCGTAGGATAGTTAATATTCATAGTAGTAGAACTAAACTGTTGGATTATTTGGGCCAAGCCCATTTGATTGAGACAATAAATCCTAGAAAATCTCAAAGGCCCACCTCATGAGGAGCATGTGCACTAGCAATAGTACCACATTGCTAGCCTAAAGTGGTGAGCACTAGTTTAAATAGTGGAGTGTGATACACCATGGTAGAACCATGTGGAGAAAGGGAGAAAGAATACACACGCGCGCGCTCGCCTCGCCTCGCCTCGCCGGGCCGGGGCGAGCGGCGCGTGAGCGTCACTGCGTGAATGGTCCGCCAAATTCGGTCCAGGGCTTTGCGTGGCGCAGCCTCCTTTTGCAGATTACTTTTTGCTACTCGGAATCGCGGTTGTAGTATGAGATAAGGACACCGTGATGATCCCGTAATGGACTCCGATCGTGGCACGTCCTCGAGTCGTGTTCGATTCTGGTATTACAGGGCTCCTTTATATCTTTGCGTCGCCGTCATCTGGAAAAATAGAGTTTTCTGCGCCTAGCGCTTTGCTAGTTTCCCTCGCTGCCGCCATCAAGTCTGCCCGTCCGTCTGGCGGCGTGCACCAAATAACGGAAAGCAAGTCTCGAAACCGTCCGTCCTCGCGTTCTTGCACCGGAGAGGGCGAATCGAATTTTGGGAAGCGCTCGGCGCGATCGCTTCCACGCCACCGTCACGGCTCGTCTTCCTCGGCGTTCAGGAAGCGGTTGCTAGGCATCGCGCTGATCAAGCGCGCGCTTCCGCCCTGATCAGACGCTGCGCTTACAACGCTTCATCGCTCCATCTGCATACCTAACAAGATGCGTTACAATGTTTCTACTGTTTATTTTCAATCTATTGATTGTGAGCACATTAGATGGATATATGTGTAGTCTTCTAGCATATGCATCTATAGTATGCTCCTGTTATTCGTTACTGATAGTCAATCACATGTTGTTCATGATTTACTTTTGGATTAAATTAAACCTAGATGTGCCTTTAATTCTAACATAAACTAGTGAACGTGATTCTTTTCGACCCTATGTACTTCACGATCTACGTACAATGATACTCTAGTTAACATTTAGAAAAGTGGCATCAGGATTAAACAAGGATTACAGTCAGTTTATTAATGATGTAATATAACCGTTGACTTGGCGGCTAAGATCATTTGTCATTTGATAGTGTGAATGATCATGTCAGGCGTCCACACGGTTTGCGCTATGCATCTTTAACCGTTATTCTTTTCTTGTTACATGTCAATAAAAATTATAGAAATATATAACAACAAATTACTTTTGATGAAAATATACTAGCATGCAAATCTAACTTGTTAAGAACTTAAATGTGTAGATATATTGCGCTAAAAAGTGTAGTTTCAAAACCATATGCATTTTGACCTTAACCATGTATAGATTTATTACTCTAAAGAAATGTATAGATTTATTGCACTAAAAAGGTAATACTAGCCTCAACTCAGGCACTTTATTTTATTAGTATACTGGCACTTTCTTGGGAAACTACGCTTCTTGATCAAGGAAAAACGTAGATATTCGCAACTCTTCATGGTTTGTTTATAGTCTCTTTGACTTAACCAGACACGAACAATCTCTCGACTCGACAAATGATTTTATCATTTTTTTTGGCAAAAATATTTCTTTTTTAAAAAATGTGCTTGTGACTTTTTAAGAGTAATAGAGAAACTTAATTTTACAAAAATAAATTGAAAAAAGCTCTAGACATACATACTATAAGGGCTTAAGGGTGTGTTTAGTTGATAGGATGAGGTTGAATGAGATGAGATGGTTCTATATCATTTAGTTCTATTATTTTGGGTGAATGAAATGGTTTAGCATTTAAAGAAAATATTTCTCAGATTTGTATCACTTGGTTTAGGATATGATGGTTTCATTCAAACAACCAAACATAGGGCCGACTTTTTTCTTGAACTATCCTACCACCTGGTACATGCAATCAAACACACCCTAAGATACTATATAAGATGGAGGGAGAGTAAAGTTGTTTTACACTCCTGTTGTGGTTCGAAAAGTTTTTAATTTGTTAATAAAAAATGTACTTTTAGAGGAAAAGAATAAAACACTTAGCAAGAAATCCTCTCTTTTTTTTTAAAAAAAATGATTGCTTGCTAAAAAACAAATAACAACTTTTAGGCGGCTGGATTTTTTGACCGTTAAAAGTTGTATTTTGACTGTTATCATGAATAATGAGATGATTGCAGATGGCTGTGCATCGCCACCACGGCCGTACCACACCACTGCGGCCCTCCACCGCCATGTAGAGGACCGCTTGCCGCCACCAATCGCGCCACCACAGTCGCCATCCGTGCCACTGGCCAACCGTGCGTCCGCACCAGCCGCGCCACCACGGCCGCCATCCGCACCCTGCGGCCCTTCACCGGCCAGAGCACCACCAAACCGCCCTTTGCGCCACTTGCTGCCATCCTCGCCACTCGTGCCCCCAGCAAGCTGTACCACCACGAGCACGATTGGCATGCCGTTGCAATAGCTGCATTGGGTCTATAGATCGACGGCCACGGTCTCCCCGCACCTAAGTAAGCTCCCACAACCATCGTCAAGATGATCGAATTCGACGAGGAGGGAGCAGATCCAGTCAAAACCGATGGAAGGAAGCATGGCTTGGTTGGAACCGGCGTAGACCATAGCAAGGAGTCTACCCGAGCTCGACAACGGATTCGACAGCCTCTTCCTCGGACACCAGCACTTAGATCTAGGAATTGGAGCTGAAGAAATTAAGAGGAAAAGCTATTGTGAAAAGCCCTGCCACCGCCGTTGGCCTGCCAGTGGCCGCCAACGACGGCTGCGAGGGAGAGATTAGGTGAAGGATGGTCTCGGCTGGAGACTTCGGGTCCCCTCTGGAGTCGCCTTGGGGTGTCTCCGGAGGCCTCTCTTTTCGCTCCCACTCTGACTTTATTGCTAGAAGTTTATTTGCTGAAATGGAGATATCATTCAAACTTCAAACCCTGCATTGTTGACTTATTATAACAGGGCGAAGAAAAGGTGGCAAGAATATTTAGGTACACCAATCCTGGCAAGCAAAAAAAGGGCTTGTAGGGCAACCTATGTTCCCATTTTCTTTTTTTTTTCTTTTTTTTGTTTTTTGAATGAAGGCATATCTTTCCATGTCTAATAAGGATGCGTTTGGCATGATCGGCACCGATTGATACCCGCCACGAGGCCCACAAGCTTATGCGTACACGTATGGACTGCCATGAACCTTGATGAATCAATTAGGATTTATATTACCGAATCGAATTTGGAAATCGCCTCCAGCGCTATCGATTTTTAACAATAGAAACTGAACAAGTTCGAAGTCAATTTTTTTTAATTCGGCAGTCAAATAGCGACGAAAAAAATCGAAAACAAACCGATTTTACCGATTTTCGACCAATTTATATCTAAATTGGCAAAGTAAATTAAATAATTCGAAGTTGAATTTCAATCGTTTTTTAGTTGTTTTTACAAATTTTTGAATGGTTTACATTGTATAAATTTTTTGAAATTTTGAATTTGAATTTGAATTGAATCCGGTTATCGACCGGTTTCGTTTATTGAGCTGGCTCGATACAGTCGAAAATCATAATTTTCGAGCCATTTTATTGATATTTGAAACCTGGAATCAAGATACGATCGATGAACGTAAGTAACGAAACACCAAACTTTCGAACAGATAGAGCTGCGTACAACCATAGTACCGTCTTCTCACCGTGCTGTATGTAGTTCCCTCCGGTACGTAGTGTCTACGAATCATTTGAAATTCATGGACTTTTTACTGGTTAAAGTCAGATAAGCCTCGCCTAAAGTCTAGGCTCGAGGGTACGTAACGTCGTAAGGCGCGAGGGAAGGACAAGCGTGGGGAAAAAACATAGCACCTGCCGCGTGCGCTTAACTAATTATCGTCACCTGATCCGGTCAATTTGAGCCATTGGAAATTTGGAATATCGATTAGGCATCGGATGAACCGACCAAGTGGCCGATCGATTCTGCGGTTCGTGCTGCTGCTGCTGCAGGTGACACGTCCCATCCACGTTCCGTCGCAGGGACCGACGTTTACTCTCTGCAGATATAGCACGTTTGCTTCGTGCGTGTGCTCCGTACCAATTACGGCCCTAACGTGGCTGTCGTCCTATCGCGTCTATGTTTTAAATTTTATTTTCGGTATATATCTTAGAGTTGATTTGAAATTTGAAATCTCGACGAGATCTCAAAATTTTAAATATAATCCGGATGAAATTTGAAAATCAAATTTCAAATCCAATCATTTTTCAACTAGAAAATTCGAGATTTCGGTCGAAATCACCGAGATTTTGACCGAAATTACCGAGATTTTGTTCAAATTGAAATGACTAAAAGATGATAAAAAAAAATATCAAAAAATTTTGAAAATTTTTGTGGATGATCTTAACCCCAATTCCAATCAAATCCGCCCAACAAATATCAAAATTCGGTTAAAAAAAAGTCTGAGATTCCAATCGAATTCTCGCCAAGATTTGAATAGTTACTGTAGTTTTTTCAATTTTTTTATCCGACCGACAACCGAGATTTCTAAAGTCTCCCCGGGATTTGAATCAACTGCACGCCGCGGCCGCGCTGGTGACTTCGTTTCTCGTCCTGGCAGCTAAGCATTTAAGAGAGTACGTAGGAGGCCGGCGAGCGACGACTTTGTGTGTATACTAGTTACATGCCCGTGCGTTGCTGCGAAAAACAAAATTGATAACGAAAAATAAAGATTGAAAAATTAAAAAAATTATTTCACAAGATCAAACATCTATCTTTAACGCTTCGTTTCTTGCGAAAGCCGCTAATTAAAGCAATGCTTCGTTTCTTGTGTAGGGCAATTAAGCAGGGTAATTAAGTAGGGCAATTAAGCAGGGCAATTAAGCGGCAATTAATGACGTGGGAAGAACAGACCACTGCCACCAAGTGCTGCTTTAGAATAGTAGAGATATATAGATTACACATTCTTTAAGAAACTACTAAATATATAGAGAGAGCACATGCATGTTACAGAGATGGGAGTATAACGTAGGTACCACCATGAAGCTAGGGCTATTTCATACTCACAGGGTACGTCTACTGCAATAAAATATGCGGCACTGCATAAGTTTATTTTTATGAGGTACTCTCGCAGGATTCTAAATGCCGACTAATTTCGATGAAAATTCTCGAATTTTGACCTTACCGACATATATCGAAAAGAAATTTCGTTTGGCTTTTCACTCAAATTCAAAAAATAAAATAAAAAATTTGATAAAATTTATCCAAAATTTTTCTATAATTAGTATTAATAGTATTATGACCTCTGGTGTGAATATTTTTTGAAAAAAAAAATAAAGTTTGGAGACATTTTTTAAGCGTTCAAAATGTTGAAAAAAGAAAAATAATAATAATAAAAACAAATTAGAAGTATTTTTAGTAACAATATTTGTTGAAGTATGTCAAGTAGCAATATTTCTTCAATTATGTTAAGTAGCAATATTTAGTATCACTTTTGCATGATTAAACATATTCATTGTTGGACTAATTGCTAATAAGAATTAAAAAGTTCGAATCTTGAAATGTATGAATGCCTTATAAAAGTCAATGGAGTAATAAAGGATCTTTTAGGAGTGAAACTATCAAAGTGTATTTAATATGTTAATATTATCTTGCTATGGTATATTTTAATATTTTAATTATGTGAATACTTATTTTTGCACTTATATTGATATGTGACAAGTTTTAATATGTGAATTGCATTTTACAAATTTTACAATATTTTTTGTAATTTTTGTAATTTTTTCTTAATTTCTTTTAACCTGTCATCGAAATTTTGAGCTTTTTGATCGAATTTCGTTCATGTATTTGACTAGTTTTCAAATTCATTTGACTTTCAAACCCTTCGAAATTTCTCGAATTTCGACGAATTTCGGTACCGGTGGCTACTTGAAAAATGAGTTCGAAACGACATTGAAAACCCTTTACTCACGATGTTTTGGGATTCAAGCTTTGTAATGATTCATCATCAACTGCTTTAGTAACTAGCAAATTTATCTTTGCAACTGCTCGGCTAAATATTCTGATATGATTATCTTTAGTATATAACTATATTTTCTATAATTACGTATTTTTTTATATAACTCTAATATCTATATATATTAATATGCACTGTTATAATCTGGTCCCACCAAAATAAGTGGTGGGGATCCTTAGACTCTTTCTTTTAATCTAAGATATAACTTGGGTCCACTAAATAGATGGTTAGATATTTTTTTTAAAATAATAACATCCGATAGTGTAGATCCTTGGATTCTTTCTTTTAATCTAAACCGTTATAATCCGGGTTCGTCCAAATTAGAAGCAAGTTGTTTTGTTCTTTTTTGAAAAAATTTAGCATATTTCTCATTTTTCTTAGCGACTCTTATGAGTTTTTAATATATAATAGATATATAGTTTTAGTGACATAAAGGTGGTATCATTAGCTTCGTACTTGAAAGCACTTTTGTATGAACATGATTGTATAGTTACTCCCTATTAACAATACATTGTAATGGATTGTGTACTGTGATTCATCCAGCGAGGAAACTTGTTTGATCTTACGTCGAAACCCAATGAAATAGGAAGGAAAAGGCCGACATGCATAAGGTTGAGACTTGAGAGTTTAGGATGAGCATGTAAGGTTTTATCAAGCATGTTTTTTTGTTGCGTTGGTTGTAAGTTCTGAGTGGCCGCATGATGGACTCAAAGTTCCAGCAATTAAAAAAGCCCATTGCTTTGTGACGACATTCTACGTTTCTCGTATTGAGTGGAACTAGCTAAGTCTATGTCTCGAATCGAGCTACACCTTTTTAGATCAAGTTATAATTTTATTATTATTTTTAACGTAATTTACATGAATTTATCGTGATAGGTCTTAGACCCAGTCCCTTATGGTTCGAGATCTACCTCCACCCCTGTAGTAGTGCATATGCGATCTACGCAAGTGAACGATGGAGTACTTACATCTCTCAAACTTTATTTAACTCTGAGCCAAAGGCTCTCTGTTTTGTCCTCCCGAAGGTTCTTGGGTCTTTCATGAATCATGATCCAATGAGAGGAGGAGCTTCGTCTTTGTTTGTCCAGGATAAAAGAAAAAGGAAGTCTTCAGGTCAAATTCATAAAAGTAGTAGAACTAGACTAGTAATGTACTTCTTTTCGTCCCTGCGTACTTCGCATCTACGTACAATGATACTTCACTTAACTTTTAGAAAAGTGGCATATGGATTTAACAAGGATTAGAGTCAATTATTAATGATGTGATATAATCGTTGACCTGGCGGCTAAGATCATTTGTCATTTGATAATGTGAATGATCATGTCAGGCGTCCACACGGTTTGCGCTAAGCATCTTTAAACATTATTCTTTTCCGGTTCCATGTCAATAGAAATTATAGAAATGTATAACAACGGAATTACTTTTGATGAAAAATATACTAACGTGCAAATTAATGTAACATGTTAAGAAGTTAAATGTATGCTGGCCCGTATACGAGGCAGGTGCAGCCTTCCAACTGCACATGGGCCCAAAAGAATTAAGGCCCCCACAAATATTACTTAATTGTTAATTACTTAACTAATCATTAGTCAATCTCGGTATGAGCAAGAGTTAAAAGGTTATTTTTTTTTCGAAGTTAGTGGCAGGAGCTCTGCCTATTTATTTCAGAAGAGAAGAGAGAAACCCAAACATAGTTTTACAAAATGCAAGCTAGCCCCCCACCTCATTTCTAAGGCCTTCTGTTTATTTAGTCAGGTTGGGCCAAGTGGAGTTGTGTTGAATACAGACTCCTTCTAGGATTATGAGTGGGACTCCTTCTAGGATTAGGAGTATGAATTGTATTCAGGACTCTATGTGTTTGCTCTGTATAAATAGGGAAGGCGCCTCCTATTTATGCATCAAGTCTTGATCAAAGTCTTGTGCAGGTTTTAGGGTTGTACTATTTTGTTTGGAGTACTTTAGACAAAAAGAAATAAAGATCAATTCTTTCAGATCCTTGCGTGCTACAATAACCACGTTGCTACAGTGTTTCCTGTTTTGTTCGGGTTCTAGATTGGTTTTTGTTCTTTGAGTTTCATCTTGATTTGATCCATAAAAAATCTTTCTAGGGTATTGATTTAGAGTTCCTCAAAGTTTAGTTGATTAATCTTCTGTCGTTCTTGATTAATCTACAAGTTTTGATTAGATCAGTTTTCGTCAAGTTCTATCACAGCAAGCTTGCGAGGCTCATCACTTTTGATCCGTAAGTCCGATCGAGCTAATTCTTTTTTGGTTCGATTCGTATTGGAATCTTGTTTCATGTGTCCAAATTTCAGATTGATCCGATGGTTGGATCTCCAGGAATTCGCGTTTTACCAAACGTCTGTCAATCTATTTTTGTCGAATTCGAGGCAATTATTTGGTTCCGTTTTGGGGTGAATTTTTAATAGATCAAACATTTGGTTTTAGCTTCCGCACAATCATTCACCCCTCCTCTGATTGCTATATTCGTATACTTCGATCCTACATGAGTAGTGTGGGCAGATTGTGGTACGAGTCTTCAAACTTCCCAAACCTCATTTCTAAGGCCTTCTGTTTCGCCCTCATGGCTTCCCATAGCTAATTGTGTACTGATATCTGTTCTCGATAGCTCGGATAATAGCACGGGGCTCAAAACTTAGGTTCTCCACTATCTCTGCGTACATGATGTTCGCGACATACCCGGATGACAGGTTCCTGTGAGCCATCATTGTTTCCTCAATCATACAGCTGTGCTGCTCAACCTTCGAGCATAACCAATGGGTGCCCCCATTTGGGCTTGTACGCGTGCACTCTCCACGAACACCCATGGATCTCACACACCACGTCGTAGCAGGTCAGGGTGGATTTCTTAACCCTGAAAGTCCTTCTTAATGATAAGGCCCAATCTTTCACAGCATCCTGCACAGCCTCTTTTGTCGCGTACATACTGTTAGGCCTAACCTCGTTGTCACTACTGCCAAGGTATATCGTTGCTTTCATTGACAACCAACCTATCAAATTGATGCGTGCTCCACTCGGCTGGCACAGGCGGCTCCGTACCTCTATCTTCCTCATCTGACTCGTCGTCGTCTTCCACTTCTGCTATGCTGTACTCACGGTCTTCCTCTTCCAGCCTAACTGTTATTTCATCAATTTGCTCACCTTCATCTACTTGTCCCCGCGCTACTTATCCAACATTTTCTTCATCATCCCCAAATTCAGATTGTTCACCATTTTGGTAAATGACGTCCTCGTTGCGTGCTTGAAAATATTGCTCACGGCTAGATCCCCCAATTTCGGTGTCACCAAAACTTAACTCATTTTGAGGCTAACTACACTCACCACCGTCCAACTTAACTCATTTTGAGGCTAACTACACTCACCACCGTTGTAACACCCCAAAATTTTACTTGTCCTAAATTCATGTGTGATTTGGCACTTTGGTGAATTTTTGGAATTTTCTGGAATTTATTTGGATTTATTTGGAATTTATTTGAATTTATTCCATTTTGAAATAATTAAAGAATTTAATTTTGCAAATAAAATTTTGTTGGAAATATTTTATTTGAGTCCAAAATGATCCAAAGTATTTTCCAGAATTTTTCTGGAATTTTTCTGAGTCATTTGCTATTTTTAATGAATTAAATGAATTACTAGGAATTATTTTAAATATTAAATCGCTGGAAAATCAAACTCGGGTCAAGTATCGTTTCATCCGACCGAAGTCGGAACCGAGTCGGACTCGAAGTCCGACCGAGCCACGCGACTCGACCAAACCCACTCCTAAACCTAATCAATCCCAACCGTTGGATCAAGATCCAGCGGCCGAGATCCGCCGTCAGGTTGAGCCGTATCCGCCCGGATCCGATCGCCGTGCGATCGTGGCCGTTAATCGCGCCACGTGGGCGGTGAGAGTCGTCGTCTTCGCGAGACCGAGCCGGACTCCGCCGCCGAGTCTTGCCGTGGATCAAACTAGGGCTCATGCTGAGCACGCCTCCGGCTATTTAATGCCGGATCGCACCCGAGTATCGCCGTGACCTTGCGCTACTTTTTGCCCTAGCTTGCTAAGCCCTAGCAGCCGCCGCTTGCTCGGGATTGCTCGCCGTAGTAGCTAGGGTATCGTGGTGGTTTCTCACCTTCCGCCGCCGTCCGTCGCCAGGAGAAGGAGGTCGAGCAGGATCCTCGAGCCAAGGCGACTCGAGCGTGACCCGCCGTCGCCGGAGGAGCCCGTAAGCGCCGTCGGGCTCGTCATCGTTCCGTCTCCGGTGCCCAAGCTTGGCGTGCCATCGCCGGACTCAGCGAGCTCGTGGACCGTCGGATCCAGATCGGACGGTTGAGGTGAGTTCACGTGTTCCAAACCCGATTAGATGCGGGACCGTTGGATCAAGATCCAGCGGTTCACAATCGCCACGTCGTAGCGGTACTATTATAGGATTAGATCTGGACCGTCCGATCTAAATCGAGCGGCCCACGAGCATCGAGTAGTTTCAACGTGTTAAACCCTGGATCTAATCCGCGCCGTTGATTTTCAAACCAGCGGAGATTGCGCCACGTGTTGGGAAGGTGGACCGACGCGTCGGCGTCGCTGCGTGTGGCGCGTGTCCCGACACGCGGGCCCGCATGTCGAGAGGGCCCACACGTC
Organism: Rhipidocladum racemiflorum; assembly: GCA_036346355.1. Taxonomy (NCBI): domain Eukaryota; kingdom Viridiplantae; phylum Streptophyta; class Magnoliopsida; order Poales; family Poaceae; genus Rhipidocladum; species Rhipidocladum racemiflorum. The sequence continues at coordinate 25,710,456 of CM070572.1, forward strand.
GGCCAGCGTTGGCGTGAGACCCAGACCGGCAGTGGGTCCCACCGTCACCTCGCAAGCCGTGGACCGGTCCACCGTGGACCAAACCGCCGTGAGTGAGCCCATGAGCGGTGATGTCAGCCAACCAATCGAGAGGTTGACACGTGTCCATGATGACGCAATAATTAATTTCCGAAAAAGAAAATGATTTATTAATTCGAAATATTGATTCAAATTTAGATTCAAACTTCAAACGCTTATAACTTTATGCGTTTCAACTCCGATTTGAGTGATTCAAATTTCTAAATTTGTATAAAATTGAGATCTACCTAAATATGTATTTTATTTAATTTTTGGACTAAAGTTTTTCTCTGTAATATTATTTAATTGATTATTTAAACTTTAATAAATCATAACTTTTGCGTTTAACTCCAAATTTGTGATTCCAGTTTCTAAAAATCCAGAAAATTATGTTCTCTCTGTTTATGGATTTTATTTGGAGTTTTGGGATGTTTTTGCCTATTGTTTATTTGTGTATTTGCTATTTGCACGCTTTACGAGTAGACGTTGAAGTGCCGAGGGATTCGAAGGGAAGTATTGACTCGAGGATCCAACTCAAGACCAAGAGCAAGTACTTTTTGAAGGCAAGTTGTGCTTTGACCATGTTGATCCTATTTGAAATCTATTTTGATTTAAACTATTGCATGCTAGATCAATTAGAAAGATACTTTGTTTAAACATGGGGTTAGATAAATACCAAATTCTTTGTATGACACCTTGATTATCTAAGTATGTGCCATGATCCCTTGTCACCCTAGTTGTGGTTTACTAGTTGGACATTATTAAATTGCCAACATGGGTTTAGACCGTTGTAGTATCTTGCTTAGACTCACATACGTGCTCATAACATGATTTTGGACAATCAAATGTTAATATTGACTTAATGATATCGAACCTGTTTTGGAAAAGTATCATGTGATGTTGATGGCACGTGGTGCATGGTAATCAAGCGGGGTTTGATAAAGCAGATTTCGAGGGCATGTGGCAAGAGTAATCAGGTGGGCCGATTGTGGCATTGGGAGTGTTGATTTGGTTTTTCGGGTAGTCTTGCCCTGGTCACTCTAAGGACTTAACCTTGCAAGCCTTTGAACTGGTCATACTTGCAACCACATGGTCGAATGGGACGGCCCTAGTTGACTAAGTCGCTAAGGACTCACTTGTGGAGCCTCGGGGTGTCGATTACACCGTTTGTGTGATTATGCGGGGAGCGTATCGTGGCTGTGGCCGATACCCATCTAACGGTGTGTTGGTCCCATACTTCGCCTTGGCTAAGGGAAGGGATGGTGTAGAAACCTGAGAGAGGACCACCGTGTTGTTTAAAGCTTCCGAAAGGCTTTGTTACTGAACTCGCCTTTGTGGTGTTTGATCAGTATCTTGTGGGTAAAGTGCATAACCTCTGCAGAGTTTAGAATCTATTTAAATAGCCGAGTCCACAGTCTTTGGACAATGCTCAGAATTACAGTCAAGGGTTAGACTTTACGAAAATAACTTGGATTTGAAAGGTTGGGTTGGTTTAGTAATGAAGTTGATGGAAATGTGGTTTAGGATGGGGAAAATGTTTATTAAATTTCTTGAGAAGTTATTTATGCTTTACTTATTTCTCGCTTTGAATCTACTTTTATTACTTGTCAAAAGTCATTTCTTTGCAAATATACCTTGAGCTATTCCTTTGTACCAAGCCATGCATATAGTATATTAGCTTGCATTACATGCATGACTTCTTGAGTACCAAGTACTCACCCTTGCCTCAACACAATACCAGTTGAAGAGGAGACTACGCCGATTTCGGAGGAGAAGTTCCAAGAGGACCCGTCTACTTAGGGATGCGAGCCCGATCGGTTGCCTGTGGTATCTTGGATGGCGCCACGAGTTATTTGATTTTCTCTTTGTTATTTCTCTTTTAATAAGTTTCGCCTTGCAAGGCATATATTTGTAACTTGGCCATAAGGTCAAGTAACCTTTGGTTATTTAAATAAAGTACTTATTTGGTATCGAGTGGTATGATTGTGATATTTACCAATGTTAAGACTGTGTGCACTAGCGCGTTCCTGGACTAGTGCTTTGAATACACAGAGGGTCCGGATTTGCAAATTCGGGTCCCGACAGAGGTGGTATCAGAGCCATACTTGACTGTAGGCTCAACCCTAGCTAGAATGGTCGTAGTGAGGATAAAACCTATTTTCTAAAGCTAAAAATTTGTGAAGACAAGAAATGACATCTCGACTTATCCCCTTCTCTCTTTTCTTGTCTCTTGCTGAAATTTTCCCTTACCTTGTCACAATTTAAAAATTCCGAGTTCTTACGTAAAGCACTCTTGTGACAGATGGAGGAAGAGTTCAACTACGTTGATCTAGGAGTTGGTCACGCCGCGGAACTTTGGCATATGCTTCAGACTCTCGGAGATTTTGAGAAGCCCCAATACCAAGTGGAAGTGATCAGACAAGCGGGATTGATCAAGGCTTGTGACGTGAGGATTGAGGTACCGCTAGGAAAAGGGCCTGTGCAATCGCCCGATACACCTTTGACCGCCAGAGATCTACAATGCGATGGGTATCCAAGAAGTATCACGACGAGCAATGCGGCACATTACCCGTATCTACGCCAGAGAATTGAGAGCACGGTGTTCCGTTATCATCCGCGCAGCGATAACCTTCTTGACCGAAGGAGATTCAGGATGAGGATGCCACTACAGCTTGGCACGATTTGTCGTCGCCAGGAGGATGTACTAGATAATACAAGCAAGGAGCTACTGAAGGCCCGCAAGGAGATCACGACGGAGAAGAACAGATGGCGGGAAGCTCAAGAGCATGTGGCACACCTTCTACGAAGGATTGACGAGTTGGAGATGACTTTGTACGGACTGCACTCCGAGCCAAGATTTGAGCTACACGAGCCCGATCCGGAGGAGTCGGATCTCGATGAGGACACCGCTTCTTCGACTACCATAGAGGACACAGCTTCGACATGGCAATCGTTTCGCCTATGCCGCAAAGATCCGCACTCCACCGTGGAGGTTTTCTCGATGAGTGAGCATAGGTTCTATAGTGAGACTCCTTCGCCGAGTCGAGTCATAGAATAAAGAGTCACCCTTTAGGCGTTAGACTTCAGAGTTAGTTCGATTTGGATTTGCTTTGTTTGCTGAGTGTGCAGTATGTGTTGCAAGGCCCTTAGGCATTGTAAGCAGCCATACCAAGTTATTAAATAATAAAGTTGGACCTTAAGTTACACCTTTCGCCCCGCATAAGTTCCATATTACTTGTCTATTCTTGTTTCCCTCTCATCTCTAAACCTAGAGCAAATCGACAGATGGTGAACACCCGTGGAAACTTTGGAAGCAATGGGAGTGGTTCTCGCCCAGCAGAAAACCCCAATGATAGAGCACCAGCACCGCCAGTTGATATGCAGAATTTTGGAGCCTTTCTTGCTGCTCAGACTCAGTTGATGCATGCTATGATGCAACAAATGCAGCACGTCACTGCTCAGGCCACTGCTAATCAAGTTAATCAAGGGCCACGCCAGAATACAAGACTGTCAGAGTTCATGAGGACTCACCCACCCACTTTCTCTGGGAATGCCAATCCATTGGAGGCCGATGATTGGTTAAGATCAATTGAGAGGAAGCTACACATAGCTCAATGCATAGGGAATGAGAAGGTACTCTACGCTTCTCATCACCGAAGGAAACAACCAGAATGGTGGGAGAACTTCGTGCCACGCAAGAGAACCCTCAAGATATCACTTGGGAAGATTTCACAGCTGCATTCGGACAGTATCATGTGCATGAAGGAATCATGGACCTTAAGACGGAGGAGTTCGTGAGCATCAAGCAAGGTAATCACCGGTGGCCGACTACCTGAACAAGTTCACACAGCTAGCACGCTACGCACCTGAGGATGTAGCGACAGATAAATCCAGACAGTCTCGTTTTATGAAGGGACTTAACTCAGGATTGCAAGTAGGGTTGATCACCCACACCTTTCCAGATTTCCAAGAATTGGTGAATAAGGCGCTTATTCTTGAGGACAAGCGCAAGGAACTGGATGAGAACAGAAGCGCAGGATGCAACAAAGAAGGATCACGTCGAGGAACGCAATACCGAGAGTTGCACCAAATCAATTCTTCGATTCCAACCACGAATGCAACAAGGACACCATCCCGGCACCAAGACACGCCAATCGAACTACCGGACCCCACTTCGCTAGAAACACTACTCCAGGCGATCAAGAAGGAACGTGAGGCAATAACTGCACGAGCCAGGACACTTTGCCAACAGTTGTCCAAAGAAGACAGCAGGAGCGACCCCAGTCCGCTTCAACCTAGGAACCACCCCAGCTAGGACGCCAGCGCTTCACGAAGAGTTCCGGCGTCTTAACCTGGAATTAGTGAATGAAGGTTGCATGTACAATGTTGAAGTAAAGTCGACCTTGGAAGATCAGATCCGAGAGGCTCAGAAGGATGATAAAGGTATTGCCGACCTAAAAGAGGGCCTGAAAAAAGGGAAACACCCCGGATTTTCAGAAGATGACCAAGGCACTGTCTGGTTTGGGAAAAGAATAGTAGTGTCTAACCGAGAAGAAATCAAGAATGTGGTCTTGAAGGAAGCTCATGATTCAGTATATTCCATTCACCCAGGAGGCACCAAGATGTATGCTGATCTGAAAGAGAAATATTGGTGGTCCAATATGAAGAAAGAAGTTGTTGACTTCGTGGCACGTTGTGATGTGTGCCAATTGGTTAAAGCAGAGCATCAAAGACCCGCCGGATTGTTGCAGCCGTTGCAAGTTCCTGTTTGGAAATGGGAGGAAATTGGGATGGATTTTATAACTGGTCTACCCAAAACTAAGTCCAGTTATGATTCCATCTGGGTAATTGTGGACAGATTAACCAAAGTGGCTCATTTCATTCCAGTGAATACGACTTATTCCGGTGACAAGCTTGCTGAGCTATATATGGCCAAGATTGTATGTTTGCACGGTGTGCCAAAGAAGATCGTGTCCGATCGAGGTTCCCAGTTCACCTCGAGATTCTGGCAGAGATTGTATGAGGTATTGGGCACAAATCTGAATTTCAGTACTGCTTATCATCCCCAGACAGATGGCCAGACAGAGAGAATAAACCAAATCCTAGAAGACATGTTGAGAGCTTGTGCTCTAACATATAAAGGTTCATGGGATCAGAATTTGCCCTATGCTGAATTTTCCTATAACAACAGTTATCAAGCCAGTCTGAAGATGGCACCTTTTGAAGCTCTGTATGGGAGAAAATGAAGGACACCCTTGTATTGGAAAGAAACCGAAGGTGGGCAGATAATCGGGCCTGATGTTCTGAAAGAAGCCGAAGAACAAGTCAAACAGATCCGCACAAATCTGAAGATAGCCCAGTCAAGACAGAAGAGCTATGCTGATAATCGACGACGGGAATTAAGCTTTGTACCTGGTGATCATGTGTACTTGAAGGTGTCACCGCTGAAAGGAATGAAACGGTTCCGAGTCAGTGGAAAGTTAGCGCCCCGCTACATCGGACCATTCCCAGTGGTTGCCAGAAAAGGAGAAGTGGCTTATAAGTTGGAGTTGCCCCCGCAGCTTTCAGGAGTACATGATGTCTTTCATGTGTCTCAATTGAAGAAGTGTCTCAGAGTACCCGAGCATCAGATGCCATTGGAAGAAATGGAGCTGAAAGAAGACCTGTCGTATCCGAAGTATCCGATCAAGATTTTGGATGAAGCCGAGCGTCGAACCCGAAGTCGTGTGATCAAGTTCTGCAAGGTTCAGTGGAGTAACCATTCTGAGAAAGAAGCTACGTGGGAGCGAGAAGAAGATCTTCGAGCGGAGTTTCCTAACCTCTTTCTTTCTCCGTCTGAATCTCGGGGACGAGATTCTTTCTAAGGGGGGTAGGTTTGTAACATCCGCAGTTTTACGTTCTGGAGAAAAACCTAATTTAAATAAATTAAATCCGCACCTGAATATTTAATTCCACAAATTTCATCCAAATTCCGCGAAACCAATTTTATTGGGTCCCAAATATTCTAAAATGGTTCTAGGAATTTTTCCGGAATTTTTAGACCATTTTTCCTAATTTTTCTCTAGGGCGGTTTATTCGCGTAAAGGAGGGCCAATGAGGGAGTGCCACGTGTCATGAACAGTGTCGTCTTCAACATCATGCCATGGAAAACAACAGAGGAAGCTCTAGCAAGTCTCTGATGGCTAGGGCATTCTTTAAACCATCATATATTCCTCCACGTAACTCCAAATTGATCACGGCCGGTTCCGTTGAATCCGTATCGTCGCTCTCTTGCCATTCCCCACCTTGAGGAGCCGCCAATCTCGCCGGAATTTGCACGAACGGTCAAAAACCGAAATGGACATAAATGCTCATAACTCGGCCGTTTCAACTCCATTCCGCGTGATTCCACTTCCTTTCTCTCCCTATAAGAACCCCTGTCCCGGTGGTATGAGTCTCCTTTAGCCTCTTCCGCTCTTGCGGCCGTGAGATCAAGAAAATCGACGCCGGGTCCTCTTTTTGGTGTTCTTCGTGTTCTAGGCCGTAGATCTCTCTCCGGTGTGTTATTCTTCGTGCCACTTGGTTCCTTGTGACCGTGAGTGAGTCTAGAATCTAACCCTTCAATCAATTTTAGGTTTCATCAAGTTTTGGAGGCGAATTTCGGGTTTTTGTCATTCCGGTCGAAGCTCTGTTCGTCGCCGAATTCGTCGCCTCCGGTGAGATTTAATCCAATTCCTTCCTCCTATGAGTCCCTAAGGTTGTTATCTAGTGATTCCATGATTTTATTTGGCTCAAATCCATGCAAAAATGGGGCAAAAATCGTTTTTTTTTGGAAAAAAGGGGGTGTTCTGTAGTTTTGGAGCTCTCTGTGGTTTGGGTGGGCTCGAGCCCGTGCGCCGCCGCCACAAGGCTGGGCCGCCACTGCCACAAGCTACCGCCCGACCGCCCGCGCCAAGGATGTCAGCCACCACGGCCACCACACGGCCAAGTAAGCCCCCACTCTCCACTCCCTCCAAGCCAAGCTCCAACCATGGCCATGGCATGAGCAAGCTTGAAGACAACCTCATGATTATGACATGTGGGGCCCTTTGCCGTAGACACAACCCAAATCCAAGAAAATCAGAAAATAGAAAAGGAATATTCCAGGGAATATACCTCATTTTCCAATTTTTCGAAATTCAAACTTCGGACGCTCATAACTTCTCCGTCCGAACTCCGATTGACTCCGTTCAAATTTCTAAATTCATCTAAAATCAAGATCTACCTGCCAGTACTATTTTTGTAATTTTTGGATTTTATTTATTTTTTGGTATTTATTTATTGCCTCGATTTGCGCGTAGCCGAGGACTCCGACGCGACCGCCGACCCCGCCGCCGGACTTCCCTCGTACGACAACCTTCCCGCAACTGAAGACAAGTCTCCTTGACGCATATTGGTCCTATGTTTATGTCGACGATTGGAGAACGGGCTCCCGCCGAGCTTACTTGTTGAATGGGGGATCAACAGGGCCCCGTCGTACGAACCGAGGTGGTCGTCCGAGCAGCGCGAAGTCGGGAGAATAGACGCGCGGTGTTTATCCTGGTTTGGGCCTCTCACTGCCGAGATAATAGCCCTACTCCAGTGTATTGTGTTCTATTGGGGGTCGTTGTTACAGATATCAGGGGGGTTTAAATACTACGCCTAGAGATACATAGAAGGTAACTACCCCCTGGATTTACGCTATGCAGCCATATCCGCGATCTGCTGCCCTTGATCTGCGCGTTATTTCAATTTCGGGTACGATTTCCCTTGATCTTCGGCTGGTTGGTTGCTACCTTCCTTCCTCGTAGCATGACCGAGTCCACCGACCATGTACCCGGGTATGACGTGGTTTTTACGAGCATGCTTGCTCGTGATCGTTTGGAATGGTCGTGAGTGAAGGGGCGGACATGTATGCTCGGGAGGTGTGCTGCTCGTTTTGTACTCCCGAGCATCTTCTGTCGGCATTGTATGATCGGCGGGCTCAGGATCTCCCGGGGGTACCATGGTCTTTTGTCAGATAGTCAATCCCCGACAGCTAGCCCCCGAGGTTCAAGCGGGGAACCATCTGAGCTCGGGCTTCCCCTTGAGCCTAAGAAGACCTGAAGGAGGGATTGAATTTCCTTTGGTCGTGACCTACGACCATCTTATGTCGGGAGGCGACCTTTTTGCCCGCCGCGTGTTCATTCTGTGGTGGCGCGACGTTTGGTTGTTTTTCGATTCCTTCTCCGAGAAGCCTCCCTGTAACGGTAAAGCAGTTTCTTGGAAAGTGCGCTTTTACTGGGCAGTTTCCCGCCGTACTGGACAGGTGTCGCTATGCGATAGGTGGCGGCTTTTAACGTGCCCCTTCGCAGCCTTTTTAACCCCGTCCGCTGGGAAAGGACGGAGCTACATTGCGCACTTGCTCGTCCTCGGCCAGTATTTTCCAAGAGCCTCAGAGCCCAAGAATCTTCTTCACCCTCCTCCCTTTGGCCATGGCACGTTTCAGGGTTAGCCAGATGACCCGGAGGAGGCTCCAGGTGCTCACGGACGAGGGGTATGTCGACCCAATCTCAGGTCGAGTGCCTGAGGGTGATGCGGCGCCGGCACCGCGGGAGGGAGAGATCGTCTCTTGCGAGCTGTACGCCATCAACGGGCTTCGCTTGCCCGAGAGTGAGTTCCTTGCCTCCGTACTCGCCTTTTGCGGGTGTGAGATCTCTCATCTCCACCCTAACTCCATTCTCGCCCTCGCAATCTTCTCTCACCTCTGTGAGGCATTCGTGGGTGTGATCCCCACCGCCAGTCTTTTCTTCCACTTCTACTCTCCCTTCCGCACAGGCCGGGATGGTCCCGCCGGCTGTGTCTATCTTCGTCTTCGGCCCAACCGACCATACGATTATCCTATCGTTTCTTTGAAGGACTCGGTGTTGGGTTGGGCCGACCTTTGGTTTTACCAGAAGAAGGCGGAGGGGTCCCAGTTGGTCTATACTGGGGAGGCCGCCCCGCCCACCGAGACGGCGCGCCCGCCCGTGCAGCCTGAGGAAGAGCGGGTGCTCGGGACGATCAGCGAGCTCACCCAAATGGGGCTCACTGGTCGGGACATCGCCCGGGATTTCTCCTTCAACCGGGTGTCCCCTCTGCGGCGCCGCGAGCACCCATTCTTCGAGGTGACCGGGTGGAATGACATCACCCGCGAGGACAACGCAGGTATGCTCTTCGGTTGCCTCTTCGAGCATTTTTGTTTTCCGGCGATTGGCCCTATTCTTTCTTCAAACTCTTGGTCGTGTTGTAGCCCCGAGGATGGACTGGGTTGACGAAAGGGTCGCCGAGATGTTCGGTGCCCCGAAGGAGAAGGAGCTGAAATCCAACCACCAAATCCCCAAGAATGTTTTCGACCGCAGCGACGCGGTAAGTACTTTTACTTGCTTCCTTTCTGAGGGCGCGTTTACCGAGCTTATGTCTCCCTGTTTCTGTTCGCAGGAGAAGGTCACCCTCGAGCTCGCCGTGTCGAGCGCAGAGCTGCTGCCGCAAGGCGGCACCCCAGCCAGGGGTGCCCACAAGAGAACGGCGGGTCGGAGCCGCTAAGTATCTGCCTCGCCTCCTCGTGCCAAGCGTTCGAAGCGCCGGCCTTCGGCCAGGGCTCCCTCCACACAGCATCTCGAGTACGCCGACCGGAGGGAGGTAAGAGAGCTTCGAACCTGGTTTGCTGATTTCAAGCGAAAGAAGCCGGAGCTGATGGGCCGACTGCAACAGCTTGCCGAGCAGGCGAAGAAGGCCGAGGAGGCGGCCAGGTCCCCGCCGAGCAAGGAGCAGTTGGAGAGGAAAATCAAAGCCCTCCAGGACCAGCTCGCTCAGGTGGTCGAGGACCCTGAGGAGGAGGAAGAGGAGGAAGGCGCCTATGCTCTGGTTAGAAGGAGCAGGAGGTCGTCTTCCCGATCGACCTCGGCGCTGGAAGGGGTCGACATGGACGATGTCGACCCGGCGATGGCACGAGCTAGTGACGCTGCAGAAGAGCGCGTCGTGGCCGTTGCTGAGGCCTACGAGGCCGCCGCGGGCAGGACGCCCGTGGCCCAAAGCGAGGAAGCCGAGAGAGAGGACGCTGCTCGCCGGGCGGAAGGTAAGCCTCGTGTGGTTCCTCTGCTGAATTTCTTTGTTCTCTTTTTTTTGTTGCGGTTTCTCCAGGCTAACCCCACTCCGCTTGGTGTGGGCGTGATAGCTCAGATGCTGTCCTTGGACTTTCATCAAATGGCTGAGAGGATTCTCGACTCTGTAGTTGACGCCAAGCTTGATCGCATCCTGGATCAAGTGATGGCCGAGGACGAGGTGGGGCCGGCGCCGACCGCGCTTCCGGAAGCGACCGAGCTCTGTCCATCCGCAGAAGAGCAAGACCCGCAAGGGGCCGAGGACCAAGGAGCCACGGCTTTGGTCCCTTGCGAAGGAACGAGCGCGGCGCCAAGTGCGGGCGAGGCCCAGGCGATGGGCTCCGAGGGTCAAGGGACGATCGTCCTCGACCAGCAGTCTCCGGCCGCGGGTCAAGGAGATGGGGAGTTGGTCGTTGCGGACCAACTGCCTCCGACCGCGGACCGGGGAGAGGAAGTGGTCGTCGTCGTCAACCAGCCGCCTCTAGGTGCGGACCAAGGGGAGGAGGTGGTCGTCATTGACCAGCTTTCTCCGGCCGCGGACCAAGGAGAGGAGGTGGTCGTTGCCGACCAGCCGCCTTTGGCCGCGGACCAAGGGGAGGAAGTGGTCGTCGTTGACCAGCTTCCTCTGGCCGTGGACCAAGGAGAGGAGGCGGTCGTTGCCGACCAGCCGCCTTTGGCCATGGACCAAGGGGCGGGGACGCTCGCAGTCGGCGTCCAGCCCCCGAGCGTAGCGGCTGAGCAGGGGGAAGGCGGCCACGAGCCACTTGCCGTCGGGGAGGATCAACCCCGAGATCACCAGGAGTTGGTCGCTTCCGACCAACTGCCTTCGGCCGCTGCACTCTTGGGTGCGCCGGGTGCCCAGGAGTGGCACGAGCTCGACACGCCAGCTCGGGACCAGGATGATCCCGCGTGGGTCAATCCTTTTTTCCGAGCTCGACACGCCAGCTCGGGACCAGGATTTGGTGGATCTGGAACTTGACGAGAAGATGAAGCCCTTGCAGAAGGGTGCATCGGATTAGGTTCTTATTTGGAGTGGGCGATTTCGCGAGGAGGAAAGGGTTCTGCGAAGCCTCACTCTCCAAGATCCCGCGAAGAGATCTGATTCTGAGCATCCTGAAATTTCAATTCAGATGAGAAAATAATGTATTGTAATTAAATGATTTAGACTGGCAGATTGAAAATTTAAACTCAATCTCATTGGTTAATAGGCAACATTTCATTTCCTAAAATTTTATTATTCTTAAAGAAATTCATTAACAAGGGAGGTATGTTGTTATGTTATGTTATATTAGGATTGATAAACACAAAGGATCACATCATCGTGAAGTTGTAATAAAATATTATAAAGTCACGAGAAGGAACCAAAACAAGCAGAAATAGACAGTAACAGCACTTTATTCAACTGCATATTAACAACATGTACAACAAAAGTATGACAACCTCACAACTCAACACTACATAACCACATGTGCTGCTACAACTCAAGGTAAACCTACTCCAAACCTGGCGCTACAACGTCCTCGCCAAGAGACTCAACGAGATCCGCAGGTAGAGTCGGGCCACCGTGGCGGGAAAGGTACCACGACGCCTGTAAACCTGCGTCACACGGGGACGCAGTACACCTGCAGCGACCTGTCCAAGTCTAACCCGCGACAGACGTGGACGACTAACTCCTGTGGACATCCTAGCCCGTCGGGAACGTCTAGTGGCCCTAGCAGACCTAGGTGTAGGAGTACCAGGCACCTCCTGAACTGGCAACAAAGTGGCATCGTCGCCAAGAGCTGACCTAGAGAACAAACCCATAGCCACGAAAGGAGCTATGGCGTTCTCTAAAAAGGCTACTCTCCTACGTGTTACATAGTACTCTAATACTGCCTGACGGTGGTAACGGTCAGCAGCATGAAGGAACTCAACTATGATCCTATAGTGCTCATTAGGCACGGTACTAGGATCTATGTAACTAGTGTCTCCCCTCGGCAATAAAGTAGGTATCTCCCGGTAAACAGTCGCCATCTCTGGAAGAGCGTGGCGCAGTCGAACGATGGCCACATAAGCAACATCGCTCAACGCAGAAGACACCGAAGCTCCAAGTCCATCAAAAGTACGATCTGCCTCTCCGAACTGTGTCCTAGCTGGGATCTCAATCCTAGCTATGTACTCTATCGAAACTGGACTCGCCATCGCCTGGTAGACGGTGTATCGAGGTGTCTCAAATCGTGCAAAGTCTAACATCGTGCTAAGACTCCCATCAATCCCGCTCCCAGACGCTCGGAGGTGTGGAAGCATGGCGAATACCCTTCCATCTGCACATTTAATAAGGAATTAGTATTCCAGATTAAATGCAAGATGCAACGATAACGCACAAAAGTAAAGGGTGGAAGATAAAACAGTAAAGGATTAATAACAGATATAACAAGTTTTATTTTCCTAAGTGTAATGTGTCTATTCAAAATTTTAATTTCCCTCTTAACGACCATTCTAACTAAGGTTCACCTACAGGCAGCGTGGCTCTGATACCAAACTGTGAGACCCTCATTTTTATGTCACTAAGTAACATAAATATGAGGTTCTTTAAGTGCTTCCTGTGCCATTCCCATGATCAGTGGCTGGCACGCACAAACACAATTTGGAAATTACAGCCACACAGATACACATTTTTATTACATCACAAGTTTTATAGTATTATTACAATACCAAAAGTAGCAGGAAATTAAAACCATGTCTCATAGTATGCCAACTATTCCATAACTCCACAGGCAAGCTATTTGAGATGAACCTAGAAAGATCAGTCGTCGCTAAAATTCGCAGGTTCCTCATATTCATTTCCGTCATTATCGTAATCTTGCTCTTCACCTAAAAACATTGTTGAAGCAAGTTGAGTACATTGGTACTCGCAAGACTTTGTAGTGTATGCAATTCCTGGAATAAATGCAGGCTGAAATAGAAAGTGGGTTTCTACGGTTGTTTTGCATAAAGCGAAAGTTTTGAATGAAGTAATACTGAATAGTAATGGAAAGCATAAATAAAACTTTTAAGACAATTTGATAAGTAATTGAAATAACAAGTAATAAAAAGATAATAACAATTTACTCACGGCCCTCTTGTGAGTAATATAACGAACAAGACCCTCCATGGTCTTACAAAAGAAAATACAATGACAAGTGACATTAATCAGTCGTAAAACATTTTCCAAAGTCTTTTACCAAAGTTTTCAAAAATAGAAAACAACTAACTTAGTGTGGGTTCACCAAGTCGTCCATGACCGTGGACACGGCTATTCGAATAGTTTTAGACTCTGCAGAGTTTGTACTGCTTTACCCACAAGATATGTTCTCCCTTTTTGCAAGCTATAAGACACACTTCCTTTGGTATGTCCGCGAGGAGTTCATAACGAAACTGTTCGATTACTTGAACCTTAACTTTGCACTAGCCCAATGACGTTACCCCTGACTATGATGGAAGCAAACAAACAATGAAGCAATAGTATTCAGGAGCCCGCGGCTCAAATGGTACAACAACAGCCCCAATTCATAGCCAGGCGTACATCGTTACAATGGCAGATGCCAACACCTTGGTGATGACACCTCCCTCGAGCAAACCTATACCCGGAATGCCCGTGCTACAACTGCCTACCAATGTGCAAAGCTAATTCCCAAATAATTTAATAAGTTAAGACTGTCCCAGTCCAGTACTTGTGGATGTACGGTTATCTTGGATCGCGGGACACCATGTTCGGTCCTTAAAATGACATGGGCGATAACTCCACCCTAACTACGTACACGTTAAAACATGTACAACCAGCTATTGCCAATAATCACCCACATCAAAACAGTAGTTTTATTTTCATTTTTATCAAACTACCAGTATCCTTTACTGCTTAAATAAACCATAAAAAGATTTGTAAAGAAAGGTGTGTGGGTGTAAACATTTCCAACATTGATCTAAAGCAGTGCTAAGCATTTGCAGGTTAATAAGCGATTATACCCAGTTTAATGAACTTAACCATTCCTAGGGTTTTTATGGATCGTATGTCAACATGATTAAGGGAATCCATCAATTTGGGTTATAACTACCAAGTATCACAAAATAGGGATTTATCAGAACATATGCATGCAGGAAGATTCTTAATCACATTTTAGTGGATTACGAAATCTGGGATCAAGATGATCAAGGGGGTGCTTGCCTTGCTCCTCGACGGTGTAAGCTGGATCTGTGTCGTCGATAGCGTAGTCGGTAATCTCAGCGTCTATACGTCGATTAAGAACATGGCAAATAAGATACTTTAATATCGATAAAAGAAGCAAATACATAAACAACAAGGATAGCAGTTGAGAGATTCAAATGAAATCAATTCAAATCAACCAATGATGGCAATCACTTAATCAATTCATGCATTAATCAAGTTATAAGATTTTGGGCCTAAGGGCAAAAGCTTAATGACATACAACATGACTACCTTTCTTTATGTATTATTTCATTTTATTATACGAATTCAGGAAGCTAAGATTGTAAAATTGAATTTAATGAAATTCATTTTCAAGGTGTGATGTTAGTTGTATCATTATATTGTATAAGGTAACTTCAAACATGTCAAACAAAAGTAACATGGTACATCCTAACCTTTATCTTACTAATTGGTCCTAATTAATGTAATTAGCACAATAAAACAAGTTTCATTCTATTTGAATGATTTTTGCTCAAGTTATAGCAATTATATTGAATTTATGCATTAAGTAAAGTCTTAATATGAAAATTTCACAAACTAATTCCAAATCCAATTCTAATTACATATTTGAGTAGTACTTGACCTAAGGATTCCAAAGAAAGTTGGTTTCACTCAATTTGGACTTTATTTGCAAAATCTTTATATGCTACATATTCAAACTTCACTCTTTAAATTCAAATTCATATTTAAATTATTAAACAAGTTCAAATATTTTTGCATATTATGAAACTACATGATTTAATATGAATTTAGAAATTTATCTCATTCAATTTGGAGCTATAATTTAAAAGATATAGCAATTTGAATCATTTCAGTTCTTTAAAACAGGAAAAAGGGAAAATACGTTTTCCTTAAAGGAAAACGCATTTCAGCGATTTGCGCGGCTGGTTTTTGAATTGGGCTGCGATCATCGGGCGCTGGTCCGCTTAGCGGCGAAAAGGCACGCAGCGTGCGTGTGGTAGCAGCGTATGACCCATCTTGCGATGCACAAGCGTGTCAGAGGTGAGTCTTTGAGTCCGTGGCGGCGACCGGGACAGAGCACGCCGCCACCACAGCCGTGATGAACCGGTGATGTCGATCGAGTTTGGCCGGCAGCTACGGCTTCACGGGATCATGGTGAACCTAGGGAACTACTTGGACATGGGTGGTGTTCGAAGAAAGCAGCGCCGGGCGGTGACCGGCGGCGCTTCACGGCGCAAGGCGCGAAGAAGCTACGGGCTATTTCCGGCTTGACCAACATGCGCAAAACATCTAGGGGTGCTCAAGGATGCTAGTGCATACTTTGGCCAAAGGAAAATGGTCTCGGCCTAGATTCTCACTGTGCAACGGCGGCGGAACTCGGTGGTGCAAGGTGAAATGGTGATACAAAGCCTTTCAAGTTTAATCGTCATATGAATGAGCTTAAGGGAGCCATAAGGATCTTATTCATGTATTCAAACCGAAGAGAGAATGGACAGGTGGAGTTCTCACCGAGCTCGGTAATGGCGGAGGTAATGTCGCACGGTGCGGGAACAACTCGGAGTGCTTCAAGCTGGAAGAAGGTGCGCAATACTTTCGTAAGTGTCCGTAGATGCTCAAGGTTCCATCAATTTGGACATTCTCTTACCGTGTCAAACGAATTCGGGTTTTCCCCCAATTCGGGTTTCCACCGGAGTCGAGGAAGACGAGTAGGTTTTAGGCGATTCCGGGCACGAGAGGGGGAATAGGTGAGTGCTCTGGGTTTAGTTAAGTTCAAGGGTGCTATTCGTCCGGTTAAATAGGCAAAGGAAGACTCGGGTGTCATGATGAGGGACAGAGGTCACGGCGGTTCTCGGGCATTCTCCTCCAGCTCGGTTAAGGCATGGGCGTGGTACAGGGTTGCAGCGGCGTGGCAGAGGGTGGCCTCGAGGCGCGAGATTGCGGCGGGAATGGGACAAATCCAGAGGCGGTTCAGACGGGTGTTGCCGACATTGCAGAGAACGAGAGAGAGAGACAGAGGGAAATAGAGAAGAGCAGAGGGAGGAAGAAGGTTCTGGCCACAAGGGCCCACAAGGCAGAGAGAGAGAAGAGAGAAAGAGAGGAGAGAATGGGAGGTTGACGCGTGGGCCGGATAGCTTCTGGGCTTCATCAGCAGTGGCGCTAGCACATGGGTCGGGCCAGACGCGTGGACCCGCGTGTAAGACCAAGGGAGAGCTCTAGAGCAAATTTTCCAGACAGCGCAAAAGGGCAATTAATTCACGAGACAGATCAGCTCAATATTTTTCTAAACTTTTTATACGAGTTGATGAGTAAGTCATCTACTACCAGTAAAAATTTGAGGTTAAAACAATCTACCAATTATTTTTAATAATTCTGACATGCCGACTTGCACAAGATATTCAAATCGGTTTTCAAATTAATTAAGGGACCAAATCAATATATTTATTTTTGAAATTTTTACTGAAGGTGTGATTCCATAATATGGATCTACCATAAAAATTTCAGCACTAAACTTGCAAAGATTATTTCTCTATAAATCTTTTATTGATTTCTGCAGAATTTCAAATCTGCCTAAATTAAATGCTAACTCATAGCAAAATTGCTTAATAATTTTTGAAACTTTTTGTGAGTGAAGGTGATAAGTCTGAGGTCTTATGGTAAAAATTATAAGGTCTAGATTGCTCTACAACTTTCTCCATAATTCTGACATGGTCTGGACAGAAGTGAGAATTATCATTTTAATTTGTTTTGCTCACTAGTAAAAGCATGCACATGGTCTTTTGACCAGCTAAAAACGTTTTCTAGAGTAGTCCAATATTAGATCAGAATTACTATGGTAATTTCCAAAATTTACCATTCTATCATTTCTTCTTTTCTTCTTCTATTTGATTCCAATAATCATTTCAATTATTCATTTCAATCAACAAACAATTCAACAAAAGCACATAGAAACAAGAAATAAAGCAAGGAAATGATTTCACATTTTTAATATTGGATTTTTATTACTTTATAAATTTGAGGATGTTACAGATCTACCCCCCTTACAAAAATCTCGTCCTCGAGATTTGCGAGGGCTAAGGAAAAACTTAGAAGAAGTCTGGGAATTCTTTCATCAGATGATCTTCACGCTCCCATGTGGCTTCTTCTTCAGTATGATTACTCCACTGAACTTTCAACATTCTGTGGATCTTGTTTCTTGTATGTCGCTCGGCTTCTTCAAGAACGCGAACAGGACGCTCTCGATAAGATAGATCAGGTTGTAGATCGAGATCGTCGAGATTAGCAAGATCAGTCGGCACACGAAGACACTTCTTGAGTTGAGATACATGAAAGACATTATGAACTTCAGACAAACGGGATGGCAGTTCCAACTTATATGCCATCTCTCCCATCTTTGCGATAATTGGAAATGGTCCAATATATCGAGGGGCTAGTTTCCCGCGGATTTGGAAACGACGAACTCCGCGAAGAGGAGAAACTTTTAAGTAGACATGATCTCCGACTTCAAAGCTTAATTCACGTCGACGATTGTCGGCGTAACTCTTCTGACGAGATTGGGCTTCTTTGAGTCGACTCCTAATCATGTCAACTTGCTCTTGGGCTTCTTGGATAATATCTGGGCCAAAGAAATTTCTTTCTCCAGTTTCAGACCAAAAGAGAGGGGTTCGGCACTTTCTTCCGTAAAGTGCTTCAAAAGGAGACATCTGGAGACTAGCTTGAAAGCTATTATTATAGGAGAATTCAGCAAAGGGTAAGCTTTTCTCCCAATCCATGCCATAAGATAGCACACAAGCTCTCAGCATGTCCTCCAGGGTCTGATTGGTCCGTTCAGTCTGTCCATCTGTTTGGGGATGATAAGCCGTATTGAAATTCAGCTTTGTACCTAACAGAGTATGCAAACTTTCCCAGAAACGAGACGTGAACTGGGATCCACGATCGGACACAATAGTCAGGAATTCCATGAAGACGAACAATATTCTCTAGATATAGTTCAGCAAGCTTGGGACTTGAATATCTGGTTTTAACTGGAATAAAATGAGCAACTTTGGATAATCGATCAACGATAACCCATATGGAATCATGTCCTTTTCTGGTTCTTGGTAATCCAACAATGAAATCCATACAGATATGGTCCCACTTCCATTCAGGAATTTCAAGAGGTCGAAGTAAACCAGCTGGGCGTTGATGCTCGGCTTTTACTCGCTGACATATATCACATTTCGCGATATACTCGGCGATTTCCTTCTTCATGCCGGGCCACCAATATTCCTGCTTCAGATCTTGATACATCTTCGTACTATCAGGATGGATAGATAGAGGTGATTCATGAGCTTCACTCAAGATCAAGTTTTTGATTGCTGGATCATCAGGAACATAGATTCGGTTCTTGAATAAGAGTATACCATCCGAGTTTTCCGAAAATCCTGATTCAACTTCAAGTGGCATATCTTCACGGATTTTGGATATGGCTTCATCTTTGGATTGAGCTATCTTAATTTGGGTTTTCAGATTTGGTTGCATTTGGAGATTAGCAACAAATCCTTTTTCAACAATTCCCAAATTAAGCTTCTGAAACTCCTTTACTAATTCAGATTGATCAGTGTATGCTGTCACCATCATACAATGAAGTTTACGGCTTAGAGCATCTGCTACGACATTAGCTTTACCTAATGAATACTAAGGTCGTAATCCTTTATTAACTCTAGCCATCTCCTTTGTCGCAGATTAAGATCTGGCTGAGTAAAGAAGTATTTTAAGCTCTTATGATCTGTGTAGATGTCACATTTGTTTCCAATAAGATAGTGACGCCAGATTTTGAGGGCATGCACTACTGCAGCTAATTCCAGATCATGAGTTGGATAATTAAGCTCATGAGGTCGAAGCTGATGAGAAGCATAAGCTACGACTTTCATCTCTTGCATCAACACGCAACCAAGACCATTGCGTGAAGCATCGCAATAGACATCGAAGCTCTTATGGATGTCGGGTAACACCAAAGATCGGGCCGTGGGTTAACCGTTTCTTCAATTCCAGAAAACTTGCTTCGCATTCTGGAGTCCATTCATATTTCTTTTCTTTCTTCAAGAGTTGAGTCAAAGGTTTGGCGATTTTAGAGAAGTTTTCGATAAAGCGGCGATAATATCCCGCTAAACCGAGGAAACTTCGGATTTGAGGAACATATTTTGGTTGCTCCCAGTTTTGGACTGCTTGAACTTTGCTGGGATCAACAGAAATTCCACCTTTGGAAAGGATATGCCCGAGGAATGCAACTTCCTTCAACCAAAATTCACATTTCTCGAACTTGGCATATAATTTATGTTCTCGGAGTTTCTCCAGAACCGAGTGTAGATGTTGGGTATGATCTTCTTCATTTTTGGAATAGATGAGAATATCATCTATGAATACCACTACAAACTTATCAAGATACTCCATAAAGACTTTATTCATTAAGGTCATAAAGCTAGCTGGAGCATTTGTAAGTCCGAAGGACATTACGACATATTCATATAAGCCGTAACGAGTGGTGAAGGCTGTTTTAGGAATATCCTCCGGTCGGATTTTTAATTGGTAATATCCATGTCTGAGATCAATTTTGGAGAAGATTTGGGCGCCGGTTAATTGATCGAACAGATCATCGATACGGGGTAGAGGATATTTATTTTTGATGGTAACATCATTGAGAGCACGATAATCCACACACATGCGTAGACTACCATCCTTTTATCGACAAAGAGGATCACTACCCCATGGAGAAGTACTTGGTCGAATGAACTTTTTGTCTAGCTGTTCTTGAATTTGCTTTTTGAGTTCTACTAACTCATTTGGTGGCATGCGATAAGGTCTTTTGGAAATTGGGGCCGTACCAGGTATAAGATCAATGACGAACTCTAAGTCACGATCTGGTGGCAAACCTGGCAATTCTTCTGGAAATACATCAGGAAAATTGGAAACTACAGGAACAGATTTAATCTTTTCCATTACCAATGTATTTAAATAAGATCTTGATTCGGAAAGATTTTGGGTGGAACTAAAATTCACTTCAACTCCATCAGGATTAATAAGAGATATGGATCTATTAGCACAATCTATCTGTCCTTTATTCTTAGCTAACCAATCCATACCAAGAATGATGTCTAATCCTGGGGTTTCTATAAGAATAAGATCAGCATAAAATAAAACTTCATTTATTTCAATGCTAACCTTATGACACATTTTAGTAGTTCTCATTTTTGCTCCAGGAGAATAGATTATCATGGACATGGGTAAAGATTCAGTTTGAATTTGATGTGATTCTACGAACTTCTTGGATATAAAGGAATGAGATGCACCGGAATCAAACAACACCAAAGTGGGAATAGATTGGACGGGGAACATACCCAGAACTACATCTGGTGCTTCCGTTGCTTCTTCCGCCGTCACATGATGTAAACGTCCTTGATTTGCGGCTTGAGCAGGTGCATGCCTTCTGGCTTGTTGTCCTCCAGCTCCTTGAGGACGACCAGGGGGTTGCTGAGGAACTCCCTTGCTTGGGCAATTATTGGCATAATGTCCAAGCTGCTTGCACTTGAAGCATGTGACATTTGAAGTTTGAGTCGATGCTCCGGTAGGACGTGCTCCAGTAGGGTTTGCTGGACGTGCCATAGGCTGTCGAGGTCGAGGGGCAGGACCTTGACGCCTTTGCTTCTGTGGCGGAGCAGGTGGTCGCGCATTACCCTGAGGTGCAGGGCGAGGTTTGGATGGGCTTGCACTAGAAGTCTTTTGTGCCATCCATTTCCTCTTGCGTGACTCCATAGCAGCTCGAGTGCTGTGTTCCACTCGAATAGACTTATCCACCAGAGTTTGAAAATCATTAATATCAATGGCAGCTAAAGCACATTTGATCTCCTCATTTAGGTTATCCCGAAAGCGTTCCAGCTTACGTGCTTCAGGAATAACTTCAGATGGTGCATAACGGGAAAGGTAATTGAAGCGATTAAGATACTCCATTACCGTCTGATTTCCTTGACGGAGATCAAGGAATTCCGCCTTTGATGTCCATCGATCGAAGGAATATGGGTTCGGCGAAAAGTATCCTTGAAGGCCTCCCATGAAATCTGATCCACTGGAAGAATAGCTTGGTAGTTCTCCCACCATAATGCAGCAGCTCCTCCCAATTGATAAGATGCATAAAGAACTTTCTCTCGATCATTGCATTGTGCAATGTTCAACTTGCTCTCCATTGTTCGCAGCCAGTCATCTGCGTCCAATGGGTCAGCAGCAGTAGAGAATGTAGGAGGCCGAGTCTTCAGAAACTCAGACAACCTTGATGGTGGAGCACCACCACCACTTCCTCCAACAGGGACTCCTTGGTGGGAAATGTTCTGAACTAACTGTTGCAGAAGAAGTGTGTGGGTTTGACGGTTTTGCTCGATCATTGCCAGAACTTGCGCCATTGTGGGCGGACCTGGCAATTGTTCCTCCGGAATTCCACCTTGCTGATTAGGATTTGAATCTGGATTTGGTGGATCTGGAACTTGACGAGAAGATGAAGCCCTTGCAGAAGGGTGCATCGGATTAGGTTGCGCTGGAGTGGGCAGTATTTCGCGAGGAGGAAAGGGTTCCTGCGAAGCCTCACTCTCCAAGATCCCGCGAAGAGATCTGGTTACAGGCATCCTGAAATTTCAATTCAGATGAGAAAATAATGTATTGTAATTAAATGATTTAGACTGGCAGATTGAAAATTTAAACTCAATCTCATTGGTTAATAGGCAACATTTCATTTCCTAAAATTTTATTATTCTTAAAGAAATTCATTAACAAGGGAGGTATGTTGTTATGTTATGTTATATTAGGATTGATAAACACAAAGGATCACATCATCGTGAAGTTGTAATAAAATATTATAAAGTCACGAGAAGGAACCAAAACAAGCAGAAATAGACAGTAACAGCACTTTATTCAACTGCATATTAACAACATGTATGTAGGAACGAAGTATATGAATATAGCAATCAGAGGGGGGGTGAATGATTGTGCGGAAGCTAAAACCAAATTCTTGATCTATTAAAAGTTCACCCCAAAACAGAACCAAATAATTGCTTCGTTTTCGACAAAAACAGAATGACAGAGGTTTAGTAAAACGAGAATTCCCGGAGATCCAACCGTTAGATTGATCTGAAATTTGGACACGAGAAACTAGATTCCAATACGAATCGAACCCAAAAAGAATCAGCTCGATCGGACTTACAGATCAAAAGTTATGAGCTTCGCAAGCTTGCTGATCCAGAACTTGACGAGAATCAATCTAATCAAAACTTCAAGATTAAACAAGATCTTCAAAAGATTAATCAACTAGACTTTGAGAAACTCTAAATCAATACCCTAGAACGGTTTTTGATGGATCAAATCAAGATGAAACTCAACGATCAATAACCAATCTAGAATTAGAACAAGCATGCAAACAAGAACCAAAACAGAAAATACTGTAGCGACGTGGTTACTGTAGCACGCAAAAATCTTGGAAGAATTGATCTTTATTTCTTGTCTAAAATACTCTCATCAAAAGAGTACAAACCCTAAAACCAAGCTCAAAGCTTGATGCGCTCAGCTCTACTTGGTTGGATGCCCTTCAACAGGAGACAACCCCTCCTATTTAAAGGACCAATCCACAAGGAGTTCTGAATACAATTCCTATTCCCTAGAAGGAATCTGTATCCAACACAACTCTACTTGGCCCAACCTGGCCGAGTACAACTCTTGCACGCGTATGGCAACCCTACCATACTCACGTGACTAACACTTTGCACGCGTATGGCCACCTGCCATACTCACGTGACTAACACTTTGCACGCGAATGACCTCCTGCCATTCTCACGTGACTAACCATTCTTCATGTGCACCATTCTCTTAGCCCGAACGTCCCGCATGACATCCTTGACCACCAAGACCTCAGTTCCCCCTGAACCTAGTCCCGAACCTCAGTTCCTCCATGAACCTAGTTCCGGTCACGTCATCGACCACATTCGTCTTCGAGCAATACCTGCACATGAACAAACCACAAAACAAATCCGAGCACAAGTCCACGACTTGACTCAATGTCAATCCATGCAACTACTCACATGAGCATTGCATAAAGTCCACTTCAAAAGAAGCATCATGAAATCATCACAAATTTCATAATCTCAAATTCAAATTATTTCAATTCTGCTCAAAACCCTAATTCAGCAAAAATGCGTTCACGACGGACAAACAAAACCAGTCCGGCGCAAATGCCAAGTGAAACCCTAGAAAACAGTTCACAACGGACCAACAAAGTCTGTCCGTTGTACAAGGAAAACTCTCGGTTCCAAAAGAAAACATTCCGGCCAAAACATGTTTACGACGGACAATCAAAATCAGTCCGTCGTACATGCAAAAGTCTCAGTTCAAAAACGCTTTCAAATTCATGTTCACGACGGACAAAAAATCTTGTCCGGCGCAAACGTGCCACGCTCGGTTTCAAAAACAACATGGTCCGAACGAAACCCTAAAGCAAAAATGCATTCACGACTGACCAAAGAAGTTTGTCCGCCGTACATGCAAAACTTACTGGTTTCTTGGAAGATTGAGTTTGGCTCAATGAGTTCAAAAGCATGTCCACGACAGACCAACAAAGTTTGTCCGTCGTAGATGGGAAACTTATCGCTTCTTGAGATCTTGGTCCGCGCAAAAGCGAAACTTACTGCTTCTTGTCAAATTGTCAAGCACATGCACCAGCACATTTTGCAAATCCAATTCTAAGTTAATTTTTCAGTTCAAAGCCAATTTTTCAGCACATGATTTCACAATGTACAACAAAAGTATGACAACCTCACAACTCAACACTACATAACCACATGTGCTGCTACAACTCAAGGTAAACCTACTCCAAACCTGGCGCTACAACGTCCTCGCCAGTAGACTCAACATAAATCTGAACGAATAGTTGATCATTGCCTTGCTTGAGTAAAAAGAGAGTTTTGTCAACATTTCCCATTGAAAACCCCCTTTCAAGTAAAAAGGTTTTTAGCCTATCATACCATGCTCTAGGGGCTTGTTTCAAACCATACAAAGCTTTTGATAGTTTGAACACATGATTTGCAAACTTTGGATTTTCAAAACCAGGTGGTTGCTTGACAAAAACCTCCTCATTTATGTAGCCATTAAGAAAAGCACTTTTCACATCCATTTGATACAATTTGAAACCTTTGGATGCAGCAAAAGCTAAAAGGATTCTAATGGCTTCAATTCTAGCAACAGGAGCAAAGGTTTCATCAAAATCTAAGCCTTCAATTTGAGTGTAACCTTGAGCAACCAATCTAGCCTTGTTTCTAACAACAACACCATCCTCACTTTGTTTATTTTTGAAAACCCATCTAGTTCCAATAAAATTAAAATCAGGAGGTGGTGAGACAAGTTTCCAAACTTTATTTCGTTCAAAATTCTCTAATTCTTCATGCATGGCATTGATCCAAGATTCGTCAGATAATGCATGAGATATATCTTTGGGTTCAAAAGAAGCAACTAAAGCAGAATGAGCATGAGTGTCAGAATGAATAAACCTGGATCGAGTGACTCTCTCATTTAGGTCTCCAATCATTTGTTCAGATGGATGCATTTTTTGAATGTACAAGGGAGTATTGGCTTTTGAGACTTCTCCTTCTCCTTCATTTTCAGCATGTACAGATGATGTTGTAGCTTGAGGATGGTTAGCTGTAGGTGATGTAGTAGTAGGTGCCAAGGGTGCTACAGCTTGTTGTGCATTAGGAAGAGTCAAGACATCATCTTCAACATCATCATTATCTTCAAAGATTTTCTCCCTGAATGTATGCTACCAGACTGCATCACTTGGACTAGTACCTGGACTAGACTCATCAAAAGTAACTTCACAAGTTTCCACAATTTTGTTAGTCTCCAAAACAAGCACACGATAGCCACGAGTATGAGCAGGATATCCAAGAAAAATGCCATCAGTTGATCTAGCTTCAAATTTATCAAGATTTCCAGATTTCAAGACAAAACATTTGCATCCAAAAACTCGAAAGTGAGAAACAAAAGGTCTATGTCCAAACCGAAGCTCATATGGAGTCTTACCCAATTTTGATCTCAAAAACACACGGTTTGAAACATAACATGCAGCTTGAAATCGCTTCAAATTTCAAAAGTTCCTAGGAGTGTGATGTTCATCTAACATGGTTCTAGCCATCTCAACCAATGTTCTGTTTTTCCTTTCAACTACACCATTCTGTTGAGGCACTCTAGGTGATGAAAATTGATGATCAATTCCTTTTTCAGTACAAAAGTGATTAAAAGAAGCATTTTTGAATTCGGTTCCATTATCACTTCTAATAGCTTTGAGAGCTCTTGGATGATCAATAGAAAGCCTAAGAACAAGACTTCTAAAATGACTAAAAGCCTCATCCTTAGATGCCATGAAGTATACCCAAGAGTATCTAGAAAAATCATCAACAATCACAAGCACATACCATTTGCCTCCAAAGGATTGAACTCGAGATGGTCCAACTGTATCAAGATGTAGAAGCTGTCCTGGAGCGTTTGTCATCACCATGGTAAGAGGTGGATGTGAACCTGCAATCATCTTACCATGTCTACAAGAAGAACATACTAGATTACTATCACTCTTAAGCTTAGGCAAGCCACGTATAAGATCTAAACCACTTACACGAGTAAGATGATCAAAACCAACATGACCAAGTCTACGATGCCAAAAGAATAAATCTTTAGAAACATTGGCGATTAGACACCTATGCTTAGAAGAAGGTGATGCATCAAAATCAGCTTTAAAGACTCTTCCAAAACGAGAAATTTTGAACACAAGATCACCTGAAGCATCTAGCACTTTGCATTCATTTTTCTTAAAGCTTATCTCAAGATCTTCATCAAGCATTTGTGAGACAGAAAAGCAAGTTATATTTCAAATTTTCAACAAGAGCCACATCTTTGAACATAAACTTGTCACTTACCTTTATTGTACCTTTTGCCACAACAGAAGAGGAAGAAGCATCTCCAAAAGTAACACTTTCAAAGACGAGATGCACGAGTGAGGAGGAGAACCAATTCTTATTACCGGACATGTGGCGTGAGCATCCGAATCCACTAGCCATATGTTCTCCTTCCTCGCGAGAAGCCTACATAGCAATAAAACATGTCGAGGTCTCGATCAAGTTAGGAATGAGATTTTTGGGAATCCAAGATCGAGACACACGACGCACAACAAGAGGGGCACAACACGATAATTTTTATGCACAAAATCAGTTTTTCCTTTTCCCATGTTTGTAGGAACAGAAGGTGTTTTCATCACTCTAGGCGCATAAAAATGTGCTTTGCTGAAATTTGACCTAGCCTTAGTTCTTTCCTTCTTTTCTTTGTTTGGCTAGTCTAAAGCAAAAATCTATTAAGTGTCCATCTCTACCACAATGAGTGCAAGTGTACTTGACATGATGTTTAGCTTTAACAAGAAAAGCACATTTTGCATTCATCATAGTAGAAGATAAAAACCAAAGAGATTGAAAAGCAATTTTCTTAGGCTCATTAGATAACTCAATTTTGCAAGGAGCCTGAACAACAAAGGCGAGGTTTAGTTTCATATGTGGCATAAGGATCAAAACCTAAACCTCTCTTGTTTGTGCTAACCTTAGATTGATCCAAAATCATGTTCAACTTCTTCTTGCCATTAGTGAAACGTTCCAAAGAATTTTGCAAGTAATCAACTTTCTTAGCAAGAGTTAAACAATTATTGCAGGAACATCTACTTTTCCTTTTGCTTATGCGACAAGTTGAGCATGAGAGAATTTCATGTGAAAGCAGATTATCGCTTAATTGAGAAATCCTAGCATTTGCATCTTTCAATTTTAATTCAAGAGTTGAGCATTTAGAACAAGAAGTTGAACTATGCAAATCATCGTTGGAACAAATTAGCATGTACAACATGTTTCTCATTTTTCTCATTTAGATGCAACAAAAGAGCATGTTCTTTCCTAAGCAAGGTGAGCTCATTGTAAATTAAGTCACATGATTTGCAAGTATCATCACTAGGAATCAAAGTCTTAAGTCTAGCAATTTCAGCATTCAATGATTCAATAATGAAATCATGTTTCTTAATTTTCTTATCACGCTTGTCAAGCAATTTTCCAAGACGAGCAACAAGAATAGCTAATTCATCATAAGAGGGATCTACCTCGTTGAAGTCGCTGTTGTGGTCGCTCCCTGTGAAGCTATCCTTGCCGCTTGCCATGAGACATAATCCTATTAAATCATGCTTGCTTGGAGTTGCATCATCTTCGCTGCTCTCCGAGTCCACATCGCTCAAATTGACTTGTTCAAGAGCGGAAAGAACTCAGTGAACCACCTTGCGGTTGATGAAGCTCTTCTTCTTCTTATCATTTGACGAGAACCTTTTCTTTTCATTCCTTCCGTCGTTGTCCTTCTCCTCCTTTGATGTTTTTCCCGCAAGCTTAGGACAATTTGTGCGAATATGGTTGAGGTCACCACACTCATAGCATCTTGGAGGACCACCTCTCTTTCTCATTCTCACATTCTCGCAAAGCTTTGCTAAAGCGAGAAGAGAGTAGTGCCGAGATCTTCTTCAGGAAACTCTTCAAGTTGCTCATCTGTTAAAGAAGACATGGAAGACAAGGCAAAGCTAGAAGAAGAATTTGCATTTGACATGTTAGGGTTAGAGATCAAAGCAATTGATTTAATGTTACCCTTCCTGGCAAGAACATCCAACTCATGAGTTTTCAACTTAGAGTAAAGAACATCTAATGTGAGTGTGCTCATGGTAGTAGATTCTTGTATAGATGTTACTTTCATCTCCCACACCGACATGTCCAAAGCACTAAGCAATTGTCGAGCATTTTCAGCATCGCAGAAGCTAACTCCAACAAGACGTAGATTGCTAAGAATTTTATTGAAACGTGCAAAGAAGTCATCTACAGATTCACTAGGTTTCATCTCAAAACGCATGTATTCCTTTTTGTAAATATCTTGGCGAACCTCTTTGACAGTGTTAGAACCTTCATGGTAATCACAAAGAGATTTCCATACCTCATATGCGGATCGAAGATGAACCACACGATCAAAGTCGCTGCGTCCCAAGCCTTGGATGATCAAGTTGCGCGCCTTGCTATTTGCTTCAACATGTGTGCGATTGGTGTCGTTGACGTTGTCGTTTGCAGGGACTTGGTTTGGCTTGTAGACCTTCTCCCAAATTGTGAAGCCTTGTGCTTGGATGAATGCCTCCATCTTGGCCTTCCAAAACTGAAAATCAACACCATCGAACACACACGGTTTTGTCGAATAACGATCCATTAATCTAACCACCGGTTAAGATAGATTAGAAAAACCTTGCTCTGATACCACTTGTAGGAACGAAGTATATGAATATAGCAATCAGAGGGGGGGTGAATGATTGTGCGGAAGCTAAAACCAAATTCTTGATCTATTAAAAGTTCACCCCCAAAACAGAACCAAATAATTGCTTCGTTTTCGACAAAAACAGAATGACAGAGGTTTAGTAAAACGAGAATTCCCGGAGATCCAACCGTTAGATTGATCTGAAATTTGGACACGAGAAACTAGATTCCAATACGAATCGAACTCAAAAAGAATCAGCTCGATCGGACTTACAGATCAAAAGTTATGAGCTTCGCAAGCTTGCTGATCCAGAACTTGACGAGAATCAATCTAATCAAAACTTCAAGATTAAACAAGATCTTCAAAAGATTAATCAACTAGACTTTGAGAAACTCTAAATCAATACTCTAGAACGGTTTTTGATGGATCAAATCAAGATGAAACTCAACGATCAATAACCAATCTAGAATTAGAACAAGCATGCAAACAAGAACCAAAACAGAAAATCTTGTAGCGACGTGGTTCTCAGAGCACGCAAAAATCTTGGAAGAATTGATCTTTATTTCTTGTCTAAAATACTCTCATCAAAAGAGTACAAACCCTAAAACTAAGCTCAAAGCTTGATGCGCTCAGCTCTACTTGGTTGGATGCCCTTCAACAGGAGACAACCCCTCCTATTTAAAGGACCAATCCACAAGGAGTTCTGAATACAATTCCTATTCCCTAGAAGGAATCAGATTCAACACAACTCTACTTGGCCCAACCTGGCCGAGTACAACTCTTGCACGCGTATGGCAACCCTACCATACTCACGTGACTAACACTTTGCACGCGTATGGCCACCTGCCATACTCACGTGACTAACACTTTGCACGCGAATGACCTCCTGCCATTCTCACGTGACTAACCATTCTTCATGTGCACCATTCTCTTAGCCCGAACGTCCCGCATGACATCCTTGACCACCAAGACCTCGGTTCCTCCACGAACCTAGTCCCGAACCTCAGTTCCTCCATGAACCTAGTTCCGGTCCCGTCATCGACCACATTCGTCTTCGAGCAATACCTGCACATGAACAAACCACAAAACAAATCCGAGCACAAGTCCACGACTTGACTCAATGTCAGTCCATGCAACTACTCACATGAGCATTGCATAAAGTCCACTTCAAAAGAAGCATCATGAAATCATCACAAATTTCATAATCTCAAATTCAAATTATTTCAATTCTGCTCAAAACCCTAATTCAGCAAAAACGCGTTCACGACGGACAAACAAAACCAGTCCGGCGCAAAAACCAAGTGAAACCCTAGAAAACAGTTCACAACGGACCAACAAAGTCTGTCCGTTGTAAAGGGGGAACTCTCGGTTCCAAAAGAAAACATTCCGGCCAAAACATGTTTACGACGGACAACCAAAATCGATCCGTCGTACATGCAAAAGTCTCGGTTCAAAAACGCTTTCAAATTCATGTTCACGACGGACAAAAATCTTGTCCGCGCAAACGCGCTACGCTCGGTTTCAAAAACAACATGGTCCGAACGAAACCCTAAAGCAAAAATGCATTCACGATCGACCAAAGAAGTTTGTCCGCCGTACATGCAAAACTTACTGGTTTCTTGGAAGATTGAGTTTGGCTCAATGAGTTCAAAAGCATGTCCACGACAGACCAACAAAGTTTGTCCGTCGTAGATGGGAAACTTACTGTTTCTTGAGATCTTGGTCCGGCGCAAAAGCGAAACTTACTGCTTCTTGTCAAATTGTCAAGCACATGCACCAGCACATTTTGCAAATCCAATTCTAAGTTAATTTTTCAGTTCAAAGCCAATTTTTCAGCACATGATTTCACAATGTACAACAAAAGTATGACAACCTCACAACTCAACACTACATAACCACATATGCTGCTACAACTCAAGGTAAACCTACTCCAAACCTGGCGCTACAACGTCCTCGCCAGTAGACTCAACAGGATCCGCAGGTAGAGTCGATCCACCGTGGCGGGAAAGGTACCACGACGCTGTAAACTGCGTCACACGGGACGCAGACACCTGCAGGCGACTGTCCAAGTCTAACCCGCGATGCACGTGGACGACTAACTCCTGTGGACATCCTAGCCCGTCGGGAACGTCTAGTGGCCCTAGCAGACCTAGGTGTAGGAGTACCAGGCACCTCCTGAACTGGCAACAAAGTGGCATCGTCGCCAAGAGCTGACCTAGAGAACAAACCCATAGCCACGAAAGGAGCTATGGCGTTCTCTAAAAAGGCTACTCTCCTACGTGTTACATAGTACTCTAATACTGCCTGACGGTGGTAACGGTCAGCAGCATGAAGGAACTCAACTATGATCCTATAGTGCTCATTAGGCACGGTACTAGGATCTATGTAACTAGTGTCTCCCCTCGGCAATAAAGTAGGTATCTCCCGGTAAATAGTCGCCATCTCTGGAAGAGCGTGGCGCAGTCGAACGATGGCCACATAAGCAACATCGCTCAACGCAGAAGACACCGAAGCTCCAAGTCCATCAAAAGTACGATCTGCCTCTCCGAACTGTGTCCTAGCTGGGATCTCAATCCTAGCTATGTACTCTATCGAAACTGGACTCGCCATCGCCTGGTAGACGGTGTATCGAGGTGTCTCAAACTGTGCAAAGTCTAACATCTGTGCTAAGACTCCCATCAATCCCGCTCCCAGACGCTCGGAGGTGTGGAAGCATGGCGAATACCCTTCCATCTGCACATTTAATAAGGAATTAGTATTCCAGATTAAATGCAAGATGCAACGATAACGCACAAAAGTAAAGGGTGGAAGATAAAACAGTAAAGGATTAATAACAGATATAACAAGTTTTATTTTCCTAAGTGTAATGTGTCTATTCAAAATTTTAATTTCCCTCTTAACGACCATTCTAACTAAGGTTCACCTACAGCAAATGGCTCGATACTAAATCAGGAGACCCTCATGTTTATGTCACTAAGTAACATAAATATGAGGTTCTTTAAGTGCTTCCTGTGCCATTCCCATGATCAGTGGCTGGCACGCACAAACACAATTTGGAAATTACAGCCACACAGATACACATTTTTATTACATCACAAGTTTTATAGTATTATTACAATACCAAAAGTAGCAGGAAATTAAAACCATGTCTCATAGTATGCCAACTATTCCATAACTCCACAGGCAACTGCTGAGATGAACCTAGAAAGATCGATGCCGCTAAAATTCGCAGGTTCCTCATATTCATTTCCGTCATTATCGTAATCTTGCTCTTCACCTAAAAACATTGTTGAAGCAAGTTGAGTACATTGGTACTCGCAAGACTTTGTAGTGTATGCAATTCCTGGAATAAATGCAGGCTGAAATAGAAAGTGGGTTTCTACGGTTGTTTTGCATAAAGCGAAAGTTTTGAATGAAGTAATACTGAATAGTAATGGAAAGCATAAATAAAACTTTTAAGATAATTTGATAAGCAATTGAAATAACAAGTAATAAAAAGATAATAACAATTTACTCACGGCCCTCTTGTGAGTAATATAACGAACAAGACCCTCCATGGTCTTACAAAAGAAAATACAATGACAAGTGACATTAATCAGTCGTAAAACATTTTTCCAAAGTCTTTTACCAAAGTTTTCAAAAATAGAAAACAACTAACTTAGTGTGGGTTCACCAAGTCGTCCATGACCGTGGACACGGCTATTCGAATAGTTTTAGACTCTGCAGAGTTTGTACTGCTTTACCCACAAGATATGTTCTCCCTTTTTGCAAGCTATAAGACACACTTCCTTTGGTATGTCCGCGAGGAGTTCATAACGAAACTGTTCGATTACTTGAACCTTAACTTTGCACTAGCCCAATGACGTTACCCCTGACTATGATGGAAGCAAACAAACAATGAAGCAATAGTATTCAGGAGCCCGCGGCTCAAATGGTACAACAACAGCCCCAATTCATAGCCAGGCGTACATCGTTACAACGGCAGATGCCAACACCTTGGTGATGACACCTCCCTCGAGCAAACCTATACCCGGAATGCCCGTGCTACAACTGCCTACCAATGTGCAAAGCTAATTCCCAAATAATTTAATAAGTTAAGACTGTCGATCCAAGACTTGTGGATGTACGGTTATCTTGGATCGCGGGACACCATGTTCGGTCCTTAAAATGACATGGGCGATAACTCCACCCTAACTACGTACACGTTAAAACATGTACAACCAGCTATTGCCAATAATCACCCACATCAAAACAGTAGTTTTATTTTCATTTTTATCAAACTACCAGTATCCTTTACTGCTTAAATAAACCATAAAAAGATTTGTAAAGAAAGGTGTGTGGGTGTAAACATTTCCAACATTGATCTAAAGCAGTGCTAAGCATTTGCAGGTTAATAAGCGATTATACCCAGTTTAATGAACTTAACCATTCCTAGGGTTTTTATGGATCGTATGTCAACATGATTAAGGGAATCCATCAATTTGGGTTATAACTACCAAGTATCACAAAATAGGGATTTATCAGAACATATGCATGCAGGAAGATTCTTAATCACATTTTAGTGGATTACGAAATCTGGGATCAAGATGATCAAGGGGGTG
This sequence comes from Rhipidocladum racemiflorum, assembly GCA_036346355.1. Taxonomy (NCBI): domain Eukaryota; kingdom Viridiplantae; phylum Streptophyta; class Magnoliopsida; order Poales; family Poaceae; genus Rhipidocladum; species Rhipidocladum racemiflorum. Next base: position 25,743,788 of record CM070572.1, read on the forward strand.
CTTGCCTTGCTCCTCGACGGTGTAAGCTGGATCTGTGTCGTCGATAGCGTAGTCGGTAATCTCAGCGTCTATACGTCGATTAAGAACATGGCAAATAAGATACTTTAATATCGATAAAAGAAGCAAATACATAAACAACAAGGATAGCAGTTGAGAGATTCAAATGAAATCAATTCAAATCAACCAATGATGGCAATCACTTAATCAATTCATGCATTAATCAAGTTATAAGATTTTGGGCCTAAGGGCAAAAGCTTAATGACATACAACATGACTACCTTTCTTTATGTATTATTTCATTTTATTATACGAATTCAGGAAGCTAAGATTGTAAAATTGAATTTAATGAAATTCATTTTCAAGGTGTGATGTTAGTTGTATCATTATATTGTATAAGGTAACTTCAAACATGTCAAACAAAAGTAACATGGTACATCCTAACCTTTATCTTACTAATTGGTCCTAATTAATGTAATTAGCACAATAAAACAAGTTTCATTCTATTTGAATGATTTTTGCTCAAGTTATAGCAATTATATTGAATTTATGCATTAAGTAAAGTCTTAATATGAAAATTTCACAAACTAATTCCAAATCCAATTCTAATTACATATTTGAGTAGTACTTGACCTAAGGATTCCAGCAAAGTTGGTTTCACTCAATTTGGACTTTATTTGCAAAATCTTTATATGCTACATATTCAAACTTCACTCTTTAAATTCAAATTCATATTTAAATTATTAAACAAGTTCAAGATATTTTTGCAGATTATGAAACTACAGGATTTATAATGAATTTAGAAATTTATCTCATTCAATTTGGAGCTATAATTTAAAAGATATAGCAATTTGAGTCATTTCAGTTCTTTAAAACAGGAAAAAGGGAAAATACGTTTTCCTTAAAGGAAAACGCATTTCAGCGATTTGCGCGGCTGGTTTTTGAATTGAGCTGCAACATCGGGCGCTGGGTCCGCTTAGCGGCGAAAAGGCACGCGTCGTGTGGCAGCAGCGTATGACCCATCAAGCAGGTGCACAAGCGTGCAGCGAGGTCGAGTCCGGGTCCCGACTGGCAGCGACCCGGGACAGAGCACTTCGGCCACAGCTTCGCCGGCGGTGAACCGGTGATGTCGATCGAGTTTGGCCGGCAGCTACGGCTTCACGGGATCATGGTGAACCTAGGGAACTACTTGGACATGGGTGGTGTTCGGAAGAAACGAGCGCACGGCGGTGACCGGCGGCGCTTCACGGTGGCGCAAGGCGCGAAGAAGCTACGGGCTATTTCCGGCTTGACCAACATGCGCAAAACATCTAGGGGTGCTCAAGGATGCTAGTGCATACTTTGGCCAAAGGAAAATGGTCTCGGCCTAGATTCTCACTGTGCAACGGCGGCGGAACTCGGTGGTGCAAGGTGAAATGGTGATACAAAGCCTTTCAAGTTTAATCGTCATATGAATGAGCTTAAGGGAGCCATAAGGATCTTATTCATGTATTCAAACCGAAGAGAGAATGGACAGGTGGAGTTCTCACCGAGCTCGGTAATGGCGGAGGTAATGTCGCACGGTGCGGGAACAACTCGGAGTGCTTCAAGCTGGAAGAAGGTGCGCAATACTTTCGTAAGTGTCCGTAGATGCTCAAGGTTCCATCAATTTGGACATTCTCTTACCGTGTCAAACGAATTCGGGTTTTCCCCCAATTCGGGTTTCCACCGGAGTCGAGGAAGACGAGTAGGTTTTAGGCGATTCCGGGCACGAGAGGGGGAATAGGTGAGTGCTCTGGGTTTAGTTAAGTTCAAGGGTGCTATTCGTCCGGTTAAATAGGCAAAGGAAGACTCGGGTGTCATGATGAGGGACAGAGGTCACGGCGGTTCTCGGGCATTCTCCTCCAGCTCGGTTAAGGCATGGGCGTGGTACAGGGTTGCAGCGGCGTGGCAGAGGGTGGCCTCGAGGCGCGAGATTGCGGCGGGAATGGGACAAATCCAGAGGCGGTTCAGACGGGTGTTGCCGACATTGCAGAGAACGAGAGAGAGAGACAGAGGGAAATAGAGAAGAGCAGAGGGAGGAAGAAGGTTCTGGCCACAAGGGCCCACAAGGCAGAGAGAGAGAAGAGAGAAAGAGAGGAGAGAATGGGAGGTTGACGCGTGGGCCGGATAGCTTCTGGGCTTCATCAGCAGTGGCGCTAGCACATGGGCTGGCTGGACGCGTGGACCCGCGTGTAAGACCAAGGGAGAGCTCTAGAGCAAATTTTCCAGACAGCGCAAAAGGGCAATTAATTCACGAGACAGATCAGCTCAATATTTTTCTAAACTTTTTATACGAGTTTATGAGTAAGTCATCTACTACCAGTAAAAATTTGAGGTTAAAAAAATCGACCAATTATTTTTAATAATTCTGACATGCCGACTTGCACAAGATATTCAAATCGGTTTTCAAATTAATTAAGGGACCAAATCAACATATTTATTTTTGAAATTTTTACTGAAGGTGTGATTCCATAATATGGATCTACCATAAAAATTTCAGCACTAAATTTGCAAAGATTATTTCTCTATAAATCTTTTATTGATTTCTGCAGAATTTCAAATCTGCCTAAATTAAATGCTAACTCATAGCAAAATTGCTTAATAATTTTTGAAACTTTTTGTGAGTGAAGGTGATAAGTCTGAGGTCTTATGGTAAAAATTCTAAGGTCTATATTGCTCTACAACTTTCTCCATAATTCTGACATGGTCTGGACAGAAGTGAGAATTATCATTTTAATTTGTTTTGCTCACTAGTAAAAGCATGCACATGGTCTTTTGACCAGCTAAAAACGTTTTCTAGAGTAGTCCAATATTAGATCAGAATTACTATGGTAATTTCCAAAATTTACCATTCTATCATTTCTTCTTTTCTTCTTCTATTTGATTCCAATAATCATTTCAATTATTCATTTCAATCAACAAACAATTCAACAAAAGCACATAGAAACAAGAAATAAAGCAAGGAAATGATTTCACATTTTTAATATTGGATTTTTATTACTTTATAAATTTGAGGATGTTACAGAGCGGACCGGAGCAACGCCCGTTCTCGTGTTGCCTCTACGAGGTCTAGGTCGACGAGCCGCTCGATTTCCTGGTCGACGGAGTCGACTAGTTGTACCCTTGGGGAACCCAGCACGATTTCCGCAGGCAAAACGGCCTCTGTACCGTAGACAAGCTGGAATGGGGTTTCGCCCGTGGCTCGGCTTGTGCTGGTGCGAATCGACCATAGCACGGGGGTTAACTCGTCTACCCACCCCTGCTTGTGCTGGCTGAGGTTCTTAAAGACCCTCTTTTTGATGCCTTGAACTATTTGCCCGTTTGCTTGTTCGGCTGCCCCGTTGCTCTATGGATGTACCACAGAGGCGAAGCAAACCTTTATCCCGACCTCCTCGCAATACGCCTGGAACAATTCACTGGTGAACTGAGTCCCATTATCCGTGATGAGACGATTGGGTACCCCAAACCTCGTCACCACGTTGCTTTGGAGGAACCTCTTGGCCGCCTGGGCCGAGATGGTCGATACGGGCTCGGCCTCTATCCACTTGGTGAAAGTATCGATGGCCACGAGCAAGTACTTGCAGGCTGCAGCCTTTCTGACCTCGAGGGAAAGGTCCGAGGACATCAATCCCCCAGATTGAGAACGGCCACGAGAGCGGTATGGTTTGTAGCGTGTATGCCGGTTGGTGGACCTTGCGAGCATGAAACTTGCATGCCCGGCAGGTTGTCACGATCGACCGTGCATCCGCTAGGGCCGTAGGCCAATAATAACCCAATCGAAAGGCTTTGCTCACAAGTGTTCTGAACGACGAGTGAGCTCCGCATATTCCTTCATGGATATCTCGGAGAAGGTACTGGCCTTCTTCCTGAGAGATGCATTTGGAGAGGATTCCTAATGCACCTTTTCGGTATAGGTCGCCTTCGATCAGTTTGTACTGAGAAGAGCGCCTTGTTAGCCGGGAACGCTCGGCTTCTTCCTCGGGCAACGTCCCATGTGCAAGATATTGGATGAATGGCGCCATCCAACTCACACTTTGCTCAAGGAAGGAGACCCTACCGTCGGCCTCTGATGCCTCCTCTGCAGAGGGAATGGAGGGCTTATGTAGGTGCTCAACGAACACCCCCGCCGGAGCGGTAGTTTGGGAGGAACCGATCTTCGATAATTGGTCGGCCAGGGCATTATCCTTCCTGGGGATGTAGAGTACTTCGAAGTTCTTGAAGTACTTCTCCATCTTCCTAACTTCGACCAGGTAAAGTGCCATTGAGGTATCAAAACACTAATACTCCTTGTTGACCCGGTTCACGACCAACTGCGAATCGCCCATCACAGTAAGCCGTTGGACTCCTAGCGCTTTGCATGCGCGTAGTCCGGCCAAGAGGCCCTCATACTCTGCCGCGTTGTTGGTCGTGGCAAAGTGCAATCGGACGGCGTACTGGAGTCGTTCTCCATCTGGGGAGACTAACACGACGCCAGCCCCCGAGCGTTCGTACGCTCGGGACCCGTCGAAATACATGGTCCAATGGTTTTCCCTAGGTACGGTGGGCTTGGTCGTTGGCAGGGCCGGGGCCGACCATTCTGCCACGAAGTCCGCCAGGACCTGGGATTTGATAGCCGTGCGAGCTGAAAATGTTATCTCGAATTCGGCGAGCTCCATGGCCCATTTTGCTATACGACCACTTGCGTCTTGATTCCTCAGGATCTCCCTGAGTGGAAAACTGGTCGGGACCACAATTTGGTGTGCTTGGAAATAATGGCGCAGCTTTCTGGAGGTCATCAGTAATGAGTATAAAAGCTTCTGGACCTTAGGGTAGCGCTCCTTCGGTCCGTGAAGCACTTCACTGACATAATAGATAGGTCGTTGAACGCCATCTCTCTCCACCGTCAATATTGCGCTTACCGCTTGTGGGGTTGCTGCCAGGTATAGCAGTAATTCTTCCCCTATCCTCGGAGTGACCAGGACGGGCGGCTTGGACAGGTATTGTTTAAGTTCCTCGAAGGAACGGTTAGCTTCTTCCGTCCATATGAAACCATCGTGTTTGCGGAGGGCCTTGAAGAAAGGCAGCCCTCGCTCACCCAGCCGGGAAATGAAGCGGCTCGAAGCGGCCATTCGTCCGGTCAGGGCTTGTACTTCCTTCACACTTGTGGGCGGTCTCATATTCTCAATAGCTTCGATTTTTTCTGGATTTGCGTCGACGCCCTGCGGCCCGACCATGTAGCCGAGCACCTTGCCGGCTTTTACACCGAACACGCATTTTTCCGGATTCAACTTTATTCGATGCTTGTTGAGATTACAAAACGATTCCTTTAAGTCAGCGACATGGCTCAGGCAAACTTGCTTTTGACCACTATATCGTCAACATAGACTTCCAAGTTTCACCCTACTTGGTCTGTAAAGGTTTTCTGCATGAGGCGCTGAAAGGTTGCTCCTGCGTTTCTTAGACCGAAGGACATGGTCATGTAGCAGAAAGTACCGAACGGGGTGATGAAGGAGGTCTTCTCTTCGTCTTCGCGTGACAAGCTGATCTGATGATATCCCGAATAAGCGTCCAGGAAGCTCATGACCTGCGACTCTGCCATTGCGTCGACCAGTTGGTCTATGCGAGGCAGTGGGTAGTTGTCCTTCGGGCATGCTGCATTTAGGCCCGTATGGTCGACGCACATGCGCCACTTGCCTCCTTTCTTTTTGACTATGACCGGATTAGCCAGCCATTCGGAGTGTTCGACCTCCCTGATGAAGCCAGCCTTAAGGAGCTTGTCGAGTTCCTCCCGGATAATTGCTTGTTTGTCCGGGGAGAACCGTCTAAATTTTTGTCGCACTGGTTTTTTGTCAGGCTGAACCGCTAGCCTGTGCTTGATCACCCCCCTTGGGACCCCGGGCATGTCGGATGGTTCCCAGGTGAACGCATCCGGGTTTGCTCGGAGGAAGGTGACGAGCTCGAGTTCCTATTTGGGATCTAAGGAAGATCCCAAATGCACGACCTTGGCAGGTTCCGACTCGTTGAGTGGAACAGCCTTGGTCTCTCCTCCGGGTTGGAGGGCAACTTTGGGCCGGGAATGCTTCGGCTCCTGGTCGGGGCCGCGAGTGGGCAGCTGGCCGACCATATCCAACGCTCTTTCGTCGCAGTTTAACGCGGACTTGTGGTTCCCCTTTATGGTTATGACCCCGTTTGGTCCGGGAATCTTTAGGCATTGATACGCGTGATGTGAGGCGGCCATGAACTTGGCCAAAGCCGGCCTGCCGAGAATGGCATTGTAGGCCGATTCGAAGTCTACCTCCTCAAAGGTGATTAGCTCTATTCTGAAGTTACTCGGGCCGCCGAAGGTCACGGGCAGGACGACCTGGCCCAAAGGCTTGATCGAGGTGCCCGGGACTATCCCAAAGAATGGTACCGCTATGCTCTTGATCTTGGAGCGAGGGATCTGCATCTCGTCCAAGACCTTAGCCGAGATTAGGTCCAGTGAGCTTCCGGAGTCTATAAGGACCCGACCAACAACAGTGTTGCTGATGGTGGGGCTCACGACCATCGGGAGCCTCTGTGGTTTGGTCATTCCGAGCGGACAGTCTTCCTTGGAGAAAGTGAGGGATAACTCGGACCACTTGAGCTGCTGCACGGGAGGCTTACCTTGGGTAACGTGATGTACCTCCCGCGCAACGTCCTTCAAGTCCCGGCGGGATTTGTATGCGGAGGACCCCCCGAAGATCACCGCAATGTGCTTCCGGGGTTCCTGGTAATCCATGTCATCCTCGTTATCCACGACGGGCTGTTTACCCTTGCTATTCTCGCCCTGCTCTGGGAGCGATGGCATGGGACCCTTGCCGCTGTAAAACTGCTCCAAGCGGTAAGTCCACGTCCGGCAATTTCGCAGGTCATGCATGTGTGCTTGATGAAGCGGATAGTAGAGGTCGCCCCGTTGATCCGCCTGGTCGTCTCTATCGTGGGGTCGGCGCTGCTGTCCTCTTCCCCGAGCATTAAACCCCCTGCGCTGCGGCTGGGATGCTCGGGGCTGTTGCTGTTCTACCGCGGCGACCATGCCCGATGTAGGCTGCTTTTTCTTCTTCTTCTTGATCTTCTTCTCCACAGGGTTCGAGCCCTTTTTACTGGCAGAGGTTTCTAATCCGGGCTGGGGCGGTAGCTTCCCTTCATCCAGCATCTTCTTTCACTGGACGGCCTCATCTGCGTTGGCATACCGGTCGGCCATGCAGAAGAGCTCATTTGCCGTTAGGTCCGGATGGATCTCCAGGTCTTGCGTGAAGCGTATATCTCGTACGCCGAACTTGAAAGCTCGGACGACAGCCTCGTCCGATATGTTTGGGATCGAGTTTCGGACTTGGATGAACCTCTGGATGAACTGTCGTAGGGTTTCTCCTTCCGTTTGGATCAGGCGCTCAAGGTCGCGCTCCTTTCTCGGGCGAATGTAACAGCTCTGGAAATTTGCCCGGAGCGCTGTACTGAGCTGCCCCCAAGATCGTATGGATCCCTCCTTTTGGTTGAAGAGCCATGTACGAGCAGCCCCGTCCAAGACCGTTGGCAGATAGTTCGCCATTACCCCTTCATCGCCTCCGGCGGCCAAGATGGCAGTGGTATATATCGAGAGGAATTCGTCCGGGTTCTGGGTCCCGTTGAACCTCTCGATGTGGCCGGGCTTGAACTTGCTTGGCCATGTGACATTCCGAAGAGAGCTCGTGAAAGCCTGGCAGCCGAAGCTGGGAGTTTCACGATGAAATCCCCGACCATAATGGTCTCTGCGTGTGTCCCCCGTCCAACGTCACGTGCGTGGGCCAAGTCGAGAGAAGACTTCGCGCGGAGGGCGTGCTGATGACCGTTCGGTTGTGGAGCGTTTGGAACGCTCGTAATCCGGGTGGTCGCGAACACGTCGCTCCGACGTTGCTCAGGAGCTATTCCGAGGCCTCTCGTGGACCGAGTTAGCAGCCTGGGGCGATCTCCGAGCATGGCTCCGAGATTCATCCCTGTGCGAGCGGACAGGTGTATGCCCCCGATGGTCCCGGGAAACACTCCGGGCATCCTGGTCGCGGGGAGGGTCTGCGACTCTCAGCTCGGCAGCAAGCCTCTCTAGATCCTTGGCCACAACCATGCCTACGGCCTTTAGATCCACTTGATCGGGGAAGCTGCGAAGGTCGCGCACGACCGCGGCCAAGGCCTGCAGACGCTCCCGGTTCTGGCGAATGGGTGGCGGCGAGCTTCGACGGCGTTCTGGGACGCGATCTGGGGTCCGACACTCGCGAGAGTTTCTTTCCCTAGAAACCCGCTTTTCTCTTGCTTGGCGGCGTATGCTCGCGAGGGTCTTTCCCAAAGACGCCTCTAAGTGGTGCCTGGCCGCTTCATAGTGGTTGCGTTTAGCAGCCTCCGAGGATCGTACCTCAGGCTCGGCATGACTCCCAGCCATGTTGACATGACGAGAGTGGGACGAGTGTGACGGGGACATCATCGTATCCCCTTGGGATGCCGTCTCTCGATCGAGCTCGAGATCGTCTGGTATATCCAGACCATTGTAGAGCCCATCGTAGTCATCCTCGTTGCTACCGAGGGTAATGTTAGGGGAGCGGAGGACCTATCCTCTCATTCCAGATCCCGGGGTAGGGCTCCCGGGTTCAGTTACACCGGCAACGCTATCGCCGGCGTAGTACATGTCATCGTCATCGATGTCGTTGAAAGCGCAGAGACTCCTGGTATCTCCCGAATTCGACATCCTCGAGGATCCCAGTTCGTACGGGAATCACGCTGTCGTCCCCACGGACGGCGCCAGCGGTCGACGATTGGAGAACGGGCTCCCGCCGAGCTTACTTGTTGAATGGGGGATCAACAGGGCCCCATCGTACGAACCGAGGTGGTCGTCCGAGCAGCGCGAAGTCGGGAGAATAGACGCGCGGTGTTTATCCTGGTTCGGGCCTCTCACTGCCGAGATAATAGCCCTACTCCAGTGTATTGTGTTCTATTGGGGGTCGTTGTTACAGATATCAGGGGGTTTAAATACTACGCCTAGAGATACATAGAAGGTAACTACCCCCTGGATTTACGCTATGCAGCCATATCTGCGATCTGCTGCCCTTGATCTGCGCGTTATTTGAATTTCGAGTACGATTTCCCTTGATCTTCGGCTGGTTGGTTGCTACCTTCCTTCCTCGTAGCATGACCGAGTCCACCGACCATGTACCCAGGTATGACGTGGTTTTTACGAGCATGCTTGCTCGTGATCGTTTGGAATGGTCGTGAGTGAAGGGGCGAACATGTATGCTCGGGAGGTGTGCTGCTCGTTTTGTACTCCCGAGCATCTTCTGTCGGCATTGTATGATCGGCGGGCTCAGGATCTCCCGGGGGTACCGTGGTCTTTTGTCAGATAGTCAATCCCCGACAGTTTATAAACCTGTTTTAAATGTTTTATAACTTGCATACTATGTTTTATCATATGTCAAATATAAGTGCGTAGTTAATCCAAATTGTAATTTCCTTCCTTTGTGATTGACATCCGTGTTACTTGTAACCCTAGGATATTTGTTATACCATGCTTATGCTTATATGGTATCCTTTGTTATATAGTACGGTAGAATGGCTTAGGACCTTTAGCGATAAAAATAACCCACGGGTGGGATTACTCAAAAAAAATGACTTCAAGTATGAGTTGGAAATTATTATTATGATTTTAGTACTGTTTTTCTAAAATAAAAAGAAAAGGAAAAATGGTTTGAACTTGGGCGGATTGGATTGTCGGGTGGGTACGGATGGAGCACTAGTTGTCTTGTGCAAGTACCGCCCCAAGTCAATTAAGGACCGACGCTTGTGACTGTCCATTCTAAGCATAACCGTACTACCACATGTCTATAATGGTACGACCTGGCCAACTAATTTGTAGAAACCTAATTTAGACTCACCACTCGGTGGAAGTGAGTGCCGGATAGAGGCAATGTCGTTTTTCTCACACGGCGCAAGAGGGGGCTTCTGTACTGGGCGGATGGAACCCTAACAGCGGTAAAACCTCAGCGGGTGGGTCGAGTTAGGTGGATACATTGTAACGGCCATGTCAGGATATCCCTGCCGACACACCCAAGGAAGTGTGTTAATTGCATAGCATCAAGGGAATATCTTGTCTTGTGGGTAAAGCTGTACACCTCTGCAGAGTTAAAACTATTCGAATAACCGTGCCTACGGTCAAAGGCAAAGCAAAGAATGCTTTCATATTGGTGGACTTTGGTTTTGGTTTTAAAACTAAAAGGTGTTTTGTTTTGGGATTCGGAAGTGGTTAGAACTCTCGGATGTTGTTTGGCGGATAGAGCCAACCAGGTGGAAAGAATCAGTTTTATACTTGACGGATGGAGTCATCTGATTACCCTTGATCTTTTAAAAGTTGGCGGTTAGAGCCTTTATACTAGTGATGGTGGATAGAACCTCACTGCAATATTAAATAATTCAATTATTAAAAAGAATTATTAAAAGATGCTTTGTGAAACTTATTACTTAAGTATGGTTTAATAAAATGTGACTTTGTGCAAATGAACCCTGTTAAGCTTCCTTTGGAAAGCCTACATAATCATACTTTCCCCGACTTGCTGAGTACCTTTGTACTCACGTGCTACATCAACTTATCATCATCAGAGAATTATCAAGACGCCACCGAAGATGGTGAGTTCTACCACGAGGAGTTCGAGGAGGACTGCCAGGATAACTAGTCGCGTTTCTAGTTGTCGCCTGTGGCGTTTTGGTGTTCGCTCTTTGTCGCTTTCGTTTTCCGCTGTCGTGTCTCCGGTCTGTCGACCGAGTATTGTAATAAGTGGCCGTGTGGCCCATACTTTAATATTTATGTTACCATTTTCGTTATGTTTGGCAATGAAGTATCACTGTGACTGTGTGTACTAGCTACTGATCTGGAACTAGTACGGAAATACACTTGAGATTTCGGATAGCTGATCCGGGGTCTCACACGATATAAGCATGTCGCCCTTTTAACTGGCGACAGAGACGCGAACGGTCTCATGTCACCTGACTATCGGGCGACAGGCTTATATCGCCATTTGAACCGGTGATAGATGTATATTTCTGTAATTTCTGCAAGCCGACGTTTATTTGTGCAATTTTAATTAAAAAATGGATTATTAAAAAAAATTCGCATCGCGAACAACTAGCCCAATGCTCACTAGGTTTTGAAGCGGTGGAAAAGTTGCTAGCGAAATACTTTAATACGTGGCTGGCTCGTGATGCAACTAGGAATTCCTTTGGTTGTTTTTTATGTGAATTCTAATATACAGATCACTGCTAGATGAGGTATGGATATTGTTCACGCTAAAAATGTGAGGTGGGGTTTTTAGCCTCAAACACACAAGACAAACGCCGTGCTTGAGCGTGCCAGTCAATTTGACCTGAAATTGACAAGGTAAAAATCGTAAAATCAATCAGAGCCGATAACGAATAATTATCGGCGTAACTCCGGTCGGCTAAAAAGCCGATCAGGGGATAACTAGATTAACCGATAAGGGCTAATCCAAGGGTAAAAGCAGATTGGCTTTGAGAGGCGATGCGCAACAAAACAAAGCAAATCGAACCTGAGGCAAAATCTGCGGAATCAACAAATTGGCGATACGCAACTCTTTATTGATCTCGTCGACTTACAGAGAAATGCTTACAAAATTAGAAAATAAAGAAAAAGACTGTAAAAATAATAGTTATGGTTGTGTTGGGTTGATGCCCGCTGCCCCTGGCTTGTTCCTCTTTTATATGCCTCGGCCGATCCGAGTCCTTCGTGGACACAGCAACCGAGTCCGTGTCGGCTGTGATCCGATCTCTGGTTTCCAAAATCCGTTTTGGTAACTGAATCTGTGTTGATCACGATTTATTCTGTGTTTTCCAAATCTCAGCCGCCGTATGCCCACCAAACTTTCCATACCTCGCATTTAGGCCGATGCTTTCCATACGTGCCGAATTTTGGTGCAAACAGATATGTTGATAAACTATAGAGGAGGAGGATCGTATGTAAGGTTCCAAATCCCGGCGAAGTTTCGGCTGATATTTTGGATTTCAGACAATATATATATCTTAACTATCTTAACTATTATAAGAATGAGTTGGTGGTGATGGTGAGTCTGCCAGGCCGTTATTGGGCCAGAACAGTAGGGGCCCAAGGCCCAGTAGGTAAGGAATTCTGTAGCTATTTGCTGCTTGTCTAGCCTTATTTGCATTTCATTGTATTCCCTTGTTCAGTGATTCTTCAGTAACGGATCTCAAATAAGTAATAGCTCAAGTTTTAAATTCTCGTTTTTTTTGTTTTTAAGAGTTTAGAACTTCTGGTGTCATCATCTATTTGGGATCCGTTGTAACGCACGGGCACTTTACTAGTTATAAGAATGAGTTGATGGTGATGGTGAGTCTGCCAGGCCATTCTTGGGCCAGAATAGTAGGGGCCCAAGGCCCATTAGGTGAGTCACTATTGATTTGCTAACCTATAGTTATAAATATGCAGGACAACTCAATATAGATGATTTGATTTATTTACTAGCTTACAAAGATATGTTTTGCTTGATATGTGTTACAGAAAATTGATTTATTGTATGGTATAGGATCCTGCATTATAATTATATATTATTCTCTTTTGAAATTCCGTTGCAAAGCACGGGCATCTTACTAGTATATATATATATATATATATATATATATATATATATATATATATATAATATTTTTTACTCTTGGGAGTAATTACTCCTATCTCTCAAATACCACCCAAACAAACTTGAAATACTACTTTATCACTTTGGATACACTCGTATACTAATTATAAGATATTCCAATGAGATCCACATGAAAAAATTGCAAGAGAGTACATAATTTTTAGCCTATTTTGCAAATACCTTCATATACGCACATAAAAAGGAGTATGTCTAAAAAGTGTACATACCACCTCTGAAAAATATACATACCACCTAGATAGTCTTATATACTTATATATTACACGTACATACCCTCCGTTGCGCGAGATACTCCCTATGTTGTGAGATACGGCATATAAAGTAATTACTCCCATGAATAGAAAAGAGGCTTCCTATTTATATATATAATTGTCGAGCTTTTCCTTTGGAGCACCCCAGGATTTGTCGGATCAATCTAGCCCGATCCAACTCCCATGTTCAAGCCTGTCTTGGGGCTCGGAGCGAAGTCCTGCTGGACCGAAAAGTATAAAAGGCCGTGCTGTAGACTCATCAGCAAGAGTCTACGACGTTCCACTGACACTGACAGGGTGTAGAGTTGATTTGCATGTGCAAAATGCATTTCATTTTAAGAACTACGGTTTCTTTTTCTTCACCTGATTATGACTATCTAGTCAAAGCTCATGTAAAAAAAAAAGCAGTTGTGAGTAGGGATGGAACTGGTACGGATATTTTCCGACCGACTGATCGACCGAATTGATTTGGATGATTATTTGGATAGTTTCACAGATATCCAGTTGATTTCTCGGATAAGAATATGGATATAGATAATTTACATGGATACGGATATGGATATGGAACACTGATTATCCGATGGATACGGAATATCCGAGTTTTTGTTCGGATAATATCCGAATATGATATACGGATATTATCCGAATAACACGTTTCAGAATAACACATTAACAATTTAACATATTTCTCTGTTTCAGAGACTGGGATCTGCATTGGATGACAAGATATAATGTGTTCATGTGTGCTAGATGTTAATTTGGAGATATTTGGGTAAAGGTGGTACAGAAATTGGCAAGTGGCGTTTCAGGAGGGCTACTTAGGATTCAACAGCATATGCCAGCTGCAAATTATTTGGTTCAATTATTGCAATGGGGTACATTGTTACTTACAGAGTCACATGTATGACAAGCTAGGGATAAAAAGGCAAAAAAAAAAGACATACAAATATATTTCTTTTGGAATTTTGAATTTAAATTTGGACCGATTTTGAAAAAAAAAACTGAAATTGGATTTTAAAATATCCGACTAATATTATTCGTATCCATGTTGATTCCGATCCGTATTCGATCTGTATTCGTAACCGATATTATCCTGTATAATTCGTATTCGATTCTGTATTCGACACTATTCGTATTCGATTCTGTATTCGATAAAAAATACGGATACGAATATGAATAGGACGATATTCGACCGTATCCGATCCGATCACATCCCTAGTTGTGAGCAATCATTAAGGGGATCATTAATCGCAATAACTAGCTAGGTATATATTAATCATTAAGGGCATGTACAATAATGCAAATAGTACTACATCTACGTGCATGTTTTCCTCAATTTTGTTTTAAAAAGCTGTGCTTTTGATATTTTGTGAGGACATTGAAGTGTTTCCTAGAAAGAAATGATGAGGCTAGATGCAACACCTTAATTTTGAAGGCCGTCAATTTTCAATGATAATTAACAAAAAATCTAATTAAGCGACATCACGTATATTTTTAATATAGCTATGATTTATGGGATAAAAAATTTTGTGAAGTTTCTATATGATTTGTAGGATAGCAAAAAAAATTTGTCAGATTTTTTTTTGGCAGGAATCCAGTGGGTGGAATTTAAAGTCTTTAGCCACAAGAAGTCGGAGAAGCAGTACTTTGACTAGGGAGTACTCCGTAGTAGCCACCAGAAGAAGACGACGACCACAAGAAATTGGGGGGAGTGTGCGAAGAAGCCCAAACCATTGTTAATTAAGAAACACAAAAATTGTCTAGGAAATAAACTCCAAGCAATAGCTGAAGAACTACGGTTAGCTACGCAACTGGGTTTGCTGGTCGATCAGCTTGGACAGGCTGAGGTGAACTTGGTCAGTAGTTGTTCCAGTCTCCCTCTCTTACTGCCTTAGTTCCAGCGTCTGCTTCTACCGTGGGCCCACATCGATCACCTTCACTCTTTGATTCGGGGAAACAATAATTAATCTCCCCTGTTTTCAGCTGCCAACTTAGAGTTCTAATCCCTCTGTCACCCATATCTGCAAGCTTCCTCCTGCCTGTTTGGAGCCCTAAAACGAGGTGCCAAACTTCAACCAGTCCTTTTGTTAACGCGTGCACTACGGAGGGGAAGAATGGTTAACACTTGTTCAATTTGACATCCGCAATACCAAAATCAGGCAGCCATTGGCTCTGCATTAGAGCATCATGCCGGTCAAAGGCAACCTGCACCAGATTTCGCCGGTCGAAGGCATTATTTGCTGCTGGCTGCGGACAAAAACAGCTTAACACGAGGGATTTTGCGGATCAGCACCATGTACTAGACGCTTTTGGATCTGTACGATAAAGTTTTTAAAAATAGTCATTTTCCCATCACGGAAGATCCGATAGGTGACGTGTCACCTGCTGTTGTCTGGCAGCTCGAAAGATTCTTAGCTACGCAACAACGCGGGCGAGCGCAGGAGCAAAGCATGGCCCACCACGAAAGGGCACCTTCCGCGCTACCACGCGGCGCCCCACGCATGTGAGAGCGCACGCACGCAAACGGGCCGGTTGCCCCCACTGCCCGCTGCTCGGCCCGACTGCCCCGTCGCCGTTGCCCGCGCGAGCTGGTCCGCGCAACGCCAGCTCGCCCACCAGGCATGCCAGCACGCCTCGCCACGCGACGCTCGCCATTTCTCTTGCTGTTGGCGTGCGCGGAAGCCCGCGCTCTCCAGCCACGGGAGCTTCATGTCTTCCATGCTCCGAGCCAGGGGCGGATCCAGACCCCGGGCAGAGTAGGCTGTAGCCCAGGGTATGGTACCAAAAGCCTACTAAAATTCTACAAAAAATTATTGAAAAATAATTGAAAATAAATATTTAATCTAAGATCAGCTGGTCCAGCCCGGGGCTTGGGCCTGGGCTAGCTCCGCCCTTGCTCCGAGCCAATCACTCCCTTCCGCGTTGACATATTACGGCAATAACATGTGTTACCTGTCGGGTCTTCCACGGTGAGGAAAAGAACTATATTTGAAAATTTTGTGCACCCGGGGCTACTTTTGAGGGGCAAAAACGGACGCACGGTGCTACAGTAAAGACTTCACGTTTTTTCAGCCCATGCACTGCACGCAGCAGCAAGTGGTGGTATGTCACACAGCCCAAGACCGCATGGTAGAGGCACGGACGTACTCCTAATCATAACATCAGTGGCCACCGCCGCCGTCCGCGAGACGTAACAAATTAAACGAGGCCACGAGTCCTCGTCCCGGCTCCCATATCTTCTCGCACCCCCTATAATTTGCGCGACCAAACATAGAAACTTGACAGGAGCTACGACGGCTCAAACTCGAACACGGACAAGAGGAGAGGAGAGGAGAGCAGGGGACAGTTCACTTCACCGCGCGAGCGCGCGCGTGCATGGCTGCTACGACGTGCGCCTACGGCTATGAGAGGAGCCGGCCGCTGGTGCCGGCGGCGCCTCCCGTTGCCGTGGGCTCGCCCAGGCCGCCGAGACCCTCGCAGATAATGGAGCCGTTCGACAACCACGGCCGCGGTCACGCCGCGCACGGCTCCATCCACGGCGCCGTCACGACACCGCAGCCGCCTGCACCGCCACTAGCACCGCTTCTCGAGCTCCATTTAGGCGCCAGGGGCAACCCCTCCAGCTCCAAGGCAGCGTCCCAGTCCCACCACCTCGGCCTCTGCACCGAGGGCCTCGGCTCCGAGAGCTCAGGCGACGTCGATCTCGGCGACGTCGCCGATGACACCGACAAGGAAGAAGGCGTCGACGTTGGGCAGGCCATGCCGTGCAAGAGGCAGCACCGCGACGACGATGAGGTGTCGACGCCGGCGAGGACAAGGAGCGGGAGAGCGTTCCCGCCGCCGATATCGGTGATCGGCGCCGGCGGGAAGCCGTGGCTGTACCTCCGGGCGCACCGCGGGGATGGCCGGCTGGTGCTGCAGGAGGCGAGGATACCGTCCCGGGAGCTGCTCCAGGCGTGCCGCGAGGACGGCCGGTTCAAGCTCCAGTTCGCCCACCCGGAGGAAGAACCAGCAGTAGATAATCAGTGCCAAGGGCAAAGAGTCAAGAACTAGCAGATCAGCAGCTGCAGATGCGATGGTGCAAGAACAAAGGGTAGAATAAGAACGAACGGAACAGTGGTTTTTAGGTGCTTGCTCTGATCAGATTTAATCAGTTCTCGTCAACAGGTCCTACAGTAACATGCTACTGTCGTTTCTTATTTCCCTTCCAGCTGAGAGATGTAAATATGGCGAAATTTTGCTTAGTTTATGCATCACTCGGCGATCCATTGATACTGTCTCGCAGAATTCGCCTGCAGTTCAACGACTTGGTTACAGGAATCAACAAAAGAAAGATAACTCTTGTCCCCGCCCCCCACAAAAAAAAAAAAAAGAAAAAGAAAAAAAGAAACCAAGTACTCTGCAGGCTAACCAAATGAGTTCCGAGCTAAGGATGATGCGTCGCACCCTACCAGGCATGCAGCTGTGCAAAGCTGCAAAGCACTTTAGAGCTTAGACCTTTATTTAGGGTTCACAGGTCAGAGTTCACAAGAACCCTGAAGCTCAGTTGATGGAAAAGGAACAAATCACATGTGAAAGTTAGTTGATGGCTCTCGGTTAAAGCCACATAAATGGCATTTTGGGATCAAAGATGCTGATTCTGCTAATTATGATCCTCTTCCTGCTTCCAGTAGTCAAACCGAATAATAGTACTAGTATCGTAAAAAAGTTTCAAGAAACCAGTGACGAAGTAATACATAACATTGCTTTGATCTGTTTTTGTGTGTGTGTGTGTGTGTGTGTGTGTGTGTGTGTGTGTGGCAGATCATTACATGAGAAGCATTTTATGATGGAACGTGAAATTGGCGAAAAATCACGAAGCAGCAACACACGGAAATGCCTTGTACAAACAGAACATTTTTTAAGCAGGGAAAACGAAGGGAAGATGTACTACCATTTGATGTAGTGGTGGCATTCTTGGACCCTGTGTCCTCCCAATATTTTGGAGCTCATGACCCTTTCGAGGACAGATAAATCCCACAGAAGTGGAGCTTATGGTGATTTCTCGCCATCCATCGTCAATAGCACTCCATATAGATCAGGACGCCTGTCCCTGAAAAGCCCCCAACCGTGCCTGGTCGACTTGATCTCATCCAAGTCAAACTCTGCTACCAGCACATCCTCATCTTTGTCATTTGCAAGCTTCACGATTTCTCCAGTTGGCCCTGCACGCAACCATATATCTTGATTAAGATCATGGTTTGCACTGTTTTATACCCCGCTGTAAAAAAACATCCTGAAGCTGAATTACCTGCTATGAATGAATTCCCAAAGAAGGTTATAATGCTGTTGCCATGCTCAACAGTTTCCCTTCCTATGCGGTTAGAAGCAACAAGGGGTACCTGGATAATTCAAGGTGTGAAATTGTTGCACCAACTGATAATGTCGCTTAAATTAACAACAATAAAACAGATATCATTGTGTTTCCTGAATGAAGCTAACAGTGAATTATAAAGTACAACAAAACAACAAAAACTACCAAGTTAGCACCGGCATGGCCTTGCATGACACGCTTCCAGTGTTCACGAGAATCCAGGTTATTATCCTGGGGCTCAGATCCTTCACGAGAATCCAGGCTATCATCCTGGGGATCGGATCCAATTGCAGTGGGATAGAACAATATTTCGGCCCCCTGAAGCACCATAGCCCTTGCAGACTCTGGGAACCACTGATCCCAGCAAATTCCTATCAGGTCATGGATGAAGAGATCATTAACAACCGAAAATAGTGAGGTAATGTCATTACAGAAAGCTGAGAATCAGTGAATGGAAGGGGGTAGAAGAAAGATTTGAAAAAATGTTTGAGTAGTTGGAAGGGTAAACATTTATCTGCTGGAGGGAGGTTAGTATTACTGAACTCTGTACTTAGTATTTTACCAATGTTCATGTTATCTCTTTTCGAGATACCTCGTGGGATTCTTAAACGTTTGGATTATTACAGATCTAGATTTTACTGGCAAAGTGATAATCATAGAAAGAAGTATAGACTAGCTAAGTGAAATATACTTTGTAGGCCAAAAGATCAAGGAGGGCTGGGTATTCAAAATCTGGTTATAAAAAATATTTGCTTGCTTAGTAAATGGTTGTTTAAAATTTTAAATGAAGATGGTGTCTGGCAATGTCTAATCAAAAGGAAATATATGCAAAACAAGACTCTTTCTTACGTAGAAAGAAAACCGGGGGATTCCCAATTTTGGTCTGGTTTAATGAGGGTTAAACAACAGTTTTTTAGATTTGGCTCTTTTCAAGTTGGCAATGGAACTCAAATTCGTTTCTGGCAAGATATCTAGAATGGCAGCACTCCACTTTGCTTTCAATTTCCACGCCTTTTCCAAATAGTTAGGAAAAAAAATGCAACGATGGCCGAAGTCATGAATTCGACTATGTTAAATTTGTCTTTCAAAAGGGGGTGATTTTGAATGCAACGGTGGCCGAAGTCATGAATGCAACAGTGGCCGAAGTCATGAATTCGACTATGTTAAATTTTTCTTTGGTATCTTCAAAGGGGGGTGATTTTGACAAAAGATAATCTTGCAAAGAGAAACTGGAATGGTAGCAGCATGTGTTGCTTTTGCAATAAGGAGGAAAATATACAACATCTTTTTTTCGATTGCCATGTTGCCTGTTTAATGTGTGAATCGTGAAAGTAGCTCTTAATCAGACAATGCCTACAAGTATAAATGATATGTTTGGAAATTGGTTCAATGGGATGAGGAAAGATTACCAGTCTCGCATTCTAGTGGGGGCGGTTGCAATTTGTTGGTCAATCTGGTTATTTCGGAACGATATGGTATTTGGTAAGAAAAGGAATTCTAATCCATTACAGGTTATTTATACGTGCATCGGATGGCTTCGCTCTTGGTCACTATTGCAATCTGAAGAGGACAAGGAAGTGGTATTAGCTGGGTGCAGAACAATAAATTTGGTGGTTAACGATTTCTTCTACAGACATGGGTGGAGAATTGGTTACAGGATTTGTGCGGATTGAGACTTTTAAGTTTATCTTAATTCTAGATTGTTGCAAACTTGTTTTTTTTCTCGTTTCCTATTTATGAAGGATGTAACGATGTTAAGTTGTAACGGTGTAATAAATTGTGGCTGTGTGCATCTCCGGGTGCAGAGGCTGGGAGATATAACCTTCCATTATATAAAAAAAAATCATGCCAAAACTAAAAAAACTGATAGTACTGCATAGCATCAGTAAGTAACTTACCAACACCAATTGTGGCATACTTGGTTTTGAAAGCCTGCATCCATAACAGAAATTACACCAAGTTAAGTTTTACTAATAACCACGAGGACAGTCACAGTTACAATTCATACATCTAGGGTAAACTAAATTACGATCTGATACAAATATAGAACCATGTTTACCTTAAAGCCAGTGTCCCCTGGGTTAAAATAAAATTTCTCTTGATATCCTGACAAACACAAGTAGCTTCTTTAAATCAGATGATCTAAGCTATAGAGGATAAGGCAAATGCTATTAGGCTATTAGCAAGTAATACCTGGTCCATCTGGAATGTGTGATTTGCGGTATAGGCCAAGATCTGTGCCGTCAGCATCAATAATGGCCACTGAATTGTAATGAGCATTGTTTGCTTCTTCAAAAAAACTGACAGGTATTACAACATCCAACTCCTTTGCAAGCTTTTGCATCCTATGGGCCATGAAAAACAAAGCGTATGTGCAAATATTACAAAATCAGAACAAAAAAAAACATTACTAGTTGACTCCAAAGTTCAGAAATGTTTCAGGCATGAGCAGGAAAATCTACCTCATTATGGTCGGGTTTCCTTTATAAGGCTTAGCACGACGAAAGAATTCCATCCTTTGAGCTTGACAGAAATAACGCCCCTCAAATAATTCCTATGACATTTAACACATAAATGCATTAAGCAGAATTAAAACGTAAGCCATTTCCTTGTTGTTTGCTCTGAACCAAAAGATTCAACAAAATAAGATGTGGTTTAATTAAAATAAAAACAACAATATTTAATCCATCCAAACACAATTGTTTCCTCTTCTTTGAGTTTTGAAAGAAATATTGCAAGTTGAAGTTTGGTGATTCATCACCGAATTTACCTGAATGAGGACAATGTTTGCGCCTTTCTTATGAGCTTCTCTAATCAACCTGAAATACGAATGATAAGCTGCTAAGCTTGTTTATGTTCTAAGAAATGAAAAACAAAGAGAGTCAGCTAAAATTGCATAGTGTCCTTGTTATCATGAGTAAAATATAATCAAAGACAACCAAAGTCTTGATTTCCTAGCATTGGTCAGAAGATACTTCTAAATCCTGCTAGGTCATCTTTTTTTTTGAAGTAAAGGCAGGAGCTCTGCCAAATCTATTAAGTAAGGGGAAGAAGCAAGGTCTCATCCAAGAGAAGACAAGTCAAGTAAGAAAGTAAAGACAACACCCAAAAGCACAACAAGAACCCCCAACCGCCCGGGAGTCTAGAACTGCCGGGCGGACCTCGTCACTAAACTGAAGCTAGAAATGTCACTAAGAGTTTTTTGAACAACATCGGACACCGGCGAGTAACAACTATTAAAGATGCGCGCATTCCTCTCTTTCCAGATGTTCCAAAAAGCGAAAATGATACTTCCGGCCAAGATCTTGCGTGGACCTTTTGGAAGGAGTCCTAAAAGATTTTGCCACCAGTCAGAGATTGACACAGCAGTCCAAGAAACCTGGCTTAGCAAAGGCAACAGCTGCAGTTTTCTGAACAAAGCAAACCACGTTTGCTTTGCAAAGGGGCAGGTTATCATAAGATGTAAAGCCTCATCCTCCCCTGAACCGCAAAGACAGCAGACCGGAGTGCAAGGCCAACCTTTTTGGGCTAGATTGTCGGCGGTCTGTAGCCTATTTTGAAGTAGAAGCCAGGCGAAGAATCTGCACTTATTCTGCGTTTTTGCCTTCCAAATAATCGAAGAGTCCGGATCCTGCACGGCTCCTACAAACTGCACCCTGTAAGCTGACCTTGTTGAGTAAATGCTGTCATCTGTCCAACGCCAGATGACCGAATCCTGGATATCCGGTTGCAGTTGTACATCCTGCAGCATGCTCCAAAGAGTTAGGAACTCCTGTAACTGTTGACCGGTCTCAATCCTTTGGAGCTGAATCATCCAATTGTTGCTAGGTCATCTTGAAAAAACAATGTAATATTGACAAAGGGAATCCTTAAAAACTCTGGTTCTAGATGCTTCTTTTTCATACAAAGATGCTGGCATGCTACTATGCAAAATAACCACAGTGAACAAAAAGAAAGTGATCCTGACACTAAGGGAGGAGGATGCTAGATCAAAACCATTGATAAAGAACAGCAGAAATCTCACAAACTCAATTGTTGTGAAAAAGATTTAGGATCCACTGATCCAGCAATGCACTGATAAAAAAATGAACTACAAAAGGTGATTACATTGTTAAAGATGTCTTATATAGACTCTCCATATATAGGTTTTCTTTATATAAGTTTTTCTTATATAGATATTGCTTTATTTACATATTGCCTTATATAGGCCTTTCTTTTGTATTCTATATATTCTGGCTTATTAGCCTCATATTGAATACAAGTGTTATTTATAACATGGTATCAGAGTCAAGGTTCAAAATCCAGCCGGATTAAAAAATGTAAAAAAAAATGCTACAGTAACCACACAAATCTTGGCGAGAACCCGGCCAAAATCTCCGTCATTTTGACCGGATTTCATTTTTTGTAGGTGGGATTTGATTAGATTTAGGGTCAAGACTATCCACAAAAAATTTCAAAAATTTTTGAAGTGTTTTTGACCATTTTTCAAAAGTTCAAAAGTTGATTGAGATCTCGGTAATTTTGGCAATAATATAAGTTTCATTTTGTGGGATTGAGAAACATAAAAGCTCAAAAGGAAGTTGGGATCGATATACATCCTTGTTGAAGTTCTTGATTCCTGATATTCGTGTAGCTTTTAGGAGGATGAAAACAAGATGAAAGCACCATCCAATGCAAAAATCATTTGGATTCTTGACTTGCCCTATGTGACCTAGAAAAGAACAAAGCAAGCCAGCACAAAATAAGCTTTCAGTATGGAAATAAGGACGTATGTCATCCTCAGTGAACTATCTACCAAAAAATTACCAAATTGGTGAACCATACAGTGATGCGATGGTGGTGAAGAAAAGTTAAGCCAGCACCAAATAAACCGTATTTAAGAGTTTTTTGACCGGATAAGAATTATTTTGAACCAGATTTGGTATCGATTTTTTTTTTTTTTGGAGCATTGCAATGACTTGCATGAGGCATACACGCAAAACAAATGAAAAAAATAAGGAGGAAAAATTGTTGTGGCAGTGGGATTCGAACCCATGCCCCAGGAAACCGCCGAAGTTTTAGCTGACAACGTAGACCAACTCAACCAAACTAAACCTCATGTCATGAGCTATTGGTAGCAACTTTTGTAGCTTGGGCCTCATTTCCAGACCAAGGAACAAAAGCACCATGTTTGTTTTGCCTCATAATGGAGGGATTAGGGAAGCATGAGATATGACCTATTGTTGGACTCATCTATTACGTTATTATATGTATTCCATGTATTAGTTAGGAAGAAATCCATATAACACCACGAATTATGACATGGGTTTTTATCACGACATTAGCACTATCACAATTTTTTAAAATTCCTCAGGCTTTATTATCAACTCAAAATTTTATGGGAACATTAGTAATACATCAGAATCATCCATAAAAAATTTCAAACTTTTTTGACTTATTTTCGACCATTTTTTTGTCGGTTCAAGTTGACCGAGATTCACCGAGATCTTAGTAATTTTGACTGAAATCTTGGTGTTTTTGACCTACATATCAGAAATTCCGGTTGAAAAAAAATGGATTTGAAATTTGATTTTTGGATATCGTTCGAATTTTGTTCAAAATTCCGAGATCTCACCGAAATTTCGGATTTCGGCCACCTCCGAGATATATACGGAAAACGAAATTTGAAACCTTGATTAGAGCGAGGTTAGGGTTTTACTGGCGCTACACTTGCTCCATCCCTAGCCACCACCCCATTCTTCCATTGTCGCTGCCCCCGAGAGAAGAAATCTCCACTCCCAGGGGCAGCCACCTCCGCTGACACGGCTTCTCTGCCGCCTCCTTCGATGCCGCTGCAGCCGGCCCCCGCCTGCCTGTCCGCCTCACCTAAGTCTCCCGCCTCGACCGAGCACGCCCGTGTCCAAGTCACCGAGCTTTAGCTTTTGTGTTAGATTTTATTTCAAAGGGATCCATAACCGGATTTAATTCGTTTTTGGGTTCCGGCTTGGCTCGGCTCTGGCTTTGAAGCAACTTCAGCTTTTGGCTTTAGCTCTGGCATTTTTGGCTCCATCTTCGACCCCGGCTTCTGATTTTCATCTTCATCTTCTGTTTTTCGTTAGACTTTGCTATTCACACTCTAAGCATACCAGGAAGTAATCTTCGGCTTAGTTTCAGCTCTCGGCTCCTTGGTCAGCCTTCCTTCACCGGCTCGGCTTCTTTGTCGCCACTTGTCCGGCTTAGTCTGTCGGCTCGGCTTCTACTACTGTTGCTAGCAGTTTGGAGTTAATCTCACTCCCTCAGTCGCCGCCAGCAGGCTTCTCCTTGCCTTGGCCGCCGTCCATGAGCTTTGGTTCGATGCCAACATGACTTTCTTTGCGTCGGGTGTCGCCTTTGAGTTTTGATCTAGAGTTCTACTTCGAGTCTGGTTGTTGCTGCCGGTGGTATCTACTACTAGTATTCCTAGTAATTCCTTCAGACTTCCGTTGCGCCCATCCAAGTCCTTAGCATCTTAGTTCTTTCGTCGTCTCGGCACTTTTCATCGACTCGGTTTGGCTCATTTCTTCAGCTTTTCTTTAGTCGGCTCGCCTCCTTCGTCAACTCTTCTTCGTCGACTCGGCTCCACCGTCGGCTCTTCTTCGTCGACTCGGCTCCACTATTGGTTTTCCTTCGTCGGTTCGGTTTTTCAAGAGTTGATGTTACGACGATTACTTCAAGACCAAGACTTTGTATTTTCCCTATTTTATTGTCAACCCTTCCAAATGCAGCGTTATTGCATCGCCTTGGATTTGTGGGCAGGTGTTAAGGATATAGATATTGTCTTATATAGACTCTCTATATATAGGTTGTCCTTATATAGATATTGTCTTATTTACATATTGCCTTATATAGGTTTTCATTTTGTACCCTCATGTACTCTATATATTCTGGCTTATTAGCCTTGTATTGAATACCAGTGCTATTCATAACAACCATAAGCATTAAAAATAATAGAATAAGTTTAAGTAGTTCTTGGCCGCAAGAGGAACTATAATATGGTTACAATTTACCAATAAGATGTACATCAACAATAAATAAATAAATAAATAAATAAATATTTGCAGATAGTATTAGATCAAACAATTTAGACATTCCTTTCATCAAAGTCAATAAGCAAATAAAAAATAGCAGCCTACCAAGTTTTTCTTTTTGTAATGACACGGTCAATATTGAAAACTAAAGTCCTAACCCATGAAAGTGACTCAAACTAACCTCTAAATAAAACAAAAAATAATTCTATCCCTACGGAAGTGGCTAACTGACTCATTAAACATAAATTATTGATTTATCCTATAGATGTTGAAGAAAATGTGCTCCATTTTTCACAGTTACAACCACACCAATGGCTTCAAATACATGTGTTGAACTGTAGAAAGACATTTATAAAATGAGATGGATGAGAAGCCCAGTCCACACTAAATGGATATTTGGATGTGGTTTCTTTGTGGTTGTTAAGTGTACAAAACCAGAAAATAGTCTACCTAATACAAATGAATGAGCCTTCACTTTGTTATGCAATATGGCAGATCACAAGCAACAATCAGGCAAAAGATGAACTGATTATATAGATTGAAAATGTATACTACCTCATGTTTGTGATTAGGGCAAGCTATTAATATAGCAGGTGCAGCTGATTGCCATTGTTAGGTGTTTACAGCATCAAAAATTTTGACATGGCAAAAAGGCAGATTCTCATTGCATCAGAAGTACAACACAATCAGAATATAAAGCAGATGCCTCAATAACACAATGTAAGAGGGGACAACAGTCTCAGTTATCTCCTTGAGAGAAGAATAAAGTAGAAGCTAAAAAACCGCTAGTGCAATAAGAAAAAGAGCAGTGCTTCTATGCTTTTCCTCCTAATACAAGTTGTACGAATCTTGAAGCAATCAAAGAGGTAAGTAATCACCATCTACCCTTCATTCATGCTTTAATATTTGTGCAACTTTAAAAAAAAAGTATAGAAGCTTCTCTGTAAGAAAAATTGGCATAAAGGTTCACAACTTTGCGTCCAATTAAAAACAAGCTTTGGGACTTGTAGTTTGTGCAATGAATTAGAGCAAATACGATAGCCCACTACAAGTTAATAGTAAACTAAAAATCAGCTTGTACAATAATTGTTTTTAAAGGTTGTCTTTAGATGTTGTGCAAACTATCTCCTCTCTTATACATAAATAATCTACATATGTTTCCATGCAAAACTTAAATAAGAGTCAACTCTCTTTTCGTTCTTCTTTTCTCACTCTTCTATATAAGACAAAGTTGATCTGTACAGGCCAATAGTAAGTTGAGGTGGTTTTATTGTATTTACTCTAAATGTGTATTATTGCTCATGTAGTTTTCTGCTTCCCCATTTTTTCTTGCATGCTCCGGCCCGGTACCTTTTTGCATAGAAATCCAATTTGCAACTACAGTTTATTTGACATATAAGAATACTGTACGTTTATTTGAGGTGATTCTGTACTTCCAGTTTTTAAGTAGGCTTATCAGACCTCAAACTACACTCAAGAAATTCAATTAAAGGGGACCGGACAAGATAACTCGGTAAGATTAGCGCAGAAGAGGAAGGGAAAAGCAATCGCTGTAGCACTTAACAAACGGTCAATTGCTCAACAGCACAGTCAGTTGATGGTAAAAAACGAAGTGAATGCAATCAGCTACTTGAGACACGGCTAGAGAAAGCAAAATTGCCGTGCTGAAAAATGCAGTGCAAACCACCGCAATACTACAATCCACACAAGTCCTCCTCAGGAACAAACACCAACAAAATACTAGTTGCCACTTCTCCGTAAGATTCGCAGCCACAGCAAAGCGAGACACCGGCGATCGAAACCAAATAGTTGGGAGTTTGGTTCATTGGGTGGCTTACTAAATTGGGGGTGGGGGGGGGGGGGGTAGGGATACACCCATACGTACCTCTCGGCGGTGGCGACGTTGTCGAGCTCGGTGTCGGTGCAGGCGAACTGCACGGCGGCGACCGCCACCTTCCTTCCCGCGCTGCCGCCTCCGGCCATCTCCCTCTCCTCTCCCCGCTTCACCCACTCCCTTCTTGACTCGGTCTTGTGTACGGGGGCGGCTTTGGCTGCTGCTTTTCTCAAGCTTTTAAGCATGAAGTGGTTGAAGAGGTGGTTACGTGGACCAGCGGCTAAGCTCTTCGCTTTCCTTCAGTTCAACCTACCGGTCGGTGGTAGTTCAGTGATGGGTTCTTGGCACCTCTCGTACATCACAAACATGAGACGTGTGCTGCAAATCTCGCGTGGTCGATCCTCTCCTCTCCATTTCCACAGTGCCCTGCTCTCGCTCCGTTGTCCTCTTCGATGGCCTACTCTCTCTCCGTCCAGGTCACCTCCAGCCTCTGATCTCGTATGCCCTCATCTGGCGTGCCGGAGCGACCTCCCTCTCGCCATTGCTGCAGTGCCTGTGGTAGTCCAATGGGAGCACGCCAGTGTTATTAGGGCCCGCGGCGCGCTCGACGGCGGCCATGCAGAGGGGGAGGCTCCGTGTGGGCTGCAGATGATACAGTGCGTTCTTGATTGAATGCTTGATTATTTCTTTTATTGCCATCAGTTTTTCTAGACTGTTTAACGCACTGCATCGAGTAAGACAGGAGCGCCGCGTGTGTTCATTGAGCTCTCAAGAGTCAATGGCTGCCATTCCCATCTACCGGAGTAACCATCTTTTCCCATTGTTTTGACAACCGCTCAACATACCAACAAAGATCATCCCAGGCCTAATGATAGTGTCGTACGCTTCCAGCTCTCTACTACAATGGAACTATCTGTGGAACAATCGTGAAATGCTCTGCTGTTAAAGTTTTTTCTTCTATTGGGTGATATTTTTAGAGTTCTTTTACAGTGCACAACAATGAATATGGACCGTTCATTGCCTTTAATCCAAAGGTTAAAAATAGATTAGATCAAGTTATACTACCATGTGTAGTATGTGTAGTAGAATGTGAGGAGGGGTAGAAGGGTAAAAAAATTCAATACAGCGGCTGGGTAAAACGGTAAATGAATTTTTTCACCCACCCGAAGCTCATTTCTTCATCCCCACCGGAAACCCTCCTTCCGTCAGTGCATCGCGCGTCGGAGGACCTCGACGACTCGCTAAAATTACGTTAATACCCTTTTAAAATGTAATATTTTTATTTGTAAAAGTCCATAATACCCCACCAAATCAATGGTTAGATCTAATTTACACTACCATAATATACTACAAGTATAATCCACTGTAAAAAAGCTCTATTTTTAACTCTCGGAGATGCACCTATCGGTGGGTTTGATTGGAATCATCGGCTTATCTAGTCTCTGATTTTTTTAAAAATAAAATCTAACATTCTTTACGCATGTATTTACAAATTTATCCTCTTCCTACGTAGAAAACACGACAGACGACATATATCCTTGATGCCACGCCTGAGGAGCGCAAAAGGCCATCGGCTCCCTGGGAGCTTAGCCAATCACAGGAGCAGAGCATGGCCCACCATGGTAGACTCCTTCCACGCTATTCAGGGGAAAATTCGTCACACGACACTCAATTCGTGTGTTTTTCTGGTTGTGTGTATGATATATGGGACCATCTGTGTATATGACTGTGGGTCAGAGTGTCAAATACTGAAATGCGGATTTTAAAGAGTGTCATATGTGTGAATGCCCCCGCTATTCAGACGCGGCAGCATGCCTTCCACCCTTGCCTGCTAGTCTTCTGCGGTGTGAGAGAAGGTTAAATGTGCAAATGCATGTATAGAGAGCTAATTTACAAAAGCAATGCATACGAGGCTAGATAGCGATATCCTTTTGATTTAGCATAGAGAGATTTCAACCTGTACCCTAAGCTAACATTGGGCAGCACAAGTACGGCCGCTTGATGGACGGTACAATAATGAAACCATCTACGGCAAGAATGCCATACGATTAAGCCCTCTTCTTTTTTTGTGTTAAAAAATCGAGCTGAGTAGCTGACTTATTATTTGTTTTGGTGTTATATAGGTTTACTGCTTTAAGAACAAGTCTGTTGACACGAGGGCGGCAACACCTACTGGGCGTGGCACCGAGGCAGCCTGTGGTGCGGTGGTGGAGACGTCACGCTGGCTACGAGCGTACTACAGAGCTAGGAGATTAATATACCTCGAGGTATTCATATCGAAAGAACTTACATAAGATTGGAACTTTGTAGTGCAGCACATCATCCTTAATTTCTACGAAAGCACGGGTAAACTTAATTCCCATTCTTGTGCAATGATCTGTGAAACAAATCTCGGCATTAAACTTAATAATTTTTTTTGGTAATTAAGATACTACAATTGCTCAATTTTGAAACTAAATATATCAGGTTGGTAGTAGAACCATACTGTTCATGTTCAGTGAACTGGTAGGCTGCTAGCTTAGCATACTGCTCGTTAGCTTCATCTTTTTAAACACCAGCCTGATTCTCCTCAGGATCGAGGGTCAAATATAACCGACTCTTGATCGCCATTGATCCGATACAAGTCTCCAGTATTCACGATGTCCCTTTGATAAAGTTCTGGAAGAATAATGTTCAATTATATTTAATTTGAGAACGAAAGTAGTTCATTTTTTAGTAGTAGAGATTTGGATGCAAATTATGGCTACTTCCATCATAACATCATCACAGGTCATCCCACGTCATGTACCAAAACAGCAGAATACGTAAGTTTCTAAAAGCTCTCGAACACTAGCGCACTAAACGCGTCAAGATCACAGTAGAATGCAAAACAATTATCAAATTCGAACACCTACGCGACCGATAGCAAAAGTCTCCTGGACGTTGTGCGTCGCTATTTGAATGGCATTTCTATACAAGTCCACATCTGGAGGGCCATCTCATAGCACCATTCGGCTTAATTAATGATAATAATTGTATCTCATTATTTTATCTCCTGCAATCAAGTTATTGTATTTAGTCCTGTAATGGTTTATGTCCTATAGGCATTGCTGTCTATGAACAACACAAGTTGGGCAATATGAGTTCACCATACATACATATGTACGTACGTACGTACGTACAAGTTGGCCATTGCAGTGTGTGTGTGTGTGTTAGAGGCACCGTTGTCATATTCCGACGTTTGGCGGTTTGTTTTGTTGAGTCATAGGAACACCAGCCTTCCATAACCTGCGTTTGACTACTATCTAAGAGCATCTCCAAGAGAGAGCTCTAAAAATAAGCCTTAAACTTTAATTTAGGACCCTAACTAATTTGATTTAGGGCTCCAACGAAATATTCACTCCAGCAATTAGGCCCTAAAACCCAATGAAGATAGGGCTCAATCACAGAGTTGCTAAATATAGCTACTCTTCTAGGGGTCCTAAACCAATTTACTAAATTTTAACAATTTAGGGCCTTTGCTGGAGTTAATCTTTTCCCCAAAAGCCCTAAAATTTAAATTAGGGCCATATTTAAGGCTCCTCTTGGAGATGCTCTAAGAGATACATAATTTGTTGTTATTTTTTATGATTTATCAGTGCAATTAATTTTTTTTATGTATACAATTATGATAGTTTTAGATATTTTGCTCAGTGGTGAACAAACGGATATATAGAATACTGATGAACACCTTGCATTGGATTTTAAAATTTTTGCAAAAAGCTAGCGGAATAGGTGTTGTAGCTACAATGTTACATTCAAATGCATGGGTATGTAATTAAATTATTTGTTCGCAATCATCTTGACATAAATGAAATACTTACACCGTCGTTGCATTCAAACACAGGTCATCTAACAATCTCGTTGTTCATTTGCTAGACTTCTCTTTCGGACCAGCACTATTAGAAAACTAGCCTTTACTACCGGCACATCACTACTGATTGGATTTGAATCCATACTGATAGTGACATCAGTACCGGTTCATTGGCTACAGGGCCGTAGTGGGCTTTCGGTACCGATTAGATCCACGAACCAGTACTGATGCCCTCACATTAGTATTGGTTGTGACACGAACCGGTACTGAAGGCACGGGTTATATTAGTACCGGTTCGTACCACGAACCAGTACTAATAAGAGTGCATCAATACCGGTTCGTGTTACGAATCGGTACTGATGCCTCGTTTTAGGAAAGTTCAGGAGGAATGCATATTCTATGTATATCAGTACGTGATGGTGGGTAGGTTGGTTAGAAGGGTGAGACTGGAGTCACGAGGTTGCGGGTTCGAGTCCCGCTTCTGATATTGATGCCTAATGGGCATCAATCCCGGATGACCTGTACCGGTTCAAAAATCTGTACTGATGGCCATTGTGAACCGGTACTAATGGTCAGATCTGTAGTCTTGCAGTTTGGTGATGGGTGTTCCTCTCCAAACACACATATACTTTAATTAGTGTTTGCTTTATGTTATTACTTATTTGTAATTCAGTAGACCTTTCAAAGTGTAATTCAATAAACCTTTTAAGAGTTTGTGTGATGTGCAATGCTCTGTGTGGAATGCAACATTCATGATAATATCTATAAATTAATTGTTCTCTAAATAAGTCAGCAAACCTTATACGTTAGCACTACATTACATTCAATTATGATTTTTCGTTGCGCCACACGGACACTTATCTAATTCCCCCTCGTACGAATCCCTTTCATTTCGCAGTTCGCACACCGGTGATGGGATGGGTCGAGCCGAGCAGAACTCAACTGATCTACTTGACAGGCTTGGTAATGTAAGCTAATGGACTACTAGTCTACGACCAACTCGAGCGGAGCCCAATAGCATTTTTGAGCAGGCCGAATAGCATTTCTCGAGTGGGCCAAATAGAGAACTACAATACATAAGAGGAACTAGGTATTTTTCATATCTTTTCAAAAAATATATATATGTCTCTATTATGAAAAAAAGATTCACTTATAAAAAAGAATTTTAAATCTAGGAAGTAAGGTTGTACAGCCACACTTCTGACAATCGTAGCCAGGCTTAGTTCCCTGAGCTGGCCAAAATAGCATTTTTATTCACAAAACCGGAGGTGGCCAGGCGTTCGGTTTTTTCAGTTTAATCGATTTGGTTTTTAGTTTTAAAATAATTTGGTTTTTAAAAATTAGCTACCGAATTTTTTGGACCAAAATAAAAAACCAAATCGAATTAACCGAAATATTTTGGTTTGGTTAATTTGATTTTTCGGTTAACTGAAATGTGTATAAACACTAGGTAGATTATTTATAGGTCATTACAATATAAACATAGTAGAATATATGAACATACCACACATATAAATATACTATACAGAATTGTTTGGTAGCTTAAGTAAGACCATTATAAAAAAAATAGTATTGTAAGTGGGCTATTCGGTTATTTCGGTTTCTAGAAGAAAAAAAAACGAATCGAACACCGAAAATAGAATTATACTAAAATAAAAACAGAACCAAAAACATAAATCAAAATGTTAAAATAATCGATTAATTTGGCTTAATTCTGTTTAGTAAATTCCGTTTCGATATAAAAATACCCACACTAGCAGCTAGAAAAAGAAGTAATAGGTACAATACAATACAAGCTTTTCAGTCGCGGTTTCTCAAAAACCGCTTGGTTCCACTTTATTATTACTAGTTACATGCCCGTGCGTCGCTACGAAAAACAAAATTGATAACGAAAAATAAAGATTAAAAAATAAAAAAAATTATTTCACAAGATCAAACATCTATCTTTAACGCTTCTTGCGAAAAGTTGGCTAATTAAAGAACGATCGCTTTCACGTGAGGCAATTAAGCAGGACAATTAAGCGGCAATTAATGGCGTGGGAAGAATGGACCACTGCCACCAAGTGCTGCTTTAGAATAGTAGAGATCCGGTAATTTCCGCCGGCCTCATCCTTATCCTCTCTCTCACCAGAAGAATCCGCCAGGTTGAAAGCACGGGCCCGACGACCACAGACTCCACTAGAAATGGATGGATAAGCATATCCCTGGATCATTTCACTGCGCCGATCGATCCGCTAGCGCGAGCCATCGACGTCGTACTCGGTACTGTTGACCTGGGGAGCAAGAAGACGTACGGTGGGTGGGTGGGTTGTTCTTGGGGATCAAGAAGCCTGGGCGGTGGATGGCTGCTGCTACAAGAAGGGCCGTGGCGAGGATCCCTCAACCCTCGTGGGCGGCGGTTGCGGAGGCCGTGACGAGGAGGATGGAGGGCGTGGCCGGGGCAGGCGGCCGCGCGCCGCGCTACTTCAGCGACAGCACCGGCAGGGTGCTCAGCGAGGAGGAGCGCGCCGCCGAGAACGTCTACATACAGGTACGTCCGTGCGATTGATTATCGTTAATTGATTTTTGTCCGGCTATCTACTAGTGGTGTATATATATATATATATATATAATTATATATATATATATATATAATTATATCTTGTCGCGTTCTTCAAAACAAAATTGATAACGAAAAATAAAAATAAAAAAATCTTATTTCATAAGATCAAACATCTATCTTTAACGCTTTCGCTTTCTTTAACTTAATTAAAGAACGCTTCGTTTTAACTGCGTAGAGCAATTAAGCGAATTAAGTAGGGCAATTAAGCAGAGCAATTAATGTGACGTGGGAAGCAATTAAGCAGGGCAATTAAGTAGGGCAATTAAGCAGGGCAATTAATATGACGTGGGAAGAAACTCTCACTTTATATAGTAGAGATATGCTAAGAAAGATTCTGGCGTTGACAAATTAAGTGATAAGGTTGTGTATGCAAGTGCGATCGTCTGGGATTGAATTGAATCGAATTGAATCGGATTTGATTGAGCAGAAGATGGAGAGGGAGAAGCTGGAGAAGCTGAGGAGGAAGGCGGACAAGGTCAAGGCCGACGCCGCGAAGAGGGCCGACGCAGGAAAAGGGGACAAGGTACAGCTTGTTAGTCTCGTTTTTTTTTAAAAAAAAAACAATTATTTCTCTCTTCTTTTTAAAATATTTATGGCTCTTTTATTTGGTTTGTGATTTCTCTCGTTTTTTTTTTTTTAAAAAAATGGATCTTTTTTCGGCTGTGATTGATGATCTGTTTGTGCTCTCACTGGGATAATTGCAGAAGGGGGCTCATCCAAGTTGATCGATTAATCGGATGCTCCGGTGCTGGTGTTACGTATGTATGTATATTTGCAACTAGTATTTTCCCTTCTTCTTCTTCTTCTCTTTTGTTGTACAGATCGAATGCGAAGTTATGAATAACTCTGTTCATGTTGTGTATTACTACTAATGTGAAATGGGTGGTAGTCATGCTTTGCTATTTTGTCGGTGTAAATTAAACGGAGCCTCTGTGGAACTCATATCGTATGTACCTATTCAAATGAAAATAAATAAATTGTGGATGGAATGTACTGTTAGTAGCATGTACTAGTACTACTCTATTCTGAAAGTCTGAAAACCTCGTTCTGGTCCGGCTTACATCGCTTGTTTATGTTGGCTGCAATGTACTGCGTGGAATCGATATGATGATAGGCGAAAGCAGGTTAGCGTTTATTATAATATATTTTAACTACTGATTTTTATTATAATATATTTATAAAACTCAATAAAATTTGTAATATTATAAAAATACTTCTCAAGACAAGTCTACATATATAATTTTTATGTATCTAATTTAAATATTTAAAAATATATCGATAGTCATAGTTTCGAAAGTATAACAACCATTACTATATCTAAAACGTCGTCTTTTTGAAGACCGGATGGAGTATTTTGCAATAATAGCAAAACTATGGAGAATAAAGAAATTTTGGCATGATCATTGCTATATTTTAAATAATCTCAAGTTGTATAAAACAGACATACTTCCACGAGTACATAAAATGCTTCATATATATAGAGAGCGAGAGAGGGAGAGACACACACATATATAGTACAATACTAGTTATATACCCGTGCGTTGCTACGAAAAATAAAGATTAAAAAATAAAAAAAATACTATTTCATAATATCAAACACCTATCTTTAACGCTTCGTTTCTTGTAAAAGCTGGCTAATTAAAGCAACGCTTCGTTTCTTGCGTAGGGCAATTAAGCAGGGCAATTAATGTGACGTGGGAAGAAACTCCCACTTTATATAGTAGAGATTATGAAAGACCCAGAAAACCCGGCATCATATATATAGTTCTTTGGGTTGTGCGACTCTCCTCCCGTCTCCCCGGCACGTGGCATTCCTCCGTAGAAACTACAGTGGCAAGCTATATCGGTTCACACACACATATTTCGCAACCCTGTACATAGCTCATTTGGTTAAAGCTCTCGCGCTTTACCAACCTGTCTTGCCTTCGAATCTAGCCCTTGCGATCTAGTGTTGCTTCTACAGTATAAAAGCTATAGTAATTTCTCTTTTTTCGAAAAATTTTCAAAAAAAAAAAAAATTCCAACTTTTTTAAAAAAGAGTTAAGAGATTTTTTGAGACCTGAGCTACCGTGACTTTATTTTTTTCAAAAAAATCCCATCCCCAAATTTTCTTTGAATTTATTTTTTAAAAAAAATACCCAAAAATTTTATTTTTCAAAACATATTAGATTTTATTTACGGCGGTTTTCCAAAAATAATAATAATATCAATACTTTTTGTTTCTTTTTTTAGATTTTTTCCAAAAAAAATTTTTCCTCTCTATTAAAATCTCTGCCTGTTTCGATGCTTCCTTTCGACCACAGCAACGCACAGACTTTGAATAAATCCAAATCCAAAAAAATTCCCCCTCTTTTTTTTCCTCTCTCCTTTTCTCTCTTCTTTTTTTCACCTTTTCCTCTTTTTCCCCATTTCCCTCTTTTTTTTGTTTCCCTAGTTTCTCCCCCTGATCTGGTCAATTTCCTCCCCCAAATTCGCCCAGCCACCCACCCTCCCTCGGCCTCTTTGCCTCCCCACGCCCCTCGGCCTCCCAGATCGCCTCGCCGCCTCTTGGCCTCCCCTACTCTCCCACACCGCCCCTGCCTCCCCCGCCTCCCCGCCGCCCCCACCGCCCCCTCGACCTCCATGCCTCCCCACCACCCCCTCGGCCTCCCCGCACCATCGCCCTCACCTCTGCACCGCCCCACCGCCGCCTCCAGACCCACCGCCTCTGTCCAGCCCTCTCCTTCCCGCCGCCCCCTCGGCCTCCCTCCCCACACCCGGTTGACTGTCTCCTCACCTCCCTCCCTCCCCACCACATCCAACGAGCCGTCCCCTGCCTCCCTCCCTCCCCATCACACCCAACTAGCCGTCCCCCTCCCTCCCTCCCTCCCCCATCACGCCTGGCCCTGCGAGGCAGCAGCGCGATTCCTTCTTCCAACAGCGCGACGCCTCGGAACGGCTTGGCGAAGAGGCACCGCCCCACCACTTCCCTCCTCCACCGCGGGCCCCGTGCGTGAAGTGGCTCGATGCAGCAGCACGACGGTGCGTTGGGCGCGGCACGCTCGATGGCCCGACGCGGCGGCTTGGTGACCTAGTGCAACTGCACGGTGGTGCGGTGGCTTGGCAACACGATGGCGGCCCGACGCCCAGGCGACACGACAGCTCGTCAGGTAATCTCCTGCCCCCCTCCCACTCATCTGTTGTGGTCGATCGGCGTACCCTGCAGCGAGCCGCGGCAGCGTCTTCGTGCCAGGCCGTGCTGCCCACCGTGCTTGGTTCCTCGGCCCGGCACAGCCCACACTCATGCTAGGCCGGGCTTTGATCCAGACCGTACCACCGTGCCTCGGGTCAGCCCATAAAAGCCTGATCCGAGTGCCCACCTCTAGTTCGTCCTAACCCAACCATCACTAATCATGTCGTGCAGGGAGCTGCCCTAGCAATTGCAGTATTGACCATTAGAGAAAAAAGTTTTTGTTAATCGCACCAAAGGGTCCATAGCTCAGTGGTAGAGCATTTGACTGCAGATCAAGAGGTCTCCGGTTCGAACCCGGATGGGCCCTAGCTGTTTTTCTCACTGATTTTTTTTTTTTTTTTTGACCGGATCAAAAGGCAGCTCGCTGCATGTCATTTTCTAGCATAATATGGATTTTGGAATAAGCAGCACATTAAAGAATCTCTAATCAATATCACAGGATTGCTTATTTCTCAAGAGAATCGTGCTTATATGCTCATGATGATTGCTACATGTGAATGGTCCCAATTCCCCACCATTTGCAATTGATAGCATAGGAGAACCTACTTTCATGCAATTCCATGTAAGAACAGAAGATGAAAGAACCTCCAACTCCAAGTCTCGTAAATCTTGTTTTGGTTTAAGGAGTTCAAATTCATATATCATGGAACTGTATGCATCCATGCCGCTTTCTTTCTCAGACTTCTCAACAGGGTTAACAAAAAAATGCGAAAATCAACAATATCGAGCCGGTTCGAAACCATAAACCGGTCGGTAAACCGGTTCAATTAAAAAAATAAAAAATTTATACAATGTAAACTGATCGAAAATCGGTGAAAATCGAGCGATTTTTGATAAAAATCGACAAAAATCGGTCACCCAAAAGTTTCAACTCACCAGTTGATTTTCGAGAAAACCGATCAATTTTCTTTTTCATTTTTTTTTTTGAAATTTTTTCAAACGTTTAATTTCGAAACCCTTCGATTTTTGATGATTTTCGCAGTAAATCGATACACCGACACTTCGATTTCCCCTCCACGCTCATCGCTAGGTAGAAGCAAGGTTGCAAATAGCGTATAGCGGCAAGGGGTCACTTAGCTTTTCACGATATAGCCTGATATATACTTAAAACAGTCATGATTATAATATAAATTCCACACAAATATTGCATAGTAAAAAAAATTAATAGGACACACACGATGACAAGATACATCTACAATATATAAGTATAATTTTTATTAATAGTAGGAGTGTAAGACTAGCAGATGTCATTTAACTAGCAAACCCAATATATCATTTCGAAATAAGCAAATACGGTCATATGTACGTATACCGACACCGGGCCTTATTGGCCTAAGCAGTGATGCATATCGGCGATATATCGTGTACCAATAAACACGATAAATAAGAAAAATTAGTTGCGATATCTGCGTGAAATTTTTGCCAGACCTAATTGCCATCACATCGCCACTGTTTGGAAGCTTGGATAGGAAGTGAGGTTGGAACCTAGGTGAGTGGGTTCACCCTAGAAGAGTCCTCTTCTCAAGCAACGACGAGTCAACAAGACATGTCGAACAGTTTTCAACAGTGACACATATTGTGCAACGCAATTATTTCAACGTGATTTGTCTGGTTTCAGGTGGTTTTCAGTAATAATCGGTAACATTCAAGCAGCAATCCAGTGGCAACACAAGAAGAATACATAATGATTGCCGCTGCAGTTTCGCATCACAAATGGAGCACCAAATAATGAACAAGGTTTTATTACGGTACATCGTGCCAATTTTTACACTTTCTTCGACATCCAGGATTCGCACCAGACTACATTATTCTGAACCGCAGTAGGATACGGCATCTTTTAGATTTTCCGTGACCTGTCATAGAGCTGCACGGTACGACCATTCAGTAGCTGCGTTGGCCTGCAGTTGTGCCTGTAACTCCCCTCCAAAGGGGCCATCAAAGTAGCAGCCTGCTCCTCGGTCATTTCTCTTATCTGCGAGATTAACAGCATCCATAACTTTCACGGCATAAACTTCATGTGGTGTTTAAGTTTCTGGTAATTAGCAAGAGGGAATACCTCGCCAAAGAGGTTCCAGATCACATTCTCGGTGCATGGAGGTGTAGTGAGGGATCCAACATATCTGAAATACCTATCTGCACCCTGTCTCACTTCCCTCATATCCACCAATCCAACAGGAAGAGGAACACCTTTCTCAGCATTGCAGCCCTCTGCATATAATTCAGCCAATTTATCTTTTATCTGCAAGTCACAAACATAGCAAATGGTTAAATATACACGTTGAGTATTAGGAGGGGTAACGAGAAAGGTAACCCAAAACATGCAATAGAACCAGCAGTGTCCTAGTGATCGGGTTCAAATCCAATAAATATTAATGACAGGTTATTCATTTCTTTAACCGGTCAAATGTCGCGGCTATTTACACGTCTCAAGCCTGGGTATAAAACATCTAATCAGGACTACTGCTAAATTGATTAATATACAAGGTTACTGCCCTTTCCCATAACTGTAGGATCATATTGACCTCAGGTTGTTATAGTTCAGATCCTTTGTTTCTTGCAATCAAAATGCAACACAGATGTAGTCAGGAGTACAGGCATAACAGCACTACCCGATTATTTATTTTTAAAAAAAAGGGCACCACATAATGGGCCTTAATCTAAAGCTCTACTCCGGCTAAATGGATCGTATCTCTAGTTAACTGACATGGAGGATACCACTATTCAGTATCC
Organism: Rhipidocladum racemiflorum; assembly: GCA_036346355.1. NCBI lineage: Eukaryota > Viridiplantae > Streptophyta > Magnoliopsida > Poales > Poaceae > Rhipidocladum > Rhipidocladum racemiflorum. The sequence goes on from CM070572.1 coordinate 25,783,381, forward strand.
TACAATGCAGCTTTTTTTCCTATCACAAAGATTTACCTGGAAAAGAAAAGGATCTGGTTTGCCATATCGATAAAGGACTGCCACAATAGCAATGTTACCATCGTCATTGTAGTGAACCATATGGAGCTCCACTGCATACCTATCAGGATAAGACATGGTCCATACAATTAGTACAGAAGATAACCCATGCTTCGCAATAAACCAGGGAGTACATGGAACCTTTGGCCATTGATGGTGTGCTCTGAGGGAGAATGCCAATGCAATTGCTTCAGTTTATATTTCTTCCCGCCCACCTTCACAGTTCCAGCAGTGTCATTGTAACGCAGCTACATCAATCAATTAACCCAGATGATTTTATATTTACATATCCACTACTTGGAATTTGTCAATTTGGAGATGACATGTACAAAGTTGAACGGAGCATATTTCCTCTTTTTATATATATAAACTGATTCTTATAGTTACACCTACTTCATGCAAAATAGCACAACAGAATGGAGGAGATCAAATCCATACACACTATCCGAGTGAAACATGGATACATGATGCACAAGTAGCAAATAGGTAGTGATATCGGACAGCAGAGTAAAACAATGACATGTTCCCTCAGTATGAAGACAGGGCTTGTCATTCTTGTCTCAACACATTTTTTATTTGTTACTACAAATAACTGTTTGGTTCAGAGCAAACCTCAATGTTGAAGACATTGTCAACAATTGTAGCATTTGCAGAAGTATAATTCCTTTCAAGGGGCTCCAACTTTGGGTTGTAGACCGCATCATCTCTCACTATGTTAATTGGAGACTGGTGCATCCCTTTTGAGCAAAGTGTGAAATTAGGACTTAAGCTCCCCCAATGGTTCGGGCCAGTACTCCCACTGTACCCAAATCTCACGCCATCTGCTTTGAGTCAGAAAGTGTAGATCAGAATCAGTACAAACAATAAGGAATTTCGTGCAAATTCTATGAGCATTAGTGAAAAAAAAAATCACTCCGTGAGTTTCCTGTTTCCCCCTAATTTCATGACTCATGTGATTTTTTCAATTTTTTCACTATTTTTCTTGACTTTTTTTTCACTTCATGAAGACCTTCTAACAACATCATTTTTATTATCCAAAATTTCCTCCTCCATCACTTCTTGATTTTTTTTTTTTTTGGATTCTCCAAAATTTCCCTCTGATTATATTCTGAATTGATTATAATCTGGATAAAATTGAGGAACATGCATGGTTATTTATACTGATTTTTATGGAAGTTTTTATACATTTTGCCTTTAAGCTGGGCACTATGTTCCTCCGTTCAACAGAAATATCAAAAGAGTGATCTCTAGGTAATGAAGGAAGAACTGATAAGTAAGAAGCCATAAATATTAGCAAGGACCATTACATTTTAACATAGATAATTGGCAGATGATCTTTCGACTAGGTCAAAAAAGAGATCTCCATAAAAGCAGCTAAAAGACTAGAACAACAAACTAACTTAAGAGCCAAATGGAGAGTCTATTAGTTGAAATTCTCAAGAGAATGAAGGATAAAACTTGTGACACTGTCACATGGATGGTTCACAAGAAATCAACTGCTATACAACAGCGCAACAACGAACTATCTTAGGAGGAAAATGGAGACTCATTTAGTTATAATAATTATGAGAATGCAGGACCGATTGAACACATACCACTATCACATGCATGAGTCACAACAAAGCACAAATACAGCAGTGCAACATAGGTTGCACTTTTCTCAGCAGTCATCATCTATCCCTTGGTCCTCTGTTGAGAAATATAAACTGCTACCAATGGATGCAGGGAAACATAGAAGTACTTGCCCTCAAACCACAAGCAGAAGGCACATATATATAGGAACTAAATAGGCTTATGGCATTGTTACGGGCAAGCTTTGCGCTATCTGTTGAAACATGTCAGTCAATTCGGTGATATTGATGTTTTGGCCCTAACATAGTGTTAGAGGTGCTGACAGGGTATATTACAGGCGTAGGATTAGAGAGAATCCGGTCAAGGCATGAATGGCCGGTTAATCTCCTTCCTGTTTCGCCCTGCAGTTATTTCTTTCCTTCCTATTCTCTAGGCAATTAGTTGCTTGATTAAGTAAGTTAATTTCCTTCCAAAATAATGTAGCCAGATTGCTGAGGCTGTAGCCAGGAGAATGCTTAATAAAAGGAGAAGAATGAGCAGAGAAAAGACACGATTTAGTGTCACCAAACTTATCGGTTAATCTCCTTCCTGTTTCGCCCTGCAGTTATTTCTTTCCTTCCTATTCTCTAGGCAATTAGTTGCTTGATTAAGTAAGTTAATTTCCTTCCAAAATAATGTAGCCAGATTGCTGAGGCTGTAGCCAGGAGAATGCTTAATAAAAGGAGAAGAATGAGCAGAGAAAAGACACGATTTAGTGTCACCAAACTTATCTCAGGCGCGCCGTCGATAACCGGTCGGTGGCTCCGTATAGCCAACCTCTTCTCATATACCTACACCCTTCCTCACGGCGCCTCCTCCTGCAAGCTGCGGTCAACGGCCGGGCACGAGGGCGTACTCACGCGAACACTCTTATCACATAGTGTACTTGCCCTTTCTGTGGTTGAAAATAGTGAGGTCCTCCTTGTGGCCTCACATGATGATTACATCAATTTCTCATTCAATTCAGTGCCAGCTTGATCAAATAGATAACTCCTTCAAAAGACGTAAAATAAGACAAAACTTTCTTAGTAGCTATAAAATATCATAAGGTTACCAGAACAATGTAGGTACATTTTGCCCACTAGGAATTTATCTCAGAGATGCTGATAACCACACTTGAAGAGCACCGTATGCTTTTCAGACAATGAATTAACCTCACATCCAACTAAGATAATATTATAAGATCACACCAAGCAAAAACATCTTATGGACAGTCTTGTACATGACTGTTGAAGGTGATTTTCATGATCTTTCAACACTGAACTTTGGAACCAGTCTAAGATCAGATGAACAGTCTTAACACATTGTCAGTAGACAATGCCACACACACATCCGTAAAAATAGGTCAATAAGAAATGATAAGATGAACAGTCTTAACACATCGTCAGTAGACAATGCCACACACACATCCGTAAAAAAAGTCATTAAGAAATGAAATAAGGACACACACAAATTGCCCAACAAAAATTCAAACTAGCACAAATTTCCTAACAAGCTTTAACTTGATAGCACCTGTTCTTCTCTTCAATCACTGAAGAGTTTATGTAGGCAATATGATCACAGAAGATGAGAACTTCCCTTTCAGTTCCCTCACTAAAGAAGACTGCTTTCCAGTTTCCAATCTCGTATGTATAATAACAGTGAATGGTCTTATTCTGCAAGCTTCTACTGTGAATGCCATCTCTCTCTCTTTTACTTAAAAGAATGAAATCATTTTCTTAAATGAAAGCAATTGTTATGGTCCTATTCATGCTGGAAGGCTAACGTAAACTAAGATAACCATTAGCCAAATTGTTAACTAATTCACAATCCAAAATCCAAATCTTAGGCAGCACTAAGACGTGTGTAAAGGAATATGTCACCAGTAAGCGACAAGCTAAATCATTCAACTGATAGAATATATCCCCATTGTCCCTAATGCAGCATAAAGACCACAACTTTACAAGTTCCAGAGTTCAGAAAAGAATCTGGATTGAAGAAACAATATGTGCACCTTGAAGAACTCCCTCCTTAAGTGCTACTGTTAACGATGCCCCCATTAACTACTAGTTCAGCAGTGGGTGAAAAATTTGCCCATAATGTTAAAAACATGTATATAAGAACAGGGCAAGCCCAAAACTTTTCTGGACCTATGTCGACTGTAAAAAGACTTCAGGGTTTAGATTCAAAATCTTTTCTACGAAGAAGTACCTTAACTTGATCTTTATGACGAGAATCTTAAGACAGGCCAGCCTTCTACACTAACGTTGTCATACCACAAATCAAGTGACCAAAATCTAACCTATAAGACTTTAACCTTTAATTTTACAATCGTCTAATATATGTATGTGATACATTGCATATCTAAATATATACAGAACAGGAACATAAAATTTCTACATATGTACATCAGGGACAATGGACATTTGCATATACACTGAAATTCTAACTACTTATTTGTTAATCTAGGACATCAGAAAGCTATATCAAGCTGCTCAGCCTCCAATGCTATTTCATTATGCCTTGTGGATGGAAGTGTGAAAGGGGGATTATACTGCAGATTCAGCAAAACCCAGGATCAGGCAATGATCAATATTTGTTAATCTAGGACATAAAAATATGGATCAGAATCATGTTGAACAAGCTTTACCTCAACTTCCATCCCTGAGTCATCCTTCACCCGAAATTGGGTGTCTTTCTGGAGAGCTTCCCGCAATCTGGATCCCCTCTGACTTATGTCATCATCTGTAACGAAACCTGTTTCAACATCAAAGAGAGTATAAAGATATCTTGGTAGTGTGGTGGATAAATATTGCAGTGTGGATGGGAGTTTGTAACTATGCAAAATTGCACATCCTTACAAAATCAATAAAGAATGAAGGGAAGTCCTCCGGTTTCAAACTTTGAAGAGTTTTCAATATCTTATATTAATTTAGTAGAAAGAGAGGCTGTCAACCTTTTTGCTTCAGAACATAAAACAATACCATTAGAGATGCCTACTATTTTCAAACTGTTTCTATAGAGAAAGAAAGTAGAAAATATAATGGTTAATAATATAGAATTGTCTGTGCCTTTATACTATTTTGAACAAAAACAAACATGAATTCTAAAGAGTCTCTGGTAAGATGAAAGGGCAAGTACGTGGACCTTGTATTGATCAGACTACTTCACAAAACTTTCTGGTTAATATGAATTCGGAGAGCAGCATTACAGCTCACATCATTCTAAATTATTTCCTCATGAACTACAGAGTATGGTTAGTGATAATGCAAGGCACTCCATGCATATTTCATCCGTTTCAATTGTCAATTTCTCGGGCAAAGGAACATGAGTGATGGGCAAAAGAGAAGTTTTTCATGGAAAAAACATTACAAATGTGAAAAAGATGGTATCAACCACCACCTGGTTGCTTCAGAATTTAAAGAACAGCAATTAAGTTGTCGGTGTTTCGTGCACCGGCAATACGAATTTATGGTCGGATGGGGTCGCGCGCTCCCTCTCCCCGAATGGTCGACTCGAGGAGTCAGAAGATGTATACTGGTTCGGGCCGAATGTCCCTACTCCAGTTCGTGCGGTGTGAATGTATTGATCTTTGGGAGACGGACAAGGGGTGTACAGGCGAGGCGGACGGGTCCGATCCCCTTGAGATTTTCGCTAGAGTCGAGGCTACCTAGGAGACTGTTTCTCTTTTCTCCGCGCCCCTCCTCTCGGGCCTGCCTCTCCTTATATAGACGGAGGAGGCAAAGTTACACGGAGTTGGGAAGACTACGAGGAGAGGGGTCCGCACGTCTTGAGGTTTGGCTGCTGTCGTGTCCGACCAACCCCTGCCCGTCCCGAGGTCGGGTTGGTGGCTCTGTGGCGCTGATCTTGCGTAGTCTTTGTCGGTGGCGTGTTGCGTAGTGCTCTTGTCACTCGGTGGCTTTAATGGCGCTTGACTTTGCTTTGGCCTCGGAGTGGGCGTACTCCTCTGCGGTGTGCCAGGCGGACGGGGCGGGGCTTGACTTCTTCTGGCTCTTCCGACACTTTGGGAAGGAGCCGCCTACCCTGTACGGATGTCGAGGGGCGTTGCGCACAAGGTACGCGACATCGTGGGCCTGGGCTCGTCTTGCGCAGTGGAGCTTGAGCTTCAATATTAGCGGCCGGCGCATGCCGACCGCCGAGTCGGAGTCCGCCGACCGTCGAGTCGGCCCCGCAGTCGGGGCTCGTTCCCTGCGGCCCAAGTACCTTTCGGTGGTGCCGGGCCTCCGCCGTGATAGGTCAGCCCGTTCGTGCTTCCGGGCTGATGGGGGTACCCATGGTATGGATACTCGTCATAAGTACAGCCTTCAAAGTTCAAATGGGTATGCAAATGAAGAAAAGAATTAAAAATGGACCTGAAAAGGCTGCAACTATGATAATTTTGCTGGGCACATCATTGATGATCACAGAAAGGTAGTCTTTTGGAAGGGGCAAGTCTGAACCATATTTTGATGGCACCACAAAAGATATCTTCCACTGATTTTTATCAACTGACTGTAAGTGACAACACAAAAATTAAAGGGGAAGGTAAAAATTTTCAGTACCTTGTAACTGGTAAGGAAATAGTATCCTGAATCACCAAACATAGGCAATCAGAATTATGTCTCATGAGAAAGCCATGCAGAACCCACCTTCTTTGTTACCACTGGGGTGGTCCGTGGTCATGTCCATCTCTTCGCCACTGGGTTCACCCTTCCGAGTAAAAACAGGGGTTGTCATTTCCATTTGCTCAGCTGTCGTGTTCTGAAGGCAAGCATACAAAATAATAATAAGTATTCCATAAATTTCCTTCAACACAATTACCCAGTGGAGCACGGGATGGAATTTCTGACCGAGGGAGGAAGTGTACCAACTACCTTACCGAATAAGTAAGATGCCAGCACGTTGAATGACTGAGATGATCCATTGAGATCAAACCCAGTTCTTCCAGGCATCGTCGTCTCAGCAACATAGTACGACTGATCAAAATTTACGTCAGAAGAGAGCGGTATTACTCATCAAGTATCACAATTGGTTCCACTTCCACACATGCGTAAACGAACAATTCGTCGGATAATAACAACGATCACCTCCACTTCTCTGATCTCATACTCCACCTCGCTCTTCAGGACGCGGAAGGGGACCGTCTCGAGATCGGGAACCGCGAGAGCACGGGAATCTCAGTAAGCGCGTCGCAAAACCCTACTGAGGGTTTTGGGTCAAATAAAAAAAGGCACGGCGATAAAATCACCACTAAGAGCATCTCCAGCAGAGCCCCTAAACCAGCCCCTAAACCTTAAAATAGGGAGTGTAGTAAATATGACCCTAACTTGAATTATAGGGCTTTTAGAGGGGCCCTAAATATGACCCTAACTTGAATTATAGGGCTTTTAGAGGAAAAGATCAACTCCAGCAAAGACCCTAAATTATTAAAATTTATCAAATTGTTTTAGGGCCCATAGAAGAGTAACTATATTTAGCAACTCTATGATTGAGCCATATCTTCATTGAGTTTTAGGGCCTAATTGCTGGAGTGAATATTTCATTGAAGCCCTAAATCTAATTAGTTGGGGTCCTAAATTAAAATTTAAGGCTCATTTTTAGCGCCCTCTCTTGGAGATGCTCTAATCGGACATGAGGGCCTCCTCGAGGGTGCGCGGCTCGAAGCCGCGCGACGAGAAGGCGTACTTGGCGGCCTCGCCGACGAGGTCGGCGGTGCATCGCTATCTGCGAGGCGACACCGGATCTGGCGCCACGCCACGACGGCCGTCACAGTGAGGAGGCTCGCCTCGGACTTGTAGGGCGCTCGGTGGCGGAGCACAGGAGCGCCATTTGATTCGTCTCACCATTTGTCCACGAGCTGTGGTGTCCGGGAGTGGGGGCGGCTGCGTCGCAGACTCGCAGTGTCTTCTCTGCCGCGGCAGATTTCTACGGTTTCTAATTTTGTTTTCGGTATATAAAAATTTGAAATCTCATATGCGAGTGAAATCTGAAATCTCAATGAGATATTAAATTTTTAAATAAATTTTAAATACAAATTTAAAATTAAATTTAAAATCTGGTCATTTTTCAATCGAGAAATCCGAGATTTCGACTGTGCATGGTTTTGACCCTAATTCCAATCAAATCCGGCCAACAAAAATCAAAATCCGGTAAAAAAATGTCAAAATTTCAGTCGAAATCACTGAGATCTTACCGAAATTTAGATGGTTACTATAGCATTTTAATTTTTTTTAGCTCGCAAAAGAGATTTAGGATCTCAGGGACATCTGAAATCTAAAATCTCGGCCAAGATATCCGAAATCTCGCCGAGATTTAAATCCTTAGGCGGGAGCGTGAGGTTGTTTTGCTTGGCTTGCGGCAATCGGCGATTATTCAGTTTTAAGTGTTTGGGGTTGATAATTTTTCACTGTTCTGGCTCCGTAAACATTTTTTTCGTAAATAGCCGCTATAAAATTTTATTTGCGGATTTGGCCCCCTAGCGCAGGTCTGCAGCGGACGGATTGTGCTGCAGGCCACCTCCCCCAGCCCCACACGCGCAGACGCCGGCGAAACGATCTTTTGTGCTAGTGCGCTCAATCTGTTGCTTGTTCTTTCGCGCTAGCTGCTTAATCCGTTGCTTGTTTGGTTCGAGGTTGAGCTCACCCGCCGCCCTAAGTCAATAGTCTTCCTAACTTCTATTCCCTTTTTTTGCTCTAAGGTGTAGTTGAAACATTAGGTCTTTGCTTCGATCGTCAAAATTCGTTCAACATGAAGAAGAAGAAGGCGCGCAGAGTTCAAGTTCAAACCCCTTGCTCCGAAAAAAACTGACCAATAAATTTGGTAGGCTTGCAATGGAGTGTTTCCACTACAAGCCAAATTTCCCCATTTTTTCTTTTTTTCTTTTCTTTTTTGCTATTTGTTTAACCCAAGCTGATTCAACAGACAATAACTTTCGCTGTACAATTCCAAATTCTTTTTTTATATATTCATAATAAAAATTAGTGGTTAAAGTTGTATTTTGCAGACCATGTCGATGATCAAAACAACAACTATTTATGACCGGAGGAGTATAATTCTTGGCATATCTTATGTGTATATACACACACATAATAACCATACAGGACGATCCATTATGATGGATGACTATTGGGACAACCAAGCAGCTTGTTTTCAGGGGAGATCTAGAAAAAAAAATGTCATTGTTAGGTATATATGAGTAATGATACTTTGTAATATCATTATAAGTATTCATTATTTTATTGGTTAAATCTAGATGGTATTAAGATCATTTTAACCCAATTCTTATATGCTGGATTCGCCGACTATTAGATAATGCACCACACTGTCTAAGTTGTTGCCACAAGCCGTAGCGCTTGCGTGTGGAGTCGGGCGTGCACAACGGCCTGCAACGGAATTTGGATATTCTTAATCAAAACTAAATTTTATTTATAATTCATAATCTACATAATTTACACAAATTTAGAAAGTTGTTTCATTGAATTTGGAGTTGTATAGCAAAAGTTATTGTCTGTTGAATCAGCTCGGGTTAAAAAAACAGCAAACAAAATGGAAAAAAAAAACAAAAAAAAGGGGAAATTTGGCTTGCAGTGGAAGTACTCCGTCCGCTCTGCGCTAGGGGGCTAGATCCGCAAATAAAATTTTACAGCGGCTATTTACGAAAAAAAAATATTTATGAAACCAGACCAGTGAAAAATTCGGGGGTTGAACGGTGACTTGGCAAATGCCGAATGCAATGGTGGTCTTTTCTTCTTTTTTTTTCTTCCTTCCTTTCTTTCTTTTTCTACTGGAAATAGTTACCACAGTTATTTTAAAGAATACACTCCTCCGAAACATTGTATTATTAAATCTTAGATTTTTATTCAACCCGTGTCTTGGTATCTTTTGCCTTTCGAATTTCGTGTAAGCGTTGAAGCTCTTGCATTCCAAGTGACTATTGATAAAGTAGCTTACTAAGCTAGCATACATGATCCAACTTCTCTTGTGGAAGTGTTGGAGGAAAAATTTTGGATGTTGTATAGATCAAGTTCGGACGAAAAATCTTATGTTATTCTAGACTAATGGTTCTTTATCATTAAAATCCTATAAGGCTCTCTGATGACTAATTTCAATATTAGAGGTGTAGATCGGTGAAGAGATACTAAAGAGAAATTTGTGCTCTCTTGAAAGTGGAAAAGGATCAAAGAGGACGAGCTTTTGCTGTTGCATAAGAAATCCTTATCAAAACTAAAAGGACTAGATTAGCCATCTTGATTAAAGTCAATAATAATTATCACAGCCAATCCCGGCGAGAGGGTTTCCGGCGGAGGAGGGAGAGATTCGCCGGAGATGGATGACTCGGCAACTGTGGTCTTCGACGTCCAACGGAGGGATCTCCGTCAAGATAACCCTGAGGTGCGTCTCTCTCCTTACCGATCAGCGACATCTGGAAGGCCCAGATTGGCGAATGGTGTACACGCTGCGCTAGTGGAAGGGCAGTTTCGGGAAGAGCTTTCTTCGGGCCCAGGGGCAGTTGAAGGAGAGGAAGATCTCGAAAATTTCTTCGGCCAACTCTGGTTAGTTCCCGATCCCTCTCCTTCTCAACCTAGGGTTCCGACGGCGCATCAAGCGCTCGTCTGGATCCGCCGTGATCTCGTCTCCTCTGGTAGGTTTTCGATCTCTGATTGCATCCCTGTTTCTTCGGGCGATTTCCTTCTTCCTCATCCTCGTTGTTTGAGTTTTGCTAGAGATTTATGTGGGAAGGGAAAGGGGAATCCATCATTTGAATCAATAGTGAAGATGGCAAATCAGGGATGGCATCAGTGGGGGAGAAGCGGAGGTGGTGATGGTTATCGTGGATGGCGTCCCCCTCCTCCTTTCAGAGGCGCAAGGATGCAGCGAGGCCGCTTCTCCCATCGAGGTCAGAATCAATGGACTCCACCGACACACTTTTCGGATCATCCAGCGGAACGTCCTCCTCTGAATGCACAAATGCAACGTCCGCAAGCACAAGGTTTAACTGACAAGTCCCAGAATCCGGTGGTGAACCAGAACAAGGTGGCCAAAGGTACTCCTCAATCTGAGTCAGTACAGATTGCTCCTTCATATGTCAAATCAATCTGCTATAACTGTGGGGAACCGGGGCATCTAGTTGGTAATTGTAAGAACCCGAAACTCTGTTTTATCTGCGAAGAGCCTGGTCATCAAGTATAGGTGTGTCCGTCCCGAATTAAACCTCAACAATCAGCTCGATATGTAGGCAGTGGGGCTAATGGCTTGGGTTTCTTTCATCTTGAAGTTCCTGCTGCTAGTAAAAGTGCTGATTTCAGATTCAATAATTGTGGGATTATTACAATTGATCAAGGGGATATTACTTTGGCTGAACTAGAGAAAAATTTAGCAAATATATTTGAGGCGCATTGGCCTTGGCAGATCAGGCAATTGGAGGACTTTAGGTTTTTAGTTCGATTCCCCCCTCAAAAGAAAGTTGCAGATCTGGCTCTTTTACCTAGTTTTAATTTGAATAAATCTGGAGTGACAGTTTTTATTAAAGCTTGGAAAGGGGAAGTAGATGTATTTGATGATCTTCAGGAGGTTTGGATCCAAGTGAGAGGCATCCCACCCAAATGGTGTACATGGAAAGTTTTTGAACAGGTTGCTTCATGTTTTGGATTACTGGTTAATGTTGATTGGAATGGTCTGTTTAAAAGCTTTTATGAGGTTGTTAGAATTCAAATTGCATGTAGAGATCCCGGTAAAATTCCACAGCAAAGACTGATGGGAGCTGAAAAGATTCTGTTCATGATAAATATAGTGGTGGAGAAAAAAGAATTGAATCAGGTAGATGAGAACAAAGACTTGAAGGAAGATAATGAGGATGATTTTGATGATTTAGATGATGATGAGGGGAAATCTGAAGAAAAAAGAGATAAAATGGACACTGAACAGGATCTTAACGCATTTGGACAGTCTCAAATTGGATCTTCTAGCAACCAATGCGACAAGTCAGATAATAGGACTATGGATGTTGTTAAAGGAAAATCTTTGCATTTAAGTGGTACAGGAAGTCTGAACATTGAGAATAGTTCTTGGTTTCAAATGCTCCAATCCAATATGAACAAAGCCTGCAAAGATGAGATAGTTGATGATGGTAAAGTTTTTAATCTGCTTAGGGAGTTAGAAATGATTGATATTGAGGAAGAGACTGATGATGTTAAAGATGTGACAAAAACTCAAGAGTTGGTTGATGGTGGTTCAATGGTTCACAAAATAGATGATAAACTACCTTCTCAAATATTTCCCACTCAGGATGATGAAATCAGTAAAAAAAGGGAAAAATGCTAGGAACATTATTGAGATTGATCAGGCTGATGAGGGTGTTGGATCATTGAGAGACTTGGAGTTTATCAAGAGACAAAGAAAATGGGGTCCGGTGGAAGGAAAAAGAAGAAGTAACAGGGTGAGTAATCAAGGTAAATCAATTCTATAGAAAGCTCAAGAACTTCAGCAGCAAAAAAATTTAGAGAATTGTCCAAAACCTAAAGGGGCATCAGGTAAAAGTTCTTTCGATTCTATTTCTGTTTTTGAGTTAAATGCTCTAGCTAAAAAAGTAGGTATTGTGATGGGGAAGTCAGATATTGAAAAAATGGATAATATTACTATTTGTAAAGAAAATGATGCAATTAGAATGGATAGTTTTGAGCATAACATCTCTGTTGGAGATTGCTCTTGTGATAAAGAGCATGATACCATGTGTATTGAGGATAATCAGGTTGAAAAAAGTATAGATAAAGAGACACCTTCTAGTCCTCTGCTGGAGGATAGTGATAATGAATGTTGTTATGATAATGATAATTCTTTTGAAGGATGGACTACTTTAGGTAAGTTTAAACGGGGCAAGCACCCTAGGAAAAACAAGTTGAAATGAAAGGTCTATTTTGGAATATTAGAGGCTTGGGGCAACCTGGGAAGACTCAGTGTATAATGGATCTTATTGTTAACCACAGACTAGATTTTGTTGGCTTACAGGAAACAAAAAGAGAAGATTTTAGTATTTCTTTTCTTAATAAAATTAGTGGTTCAAAGAATTTCGAATGGCATTGGTTACCAGCCAAATCCACTGCTGGTGGTATTTTGGTTGGAATTAATACTGATTTAATGGATGTGGTCCACGTGAAGGTTAAGGAATTTTCTGTTCAATGTTTAATTAAGAATAAAGAGGATGATTTTATTTGGAGGCTCGTTACGGTGTATGGATCTCCTTATGAGGAGGGTAAACAAGCTTTTATCTCTGAGCTTCATGAAACTCTTTTGGCAGATGATCATGTACCACTTATCTTTGGGGGGGATTTTAATTTGGTTAGATTTCAATCGGATAAAAATAATGGTAAAATAGATCATAAGTGGTGCGACAAATTTAACGAATGGGTGGAGATGTGGGGTTTAATAGAGGTGTCCATGGCTGGAAGGCGGTTTACTTGGTCCAATAATCAATCTAATCCTGTCATGTTAGTTAAAGACAGAGTTTTTTGTAGTACTTCTTTTGAGGAAAAATTCCCACTAGCAATGTTATTTCCTCTTGCTAGAATTGGAAGCGACCATACCCCAATTCTGTGGGACTCGGGGAATGGCATGATTCATAAGAAACCCATTTACAAATTTGAGAAATGGTGGCTTCTTCATGAAGAGTTTAAAAATGTGATTTATAAGGTTTGGAACTACCCCTGTAAGAAGATGAGTGCTATTGATAAATGGCAATTTAAAATTAGAAATGTTAGGAGAGTTACTAAAGGTTGGAGTTTAAATATAGATTCTGAACTTCGGAAGAAGAAGAATTGGTTGTTAGAAGAGTTCAACAAACTAGATGTTCTTTCTGAAACTAAAACCCTTACTACCATAGAGAAAGATAGATGGACAAATGCTAGAAAAGAGATGGAAAAAATTTGGGCGATGGAGGAAACCAAAGCTAGACAAAGGGCTAGAGAAAAGGATATAAAAGAAGGTGATAGGAATACTAGATACTTTCATGCGGTTGCTAATCAAAGAAGGCGAAAAAATTATATTGTCTCTCTTGAAGGGCATGATGGACCCGTCTATGATAATGATGGTATGATTAAAATTGCATGTGACTTTTACAAAAATCTTTTTGGTTATGAGGCTAAGCCTAACATCGATATAGGAGATAATTTCTTTCATATGAATGATTTGATTACAGTGGATGAGAATTTGGCTCTAGAAACTTCTTTTAATAAAGAAGAGATTAAGAAAGCAGTTTTTGATTCTTATGCTGATGGTGCTCCTGGCCCTGATGGAATTCCTTTCCTTTTCTATCAAAAATTCTGGGATGTTATTAAAAAGGATCTTCTAGATTTGTTCAGAGATCTAGAAAATGGAGAATTAGATTTGTTTAGACTCAACTTTGCTATGATATCTTTGATCCCTAAAGAGAACAATGCTAAAAATATAAAACAATTCAGACCTATTAGTTTGCTAAATTGCAGCTATAAAATTATTACTAAGGTGCTTACTAATAGGATTGGTCCTATTTGTGATAGAATCATCCTTAAGAATCAATCAGCTTTTATTAAAAATAGATTTATTCTGGAGAGTGTTGTCACTGCGCATGAGGTGATTCATAAGATTCACAAAAAAAAAGGAAAAGGTCTAGTACTTAAACTTGATTATGAAAAAGGCTATGATAGGGTCAATTGGAGTTTCTTACTTGATACTTTGAAAAAAGGGGCTTTGGGAATAAATGGCAAATGTGGATTGCCTCTATTCTGTTTAAAGGCTCTGTAGGAGTCAAAATTAATAATGATGAAAGTAATTTTTTTCAGACTGGTAAAGGTCTGAGACAAGGCGACCCTTTATCTCCGATTCTATTTAATCTGGTTGTTGATGTCTTCTCCAGAATTTTACTCAAAGCTACTGATTGTGGTTTGATTGATGGCTTATGTAAGGACCTCTGTCATGGGGGTGTTATTAGTTTGCAGTATGCTGACGATACTCTTCTTTTTGTTGAGAATAGTGAAAAATCTGTTTTACATCTTAAGTGGTTCCTTACTTGTTTTGAGCATATGTCTGGTATGAGAATTAACTTTCATAAAAGCGAATTAATTCCTATGGGTTGTGATGTCCATGAAACTAACAAATATGAAAGGATTCTTGGTTGTAAGGTTGGTTCTTTCCCTATTAAGTATCTCGGTATTCCCCTACATTACGATAAAATCAAAAAAGAAGACTTTCAACCTCTGGTTGATAAAATAATGAAGAGAATTGCAGGTTGGAGAGGCAAACTTCTTTCTTATAGTGGTCATTTAATTTTGATTAAGTCTTGCCTTTCTAGCATTCCTTTGTATTTGCTTTCCTTTTTCAAATTTCCTAAGTGGGCTCTAGACATTATAAATTCTCGCATGGCTAATTGTCTCTGGAATGATTTTGAGGGTCATAGTAAACTCCATTTAGCTAATTGGAATCTGGTTTGTATGGAGAAAAATTACGAATGGCTTGGTTTGCCTAATCTTAGAGACCTTAATATGTGTCTGTTGGCTTCTTGGGTTAAAAGGTTTTACTCCCAAGAATCTAGACAATGGAAAGAGTTAGTTAAGGTTAAATATAATACGGAGTGCCCTAATATGTTTCATTGTAATTCGGATCATACCTCAATCTTTTGGAAAGGTGTTCTTTGGGCTATGCAGGCCACTAAGTTTGGCTATAGATGGAGTGTAGGGAATGGCAATAAAATTAGATTTTGGGAGGATATTTGGTTTGGATCTTCTTGCCTAGCCATCCAATTTTGGGATCTCTATGTTTTAGTCAATGAAAAAGGAGTTTCGATTGCTGACATTTGGGACGGTGCTAATCTGAAATGTACGTTTAGGAGAACTTTTTCTGAGAGTATGATGAATAGATGGTTTGAATTGATGGAAGTTTCCAAAAGCATAAGAGTTTTAGAGGAGGAGGATGCTTTAGTCTGGCAGTATAGTAGTAATGGGATTTATTCCGTTAAAACTATGTATGATGTTATTAATTTCAGGGGTGTTTTGCCTGTTTTCCTTCCGGTAATGTGGAAGCTGATTGTTCCCCCTAAGATTCATCTCTTTCTTTGGCTCCTTCCGCATAATAAAATTATGACTAGAGACAATTTGTGGAAAAGAGGGATAGATAGAGGATCTTTGTGCTGCTTCTGTAATGAGGATGAATCGGTTGCTCACCTTTTCTTTGACTGTATTGTAGCCAAAAATACTTGGAGCATAGTTAGAGATTTTTTTCAATTGAATATTGGTCACAATTATGATTCAATGGCTCACTTTTGGATAAGCAATAAAAGGAATGCTGCCTTAAATACCAGATGTGCTGCTATCTTGTGGAGTCTATGGAATTGTAGAAATAACTTGGTTTTCCTTTCTCAGAAATGGTCGAGTATAAAGATTATTTGGAGAAAGGTGTTCTGCTCTCTAAAAGAATGGAGCCCACTATACAAAGAGGGCATGATGGATCAGTTGAATCTTCTATGCAAGGAGTTGGAGGCGAAAATCAGAGCTCCCCTGTTGTTGGCTTTGGGACAAGCATAGTCAAGAATGAACTTTTGGTGAACAAGGAATACAAAGATGAGATGATACCTGATGCTGTGATTCCTTTGGCTAAATACTTTAAGGAGTTGGTGGATGCCAAGAAATGGTCTGATTGATGATCTTGCTATTGGATGTTTGTGAGGGGTTGAAAGCTTTCTGGAAATCTGTTGGAAGTTGTTCGTGAGACTTTGTGGCTGTTGGCCTGTTTTTGTCTAAGTTTAGTTTTGGCTCTAGAAAATAACTTTTGAGATTGATTTGTAACAGCGCCTGTATGTGTAGGCCGCTGGTGGTTTAGAATGTCTTTTTATGCTTTTGATACTTGTGTGAACCTGTTGGTGCTTTGTAGCGCCGACTGTTAAAACTTTGCAGTTTCATTAAATGGAACTGGGACATCAGTTGAATGTCCTTTTGATCAAAAAAAAAAATTATCACAAGCACAAAAGCCAAAAACAGCTTATCAGTTTGGGTCGACAACTACTATATTTTCACAAGCTCCAAATACTCCTCTAGAATACGTACAGCCAAACACTATCAATTTTGGCTAAAGATTTTTTTTAAGCACATGGTTTGTATATATGAATATTATGTGATTGAATTTTTTATAAAAAATACATAATATTACATTTTTACAACTTTTTTAAAATATATAATAAGAGAATTTAGTGGTCAAGAAGTATTATACTAATTTAATTTTTTTTTAAAGAAAACGTCACCCTCTTTTGACTGGACGGAGTGGTAATTTAAAATGATTTTTGAATGAAGAGCTCCTCGTTTAAATGTTGGAATATTTGACTGCCCACGTAGCGTCGAGCTTCTCACGAACCCGTCAGACTGTCAGACCCAGCAACCCAGTCGAACCTGGGCGGGGTGACCAAATCCGATCCCGTGGCCACGGCCAGCACACAAGTCACAACCAGGGTTCACAAAATTGATGAAATTTTGTTCGTATCGCTACGGTTCGATAGCAAATACCGATCGATAAACTGGTCACATTTAAAAGAAAATCCAAACAAATTCAAAAAAAAAAATTACATGTCACAAAACCGATCGAAAATCGGTGAAAATCGCTCAATTTTCGTCAAAAATCGCTCTAAAAAAAATGACCGCAGAAAAGTTCAACAAATTTGTCAATTTTCCACGATAATCATCGATTTCCCACGATAATCATCGATTTCCCATGATAATCAGTCGATTTTCCACGACAATCGACGATTTTTGATTTTTTTTTTTAAAAAAATTGAATTTTTAGTTTATGTGATTTTTAGCGATTTTCGGTTGAAAATCGACGATTTTCGGTGCCGACGCAATAGCGAAATTCGTGTATTGAACGATAAGGTGAACTCACCTTGGTCACAACACCTCCTCTTCCTCCTCGGCTTCCACAGCCACTCCTCCCCCGCAAATGCCCACCACAGCTCCACCCACCTCCCCCTAAACCCCAGCCACCCTAACCATGGCTGCCACTGCCTACCTGTCGTTCCACCTCCGCTTCCGGCCGCTTCCCCCTCATCACCGTAGGCCCCATCGCCATGCCCCCTTCCTCCTCTCCCTTCCCACCCTCCTCCGCCTTCCCACCACCTCCGCGGCACCCATAGCCAGCCGCCACCCCTATGGTGCCCCGCCGTGAGGGCGCGTGCCGGCACCATACAGGCGCCGACCGCCTCCCCTCCGACGTGCGCAACCGCGCCATGGACGCCGTCGACCACTTTGGCGGCCGCGTCACCATTGGGGACGTCGCCTCCTGCACCGGAATGAAGCTCGACCAGGCTGAGCGCGCGCTCTAGGTCCTCGCTGCCGACACCGGCGGCTTCCTGGAGGTGCGCCTCTGTTAGTGCTCCTTTACCTCCTTCGTGGCTAGCCTTGGCCCAGCGGCGATCTGAGCGTGAAACTATTGCGAGTTGTGTAGGTGTCGGAGGAAGGGGAGGTGTTGTACGCCTCCCCAAAGACTACAAGGCGAAGCTGGCTGGCAAATCATTCATAATGCGGGTCGAACTGCTGGTCAACAAAACTAAGGTCCCGTTCGTTTCAGCTTCTGGACAGCTTCTGCTTTAATAAAAGCGGATTATTTGCCGAACAGGAGGATTCTGGACAGCTTCTCTGAGAATTAGAAGCTGGTTTCTATATAGAATCAGAATCTAGCTGAAACCTGATTCTCACTGATTCTTGCTGATTCTCGCCGGCTTAGTCCGGAACCTAGAAGTTGCAGCCAACTTGATCCGATTCTCTCATAATCAGAAGGATCTTTTTTCATAATACATAATCCATAATCCAGAAGCTTAGACGAACGAGGCTAAGGTGTTTGAGAGATGAAACTGATTTTTATTGATTTCTGTGAGCTGATGCTGATTTTGGTTGTGTTTTGCTTCTTTCCAGGAAGTCGGTGCGTGCATCATTCGGTACTGCGCTCATTGCGTCCATTGTGCTCGTATACACTACCATCATTGCCATTATCTCAAGCTCGAGGTATGTTTTGATTGCAAGGTAGAATGTCTGTGTGCTAATTACTGTATGTTGTACTGCCCAAAGCAATTATGGCACCAACTCTTCATCTTTATCAGGCATTCAATTCCCTGAAGTGACTTAGTGAATTAATGCATAAAGTACATAGTGAGAATGACAAGCAGCTTTAGTCGATATGGACTGTACAGTTGTTTGGAGGGACTTTTATTACTCTTTGTCTGGAAAGTACCAACTCTTCATGTATGGGTTTGGGACGTTGTACATAAACCTGATAGGTCGAAACTTGAGTGAGGTGAGTAGTGGTTTCCTAGTTCATATGCATCATAAGGTTCTAAAAAGAACCCAGTTTGCTGGGGCTTAACCTACAACAGCAAGTGGGATTATTATTCAGCTTTATCATCACTTGTCAACATCTACAACAATAAGTGGCTATTGGTATGAAATGAAAATAGATGCTAACCTTGATAATTAGTATTGTTCATATCTTGCTTTTGCATGCTTCAGTACTTGTTGCTACCTTCTTTTTGCGAGGGTTACTATCAATTTAAGTTGGTTGTCATCCTGTCATCAACTTCCTCTTGGTACTCATTGGAGACACCAGTTCATGCTTGGCTAGTTGACATTTATTTTAGTAACTTGAACATCTTGTTTTCTTTATTTTTATTTGAAGTGGCAATGTGGCATAAATTTAGCTAGCATTTCCTGTCTTTTTCAGTTGCTCAGTGCACGTGACATGGCTCGATGGAAGGTGATTACACGAGACGAGATTGTTTTCGCCACCAAAAAGGATCTGTTGGGTCAGGATTATGATCAGCCAACGACTGGGAAAGGAGATTTAAGGAGCTTGGGTCAGACTGATGGAAATGATGGATCTACTTGACATTCATATTATCTCTGCCATTCCTTCGGTCCCCTGGATGATTATTTTGATCTGCATCCAATTGAATGGAGGATAGATCTGACTGAACCATTCAACCAAGTGGGCAGAATGCCTAGCTGAGAGACTGGATAGTTCCGAGAGCCACTGATAGGCATACAGCTATTCGGCCGTGAAAATTTTGCGGAAGCTGTTGGTTTAATTTCATCGACCAATGTCTGCAGCTGCTGTACATATCTGTAGCATTTAGCCTGCACATTTGTATAGGTAGTTCAATGCACAGGATCAGCGAATCAAATTTCAGAATTCGACACCACTCTATGAATGGAGGGCCTGCGGGGCATGTAAAAGAATATGCTGTTTTACTGGGGCCTAAGACTTTTGCATTCTGGAATCTGGATTGATGACACTTTGCTAGTGATAATGTCAAATTCCATGTTTTACACGTAGGCATGTTTTAAGAGCCTTCAATGAATCAATTCATGATTGGGAGTAGCAAACTCTGGTGTTAACCTGACTAGTCATATGCCCGTGCGTTTGCTACGAAAAACAAAATTGATAACGAAAAATAAAGATTAAAAAAATAAAAAAAATATTATTTCATAAGATCAAACATCTATCTTTAACGCTTCGTTTCTTGCAAAAGCTGGCTAATTAAAGATCAAACATCTATCTTTAACGCTTCGTTTCTTGCAAAAGATGGCTAATTAAAGCAACGCTTCGTTTCTTACGTAGGGCAATTAAGCAGGGCAATTAAGCAGGACAATTAATGTGACGTGGGAAAAAACTCTCACTTTATATAGTAGAGATTATCTGAAGATGTGTATCATCACCTCTCTGTACTTGTCTACACGAGCGATACAAGATCGCATAAAGAGCTCCAGACATCACAGTAAAACAAGATAATTGTCAAGCCCAAAACGAATGTAATGTACTGATTACTTGCTATTTATTATCCACCAGTAAATAATTACAGTCTGCGCGACTGTTTCTCCCTTTGTGGGACTAAAGAAATGGAATTATGATGAGTTAGTGATGTCCAAGCTTCAGTTAGTTCTAATGGACTAATTAAACAAAACGAATCCAGTTTCAGTTGCTCCTGAAGGCTACCATCATTCCCCCCTCGCTGCAGTTGTCATCAGCAGACAGCAGCTGATGCTCTCAGGATAAGACGAAAGCGACCGATGCGATGGCCATAGATGCAAAGAAATGAATCACCTGCCAAAACACCAAAGCCAGGTGGTGACTTGTCAGTTGTCACGTTTCATGCAAAAGCATAGGTGCACAACAGAACATATCAGTATAATGTTCTTGGCTAGATAAGGATTGTAATATTTGATGATGCATTTGCTTAGTGCAAGCAGAAGGAGAATCGTGTGTGACAGTGCAGATTACGTCGTCGTCCTCCTGGCACTTGCTCAGTTAACTTGGTGGAGAATTTCCTAATCCATGCATGGCATGTAGAAAGTTTGCGAGAAATATACGTGCAGAACTTGTGCTAAACAAGTATGATCTGACGAATCAACGAGAATAGATCGGTACCTGCCGTGCTCCATGTGACACCATGGGCGGGAGGTATCCGCGCAGCCCGACGTTGTACACCGGCGTGCCGTCGGGGTAGAAGAGCCCGTAGTTCCGCTCCGACGCCGGCCCGGGCTTGAGGTTCTCGTTGAACAGCGCGAAGACGTAGACGTCGATCGGCGATGACGGCCGCAGCGGCGTGCCCTGCTTCATCTCGATCCTCCGCAGGAGGTTCCCGATGTACGTCCCGGCGTACTCCGGCGTCGCGCCGACCTCGTCGGGGTCGCCCCGGGACGGCCACCCGGTCTCGGAGACCTTGACGTCGATGTCCGTGTGCCCCAGCGCCTGGATGGCCGTGTACACGGCGTCCACCTGCGCGTACAGCATGTTGTCGTAGTTGAGCCGCGTGCCGGGGTCGGTGACGCCGGCGTTGGGCTGGAAGAGCACGTACTCCAGCGGCACGCGCGCCGGGGCGTCCTTGTAGGCGAAGTACGGGTAGCAGTTGATCAGGAACGGCGCCCTCGTAGCCGACAGGAAGCTCAGGAACGGCTGCACGTGCGGCACGGCGGCCGGGTGGAACGCGCCGGCCGACGGTGGGAAGGAGACGCCCATGATGTCCAGCGAGTGCGCGGTGGTGACGGTGACGCGGCCCTGCAGGCCGAGCGCGCCGAGCGCCTGGTGCACGGTCTGCATGGCCGGGAGGAGGCTGGCCTGCAGGGCGGTGTCGTTGCCCTTGAACACCTCGTTGCCCACGGTGATGCAGGTGATGCGCGCGCCGGCGCGGAGGTGCTGCACGACGTGCTGCTGGAGCCACGCCTGCGCCGCCGCGGGGCTCACCATCGCCGGGACGGCCTCGTTGCCGATGCCCACCACGAACTCGACGCCCGTGCCGAGGAACGCGCGCAGGACGTTGGGATCGGCGTCGTAGAGCTTCACCTTGCTGATCTTGAGAGACCGGAGCAGCCACGACACCCGCGCCGGCGAAGGGAGGTTGTTCGCGATCTGGCCGTAGTTGACCCCGATGGACAGGGCCTCGGCTACCAGCACTTGCCCTGAAATTGTCCTCAATATTAAGGATTTGTATGCAAAACTGAGGCTATTAATCGTTGCATTTCATCCAGTTTTGGTGAGTGATCATCATTTTCGATTGATGCTACTAATTGAAAGTAGTGAAGCACGAAATTGCACTCATGTACAAATAGTTTGATCATTCCTGATTGAGATAGAAACATTGCAATGGCAGCACAGCCTAGAAGAAGTCAGTCATACTCGATATGCATGCCATCAGTACAAGGAGATCGACGACACTAAAAGAATAAGCAATCTAGGTACACCTCTCTACAAATATACAACAGTACAGGTACAACCATACAGAGAGTACGTGATCCAATGGAAGCAAGATTTCACCGGACCACATGGGGTCATGTGGTGGCTGAGCCACTGGGGCGTCCTGCCAAGAACTAATTAATACTAAATAACCCAATAATTCCAACACCACGTCTACTTTCAACTATTGGCAAGTTGCTACTCGCCGGGAGTACACCAAATTTAGCTGGCGACCGCGGAATAAAAAACTAATCAAACAGTTACTTTGAGGAGAAAGCAACCGCAGCCCAGGACCAGAGATCAGATGCGCGAAATCGGAGAGAGAAGAGATGGAGCGAGCGGAGGTAAGGCAAACACCGGGCATTTTCGGTTTGTAAAGGATGAAGAAAGTTGATGTGATGATTCGGTTTTGTGGCCATAATTGTCGGTGCCTTACGTCATGGAGCACCTAGCTTAGGGGAACAATTCATGCCATCTCAGCTGTGTCTGTGTACTAGTTAAACACCTAGATTAGATTAAGCTTCTCTAGGATTAATCTCGCCAGATACATCTGCTAATCTAAGCTAGATACTCTCAGCAAACGCACCTAGCCGATTAATCTCGATAATAACAGCAAATGCAACTAGTAATCACCAATTCAAGCGGTAACACGTTTCTTTCTTGAAAAGTAGAAAGAACTTTTCTTTTTGAAGGCAAAACTAGTAAGGGCTTGAAGAGATGCTCTGTATATGCATGTACTCGGGATGTTTTAGGGAGTGTATAGTCATCATCCGGATGTTTTTGTCCTAAACCAATCGCGCAAGCAGGAATCAGGAAGCCAGGAACGAAACTCTCGCCATTCGATCGAGCTCCAAGATTGGTGATGCAGCTCGAGCGGAGCCAAAGATCGGCGATGCAATTATCAAGAAGAGTGCACAGGAGCAGCAGGCAAATGAATTAACCATATCCTATGGCGCAATTGGCACGCGAATTCAGAGAAAGAGAGAGAGAGAGAGAGAGCGCTTAATTTACAGGATTTTGCGCGTAGATTGATAGTCACCTGTGAGGAGGACGGGGAGGAGCAGGAGAAAGCGGGCAGCCGCAGCAACGGAGGAAGCACTCGTCGATAGCTCCCGAGCTGCTGCCATATATCCACTCGATGAAGCCGCGCGCGCCACTAAACAGAGAGAGGCCGAGCAGAGGAGGAGGAGGAGAGCAGACTGAGGCACTGTCTCGCTGCACACGTTGCCGCTGTATGCGCGCGCGTTTTCTGTTGCGTCTACTTGGATCACGCCCGCGAATGGCTTGAGTTGACGAGGCTAGCTAGCTATTTAAGCAGCGGTGCGGTATATGCCAACAACCAAGTAGGCAGAGGCAGGAAGGGAGAGCTGTGCCTGGCCTGATTTGCGCGCGCGTGGCGGTGGGAAGCGCGGAGGAAGGAGAGGGGACGGGGGCCGGCGCCATGTCGTAAGTCGTTACGACCCACCCACTAATTAAGCGCGGAGGAAGAAGAGAGGACGGGGGCGGTAACAAAACGAGCTGGTACTTGTAAAGTACTCCCTCCAGTTTGATAATAGATGTTATTTTGGACATCGATACGGTTTTAGAAAGTTGTAATTAGGCCCTGTTTGTTTGTCCTATGAATTATATAATTCAGCTTATATAAGTTAATGGGGAAACAAACAGCCTAGATTATAATCTAGATTATATAATCTAAAGCATGAGATTATAATAATCTATAAGCAGCCATTAGGGTGCTTATATAATCTCAAACTAATAATCCAACACAGTAATAATCCAGGAAAACAAACAACCCGCCGGCTTATTTAAAGGTAGCTTATATAATCCAGCTTATATAATCTAACACCAAAAAGCTGGATTATATAAGCTGGAGAAGAAAACAAACAGGGCCTTAGTGAGAGGCTTCTGTATATCACTATTTGAAAGTTGTACGAAAATTAAAACACCAATCAAAAGATAGATAATAGTTACTTACTCCCTCTGTCCCACAAAGAGTGTATTTCTAGGATTTTTAAGACAGATTAGTGTGCAAGGTAAATGACCAATGTGACCCTCATTACTCCATACACAAGCATGTTGGTGCTTCGGTTTCCACAAGCACTTAAATGAGCATACATACACTTACAGCTAGGCCCTACGGACTAGAAATGTACTCTTTGTGGGACAAAATTTGAACACTAGAAATGCACTCTTTGTGGGACAGAGGGAGTATTCTTTTACCTATTTTAAAATTCATACACCTTAAATGGAGAAAGCAATGCTTAGAAATACTACTCATATAAATATAGTATCATCGAACGCGCGTTAACTACCCACCGCTGCATGCAAGCGCGCAAAGCAGAGCACGGGACACTCACCCGCCTGCTCCCTTCGCGGCAGCTGCCTCTCCCTCGACTGTTCCTCTCGTCCCTACCATCCTTCCTGTCGCCGCGCGCGCGTCTTGTGTTTTCTGCAGCGGCCGGGAGGACGTCAAACTGACACGCGGGCCGGAGACCAGGAGCTGGACGTCTTTCGCGTATTTGTGTTGCTGCCAGTTGGACTAGAGGCCAAACTCGAATTGTCCTACTCACACCGTCCTACCTGTATTTTAAGGAATGAGGTGGTGAAGTGACTCGAGTCCCAGCCAGGGTTCACATTATCGACGATAATCGCTCGATTATCGTCGATAATCGCCTTATCGACGGCGGGCGAAATTAGTTACCGAGCGGCAAACCGAAAAAATTCAAAAAAAAAAAAAATTCAAAAATTCAAAAAAATTTATATGACGCAAATATCGCGATTATCGAGACATATCGAGCGATTATCGCCAAATATCGGTCGAAAATCGCTACAAAAGTCGTCCGCACAAAAAGTTCAACACGGATGTCGATTTTCCACCGATAATCGTCGATTTTCCATGATTTTTGAATTTTTTTCAAAAAAATCTGATTTTTGAATTTATACGATTTTTGCGATTATCGTTTTTTACTGTTCATCCGAAAATCGAGCTATCGATAACGTGAACCCTGGTCCCAGCATGTCAAGCATCTGTATTGGAGCGGCGCGCCGATACAGATCGCCGGCGACCGCCAGGCTTCCGGTTGGAGCGGCGCGCAGCCGCGACTGGCCCGCAGGAGCCCTGCGTCACCAGTGACTCACAGCCCACCCACCTGCAACCTGGCCCCAAAAACGGACGGCCCACGCTTCAGCCACGGAACTGGGCGCTGGGAGGTGGCGTGGCGGTCGTCCACGGCAGAGGCGGCCGCGCGTCGGTGCGGGCGTCGTGACGGGCGCGCGCAGGGAGGCGGTGCGTGACGCGGATCCGAGTCACCTGTCCTCCGACACGACGGCACGTGTGCTCCGCTGCCCCCACGCTACCGTCGTCCAAACACAACACTGGGATCGCGTCCAGATCATCCCGGTCCGCATTGGCACGCATTTCGCGTGAGGACGCTCGCAATTGCCGCATCTGGTCGAAGCCGCCGCCCGCCTCGGCACCTTTCCGACTCGTTACCACGCCGACAGTTAGGAGCCCGTCGGTGTCATGCCTCCCCACGGGAAGACGTTCGTCCATACCAATGCAATCATACTAATAAAATAGGGGCGCACACAATATAAGAGGGTAAAATACTCTCTCTATTTTTTAGATAAATCTTTTTACAAAACAATGTCTAATATATAGTAGAAAAACTCCAGGAGATAAATTCGAATTCGTCCACCAATAGATAGAATACTTCCATACTAGAATAAGTATTCTATCTATATCATAACCCCTTCTTGGACGAATACCGCGTAATGCACATGTCTTATTAAAAACTTTTACGAAAACATAGTAGAAAAAAGGATGGAGAAAAGAGTATAACGCACTCGCACTCCATGTTGCACTAGTTGCCTCGTTAAAAACCTTCATGTGAGAAACTTCAGGAAAACTCACTAAGGGAAAAAGGAACACAACTCATGGTTTTCAGGATATAAAATATGATCTTTCCTAATTCTGAAAAAAAGGGTTTATGGTTCAAGAATTTACTCTCCTGAACTCTGCAAATAGTTAAATCGCTTCATTCTAATGCAATTAACGTACCTTTTGAAAGTAAACTTTGGTAAATATTTTATGAATAAATCTGCTAGATTTTCATATAACTTAGTTTGCATTATTTTTATCTCACCATTCTTCTGAAGTTCGTGAGGATAGAAAAATTTAAGGACAATATGTTTCATGATATTGTTCTTTACATAACCCATTTGTATTTGTACAACACAAACAGCATTATCCTCATAGATAATGATGGGGGTATCGAAGGTATTAAGACCACATAACTTCTGAATATGGTTAATTACACGTCTCAGCCAAACACACTCACATGAGGCTTCATATAAAGATATAATTTATGTGTGATCGATAGAAGTAGCTATCAAGGTCTGCTTAAATGACTACCAAGAAATGGCTGAACAACCACAGAGAAACACAAAATCAGTATGAGATTTGGCACTGTGAGGATCAGACAGATGGCTAGCATCCATATATCCCACCATGGCTAAGTCTTAATTCTTTCAGTAAAATAAATCAAGATCTTGGTACCTTGGGGTATCTAAGTAAAGTATTAACATTAGCCCAATGTCTTTTGGTTAGGGTTGTACTGTGTCTTACTAGCAAATTTACCGCGAATGCAATATTAGATCTTTTGCAATTCGCAAGATACATAAGTGCACCAATAGCATTTAAATATGGGACTTCAGGTCCTAAGACTTTCTTATTTTCCATCCTTAGTCTAAATGTGTCTTTATCTGCTTCAAGGGATCTCACAACCATAGGGGTTTTTAAAGGATGAGATTTATCAATATTAAATCTTTCTAATACCTTCTTGGTATAGATAGATCGATGTACAAACATTCCTTCTGAGAAATGCTCTAGCTGCAGGAATAAGAAATATTTGGTTTCACCAAAATCTTTCATCTCAAAACTCCGTCGTAAGGTAAGCACTTGATTCATTTATTTCTTTTGTGATGCTGTTGATATTCATATCATCGACATATACTGAGATGACACATAATCCATTCTGGAATTTCTTTATGAACACACAGGGATAATATTCCTACTAGGACAATATTCCTTCTTCGGGAGGAACTTGCTAGTTCAGTTATACTACATTCTCCCTCACTGTTTTAATCAGTATAGCGATCTTTCCAGTTTGACGCTATATATGTTGCAATTTTTAGGATTCAGAATTGTAACTCCTTTAGGGATTCATATAAATATCCATATCCAATGACTCGTATAAATATGCGGTCACTACATCCATCAACTGTATTGATAAGTTTAAGATTGCTACCATTAATATTAAATTTCAAAACGTTATTCCACTCATTATAGGAGAATAGGTTTCATCATAATCGATGTCAGATCTCTGTGTGAATCCTTGTGCTATAAGCATCGTTTTATATCTCACCACCTGAATATTTTTATTTCTTTTCCGGATGAAAAATCCATTTGATCCTACATGGAATATTTTAGGAGATGTTCGGTCAACGGGACCAACAACTTTTCTCTTATTAAGCGAGCGTTGCCTCAATTTTTTCTTTTCATTTGACCCAATATGAGCGCTTCTGGCACTCTGTCATGGACTTTAGTTCTGGATCCAGCTTTTTAGCAATTCTTAGAGGCGAAAAATGTCGACAATTGTAGTCTTTCATTTATAAAATTCTCCTACATCACTTCGGAGATATCGCCTCATTAATTTCTTCTAGCTTCTCGTGATTTCCCACAACGATGGAGTCTAGGTGTTCCGATTTCCCAGTGTTAGATTATGTGCGCAAATATACACTGGATTTATCATCTTTAGGATGGATCACTTCAAGGATATTACCATCTACTAGATGGCTCACTTCGGGGATTTTCTCAATATTAGGTTGAGTTTCTTCCACTATCACGGGTATTGTTATCATTTGTTTGGTTCTTTATTTCTGCAGATGTCTCCGCGGAATTGAATCCCATGCACTTGGAGGCCTCCCCCTCTTTTTTTCATGAGGGTTGAGAGTGGATTCAATATCCTTCTAGGATATTTTCACTCTTTCATGTGCATATACTAGAGGTATATGAGATCTTTCCACTCGCTTATGATCAGTGAAGCTATTTAGCAGATTATTAGCCTATTTATTGCAGATTTATTATCATTCAAACTTCAAGTTCAGTCCTTTAAGTGCGTGGATATAAGTACTAGGCATTTTTTAATGGGGTACTTATCTCCCCTAATGTCGAAAAAATATCTTTAGTACAATCAGCGTACAGCTGTGTACAGATCCCCTATCATAAGCTCTAGGTATTTAAATAATTGACGAAGATTAATAATTTACATGGATCCCCAACTTCTGGTGAGGTCCCATAGTGATATACTGTGGTGGAGAGATTGACATGTATACAACACAACCAAAGTTTCGCAGATGAATAATACTTAATTCTTTTCCACCCACTATTTGCAGCGGGAAAGTTTCATGATGTGCATTTGGTTTGAATTGAATTAATACCGCAGCGTGCAGCACTGCGTGCCCCAACAACTGGTAGGTAGCATATTATTCTACATTAGTGGCCAAACAATAAATTTTATTCCTTTAATTAATGACTATGCAAAGCCATTTTGAGTGCGGACATGAGATACGAAATGCTCTATATTAATTCCTAGAGACATACAATAATCATTAAATGCCTTTGAGGTAACTCACTAGTATTGTCCATTTAAATGAACTTGATCCTTTCTTCTAGAAAGTAGCCTTTTAACTTAATAATTTAGGCAATTAATTTTGGCAGAAACTTCGTTCCAAGAAGATAAGAGACATACATAAGACCATCTAGGAGAAGTATCTATCAATACCATAAAATATCTGAAAGGGCCCGACAGGGGCTGAAATGGGTCCACATATGTCACTTTAAATTTTCTCCAGGAAATTTAGTGATTCTTTCCTAACTTTTAGGTAATAAGATCAAACTATAAGCTTTCTTATAGCACAGACAGGGCATAAGAAATCTTTAAGTCTAGAAAAATCTTTATGCTATAGCCAACACAATTATTAATTATTTTTCTCATAATATTCAACTTAGGATAATCCAGTCGATCTGCTAGATCTTAAATATTTATGGGTTTTCGTCACAATATAAACGTTAGGTTTTATATGTGCATAGTATAACCCTGAGGGAGTTTTTCAACCACATATTTATTACACTCATTAATCTAAGTCGTGTGTAGGTATTCTGTACCATCCTCTTTCTCTTTCTGCATATGGAAACCATTCAGACCAATATCTTTAAAACTTAAGTGAGTGCGATTGGACTCAGGATATAATATGGCATTCTTCCAATGCCAACTATAAGGGTATCGCTTCTAGCGATAGTCATAATAGTTTCAAATCACTTAGTGCAGTATGATTATTTTCTAGATAGATTTCTTCCTCTGTCATTGGATTATACTTTATTCTATATTAAAAATATGACTAAATAATCAGACAATTGTTGCATTAGAAACAAATTGTAAAATATAGAACAAAAATAGCACAATTAATCAAAAATATATAAGTAGCAAAGGTCCATTCGTGTTGTGCTTCTAACAACAGGACGGATCTTTGCTACTTATAGATTTTTCTTCAGGGAAAAAATACTAGCTGATTTTCTTCTATCAAATATACGACCTTCAGGTCCGTGTGAAAATGGAGCCTCAGGAAGTGCAAGGTCGTACACATGGCGGCTTAGGGAAGAACAAGGGTAGAAGCGGCTCTAAAAGGTTGAGCTGTCAGATTAATCATAGCATTCCTTACCGAGGTAAGGTAATTGCTGCCATTTAGGGCAAGCACGATAAATTCCCTCAATGAAATGTCCAACATATCATATTTTGATTTATACAAAATAAATTTTACTACTGGTAAAATAATTATATTGCATGCTCACACTTCAATTAGTAAAACTTCGTCTATATCTCTTCAACAGATAATTATCTAAAGTTTCTCAGAATTTTCCTAGCAACTTTCATAGTTTTTAGCTAATTATTTAAGCAATTTTTAGAATTACTAAATAGCATAAAAATAAATTTCAATGCGAAATTATGCTAGGAGAACAAATTCAGAGACACAAGGCTTCCAATATTCTATCTAGATTTTTCTAGAATTTTTCTAGCATTTTCATCCTTTTCTGTTGATTACCAAGTAATTTTTAGAATCATTTAACAATAGAAAAATAAATTCTAATACACATAAAACATGGAATATTTGCTATAAAAAAAATCCAGAGCCAAAAATATTCTAAATGTGTCAACCATAAATTTTCAGAATTTCCTAGCATTTTTCGTAATTTTTCATTAATGATTAAGGAAATTTCAAAATTACTTAATAACAAAAACTTAAATTTCAGCACATAAAAACAAGGCATAATTCTATAAAAATAAACTCATGGTATGAAACTTCCAATATGTGCCTAATATTAATTTACCAAATTTTGCGGAAGTCCAAAAACTTAAAAAAAAAATCATCTATTTTCAGGGTTTAATATCAATTTTATGGAATTATAAATCTATTTATGAAATTACCGAAGAATCTTTGGGGGCAAAAAGGTAAATTCCTTCTCTTTTTAAGGGAAAATGAATGGCCCTCATGGCCCATTTGGGCCTGTGCGGCCCAAATAACACTCTCGGCTATTTAAATTGGCAACTAGGGTTTCAAACCCTAGCTGCTGTCTTTCTCTAGGCCGGGCGCCGCCACTTTTCCTAGTATGGAGTGCCGTCGCCGATTGGCCCCTGAAGGAGCCACCGCCACCGCTTCTAGCGGGAGTGTGCGAGGATGCCACCTCCAACCGCCATCTCGGGAGACGAAGGGGCGTGTTCGGGCGCAGCCATCGGTCGTCATCTCAGGAGGTGAAGGGGCACATTCGGGCATCATCTCAGAAGGCAAAGAGCCACACTGCTGCCATGCGGGCGTGGATGCAGGGCGACTTGCCGATCGCCGTCACGCGCATCAGGTGTAGAAATCAAAGCATCGGGCACGACTGCCGGCGCACGTAGGAGACGAAGGGTCGCCACATCACACGAAAACCGAGGTAGCTCGGTATGCGGCCGCTGGTGTGGAGACGAGGCGGCTCACTGGTGGCGTCACGCGCTTCGGGCACATTCTCCGGCGGGTGCGCGCACGACTGGCGCAGTGACGAGCGCGACGGCGCGGAATCCGGAGCGACGCTTCGGTCGAGCGCGACAGTGGGCAAACCAAAAACCCGCTCCAGTCGAGCGCGACAGTGGGCAAACCAAAAACGGTGTGGCAGCCGGTTTCGCGTCTGTCTTGCCGGCAATGGTAACATATGGTCTTCAGGACCGAATCTTTTTCTAATGAATAGTATTTTTTCGCAATAGTAGATTAGATCAACTTATAATTTGTAATTAACGAAAACAATCAGCAGGGTTACGTTTACTGTTCACACACGATCACTACGTAGATTGGAACTTACGTAAGGCTCGTCACAGTGTGACCGTGTGTAGTTGGATGATATCGATGCCGTGTAGATTGATACAGACATACGATCATGATCGGCCTTGGTAGAAACGTCATGCGTTCATCCATGCATGCAGTTCCGTCTTTGTTTGATGAAATCGATCTCTCGTACGAGCGGTATACAAAACAACCATAGATCAATTAATGATTAGTATCAAGAAAACAAGATTGATCTACTTGTAAAGAATATAGAACGACAAACGCTGGCTTTAGCATTGTAGTGCTTCGTGCTGATAATGTGTTATAAAACGTAGACGTTCGCCCATACCCATCGACAGCATGACAATGCAATCACATGAACAAGGATAAAAGCATTGCAGAGTGAGTCCGCCTCATGTGGTTGTAGGCATTGAGCAAAGTTTACAACCAGATTGTTACATCAACAAGCACCGTGGCCAGCACCACCGGTGAAGGGCCATGGCCGCAGTTTTAGGTCGAGTTAATATCTTTTTTCATCTCTTTCTTAATGTTAACACTTATAACATTCTTATTTTTCCGAGTAATGTAATATTGCCATTAAGCCTTTTGTTCTGAGTAAACACTTACACAAGCTAAAGATGGAGCAACTAGCGGAAAACTTCAACTTGGATTATTAAGAAGATGCGGAAGGACAAAAAAGCACCTGAGAAGATGGGACTTCTTTGAAGGCATGTCTAATAGTACCATTTCAAATGTCTCTTAACTATACCATGTCAGCAAAAGTTTATGTAAAGAAAAGATGAGGTGAGGAAAGAGAATATGATATCTCCTATGCAAGAGACAACCTGATCATGTAAACCAACGCAAAAAGTGGTGGAGTGTGAGGAGGAACAATATGATAAAAACATACAAAATAGTTAGATGGATGACTTTAAAGATGAATTACTAGAGATGTTATCTCTAATGCTGTCTCTAGATAAGTTCAAATCTTTAGAACTAATCTTTAAATAAAGACTATTGCAGCTCTGAGTGAAAAACTTTCTTCGCCTACAAAAGGCAATTCCACCAGACCAATTGATGAACCTATTGTCCAATCCCAACCAGTAGCATTTTCCAACTGTGGAAAGCTCCTTAAGCAGCAAAGCTGGACATGGACATGGATTTTCAAATGCATGGCACATGCCTAATACAGGATAATGAACAAGCTTTTTACTTGTTCGAAGAAGAAAAAATAATAATTTTCCTGCTGCCAGGAAATGTCGGATCAATGCGCCATCGTAATCGCCGCTCCAGCTCGATCCCATCCTTATCATCTCATGACTTGTGCCATTACGAAGTTAAATAAGTGAACAACCTGAAAGACGAATGGTCACGATCAGAGTACTCTTCTGTACCAACCAACCCACGTACGTACGTACGTACGTACATACATACATATCTCTACTATTCTAAAGCAGCACTTAGTGGCAGTGGTCCATTCTTCCCACGTCATTAATTGCCGCATAATTGCCCTGCTTAATTGCTCTACGAAGCGTTGCTTTAATTAGCCAGCTTTCGCAAGAAACGAAGCGTTAAAGATAGATGTTTGATTTTGTGAAATAATTTTTTTTATTTTTTAATCTTTATTTTTCATTATCAATTTTGTTTTTCGTAGCAACGCACGGGCATGTAACTAGTATATTGTTATCCAACGGTTTTTGTGTGTTGGCACTTGGCATGTTACCAACACATCGGAATTGTTGGTAGGGGTGGAAATCGAGTCAAATTGTCGTTTTTTTGAATTTTTTTTGACGCAGTTTAATTTAATATAATTTTATTTACAATTTTGAAGTATTTTTATAATCGAGCCAACGAGCCGAGCCAAAGCAAAAACCAATTTCATTCAAAATTAACTCATTCAATGATTAATAAAAGAACGAATGTAATTGAAGCAATTTTGAACCGAGCCAACGAACCATACAAACGAGTTTTTTCTTTTCTTCCAGAAGCGTTTTCAATGGAAAAGCGCGTGTGCAGTCCGCGAGATCCAACACTTGTTGTGTGTTGGCGATTCTAGGCGTGTGCTACGCAAGGACGCACTCAAGAATCAAGATAGGCCCAGTTATATAAGTTAGCATTTAGAAACATTTCCGCTTAGAACAGAATCCGCTTGCTCTCTCCACGGGCCACCTTGATATTGGGCCAACACTTGTAGACCCACCGGCTACCAGAGGTTTGGGCACCGAAGCTCCAGTTCCACATGAATCACAAGGGCCCATGGAGCGGAAAATCAAATGCGCTGTTGCTTCACAGTACCCCACTAATAATACAACAAATCTCCTAGTAGTTTATAGTTACTTGTCATTGTCGTATATAAATATAGCAGTAATTAAGTTCTCCCTCCATTCACTCCCTACGTTCCCTACGCGCGCACGCATATAGTATTCACTAGTTATAGGAAGTCTTTTTTTTTCTTTTTACTTTTAGAGTATGTACTCCCACTTTTAATATACTATTTAAATAAATATATTATATTCCATTATTACTTTCAATATACTTCAATACTAATTCTAAGATACTCCAATGTAATATGGTTGAAAAAATTTCATTGAAACCCTCTATTTTTTTTGTTATATAGTCTTTTCCGTATAGAAAAGGAGGAAGTACATATATAAATTATGATATAAAGGGTGGACTTTGATGAAATTTTTCGTGGAACTCACTTTGCAATATCTTGTAATCAATATTAGAGTATACTCAAAAGGATAAAAAGATATAATAATATCATTTAAGCATTATATTGAAAATGGAAGCACGTACTCTCAAGAGTATGTAAGCCTTTATATATATGGTTCCAATCCCTACGAACCATGAAGAGTGATGATAGCTATTACTATGATAATAGTCTATACCAAATCCCATACATACATACATATACACACACCAGAGTATATTGGGTTAGTAACAAAAGGTAGGTACCTTCCAAGGATGGTAAAAAGTCTTGATATGAAAATTTACATCGAGATAGTACTAAGTGGTACGAAAAGTTTATACCTTCACCCTTTAAACTTTAAGTAAATTTCATAAAATTACATATTTTTGTATAAACTATAAAAAAACTACATGTTTTAGTTGTTATTTTACAAAACTACATATTTAGGAGAACTCTGTAACAAAACTACAGGTTTTGAAATTGATCGTCCCTTGTAACGGGTCTGACATTGTGGGCCCACATGTAGCCTCACATGCCCCATTTCCCGTTTTCACTCACACATGAGGCTACCATGTGGGTCCACACTGTCAGACCTGTTACAATAAACGGTTAATTCTAAAACCTGTAATTTTGTCATACAAGTTCTCCTAAAATCTATAGTTTTATGAAATGGAAGCTAAAACATGTACTTTTCTAACAGTTTGTGTAAGAAACACATAGTTTTGTAAAATTTACTCTTAAACTTTTGAACTGAAATTCAAACTAGATTTTTTTTTTATGATAGTTCGATTGTAAGTATGTGCTGATTTTATATAGAAATCAGCAAAGCATGTGATCCAAATTCATTCAAAATATTTGAATTCGCGTATATTTTTTTCAAAGTTATATGTTTTATTTCAATTGTTATATATGGGTATATATCTTCAAATTGAAAATTTCAAAAAATATACCTAAATTTGGCTTAAATTCAAGTATTTGAAATTATGGTGCCCAAGTAGTATCCCATTTCTGCGTCATGTAATGCTTAATTACATTGCTAATTGGTTCTTATTCGTGAATGTCCAATTGTGCTGTACGTTTCGATTGGTTACATATGTATGTATGGTACTATGCATATTATGAGACAGCATGACTTGTTGACTAATGCATATATTCATCATACATTAATGAACCTAGGAGAGAATCTGTTCCACAAACGGAAAGACGAACGAGAGAAGGGCGCGAGGCCACGTCGGTAAGATGTTGATGCAGAATCATATGCTGGTTGTTCATAGAGATCTAAGTCTTCGCTCCTGTAGCACAAGTGTGTAGAGATATTTCTCTATTAGAAAATCTCTCTGTGATGAGAGAAGTAGATGATACTGCGTGTACACATGCGATAGCACTCGTATTAGGACTTTAGGGCTTAATTAAACTCGATTCATTACTACGTACATAAGTTTGGCCATCATATATATTGGAAATTTGGGACAGTTGATGCAACAGACTAAATTTCTATTGATAGAGATGGAGAACGCATATCCATGCACTCTTTGCTAAATCACATGACAAAATTAGGGAAGAGATGGACGAAAAAACAGCTCTTAAACCAGACGGATCATTGAGTTATTCAAGCAAGAACTGAAACATGCATGCCGCAATTAATGGTGATGAAATAACTAATTACACATCCGCCAGTAGTCAAGTATAACAACTTAATTACTTAAAATATCGATCAAATTCATACTCCAAATACATTCGAATATATAAAGAGTAATCGATCACTCAAGATGAAGAAGAAGAAGAGGAAGAAGCAAAAAGGAAGCACTCTCGATTAAGAGCAGCCGTTCTGCACGGGGAGCGGGTGGCCGGTCGAGCCGTGCGGCGGGCGGCGCGGGGCGGCGCACTCGGCGACGAGCGCATCGCGGGCGGCGAGCAGGCCGCGCGTGGCGGCGAGCGGGCGGTCGAAGATGGCGCAGTCGACCCAGTCCTTGAGCAGCCTCTCCTGCCCCCACATCTCCGGGATCCGCACCCGCCCCGCCATCTCCGTCCGGTGCCGTTTCAGCCGCTCCCGCGCGCTCTCCTCCCCCACCGCCGGCCGCCTCAGCTTCTCCCCAGCGCCGTCCTCCTCGTCCGCCGCCCAGCTCGTCTTCTTCTCGGCGTCCGCCTCCACCGGCCTCCGCCCGGCCGCAGCCGCAGCCGCATGCCGGTCGGACGACGTCCTGGCGCCGCACCCCGCCCTCTCCTCCTGGACGGCGTCGCAGGCCGCGGGCCTCTCGTCGGCAGGCCGCTGCGCGCACGACTCGGACGGCGCCATGCAGCTCCTCTTGCACATGGAGGAAGAATCAAACTAAGGCGGCAGCGGCAGCTTCCGAGCAGCTCTGGTCTCTAGCTAATAGCTTGTGTGGTTGATCCGCTGCGTGATACAGACAGTGCAACTAGTGGAGGAGCGCGAGGAAAAGACGGGGAGCTAGCAGTAGCAGCGAGAGGCTGGAGTGCCTGGCCCTGGGCTCGCACGTTAAGAGGCGGGGGCGTGGTGTTATGGTGGTGGGTGGGAGGAGGAGAGTGGGGCCGGCCGCCGGCGTGTGTGGCTGCGTTTGGCCGGGCTACGTGGGAGTATCGCCGTGCGTGCGTCTGCGCGGGCCTGGTTGGCCGCACCAGGGCCAGTGGGTGGGTTGGGCTGAGGCGAATGCGTTGGATTTTTTGCCGGCTCCACACGCCTTCCTGCCCGATTGCTCGCAGCCTTTCGCCTCCACAAGACCACAACCTCAACAGCCTCGATTGATTAGCGCCTTTCACTGGGTCCAGTCGCGACACAACTGGAGATGAGCGCCCAAGAACCAGAAGGAACTGTATTCCTGATGCGCCTGCTTTTCTTTTCTCCCGATGATGATTGATGACCCCCCCTGCAATTTGAACGGTGAGCGTCGCTTTTTACCAAGGACCAACGACTGAATCACCGCCAAGTTTGGTGCCACGCAGCGTCTCTCTCAGGTCTCCGACGGGTGGTGATCAGGTGAGGTATGCAAAACCGCAAATGCCTGTTCTGCAAAAGTTTGCAAATGCAATTCTTGCACTCTTTCGTCCGTCCCAAACATGACATCCTCTGTTTGAAATCCCATAGTCCGGCACTAATACAAAACCAATTATCCTAGATTCGACGCAAATGTAAAACTCTTTGTTTCAAAACTTCCTTAGTTCGGCGTAAACATTTCACACTGGACCTAAGGTCCGCCACAGCCTATCATGCCGGCACAAATCAAAATGCTTTCAATTTAAAATCTATTTCAAATCCAAACTCAAATCTAAGCACACCCAGCTCAAATAAAATCAAATACTCATCATAAACATAAATAAATCTCCACATGATCCCTTTCAATATCAGCTGTTATTAAACAGGAAGAAAACGTCCACCTTCTTGCCCTATCAACAGAAGTGGAGTTTTTCTTATCAATTCGGGACCATTATCATACTACATCTTTAAGCTTTGTGCTGCTGCAGTAAATTGCATCTGACGGTCGCATCGTGTTGCGCAATCACTGTGGCAACTTCCTGTACGTTGCCTACACGCTTCTGGCTGCACGGCTGCCTCCTCCCTTTTTTTTTGGCTGCTGCAGTACATACACATCCGGAGGGAATATTGGCTACTGCCAGCTGCATGCACGCTACAAATGTGGCCGCGCTGTTTGCTGTCCGCTACATTGCAGGCGATCTCACGAACCTGGCTTCTGGCCTTCTGCTGCCTTCCTGCGCTGCCGCAGCTTGCCTTTTCTATTCTGCCGCAGCCCCTGCGACCTTTTCTTTGGGACGCGGATTAATCAAAACTAGAAGACATCCCATCCTATTTATCCATAGTAAATACTACCTGTTTATCTCTAATTAAATACATATATGTATATCCACCTGGTCTAATTACACACAATCCAATATATGTATATACAGATCAAAACTTACGTATGCACACGTACAGTCCACCTGATGTGATTCACTTACTTGCACCACGTGCAAGACCACTGCCGCGCTTGAGTGACTTATTCGCCTACACGACCCACCGGCTGCTACACTACGTCATCCATCTGCGTAGACCTCTACGCATTCTGTCTCGCTGCACCTACGTCTCTCGCATGTTGTGTCTCCCGCACTGCGTGCTGTTCTTGGGACTATGCGCCGCCTGCGCGGAATCTTCTCGACTTGCAGTGTATGTCCATCTGTGTCCGCCTGCGCTGCAACATGTATCTCGCATCTCTACGATACACCTACTGTTGCACGCGCTGCAACACCTATTACAAATAAACAACAAAACATCCCTATGATGTACCTTATGTTATCTGTGCTGCAACACATGTTGCAGATAAACAATAAACCACATACAATACCTTCTTACATAACAAATATTATTGTACCATAAATCATCACGCACTCACAAATATTATCATCAAATTAATCATCACACACACGAATATTATTGTTAAATTAATCATCACATAAATATTTTGCAATTAGATTTAACAAACATTTATCCTCACGGACTGGGCAAGCAAGCTTCGAGGTCAGGGTTCATGGAAGCCAAGAAATCTGCTGTTAAAACGTTTGTTGATTAACACATCCTTTTCCGTGAAAAATATGAAATAACGGTACATAAGAAAGAAAGTGCTTCTATACCTTACTCTCCGGGTACAAGTTGTATAAATTTTAAAGCAAATAAAATGGTAAGTAACAATAGCGAACTAGTAATTTTTTATTGGGGGTGCACACTTAACGCGTATAACTCTATAGCATCTTACAACTATTTTATAACATTATAAATTCAACACATATATTTGAAAATTTATAAAAGCACAATATAAATAGTTATAGTCTTAAAAATCTCAAACCACCAAAACTAAAACAAATTCAATTAATAAATTTAACAATCGAATAGATGGTTTTACACTACTTATCAAGATTTTGGGGTCCAGGGCATACCTAACACCCCCGGTACTGCCCATGGTAAGTAATTATCATATGCCATTCGTTCATGTTTTAATATTTATATAACTTTTAAATAGTGATACATAAAAGCACCTCTCAAGGAAGAAACACACCCGATGAAGTGATCCGGTCTTACTTGTAGACATTACAATCTCGAACCAAGTCCAAGGCTAGTTGGTTTAGTACAGCATGGCTGATTTAGGGCCTGTTTGGCACAGCTCCCACCAATCCAAGAGTGGGAGCTGTGTCAAACAGTCTAACTCTAGAAATTTTCAGAGTGAGAGCAATGGGAATCTGGAGTGGCCTGTAGTGCAAATTTTTGTAGTGAGAGTTCCCCACTCTCATTTGGAGCAGAACAACAAAGAATAGAAGTGTCCTGAAGTTCGGGGTATTTACTCGCAAATGCCACCAAATTCGAACAATGTGGTATTAGTACCATATACTAGTATTGACACCATGTTGCATTGGAACCTTATGGTACGTTATGTTCATTTTAATTTTCATGTGTATATCATGTTGCATTTATAATATATTACAAAAATAAACGCTCACATTAGCTACTAATATATACAAAATAATATACAAGCGAGAAAACCAAGGGTATTGTTGATAATTTATACACAATCCTCATATTGTAGAATCTGGAGTTAGCGTCCTAGCCAAGCACTCCCACAAACTGCTCTAGATTCTTAAAAAATTAGCTCCACTGAGAATTTAAGATCTGAAGCTACAAAAACTAGAGTGAAAGCTGTGCCAAACACCCCTAGATCAGAAGTCTGCGATTCATTCATTGGAGGGGGCAAAGCATCGCCAAGGTGTGGAGGTCCTAGAAAGGCTGAGCAAAAAGGTGTAATCCAGCCCGCCCAAGTTAAAAAAATAGGCGCTGCCCTTACGAGTTAACAGGCCGCGAGAAAGGCCTAGCATGGCAAACACAGTATATCTATTCCGTTATTTTTTTTTTCCGTTTGAAACTAAAAGTAAGAGCTTTGCCATTCATTTTAAAAACGAGATAATTACACTCGTCCGAAGAGGAAACACCAATTAATATCGGAGAAGTAGCCACAGACCGGAAACTCCTGGGACACCCTCCAACTAGGCAAGAACCCAGACAAACTCCAAAACACAAAAACCTCACCCCTAGCTCACAAGCAAAGCCTTGAACTGGCTGAGAACAAAGAAAAATACAGGCCTGCGAAAATCCGCCTCTTGCTTAGGCTTGAAGTGCAGCCGCCCACAGCAGAGTGCTCGTTGTGTTCAAGACCGTAAATTTGTTTTTCTAGAAATGATCTATGAGCTGAGATGATCACCTTATGGACCTAATGACGACAAAGCAGCTTAAGAAAGAGCAAAGCACGCATATAAACCGTGCTGTACTATCAAGCACGTATGCCATGTTGGTGCATTTGGGTTTTTCCCTAAATTTCAAAAAGAAAAAAAATATTAAGTCCAACTGGCCGGCCCGGCCGATATGGCCGAACCAGTCCAGCCAGCCCAATCCGCTGGGATAAGGCACCGCTCGGTACCTCTTCCTGAGCAAGTGAGGTTGGGCCAGGAGGGGAGCAGGTCGCAAGGGCGATCGCCTCTCCCAGCGCGGCTTCACGCGTGTGGCGCGGAGAGGCGGCTCTCCCAGGGCTGTTGCTCCTGGTTTTCCTTCTCCCCAAGCTCCTATATATACATAGGAGGAGCTCCCATTCCTTGGCCGATTTAATCCTCATATTTGTATGGAGATTTTGTTTTGTTCTTGCCTTTGTCGACTGTGTAATCATTTGGCTCTGATCTAACCTAGTCTCAACTAGTGGATGCCACTTTGTCTTTGTGTGTAACCCTGGTTGTTGCTTGGGTTTCTGATCTCTGGCCGAATT
Source organism: Rhipidocladum racemiflorum (assembly GCA_036346355.1). Lineage (NCBI taxonomy): Eukaryota > Viridiplantae > Streptophyta > Magnoliopsida > Poales > Poaceae > Rhipidocladum > Rhipidocladum racemiflorum. The sequence goes on from CM070572.1 coordinate 25,824,703, forward strand.
GATTGCTTTGAGGTTTGATTGGAGGCAATTGCAACAAGGATCTCGGTTGCTTCACTTGTTGATCTCATTGTCTAGCTACTTGATTCGGTGTTGTGTGAGGAACAGCTCGGCTACTTGTCTTGGTGCTGGTTCTGGTACTTGTGACCTTCCAGTCTTGTTCGGCAAAGCCATCTCCTTTGGCTAGGAGACGGTTTTGTTGGTCTGAGTCTTGTTCGGCAAAGCCATCTCCTTTGGCTAGGAGACGGTTTTGTTGGTCTGTGATGTATTTGCTGCATCTCAGGACCATTGATTGAATTGCCTCATTTATTGGTATGTGGCTTTGTATCTCCGAAACGTTCGCCGATGATTTTGGCGGTATTGCAGTAGCGATATCGTTTTCTGGGACGTCTTTGACGTACCCAGCCGATTAACACTAACATCCTGTCAATGTTTTGTGAGTATTCTCAAACTCTTGTGATTACTTTCTTACTGTTCGTGCAAAGGATCTAGTCAGTTTGCTAACTTGGGACAGGGTTCACAAAACTGCTCGAAAATCGCGGTTTTTGACCGAATCGAGCCGGTTCGAAACCCTAAACCGGCCGATAAATCGGTTTAATTTAAAAAAACTCAAAAAATTTGAAAAAAATTTTATGCGGTGTAAATCGGTCGAAAACCGGTGAACACCGAGTGATTTTCGACAAAAATCAAAGAAAACCGCTCAAAAAATCGCCCCCCCCCAAAGGTTGAAGTCGCCGATCGGTTTTTTGAGAACCGCTCGAAAATCGCGGTTTTTGACCGAATCGAGCCGGTTCGAAACCCTAAACCGGCCGATAAATCGGTTTAATTTAAAAAAACTCAAAAAATTTGAAAAAAATTTTATGCGGTGTAAATCGGTCGAAAACCGGTGAACACCGAGTGATTTTCGACAAAAATCAAAGAAAACCGCTCAAAAAATCGCCCCCCCCCAAAGGTTGAAGTCGCCGATCGGTTTTTTGAGAAAACCGATAGATTTTCATTTTTTATTTGTTTTGATTTTTTTGTTCAACACTTGGTTTCGAAACTCTTCGGTTTTCGACGATTTTCGCGATAAAACGGGGTACCGTCGGAACCTCGATTTTCAATTCAAAAATGGAAGTGCTATTCATAACATGGTATCAAAGCAAGTTTTTAAGAGTTAGGGTTTTTACTGGCGTTGCACTTATGCCTTTTTTTGGCGTCTCTTCTTGCCGATCCAAATTTGCTTCCGCTGCCACTGCCCCTAGGAGGAGCAATCTCCACAGACCGGGTGTTAGGTCGAGGATGCACTATGTGTACCAACAATTAAAGTCTAAATCAACTAAGCTCACTATGTGCACCAACAACTTGAGTCTCTACTAAAAAAATAAGCAATCATAAAGACAATCAAGCAATTTAATTCTAAGAATATAAATTGCAACAATGTAAATAAAAGATTGCAAGCCAAGCACAAAGAGACACACTGATATTTTACCGTGGTGTTCAGAGACTTACCGATCTCCCTTAATCCACATTGAGACAAGCCCAAACAACTTTGGACCGGCTCCACGATTTGAGCACCCGCCTCGAATCCACTAATGGTAGCTCTGCTCCAAGCTTCACAACCTTTTCAAGCCTTCTCACAATCTCCTTTAAGAAAGTCACTGCGCATGACGCCTCCCACGCCGTCTAGGTGTCAGCAAACACCAAGAGTAGCAAGTCAACCACCTAGCTTGAACCTCATCAAGTACAACACATGTACAAGACTCCTCTCTAAGTGCAATACATTCACAAGGATCTTTCTCAAGTGAAACACATGCATAAGAGGCTCTCAATCCTCTTCCGATTGCAACACATGCAATTAGAAGCTCACTATTAGCTTAAGAACCAAATTGAAGAGTACAACACATGCACAACACCACCAAAGTACTCCAAAAACTTAGCAAAGACTTCATCAACCTTGCCCTTGCCCTCCCCAATGCCTCCTTATATAGCCTCCCAAAGAAAACTAGCCATTTGGGGCAAAATGAGCAAAAATCACGATTTTCGGTACTACCAGCAACAAAAGCTCGGTAGTACCGGCCTCAATCCCAATGGTCGAAAATGGTACAAAAACTAACCATTGGCACAGTAAATTTGTAACATTGACATGCAACTTGTGATAGTACCGACGAGTAGTAAGACCAACCTCAAGGTCCGGTAGTGCCGACTTTTAGATCCGAACAACACATGCTATCTGAAAAATAACTACCGACTACTAGAGGCCAGTACTATTGCAACTTCGGTAGTACAACCCTTGAGTTCGGTAGCTTCGACCTCCAGAAACTCAGAGCAATACATGCTCTCTGGAAAATAACTACCACCCTAATGAGTGGTAGTACTAACTTCCATAAGGCGGTACTACTAGCATTACACATGCGGTAGCTTCAGAGTTTCCAGCAAAACAAGATTTTACACAAAAAAAATCTTTCCAATTCAAATCAAGATCCAATAATGATTGATTCTTTAAGTCATGTGATGATTAACACATGATCAAATCAATTTGCAAAACACATTTGCAAATCCTATTCACATGCTCTAAGGAATCGTATTAAACTCCAACTTATTTGCAAAACACATTTGCAAATAAACCATAAACTTTTGAGATCAATCCTCTTAGCCATGTAATAATCAACACATGATCAAGTCAATTTGTAAACCCTATTCACATGCTATAGGATCAAAACCCATAACCTCCAAGTCATTTGCAAATAACAAATCAACTCACTTAAAAGCAACTCTCGAGCCATGTGATGATTAATTCATGATCAAGTTAATTTGCAAAACACAAAGCATAAACCTTTTTTAGCTGTGTGATGATCAACACATCTTCAAGTCATAAGCCAAGACTCCAATGCATGAGCTCTCTATTTGCAACATATGCAAATACCTAGCTCCACGCAAACAACCATTTATATCAAATGCATGAGCTCTCTCCTTTTTGCAACACATGCAAATCCATAGCTCCATGCAAACACCAATTCAATTAAGAAGCAATTGAAGAAGCAAGCATGAACTTCAACATTGCAACACATGCAAATATGAGCTTCATACAAAATCCAGCTAAGAGAGTGAGCTAGAGTGAACTAGATTAAGTCCATCAACACATGATGAAGCTCAAGTTAAATGATTCAACCCCTCATAATAGTACGGCAACTAAACTAGAAACCCGGCCTCTCATCCAACCATCGAGACCGATAAAAGACTAGGAAAACATTCTTAGCCTATCTAGTTATATCTTTGTCGCACGCGCAATTACTTGGAGCTTTTATGATTTGCAATTAACTTCTTTCCAAGTACGCGTCTCATCTTGTTCATCAATACATGATGAATCATCTCTTTTCTTCTCTTCAGGATCTCTCCTTGATGCTCATCAACACATGATGGCATACATGTCTCGTAACTTGACTCATCTTCCCCTATTTCAGACTCTTCCCCTCCTGTATTAGAGGACAACGGTACAGGGTTTAAAGAGTCAGATGGTTGATCTTCCACTTCAATTATATTTTGAAACTTTTGCTGCTCCACTAAAGATTGTTGACTTCCTCCTCGTATAAACTTGCATATTTTCTTCTTCGTTCGGTCTTCTCCATTTCTGCGTACAGATCGGTTCACTCACATGACATGGGATTGAGTCAACGACCACCATTCTCAATTGCTTGTCCTCTTCATTGTTTAGCATCCCATCCTCCTCTTGCCAATCATTACACATACCAGGGAGATCTAGGTCAGCAAAAAAGTATACTCAGATCTGTCTTTTCTCCATAAAAAGGAATGGATTCTCTAAAAGTTACATCCATGCTCACAAATGTACGCCGTTCAGATGGACTCCAACATTTGTACCCCTTTTGTCCAGGTGAATAGCCTATAAAGATGCACTTGATAGCTTGGGGATCTAACTTTCCCACTGAAGGTCTATGATCTCGAACAAAACAAGTGCATCCAAAGACTTTTGGAGGGACAATAAATTCATTCTTCCCAAATACCATTTCATAATGAGTTTTCATCCCAAGATCACGTGATGGCATGCGATTAATAAGATATACAACAATCATAACTACTTCACTCCATAAAAATTTATGCACATTTATTGTACACATAAGAGCATCTCCAGCAGAGCCCCTAAACCAGCCCCTAAACCTTAAAATAGGGAGTGTAGTAAAAAAAACAGATCCAGCAGGGCCCCAACTCAAGCCCCTAAAATTATGGGGCCCCTAAATTTGCCTCCTCAGCCCCAATTCTCAGGGGGCCCCAACTCAAGCCCCTAAAATTAGGAGGCCTCTAAATTTGCCTCCTCAGTCCCAATTCCCAGGGACACGAGTACAACCCATATTGTTGAAGATAGGGAAATACATGAGAGGCTTCGAAAATTTTATAATGTTTTGAAAATTTTAAATTTAAATTTGAAATTTCATGTTTTTAAATTGTAAATGTTAATATGCTTATGTTTTATGTATTACAAATATATTTGATTGAATTTTAGTGGTGTCAAATGAAGATTATACATAGCGGATATGTCAAAATAGGAGAAAAAGTAAAATAGGGGCTAAGATTTAGGGGCTGTTGCTGGACTTGTGCTCTGAAAACAGGACCTCAAAAAATAGGGGGAGTCCCTAAATCCAAAATAGAGACCCTGTTTTAGGGGCCCTTGCTGGAGATGCTCTAAGAGACCGAGCTACTTCCAAGAGATGACGATTCTTCCTTTCAGCAACTCCATTTTGAGGAGGCATACAGGGCAAGAAGTTTGATGTAGTACTCCTTCTGCCGAGAGAAAACTACCAAATTCATTATTCACATACTCTATCAATCTTGATAATTTGGACATGAGTGTTGAATCAATTTCTAACATAAGCATAAAAGTCTTGAAAGCATTTAAGTACCTTAGTCTTATGTTTCATTAGAGATATATTGTCACAGTCCAATCCCAACCAAGCATGCATTGAGATTGAGGGCAAATAGGTAAATGCACTAGATCATTTTTTTTTCCCACCCTCATTTTTCTTTTCCTTCTCTCTTTCCCCACCTAGCCTCTTTCCCCACGCCTCCTCCTTCTTCTCGCTTCTCGCCTGACGCTATCGCTCAAGCGACAATGGCTCTCCTTGTTTCACGCTCGCTCGGCCGGGCCGGCCATGGGCCGCTGCCGCCGCCAAATTGCCGCTTTCCTCTCAAGGCTTTCACTGCCGCCGCCTCTTGCCGTTCCTTCCCCACTCCTCAAGGCTGCCGCGCGCTGGCCCACGTCGCCGCCGGCTTCTCGCCGCCGGCCCCACCACCTCCTCCATCGCTTGGTGAGTTTTCCTCTTGCATTCCCTCCCTCCCCTACCTCTCCATGGTTTGGGTTGGGGTGGATTGGGGATCTAGGTTGGTTGTAGGCATGGTGTTTGATGAAATGCCCATGGGGGAAATTGTGGTTGGCATCCTCAGGAGCTTGGAATGTGCAAAAATCCTTGTTATGGATGTGTGCCTCATCGAGCCTCTTCTAGATGTTTTGGGCCATGTAGGTACAGATGATCGAAAGCCGTATGTTTGTGATTACCAAGAATGGAATGCTACTAGGCTTCATTGGAAGAACCCGCGAATTGTCGGAGTTGAGCATAATGCCACGAGGCTATCAAGGTTAGATAATGTGTAGATGGTCCTTGGTTACCGCTCAGAATGCCCTGCGGCGTTAGTATACTTAATGATGGCTAATGTTCCCATGCTCGTGATAGTGTGTGCATCAAGGTCATTAGGGTTACATTATACACGCAGTTAGTGTATGTGCTCTAATTTGGTATGAGCTAATCGTGTTAGGCTATGTGGTTGTGCTGTAATTTTGTTTTAGCTCGATCTCGCTTCTATTTACGCCGCCACTGGTTTAGCTTGGGTTGAGTGGAAGGGCACTTCAAATACATTGTTGTCTATTCGCAGCTGTGTTAAAATTCACTTTTTGGGTTGGTGAATGCTCGTGATAATTTCAAAGCTTTTATGAGTCCTTAATTGTCATTTCATTTCATATGCATAGCATGCATCTCATGTCATATATATGTGTCGTGGTAGAGAGCGATCACGCGAGGGTGACGTGGTCGTGGTCGAGGGTGATCGCGTGAGCAGTTGTTGTTGAGGATCCGACTGTACATCAGCAAGCACCCTAAGCATGTTCAACTCCTATATATGTTTTATTTTGGTGAATAAAATGCTTATTGAATGATTAGGTTTTGCATTAGGAGTCAAATGGTGGTAAGGGTAGTAGAACCTAATTGTCGTGACACTCACTCCTTGACACTTGTTGAACTTTTCCTTTGGAGCTAGCTTATGGGTAAATACAATGTGTCCATGCTTAGTTTGCTTAGAGGTCGGGTTTGGGCCAAGCGGTGGACGGTTCCATCACTTGAGAGTACTCAATGCTACACATGTGAACTATTTTGGAAATGGGTTCACCATGCTACTTGGAGGTAAATATTAATAAATGGCGACTCCATGAGAGTAGGGTCAATTGGGTATGGAGACTCAATTGGCGTGAGTCCCGCTGGTGGTCAATTAAGGACCGATCCGCTTGTGTGCCATGTTGATCGAAAGCACCATCAAAGTTGATCGTGATGCCTGATTATGAGGGTAAGCCACTCTTTTCATCGCATGCCGCTCGATGGATCATGCGCCTCATGCGCGGTTGACGTGGTTGAGGGCGAGGCTTAGGCCGACCCTCGAGGGCCAAGCCGGCTTGGGCCGCCGAGGGGGTGCTAGGTGCCTCGGACCGCATGAAGATGGTCTCAACGAATGGGTATGGATGGGAGTGGGGTTGACATGAGGTACTTTGTGGCACATGTCGCGGCGATCAATGCTTCCTCCTAGCAGGTTAATTGTTGATTCTGAATTGCCGCCTCGATATGAGCACGCCAAGGCCATCCGACACTCAACGTAGTAATAACTTAAATTCCTGGCTCGCCGTTGTACTTGAGCTTTAAAATGGTTGTAAATGCTTTACTTTAGTGTTGTTACCTTTCAACTTCATGTTAGAAGTAGGTGCGTCAATAATCGCTTAAATTTGTAACTCCGGTTTAGCTGGCCATGCTCATATTACAAATGTTAATGCTTTCCGCACTATTACCTTCACTTTATTCCTTTCTCAGCATCTAAATGCATAACCCTTTGAGTCGGTCATATATGGACCACGTAGCCCTTATGAGTACATTCGCATCATGCTTCGCTTGTGGTTTTCAGTGAGGATCAGAGGGCTGCAGTTCTGTCCCTTATCGCTTCTGTTCCCAAGTGACACCGAGTAGAGGTTATCACGATAAACACATTACTTAAGTGTTCAAAGGTAACACTTCCTGAGAGATGTCATATTTTGCTAATGTGTTGGTTAAACTCCTTTGTTGTATAGCTAGCTTTAAATACCATGTCCTGTGTGGCTTGGAAGACTTGGTATTCTTCCTGTTGATCGTGGTTGTGTTGTGATGTCCTTATCATGCTTGTTTGTTGCTTTTATCCTTTCCATATTATCGTGCTATATCAATCGCTTTTCTTGTCTCACTGAGTGGATGTCCTAGAATTCTAGGAAGGCTGCGCCGGATTTTCTAATTTTTGTGCTATCTGGTTTAGGTTGCATCATCTTATTTGTTCTAGCATGCTAGTTGAGTTGTTTTAGTTGTGGTTGTCGTGCTTGTCTTTGTGCTTTGGTTTAGTCGCTTTGTTGTGCTTCTCGCTATGGTCCGGTTGTGGGGTTTTGAGTTCGCTGCCCTTTATGCAAATTGAGTTGTGATAACGGTGGAAACCGCATGCTGGGCGATCTCCGGCGAGTTCGGGTCGCGATATCTGGGGAATACCGGATCATGGTCGAAGTTATTTGAATGGTTCCTCTGTTATCTCATTTGGGCTTGGATGCTAGCATCGCGAGCGCCATCGGCGAATCGTTGCTAGCCTCCAAATCCAATGAGGTTAACGGGGTGTTCCAATAGCTCGAGGACAGTCTGGACGGCTCCTCACATATATCTAGGTCATAGGAGAATAGCAGTCGATAAAAGTAACAAAATACTTCATTCCATTCACAGAAATAACAAGAGATTTTCACACTTCGGAGTGAACCAATGAAGAGGGTGACACACTTCGGAGTCCCCTACTTACATATGTTGTTCTTTTATGTTTTCCAAACTCGCATGCATCACATACTAATTTACATTTATCCACCTTATTCATCTCATTAGGAAACACTTTAGCTATGGTTGCGAAAGATATATGTCCCAACCGATAATGCATAAGTATCATCTTAGCTTCCTCCTCACTTGCCATAGCTATCAACACATGACACACTGCTTCACTTGTTCCCCTGTGATCTAAGTAGCAGAGCCCATCGTGCCTAACTCTAATCCCAAGCCTCTTCCCTGTTTATGTCTCCTAAATTAAATAATTGTCACGGTCAAGGGAAACCCAACAATCCATATTATCAACTAAAGCACTCACTGAAATCGAATTAACTGGAAATGAGGGGACATATAAAACCGATGACAATGTTATAGAAGGAGTGCATTATATTGTACCAACACCACTGATGTGACATGATGTTCCATCAGTAGTTTGAATTGTCATTGTGTATACATGGGTATGGTGTGTATGATTTAAATTCATTAGACATACCCGTAACATGCCGAGATGCACATGAATCTAGTATCCAGTTTGAATGATAATCTGAATGAGCAAGATTAGCAACACTACCAACAATAGTTGTCTCCCCTTGGTCTTTACTTCTTGAATCCTCTAATTCAGTCACTGCCATCTTAGCTTTGTAATCACTCCTATATCTAGAGCCTCTACCTCCCCTTTGTCCACCTCTGTTACCGCCCTTTCCTCTTTCACGATTAGGCTTACGTGGGGCACGGCAATCACAAATCAAGTGCCCTTTTTTACCACAGTTGAAACACTCCCTAGTCTCAACTACTGTAAAGGCAGGACGGATTGGTGGCTCTGACGCTTTAGGACTGGACAAAGCCTTCAATCTGGTCTCCTCTTGTGCAATTGCTGCAATAGCTTCCTCCAAAGGGGAAGAGAAGACTGATGAAGCATAGTAGCCCACCTTCCATCAAATTCGGGTTTCAACCCTTTCAAGAATTCTATCACCCTCCTGCGTTCAACCCACTTCTTAATCGTGCATATACAATCTGAATGAATTAGCTCAAGAGGATCATTATGATCCAAATCAGTCCATAGTCACTGCAATTCAACCACATATTCCATCACAGATCTCTCCCCATGTTTCAGATTAGCTATCCTTTATTGTGTTTCTACCATCAACATCACATTACCCTTTCCTGAGTATAGCTTTGACAAGGTTTTCCACACCGCGGTTGCACTTGAGATGATCTCGACTATTGCGGAAATGATTGGAGATAAAGAACTTAACAACCATGCCACCACCAGTGAGTTGGTTGCACTTCAGGTCCTTCATTTTGTGCTTGTCTTGTCGACAGGCTCAGTTAACTCACTTTGGACAAAGCCTTCCAATCCCTTTGTCCTCAGGATCAACAGCGCCCTCCTGGACCAGCTCAAAAAATTCTTGATACTCTCCAGCTTGATGTCATTTTGCATCAACTCAACCTTCTGTACCGATTCTGCATGCGGGACGATTGCACTACTTGAGGTTGGAGCCTTATTCCTTTTATCCATCGGCAATTGAATCAATTTACCAAGCACTTGTTCAATTTCCTGGTTTTCCCCGTCTCCTAATCAACAACTACGGCAACCCAACTCTGAGTTCACGCTAAACTACTAAATCTGATCTACACGAGGTCAATCCTCAAACCAACAACACAAATTAAAGGGCTATAAGTCAAGAACAACCTCCGAACCCAATGCGGTCGCCTCGGCTGCCTTTGATCGGCAGCTCACGGTGGCCTCCGCTGCGCCGTCCGACTCCGAGCGCCAGCCAACTCCGCTCCGGCGCCCGTGCGCACCGGCCCCAGCCTCCGCCGCTCCTCCTCGAAGCAGCTCGCTCGGACGCTGCTTGTCCTTCGTGCTCGGCGTCGCGCACAGTTTCTCCGATGCCACCGAGGCCTTCCACCGCAGCGTCGACTCCGGCGCGCGCCCGGCCTTCGCGTCGCCCGCCTTCTCCCACCTCGCCCGGAGACCGGCTAGGGTTTCGCCTGTCACCCGAGCTCTGATACCATGTTGTCGATCGATTTTACCTTTTGCAGTAAGATCATTGTCACACTTTCCTTTCCTTGACGGTTTATACACATATATATGGGCCTTGGCCCAAGACACACACAGAACAACGTTAACCTTATATAAATTTTTTTTACATAGATACTGTCTTATATAGGTTTTTCATTTATTTCCGTTTGTATATCTATATATTCTAGCCTATTATTCTCGTATTAAATATAAGCGTTATTCATAACAAGAACATTAGGCAAATCTGACATATTTCAATAAAAATGATAAATGTGTCACTGATGCTTCTCCTCTCGGCCGTTAAGCTCATTAGGCGAAGACAAATTGAAAACATGGCTCAGTCCTTTGGGGAATGCTTCCCTTTCCCCAGTGGGAATCAGCTTTGCTTTTCCATTTGGGAAGATGAGAACATTCCACAGAGCTAGAATGTGCCCAGAAATGATAAGGCACTTGCCTTAACCCGGTGCATCCTCAAGATCAATGCTTTGCAGGGCCTGCACTTTCAACATCCTTGATAGGTGTCATTAAAGCAGAGTTAAATGGATCTACTCCTCCTTATAGGCAACAAGCCTTTTTTCCATTTTCAGCACCAAGAGATGTATTGAAGTTGTTTTCTTTCTCCGAGTGAACAGCTCGAATTCCTTTCACACATCAGCTCTCCTGTATTTTATTGCCTTGGCACAAACCGACGGCAACGCAAGGATCCAACGATCCATGGTCCATCCCAGCTAGCCCAAAAATGTTTAACCGGTTCAATATAGATTAGTGCTGCATGGTTATGTGCTAACAAAATGTCAGCTCTACAATCAATGTCAGACTAAACTCATACCACATATACGTCAGATATGAGTATATCACATCCATGATCGATACACCCCTTCAAAGAACCTAGCATCGGCTGTCATGCAACAAGATCGATGCTCACCAACCTGTAATGCCCCAACACTGAATCCACAGCAAAATTTGGTCATGTGCTCGCTAGCCTAAAAGGGCTGACCGCATTGTTATGTATTTGTTCAGACTTTAGAGTGAGTCAGAAACAATTAAGCAACAGCAACTAAACTTCCATCATACAATAACAGGGCTGTCAGGGCATCATAATTCATAATATAATTCCCTTTGATGTAATTCTGGCCCTCCCGTACTATTTTCCTGTAGGAGAGTTAGTATCGAAGATAGGGCACACACGAAAACACAATTATTCTCAAATTTCTACGTTTCCCTTTTAAAAAAGCAATTCTGAATTGAAGACGGTTACACTACTTCATAATGTCAGGCTAGGCACCAGGCAGGGAAGTATAATTGTATGTGTTGCTTTAGTTTACCAAGTACATAGCACGCAAGAGTGCTGGAGAGGGAGATTAGGATGGGCAAGAACATGCATGTACTTGGAGATGGCTCCACCATTTATGGAAAAATGAGCACTAACCTTTGCCTAATGAAGAGTTCATAATTGAGGATCTCCTTTTCTCTGGAAAGAAGTGTTACAAGCAGGCACTCACAGCGCCACTTTGTGAAGTAGTGGAGGGAGGCCTAGCCCACTTGAGCATAGTTTATGAGAAATTTTACTGTGTATTATACTGGTAGTATATAGTGTGTAAGTAGAAATCAGATCTAACCGTTGATTTGTTAATGGTGTTTTTACTACTGTACTATCAGATGAAGTATAAGTAAACTCTAGTTAATCTGATATATTGGATTAAAAAGAATGAACTGTTCATATTCAATTTAGTGTATTGTAAAACAGCTCTTATACAAACCATGTCAAAGATGGCAGCTTAATTATGTTAATTCTGCGGCTGCGTCTTTTGGCCATCCTTTATAAAGAAGCGTACAACGTTAATGTAAATTCTGTGTGTCGACAATCCTTTTACTTACATGTATACGGCTTTGTGTTAAAATCATATTTTATTTCGTTCTTTGCAGCTGGTGAGCTGGAGTGAGCTTGGACATTCTCAAAGCGGCACAACGCAACTCCACCCACAAGCATCTTTTGCTCGAGGTAAAAAAGCGACGCATGCTGAATCACCACACTCTGCTGATCTATGAATTGCAAAGAACATACCCTAAACAGCATTACACTATTATAGAGAAATTTTACAGAGCATTATAGTGGTAGTATATAATGTGTAGTAGAAATCACATTTAACCGTTGATTTATTAAGGATATTTCTACTACTCTACTACCAGATAAAATACAAGTAAACTCTAGTTAATCTGATATATTGGATCGAAAAGAATGAATGGTTTCTATTCAATTTAGTGTACTATTCAATTTAGTGTACTGTAAAAGAGCTCCTATTATAAACTATATACTACCAATATAATACACCGTAAAATTTCTCTTGTATAATCACCATCATACATTTAAGTCTCAAAGGTTTTCTGAAAAGAAAATGAAATGCATGTTCCGATGAACATTCTGTTGTGCTCCCCTAAGCGTTGGAGTTCATTTAATAAAGCCCACCAATTAAATGTCTACTTCTAATTTTGTGCCAAAAATTTTGTACTTTTGATGAGATAGAACCTTAGCATATTCGATCAAGTTAATGTTTCTCGGTGCAATGTACATAGATAGCTGAGTCTCTAACAGATTTTACCTTCCATCAATGAACTATGCCATGAAATGGTACAAAATGCATAGATCAGAAGGTGCCCATTTTAAAGAAACATTGCATTGACCTCACGTTGGGCAAGCTATCTTTGTTATTAGTAGCACTTGTATTCAATATAAGGCTAATAGACCAAAATATATAGAGTACATGAGGGTATAAAATAAAAGCCTACATAAGGCAATATCTATGTAAGTTAATATATATGCCATAACTTTCGTTACACATACACACACTATAACACCCCTCAAATGCAAGGTGTATGTAATAGCATTGCATTTGTTAGGGTTGATGATTAAATAGAAAAAATTCAAAATCCTGGTCTTGAAGTAGTCGTAGCATCTAACACTTGAAAAATTGAGCCGATGAAGGAAAGCCAACGAAGGAGCTGAGTCAACGAAGAAAAACCGATGAAGAGTCGATTCGACAAAAGAAAAGCCAACGAAACCGACAGAACAAGCCGAGTCAACGAAAAGAACTGACCCGACAAAATGAGCTGAGTTGACGAAATGAGCCAAGCCAACGAAAATAGCCGAGCCGATGTAATGAGTCGACAAAATGAGCAGAGCCAAGTCAACAAAATGAGCCAAGACAACAAAGGAGCCGGAAATCGAAGTCGACATAATGAGCCAAGCCGATAAAAAGATCCAAACCGATGAAAGAGCCAAGATGTTAATGACTTGGATGAACGCAACGGAAGACTCAAGGAAATATTAGTAGTAGCAAACCAAGCAATTTTTTTTTTTGTTAAGAAAATTGGAGCCAAGCCGAGCCAGAAAATTGGAGCCAAGCCAGAGAAAGAGCCGAAGCCAAAGAGTCAAGCCGAAACCAAAGCCAAAACCGAAAAGTGTAGGGTCAAGGATATGATTAGAGGGGGGTGAATATATAGGCGTTTATAAAATCTTCACTTGCTAACTAGATACGCTCTAATCAACCCTATGTCAAAACCTAAACAAAATAACTAAGGCTTTGACAATAAGGCCTAAAACAACTAGACTCACTAATGCACTAACTAAATATGTCTCTACACAAGATATTGCAATTCTAAAGACAAGTAACATAATAAATATAGAATTGCAAGTAAAACACAATAGAGACACACCAATGTTTTCCTGCCTGGGTTGGTCATGGGGAGCAAGGGTGGCCCCGCCGGTGCTGAGGCTATGGCATCTCTGATTGGCTGGCCGATGACTCCTCCCTCCATGGGCGCCAGGTGGATCCGGCCAGATCCGCGAAGCGACCCACAGGCAACTGAGGTGGTCGCCCCTGGGAATGGAGATGGCTTCTTTCGGGGCAGCAGTAGCAGAGGTATGCGGGTGACGGCTAGGATGGCGCAAGTACAACACCAGTAAAATCCTAACCCTAAAAACCTTGCTGTGATAACATATTATGAATAGCACGTGTATTCAATATAAGACCAATAGACCAGGCTATATAAAGTACATAAGGGTAGAAAAGAAAGGCTATAAGACTATCTAAATAAGGCTATATATGTGTATATATATGTGTGTGTATGCCTTAACAGTTTCAAGGACTTGTGAAGTTTATCTGTGCCAACTTGGGATGTTGTCGGCGTATGTATGGCAAGGGCCTTTTCTTTTTTTGACAAATGTGGATTCTAGGCACATAATATTTTAGCTTTCGTACCCCTAAATCTTCGGCAGAGAATAAATATCTTTAAGATACATATGGAATCGGATAATTACGAACTTTTGTGCCGCAAGTGCCGCAATTCTATAATCCACACCTGGAGGAAAATGACCACGGAATTAACAATCAAACATGTTAGTGTGATAGCTACAGCGATATAGACGCCCCAACCTGAGCTTTTTCAAGACTCCTGTTTGAAATGTGTAATCTATGATCCATCACACTTACCTCAGGAGATAGCTAGCAGGATAGACAGGCTCGTCTCTTCGCATCTATAAATAGAGCCCTGCGTCTTGCTGTATCAGCAACTCATACACAATTACCTGCGCTTCACCATTGAGCTGGAGCATACGGCAGCACTCGCTGATCGATAACCACTAGCTTCAGTTGAGATTTTAAGGCCTAAACATGTCAAGGATGTTGGAGCCTCTCATTGTGGGGAATGTGATTGGTGAGGTGCTGGACAACTTCAACCCCACCGTGAAGATGACGGTCACCTACAGCTCCAACAGGCAGGTGTTCAACGGCCACGAGTTCTTCCCCTCAGCCGTCGCCGCGAAGCCGCGTGTCGAGGTCCAAGGCGGCGATCTCAGATCCTTCTTCACATTGGTGTGTGTAGCTATGTGTATCTCACTCATCATCTTACACACAAAGTCTGGCTCCCTAGCGACAGATAAATATACATGTCATATGATCTTGGCCATAGCACTATATCTAGCTCCCAATGGGAGGTAAACATGCCCATGTGCTAATTCTTGTGCTTATATCTTCAGGTGATGACTGACCCTGATGTGCCAGGACCTAGTGATCCATACATGAGGGAGCATCTTCACTGGTAACCAATACAAGTTGCTCAATCTAATTAAAGTTTATTATACAAATAAAAGTATGTACGTGGCTAGAAAAACTAATCAGCCTAGTTAAGTAGGCATCCATGCACCTGTGGATAGCTAGATTAGGTCATGATTAGCGCTTACCAAGATTCGAGCATCCACACATATTATACACAAATTAGCGTGCATGGTCAAAATCTTCATATTAATTTCCAGGCATTCATAGAATACATATAGCTAATCAGTTGACATTTTGATTGGACCACCCTGGCAGGATTGTTACTGATATTCCTGGGACTACTGATGCTTCTTTTGGTAAGTCTTTCTCTTGTACATCCTTCTTTAGTCTTTGCTAGTTTTGTGAGGTAGAGTACAGGGATAGATCAGAGACGCAGAGGCAAAAATAAATGGCTAAAAGTGGTGGTGGTGTGTACAAATTAACCAGAAGTTTCGTTGTTTTCTTTTCTCCCTTCTCGATCTCTTAATTATTGTTTGTGATGCATGGCCTGCACATGCAGGCAGGGAGGTGGTGAGCTACGAGATCCCAAGGCCAAACATAGGCATCCACAGGTTCATCTTCGTACTGTTCCGGCAGAAGCGCCGGCAGGCGGTGAGCCCGCCGTCGTCGAGGGACCGCTTCAGCACCCGCCTGTTCGCCGAGGAGAACGACCTCAGCCTCCCCGTCGCCGCCGTCTATTTCAACGCGCAGCGCGAGACCGCCGCTCGCCGGCGCTAGCTGAACAGCAACTGGACGAACCAACCGACAACCCTACGTCGTTCCTGATCTCGGATGGACAAACGAACTACGACCAATTAGCTAGCTAGCTAGCCTTTTTCCCTACATGCATGTGCCCCTTGCTCGTGATCGTATATGGTATGATCCAGTAGCTACAAACTATTAGAACGTAATTGCTGCACATTTTATATAATTTCTCAAGGTGACAGTATGATTGTTGCAAATGTTGACTGGGAACAGTGCGAGAGTTGAAGCAATGGCCGGCCATGGAGTAGGTGTCGAGTAGAGGTGGGCGTCGTGCCATGCCGTGCCGGCCTGGTCCGAGCCCATCGTGCTTTGGGCCGAAACCGTGCCGTGCCACGATGGCCCATCGTGCCCACCGTGCCGGTCCGACTCACCTTTGGCGAGCCCAAGCTCGGCCCATTTGCGCTTCGTGCCGTGCCGGCCCAGGCCCGACCCATTTTCACTATTGTGACGAGCAAAGAAATAAAACAAATCACTACTACTAAACTACCTATTTTAATTACATAAGAGACTAATCACATCAACAAAATGTCAAACATAAATGCAATGCTTGAAGATGCCCTGAATCAACAATATCTGCCAACTTTTAGGCCTTAATCCGTGATTTCGTGCCCGTTCGTGCCGTCTTGCGACGGCCTGGCCCAAAGCGTCTTGCGTGCCGTGCGTCGTGCCTGGTTCCCGAGCGACGCGGCGCAAGCTCTGATTGCGTCGGCCCGACCTGCACGAAACCGTGTCATGCCGTGCTTTGCACCGGGCCATCCCATCGTGCTTCGGGCCGGCCCAAAAGAGCCCAGCCCAAGTGCCCACCTCTAGTGTTGAGCGTAAGCGATGGCTGTGACTCTAGTATTCCCCTGCTTACTGTCATACGGTTCTTCCCTGGAGTCTGTAGTGTACTTAATTTGCTTGATCCTGTCACTACTACTTGCTGCTTGTTTTTGCAATCCTACCCGTTACTTCCTTCTCTTTTATCTGACTTTTCGGTGACATGACATACATATATCTAGTCATATACCTGTTATGAAATAGTATTTATATTTAACATGAGACCAACTTACATGAGTGTATAGAGGAAAAACCTATATAAGGCAATATCTATACAAGGATAACAAACTATATACAAGGATACTGTCTAACACCCTCCCCTCTCAAACTCATGGTGGATCTACAACACTGAGTTTGGAGAGATAAAAGTTATAGTGAGCTTTAGTTTGTGTTTTCGTGAAGAAATCTGCCAACCGAAGCTCTGAAGGCGTGGGAAAAAAAAGATGGCGAAAGATAGTTCCACGAAGATATCGTAGAATACGAAGAAGATGACTATAGTGGAGCTGAGTGGGAGCAGAAACAAACCAACTCAAGATATGGGCCGGATACGAAATATCAGGACGAGTGACACCAAGTTAAACAAGACTCCTAACAATTTGGCGATAGCGAGTAGGATCCTCACGAGGTTTATCATTAGTAGATCGAAGGTGAACATTGAGCTCAATGGGAGTCTCAACTGTATGTTGATCAGTGAGAAAAGTACGTCGAGAAGATCCTGGATATACTTCTCTTGGGAGAGGAAGAAGCCCTCAAATGTAGAAGAAACCCCAATCCCAAGAAAGTAGCGAAGAGGATCTAGATCGAACATGAGAAACTGCTCACTGAGATGAGTCTTTACAAAGGCAATATATTGAGAATCATATCTAGTAATAATCATATCATCAACATATAGAAGAAGAAGAAGAGACTGACCATGAGACGAAATATGACCAAAGAGCGAAAGATCATGAGCACTAGCAGAAAAATCAGCTGCAATGATCACAGAAGAAAAACACTCAAACCAAGCATGAGGGGTTTGTTTAAGACCATAAAGAGAGCGATGAAGTCGACAAACCATACCCTCAGGAACATAATACCCCAGTGATGGCTGCATATAGACCTCATGCAGCTCACCAATAAGAAAGGCATTCTTGACATCAAGCAGAGAGATTGACCACTCACGAATAGAGGCCACAGCAAGTAGAGTGCGAACAGTGGTCATGTGAGCCACAGGTGCAAGTCTCATCATAATCACGACCATGCTTTTGCTAGAAATCATGCACCACAAGACGAGCCTTGTAGCGCTCAAGAGAACCATCAGAACGAGTCTTCATCTTATAGACCAACTTGCATGTAATGGAACGGACACATGGAGGAAGGTGTACAAGATCCCACGTGCTAGTGTGCTCAAGGGTGGCAAGCTCTTCTGCTATCACATACTGCTATTCCTGATGAATAACAACATCATGGTAAGAAGTCAACTCGGCAAGAACTGCACCAACAAAACCAAGGCGCTGAGGAGGACGAATAGACTAGCGATCGCAAAGAGCATAGCATGGAGATACTGAGAAGGGGACTCAGCAGGAGAAGAAGATGACACATCAGAAGAATCCTCAACTCGTGGACGAAGAGTATAATATAGAGGATAAGAATGAACAATATCTTAAAAAATCTCTAGAGGAGAAGCCGGTGGTGAAGAAGTTGGCGATGAAGGAGACGCCAATTGTGAAAGAGGAAAAGTGGCAACTGAAGCATCAGGAAAAGTTATGAAAGAAAGTGGCTCGATAAGAGATGCTAGAGTGGAAGAAGAACAAGAGTAGAAGGGACGAGACTCATCAAAAGTAACATCTCGATATATTCGCATCCGTCGCCCAACAGAATCCCAACAACGATAACTCTTATGCTCAGCACTATATCCTAGAAAAACACACTCAACAGATTGAGTAGTCAGTTTGGTGCGTTCACGAGGTGCTAGAAGAATATAGCAGACACAACCAAAAAGATGAAGTCCAGAATAATCAAGAGGCATACCACAAAGATGCTCCACTGGAATCCCACCCAGAAGAGTAGAAGAAGGATGTATATTAATCAAGTAGATGGCAATGGAACAGCCTCAGCCCAGAAGTGAGGTGGAACAGCGGAAGCAAGCATAAGAGCACATGCTGCCTCAAGAAGATGACGATGCTTGCGCTTAGCCACACCATTCTGAGCATGAGCACCAGGACATGAAAACTGAGAAAGAGTGCCCTGTGTAGCAAGAAAAGCTCTAAGAACTTCTAACAGATACTCACCTGCTAGGTCAGCACGAAGAACACGAATAGAAGAATAAAACTTTGTACGGATCATAGTGGCAAAATTCTTATAGATAGATAAAATCTCACTCCGAGAAGACATAAAATATATCTAGGTGTGGCAAGAGAAATCATCTATAAAAAGAATATAATATCTATGACCCCCTTTTGAAACAAAAGGAGCCGATCCCCATACATCAGAATGAACAAGATCAAAGTGACGTTGGGATACAGACTCACTGGAAGGATAGAGAAGTTGTAGCTATTTACCAAGCTTACAACCCGTACAGTCTAAAGAGGTATCACCAGACATAGATCCTAAAAGACCACGATGAACTAGAGAAGACAACCGTGAACCACAAAGATGTCATAGACGGTGATGCCACTGAGCAAACGATCCGGTAGAAGACGCAACGGAGGCTGAAGCGGTGGAGGAGTCTAAGAGACTAGCCGAAGCAGCGGAAGGAAGGCGAAGCGAGTCAAGATCCCAAAGACGCTGAGAGTCACGGGAATGAGGGCCATTCCCAACCAGGGACCCCGTGCGGTGATCCTAAACACAACAAGAGTCAGAATCAAGGATAACACAACAGCCATGATCGGTGAGTTGACCAGCGGATATAAGCTGCATGGTCAGTTTGGAAACATGAGAAATAGTAGAACCATGAAAATAGAAAGACAAAAGATTGTCTCGTCCTGCAACAGAAAGAGAAGTACCATCTGCAGCTTGCATAGTGATAGTAGCAGCAAGAGGACTAATGGAATGGAGACTCGTGGGATCAGATGTCATATGAAAAGAAGCTCCAGAGTCAAGAATCCATGGTGTGATACCTGATGAGAAAGGTGATTTCTCACTAGAAGACTGAGTAGCAGAACCTGGCGGTGTAGAGGTAGCCATGCAACGTAGGAGCGTAAGAATCTCCTGAGTGGAGTCAGAGTCAGCCGAAGTCCACTGAGGAGGAGTCCACTAAGGACAGACGCCTGAGCCTCCGATTACCTTAGGAGGATGGCCACTTCGACGAGCAAGATCCTTCTTTTTCTTGTAGCAAAACTGCTCCACATGACCATTCTTATCGCAGTAGGTGCAGTGAATACCTTCACCCCCAGTAGCCGAAACTGGAGTAGGCACTACTGACGGAGGAGTAGAACGAGGCACCGCCAAGACTAAAGGAGACACTACCAGATCCGCACCACGAAGGCGAGTCTCCTTAGTACAAATAGCTGCAAGGGCCTCCAACAGGGCCACACGAGGATGACGAGCAAGCAGCGGGTACGAATCTACTCAAATTCAGCCCGAAGACGTGTTAAGAAGTTGTAGATGCGGCGAAACTCCAAATGGGAGTGTTGACGCTGACAGCACTGGCAAGTGCAGCAAACCTCCAGACCCAGAGAATCAAGCTAACACCACACCGAGGATAAGTGCGTATAGAACTCATCCACAGTAGAATCACCATGTTGCAGCAACTACTCCTATTGCACAACAGCAAGGTACAAAGAGTTGTAAGCAGGCTCATAGTGATCGCGAAGATGCGCTCACATCAACTGTGCCGAAGACAAAGCGACAATACTACCAGTGAGATGCACCTCCATGCTAGCAACCAAAATAGCGAAGGCACGAGCATCTTCATCAATCCATAGCTTGTATGCAGTAAACTAAGTCTGAAAAGACTCCACAGCATCAGCATAATCATCAGACGCCTTCTGTTGAGCAGCATCATGGGTCTCTTTGGGAAGAACAAGCATGGCAGGAGTAGTAGGATGAGGCAGACAAGATAGCTCGCCGGTAAGAAACTCCCAAAGACGTTGATCACGCATGTGAAGGCGTATATGAAAAACCCAATCTTGATAATTAAGACCATCGAAGATAACCGGATAGCAAGGAATAGAAACAATTCCCGAAGAAGAGCCGGTAGACGATGACATTTTTTTTACGAAGAGCTACTCAAAGCTGGAGTTGACTTGCTGGAAGCCGGAGCTGGACATGAAAGTTGGAGCTGACCTGCTGGAAGACGGAGCCGGACGTGAATACCGAGTTAAAAGCCAAATCCAATCAGAATCAAATCCGATTGGCAGCTCATCACCAAAGTTAGAGCTCGGGCTCGATTAGTAGAAGTGGAGGTGTCGGTAGCGGCGACGCTGGGTGGCCAATGCGACGAATAGCCACGGGAGCAGAGGAAGCAGTCGACCGGCTGGGTCGACAGCTGAGACGTCTGACCGGGATGTGCGCAGACCGGCGCCTCCAACCGAGGAGACAGCCAGGCACGCGGGCGAAGTGCCAAGGCAACTCCGGATCTGCGAGCTGGCGCGACTTCGGCGGATCTGGTCGGATCTAGAGGTGAAGGTGGCGGACGAGGTGACGACGGCCACGGAAGAGTGGCCGGACAAGCAGAAGAGCTCATCGGAGTCAAAGGTGTTGCTCTGCGGTGATAGGGGTAGAGCCGGGCAGAGCCACCGAAGACGAGTGGTAGACGACCGACCGGAGGAAGAGACGAACGGCACAAGTGCAACACCAGAAAAAAGGTAACCCTAATCTTGCTCTGATACCATGTTATGAATAGCACTTGTATTCAATAATGGGACCAAAAGGCTAGTATATATACACGTACATGAGGGTATAGTGAGAAAGCCTATATAAAATAATATCTATACAAATCTAATAAACTATATACAAGGATAAGGATACTGTCTAACAATACCTTGGGTGTTGCTCTCCTCGACCGTATCAGTAGCTAGCTGTTCGTATCCAGAGAGCTCGGTGTGTAATGTATGGAGCTCGAACCAGGAGGCACAGCATCTATTCTTGACGTCCTTTTTCCTATCATTTCGATCGTTTTTTATATATGATTTGGCAATGTTAGGTCAATAGCATCTGCACCTATATGGCTGTCCGGCCATTAGGATCAAGTGCATTTATCTGAATAAGTTTATGAATTCGTCTTTGAAGAATATTGAGTTTATGAAAAATTATTGGTTTGAAGATATCAACCTCAACTCCAGTAGTCTGGTGCTTAGCCCAGATGTGGCATCATCTTGGTTGTTCTCGTGAACAATATATAGTGAGAAACTCTCTTTTTTTTCACGTTAGTGTTTTCATCTATGTAAATATAGTACTCCCTCTTGTCTTTAAAAAGACGTCATTTTGAACATATTGATGGTCAAACTTTCAAAACTTTGACTATCGATATAAATTTAAATATTTAAATTAGATACATAAAAATTATATGTGTAGATTTATCTCGAAAAGTACTTTCATAATATTATAATTTTATTAAGTTTTATAAATATATTATAATAAAAATTAACGGTCAAAGTTGTGTTTTAAAAACCATATCGATATCTAAAATGTCACTTTTTTTAAGACGGGAGGGAGTAGTAATTTATAGGCTACATGTATGGTCCTTGGCGAGAGAAGAGCCTCTAAATCGCTGTTTGTTGAGCAAGAAACTACAAGGTGAAAGAAGGCTGTATACGCTCGGAATATATGTTGCCCACAGAACCTAATCTATTTGAAGAGTGCAGGATATACATTGCCCACAGGACCAAATCTATTTCAAGAGTGCAGAAGTAATTCAGCATATTGAGTGAAGCACTATTACGTACACATAAAAAGAGAAATTTTATGGTGCATTATACTGACAGTATATAATGTGTGGTAGAAATCGCATTTAACCGTTGATTTGTTAAAGGTGTTTCTACTACTCTACTACCAGATGAAGTATAATTAAACTCTAATTAATTTGATTTATTAGATCAAAAAGAATGAACGTTCATATTCAATTTAGCGCAATGTAAACATACTTTTTAAAAAAAAAACTCAACAAGAATACCTTACGAACCTGCAGTTTGAGATTTTGGCTCTTCTTTTTCAGCAACCTGTCTCGAAGACTCGAGCAAAGTCCCTCCAAGTAGTTCAGGTGCAGTGCCCAATTCCAATTAATCAGAAGCAAAGCACAGCCTAAAATGCTAACAAAACCAATTAACCATATTATGCGTGGAACGAAATAATACTACGGGTTAAGCCAAAAAAAAAAAAAACGGCCGTACAACACAAAACACACACACAGTTCAATCAAGGCATGCACTGTTCAACTCACCTTGCAGGCTGCACATGAACATGATAACAGGGCGTGTACTTGGTTAAGACATTGCAGGCGACGAAACGTGCGCAGAGGAGGTCGATGCTGGTCGCAATAGACTTGCCGATCGAGACAAGGGATGGATTTGATAGGGTGAGTCGGTTCGGTCCTTGCCACAGGATATCCCCCGGGGCCTAGCGCCACGCCAGAAGCGCTGGCATCGCGGACGTGTCGACCCCCGCAACCGTCTTCGTCATCCCCAATAGCTCTAATTTTTTCCTTTCAAAAACTCTATTTTTATTCAAAAAAAAATCAAAATATGTCTCGATAGGTCCTACCTTTTATGAAAATACTCTTCTTTAATGGAAAGACCTTCGAAAATTTGAAAAATACGTCTCGATCCAATTTTTTCCCGAAAAACTCTATTTTTATTCGAAAAAATGCAAAATACACCCCGGTCCATTTTGTCACCGAAAAACTCCATTTTTATTCGAAGATACACTCCAAAATTCCCGTAATTTCATTAGAATTCTTCCCAGGTCCAATTTCACACCAAAAATACAAAAAACAATCCAACAAACGTTTTCCACACTCAATTTTTTATCACAATCCATTTTCTCCCTAAAAATTCCTACTCGGAAATTTTGTATATCTAATTCAAACCCAATTTTCGTTCACACGCACGGCGTACGCTGCACTGATGTTTCTAGTATATATTGACCAGAGTGCAAGCAGGAGCTGATGGAGATGGTCAATGCGTGTACAAAGCCCATGTGTCATTGTACCAAGTGCCCCGCAGAGGAAGTACCAGCACAGGCCTTTTCTCCTCAAACAGGGCTCCAGAACAGGAGAGCATAGATGTCGGCTCCCAGGCGCATGCCCCCACGGACCCGTCCCTGTACATTGCGCTGCACCCAGCACAACACCAATTTACAATTCATGTCCACAGGACTCGTACCCAGCTGAACAATCAAAAACACTGTGCGCCTTGTCAGAAGCAACAGGCCAACTAAATCTCCTCCGGCTTTTACCGAAGGAAAACAAAGGCGTCGAGTCATGCGTGGCGTGGAGTAGCGTGGTGGGCATTCCAGAAAACCGGCACTTCGAAGATGTCCAGCAGAATTGATGGTAATAGTAGAAGGTTAGCTAGTACAGATGGTAAATACATGCTCTGCAGCTCTGATAAGATTTCATGGCAAGTCTCAAAGTTGCCTGCATTCTGAAATGAAAAGGAAGAGTCTGGTGAACAGAAGTACACAACAAGAATTGATATTACAACAGAAATATTGTAATTTACCCACAAGAGAGTCATCTATCATCTATGCAATACCGATCAGCCACCCTAGTAGTTAGGTAAGGTTCACTAATTAGTCATCCTGAAATTAAACAATTAATATGTAGAGCGGATCATCAGAGACCACTCCGGCGGCAATGAGCAAAGAGGAGCTAGTGAGATCAATTTATTAAGGATACCACGAAATGTGTGATAATCTTCGCAAGACCAGCTTTGCAATCAAGGACATTGATCGATAAAGCGTTTCTTCTTTCACTCCATTTTCTACAGCACAAGCCAATTACATTCCCATTCGTTTGTTCAACCATCTGAAAACAATGAGTGGTCGAAAACGGAAAATGATAGATGCATCATGGAATGTCTGTGCTTCAAGCAAGCAAACTTTTCTGCAAAAAAATAATCCCAAATGACTGCTTCCTTCCAGATGACTGAATTCTGTAACATCGATGTGACTTGGTGCCAAACATTCCAGATAAGTTCCATATTATTTTTCTGTTTTACTCTTCAAATTCGAGTTCTGCAGTTATTTTGCACTAGCCAATTGTTGGTCTCTCTGGCGCCACCAATTTACTATGATAGAATCAATAATGATCTGCAGAACGATCATATCATACATCAGAAATGACTCCTAACAGAAAGCAAGTGACAAATAACAACACTGCATGTGCAATAAGTACCTGATTAATGTGCGCAGCAACACATGGGATGACCAGAAATCCGGACTGCCCAAGAGCACCTCCAAGCTGTTCAACAACAGCAACCAACACCGGCAATGTTTTCTATAGGACACCAAGAAGAAAATCAATTAGCCAAGATGACAGAAGTTACAGAATTTTGATGTCATGGGAAGAGAATAATAATTGCATATTTAGGCACTAGTTTGCTACTACAATTGCAAGCATAAATTTGATTCAACCGGATGCATTCCCAAACAGGGTTTACAATAAGATTCCTGTGCAGTAACTGCTAGGTTTCTACTAGCAGTTTCCTGCAGTCACTAGTCCAGTAATGGACAAAACCTTCTACTCCCTCCAGTAAAAAGAAAAGGTGTCATCCTAATGTGCCTGCAATCAAACAATTTTTACTTTGACCAACAAAATCTTTTACAATAGAAAAAAAACTTTCACAAACGAAAATGATGTGTAGATTTCTTTCGAAAATACTTTCACAATACTATAATTTTATTAGGTTTTTTAAATATAT
This sequence comes from Rhipidocladum racemiflorum, assembly GCA_036346355.1. NCBI lineage: Eukaryota > Viridiplantae > Streptophyta > Magnoliopsida > Poales > Poaceae > Rhipidocladum > Rhipidocladum racemiflorum. The sequence continues at coordinate 25,850,375 of CM070572.1, forward strand.
CACAATAGATATTGGTGGTCAAAGTTGTGTTTTAGAGACATTGTCAATGTCCAAAAAGTCATGTTTTGTGACTAGAGGTAATCACAAAGATTGAGGGAAGCATGCTAGTAGGCCAGGAACATGCCGATGATTCTCTAGTTGCCAGCAGCACTAGCTATTCTGGATGAGTTGTGATTTACCCTTTACTTCTTTCAAATAATATCATGCAATTGTATGTTTACTTGCAACGAGAATGTGAAACTTGGGTCGAAATCACCTTATGAGCATGGGATTTTTGGATATATGCCTTTGGGCTTTTTTGGACTTTCGGACTTCACTACTGTTTTTGAGCTAATTGGTGTGGTGCAACTTGTAACATCCTAAACTTTTCAAAAATGGGAAAAACAAAAAATATAAATTTAAAAATAGAATTGAATAAAAATTTTAATGATCAAAAATTTTATTTAAAATAATATCTTTTCCTCTTTTCTTGAATTCTAGTCTTAATAAAAGAACAATCGCAGTATTAAAATCATTTCTTTTAATTTGAGCAAACTAAGAAAATAAAATTAAACATGATCATATGTTGAATTAAAATTTTCCTTCTTTCCAGAATTTTCTTGAATCTTGGTTTTTAAGAAAATCCTTTGTATGGATTTCGTAAAAAAAAGAAGATAAAAGTAAAATGGTAAAACTAAATTGCAACAAAAATCTGGAGAAAAATAATATTAAAATAATAGAAACTCCTAGAAGCACATAAATGCAGTCAAAATTGTGTGAAACCAATTAATTAAAGAAATGATGATTTTCATTAATGTCATGTGACTTTGAACAATGTAAAGAAAGATTTTTTATAAAATTTTACTTAACTTTCCTGTAGTCAAAATTTTTACCATATGCCCACCAGACCAATGTTTACCACTGGTAAAATTTGCAAAAATTAATAATTAAATTTAATGCCTATTTCAATTTATTTATTGCAACTCTGAAATTCTGCAAATCTGATTAAAAGATTTATTAGAAAATAATTACTAAATTATTAAACCTGAATTTTTTATGTAAGATTAATTAAGTCATTAAAAAACTTTCCAAAAAGTCTCAAAATATTCTAATTCAATTTGAACCCTTATAAATCTTTTACAGAAAAAAAAATCTGGAGCAGTCATTGTTGTCAGATTTTTAATAATTAATCTATAAGGAATTTTTATCTCAAATTTTTACATTAAGTAGAAAACTTACTCGGGATTTTAAATAAAAATTTTAAAAAATAATCATTACGATTTGACCCCTGAATTAATTGGCTCATTAATGCATTGTTAGTCTGCGTTGGGTTTAAGGCTTTAAGCTACCCTTGCATTCACTTACATGTGTGGCCACCATTAATTAACCAGTCGACCAAGGCATGAGCTCCTTTCCCTTTAGCCACTGCAATGGCCCCCTCCATTTATTGGACCTAGCAGACCAACCCTTTTTTCTTCTTTCCTACTCTCTGCTTCATCTTCACGCCACCAATCCAGCTGCCCAATTCTTGCTGTGTTCAAACACTATAGCACCAACCTTCCGAGCTTATTTAACCAGCCCAATGCCTCCCATTAGCTACACACACACACACACACACATTACTACTCCCCTCTGACCTGAGCCCCTTTCAATAGCAGCCAAATTGCTCCATTGCCGAAAAATACCAGAGAGGAGGAAATTCAAATTGAGCAACACGGCTGATCGAAATTCAATTTAACCACACCTCCCTATCGTTGTTGCCGCAAGATTTAGACAAGCAGAGCAAAAACCCAAATAAGCAATTCGGTGAGTAAGAACTCAATTAGTCTGGTCTATAGTACCTTGATGATCTCTTAAACATTTAGACACCCTCAACTTCCACTTGTATCGCACAGGTCATCGCCATTGTTATGAATAGAACTTGTATTCAATATTAGGCCAATGGCCACAATATATAGAGTACATGAGGGTACAAGAGATAAGGCAAAGGACAAGAGATAAGGCAATCATCTATAACAGATAATATATCCTTAACACCCCCCCACAAATGCAAGGCGTATGCAATAGCATTGCATTTGGAAGGGATGAACTAAAATAGGGAAAATCCAAAATCATAGTCCTGAAGTAGCCATCGTAGCATGTAACTCTTGAAAAATCGAGCTGACGAAAAACAGCCAACGAAGAACCGAGTCGGTGAAGAAAAGTCGACGAAGAAGCCAAATCGACGAACGGAAGTCGAAGGTAGGGCCAAGTCGATGAAGAAGAGCCGACTGTAGAGCTGAGTCGACGAAGAAGAACCGACGAAGCCGACAAAACGAGCCGAGCCGAGGTAATCGGAGTTGACAGAATGAGCCGAGCCGATAAAAGAGCCGAGCGACTACAGAATCAAGAAGCTAAAGACTTGGATGGACGCAACGGAAGACTTAGGAAAATACTAGGAATAATAGCCGCAATACTAAAAACCAGTAGCTCGAAAACCACCGTTTTGACTGATTTTTTTTTAATGCCCTAATCCTTGTCACGTGCTGGAGATAGGACTTGAAACAGGCAAAGACTTAGTCTTCACGTGCTACTACCTTGGATGTTCCTCGCATTGAAGCCACGGACTGCAAAACAAACAAAGACTTTGAAGTTCGGCACTTGAGTCCGAACAAGAAGTCACACGAGGCGGTCGCTGGCGAAGCAGTGGCGACAGGATTCGGCGGTCCTGGAAAACACGCCGATGTCGGAGGCGCTACGCGGAGCCGGAAGTCGAAGGGACTGGTGCGCTGAGGCGCGAGCCGGCCAGAGGGCATACGGGCCGAAGTCGCCGACGCAGATAGGCGGCGTACGGGCGGCGCTTGGCCATGGCAGCATCGGGCTGTCTGCGTCCATCGGCGGACGCGATCTACAGAGGCGGAGAGCCGTCGATCGAGGCGGCGGCAACAACCCGGTCGCCGGGAAGCCACGGTGACAGCCGCGCGGAAGAAGGTCATGGCTGCCTCGAGACTCCAGTGCGTCTTCGAGTCGGGAGGACGGAGCGCGGTTGCCGATGAAGCGAAAGGAGTCGGGGGTGGGCAGATCTGAAAGCAGGCACTCGTTGCAGGCTGGCAGCGACAGAGGTCGAGACCGCCGTGGCGGCGACAAAGGCGCGAGGCCGGTGCGGGAAGCCGGAGTTCGCTGAGGGCGCCAGACGGCGTAGTCGCGCTGCCGAGGCGCCATGAGGTCAGGACGGCGGCCGGAAGGCCGAGCGCGGTGGAGGGCACGTCGAGACGGCGAGCGTCAGCCGGCAGAGGATGGGACCGCCCCGGGAGTGGAGATTGCTCCTCCCGGGGTAGTAGCACCGGCGGCGGAAGATGGAGCAGGAGAAAAAAAAACTTAGGGCTCTGATACCATGTTATGAATAGAACTTGTATTCAATATGAGGCCAATGGCCACAATATATAGAGTACATGAGGGTACAAGAGATAAGGCAAAGGACAAGAGATAAGGCAATCATCTATAACAGATAATATATCCTTAACAGCCACCACTTCGGTTTCCTGTTCCAAATCCGGCACAGTGATACCCAATCTTGGTTAGTCTACAACACCACGAGGTGATGTATTATACCCCCATGTACCACTGATGTTTATGGCAAGCGCAGCCAAACATTAAAGTCACTCATTTAATTTCTCAGTTCGCCTCGACCCCGGTGGTCGCTTCCTACGGAATCACTGAACCCCCACCATTCCGTTTTGGTCCTTGCTCGTAGCTCCCTGGGCCAGCTTCATCACCAGCCATGCACAACAGAGTTGCTCCCATTGTGGGTACTGTAGCAACACGCCCACTGTAGCTGTGTTGCCTCTGTCCCCCTGACCAGTGGACTTTCCCCTAATCAAAGGTATAAAGTGCAACAGCCGTCCTAATCTCTATTTCTTCCTCTAACATACGACCTCATATTATTCTTAGTTAGCATTCTTAATCCGACAACAGATGAGACCATATGAAATTATGCCTAATGTTCTTTGACTGGACTGGGCAAAGGGGTAAGGGGCAAGGAATGATTATAGAGAATCCTTGAATAATTTTCAATTCTCAAAAGCTTCAATGAACCCATAGTTTGATTAACCTCTAATTGAAATGTTAAAACCTAAGGCTAAGTAATATCCAATCAGCACCCAAATAAGCCATGTCCTAAATATACATGTATGCGTGTATAAGCCCTCGAGCAGGTTTAGCAAAGTCAAAAAAAAAATAGAGGTAAACAGTAGGTAAATTCGTTAGTATTTCTACTTTAACTAGCATCTTTAATTGGAAGCTTAGCTAGGCCTGTTGACCTCTAAATCATATACCAAGACCTTAAGTAGGGTTTGATTAAGCTCAAGTAATTATTGTCCTAAGTATACATACAGGTGTCTAATAAAGACCCCAATACAGAAATTTACAAGTTTAAAAGGATGCTTGGAATATAAAGAGTATGGTATGACCCTCTAGTAATATTTGAATTCTAACAAGAAATAATTCGAGTGTCAAGACCTAGAGTTAAAGTAAGTCAGATGGCCCTTATCTCAACTAAAACCAATAAGTTCATAAACATGTCTAGACTAATTAGAATTAGAAGATAGCTTGACTTAATCAATCGTTAAACTAAGATAACAGAACATAAAGTAAACCCTAATTAGTTCAAAACTTAATTATGTCGTCAAGCAGGCATGTCATATAAAATCTTTATCTCGAGTACACCCTTATACATGTAAAATCTGTTTTTAAACACGCTATAGGTCCAGATCATTTAATCTTGCAAAAATATATATTTAGTTTAGTTTGAACCAAATACCCAAATAGCTTTGTCTTTCATGTACACAAGATTAACATATGCTTTTATATGATAGAAATAACATACTTAAGAATTTAAGAAATGAGCAAATATAAATAAAATATTATAGGACTAGTGTTAAAATACTTCTAAGATCAAAACTATCTTAATTTGCAAAGGATGCAATGTTCATTCTAGCTTGAATCAAGTTCATAATAGATTTCATTTTTCCATATACATGCAAACTAAAACATTAATAACTTTTACAAATAAAAGCTAAAATATGTATTAAAAAAAACCAGTTTCAAGACACTTCTAGGGTTGAGACTTGCTAATGCAACAAAAACAGCTACCTATCTATGTAAATTGTAGTCGCAAATCTAAAATGAAATCTAGTCATTTATAATGTAAACTTAGACATATATGAGATTAGAAAATGATTAGAACATCACAAATAAACACTAATACCTTAGGATCAGCCTAAGAATAGTCCCTAAGGCACGACTGTCTTATTTCTGTACGAACATTTCTATTATAATTTGCTTTGCATCTAAATCCTATTAAAAGTATAACCCTGCGTAATATAAACCCTAAAGTCTATAATATAAATAAATGAACTTAAGCAATAAAAAAATAATGACTAAATATTTTTATCATCAAAACCTACTTAAAAATTAGAAACTTGTGCTCTGTAACTGCAGCCAAAAACTTAGAAAGTATATGCACTAGTTTGTTGTTTGTCAGTACCTCGTAACTCCTTTAGGATTAAAGTACCGTTTGTATGTAACATACCACACGATATTTATTTATCTTAATCTAAATAATTTTAGCATATTGAATTCAAAATTAGGTATACAAACACATAATTTTAGCTTCTTGAATTCGTGAAATAAAAGTAAACAATTCATGAAAAACAAATAGCTTCGTCGTAGCAGAACCTTAGACAATTATTCATCAGTATGAGTAAAACCACAAAAACCCTAACCGAAACCACGCTTGTTTTACGTAGTAGGTTTCTATTTGATTTTACATCTAATTTCTTTCTGCCCTTATTGAAAAGTTGTTATTTGCTATTTACTTTATTTCTCGACAAACAAAGTGTAGAACCCGACATTCTAGACTCCGTCGTCGACAATATCAAACTACGACTTCGACTCCGTCAAACAACAACAATCAACAAGGCAAGCCCATTTGATCATATTGATCCCAGTTTCTCAAAATCAATTAAAACTTGCAGCAATCGCTATGTTTTATAAAATTTACTATTTTGTGGGTACTTGTAGATATGACCTTTATTGACGGGATATCCTTAATCAATATTGACATGTGAACCTTGGTAACCATAGATTGTGGATGAACACATAAAAATGTGGAAATGGGTATATTCGATTATTACATGCATCTGCTTAGCCATGCTTTAGATTGGGATACGAACAGATGGTTTTACTGTTCATAATGAATTTAAATATTTAACATACTGGAAATAATTATTGGACATGTTGGAATACTGTGGCCAATAGTATTTTTCTTTTATGGAAATAAAACTATGATTTTGACACGGGCAATTATTAGCAATAGCCGGTTGTGCGAGGGTATACTTGCACGTAGATAGGGAGAGATTTATCGCCCAGGTTGCATTAAGGACCGAACTAATGTGTTGTTATCAAGTCAAGATAACCGTACAACCATGAGGGCTGGTATGGGACGTTCTTAACCTATTAAGTTACTTAAAACTAGCTTTGTGCATTGCAAAATTAGAGTACCACGAGCATTCCAGGTAGGTTGCTTGTAAGGGGCTTCCACACCGAGGTGTGAGTAAATGCATACCGGTACAACAGTGTACACCTGGCTATGGGGAGAATGAGGGCGATGGAATGCGAAACCATCGTGAGTACTGTGAGTACGGCTATTGACTTCTGCCGCCACAGCAAAGATTTGTCGTCACTGGGCTAACGCAAAATTAGGGCTAGGTAATGTAACGATTATGTATGATCTCTTTGCGGCACACAAAAGAAAGTGTGCTAATGATCTGCAAAAAGAGTTTATCATTCCTTTTGGGTAAAGTTGTACACCTCTGCAGAGTGTAAAACTAATCGATTAGCGGCGCTTGCAATCATGAGCATTTAGTAAAGTTATCACATAGTTAGCTATTTTGATAAAATTTGTATTGAAAGTTTACCCCACAGAGGATTCAATGCTTTGCCATGTGTTGGCAAAGATTTGATTACAGGTGATATGCCATGGGTTGGCATTAGACGCTTTATTACTCACGAAGGACTATGAGTTATTACATTTATGGTATCCTTGTTATTTTATTCTATCATTTACTTTTACAAAATTTCGCTTTCAATTTAATTTGGCTCCACGCAAAATAACTATAATAGCCATCCTATTGTTACAGCCTGCATTTATTATAGGTTTGCAAACACTTTAAGCCCTGTTGAGTACGCAATGTACTCACCCTTGCTACTATTGTTATTTTTAGGTGAATGTACAGAAAACCTTGTCAATATATTTTATAATGCAGGATACGAGGAATCTATTGACGAGCTTTCTAGAGATTATACCTTGTCAGTTGCCTAAGGGTTATGTGACACATTACAAGACATTTGATTCTTCTGTTGTATTCTAACCGACCTCACCGGTCATATTGTATAAATGCTTCCGCCATTATATGTAATATATTGTGTGTGGATGTTATTTCAACTTTGTAAATGTGCGTGCTGACTACTGATTATGGACTAGCACAATATGCACATAGAACCCATTGTTAGTATTCTGTACCAAAAATGTGGGCCTTACCCAACTAGAAAGTAAGGTTTCTTCAGAATGTGCCCCTGACAAGGTCAAAAGATGTTGACAGGAGAAAAACAACAAGCGGCAGTGGTTGTTGGTTTGGAGCCCAGGAAGCACACTACTTGCAGCAAGAAGGGGAGCGAAAGAAAACGCACTGAGCTCAGTTGGGGTGATTTTTCTGTTATTCACTTAACTATAGAATGCGGATTACAAGGTATACTTAAACAGCTACAATAAGAAAACAAACTAGCTAGTCTCCTGGATCTGCATGACTCACATGATCCGGTATTTGCTCACCTACTCAACGCATGACTACGCATGCACAAAGGACTTGGCCCAAACAAAACAAGGCAAAGACCAAGTCCTAGATTATTACTAACAGTGGTGCAAGCGGTGGCCAATGGACAAGGCGATGTTTGGATTGCACCATTGCAATCCACATGCAACCACAAGCTCACCACCTCGCTGCCTGTGGAGAACTCAGTTGTGCCACCTGCCCACCCACCACCAAGGCTGGGCCCTGCTGGTTGCTGCCCCTATTGCAGCCAAGCTCACTGCATGTTCCTGCCACGGTCAATATTGGTCTGCATTGCCACCACTACTGCAGCAATCACAGGATGCTTTGTCGCCACAGTATGTCAGACAGCGTCGCGACAGTGTGCGAGCTCAAGACGCTCCACCACCACCACCACCATGTGCAAGTCCATAGCCTGTGGTCTGTTGCCTCAGGCATGCCACCATATTCAACCACACATGCCACCTGCTGTTGAATGCCGAGTGTGCCATCATTGTGCACTGTGAACTCTGCACAGCTGCACGCATGTTGGCGAGAGGCAGTGGCCTGAGATGGAATGAGAGGTAGAGGAATTGGAGGCAAAGAGAAAGGGAAAAGGGGGAGAAGAAAGGAGGGGGAAGAAAGATGCAAAGGCATTTCTGCCCTTTTGAGAGAAAAATTAAGTGTAGAATTGCATTTCTGAGGGAATTTTTGAAATCACTAGATTGAAACCAATGATCCAAAAAAAACTTTGAAAATACGTTATTCTCCATTGGTACAGAACCACATATCCAAATCTTACTATGAGCATTCATAAATCAGACAAGCCAGGGAAAACAGCCTTAAACCCTATTCCCTCAAGTAGCTGGTATGCTAAAAATTCTAGCCAACAAAACTGATTACCAAGGAATTGGCAGCTTCTCAAACCTTGATGCAGGCAGGCAAGGTCAAAGGGATCATGTAAACGATTACCATCATGAGTTGGATCAGTTTCATTTACAAAATTTCTATTTCTGTTAATGATGATAAAGACTGACCTGACTGGCCACCAAAATGACAGCTCGTGCATACTCTTTCCTTGCAAAAACTGACTCTTCCTTCTGTTTAAGACGTGAAAAAATCTGCAGTGCTGTCGCATTGAATGCTAGCAGAGCAAGATGTAGAACCCTGTGACAGGAAATATGCTTCTGTTAGAAAATAAGATACAATAAAGTAAGCCGCAGACTTTATCCAAAGCAGAAAAAAGCTATGCATCACCAGTGGCCAAAAAGAGTCTAGTTAGGAATCATTGCAAGCAAGGTATTCTTCATTTATTTATTTCTTTTTACTTATGACAATAGCCTTAATTCAATTTGGCCGCTGGTTACTTAATAAGGCTGTGTAAACTGAGTAACAACGCCCCTAATCCCATCAAAATGACACTACCAGCAAGCAGTATAAAAATGTGTCAGTATCATTATTTTTATCTAGCACTTAATAATACCAGTATATGCTTCTATTTATCAAGGTGTAAAGAATTGGAGGCGCCAGTTGTCATGCAACTGTTTAAGTGAAGGTGAATAAATTGTCAGTAGATGTGGTTAGAAACTGAATTCAACAGTAGTGCATTATACTGAATGCCAGAAGGCAGAAGGACTGGAAGTCAACTCATTATGCAAATTGAAAACATGAATTTATATTTAGTCCAGATTTTGGAAAAGTGGTGACAATAATAACTAGATTGATAATTATGAAGAATGATTCAAGCACAAACTCCACATAGTCAAATGACATAGTGACATAAAGGATGTGCAGTTCTCTACAGATGAGGAACACAAATATTTTAAAATACAAGTTCTGGTTTTTAGGTTCCATACCAACTTTTACTTCTTAAGCTTCATATCTGCATTACAATATTTACAAACATTCTCACTACGATATGATCAGATAAAAAACGTACGCTCCAATAGTCACAGCAGTAGCGAAAGCTTTTGCTTGAACAGACAAGAGCAGCGATCTTGATCTACTTACTTGTATCCATGGGACCTGTGAAACGGGAAATTTTCAAGAGTGCCCTCCAAAGAGTGTAGATAAGCAAAATTGTAATATATTCAAAACAAACTACAAAAACAGCATAATGCTAAGAGCAACTCTGGAAAGTGTCCTCTCATGTAAAGACAAAATGCGGGTCTCCACCGCTGTATTTGAAAAGTTGGACTTCTAGACTTCTCTTATCACCAGATGTCTCAAAATATTATATTGTCATTACCAATCATGAATTAACCACTGACTACGGTAGACAAATTTCCTTCCAAAAGAGCATAGAGTATTATTAGTTTATTACCTCTCTTGTTAGAACTAAGATGATAAGCGTTAATATACAATCATTTTGAAACCATAGTAAAGCACTGCTAAAGTTCTATAGTTTCTGAACTAGTACAATACATTCTCTTAAATATTTATTAAGTTCATAAATTCCCCTTGTCCTGATTTGGTGGTTTTACTCTTGTTTTTCTTTTTAAGTGAATTTTTGGTACGCATCTACCCATCATCATCATCTCTCTCCACATCGATCTGAATATATGTTCCCTCTATTCGCATTGTGTGGCGACCCGAGTAATTAGCCCAGGTAATTAACAGCTTCACTGTCATTACACTAGGTTAATTACACGAATCTTGGTATACTGATTAATCAAAACATCGAGCGCACTCGATATTTTGTCAATTAGTACACCGTGTTCAGAGTGTTGCAACAGAACAATAATTAGAGACTAAATGTAAATATATTACAACCAAGCCACGCAGGCTACAGGTCCAATACATAATTAGACATAGGATCCAAGTACAACAAAAGTATAAGACATAACTACTAATTACACAAAAGACCGACGAAGTCGTAACACAGCTACTCAACACTCTATTCTTCCTGGTAGTCCTCCTCGTGGATCTGATTCTGCGGGTGGCCCTCAACCCAAGTCTCGTGGTCGGACCAATTGGGATCCACGTCCCAACCAGAAGCTTGATCAACAGAACAGTTATCTAGCAGGGGGGGAGTTAGCAAGAGTGAGTACAAAAGGTACTCAGCAAGCACTAATAGCAAAAGAATGCATAATATAATTTTTTCTCAGCACTTCACCACAGATCCAACTCCTCAAATCCATTTTTCCTGAAAATAGGTTTTATTAGGGAAACGTGGGTTTCAATTTTTAATTCCTGAAATTGCTACTAGCACTGTTATATGAGGCAGACTTAGCTTCCGTAGCCTCCAATCCAGGAGACAGGCATGAATTCATGATTTGACCCTGCGCAGGTTTGTACCACTTTACCCATAGTGACCCCTACCGCAGCAGCACCACTGATACTCAACCCAAGGCTTTATTCCTATATAGCCTGAAAGAATCAACCGCACCACTGATACTCAACCCAAGGCTTTATTCCTATAAAAGAGCCTAGCGACGACAGAATCAAGATGCTAAAGACTTGGATGGACGCAACGGAAGACTAAAGAAAACATTAGGAATTACTAGCCGCAGCACTAAAAAGCAGTAGCCATCAAGCCATCAAGCCAACGAAAGAGCCAAGACAGTAGAGCCATGCTGAAATGAGCTGAACCTAGCTAAAAAGAACCGAAGCCGAGCCCATAAAAGAGCCGAGCGAACTGGAGCCAAGCCAGCCATGTAGAAGACCATCAAAGATGATCGGGCAGCGAGGAACAGAAACGGTCTCGGAAGAAGAGCCTGTAGATGACATTTTTTTTTACACCGAAGGACGTGAAACTTGAACCTTGAATTAGCAAACCAAGCTCACGGATGTGAAACCAAGCGGACTTGAAAGGTCACCACCAAAGCAAAAAGAATTGCTTCTGTTGTTTCACGGATGGACTTGATAGTTCGGTCGCACTGGAGGCGCTGGAGACCGACCGATCGATGGCCAGATCTAGAGGCACGTCGGGAGGTTCTCGCCTCCGGCGAGCAGGAGCGGACGGCCAGATCGGGAGGAGCCCGTCGGGCGGCGGCCTTGAACTCTTGTGAATCCGATACCGATCGGTAGCGGCCGACGAGAGACCGGCTCCGACCTTCGGTGATGGTGGCAGCTGTGCGGAAGCGACTAGAAAAGTCGCGGAAAGCGAGCCGGTGTGGATCCAAAGGATGGCGGTGGCGGCCAACGGTAGCCTCGGCGCGGAAGCCGAAGTCGACGACGGAGCGACTGCGGGCGATAGCTGAGACGTCGGAGGCAACCAACGCGGGCCGAAACGGAGGATGAAACCAAGGTGTGCTCAGGCGCCAGCAGATCCGATCGGAAGGACTGCGACGGTGGGAGGCAGAGGCAACGAGAAAAGCCGCCGAAAAAGGAAGAGGCGCAAGTGCAACGCCAAAGAGAAAACCCTAACCCTAACCTGGCTCTGATACCATGTTATGAATTGCACTTGATGTATTCAATATAAGGCCAATGGCCACAATATATAGAGTACATGAGGGTAAAAGAGATAAGGCAAAGGACAAGAGATAAGGCAATCATCTATAACAGACAATATATCCTTAACATTTATCACTAGTCCAGTATTAGATCTCCAACCCTGTTACCTGAGTCGCGGATTCCTTCACTAGGCAATCTCGTCGACTCGCGGCTAACAGTTGTATCCGGCTACCGCAGCAGCACCACTGGTACTCAACCCAAGGCTTTATTCCTATATAGCCTGAAAGAATCAACCGTAGCTGATTTTCTGTGTCCCTCACTGGGCCTTCCGGCATACCCAGCTTCACACGCGTATTTATCTAATCTTACCCAATGTGGAAATCATAATACCTTCCTAGGACAACCTTTTCTGGTCGATTCCACACACTATGGTTGATACTGAGAATACGGCTCATTGCCCGAGTGTAGTGGTTTATCCTTACATCATAGCCTATGTAGAGGGCCCCACCGGCCAACATACTCATTTCCTTGGCACCCTCTACCCACCTCATTAACACAACACCATAATAATAAGCACAAGCCAGCTGCTCCATCAGCTGGACTTGCGAACACACTCACCACACCTCATCATCATCCATACTTTCATTTTCATCAAACCACCTTTCCATCCGAAACCAGTTTGATATTTTCAATTTACATATAAAGTTTGCAATGCATGAATGATACTCATAATGATACTGAATTCAATTTGAAAACATTTAATGAAATTTACTCAAAGGAATCTTGCCTGAAGTAGGATTTGCAAGTACGGCCTCGCTCGAAAATAGGAGTGGGTGCTCTGACAGGTTCAGCTCTGGACCTGACAAGCACGAAGTATTAAACTACAGAATTGCCTAAAGCAACCCACTGCCCAAACTCTACGGGTAGAATCCTTCTTAACTACACCCGTTACTTAACCCGTAATTTAAATAATCTAACAACAATAATTATAGCATTCTAGTTAACACAATTCTTACCATTTTACACAATCATTAACTGGCAACTTTACGGCTTTTAAGAAATTAATTAAAGTTTTTCCTGCGATCCAAATACGGCAATTTAACCTACGCGGATGCACGAAAGACAGCAATTTCCTTTTTTTTCTATTCTTCTCCTCTCCTTTCTTTTTCTCCTCTTTTCTTTTCTCTTCTTTCCTTTTCTTTTTCTTTTCCCTCATTCTTTTCTCTTCTTCTCTTTTTCTTTCTTCTGCTGGCCGAAGCCGGCGCTTCTCCTCCCTTCTTCGGTTTCTCCTCCTTACCTCTCCCCTGCTCCCTGGGATTGAGTCCCCTCCGGACGACTCCAGCCGCTGGCCAACGCCTCCCCAGGCCTCTACCTCGGCTTCTCCTCCAATCTCTTTCGCTCGGGCTCCTCTTCCTCGGTCGCCTCTCACCCGGTCGCCTCCTCACTTGCCGATCGCCGCCGCCAGCCGGCGTCGCGCCTGCACCGCCGTGACGTCCCCCTCCCTGCCGGTTCCTCTCCGCCCTCTCTACTGCCGAATCCCCCCTTCCTCCTCTCTCTCTACCTCTCCTCCTCTACTCCCCTCTCCCTTACTTGCCCTAAGGGCCAAAGAAAGAACAGATGCTACTGATCTATTTCGTTTTGCCGATTTTTACCGTTTGCTTTTACTTTCGATTTGCAATCTTGAGTCAATGATGCAAGAACTCTAGCAGGACGGCAAGATTTCGGTCTAAGCAACCCTAGAGTCCTACTGAGACTACCATCCCCTAATCGATCTACCGAGGTTGCACTAACAGGAAGTAGTACTACTGCTACTACTACCAACGAGGTGAGACAATGGTGCACCTGGGAGGTCGATCTAGAGGTTGGTTGACGGCTTGGAAGGAGATGGAGTGGCCGGTTCGGTTCTTGGGGCTCCTCCTGGTTCTTGCTTGGTTCGGCTCTTCTTGGGGACCTCCTGTTCTTGGCTTGTCTTGGGGATCGTCCTTGCTCCTTGTTCTTGTTCAGTTCACTGCCTCTTGGGGATCCTCCGGGTTCTTGCTCGGCTTGGGGATCTCCGGCTTCGGGTTTTTCTTGGCCGACTGGAGTGAGGAGTGTGTGGGTGTGCTTGTGCTCTCGGTTGTTGCTCTCACTGGAGAATAGAAGAGGAGAGTGGTTGCTTGATGTGCTCTCTGGTGGGAAGGAAGGGATAAGGATGCGCTCCCTCTCCCTGGCTGCCTCGATCGCCGAGCTGCTGGGGGGATCAATCCCTGGTTGGCTGTGAGCTGGCTACTAGCTGTTGCAAGGCATGGAGTTGCCTCCTGGGTAATTCAATGGCTCACTGGTTGTCTCTGGGTAATGCAATGTTACTGGCTGTCTACCGGGTAAAATGCTGCTACGGATACCCGCAATCCGAACAGGTAAGTACGGATTGCCTAGTGATGAACCGGTCTAGCGAGAGGTGCCGATTCGGCCCCTACGGGTCTGGTATCTCGGTGATCAATACCTCGCCTGCGGGTCTGACGGCAATCCCCTTCTAATTCTATTCGTTCTATTCGCATTTTGAATTTTACAATAGCAAAGAACACTAATTAATAACCTAATTAGCAACTAATACTATTATCTATCTAATTAATAGCCTAGGTCCTTTCACATTGCTACAAATACAAAGAAATTTGCTTTGTACATGTGCATTGCATTTCAAACTATTTATATGAATGATCTAACTCATAATAACTTACTCCTAGAGAATTTATCAAATAATTTATAGTATTCATTACATGTATCCATTTCCCAGTCTGCAGAAGTGATGGACATTAAAGGTGCCACTTGAAATTATTAGTTGAGCAATGTGACTGTCAGTGACAAAACAGCTTTAATTTGTCAAGCCAAAAAACAGCTTCAGTAGGCAGTCCCCTAATTTGTTCATCATCTCTCAATTAACAGGTTCAGATCTAAATCAGTCAATATATATTTCATAACAAGAAAAACCATATTAAAAATTTTAATAAGCTAAAGTAAGCATCACCAGAAGCGCTTCTAGTGTAACCTAATTGAGTACAACAGAGCAAATCAATACAACAAATAAATGCATTTAAATTAAAATGGTGAGTATATTCATGCAAGAAAAAGAAAGTATCAATCGACATGTTTCATGTTAGAGACATACTAGGCTGAGAAGAACAGCACTTGCAACTGAAAAGCCCTGCCGATTTCCATCAACAAATTCAGCAATACCTATATAAGGAAATACACAAATAAGACCTCTACATTAATAACTTGGTAAGTGACAGTAAAAAACAAAAAGGAAAATATAAGAGTCGCACACCTTGAGAGGTTTCTCGAGCAACCTGACAAAGAACAAACCATCATTAGTGTCTTTGATAAGCTTCCATTATTTCATGCCTATACTAGAGAAGTAAAAAATGCATAGCTCTGGAGTATAATACTGAGAATAAAGTAATTAATGGCTTCAAATTTAAGCCTGCAACTGCAACACTTGGTTGAAGAACAGGGAGAGTGAGAAAATTCAAATTTCTAAGAAAAACAATATTATGCATTTAAAAGGAGAGGAGTTCAAATCTGACAGGCACTCCTGATTATTCTCTGCCATGAAATCAACAGAAATAAGAAGTTCTACTGTATATTCCAGTCTGAGGATTGATAATTTGATACCATATTCGCACTAATAGCACATCCAGACAGACCAAACCTCACCAAAACTGAACTCTCTAAACTTATGCTAAAAATCCTGTGTATCATATAGGTCTTTACTATGGACAGTCGCAGTGTTACACATGAGCCTCAGAATAAGCCTACTGTTATTCCACTTCAAAATTTTAAACTGAAAGAAGCACAACATGCATATAATGGCACAATCATATTGCATTCAGATCATAGACCACTAAGCTATGGTGTGGACTACAGAGAGATGAATAACCACATACCTTGCCTAAAATAAGGGGGATTAAAAGTGTGTTGACCAGACTTTTGAATAGTTGTTCAGTAGGCAAAGATACCCCAGCTCCAGCGCCAACGTACTTTGCAAGAGAAAGAGGTACCTAATTCCATGATCACAAGAAACATGAACAGGTTTACCAGGAAGGTTTTTGCCTTTGGAAAGTGAAAAGCAAAATTCAGCCAGGATGGTTACCTAAAAACAACTAATTTGGCGTTGTGTTCACTATCAATTGACTAATACTGAATCTAGGAGGTCTAATACTACTCAGAAGTCTAAATATTAGTTAATACCACTAAACTTCAACATCTCAGAATTGTCCTTGCCAAAACTACAGAAGAAGTTTAGTACGTATTATTACGCAGGATTTCAGTCAAGAATCCAGTTTTTCTATAAGGGTTAATCTACAGGACGGAGGATTGCATTAAGTAACTCTTACACAAGAGGATAATTTTTACACGTAAAAACAGATCAAGGCACGTGAATTATCTCATAGTAAAATTGGAACACGAGAAAATAAATAACATCTCACTGCATTATTTAAATTTTCAAGCACTCGGCAACATTTTACATTCAACGGGTTATTGAACAAAGTTCCATATCATCAGTAAACACTCAACAAAGTTAAATCTGTAGCTCGATACTGGGTTAACTATTTCAATCACTGGTGATGCTTGACTGCTAAGTTAAAATTGTAACAAATATGTGCTTACAAACATAATGCCCAGTAAGTTGGATATGACTGTCATTGCAAGAGCAAGTGCAGAGTTACCGCCAACAAGCTGCACAGCAGTGATAAAGTTTGATTAGATTGGAGCGGTGGTCTCGCTATCCAAGAAATTATACATAGTATTGGATGTTAATTGATAGTAATTAGGGATGAGTAGTGCCTGTGTTAGTGCGACTCCACTTGATAATGTTGTTGGCATGCAACAAAATATAGATAACCCTGAAAGATGTGTTGTCAATATCAAACAAACAAGTTGTAAGTTGCATAAAGGTATGAGCTACCACATAGAAACAGGAAATGACAGGATGTGAACAGAGAAATCCATTTGAGAGAATTGGAAAAATGGACATGAAGTTGATCCTATATACCAGTGATAAATTCACGAGGGAAGAACTGAATTTGCATAATAAACTGCGCAAAAAAGGGTGTAAACAGCAAAATTGAGCCCTGAAATGAGATACATAACAGAAAAAGATGTCAGCAAACTTATTGAGGGTAATCAATAAAAATATGGGAACTGGCAGCTCTAACAAATCAGAAAGGCATCATTTGACAACAAGTAAATGATATAAAGTTAAAAGAATACTTAATAGAATGAGATGTGGTATGCAATATTATTTTACATTATGGCGCAGGGAGCAAGAAATGCTTTTAAAATAGATACAGCTACAGCCAAAGAAATAGTATTATATCATACAAGTGAAACATGGAATAAACACTGGATCATACTAGTCCAAAGAGTCCAGCAGGCCAAGCTTCTAACGCTGCACCAAACTCCTTGGTTCGCAGAGTCAGTCCTATGCCAAAGGAAGCCATTAGTGTAGGAAAGCCATAGCACCACGACCAAATGAATAGGTTAATAAATCGAACCTGAGATGAAGAATATCCCAAAGGTGCTGTATTTTGACAGGGAATATTTGTGAGCAAGGCATCCAAGAGTAGGATCCAGGAGCCCCAAAGCAATCCCAACGATGAGAGCTTAACAATAAGAAAGATAAAAATCAATCCACTTAAGTTCATAAGCTGAGATGTGCACACACTAGTATGTTTCAAAAAAAAGATGTGAACACACTATTATCGTCACTATAGCAAAATTGTGCAACCAAGAAAACAAAATAGTTTTTTCTCCAAAAAAGAAGAAAATACAATAGTGAGCAGGGACCTTAATGTTTAAATCCCAAACAGTTCTTTTCCCATCCAAACTTGCTGCATTTGAGAAACAAACCCATCTAACTCTTAAATCTCTAACCCCGTATTTCTGTTCTGTAGTAAAATGCCAGGATCATACACAAGCAAAGTTACACGCACACTGGAGCTCATACTTACAGTCATAGGCGGACCCAGGGCCCGGCCAGCCTGGGCACGGGCCAGGCTCAGGCCCATGTAACAAAAGTCTAGATCACGAAAAATACAGTGCCCTTCCGTGAATTCAACAACGGACCGAGCTAATAACATCTGGTTTTAACAAAAGCACAGTTACTACTTGATAGGAACTTCCTTAAGTGATTTGGTCTCTTGTTATTAGCTCAGTAAATAGTTTGTGAACTTGTTATCCTTCTTTAAGCGTGCCTGGGCTCTAAAAAATTCCTGGGTCCGCCACTGCTTACAGTTACAGTACAATTGGTGTGCATGTAAATGCCAACTGTATCTGAATTGGCCCGTAAAATTTCGCAACCGTACACCTTAGTCACGCATGACATTGAACACACAAATCCGCAGTACAAAATCACCCATCTATAGAGTAGAATGCAATTAGGCACGAGCCCAGATCGCGTGGAAGCAGGAAGCGCACCTAGTGGGAGGAAGTTGCTCCTAGCGAAGTCGAGCGCCGCGGCTCCCAGCGGGGGACGCGCCGCGCGTTTGCCTCCATCGCCACCTACCTGCTGCGCGACGAGTCACTCGAGTGGGAACGAAGCATGTCATGAGAGTAGGGGAGAGTTTGAGACGCAGTGCTCCGATTGGGGAGTTACCGGTGAGGCTCCTCCGGTGGTGGCGCACAGAGGCCGCAGGCGGAGGGGCGGCGGCGGAGGGGAGGGGGCGGCTACGCGCAGAGGCTGCAGGCGGAGGGACAGCAGAGGAGGAGAGGGGGCAGCGGCGGTTGACAGAAAGGCGTGGGCAGTCCGGCGGCGAAGGCCGGCGGGGAGGGTGGGGAGGGGTGGGAGGAACAGGGAGAGCTGGTGGGTTTTCATCGCGGCAGAAGCGGAGGCGGAGGCGGAGGCGGAGGCGGAGGAAGCCGGCGTGGCGTGGGAATGGGAGGGAGGAGCACCAAGTCCAGGCTGGCAGGCTGTCCTGTGGCTGGCCAACTACTCGATTCAGATTTTGGAGTTGACTATCGTATGGCGCACGTGCTTTGCACCTGAGTTTTAAAACAGAGCGATACATAACAGTAAAACGGAATTTTAACTCGTATCATGAATATCAAATATATATTACACATATAACAAAACGTGTGTGTGTATATATATAATTGGATCAGACACAGATGTTCATATTTAGTAGTAGTGAATGTTATTTCGGAGGTAATACAAGCAAAGCAGTGGGTGTTAGACCTATATGTCGATCAGTAGTACGTGAGGAGCGGTAAGAAATGAGAATAGACAATCACCACCGACTTATATTTATAAGTAGTAGAGATAAACATACCCAAAGTCGATTAAAACCAAAACCAAAAGATTCAAGGGACACATTTTATTTTACTGTCCAAAAAACAACAAGTTCTTTTTCATTCTATTCAGTCACAAATACATATCATTATGGACATAGTTATAGTTAAATTTTCAAAACTTTAACTATAAATATCTTTTAAAATATTTAAATTGGATACATAAAAATTATTTGTGTAGATTTGACTTGAAAAGTACTTTCGTAATATTATAATTGTATTGGATTTTATAAATATATTGTAATAGAAATTAGTGGTTAAAGTTGTGTTTTGGAGATCATGTTATTGTCCAAAATGATATGAATTTATGATCAGAATGAGATTCAGTGATGGGGAATAAACTATACAGTTTTTTCTATGTTTATTTAAAATTAAGATCACAAAAATCTGGATGTGTTTGTTATTAATATTGATATAGAGCTATCTATAAACCACATACATGTAATCTCTTTTCAAAGAAATCAGATATATTCATTGATAGTATAGTACTAGTGAGAGCTGCGCGCTCCGCCGCGCCGTGCGAAATTTGATCCAAATTTTTATCTCTAAAAAAAGGTAGGAATATCCGAGTTTTTTTGTTCGCTTGGGTATTTCTTGGAAAAAAGACGCTAAGTAAGAACCGTCGACGAACCAGCGAAACAACGGCGCTTTTTTGGGGAAAAAAAGAATAACACATGTTCCGAGAAATATTAGATCCCAAACAAAAAAAAACTATAGACGCCGAGTTTAACACCCTGTGCGGTCAATGGGCAATAATACATGTCCTAAAAAATATTAGAGATCGAGCCGCAAAAGAAATTTTAGATGCCGAGTTTAACATCCTATGCGCTTATTTTCCCGCGAAAAATGAGGGAAAACAGGTAAAAACGGAGAAACGAAAGACGAAAAATGAATTCCCATTTTTTTGGGGGGGAAACGGCCAACGAAAACATTTTTCCCATGCTCCGGAGAGAATGGATCACGAAAATATTTTTTTTCAGGCAAAACGGAGAAAGGAAACGGCCTCCCATTTTTTTTGGGGGGGGGGATAGCCACCGAAAACATTTTCCCCATGCTCCGGAGGAAAAACGGCTCACAAAAATATTTTTTCCGGGCAAAACGGAGAAAGGAAACGGTTTTCTATTTTTTTTGGATAAACGGCCAACGAAAACATTTTTTCCCATGCTCCGGAGGGAAAACGGATCACGAAAACATTTTTTTTCAGGTAAAACGGAGAAAGGAAACGGGCTCTCATTTTTTGGGGGGGCGAAATAGCCACCGAAAACATTTTTCCCATGCTCCAGAGGAAAAACAGATCACGAAAACATTTTTTTCGGGTTACCAAAAATATTTTTCGCATGCTCTGGAGAAAAAACGGACCCCGAAAATATTTTTTTGAGACAAAACGGAGAAAGGACCCGAACGTAAAGCGTGAGGACCTAATTGTTATAATTTTGGACCTGTTCGCTATTTTGAAAAATTAGGAAAGGGCTCGCTCGCGATTCACACTTAACGGGAGGGCCTCCATGCAAAACGAAAAACCAGGGACCTAAACGCGAACCGGGAAAAACATTCTCCTCTCACATAAAATCGCGCAAGGACCTGGACGTAATTTAAGAAAAACCGGGGGAACTTTTCGCAAAAAAGCCGATGCCACGTGGGGGTGGCTGGCTGCTCTCCAATCTCTTCCCCTGTAAGAGCATCTCCAGCAGAGCCCCTAAACCAGCCCCTAAACCTTAAAGTAGGGAGTATAGTAAAAAAAAACAGATCCAGCAGGGCCCCAACTCAAGCCCCTAAAATTAGGGGGCCCCTAAATTTGTCTCCTCAGCCCCAATTCCCAGGGGGCCCCAACTCAAGCCCCTAAAATTAGGAGGCTCCTAAATTTGCCTCCTCATTGATTCATACGGACATGAGTACAACCCTTATTATTGAAGATAGGGAAATACATGAGAGGCTTCGAAAATTTTATCATGTTTTGAAAATTTTAAATTTAAATTTGAAATATCATGTTTTTAAATTGTAAATGTTAATATGCTTATGTTTTATGTATTACAAATATTTTTGATTGAATTTTAGTGGTGTCAAATGAAGATTATACATAGCGGATATGTCAAAATAGGAGAAAAAGTAAAATAGGAAATTTGAGATTTAGAAGTCATTCTTTGGACTTGTGTTCTGAAAACAGGGCCTCAAAAAATAGGGGGAGCCCCTAAATCCAAAATAGGGACCCTGTTTTAGGGGCCCTTGCTGGAGATGCTCTTATCATCATCCTTGATTCCCCGTCCCTCCCCATGCCGCTGTTCATCTTACCTCACTTCCACAATTATATATACTAGGTAGATTCGCTTGTGATGCCGCACTATGCAAATTTTGGTATGGGTTCTTTTGGCAAAAAACATGATAGGATAACCTAAACGCAATTTCTATTTCTCGAGGGTTTATTAAAAAATGTGATGGATAGGAGTCATTGGCGAATTTGCATAACCACGTCCTTTTTGTAAAAGAGGTGGAGGATTCGTTCACGAATAGGTAGAGTCGCACGCGATGCCGCGTTGTGCGAAATATGGTTCAATGTTCTTTTGCAAAAATGGGTAGGGGGACCTAAATGCATTTTTAGTTTTTCCATGGGGTTTATAAAAAATATATTGGGTACGAGTCGTCAGTGAATCTGCGTAACCACAGGTCCTTTTTGCAAAAAAGCGGTGGAACCTCAATGTAATTTCGATTTTCTTAGGGGGTTTTAAAAAATAGGCTGGCTAGAAGCCATCGGCGAATTTGCGTAACCACAGAGTCCTTTTTGCAAAAAATTGATGGAGGATCCGTTCGCGAATTTGCGAAACTACAGGCTCTCTTTGCAAAAAAAACGATGAAAGGACCTATTCGTGATTTCAAAAATTTTGAAGGGCATTTTTTAAAAATAGTGATGTGGCTGCCTCTCTTCACTTGAAATATTTCGTGCATAAGGATATTACTACTAGGTAGAGTAGCGTGCAATGTCATGCCATGCAAAATTTGATCCGGAGTTCTTTTTGCAAAAAACAATAAGAGGATCTAAACACAATTTTGGTTTTCTCGAGGGGGTTATTACAAAATGTGCTGGCTAGGAGTCGTCGATGAATCTACGTAATCACAGGTCCTTTTGCAAAAAAAATGTGCTGGGTAGGAGTCGTCGGCGAATATGTGTAACCACGGCTCCTTTTTGCAAAAAAAAGGAGGATCCATTCTCGAATATGTGAAACCACGGGTCCTTTTTGAAAAAAAAAACCAGTTGAACCTCAATGTAATTTCAATTTTCTTGCGGGTCTTTAAAAAATAGGCTGGCTAAGAGTCATCGACGAATTTGCGTAACCACGGGGTCTGCAAAAAACTAGTGGAGGACCCGTTAGCGAATATGCGAAACTATGGGCCCTTTTTGCAAAAAAAAAAAATCAATGGAAGGACCTATTTCATGATTTCAAAATTTGCGCGTTATAGGAACTAATTTTGGATTTGTTGGGGGGGGGGGTTTCCCCAAAAATGAACTTGGATGTAATTTTGGGGGACTACGCGAAAGAAAAACGTTTTTTTTTGTTTTGTTTTTTTAGGTCTTTCTGGAAAAAAAAAGATGGGGAACTATGCAGAAGAAAAACGAATCTTGGTTTTTTTTTTTTTGAGGCCATTCCACATAAAAAGACGTAGGTCCCGAGATTTTCGCAGGGCCTATGCAAGGGGAAACGAATTTCGGATTTTTGGGGGCTCCTTTCCCAAAGAAAGAACGGCGATGTAATTTTGAGGATTTCTAGGGTCTTTTCGTAATTAAATCGTGCAGAAAATGGACCTAGATGTAATTTCAAAAATCTCTGAGGGGGTTTCTCAAGAAAAGCAGATCCAGACATAATTTTAAAATTTTCGAAGGGCCTATGAGTGAAAGAACTGAATTTCGATTTTTTTAGGGCTTTTCCAAAAAAAAGGATATGGATGTATTTTCGGGAGGGGGAGGGCGGGGGGTTGCAAAAAAGATTGCGGCACGTGTCAGCCTCGCGGAAAAATTTAGTCGGGCGACGTTCGTGCGCGGCGAGGGTTCGAACGCGCGTCTGCGATGTTCCAGCCAGCGATGCTCCCACCACGCCACGTGGGTCGTCGTGACCAAGCAGGAGAAAATTTATTTAAACCGTATTAAACGCAACACAAAACAGGCGATGTGGCCACAAGCGAAACGAACGTGTTGGTGAAAATCGATGTGACTCGCACGTGCGGCCAAAATACCTCGGGTTTGTAATAAAGATTTTATAACTATAATATAATATGATATGATATTATATGATATGATATGATAGGATATGATATAGTATAATTGACTTATTTATTGTTATCACCGTCTGTAGTTGACAGCACCATGCCACCTTGCCAAGGCTAGACTCATGGGTACGGCAAAGACAAGCTTTCAACCTAGGTCTCCAAAAATTACCCTTAATGTCATGCCTGTTGTTCTAGTTGGTTGAAAATAATATAAGCTAGAACCGAATGAACACTTCAGGAGAAGGGTGCATGCTAAATTTATACAATTTGTATCGAGTAAAAAAGCATAAAAGCACTTTTTACCAAAAAAAACATGTGAATGATATTTAGAGAATAATATAGGTACGTTTTCTACTGAAAACATTCAAAACATTTTGCTAACTGTGTTTTTATCTATAGTATTATACAAAATCATCATATACCATTTATTTATGTTTTAATATTTGTGCAATTTTAAAAAAAAAAGTATAGAAACACCTCTCGCAAAAAAACATGTGAATGATATTTGGAGAATAATATAGGTACGTTTTCTACTGAAAACATTCAAAACATTTTGCTACCATGTATTTTTATCTATAGTATTATACAGAATCAAATTCGGAATTTTTGAACACATAATTGAGTAGCTGCACATAAACTTTTAATATATATTATATTTGATCAAATGGTTTGAGGTAATATTTGGGTTTTGTAATATATTTTCTCCAACGTATACGACGTATAAAGTCATCGATACAACAGTTTAGAGTTGCTGTTGTTGCAAAAATTTTCATCATCACTGTGAGCTTACTAAAATCATCCTATTTGATGAATTTACTACAACATATATTTCAAACCAAAACACAAACATATTACTATAATTGGTAAATATTTATCCTCTAACATTGGCACATTATTAGCAAACCAGCTCTTAAATATTACTCCCTCCGTTCAATTTTGTAAAACGTATTTTTCAATAGTTTTATCCACAAATATATAACGTATTTCACATTCTAAAGAAAAATTAGCGTGATATTCCCTCTATACCCCTAATAAATATCAATGTTTACTTTATATTCCCTGTATGTATTGAATTAGTGTCTGTGAAAATTATTAGAGATAATCTAGTTATTTTAATATTTTTTGTTTTATGTTATTAGAAAAAATATGGCTGGTAATTAATCTTCGACGGAGGAAGTACGAACCAAGCAAGCCATTGAAAGTTGAAACCCACGGACGATACTCAGGTGAGCAATGCTTCTATGCTTTTCCTTCCAATACAAGTTACATAAATCTTAAAACAAGCGAAGAGGTAAGCAATCCTCATCTACCCTTCATTAATATTTTAATATTTGTGTAATTTAAAAAAAAAAAGAACACAAGGACCCTTCTACTCAGGTGGGGAGAGACCGCCGCCGCTTTCATCCGGGCGCTCCACCGCTCTCCGCATCCGAGACCCATCTGTCGTGCCCTTCCCGACTCACGGGGCCCGACAGCGCACCCACGCCTGCATCTGCATGGGAGCGGGCGGCAGGCGACGTGTCGCGGGGGAGGCCTGCGAGGGCACACCTGTAGCCCAGCCGCGGCGACACCCAAACTCCCCCCCACTCGCCTCCGCGCCTACTTATACCCCGTGATAAGGATGGATCGAGACGCCGATGCTTCTTGCTGCCGTCTCCTCGTCGTCCGGCCACCATGGTCTGCTCTCGTGCCTCACCCGGTCTTTGCGTTGCTTTAATCTGCAATTGTAGGATCGCGTAGTGTTATTGCCTGTTTGCTCCCTTGTTTCCTCTGATCCTTTGCTGTTCTTGGTTGCGAGCTAGCTAGTACATATCGATAGGTTCCTGGCGTTCCATTGCAACAACTTACTTAGTGGTTAGCTTAGCTAGTACGATGGTACGCCCTGCTGGATTGATTGATGTCACCAAGAATGGTTCGCTTATTCATGTTAAGTATCTGAGAGTCTTCACTTCTTTTTTGTAGTAAACATGTCGTTGGTTCTTCCATTCTGAAATGTCCCCACGTGTGATGGATTAAACTTAATTTAGGAAGGCGATAACTCCCTTAGCCACCAATCATGGCTGTTGTCCCACGTATTTTTTACTTATAACTGTGAAAATAGACAGGGAAGAAACTAATCGCATTTGGCATGGATCTTGAGGATGTAATTAAACATAGTACTAGCACTTTGGACACTTCCTATCTGTATAAATTTTGGTATTCATAATGAGACAGGATGTACTTTATTAGAAGTTTAGAGCTGTGTGTTATAGGTTTCACTTAAGAGAGGGAAATTTAGATTTTTTTTTTGTCTATTCGATGTATGCATGATGCAACGATCGAGTTGCAACTTCGCATATTGTTCCATGTAGGATCATTCATGGCTAATATATGCTGCTAATCTAACCATTCAATTCTTTTGTTCCTCCATAAATACGGTTATTTCCAAACGAATTATGCTCGCTTTATTCCTAGGAGAGTGACTAGGGAACGCTATACCGTTGGTATAGCCATGAAACTTATGAAACATATCAGTTTCAGGGCTGGTTTCATGAGTTTCAGTGTTTAGTTTCATCAGTTTCATGTTTTATCAGTTTTTAGTGCTAAGTTTCATGAGTTTCAGTGCAAAAAAATCATAAGTTTCATGAGTTTCAGAGGTATACCGTTGCAACGGTATACCGTTTTTTAGTTTTTCTGTATTCCTAGTGTCTCTATGTAGCTCACCAAATTGTGAACCTTTGATGTCCTTGGAGGTACACGAGACAAGATCACGGACGCTTGCGGCTGCTCATGAAGAAGGGAAGGCTGCCCCGAAAAAGCAGAAGGCAGAAAACAAAGAGCAGGAAGGGGAGCAGCTGGTCCCCTCCAAGAACAGGAAGTCGGTCAGTTCTCAAGGGCATGATGGGGAGCTGGATGCGCCAACGAAGAGCAAGAAGCTCAAAACTGAGGAAACTGCCGCGAAAGAGTTCTCAGAGTTCTGCAAGGACATAAGGGAGCGCCTCTCTGTCGAGGACATGCGCATGATCCTTCAGGCCAATGAGCAAGATGCTTCTGGATCAGAAGATGCAGTTGTTCCAAGATGGTATCATCTAATTAAAAATTTTAAGCTTTTATATTAAAATCACAACTACCTTTGTTCGTATGCTAAATTTTCAGCTAGTGCCTAACAATTTGCTCCATGACTGCAGTGAGGATGTGATGTTTTATGGACCTCTTGAGAAGTGCCCGATATGTGGTGGTCAGCTTGAGTGCAAGGGGTGGAAATACAAGTGCACCGGTAAATACAGCGAGTGGGCAAGTTGCACTTTCAGTACTAACAATCCTTCGCGGAGAGGTAGTCCTATAAAGGTCCCCGATGACGTCAGCAATGATTTTGTGCGCAAGGTGATGAGATTGCATTTTTAGTATTATTTACTAGTGCTGCGTGTCTTGAGTTAACGGCATTTATCTGCATTTCACTTGTTCTTTTGCAGCTGCTGAAGCAGCAAGAAGGGAAGGGGTACCCTAAACGTGATATGGCTGAAGAGGCCCGTATCTTCTCGGGCATGATGATTGCATTGTCTGGCCGGATGTCGCGCTCACATGTAGTGCCTTTGAACGTTGTTCCCACTCATCCTAAGATACCGAGTTGCATTAATCTAATCCTGCTGATACTAGAAATTGCCAGGCTTATTTCAAGGAGCAGATTATGAAGCATGGAGGAATTGTCAGTAATTCCGTGCTTGGTGTGTATCATACAGTACTGTCCTGTCAGTTGTATCATGTATGATATGTTGCACATTTGATAATGCAATATAGGCTATTGGTGACGTTGGTGCTTTGTGCCACACTGGTTCGCAGGTGCCACCTGCCTAGTTGCTTCTCCAGCTGAGAGAGATAGAGGTGGCTCAGGAGAAATTGCTGAAGCACTGTAATCCCTTGTCGAGGCACATTTTTGTTTTTTGATTTGTTCCATGCCCTGGACTGTGATAGAAGTAGATTAACACAGCTCAATAAAAAATAAAAAAAATTTCTTCCGCAGCTCATCAAGCTGCATCTTATTAATCTTCTTTTGATATCTGGGATCCTGCATGCACAGGGAGCGTGGAACTCCTATTGTGAGTGAGAATTGGATAGTTGACAGCATCCAGAAGAAGGAAGCCCAGTCTTTGGCTGCTTATGATATTGCAGCTGATGTTGTTCCGGAAGGCCGAGGACTCCCACTGGACAAGCTTGATCCAAGTGAGGAGGCCATCGAGACCTTAGCTGCAGAGGTGGTTGTCTTTCACTGGTGCATTTTTCATGAATTGCATCTTTATTTTAGTTTGTCAAGCGCAATGCTTGGATTGAGCAGATTAAACTTGCCGGTAAAAGAGCGGTGTACAAGGACTCTCAACTGGAGAAAGATGGAGGGCATATCTTTGAGAAGGATGGAATCATCTACAACTGTGCCTTCTCCGTGTGCGATTTAGGATGCGAGATGAACCAGTATGTATTTGTATTCTCATATGTACTGAGGACCAGAATGGGAATGAAGTATACTTTGATTAGAACTTAAAACTGTTTCTATGCAGGTTTTGTATTATGCAACTGATCATGGTAGCTGAAAATTGTTTACACCTTTACTACAAGAGGGGTCCAATTGGACATGACCAGATGGCAGAGGAGCGAACTGAGGATTTTGGTAGCCATGTGAATGATGCTATTAAGGAATTTGTTCGTCTTTTTGAGGAAGTTACTGGAAATGAGTTCGAGCCATGGGAGAGAGTAAAGAAGTTTGAGAAGAAGAGTATGAAGATGCATCCCTTGGACATGGTACTATACTCTTCTTAGTTTGGTTATCTCTGATTTTAATCTTTCTAGTACCACCAAGGAACGTGATTGTAAATTGTTCCTTGGTAGGATGTTGGTATTGATGTGCGTCATGGCGGTGTAGCACTTCGTCAACTGGGAGCTGCAGCAGCACACTGCAAGCTCGACCCTTCTATTTGTTTTCTCATGAAGCAATTATGCAGCCAAGAAATATACAGGTGTTTGATGAGTAACTTCTGAATTACTAGTTGAAAATGTAATCACAATCTTTCATTTGGTCTTTGGGGGAATTTCCTGCCCTTTGTGTGCTGGAGAAATCATTAATATTTTGGAAAATTACACGTCTTGTGTTTCTTGGTGAAATCATTAAAATGGATGCAGTCACTCATTTAGTCTTTTCCAATTTACCTGCCCTGTGCTCCCTGGGAAATCCATCGAAACTTAGTATTTTGCCTCACAGGTATGCTTTGACAGAGATGGGCCATGATCTGTCTGACCTTCCTATCGGGATGCTTACAGATCACCATTTGAAGAGAGGTTGGGCTTTCACGTTTATATTTGCCCTATTTAGCAATTTTTCATCGTTTGTTCCGATTGCCAGGGGAGGAGATGCTACTTCAGTGGAGACGAGATGCAGAGTCAGCTCCAGAGTCTGGCCCTGCTGCTGATGCATTCTGGATGGAAATCAGCAACAAGTGGTTCACCCTATTCCCCACAACTCGTCCGTATACAATGAGGGGATTTGAACAGATTGCTGACAACGTACGGTGTATACTTTCTTCTCTGTTATTGTCATTCTTTGGTTGATATACTTTGTTGAGGTTTTCTCAATTCCTATGGTATGCAGGTGGCCTCTGGTTTGGAGACAATCCGCGATATAAATGACGCTTCTCATCTTATAGGGGATATGTTCAGCTCAACCTTGGATGATCCACTGTCTCAACGCTACAAGAAGCTCGGCTGTTCAATCAATCCTGTTCTTGAAGATTCAGAGGATTACAAGATGATCCTCAAGTATTTGAAGAAAACATACGAACCTGTCAAGGTTGCTGATGTGGTAAGATGTCATACTGTTGTACTTTTATCTCTTGTCCCTCCAAAGTTATGTCTCGTGATTTGTTCTCTTGCAGGTTTATGGTGTGACTGTTGAGCGGATATATGCTGTTGAGTCCAGTGCATTTCCTTCCTATGATGAAATAAAGAAATTACCAAACAAAGTTCTTCTCTGGTGTGGTATGTGTTTCTACTGAATCCTCCACCATGGATCCATGATGCAAGCAAAGTTGATGTATTATCGGCATTGCCGCTCTGGTTTAACTCGGGGCCTCTTATTTTCCGCAGGAACTAGAAGCTCAAACTTGCTTAGGCATCTACGCAAAGGTTTCCTGCCTGCTGTTTGTCATCTTCCTGTGCCGGGATACATGGCAAGTAAAGTAACTCGGTCATGTTATTCTTCTCTAATAGGAAGACTGAGCATTGTGCTGATTATTACAAACTTCAATTCGGCTGATGTAGTTTGGCAAAGCCATAGTCTGCTCAGACGCAGCAGCTGAAGCTGTTCGCTACGGCTTCACGGCGGTGGACCGTCCAGAAGGGTACTTGGTCTTGGCAGTGGCTTCTCTGGGGGAAGAGATCAAAGAGATAACAGGCACACCGGGGGCAGAGGTACTCGACCTACCATACCTCACCTTCAGTGATCTTGAGACTGTCACTCCTAGCTGAATGCTGACGCTGCCTTTTGCTCCGAGTGCGGCAACAGGACGCACAGGCTCTGGAGGAGAAGAAGACCGGCGTGAAAGGGGTGGGGCGGAAGACGACCGACGAGTCGGAGCACTTCACCTGGAGGGACGACGTGAAGGTGCCGTGCGGCAAGCTGGTGCCGTCGAGGAACAAGGATGGCCCGCTCGAGTACAACGAGTACGCCGTGTATGACCCGAAGCAGGTAAATGCTACCTACCAAACCAAGCGCGCTTTTGCAGCCACAGGCGATCGATATGGTGATCAAGATCGAACTTTTTAGCTCCTTCGGTTGGCACTGCACTTGTGATGTTTGATGGTTGTGTAGGCGAGCATACAGTTCCTGGTCGGGGTGAAGTACGAGGAGCAGAACATGGAGGTGGTGCCGGACGAGTGAAGAACCTGGGCCCTCGGGTCACGGTCAGATCAGCAGTAGCTTTCCTGCATTTCGCGGCGGAGCGGTGGCGGCTGTGACCGTGATGCATTTGGCGACGATGGTGGTGGCCTGCATGCGCTCCATTTTGGGCTGCATCCTCCTGGTTTCTTCATCGCTGTCGGTTGGTGTGTTGGTTGGCGAAATATGTCTTGGGGAAAATGCCAGTAACCATGCATGCTTGTAGTAGGCTGCTGGAAGAACATGGCGTAACTGTGTCGTTGTGTACATATGTGTTTGGGATCTTAATGCGACCTCAGGTTACCGCTCCTTAATTAGCCGTGTGCGCTTTTTATCTTGTGTCTCCTTCCTAGTTGCCAGTCTCTATTTATTAGGAGAAATTTATCTAAGCAAAAGCATGCGCTACTCTTAACGTCTGGTTTGAGGTAGAAACTAGAAAAAGGTCGGTGGTCTTCGGTAGAAATGATGCCTGGTCCGTGTTTTCTTCTCCTTTTTCCTTTTCCTTTTTTCGTACTATCTGTTAGGAAACCGGATTCGTATCCGATATGGACTCTTCCTTATCTCTAAGCAGAACCGCTATATATAGGAGGCAGGGGGTCACCCCATTGTACACAAGCATACAGAATAATAAAGCAGACTCGTTTCTCCTCATATTGTGTCTCTCTTTCTCCCTGTCTATTCTCCACTTGAGATCTATTAGGCAAGGAAACCGGATTCGTATCCGATATGGACTCTTCCTTATCTCTAAGCAGAACCGCTATATATAGGAGGCAGGGGGTCACCCCATTGTACACAAGCATACAGAATAATAAAGCGGACTCGTTTCTCCTCATATTGTGTCTCTCTTTCTCCTGTCTATTCTCCACTTGAGATCTATTAGGCAACCGGACTATTCCATAGCGAGGTTGTCTAACACGTTATCGCACGCAGCTCTGGGAGAAAGATTGAAAGGAGAGAAAAGACAAGAAGCGAAGGATCGTCGACGACGGCGAACGTCTACTACCTGGCGATTGATCGCCCGATCCGATCTGCAATCAACTCGCCATCAAGCCGGCATCCACCTTTCGGATTGCCGAAAAGAAAAGTCCACGCGACTCTATCCTCTGCGATAGCCAAACAGTCCCTGATCGTCGGCGAAATTGCGATCAAAATCAAGCAAAGGTATTGAATCGAATACATGAGTTGTAGTCGCATCTACTATGAATTTTTAATAGTGCGACAGCTTCTGAAATCAATCTGTGAACAATCTATTAGCAATTTTAGATTGAATCGCTAGATTTTTCGGATTGCATCTAGTAGATTGGATCTGTTATCACGCTTGAAGCGACCTTCATTGCACGCCGCTTGAAGCGCCGCCAACGACAATGAAGACGCCTACTTGGTTCCGACGCCCGGCTCGAAGCCATGGTCGCCACCACCCGGCCTACCGACCTCACGTGCACGAACGCACCGATCGCAGCCGCCCCTACGCATGAAGTTATTGAAAACAGAGAATCTGATATATAGCGTTGCCTATGGCACGGCCACCGATCGACAAATGGCCGGCTCGGCCGATCGGACCAGCGCATCGCCGTCGCCAGACGCCTCCGGCCCAGCCCGCACCGGCCACCCGATGCCGCTCTACCGTGTTCGGCAAGACGCATCGCCGGCCGTTAGCCACCGGCCGGCCCCACTCGCTGCCCGCCACTGAGCCAACGCCCGCGCCCGTCGTATACTCGCTCGCCAGACGAGCACCAGCCAAGCATGAAGTCCTGGCAAGAAGCGTTCATTGGCCGCCCACCGGCCCCACACCAAAGATCGCCACCGACGCCCAGCACGAAGGGCACCCCATCCAATCAGTACATGAAATCCAAACTGGACTTGAAGTCCAGAGAGCTAAGCTTCAATCCGGCTTTGGGACATGAAGTACTTTGCCTCCTGGACAGTGGACACGAAGTCCTGATTCTAGAGGCTTGGTTTCGGTTTTGGAAAATCGTCGGGCACAGGGAGGGCAGGAAATTACCCTTTGCCCTCCCCTTTTCCTTTATTCCTTTTACTAATTTCCTTTTACGAAATTGCATTAGAAATTCAGAAAAATTGATTAGAAAAATTCAAAAATCTGAAAATTTCAAGAAAAATATGAAAATAGCTAGAAAATTCCAGAAAATTTAATGGCTCTGTTTTAATTTGTACTTAGCCTTATTTTCTGTATTTATGAATATTTGCACGCATTTTGCAATAATTGCCTTGTTTAGAATATCGGAAATCCCTGGAATTTATTTCCCTGTATTTTATGAATTATGCAATTATTGTTTATTTTGAATTTATGAATTATGTCATGTTGATATTTGCTGAAATTAAATTTTTCTGTTGTACAGTAATTCTGAAAATTGCTTGGATATTAGCAGATATTATGAAAAGTGCTAGGAAAATTCCAGAATATTTCATATGGCATAAAATGAGAACATGAGTGGTTGGGATTTGATTTTGGTAATGAATAAACAGATATGAGACAATTGGTGTCTAGGAAAACACACATGAGGCTTGGTTCTTTAATTGGCACCCGGAAACGGGAAGTGCTCCCTCCCTCATGTGAGCCCTAGGGGCAGGTTGACCTGGCCAAGAGTCAAATTGACAGAGATATTCATTACCTGTTTTCGTTCCCAGCCAACAAGAATTATATAAGTTGTAATTAGACTTATGCCATGTTTAATTCATGTTGAAATTTATTTTCTGTTTATCAAGTGATGCTGGAAAATTGCTGTATAATTAACAGAAAATTGCCAAATACTAAGAAAAATTCTGGAAATTCATGAGAGTTTACTTTCCGCATTTTATGAATTATGCAATCACACTTTATTAGATTACACGCAGTAATCTAATGTTGGAATCTTGTAAAAATGCAGATGTCTGGCATTGTGAATCGTGAGTTTGCAGAATTGGCCCAGCACGGTCAAAACTACCTCACTTGGGCATCCGATGTGAAGATCGTACTCGGCAAGAAGCTCCGAGCTGCCATCGGCTTAGGGTCCTCGAAGGGCGCACCACCCTCTTGAAAGCGAGCGATCAAGCATTGCACTTCCTCAGGCACCATCTCTCGACCACCCTGAAAAATGAATACATGGTGAAGAAAGTGCAATTGAGCTATGGACTGCACTCGAAGCGGTTCGAGAAGCTCAAATACACAATCTTGCCCCAAGCACGACAAGATTGGGTGCGTCTGAGGTTTGCGGACTACAAAAGCAGTGGCCAAGTACAATTACGCCTTGCAGAATTTGTACTAATCTCTCCCTATGTGGCAAGAAGATCACCGAGGAGGAGAAGATTGAGAAAACTCTTTCCACTTTTCACCCCAATGCTATCCAGAGTGCCCATGACTATCGTCAGGACGCATACAAGGAGTATAGCGAACTGATTGATGTTATGCAAGTTGCGGAGTCACAAGACGAAGCTCTCCGAAAGAACTTCGTCTCACAGCCACCTGGAAGGAGCATTGTACCAGAAATCAATGCCAACAGCTATAAGGTGAAAAAGCCCGCCCACATGAAGTGGGTCAAGAAGGGTGGAAAAGAGAAACATCAGGCCAAAGGAAAGTCCATAGCCCAAAAGAAGAAGGATGACAAGGACAAGCCGCAGGCAAGCCGTATGGACAAGCAAAACCAAACGTGCTTCAAATGCGGCACTCGGGGCATTGGTCAAAAATATGCCTGAATCCAAAGAAGTGATCAATGCATATCGTGCCAAGAAGAAGGCCAAAGGAAATGCACCGCAGAGGCACATTTTGCCAAAGTAGGCAATGATGATGTCATAGAAGTTGACACCCCACATGCTTCATCCTCGCAGCCCGGCCTAGACATCAATGATGCAGCCAAGCCCTCGGCAAATGAAGAAAACACTTCTGTGGATGACATAGAAGCAGAAATGAATGCATACTTTACAGATTCCGTTTAGTGCATGAATAACATTGTTAGCACTTTCTTTTAGATTGTGGTTGATTAGTTAATAATTGTAAGCTCTCGAAGAGCATACTTTTACTTTCTCATGAATAAGAATTGTTATTTATTCTTTATTCCAGTATTCTTTACTTGCAAGCAATGTTTGAATTACTTTGCCAGCATCAGTTAGAATTATATTTCTTTTCATCTAGAAATCGTGTAGCACCCAATGGAGGAAATATGCATTGTTGATAGTGGCACAACAAATACCATCTTAAGAGAGTCGAAATACTTCCAGACGATCACGAAGAACGCTGGAAGGATTACGACAATCGCAGGAAGCGATACGCATATAATAGGCTCAGGAAGAGCCACAATTATATTGCCAATGGGTACAACTTTGGTAATTGAAGAAGCCCTCTTGTACCCTGAATCAACTCGCACTCTCTTAAGTTTCAAGGATATCCGCGCCAATGGGTTTCACGTAGAAACCAATGAAGAAAATGGCAAAGAACACTTGTGCATTGTGAAGCACGCGGAATATGGAAAGATGGTACTAGAAAAATGTCCCTCATATGAATAGGGTTGTACTACACGAAAATCAATGCACACGTAGTGTATACTTCTTTGAAGACTGTCTTTAGAAGCTCTGAATTATTTGCTTTATGGCATTGTAGATTAGGTCATCCTGGTCTTAGATTGATGAGAAATATAGTTAACAACTCACAAGGTCATGGCATTAATGTTAAGAATTTCTCGAATCACGAAGATTTTGTGTGCCATGCATGTGCCACCGGGAAAGTAATAACTAGACCCTCTGTTATGAAAGTGCAACATGAAATCCTCGCATTCCTCGAACGATTCGGGGATATTTATGACCGATTCAGCCATTGTTAGGGCCATTTTCGATCCTTTATGGTGCTCATTGATGCTTCCGAAATGGTCGCATACATGTTTGCCGTCAACAAGGAATCATGCATTCGCAAAGCCGATCTCGCAGATCATCGAATTAAGAATGTTTTTCCCGATCATCGCGTGAAGTCCATTCGAATGGACAATGCCAACAAATTTACTTCCAAGGCATTTGATGATTATTGCACAAAGAATCGAATAACTATTGAGCACTCATCGCATGTCCATACGCAAAATGGACTAGTGAAGCACTCATAAGGAGGATTAAGTTTATTGCCGGACCGCTCTTGCAGAGTTGTAACTTGTCCAACAATTGTTGGGGACACGCAGATCTGTATGCGAGCACTCATCAATTATAGACAATCGGCCTACAACATCCATTCAACCATGCAAACTAGTGCATTGGGTCAACTGAAGAATTGAATGTATGGTATATGTACCTATACCACCCCACAAATGATCGCAATGGGCCCTCTCCGCAAGTCTGGGATATACGTTGGTTATGAGAGTGCATCCATAATCAGGTATTTGGAACCCATGATCGAGACTTGCATACTGACCGATTCATTAT
Source organism: Rhipidocladum racemiflorum (assembly GCA_036346355.1). Taxonomy (NCBI): domain Eukaryota; kingdom Viridiplantae; phylum Streptophyta; class Magnoliopsida; order Poales; family Poaceae; genus Rhipidocladum; species Rhipidocladum racemiflorum. The sequence goes on from CM070572.1 coordinate 25,886,477, forward strand.
TCGTATCTTTGACGAGGACCGCTTTCCGTCATTAGGGGAGAGAATCAACCATTGGATGAAAAATGCCGGAAATAATATGGCATTCCATCGATCCCCGCGCATGACCCTCGCACTAATGAAGCAAATCAAGAAGTCCAGAAGATAATTGATTTGCAGAATTTAGCAAATGAACTGCCTGATCATTTTTGTGATCTGAAGAGCGTGGTTAAGTCGCATGTACCAGCAAGAAATGCACCAGAGAGGGTGGAAATACCAAAGAAAGCAGAAGGTATCCCTCATCCTGTTGAGGCCTCAAAGAAAAAGAACAGAAATCTGGCTTCTCAAACCCAAACTACCCGAGACGTCTGGGAAAAATGGGCAAGAGGACTTACCATAGCCAATCACAAAAATGCCCCAAAGCAAGAAGGGGAGCCGCTTGAGACCTGCACTTTGGAAAGAAGCCTGTCGAAAAGGCAATTCCAGTTGAATCTTCAATTGGAAGAAACCGCCAGAAATAATGTGTGCGCACACATTGGCGGAGAAAAACTAAAGGAACTTGCTCCTGGAATGGGAAATAGCAATGAAGAGCAAGTAGAAGTGCATGAAGCACACCATGACGAAATGGCCATAAATTTTGTAATAATAGGAGAATCTATGAAAGAGAAACAACCATTGCTAGGCTTGTTGTTCAAGTTTTCACTCAACGTCCTAGGGTTGATTATGAAGAAACCTATTCTCCTGTCATGGGTGGATTTATCTTTAGATACTTTATCTAAATTGTAGTCAACTTGAAGTTTAGTATGATTCTAATGGATGTTGTCACAAAGATATTTGTATGGAAACTTGGATTCGAGATTTATATGAAAATACCGAAGGTATCCCTATCCCGAACCAAGACAGAGCAAACAGAAACCTATACAAAGGTGAAATTGGAGAAATCAACTGTATGGGCTAAAACAATCGAGGAAGAATGTGGTACAATCGTTTGAGTGACTTTCTCTGAGAAAGGCTACGAGCAATGAAGATTATCCATGTGTATTTATACAACGATCCACGAATGGATTTTGTATAATCTCCGTCTATGTAGATGACTTGAACATCATTGGGACGGATGAGGAAATTGAAGAAGCATGCACATACTTGAAATCTGAGTTTGAAATGAAAGACTTGGGTAAAACCAAGTTCTGTTTAGGCTTGCAGCTTGAACATGTCCAAGGCGGAATCTTGGTACACCAAGCATCCTACACGCGATAGTGTTGGAGAGATTTGGCTTTGAAAAGGCATACCCCGCAAAGACCCCAATGGTCGGAAGGTCACTCCAAGCAGACCTAGACCCGTACAGGCCTAAAGAAGAGGGGGAGGAAGTCCTGGGAGCGGAATTCCCATACTTGAGTGCAATTGGAGCGCTCATGTACCTTGCGAATAGCACTAGGCCGGACATTGCGTTCGCCGTGAATTTGCTAGCGCGGTACAGTGCAGAACCCACCAAAAGGCATTGGAAAGGGGTGAAGGACATCTTCCGTTACCTTCAAGAAAGCAAAGACCTCGGCTTGTTTTACAGAAGAAACAATGAATTGAATTTAGTTGGCTACGCCGATGCTGGGTACCTATCGGACCCGCATACTGGCAAGTCACAAACTGGGTATGTTTTCCTTTGCGGTGGAACGGCAATTTCTTGGAAGTCGTCTAAGCAGACTCTTGTCTCGACGTCGACTAACCACTCAGAAATCATTGCATTGTATGAAGCCTCTCGGGAATGTGCATGGCTTCGAAGAATGGTTCACCACATCCAGAAGTCATGTGGTCTGAACATGGAACAAACCCCCACTATTATCTATGAAGATAATGCAGCTTGTGTTGCACAAGTACAAATGGGATATGTGAAGAGTAACCTTACAAAGCATATCAACCCCCAAGTTCTTTTATGCTCATGAAATGCATAAGATGAACGAGATAAAGATACTGCATACTAAGTCGTGTGAAAATCTCAAGATTTATTCACTAAGTCACTCCGGCATCTTCCTTTGAAAGATGTATTAGAGGAATCGGGATGATGAGGCTTAGAGAAGTGCAGATTTCAGGGGGAGATTTTTCACATACTCCTACATAAATCTCAACCATGAAGTTTGAGTACCCAACGTAAATCTTGAAGATTAACATTGAAGTTTGGGTGGATTGTACTCTTTTCCTTAAGTAAGTTTTTCATTGAAGTTTTCTTACATAAGGTTTTTGATGAGGCAATCTGTGCAACACAGCAAGCGTGTGCTATGTACTCTTTCTCCAATTATTTTTCCCACTGGGTTTTTATGGAGTTTTAATGAGGCATATGCATCTCGCAGTGAAGAGTCCAAGGGGGAGTGTTAGGAAACCGGATTCGTATCCGATATGGACTCTTCCTTATCTCTAAGCAGAACCGCTATATATAGGAGGTAGGGGGTCACCCCATTGTACACAAGCATACAGAATAATAAAGCAGACTCGTTTCTCCTCATATTGTGTCTCTCTTTCTCCCTGTCTATTCTCCACTTGAGATCTATTAGGCAACCCCGGACTATTCGATAGCGAGGTTGTCTAACACTATCAACATTCTTAGTCATTTGGCTGGTAATGATCGCAATTATTCTTCATTGTAAAATAAACTAGGTCCGTAAGCGCGGCGCACGCCGCGCGCTTGAACCAAAAATAAGTTTTTTTTCGGAGAAAAAATAGATCTAGACGTATTTTCAAAATTTCTAAAGGCTCGAGAAATCTTAGAGACCGAGACGGAAAAGAAGTACACATCTTTCTGTTGACGAAAATATTTTTTCCAGGGAAAACGGAGAAATGACCTGGATGTAAAAATCGGGGACCTGTTTGTTATAGTTTTGGACCTCACCGTTATCCTGAAAAAGTAGAAAAGGGCTCGCTCGCGATTTACATTTAACGGTAGGGTTTTTCCATAAAGTAGCGAGCGAGGGATCTAAACGCGACACGGGAAAATTTTTCTTTCCCTCACAAAAAATTGTAAAGGATCTCTTCGTAAATTCACAAGGATCTATTCGTAATTCGAAGAAATGGAGAGGCATTTTTGCAAAATCGCCATGGTCATCCGGGCGCGCTTCGTTCCGATCTTAATATACGAAGTATATATAGGTGTCCGGGCGCGTTTCCTTCTGATCTTAATATACGAAGTATATATAGGTGTCGTTGTCGCAAATCTAACTTACACGTCACATGATGGAAGTAAAACCATTCCGCATATATATATATATATATATATATATATATATATATATATATATATATATATATATATATATATATATATATATATATTTTGGCATTCGCAGTTGGGGCAGCTGAGCTAAGAACACGCTGATGGTGTTTGTGATCATTGCTCGAGTCCTTGCAAGGTGAACACATTTCTTGTGCGACGATTTTTCAACAAGATTTAATTTTGAAACAAAATGAAATAAGGAACAAATTGAGTATGGTTGGTTCAAGGGCATAAGTGTGTCTGTGAGTAGTTGCTGTCTCACACCTCCTGATGTGATCCTAGTCATCTCTTGTCGGGCTCTTGTTATCTAGCTCTTTCTGGTATTTTTCTTTCATCAGCAGTTGTTATCTCCTTGTACAGAAGATGGCCTCAACGAAAGCAAGAGGTCTCAGGTGTAAGCAGTGCATATGATCCTTTATAACCACAAGAACAATCTCTTGCTGTAACTTTGGTTCGTCATTTTGATCTTTTACTCCCCTAATGTCACTAGAACATGAACATAGTGAAATGAAAGAGCAAGCATGTTAAAGACAGACATTGCAAGGTTCATATTGTTGGTCGGGTGGAGTAGTAAATTAATAAACTTAACAAATGAGCAGGATAGTGTGTTGACCTGAGCAAGGAACTGAGGATAGCATGAATGAATGATGCTGGCATGTGCAGCACAGGAATCGTTGTACAGTCTTGGACTATCTACTCGTGGCTAATCGTAGTATGGTAACATTTGACAGGTGAGAAAACTCAGAAGTAAAAATTAGAATCAGACATATTTTTTTTTTATAGTAGTGCTTCTATACTGGCCCTAAAACACACCAGTTGGACCAATGACCCCTGTATCTGTATGTTAAACCCACCAGTTGAGATTGCTTAACTTATGGTCTTCGTCAATTCATACTGACGAAGATAGGAAAGTAACCAGCTAACTGTTGAGAATTGAATATAAAAACAAGATGAAGATGTTGCTCAGGAAGATCCAATTATGTATATATGTACCTCCAGTTAAGCTAGACAGGAGCTATCCATTACCAAGGATGCCGCTGCATTTCAGTGGGCAGGAATTAAGCTTCATTAACTTAAAACCAACCTTCCTAAATAACACCCAGAACTGGTTAAACCAACAACGCCATAACGAGGACGTACTACAACACTAGTTCAGGCTGGTGGCGACTTGGACTTGGGGGCTGCCTTTGCCTTGTCCTTGCCGGTCTGAACCAGCGATGCGGCGCTGAGGTCGGGGATTGCCGCGCGGTTCACCGCCGCCGCGTTGGTGTTGCGGCCGGGAGCCGCCGCCGACTTGGCTAACCGGTGCTTGAGCTCGGAGAGCAGGGCCTGGTTCTCCTGGTTGAGCAGAATGGCCGCCTTGCGCAGCCGCTCGTTCTCCTTCATGATGCAGCAGTTCTGCAGATACAGCCTAGTGTTCAGCCTGTCCATCTGCTGCTGCACGAACAGAATAAACGAAGAACAAAAACGTCAGCCACATACGAGTGCCATTGACATGTTGGGCCATCGTTTCAGCCTCTACAGATCACTGCAAAAGATGGGAGCAGGAACACTAGTGTACATTATGCTCGAGATCCAATAAAAAAATCCCAAGATGCTACTAAGCTTCACATATCGACAACGTCGGCACGAGCACGACGACGACGACGACGACAAAAAGATGCAGAAGCATCCATGCCTAATTAGTAATTAGCACTTCACCTCTGAAGCTTCCATTCCAATCCAAGCGGCCAAAGATGCACAAAAAAGAAGAAAACGATACTGCCGCCATTATGTAAGCATACGCGTGAATCCATCATTACAGCCATATCGAAAAGCAAGATGTCATCTCAAGCGCATAAACAAATCGACGGAGGCATGCAGAACGAGGGCAAAGCAGAAGCAAACAAAAAGGGGCAGCCATCCACAGGGCATGCGATGCTCATAACATTACACCCAAGGCATTAAGGAAACAGAGAACTAACTAATGTCGCCTGGCCCCATTCCCATTGTCAGGTCTACATGATTCTGCAATTTGTTCATGCGTGGATATTTGGCGAGAAACACGCGAGGCTTTTGCGAGTTCACGGAAACAATGGAGCCTAGCACAACAGCAAAAGCGAGTGAGTGAGCAGGGAGCGTCATCGATCACCTTGCGCTTGTGGAGTTTGGGAAGATGGAGCTCAAGTTGAGCAAAAGGCTGAGGACGATGAGACTACGGGGTGTTCGTGTGGGGCAGGGAGGCAGCTGTGCTTTGCGATTTGTGCGCGCTCGGTGCGGTGCAGTGGTGGGGCTTATTTATAGGCGCATCCTTCGTACTCCAATAGGCTTCTGCCTGGCAAGCTTGGTATGCAACGGTTGGGGGCTTATGTGGGGTCCGTATGTCAGTGGTACCTGTACTATCTTGGAGTCTTGTGAGTTTTTTGGCATCGAGAGATCTGACCAAAAGATGCATACTATATCTTGTGTGGTCGTGTGGAAGGGGGAAAAAAACGAATAAGAAAACCGGCTGTTTGCGCCAAAATTCGGTACATGGCAAAATAGGTTTGAATCGGATAAAAGCAATTGTATGTGTTTGCATCGGAATTCGGTGTGTATTGAAATCAGTCCGAGATGTAAAGGAAAGCGTTCGCATGGAAAGAAATCATCAAACGAATCGGAAAAGGAATCCGTTTCTAAAAGGGAAGGAAATCGGATAATAGGCCGACACGGATAAAGCGCACCGTATCCGTGTACAACTCGGATCGGCCAGGCATGTTATAAAAGGAGGTGGGTGTCAAGCGGCAAAGATCAATCAATTCCAACAAACCCTACTTTTACAAGTCTTTTCTTTTACATTGCTTTAGCTTCATAGATTTCTCTGCAAGTCGACGGAATCAACATAGCTGCGCATCGCCGATTGTTGGTTTTAGCCGATTTCACCCAGGTTTGATCTGGCTTGCTTTGTTATCGCCTTCCCGGCCGATTTTACCTTATATCCGGATCAATCAGAATCGGTTGACCTAGTTATCTCCTAATCGATTCTTGCCGATTAGCTTAAAAGCCGATAGATCTTTGTTTATCGGCTTTGATCGAATTACAAATTCTACCTTGTCGATTTCAGGTCAAATCGATCGCACGCTCTGCAAACCGGTGTTTGTCTTGTGTGTTCGAGGTAAAACCCCTTCACATTTTTGGCGCGAACATATTTTGGCACGCCGTGGGACCCAAAAGGAATGTCGCTAACCGACAAACCCGCGATCCTGCCGATATCAACACCGATGCCATAATCGCGCCCCGGATGGCCGATTTAACCCCTGAGCAACGGAAAGAACTCAAGATCGAAAGGCGACTCACGGAGGAAATGATGCTACGATGCTTCCAGAAAACACGCCGTGGCGTTACTCAAAAGATTGCACTCCCAAGCATCAATCCTATCGGAGATTCAACATCTGAATCGGTAAGCCGATACGCACCCGCTCAAGCTGATTTATCAAGTATGATCGAGCAGTCAGTCCATCACGCATTGATTAACCAATCATCGGCTCTAGTGTCTACTTTAAAGCCGATGATAGAAAATAGTGTGAAAACAATTGCTCAAGAATTAGCTGCGTCTGGAAGCCTGCTAGATCCACCACAAACCATCCCTACGTACCCGGTATATTCCATAGCACCCAACACCAACACAGTAAACGCGTCGGCTCAAGCACCTATCATGATGCGGCTCAACCTCTGTTACGAAACCAAGCATACAGAGAGATGGGTTCACACACTACCATGGGCACACGGATGGAGCCAAGATAGGCGCATCAAATCAATCAAGTCGCGCCTCCAATAACATCGGGTTATCGGCTTATCACCGATCGAAATGGGACGAGTTCCACGATCCACGAGGGGCCACAACCATGAAACAAGCACCATATAGGGTGGTGCCATACGTCGAACCTTTCGCGCCGTGCACTGATGCATTAGGTTTTAATCACAATTACGACGCAGCACCAAGACCTCCCGAGGTGCGAGTTGGACAAAGACCGAGTTTGCACTCGGGGGCAGCGCAAACAATGAGAATTGGCCGTGTCCTGCACCACAAGCCGACAATATTAATTGGGCGTAACAGTTGCCAATGTTTTGAGAGAGCAGTTCGGTTTACAACACAGAGGGAGAGTGATCGGATACATGAAGCCGTAACCAGATTACATAGACCGAATGCCGTACCCCCACAACTTTAGGGTACCAGACTTTGCTAAATTCTCGGGGGATGATTCTATTACCACAATTGAGCATATCGGACGGTTCATGGCTCAATGTGGGGAGGCGGCACAGTCCGATGGGTTAAAAATTAGGTTGTTTCCTTTATCATTATCTCGCCTTTGCATTCACTTGGTTCACAAATCTACCACCTAATTCAGTTCATATATGGAGCGATTTAGAAAGCCGATTCCATGAGTACTTCTTTTAGGAACTATGGAGCTTAGGATTTCTGATCTTAGTTCAAATCCGGCAATACTGGCGAATCAGTCTCTGATTATATCAAAAGATTTGGGCGTCTGGAATAGGTGCTACTGATGTAGCATTACCCGACGATCAATTGGCCGACCTAAGCGTTCCAAGGGTTAATCCCTCCATTAAAAGAAAAGTTGTCGGGCCAGGAGTTCCCGACTTAGGCCACCTACTCCATCGCGTATCGGCACATGAAAGCCGATATGCAGAGAGCAAAGGGTTTAAAGATAGGTTTAGGACAAAGCGGCAATGAAAAGGCCAAAGTAAACATGGTAGATTACGATTAGGCGACACCTCGGCGACGAAGCAGTATGAACATAGCCGAATGGGCCAAAGGTTCCAAAAAACCACTCGTATGCTCTCTGCTTAGGCCGACAAAGAATAAAGCGGAAGTCAAGTACTCGTATGATGTGTCAAAGTGTGACAAGATATTTGATTTATTACTACAAGAAAAACTCATAAGGTTACCAGAAGGGCATAGCTTACCAGCGGCCAAGAAATTAAAAAGCGAAGGTATTGCAAATGGCATCATTCGTTCTCTCATAACACTAACGATTGCAATATTTTTCGACAGATCCAATCGGCCATCGCCGATGGCAGGTTAAAATTTGCAGAAGAATCGGCTATGCAGATAGACATGGGCCCTTTTCAGGTCAACATGGTTCAATGTTCACGAAAAGGAAAGAGGCCTGCGGACGAGGATAAGCCGACTAAGGGAATTGTATCACGAGACGAGACAGTGCAGATCACTGTCGGTTCTATACAAATAGAAGCCGATAAAAATGGACAAAACTCAAGAACGGTGAAACCAAGAGGGGACTTAGAGGTCGGTAAATGGTATCGAGCTGAGAAGGCTCCAAGAAGAGCCGATTTCAAACCAAAGCCGACCTTCTCACAACTCCTGGGGAAATATGAAAGGATAAGTCGAAGGTATAACCCTCAACACCACCAGGGTTTTCATCGATCAGGGCAAAGGAGGGACGAACGTCGGCGGCCAGATGTGCCACATCGGCCGATTACAGAGGAAGAGAAACATCGGCAATGTCCTTTTTGGCGATTTCTTTGGAGAGAGGGATGACCTTACCAACAGCTTGTATCTTGTCCTATGCAAAGACTCGTCTACATGTCGGCCAAGCCAATCTGTAAAAGACAGTTGTCCAGGCCGTACACGATCGCCCGAAGTAAGGAAGCGAAGGCCGATCTATGAAAGGTTGTCAACATCAGAACAAGGCGAATCCTCCCAAAATCAGGAATTATCGGCTAACGCAAGAAGGATGGAATCTGACAGCGAAATGGGCAATTTAGCTGGAAAGATAAGAAAGCCGATAGAACCCAAACCTAGATGGTGCCCTTCGGGTCTCAGCAAGTCGCAACGCAGAAGGCTTCAGCGATTAAAAACACAAGAAGAAAGGGAAGCCGAAAAGGAGAGTGAGAGGGATCGGACGTTTAATAAGTTAAGACCGGTACCGATTTTGAAAAAGGAGTGGAGAAAGAAGGAACGGTCGATAGTGATTCAGATCAATCGGTTCAATCCAGTTCTCCGATGATCCGAGATGATACGCCACCAATGGATATAAACATGGTATTCACTTTACTGCCGAGTTCGAGAATCAAGAATCGGCTGAAGAAGTGTTCGCCCAGTTGTGCCTCGGAGCACCAGACGCTGTGTTTGAAAAACCACAAGACATGCATCGGCATTTGAAACCATTGTATCTAAAAGGATACATTAATGGCCGACCGATATCCCGTATGTTGGTCGATGGCGGGGCAACGGTCAATCTGATGCCGTTAAGTACTTTCAGAAAGTTGGGAAAAGCCGACGAAGACTTAATCAAGACCAACATGGTGCTAAATGACTTCACCGAGACCCAACCGAGGCTAAAGGCGTAATGGTGTCGAATCGACGATCGGTAATAAAACTTTGCCGATCGCGTTTTGTGATTGAAGCCAAAGGCAATTACAGCGTACTCCTTGGCGGATCGATCCATGCTAATCGTTGCATACCATCAACTATACACCGTAAATCGGTGCAAGGAACGATGATACTGATGAAGTCGTACCCGGCCGACACATCGGCTCATATCGCCATCGCTAGCCCTGACACCAATTGGCCACACGAAGAGGCTGAATGCATATCAGGAAAAGCCTTGGACAATTGCGATTTTATCTGTATTGAGAAATCAGGATTCAAGCCGATCAGCGTTAAACCCAATACGTTTGATCGGACAGACGAAGTGATAAGAAGATGGAGCGCGAGACAATAGCAAAACTGCGGCAAAAGGTAAGGAGCTATCGGCAAGAAGAATCTGAAGAAAATTTGTTGAAGATTTTGAAGAAGAAAAGAAAGGGGTTAGGATTTATACTGCCGATTTGCTTGAAGAAATCGATATTGGTGAAGGGATAGCAAAAGACCAACGTTTGTAAGTGCTAAATTAGAACCCAGTTATAAAGCAAAGTTGGTCGAAATACTCAAGGAATATAAGGATTGCTTTGCGTGGGAGTATTATGAAATGCCAGGTTTAAGCCGACAGCTAGTTGAACATCGGCTACCTATAAAACCTGGCTATCGGCCGTTCAAACAGTACCCGAGGCGGTTTAACCCTCGTTGTATAACGCTATAAAGGAAGAAGTAGGACGATTGCTAGAAGCGAAATTTATCCGGCCTTGCCGATACTGAAAGTGGGTCTCAAACATCGTCCCTGTGAAGAAGAAAACGGCAAACTTAGGGTATGTGTCGATTTTAGAGATTTAAACAAAGCTACGCCAAAGATTTAGTACCCGATGCCCATAGCCGATATGCTTATCGATCTTTGCATCTGGGGAATAAAATCATAAGTTTCTTGGGCGAGGAACGGATACAATCAGATATTCATGGCGGCCGATATACCCAAAAGCGGCTTTGATGCCGGGGCTTTAGGGCTATATGAATGGAAAGTTATGACCTTCGGTTTAAAAATGCCGGTGCTACTTATCAACGTGCTATGAACCATATTTTCCATGATTTGATCGGCAATCTTGTGGAAATATACATTGACGACGTAGTGGTAAAATCCAAAGAAGGCGGCAACATTTAGCCGATCTGGAAAAAGATGTTCGAAAGCACAAGGTTGCATGGGTTAAAAATGAACCCCTCAAATGTGCTTTCGGGGTGTCGGCTGGGCAATTTCTTGGGTTTACGGTACATGAAGGAGGAAGTGAAGTAAACGAAGCCAAAGTAAAAGCCATAGCCGATACTAAACCGCCGACAAGCAAAAAGGAGTTGCAGATATTGATTGGAAAAATCAACTACTTGCGACGTTTCATCTCAAATTTGTCAGGGCGTATTCGTGCTTTTACACCGCTGCTGAAAATTAAAGACAACCTAGAGTTCAAATGGGGAGCCGATCAGCAAAAAGCCTTCGACGACATAAAAGGATATCTGATGAGTCCACCAGTATTGACCGCACCAAAACACGGTATACCTTTTAGACTATATATATCGGCTGAAGGTGATTCGATTAGAGGCGATTTAACACAAGAAGCCGATAGGAAGGAACGAGCAATATTCTACTTAAGCCGACGTCTTCTAGATGCGTAAACCAGGTATCCCCTAGTAGAAAAATTATGCTTATCATTGTATTTTGCTTGCACCAAGTTAAGACATTATATCTTTGGCTTCCAAGTGCGTCATAATATGCAAAACCGATATAGTAAAATACATATTATCGGCGCCAATTCTACGAGGTCGGCTTGGTAAATGGGCATACGCCCTAACAGAGTTTGAGTTATCCTATGGATCGGCTAAATCTGTGAAAGGACAAGTCAGTGGCCGATTTTATCACAGGAGTGAAACATTAGTAGGAACAACTAGTGTAACTCCTTGGCGGTATATTTTGATGGGTCTGTTTGCCAAGAAGGCGAAGGCATCGGTGTGGTATTAGTTTCACCTAGAAAGCGGGAGTATGACTTCATGTATCGGCTAAATAGCCGATGTTCAAATAATCAAGCGGAATCTGAAGCATTACTAAGGGTCTACAAATGTTAGATAGCATCGGAGTGAGAGGCGTCGAAGCTTTTGGAGATTCGATGTTAATTGTACAACAAGTCGAGGAGAATACCGATGCAATGATGATGCACTAACCCGATTTGCATCAATGCCTCCAGATCATCGAGATGTTCACTACATTTTCCATAAAACATATCCCAGAGAAGCTAATGATAAAGCAAACCGATTGGCACAAAGTGCATCAGGGTACAAGATTGAAAGCCGACAGGGACCAATCGAGCTAAACGTTTGGCCGATTTTATGTGTCCACCCTGTCGACTGGAGAACAGAGATAAGGGATTATTTGTCAGATCCAACTAAGCCGACCGAGCAAAAGGTCAGGCGCAAAGCGCTCAAATATGTTCTACTAGAAGACGTATTGTACTTTCGGACTATGGAAGGTTTGTTATTAAGATGTCTGGGAACCGAGGAAGCCAAAGTGGCAATGGGTGAAGTTCATGAAGGCATTTGTGGGTCACATCAATCGGCTCGTAAGATGAAATGGGTACTGAGACGAACAGGATATTTTTGGCCGACGATGTTAGAAGATTGCTTCAAATATTATAGAGGATGCCAAACGTGTCAAAAGTTTGGTAACATCTGATCGGCGCCAAACATCGGCTTTACATCCGATCGTCAAGCCATGGCCGTTTAGAGGATGGGGTATAGACATAATCGGCGGATATTCCCGCCATCCAAAGAAAGGACATAAATTCATCCTTGCAGCCACGGATTATTTTTCAAAATGGGTTGAGGCTGTGCCACTCAAGAGGGTTCTTGTAAAGAACTAATCGACTTTGTAAATGAACACATCGTCCATCGGTTTGGGATTCCACAGACAATCACTCTTGATAAAGTGAGTGTTCATGTCCAACGAGTTCAAAGGGTTTGCAGAGAGTCTTGGGATAAAATTACTCAACTCCTCCTTACTATGCTCGAGGCCAGCGGACAGGCCGAATCATCGAACAAAACATTGATAAAGCTGATAAAAAGAAAAATTGAGGAAGAGCCAAGGAGATGGCATTCAACGCTATCGGAGGCTTTATGGGCTTATCGGCTATCTCATCACGGAACAACTAAATTGTCACCCTTTCAGTTGGTATACGGACAAGAAGCCGTTTTGCCCGTTGAAATCAACATCGGTTCAAATAAGGCTACATGAGCAAGATAAGGTATCAGCCGATGAATACAAACAGGCGATGCTGGACAATCTAGATGATTTGGCTGAACTAAGGCTAATCACGCTAGATCGGCTTAAAAAGAACAAAGAGATGGTTGCCAGGTCGTACAATAAAAAAGTGATTGTTAAATCATTCAATCAAGCCGATTTAGTATGGAAAACCGTGTTGCCGATTGGGTCTAGGGATAATCGATTCGGCAAATGGTCTCCGACATGGGAAGGACCTTATAAGATCAATCGGCCGGTTGACGGAAATTCATATATACTGGAATCGTTAGAAGGGTTCGTCCTACCTAAAGCGATCAATGGAAAGTATCTGAAGGCGTATCACCCAAGCATATGGGTCGGGTCCTAACTATAGAAGTGAAGGCATCAGGATCAGTGACAAGCACATGCATATAAAATTGGTCATACAGCCGACCAAGTCGGTTTGAAACATCCATCCACAGATTAAAGGTTTACAAAATCGGATGCACAACCGATCAAGCAAGAGTTCAAAAGGCATCTCAAGTTTAAAGCAATATTACAGAGGTTGGCCACAACTGATCAGTAAGTTAAAGACTAGTGTAGTCCCGACCCGGGCAAATGGGCTCCCAAAGCCGATAGTGCCGCTGCTGCCCTTCCGATGGTAGTTTGAACGCCGTCTATCAATTGTTGATCGGCTACTGCATCACCCGGGACTGGGACTATCTTGGCCGATTGGCTCTTAACTTTGGCAAAAACTTCGCCGATTTGCTGCCTCTGAGACGCTAGTGAAGATGTCGCATCTGCAATGCCGATTTGGCAATCTGCAAGTTCTCTTGTGACCAAGGCCACCGTTTCTTCAAGTTTTTCTTGGATGACTCCGGCTCTGGGCCTTAGCTTTGGCCGATTTCAGCATAGCAAAGACCCTGGTCAAAAGCACTCTTTCGAGATTTAGCATCTGCTATAAGTTTGTCGAGAATCTCTTGGTCGGCTTCTTTGGGCCTTCCTCTGCTCAATTCTTGCTTTGGCCAATTCTACGTCTAGCCGAAGCGATCATCCAGATGGCACACTTCTAGCAAAGCATTCATGGTCAGCAGGGGAAGGTCGGCTTGCATGGCCGCCATAGCGTTCCTCAAGGGCCGAGTGTTGGCGGAAGAGCTGCCTCTGGCGCATCACTTCGCCCAAGAGACGATTGAGTCGCTCCTGCATACCCGGCTCAGTGATAACGGCCGATCTTGGCGCGCGAAGCGCTATTATCGCATTTGGATGTCGGTGGGTAGTCATCGGTGGCTAGCACTTCCGGATCGTCGAGCTCGTCCAGTGAAGCCCAAAGAATCGGCCGAATCGATTGATGGCGCTTTGGGGTCGTGGATCGGAGATCTCGATAGTCTGTTGCGGTATGGCCGCGGCAATGGAGAGGATGGAGGATAGCCGATGTAGCACCTTGGAGATCAGCTATAACTCCCGCCACTTGCACTGACGGAGATTGCTAGGGATTCAAGAGAATAAAATCAGCAATATGAAAAAATGATATTGAGCAAAGAATAAAGAATAAAACTTACATCAGTAGCTGAGTGCTCCGGAGAGCCATCGGGTTGCCGCCTCACAGTGCAGGCGGCGCTGGCCGACTTCTTCCTCCTCTCTGCAGTGTTTTCGAGTTAGCAATTGTCAAAGCAAGGGGCATATTAGCCGATATGCAAAAGACTTACTTGGAGCACGCTGGCGAGCTAAGTCCGTTAAAGATGGAGCTTGAATGTCTAAATTCCCTGAAGTATACCCCGTAGTGCCGACAGATTGACCTGGACGTCGTTGTCGGCCACTGCTTGCAGAAGCATGGGGATCGGTTGTTTGCTCACCAGCGCCCGTACCAACCTGAAGAGGCCAGAGGCATTTTAGTAAAAGTTGATAACCAATGTAAAAACAGACGAATACAAGACAGTGGTACCTCTACGGCTACTGAAGAATCGCTATAACCCGAACTCGTGCTGGAACCAGATACTACCGTCGGCTCATGAAAGTCGGGAAGAAATAAGTGGATTATAGCCGACGGAGTCCTGTCCATGAGTACAAACCGATATTACGGTCCACCATCATGCGAAAGCGGTGGCCAAGCGGGAATTAAGAACAAAATGTGGTGTTGATAGGATTTGCAATCCATCGGCTACTTGAGAATAACCTCGCCGCAACGCTGTTGGTTACCCGAGCTCGAGGCTCGGCCTTAAGATAGCAAAGGGAAAGATGGAATGGTTTGCCCAAAGCCTAATTGTGCGCGTAAACCGAAGGGTGGTAGAACTCGTAAGATGGCTGAAATGTCAGGTTGCGGGTATTCAAGCCGACATGAAAAATGCAAGGGTAAGGATGATTTTGTACAAATCTAAAGTAGATGGGGGCATCGAGGAACTATCGAGAATCAAGGTGAAGGAATGTTGGGTATGGACAATCGGCTACATCGGTATATCGGAAAAAGTCTTGTTGGCCGAAGGAAGTCCTATCTAGGGAAAGGAAGAAACTGAGGTATTTGTGCAAGCCGATCGAGTCCATTTTTAACTCTCCAGCCGAAGACATGATAAACCTCTCGCCATAGGATCGGCTAGCTCTATACTGTGGAACAACATGCTCTGGGTAGTCCTCCCGAGGGAAAGTTGAGCTCCCAGAGGGTTCGGATAAAATAGATCGGCTGAACATACAATGGAGCCATGTTTGAACAAACCACAGAGGACCTCCTATATTGCCAACGACATGTTTGGCAAAACCAGAAAGAGTCGGCTACGAATCACATACATCATTTGAAATACGCCCCTAGGAACATCTTGCCAAGGAAAGCCGATGACCCTCCAGCAGACGTTCTGCCACTAACTGAAAGGTTTGGGTAGGGCCGAGGGAAGCACCACAGAAAAGATATCGGTCTAACCAAAGATTGAGAAAAGCGACATGCTCTTGGTAAATCTTTGGACCAAGAACCCTATTGTTATTTTGGATGTATTTATGCCACCCTTCGCCTTTTTGCGGATTAATTTGAAAGAAGGTTTTCACGAAAGCCGATAACTGGTCCCCGTCTGGCCTAAGGCAGCATAGTTGGGCCACATCTAGCAGAGTAGGGCCGATTGGGCCGGACGGGAATAAAAAAGCGTTGAAAGAATCCGACCAAAAATAACATGCCGCAGCTACCAAGGGTTCATTGGCTTCAGGGTCGGCTAGACTCAAAGATAGAGACTCGGCTATACCCATCCTCTCCCATTCTACCCTCTTTTGAGCCGATACCCTAATGAACCAAGATCTCCATCCTTTCAGGTTAGTGGGCCATGCCCTAAAGCTTTTTCCCCATTCAGAAATATTATATCCAGCGGCCGATAAGGGGAGTCTAGGGATCTCGGTATTGATAACTGTGTCTGCCGACATACTACCTATCGGTCCTAAGTAGAATTGATTTGAACTTTGAGGAATCGGAATGAATACCTGTGAGGGGTCCATGTCAGCCGATTTTGAAAGAACAAGGAGAAAAGATGACAAGAGCCGATGGTGCCTGATCCGAGAGCTTGAAAGCGTGAAAATGACCGTGGGGGGACCCCATATTTATACCGCGATGAAAGAAGGCGAGCGGCGGGAGCGATTCTTTGCATTAAAAACGCATCGAGATTATTACGCGCCATTTAATGGGAAGTTACCAAGAAATTCGACAACAAGCGATTGCAATTTTTGAAAAGTATCAAGTTATCTTTCCAAAAATTGGGGGGGCATATGTTTGCGCCAAAATTCGGTACATGGCAAAATAGGTTTGAATCGGATAAAAGCAATTGTATGTGTTTGCATCGGAATTCGGTGTGTATTGAAATCATTCCGAGACAGAAAGGAAGCGTTCGCATGGAAAGAAATCATCAAACGAATCGGAAAAGGAATCCGTTTCTAAAAAGGGAAGGAAATCAGATAATAGGCCGATACGGATAAACGCACCGTATCCGTGTACAACTCGGATCGGCCAGGCATGTTATAAAAGGAGGTGGGTGTCAAGCGGCAAAGATCAATCAATTCCAACAAACCCTACTTTTACAAGTCTTTTCTTTTACATTGCTTTAGCTTCATAGATTTCTCTGCAAGTCGACGGAATCAACATAGCTGCGCATCGCCGATTGTTGGTTTTAGCCGATTTCACCCAGGTTTGATCTCGCTTGCTTTGTTGCGCATCGCCTTCCCGGCCGACGATTTTACCTTATATCCGGATCAATCAGAACCGGTTGACCTAGTTATCTCCTAATCGATTCTTGCCGATTAGCGAAAAGCCGATAGATCTTTGTTTATCGGCTTTGATCGAATTACAAATTCTACCTTGTCGATTTCAGGTCAAATCGACTGGCACGCTCTGCAAACCCGGTGTTTGTCTTGTGTGTTCGAGGCCGAAAACCCCCTTCACATTTTTGGCGCGAACACCGGCTTAAAACTTTGGCCTGATTGGAACGCGAGGGATTCTCTTCTAATTTATATGAGGATTGAACTGGTTCCTGTAAAATTACTGTGAAATTCCTATTTTGCTTCCCTGTAAGGTGCCACTGCCCTACCGATGCATTTTTACATCCACAGCTTTGGCAGGTTGCTTAGGCCCGCTCATCTCCAGAGCAAGGGCGCTTGACCAGTGACCTATTACGCATTCTTTGTAGGGTGGTAGGCTAACCACCTTGATGTCTTTGCACCCTTATCGTCTTTATCACCGAGCGGTCATTTTGGGGTCTTACTCTTAGCTGGTGATCTAGGCTGTTTTCTCTTGATGTTGAAGCTTATCCTATAAGCCTCTAATCCATTCCCATTTGATTGTGGCAGAGGAGTAAGTCAAAATAGGGGGGAAACTCGCATTGAATTTATGGATAATTAGACTTGAACTGATGACTTCCACCCAAGGTGGCACTCTGCAATGAGTCACATATATCTTCCACTTCCCATTGCGAAAACTTATGCGTTCTAAACGGGGCATAAACATGTCCAACAGCGAGGAGTGTAGGCAAGTTTGAGAGGAGGGCAGACTGGGGAAAGAAGAGAGGAGAAAGGGCCAGCCCGGCGGGAGGAAAGGGCTTATTTTCAATTATGATGAAGATGATGATGACGGTGGGCCTCCGGCCGGCCCAAGATCCTTAATGATGGCTCATCTCCGGGTCCTCTCCTCACTCATCCAAAGAAGAGATAAGGGGGATGAAAAAAGAAGAAGAAAAAGAGAAGAGCAATATAGAACTATTGTCACTGCTTCACCTTCCTTCAGTACCGCCAAGATTCGGTTCCTCCAACGTCGAGTTCTCTGACGTGTGGGCCCTTCCAACACGTGACCTCATATGTTAGTGGTCTTACGTTAGAAAACTCGACGTTAGAGGATTCTCATCGCGTACCGCCACCGTCTGGCTATCATGATCTCCTCCGATCCATCGAATTACATGCCTCACAGTTGGTTCTGCTATGCAGTAGTAGTTTTTTTACCATCCCTGTACACATTGTTTTACCGCGTTGCTTTTCCCCTTCTGCACTTTCTGTTCTTTCGGGTTGTTCTGCTTTGCAGGCCAATCGCTGGATATATGGATGTTAAATCTGTAGGGTCCTAGGGGGGTATCGATCCCTGCTTGCGCCAGCGCCATAGTATGAGACGGCCCTGTTTGAATTAAAAGAAAAGAATCATCAGCAATGATTCCTGACGGGCTGGATGGACTCTGGAGTACTCATTTCTGAGCATCCTCGGGAACCACACTGTGATCACTTCATCCCCATTTAAGGCAGGTGTAATAACACCAATTATTAGCACGTACATACTCCCTCCATCTCGAAATACAAGTGGTTACTGCTTTTTTTTTCTAAGTCATTGAATACAGAACGTAGCGTCTTCTTGGCTCCTGTTCTGACTTCTCTATCATCTCTCATACGCATGCATGCATGCATTAACCCCCTCGAGCCCCGCGCAACGCAACTGCTTCCTTGGTCTCTGCATTGGTAGGGGTTACGTCTTATATAATGGGATGGATGGAGTATAATTTAGAGTGGGAAATAAAGAGAGAAGAGAATCTGTTATTTAGTACTCCCTCCGTTTCACAATGGTTGTAGTTCTAGCATTCAAAAATTTTATCAAAATAGTTGTAATTCTCACATTCCAATGCAATTTTAGAAGCAACATGTCTTTTGTACCATTCATCAATGCAGCCATCTGTTCAACCACCCTTCACTAATCACAAAGAGAATGAATTAATGGAGGGTAGACAAGTCATTTTCTACTTCTCCTTATTTTGTGTGAATTTAGCTAGAACTACAACCATTGTGAAACGGAGGGGTAGCCAGTATCTAACATGAAATAACGTGTTAAGGTCAGCTAAAAGTCGGTGTTAGAGCAAGTATATTTACTTTAAATGATACGGATGAGAAATAGTTATTGTACAAGCTTTAATATTATAGCCAAAAGTATTTCTCTAGAGATAAACTTTAGCGATATTTATTATACAAACTGGATTTATTGTTTACCGTAGACGATATAAATGAGAGATAGAGCAAATAGTGAACTATATTATTGTACCTGCTCTTAAGCGCATGCACGCATAGACATCTGCTTTGCGCTGTCTGTCAAATGACGCTTCTGTCCTTAATTTGGGCTACTGCTACACCAATTTAGAGAGGTGCTTCTATGCTCTTCCTTTTAAAAATTGCACAACTATTAAAGCATGAATGAAGGGTAGATGGTGATTACTTACCCCTTCGCTTGCTTCAAGATTTGTGCAACTTGTAATAGAAGGAAGAGCATAGAAGCACCTCTCACCAATTTATTGTACAGTACTGTATAAGCATCCAACGTGTAGGTCCAGAGACGTGTATAATTGAGCATCATTTGTCAGTCCAAAACTTCATGTATATATATGCACGACTCTTTCTCATGCTTTACGGTATTTCCAATAGTGCCACTTCAGCTATCTGTTAGCGATGCTATATAAACAAAATCCTACATAGAGGAGAGAGAACGTAAAGAAAGATAATGTGTCATCTCTTACGCAAGAGACAACCTAATCACGCAAACCAACGCAAAAGGTAATAAAGTGTGAGAAGGAAAATATAATGAAGATGAATAATTTTAGAGACAACTATTGGAGATGTTATCTCTCGGCGAGTTAAAATCTTTAGAGACAAACTATTGTACATACTCTAATCATCTAGATTCACGAACTAGGGTCTCACATTCACCATTTTATTTTTCTAAACAGTGCCATAGTTTCAACAAGCAAAGTTTTCACTCACTGAAACAGAGTCCAGGTGAGATCCAGGTGGATCTCATTCAGACCTAGTCACACAACGCTTTCACACCAATGACCAAATGCTGCTATTTTACTACTCTCTTCGTTGATAAATATAAGACGTATATTGACTCTACACAAGTTTTAAGGTTATGGTGAAATTGAGTAAGACATGAGAGGAAATGATTTACATATCCCTCTTAATTGTCTTGGAAGAGAGAAATAATATTTTGTATTGGTGGTAAAGAATAAATACACATGGTTGAGAGAGAATAAATAGGGTTGTAGTAGAAAAGGCATTAAATCTATATGCATGCATTATATTTCTGAACAAGATCATTCAAACTATAGTCCTTATATTTATCAACGGAGGGAGTATTTAGTTGTCCCTTTGGTGGTCTGTCAGTGTTGCAACTTCTCTAATTACTGTATTGATCCTCATACTGGTGCTGTATTTTTGCTACCCTTCTTCAATGCTTAGGCAGAGCTCCCGCCGGTTCGTTCAAAAAAAATAATCATCTAGATTCGGTCTGGATTACGAAACCTTGACCTGAAGATTTTGATCTAGAGTTTTGGACCGTGGAATCTTGACCTAAATCCCTGAACAGGCTTCATTTCACTTCTCACCAGCAGGAATTGAAATATCGTAGAAAATCGGTAGAAAATCGCGATAATTAGGGAGGTAAGGTATTAAAAGGAGGGCAGGGGCGATCGGTCAAACTCAAATTCAAAAAATTTGAAATTTTTTATCCAAAAGCTGACTAAAAATTTTATTAATAGGTTTTTGGCATTTGGGATAAAAATTAGGTAAAAACACCCGACTTTGTGGTGTGTTTTTAAGCCAAAACCGAATGTATAGAAAATAGAAAAAGGAAATTGCAATTCCCAACCCTTGATGGGCTGTCTGACTGGGCTGAGGCGTACAGGCTGTAGCCCATCCGGCCCAATAAGGTCCATTATCTTTGGTGAAGTATTTAAGGCAGCATGGTCGTTCGGGAGGCTCCTTGTCCAAAAGGCAAACGCTCACCTCCATTCCCGATATTCCCGACACAGTAAATCGCTGCTCCGACTAGATCTCACTAGCGCCAGGAGAGTTTTCGCCACCGCAGCTCAATTTTTTGTCGTTAAGTCTCGATTATAGGCTGATACTCCTCGATTTTTCTCTAGGGCTAAGCGATACGATTCCCTCTAGGTAGTAGATTTGAAATCGGTAGGTAATCGACAGTAAATAAGAGATAAACATTAAAACTGAGCGATAGCGATTTTTGCTTGTTATGGTTTGAAGGGGATGCATGTTGCCATTGAATAAAAAACTACCCCCTTTCCCGTCATATCGATCGATGCATGCATCTCGATTAGTACTCCCTTCTGGTCATCACATAGTTATTAATATATGGTTGATATGTATCATTTTGATATATAAATCATTACAAAGAACTATATCGGTCATACTGGTTCAATAATAATTAATACTGACTAAACCGACTTCGATAACCGTTAATATCGACAATATCAGTTTTGATACTGATCAATACCAGTCATACCGGTGGATAATAATATTGTCTATTGACTATATGTTGTATTTGATAGTACTACTATGTATTTGAAGCAATATTATAAGTGAAATTTGGTGTACATATAATTAAATATGTGTATACTTATAAATCAATATATTATTATATTAAATCCGAAACGGTATGTTTGTATGGACCGATACCAAATGTGTCATTCGAAGAACCAAACCGGTATAACCTCTAATACATTATTAACAAGATTGCGCACAACCGCAACTAAACAGGAAACCTTGGCTTCATTGCCGTGTTGCGCATATTTTTTTTGCACGTTTACTCCCTTACAAACAAAATTTCAAAAAGAACTATCCCCTGAATCGTAGAAGCTTCGGCAAGTGACACGTGTCACCTGCTGAACACGTACAACACGGCAGGTGACTGACGCCGTGGCATCTTGATCGATCGCACAACATGTGGTGGACCCACTGTAGTAGATTTGCTGCGGCGCACCCTAGCTCGGCAGCAAGGCATTAAGCTCCATGTGCGCGGCAGCAGTGAACCAACAGAGGACAAGGCACTCGGCAACAGGCAGCATGGGACAAGGCAACAAGACATAGCATAGTGCCCTAGAGCGACAGCTGTCTGCCGCAGGTTCAGCCACTTATCGCTATACACGGGCATGCGTCTTCTGCAGTAAAAAAGGTAATTTTTATAAATTTATTTAGATGAAGGCTAGATTTGCGAAGCAAATTGAGCGAATTTTTTTATTCACTCAATAGTACATGTGCCTTCAAAAAGGGGGAAAAACTAGGATGTGAAAAAAACGACGTGTTTCAGATCTACACATTGTAATTTGGGGTCCTGCACTTGAATTACGTAGCAGCGGCCGTCGATGCAGAATGCATGTTAGCAGTGGGCTTGTGTAACGGACCACCTTTTCAGGTGGTTTGTTTAAATACCTCGACAGCTATCCAGGAAGATTACCTATCAGGAATCAAGCATACCTTGCCAGCCAAAGAACGAATTCAACTATTTTTATAGAATATAAGGTCTAACGGCCAAGTTTTTTACAAAAGGAGGCGCAGCTGGGCCCAATTAGATTACGATCAAAACACCACACAAGCAGGCCTGAGCAAAAGACTAAGACCTTAAAACTAAACCAAATCGTCATCTACGTACTCCTGGTAAACTCCAGCTTCTTGGATCTCTGAAAGGGTTAGGTTAAGCAAGAGTGAGTACACAACCGTACTCAAGAAGTCGCACATGAAATTACTGAATACTACATGCAAGGGATTAACAAATAGTTGGCAAAAGATTTAAGTATTGTGTATGCAGTTTTGTTTGTAATATTATTTTATATTTGAAACACAAACCATAAATAATAGTAACTGGTAGGGGGTTCACAAAGTTACCACAATTAAGTCACAAGTCTCAGAATTTCAAAGAACTGCTTGAGCTAGGTTACGGGAGTCACTCCAAATCAAACTTAGCTTCATTAACCGGAAGCACAACGTATTTGAATATCATTTTATTAGACCCTACAGAGCTGCTCAACTCTACCCACAAGATATCTACGACTGTTATTGCCACGCGCGAATCACATGCAACTTAAATGCATGCGGCCAGACCGAGACCATCACAGCCTTTTGATTGAACATCCCCATAGTATCTCCTACCCGATAGGTCTTTGGACCCACTGTTCTTGGGACCCTACTGGCCAACGCAGGAGCCGCGCTCCAATATTGAGTGGGTACCTATCGTTGTGAGAACCGACGAATGATGCCTCAACGTCCATTCCCGTTCCACCAACCCATCAGTCATTCCCCTGTCGGGAATACTGCTCCATATTCTCCTTCAGAGAATGGTACCACTATGTAAGTATTTTCAAGGAATGAAAAATGTACTAAGATATACTAGGAAACGGTTCAACTGAATTGACCGATCTCAACTTGTGGTTGAGCGGAAACCTAAGTTGTTTACTTTGCTCAAGGGGGTTCAACCTTATATTGCCAAAGACTAAGCCATACAACAATCCACAAACCCACCTGGTACATGCTCGTACTAGCCACCGAACCAACCATTCAGTTCGGGATCGGACTCACATCCACCTCGTGGCTAGTCCAATACTGTCCCCCTGACTATAGCAACGATTTTTAAATACTCCTAGCCAACTGCCTGACACAATTTTAATTTACTTTTAAAGATTTTGAGTGAGACTAATATGACTAGTAATTAGCTAAGGTGTGTATAATCTTTGACTAGGGTTATTCAAGGTTTAATAGGGTTCATCAATGTCAAGGAGGCTAATTGCAAAACTGGGTATAAGTAAGTTGCATGTTATTCTAAACTATCAATTTTTAGTATTTCAACATACGATCAAAATAATACGATAGAAAAGTACATACTACAATATTATCATCAATTAGGTTCAATATGATCAAGGACGTGGGGCTTGCCTAGCTGGGCTGAGGGTCGTTTAGGGCGTAGTGGCTTTAGTCGTACTCCGTTCTTGTTTGGTCCTGCTCCTGCTTAGGGAATTGCTCGAGCTCCGGGTACTGCACGAACATCGGATCTAGCGCAAAAAAAGAAAACCGAGAAGGTAAGTAAATGAAAAATAAAACGACGAACGAAAACGGAAAACAAAAACAAAAAACGGCCGGAGGAGGTTGAAGGGCAATTTGGGTATTTTGAGAATTTTGGGAGCTTCACATGGTGGAGCGGAAATCGTTTTTGGACTCAGTGGGTCGAAACGGTCAAGATGGTGTATTTTTTATTTTTGGAAATTTTCGGGGGTTTCTGGGTTGTTTTCAAAATTTCTGGATTATTTGAAAATATGAAAAAGAAAAACGAAAATGAAATAAAACTGGATCGGGCCGCTTGCGCCAGGCCGAACGGCCCGAGGGGGAGCGAGTGCGTGTGGCACGCTGGACCGCGTCCAACAGCGAGGCGGCTTGGTCGGCCCGAGAGAAAAGGGAAAAGGGGGTTGGCTAGGGCTGAGCGGGCAGCGCTCTGGGCGGTCGAGGGCGGAGCGGCGAGGCCATGGGGAGGGTGGCAGGCGCAGGAGATGGGCGCGGCGCACGACATGGGGGGACGTGCAGCGATGACTCGTCGGAGGCAGGGTTGGACCAGTCCGTGGCAGAGCGCGTGGAGCCATAGGTTAAGGTGGTGAATCCCAGGTAAGATCGAGATTCAAAATCAAAACCCTAAATCCCAGTTCTAAACCGAGTTCGAGTTCAATAAAAAAAGAATTCAATTTCTTTTTCTTTCTTTTGAAATTTTTAGAGCATTTCAGCTTGTGCTTGCCTCATATAGATGAGCAAAGCAAGAACCGAAGAACCTACTTGTGCGCTGAGATAGAGAGCGAAACAAGCTGTGCGTAGCTACAAGCTAGCTAGTTGATAGCCTCGGTTCGGTGGTGGCGCAAGGCTAGCAAGTAAGTAGCCAGCGAAAGGGTTTCGGAAGGGTCCGAAATACGAAATCTAGATAGAAATTTTTAAAATTTTAACGAGATTTTAAACCTTGAATAGAGTACAGACAGAGAGTAAGGATTGGCATGGTCAGAAGCTCAGACGCAGCCACGCCCCCAGTAAATGGCCTTCTCATGCACTGCTGCATACACTGACGTACGCACGCATGTACCTTGCCATCATTCCTCTTGACCAGATAGATCGAGACCTACATTTCTTCCTCCTTGTCCTGACTCCTCAGTCCTCACAAGGTGGTGAATACTAGTTACTGAAACGATCGGCAAAATTGTTCTTTGCACGCTCCTCCTGTACTCGTGCTTAATTTACTGGGGTGAGCTGGCAGCTGCTTCTATGTGTTCCCTGCATATATGCATGTACCACTGTACTGGCTAGTATGAATGTTTATAGTCGATCCGTCACGTCCATCCGTGCGTTCGGGTATATTTTCAAAAAAAAAAAAAAAAAACTCAGTTTTAAGGTGTGTGTATATATATATTTATAATAATTCAAATGAAACGCATATGTTTTTTTTTTAATTCTTGAATTCACAAATTTTGAACGAATTTAGATCACATACCTACAATCAAACTGCATACCATAAAAAAAAGCAACTCTATTTTGAATTTTAGTTCAAATTTATTTAAATTAATTAGTAAACTAGTTAAATTTGACATAAAAAAGAGCAGTGCTTATATGCTTTCTCTCCTAATACAAATTGCACAGATCTTGAAACAAGCGAAGTGGTAAGTAATCACTATCTACCATTCATTCATACTTTAACATTTGTACAACTTTAAAAAAGAAAAACATATAAGTACCTCTCAAAAAATAAAAATTTTCACACACGATACATATTATACATATATATATAATTTCATTAGATGTTACCTAATAATGTACAATATAATTTCAATACACATACCTAGAAGGTATATTATTTAAGTAACATTTAATGAAATTATCTCTACTATAACTAGTAATATTATGTCTATCTAATAGAAACAACTACGATATAATTTCATTGAATATTATTTAAGTTATATGCTACTTAGGTATACGCGCTGGACTTATACCGCGAGATGGTAGCAGTTTATAGTCATATAATATATACTGCGCAACGAGAATCAAGACAGATGGATGGCTGCATACTGATAAGAGCAAGTACAATAAACTATATTAGCTGGCTCTTAGCTTGTACATATCAGTTTTGATCTATGTAGAAGAGTCCCCACTCACCCGCAATAAAAAGACCGCCGGGCGGGCAGGGTGTGTCCGGCTATACCGTCTCCGGCAAGCAGCAACTCCCCAAAGTGGTCGCCCAAGTGGACGCGTGGCAGTCAGGCCACACCCCTGGGCGACCAGGAAGGTGGTCGCCCAGTGGACGCGTGGCGGTCAGGCTACACCCTTGGGCGACCAGGAGGGTGGCCGCCCAGTGGACACGTGGCATGCAGGCCACACCCCTTGGCGACCAGGAAGGTGGTCGCCCAGTGGACGCGTGGCAGTCAGGCCACACCCCTGGGCGACCAAGAAGGTGGTCGCCCAGTGGACGCGTGGCGGTCAGGCCACACCCTTGAGCGACCAGGAGGGTGGCCGCCCAGTGGACGCGTGGCATGCAGGCCACTCCCCTGGCGTCCTCCCCCAAAGCCGCAGCGCCCTGATCAAGGACATTTAATACGAGGCGTGCGCATTAAATGTAAAGCATGGAGGATGCGGTATGGCGGCGCGTCTTCCCCAGACGTGCATTAATTATGGGTAACGTCACGGCAGTACCTCACTCCTTGACCAGGCAGCGGCGTTAGTAGCGTGGGGCGGCGAGGAAGTGCGGCAGGCTGCAGCCAGACATTAATGGGATGTAAGAACGATGGATCGACGCATTAAATGCGCCGTGGCGATGTAATGAGTATGACTTGCGGTGTAAGCCTCCCAGCGCCCACTTGACCAAGTATAAAAGGGAGCCGGGTGCAAGGGAGAGGGGGTTCGACTCATTGTTAGTAGGTTTCATACTCTCAAGCTAGCACACAAGCAATAGCAAGAAAGGCAGGACTAGGGCTGTTACTCTTCGGAGGGCCTGAACCTGGGTAAACCCTAGCGTCTCCACCCCTCTGAGCTTCACCGACACCCCGTTCATCCTCCTTCCACCGGCGATTACCCCGAAAGCCCCCCGTTTGAACCTTATAAGCACCCGACTCGGAGGTGTCTGTTGGCTAGTACGCCGACAGTGGCGCGCTAGGTAAGGGCTATTGGTGGTTAGATTGCCCTCTTCCATCCATCTCGGCTCGGCTCGGCCAGTAGGAGCTTGTCCGCATGGCGAGTCGCACTCAAGCGCGACAATCTGCCGAGGAAAGCGGCGCCGTAGCCGTTCGGCGTTCGGGGAGGAGCCGGGCCCCCCGGGTCCCTCCGCTGCGGGAGGGGCGCACGTGGCTTCTGCGCCCGGGGGTCAGCCCGTCCAACGGCGCTTGGCACTGGGGGACGACACCCCCGCTCGAAGCCTTCATGCGGCTCGGCTGCTTCTCGATCATCCTCCAGTAACGCTGGGGGGGACACCCCAGCCACTCCATGGTCATGGATATCGTCCCACTGTCGACGCCGCCAACAAAGAGTTGAAGCGGCGGCGGCCGAGGCTTCCGGCATGTGGCGGCAAGGAGCGCGCGCAACTGACGCGCATGGTTCCAGCCGCCGCACGACTTCTCCCGGTGTCAAGGGCCGGGACAAGGGGAAGGGAGTCCTGGTTGCAGCCCCCTCCGTCCTAGGGGGACGTGCACGTGACTCCGCTTCTTCTCGCGGTCCCCCCGAGTCAAGGGGGAATCGCGAAGATCTCAGATCGCGCTTGGACGAGAGGCGGCTCCAGCGCGACGGTGACCTACGCCACGAGGAAGGATCGCCGCTGCTGGCGGCGGCGGCGGGGGAAGGATCGTCGCTGCTAGCGGCGGCGGCGGAGGAAGAATCGCCGCTGCCGGCGGCGGCGGCGGCCGTAGCGCTGTTGGCGAAGCCGAGGGCGGCGGCTGTTGCCCCGCCAAAGGAGCCGGCGCTGGAGGGTCCATTGTCACCGCCCCAGCAGGGGCGAGGAAGGACGAGGTCCCGCCGGTCGACGAACCCCTCGCCACCATTGAGGAGCCGGCCGCTGCAGCAGAAGAAGTTCCCGCGGCCACAGCGGAGGATCCCGCCCCGCCCGAACCGTGGCGGGGGCCTTTGGGAACGACCACCGATGGCATCGTTGCCGTCCGGACGCCGCCTCACTTTGGCCACCTCCTCGATCACCGGCGTGAGGAGGGTCCTGACAGTCAAGGGCGCCCGGCAGATCACGACGCGGCGTGCCATAGCGCCCATCGACGGCATGGTGCGGATTATCGCCGCCGCTCCCGGTGATAACCGGCAGAGCGAATCAGCGCCATCCGGGAACGGCGGAACGGGATTGACAAAACCCAGCTGTGCCATCCACCTGTCGATCACGTCGGGAGCCAGGTTCCCGGCGGCTAACAACAAAAAAGAAGAAGAGGAAAGCCCCAGGAAACAGAAACGCAGTCAGCACCAGATTCAACCAATAAAGAAGAAGGGCAAGGGATAATCCAAGGTGAAGCGGGTTACCTCCAGTGATACTCCGGGTCCCGTCGCCTAAGCCCATATCTTTGCCAGGCGAGGCGGACGTGGCGGCTCGAGAGGGCACCCTCCGGAGAGGCAATCGGATAACCATGGGCCTGTCGAATCCGCCGCCTGCAGCTGGTCAACACGGGCTAGCATCGCCTGGAGCTCGGGCGTCTCGCTCACCTGGGCCCCCCAATTGAGGTTGCTGACCGCCGGACCAGCCGGAAGCTCCAGCACTTCAATGCCGCTGTCATCCTCGACATACACCCAATCTTCGCGCCAATTCCTCCAACTGGACCGGCAATCCAGTGGAATGTAGCGCGACATGGACCCGTCGGGAAGCTGCAGGTGGTAGCTCCCGGTAACAGGCGAATTGCCGCCCGCGGCGCGAAGGGTATAGAAGAAGCGAAAAAGCAGGAGGTTGGGTAGCACTCCTATGAACATTTCGCAGAAGTGGGCAAAGGCAGAAAGGAGGACGACGGAGTTGGGGGGAAGATGGATGTGGTGAATGGCGTAGAAATTAAGAACGGAAAGATAAAAATCGGAAACCGTGGCGAGCCGGCAAGAAGTCGCCACCGAAGAAAACCACTTCCCGGGCGGCGGTGGGGCTCGACGGTCCGGCCATGACGCGAGGGCGCCCGCGGTTATGTTCCGAGAGAGCCTGGCGGCAACCTCCTCCTCGACGGTCGACGAGGGGAGAACGGGAGCCATCGGGCGCAGAAGAGTATCGAAGCGCGTCGGCGAAGAAGAAGGAGAAAGAAGCTCTAAAGCAGGGAAGAAAAGCAGAGCGAGGAAAGTTAGAAGGAGGAAGAACCGCTCCCCCCTCGGTCAACCTCTTATAAGGCTGCGAGGGAAGGCTCGGCGGGAGAACCGAAAGGGCGCGGCGATTCGCAAAAAGGAAGTTCAAAAACCCCATTAAGAAGGCGCGTCCCAAGGATCGTGCGGCAGTTGCAGGGCGGGAATAAGCCAGAAGGTCTCTCAAAGGCTGCGGGGGCGTGTGGGCTAATTAATGGCCCGACCCGGGAGACTAAGCGGTTCCCCGAGGGGCATTTAAAAGAGAGAGAAAGGAAGATGGTAGGCCAAAAAGCGCTCCTGGGTGGGCCCGGGGGCTACTGTCGACGTACTTTACACCAGAGTCCCCACTCCCCCGCAATAAAAAGACCGCCGGGCGGGCAGGGTGTGTCCGGCCATACCGTCTCTGGCAAGCAGCAACTCCCCAGCGTGGTCGCCCAAGTGGACGCGTGGCAGTCAGGCCACACCCCTGGGCGACCAGGAAGGTGGTCGCCCAGTGGACGCGTGGCGGTCAGGCCACACCCCTGGGCGACCAGGAAGGTGGTCGCCCAGTGGACGCGTGGCGGTCAGGCCACACCCTTGGGCGACCAGGAGGGTGGCCGCCCAGTGGACGCGTGGCATGCAGGCCACACCCCTTGGCAACCAGGAAGGTGGTCGCCCAGTGGACGCGTGGCAGTCAGGCCACACCCCTGGGCGACCAGGAAGGTGGTCGCCCAGTGGACGCGTGGCGGTCAGGCCACACCCTTGAGCGACCAGGAGGGTGGCCGCCCAGTGGACGCGTGGCATGCAGGCCACTCCCCTGGCGTCCTCCCCCAAAGCCGCAGCGCCCTGATCAAGGACATTTAATACGAGGCGTGGGCATTAAATGTAAAGCATGGAGGATGCGGTATGGCGGCGCGTCTTCCCCAGGCGTGCATTAATTACGGGTAACGTCACGACAGTACCTCACCCCTTGACGGAACGAGCGGCGTTGGTAAGCGTGGGGCCCGAGGCAGGAGTGCGACGGCTGCAGCAGACATTAATGGGATGTAAGAACAGTGACGGACACATTAAATGTGCCCGTGGCAGTGTAATGAGTATGACTTGCGGTGTAAGCCTCCCAGGCGCCCCCGCCAGCCCAAGTATAAAAGGGAGCCGGGGTGCAAGGGAGAGGGGGTTCGACTCATTGTTAGTAGGTTTCATACTCTCAAGCTAGCACACAAGCAATAGCAAGAAAGACAGGACTAGGGCTGTTACTCTTCGGAGGGCCTGAACCTGGGTAAACCCTAGCGTCTCCACCCCTCTGAGCTTCACTGACACCCCGTTCATCCTCCTTCCACCGGCGATTACTACGAAAGCCTCCCGTCTGAACCTTATAAGCACCCGACTCGGAGGTGCCTGTTGGCTAGTACGCCGACAGGATGGTTCCATTCCACTCCATCCCACTAACCAAACACACAATTAGAGACAGCTATTGTGCAAACTGTTTTTTAGCTTACTATTAGTTCATAGTTAACTTTACTATGGTACTTGCTCTGAGAGATCTGTACGTGCTGGCCTGTGCTGTGGTCGATAGAGACGCACATCCATACGCTCGTACGTGTTCGGGATGGAGCGGAATGCGACAAGGCTAGCTAACTAGCTAGCAACTGGATCATTGCACGCACGCACGCACGCATATTGATTAAGCAAAACACTGTTACAACAGCAACGAGAACTACACAGCCATAATTCTGTCGGTCGCGCTACCTACATGCACCACGAGATCATCGATCGATCGATCGATCCATCGATGGCGTTCGGCCAAGGATCGGTATACTTAATTGAGGCACTGATGGCAAGCAGACGAACCGATCGACGGATGGAAAGGCCAACGACCCATGGATTGAAGCCGACTCGCCGGGAGAGCGTTCCTGCGTGCGTGCGCGTGGAGAATGAAACGTACGTACGTGGCTGATCGAAGGCTGATGTGCGCATGCATGCAGCGAGCGAAGGGTGCACAGGCCCAGCCCGAGAAGTCTTAGCTTTAGCTGCGTTCGTACGCCTAATTGTGTGATGTTGTCCTAAGGTCTTAATTAGGCTCAATGGATCAATCGCCAAGGGCCCAACAAACGGGGAAATAGCCCAAAGGCCCCAAGCTTTTGGTTTTATTGGCCTTGTTACACACTTTTCTTTTCTTTCGTATTTAGTATCTACTAGGTGAGACCTGGTGGCGCTTGACGGGCTAACTGTTGGGGACGCGTGGGCAGGCGGATGGCCACCGATGGAAGAGATGGACGGCGGGAAAAATTCAGCCGACGTGGCTTGGCCGAGAGCCCGCCTTGGTGTTCCTCTATAAGATAGTAAATATTCAAATGCATTTGTAAATCTAGTTCTTTTTTTACCACAGAATTAACAAGGTGGATGATACATGCCACCTACCACGTACCTCAAGCTCAGCAACAGTACCGCAGAACAGGAGCTCGACAGGTCATACAAAGCAAACCTTCCACGGTAGCAATCCTTGTTGCACTATTCAACCACTTAGCGTCTGTTTGTTTCAGCTGGGGATTGTAGAAAGCAGTTTTTAAAACCTGGATTGTTAAAAGCTGGGGGTTGAAAAGCTAATGGTTGTTTGGCAGCTCAGATTGTAGTGTGTTTGGATTGCTGTTTCTACAATGGGGGTGGCAATGATGGGTAATTTCGACTGAAGTTCGATGGGCATTTTGGTCTTTTGCAAAGAAAAGGCTGAGGAAAGCCCCTCTAGAGTGGATTGTGGGATTGCTACAATCTGCCACCCAGATTGTTACAATCCAGATTGAAAGTTGCTTGTTTGTTGACCTTCTAGATTTTAAAAGATGCTTTCTACAATCCCAGCTGAAACAAACAGACCCTTAATCAATTATTAACTAATCAATTCCTTGATGATTAGTCCCTTAATTAAGTGCTACTCCTAAAGCTACCGAGGAAGGCATACTCGGCAGCTCAATGCCAAGCTACTGCAGCTCGATACGTGTGTTGTCGAGCTCGGGTACACGGTAGCTTTTTACCTGCCACGGTTGTCGAAGTGCTTTGGTACGGGAGCACGACAAATGACACATATTGTCTGCCGCTGCTTTTACATAAGAAAAAAAAAGAGAGAGGCTAGATTTGCATTTTCTTTCGAATAGAGGCTAGATATTAAGAGAGAGAGAAAATGCAACAAACCAATCAAGCCAAAACATCGAGAGGCCTGCGTAGGCCCATATTTGTTTCTCTGTCTCTGTCCTCCTGGTTTTCTATGATTAACTAGGCAGATTTGCGCGCTCCGCCGCGCCGCAAGAAATTTGATCCAATTTTTTATCTCCGAAAAAGGCAGGAATATGCAAGCGGGGAAAAAACGTAAAAACGACGGACGAAAAACGAATCTCCTTTTTTTTCGGGAAAACGGCCAACGAAAATATTTTTTTCCATGCTTTGGAGAAAAAACGGATCACGAAAACATTTTTCCCGGGTAAAACGGAGAAAGGTCCATGCTCTGGAGAAAAAACGGATCACGAAAACATTTTTCCCGGGTAAAACGGAGAAAGGAAATGTCCATTTTTTTTTTGGGAAAAACGGTCAACGAAAACATTTTTCCCATGCTCCGGAAGAAAACGGATCACGAAAACATTTTTTCCGGGCAAAACGGAGAACGAAAACGGTTTCCTTTTTTTTTGGGGGGGGGGGGACGACCAACGAAAATATTTTTCGCATGCTCTGGAGGAAAAACGGATCACGAAAATATTTTTTTCGGGTAAAACGGAGAAAGGATCCGAATGTAAACCGCGGGGACCTATTTGTTATAATTTTGGACCTGTTCGCTATTTCAAATAATTAGAAAAGGGCTCGCTCGTGATTCGGACTAATGGGAGGGCCTCTATGTAAAACGCAAAACCAGGGACCTAAATGCGAACCGGCAAAAATTTCTTCCTCTCACATAAAATCACGCAAGGACCTGAACGTAATTTCGGAAAACCGGAGGAGCTCTTGGCAAAAGGACCGGCGACAGGTGGCTGGGGCGGCTGGGCTCCGTTCCTAGGGCTCATATGGTGGGGTATATAACTTGTGCACAATTTTCCTCAATAAAAAGAATTTACGCAAAAAATATTCGGTCAAATTTTCCATCGATTATTCTTGGTACTCGGTAAACAGAACCACGTAAGGGAATTATTGACATAAGCAAGTAGAGATGTAAATATTACCCCATTGTCGATGACTTTACATGACTACATATATATGTTTCAAAGAAATTGCTATATGGGATCATTCGAGTCATAGGCAGGGTTCACATTATCGATATTGCGATTTTCGGATGAATAGTAAAATTTGATAATCGCAAAATTCGAGCCGAAAATCGGTCGAAAATCGCATAAATTCAAAAATCATATTTTTTTGGAAAAAAAAATCCAAAATCGTGGAAAATCGACGATTATCGGTGGAAAATCGACAGCCATGTTGAACTTTTTTGTGCGATCGACTTTTGTAGCGATTTTCGACGATATTTGGCAATAATCGCTCGATATATCTCGATAATCGTGATATTTGCGTCATATAATTTTTTTTGAATATTTGATTTTTTTTTTGAATTTTCTCGGTTTACCGATCGGTAAACCATTTCGCCCCGCGTCGATAAGAGCGATTATCGCGATTTTCGCACGATTACCGTTGATAATGTAAACCCTGGTCGTAGGTTCACTGGGGCTTGTTAAATTTGTACTGCAGGTGATAGATGATAGTTCTTCCCTTTTACCATGCATGCCTGTTTTGGTTGATGCGGCAAGGCAGATAACAAAGCCGCGGTTGGGATGCTAAACCGCGACGCAACACGTATAACCATTCCTGGACAACCAATTAATGTTGAAGTCCATTTTTCGCAGAACGACAAGAAAACGCGTATCCCGGCCTATCCGCTTAAAAAATGCTCCCTCGATGACAAAAGGAAAGAAAAGGAAAGGGGCAAAAAAGGATAGAGAGGATGAACTCGATCGCTCAGAAGTCCAATCTTCTTTTAACAAATCCGTTCCCACTTTTTTTCCTTCCTCCAATGGACGTGTTCACTTGCACATTTGTCATGTCTTAGTGACGTGTACGAACACGTACGTACGCTCACTTTCAGGTACTCCTAGCTGAGCGCGCGCTCGGGCTCACACCCTCGTTGGTCTCGACGAACGGGCAGCTAGGGCAGGCGGCTTATTCGTGTGTGCTACGTGGGGATGCAAGAAAATTAAAGCAGCCTTTATGCTTATCCCTTCCTTTGGCTCCGTTTGGTTGACCTACCCAGGACTAGAACCGGACAACGAGCCGGCACGGCATGGGCGCTGAGCCTAGGCTAAACCGTGTTAGCTTAGCATTATGCCATGGGCATGTTTGGATCCATTAGCACTAATAGTTAGCTGGTTAATTATTAGGGTCTGTTTGGATCTATTAGCAGCTAATAGTTAGCTAGCTAATATTAGCTAGCTAACTATTAGTTGGAGGGTGTTTGGATCCTCTAGCTAATATGTGGCTAATAGATGCTATTGTCCAGAATACCCACGCTATTAAATGCTATTGGTGGTAAACACAAAGGGTATTTTGGTTAAATGCCACCTATTAGCTGGGTTTGGCTAGCTAATGAGATAACCATTAGCTGGGTGCTCAGCTAATAGTTAGCTGATCTGTTAGCTGGGGGTGTTTGGATCCACTTCAGCTAATTTTTAGCAGCTAACTATTAGCTGCATGGATCCAAACAGACCCTTAGCTGGGGCTATTTAGATGTACTAGCTAATAGGTCGGTGGAAATTTAGTTGTGAGTGGAAATGTCCATTGTACCCTTGTATTAATTAGCTGTTTGCACCTTTTTTTTTTCTACTGTAATGCTGCTACTCTACGTACTAGCGTGAAGAAGCATGCATGCAAGCTGTTGAAGTTCAAATCTTCATACACAGGACAAGTAGTATACAAGGTTTTAAATCTCGTTTTGAGTTAAATCTCGGAGGTTCCTGAAATCCGAAATTTCGGTGAGATTTGGAAATTTCGGATAAAATCCGGACGAATTGCAAAAACCAAATTTCAAATCTGTTTTTTTTTTCTACCGGGAAATCCGAGATCTCGACCGAAATCACCGAGATCTCGGCCAAATTGAACCGGCTGAAAAATGGTTCAAAATACGTCAAAAAATTTTGAAATTTTTTTTTGGATAGTCCTAACACATCACTAATGTTTTCATAAAAATTTGAGATGATGATCAATCATGAGTAATTTTTAAAAAATCCAACAGTGGTAAAGTCGTGATAAAAACCGTATATAAAATCAGTTTTTGATTTTTCAAATGTAACAAATGAACTTCAATGCCATAAATATGAGCACTGATCATGTATATGTGAATCCCCGCCCATATATACATAGGTGAGTTAGTACTGTACTCATTTATAAATACATGTTATCTTAGGTTTTAAATTTTGTTTTTCAATATATGTCATTCAATAATTTTGAAGTGGGTTTTGTACCACTATTTCCACTCCACTTCTCTCTCATAGTCATACACAGATTGATTACAACTATCAATGCCAGTATCAAGTATCATTTCTCTCTGTTGTTTCAATGCACTATAAAAGTTTCTATGTATTAAAAAAGTTCAAACCACTTTAGAAAATTTTTGTGAATGGTCCTAACACATCCATAAAATTCCCATAAAATTTTCAGAAGATAATCAATCTTGAAAAATTTAAAAAAATTCGGAAAGTCCTAACTGACATATTGAACCGACCAAAAAATGGTCAAAAACATGTTAGAATTTTTTGTGTATGATCTTGATCCTAAATCCAAGCAAATACAATGCACAAAAATCAAAATCCGGCAAAAAAATACCAAATCTCGCCCGAGATTGCCGAGATCTCGTCGAGAAATCCGAGATTTGATTTTTTTTTAATTTTTTTTGAATTTTCCGGGATTTTGAATCTCGGAAGGGTCCGAAATCCGAGATTTCGCCGGGATCTCGCCGAAATTTGGACCCCTGGTAGTATATTATCCGGCCATTTGTTATCTCTTGTGTGTGTTTGTATATGATGAAAAGTAAAACCGATCCACCCGTTCCCGTTCAAATAAAATTAAATATTTGTCCATTCAAATAGCCTCTCTCGGTCACTCTCTTATTGCAAACAAAGCATTGGCAAGGTTATCACGGAATACATTCATGTCTTGATCTTCGTCACCTAAATGACTAATAGCACCACTTCGTTGAGATGAAGATGCCGCCGGGATTGGCATGTAGTTTTCATCACGATCACACGTGTCAAAGTCTGCATCCACCATTGCACTTTCTCGAATGAAGTTATGGAGGGCCATGCATGCAACTATTATTTTGGTTTGCTTTATCATTGGATATCTTGGTATGTCCAACAAAACACACCACTTCATCTTCAAAACTCCAAATGAACGCTCGATGATGTTTTGAAGAGATAAATGTAAATAATTGAATACCTCCTTTTCCCCTGTTGGTCTCGGGCCTTGTCGAAACTCCGGTAAATGATACTTCGTCCCCTTGTATGGTGCAAGATAACCCACTCGGTTAGGGTAGCCCGAGTCCACTAGATAAAATTTCCCTAGAAAAATAGAACATTAGAAATTGTTAAAAAAATAGAAGAACAGAATTTTGACTATATAACAAGTAAGATAAGATTGCAACAAGTGAGTTTACCTGGTGGAGGATGTGGGAACTTGTCGCCATATTTGCATATAGCATCATTGAACACTCTCATATCATGTACCGATCCCGGCCATCCCACCACAACAAAGGTAAACCTCATGTCAAAGTCACATATAGCCAACACATTTTGAGTAGAATATCCATAGCGACTGACATGTTGAAGGACCTTTGACGCTGGCACGACAACAGGGACATGCGTCCCATCTATTGCTCCAATGCAGTTATCGAAATGTGGTGAAAAACGAGGACCTTGTAGTCTACGATGCACCGTTCTAAATTCTAGATCTCTTGGTTTGATAATATATGCTGAGAGCATATAGGCACTATGCAACACCTTTTTCAAATTTCTGACTAATCGTCTCGGTTGACCTCTCGAAACGATTTTCAGCTTGCCTAATAGATTGCAGGGCACCAATGATCCATAAAAACATGGCTAAAGCCTCTACGGACAACATCTTCTTTGTTGACTTTAAGCCATACGATGGCACTAGCAAATCATGTAGCTTATCAAAAAGTTCCCTACTCATCCTAAACATGTTGAAGCAAGATGTTGGATTGTTAAGGGTTATCATAACCCAATCGGATCCAGACAGTTCGGGTTCCCTCATCTTGGATTTGCTCATGAAAGTATCATCATAATACATACCAAATATGCATGTAAAGACACCATATTCTTGCATCATATCCAGTTGATTCCATGCAACTTCAAGTGTTTCATTCTCGTTATCACTTGAAGAAAAGCTAATCTACAAACAATTCAACATAAAGGTAACAAATTATTCGTGTGCTCTTGGCTGCACTTGAATTTCTACCTACAAGAATCAAGATAATTTACTCCCTTCAATCATAGTAAATAGTAATTATTTTGGACATCGACACGGTCTTCAAAACTCAACTTTAATCTCTAATTTATATTGTAATATATTTAAACAAATTTAATAAGATCATAATATAATTTTCTTGTATCCAGTCTTAATATTTAAAATGATAGTAATAACTAAAGTTTTAAAAGTTTGACGGTATCTCTGACTATTTATGAACATAGGAAGTACAATTATACGGAGGTAGCGCCGTAGCAGCACAGAGCGTTCAATGTTAATCACTCTGGGATTCAATCAGCAGGTCTGCAATAGTGCAATCACTTACATTAAAAATCAATTTTCGAGATGAAGATGGGCGAGGACTTTAATAACTCTTTACTCCCTCCGGTTTGGTAATACTTGTCGTATTGGACATAGTGATGGTCAAACTTCCGAAACTATTTAAATATTTTTAAATATTTAAACTGGATACATAAAAATTATATGTGTAGACTTGTCTTGAGAAGTACTTTCATAATATTATAATTTTATTGGGTTTTATAAATATATTATAATAAAAATTAGCGGTCAAAATTGTGTTTTGAAGATCGTGTCGATGTCCAAAACGACAGATATTACCGGACTGGAGGGAGCATGTTGTTAGCGGGTGTTCGACCGTTAGCTGGATTGGTATCGTGACTATCGTCTACCGTAGAGAACATAGGAAGTACAATTATACGGAGGTAGCGCCGTAGCAGCACAGAGCGTTCAATGTTAATAATCACTCTGGGATTCAATCAGCAGGTCTGCAATAGTGCAATCACTTGCATCAAAAATCAATTTTCGAGATGAAGATGGACGAGGACTTTAACAAACTCTTTATGTTGTTAGCGGGTGTTCGTCCGTTAGCTGGATTGGTATCGTGACTATCGTCTACCGTAGAGACGGGGAGAAATAAATGGTACGTCTATCGTACGTAGGCGAGCACGCTTGCTTGCGTCGTCTTCCATTGCAAAATCCATACTACTATCGCAAGATCATT
Organism: Rhipidocladum racemiflorum; assembly: GCA_036346355.1. Classification (NCBI taxonomy): domain Eukaryota; kingdom Viridiplantae; phylum Streptophyta; class Magnoliopsida; order Poales; family Poaceae; genus Rhipidocladum; species Rhipidocladum racemiflorum. The sequence continues at coordinate 25,925,442 of CM070572.1, forward strand.
GTTCGTCACGTTTGCATTTCAATCGCCGTTTAAATCCTCGCAGCAGCAGCAGCTAAATACGAGAGTTAGAACAGGCTTAGAGACGATGATGGAAGCAGAGTTTATTCGAAACAAATTTTCCATTTCAATGGCTGACGATTTCATCACCAGCTTACACAAAGCTACACCAATGACATTGGGGAATAGCGCTGAGATCCTTCTCCTCTTCCTCCTCCGTATCGAGCGAGGAGGAGGGAAAGGAGGTGAGCGAGGTCATGACCCGGCGCCCGGCCGCCGAGGACGTGCCATGCGATGATGGGATCAGATCTTGTCCTTGAGCTTATCGCCCTTGATGACGGGGTTGGCGCGCTCGATGGCGTCGCGGCCGGCGGCCTTGAAGTCGAAGCCGCAGGCGTGCCGCTCCGGGTACCGGTGGACCCCGCAGAAGGTGCCCCCGCATCGGCACGCGAACCCCGTCAGCCCCACCCGCTTCCCGCAGCCGGCGCACCTGCTCGCCCTGGCGCCGCCCGCGTGCGCCGAGGACGGCGACGATTCGAACGCCGCGACGGGCTCGGAGGAGGCTGCAACGAAGGCAGCTCCAGCTGCCCCCGAGGCGGAGGAGGACGGCAACAAGGCCGGGGGGCAGGCGGCGGCGGGTGTTTCTTGCTGCTGTCGGTCGCGGTAGCACTTGGAGCAGAGGTCGAGCGTCGCGGGGCTGCCGAAGAAGCCGCAGTTGTTGGCGCAGAGGCGGTGCCCCTCCTGCCACCTCTGCTCCTCCGCCATGGCCCAAGCAAGGATACGAATACGATCCTTCCTGCAAGGGAGAGAGGAGGCCAAGGCCAAGGCAAAGCCAAAGCCGAGGCCGAGGAAGGTGAGCTAGATGAAGGGTGGAAAGTGTAGGGAGGGAGGCAGGGAGGGGGGGATTAAAGAGGCAGCGTCGTCACGCAAAGGAAGGCAGCGACCGAAAGGTTGTGGGATCGATTTGGCTTTTGTTTCAAGCGACGGGAAGGGATAGCGACAACGGTACGACAAATCGAGAGGCGTCTCGCGGCTTAGCCTAGAGGCGGCACGCACGAACGCACGGCCACGCAACCCGAACGGCGATCCTAGCAAGCCTTACATACGCGTTCTCCTTTTGTTCGTACGTTCTGTCTGGCCGTCTCTGCTGCAATGCAACGGAGAACGCAAGCTTTTGCTTACGTCGTCTTGCCACCGTACGAGCAGGAGCAGTAGCATCCGCGAGCGCGAGCTAACCGTAACTAACACGGTGGCGACAATGGCGGAATTGGCGCGTGAGCTGGCGTCCCAAGCTGCTCTTCTGGTCTCTCGCCAAGGTTCCCATGCTTGTGCGGGGAGGAAAACCTCAATCCCCACGTGTAAATCGCGCTCGCTTGTCCGCGACGGTGGTCCAACGAATGCTAAGCACCACGTGTGCTAACGAATCCATGCAAGCTACTCCTCCTCCAACTAGGAAGAACTTGATTCGCAGCAAAACGAATGCTCAGAAGTCTGTGTTTTTTTGCTTAGGCTATTGTTGCTCTTGACTAGGAGTAGCTTGCAGCCCACCAGTGCCTTGCAATGTATGGTGGCAGACCGCAGACAGATATCGATGATTAGGTGGCAGATGTCAGGCAAAAAAATCCAAAGAAGAAAGAAAAGCTAGTGATTCTTCAGAACAAGAAACGATTATTTATCTAAGTTATCTTGTACGGACAGAGGAAACGGTTCTCGTCGAGTTGGTAGTATAATTACAACTTTAGCGGTTGTATTACCAGCCGTTGGATCAAGACCAAAGGGACACGGATAAATCGTGTACTGTTGTAGAAAGAAATTCTATAGCAGAATATTTGAGCTGTCAGATCTACCGATGGATGGCAGAGATTGCATGCAGTCCCTAATATGTACGTGTGTGATTGGTTGACTAGGTGCCCTCAAGGTTTCAAATTTGGTTTTCCATTCACACCTCGTCACCCTCCGAAATTCGAAAGTTCATCAAGATCTTGTTGTTTCGGATGAAATCCAAACGAAATCTAGAAAACAAAATGCAAATCCAGTATTTTTTCACCAAGATTTCCTAGATCTCGCTGTGATTTACCGAAATCTCGATAAAATTCAACTGAACGAAAAATGGTTCAAACGACGACAAAAAACTTTGAATTTTTTTGGATGGTCTTGACACATTACTAATGTTTCCATAAAAATTTCAGATAATGATCAAGCCTGAGGAATTTTCAAAAATTCAAATAGTGCTGCTATCCTGATAAAAGGCTGACCGGCAAATTTTAACCAAATAGAAAATGGTACAAACCACATTAGAAACTTTTGAATTTTTTTGTGCATGGTCCTGACACATCTATAATTTTCCCATAAAATTTTTAGATGGTGATCAAACTTGAGGAATTTTTAAAAATTCGGACAAGGCTACTGAAGGATGACTAACAAATTTCAACTGAATGAAAGATGGTTCAAACCACGTTAGAAAATTTTGAAAATTTTTATGGATGATCATGATGAATCACTAATGTTCTCATAAAAATTTTAAATTATGATCAAGCTTTAGGAATTTTCAAAAAATTTCAACCGAAATGTTTTTCTTCATTTTTGTTTCACTTTTCCTACATGTGTTATTCATAGAAGGCATTACAATGATCCAAAAAAATATTTTAACCAATCTAAATCTGGTATGTATGAAATCCGGTTATTTTTGTGCATATTTCACCGAGATTTTCGAGTAATGTAGCAATTTGAATTTTTTTTTTATTTCATCGGAATTAAAAATCTTGTCACCTTCCCAATTCCGAGGTCGCCGAAATTTCACCGATTTCTATCCATGGGTGCCCTTGGGCCTGGATCAAGAGATGAGCCAGGGCAGCCCAAACCTGAACCGGATGGAATGGAAAAACTTGGCGGCGTGCAAAGTGAAAGGATAGCTGTTAGTTTTGCCACTTGTTGTGGGCTTCCTCTTTCACCAGTATTTCTACAATATTCGGGCTTAGATTTCTTCGAGCCCAGTTGGGCTTGCACTTGAGGCCCAGTAAGCCCACCTGAACCTTGTGCCCCTCTTCTTCTCGGCCAGTGGCCACTCCATTCGAATGCACCACGCTCGCCAAGCAGCCTCCAATGGCGCTCCTTCCTCCCTTGCTCCCGCGCTCTTCTTGTATCTGCAGAGGCGTCACCCACTCCATCCCCCGCAAGTCCGCGGCAGCCATCCAAGATGCCGCCTCCTCTCCCTCCACCGCGCAGCTCTCGCTCCTGCGCGCCGCCCGTATGCAGCCCCGAGCGGCAGGTGTTCGACTCAATGCAGGCGCCGGGCAGGTCCTTCGTTGCCTGGACCGCTCTCATGTCCGGGTACGCCACCCACTGTCCTGATAGATGCAACGCCTTACAATCTGCACTTCTGAACTACTGCAGTTTCTGTTTGTCGATGTCTTCTTCTTGTCGCTAGCTTCTAAAGTTCAGAACTCAGCAACCGAAAACAGCAATCACAGATTGATCTTCAGAAACACAAAACAAGGAAATTTGATGCTGCAATCCTTCGCAGCTTTTTTTGAAGTTTTATTGCGCATATTTAAAGACTGGAGTTTACATAGACCAACTTATTTACAGACTCAACAAACCAAAACGGATTCAGAACATGTTCTAAATCTGGGCTCCGAGTATTGTATCTAATACGGCAATGACCAAATTGAACAAACCGAACAAGTTTCTATCTAATTTTAGACTAACAGAAACAACGTAATTACGTAACCAATCTTAACACAATCAAGTTTATCTAACAATCACCCCCTTAAACTTGATGTGCTTACTTAATCTCTCTAACTCCTAACTTTTGACGCATGTTAGATAACATGGAGTTGGATCGACCTATCTTGAGACACTGCGAGAACGTTGTAATCTTTTTGTTATCAGTTGGTCTCATGTACAATGTGTATGCTATATCCTTAGACTTGAGGTTGGCTTATGTATTCGAGTTGTGTAATGGCTTACTTAGGAGTTGCCAAACATTACTCCATAATTGGGTGGTTATAAATGTGTCTTTCGAATTTATCATGAAGCATTCTGCAAAGCATAGTCGATTAAGATGAGATTTGCCTCTCCATTTAACTGGAGAGATATCTCTAGACCTCTCGAGTGGTCGGATTCTGAAAATGCACGACTATGCTACTCACGGTTAAAAAGTTAACCGTAGTCAAGAATTACAAGTCACGTAATTGAGAAAGAGTGATCAAGCTAACTTAACAAAGATGGTACATACTCGCCTTAAGTTTGACCGATATCATGAGGCTAAGGGAAACACATATAACTAAGCACTGTTAAGGTTTGTTCGATGTGATCTTTATATATACTCGGGAGTTGGCACGTTCTGCTAGGGAGCGCTACCGATTAATGGTCGAGTAAGAGTACTCGGACCATGTCCAGGTATACGTGAACCTATAGGGTCGTATGCTTAAAGGGTTGAGACTTAATTCGGAATGTGATCTGAATTCTAATGGGTTGAGTTTCTAATAGGCTTCTAATGTTGGGGATCACTGTAGTAGCCTATTTATTTTTGTTTATTTTTTTACAAAAGTATCTCTCAAGCAAATTTTTTTATAAAAATAGCCCTCGGACTCACTCCTACCGCGCTCGGGAGCTACTTTTCAATCCCTGACTACTACTGCTACTGCTACCGTGGAGCGGCAAGCCCAGCTAGTTGATGTAAGAGCCGTGTGTAATATTTGAGCTCTGCTTAAGGCCATATATCGTACTCCTGTGCGGTATGAATAAGTTCGTTTCCTCGTCACAACGAAGTTATGGGAGCTCAAGAAACGACTGTTGTTATTGTAAAAAAAAAGAGAGAAACGACTGTTACATGGATCAAGTGAGCCTATGCACAATCTCAATCAACTATGGGTGTGTTTGGTTACCTGTACCATCCTAGCTTGTTTCGTATGAGCCATCCAGGCTAACCTTGGCCTGACTAAGTGGATGCAAGTTAAGTTGTTTGGTTGCTTGTTTGTGCATCTCATGGACCTGCATTAGAGAGAAGTCTAATTTCTGTGTTTTCTCCATCCTGTATGAGTGGGTGCAATTGCATCCACCTGGCCAGGATGAACAGGAAACCAAATATGCGTCTAATAGATACAGTTGCATCCACTCATGCGATTCAAGCACCATGCAGGCAACCAAACACACCCTACGTATCTATGCCGATGCTAATTAAGATGCTTTAAGAAAATTCCTTATATTAATTGATTTAAACTAACCATCTATGCGGTGGGTCTGATTTATAGTTACAAATCTATCCTTCTAAATTGTACTTTTATTAATCTTTTGAAAAAAAAAATGTAATTTTATTTTTCTCCCAATTCTTTCATGTCCCTATCTATCTATTTATAACATACTTTTATTAATCTTTTGAAAAAAAATAAATTGTAATTTTATTTTTCTCCCAATTCTTTCATGTCTCTATCTATCTTTTTATAACATACTAAGTAGACACTCGGAACAAATTTCCACCCTAACTAATAAGAAAAACTGACGGGATGTATGGTGGGTCTGATTTATAGTTCCAAATCTGATCTTCTGTATTATATTTTTATTTTTCTCCCGGTTCTTTCCCATCTCCACCGTCCATCTAGGCTAGATTTCGGTTAATCTCGATGAGATTTTGTGTTTTTAACCAGATTGCTATGTTTTTTTTGGGTCAAAGTTGGGATCAATTTTTTATTGCAGAGAATTAGAATGCCATTTATGAGGAATATATATAAAATGAGAATTATATGAGTTATGTTATCATGCTATTCTTTCATGATTTTTTTTATTTTTTTTTTCATTTTTTCCAGCCGTGGGAGAACATTTTATAGTATTTAGCACTGTCATAATTTTGAAATCTTCTCAAGCTTGATAATCATTTAAAAATGTTATGATAACATTAGTGATGCATCAGTACCATCCACAAATTTTTTTAAAATTTTATAACGTGGTTTGAACCATTTTTTATTCGGTTGAAATTTATCCGTTAGCCTTCAGTACTACTTTTCGAATTTTTGATAATTCCTCAAACTTGATCATCATCTGAAAATTTTATGGGAATATTATGGATGTGTCAGAAGTCAAAATCATCCACAAAATTTTTTAAAAGTTTCTAACGTGGTTTGCACTATTTTTCATTCAGTAGGAATTTGCGAGTCAGGTTTTTATCAGGACAGTAACACTGTCAGAATTTTTAAAATCCTAAAGATTGATCATCATTTGAAATTTTTATGAAAACATTAGTGATTTTTATGGAAACATTAGTGATGTGTTGGAACCATTAAAAAATTCAAAATTGATTAACGTTTTTTGAACTATTTTTCGTTCGGTTAAAATTTAGACAATTTCAAACGAAATTTCAAAACTTCAGTCAAACAATTCTGGATTTGAATTTTACTTTTTACATTCTGTTTAAATTATGAAATTTCGTTAAAATTTTAGATTTGGAACAGGAATGAATACTTGCCCGGCACCGCGCCATCCCAAATCCTCGAGCGAACACGAGTCAACGGCCGACAGCCCACTTCCCCATAAGCTGAGGAATATAGAGAGAGAAAGAAACACCTCGCCCTCTTCCAGATCCTCAACCCCACCCTGACCCAACCCAACCCAACCACCGATCCGTCGCCTCGCCGCGCCCTCATGTGACACTCCCGCTCGGGCTCTCACTCCCCAAACCCCAATGTGCCAGCTTCCAATCGTCGGGAGATCGATTGGGAGTACGTGTAGCCAATAAATCGGAGGCGAGGGATTCTATACCATTTGAGGATTGTGGGATGGGGCAGCAGGAGACGGGGTACAACGGCAAGGGCGGCGGCGGCGGGGGTGGGCTGCCGATGACGGCGGCACGGGCGCGGGGGGCGTCGCCGCTCAGCAGCCACCACCACCGCTCGCGCAAGATCCACCGCACCTTCAACAACGTCAAGATCACAGTCCTCTGCGGCCTCGTCACTATCCTCGTCCTCCGTGGCACCATCGGCCTCAACCTCTCCCTCCCCTCCCACCCCTCCGACGCCGACGCCCTCGCCGGCGCCAAGGCCGTCGAGGACATCGACCGCATCCTACGCGAGATCCGCTCCGACTCCGACCCCGACGACAACGACCTCGATGGCTTCGGCCTCTCTCTCAACGCCTCCGTGCTCAATGGGACGGAGGCCGCCGCGGCCTACGCCGCGGCGGTAGGCAGCTACGCGCTCGGCCCCAAGATCTCCGGCTGGGACGACCAGCGCCGCCGCTGGCTCGCGCAGAATCAGGGGTTCCCGGCCACCGTCGCCGGCGGAAAGCCCAGGATCCTGCTTGTCACGGGGTCGCAGCCGGGCCCCTGCGACAACCCGCTCGGCGACCACTACCTGCTCAAGACAACCAAGAACAAGATCGATTACTGCCGCCTCCACGGCATCGAGGTCGTCCACAACCTCGCGCACCTCGACACGGAACTCGCCGGCTACTGGGCCAAGCTGCCGCTGCTCCGCCGCCTCATGCTCTCCCACCCGGAGGTCCAGTGGATCTGGTGGATGGACAGCGACGCGCTCTTCACCGACATGGCCTTCGAGCTGCCCCTCGCGCGCTACGACGGCCACAACCTCATCATCCACGGGTACCAGGACCTCCTCTTCGAGAAGCACTCCTGGATCGCGCTCAACACAGGCAGCTTCCTCTTCCGGAACTGCCAGTGGTCGCTCGACCTTCTCGACGCGTGGGCGCCCATGGGGCCCAAGGGGTTCGTCCGCGACGAGGCTGGCAAGATACTCACGGCCAACCTGAAGGGCCGCCCAGCGTTTGAGGCCGACGACCAGTCTGCGCTAATATACCTATTGCTCTCGCAGAAGGAGAAGTGGATGGACAAAGTGTTCATAGAGAATTCGTACTACTTGCACGGTTTCTGGGCTGGGCTGGTGGACAAGTACGAGGAGATGATGGAGAATCACCACCCAGGGCTTGGCGATGAGCGGTGGCCGTTTGTGACACACTTTGTCGGGTGCAAACCTTGTGGAAGCTATGGGGATTACCCGGTGGAGCGGTGCCTCAAGAGTATGGAGCGAGCATTTAACTTTGCCGACAACCAGGTGCTGCGACTGTATGGTTTTGGGCACAAGGGTCTGGAAAGCCCCAAGATCAAGAGGATCAGAGAGCAGACCACCAAGCCTATTGACGACAAGGAGAATCTTGATGTCAAGGACAAGATGTCGACCACTTCTTGAAGGTTCTGATGAAAATCGGTGGTACGGCAATATCATACTTGCTTTGGCTCTCTTCAAGGTCAGAGCGTTTTGTGACTTGGGGATGATGTTGTTCTAGTTTCCACTCTTTTTTTTTTCTGTTCTTTTTGTTCATGAATTGTTATTGTTATGTAATAGCTAGAGATTGCAAGCTATGTTTATCATGGAGTTAAACGTGATAGGAGCTCAAACCAGAAGGAAATAGCCTCTCTCTTTTTTTTTATCGGATTTCAGCTCAGTGCTGGCTTCTAGTGGAATAAGCACTACTAATATGTGTAGTTTGTACCTGGTAGTAGTTCGAGTTCTTTTATCTTGTCTACCATGGTAGTATATTGGAGTTCTGAAGTGAAACATATTGCATAGCTAATTAAAAACAACTAACTCTATAGTAGACAATGTGCCAATGGAGCTCCAAATGCCCCGAACTTTATTGGTTATTGCAATGTGCTAAGTAGGGTGTTTCATGATTTAGTATTGTCTTCTTCATTTGGTGGTATTTGCAGAAATTTCTTATTTGACGCCTAAAATTTGTAGTTTAGTCCAAAAATGGTTCATGGTTTGGCGATTTTTGTATCCCTATACCGTTCACGCCGGAATTTGCATTATCCAGGAAGATCAGAATAACTATCATGTCCTACTTGTCATTTTCCTAACTCTAGTATGGCACCCAGTTATACTAGTTTTGATAATTTGAATAATTATAGAAGAAAAGAAAACATGGCACCAAATTTGCTTCAAGGCACTCCTCAATACCCATTTTCCTAAATCCTAGAACCACGCTTTCTAAGGGGAAAATTACTACAACATCTTTATTTTTTTTTGTTTCTATTGTTTCTGATGCATCATTAATTTACAAAGTTATATGAATTGATGATTTACTGGTACCTGGTTAGGGAATTATCAAGATTTTGGTGTAAGCTTTCAGCCAAATATTTAGATGCATGCTATCGCTTGAGTTTCCTTTTAAATGGCAAATATGCAATGTTGTCCTGGTCGATGTCCAATTTAATGATGTTTGAGGCAAATGGATATTTTACATCTCATAAAATGTTGGAAATTTGGCTAATTGTTGGGAATGCTTGTACAACTCTTCTGATATCCAATAATATTTTAAGGGAAAGTTGTCATTAAATTTGGTCGTTTTGAACACTTGATTTCGGACTAGTGACTGCTCAAAACTGATCTTCACTCTTATAATTTTGGTTCGAATGATGATGCAAATGGGGCTGTTTTCTGAAATTTAAGGTGTTTCAGAGTCACTCTCCCAGTTTTTGTCTTGTCCAAATGTAGAGCTCAAGGGTGGGGATTTGATAGTTGTCGTTAATTCCTCTGGTAAGATCTGGAGAAATGATCTCTGTGCAATAGTTTATATGTTGGTCAGGAATCATGAGTTTGACACCCTTTCAGCTGCAGAATGTGATTTTTCTGTCTAGTCCATTTGAGCTGCACAGTGCCACAGCAGCAGCCATATTGCTTGCTGAGTTGCCGATACTTCACATATGAGTTACTGCTGGTGTTAGTCTCTTAACAGGAACAGCTAAGAGCATCTCCAACGGTTCCTAATATTTAGACTCCCAATATCTTTAGATTGGGACCTTCCCAAAAGTTTTTGGGCCTACAAAATTCCTTGTTCTCCAACAGTTCCTAATATTTTTCCCAAAAAACCTTTGAATTGGTCTGGTGGGCCATCCTTCTCATGGTGGTTCTGTTTTGTTTGGTAAAAACCAAAGCCGCCGTTTGACCGCCGACAGCCACCGGCCACCATCTGAAGGGCAGAGGAAACCGGCGATCTCATTAGTACTGTCCTCCCATGCCAATCACACAAACGAAGCCGTCGTCTTAACGTCCGAGGTTAGCAGCCGGCCGGTCACATCACATCACCATGAACACAAATCCAACGAAACGCATCGTGCATGGAGACAACACAATGCAAGCAACAATAGTTCATACCAGAGTACAGTACATAGCAAACCACACAAACCATGATCCATTCTCACATGTATAGATAATATTAATAGATAGTTCTCGATCACACACAAACAACAAGTAGGTCTTGATCATCCCATCAGATCACAGCACGGGTGCAGTGGTGTAATAACTAGGACTGATAATAATATAGTAGGTAATATAGAGGTCTTTCGAACACAAGCAAAAGCTTAATTCAGGTACAGAATACGCATAATCAGTCCAATCTGTTACCATGACACTATGCACTTATTTCTAATATAAACTGCAGTTTGGACAAGTATAAAGAAAAAAGTAATTCAGGTACAGAACTCCAGAACGCATAAAATTACTTAACAAGTTTGCAAGCGAAGCACTGTCCCATTGAACTTTAGTTCTGTAATTGAATGAACAAAAAATAAATAAAATTTAGCCGTGGGAGGGGAGGAGGCGGCGGCGGGAGGGGAGGATGCTGGCTTGCGCATTCCAAAGATCTTCTTAAACTGATACTTCATATCGTATCGAGCAAATTCAGCTTCAGCAACTCCAGGTTTCTGCATGCACAATTACGTAATTAAATGCGTGCAGTTGTTTTGGACAAACCAAGTCTAAAGCGATATTGGAATAGACAAAGATGGCTATCAAGAATAAACATTAATAGTTGACTCGTACCACCGAAACATATATTCAAACGGATAAAAGGAAGGTGACATTTGCAAGACAATGACATCCAATTCAGTAAAAAAAAAATAACTACATCCAACTATACTCACTGGAATACTATGAATTATTTAACTTTTACAGCTCTGCCAATAGCTGTTGTTGTGTTGAGGCCAACTGGAACAACTGGTTATTATGGTTACCAAGTTTCTTTACCGTATAAGAAACATCAGTTTACCTGTTTATAGTATATGTATAGAGCTCACCAAATAATGGCATGGTATCTTTGATGAAACAAAGTTTTTCCCAGCAGTCTTATGCGCTCAGTAGCTTATTGTGAGTTAATACTATTTTCTTTTTAAAAAATAGCATCCAATAGGAACTAAGAACTAAAATTCCTATCAAATTGTTTTTTTTATAATGAACTTTTGATTATCATCCAATGCTCCATGCCTCCATCTGCATCACATGCAGTAATTTCTTGATAGTTAATCACTGGCACTGTGAGTATTGAATGGTTTCTGATATTCCTACCCCAAAGGCCCAAATCCAATCCCTTTGGTTTCAGGGAACAATTTCAAGGAACACATTTCAGAGAATTGAAGAAACATATAAACAATCGTCCAACAGAATCAATCATCTCAAAGAATCGTTCATCGGTTCGATTTTGTGAAAACGACTAGTTCAATATTAATGCTATCTCGACAGAGCACAACTCATAGAACCACCGATTACGCTCGATACGATCGAGGACAAAAGTTCACCGTTTACCAACCTGGAAGCGGCACATGTAGTGGTCGTCCCCCGCACACGCCCTGATGGTCCGAGCGGGCTCTTCTCGCCGCCGCGGCAGTACTCCACGCCGAGGTTGACGCGCTTTCACCAGTCCGCCGAGCAGCACAAGACTCCACGCCACGACGGTGCCCCCGCCGTGCCGGCCACGAACACCTGCCGCGACGCACCGAGTCCACGAATCAAATGAAGAAGACGCAAGAAATTAAAGGGCGCGAGAATGGGATTGATGTTAACCTGGCCGGGCGAGATCGGCGATGAGGGCGACGAGGTCGCCGACGACGTGGAAGACGGTGTAGGAGCACTGCCGGGCGGGCGTCGAGTCGCCGTAGTCGCGGAGGTCGGGCGCCACGGCGCGGAAGCCCCGGGACGCCAGGGCGGCCATCTGGTGGCGCCACGAGTACCAGAGGTCCGGGCCCTCCTCCGGCCCCGCCTCCGCCACGTGCAGCCGCACCCCGTCGGCCACCTCCACCTCCACCTCAAATTTAGCCGGCGGAGAGGGCGAGGCGGCGGCGGGAGGGGAGGAGGCGGCGGCGGGAGGGGAGGATGCGGTGGGAGGGGAGGAGGATCTGCACGACGAGGTGGGGGAAGAGGTGAATGGCGCGAAGAAACGGCGACTGCGATTTGGCCGTGGGAGGGGCGCGATTTGGTGATTGGGAGCGCGGCGGGGGGGCGAAAATTTGAGGTGGCCGGCTCCCTGTTTTGGGTGTGCGTAAATTTTGGGATCTAAAATGAGGAACTTGTTAGGAAACGGATTCGTATCCTGTTAGGAAACGGATTCGTATCCGATATGGACTCTTCCTTATCTCTAAGCAGAACCGCTATATATAGGAGGCAGGGGGTCACCCCATTGTACACAAGCATACGAGAATAAAGCGGTGCCGTTCCTCCATATGTGTGTCTCTCTTTCTCCCTGTCTATTCTCCAGCTTGAGATCTATTAGGCAACCCGGACTATTCGATAGCGAGGTTGTCTAACACGTTATCGACACAGCTCACAGGAGAAAGATTGAAAGGTGAGAAAAGACAAGCGAAGGATCATCGGCCGGCGACAGCGTCTACTACGGCGATTGATCGCCCGATCCGATCTGCAATCAACTTCGCCATCAGCCGGCATCCACTCGGATTGCCAGAAAATCCCTGGCGATTTACGTCTCTGACGATCCTCACGATTAATTTCGCGGTCGAATCGAAGGTATTGAATTTGCATGAATCGAATAGTAGATTGAAAATCTTACGCATGAATTTTTAGCAGATTGGGATCACTAGAAATCAATTTTAAATAGCATCTAGTTCCTTTTCAATCTACACGGATTTGGAGAAATTTGCAAAGAATATGATGAATCGGCTGTCTTGAGATCCGACTGCGTCGAGCATGCGCATGGCTTACCAGGAGAGCTGGTGCGCTTGACCTACGATGGGGCTGTTGGCGGAAACCCGCCGACGAAAGAACCGCCCGGTTGCCGCGATTGAAGGCCCAGCGCCCGAGCGCGCTTCGTCCGGCCGCCCGATCTTTGCCACCGGCTTACCGGCCACGCCGGCCGACGCCGCCGGCCAGCCGTGGCCTTTCTGCGGTAGCGTCTTCTTCTTTCAGCGCTTGTCTCCCGGCCACACGCCCGCGTCCCCTCGCGCCTTACACGCCTGCGGCGCCGGCCGTCGTGCGTCAGCGACCATGCCTCTACGGGCGTCGGCCGCCGTCCGCGAGCGTCGCCTGGCCCCCCGAGTATGCTTCGTCGGCAATTTGGAATGAAAAGTCCAAATAACGATGGACTCATTGATTCAATCGGATTGAAGCCAGCAGACCGGGAAAAAAAAAAAAAAAAAAAAAAAAGGCTTCAACCAAATTGGATTCTGCTAAGCGCCTGGAGAGGATTATTTAATTCATTTATGTTTCCTATCTCCTTTCTAGAAAAATTAGAACTCGAATTGATTAGAAAATAGCACGAAAAAACTTGAAAATTGCCGAGAAAATATGAAAAATAGCTAGAAAATTACGAGAAAATTTTATGGCTCTGTTTGAATTGTACTTAGCCTTATTTTACGCATTTTATGAATTTTTGTATGAATTTTGCAATAATTGCCCGTTTAGAAATATCGGAAATTCCTGAGAATTTATTTTCGAATTTATGAATTTATGAATTATGTCATGTTGATATTTGCTGAAATTCAATTTTAAAATGTCTGATAATTGAAAATTGCTTGGATATTAGAGATATTATGAAAAGTGCTAGGAAAATTCCAGAATATTTCATATGTCATAAAATGAGAACATGAGTGGTTGGGAGTTGATTTTGGTAATGAATAAGCAGATATGAGACAATTGGTGTCTAGGAAAACACACATGAGGCTTGGTTCTTTAATTGGCACAGGAAGCGGGAAGTGCTCTCCTCATGTGAGCCTAGGGGCGAGTTGACTGGACCAAGAGTCAAATTAGCCAGAGATATTCATTACTGTTTTTTGGTTCGACCAACAAGAATTATATAAGTTGTAATTAGACTTATGCCATGTTTAATTCATGTTGAAATTTATTTTACGTTATCAAGTGATCTTTGGAAAATTCTTGTATAATTACAGAAAATTGCCAAATACTAAGAAAAGTGCGGAAATTCATGAGAGTTTACTTTCGCATTTTATGAATTATGCAATCACACTTTATTAGATTACCGCGATAATCTAATGTTGGAATCTTGTAAAAATAGGATGTCGGCATTGTGAATCGTGAGTTTGCGAAATTGGCCCGCGGTCAAAACTACCTCACTTGGGCATCCGATGTGAAGATCGTGCTACTTTCGGCAAGAAGAAGCTCAGGCCGCCGCGGCTTAGGGTCCTCGAAGGGCCTTTGCTCTCTTTAGAAGCGAGCGATCAAGCATTGCACTTCCTCGAGGCACCATCTCTCGGCCACCTGAAAAATGAATACATGGGTGAAGAAAGTGCAATTGAGCTATGAATTTGCACTCGAAGCGGTTCGAAGCTCCAAATACACAATCTTGCCCCAAGCAGCAAGATTGGGTGCGTCTGAGGTTTCGGACTACAAAGCGTTGGCCGAGTACAATTACGCCTTGCAATTTGTACTAATCTCTCCCTATGTGGCAAAGAAGATCGAGGAGGAGAAGATTGAGAAAACTCTTTCCACTTTTCACCCCAATGCTATCGAGTGCACTATCGTCGGGGCGCATACAAGGAGTATAGCGGCCGATTGATGTTATGCAAGTTCTTGAGTCACAAGGCCAGCTCTCGAAAGAAGAACCTCACAGCCCACTGGAAGGAGCATTGTACCAGAAATCAATGCCAACGACTATAAGGTGAAAAAGCCGCCCACATGAAGTGGGTCAAGAAGGGTGGAAAAGAGAAACATCAGGCCAAAGGAAAGTCCATAGCCCAAAAGAAGAAGGATGACAAGGAAAAGCCGCAAGTAAGCGATGGGCAAACCAAGCGTGCTTCAAATCACTGGGCAAGGGGCATTGGTCAAAAATATCAGGGAATCCAAAAGTGATCAATGCATATCAGGCCAAGAAGAAGGCCAAAGAAATGCCTTTGGCGAGGCACATTTTGCCGAGTAGGCAATGATGATGTCATAGAAGTTGACACCCCACATGCTTCATCCTCGCGGCCGGCCTGAACATCAATGATGCGACCAAACCCTCGGCAAATGAAGAAAACACTTACGTGGATGACATAGAAGCGAGAAATGAATGCATACTTCTGATTCGTTTAGTGCATGAATAACATTGTTACACTTTCTTTTAGATTGTGGTTGATTAGTTAATAATTGTAAGCTCTCGAAGAGTATACTTTTACTTTCTCATGAATAAGAATTGTTATTTATTCTTTATTCGGTATTCTTTACTTGCAAGCAATGTTTGAATTACTTTGCCCTTTGTCAGTTAAATTATATTTCTTTTCATCTAGAAATCGTAGCTTAACCCAATGGAGGAAATATGCATTGTTGATAGTGGCACAACAAATACCATCTTAAAGTCGAAATACTTCCAGGCGATCACGGCTTATTTGGAAGGATTACGACTGTCATGAAGCGATCACGCATATAATAGGCTCGGAAGAGCCACAATTATATTGCCAATGGGTACAACTTTGGTAATTGAAGAAGCCCTCTTGTACCACTGAATCAACTCGCACTCTCTTAAGTTTCAAGGATATCGCGCCAATGGGTTTCACGTAGAAACCAATGAAGAAAATGGCAAGAACACTTGTGCATTGTGAAGCACGCGGAATATGGAAAGATGGTACTAGAAAAATGTCCTCATATGAATCCAGGTTGTACTACCACGAAAATCAATGCACACGTAGTGTATACTTCTTTATTGTCTTTAGAAGCTCACGAATTATTTGCTTTATGGCATTGTAGATTAGGTCATCCTGGTCTTAGATTGATGAGAAATATAGTTAACAACTCACAAGGTCATGGCATTAATGTTAAGAATTTCTCGAATCAAGAAGATTTTGTGTGCCATGCATGTGCCAGGAAAGTAATAACTAGACCCTCTGGTTATGAAAGTGCAACATGAAATCCCCGTGCATTCTGGAGCGCGTGAGGATATTTGCGGACCGATTCAGCCATTGTTAGACGTTTCGATCCTTTATGGTGCTCATTGATGCTTCTGAAATGGTCGCATACATGTTTCTTGTCAACAAGGAATCATGCATTCGCTAAAAGGCGATCTATGCGAGAATCATCGAATTAAGAATGTTTTTCACGATCATCGCGTGAAGTCCATTCGAATGGACAATGCCAACAAATTTACTTCCAAGGCATTTGATGATTGTGCCGCTGTAGCGGAATAACTATTGAGCACTCTGTACCGCATGTCCATACGCCAAAATGGACTAGTGAAGCACTCATAAAGAGGATTAAGTTTATTGCGGCACGGGCTCTTGCGAGTTGTAACTTGTCCAACAATTGTTGGGGACATGATCCTGCATCACGGCGCACTCATCAATTATAGACAATCGGCCTACAACATCCATTCAACCATGCAAACTAGTGCATTGGGTCAACTGAAGAATTGAATGTATGGTATATGTACCTATACCACCCCCAGTGGTGCAATGGGCCTCTCCATGAAAGTCACGGGATATCGTTGGTTATGAGAGTGCATCCATAATGGTATTTGGAACCCATATTTGAGACTTGCACCTGGCTTGGGTCGGCGATTGCATCTTTGGCGAGGACCATTTCCGTCATTAGGGGGAAGAATCAACCATTGGATGAAAAATGCCGGGAAATAATATGGCATTCCCTTTGGGATCCCCAGCGCATGACCTCGCACTAATGAAGCAAATCAAGAAGTCAGAAGATAATTGATTTGCGAGAATTTAGCAAATGAACTGATCATTTTGTGATGCGGCGTGGTTAAGTGCATGTACCGACAAGAAATGCACGAGAGGGTGGAAATACCAAAGAAAAGCGAGAAGGTATCCCTCATCACTGTTCGGAAGGCCTCAAAAGAAAAGAAATCGGCTTCTCAAACCCAAAGTACGGAGGCGTCACGGGGAAAAATGGGCAAGAAGGACTTACCATAGCAATCACAAAATGCCCCAAAGCAAGAAGGAGCAGTTGAGACACGGCCTTTGGAAAGAAACTGTCGAAAAGGCAATTCCAGATTTGAATCTTCAATTAGAAGAAACACTTGAAATAATGTGCAGCACACATTAGCGGAGAAAAACTAAAGGAACTTGCTCCTGGAATGGGAAATAGCAATGAAGAGCAAGTAGAAGTGCATGAAGCACACCATGGCCGAAATAATATAAATTTTGTAATAATAGGAGAATCTATGAAAAGAACAACAACCATTGCAAGGCTTGTTGTTCAAGGTTTCACTCAACGATCCTGGGGTTGATTATGAAGAAACCTATTCTCGGTCATGGAGTGGAATTACCTTTAGATACTTGATCTCAATGGCGATCCAACTTGAAGTTGAAAATGAAGCTAATGGATGTTGTCACAGCATATTTGTATGGAAACTTGGATTGAGATTTATATGAAATGCAGGAAGGGTATCCTATCGAACCAAACAGAGCAAGCAGAAACCTATCTGATGTGAAATTGGAGAAATCTTGTATGGGCTAAAGCGATCGGGAAGAATGTGGTACAATCATTTGAGTGACTTTCTCTGCCAAGAAAGGCTACACGAACAAGAAGATTGTCCATGTGTATTTATACAGCGATCCACGAATGGATTTTGTATAATCTCCGATCTATGTAGATGACTTGAACATCATTGGGACGGATGAGGAAATTGAAGAAGCATGCACATACTTGAAATCTGAGTTTGAAATGAAAGACTTGGGTAAAACCAAGTTACTGTTTAGGCTTGCGGCTTGAACATGTCCAAGGCGGAATCTTGGTACACCAAGCATCCTACCTTGAAAGTGTTGGAGAGATTTGGCTTTGAAAAGGCATACCCCGCCAAAGACCCCAATGGTCGGAAGGTCACTCCAAGCGGACCTAGACCAGTGCAGGCCTAAAGAAGAGGAGGAAGTCACGGGAGCGAATTCCCATACTTGAGTGCAATTGGAGCTCATGTACCTTGCGAATAGCACTAGGCAGACATTGCGTTAGCGTGAATTTGCTGATGCAGTCTGAGAACCCACCAAAGGCATTGAAGAAAGGGTGAAGGACATCTTGGTACCTTCAAGGAAGCAAAGACCTCGGCTTGTTTTACGGAAGAAACAATGAATTGAATTTAGTTAGCTCTGCCGATCTTTGAGTACCTATCGGACCATCTTGGCAAGTCACAAAGCCCAGGTATGTTT
This sequence comes from Rhipidocladum racemiflorum, assembly GCA_036346355.1. Classification (NCBI taxonomy): domain Eukaryota; kingdom Viridiplantae; phylum Streptophyta; class Magnoliopsida; order Poales; family Poaceae; genus Rhipidocladum; species Rhipidocladum racemiflorum. Next base: position 25,943,824 of record CM070572.1, read on the forward strand.
TCCTTTGCGATTGGAAGCGGCAATTTCTTGGAAATCGTCTAAGCGAGACTCTTGTCTCGGCGTCGACTAACCACTCGAAAATCATTGCATTGTATGAAGCCTCTCGGGGAATGTGCATGGCTTAGAAGAATGGTTCACCACATCCAGAAGTCATGTGGTGCAGAACATGGAACAAACCCCCACTATTATCTATGAAGATAATGCAGCTTGTGTTGCACAAGTACAAATGGGATATGTGAAGAGTAACCTTACAAAGCATATCAACCCCAAGTTCTTTTATGATCATGAAATGCATAAGATGAGCGAGATAAAGATCTTTGCATACTAAGTCGTGTGAAAATCTCTGATTTATTCACTAAGTCACTCCCGGCATCTTCCTTTGAAAGATGTATTAGAGGAATCGGGATGATGAGGCTTAGAAAGTGCATATTTCAGGGGAGATTTTCACATACTCCTACATAAATCTCAAACATGAAGTTTGAGTACCCAAGCGTAAATCTTGAAGATTAACATTGAAGTTTGGGTGGATTGTACTCTTTTCCTTAAGTAAGTTTTCATTGAAGTTTTCTTACATAAGGTTTTGATGAGGCAATCCGGTGCAACCTGACAGCGTGTGCTATGTACTCTTTCTCCAATTATTTTCCCCTTTGGGTTTTATGGAGTTTTAATGAGGCATATGCATCTCGCGTTGAAGAGTCAAGGGGAGTGTTAGGAAGCAGTTAAATATCCTGTTAGGAAAGCAGTTAGTATCCGATATGGACTCTTCCTTATCTCTAAGCAGAACACTATGCCATATATGAGGCGAGGTCACCCCATTGTACACAAGCATCTGAATAATAATAAAGCAGGCCCGTTCCTCCTCATATTGTGTCTCTCTTTCTCCCTGTCTATTCTCCACTTGAGATCTATTAGGCAACCCCGGACTATTCGATAGCGAGGTTGTCTAACAGAACTGTTGGAGCATGTATTTTTCTAATCAAGCCCAAAATCAGATTTAGGGTATGGATTTAAGGCACTGTTGGAGATGCTCTAATTGCTTATCTTGGAGTCGAAGTTACTAGCTAATGTATCCTTTTATCCTCTTCATTTTTTTCCTTTTAACTTTGTTGAAAGGTTCTTTATTGCCTACAGGCTGTATCTGATATTTGCTTACCAAATCAGTGTATGTGCAGATTTTTTTTTAAAAAAAAAAATCAAGGCTTTCTGTCCTGTATTTCTGCATTATTTTGGCCTGTTTGGGACGCAATAGTTTTCCTAGATTCGCGTGATTCCTTTTGGTGTAGGACTGTCTCCTGTGAAATTTCTGCATTCCAAACTAACGGTTCTACCTTTGCAGCCCCTGCATCAGAGCTTGCCTGGTACCCGCTGCTTACGATGCGTTAGCAAGGATACAAATCTCGTTTTGAGTTAAATCTCGGAGATGCCCGAAATCCAAAATCTCGGCGAGATTTCGGAAATTCAAATAAATCCGGTCGGAATATAAAATTCAAATTTCAAATCCGGTCTTTTTTCTACCGGGAAATCCGAAATTTCGGCTGAAATCACCGAGATTTTGGTGCAATTTGAACCGACCAAAAAATGGTTAAAACACGTCAAAAAAATCTGAAATTTTTTGTAGATGATCTTCAACCTAAATCCAATCATATCCGCCCAAAAAAAAAAATTAAAAATCCGGCAAAAAAAATTGAAATTTCGGTCGAAATAACCGAGATCTCGGCGAGATTTGGATCTTTACTGTAGCATTTTGAAATTTTTCAAAAAAATTTACCCGGCCGAGATCCGAAATACAAAATCTCGCCGGGATTTCGCCGAAAACTGGCGAGATTTGTATCCCTGTGCGTTAGTAATAAATTTAATCAATCAAGATGATGATTTGATCATGGACAGCAAGCAAGTCAACGATGCGACTCATCCCGGACAAAAATAAATTAATGGACTAATTGTACAAGTTCAAGAATTGCTCATGCACCGGAGCTAATTCTGGCGCAAGATTTCCATGTATGATTTTTTTTCATTTGACTTATTCTACTGCTACTAGATCCACGACGTCACGGAGATTTGCGCAATGGATCTCAAGGAACGATCTGAGAAGACCTGACCATGTGCGGCGTTGTGCACCTGCCCTATCAAACCAAATGCCTTTCTAGAAACATACGTGAATCTAAACGGTTATAGCTTGTGGCCATTCGAAAGGACTCATCTGCAAAAATCAAAATTCAGAATTCCGAGGTATAAGCCATCTGAATTAGTCGATGTTACTCTGTGAATTTGCAATCGGTGTACATCCTCTACTTGGAGTAGTTCAGACAAATTAGATATCAGATGGTTATAATTGGTACCTTTATTTGAAGTTAGTACTTGGTAGTACACAACAATGGAACAAATAGATAATTTCGGTCGGACAGAATTTCTTACAGCATCTTTGAACCTGCGAAGAGTAATATATTAGACGTAGGTCCTAATTGTTAGGATAATCTTCACTTATTTGTACAGTGGAGCATGAACAAATAAGTAGTATGTGTCTATGCACCAATCACGTACCCCCTGTGCTATCCAAGCTTAGCCATCAATTGAAGCTTTTGTGGTACGTCGGCCAAAATCATGGTTTAACACCACATGTCCTTTAAGGAAAGAAGGCTAAGCAAAAAAATTAGTACTCTACCTTCCTAATCTTTGAACAGTTGAGCTTGTTTTAAGTCCATGTCTGCATCTGTTCCACAGGAGACCTCTTTTTGGCATCTAACGCTCATAGTCAACACCTTTTTCTTCTGAAAGACGTAGGCATTACTGAGAGGGTCCCAACAAGCAAACATCTTTAATGTTTGCAAAATAAACAAGGACACCTAGGCCTAAAACAAAATATACTTTTGGGAACTGGCAGACAACTTCCCCATGGTTGGAGCTTATCAGCATCAGCCAATTAAAACCAATCTCTGAAAAAACAACCTCCCAACCTTGCTTGGCAATACAAGGAGCGGCGTAGCCTAGGAGGCTCCAAGAAAGGTCATTGTTCCCAGGACTAGAAATAAAACACCTCCTTTGATGGAAGTTCATTAGCTCACTGGCAGTTCAAGGTTTTGCTATCTAAATCCGTGTACTAGTTAGTGATAGTGCCTCATTTTGTGTACTTTATAGGTCCTGTGACATAAATAGGAAAACATTTCCAGCAATGTTACTTCTTTTTTTGGAATATAATTTCCCAGTAATGCATCTTCTTCAGGGTTATATATAATTTCCACCTCCATGTATAGGAGTGCAATTTCCACCTTCAGGGTTATCTGTTTTCTTCATGCATCTTCTTGGATGACCATGAACTGAACTTTTAGTAATGTACTCTTGTGCTGTCAACAATATGTGATTTCCCCTTGTCATATCTATACATACAGTATACAACTTTGATCACGGAGAAAAACAATCTTTGTTGAAGTAAACAGAAAAAGAAAAACCTCTCAATATAACGAAGAGCAACATATGTTGCAAGCAAACAAAGCCCGGTTAATAAAAAACCAAATTCTGTGCCGGTGAGGTCGATTCTACAACATTTTTCTCTGTGCTGCAGATCAAGGCAAAGTGACGCTTCCATGTTTGACGCCTATTTGCCGACCAGCTTGCGTGCACGTTGGTTGGCTCCTTTCACCCTGGAGTTCAGTTCTTCCACATCGTCTTGCAGATCATCCAGAGCATTGTTTTGCCTGAAATGTTGGTTAACACAGCGAAACTCAATTTGACAATACTGGTAATACGGTGCCAAATATTCTGCATTGAGTTGCTTTCACGCAATGAGGAGCTCACCTATCAAGTTCTGAACCCATGTCAACAGCCATGCCCTTGAGCTGCCCCAGCACACCACTGAGATCATCGAGGGCATCATCCTGCTTTTGTTTCTCCACCTGCCAAGCAAAAATGGCTTCTAAATATGCAAAAAAAATTATCCATTTTTTTTTTTTTGCATTGATACTACTGAAGTGAACACAAACCTGAACTTTATCCATGGCGTTGGTTGCGTCGGCGTAGCTGCGAGGATTCGACCTCCCTCGAGGGCTCAGCCCTAGCTTGTCCCTCTGTTCCATGCGGCTTGCCTTCTTTTTGAAGGAATCATCTGTTTCATTTCACGTAGTTGTCAGTGAGAAGAAAACCCCATGTATGATATGGACATTCTCAATGTAGATATGTACCCCGCGACACAAAGGCTGGTCCCTTGATCTGCCTGGTTTTCTTGGGCTTCCATGGCTTGGAGAAGAACCCTCCAAGGCTCCCCAGAAGCGACTCGCTCTAGAAGCGCCAACACCGGCATCAAAACAATCAAAATAGTATCCTTCTAGCGTGTAAGCATCGATCTTACGTGAATTATGCAGGAAAATGGCATCGTACGTCCATTAATGTTCGAGGGGGACAATGTGCTGCTCATTTTTGCACACATATATATGTATAGTTTGCAGGAGGATTGCACACTTTGCAGCTTGTTGAGAGTGAAAGACCACAGCGCACCTTGGTGAGGTCCTGGTCGATGTCGACGGCCTTCTCGTGTGTCCTGCTGATCTGCTCGCCCTGCTTGTGCAGCGTGATGAGCGTGTTGGTCGCGTCCTCCTTGATGTTCTCGGCGATGCGCAGGCAGCCGCTGAGCGCGTCGGTAGTCTCCTCGGCCTTGTACGCCGCGTAGTTCTCCAGCTCCTGCACCGACTGGTTCTCCAGCCCGCCGGCGTCGCGGAAGTCGTCCTTGTACCGGTTCTTGGCGCCGGCGGGGACAGAGTAAGACGACGACGACGACGACGTTCCACTGCTCGGAGCGGACGATTTCCTCGCCGGTTTGGAGGTAAATTCAGAGTCGGAGTCGGAGTCGAAGGGGTTCGGCTTCGAGGAAGCGGACTTGGCGCCTCGTGACACAGGCATCTTGTCGTCAAGAATATAATGCTAGCTTATTGTAAATAATAACGGACAGGTTAAAACCAGGAGTTTAGTTTTTTTTCCCCCCCTGCAAATCAAAGAGGTGATGGTCACATTGCGATTGCAAAAAAATGGAACCAACAATCGCACTTGCAAATGAGGAATTGAAGTTTGGATTTATGTAATAAAGATATGCCATTGCCAACCCAAGAATCTTCTTGAAAAAACTAGAAAGCATTCAAGGGAGAGAGAAACCGACTACCGAGTAACCATCACAAGTCCAAGAAAGAAAGCATCACGAACGAATTTACAAGACAAATCAAACTACTAGAGAAAGAGATGGTGAGATGAGACGAAAATTATCAAGAGTAATTGGCCCGAACCTCCTCCCGTTAATTTCCTCCTCCCTGGAGGGCAAAAGAGGAGGCAAAGAAATCTGCCTTTATTAGACAGTCGGTAATGAGCTTCTTCTTTCCCACCATGTAAATCCTTCTCTTTATATAGTGGTCTATTTACCGAGGGCGATGTTATTTTTGGGAAGCTTTTGCGGTCCATTCGGTGCCCGAGACAAGACTATATTCGGGATTTTAGAAAGAACGTGGTTCTGTCATTTGTCACGTGCCGTCATGGTCATATGCAAACCATACATACTTAATTATCTCTCAACCTTAAGGTTAATCATGTATTGATTAATCAAGTGACGTGCACGAATTAAGTACTCCAAACCAATAGGACATTTTCAGAATAGAGCGTACCAACGTTAATGTAAAGATTTCCGGTCTCCCCTCCTGCCTTTTTGTCTCCTTGGAATACAAAATTGGTGCTGAGTAGGGAGAGAAATATGCAAAAGGGGAACCACCCTCTGCCACCTGGGAATTTTTTTCTTCGGAAAAACTCCTCTTATTTACTAGTATTTTCATAGAAGTTTAGATTGAATTGCCTATTAAAAAACTGGTCATTTAAGAGCAGTGCTTATATACTTTTCCTTCTAATAAAAGTTACATAAATCTTGAAGCAAATAAAGAGATAAATAATCACCATCTACATTTTATTTATGCTTTAATATTTGAAAGCATAAAAGCACTAATCCTCTAACTTTGAAAGCCAGTACAAATTGTTGTAAAACATAGTAGTTTACCAACACCAATCAACAACACGCTAATGCAATCACGCGAACAAGAACAGGAGCACACACAATGTTAAGCGGAAAAGCTCTCTTTATTAGATTGATTTTTCTGTATAAACCAATACCCAATATATATAGTAGAAAAACCCCTGTAGATCCATTTGGATTTGCCCATCAATCGATAGAGTCCTTCCATACAGGGACATGGATTCTATCCATATCACAACACTCCCCCTTGGGCGAATACCGCATAATGCACATGTCTTATTAAAAACTCCCAAAACCCAGTGGAAAAAAGGATAGAGAAAAGAGTACATTGCACTAGCACTCCGTGTTATACTAGTTGCCTTATTAAAAACCTTCATTTGAAAAACTTCAGAAAAACTCACTAAGGGAAAAAGAGCACAACTCACAATCTTCAAGGTATAAACTATGATCTTTGGGATCATGAAAAAGGGGTTATGGTTAAGAGATTTACTCCCCCTGAACTCTGCAAATCTCTAAGTCGCCTTATTCCAATACCATTAACACATCTCTTATAAATAGATATTGGCAAGGACTTAGTGAACAAATCTGCTAGATTTACATGACTTAGTTTGCATTATTTTTACCTCACCATTCTTCTAAAGTTCGTGAGGATAGAAAAATTTAGGGGCAATATGCTTCATGATATTGCTCTTTACATAACCCATTTGCATTTAGATAATGATGCGGGTATCGACGGTATTAAGACCATATTACTTCTGGATATGGCTAATCACACGTCTGAGCCAAACACACTCACGTGAGGCTATAATCTCTGAGTGGTTGGTAGAAATAGCTACCAAGATCTTCTAAAAAGACCACCAAGAAATGGTTGAATCATCTTAGAAAAACACAAAAACCAGTCTTAGATTTGGAATTGTGGGGATCAGACAGATAGCCAGCATGCATATATCTAACCATGGTTAAGTCTTGGTTCTTCTGAAAAACAATCCAAGATCTTGAGTACCTTGGAGGTACATGAGTAAAGTTTTGACACCAGCCCAATGTCTTCTGGTTGGGACAACACTGTCTTATGCTATTAAATTTACTACGGATGCAATATTAGGCCTTATGCAATTCGCAAAATACATAAGTGCACCAAGAACACTTAAATATGGGACTTCGGGTCCTAAGACTTTCTCATTTTCCATCCTTGGTCTAAAAGAGTCTTTGTCTGCTTCAAGGGATTTCACAACCATGGAGTCTTTAAAGGATGACATTTATCCAAATTAAATCTTTCTAATACCTTCTTGGTATAGATAGACTGGTGTATAAACATTCCTTCTAAAAAATGATCTAGCTGTAGGCCTAAGCAATATTTGGTTTCACCTAAATCTTTCATCTCAAAACTCCGTCGTAAGGTAAGTACTTGCTTCCTTTATTTCCTCTGTGGTCTTGATGACATTCAGTTCATCGATTTTATACTGAGATGATACATAATCGATTTTATACAGAGACAATATTCCTTCTTCAGGAGGAACTCACTAAGTCTGTTGTACCATATTTCCCCCGGCTGTTTTAATTCGTGTAGCGATCTCTTTAGTTTGAAGCTATACATGTTGCATTTTTTAGGATTCGGAATTATAACTTCTTCAGGGATTCATGTAATTATCCATATCCAGTGACATATAAATATGCGATCACTACATCCATCAACTGCATTGATAAGCTTAAATAATCTGCCATTAATATTAAATTTTGAAATGTTATTCCTCTCATTACAGGAGAATAGTTTTCATTGTAATCGATGCCGGGTCTCTGTGTGAACTCTTGTGCTACAAGCCTCGCTTTATATCTCACCATCTAGATATTTTCATTTCTGTTTAGGATAAAAAATCCATTTGATCCTGCAGGGAACACTTTAGGAGAAGCTCGGTTAACGGGACCAAAAATTTTCCTCTTATTAAGCGAGCGCTGCCTCAATTGCTTCTTTTAATTTGACCCTATTTGAGTGCTTCTAGCGCTCTGCCATGGACTTTGATCTTGGATCCAGATTTTAGCAATTTTAGAGACAAAATATTTTGACAATTGTAGCCTTTCTTTCATAAAATTCTCCTGCGTCACTTCAAGGATATATCTACATTAATTTCTTCCAGCTCCTCGTGAGTTCCCACAATGATGGAGTCTGGGTGTTTTGACTTCCCAGTGTTGGATTGTGTGCACAAATATACGTTGGGGTTATCATCTTTAGGATGGATCACTTCAAGGATATTACCATCTCCAGGATGGCTTACTTCAGGGATTTTCTCAACATCAGGTTGAGTTTCTTTCATTGTCACAGGTAGTGTTCTTATTTCTTCAGTTCTCTATTTCTGCGGACGTGTCCATGAAATTGAGTCCCGTGCACGTGGAGGCCTCCCCCTCATACTATCATGAGGGTCAAGAGTGGGTTTAATATTATTCTAGGATATTTTCACTTTTTCAAGTGCGTATATTGCAGGTATATGAGATATTTCCACTCCCTTATGATCAGTGAAGGCGCTTGGCAGATTATTAGCTTATTTGTTGTAGATTTATTACTCTCTAAACTTCAGGTTCAGTCTCTTTAGTGTGTGGATCTAAGGACTAGACATTCTTTAATGTGGTACTTATCTCTCCCTAATGCCGAAAAAAATCCTTAGTACAATCATCGTATCGAGCTGTGTACAGATCCCCCATCATAGACTCTTAAGTGTTAAATACTTGACGGAGATTCATAACCTACATAGATCCCCAACTTCTGATGAGGTCACATGGTGGTACGTTGTGGTGGAGAGATTGGCATGTATACAACACAACCAAATTTTCGCAGATGGAAAATACTTCATTATTTTTCACTCACTATTTGCAACAGGAAAATTTCATGCTGTGCAGTTGGTCTGAGTTGAATTAATACCGCAGCGTGCAGCACTGTGTGGCCCCAATAACTGTTGGCTAACCTTCTATTTTGCAAGAGTGGTCAAGCAATAAGCTTTATTCTCTTAATTACTGACTCTGTAAGGCCATTTTGAGTATGAACATAGGGTACATAATGCTCTACATTAATGCCCAGAGTTATACAATAATTATTAAATGCTTTTAAGGTAAACTCACTAGTATTGTCCATTCAAATAGACTTGATTTTTTTTTTGTTGGAAAGGAGGCTCTTCACTTAATTATTTGGGCAATCAATTTTGCAAAGGTATGGTTCCTAGTAAATAATAAACATACATAGGACCAATTAGTAAAATCATATTATCAGTACCATAAAATATCTAAAAGGGCCCGATAGGGGCTGAATGGGTCCACATATATCACTTTGAATTTTTTTTTCCATAAAATTCAGTGATTTTCCCTAACTTTTTAGGTAAGAAGATCTAACTATAAACTTTCTTATAGAACAAACAGGGCATAAGAAATCTTCAGGTCTAAGAAACTCTTTTATGCTTGGTCAGTAGAATTAATTTTTCTTCTCATAATATTCAACTCAGGATAACCCAATCAATCTGCCAGATCTTTAATCTTTCTGGGTTTTCATCGCAACATAAACTTCAGGTTTCTATATGTGCATAGTATAACCCAGAGGGAGTTTTTTTAACCACACGTTTATTATATCCATTAATCTTAGTCATGAGTAGGTATTTTGTATCATCCTCTTTCTCTATCTGCATATGAAAACCATTCAGACTAGCGTCTTTAAAACTTAAGTGAGTACGACTGTACTCAGGGTATAATATGGCATCTTCTAGTGCCTACTATAAGAGCATCACTTCTGATGATAGTCACAATATTTTCAAACCACTTGTTGTGGTATATGTGGGAAGCCGTCCCCGGGACTCCGCTGATTCACCCAAATCCATGGTACAACTTAAGTGAATCAAAGAACCTCGGACGCTCCGTATATATGCACGTGCTAGCCCCAAGACAGCAACCAACACGTGCAATGATGCCCAATAGTTTGCATCACAACACATACACAAATAGCGGAAGCATAAGTATAATTACATACCCAAAAGTAGGACTGCTGTCAAAATGACATATTTAGTATTATTACATCATAGTGGCAGCGAAAATCATAAAACAATAACAAAAGGCCAGCGTGGTATGCCCCAAACCCTCGGGTAACTAACTGGAAGCAAGAACGTGCGTTTAGCCACTAGCGTCGTTGAAATATGCCTGGTAAAAGTCTCCGAGCAGCACCTCATCCTCACCCGCAGCAAGTGGATAAACCGATTAGTACAAAGATGTACTCGCACAATAATATACATATGAATGCTAAATTCTAAGTACATGAGGTTGCTACAACAAGGAAGGACTAAGGTTAAGTTTCAGCACAACGCAACATTTAAGAAACATAACCAATATAGATTTCAAACTTTCCATTTGGTAAAACTTTTCAAAACTCTAGTACATAGTATCTCATCATCACAAACAGATTCATATCATGCCTCCAAGCATTCTACGAACCATGAGCTCCATCGCTCATGTTCGCTTACACACACGGGTACTCCAATACCCGTGAAGTTCCTTCCATGAGTACTCCAATACCCATGAAGTTCCTCCCACGACTCCAATACTCGTGAGACTTTTCTTTTTCCCAACACAAATCACTCAAAGGGGCGGTACTACCAACCTCCGGTAGTACTGGCACTCATCCAACGGTACTACCGGACCTGTGGTAGTACTGACCCTAGTATTGTGTTAGTGCCGACTATTCCAAAAAACAAGATTTCACATAGAAATATTTCCAATTGAAATTAAAATCCAATAATGATTGATTCTTTGAGCCACGTGATGATCAACACATGTTTAGGTCAATTTACAAAACACATTTGCAAACCCTATTCACATGCTCCACAGAATCGCATAAAACTCCAACTTATTTGCAAAACACATTTGCAAATAAACCAGGAACCTATGAGATCAATCCTCTTAGCCATGTGATAATCAACACATGATCAAGTCAATTTGCAAAACACATTTGCAAACTATATTCACATGCTCTAAGATCGAAACCCATAACCTCAAGCTTATTTGAAAAAAAACATAATAACCCACTTAAAAGTAAATCTCGAGCCATGTGATGATCAAGTCAATTTGCAAACTTATTTGCAAACCTTATTCACATGCTCCAAGATAAGACTCAATAAAACCAATATTTTGCAAAAACTCATTTCGCAAACCCAACGCATAAACCTTTCTTAGCCTTTTGATGATCAACACATGATCAAGTCACAAGCTAAGACTCCAATGCATGTGCTCTCTATTTGCAACACATGTAAATCTTAGCTCCATATAAACAACAACCATTAGAATCAAATGCATGAACTCTCTCCTTTTGCAACATACGCAAAACATAGCTCCATGCAAACACAAGTATTTAACTCAAATTCATGTGCTCTCAATTAGCAACACATGCAAGCTTTAGCTACATGGCAACACCAATTCAATTAAGATTCAATAAGAAGCAATCAAGCGTGAACTTCGATATTTATAACACATACAAATATGAGCTTCATGCAAAATCCAATGAAGAGAGTGAGTTAGAATGAACAAGATTAAGTTCATCAACACATGATGAAACTCAAGCTAAATGACTCAACTCTTCTTAATAGTACGGCAAACCTAACTAGAAACCCGATCTCTCAACTAAACACTAAGACCGGTAAAAGACAAGGAACACATCCTTAGCCTATCTAGTTATATCTTTGCCGCGCGCAACTATTTAGAGCTTTTGTGATGTCCAATCATCTTCTCTCCAAGTATGCTTCTTCTCCTTGTTCATCAACACATGATGAATCTCCTTTCGCTCTTCTCTTCGCTTCGGGATCTTCTTGAAGCTCATCAACACATGATGACTTCCTTGTCCCGTACCTTGACTTGATGGCTATCAACACATAATACTAGCCAAGTTTTTATCATCAATTGGACTAATCCTATATCCATAACTCATTGAAAATAGTTAGTCTAACAAGTTTGGTTGTCCCAATCATTAATGCATACCATTTCCACATAATGGCATTTCCAAGATCCTTTGATCTATCCCTTTGATGATTGACCACAACCTAAAACAATTGATTAAATGAATAATTGTGTCTTGACTACATTGATATAACTAATGCTTCATTATATTCAAGAACTTTTCGTTTGTCCTTAATTAATCAAGGGAACATCATCAACACATAATGAAGCATTCTTTGATGATTAAAAGATAACTGAACATAGTTTAAATTGCATTTAAATTGTTATGAGTATATATAACTACACAAGCTTCATATACTCAATTTGATGGAATCTCAAAATAATGATCCAATAATATGTGGAATATATGGAAAATGACTAATACTCTTGAGACTACCAACTACAGAATAAAGTTCATTAAATATGTGCGTATAAATAACAACTTTGAATCAATATGCACACTTTTTATTTGAGAATGCATTGGAGTTTATCCTAGGATACCATGAGTATACTTCAACTAGGCAAGTTAATCTATACTCAAGGTTTTGTTTCAAAGTAATGATCCTTAATATATGGTAAGACAAATTAGATCAATACTATTGAAACTTCACGGTAAAGCACGAACTCGCTCTAGATGTGTGCATCCATGTATATATGGATTTAGAAACATAATGCATATATTTAGGTTGAAGCAATGGAAGATTACATCCTTTAACTTGAATCCAAAAGTATGCGATAGGATAATAAAATGAATACGAGTGCATACCTTGGATTTTTCATTTTCCATCTAAATTTTAGACTAATAATAATAAATCTTAATATTCATGTTAGTCTTATAATGATTAGATTTGTCATTAAACAATGATTAGGTATTAATCCAAAACCAGTAACCAAAACCAATGAAGCTTGAACTTACAACCTCGTGGAGCTTCGTGCTGATAACGTGTTGTAAAATGATAACAACTGCCATAGATCAAACACAATGCACTGATCAAAAAGCCAGAACAATCACAAAGAACACACAAGATATAGGGAGGCAAAACTCTTCTGTTTATTAGATTAATTTTGTTGTGCAATGAGCTGTCATATTTATAGTGAAAAACCTATTAGTGATATTCAAATTCGTCTACAAAACAGGAGAGTCATATCATATTTCAATAACCAGGACTAAGAGTCTTGCTATATCTCAATAATATGATGTTTTCCTGTGAAATCTTGTGAGGCCTCTTTAGAACGAACTAATGAAGAAACACATGAATATAAAAAATATATGAATATAATAGGAATGTCGATGAAAAACAGGATTGAAAAATACATGATAAATATGATCATGAGATATTAAACACATGAATGGGTGAAAAGACCGTTGTTAAAAGAAGAGACGGAAGTCCAATTTACCTCCCTTTACTTTCAGTTAAAATTAAATTATACACTATAAAAAACCGGTTATTTGACCCTCTTTAACTTTGAAAAAAAATGCAATTTACACCCTGACAATAGTATTGTTAGTGGTTTTGCTTACTTGGCATCTAATTGGGCTCGATTTGCTTAATCAGCATGCCAATGAACCACGACAACAAGTCACCTCACAATGAGAATTAACATATTTTTTTCTTCCTTTCTTTATTCTCTCTTCTTCCTCTATATTTTTCTTCTATCCTCTATGGTAGTCCCACTTTAAGGCCCTGTTTGGAAGCAAAGTTTTTCAATACCATGGTATTACAAAGCCATGGCTTAGAAATTGTTTTGGCATAAATACCATGGTTTCACCTACCACAATTGAAACCATGGTTTTTCTTAGAACTACAAACTGTTTGGCTACAAAGTCTTTTGCATGGTATTTTCAAAGTATTGACACCTCTCACTCTCTACACTAGCACCAAAAGCCCAAAACTCCAATCTGAGTGGAGTTTTCAATACTCCAAAAATACCATGGTATTGGCTGTCGGCGTATTCTACACCAAGGTACCCGCTCCCCCGCGCTAAAAAAGGAATCAAGTGGCAGCCAGGGCGTGCTTGGGCCCACAGCCACGGCAAGAGAAAAACCCATACGGTGGTCGCCCCAGCGAACACGTGGCGTCTGAGCCAGGCCGGCGACGGCAAGGTGATCGCCAGCGGACACGTGGCGTCTGAGCCAGGCATTGGCGACCAAGAAGGTGGTCGCCCAGCGGACGTGGCGTCTGAGCCAGGCAGGGCGACGATAAGGTGGTCGCCCACACGTGGCGTCTGAGCCAGGCCGGGCGACCAGCAAGAGATCGCCCGGACACATGGCGTCTGAGCCAGGCGCGAGACGCCAGCCAGCGGTGGTCGCCAGTGGGCGCGTGGCGTCTGATCCTCGCCAGCGCACCATCCGGAGATAGTCCTGCCGAGATCGTGACATTAAATGCGAATCGTGCGCATTAAATGTGGAAGCATGGAAGCTGCAGCGTGGCGGCGCGCTTTCCCAGGCGCATCATGGCTATGGAGACGCCACGACTACACCTCACCCCGTGACGAACGGGCGGCGTTAGTGGACATGGGGCCCGAGGCAGGATTGTGACGGATGCGGCAGACATTAATGTGACATGAGAATAGTGACGCGCATTAAATACGCCGTAGCAAAGGTAATGATGATGGTGGCGATAAGCCTCCCATGCGCCCCGTCGGCCGAGTATAAAAGGGAGCCGGGTGCATGGGAGAGGGGTTCGAAGATCAGAAGGTTTTCATCCTCTCTAGCAAGAGCACAAGCAATACCAAGAAAGGCAGGACTAGGGCTATTACTCTCCTGAGGGCCTCGAACCTGGGTAAAAACTCCGCATCCCCTGCTAGCTTGGGCCTCCGGTGCCCCGATCGTCACCGTCTTCCATTCCGAGGCGATTGCCCCAAAGCCCCCGTCGAACCTCATAAGCACCGCCTCGCAGGTGCCTGTTGGCTAGTACGCCGACAGTGGCGCGCGGTAGGGGCTATTGGTGGTTAGATCGTCCCCCTTTCTTCCGTTTCAGGCGAAGAGGCCCAGCAGAAGAGGGGGCGTTTGTCTTCATGGCGGATTCGCACTCAAGCGTGGCAATCTGCTCAAGAAAGTGGCGCTCATAGCCGCTCCAGGCATTCGGGGAGGGAACCGCCTAACCCGGGTCCCTCCGCCGCAGGGGAAGCGCGCGTGACTCCCACGCCTGGGTGTCACCCTGTCTATCGGCGCTTGGCGCTCGGGGATGACACTCCCGCGCGGAGTCTTCATGCGGCCCGGCTTCTTCTTGATCATCCCCCAGTAGCGCTGGGGGGTAACACCCCAGCCACTCCATGGCTGCGGGATATCGTCCACCTGGTGGACGTCGCACAACAGCAAGTTGAAGCGGCGACCCAGCCGGGGGCTTCCGGCGCGTGGCGGCAGGGAACGCGTGCGCCTAACTTGCCGGGTTCCGGCCGCCACACGATGACACCTCCCGGTACAAAGGGTCAGGATAAGGGGAAGGGAGTCCTGGTTGCCACCCCCTCGGTGACGGGGGGATGGGCACGTGACTCCGCTTCTTCCCGTGGTCCCCCCGAGTCTAGGGGGAACCGCGAAGACCTCCGATCGCGCCTTGACGAAAGGCGGCGTCAGTGCGACGGTGACCTGCGTCGTGTCCTCCGCGATCGTCGTGAGGGCGCAAGACAGGGGGCTCCTCCCTCGGACTCTGGCGAGAGCGCAGGGTCGCACTCCTCATCCTCTCCTCAGGATCGAGGGGTTGGCGAACGACGCTGCTCCCCATACAACGTTGGATGCCAGGCGTTCTCTCTCCGCCTTCGGCAAGCTGCATGGCCGGGGAGATTCCGCCCCGCCTCCATCGAGAAGTATGACGGTACCACGCCTCCCGGGTCAATGAGAGAACGCTGGCAGTGGGCGACCTGGTCTTGCGAAGAATCCAGTCGCATGCCGGGACGCATAAACTGTCTCCCCAGTGGGAGGGACCCTTCAAAGTGGTCTCGCCTCTCGCCCCGGCGGTCAGTCGCCATCAAGACGGTGAAGAGCTAGCAAACTCCCAGAATATAGAAAATCTGCGCAAGTTCTACCCCTGATCGGTTGTAAGTCCTAGGGTCTGTCCCCCGACCGGCCGGAGTGTGTCTTCCTCTCCGCCGTGGGTCGGGGGAGACCTTGTGTTTAAAATTAAGTATTCGCTTTCTTTATCCGAAGTATTTGTTCTTTCTGCCCTCTCTTCGGTCTTTTGCCCATCATTGGCAGCGCCAAGGCACTCGCCTGGTGCCTCGCCGCCTTGCAAACACCAGTGGCAAAGACGGAATCGCTAAGTGAGAGCGGCGTGCAGAATCAAGGTTGGCGGTTGGTTCAAGACGACCCCAAAGACGGCCATGACACTCGGGTGTCCCGTGGGGTCGGCGCCTCGAGCACCGCTGCCAAAAGCCCAAGGTCCTATCACGACTCACTAAGTGTTCGCTCCTAGAGGCTACAGGAGGCAAATTTTGCTAAGGCGAGGGTTTGAGGGCCGAGGTCTCGCCGCAAGACTTTAAGTCTTTAAGCGATTATGTGCTCGTTCGTGTGGAACCGTAAAAATTACTACAAAGCAAGTTTTTAGGCAACTTGGCGGGAGCTTACACTACTATTTCATTCGAAATGATAAATGCCTAAAGTTTTGCGTACAAAGGCACCACCGAAAAGAAAAGAAGAAAAGCTACCGAGGGCGCTGAGGGTCCTCCGGTCATCTGCCGCCTCCTCGCTGCCGCATCTTCAAAGAAGGGGGCCACGCCCAAAGACCATCGCCACGCCCTTCGCCACCGCCTCCATCTGGGGTTCTCCATCGCTAGCCGGGCGGCAACCCGCCGGAGGCTTTCGTGAACTTCGCTCCTCCGCCGCGCCCGCCCTCTAGCTCCTTGGACAAAGAATCCGCGGGATTGAAATTGGCGCCACGGCCGGGCGCAAAGAAGCCGAAGACGCATTTCGCCGTAGCCGCCAGAATCGCGCGCCTCCTGGGCGGACCGAGCGGAAAGGGCGGCGGGCAGGCGCGTGAGGAAGTCCGCGGTCTGGCAGAGGCAAAAGGCGTAATGCCGTGGCCTCTCCTCCCGCGGACCCGGCTGCTCCAGCCCCAGTGGAGCAAGGCTGGCCACCGTCCGATCGAAGGCGTGGCGCGAAGATCCGCAGTGTCTCCACCTCCGACCGAGCCCGGCCGCCTCTCCGCCTCACCATGCGGAGACGCTGGCGCGGGTGCTTTGCTCTCGCCGCTCCGCTTCCTCCGCAGCTGCAGCCTCCACTTCGCCCGATCGTAGTCCGCCACCTCTTGCGGAGGCGGTTGATTTCGGTTCCCGCCTCCGTCAACCGCTCCTCGCTCGTCACCAGGACGATTGCTCGTCTTTGAGTAGAGCTCGCCGAGGGCCGCCAAGAGGCATCGGCCCGCCGAGGGAACGGAGGCGGTGGGAAGTTCAGGGTAGGGACGGGCCGAACGGGCCTTGGTCCTGAACGACGACCGCAGCGCTACCGAGAATCGTCCGCCGCCATCGACCGCCCCGACTCGGCGACTTCGGCCGACGCAGCCGACAAAGGCACCTTAGCCGCCCCGCACGAGCAATGAGGATATCCTGAGCAGAACCTGGACAAAGGAGGAAATAACGGTAAGGATTAATCTTAACGAAAATTTTTATTGTATTTGCATCTCCAGGTGAGTACTGGCGCTGCCTTGGGAAGCGGGCACGCTCGGAACGAGGACCCGGCCCCGCGAGGCGGGCGGATCCGCCGCAACCAACGGAGGCGGAGGCGCACTCCGCCATCGCCGGGCGGCGGCGAGGCGGAGGAAGGACCACCGCCGCTGGTGGCGGTGGCGGCAAAAGGGATCGGCAATGAGGGTCCAGCTGTCGCGCCCGGCAGGGGCAAGGGTGGACGACCCGCCGGCCGACGAGCCTCGCCACCACCACGGAGGAACCTGCTGTCGCAATCGAAGAAGCCCCGCGCCGACGTGGAAGCCCTCGCGCCGACGTGGAAGTCCCCGCCGACCGCCCAGGAGGCGGGGCCTTCGGGAAGGATGGGCGGAGCCGTCGTCATCGTCCGGCGCTGCGCCTCGCTCGGATCGCCCCTCGACGGCCGCTTGCGGAGGAGGATCCGGATCGTTAAGGGCGCCTGGCGTGTCACGACGGCGAGCCCATGGCGCCCATCGAGGGCGGCGCGGATTATTGCCGCGCGCTCCCGGGACAGCCGGCAGTAGGATCACGCGCCGCCGGAACGGCGGGACGGGCCGGATAGGCCGATTGCAGATTCACCGGCCGATCACGCTATCACCAAATTCCCGGCCATTGTGGCACGAAGGAAAAGAAATCGCAGGAGGAAAGAAACGCTGTAAGAATCGAGTTTTGCCGTAAGAGAAATAGAAGTAACAAGGAATGACGCAGAGCGGAGCGTGTTACCTCCGGATACTCCGGTCCCATCGCCCACGCCCATGTATCGCCAGGTGGCGGGCCAGCGGCGCGCGAGGGCACAACCTCCGGGTAATAAAATCCGGATTACCATGGCCCCGTCGGGCCCGCCGTCATGGCCAGTCGACGCGGGCCAGCATCGCTCGAGCTCGGGCGCATCGCTCACTGGAGCCCCAGTTGGGGTTCTTGACGCCGCCGGCGGCGGAAGATCCAAAGACTTCAATGCCGCTGCTCTCGACAGACCACTCTGCAAGGCCAATCCCTCCGCTTGGACCGGCAGTCCAATGGGATATAGCGCGTAACGCCTCCGGCCACGGAGCCGCAGTGACAGCCTTTAAACCGGCGGTACTGCCATGCGCGCGAAGGGTGTATAAGAAGAGAAAAAGAAGAAGGTTGGGCGGCACTCCCACGAACATCTCGCAGTGAGCAAAGGCAAAAAGGAGGATAACAGAGTTGGGAGGAAGGTGAATGTGGTGAATGGCGTAGAAGTTGAGAACAGAAAGATAAAAGTCAGAGACCGGCGGTAGTAGGCCGGCAAGGAGCTGCCACCCGAAGAAAACCACTTCCCCAGGCCGACAGTGGGGCTCGACAGCTTGGCCATGGAGGCGAAGGGCGCCCCCGGTGATGTTCTGGGAGAACCTAGCGGCCCTCTCCTCCTCAATGATCGAAGAAGGAAGCACCGGAACCATCGGGAGGATAGGGATTTCGAAGCGCAACCGCAAAGGAGATGAAGCAAGGAAGCTCAAACGTCGGAAGAGGTGGAATGCGGAGAGTTGAAAGGGAAGAACTACTCCCTCTTCGATCGGCCTTTTATAAGGCCGCGGAAGGCGAACCGTGCGGAAAACCGAAAAGGCGGCGATTCGAAAAGAGGAAGTTTAAGAGCCTCATAAATGGGGCGCATCCCAAGGAACGTCTGGCGGTTACAAGGAGGAAGTAACGCGCAAACCGCCGAGAATCGGAGAAGCCGGAAGATCTTTTTTATGCAGGCGCGGACCTTTGAAGGGTCCCACCCAGAGCCGAGCAGTTCTCAAGCCGCCAATTAAAGAAGAAGAAGAGCGAAGACCAAAAGCGCTCCTAGGTGGGCCCGGCTCTTGCCGGCGTATTCTACACCAAGGTACCCGCTCCCCGCTAAAAGGAATCAAGTGGCGGCCAGGCGTGCTTGGGCCCATCGCCACGGCAAGAGAAAAACCCATACGGTGGTCGCCCAGCGGACACGTGGCGTCTGAGCCAGCGGCTGGCGACCAGAAGGTGATCGCCAGCGGACACGTGGCGTCTGAGCCAGGCGGCGACGAAGGTGGTCGCCCGGGACACGTGGCGTCTGAGCCAGGCTGGCGACCAAGGAGATCGCCCAGCAGACACGTGGCGTCTGAGCGCCGCAGGACGCCCAGCAGTGGTCGCCCGATGGCGCGTGGCGTCTGATCCTGGCATCGCGCACCATCCTCGGATAGTCCTGCCGAGATCGTGACATTAAATGCGAATCGTGCGCATTAAATGTGGAAGCATGGAAAGCTGCGGCGTGGCGGCGCGCTTTCCCAGGCGCATCATGGCTATGGGAGACGCCACGACTACACCTCACCCCGTGACTAGGCAGGCGGCGTTAGTGGACATGGGGCCCGAGGCGGGATTGTGACGGATCGGCGGACATTAATGTGACATGAGAATAGTGACGGCGCGTAAATACGCCCGTAGCGATGTAATGATGATGGTCGGTGTAAGCCTCCCATGCGCCCCGTCGGCCGAGTATAAAAGGGAGCCGGGTGCATGGGAGAGGGGGTTCAAAGATCAGAAGGTTTTCATCCTCTCTAGCAAGAGCACAAGCAATACCAAGAAAGGCAGGACTAGGGCTATTACTCTCCGGAGGGCCTGAACCTGGGTAAAAAACTCCGCATCCCCCCCCGTTAGCTTGGGCCTCCCGGTGCCCCGATCGTCACCGTCTTCCATTCCGAGGCGATTGCCCCGAAAGCCCCCCGTCGGAACCTCATAAGCACCCGTCTCAGAGGTGCCTGTTGGCTAGTACGCCGACATTGGCAATACTATGGTTTTCAAAACAGAGTTTTTTGGGTTGCTTCCAAACACCATGTTGCTAAAAATACCATGGTATTCTCCAAAACCATGGTTTTGCCTAGAAACTATGAAAATACTTTGTTGCCAAACAGGCCCTAATTTGCTAACTTAACGCTGATTGGAAGGCCATAAAAGTGGGCAACATGGAAAAACCGCTTTGAAAACCTCAGTGGAGGGGGTGATTTGTGTTGTGATATGGATAGAATCCCTATCCCTGTATGGAAAGTCTATCGATTGATGGACGAATCCGAATAGATCTTCAGGGGTTTTCTACTATATATATATTAGGTATTGGTTTGTACAAAAAAAATCAATCTAATAATGAGAGCTTTTCCCCTTAACATTGTGTGTGCTCATGTTCTTGTTCATGTGATTGCATTGGCGTGCTATTGATTGGTGCTGGTAAACGACTATGTTTTACAATGTGTTATCAGCACGAAACTATACATAACTAAAGCCAGTATTTGTCACTCTATACTTTTTGCAAGTAGATCGATCTGGCTTTGTTGATACTAACCACAAATTGATCTATGTTTGTTTTTGTATGCATGAACGAGTGCGTGATGTTCTACCAAGGCTGATCGTGATCGTCTGCCTGCATAGATCTACACGGCATCAAAATCCCCCTGCGTCACGCGATCTACTCTATCCCAAGCCCTACGTACGTAATCGCGTGTTAACAGTAAATATAATCCTGCAGATTAGTTTTGCTAATTACATATTATCAATTGATCTAATCTACTATTGCAAAAAATATTACTCATTAACAAAAAAAAAATTACTGAAGGCCGAAGCCTTCGGCCTAATGCCACCGCCACACAGCTTGTCGCTGCCGCCCGACCTAACGCCGGCACCATATGGCCTATCACCACCATTGTACAAAAAAATTAATTTAATAAAGAAAAGAGAGTTTTGACTACCTATATCTTGTGTGTTCTTCGTGTTTGTTCTTTTTTTTTTTTACACACCTATACAACATAAATCCTACAAAATTCTTTTGCTCAAAAGGAACAAAGAAAAACACAGGAAAACTACAAAAGAGCTCCCAGAAGTCCAGACTGAAGGATCAGACTGCTGCCACAAAGTTTGTCATGTCAAATCGAGTATATGGTAACCTACATGACGCAGGTCTAGGGTACAAAAAGTGATAAAACGGTATACAATTGAGGAATGCTCAAGCAAGTGCTTTCTTGCAAAGCCAGATGCATCCACAATAACAGCATCCAACAGCGGGCATTCCTCTCAAGTTCCCATCAAAGGCACAACATTTTGCAAGTATATATACAGGAAAGACACATCCTATAACTTAAAAATGCTACCTTGTCCAGGAGTTTGCTGCGAGAATTCACACAATGTATGTCTTCTTCAACACTTTCTTGCCACGTTTCCTGTTTGTGCTCAAAGCATTAAGAATTTCTGCGTCCTCGTCGTTCCAGAGTATTCTAGCAGCATCGGGTTTTTCCAACAGTAGCTTGGCTACAAGATACCCAGCAATAGACCAGGTTTGGTAAAGCCGCGACTGTTTCCCTATGAAGCGTGCTCGCTTGGTGTCATAGTATTCAGGCCATTTGTCTGTAGCAATATGCTTCTCAGCAATCTCCACAGCTTTTGCAGCAATCTCTGGTCTGTTCATCTTGATACATGCCACTGTGAGCTGCACATAAGATAGTGATTGGTCAGCAACTACAAACAAATGCACCAAGAAATCCTAATGAATGACTACAATATCGCTGATTGTCACTACAAACTGCCACTGCATCAAGGTATAAACATTGAGACTGTACTATATGCACCGACAATAAAAATCAGTTTTACATCGGGAGACAGTAAATCAGTAATAAAAAGGCATATCTCCACGAGAATATAAAATATGCAAACCTGCCACAATAATGTTGGCCAGGATCCTCCATTATGGTACGACCAAGGCCTGTGTCAATAGAAATTAATAAGCAGATGTGCAAAGGAATTGTAATATACACACAGGTATATGATAAAAAAATTATTCGAAGACCCACGTGTTTTTTGGGTCACTCCCAGTAATAATTTTCCATTCCTGATTCTCGAGAGCAGGATAACATATCTTCAATGGCATCTCTGACACTAAATCAGGCCACTTAGATTCAATCAGATCCAAAATGGCATGGGATTGATGAGTTGTTGCCAAGCTGCTTACTATTGACCATAGATTTCCCAGAGAAAAGAACCGGAAGTCCATGTGAGCTGGCTGCAGGTTTCCGATAAAGTAACCCCCTTTAGGAGGTATCCATTCAACAAGCCACGGACAAACCTGATCAGGATATATGTTAAACTTGTTGACGGCGTCATAAGAATATTCTTCAGTTTTGTATCTGTATATCTCATTCAGTTTTTGCATGTCAACCCAATAGTACTCCCTGATATGAAAGGACAGAGCGATAAGCCTGTTATTTAGAGCGCGGATTAAGTCAGCCGATCCATCTTCAGGAGTCAACATCTCACGTGCACACAAGAGAGCTGAATAGAACAGTGCCTACACAAAAAATAATATATGTGAGCTAATGCTTTATCACAAATTCAGAAAGTTTCCTATATGTCTTGGTATAACTTCAAAACAAAGGAATAATGTTAACAAGTTATTTCACATGATGTCTGTACTTGATTGGATTGAGTGTTTTATGGTCACTACCCACTACCTTGAAAAGTTGTCTGAATATGAAACATGGTTGAGGCTTGACTTGTATTTGGAAATTTGGACTGAGGTAATAAATGTGTTGTAATTTCTAATTCAACTGCAGTGGGATATTCCACAGGAACTATATTAGGGATATAGCAGGCCTTTTCTACAAGACAATGTTGCATTGCAATTATGATAGCGAATATTTTATCCACCCACAGTCTATTAGCTTTATCTGTTTGGGAGATAATTTGCTCTGTTGAAACTTGCGAGCACTGTAGCATTGATGATCTCATTACCATCCTCACCGCCAATGTTCTCTCCAGTGATCCCATTCTCTTACCTGCCATTGATTTTGCCATCATCACCCCTATAAATGTCACTGCTTGTGATTCTGACATCCTCCCCACTACTGATGCTGGCTTTACAGTCCTAACAGCTATCATTGTAACCAACGACATCAACACCATTACTCCCCCCATCTCATTGTGTGTGTGTCCGGCAATTTTCAAGCTAGGCTTTGGTCCTAACATGTCTTAATTTTCAAGCTAGGCTTTGGTCCTAACATATCTTCTTAGGAGCCTCAAATAGCAAACATATTTTACTGTAATTGGATTTGAATACGGTTGATCATGAATGCTTTCATTTCAATAGTGAGAATTGCAAGTGTCGCCAACTTTCAGTTGGGAAAAGACCATAATCAGCTAAACAATTTCCTTAGCTGAAATTGCTGATATGCTATCGGTAACCCAAGTTAGTAAGCAATATGTGATTAGTCTCATCAGAACTGCACATGAATTCTACGAATTCCAAAGATATATTTTGCTAATCTAAGATATGAAAAACATTATAATTGCTACCTTTGTTAAAAAAAATATTACAATTGCAAGCTAAACAAAATGTTTGCATCCCCTTCATAGATCTGATTTTCTGCCTGCCTTAAAGTCGAAGATACTAGGATGCTAGAAAATTTTGCTAGTTGGTGAATCTTGCTCTAGTTTGAAAAGTTGCTTCTGAACCAATGGCATCAAAATCTACCACTAAAACAAACACCAAAATGAAACAGAAAATTGATTAGAGCATAGTAAGAAAACCTGAATTTCAAGTGGATGTCCATGGATTCCCATTCGACGATCAATCATGCATGAACCATCAGTTACCAATAATGTAGGGAACATGTCAAACCCATCAGCTAAACAAAGCTTCAAAATCATTTTTATGCCAGTCTGGACATCAATTCTCTCTTGAACCGAAAGATCCCCTGAACACTTTCCATATGCCCTGAGCAATATGATCCACCACAGACCTGAAGCCCATTGTGATCAGGTACCTGGTTAACAATTAGGACATGCAGACTAGAAAACAAGGAAACTCCTCATTAACTCCACTAACAACTCTACCTGAATCAACAGGTGCCACACGGCCTATTGCAGCCTCCCCGAAATCAGGATCCAAGACTTCCTCAGTCGCATCCTCATCGCCATCAAGTGGAATCGTCCGCACTTTGAAGCTGGCAGGCATTAAGCCTTGGCCTGGACTATGGCAGTCCATTGTCTTCTCCCAGCTCTGTGGATCAATTCAAGTTGCAAATTTTGCCACATGATGGGCAGTGCATATAAATTGCTTTGTTGTAACAGTATCTAGAAGAGATTAACATCTTAAGAAGTGTTGTAGGATACCGATTTTAGTATACCTAAACAGTAAACACTAACAGAAGTTCACATGCATCACTATATATTGACTTCTAGATGAGGAAGAGAGCATGCAATCAATTTTTCCAATAATATCTTATTGTGCATGAGAGTATGTAATCTAATTTAGGTGATAGTCTTTATACCTCTTTTGGAAAATAGGAATTTCACAAGAAACAGTTCAATTCCTGCAGGAATTGGGAGAAGTTCCCGTGTTTCAAACAGGGCCTTACTTTTTGGCACACTTCCTCAATCCATCAAACTACTATATGCCAAAGCAAATACAACTAGACACTAGAGTGACATACTTTAGATAATCATAAACCTATTATTTTCTGGTAACCACAATTAGCTTACATGCTATAAATTTTGTTGGTTCCATGTATATTACCTGAATGTTCTCTTGCATTATCATAATAGATGTGCCACCTGAATCTAAACAACACAAAACAATGTTTAAAGAGCAAGGTGGAACCAGCACCTGAAGCTGAAGGGTGTGTAGAATGAAATTGCGCACAATTTCATACTCTCCCTTCAATAGAAAAGCAACGCCAGACGGTATGAAGTCTCGGATAAACACCTGGTCATAATTCACTGGATTACTATCGTTTGGGTCGTTGGCAGCAATCGTTCCAACTGGACTGCCGCAATAATAAACCACAGACTCCCGCAAAAGGTCCCAAGCCTCATCCTCAACGGATGACACCTTCTGCCTCTGAGGCGGAGGCTTGACAGCACTTCCATTTAGACCTCCATTGCCACCTACAGTCTGACCAGACACGCTCAAATCACCAAGAACCTGGGTTGCCTTGTTCACCGCATCCTTAACCCATGTCCCGTTCCCTTCTGTGGCCCTCGCAAGGTCATCGATCTGCTGGCATTGGCACTCGACGGACCGCAACCTGGGGAACTTGAGTGGACCTTGAAGTGCCCTGGAGTTGGGCAAAGAATGGGTTCCCCTCTTCCTCCTGCTCCTCGCGTTAGCCCTAAGGGGCAAATTGGATGCCAGGGAGTGGCCGGTGAATGCCCCCGGCATGGTGTGGAGAGCCACCTCCGCAATCCCCATTGGCGGCCCGTTCCCAAATCCCAACTCAACGAGCGACTGCAAGAAGGCGTGCAAGGCTAGGTTAGCGTATGATCAAGTGGTTGGGCACCAAAAGAAAAGATCTAATCTGAGGAATTCGACGAGAATTTGAAAAATTGAAGTAAAAAAGCGTGCGATGCATTACTCCAGGTACCCAGCACAGAACAGCGCAGGAATCACTACGCAGGAGCACGTGAATAAAACAGCAACTGACAGGAGCACACATCTCGTCCAATGGTGATTGGATTGACGAAGCTCACACGATGGGAGAAGTAGCGTAAGAAGGAAGGGACTCACCGGCCGACCACCACCACGCTTCGTCGGGCGGCGCTAGCCACCGGTCGCCGGAGGAGGCGAAGAGGGCGGGGGACTGGGTGGCGTGGCCTCTCGAGAAGGCCGCGCCGCGGAGGAGAGGGAGGAGGAGAGGAAGGATGCGGAGGAGAGGAAAACCGAGGGGGATAAAACGAGGACCGGAGACGAAACGGGGAGGCCACGGTCCTATACGCCACCCACCCTCTCCCTCTCCCTCTCCCTCTCTCTCTCTCTTCTGTTTTTCCACTCGTTTATGTTTCCTCTTTCTTTTCTTCGTTTTCTTTTCCTCACGGGGATTTTACGCACAAAGCACGCAGGCTGTAGAGCGAAACACGCGACCACCTTCGCGTGCTGCCTTCTCTCCGAAGACCGCGGTAGCGGCTGCCTGGTGGAAGGAGGTGGGTGGGAGTGCTCGCGCTCATGCGTGAGTCTTGTTCGGGATATTACATCTAGATCGAATACGTTTGTCAAAAAAAAAAAATGTAGGGATTTATTGTAGGAAGCAATGGTATTTCCAAGTTCGAAACAGGGAGCTGGCCTGTTTCAGGCAGACCATCGGACACAAGCAAGGAGTTGGATGAATCTTATCGTCTCAAGGTTTGTTTAGACTAAACTGGACCAGACAATTTGACATGCCGGGCGAAAATATCTCACCGCCAACATGCACATCCACATGGATAACAATTAACAAGCAATCATTTTCCATGGACCCAAAGGCAGAGCTAGTTAAGTGTCCGTATCAGGAAGTTGCCGCTGTCGTTGCACATCTGAATTAGAACAACGAACACAACATCCGAATCAGAATATCAGGTAGCCCCTGAGTCCCATGTTTGTGTTAGGAAACGGATTCGTATCCGATATGATTTCTTCCGCTATCTCTGCAGAGCCGTTATATATAGGAGGGTCGACCCATTGTCTGAAGCGTCATAATGTTCGCCTCCTCATATTGTATCTCTAGCCTCTCTTCATTCTCTGGTTTTAGATCTATTAAGCGCAACCACTATTCGATAGCGAGGTTGTCTACACGTTATCGACGAAGCTCTATCGGAGAAAGAGGTGAAAGGTGAAAAAAAGCGAAGGATCATCGATTTACATGACGTCTACTACGGCGATTGATCGCGTCCGATCGATGCAATCAACTTCGCCATCAAGCGCATCCACTCGTTGCGGAAATAAAAGTCTCTGCGACTCTATCTCTGTGATAGTCTACCGGAAGCAGTTGAAAAAGTGAAAAAGAATTAGCGGTCGGCCATGAAGCGAATAGCTCGAAGCCGTCCAATGAAAACCATGCCGTGATCACCGCTGCCGCAATGCCTCGACCCGGCCTCCGGCTAACCGTCGACCCGACAAACGCTGACGTCCGGCTTGAAGCCGCCACGAAGTGTCGTCGTCGCTCGGCTGCCCCGAAGCATCAAGCGGACGCTCAACTCTTATCATCGGCCACGCGATCATCGCCATCGATCGTCAGCGGCATGAAGCGCCCGATATGCCTCGCTCGACAGCGAAGCGTGCGAAGCCATGGCTTACGCTCGCATCTCGAAGCATACATCTGGCGGCAAGAATACCTTGGCATCCGCGTGAAGTCGCCGGTTGTCCCATGCCCGCATCTGGCCACTCTTTGGCGGCCGCCACGGCGTCCCGCGCCATTCTGCCGTGAGCCGCCCGGCCTCGGCCACCTCGCCTTACGAGCGACACGTAATCGCTACCGCGCCGCCGCCATTGCCGCTTTCACTCTTCTTGGCCTCGCGCATCGCCAAACCTCGCCGGTGAGCGCATGAAACGCACCATCGGGCCTTGTGGCTCGAAGCCACGTCCGCCGTCGCGCGCCGCGCACACCTCGAAGCCGTCGCCGCGCAATCTCGGCTCCGACATGCCACCACGCGGACCGACCTCGGCAGCCGCTGCTCGCCGCCGCATGAAGTGCCCGGACTCGCCCGCCAACGGGAACGCCACGGCTTCGAAAGCCGCGGCTGGCAGCCTTGGTCGCCGCCCGCCGAAGCCGCTTGGCCGGCTCAAGCCCCTCGCCACCCCTTGAGGCCGCCAAGGCCACCATCAAGCGCCAGTACGTGCCGCCGCAAAGCTACGCCCGCTGCCGAGATGCACACCAGATACCGCCCTGCCGCCCGGCGATCCCGCTCGAACTCACTCCTTACCGATCGGGCACATGCTTGATTGATCTGGACATGAAGTCCATGGACGAGAAACTAGCTTGGGCATGAAGTCCATGGAGTTCGAAAGTTGAATGGACTTAGATTCTTTTCGTTCAATCGGCAGTGAACCCGATCGGACCCATCGGACCCGAAGAGCCGAATTGAAATCCGGCTTATAACCGAACAAGTCACGGGAAAGGGGAAATGGCCCTTTTACTATAATTTTTTCTTCTTTTCTTTTTCTGAAAATAATTAGAAACTCAGAAATTGCTTAGAAAATAACAGAAAAAATTACTAGAAACTTATGAAAAATGCTAGAAAATTCCAGAAAATTAATTGGATCTGGGTTTTCATTTTCTTAGCATTCCTTTCTGCATCTGTGAATACTTTATGAATATTTGCATGAATTTTAGCAATAATTGCCCTGTTTAGAATATCGGAAATTCCTGAGAATTTATTTCCGCATTTATGAATTTATGAATTGTGCAATTATTGTTTATTATGAATTTATGAATTGTGCAATTATTGTTTATTCTGAATTTATGAATTGTGCAATTATTGTTCTGTTCCATGCATTGTATTTATTGCTTTAATATAATTTATTATGAAATTCAAGCACGCCGCAAACGTGCCGTCATGCCTTGAAAGTAAGGCCAGCGTAGGAATGCACAGCGCATGAAGCCGTGTTAAAATCGATCGCACGAAGCTGATCGTGCATATGAATCTGATCGTTTGCACGAAGCCGATCACCTACATGCACGTAGTTGTATTTATGAATATTTATGAATCATGTATTTATGAATCTTGCAATTATTATTTTCTTTTAGTTTACTGGAAACTCATGAGAATTCAATTATGCATTTCATTGAATACACGGACCATTTCCTATTAGATTGCGTGGTAATCTAATGGAAGAACCTTATGAATGCAAAGGTGTGGCATTATCAACGTGAGTTTTTGAAGAACTGACATGAATTGTCAGAATTATCTCACATAGACATCAGATGGCATAATGAATAGTAAGCTCTCGAAGAGCATACTTTTCTCATGAATAGAATTGCAATTTATTCTTTATTCCAGTATTCTTTCTTTACAAGCAATTTTTGAATTACTTAGCCACTTTATGATTAGAATTATTTTTCTTTTCATCTAGAAATCGTGTAGCGCCCAATGGAGGAAATATGCATTGTTGATAGTGGCACAACAAATACCATCTTAAGAGAAAGTCGAAATACTTCCAGCGATCACGAAGAAACATTTGGAAGGATTACGACTATCGCGAAGCGATCACGATATAATAGGCTCGGAAGAGCCACAATTATATTGCCAATGGGTACAACTTTGGTAATTGAAGAAGCCTCTTGTACCCTGAATCAACCCGCACTCTCTTAAGTTTCAAAGATATCGCGCAATGGGTTTCACGTAGAAACCAATGAAGAAAATGGCAAAGAACACTTGTGCATTGTGAAGCCTGAATATGGAAAGATGGTACTAGAAAAATGTCCTCATATGAATCTGGAGTTTGTACTACACGAAAATCAATGCACCTGTGATGCATACTTCTTTGAAGAATTTGTCTTTAGAAGCTCTCAATTATTTGCTTTATGGCATTGTAGATTAGGTCATCCTGATGCGAGATTGATGAGAAATATAGTTAACAACTCACAAGGTCATGGCATTAATGTTAAGAATTTCCCGAATCACGAAGATTTTGTGTGCCATGCATGTGCACCGGAAATTAATAACTAGACCCTCTGTTATGAAAGTGCAACATGAAATCCACTGCATTCTGGAGCATTCGTGGATATTTATGGTCGATTCAGCCCTTGTCGGGCCGTTTGATACTTTATGGTGCTCATTGATGCTTCCTCGAAATGGTCGCATACATGTTTCTTGTCAACAAGGAATCATGCATTCGCAAAGTTGATCTCATGAGATCATCGATTAAGAATGCTTTTCCCGATCATCGCGTGAAGTCCATTCGATTGGACAATGCCTACGGTAATTTACTTCAAGGCATTTGATGATTATTGTACGGCAGCGGGAATAAGCATGAGCACTCACATGCCGCGTCCATCGCCAAAATGGGCTAGTGAAGCACTAATAAAGAGGATTAAGTTCATTGCCGGACGCTCTTGCAGAGTTGTAACTTGCCCAACACTTGTTGGGGACACGCATCTGCACTTGGCCCGCACTCATCAATTATAGACCATCGGCCTACAACATCCATTCACCAATGCAATTAGTGCAAGGGTCATCCGAAGATTTCCCATCTTAGAAAATTTGGTTGTATGGTATATGTACCTATACCACCCCACGGACCAATGGGCCCTCTCATGAAGTCTGGGATATCGTTGGTTATGAGAGTGCATCCATAATCGGTGTATTTGGAACCCATATTGGAGACTTACACACAGGGTCGCCGATTGCATCTTTTGCGAGGACCATTTCCGTCATTAGGGGAAGAATCAACCATTGGATGAAAAATGCCGGAAATAGTATGGCATTCCACCGGATCCTCATGATCCTGCACTAATGAAGCAAATCAAGAAGTCCAGAAGATAATTGATTTTGCGAGAATTTAGCAAATGAACTTTGCTGATCATTTTTGTGATCTCAAGAGCGTGGTTAAGTCGCATGTACCAGCAAAGAAATGCACCAGAGAGGGTGGAAATACCAAAAGAAAGCGGAAGGTATCCTCATCTGTTCGGAGGCCTCAAAGAAAAGAGCAGGAGATCACGGCTTCTCAAACCCAAAGTGCGAGACGTCTGGGAAAAGCCAGGCGAAGGACTTACCACACCCAATCACAAAAGTGCCCCAAAGTAAGAAGGGGAGCCGCTTGAGACTCGCCTTTGGAAAGAAGCCTTTGTGGAAAAGGCAATTCCATATTTGAATCTTCCATTGGAAGAAGCCGCGAAATAATGTGTGCACACACATTGGCGGAAAAAACTAAAGGAACTTGCTCTGGAATGGAAATAGCAATGAAGAGCAAGTAGAAGTGCATGAAGCACACCATGTGAAATGGCCATAAATTTTGTAATAATAGGAGAATCTATGAAAAGAGCAACAACCATTGCAAGGTTTGTTGTTCAAGGTTTCACTCAACGTCCTAGGGTTGATTATGAAGAAACCTATTCTCCGGTCATGGGTGGAATTACCTTTAGATACTTGATCTCAATGGCAGTCAACTTGAAGTTGAAAATGAAACTAATGGATGTTGTCACATATTTGTATGGAAACTTGGATTAGGAGATATACATGAGAAATCTGCGGAAGGTATCCCTATCGAACCAAGACAGAGCAACAGAAACCTACTGATGTGAAATTGGAGAAATCACCAGTATGGGCTAAAACGATCGGGAAAGAATGTGGTACAATCGTTTGAGTGACTTTCTCTCGCAGAAAGGCTACGACGCAATGAAGATTGTCCATGTGTATTTATACAACGATCCACGAATGGATTTTGTATAATCTCCGTCTATGTAGATGACTTGAACATCATTGGGACGGATGAAATTGAAGAAACATGCACATACTTGAAATCTGAGTTTGAAATGAAAGACTTGGGTAAAACCAAGTTACGTTTAGGCTTACTGTGCTTGAACATGTCCAAGGCGGAATCTTGGTACACCAAGCATCCTACACGCAGAAAGTGTTGGAGAGATTTGGCTTTGAAAAGGCATACCCCGCATAAAGACCCCAATGGTTGGAAGGTCACTCCAAGCACCTAGACACAGGCCTAAAGAAGAGGGGAGGGAAGTCTGGGAGCTGAATTCCCATACTTGAGTGCAATTGGAGCGCTCATGTACCTTTAGAATAGCACTAGGCCAGGACATTATTGCGTTAGCCAAGTGAATTTGCTAGCACGGTACAATGCGGAACCCACCAAAAGGCATTGGAAAGGGTGAAGGACATCTTCCGTTACCTTCAAGGAAGCAAAGACCTCGGTTTGTTTCTGAAGAAACAATGAATTGAATTTAGTTAGCTACGCCCGATCTTTGAGTACCTATCGGACCCGCATCGGCAAGTCTAAGCTGGGTATGTTTTCCTTTTATGTGGAACAGCAATTTCTTGGAAATCGTCTAGCGAGACTCTTGTCTCGACATCGACTAACCACTCGTAAATCATTGCATTGTATGAAACCTCTCGAGGAATGTGCATGGCTTGAAGAATGGTTCACCACATCCAAGTCATGTAGTCTGACATGGAACAAACCCCCACTATTATCTATGAAGATAATGCAGCTTGTGTTGCACAAGTACAAATGGGATATGTGAAGAGTAACCTTACAAAGCATATCAACCCCAAGTTCTTTTATGCTCATGAAATGCATAAGATGAGCGAGATAAAGATCTTGCATACTAAGTCGTGTGAAAATCTCATGATTTATTCACTAAGTCACTCCCGGCATCTTCCTTTGAAAGATGTGTTAGAGGAATCGGGATGTTGAGGCTTAGAAGTGCGATTCCGAGGAGAATTTTCACATACCTACATAAATCTCAAACATGAAGTTTGAGTACCCAACGTAAATCTTGAAGATTAACATTGAAGTTTGGGTGGATTGTACTCTTTTCCTTAAGTAAGTTTTTAGTTGAAGTTTTCTTACATAAGGTTTTGATGAGGCAATCCAGTGCAACACAAACAAGCGTATGCTATGTACTCTTTCTCCAATTATTTTTCCCACTTTGGGTTTTATGGAGTTTTAATGAGGCATACTTCTCGCGGTGAAGAAGTCCAAGGAGTGTTAGGAAGCATTCGTGATCCGATATGGACTCTTCGCTTATCTCTACAGAACTGGCTATATATAGGAGGCGGAGTCACCCATTTATCAGCATCTGAAGACATAAAAGCGAGCCGTTCCTCCTCATATTGTGTCTCTCGCCCTCTCTTTCTGTTCTCTGGTTTAGATCTATTAGGCAACCCCGGACTATTCGATAGCGAGGTTGTCTAACAGTTTGGACTAAAACAGAGAGAGAACCACGTCGATGGCAGACCTCTCACTCCGGACTTTGGAGCGAGCTTCCAGTTCGATGCAGAGCAATATGCATGCTCATGCTTCATGCAAAACGGAGGGACCACCTCCCTGAACATCACCATCATGCCAAGTGATTTGCACAAGCTGCCGCGTAAGTGGTTTGCACGGCTGGACGGATGCCGAAGCTTTGCATCTGACATTGATACAAAAAAATGTATCGGCAAAGTGTAATTGGAAGCTCCTGGACCAAAATCCTAACGCGTACCGCCGAAAAAAAAAATCAAACAAGTTTTTCAAGGGGCTGTCACACTGGCCTGTTTGGATCCATTAGCAGCTAATAGTTAGCTAGCTAATAGTTCCTATCTAATATTAGCCAGCTAACTATTAGTTGGAGGGTGTTTGGATCCATCAAGCTAATATGTGGCTAATAGATGCTATTGTCCACAATACCCATGCTATTAAATGCTATTGGTGGTAGACGCGAAGGGTATTTTGGTTAAATACCACATATTAGCTGCTATTAGCTGGGTTTAGCTAGCTAATGAGATAACCATTAGCTAGGTGCCCAGCTAATAGTTAGCTGCTAAAAATTAGCTGATATCAGTTAACAAAAGGCCCATTCACCATGTATGTGTCAGCAAAGGCTTTACCGACAGATATCCAACGGTCGCAGCAATCAGCAAAGGCTTTGCCGACACATATCCAACGGTCGCAGCAATCAGCAAAGGCTTTGCCGACAGATAATTTTCACCAAGTATCCCAGGGTATCCCAGGCATACAATTATTACTAACAAGAACGTCGTACAAAGGATCATGCTACAAGAACTAGAGAATTTTTACGATGGATTATATTGGTAGTATATAGTGTGCAGTAGAAATTAGATTTAAGGGTATTTCTACTACTGTACTACCAGATAAAGTATAAGTAAACGCTAGTTAATCTGATCCATTAGATCGAACAGAATGAATGGTCCATATTTAATTGTGTACCGTATAAGAGCTCTTGTTATATTAGACACTAGTGTTTGCTATCAGCAAACTTCCATTTTGTTCATGTAGCAATGAATTCCTCTGAATATCCAATTTTGACATTATATTTCTATCTGGTTCTTTTCACAATATAATTTCCAATTTCTCTACATATATACCGGTGAACCAATGACCTAGCTGGTTCAATTACTGGCCCGATTTTAATATCTATGGGTGTATCAGGAGTTCAGGAAGCATCATGAACTCGATGTTTTTCTCCATTGAAGATGCAGTTGTTCTGTTCTTCCAGATGGACCACATTGTGACAAGGATGATTGAGCATAACTGCACAAGCTTCCTCGTAGGCGTTGATAGACTCGTTGCAGAGCTGAGGTCAGCCATTCCAACACAGTGTTATCGCTTATCAATGTTATGTGTTGTTGCCCTAGTAGAGATGAAAAGATGGACTATTCTAATGGGCTTTGTCGATTGGTATTATGATCTTTGATATTGTCCAACTAGGCACATTGTCGTCCGATCAGCAAATCTTCTGTCTTTCAATCATGATGAGCCAATGAAGCCCAATTTTTAACAACATCAACATGGTTGTTTGTATATATCTTAGGTTTTGCAAAAACCAGATTTTGTTAAGTTAGACTTGGCGTCTAACAAGATAACAAGTTGTTTTGTTAGGGTATATAAAATGGATTACAAGTTTTGATTTCTATTAGCACTCAAATTATAGGTTTTGTAATAAACCACTCCAAGCTATCGTTTTGTTTTGGCCAAATAATGTTTTCACTAATCAGTTAATAAATTAAACCATGTATTGCTAGAATTAACACAAAAATGCATTCCAGAAAAACTTATTTTAAAAAAATAGGATCAAAATGATAAGTTTAATTTGTTAATTGATTTTATGTAAACATGTTCTTGGGTGGTTGTTAGCCATGCAGATTTTAAGTTGTTAGTTGTTTACAATAGTATTTAATGGGAATGTTGTTTGGCTAAAATTAGTTTTTAGTTAAGCTACTATTTAGATCTTTTAGTTCTGTGTTTTCTTTAAAAAAAGGTAGAGAAGGTTTTTCACAAGAGCTCTTTTATAGTAACCGTTTATTCTTTTCGATCCAATGGATCAGATTAACTAGAGTTTACTTATACTTCATCTGGTGGTAGAGTAGTAGAAACACCCTTAACAAATCAACGGTTAGATGCAATTTCTACTACACATTATATATTATCAGGATAATGCACCGTAAATTTAAGATTTCACAAAACTCATAACTGTGAGTTTTGGGGAAACAGTTTTTTTTTTTTTTTGTTATTATGGTTTTATTCTAATCCAACCAAACTAGGATCTAGGTGGTTAGACTCCTAAGCCAGTATAGCTAAATCTGAATTTGCTTATACTCAAGATACAAACAATCCCATAGTATATCATCTTCTTCTCCTGTTGAATTAGCTTACATAAAAGATGGCAGGACTAACCGAAATCCTTAGTCGAGCTGGATGCATATATATCTTGTATCTTGACAAAATAGAAGGCATCATGCATGGATCCTTTGCGTTCACATTATCATACCCATCTAAGTTCCATATCTTGTTCATGGTGGATGCATGCTTCCATATGTTGATATGCATATAAATCTTACATTCAATTGCAATTGATCTGGGCCATTTGGCACAACTCAATATATAGGCAACCCAAGAATTGAAGGTGATTCCATATATAAAAAGTATGGTTTCCACAAAAATTAAATCCATTCCTAAGTAACAATCAATAGAAAGAAATAACATTATGAGCTAAATTAATTTCAAACATAACAAATGCACTATTGGAAACAAATTAAAGTATTCCAAAAAATAATAAGCACAACATCCACTATAAAAACATCCTCCATCCATCGCTAATTCCCTGGTCCATTGCATTGATGAATTCTACTATACAGGGTGGATGACTCCACAAATGAGCATAGCCCTGCATTGTTGGTGCTCAATATACTACTGCTCCCTTCCTTTACTCATTTGGAACATTTTAAACACATATTAATTAGTCTCTCTCATTCCCTTCAACGCTCCAACGGATTCCCTTCAGCATTCCTTTCGTGAAGAGATTCTCTCTCCCATTCCCTCTAGCAAGGGATTCTCTCTCCTTTCCCTGTACAATTCTCTTTAAAGGGAATCTGTTGGAGATGAGGGGAAATAAAGGGAATGGGAATAAGGAAAGGGAACATGGAAGGAAATGAAATGAAGGGAATATGATTGGAGATGGTCTTAGAAGGGGATTCTCTCTCCAATCCCTACATAAATTCCCTTGAGGGGGTGCTGTTGAAGATAGTAGGAAATAAAAGGAATGAATATGAGGAAGAGAATAAGGAAGTGAATGGAATGAAGAAAAATTGCTGGATATAGTCATGAGGTGCTTGGATGAACTGGATTGTTTTGGGGGTGTTTTTCCAAGCGGATGAGTCATGAGTGCTTCGTTGTAAATCCCCGCCCAAACTACATCAAAATCAAAACCACTTTGCATTCGTATCTCCTCAACCCAATAATAGTCCACCTCATCGAGAGGCCTTCCCCAACCCTGCCCGGCGTCCGCCGCTGGGCCCGCAACCGATAGAGAGCCATCGCCTCTCCACCACCACCGCCAAACTGTCTTCCGCGTGAAACTATATATGGTACAAGGACTTGGCGAATTGCTTGCCGTGGAGAAGAAGCTATCTAAACATCGCGTGAAACAAACCTTGGAGATATAACTATCCAAACTACAGCAGAAGCAGGTGCTTCAAGTACAGCAGGCTCATACATAACTATCCAAACTACAGCAGAAGCAGCAGCCACAAACGGTCCACATTGCCTTTCGCCTCGCCCACCATATTGCCCAGCATGTAACAGCGAGCGTCTTCTTGCGGCAATTCCTTTATACATAAAGAAAAGCCAATCCTTGGGGGGTTCCTGATGCTCGTGGTCGCAATGAGCTCCGTTAAGTCTTCGTCAATCAAATCCCAAACACACCGCGACATTGTGCAGTAAAGCAAAGCGTGATCCCCGGTGTCATCATCATCGGCTAGTTGGTCGGCAGCGAACGTGCAGCAGCTGGTAAATCTGTTGGATTTCGAGTTAAAACCTAAGAATTCCCAAAGTCCTCCTGATGCAAACAGGCCTTGAGAATTTGTCTCGAACCTGGCCTGCAGGACAGCCAGCCTGACAAAGCCTGGAATGCAAGTTTTTTTAGGAGGACTAGATTTGAGAAGCATGTTTGGCCAGCCCATGTTTGCTATGTTTTTAACGGCCGGTGACCTGATTGGGCTGAAGAAAGCTAAGCTAGTGGCACTCATGCTTCGCACACGAGCGTCGTTCTAAACGTGGTCAATGTACCGGGAGCCTTGAGATAGAAAATATCTCTCAGGTTCTCCTATATATGATCCTATCTAGGATAAGAATGGGTCGCAGAGGCAATTGATGGTAAAGTTTTTTCATGCAAGCGATGAAGTGATGAATAACAGAAACCTAGC
The DNA here is from genome assembly GCA_036346355.1 of Rhipidocladum racemiflorum. NCBI lineage: Eukaryota > Viridiplantae > Streptophyta > Magnoliopsida > Poales > Poaceae > Rhipidocladum > Rhipidocladum racemiflorum. Next base: position 25,981,559 of record CM070572.1, read on the forward strand.
TGCACTACTCTGCCCGGAGAAAGCACGCCTGCAGGTCTGACCAAGCAATATTGAAAGCATCAAGGCTCGAGCGATACTCTGCACATGCCGAGCCACGGCCCACCCTTCACTCCCATTTCCCTCGCAGTTGTCAGCATTTTTCGTTCGCATGAGGATGGGATCAAAGAACTTGCCCGTAAAGCATAGATAGGTATACGGAAAAACCAAAAAAAAGTATGTGCTGTTATCCTTCAAAAAAAAGCATGTGCTGTTAAAACTGTAACGGACCGTATTTTCAAGAGGACGTTTAAATACCACAACAGCTACCCAGAAAAATTAGTTGTCGGGAACCAAGCATTCATTGCCAGACAACAGATGAATTTAAACATTTTTATTGAATATAAGGCCTAACGGCCGAGTTTCTTACAAAAGGAGGCGCAGCTGGGCCCGTGTAGATTACATCCAAAACACCGCACAGGCAGGCCTGAGCAAAAGACTAAAACCTTAAAACCAAACCAACTTGCCATCTACGAACTCTTGATAAACGCCAGCTTCTTGAAACTCTGAAAGTGTTGGGTTAAGCAAGGGTGAGTACACAACCGTACTCAACAAGTCGCACAAAAAAAATTCTGAATACTACATGCAAGGATTTTCAAAGGATGGCACAGGTTTAACTATTTACGTGGATGCACTTTTATTTCCAAGTTCATTTTACATTTGAAACACAAACTATAAATAGTAGTAAATGGGGGTCATTCGTAAAGTCATCGCCATTAAGCCATATTCTCAAATTCCAAAGAACTACTTGAGCTTGGATACGGGATTCACCCCAAATCAAACTTAGCTTCATTAACCGGAAGCACGGTGTATTCGAATACCATTAACTTGACTCTGCAGAGCTGCTCAGCTTTACCCACAAGATATCAATGACCGTTAACGCCACACGTGAATTACATGCAACTTAAATGCATGTGGCCCGGCCAAGACCATCACAGCCTTTTGATTGAACATTCCCATAATAGCTCCTACTCGATAGGTCCTTGGACCCACTGTTCCTGGGACCCCACTGGCCAACGCAGGAGCCACACTCCAATATGAGTGGGCACCTACAGTTGTGAGGACCGGCGAATGACACCTCATTCCCGTCCCACCAAACCCTTCAGTCATTCCCCTACCAGGAATGTTGATCCCTATTCTCCTCACTGAGAATGATACCACCTAGCATGTAGGTATTCCTATAGGATGAACAATGTACTGAGCTATGTCGGAGGCGGTTCAACTAACCAACCCGACTTGTGGTTGAGCGGGATCTTACGTTATTTACTTTGCTCAAGGGGGTTTAACCTTATTTTGCCAAAGACTAAGCCATTTAACCATTCACGAATCAATCCGATACCCACTGTACCAGCCACCAAAACCAACCATGGTATTAATCATCAGCCGGGGATAGAACTCACATCCACCTCGTGGCTAGTCTAATACTGTGCCCCTGACTGTAGCACATTTAAATACTCTGAGCCAACTGCTCGCCAACATTTTATTTCTCGCTTAAAGATTTTGAGTAAGACTAATACAGTTAATATTTAACTAAGGTGTGTATAATAATTAACTAGGGTTATTCAAGGTTTAATAAGGATCATCAATGCCAATGAGGCTAATTGCGAATATGGGTATAATTATGTTGCATGTCATTCTAAACAATTGGTTTTCAATGATTCAACATATAATTAAAATAATGTGATATAAATTTAATACTATAATATTATAAATAATTGGGTCCAACATGATCGAGGACGTGCGGCTTGCCTTGTTGTGAGGCGGGGTCGGCCAGGTCGTAGTCGACGTAGTCGTACGTGGCTCTTGTCTGGGCTGGCTCCTGCTACGGGAATTGCTCTGGCTCCGAGTACCGCACGTAGGTCGGATCTAGCGTGGAAAAACAAAACAATAAATAAAAAGAAAAGAGAAAAACAAGAAAGAGGAAAAACAGAGAAAGAAGGACCGGAGAGAGGGTTGAAGGGCAAATTGGGTATCTATGGAATTTTAGGAACTTCAACTGGCAAAACAGAGGCTGTATTTGGACTTAGTGGGTCGAAACAGTAAAGATGGTGTATTTTGGCATCTTTTTTTTAGTTTTCAGGAATTTTGGAACCTTTTGGATTAATTAAAGGATTTATCGAATTTAAAACAAATCCGAAAAGAAAAAGAAAAGCAAAAACAGTAATGGACCATGCTCGGGCTGAGCCCAACCGGCCGAACGGCTCAAGGCCAAACGCGCGCACACGAGGAAATGGGCCGGCCTGGCCAGCGGGGCCCGCTTGGTGGTGAGACGGTGAGGCCGACAAGTGGGCCCGACGAAGCGGTGGCTGGAGCGGCAAGGCGCAAAAAAGTGGGCTGGCCGGTGGGTCCCCCTGCGCAGAGAGAGAGGGAGGCATAGAGAGATTGAGGGGTTAGGGTTCGCCTCGAGCGGGTGAGCGGGGCGGCGGCGTGGGGGCGATTTGGCGTCGGTGCTGGGAAAGAAGAGCGGGCGGTGGGTGAGGTTAGGGAGGCGAAGGGTTAGGTTAGGGTTAGGGCTAGCTCGGGGGCGGGGAGTGAGTGGTGGCGGGGGCTTGGTGCCAAAGAAGAAGGGCAACGGCATGGCCTTCGGCCGGGGAGGAGAACGAAGGGGGGGCTCACTGAGGAAGACGAAGGGCGGCGCGAGGGAGATGAGGCGGTGTGCGTGGCTTTTATAGCCGGGCACAGCATGGGCGCGAGGCGGGGATGACGACGGGGCTGATGGCGCAGGGGATGGCGAGGGGCAGTTGACCGGCGGGTTGCGCGGAGCGAGGTGGGGAGGTGACGGGGGCAGGCGAGCGCGAGCGGTGAGGTGAAGGTGATGCGCGTCGACGGGACTTGCGACGACCGAGCAGAGAGGGGAGCAAGCGGGGATGACGCGAGGCGAGCATGGCATGGCGCGGGCTGGGGCGATTGGTTGCGGCCGGCGAGGATGAGGATGACGCACATGAGGACGATAGGAGCAGGCGCGCGACAAGACGCGGAGACCGGGCGGAGCTCGAAGGACCGAGCAAGCGGGCTGCGACCGGTCGTGAGGGAGGAGGCTGGCGGACCAGCGGTCCGAGCGAGGAAGACAGGTAAGTTCTCAACCACTCCAACCCAAAATCCAAATCTCATATCAAAACCGAATTAAACACGAATTAAGCTTCAAATTAGGGTTTGGATTTGCTTTTGAAATTTTTGGGGGTGTTTCAAAAACTGGTTTGAAACTAATGTCAGAAGAGGCACTGTGACTTCTGTGAGACAATTGAGAAAAAAAAAATGACCTGATCATTGATGTGTTCAACAGAAATCGTGTAAACTTTTATGCATCTTCTATCAAGAAAAATTGTATGAATTTTATATCAAGTGAATGGATAAATAATTACTATCTATTTTTTATTTATGCTTTAATATTTATATAATTTTTTTAAGAAAATACCCAGAAAGACTTTTTGTTTTACTCAGTAAAGTGAAAGCTGAAAAGCAATATCAAAGAAAAAGAAGAGGAGAAGCGTTAGCCGCTAGCGAGCTAGACGTTTAGACAACGAGTGCTCTACGGGGAAGGCCTCTCCGCCGTTGGTTTACGCCCCCACACTTTCACTTCACGCCGCTCTCGCCATCACGCGCCGCTACCCCACCTGGCGGGCCGCAACGCTCCCTCGCCCGAAACCGACGCTTTCCGGGAGGCACCGAAGCGCGATCGCCACCGCAAAACCCCAGCCCGCCCGATCGAAAAGGGCCTCGCCACCTGTGCGCAGTGGATGGACTGACGCGCAACGGCCTCTGCCTCGCTCCGCCGCCCGTGCACGCCACCTCCCCCCGGCCTCGCCAACTCACGCGCGTTGCCCACACGGCCACACCACACCACACCACACTGCCACTCTCGCGTGAAGGGCTGAAGGCTCTCCTCCTCTCTGCGTGCTATATAGCGCCCCCTCGTAATTCTAGCATCACCCAGCGCCCGCTACGCTCCTCATTTCGCTGGGAGTCGCCGCCGTTGGGTTTACGCAGAGGGTGAGCGCGGGGTTGGTTGGTTGGTTCGATCCGATCCGGTTGCGGCAAGATGGCAGCGCCGGCGTCTGTGGTTTCCGGGGCGGGGCTCGGCGGGGCCGTGCGGGTTCCTCGCTCCGGCGGCGCGGAGCGGAGGAGGCGTGGGGTGGAGCTGCACTCGCCGTCGCTACTCCTCGGCCGCAACAATGGCCCCTGCTTCCCTCGTAATGATCCGCGACACCTTGCTCGCTCCCTCCCTCCCTCTCTGGCTAATTCCGTCGTCTTCGTCCTTGGCCCGTCGCGCGTCTCGATCCGACCAACTGTGTCAGACTTGGGCTATGTCGCGATCTTACTTCGCTGGTGTGGTCGTGCATTTAGGTGCCGTTCTCGTCGGAGGTTCCGGGAGGCGCGTGGCCATGCGCGCGGCGGGCGCGTCCGAGTGGGTGATGGTCCCTGAGGGCGAGAACGACGGGATGCCGTCTTCCGCCGGTGCGGTTCAGTTCGAGTCTGATGATCTGCAGGTGCGTGATATATCATGCCCTGAGAATACTGGTACTACCACACTTGCATGGTTCGCTCTGGAAATACGTGTCTAGTGCTATCTAACGAAATGAGATACCAAATAATTGCTGAATTCCATACGTATGTTGCACTACGTCCTCTTTCATGCCTCAATGTGTGCGCAATTGCGTTTGTGTGTGTGGATTTCTGTTTCGTACCGGGATTCTGTTCTTGTTAGTACTTATCTGCATGATAATTGAGATCTAGGTCCCCCATATTTGACGCCACAAAGGATACAAGTTGGATGGATTTACATTTTGTCTCTTGGACATCGTTCTAGGTACCATTCATCGATGATGAATCAAGTACGGAGATTGGAGCTCAAGTTAATATTGGGTCTTCAGAGACTACTCAGGCAGCTGCTAAGGAGAAACCACGAGTTGTCCCACCACCAGGAGATGGACAGAAAATATACCAGATTGACCCAATGCTGCAAGGCTATAAATACCATCTTGAGTATCGGTATGCCTCGGTTCTACCCCTGTGCGCTTTAAGATATTCCGGTCTTTCATAACATGTTAATGGCTGCTTGATGTGTCACGAGACTCTTGAAGTTTATGTTCACTCTTGCATAGTCATGGTTCTGAGGGTAGGCTGGTTTAGCGTTGATGGGACTGTAATAGAACAAATGTATTATAGGATGTATCACAACTGCAATATAAATTATGTACGTTGATAATTACCAATTCTAATAGGCTAAAGTGATGACAATATATGGTATAATTGGCTCTATATTTTGCTTTTGTCTGCCAACTGAACAACAACTTCGTTTCCTTACTTTTGTATTGATGTTATAAGGTGAAATCCGTATGTTCATATTGAACTCGACTAGCAATCTCATTATGCCTTAATGGATCAAAAACAGTTACAGCCTATACAGGAGAATACGTTCAGACATTGACCAGTACGAAGGAGGCTTGGAAGTATTTTCCCGCAGTTACGAGAAATTTGGATTTAATCGCAGGTAAAATTTATTTACTAGATAAGTATGTATCTCCTTTGCCTATATATATAAAAAATAACTTAGCATATTCATTCCTCTTCCCATGTAGTGCGGAAGGTATCACGTACCGAGAATGGGCTCCTGGAGCAAATGTATGTTCTTCTGATAGTTTTATCATTTACCCAAGTGCTAGACTGTACTAGTTTCATCTTTCAACTACTTGTGATTAATTACTGTTCCTTGGATATCCTAAGATGTTGCAGATTGTATGGATTTTGTACCTCCCAAAGGAATAGCATATCGAACTTACATAACTATCTTTATTAATAACTGACGCCTGCTTCCAATTGCAGTCTGCAGCGCTAGTAGGTGACTTCAACAATTGGGGTCCAAATGCAGACTGTATGAGCAAAGTATGTCTATAACTTCACAAATATTCCATCTTCTCTTTGTAGATTAGTTTGTGCTGATCTGATTATCTATTTGAATTAGTTTTGGCATAGACTTTATATGTACTCTAGAGTTGAGCCATATATATAATATGGTTGCTCTTCTATATTTTGTTATTGTCCAAACTTTATAGATGAAAGTGCCAATTAAATTGACTGGGCTCTGTTCATTCACTTGACTGTTGCCATGAGTCCACTACTAGACATCAATGTTGAGGTTGCTTTTGTCTTAGGATGCTGATAGTGAATGCGTGCATGTTGCACATAGATTGTTATGTTCTCAAATTCTTGATATCTTCTACAGTTTATGTGGTCATATGACAGGAGTAGCTGAGTAGTTTTACATAATAATGATGGACCTGGAGTGTGCGCACTTCATAGTTCATGAACCTTAGATCCCTGTGATTGATAAAGAGTTACTAATGCTCATATCCAATGTAATTTTTTTCAGAATGATTTCGGTGTTTGGGAGATTTTTCTGCCCAACAACGCAGATGGTTCACCACCTATTCCTCATGGCTCACGAGTAAAGGTTGTTCTTTCTTCTTCTTGTCAAGTGTTTTCAGCTCATGAGCATGTCCTGTATTACTCAGCAGCTCTTTCGATCATCTAGGTGCGAATGGATACACCATCTGGGATAAAGGATTCAATTCCTGCCTGGATCAAGTACTCTGTTCAAGCCCCAGGAGATATACCATACAATGGGATATACTATGATCCTCCTGTAGAGGTACATCCTCCGTCTTCTGTACTTCTTCTCATGAAGCCTCTGAAGTGTTCTTTCAAGCTGTGCAACTTTCTATTTGCTGTTGGCATCTTTGCTTGCCAGTGATTAAAATTCTTTACATGAATATGCAGGAGAAGTATGTATTCAAGCATCCTCAACCTAAACGACCAAAATCATTGCGGATATATGAAACACATATTGGAATGAGCAGCCCGGTATTTCACCTTTACCATTTATGATGCTAGCTATATGCAGTTCAAATTAACTTACATGTTGTTGCAATGATATTTCGATATTGTTAGCCTTGGCTTCCTTTTCTAAGCTGATGAGTAACTGCAGTAATATCTTGATTTCCTATGCTACTTTGTTAATTCAATCAGAAAATGTAATTCCAAGGCAATCTAGAACTAGTTATCCAGGAATGGTGTTGTCTTAATTCAAATATGGTGTTATAAAAGTTAGAGAAAAGTGTTAGATTTTGTTGCCAAAAGATTGTATCTATTAGTTCAAAACTTTATATTGATGTAATTTTGGATATTTAATCTGTTGCTACTACAAGTTTATATATTTTCCATCATTATAGTAACATGTTTGAAATAAAATGTTTAATTAACCATGTTTTTAAGTCTCACATGGTCACACCATAAAAATAGTCAATAACACAACTGTCTCCCATCTTTCCGCATAAAATGTGTATATTTCTTTCGAACCAAGAAATTGTTGTATATAGATGTTCTTTCATTAATTCATTTTTCTTTTTTTTTCTTTCTAAATTATGCTTGCTGGCGGCACTATTATATGTACACTTGTATAATTACTAGTTTCCTTTTACGATCAGGAACCTAAGATCAACACATATGCAAACTTTAGGGATGATGTGCTTCCAAGAATTAAAAGACTTGGATACAATGCGGTGCAAATAATGGCAATCCAAGAGCATTCATATTATGGAAGCTTTGGGTATTCTCTGGATCCATTCTGCTTTTCTTTCTTGTCTTTATAATTTATACCTATTTCAGTTTAACAACTCTGTGCTTTCATCTTTTGTATTCCTTCCTTCTTTCTTTCCTTTATTTTTTATGTTAGAAACTGTTGCTTCTCGCTATCTTTCAACTACTTCTTCCTGTGTTCTCATTCAGAGTAGCCATCTTATCACTGATCGAGTTTATTTTGACATTCCGGAAATGTAACCGATTTGGTTTGGTCTCCTATAAAGAACTGTGTTTGCATGCACACATAACAATAATGTTACATACATATTAACTATCTTTGTAGAAGGATGATAGTAAGCTCCACCATATTAGCAGTATGATATGGAGCAGCAGCAGATTAGTATTTTAAAATTGTAGGTTAGTAGTTTCAGTTTATTTGTAGCACGCAAGGAAGGGATTAGATTAGTTAGGATTGAGATAAAGATTAATTCCTTTAAATTAGAGATTGCTTTCTTATGGCCCAAGTAATTCATCCCTATAAAAGGGATAGCATGTATCCATTATCAAGCAATTAATAAACCAGAATTTAGTTAGTACTAGCAGGCGGCAAGTTTCCCGATCTGAAACCCGGTGATTGCTTCCGGCTAAGAGACAAGTTATCCAAGGCCGTAACATCTTGGCATCAGAGCACGACGCTCCTGGTATCATGGCTGACAGCCCTGTTTCCACGCTGGAATTCGTGGAATTCAAGAAGGCAACTGAAGAGAAGATCATCAACATGCAATCTTCAATCAACGAAGTGAAGAGGTTGCTGGCACATATCACGTCTGTCCTGCTGGCCATGATGCCAATATCTTCTCCTCCCTTGCAGGCGCCGGTGACATCAGCTATTCCACCGGCAACTTCACCTCCCTTGAAGCCGTCGGTGACGCCAGCTGCTCCACCGGCATCTTTTCATCCCCGCAGGCACCGGGGACACCAGCCAATCCACTAGTATCTTCTCATCCTCTGCGCGGCCATCTGCTCCAGTGCCCGTACAACGCCTAGGTCTTTCGGCCTCCGCGCCGCCGCCCTTTTGGTGACCCGCCTTCGAGCCGCCGGCCACCTTTGACATTGGGCTCTCTCTCCGAGGCCACCTCGCGCCTTCGCTACAACCTCAGCTACTTCGTCCGGCGACCACGTTGCCTGCCTCAAGCTCCGCCCGACGCCTCGGTAGCGCCGTTCCATCGGCACCGATGTCTGCCAAGCTCCCGACGCCGGCGCGACCTCCACTCCTTGCGGCACGCGCTCTGCCCGCCGTCAGCCACTCAGCCCTACGTGGCCGCCGTGCCGCTGCCTAGGTATCTGAGACAAGTCTTTGCTCAGCTGTGTCATTCATGGCCAGCGGCATCAGTCCGAGCTTGTGGACAAGCTCGTTTTGGAGGAAGAGAGATGATATGGATCAACAGCATATTAGTATTTTTAAATTGCAGATTAGTAGTTTCAGTTTATCTATCATGCAACAAAAATCTTGTTCATGCACGGTGAACAGTACCGTGGTACTGTAGTACACAAGGGAAGCGGCACCGTATCACGCAAGGAAGGGATTAGATTAGTTAGGATTGAGACAAGATTAGCTTCTTTAAATTAGAGATTGCTTTCTTACGGCCCAATAAAAGGGATAGCATGTATCTATTATCAAGCAATCAATAAACCAGAATTTAGTTAGTAGTAGCAGGCGGCAGGCTTCTCGATCTGAAACGCGGTGATCGCTTCCGGCTAAGCGACAAGTTATCCGAGCCCGTAACACAGTATAACTCGTGTGCATCAGAATTCATACTGGTGTCCTTCCCATTGAAATAAGATTCAACTCATTTTTTTATCGCAAATTCTGCCTTTTCTTTTTTGATAACCAACACAATCACATTGATTAGTATTTTGTTACTTTTATTGCAGGTACCATGTTACCAATTTCTTTGCACCAAGTAGCCGTTTTGGGACGCCAGAAGATTTAAAGTCTTTGATTGATAGAGCTCATGAGCTTGGTTTGCTTGTCCTCATGGATGTTGTTCATAGGTACTTAATAAGTTGCTGATTGTTAACTGATCATTCGTATTATTTCAAATATTGTTCATTTTGAAGTTGAATACATTCAATACCTTTTTAGGTCAGTGTTCTGATGTAGTTTCTTGAAATTTTATTTTAGGTCACCAGTTTTATGTTTGTGAGGTCCCTTCTTTTGCCGGCCGTTTTCCGTGTGTTTTTGTGTGGTGTGGCAAATAAGATATTTGTTTTGACTTGATTTAATGGCTATCATGAAACAGCTCATGTTTAATATACAATTGTAAATGAACTCTAGAAGCTTATGTATAATATTATAGCTTATCAGATTTTGTTTTTTAGGCTCTTTTATTCTGAATGTTTGCCTGTTCATCTGCAGTCATCTTTTATCATGGTCTAATCTTTTGTGATCTAATTTTCTGTAATTTTCTTTCCTTCTTTCTTCCCTTTGGTAACTTTTTATTGCTACTGGAATTTTTGCACTGAGAATTCTAACAATTTAATTCAGCAAGCATTTAAGATTAACTGAAATCTTAGGATGTTTTTTCAATTTATTATGCTGTGTAAGCTTTTGTAAAATCTAAACGTTTTTTGTTCTTTTTCACATTAGTCTTGATTCTTTATTTCAGTTTTGGTGGCCTTTCTTGTGGATTGGAATGATGAAAGCATCATCTAGTTTCTCCAAGCAGTTATAAGTACATTTTACATGTCAAGTGTGGTCAGTCACTATGAAATATAGAAATATATGAAGTTATTGCTTTGCGGACAGAAGCAATGATGTCTGAGGAAGAACAGGTGACGTATTATGCCATAAGTCCTACAAACCAAAGGAAGAAAAGAGAATCACTGGATATTTTCCTTAGTGAAAGAAAGAATGCTCCAAGAGGCAATATATAGAATAGAGATACCAATATGCATGACTATCTTTCCACTTGTTTTCATACTTAATTATTTGTTAGTGTATATGTAGATGAGATTGATTTAAAACTATTGGACGTCTTTGTTCAAAGCCCTTTTGGTTGTATAGCTTTACCTTCAGGATGAGATTGATTTTAACTCGATATCCTGTTTGATTCACTCAAGCCCCCGTTGTTACATAGCTTTACCTTTGGTTTTCTGTTTCCTACAGTCATGCGTCAAATAATACCCTGGACGGGTTGAATGGTTTTGATGGTACAGATACACATTACTTTCATAGTGGTTCACGGGGCCATCATTGGATGTGGGATTCTCGCCTGTTCAACTATGGGAATTGGGAAGTATGGAACAAGATAACTCCTATTGCCATCTATTATGTATTCATCCTCATTAATTTGTCTATATATCTTCTAACATTTTTATCTTTATACAGGTTATAAGATTTCTACTTTCCAATGCAAGATGGTGGCTCGAGGAATATAAGTTTGATGGTTTCCGATTTGATGGTGTGACCTCTATGATGTATACTCACCATGGGTTACAAGTAATGTATCGCTTGATTTCCATTACTTTATTTTCACTACCTTGGTAATTCTGATTGGGTTACAGCTAAGAATTTTGAATTTTCTATGTTTCCCGTTACCGTATAATATTTTATTACAAGTTCACAACCTATTATTGAATTTTCTAAATTACTGAACTTTATTTTAGGTAACTTTTTCGGGGAACTACAATGAGTATTTTGGCTTTGCCACCGATGTCGATGCAGTTGTTTACTTGATGCTGGTAAATGATCTAATTCATGGACTTTATCCTGAGGCTGTAACCATTGGTGAAGATGTAAGTGATTGAATTTATTTTTCAGTATGAATTTCGCACACATATATTAATTGTGATAATATTTGCAGTCTAGGTTGCTTTATTTTGACAGGAGGTTCATATAAAAATGCTTTATATTTTGAAATGAAGCGCACACTGCTCCCTTACTTTGCAACTACATCAAGTCCAGAGTCATGGACACTGTGTCTTACATGCATATTCTTGTATGAAAATTGAAAACATTATTCTAGAAACGTTTTGTTTGGTCATTTAGCTCCACTTATTGAAACGTGCTTACCAGCTCCTGTTTGTACATAAATTTGCGAGGTCATTCAAGTCATCACTTTCTATGGAATTATCAGGTAGTAAGGTGAGCAAATAGCTATCTGAGACTAGTTACATGCAGAGTTACCGGATTCGCTGCAAACCCTCGCAAATTGCGAACCAAATTCATCGAATTTGAGCCGGTTTAGGGTAAGAGGTTTGTATTCACAGTGGAAATTGAAAGAAAAAGCTTCGTACCACGACTCAGACAAACCGTGTTTCTGATAACTATGGTTACATGTCCGAAGTGATGATATAGAAAGCCATCTTTATACCATATTCAAATAGATGCATGTTACATGGAGTGATAACCTTTCCTTTTCTTGGGGACTACAACTTCGCTGAAAGTCGATTAAATACACATAAATCAGGTTATGGTGGAGCCTGTATGGGCTAGAGGTCTAAAACAGTAGCCAGTTTATGGTGGAGCCTCTATGGGCCAGAGTTCTAGTCTCTAAATAACTATATTCCAAACATAAACAGGAATTTCAAAAAAAAAAAAACTTAATGTTTAAACTGCTCTGTTAGTTATTCGTTTAACCTTTTCAGGTTAGTGGAATGCCTACATTTTCCATTCCTATTCAAGATGGTGGGGTTGGTTTTGATTATCGTCTGCATATGGCTGTTGCTGACAAATGGATTGAACTTCTCAAGTAAGTGTTCAAATATTGGTTAGGGCAGATGGAAATATATAGCTACTGGATATAAGATTTTCTTGTGCACTGTATATGAATATGAATTCAAAATTTTCTCTGCATAGCACTACTACACATGAACTTCCACACGCATGTGCATTAGTATATTGAATTTGGGCATAAAGGGGTTAGCGGTCGTGACTTTGTAGTTTATGTAGTATAACTACAAAAACAAATGCAGTTATCCTTTATTCTGATTTCTGTGTCTATGAAAAAAGGATTGTTCTGCTCTTTGCACCTCCTATTTTTCTCAATTGTTTTGAAACTGTAAAAGGTTGGTGTTTCATGTGCCTTCTGGGGTTCTTTATGTGAAATATGCGGTGTCTGAATTGCAACTTTTATTTTGTACAGAAAAAGTGATCAAGATTGGAAGATGGTTGACATCGTGCACACACTAACAAATAGGAGGTGGTTAGAGAAGTGTATTACTTATGCTGAAAGCCATGATCAAGCACTAGTTGGTGATAAGACTATCGCATTCTGGTTGATGGACAAGGTAATCGCACATCAATTCTCTAAAGTTTACTTATTCTGACCTTAGCTGATACCATAATTTACTTTGTTTGATATATATGCTTGTCTCTTTATGAAATTTATTTGTTATTGTAATAATTATTTCTCTTGATTTTCATTGAGCACGAAATGCAAGCTAGATTCTTGGCTAAGTTGGATAGCTTTAGATTTGTGCACCCTACTTTTCTCGTTTAGTTGCATGCATCTATGATCTCCAGATCCTGTATATATGAAATCTCATGTCCTGGAGCATGATTGCAACCGATACTTATGTCTAGAGAATTCCTATTCTCGACTAGTCCAGTTGTTGTGGCATAGCTGCAGCAGCACGTGCAGGAAGATGAGTCCAATCGGGACAGGGTAGATGAGTACGCCCAGAATTAGGATTAGGCTGCAGATAAGTGGCCGACTAATAAATTAGAGTCCAAGGAGATTAAGAAGTCTAGTCATAGTAGGAATAGTTTTGAAATAAATCAGTCTCCTATCTTCACATTGCTATTCTCAGCCCTTCTAGTTTATCTATCTCTACCTCCACTACCCTTCTCCAGCCATCATGACACCAACACGCCGGCGGTGACCTTGCCCTCCGGTCTCGCATCCCTACAACCTACGCCACAACTCTGCACACAACAATTTAGTATCAGAGCGGAAGATCACAGCCATGGCTTCCGACGCAGACAAGAAGGCAATGGACAACTTGAAGGCGATGATTGCTGATATGAACAAGCAGATGAAGGAGGGTTTTGATGAAGTCCACAAGGAATTGGTGGCTGTTCGTCAAGAGCTATCCGGCATTGATGAGCTCGTCAAGAGCCTGGAAACATTGGGCGGCCTTCTTCACAAACTGGCCGATTTACCCTTGCTAGCGCACAACTCAGGGCCGGGCTCATTGCAGTTGGTGATCGTCACTTGACTGTGGCACTGATCATGCCCACTTTGTCAGCCACACCACCATCATTGGTACCCTCGTAACCTCGTTGCCCATGCTGCCCCATATGGAAACGTTGCCGACAGGATTTACTTTTGTGCAGCAACAGCTCCCTCCCTCATTGCCGCAATTTTCAGCTCCATTTGTTCCTGCTCTGGTGCTCCCTCTCTCATCTTCCTTCCAACATAGATCGCAGAACCTTCTCACGTCGCGCAGCCAACTGCCCCCCTGCGACAAATCACTGCTGCCTCCCCGTTTCCCCGCCGTCGCAAATCGCGCCGCCGCCTCCCCCTTCTTCTGCTGCCATTGCAAATCTTGCCGCCTCACCCTTCTCCTACCGTAGCCGCATATCCCGCCACTTCCCCCTTCTTGCATGTGAGTAGTAAGGGTTTGTGATCGTCTTCAGGAAAACTGGACACACAGTTTGACCTTCAATATTGTTTCACTGTGAGCCTCAATTTCATCCTTTGATACGCGAGGTTACCATGATTTTTCGATTATTCCATATCTTGTCCTATTTTACTTTTGTGTTTCCTACACTGCAAGTTAAATAAACTTTTCCATATCGCTATATACCTTGTCCTATATCCTTTGATACTGCAAGTTTATACGTATATAATTGCCGTATCGCCGGATCCTTGTTCTTTGGAAATTGTGTATCACCGTACCGGTATCGCATATTGGTGATAGTTCTACGATACATAGAATCCTTGTATAATGAATGCTTCCTGGTTGCATAAACTAGTTTGAATACGTAACTCCTACTATGACTAGACTTTTTAGGGCATGTTTGTTTTTGCTTTGGATTCTTTTTTTTTGGAAAAGAAGGTAGGAGCTCTACCAAATCAATTAAGAATGGGTAAATATGCTAGTACAGAAAGAACGTACAATAGGTGGCAAAAAGCACCCGAACCGCAAAAAACAAAACGACCACACAGCGACGCGAACAAAACATAGTGCTGCACGGTTACTCCGCATGAGCACTCCGCGTAGCGAGGTTAAAACAAGCGATGTCTTGGAGGATTTGGATTCTCTAAAAGCTGATTCTGGATTTTGGTTGTAGAGAAGCTGATTCTCTAAAAGCTGAAATCCAAAAGCACATATAAAGTGGATTGTAGATTCTAGTGTATATGGATGGGCTAGATTATGAGAATCGATTCCAAGAATAGGATTGTTTGTTTTTTATTCAGCGTTTGGAACCAGAATCCAGAATCTAAAGCAAAAACAAACAGGCCCTTAATCTTCCTGGACTCTAATTTATTAGTTGGCCACTTATCTGCAGCCTAATGCTAATTCTGGACGTACTCATCTACCCTGTCCTGATCATCAGACCCATCTTCCTTCACGTGCTGCTGCTGCTATGCCACAACACCTGTAAAAACTGTGATTTCCTTGTTTTAATACTTCACTGAGGTTGTGTAACAAATATTTTTCGTGCTTTTGTTTGAGATAATCTTTCTGGTTTAATTGTTCTTAGGCAAATACATGTAGAAGCACAGCATCCCAGAATTTTAATAAAGAATGACACGAGAACCTCATCTGATCTATTAATGCAGGATATGTATGATTTCATGGCTCTGGACAAACCTTCAACACCTAGCATTGATCGTGGAATAGCATTGCATAAAATGATTAGACTTATCACGATGAGTTTAGGAGGAGAAGGCTATCTTAACTTTATGGGAAATGAGTTTGGACATCCCGGTGAGATTCAACCTCTTTGTTGCATGTTGTGTTGTTTGAATCTTAAAGAAACTTTCATTTGACAATTATCTTGTCAAATTTAGTTTTACTATGTTTCAGGAACCAGTTGGCTTTAAGGTTACTGTTCTACCTTTTATTTTGCAGAATGGATAGATTTTCCAAGATGTCCACAAGTACTTCCTAATGGTAAGTTCATTCCAGGGAATAACAACAGTTATGACAAATGCCGTCGAAGATTTGACCTGGTAAATATTCTTTGTGATGTGTTATTACCTTATTATGAATAACAACAGTAACTTCTAGCTCCATTGAGTCAAATTTAGACCTTTTACCTCTTCTCCAGTGATTTGTTCAACAAGGTGCCAATACAATAATTCATCTTGGCATTTACTCTTCTTTATTTTAGTGTTTGGGCAGGACAAGAAATATCGAACCATGCTTTTGTTAAATTTATTGACCGTTAAGAAATTTTCCTTTGTTTTACTTTGTCAGGGTGATGCGGAATATCTTAGGTATCATGGTATGCAACAGTTTGATCAGGCAATGCAGCATCTTGAGGAAAAATATGGAGTATGTACTATTTAGTCTTTACTTTCCATTTCGTTTATGCAAGGTTGAGTCACTAACTCACTATGCTTACTGTTTATACTAACAACATCACATTAATGTTTCTTTATAATCATCTCACTATGTCACTTGGTTAGTCAGCTATAGGTTTCGTAGGATGCTGCAAGGGACCATCATCTAAATCTGATGAACCGATGCACAGCAACAAGCCAGACCCTCCTTTCATATGTCCTGTCTCATTTGGTGCTATATCTATATATTCTAACCCTCTCGATACATCGCCTTTTTGTCATGAAAAATAGTAAAACCACTTGCCTGTGATACATGCTGAATAGAAGAACTATACATTTATACCAGTGAGGCTTGCAGTAAGATAATACTGTAGTCTTCCGTTCTTTCTTTTTTAGGAGAATAGTCCTCCATGTTTTTAATTTATATTTATATCCAACTATGTTAAACTTAAACCTCTTCAGGTGAAAAAAGAGAGAATATTCTGTAGTATGCACTGCATACTTTCCCCTCATTTAGTTTTTGATACTTTAATAAAAAAATGTTGCAAGGAAAACATTGGAATAGTTTTTACTTTGCGGGTGCTAACTGAGATTTGAAATGGGGAGAGGATTTACAGTACCCAAATTACGGCTTGGCCTTGCCACCAAATTATATCTGAGATTATGGCTTCTTCCATTATAACTAATTTTAGCATCCCTATAGCGGAAGAAATCCGCGCGATCAGACTCGCGCTACGTCAGTGGCTTTTGTGGAAAAGCCATCATGTTTACCGTAATTGCGTACAGGTTCCCATTGGCTAGTTCTATTTCATGGTTCCTGTTTAACTGTCCTTTTAGTACCCATTGCTCTAAAATAGGTAGATTTTAGCAAGTTCATGATTATTGCTATTCCTCTTAACATTCTTCAGCACCAATGAAGATTTTCTGATAAAATGAACTATTTAATTGCAGTTCATGACATCAGACCACCAGTACATATCTCGAAAACATGAGGATGATAAGGTGATTGTGTTTGAAAGAGGAGATCTGGTATTTGTGTTCAACTTCCATTGGAGTAACAGCTTTTTTGACTACCGTGTTGGTTGTTTAAAGCCTGGGAAGTACAAGGTATGCATCTGTTGCATTGCCCATGATCAGATTGTAATTTTTCTTCACTAGATGAGTTGTGCACATGTTCGTACTATGGAAAATTCCTACTATTTCTCCTCCAAATACATTGGTAGAGTTAGGAGTGTGGGGGGATCTTGGTAATCAGAGCTCAGAACTTTGTATTTTGCTTCGATCCTATCTGAACAACTAAGATTTTTTTGTTATCTTGTTTGCTTTTGTTTCGTAAGCAAACAGACACAGGACGCAAGCAAACAGACAGGACGCAAAATACAAGTGCTTGTCTCCTGCTGAAAATGATGTTTCTGTTGCTAACCTTTTGAATTTAAGCATAATCTTGGAAAACGAGAATCGGCTACCTATTCTTGGTGGTTTTGTGCCCATTTTCTTTATCCTGCCATCGTTGAGCCCATCCATGTTTTGAAAATTACCTGGAAAATTTACTCAGAATTCCTCTAATCAGTTTTGAAGTAGCTTGTTCATACAGATGAACTGAATGTATTGGGTGCTGATGCTATCTGCTGTTTTCTTTCAGGTGGTCTTAGACTCGGACGCTGGACTCTTTGGTGGATTTGGTAGGATCCATCACACTGCAGAGCACTTCACTGCCGTAAGTCTTTTCTCCGATGAGGTTGCTTATAGTAGGCTTGTGTAAACTCGTTACTGGCAAATCTGAACTAGCTTCTTCTTTGTCCCTTCCTTGCAGGACTGTTCACATGACAATAGGCCCCATTCGTTTTCAGTGTATACTCCTAGTAGAACGTGCGTTGTCTATGCTCCGGTGAACTGACATAACCAGATGTCGCATGCAGGTTTGCGGCTGTTGTCGCAAAGAAGCGAGGGAAATCATTTGGCCAATATAACCTGGTGCAATTGTCTGTCTCATGTCATCAGCAATTTCTGCTAATGGGGTCTAATAAGGTTGAGATCCCAACTCAATAACGATCTATGAGAAAAACATGCTCATCTTTGTGTCATTTTGTCGAACAGCAATATAATCTCTCGCAAAATGCCTCTGGCTTTGTAAATCTTGATGCCCCGGTGGGTCATTGCTACTGTTTAAAGTTTGAAATGGCAGTCAAGCAGAGTTTTTTTTGCAATTATGCACTGCACGTCTTTCATAATGTTGGCCCACCAGCTTCCCAGAGATGACCTTTCAGCTGAGGTTGTATGGGAGTCATTGAGTCAAAAGTATGTTGGTTATCCTGCGCACTGCTACTGCATCTTGAGTACCAACTACCAAGTGAGGACGCTTCATACCAAAGCACCAATACTCCCATCCCTGAAGACACCTCATCTCCCGGGCTTGGCGTTGCAGGCATCTTGCCTCCCTTCCCGAGATGTTAACCCCGAAAGGCCGTAACAACGGCGGGGAAACAACCCTGGTAATGCAAGTGTCGGGACCCGAATTTGTAAATCCGGACTCTCTATGTATTCAGCACTAGTCCAGGAACGCGTTAGTGTACACAGTCTCAACATTGGTAAATATCACAATCATACTCAACGAAATAATAAAGTACCTTAAATAGTTAACCAAACGGGTTGCTCGACCTTATGGTCAAGTTACAAATATATGCCACACAGGGGCGAAAACTCAATAAGAGAGAAATAACTGCAACGAAAAAATAAGATAACTTCGTGGCGCCATTCAGTATACCACATGCAACTGACTGGGCTCGCTCCCTAATTAGACGGTTCCTCTTGGAGCTCCTCCTCCAAAGCTGGTGTAGTCTCCTCTTCAACTGGTGTTGTATTGTGGCAAGGGTGAGTACTTGGTACTCAGCAAGTCATGCACAGAATGCAAGCTAATATACTACATGCATGGCTTAGTACAAAGAAGTAGCTCAGGGTATATTTGCAATAAAACAGCATCTTGACAGGTAACATACGTAGATTCAAAAGCAGTAGAAACATGTTTAAGAGCAATAACTTTTCCAGCAATTAAATAAACATATTTTCCATTCCTAATCCACATTTCTATCAACATCATTACTAACCAAACCCAACCTCTCAAGTCCAAGTCATTTTCAAGAAAGTCTAACCCTTGACTGTAATTCCCGAGCGATGTCCAATACCGCGGACACGGCTATTCGAATAGATTTTACACTCTGCAGAGGTTATGCACTTTACCCACAAGATACAGTCAAACACCACAAAGGCGAGTGTCCGTAACAAAGTCTTTCGGAAACTTCTAACAAAGACAAGTGGTCCTCCCGGTGATTGCACACTAACCCTTCCCTTAGCGAAGACGAAGTTTAGGCCAATCCACCAGTTAGATGGGTACTGGCAGCGCCCGATGACGCTCCCCGCATAACTACACAAAAGATATAGTTGACATCCACGAGGTCCCACAGTACGTTATTAGCAGCTTAATCAACTAGGTCCGTCCCATTACAGACATGTGGTTGCACGTTTGACTCAGTCAAAAGGCTTGCAAGGTTAAGTCCTTAGGGTGACCAGGACAAGACTACCCGAAGAACCAAAATAACGGTCCCGGTGCCACAACTGGCCCACCCGATCATTCCTGCCACATGCCCCGGTCGAAATCTATTTATCAAACCCCGGTTGATTACCATGCACCACGTGCCATCAACATCACAACACATGATACCTTTTAAAACAGGTTCAATATATCATTAAGTCAATATTAACATTTGATTGTCCAAAATAATGTCAAGAGCACATAGCAGGTCTAAGCAATATACTACAACGATCTAAATTCCCATGTTGGCAATTTAATAATGTCCAACTATTTAATCCTCAACTAGGGTGACAAGGGGTTCATGGCATTCCATTATCTATGTCAAGGTGGCATACAACAATTAGGTAATTAACTAATCTCTCAAAATTAATTAAAGCATTTTATAATTAAACTAGCATGCATTAATTTAAATCAAAATTAATTTCAAAATGGGATCAACATGGTCAAAGCACAACTTGCCTTCAAAGAGTACTTGTTCTTGGTCCTGAGCTGGCTCCTGGGTCAACACTTCACCTTCGAAGCCTTCGGGCACTTCAACGTCTACTCGTAAAGCGTGCAAATAGCAATAAATAAATAAATAGTAGACAAAAGTGTCCAAACATCCAAATAAAGTTCATGAACAGAGAGAGCATAATTTTATGAATTTTTAGAAACTGGAATCGTCAAATTCGGAGTTTAAATGCAAAAGTTATAACCGTTTAAAGTTTAAAGAAAACATTAATTAAATATAAACAGAGAAATATTCATAATCAAAAATTAATTAAAATTCATATTTGAGTAGGCCTCATTTTTATGAAAATTTAGAAATTTGAATCACTCAAATCAGAGTTGAAACGCAAAAGTTATAAGCGTTTGAAGTTTGAAACCATTTTTGAAATCAATAATCCGAATTAATAAATCATTTTCTTTTTTCGGAAATCAATTTATTGCGTCAGCATGACACGTGGACCAATCGGGAGCCGCCACGTCGCCTCGGGTCCATGGACCCGACGCACGGTGCGGCTCGGTCCACCGTGGACTCGGTCCACGGCTCACGTGTCTCACTGACAGGTGGGCCCCTCGGATGACGTCAGCAGTGATGTCATCACGCACGGCTGAGGGACGGCTGACAGCTGGGCCCCACCGTGACGTCAGCATGACGTCATGGTGCGGTTGGCTGGGCCGCTGACACGCGGGCCCCACGCTGACGTCACGCGTGACGTCAGCGGCGACCGCGCTGACCGCGACGGTCCAAGTACTGGACACGCGGCACGATCTGGGCCGTTGATTTGAAAATCAATAGTCCAGATCAGATCCAACCTCACGCGTATAAAAACTACTCGGCTGATCTGGACCGTTCGATCTTGATCGGACGGTCAAGATCTAATCTAGAGTCTACAACGTGGTCAACCCTAACCGTTCGATCTAGATCTAACGGCTGAGATTGGATCTAGTACGGTGCGGTTCTAGCTACGTGGCACAATCTAAACCGTTGGATCTAAATCCACGGATGGAAATAGATCTGGGGATTAGAACGTGGGATCTCACCGGGGGTGACGTGGACGATTCTGAGCCCTTGGATCTGGATCGGACGGTGGAGGGAGCTCGAACGACGGCGATGGCGTGCGGCGGCGCTGGCTCACCGGAGACGAGGACGACGACCACGGCAACGGCTCTTGGGTGCGATTCCGGCGAAGTGAAAGGTCCCCTCCGACGCGTCTCAACCTTGCGGTTTCGAATCTGGGCTTAACGGCGGCGGAGGACGGCCAGGCGGCGAAGCGGCGACAATCGCGGCGAGCCTAATGCAACTACGGCGGCGATTGCGGCGCAACCACGGCGGCTCGAGCGGCGTGATCTAGGCTACTGGTGCGCCGCGGAAACGGAGCACACGCTGGCGGCGGCGGCGCATTAAATAGGCCCCTCGGCGTCCGTGAAAACCGCGGAAACCGAGGCCCACACAGCTGCGGCGGCAGAATCCGAATTGGATTCGGATTGGGTGACGTGGCTCAACGCGAGCCATTGGATCAAGATCCAGCGGTCGCGGGAGTTTGGACTTCGGTCGGCTCGGCGGCCCAGTGGCTCGGTCGGGCTCGGGTTAAACGACGGCGTGGCGCGATCGTGGCCGTTGGATCTCGATCCAACGGTCACCGCCGTTAGGAGTTTGGCGGCGGGTTCGGCCGGAGCAATTTGGCTCGGGTCGGGCTCGAGTCTGACTCGGACTCGGGTCCGGTCGGAGGAACAGTACAAACCGGTTAGGTTTTTCCAGCGTTTAAATATTCAAATTAATTCCCAGAAATTCATTTAATTCATTAAAAATAGTAAAATACTCAGAAAAATTCTAGAAAATATTTGGAGCATTTTGGACTCAAATAAAATATTTCCAACAAAAATTTATTTGTAAAATCAAATTATTTAATTATTTCAAAAGGGAATAAATTCAAATAAATTCCAGAAAATTCCAAAAATTCACCAAAGTATCAAATCTTATTCAAATTCATGAAAAGCAAAAGTTTGGGGTGTTACAAACCTCCCCCCTTAAAAGAATCTCGTCCCCGAGATTCAGTGTTTACTAAAGAATAGGTTCGTAAACTCTTTCTTCAAATCCTCTTCGCGCTCCCAAGTTGCTTCACTCCCCGCATGGTTGCTCCATTGAACTCTGCAGAAACGGGTTGACTTGTTTCTCGTTTCTCGATCCATTGTGTCCAAAATCCTGACGGGGTGCTCCTTGTAAGTCAGATCCTCTTGTAGCTCGATTGACTCTAGCGGTGTCTGCTCATCAGGTACTCGAAGACACTTCTTCAGCTGAGACACGTGGAACACGTCATGTACTCCTGCTAGTGATTGCGGTAACTCCAGCTGGTACGCAACTTCACCTCTACGGCTGAGAACCTTAAATGGTCAAACATATCGCGGCGCGAGTTTTCCTTTGGCATGGAATCTCTTAACTCCCTTGAGTGGCGTAACTCTGAGATACACGAAATCTTCCGGCTCAAAGCTTAGGTCTCGACGGCGGTTATCGGCGTAGCTCTTCTGTCTTGACTGCGCTATCTTCAGTCTTTCTCGGATCATGGCAATCTGCTCTTCAGCTTCTTGCAGAATGTCCAGCCCGAAGACACGGCGTTCACCTTTCTCGTTCCAGTTCAACGGTGTCCGACAAGGTCGACCGTATAGTGCTTCAAATGGCGACATCCGCAGACTGGCCTGATAGCTGTTATTGTAGCTGAACTCAGCATACGACAGACTTTTATCCCAAGAGGTAGCATAAGCCAATGCACAAGCTCGTAGCATGTCCTCTAGAATCTGATTAACTCTTTCGGTTTGCCCATCCGTCTGCGGATGATATGCTGTGCTAAAGTTCAAACGGGTTCCCATGGCCTCATGCAGCTTATTCCAGAATCTAGAGGTAAACTGGGTACCTCTGTCTGATACAATCTTCTTCCGCACTCCGTGCAGACAAACGATCCTGATCATGTACAACTCGGCTAACTTATCTCCCGAGTAGGTTGTCTTTACGGGAATAAAGTGAGCGATCTTAGTCAAGCGATCCACTATGACCCATATGGAATCGTACCCACCCTGGGTTTTCGGCAAACCAGTAATGAAGTCCATTCCGATTTTCTCCCACTTCCACTCAGGTATCCTCAATGGCTGTAGCAATCCTGCTGGTCTCTGATGCATTGCCTTGACTCTCTGGCATATGTCGCACAATGCAACATGTTCGGCAACTTCACGCTTCATACTCGACCACCAGAATCTTTCTTTTAAATCCTGATACATCTTGGCACTTCCCGGATGAATTGAATACTTGGAGTCGTGGGCTTCTTCTAAGATCAACTGCTTCAGTTCCTTCTGGTTTGGCACACAGATTCGATTCTGCATCCATAACGTGCCTTGCTCATCCAATCTGAAGTCTTTTGCCTTGCCTTCATCCATCTTGGACTTGATCCTGCGGATCTTGTCATCATCCTTCTGTCCTTCTCGGATCCGATCCTCCAGAGTGGGCTTCACTTCTAATGCGGCCAAGAATCCTTCTGGTACGACTTCAATCTTCATCCTATGGAAATCCTCACACAGCTCATCCTGACTCGTGGCTATCAACATGTTCACAGTATGGCTTTTCCGACTGAAAGCATCGGCCACCACGTTGGCCTTTCCGGGATGGTAATGGATTCCAACGTTATAATCCTTGATCAACTCTAACCATCTCCTCTGCCTCATGTTCAGGTCTGATTGGGTGAAGATGTACTTAAGACTCTTATGATCCGTGTATACTTCACATCTGTTTCCAATCAAATAGTGACGCCACAACTTCAAATCATGCACTACTGCAGCTAGCTCTAGGTCATGAGTTGGATAATTCTCCTCATGTGGCCTCAACTGCCTGGATGCATA
The DNA here is from genome assembly GCA_036346355.1 of Rhipidocladum racemiflorum. Taxonomy (NCBI): domain Eukaryota; kingdom Viridiplantae; phylum Streptophyta; class Magnoliopsida; order Poales; family Poaceae; genus Rhipidocladum; species Rhipidocladum racemiflorum. Next base: position 26,005,652 of record CM070572.1, read on the forward strand.
GGCAACGACCTTTCCATTCTGCATCAGCACACATCCAAGTCCTTGGCGCAATGCGTCACAATAAATATCAAAGCTTTGATTGACGTCCGGTAGAACCAACACCGGGGCTGATGTCAATTGCTTCTTCAGTTCTTGAAAACCCTTCTCGCACTCCGGCGTCCATGCAAACTTCTTCTCCTTTTTCAACAATTGCGTGAGAGGTCTCGCAATTGTCGAAAAGCCTTCAATAAAATGGCGGTAGTTCCTGCCATTCCTAGGAAACTCCGGATCTGGGTCACGGTCTTTGGCTGCTCCCAGTGTAACACAGCTTCTACCTTGCTTGGGTCGACGGCGACTCCTTCTGCGATCATTACATGTCCGAGGAATTCCACCTTGTCCTTCCAAAAGTCACACTTACTAAATTTAGCGAAGAGTTGCTGTTCCCTCAGCTTCTCCAACACTCGCCTCAAGTGCTCTGCATGTTCTTCCTTTGTCTTGGAGTAGATGAGAATGTCATCTATGAACACGACGACAAACTTGTCCAGATATTCCATGAACACCTTATTCATCATATTCATGAAATAAGCCGGCGCATTAAATCGAGCCGAAGGACATAATCAGAACTCGTAATGTCCATATCTTGACGAGAATGCGGTCTTCGGAATATCTTCCGATCGGATCTTCAGCTGGTGGTATCCCGATCTCAGATCAATCTTGGAGAAAACTCCGGCTCCTCTCAGCTGATCAAACAGATCATCGATCCTGGGTAGCGGGTACTTATTCTTCACGGTGACTTCATTGAGTGCATGGTAGTCAATGCACATCCTAAAACTCCCGTCCTTCTTCTTGACGAACAGAACTGGCGCTCCCCACGGCGAAGAACTCGGTCTGATAAATCCTTTCTCCATCAACTCTTCAAGCTGCTTCTTCATCTCTACTAATTCTTCGATGGACATCCGATAGGGTCTCTTTGCTATCAGCGCTGTACCAGGTACAAGCTCTATCACAAACTCTATATCTCTGTTTGGCGGCATCCCAGGTAGATCTTCAGGAAAGACATCTGGGTACTCATTCACCACTGAGATATCTTCTATGCTGATTGCCTTTGCGCTGTTAACCATCAATTGTCCATCTCTAACAGCGGTAGCTTGAAATTCCACTTTCCTCCCACACGGGCTTTCAACTGAGATAATCCTTCTCCCACAATCTAGCACGGCCTTGTGCTTGGATAACCAATCCATTCCCAAAATAACATCTAAGGTCTGGGTTTCCAACATAATAAGGTTCGCTAGGAACTCTATCCCATCTATTAATATTCTTACCCCGGAACATCCTACTTTAGTTCGGAGTTCGGAACCAGGGGTTTGAACTAAAAGCATGCATTTAAGTCTTGCAATCTCCAAATCATTTTTAGCAGCAAAACCTTGAGAAACAAACGAATGCGGCTCGAGTCAAACAAAAGCTGACTGCAGTGCGAGTTGACAAGTAACTTACCCGATCACGACGTCAGTGGCATTCTGAAGTGCCTCTGCGGTGACATGGTTGACTCGGCCTCTCACCACGGTGCAGGGTGCTTCGCTCCTGGCTGTCTTTGTCCGCGGTTTGCTCCTGGTCTTTGGCGTCTGGTGGTGTGGATCCCAGTTGAAGCGGGTGGGGTCACTCCTGCTGTCTTCTTAGGGCAAGCTGTTGGAAAAGTGCCCTGGCTCGTTGCATGTGTAGCGGCGTCTCATCCCCTGTTATTTGCACTGAAGCGGTGTTTCTAGCCGAGCTGGGTCTGATAATTCGATTGACGTGCAGGTCTTTGGTGACGGCGTCCTCATTGCATTCTGCGGCTGGAATCTGAAAAACTGATTTGGCGCAACCCTCAAGCATTGCTGTGCTCCCTGACGCGATCCCTGCTGTTGCATCCTTCGCTTCCGGTTCTCGTCCAGTTCCTTGCGCTTATCTTCAAGAATGAGCGCCTTGTTCACAAGCTCCTGGAAATCTGGAAAGGTGTGGGTGATCAGTCCCACCTGCAGTCCTGAGTTAAGTCCCTTCATAAAATGGGATTGTCTGGCCTTGTCTGTCGCTACGTCTTTAGGTGCGTAACGTGCAAGCTGTGTGAACTTATTCAGGTATTCGGCCACCGGCTGATTACCTTGCTTCAGTGCTCTGAACTCTTCCTTCTTGAGGTCCATAATTCCTTCCAGCACGTGATACTGACGAAATGCGGCTGTAAACTCTTCCCAAGTGATGTCCTGAGGGTTCTCCCGCGTGGCGCAGAAATTCTCCCACCATTCAGCGGCGGTCCCTTCCAACTGATGAGAAGCGTAGAGTACCTTTTCATTTCCCATGCATTGAGCAATGTGTAGCTTCCTCTCAATTGACCTTAACCAATCATTGGCCTCCAACGGATTGGCATTCCCGGAGAAAGTGGGTGGATGAGTCCTCATGAATTCTGACAGTCTTGAATTCTAGCGTTGTCCCTAATTGACTTGATTATTCTGATTAGCAGTGGCGTGAGCGGCGATCTGTTGCATCTGCTGCATCATTGCATGCATCAACTGGGTCTGTGCGGCAAGAAAAGCTCCAAAATTCAGCATGTCAATCAAGCGGTCTTTGGTGGGGTGCAGGTGCTCCATCATTGAGGTTCCCAGCTGGGCGAGAACCACTTCCATTACCTCCGAGGTTTCCGCGGGTGTTCACCATCTGTCGATTGCTCCAAGGTTTCAGAGATGAGAGGGAACAAGAATAGACAAGTAGTAGGGAAACTTATGCGGGGAAAAAGTGTAACTCAAATTCCAACTTTATTATTAATAATAATAACTTGGTATGGTCGCTTACAATGCCTAAAGGCCTTGCAACACATACTGCACACTCAGCAAGCAATGAAAATCCAAATCGACTCTAAGGTGAATCTTTATTCTATAACGCGACTCGACGAAGGAGTCTCAACCTCAATGCCTATGCTCACTCGTCGAGAAAACCTCCACTGCCTCCTCGTGGCGGGTGCGGCGGCATAGGCGCGAAGCAATCGCCATGCCCTGCAGAATCGCAATTGTGGTTGGACGACGCGCGTCTTCCTCCTGGCTCTGAGTCCGGCCGGTGTGGTGTGGCGCGGTGCAGTGGCGCCTCTTCCGGGTCCTCCTCGGCTCAGGGCTTCCAACTCCAACAACTGGATCGGGGCCCTGTCCATACAGCTCACGGTCTCCGACTCTGCGATCCTTTCCGCAGCATAAGCGACGTACTCACGGGCATTCTCCAAGTGCTTCTTCTCCTCCTCAACCTGCTCGCGAGCCTTCTTCAACTCCTGAACTGTGTCGTCGATCAGCTCTTCCTAGGCGGCGACGAATCTGGCTAAGTGAGTGACGGTAGCATCCTCATCCTCTATCGGCTTCCGCTGAGATCTGCTGTCTCGGCGTGGGTGGTGACAGAATACTGTGCCTTCCAGCTCCCTGTAGTAAGTGCGAGCGATCTGCTGCATCGCTCGACGCGACACCTCCTGGATTCCCATCTCAAAGGTAGACCTCCTGGCGGTGAAGTGGAAAGAGCGGCTGAACTTCGTCTTCTCTCGGGCATACAACGTGATCCGGACGTCCCATCCTATGACCACTCCTGCCTGCACGAGTGTAGTCCCTCGGTAGAGCGGTCTCTCAAAACCTCCAAGAAACTGAAGCATACGCCACAACTCGGCGGCATAGCCTCCCTCACGCTCGGCGTAGTTGTTCATCATCATCATCTGTCAAAAGACGCTCGCGTAAGAACGCAGCATTTTAAAATCAATGTGGAAGACAAAAAGAACTCAGCAAGGGGTATGAACAAGAAAGAAAGGGGTAAGTCGAGAATTCATTCATTATCTTCACAAATTTATCTTTAGAAAATAGGTTTTATCCTCACTACGACCATTCTAGCTATGAGTGAGCCTACAGTCAGTATGGCTCTGATACCACCTCTGTCGGGACCCGAATTTGCAAATCCGGACCTTTTGTGTATTCAACACTAGTCCAAGAACGCGCTAGTTCACAGCCTCAACATTGGTAAATATCACAATTATACTCAATGAAATAATAAAGTACCTTAAATAGTTAACCAAACGGGTTGCTCGACCTTATGGTCAAGTTACAAATATATACCACGTAGGGCGAAAACTGAATAAGAGAGAAATAACTGCAGCGGAAAAATAAGATAACTTCGTGGCGCCATTCAGTATACCACAGGCAACTGACTGGGCTCGCTCCCTAATTAGACGGTTCCTCTTGGAGTTCCTCCTCCAAAGCTGGTGTAGTCTCCTCTTCAACTGGTGTTGTATTGTGGCAAGGGTGAGTACTTGGTACTCAGCAAGTCATGCACAGAATGCAAGCTAATATACTACATGCATGGCTTAGTACAAAGAAGTAGCTCAGGGTATATTTGCAATAAAACAGCATCTTGACAGGTAACATACGTAGATTCAAAAGCAGTAGAAAAATGTTTAAGAGCAATAACTTTTCCAGCAATTAAATAAACATATTTTCCATGCCTAATCCACATTTCCATCAATATCATTACTAACCAAACCCAACCTCTCAAGTCCAAGTCGTTTTCAAGAAAGTCTAACCCTTGACTGTAATTCCCGAGCGATGTCCAATACCGCGGACACGGCTATTCGAATAGATTTTACACTCTGCAGAGGTTATGCACTTTACCCACAAGATACAGTCAAACACCACAAAGGCGAGTGTCCGTAACAAAGTCTTTCGGAAACTTCTAACAGCACAAGTGGTCCTCCCCGGTGATTGCACACTAACCCTTCCCTTAGCGAAGGCGAAGTTTAGGCCAATCCACCGTTAGATGGGTACCTGGCCGCAGCCCCGGTACGCTCCCCCGTACAACTACACAAAAGATATAGTTGACATCCTGAGGTCCCACAGGTACGTTATTAGCAACTTAATCAACTAGGTCCGTCCCATTACAGACATGTGGTTGCACGTTTGACTCAGTCCAAAGGCTTGCAAGGTTAAGTCCTTAGGGTGACCAGGGCAAGACTACCCGAAGAACCAAAACAACGTTCCCGGTGCCACAACTGGCCCACCCGATCATTCCTGCCACATGCCCCGGTCGAAATCTATTTATCAAACCCCGGTTGATTACCATGCACCACGTGCCATCAACATCACAACACATGATACCTTTTAAAACAGGTTCAATATATCATTAAGTTAATATTAACCTTTGATTGTCCAAAATAATGTCAAGAGCACGTAGCAGGTCTAAGCAATATACTACAACGATCTAAATTCCTATGTTGGCAATTTAATAATGTCCAACTATTTAATCCTCAACTAGGGTGACAAGGGGTTCATGGCATTCCATTATCTATGTCAAGGTGGCATACAGCAATTAGGTAATTAACTAATCTCCCAAAATTAATTAAAGCATTTTATAATTAAACTAGCATGCAGTAATTTAAATCAAAATTAATTTCAAAATGGGATCAACATGGTCAAAGCACAACTTGTATTCAAAGAGTACTTGTTCTTGGTCCTGAGCTGGCTCCTGGGTCAACACTTCACCTTCGAAGCCTTCGGGCACTTCAACATCTACTCGTAAAGCGTGCAAATATCAATAAATAAATAAACAGTAGACAAAAGTGTCCAAACATCCAAATAAAGTTCATGAACAGAGAGATCATAATTTTATGAATTTTCAGAAACAAGAATCGTCAAATTCGGAGTTTAAATGCAAAAGTTATAACCGTTTAAAGTTTAAAGAAAACATTAATTAAATATAAACAGAGAAATATTCATAATAAAAAATTAATCAAAATTCATATTTGAGTAGGTCTCATTTTTATGAAAATTTAGAAATTTGAATCACTCAAATCGGAGTTGAAACGCAAAAGTTATAAGCGTTTGAAGTTTGAAACCATTTTTGAAATCAATAATCCGAATTAATAAATCATTTTCTTTTTTCGGAAATCAATTTATTGCGTCAGCATGACACGTGGACCAATCGGGAGCCGCCACGTCACCTCGGGTCCATGGACGCGGCGCACGGCGCGGCTCGGTCCACCGTGGGCTCGGTCCACGGCTCACGTGTCTCACTGACAGGTGGGCCCCTCGGATGACGTCAGCAGTGACGTCATCACGCACGGCTGAGGGACGGCTGACAGCTGGGCCCCACCGTGACGTCAGCATGACGTCATGGTGCGGTTGGCTGGGCCGCTGACACGCGCCAGCGCCGACGCCACGCGTGCGGACGCCACGGGCGATCGCTGGCCGACCGCGACGGTCAATGCATCGACACGCGGCACGATCTGGGCCGTTGATTTGAAAATCAACGGTCCAGATCAGATCCAACATCACGCGTATAAAAACTACTCGGCTGATCTGGACCGTTCAATCTTAATCGGACGGTCAAGATCTAATCTAGAGTCTACAACGTGGCCAACCATAGCCGTTCGATCTAGATCTAACGGCTGAGATTGGATCTAGTACGGTGCGGTTCTAGCTACGTGGCATAATCTGAACCGTTGTATGTAAATCCAACGGTTGGAAATAGATCTGGGGATTAGAACGTGGGATCTCACCGGGGGTGACGTGGACGATTCTGAGCCCTTGGATCTGGATCGGACGGTGGAGGGAGCTCGAACGACGGCGATGGCGTGCGGCGGCGCTGGCTCACCGGAGACGAGGACGGCGACCACGGCAACGGCGCTTGGGTGCGATTCCGTTGAAGTGAAAGGTCCCCTCCGACGCGTCTCAACCATGCGGTTCCGAATCTGGGCTTAACGGCGGTGGAGGACGGCGGCGGCGAAGCGGCGATGCCATGGCGGAGCCCTAATGCAACTTCTGGCGATTGCGGTGCAACCACGCGGCTCGAGCGGCGTGGTTCTAGGGCTACTGCGCGCGGAAGCGAACACCGCAGCGGCGGCGCGGCGCATTAAATAGGCCCCTGGCGTCGTGAAAACGCGAAACCGAGGCCCGCACAAGCGGCGGAATTCAGGTGGATTCGGATTGGGTGACGTGGCTCAACGCGAGCCGTTGGATCAAGATCCAACGGTGCGGGGTTTGGACTCGGGTCCGGCTCGGGCGACTGGGCTGGCTCGGTGGGGTCGGGTTCGGTGACGTGGCGCGATCGTGGCCGTTGGATCTCGATCCAATGGTCACGCGCGTTTGGGTTTGGCGACTGGGTTCAACCGAAACGGCTGGCTCGGGTCGGGCTCGAGTCTGACTCGGACTCGGGTCCGGTCGGAGGAACAGTACAAACCGGTTAGGTTTTTCCAGCGTTTAAATATTCAAATTAATTCCCAGAAATTCATTTAATTCATTAAATATAGTAAAATACTCAGAAAAATTTCAGAAAAATTCTAGAAAATATTTTGGAGCATTTTGGACTCAAATAAAATATTTCCAACAAAAATTTATTTGTAAAATCAAATTCTTTAATTATTTCAAAAGGGAATAAATTAAATCCAAATAAATTCCAGAAAATTCCAAAAATTCACCAAAGTATCAAATTTTATTCAAATCCATGAAAAGCAAAAGTTTGGGGTGTTACAGCAAGCAAGGCGAAGCCAGGGATACACTCGCACGCATGCATTTCCTATCCAAAGAAGAAGAAACAAAGAAGATGAAGAGCACACATGGGCACACCAACTCGTGACAATGGACACTTCCCCACCACTATGATACAAAACAGCTTGCGCAAGAGTTACTTCTACTCGACCTCTGACAGGGGGGCCTCACACGTAAGGCCTGTGACACTTGCTGTTGCCTTTGGACAAATCCCAAGTTGCCCTACGGCTAGCATCACATGTACGTGAAAGGATGCTTTCTTTCCATCAAGGATGCATTGCAGCCTTCCTTTGGATTGATCAATTCCCAGAGGGTCCGAGTTATTATCGATCGTTACGAGTTAGATATGACTGACACCTGCGTGAAGATATACAGAGATTGGTGAACTAATTGATACGCACTGGTGTTGCTTACTTGAAGGTTCAGACTGCAACTACCGCACGAGTACTCAAGTACTATTAATCATCTGCAAGAATGTATACACACACATACGGTCAAGAGGGAAACAGAAGGAAGAAAGACTAGATAAATAGACGATGCAGTGGCTAGCTGCTAGTTTCTACGAGTGCAATGTGACGGACCGCCTTTTTAGGGGCAGTGCGAAACCTCACAACAGTTACCCAGGAAGACTAACTGTTGGAAAAGACAAGAGTATATTGCCAGGCAAAGGCAAATCCAACTTTTTTTTATTCAATATAGGGCCTAACGGCCAGGGTTTTTACAAAAGAGGGCGCAGCAGGGCCCTAAGTACATTACCAAAACACCGCACAGGCAGGCCTGAGCAAAAGACTAAGACCTCAAAACCAAACAAGATCGCCATCTACGATCTTCTGGAACGCTCCAGCTTCTTCAAACTCTGAAAGGGGCGGGGGTTGCAAGGGTGAGTACGGGAGTACTCAACAAATCGTACAGAACCACTGAATACTATATGCAGGGGTATTCCAAAGGATGGCAATAGGGTTAAGTATCTGGATGCAGTTTTATTTTCTAACTCATTTTACATTTGAAGCACAGACCACAAAATAAGGTAGTAAGGGGGGGTTTCACAAGTTCACACAACACTTAATCACATTCACCAAATTTATCAAAACAGTTACTTGAGCTTGGTTACGGGTATCACCCCAGTTCCAACTTAACTTCATTGACCGGAAGTACGGCGTAATCGATTACCATCATTAACTCTGCAGAGGTGCTCAACTTTACCCACAAGATATCAACGACCGTTAATGCCAAGCGCTAACAAACATGCAACTTAAATGCATGCGGCCGGGCCGAGATCATCACATCATTTCGTTTAATCATTCCTGTTCTTTAGTTGTTAACCGATAGGTAATAGAGCTACCTTGGACTCACTGTCCTCATTAGCACCTACCGTTGTGAGAACCAGGAATGTCACTATTCCCGTTCCACCTCTCCCCCGGTATACTTCCCTGCCGGGAAGGCCGGTCCCCATTCTCCCACGAGAATAGTTACTGACAGAAGTACAATTATTATCTCAGGAATGACTAGCTTACCGAGCTATGTCGGATACGGATCCATCGACCAGTCCGACCTGTGGTTGAGCGGGAACTAAGTTATTTACTTTGCTCAAGGGGGTTCATTATCCTTACACTGCCAAAGATCAAGCCTTCATTTACCACTTATCCCGGCATCCCATACTACCGGTCATCAGTCAAACAAGGCATTAATCATCAGCCGGGGATCGGAGTTACATCCACTCCGGGATTTATCCGATTCTGTCCCCCAGACTGTAGCACTTTCACAAACACCCGAATCCGAGATTCGACATCATTTTATTTCATTTTTCAAAGCATTTGAACTAACTACAGGAATAATAATAACTAACTTAACAGGGTAATAATAGTTATCTAGGGTTACAAAGGATATAATAAGGTTCAATATATTCAAGGAGGTTTCAAGAGCAATTGGGCATTATCTAGGCATCATGTCATTCTAAAATATTGTTTTCAATAATTCAACATACAGTAAAGTAATGCGATATAAATTAGTTACTACTATAGCATGGCATGATTAGGATCAACATGATCAAAGGGGTACGGCTTGCCTTGCTCGGCGATCGGATCGGCTGAACTGTAGTCGATGTAGTCGTTCGGGGCTCCTGTCGGGTCCAACGTCTGCTCCGGGATATGCGTTTGCTCCTGGAACTGTCCAACATCCGGATCTAGCGCGACAAGAACGAACGACAATAAAGAAACGAAAAATGGGAAAGAAACGGAAACTGCAAACGAAACCGAAAACCGAAACCGGGCCGAGAGAGAGAACGAAGGGCGAATTGGGTAATTCGGAATTTTGGGGACTCCGGATTGAGGAACGGAGGGCATTTTTGGAATCAGTGGATCGAAACGGTTCGGGTAGTGTATTTGGTGGGTTTTTGAGGTCTCTGGAATTTTCGGGAATTTTCTGGGGATTTTTCTGGATTTAAAATGAATTTTCGGATTTTAATAATTAATTAAAATCGAAAAATCATTTTACTGTTCCCGTAGGAACGGGCTGGCTTCGGCGGGGTGGAGCCGCAGCGCCACGGGCAAGGCCACGTGGGCGGCCAGTGGAAGCGGCAAGGAAGGAGGCGGGGCCACGCAGGCGAGGGCAAGGGAGGCGGCGATGGCGGGGCAGCAGCCAATGAGGCGACTGGGGCTAGGGTTAGAGCACGAGGCGACGGGGTCTCGGCGGCGGCGTGGAGCAGCGGCGGCCGAGGCGAGTGGAGAGGGCAAGGAGAAAGGAGGGCTCACCGGAAGAGGAGGGAGCGGTGAGTTGAGAGCGAGGAGGCGGGGCTTTTATAGCCGAGGCGGCGCATAGCGCCGGCGGAGCGCGGCGCGCGCGAGGCGGCGGAGGAGGCGAAGCGGCCGGCGACGGATCAGCTGGCCGAGCGGCGGCACATGGGCGGCCCAGCCGCGAGCGGCGTACGGCAGCGATCGGGAGCGCCGACGCCGGAGGAGGCGGCGGCGTTGGGCCGGGCCGGCGAGGCGAGCGGCCAACGGGCTGAGGAGGGATGGGCCGCACGGCCCAAGAAGAAGGGAAAATCGGCCCAACAAGGTAAACACAAATTCAACTCGGTTTCGATTTCAAAATCCAAATCAAACGCAAATTCAAACAAAACTCAATCAAATTCGTTTTGAATTTTTGGATTGTTTCATGCAAGGTGTGACTCCCTGCTGTTTGGTGAGATATCGTCAGGTTGAGCTAGTTGACAGGTGAGATCGATCGATCGATGCAGCAGGGGAAGATGGAGAGCAGCAGCAGCAGGGAGCAGCAGATGCAGATCGTGTGCGTGAGGATCTCCTCGACCGGCGGCCAGGGCGGCGGCGGCGAGGAGGCGGGAGAATGGGAATCGTCACGATCGGCGTTGTCGCTGTTCAAGGAGAAGGAGGAGGAGATCGAGCGGAAGAAGCTGGAGGTGAGGGAGAAGGTCTTATCCATGATCGGCAGGGTCGAGGAGGAGACCAAGCACCTCGCCTTCATCCGGCAGGTACGTAGTACGTACTTCAACTTGTCACACCAGCTAAAAGCTTATGCACCGTTTGGAACGCGAAGAGTGTTTTCGTGGTTTCGGTATGAAATCAATCGTTCTTCTTTTAAAATTTATGCATTCCAAACCGGTGCTTTTCAGCTTTTTAAGACGTTTTAGAATATGTGCATATATAGGGTCAACTTTTTAAAACTTTGATCGCTAATATACATAGAAGTATTTGTATTTGTGAGGTGGAAATGATATTACTAAATTTGCCATTATAACATTTTCGTATCTTTATTTTTTAATATTCTTCACTAACATACAATTAGAAAAAATAATGCTCAAATGTTTATATTGAAGTTTATATTGACCTTTGAAACAGCGAGTGAAAAAGAACAGAGGAAGCAGATATTAAATATAATCTGTAGTTGATGACATGATATATTTGTTATGAATAGCACTTGTATTGAAAATAAGGCCAATAAACCAGTATATATACATGTACATAAGGGTATAAAAGAAAAACCTATATAAGGCAATATTTATACAAAGCTAGCAATCTCTATACAAGGCAACTAGCAATCTCTTATATAAGGTAACAACGATAGTCTAATACCCCTCTCAAACTCATGGTGGATCAACAACACTGAGTTTGAAGAGATAAAAACTATGTTGAGCTCTAGTCTGTGTCTTCGTGAAGAAGTTTGCCAACTGAACCTCTGAAGGCACATACTGAAGAGTCACAACCTGATCCTGTACCGTGACCGCATGTAGGAAGCATCAACACCAATATGCTTGGTGTGCTGTGCTCACTTAGGCCCCGTTTGGCAACTTGGAACCAGACCGTTTCTACTAGATTCTGGAAGAAACCCAATCAAACGGGCTAAAGCTCGGAACGATTCTTTTTGGATCGTTTCTTCTTTTTCCACACTGTGGTTGAATCGGTCTCAACCCAGTTCCACCCGATTCACAGAATCCAACCTGAAACGTTTCTACGAAGAATCTATAACCGTTTTCGTTTCTACTAGAATCTGGAAACGTACCAAACAGAGCCTTAATCTCGAGCAATGCTAATAGCATCTGTACTAGCAGATAAAAGATGAGTTGGTGTAGAAACAAAAATACCAAAATCCTCAAGTAGCCACCGTAGCCAAGTAACCTCTGTTGTCAAAAGAGCCATAGCTCGCAACTCAACCTCAACACTCGAACGAGAAAGTGATATCTGCTTCTTAGTCTTCCAAGTAATGAGAGAACCACCAAGAAAAACATAACAAGCAGAAAGAGACAGATTGTCGGGGATTGGATAATTCCCATAGTACCATGGAAGCCAGTTTCTTAACCAACCATCTTTACCCTTGGACAATGTTTCCAAGGACGACCAACGAGTGTCTGACGACCAATCGGCCCGCCCAGTCGGCTAGGAGCTCGCTACCCGGTTCCGAGCATCCGTGCTCGTCGCACGAGCTGGAGTGCTCGGCTACGAGCACGCCAGGAAAATACGAGCAACCGTTCTCAGGAAGTTGCGAGGAAGCTCAGGTTATGCTCGGTGGATTCGGTCAAACCACTAAGAAGGAAAGTGGCAACTAATTCGCCGAAGATCCAGGAAAGGTTTGCTGGAAATATGGAAGCGTGGCGTGATTGTAGGGGGTAGTTACCATGTATATAACGCATGCATCTTGTATTTAATCCCCCTAGCCCCTATGGGGGGGAGGCGGGTATCCATCATTTTAATAGAGAAAAACGCCACCAGGCGACTGGATGTAGGGCTATTATTTCGATCATGATAGGCCTGAACCAGGATAAAATCCTTGTGTTTCTGTCTGTTCTAATGGACCATCTCCCGCGTCTTCGATCCTACACCTTTGGCAGAAAGGGGCTTCGGTAGATCCCACATTCAACAAGTAAGCTCGGCGGGGGCCAGTTCCCCAATCGTCGACACAGATGATCAGAGTGATCACTAGCCCAGGTAGCATCGAAGTATGCCTAGAGCTGGAAGGAGCTGCTCACTGAGATATGCCTTCACAAATGCAATATACTAAAAATCATCTCTAGTAATGATCATGTTATCAACATATAAAAGAAGAAGAGTTCGTCCATGAGGTGAAGTGTGAACAAAGAGCGCGGGATCATGAACATTAGCGGAAAAGCCAGCTGCAATGACCACAGAAGAAAAACGCTCAAACTAAGCACAAGCAGGGCCGTTCCTGAGAATTTAGAGGCCCGGGGCAAAATAAAAGTTAGGCCCTAGTACAATGTATACGCATTTCATAAAATATATGGCAATGTTTTAAATATTTTATATAATTTTCTAATGTTGTTAGTATATATAAAGAAAAACATGGAAATGTGAAAGTGATAATTTTTAGATAATATCACTTATCAATTGCTCCTCTGTCATTTTGTGTTTCAAAATATGTAATTTGCATTCATCAAATACGATCAACCAAATAACAGTTAGCAACTAGAAAGTAGTTTGGTTATATCCTCCCATTTGCAAAAGAAAAAAAATAGCAATTAGCAACTACGGCTTCCAGGAAATTTGTATGAAGGGAAGGAATTGAAACAAACACCTCATGTGCGGAGTCCAGACATTCGGTGTGCTTGCTATTGCGAGCGGTACGGCCGTTCTAGCGCGGGCGAGCAACGGCAATCATCAACAAATACAGGCATCCGCCTCTCGGTGTGATGAGGCCCAGGCGCCCAGCCGTGTGGGGAGTTGGTTTGTCACTGTACAGTCGAAGCCGACACCCAAGATACCCAAATCAAGTACTACTAATCAAGCGATTTCATCCCCAAATCGACAACATTGAAGGCTCAATCACCGGCCATGGAACAGAAATCTGGGATTTACGAGAGAAGAAAAACCAAATCAGCAGCTCGATTCTAGTGAGATTGGAGAATGTAGAGGGAAGACCGAGAAACCGAGACCGCGCTGTCGAACGAAGGCGGAGCGAGCGACACTATTACGGTGGACGGCTACGTACAACACAAAGCGTCGCGTCGTATATGGGCTATGGTTGGATGGCCCATGGGGGTATTTACTACATGGGTCGGGCCCCCACGACTCTATGGGCCCAGATCGGTTGCCCCTGTCGCCCTGCCCCAGGAATGGGTCAGGGCACGAAGGGTTTGCTTGAGCCCATAAAAAGAGCGGCGAAGCCGATAAACCATGCCTTCAGGAACATAATACCCCGGTGGTAGTTGTATATAGACATTTTCACGCAACTCACCATTAAGAAAGATATTATTAACATCAAGCTGAGAGATAGATCACTCACGAACAGATGCCACAGTAAGAAGAGTACGAACAATGGTCATATAAGCCATAAGAGCAAAAGTCTCATCATAATCACGACCACACTCTTACTGAAAACCACGCACCACAAGAGAACCATCAGAGATAGTCTTAACCTTATAGACTCACTTGCATGTAATGGAACGAACATGTGGAGAAAGGGGTACAAGATACCATGTGCTAGTGCGCTCAAGGGCAGTAAGTTCTTCTGCCATCGCATGCTGCCATTCCTGATGAATAACATCACGGTAAGAAGTTGGCTCGGCAAAAACTGCACCAGCAAAGCCAAGGCGCTCAGGAGGCCGAATAGACTGGCGATCGCGAAGAGCATAGTGAGGAGGAAACACGGAGAAAGGTGACTCAGTAGGAGAATCATCAACTCACGGGCGACGAGTGTAGTATAAAGGATAAGAGGAAACTATATGAGAAGAAACCTCGCGAGGAAGCACTGATGGTGAAGAAGACACCAAAGGAGAGGCCGGCAATGAAGGAGATCGCTAACCGTGAAAAGGGAGGAGTGGCAATTAGAGTATTTGGAAAAGTCAAGAAAGAAAATGGCTTGACAAGAGACGCTGGAGTGGAAGAATGATGAGTGTAGAAGGGACGAGACTTATCAAAAGTAACATTCCGAGAGATCCGCATCCGCCAACCAACAGGATCCCAATAACAATATCCCTTATGCTCAGCACTATATCCCAGAAAAACGCACTCAACAGATTGAACGATCAGCTTAGTGCATTCACGAGGTGCAAGAAAAACATAGCACATACACACACACACACACCCAAAGAGCGCGAAGACTAGAATAATCAGGAGGCATGTCACACAGACGCTATACTGGAATCCCACTCTAAAGAGCAGGAGAAGGTTGAATGTTAATCAAGTAAGTGGCAATGGAAACAGTTTTAGCCCAGAAGTGAGGTGGAACAGCGGAAGCAAATAAAAGAGTACGAACTGTCTCAAGAAGATAACAATGCTTGCGTTCAGCCACACCATTCTGAGCATGAGCACCATGACAGAAAAACTGAGAAATAATGCCCTGCATAGCAAAAAAAACACAAAGGGCTCCTAAGATAATCTCCCACCAAATCAGGACGAAGAACACGAATGGGAGAATCAAACTAAGTACAGATCATGGTGATAAAATTCTTATAGATAGATAAAATCTCACTACGAGAAGACATAAATATATCTAGGTGTGACGAGAGAAATCATCTATAAAAAAAATATAATATCGATGACCCCTTTTGAAACAAAAGGAGCCAGACCCCAAACATCGTAATGAACAAGATCAAAGGGAAGCTAGGATACAGACTCATTGGAAGGATAGGAAAGTTGTAGCTGTTTACCAAGTTTACAACACATACAGTCTAAAGAGGTATCACCAAACACAATCCTAAAAGACCATGACGAACTAGAGAAGACAAGCGTGAACCACAAAGATGACCTAGACGGTGACACCACTAAGCAAACGACCCACTAGAAGATGCAACAGAGGCGGAAGCGATGGAGGAGACTAAGAGATTGGCAGAGGCAGCGGAAGGAAAACGAAGCCAGTTAAGCTCCCAGAGACCCTGAGAGTCACGACGACGAGGGCCAGTCCCAACCAGAGACCCCGTGCGACAATCCTGAACACAATAAGAGTCAGAATCAAGAATAACACGACTACCATGATCAGTGAGCTAGCCATTGGATATGAGCGGCATGGTTAGTTTGGGAACATGAGAAATAGTAGGAACATGACGAGGAATACAAAAGAGTGTCTCGTCCTACAACATAAAGAGAAGTATCATCTGCAGTTTATACAGTGATAGCAGTAGCAAGAGGACTAATGGAATGAAGACTTGTGGGATCAGATGTCATATGAAAAGAAGCTCTAGAGTCAAGAATCCATAGTGTGATGCCTGAGGAGGAAGGTGGTCTCTCAAATGAAGACTGAGTAGCAAAACTAGCAGAACCTATCGGTGTAGAGGCAGCCATGCGACGTAGCAATGTGAGAATCTCCTGAGTGGAGTCAGAGTCAGTAGAAGTTCAATGCCCTTAGGAGGACGTCCACCTCGATAGTCAAGATTCTTCTTCTTCATGTAACAGAACTGTTCCATATGTCCGTGTAGGATCGAAGTATACGAATATAGCAATCAGAGGGGGGTGAATGATTGTGCGGAAGCTAAAACCAAATTAAAGTTCACCCCAAAACAGAACCAAATAATTGCCTCGTTTTCGACAAAAACAGAATGACAGAGGTTCGGTAAAATGAGAATTCCCGGAGATCCAACCATTAGATAGATCTGAAATTTGGACACGAGAAACTAGATTCCAATACGAATCTAACCCAAAAAGAATCAGCTCGATCGGACTTACGGATCAAAAGTTATGAACCTCGCAAGCTCGCTGTAATAGAAGATGACGAGAATTGATCTAACGTAAACTTGAAAGTTTTAACAGAACCGACAAAAGTTTAATCAACTAGACTTTGAGGAACTCTAAATCAATACCCTAGAAAGGTTTTTGATGGATCAAATCAAGATGACACTCAAGGATCAAAAACCAATCTAGATTTAGAGCAAGCATGCAAGCAAGAACCAAGACAGAAAAACACTGTAGCAACGTGGTTACTGTAGCACGCAAAAATCTTGGAAGAATTGATCTTTATTTTTTTTGTCTAAAGTACTCTCATCAAAAGAGTACAAACCCTAAAACTTGCTCAAAGCTTGATGCCCTTCAACAGGAGATAACCCCTCCTATTTAAAGGACCAACCCACAAGGAGTTCTGAATACGATTCCTATTCCCTAGAAGGAATCTGTATCCAACACAACTCTACTGGGCCCAACCTGGCCGAATACAACTCTTGCACGCGTATGGCAACCCTACCATACTCACGTGACTAACACTTTGCACGCATATGGCCACCTGCCATACTCACGTGACTAACACTTTGCACGCGAATGACCTCCTGCCATTCTCACGTGACTAATCATTCTTCATGTGCACCATTCTCTTAGCCCGAACGTCCCGCATGACATCCTTGACCACCAAGACCTCAGTTCCTCCCTGAACCTAGTCCTGAACCTCAGCTCCTCCATGAACCTAGTTCCGGTCCCGTCATTGACCACGTTCGTCTTCGAGCAATTACCTGCACATGAACAAACCACAAAATAATTCCGAGCACAAGTCCACGACTTGACTCACATCAATCCATGCAAATACTCACACGAGCATTGCATAAAGTCCACTTCAAAAGAAGCATCATGAAATTCTCACAAATTTCATAATCCCAAAAATGAATCAAACACAATTCCAATTTTGCTCAAAACCCTAATTCAGCAAAAACGCATTCACGACGGACAAACAAATATGGTCCGTGCATACATAAAAACCACTCAAAAACCATTCACAACGGACAGACAAAATCGGTCCGTGTACACATGAAAGTCTCGGTTTCAAGAAGAAATCAAAACCGAGCAAAACACGTTCACAACGGACCAACAAAATCGATTGCATTGTACAAGTGAAAATATCGGTTCCTTTGGAAAAGAGTTTGGCACATAAGCTCAAAAAGCATGTCCACGACAGACCCAAAAACTTGGTCCGTCGTACATGCAAAACTTACCGGCTTCTTGGAGAATTGAGTTCGACTCATGAGCTCAAAAACACGTTCACGACAGACAAACAAAATCGGTCCGTCGTACATGGGAAAGTGAGGTTGCCAAAGCATGTTTTTGACAGACCAACAAAATTTGTCCGTCGTAGATGGAAAACTTACTGTTTTCTTTAAGTTTGGTCCGGCGCCAAAGCGAAACTTACTGTTTCTTGTCAAATTGATAAAACACATGAACAAACACATTTTGCAAATTCAATTCTAAGCCAATTTTTCAACACATGATTTCACAGTCCGTTTTTGTCGCAGTAGGTGCAGTGATGGCCTCCGCCTCCAGTAGTCAAAACTGGAGTAGGCGCCACTGAAGGAGTAGTATGAGGCACCACCAAGACTGAAAGAGACACGAGCAGACCCGCACCACAAAGGCGAGTCTCCTAAGTACGAATAGTTGCAGGGGCCTCTAATAAGGTCACATGAGGATGGCAAGCAAGTAGCTGGGCACGAATCTGCTCAAACTCAGCTCAGAGACGTGTTAAGAAGTCGTAGATGCACCAAAGCTCCAAATGAGAGTGCTGACGTTGATAACACTAACAAGTGTGACAAACCTTTAGTCCAAGAGAATCAAGCTGACGCCACACCGAGGATAGCTGCGCATAGAACTCATCCACAGTAGAATCACCCTGCTGCAGTGACTGCTCCTATCGCACAATAGCAAGATACAAAAAATCGCCAGCAGGCTCGTAACGGTCGTGAAGATGCACCCACATCAATTGTGCTGAAGACAAAGCGACAATATCACCAGTAAAATGTACCTCCATGCTAGCAACCAAAATAGCGAAGGCACAAGTATCATCATCAATCCATGTCTTGTATGCAGTAAATTGAGTCTGAAAAAACTCCACAACACCTGCATAGTCATCAAACACCTTCTGTCGAGCAGCATTATCGGCCTTCTTGGGAATAATAGGTGTGAAAGGGGGAGCAGGATGAGGCGGATAAGATAGTTCGCTAGTAAGAAACTCCCACAAACGTTGACCACGCATGTGAAGGCGCATATGGAGAATCTAGTCTCGATAATTGAGACCATCAAAGATGATCGGGCAGCGAGGAATAGCGATAGTGCCCAAAGAAGAGCCTGAAGACGATGATATATTTTTTTTACCGAAAGGGCTAGAGCCAACCAAAAGCCAGAGTCTGGCTAACCGAGTTGGAAGCAGAAGCTGAGAGCAATATGCACAGGATTAAATAGAACTCCCGATCGGATTCAAATTCGATCGGGCTTCATCCACATGCAAGGGAGCAATGGTGGCGTCTGAGAGATTGACCAAACAGTCGGTTGATATCTTGGGCGGAGC
Organism: Rhipidocladum racemiflorum; assembly: GCA_036346355.1. Lineage (NCBI taxonomy): Eukaryota > Viridiplantae > Streptophyta > Magnoliopsida > Poales > Poaceae > Rhipidocladum > Rhipidocladum racemiflorum. The sequence continues at coordinate 26,024,887 of CM070572.1, forward strand.
AACTGAGCGGCAGAGTCGGGCTAGGAGACGACCGATCAAGCGTCAAGTGGAGCACCAGTCCTCGGTGCGACGAAGAGGTGTCGGCGGCGGCCTCAAGGAGGAAGCCTCGGTGTCGACGACCCACGTGGCAATGGAGGGAAGGCTTAGTCCTAACAGCAGTTCAATCGAGGCGGTGAATGTTGGGTGGCTCCAGGTGGGCAGGAGCCACCGTTGGGCTCGGTGGTCATCGTCAGCTGGTGTTGACCGAGGTGGCCAACGAAGGCGAAATATGGCATCGGGCGGTGGTCCCGGAGCGTCAGGGCGACTAGTCTCCGCGGCTCGGAAGTGATGGCGAGGGCGGCAAACGAGCGGTTGCGGATGGCAGCCGAGTAGGACAAACTGGCGAAGAAAAGCCAACGGAGAGGTTGGGAGGGCGCAAGTGCAACGTCCAGTAAGAAAACCATAACCCTAACCTTGCTCTGATACCATGTTATGAATAGCATTTGTATTGAACATGATGCCAATGGATCAATATATATACATGTACATGAAGATATAGAAGGAAAATCTATATAAAGCAAGATCTATACAAGGCTAGCAATCTGTATGCAAGACAACTAGCAATTTCTTATATAAGGTAACTAGAATACTGTCTAACAATATTGAAGCTAATTAATTGTTGTAGGAGCTGGAAGTGATGGCTGATCCAACACGGAGGGAGGTGGAGTCGATACGCAAGCGGATTGACAAGGTGAACCGGCAGCTCAAGCCTCTCGGGAAGAGCTGCCTCAAGAAGGTGAAGCCGTTGTTGATTCTACTCGTTAGAGCATGTCCAATGGTAGAGCCAACTACTGGCTATAAGAAAGCTCCATGTCACTTATAGCTAGCTTAAAGACAAGCTTTCCAATGGGTTAGCTATAACATATTCTTCAACATTAAATGTGGGTCCACATGTAATTGTCTTTTATTTTTCTTGGAAAACACTATAGCCTGGCTCTTAGTTAAGAGCCAGCTCTTGTCTCTCTCCTCTACTTCTCTCCTCCACATAAGCAAAAAGATGAGATGGACTCCTTATAGCCTGCTGACATGTCTCCATTGGGGATGCTCTTAGTGACCAGTAGTTATTTGCATTTATTTTGTTCAAAGACTTGTCGAAGTGACATTCGTAGTTTTGATTTGTTTGGTTTTGGATGGGCAGGAGGAGGAGTACAAAATGTGTCTCGAGGCATACAACGAAAAGAGCAAGGAGAAAGCTACGCTTGTCTACAGGCTAATGGAGGTGAATAACCGATCGACTATAACCTGCCTACTTCTGCTAAAGATCCGTATACTCCCATTAGAGAGAATAAAGATCCATAACTAACTAATCCATTAGCTAAGTTATTCTGGCTTTTTCTTGGCGATCAACTTGTTTGGTTGATGGAATGAGGTTGAATGGGATGTGATGGTTATGTACCATTTGGTTCTATTATTTTAGGTGAATGGAATAATTCAGCATCTAGAGGGAATATTTTTTAAATTTGTATCACGTGGTCCAAGATGAGATGGTTCCATTCAAACAACCAAACACATGAATGACTTTTTTCTTGAACCATCTAATGCATGTACCCAAACACACCCTAAGAAACTCTCCAATAAAACTTGGTTTTTAAGAAAAAGGGCAAATTATGCGTTAAAAAAGAAAAGGACAAATTGCACCATGGGCCCAAACCCCCCCCCCCCCCCCCCCCCAATTCCATTTAGAAGAAACTCTCCAATAAAACTCGGTTTTTAAGAAAAAGGGCAAATTACGCTTTAAAAAGAAAAGGACAAATTGCACCATGGGCCCTAAGCTTTCCCCCCATAATTTCATTTAGTCCATTAGACTTCTAAATTAGCTAGCTTGACAGGTCACTAGACTTGTATTGAAGATTCACTTAGGCCCCTAAACTTGGCAGTCAATACAAAGAATTCTCTTCAGGAGGTTTCACGAGGAATTTTTTTATAATTGATATGAATCTAAAGTATTTGAATCCAAATACCCCCTATCCAAATGGCTCCTCAGGAGATCGACATCATAGATGTCTAGAATTTTTCATAATTGTTGAAGTTTATCCCGAGCTATCCTCGATCATTTGCTTTGTTCATCAAGAATATAGTATGTACTTTAGAGGATCTTTAATGTGCATAATATGTCGTCTCTCCAAATAGAATTTGCCAGCCATGCTAGCAAAATAGTCGCTCCAGTAAAAAGAGTGGTGTTTTTTTTTTCCAAAGTCAATAAATGCCACTTTGACCAGTAAATTTTCTTATATATGCCAGAAAAGTTATAAAAGTGTAATATTATGAAAGTATTTTCATGGCAAATTTACTCATACCATTTTCACATATCCAACTATATATTCTACACAATATATTTGATCAAAATTAGTACGTTTTGATTTCACATATTATAGGGCGTCACTTTTTTTGTTGACCGGAGGGAATACATTGACTCAGGGGCGGAGCTTTGTAGAGACCAACATAGGCCATGGCCTCCCCTTCAATTTTGCAACCCTTTGAAGAAAGTAATGCATATTACATTTAACAAGTGTTTAGACTAGAAACTGGCCACCTCTTTCCTTTGCAATTTATTCTCTACGCAACAAGGGAATAGCCAATATGCTTAAAGTGTATATAGTTATCTAGTTAGATACTTCAAACTGACTTGTCTAACATACTTATAATTTGTAACCTATTTTATCTGGGAACAATCTCAAGGTATAGTCCACGCGTTTGTTTTACAGATAACAATAAGAAAGCAAAACTAATCAGCTAAACTAAATGGGTACTCACAAAAGATCACAGAACTACGATGGTCAAACTGACGGTTTCCTTGACGGCTCAACCACATCGGCCTAATTAGCAGAATTTCTCTAACTGTTGGCATCGCTATTTCTTCTTCACAAAACACCAAAAATAATTACCCTCATCATTCTTAAATTACAATAAACAACACCACACACATAACCTTGTATTGTTTGATTGGCTAAAAGGCTAACCATTCAAGTATACTAGTGAGAGCTGTGCGCTCCGCCGCGCCGTGCGAAATTTGATCCAAGTTTTTATCTCCAAAAAAAAGCAGGAATCTCCGAGTTTTTTTTCTTCGCTTGGGTATTTCTTGGAAAAAAGACGCTAGGTAAGAACCGTCGACGAACCAGTGAAACAACGGTTTTTTTTTTTTTTGGGGGGGGGGAGAATAATACATGTTCCGAGAAATATTAAATCCCAAACCGCAAAAAAAGCTATAGACGATGTTCCGAGAAATATTAGATCCCAAACCAAAAAAAAAGCTATAGACGCTGAGTTTAACACTTTATGCGGTCAACGGGCAATAATACATGTCTTAAAAAATATTAGAGATCGAGCCGCAAAAGGAATTTTAGATGCCGAGTTTAACACCCTATGCGCTTATTTTCCCGTGAAAAATGTGGAAAAGCGGGGAAAAACGAAGAAACGACGGACGAAAAACTAATTTGCATTCTTTTTTGGGAAACAGCCAACGAAAACATTTTTTCTATGCTCCGGAGAAAAAATGGATCACGAAAATATTTTTTTCAGGCAAAACGGAGAAAGAAAACGGCTTCCCATATTTTTTTTGGGGAAATAGCCACCGAAAATATTTTTCCTATGCTCCGGAGGAAACATGGGCCACGAAAACATTTTTTCCGGGCAAAACGGACAAAAGGAACGGTTTTCCATTTTTTTTTTGGAAAAAGGCCAACGAAAACATTTTTCCCATGCTCCGGAGAAAAAACGGATCACGAAAATATTTTCTTTCGGGCAAAACGGAGAAAGGAAACGGTCTCCTTTTTTTCCTGTGGAAATAGCCACCGAAAACATTTCCACCATGCTCCGGAGGGAAAACGGATCACGAAAACATTTTTTCCGGGCAAAACGGAGAAAAGAAACGGTTTTTCATTTATTTTTTTGGAAAAACGGCTACCGAAAATATTTTTCGCATGCTCTGGAGAAAAAAGACCCCAAAAACACTTTTTTCGGACAAAACGGAGAAAGGACACGAACGTAAACCGCGAGGACCTATTTGTTATAATTTTGGACCTGTTCACTATCCTAAAAAATTAGGAAAGGGCTCGCTCGCGATTCATACATAACGGGAGGTCCTTCATGCAAAACGGCAAACCAGGGACCTAAACGCGAACCGGTAAAAATATTTTCCTCTCACATAAAATCGCGCAAGAACCTGAACGTAATTTCAAAGAAATCGGGGGGACTTTTCGGAAAAATCCGCCCGCCACGTGGGTGCTGCCGTTGGCTCTGGCAGCCAGGGCTTATAAGATGTGTAATATTACCGATTAGCAAGATAAGGATAGAATAAGAATGAGAGACATACCTGTGATGGCAGATCTAAAGAAGAGAATGGTATTCAATGGTGGCATCATAGAATCGGGAGCTCCGCCAACGTATGCTCCATTGTTTTATTCGATAGGATTGATGTGTGACGCCGAAACAAAACAGGCAAAGAATCAATGATGAAGCAGGACCAATCAAGACACATTGAACAACAACGATATCAAAACAATTGGGACGAATCAAAAAAACAAGAAGAAATCAGCAGGGGGGTGATGGGCCGTCAACATGAAACATAGAAAGAGCCCGTGGTGACAGATTGAGTAAGCACGATACAGACACAATCGGTGTGAATCAAAAAATCTTATGAAATCGGTCGGGGAACGACAGGTCGCCGACACGAAACAGACAAAGAAGTATGAATCCAGAGCCAACAAAAGCGATAGAAGAGAGATCCAACACCGATGAAGCACATAAGGCAAGGGCGCCGTGCCGAAAGACATGGCAAGTCCGAACAAGGAACACAATAACAAACACACAAATTCGAACAAGGAACACGATAACAAAGGCAACCGGAGCCAGAGTGGGCGAGAGGAGAAGGTGAGGGCGCGCCTGGTAGCAGCAGCCGGCGATGAAGCAGGGGGCGAGCAGGCCAACGTGCTGGTGAGGGCGAGGGCGAGGGCGACAGAGCGATCGAGGAAAGGGGAGATGGGCAGAGCGCGCGAAGGATTGGGAGAGGATGAGCGGACGGCTAGGGTTCAGGAGGTGCAGGCCAGCGTGCTGGCGAGGGCGAGGGCGAGGGAGCGATTGAGGAAAGGGGAGACGGGCGGAGCGCGCGAGGGATTGGGAGAGGATGGGCGGACGACTAGGGTTTGGGAGGTGCGGAGGCGGGGCGGAGGAACCTAGGTTTTGTCCCACACCGGGCATGCGGGGGGCGCGCGACCGTTCGGATCGTCCCACTGCTGTGATCGGACGGACCGAAGTTCGCAAGGCGTGGGACAAATTCAACAAACTTGCGAGGGCTTTGACGCAAAGTTCTGGTTTTAAGAGCCGGCAACTGTTCAAGCGCGGGGGGCTCCGGAGGGACCTCTGCGTGTTTCAGCGGGCTTGGAGGGGTTTTTTGGAAAAAAAAACGCACGTGGATGGGCTGGGAGGCCAGCAAAACTTTCCCGCTTAATAGATAGTATATTAGAAGATGGTCCCTTCTCTATTTGGACTCAAGGTTTGCCGCTACATTGATTTGACCACTTGACCAATGATGACAAATTAAGGAGCTCGCTAAGCTAATATATATGTGTTTATGTGGAACTTCATTTCAGATGTAGGAACCTGCAGTACAAGTTGGAACGCGAGGATTTTTTTTTTCTTACTAAGGAATTGTGCTATTTTATGTGATATCATTACGAAATTCTAGTGAAATTATTGCGTTCCAAACGGTCTTTAGAAAGAAGGAAGTCCAGTTACATACAGATTGCTGACATCGGTTGAGCCAGCCGGCATTGTTTGCCCAAAATATCGGCCGAGGATCCGACTGGCCTGGTTGCCCGAAACCTCAAGTCAGCCCTGCTTTAAGCATGGATTGGGCTTGGCAAACCAGGACGGGCACGGGTCACCGGGGGCCAATGTTCTTAGGTCCAGCACTATAATATCTAGGTTTCAAGCATATTCTTGGTACCGTACTAAACTAACTCACTGCACTTTGTGCATTTTGAGCAGCTAGTGGGCGAGAGCGAGAGGCTGCGGATGAAGAAGCTTGAAGAGCTGAGCAAGAAGATAGAGACCCTCTACTAGACCCGGTCCGGTCTGGTCTGGACTCTGGTGCCACCGTACGAGATGAGCTCTGCTGCGTGCAATTTTCCGTGAAATGGGGATCAATTCTGTGTGGCCTTACACGCGCCATTCTGAAACTAATGGTGATCAGCTCACGAGTGTGTCTACTTCGTATGGTTCTGTTGCTACGTCACTGTAGAACAACCTGACGTACCTGGACAAGTGGACATGATCTTCTCTGACAGAGGAGTAGAGGACCTGAACAAGATTATACTATTAGAAATTGGCCCATGGGTAGCCCATTTCATTTAATTTCAAAGCATGTATGGTTTAGTACCATATTGCCTAGTCAAGTGGATGAAAGGCAACTTAAAAGGTGGAGCCCTTGCCACCTCTTGGTTAATGAGACACTTGGCATGAGAATGGCGTAAGGTGTACAGTGGCTAAACACACGTCCGCTCATTCGCATATTTTCACGTGAAAATCCGCGTGACTTATAACTTGTGACATAATGCTGTCAGTTACTGGTGCGCGTATATAAAAACACCTGGAGACGTCCAGGCTTGACACACTGAATTCCTCCATTCTTCCTCCTCGCCGGCCTTCCTCCTCAGAGTGCACCGTGAAGGAAGGTGAGCGGTATCTCCGAGCCATTGCCGCAAAGTTCACCTGCACAGGGCGACAATAAGGTTTCTGGGCAGCACTTCAGCGCGACCGCTCTGCTTCTTCCTCATCGTCAACTACTTTCACGATCGCAATAAGAACAATAAATCTTGCCCTTTGGCCTTTTCTTCTTTTCAATTTCCTTTCTATAGATGATTGCTTCTGCTGTGATTTCTTCAATGGGCGCCCTTTGTGTGCAAATTTTGGTGGGTTCCGCACCTAACCGAAAGCAAAGGTTTGCACATCATTTTGCTGAGGATTTACTGGATTGCTTGTTGCAGCAACAAGCACCGATAGGTTACCGATAGTCTCTGAAACTATATTGTATTTTTCTTCACCTAAGCACGTATCAGATGCTAGATCTGTCATCTTTTTTGTATAACAAGTGTTTGTTGGTGGCGCTCCATAGGATGGGTCTGGACCTGAATGGTGTTTTGATATCTTTATAGTTGCTTAATCAGACCATCTTTTCAACAAGTAGTGTTGAGGTACTTGTTGCAAATTGAGTTGTGTCATCACTTTCAAAATTTGTGCACATAGAAACCCATGTATCTTAAACATGCTGCAACTAACTAAATATGTACAGCTATCTGCATGGACTAAAATAGTGAAGGTTTTGTTAGGGTTTGTACCCGGCACAACCAGTTCAAATATTTCACCTGGCTCCTCAAGTCTAGTACAAGTATAAGACGTTTGCATTGGTAGTTCCTGAAACTTGTAGAAAACACTTCTTATGTAGAACTTGTATTCTTGTTTCTCCAAATTGTACCTATAAATTTGGGTTGCAACCATTTTTTTTATTAAATGTTCATTGACGAATTAAGAAACAAAAATTTATTGTATGTGTTAGTTATTAAGACAAGGTACCTAGACCATAGTGGCGGATCTGTTATGTCTACTTTGAAGCCATGATCGTCTTCCCTGTTAAGCATAGTGTCGGTGTTTCGTGCACCGGCAATACGAATTTGTGGTCGGATGGGGTCGCGCGCTCCCTCTCCCCGAATGGTCGACTCAAGGAGTCAGATGATGTATACTGGTTCGGGCTGAACGTCCCTACTCCAGTTCGTTCGGTGTGGGTGTATTGACTTTAGGGCGATGAACAAGAGGTGTACAAGCGAGGCTGGGAGTCGGCCGACCGATCCCCCGGTGTTTTCGCTAGGGAGTTGAGACTACCTAGAAGACTGTTTTTTCCATCGCCCCTCCCTCTCGGGCCCTGCCTCTCCTTATATAGACGGAGGAGGCAGGTTACACGAGAGTTTGGGAAAACCACGATGAAGGGGGCCTGCGCGTCTCGAAGTCTGGTTTCTGTCTTGTCCGACCGACCCCTGCCCGTCCCGAGGCAGGGTTGGTGGCTCTGTGATGAGTGGTCTTGCGTAGTGCTGTCTGGATGGCGTATTGCGTGGTGCTCCTGTCAGCCTCGGTGGCTTTAATGGCGCTCGACTTTGCCTTGGCCTCGGGAGTGGGCGTATTCTTCTGCGGTGTGCCAGGCGATGGGACGGGGGCTTGACTTCTTCGGTGGCTCCTCTGACAGTCTTGGGACGGAGCCGCCGCCTCTGACGGACGTCGAGGACGCCGCGCGACAAGGCACTGCCTCGACACCGGCGTGGACCTCGCCGCTCGTGGCGGTGGAGCTTGTTGACCGCGAGCTTCAACATTAGGCGGTCGGAGTCCGCCGACCGCCCGGGATCGGAGTCCGCCGACCGTCTAGGGTCGGTCCTGCATAGGTCGGGGTTCGCTCTCCGCGGCCCAAGTACCTTTTGGCGATCTTTGGGTCTTCGCCATGCGGTTAGTCGACCTCGCGTTCGGGTGATGGGGTACCCATGGTACGGGTACTCGTCACATAGTATCTATTATGAATTCATATTGTTTCACAAATGTCCAAACTGACTCTTGAGGGTGAACAAGTGTCTTGAAGATTGCATTAATCCTTCAAATCTACCAGTTGTGCTGGTGAAGCGAAAGAATTTTTTTTCCTGAAATGCGCTGGGGCAAATGTATACCTTGAGTTCCACGTGTTGTGAAGTGTTGGTTGTCATTTAAGTTATACTGTTGCAGTATATCCTACTAGGAGCTCTCAAATTCCTCAACAGCTTCTAATATATTCATAATTCTGTGCAGATAATAAAAAAAATCCAACTTTTGTCGAGATCAACCTTGCAAGCTTGTCTGGAGCCTTTTGCATAACGTGCCATTTGCAACACTATGGATGGCATATGGGAACACCTAAGATATCATTGCTTTCATTGCTTTATCTTGATATGTCATTATGCATATTATGACTGGCCATTCATTGCTAGCTTCCAGGTTTCAAAAAGCCACACAAATGTTTAAGTTGTTTCATCAAGGATTAGTGCAAAACCAAGGAGTATGGTTTGCATGTGATTGTTTATCCCAACAAATGGTGCAAATGGCATATCGAATCGGCTAGTCATGAATGTCGTGTCAAAGAAGACACAATCTCTGAAGCTTTGGTACAACACTCTAGTCCTTCTGTCGACCCAAAACAAAGCACTCACGGCCTAATTTTCATTCAGCTTGATCCCCATAGAAAAATGAGGGTCTCTCAACTTGCATTTTATGGAAATATTCTAGGGTGACAGCTGTCGGCGTACTAGCCAACAGGCACCTCCGGATCGGGTGCTTATAAGGTTCAGACAGGGGGCTTTCGGGGTAATCGCCGGTGGACGGGGTGCCAGTGAAGCTCGGAGGAATAGGGGGACGCAAGAACTTTTACCCAGGTTCAGGCCCTCCAGAGAGTAATAGCCCTAGTCCTGCCTTTCTTGCTATTGCTTATGTTATAGCTTGAGAGGATGAAAACCTACTGACCATGGATCGAACCTCTTCTCCCTTGCACCCCGGCTCCCTTTTATACTTGGGCTGGCGGGGGCGCATGGGAGGCTTACACCGCAAGTCATACTCATTACACTGCCACGGGCGCATTTAATGCGCCCGTCACTGTTCTTACATCCCATTAATGTCTGCCGCAGCCGTCGCACTCCTGCCTCGGGTCCCACGCTTACCAACACCGCTCGTTCCGTCAGGGGGTGAGGTACTGCCGTGACGTCACCCGTAATTAATGCACGCCTGGGGAAGACGCGCCGCCATACTGCATCCTCCATGCTTTACATTTAATGCGCACGCCTCGCATTAAATGTCCTTGATCAGGGCGCTGCAGCTTTGGGGGAGGACGCCAGGGGAGTGGCCTGCATGCCACGTGTATTCTGGGCGACCACCTCACTGGGCGCCCAGTGGTGTGGCCTAACCGCCACCTGTCCACTGGGTGACCACTCTCCCGGTCGCCCAGGGGTGTGGCCTGACTACCACGCGTCCACTGGGCGACCACCTTCGTGGTCGCCCAGGGGTGTGGCCTGACTGCCACGTGTCCACTGGGCGACCACCTTCCTGGGCGCCCAAGGGTGGGGCCTGACTGCCACCTGTCCACTTGGGCGACCACCTTCCGAGGCGCCCAGTGGAGTGGCCTGATTGCCACCTGTCCGCTGGGACGACCACGCTGGGGAGTTGCTGCTTGCCGGAGGCGGTGTGGCCGGACACACCCTGCCCGCCCGGCGGTCTCTTTTATTGCGGGGGAGTGGGGACCCTGGTGTAAAATACGCCGATGCATATTATGACTGGCCATTCATTGCTAGCTTCCAGGTTTCAAAAAGCCACACAAATGTTTAAGTTGTTTCATCAAGGATTAGTGCAAAACCAAGGAGTATGGTTTGCATGTGATTGTTTATCCCAACAAATGGTACAAATGGCATATCGAATCGGCTAGTCATGAATGTCGTGTCAAAGAAGACACAATCTCTGAAGCTTTGGTACAACACTCTAGTCCTTCTGTCGACCCAAAACAAAGCACTCACGGCCTAATTTTCATTCAGCTTGATCCCCATAGAAAAATGAGGGTCTCTCAACTTGCATTTTATGGAAATATTCTATGGTGACAGCCATATCCCTAAAAGTTATACCTTGCCTCAGTTTTGTCCTTATGTTGCAAACATCCTTCTTCGAAAAAGTGAGGTTTCGAACCCCTATGCGTATCACCAAGCAGGGTCATTATGTGTGAGGAGGAGATGTTCTTATGATTCAAAGTCTTCAAGAACTCAAAATCCTTACAAGATATATAGATGTGTGACCTGTAGAACCTTATCCTCGCGATATGTTTCACCAGCGAGTGTGTGTGCTCCTCTTGCATAATAATAACTTGCCATCTCCCATTCCTCAGCCCTATGGTCATATGTGCTTTGCAGTTAAACCTTGTCAATCTATTTTACTTCCTTGTCCCAATAGTGTTGACTGCAACAACATCCTTCTTTGAGTTGCAAATTGAATTGCTTATAAAGTTTTCACCTTCTTCTTCTGACTCTTCTATGCGAGCACTCAAACTCCCTCCTGCTTATAAATTTTGCTGATTCTTGAGCTTGCTATCCTGATATCAAAACCAAGCTTGTATGCATAATCATTATACACTTTTTTAGCCTCTTCAAGTGTGTCAAACATTATCTCAACACAAGGAACAATTGGTTGAGAGCATACAATCGTCCTGTTCACCAATTTGTTCTTCTGCAACCTCCACTGCAGTATAGTCATCATCATCTCCAATTCTCGGTGATTCATCTTGTTCAGTACAAAACTCCGTACTTTCCTGAACAAAAAATATTGGCAACACTTGTAATTGTTGTTGCACCAAAATATATAAATTCTTACATCACGATATATCAGGGGATCATCAATCCAAAAACTACCCTAATGTACATCGACACGTATGCATTGCAAGCTTTGATGTCAATTTTTTTTCAAACACATTCTTTGTTGCACCAGGGTTGCTGATATGTTTCGCATGTGGTTGATGGTAATCAAAGAGATCCAGGGTTAGCACATGCCAGCTCATAGCTCGAAGGAACACCATGGACTGACAAATTTGTAGCATGATCCATATGTGGGATCTCCCAATGTGATACATGGTTGTTACTGTAGGTACTCGCCACATGGGGCACCATCTGACTGGTATGAATTTGTTGGGGCTCTCAATTAAACAAATATGTTACGACGATCGATGGGAGAGGCCTTTTTAAGTGAATGAGTTGGTGGTGGAAACACAATTTTTTGAATCAAATGAACCATCACGATGATTTGGGAGAAGAAATTCTAAATCCCATGAGAGATATCGAATAAATCAAGCTCGGGGAGGGAGAAGAATTTTTGTTGCAAGGGAGACACGAGCTGACAGAGGGAGAAGCTGTTTTGTCACTACAAGATGCACGATGTTGTAGGGGTAAGAAGGTGATCGAACGGTTGAAACAAATCGCGTTAGATCCGATGGAAAATTGTGACGTCCGGACACTAGTCGCTCCCATTAATCGACCCCCCCTAAACTTGTCCCCATTGCACAGCAGGTCATTTTCACTGTTAGACACCCTTTTTTGCCAATGCGATGCTCCATGTGGTTTACTTGGGGCCTAAGTAAGCTCCTATTGGTATCCAAAGTTCCCAACTCCTAGTCCTTGAAAAGCTCAGCGTGCTATTGCAGATTATAACTTGTCAATGCTGTGTGGTAGGCATGGTGAAGAATGATCAGGTTGGGTGCGCCACTGCCGCTGCACCATCCGCATGGACATTGGTGGAGAAGTGATCATGAAGAGGGAGCCAGACCGCAACGGACATCAGTTTTCAGTAACGTTGCTTGGGAAGAAGAATCTGATAGTGGACAATCCAAAGAATGGACCATCTGGCCACTTTGAATAGAATGACTACCCACCCGATCATGCTGATGGCAGGAGCTCGACGACTTTGTCATCCTCCCCTTCTTGTCCGTTGGGCTTCTCCACCCAAAAGTCACCGCCAATGAGAAGCAAAGATAGAAAGCCATGGTGCACACTGCATCAACATCAACACGGAAGGGAGGCACAGATGGATGAAAGGAAGGTAGCGAGGCAACTATTGCAAGGCATTGTCACAACGTCACGGGAGTAAGTTCGCCATGTGCCCAAGCAGATTAAACATGGAAAGCCTAAATAAGAAAATAAACTAACTAATTTGATCTGATTGTCAATTGCATCGTGATCTTTACTTGCCTTGCATGACAAGGCAAGCCAACAATTTTAGTAAGTTTTGATTACTTTCCAACGATCTCTCATATAATCAAGACTTTTCAACTCATGCATATTACCACAATCAAATCCCGAAATCAACCTTGTGTAGCAAGCGAACTCAATTTCGATTTGCACTGCGCGCGCACACACAATCTGCAGGATGGTATTCACAACTGATCAACATCCTAAAACAACTGCATGAACTCAATCAGCTAGGACAGCGACCACAACTCCTCAATGTCTTGATTCCTCTGGCATACAAATTAGAACTCAAACTCTTAGTCAAGATGTCTTCTCCCCCATAATCTTGACGCATCTCTAACTCGTTAAGGCAGTTGGTTCCAACTACGACTTGTCCACGTTTATCATGTGGACACAACTCGCACAAGAACTCATGTGGTCATACACATTATCTCAAGGACACAACTGATGCGAGAATACGTAGCTTTGGTCTCCTTCTCAATGTGACACGCAAAGGACTGCCAATGCCATGTTATCACGCCAGTTGCCGACAAGGCTCGTCAATAGGAAGTATCGGGGAGACACACCTCCTCCACCATTTTTTTCTACCGCATCTTCTCACCGACTCTTCCCTCCTATGACACATCCGAACTACAACTCGACGATGGCTCGCTACCTCATAGTCCCCTCCTTATGACCCGACCCGATGCACACTGCACCCATAAGTGTAAATGTTGCATCATGCATGCTCGCCTTGCCATCGTGCACGGTTGGATTGGCCTCCACACATGCATGTACTCGCTCGTCGATGAGACCGCACGGTGACGTCGCTGCTGGTGCTGTTGTGTCGATCCTCGTGGATACTCAGTCGCTGTTGGCCTGCGTACAACCACCACCTCCGCAGCCGCCATACCCTCCGACAACGAATTTGAAGCCAACTAATGCAAAAATCAATTTGTCAAGAACATGGGCTCCACTGCACACATCTTCTCGACTCCTCAGCCTCCTACCTGAGCGTCTCGATGCACACTTACTGGAGCCGTACAACGCCATCCAGCTCTAATACCGATTATTACTTTCGATCCTAGATTATGAACACATGAACATGACGAAGAGCGGATCGTATTGCGGAGAATCTAATTGAGTTGTTAGGGTATGTATAATAAAGCCACCTCAGCTGGCTCTTAATCTATACACATCAGCTTTGATCTATGTGAAAGAATGAGAAAAGAGGAGAAAGAGAGAGGAGAGAGTTTGGCTCTTATTTAGTAACCAGCTTTGTAAGTAAGCATAGGTAGATTATTTATTTATAAGAGAGAAGAGATAGTTATTGCACAACATCTAGATACAACTTTTAAAAATAGTTATTATATAAACTAATTTTGAGCTTATTATTATTTTATAATAAATTTTATTATTGTACTTCAAGAAACCACGAAACCTCAAGGAACAGAGGAAAAATTTGGGACGGCACGTCGGCCCGTGGGTGGGCAACGCGCCGTTCCTAGCGGAGCACACAAAACGATTCTGAACCGGCCGCGAACGGAGGAGGCAAGGCCGCAAGGCGTGGTGGCGACGCCGTCCTTTGGGAACGGACCGGTCCACACCGCACACGCACACGCACACGCAGCCTCTCGACTTCATCGATTGCTCCCTAACGCCGCAGCATTTAAATAATGCGACGACGGGTGGGCACCACCTCGGCTGAAAGCGAGGGCCTAGCTAGGCCCATCGATAATTGACTTGTTAATTACTCCGCATAATCACCAATTAGCGCCTTAACGACTCGATTATTAGATTCTCCACGATAAAGATTAGTGTGGCAGTAATCGACAGGCGAGCATATATTATAGTATTATTTGCTACTAATAGTAGAAAAAGATAGCAGTTTTCGTAGGCGAGACGGGCACGGGGCACACTCGCTATCTCGCTATGCCTTCCTCTATCCGCTCCGCTTCCTCTTCTTCCCTTCCCTTCCTCTCCTTTATCATGCAAGAACAACAGAGCGAGATGGAGGATTAACGGTAGATAACAAGTTTGTAGTAACAGATTCTCGTAGCCGAGCCGACGAGGCGAAGCGGCCTGATCAAGAGACCAACCAAGTAAGTCCTATTCACAGTTTCTGCCATGAGATGCGAGAAACAGGGCATGTATGCGCTCGTGCGCGGTTGAGCTTGAGCGAATTTGTGGCGGCGCAGGGGCCGAACCGGCGTGAGATGCTAGAGGAGCAATGTCCGCGCCGGCGGAGTCGAGGGACGGTAGCATGAGCATGAACATGGTGACGACGGTGATGGCCTTCTCGGTCAGCGCCTTCTTCGTGCTCTTCGTCTTCACCAGGCTGCTCTGCGCGCGCATCCACCTCAGGGCCGCCGGGGCCGAGCACGCCGCCGCCGCCGCGCGCGCCGGCGACTCCGCCTTCCCGGCCTTTCACGTTAAGCATCATCGCCCGCCACTTCTTGCTGATTCTTCGTTTATTGATTGATTGATTGGGTTGGGTTGGGCAGGTGGAGCGCGGGATCCGTGGGCTGGAGCCGGCCGTGGTGACGAGCTTCCCGACGGTCAAGTTCGGCGACGGCTCGCATCGGCCTCCCGCGCAGGAGGAGTCGCAGTTAAGATACACTCCTCAGTCTTCGCTGCCTACGGTTTCTATTTACTCACCGTTGACGCGCGCACAGATTGTTAAAGATGGTTTGCAAGTTCTCGCTACAAGCCTACAACTTGTAGTAACTTCCAGAGTTCGGGTCCTATATAGAATTGTGAACCGATGGATCAAGTAAATCGCCTTGTTTTGGGACTGGGAGGAAGAACCTGGAGATTGCGTGACAAAACAGAATTCGATACACCCCTCTTGAGTTTATGGCTTTCTCGATTCTAGTGCGGCTTCTCGGAGAAGTCGCTCCAATTTTAGTGGCTCTACTTTAGGCTTGATGCAGAAGGCTCCCCAAGGGCGTACGTGATGGGTTTGGATGTCTGTAGTGGTTCGTTGCGTTTGAGCTGCCTTGTCCTTACCATTAAAGGCCATGATGGCTGTCAATTCAGGAATCGCCAGTTGAGTTTGACGTAGGAGGAGAGACAAAGTCAACCTGAAAGTAGCTATAGTTGCAGTTTTTTCTCTCTCACTTGAATGGTTGCATTTACTCATATTAATGTTCATCTGACCTTGATTCCATGTGTTTTGCTTAAAAAAGAAAAGAAAAGAAAAGAAAATTCTGGCCACCGCAAAGCTTTGCACCCAGTTACCTGTTTCGCCAGGACTGCCACTGCCACTGTATTAACAGCATTGGAAAAGTTGAAAATTAGCCAATTCGGAGTCGAGCCAAACTAAAAACGAGGGATTTTAGATATGTTCCTAAATGAACCAATCCTATGATATGTGCAATTCACTCTTCAGGATAGCAAATATAGAAGCATCACTCGTAGATTCAATAGCCACGATCGCCCATTGCCTTCCTTTTTGTCATGCACATGTCCTGTATTCCTACAATGTGCAAAGGATGCTGCTGATTTACAACTTGAATTTTCTGACACTAGATAGAGCATCGCTACATTAATTAGCATAGTGTATACCTATCGATCCCGAATTCTGAACTCTGGAGGAGGCTTTGCTGAACGACAGGTGCACGGTGTGCCTGGAGGAGTACGAGCCGAAGGACGTGGTGCGCGTGCTCCCTTCCTGCGGCCACGGCTTCCACGTCGCCTGCATCGACGCCTGGCTCAAGCAGCACTCCACCTGCCCCGTCTGCCGCGCCTCCCAGCGCGCCAACAGCAAGCACCGGGCCGCCGCCGCCATGCTGCCCGTCTACTGCGCGGCCGTCAGGGCCCCGCCGTCCACGTCCGCATCGGACCGTAACGCATTCCAAGCAGAGGCGGCGGCGGCGGCGGCAGACCATATGGACGTGATGGCTAGCCGGCTGGAGATCATTTCCGACGAGCCGGCCTCCTCCGGCGCCTGTCCAAGCGCAGCTCCCGCTCCCGCTCATAGTGATTATCGTTGCGGCGGAACGGTGAGTCAGAGCCTGCAGGAGTGCAGGGCAATGCGTCGGAGCATTGATAGCGCTGACACGTGCTTATAAATGAGTAGTCGATTGAGATTGGGTTGTGTTCAAGTTTAGGGGCTAATAGTCTTGGGAATTAACATTCGTCTCTACAGGACTTCTGATTTTGAGGATCTTTTTCTTTTCGTTCACTTCACTGTATACTCGCATGTACATTCTCGAATCGAATGCATCGCTTTCCTTGTTCTTTCCCGAAAGAAAAGAAAAAAGATCCTTGTTCTGACAATGTTGATAAATTGGCGAAAATTACGTTGTAAAATGATGACGATCGATATAGATTAATCATAATACATCATCGAATAATTAAAATAGTCACAAAGAACACATAGGATACATGTAGACAAAACTCTCTTATCTTTATTAGATTTATATTCTTATAAAATGTGGTGTCATATTTACAGTAAGAATCCTTTAGAGAGAGATTCAAATTCGTTCACAAAGATATAGAATCCAATCATATCTCAACACCCTCAATCAGAGTCTGATTATATCTTAAGAGCATCTCCAAGAAGGGCCTTAGATATGGCCCTAATTCAAATTCTAGGGTTTTGGGGGAAAAGATTAACTCCTGCAAGAACCCTAAATTGTTAAAATTTTAGCAAATTATTTTAGGGCCCCTAAGAGAGTAGCTATATTTAGCAACTCTGTGATTAAGCCCTATCTTCGTTGGGTTTTAGGGCCTAATTGCTGGAGTGAATATTTCGTTGAAGCCCTAAATCTAATTAGTTGGAGTCCTAAATTAAAGTTTAAGCTCATTTTTAAGGCTCTCTCTTGGAGATGCTCTAACACCCCCCTTGGACGAATACCGACGCACATATCACATCAAAACTCAATGAAAAAAAAGATAGACTAGTTGTCTCATTAAAAACATTTATATGAGAAAACTTTATGAAAACTCACAAGAAAAAAAGAGTGTAACTTATAATCTTCTAATTTAGGGCCTGTTTGGATCCATGCAGCTAATAGTTAGCTGCTAAAAATTAGCTGAAGTGGATCCAAACATAGCCAACTAATAGATAAGCTAACTATTAGATGGGCATCCAGCTAATGGTTATCTCATTAGCTAGCCAAACCCAACTAATAGCAGCTAATATGTGGCATTTAACCAAAATACCCTTCGCGTCTGCCACCAATAGCAGCTAATAGCATGGGTATTTTGGACAACTGATCAACCTAAACATCTATTAGCCACATAATAGCTGGTGGATCCAAACACCCTCCAGCTAATAGTTAACTAGCTAATATTAGCTAGGAACTATTAGCCAGCTAACTATTAGCTGCTAATGGATCCAAACAGGCCTTTAAAGTAGTATCTTCAAGATCATGCTAAGAGTCATAATTCAGCAATTTTACTCCCCCTGAACTCTGCGTATTCCTAAGTCGTCTCATTCCAATATCACAAACACATCTTTGAAAACTAGATAATAGCAAAGACTTAGTAAATAAATCTGTCAGATTTTCATATGAGTAAATTAATCTGCCAGATTTTCATATAACTTATTTTGCAGGATCTTTACCTCACCATTCTTCTGGAGTTCATGAGGATCGAAAAGTTTAGAGACAATATGATTCATGATATTGCTTTTAACATAGAACGTTTGCGTTTGTACAACACAAACAGCATTATCATTATAGATAATTGTAGGGGGTTTCGATGGTATTAATGCCACATGACTTTTGAATGTGGCTAATTACTCGTCTCAGCCAAATACACTCACGTAAAGCTTCATATAATGCTATAATCTCTAAGTGGTTGGTAGAAATAGCAAACAAGGTATGCATAAAAGACCATCAAGAAACGAGAAACACAACCCCAGTATGAGGTTTAGCACATGGGGATCAGATAGATAGCAAGTATTTGTATATCTCACCATGGTCAAGTCTTGATCCTTCGAGTAAAACTAGCCCAGATCTTCAGTACCTTAGAGCATATGAGCAAAGTCTTTACATCAATCCAATGTCTTCTAGTTGGAGCTAAACTATGTCTAGCTAGTAAATTTACTGTAAATGAAAGTACCAGGCCTTGTGCAATTCATAATATGCAAAAATGCTTCGGTGGAGCATATTTATGGGACTTCAGGTCCTAAGACTTCCTCATTTTCATCATTCGTCTGAAAGTATCCACTTCAACGAATCTTACTACCATGGTGGTCTTCAAATGATAAGATTTATCCATACAAATTTTTTTCCCATAGCCTTCTTGATATAGGTAGGCTGATGTATAAAAATTCCTTCTGGAAAATGTTCTAGCTGCATGCCCAAGCAATATTTGGTTTTACCCAAAAACTTTCATCTCAAACTCTATTATAAGGTAAGAACTTGTTTTGTGTATCTGTGTTGTGGTTCCGATGATATTCAGATCATTGATATAGATTGAGATGATACATAATCCATCTTGGAATTTTTTTTATTAACAAATTGTCAGAACCTTCTCTTTTTGGCATGGAATACCAAGAGAGATTTCTATGTACATACGGTACTAGCTCCATGATCAGTGGCTAGTACGTACATATACAACATAAACATCACATCCATACAAGTTCATGGTACATTAATAGAAATTTAGTTCTTACAAGTGGCAGCGGAAGATAAATGTAGCAAAAATGCATAACTTGACAGTATGCCTTTTACCCAAAATACCACAGGCAACTAACAAGAAGTAAACCCTAGGAAAGCTCGTTAGTAAAATCCCCGTAAACTACGTCAAGGTCGGGAACTTCAACTTCTTTGTTCTCTGAAGATCATCAATAGCAAGGTTGAGTATACGTATATACTCATAAGACTTGTAGTGTATCACAAATAGGTAATAAATGCAGGCTAAGTCAATAGAAACGATTCTATGATTATTTTGCATAAAGCGAGATTAAATTGTAAGTACTAAATGGTATATTGTAAACGAGAAATTTCATAATTAGAGCAATTTGACTGTTAAGTAAATAACAAGTATGTAGGCATAAAATAACAACTCACCGTCCTCCATGACAATGTGTCCATTTGCCAACCATTGGCATAACCTTTCCCTTGCCAACTCAAGGCATAAAATCAAAGAAAAAGACTTTTCCCATGAAAAGTCCAATTCGTTCTATTTTGTGAAAATATCAAAACTCTAACTAGTGTTAGTGCACCAAGTCTCCCATAATTCACACTTCCCTTGGTGTGCGGCAAAGAGGTCATAACGAAAACCTTTATATTACCTAGAACTAACTTTACACTAGCCCGGTGATGTTGTAAGTTCAAGCTTCATTGGTTTTGATGATTGGTTTATGATTAATGCTTAATCATTGTTTATAACAAATCCAATCTTTAATGAGACTAACCTATTTACTGAGCTTATGTTTAGTAGCCTCATATTTGAATGGAAAATGAAAAACCCAAGGTATGCATTGTATCAATGTTCATTATTCTATTGCATACTTAGGATTTAAGTTGAAGTATGAATTTCTCCACTACTTTAACCAAAAATTGTGTATCATGTTTTCCAATCCATATATTACATGGATGCACACATTTAGGGGGAGTTCACACTCTAACTTAGTATTTCATTGTATTGATCTATTTCTCATTACCACATATAAAGGATCAAGATATTGAAGCTAAATCTTTTAGCATACATTTAACATGCATAGTTGTAGTATGCTCATGGTATCATAGGATATGCTCCAAAGAAATAAAATTGAATATGTGCATATTGATTCAAGATTAATTATATGTATGCACATATCTTTGTGGAGTTTATTCTATAATTGATAGCTTAGAGTAATGATCATCTCCATACATTCCGCATATTATGGATCATTACTTTCCATCAACATAAGTATATGAAAACCTGTGTAGTTATTATATACTCATATCAATTTAAATGAACATTTAAATTGAGGTCGTTTATCTCTTAATCATTAAAGAATATTTCATCATGTGTTGATAGTGTTCTTGTGATCGATTAAGGATAATCGATAGTTCTTGAGTATAACGAAGCATTAGTTGTATCAATATACTTAAGACACAAATACAGTTATTCATTAAATTGATTTAGGTTGTGCTCAATCGTTATGGAGGCATCCATTATGTGTTAATGGAGTGCAATAGATGATTGTGATAACCATGTGTGTTGGACTAACGCTTTCAAATGAGTTGTGAAAGTAGGATTTAGTCCAAGTGGTTGAGAAGATGAAGAAACGAGACATGGACGGCATCAAGAAGTGATGGACGTCAAGAGGAGATCCCGATGAGAAGAAAAGAAGAGAAGATTCATCACGAGTTGATGAACAAGAAGAAAATAAGGGTGACTATCCCGGGGAAAAGAGGTATGATTGAAGATCATAAAGACCCCAAAAGGAGATTGATCGCGTGCAACGTCAAAGGTAACTAGATAGAGTGTCTAGTTATAGGGTTGCCATAATATTAAGAGGGATGCAACATTGATGATTTAGAAATGTTTCTATGCTCAAGTGTTATCTATCCTTAAATAGATGAGACACAAAACGCATCACGTACACCGGAAAGGTTTGTCTCTCTTTCTGGATCGGATGTTCTGATCAGTGGATCGGATGTTTCGATCCATCGGTAAGTCCGGTGGTGTGTTGGTGAGAGTCTAGGACCTCTCTGGATTGATCAGAAGTTCCGATCAGGGGATCGGAATGTCCGATCAGGGGATCCTCTATGAGAATCGAAAGTTCCGATCTATGTGATCGGATAGTCTGATCAAGACTTAAAAGCTTTTTGAATTTATTTAAGTCTGCACAGGACCAAATTTTTCGGTTCGGCGAAATTGAGTTTCTTTATGGAAAGATCGAAATTTCCGATATTTGGGATCGGATAGTCCAATTAGGCTTAGTGCGAAAAAGGTGCCTCTCTGGAAGGATCGGATGTTCCGATCAGTGTTTTAGTTTGAAAGGTGCCTCTCTGGAGAGATCGGATGTTCCGATCTGTGTGATCGGATGTTCCGATTAGTACAATGAATTAAAAGGTGCGTCTCTGGACGAATCGGATGTTGCGATCGTGCATATCGGATGTTTCGATATGTGTAAAATCTATTATTGTGCTCAGCTAGTTTTTGCCTGATCGGAACATCCGATGTTGGGATTGGTAGTTCCGATATGGATAAAACAGCTAGTTTTCTTGCTCCAACGGCTAGTTTTTTGGTGTGGGGTATAAATACCCCCCTTGGCTGGTTGGGAGCTTGGGGTTGAAGGGTTGAGCAAGAGGTTGAGCTAGTTGAGTAGAGAAAACACCATGAGATGTATTTGTTGCTCTTTGGTCATCTCTTTAGCTAGATAGAGCTTTAATCACATGTGTTGTGATTAAGAGTGGATTGAGTATCCACCTTATCTCCTTCCCTTTTGATCTTTGTGATCTCTCTTTGAGTGAGATGTGGGAAGTGAGAGTTAGTGCTAAAAGCGATATTGAGTGAGATATATCTTGAGCACTAGAGTTCATATCTAAGATCATCCATTCGTTGGATTCGTTACTCTTAGAGTTTGAGGACTCCTAGACGGCTAAGCGTCGCTCACGAGCAACCAACGAGTGTGGTGTGCCGTGAGAAGTTTGTGAAGGCGTGATTTTGCCTCCGAAAGGGAAGAAATCAAGAATAGAAGCCAAGTCTCAAGTGTGACCGAGATTGGTGAGGAATAGGGTTGGAAAACACCCAGCTCAAGTGTGACCGAGCCTCCTCAACGAAGACGTAGGAACCTCGGTGGAGGAAGTCTGAACTTCGGTAAACAAATCATCGTGTCAATTCTTTACATTTGCTTATTGTTTTACTTTGCTATCTTGTATTAGATTGATCTATCTAGGGTTGATTCTCTCGCTAGCTAGCTTTACTTCAAGTTGTTGATATTTGCTTGTGCTAGCTTCTAGTAGAAATCAATTTGTGTTTAGGCGTAATTCATTTTGCAATTCTCTAGACTCTGTTCTAATCGGATAATCCGACCTCATATCGGATAGTCCGATTGGACCGGAACCTCCGACTCTCATATCGGAAGTTTCGATCTATTTTTCGCTGTGTTGTTTTAGAAAATTGTTAATCGCTTATTCACAACCCCCCCCCCATCTAGGCGTCTATCCTCGATCCTTCATATGTCAAAACCTTGCTATGGCAATAAAACATAGAAACCATGATATTTCATTCATATAACCAAGGCAGTCCATCCCTGCCATAACCATTTCTCCCCATAGCAAGGTATACACCATTGCATTTGTATGTGTTTCACCCACATCTCCTGTGGACACCCCTATGTGCAAAGCAAGACTAGATAACTTAGTTGGTTTAAGGTTGTCCCATACCAACACTTGTGGTTGTACGATAATTCTTGGATTATACAACACTACGTTCAATCCTTAATTGACTCAGGCAAGAAAACTCCCCCCACACTACATGCAAGTCCAACACTCGCACATCCAGCATATTGTCGTATCTAGCCCGTGTCAAACCATAGTTTTTACTTTTCTATTTTTATGAAAATAACAGTAATCATATTTCCCAGTTTGTCCAAAATGTGTATCCATTACGATCAGTGTTACCTATTATTTGTGATCCCGTTTCTAAAGCATACTAAGCAAATGCATGTAATAATAGCGTATACCCATTTTGACATTATCACATATCTAACCATAATCTAGGGTTATCAAGGTTCGCATGTCAATAGTTATTAAGGAAATCCCATAAATTTCGGTTTATGTCTACCATTACCCACAATATATAGTAGAGTTTAAGGAACATGTCGCATGCATAGTAGATTTGATAAAACAACAGAAACACCATAAAATAATAGGTTCAAAATGATCAACGAAGGTGTTTGCCTTGCTCGGTCATTTCTTGGGTAGAGTCGAGGTCGTCAGTGATGGTATTCAAAATGTCAGAGTCTACACGTCACTCATCAAGAAGCAAAGCACATAGCAAATTCTGACAAGCACAAAAGAAATCATATGCAAATGGGGCAAAAATAAATTAAATAAAATCAATCATAAATACAGTTGTGGTTGGGTTGCTGCGAGTGTTTAGGGTTTAAGTCTAATTCTTAACACGAGGCATGCAGCTGGGATTTACGAAGGTTCAAGGTTCTTGCTTTCACGAGTTCAAGGGGCTATATACAAATGCATATTTAGATATGAATTCAAGAGGCCAAAATTGTTTGGATTTAAGAAATTAAGTTATAGGCATCAAGTAATATGTCATGTGCAACTAGTGCTTAACTTGATCATTCGATTTGTCAATCATATTAGATTCATCCTTTAATAGTAATTAGTCATGAATAAAGTTTATTCTAAGCCATGTTTATAGAGATGGAGTATCGAATTTTTTTACCAAAAAATAGAATCTAATTTCACAAATTTTAAAGTTTGTTAGTAAAGGCTATGTGTGTTTATACCTAAAACGAGTTATTAGGTATTGACAAATAGCAAGCAAAAGCATTTAAGGTTTAAGTTTAAGCTACTATAACAGAGCATAAATTTATGGTTTTTAAAAGGTTTAGGTTCTGATTTCAAGTATTTTGGAGGACATTTGTACTAACCATGGCTATTCAAATCTTAACTTTATAAGGAACAGTTCTATAATTTACTTTTGACCAAAGAAGGTCTAAACCTAAATATTGTTGTATAGCCAGTGATATTATCATTTTAACAAAGCCTATAAACTAATTTCACCAAATTTGAAGTTTATTTGCACTAGATATAAGCATTTCAAATTTGAATACATTGAAATTAATCTATTTAAGAATTGATACAAACTAAGTCCAAATTAAAATATGTTTATATATTTGGAAATCTAGTGACCTCAATAACATGACAAAATTGGTCTCATCAAATTTGGAGTCTATTTGCAAAAATTTTATATTAAGAAAGTGCTAGGCCTAAACATTACTTTTTAATTTTAATTATTTTACTGTGAGAAAATTTAAAATATTTTTATATATTTAGAATACACATGAATTTACACCAATTGAGAAACTAATTTGACTAGATTTGAAACTATAATGCAAAAGTTATGATCTTTTCAATGTACTCGGTATTAATAAATGGCCTAAAATGAGAAGGTATGTTTTCTAATAGAGGAAGCGTATTTCATAATTTTCTTGATTTTTCGACTTAACTCAAGCCACTGACAAAGGGAGACCACATGTCGGTGACTGGCTCGGCTAGGTGAGAGGTGAGGCTGATGGGGCGGTCCCATTCATCGACGGTCATGGACAGGGGGAGACGACTGTGAGCTTCGTCGGTGGCAAACGATGGCTGCTGGTGGTCGGTCAAGGGTGCGGTGAGCTATAGGGACCGAGGGTCTCTCAGGGAGGCACTTGGCAGCGGTGGGAATCGGGCGGTGGTGGCCGGCGGTGTGGAGGAGCGGCAGAGATGGTGGCGGTCAGTCGGGTGGGAAGGAGAAGGGTGAGGGTGCTCGGGGGAGGGGTGGATGAGTACTCATGCATGAACTAAGGGAAGTCCGATTTACTACGATGGAGCGAAGAAAATTAGCCAAGGAGATCTAGCACTGATCATCGGACTTGAGGAAGATGATGACCCGGGTGGTGGCAAATTGGCTCGAGAGAGCTACAATTAAAGTGAGGGGCGAGATTAGGGGGTCTCAAAGAGGTTCCAATTGCAAGGAATCGACGAAAAGCTCAATGAATCATTCAATTGAGCTCAGCGGCTTGCGAAGCTTTGCTCGGTGGTCATGGCGGCTCACAGTGGCCATTGGGCAACGGCTTGAGTGGAGGGGGCACTGGGCACGAGCAGGGTGGCAATGGCGACCTTGGTCAAGCTTATAGCCGCTGAGCTCAATTGAATGATTCATTGAGCTTTTCGTCGATTCCTTGCAATTAGGCACGAGCAGGGTGGCAATGGCGACCTTGGTCAAGCTTATATAGGCACGGAGGGGAGGAATCGCCAAAATGCCTAGGAAGCTTGATTCGGTGACAACCGAGAAAAGGACACTAGCAAGGATTTCTCACATGATCTCGGGCTCTTGGCGAGGCATAGGGCACAGAAGGATTGACAGCTTAGGCTTGAGTTCCACCCCGGTGGCGCAAAGAGGCTGACTCGGGAGATCAAGTTCCCAAGTTCGACGGGACAAGGCCGTCATGGCAAGGCTTGCGCACACTAGGAGATGGCCATGGCAGAAAGATGGTGAGCCATGGTGCATTAGCCCTACCTAGACATGGCGCGGTCAAGCTAGCGGCCAAGGCTAGTTGAGGGAGGGTTTGCCATGGCAGACGACGGCCAGGACATGGTGACATTCATCTGATGTGGTTGTGAGCGAGGGCACACATGGGCGGTAAGTGGCTGAGCGCGGCTTGCCGTGGTAGAGAAAAGCCATAGACGGTCGCTACCACGGCTGCGATTCGACAGTGCATGCGCGCGAGGGAGAAAGAAGAAACAAGAGAAGAGAGAGGCCTGCTGACAAGTGGGCCCATGGGGTCCACTTGGCAGTGGGCAGGAGTAGAGGGTGCTGCTAGGTGGGTTTGCTCGACCAGTGGGCCCTAGGGGCAGTGAAAGAAGAGAGGGAAAAGATAAATACATTTTCAACTTTTTTGGGCAGCATTTAATCTTTGATTCGATTGAGGTATCAAAATTCACAAAGAATTTTTGTTAATTTTTTTCATGGGTCTTGAGGACATTTTCAAACTTTATAAAGTTGTCAGGTGAAGATCATACTCCAATTATTACTAAAATTCTACAAAGTTCACCATCATGTGTATCCCTTTTCTGAAATTGATTTTTTTGAGGCTCCAAGAAAAACAAATAATTTTCAAACTTTTTATGTATTGAAATAGGCCCACCTTTATGTATAATCTCAAGGTTGCTAAGATTTTTACATAAAAATTTTAGAGCAATAAGATTTGTATTTATTTTTAGAAAATTCTATTGTTGAAATAGGCCCAAATTATTTAATACTATTTTTAATTTTTCCTGAGCAACAAATGATATTAAATTGTTTTGAAAATTCATGGAGATGATACAAAGGTCATTTAGGGTTTAAATACACTTTTCCTAGAGTTTATGTTCATTTTGGTTTGAATGTTAAGGTTAGGTTTTCATTTCTAGGTCACATAAAAGATATTTCTTAAGCGACAAAATTCAAAGAAATTCAAAAAACAATATAAATCCAACTTAAACCCATAAATCAAAATTTTGAATTTAGTTTTCATTTTTTTATTTCGAGGATGTTACACAAATAGGGACAATCGTCATTATTGGAGTATCCCTTTTTCTGGAGGAACTCACTAAGTCGGTTGTATCATATTTCTTCGATTGTTTTAATCCGTATAGTGATAAAACATGTTGTGATTATCTTAATTAGGATCCAAAATTTTGACTCCTTTAGTGACTCTCATATAAATATCTGTATCTAGTGAGCCATTTAAATATATGGTCACTACATCTATCAGTTGCATTGGTAATTTTAAGCTAGTTGCCATTGATATCAAGTATTGGAATATTATTCCACTCATTACTAGAGATTAAGTTTCATCGTAATCAATGTCGAATCTCTGCGTGAACCATTGTGCTACAAGCCTTGCTTTATTTCTCACCATCTGGTTATTTTTATTTCTCATCAGATGAAAACTCATTTTAATGATACTGGGAACACTTTAGGAGATTATGTCAACAGAACCAAATACTTTCTTTTTATTAAGTGAGCAAAATTCTACTTCAATTGCTTTTTTCCATTTGACCCAATCTGAGCACTTCTAGCACTCTGCAATGGAATTTGATTCTAGATCCAGTTGAATACTTCTAGCAATTTTTAGTGAAATATGTGTCGATAATTGTAGTTTTTATTTTATACAAATCTCCTAAATACATATAATTAGTGAATATCTTTTCATTATTTTTTCCAGTTCCTCGTGATTTCCCACAACGATGGATTCTGTGTGTTCCGACTGTTAGCTACGAGTCGGTAGGATTACCTAGGGAAGGTATCCTCAGCTTGAGTTAACAGGGTTGGAGATCTAATACCGAAGTAGAGATAAACATTCCGAGTTATCAATTACGGTTGAGTTCACTATAGGTAAAGTGATACAAATCTGTGCAGGATTAAATCATGACTTCATGCCTGTCTCCTGGATTGGAAGCTATAGAAGCTAAGTCTACCTCATATACGAGTGCTAGTAGAGTTTTTATTAAATAAAAATAAAAAACCCAGATCTTTCTAAGGAAAACCTATTTTCAGAATATGAATTGAGGAGAGTGTAAGGTAAGTTAAATTGGACTAATTAAGGTTGAGTTGATTTTGGGAGGAAAAATCATATATATATATATATATAGGAAAATGGTACCGTACCCCTGGGAATACATACTCCCACTCTCAATATACTGCTTAAATAATGTTGTTATACTTCTTTATCCTTTTGAGTATACACTAATACTGATTATAAGATACTCTAAAGTTAGTTTTACGAAAAATTTCATCAAAGTCCACCCTTTGTAGCATAATTTGTTTATATACTCTTTTTACATATGGAAAAGGGTATATAGCAAAAAAATAAAGGGCTCAGATGAATTTTTTCAACAATATCGCATTGTAGTATATTAGAATTATTATTGGAGTATACTGAAAGTGATAAAGGAGTATAACACATTAGTTTAAGTGGTATACTGGAGGTGGGAGTACATACTCCCAAGAGTACGAAAAAGGCTTCCTATATATATATATATATATCATTTTGTTATTAATGCTCGCTGAGTACATGTTTGTACTCACCCTTGTATAAATCCCTCTTTGCTTAGATTATGAGCACTATGGATTCACCGAGGATGAGGGGTTGGAGAGCCAACCGCTGACCAGGATGATGAGGAGGCAGAGTACTGCCCAGAGAAGTGGATGGAGTAGCAACATTTATGGAGGGGCCACAGATCACTAGGGTATTGTATAGTATTTAAGTTTTTGCTATAAATACTATGGTAGACATGTGAACTTCAAACTGGTATCCTGCGTGGCAGGAAATGTAATAAAGTTCTTGCTGGTAGCTAATTATTGTTCTATCACAACACTCTGAATTGACGTCTTAACTAATAAATTATATGGTCTACTCGATATTTTATTAGCTAATATGTTAGATTCGTGTAATTATCTCAGAGTAAGGACAGCGTAATTGTCTTTACTCCGGGCTAATTATACGAGTTGCCATAGCGAGGGTATCTAAGTTATTTTCTTTTGTACCTTTTTTAATTTTAAGATAACCTTAATTCTTGTACAAAATTAAAATACACCTTATAAAAGTGAACAAAACGAGTAGTAACAATAGCTTTTATTAGCATCCAATCGTATGAATCCACCCTGTACAATGCCTGCTTCTGAAACTTACTAAAGTTTGACAAACTAAACTTATACTTTGAAAAATGTATTATTAGCATTTTAGCATTTTTTTTAAAAAAATAAGGCATTTTAGCATAATCAGACGGTGGTATTAATGTATTCAGATTAGTGGGCCACTTCATTAAAGACAAGGATCAACGAACCAAACGGATTGTGGGCTTAATCGTCTCGACCCACATTGCAGTTCGACCACGACACCATCGTCTTGGGTTGGGCCTTGCCTTCTCCGATCAGCGGCCGCCGTCGCGCCTCCATTCCCTTGCCGTGCCCGTGCGCCTTCACCGTCCACGGCGGAAGCGTCCTGGCGATCTCACCGATCTTTTGGACTACTCCACGTCTCAGGCGTCTCAGACTCGCACTTGGTTACCTCCGGAAGGAGTTGAAGCTGGAGAGCTCGACGGAGCTGAAGGACCCCAAGTTCTTGTACGGTCCAGGTGAGAGCCCTGCGTCGTCGGCGCCCAGCTGCCGCCTCGTGTCCGCGGATATACGGCGTCTCCTGTCCCACACTCTGTACACCGCGAAGGCAGCCGCGGCAACCACCACCACGGTGCCGACGGCGAGCAGCCCCGCCTTGGCGCCAGTCGCCCTCCCACCCTGGCTACCGCCGCGAGCCGCCTCCTCCCAGCTCCTCACCTTGAAGTACCCCACCTTCGTCTCGTCGGCCGCCACCATCACCTGCGCCGGGTAGTCCATGAGGTAGCAGTACCCCGTCCCGTTGCTGTACACGGCACCCCAGCAGCTGCAGTTGCGCGCGCACCGCGCCTCGCAGTCTTCGGCGGAAGGCGCGTGCTCGAACCCCACAAGCTCCTTGTTCGCCGGCTCCACGCCCTGCCTCCGCACCGCCCAGTACAGCCCACCCACCTCGCCGCCCGTCGTGCCGCACAGGCCGCCCCCGACAGAGGCGGTGGCGCAGCCCGAGCCGTCTGTCGCGTTGGCCAGGCACGCGCACCGGCCGCCGGGCGGCACGCAGACACTGTAGGCGCCGCAGGTGGTGGGCAGTTGGCACGGGTCAGTGATGGCCGTGTAGTCGAGGACCCACCGGGAGCCGTCCCAGTAGTAGGCGCGAAGGTTGCCGTCGGGCTCGAGGGTCATGCGGCGGAGGGCGCGGATGCCGCGGTTGAAGGTGTCAAAGGAGAGGACGTCGGCGGGGGGGCCCTCCTTCTGGTACATGCCGAGGTAGCCATCGGGCTCCACGCGCGCGTAGATTGGGCCGCCGCCGGGCAAGATTTGGGCCTTGGCCTCCAGCGCCGTGTGCTTCCAGTACATGTCGGCTGCGACGCCTCCCGATGACGGCGGCGGCGGCTCGATGTACAGCGCAAAGTAGCTGCTCCCCAGCCGCATGGCGAAGCGCCGGTCGAAGGTGTAAAGCGCCGCCGCGGAAGTGAAGTTCTGATCTTGGACAATGGTCTCCGACGGGTAGTCGAAGCTCTGCCACACAACACTACGTGAGCCAGAGCTAGTGCTTTGGATTTGAAGGTTGGACGTGTTGAGGAGGACGGCGCGGTCGCCGGCCGCTACAGAGGTGGCAGCGGTGGACCAGAGCACTTTGTTGGTGGCGTGGTCGGTGAGGACGAGGCCGCCGTCGAAGGAGAGGGAGACGGCCGCGGACCACGCCACGGGGCTGACGGGGATGGCCCGCCAGAGGGGGAAAGAGGAAGGGAGGTGGAGGACGGCGAGGTCGAGCATGGTGGAGTTGACGCGGAGGAAGCCGAGGGCGAAGACGCCGGTTGGATCGGAGAGCACGGACTGGAACTGCGTGTAGGACGAGTCGTGGGCGGCCGAGAAGCCTCGCCGTAGCTCCTGCAAGGGGGCCGCCGCCGCCGTTGGTGCTGCCTCGCCGGCGCCGCCACCCAAAGAAACCAACAACGTCGCTGCAGCCATACACAGCACTACTAGATGCTTGACTGCCATCACTGCTTCCTTGGCTAGCTTCCACCGAATGATATATGCACTGGGAGGCTTGGATTCGAGTGTGGATTCTAGATAAGACAGAGTGAAGAGCACCGAGCAGAGCTGTATGACAGTAGCTAATGGTGGATTGGGATTGGGTCATTGGGGAGGAGGAGGACATTTATTTGTCTGCTACTCTGCTCTACTACTGCAATGGTGGAGTGTGACCGCAAGTCTGTAAGAAGCCAAGGAGGTTTGGTCAATGAGCACTGAGCACACTTTGATGGATTATCTGCTTGTGTTTTTCTTTCGTTGCAATTATATATTCTCAATTTCTCATTGCATTGCCTACTTCTGCGGGTTCTAGCTACTAGCAGTTGGAAGGTGTGACTTTTTATCAATTGTAGAATATAAACAACGCACGAGGGGCGCGCAGTCCAATCCCGGCCTAAAGCAGCGGTCAATTGCCAGTGCTTTTTTAGAGAGGGGGGGGGGGGGGGTTGTCTGACAATTTGCCAATTTTAATTAGTGCAATTGATCATTTGTTCTGTATGTTTTACTGACATGTAGCCTTAGAACACGTATATTAAAAAGAAATTATATGACAAATGAACATGTATATTAAAAAGAAATTATATGATAAATGATCAATGATACAATTAAGTGAGGGCAAATCATCAATTAATCCTTTTTTAGGTTGGCTCTTAGCATTTTCGGCCACAACCTAAATCACAGTACGGCATGGATGTTTCAAGCTGGACCAGCATGAATGTTTTCAGATTGGGCCGGTACGGCACGAATGATAGACCATGCCAAGTCTAGAAACTCAACACGATGTGCGGCACGGCACAACATGATTGACTGGGCCTTACCTGGGCTAGCCCGGCACGAAAATCTCTTTCATAAAAAATATCCTATCTAAAGCTCAGCCCATCATCAACTACTTTACCCTAACGACCGATATCATCGTAAAATACTACCCCCCATTTGCCTCCTCCCACGACCCATTCGACACAGTTGCTATCTCCCCGCACCTACGTAATCTACTCTCTCCCTCCTCTGATCCTCCTCCGTCCCTACTTCCTCCCCAATGACCTAGGACACTTAAACGATTTGGACATTACGGAGTAGTTAGTATGTATTCTTGTTATTATTGTATTCTTTTTCTTACCAGGAGAACCCCACCCTAGGGTGTAATATTTTTAACGAGACACTAACTTTGTATCTGTACCCAATGAATAAATAAAATTTTGTTCCTTTTTCCTAAATAATTGTGTGTACCGAATTCTCTCGAGTGATCAACGCTCGTTCCTCGTCCTGGTGTCGTCTATGGAGACAGACCAAAGGTGATGCCGTCCACAACTCCACACATCTAACAGGATAAGGCCTAGATCGGCATGGCGTGCCTTGGACCACGCCTAAGCCTCACCAAAGGTGAGTCGAGCCAACATGGCACGACACTGCGAGGTGGTTGTGCCAAGCAGGCACGGCACACTACGCCCCAACTCCCACCTCTAGCCGTGAGTAATGATTTCATCACTTTTCTAGCCCTTACGAGATTTTTTGTTTTTTTGCAAATCTAGCTCCTTCTGAACACAATTGCAAAAATAGCATAATCTTTAATCATGGAAGCGTCGACAGTCGATACGTGTCACTTGCCATGCCCTCTAGGAGCTCGGTAGGTGCTTCCGCAATGTGGGAGCGTGACAGTTGACATGTGTCGCCTACCAACACTTCTATAATCAGGAATAAGGTTATTTTTATCATTATATTTGAAAAAAATATCACATTTATATAAAGAAAAATATCAGAAGACTTAAAAAAGTGATGACTTCAACAGCAATATGTTCTTTTTCATAGGCAGGTTCAGTGTGCCATGCGAACTATATATATATTGGCACACCTATGCTCCATTCTTGATAGGCCATCCACAGCTTTTGTGCACAAGCACAACAGGTGCTAACTCCTTTTTTTTTCCTGACTTCGGTGCTAGATGGTGCTAGCGAATAATTTACTTTAACCGGTGCTAGATCAAGGGAAGAGATTATGACCCCACATATAAGTAAAATAGGGACGGAGAGTGTATGCGGTGAGAGAAAAGGACGTGATATTTTATTTAGTTGTGATGCTGTCTTAGAGAGAGAGAAATGTTAAACACCAGTATTTTAGGGTTTCTGCACAAATGTAGAAAGGTTGATAGCTGTGAAATTGACCATTGGCAAATTTCGTAGTATAAATCACACAATTTGCGCAAGCTAATCTGGTTGCTCAACCATCAAGCTGGATGTTATAGGGCACTACCTCATTTTCCTTCAGTCCAAGTACATATATCAAGATGTTTCAATTGCAATTGTGTACTTCTCGTCCGCGTACCCTATCTTCACGACAATTACACTCTCGATCGTATTGAGTAGTGCACAATATGATGTCTTCGTTGACCTGTTTTCCCGACACATTGCATGAAGCAAATTTGAAGAAGGCTCCTTGATTTGACCGGGTTTGTCTTATTTCGAAACACTATCCCTTTGAATTGTGCATCTTTCAGAAGTGAAAATCCTTGTTTTTTTTGTTTTTGTTTCTGTTGATGTTTGCAACTCAGACTGTACGAGTGTGCCTTTCATGGGAATCGGAACCGAGTCACCTGGGTTAGAAAAAAAAGTTCCAATTTCTCATATGGGATTGAGCTCGTGTAAAGAAACTATCGCTTGGGATTCTATTCTTTTCCTTTCGTTTTCCTATTCTGATTAGCACTGCAGCCACCTTTTGCAATGCCATGAAAATCGAAAGTGAAAGGAACAACTGTTTTTAGTATCAGTACTCAATACCTCTGACATGCGAACAAACCAAAGTTAAAGTAAGTGTGCCCAATTGCTAGGCACTTATCATCTTGATAGGATAGTGACATTAAGTATAATGTTGGGTCATTAATGTATTACTGTGTTGGAAGGTTCTTATTGGTCCAGTTCCTCCGATCTGCAAAGATCATATATTAGCTCATAGGCGAGGAAGATACTGGCCGCCGTATTTTTACTTCAATCGTGCACTTTGTCCACTATCTTCTCTGGCAAGTCTGAAGAACCCGACCAACATTGCATGCCGCTTTCAACAGCACTGGTATTCTGCGGAACAAGTAATTGTTCAGTTATTATCCAGTTCTAGTAGCCTTTCAAATTAGTCAACTTGTGGAACTCTGTCACTTACATATATCAACACGTGCAAGGAATCCCATGCTAGCTTGGAGATCTGTGCCGATCTGGCCATTGTTTGGTCAAAGTGAGATTTCTTTTTGCAGCTGCGCTCATACTTGTCTTTTGATTTTTCTGGCTAAGTTTGTATCGACCAATCTGCAACTTTCTGTATTCCTGATTAGTGGCTACACCATTTGCAGAAACTGGCAACTTACCTGTATAGTAGTATTTTGCAGTTTCAGGCTGCAGCTCCAGTGGTTGATCTGCCAACTGCCTACCATGTTCATCTCCAGTTGACTAGTGCGGCAAACATGCCTATTCTTTATTCCTCACCATTGCAGGCCATTGGCTGTGATCTCTATAACGATTAACGAATGCCGTGAATGGTAGTACTCCCAAATGAGAGGTGTCTTATGATGGACGAATAATTTTTACTAGCCATTTGTGGTGTTTTGGTGATCCATCGATGCAAATATTGTCCGATGTGGTTGACATGCAACTGATGTTTGTGTTTGTGCTGGCTTTATACACACTGGTCAATGGTGATGTAACGCTGGTCTGTCACTGTACCAGAGGTACGATATGACATCTAGTCATTTGGCTTTAATTACTGTTCCTTTTAAACCAGGCTTTAATTGCTGTCTGCATGTCGAAAACTTCTGAATGGATAGAATCACCGGTGATAAAATCTGAGGAGCTTATGGATGTGGTGGAGACTTTTGCGTGTGTAAAGATCCTCTGCTCAATGTCTAAAAGATAATTCGTGTCATATGAGAACAACGCGCCATGTGTCATATAAGAACAACGAGAAATATAATTCGTGTGCAGTATCCACAGAACTAATATTAGAGCTGTGCATCTCAAGTAACTACATGTCTATGTGGAAGAAATGAAATGCTGAGAAGACCTAACGCTTTTTTTTCCCATTTGGTTTAGTTTTGACTTACATCTTAAACGCCATAGATAACGAGTGGCCAAGCTTGTAAATATGGACAGGTGCCATCTGCTAATTGGGCCTGCGTATAACCCTTTGCAGGGCAACCTGCACTAGAGCTGCTCGCTTCGACTTGGTTGCTTGCCTACTAAGTACTGACTCCTCGTGAGTTCTTCATGATTGTCCCAGCTCATCCATGCAGTACTAGGCGGACCCTCTCTTTAGGCATGGTGGGGCGGCCGCCCCAGCTACCGGATCAATTTAAGATCTTCATTATACATGTGCGAAGAGTTGATGATTTCATTACTTATTATGATCTTGGAAGTTTGGCCGTGAAGATGGTCGAAACTAGGGGTGAAAATGGTACGGGTTAATCCCGACCGATCCGGTACCGAATCCGTTAAAAACCGTATCCGGGAAAAAAAATCCGTATCCGGCCGGATTCGGATACGGTACCGGATACTTGCTACCGGATACGGTAACGGATACGGTAGACGAGATATCCGACCGAATAGCTGCGGTATATGGTAACCGGATATTATCCGACCGGATATCCGAATCAACAAAACAAGGGTACTCCGTACTCAAGTCAAGACTCAAGAGTCAAGGGCTTCCCATTCGATTCCTGCAAGCCTCAGTCTTTGCCTCCCCATTCGATTCCCCAACACGAAAACTAACCCTAGTGCTTGAGCCTCCGCCGCCGCCGCCGCATGAATTCAGTGTGTTGGCCTGTTGGACGAGCGGGACTTAGTTGTTCAAGTTATGTATGAATTTGATACCTTGTTATACTTGTGTTGTGTGAGTTGTCAGATTTATGTAATATATATGAATTTATTGCTTGTCAAATGTTTCAACAAGTATGTATCCGTTTGTATTATCCGTTTCCGAACCGAATCCGGTATGTATCCGCTCCAACATTACCATATCCGAAACTCCGAAATATCCATATTCGTATCCGTATTCGGTCTTACCGTATCCGATTCCGAATCCGGGAAAAAAATATGGGTTAGGATACGGGAACAGCAATATCCGACCGTATCCGATCCGTTTTCACCCCTAGTCGAAACTGAAAAACATCTTGCTTTTCTATTGGTCTATCGCCTTATTGAGTTGGCATTGATCCTACCAGTGGCAACAGCATCGGTTGAAAGAGCCTTCTCTGCTATGCACTTAATCAAGACCGATTTGCGCAACAAGGTGTACGTCTGATGATTGGCTCAATAACTTGATGTTGTGCTACATTGAGAAGGGCATTTTTTAAAGGATTTGATTGTGATAACATTAAGAATAGGTTTCAAGCCATCAAAAACCGGAGAATGGACTTGCCAACAAAACCTAGACAACTAAGACGCGCTTAGTGCTTAAGTAGTGGTATGTATTTCCATAATATTAATCACTTTTTAGTGTATGATCACTTCATTGTATCTCACTGGTCCTCATTTATCTATCTGTTAATTGACAGGATAATCTATTATCTTTTGATCATTTGATGAATTTTGAATTATATGGTTGAAAAATTGGTGTTTACTCTTCATGTGAGAGGTATCATCTTAAATCTTCTTCTATGTCGTTCATTTACCGTTTACACTCTAATGTATGTGATTGAAATACAAATATAGTGTCTATGCGGTATATTTCTAGTTTTGGTTAAGTTTATCACTCAAGTTTGCCCCCATCTAATTTTTTTTTGCTGGGTCCGAGTACTACCAAGAAATCTCACCACTACCGTTCGATACACACATGTTACAGGTCCTTACCGTGCATGATCTCAATCTTCACTGTTCTTTTCTACTAAATAATGCTTGTTGCATGTGATCACCTTGGTTAGTATTCGCCAATGCTTGTTGCGTGAGATGAAGAAACGATGTTTACCCCTCTCATGCCTTTTTGCCCCCAACCTTGTGAAGTCCATTCAATTAGAAACTGATTTGAAGAAAAGAAAAGAAAATGCGTGCCATCACGCATGCTTATGGCACCTCAAATATGAATTATATATACGGATGCCAACACCGATCTTGTTCTTAGCAGCTGCCTCCAAAAGGATGAAACTTTGGATGCACAAGGAGTGAGAATGAGAGTTTGGAGGAAACCAAATATATTCATCGCCGCCATCTTGTCAGTGGGCCAGCCAATCCACGATTTGTACAACCAAGAAAGAAACACAGAGGGGCCTGGCCTTCAATGCTCTCCTTTGATCCTGTTTGCACCAAAATTCGGCATGTATTAAGTCGGCCTGAAACGGAAAGGAAGTATTCGTATGAAAAGAAATCGGTAAACGAATCGGCAAAGGAATCCGTTTCTAAAAAAGGAATATATCAGATTAGAGGCCGATACGAATAAACGGACCGTATCCATGTACAACTCGGATCGGCTAGGTGTGTTATAAAAGGGGGTAGAGGTCAAGCGAAAAGGAATCAATCCAACAACACACACATCTACTTTTTACAAGCTTTTCTTTTACATTGTTTTAGCTTCATAGATCTCTCTGCAAGTCGACGGAATCAACATAGTTGCGCATCGCCGATTGTTGATTTTTGCCGATTTCACCCAGGTTTGATCTGCTTCGTTTTGTTGCGCATCGCCTTCCCGAAGCCGATTTTTACCTTGTATCCTGATCAATTGTAACCGATTGATCTAGTTATCTCCTAATCGGTTCTTGCCGACTAGCGAAAAGCCGATAGATCCTTGTTTATCGGCTTTGATCAAATTACAAACTCTACCTTGTCAATTTCAGGTCAAATTGACTGGCACGCTCTGCAAACCCGGCGTTTGTCTTGTGTGTTCGAGGCCGAAAACCCTCCTTCACATTTTTTGCGCGAACAGATCCATAAGTGATAAGATTGTAGTGATTATTTTGTGTAACTTCCAAAGTGTATGGCATATTATGAAAGTGGTACGAGGGAAGTAAAGAAGCAGAACTCAAATACTTGAGTCCTGCCCTCTTTGCTCGTTCGTGTGCCTTGATTATCTTTTTGCTTCGCCTCAGAACCATATGGTTTTTAAAGCTTTCTTTTTGTGCTTGTGACTGTCATATACTCCGACAATCTCTCTGTTTTGCCTTTGCTTGAGAGGATTGAAGCCGTGCCTATATTGGTTTGATAACGTGTCGTTGTCCCCGGCAAGCAAAAAGATTTGCCTTTGTTTTGTGTTAGCATTCCAGGCTAAGTAAATATAGTTTTATGCGGCATGCTAACATAGTAACATGTTGAGTTTTTTTTTTTTTTTTTGGAAAACTGAGGGGGAACCCTCAGTTTAGTTCTTTTACAGCTACAATACTGACATCAACTTAGTTCTTGGGCAGCTTTGTCTTTTCCAGATAAGCCTACCCAGACACCATCAGGCAAAAAACAACTGCGACGAATACTATTTTAACTAGCGTTCAGACACCATGAATAACTTCAAGCAAAGTATCACAGACTTGGAATCAAAATACCCCTGACTACACAGCTACATTATCCTGGGTGTTGTCGTTGCCCATTCTTGAGTCCTGTTGAAAGCTTCCATGGCCACTTGCCGCAAAATTTTCGCTCCTTCAATCAACAACTTCACGCTTTCCCTCGCCATGCAGGAGAGACCGTTGATTAATCCAAAAATAGATCATATGTATCACCGTCGTAGGATCAGACAACAGTTGTTTTGGAAACACCATGGGTTGCGTGTCTTAGCTCAACAAACTGCTGCCATACCAACGATTAACAATTTCTGAATTTTCCTGGGAAAGTTGTCCAGCCAACAGCTCCCCGTGAGATGCTGAGCCCTTTTCATGTGGAGGTTGTTTGGAACATAGGATCGGGCTATCATACTCCTATGTATAGATTTCCTATACCCTAATTCCATAGTGTTCGAAGAATGAGGTCAGCGCTTTTGGAAAAATTCTCGTAGTTTTGCTTTTCGCAAGATTCAAGAAGCCATGATATTTCAAATCTTTCGTTTATCTGTTTTTACCTTTTTTTTAAAAGCTCTTTTACGGTACACTAAATTGAATATGATCCAATGGATCAGATTAACTAGAGTTTACTTATACTACACCTGGTAGTAGAGTAGTAGAAACACCCTTAACAAATCAACGGCTAGATATGATTTCTACTACACATTTTATACTACAAATATAATCAACCGTAAAATTTCTCCTTTTTAGAATCTTACGTGCTCAAGAGACCTTTTGACACCTTTTGAAAAAGACTCCACCCAATAAGACTACTCCAGCCTTCTGGTTACAGGTAATCTTGAAAGCTTTCATAAGTTTAGCCCTCTTATTTGACTGAAGCTTTTCTAAAAAGTAGATTTTATCTGAGCTATATGGCTAAAGAGCTGCACAGCTGTATGGCTGGGTTGAAGAGGTTTGGTGTTTAGCAGTCTGACTTTTTAGTACAGTTTTTAGGTGTGAGAGATGTGGATTCAGAATGAGAGTGAGAGAGAGAGAGAGAATGGTTTGAGATTTTATACTTGATAGGAAGGGATAATTTTCTTCAACTCTAGTGTAAAGTCGGAACCCCAACCCACCGAAGCCGTGAGAAACTATCTCAGATCAGTTTTTGGCTTTCAGCTTCTTTCAATGCAAATAAGCTGCCAACTTGTAGTTTCTGGCTGCGGAAAAACTAGCCATTTGGAATAGCTTCCAGATAGTAGAAACTGAAGATGAAGTCCTTTCAAACAGGACCTTAGACGCATTGTATTGTACCGGCCCAGACCTCGTGTAATCCTGTGTGACCATCTATTATATATTAAAAGCTCATGAGGGTTATTAAGAACAAAGAGAAATAGACTAGAAATTCTCACAAAAAGCAAAACATCTGGCTCTTAATCTGGGAGGACCCAGATTAAAACGGTTTAGATTAAAAGAAAGAGTCCAAGGATCTTCACCATCAGATGTTATTATTTAAAAGAAAATATCTAACCGTCTAGCAAGCGGACATGGGACTATAACGGCTTAGATTAAAAGAAAGAGTACAAAGATCTTCACCACTTTTTATTTTGATAGGACCAGATTATAACGGTGCATATTAATCTATATAGATATTAGAGTTACATAAAAATACACAATTAAGAAAAATATAGTTATATATAAAAACTAATCATATCATAAATTTGCCAGTTCATTTAACGATGCAATGCAATAAGTTAAGCGTGAAACTCGGTTTGCAATTTGCAAAAAAAAAAAATTCTATGCAACGGTGCTGCATATCGCGGCCTGTGCAGCACCATACGGATTAATGCCACATGTGCCGCTGCGTCAATCTCCATGCAAGAATCAATTAAGTGATAAAGATTAAAGTGCATTAAAGTGCTTAGAGATCGATGAATTTACATAAAAATTATGCAATAAGACGTTAATCTTATAGTGTTGCACGGACGGTGGTATTCATGTAATTTGTTTTCGCAATTTGGCTTAACACGCAACGAAGAGATCGTAGAAAATCTATCTCGGATTCCCCACACGGATCGCGGGGGGCAAGAGGAAGTGGCTCCGTCCACTCCTCGTGCAATGCATAGGAACAACCAAGGCGCAGCGCAGCGCAGATGGGCCACTTGCCGCATCCCGCGGGCTCCGCCGGAGAAAGCTAAGTCCACGCGCGCTGCCGTACTCCACTCCGCGCCTCAACTCGACGACTCCCACCCATCTACGTCCGAACTGGAAAAAGCTCGCAAAAGCTTGCAGCGCCACCTGTGGACACGAGATGTGTCATGTGCTACTACTCCTACTAGATAGGGATTAGGGAGTAGAAAGATAGATAGCTGGATGGAGTAGATGGGTGTAGGTAGCTGCCGCAACTTGCACGCGAATCGAAGGCGGCGCGACGCGAGATGAAGGACGCCAAGTGGCCCGGGCCGATGGGCGGCGGGAGGCGCGCCCACGCCACCGCCGCCTACAGCCTCCTCGCCACCTCTCCTCCCACCAGCGTCAGCAACGACGCCTGCTCGCCTCACTACCCTCCTGCCGCATCAGACGAAGACGCCTCCCCCTCGTTTGACCCGCCGCCGCCGCCGCCGCCGCTCGGCGTGGCGGACTGGCTGCGGCTGCAGCGCCAGTCCAGCGGGAGCAGCGTCGGCGGCGACGACGGGGAGGGCTCCTCCTCCGTCTCCACCGTCGCCAATGCCGAGTACAAGGGTGACCCGGATCGCCCGCCGGGCAGCAGCGGCGGCAACAGGAGCTGGGCGCAGCAGGCGGAGGAGGCCTACCAGCTCCAGCTCGCCCTCGCGCTCCGCCTCTGCTCCGAGGCATCCAGCGCCGCCGACCCCAACTTCCTCGACTCCTCCTCCCCCGCCGCCGCTGATCACCATCCCAACTCGCCCCAATCCCTCTCCCACCGCTTCTGGGTCTGCACAAATCTCTCTACCCATCAATTTACCAGAAATTTTTCAAATGTCTGAGCTATCCGAGTGACCACCGCGTGGCGTGGCAGGTGAACGGCAGTTTGTCTTACTCCGACAAGGTCCCGGACGGCTTCTACCTCATCCAGGGGATGGATCCCTTCATATGGACGCTCTGCAACGACGTGCAGGACGGCGGACGCGTGCCCTCCATCGAATCCCTCAAGGCCGTGAATCCCACCGAATCTTCTATCGAGGTGGTCCTCGTAGATAAGGTGGCCGACTATGACCTGAGGCAGCTGATAAGCACGGCGATTGACGTTTCTCGGAGCCGTGCTGACTCCAAGGAAATCGCCACTCGCCTTGCCGGCATTGTGTCCGCGAAGATGGGGTGAGTTGATAATGCAATTAATTGCCAGTGTCATACTGGTACATTGGCTCTCTGCCTTACATGTATCCTATTAATGTTGAAGGGGTTCGGTAGCATCGACCGAAGAGCACGAGTTGGGGCCCCGGTGGAGAGACTCCGTCGTGTTCCTGAATATTAGCTCAGGGTCTGTTGTGCTTCCGATTGGGAAGTTATCTGCTGGCTTTTGCTGGCACCGGGCGTTGCTGTTCAAGGTGATCTTGCTTCTGAAGTTATGTAGTACTAAAGAGAGATTGACACATGCCATTGTGTTCTTCATCCCCGGTAGCAATATTTTCAGGCCAAGTAGGATTATCTGTGTTAGCATTTCAATTATATCTTCGCTTTAATGATTTTAAAAAGCTCTCGTGCAACATTATCGTTCTCTCTGAAAAATTTTTAGATAGTGAATTATTATTATTAAGCTAATGGTATTGATCCATAAGATGCACAACTTTGAAAGATCAATTTTTGTGTGATTCTCTATTTCATCTTCTTCATTGATCCTATTCTTCTCTATTCATTTTTTTTTCTATTGATCTTATTTTCTTTTCTTTTGAAAAAAAAAAGACCCTAGCGGATTCTATCAATCTCCCATGTCGAGTTGCGAGGGGATGCAAGTATTGCAAAGCTGGTTGTGCTGCCTCTTGTTTGGTGCGCTTTGGCCATGACAGGTTTGTGATCCTCGTCAAATGAGTTGCGCTCTTGCTACACTTTGGATTATTACGAACCCATGACCTTAACAACCACAATCTTATTATCTACCACTAGGTTACTTGAGTGTCCCAAATTATTACAAATATGAGGATAACATAATAGATAAATGAAACTTATGTTGCCAAGGTTCTTTGTCAGGGCATCTAGTGTGACTATTTGACTGGTCAACTTCTTCTCCTAAATTCCGTACAATAAAAGATCTAAGCGATAGGATCAACTCACTTCACCTGCATGAGTGATTTGCATAAAGAGTGTCTTTCTAAATGGTTTTGCAGAGAGTGAACATTCATAAGCATAAAGTCACTCCCATTGCTATTGGCATCTTCATTTTTTGTAAGTATTTGAAACTTTGGAGGATCAGACGGAAAAAAGAAATTATTTCTCTTAGAGGCCAATTAAATGTTACCATGTTTAACTGAATTTATCTATTCAATCTTGTCTATATTCTGTTTATGTTCTAGCTGTCAATGTCTCTGGATGTAGATGGTGCTTATTCAGTTCTTGACTTTATTTTGTTTTCAATACCAGGGAATATCTGATCGATTTGATTGGCAACCCAGGCCTCTTATCTGAACCTGACTCCCTTTTGAATGGTCTCTCATCTATCTCGATTTCTTCACCACTGCGCCCACCAAAACACAACTCAGTTGATATTGTTAATAATTTCAAGTCATTGGCCAAGCAATATTTCCTCGATTGCCAATCTCTAAATCTCATGTTCAATGGTCCAGCAGCAGGTCTCTCTCCCTCTCCCTCTCCCTCTCCTTCTCTCTGTGTGCGCGCGCGCGTGCGTGCACAAAATTTTACAGTCATGCATTTTCATTCTGAATACTATGTGGTTAAATATTGTGCTGTTACTATAAACGCTGTGTGATGGTGATATCCAGATTGGTTC
This sequence comes from Rhipidocladum racemiflorum, assembly GCA_036346355.1. Lineage (NCBI taxonomy): Eukaryota > Viridiplantae > Streptophyta > Magnoliopsida > Poales > Poaceae > Rhipidocladum > Rhipidocladum racemiflorum. The sequence continues at coordinate 26,068,391 of CM070572.1, forward strand.
ATTAAAGCATAGGAAGAGAGTTTGACATCATTAAGACGTATGTAAAGTTATGTTCTGAGTTAACAATAAATGTTATTATGGACTTATTCCTGTTACAATCTTTTTACCTAGTGGGACTATTTTTGTGGGATGTAATAATATATGGATTATAACGTTTCTTAGTTGTAGAGTCGTCATTTAGGTTCGATTTATGCTGGAATGGTCTCCAACAGAAAAAAAAAAAAAAAAAAAGATAAGAAAAAAGTTGTGTTCAATTTTTAGTCCAAGCAAGCAAACTGACGAATCCATTTTATCACCACAATTTAAATTCATGAAGTTAGAGTTTCATTATGCGGGGCAACAAAAGATTCAGGATCTTTTCAAAATATCATCTGATGTATATTTTGAATAATTTCAGGAACAGTTATTGATTTAGATGAGGCCATGGGATCAAATCTTGGCCCAAACTCATCGCAGGCAACAAACAGTGATTTTCAAGCTACCTTTTCCCATCTTAATGGTGATGCTCAGCCAAGTGATCAAGATGGAAATTTTATAATGCAAAGGAGGTACACAGATAGTATACTGCCTAAAAGGTATCTAGATGTTTCCCGCATCCAAAGCTGATAATATTATCAACAATTTCAGTTTCCCTGAGGATACTCAGTCTGGACAAAGTGATCCCTTTAGCGACATCTCTCTTGACATAGAAGACTTGATTATTCCGTGGAGCGAACTTGTTTTGAAAGAGAAAATTGGTGCTGGTATGTTTATCGTTGAAATAATATACTTCTTAGTTGTACTTAGGTTGTTTAATCTCCATTATTAGCACATAATAGCATGTGGTTGTATATTCCGCATGCACTGTTGGCCAAAGGTGAATGGTTTAGCCAAATTGAGGCTTTCAGTTACTATGGACCTCCAAGGGCACATCTTTTAAAAGAATGAATAATCACAAAGTCCCCTTTTTGCATAAGTTATTGTAGATTGTCCTGATGAGAAAAATTTCAGGTTCTTTTGGAACTGTGCACCGTGCTGATTGGAATGGCTCGGTATGTTTCTTTTTTTGCTTATCACAAGCACACATTTACAGTTGGGGTTGATAGGATATTCTCTCTATCTCCATATAACGTACAAGTAAAGCATGTTACACGTTACAACTTGGATGATGAACTCTTGAATGTGTACTTGCATGCATGTCATAACGTCCTTTCTGGAATCCTGAATTTGGCATATTAGTCTATGTTTTTTTAGGGTACATGCTAGCCTATGTTGGTTTGGGAACTTAGATATTGCTGGCATGGCAGCTGTTCCTATAAAATATTGGTCAGTGGCCAACCATTAAACTTCCTTGACCTGAAACATTAAAAAAAGGACCTTGCGTTTCTGGCAATCATACCTAATATAAGGATAGAAGAGTTCTATTAATAGTGTAACCTTTTAACTCAGGATGTTGCTGTAAAGATTCTAATGGAGCAGGACTTTCACCCAGAGCGTCTCAAAGAGTTTCTGAGAGAGGTAAAAGGCTGCATTTGTATACGTATCCATGAAAAAAATTCCAGTTGACATTTTTATCATGCTGTCTTTGCGATTACCAAATCCAATAAAGCAACAACACTTTGAGGTTGCCTGTGTATAATGGACTTAGCTTATACAATAATGCATATGGCTAGCTGGTGCTTATTCGGATTGATTTTCATCTGCATCAGAGTTGATATCCGGTGTATTCTTTGCATAGAGGATGCTTATGATATCATCTCATCAAAGAATTGCATATATAAGAATATGTAATCATTTAAAGACCTTTTGTCGTTTAACGTGTTGGGAATTTTCCTCTGTAGGTTGCAATTATGAAAAGTTCGCGACATCCAAACATTGTTCTTCTTATGGGTGCTGTTACTCAGCCGCCTAACCTTTCAATTGTGACGGAATATCTATCAAGGTGTATTTTACTTTCTTATTACTATTTCAAAAGGGAAATAAACCATAGGTGTGTGCATAGTACTTACAGCTAGTCTAGCTTGCAATAGTCTAATCCTTTTTCCCTAAATGCAGAGGTAGCCTATACAGGCTTTTACACAAACATGGTGCGAGGGAAAATCTAGATGAGAGGCGGCGCTTGAGTATGGCTTTCGATGTGGTACAGGCATATATACTTTCCTCAATATAGAATTTACTTGTAACAGAATGATGAGTAGACATATGTTTTGCTTAAAGTAAAATTTGACCTTTTAATTGAAATTGAATGTGACTTTCTTTAATATTATTTATTTGCATGTGATCTTTCATACATAGGCGAAGGGGATGAACTATCTTCATAAGCGCAATCCTCCAATAGTCCACCGGGATCTAAAGTCACCAAATCTGTTGGTTGACAAAAAATACACTGTGAAAGTATGACCTGTGAATCCATTCTTTCCAGATATTTCAAGTTTGTTAGCCGTCTTATCTCACTTTTACCTCTATTAGGATAAAACTTGTCTTCAGTTACTCTTTATGTTTTTTCTTCTATTTTTGTACTCTTCTTGCTATAGCTGCTATGTACTTATGTTCATTAGGATCAAGTTGAGTTCATTTAATGAACGTTAGGAATTTGGCTTTCTAGTCTAATCGCCAGCTACCTGCCTACTGTCTGATCTTATCTTAGACTACCTTAACCAAAGTACTCGTACAACTCTGCAGGTCTGTGATTTTGGTCTCTCCAGATTGAAGGCAAACACATTTTTGTCTTCCAAGACTGCAGCAGGGACTGTAAGCTGTACATATTATTGTTCCATTTCATGCTTTTGATTTTGCTCAATGAAATCCATGCATGTAAGTGCTTTTCTTTACCATGTTCTCTAGCCTGAGTGGATGGCACCAGAAGTTCTATGTGATGAACCATCAAATGAGAAGTCTGATGTGTACAGCTTCGGTGTTATCCTATGGGAGCTCATGACATTGCAACAGCCATGGAGTAATTTAAATCCAGCTCAGGTTTGCAGCTCTTGTTTTCTGCATCACGTTGACGCTTTCAGCTTCCGAAGTACTGGATTTAACAAATCCAGGAGTTTTTTTTTTTTTCCATGGAACAACATCACATAGCTTGTTTTTCAATTTTCAGTAAGGGAGTGTATAGGCATCACCCGGATGTTTTTATCCCAAAAAACATCCAAATTTTGAACCGTACAATCAAAACACACATCCGTAAGATCAACCCACCTCGAATTCAGGGGGCGTGTATCGATCTGAAAGCAAATCTAATGGCCAGAAATTTGGATGATGATTGCTAAAGAAAACACCCGGATGAAACTTATCAAAACCCTTTCAGTAAATATGGTTTTAACATTAGTCCACCTGTCTACTTGCAGGTTGTAGCAGCTGTTGGTTTTAAGGGACTAAGGCTTGAGATTCCAAGTAGTGTTGATCCAAAAGTGGCGGAAATAATTGAGTCCTGCTGGGCCAAGTATCTAACAACATACTTGATATTATGTTTCTTCTCATGCCTCGTACTCGAAAGTTATTTTGAGGGAACAGTTTTTTTTTCCAGAGAACCCTGGAGACGACCCTCGTTTGCCAGTATCATGGAATCCCTGAAACCGCTTATCAAGACACTACCACCCCATCAACTCCAAGAGGAAAATTAGTTACAGCTCATAAGCCCTTCTTTGATATCCCAATCGAAGGTGCGAGCTTTTGACGACATACTCAGCAAAAAGGTGACTAGCTATCATATTTATTAATTTTAGTGGTTCCAATTCTTGTTAGCACGTAGTTTCATTTGAGTTGTGATTTGTGAGTTAATTAAGCTTATAGTTCTTACACACTGTCACATTTGTCATTAGCGGTTTAGCACTGACAAAATGGGTTTTCGTGGCAATGTATATATTCATACTGGAGTACAATGTACTGTACGTAGAAATAAACAAACTCTTTAAATAAAGCTCATCGGTTCACGCGTAAAGGAATCTTAATTCTTTGGCATCAACTGGTGTTCTTAGATGTGCTAACATCACTGCTGTAAAAATTCGTTGTGCTGCCCTTTGCGCTGATCCGATGACCCTTGCACTTATTATGTGTTCGTTTGCAATAGGAGACCAAAACTAAAACACGAATAGGAAAACACATGAATTGAATAATCGCAACGCATTACACATAAATTAAATCTGTTTGATTACCATAGAAAAAAAAGCATGGATTTCTGTAAAATACCTGTGGTAGTGTAGGGATAATCATCTTCTGTCCTTAGCTCCAGCCAAATCCTGAACTAGGGAAATATTCTTCTGTATTTTTTTCTCTTCAAAATAGATGTATGTACAGTTCATAAGCATGTACATGTTTTATTAGGTCGGTGAGGACTGCAGCACACTTGCTATGGGGCTATGTCACGTAGGATTTTAGGTGATGTAGAAAAGAGAGAAGGATGAAAGAGAGCTGATATCTACTATTTAACAGACGGTTTTATATTTTGTGTACTATTGTATCGACAGTCTATTAATTGGATAAGAAACTATTACAAACAATTGTGTAGTCCATCTATTGTATAAGTTATTTTTAGTGCTATATATAGATGATACGAAGATATGTTAGGATTAACTGTTATCTCTATCAATATACGTGCCTTAAACCGGATCCGTTGTCTCCGCTTTATACCGCGGAGCGGGGTCCTCTGCCCCTGTGGCTCTACTTGGTTTATACATGTGAATTGGGATGGGACCCAGACTGCATTCAAAGTGCAGAAACGACTACAGAATGGCACGGCTCTCGTGTAAGTTCTTTTCTTTTTCTATAAATTATATAAATTTAAATATTATAGAGGCTGAAATGAAAAAAAAATAGAGGGTTAAAATTCAAATGTTTCGAATCACAACTTGAAGTCACCATGCCTTAGCTGATATAACAGGAATATCCTCTCTCTTTAAAAGACTCCATGCATTGTATATACTCTTAGGCCCGTTTGAAATGCAGAATGTTAGCAGGAATTTTATTAAAAAAAAATGTTTAATTTTCACATGAATTAAAAAAGTCCTCACGTTCCAAATGTACAAATGTAATTCCCTTTTATCCTTCGTGATGCATCCAGCTTCGTCGCCCCTCTTGTCACTTCACTGAAGTTTCAAGATACTCTGGTTGCTTTTTCCTAGTCCCGTCACAATTGTTAACAACCTTCTCCATGTTTCATGATTAATCCAGTAGGCTTCTTGAGTTTTGTCGCACTTCACTGAAGTTTCAAGATACTCTGGTTGATTTTTCCCCGTCACAATTGTTAACTACCTTCTCCATGTTTCATGATTAATCCAGTAGGCGTCTTGACTTTTGTCGCTTTCATCGTGATTTCTTCACCTTGCTCCACTAAACTGTTCAGTAATACTTTTTGCGACTATTATAAATTTCACTATCGTAAAAGATGTCGAATCGAACAGCACAGAAAATAAAAGGCATTATTATACAGACCCACCATAGAGATTTTGTAGGACCCCTTGTTCGTTTCGGGCGTCAGCAGCTGAGGCCAACGCATCGCGTTGTTCACCTGCAGTGTGCTCGCGCCAGGCGTAAGCTGCGACATCTTCCACTTTGATGGTTCCTGTTTTTTCGAGGGAAATTTTACGGTGCATCAGTAATAGTATATAACATGTAATAGAAATCGCATCTAACCGTTGATTTGTTAAGGATGTTTCTACTACTCTACTACCAGATGAAGTATAAGTAAACTCTAATTAACCTGATTCATTGCATAAAAAAGAATGAACAGTTCACATTCAATTTAGTGTACTATAAAAGAGCTCTTTTTCAAAGCTCCTAAGAAGAAAGAAAGCCTTGAAGGTGGTCTCAAAACACCGTATATAAAGTGGAGCTAGAATTTAAGTAAACATCTGTATGATCGATATATACTAATATAGCAATCAGAGGGGGGTGAATGATTGTGCGGAAATTAAAATCAAATTTTTGATCTACTAAAAATTCACCCAAATCCGGAATCAAATAATTGACTCGTATTCAATAAAAAACAGATTGACAGACGTTCGGTAAATCGCTTATTCTTGGAGATCTAGCTGTCGGATTGACTTGAAATTTTAACACAAGAAACTATATTCCAATACGAATCTAACAAAAAAAGAATCAGCTCGATCGGACTAACGAATCAAAAGTTATGGACTCTGTAAGCTTGCTGTGACAGATTATGCCGAGAATAGATCTAACCTTAATTTCCGAAAATCCAACCGTCGAATTGTTGTGCAATTTAAATTGTAGAAACTAGATTCAATTTAAAAACTAACCCAATAAGAACCAGCGCAATCGGATCTACGGATCGAAAGTTATAAGCTTTGCAAGTTGATTGTATCAATACTTTATTCTTTTCTTCGTTTTTCTTTGCAACGCGTCCTCTTTTTTCTTGTTCTGTACGGCTCTATGGCTTGATGAAGAAATCAATTTTATTTCTTTTTGTCTAATCTAATTAGAGTACTCCAAACACAAGAATACAACCATAATGCCTAGCTCACAATAAACAGAGGACACATCCCCCTATTTATAATGAGCAAACCTAAAGAGTTTGTATACAGATACATGCATGCATATCCACCTGGCCCAATTACATATGGCCTAATATATGCACACAGCCCAAAATTCACGCATGCACGCGTATGGCCCACCTGCCGTTACCGCGTGACTCACTCATCTTCACGTGCACCGTTCTCTAGTCCGAATGTCCCGCATGACATCCTCGACCACTAGGACCTCAATTCCTCCCTGAACCTAGTCCCGAATCTCAGTTCCTCCGTAAACCTAGTTCCGGTTCTGTCACCAACCACGTTCGACCTCAAGCAACACCTACACATGAACAAACACAAAAACCGTGTACGAGCACAAGTCCACGACTTGACTCAAGATCAATCAATGCAACCACTCACACGAGCACATTGCATCAAGCAAAACAATTACCATGCTGTCGCAAGCATATTAAATAATCATCAGAACAATTACCATGCTATCACAACCATATTAAATAATCATCTGAAATAGCACATGCACATGCACCACACATGCCATGATCACAAACACTTTGCAATACCAAATTCATCACTAAGCCAATTTTTCATCACATGATTTCACAACATCGGATCAAAAATAAGTGATTATCACTAATATCAAAAACTACAAACATTAAGGTATAATAAAAGTGCGGTATAAATACATAATTAAAAATAAATTGGAATTCCATACTTAACATGTCAACAAATTATATAAAATACGTTAGAACAATATAGCGTAGTAGAGCGGTAGAAAAACTAATACATAATTAACAAATGTTTGATGCATCTAAGACTCATATCTTTATCATCAATAGAACAAGAACCTAAATCTGCAAAAGATGAAATTACACATGCAAATTAGGCACACAAAATTACGAAGGTAACTATTAAGGCAAATTACATAAGAAGAATGTATCATACCATTAGCATGAAAAAGACGAGGTAGTTGTTGCTTACGAGACCTCATACTTTGAAAACGTTGTAAGATCTTGTCATCTTCAATGCTTGCAAATACATCTTGCTCAATATAGCATACCATACTATCATTCATCATTCATCTTATTGCGTAACTTAGTTTTAACAATGTTCGTAGCTGAGAAGGCTCTCTTCACTTTTGTTGTTGCAACAGGCAAAATCAAGGCAAATTTAATAAGACGATATACCAATAGAAAAACTATATGTCTATCGGTATGAACCATCTTCACAGCAAGATTACCAAGGTCATTATAGCTTGAAAATTATGGATCAGCTCTCACATCAAAAATGAATGTCTCAAGTTGGTCCATAAATACTAGGGGCATTTGGATATTTACTATACAATCATATTGGGAGAAGTCGGCGGCATACATCTTAGCAAGTTCAATAAGTTTGTCTTCATCAAAGTTGGCAAAAGAATTCTTTGGATCAAGATAAGCAATACATCTCAATAACTGCGTAGATCTTTCAGCAAAGCGATTATTTAACTCAACAATAATTTGATCATGCACCACATTAAATACTCTATTATTGAAATGATGGTAGTAAGTTACCAATTGGCCGCCACGACCCCTCGAGCGGCTTGACTGTTATTGTATCCGACGTATATGGCACAATGACGTTATGTTGGAGATAAAAGGTCTTTACCTCCTACAATAGCTCATCCCAACCATACTGCTTTATGTCATTAACTTTTTTCAATGTGGCCCCCAACCAATCCTATAGCACGAACAATGATTTAATCTTTCTTTTGCAAGCATTGTGACAGATCATTTGTTTTGCCCAATATTCTGATCATAAGATGCAATATAAGCACAAATTCAAAACTTTCCATTTGTCGCAATAGACCTCAAGCTGTGGTTTTTTGTGTCACATACATTCTCTAATACCTCAAGGACCGCGTCCCACATCAAGAGAAGACGATATAAGGTTTTGTGATGTGAGCCCCAATGAGTATCCCCAGGTCTTACAATGTTAGTTTCTTGGGTTTTCTCTTCTTGTAAAAAGTTTAATGTTCTCCAATCTACTCACAAGATTATCATGGTGTTGTTGGGCCAATTGATCATGTCTCTTACAAGAAGCATTAATAGTGTTGACAAACAAAGTGGTGTAGTTAAAGAAATCCAAGACAGAAGAACAACACTTGGCAACAGAAACAACCACTAATTGCAACTGATGACCAAAGCAATGTATATAAAATGCATATGGATTTTCATCCAATACAGTCTTTGTAGCCCGTGGAATTCTCCTCTCATATTTGATGCTCCATCATATCCTTGCTCTCGCAATCTATGGATAGATAAACCATGACGAACAAACATAGCATCCAAACTCCAAAGCTACCTTCAACGAAGATGATGTCGTGTCATTAACATGTTGAATCCCAATAAATCTCTCAATCACATGCCCTTGTTTGTTGACATACCTACATAAGGAAGAAGCGTAGTTAATATGAGGGTCAGAAACATAATTAAAAAACTATCCAAAAATTCCAAATAGCATACTAACCTCAAAATCACAGCCATTTGTTCCTTGATAGATGCATCTCGAGACTTATCAACAAGGACGGCAAATTGTATATCCCCAATGTCATCATAATGGCTTTAGTTGTCTCTTCTGCATAAGCTTTGCACAGCTGCTTTTGTATGTCTGGCGAAGCCATTAAATGGTTCCCAAGAGCACTATCTAACAGATTTACACCATTTTTATCCTTCTCTTTATACTATTGCAGCATCTCTAAAAAGTTTCCTCTATTGTTTGATGTAGAAGACTTGTCATACCCACGGAAAGCAAGGGCTTACAATAGAAGAAACCTTAGAACACCTAAAATAATAGTAATACGACCCAAATATTCTTCCTCCTTGCTTGTAGAAGCCCACACATGTGACACAATCTGCCTTTGATTTTTAAAATCCTCATAATATTTTCTAGCTTTATTATGAGCACTGTCGGTTTTACCAACATGTTCATCAAAAGATTGAATTGCATCCTTCCAATAACTAAACCCCGTCTTTGTATATGCATCGGTACTAAAGTTTTCAGGTTTTCATTGCTTAAACAGAAAATAATAAAAGCAAAATGTAGCATCTTTAGCGACACTATATTCCAATCAATCATGTCTTTTGAACCACTCTTCTCAAAAGCTCCATTTACGATTTCCTATATATTTCCATGGAAACTTATGACTTTTTGGTTGGCATGGTCCATGTAGCAAGTACTCTCTTCTAGCAGCATCCCTGATGTCCACGTCGAATTCCTCAATTGGTTTTCAAAGCCCAAGATCAGCAACAATGTCTTCCAAATTAAACACAATGTGAGGATTATTTTGTTGGGTATTACTAGCTTCAATTCCTACTATTTCTATAGGGGATTGGTTGGACTGTGATCTTGACGGAAAATTAGATGACAATGTCTTTGACCTCTTGATCATGTATTTCTATTATATCAAATTAAGTCTAATCAATTAATCACAAAATGTATAAGCTATTCAAATCAATATTGTTGATTCTAGCCAGTAGCAGATAACTACAATTCTACAAACGAAACTGGGAATTAATAAGACCTACAAGCTAGTGGAAATGTGGAATTAAAATTGTACTCAATGCATGAACAATATTTACTGAAATCCTTCCATAAATATTTACTGATCCACTGGAAGCCTTAGGTGATCAGTATATGATATATCAGTTAATCAGTATATGCCCCTTTTTCTTTATTAAATGATCTATGCCTTCAAATTTATTAATTCAAAGCTACAGCGTGTCAGCATCACATGAATGAATCTCAATTTTTTTACGGATTTACACTTTTACCAGATTTGGCGGCTACTTGAGTTGAGTACTTGACCTTCTTTGGCGCCGGTGGGCTCTTCTTGGGGTGACGCGTGGGGTGAGCCGTACTGCCATAGCAGAGGATTTGAGTGTCGGAGGCCGGACCGCTGGAGCCGCGTGGCCGCTGGGCAGTAGAGGGGCGGCCCAGCGCTGGAGCGGCAGGGGCAGCACCATAGCGGGTTGGATCTGCGCCTCTACACCGTCTGTGGGACTCGGGAAGTCATGGGCGACGGCCGTGGGCAGCAACTCCGGGGTAGGGGCGGCCGGGCGGGATCTGCGGGACTTGGGAACGACAGTTGTGGGCGGCAACTATGGAGCATCGCCGGGCAGGAGAGGTGGCCGGCGGGGCGGGATCTATGGCACCACGGCGGTGATTTGGTGAAGAGCTAACATCGTGACGTTGGGCGAGGAGGAACTCAGCCATGAAGAACTCGGCTCGATGTAGTGACGCCGATGAGGGCTAACGGTGGTGAAGAACTCGGCCACGATGGGCTCGTGCGTGCGTGTCGGGGTGGATAGGGCATGCGCGTGCACGAGGATGAGCCAAAGAGGTCTGGCGTTGCTCCTGCTCGGGTTAAACTGCAGCTAGGGCTTGAACACTTGCGATTGCCAGGTCTCAGGCCGGATTGGAACTGCTCCACTGTTATTTGGGCCTGGCCTCGGGCCTCAGGCCATGGCCCCATCGACTTGAGGCCCATCTCCGCCCTCTCTAAGCAAATTTTCTCAATGTTGCCTTTGATGCTTGTGCGAGGCTGCCTCTAGCCAATAAAAAAAATTATTGGCTCCACCTGTCAGTTGGGAAATGGAATACAGTTGGAGTAGGGATTTTTTTTTTGCTTTTTATTATAGGTGTAGACTCTATCTTAAAGCTTTTACGGTACAATAAATTCAATATGTGTCGTTCATTATTTTCAATCTAGTTGATCAGATTAACTAAAATTTATTTATACTGCATCTAGTAGTAAAATAGTAAAAATACTCATAATAAATCAACAGTTAATTCTAATTTCTACTACTAAAAAAAATTGTCTTAGAGGCTGCCTGTGGGTTCCATCTTGAAGGTTATCCAACCTAATACCTATACACTATTTGTCTATGAACTCTATCGAAAACTCTACACGTTGGAGATCCTCTGGTCTCTAATTCTCTATCTCTCAGCGCTAACCCATATTGGCTAGGCCTTAGGCCATCTCCAACAGCGTTCCCTAAATCTGGATCCCTATACCCCCATATACAGAATTCCTCAAAAAGATTCCTTCCCTATATCTCTTCCCTCTCCAACAGCATTTCCTAAATCCATTCTCTATTTTCTCCCTCCTATTTTATAATGATATTTCATAACCGCCATGTGAACAATTGTTATTTTTTATAGGAAAAAATTCGAATGTCTATTTTTGAATACGGGAATTTAAAATTTGAAATTTATTCTAACGGTCATCTTAACGGCTATAACACAATCAAATATGTTTTCGTGTAATCTAGGGGTGGACTAACCTGTTGGGACATTTGAGGCCACATTTGAGAGAAGAATAACCGAGGAAAGAATGACTGTGCCGCTCCATGTATCAATCCGCGCATAGGGCTCCATGAATTCCTAGAATATACTAGGAATGCCGATATTGTTGAAGCCATCCACAAGAATGAACATTCCACGTAAGAACAAAGAATAAAGGATAGGAAACCCGATAGTTGCTCCAAGCTTGACACAAAATCCCCAAAAATACTAACTTAGATGTAATCTCTGTTATTCATTGACCATTGTTGGCAAATGGCAATGGAAGAGTTTTGGAAAGTATGCACCAATACAAAGAGAAACTCAATTTGGTTATGATCTAATTTCATGACTGACAGGCAATAAAGTTCCTAAATTAGGGTCTGAAGTCTGATCCTGAAACAATTTGCTCAGGCATAACAGTTGATTTGTCTCGACAATATGATACTCGCCATTGTTTTGAAGAAATTAAAATTTTGGATTGAAATTTCACTAAAATGCACGCAGGAGCAATTACACTAGATTTTCAGATACTGAAAGAGCTAGCAAGAATCCTACTTCGCACGGATGAAATTTTGGGCTAGGGAAATCAAGAACACACAGCATCGGTTTTGGTGAATGCTGAACATGATCAGCAACGACCATGGTGCCTCTTGTATCTAGTTTTGCATTGAGGGCAAAGATCTTGGTTCCCATCCTTGGCAATCATTTATTCCCTCACGAAATATCTCACTCGGGCATTCCAAGCCACCAGCTACTGTACTAAAATTGATGAACAGAAAGAGAAAGGGGAAAATATTTTGGTAGAAGAAGAGATTATTAGAGGTTAGGTGTAAGTCGAATTTCGTGAGACGGAAAATTGATAAATGTAAAGGGGAAAATTTTGTTGGGACAGAAAATACAGAGGCGGTTGTAAAGAACATTTCAGAGAAGTTTGCAAAGAATTGAACTGAAATAAACCAGAATCAAGAAGAGGATATCAGGGATGGATGGATACGTGAGAAGAACAAGATTCATTTTCTCAAAGAGAACTAAACAACAGTTCAAATCAGCATGATTCATAAACATGTTTGCTTTGTAGATAGGAGGAATTCCAGTGACAAGCACCTGAGGTTGATCTCTTCGACTTGCAAAAAATCGGCGGGGGATCAACCGAAGACGGCTCCTCCATGGTTTGCTCCTTTCCTGCAGCACAAAGAATCGCATATCAGCTATATAAATCTCGCATCAACGCAGACACCCAGCTCAGTTTCGTTTTATCTCGTGGTTCTTGGCCGAGCTGCGGAGGCGGTAGCAGGAGAGCGGCGGAGCCGAGCCTGTGGGGCGTGCCACGGAGCGGTGGAGCAGCCTCCTCGACGGAGCGCCGGAACGCAGCGGCGGAACGGCTTCCGGGGCGCGGACGGAGCACCGCTGTTGCCCTCCGAGCGATGGGGAATCGCGATGGGGAACGCGAGAAGAATGCTGAGATTTCGGGAACCTCTCTCCTCTCCTCAAAAATAGGGAACGGAATGAGTAATCTGTTGGAGCGTGTTTTGGTGACACTGTAGCATACATTCCTTATTTTTTAGGGTAAAACTTGGATATGAGTAATCTGTTGGAGATGGCCTTACAAACAGTATGCACCTGTGTCAAGGCCCAAAGACCCTTGAAAACTAGACATGAGGGTCAAGGCCTCAAGGGCACTTCAAGCCGTGTGAGAACCGAAGAAACCGAGGATCGTGGGCCACCGCAAGGAAGACCTCGATGACTGCCTTAGGGATCACCCCGAGAGCTGATCGCCAAGAGGGGATCTGCTGAAACGCCCACGAGGACCTTTGCAGGGTTCCGTGTAAAGACTCCTAATGGCATGTACGGTGCTACAGCATGGATGGTAGCCGCATAGGTCCACGTCAGAGGCGAGCTGTGATGGAGGGAGAGAAGGTGAGGGTGGTGGCTTGCAGTGATGTCAGAGGAGCTTGGTAATGCTGCGGGGTCAAACATCACCAGGCTGGGGCGAAGTTGGGTCTAGGTTATGTAACAGTTTTTGTCATGATCTCTTTGCCACACATCAAAGAAAGTGTGAAAATAGCACAACAAGAGTCGGTCACGTCTTATGGGTAAAATTGTACCGTTCTGTAGAGTGTAAATCTTTTCGAAAATTCGTGCTCATGGTCATGAGAGACTTGGCCCCGTTCGTTTCAGCTTCTGGACAGCTTCTGCTTTAGAAAAAAGCTGATTATTTGGCGAACGGGAGGATTCTGGACAGCTTCTCTGAGAATAAGAAGCTAATTTTCAGATAGAATCGACCGTGAAACCTGATTCTCATTGATTCTTGCTGATTCTCGTCAGCTCGGTCCGAAACTTAGAAGTTGTAGTTTGCTCGGTCCGATTCTCCCATAATCAGAAGCAGCTTCTCCCATAATCCATAATCCATAATCCAGAAGCTGAAACGAACTGGGCCTTAGTACTTTGACACTAGTTACATTTTATTTTTCAATAAAAAGGGTTGAATTGAAAAAATGATAAGCAACCATGTTTTAGATGTTATACCAAATGTGGCAGGGATTGGACCGTTGATCACAATCATGGAGGATTGTGAGTTGCTCATATTTTATGCTATATACTTGTTATTTACATACTTATCAATTGCTCTTTATAAATTTCGTTTACAATCTACTATTTGTTATTCATGATTAAATCCCACTTTATCCAAAAGAACATGTAGAATAGCCCTTTCTTTTGACATAGAGAAGTATTTGCTTATAATTGTGATACATTGCAAGTTTTGCTAAGTACAAATATATTCACATTTGCTTGTTGATATTCAGTAGGTGAAGAAATTAAGGCCCCCAATGAATCCTACTTTATCGCAGGTCACGGGAATTACAATGACGAGTTTTTTCTAAGGCCTAATCCTTGTCAGTTGCCTATGGATATTGTGCGCTAATGCGTACTTTTGTTATTCCACCCATTTCCGCTGCACTTTGTTCGGCCTTTGAGGTCTTATTGTAAAGAACTATGTATCAAGAGTCTATGTATTTATGTTATACTCCCTCCGTTTCACAATGGTTGTAGTTCTAGCTAAATTCACGCAAAATAAGGAGACGTGGAAAATGATTTGTCTACACTCATTTAATTCATCCCCTTTGTCATTAATGAAGTGTAGCTGAACAGATTAGCTAAACAGATGGCTGCATTGATGAAGGGTACAAATGTCATGTTGCTTCTAAAATTACATTGGAATGTGAGAACTACAACTATTTTGATAAAAAAAATTGAATGCTAGAGCTACAACCATTGTGAAACGGAGGGAGTATTGTGTAGTACAGTATACAATATGTACATGAGATTCTCTATTATTACACACCAAAAAAGAATGTCTTGACACTTTGGATGGTGTGTTCAATGGTTTGTGCCCTGATAAAGGATCAAAGTACCACTCAAAGCGCCTATGCATTGTAGATGTCCTCGGTGAGGAATAGGAGCGATAAAAAAAAACATTACCAGAAAGATAGGTATAAAGCCCAATTGCTATTCTCTGTGGGACTCACTCCCCCCTCCCTTAGGACCACACTTTCTTCGTCCAAGACCACTCCCTATGACCCTATCTTCTCAAAGCCAGGGTTCTTCCGCAAGTTGCTTGACAAGCATGCAAGCTACCGCCTTCCATCCTCCTCTCCTCCACGTTGGCTCACCTTCGACGTGGCGATCGGGGCTACTAGCCGGTATGGAGCCTTATTTGGCGATGTGCCCTGCCTATATACGCCTAGACAGTGACGTGTGAACCCAAGTATACTTTGTGTGCTCGTTTACCCTTACTCTGAGAGAGACGAAGATTTTTCTCCCAAAACAAGTCGCACAAATTTTAAAGTAAGAGAAGAGATAATAAGTAATCACTATTTACTTTTTATTTATGCTTTAATATTTATTCGATTTTAAAAGAAAAATACATATATAATCATCTCTCACAGAAGCTAGCTAGAATTTTTTTTTGCCCAACTCTTTGTGCAATACAATACAGTTGTGTCTTAACACTCGTGTTCTCTTCCACCTCAAATCATTCCTGTAGACATTCCGCCGCAGGGCGTCTTCCTGGTGTAGGGGTCCGGGAGGCTGGTGGCTGGTGGCGCAATCTTTGCCACCACAGTAGTGTTTAATTGAAATGTTAAGCATGTAATTTAAATTTATCTTTAATTCTGTATTTGTAATGTACTTTTGTTATACCTAAACATCTGTAGTTTTTGACGATAGTAAATTTCAGCCCGAGGCTTCCATAAATCCTGGCTCCGCCGCCACTGACCTGGCACGGATGGAGCTGTAGTCGTGTTCCTGTTGCCCTCGTGGCCGCGGACGAAGCACCGCGCTGACGACCAACGGGTGAAGCGGAGACCTCCTTTCCTCGATCCCCGCTGTTTCCTTGAGCTCCCCGGCCGGGCGCCAGCTTACACGCCGACAGCCCGCGCTTGCGCCATCTCCAGCTCACACGCCTCTCCACTCCACCACACGACACAGCCCACCTGAAAGGAAAATATCCCGTCCTCACTTCGCCACCAAGCAAAGCAAAACCCTGCGCTTTCCGCTCCGGATATTTACCACGCGCCCGCAATGCACTATGCCGCACCGCCTCGCCTTGTGCGCCGGAGCAGCGCGACACGCCGCCAAGTGGCCACCGGCCAGCCGGCACCCCGACCCCCAAATCCCACACGGGCCCCGCCGTGAGATCGCCCCCCGAAAACAGCCGCGCGTCACGTCACGCACGGGGCCTCGAGCCGAGAGGCTCTGCGCGCCGTGCACAGTATGTCGGTTCCACCCGAAGCCTATAAATTCCCCACCGCCTCTCCCCGCATGGACAATACTCACACCAGCATTGACAGCCCGGACGCGCCATACGCCGCCGCCGCCTCCTCCATGGACGCCGCACTGCAGCTGGAGCCCAAGCTCGAGGAGGAGCCGCTGCAGCTGGAGCCCCCGGCCCCATTTGTCTCCTTGGAGCAGCTGATGCCACCGCCGGCTGCGGTGTCCGAGCCACCGCAGCCCCTGGAGGCGCTGCTGCAGGGCCCGCAGCTGCCGCCGTTCCTGTCCAAGACGTACGACCTGGTGAGCGAGCCGGCGCTGGACGGGGTCATCTCCTGGGGCCCCACCGGCAACAGCTTCGTCGTGTGGGATCCCTCCACCTTCGCGCGCGACGTGATCCCGCGCCACTTCAAGCACAACAACTTCTCCAGCTTCGTCAGGCAGCTCAACACCTATGTGCGTATCAATCCCCCCATCCTTTCGTTTCTTTTTTGCAATCCACAGTGGGTGATTAAATCACATGCCGCCGCCGTCTGTTCGTGAAATACTCTGTTTCTACTACGTGTCCATCATGGTGCTCTGTTCTGTTATTGATGATCTTGGGTGCCTAAGATTCTTGCTGCCGTGTAGACTGCCGGTGGAGATGTTGCTACTGATTTGTTGTGTTCTTCAAATCTTGTAAAATATGCCGTGTATAGAGAGTCTGTACTTTTTCTTGCTTTTTTTGGGGATCGGCATCGCAACATGTAAATGCCAAACTGGACCTGTGCAAAAAATAATTGGATTAAGATGATGACTGAAACAATCCTGAGGAGTAGATCCTGTGATGGGCAAGCTTAATCCATTTGCTGGAATGCGACGCTCTCGCGCTGGAAGGTAAGCTTCACGATCCATATGTGCATACGCATTTCTATTGCCATTCTTTTCGAACTTAGAATTTATTCATCTACATAGACACATAGTAGTAGGCCCGTAGTGCGAATTCGTTTCGGTTCTACCTTGTCAAATGCTGCATCGTTTTTTTTTTTTTTTGCCCTTTGCCCCCTATGTGGTTATGCCTATTCTTCCAGCTCCTCTGCCCTCTGTTTCACATGTTTGGTATAGTGCAGGTGTACTCCTCGTAGCTTAATATTTCTCTATGTTGCCTTTTTTTAGCTAACTTTCTTTTAGCATTTTTTGCAGATTACACAGTTGTATGATAGTTTAGCACTTCAGCTTTTTTTCAAAAAAAAATTTTATAGCTATGTGCATTTGGTGCAATCTTTTGGTTAAGTAGATATGTCAGTCAATACAGAGAGCTCTTTGGTTCTGTTAATTCAGACAAAGTTCAGTTCATGTGCGGTAGTAGGACTTGAAGGGTCAAATGTGTCCATATGCACCAATTAGGTTCAGTATTCATGTCCTTCAGCAATGTTCTTGCTTGATAGGCACAAAATCTAGACCCAGTACTCCACGAGTGCCTATTTGGGAGTTAAGTAACTGCTAGGAGAGCACATGCTAAGTTATTGGGTTTATTTCTTCAATCAGGTTAAGGTTAGGAGGGGCACATAGACTGATGGGTCTTACAGAAGTTCAGTTCTTCGTTAGTGATAAATGAGAGCTAGTTCTTGGTAGGTTTAGGTGTAAATGACAATACCATTGAGGCTTTGGCATTTCGACTGCATCAAATGAAACTCGGTTCATTATC
The DNA here is from genome assembly GCA_036346355.1 of Rhipidocladum racemiflorum. Taxonomy (NCBI): domain Eukaryota; kingdom Viridiplantae; phylum Streptophyta; class Magnoliopsida; order Poales; family Poaceae; genus Rhipidocladum; species Rhipidocladum racemiflorum. Next base: position 26,086,640 of record CM070572.1, read on the forward strand.
TGTGTTCAACGGTGTTTATGATTTTATACTGTCATGAAGAATCATGGTGGAGCTTTCTTTATGCTCCATTTTCCTTTTTCTTATAATTATAACATTTCCTCCTTGATATACTCAGGGTTTCCGCAAGGTTCATGCTGATAGATGGGAGTTCGCTCATGAAGATTTCCTGCGACAAAGAAAACATCTGTTGAAGAAGATTGTCAGGCGCAGGTCTTCGCCAACAAAACAAGGCGCCCTTCAGCCTGGCTCTTCCGGTGAGTCCAGTTTTGACCCTGAGCTCCACACACTGAGAAGAGAGAAGGGCGCACTGCTTCAGGAGGTGGCCAGGCTGAAACAGGAGCACCGTCAGACAATCGAGCACATGAGCGCACTGAATCAGAGGCTGGAATCGGCGGAGGGCCGGCAGAAGCAGATGGTCTCTTTCTTGGCCAAGCTCCTTCAGAACCCAACTTTCCTGGGGCAACTTAAGCTGCGCAGGCAACGAAAGGAACTCGACTCCACCAGAGTGAAAAGGAAGTTTCTCAAGCATGTCCCTCATGGTCACACAGACTCGGGTGAGTCCAGCTCACATCACACCGGAGAGAGTGGTTTAGAACTTCCTGCATACTCTCCTATGCCTCCAGGCGCGCATGACGACATTGCAGACCTTCAGAATTTTCTTTTGGAAGACATGGACGCAAATCTTGGCGTGCTGCCAGACAACGTAGGACTCGACGGAGTCGAAGCACTCGACATCGGGGCATTGGTTCAGGGATTCGACACACAAGATGAGCTTGAGAGCGGTAGCGAAGCCGAGCTATTGGAAATGCCCCCAGCTTCTGGTCCTCATGGCCAAGATCCCACGATTGGCTGGTCCAAGGGAAAGAATGTGCTGTGTCCAGGATTGAATGGCGCCTCTTCTGGTGCCGACTGCCTCGGATCGTTATCCGACAATAGTGGGGTGATCTCAGGCACCATGTTTGAAACAGCAGGCAAACTGATGGATGCAGATGATGAGCAAATTTGGGGCGTCGATGATGCTTCGGAAGCTTTGCAGAGTTCTTGCAGTGGCACTAGTCAACAAGCCTACAGTAGCCTTGTTAGCGATCCCTACCTGATGGAGATTGCCAACAAGCCTGAGAAGTTCTGGGACCTCGATTTTCAGGCACTGGATGAGGGAGATTTGCAGCTGGACAAGTGTGTTATTGATGACCCTGCTCTTCAGCAACAGAAAGGAAATATGAAGCCGTAGATCCATTCTGGTGGAGTAAACAATAGGGGTCTGATGCTTTATCCACCTAAGTACTATAGTTATTTTGATATTTAGGAGGCTAGTGAACTCCTAGCTAATATGCGCACTACGGCATTAAGTAGTAGTAGTAGTAGTAGTAGTATGTTTTTGTTTTCCATTCATTCACCGCACTGTTTTTAATGGAAACCACTATCTTATGATTTGCTCGGAGCAGGTGCTGCTAACTTCTCCGGCCAATTTTTTCTGTTCCGATTTATCATTGTACTCTCTCTCTCTCTCTCTCTCTCTATTTTTTTTGGGCAAATTGTGTTGAAATGAGCAATGGAATTGAACCTTTTTCCGCTCTCAGTTGTATCTTTTATTTTGACAAACTGTCTTCAAATGAGCATTGGAATTGAACTTCTCTGTCATTGTCAGATAGCTATTGTAATTATTCTGCTGCTGCATTTGTTGTGTCCGTTTGCTCTGTATCAAATGGCTGAATAGTGTGAGTGTGTGACGGTTGTACAAGGCCAAGCCCATATCGCGGTATCTCGGTTTGATGCTTGCTTCACGAGAGGAACGTGGAAGGTCGCGTTATATTTGTGACAAGCCTTCCACTCTCTTGGTTGCTCATAGCAACTCATCATCCAAGTCGTGATTCATGCTCGAGCATCAAAGAACAAAAGACCTTAGCAAGCCACCGGGAAGTCGGAACAAGTTCCCGCAGGTCTTCCACACGCACCTCTCAGAACCCTTTTCGAACGCAAGAATTTCACCGAAACATCTCAATTTTCTATACGAACTTGATAGAATGATAGGGAACAGCTTCATGCTCTTGGTGGATTGAGGTTTAGGTTTAAATGCCACCGTAAAGACATCAGTAGTTGTAGCTTGTTTAGAAACTGGGGTATAAAGAGATTTTACGATTATACTTGTAGTATAAGGGTGTTTTTACTACTCTACTACCAGGTGTATTATAAGTAAACTAGTTAATCTGATTCCTTGGATCGAAAAGAATGAACGGTTCATATTCAATTTAGTGTACCGTAAAAAAGCTCGGTATAAATGGTGTAAAGAGCGCAACAGTAGTCTTCGATAATAGATGGTTGACCCATGCGTGGAGCAATCCTTGAATCAATCAAACATGACGCATCAAACTGGGGTTTCGTAGTAGCAATGGGACTTCAGAAACTAGTAGCACGGTCACACGCGCAGACCAGACAAGGCGTTTTTGCATTCGATTTTGTACATAAAACTGGATAGTATCATGCATTTTGTAAATTTTACGCTTCCTGCTAATATATTAACAGTTTCTGTTGTCTTTTAGAAAAGAAAAGAAAAAAGAAACTGGGGTATCACCTTTAATAACTAAATTGTTCGTATTGACCGGCGAAGTTCATTCGAGATTCGATGTCTCGTAGCCATATGTAGGTGAACTAGAGCAAGACTACCCTTGCAAACTATCCATAAACAAAATTCTTTTACTGTGTCTACTTGCTTCACTTTGGTTGCCGTCGTTTTGACTTCATAGAAGAAGAAAACTGAATGAGAAGAAGGCAAGTATCTTTGAGCAAATGCAACGGTGAGAGGATTGGACTGATTTGCCAATCATTTCACTCTACTGATGTACATCGTTTATGTTTATAATTTCATGATAGGGAAACACGTTCCCGATCGCCTGTGCTTCCCAAATTTGTGCGCTACTTATCAAGCCACATACTCAAAACTCATTTGATCAAGCAACTGGTTTCTCCTTTCGATAAACGGAAGCTAGTGACCATTGACCAGGCCTTACAGATTGCTATATTCTGAGAACCTCAGAGAAAGGAAGATATTTTCTGGGTGATCGCGACGTCAGACGAGGAGGGTTCCACCTCCACCAGACGGAGCATACCGCGGTCACTAACGAAGGGGCAGTTCAGGGTCAGGTTGCATCCTGTGGTGCGGCTAGCTGAACTGAGCCAACCAACGCAATCTGTAGATGAAAGCCTGAAATAGTAGTTTGTTTCGCAAGAGTTGCTGTTGTGCAGACGACAAGTCGCATAGCGGATACTTAGGGTAGATTTCACCATGACTCTTCCGTAAGGATGGGTATTTGTGACAACCCCGGTAATTAGCCCAGATAATTAACAGCTTCACTGTCATTATTCTAGTATAGTGGCTAACAAAGTATCAGGCAACCCAATACTTTATCAGCTACTACACCGTATTCAGAGTGTTGCAGCAGAACAATAATTAGAGACGAAAACGGTACCTTTATTGCATACCATCACGCCACGCCGGGCTACAAGTCTAAAAGGTTAATTATACAAGTGGAACCGAGTACAACAGTAATACAATATAACTATTATTACCCCGAATACCTCACAGGACGAGGTATCGGTCTAATAGGAGGTTGCCCGCTAGGAAACAGTACTCTAAACTCCCTAGTCCTCCTGCAAGTAGTAGTAGTAGTAGTAATCCGCCTCCTGTAGGTCCTGATCCTGTGAAACATCCTCACTCCAAGCCTCGGAGGTGGATCCATGGGGCTCACCTTCTAAGCAAGGGGGGGTTTAAGCAAGAGTGAGCACAGGAGTACTCAGCAAGTATTAATAGCAAAGGAATGCATTAAATGAATTTTTCCCAATCCAGTTTCATCCAACAACTCACCACCTCCCCTCAAATCTAATTTGTACAGAAGTTAGGTTTTTTTTAAAAGTTGTTCATTTTAGATTTTTCCAAAAGACACTACTAACACTATATATGAGACAGACTTAGCTTCCGTAGTCTCCACTCCAAGAGACTTGCATGATCATGATTTTACCCTGCGCAGGTTTGTACCACTTTACCCATAGTGACATTGTGATGCCCCAGAACGTTTATCACTAATCCAGTACTAGATCTCCAACCCTGTACTCGAGTGTGGACACCTCTCTCCGGTGACTCCACCACTCGCAGATACAGTTGTACCCCGACGCTCACTCGTCGGCGGTAACTCTACCCATGGCTTCAAATATACCGCCACTACGTCGGGACCAGTACCCCCACGGGCCTACCGGCATATCCCAGGGGTACGCCCTTACAGAACTTACCCAATATGGAGATTCTAATACCTTCATAGGACAACCTTTTCTAACTGATTTCTCACACTATGGTTGATACTTATTTATGGCTCATTGCCCAAGTGTTAGCTTGTTGAACCTTATATACTAGCTTATGTAGAGGACCCCACCGGCATGACAATCCTTCTCATCGGCGTCCCCTACCCACCATAATAACTCACTCTAACTAACTCCTTACCTAACTCCATTCCAACACAATGTTCATTTGTTTTCCAACCCATTAGTTCAATCATCAACCAATTCACACTTCCAACCCATTCTCCCATCTAGTGTTCTCCCAATTACAAAATAATTTTCAATGCAAGGTGACATTTGTAATAAGGAAAACATTAAGAAAGCATTTAATAAATCGATGATCAAGGAACTTGCCTGGTATAGTATTGCAAGGTACGTCCTCGCTCGAGAACTGGGGTTGGTCCAACTAATTCAGGTCTAGTCCTGAAATACAGAATATTCATTTTGAATGAATTTATGGCGTCCAACCAAAGTTGTAGCAGTATTAGTTAGGTTTTGCTTTAATTATTATTCAGTTGATTGATTAATCATGTTCTACTGGTTGGCTAAGCTTTAATGAAAGAATGACTAATTAATGAATTGGCTAACGATCAACTAACCAGATCTGAACTTTTCCTCTTTTCTTACCCTTTTCTCTTCTTTCCTTTTCTTCCTCTCTTTTCCCTTCTTTTCTCTCTTTCCTTTTCTTTTTCCCTCACTTCTTTTTCTTTTATTCCCTCGGCCGACTGGCCTTTGGCCCGACACTCCCTCTCCTCTCCCTTCAGCAACTCGATGCCTCTCCTCTTCCCCGCTGCCTCAAGCTCTCCCATTGCCTCGCCTCGCCAGGCCCTGTGCCTCCCTCACCTGGCGATCTCCCCTCGGCTCTCCCTCTCTACCGGCTCTCCTTTATCTCCGGCCTGCAGACCTCCATCTAGGCTCCACGGTTTGCTTGCTCTAGGGTTTTGATACTTGGTTCTTGGGGGTTTGGATGGAAGGCCTTGGTTCTAGGGTTCAGTGCGTGTTGGGTTTTGGGGATTCTTGCTTTCATGGTTCGGTTCTTGGATGTTGGGTGCAGGGATTTGGTTCTCTGCTGGGCTTCGAGTTCTTGTTGCCAGAGGCTTGGTTCGGCTTTGGTTACCGGATCTATGGATTGCCTGCTTGGCCGAACCCAAAGATGGTGCTCTACGATAAGTCTTGGGTCGATGATGATCTAGTGCACGAGATCCCCGCAGGATGGCTTATTGCAGTGAGGCCAGTGTTCATCCGCGTGGATGAACTCCAGGTACACGCAAGTAACCCCCCTCTAGTGCCTAATCTGAGACCACACGGGTTTCTTGGCCCGATCTGATCTTTACTCCATCCGATCTAGCCTCTACTCTACTGGATCTAATCATTCTTTAAGCTACATTATATTCTAGGGTTACTGGCTATTGATTAATTGTGCACCTGGACTGCGGTTCGGTTCTGGGGTCAAGGAAGAAGAGGTTGGAGAGGTAGCCAAGTTGTCCTCCTCGAGCTTGCCCTCCTGCTCCTTCCTGACTTGGCTAGGGTTTGGGCTTGGGGTAGAGGTGGCCGATCCTCCTTTGGATCAGCAGCTCCCCCCCGATAGCTCCCCTTCTCCTCCTTGCTGCCTTCCGTTCTTGCTCTCTGGAGCTCCCTCTCTCTCAGCTCTAGGATGCAGCGATGGAAGGGTTGGTTCTTTGCTGGAGCTTGGTGGGGAATGAGCTGGAGAGAAAGGCTTGGTTGCAGTAAAAAGAGGAGTGCGATGAATCTCTCTCCACTGCCATCAGTTTTTATCCTCTTTACCTTGCAGCAATTACCCTTTTACCCCCCTTGGCTCCCTTACTGTCAGCCCATGGTAGAAAGGGCACAAGAGTCACTCCACAATTCTATTGCATCACTAGCTGTTCTACACATTTATGCAAACTGCCACTTGATGTTGATGCTTAATTACCCACTAATGCATCAATTAGATGATTAATTCATGCATTGCTTAAGTGTGATTTTCAGGGTTCTTACAGTATTGGTTGTGATCTTCGGCTTAAATCAACAGCCCGTCGACATTTTTGGGGAAAGGTCCACTTTGTTTGCGCTCTGATCGGGAGCGTAACAACCAGTTGGCTACGGTCCCGTCAGCAGGCGTTAGAAAAAGAGGGAGAGGTTGGTGCTCATCAATGCGTGAAAAAAATTCGAGTTTGCCTCTCGGTGACATTACCTGATCTACTGAGCTAGCGTCTAGACTGCCGAAGACCTTTGCCAGCACCGAGAGGATCTCGGTGCCCCCTTTTCTTCTTTGGCCATCTACTGCCCTGTCTTCATCGCGCATCACTGACCAAACTAATGGCTTCATCATCTTCGGGTTAGCAACTAAGGACTCATGTTCTGCATCAATATTTTCTTGTGATCATGTTTTAGACTAGCTAATAACTTAAGAAGAGGTGCTTCTGTGCTTTTCTTTTTTAAAATTGCACAAATATTAAATCATGAATAGAGGGTAGATAGTGATTACTTATTCCTTCACTTGCTTCAAGATTTGTGCAACTTGTATTGGAAGGAAAAACATAGAAGCGCTGCTCTAACTTAGGTATTAGTTCAAACTTGATTCTAACATTTAGTATCAAAGCGCCTAGCCTAACACTTGATCCTATTAGCTCGGATTAGTTCTTATTTCGACTCAGTTTTAGCGCTTAATTGGCTCAGTTTAGAAGGAGGGGATAATAGCAATTCGAATCCAAAAATCTCAGATCCGAAACCCTAGTCCCTAATCCATAATTTGTTTCTACCCCAAAATCGCAAATCAAAGATATGGCTGCTGAGCTTGAGGGCATGAACATGGCTATTTCTGATGGTTTCTTGGTCCATTTCATTATGACATCCCTCCTTTCTGAGTATAATTCATTTAAGATTAATTATAACACTCAAAAGAAACAGTAGACTATGAGCGAGTTGATCGCCATGTGTGTCCAGGAGGAAGAGAGGATAAAGGCCGAGAGGAATGACCATGTTTACCATGTTAGTCATGGCAAAAGAAAGTTTCGAGGAGATACTAAGTTTAAGAAGAAACTGCATTTCTCTCCCAATGCTGAATCAAGTAAATCAAAGACAAGAGAAGGCTCCTGTTGCACCTAACTCTGCTTCTTCTGATGGGCCCATATGTTGCTTCTGCAAAAGTAATGGGCACATTCAGAAGGATTGTGTAGGCTTCATTAGGTGGCTCGCTAAGAATGGTAACTACATAATTTCTATTGTTGATGAAACCCTTTATGCTGATTTTTTCCCCTAATACCTGATGGATTGATTCTGGTGTCACTGTTCACGTTTCTAATTCATTGCAGAAATTCCTTACCATGAGGACACTAATAAAGGGGCAACGAAGCATTAGAGTTGCAAATGGAAAGGAGACTAAAATTGAAGCCATTGGCACACTACCATTAGCATTAGATATTGGTTTCACCCTTCATTTGAATAATGTTGTTTATATTCATACAATGAGGAGGAACCTTATTTCAGTTTCTTTATTAGATAACGATGGATTCATTTGTATCTTTGGGCATAATAAGTGCATTAAGTTTTAACTCTAATAATATTGGTCTTGCGACTCAACGAGACAAACTCTATATGCTTTCTCTCTCTGAATTTTCTGTGTTAATGAATGTATACGATGCCACCAACAAGCGAAAGAGGAGTTTAGGTGGTGAGACATCATCGAAATTGTGGCACTGTCGTTTAGGTCATATTTCGAATGGGAGAATGGAACGTCTCATTAAGGAAGAGATACCCCACCTATTAGGCTTCTCTAACATAGACTACTGTATTGATTGTATTAAGGGGGAATATATATAACAAATTAAGAAATGAGCCACACGAAGCATACGAATCTTAGAATTAATCCACACTGACATATGTGGACCCTTTCATGTAACATCAGTGGATGGGTATGACTCATTTATCACAGTCACTGATGACTTCTCCCGTTATGGTTATATTTTTCCTATTCGTGATCGATGTGAATCATTCGATAAGTTTAAATATTTAAGGCTGAAGTAGAAAATCAACATAATTTAAAAATTAAGGTAGTAAGATCATATCGTGAAGGAGAATATTACGAAAGACACGCTCCTTATAGACAAATTCCTGGTCATTTGCTAAGTTTCTTTGAGAAAATGACATAATAGTCCAATATTCAACACCTGGTGAACCTCAGCAAAATGGAGTAGCTAAAAGACGCAACCGCACCCTTATGTATATGGCACATAGTATGATGAGTTACTCCGGTTTACCAATTGGTTTGTGGATTGAAGCATTTGCACGTATTCTTAATTGGGTTCCAGTAAGTCAGTGTCTAAAAATAAGGACCATAAGAACAAAACCAACTCCCATTAAGAATAAGTAATTATCCTATCGACATATAATGATGCACTGTAGGTACTAAGTTTCAGCGGTGCCTTTATTAACTGCTGTAATATTTTATCTTAGTGTGGTGTTTTGTTGAGTATGGACTCATGACATTAGCCTTTCGATCAAGTGAGAGGATGTTGGTTGTTATCTTCGGCTTGAACCAACGGCCCAAAATTTTTGGGGCAAGGCCCACTTTGCTCACACTCTAATCGGGAGCGTAACAACCAGTTGGTTATGGTCCCGTCACCTGGCGCTAGAAAAAGGGGAGAGATCAGCGCTCATGAATGCATGAAAAATTTTCGAGTTTGCCTCGCCCTGACATTACCCGATATATTGAGCTAGTGCCAGGCTACTGAAGACCTCTCCTAGCACCAAGAGGATCTCGGTGTCCCCTTTACTTCGTCGTCCATCTGCTGCCCTTTCTTCATCGCGCATCACTGACCAAACTAATGTCTTGGTCATCTCCAAGTTAGCAACTAATGACTCATGTTCCGCATTAATATTTTCTTGTGATCATGTTTTAGACTAGCTAATGACTTATGTATTAGTTCAAGTTTGATTTTTTTAATAGAGGGTTTGACCTGATTTATTTCATTAGAAACCAAAAAGTACTAGTAAATAGTTCCTGCTAAATTGAAACTAAACTAAAATATAAAGAAAACTAGTGACTGACACCATGATCAATAATTTAAATTTCAAACTACTCTTCAACAAAGTCTAGCTAGCTTGCTAAAGTTTTTCCATACATCAAATTGCAAGAAGTTAACTGAAAGGAGATAACATAACTAGAGGACTTCATGCTTCCAGCAAAAGCCATAGTCGTATCCTGCAGAGGCCATAATCTCGTCGTCTTCCATCTCGTGTCTTCATCATCTTTTATCTTGCAATCCTTGATACTCCATTCATGCTCCAGCAATCTTTGCCGCACTTGGATTCCAGCCTTTACTGGAATTAAAAACCTCGATCGCCACCTGTTCCAGTACCCTTGCCCCCCGCAAAGCGCTTGTGTACTTCCTTTTTATGCAATAGTGACCAATGATTCAACCAATATGGCAATATCCCATTAGGAAAACAAAATATAAGGGATCAGGTGGCAGCTCATGTTCAAAACATGAAGTATTTCTCGTTTTCCATATTGCCCATAACATAGATGTTACACCAATAACAATAAGCTTTTTAGATTGCCCATTAAATCGATTCAACTCTGCATTGAATAAGCGATCAATATTAGTAGGCGTTCTACCAAAATTGAAAGATGAGTTTAGCAATGGAACATTGTATAAAAAGATGATCCAAAGTTTGATAGAGTAGTAGAAGGTTCTTCAATATGCCCTACCTTCTTTGCTAGCACCACTCATCTCTCTTTGATGCACTCCAGGATGTTTGGTTTGATGACAAGTTTGTTAAACCTAATCTTATCAAATTACCGCTTCGACCGACAACACTCAAAAGGACGGACTTGCAACCCCTAATAAACAAAGTCGCCAGGCTTGCAGGCTGTAAAAGAGCCTTGCTCTCAAAAGCAGGCAGGCTCATATTGGTGGACTATGTTCTCTCGGCCCTAGCAGTGTACCACCTCACGGTCTTCCCAATCTCTGGATGGGTCCTTAAAAAATTGATAAGCTCCGAAGGAGCTTCCTCTGGAAAGGAGATGTGGACTATAAAGGAGGGCACTACTTAGTAAACTGGAAAAAGGTTTGTAGGCCAAAATCATTAAGCGGCTTAGGGATTAAACAATTTGCTACCTTCGGGAGGGCACTCAGGCTGTACTGGATGTGGTTTACCTGGGGGATCGACTTAGGCCTTGGGCGGGAACGACTGTACCCTGCAGCAAGACAGATATTGCCCTCTTCAATGCAAGCACGTCTATCACAATAGGAAATGGTGCAACAGCGAAATTCTGGACGTCCAACTGGTTGCAGGGGTCTTCCCCAAAGAGCATTGCTCCACTCTGTTTTTAACTAATAACAACGGGCTTACCCCTCTTAGAAGAATGACCACTCAGGCGCAACTTCAGGAATTCTTTTCCCTTTGGCAGTTGCTGCAAGGAGTCCACCTACATCCAAACATTCCAGACGTGATCATCACTTGGCGTTGGACAGCAGGCGACCGCTACTCAGCCAAGCCAGCGTACAGGGCTCAATTTTTTGGGTCCATGCCGGACCACAACTTCAACTCAATTTGGAAGGTAAAGACTGAGAACAAGTGCAGATTCTTTGCTTGGCTGGTGGTGCAAAATAGGATTTTGACCTTAGACAACTTGGCTCTGAGGGGGTGGCCTCACAATGCAGGCTGCCATCTGTGTGGCACCGAGCTAGACAGCTACACACCTAATGTTGTTATGCCCTTTTGCACAACAATTCTGGTCGACTTTATTTCGAAAGTTTCAAATCTGAGGCCCGTCCGGACGCACACAATCACGGTGACAACGATTTCTTCATGTTGGTAGGACTTACGCAGACTCACCCCAAAGGATCTCCGCATGGAATTTGACGGAATCTTAATCTACGGTTTCTGGAATATTTGGAAGGAGCGCAACGCTCGTATTTCCAATAATAGGTACTATTCAATACAAACCGTTGTGCAACAAGCCCTGCAGGATTTAACTAACTACAGTATCGCCCGAAAGTTTCCTCCTCAAGACCCAGCCAGCTCCCTAACTTCTCAACCCCAGCAAGCCTAGCGGCGCCCTCGCCTCTTCTTCCCTGCGCTAGCTAATTTTCTTTAAGTGCACCAACACTTTGTGTAGCTAGTTAGGCCCCTTTTGGCAACTTGGAACCGAGGTGTTTCTACTAGAATCTGGGAGAAAACTAGTCAAACGGGTTAAAACTTGGAACGTTTCTCCTCGAAACGTTTTTTCCACACCAGAGCTGAATCGCCCTCAACCCCGTTTCTACTAGTTTCTACTAGAATCTGGAACCGTACCAAACGGTTTGCAGAAAGTGATTCTGATTCTACCTGAAACGTTTCTACCAAGAATCTGGAACCGTTTCCGTTTCTACTAGAATCTGGAATCGTACCAAACGGAGCCTTAATTTCTGGTGTAATCTGTTGTTCTCTTCACAGCTGCTCCCTTTTTAGGCCGTGTGATGTGCTACCTTATTCCTTTCTTCAATGAAACGGCAGAGCTCCTGCCATCTTTTTCGGAAAAAAAAATTATCACCAAATTGGTTATCAATAGTTTGGCCAATTACTGGTAAGAAAATGAACCAAAAGCTAAGAAAAAGAAAAATTTTACCAAAGTTTAGTAGCAATCCAAGTACTTACCAAATTTGATCGACGCTGCCAAATACCCACGGTTTCTTTCCTCCTTCCTCCTGCGATCATGCCCCCACTCCAAAGCCTTTGTATGCTAAACTAGCAACTGAGATGCAGACGCTTTTCATGGATGCACTCATCCAGTGACGTGTAGTTGGCCAGCTTTTCTGTTAATCCTGCTAACAGTGGTGTGTAACTCATTGCTTCTGATTGATCAAAGATGCCTCCTCTTGCCGCGCCGGTGGTGAAGGACGGGTCAAGGCAGCGGCACGCGGTGCTTGCGGGGGCAGGCGTACCGAGACTGCGCGAGGCGCAGCGGTCGGCGTCCGCTGTTCCACGGGCGCGGAGCGGCGGAGCAGCAGCTCAACCTGCTGAAGCAGAGGCCCTGGACGCCGCCGCGGACGGCGATGCCCCCAGTGGCAATGTGGTAGAGCATGTGGCCGCTGCACGTCATTGCGTGCGCCGAGTAGTGCGTCGCCGACCTGGCCACCGCCGCGGTGGGGTTCTACGTCCGGGAAGGCAGGCGGCCGCTGCTGCCGTCCGCTTCACCTACTTGTCCATCCGCTGAAGCCGGCAAGGCCACCTCTGCTAGGAAGCCAACACATTGCTACCATGGCTAGTATTCATGCATGTAGGACACTCTCGTCTGAGTAGGTCAGATATACCTATCATAATCTCTGTTTACCTTTTCTTTTCTCATTATCCTTAGGTTGTAGTGTTGGACAGTACATTCGTGTTTGCTCAGCTTAGATGCTTACTGCTATAGTTTTGAAGCTCCAGTTTATGTGGGCTCATGTCGCCATCAAAAAGAGTTCATATGAACCACCAAATTTGCATTTGGGTCAACGGCGATGCACGGCGAAAGTAAATTCGGTGTACTGGTGATTGAGCATATGCTATCTACACATATTTTAGAGAGGCCAATGCACGGATGCAAAGTCATTCGTATTTGACCCTTATCTCCCGAGGGAACCCATTTCTATGATACCTACCAATCCTTCTCATTTGTCACAAGAGTTATTCTTATTGATCCTAGTATTAGAATAACAGAAATACTAAGAAACGGTATACCGTTCCTACGGTATACCTCTGAAACTCATGAAACTTGTGAATTTTTACACTGAAACTCATGAAACTTAGCACTAAAAACTGATGAAACATGAAACTGATGAAACTAAACACTGAAACTCACAAAACCAGCACTGAATCTGATAAGTTTCATAAGTTTCACGGCTATACCGTTGGAACGGTATACCGTTCCCTAGTCGTTCTCTTAGAATAATAACCTCTTGCACTTGTTTTTTTTCCGTTTAAAAGCAAGTTGGAAGAATGACACTTCAAATATATTATCATCGTGGGAGCACACATCATTTCCCATGAATCTCAGTTTGTCCCATTCAGTGAAACGTCTTGGACTCTTGGTAACTAAGGTATGTTGTATACACAATTATTTACCTCCCGCTAACTCTCTTTTTTTTTCAATGCTACTGTTCATAGTATATATAAAAAATGATGAATACAACAACAACTAAACGACCTAAGAACCGGCTCGGTTGGTGAAGGGGGTCGTCGAACGCCCCCACCCAATGCGACTCGAACAAGAGTGACCGCCAAAAAAGAACACCTAAACGACCTAGGCGGAAGAAATTTGAATGGCGATGTTATGAATTCGTACCCGCCTCGTTTTCAATCCCTTCTCTTGGCTTCAGGCAAAAGAATGATGAGCATCTTGTTGTTAGCCATGGATGCAAATGTGCGAGACGCGTGATTGAATGAATGTCAACTCAAGAAAAAAGCATCTTGAGTTCCTCTAGACGTGCGGAGCGGACTTCTTGATCCGTCAAAGCTCCAGAAATCATTCGCTGCTTGCGTGCCTGCACAGCTTCCATTCGTTCTTCGACAGTGCCCTGCACCATCATATCACAGTTAGAACAGTATGACGATCGAAGGTTTTGCATTATGTTATTTCAGACCCAGCCCGTCCATATGCCAATAACAACCCCCACAAAGTACCTTGACAATGAACCTCTTGATGGAAACGCTCTTCGTTTGACCAATTCGATGGATGCGCATGACAGCTTGTTCCTCAACAGCAGGATTCCACCAGGGATCCTGAAGGAAATATGATTGAACCACTAAAATGATAGCCCAGAAAATATGCGAACAATGCCAAAATCACTATAGCACCAGAAAACTAGTAATGCCAATACACTATTTAGGTGGACCGCTACAGGCAGTACAGCAATTGTAAGCCCATAGGAGCTTCACCACCGGACCGCTGCAAAAGCTTCACCTGATGATTGACACTACTAATTATAAGTTCATTATCATATATGTTTAGACTGTTAGATTGGAGATAAAGATATATACGGGCCCATTTGAATGTTGGATTGTATGAACCGATTTCTAGAAAATCATTCTTTAGACAAGTAAAAATCACATCTAGTTTGTTGTTACATTACAAACTTTATGGTGTGGTCTAATGTAGACAAGTAATCAACGTACGCATGACATTATCATACAGAAGTGCTGGTCTAGCGTAGATGACTATAAATGATTCAACAGAATTATTTTCATTTCTTAAGGTTGCTTTTGGTCGAGATAGTGAACTTGATTAATAGCTATGAACAGTAAAAATCGGAGACTGAAAGAAAGTCCAAAATTAGAACCTCGTTATTAAGGACACTATAAAACACTACTGAACAAATGAACTTTTTTTTAACGGGACAAATGTATGCTGCTTAGTGCGAAAATGTTTCATTTAGAATCTTTGCACAAAAGCTTGACAGAAATATACCATGACAAACGCATTAGATGCAGCAGTAAGGTTTATTCCAACACCACCAGCTTTCAGAGACATAAGCAGAACCTGCATAAATCAAACGCACTGAAGGTCCTAACATTTTTTAATGGCATATCAGATATTTCAATTTATAATGCCACACTTATCTAGAAAAGAGGTCCAGAAACAAAAAAGAAAATACCGAAATGCTTTTGTCCTCGGAAAACTCCTTGATTACTTTCTCTCTCTGCTGAAGGTTCAAGGTTCCGTCCAGCCTAGCAAATGAGAAGTTATGTCTGCCATGCAAAAATTCAGATTAATCAGTAAACAAATCAAGGTAAACATTGTTAATTCAATGAAAAGAAGATCCACCAGAGCTCAGTAGAGTTCCTCCAAAGGACCGTGAGTGTTCTAAATAAGGGTAAACAGTGAACGAACGATCACCACACCTTTTAGTGTTTATATAGTAAGCAGCCTTGAAAACGGTTTTACTATTTAAAATTACGAGCAATGTATACACGTGTTTGTAGTAACAAAATAAGCATCTAATTCATCTTCTTTCATGCATATAGAATGAAACTACCAGGCTATCAACAATTGTCCACAACAGTGATATGAAGAAAAATGATGGCATGATGTGAATGTAACCAAATAATCATAATTGACTGAATGAATAGCTCAAGTGGCAATAAAAAGCAAAGCTAGCATTCATTTCATGTATCTCAATGTTTCATGTCATATGGCGATCTTGCAACTTTACCCAAATAAATGACCCGATAAAACGGACCTATTAAACATTAACGGTCGTTAAACCAAATAAACGGCCAATAGAATAGGCAAACCTTGAAATGTCCATAAACGTAATGGACAGGGGAACTTTACCGTTTTAACAGCCATTTACAAGGCCTTAACGGCCTTTATTTAGAACACTATCCATGAATCCATGATTATTCACAAAAAAAAGGGAGGGCAGGAGAGCTCCCATAGAACCCATTAAGAGAGTTTAATACAGGATTAATGTGTCAGAAAAACCCAGACAACAGCAACAAGTCAGAAATGAGTTTAAAATGTTGGGAGGATAGAATGCGCAGAAGTATCAGGAAAGAAGGCTCTTGGCTGCAAGGAATAGGTAATTTAGATATCATATACAGCAAAAGAAAAAAAGAAACATCATGCACAAATGTTGGCCTATGAAAACTTCATGGTCTTAACAAGTAAATAATAACCTAAATACAGTTCCTTGTAATTGAACATTTCTTACCTGGAAAGTGGAATTTGTAAGAGATCCAAAAATGCAGTCCACTGGCTAAACACAATGCTCTTGGCACCTGAACTGCGAAGAACTTCTAGCTCTCGTAGAAGAAAAGATATCTTGGAAGATTCAACCCAGTTCTTCTCGACATCAATTTGAAAGCGACTATCAGTTGGAGCGGTTATAAGATCTTGCTTGCTCATTGACTTTCTGCAGTACAATCAAATTGAAAGACATGGCAATAAGAAGAATGTCCAGGAAAACAAAATTTACCGGAGACAAAAGAACAGTGAAACATAGACTACCTACAGACAGGACAAAGACCTTCTGTCGCACTCCGCCAACTAGACAAGAGACACTCTCGGCATAAACGGTGAGCACAGGGAGTTAATACAGCATCCTCGAAGGCTTCCAGGCAAATAGGGCACTCCCCTTCACCTTTCTGCAATTCTTGGACAACCTCTTCGATGTAAGCTCTAGAGGGAAGGGAAGAAGAATCCCCATTAAAAGCACCATTACCGCCATGCAGGAAACGCTTTGCAAGCTTATTTAGGTCTGCAAACTCCTGTGTATCTCCGCGACTGGCAATATTGAAGCTCCATCATCAGAAAATAACCAATGGCAACAAAATAAGAATGTAGATGCCAAATTTTAGATGAAGTTATTGCTGTACATGTAGGACCCAAATTTGGTAGGTAACCTAATTTTATGAAAAGCATGGAAAGCATTGAAACTTATGTCTGAAAGACGGGTTAAATAGGGTAATTGTGAATAAACTTTTGCAAACTAACCTCAGAACAAGAAATGGATGGTCACAACATTGCCGAAGGCGCAGAAGCAACTCCAAAATTGAAGCATAATTGTGCAGGACCCTTCCTTGCTCTACAAATTGATCAAATTTTACCTACAAAAATAGCACGAGACTATCGATTTGTCTCTCTGAAATCCGAATGAACATGGAGCTTCTTAAGTCGCAGGTACATTACCTTAGATCGTCGAAACAGAGCTTCGTAGAAATCTTTCTCAGCCTCCGATAAATCACAATATTTTACTTCAATATTCGCAGGGGGTAAAATAAGGATTGGTCTGCACCAAAACAATGGTGTAAGTTAATGCACCTAAGAATACTCCATAACCAAACTTCAACATACCTGCCCTTCTTGTCTGTGCTATTTTTATTCCTTCTCAGCATTATTGGCTTCAAAATGGACTGCACTAGCTTTAAGCCTCTTTCATTGCCTTCTTCATATGGTTTTTGTATAAGTTTATGCCACCTAAATAGTATATGAACAACAAAAAGTATAGAGGACAAATTATCATTCAAATTTAATGCATGGTAAGTACTAAGGAAATATAGTCAGACTCTGATAACATCATGATTTAACATACTTGATTTGCACCAAAATAGAAGATCTGGATCAGCAGAACAGTGAGTGGCATAACCAACAAATGGAAAAAGAAACAAACACTGATGTTGCATCTCACAACTAACACTCTAGGGTACCAAATAAGTCTGCCAAGTTTCATCAAATAGAAAAGTTGGACGTAGACACTATGAAACAAAAGAATCATTTCATCTAAACAGCATAAAAGTTGCAGTGATGCATACGATGAATAAAGAATTGGAATGGTAAAATGTCAAAAGCCTCAATTTTGCATCCTGCAACACTCCAATTAATTTCTACCTGACTAAGTTTTACAATATCCACACAGGTATACCAAATATAACGAGACTGGTCAATGAAAGCAAGCAAATGATCACACTTACAAAGCCCAGTTCCTCCATGGTTCAACCCTCAAAAACCGGAAAAGGCTGTATATATCCTCCAAGTTGTTCTGCCATTAAAGTAAAAAATCATAAACTTGAATGAAAAAGCACCTAAGAAGCTAATACATGCAGGGAAAACTAGGTGTGCATGCTCTTATAATTTGTTCATTCCAACATCCCACATTATTGGTTCAATTATACATAGCCAGATCTACACTTATACTCACCTGAATTGGTGTACCAGTGAGACACCAACGCCGATCAGCAGTAAGAGCAACAGCAGCTAGGGAAATTAAACTTTTAGAAGACTTTATCATGTGTGCTTCGTCAAGCACAACTCGAAACCAGTGAACAGAGTAGAGACCACCATTTTCTGTGGAACTCTATAAGCAGATACACAAGTTCAGTCAAGAATAAGATTGCATAAGCAAACAAAAGATAAAATGACAATAGTGGCAGTAATGGTTTCCATCATTTGCATGCCCATCTTAATACTCCCCTCAAGTATGGACCAAATTTGAAGTAAGCCACATTTTCCATTACCAACAAAACTTCATAGGTATTATCTGTATTCCATTGAGCTCTTTCTTTACAAAAGAGGATACAAGTAAATAGTAATAGATGCCAACTCCTAAGAAGGGATCATAGTGGGGCAAGTATGCAAACAAACAGTCAACCACATGGGCTGGCGCTATCTCACAACCAATAAAAGGGATTAACAAATGCTTCAGCATACCAAGAATACATTGAAAGACAGTTGTATGTTATAAGATATTAAGATCTCAGATATTACCTCAGTTGAAAATTCTGATGCCACGACACCATATGTAGTCAGGACAATATCACTCTGACCGATAAAGCTTGCATCCTTTGGTCTGTTTTGTCCATAATGAACATATACATTCACAGCACCCGGCTTAGTATGAGCTTCAATCTCAGCCTGTTAGGAAAAACAACAATTTTAGTATTCAAAATATCAGGTTTAGGATTACATTTAGAAATAAAGTTAGTAAAGCAAGTCCAAATTATGTTTCAAATTTATCACAAAGTGCCAAATGGTACAAACAGAGCAGTTTAGACAATGATGAAATGTGCCACTGAAAGAACTATACCTTCCACTGACCAAGTAGTGTCATCGGGCAGACAATTAGATTGCCACCTCCAATAAGTGGGGTCTTAGGTTTCCTGAGCTTATTAAAAGAGAAAGGGCTAGCTAGCTTCTTCACAGTGTCATGAGACTGAATAGGCAATTCACCCAACCCACTAGCTTCTCCACAGATCTGAGTAGCATGCTGAGTAGCTATGCATCCTTTGCTCAAATCAGAAAGAAGAAGAGCTATTGTCATAACAGTCTTCCCTAGTCCCATTGCATCCGCCAGAATCTTATAATTTACTCAATCAGTTAATAAAATGGATTAATAATTTAAACCGGAATTTAAAATTAACAATAGACATGGTGAAGATAAATGTGTGAAATATTTAGAGTATACTTACCCCTCCTCTCGCAAGTTGTAATGTACTAGGAAATTCGATGGTGGCATCGCCTGAAAATACATTCAAGTACAAAACGAGCTCTCTCCTAAAAAATGTAGTAAGTTGAGAAATGCTGATGTTAATTTAGAACAATCGCAATCTTAAGAGAGTAAGAAACGGTAATATAAACCAGCCATACTTGTCCTCGAGTTTATATGCCTCCCAACAAGGGTGAAGAGTTGTAGCTGCATCCTGGGAAGAACTGCCTTTCTCAAGCTGCAGCATCCAATGAAGGGCCTGCTTCTGATAAGGGCGTAGATCACATTGCAGAGAATCAGGGGGATCCCTTTCCTACAAGTTATAAATTAAGAGCATTACTTAAGTCAAGACAAAGCCAACTTGTCTCCCAAACTTTGAACAAACACAAAACTGTTCAATTACCTCCAGTGCAGAACTGTCTGAGATTCCAATTATATCATCCAAATCAGAATTTGAAACAGTTCCTTCACCATGATCATCCTCATTTCCACCAGGAGATAATCTCAATTTCTCGGATGTCAACTTTGTGGGAGGCGCAAAGCTCTGCTGAGGAAAATGTGAGGCCAACATTTATTACAGTAATAGCATTGCGGAGTATGAACTGCTAATCATTTACCTTTGTTTCAATCGATCGCTTTCTGGAACAAAGATCTTCCGGTGTAAATGCTGCCTGGTTTGATTTAGGTAGAACCAAATAAAATAAGAAAATCTTAACAAGAACATGCTGATTCTGGCAAAAGAGCACACACATTTAAACAGGAGAGAATCATATGATTTATATGAAATCTTTCGGTTTGGCTCTTTATGCCTTTATTCACGTTGTACATCACTCAATTATGTGATATACAGTGCTGAGCAAAATTGTAACCTTTTCATACATTTCGGTTCTTTGTTGCTCAATGTTTATCAACAATGATTTTACCCATTCCAAGAGCTTCTAACTACAAATTTTTGTAATGCATTTTACGCTAGATAACAAAATGAATAAGAGATGAGATGAAACGAATGCCCCTCACCTTCTTAAAAGGGGCAAGTCCAATCAATTTGAAAAGTGTGGGCAGTGGATGAAACGTGGAGTCCTCAGTAGCAACCCGAGCCACCTTGGGCAACGATTGCTTTTGGTCGCGAAACATTGAGCTGTTAATATATACACTGCAAAGTACACAACCGCACTCAAAATAATGTACACAGAACAGCAGAAATGCATATGGACGAGAATTAATTTTAGACGCAATTCAAATACCTTACAGACAAGAGGACGGTGTCCATGATGCTAAGCACCTCGGGAGTGGATTTGCACAGGCCCTCGACTTTTATCTTGCCCTCCCTGAGAAGGGGGAGCAGGCACCGCGCCCACTCGTTAGGGATACGACCCACCTAAACAACAAATTGTTACAGTATACAATGGTGCGAATGCGATGCGGCATCAGATAATTTTAGGGAAAGCAATAGTGATGAAGTAATGTACCTCCCCGTGGTGCGGGGTTGAGAAGCGCATAATCTCCGAGGAGCAGAAAGCGAGCGCAGAGCGGCCGGGACGGCTCTTGCCCGCGGAGGAGGCTGCCGCCGCAGAGTTGGGGAACGAGAAGGTGACGGAGTCCCCCGAGGCGATGCGCCTGCCCTTGCAGGTGGACAGCCCCGCCATCTCGGTGATCCCCACCAGCCACCAGTTCTCGCCGCTGAGACCGCCGGTGAGCATGGACGCAGGCGCGAGATTGGGCCTAGGTTTCTCTGCCGCCGGCTTGGACTGGGGAGGGGTTTTGGGTGTTGGGATCGATTCGGCAGGGGCTTTGGTGGGTTTGGCCGTCGGAGGCGACGGCAGCGGCGGCCCGTGGTGGAAGTCGAGGAGAACGTTGATGGCCTTGGTGGGGTCGTCGCCGGCCATGTGGAGCGCGCGGATGATGTCCATCTCCGATGTCCCCTCGCCGAGCACCGCGCGCACCGTCGTTATCTGCTCCTCCCGCTCCCTCTCCTTCGCCATCTCCCCGCGAGGCGGCGACTTTGCTCGCTCGCGAAAATTTTTCTCCCCGCTTCGCGCAGCCGCAAATACAGCTTTCGCGGGAAGCTAGACCGAATTGCCGCCCTTTACCCTTGTTTCCCCTTCGGCCAGTCTGCGCCTCTGCGGTGGGTATTGGGTTAGGACTTAGGAAAGGGTTGAAATTTCGGGTCGAGATTTCGGATTTCGGACCCTTTCAAGATTTAAAATTAAAAAAAATTCAAATTTTGAATTTTTCGGCGAGATCTCGGGTTTTTTTTACCGGATTTTGATTTTTGTGCACTGTATTTGATTGTATTTAGGGTCAAGATCATCCACAAAAAAATCCTAAAATTTTTGATGTGTTTTTGACCATTTTTTGGTCGGTTCAATTAGTTGATGTAGCATGTGAGTACAAAAGTACTCAGCAAGTCGGGGAAAGTATGATTATGTAGGGCTTTCCAAAGGAAGCTTAACAGGGTCATTTGCATAAATCCAAAGTTTATTAAACCATACTTAAGCAATAAGTTTCACAAAGCACATTTTTACAATTCTTTTTAACAATTGACTTATTTAGTATTGCAGTGAGGTTCTATCCACCATCACTAATATAAAGGCTCTAACCGTCAACTTTTAAAAGATCAAAGTTAATCATATGACTCCATCCGTCAAGTATAAAACAGGTTCTTTCCACCTGGTTGGCTCTATCCGCCAATCAACATCCGAGAGTTCTAACCACTCCCGAATCCCAAAACAAAACACCGTTTAGTGTTGAAAACTAAAACCAAAGTCTACCAATATGAAAGCATTCTTCGCTTTGCCTTTGACCGTAGGTACGGCTACTCGAATAGTTTTAACTCTGCAGAGGTGTACAACTTTACCCACAAGATATGATCATCTCTTGATGCCAAGCTATTAATACACTTCCTTTGATGTGCCGGCAGAGAGACCATGACAAGGCCGTTACAATGTATCCACCTAACCCGACCCACCCGCTGAGGTTTCACCGCTGTTAGGATTCCATCCGCCCAGTACAGAAGCCCCCTCTTGCGCCATGTGAGAAAAACGACATTGCCTCTATCCGGCACTCACATTCCACCGAGTGGTGAGTCCAAGTTAGAATTCTACAAATTAATTGGCCAGGTCGTACCATTATAGACATGTGGTTGTACGGTTATGCTTAGAATGGACAATCACAAGCGTCGGTCCTTATTCGACTTGGGGCGGTACTTGCACAAGACAACTAGTGCTCCATCCGCACCCACCCGACAATCCAATCCGCCCAAGTCCAAACCATTTTTCCTTTTCTTTTTAGTTTTAGAAAAACAGTACCAAAATCATAATAATAATTTCCAAATCATACTTGAAATCATTCTTTTTGAGTAATCCCATCCATGGGTTGTTTCATCGATAACGGTCCTAAGTAATTCTACCGTACTATTATACAAAGGGTACCATATAAGCATTAACATGGCATAGCAATGGTCCTAGGGTTACAATTAACATGGATGTCGATAACAAAGGAGGAATTTACAATTCGGATTAACTATACACTTATATTTAACATACGATGATAAACATAGCATGCAAGTTATAAAACGTTTAAAACATGTTTATAAAAGTAGGATCAATATGCGTCAAGGAGACTTGCCTTCAGTCGCGGGAAGGTCATCGAACGTGGAAAGTCCGGCGACGGGGTCAGCGGTCGCGTCGGAGTCCTCGGCTACGTGCAAAACGAGGCAATAAATAAATACCAAAAAATAAAAAAATTCTAAAAATTACAAAAATAGTACTGGCAGGTAGATCTTGATTTTAAATGAATTTAGAAATTTGAACGGAGTCAATCGGAGTTCGGACGGAGAAGTTATGAGCTTCCGAGTTTGAAATTTCGAAAAATTGGAAAACAAGGAATATTCCCTGGAATATTCTTTTTCCTATTTTTCTGATTTTTGGGAATAGTTTGTTTCTATGGCAGGTGGGCCCCACTTGTCATGCTCACTAGGGCTTGTCTTCTTGCTTGGGCTTGGCCATGGAAGCCATGGAGGAGCTTGGGGCTTGAGGGGGTGGGGGAGTGAGGCCAGCAGGGGGGCCAGCGACGGCGAGTGCGGCGCGGCCGGCCGGCCGGCCGGCACGGGCCCAAGCACACATGCACGCACGAACACAGAGGCCAAAACAAAAAAAAAACAGAGACTTGTCCTTCCTCCAAAAAATCGATTTTTCCACCATTTTGCATGAAATTTGATCAAACAAATGCATGGATCCTCTAGATGACAACCTTAGGAAGCTATAGGAGGAAGGAATTGGATTGATTCTCACCGGAGACGACGAATTTGGCGACGAACGGCGTTCCGGCCGAACCGACAAAAATACGAAATTCGTCTCCAAAACTTGAGGGATCCTAAAATTGATTGCAAGGTTAGATTCTAGACTCCCTCACGGTCACAAAGAATCAAGTAGCATAAAGAATGACCCACCGGGGAGAGATCTATGGCCAAGAACTCGAAGAACACCGAAAATGTGACCCGGCGTTGGTTTTCTTGATCTCACGGGCGCACGAGTGGAAGAGGCTAAAGGAGGATCATACCACCGGGACGGGGATTCTTATACGGAGAGAATGGAAGTGGAATCACGCGGAACGGAGTTGAAACGGCCGAGTTATGAGCATTTGATTGCATTTCAGTTTTTCTTTAATGTGACGGTTTCCGGCGAGATTAGCGGCTAATGAAGGTGGGGAATGGCAAGGGGACGTCGATACGGATTCAACGGAACCGGCCGTGATTGATTTGGAGTTGCGTGGAGGAAGATAAGGTGATTTGAAGAATGCCCTAGCCATGAATGCTTGCTAGAGCTCTTGTTCTGTTCTTCTTGGACAAAGGTTGAAGATGAAGTACTGTAGCGTCACGTGGCAGCACGCGATTAGTCGAGAATTACGTAAATGAACTGCCCTAGAGAAAAATTAGGAAAAATGGTCTAAAAATTTCGGAAAAATTCCTAGAGACATTTTAGAATATTTGGAACCCAATAAAATTGGTTTCGCTGAATTTGGATGAAATTTATGGAATTAAATATTCAGGTGCGGATTGCGGGCATTGAACAAAAGCCGCGCGAGATAAAATAGGAGCGACGGTCCAAAAATCTGGGGAATTGTTCCTAAAATCATTTTGGAATATTTGGGACATAATTGAAGTGGTTTTGGGATTTTTGGAGCATTTTTCAACTCGGGTGAAATTTCGAGTATCCGCGAGAATATGGAAATTCGATTTTTCGACCGGACGGGAATTAAATCCCATTTTGGATGGGAAAGGATGCCAGGTTAATATAAACACCAAAGAAACTCCAATTTTTGAATTTAACTTATTTAAATTAGGTTTTCTCCAGAAAGCGAAACTGAGGATGTTACAAGTTAATTCGGTTTTAGTTTAAAAATGCCCACCCCTAATTGGGGCGGCAGCCATTTCGACAGAGGAGAGCTGGGCGCAGACGTAGACCTGGACAACATACCGTCTCTTTTCAAGCTGCCGCTTGGCACTATCAGCCTAGTATAGCCCAAAACACAATTTGGATAAGAACGGCACGAATAATCGATTGTGTCAAACTTAAAAACTCGGGCATGATGAGCGAGATGGCGCAACATCATTGACTAGACTGTGTCTGGGCTAGCTAGCCTAGCAAGGAAGCGATCATTTTGTATAAAACATCCTATCTACATCTATGCACATCATCAGCCACCTTACCGCTAACGGCCCAACCATCATCAAATACTACATCTCCCCTTCGCATCCTCCTATGGCCCATCCGACACAGTCTACATCTCCCTGCGTCTCCTTCGTCTCCTCTTTCTCTCTTCTTGCCCTCCTCCACCCATGCTTCCTCCCTGCTGACATGGAACTATGAACAACCTAGATATTGAGGAGTAGTTAGTATGTATGCATGTTGTTATTGTACTATTTTTCTTACCAAAGGAACTTCACTCTGGAACGTAAGGTTTTTAACGAGGCAATAACTTTATACGTACCCAACGAATAAATAAAATTTAATTTTTCCCTAAATAATTGTGTGTATCGGATGCTCGCTGACGGTCGACGCTTGCTCCTCGTCCTTGGTGCCATCCACGGCGACGGACCGACGGCAATGACATCCACGACTTCACACGTTTAACAGGACAAAACTTAAGATAGTACGTCACGATATGTCTTGAGTCATGTACTTAGGCCTCGCTGAAAGCAAGTCAGACCAGTATAGCACGGCGAGGTGGCCGTGCCAGGAGGTACACCACGGCCTAACTCCTACGTCTATGCAGAGACATACTCTCCAGCTCAAAGGTTATTTGTCTGTTTGACTTTAATTGGTCAAGTTTTCATCGATAATAATTTTTAAAAGTTCTAATCACGTGATATAAAGAAATAGGATCATTAGATTTATAATCAAAAGAACTTTACTAATATTTTACATTTCGTTTTTAGCCAAAACCAAAGCTGATAAGTAACACTAAAAGGAGAGTAATTAGCAATTATACCGACCTGTATGTAATAACGTATCTGCAGCTTTGCACTTCTTGTGTGTAACAGACGTAGGGAGCCTGATCGATCAGTCGGATCAGAGAGAGGAACGGCAAGGAGAAGTCGGAGCTTCAGCGACAAGGGAATGATGATGAATAGTGGGTTAGCCTAAGTAATTAGAGGGTAATGTGAAATTGAGAGATGGTTAAAACGTTTTGGCGGTGGGACCGAGAAGTTGATCAAGGGTATAAATACTATGTAACCGAACTGGGAAAAGGACACGAAAAAAAGAAATGAATTGAACTATCTTTCTCCGTATCCTTCTGTTATCTTCTCCTTTCTTCCTCTTCACGTCTGCTCTTTGCCTCTTTGCTTGTTCTATAGTTTCGATCCTGTGTTTTCTCTCGCACGGGTCGTGACAATCTGGTATCAGAGCCGAGTTCGATCGAAACCTTGAGCTGTAATTTTTTTTCCAGAAGACGGTTTGGGAACTCGGAATCGCTCCCAACGATTCCGATCGATCCCAGTGAAATCCCCGATTCTGGTTGGCTCGGTTTCAATTGATCTCAGGTTGATCGGTAATCGTAACAGCGACTCCTGGGCGATTCGGTTGGGGAGACATCGAGAGCCACTTGCTGACGATCGTTCCCTGTAAAATCCCGAACAGGGGCGGCTGGGTAAGCTAGCTAATCACGGCTCCATGGAAACCATCGGCGCAAACTCGCTTCGTGTTGGAGACGATGGGCTCGGTAGCAGGAAGAGCGGAGGAGCATCTGATGGGGCTTCGCGAGAGTCTTGATTTACATTTCGTGAGGTTGGAGGCTATGGATGTCCCCAGCAGCAACTGGTGACGAGATCGGATTTGACTGCGCAGGCGGTGGAACAAAATACCAAAGACCAGCAGTTTCTAGCAAGGCAGTTGGAGGCGACAATGCAGGCGGTGGCGCGGCTTTCGTTGGGAAGAACAGGGGAGACTAACCAAACGGGTGAAGGATCGCCGAAGGGGAAGGTGGCGATCACGCCTGCACAACCGGAGGGTTGGCGAAGGCTTGAAGAGGAACCTTCGGCGTCATCTGGAGGATTACGCTCTTGATGTTCAACTGGGATTCTGGGAGAAGGACCGGGAGTAGGCAATCAGACTCAGCGGGAAGGGGGAGGAGTTGCCCGCAATCCACTTCCCAAGTTATCGTTTCCTCAGTTTGACGGTGAAGGTCCGAAGATCTGGTGGGACAAATGTGTAGATTACTTTCAGATTTATAACATACCGGAGGCGTTGTGGGTGATGACTGCCACCATGCACATGGAGGGAAGGGCTGCCCAATGGATGCAAGTGTACAAAATCCGGCATGAGTTGGGAAATTGGGAGCAATTTACACAGGCTGTGGAAGCAAAATTTGGAGCTTATGATCATAGGAGACTGATGGGTGAATTGGTATGCATTCAACAGACCGGCATGGTGACAGCATACAAGGAGAGGTTTGATGAGATCATGTTCGAATTGGTCATGCACAACCCACACTATGGAGAAGAACTCTTTGTATCACAGTTCATAAAGGGGTTGAAACCCGAATTAAGGGGTGCTGTGCACGGGATGGTGCCAGATTGGGTGGATAGAGCAGCTTATTTGGCGATGGTGCAGCAAGAAGTATTAGATTCTAACAAGGGTTGGAGAGCCAAGGGGCAGGGGTTTAGCAAACACAAGAATCACCAGAATACTGCAAAGTTGGGAACAGGGGATCTATGGAAGGCTAGACAGTTGAGAGAGTATCGGCGCGCCCATGGATTGTGCTACCAATGTGGGGAAAAATATGAACTGAATCATCATCTTCAGTGTAGCAAGAAAACTCAAGCTCAACTACAAGCTATAAGGGTTGCAGAACACAAGGAAATACTTTCTGGTGAGGTTTTGGACCTGCTGGAAACGACTGAATTGTAATCCGAAGATCCCTGTACATTATCCTTGAATGCCCTGGCAGGTGCTGAAGAGGTGGAAACGTTGAGGGTTCTCGCATTGGTGAGGAACCAGGTGATGCTCATTTTGATTGATTCCGGTAGTTCCCACAGTTTTGTTACCGCATATTTCTTGCACCGGATAGGTTGTATGTCTCAGCAGTAGGAGCCGGTGGAGGTCAAAGTAGCCAATGGGGAAAAGCTGATCTGTGACAAATGGGTCCCTAAGTTGGAATGGTGGATACAAGGTTACACCTTCCAAACTGATTTCAGAGTGCTGAATTTAGGGGCTTATGACGCCATTTTGGGGATGGATTGGTTACAAAAGCACAGCCCCATGGTGTGCAATTAGAAGGACAAATTATTGGAGTTTGAAATTTATGGAAGGAAAATCCATTTGCAGGGCATCCAGAGAAAAGAGGGCAAGGAACTTCCCACTTTAACAGTAGAGCAATGGCACAAGTGGAGGAAAGGAAATGATATTTGGGCATTGGCGGTTATTGAAACAGATGACCTGCCAAAGGAAGAGATTGTACCGGATGCAATCAAGACAGTGATAGAGTCCTATAGTGACTTATTTGTCGAACCAACTGGACTTCCACTAAAGAGACTATATGATCATTCCATACCATTAATCCCGGAAGCCACACCAGTCAATTCCAGACCTTATCGGTATTCGCCCGTGCATAAGGATGAGATCGAAAGGCAAGTGGCAGGGATGTTAGCAGCAGGCATCATCACACCGAGTTCGAGTCCCTTTGCATCTCCTGTTTTGCTTGTGCAAAAAAAGGATGGGTCATGGAGGTTTTGTGTGGACTATCGCCGCTTGAATGATCTAACAATTAAAAATAAATTTCCAATGCTGGTGATTGATGAATTGTTGGATGAATTAGCAGGTACTAAATATTTCTCCAAGTTGGATTTAAGGTCGGGATACCATCAAATTTGCATGAAGGAGGGAGACGACTTCAAAACTGCATTCAAGACTCATCACGGTCATTTTCAGTTCAAGGTCATGCCCTTCGGACTCACCAATGCCCCGGCAACGTTCCAATGCGTAATGAATTCTGTTTTGGGTGGTTATCTCCAGAAATTTGTTTTGGTTTTTATTGATGACATCTTGGTATATAGTCCGGATTTAGAGACTCATGTGGAGCATCTAAAGATGGTGCTACAGACCTTGAAGGATCAGCAATTTTATATCAAAAGTTCCAAGTGTTCTTTTGCTCAAAGGGAACTAGAGTACCTAGGTCACATCATATCCGATCAGGGTGTGGCCACTGATCCAAAGAAAACCCAAGCTATGCTAGAGTGGCCAAGGCCAAGTACCATCACAGAATTGCGAGGATTTTTGGGATTGATGGGATATTATCGGAAGTTTGTGAGGCATTATGGAATACTGGCTAAGCCCTTAACAAATCTCCTCAAGAAGAAGCTTTTTGAATGGAATGAACATGCTGAGAATGCCTTTCTGAAGCTGAAAGAAGCAATGGCTACGACTCCGATGTTGAAATTGCCGGATTTTGAACAAGGGTTCGAGGTGGAAACAGACGCATGTGAGCAAGGGGTTGGTGCCGTGTTGATCCAATTGGGACATCCGGTTGCGTTCTTTAGCAAGACACTTGGGCCAGTCCATCAAAAATTATCGATATATGAAAAAGAGTTTCTAGCTCTCATCTTGGCTGTCGAACGATGGAGGCAGTACTTGCAGCGACAAGAATTTGTAATTCGCACTGACCACCGAAGCTTATGTTATCTGGAAGAACAACATTTGCAGTCAGATATGCAACGCAAGGCGATGACTCGGTTGATGGGTTTGCAATTTAAGATTGTGTACAAGAAAGGGAAGGACAATGTCGTTGCGGATGCATTATCACGCGTCAGTCATTCCATGGAAGTGTATGCCATTTCTGGGATCGAGCCTATGTGAATGTGGGTGCAGGAAGTAGTAAATTCCTATACTATGGACGACACAGCCAGTCGGCGCTTGCAGCAGTTGGCTGTGCATAGTCCCGACGAGCATGGCTACTCGTTGCAGCAAGGCCTAATCCGCCATAAAGGCAGACTATGGATTGGGAGTAATTCGGCATTACAGACAAAGTTAATTTCTGCTTTCCATGCGGGAGCCATTGGAGGACATTCCGGTATATATGCCACTTATCAGCGCTTGAAGCGGTTGTTTTACTGGTCTGGCATGAAGACTCATGTAGAAGATTTTGTTAGACAGTGTGAGGTCTGTCAAAAATCCAAAAGTGAAAGATCCAAACCGGCCGGTCTCTTACAGCCCCTTCCCATCCCAGATTCGATTTGGCAGGATGTGACTATGGACTTTATAGAAGGGTTGCCCACATCTGAAAGTTATAACACAATACTGGTGGTGGTCGATCGGTTTACGAAGTATGCTCATTTCATTGCACTCAAGCATCCTTATACAACGCCACGAGTGGCCAAGGTGTTCTTGGAACATGTGGTTCGACTTCATGGATTGCCCAGGACTATAACATCTGATCGAGACAAGATCTTCACTAGTGTTTTTTGGAGAGAATTATTTCAGGCTATGGACACTAAGCTTCAGTACAGTACGGCCTATCATCCACAAACGGACGGGCAAAGTGAACGGGTAAATCAATGCCTTGAAATGTATCTGCGTTGTGCGGTTCATGAGACACTGGGAAAATGGAAAAGTTGGTTACCGTTGGCTGAGTTTTGGTATAATACTAGCTTCCACTCTTCATTAGGTTGTTCTCCATTTAAAGCTTTATATGGAGTGGACCCTAATTATGGGACCTCACTGCTGCCAGCCGACCATGGCTCAGTGGAAGTGGTAGAGTTTCTTCAGGATCGAAGCAATCAGAATGCATTACTCAAGAAGCACTTGGAGAGAGCACAAAACCGTATGAAGCAAAAAACAGACAAACATCGACAAGAAAGAGTATTTCAAGTTGGGGAGCAAGTACTCTTGAAGCTACAACCCTATGCTCAGTCTTATGTGGTAAACCGTCCATGTCCCAAGTTAGCCTATAAATTTTTCGGACCATACACAGTCAAGACCAAAATCGGGGAAGCTGCTTATGAATTGGACTTACCGGCAGGGAGTATGGTTCATCCGATCTTTCATGTTTCGCAGCTCAAAGCGTTTATGCCAGATTTCTCACCTGTATTCACTTCACTGCCGAAACTGAGTGAATTGGATATTGCGGCCACCGAACCTGAAGCAATACTGGAGCGCCGACTGGTAAAAAAGGGCAGCACGGCTGTGGTGCAAGGTCTCATCAAGTGGAAAGGTATTGCGCCTGATGCTGCCACTTGGGAGGATTTACATGTGTTGGCGACCAAGTTTCCCTCTGCCATGGCTTGGGGACAAGCCATGAATCCAGGGGGGAGTGATGTAACAGACGTAGGGAGCCTGGTCGATCAGTCGGATCAGACAGAGGAACGAGAAGGAGAAGTCGGAGCTTCAGCGACAAGGGAATGATGATGAATAGTGGGTTAGCCTAAGTAATTAGAGGGTAATGTGAAATTGAGAGATGGTTAAAACGTTTTGGCGGTGGGACCGAGTAGTTGATCAAGGGTATAAATACTATGTAACCGAACTGGGAAAAGGACACGAAAAAAAGAAATGAATTGAACTATCTTTCTCCGTATCCTTCTATTATCTTCTCCTTTCTTCCTCTTCACGTCTGCTCTTTGCCTCTTTGCTTGTTCTATAGTTTTGATCCTGTGTTTTCTCTCGCACGGGTCGTGACATTGTGACGTTCTTTCTACTTCTTTTCCCCCATGAAATGATACAAATTTACAAAGTGCATGTATGATCGCTAAGGGAGGTACTTCTACGTTTTTTTTAAGTTACATAAATACTAAAGCATGAAAGAAGGTTAGATAGTTACACAAACATTATATTGCGACTTCATATAATTTTTTTTTGTTACGATAAAAGAATTCCCTCATATTTCTGGTGTAATGTATGATTTATTTTCGTTGGATCGTTTTGTTCATTTTTACAGTCCAGCCAAGAAAGAGAATTCAGTAAAGTTCAAACTTCAGAGCCAGTCCGCCGTAGACCCTCGACTTAACAACGAAGAAACATTTGCATTTGGTTTTCCTAATATCAGATCCGAAAAATTTGTGAATTACGATGATGTGGCTCCATCCATTCAGTTCAGATGTAATGTATTCGCTTCTGACTCTTTGATCGCACCGATTACACCCTTCTGCTCATTTGGCACAGTGTGCCAAGTCCAACAAAAGAGCTATGCATGCTACAAAAGCTTGCATCTATGTTTACAAGACCGCCGAACAAACAAGAGTTAGGGTCTGTTTGGCAGAGCTCCAGCTCCCAACTCCACCTCGGATCTGGGTGGAGCCCTGCCAAACACCCCAACTCCAGAAAACTACAGAGCAGGCAACTCTGTGGAGCAGACAGAGTTCTAGTATATTTTTTTGGAGCAAGAGAAAAGGTACTCAGCGAATGGGTTTTTTCAAAGTAGACGTGTTGTTGGAAAGAAATTACCTACCTTTCCCACTGGGGTAATACCTAGTTCTGCAGTGGAGCTGCTCTAAAGTGGAGTTGTGGAGCAGAGCTGAAAAAATAGAGCTAGAGCTCTGCCAAACAGACCCTTAATTTCGTAACTGCAATCAACAAATACTACTCGCTGATTCGGACATCCATTCGCATTTCATACACACGCTTCGCTTTTAATGTACAGATTAGGTTATACACGGAAACTACATGGTAAATACTTGTACAATTCACAAAATCTTGCACCAAAATACATTGTGCAGAACAAGCAGCGCAGACTGCGGACAAGTTATAGCACAAAAGCCTTCCGTTAGAGCTTGACATTTCCATCCAGAAAACCCACATGCCATATGACCATCCATGCGTTGATGCCCCGCCACAGCTGTTGTTTCCAGTGAGTCAACCGATCCTCCTCGACTGGTCAACTAATGTCCCTACCTGATATGATATCCACAGAGCGCCTTAGAGATGTTAATTACCAGCCTCTTAACATGTTAATTAAAGAGGGCAACGCAAGGAATGGGCGCACAATAGTTATCTTGTCTGCAGAGCTGAAAAGTTGGCAACCTCAAATTTGGAGGGAGACATAGGTAGACTAACTAGGAACATATGTCGTTCTCTTCACAAAAGGCCATTGCTGTTACATCCATTGCGCTGAACCCTCTTGCCACCAACTTCCTGTATGAAATGTGCACAAATGCCGCATGGCTATTGCTTCCAGGAGGATAACCTTTAAGGACTACATCTGCATTGACTGGTTAAAAGTGCATCTAGTCAGATTTCTACACCATAATAGGTGCTTAAGCTTTCATCAAAAGCAAACGGTTTTTAAGAAAGGACTAACTAATAAATGTACAATGTACATGCATGTAGAACTGCTCGGAAAAATCTGGGTGAGTTTGAGGGGAGGGGGTTTCAAAGATAGACACACTTTCAGCAGCTGCTGTATCTGCTGTCAAAAGTGGATTCCCCATTGAAGAACCAAATTAACCCTCCGAAAAAAGACTCGTGTCTCAACACCTATCTTTTCAAGTGACGCTTGTAGCAACACCGCATTCATCATTGATGCCATCATTCTGAAACATTTTAAGCGGATCGTGTTAAGATTTAGATGTGTCACAGAACTGCCATTGCCTCGTTATACCTTGTCAAGTAGCGCCAAAAATACAAGAGCTAAGATAGACAAAACATAAGAGAAGCTGAATTGTTAGCATGACAACTCGTAGATCCATACAACCCTACATAGCTATCAGATGGTGTGGTGGGCAAACCAATAGGAGGGGATCATATGATAAAGGAGCTAAATCATTGTAACAACTTTAGTGAACGTTTCATTTCTATGAATCTCCGTTCCTGTCTGGTCTTGGTATATCTAGCAATTCTACACACACACACATGTAATCAAAGTTTAAATTATATTACCAAGATATCAAGTGGTTCAAACCTCAAAGACAAATTCTTTGTATTAGTCGCTGAAAGGCAAGTCAATTAACCAATACAAATGGGTAACTTTAAAATCAATCAAATGCCTTCAGCATGCATTTAGATGTCATAGATCACATTACATGCTATTTTTTTTTGGGGGTCACAAATCATTTCATACATTTTGAAACTAAATCAGAATACTTGTTTCAACTCCTCTATTGCTTGATCGAGAAACAAATGAAACAGTCTGAATGCATCAACATCACAAGTTCAAAAGGTATGAGAGTTGCCTCCACCATTTTTATTGTAAGAAAAGAAGGTGGTTTCAACATGCATGTAAACATATAGATGTCAAATGGAAAGGTAACACAAATATAAAAGCCACCAATAACCCACACCAAACTAATTTTCTAGGTTTATCCTTCAGGATATACAATGGATCAAAACAATAGCATGTAAGGTCAAACTAGAGGTTTGAACTTTGAACAACTGTGAACTAGGAGGGAGATTATTGAATGGATATTGAATAGGAAGCAACCCCAATAGACCATTTGCTCTAGATCAATGTACAAGAAAGTTTGGCAAGTACAAGTAAGTTACAGCTGCCATTCATACCGAGAAAGACTGATATTTAACTCAACCATCTCGACAGCAAGCCACGGCGGACCAAATCGGCGACCTTGGCAACGGGCAAAGTTGAATTGAGTCGGCCGTTCTCGCATGGCCGACCATGTTGGGCCAGCACGCCCTCAGCCACGGTCAGCTCCACCCCACGATGCCCAACCCCCCTCCACACGTGGGCGTCGGGCGCAGCGACGTCCGGAGCCACCGGTCCCTCGGTGCAGCTCAGCCCAGCCCAGCGCGAGGTGTACGCCAGCGCGAGCACGGCTACCCACCTAGCTGCCTCGAGCCCTGCCAGGAAGTGGGGCACAAAGTGCAGCTCGTTGAGGCCGGCCGCCGGCAACGTCGGGGACGGGGCTGAGCACACGAATAGCGGATCCGCGTCCCAGCGCCTCCACAGGACCGGCCAGCGTGACGAGAATGGCAATCCTTCCGGCTTTGAGACAGAGGACGGCGCCTTACAGAACGTTGGCGTCACTGCCGAGGGCGGCGATGGTGAAGGGAGCACAGAAGCGGCGTTAGAGAGGGGATGTTGCGCTGAGGAGGGGAGGGCACGGGAGAAGACGGAGCAGGAGGTGAAGGCGAGCGCCTCGAAGGGGTCGAGGGCGCCGGCCAGAAGGAAGGGGCGGAGGCGGTTTCGACCCGGCCGGATCTTAAGTCGTGGCCGCCGGATCCGGCCTTCTAAGTTCGGCCGCGGCGGCGTACAGTGAGCTCGGCGTGCAAGGGGTAATGTCCACCGGGGGTGGCGGTGGGGCGCGGCGTAGACGGAGCGGCGGCGCGGGAGAAGAGGGGCAGCGAGGGAGTTGGGAGGTAGGAGGCGCTGCGCGCGGAGCGACTCGAGAAGGTTCGATCTGGCTGAGAGATGGGGACGGGAGGAGAGCCGTCCGCTCACGCGCTCGACCATCCAACGGTCTAGGATGGCTAGGACTTCGATCCGACGGCCAGAACACTAGAATAATGATCCAATGGCTGAGATTAAACAGAGACGTGGTCCCATACGAACTTCATGTAGAGAGATATTAAAAGTTATTAACAACACAGCAGCGGGTACATACATCAATCGACCCATACGAACATGGGATGGAAGAAGAATAGAGAGCCTGCAGCTCTGTCCCATGCGACTAGGGGTGAAACCGGGTCGGATACGGGCGGATATTGCTCGTCCCGTATCCTAACCCATATTTTTTTTCCGGATTCGGAGTCGGATACGGATGCCCCGGATACGGATACGAATTCGGATTATTCAGGATTCGAATACGGAGCGGATACTGACTGATTCGCCTGGATCGGATATCATAATCGGATAATAGTATAATACATAATTGTGCACGTAAAAAAAATAATGAAGCATTAACCTTACGACATTAGCTTCAAATCATAATTATTTCAACGTAGGATAGTAGTATAGTTAGAGGTGCAAATGGGTCGGATACAAGGAGAGAGATCGAGACATAAAGAAAACAGAGAACAATATGGGAGCTCTTCCATCAAACTTAACCTTACTAATAAATTTACGGAGATATTAAATAGTGTTGAATTGTCACATTCTCGACAAATCAAGACAGACTTCTCTCATAATGAGGACTACTCGGATTTGTTTGTTATGCTTCAATTTAGCAACTCAACTAATTCCAGAATTTGAATAGAAAAGAAGTTTATCAAATAAGTTGAACAAATCAATTTAGGTAAAAGCATTATGTCATCACTCTATTTGTTTGTTAATAGATTTGTTGAAGTTCACTCTTAATAATAAAGTAGTGTTTTTTAGTGCTAATATCAAACAACTGCTCTATCTATCCAATAATGAGCCAAATTAATGGAAGAATAACTAATTTTATCCTGATATTCTGGTCGGATATTTCTGGGATATCGCCGGATATTGCTCTTCCCATATCCTAACCCATATTACATGAGATTTTTCGGATACGGATCGGATATTGCTCTTCCCATATCCTAACCCGTATTACACCGGATTTTACGAATACGGATACGGATAACATCGGTACGGATTTTAAACGGATTCGGTATCGGATCGGGCGGATATTTCCTGTCCCGTTTTCACCCCTACATGCGACCAATGTACGCTGCAGTTGTGTACCCTTGTTACGTGGAAGCCGCCACCTGTCTAGTCCTAAAATTCATTTTGACAAATTTAATTTTATTTTGTTTGAATTTATAAAACTAACCGCATGTAAACTCGAAAGGTTCGGCAGACGATACAAGTCACCTGCCACGCCAGAGGAGCTTGGCAGGAATGGCGGACACCTATTGAGCCCCTTAGCGCGGAAGGACACGCTAATGAAGGGCTTAAATAAGAAATTTTATTAATTAGTGATTTAATTAAGCGATTAATTAAGTAGTATAATGATTAATTATTGGATTTGATTCCTATTGATGAAGGGGAGCTCGGCGAAATTTTTGGTGTAGCAGTCGACCCGTCGAGCTCTTCAAGCATAGGAGGTAATTTGTGGAGGACTACGTTTGGGGAAAAAATGTTCCTAATAGAGCTAAGCAAAAAAAAAATCTATTGCGCATGATAAATCTACTAGTACTAGATGATGAATGTGGTGTATATATATAGGAAAAATACTTTTTACTCTCGGGAGTAATTACTCACATCTTTGAAATACCACCCAAACGAACTTGAAATACTCCTTTATCGCTTGGGATACACTCATATACTAATTATAAGATATTCCAATGAGATTCACATGAAAAAATTGCAAGAGAGTACGTAGGTTTTAGCCTATTTTGCAAATACCTTCATATAAGCATATAAAAAGGAGTATCTCTAGAAAGCGTACATACCACCTCCAAAAAAATGTAAATACCACCTACGTACTCTCTTGCAATTTTTTCATGTGAATCTCATTGGAATATCTTATAATTAGTATATGAGTGTATCCAAAGCAATAAAGGAGTATTTCAAGTACGTTTGGGTGATATTTCAGAGATGTGAGTAATTACTCCCGGGAGTAAAAACTACTCCCTCCGTTTCTTTTTATAAGGCGTATTTGGTTTCGTTAGGACAAGGCTTTGACCAACAATTACTCTATTAGCATATAATTTATATGACACAAAATTGATATTAGCAGATTTGTATTCAAAAGTACTTATATATAATTATGATTTTGTATTGCATAAATGATATATTAATGAAGTAATCGTTGGTCAAAGTCTTGTCCTAACGAAACGAAATACGCCTTATAAAACGAAACGGAGGGAGTATTTATATATATGTCATGCTGTCGTCCGTCTTTTAATTTGGTGATTGAAACCTTGAGAATAAGGTAATTTTGTTTTATTCGGTCAGTCTTGCTTGTTCCTTGCGGGACATTATCAGTGTAATAATAATCGCGGAGTGTCATCCAAATGTTAGAGAGGGTCACTTAAGACATTTAGGTCGATTGTTGGATTCTTCGGTAAATAGGTTTAACAATACTCTCTGTTTAAAAATACAAGTTCTATAGTTTGAATACTCTTATTTAAAAATATAAGATTTGTATATAGATTTAATGAGTCTTTTTTTTTATTATACCACTATTTATTCTCCTTCAATCATATGCATTTATTCATTACCACCCACACAGAGTATTATCTTTAATATTGAAGTGGGATATTAAGTCATTTTCTCTCATATATTTCTCAATTTTATCGTAAGCTTAATCCTTATGTAAAATCAGTATACATATTATATTTTTGAATGGAGGAAGCAATCACTTTACATTCTTTAATATTGAATTTCCCTCAAGAAACAACCATTCCACGACCCTGTGAAGAAATATCTCTATGATTACACAGCTTATAAGTTAATAATAGTTATTCGTACGGTGTTTATATTTAGGGCATGTTTGAATGTTTAGTTGCTAAACATACGTCAGATAAGTTTGATTTTTCTAGACACTCGTTTCGTTTCCAGCTAAAGCTGTGGCTTGCAACAGTATCTTAGCACTTGGCCTCACTTATCGTACGTTCGTATCCATGTCTAAACTGTGTTTGGTTGATAGGATAAGGTTGAATGAGGTAGGATGATTCTGTAATATTTGGTTTTATTATTTTATTGAATAAAATGGTTCATCATCTAGAGAGAATATTCATCAAATTTGTATCACTTGGTCCAGGATAGGATGGTTCCATTCGGGCAACCAAACACATGGGTGGTTTTTTCCTTGGACCATCTCATACATGTACCACTTGGTACAGTCAACCAAACACACCCGAACTTACTGTAGCCAATCTGGCAACTACAAAATGTGTGGCACACCACATTCTGACAAAGTAACATATATGGCTACCAGGCAAACATGCCCGTGCTGTTTGAACCATCGAATTGACTCCGGTACAAACTCAGCACAGTTAGCATCCCTCTCGTCGAAAAACTTGTTGGAAAACTATCGAAAATGCCAGTGTTCAGGCACTAATTTTCTTCTTAAAAAAGGGCCCCGATCATCATCGTCGAGACGAGATCATTTCCCAACGCGGAATCACGTACTCCAGCTGCCTCAGAAGATCCCCAGCTCACCGGGGGTTGGGCTGCTCCGTTGGACCGAGAGGAGTGCAGTGGCTGCAGCGTGGAGCCCATGGCCCCGGGGACCCACCGCAAGGACGTACGAGTACGATGCGTGTACATACGTACGTAGGAACGACGACGGAGTGCTCTGCCTGTGCAGCCAGTGCGGCATGAAAAGAAGTCTCCCCCACGTGGGCTCCTGCTCGGGCACTGCACTGCCACGCCGGCCTCGAATTCCAGGCCACCCAGCCCATCACGCTTAAACAAACCCAGGAGATGGAAATATATAAAAAAAAAGTCAAGTCGCAGAAATGGCGCTAAAATAAGGCGCAGACACGGACAAAAACAAGCGAAACCCACACCACCACCCTCCCTCCCCCTCTTCCTCCGTGCTATCCTTCTCTCTCCTCTGTCCTGCAGTTCATTGTGCGCTTGTACCGCGACTCGTCTACTACTCTACTCCTGCCTGCTCTCTCTCTCTCTCTCTCTCTCTCTCTTCAGCTGCTTAGCTCATCTGTACTGCAACAAAGGGATCAAGAACAGGGCGCTGTCCAGTGGTGGAGGCAAATCAATCACGTCCAGCAACAGAACGAAGGCAAATCAGCGGGGAATCGTCGAGCTGCTAGCTTCTCTGTGCCGTGCTGTGCGGTGCGGTGGATGGCCGCAGCCTAGGAGCTAAGCTAGATCCTAAGGGGGGGCGTGTACGTGTACGTGCATATCCTGCCAAGAAACAGGGGGGAGGCTGAGGAGAGAGGGGGGAGGCGGGAAGTGGAAGGAGGATGGGGGAGAAGGCGGCTGATGCGGCGGTGGGGGCGGGGGACGCGGACGACGGCCAGGCGGGGGCGGGGGCGGTGGGGCTGGACGGCATCCAGTACTGCAGCGAACACCCCTACCGGCCCGGCGCCGCGGCGGCGGCCGTTGCTGGCGGCGGGATATGCGCCTTCTGCCTGCAGGAGAAGCTGGGTAGGCTGGTGTCCTCCTCCAAGTCCAGCCCGTTCTTTCCGCTCGGCGGCCACCCGCCGCCTTCCGCCTCGCCGTCGTCGCCGCCGTCCTTCCGCCGCGCGGCCGAGGCCCCGCCACCGCCCCACTCGTCCGCCACCTCGCGAAAGTTGATCCCTATCCACAGGAAGAAGACCTCATCCTCGTCGTCCTCGTCTTCCTCTTCCTCGGCGGCCCTGTACTCTTCGATGGCCGGAGGTGGGCTGAAGCGGAGCAAGTCGGTGGCGCCGAGGCCCGAGGAGCAGTTCCCGTCGACGGCTTCGTCCGTGACGGCCGAGAGCCCGCGCAAGAAGAGCTTCTGGTCGTTCCTGTACCTCTCTTCCTCGGCCTCGTACGCACACCGGACCGCCTCCACCGCGTCTTACTCCAACAGCGGCGGCGCCGCGAGGAGGAAGTCGGTGTCGGTGGCGTCGGCGGCGTGGGCGTCCAGGGGTGGAGCCGCGGCTGCCGCGCAGGACCAGCAGCTGCCCGCGGGGTCGTCGTCGGCGTCGTGTCGGAGGCTGGAGGTTATCGGCGAGCCGGAGAGCCCGAGCCAGGCCTCCTCGTCATCGTCCTTCGGCCGGAAGGTGGCGCGGTCGCGCTCCGTGGGGTGCGGCAGCCGCAGCTTCTCCGGCGACTTCCTGGAGCGCATCTCCAACGGCTTCGGCGACTGCACGCTCCGGCGCGTCGAGTCCCACCGCGAGCACAAGCCCAACAAGATGCGCGGGCTCGGTCACCTGGGCGGCGCCGGCGCGGACGATGACGACGACGACGACGAAGACGTGTACGAGCAGCAGCACCGGATCAAGTGCGCCGGGTTCTTTGGTGGCCTGGGCGCCACGTCGTCGTCCTACTGGCTCTCCGCGGCGGAGGGCTCTGGCGGCAGCACGAGGAAGTCGGGCGTTCGGAGCCACCGGAGCTGGGCGTGGGCGTTGGCCAGCCCCATGAGAGCGCTGAGGCCGAAGAGCTCCACCTCCACGAAGACCATCACGGTCGTGCCTCCCAGCCACGTGATCGTCCACAGCAACGGCAACACGCCTACGTCGGCATTGTCGACATCTTCCCCGATGACATCATCATCAGAAGCAACAGCGGCGGTGACAATGGCGACGAATTAAAACTGCACGGCCGGCCGGTTCCTTACCCCCCTCCCAATTATTCCTGCTCCGCCTCTAGAACCGTATACATCTCATTTGCTGCCTTCTTTTTTTTTTCCTTTTTCTTTTTTGTGTTCTCTTGTGTCCGTAATTTCAAGAACAAACTGCTCATAAGTTGAAATGTGCTGTGGATTTTGGGTTGATTTTGCTCCTGCTTATGACGTCTTTTCATGTGGGAGTGATCTGCTCGAACCAACAACGGAAACACCTGATTTTGTTTATCTGTTTGTCAAATCACCATCCATTTCATCACCTCATTCACTCATGTCATGCT
Organism: Rhipidocladum racemiflorum; assembly: GCA_036346355.1. Classification (NCBI taxonomy): domain Eukaryota; kingdom Viridiplantae; phylum Streptophyta; class Magnoliopsida; order Poales; family Poaceae; genus Rhipidocladum; species Rhipidocladum racemiflorum. Next base: position 26,127,826 of record CM070572.1, read on the forward strand.
GATGCAAAACTCCATCGATCTTTTGCTGGATAAACCACCGAACAGATCTCTCTATTGCCAAATAAACCGTCTAAAATTCTTCCTTTTGCTTCAGATGTGTGAAGTTGTACGATTTTATCAGCATTTCAACTCATTGATGCATCCAACTAACGATCCACGGGCGAGAGTAATTTCACCATAACTATCATGATTTGGTACTTGGTTGGGGATGGCAGAATCGAAGAACGCTAGCCACCCAAGATTTGTTACAGCCAGCCAGGCCATAAGTGACATGTGACCATTTTGTCAGCTCAGTAGATGGCCAGCCACCTCCATATCTGCAAGTACAAGCACAGTTTGACCATGCATAGCAATAACATGGCTGCACTGCGCGCTCCTACGCAACCCGTGACCACTCTCGGTGAGTAGCTCACCCAAGCGTCGGAAATCTCCAATTTCAGACCCCGAGTTTTATAATCTCGATAAAATTTAAAAAATTTTAAAAAAATAATAAAGTGCTACAATACCCTATAATCTCGTCGAGATTTCGGTATATTTGATCGAGATCTCGGTGAAATTGACCAAAAGTTAATTAGATTGGATTTTTCACATCATTTTCCATGTGGGACAGTTAATAGATCATCCAGTAGCCTATACACATTAATTCTTGTGGTCATTAATTAAGTAACTCGGTTGTTAGAATTTTTCAAAAATTTCCAAGTTTGAACATCATCTAAAAATTTTATGAGAATATTAGTGATGCACGGGGCCATTCAATTTTTTTAAAAAAACTTTCTAACATAGTTTAAACTATTTTTCATTCAGTTGAAATTTGTGGATTAGTCTTCAATAGCACTGTTCAAATTTTTAAAAATACCTCAAGATTGATCATCATTTAAAAATTTTATGGTAACATTATGGATGTGTTAGGATCATCTACAAAAAATTTCAAAAGTTTCTAACATGGTTTGCACCATTTTCCATTCTATTGAAATTTGCTGGTCAGCTTTTTATTAGGACAATAGCACTGTTAAATTTTTTTAAATTCATTAGGCTTGATCATCACCTGAAATTTTTATGGGGACATCATTTTTGTCTCAGGATCATCCAAAAATTTTTTGACGTTGTTTGAGCCATTTTTTGCTCAGTTGAAATTTACCGAGATTTCGACAATTTTGGACGAAATTTCATTTTTTTTTGATCAAAATCTCGAAAACCTCTGTTCAAAAAATGAAGGATTTGAATTTTGCTTTTTGAATTTCATTCAGATTTCATCCGAAATAACTAGATTTTGTCGAGATTTCGGAGGGTAACAAGATTTAAACCCGAAATGAAATCGGGAACCCTGGCTCACCTTGAGCTACAGTGCCGTTGCATGCGCGCACACAAACACACCCTCGCAGCCTTCCTGCTGAGCCACACAAACCTCCAAGCTGCGCTGTCTCCGCTAAATCGATCGAGTGGTCACTACATAACTATGGAAGTGATGTAATCATGGAAAGATATTTAACCTTTCCAAAAAGGAAGCTTTGTCTATTTGGTCCTGTTACATATTTTGTTTTACCTTTGATATTTGTCTAACTGAAATTGCAAATTTGGTTTTCTTCTGAAGTAGTGGTAGGTGTTGTGCTCCCTTATTGCAATAAGATCCTGTAGCACCATCATCCATCTCGGCAACTCACATACGAGCGCGGTAAATAACAGACCCACCTGCCTGTTGCATACGGGATTGCAGTAGGAGTTGCCACATAAGGGGATCGTGGCAACACATGCTGCGGTGCTTTACTGCAGCAGGTCCCCCTCTGTTCGATAATTTTTTTAAAAAAAATTGGCCAGGAGCTCTGGCATTTCATTAAAGAAGAAGAGAACAACAACCGGACTACAAACGCACACACACCTCACACACCCATACACACACACCACACACACGCGACTGCCTTCGGCCCCTTGCGAGCATGTGGGTCGAGCGGGGCTCGAACCCGGGTGGGCAGGGCGCACAACCGCGCTCCCAACCAACTGAGCTAAGCTCAGTTCTCACTGTTCGATAATTTTTTAAAATAAATATTTATTCAATTGTTTACAAGAATAATCCTACCGTATTTTTTAACTAAAATTTACCATAATCATCCTTTTGTGCCACGATTGGGCTTAGTCGCGCACCGGTCATGCGATTCGAGCGAGGATGCCGACTAGAGGGGGTGAATAGGCGGCTTTTAAAAAAATCCTCTACGAATAATTACTCGTCTAAGTACCCCTATATCAAAACCTTCACAATAAATAATGCGAAAGCGATAAACTAAGGTTTTAACAATTCAAGCCTAAATCATTTAGGCTCACTAAGTGCACAACTATCTATGCCTCTAAACAAGAACCGCGATCCTAAAGATAATCAATCAAGTAATTTAATTCTATAAATGTAAATTGCAACAATATAAATACAAGATTGCAAGTAAAGCACAAAGAGATAAACCGATGTTTTACCGTAGTTATAACTTTGCCACACGCTAATTCTTTTGAAGCATTTATGATTTGCAATTATCTTTTCTTCAAGTAGCATCTTCTTCTTGTTCATCAACACATAACGAACCTTCTCTTGTTCTTCTCTTCGCTTCAGGATCCTCTTAAAGCTCATCAACATATGATGACTTCTTCCCGATTCTTTTTTATCATTGGACTCAACTTACTTCACAACTCATGAAAGATTGTTAGTCCAACAAACACGATTGTCTCAATCATCAATTGCATTCAATTAACATATAATGAATGCCCCAAGATTGCTTGAACACAATCCAAATCAATTTAAATGATTAAATGTGTCTTGAGTACATTGATGCAAATAATACTTTATTATACTCAAGAACTTTCCATTTGTCCTTAATTAACAAAGAATACCATTAACACATGGTGAAGCGTTCTTTGATTGATTGAAAGACAACCGAAATTGACATGAGTATATATTAACTACACAAGTTTCATATACTCAATTTAATAGAATCTCAAAGTAATGATCCAATAATATATGAAATATATGGAAATTGAGCAATACTCTTGAGATCATCAACCACAGAATAAACTTCACAAAAACTTGTGCATATAAATAATTTACTTCGAATCAATATGCACAATTACTATTTGAGAATGCATTGGAGTTTATCCTACGATATCATGAGTATACTACAACTAGACAAGCTAATCTATACTCAAGATTTTGTTTGAAAGTAGTGATCCTTAATAAATGGCAAGACGAATTAGATTAATACTATTGAAACATCAAGTTTAAACATAAACTCTCTCTTAAGGTGTGCATTCATGTATATATAGATTTGAAACATAATGCACACCTTTAGTGTATAAGTAATGGAAGAGTTCACCTTTTAACTCGAATTCTAAGTATGCAACAAGATAATAAAATGAACACTGGTGCATATATTTGTTTTTTATTTTCCATCCAAATTTGAGACTAATAAGAATAAAACTCAATAATCATGTTTGTCTCATAAAGATTAAATTCATCATTAAATAATGATAAAATATTAATTTAAAACCAACCATCAAAACTAATAGAGCTTGAACTTACACTCCCCTCTCACTATTTTCAAAATTAGCTTGAGTGGAGTGTTGACTATAATGGTGGAGTGTGCCCCATTCTTATAGGCAGTTAGCTAGTCTATAGTGTTGTGGAGGTAACTTTTGGTGAAGGTGCACTCAGTTCGTGAGAAGAAATCTTTGGGCACAGAAAATGTTACCGAGTTGTCAAATAACTACGAAAAATAGGTGCATGTTATCAATTTGCTAAGAAAAGACGGTACGAGTTGTTAAATCACTGAGAAAAGCTGTTGCGTGCTATCAATGCACTGACAAAAGCTAGTGTGTGTTGTCAATCTACTAAGAAAAGCTAATGCATGCTGTCAATTCAGTATGAAAAGGTGGCATGGCCTTATATTGTCAACTCTATCAGAAACACTAGCATATTATAATAAATTCAGTCTAAAAGGTGTAATATCGACGATATAATGCAATAAATGACATGTTTTAGGCATACGGTATGTCCATGAAGCATCAATAAATAGTAACCCAGTAAAATGTAAGCTTGCATGATTCTTGGAGATAATTCATGTAGGAAATATGGAGTTACATGGCACGTAGGGTCCGTTCGAGTGAATATAATGCTCACTACGCCTATGATACAAATAGCAAGACGCACGACCCAACTAACCCAACTAAAACTCTAGTACATAAGCACATTTGGGAATGTAAAACAACATGTTGGTTGTAGATCTAACTTGGCTTGTAGGTGAACACCTCTAAGATAAAAATAGAACACCGTATAGCACTCACATGGAGTAGCAGTTATTAGAGCAGCCTAGACGCGGCTGGCTGTCACAATAGTGGTAGGCACAATTACATCTCGGGTTTGCGCAACGATAATACGATTGGTAGTCGCTACCAAGTTGGACCACCTTCTCGTTGATCCTCCCCTTGATCCTCTGCCTTCGGAGCTCGTTATTATTGATCCTCTCGCAATTTGTCTAGGCGGATTGAGAACAATAGTTGCTTATTTAGGCAACGAGATTATATGGTTATATTGTCGCTAGCCCAGCTATGTAGGGGTGCGCAACGCAGAGGACACATCAATACTTGGCCCACAATCAAATTGGCCTTACTGTAATACTATGGTACAACATAGCACATCTATATTGTATTTTCATGGCTCGTCTCCTAGCGCCTCAATGCGAGCTTTTAGTTTGTCGATCTCCACTCCTAGGTTGGTGATCACTACTACTGCTTCCATTGTAAACTTTGGGTCGCATCACTTGAAGAATCCTAACTGTGTGCTTCAATATGCTTGATGCATACAAAACCTACTATGAGGCACACCCCACACATCATACTTAATAGCGCATATGAATGGGTTGACGAAGTTGAGGCAATCCTTCATGGAGTGTTATGTTGTTTTCCATATGCTGAACTTTCATGATTTGGTCTATTGTCCACATTGACTCGTATCCATATCATTACGAATGCGTTGAGACTGCCATCATCCACAACTGATCTACTTCAAGGTGTCGTTCAGAATCCATTTCATCTGATTTTGCATGCATAGCTTCTTGAATGTCTTCATCAAGTCTTTGTTGCTAAACTTGGTGTGAAAGTTTGCTACAAGATGCCTCATGAACCAATGGGTCTGCATGTTGTTCTATTGGTATGATGGTCACATGCCATTTTGCATAGTGGTTAGCATCGATAGTAACCCAGTATTGTGGTCCGTGATGAGGCAGACATTTAGTTGGTTTTGAACAACCCTTGCTTCACATTAGCCAAGAAACGCAACCAGCTCTCCATGTTCTCATTTTCGACAATCGAGAATGCCATACGGAGCAACTTGTCATTGGCGTTGGCGACGAATGCAATCAATATGGTGCCCTTGCACTTCCCGAACAAGAAAGAGCCATCCATCGTTACAACTGGCCAACAATACTTAAACCTCTCTATAGCTTGTTGAAATGCCCAGAACACACGATTCAAGATGAAACAGTTCAATCCTTTTGAGAGTGCAGTCTGTCCATCTTGTTTATGTATGTCCTGAGATTTATTTTGACTATCTGGTGAAGCATTCTCGGGACAAGGTCGTATCGTATGCCTTATTGTATGTGCCATACACCATCTCTATCAACTTCCTCTTCGTTCGCCATACCTTGTTGCAGCTGAATGGATATCCCACCATGTTGACCACATATGCTATCAACAACTTAGGTGAAATTGTTTCGTCCACAAGGACCAAGTGACTAATTAGGCTAGCCACATATGATGAGGTGGAATTTTTGTGCTTGTGTAATGGCTTATCGAGCTCACATGTGTGATCCTAAAGTCCATACCCGCGCCCTTGAATTTTTGCGCACGAACCTTGCTTGGACACAGGCATTGACACGCTTCATTATGCATGTCTTTTGGTTCGACATGTACACCCGATATGTGCCGCTGATATTCATGATATATTTCGCCGTTGCTTATTGATGGCACTCTTGTTAGAGAAACATTGCCCTACTAACAGAGTGTCTTGATCGAATGCCCATTCACACCCACCTTCCTGCGCAAAACAAAGGAGGCTACTGTCAGTTCATACAATATTGATGACACATACTCCACGCCGGTGAATACAATGTCACAAACTTATACACCACCACCTGGATCTTTGTCCCCTCGTCTCCACCGCTATGTGTGTCCATGTCCATCTTGTAATCGGATTGCATTGCGTCCGTCAGGCCCTCCAAATATTCATGACAGCCAACATAGGCGGCCTACCACCGCCTAGCGGCTTCGTTAGGCTGAAAATCCTCAGTACACCTCATCAGGTGTTCAACGTCACCAACACTGGGATCCACCGCGCCACTGCTATCATGAATAACCCTATCTGCCAGTTTGGATCCAACGTGGTGTGCCGTGTGGGTCAACACTAATTAAAACTGTCATTTACTAGCCTGAGGGATCAAAATTACGAAAGACGGGGAACTCGTTCTAAATGATATTGTATTTGATGGGCTAAAATTAAACGGAGACTAGAGTTGAGAGATCAAAGTTGGATTTTTTTTTTCAAAAAATAAATAAATACAAATGGCCAAACATGGAAAAAAATGGAACGGGGCCGAATAGGCGAGGCTTCTGCAAAGAGAGCGAGGCACAAAGCTACGTTTGGGTGGTGAAGGCTCCGTCCAAATTCAATCCAATCAGGCGAGTGATCGAGCGAGGCTGCGACCACTGTACATACACACTTATGAGCGAGGCAATGGCTTGCAGCTGGCGCTGGTACGGTGCGCTCTTCTCCCTGCCTGCAGCAACAGGACAGGGACGCTACAGCGACGCTGTTCCAAGAGGAAGCGAAGAGATGGCGCCGAGGCGCAGCTTTAGGGCAAGGGGAGAGAGCGACCTTTCTTCGGGGTCCTGATTCCTGCCTTGCTTTACTCGAATCGAACTGAGTTAAATCGGTTTGGCTTGATCCTCTGAATCCTCTCTCACCATGCGTGCATGCATGGTCATGGGCTCATGTCCATGCATGGCATGGGGTCGTGCATGCAGAGTTGCAGACATGCATTGGTGCGTGTGTCATGGCTGATCATTCCGGAGGAGGCGACGGACGGGCCCCGGCCGCTGCCCCTCTTTATAATACGCACTCCTTTCACGGATCTTGTCTTGGCGTAGCCAACTAACGTTCTCCCTTGTATTCTTATGCCCCTGCGTGCCTGATGATCGCGACGCACCACGTATTAGAGAGGAGGCAATGACGGATGGATTAGTCGAATAATCAACCTCACGATGAGGAACTGAAGACTTTTCAAGTAGCAGCAGCGTGTTAGGCCAGCTGTTCAGTCGTTCCTACGTCCCTGTGTGTGACTGTGAGATCAATAATGGCGTGGCCGAGCCGTCCTTGCCGATCAATATCACTACTAGTAGTGGTACTGTGCACTAGTCTGTTAGCATTAGCTGGGTGGGCACGTGACGGCTCTGGCGCGGCGCAGCCCCAGCCCAGGCAAAGGCAAGGACCCCATGCATCTGCAGATATGCTTCCCCTTGTCTTGTTCCATTCTTCCTTCCCTTCCCTCCTCCCCTCTTGTTCAAACCTCACCGCACCGGTCGCCGACACTGTATGGCCGGCCCCCGCCATGGCCCACCGGCCGGTCACCGGGCCGTCCCCACAGGCACAGGACCGGCCACTGACGCTCAGCGACCATAACCCCCAGCTGACAGAGCAATGAAAGTCCCGGGGGTTAGCAACCTGAAGCTGAATGGGCCATTAATTGATCTGTTGCAACTCAATGGTAGATAGTAGCAGGTCACTTCTTCAGAAGCAAATGGAATGCAGCGGCAATGGCGTACATGCGTAGAGGTAGTATACAGGGCAGAGCCGTAGAAGGCAGGCAGGCAGGCGGTAATAGGTTCCTAGACGTATGCTACGAGCGCAGACAAGGCAGGTACGGTTGCAGGGTGCCATGAATGCAGACAAGAGATGTCATCTCAAGTGATTCCGAGTAGGTGGCTGGCTCGCTGGTCAGTGCATGAATATTATGGACTGATTGAAGCTGCAGCTCATCATTGACAGTCACTCACCAGGCAATGAGCCAGGTCCAAGTAAGCATGATTTGGTTTGGTCCCAGGTGGAAACAACGACCGGACGCGCCCATAACAGCTGAGCTGATGATAGCCTGACACTATAGCACACAGTGATTAGGCACAATCCCAAATCCTGATTAGATTCTCGTGGGCGGACAGGTCGACAGCAGCAGGCCAAGCGGGTGCTGTTTTTGATGCGGTTCCATAGTTACATAGGGAAGGTAACTCGCCCATCGGTTGTAGTGTAGTCGAGTACAGCCGTACAGGTTCTTGCTCCCCGGGAAGCAGAGCACACAAGATGGGATTACCAATACGCAGGCTGCAAACTACCAGTTTTGACTAGCCAACCGCATGATCCATCATCACTCGCCAGCCATGAAGCCATCCACCCTTAACAACAGAAGACTCCATCTCTCGTCACTACACCTTGCATAAATCTGCAAACACGATCAGATTTCCAGCTCGGCCATGCCTGCCTGCCATGACCATCTTCTAGTAGAGTTGTGTCAATTATTTGCGTCGTTTCTGAACGCATGCATCAATCATTCACTGATTCGCCTGTGCCTGCGCGCAGGCGCACCATCCGCTCGGCCGTTCGCTCTCAGTACACCACGTAGAGCCAGGCCAGCTAGGTGCTAGACTGCTAGCGTCCGTCTCGAGAGGGCCATGTCCAGTGGGCTAATGTCAACCCCCATTGTTTAGGGTTTGCTGCGTGCATGCATCATGTCTTGCTGGTCATTGAGACGGCAAATGGTCGCCCATCAATTGACACATCACTTACCTGTGCTCCATGTCGTAGCTGCACAGTAGGCCCATAGCATGTGTGTAAGTTTGTCATAACTTGCGCCCGCTGTTCCAAAATTTTCTCCTCCATTGGATGGAAATGTGCAATAGAAGGTACAGAGAACAAAAGTAGATGGTGGTTTGCATCCTCGAGTAAATCAAGAGATGGCTGGGTACAGTGTACGCACCTGGCTCCGTTTTGTCACATATGCAAGCATTCATCGTTGTACCTTGTACGTCAACACCACGGCCTGCATATAATATGTACCTCGAGTAGAGAGGCAGGGAATGCCTTGCTCCAGTCCTGAGAGGCTGAGAGACGACCAGATCAAGCTAACCTGTGATTCAATAGGGAAAAGACAGATCAGTTAACCGGGCAGAGCAAGTTATTAAAGGCATCGTTTGAGGAGAACATGCATGGTAGGAGTGCCCATTCATCATCTTATATGGACGACCTTTTTATCTTCATCTTCACCATGGCTGTTCTAGCAATTGTAATTGAATATAACTTAGGATTCTCCGGCCAGTGAGCTCTGATGCAGTCTCACAAGCAGCGACCATATTTATTTACGTGTGTATTGACTAAGGGATGGTCCCCCCTCGGACTAGTACTAGTACTCAGTACTGTTTTATTACAATGTGGTAGTAGATCAAGATGATGCAGCCGTAGCTGTGGTTGTAGCCTTGCAGGTTACTGAGATAGTTACATGTTTACCTGATGGCATTGATGCCTTGCTATAGAAGCACCTCAGCAGCAGTACAAGCACGATAGACCCATCACCCATGTGCCATTCTTGCACAAAGTATGAACATAAATTAACATCCCACGGAGAAAACTTGTACTATCTTACCATCAGCAGACAGTGAGGAGAAAGATAAATAACTATATTTCAAAGCATCTAAATCATGGTGGGGTGCCATTCTTTTTTCCTATATTTGAATAGTAAACTTTAATGTTTAACATAACCGTGTGAAAATTTCCATCCTCTTTAATTGAAGTTAGCGGAGCTCCTGCCTCCCGTTAAAAAAAAAAACTTGTGAAAATTTAACAAAGTAGATACTAAATGTCATTCTTAAGAATTCGTTCACAGGAAATTCGTTATACACTGTATAAGCCTAAGCATGTTAGTTCCATCAAAGCAAAGGGCAAACAACTACTACTTTGACGAAAAACAAGACGTTGCAAGCATGCACAGACTGCATTAGAGCAACTACAACAGAGTTCCTAAACCCATTACTCGTCCGAAAAAATGAGGAATCCGTACGCTAGAGTGGAAACAAGCGAGCTCCAAAAGCTTCCTCATCTCCTTCCCCATTTTTAGGGAAAGAAGAGAGAATCCCGAAATCTCAGGATTCTCTCTCTGTTCCCTATCTCATTTGATCGGCGTTTGCTCGGCAATGGCCGCTCCCCCCGCGCCCGCGAGGAACGACCACGAGGAGGCTCTATCCTCGCTCCGTTCGATGTCTGTTCGGCAACGGCCACTCCCCCAAACGACCTGGACGAGGCTCCGTCCTGCGCTCCGTCCGACGCCATCGAGGAGGCGAGGCGTGCCGTCCTGTACCGACCGTCGCTCTCCCTCTTCAACTCCCACACTAGCAAGGAAGCCAGAGCCCTAGAGGAGCGCTGCCGCTCAGTCCTCTTGCGGCTGGGTTTTTTTTCTTCCCTACCCTCGTCAGGTCCGCTTGTTTGCACAAGGTATGAAAAATCCGTAAGCGGCTTTAATCCCCAATTGGTTCTTCGATCCGACTGCTTGCTCCTCCCGGTGGTCTCCTCGATCGCTCTCTCAAAGCGGTCCTCTTTCCTCGTTGGTTTTTTCGCTTGCGGTTGTAGGTGGTGCCTGAATCCGAATCCATGGTAGCTGTGCTCGAGATGACGGACGAGCTGGCGTTGCGGCTTCGCGCGATGGGGGATCTGGCCGCCGCCGCCGCCGAGGTCTCGTGGGAGGAGGTTGTCGCTCGGTGAGCCTCTTACCCCTTTTCCGGCTACGCGATGAAAGCTCTGAGTTCGCGTATGGCTGCAGAAACGGATCGAATGCTACTGATGGGAGGTTTTGCTGAAGTGCAAGCTTCTGCTGCAACTTCCCAGGATGGTGTGCAATCTGTTATTGTGAGTGTCTAGTATCACATTGTGTGTTAATGCTGCTGAGCAAAAAGTGGAGAAGCTAGAGATAACTGCAGAACAGATCAGTAACCCTCAGTCAGCTTGTGGTAGTGTAAGTAAGATTATTGCTTGTAGGCATACAATGCGACTGGTGATTTAATTCGTACTTGATTTAATCTGGGTTCTAGTTCTGTGTATGCAGGGTTTGTTGCCTAATGTGCATTCTCTAATCCTAGTGAATATGTATTTCAGAAAATTTATACTGAAGTGTGTTATCTCAGAAAATTTATATACTGAAGTGTGCTATCTCAGTTATACTACAGCCGTTACGATGGTCATTAGAATAAATTTTAAATTTTCACATTTGTAATTAATCACTACTTGTATCATGTTACATATTGCGGTTGCCATCTATCAGCTTATTTTTTATCCTGAAATAGGCCATTGTTTGTTCTGATAAGTTTATTCATTTTATTTAATCCTTTCTGTGAACATTGTCATGAGATGCGTTTATTTACGACACTGATGCCTTTGTTAGAGATATTCAAACCACCTCAGACGATTTTGGATTAGCTTTCAATCCGCTGATCAACAACACTGATGCCTCAATCTGTAGGTTTCAAGTCTTTATCTGATTTGTTGGTGTTAGAGATAGAGTCCTGTTATTCCTTTCCCTCATGTACTCTATATATTGTGGCCATTGGCCCTCATATTGAATACAAGTCATATTCATAACATGGTATCAGAGCTCTAGGTTTTTTTTTTCCTAGCCTCATCCTTCCGCTGTTTTAGATCTAATCTGCTGCCCTGGGAGGAGGAGACTCCCGGGGCGGCACCTACACGGCACATCGTCGCCGTCCAGCCGGCGCGGGCTCCTTCTTTGGGTTTGAGGCGGCGGCCAGATGCAGCGTCGCCGTTTGACCCTCGTCCACATCTGTCGCCCAACGCTGACTGGAGGCGAGGAATCACCATCTGCCTCCCCCCGTCGCTGACTGGAGGCGAGGAACCCCGGCGAGCCTCCAGATCCGAAGTCGCCGGCCGAAGCCTACGCTCGCCTGGCGTTCGCCCGACGCCTGCGGATCGACGTCGCTGACGAGCCGGCCGCCTCCCGAATCGCGATCGGATCTGCTAGCTCCTTTGTGAGTTGCTCGAGTTTTTAACTGGTCGCTCTTCTCACCAGCACGTGAAGAAGCTTGGAGAGAGCTTTGAGGTTTTGACCAATCAGTGAGTTGCTAAGTCCGTGAAGATTTGTTTCAAGTCCGGCAACTAGTACTTCATGAAGTGCGTGGCTATTTCAACGTGAAAGAGCAGATCACCACAGAAAAAAAGTCCATCTCGGCTCTAGTTCCGGCTTCTACCATCTCGGCTTCGGCTCTTTGGCTTCTCCGTTTTCTCCGGTGTAGGCTTCTTCAGCTTTTTGGGGCTGATATTTTCGAGCTTTTACCGATGGCTACCGCTATCAATTTGGAGTTTATCTCGCTCCTTCGGCCGCTATCGTTGGGCTTCTCCTTGCCTTGGCCATCGACGATGAGTTTTGGTTCGACGTCGACATGATTTTCTTTGTATCGGGTGTCGCCGCTGAGTTTTGATCTAGCTATTGTTGCTGCTGGTATCTACTACTAGTATTTTTAGTATTTTCTTTAGTCTTTCGTTGCGTCCATCTAAGTCTTTAGCCTTTTGATCTTGTCGTCGCTCGGCTCATTCTGTCAACTCTTATTACCTCGGCTTGATTCGTTTCGTCAGCCTCGTCGGCTCTTCTTCGTCGACTCGGCCCTACCTTCGACTTCCGTTCGTCGATTTGGCTTCTTCGTCGACTTTTCTTCACCGACTTGGTTCTTCGTTGGCTGTTCTTCGTCAGCTCGATCTTTCAAGAGTTACAAGCTACGACGGCTACTTCAAGATCAGGACTTTGGATTTTCCTACTTTAGTGTCAACCTTTTTCAAATGCAATGCTATTGCATACGCCTTGCATTTGTGGGGGGTGTTAGAGATAGAGTCCTGTTATTCTAGTATCTATATTAGAGATAGAGTCCTGTTATTCCTTTCCCTCATGTACTCTATATATTGTGGCCATTGGCCCTCATATTGAATACAAGTCATATTCATAACAGTTGGGATGGATGCCAAGAAGTTCATGCAGCTAGTTGAAGATAAGAAGCGAATCCTTGAGAAGAAACTCTGATTATAATTGCTATCAAATTGTTGTTGTATTTAACAATTATCTGTATATTGTAGGTTCTTGTGTTTTCTAGGAGCCAATGATCAATTTATCTTTCACTATTTGAACATAAGCTTATTTTACCTAATGATTCTTTGAATCTTCTGATAAGTAATAACATAATCTTCCCGATGAACACTACAGGTTTCTGATAAGGAACCAACTGAAGCTATTCTTGCACCACTTGATTATCAGTATATTGTTTGATTGGACGGTCTATATGAATGTGTAGTTCACTGCTTGACTGCATTTTGAAATGTATTGTGCATAGATAGCTCAAAAAATTATAGCCGTTACAATATAGTCGTTACGATGGCCGTTAGAATAAATTTTCACATTTAAAATAACCGTTCGAATTTTTGTGGTAAAAAATAAACGTTGTTCATATGGCGGTTATGAAATATCATTATAATATAAGAGGGAGAAAATAGAGAGTGAGATTTGGGGAATGCTGTTGGAGAGGAAAGAGATATAGAGAAGGAATCTTTTTAGGGAATTATGTATATGAGGATATAGGGAACCAAATTTAGGGAATGCTGTTGGAGATGACCTTAGTAACTACCATTTATAGTTGGAAGTTGGAACATGGAAATGTAGCTAATAGGAATGCTAAGCAACTAAGGTAATCAACATTTTATCCCAAAACTGTTAGACTTCCCAGGCGTACATACGCACTCAAACGCTCAAGAACAGAAATAGCGGGAGGAAGAAGATGATGAACAGTAGCACGAGAAAAGTAGTGCGCCCAAACGCTTGTAGCGCACACACGCTGCACTCTCTGTTGTCTTGAACTCACGGGTTACATGCCCTTATATAGTGGGCGGATCACCTAACCAATTTGGTAACCAAGGCAAATTCTAAACATAGAAAGCCTAACTAAGGAAACAAACCTATTGAATGATCTGATTGCTTATTGTATCATGATTTATTGTCTTTCATGACATGGCAAATCATTAATTTTTGGCAAGTCTTGATTATTTTCCAACAAAAACTTGCTCGATCAGTCATATACTCCTATGCTTGGTCGTCATTCTCACTAGAGCCTCTTAGGCCTAAATTGAGTCAAGACTTCTCATCTAAAGTTTTCAGCATAAGCAAAAGGGCAAACAGCTGATTGTTCCTGTTCTTAACTTCTTATATCAATTTTAGCTCTACCTCTTAAGAATGACTGAAGCAACGGCTAGGTAGTTCATGGGGCTTACAAGCTTATCAAAGCTTAGGTAAACAATGCCTGGGCTTATCCTATAAGCTAGTTCATTTGGTTTATTGATACAATTTCAGCAATAAATATTAGAACATGATCACTCACTAGGCCAAACATGACCTTTAATCCAATAGGATCTTTATGTTCTTCCACACTACTGAGGTGTAGTGCCCAGATCGGCTAGTCAATCCCATGCTATTGTAGTCAACATCTGTCTCCTTCAGCAGAGCATTGCCCTTATTTCATTGTTTGTGAATGTGTAAGTGAGGAGGCTTGCAAATGTATATGACATGTGCAGACCGAATGAATGGAAGCAACACATGTGGTCACCAGGATTAGAAGCATGGCATATATCAGGAGATGATTTTGGACCCTTGTATGCCTGGTGTGGTGATGAGGATCTCAAATCCTTCGTAAAGAGCTTGAACTCCACACATATGACTCACTGTGAGACAGGTCTTGAAGGCTTGAAGCTCCACATCACCCACGGTACTTCCCACGAAAAGTCCAAACTATGCCAACAGAGACCCTACCTCCTACAGCCCTCTCTTGTTCTTCCACTCCCCTATGCCATTGGTGATGCAGTGCACCTCCACGGCTCCACCCCTAATTGGACAGCGTACATTCCGCATTTGGGCAAGCCACAACCCCCTACCTACAGTATACGTCTCCTAGTCATGTTGGAGTGTCAGTGTAGTTCCTCACCACCTTCCCTACTTTCTACATCAGGAATACACACTCCATCTGAACCAACCCCGAAGCACATTAATGGTGGAAAGCGCCTAAAATACAGCTTCAAAAATTGTTGGGTGACCACTGCATCATTTGCCATATGATCATGCAAATAATATTTTCATTGACTCATGGTGATGTTGTACTGTGGTTTTGTAGCCTACCTGATAGCATTGGTGGACCTTGCTACAGCTACACTTTTACAGCATCAAGTGTGAGTGCATGACAAATGATACACACATGTCATGCACCCCCTACTTGTCCTAAAATAGCAAGTGGTCAAAAGATGCCAAAACCCCATCTGCACAATCTAGATAGGGAAAACAAAAAAAGTTAAGGGTTGATAGCAACATATTTCAGCTTCTTCCTGTTTGATCTTCTCAAGAAAAAACTTGTGCATTATTTCTTAAGGAAAAAGGGAAACTTTCTATGTCAACACTCAAAAGAGTCGAGAGTCAGAACTACTGCTACCCTTCAGAGTTCAACTCAAAATGGACAATGGTAGAATAAATAGGTATTTTCGGTCTCAAATGTCAACAGTTGACAGTTCAGACTAACTATTTTGCTCTTTCCAGAAACTAGAGGATGCTACAATCTTGTTGGATGGATTTAGATAAATAGGGTTCATTAGTCATAACGTGGAGGCCATATTATGGTCATCACTTGGTGTTTCTTTGAAATTCCATCTAAATGCAATACATCAAGTACAGCTTAATGTATATGAGTTAATGTAAGCAGTTGATAGTAAAAAACTTATATCATGCTTCATGCAGATTGAAGAAAGAAAGGAACTAGAATGCCTTGCATCTTGATTCTTGTTGATTCAACGTAAACTGAAAATTACAGTGAGGTGGTAATTGTGGTTTTAGATGTACCTCTCAGATTGTCTATTGGGGCCTTTGATACCAGTATCACCTCAGTTCTCCGTTAGTCTATCAACCTGCAAGCTGTAAAAAAGAGTACCGTTGATCAATGAAGCAAATGAATGTTACCTAAAAAATGTTAGTACCATCTCCTCATGGATCTTTTAGCAGATGAATAGAAGTGTCAGAGACTGAGGGATGTTGATGTTATAACACGAGAGTTAGTATGCAAATGTACAAACCAAAACTCTGCTATACAAGATTGGACAAAAAAGTAGTGATAAGACATAAATCCACTTTCAGATTTTACCAAGTGTGATATTTTCCCAAAAAAGAGAGAGAATAAATGAGATGATAAGGAATTAACATTCACTGGATATTTTTTGGTTTGAACATTTCCATATTTCAGAGCCGTAACATCAAAGTCGGTGATACTTCTAATTATAGTTCATATAACTGCACTATCTGTCTCATGTCCTGTGCATCAAACATACTTCATCCGTTCACTTTTATAAGGTTTATTTTTTGAATAGTCTTATTCACAAATATAATGCTTGCACATAGATTTAATGAGGCCTTTCCTTCTATACCCCTATTTATTCTCTCTCAACCATATGCATTTATTCATTACCACCCACACAAAGTATATCTTTCATCTTCCAAGACAATTAAGGGCATCTAAGTCATTTTCTCTCATACTTTTCTCAATTTCAACGCAACCTTAATCCTTGTATAAAGTCAAAATATGCCTTATAAAAATGAATAGAAGGAGTAGTATCTAGATCTCGCATAGGGCTAGTATATTTTCACAGAACTTATAAGGAAAAAATGAATACAGTGAAATGAGACAAATAAAACAAACTTCATTTCACAATCAGCAATTCAGCATTGAAAGAACAATCAATCAACAACAAGTTTTAAGCATACCAACCACAGTAGTGTTAAGTTAAACCGGATAATTCTCTGAAATAATAGCCATAGTTAATATTTGAATAATCATAGGCCCGAATAGATTCCTACGAATAATTTTGTATTTTCTTATCTCACAGTGATATAAAAAATTGTTTTCCACTCTTACAGTCTCATGGAATTGTAGTACTGTAGTCTGTAAGAAGAAATATTCTGACTCTAATGCTGTAAAGAAAGTAAATACTGTACTCTCGCAAACAAAGCTTCAGCTTTTTTATGACCAAACTGTTGAAGTGAATGGTTGCATAGAGGCACCTCTCAAAATCCATTGCTTGCTAGCTAATCTTTTGTACCATTTATCATTGCTTAGCCACCAAACTAGTGCAAGCTAGTTCAAGTGGGATGGACTTTAAACAATAAATTTCACACGCTTTACCGACAACCCACAAAGCATAGTAGACTTGATAAGTTTTTGTATTAAGAACAAGGCTCAATAAGTTTTCTAATAATGCATAACGTGGGTATGAAACATATAGAGGTGTGCATGCTAGCTCTAATTAGACATACCAGAAACAGTCAAAACCTGAAGCAAGAGAGATATGTTTAATGAAAGTGCTGGTTTAATAATAGATCAATTTGTACGCACATTTTACTGTAAGGTGTAAACAAGACAAACAGACAATAGATGATATTAAGCTTCATTGCAAGTTGCAACCTAAGCGTGGCAACTGTTAGGATGAGAAGTAGGAATATCATACATGTATGTTCCCAAGTTGCTCAGGATGCCAGTTTCCATCAAACACACAGGAAGTTAGTTGGTATCAGAATAAAAACTACAAGGATGTTTCCTCACCTTCTTGGTGTATCACCAAACCCATGAAACGAAGTTATAAATGTGCTAATATATACATATGGAATATGTGTTCTCTAAAGGCAATACCACACTAAGTTTACGAAAGATTAGAGGCAGACCCACCACTGGGGCCGCAAGCACTGTTGCCCCAGTTTGCCGCTGGTGATAAAGGGAGCCTATCCCTTTGGCATTGTACCCGGTGCAGCTGTGTTAGACGAGGAGGCCACTCGGCTCGAGCACAGGGGTCCCAGACTGCCAGCACACAGACTGGATGAAGCCCGATGCTCTCATGGCCCATGCAGGCATGCAGCAAGTGGGCATGCTTCATAACATTGCATGTCTAATGTGCACAAAGCCTGGTCATCCCAAATCTTCTCTCCATCAAAAACACTGCTCGCAGGTAGCAAATAGCAACAAGTGTAAGTGATTCCTTCTACTTGTATAAATGATCTGCATGGAATGTTCACATGACATGCTTATGATTTGGTGCAAACAAGATCCTTTGAATGTCATGAAAGAGAAATTGTGAAAGGGAAACAGTGAAATTTTCAAGCAAGTTCTGTCAATTGAAATGTTGTTCCAGTTTATAGTACATAACTTATGCCAATATAAAAATTAGATGTGATGTAACAAACAAATAAAAAGAAAAAGAAAATGAGTAGGCCACTTTATATCAGCATGCACAATGATGTTGTCAGTTGAACTAGTTATGTTGAGTTGTCATACCCAAATCTAATTTTCCTAGTCCACAACTGCCAACAATGGAGTACAACAGTGAAAGCTGAATCATGGACTGCAGAAGCCAATAAACAATAAGCCAATGTAGCATGTTAAGGCAAAACACATCACATGTTGTTTTACGGTGAGCGTATAATTGTGGACATAGACTTTGCTAACAGTATGGGAGTGTAGTACATGACGATGCAATCACTGCGCATACCTGCTGAACCATTGCAGTTGCAGGGATCCATTGCATGAGGTTGCTAATCATCCATTGGGTAAATCACTAGCTTTGCTTTATTTCGGTGCACTCAAAATCGATTGAATGTACAATGCATTCATTCAATGAGCTCAAATTATCCTCCTCCTTCACTTTCCTCATCTAGTTCACTACAAGAGTCACGGCTTTCTCTAATCCCCCTTGGTGGCAAGGCAGCCCTTATCATGGTGGCATACTCCTCCCTGATAGCAACAAGTGGATGTGCATGCTTCTCGAGCAGCTGGCTTCCACCACCGTAAACTTCCCTGTGCAAAACTGTCTGCGTACCAAGCACGCTGGAGAGGTAAAAAATGCCTGTGTGGCGCTCAAACACGTTGGTGAACTTCTGTGGCATGCCTAGCAGCTTCCACATGTTGCTCAGGTTGTGGCGTTCTGTCCTCTTCGCCACAGTGAGGCGCAACAGCTCATGGAACACCCGCACATTCCGCTTCTCTGACACATCTGTGCAGCGGTCGAGGCCCGAGGCGTCGGCGTACGGGTTGGTGTACGGCAGCGCCTGCCACTCCCTCAGCCAGGTCATGTATTTGCTTCTGAGGCCAAACCCCTTCTCGAGCTCGGAGACGGTCAGACGATCGTCCCGGAGAGGAGACGGAGCCAGACGCATTCGTCTCCCTCGGGCTGCGCGAGGGCGAAGTGGTCGGGGTGGCGGCGGAGGATGGAGGCGCGGTAGTTGCGGGGCCGGCCGAGATCCCAGCGGAGAAGGTCGACGGTGTGGAGAGGGAACGAGCGCGGCAAGGTGAGCATGAGGAGGAGGCGGAGGCGGGCAACGAGGTCGGGCTCGGAGGCGTCCAGGCAGTCCATCTCCCGCTGCCGGAGGTCGAGCGCTGCGTCCGTGAGGGACACGCCGCTGCCGCGGGACAGCGCGAACAGCGTGCGGTACCTGCCGACGAACGCGAGAGCTGCGTCCGCGGAGCCGAACACCTGTGGACGGACCTGTCGTCGAGGAGATCACGGCAGACACGAGGTCGAGCACGTGGTGGGCGGCGGGGTGGTGGCGCTCGCGCAACACCGCCCCGTCGAGCACCCGGTCCTTCACTCACTTCAGCTTCACGTTCACCAGCGTCGCGCGCTGCTCCGCGCCGCAAACAACGGCGCTTCCCACCACCCCGTCCTCCTCCGCATCGCCGCCCGCAGGGAGTGCCACGCCATGGAATGGAAACCTCGCCGATCGTGCCGCGGCCCAGGTGCTCGTGTAAGCGTGTATTTGCTATGCCTTTTAATAGGATGGGCCTCATGAGATGAAGTAATGGGCCGTAGCCTGCAAGATGAGCCAGGCCAGGTTAACCTGCCTAACTAATGTCTAGGGGTTAAGCGAAGATTCTGAGGAGATAAAGCGTGGCCGTTTCCGAAGACACCGAGGCTAGACGAGAAGCGGAGGGATTTGGTGGTGATGCACTGATGGCCTCGTCGTCGTCGGCCGCGGCGCAGGCGCGCGGCGGCAACCCCCTGGAGGAGTGGAGCGGGCGTGTGAAGGCGCTGGAGGCGGGGTTCCGTGCGTGGATGGCGAAGCAGCCCACCCACATCGAGGCGGCGGTGACCACGGCCGTGGGGGCGGTGCAGGGCGCAGCGCTCGGGGGGCTCATGGGAACGCTCACCGCCGACGGCGGGTCGCCGTTCCCCGTACCGCAGCCGCCGCCCAACGCCAACCCACAGGCCATGGCATCCTTCAAGCAGGCCCAGGTTGCCAACCCTATCGCATCTTCTCCTGAGTTTGCTGTTGCACTTGGTGAATTCTTCGTGATAAGTGATGTGTACGAACGATTGGACTGTGCGTTTGGTTGCTGTATCAAGTCGATGAGATGGTTCAAGAAAAAATTTATCCATACATTTGGTTGCTTGAATGGAACCATCCCAGATCAAGTGATACAAATTTGAGGAATATTCCCTCTAGATGCTGAACCATCTCATTCACTTAAAATAATGAAACCAAATGGCACAAGACCATCTCATCCCATTCAACCTCATCCCACAAATTGTATCCGAATACATATTGATCTAATCTATACCGACTTACCGAGTGTTTGTTTGCAAAAGTAACCAAGCTGCCCTTTAGTTTCATATACAGGTTTGACGGCAATACTGGCTCAGATGTGATTGGCAATTACAATGACTTAGTATAGAGCGGGGCCTCTTGCTACGCATGATGTTGTGGAGGACCGGATGTTACTCTAAGAGTGCACTTATGCAGTTTCACTCGATAGAAATCATTGTATAGGCGTTGGTTAGTCTGGGATACAATCAGATACTGGTGAGAGTGGCGTAGTCAGGTACTGAGGCAAGAATGGACAGAGCTACAATCTGAAGTATAAGTAAATAAATATTTACACTGTAGGAACATATATGATATGTGTTCGGTTACTAATCCCAAATTAGAATAGAGTGAAAGCTCACTTATTTCCAATTTCACTTGTGACTTTATGACTTGTGAGGCTTATGTATAACAGTCAACTTAGTTTTAGGCTAGCATTTTCTATTTCATAACATGGCAAATGTTGGCCATATAAAGGTGACATAGATATATCCCAAATCTCAATATTTGATTAAACACATCAAGGTAATGAAACTACTTGACTGATAGGCTTTAGCTGGTGGACCCTTGGTGCAAGCCCGGAACTTCGCGGTTATGACTGGTGCAAACGCAGGCATATCTTGTGTTATGAGAAGGATACGTGGGCAAGAGGACGTCCAGGGCAGGTGAGGCTTCGGAATTTCATTTTGGTTGGCACTACACCTCAAGGAGTAATAACTTGTATCACCAATTCTTAATCTTGCCAATGCTAAGATACAAAAGTATTTCCTTTCGGTTATTCGCCGCTAAAAATGGTGATTATTCCGCAGCTTCAGACTTTTGGGTGGGAGCTATTAATTCTAGTTAATAAATAGATATTTATTATTTTATGCTTGACAAATGTCTTGTTTGTATTTGTATAGCATGGCAGCTGCTTTTGGTTCAGGCGCTCTCTTCTCCATAGTTAGTGGAATGGGAACTCCTAATCCAGTTGCAAATGCAATTACAACTGGTGTTGCTTTTGCGGTATTTCAAGGTGGCTTTTTCATGGTAAGAACTTAGATATTTTTGTTGGTTATTACAATTTGGAGTCATTTTCCTGCTTAAGATAAACTGAGGTTTGGATGGGAATATTATTGTGTGAACAAATAATGTTGTATCTTGCATGTGGAGATGGTAGCTTCTTCTATGAAATTGGCGGACATTAAACAACTACTAAAGATATTGCTTAATTTCCTTTCTTTTCTGGTTTAGCCTAGGAGTATTATAAAATGGCTTTTAGCATGCATACTGATATTTTGTTGGTTAAAGTCTATTGTTTGCATGGAAATGTTGGACATCTCAAGTGTTATGGTAACAAGGAGCTTTGGCACTGCCATTTCTTCTTTTCCTTTTGCCGTTACAAACTTCATTGTGAAAAATCTCTCAAATGTGGCCACATAAGTAAACACATACATGCGTTGGGTCTCCAGAAAACAAAAGAGAAAAGAAGTCTTGGCCGTGAAAGGAGCTACTTAGCTGTTTATTAGTGAGCATTAATACTCCTTAGCCGTTACAAATTTTGGACGGAATTCTCAAGAACAATTTATTAGTGGTCAGGTTGAAAAGGAATGCTTCTTTCTGCTGAATCTTCTTTGCCTGCAGAATTTTCTTGTCAAGTTTTACACATACCTTTTTATAGTAGTACATTTTGATAATCGTTAAATTACTATTTGATTATCTTGAATCCAACGTACAGCTAGCTGATATGATTGTTGACCTGGTATTGTTATTGTGTGCTATCTCCTTATGGGTTTATTATATGTAGATTGGGCAGAAGTTCTCAAAGCCACCGAGTGATGATATGTACTATTCCCGTACAAGGAGCATGCTGCAGAAACTAGGTCTCCAGAACTATGAGAAGAATTTCAAGAAGGGTCTCCTCACTGATCAAACTTTGCCCCTCCTTACTGACAGGTATGTATTTCTAGGTTCTTGTGTATTCTAACCAGCTCAAAAGAATGCAAGGGAAAAAATTAGTTATGCACGTATAATGTATTGATAATCTACTTTATGATGCTTCAGTGCTCTGAGAGATGTGAAGATTCCCCCTGGCCCCAGACTTCTCATACTTGATCAAATTAAAAGGTTGGAATGATTGCCCAAAAACTCTGGTTTCTATTTTTTTTTTAGTTTTCCTTTGTCTGATCTCGTTACCATATTATCTAGGGAACCTGGTTTGGCAAAAGCACAGTGAAGACTCGCCAGTGCGCTGTTGGTTATTTTTGAGTTACATAGACTATATTATCTGAACCTATTCCATCTCTGTTTTGATTATAAGCTTTCTAGGCACCGCTATTTCAACGTCAGCGAGAATGTAGTTTTGTCTTGGTAGTTATTACTAGACCGTAATCAGTTTGCATCTTCTTATTGAATTTTGAACAGCAATTATTTGCATGCTCGTGTTGAAGTTTCAACTGAATCACGCTGTTATGTGATTTAAAGCTGAGTAATCGAATGTGTGAGTGGCTGAATTTTGGCGTTCGGATAGCAACGCTCTATGTAAAACAATTGGTAGTTTTTAAGAAAATGTTGTTCGTAGTAAATTACCAAAGTACCTTCGAGGTGTCAATATGCATGACAAGTACATGTCTCGTGCTTTTATCAGGCTGCTCTTTAGTTCTTAGCAGTATCGTATTGGCGGTAGTGCATAACAATGGCTGTAAACTCCCTTGAAAAAACCAGTTACAGACACTTGACACGCAGTGAAGTGAAGGCCTTGCATGGCATAGCACAACCACCAAAAGGCAACAAACTAGTTTATCCTGGCCTTTTTCAAAGTTCATCGCAGCACTGTCCAAACTCGGTAAATAAGACAGAAGCAGCACGAAATTCACTCGACCCCAAGTCTAAAATATCGACTCCATGTACAAGCAAGTAATGGCAATAATATCCGGCAGCTACACAGTTTCAAAATAATATATTTGCTGACTTGAATAACAATATACAGTTGGATACAAATTTTTGAACAACACTACGCCGGAACAAATTCCCTGAATGTTACATACATAATGAAATATTCCGCTTGTACCTATAAAAGAATTAATAATCTCGTTGCTTCAAAGAATGAAAAATTAGACCTCTACCCAAGCACATGGGATGCAGAATTTCAGAATGTCCGTGTTGGATCGGACAATTGGACGATCTGCTCGTTGAGATGGCTTGAGTAAGGTTTGCCCTCATCATCGGTGTCCATCAGTATCGTATCACCCGGCTTGTACTCACCAAAAAGAACTGCTTCGCTGATGACATCCTCAATCAGGTGGGTGACAGCTCTCCTCAGCGGTCGCGCACCGTAGCTCTTGTCATATCCTTCTCGGCAAATCAGGTCCTTCATTGCATCAGACACCTCCAAGCCTATTCCAAGGGCCAAAAGCCTACCCTTTACTTCTTGTAGGATGATATCAAGAATTGCCAGCATCTGCAAATATGCGGAGGAGGGTATTAGTGTCATGTGGTCCTAAGTCCAGGACAGTAGGTATATCCGTATAAGCATAAACAGTTATTTCAATCTAGTTGTAAGTGGCTGGCAAATTGCATAGCAATATAAGGTTTTCTTTTCCAGATCTTGTAGTAAACCAGCATATAGTATCTAAGTTTACTGAATATCAGTCCAACCAATTCAGAGCAAAGTGTAAATGAGAAACAGACCTGAGCTTTCTCCAGAGGACGGAACACAACCATCTCATCGATTCTATTGAGTAATTCTGGCCGGAAAAATGACTTCAGCTCTTCCATTACTAGGGACTTCATTGCAATATATGAGCTTGATTCAGTGTCATCTTCCATCAAGAAACCTATGCTCCGTCTTCCCATCGAAATCGATGTAGAACCAACATTTGATGTCATGACAATCAATGTATTCTTGAAGGAAACTCTGCGGCCCTGTAGTTCACACCAAGCTCTAATGTAAATAAAAAAAACATTCATCACATAGACAGGTTTAGGAACTGCTTAAGTTTCATCCTAAGATTATGCAAGGACGAGTCTATGTTAGTATCTTGATTGTAAGTTGCCTTGATGTCTAATTTCAGCAATCATGTCCCAAATAAAAGTTCGACGGACCCATACAAAAAACAGAATGCGATAGAAGTGCAAGTGCACTGACCAATTTTTCGCACGACTTCCCAAGGACATGACTTCATCAAACTTAGTGCAATTAAACTTTATGTATGGACATGTAATGAAAGCAGTTGCATATATATTATCAGGATCAACCAATCTAGTACCTGTGAGTCCGTCAGATGTCCATCTTCAAAAATTTGGAGAAGAATGTTGAAAATATCAGGGTGAGCTTTCTCTATCTCATCAAGCAATACTACAGTAAATGGTTTTCTTCTGACTGCTTCCGTCAAAGTACCAGTTTCACCGTATCCGATGTACCCTGGAGGAGAGCCTATCAGCTTGCTCACGGTGTGCCTCTCCATATACTCACTCATGTCTAATCGAAGCATAGCAGATTCCTGTCCAAAAAATAGTAAACATCTTATCAAGCCACATTCTTGAAACATATCCAAGCATTGTTGAAAAAACAACAGGATGATGGGAACATGATTGGGCAACTTACCGATCCAAAATAACTTGCTGCTAGAGCTTTGGTAAGCTCGGTTTTACCAACTCCTGTTGGACCACAGAAAAGCAGCGTAGAAATAGGTCTGTCAGGGTCATTGAGACCAACACGTGACCTCTTCACCGCTCGCGATATCGCCACAACAGCATCATCTTGACCGATGACACGCTTTCTGAGCTCATCATCTAGTCCTACTAAAAGCTTTCTATCATCAGCGGTCAACTGCTGGACTGGTATACCTGACCATAATGAGGCGACTCTTGCAATTTCCTCTGTTCCAACTACAACTGGTCTGCATTTTTACAATAGGTTCCTTGATGAGCACTGAGCAGATATGTAGGGAATGGAAATCACCCTGCACGCCTGTACAACATGTTGACATGAGAACTTACTCTTCAACTGAGAGTGATGAGGTAGATGTTGACCCAGCCTTGTCCTCACGCGGTGCTTCAACATTAGCACTAACATTATCGTTTGGAGAATATTTCATGTTTTTAGATAACACCTGTGTAATGAAGGACATTCAAATATTATTAAATATTTATCACCAGATGGGCAGAATAAATATTTAAAATATAACAGTGGAGCATGTCCTATTACCACTTCATGCATGGCCTGCGCAGCTTTTATCTCTTGCCAGTATTCATCTGATGACTTTAAGAGAATAGAAGACTGCCCTTCCTTCTTCCTTTTAAATGATTCCATTCGAGCTCTACTGCCAGCTTCGTCAATCAGATCAATAGCCTTATCAGGAAGTTGTCTGTCAGGGATGTATCTTGCTGACAAATAAACTGCTGTGTTGATGGCTTCTAAAGTGAATCTGCATTTATGATAAGTTTCGTAATTCTCACGAAGACCAAGTAATATTTTCACTGCATCTTCCTGCAATAAGTTTCAAGGGTGATTAAGAAAGATTTGTACCCATGACTACCTAACTTTCATGAGAAAATATCTGCAATACCTGACTAGTCTCATCTACTAATACCGGCTGGAACCGGCGTGCCAAAGCCTTATCCTTCTCAAAATGCATCCGGTGTTCATCAAGAGTTGTAGCCGCAATGCACTATAAATACAAACAAATATTGCCCATAAGATAGGATATATGGTAAAAATAGATATCCTTCTCTACACGACAGCACTAAGTAAGAAGCAGGATGAATCCAATACCTGCAATTCACCTCTCGCAAGTGGGGGCTTCAGCAAGTTGCCAATGTCAAGGCCAGCACCCTTACCCTTTCCAACAGTTCCAGATCCAATAAGATTGTGAACCTCATCAATGAAAAAAATAACATCGCCTGCATCAGAATAAGGCAATCTTCTTAATTCACGACCAACCACAGAAGTTTTATATTTGGTAACATTTCAGACTGCATTACAAACTGACCTGCTTCCCGGACTTCATGGATTAAACTAGTAACCCTGGACTCCAATTCACCCCTCTCTTTTGCACCAGCAATAAGTAGACCAACGTCCAGTGACATTATACGCTTTGCCTGCATAACATTTTAAATATCGGAATATTATTGATGTGCAAGCTGAATTTTCAAAAGCATGACTTTGTATCCATTACTGGAAATTCAAGCTTACCACAAGGTAAATGGGGACATCTCCATTTGCAATGCGAAGAGCCAGCCCTTCAGCAATTGCAGTTTTACCAACACCCGCCTCACCCAAAAGAATAGGATTGTTCTTTGTCCGTCGGCATATTATCTGAACTACTCTTTCAATCTCCTTCTCACGACCAATAATAGGATCAATAAACCCTCCACTAGCTTGTGTGGTTAAATCCAAACAAAATTGATCTAGCGCACCCTTATCTGAAATGGAAAACAAGACAAGTCTGCATTGAAGTTTCACAACCTATATTACTAACGAACATGGCTATAAGCTTCAATACAACAGTGACTCCTCACCTTTCTTTTTATTCAAGGATTTGGAGAAGGCAGATCTTCCAGTTCCAGTAGGAGATTTCTCGGGCACTTTGAAAGAAGATGCTCCTGTGGGAACTCTGCCATCTTTTGCAAGCTCCCCTTGGAGTCGGGTGAGCGCAACTGATGCTAGTTGACTCGGATCCGCTCCCAAGCTGTAACAAAAAACAAAATTTATTGATGACACAGATGGTGAAAAGGACAAGATATCTTTCAAACACCCCATCATGGTATAACCCATCAGTATGATCGGTTACTTCCATGAGACCTTGTCTTCGGCCAAGTCAACTTCTTAGTGTAGTATTAGTACACTTATTATGGGTGATAAATTAGCAATAACCTTTTCTAGGGGTGCTAACAGCTTGGTCATATAGTACAACTAGATGACAAATGATACTATTTCCATTTGAGCTACAGAACAAACAATTGGAGGCTTGGAACAATTGTCTTTATGTATATAAAAGAACATGCATTAACAGGATGATCTCAATATATGATTTACCGACTGGCTGCATAGGTGATTATTTGATCAACAGATGGTAACACAATGGATAGAATGAACAATTTTGAGGTAAGAAATGAATAGTAAGTTTCTGGACAGAATCGGAAGAGGTTGTGACAGCTACTACCTCCTGAGGAGACTGTTGGTGGTGGGATCATCGAGGGTGAAGAGCGCGAGGGCGAGGTGCTCCGGGGAGATGAAGCTGCAGCCCATGTTCTTGGAGAACTCCACGGCCACCTCGAACACCCGCTTGCAGCTTCCGGAGAAGGGCACGTCCGTATCAGGCCCCGAGCCAGACGGCGACGACGACGCGGCCGCGGCCGCGGCCGGGTCCTGGGCGCCGATGCCGCGGCACTCCTCGCGCGCGCGCTCGATGTTGATCCCCGACGAGAGGAACCCCCCGGACGAGCGGTCCTCCGCGACGAGCCCCAGCAGCAGGTGGCGCGGGGCCACGGCGCCCTCCCCGAGCCCCCGCGCCTCCCGCTGCGACAGCACGACCGCCTCGACGGCCCGCTCCGTGAACCGCTCGAACACCGCCCTGATCACTCCCCCGCCGCGCCGCGCCCGCCGCGGGGCCTGCGCGTGCGCGGTCCTCGCGGCAGGGCGCAGCGGGTGCGCCAGCACCACCGCCCTCCCGGCCCCCGCCGCGCCCCAGTACCGCGCCGCCGGCGCGACGAACCTCCGGGCGACGCGATCCCCGGCGAGGACGGACGACGAGGACGAGGTGGAGCAGCAGCACACCTCCATCGTCGACGATTACCGCAACAGCAACGACACTATCTTTACCCGCCCTATTAATCAACGTTATTACGTGTCCTTGTACTCGTCTCAACGTACCAGTCTACTGTCCACGTATCTACTTGGAGGCTCGGTGAGCGAGCGAATGAATAAAGCGAGGAGGAGGAGGAAGAGGGGGCCTAAAAGCAGGGGCGGATACAGGGGCCTAGTACCGAAAGCCCATTAATTTTTTTTTTAAAATTATTAAAAAATAATTAGAAACAGAGACTTAATTTAAGATCAGTTGGTCCAGCCCGGGGCTTAGACCTGGGCCGACTCCGCCACTGCCTAAAAGTATCGCGCGTGGCGGAGGCGGAAGGGAAACCGGAGTTGGAAATAGCGACTAGGAAGTGTGCGTTCGGGGGAGGAAAGGGACGTCCCAGTTCTACCGCGCCGGCTCCGCACGCCACGCAACCGCGGCCGAGGCGGTCAGAAGGCGTGGCGCTCCGTCCGACTGCGATCGCGGCCGGCGGGTGCCGCTGTTTCGGCCGTTTCTGGCCTTGCCGTGCCGCGGCGCGCGCGGGCTTTCGCTACGTACGACCGGCCGGCCGCGCACGGTCCCGGTGGTCAGCTGCTGCTGCTGCGCTCGCTCGTTCGTTCGTTCGACCGCGCGCGGCTGATGATTCACGACGTCATCACCACATGTCCGCGCGCGACGTGGCCGACGAACCGACCTCTCACTCTCACCCGTCCTTGTTGCCGCGCGTGCATGCTGACCGGAAGCTTCCGCCTCCGTTACACGTGTGTAGAAACTAGTTGCAACAATTAAGCACTCTTCCAGTATCTTATCCTTACCGATGAGATGAGAGCAGAGCAGAACAAACCGGGGCAGGGGTACTTGTTTGCTTCTTAACTCTCCACTGATACAACACAAGTGTGCGTCCCAACGGACTTCTGAACCGCCCGTAACGAACGAACCAAGGTGTACAAACAAACAAGAACCAGAAGTATGTCTACGGTTATGGGTGATAATGGGTTTGTGTTGGTCTAGGTTTTAAATTAGATCGATTCAAAACTGTAAATGTATTTGATTCATTTTAGATCTATAGCTGTTTGGACAAGATCATTGGACTAGACTTGTATTTTACTTTTCTCTTCTAAATCGCAGTATTGCACGTATTATGTATTAATTCTGGTCACATGTACATGAATATTGTGCATGTAAATGGTTTGGATCAAGATCGAAAACTTTATTCGGGTCTAAATTGTATATAGGCTTATTAGTTTTAGATTTGAACTGAACTAGATTAAAGAAACAACGATTTAAATTTAGATCAAACTTGCACAACCTTTAGGTTTTAGCCCATTATCACCCATATCTACGGTACCATACATCTCTTTTCTTTTTTCCTTTCGCGACTTCCGTATTTAATTACAGGGTCAGGGGATGAGATAAATATGGCGGGTCGGCGTCCATCGTGCTCAAGGGCTTCAAGGCACTTGAGCCGTACGGAAGCAAACACCTGCGCCGGGCATACGAATCAAGCTTGGTCGGATGCATGCCGTACATAAGCAGTCGCAGACATCACGAAACAAGTCTAATAACAATGATTAGAGTAGTCCTATTGATTACTAATGCTTTGACATGATTAATTATACGATCGACGAGGTTAATTTCATTGTCAGTCGACGACCAGGTCGCGAGGGCAAGTGCGTTTGCAGACGGAACGCAACAAGGCGGGAGGAGTAAGCTAGCTAAGCTAACACATGCAATGACGTGCGGAGGAGGGCGAAAGAAACAGGCAGCTTTTCCCTACACGACTTGTCGTTACTCTCTCTATACGTACTTCAATGGCAAACCAGCCTTTTTTTTTATTTTTTCCATTTTTTTTTCTTTTTTTAGGTTCAAACACACTATTTCTCTATTCCACTCGGTACGTTTCTTATCACCTCACCTCGGCTACTTGGCTATATTTTCCTCAAAGATATTTTTCTCTTGGAGAAAAGCCATTTTTCCAGAGCTTGTTATCCAGTATCCGATCGAGGTGTGCCGAATCAATTTTGTTCTACCAACGGTCTAATCACGCCGTGGTACGCAATGAAACATCAGTTTTGAAATTTGGCAAACATCCATTTGAAATTTTAAGTTCAAATTCAATTTGTTTTACAAGAAATGAAAATGGAGTCAACTTTGGCAAACTATAAGCTCAAAGAAAATGAAGAGGATAAAACTACTTTTCATATAAAATTTCTCTCTTCCGTTTCTCCTATCGGTTAGGCGTGAAATTTTAAAAGGGTGATTGATACTACTACCTCATAAAATTTTTAGGGTTTTTGTAAAAAGAATTGTTTGAAAATCACGACTCTACGTGCTCAGACTATCTCCAGCAATTTCCCTTCATTCCATTCCCTTCCCTATTCCCTTCCCCATATTCATTCCCTTTATTTCCTACCATCTCCAGCAACATCTCCTCAAGGGATTTGTGAAGGGATTGGAGAGAAAATCCCTTTCTAAAGGGATTCACTGTTTGAATCTCTTCCGAAGGGAATCCGCTGGAGCACTTGGGATCTATTCACGAAGGGATTTTGGAGGGGAAGGGAAACTGTTGGAGATAGTCTCATGTCGGTTGTTTCCCATTAGAATTTTGACTGAATGACTGCACGTGTGCCACTGGGTCTTTTTTTTTTTTTTTTCTCTTATCTTCTTAGATGAAGCTAGTGGGTGAGTCCAAGCTTCGGCCTTTGGGCATTGGAAAGCGGGCCTAGCTACCTGGGCTAAAGCCCTCTCGAGCGAAATTCTCCGGACTCTCTCACCTCCCTTGTCATAAAAGAGGGGGTTGGCCAATTGGCCTTTGGTTAGTTCCAGTACAGGCTAAGGACTTGGCTCATTTCCATTGGTCCTCAAACAGGCTAGAGCCAGGCCCAACTCAACTGTGTCCAGCGCATTGCAGAATAAAGGGATGTTTGGCAGGGCTCCAAAATCTGACGGAGGTATTCCTAGTTTCATCAAATCTCATCAAATCTGTGAAATTAGAGCTGTAGGTATATTAAAAGTGTTTGGATGTATCGTTTTGTTTACATTTTAAACTAAAAATATAAACTTAATTCACTTTATTTTAACCTACAAATTTTAGATTTGAAATGGAACTAGGATTTAGAGTTCTGCCAAATAAAACCAAATAAAACCTAAGTAGTACCTTTTTCTCTAGTGGCCTAATAGAAGGACCATTTTTTGGGGCATGAACGCCTGATGATCAGAAGACCATTGGATTCCAGGCCACACCAATACACCATATGCAGATATGCTCCATATGATTGGCTAGCTGGGGAGCTCGATCGAAACTGTACAATTTACACCGCCCACACGACCGATCATGCAATTCCTGCGTTGCTGGGCGAGATGATGACGACATGGCTGCAATTTGCGAAGCCTGAGGCCTTAATCCTTCAGGTTCATTAGATCAGTAAAATCACGCATGGAGGCAATCGGCGATACATTCTCGGCGAAGCATGCACCCTAGGAACCAGGAAGGAATCAATGTTCTCTTGGTTGTCTAGCTTCCGGTGGAGTTCCTCAAGCCTGCAGGATACTAGCAAACTTCATGAATCGACGTTTAATTATCCAGTGAGTTCAGCCATGAGGCATGATTTTTCTTTTCTTTTTTTGACGAAGGTTGTTTTTCGTCCATGAGGCATGGTGTTCAAATAATTGTTTAAGCTTGTTCAACTGTTATAGTATAAAATATCTGGATTAGCCGTACAAAATCATATAGGTAGCTAGATTTATATCGGAAAAAAAACCCTCGTAGTATCCCACAAATACATTACAATTCAAATTGATGGTTAAAGTAGTATTTTGTAAACCCCATATATATATATATATATATATATATATATATAAAGCTTATAGCATATTTTTTAGAGTTGATGAGAAAAAAGAGAAATAGACTTAAAATTTTCAAAAAAAAAAAACATCTAGCCATTATTGTGTGGACCCCAACTAAGTTGAACTATAGTATTCATTGCATGTTATTATTTAAAGAAAAATATTTATCTATCTATCTAGCAGACCAGGGTACAACGGCTTATATTAAAAGAAAGAGTTCATGCCAAGTATAAAAAACAATAGAAATTCGGAATAAAAAATAACAAGAAATCAAACATTTGATCTTCATATGAACTCTAAATTTAAATCCGTACATAGTTAAATTTCGAAATAAAAATTAGCATCTAGATTTGTACATGAATTCTAACCTAAAACTAATATTTGAAATTAAATAAAAAGTAACAATAAAATTAATGGCTTGCATTAGACAAAAGAGTCCATACCTGTAACACCCTTGCCCAAATTTGCTAAAAGCCCAGCCCACCGTGGGGCCACAGTGGGCCCACACATGCATAGCACCCCCACTTACATTTTTGTTATTGTTTCGTGTAAAAGGGTTAATTTGGAGGTGCTATATTCGGATTCAGCAGGCATTATATACTATCACAACCCACTTTTTACAAGCAATATGGACCAATCCCATGACCGCTCCACATAGGCCTTCATATTAACGAGACGAGGTATTATACTCACTCCCTTAAGGGATGAAGCCCTCGGCAGCACACCATATGCATGGCAAATACCCAGAACCACACTCGGTACAAGGGCATGTGTCCAGTGTAGGCACATATGTCATGTCGTGTGGCCACTCCGGGCCCACATGTGCCATATGCTATATGCCCACACCCCTGTTTTGTACACGCCCACGCAACGAAGGTTGATGCACTGATACCATCTATATCACACACTGGCCCAAATTCGCTCAAAACCCAGCCCACTGCGGGGTGGGCTCACGTATGCATAGCACTCCACTTACACTTTTATCCTCGTTTTGTATAAAAGGGTTAACCCGAATGTGCTATGTTTGGACCCAGTAAGCATTATATATTACTATAACTCACTTTATACAAGCAATATGGGACTAATCCCACAAGCGCTCCATATGGACCTTTACATTAACAAGCCAGTGTATTACAATACTAAATATAATAAAAATGCCAGAAATTTCAGATTAAAAAAAGGATAACAACCATTTTACTTTTATACAAACTCCAAATTTAAATTTGTACATAACTAAAATTCAGAATAAAAATTAGCAATTAGATTTGTGTACAAATTCTAACCTAAAACTTGTGAGACCCCGGATCAGCTATCCAGAATCTCCTGTGTATTTCCGTACTAGTCCCAGATCAGTAGCTAGTACACACAGTCACAGTGATACATCATTGCCGAACAAAACGAAACTTGTAATGTAAATATTCAAATATGGGCCACATGGCCACTTATTACAATACTCGGTCCAACGACCGGACACTCAAAACAATGAAGCAAAGAAAGCAACGAGCGAACGCCACAACGCCACAAAGCATTTACTAGGAACGCAACTAGTCCTCCTGGCAATCCTCCTCGAAGAACTCCTCTTCTTCCTCAAGATCTTGATAAATTTACGATGATTACAATGTTGGTGTAGCACGTGAGTACAAAAGTACTCGGCAAGTCGAGAAATTATGATCATGAGGGCTTTCCAAAGGAAGCTTAAAAGGGTTTATTTGCATAAAGCCACATTTGATTAAATCATACTTAAGTAATAAATTTCATAAAGCATATTTCACAACTCTTTTAATAATTGAATTATTTATATTGTAGTGAGGTTCTATCCACCATCACTAACATAAAGGCTCTATCCGCCAACAGTTTAAAGGAACAAGGTTAATCATGTGACTCCATCCGTCAAAGGTAAACAGGTTCTATTCACCTGGTTGGCTCTTTCCGCCAAACAACATTCGAGAGTTCTAACCACTCCCGAACCCCAAAACAAAACACTTTCCGGTTTTAAAATCAAAATCAAAGTCTACCAATATGAAAGCATTCCTTGCTTTGCACATGAATCAGTAGGCACGGATATTAGAATAGTTTTACTCTGCAGAGGTGTACAACTTTACCCACAAGACAAGATATACCCTTGTTGCCATGCAATTAACACACTTCCTTAGGTGTGCCGGCAGGGATATCTTGACAAGGCCGTTACAATGTATCTACCTAGCTAGACCCACCTCACGAGGTTTCACCGTTAGGGTTCCCTCCACCCAGTACAGAAGCCCCCTCTTGCGCCGTGTGAGCAAAACAACATCCACAACAATGCCTCCGTCCGGCTCTCACACAACAACCGAGTGGCGAGTCTAAACTAGGCTTCTACAAATTAGTGAGCCAGGTCGTACCATTATAGACATGTGGTAGTACGGTTATGCTTAAAATGGCAATCATAAGCGTCGGTCCTTATATGACTTGGGGCGGTACTTTGCACAAAAGGATCAAGACTTGATCCGCTTCCACCCGACATTCCAGGCCGCCCAAGTCGAAATCATTTTACTTTTCTTTTATTTTAGAAAACAGGACCAAAATCATAATAATAACTTTCAAATCACGTTTGATAACATTCTTTTTGAATAATCCCACCCATGGGTTGTTTTGGTCGGAAAAGGTCCTAAGCAATTCTACCGTACTACAAAGCAACGGATACCATATAAACATAGGCATGGTATAAACAATGTTCTAGGGTTACAATGGATATGATTAACAATGTCATGGAGGAATCAACAAGTTCGGAATAACTAGCTCTTATATTTGACATATTTAATTAAACATAGCCATGCAACTTTATAAACAATTTTAAATCATTTCGCAAACATAGGAGCAAAGTGCATCAAGGAGACTTGCCTTCAGTTGCGGCGGCGGTGTCGAACTCGGAAGGCTCGGCAGCGAAATCGTGATCATGGCGGGATCGTCGACTACGCATAAAGCGAGGCAACAAATAAATAACAGAAAATAAATAAAATCCAAAAATTATAAAATTAGTACTGGCAGGAAGGTCTTGATTTTAGATGAATTTAGAAATTTGAATGAGGTCAAACGGAGTTCGGATGAGAAAGTTATGAGCTTCCGAAGTTTGAATTTCGAATAAATCGAAAACCGGGAATATTCCGGGAATATTCCCTCTCGGGTTTGACTGGGTCAAAGGGGCTTTGACCGAGCTTTGACTGCGTTGACTGGCTTTGACTGGGCTAGGGGTCTATGACAGTGGGCCCCACATGTCATTGGGAGGGAGTAGCTTCTCCATGAAGCTTGGCTAGTTCCCAGGAGAGAGAGAGAGAGAGAGAGAGAGAGAGAGAAGGAGGTGGTGGTGAGGGTCGCCGGGCGGCGTGGGGGTCGCTGGCATGGCAGCCGGCCGGCATGGCGCGGCGCTGGGCGCGGACAAGCATGGGCACAGGCGGCGGATGGCGGCGAAGCATGGCGGCTGGCGGGCGAAGCGGCCGGCGGCTGGCAGCTGGCGGTCGGCCGGCGTGGGCAGGGGCCCACACGCACCCACAAGCCATGGCCAACAACAGAGAGCTCCACCACAAGAACAGAGAAGGCCAAAAAGAAAAAAAAGAACACAAGCTTTTCCAAAACTTGATTTTTCTCCCAATTTTGCATGGATTTGATCCAAACAAAAAGCTAGGACCTCTAGATAACATCCTTAGGAACCTAGAACCCAAGGAATTGAACCAAAACTCACCGAGCAAGATGAATTTGATGAAAAACCGAGGTCGGCCGAAGTGATGAAAACGCGAAATTGCCGCCACTGGCCGAGGAATCCTGAAATTAACGGATGAATTAGAAGCTAGACCTCCCCACGAACCCAAAGAAACAAGCGGTGAGAAGAATGAACCACCGAGGAGGAAGATATGAGCAAGAACACGAAGAACACGAAGAACAACCAAGTTCGCTTGGTTTTCTTGATCTTGCGGCCGATTGGGTTTGAGAGGCTAACGAAGGGTTACACCAACGGAAAGAGGACTCTTATACGGAGAGAAGAGAGGTGGAATCACGGAACGGGCTAGGAACGGCGCGCAATCTCCAAAAGAGTGGATTTCGGGTTTCTAGCAACCGCTCAAAACCAACGAGATTTCTGCACATTAAGCCCATGGATAGAGAGAGGAGGCCGTTAGGATTCCAACGGATCCGACGGTGATTGATTTGGAGTTGCGTGGAGGGAGTTACAAGGAATTAAAGATAGCTCCCACCATTTTTGTTTGCATGAAGCTTCATCCCCATGCATGGCTAGAGGTTGAAGATGACACTATTCATGTGCCACGTGGCGACTCCTCATTGGCCTCTCTTTACGCAAAAGATTCGCCTAGAGAAAAATAAGGAAAAATGGCCTAAAAATTCGGAAAAATTCCTAGAGCCATTTTGGATTATTTGGAACTCAATGGAAGTGGTTTGGTTGAATTTGGATGATTTTTGTGGAATTGAATAATCGGGCGCGGATCGCAGGCATTAAACAAAAGCCGCGCGAGATAAAATAGGAACGGAGGTCCAAAAATCCGGGAAATGATTCCTAAAATCATTTCGGAATATTTGGAACATTTTAGAAGTGGTTTGGAGATTTTTGGAGCACTTTTGGACTCGGGTGGATTTTAGATGCGTGATCTTGGAAAATCCGATTTTTCCTTGGGAGGGAATTAATTCCCGATTTCGAAGGGGAATGGATGCCAGGTTAATATAAACACCAAAGAAACTCCAACTTTTGAATTTACTTTATTTTAATTAGGTTTTTCTCCAGAAAGCCAAAACGAGGATGTTACAAAACTGATATGTGATATTAAATGAAAAAGAATGAAAATTAACATAAATTTAGGAAAAAAAATAAAAAGGTCATTAACCATTTGATTTTCATACGAACTCTAAATTAAAACCTGTATTGAAATTTGGAATAAGAATTAGATGAAAATTAGTAATTTGATTTATATACAAATTCTAACCTAAAATTGAAATTCAAAACTAAATAAAAAGTAATAACAAAAAATAATAGAAGAATAAAAAATAAAGAAAATTAGGGATTGTTACTTTAACTGCATGCTAAATGAAAAATATAAATTTTAGTTTCATTTAGAATTAAAATATTAGAAATATGCTAATTAAAAAAACAAAATAATGTAAGAAATTTAATTTGTATATATAAATTATTAACTACTATGTAACAAAAGTTGATGATAGGTAGAATATGCTAAAAATTCTCAATAAAAAAGAAAACATTCTGACTCTTTATTCTGTGGACCTCCACAGAATGGAAGGATTAAATGAACGACACATCGACATGTGTTTATTCGGCTATACTAGTATAAGCAATGTGGCGTACGTTTAAAGAAGTATATTAAAAGGAAGAGACAATAGTTGCAATAATAAAATCAAGAGATGATGATATAAATGAGAAGCGTTATGTTATGATATGTATATTGTTTTGCTATGCAAGTATTTAGAGAAGAATGTTTCTGTCACATGTGATAAGTATTGTGAAATAAGTGAGTATACTGCAATAATCTATTTTTTTAAAAAAAAATAAAAAATACAACAATGTATATAAATTGTCAAGTCATTTAAACTGCTACAAATAAACCTCAAGAAAATGAAATGAGAGAAACCGGGAAGAGGTGGGGGGGGGGGGGGGGTGCGGTTAGTCTATATATACCCATCCAGAGGCAGCAGCC
This sequence comes from Rhipidocladum racemiflorum, assembly GCA_036346355.1. Classification (NCBI taxonomy): domain Eukaryota; kingdom Viridiplantae; phylum Streptophyta; class Magnoliopsida; order Poales; family Poaceae; genus Rhipidocladum; species Rhipidocladum racemiflorum. The sequence continues at coordinate 26,165,914 of CM070572.1, forward strand.
CTGTGTGCCAGTGGCAAGTTAGGGGGGAGACAGGCGTTGGCAACGGCTGCAAACAAATTCCCAATAAATCCCATCCCACGTACGATCACAAGTGTTACAAACAGCGACGAGAGAGAGAGAGAGAGAGAGGAGACCAGGAGGGATAGGAATTGCAATAGATCAGAAGTTTGTTACATTTGAACACCAAATCATAGTCCGAATTCCGAAACAAGGAACGCCAAGGGAAGCAACGAAGGAAGACAGTTCCTAAGGCAAGGCAAGGCAAGCCAACGAGTTGCCTTTCCAGTTTCTCCCCCGCATCTTCTTCCAAGTTGTTAATAATATACACGGTGATGGTGGACGGGAATGCAGGGGCATTGCCCGGAGGCGCGTCGTCGGCGTGGTGCCGCAGGCCGAGGAGGACGTCGGCAGCCATGGGCGGCTACGAGCTCGTCAGGAGCGACGACGCGGCCGCCCCGCCCGATCTCGAGTTCGGCGGGTCGCGCGGTAGCGGCGGCTCCACCGGCTGCAAGCCCCCACCCCTGCCGACCCCGCCCGCCGCCCGGCAGCGGCTTGTCTCCCTCGACGTCTTCCGCGGGATCACCGTACTGGTACGTACATTATACAAACAGCCCTGAGTATTTCTTGATTTAATGTCCGGGTTTCTTTTGATCCGCTGCGATGTTAGCGTTGGCATCTGCTGCGCTTTCCCTGTCCATCCTTGTTCCTTTCGACCAACCAGACCATTCATGATTCGTGATGCGTGAACTGTCCGCCGTCGTGTGCCCCATGATTCCTCTGCTGCCCTGGCATGTTCTTGGCTTCTCCTCTTGTTAGCTTGTCTTCTCCCTTCTTCCCTTCTGAGGAGCCCAGCTCTCTCTTTTGTGCAAACTGCGCACCACCTATGCTAAAATGCCAAGTTTAAGGTTGTTCCCTCGCAAGTCACGTATCTATCCATCATCCTCTTTCTTTTGTTCCACTCATAAGGCACGGTAACTTTGCCTTCAAAAAAGAAGAAGAAGAAGACGAAGTGTTCAGGACTTCGATCATCTAGTCACGTAGCTAGCTAGAGACGAGACGTCATGAAGGAAGGAACAGAGGAATCCGAGTCAGGGTCAATTTGGCCAAGGAGACAAAACAGAAATGTGGCAGGGTTGCCGCTTAAACTAATCAAACCGTATTACTTGCCAGCTTTATGCCCGTACGGACGGCTGTGTCTGCCTGTCGTGAACTCGTGATAGATCTCCAGTGCCGAAACTGCAGTGCCCTGCATCGCCATGGATCTATCGAGAGGCTAAGAGCACAACCAGCCAACGCAAAGCACAAATGATCCCGTGAAGTCGCAAGAACTAGTGGAATCATCAGCCCTTAGCTAAATGTAGACCTTTCTTTTCCATAATAACAGTAAGTTTTAGCTCTTCATCTACACAATACGGCAATGGAACTAACCCCTAAGAACAACCATAGTTGGAGCGCTGGAGATACCTTAGAAACTATAGCTCCTAAATAAGGTTGTCGTCAGCAACTGTTAGGAACAAAAGAACTCGAGAAGAGTCTGTAACTTCTGCTGGTTTAATCGAGTAAGATCTGCACGGACGTTTTGCTGTACCATCATGCAGGGACTGCTACGATCGATTAGAAATAATAATTGGGCTAATACGCTAATAGTAGTCACAATTCAACGATTTCACGGATAATCCTTTGTTTATACTTTAGTCACACCATTAATAAGCCTTTAAGCACCTCCCTCCCTCCCCTGCCTCCTCTTGTCTTCCCAGGGCCCTCCATGCACCGTAAGAAGCCTCACTTGGCTGCCTCTGGGAGACGTAAGCGCGTCGCGTGCACGTATATGTGACTTTCTTTTTCTGTTTTTTTTTTAAAAAAAATTATTCTGTAATCGCGGCTCTCGATCGAGTCATGCACGACAAGAAACCCTTTCTATTGTTTCGTGGCTCGCGTCCCTGGGGACGGCCGGTTCTAATTCACTCATGCAAGCTAATCTTAGCAATAAGGTGATGAATGCACTTGCGTATGATTGGAGCGTGATGTATGTGGTAGCCAATGCTGTTTTTCTCACGAATTAATGGCCGGTAGATTTAAAAAAAGCGAAGGGAATAAACCATTTTGGTACGTCAACTTCGGTCCCTGACCTTTTTATTAGTACCGTACAGTTACAATGCTCTGGATGGGGTTCGAACTGAACTCTTGACCAAGAGCTAGATTCTATGGGCACCGCTACTTTGGTCCATCAACTTTGAGTTTGAGGCAACAAGTCAAAATCAAACCTCAGCCGATCATCTAGCAAACACCCTTGGAGAAGCTTAGAATCTGAAACTCACGTGGAACCAAGCAAAAATCCTAGCTAGCCAGGCCCAGGGGGAGGCACATATTCTACGTACGGGTTCTACGCGCAACCGAGCTCAGCTGGGTGGGCATCCTCTTCACTCGACGACAACCCCACGAGACGAGCCGCGACTTTTGCTGATGCTTTCGGCGTAGGACGTCCCTCTCCATCGCCGGTGCACCGTGCCGATCGAATAACCCAACCCAGGCAGCCAGATGTCCAACAGTGACCAATGGACGGTGAACGGAATACCGAATAAAGAACGAATAGTTTAGCTGCTGCTACATGCATGCCTAGGTAATGTATCATCAATTCATCATACTAGCAGTAGCAAGCATATTAGCATCGCCCCATCGTAAAAGAAGAAGAAGAAAAAAGCATACTAGCTAGCTTGTGTTTAGCGGTCGTTCCACCTGTCGCAAAGCCGTGTGGTCGCGAGCTGCATCACCTCCTGTAGGATACGGCTCTTCGCTTTGCTTGTCCCAATTTTTCACCGCTTTGGCTTCGCTTCGCTTTGCTTGGCCTGCAAGCGCGGCAAGCCGACGCGGCCTCCGCCGGCCAAACGCCTGCCGGGTTGCAGGTCTGTGTGCGTGTCTTGAGCAAGAATGGGGATGGCGATGGTGCGAGAGAACAACCTTAAACTCGACATTTTAGCGTATGAGGTGCTCGCAAGTTACTCAGGAGGGAGGAGCCTAGCTAGAGTCCAGTCCACGACGCCGCGACCTCTGATCATGCATGTGCCATAAGTTCGGCGAAGTTTTCGACCTTAACTGATAGCTAGGGGCAGGTTTCAATACTCTAATCGTGAAACAAGCCGGTATAGCTTTGCCTGATATTCCATGGCAACTTATGCAAACCGTGGTTACATGACAGTGAGATACGTACTCACTCGATTAAAAAGGGATAAGCGACTTTAACAAAAGAAAAGGTGTGATTAATTAAGAGCTCTTTTACAGCACACTAAATTCAATATGGACCGTTCATTCTTTTAATATAATAGATCAGATTAATTAATATTTATTTATACTTACTTCGGTAGTAGAATAATAGAAATAGAACTCTTTTACAGTGGATTAAAATCAACATAAACTGTCCATGTCTTTGAATCTAATGGTTGAAATCAATTTAGATCTAGTTATACTATCGCCTATAGTATTGGTAGTAAAATTCAGAAAGGGGTAAAAGAGTAAAAAAAATTCTATCATGCTATTTGTCCTCTACGGTAAAATACGTTTTATGATCCTGATGAATGGCAGATGAATGGATAAGAAGCATTTGAAGACCATCAGGTATTCGGTGAAATCAAAACTGTGAACGAATTAGGAAAAATCTAAAATACCTCTGATGAATAGATAGAAAAAGCCTAAAATACCCTTGAGAATGGATGGTTAGATTTAATTTTTACTACCACTATTTAGTACATACGTTATCCACTGTAAAATTTCTCTAAAAATACCCTTAGCAAATAAATAGCTAAATCTGATCTCTACCGCACAAGCGCATATAATATACTGAAAAATTTCTCATTAATTACCGCTGAAATGACCATTGCCGAGAGGCCATCGCGACACCACCTTTCTGGCTTCGGCTCTACTGATTGCTTCTTTTATTCTTTATTACTATATATCGTGTCAAGTACCCATGTCCAGATTATCTGTATGCCATGTCCTACAAGGCTACACTACTAACTGTAGCTAGACACGAACTAACTCAAAAAGTTTACAAAAAAAACATCATCTAAAAATCCTGGAATTGTGCTGCATTTGTGAGATGAGCAGCAGCCGGTCCATACGTAATCCAATGAGGAGACGTTAACACCCCAACTAAGATGCAGTGCACGTACGATTCATTTCTGTCCTAGACAATGCTATCCAATAAATAGCGCCGAATAAATTGTGAATTGACAGCCATTTAAGGGCATGTCTAAACCGTATTTACACATGTCCATGTGCCCGGAGTAGTACTAGTACTCTTCCACTGCTCCAGCAATGTATGTCCTGCACTGGCTTGCATCAAGGTCAAATGCACGCGCTAACTTGGCAAGAACAGAAGTTCAGAAACAGGGGAGAAAAGAGCGTGCACGGAAGGAAACATCGCAACAGCGATCTGTACTAGCCAAGAAAGGCATATAGCCATTGAATTTGATGGAGACTTTAAGCTTTTCAAGACGATGGGAGGACATGTAGCACGGCGAAAGATTTAATTGGACACTAGTAGCTGCAGCGCTCGGTTTACTGACCCCGCACACGGTTTCCGTCCCGTCCCGGTTCCTTTCACCCATGCGTAGGCTTCAGCTTTAGCTTTCTCCTTTCCATGGCAGTGATCTCTTGATTGCTTTGCAACAGATCAGTGGGAGCTGGTCAGAGATTACTTGGAAGACATATGACATATCCACCTAAAAGGTTGTGGGATCATGGGATACAATCAATGCCGGAGCCAGCCATTGTGCAAGCTTCGGGCTGGACCAGCAGTTCTAGACCGATATGCGTTTTTAAGTGTTTTTTAAATGATTATTTATAGCCTTTTTATCTTAATTCTCGGGCTATGATCTGAGATCCGAGTTGCCCGAGGTCTGACTCCATCCTTTGATACAATCTTAATCAACAAGAATTATCTCGGCGAAGAGGGTGAACAACCCTTTAGAACCTATTTAGAATTCATGATTTTTTTGTAGATTCCTACAAAAATTATTATTTTTTCATGTGAAAATGTTGCATTCTAAACGGGGCTTTCAAAATGTGGGCGATGGTATTTAAACCTTCATACTATTCATTGGCACAAAACAGGTGCTGTGCCGGTTGGTCTAGCGGTTTGCAGTGCGTGTGCATGCATTGTTGCGGTACTCCAATTCGGTTCAAATTTTAATGTACCAACATGACTTATCTTGGGGAAAAAGAGGTCCATATGGAATCTATATAAAATTTTCTCAATTCATGCATGAATTGAACTGTTTTCTAGGAAAATCATGTGTTTCAAACAAAGCTTTCAAAATGCAGGTGGTGGGATTTAAACCTAAGGGCTCATTTGGAGCACAGGAATTTTATAGAAAATAGTTCATTCTTGCAGAAATTTGAAAATTTCTCACGTTGTAAACAAGACTTAACCTTAACACTATTAATCGGTGCGAACAGGGTGCCGTGCCAGTTGGCCTAGCTGTTTGCGGTGCGCGTGCATGTATTGCCGCGATACCTCCAAATTTGATGCAGATTTCAATCTATCAATGGTAGGAATGGGACATTTTAGTTCTCTTGTCCAGGGTTAACAATACCGTTTCAAGCTCGGATTTCGACGACCGGCGGTATTGAAATTCACAAAAACCGCTCAAAATTTGTTGAAAACGAATGGTTGGAAAGTCAAACGATTTGAAATCTGATCAAACTGACGAGTAATTTTCGTGGTTTTTGGATGAAAGCTTCTAAAAAAAGCTCGAATTTTGAGCGATTTCTGGCAAAAAACCGATGATAGTTGAAAAATGGAAATTTTAAAAACATAAAGAAAATTGCAAAAAAAATCTTGTAAATTTGTAAAAAGCCATTAAAGGTCATACCATCTTCAATGTTGTCGTAGAGCATCTAATTCACCAAACAAATCACAACATTTAGCATTAGCATTGTTTTTCGGGCAACAACATTAATGATCTTTTTGTCCTGATCGTACTGTGATGTGCTAAGTGACATTATCTTTTATTTTTGTTTAGCTTAAGCCTAAAAGCCGAGATGTTTAACTTTCTGAATTGAGTTTCAGTATAGGAACATGAAATGATTGCCTATATATTTAGTGTACCACTATTTTTGTTATACCGGTTATACTCAACAGAAAGACTAGCTTAAGCTTGCTATATTTTGTGAACAATGGGATGTTTTGTGTTCTGTTCGAACAGGAGCTCTTTAACGTCAAATTAGCATTATCATTTAAAGATCGGTCATTCATAAGGAAATCAATCAATATAATTGGATTATTTACTAATATAGCCTTATCAGGTTATTAATAGACGTGTCAAATAATAATAGATAAGTAAAGATAAAATTCAACGTTAATTTAAAAATATAAGAAAATAATAATGAAACGAGAAGTTTTGGTAGTTCATGCATGCATACAACGAGAAGTAATCTTTTCAATGTTGGATAACATTAACATATTAATATACTATAGTAAGATAATTTTTGTGCATACAAATATCGCTACTTGAACAAATAGTACCATTTTTGGGTGGCGTCCATTGCTACTAAATACACTTCAACAAAAATTATTACTAAAAATAATTGAACAAATATTGCTACTAAATATAATTGAACAAATATTGTTACTAAAATATGCTAAACTAAATAATGCTGCTTGACAAACTTGAACAAATATTGCTACTAAAAATACTTCTAATTTCTCTTTTTTTCGATTTTCTAACTTTTATATTTTGAATGGCTCAAAAACACCTCCAAACTTCATTTTTTTTCAAAAAAATATTCATGCCAGAGGTCATTAATTTATTAATATTAATTTTAGAAATTTTTTGGATAAAGTTTTTCAAAATTTTAAATTTAAATTTGACCAGTAAATTGAGTGGTTCTACTTTTCAAATTGAAACGATACAAACGTTTTTTCTCAATTTTTGAAACCCTGCTGTTGTCGTTTTCTCTGGCTGACAACCAGGAGAGCAAAACGTCTCCATGCCTGAACCGGGAATCCAAGAACGTCTCTGCTGCCTACTGGGCTAATCCGTCCATTGATAGAGTATGCGTGTCGCTCTTCGAGGCAAGAGCAGCAGTAAATCTGGGGCATGGCGATCGAATCCGATGCCGTCCTATCACAATGTGACATGTTGCCATCGGAATCCAAATCCGGTGAGATTTCGGAAATCTTAGTTGAGATTTCGAATTTCGGACCCTTTAACATCATAAATCTTGACCGGGTAAAATTTTTTTTAAAAAAAATTAAAATGCTATAGTTCCATCCAAATCTCGGCGAGATTTCAGTGATTTCAGCTGAAATCTCGGGTATTTTCACCAGATTTTTAATTTTTTTAGTCGGATTTAATTAGATTTAGGGTCAAGATCATCAACAAAAAATTACAAAAATTTTCGATGTATTTTTGACCATTTTTCGGTTGGTTCAATTGGATTGAAATCTCGGTGATTTCGACCGAAATTTCGGATTTCTCGATTGAAAAATGACCGAATTTAAAATTTGATTTTTAGATTTCATTCAGATTTTGTTAGGAATAACGTGTGCAAGGAGGCAGATATGCTTCACTTCTCACGTCCGTTCGTTCCACGTTTGGTTTAAATTAGCATGGGAGTGATGGTTAGTTGTGCATTACCCACATATTAGAGGATAGAATAATGTAATACACCATCGAAGCGTGGCATCAGATCTGTTGGTACTTTGGCATTTTCTTTCCAGGATTTGCTCTCATGGAATTGCGGCCTAGCTATATGAGAAGTTTTTTCGAAACTGACTAGCTAAGTTGGGAGTTGTATATTCTGAAAATGCTTCATTGCTGTTTAGGCACTGGAAACAATTAGCTTGTAATTGTCCTTACAAATTACAGATTCTCGCGAAAATGCCTCGATGCAGTCATCTATGATTTTCTTGTATAAGAAAAAGAAAAGGAGAAGCGTCCATGAGATATATTTGGCTAACTGACACATGTCATGGCTACTTTCCTTGTTGCAGCTTATGATCGTCGTTGATGTTGCTGGAGCGTTTCTCCCAGCACTGAGTCACTCTCCATGGGACGGCGTAACGATTGCTGATTTCGTCATGCCATTCTTCCTTTTCATAGTTGGGGTCTCTCTAACACTACTATACAAGGTATAATAATTAAACTACTGAGGTCACCGAGGTTGTCCTTTCCAGCTAAACAGTAGCTTACAGAACATGTTCCAAGTTAATTATGCCACTGTGCAGAGCGTTCCGGACAAATTGGAGGCGACTAAGAAGGCTCTACTTCGTGCCCTCAAGCTGTTCTGCCTTGGTCTTGTCCTGCAAGGTATTAAACCATGGTGAATTCATTTTTTTTAAAAAATTTTTTGGGAGCAACCATATTACACTGTGAAGGATCGTTGACGCTAAATACCAAATCAACACACTGACACGAGAGATACAATTTCAGCTTATGTCCTGCTACATTATGCAGGTGGTTTTTTTCATGGCGTCCATAGTCTCACTTTTGGTGTTGATCTTACAAAAATACGGTTGATGGGTATACTTCAGGTATGTAACATTCTTATTTATTTTTTTTAGAAAAGAAAAACTTCAGACCATATAGAATTATAGATCATCTTCGTGGGTCTAGTACGAAAACGGAAGACACAGGTCATTTCAGATTATCATATGATGTGTTCTTTGTTGCAGAGAATTGCGCTAGCATATTTTTTGGCTGCAATCTGTGAAATTTGGCTCAAGGGGGATGGTGATGTCGATTCTGGACTTGATTTGCTACGGAGATACCGCTACCAATTGTGAGTTCATACCACAGTTATCCCCATTCTTTGTGGATTTTTTTACCCTCATTAACGGTCATTAGTTAAACTGAATTCTCAGTACTCATATTGGCGGATAGCAAATCATATGCCAATAGACAAAGTGACAAGATCATTTGAGCGTACTTTGCTCTAATTTACCGTGTTGAGATATTTACTGGCCATTCCATCATCCTCTTCTACTTGCTGCACTTTTTCAGTTGTTCTAGTAACTAGGAGTAGCATGAACAACAATTTACATGGTTTTTGAGTTCTTACATTTCTAACATGTTATTCGTTGTTCTGCTAGGTTTGTGGGGTTGCTACTCTCAACCATGTATACTGTTCTTTTATACGGTATCTACGTTCCAGACTGGGAGTACCAGATATCAGGTCCTGGTTCCACAGAGAAGTCATTCTTTGTAAGTTTCACTGCATTTTTTTAGCTCTTTTACAGTGGATTAAAATCAATATAAGCCATCCATTCCTTTGAATATAATGGTTGAGATCAATTTAGATCTAATTATACTACCACCTGTAGTATTGGTAGTAAAATTCAGAAAGGGGTAAAAGGGTAAAAAATTCTATCATATTATTTGTCATCTACGGTAAAACACGTCCTGTGATCCTGATGAATGGATAAGAAGCTTCTAAAGATCATCAGGTATTTGGTGAAGCCAAAACTGTGAACAAATTAGAAAAATTCTAAAATACCTCTGATGAATAGATAGGAAAAACCTAAAATACCTTTGATTTCTACTACTACTATTTACTACATACGTTATCCACCGTAAAATTTCTCTTTTTTTCCTGCTTAAAATGTTCAGTGTACAACACAAAACTACAGTGTTGAGTTTCTTGTTTCACTGAACACGTCAGGTGAAATGTGGAGTAAGAGGACACACTGGGCCAGCTTGCAATGCAGTTGGGATGGTTGACCGTACAATCTTAGGGATCGATCGTCTCTATAGACGACCAGTTTATGCGCGTACAAAGGTACAATATGATGCAAGAGCTCGCACTGATGTTTCCCGCTCCTTTGTTCACAACTTTCAATCATTATTTTTTTCTTTATCGCTGCAGGAATGCAGCATGAATTATCCGGAAAATGGCCCCCTTCCACCTGATGCTCCATCATGGTGTCAAGCTCCATTTGATCCTGAAGGTCTCCTTAGGTCAGTAACTAACTTTTGCACCTTTGACATAATCTTGCAATGCAAGTTCTTCCAACTAACTGTAAAAGTGTTAGTTCTGACCATCAGTTTTTTCTGCGCTTATCAGCTCTGTTATGGCGATTGTCACATGCTTGATTGGGCTGCAATTTGGACATATAATCATACATTTTGAGGTATAATACCGACCATTGTTAATATGTTACTAGATCCGAGCATTTCTTCTTGTGTAGTAGTGAAATGTATTCTGAATTTTTTCCCTTGGGCTAAATTGGCCTGCAGAAACACAAGGGAAGAATCATCAATTGGCTAGTCCCTTCCATCAGCATGTTAGCACTGGCATTCTCAATGGACTTCGTTGGTAAGAGTTTACTAAACACTCATCTGCCACATGTACCTTGTTCCTAAATCCTATGAACATGAGATTGACCAAAAGTTTTCCATGATTCGTTTCAGGAATGCGTATGAACAAGCTGCTATACACTATAAGTTACACCTTGGCTACTGCTGGTGTTGCCGGGTTCCTTTTTGCTGGAATTTACACCCTGGTCAGCCCTCTTAGACCCATGAAAACCTATGCCAATGCTATGATGTTATCTATCATCAACTTTGAACTCTGGAACAAGTGAAAAACTCGTGAGAATCCTTCAGGTGGACGTGTATGGATTCAGAAAGCCCACCATCCCCATGAAGTGGATGGGGAAGCACGCGCTGATGATATATGTGCTAGTGGCATGCAACATCCTGCCCATATTCATCCATGGCTTCTACTGGAGGGAGCCCAAGAACAACATTGTAAGTTGGACATCACGAAACTTCATAGCTTGCAGATTTCACTGGACACTGCAAGTAACTTTCGTGTTCTGGGGCACCTAATAATGTATTTTTTTTGTTCTCGTAAACAGTTGAAGTTCATTGGAGTTGGGGCATGAAGCCATGATCTTTGGCCCAACGGTGATTAGGGCCACATACATTGGTGTGTAGATTTTAGGCTTAAATTTGGACAGTGAGAGTATGGAGAAGAAATCGTTCAGGCCGATTTTTCCTGCGTGGTCGGAGCATGACGTTGTTCAGCTTGTGAGCTGCCTATTCGACCAGCACTGCTGAACAATGGTTGTTGCCACTTGCCACACGCCAGTGTGTGTATCCTCCCTAAGCTCTTGTACATGTTAAAGATGCTTATGTATATGATAACACTGTGATTCAGACGTAATATAGTGCAGATTTTAACAGTTACTCCAGGAAGACTAACAGCCACTAAGAGCAACAGTTGCAACATTTTGTATTCCCATTTTGCTTAGACGCTGAAGATTAGCTCTAAAGCTCTTGAAATAGTCTGTTCAGCTTAGAAGAATGCCCTCACTTTGGTCGAAGCAAATCCGTGCAAGAGGATCGATTCCCTTTGAACTGTTGAAAGGATGTTTAATTAAGGCACCTGCAAGGTCCTAAAATAGAGCTGTTCCAGACTTCCAGTAATCAAGATACTACTACATGAACTCTAAAAGAAGGTTACCTTCATGTAAAATTCTACATCAAAATTCAAGTGTATTTTTTTTTATCAAATACCATAAGGCCCATAAGCCACAATGTAACATTACAAATACAAAAAGGCTTAAATGTAGAGTCCTGACTCTCAAATCAAATCCCAAAACAGAAGGCTATCTTTTCTATACAGAAAAGTAAAATAGTTTATTTTTATTGAGATATTTTTATCGAGTCAGTCAATACATTCATGGAGCTATCTCGATATGTGATACAAAATTTTACAAGAGTAGAACACCAAGCTAGCAGATCATTCATCATTACATCTCAAACTTTAGTTCCCTAGCCTCATGAGCACTTGCACCGAAGAAAAGGAGACTGGGTGGTCACTAAAATGAACATTCTACTCATCATGCAGGAAGAGAAATGGATCGTGCAAACAACGCTGAAACTTTTTTTTTGACGGGGAACAACGGTGAAACTGCATCCACCATCTAATTCCTTTACAACCTAGCAATCTTTGAGGTAATTAGCTGGTCAACGACACCAGGATCAGCAAGAGTGCTGATGTCACCAAGTTCATCCAGCTGCTTTGAGGCAATTTTGCGCAAAATTCTGCGCATAATCTTGCCACTCCTGGTTTTAGGAAGTCCTGGTGCCCAGTGGATCTTGTCAGGAGCTGCAAACGCCCCAATCTGCCACATAAGACATGATAAATCATATTAAGATAAATGCTTTCTGATTAACTATGTTCGCATCATAGAGAAACATATGAATAAACAGAAACAATCAGCATGGAAGGAGCCAAGATGAGAAACAATATTTCCAATAGGTTTAAGATTAACTGCTTTTGCCTATGTTTTTTTTGATAGCCATGTTTCTTTTGATGTGTTTTTCAGTTCTAGTCAACATAGGGTTCACACTGCTTGCCTGAAGAATGTTCATCTATGAGTGTTAGGTGTTAACTACTTTGTCTGAACTACAAGCTGAGTCATGATAGTTTATGCTCCGATTTGTCACTTGTTCCAAAAAAAGTTTAAAAATGCTGAACAGATAAGTTTAAGCAGCTTAGAGATACATTTGACATCAAGGTAGAATTTTCATATTGATATTCTTACTCTGCTTTAGAATGCAAGACATACAAATCTAAAAGCACTATAGAGGCCAACCAACCATGTATAGCAAATGAACGTCCAAAAGTATTAAGAAAATACCTGGTTGCGGACTGTCATTATGAGGCTTTTACAAAGTTCTTCACTATATGGAACACCATCCACCAAAGTCACAAAAGCATATATTCCCTGACCTTTGACCTAAAGCAGATAGTTTATTTATTGATTGAATTACATATATGATGGGATACCAAGGACAATAAAGGAGAAGGAAAGAGATGAAAATAGCAGTGGACCATACCTCATGCTCAATACCAACAACAGCAGCCTCTGCACATTGTGGATGTGAAACCAAAGCAGACTCAACCTCTGCTGTGCCAATTCGGTGTCCACTACATATTCGGAAGAAGGGCAAGACAGTTATAACTTGAAAATTTTGCAACCGCAAAATATTGAACTAAAAACAATCAATAATATGAACCAGATAAGTAGTTTACCTGACATTGATAACATCATCTACTCTTCCAGTTAACCAATGGTAACCGTCTTTGTCCCTGACACGCAAAACTATTTAACTAAATAGTTTGGAAAAGTAAACCATGATGTCACTCACAATACACCTGGGTCTCATACATATTAGAGGAAGACTTTTGATAAGTTACCTTCTGCAACCATCACCAGTAAAATAGTAGCCAGCAAATGGCTTGAAGTACGTGGTCTCATATCTATCATGATCTCCATAGAGAGTCCGGAAGGCTCCAGGCCATGATTTTTTAATGCAAAGATATCCACTGCATTCTCCTTCAATCTCCTGCCCTTTCTCATCAACAATGACTGGCTGTAAACCATAGACAACAATGACAGAATTAGAGAGATGGTGGGATCATATATCTTCACATTTCATAGACAAATTGTGTTTACCTGGACACCAAAGAAAGGAAAGGTTGTAGAACCTGGTTTCTGAGGAAAGGCACCAGGTAAAGGAGTCATCTACAGAAAACAAGTACCATAGTTCAAATTAAAGTGTTGAAGATCAAATTCACATTATGGTCTGACAAAAAGAAATTTCATGAGAAGTGTAAACTATAAAGAGGCGTTTACCATGAAGCCACCAGTTTCAGTCTGCCACCAAGTGTCTGATATGGGGCATCGTGAGTCCCCAACAACATTGTAGAACCATCTGAAATGAAGTAAAGAATGCACAAGAACAACCTCTTTTATGTGTGTCTGCATAGTAGTATAGTATTTTAACACCTAATAAATGGTCCACGTACCTCCATGCGCTAGGATTAATTGGCTCGCCAACACTTCCCAGGACTCGGAGAGATTTTCGAGAGTAGCGTTTAACATACTGCAAAGGTATATCAGAAAATCAGTAAGAGGAAATATTAATGGCAGATATGCATATGGAAAATGTTAAATAATTAGATTTTAAATGTTATCAAAAACATATCACAGAATTAGCTACTTAAGGGTTTGGTCTTGCAGAAGAAGTGTTTATCATTTAGTCTATTAGTTTTATAAAGTAGAAACAACCAGAGATCATTCCAGTGGATAACTAATAAGAGCTTTTAGCAAGTCAAGTATATCACATATCAAATAGGTAGTGCATGAATCATTGGTGTTACGCTAGGTCCACTGGGCTGTGGAATGCAGATATAAGTAAAGATGCACATAAGCTCCACATCACACTTGCAACAAGCAGTTTTATCCATATTCAGTACAACTAGCTAGTTGGCAAAGGTTGAGGTCTAGTAAACAGAGAACTAAATATTAAACTTCAATGGTTGATTGGCAACCATTTAGCTTGGTGAGTTAGGCTAATATTTCCTTCCCTTTATTAGAGATTTAAAGACAACCAGATTAATACAGACTTGAACATAGTGGGGGTAAAATAATGACATCCAGCATCAACTGTTAGCCTGTTCAGATCACTCTGTAATGTAATGTAACTATATCTTATATGGGAAAAAAAGAGCTCGCATAAAGAATTGTCATGCATACCTCAGTACTATCACGCATGAGTGAACGAATAAGTGTTGGTGCAGTATAGAATATTGTCACTTTGTACTTGTCCACAATGTCCCAGCACCGACCAGAATCAGGGTAGTTTGGAGTCTACATATATGATTCAAAGGAATACTTTAGGAATAGGACAATTGAAAACAAACACCTAACAGAAAAACTTATTGAAGAAAACAAAAATGATGCTTCAATGGATAAACAAAATAAGTGCAAGCAGCCAAGCACCGTACAAAAAATAAAAGTAGACGTTGGTGTAGGTGAACTACTACGAGTTGTCAGACAAGAAAACAAATCAAAATAAAGAAATTAGAGGACATGCCCAAAAACCATTGAACCACAGAATTTGCCTTTTTTTTCATCACATATCATAATTTCACAACATACAGACTAGAAAAGCTTTTAGAATTTTACCCCTTCATAAACGAGAACTGTGGCTCCATTCAGGAGAGGTCCATACGTCACATAGCTATGTCCGGTAATCCAGCCACAGTCTGCAGTGCACCTGATGCAAACAAAACAATGGAATATATAAGGAAACAACAGCTTCTATGAGCAGTTCCCAAACCAGGAACATGTCTATACCGCTCAAAAACCATAAAAACAGTTTTACCAGTATATGTCTGTTGTCTTGTAATCAAATGCATACTTAAATGTTGTTGCAGTGTACACCATATAGCCCCCAGAAGTATGCAACACACCCTACATACATTATATGATATCAATATTTGGGTAATTCTATAATAGGACAATCAATGTAATTAAAAGTACCTTTGGCTTTCCTGTGCTGCCACTCGTGTACAAAAGAAACAAAGGATCCTCTGCATCCACCCATTCCACATCACACTTGGTTGGAAAATTGGTCACAACATCCTGAAAGATATTTGCCCAAGAGATTATTGTAAAATAACATTGCTATTCTCAAAGGATACTCGCTTGCTCTGAAATATAGGATACATATTGATAATATGCACAAGATGCTGGTGAAGGGAGAAACACACACCTGCCACCAAACATCCCTTCCTGCTTGCCATTTTGTGTCTTCTCTCTCCATTGCTGACTGGTTGTCATATGTCAAACAAAGCCCTACTCACCACAACAGAAGTCGACATCAGTAAACTATATATCGGATAGCATTAAATTATTCCTTCATGTGCCTTGAATGAACCACATGCCAGAAGAGCAGTAGCTTTCACTATAATAATATATTGCGGTTTGCATAACTATCTACCAAATGCAGCAATACAAGATACATTTTAGGATGTGTGGACTAACGAATTATAACATCAAAGGCTAAATATTCGTTTAATTGTAATATCTATTACTAATATAGAAAAAGTAAGAGTAGTGTTTTTTTCCCCTATTACCCAGTTTTGTGTACCTAGGAACTTCCTGTCAACTGGATAAACAAGATAACATATGAACATGTTACAAACTAGACTTGGATTTCCCCTCTTCCCTTTTTGTGTCAAACCCAGTAACTTGTAACCACCAATCTATGATACCCGACAGCCACCATTGACAATATATGAATCTGACCCTAATATTCACAGCTTTAAAAAAAAATCCTCCGTAATGGTCTCATCAAATCATATTTTTATTAGATGTAAGTGTGAAATCATGTACTGAAAAATTGGCTTAGAATTGAATTTGCAAAATGTGTTGTTTCAAATAATTACTTGATATGCTTGTGATAGCATGGTAATAGTTTTGATCTTATGCAATGCTCGTGTGAGTAGTTGCATGGACTGATGTTGAGTTAAGTCGTGGACTTGTACTCGAAATTGTTTCTTGTTTGTTCATGTGCAAGTGTTGCTCAAGGGCGAACGTGATCGATGACGGGACTAGAACTAGGTTAATAGAGGAACTGAGGTTCGGGACTAGGTTCAGGGAGGAGTCGAAATCCTAGTGGTCGAGGATGTCATGCCGGACGTTCGGGCTAGAGAACGGTGCACGTGAAGTCTAGTGAGTCACGTGAGTGCGAGTGGGCCGTCTGGCGTCTTGTATGTCGTTTGGGGTAGTTTGCATGTATTGAGCCATGTTGGGCCAAGTGGACATGCATGCGAACTCTTCTATGGTTTACTTCTTACAAATAGGAGGAGTTGTCTCTTGTTTATTTGAGTTTTTTTAGTGCTAAGAGTTGTACTCTTTTGTTGGAAGTACTGTAACCAGACTAGCCAGAAGAAATAAAAATTAGGTTTTCGTCCTTTCGCTAAGCTGCACAAAACAAAGAAAGAAGAGGAAGTCCTCCAAGCGGCTCGGTTAGGTGACAGAACGAGCGGCAGAAGCGGCGCAAAGCTTCGGTGCCACAATACCTTTTTCGCGGTGCTACAGTATACAGTGAATCGCTACAGTGCCGGTGTTACAGAGGTTCATGTTTTCTCTCTCTTCTTTAGAATGTCTGTTTTGATTCTAGATTGATTCATTATTTCATCATAATAATTTTGATTTGATCCAATCAAAAACTTCCTAGGGCATCAAGTAATTGATCTAAAAGGTTTGATTGGTTAATTCCTTGTAGATTTTATTTAATCACGAAATTAGGGTTTAATCAATTTTCGTCATTATTAATATAGCCAACTTGCAAAGCTTATAACTTTCGATCCGTAGATCCGATTGAGATGATTCTTGTTGGATTAGTTTTGAAATTGAATCTAGTTTCTACAGTTCAAATTTCACGTCAATCCGATAGTTGGATCTTCGGGAATTACTGTTTTAGTGAATGTATGTCAATCTGTTTTTGTTGAAAACCAAAGCAATCTTTTATAATTTGTTTAGGGGTGTTTTGAGAATCAAGAAAAATTTGCTTTAGCTTCCGTGCAATCATTCACCCCCTCTAATTGCTACATTAGTCTATATCATCCTACAGTAATCATTTCAAATAAATCCTTTAAAATAAGACTTGATTAATTCTTCTTATAGTCTTTTTTATAACTTCTTTGTCACTATGAGAAAAGTTTACATATAGTAGAAACATAATGGACAAACTAACCCAAGGCATGAAGTCTAAGCATCTAGTTTCATATGAGGTTTGCTTATATGATCTCCTAAAGACATCTTGGTTGACATTCATCAGGAAGAAATAATAAGTTTGACAGAATTACCACCCAAGACCCAGCAGCAGCTGAAAACTGTTTATGCAGGTACAGAAATCGGATCATAGTGCATACCTACAGATACTCCATTCTTCTCGCTTTCAAACAGAGCTGCATCAACTATATCTTTGAGAAGTATGGGCTTGGCCCCCCTTTTCACCGCATTGCAAGTGATCACAAGCTTAGGCTTGCAATCAACGATCCTTTGTGCTAGCGAATCCGCAGAGAAGCCAGCAAACACAACCTGGACCAATTTTGGGATGCATTGGGTCGTTAAAACACAAATATACTTTACCAGGATAATCGGCAGAGCCCGTAGTTGTGGCCATTACCGAGTGAACAGCACCAATGCGGGCACAAGCAAGCATAGCAATGGGCAGCTCCAGCAACATTGGTAAGTAGATAATCACAGCATCACCCTTGCCGACACCAACACTCTTCAAGTAATTAGCAAGCTACCAAAAAGCATAAACAAGGCATTAGAGATTTGGCTCCTTCCTGAAACCTCCAACGATACATGCTGACACACACGGTAGAACATTTATTACTCACAATTTTTTTTTTTACGAGCATGCATTTACCTGGCAAACCTTGTCCAGGAGCTCGGAATAGGTGAGCTTCCCATCCTGATCAGGCTCATTGCCCTCCCAGAACATTGCAATCTTGTCTCCATTACCAGCCTCGATGTTGCGGTCAACGGCATTGTAGCATATGTTAGTTTTGGCTCCTTCGAACCACTGCCCAACACCAAGAATCACCGCATGATTCACAACCACTGGATCCACCACAAGGAAATTCTAAATTTTTTCAAGATCCATCTGACGATGCTTACGGTGATCTGGACGGGCCCCTTGGTGACGTCGAGGTTCTCGGAGCAGACCTCCCTGGGGTTCCACTTCTCCTTCCAGTAGAAGGTCTCGGCGATCTCCGACCAGAATCCGGCCGGGTCCTCGATGGACCTCTCATACATCTCCCGGTACTGATGTCCATCATGAATAAACACAGCAAGATTACACAACTTTATCACATCACAATCATCAAACGTAGAAAGAAAAGAGGCACTAGGATGAATGCATCCCAGCTCCCAATTCTGCAGCTCTTACTTATGAGTTATGTCCCTGTCTAACTTTTGCCCACAAGCCCTTGATCAGGACGATACATGATAGATTGCACAGTTGCATAAGCCCCGAAATGGAAAGCTCTCAAGCGCTAAAGCAGGGAGAATTGATGATTTTCCCTAGCGGGTGCAATTGATTATTTGTCCTATGTATCTTATTAACATCGAATATCAGTAAAACATCACGAAACAAATAATTAATGTACAAAAAAAAAAGACAATCATCTACTAATTCGTAAAGGAAGGGCCTTAGTTCACAACAGGCCGTTAGATAGTTCAAAGAGTCGAATTGGCTTCAATGACAAGAATATAAAAAGGCCCACTTAAGCAGTACTACTAGTCTGGATTGCCCTATACCTGCTTCGGGGAGGAGACGAGGGCGTTGGCGGAAAACTCGGGGCTGGGGAAGACGAGGTCGTGCTCCTCGGCGGCGAGCGACTCGCCGAGAAAGACGGCGTTGATCCCGGAGATCTTGCCGGCGCCGGACGGCAGCTCGGACATGGACTCCACGTGCCGGAGCCTATCCAGAGAGGCGCCCGCCCGCTGATCGCCGCTGGCCGTGCCCATGGCTGTGGCGATTGTCGGCGGGGAGCGGAGGAGGGGGGAGATGCCGTGAGAACCAAGTCCAGGCGGGGGCGGCAGCAGCGATGGCTACCGGTGGTGTTTATAAATAAATGATGAGCGATCGATCTCTGACTCCCCGCCCATCCCATCCTCCTTCCCTCTGCCGCCGGCCGCCATGTCGTGTGTTGACTTTCTTTTCCCTCTTGCCGATATTTTCCCTCCTGGCGAAGGCCAAATCAAAATGTACAGTGCGAATAGTTTTGATCGAAGGGGCCAAGTCAACATGATCTTTTTTCTTCTTCTCCGCACAGGATGACGACGAAGATCTCAGGGCCTATGTGATTCTTACGGTTGTTCCGACAATCCAAATGACGGTTTTTATCTGGGTTAGGCGATGTGTGGTGATGTTTCTTGAGGCTGCGCGCTCTCCACTCGCTAAAATCCTTCTTTTATCAACTTGTTGTCAGCATAGTAAAGTGTTCCCTAATTGCCATATAGCGGAGCATCCATTTAGATTAAGATCAGTTCACTTTCACAAATACATGCTATTTTGAATATACGAAGAGTTAAACTTTTGAAACTTTGACTAGTAATATTCTTTTAAACATTTGAATTGGGTATATAGAAATTATGTGTAGATTTGTCTTAAAAATTAATTTCATAATATTACAATTTAATATATTTTATAAATATATTACGATAGGAATTAGCGGTGAAAGCCGTGGTTTAGATAGCATGGATTATTTTGGGCTTTTTAGGTTACTCACGAACAATTGAGTAAGTAGTGAATTTATCATCTCTAGACTGTGAACGTACACATACATAGATACACCGTGACACGCCGCACTGGTATATACCTAGAGTTTTCCCATAAAAAATGTTACGCAGAAAGTGGACCAGCGCCCAGCAGCCAGATCCTGCAAACCGATTATATATTTGTGTCATCTTATGCCAACGGTTGCCTACTTGCTAGTCCAACCAGCGAAGCACCCATCAGGCCATCACCACGTACCCGTTGACTTCACCCAACATGCAACCACACAAATCACAAGGAAATGAGATCCTCTAACGTCAACCACTCTGACGTTGAGTCACTGCACGTGGGCCCTCTGACACAACAGAGAGATTGACGTCAGAGGATACGCTCCCATCACAAATGGCGCCGGTTAGTAACACTCAAGGTTTGAACTTTTGGTTTCGGATCAAATTTTGGAGGCGATCGAAATTCGAAATCTCAGTGAGGTCTCAAAATTTCAGTAAAATTCAAATAAAATCCAAAAAGAAATGATCGAGATTTTGTCAAATTTCAAACGAGCAAAATATAGTTTAAACAACGTTAGAAAATTTTGAAAATTTTTTGTGGATGGTCTTGAGGCATCACTAATATTCCTATAAAATTTTTAGATGATGATCAAGCCTGAGGAATTTTAAAAATTCTGATAGTGCTACTATTCTGATAAAAGCTTTACCGACAAATTTCAACCCAATGAAAAATGGTTCAAACCACGTTAGTAAATTTTGAAAAATTTTGTGAATGTTCTAACGCATCACTAATATCCTCATAAAATTTTTAGATAATGATCAAGTCTGAAATTTAAAAAAAAATTCTAACAGTGCTACTATATGTATGCTCAGCTCACAACTATATGCATACATGCTTGCTGCTCAAGTGATCGTACTCATACATTAAGTGCTCACAACCAAATTACATAACACACACTAACACATGCTTGCCAGTAACACACTCTACATAACCGAAATAGCCACTAACACACACTACATAACAAAACTAGACACAAAAATGAGCCAAGAACAAACCAAGGTGAAGAAAGCAAAGTTGATGACCGAGTTGGGCTGGCTGCAAAATCTTGGTTCAATTGTTTGAGATCTCAGTAAATCTTGCCAGTTTCTTGTTGTTGTTGACCGAAGCAAGGTGAACATGGCAAAAGGAGGAAAGTGATTGGGAGTGAGCAAAGGGACTTGGGAAAGTCTATTTAACCATAAACTACAAATTAGGCATTTAACCTTTAAAATTATAAATTTCAATCGAACGAAAAATGGTTCAAATCACCTTAGAAAATTTTGATTTTTTTGTGGACGATCCAGGCCCCAAATCCTGTCTGAAAAACTTGAAATCCGATCAAAATACCCAAAATTTCGGTAAAATTTTCTGAGATCTCGTCAAAAATTTTGAAATTACTACAACAATTGGGAAAAAAATTCGGACGGGATTTGGAATCTCCGGCGAGGGGGGGGGGCGAAATTCAAGATTTCAACAGGATTTTGAACCATGGTAACACTTCGAAGCATCTAGGTCCCCAATTTCGCTTGTTTTGGTAATTAATGACAATCAATGATTTGGAATAAAAATTTGTTTTGAGTGTGCAAATGGTGGTTGGTCCTTGTTAATGAATGTGGAAAAACAAAATCATGAGTCACAATTTGAAGTCAAACTCAAGATCAAGGTATAAAAGAATTAATGACCTTTTATAGTATTTTGTCGATCTCGGTGTTTGGATTAAGATAAGGTTGCTATATTAGGTGCCATACTATATATTAAGCAGGACTATTGAATAGTAGCTTGAAAATGAGTAGATTTAATAGCTCAAATAATGTGATATCTCATGATCATGCATTGCACTAGAATTATTTTAAAAATCTCTACCGGTCTGCCAGAGGTACGGTAGTACCACCCTTTAGACTATAATAGTTATTTAACAGAAGGCAAGGAATTATGCCTGTTCTGAGACTGGCACTACCGGCCACAAGGAGTAGTATTGCCGGGTGAGCAGCTGTACCGCCCCTAATATGGTTGTAGCTTTCTAATAGAAGAGCATACTTTTGCCCTCAACCCTTGGCCAGCATTGCTGAGCTCAAAAGGTGGTACTGTCGGTGGTGCGGCAGTACCACTCATTGAACCGCGGTAGGTTTTTAACACTTACGATCGGTTGCAGAGCGGCACTATCGGTGTTAAGAAGCAGTACTACCGGACAAGCGGCAATACTGCCCCATTAATGTTGGCAGTAATTTCCCAGAGCGAGTACTTTCTGAGCAGTACCCCATAATTCAAATTGCGGTACTATTGGCCCAAGTGGGCGGTAGTGCCGGACCTCGTATGCAAGTGGGGTAACAGTCAGAACCTAGCGCATTGGGGATTTCGTCCCCAACAGCTAGTTTATTGGTGGGGTTATAAATACCTCTCACCTGCATTAAGGGCAAGTTTAGTGACTACATTGAATACTTCTTCACCCCTTTGCAACTCTCTCTTCACTCTAGAGCATTGAATTCTCGAATTTGTTAGTTGTTGAGAGCATTTAGTGCATTGCATTGAATTGAGCCATTAGAGCACTTAAATTCCTTCAAGCAAGGGTCAAAGTCTATTCTTTTCGAGGTTGCCACCTCCTAAACGGCTTGAAGGTGTGTGGAACCGACGATCTCCTCAAGAAGCTTGAAGGTCGGACCTCACCTACCTAAAGCGGGGAAGAGCTACCACTAGTGATAGAGGGAGACTCAATTGCGCAAGGAGGCAGCTTGAGTTGGTCAAGATACCTCAACGTGCATTAGGGGAGACTGGCCAGTCTCCGAGACCACGTGATAAAATTCGTGTTTATCTCTGTGGTTGCTATCTATTGTTCATTTGTGCAAATTTACATTCCTAGTATATCTAGTGTTTGTCCTTTATATAGGATTGCATAATTTGCTTATATTTAATTTGTTGATGCAATTAGCAAAATCTAGACGATTTATACCTTAATTGTTCAAATTCTTAATTCTATCATTACTTGTTCTATTATTACAATTTGAGCCGAGAATTTTAAAAAAATCTTCTATTCACCCCCACTAGTCGGTTATCCTTGATCTTACACACTTACCTAGATATTGTTGAATAACTAGTTGCTCTACCGAGCCCACACATTACTACGGGTGTAAGAAAGCGTCGAGACGTATAGGGAAAAAACCAACAAAGGTGGGCAACAAAAGTAGCATTTAAATGAATCAAAAAGAGAAAATAGGAAAAAGGGAAAAGGAGAGAGATAAAATTTTCTCTAAAAAATTTAGAAATTTTTTTAAAAAACTATAGCTTCGACTGCTGTGCACCACGTGGTAGGATGGTGTTGACCTCTCCAAGATTATAGATATACAAGAAACAATGCGTGAATTAGTAATTCCAACTAGCGACAAAAATGATTGACATCTACCGCATCACTAGTAAAAACTGTTGCTAGTTGTTGAGCCATTAGACGAGAGCTTTACTCCATTCCAAAGCATCCGTGTCATTGATTTTCATTCAAGTGGAAATTGGAGAAGCGTTACTTCCAGTGCCTTTTTTCACTTCAAATAGATGCTCCGCTGGGCCCGTACATTACTGTGGGTGAAAGGAAGTGTTGAGACAGGTAAGGATTTTCACAGAGAGAAGAAATCTTTTTCACAAAAACCCCTAAAAAAGAAACAAAAAGCACTAATTTTCTTCAAAAAAATTAAAAATATTTCTTTTAAAAAATATTTTTTAAAAGAAATATTTTCTGCGGTGCCCGAGCAACGCGCGGCGGGTTGCGGCCAATCTCTCCAAGAATATTGATATCGATAGATACTAATGGTTTGCAAGCACCTTGGAACACGAGCACGGGGTGACGTGGCCCGATGAAAGAGCATGAAGCCTATGCGCTGCTTGGTGTGCGAGCACGGGGGCGACGTGGCCCGATGGAAAAGCATGGTGGCCTGTAGTTTCTACAGGACAGAAGGGATGCGTGGCATAGGAATGCACATCTGGTCGTACATCTCTGATAATATTGGTATCTATAGGTATAGATAAATGAATTGGTATAGCCCAATTCCAATGCCAATAAAAAATACACGAAGACCAATCGTAAGGGATGAACATAATATATAGGGGATAAAAACTCTTTTCTCTCTTTATCGATTGAAGATTAATTCTCTTGTACAATAGGGTGATATATTTATACCTAAAACCCCTTAGGGTTAGTTTCAAAATTCATCCATCGAAACCAAGAGACTGTTATATCTCAATAATCAAGAGTCCGATTATAACTCTACACTCCCCTTGGGTAAATACCGCGTAATGCATATACCTCATCAAAAACTTCTCCCAAAAACTTAGTGAAAAAAGATAGAAAAAAGAGTACATTGCATCCGCATATTGTATTACACTTGTTGCCTTATTTAAAACTTTTATGAGAGAAAACTTCAGAAAAACTTACTATGGAGAAAAAAAGTACAACTTATAATCTTCTGGATTAGGGTACTATCTTCATGATCATGCTATAAGTTATGGTTCAGGAATTTACTTCCCTTGAATTCTGTATATCTCTAAGTCATCTCATTCCATTGCCATAAATACATCTTTGAAAACTGGATGTTGGCAAATACTTAGTAAATAAATATGTTGTATTTTCACATGACTTAATTTGCATGATCTTCACCTCACCATTCTTCTAGAGTTTACAAGTATAGAAAAAGTTTAGGGGAAATACACTTCGTGATATTGCTCTTTATATGACCCATTTTTATTTGTGCAATACGAGCAGCATTATTTTCATAGATAATTGTGGGGGTATCGACAATGTTAATGCCACATGACTTTTGGATATAACTAATCATAGGTCTTAGCTAAACACATTCATATGAGGCTTCATATAATACATTCATAGAAGTTATGCATGCAATAATTTAAGTTCAATGTAACATTTCAAAGATTGCGTTCAACATGATCAAGATTGTGTAACTTGCCTTGGAAAAGCCCTTGCTCCAGGTCTAGACCTTGTTGTTGAGTCCATAGTTTACTCTCATACACTCCCGGCACTTCAATGTCTAAGTGAAACTAGAAAAATAACAAATAAATACCAATAATAGAAAGCAAATAAATTCTAAAAATTAAATAAAATTCATCATTAAATAAAGCTCAATTTTACAATTTTTAGAAACTAAAATCACCTCAATCGGAGCTCGTATGAGTGAGAACATGCTCTTGAAAGTTTGAAATAAAAGGAAAATACTGAAAAATAATAAACCCTAATTATTTGAATTATTTTTCTAATGGAAATCCTAATTATTGCGCATGTTGGTGTCATTAGGGTTTTTGGATTTTTGAATTATTCTTCACCGAAAAAGTGATTACTGCATCATCGTTAACATCATTGCTGACAGGTGGGACCAACGATGGACCAAGTCCATGGTTGACGCGGCTGCTGACATCATCGCTGACGTCAGCATCGTATTAATGATGACGCTTTGGCTTTCATGCGTGGAGCTTCGATTCTCGCGTGACACATCGATGCTCGAGGTGGCGCGGTGACTGAAGGAATGGCTCAACGATGGCGATGGAGCACGACGAAGGTGGCAACGACGGCGAGAAAGCAGTGACGCGGAACGACGAGACAGAAAAGAAGGCAGAACGACGGGTTGGCTTCGCGACGAGCATTCAACTTCCATGGCGGCGTGGCTCAACAGTGACTAGACGGCGGTGGCATCGCGGCGGTGAGGGAAGACGACTGTCGGGACCCGAATGTGCAAACCAGTGCCCTGTGTATTTTGCACTAGTCTAGGATCACGCTAGTGCACACAATCTCAACATAGATGAATACCACAATCATACACAGCAAAAATATAATGGTAACTCAATTATTGAATATAAAACTGTTGAGCAACCTTAAGGTCTACCTTGCACTTGTGAGGCTTTGATGGCTTCAACTCCAAATAAATAAACAACAGCGGAACGAAGAACGTTGGTGAATCCCATCAATATGCCACAGGCAACTGACAAGGTTCAACTCCTAGATATTCCCCTCCTCGCGGAACTCCTCCTTTGAAGATGTAGACTTCTCCTCAAGTGGTGATTGTTTGTTGCAAGGGGTGAGTACATAAAGCACTCGGTTAGTCATGCACAGAATGCAAGTCTAATAACTACATGCATGGCTTATTCGAAATGAATGTCTAAGTGGTTATTTTGCAATAAACAACATTCAGAAATATTCATAATAGATTGTAAAGCAGCAAAACAAATACTAATAGTAATAAGTTTCGTAGTTGTTTTGCAAGTAATTCATCCCACATCCTTAACCAGTTATCACTTTCTACAGGCAACCTGCCTCCAATCCCAAGTTCATTTTATGAAAATCTAATCCTTGACTGTAATCCCCGAGCATTGTCCAATACCGCGGACACGACTATTCGAATAGTTTTGACACTCTGTAGAGATTATACACTATATCCACAAGATATAATCAACTCACCACGTCAGCCATGAATCACCATACAAGAATATGTGAATCAGCGATCATAACAAAGCCTTTACAATGGTCTGTCTAAACCCAATACTACCCAGTGAGGTTTCAACACTGAAGGGTTACTGTTGTGGTTATGACCACAGGGGTGTCTATTTTTTTTATGGGCTCTTTCTTCTCTTTTTATAGGTGGGGAACATGGAGGAACCGTCCCTTCATGCGCGTCCCATTTTACTCTTCCCGACCGGTCCTGACAGGATCTTGTCGTTTTCTTTTTTCTTTTTGCAGGGTGTCAGATTTATTTGATGGTGTTGTCGGATGTGTCTTCGTGGACTGCGAGGGTGCGTTCCTCCGCGGCCTTTGTCACTATTCTGCTTCGCTCCGTGTCGTAGGTTCGGGCGAAGCAATGCTTCGTTTGCTCAGCTCTGCTTCGGATAAAACATGGGCCGTGCTTCATTCACCCGATGGCTCGGGATATAATGGGCTGGACTCTGCAACTGAACCACTACAATAGCCCCGCATGGCTGCGGATTGATTTCATCTTTTCCTCAGCAATGACATTCGAAGCCCAAATATTATCCATTGGCTGCTCGGGTGTACGAAGGAGGGCCTTCTTTTTCGGTTTATAGAAGACAAGCGGTTTCCTTCTGACAGAGGATAAGGGTAGTAGTGGGGGGGTTTCATTGGGATCATTCCACTAAGCTTTCTGGCATATTTGGCTCCTCCTAGCTCCATCCTCTTCTTCCTCTTCGTTAACCTTTTCCATCCAATGGGTCCTCGACGCGCCCCTCGAGCAAAATTGGTTTTAAACGAGAGGGACGCTGGAGCTTTGTCCCCTTCTCTGGGGCGTTCTGTTTTGACCTCCGGTGAGCTAGATCTTATGGCCTGGAACTTCGGCATAGCCCGCACATCTATGCGTTCTCCCGGCGCGGATGAGGTCCCCCGTCCACGAGCCACGGAGGCGGTCGTGTTTGCCGCCTTCTTAGAAGCCGGACTTCGATTCCCTGCTTCCCCTCTGGTGGGATCTATATTGCGGGCCTTTCAAGCGGAGCTTTCGCAACTTACTCCGAATGCTATCGTCCGGATGGCGGTGTTAGATTGGGCGTTCCGAGCTGGTGGATTCAGATTGACTGGCCGTTTGTTTTCTCTTATAGAGGATGCATTTTGGCAGCCTAAATTTCACCGGGTTGGAGAGGAGGACCACCGATCTTGCTTCGGCTCCTTAAACTTCCAGACGAAGAGATCTTTGGCCAAAGAGATCCCCGTGGCTGCCGCTAAAGGCAAATGGGAGTCGGGTTGGATGCACCGATGGTACTACCAGGAGCTAGACGGTTCGGACTCCCCCCTTCGCACTTCCCTGGGGTCTGTGAGGACTATCCGCTCGCCGAATTGGGACGCAACTGCAGAGGAGGCCCGATTACTCAATTTCCTGAGGGCCCTTCGACATCAAAGCTCTATGCGCGACTTGGTGGAAGAGTATTGTTTATGTCGCATCGATCCTCTGGCGAGGAGCCATGATTACTTTGGGTGGTCCCGGGAGATATCTCCGTGGTCCGCCAGAAGTGCAGGACTTAGGCGCGAGCCGCGGAAAAATTGGCTCGTAGACTCCTTGGTCCGTGCAAGACGGCCGAATATGAGGCTGCTATGAGTGCCATTGGGGCCAGACGATGCTCTCGCTTCGCCGAATGGGGGCTTCGAGCCGCTCCTCATCCCAGAGGATCAGCGAGTTCCCCTCGTCCGCGGCCAGCGAGGCCCGACTCGTCTTGCACCACCTCAGGCCACCAACACCTCCGGGGGAAGCGGAGGTTCAGAAGACGATGGCGATGAGGAGGCGGACTGGAACGAGGAATCCAGCGATGAAGGTGATTCCTCTGAATCTGTTGCCGCCACATCTCTGTCCCCGCCGGCTCCATCTGACCTGGTTTGTACCACGGGACTTTCTGGAACATTGCCGGCGATCGAGGAGAATAAATCCCCAGGGACACCTCTTGCTTCGGATTCTCCGCCCGGCCGTGAGGCTATAATTGAGTTACATTCTTCAATTGGGGCTGAGCCTCTCGCCCCTTCCCGGACCCCGGTCCCTGCCTCCGAAGCGGGATTGCCTGAGACTGCCCCCGTTCCGGTTTCGTCAGATATGACACTTCCAGTCCCTGTTCCAACTCCTTCGGCGAGTAAGCGAGCTGACGAGGAGCAATCTCCTGGATATTCTTTCTTGGCCATTCCTGGCGTCGATCTTGTTGATTTGGCTGGCGACGATGAAGGTGATACTCCGGTTATGGAGGATGCGCTAGGATCACCCGTAAACGTGGCTGGCGTGGCGGCGGAGGGAATTTGCGCTCCTTCGGGCGGGTTGTTGAAACCGTCGGCTGCTGAAGCTCGCGACCTTCAGCTAAACATTTCTACTCCCGATACCCCCGTAGGGGCAGAAGGTCTTACTCCCGATACTTTTCCCGCCAGCTCATTAGGGTATGATGTCTCTCTAGGGCTTGACGAAGCTGGTGCAGGGGGTGATGACGCGGAGGCGGGGAAAACTTTAGAGCCATTAGAACAGGACTGGGGCAAGATGCCTCCGATTTCTCTGGCTCACACGAAGGAAGGGGGTATGATCCCCGCGGGTGCTGTCCCCCAGGATGCTCCTTCCTTAGGCGGAGGGGCTTTATCCTCGCGTCAGGCGACCCCTGGGGGCAGCTCTGGTTCCTCCTTCGTCAGGTTCGACCTATCAAACTTTGTGGCTTCAGATTTCGGAGGAGGGACAGCTGCGGACCCCACTCTGAAGAAAATGCGTGCCGCCTTTTCTCCTTATAGCAAATCCATAAATTTATTTGGGGAGGTTAATGATCTTGCCCTTTGCGAGATGTCGATGGACCATCATCTGAAGGTGTGTTTTTTTTGTTTTTTTTGTTTTAGTTTATCTTTGTATCCCTGCTAGCAATTTCTTCACCCCGCGGTATCTCTTTTACAGGGGGCTGTTGTGGCTTCAGAAATGGTTCGTCGCTTTCGGGCGTATTTTGATAAATTCAACGAAGGGGTTCAGTACTGCGAGGCGGCTAAGAAACGAGTAGAGGAGCTGGAGGCGGAGAAGGCCCATTTGTCAGAGGCGCCCGCATGCCTCTAGTGAGTCCTTGGCTAGGGTCCAAGTCGAGGCAACAAAGCCAAGATTTGGCGGCGAAGAACGCCGAACTTGAAGGGGCTATTTCCATGATGCGAGCCGCTTGGCCGAAGAAGAACGGGCTCGCTTAGCAATGAGCGGAATGAGAAAAAGAAGGAAGATCGCATAGAAGAGTTAAAGGGCCTCTTGGCCGTGGCGGATGAGGCCAAGAATATCTTGAAGAAGCAACCGTAAGAGTTTCCTTCTCATTTCGCGACGGCGCGGGCGAGGCTCGGATGCACCTTCGCAACACTCAACGTCTGAGAGGAGAGTTCTGAAGCGATCCGGAAGGAAATGGACTCAATCATTTGCCGCTTGATTCATGGAGCGATCGAGGCCTTTTGCAACAGCCTTCCCGATTTGGCATCGACGCCTCCGAGCCGCATTCCCCTTCACACTGAAGCTATTTCTTTTCTCACGAAGTCTACTAAGATTTTCGGGGACTCGGCGTTAACCTTCGGCGACTACTGCGCAAGGCTAGGCTCTGTGAAGACTGCTCAATTGTTGGAGGTGAAGGGGTGCACACATGTCCGCGAACATTTTGGTTCTTCCTCCGCTTCTGCATCTTCGCCCGGATTTGGTGACCTTCTTCCATCTGCGAAGCCCTCCGCTGCTGCATTCCGGTTGTCCTCGAGCTTTATGTCAGATTTTTGGAGGCAGCATGGCGATAATGTTGCGAAGGAATCAGTGCGTCGTGCTCGGGCTTCAATGGTCGAGTTAGCGAAGGGGACGGAAAAACCGCCATCCACTTAGTTTGCCTGCTTCTCGCATTATCGCTATACACTTCACTGACTTTGGGAATGTAAACGCTTTGAATTATCGTGTTGCATTTATTTCAGACTTTCCGCCTCCTCGTCTCTTCGGCTCCCTGAGTTGATATTTACTTCGATTCCTCGAACTTCGCTGCTTCCGTGATGTATATACGCATAACGACAGTATCATTTGAGGTCCTCTCGAGCATTCTCTTTCTCCTTGCACACCTTGTTCTTCCTGGCAGCTCCTCTTAGTGCCCAACATTCCACGATGGATGGCCATGCTCCGCTCCCTGCCGCCGACGACGCGCCCCCCTTGGTTTTCAACTTCGGCGACGAGGCTCCGCCACCCCCCCAGCGCTGATCAACGAAGAAGATGAACTCTGGCTGGCATATGATTTGGCCCTGGAAGAGCTGGCGCGGGAAGAGGCCATCGCTCGCGATATTTCAGGCGTTCATCTTCTGGTGGCAGCGTTCCCGCAGCTATACGAGGTGACGGATGCTCTTGTTGCAGCAGTACACCGTTCGTACAACGAGTAATAATGGGTGTATATGTAATGGACCCTACTTTCGGTGATACCTATATAAAAGAAGAATATCATCTTCTGTACCGCTTCTTTTATCTCTTTTTGCCGTTCCTACTTCATTCTCGAGACTTGGATCAGCAACGTGATCATCCGCGTTGATCTATATATATATATTTATACACATATATATATATATATATTTTGAAGCTTGTCGTGTCGCATTGTTCCAGCGGTTGTTTTTGTCTAAGGATCTGAGGGTTCCGATTACATATGGAATTGGACGGGGTCATGGTCGCCGGCCGGTTTTCGGGGTTTGTCCGGGGGCTTTCAGCCGTAGGCTTGGGGGCAGAACCTTGGGTTCTTTGGAAAGTCGAAGCAAAGTACAAGCCTAACTCATCGCTTGTCAAGTTCCTCTCGGGGCTGAGCCCCGGGCGTGGGGGCTCATCCAGGGAAGGTTACGCTTGCACCTAACTTCTCCACGTTCGTTTTGGATCGTAGCCCCGGGCATTGAGGACGGTTTGGACAGGTAGGCAGTTAACCTTATTCTACATCCATAGACTCCTACCCGGCGCGAGGTTGCGGGTCTCCGGAGCGGGGGAAAGGGTGGGGCTTTGGCCCGACCAAGCGTTCGTAAGCTCCTACCTGGCGCGAGGCTGCGGGTCTCCGGAGCGGGGGAACGGGTGGGGCTTTGGCCCGACCAAGCGTTCGTAAGCTCCTACCCGGCGAGGTCATGGGTCTCCTGAGCGAGAACGGGTGGGGCTTTGGCCCGACTAAGCGTCAGAAGCTCCTACCCACGCGAGGTCATGGGTCTCCTGAGCGAGAACGGGTGGGGCTTTGGCCCGACTAAGCGTTCAGAAGCTCCTACCCGGCCGCGAGGTCAAGGTCTCCTGAGCGAGAACGGGTGGGGCTTTGGCCCGACCAAGCGTTCGTAAGCTCCTACCCGGCGCGAGGCTGCGGGTCTCCAGAGCGGGGGAACGGGTGGGGCTTTGGCCCGACCAAGCTGTCGGCGTATTCTACACCAAGGTACCCGCTCCCCCGCACTAAAAAAGGAATCAAGTGGAAGCCAGGGCGTGCTTGGGCCCACTGCCACGGCAAGAGAAAAACCCATACGGTGGTCGCCCCGGACACGTGGCGTCTGAGCAGGCTGGCGACCGACAAAGTGATCGCCAGCGGACACGTGGCGTCTGAGCCAGGCCGGGCAATCAGATCTGATGGTCGCCCTAGCGACACCGCGTGGCGTCTGAGCCAGGCATTTGGCGACCAACAACGTGTCGCCAGCCGGACACGTGTATCTGAGCCAGGCCGGGCAATCGATATGGTGTCGCCAGCCGGACACGTGGCGTCTGAGCCAGGCTGAAGCGTCGGTAAGGTGGTCGCCCAGACACGTGGCGTATAAACCAGGCAGCTGGGCGCCAGCGGTGGTCGCCAGTGGGCACGTGGCGTCTGATCCTGCCATCGCGCACCATCCCCGGGATAGTCCTGTCGAGATCAGGGACATTAAATACGAATCGTGCGCATTAAATGTGGAAGCATGGGAGCTGCAGCGTGGCGGCGCACCTTCCCCAGGCGCATCATGGCTTTGGGAGACGTCAAGACTGCACCTCACCCCGTGACGGAACGGGCGGCGTTGGTGGACATGGGGCCCAAGGCAGGATTGTGACAGATGCGGCAGACATTAATGTGACATAAGAATAGTGACGGGCGCATTAAATACGCCACAGAGCAAAGGTAATGATGGGGGGGCTGGCAGTGCAAGCCTCCCATGCGCCCCCGTCAGCCCGAGTATAAAAGGGAGCCGGGGTGCATGGGAGAAGGGGTTCGACTCATTGTTAGTAGTTTTCCATCCTTTCCAGCAAGAACACAGGCAATACGAAGAAAGGCAGGACTAGGGCTATTACTCTTCGGAGGGCCTGAACCTGGGTAAAAACTCTTTGCGTCCCCCCGTTAGCCTGAGTCTCCCGGTGCCCCGATCGTCACCGTCTTCCATTCCGAGGCGATTGCCCCGAAAGCCCTTGTCGAAACCTCATAAGCACCCGTCTCGGAGGTGCCTGTTGGCTAGTACGCCGACACAAGCGTTCGTAAGCTCCTACCCAACGCGAGGCTGCGGGTCTCCGGAGCGGGGGAACGGGTGGGGCTTTGGCCCGACCAAGCGTTCGTAAGCTCCTACCCGGCGCGAGGCTGCGGGTCTCCGGAGCGGGGGAACGGGTGGGGCTTTGGCCCGACCAAGCGTTCATAAGCTCCTAAGGGGCATCAGTCGAAATCTTGGCTTGAGGGGGACTTCTTCTTCTTTATTGATGGAAACTCAGTTTCGTGCACACGCACACACACACATTTTTTTTTAAGCCTACGGGTAGAATTTCTTCAGAGCATCCGTATTCCAAGTTCTCGGCACCTCCTTGCCTTGCAACGTAACGAGCTTATGCGCCCCTTTTGTCGTAGATTCTTGGATGATATATGGTCCCTCCCATGTCGTTTCCAGCTTGGCAAAGGCTGGAGCCGCTTTCTTTAGCACCATGTCTCCGGGGGCTAGGCTTCGCTTCTGGACCTTTTTGTTGAAACTTCGGGTTGAGGCTTTCGCGTATGCTTGCATGGTGTTCAGGGCTTGAAGTTTCTGTTCCTCCCTCAAGTCGCAAGTATCCTCTATATCTTCCTGTGCTGGAGCTTTAATCACGCCGGCGATTTGGCCTGTATCTCGGCGGGGGAAACGGCTTCTTCTCCAAATATAAGTCGAAACGGGGAGAATTTCGTCGCCCGCGAGGTCGATGTCCGAAGGGCCCATAAGACATTGGGGAGCTCGTCCGGCCATGAGCCCTTGGCAGAATCGTGGAGTCTTTTTTTAATGCCGTCGAGGATCAATCCATTTGTTCTTTCAACAGCCCCGTTCGACTGTGGGTGTCCGACTGAAGCAAAACAGATCTCTATCCCGATTTCCTCGCAATACTCTTTGAACCTCCGGGAGTCAAATTGAGACCCGTTGTCGGTGACGATTTGGAAAGGGACCCCGTACCTGCATATGATCGCTTTCCACTGGAATTTTACCGTCGCTTCAGCCGTGATCTTTGACACCGGTTCCGCTTCAATCCACCTAGAGAAATAGTCAATCGCGACGATCACGAACTGAAGACTCGCTCGAGCTTTGGGCAATGCTCCTACTATATCCATTCCCCATTTGGCGAAGGGCCAAATTGGCGGTATCGGATGCAGTTCGCCGGGTGGGGCCTTCTTCTGCCTCGACATCCACTGGCATGCGTGGCAATGCCGGACCACCTCTTCCGCTGGCCCTTCAGGTAGCCAGAAGGCCAATAGAATCCCATCCGGAAGACCTTTCCAGCGAGGCTTCTGGGGGCTTGGTGTGCTCCACAGGTCCCCTGGTGCGCTTCTTGTAGGGCTTGTATCCCCTCTTCGCGTGAAACGCAACAAAGCCATGGAGCGCAGAGTCCATTACGAAAAAGCAACCCTTCTATTATGGCATATTTCTTTGCCCGCCTTTCCACACGCCTTGAAGATGCCTCGTCCTGGGGTAACGTCCCTGTAAGAAGGTAGTCGTACACTTCACTTCTCCAGTCCTCGGCCCTCGTTCTGGTGACTACATTCACATGCAAAGAAATTGAGGCGGCTCGGAGCTCCTCGAAGAAAACCGTGGGTGGCAGGGTCCCTCCGTTTGCAGCGATCTTTGCCAGTTCATCTGCTCTTGTATTCTGGGCTCTTGGAATAGCGAGGACAGTGAACCCCTCGAAGCCTTTTTCTAGTGCTCGAACTGCTTCCACATACTTTTGGAGTTGCTCGTCCTTTACTTGATATTCTTTGGAAATTTGTCCTTGGACCAACTTTGAGTCAGTCTGCAAGATGGCTCTTCTTGCCCCCATGGTTTTTGCCTTTCGTAGCCCCAACAACAGTGCTTCATACTCTGCCATGTTGTTGGTCGAGGGAAATTGAAGTCTTGCCGCGAACTCGGCCAGCTCCCCCCCCGGGGCTCTCACTATCGCTGCAATCCCGGCTCCCTTTACTCCCCATGATCCATCCGAATTGATGGTCCATACCGTCGGGACACTCTCATCTTCGTAGGTTGGAGACGTCCATTCTACCACGAAGTCGGCCAACACTTGACTCTTAATGGCAGTACGTGGTATTATCCCCAACTCAAAAGATGCTAGTTCGACCGCCCATTTACTGATGCGTCCCGTGCTCTCCCTATTGGTCAACATCGAGCCGAGGGGGTATGCCGTTGGTACTTTGATACGGTTAGCTTGGAAGTAATGGCGAAGCTTCCTGGACGCCATTAGTAACGCATACATTAGCTTCTCCATTTCCGTGTATCGCAGCCTCGCCCCCTGCAGTGCCTCGGAGACGAAGTAGATTGGTTGTTGCTTTGCGCCTTGCGGTTGTACCAAGATCTTGCACCGACAAATGAGGGGCTTGTGCCAAATACAATAAAAGCTCTTCGCCTTGCTTTGGGCTTCGTAGGATTGGCACCTCCATAAGGTTTTGCTTCAACTTGTCGAAGGCGAGCTGGCATTCCTCTGTCCATGCGAAAGTGCCGCCAGACGCAGTGCTTTGAAGATGGGTAGACTCTGCTCCGCGGACTTGGGGAGGAAGCGATTGAGGGCGGCAAGCCTCCCTGCTAGACGTTGTACCTCTTTCACATTCTTGGGCGGGGCCATATCTTGGATAGCTCTTATCTTCTCGGGGTTCGCTTCGATGCCCCGTTGTGACACCAGGAATCCCAGCAATTTTCCCGCATCCACGCCGAAGACGCACTTGTTCGGGTTGAGCTTCATCCTCTCGGCTCTTAGGCTGTTGAAAGTCTCCCTGAGATCGGTTAAATGGTCTTCCTTCTTCTCGCTTTTAACGATGATGTCATCGACGTATGCTTCCACGTTCTTTCCTAATTGGTTCGCAAAAACCTTGGCGATAAGGCGTGCGAAGGTAGCACCTGCATTTTTAAGACCGAACGGCATCCGAATAAAACAGTAAGTGCCGAAGGGGGTGATGAACGCCGTCTTGTCCTCGTCTTCCTTCCGCATATAAATCTGGTGATACCCGGAATAAGCATCAAGGAAACTCATCCTTTCTGACCCGGAGGTTGAGTCGACGAGTTGATCGATGCGGGGGAGGGGGAAATCATCTTTAGGGCACGCCTTGTTGAGGTCGGTAAAATCGATACACATCCTCCAAGCCCCACTGGCTTTTTTGACCAGGACCACATTGGCCAACCACTCCGTATGGACCGCCTCCCATACGATTCCTGCCTGGAGGAGCTTCACCACCTCCGCCTTGGCCGCAGCTTGCCTCTCAATGGAGAGCTTCCGGAGCTTCTGCTTCTTCGGTTTGACACTTTCGCTGGTTGCCAAGGCGTGCTGCTCGATCAAGCTTTCCTTTTAACCCCCGGAAGGTCTTCCGGTCCCCACGTGAATACTGTCTCGTATTCCTGGAGAAGCTGCATTAAGCATTTTTCTTCGCTGGGGGTGAGGGTGGCGCTGAGAGTTATAATCCTCTCTCCTCCTGGGTGGAGGGGGACCCGCCTTGTTTCACCCTGGGGCTGCGGTTTGGGGAGCCATTTCCCACGAGGCATTGTTGTCAGGTCCTGCTCGGTGGTACGAACATACCTAACCCGAGAGGGATTCTCCATGTCTATCTTCCTGGCGAGGGCTTGGTCTCCTTTGACCGTGATAACGCCATTCCCCGACGGGATCTTCATACATAGGAATCCGTGGTGGATAACTGCTGCCATGGCCGTCAGCGATCCCGACCAGGATGGCGTTATCTTTGGAAGGGTATATCCACTACGTCGAATGTGACTGGGTTGGATATTTGACTTTGCGACGTCGCGAAGGTGACCTCCAGCTCCACTTGTCCGAGGGTGTTAACTGTGTGGCCCCCAAAGCCCACCAATGGTACCTCCGACCTCTTCAGTCGATCGCGGGGTATCATCATTTGTCGAAAAGCCTCAGCCGAGAGAATGTCCGCAGCACTTCCCCCGTCAATCAACACTCGACGAACTTCGCACTCGGCGATGATCGCCGTTACGACCAAAGAATCTTGATGTGGGAAGTGCACCCCCGCTGCATCTTCTTGTGTAAAAGTGATTGGTTCAAGTTCCTTCGGTGCGGGGCCGACCGGGCTAAGTCCTACGTGGTTAATTTGCCTTGCGTAAGCCTTCCTTTGCCTTTTCGACGAGAGGTGTGAGGAGGACCCCCCGGCAATAACGTTGATTACGCGTCGGAGTTGATTTACTCCCCTGGGAGGGGAGGAGGACGGTGCTCGGCCGAGGTGACACCGGATCGGGGATGAACCCCGCGTCCCTTCGCTTTCTTTCGAAGCAACGATAGCCTTCAATTACCTTGCAATGTGCGGTGTCGTGCGTGTTGTTGTCACCATGATATTCGCAGGTATACCATTTTCGGCTTTGCTCCTCCTTACTGTCCAAATGGATTCCTCCCTTTGACCTCCCCTGCTCCATTTGCGAACTCCCTGTTTGCTGTCCTCCAAATCCTCCTTGATTCGCCTGATTTTCCACATAGTGGATCCTCCTTCCTCGTCTCTTCTCGGCCGGTTCTGCGCTGCTCCTTCGTCGCGCCCTCGGGAGGATCTCTCCTTCGGTCCCTCTTGCGTGGGCCCACCTCTTCGCTTTCTCGCGGCCCATCCTCTCTCCGAGATGATCTTCCTCTCGCTGGCGTATTCCCTCATCTTTGCGAATAGCTCTTCCACGAGCGCATTTCCTTGCGTGCAAGTCGCTCCGCCAACGGCCCCCTTCGCAACCCAAAACGCGCAGCGTTGATTATGGTTGTGTCGCTAACCCCTCGAACTTGGCATTTGATTCGAGAAAATCGCTGGAAATAGCTCTTTAGGGTTTCGCCTTCACGCTGCTTAATTGCAAATAGGTCGCTTTCCTCTTTAATCCCGTCAACGTTGCCTTGAAAATTGCCTTCGAGTTTCGCCCGGAGTTGCGGCCAGTTGGTGATAGAATTTGGCTCCAAGGAGGAATACCAGGATAGGGCTATCCTCCAAAGGCCAATAGCAATCCTTTGGCTTTAATATCGTCATCGCCTCCAGCAGCTTCCATGGCCGTGTCATAGACACGAAGAAATTCCCTTGGGTTGGTTTTGCCATCATACGGTTTTACTGCGGGGAGCTTGAAGTTTCCCGGTGAGGGCCACCTTTTTGTTCGAAGCCTGACACCGAGAGGGTTCGAGTCGCTTTCCTCCCTTTCCGTTCTCACGTATGTTGGAGAAGATACCTCCCGGCTTGGGCTGTAATCTTGAGATTCCTCACACCTCCATTCTTGTTGTTCTTGCAAACGTTTTACTTCGGCCATAAGCCTTTCGTTGGCCTCCATCAGCGCTTGTATGTTGGGGTCGACCACCTCCTGACTCCCGGTCCCCCCTTCGAGGCCTCCTTTTCGCCCTTTGCCGACTTGGCGACGAGCTGGGGGGGTTGAGGCTTCTGCTATGTCTCCTCCCATCGCCGGCGTGTACACTGTCGTTGGGGACGCTGCTTGGGGCGCGCTTGCGCGCCGTCGCGAGTTTGTGGAGGTGGCGCCCCGAGCTTCCCTTGTTGTTGCCGGAGCCAAAACGCGATCCTCCTCGCTCAGAGATGAAGTTGTCCGCGATCGGCTCCTGGTGGATCGTCTGGATCCGCTCGCTCCAGCCGTCGCCGTTGCTCCCGTCGGCGACGTCTCCTTAGACGCTGCCCCTGCTCCCTTCTTTGGTGGCATGGTTTTTTGGAAAACGTGTTCGTCGTCTAGATTGGTGAGCTTCACCTTCTTTCGCTCCCCACGGACGGCGCCATTGTTGTGGTTATGACCACAGGGGTGTCTATTTTTTTTATGGGCTCTTTCTTCTCTTTTTATAGGTGGGGAACATGGAGGAACCGTCCCTTCATGCGCGTCCCATTTTACTCTTCCTGACCGGTCCTGACAGGATCTTGTCGTTTTCTTTTTTCTTTTTGCAGGGTGTCAGATTTATTTGATGGTGTTGTCGGATGTGTCTTC
This sequence comes from Rhipidocladum racemiflorum, assembly GCA_036346355.1. NCBI lineage: Eukaryota > Viridiplantae > Streptophyta > Magnoliopsida > Poales > Poaceae > Rhipidocladum > Rhipidocladum racemiflorum. Next base: position 26,204,917 of record CM070572.1, read on the forward strand.
GTGGACTGCGAGGGTGCGTTCCTCTGCGGCCTTTGTCACTATTCTGCTTCGCTCCGTGTCGTAGGTTCGGGCGAAGCAATGCTTCGTTTGCTCAGCTCTGCTTCGGATAAAACATGGGCCGTGCTTCATTCACCCGATGGCTCGGGATATAATGGGCTGGACTCTGCAACTGAACCACTACAGTTACACCACCACAATAGGGCCCCCCTCTTACGCTATGTGAGTCTACCCGTACACCCGGAACCCACACTAACCACGACAGTACCGAAATCTAAACATCACAAATTAGTCAGCTAGGTCTGTCCCATTTCAGACATGTGGTTGTATGTTTGGCTATGTTTAAATTCTTGCAAGATTAAGTTCTTAATTGACCAAGGCAAGACTTCTAGAAAAATCCACAGATACCATTAATCCATACCACCACTTTCCTTTATCCACAACAAAAATGCGACCGCCCAAATGCCACACTGGCCCACCATTACACAACTCTTGCCACTTGTCCCAGTCTAAATCATTTTATCACCCCAATTTATTACCATGACCATGTGCCATCAACATCATCAACAACACATGTCACATCTTTCATAAACACGTTCCATACCTCATTAAGTCAAGATTAACATTTAATATTCCAAAATAAGGTCATTGACACGTTGCAGGGCTAAGCTTATTACATACGATCTATTTAACCCATGTTGGCAAATTATTAATGTCCAACTAATATTCCATAATCTAGGGTGACAAATGATTAATGACATACAATTATTATAGACAAGGTGGCATACAACAAATATGTCGCATAGCTATTCCCAGAATTAATTGAAAGTATTTTAATTAAACTAGCATGCAATAACTTAAATCAACATAGTTTTAAAAGTGGGATCGATATGGTCAAAGCACAACTTGCCTGACCCTAGTGATTTTTACTGTTCTTTACACTTTATCTTTGATTCTTGGTCCTCGATCTTCAATATTCACTTCCTTGATCTTCATCTCCTTAAAACGACTTCCGGACGACAATCTAACGGTAAAGAAACACAAACACAACAAAACTCAAAAGACAAATCAAATAAACTCCAAATTTGAGGATCGATAATATTGGATCAAAAGGACTTAGATGAATTTATGAACATGAATGGATTGGATCGAAGATTTAGACAAAAGAGAACGGGCTTTCAGAAAATGCCCCGAAAAGAGAAAGACCGATAACTGAGAAAGAAAGAATAATATTCCAAAGAATATTTCTCCTGAAGTTATTATCTTGATTGGATAGACAATGACATATGAGCTCTCGATCTATAGACCGGATCCATAAAGATGCTAATTCACAATGAACTAAGCTGATGCTCGATGTTGACTTTTGTTGACTGAACAGATACACAGTCAATCAAAAGAAAGATAGATTGATAGATTAGATATGGGCACAAGGATATGACATATGGCCAATGGTATATCGACCAAGTCCACTTATGATTTTCAGGTCAATGGTAGACTAGATTTTCAGGGACAAGACATGGACAAGTGGGGGTCAACATCCACTGCGATTCGATCTGGGGTTCAGTCATACATTGATGAAGACGTTTAACGATGATAAGGCAATGATGACATGATTACTAGGTAGCGATGCCGATGTAGGATAAGATGAAGCACCAATGTTTTTACTACGGTTGACGCAACGAGAAAGATCGCAATGACGGCAACACGGTTTACTATGAACTCAGTCCATCGAACCGGTCTTAGGTTATGGTTTTGGTTCGGCTTTGTAGATGATATGAAGATGAGGCTAGGTGCACATGTGATGTTATTAGGTTACAACGTGGCAATAAAGAAGGTAATAATATTGCACTTGGGCTTTTGCTTGCATGCGCGCATGCGATAACAGCGAGGCGATGAGAACAAAGCGATGACAACGAAACTTTGATAGGATACTCATGAAATAACAAGGTGTCGATCATCGATGCACCGATATGACAACGTGGTCATGATATGGCTCGGGTTTAATCTGCGGCTGCGGGGTTCACATATCACGACGCTTCGTTAACGACAGATCGGACCTAGGGTTATGTTAGGGTTTGAGCGAAACGACTCATAGATATATCCACTTGGCATAGGGATAGGATGGGTAGGGTTGGCTCTGCGATAAAAGATTACCAAGATGGCTAACCGAAACACAAACCAATAACAAAAGAAACTAGATCGAAAGATGACGGTTAGATACTAGATTATATCTTTGATGGCAATTGGAGACCAAATGAACTCTAAAGATGGGCAAAACAGGGAATAATGGCCTACTGGACAAGATGACACAACCATAACAAACTAATCAGAGGATGGAACAGCAAAGGGAAAGTGAGCATCGTGTGGAACGCGATGAGACGAACTCAACGGTATAGGCGGATTTGGCGGCGACCCAGCGGATAGATCACAAACTACCGATGAACGGCTTCTGAAGCTAATAGATCAAACGGTCATAACTATTAAAATAATGCATGAAATCTAACCAAATTTTACAGAGAGCTATATGGGACCCTAAGGCACAATGTGAAGCAAACGGATCTGAGTTTTACCTTCTGGATCAATGGGGAATGCACGGCAAAGTTTCCTGCTGTTTGAATGCAAAATGATATGGAAAGATTGAATTTTCTGTGAAAATCCCATGGACAAAACCTTGAGTTAAGGTGAGCACCGTGTAGAGGACATAAAGATGAGTCTATGGTAAAAAAAATCATGGTCAAATTCGCAAAAACAAAGGAGAACGGGTGATGGCAAGATTTGAGATTGAAACGGTCGTAACTTTTGATTCCGTCGGTGAAACTGCACCAAATTTGGAAGAGAGATAGATGGGAGTACATGGCTCAAAGTGATGCAAATGGATTTTTGGAAAAACTCACTGAGATGATGAGGAACGCGATGCCAAGTTCAACCGATGTGGGGCTACGCACCGGAGGGACATGGCGGCGGCTCTAGGGTTTTGTAGGTGTCTTGGAGGTTGGATATACGTGGGAGGGGGTCATGACACTCTGAAAGGACCGATGATGTCGCCTAGAGGGGGGGGTGAATAGGCGAATTAAAAATTAGCAGCGGAATTAAACTTTCCCGAGATGGTCAATCCGGAGTCTCCGGGTTTTGGTCCGGATACTCCGGCTTGTCCGAGTGTCCTAGATTTTATACCGGAGTCTCCGGGATGGGTGGCTCGGGAGCACAATGCAAGTTCTTCAAACTTGCACAAAATACTACTAAAAGTAGATGACAATAACAACCTAAAACAAGTGCTAGTATGGATTTGAATTAAAGCTAGACAAAGAGCTACATCTACGCTTTACGGAGACAAATCCACACAAGCAACACAAGCAACACAAGAAAGAGCGAGAGAGAAGTGATTTTTTCACCGAAGTTCGGATTCTTGAAGGGAATCCTACGTCTCCGTTGAGGTGGCTCGGTCACACTTGAGCCGGGGTCTCTTTCAACCCGCTTTCCTCCCGGTGTTGCACAAATGCACTCCCGGCTTCACTCCTTGTCTCTTTCCTTTCGGAGGCGAGACTCGCCTTCACAAAGCAGCCGGCTCACCACACAAGTTGGTAGCTCCCGGTGACTCCTAGCCGTTTAGGAGACCTTCAACCTCCAAGAGTAATAGCACCGCGGAAGTCGCTTGGAGGATGAACTAGTGCTCAACAACTCGAAATGAATGCACCTAGCACTTTTCTTCTTCCTCTCCTCACCAAAAGGGATCAACAACCAAATCAAATGGTGGGAGGAAGTGAGGGCTCTATTGAATGCTTTGGAAGTGTTAGAGAGGGCTTGAATGCTGCAATGAATGAGCTCAAAAGCAGTCCTAGCCATTGGAGAAGAAGGGGTGGCTTTAAATACATTTTTGAAAACTAGCCGTTTTTTCCTTTTCGAACAGTAGGAGACTCCGGACATAAAACCCGGAGACTCCGGGTTGTCCGGACTCTCCGGACTAAATGTCCGGATACTCCGGACTCTCCGGAAATCACAATTTTGGCCGAGTGGGTTAACCCGGAGACTCCGGACAAAATGTCCGGATACTCCGGACTGAGTCCGGATACTCCGGACTGTATGTCCAGACTCTCCGAGTTGACTGGCTCGGTTGGAATTCAGATTTTTTGAAAATGCAAGTTTTGAGTGCTAGTTTTGGATGCAAGTTTTGATTTTGAGCACATGCACATCCTAAAAGCGATTTTCCGTAGTACCCTCTTAATAGTACGGCTATCCTTAAGACTCAATTAAAAAGGAAAATTACAAGTCTTCGTCTTGATGCCGTTTTTGGTTGAAATTTGATACTCGTGGAGACGTCCAAAGTCATTTCAAACTTGATGTAATCTCGAGATCTGCATTATACTTGATTGAAATATTAGATCTCTTTAATTGTGTCATCATTAATCACCAAAATAAAATGAGGGGCCTAGATGCACTTTCACACTCTTAGATAAGCTTGAGAAGTCGGGCCATGCAAGAAAACACGAAGAAAAATGAATTCAGATAAAAAACAGCACAGATCAAACACCTAGCGCGAAATACAGTAATGGGCCGACCCAGTACTGTTCACAACATTTTCCAGCAATTTTTCAATAAAAATAATTTTAAAAATTAAACTAATTTATTTATGGCAATAAAAATACCAGAAAAATTCTATAAAATATTTTGAGACATTTGGAACTCAAATAAAATATTTTTAGTAGACTTTATTTAAACTTTTGAAATATTTAATTACTTTAAATAAAAGGTTTAGTTTAAATTAATTTCGAATAATTCCAAATAAATTCCAGAAAATTTCAAAAATTGCAAATACACATTAAATGCAAGAGAAGCAAAAATTGGGATGTTTGATAACCTTCTCAAACTATCTAATGCACGACAGACTAAATAGATTAAAAAATCCATTTACGGCGGACCGAAACCACTCGGTCCGACGTACACATGTTTCAGCGAAACTAGGTCCGTCGTGAAAACCAATGAAAGGGCATTTGCGCTGGACCGCAAAAGTTGGCCCGGCGTACAAGGAAAACTTACTGGTTTTGGTCCTACGGACAACTTAGAATTGAAACAATATTCCAGAGAGAATCACATTTGTGACAGACCGAAAAACTTGGTCCTGTGAGCACTTGAAAACTTGGTTCGTCGTGAACGACACACGCTTGGTTTGATTCTAAAAAAGTGATTCTCAGCTCCGGACCAAAAAGATTGATCCAGCGAAGAAGGCAGTGAGCGCCAGACTGAAAATTAGACTTAACTCAAGTTGTTCCGGCGTGAATGGTGTACGCTCGGTATGAACTTTGAATGAAGTGTTCTCACCGCCAAACTGAAAAAGTCGATCCGACGTGAGAGGGTTTTTGACTGAGCGAGTGAAGGACTTGGTTTTGAGGGAAATTGAGATGAAGTGACATTTATTCCAAGTAATCTTAATGGTTTGGTCTATGAACCAAGGTACTTACTTGTGCATAATCCCGCTTAATAGTACGGCTAATCCAAAATAATCCTAGCTACATGGCTTGAATCAACTCCCAAGCCAAAATTAGAAATAAGAATTCTTAGCCTTTATCCTTCAATCTGAAAAATCTTCACTTCACAAAGGGTACTTTTCTTGATCATCAACACCAAAACGAATAAAAAGCAATGTTTAAGATTTAGGGGACCTAGATGCTTTCATCTAGCGGCAACACGATGAGGCGACGAGGACGGGCTGGAACGCTGGGCTGAAGGCAAAGCGGGCTGGGACCTGTGGCTCAACGCGAGCAAGTTGACAGGTGGGGTTAGCCCACTTGTCAGTGGGATTTATTTATTTACTAATTCCAAAATCCATTTTAAGGCTTTAAATAATTCCCAAAAAAATCAAATAAATTCATAAAAATTTCCAAAAATTCTTTGTGATAATTTGAACCTAATAAAATTATTTTCAACACAATTTTACTTTTATTTTTTTGGAATAAATTATTTTTTAAATCTAAAAAAATAAGCAAATGTTTTAAAAACTCTAGAAAATTTAGGAAAAAAATCCTCAAAAATTCACAAATAAATAATAAATTCAAAATTTTAGGGTATTACAACTATACCTGTATAAGCAATGTGATGTGCATTGAAAAGAAGCATTGAAATAAAGAGACAAGGATTGAATTTCGTTTCACACTTGTTTGAATTAGTTAGTAAACTAGCTAAACTCAACATCCAAAAAATGTCAAAAATTTTCGCACATGATACATATGAAAAATACCCATTTTAGATCACGGTGCCAAGACACCATGGTGTCTAATTAAGTATATTGTACATTTGCAGATTGGAACTGACAAAGTTTTCCCCTTGTTAGATTTCCTAGTGTATTTTTAGTCATGCTTCTTCTTTATAATATACTTATTGTTTCCTTAGAAATCTCTATCAATTTTCATGCAACTAATGGCATGTACAATAGTATGATATCAACTGTCTATATGCTTTGTCACATAAGAGTTTTGCTACAATGAAGAAAAGAGAAAGAGGAGATAGGATAACTATCTCTTCATGAAGAGATGATCATATAGACAACATAAAACACCATTATATGGGTTAATGCCTATAAAAAACTCTTTTGTATGCCATAATTAAAAGATTGTAGAATCTTATAAAGATAACCATAAGATGATATTTATTGTAGAAGTTGTATTTTATTTTGTTCTTAGATGATACGAAGGATTATGTAGACAACAGTCGTCTCTACTTTGTACATGCTCTAAGAGACTACAGTCTAATGGTGACCACGGACGAGTTTGTATCAGTTCTTTTACTAGGAATCACGAACACATGCTGAAGCAATGAAGCAGATTCTCTAATAAGAAGGTACACGGTATTTCAGCATTCATTCCGTTCCTCTAATTTTTTGTCGTGCTATCTTGGGATTTATTTTTAGAGATACAAACTATATATATATATATATAGGAAAATGGTTGCATACTCTTGGGAGTATGTACTCCCACTATCAATATACTGCATAAATGATGTTATTATACTTCTTTATCCTTTTGAGTATACTCTAATACTAATTATAAGATACTTCAAAGTGAGTTTCACGAAAAATTTCATTAAAACCCACACTTTATAGCATAGTTTGTTTATATACTCTTTTTGTACATGAAAAACGGTATATAGCAAGAAATAAATGGCTCCGATGAATTTTTTTCAACAACGTCGCATTGTAGTATCTTAGAATTATTATTGGAGTATACTGAAAGTGATAAAAGAGTATAACACATTCGTTTAAGTGGTATATTGGATGTGGGAGTACGTACTCTCAAGAGTACAGAAAAGGCTTCCTATATATATATATATATATATATATATATATAGGGAATATATCTAGTGCTAATGGCCATTGGGTGCTAACATGCTAACATTAAATCTGATCCATCAGATCTATGATAAATGGCTCAGATATAGAGAGGTATATATATATATATATATATATATAGGGAACATATCTAGTGCTAATGGCCATTGGGTGCTAACATGCTAACATTAAATCTGATCCATCAGATCTATGATAAATGGCTCAGATATAGAGAGGTGGAAGCCCTATTAATTACCTCATTACTCACTCAAATGCTTTTCACACAAGCCCATTGATTACCTCATTAATTACCTGTCCAAATCTGAGCCACTCATCATAGATCTGATGGCGCAGATCTTATGTTAGCATATTAGCACCCAATGGCCATTAGCACTAGATATGTTCCCATATATATATATATATATATATATATATATATATATATATATATATATATATATATATATATATATGATAACGGAATGGGACACTATGATGCCTGGGCACCATGATTTTAAATGCGTTAATTCAAGTCAAATTCGGATATATTTTTCAAAACTTTCAGTTTTAGGGTATGTACCTATCTATAAGAATTCAAATGAAACACATACCTTTAAAAAAATATACTCGATTTTGAAGATTTGAATAAATTTAGATTACATACTTTGCTGATTTATATGTATGATCAACACATACCTACAATCAAACTATCATAAAAAAAAGGAAACTTTAATTTGAATTTCAGTTCAAACTTGTTTGAACTAGTTAGTAAACTAGTTGAACTCAACATCCTAAAAATTTCAAAAAATTTCACATACAAATACATATGAAAAATACCCGTTTTGGATCATGGTGCCCAGGCACCTTGGTGTCCCAGGTAATTGTACTATATATATATATATATATATATATATATATATATATATATATATATATAGAGAGAGAGAGAGAGAGAGAGTTGTGATAGTGTACTATAGATAGTCTGAGATCCTCAGTGCTATAATAGTGTTTGCAAAATTGAAGGCAATTGTTGATCCAAACCGTGCATTATGTTCATCTCATTGAAATCTCACTACCCACCAAATTTTATATTTTTTGAATTTTTTCTCATATTTATTTTGTATTTTTCAAAACCAGCTTCATTGGACGGCCCACAACTAATTAGATCGTGGATTTTGAAAAATACAAAATAAATATGAGAAAAAATTCAAAAAATATAAAATTTGGTGGGTAGTGAGATTTCAATGAGATGAACATAATGCACGGTTTGGATCAACAATTTCGTCTTCAAATTTTGCAATCACAGCGCTATAGCACGGAGGATCTGTACTATCGATAGTACACTATATATAATCATGCATGAGTCTGTGCAGCTTTCTCCGTAACATGAAGAGATTTCATAAACAGTATAAATTCCAGTGATTGTCTTTCCAACCAAGCAATTACTTACTAATGGTTATGATCCTGTAAAATAACTCTCGGTGCTATTATTTTTTTAATTTTTTTGATCTTTTATATAGTTTACTAGTCTATCGTGTTGTCATTGCAACTAACTAGGCACTATAGTTTATAGAAACATTCTTAGATTTTCTATTGGTCGTATGTTTCCGTAGAAAAGGATGAAGCCAAATAAAAGGTTATACAAACAAAGTTTGAAACCTTGTTCATTTTGTGATTTAAGCCGTAGTTTTTTATTTGGATAAGAGGTTTAGGGTTTAGCAAGAAGTGGGTATGTCTGCCGAAGCCGATATTTCATTCACGTAAACAGTACATAAGTAATATCTATTTGAAGCGCGCGAATCAGTCGCGTCAACTTACCCTTGCATCTCCAAAGGAACATACCAATCTTGTATGGCAAGAATTAATCGGGTAGCTCTTACTGAGCCGATGGCGCTGGAGATTGATGGCTTCGAAGCCGTTGCATGAGTTCTGTAAAACTTAGAGCTCACCATGGACATCTTCTCGATGGTGGGGTCGTGCCCTCATGCTCAGCTCCTTGTTATTATATCACGGTGCTAGCTAGACTGCTAGTCAGATGTGTTCGCAGCACACAGCCCTTGTCTCCTGGTTGATTCCCACCGAGTTCCTCAGCTTCTTCAGCACGTACCACACAAAATTCTTGATTCGAAGATGATCAAATATAGGGCAGCATCCCTCTTTGCTACGACCTTGATTAGGCCGTGCTCCTCAACTATAAGCTAGTGCCGATCGATGCGGCATAGTTAGGATTGTTTGGGGATTAGTTGCGTAGGGAAATTAAATTGAAGTCGCACGCATCTCGGCCGTTTGTCCCTCCGGCCATCATAGTTTCGCCTCCTCCCCATCCCGGACACCATGCAAGGCCAAGAGAGCGATGTGTGCAGGACCCGGCTGCAGCTGCTCGTCGCACGGATGCCCGAAGCGAGAGGCCTTATAATGGCCAGCTTCGACTGGTTAGAGGAGAGGACACCCTGAAAGCACTCTGGATGGCCTTTGCGTGGCCGGCGACCGCTCAACGCCACAAAATATATCTCATCAGGCCATTGGTCGACGGAGGCAAGGAGGAGAAAACAGCGAGATGGCTGGATCATAGGAAGGCAAGGCAGAGCTTGCTGCTCCGGAAGCAAAATCGCATTGATCTCCATGTTCTTGAATATCATATAGAGACTGTTCGGTTTGCGTGGCTTGCAGTCTATCTCATGCAGACGGTACATCTATCCAAGAGTTTTAATTATCTCTAGATAAATTTTGTTAGTGTGGCAGTCGTGTAATCACCAATTGCCATCCGCCTCCATTGTCGACAACCATGCCTTTGGCTCTTTGTCATGCTTGATCTGCAGGAAGAAACTCATGGGAGGTGAGAGACGTGTCTAATATTGTTGTAGTCAAACTCAAGCTTGGTCATGCGTACTTGGTTAGTTCCACTCGGACTCAAATCAAAATCCTGAATCTGCTAAACGGCAGATGTTATATTCAAACTAGATGGTTTCGCGCGCTATGCCGCGCCGAACGTGATATACCGGAACTCTGGGAGCATTCATGTAAAGTCACGGAGGATCTCTCCATAATTTTTCAGGTCCCTGAGGGCCTGCGCGTAAGATTGGTGGAGGGCAGAGGGCCTTATTTGGAATTACCAGAAGCCTGAGGGCCTCCGCACTAAATCTCATAGGACCTCCTCGCAAGCTAACGCAAACCATAGGGGTTCTCATGCAAAAGAGCCACGGAGGACCTAAACGTAATTTGTAGAGCAATACATGATTTTACGGAAACAAGAGGTTTTTTGTGCAAAAGAGACGGAAGGACTAAACATAATTTCAATTTTTGGGAGGGACTTTTTCACGAGGGGCCGACATGGCACGGCTGGTTGGGCTCCGATCCCATGAACTTTAGATAATAAAGATATTTGGCAACATATATGATAGTACTCACACTGTTTTTAAATAGATGATGTTTTATAATTTTACACTTTAACCAATACATGTGCATAAAAAACCAAATTACCTTTTTTTATTAGGTCACTTATTACTATCAGATAATGTGTATTACTTTAGTTCATAGTATTAAATGATCGTAAAAATAGCCAAAGGAGGAGGATATATATAAGAAAAGAAGGTGAAGGAGCAGTGCTTCTATGCTTTTCCTTCTAGTACAAGTTGCACAAATCTTAAAACAAGCGAAGGGGTAAGTAATCATCATCTACTATTCATTCATGCTTTAATAGTTGTGCAACTTTTAAAAGGAAGAGCATAGAAGCACCTCTCAAATTGTAGAATGACATGTATTTGGAAACCAAATTTGTTATCTAGAATAGCATGCATTGCATGAAGGAGGAGTAGTATTATGGGGGAAAAAATAGGGAGGGAGTAGTACTTTGAAGAGGCAAATGATCTTTAGTGTTATAACCATGGGCCATATGATGGGGGGCACAAGATCTTTCCTTGTTCTTCTATTAATGAGAGAATTTCTGGGAATTTTTTATTCCTGATTTAAGTATTATTGAAAGGATTTATAGCCCTCTAAAATGAAAGAGATCTTTAATTTAACTAGTTGTTTGTAGATAGATAGATAGATAGAGACTAGTCTCTGACTCTGCCAACTTCTCTGTTATTTTTGAGCATATCAACTATGCAATGGTCCTCTTAGGCTGCATCTTTATTGTTGTGCTTTGGGTCGGTTATACTCCCTCTGGTCGTCAAAAAGTTGACGTTTTGGATACCGACACGGTCTTCAAAACACAACTTTGACCACTAATTTTTTATTATAATATATTTACAAAACTCAATAAAATGATAATATTAAGAAAGTACTTTTCGAGACAAGTCTACAAATTTAATTTTTATGTATTCAATTTAAATATTTCAAAGTGTATCGTTAGTCAATGTTATGGAAGGTTGACCATCACTATATCCAAAACGTCAGCTTTTTGAAGACCGGAGGGAGTAGTAAGTTTGTCTAAACTTAATGTTACTTCTACTGATTTTGGACGTTTAAATCCAGACCTTCGCATTGATTAGCCTTTTCTCCGGTAGATGGTTTCACAGAATATAATTGTTGCGGGATGCAACATCCTCGTTTTCGCCTTCTGGAGAAAAACCTAATTTAAATAAATTAAATTCAAAAGTTGGAGTTTCTTTGGTGTTTATATTAACCTGGCATCCATTTCCATCCAAAATCGGGATTTAATTCCCCTCATTTAAAAATCGAATTTTCCTGCCTCACGGCATTCAAATTTCACCCGAGTCCAAAAATGCTCCAAAAATCCCAAAACCACTTCAATTGTGTTCCAAATATTCCAAAATGATTTTAGGAATCATTCCCCGGATTTTTGAACTTCCGTTCCTATTTTATCTCGCGCGGCTTTTGTTTAATGCCCGCAATCCGCGCCCGAATATTTAATTCCACAAATTTCATCCAAATTCCGCGAAACCAATTTTATTGGGTCCCAAATATTCCAAAATGGCTCTAGGAATTTTTTCCGTAATTTTTAGACCATTTTTCCTAATTTTTCTCTAGGGCGAATCATTTACGTAATTCCCGGCCAATCAGAGCTCGCCACGTGGCGCTACAGTGTCATCTTCAACCTCATGCCATGGGAAGAACAGAGAAGCTCATCCATGGCTAGGGCTTGCTTTGATTGCTCATATCTCCCTCCACGCAACTCCAAATTGATCACGGCCGGTTCCATTGGATCCGTATCGACGCCCTCTTGCCATTCCCCACCATCAATCACCGCCAATCTCGCCGGAATTTGCACGAACGGTCAAAAACCGAAATGGACATAAATGCTCATAACTCGGCCGTTTCAACTCCGTTGCGCGTGATTCCACTTCCATTCTCTCCGTATAAGAACCCCCGTCCCGGTGGTATGAGCCTCTTCCACTCTTGCGCCTGTGAGATCGAGAAAACCAACGCCGGGTCGCCGTTTCGGTGTTCTTCGCGTTCTTGGCCGTAGATCTCTCCACGGTGGGTTCTTCTTGTTTCTTGGTTCCTTGTGACCGTGAATGAGTCTAGAGTCTAACCCAACAATCAATTTTAGGTTTCATCAAGTTTTGGAGACGAATTTCGAGTTTTTGTCGGTTCGGCCGGAGCTCCGTTCGTCGCCAAATTCGTCGCCTCCGGTGAGATTCAATCCAATTCCTTCCTCCTATGAGTCCCTAAGGTTGTTATCTACGTGATCCATGCTTTTATTTGGGTCAAATCCATGCGAAAATGGTGGAAAAATCGGGTTTTTTTCGGATTTTGGAGCTCTCTGTTCCTTTGGGCTCATGCCCGTGCGTTTCTGCCTGCGCCGGCCGCCGCCGCCGATGCGCCCGGCCGCTTCTGCCACAGATAAGTGCTGGCTTCCACGTCGGCCGGCGACCCGCCGCCGCCTCGCTCGGCCACGCCGCCACCACTCCCACACCCCCAAGCTTCTCTCCCTCATCCATGGCTTCCTTCACCATGGCATGAACCAAAGCTTGAAGATAACCTCCAAGACAGTGACATGTGGGGCCACCTTGCCATAGACACAAGCAATTTCCCAAAATTCAGAAAATAGAAAAGGGAATATTCCGTGGAATATTCCCGGTTTTTCAATTTTTCGAATTTCAAACTTCGGACGCTCATATCTTCTCCGTCCGAACTCCGATTGACCCCATTCAAATTTCTAAATTCATCTAAAATCAAGATCTACCTGCCAGTACTATTTTTGTAATTTTTATATTTTATTTATTTTCTTGTATTTATTTATTGCCTCGATTTGCGCGTAGCCGAGGACTCCGACGCGACCGCCGATCCCGCCGCCGTACTTCCCTCGTACGACGACCTTCCTGCGACCGAAGGCAAGTCTCCTTGACTCATATTGAACCTACATTTATAAACTTGTTTTAATGGTTTTACAAACTTGCATGCTATGTTTAATATCGTATGTCAAATATAAGTGCGTAGTTAATCCGAATTGTAATTTTCTCCTTTGTGATTGATATCCATGTTACTTGTACCCCTAGGACATTTGTTATACCATGCTTACGCTTATATGGTATCCTTTGTGACATAGTACGGTAGAATTTGCTTAGGACCTTTATCGAAGAAAACAACCCATGGGTGGGATTACTCAAAGTTAATGATTTCAAGTATGATTTGGAACTTATTATTATGATTTTGGTACTGTTTTTCTAAAATAAAAAGAAAAGGAAAAATGGTTTGGACTTGGGCGGATTGGATTGTCGGGTGGGTGCGGATGGAGCACTAGTTGTCTTGTGCAAGTACCGCCCCAAGTCAATTAAGGACCGACGCTTGTGATTGTCCATTCTAAGCATAACCGTACTACCACATGTCTATAATGGTACGACCTGGCCAACTAATTTGTAGAAGCCTAATTTAGACTCACCACTCGGTGGAATGTGAGTGCCGGATAGAGGCAATGTCGTTTTTCTCACACGACGCAAGAGGGGGCTTCTGTACTGGGCGGATGGAACCCTAACAGCGGTGAAACCTCAGCGGGTGGGTCGAATTAGGGGGATACATTGTAAAGGCCTTGTCATGGTCTCTCTCTGCCGGCACACCAAAGGAAGTGTGTTAATCCGGAGGCAACAAGAGATGATCATGTCTTGTGGGTAAAGTTGTACACCTCTGCAGAGTTTAAACTATTCGAATAGCCGTGCCTACGGTCAAGGGCAAAGCGAAGAATGCTTTCATATTGGTAGACTTTGGTTTTGATTTTCAAAACTAAAAGGGTGTTTTGTTTTGGGATTCGGGAGTGGTTAGAACTCTCGGATGTTGTTTGGCGGATAGAGCCAACCAGGTGGATAGAACCTGTTTTATACTTGACGGATGAAGTCACATGATTAACCTTGATCTTTTAAAAGTTGGCGGATAGAGCCCTTATATCAGTGATGGTGGATAGAACCTCACTGCAATATTAAATAATTCAATTGTTAAAAAGAATTGTAAAAGATGCTTTGTGAAATTTATTACTTAAGTATGATTTAATAAAATTTGGCTTTATGCAAATGAACCCTGATAAGTTTCCTTTGGAAAGCCCCACATAATCATACTTTCCCCGACTTGCTGAGTACTTTTGTACTCACGTGCTACATCAACTTGTCATCATCAGAGAATTTTCAAGACACAGCTGAGGATGGTGAGTTCTACCCCGAGGAGTTCAAGGAGGATTGCCAGGATAACTAGCCGCGTTTCTAGTCGTCGCCTGTGGCATTTTGGTGTTCACTTGTTTTTGCTTTCGTTTTCCGTTGTCTTGTCTCCGGTCTTTTGACCGAGTATTGTAATAAGTGGCCATGTGGCCCATACTTGAATATTTATGTTACAATTTTCGTTATGTTCGGCAATGAAGTATCGCTGTGACTGTGTGTACTAGCTACTGATTTGGGACTAGTACGGAAATACACAGAAGATTTTGGATAGCTGATCCGGGGTGTGGGGGCTCCGGAATCAGATTAGCGATGCAGGTCATTACTGTTGCATCGGTCAGAAGATTAATGCAACCCGTAACGTCTCCTGACCGCTAAACCAACTCCGTACTCGGATTGGGGCCAATTAATCGGCAAAACTCATGAGGAGTGTACATGCCAACTGATTGATCCCAACTCGAGCTTCCATCAAGCGTGCATTGTACTTGGTTCCCTGGATCAAGAGCTCAAGTACCACACGCGTTGTCATACAAGACAGTCTCAACTATGCAAGAGTAAATATATTACACATGAAAGGTAACGTTATTACATTAGTTTAACTTTACAAGTCTCTCGCCTACAAGCACAAGTCCAAAAGAATCGCCCAACGCCAATGAAACTCCAAAAGAAAAACACGCAGTGTGCCTCCACCCTCAGGCAACTGACTGGAAGGAAACCCAGCTAAGCCCCAGCGGAATCGTCAGCGTCCTCAGCGAACTGCGACTCGTCTGGTACATCTGCATCATTACCTGCTTCTTCTCCGTCTGATCAAAGTCCGTTAGAGCAAACGGTGAGTACACGTATGTACTCGCAAGACTTTAGTGTATGGAATGTATACATATAAAATGTAGGTTAAATTAATGAACAATAGGTTACTACACTAGTCTTTTGAGCACAAAGCAGATTTTGCTTGCAATATGATAATAGATTCACATTCGCATTTTTACAAAAGAAGCTGAAGAAAACATTTCAAACAATTAATAATAGATAAACCATTAACCAAATCAACCATCCAACCATTCCTTTCACCAAAACAACCAACCACTTGCACCTTATCCGAACCCAAGATCCAAACACACACCCGACCAACACAGTCTAACCTCGAAACCCATTTTCCCAGAAGTCAACCCAGACCCAAAATCTATACTTGATAATACTTTCCAAGCTGCTCATGACCGTGAGCACGGCTAATCGATTAGTTTATTTATCTCTGCAGAGACTGTACACTGTACCCACATGACACGTTCTAGCAATCATGTCCTCCATGCCTCGCGATACCGAAGTACCCGATTTGCTAGACAGTGACGGAACCTTTCGAGAGATTGGAGTTCTAATCCTACACCGGCCCGGTAACGTGCATTCCTAACTACAGCCACAGAGGCCGCCAGTGGTTCCCATAGGCACCCACTAGCCCATGACCTCCCTGTAGTAGGCATTACCGTTGTATTGGGTAAACTTTCCTTCGATGCCTCGACAAGAAAGTCCCTAGAATGCACCAACACCACAAGTGCATCCAATCCTCTTTGCCCTCCAATAATGCAGGGTCAGATCCCTTTTCCCCGTACTAGGCTGAGGCCATCCCACACTGGCACATGTGGTTGCACGTATTACACCCAGTAAATAGCACAAAGTTCGATCCTTAGGGTGACTCAGGCGAGATCTTCCAAACCCACTTCCTATGGCCACAGAGGATCGACACTAGCGGCCCCACCGAGCACACACTAGCCTTCAACCTCCCCATAGCAAGGGATCAACTGAGACCAAACCACTCCAAACCAGCCAACGGCCTGACAACCAATCCGAACCTGAAACCAGCCTACCAACCGGAGCCACTACCCGGCCAAATACCACCAACTCCGAACCACCAAACATCTCGCCCGGTCTAAACTCTCCAAGTTTTTCCATTTTACTCACGCAACCATTTCCTTTTTTCAACAAAACCCCATATCCACTGATTCCAACCTGACACCAATCACCTATCCTAATAGTTCCAGGAGTTTATGAATAAGAACGTCATGATCTCCTGCAACCAATTCTACTGCTGAACTAAGCATATGCGACTATTATTCTTTAATACCCTCTGACACTTACTAACGTGTCTAAATTATTCCTAAGTCTATCAAGGATTGCATATTCGGATTAAATTGAGGTAATCCAACAATTTCTGGTTTAACTACTGCTTCACAAAAATTATCACTTTTAATAAACTTATGAGCATGCATAATAGTTTTGGCAATCAAAAATAAGAATTTGCAAATATGGGATTCAAAATGGTCAAGGAGGTGCTTGCCTGTTTGCTTTTCGGTGAAATCGGTCTCCGGGATGTAGTCGGGATCGTCGGCAACGTTCGAAGTGTCTACGTCTACACGAAAAGCAACGAGACCAAAATCATCGATCAAAATAGGCAAAGAGGCAATCAAAATCCAAAAAGAAGCGAAAACGGAAAACGAGAACCTAGACGGAAAAAGAGATTCTAAACTTTCTCCCAGAGGCGGCGATCTGCATTGTCGGGGGTAGTGCCGCTCTTTGGCGGCGATCTGCCATCGTAGCGCGGTAGTGCCAAGAGTCACTCCGGCGATCTGCTGAATTGCCCGTAGTGCCGTCCCGGATCGAAAGGGGTTGCTCTCTGGAAAATAATAGCCGACGCCTTAAGTCCGGTAGTGCCGGACCCTCCAGCAGTACCGCCCTCACCCAACGGTAGTGCCGGTCACTTCGAGACCAAAATCCAAAAATTGAGATTTTGCACACTAGCCCCCGGAACTTCGACGTAAGTGCATGGATAGGTTCCTGAGGACCCATGGGACTTATTTACGCAGGTTTCGTCAAGTTCCGAGCTCGTTCGCTCAAAATCTCACTTTTCGGATCCTTTCTCTCCCGATAAAGACGCGAAAACGGATTTCGCAACACGCACACTAGGCCCAATAGAACACTAGGGTCCTTCGAGATCTAAATAATGACTGGAACCTCCGAAAGACACTATTAGACTTCTAATACCCAAAAACCCAAATATACTTTCCGAATCCCACTTTCGTCCCGAATAGAGTTCAAACTCGATTCTCCCACAAGAAACGACTTACGAGGCTCTAAGAAAACATCCGCAGGTCATTTCCCCGACTTCCCGGAGTTAGGGTTTCGAAAGGAAAGGGCTCCGAGAATTCGAGAAATGGCTTCTTGCAGCGAATGAGTCCAACGAAGCGTAGATCGGGGTTACAAAAACTACTCGATCACGCAGAAGGATTCTTCTACCCTTGACCTAGGTTTAACTACTCGGAAAACGACTATGCATCACAAAAACTAGGGTTTCTAGAGTTTAACTAGGACGTAAAGAACGATTACAAGTCAAGGAAGAGCTAGGGTTTGCATCTGCACCTAGGGTTTAGGTTTAGCTTCAAGCCCTACCTCTTGTGGAGTTCCTTGACAGCTTAGAGATGCTTCTCCACCCTTGCTCCTGCTCCCACACAGCCTCCTGGAGCTTCAACCGGCTGGAGATGGCGAGGAGGAGGAGAAAGCTCCAATGGAGAGAGAGGAAGGAGAAGAGAGGAAGGAGGAGGAGAGGAGGAGAAATGAGAGAGGAGAGGGAGAGGAGGTGCTCCCTGGTGCTTTTAGAGGCTGACACGTGCACGCATACCGAGGCAAAGAGATAAACACGAGCACAGGACCAAAACCTGTCGCTCGGCCGCGATCTGCTTCGGAGCGGCAGATGCTGCCGCTTCGGCCCGGTAATCTGCATGAGCAAAAGTGCTGTCGCCGCCGGCAGCAGAAAACTCGGGGATTTTTATAGTTTTTGCGATGGTTCTCCAATCAACTAACTTGAGGACTATTGGAATAGGTTCGAGGGGTCCTAATAAAGGTTTTAAAACTTAGGTTTGGGATCTAGCTCTCACGATTTTAAATTTCACCCGATTTCGGATTCTGAGACTCCAATCGGGGAAAACAATCAAACGAAACGACAAAACCAAATTCAAGGGCAATTAACTCCAAATTCAAACTAGAAAACTTTACAGAGCACTAAACCACACTTAGTTAGCCTAATTAAGCTTAATTACAAACACGGGCGTTACACGGGGTCTCACACGGGAATTGATATGCCCGGGCGTTCAACCCATCGAACATCTTAGGGTTTGTTTGTTTTTGCTTTGGATTCTTTAAAAACTGATTTTAGATTATGGTTAGAGAGAACTTGATTCCCCAAAAGGTGTAATCCAGAGAAACACATATGAAGTGTATTGTGGATTCTAGTGTACATAGATGAGCTGGATTTTGAGAATTGATTTCTAGAATCGGCCTGTTTGTAGGTGTTTCCCTATTGGAAATTTTTTTTTGATGCCACTGAAAAAGTGCCCAATTTCGCTTCTGCCACTACTCTTTTTCTCATTTTATTTTTGCCACTAGCTTTGCTCTTTGTCCACATTTTGCCATTTTTGTCAGTTGACTATGAGTTGACCATTTTTTATTTTTTTTCAAGATAACAAATGAAGTTCAATTCTTTTAAAAAATTTCTATGTGATCATAGACTACTAAAGATGGTATCATACATTTTTTAGAGTATGATTAAGCTTGTATATTTTTTTAAAAAAATAATAGAAATATTATTATATTTTTATAAAATGTACAAGCTTGATCATGATGTAAAAAATTTATGGTACCATATTTAGTAGTTTAGGATCATAAAAAAACTTTTAAAAAGAATTGAACTTCATTTGTTATCTTTAAAAAATCAACAATAGAAGGTCTATTTTTTCTTTTCTTTTTTCTTTTTAAAGATAACAAATTGTCGAATATCTAAATATGGGATATATGCGCACGCAGGAAACTCGGGCCCGAATTATACGGTATAAGGCATGCATGTAAGAAGTATCCCCACATTTGGGAAGGACTCGGCCATGTTCCTGTTACGAGGAAACCAACTCGAGTACGGCGGGAAGTAAGGAAGGCCTGGATACACCACGTAGATCTCGGAACGGAGGACTTCTCATCGAGTACGATCGGGCATTCCAAACCTACCATGACTCAGAAGAAGGCTACCCCAACCATATAAATGAGGGGGTAGACGCTCAGGAACGGGGGAGAGCAATCGAGACTCAAGCATACACAACACAAGCAGTATAGGCGACAGGCAATATTCATAGATTGGCAGACAGGCTAGGTCTTAGCCACCCTCAAGAAACAATCTTCATTGTAACGAGAGCTTGATCTCCCCGCTCTATAATCCATTCTCGGCAACACCATAGTACATCCATACAGGAGTAGGGTATTACTCGATCCAGAGGCCCGAACTTGTCTATATTGTGTGCTATTGATTCCTTAGTTGTCCCTGCATCCTCGAAAGTACCCGAATATAAGTTTATTGTCGATTCCTAACCTTCGACACAAATGAAGTTCAATTCTTTTGAAATTTTTTTTGTATGATACTAGACTACTAAAGATAGTACTATAAAGTTTTCAAAGCATGATCAAATATTTATTTTTTATAAAAAATCTAAAGAGTTTCTATTATTTTTATTTTTATAAAAATGTACAAGCCTGATCATACTTATGGTCAACTCATAGTCAATTGATGGTCAACAGATGAAACTAGTAAAAGGAGGAAGAAGAACAAAGACCAGTGGCAGAAATGAAATGAGAAAAAGACTTTTTATTATTGTCGGTTTGTAACTAGGACATCTTGATGCATTAATACTGTATATATAGACTGAACAGAAAACTGTCCATTCTGATGAACACTCCATCGAAAAGTATCCCATTCTGGTGCTAAGTGCAAACCAACAATCTTTGCAACAAGTTCATACCAGGCGAGTAAATTATGTCCTGTAATGACCCTACGAAAGGCTACATTGAGTGGGATAGAGCACATTACTTTAGTCATTGTGGCATGTTTTTTTTCGAACAATGATTAAAAGTCAATGGTATTGTGCACCGAGGGGGTTGTTCCCAAACCAAATATCATGCCAAAATCGTATTTGATATCCACCACGAAGTTGAAAAGACCCAAATCTAAATAAATGATGTTTAACTTCCATTAGGCCAACCCAAGAATAAGAGTCCACTGACTTTCTTTCTACGTGAGAAAGAGTTTTATTCCCCATATACTTTCTTCTGAGAAGAGTTTGCCAGACACTATCAGCATTCAGCAGCTTGAAAAGTTATTTACTAATTAAGGATATATTTTTGACACCAAAATCTTAAATGCCCGTACCATCTTAATCCTTAGGTCGGTATAATATATTCTAGTTAACTAACTTGTACTTTTTTATGGTTATTATTTTATTTAAAAAATCTGAATCTAAAATAGTCCAACTGTTTAAGCATTGCCAGTAGTACTTAAATCAAGCAGATCACTTAAATCAAGCAGAACAGTGCATTTCTTGATCTAAACAAATGGAAATTTTCCGGTGTCAGAGAGCCCGGCAGGCAGGTGCAAAGAAGACTATCGAGCCCGTAATGGTAGTACTAATTAAATTAAATTAAGTCAATCCAGCCGCGCATTTGCATTGCATCCCTGACGCCTAATTAGGCCCCGATCGTTTCAGCTTCTGGACAGCTTCTGCTTTAGAAAAAAGCTGATTATTTGCCGAATGGGAAGATTCTGGATAGCTTCTCTGAGAATCGTGGTTCGATTGTATAGAATCAGAATCTGGCTGAAACCTGATTCTCACTGATTCTTGCTGATTCTCGCCGGCTCGGTCCGAAACCTAGAAGTTGTAGCCAGTTCGACCCGATTCTTCCATAATCAGAAGCAGCTTCTCCCATAATCCAGAATCCATAATGCAGAAGCTGTTCCGAAGGGGGCCTTAGTCGGTGTCGATGGCGTTGTCCCTTTACGAAAAGGAGATGGAATCATGGAAGCACCCTTCCGCTGCCCCCAAGGGTCAAGTACTGATGTGTTTTGTTTAGCTCTGCAGGCTCCCATCGCAATTCGATGCGGTCACTTTTCTGGTCCGAAAAAAAAACTTTTTCCCCGACGTAAATCTAGCTTTTTTTTTCCCCGACGTAACTGTAAAATCCGTCTGATGAAAGCAACACTCGATGCATCTCGAGCCACTGTTCAAAATCATCAAGATTTTTTTAATCAAGAGAACATCAAACAACTGTTGATGTCTCAGTTCCATTCAGAAACTGAAAGTAGCGAAAATCATCAAGATCATTTTGTCAAATGCGGTTCACTTCACTTTGGCCTCAATTATTCAACAATTCATAACACCGCTCGGGATCTTTTTAAGATTTCAACTAGCTAGCGTGCACGGCCCACAAGCTAGGCCACAAGGTTAGTTATGCACTAGACATACATATTTTGGTGCGTGCCGCGTACACCGGAGACCAAGCAAAAGAGTTCTAGAAGGGGCCAAATGGCCAATTGCAAAGACTTACTCAACAAAGCTGGATAGATTACAACATTGTGATGTACGGTTCTAGCCATTGTTTACTCGCCCATCGGCCATGGGTCGTGTGTTGTTGCTTTCCTTCACTTCCATTCTGATTGATACACCTTCCTAACCAATCCAGCGCGTCCTAGATAAGTTTTCGGTTGTTAGATTAGCCCAGGAGATGTCAACATTTCCTTTTTATAACCACCACTAGCAAGATATTATGTATGTGCCAGCTATTGAAGCTTCAACGACAACTTCCCACTGATAGATACAAACGATTGCAGCTATGGCATACTTTCTGAAATTAAACTTCCATGGGCGATGAGCGGGGACTGTAAAATAAAACACGGATCGCTTCGCTAACGTCAGTAACAAACAAATTGAAGCTTAACACTTGCTCATATCAAGATGAGGTTCAAATTGAAGCTCTTCAGTCATCAGGAAACATCTAGGTTCTAAACGTCCGGAGCGGATTGCACGTCGTTGTTAGCATACATACATGTCGGCATGGTTGGACACGTCGGTCCACGTGGACCCGTTTCTGGTGCGTCCTCACGTTGATTGGGATCCTCTGTCTTTCTTTGTCAAAAGCATGGTGCACTTTGACGTGGGAGAATGAAAAAATCTGAGCAAAAAAAATTTAATTGCTACAGTATTTGAGATTTTGAAAAATTTCATTGAAATTTCAGATATTTTGATTGAAATTTATATTTTTTAAACTAGATTTTATTAAATCTCGCAAACATTTTCGAAAATACTGTAGCAATTTGATTTTTTCCCCAAAATTTTTCAATCTCCCAGATAAAAATGCACACAAGAAAAGACAGAGGATCCCAATACGCCCTCACGCTCGCCTTTCTCTGACACCTGGACCAAATTTCGAGAACTCATCAATTAACAGTAGTACATTAAGAGCCATAGCTGTGCTAGTACCCTGCACGATTGAAGAACGCTCCGGACATGAGAAAGCCGTACGTCGATGTGTATATAGGCGTACGGTGTAGAGGCAATGTAAATGCACGGAGTAGATGCCATGCAAATATGCACAGTCCAGAGATTAATTAGTGTTCAGGAAGGCGTCAGCGTTGATTTCGACGGCCACTGAAAATAACTAAACAAGCTACAGAAATGGGTACGTAGCTTTAATTAGGATGGTTTGCTTGACTTATCCTCATGGACAAATGCGGGACACGTTAAAATTGGATGGCAATTTCGTGTGCTAGTTTACCTGCACCACGAGAGGAAACGCACAGAGGGCCAGTCTGCCTATCCTTGTCACGGACTAGTACAGAGTGGAACGTCTGAAGTTCTGAACATATAGACCGAGTTTACCGAACAGTAGGATGATCAGGTTTGAGATATTGCCCAAGTAGAGCAGTACCGGCAAGGAACCAATGGCTCTTTCTCCATGTTCCAGCTGTTAATTACTCTCTCTTTTTTTCTTTTTGAGGAAAGCGTATTTTTCTCCGGAGGAAAGCTGTTAATTACTTGCACTGCCAATCGAGGAGAAGTGCTATAATGAGGTCCCCTACGAACATCGACATGAAACACACACACACACGGAATTCCAGTGATACATTGCCAGGCCCCCACGATGTTGGAATTTTGGGGTTCGTCTGCAACAGGAAAGATTTGCATTAATTCTAGAAAAAAGTTTGTATAACATTTTGAACTTTGCTCAAAAGTCCATTCAATACCCTAAACATTGAAACCAGTTATCTAGCACACTAAACATTCTAATACCTTTCGTTTAACAACTAAGCTAGTTTTGTAGAGGGAAAGCCCATATAACACCCTGAACTTTACTCAAAAGTCCATCCAACACCCTAAACATTGAAATCGGTTATCAAGCACACCGAACTTTCCAATCCCGTTCGTTTAACATCCCAAAACCGGTTAAAAGCTTAGGGTGTTAAACGAACAGGATTGTAAAGTTCGGAATGGTTCGATTTCAAAGTTTGGGTGTCGGATGGACTTTTGAGTAAAGTTAAGGGTGTAATATGAATTTTTTCTTCAATAAAACCAACTTAGGGTGTTAGATGAACGGGATTGAAAAGTTCAGTGTGCTAGATATCTGGTTTCAAAGTTTAAGATGTTAGACGGATTTTTGAGCATAGTTTAGGATATTACATGGACTTTTTTCTTTGATTCTACGAGAATTGATTTTGTTTCCTTAAGAATTCTATGAAATATCCAGACATTAGTATCTTTACGAAATTTTTCGTATTTGATACAAGATTTGACCCGTATTCACAAAACGATACAACACTTTCGTGTATTTAAAAAAAAAAACCCACTCATATCCGGAATTTCAAATTTCAGGTATGGCGTATTCGGTTTCCCAGATCTTGGGTATTGCATAAAAAACCGGATATGAGAAATAATTTTTTTGTTAGTGAAAACAGTGCTAAAATAAGCAAAAAAAAAAAAAAATCAGGTATGGGGCTGTTTTTCTTATTTTTGTTAGTCAAAGCCGTGCTAAAAAAAACTATACCCAGTTTGGGGCAAATACGCGATACCCGAGATTTGGGAAACCGAATACACCAAATTTTGGGTATGCATAACCGAAATTTAAAATTCCGGATATGAGTAATTTTTTTATAAATACGTGAAAATATTATATCGTTTTGTGAATACGGGTCAAATCTTGTATCCAATATGAAAATTTCCGTATCTTCACTGTGCCAAAGAGCAGGTGGGTATAGCAGAACAAGGCGAACACAAATGACAAGGCTCGATTGAGGCCGGACCCGGCCACGATGTTTATCCACGATGATTTGTTTTCTGTCGTCGATCGAAATGGCCATGGACCACTCGCGCACTACACTCGTCTTTTCTCACTACTCCCTGTCACTGAATAATCTGCTCAGACGCAACGGCAAGGACACGCGACCCAAGCAGCTCGCAAGTCGCAGCTGACACGGACGACTGGACGAGTGACGGGGTGAGCGCTCGGGCGACGCGAAAGCGGTGTCAGGCGCGGCCCAGCCAATCGGCGCCGGCCGACGCGTCCGTTTCTCTGCCGTCGCCGCCTTTTTTTTTCTGACGTGAAAAGGCTTTATCAAGTTCGGCGCCGCCTTGGTGAAGTCGCCCGCTGGTCCGCTCGCCGACTCGCACGATCACCGCGACGCGTGCACGCGGCTGGACCAGTCCAGACGCGCCACGCGCAATCCGCAACACGTCGCGCGCGCGCCGGCCGTGTGGTTGCTAGGTGGCTGCCTTGCCTGCGCGCGGTCGCCCATGGGTCTTTGCACTGGGCGTTTCTTGCAAGGCTCGGACGGATAGTTTGTGCGCCGGCCACAGCCTAGAGCAGCGTTATCAGATCCAGACGGCCTCGACATGATCAGGGTGGCTAGTCACTGCATCACTGATCGGACCAGCAGATTACCGGTTGGATCGCATGCTTTTGTTAAAAATATATTGAACACTAGTTACATGTCCGTGCGTTGCTACAAAAACAAAATTGATAACGAAAAATAAAGATTAAAAAATAAAAAAAAATTCACAAGATCAAACCTCTATCTTTAACGCTTTGTTTTTTGCGAAAGCTGGCTAATTAAAACAACGCTTTGTTTTTTGCGCAGGGCAATTAAGCAGGGCAATTAAGTAGGGCAATTAAGCAGGGCAATTAATGACGTGGGTAGAACTCACCACTGCCACCAACTGCTGCTTTATAATAGTAGAGATATATATACATATAGATATGATACTCTTCGTCTGAGCGTATAGTAGTGTATTCTATGTCCACCATCTTATGTGGGTCAAAACACACTCCCACTTTCGTCAAAGACGATCGAAGAAAACCCACTAACACTCATCTCCGTCAACCACTCATATTATTTCTAGCTAAAATGTTGTAGTAATTGTCTGGCTTGAATACAGTAAATTTTGAAAGACGTAACCAAAAAGTTGAAATGCATTTGACATAAATTTTGGAGTGTATATATAAATGTATTTTTCTTTCACTAAATAGCACAATCGAACCAAAGGTGCAAGTGGTGGTAAATGTTTTGTCCAATTTCTCCGAGATATCGTTGAGGGGCTTGAGTTACTCTGGGCGGACTTGACCAGTTCACAGCTAAACCAACCGGGTTTTGTCCGGTTCAAGCCAAGCTAAATGCAGAAGCAATCCACATGTCCACCAGCTGGGTTTTCTCCGGCTGCTAAATGTTGAAGCGGTCCAGCCATTCGGGTCCGGTTTTTCCAATCGGACCCCCGGCGGTCCGGCCTGGTTCTGATAACTTCGGTCAAGAGGAACAGATCGAGATGCTCGTGCGTTGGTCACAACGTTCATACATTTCTCCACCATTTCTCCACCGGATTGATACTTTAGCGTGAGTTTTTAAATACTGTTAAGCTAAGTGCTGTGATGAAGGCGATTAGGCGAACATGGCTTAGGGCTATAATTTGCCATGTGCCGGGGAGCACGTGTGTTCCCTCATGATTGAAAAATTGGTCAGTTAGTACTACCAGTGTGGCACCAACCAGGGCAGGCGTAACAGCTGCAAGAAGGAGCGGGTCCGGTCATATTTTTCTCAGAGTTGGTAGTGCGTTATACTGCAATCACTGCATGCCAGTCGTACGGATAAGGGCATCTACAGTGGTATAGATGGTAGCTGTCTATAGCATACCTCCATGTCATCTACAGACAATACTAAAGATAACTTATATAATGGATCGCCTATATACCGCCTCAGTAATGCTCTCATATAATTAATAGATCGTCTGATGGTAAAGTATACGCACTATAAAACTGTCTATAAGGCCGTCTGTTAAATAGTAGACATCATATTTCTCTCTCTTTCTTCTCTCTCCTCCACATCATCTAAAATCTGATGTGGCGTATCCTTATAGACAGCTGATATGTATCATTGTACATGCCCTAAGTACACGGAGCCCGGTGGGATGGTACCGATCGATGGATAGAATCCAGTACGGGATTATCTGAGTTATCCAATACACGTTGCTAGATCGATCACAAGGCACGCATCTACTACGCGTGTAAAACTGGCCTATCGCCGTGTCGCAGCGCGTCGTCCCAACTCCAAGGCTCGGACGGCGCGCAAACGACGCGATCGGGGGGCCACGGAGCCCCATTAAAATCCCCACCGGAAATGACCCACCTCGCCTCTGCCGATCTTGGCCGTTTCGCTGGGACGGCGAGGGCGCCGGTGCGAACGTATTTGCTTTTGGATTTACACACGGTGACAGAGGCCGCTGTGCTGAGGAGGTGGTGGGGCCGCGGGTTGGCTGGCCGAAGGGAATCCCGGGCAGCTCCTCCCCGCGCCCGGCTATAAAATGGGCGCCAAGGTCCAGATAACGCAGTTTGCCGCTCTGTAACCCCGTCTCCTCCTCCCGTCTGTTTTATCTTCTTCTTCTTTCGTAGGTAGCCTCTTCGTCTCTCTCTCTCTCTCTCTCTCTCTCTCTCCTTCCTTTCTTTACTCTTGTGAATCTGTGATCTTATCTGATAGACTAAAAACTATTGTTATACTGGTAAGATACTTCTTTAGTCGGCCCATGCTTTTCTCCTATGTTTCGTTGGGTAACTTTTGCACGTAGAACACGATTAACTGGATCGGTTCGTGCGTTACTGGCATAAAGATTTCCTTCTAGATTTCATATTTACTTTGACATTTGTTGCACACCTTTGTACTGACATCTGTTGATGTGATGATGCGGTCTGAAACTTTTTCCATAGAGCTTTGTGTTCTGACATCTCCCTTTCTTTTGGCATCTGTAGATCGGAGAGAGAGACGCGGAAACTGAGCTGAAGTGATGGCGTCCAACTACGTCGACACCACCGGCGAGGAGGGCAGGTTCCACGGCCACCACAGCAGCACGAACACCCCCACAGGGGCCGCGGCGTCGTCGCCGCGCACGATGCGGCGGAGCTTCTCGTCCGCGTCCTCCGGCAGCCACGGCGGCGGCGCGCCCAAGTGCGTCTGCGCGCCGGCGACGCACGCCGGGTCCTTCAAGTGCCGCCTCCACCGCACCAACTCCCAGGGCCACGGCCACCCAAACCCGTCCCCTCCGACCTCCCCGGCCGGCGCCTCCGCCGCACCCCAGCCGGCCGTCCCGTCCTCAGCCTCCTCCCGCACCGTCGAGGCCCAGTGACCCTGAGTACACACCCCGGAATCGCCAGACCAAGAAATCAAGAAGATGAGAGGAGACGTGGGAAGAGAGAAGAACATCGCGTATCATATCATCGAAGGGGGATTATTTGTATTTCCCTTATTGTGATCTCCATGCTATTGGAGGATTTTTGCTTTCTTTTTCTTCTCTTTTTTGCTGTGTGGGATCTCTCCTTGTTGGCCTGCCTGCCTGCCTTCACACGAAGAAATTCCATTCCCCTCCTAGTCAGGTTCCTTGCGTCCCCCCCCCCCCTGTGTGTGTGTGTGTTGGATTGAATGTTGGGAAATGGGAAGAAAGGGCCTCTAGTTCTAGCAACTGCTGGTGTGTTGCCCTTCTTCTATATGTAATTACTAGTACCATTTACCATTCTATGAGTCCATGCTTGTTGCTATACAAGAGATCTTTGTGTGAATTTCTAGAGTGATGATATCCTTTTCTTTTGCCAATATGGTACTGGATGTGGATTACAACATATGGATTGTTTTTAAAAGACATTTTCTGTTTTCTTTTGTTTCAAGGGATGGTCCCTTTCTAGAAATCTTCAGCTGCGACGGCAAGGAATTGCAGAAATCTAGATTCGAGATATCTTGGGGGATGAGAAGTAGCAACTGGTGGCGGAGGTGACGATGTGATCGGTTGTGTTGGTGGTTGCTGGGTCAATTCTCGCCAAATTCCTCTGCTTCGGTTTCGCTCGAGCATATGATGGATTGCTGTACCTCATTGCTTGTTCCTATATTATACTACTATGTTGTATATAAGTGGGTGGTGTTTCAATATCATCCAAGTTTGTCCTTCCGTTTCAAAAGAAAAGGGGGAAAAAACCATCCTGGCTCCCCTGGGGACGACGGTATCCAAGGAAAGGAAAAGGGGAAAAAAAAACCATGCTGGTTCCCCAGGGGAAGGTGTCCAGGATCTGACAACAGTACAGTGCATAGAATCAGATCAGATATTCAGAATTTCATATCCAACCCGTGAGTAAAAGTGTGTGGCTCCAGGTAAATGCAAGTATGTTCCTTTCTCATCGTCGGCGCTTCGTCTTGCTGCTTGGTAGTTGGTAGTAGGCACAGCACTTGGATTCTCGCCGTGGTAGCTATGCGAACAAAACAACCATTACTGATGACCAACAATCATGTTGAGTACTCCTTGTAAATGATCTGTTGCTTTTGATTTCGATTCCATATAGATTTGGTTATACTTCTCTGTCCTGTTTTTTCATTTGGCAACGTACAATTAACTCTCTCTCTCTCTCTCTCTCTCCCCCCCCGTCGCCCAACCACCTGGTCTCCATCACCGCCATGTGGAGGTGGTTACGAACTTACGATGAGGTTGATCATTGCCGTTGCTGCCGGCTGGTGATCCGCTGGTCCTCCTCATTTTTTTGCCTTGACAAGCTGTTGTTGAATCTTGAATGCTCTGTTCCGTGCAATTCTGCCGAACGAGATATCTGCCCTTAACTAGCACGGAATCGAAGCTTGGACGGGACGGCAGAAAAGTTTTAGTATTTGACGAGTTGAATCTCTCGGTTATCAATCCTTGTAGTTATAGATTTACAAGAGCTCAGATACACCAAGTTCAGAATTCTAACAACATAAATTGCTACAGTATCTACCAAAAAAACAGAATAACAAACAAAAAACAGAGAGAGGGTGATCTACACCAAACTCGATTACAACAACTATGAAGATAGAGATTTATACTTTAACAGTTCCCCTCAATCTTAACTTCTAGCCACCATATTTAAGCTATATAACAGACGATCAAAATTACGCTTCGGCAATGCCTTAGTGAAAATGTTAGCAACTTGATCTGCAGAGGACACAAACCATACTTCCAAAGCTTCAAGTGCTACTCTTTCTCTAACAAAATGAAAATCCACCTCAATATGTTTTGTACGTGCATGAAAGTCGGGATTGGTTGTTAAATATGTAGCTTCAAGGTGCCCAGGACTAAAAAACATTGAGCTCCTTTAAAATTGATTGAAGCCAAATAATCTCAGCAATTGCATTAGCTAGTGCCATATACTCTGCTTCAATACTTGATCTAGACACTGTAGGTTGTTTTCTAACACTCCAAGAGATTAGATTTGGTCCAAGGTGTGGGATCGATATATACGAATATAGCAATCAGAGGGGGGAGTGAATGATTGTGCGGAAGCTAAAACCAAATTTTCGATCTACTGGAAGAACACCCCAACTCGGATTCAAATAATTGTCTCGTATTTAACAAAAACAGATTGATAGATGTTTGGTAAAACGCGAAATTCCTGGAGATACAACCGTCGGATCGATCTGAAAATTGAACACAAGAAACTAGATTCCAATACGAATCTAACAGAAAAAGAATAAACTCGATCGGACTTATGGATTAAAAGTTATGAACTTCGCAAGCTTACTATGACGACAATTGATGTAACATCAATTTCGTGATTAAGCAACATCTTCAAAAGATTAACCAACAAAACTTTGAGGAACTCTAAAACAATGCCCTAAAAGGGTTTTGGATGGATCAAATCAAGAGGGAACTCAAAGAATCAAAGTTGACAAAAAAACCAATTTAGAACCAGAACAGATGCAAAAACCAAAACAGAAAATATTGTAGCAACGCGTGCACTGTAGCTTTGAGATTACTGTAGCACACAGAGGATCTGGAAAGAATTGATCTTTATTTCTCTTTGTCTAAAATACTCCCATCAAAAGAGTACAAACCCTAAAACTTGGCTCCCAGCCGTTCTGCTCTCTAACACACGCATAAACAGGGGACATCTCCCCCTATTTATAATGAGCAACCCTAACAGAGTACGCATGCATGTCCACTTGGTCCAACATGGCCCAATACATGCAAGCTACTCCAAACGATTACAACTCTGCACACGTATGGCTCACCTGCCATACTCATGTGATTAACAAGCCTCCATATGCATTGTTCTCTAGCCCGAACGTCCCGCGTGACATCCTTGACCACCAAGATCTCGATTCCTTCAGAACCTAGTCTCGAACCTCAGTTCCTCCATGAACCTAGTTCCTGTCCCATCATCGACCACGTTCGCCCTCAAGCAACACCTGCACATGAACAAACCACAAAACAAAATTTTCGAGCACAAGTTCTTCCCAACTTGGCTCAATTAATCCAAGTATGCGTTGTATCTAGAGAAGGATTAAGTATCCTCGTGAATGTATTGTACTTGGTGAGGATCAAGTAAAAGGTTTGACATATTACTATTGGTATTTGTCGATACCTAGACGGCATGGAGGCGTCATGGTCTAGTGATCTCAAAAAGGTTGTGAGAATGCTTGGCGAGTTGTGAAGGCTGGAGCTCATCTAACAATAGGGGGAAAGAGTTATTACTAGTGGATTCGATGTGCTTGCCTTATTTCGTGGGGTCGGTCCAATTCATTTTGGCTTACCTCAATGTGGATTATGGGAGACTGGCAAGTCTTCGAACACCATAGTAAAAATGCCGTGTGTCATACTTTGGTTTGCTTTCTATTGCTCATTTACATTCTTACAATTTATATTCCTAGAATTAAATTGATTGCTTGTCAACATAGGATTCTAAACCTTAATCATAGATTTAGATTGTTGGTGCACTTAGTTGAGACCAGACGATTTAGGTTTCAATTGGACAAAATCAATTTGATTTACACTTCCGCATTTAAACTTGGTTTTGGCTAAAAGAGTTTTTAAGATATAATTTTTAAAACCGCATATTCACCCCCTCTAGTCGGCATCCTCGATCTTACAATCTCGAAGACTCAAAATGTCAAGTGGCCGATGCCCGATGGGGTGGGATGACTAATTTGGCGTTGGTAATTCGGTAGAATCGGTTTCTCGTGTATGAAAACCGAACCAAATAACGAAAACCGAATACATCTAGAATAAAAACCGAATCGAAAACCAAAAATAAAAACTAAAATATTCGGTTAAATCGGTTCAATTCGGTTTATTGGTTTAGATTTAAAAATGCCCTCCCCAAGCCCTCATGTGGCTTGCTCGCCCATACGGCCCACTGGCCACTACACTGCGTCACCCGTCTGCATAAATCTCTTCACGTCTTGTCTTACTGCATTCGCAACCCTCATGTGCTACTCCCTGCCTATGTGTTTTCTACACGAATTCTTCCTGCAGTATGTATGGTGCACACCTACACAAATAAAAAAACAAACTCAACCTAATATTTTTATCTTCCACAAATAAATTACTCTATCGTAAAAAACAAACCCAACACGCTGCCTCTCCCCTCTTCTATCTATATCTATACTAGTTATAATTTGTCGGACACTAGTTGTATAACCATACTACTACGCTAGCAAGCGGCGAGGCCACCTGGACTGGAGCACGCTGTAGTCCTGTTCCGTGTCCCTTGGGCACCACGCTTGATTGATTCCTATAGTAATTAGTAAGCTCGACACCTCACCCATCACAGCGTCCTTAACCATTAATTAAAGTCGTAGCGCAAGATGGGGACAATAATAGCAGCGGATAAGACCGAGCCGGAGTAATTTGTTCCATAAAAAAACGAATCTTTAGTCCGTATAGTTCACCCAAAGCCCATTAATTTCCATAACTCTATTTTAAGATTTGAAAATTTTTTGCTCCTTTGCATGCTTAATGACTTGGCGTGGAGTAATATCCAACTAATCTTCTGCATGCAGAGCTGTAAATGTATGCATGCGTATTTAAGTGCCGGTGAAAACCAAACCACCAGTATGCTTATGCATGGAGTAATGAGGGTCACATTAGTCATTTACCTTGCACACTAATCTGTCTTAAAAAAACTAGAAATACACTCTTTGTGAGACAAAGGGAGTATACAATATTACGATACCAGCTGTCTGAATGTTTTGCTACGTAATATTTTTGCTGATATGAAAAGAAGAGGGGAGAAGTGAGTAAAACTGTTTTTTATATGAAAAGACGATTGTATAGGCACTATAAAGCATCATTACATATATTATTATCTATAATAAATATTTTTGAGAGGTGCTTCTATGCTCTTCCTTTTTAAATTTGCACAAATATTAAAGCATGAATGAAGGGTAGATGAGGATTACTTACCCCTTCGTTTGCTTCAAGATTTGTGCAACTTCTATTAGGAGGGAAAGCATAGAAGCACCTCTCAATATTTTTTCATGCCATAACTCAAAAATTATAAAATATTATAGAGATAATCTTAAGATGTTATCTATTGTATAAGTTGTTTTTAGATGACATATAGCAGTATATAGATAGTAGTCAAATCTACCATTATACATGCTCTTATACTCAGACATTCAGTAATATATAGACAATAATCGTATCTACTATTATACATGCTCTTATAATCAAACATTCAGAAATATATAGACAGCAATGATCTCTACAAATATTGTACATACTCTTATACTCAGTAACTTTGCTTGCAGACCGTTCAAAAAAAACTTTGCTTGCAGACAGTAGCGCTGCCCGCTTCTCCGCATTGCACGGTGGGCCCCGTGGTTCAGTGGCATGCATTAATGTTCTCTGTTCAGGGTGGATAACGAGCTGACTCGGTTTGACTCGACTTAACTCAGTCATACTCGTCAAGATAACGAGCTAGCTCAACTCGACTCGTTATCTTAATGAGCTCAAACCTCAGCTCGGTTCAATTCGTTAAACTCGCGAGTTGGCTCGTTAAACTCGCGAGTTGCCATCTGAGAGGAGGATTGCTATTGAGACTATACAGTATGTCATGTGTTATCATCCTCGTCTTACACATATATAGCTATACTTGCCGACTTGGAGGACTCGTTAAACTCACGAATTAGCTCGTTTAACTTGTTATTTAAACAAGTTCAAATCATGGCTTGACTCGACTTATTAATAAACGAGTTCGTGCTGAGTCGAACCGAGCTTATAAGTACTCGCTTAACTAGGGAGTTTCAAGTTTTTTTTTCACCCCTAGTCCCTGCTTTCTTGTGGTACTAGCTGCATAGCTTGTCCAAGTGGCTAGCTAAACACGGCAATAATGGACCGGATCGCCTATAAAGATGCAGCTTAACACAGCCTTTGTTTCTCGGTGTACACATTTTTTCTCTCCTATCTGTAGATCTTACTAAGAGCTTGTACTGACTGCTGGTGAATAGCTAGTTAGTTAAGAGTAGTATGTAGAGTTGGGGGAACTAGCTTAGCTGGAGAGGAGTAGATAGCTGATGGAGGTGTTCATCCACGAGGACTACGTGAACAAGCGGAGGGAGCACGGGCGGCGGCGGCCAAGGGGACAGACGATGGTGCTGCAGGTACAGGCGGATAAGGGGACGCTGCCGCCGCCGGCAGCCACGCGCCAGGAGGGCCCGAGAGGCGAACCGACCGACGTGTCGCCGGCGGCGAGTGCGGAGACAGCTTCTTCCTTCGGGGAGCATCTCTTTGACTACCTCAAGCCGTTCTGATCGATTAGCTGTGTGCCTGTGTATCCAGTATCCACCCCACACAAATTACTGGTCGGGATTAAATAAAGAGGGAGACTAGGGAACGGTATACCGTTGCAACGGTATAACTGTGAAAGTTATGAAATTTATCAGTTTTAGTGCTGGTTTCATGAGTTTCAGTGTTTAGTTTCATCGGTTTCATGTTTCATCAGTTTTTAATGCTAAGTTTCATGAGTTTCAGTGTAAAAATTTATAAGTTTCATGAGTGTGTTTTTATCTGCCTTGTACTAGCATGCAATGCAATCTAGTACTACTTTCGGCATGAGTAGCTAATGATGTATTGTAGAAGGCAATCAACATTTCGAGTTACACAGTGTTCTAAATTTTTTTTGTTACCCATTCGATGTGTGAATGGACTAGAAAAGATTAAGATGGTTACCCGTTAAGTGGGTTTTTGTCTCAAAGTTGATCGACAGTACGGAGGTACTCATGAGAGTACTTCTGCTTCAGGCTGTCCGGCTGCATCCACTGCCTTTATCGGCATGGCAGTGTGTACATTTATAGGTGAGGAGCATGGTCATGGGCATGGCACAGCAATAGCAAAACTCTATCCTATATGGCCATGGTCATGTTGGGCTGTGTTGGAAAAGCCCAGGGCAGAGGGAGCAGGCGACATGAAAGTATCAGTCATCGTCTTGAGTCCACGCTGCTTAAATGCTTGTTGATGTTATCATATAGACATAATTTTAGTTTAAATATAAAAGGGTTCTATTTATTAGTGAACGAATCTAGATATATCTTCTGTTGATTTTGCTATTGATATATATTAGTTACCCCTTGTACTAATCTATTAAGGAGAGAACATTGCCCCCTATTTTGTGTGCGCTCCCATTCTTGTTCCTGTGATTTCGTTGGCGTGCTGTTGATTGATCGTGGGTGAACGACTATGTCTTACAACACGTTATCAACACGACGTTCTACCAAGGCTAGTACTGATCGTCTGTCTGCATCGAGATCATCCTGCGACACGCAATCAAAATTATCAACGAGCCCTACGTAAATGCTTCGATGCAAATTTTGATCCTACAAATCATCATACCATATTTGTAGATTAAGTAACTAATCTAACCACAATCAAGAGTATGCGCATATGCTACTGTTCATCATGGTATTGTTTATCAACAAAAAAAATGTCACGGCCTCTGCGCCAGAAGCACGCACTATGCCATACAACAGCACCGACGACGCCTGCGTTGCAGCCTCTGCGCCGGCCGCCCGCCACCGCCATCGACAGCTAACAAATGCTCGTCACTCACCGGCAACGACGACGTCCGCTCCACGGATCCCGCGCCCAAAGCGTGCCCGCTTCTACGACCAGCGGATGTGCTCGTGCCCGCACACGGTGGCATTGACGGTGGCGAGTGTCACGCCCTTCGCTGATGCAATCGGAGTGGCGGCCTCCTCGGCGACCACACCAGTTGGTGACGCGGCCCTTCGGCTCTTGCGTCGCTGCTTCGAGCCCTACGCTCGGCCGCCATTGCAAGCTCCGCGTCCACCGCCGGTCTCCACGCACGACTCGTAGCCGCGCTCCCACTGCAGCACCA
Organism: Rhipidocladum racemiflorum; assembly: GCA_036346355.1. Classification (NCBI taxonomy): domain Eukaryota; kingdom Viridiplantae; phylum Streptophyta; class Magnoliopsida; order Poales; family Poaceae; genus Rhipidocladum; species Rhipidocladum racemiflorum. The sequence goes on from CM070572.1 coordinate 26,241,364, forward strand.
CTGGGGCCCGCCACCAGCCACCGTGCACGTTGCCTGAAGCCACATGCCTCGCTCCTCGCTGGCCTCCAGCACCGCCTCCCAGTCACCATGCTTTGCGCCCGACCGCCATTGCACCTGCAGTGCCACCGTGCTTAGCCCCGCTGGATGCCACTGTGCCTTGCACCCGGCAGCCATTGCTCCCGCCGCGCGTTCGCAGCTCCGGCGGTGGCACCACCCGATCTCTAAGAGCCAGTTGGAGCCGGTATTATCACATATTGGAAGTTTCATACCCCTGAAATTATTTTTTAGCATTATTTCATGTTTAATATGTGCTAAAATTTAATTTTCTTTCATTAAGTAATTCAAAAAAATTCTTAAACATTAACAAAAAAAATGTGAAAAAATGCTAAAAAGTTTTGGAAAATCATGTATGACACATTGATAATATTATGGATATGAATTTATTTTGTTTAGCAATTATTCCATATTTTATGTGTATTGAATTTTTTTTATTATTCTGTAATTCTGAAAATTGCTTGATAATTAACATAAAATTATAGAAAATGCTAAAAAAAATTTAGTTAATATATTGGGAGCCTTGTGTCTCTGGATTTATTTTCTTTGTATTATTTCATGTTTAATTTATCTTGGATTTTATTTTTCTATTATTCAGTAATTCTAAAAATTATTTAATAATTAATAGAAAATTATGACAAATGCTAAGAAAATTATGTGAAATCACATGGCGGAGGAGGAAATTTGTCTAGAAGATAGTTGTACCACCAAAGTGAATCAAAAATATTATGACTATCACTAGAAGCGATGCTCTCATAGTTGGCACTGGAGGAATGCCCTATTATACCCTGAGTTTAGTCGTACCATCTTAAGATTTAAAGATATTGGTCTGAATCATTTTCATATGGATACAGAGAATGAGTATGGTACAAAACACATGCTCATAACTAAGTTTAATAGGTGTAATGAACGTGTGGTTGAAAATTTTTCTTCTCCTCTGGATTATATTATGCTCATACAAAACCTGAAGTTTGTGTTGCGATAAAAACCAAGAAATATTTAAGATATGGCAGATCGACTAGGTTATCCGGAGTTGAATATTATGAAAAGAATAATTAATAATTTTGCTGGTCATAGCATAAAGACTTTCCTAGATATGAAGATTTATTATGCCCTATTTGCGCTATATGAAGCCCATAGTTAGATCTTCTTATGTAAAAGTTAGGGAAGAATCACTGAATTTTCTTGAGAAAATTTAAGGTGATATTTGTGGACCCATTCAGCCCCTATCGAGCCCTTTTAAATACTTTATAGTACTAATTAATGCTTCTACTAGATGGTTCCATGTATATCTGTTATGTACTAGGAACCAAGTTTTTACTAAATTAATTACCCAAATTATTAAGAGCCTCCTTTCAAGAAGAAACGATCAAGTCTATTCGAATGGACAATGCTAACGAGTTGATCTCAAAAGCATTTAATGATTATTGTATGGCTCTAGGAATTAATATAGAGCATCTTGTACCTTATGTCCACACTTATATCGACCTTGCAGAGTTATTAAATTAAAGAATAAAACTTATTGCTTGGCCACTCTTGCAGAACAGTAGTCTTCCCACCAGTTGTTGGGGCCACACAGTGTTGGATGCTGCGGTATTAATTCAACTCAGACCAACTGCATATCTTGAAATTTCCCCATTGAAGGTAATGCGTGGAAAAAAAATAAAGTATTTTTCATCTGCGAAAATTTGATCATGTTGTATACATGTCAATCTCTCCACCACAGCGTACAACCATGTAACCTTATCAGAAGTTGGAGATCTATGTAGATTATGAATATCTATTAATTAGCTAATACCTAAAGCCTATGACATGGGATCTGTGCATGACTCGGTACGCTAATTGTACTAAAGACTTTTTCTGGCATTATGGGAGATAAGTACCACATTAAAGAGCAATATCACTTGTGTTACACAAATGCAAATGGGTTATGTAAAAAGCAATATCACGAAGCATATTGCCCCTGATTTTTTCTATTCTCATTAACTCTAGAAGAATGATGAGGTAAAGATACTGCAAACTAAGTCGTTTGAAAATTCAGCAGATTTGTTCACTAAGTGTTTGCCAAAATCTAGTTTCCAAAGATGTGTTAATGGTATTAAAATGTGATAACTTAGAGATATGAAGAGTTCAGGGAGAGCAAAGCCATCAATTATGACCCTTTACATGATCCTAAAGATCATATTTTAAATCCTGAAGATGATAAGTTATGCTCTTTTTCCCTTAGTAAGTTTTCCTGAAGTTTTCTCACATTAGGGTTTTTAGTGAGGCAACTAGTGTAACACAGAGTACGAGTGCAATGTACACTTTTCTTTATCCTTCTCCCCATCCTCTACGCACACGGCCACTCCTCGCTCTCAACGACTCAACCTGGTGAAAGCTCTTTTCTCCCCCAACTACAGTGGTAGTGCCCCCAAAGCAATAATGTGATCCGTTAATCTAAAAAAACTACAGTGGCCAGGTAGTCGATCTCTGGTGTTCGGCTGCATGAGATGCAATCGACGTCGGTTGCTGTCATCTATTGTCGTCATCTCGTCGCGCGCCAGGTAACATGGTTTTCCTTAAGGAATAATCAACGATTTACTTTTATTTACTTGTGCCATTGATCATTTGTCTCATAAGAGGCCTGCATGTCAATGAGATATCACAGAGCAAATAATCAATTGCACCAACTAAAACGGGGCAAATAATAAATTCTCCTGCCTCCATTATTGCCGCGTATATCACTAGCCTTCTCCTCACTGTAATCGCATCAGATCCACATGCAAATGGGAAATGATGGTGACCAGCATGAGGCGACAGGTGCAGGGGGGTGAATCTACCATGTATAGGCCAAGGTCAAGTGACACCGATGCCTTCCAACCTAACACACAATTGTTTATACTATATAAGCTTATGATGCTCTTATTATAAGTTATAGGTTAGTGTTACGAATTCGTATTGACCTCGATGACTCCAATAATCTCCTTTTATAGATTCGCCCATGGACAGAACGGCTATGAGGTTGGTCGCAAGGCCATGGTTGGGTGCAGATCTACAAGCCAAATGGCGAGACGGTGGTGGGCACGAGTCCAGATGCCAAATAGTGGGAAGAAAACGTGGCACATGTCGAGATAGAGGCGCGACATGGGCCAAGGAGGAGCTCAGTCGAGCGGAGTGTAGGTCTATTAATGGAAGCAAATTTCTTTCTTGCCCCTGCATCTTTTTATTTCAAATCTGGCTCCCTTGCAAACGCAATTGAAAAATAGCTTTGTCTCCGACCTCGGAAGCACTGGTAGGTGAAGTGACACTTGTCACGCTCGTGTACCATGACAAGTGCTATCCATGTTAGGGCAACGTGACAAAAACCTGCCGTACTAAGGTCTTGCCGAGCTACCCTACTGCAGCAGCACGCCCAGCCGAGCCGTCCTGCCGCGATAGGTATAGGATGTGGTTATGGTGTCATACGATACGTATCACCTGCTAATGTTTTCACGATTGAGAAGGATGATATTTTTATAATTATATTTGTACGGGGACTATATTTGAAAAAAAGAAAAGAAAAAGAAAAGAAAAATGTGACGCTAGAAAAGCTAAGTTGTGCCCGTAATGTGGAGTTCCATGTGTACCTGCGACAAATTGGCAATGCTATCTATGTATGTGCAGGCAAGGCCCATTTGGCCATGTTCTCACAAAAAGCCCGGTCCAAACTAACTGCTGCTGGCTTGTGCGACCTCGTCCACTCCTAGTCCTCTTCTCTTCCTCCTCCCAAAATCGCCCCCCAAATCCGCAGCTCACCACACCACGCTCTTCCCTTTCCTGGAATCCCCAACCCGCACCCCACCGATCCCCTTCTCTCCCTCGCGGAGAAGAGAGCGGCGGCGACGCCATGGTTGGCGGCGGCGCGGGCGTGGACGGCGACGCGTGGACCGATCAGGAGCAGGGCAACGGCGGCAGCCGCGGCGGGGAGGCGAAGCGGTCGGAGATCTACACCTACGAGGCCGGGTGGCACATCTACGGCATGAACTGGAGCGTACGGCGCGACAAGAAGTACCGCCTCGCCATCGCAAGCCTGCTCGAGCAGCTCGTTAACCGGGTCGAGGTCGTCCAGCTCGACGAGTCCTCCGGCGACATCGCCCCCGTGCTCTCCTTCGACCACCCCTTCCCGCCCACCAAGACCATGTTCGTCCCGGACCCACACGCCGTCCGCCCCGACCTGCTCGCCACCTCCGCCGACCTCCTCCGCATCTGGCGAATCACCTCCCCGGACGACGACGACGCCGCCGCCAACACCACCAACGCCGGCAACTCCAACTCCAGCTCCGTCCGCTGCAACGGTGTCGGCGGCGCCACGGGCCAGCAGCCGGGCGTCGAGCTGCGCTGCGAGCTCAACGGCAACCGCAACAGCGACTACTGCGGCCCGCTCACCTCCTTCGATTGGAACGACGCAGACCCGCGCCGCATCGGAACCTCGTCCATCGACACCACATGCACCATCTGGGACGTCGAGCGCGAGGCCGTTGACACCCAGCTCATCGCCCACGACAAGGAGGTCTACGACATCGCATGGGGCGGCGCGGGAGTCTTTGCCTCCGTCTCTGCCGACGGCTCTGTCCGCGTGTTTGATCTCCGGGACAAGGAGCATTCCACAATTATCTATGAGTCTAGTTCTGGCGGTGGCTCCAATTCGGCCGCTGCGGATGGTGGAGCGGTGTCACCGACGCCGCTGGTTAGGCTGGGGTGGAACAAGCAGGACCCGAGGTACATGGCAACCATCATCATGGATAGCCCCAAGGTGGTTGTGCTAGACATCCGCTACCCAACACTGCCGGTGGTCGAGCTCCACCGCCACCACGCCCCTGTCAATGCTATCGCGTGGGCACCTCACTCTTCTTGCCACATTTGCACGGCTGGGGATGATTCGCAGGCACTGATATGGGACCTGTCCTCCATGGGCACTGGGAGCAGTGGTGGTGGCAATGGAAATGGCAATGCTGCTGCAGCTGCAACTGCAGAGGGTGGTCTTGATCCCATATTGGCTTACACGGCAGGGGCAGAGATTGAGCAGCTGCAGTGGTCCGCAACCCAGCCTGACTGGGTCGCCATTGCATTCTCCAATAAACTGCAGATCCTCAGGGTCTAATCTTTTCATTCCAGCTTTGTCAGTGGTGGGACAGAAAGGAGCAAAGAAGCCCAACATGGATGATGAGTTTAGGCCATGGAAGGAGGTTAATCTTGCTATTGCTTTGGTGTTACTTTTGTGTTGTACACAACTGATATGCGTTCTGGGGTGGTTCTAGTGATAGAACAGATGATTCACTAGTTAGAAGCTGGAATCAGCAATGAACTGAGTTGTTAAGAGTAATTAGCTTCTCTAGGCTTAGTATTGGTGATAATGTGGGCTGTAGTTAAGTTGCTCTTTGTGCTAGAATGTTCGACTCCAGTGGTGTGTAGTTTCATCACTTGACTTGCTTGCTGTAACTTGCAATCGTCGTATATGCACTTATAAGATGTAAACCTGTTTGTTGATGTCGCTTCGGTTCTATGGTATTTCTTCTGTTGTTTTCTTTTGGTGATGGGGCAAGCATTAGCAACCTTGTAGTTAAATGGTTCATCTAACATGCTGTATGGCTTGCCATTTTGTTCACTTTGCATCCTATACCTCATTGTTTACCATTTGCCATAAGTAGGTAAGGTTTTAGGGTCCTATTTTCTGATACTGGTGATTTGATCCGCTGTTATCCTTGTAAGCAATAATCATTCTTGATTTTGTGCGGTCGATAAGAAACGGCTTTGTGATAACAAAAGTTGTTGCTGCAAGAGAAATGGAAAGCCTACGTTTTCCAAGGATATCGCCACGTTAGGGTCGTGGTGCATATGAATGCATCTCTTAAGCTTCATCTTTGGATTTATTTCTGTTTTCTTCTAGTGGTTGCTTTCTACTTAGTAGTATTGTTGATTTGTTTTTTTGCGTGAGTATGACAATTGTATCTGTATTATCATTGACAAAATGGAAATAACATGTGTATGAGACACACGGGAGCCCCCTTGATGTAGTTAGTGACATACCCCTTGAAACTCCATCAGCACATGTTGGAACTTACTGGTGGAATTTGGGTTGCTTTACATTCTTACCCATTGCAGCACTCTGTAAATGACATGGTCTTGTCCATTGTGTTTCTGGAGCATAATTACTTACGTCTGCTTGATATGTAGGATCAAGCATTGAAGCAACCATATGTTTGCGCTTTGCTCTACTGCAAACGTTCCAGTTTATGTATTGTGTCAAATAGGATCGCTAATTGCCTCTCTTTTTATGTGCTTTTCGTGTGCATGAACAGTTATCAACGAGATGACTATGGAGTCATTGTTCATGATGCTTCCTTGAAAGGAGATTCAAGCAAATATCTACTTGGGACTATCCTGGGCTCGTACTCTGCTCCTATCGGAGTTCAGAGATTTCGAGCAACAGTATCCCCCCTGGCTCTGTAACCCCCAGTTTCTGGAATTTGTTTGTATGGGCCGCCGACTGCTACTCTGCTGAACTCGAAGGTGTTGCACTACAAGTTGATACGCATATTCGTTCCTTCATTTCACAGAGTTCGCAGCCTTGCTCCAGCCTCCTTTTTGCGATGTTCCATTCTAGACCTGGCAATCTGGCAGCGTTCCAACTTGCTGCACAGTAGCCACAAGAATAACCTTTTCCGGTGCCACTTTTCGTCCTGCCATTCGTTGTACATACGCCGGGAGGGGAGGATACGTTTTCCCATTTGCCTGGGTCATCTATGTCCGTAGTTTTGCAGAATACGTCCATTTCTTAGGGGGTTCGTCGTTTGGATGGTCACCACACTTTGCCTGAACCCAATGGCTCGTATCTCCACTCTTCTTCCCGGCAAAACGGAGAACACTTGTGACTTTGTGAGGCAGACAAAAGGGGCCCAAATTGGCACTCTCCCCGCACAGTAAACTGCACGTTACACCACCTATCTTGATTTGAGTAAATACTCTTTTCACGTATTATTTTGGCATATTGCCGCGCATGGCACCACCCCCCCCCCCCCCCCCCTCTTCTATTTTTCTGTCCGGAGTGTATAGATGTAATCGATACTTTCGAATCTCAACAATGATCCAATACTTCTAGATTTAGATGATTTTAACAAACAAAACATCCAGATGATGTTGGTATCCCTTTTCCGTATGTCCTTCGATCTTACCTGTTGTTTGACGCTGCTAGCTGGCAATGGCATCGAGCGAGATGCGACGGTTTGGGCCGGGAGATGATGCGTTGCTTTGGTGGCCCAAACAAGCAATAATGATTTCCTCGTGTCGGCCCAAGTGTGCTCTCCCCACCGTCCAGGCCTAATCATCGTGGGAGCCAGCTGCGCAGCCTCGTAAACGCGACGGTTTGCGATCGTTTTTGCAGTCAGTGGCATTCATCCCATCCCATGGCGGGTAATCCAGATAACATTGGGACAGCCCAAAACTTTACGCTGTTAACTCTAGCCACGCGTGCGCAGGGCTCACAGTATCGATTTCGAAAAAACCACTCGAAAATCGAAATTCAAAATTCGACAATATCAAATTAAAAATTGTTAAAGATCAAAGAGTTTCAATATCAAAATTTTTGAGCCAAAAAAATAAATAAATCAGAAAATCGATTGCCCAGTTGAATTTTTTGAGCTGTTTTCAAACGATTTTCACCAATTTTTCATTTGTTGACGTTGCATAATTTTTTTTACATTAAACCGATTTTACTAAACGAATTTAGAAACCAAACCGCGTCAATACGGACGAAAATCGAGCTATTTTTGAACCCGCGCGCCTGCGTGCATCCGTTTGCTTCTCTTCGCCTAGCCTGTGGGCTCATTTTACCGAGCGCGCATGTATGCGCATGGCGTGAACCACATCCTGATCGATGCGAATGTACTGTACAACGATACATCATACATAACATACGCTGCTCGCTCCTCTTCAAATTATAAGGTGTATGCCTAGTTTTCCTGCCTTGTACAACACATGCATGGGAGGGAGCTGAATGATGATTTTTTTTCCTTTTTTTTTTGCTCTCCTTTACACTCGTTAACTATCCTCACAAGTTTCCAATGTACTCATAACAAAGATGGCATGGCCGTTTGAATTATTTTTTCAAATAATATTTTTTTGAGAGGTGCTTTTATGCTCTTCCTTTTAAAAGTTGCATAACTATTAAAGCATGAATGAAATGTCGATGGTAATTATTTACCTCTTCGCTTGCTTCAAGATTTATGCAACTTGTATTAGAAGGAAAAGCATAAAAGCACCGTTCTATTTTTTAAAATTTTTTTTTACAGAAACAACATGCCGAATCAAAAAAAACCGCCAAAATACTCACCTGTCATCACTGGAATTGGTGACAGAGACTATGTCGCCATTTCAATAGCCCTCTGTAATTGTCCGTTTGAATTGGCGACATGTCTATGTCACAATTTCAATTGGCAACTGAGACCTGTCGTCAATTCAAATAGCGACAAGCACGTAGTTTTGTAATTTTTTAATCCAACATATTATTTCTATAAATTATTTTTAAAAATATATTATTTTAACAAAAAAAAATTTCATGGTCGTTTCCTCTCGTGGTTTCGTAGCCTTTCTCGACACTTGCGTCCACTTCAAAAACACCTAGCAATTGGAATGGAGTACATGGTCGGTGCCGCGGCGCGTACCGACGTGCGTTAGCTCCACGTTTTACCCGACTCCACGCAAACACCTAGTACAAAAGGCGGGGCACTGTGGTAAAATCTGGAACAACTCAGCGTATTCCCCGAAAACCCGATGGCATCATGATCTGATTCAGCTGCCAATAACGACGATTAATCATGCGTCGTGGGCTCGTGGCAATTTTAACGTGTGCATAGTTGATCCATCTGCGATCGGAGTGATTATGCGTTGCCCTTTCGCGTCAACGTAAGAGGATTTCCGGGATACGTATACTTATGAATTATGATGAAGCCCCACTGCGCTAGCTCATTTGCGGATTAGTTGGGTGTCGGTGTCCCGATCCATCGTGCTGATCGGCTTCAGCCAGAAGATATGATTGATATCTCCAAAACGGAAAATTACAGAACACTGAATCGATTAATAATCCACAACATAGATAGAACATTTTTTTAGCAGCCCAAGCTAGAACACTTTTTGGGTACTAACGGTGGTCTAGCCGGCCAAAAGGAGGGGCAGAGAGAGAGAGAGAGAGAGAGAGAGAGAGAGAGAGAGAGAGACCGGTGTAGGCCTCGAGCAGGTAAATCAATGTACACGCGTGGGCATGGCGCCATGGCAACTGAGGCAACAGTAGCAGCCATGAGCAACAGTGGTAAGCAGAAGCCAGCAGATGATGGCTTCAATTTAATGGCGCCAAGGGGAGGCCAGTATAGTATACTGGTATCATACCTCAACACACCATCCAATGGCAACAGAGGGTTGCACATCTTCTCTCTCTCTCTCTCTTTTAACCATTGGCACGGCACCAATGCGCCTTTTGGAAGGTGGCCAGCAGCAGCACGACTCCAGCAGGGACAAAAGTTAGGCCAGCCGCCCGTAGTGGCCTGTGATGAGCCCTGGGCATCCAACCATGCCTGCTTTTGATCCCCTCATACTGCATGCACTTATTACTTTTGGGGGAGCTTTGGGCAGTTGGACCTTGACGCCTCCATCACCACATTGCAACTTCCTATGCATCTGATGGAGAAAGAAGAGGCAAAGAATTCGATTCCAAATGGATCCAGACACCACCACCACCACCACCACGCCAAGCAAAGGTGTCGTGAGGGTGATCCATCATCATTAGATACAGTAGCAGATAGCTCCATGGATTGGTACATAGATGGACAGATAGATAGATGCATACTATAGATTCCCAAGCAGCTAGAAAGGAAAAGGCGGGGTTCTGCTTCAACTACAAGGCAGGGTGCAAAGATGGAGAAGGCGCATGTCCTTGTGGCGATGGGGGTGCGGTGGAAACATGGCATCTTTGGTGATCAAGTCCAAGGCATGTTCAAGTGGGTCATCGTGCATGCACAACCTTGGAAAAGATGACATCTCCTCATCTCTCTTTTACCGAGTACCGCATTCTCTCTCTCGCTTTCCCAGGGCGCCAAATCGAGATTTGTCCGTTTTAGTTCAGGGGAGGGGAGTCACTCATGGGGGTACTGCAAAAGCGTCCTTTTTTCCTTTGCCTCCGGGGCTTGCATTGGTTAGAGATCGTCACCACGACCTATATATAAAGATCACAAACACCCATACTTTCAGAGGGGAATGTGACACCTCATATGGGGGCATAGGCACAACTAAGCCCTCCTTTTCTTGTTGCATCCACAGAGGTTGCTTTTTGTTGCAACCTGTCATCCCCCGTCGGCACACATGTTCATACATGATACATTTTAGTATCACATCTTAGCTTGCACGCCAATGTAATCGATGAAGTAATCTAGGTTACAAACAAAAAACCAAATAGCGGGGGAAATGCGATGTAACAAATGGCAGCAGCTCGTCATGTTGGCCACCCATTTCTCCTTTTTTTCCCTCGGTTACTGTCGCTGCCCCCAACCCCATCCGGAGACCACACTTCTCACAACGTCATCTTATTCTTGCTTCCCTTTTTCTTTAAAGCAATCATGGTGCAACAAGAATGACTTCCCATACCAGTCTCCTCGCAATTCCATTCAATCCAGATAATTATTCGGTCTGTTCGGATCGATGGACGCGTGCATCCATGATCAACACCACACTTCTCACATTCCTCCGGTAGGGCGGCCGCTCTTCTTTCTTTCATCTTTTTTTTCCCTTTCGGTGGCAATAGCGAAAGATCGAAAAATGCGACTAGAGAGAGGTAAATAGGAATTAAAAAAAAATTCTCTAAAAATTAAACCACCAAAAAAACAGCTCAAAAAATTGAACAAACCAAATAGATGGTCGGATGAACATTACTTCAAATAGAAGGTCAGATGAATAGTATATGACCAGTCGAGATCGGATGAACAATACCACTGACCAGTTGAGGTCGGATGAACAGTGCTCTGAAATAGTTGTCAACACTGGTCGGATGAACAGTGTTCATGTGCGAACAATGCTTGGATAAACAGTACTGGGGTGAATAGTAAAATCAGCATGATCACAAAAAAAATATATGGCTGATCCAAAGCACGTGAAACTTTGTGTGCACTTTTATATGGATGTCAGGAACTTATTCCATCCTTCAATCACAAAAATTGATGTTAAAGTTCTGATCTTTTTTTTAGTTTAGTGAAAGTTGCACCTTGAAATTGCTCGTGGGGTTCTGTTGATCAAGATTGTCTTAAATGACCTCTCACGAGTCACAGTAAACAAGAATACTAAAGAACAACCCTTCAAACAGACAAGAACATGCATAGGCGGACCCACCAGTGGGGCAGCTTGGGCTGCTGCCCCACCTACAATTTATTAGGTCCAGGTATTTTGTATATACTGCATATGCATAAGCCCAACAAATTTGAAAGCTGGAACGTTGCACCAAGCAAGAAACGCAATAAGATTGTCAACAATTGGATGAATGACTTAATGGTTTGCTATACGGAGAGAGATCTTCAAATCACTTAATGATGAAGCCATCATCTGACGATTTCAGCGCCTCAAAACTAGGAGAATACAATTGCCTCGTCCCTCACCAATTGTTAACTGAGTGGTATGTTGCCTTTTTGCTAATTCTTCTTTGACCGTATTAGTTGAACGTTATATTTATGCTTCTTTAATAATATTATTGTTGTTACGGTACATTGCATTCTTTTTAACGTTTTAATACTACTTTAAACTTGCCCCACCTATAATTTCTTTCTGGGTCCGCCACTGAGAACATGATCTACAAAGATCTTTCCCTTTCAAGCATAAGAGATCAATGTCTTGTAAAAACTGAAAAGAAGAGGTTGTAAATTACCTAGATGACTAGGATATAATCTATAGAAAATTCATCCAGTAATCTTTCATCCTTGGCAAAAGATCCAAAAGTACTTAGAAGGAAGGGAGCCAAATCCAAAGTGCAAAAAACAAAAAAAAATGCAAGAGCTAAAGTAAGTTTCAGAACATAGAAAATAAATATTGCAAGTTCATTTACTCTGTCTGCATGAAATTTCAGTTTTATTCCCTGTGCTATGAAATTTCTGGGAAGAATATAAAGCGGCGAACCGACCTGTACACAGTGCACCTACCGTTAAGTGTCAAATGTAGGAGGGGTATACGGAACACGGGACTTATACTCACTGTTGCTGACATGGCAGCGGGGACCCACAAAACCGCAGATATGAGGTGCTATTGGCCGTCGAGATGGATGATCGCTGGATGGGGAAAGCCGACACCGCAATACCCTCAACCGAACGGAAAATTTGCAGGCAAAAGTGTGCACAGCTTTTCTCGTTTTGTGGGATTCAGGGCTTTGCCTTTGTAGCTGCTGTACCACTACTGCCCCCACCCTTCTTGTAGCTAGGGACCATCCTTCCGTGCTTGCACTACTATTTTAGTCCGTCCATATTTCTGGGCACTGCTGACTCCAAAGCCTGCTCCCTAATCTAAACCTAACCATTAGCTCTGCACTGTGGTGGTTTCCCACTAGCACGGTGACTAATGCTACTAACAATACCTACTACTGCCACCCCTCCACCGGTACATACATCTTCAATAGAAAATAGAGTAATAATGTGTTTGTCTAGTGTTGTTTGACAATGATCTACTCGTTGAAGAGATCAAGGATTTATTAGTTGCCTTGCCGCAATACCAAGCACTAAAACTGTGTGGTAATTATGATCTCGGATCCTCCAAGCTAAGCACAACGGGAAAGATAGGGCCAGTCCACTAATCAGAAAAGCAAAAGTTGGAGCTGTTTAATTAAGAAATAGCCTAGCAAAAGTTGGAGCTGTTTAATTAAGAAATAGCCTAGCAACGAATTGACAATTGAACGGAGCCCACGGCAAGTCAACAGCGAAACGTTTCACCCGTTATCAAGCATCCCCTCTCCGTCTGGTACCAGCTCTAGATCACTCCGCTAACGTACTCACCCATGATCGATGCACGAACAACAACCTAAAGACGAACGCCTAGATAGGTAACCCTACTGTACGTACCGGATATCTAGAGAGAGAGAGAGACGGAAACCATCTTTAACTGTGTTACTTTCTTCGGTCATAAAATAATATCGTTTTATATATGTATATATGTAGAGCTTAGCTTTCTAAATTTTACATGTCAATATCTTTTCAATATTTAAATTGGACGGTAAAAATTTGTTTGGAAGAATTTATAAGTGTTATTTTATTATATATTACAGATCTCTTACAACAAAAATTAGCGTACAACGTTCCACCTTGGGATCGATTGGGTATCCCAAGGAGGCAAAGCAGAGTACTCTGTCTGATACAAAGCAGAGTAGCAGAGTAGAAGCAAAGTGGTGGTGTTGGCGAGCACGATGGGGGCGGTACGTGGGGTACAGAGGTGACGAATGGTAGTACCGCCCGTCGTGCAATATAACACTGGTCAATATGTAGACTGTAGATGGCCGAAGTGCGTGCGTGCGGATCAAAAGTAGAGCTAGTTGTGCGAGAAACAAGTTAGTGCGAAGCTGTTAGTGCATGATCCATTCCCCAGAACTCACGGGCTATATCCTATCAAAGTTACCTGGAAAAGAACAGCAAATAAAATAAATCCTGCACCGAGTGGGATGATTCCGATGCGCAACGAGTAGTACCTGCGCACATGCACCACAGCACCATTACGTACCAGTTGGTCGGAGTTGGCAGCAAGGAGGTAAGCAAACCCCCACTAAAAATAAAATGGGGGCTACGTGAGAGCATCTCCAACAGTGCCTAAAACTCATTCCCTAAATCTATTTTTGGACTTGATCAAAAAAATACATGCTCCAACAGTTCCTCATCCTACCTCCCAAATTTTTCGCACGCCCAAAAAACAGACCCGTCGCCCTCATTTATCCGCACAGCCGCCGCGCTCCTAATCACCAAATCGTGCCTCTCCCGCGGCCAAATCGCGCGCGCACCTTCTTCGCACCATTCGCCCGCCGCCGCCTCCTCTCCACCCGACGCCGCCACCGCGTCGTCCTCTCCACCCGACGCCGTACTTCTTCGAATCCATCGGCACGGCGGCACCGTCCGGGAGAGTTGAGAGTTGAGACTTGAGTGAGACAAATCAGCTGCAAGCACAGGCCGGCGCCGCAAGCTCACATCCTCCATAAACCCTACCCCACCCCTCACCTCCAAATGCTACCGCTGCCGCTGCCGCCGACTCCAGCGCCGTCGCTGTCGGCCGCTCAACTCCCGACCCGAGCTTTGCAGCTTCCCTCGCGAATCGAACATGGGTAATATAACATTCTGTATTATCGATCTGATCGCCTAGAAGTTCTATGCTATTCCGTTTCGATTTCACTGTTTCTTCAGATATATTATATATCAATGTTCCAATCCCTTCTCCTTATGATGCGCTTTGGTATCTCTAGTTAGTTGTTGATTCTAGAGCCTTTGTCTGATGCAGTTTTGAAATTTATAAGTGAATTAACAACAGTAGTAGTTTCATGTATTGCTTGATAGATGTTTCTAAAAAAATGTATTGTTTGATAGTGTCCGTGAATTGGTACCTTATTAGTTGCATGATCTGTACCTGAGCTGATTAAGTGACGTGCTTTATTCAAATCGCATGCCTGGCAATTAGCAACTCTGTTGTGTAGTCTGATTAAGTTGTACTTCTTCAGTGTATGATTCTACGTTGAGATGTGGACTGCAGTTAGCAACTCTGTTGTGTAGTCTGAAATGCTCTTTGGTTGGCTTGAGCAAATTATCCACGTCTGACTGCAGTTAGCTACTTGGTTCCTACAGAAGTTCAATACTGGCAATAAGTATAATTCTTCCGACCATTAGCTTTAGCTTTCAGTATGTGCATTGAATAATCCAACTAGCTTCAGCTGGCATTAGCATCATGATTAGCACTTTGATTGTTTCTGTTGAAATGGATTAAGCTATTTGTGATGCCATGCATTTTATAAATGTTTTTGTTATGCTAGATGTTGTGCGCAATGCACATATGGATATATGCTAGACATTGACAATGCAGAAGTGGTCAGCAAATAAAGCACACTGCTTTGTAGTATTGAACTGTTGTCTTATTGTTTGTTTTGTCTCGATCTTTACCCTTACAGGACTCTTTGTCTGTTTCTTTCAGTTAGCATGTATGCTTTGCTAATAAGATGATTAAATTCTAAAGAGGGTTTCTTTCAGTTAGCATGTATGCTTTGTCTGTTTCTTTCAGTTAGCACACTGCTTTGTAGAAGTAAGCACATACCAAGGAACTTTCTGGCTTCTTAGCTTGTAGTAGGCAGTAGCTTTGTTCTTCAAAGTCTTACTTCTACCATCTTGTGTCAACCTTCTCGCTTCATCAACTGAACTGAATCTAATTTTATGCAACTGAATTGCTTGCTTGCTTTGCTTTATTTATCTATTGCCTTATCTTTGTCTTGAGAAAATAGATCTCCACATGTGGCAGACCTATTTTTGCATGTTACCATGTTAGTGAAGCAGTGAAGGATGATATAGACTACTGTGGGTGTACAGTTTCCTCAGTAAGTCAGTAGCCAGCGGATCTACCTTAACCTGAAATGGTTTTGCTTATCGGAAATACAATCTCAGATTCTCAGTTGATCGCGCTCGAAGCTTGGCCTTAGCAGATCTGCCACCTTTCCAAGGGTCAGCAAATGTTGGTTTGCTTGCATTTTTTCAGCATGTGTTTTAAACCCTTGCTGGTAGGCTATGTATACATGTACAAGCATGACCAAGAAAACATGTACAAGTCTACTCCGCCTGTAGAGCACTACTCGGACACGGCACTGCACTCCACTCGGAAACGGCGTGCACAACAAAACATCAAAACCGGGACCACAGGGACCAAGTCAAAATAATTTTGGGGAAAAAATGGGAACTGTTGGAGTATATCCTTTTTTTTAGGCCCCAAAACTATTGGAAAGCTCCCAATCCAAGATTATTGGGAGTCAAATTATTGGGAACTGTTGGAGATGCTCTGAGGTCGACGTTATTAGGGGCCAAATTAACGAAGAGGAGCAAGTCGTATCTGTACTTTTTTTTTGTAAAGACAGCATCCGTACCAGCGTAACGTCCGGAGCCATTTACGCGCGATCTGGATCGAACCGTGGCAGATCTCAGCCTCACGGGACAACTCACCGATCCAGTTAGCCAGCACGCGCAACTTGTGCCTGCTTTTCTTGCTATCTCGACAGACACGTCGTGCGCCAATATTCGCACGCAAATCAATCAGGATTTAGAGGTGGGAGCTGGGCGTGCCGGCACAACAGACTTCCGACCGCGGCGTGCTGTGCCCGGCACAACTATCTTGTCGGCAGGGGGAGTGGCAGTGCAAGAAGGAAGCAGAGTTGGAGGAGGGCAAGATGAGAGAGAGGAGACGACAAAAGTACGAGGAGATGACGACTGTTCTGGATGGTTCATGAGAGGTGGCGAAGAAGAGAGGTGGTATTTGATGATGGGCCGAGCCGCTGAGATAAGGTAGTTGATGATGAGTTGGGTTGTAGATATGATGTTTTCTACGACATGACAGCTTTCATGCCATGTTGGCCCAGACAATTCCAGTCAGTCATGTCGTGCAATGCTGCCCATTGTGCCGAGTTTCCAGGTCGCACAACCCATCATTCGTACCGTACCAGCCTAGTCCGAAGACACCCGTGCCATGTTTTGGGTCGTGCTCAATGAGAGCGTGCTGAGAGATAGCTCAAAAAGACACGTCCCATTGCCTAGGATTAAATCAGATAAATCTATTGTCCCAGTTTGTGCAGACTCGGGCCTGTTTGGTACGGCTCCAGATTCCAGTAGAAACGGAAACGGTTTCAGATTCTTGGTAGAAACATTTCAGGTAGAATCAGAATCACTGTCTGAAAACCGTTTGGTTAGCTGTCTAGATTATGTGAATCGGGGTGGAATGGGGTTGAGGGCGATTCGGCCCCAGCGTGGAAAAAGAAGAAACGTTCCGAGCTTTAACCTGTTTGGTTGGATTTCTTCCAGATTCTAGTAGAAACGGCTCGGTTCCAAGTTGCTAAACGGGGTCTCAAATTCGAAGGAAACGACTTTTTGTGGCCCCAGGCATCTTTAATTTTGTTCATCTAGCTTCCATACGAATACAATTACAAAAATAGCCTTCTTCTCAACCGCAAAAGTGTTGGTAACAGACACATATTGCCTGCTATACTCACATACTGTTGTATGTGCTACCAAACTAGGGTATCTCTCTCTTTTATAGTATAGTCAAAGTCTATCTAAGCACGGAAGCTAAGCGGGCTAAGAAAAAAAGCTTAATAAGATGAGAAGGCGGCATGAATCTGTCGCACTCGGGCAATGTGGTAGGTCCTACTACCGCCCTCCCTATATTGCCACCCAACCGAGCCACCCTACGACAGTAGGTGTAGCCCATGATTTCAGACCCCCATAGCATTACACGAGCCTGGCAGGTGATACATATCACGTGTTGATATTTTCGCGGTCGGAGAGTGAGCTATTTTTATAATTATATTCGCATCAGGATAGTTATAGTTGGAATTCGATTCTATCTCTTTTTACTGGTATCTGTGTGAACCTGCTCGCATCAATTATGCACAACTGCACTCCCAGGCTCTCCGCCCGAAGAGCGACATTTCTATTTTCACATAGAAACCCCAAGTTTTCTGTACTACACCGTACCATTATGTTTTTACCTAAAGCTAACAAAATCGTGCAGTTGCTCGCTTTTTTTTTCTATGGTCGGTATTAATTGTGCACTAGTAATTGGATTTATAGGGCTTCTTGTATAGGTCCCAAAAATGTCCTTTTCTAATGCGCCTACTGATCCAGCTAATATTAATCGATCATCAATTTAATCTTCAAGTGATAATCGAATCTTTAATATTTTGAACAGTTTGCTATGTCATGCTATCTGAATTTATGCTCACTTTCTAACTAAAAGGACCACACGTAAATAGTACTGACAATTGTTGTCTATGTACCTTTGTTGAAAATTTCTAGGATCTTAGTGCCTTAGATTAAACACCTAGATGAGGGTCTTTGCAGTACCTTCGGGATTAGTACTCGAGGAAGCCATTTCCGATGTCGAGGATGTAGTAGTGACTCCGTAGATGAGGATGACGTCGGTGACGACAGTGGAGAAGACGACGGCGTGGTAGTGGTGGCCTGTAGGTGCGCCCTTCCCGTTGCTGCCGTGTACAAGTAGATCGGGTCTTCTTGTTTGTTAGGAGGGAGGTAGTGCGTGGGAACGTTGGTTCCTCGCTGGTATTTCCCTTCTCTTTATATAGCACACGGAACAACAAGGTGGCCACAACCATTGTGTCGGTTGCACCCCGATCAAGGTGCCAGAGATCAACTCAACAACCTTTTCATATCATGTAAAGACAAAATAAATATGGCTTCTATAACGATTTATCTGTTAAGTTTGTCTTTATGGGAATGCACAATCTTTTATTACGACATAAAAAATATTTATTATAGATAATAATTGATACAAATGGTGCTTTGTGCTGTCTATATTATAAATTCGTGTGCTTGGTTATCCACGCTCTCTCTCCTTCATGTAAAATGATCTTACGTGGTAAAACTTATAAATAGCTGATATCACTGTACGTGCTATTAGTCATCCTCCAAGAAGACAAGGGGAAAGAAAGAGTTAAGTTTGATGGTCGGTACGTGATGGTGGTTTCAGAAAAGTTTGATAAAATACTCCAAATGCAAGCGAGCATTGCATTTTACGAATGACATTACAGGTCTCGATGCGATTAAGCGAACTAAAAGTGCATTCCTCCTTGCTTGCATTGTAAGCATGTTGCGCCAGCGACCTAGCGTGGTTAACGGTAAGTGTCGTACGAATATGCATATAGGGTGGATATCAAAAAAATGCACTTCTTTGATTTTGCATCAAGCTTCGATCTATCATCACCTGGTATATGCATATAGGGTGGATATCAAAAAAATGCACTTCTTTGATTTTGCATCAAGCTTCGATCTATCATCACCTGGTATATGCATATAGGGTGGATATCAAAAAAATTCTCAGATTAGTATAATCAACTAAATTACCGGTTCATACCCCTCATTCGCAACATTACCACCTAGAGATGCTCGTGATGATCTGTTTATGAGATAGCACGCCATGTTCACACCCTCTGCGCAGAAACATTTAGGAAACCTACCATTCAGCCTTAAAGCATGTTGCACTTTCACAGATGAGAAATTTTATGGTGTATTATACTGGTAGTATATAATGTGCAGTAGAAATCACATCTATCCGCTAATTTGTTAAGGGTGTTTCTACTGTTTTACTACCAGTTGAAGTACAAGTAAACTCTAGTTAATCTGATTCATTGGATCGAAAAAATAAACAATTTATATTCAATTTAGTATACTGTAAAAGAGCTCTTCCCAGATAGCCATGTTCATCTTTTCAGTCACACCGTTTTGCTGCAACGACTTGTGCACAATGTAATGCTGCTAAATCCCCTGCTCCTCGCAATATTTTCAAAACTGTGAATCGGTAGATTCAATCATTATTAGATCTTAGATACTTTACCTTCCTGCCTATTTGATTTTTCACCTTAGCTTTCCACACTTTGAACTTGGCAAACACTTTTGATTTCTGGTTCATGAAATAAACTCAAACCTTGCGGAAAAAATCACCAATAATTTTCTAGTAGGCCCCACACAACAGAGTGTATATAATCAAGAATGCCTTTTGTTTCATGCTTGCCACTTGAGAAGCAACCTTAGACTGGTTTCCAAGAACACAGAAGTTACAGAAAACTCACAACTTTTAATTCCTATCAACAGGTATCTCTTACGCTGTCCCTCGAACACTGGGACGGCTCAATCACTTATGCCAAAGTTCTGCTATATCATCATGTGACTCAACTAACTCTACCTGCAACAATGTTTCTTAGAAATATATAAATATTTCCATTAGACCTTCTACCCTTCATCACACTCAAAGCACACTTACAAATTTGCATGGTTTCCTTATACTTGTCAACTTTATTAGCAAGACCACTATCATGTAATACGTCTAAAGAAAATCATATTCTTTTTCAACCCTGGTATGTACCTAGCATCACACATTCTACTAACAATTCCGTCATACATCCATCTTAATTTTAAAATCACACGTCCCGGTAATAGTATGGCATGTATCATCATGAAGGTAAACAGAATCGAAATTCCGTGACCTATATGAAGTGAACCGATCCCTGTTAGGCGTCATGTGGTACGGACACCCCCAATTAAGATTCCACACATCTCTCATCGGACTATTTGAAACCGAGGGAACATCCGCATCCCTGCTATCTGAGTCATCTTTCCGAGTCACATTCGCAGTATTCTTATCACGCTTCCACCATTCTATTCTCTCGACTTTGGACAATTTCTCTTTTTGTCGACCCATATTCTTGCACTTGTAGCACTTGATATATATATTTTTTTCTGCTTTTTTTTTCTTTTACTTTGATATAGATTGTCTCCTTCCGGATTTCTATTTTTCTTGCTTCCTTGCACGGCCGCCATTTGCATACGAACTACAACCATGGGAGCTATCCCATGTGTTATGCCTCTGTTGATTATGTGCCAACAAAGCCGCGGTAATATCATCAACCTTGATAGTATATTTCCCGTACATCAAATTGGTGACCAAATGTTGATAGGAAGGTGGCAATGAGCACAACAGAAATATCACTAGGTCTTCATCATCGATCTTCACATAGAGACACCCTAGGTCGGTGATCACCTGATCTAAGGAGTTGACATACTGTGCAAGATCATTTTAAAAAGTCCATTGTTCCGTCGAGCTTCACCGCTTTGGAACGAGCACATGGGGCCAACATCTCAGTAGAGCGTTTATATCGATTGTTGGAACCGACAACAGCCATCGCACGAAGAACAGTCTCTCAAGCAAACAACGGACAAAGAGATTTGTTAATGAGGTTCGTCGAAGCCTACGTGCCTGGAAGTTTAAGGTCCTGTTTGGTAGAGCTTTAGCTTCATTAGATTCATGGATCTGGATATTCCTAGCTCCATCAGATTCGTGGAGATAGAGCTGTGGGTATATTAAGAGTGTTTAGGAGTCATTTTGTTTACATTTTAGAGTAAAAAAATAAATTGAATTCACTTTATTTTAGCTTACAAGTTTCAAATCTGACGTGGAGCTAGGATCTAGAGTTCTGTCAAACAGGGCCATCATGGTGGTTTCATCCGTACGACGATTGTATTTTTCACTATTAGGGTTACAAGGGGTCGGCGATTCATATTTATACCCGGGTAACATAATCCAACTCCTACACTAGTGTGCATCCCGCTGCCTGCAATATTTTGTAACCCCATACATGATACACATTGTGTTTCCTTTCCTTGTAGAGTTATAGGGCTGTCCGAAAAAGTGCGGCTTTTTTTTTTGAGGGAGACTAGGGAACGGTATACCGTTCCAACGGTATAGCCGTGAAACTTATGAAACTTATCAGTTTCAGTGCTGGTTTCATGAGTTTCAGTGTTTAGTTTCATCAGTTTCATGTTTCATCAGTTTCATGTTTCATCAGTTTTTAGTGCTAAGTTTCATGAGTTTCAGTATAAAAATTCACAAGTTTCATGAGTTTCAGAGGTATACCGTTTCTACGGTATACCGTTTCTTAGTTTTTCTGTTTTTTTTTTTTTTTTTGTAGAAACACCTCCTCCTTTGTGTATACATGAGCCATATCCAACCAAAGACAAATTTAAAATCTATTTACCGTTTCAACGACTCCACTAATCCAATACTACAAAAAGAAGCCCATATTGGGTCTCTTCGTAGAACACCCATAAAAAAAAGGCCCAGATTGATGGTCAAGACAGAAGAGAAAAAAGAACTTCTTGTGCCTGTGTGTGTGTTGACACGACCTTGGAATGCACGACCGGTCGAGCAGACACGTTGGCCTGCCGCGTCAGGTCAGGGGAGGAGGACATGGAGCGAGGCGTTCTTGGTGGCCGCGCACACGGGGCAGGCGTCGGCGGCCGGGTCGCAGCCGCGGCACAGGCACAGGTGCCGGCACGGCAGCAGCAGCACGCACGCGTCCGCTTCGCCGCACGCCTTGCACGAGTTCCTCCCGCTGGACACCTCGCCAACGTCGGCCTGGTCCGCTCGCACGAAGCAGCACGACTGCGCGTCCTCCGCGTCGCCCTCGCCCTCGGCGGCGCAGGGCGACTGCAGGAGCTGGTCGAGCGTGGCGCGGAGACCCGCGGCCACCGCCTCGTGGCTCTTGGCGATGCCCAGCCAGGCCTGCCCCTCCGCGCCCATCTGCCGGAGCTTTTCGTCCAGCTCCGCGTTGCGCCCCAGCGCTCTATCCAGCTCGGCCTCCGCGGCACGCAGGCGCCTCGAGGCCGCGCGCTCCACCGCCGACACCACCGACCGCACGTGCCGGCGCCGCGCCTCCTCTAGCGCCGCGCGCAGCCTCTCATTCTGCAGGACGATTGATCACCGAATCAAGCACCGCTCGAGACCAGGCCGAACAGAGTGTCCCTGCCTTAAAATTAACGCACCTCGCAGCGGACGAGAGCGTCGATCTCGACGCTCTGGCGGTAGAGATGCGACAGGAGGCCGTGCGAGACGGGCGCGGCGCTGGCAGGGCGGCCGCTGGTGGACGCCGCGCCGGAGCCCACGACCCTGCTGCTATGCTGCACGTCTCCGAACGCCGGCGGCACCGGCGGCAGCAGCGCGCGGCGGCCTTCCATGATGAAACCCGCCGCACCGTCGCCGCCGCCCACCCGCGCGCGCTTCCTCGGCACGAAGCAACCGCTATCGTTGTTGTGGTGGTGGTGATGGTTGCAGGTGAGCTCGCTGCGCGGGTCGCTGAACACCGTGTTGCCCGCCACCTGCTGCTGCACCGCGGCGGCGAGGCCGCCGGGCTCGTCCAGGAACACCGACGCGTTGTCCAGGGCCGGCCTGTGAGACACAACACACGAGAGGGATGAATCGATGGTAAGGCATCCAAACACGGACAAGCCAGGAGGAGGGTTCTTCTTGTGCGGATGGATAAATAGGCCAGGGGGAAGGAAGGAAGGAAGGAGAGGAGCACAAGGCGCATGCGTGAGAGAGAAAGGGAGAGGCGGACGCACGCACGCGGCACTGATGGAGAGACGGACCTGATGGCGCGGGTGTCATGGGGGAAGGCGTGGGCGAGGTACTGCGCCTGCACGGCCATCACTAACGCCGCCCTCACAAGTACCACCTGCTACCACCGCCCTCCCGAAGCAGCTGCAGGGAGGAGGAGGAGGAGGAGGCAAGGATGGCGTTGTTGTTGCGGAGATGTAACGAACGGACGTACGGGAGGAGGTTGTTTCTTCACGCCACACTTGCACATGTATGCGTCGTGGGGGAGGTTATATAGGGCAGGGCGTTGGGGTAAGCGTTCGTCGTGGCTGTGGGGGGGAGACAGGCAGCGGATGCGTGGGTGGATTGGATGGTCTGCCTGCCTTTTCCGTCTTTTCTTTCCCCGCTTTGATAGTTTTTATTATCGTTTGCGCCCCGCCCTGTTCCATTCACGGGATTTTCGAAGAAAAATCGAGGAATCAGGATTTCATATGGATGGTCACCGTTGATACATTTGATTAGTAGGAAACCACCGGATGTAATCCATGGAAATACCGTTGAAAACCTGTGATTTTTTAGAGCATAGAAAAACAGCCACCAAGAGAGAGAGAGAGTGGATGGAAATCTTCTTTTGAAAATCCTGTTGATTAAAGATGACCAAATCCTGATGTTTTCTAATCCTCTGTTTTTACACAAGTATTACTATTATATTCCTACGTTATTTTTATTTTCGTGTTTTTAAAATCCTGCGAATGAAACACACCCTTGCTATATAAATGGGAACTTCGCTCTTCCGGTGCAGCAACCGGGGAGGAGATTTGGATTCGGGAGGATAACCGAGCCCGCTCACCTATGTAATATTGATGTTTTAGTTTTGCACTTACATTTGCTCCGTTTTTCTCTATACGGAAAACAAGAATGGCTTGTGCGGATCTACCGGTTTTCTATGGTGAATGGTGACCAAGATAGTTTTAACATGGGAATTGCTATGCCAGTGGCTGACGAGTACTCATACCATGGGTACCCCCAGCGGCTCGTGACGACGCATGGGCCGCTCCAAGCTCAGCTCTGGCCAAAGGCCCCGCTGGGCTAAGAAGGGCACTCGTCCCTGACCAAACTAACCAGGGGAAATCCGACCCCCGCCGCGGGTCAAGCTAAGGCGATCTCCGCCCAGGGATCGGGTGCCAGACCATCACCGGTCGTTGGCCACCTGCCATACGGACATGATGACTCAGAATGATCGTGCGAGGGCTGGTGGCTCCTTCCCAAGGCGGCAGGGAGGTTGCCGAAGTCAAAGCACTTGTCTCATCGCCCAGTCACGCACAATGGGAGGGTGCGCTCCCTCCCGAGGCAACACCAGAGTCAAGCGCTACGACGTCAGCACCTGACAAGCGCGCAGAGGGTAGGTACGCCACTTCCCGGCGAGACAGAAGACAATGTCACTCGGTGTATCTACCAACCCAGAGTGTGAGCAGACACCGGTCAGTCGCCAGGCCCGAAGACCAGAACTCCCAGGCGTAGGACACCCCATCCCTCCTTTTCCAAGTCCCCATGTAACCTGCCCCCTCCGTCTATATAAAGGGATGCAGGACCCTCAGGGAAGGGGACGATTCTTTTTACAAGCAGAGACAGTTCTCAGGGCCATTCCACAGCCTTCGCTTGTAACACCGTGCAGTCATCTGCACCCAAAGCAATACAGATCCCCCACACGAACTGGAGTAGGGACATTCGGCCCGAACCAGTATACTTCTTCGGCTCCCTGAGTCAGGCCATTCAAGGAGAGGGAACGCGCGACCCCTTGATTAAAATTCATTAGCCAGTATTCGAAGATATCGACAGCTCTGGTGTTGGCACTGGCGGAGAGAAGGCAGAGCCTGCACTCGTGCTCCTTGTCGCGTGCCACCTCAACGTTGAGCTCCCTCGGCCTCTGTCGCAACCGACACAATGGCATTATGTGTACTCGAGGCTATCCACTTTGCCTCTCCACCTCATCCGTCACCACCCCCGCCATCTCCTTCTCGCTCTGCCTCCCTGTCTTCTCCGCTGCCTCTCTCCCCCTTTCCCTCTCTCTCCTCACCACTCTCTATCCCCTCCCCCACCCCCACATCGTGGCATCGACAGCCGCAAGTCGGTTGCGTGCAGCCTACGGTAAGTCAGGGCATCACTGGCGTGGCCGAGCTTGTCGAGCGGCACGACTTCAGTAGGGCGGGTGCTAAATGTGAGCGGCAGCCAGGTACCTTCACTCTGCATCTCTTTACCATTCTTGTTGTTTCCCATTCCGTGCCTTGCCGCATTGCCGACGTGTCCCTTACGTGTCATGCCATATCTGAACAATGTTGTTTTTGGTTGCTATCATGATCAGATTTATTTTTGTGTTCTAATTTTCAGTCATGCTAATTTTCAATCATGCTTCAGTGGTATAGGATGTTAGATAATTATTGATAGTTCAATGTGTACCATTCTGTAAGGATTTGCATTTGGCCGCATGCTTGCACTTGGCCTTCACCTGCGACTGAGGGATGATCAAACAGGCTCAACCAAACAACCAACTCATCAATTTGGGAATAACTAATCCAGAATGTGCAAATCAAACCAAACATGGTACCAAGGATTGATCCATCCATCACCATTCCATCTCAGGCACAGTTATGTCCTAGATGATCCTTCACCTATTAACCAAACAGCTCCTTAGTCAACCATCGTGTCCCTTGGTCAACCGTCGTAAGTTATGAGATATACTAATAATTGTCTTCATGTTAATCACATGAGAAACAGCCATGTCATCACCAGGACTACTGGTTCACGTTAAGTGTATGCCTGGCTGTCATTACCCGGGACTACCAGTTGTCCCTTGGTCTTAAGTGGTTATCGTTAGCTTCTGATTAGTTTATTGCTAAAGGAAATAAGGTTTCAATCGAATCGCAATTTATGTTAAGTCGGTCTTTAATATCTGAATCTACTCTTTAGAGTGACTTAACTATAAAATATTGATGTGGAATACAGACTGTTTACAAGCATTGTTTCTTTATTAAACCACAAAATACAGGCTGTTTACAAGTATCATACTACACTGTATTACATTCTGTATTTTAATCCTTGCGGGAGCCTCATATTTATAGCGTCGAAGCGATGGCCGTTGTCGTTTTCAGAGAGATGTCTTCCCACCAAAAGTATCTTTTGACAAAGGACATCTCTATCTGAAAAGATGTCTTTTGACAAAGGATGTCTCTTTGTCTGAAGAGACATTTTTGTCTATACTTGTAAAAGAAGTGTCTTCCATACATTAATCTTGTGCGAAGATAACTTCTTTTCCGACCTGGACTAGGTTAGGGTGAAGGTTATCCCACATCCGTCCTGAATGTTAGTCGGGGTAATGAAATGAATTGGCCTGACGGCCCTGACCTGAACATGTTCATTAGGTCGGGGATATTTCTACATGACTTAATTTTAACTTTGTTTGGAAACCGTAATCAGGTATTGGATTTTAAGCTAAGTCTTTATTTATAGGCTTTTTATTTATAAACACTTAAGAATATACTTTATATTTAAAAAATATATTAATCGTCGTCAGGTAATCATTCTGGTTATACATGATTAGAGAGTTTCGTGTCTGTACAATCTAGTCCTAGTCACAAAAATCCTGACTAGACAAAATAAAGTGAGATTGATTATGGCACGCAACATTTTCTTAACTTGTGCAATCAAAATTAATCAATGGTCCTTAATTGCCACTCCACGCCAAGCTAGTATGCGGATTTACTCCCGGGTTACCATGCCTGCATGGACGCAGTCTCCTTTTGTACAATGATGCAACTTTCACCCTGACCTTTAGCCTGCATGGAGTACGTCCTTGCACTGCACGTAACTGTGCAGTGTGCCATTTTAGTTCCTGCCAGACGTGCTTCCAGCCATCGGATCCTAAATACCCTCTTTTAACATTGCCACTCGTTTTTTTAGCACAACAACGACGAATACACATGCATTCAGCCTCGTCTGGAGGAAGAAAAAAATATTATTGAGTGGTGAGCTACTTCCTCGACCATATCCCATATGACTTAGTGGACCATTGCTTGCTGTAGATCTAATTTAGCAATTGGCCGGTAACTTTGATTGCTGCATGCAAAACCGGATTTGAACCGTAGATGCACACAGAGACCATAAAAGAGAGGAGTGGCTCGACGCCTCTCCTTTGTGAGGACATGACAGCCTATCGAGTTGGAGGCACTTGATGCACGTCGCCAGGAGTTAGCGATTGCGAGGCACGCGAGGACGTTGAGTAGATGCCGGGGAGCTGGAGAGGGCACGGGTGTGTGACAATAGCGAGTAAACATGGTGAATTGGTGAGTGCCTAACAGGCTGATGGCTCACGGCGATAATAAATTTGCAATGTGAGCTCCTCTTCTAATATATACATTTTTATCAATTGTAATTGTATCAATAAGTTGAATAGAGATAATAGTCTATTTGTTTATATTGATTAGTGTTAGATTGTTTATAGATTTTTAAAAGTTTGACAAGCGAACGTTGCATAAGTATTGCTCAAATAATGAAGTACTACTAGCAACACTCGAATCAATGAAAACACAACACAAGTTGGTTTACATATAACATATTTGTCTCAATTTAGCTTAATCATTTAAGTCCACCGTCTATTTTTTTTTTTATCCCGGCTTTACTAATGACATACATAGGAGTACCAGGAGGAGATAATTAGAGGAGGTACGTAGTTATTATTATATATACTTCCTTTCGTTTATGACAGGCAGTTGATATGACATCTTAAAAACTATCGGAAATGGTCTGTGAGACCAACGAGGGTTTCTGAGACACGAGAATCAGAGTTGATGATCTACTAGCCCCTTCGCAGCTTCTTCTCACGTAGGAATTAGCTACTAGCTAGTATGTTGCGTCGCCGCCCCGGCCGGGCTCACAGCTGGACCATCGATTGGCACGGAGCGCCCAATATATGCCGCTCGCGTCCGTCCATCATCGCGCGCCTGCTGCTGCTTTTCAGCCTCCTTTTCTTTTCCATTTACCTTGCCTTTTCCGGACGCATTAAAAACCTCAACGGGAACAGCGTGATCACCCCTGCCCCGCCCTGTCTTTGCACTGCCTTATTCATATTTCATAGTCCGTGCGTGTCATGTTGTTGATCGAGTGCTAATGCGAACTGCTCGTTGGTGATGTGTACTTTTTAACAGCTGCTTCAGGAGGGAGATGAATCGTGCCACATCAACCAGACTTAACCTACTGCCTCCGTTCATTTTATACAAGACATATTTTGATTTTACATAAGAATTAATGTTGCGTTAAAATTGAGAAAAATACGAGAGGAAATGATTCAGATGCCCCAACTTAATTGTCTTGGAGGATGAAAGATATATACTTTGTGTAGGTGGTAATGAATATACATGCATGCATATACCATTGAGAGATAACAAATAGAGGTATAGAAGGAAAAGACTCGTTAAATCTATATGTAAGCTTTATATTTGTGAACAAGATCATTCAAAAAACAAGTCCTATAAAAATAAACCAAGGGAGTACCAAGCATCAATGCAAGCAACATATTTAAAGTGACTGGTAATCTGAATTTGTTTTCTAGAACACAAGTAGTAATATAATTCTAAGGGCATGTATAGACAAGGGTCGTATGTAACACACATCTATGTTGTTTATAGGCAAATTAAAACTATCTCATACAATGAATCGTCTATATAGTTGTCTGTAGTCTTTCATACAATTTAATAGATTGTATGTATAATGATACACATAGTATAAAGCCATCTATAAAATTATCTGTTACATAGTAGATAATATATTTCTCTCTCTACTTCATCTCGCATCCACGTTACCCAAAATCCTGTGTAGTATAGGTTTACAGACAGCTGAAGTATTCCACTCTACATGCCCTAAGCTGCTCCTAGTTGCCTGTGGATTAATGTGACACGTGCCACACCAGCTGTAGTGTGACGGATGGAGCCATTGTGCGCGCAAAGAGACAAAGGGTTTATGATTCCTATTTATTTATACTTTTTTTTTATAACGAAGTAATATGAATATTTTTAATAAAATAATGGCCAGATACTACCGCTACGATGTATAAAATTTCTGATTAGCACGTCGAGTACGGGTACGGCTTCCCCGTGTCGGATTCGTTTTAGTACTTTTCTGACTAAAATAGTGGAACTGGTACGACAGATCCATCCATCGCGGCCGCGCGCGCGCGCGCACGCAGACGCAGTGACGTGCATCTGAACAATTCACAGTAGACTGACTTGCTAATTAAGTAGCAATCATGCGTATGCCTAACATTATCCTGTGGACTACCACACAGGCGGCCGGCTTGCATTGCATGCTTTTGCTAAATAATAATCCCATCCATTCTCCTAGGGCACGGTCAAATGGTTTGTGCGCAGATAATCATGTGCTACGTACGTCGCAGGCTACGTACCGACTGGGCGATTGGCATATCAGAAGTCTCCGGAGGCAAAGTCGTAGAAGAACTAGAGAGCTAGCCGAACATGATTAATTAATTCACAGATCAAATGATACAGTCGGCGGCTTCTCCATCGACACTGAATCTGTAGTGTCAAGTAGTGCAAGTCACAGTGCGCTGCAAGAAATTTCAAAGGAAATAAGAACAGTACACTCCAAGCAGTCCAATAATCGCACCATGAGTCCCCGTGATGCATGCGCAGCACTAAATTTTTGTCCACGAACCACGATGCGATTTAGCCTGGCCGTATGATAATACACAGGGTTTACAAAACCGAATCGAGGTTAAAAATCGAAGGTCCGACGGCACCGATTTATCATGAAAATCGCTAAAATTCAAAGGGTTTCGAAACTAAGCTTCTTTGAAAAAAATTCAAAAAAATAAAAAATCAATCGATTTTCACCGAAAATCGGCCGACCGACTTTGTTTGGAGACGATTTTTTATCGGTTAACGTCACATAAATTTTTTTACTAACCGATTTAGGGTTTCAAACTGATTTGATATATACAGTCGACTTTTATGAAAATTAATCAATTTTGGTCGGTTCTGTCAACCCAAGTACTGCAACACCAGTACAAGCACGGCCGGTAGCATGGCCCCAGCCTCGGAATATCACATACGCGCGCGGGTACCTACGCGAACGGCTACGAGACAGGCCACGTACTGACGTACGTACTAACAGGAGCGTGCAGGGGCTAGCCCTGTCCTTGTGAGCTAGTGTGTTCCCCGATGGACTCCTCCTACCTGGCCTCGCTACGCACACCCATCGATCGATCGACATCGAGGCCCATCCAAGATCCGTCGGTGTACGTACGCTACGTGCCACGCGCGACGACGGCACACAGTTGTTCGGGTCAACGTATATACGTACGTACCCGGCCATCTCACATACGCTGTAAGATCTAGTCGACGCCGGCACATCCGATCGAGCTGTTGCTTTCGCCTTGCCTGCTGCAGCTGCCTGTACGACGGGATGGGTCGTGATGGCGCGAGGATCCGACCGATCGACGTATCGTGCGGCAGGATTCCGACCGACCGAGACGGATCCGTCCATCCGCTGCCGACGGGCCGGCAACGTTGCGCGTACCTCGGCCGGCCGGGGACCTCGCAGTCGCAGGCATTGTCATGCCACTGTGATGCGCGATCACAGCTAGCTATAACACAGTGCACTCTGCAGTGCCTGTGCCGTGCCGGTCGAGCCAGTGCTTCACGATCGATCTCGATCTCGATCTCGATCTCGATCGATCGCTTGCCTTGCCTGCCATGGCTGGGGTCCCGGCCGGTTTGTAATTAGCTGGCCGTGCAGCTAGCTAGGCACAGTGGGCCAGTGGCCACACGATGCGATCGATGCCAACGACATGGTCGCTGCACACTGCAGGGTGGTTTTGAGTGAGTGAATGCATGATGTCGATCTTTGCCCATGACCACCGGCGTGTCGGCCGCAGGCGCACACATGTCTTCTCTCTCCGTTTATGGGCCATATCATGGAGATTTGTAGCGAAACATGGGAGCGATGTTTTTTCTTTTGAGAGGGACGAGAACGATGATTGAAGCGAATGACTGAAAGTCGGTGCGGTCATGGACCTGATAATGCGTGCAGTGGAACAAACAACAAAGGAGCAGATTTTCTTGGTGGGGTAGATGGTAGCACGAGAGCGTGGTAGCATGGCTAGCTGCCCTGCCCACAAGGCAAAATTTCGGTGCGATGGGTTGGGCGGGGCCAGGGTGCAGTGGCCACCTTGGCCATTCTCTCTTTCGATCTCTCTCTATCTCATCTCACCTTTGACAGTTCAGTACTCGCTTTTTTTTTCTTTCTTTTTTTTTTGCTAAGACGAGCGGCCGCACCGCAAAGATGGATCCCTGCCTCTACGTGCGCGCGACACTACAGGCCACCAGGGACCAGTCACCCTGGTTACTAATGCTCCCCTATCCTATAATTCCTATTACTCCAACTATTTTTTTTGAGGGCAGTTAAGCTGAGAATAATTAGAAGGATAAAAACAATGTTTACAAGGTTTAAAACCTAGTGACAAGGTGCAACAGATTGCACTCGAGAAGCAAAGGAGGATAGAACAGGATTTGGAAAAAGTGTAGGGTCCTTATAAGAGACGATGTATGAGTGTTTCAAAGTTCAGACGTCTCGGCTGAAGTACTGTCTCGTCTTTGATTGACTAAAGAATCTGTTATTATATAATATTACCCTAACTATTGCGTGCGCCCCCACCCCTTCCTCCTCTCTACATGTGTGTGTGAAGTGTGTGCGTATATTTGCAGATACCTGCGCGCGTTGCATGACGATGTACAATTGCGGTCGAGTACACGGTTTGATGTTTCGCCTTGGTGGCCACCGAGTGGCAGAACCAACTCTGTACCGCACCGCACCGCACCTTTTCTTTTCGCTTTTCCCAGCAAGCTGTGCTGTGCATGTACGCATGGAAGGCAGGCGCGCAGCAGTAAACCTAGGATCGTGAGGGAACAGGCCATGTCCGTACCATCCCCAGTGCTGTCATAAAAAGCTAACGTTTTACATATGGTCTTAAAAACCTAATTTTGATCCCTAATTTTTATTATAACTAGCAAATTTATCTTGGCAACTGTACGGCTAGATATTATGATACGTTTATCTTTGATATATTACTATACTTTTTATAATTATATATTTTTTATATAACTCTAATATATATATATATATATATATATATCAGAAAAACTATCGGACGGTATACCGTCTAAACGGTATAACAATGAAACGCATGAAACTTATGATTTTTTACACTAAAACTCATTAAAGCTAACACTAAAAACTGATGAAACCTAAAACTCATGAAACTAAACACTGGAACACGTGAAACCGATCATGAGTTTCACAAGTTTCATAAGTTTCGGGCTATACCGTTGGAACGGTATACCGTCCAATAGTTACCTTATATATATATATATATATATATATATATATATATATATATATATATATATATATATATATATATATATATATATATATATATATATATATATATATAGGAAAAATACTTCGTACTCCCGGGAGTAATTACTCCCATCTTTGAAATACCACCCAAACGTACTTGAAATACTCCTTTATCAGTTTGGATACACTCATATACTAATTATAAGATATTCCAATGAGATTCACATAAAAAAATTGCAAGGGAGTACATAGTTTTTAGCATATTTTACAAATACCTTCATATACGCATATAAAAAGAAGTATGTCTAAAAAGTGTACATACCACCTCTGAAAAAAATGTAGATACCACCTAGATGATCTTATATACTTATATACTACATGTACATACTCTCCATTGCGCGAAATACTCCCGGCGTTGTGAGATACGGCATAGGGAGTAATTACTCCCGGGAGTAGAAAAGAGGCTTCCTATATATATAAAACGTTAATTTTTAAGATCCGATGGTGGAGATCGATCCTTAGACTCTTTCTTTTAATCTAGCCCATTATAACTCGGGTCTGCTAAATAAACGGTTATATATTTTCATTTAAATAATAACATCCGATGGTGGAGATCCTTGAACTCTTTCTTTTAATTTAAACCGTTATAATCCAGGTCTATCTAGATTAAGGACCAGATGTTTTGCTTTTTTGTGAGAATTTTTTGCCTATTTCTCTTTTTCTTAGCGAGTCTAATGAGCTTTTAATATATAATAGATATATTTATAAAACTGAATAAAATTATAATATTATGAAAGTACTTCTCGAGATAAATCTACATATATAATTTTTATGTAAGTAATTTAAATATTTAAAAATATACTACTATATCTAAAACGTTAATTTTTAAGATCGAAAAGAGTAAATAACAACACCACTGTAGTATCGATGGAGCGGCCTATACCTCCTCAAATGCCAACAAAGGGAGAGCTAGAGAGAGAGAAAAAAGCTGCTCCTGCAACTGCAAGCAAGCAGTGGTGGCACTGTACCGGTGCGTACGTAGCAGCGTCAGCGTAGACAGCGATGGCCACGCATGGCAGGAGACGAAGAAACCTGTGCGAGCTACAGAAGCAGCGATAGATTCGGCCGATCGGAGTCGGCACGCACAGACATGCGTGCATGCACTGGTCTGGTCTGCAGTTCACGCGCCGCGGTGGCCTCCGATCCTCTCTCTCTCTCTCTCTCTCTCTCTCTCTCTCTCTATCTCTCTCTCTCTCACCTTTGCCTTTTTTGTGCCGTGTGGTTCTCGTTGGTCATTGGCCGCGTGGTTCTCCTCTTCGGAGATGGGTGCCTGCTTAGTGCTTGGGTTAAACACGATCGGGAGATCATCATGTCGTTAAGCACGCGCGCAATGGCTGCCCAGTGCACGCGTCCGTCGTCCAGAATTGCACAGCACAGTGACGTGAGGAAATGACTAGGTAAATCGCGCACTCCGAAACTGGGGACATGGCGCCCATGGAATCTGTCAATCCGGACAGGGATGCATGCATGGCATGCGGCTATGATGGGGTCAAAGAAGGATGTAGAGGGGAAGTGGAACATAGCAGGCAGGTGCATGCACGCGTTGGGTTGGGTAAAACCCCAGCCTCCCCAGCTGCTGCTGCGCATTGACCAGGGCATAAAAGACTACTCCTAGATCTCGAAGTAATCACTGTTGTAGCTCCATTAAAGTTTTTTTTTTTTTTGATAAAAATAGCTTTCGTGTGAAATAATTTATAGGACTAGCTCTCTGACCTATATATACCGTACTTGGAAAGCGTGAAAGCAACCTCTCATCATTTGGCAACGTGGTAGAAAAGCTCCCACGCTCCACAAACGGCGGGGGCGAGCGAGTGCGCTACGCGCGTGTGGTGGGGCCAACTCGGGTGGGCGACATCAAGAGCACTGTGTGGTGCGCTATGGGCCGGAGCGCTATGCACGCATGGAGCCGGCTCAGGTGGGCGCGAGGTTGAGCGTCGTGTGGCGCACGTTGGGGGCGGGGGGTTTCGGGTGTGGGGAGCGATCGCGCGGGTGCCCTGTGGCTTCACGCGTGTAGAGGGGGGAGGAGCGCGGAAGCACGTTGTGTGGCGCAAAAGTCGGGTGTAGTGCTCGTGTAGTTTCTTTCTGCGCTCAGGGAGGGCGGTACGTGTAGACCAGGAGGCTAATTTTGCAAATCATTTCGTAGAGGTTACTGTTGTAAGAGAAATTAAGGGAGCTAATTACTTCCTAAATATCTCTCTCACTCCCGTAGTACATGTACCAGCTTTTCTTCTTCTTCTTCTCTCTCTCTCTCTTCTGTTTTTGCCTTTTCACCCGTCCGGCCATTTATTCGTGCTTGCATCAGAGATCGACCAGACCGAACGCACCGATCGGACTGGCTCAGGGAGGGAAGGTGATCGAGAGGTGCCAGAAATGGTGGAGTCGTTGGGTAGTAGAGCAGCTAGCTGCATGCCCATTTGATTTGGCCAGCACGCACTTGAGATCCCTCCTGCCGTGTCGCGTCCCCTGCATGCCTACTCGCCGAGCCACGCGCGGCAGTGGCTGCGTCTAATCCTTTTTCCGATGCCATCAAAAGATTGCTGTGCCGTCCTCCTCTGCATCGCGCGCCATGTCACATACTCACATTGCTGCCTGCCATGACGACAATAACAGTACTAGGTGATGCGATCAAAATATCGTAGTGGCCTTCTCTCCCGAGTGACTCTACATGTATAGTCCTTCACTCATCGTAAGTGGGAGTAATTTTTCTACGAAAGATGAATATATTAGGAATTGCCCCAGCTCCAGCGACAGCGTAGGTCGAGCGCGTGCGAGCGCCGCGGTCATCACCGGCGAAGCCCCTTGCGACCGTCGCATGCGCTCCATCGAAGTCAGCTCGCCGCCGCCGCCGCCAAAGAATGCTACCCCGCCGAGCACCCCATTGCTCCACCATAGCTTCGCCTTGATTTCATTGTCATTGTTGCCGGCTCGTCGCGATTTCATTTTCAATGTCGCCCGATCGCGAGAGGCTGCGCCCGTGGAGTGGGGGAGGACGCCGGAGATGGATAAGAAGAAGTGGGGATGGCGTGGAGGAGGGGGAGCAGCGAGGGGGTGCATGGGAAGAGGAGAGGCAGCGTGTTCGGAGCTTCTGATGATCCTCGCCGGCTCCGGCGAGGTAGTGGGTCGGCGGGGTGTCGGGCGATAGGGCTAGGGGTGGGTAGAGGTGGGAAGCAGCTGGTGGCTAGGGCTTTGTGGTGATTCGTTTGAATAGGTGGGGGAAGTGGATGGCTTGTCAGATTGAGAACCAATGGGGCTAAAATCACGCAAAAAAAAAAGAAAAAAAAAAAAAGAAAACAAAAACAGAAAAACTAACCTACGGTGTACCGCACCTCTAAAACTCATGAAACTTGTGAATTTTTACACTGAAACTCACAAAACTTAGCACTAAAAACTGATGAAACATGAAACTAAACACTGAAACTCATGAAACCAGCACTGAAACTGATAAGTTTCATAAGTTTCACGGCTATTCCCTAGTCTCTCTCAAAAAAAAAAAATATAAAACCATTAGAGCGAGAGATAGACAGTCCTTTAAATATAGGTATCACCCTGATATCACCGGGCCGTTAGATCAAATCATAGGATCGGATGTAATCGATACTTCCGAATCTCAACAATGATCCGATGGTACTAGATTTGGGTGATTTCAGCAATAAAAACATCCGGATGATATTTATCAAATCCCTTAAATATATAATATCAAGTTTTGTGGTTGAGGATATTAAAAAATCGAGAGTGTAAAATAGGCTCGTTCCTTTTCCTTTACATCAATATGGCATTACAATTATTATTGCTTTTTTTATCCCGTTCCAACACTAGTTTATGAATACTATCTAACCTAGTACATACACCACATGGAGTATGGTGCTATCGACGGCAGTAGTTAACCGGAGTAGCCAGAGAAGTGGGGTCACTCGATCTTCGTCCAGACACCGAGAATTCGTGATGGATGCTATTCCTTAACAAGTACGTACGTAGTTGGCCAATGAGGCTGCCAAATTGGAACGGATCAGCAGTTCTATTCCATTATTTAGGCTCTTTTTGGTACGGTTCTAGATTCTTGGTAGAAACATTTCAGGTAGAATCAAAATCACTGTCTGAAAACCGTTTAGCTAGCTGTCTGGGTTCTGTGAATCGGGGTGGAACGGGGTTGACGGCAATTCGGCCCCGGCGTGGAAAAAAAAACATTCCGAGGAGAATCGTTCCAAGCTTTAGCCCGTTTGGTTGGGTTTCTCTGGATTAGTAAACGATCAGGTTCAAGTTCTGCGGCAGGCGCAAATACCACTATCCAGTGCTACTACTCTTGCAGTCAAACAAGCCATGAGGTACTAGTACCGGTTCCGGCACTCTTCCAGATCGATGGCGTCGTTTTCTTAGTTTCCTAGTTTTTTCCCTTGGTCAGCCAATGTACGCACTCAGCCATCGTGTAGTGCCGTCCGGAGCCCGTGACAACGCTTCGAGAGCGAGTGGATAAGTGCACGCCGCCGGCCGGCTGCTCATCGATCTCGCCAGCCACCGCGAATTTTTCTGTGGATACGGCGGCATCTCTTTCTCGGTGGATACGTGTATATCGGTGCCAGTTGTAACTGGGCCTGGTTTCTGCGACGTCTCTTTCTCGTCCCAACCAGTATAGCTGAGGGAGACAGCGGCGATTATTTCTCAATAGCCAAGGCTTTTGGCATAACTAGAGGTACATGTAGAAACTATAGTGTCAACGGTGATATTAATCGGTTGTGTCACAACTCACAAACATGGGACGGTGCATGCATGGGCGGGGCGCGTATATATATGCGCACCGTGACTTGTGTGAGATGGGAAAAATACATAGCATCCGTAGTCACATCGGGTGGGAAATTATAGGGAAGAGCGTAGCTTTGAATCTCTCGCTCCTGTTTGTTTGTTGAGCGGTCACGCGAGTGACGCGACCTTTTTTTTTCCCCCTTATCAGTTGTATGGTCTCTTAAAGCTATCGTGTCCTCCCAGGTACTGGTATGTGTTCCGTTGCTTGTGTTGCTCTGTTAATCGATGGAGAGTTTTTTTCGGTGCAGATAGTGTATAATATATAATAGAAATTACATCTAATTATTAATTTATTAAAATATTTTTACTACTACATTATTATAGAAAGTATTAATAAATACTACTCCCTCCAGTTTGATAATAGATGTCGTTTTGGACATCGACACGGTCTTCAAAATACAATTTTGACCGTTAATTTTTATTATAATATATTTATAAAACCCAATAAAATTATAATATTATGAAAGTACTTCTCGATACAAGTCTACACATATAATTTTCATATATCTAATTTAAATATTGAAAAATATATCAATAATCAAAGTTTTAGAAGTTTGACCATCACTATGTCCAAAACGACATCTATTACCAAACTGGAGGGAGTAGTTAATCTCATCCATCAGCTTGATCCATGAGGATTGAAATGGCCGTGTAATTCCTCGGATGGAAGCCCTTTTCTTCTTTTTACAGTGGTATAGACGGTGGCTATGTTTTTATTTAGCAATTTGATTAAATATGATTGATTGTATGAAGAATTATAATATTTGTATGAATTGTGCATTTTGAATTTCAATTCTAATGATTGCTGTGTGTTCTTCGATATCATGTTCACTAAAAACTGAAATTATGCAATAAGGGTATTTTGGACGTTTCGTGCTTCACAACACTAATCCAACCCAACAAAAGTCAGCCTCCCAAACATGTTGGCTTGGCTTAAAAGCAGACAGCTTTTAAGCTGTTTAAACCAGAAAGTTGGCTTTAGGCTATAAGCTGAAACAAACAGGGCCGAAATACTGCTCCAAAATTTTTTCTTCAGAAAATATCACTCCAAATATGTTTGGATCCACACAATACCTTTTCCACTGTTTTCCCCTATTTAAATTATTTTGCACATTTTAACCCATGTGAAAAGACATATTTGCCCCCATGCTAGCAGTATGATACTTGCATTATTATGTTGAGTAGTTATATGTTAAGCATTGACTATATCTACCGTTCTGTTGTATTTAACATGCCCTCGGCTTCCCCGACTTTGAAACCTATGTTTGTAGGATGTTAATCAGTTGTGTGTTTTTAAGTATGTGTTATATCCTAATTTTTTATAATCCTAATGTTGCAATGCATGTCTTTTGTTTAACCTGTTTCTTTAAATCCTATTTCTTAGTTTTGCTACAAGGCAATTCTTTCAAGGCACATATTGTTTTTAGCATATACCATGTGTAAATATGGTCGATGTATATTTCTATCATGTGTTTGTTGTTTGATTATATCGAATATCTTTTATCTTGTGCCCGGATGGTCTAGTCTAGTAAAGGTAGTATCAAGATAACTTACGTTAGCCATAAGACAAATGTTATCTGCAATGGTGCCTCACTGAGTCACGGTCACGAGTCGCAGGATCACGGTCATGGCCTGGCGGGCCAAATCATTTGCCATATCACAACAGAGCAATTGGTTGGGTCGAACTTAGAGGCAAATGTGTCTTTTCGAGCATGTTAAAAGGTGCAAAACGAGTTAAAAGAGGAAAAATAGTGAAAATAATATTTTGTGGAACAAAACATGTTTTCAGTGGTATTATCTGAAGAAAAATCTTTAAAATGGTATTTCGGTAGTTATCAACCTTTAGAGTGGTACACTAGGTCAGATAAGGAATTTCATTCTACCCTCTCGTTTCTAATACAGTCCGGTCATTCTCATACATCGATTTTTAGCTCCATACTTAGAATTGTGCCGCATATATAAGAAGAGACATGATTTCTATATCATATTTCATATTTCTTCATTGGATTTGAAAATTTAATTTGTTTGCATTTCGAATCCTAGCTAATTAAGGTTGTCGTGTTACTTTCACGCTGAAAGGGAACAAACAAAATGCATGCGAGAAGTGCTTTTATGCTCTTTCTTTTAAAAGTTGCACAACTATTAAAGCATAAATAAAGGGTAGATAGTGATTACTTACCTCTTCGGTTGCTTCGAGATTTGTGCAACTTATACTAGAAGAAAAAACATAAAAGCACTGCTCAATGCATATATCTCAACTGTAGGTCTTTATCACCCACTTGTACGAGACAGTCAAGCCAAAAAATTTCTTCTCTTTACTCTTCTTTGGAAATACGTGATAGTCGAGTGATGACTGATGAGCGTCCAAAGAAATGTAAGAGGAATTAGATGTGAAAACTGGGTCCATTAATATATAAATTGGATATCTCTCGTCTTTTTCTCTCTCTCTCTCTCTTTTGTTTGCAATAATAGAACTAGTACTGCTTTGAAGTCTTATTACATGGGAGCTAGGTAATGTAAAACCGATTAACAGGTATTTACTCCATGTGATGGTTAAATCATCAGATAGTACTGATATTTCTTCAATGCGGCAGGGAAAATTGTAAGATCATTTTCGATCGAGAAGCGAAACTTATGACAAAATAAATGAGATGTTTAGTACTAGTAGTACTACTACTACATGCATGGTCACAGTTTTACTGTGTTTTCTTTAATGTGAAGCACCAATTGATAAACATGTATAAAGTACACGTTATGAACAGTAACAGTTCTGGCAAGATTAAAGAGATCTGCAGTGGTACTCCACTACTTACTCGTACTACGTATTGTCACAAGCTTATTTTTGTAGTGTGAAGCATCAATCGTCAAACGTACTCTATGAACAGAACTAACAGTAATTCTGCAGTTCTGGTGTACTCTACTCCCTTAATTTGGCTTATGTCGTAATGAAGGGAATATCCAAATAATGTTGCCATATTTGGTAAAAATATCACGACTATCATATCCCATCTGATAATTAAAAGAAAATTTTTTCCCCAGCCGAACTGTAAGTTAATTTACTGTTGCCCGGCATAATTATGCTCCCAATTGTGTGTCATGAGCTAGCTCACGGTGTAGTGATGGACATGAACGTTGTTATTCCTAACTAAAATGTATATACGTTTTGTGCATCCATGCATGCACATGCAAGTTTAATTTTATTACACATGCGTACAGTTCTACAAAGGATAAATGAATACCTGAAATTTTAAGAGGATATGTCCTGAATTCTCCCGAGATGTATAATTAATTCATCAAAATTGATGTTTTCAGGATATGATCCAAAAAAAAAAAACTCTTAGGTGTACGCACAGAAAAACTACAGCATGTCGTTCTACTGTGACTCAAATGCCGTGTTGCTGTACTTGTAGAGAAGTCATACAAGGTAAATACACCTTTTTCCCATACGTAAAAGGACAAATTATGCTATAAAAGGTGAACTTTGATAAAAAAAAAAAATTCATAGAGCTCACTTTAAAGTATCTTATAATCAGCACTCAAAAGGATAAAGAGATATAACAACATCATTTAAACGGTATATTGAGAGTGGAAGTACGTACTCCCAGGAGCATATATGGACAGCCTTGAACGTCTGCACGTTACACCATCCCGTACCAACAGGTGTAGCGTTTTTTGTTTCAGTCACAACCCCACGGGAGCACACAAGGCGACGCAAATTAATTGGCCGTGAAGGACTTGCAGTTTTGCACGGCCTTGTTCATGGACCAGATAGAGAGGATCGAATTTAATTCTCATCGATCTATACAAGTACTAGAACATGTATACATGGAACAAACTACAGCTACTAAGAATAAGTAAAATAATAAAGTCCACTACTTACTCTATCTTTCATCCATATCATCTGTAGTAAGCACTAAAATTAATTTGTAGAATAGCTATATCTATTATATATTAAAAGCTCATGAGAGTCGTTAAGAAAAATAAAAAAAGAAATAGACTAAAAATCATCATAAAAAGCAAAACGTCTTATCTTTAATCTGGTATATCCTAATTACAACCGCTATTAGATGTTATTATTTAAAAGAAAATATCTAACTGTCTATCTAGCGGATCCGAATTATAACGGCTTAAATTAAAAGAAAGAGTTCAAAGATCGATCTCCACCACTTATTTTAGTGGGGCCATATTATAACGGTGGATATTAATCATATATAGATATTAGAGTTATATAAAAATGCACAATTATAGAAAATATAGTTATATATCAAAGATAATCGTAACATAATGTCTAGCCGTGCAGTTGCGCGGGTAAATTTGCTGGTTTAAAGAATGACTCTAGAAGATGTGCAATAACTATCTCTTCTCTCTTGTACATAACTAATCTACCTACTCCCTCTGTCCCACAAAGAGTGCATTTCTAGGATTTTTAAGACAGATTAGTGTGCAAAGTAAATGACCAATGTGACCCTCATTACTCCATACACAAGCATGCCGGTGCTTCGGTTTCCACAAGCACTTAAATGAGCATGCATACACCTACAGCTGGGCCCTACGGACTAGAAATGCACTCTTTGTGAGACAAAATTTGAACACTAGAAATGCACTCTTTGTGGGACAGAGGGAGTATGTTTTAATGCAAAACTGGCTACTAAATAAGAACAAGCTCTCTTCTTTCTCTTTTTTTCTCAATTTTTTATATAGGTCAAAATTAATATATACAAACTAAGAAAGTGACATTATTACACTTACGTAAGTGGCATGCCAATTAATCGCATGGAGTAGTACGTACCCCAAGGGAAATGGATCCTCTGTAGGAGTAGATATTAGAGGACAAAATTATGGCAGGTTTATTGTGCGGGCGATGGTGTGCCTTTGATTTCTGATCCGATGGCCGTAATACAGCACGCTGGATTGCGAATGCGGGGTACCCATTTTCCTACTCGGAGAACGTAGGTATTACCGTATTAGTATTACCATTTGCAGATAGCTCGCTTTCCGGCCGGCACTGTCCCAAATAAAGGCCGCTGCCGGCCGGCGGGAAGAGACAGGGCCGTGAATGCCGCTGCAGCCGCCGTTGCTGCTCGGATAGATCGCGGTCGGATCGGACCTACTCATCCGGTGTGTACGTACGGACCGGATCGTATATATACTGGTCTGGTGTTGACGTGGTAGGTGTGGTGTGTACGTTCGCTAGCTACTCCAGTGTAGTACTCCGCTCAAGGATCCAAAATTCGGCGAAATCTCGGATTTCGGACCCCTTCGAGATTTAAAATCCCGGAAAATTCAAAAAAATTTAAAAAATTCAAATCTCGGATTTCTCGGCGAGATCTCGGCAATCTCGGGCGAGATTTGATATTTTTTTGCCGGATTTTGATTTTTGTGTATTGTATTTGCTTGGGTTTAGGATCAAGATCATCCACAAAAAATTTCAAAAAATTTTAACATGTTTTTAACCATTTTTTGGTCGGTTCAATATGTCGGTTAGGACTTTCCGAATTTTTAAAATTTTTTCAAGATTGATTATCTTCTAAAAATTTTATGGGAATATTATGAATATGTTAGGACCATTCACAAAAAATTTCAAAATTTTCTAAAGTGGTTTGAATTTTTTTAATACATAGGAACTTGCTTACCAAACCCTCTCATTGAATTAGAGAACAATAATTAGAGACTGAAATGGAAATATATTACATTCCAAGCTACGCAGGGCTATATGTCCAGTACACAAATCTTACACTGGATTCAAGTACAACAAAAATATAATACAATGGTTTCATCCCCTGATGACCATCCAAAATGAGAAATCTGCTTACCAAACCCTCTAGTCCTCTTGGTTGTAGTAGTAGTAGTAGTAGTAGTAGT
Source organism: Rhipidocladum racemiflorum (assembly GCA_036346355.1). Lineage (NCBI taxonomy): Eukaryota > Viridiplantae > Streptophyta > Magnoliopsida > Poales > Poaceae > Rhipidocladum > Rhipidocladum racemiflorum. The sequence goes on from CM070572.1 coordinate 26,284,714, forward strand.
AGTAGTATGCGTCCTTCTGCAGGTCCTGATCCTCAACCCAGGCCTTATCGGTAGCTCCACAAGTCTTACCTTCTAAGCAAAGGGGGATTTAAGTAAGAGCGAGTACAGACGTACTCAGTAAGCATTAATAACAAATGCATGGTATGAATTTTTCCTCTTATTTTTTTCCATAGAAGCTCACTTTCCCTCAAAATCCGTTTTTACAGAAAATAGGTTTTCTTTAAGGGTTGTTTATTTTACACTTTCTGAAAGCAGCTAATAACACTGTATATTCATGATTTTAACCATGCATAGATTTGTATCACTTTACCATAGTGACCCTCACAAGAGAGGCCTCAGAATGCTTATCACTAATTCAGTATTAGATCTTCAACCCTATCAATCGAGAGAAAACACCTATCCTAGACAGTCTCATTCTCGCAGATAATAGTTGTACCCCGACTTTAAGTCACCAGTAACTCTACCTATGGCTTCAAATATACCGCCACTATTTTGGCCTGCACCTCCGGGTCTACCGGCATATCCCAGATGTACGCCCTTAAATTACTTACCCAATATGGAGATTCTAATAGCTTCATAGGACAACCTTTTCTGACCGATTTCACACACTATGATTGATACTGAATTTACGGCTCATTGTCCAGGTGTTAGTTGTTGGACCTTATATTATAGCATATGTAGAGGGCCCCACCGGCATGACAATCCATCTTATCGGTGCTCTCTACCCACCGTAATAATCATACGCTACAACCAAATACCAGTTCCTCAACCAAATTACAAATTTTCAAATGCCAACCACAAATCATTTCCGATTCATTCAATTATTCAGTTATCAACTCAACAATCAGACCATACTCCAATCGTGTCCAATTTCACATTTTCAATTTAAAACTTATACGTTTCTATGCATAAATGATATGATATTGTATTGAAATCATTTAAAGATATTTAATAAAATTGATCAAAGGAAACTTGCCTGGTATATAAACGAAAGGTACGGTCTTGCTTGAACTTTGGGGTAGGCGATCTGACTGGTTCGGTTCACGTCCTGACAACAAAAGTATTACACTACGACAATTAAATTAACCAAATACACTACGGTGTCCGACCTTCTACAGATAGTACCTCTTTAACTAAGATCTGCTAATTGACACACAATTTAATTATTTTTGTAGTAACCAATACAACAAATAAATCAATACTCATGGCAATTTACATTCTTACTTCCTATTAAATCACGGCTTTTAGAAATTCAAAATACAATTTTCATATGGTCACGAAACGGTGATTAAACCTACGTGAACCACAGGGAAACTACAATTTCTTAAATTCTTCCTTTCCCTTATCTTTTCTTTCTTTTTCTCCTTCTTTTCTTTTCTTGTTTCTTCTCTTTTTCTTTTCCCCCTTCCCTTCTTCGCCTTTTCCTTTCTTCTTTTCCTTTTCTCCCCTCTTTTCTTTTCTCTGGTCGACACTCTCTTATGCTCACCTCCTCTCCTGGCTGTTCTTCTCCACTTTACCTCTCCTTTGCCTCTCCGCCCGAGCCCGACGGCTCGCCTGCCCGGCGGCCGCCTCCTCTACCGCCTCAGACTATCAGCCGTCGCCACTCCTCTGCCGGTTCCTCATCTCCCCTTCTCTCGGCGCTCTCTCTCTCTCCCCCCCCCTACCGTGCCCAAAACCCCTCTCTCTACTTCTCTACTCTCCCGGTCAAACCCTAGCCTGGCCACTAATGGTGGCTGTGCCGCCGGTTCCCCTTTCCTCTACTCCTTCTCTACTTCTTCCACTCTATCGCCGAGCTAATAACGGATACTACATGATCTATTTTCCTAAGATTTTCTACATGGTTCTTGCATATTTTACTCTTTGCTTATACTTTTGATTTGCAATATTGGTCGATGATGCACGGATTCTAGTGGGACGGCAAGGCACTAAGCTATGCAACCCTAGTATCCTTTACTGAGACCACAAGCTCCACTTCCTGATCTACCAGCTAGGCATTCGAGGATGCGGTACCGCTATGTCTTTGTGCACCTAATGTCTAGTAGTTCGAGTAGGGCTGCTAGTCGATGTGGTTCGGTGCACTAGAGGTCCTCCGGCCTGAGGTTCCTTCGGCTCCTTACTCCGGCTTGGGGAATCTCCTCCTCCTCTTCGCGAGGTATCTTCTGGCTCCTTATTCTTGCTCTTGATCTTCGGTTGCTCTCTGGTTGCTCTTGGCTGAGGGAAGAAGGAAGTGCTTTCTCTGTGGAAAGAGGGCCTTGTTGCCTTCGGTTGCGCTTATATTAAATGGGAGCTGCTGCCTTGCTCGGTTGTAAGCTGGAATGACTGAGGCTGCTCCTTTGTTGCCTTAGCTGGGGGGATTTAATGGGAAAATGCTGCTCTTGCTCCCTTCGGCAGTAAAGAAAGCATGGCCTCCCCCTGGCTGCCTCGATCGAAGTGCTGCTCTAGAGGGGATGCACCTCTTGTTGGTCTTGTAACTGGTTGTTTGGGTCAACTTACTAAGTTATCGTGCTTGGGTTTTTACTGAGTTACAAAAGGGGATGGCTACTATTTGGTTCCTAAATGTTATGGACACCTGCAATCCTTACCAGGTAAGTACGATTGCCGCATGATGAACCCGATCTAGCGAGAGGTGCCGACTCGGCCCTAACAGGTCTGGTATCTCGGTGATCAATACCTCACCTACGGGTCTGACGGCAATCCCCTGTCTAATTCCATTCGCTCTAATCGTACTTTGAAATTTTAGAAAACAATTTACATTAATTACTATACTAATTACTGTATAATCGTCTTAATTATCTATTTAATATTCTAGGTTGTTTCAATAAGCCTGCTCTAGCTGGTATTACGGCACCACAAAGGGCGGTATGCCGAATTTGTGATACTACCGCTCTCCTTGAGCGGTAGTGCCGGAGGAGCGGTACTAATGCTATTCTTGGGCGGTAGTACCGACTTTAGGAGCAAAACAAGTACACATCACGATCTTAAAACTAAAAATGATGGATCTTTTGATCGGCTGGTTCAAATCTCCTGAAACTTGATATGCACCTTCTGATGGAGGTCAGAAACCTATTCTAATCTTCGATTCAAAGGATTGACATCAAAATTCTGACATTTTTTTCAATTGAAGGAAGAGTGTACCAAGTTTGGGCAAAAATCAAAATCTTGGTGTCCTGAGCTTGCTCATGGGGTTTGATGATTAAAATGATCTTAGATAGCCTCTGACTTGTTACAGCAAGCAAGAACAAAATAAAAGAACCACACAAACACGATCTACAAGAATAGTTTTTCTCAACCACGAAAGATCGATTTTTTTTTTGCAAAGTTTAAGACATGATTTGCCTAGAAGATTGGGATATGATCTAAAGAAGATCCATCAATCATTCATTCATTCTTAGCATAACATCCACAAGCATTCGGAAGGATGGGGAACAAATCCAAATGTGCGAAAAGTAAATTGCAAGAATTTAAAGTGCAGAATTTAAATGCTGAATTTAAGAGATAATGTAAATACTGAAATTAAATTTAGAATAGTAAGAAAATAAAATTTTATTTCTTGGATGAAAGGTTTATAAAATTTCACAACAAAGTGGGCAAAACTCAAGGAGCACCAAAACCTTCAAGGAAGCGACACACCTCCCCCTCTATTTATAGCAACTTCAGAGCAATTTTCACCCTTGAATGACCTTCTTGGCCCTCAAGAAACATCATCAAGGATTGAGATTCACTCCCTCATTCATACATAGGCTAACCTATAATTCAATAACATAACAGGTTTTACCCGCTTCTCAAAGCTAACTAACTTAACCGCTATTCTATCCTCTAAACCGAGATCCAATGCTCTCATTGATCCGAGTAGCTCCAAGCTAGCATCTCAGCCGTTTCCTTGTTTTCTTGGCTCATAGCAACTTCGTTTCCGATCATCCTCTAACGATCCCCGACCATCTGAACCTCCGGCACACCTCACATAGTCCCGGTCATCCTGCGTCTCACCATGATCTAGCATCGTTATTCTGTAACCATCGAAGACAAAGAAACCTTACATAGCAATATCCAATAATTTAAACAATTAATCATCCCAAAGAGATCGGTCGTCCGATTCTTAAAGGCACCAGAGAGGTCGGACGTCTCTAGCTAGCTAGGTGTCTAAATGCATCTTCAAACTAAGTACGGACGATTACAGATCTAGCGCTAATGCTCAGCTTCTTGCGAGGAAGCTGTAAGTTTCGGGATAGATTTCTCCACGTAAGATGCGCGTGTTTAATTAGGGATAGCATCAACATCTCACATGCATGGTGATGGACGGATGGATCGATCGGGCATGGAGTATATACTATATAGCATTTGTTCTTGCTAGCTGGGTACCCCTCTCTGCTACTGTACGTACATATATCTCACTCACAATCACAGGACCACGAGCGGTTTGTGGATCTAAGATCCATCTCAACCGAGCATGATTTGTTGCGTTTTCCTTGTCCCCTATATGGCTATTAATTCTTCGCTCCGTTCATCTACGCAAGTACCTACGTACGACGATCTGCATTAAGTACACAATTGGAAACTACTGTGCATTTCCTGCGACTTGTCCCTTAACTACGGCGAATTCAGCCTTTCAGGCACCGAAGGTACGAGAGGAGTACTTTGACATATAGGATTGTAGGCAAAAAAATTTCAAACTTCGCAAGGGACTAGTATAACTGTATTTTTCCTGCCGGAAATTCTCATGTTTTCCATCGTTTTTCGAGTATTCTTACTGGTGTTAGTAAGAGCAGTGGTATCAGCTGAAGTCTGAAACTTTGAATGCTTCTGCATGTTCATGCAGAGATGCAAGCAGGGGCAGTGTAGCACTGTTGACTACGCTGTTCATCATTGCCTACGTTCACAACACTGGCGTGGCTGCAACACCTGCAAAAATAATTCCGGAGATGCATATGCAAATCTGAAGAGAGGCCCGAATTCCAAGTCAAGAAACGCAATAATCAAATCTGGAACGAATTTTCAGCTAGCTTTCATGTATATGCTGCCACGTTGACTACTCAGCTACTTTATTTTCTTACTATGCAGTGATCTGTTCGCTAACCAATGTGAATTCTTGCCTCCAGATTGTCTTCCTCCTGTTCTTTCTCCTCGGTTGTCTTGGCCTCTTCAACTCGAGATAATGAAGATCCATTCAAGATTGGGATTTGATTATTGTTGGCGTCCAAGACTGGAAATCTGTGCGAAATGTGTGTCAATGTATGGGTTTCTTTCTCAAGAAAGATTTGTCAAGGGTCGTTTATACATCAAGTATTACTATTACCGCTGTGCAGTGTGGCTGTTCTTAGTTGAATCCAGAGGGAGACGAGACAAAAGCTCATATGCGGTCACCATCCATGAGCAAGAACTGGACATCGAAATGTTCTTCTCAGATCATGCATCATACAGTAGTGAACTTCAATCTCGTTGAACTAGCAATTTTATACTTCGTTCCTCAGTGTCCCAAAACCACATGTCCGAAAATTCTACAGGCTGAAGGAAAAGGGTAAATTAAAGAGCCGGAAAGTTATGTTAGAACTACACTAGTACTATAATTTTTTTGTTCTCAAAGCATCGTACTTGATGCCATGCACCACGTCCACGCGTTATTAGTCTACAGGGCTACTATACTAATACTCATCTTACTGATTTCAAGGGCTTCTATTGTTTATGTAATCAACTAGCTACCTGTACAGGTATGAAAGCAAAGAGAGTCTTCTCCTTGATATACGATATATTTCACGGATAGCACGGACTAAACGCTTAGCTTAATGAAAAATTTGATTATACGTTAAACTAGCCCTCTCCACTCCATTAATTGTAGTAACACCTCTCTTATTGTTAAGACCTGATCGGCAGAGGCACCTACTTCTATCTGGTGTAATATAGATGGCAACTACAACCTGCTGGCAGTTGTGTCCAGTGGTCACAGCTTGCATCATCACCATGACAAATTGTGAACGCTTTCTCTTGATCAATGTTAGATCAAATTGGCGCCTCAGCTGATGGTGAGAGATACCGGTACTAGTCCTAGTACAACACCTCCCGGGGCCTGGGCCGAAACGTCACCCTCAAATCTCATCATCTAATAGTTGCAGTGCAATGCCATAACTAGGACACCTAAATAAAGTCATCCATCAGTGAGAGCCCCCATGCATGTCTCCTTTGCCCGGATCTCAGATCTCCTTTTTATTTCATGCTTAATTCACTTGATCAGCTAAATCAAACCGATTAGCTTTTCAAAAGAAAAAAAAAATCAAAACGATTGAATCCTCTAGGTAGGTAGCTAGCTTGTGTCCTCCTGACCTAGCCAGTCCATCTCCCTGTCCGGTGTCCAGTCCATATTTGCTTATTATGTCTCCTCCAAACGCTTTTGCTTGTCGCTCTCCAACGCTAGTTTTTTGCCCCGCCTCTAGCTGCTGGTCCAAGAACCCTAGCCATGTGTGCGACAGATTCTCTCTCCTTGCCCTTTGCAAAGTTGCAGTCGTACGACTTGACGTATGCTTGAACCAAACGACTCGATCCTGCCCCCCCCCCCCCCCCCAATTATTTCCTACATTTCTTGCGTAGTTAAATGGCCGGCTAATGCATGCTAGTCTGCCAATTGTACCGACGACCAACCGATGCTTTGTTTGAATTGCTTGCTTTCTTAAAGCTATATTTATATATCTAGCTCGATCGATCAGCAGCTGGTCGATGGGACAACGACAACAGCTACTTGACTGATGGAATCCACTGGGCTTAATGAGTTGGTGCATGATCGAGTGAGTGTATGGACAGGTTCCTGATGGTTCGTAGGATTTTCCACTCTGTGGCCATGAGATGATCGTTCATAGGATTTTCCACATATATCATGCCCCACGAGATGATGGTGACTAAATGAGGTGGTCGATCAGCGTGTGTTGACCGGATTGAACGCATAACCGGCCACACCGAGCCCTTGCCTTCACGACACCGGCAACAGCCCACTAACGTATTCCGACTCCACTGTGTTTGGTCTTCAGTCATGTCCTCGTGGACTGACGAACTTCTAGCTAGATAAATTCCTCTGACCCCCCCAAAGCTGTTAGTGTACATATTTGCATCACAACAAATGAACAGCTAGTTACTGGATATGATTTTCGGGCCAGCTAGTAGCCAGGTCCATGTTCCTACGTGAGCTCTTTTACAGTGGATTATATTTGTAGTATATTGTGGTAGTATAAATTAGATCTAACCATTGATTTGGTGGGGTACGTATTATGGATTTTTACAAATAAAAATATTATATTTTAAAAGGGTATTAACGTAATTTTAGCGAGTCGTCGAGGTCTTCCGACGCGCGATGCACTGACGGAGGGAGGGCTTCCGGTGGGGATGAAGAAATGGGCCTTGGGTGGGTGAAAAAATTCATTTACCGTTTTACCCATCCGCTGTATTGAAATTTTTTACCATCCTACCCCTCCTCATATTCTACTACACATGGTAGTATAACTTGATCTAATCTATTTTTAACCTTTGGATTAAAGGCAACGAATGATCCATATTCATTGTTGTGCACTGTAAAAGAACCCTCCTACGTATCCGCAAGATGCTCTCTTTGACTAGGTTATTTTATTCACTGAGATTAATTGAAGCATGCAGTTAACCTAATGGACAATGATATACCGTACTGTAGCAGCGAGAGGGGGGGGGGGGATCTACAAGTGCATAGGCCACGTTACATCTCTGAAACTTCCATGTTGCTGCAGCGCCGGAGCACTCGCGATTGCATTAATGTTGCCGCAATCGATCAAGTTATGACATGTACAGAAACTGCCATGCCGTACTAGCTTCTAGCTACCAGATCAGTAAACTACTGAGACTGGCACCATTGTTTTGGTTAAGCTGCGATCCATCACGACATCGAACTAGGCATGTTTGCTTAGCAATTACCTCCTGAACTCCAGAAACTCGGCAGCTCTGTTGAAACTAACAGCCCAGGCCCTGTTCTTCTTCCGACAAAACAGACATGAAGCCAAAATCTTCAGAGAATTAACTGAAGTTTCAGAACTCTGAACTTCTCTTGGTATTCTGAACTTCCTTCGACAATACAGATCAGAAGACGAAATCTTCAGAGAAAACTCTACTCTGCATTAACTCTGATCTTCACGCACTTCTGAACTTCAGGCAACAATCGTAGAACCAAGTTCTCAGAACAGGGCAACGAAATAGAGATTAAAAGCAGAATACTCAAAGAAATTTGCGATGTGTCAATACACTCGTTTTCTCTTATTGCTTTCAACTCATTGTTCTGTTACATCTCTTGCGCTGTCACAGAACCTCTACGGCTGCTTATAAAGCAGGACTTCAAGAACCGACTCGGTCATGGCAACGATGTTTCAGCGACAACTCCGTATAGAATATGTATACAAAATTAGTTCCAACAAGCTCTTCTACTGTGGCCTTGGTGAAGTTCTACGGTATAAAAGTGTGGTAGATGGTGTGTCGTCTACCACTATTTTCACGGACCAAATTTACAAAAAAGAAAAAGAAAAAAATGTCGGCAAAAAAAGGGAGTAGACTTCCACATCAACTACTTGCTAGTGGTACATGGCTAGCTAGCTAATGTTACACGGGACGGCAAGCCGGCAGCCGTTCACCGACGAGCTAGCTAGCTCCTCAACTCATGGCAGACACGCGTGAGTTGACAGCAACACACCACGCAGCTAGGGTTTGTCAAGATTGATACTATATGCTACATGTACCTATAGGTAGCCTTTAGATGAGGCGGCAGAAACCCTTAGATTTCTGCAGACATAAACAGTAGTCACATGGCAGGCGGAACATTGAAACGCGCGGCAAGGGCGTGGCACGGGGAGTCGTGATAATGTGATATGCTGTAAACCCGCGGTCATGGCGCCAAGCCATCTTCAATGCTCTACTCCGTTTGAGCCTGGGCTAAGTAAAGTGTTTCATAAACAAGTCACATATTTGTTGATCAATATAATGATATATACGGGGTGTTTGGCATAGCTTCAGCTCCAATAAATTTCTGGAGTTGGTGGAACTGGGTATTTCTAGCTTCACTAGATTTATGGAGCTGGAGCTGTGGGTATATTAAGAATGTTTAGTGGGTTATCTTGTTTACATTTTATAATAAAATTATAAACTTAAGTCACTTTATTTTAGTCTCCAAGTTTCAGCTCTGAGGTGGAGCTAGAATCTAGAGCTCTGCCAAACAGGGCCATATATATTAACTAATAATCATATTATTATTTATAAACATAGTCATGCTAGACATCTAATGACTGCCTCAAGGGCATAACACTAACAACAAGTACCACTCGGTCAAAACTTATTTAAATTGTGGTGCGCTCCAAGATGGGCTGATCACTAATATCCTAATGGTTGTATTGAATATCACTCAGAATTCTTGATCGACGGAGCTCTATCGAGTTCTTTGCAATCTCCCTGTCTGCAACAAAGCACTCGGCATAAAAGTAGGACCAGTCGGAGAGCTGCGCTAAGAATTGGGAGCACTCGACATGAAGCAGGACTCGGCTGGCTGCAACCAGAAAGATGGCAACTCAATTGCAAAGCACTCGGGGGCTACTGTGGGAATGCATGGGCCCTGGGTATCCGCGTGGCAGGCTGCAAGGGCCAACCAACAAGGGTGCTCGGGCGCTGAGCGCAGTAGCCGCAGGGTACTTGTGCGAAGGGGCTACTACAAGGTGCGAGGCCATAGGGTGTTGCCTCGGGGCGCTAAGTCTCAGGGCGCATGTGTAGACCAACAGCTCGGACGGGGGATGCATGGTCTTGGGCGCGTGGACTCAAGGGCGCAGGGCGTTAGGCACGGGAGCACAGGGCGCTGGGGCGTTAAAGAGCAGGGCGCCCGGTGTTGAAGCAAATGGCGATGGGGTGCTAAGGCACGGGGCGTGGGTGCTATGCACCAGGGTGCTAAAGTGCAAAGCGCAGGGCACGGCTCCCGCACGCCGTTGGGCGCGAGCACGACTCGCGTAGGCCATTGGGCGCACGGCACGGGGCGTTGGGCGCTGAGATGCGCAGGCGTAGGATGACGGTGCCTAGTGTTGAGGCACAAGGTGCAGGGGCGCCAAGGCAAGGGAGCACAAGGCGCGGGGTGCTGGCCCGTAGGTAGGGGTGCAATTTGCTCGGATTCAATTGGATATCGCTTTTTTCATATCCTAAACCATATTTTTTTTATCGGATTCGGAGTCGAATATGGATAGTGCTGGATACGAATTCGGTGCGTATAATATCGATTGCGGATTCAAATCGAATACGAAGCGGAATCAATACGGTACCGGATGTTTTTTGTCGGGTATCGCGTGAAAATAGATACCGCATAAAGCGCACATATAATACTGATTGATAAAACAATACGTATATTAAAAATACGGAGTAGATGTAGTCATTAGTCAACAGTGGGTTAATGAGTGAGGGGAATTATACGGTCATCTCAGCGTTAATGTCACAACTGAGTTTCTTAAAAAAATGACAACAGAGTGACTGACATACGGATATATCAACTTAACAAAATGCATGTACGTATATTCACCGGTACATCTATAATAGAAGGTAGGGCTAGCTAGCTTGAAAGGACTACTACAAGAACAATTTGAAGACTAGAAGTTAGCTAGAAGCACAAGAAGTTACTCATTGTTGTAAGTTGTAACTTGTATCCAGTCAAAATGCAGCTAGCGTTGATGGGACTGGAGCGGCCATCAATTCCATCCTATAGTTTCTCCCTCCCACCCCTTCAATTCAGCGCTCTATGAGAGAAAAATTATTAAAGAGGCGTTACAGATGGAGATTGGAGATCGGTTTAATTCCTAGTATCCTCTCCATCACACAGCAGCAATGCACTCACAAATGCATGCTCGGTTTCTTGTTGGGCAGGGCAGCGGGGCTCCGGCCGAATGAGGAGGATAACACACAGTAATTTAATGAGATATCGTTATTGGGCCAGCCCACCATGATCCAGATATCCGAATTACATTTTTTTGGAAATATTTTAAAGTTAACTTGGAATGTCACAATCTGACAGACAGTGATCTCTCGAATTTGAATCCGAATCCAAAAAAAATATACGAAACTGATACTGAATCCAACAACTATCTGAATTCGATCCTAACACATTCGGTTAGTCAGGAAATATCCGATTCGATTGCACCCCTACCCGCAGGGCGCTTGGGCGCGAGATGGCCGGTGCATGTGGTAGCCAGATCCTCGTGCGCACAGGTGCAAAGGCACAACTACCAGGCGCGGGCGACGTAGGGCGAGGGGTGCTGGCCCGTTGGGCACTTAACCGTGAGATGGCTGGTGCATGGGGCAGCTTGGTGCTCCTGAAGTTTTCGCCATGAGGTGTTGAGCCAAGTTCCTTGGGTATTTAGCCCCCCTCCACTCTACTGCAGCAACCCTTGTGCGGAAAGCTTGGGTGGATTAGGCTCGGACGTGAGTGCACGGCTAGAGGGGGAGACGGCATCCGAGGTAGACATTGGAGTTCTTGCATCCTTCTTTGCTCTCACGCAGGGCACAGCTGGGGCTAGGGCGCAGGACGCTCGAGCAATTAAGCAGTTGGCACATGGGTGCTTGAAGCCTTGAAGTACCCCTGTAAAATGTTATGTACAAGGCAACTGGACGCAAATATGAGTATCGAGGTATCAGCAAGGTCGCACCACTAGTAGTGGTGCAAAAGGAGCATGGTGTGATCCACTAATCCAACTTAATGTATTTTTTTTAGCAGTACTTGGTCAAGAGCATTTCCTCGTGCCATGTATGACTTAGTCAAAATTTTATGCACCTAACCATGGCAAAATCTCAGACCCGAGGGATCTGCCCAATGGCAACTATGACTTAGCCTAACTTTAGCTTGATGGGCATGCGGACGCTCAAGTATTAACCAAATTTTGGCTTGATGTCACACAAGAGTGCTCTCGCGCAGGGCTATGGCTTCGTGCGAGGCATGAGACTCGAGAGATCCTCACGAGGGCACCCATGACTTAGCCAAATTTTGGCTCGATGGTGCGTGAGTGCTTGACACGAGGATCGTTTGTGTGGGCCATGAGGCTCGTGGCATCCTTGCGAGGGCATCCCAAATTTAGCCAACTTCTAGATCGATGGGCACGCGGGCACCCAAGACTTAGCCAAAATTCGGCTTGATGCCACGCGAGGGCTGAGGGGTGAGGGCTCTATTCAAGGCAAGAGACTTGAGAGATCCCCGTGAGGACGCCCATAAATTAACCAAATTTTGGCTTCATGTCGCATGAGGGATTTGCCCGAGAGCACCCATGGCTTAGCCAAATGTTGGTTCGATAGGCACGTAGGAATCCAAGACTTAACCAAATTTTGGATTCATACCACGCAAGGGGCGAGGCCTTCGCATGAGGCAATAGGCCCGAGGGATCTTCGTGAGGGCACTCATGACTTAGCCAAAATTTGGCTTCATGTCGCGTGAGTGCCCCATGTGTGGGACAAGGCCTCCATACGAGGCACGAGGCCCAGGGGTTCTTCCTTGGTCATCTCATTGGTGCGTGCACATGTGAATTAATGAGGAGCATGCTTGGTGCTACACAGTAGCTTTCTGTTGCGGAGGTCAAAGCCGCCCACAACATAAACTTAGTGAGGACCAATGCCTAAGTCCCCCGTAAGGGCATGTCATAGCCTTCACAAAATATGTGAGCATTAGAGCCCTTTTGCCCCATAGATGGGGACTTTTCCAAGGAGATCAGGAGTGCACGAGAGTGGTTAACCTTTGCTGAGCAGCACAACAAGGCAAGGGGTGACTCAGAGGTCGTTTGGCGCACGGCCTAGAGGCTAAAAGGGGGGCTAATCCTTAGTAAATCCTGTAACTTGGGCACTAGGCCCAAGTTGTCACTAATGCCCTGGGTCCAGCAGGACATTAGCCGTCATGGTGGGGGTGACGAATGCCCAGGCCACCTTGGACTTTTGTTAGGGGAGACCACAGTGTCGTACGCCCTACGCACCGCAAGGATGAAAATCCTATACAAGGAAAATGTATAAAAGCCATGGTGGAGGCAACGGACGCCCAAGCCACCTTGAACTTTCGCTAGGGGAGACCATGGGGGTCGTACGCCCTACACACCATGAGGGTGAAAATCTTATACAAGGAAAATGTATAGGAGTCATGGTGGAATCGATAGATGCCCAAGCCACCTTGGACTTTTGCTATGGGAGACCATGGGAGTTGTGTGCCCTATGCACCGCGAGGGTGAAAATCCCATACAAAGAAAATGTATAGAAGTCATGGAGGAGGTGACGGACGTCTGAGCCACTTTGGACTTTTGCTAGGGGAGACCACAGGGGTCATGCACCCTATGCACCGCGAGAGTGAAAATCCTATACAAGAAAAATGTATAGGAGCCGCCATGAAATACAATATGACTTAGATGTAAAACTTGCGGAGCTTGCCCGCATTTCATGCGTGCTTCAGTTGCTTGTCTTCCAAAGTTGAAAGACGGTAAGTGTTTCTTGGTCGGAGCCATAGCCGTGTATGCATTACCTACGGTCCCATGGACGGCGCCAAATGTCATAGGTGTAGAAACCGAACACGAGTGAGGGGGTCGACGTCGACCGCTTAACGGGCCCTCGTCAACGAGATTGAAAATAACATTGGGGTTTATACAGGTTCGGGGTTCGAGGGAACCATCCTACTCTTGGCGGTGGGCCAATGGGGGGTTGCCTCGGAGGCCGGTCCCCGAGAACTCACCAGTTTGTATGTACTAGTGTAGTGTTCAAGAGAATTCAAGTTATAAATGAGAGATACATGAGGTATTTACTAGTTATATGCCGTGCATTGCTACGAAAAACAAAATTGATAACGAAAAATAAAGATTAAAAAATAAAAAAATTATTTCACAAGATCAAACATCTATCTTTAACGCTTCGTTTCTTGCGAAAGCTGGCTAATTAAAGCAACGCTTTGTTTTTTGCGTAGGGCAATTAAGCAGGGCAATTAAGTAGGGCAATTAAGCAGAGCAATTAATGACGTGGGTAGAACTCACCACTGCCACCAACTGTTGCTTTATAATAGTAGAGATAAGTTTTAGAGCCTATACAATTGATCAAAATGTCCCTCATGAGAATAGCTAGTCTATGAGTACAAGTGAGGGGTATGGTCGTCTTTTCTAGGTATAACTGCAACTCTTTGATCTACATATCGTGCAATCGGTAGCTTTTTCAGGTATTCTCCAACATAACTCGTGTTTTTTCGTGCTTAGGATAACGTATCCGTCGTGGTGTCTCGTTCGTACGCACGAGAAGTCTAGATCAGCAAAACAATAGAGTTACGTGCTAACGTGCATGAGAGAGGGAGAGAGGCGTCGTCGTTCACGAATGGCCAAGCCGTCGATCTATTCTTCGTGCGATGGATCTATAGTACACAAAGATAATATATAAACCATCCTGTGCGGCTGTGCACCGTTAACGAGATCGGAGCCGTGCAAGCGAAACAAAGGTTCCGTACGTGGAAATAGTAGATCTCTAGTTCCATTCGGTATTCACACACGCCACTACCGGTACACATGGAAATTAAGAGGGTGTAGTCTTTGAAGAGATGCATGCGTGGCGCCAAGTACGTACGTACGTACGTACGTACTCCAGTAACTGTCGCGTTAAGACAGGGAAAATGTGGTGCCCCCGTGATCCATAATCGTATTAGTCGGATATAGGACACTCGCAACATTTGCTTCAATCCTCCCATGATCCAATGGATTAAAAAAAATGCTTTCCACGGTGATCGATGCGAGGGCACGTCCGTACACCGGTTGGTTTATCTTCTCGCTTCTTGAAAGAGTTGGTCGTTCTATTACACCCTCCACGGCAGCTAGGAGGAAATAAATTGAATAGATCAGAAATGTCAAACGGCTGTTCGAATTCCAGTGCTGATCGAGCCTTGGTGTACTGTATCGTATTGCAAGGAACGAATGCGTACACGCAAGTGGCGTGTCCTTCTTCGGAACTTGGGAGTTGGGAGGGAGGCGGCCCTTATTACTTGCACTCTCGCTGTTCAATGCTCTCTCATCCAGCCCGTGCGCGGCCCAAATTATGGTTCTGAATGTGCTGATTCAGTCCAGGACAACGAGAATTTTTCTTGTAATTTGTGGGATAATTTGAACTCGCTCGTAAGGATTCAATCGAGAGGGAAAATTTCTTGTAAAGTTGCCGAGTCGCTGATCTGGTTGCAAAACCTTATTTGTCGCTCACTTTTTTTTTGCAAAGCAATACCGTCCATACAACTGCCGTCGAATCCGTTAGATTTTAACATTACAAGCGTTCCTTAATGCCTAAAATACAACTCTCTCTTCTCTTCTCTCCTCACCAAAGTTAATAATGCCATTTCGACTTTGGATTTTAACAACCCAGCAGTACCAAAGTTTGTGAAAAATCGCTCAAAATTTGTTGAAAACCAAACAGTTAGAAAGTCCAATTAATTTGAAATCTGGTCAAATCGCTAAGGGCCTGTTTGGCAACAAGGTTTTTTCATAGTTTCGAGACAAAACCATGGTTTTGGAGAAAAACTCTGTTTTAGAAACCAAGAGGTGTTTGGTAGCCCTTCAAAAAACTCTGTTTTAAAAACCATGGTTTCCACAAAACCATGGTTTTTTCTCTGTTTTAGAAACTTTGGTCTTGGGCAAATTTTTCTGAGTGCTAGTGCCAAAACAACTCTTGTTCCAAGACTTTGTCAACCAAAAACTTTGTAGCCAAACAATTGGGAGTTCCAAGAAAAACCATGGTTTCAATAGGGTTTGGTAAAACCATGGTTTTTATGTCATGACAATTCCTAAACCATAGTTTTGCAAAACCATGGTTTTGCAAAACCATGGTTTTGCAAAACCTTGTTGCCAAACAGGCCCTAAGTGATTTTCACAGTTTTTGGACAAAAACCGCTCGAAAAGGCTCAAATTCCGAGCGATTTCTGACGAAAAATGGTGAAAAACCGGTGACAGTTGAAAAAATGGAAATAAAATTTAAAAAGGGGGAAATTGTAAAAAAAATATTAAAGGCCATATCATCTTTAATGTTGTCGCAAGCATCCAATTCACCAAACGAATCACAAATTTTAGCATTAGCATTGTTTTTCGGGCACCAACATTAATTAATCTTTTTGTCCTGATCGTGTTGTGATGTGCTAAATAACATTGTCTTTTGTTTATGTTTAGTTTGAGCCTGAGAGCCGAGATGTTTAACTTTCTGAATTGAGTTTCAATATAGAAGTATTTAGTGTATCATTGTTTTTATTATGGAAGTTATAATCAACGAAAAAGACTAGCTTAAGTTTGCTATACTTTGTGAACTATGGGATGTTTTGTGTTCCGTTTGAACATCGCCATCCATAAGGAAATTAATTGGCGGACCCAACAGGGGGTCAAGAGGGGCTAGTGCACACCCTACCTTTGATGAGACCATGGGTACCCCCTCTAGCACTCCCTACCTATCGTGGGGCACTTTTCGGGCACTTTTCGAAATGGTTGTACTTTGTTTGGTTTATTTGTCTTATTTTAGCATTGTATCATTACCAGTTAGCACCCTCTAAATTTACGTCATGGGTCCACCACTGTATAGCCATATATCAGATTATTAATAAACACGTCAAATAATAATACATGGGTAAGAATAAAATTCAACGTAAATTTAAAATGTAAGAAAATAGTAATGAAACGAGAAATTTTGGTAGTTCATGCATGCATACAATGAGAAGTAAGATTTTCAATGTTGGATAACATTAATATATTAAAATGTGCCATAGCAAGGTAATTTTTGTGCATACAAATATCGTTACTTAAACAAATAGTACTATTTTTGAGTGTTGTCCATTGCTACTAAATATACCTCAGCAAATATTGCTTCTAAATATAATTGAACAAATATTAGTACTAAATATACTTCAACAAATATTGCTACTAAATATAAATGAACAAATATTTTTACTAAAATATGTTGAAGTAAATATTGCTACTTGACATACTTGAACAAATATTGCTACTAAATATAATTAAACAAATATTATTACTAAAATATGTTGAAGTAAATATTGCTACTTGACATATTTGAACAAATATTGCTATTAAAAATACTTCTAATTTATTTATTTATTGGATTTTCTAATTTTTACATTTTGAATGGCTCATAAACATCTCCAAACCTTGTTTTTTTTTCACAGAAAAAATATTCACACCAGATGTCATAAAACTTTTAATACTAATTTTAAGGAATTTTTGGATAATTTTTTTGAATTTGAATTTGACCGGTAAACCAAGCGGTTTTTCTTTTCAAACCAGAGCGGTACTGGCGGTTTTCACGGTTTTCGAGCGGTTTTCATCAGTTTTTGAAATCCCGCTCCTTGCTCCTTACTCTCCCCTTCATTCTCTCTCTGATGTAGCTAGCCAAGCCATTGCCACCGATCGAGCCTTGTCTCACCGTTGGCCCAACACTCGTCACTAGGCCTCGTTCAGGACTTGATCCTCGAGCGCTGGAGGCTGAGGCGTCGATCTGGATGCAACTGTTGGGTTGAGGATACCGACTAAAGGGGGGCTGAATAGACGGCTTTAAAAATTCTCTCTACAAATAATTACTCGTCTAAGTACCCTTATGTCAAAACCTAAATGATAATTGATGCGGAAGCGATAAACCAAGGTTTTGACAAATAAAGCCTAAATCAAGTAGGCTCACTAAGGCCCCGTTCGGTAGAGCTCCAACTCCTGAATTCTCGTCTAGAGGAGCCGAAGCTCTACCGAACGCCTTAAGCTCCTCCATACAAGAAGCAGAATCACCTTTGGAGTGATTCTCATTTTTCCACCGGGAGCAAGAATCAGCCAATATGTAGCTCCCGCAGAGAATCAGTTTAGAGATTTGTAGTATGTGTATAATTGTGGTTCTTAATTTCTTGCTCCTGATTCTTCAGGAGATCAGAATCCGGAGGAGTTAGAACATACTCAGAAAGGAGCTGGAGCTGGAGCCCTACCGAACGGGCCCTAAGTGCATTAACTAAGTCTCTACTCAAGCATTGCAATCCTAATAACAATCAAGCAATTTAATTCTATGCAAATAAATTGCAACAATATAAATAAAGAATTGTAAGTAAACACAAAGAGACAAACCAGTATTTTACTGTGGTGTTCAAGACTTACCAGTCTCCCCTAATCCATATTGAAGCTAACCCAAACCACTTTGGACTGGCTCCACGAATTGAGCACTGCCTCAATTCCACTAGTGGTAGCTTTTTCCCCCTTAGGGTAAGTGAACTCCAACCTTCACAACTCGTCAGGCCTTCTCACAACCTTCTTGAGAAGATCACCAGACCACGATAGCTCCACATCGTCTAGGTGTTAGCAAACACCAATGTAATAGGTTAAGCCTCTTGCTTGATCCTCACCAAGTGCAACACATGCACAAGGATGCTCAATCATTCCCTAGATGCAACACATGCAACTAGAGACATTCTCTTCTTACTGACAAGGTGCAACATATGTACAATTGAGAGTAGAGGCTTGGACTAGCTCAAGAGAATGCAAATCAAAATACCAAAGAATCATCACATGAAAATTTTAGCTCAAATGCCACTCAAATCGCTCAATCATAGATCTATGTCTCTTGACCTTTTGCTCTCACAAGAATACCTCAAATGGGTGCTAGAATGATTGCAAAAATCTCCCCATTCGACCTCATATAATGCCTCACAAATAAACTAGCTGTTTGGGGCATTAAATGCACTGAAACTAACTATTATTACAGTACCGCGGTGCTACCTCAATGTAAAAGTCGGTATTACCTATCATCGGTACTACCACTGTATAAAAAGCGGTAGTACCACTGTTTCAGCAACTAAAACGATCATATCGTTTTACTCCGAAGTCCGATTTAGATGATCTTGGACTCTATAGAAAGACTATCAAGAGGTCTACAATTTTCACTCTTTTTTAAGATTTAAGAAACCATAGATATTTTCAAAGAACACAAAATTTTCAATGATTACACTCTCTAGAGAATATGTACCAGCAACTAAATAGCGGTATTACTGGACCAGCGATAGTATAGTCCTTTGAACCATGGTAGTACCAGGATTCAAACACAAAGAAAAACACACTTTTGTAAAATAACTACCGCACAAGTGACGTGGTAATACCGTATCTGTGATAGTACTGGCTTTAACACAGTGGTAGTGCCGGCCTGAGGAATTTTCCAAGAAACCATTCTCCGAAAAATAACTACCGCTCCCAAGAGCGGTACTACTGGACTTCAATAGTACCAGCCTCACCACGGCGGTAGTGCCGGCCACATATTAGAAGCAAGATTTCACATAGATATTTTCTTTTCAAATTTCAACCAAAAACCAATAAGACCAATTCTTGAGCCATGTGATGATCAACGCATAATCACGACACTTTGCAAAATACATTTGAAGACACTAATCACATGCTCCACAAGAATTGCATAAACTTCAGCTATTTTTCAAAACACATTTGCAAATAAACAAAGAATCTATGAGATTCACCCTCTTTGCCGTGTGATGATCAACGCAAGATGATGTCAACTTGCAAACCATATTCACATGCTCTAGGATTGGAACCCATAACCTCCTGATTATTTACAAAACACATTTGCAAATGACAAATCCAACATAAAACAATTGCATGAGCTTTATCCTTTTTTGCAACACATGCAAATCCAAAGCTCCATGTAAACACAAGCATTCAATTGAAATGCGTAAGCTCTCTATTTATTTGCAACACATGCAAATACTTGGCTCCATGCATAAACAAACGAAACCAAATTGCATGAGATTTCTCCTTTTTCAACATATGCAAATCCAAAGCTTCATGCCAGAACAAAATCTATTAAGATTCAATAAGAAGCAAGCACGAGCTTTCACTAATTGCAACACATGCAAATACATGCTTCATGTAAAAACCAAATCAAGAGGTGAGCTAGTGCAAGTGGGATTGAGCCATCAACACATGATGAGACTTAGGGCCTGTTTGGATCCATTAGCAGCTAATAGTTCCTAGCTAATATTAGCTAGCTAATTATTAGTTAGCTAACTATTAGTTGAAGGGTGTTTGGATCCACCAACTAATATGTGGCTAATAGATGCTATTGTCCAGAATACCCATGCTATTAAATGCTATTGGTGGTAGACGCGAAGGGTATTTTGGTTAAATACCACCTATTAGCTGCTATTAGCTGGGTTTAGCTAGCTAATGAGATAACCATTAGCTGGGCGCCCAGCTAATAGTTAGCTGATATATTAGCTGGGGGTGTTTGGATCCCCTTCAGCTAATTTTTAGCAGCTAACTATTAGCTGCATGGATCCAAACAGGCCCTTAAGCTATAAGACTTGACCCCTTTTAATAATACGACAACCTAACTAGCAATCCGATCTCCTATCCAAACACCGAGACCGATAAAAAGACTATGAACACATCCTTAGTCATATGCTAGTCATACCTTTGCCTTTAGCACATCCACTTAGAACTTTTATGATTACTAATCATCTTCTTTTTCAAGTCGGGTCTTTGTCTTGTTCATCAACACATGATGAACTCCCATTCTCTTAGCTTCGAGATCCTCTCTTGACGCTCATCAACACATGATGATGTTCCTTGTTCCAAATCCCAACCTGATGGCTATCAACACATGATACCATCCAAATCTTCATCAATGTTAGATTCAACCTACTTTCACAACTCATGAAAAGGTTAATCCAACAAACATAGTTGTTCCAATCATCAATGCACTCCATTAACACATGATGGATACCTCAAGATCCTTTGATCTATTTCTTTGATGATTGACAACAACACAAATCAAATGATTGAAAGATATTGATTTGTCTTAAGTATATTAATGCAACTAATGCTTTATATACTCAAGAACTTTCGATTCTCCTTTAATCAACAAAGTGAGCCATCAACACATGATTGGTTCTTTGATAATTAGTTGTGTCGGTGTTTCGAGCACCGGCAATACGATTTTTAGTCTAAGGGGTCGCGCACTCCCTCTCCTTGAATGGTCGACTCAGGGAGCCTAGGAAGTATACTGGTTCGGGCTGAACGTCCCTACTCCAGTTCGTGCGATGGATTCATGTTGCTTTCGGGCATAGTATTACAGGCGAGGGCTAAGGGCTAGCCTTGAGCGCCTCAATGGCGGTAGAGAGAATGAATGTGAGTTTGTTCTGTTTTTGTTCGTCTATGTCCCCCCACCCTTGGGGGTCCTGCCTCCCCTTATATCGTCGGAAGGGGCAGGTTACATGGGTCAAAAAAGGAAAAAAGAGGATGGGATGTCCCACGCCTGGGAGTCTCGGTTTTTGGTGAATGACCGACCACTACCTGCCCTGCGCCGAGTTGGTAGACACTCCGAGCGGCTAGGCCCTTCGTTGCGATGGGAAGTGGCGCACCTGCCCTCTGTGCACCCGCTAGGCGCTGACGTAGCGCTTTTACTCTGGCGTTGCCTCAGGAGGGAGCATGTTCCTCTGCTGCGCACGTCTGGGTGATGAGACAGGTGTCTTGACTTTGGCGACCCTCTCACTGCCTGGGGAAGTGGCCACCTACCCTCGTACGGTCGCCCTGAGTCGTCGTGTCCGTGGGGTAGGTGACAACGGCTGGTGCCTGGCGCTGGCGCCCCACGATGGGTGCCTCGGTCGGGTCGGACGCTGCGGGGCGCCCGACCAGTGGGAGGGATTCCCCCGATCGCTTCGATCGGGGTCTAGCTGCACTTGATGGCCCACTTGGCCTCCGGCCATTGTTGGGCCCGGACTAGCCCACCTGTCGTCCTGGGCCGCTGGGGATACCCATGGTATGTGTACCCGTCAAGTTGATAACCGATCACGATTTAAATTGACTTTAAATTGCTATGAGTATATATATAACCGATCACGATTTAAATCAACTACACAAGTTTCATATACTCATTTTGATAGCTTCCAAGTAATGATCCAAATTATATAGAATTGATAGAGAGGGATTAGTATTATTTGAGACTATCAAGCTATAAAATAACCTCCCTTAAATGTGTGCATATAAATAATTGAATTTTGAATCGCTATGCACATATTCATTTTAAGATTGCTTTGGTGTTTATCCTATATTTCCATGAGTACATTAAAACTACATATATTTTATATATACTCAAGGATTTGTTTCTAAGTAATGATCCTTAATGTATTTGGCAAGACAAAAGAGATCAATACTATTGAAACTTCAAGATAAAGAAAGAATTCCCCCTAAATGTGTGCATTCAAATATATATGGATTTGCAAACAACATGTATAACTTAAAGTGAAACTATGGTGGATTTCACCTTTTTTCTTGAATCCAAGAAATACATCTAAAAATAATAGAGTTGTATTGGATGCATACCTTTGGGATTTTCATTTTTAAATGAGATGAGACTTTGATATTTTCATCTTTTCATCCAAATAAGAATAATAAGAATTAAGCTCAACAAAAGAATTAGTCTCACAAGAAGATTGTCATTAATTAACAATTGAGACTAATCAATATTACTGTCTGTGATGATCTTCATCAGATGTTCCAAATTTAGCTAAATCTCCAAATTTATCATGATATGGATGTTACAAATTTTAGCTAAGTTTCTAAATTTACCATAGCTTCCCAAGAGGTCACTCATCCTAGTACTACTCTCACCCAAGCACGCTTAACTTCAGAGTTTTTATAGGATCCAGTACTTTAGTGCTGATATGATCGCATGGGACGTATAACACGTCCCTCTCCCCTTAAACCTGCAGAGCACCCAAACACCGATTTTAATGTTATCATACTCCGAATACGATTTGAGCTATATTTTAGTGGTCTCAAACTCCGAAACGGGTACAAAACTTCGGAGGCTGTTTAGAGGCCCTAAACGATGTTTTTTTGGAATTCTGTCGCCGCGCTCGCACTCACGCAAACAATCATTGAAAGACCTCCTGATCCGAACTCTGCATTTTTTAATGAAACTTCTCGTTAGCTTTCCAACAAGCTAAAGAACGACCCGATCGGAGTTACGAGTCAAAAGTTATGGCCGTTTTAACAAAACACAGATATGTAGGACTACTATCACAGACGATTCTATTTTAAAACCGTCTGTGATATCTACAGGAGTCACCACAGACGATTTTATTCGAAAACCGTCTTTGATATTGCTATATATTACAGACGGTTTCTAAACAGAACCGTTTGTGATGGTTACAGGAGTCATCAAAGACGGTTTTAGTATAAAACCGTCTGTGATATTGATGTATATCACAGACGGTTTCTAAATAGAACCGTATGTGATGTTGTCATTGACGGTTGCACTATAAAACTGTTTGTGGTATTTCTCATTATAGACGGTTTTACTAGCAAAACCGTCTATAATGAGACGTCTAATATAATATTTTCTGTAGTAGTGAGAGCTAGAACTTTCAACAGCCCTTGGTGAGTGGATGGAAACGGCATGGTGAGACTCTTATTGGTAGGGGCCCTGCGGAATAGAGATTAGGTTCAAGACGGGAAACTGTCTTTTCACTCCAACAACATGGTTGGATAAAAAAAGATAATAGGTGTTTGGATTAGGGGTATTTTATTAAAATGTTTTATGATTAAGAACTAAATTTTAAAACCTCCCAAGGAATTATTACTCATCCAAACAGGGTCTATGTCTTGTGAAATGCCGTGGTACTTCCAGGGGAGAGCGTTTTGCACTGATAAATTACGGATTCAGGAATTTTGCTGTGGCATACAAAAAATTTACCCAATCTGAACTCTTATCCAAACGTACCCTCCATTGTTACACAACTTACACTGCACATGAGAGTCAGAGCGGGTGAGTGATTTGCTATAGTTTTTAAAGTTTGACATACTACTTTAGAGCATAGTACTAGCTAGTTCGTTTCTAGGTTCACAGCGACTACATCCTGCTCAGTACAACTGTATAAGTAGCCAGTAGGCTCGGTTTATATCTACCTGTCATTCTAGTGTTCTTATCTTAAAAACTAGTCGATTTTTGGGGAGACGATCTAAAATCTAATCTACGCCAAGAGACACAGGCAAAGGCACATAATCTCCAGTGAAATGTCTAGCAATTTCGATAGCATTAAAAAATTTCTTTCCTGGTAATTAACTATTTCATCTCACGGGTCACACCACAGCGAAAATGCACAAGCCTGGCCTCGCGAAAGCTTTGCAAGTCAGAAAAGACTCGCGTCGGTGTCACCGGAACCGACAGCCCGCTCCTGCACGGTGAGAGCATAGCTATGGTGCATTTTGATATCTAAATCAGTATAAAGTAGTCTTTATATTATATCAATCTCGATACCGGTTATATCGACTCTATACCAATCAATACTGACCATACCGATTTTGATACTGATCAATAATAATCATATCGGTGAAATTAATAATATAGTCTATTGAACTATATATTATATTTGATAGTACTACTATGTATTTAGAGTAATATTATAAATAAACTTTAGTGTACATACAATTAAATATGTGTATACTTATGAGAGGTGCTTATACGTTTTGAGTAGTGCTCTATGCTTTCTCTCCTAATAGAAATTGCACAAATCTTAAAGCAAATGAAAGAGTAAGTAATCATTAATTACCCTTTATTTATGCTTTAATATTTGTGTAACTTTCAAAAAAAATGTATTAAAGTACCTCTCGTATTCTTATTAAAAATTGTATAAATATTAAAACATGAATAAATAGTAGATAATAATTATTTATATCTTTACTTACTTCAAAATTTACGTAACTTATATTAGTTGAAAAAACATTGAAACATTGCTATCTGTTTTGCAGCAACAGGCATCATCATGGTCACCGCCGTGGTCGCTGGACACCTTCCATCATCATCGATTCATCGTGCGCAGAGCAGTTTCGTACGAGAGAAAAGGAGAGGGAAATGAGATTGGGATGAAATCATGAAATGCTATCATGATAACCAACCAAGGTAAGCGTGATAGGGTTGGATGGGCTTTATTTAATAAACGCAGGTTTTTAAATTTCATTTTGGGTAATTTTAACGAAAATTTGAAATTTCGGTTGAAATCAAACCAAAATTTTAAAACTAAATTTCAAATCCGGAACTTTTGAGGCCGGCAAAACCGAAATTTCAATGAAATTGACCATAATTTTGACCCCTTTTAACCCCATATGAAATGGTCTCTCAAGGCTAGAAATTTTTTTTTTTGTTGCAAAAACAATAACAAATTTTTCGCATGCATTCCTCAGAAAAAACATAAAAATTCTTCACAAAAAATTTGGTGCTAAATTCAATCCTAAAAACAATAAAGTCGGTCAAATTTGTGATCATCTCGGTTCAGAAAACCAAAAACTAGGCAAAAAAAAATCCCCAAATCAGTAGCAATTTAAAATTTTTTAATTTATCAAATCGCACCGAGATTTAGAATGTCCACCCCACCTGAAGGCTGAAATTTTGGCCAGACTTTCAAAACCTCAACCCTGACACACACTCAACTGAACTGCCACTCTACCCAAAACTGGCAGTGACACCGCCCTGATCTCCTCTCATCACGTGCATGCACGCACATCCTTCAGAATTAAGATGCTGAATCAAGACGCCCGCATGGGCGTCGATGCAAGTGCATGCTTATTACCAGGTCATAAACCTTCTGGTTGGAAGTTGGAACAAATGGCAATGGCCACCTTTTTGTTTTATCATTTTTCGCACACCAGATCCAATGTGTGCTCGAACCCCAAACTTTCATAAAAATCGGTACGAAAAAGGTTCAGGCCGCTGCCATATGTTTTGCCGGGAAGGCAGCTGGTGGCTCGTTTCACATTTCAATTCCTAGTTTCAATCACCAGCAGCTCGGTAAAATTCCTTTCAGACAAGCGACTCTCCTTAGCACAATTGCCCCATAGGTGTGAGATTGGTGAGCACTAGTAGACTAAACAAAAAATGTTGGACCTGCAAGAATTGTCATATATGTAGTGAAAAGTCACTGTCATATATGTAATGAAAAGCCACTGTCACAAGGGCCTGTTTGGAAGTTGGAATGCATGGTTTTTTTTCATAGCAAAAAATCATTCAATTCCCCTATGAATTGGGAAAAACCCATGCGTTCCAAACTGGCCTTAAGAATAAGGACATAGGTTGGTTTGACCTCCTTAAGATATAGTATTTGGAGTGTCAATGTGTTTCTCAATCATTATATATCAAAAGTTCCGGACTTCCGATGCAATACAATACTATACAACCAGCCTATATATCAATATAAACTGATGATAAGTTTGCGCTAAATTGTTTACATTAGGTTAACACGATACTATGACTTCTGTCAAAGTTCTCACAACATTATCATGCGTCTTGATCTGAATGGAGCCAATACCTACAATCTGGCATGCGGTGTTATCACCCATCCGAACTAAACCTCCATTATGGATAGGTTCATAAGTGCTAAACCAATCTCTGTTAGTGCACATATGATAAGAGCAAGTAGAATCTAATACCCATTCAACATCCATAGAGACACATCCAGCAAAAGCAATAAGAACCTCACCATCAGAGCTACCATCAGAAACAATGGAGGCCTTACCATCCTCATCGGATTTGGGTTTTGGCTTGAATTTACCGTTTCGCCTTTCTTTGTTCTGCAGTTTGTAGCATTCAGAGATGTCATGGTTGTTTTTCTTACAATACCTGCATAATTTTTATCTTCCTTTCGACTTTGAGCGGCCTCTCTGTCCATTCGAACTTTTCCCTCTATTGTAATTATTATTTAATTTCCTGTGCTACGGTCTGCCCCGAACAACTAAGGCTTCTGCATTGGAGAAAGATTCTTCGGAGTGTACCATCTGTTTCAACTTTTCCTTGGCTTGCAAGGCATCATAAACTTCACTCACGGTTAGGGTATCACGACTATACAGCATTGTATCTCGGAAGTTTGCAAAGGAACTAGGCAGAGAGCACAAAAGAAGTAGAGCTAGATCTTCTTCATCATACTTTACCTCCATGGACTGCAGATCAGCGACGATCTCCTTAAAGACCGAGATATGAGTTAGAACCGATCCACCTTCCTGCAACTTGTGTGTGTGAACAACTTCATCTTGACATGCATCTTGCTGGTTAGATCTTTAGACATACAGATCGATTCCAGCTTAAGCCATAAGGTAGCAGCGGATTTCTCGTTCAACACTTCTTGCAGAATATTGTTGGATAAATAAAGATGGATCTGAGACAAAGTCTTACGGTCTTTTCTTTTCTCGTCGTCTGTCCAAGTCTTGTGATATGTTTTCTCGAAGCTTTCAAGTGCATCATCAAGATCATTGTGCACTAGCACCGCCCGCATCTTAAGTTGCCACAAAGAGAATCGCGTGTCCAAGTCCAACAACGGAAGATCATACTTCATTGTCGCCGTCATGATGATTGGAACCCTAGATCAGAACAGGGATAAAACGTGGCTCTGATACCACTTGTTAGAATAACGACGCGCAAAAACACATGAAGAAGATCAAACATAAAGAACAATAGACACGGATTTAACATGGAAAACCCTTGTGGGAAAAAACCACAGGCGCCGACTGGCAAATCTTCACTATTTTATGGGGAGTTATAAACGCAAGGAACGAATCGCCCCATGCGGCTTACAAGAAGGAATATATATAGATGATGGCGACCTAGGTCAAGCCTACCGGCGACGGGCCTCCGCTACGCTCTGGCAAAAGTTTGGCCTCATCTCTGAATTTGGATCACCAAATAACAACAGTTCATGGCTCGTCACTCTGTAAAAATAGGATTCATTAAGGATATACCTCTTTGGTTCACGAATCGGAGATGTGATTTGTGAATCGAAGATGAGTATACCTCTAGGCAGTTTAGGAATACATGGTCATAGAGATTTCCCATCCTACCAGAAAAGAAAGCTAGGTGACGAATATTTAATTTAGAGCAAATGGAATTGCTTGAAATACGTAGAATGCTTTTTTAGATAACAAAGTTTGCTACTTAAATGCTATGTACTATATTTCATTCGTTGCATTTTCTAAAAGTGAGAACCGAACATAAGTAGTACATTGGTTGCATAGTTTGGCAAAGAAAGTTATTTGTCGATCTAGAAAAAGAAAAGTTTAGTATAGAAAATACAATTCAATTGAGTGAGTGAGATGACGCGTTCAGTTAACACGACCCGCATCGCAACAACACAACTACACAAAGGTTGTCTGGCTCTCTCCGCTCTTTCTCGCATAAGCTAAGCGCGCACCTAGGGCCGGGCAATTTTTAACCAAAACCGAATTAATGGACCAAACTAAATTAACCAATTTTTCGGTTTCTAGTTCGATTTTTATTTCAAAGCTATTTCGTGTTCGGTTCGGTTTTTGATTTCCGTGAACCAAAATAACCGAGGAGCTGAATCGGCTAATCCCACTCCACCACCGATGCCACTTCTCTCCTCCTCACACGGAGACGCCATCACGCCACTCACGCAGTCATGCTATCCCCACTTCTCCAAATCTCTCTCGCGATCTTGCCTCTCGGTCTCTTCTTCTTGGCTCCTCTAGATCTCTCTCGCCTCTAGGTCTCTCCTTTGGACTCCTCCATATCTCTCTCCTCCTCCAGATCCCTGCCCCACTGGCATTGTCATCTGCCTCCCCACTTTTCCCATGCTCCAGATCTCTCTTGGGGGATTAGAGGAGGAGAGGATGGCGTTCGCGGCGGCGGTGGACGCCGGCGACGTGTCGGACCTGATGGTGCAGAGCGTTGGAATCTCCTGGAGCAGAATAGCCTTAAGTGGGTCTTCGTCAACAATAAGGGCGGCATCAGCAAAACCACGTGTAGCTCCATGCTCTCCATCCTCCTCACCTCCTGGGTTTGTACCAACTACTGTCTCCGGAGTCCATCACCGTGGCACTGCCTGCAGCATCTTGGTTTCCCCCCTCGGCTGTGATCGCCGGCGACCTCGACCACGACCATCACCTAGGACCTCGACCACAACATCCCTTTCGTCTGCAAATTTTAAGCAAATATAGGATTCGGTCCTAATTTATTTGTCACGTTGAAATTTTCTCAAATTTCATCTAGGCCTTTGGATTGGTTTGGTTTGCACATTTTCTAGAATTTCTTTGGTTTGGAATGGTATAAGATCCATGTTAGTAATAAATTTTGGTTTACCGAAAACCCGAAATAACCAAAAATTTTCAACTATTTCAATTCAGTTTTGAATTTGAATAAAAAATATTGTTAATCAGTTTAAAAACCGAAATATTTTTAATCCGAAAAAACTAAATAAACGGAATGCCCATTAGGGATGAAAACGGGTCGGATAATTCCCGCCCGATTCGGGACCGAATACAGGATCGGATTTTACTATTCAGTCGGATCCAGGACCGGATCCGGATATTTGAATTCGGATACGGGACAACCAATATCCGGTAAATATGGGACGGGATCCGGATATTCGGATATTTCCTATTCGGGTATTCGGATCGGATATCCGGATTTCCGATTCGGATATCAGCAAGGCCTAGCCCATTTCATCTCATTTTTTTTCCATAGAGAACCCATTTATATTGACAATAAGTTGGTTCTATTAATCCTAAAGTAGCATATTCTTTCTATGACGTATATTGGGTTTGATTGATATACATAGCTTGCTACTATGGTCATATATCCGTACGGTTTAATTGAAAATATATTACTCTATATATGCATGCATATCAGTATATATTTATCCGTTTTCGATCCGAATTCGTCACATATCCGTATCCCGATTAACCCAGATTCGTATCCGTATTCGATTCCGAGTCCAAAAAATAATCAGAAAAACTAAAAAACGGTATACCTCTGAAACTTATGAAACTTATGATTTTTTGCACTGAAACTCATGAAACTTAGCACTAAAAACTGATAAAACATGAAACTGATGAAACTAAACACTGAAACTCATGAAACCAACATTGAAACTGATAAGTTTCATAAGTTTCATGGCTATACCGTTGCAACGGTATACCGTTCCCTAGTCACTCTCAAAAATAATATGGATTAGAATACGAAAAAAGCAATATCCACTCGTATCCGACCCGTTTTCACCCCACCATTACGCGTACCGCCGCCACAAAAAGCCCAACACAGTAACGCCGGGTTCCAAACCCCCCCCCCCCCTCGCTCGCCCCTCATTGCCATCGCCTTCACCGCCCCCGGCGATCTCACCGCGAATCGAGTTATCCGATCAGGTCAGCGATTCACGCCCCTTCCACCCCGCCCTCTCCCTCTCTCCCTGGATCCACCCGTCCCTCTCTGGCTCTGTAGGCGTTCTCCTCTCTTCGCTGTACCTGAGATCTACGCGAGGCTGCTTCCATTGTTGGAGCATGCCTTGCAGTCGCAGTTTGGTAGATCTCTAAGGGGCTCCATCTCCATTCCTTTACCAAGCCTTTGCGCCGTTTTGTTTTGTGGATCCACGGACGGATCCCGCGTCCGGTTTTTAGATCTCGCGTTGAGGTGTAGGATTCCACGGTTGTTCGATTGAGAGCCGGATCTTGTGCGAGGCGTGTAGATCTAGCGAATTAGATCTACCATCTCCCTTCTGTTTTGGGTTCGTCACCTAGTAGCGAATCAGATCGCGATTCCTCGCGAATCAGATCGCATTCGAACCCCGATCTGGTTCACGCGATGGGGATCGGGTTTCGACGGCAGTTGCCGCCAATCCGGTAACTATGCTTTTATTAGTCTAGTATATACAAGTGGCATACTTATTATTTGTCCCTAATCAGATCTAACGAGAAAAGTAGGATCTATGGAAGTGACCAAATAAATAAACACAGTCAACGTTGGGACATTGCAAGTTTGCAACAACGGTAAGTGTCTCAAACAGGGATTCATGTGGAGGTATGCCTCCAAAGTCCAAAGGTAGGAAGTGTTTGACTAGAATGTAAGTGCAAAATTACCCTTCTACTTTATATCATAACTAGTCAATATCGTAAGTGTAGAGCCATTGAAGTGGGCGTCGAGAGATTATTTACACGTCTTATCCTTTTGTTGTGAAAAAGGTAAGAATGATTAAACACAACATCAGTATCAAATAGGATGCTTTGTAGAATTTTAAACCGTTTAACTAGGAGAACTATAGTATTATAAGGAAACCATCGTATTTTTGCCTTAATGGTCAACCTCATTAGGGCTTCTATTAAGGGTATTGAACGAAGGACACCTGTCTTTTATTAAGGAAACCTATCACCATCCACACTAAAAAAATAATTTCAGAACAATGAATTCAGAGGCTTTGAACAACATGAAGTAATTCAACATCTTGATTCACATTAATTAAATTATTTTCATGTTACACACCACTCAACAATCAAGTACAAATTGTACTCAGTCACAGCAAATACTTTTGCACAAGCACAAATTGTACTCACAGTCACAGCAAATACTTTTGCATGCCAACCAGTGTTATTCGGTCACTTGTGGCTAAAACATTTTGCCGAATCGGACACCTCAAATCCGAGTCAGATTCTGACACCCGTGTCCGATTCTGAGTAGCATTTCCCGTGTCCAAAAAGTTTTGCTGAATCGGACGCCTTGAATCCGAGTCGGATTCCGACTCCCGTGTCCGTGTCCAAGTAACATTGATATTGCCAACTAACATTTTTATCATTATACAACTTTTATACTTCTAGATATGCCTAAAGGCAGTGAAACTACCTCAACTTCTCTATATGCAGTATTCATGGCATCTAACTTTTATTCAAGTGACAATAGTATAGTCTCTTCTTTTCAGGTTCGTGCGCCCTGACCGATTTGGTGACCACAGTGACACCAGAATCTTTTCATTTATCTTTTCCTTCCACTTTAGAGAGCATAATGTAAACCATGAGCAATTTTACCCTTTGATTACTGACTCCATATCTAGTATTGTCATCCATATCAAGAACAAATCTAAAAAAATGAAAAGAACAATAAACATTAAGCTTAGCTTTACCTTTTGTATAACCTCTGAATTGCCAAAATCTCCTTAAGAATGATCTGAAGGGGCCGCCTCAACAACAATGCCGGCGATGAACTTGATGAGCGCGCAGAGCCCGCCCAAGAAGTTGTGGTCAATCACCCCCTCACCCTTGTCCGCATGCGCGAAGTCCTCCAACTTTACCCTTACCCCGCCACTGCCTTTGGCGGCGGACACCGCATTGACATCATAGCCCAATAAAACAGACGCCGAATAGAAGTGGAACAACGTCTGCTCCTCGAACCACGTCTTCAATTCACGCAGCTGTGCCAAGACTCCCCCTTCTCCTCCGTGCACCGCCACGGCGAGCCCGCAATCGAGTACCTCGCCGCCAACCAACGACATGTAGCTCCGGCAGTGTCTATCTGCTTCAGTTCTGGCCGCTCTGGTCACCACACGGTGCCCCCGGCGGTAGTGACCCGGACGTCGGAGACTCGAAAGACGAGAAGGACACTGGTGGTCGTGCGGTCCTTGATGAGGCACTTGGTGATGTAGGGTTTTGGTGCGCACGGCGGCCACGTATACGCGCTGAATTGATTTGTAACTTAAAAAAGCAATTATTTATCTGAAAAATTGACATTGCTGTGATTAAGTATCTGCATATTATTGTTCAAGTTTTTCCCTTTTCGCTACCTATGTGACTATGAAATCCTTTTGCAAGGAAAATTATGACTTGTGGAATACGAGGAGCGAGAAGACAACTAAATTTGGTTAAACTGTTAATGTGGTTCATCTTTCTTTTGAATCTCAGGATATAGCTGTTATCATGGCATCAAACACAGGAGCATCAGGATGGCTGAGGGGTAAGGTGAAGGCTGTGACTTCCGGGGACTGCCTTCTCATCATGGGGTGCACAACGGCAGAGATCCCTCCGGAGAAGTCCATCACACTGTCATATCTCATGGCCCCAAGGCTGGTAAGATTCAATCTGATCTTGATGGAAATCCTTGTCGACAATGTGGAAAATGGTTTGGCCTTTTAACTTTATTGTCTGTTCATTTCATTTGTGTCATGAATTTGGAGGAAGTTATTTGTTTCTGTCATGTTATGCTTGGGAACTAATGGAAGTGTATAATTGACACAAGAATTCTTTTAGTGTAGCTTAAAACCATAGGAATGCATTCACAGTATCAAGTTGCTGCATACTGTTGTGCCATACATCGCTTTAATCTTTCCCCTTTTTTGGCTTGTCTATTGAAATGGAGAGTTCATATTGCTCTAGGCTCGCCGTGGCGGAGTGGATGAGCCATTTGCTTGGGAAAGCAGGGAGTTTCTGAGGAAACTCTGCATAGGGAAGGTACTCCATGTGAATTTTAGATCTTTCCCGAACTCTCCTACATATATATTCATTGTATTCCAGAAATTTTGTTTGCTTTTCTTTTCAAAATGAAAAACTAAAACATATTACAGGAGGTCACATTCAGAGTGGACTACACAGTTCCTAATGTAGGACGAGAGTTTGGTACTGTTTTCCTTGGTGACAAGAATGTTGCCTACGCGGTAGTTGCTGCAGGATGGGCAAGGGTGAGGATCATTTACTTCTTTTTTATCAGTTGTTTTATCTGACTAATTGTTTCGTTAATTTCTAATCTTATTTGCTTAATCAGGTAAAGGAGCAAGGCCCAAAGGGTGAACAAAGCCCATATCTTGCTGAGCTGCAAAGGTTGGAGGAAGTTGCCAAGCAACAGGGTTTAGGTCGTTGGAGCAAGGTTAGCATTTTTTTTTGTTTCTGTCACCACCTTTTTGTAATGCATGAGATGAATGCTCTATTGACTTGTGTTTGTATCCATCTTCTCTGCTAACTTTCAGGAACCTGGTTCTGCTGAAGTATCAATAAGAGATCTTCCTCCATCAGCAATTGGTGAAGCAAGTGGTTTTGATGCAAAGGGTTTTGCGGTTGCGAATAAAGGCAAGAGTCTGGAAGCCATTGTTGAACAAGCTCGTGATGGCAGTACTGTTCGTGTTTACTTGCTCCCAAGTTTCCAATTTGTCCAGATATATGTTGCCGGCGTACAGGTATGTTTCTCATGCACCCTTTATTTGCTGTTGTATGTCTTAACTATTAGAAAGGTGGACATTGATGAGAAATATACGTAGGCTCCATCCATGGGGAGACGCCCACCAAATCCTACCGTGGTTGGTGAAACAGAGGGTTCTGCTGATGGCGCTACAAATGGTGAAGATTCTGAGGAAACTCCAGCAGCACTGACTACAGCACAAAGGCTTGCTGCATCGGCTATTTCTACTGAAATTCCACCAGATAGGTTTGGAAGAGAAGCTAAGCACTTCACAGAGACTCGAATTCTGAACAGAGATGTAAGACATCTCTAGTTTCAATTTTTTCATCCCTCTTTGGAATAAATACTTTCAATTTTTTGCTCAGATTTTTTGTATTTTTTTTCTCTAGGTGCGGATTGTGGTGGAGGGCACAGACAGTTTTAGTAATATAATTGGTTCGGTGTATTACCCTGATGGGGACACTGCAAAGGACTTGGCCCTTGAGCTTGTTGAAAATGTATGACTAGTTATTTATCCATACCCTTTCTTTTGATCACACGATTCATTTTAAGAAGCAATCTCCATGCTGTTTCGTTAAATTGTCTACTTGCATTGATAAATTGTTTTGTAACCTTTCTATTACAGGGTCTTGCTAAGTATGTCGACTGGAGTGCAAACATGCTGGATGTTGAAACCAAAATAAAGCTGAAGAATGCAGAGCTTCAGGCTAAAAAGGATCAATTGAGAATTTGGACAGGATTTAAGCCACCAGTGTCAAATTCAAAGCCGATCCATGACCAGAAATTCACTGGAAAAGTGGGTTGAAATTCTCACTGGTGGTGTAATCAGGATTCATGTGACTGTAACTAATTTGGTTCATTTTGATTTCTTCATAGGTGGTAGAGGTTGTGAGTGGGGATTGCATTATTGTTGCTGATGATGCTGCTCCTTATGGCAGTCCTTCAGCAGAACGCCGAGTAAATCTTTCAAGCATTAGAGCTCCTAAGATGGGCAATCCTCGTAGAGATGATAAGCCCGAAAATTTTGCTCGTGAAGCTAAGGAATTCTTGCGCACACGGTTGATTGGCAAACAAGTATGTAGAGGGGCTTGTGATATTCTGAAGGAAGTTGTAATCATAAAAAGAAGTACCCTAGTTGAAAGTTGGTTGAG
This sequence comes from Rhipidocladum racemiflorum, assembly GCA_036346355.1. Lineage (NCBI taxonomy): Eukaryota > Viridiplantae > Streptophyta > Magnoliopsida > Poales > Poaceae > Rhipidocladum > Rhipidocladum racemiflorum. Next base: position 26,319,840 of record CM070572.1, read on the forward strand.
TTTTCCCTTCTTGTTTTTTCAATTTTCAGGCGACTGTTGCAATGGAATACTCTAGAAGGATCAGCACTGTGGATGGACAGAGTGTGCCCACGACTAACTCAGCTGATGCCAGAGTTTTGGATTATGGTTCAGTTTTTCTAGGTTCCCCATCACAGGCTGACGGAGATGACATATCTTCGATTCCGAGCTCTGGCAACCAGCCTGGAGTTAATGTTGCTGAGCTTTTGCTCTCACGGGGCTTTGCTAGAACATCTAAACACCGGGACTATGACGAAAGGTCTCACTATTACGATGCTCTGTTAGCAGCTGAATCACGAGCTGAGAAAGCAAAGAAAGGAGTTCATTCTGCAAAAGATTCTCCTGTGATGCACATAACTGATTTGACAATGGTTTGGCATCCTTGCTTGTTACATTAGTTTCCTTTTGACAGTTGTTATGCACCTTTAACTTATTATTGGTCTTATCTGCTCAGGTTTCTGCAAAGAAGGCCAGGGACTTCCTTCCCTTTTTACAGCGGAACAGAAGGCATTCCGCCATTGTTGAATATGTTTTCAGTGGCCATCGTTTCAAACTAACAATTCCTAAGGAGACTTGCAGCATTGCCTTTTCATTTTCTGGTGTTAGGTGCCCTGGTAAAGATGAGCCCTACTCGAATGAAGCTATTGCTTTGATGAGGAGGAGGATTCTACAGCGTGATGTGGAGGTATGATTGGCTCTCTCTAGTTTATCCATATCTCCATCTCGAATTTCTAAAGGATACCAAGTGATTCTGCAGATAGAGGTTGAAGCAGTTGATAGAACTGGAACATTCTTAGGTTCCTTGTGGGAGTCCAAGACCAACATGGCTTCTGTTCTTTTGGAAGCTGGCCTGGCCAAGCTTAGTTCATTTGGCTTGGATAGGATTCCAGATGCTTATGTCCTCACACGAGCTGAACAGTCTGCAAAGCAGCAGAAACTGAAGGTAATCCCTTTTTCTTCCTGAAGTATATAATAAAAAAATTACTGACTTTTGTTTTTTCAAGATATGGGAGAACTACGTGGAGGGTGAAGAAGTTTCCAATGGATCCGCATCTGAATCCAAACAAAAGGAAATTCTCAAGGTTTGTTATGTAAAAAATGTTGGAATACAATCTTGTCGTTTCTGAAAAAGAAGAAGCTAACATGGCTTCATCACCTGATTGTATTCAGGTTGTTGTCACTGAAGTCCTTGGTGGTGGAAAGTTCTATGTCCAGACAGTAGGTGACCAGAGAGTGGCTTCCATTCAACAGCAGCTTACGTCTTTGAAACTTAAGGATGCGCCGGTCATTGGTGCTTTTAATCCTGCAAAGGGAGAGATAGTCCTTGCACAGTTTAGCCTTGACAACTCCTGGAATAGAGCCATGGTATGACTACAGTTAATTCACTTCTATCTTGAAACTAACTAAATGTGCACTAACCTCAGTAGCTTACATCCAAAAACTTCATTGAAATTTCTTGTTGTAGCTAATTATTTCAAGTTTTTTTCCTGCAAAACTTTTCAGTGGCATTAGTTTAAGATTTCAACAAACACCACCTTTGTGAGTCCAATTGTTTAGTCGGGTAACTGTACTTTAGAGTGGTTTTAAAATTTCTGACATCCTACTAGTAGTTTGGGCCATTTCCTTAGCAGATGCTTATTATATGTCAGCCATTAACCTATTGACTTACTATGTATTTATGAAAAGTTGTCTACTTGAACCAGGGGACCTTGGAATTTGGCAAGCTTACCAGAATCATTTGTACTTAATTTGACTTCATGAAACTTTTGTTTTATGAATTTCCATGCTCCTGCTATTGATCACAAAAAAAAGGAATTAGAATATTTATTCTTAGTAGAATCATTATTGGTTTTGTGGATCTTATGTTTGTGCCTCTAAACTTAAGTAATGTTTTGCTACTGTTGATTACATAGATACCTCCCTGTTCACAAACGTAGTCTTATTTACCCAAAGTTTGGCACAATCCAAATTTGTAGGCAGCTAATGTCACCTATGGTTTATTAAATAACTAAGTGCATCTATGGGTATAAACTGAAGTGGAGTATGTCAAGTGTGTCAGATCTAAGTACCTAACATTGTACATGCCAGATAGTATAACAATACCTTGCCACTGTTGTTGAAAAATACGTGATCCATGTTCCCATCTGTCGCAAATGCCACATGCTTATGTTTGATTCTTCTCATGACTCCTTAGTTAGACATTTTTAGGTAGAGATTCCCGTTCTTGGCTTGTCTTCCGCAAATAATACTATATGCTAAGGAAGCATTTCCATTACAACTCCTTGTGCAGATTGTTAATGGACCTCGAGGAGCTGTAGAATCTCTAGATGACAAGTTTGAAGTATTCTACATTGATTATGGCAACCAAGAAGTGGTTCCTTACAGTCGCATACGACCTGTGGACCCATCAATTTCCTCCTCTCCAGCTCTTGCTCAGCTTTGCAACCTTGCCTTCATAAAAGTGCCAAGTCTAGAAGATGATTTTGGTCAGGAAGCAGCAGAATACCTGAGCGAATGCTTGCTCAGCAACTCAAAACAATACCGGGCAATGATCGAAGAGCGTGATACTTCTGGTGGGAAATCGAAGGGACAGGGGACTGGAACTATTCTTAGTGTGACTCTGGTCGATGCAGAGACAGAAACAAGCATCAATGCTACTATGCTTGAGGTTTGTGCTACTGTCTATTTAGCATTATTAAATTGATGGTGAGCTTAAATTTAGTTGCTGGTGAGCTTCTGCAAAGTTCACTTTCTTCCTTGCACATTTAATGGGCTTTCTTTATGAAAATAATTTTACATGCTATGTAAATAGCTAGAATATCGCTGAAGCAGTCTTAGTAGGTTTCAGCAATTACTTAGAATTGGTTCATATTTTTTCACGGATAATATTGATGTTGGAATGGAAACAAGAGTAATGGAACATACTGCATAGCTTGCCTCAATACTGATTTAGTAATTGTCCTGAAATACAACCTTTTAAATGCTTTTCTTAAATTAGGATCATTATGTGCTGGCTGTAGCCTTTGATGTTTGAAGAGACGTGATGATCTGTGGTGTAGTTGGACTCGGGTTTTAGTGTAGTTGGACTTGGGTTTAGAAAACTGATTGCACCTGAATATTTGATTCCAACCAGGGTTGGCATTGTTGTTGTCATAGATGGCATTTGTCCTGTTTGGCCGATTTTTTAATTTTTTTTGAATGTAAGTAAATTTTGTTCATAATATTTGTCAAATTTTGTTCATAATATTTGTAATGTAAAGGGTAACATCGTCATCACTTGTAACTTGTAAGCTCACTCTAGTTTATCAGACCTGTGAGTTGTATTTGAATGATATTCGATATACATTATTATTGTACTTCTGTTGGGTGTCGGAGACTGCTCGCTAACTAGTCACAGCTCAGATGCATATTTATGTAATCTGAAACTTCTCTTCATTCCTGATATCGCCTTCTATATACAGGAAGGGCTTGCTCGGCTTGAAAGAAGCAAGAGATGGGACACCAGGGAGAGGAAGACAGCTCTCCAGAATCTGGAACAGTTCCAGGAGAAAGCGAAGAAGGAGAGGCTGCGGCTCTGGCAGTACGGGGATGTCGAATCTGATGATGAGGAGCAAGCTCCAGCTGCGAGGAAAGCTGGAGGGCGTCGGTAGATGAGGGAAGAGAAGACTGCTCAAGATAGCGGGGTATGGTAAGCAATGAAGTTTTGGACACCGAGTGGGACTCTACCGGGAGCTTAGATGAGTGAGGGGTTTACCTTATTTATGCAGTTAGAACAGAGAAACTTAGCGAGGAGAAACTTTCCCAGTTTGAGCACTGTTGATGCCGAATTATTCCGTTTTACATTGTAAGGTTAAAACACATTGTTTTTCCCCTAAGCTTAATAAGGTCGTGTCCTTAAGCACTGCAGTTCTTTGTAGACAGAACATAATATTGAGAGTTGCAGTCAATTAAAATTCAGGTTTGAACCTAATATCCCATGAAAGTTACATGTACTCATGTCCTGTACTCTCTTTTTTCAACGCATGACCTGTGCTCTGTATGTTATGATTTATTTCGGTACGCATTCGCCAAGGAAGAAATTTCTTTTGCTTGATGGCACCTTCATTGCAGCGAAGAAGGTGAAACTCGTGTATGAAAAGCTGCGTACGACGAGCATTCTCAGCCGTAAGTAATTGGCAGTTGCATGGTAGGAATATTGGACTTATTTGTGCAAGACGGGAAATTGTCTTTAGTATTCGATGGCAGAATATTTTTTCGCAGTCTGATTTGTGTGAAAGCAAACACTGGTAATTCAAAGCTGCGTCGTCTGGGTGCCCATATTTGTCTTGCTGGTAGCCTCTTTGGCGGGGCTTATCTCAGCAGAGGGTCCAAAAATTTATGAAAATCGGTCAATTATTGATTCTTTTTTGGCCGTTGAGTTCAAAGAGTTTGACTTCGAAACCGTTCGATTTGTACCGATTTTCTTTACTGATGGGAATGAGCACTAGTTTACCTGAGATGCGATGAATGAAAATGAGAGCTGGCTATGTATGGATTGTACTGTTGATGGGGTTGAAGAGATGATTGTCTTGTTTTCTTCCTCTTGACCTTCTAGTTCCTTATGCTTGGTGGCCTTCTGGTACTTGAGGATGCTCCTGGTTGTGCCTTGGCTTGATGGAGCTCCTGCCTTGATGATGCCTTTGGTGATTGCTTGGTTGTGATGGTTTGCTTTGTGGGGTGTGCTCTATTGTGTGTTTGGGAGGTTAGTGCCTCATGGTCAAATGCTCTGGTTTTAGAGAAGGTTTCGGCTGGGGATGACTTTAGCTGTGAGTTATCCTGAGTCACATTGTGTCAAGTCTATCCGATACATTGTGGGCTTTTACCATTCTTATTGCGAGAAATGACGGTTCTACCGTGCGATATTTTTAATATATGCACATCTACGAATTTAATTGACAGATTTGTTAATTGCTGAGTGATGATACCCATTTTCATGAGAGATGCCGATTTGACCCTGGATGAATCTGGTATATCAGTGCACGATACTAATTATGTGGATCGGATGGCAATTCTAATCTTATTTCAATTTAATTAATTCAATGCATTGTACTAATTATGTGGATCGGATGGCAATTCTAATCTTATTTCAATTTAATTAATTCAATGCATTGATTCTATTCTCTTTCTTATACGCGTGCAATTGACTTTGCATGTCTGTAAATGGAGATTAGAAGATCACCGGTGTTTTGTAATAAATAAAAATTGTAATTTTTATTTTTGGATTGTAATGATTCATTTATGTAATTTATGATCACTGATGTAATTAAATTCTTAAACATTACTATTATTTTATAGCTCTCAATTTGTAACAATTAGTTGTAATAGTAATTCTTTAATGATTAATTTGATTTAATTACGTGATTGAGCACTGAAACCGTGGGCTTCTTGGTCGACATGAAGAAGAGCAGGTCTCTTGGGCATTGTGGTAGCTTTGTAATGACGGCTTGGTGATGTGGTTTCATGGTTAAGACTTAAGAACAAATGAAGAACAATTAATGCAGAGGAGAACAAATAATTCATGCAGCTGCAATGGCAAAAATGCTGGTGATTTCAGGCAGTATTTGTAGGGGTTTTAGCTAGGAGAAGGAATATTCAGGTGGAAGGGCGGCGGGTGGAAAAGTGTAGGAAGATTAACGCGACGACAGAGCATTGCTTATTGATCATGGCTACCGAACGTACCATTGTATTGCTAATTTCCGGGAAGGAGAGGGGAGTTATACTTGGAGAAGGCTGATGTCACCTACAGCTTTGATATTTGTTCCCCCTATCATCTTTCAAAATTGTTTCTGAGATTCAAATATGTAATGTATGCATGGAATTAGATCCCCTCTCTTGCAAGCGGTTACAAATGTTTCGTGGCAAGTTCAGAAAATCGTGAATAGCATCAATTACTATTAACCATTTTCCTTGCCATCGGCATTCAATTAGCACTATTATCTTAGAATGATTCATAGAAATCCACTGTGCCACACGCACTTGAGCAAGTCAACGATGTTACATAAAACAAAAAGATTCATGCATTTTCCCGCCAGCACAAGTTGCTGTCACCACTCACCACGTATACATATATTTTTCTCTCTTTCAAATAAAAGTTAGTATCACCATCGAGCTGAACAATGTCGGCAATTTGTTTCTCTAATTAGCACACAATAACTTGAGTGCGTTGATAGTGTTCATTAGTTGGCTAATGGCTACATTATTAGATACCACGTGCGCAGAAATTTGCTGGTACTTTCTCTGCAGACTCTCCTACTATGTGTGTAGGTAACAACAGGTAATAGTACTATTTCTACTATATTATGATCAAAAATGACCAGCTTGAATGTTTAAACAAGAGAAAGATTTGTAGACGATGTAGTAGTAGTAGTGTAACCTCATTATTTGTGAGTGTTGTCAGTACTGTAAATTGCCATCGCTCTTCGCTCTTGTCAAGCCAACACGGCAGATGTACAAGAAACATTTTTAACACTCGTACACGTTAAGCATCCAATCGATGCTTCTACACGTACGCAAGAATTCAGCAGCAGCGTCGCCCGTTTACATACGACCAAGCCGTGTCACTCTCTGTATTAACTAGGTCATCATGGGCTATCTAAGTTTCTAATTTAACTTTGCCATGGAATCAACATAAGCGTAAGGTTTGAGCTCTGAACAAGGCCTAAAAGGCCAATTTGTGCCGGACGCTTATTTCTACACTTAAAATATGTTAAGAATGTCACTCATCGGGCATGAGTTGGTCGCGGCCCAGGCACTATTTTTCACAAGTCTACTAGCACAGCTGCTTGCATCAAGCCCCCCCCCCCCCGCCCCCCCGGTGTTACTTTGCTGTCCTCTTTTTTATATATAGAATATCATAAAAAAGGTTATAAAATGTATACTTCTACGATTAGTAGTTAGCATGCACTTCTACAGATCGAGATCATATATAACTATACACAATATTATTATTATTATTATTATTATTATTATTATTATTATTATTATTATTATTATTATTATTATTATTATTATTATTATTATTATTGCCGAGCTATTTATACAATGTGGTCTTATAATTCAGAGTAATATTACAGCAAAAAGAAACAAAAGTCTTGTAGTGTGCCCATCTAACCCTCATGCAACTGACAAGAAAAACTCTAGAATACTTCGTCACTGTTATCCTCGAAACCTACGTCAAGACACGAATATTTGGGGTGTCCTGTCTCATCACCTAAAAACAATAATAATAGTAAGATTGAGTACATTCGTACTCAACAAGACTTGAAGTGTTTGCAAAACCTATAATATATGCAAGCTAAATCAAAGGATAGCTATTATAGTTATTTTGCATAAAACTAATTTGAATTGTAAATATCGAATAATAGATTGAAAGTGGAGTTTAGTAAAAGCAATTTGATAGGTATATAAAATAACATGTATGTAATCATAAATATAGCAACTCATAGTATGTTGTGAGCATCGAATCGTTCATTGCCAATATGTGAAATAATCTCTGATTTTTGCCAACACATGGCACAGCCGCTGAAAACAAACTTGCCAACACATAACCAAGAATTGAATCATCTGTGGCGTAAACTTTCCAAAACATATTCCCAATTTCAATCTATTTTTATGAAAATATCAAAATTCTAACTAGTACTGGCGTACCAAGACTCCTATAACCATAGGAACGGCTTTTTGAAAAGATTTTTACTCTGCAGAGGTGTACAGCTTTACGCACAAGATACGCCTTCTCTTATTGCAGGGCTTTTTTGCACACTTTTTTTGATGTGCTGCAGAGAGTTCATAACAAAACCGTTTCAAATCTTAGCCCTAACTTTGCACCAGCCCATTAACAGTTTTACATCCCGATGTCCCATTTTTCTCCATAGCAAGACATACACGGTTGCATTGGTGTGCTTCTTCAGCCTTCAAATGTGCTGTGCAAATCTAGTTCCAATGCGTAGTGACCTCGCCGCCGGTGAGGGAGCACTGGCCACTGGGGTGTCTTGGCCGGGAGTTCGTGGAGCAAGAGCGTGGCTGGGGGAGCTTGGGGAGTGACTCAGCTTCGACGCAGAAACAATGAAGCGGGCTAGCATCGGTGTCGGGCGGTGCACAGCGGCGACGCCAGTCGGGAGGTCAGTGGAGGCTAGTTGAAGCTTGAGCAAAGGTAGTTTGGGCAATGGTAGGGGACAAGGGAGCTGTTGGCGAGTGGAATTGGAATTCGACGCGCTAGGGGAGGAGAGAGCCTGCGGCTCGGGCCACTGCGGCAGCGGCGCTGCTGGAAATGGGGACGAAGGTGGTGGCAAATCAGTGACTCGGTGATGAGGGAGGATGCGCTAAAGGAGTTAGTGGTTGCTAGAAGATGCTTTGAGCTGCTTAAATAGAAGATGGCGGCGGTGACAGTGTTTGAACCGGGAGTAATTAACTGGCGGCGCTGCAAGTCGGCTTGGTCTGAGGGGAGACAGGGCGAGGTTGGCTGCGTAGAACCGGCGGCTCGGCGCTAGCAGGAGCATTGAAATGGCAGAGGCGACATGGCTTGGATATTGCGGCTTGACCGAAGACAAGAGCGAGGCGGTGGCTGTGGTGTGGAGATGACGCAATGGAGAAGGCTGGAGAAGAGGAGAAGAAAGGGTGAGCTGTGCCCTGGCCAGCTGAGCTCATTTAACAGGGGGCCCACTTGTAAGTATTATCAAGAGACAAGAGAAAGTTCTCTTCTCATGACAGCACAACCCTAGCATTTAATTCTCTCCTTAATTGCACTAATGTACAAACACCTCGCTGAAAAGTACAAACACCTCGATAGATAAACTCAGGGAACAAAATGTGTTATCTTTTTCAGTAGTGTTTTTGTATATCATCCCCTAATATAAATTATACAAATCTTTAAGTAAAAGATGGAAGAGATAAGTATTCACCCTTGCCCTTATACAGTGGCGAAGCTAGAGAGAAATAGAGGGGGGTGCGAGCATAAAGAAGTGATGAAAAACATTTACCTAATGAAGAACGTTTGGATGGGAAAAAGAACATAAACATAGACAAAATACATAATTTGACTTCGAGTCTTTAACATCTTCTGTGATTGATCCACCTAAAAAAGTGAACGAACGAATTATGACTCAGCTTTCATTTTTTTATAAATAATGATTCAAAAATAATTAAATCTGATGCGTTACCTTTAATCTTCAATATCAAATCTACGTTCTTTCATTTTCATGAAGCGACGAACCACTGCCTTATTGGTGACTTTCATCATCTCTTCTTTTTCCACATAGCAAATAAGGCTATTGCTCATATATTCATCACCAATGCGATTGCGCAAATGTGTTTTCACAATCTTCATGGCCGAGAAACACCTTTCAACTGTAGCAGTAGCAACGGGCAACACTAGTACAAGCTTCAAAAGTCGATAAACCATTGGATAACGATCATGCTTTCTAGTCTCCACCATTTTTTGAGAAAGCTCAGCAAGTGTTTGTAGATTGGAAAACCTGTCATCATCTCTCACATCATGTATGTAAAGGCCAAGCTGGTGGCTAAGGTCTTTGCTAGGCTCTTCAATTTTTCCAAATCGAAATCATGAAATGAGTCTCTTGGACTAAAGGCAGCTGAGCAAACAAGTAATTGAGAGCTTGTCTCATTGAAGCGACTGTCAAGCTCTTGAAGTAGCCAATCAATAACATCATTAAAACAATCAACCTGATAGTAGTGTTTGTTTGTAATTCCAGTTTTCTTCCTCTTCTTTTGGGGATCAATATATTCTTCTTCCATTCCCAATTTGGAAATATCATTCTTATCACAAAATCCATAGACATCATCTAATAGACTCTCCCACTTTTCACTCCTAAGCTCATCTAATTGCAACCTAGTAGCTTTCACACATTTAATAGCATTCACTATGTCTTGATCCTTCCTTTGAAGAGCTAATGACAAGATGTTTGTGATTCCTAATATATTCAACATGAGATGCAAATAGAAGACAAAATCAAAAGACTGGAAGTACTTTAGAAGATTTGATGCCTGGTCTCTAGTTTTCCAATCCTTTTTATCATTTTCAACAGTTTCTAGTACCTTGACTATTGTAGGAAACATGTGAACCAAACTTTTGAGAGATTTATAATGGGAACTCCATTGAGTATCTCCAGGCCTTTGAAGACTTTGCTCTTGATTCAAACCTGTCCCAGTTTGAAGCTGTCCACACCCTAATGCCTTACTCATTTCTTTAAGATTAATATCTCTAACCAAGTCCCTTCTCTTGGATGATCCACCCACCACATTCAATAACATGGAAACCATAGTAAAAAATTCACTAACCCCTTTATGCTTTCTCACAATAGCCACAAGTACTAGTTGAAGTTGGTGAGCAAAACAATGAACATAATAAGCTGAACTATTTTCTCTCAAGATTAATGATTGCAAACCATTGAACTCACCTCTCATATTACTAGCACCATCATATCCTTGGCCTCTAACTTATTTTAAGCTTAACTTAAGATCAGCAAATAGTGCATCAATAGAAGACTTGAGATAGGCAGAAGTTGTTTCACTCACATGAACAAGGCCAACAAATCTTTCTTTCACAGTTCCACATTTATCTACAAATCTCAAGACCACAGCCATTTGTTCTTTCCAAGCAACATCTCTGGACTCATCAACTAGCAAGCACAAAACATCATTCCCAATTTCTTCTAGAATAGCATGCAACACCTCCTTTGCAAAACAGTGCACAATATCCCTTTGTATTTCAGGAGCAACCAAAAGACTATTTTCTGATTTATTTTTACCTGTTGCTTTTCTCAAGGTTGGATTTTGCTCCTCTGCAAATTCGCGGAATTCCCTGAAATTACCTTTGTTTAAGGACTGTTTTGACTCATCATGGCCTCGAAAAGGCAATCCTTGCTTTGCTAATATTCTGGCAACATCGATGGACCCATTCAGCCTAGTAAAATAGTCCCTCTTACTAGATTCGCTCACACCATGGAAAGCAACATTAATGTGCTGATTTGTTTGTAACAAATCATCACACTTCTTCATTGCTCTATAGTGTAAGCCACCAACATCACCTACATGACTCCGCAGCCTTTCCTTTCTATGATAACCATTCCAACCATTTTTAACAAATGCTTCATATCCGCCATCCTTCTTTTCTCTAAAAAGGAAACAGCAAAAGCAATACGCTTTATCTTTGGACTCACTGTATTCAAGCCAATCTCCAAACTCATCGAACCATTCTGGAACAAACCTTCTTGAATTTGCCATAGGAAAATCAAGTGTGCGAGGTTGACATGGTCCATTCTCCAAGTACTTCCTTCTCACCCTCTCTCGAAGATTAGGATGGTAATCATCAATTTGCTTCCTTAATCCTGGATCATATTTTATCTCCTCTTCCCAGTTGATATCATCCAAACATGAATTACGAGCATTGTTGGTACTAGCTGGCTCCGGTGCTTTTCTTTTGAAAAACCGTTCCATCAATTACCTGCCAATAGTGCACAATTCAAGAACATTTAATTATATTCTAGTTTTAATATTGCTAGCTTAATCCAATTGAGAATTAATAACATTAAAAAACAAGCATTAGATTAATCAATAGTAGAAATTGGCTCAACTAAATGTGCTGGATCATTAGCTTGCTCTTTTCTTTTGTAAAAAGAATAAAGTTCTTCACGTCAATACATCATTGTAGAAATTAGAAATTAGCTTGCTCTTTTCTTTTGTAGAAAGAATAAAGTAGAAATTAGCTTGCTCTTTTCTTTTTTGTAGAAACGGACACTGTGACTGCCTGACTGGGACAAGCTGACAGACTAGCAAGCAAGCAGGCAAGAGACAACTAGCATTCTAGCAAGTTCTTCACGTCAATACGTCATCACGTGAAAACTTGCTCCAAACTAGTAGTGATACATCACCGTAAATGATAGATATTACAATTTACAAATGTACAACTAATCAATTATCAATCTCTTATATAGCTAAAGTGGAGGTAGAAACTGAGTGAAATTATCGTAATAACTAGTTAACTACGCTATAATTTTTCTCAGTGGACAAACATCTAAAACAAAATAATGCATCTCACGATAATGCATTCTCTTCTTTCATTGAAAGCAGGGGGCTGTACCTGTAGGTCCTGTATTGGTGTACTGTGCGCGCGTAAGGAGATTAGGAGTGGAGAAGCCAACCGGTCGACGATTGGTGCCTGCCCGCTTTATAAGGCCTGGCGGCGCGTTGCTTGTCCGCGGCGATTGAACTTGGAAGACGGAAAGCGACGCTGCCGTCCGCGCGGATTTCCGCTCTCTTCGAGTCCTTGATCCAGGGCTCCAGGCAAGACGTCGTAGTCTTTGAGTCACTGAATGGGCCGGCCGGGCAGATATTGGTTGGGCCATGGCCCAACCGTGACAGCCTTTGGCTCCGCCACTGGTTGATGGGCTGCTCGTTGGGCTGAGGCGAGGGGGTGCAGCATGTTGGGCTGAGGGGGGTGCATATAGGGCCAAGATATGGGGGTAATAACTAAATTTTTTTTTTTGAGGGGGGTGCATCTGCACCCATGGGCCATAACTGGGCTTCGCCCCTGCCCTTATAAAGTTAGGTATCCTGCGTCGTTTCTTCCATTGAGCCTTTTGGCCCATAATTCTATACAACAAAGCTGGGCGCTAGCTATATGAGTACTGACTAGTAGTACCTGTTCACCTAAACCGAAAACCATCTTGGAGGATGACGCACGCAGTGGTTGAACTTCAGGCCCAACTCCTGAAACGATGAGTCGGCTCGGCGTATCTCGCTCGTTGCACGTTCACGAATGCAGTGACGTACGAGAGCGCCTCATGCTCGCTGCCATTGATCGCCGATTCACTACCGGCACAGAGACTAACCGACGGTGAACTCGATCGGCTAATCGATCTTGCTTTGGCTGGTGCGCAAATGGAGGCGTCTGAGGCATGCGTCGTCCGCGAGTCCGAGTAAGTAGGGCGTGAGTTTAATTGCCCGAGCCAGATTCGTGTGGGTTTAATTAGTTGCACTAGTCCGATCGACTAGGTAGGCTAATCGATCTTTTTCGTTTTTTGTGTGTGGGTGGAGGTGTGTAATGTTGGGCAGGTGTCTTCTCGTTAATTATATGGTTAACACAGATAATGGATTCGTCCTCAAGTCTGCATTCGAGCCGACATTTGCTGAGTGCGAGAGCGGCACAGATTCGACATTTGAGCTGTTTAGTTTCCATTAATCAATTGGCCACCGAACATGTTACATTAACTAACTGGTCAACCCTAGCCATTGATCTGATAATATTCAAACCGATGCACTACTTTCTTTATCACATCTATCTCTTCAGTGCCTATTTTATATATAAAAAAAAAACTTCAGTAAAATCTTTTATCGTTCTATCTCCACCTAACGCTCCAGTTGCATCCCACATTAAGCTATACTATATATATAAGCCTCCCACGGTCACAGGCCTAGTGCCGCCGCCTCCCACCGCCAACCTCCCATCCTAGACCTTTCACTAGTTGGTTCTGTTTTTTTTTTTTTTTTTTTGATAAAACACTAGTTGGTTCTGTTGATTACACCTCCCATGGCATCCTCATCTTATGTACCACTACAAAGTGCCGCTACCAAAAACCGTAATATCGACACATAAGAACTTAGGGCGGAGCCAGCCCAAGCCTTGAGCTGGCCAGGTGTTCTTGGGCCAACTTGCTATTTTACTTTATTTTCAGCAAATGTTACATGGACTTTTCATGCCAGGTCTCAGGCCTTGGCCTCGCCCGAGGCATGGCTCTGCCCCTATAAGAACTCCTCGATCGCCACCGCCATATTCTCCTAACTCGCGTCTTGTCGTTCTCTACCATCCCGAATCTTCGCCGTCGCATTCCCATTACATCGGTGAGTCCCTCACGAATCCTCTTGTATCACATCGTGTTCCACATCCACACCTATCCTTACCCTATATTGATTTTACCTCTCAACCATCATGTGCTGAGATCCAACCCGTCTTCTCCGTGTCATCGCTTTCCTCATCTTTTTGTTCTGTTACTAGCCCCCAAAGCCCTCAGAGGACCTCCGAGCCACCCTTGTTGCATGCACCAAAGCCGCATCACCGCCCCTAGCTCATTGTCGACTGCTGATGCCGTCCTCGTTTCGTTGCAAGGGCACCATCGTGTTTGCCTCCATCTCTCCTCCCTGCTGCCTCCTTCGTGTGTGTTGTGGTTGCCTCGCCTGCTAATGACCAATGGGATATGAGCTACACCACCAATGCCAGAGTCACATCAATGAAGCCAATACCCAATCGCGTGAATTCAGTTCCATGTACCCACCTCATCATCTCCCATGTAGCAGCAACAAACCCTAACCCAACCAACCCAAGCCATGGGCCCACATCAACCGCCTCACCCTAACTCTAGTTCCAATCTCCCTCTTACTTACATGTGGGCGCTGCATGTTAGTGTCCCACCTCAGTGAATACAATCTATTGTGGACCGAACCTCATTCATGGACATAGTCCGTGGAGCTATGTCCCCACACGTCAGCCTTTGTAGATTTCCAAAAAAAAATCTAGAAAATCAAATATTCCCAAATACACCCTGGTCCCATGTAATAGTGACTCAGCCTTTTTTCTATGTTTCCTCTCCCATTCAAACTTTCAAAAGCCCGTTCTCTCCCATTTAAACTTCCAAAACCCATCAAAGTGGCATATCTGAACTTTTTCCCAAGGGGTTGTCGAAGATAAGGGTATTTTGATCTTTTCATGCTGCCCTAATGGACGACGGAATTGACAGTAAACAAGCTAGAGTGGCATTTTTTAACAAATCATTGACGGATGGATGGTACTCCCTCCGGTCTAAAAAAAACTGACGTTTTAGACATAGTGATCGTCAAACTTCCGAAATTTTAACTATCGATATATTTTTAAATATTTAAATTAGATATATGAAAATTATATGTGTAGACTTGTCTCGAGAAGTACTTTCCTAATAATATAATTTCATTGAGTTTTATAAATATATTTGTCGACGATTGGGGAGCAGGCCCCCGCCGAGCTTACTTGTTGGTGGAGGGACCAACTGTGACCCCTTCTCACGCGAGGGATTACTCAAAGGGATGACTCACTGGACTTCAACGAGCGTGGACACAGCAGTTTACCCTGGTTCGGGCCTCTCAAGAAAGAGATAATAGCCCTACTCCAGCTAGTGTATGTTCTTGCAATGTATCTGAGCGTATGTCTCTTGTCTTACAGCCGTCTGCATGCGTGTTGTGTGTCCCTCTTATGATGGGGACGCTTTTTATAGCTTACAAAGGATCGAACTCCATGACCCCACTACCCGCACGTTTGGACCTCGTCCAAACGTGGCAACTGGTGGATCCTATCTTTCCGCCACGCTCCCACGGGAAACGTAACGGGCTAACGGAAGTTACGCTCGGGTGGTTATTCTCCCCGACCCCGAGACCACGTAAGGTCGGCCGATGGCCGGCACCGAGCTCGGACATCTTACCCGAGCCCGAGCTCGGAATCGACTGGAATACGTGGCATTCTAGGTCCCACCCGAGCCCGAACTCGAATCGCCGAATGCGTAGCCTTCCAGGTTCGAGTAGACCGCCCAGGTAACGACCTCCTGGTGGCTCGGGCGGGAGCGAGCTTGGTCGTTGGTGGCATCCGAGGTAATTTATGGAAATTACCCGGCCCCCCGGCAGCTGGCCCCCGGGGTTCGGGGGGGACAGGGTCTAGGGGAGGCCTTCCCCTTGGGCCTACCGTTCTACGAGCATGTCGGTTCTGCCGCGGCGGACAGCTGCCGCGACCAACGGGCTATTCACCTTCTCCGGGAACGAGCTTGTCGGTTCTGCCGCGGCGGACAACTGCCGCGACCAACGAGCTATTAACCTTCTCCGGGAACGAGCTTGTTCCCCAGCTCGTCGCTTCGAGCGAGCAGTGGGCCCTCTCAACGGTTCCTTCTCCTAAGCCTGAATCGTCCTTCCTGGGAACCGTCTTTTCTGGCAGACGGTTTCGATTTACGCGCCACGTGTCGTTTCCGGATGGTGAACGCCTCAATCGCCTCTCTGTGCCTCTAGGGCTTCCTCGACCATAACGGCGGGAAGTCCTTTTGCTTTCCCATTTCCTGGAGGAGTCTTTAAACACTCGAAGAGAAATCCCTTAGACTTACTTGGCCGTTTTGCGATCGCTGCATCTCATACCCCTCTGCTTCGGCGCTCATCCTTCTCCTTGATCATCTTTTCCACCCTCATGGCGAGGTTCGGCGCCAGCAAGCTCGACAGGCGTAAGCTGGAGATCCTCCAGCAGGCGAGGTACGTTGACGCCGGCACATGGAGAGTCCCTGGCGCCGAGGAGAGCCCACAGCCGGAGGAGGGGGAGATTGTCTCCACCGAGCTCTACGCCATGAACGGGCTCCGGACGCCCGAAAGTGAGTTCGTCGAGGCCGTACTCGCCTCCTGCGAGTGCGAGATCGTTCACCTCCACCCCAACTCCATTCTCATCATGGCCATCTTCACCCATCTCTGCGAAGGGTTCGTGGGCGTCGAGCCCACTCCCAGTCTCTTCTTCCACTTCTACACCCTTTCTACTTGCCAAGCCTTGCGCAGCCGCGGCCTGCCTCTATTTCCGCTGCGACCTACCCGACCATACGAGTACCCGAGCTTCACGCTCAGGACTCGGTGTCGGGTTGGGCCGACTCTTGGTTCTATTCGAGGAAAGCGGAGGGCGGCACGCTTTCCTACTCCGGCCGAGGTCGCGCCGTCGAGACGCCCCGTCCGCTCGTGGAGCCCGAGGAGGAGAAGATCCTCATGACGATCAACGAGCTCACGTGCCTGGGGCTGACCGGCCGGGACGTTACCCGGGACTACGTCAGGAACCGGATATCACCCCTTAGGAGGAGGGAGCATCCCTTCTTCAAGGTCGAGGGGTGGCAGGACATCACCCGGGAGTCACGCTCAGGTACGTCATCGCCCCCGACCTTCTTTTCCGGGCAGAGGATGCCCCTTCTCACGACCTCTCCTTCGGCTGGTATGCAGCTCCGCCAGAGGACTGGGTGGATGCGAGGGTGTCCGAGATGTTTGGCACCCCTAAAGGCAAGGAAATCATTGAGGGCCGCCAGATCCCGAACAACGTCCTTAACCGGACCGAGGCGGTAAGTCTTTTAATTCAGACTTCTTATTTTGTCCGGACAGGTTTTTCTGGGGGTCTTCCGACCTCATTCGAGTTCTCTTTCTTTTCCTTTGGCAGGAGAAGGTTGCCCTCGAGGTCGCCGTGGCCCAACTGGGATCGCAGTTGGCGGGGCGGTCGAAGACCAAAGGGCGGGCGGTCGCAAGCGCCGCGCCCGATCTCCGTCGGCCACGCCCTCCCGCCTAGGCATACGCGCAGCGTCCGGGCCGACGACCGCTCACCCCGCCAAAGATTTGGAGTATGCCGATCGGCAGGAGGTGAGCGAACTTAGATTGTGGATGGATGAGTACACGAGACAATCCCGAGCCGATGGCTCGCTTATGCGCCAAATTGCTGCGCGGCGAAGAAGGAGGCCGCAGCCGTGGCCTGGCCCAAACGGAAGGTCGAATCGAGGGCGGATCGCGGCCCTTCGAGCGGAGCTCGCGCGGTGAGCTCGAGCTCGGCCCCGAGGACCGCGAGGAGGATAAGGACGAGTTGGACCCGCCCCCTTGGTCCCGAGGTCCCGCAGTCGCTCACTACGCCTCAACCGCGCCTAACGCCGACCATCTCCGAGGTCGGCTTGGGGAGGCCGACCCTTCGGCCGCCAGGGCCGACAAGGCGCCGCGAGGACATGGCCGCCCTCCTGGACGCGTCCGGGCTCATTAGCGGGCCGAGCGAGGTCGATCTTCTACTCCTCTTGTTTGTCTCTTTCCTCCTCAGACCGCACTAACCCCACATCGTCTATAGTGGGTGTGGCGGTGGCCTTGAGTTATGGGATTTGAAGCGATGGTCGACGATATTCTTGACCTCGTGCTAGAGAGGAGCTCGCCCAGTCGCCGAGGCCGTCATGGGCGGCGAGGCCGATGTGGGAGCTGGGGCGCGGAGGCCTGGGCCTTCCACGGGCCGTTGGTGGCAACGACGTCGAGGTGGGGGAGCCCGCTGCCGCTGAGCCCCGGGACCCGGAGGTCGTGTCTCCCGAAGAGGAGGCACGGAGGAAGATCGCGGCCGCCGATGCCCGAGCCGTGATGGAGGGCATCCCCCACATCATAGTCGTGGAGTCTGATGGTGATGAGCAGGCCGCTGAAACTTCCCGCGAGGATTCTTCCGGCGCCAGCGACATCATCACCGCGACTCTCCAGGAGATCGCCGAGGTCTCCCCCCGGGCTCACGACATCACGCCGGGTCCCAGCGCCGGCCCGGCGTCAGGGGACCCCAATCCTGACGGGAGCTCGTTCGACGAGGAAGAGCCGGCTACCCCGCCGGTTGGGGAGACGAGCCCGGCCATCGTAGGTGAGCCGGGGCAGCTTCCAGGCGAAGGGGATCTGCCGGGCACCGAGGCTGCTCCAGTCGAGACCGACCTCCCGGCCGCCGACCGGTGCCCCGATTGACCCCGCGTTCGGGGACGCTGCTGCAGCCCAAGGGCCGGGTGCCGACCCGGTGTCCCCGGTTGCTCCCGTGGCCGTAGACGCCGAAGGGGTGGAGCCCCCGGGCGCAACTTCTGCCCGGGAGGAAGAAGAGCAGGAGGTGATCCTCGCTCTTGAGGCCGTCCCTCTCCAGGAGGCGGAGGTCGCCCCCCAGGGCAAAGCTCCTTCGCCCTCAGGGGACGGGGGAGCTCGGGCTCAAGCCTCCGCGCCCGATCAAGGAGAAGGGATCGAGGCGGGAGATCCCTTGCCCGTCCAGGGGAACAGGGCGAGACGGAGGACCCGCCGAGATGTTCAGCAGGGCCGGAGGCTCGGCTTTGTTGGGTAAGTACTCGACTCATGTGTTTTTATCAAAAAAACTCGATCACGACCTGAAATACCTTGTCGCGCAGGTGCTGGAGTCCACCATGAAGGACTTCCATGCCGCCACCGTGCCGCCAGAAGTTGTCGCTAATCACCAAGCCGAGCAGACGCCAAGATCGCGAGCTCGAGCGCCGGGTTGCCGAGCCGACATCTTCCGAGGCCGAGATCCGGCGGAAGGTGGAGGAGTCTGTGCCACGAGCTCCAGGAGCGCCTCGACCGGAGCGAAAGGTGCAAGGTCGGGCCTTGAAGCCACGGTGGCGACCTTGCGCGACGCCGCCCGGCGCCGAAAGGACAATCGACCAAAGAACGGAGGAGTCCAGCGACCGACAAGCGGCAAGCGAAGGTCGGAAGCTTCGCCGGCGGGTGCTCGACCTTGAGTCCGAGCTTGACTTCGGTGCGGGGCAGCTCGTCGCTCTGCGGACGAGAAGCGTCTTGGGCTCCTGTAATTTTCTTTTTCCTGTCTTTACCTTAAAAAACTTAAGGAAAACCGCCAGCTTGAACATAGAAAGAGCGTTTATCTATCTCTAAACGTTTTTGTTGTTTTGTCCGAGATGATAACGATTTGTTTGGTGTCGTGGTTCCTTGTTCGCTTACTGCCTTACGCGACTTAGCGATCAATCGTACTAGGGAGTAGCTACCTCGCGTGAGAGCTGCACGAGGTCGTGGCCACTTGGTACCCCTATAGCCGCCGCCAACGGAGGTCGTGGGCGTAGGCGAGCACGCGACCTCGTTGGCGGAGTAGAGTTCTGCGAGGACCGTGTGGCTCTTAAGTACGGTGCGTCGAAGCCGCCACCGGCCGACTTGAGCTTCGAACCGTTCGTAAGGGTGTCCTGTGCGAATCTTTGCTTGCGGCGGAGGTCTACCGCGAAAAGATGGTCGCCTTACGAGGAAGGAAGCCCTTGAGGTCGAGCTCTTGTAAATGCGGTGTTTTGCCCCGACGACCGACCTGCCCCTGACACTTTGTCTGGGTCGAGCTTAATCGTAGAATTTTTTGCGGAGGTAAAGGAGAAAGAGAGAGAGAAAGAACGAGAAGACGAGGTGACAAAATTTATTAAAAAGGTAGGCGAGTGTGGTTAGACATGGAACTTACGCAGTTGGTCGATGTTCCAAGTGCTTGCAAGTTCTAGACCATCTTCCAACGCGAGAGACGGACAAATTTCTCGGGCGTGCTGTAGAGACGACCGTGTAAGGACCTTCCCATCTCGGCGTTAGCTTGTTGGCTTTTGACAGGTCTTGGACCCGTCGCAGAACGAGATCGCCGATGTGCAAGGTCCTTGGTCGTAACGATTTAGCGGCGTGCCTGCGGAGAGCTTGCAGGTAGACCGCGGATCGCGGCAGACCCGTTCACGAAGTTGCCTCCGCGAGGTCGAGGTCGAAGGCGCCGCCTTCTGCGTCGATGCTATCGGCTAGGTTCACCCTTGGGGATCCTAGGACAACCGGCGGGTAGGACGGCTTCCGCGCCATATACTGGTGAAAGGGGTCTCACCGTAGCTCGGCTCGTCGTGGTGCGGACCGACCAGGAGGACGGGAGGTAGCTCATCCACCCAGGCCTGACCATGCCGACGAGGCTCTTAAAGACTCTCTTCTTGATTCCTTGGACGATCTGCCTGTTCGCGCTCGGCGCCCCATTGCTCGTGGGTGGGCCACGGATGCGAAGCATATCTTGGTCCCGACCTCCTCGCAATAAGCCTGAAACACCTCGCTTGTGAACTGAGTGCCGTTGTCGGTAATGAGGCGACTTAACGCCAAAGCGGGTTACTACATTATTGCGGAAGAACCTTTTAGCCGCTGTGTCGAGATGGTTGATATAGGCTCGGCCTCGATCCATTTAGTGAAGGTGTCGATTGCGACGAACAGTATTTACAACCCCTCCTTCCCTAGGAAATGGACCGAGTATGTCGATGCCCCAAACCGAGAACGGCCAGGTTAGCGGCATGGTCTGCAGCGTATGCTTGGTGGTGGACCTTCCGAGCATGGAATCGGGCAAGATCGGCAGAGGTTACTATGGAGCGCTGCGTCGGCCAGAGCCGCTTGGCCAAGAGTAACCTAACTAAGGCTTTGCTCACCAAGGTCCTGAAGGGCGAGTGAGCTCCACACATTCCGTCGTGGATATCCCCGAGGAGATATTTGCCTTCCTCTTGGGTGATGCATTTGGAGAGGACTCCAAGTGCACCTTTGCGATATAAGAGTCCTTCGACCAATTTGTAGGTCGAGGAGCGTCTTATGAGCCGGGATTTCTCGGCTTCCTCCTCGGGCAAAGGTCCTCGTGAGCGAGATATCGATGAATGGCGTCATCCAACTCGCGTCTGCCGAGGAAGGAGACGGTACCACCCGTCTCGGTTCCCTCCTCCTTGGTGGGTATGGAGGGCTTGTAAAGGTGCTCGACGAGCACCGCCGAAGCGGGAAGGTGGGCGGAACCGACCTTCGATAGATGGTCGGCCAGGGCATTGTCCTTCCGGGAATGTACAAGACCTCGAAGTTTCAAGTACTTCTCCATCTTCCTTACTTCAGCCAGGTAAAGCGCCATTGAGTCATCGAACACCGATACTCCTTGTTAACCTGGTTGACGACCACCGCGAGTCGCCCTTCGCGATTAGTCGTTGGACTCGAGCGCTTTGCATGCCCGGCCCGCTAGCGCACTTCAGATTCTGCCGCATTGTTTGTTGCGCCGAAATGTAGTTGGAGGGCGTACTGGATCCGCTCCCCCTGAGGGGATTCGAGGACCACTCCAGCCCCCGAGCAATCGTAAGCTCGGGATCCGTCGAAGTGCATGACCCAGCGACCGTGCTCTGACCGTTGGGTTCGGGCTCGGGCGGGCGGGGTTTGTCCATTCGCCAGGAAGTCCGCTAGAACCTGAGACTTGATCGCGGTTCTGGCCGAGAATTCGATCTCGAATTCGGCGAGCTCCATGGCCCATTTCGCGATTCGTCCGCTTGCGTCTCGATTCCCGAGAATTTCTCTAAGCGGGAAGTTGGTCGGGACTTGGATTTTGTGGGCCTGGAAGTAGTGTCTTAACTTCTTCGAGGCCACGAGGAGCGCATAAAGGAGCTTCTGGACCTCGGGGTAACGCTCCTTTGGTCCGTGCAAGACTTTCGCCGACGTAGTAGATCGGGCGCCGCACCCGTCCCGTTTCTACCGTTATGACGGCGCTTACCGTGCCTGGGTGTGGCGGCCAGGTAGAGTAAGAGAACCTCTCCGATCTCGGCGTGGTCAAGACCGGGGCCTTGACAAATATAGCTTTAATTCTTTGAAGGAGCGGTGCCTTCCTCTGTCCAAGCGAAACCGTCGTGCTTCCGAGCGCCTTGAAGAAAGCGAGCCGCGTTCCCCGAGCCGCGAGATGAAGCGACTTAGGGCCGCCATCCTTCCGGTCAGGGATTGCACCTCCCGCGTACAAGCGGGTGGCCGCATGTTCTCGATGGCCTCTATCTTCTCAGGGTTGGCTCCGATTCCTTGCGGACCGATCATGTAGCCGAGTACTTTGCCAGCCTTGACCCCGAACACACATTTTTCAGGGTTCAACTTTATTCGATGTTTATTGAGGTTATGGAAAGTCTCCTCTAGATCGGATACATGGTCCGAGGCCATCTTGCTCTTGACGACTATGTCGTCTACATACACTTCCAGGTTCCGACCTATTTGGTCCGAGAAGGTTTTCTGCATGAGGCGCTGGAAGGTCGCTCCAGCGTTCCTTAGACCGAAGGACATGGTCGTGTAGCAGAATGTGCCAAACGGCGTGATGAAGGAAGTTTTCTCCTCGTCGTCGGGCGATATGCCGATCTGGTGATAGCCTGAGTAGGCGCCCGTAGCTCATCGCCTCGGGCGGCCGTTGCGTCGACCAACCGGTCTATCCGAGGTAGCGGGAAATTGTCCTTCGCACGCCGGCATTCAGCCCGTGTGATCGACACACATGCGCCACTTGCCCCCTTTTTCATCCACGATAACCGGGTTGGCCAACCAATCGGAATGGTCGACCTCCCGTATGAAACCGGCTTTGAGGAGCTTGTCCGGCCTTCCTCTCGATGATGGCTTGCTTCTCGGGAGAAGCGCTGAGCTTCTGCGCCGCAGGCTTTTGTCGTGCCGAATCGCTAGCCTGTGCTCGACGACCTCCTTGGGACTCGGGCATGTCGGACGGTTCCCGAGCGAACGTGTCCGCACTTCTCCGAGGAAGGTCACGAGCTCGAGTTCCTATTTAGGGTCCAGGGAAGCCCCCACGTGTACGACCTTGCTTGGCTCGGCGTCGCCGCACTGGATGGCCTTAGTTTCTCCTCCGGCCTGGAGGGTAGCCCTGGCCGGAACTCCTCGGCTCTTGGTCAGTCCGCTACCGGGCAGCTGCCCGACCATGTCTAGAGCCTTCTCATCGCAGCTTAGGGCCGCCGGGCTTCCTTTGACCGTGATCACGCCACGGCCGGGACCTTCAAGCATTGGTACCGTGATGAGTGGCGACCATGAATTTGGCGCGCCGCCCAGGATGGCGTTATGTAAGCCGACTAAGTCGACTACTTTAACGTGATCGATTCCGTTCGGAAGTTGCTCGGATTGCCGAACGTTCTTGGCGGGACGATCTGGCCGAGCGGCCTGACCGACGCTCCGCACTATTCCGTAGAACGGGACCACCAAGCTTTTGATCTTGGAGCGAGGATTTGCATCTCGTCCAAGACCTTGGCGGATATCAGGTCCAGGGAGCTCCCGCAATCCACAAGGACCCGACCTCCCGCGGTGTTGCAGATCGTTGGGTTAACGACCACCGGAAGCCTTTGGGGTTTTGTCAACCCCAGGGGCGCCGTCCCTGGAGAAGTTGATCGGCAGCTCGGACCACTTGAGCTTTGGACAGAGGCTTCCCCTGAGTGACACGAAGCACCTCGCGGGCGGCCTCCTTTAGCTCCCGACGTGACCCATAGGCGGCGGAGCCCCCGAATATCACGGCGATGTGATTTCTCGGCTCCTGGTACTCCATGTCCGTGTCTTCCTCCTCGGCGGGCTTCTTGCCCTTGACGTCTCCCTCCTGCTCTGGGAGCGTAGGCATGGGACCCTTGCCGCCAGAGAATTGCTCCAGCGGGAGGCCCATGTCCTGCAATTCCGCAGTCGTGCCCGTGCGCCTGGTGGAGCGGGCAAAAATAGGCGCTAGCCCGTCCGCGTTGGTCGCCGCGGACTAGGTCGTCCCGGGTTTGCTCGCGGCTCACTGAGCCGGCCGGCCTTCCTTCGCGGCCCCTCCTTTATACGATTGCGAGGTTGGCCGTTGTCGTTCGATGGCCGCCACCACGTGGGAGACGGAGGGTTTTTTCTTTTTTTTGATTTTTTTCTCGATCGAGCTCACGCTCTTTCGGCTTGACGCCCCTTCGAGCCCGGGCTGAGGGGGCAGCTTTCCCTCGTCCAGCAGCTTCTTCCATTGGACGGCCTCGTCCGCGTTGGCATAACGGTCAGCCATGCGGAACAGCTCGTTGGCTGTGATGTCCGGGTGAATTTCGAGGTCCTGAGTGAAGCGTACGTCTCGGACCCCGAACTTGAAAGCCCGGACGACCGCCTCATCCGAGATGCTCGGGATGGAATTGCGCACTTGCATGAAGCGCCGACGAATCGCGCAGGTCTCGCCCTCCGCCTCAGACGACGCTCAAGGTCGCGCTCCTTCCCGGGCGGGCGTGCGACTCCGGAAGTTAGCTCGAGAGTGCCGCCACCGGGCCCAGGACCGGATCGAGTTTTCCTTCTCGTTGAATAGCCACGCCCGAGCCGCCCGCCCAGGATCAGGCGTAAAGTTAGCCATGACCCTTTCATCACCCCCCGGCTAGAATGGCCGTGGTGTAGATCGAGAGGAACTCGTCGGGTTACGAGTCCCGTCGAATCTCGATGTGACCCGGCTTGAACCTTGTCGGCCAGGTCACACGTCAGAAGCGACGCGTTAACGCCCGCACCCAAAACGGATCGCCGGGACGGCCGCCATTTAGCGCGCGGTCGGGCGATCCCCACCACCGAGCCCGAGGTTAGTGGGCCCAGCGAGAGAATATCTCCCTACGCCTGTAGGATGGAGAGTGGCCCAAGAGGAATGTTTGGCCCGGTTACGCCTGTGGCTCACATTCCGCTGTCCCGAGGAGCCCCGGAATTGCTCGGTGCCCTCCCGAGCCGGCCGCGCCGCCGGCCACTCTGAGTGCGCTGCGTGAGTCGTCGGTGGAGGCGCTGACGCCCGGCGGCGGCGTTCGAGGAATTGCTCTGGCGTCCCTTTCTCGGGAGGCTTCCGCCGCTTTATGTCTGCGGCGATTTCCTCGAGGTCGTCACACGGCCGCGCCCATGGCTTCTAGGTCGACTGCCAGAAACTCTCCGAGGTTGCGTACCACCGCGGCCAGGGCTTGAAGGCGTTCCTCGCTCGGGAACGCGGGGTGACGAGCTCGTTCGTCGCCGCGAACTCGAGTCCCGTCTGGCGTGGAAATTCTCACGGACTTCGGCCCGGGTCTTATCGGTCAGGCCACCTCGGACTTGCCGGCATAAGCTGGCCAGCGTCCGATTCAGAGATGCCTGCAGGTGCTCTTTGGCCGCCTCGTAGCGGTCAAGACGCGCTTCGGCCGGGGATTTGCTCCCGACATTTCGATCCTCCTCCGCAACGAAGACGTTACGGGATTGGACGGATCGCGAGGGGGACATCACGGTGTCTCCGCTGGCGATCCCTGGTCGAGCTCGAAAAGGTCCGGGATGTCCGGACCATCGTGAGCCCGCCATACTCGCCGTCCGAGAGGCGCCGAGCCGAGCGAAAGAATCGCTCCGGCGGCGGTTTCATGAGAAGCTCCGAACCGCCGTGATTCCCAAGGCCGGCGACGTTAGCGGCCCCATTGCCGAAGAATCGCTTGTCTTCTTCCTCAATTCCGGGCGCCGAGGCCTGGCGATCTTGGGAATTTGTCATCCTCCGGATTCCTCACGAAGGAAAGTCGGTCCCCACGACGGCGCCCGGTATCGGACGATTGGGGAGCAGGCCCCGCCGAGCTTACTTGTTGGTGGAGGGACCAATCGTGACCCCTTCTCACGCGAGGGATTACTCAAAGGGATGACTCACCGGACTTCAACGAGCGTGGACACAAAGAGCTTTACCCTGGTTCGGGCCTCTCAAGAAAGAGATAATAGCCCTACTCCAGCTAGTGTATGTTCTTGCAATGTATCTGAGCGTATGTCTCTTGTCTTACAGCCCGTCTGTCTGTGTTGTGTGTCCCTCTTATGATGGGGACGCTTTTTATAGCTTACAAAGGATCGAACTCCATGACCCCACTACCCGCACGTTTGGACCTCGTCCAAACGTGGCAACTGGTGGATCCTATCTTTCCGCCACGCTCCCACGGGAAACGTAACGGGCTAACGGAAGTTACGCTCGGGTGGTTATTCTCACCGACCCCGAGACCACGTAAGGTCGGCCGATGGCCGGCACCGAGCTCGGACATCTTACCCGAGCCCGAGCTCGGAATCGACTGGAATACGTGGCATTCTAGGTCCCACTGAGCCCGAACTTCGAATCGCCGGAATGCGTAGCCTTCCAGGTTCTGAGTAGACCGCCCAGGGTAACGACCTCCTGGTGGCTCGGGCGGGAGCGAGCTTGGTCGTTGGTGGCATCCGAGGTAATTTATGGAAATTACCCGACCCCCCGACAATATTATAATAAAAATTAGTGGTTAAAGTTATGTTTTGAATACCATGTCGATATTCAAAACGTCAGCTTTTTAAGAACGGAGGGAGTATACGTGATAGGCCAAAAAAAAAAAAAAATAGTGGCATTCGTGAAAAATAGACCGCAACTGATGGTGTAAACTAACATTTTCCTTTATTTATTGGAGCCTTTGGATCTAGATCCATTGATCCAATCAATTTGCCATCTCTTCCCACCACCCTCCTTTTTGTAGGCCCCCAAGTTGAGTGCTCACAAACCAAAAAAACACTCGAGTGTTACTTAGCCATTCTCTTATTTATTTATACTCGGCAAGCATGTTGCACTCACATAAACGTATATATGTAGGTACACTCAACTTGAACAGTAGTACTCCGTACATGAAAATAAACAGATACAAACCGACCCATCCCTCCTGCAAATTGAAGACTCCTCCCAAATCACATCAGACGGACGTACGGACGCGCTCAAGACGAAACAGTGAAGACGTACTCGATCGGTCGGTGTGTCGTAAAACGTCATGGCGAGCACTGGAAACCCGCGGGGAAGCCCTGCGCCCTGAGCTGCTCGTAGAACATGTTGATGAACTCCTCCGCCCTGTAGTCCACGTCAAGCTCGTCCACCTCCTCTTCCTCCTCCACCGTCTCCTCCGTCGCCGGCGGCGGTGACCCATATGGGGCTCGAAGGGATCCAAAGCAGGAAGAGACGGCGGCGCCGGCGGCCGCAACGAGTTTCAGCCGTGACCGTAGCCTCTTCGCCACGAGGAAAGCAGGGCTAGGGCTGTTGCTGCACGAGAACTCGTGCTCTATTAACGCGCGAGGCCACGTCGGGGCCAGGTGCTCACTGCCCTTGCCGTGATGATTGATCAGTGCGAGGGTTTTCCTCGCCACCCTGCCCAGGAGCCGGCGCCGCTTCATGAAGAGGTACTTGAGGTAGTCGCCGGCGAGGGCGAGGAGGCCGTACAACCGCCTCGTCGCTGCGGAGCTGGAGCGCCGGCGCCGAGCCTCCATGCGGCCGTACGTGCCGGTAAGGTGATGATGTACGTACTAGCTAGCTTGCTACAGTTTCTCTGAGCCTTAGCCTACATGTGTAAGTGTGATAACTTGAGGAATCTATGTCCCTGGACTGTACTTGGTCAAGTTGGATGGCCTTTTATAGCTAACCGGGTAGAGAGAGAGAGAGAGAGAGTCCTGACAGTGACCACATATTGGTAGGGTGTATTCAGATGAAAGTCATGGGTGCCACAAGGGAGGGGTTGCATAATTTCGGGACAAGAAAGGTTTGGTGAATCTGAGAAGCAAGCAGTGCGAGCTAGCTGGCTGGCTGGCCACAAGTTACATAGTACTAGCTTAGCTTGTTTGTGGTGGTGCATGACACATTGACACGCTCACATTGGCTTTCATTCATCCAATTATCAAATTCTATAAAGAAAATAACCCGGCTAACGACATTAATTAATTGATCACGGCCTCTGCACAGTGCAACTGTGCAAGTGCTGAAAATCTCGTCACACGCACTCAGCTTCCTATTTCTATCTTGTGATGAAATTTTATCTAAACCGTACCAAACAAGGATAAAAATAACAAAATGAATGTCGTTTAATTCTAGAAGAAGAAGAAGAAAGGATGGCGGAAATTAAACAAGGCAGGACACACACGGTTGGTTTTCTTTCAAGGAAAAGACGTACGGTGAAACCGGGGCTTGGCCATCAAGATTACGAGTATGTGCAACTGCGCGCATCAGTTTTCATGCCCAAGCAAAACACACTTGTCAGCAGACACGATACCGCTGCATGCCGAAATTAAAATACTTCTACCCTTGATCGCATAGACATTAATTCTTCGTGATGTCCCGGCCACAGCCAGCCGCGCCCATTTGCATGCATGGGATGAGTTACTTGAGGAGAAGATGCTGGAGAACAGCCTGAAGACCAGGAGCGAGCTCGCATAAAAGCATCCATGCAGCTGTGCATGTTGCTACGCTTTGCTTGATTTCACCGCAATCCAAAGCTAAATTACGCGCTATATGTACATAGATCGATGCTTTAATTTTCCCCTCTCCGTGTGTCGTGTTCTTCCCTACACCTTACTCGATCGTGTAATTCTGGAGTTGTGGCTAGCTTGTAACATATGCGCATCCTCATCCGCAACGATACGTACCATCGATAATTATAACGTGTGAGTAGTGCTTCTGTAATTTCATTTCCGGTATAAGTTTTATAAATTTTAAAGTAAGTGAATGGATAATTAATTACTATTTATCTTTTATTTATGTTTTAATATTTGTGCAATTTTTAAAGAGAAATGCACTTCTCTTAACGTGTGGTGACACGCTGACTAGCTAGCCACTTGATTGAATGCAAGAGGACGATTTGTTTTTGTAAACTAGCCACTTGATTGAACGCAAAAGGACGATTTGTTTTGTAAACTAGCGGAGTTGTCCATGTAATTGTACGGCCAGTTTTAAAAGTATAATTGCCATTTGCTATATAACTCTAACGCCAATATATATAGTGTGTATATAGTATAATTAACTGGGGACAGATGCTTATATGCATTAATTGGGATGCCATAATGTCTAAGTATTAAGATTTAAATTAAACAAGTATTTTCTCTATATATTGCATGCGAAAAAGTTTATT
The DNA here is from genome assembly GCA_036346355.1 of Rhipidocladum racemiflorum. Classification (NCBI taxonomy): domain Eukaryota; kingdom Viridiplantae; phylum Streptophyta; class Magnoliopsida; order Poales; family Poaceae; genus Rhipidocladum; species Rhipidocladum racemiflorum. Next base: position 26,349,080 of record CM070572.1, read on the forward strand.
TTTTTTTTTGAATACCGAGTTTAACTAGTTTCCTAACTAGTTCAAACAAGTTTAAACTAAAACTCAAACTCGAGTTGTCTTTTTTATGCTAGTTTGATTGTAGGTATGTGTTGATTATATATATAAATTAATCAGCATAGCATGAGATCTAAATTTGTTCAAAAATTATTGGTTTCGAGTATATTTTCAAATGTATGTGTTTCATTTCAATTGTTATAGATGGGTATATAACATATAATTAATTTTTTTTTGAAAAATATATTCGAATTTAGCTAGAATTTGCATATATATTTGAAATCATCGTGCCCTAACAAAATTATATGTGTGGACCCTTCACCTTTTTTTCTCAATTAATGAGAGGCTTTCTAGGATTTTTTTTATGTATTAATGTGGGATCTCTAACCTTATAGCAAATAATGTGTCTTTTTAATTCCACCGGTTGTTATTTATATATGGATATAGATTTTACTTATAGTACACATTAAAAAATTAATAGTTACAGTTTTACATGGAAAATCGTAAACAATAAATAATAACATTATTGTAAGAGAGATTCGATAATGCGGCCGAGCGAGCAGCTCGGTTGGCTTGCTGCGCCTGGGAGCGAGCAGCCCGCCCGGGTTCGAGCGTTGGTCTCGCCCGGGCGCGCGTCAGTCGGGGCAGCGCGTGGGTGTGTGTGCGCGTGTGTGGAGTGTGTGTGCGTTTGTAGCCCGGCTGTTGTTGTTCTTCTTCTATAGTGATTGTCAGAGCTCCTGGCCAGAAAATTCGAAAAAAAATAGAGATTCGATAATCGATACATATGCTCTTATACGGTGGAGAATTCGATATGCTCTAGCAGACACATCAACATAATTTTGATGTATCCATTGCACTTCCAGTGCATGTGTTTTAGCCAGCAGGGAGGGCCCGGTAAGGTTAGGGATAAATAAAAATAGTTTTAAGAGGACGGATCAATACATGATCAACGATGTTACGTAGTGCACGCACAGAGCAGCGTACACAAGTAATTAAGCAGAAGTACATTTATTTGTAAGAGACAAATTATTTGTAAAAACTACGTTGAATAGTCTATTAGAGCACGTACTTGGAAGTTGGAATAACGATACCAACTTTCTTGACATATAGCATAGAGAGTGAGTGCCACGGCAGTTGAAGGTAACATGGTAACACCTCAAAACGTACCCCACTCCAATGCCTAATAGCTTCATAGTAAAGCCCATAAAATCGGAAGCGAAACAACGCAACATCTACCATTCCAATGCATAATAACTTTGAGATAAATCTCCAGAATCTAAAACAAACTAGATGGGTTGGCATGGCGCACGCTGCGTTGGCCGTAACATGTTTAACGCTAAAAATCGGGTGAAGTGTCTAGGTGCTTTTTTAAAAAAAGAGAGACTAATATGTAATTTTAAAACGTTTTATCTGCTGTCCAAAAAAACACGTGATAAAAATAAAAATCGGATGTTCCGGAGGTGCCATGAAAAAAATATCCTAATATGTCATTGCGCAAAATTTTAGGATGGCCTACCGCCAAAGAAAGAGCCACTATGTAATTTTGGAGAGCTTTCGGAACTAATATGTAATTGTAGAAAATTTCAGGTGGCTATTTAGCAAAAGCTACGTACATGCTAAAAATAAATTTTGGAGTTTGTGGGTCTGATCGGGAAAAAAAAGACTAATATGTAATTAACTAAACAAAATTCAGGAGTTCTGGGGTCCCCTACAAAAAAAATGGAGTAATTTCTTTTTGCACAACATAAAAACTCAGGGGTTACGGAACCTGAGCGCAAGAAAGGACTAATATGTAGCTTTAGAAACTTTTGGGTGACTTAAAAAAACGCGTGAAAAAAATAAATTTTCAGTACTTTTGGGGTCCTTTGCACAAAAAATAGACTAAAATGTAATTTCTAAAAAGTTCAGGTGGCTTTTCACCAAAAAAAACGTGTCACACGAACCTGAGCGCAAAAAAGGACTAATATGTAGCTTTAGAAACTTTTGGGTGACTTAAAAAAAACACGTGAAAAAAATAATTTTTCAGTACTTTTGGGGTCCTTTGCACAAAAAATAGACTAAAATGTAATTTCTAAAAAGTTCAGGTGGCTTTTCACAAAAAAACGTGTCACACGTGTTGCACCCGTGACCGCGTGCTCAGGAGCGCAATGCAAGTGCAGGCGCGAGCGGGGCTCGAAGCCTTGACCGCGTGCTCAGGAGCGACGACCTTTACCGCTGCGCTACGCATGCGGACATGATGGAGCAGTGGGAGAAATTATTCAAATCATACTGACGGAGGAGCTGAGCGACGCGGTGTGGTGTGCTTTGAAGTGAGCACTTTACCCCGAAACAACGTGGCGCGTATGGAGACCGAAAAATCCATGGGCTACAATATACGGAGTATATACTATGCCTCTTTTCAATGCTCTTATAAAGGAATTGTTTCGAACTAAGGCCTTGTTTTGTTTTGTTTTTTCTTTTTCACCGATTTAAAAGCCAAATGTTAAACAAATGGATGCTTTTTTATCTAAATCTTTTCAAAAGCTATAAGTCTCTATATAATTAAAAGCCAAAAACTACAAAAAAAAGATGCTTTTTTTTGCTCATTGAGGGTTGGTTTTAGACTACTGCTATTAAAGTTAGAGTAAAATTACACATATCTAACGTGTATAAAAACTGATTGCTTCTAAGCTGTTTAAACTACAAGCTGAAAAAACTAAACCTAAATAAATATGATGTAAATCTACACGAATTAGTTGAAGCGGTCATGGCATGGCTTGGAGCATCATCAGCGAAGGGGAGCGTATATAGAAAGCATATTTTGCACTCCCAGGTGTATGTACTCCCTACCTCTACTAGGTTAAAAACAACTTCCTAATCAGGAGAAATCAGTTAACAACTTCCATTTATGGAATATGCTTCCACCTATGTAACATCAGTTAATATACAGGAAGTAGAGAGTACATACTCCCGGTAGTACGCTTTTATTTCTCTCTCTCTCTCTCTCTCTCTCTCTCTCTCTCTCTCTCTATATATATATATATATATATATATATATATATATATATATATATATATATATATATATATATATATATATATATATATATATATAGGAAAATATACTTACTCCCTGAGTAATTACTCCCATCTTTGAAATACCACCCAAACGTACTTGAAATACTCCTTTATCAGTTTGGATACACTCATATACTAATTATAAGATATTCCAATGAGATCCACATGAAAAAATTGCAAGGGAGTACATAGTTTTTAGCATATTTTGCAAATACCTTCATATACGCATATAAAAAGAAGTATGTCTAAAAAGTGTACATACCACCTCTGAAAAAATGTAGATACCACCTAGATGATCTTATATACTTATATACTACACGTACATACCCTATGTTGCGCGAGATACTCTCTACGTTGTGAGATACGGCATAGGGAGTAATTACTCCCGGGAGTAGAAAAGAGGTTTCCTATATATATATATATATATATATATATATATATATATATATAGAGAGAGAGAGAGAGAGGATGGCTAGTGTACTATCGATAGCACGGATCCTCCGTGCTATAGGGTTGTGTTTGCAAAATTCGAAGACGAAACTATTGATCCGAACCGTGCATTCTATTCATCTCATTGAAATCTCACTATCCACCAAATTTTATATTTTTTGAATTTTTTCTCCTATTTATTTTGTATTTTCAAAAACCAGCTTCATTGGACGCCCCACAACTAATTAGATCGTGGATTTTGAAAAATACAAAATAAATAGGAGAAAAAGTTCAAAAAATATAAAATTTTGTGGGTAGTGAGATTTCAATGAGATGAATAGAATGCACGGTTCGGATCAATAGTTTCGTCTTCGAATTTTGCAAACACAACCCTATAGCACGGAGGATCTGTGCTATCGATAGTACACTAGCTATCCTCTCTCTCTCTCTCTCTCTCTCTCTCTATATATATATATATATATATATATATATATATATATATATAGGAAGCCTTTTCTGTACTCTTGGAAGTACGTACTCCCACCTTCAGTATACCACTTAAACGAATGTGTTATACTCATTTATCATTTTCAGTATACTCTAATAATAATTCTAAGATACTACAATGCGATATTGTTGAAAAAAATTCATTGAAGTCCTTTATTTTTTGTTGTATACCCTTTTTCATATATAAAAAGAGTATATAAACAAATTATGCTACAAAGGGTGGACTTTGATGAAATTTTTCGTGGAGCTCACTTTGAAGTATCTTATAATCAGTATTAGAGTATACTCAAAATGATAAAGAAGTATAATAACATCATTTAAGCGGTATACTGACAATGGGAGTACGTACTCCCAGGGGTACGGAACCATTTTCCTATATATATATATATATATATATATATATATATATATAAATACTTTTTACTCCCAGGAGTAATTACTCTCACCTCTGAAATATCACCCAAGTGAGCTTGAAATACTCTTTTATCACTTTGGATACACTCATGTACTAATCATAAGATATCTAATGTGATCCACATAAAAAAAATTGCAAGAGAGTATATAGTTTTTAGCGTATTTTACAAATACCTTCATATATGCACATAAAAAGGAGTATGTCTAAAAAATGTACATACCATCTCTGAAAAATTGTAAATACCACATAGATAATCTTATGTACTTGTATATTACACTTTCATACCATCCGTTATACGAGATATTCCCTACGTTGTGAGATACGATATAGGAAGTAACTACTCTGAGAGTAGAAAAGAGGCTTCCTATACACACACACACATATTTGTCTTAAAAATATTTTTATAATACTATAATATTTTAGATTTTATAAATATATAATAATTGTAATAAGTGGTCAAATTTATATTACGGGAACAGTGTTAATGTTTAAAATGACTTCCTTTACCTACCGGTGGGAGTATATAAATAGAATTGATTTGCTGTACATTTTTCTATTAGTACGCTTTCCTTTCGTGTTTTAGTCTCCATATGCATCGAGACATCGGAGATCCTTGGGTAACTATTACTAATCAAGTGTAGTGATATTATCCGTGACATGTACATCCGATAAATATTTCGCATTTGTGTGGTTTTTTTTATTGTAGTCTAATTCAAACTCGTTTTATTATAAGTTGTTTATTATTTAGATAAATATATACAATTATAATGTGGATCCATAAAATATATGCTCTAGATCGTTCTTGTCGGCGTTTCGAGTACCGGCAATACGATTTGTAAGTCTAGGGGGTTGCGCGCTCCATCTCCTTGATGGTTGACTCAGGGAGCCCAAGGTGTATACTGGTTCGGGTCGAATGTCCCTAATCCAGTTCGTGTGGGGTTCTGTATTGCTTTCGATCGTGAGGTATACAAGTGTTTCTGTCCTTGAGAGGAAGATGGGTTCTACATACTACCCTTCTTACTCCCCTTGGTTTTAATTGATCGGTCTGTCTCTCCTTGTCTGAGGGTACTGCCTCCCTTTATATAGCTGGAGGGGGCAGATGACATGGAAGTTTGGAAAGAAAAAAGGTGGGGTGTCCCACGTCTTGGAGTCTGGTCTCCCGTCTTGTCGTCTGACCGGCCACAGCCTGCCCTGCGTCCGGTCGGAGCCTGTCCTTGGCTTGACTGGGGCGGTGACGCGTTGCTCCGTCCGCCCGTCAGGTGCTGACGCCATAGCGTTTGACCCTGGCGTTTCTTCGGGAGGGGGCGTGCTCTTTGATGGTGTGTCAGGACGATGGGACCGGTGCTTGACTTTGTGCGGTCCTCCTGACACCTCGGGAAGGAGCCGCCTACCCCAGTGCGGTCGTTTCGAGACGTCACGCTCGTGGGGTAGGTGGCCAACCCCCAGCACGTGTCATCGTTGCAACTGCTGGGGGCGTGGAGTGTTCCGACCGAGAAGGGGTCGGAGCTCGTCTGGTCGCCCGACCGAAGGGTCGGAGTGACCCCGAGCTAGCCTCGGTCGGGTACAGTCGCCTCCGTGGCCTGCGGGGCCTTCGGTCGGTGCTGGGCCTCAAAGGCAGCCCGTTCGTCGTTCCGGGCTGCTGGGGATACCCAGGGTATGTGTACTCGTCAGTTCTCTTCTTCCGATTAATATAAAAATTTCTAGGAATTTTTTTTTTGTGATTTATGAATTATTACAGGGATTTTTATCCTGCAAAGTGAAGGAGATACTTTAAATCTCACAGTTATTTTTAGATATATAGATGCAGAGCACTTAAGCTAGATATGATGGTAGAATCATATATAAGAAATGTCCCACTGGGAAAAAAGAAAGAAAGAAAGCATATTGTGGAAGTGAGTGTTGCAGCATGAAAAATCAGATCATTTAGGAACTACTAGCCTCCGTACGATGGGGAGCTTTCTATGGTTCACTTTGTTCGGTCGTTCGATCTCACATAAGGCTATCTCCAATGGTTGGGGAGCTAGTGGAGGTGCTACCACGTCAGCTAGCACCTCCACTAGCTCCCACCCTTTTCAATGGTGGAGGTGGGAGAGAGGTGTTAGTGTAGGATCCACATCTTACTAGCACCTCCACTAGCTCCTACCCATTCAATGATGAGGCGGTATATAGGCGGTAGTAGCGGGTCCGAAATATTTATATGCGTTTTTTATTCTTAGTTAAATCTATTTTTTATTTATTACATTATGTGAAATATAACTTGTCGGCGTACTAGCCAACAGGCACCTCCGAGACGGGTGCTTATGAGGTTTCGACAGGGGCTTTCGGGGCAATCGCCTCGGAATGGAAGACGGTGACGATCGGGGCACCGGGAGACTCAAGCTAACGGGGGGGACGCAAAGAGTTTTTACCCAGGTTCAGGCCCTCCGAAGAGTAATAGACCTAGTCCTACCTTTCTTCGTATTGCCTGCGTTCTTGCTGGAAAGGATGGAAAACTACTAACAATGAGTCCAACCCCTTCTCCCATGCACCCCGGCTCCCTTTTATACTCGGGCTGACGGGGGCGCATGGGAGGCTTGCACTGCCAGCCCCCCATCATTACACTGCTACGCGCGTATTTAATGCGCCCGTCACTATTCTTATGTCACATTAATGTCTGCCGCATCTGTCACAATCCTGCCTTGGGCCCCATGTCCACCAACGCCGCCCGTTACGTCACGGGGTGAGGTGCAGTCTTGACGTCTCCCAAAGCCATGATGCGCCTGGGGAAGGCGCGCCGCCACGCTGCAGCTCCCACGCTTCCACATTTAATGCGCACGATTCGCATTTAATGTCCCTGATCTCGACAGGACTATCCCGGGGATGGTGCGCCAAAGGCCAGGATCAGACGCCACGTGCTCATCGGGCGACCACCGCTGGGCATCTCGCGCTGGCTCAGACGCCACGCGGTCCGCTGGGCGATCTCGCTGTCGCCAGCCGCCTGGCTCAGACGCCACGTGTCATTGGGCGCCCATCGCATCGCCGCCGCCTGGCTCAGACGCCACGTGTCCGCTGGCGATCACCTTGCCGGTCGCCCAGGCCTGGCTCAGACGCCACGTGTCGTGGGCGACCACCGTATGGGTTTTCCTCTTGCCGTGGCAGTGGGCCCAAGCACGCCCTGGCTGCCACTTGACTCCTTTTTTAGCGCGGGGGAGCGGGTACCTTGGTGTAGAATACGCCGACAGTAGCCCCCAGGCCCACCTAGGAGCGCTTTTTGGTCTTCTGCTCTTCTTCTTCTTTAATTGGCGGCTTGTGAACTGCTCCGGCTCCTGGGTGGGACCCTTCAAAGGTCCGCGCGCCTTGCAAAAAAGATCTTCCGGCTTCTCCGATTCCCGAGCGGTTTGCGCGGTTACTTCCTCCTTGTAACCGCCGCACGTTCCTTGGGATGCGCCCCATTTATGAGGCTCTTAAACTTCCTCTTTTTCGAATCGCCGCGCCTTTTCGGTTTTCCCGCCGGTTCGCCTTCCGCGGCCTTATAAAAGGCCGATCGAAGGGGGAGTAGTTCTTCCCCCTTTCAACTCTCCGCATTCCACCTCTTTCAGACGTTTCAGGCTTCCTTGCTTTATCCCCTTTGCGGTTGCGCTTCGAAATCCCTATCCTCCCGATGGCTCCGGTGCTTCCTTCTTCGATCATTGAGGAGGAGAGGGCCGCTAGGTTCTCCCAGAACATCACCGGGGGCGCCCTTCGCCTCCGCGCCGGGACTGTCGAGCCCCACTGTCGGCCTGGGGAAGTGGTTTTCTTTGGGTGGCAGCTCCTTGCCGGCCTACCGCCGGTCTCGACTTTATCTTTCTGTTCTCAACTTCTACGCCATCCACCACATTCACCTTCCTCCCAACTCTGTTATCCTCCTTTCTGCCTTTGCTCACTTCTGCGAGATGTTCGTGGGAGTGCTGCCCAACCTTCTTCTTTTTCGCTTCTTCTATACCCTTCGCCGCGCAAGCGGTACTCGCCGGCTTCCTGTCACACCGCGGCTCGCGACGGAGCGTTAGCGCGCTATATCCCATTGGACCGCCGGTCCAATCGAGGGATTGGCGCAGAGTGGTCAGACGCCGAGGACGACAATGCATTGAAGTGTCGGATCTTCCGCCCACCGGGTCGCAGAACCCAACTGGGGCTCCGAGCGATGCGCCCGAAGCTCCAGCGATGCTGGCCGCGTGGACTGATTGCGGACGGCGGGCCTGACGGGGGCCATGGTAATCCGGGATTTTATTACCCGGAGGCTGTGCCCCCTGCGCCGCCGCGTCCGCCCAGCCTGGCAGTACATGGGCGTGGGCGATGGGACCCGGAGTATCCCCGGAGGTAACCTGCTCCGCTCTGCGTCATTCCTTGTTACTTCTATTTCTCTTCTGGCAAAACCTGATTCTTACAGCGTTTCTTTGCTCCTGCGATTTCTTTTCCTTCTCGTGCCGACAGCCGCCGGGAATTTGGCTGATGACGTGATCGACCGATGGATGCTGCAACTGGGCCTATCCGGCCCTGTCCCGCCGTTTCCGGCGGGTGCGGTCCCGCTTTGCCGGCTGTCCCCCGGGGAGCGCGCGGCAATAATCCGCGCCCTGCCCTCGATGGACGCCATGGGCTCGCCCGTCGTGACACGCCAGGCGCCCTTAACGATCCGGGATCCTCCTCCCGCGGGCGGTCAGGGGAGGGGCGACCGAGTGAGGCGCAGGCGCCCGGACGATGACGACGGATCCGCCCACGCTTCCCAGAGGCCCCGCCTCCTGGGCCCGGCCGGGACGGGGACTTCCACGTCGGCCGCGGGGGCTTCCACGTCGGCCGCGGCTGCCGATTCGCGACAGCGGGTTCCTCCGTGGTGGCGGGGGCTCGTCGGCCGGCGGTCGCCCACCTCGCCCTGTCGGGCGCGACGCTGAACCCTCCGCCGCCGATCCCTTTGTGCCGCCACCGCCACCGGCGGTGGTCCTTCCTCCGCCTCGCCTTCGCCGCCCAGCGATGGCGGATCCGCCCGCCTCGCGCGGTGGTCTCGTTCGGCGTGCCCGCTTCCCAAGGCAGCGCCAGTACTCTCCTGGAGATGCAAATACAATAAAAATTTTCGTTAAGATTAATCCTTACCGTTATTTCCTCTTTTGTCCAGGGTTCTGCTCTGGTACCCCGCTCGCCGGACGGCTGACCAAGGTGCCGCGGCTGTCGTGGCTGCGCCGGTAGTCGCCGAGCCCAGGGCGATGCAGGGGCCGGCGGACGAATCTCGGTAGCCGCCGCTGCGTCGGTCGACCAAGGCCCGTTCGGCCCCGTCCTACCTACCCTGAACTTCCCACCGCCTCTGTTCCTCGGCGACGCCGATGCCTCGTGGCGGCCCTCGGCGAGCTCTACTCCGGCCACGAGCAATCGTCTGGTGACGGCGAGGAGCGGTTGACGGAGGCGGAACTGAATCAACCGCCTCCGTAAGGAGGTGGCGGACCAGACGATCGGGCGGGCTGGAGCTGCACCGCAGAGGGAGCGGAGCGCAGAGCAAAGCACCGCCCGCCGGCGTCTCTCATGAGCCGAGGTGGAGAGAGCTAACCGGGCTCGGTCGGAGGTGGAGACATCGCGGATGCCGCGCCACGCCGATCGGACGGTGGCGACCTCGCTCCCTTGGCTGGAAGCGGCCGGGTCAGCGGGAGGAGAGGCCACGGCATTACGCCTTTTGCCTCTGCCAGACCGCGGACTTCCTCACGCGCCTGCCTGCCGCCCTTTCCGCTCGGTCCGCCCAGGAGGGGCGCGCAGTTGCAGCGGCTACGGCGAAGTACGTGCTAGCTTGCTGCGCCAGCCGTGACGCCAACTTCAATCCAGCGGTTCTTTGTCCAAGGGCTAGAGAGCGGCGCGCGGGCGGAGGAGCGAAGTTCACGAAGCTTCCGAGCAGGTTGCCGCCAGCTAGCGATGGAGAACCCCGAGATGGAGGCGGTGGCGGAGGACGTGGCGATGGTGTGCTGGGCGTGGCCCCTCCTGCCGAAGATCTTGGCGGCACGAGGAGGCGGTGATGACCCGAGGACCCTCAGGCCGCCCCTCGCAGCTTTTCTTCTTTTCTTTTTGGTGGTGACTTTGCTCGCAAAACTTTAGGCAATTGCCATTTCGAATGAAATAGTAATGTAAAATTTCTGCCAAGTTGCTTAGGAACTCGCTTTTGCCGTAATTTTTCTCGGTTCCACACGAATGAGCACATAATCGCTTAAAGACTTCAAGTCTTGCGCCATGACCTCGGCCCTCAAACCCTTCGCCTTAGCAAAATTTGCCTCCCGAGGTAGCCTCTAGGAGCGAACACTTAGTGAGTCGTGACAGGACCTTGGGCTTTTGGTAATCGGTGCTCGAGGCGCCGACCCCACGGGGACACCGAGTGTCATGGCCGTCTTTGGGGTCGTCTTGAACCAGCCGCCAACCGCCCGATTCTGCCGCGCCGCTCTCACTTAGCGATTCCGTCTTTGCCACTGGTGTTTGCAAGGTGGCAGGGCACCAGGGCGAGTGCCTTGGCGCTGCCAGTGATGGGCAAAAGACCGAAGGAGGGCGTAAAGAACAAATACTTTGATAAAGAAAGCGAATATTTAATTTTAAACACAAGGTCTCCCCCGACCCACGGCGGAAAGGAAGACACACTCCGGCCGGTCGGGGAACAGACCCTAGGACTTACAACCGATCAGGGGTAGAACTTGCACAGGTTTTCTATATTCTGGGAGTTTGTTAGCTCTTCACCGTCTTCAGTGGCCAGCCTGACCGCCCCGGGACGAGAGACTGAGACCACTTTGAAGGGTCCCTCCCACTGGGGAGACAGTTTATGCGACCCGGCATGCGACTGGATTCTTCGCAAGACCAGGTCGCCCACTGCCAGCGTTCTCTCATTGACCCGGGAGGCGTGGTACCGCCTGAGACTTTGTTGGTATCTTGCGGCGCGCAAAGCTGCTCGATCTCGCGCCTCTTCCAGAAGGTTGACGTCGTCCGGCGAGACCCTCTGCTCCTCTTACGTGAATGCCGCGACGCGGGGTGATCCGGCTCAATTCGTAAGGAGAAACGACCTGCGCCGTAGACCAGGAAGAAAGGAGTTTCCCCGGTAGCCCGGCTAGGAGTGGTCCGAAGTGACCACAACACAACCGGGAGTTCTTCGGTCCACCGGGCGCCACGCTTGTGGAGTCGGTCGAACGCCCGGGTCTTAAGGCCCTTCAACACCAGCGCGTTGGCCCGCTCGACCTGGCCGTTACTCTTGGGGTGGGCGACCGAGGCAAAGCAGACTTTGGTGCCCATCTCCTCACAGAAATCCAAGAAGGTCGCGCTGGTGAACTGTGCGCCGTTGTCGGTGATAATGCGGTTGGCGACCCCAAAGCGGGCGAAAATCCCTTGTATGAACTTGACTGCAGCCGCGGCGGTGATGGATCTCACTGCCTCGGCTTCCACCCACTTGGTGAACTTGTCGATGGCGACGAACAGGTGGGTGTAGCCCCCTGTGGCCCGCGGGAACGGGCCCAGGATATCCAGCCCCCAGACCGCGAAGGGCCAAGAGAGCGGGATAGTTTGCAGGGCCTGGGCTGGTTGGTGGATCTGCTTGGCGTGGAACTGGCACGCTTCGCATCTCCTCACCAGCTCGCAAGCATCCTGGAGGGCGGTTGGCCAATAGAACCCTTGACGGAAAGCCTTTCCCGTCATCGTTCGTCCGGACATATGGCTCCCGCACACGCCTCCGTGGATATCAGAGAGCAAACTGCTCCCCTCTTCCCGAGTGATGCACTTCAGAAGAATTCCGTTCTTACCCCGGCGGTATAGATCCCCGCCCACCAGGGTATAGCACTTGGCCTTTCGTGCTACCTTCTCTGCTGACGCATCATCGTCGGGGCATTCTTGATCCCGCAGGTAGGCCAGGATCGGATCCATCCATGTGCCTTCCCGGTCAAGCACGGCGACCACGAGGTGGTCGTCCGGGTACTCCGCCTGGCCAAGCGTTTCCGCCGGAACCACTTTCCCTCCAAGGGCGAGGGCTGACGGCGTCACCACCGCCCCGTCGTAAATGGGGGCTGCGATGGACGATCGCGGAAGCCTTTCTTCAAAGACCCGACCGCACAGAGATCTGGTTGAGGCGAGCGGGGCGAGTTCGTCTGCCAGATGGTTGTCGCGTCGGGGGATATGAGTATACCCCAACCCTTCGAAATGCCTTTCCAACTTCCTGACCTCCGCCAGGTACGCCGCCATGACGGGGTCAGGACAGGAGAAATCTTTCCTTGCCTGATTGACGACCAGCAGGGAGTCGCCCTTTACTTGCAGGCGCCGGACGCCGACGGCTGCGGCGGCCCGTAGCCCAGCCAGCAAGCCCTCGTACTCGGCGACGTTGTTAGTGGCCTTGAAGTCGAGGACGACCACGTACTTGAGGAGGTCCCCGGTCGGAGAGACCAGAAGAACCCCAGCCCCCGCGCCTTCAAGCCTGAAGGACCCGTCGAAGAAGAGCGTCCAGGGGGAGGACGCGGGGACCTCATCGGCTTCGGGCTCGGCTGGAGTCCACTCGACGACGAAGTCCGCCAGCCTTTGACTCTTTATCGCAGATGAGGAGGCGAACTTGACACCGAACTCCCCGGCTCGACGGACCACTTTGCGATGCGGCCCTCTGCTTCCGGTTGTGGAGGATTTCACGTAAAGGATATGAGGAGACCACCGTGATCTCCTCCCTTGAAAATAGTGCCGCAACTTTCTCGATGCTACCACCACGGCATAGACCATCTTCGAGCCTGAGGGTACCTTGTTTCTGCGTCGTGTAGCATTTTCTTTGATGTAGTAGACCGGCCGTTGGACACCTTCCTGCTCCGCCACCGGTCACGCTCACTACAGAAGGGCTAGCCGCCACATACAGCAGTAACGGCTCGCCCGGCTCAGGGGCGACCAGCACTGGGGGGGAAGAGAGGTACTTCTTCAGATCTTCAAATGCTCATTGGCTTCGGGGTCCATTCAAATGAGTTGGTCTTCTTCAATAGCTTGAACAATGCAGACTTTTTCCCGAGCCGGATATGAACTGCCCAGGAGGCTAGCCGGCCAGTCAAGCATTGCAGTTGCTTGAGCCGGGTAGGCGGCTGCATCCGCTCGATCGCTTCTATCTTTTCCGGATTGACTTCGATTCCACGGCTGGAGACCAGGAAACCGAGCGACTTTCGGATGAGACACCAAACACACACTTCTTGGGATTCAACTTCAGACAGTAGTTTCTGAGGCGAGAGAAGGTCTCTTCTAGATCCTGAACGAGCTCATCGGCCTTTTTTGTTTTTACCACCAGATCATCGACATACACTTCCAGATTCTTCCCTATTTGGGGCCGAAACACTATGTGCATGGCCCGCTGATAGGTGGCGCCAGCGTTCTTCAGCCCGAAAGGCATCTTGACATAGCAGTACACACCGAGAGGAGTCACAAAAGCAGTTTTCTCTTCATCTTCTTGCGCCATGCTGATCTGGTGGTAGCCGGAGTAGGCATCGAGGAAGCACAAAGCTTCGCACCCTGCCGTGGAGTCGACGACGATGTCTATCCGCGGAAGGGGGTATGGGTCCTTGGGGCAGGCTTTGTTGAGGTCGGTGAAGTCGATGCACATTCGCCACTTCCCGTTGGACTTCCTCACGAGCACGGGGTTGGCCAGCCACTCCGGATAGGCGGCCTCCCGCACAATATTGGCAGACAAAAGCTTTTCCACCTCGTCCCGAATGGCATCCTGTCGCTCTGGCGCCTGCCGTCGGATCTTCTGCCGGACCGGGTGCGCTCCAGGGAGCGTTGCCAATCGGTGCTCGATCACCTCCCTGGGGACCCCGGCCATTTCTGATGGTTCCCAGGCGAACACATCCAGGTTAGACCGGAGGAAGGTGACGAGCGCGTCTTCCTATTTGGCGCTGAGGTCGGTGCCGATCTTGACGACCTTGCCCGAGCCGTCCTCGCCCACGGGGACCGCCTTTGCCTCGCCCGAAGGCTTGGGCGGAGCGCGGGTCTTGGCCGAGGGGGAGGCTGGGTTGTCGTCCTTGTCGCGTCTTGCCGAGGTGGTGCCGGCAGATCCTCGCAATCGCTTGCTAAGGCGCAGGCTTCCATCCTATCCACCTTTACCGTGATTGGACCCCCAGGCCCTGGGATTTTCACCAGCATGTAGGCATAATGGGCCACTGCCATGAACTTGACCAGGGCCGGGCGACCGAGCAAGGCATTGTAGGGGAGGTCGAAATCAGCGACCTTGAAATCCACCAGCTCCGTCCGGAAGTTCTCCGAACTTCCGAACGTAACCGGCAACCGGACTTGTCCCAGGGGTAAGAGGCCCACCCCGGGGGCAACTCCGTAAAAGCAATGGGCGGACGCAGCTCGTCACGGGATTTGGAGCGCTGGTACGCTCCAACGAATAGCGAGTTGATGGCACGCCCCATCAACTAGGACCCGCCCGGCCGCATTGCGGACCGTGGGGACACCACGATCGAGGTGGCCAGGGCCGAGGTGTTCTCCGGTGGTCACCGATCGAAAGTGATCGGCCGCTCCGACCACTTCAATGGCGGCTTCGCCGGAGGATGACGTTGTGGCGCACACCGCCTCGATCCCGCTTATGCTGCGAGTTCGATGAGTAAGTGGCGGAGCCACTCATGTATGAACGCCACCGTGCGCTCACTTTCTTTGGAAGGCTAAGCGAGCCGCATCCTCGTCGTCTTCGTCTTCGTGGTCTTTCTCACGGCGCTTCTTGAGCCGCCTGTCGACCAACTTGGACACAACCTGGCAGTCCTCCAAGTCGTGTCCGCTTGTTCGATGGATGGGGCAATAGGGCTTGCCACCATCGTTCTCGCGGCGGGGCGAGCGACGGTCCCTGCGGTCGCCACGCCCGCCCCGGCGCTCGTCCCGTCGGTCCTGATCATCATGACGCCGGGATTTGGGCTCCGGCTCAGCGACCAAGACCTCCCTAGCGGTTGCCTCCCTTCGCTTTTTCTTTTTCTTCTTGCGGTCGGAGGACTTCGAGGCGCCAGCATCGCCGGAGTCAGAAGGTTTTGCCGCGCACTTCCGAGCTTCGGCCGCCCTGGCGCACTTGTGCGCCAGGGAGAACAACTCAGACGTGGTTGAGAGGACGCGTGTGGCCATCTTTTCCCGCATCTTCTGGTCTCGGACCCCCCTCCGGAAAGCAATAATCACCGACTGCTCAGAAATCCGGGGGATCGTATTGCGGCAGTGGCTGAACCGCCGGATGAACTCTCTCAGGGACTCCCCCTCTTTCTGCTCCAGAGCGTGGAGATCGTCCTCCACGCCTGGTTGAGCGTAAGAGCCCTGAAAGTTGGCGACAAAAATGTCGCACAGCTCCTCCCACGAGTGTACAGAGCCTCGCGGAGGTTAAGCGACCAAGGCAGGCGAGCCGTCGGCGATGTCGGGAGGTAGTTGGCCATTACTTTCGGATCCTCCGCGCCGCGCACCACCGTGGTGTAGATCTGCAGGAACTCCTCCGGGTTGGTGGTACCATCATACTTCGAAGGAGGCGGGCGAAACCTCTCCGGCCATGGAGCTTGCCGGCGGAGAGAGAACGCTGGCATCCGATGTTATAGGGGAGCGGCGTCGTTCGCCACCCTCGATCCTGAGGAGAGGATGAGGAGTGCGACCTGCGCTCGCCAGAGTCCGAGGGAGGAGCCCCCGTCTTGCACCCCTCGCGGCCATGAGGACACGACGCAGTCATCACTCCCAGCGTTGCCTCTCGTCAAGGCGCGATCGAAGGTCTTCGCGGTTCCCCCTGGACTCGGGGGGACCGCGGGAAGAAGCGGAGTCACGTGCCCATCCCCCCGTTACAGAGGGGGTTGCAACCTGGACTCCCTTCCCCCTGTCCCGGCCCTTGGTGCCGGGAGAAACTGCCGTGTGGCGGCTGGAAACCGGCGCGTCGGTTGCGCGGGCTCCCTGTCGCCTCATGCCGGAAGCCCCCGGCTGGGTCGCCGCTTCAACTTGTTGCTGAGCGGCATCCACCAGGTGGACGATATCCCGCAGCCAAGGAGTGGCCGGGGTGTCGTCCCCCAGGGTCACCGGAGGATGATCGAGGAGGAGCCGGGCCGCCTGAAGGCTTCGCGCGGGGGTGTCGTCCCCCAGCGCCAAGCGCCGTTGGACAGGCTGACCCCTGGGCGTGGGAGCCAAGTGCACCGCTCCCGCGGCGGAGGGGCCCGGGTGGCCCGGCCCCCTCTCCGAACATCGGGACCGGCTACGGGCGCCCCTTACCTCGGGCGGATTGCTGCGCTTGGAATGCGATTCCGCCATGCAGACAAGCGCCCCTACTCCTGCTGAGCCCCGAACTGGAAGTGAAAAAGAGTAGGCAATCTAACCACCAATAGCCCCTACCTGGCGCGCCACTGTCGGCGTATTAGCCAACAGCACCTCCGAGACGGTGCTTATGAGGTTTCGACAGGGCTTTCGGGCAATCGCCTCGGAATGGAAGACGGTGACGATCGGAGCACCGGAGACTCAGCTAACTGGGACGCAAAGAGTTTTTACCCAAGTTTAGGCCCTCCAAGAGTAATAGCCCTAGTCCCGCTTTTCTTCGTATTACTGCGTTCTTCTTGCTGGAAAGGATGGAAAACTACTAACAATGAGTCGAACCCCTTCTCCCATGCACCCCGGCTCCCTTTTATACTCGGGCTGACGGGGGCGCATGGGAGGCTTGCACTGCCAGCCCCCCATCATTACACTGCTACGCGCGTATTTAATGCGCCCGTCACTATTCTTATGTCACATTAATGTCTGCCGCATCTGTCACAATCCTGCCTTGGGCCCCATGTCCACCAACGCCGCCCGTTACGTCACGGGGTGAGGTGCAGTCTTGACGTCTCCCAAAGCCATGATGCGCCTGGGGAAGGCGCGCCGCCACGCTGCAGCTCCCACGCTTCCACATTTAATGCGCACGATTCGCATTTAATGTCCCTGATCTCGACAGGACTATCCCGGGGATGGTGCGCCAGTGGCCAGGACTGTACGCCACGTGCCCACTGGGCGACCACCGCGCTGGGCATCCTGCGGCCTGGCCTGTACGCCACGTGTCCGCTGGGGCGACCACCGTACTGGTCGCCAGCCTGGCTCAGACGCCACGTGTCCGCTGGCGATCACCTTGCTGGTCGCCACGCCTGGCTCAGACGCCACGCGGTCACGGGCGACCACCGTATGGGTTTTCCTCTTGCCGTGGCAGTGGGCCCAAGCACGCCCTGGCTGCCACTTGACTCCTTTTTTAGCGCGGGGGAGCGGGTACCTTGGTGTAGAATACGCCGACATAACTAAATATGTAAATACAAATAAAATATTATTGATAATAATAATATTTAGCTACTTTTTTAAAAACGTAGTTCACAAACGATTACAACGCATGGATTAAATTAAAAATGCATAATAATAATACATTCATAGGCTAAGATACAACACATTCGTAGGCTAAAATATATAAGCTATGTTACATTTATTCACTACAACATGCAAGCTAATTCTCTGGTCCATGCCCACCAAATATCTTGTGGAAGTAATTCAGTGCACGATCACGTTTCTTTATCTCCTCTTCGCTGAAACCTGTGGTGTCCTTAGTTAGTATCTTGCAGTACGCCGCGTATGCCTTCGCAGTGGCTGTCTTCTCCCTAGTGACAACTAGAGATGTCAAAGAACTCCTCAGCTCTGAGGCCTCTCTCTTCCTCTCAACTATATATTGCCTTCTTTGTTCCACCTCCTCGCTTGTAGCCGGATTAAGTGTGCTCTTACCCTTACGCTTTGCTTTTACAGCATCTCAACCTCCTGGACTTCGTAGCCCTATATCGGGTGCCTCCACTTCTCCGGCATCGGCCTCATCCCTTGATGAGGAGGTGTACTCTCCGGATCCAGAGAGTTTGGTCCTCTTGTTACCGTCCGTCCCCTTCTTCATGTACTCCCTAGTCCATTTTGGATGGCCGCGAACCCGTTCCCACCAATAATCTAGGTTGAAACATGCATTCTTCGGGTCCTCCTGCATGTACATCTCCCGAGCTTCTGACATGATTTGATCATCGGATCGACCACTTCTATAAAAATTCTTCACTCTAACCCATATGTCGTTGAAACGAGCAACCTTTGTATTCGTCCGCTGCCAGTGGTCTTTGCATTGCTTCCATGTTCTATTTGTTGTAGCTGTTACGTTGTAGGTTACTGCGACGTCTTTCTAGTACCCTTCCATTCTTTGTTGATTCCCCTCGATTGGGTTATGTGTGTTGTTCAGCCAAGCACTCACCTAAAAAGTGTAATCATACATAAAAATCAAATATTGCTATATTTAAAGTTAGCACAAAGATGATCAAGATGCAAAGCGTGCGTACTAGACATATGTCATCCTCTCTGGACTAGTCCTCGCGCTTCTTTTTTGGGGGGGAGACAACTTCGGCATGCCTATTATCATCTTCCACTTCGATGATTGGTTTCACCACAGGTGTTCCTGTGTTTGAACCTGAAGCCGATCTCACTATTCCATGGGAATATGCTAGCGGCGGTGACCCTTGGGGAAAATTCGATGGCATGCCGACAAAATGAAAGTTTTGACCCATGTTCGCTAGTTGCGAAAATATAAGATTTGATGATAGAAATTGGGGTGGGATCTGAGAGGAAAACAGAGGAAACATTGGAGGGATGTTTTGCGGGAAACTCGACTGTGAAGGCAGTTGAGTATTTGGAGACTCATTATTCTCACTTGGGTCCACACCAGATGAATTGAGTAAGTTCACGAAGCTGCCAAGTGGAGTATTAGAATCCATGGGATGTAGATGTGGTCCGAAGAGAAGAATGCATGTGTTGTGGTTAAGAAGAGGATGGTGGATGGTTTATATAGGCTTCCACGGTGTGTGGTCATTCAATGTTGGCTTTCGCAGTGTGTGGTCATTCAATGTTGGCTTTCGCAGTGTATGGTCATTCCATGACTGCTTTCGCAGTGTGTGGTCATACCGTGTTGACTTCCGCAGTGTGTGGTCATTCAATGTTGGCTCTCGCAGTGTGTGGTCATTCCATGTTGGCTCTCGCAGTGTGTGGTCATTCCATGTTGGCTTTCGCAGTGTATGGTTCCATGACTGCTTTCGCAGTGTGTGGTAATTACGTGTTGACTTTCGCAGTGTGTGGTCATTTAATGATAATACAATAAAAATTAAAACGACAATGCATTGATAAGGTAAGATACATGGGGCAAGTGAAATGAAAATTAAACTACTCATATCAGCCCCCCAAATTGTGCTAGATGTGCTCCACCAAATCTACTTTAAGTTGTATATGTGTGGCTCGGGCATGGATTCTAGCATTTGCTGTCAGCACCTCGTCGAAGTTTGGAGTCATACCGGTCTGGGCATTGGGTGGGGTCACAGTTGCTGTCATTGTGCTTTCACTATAATCATAATCAAGAGCATCATCGTCTCGCTCATCTTCCACTATCATGTTCTGCAAGATGATACAAGCTAGCATGATGTCCCCGAGCATTAAAGGATCCCAACACCGAGCGGGACCATGGATTATGGCAAAGCGAGATTGTAGTACTCCAAATGCTCGCTCAATGTCCTTTCTTACTCCTTCTTGTTGTTTTGCATAGAGCTTATCTTTTGGCGTTTGTGGGAGATGTATTGTCTTCACAAACATCGCCCACTCAGGGTATATACCATCTGCAAGATAGTAACCTTGGTTGTACTGCCGACCACCGACATTGAAATGGACCCTCGGAGCTTGTCCATGCAATACTTCAGTGAATAGAGGAGATTGGTTGAGAACATTGAGGTCATTATTAGAGCCGGCAACACCGAAAAATGCATGCCATATCCAATGGTCATATGAGGCCACAACTTCCAGTATTATGGTTGGGACCCCATGAACTCCATGGGTGAATTAGCCCCTCCATGCCACAGGACAATTCCTCCACTCCCAATGCATGCAGTCAATTCTTCCCAACATCCCTAGGAAGCCTCTAGCTTCTCCATGTTGTAGCAGTCTTTGTAGATCTTCAACAGTTGGCCTTCGAAGATACTCTGGTTCGAACTTCGCAATCACACCTTCAACAAATTTTCCTAAACACTTAATCGCCGTGCTCTGGGCCACCCTCAAGTACTCATCCACTTGGTCGGCTGGAACACCATATGCCAACATGCGCATCGCTGTGGTAAACTTTTGTAGAGAAGATAGCCCTGCATGATTAGTGGCATCCCACCTCTGTGTAAAATAAACATCCCATTCACCAAGAGCTTCAACTATGCGAAGGAACAAAGGTCTCTGCATATGAAATTTTCGACAAAATGTATGAGCCCCGTAGGTGGGGTTGTTGGAGAAGTAGTCTGAAATGAGGCGTTGGTTGGATTCTTCACGATTCCGCTCGACATATCTTCTTCTAGCACCCCGTCGCCTACGGGATGGCTCTCCCTTGAGCTCGGCGATGATGCGTTCCTCCTCCACAATTTCAGCATCTATCTGCATTGCATACTCTAGTAATGTGTCTTCCATCTTGTCGAAATCACTGCTATCACTCGAGGTTGAGATGGAGCTTGAGGACATTGTGGAGGTGTGGAGTTTGAAAAGTTGGATGCATGTGTTCTGCTTGAGAAGAAGAGAACGAGTTGTCTTTATAGACAAACTTGACTGATGGCTAGTTTTCCAATGGGCAGGTAGGAAATGGATAGTTTGCTAGTTGTCTAACGGCTAGTTTTTCAATAGTTAATTGTCCAACGGCTAGTTTTTCAATAGGTAATTGTCCAACGGCTAGTATGAAAAGTTGCATCCATTATAATCTAAACAGTAGAGAGCCCTCGAAAAGATGATTGGAGAGGCTTAACCAATTTATTGGAAAACATTTTTCAAATATTTGATAAAAACCGTTAAAAGCCTCAGAAAAATGGTGATGAAATGCTACAACGTATGACTTGTACAAAAATGACAAAATTCAAGCTGAATCTTTTCACCCAACTTTTAAAATATCTTAGTATTGTTTTTAATTCTCTCAAAACTATTTTTAACTTTAGAAGTTTTTTATCTCTTTAATCCACCTCCAAATAATAATAATAATAATAATAATAATAATAATAATAATAATAATAACAACAACAACAACAATAACAACAACAACAATAACAATAACAATAACAATAACAATAACAATAATAATACATGCAACATATACATTGCATGATGCAACATGTAGTGCATGCATGGGCAAGACGTGAAGTGCATGCGTGAGCGCGGCGCGAGTGAGCGTCTTCAAGTCGTTCCAACGCCAGGCACGAGTGCGGCACAAGCACGAGGGCGACGTCGGCCGCGTCGTCGTTGTTCTGCTTTCATGAACGATTTGCGTCGCTCTCTCCTCCACGTTGATCGCTCTCTCTCCTCTCGCGTCGACTTCACGCCGTACATTGGAGACATCCTAATAGTTCATTTCTGAGCTATCAAATTTGTGCAACAAAAACTATGTGGCCCGATATCAAATTATTGGTCGTGTAATAAAAAAACTCTTCATTTGCAACAAATCCCTATAAAACAAAAAGTTGCAACAAAATGGTAAACCCATTGCAAGAACAAAATATTTAGGTACAGCAATGATGCCTCATATAAGATCTCGTATACAACAATCAACAATAACTACTGCAACAAATAGAAAATACATGTGCAACATAACTGACAAGAGATGCATCAATATCCTCGGTACAACAATTCAGCACCTTTAATGCAACAAAAAAATAAATATTGTTGCAACAAATCAAAATGCATACAACAACAAATGCCTCTTTTGAAAAATTTATGAAGAGATGTTACAACAAAATCAAACACTTCATACAACAATTAGCAAAAGGTGCAGCAACAATTTTGAAAAACATCTGCAACATGTGTACCAGAAGAGGAGGGAGTACATGTGGCGGTGATGGTTGCTGACTCGGTATCTCGTCTATACGTTCCACTCCACACTATCGCTTCATTACCAGCTGTCTGGTCGTCATCTGCCACCCCCTTGCCTCCTCCAGCCTCGGCCTTGTTACATCCAGAGAGTTCTACCCACTCCTCGGAAGAGGAGACCTCCACACGAGCTCTGACCGCAGTGAACAAAATCCTCGTGCACGAGCAAGACAACCAAACTCCACAAGCACGAGCTTTATCCTGCAAGCTCCAGCCATGACGTGGAGTAGCAAAATCGGACCGACGATAAGTAACGGAGCATGGGCGATGGAGGGATGAATGGCTCCCGACTAGCAGGGACCATCCGCAGCCTCCTTCTTGTCTAGACTCAACCCCACTGGATCTGATGAGCTTCGGCCATGGATACAATAGATGGTGAACTCCAGCGCCAATATATAAAGAGGAGGAAGCTTAGTGAGAGAAAGCGAAGAGCGCAAGGTCATGGCCCTTAACTGGAGCCAACGTCATGTCCAATTAATACCGATACAAAGTTCAAAGATTTAAAAAATGCCTCGGCCACCAGGAATGGACTCGGAACGAGAGTAGGTCGGAGCGTGGCCGTTACAGGTCATGGCTAGGAAGCAATGCAATGGAATTTCTTTGTTACTATCTGCAGGTGCATGAACGCGCGGTAACATATTAGTCTTGCAATTTTCATATTTGAATGCTACTTTGACTGAGATATGGCTCAGCACAATTGCTAGATTAGTTTGGATCCATATCCTCTACCATTGCAAAGTAATGGTAGCAAACCGTTAATTTGGTGCTTATACTTCACAGTTGTTTAATATATTGTGCAGTATGCACTGTTCTACGTTTCTATGTTTATCGCGTGTTGTGTTATATGAACGCGCGGTAACATATACTAAAAGTTATTCCACGAATTATCGTAAAGTACTAGCAAGTTCTAAAAAGTTTAGAGTAGGTTTCGGTAAGTTTTGCACGTTTTAAGATGTTTCGGAAGATTTCAAGTTAGTTTCAAGCAAAAAGACTCATCCGAGTTTTATCAAGTTTCATGAAATTTTATCAAGTTTTAAGAAATGCCATCAAGTTTCAGTAAAAGTTTCAAAAGAACTTTAGCAAGTTTCAACTTGGACTTTGTTGGGGGGGGGGGGGGGGGGATAATGGAGCCAAGCATCATACGAAATTAAACAAGAGCCAGATCCAGAACCATAGCCAAACGTACGGTACGGGAGCTCACGCGTACTGTGCACGGCGGCGCTCGCCCACGGCTCTGCTCCGCTCCCGCCGGACTACAGCAGCTGCTTGCCTTCCCGCACGCCACAAATTTCATTATTGTTTCAGAAAGTTTCAACCAAAGAATTCAACAACTTAATACAAATTTCAAAGACGCTTTCCTCTTTTCTTACCCCCTTCCCCTTCGTGTTCTTTCTCTCCTGTTTATGGTGCAGACTCATGCACTTCATAACTTTGTAATTTGCTTCCTATCTAATATATTCACAGATGGTCTGTCTTTTCAAAAAAAAAAAAAAAAACAAATTTCAAAGAAGACCCGCAAGTTTCAAGCTTCAAACATGGAGATCATACCGAACGGTGCAAACAGTTTTCATCTCATTTTTTCAAACAAGCAGGATATCAGCAGTCGACAGTTGACGTACAAAAATGACAACACAAATCGGAATTCAGCTTAGCATCTCCAGCAGGTTGAGACACATATGGAACAACATCTTTCCACATGACTCAAGTTCTGTGTGGGCTCCACAAGAACTCTTTTCGGCTTGACATCATCAGCTCTCCTTTCCAACCTTCTCTCTTGGTTTTACCCTAAGGTGGTTTGGCGTCTTCTTGAAGTTTGTATAGTCCTAATTAAGTTGTCTGTTTCCTGAAGGTGTTTTCGTTATGCTATGGTTGATGTACTTGCTTTCTGGCCCCATGTGGGCTAGTCTTTTGTAATGTGGTTGTTCAAATTTTGTTCTTTCTACTTCTTTTTTAATGAATGATAGGACTCATGTTTACCTTTCGAAAAAAAACATAGAGATCGTGGATTGATGTGAGTCTAAACTAGAGCTCAACCAGAGTGAGACGAGGAAGATGAGGGTGAGTTATGACCACGTGAGGCGCGAGAAGGAAAACCTCACTGTTGGATGCGTTCGTAAAACGGAGGCACAATCATTGTTTCTAGACGGATAGAGTACACCGTGTACGTAGGGGCGAGGAGCTATGGATTGCTATCCCGTTTGTAAGCATAGGCGAAGCCCAGGCCGGGGCATAGGTGGGCCTGGGCCCTGGTCGGCATCGTTGTGCAAAAAAAAACGAATGTATGTTCTAACCTGCCTTCATCGCGTTAAATGCTCTATGTTCTGGGCGGATGTTCTGGAGGAGCCCACCCGTTTGAGGTTAATGATAAAAAAAGTAAAAGCGTGCCAAGAGCTTTGTGTTCCATTTGTTTCAATTCCTTAGAATTAAGCATCATCCACATTGGTGGTGCTTATTACTCAAATCACAACTCCGATAGCCCCAGCAAGATGCTCCTTCACTGCAGTATAAATACTCTAGCTAACTCCGATAGCCCCACTCTTTGTAAGGCTAAGCTTCACACGGTGTACCGTGCTTTAGTCTTTTTCTTTACTACTAAAGGTGTCAAATATATCTGTTATATTTTAACTTTGATGCGATGGCTTGCTGATACAGGTTGAAATTAAGTCTTCTACGCTAGATCCAATCCTAGTACGTATTGCCCTTTGGGTGTAGCAATTCACTTTTTCTTACCTCCCTTGGCTTGATTCGACTTAGATCTAAGAGCTCCAGAGCGGTTGCGTGGCCATTTGCGGAGCGTCCGCTGGATCGGGATCAAACTGGGGCGCCCGCAATTTAGTGTCTTCTGCTGATTAATTGATAGTATCTCTTAGCATTGCCTCTACGTTTATCCTAAGACTACTGGAAGCATCAACTACGCTGTTATTCTTTTTACCTATCTTGTGGTGTTAGCTTGGAGCGATGCACATTTGTATATGTTCGCGAGCTTCCTTCTTGGACCTAGTATATGGATTTTATACTAGCTAGGTCTTGTGCATTTCTGAAGGAAATCTCATGATATTATGGTAAGTAGTTAATACAGACAACCATTTTACCTTTGTGCGCGTCTCTCTGGCTCTGGAGTTTAGAGATACTGAGATAATAGTAGTGCAACCACTGGATGTTTAGGATTATTGGCGGAGCATCTATTTATCAGCAAGCTGTTTAATTTGCATGCATTTACTCCAATCTCAGGTTATGATTCCTGCTTGTGCTTCTTTCCATTTCATCTGTAGCAATCCCCGTTGTTCTCGATAGTAAGAGGCATTTCTTTTGTCGACATGAATGTTTTCTCTTTTTTATTTTTTTGAAAAAGATTAAATAGTACTATCTCTGTTGATTTTTATGAGACACGATTTGATTTGGGGTGATCTTTAAAGTTAAACTTTGACCGTTAATTTTTTTATAATACCTTAGTGTTAGCTTGAAAATCAAAGTTTTATATCGTATAATCTATATATTATTGATCAGAGTTTACAAATTTAGGATATTAAAGTACGTGCATGTCTTGTAGAAATAAACAGAGTGAGTACGGGTACATGTGAAGTTTGCAAGACGAAGTACAACTGTACAAGCCGCCGGCATCCTCCGTCGTCTCCGCGTAGCATTTGAAGATGTGAACAAACAAGTCCGGAGGCGGGTCGCGGGAGGGCGGCACAAAGAAGCGATCGAATCCGCGTAACATGACGGCTTCAACTGTACAAACACCGGTCATCCCATTCCGGCGGCGCCGCATACCCACAACCCCCACCGTAGGACGGCGCCGTCGGCGGGTAACAGCTTACCGGAGCAACGTCCACCGTAGGGTACATACCGCTGGCCGGCTTCCCCACCGTCGGGTACACGCCGCAGGCCGACGTCGCCGGCAACGGCGGGTAAACCGCTACCGGCTCCGCCGGAGTTGCCGGCGGTGGAGGAGGGTAGTACCTCGAGCGTGTTGCCGTGATCATGTCAGACGTCACCGGCGCATAAACGGCGACTTGCTCCTTCAGTGTCCAGTCTATCACCGGGTACATCCCGGACGCGGCGGTTGACTGCGGGGGCGGCGGGAGGTCGACCGCGCTACCTGCGGCCAGGCAACGGGGCGTGGCGCGCTCGCCGTCGCTGCTGCGGTCCTCCTCCTCGACTGCGTTGTTGCTTCTGTCGTGGAAGGCGTAGGAGAAGGAGATGACGCCGTTGGGCTGCCTGCCGTCGGAGGCGGTCAGCTGGTACGACACACGGCGCGTCCGGCCGTCGGCGACGAGGTCGGAGACCGGCACGAAGGCGGACGCGGCGAGCATGTCCCCGAGGACGGCCACCTCCGACTTGAGCTCGAACCGCACAAGTAGGACGCCGCCGGTGTCCTCCTTATTCCCCGCTCCTTGCTCCGGAGCCGGCGAGGCGGGCTGGGGGACGTAGAGCCGCAGGGGCACGTCCCACTCGGGGTTCTCACCGCCGGCGCGGTCAGTGGGGGTCTTGACGCGGTGCGGGCGTCGGCCGTGGACGCTCTTGGCAGTGGAGGACGACGTCGTCAGGTAGACGGACGCGTAGAGGCACGGCGTGTGGAACGGGAGGGACGACCTGACGGCCCGGCACGACACCCACGTGATGTCGATGGCGGCCGGCTCCGGCCGCCGCCGCAGACGATCCATCGCAAAACAATGCAACAACAAGCAGGTGAGAAGAAGAGGACGCTGACGTAGCTAGCGGTGCACTGCATGAGACGAGAGACCGAGCAAGTGGTTAGCTGGTTAAGAAGGCGGTGGCGGGAGACGACTGGAAAGGAAGCCTCGCCTCGCGCGCGCATTTGCTCCAGATTGGAGTGGGAAGCGCCCTGGTAGTGACGGAACGGACCGACGGGTCAGCACTCCAACCAGCGCCATAACTTGCCTTCTTCCAGCCACCCATCCAAGCCCAGGGAGGCAGCTTCTTCTCGCTTTGTGCTTGTCAGAAAGCTATGTGCTTCCGCCCCTCCAGGACCACTCACTTATGGCGCTGCAGGAAAAATTGGGTGGCTGACAGGGAGAGCATGTGGAAGAAGACTACTCAGGACCTTGCGCGGAACGGAGTTAGGTGCATCACACACAAGTTTAATTTAGCCTCTCCCTGTCAGTGACCAGCTGTTGGCGCTGTAATTGCCATGGATAGTTTGCGATTACAGTTCACAAAAAAGATCTTGTCCTCCAACTTCCTCTCGGAAAACTATGTTTTGCCTTGTCATTGCCGAAGCTTTTCCACGTGAACATCCCAGAACCTGCCTCAAACTTGGCTTGGTCCGACCGGAAAAGATGCAAACTACAACTACGAAGAAGCTGATCGCAAGCACACTGGAATAGCCGAACAAATGGGAAGTGAATCGAATCACTGAGGTTTATTCTAACAAGGGAGTGTTTATACATGTGGTGTAGGCAGCTTTTTCGAAGAATTACAACCCGGGTATGGGCAACGTTTGAAGCGAAAATGTGGGAACTATACACTCATGTTACAGCTAACTATGATGTCGAACAAGCAATTGCCACTGGACAAAACAAAAATTTACCAGCATCCGCTTGGCAATATCAAAAGTAAACATCCGTGTTGTATATCTATAGATCATCACCAGCTATAGATTATCCCAATCGGTGGTCCGCAGAGGAATGTACTTTGATTGGTCAGTTCCAATTCCTCTAAACCCTGTTGTTCTTGATGAAACCATCGGCATTGCAAGCACCGAAGAAGCGCTGATGGTCTCCTCCCCAAGGCCAAGTGACATGGAGCAAGCCGACTGCAAACAAGATCACATGAGAAAGGCGTACCAACAACAGGTCAACAAGATAAACGGCTCTAGAAAGAAAACCAGTTACCTTTGCCTTCAACAGTATGCGTTTTGCTTTTACTTTTACTGAAGTTGCGAAGGAGTTAGTATCATCTATTTCTGTCTCCTCCATCTGCATCTTTCCAGGCCTGCAATGTCCGAGTTTACAGGTTAAATTCATTAGTTGGTGATACACGTGCTTTACTGAAAAGGCAAAGTAACAGTCATTCAAGGTAAAATGCAATTAAGCATAAGTTGAAACTTGATGCATGCTGTAGAAAGAATAAATAGCAACACGAACCTGTTTATATCAATTGTGGCGCCCTGGGTAGCACTAGAACCATCTTTGGCGTCAACTGCTGAGAATTTTTCAAGAGTCAAAATCATGCATGTTTGTGTAAAAGCACACAGATCAATTTTTTGCCAACCTTTGCTGTCGTCAGGTGCTAACAAGGAGATGCCTATAAAGACAAATGTCATGCCCAACACGAACATCATTATCCTGAGTGTATCAAATACCTGAAGGCAAGCGAAAAACCCTCAGTTTGTGTATGAGCAACACAAGATTCACTTGCTATCACAAACATTCACAAATAGGAAGCTAGGAACTCACTTGATACTCTTGAAAGTAAACAAATCCCGTACAAATAGAGAAGAAGGTCCATGCAATTTGAAACATCGGAACAATCAGTATTGCATCAAATAGTGACAGCCCTTCATTCAATCTCGCCATCTGTTACACAAAAGAGTTGGATTAGACAATAATATAAGGCACAATATCATGTGTGGTAGTCTCAAAAACAAAGCATTAGGTTAGTGCCTGCAATTGGCTTCATTACCCAAAATCCAGCTGTACAGAGAAACAACAGAAGCATTGAGTATGTGAACCAGCTATGGAACTGGTATCTACTGCTCATAGTCAGTCTCAGCATGTTAGACCTAGATAGTTAACCACAACAGGAGAAGAAAAGTACATGGTAGTCAGAAAGTCAGAATCGTATAAATCAAGGAGAATCAGCATGCCATATGCATAGATCTTGATCAAATACGAAATAACCTACAATGATTTTGCAAACAAGACAGAGCAAGATCCAACAGCACCAGATACAATAGCATAAGAAAAAGGCAGCAGTGTTCGCCAATATGTGCCAGTGTCTTTTGCATTATCTGAAATAATTGTTTCTCCACTCCTGCAACAGAGCATTTTAACAGGTAAAAAAAGAATATTGACTCGGTGTTTCTAAAGAGAGTAGGTTATATGAGCAAGATCTCACCTATAGAGATATTGACTGAACGCAACAACAAAGACCAATGACATGCAATAGAGAACAAACACCAAATTGCTGTATTTTGCAATCAGTTGCTCCGGTGTGTAAACTGTCAACATGATTGTGGCACTGGCATCAGAAAATTTACTTAGGAATTGCAGCTCTACATCATAGTTCATTACATATGGCGCAGTGGTTCTATGTTCCCCTTACAGGGAGATGATATTACAATTAGTATGGAAAGTTGAAAACAATATAAGCAAGCAGAATTAAACAAAAAAAAAGTTTATTCTTACTAGTCTATAGGGCAATATACAGCATACATGATGTAAGAAATAACTAATACCAGGAGATTGATGATTGCCGAACAAAACTAAGAAGATGTTGCCAAAGACAATAAAAGTTGTGGCTACCATGACTCTGAAAAGTAGAGTAAAGTCTTAATTAGTCTCATCTCGTTAATTGATGTATTCGTTCTAATTTTTATTCATGTAGTTCCAACAAGCGAAAATATACATACTTCACTGAAATGATCTTGTTCAATACAACGTAGGCAAATGCAATGTTGGATACAAACTGAATTGATCCAAGAGCTGCAAGAAGTGACTGCAGTAAAATTATACAAACAATCATTCCAAAAGACCTGAATCACTAGGTTGGAAATGGATATGAAAAATATGATCAGATGGGATTATTATATCTATTAAAGTAAGAAGCAACCAGAGGAGGGAAAGTCAGGGGAATCTGTTATTGTTGACCCGGAAGAACAAACAAGCAGCAAGGAGCCAATGACTACACCTAAATTGGCAAGAGAGATGGGGTTGAAGGTTGAAGAACCTACAAACCCAATAAGTACCCTATTCCTGAGTCGCCTATGCACTGGCACACAAAACAGTCCATTCCCATCTATAGCAGCATTATTTTTCCATGTTAAACTGAGTTTGCTTTGAAGAGGAGATAGTAATCCAACCTGCGCGGCATACG
Source organism: Rhipidocladum racemiflorum (assembly GCA_036346355.1). Taxonomy (NCBI): domain Eukaryota; kingdom Viridiplantae; phylum Streptophyta; class Magnoliopsida; order Poales; family Poaceae; genus Rhipidocladum; species Rhipidocladum racemiflorum. The sequence continues at coordinate 26,379,456 of CM070572.1, forward strand.
CAAAGGACATGAAGTTGAGGCAGTTCCCCACAGCGAAAAAGAGTATACCTGAATGCAGTTTCACCGTTAAATGTGGCCATTTTCAATTATTTTATCAAATACACAGGAATGAGTAAATAGGCTCTATCTGCAGCATTACCTATTCTCCAAGTCTGGAAATGCATAACTGATTTTGGGACGAATTTGTCATTGCCTTGACTATTGCTACTTGCGGAAAGCTTTTCTCTCTGCCAAATAAAACAAGGAATCTTCACGTATATTTCTAGAACCATACTTGTGTCAAACAATGTTTGGGCTAGCAAATCATGATCATAATTTATTAATAAAAATATTTCTCATGACAATTACAGAGGAAAAGGCTACATGCCATATGGTAAGTTAGAATCAACTAAGGGTCCAATTCCGATAAATGTAATATACACCTGATCATGGCCCAGTTTGAGAAGGTTGGTACCGAAGTTTATGGCAACACTACCCACAATGTTGATCAAAGCTCCTATAACCCAGTCGCCCATGAGTCGAAAAGGTTTGAATCTCTCCTACAGATATATGGCATACTCCTTCAACAAGCCACAAGTACAACAGCTCACTGCATCTGCCTCAGAGTAACCACTTGAAAGACCTGAGTTGTTCACCCCTATCCCAAGAAACAGTGTGGACCTTAAATCTGGGGTGGCCGTCACGGCGACCTACAAAAAAGGCACAAATGACATATCAGCCACATGTACTCCGGATGATAATCATTCAAGAAGAGCATCACTTGATAAGGTATTCAAAGAGCGGAGCAATGTAATTTCATGAGGCTACAACCTTACTACGTGAGCACAGAATCTTGTACCGAACATTCCCGGGGAGGACAACTAAGGCCCTGTTTGGATTAGAGGTATTTCATTGGAATGTTTTGGGATTTAGTTCAAATTTGAACTAAATCCCAAAACCTTCCAAGGAAATACCCCTCATCCAAACACCCCCTAATTTTGTGTTTAACAATGGCATGCTACACCAAGCTGTTCACTTTTCACTACCTAATCTTTACTAGATTATTGTTTATTCTTTATTGGAGAACTGCAACAGCCTAAAATCCTACTTTTTGGGGGGAGGTCAAAAGGGCCACCTCCCCAATTTGGGGGCAAAATGCAGATGGCATTACCGATTAAATAGCAGCAATCATTCGGCCAATTAATCACCAAATAGGTGCCTTCCTTCATCCCAGGCTAGCCTAGCACAGCAAGAATCGTAGCACTGGAACAAAATCGATTAATAATACTCCCAACCACGGGGTTACAAATCCCGCAGATCTCACTTCGAAACGACCAATGGCGCAAATTTTGTTCAAAAAAAAAAAAGAAAAGAAAGAAAGATAAAGAAACCACGCGGAGGCATTCGCAGCTCAGATCTAACCAACCCAAACGACAATACACATCAGAGTCGCCAGAAGAACCAGCCACCCACGGGGAAAGAAAGACGACGATTTTGAGCAGCAAATGCGTACATCATAGCAACATTACACACACCAAAAGGCACAGCCATATTTGATCAAAGAAATCACCTGAGACGGAAGCGAAGAAACGCTAGGTTCGACAGGCGCGTGCTCGGATTTGCGGCGCGCGCGGGAGGAATGGAGGGAAGGGGGTGCCGGGAGGGAGACGAGAAGAGAAAAAAAAGGATGGAATGGAAGCAGGAAGAGGAGGACGACGGCCGGGGAAGGCCAGGTCGAGACGGGAGGGGGCCCGCGCGAGCCGTCGGATCCCGATCGGGCGGCGCGCGGAATCCCGGTCTGGTGCGGTGGAATCGGAGAGGGACAGGCCACCGTGCAGCAGGTCTTTCCCTTTCCTCTCTTTCCCCTGTGCTTGGTTGGGTGCTGCTTTTCATGTGTCCCTCCTCCTCCTCCTCCTCCTCCTTTTTTGCAGGTTGAAACAAAGGTTTCAGCGTCGGTTGGAGTTGGACTTGGACCTGGGTTTCCTTTTCTTTTACAGAAAAACTAAAAAACGGTATACCGTTGCAACGGTATACCTCTGAAACTCATGAAACTTATGATTTTTTGCACTGAAACTCATGAAACTTAGCACTAAAAACTGATAAAATATGAAACTGATGAAACTAAACACTGAAACTCATGAAACCAGCACTGAAACTGATAAGTTTCATAAGTTTCATGGCTATACCGTTGCAACGGTATACCGTTGACTAGTCACTCTCTTTCTTTTACTCTGCCTGCTCCATCTCGAATTTTTCCTGGATAGCTTTCAGGGACAATTAAGCTAAGCTGCCAAACTTGGGGAAGCTTTCGACGTAAAACACCAACCTTTTTGTTAGCATTTGTGAAAGGAGAGTTTTTTTTTTTTCCTTTTTGTGTGTGTTTGTAATGTAGCAGTACATCTTCTAACATCCACTTTGAATACTACTTGGTGACCGGTGAGCTCCCACTTGTAGGTGGAACCACGCCGTCGGTGCCCATCCATCGACGCGTTGTCGGGCATCTTTCAATTTTGATTAAAGTGTACCTCCGTTTGTTTGTTTTTGTCTCAGGTAGTGCTTCTACGTATTCTTTCTCGATACAATTGGTAAAAATCTTAAAGCAAATAAAAAGATAAGTAACCAGCATTCAACCTTCATTCGTGCTTTAATATTTATATAATTTTTTTATATTTTAAAAATTAGTTAGAAGCACTGCAATTCATTAAAGGAGAAACAACAGCCAACCTACATACACACCACCCCTCTCACACACACGCACACACATGCACTCGGCTCCAAATGAGCGTGCACGTTGAGTCTTGAATACAGGCGGGTGCGAGTGCGCACCGGCGTACGCACCAACTGAGCAAGCCCCGGTCCTTAATATTTATGTAACTTTAAAGGGGACGTATCCGATGTAAATCAATTTTATCATGTAAACTCCATGAAAACCATGTGTACATATTTTTTAAAATTCTCAAAAATTACCATAAGTAAAGGAGGTGAGCTTCTACAATTCTATTAAATTTCAAGACCAGATTCAATCACATTTGAAAAGATATGAAATTGACAAGTAGCCAGATGAATAATGTTGAATAGGGAAAATCACTATTCATACTAGATTTGTCTTTTTTTCATATCTTTCAAATGCGTTGAGTTTGATTTTCAAATTTTACAGCGTTGCAGAAGCTCACCTACACTTTGTATGGTAATTTTTTTAAGAATTTTTAAAAAATTATAAATATAATTTTCACAGAGTTTACACTGGATATGCTGCCAATTTTAAAATAGTAGAAGCATCTCCCTTTACTTCGTCAGAAAACAAAACTGGAGCAGTAGTGTTGCAGTGTGTCTCCATTTTGTTTAGGCCCTGTTTGGTAGAGTTCCAAATCCCAGCTTCACCTCAGAGTAGAAACTTGTAGACTGAAATAAAGTGACTTAAGTTTTTAATTTTATTCCAAAATGTAAACAAGATAACCCATCTAAATACTCTTAGGCCCTGTTTGGCAGAGCTCCAGATCCCAGCTCCACCTCAGAGCTGAAACTTGTAGATTGAAATAAAGTAACTTAAGTTTATAATTTTATTCTAAAATATAAACAAGATGACTTACCTAAACATTTTTAATATACCCGCAGCTCCAGCTCCACGAATTTGGTGGAGCTAGGAATACCTAGCTCCACCAACTCCAAGAATTTGGTGGAGCTGGAGCTCTACCAAACACCCCCTTAATATACCCACAGCTCCAGCTCCACGAATCTAGTGAAGCTAGAAATACCCAGCTCCACGAATTTAGTGGAGGTGGATATTTTCCAAACACTCTCTTGGTGTTGGGCATGACGTGTGCGGAAGCTTCAATTCCCAGCATGCATCCATGCATTGCTGCGACGGCTGCTGGTGAGTGTTGACGACCGATGTGATTGACCAGCGCACGTACTCCCACAAGGATTCTTCACCGGATTAATTACCAATCTCAAGTCAAACAAGAGCATAGTTTCGTAAAAGGAAAAAAAACAAGAGCACAGTAATAATCCATCCGTAATAACCTTTTTAAAAACAAAACATGATGATGCCCAAAACAGTATACTACCACATATATTCGTGAACAGATAGCCTGCCTCGGTAGTAAGCGTGTGGATACGCACTTGCGTTGGATCCAATTCTTGCTAGATGCTGCCATGCCAAACTAGAATTCGTTGGACACAATGCCATCAGGAACCATAGAATTCAAGGTTAGGCACATCTAGATCTCAACTAGTACTAGTGCTGAGTGCTACACCCACGGCGATTACCGGGCTTGACAGTCACTTTTTATTAGAGAAATTTTACGGGGCATTATACTGATAGTATATAATGTGTAGTAGAAATCGTATCTAACCGTTGATTTGTTAAGAGTGTTTATACTACTCTACTACCAGATGAAGTATAATTAAACTCTAGTTAATCTGATCCATTGGATGAAAAGAATGAATGGTTTATATTCAATTTAGTGCACTGTAAACACAGCTCTTTTATTATTAGTCAGTACCAAAAAAACACAGTACTCATATGATCGTATCACTAGTCTGGACAGGACTTTACACATAAATCAAATGCGGCATGTTCTGGATTTTTTTCCGCATAATGTAAAATCTATGGTCAATTTTGGTTAGGTTAATTACAACGGGCCATTGCACCGAGTCCACAAATGTTGCATGTAAAATCTATGGTCAATTTCTTAACATTGTTGCTCCCAATCGTTCTTCAGCTGAATAGATTGGTCTAAAATGACAATCTACATCCACCGGTCCTTCTTTCCTTGCCAACAGTTTGCAAAATATTTGTTAATATTCATCTTGAATGAAAATACAATATTTCCTTAACCGTCCTGGATGGCTATGATGCATATATAAGATAACTGAGCTGCCTTTTGAATTTCCCTATAGAGGTGTCCTTTTAACCCTATTTGAGATAACAGATGAAGGGTTTTACTGCCTGGTACATGTTAATAAATACCTGCTTAAAGGCTAATGCTGCTCCTGGTGCAGCTTAGCTGAGGCTGAAGTACCAGAGCAAGTAAACTGTCTGCATTAGGAATCCCAATAGATTTCTCCAGTGCAGTTGAGTCAAGATCGAGATGACTGATGGTAAGAGTAGATATGCTCCTGAGGTTTCTGGTGCTCATCAGAATAGCTTAATTCTGTCACATCTGCATTGTAGTTCTCAGAACTCATATCCAAATTCCCACTGCCTCATAAACCTAGAAAGTCTTGGGTTAGTCCCGCATCTCCTACCCCTGAAATGTTTTCCTGTCTGCTATGCTGCGTCTGAATTTCGGGGAAAATGCTAGGGCTCTCCTGTCTACAACTAATACAATAGATTGTGTGTGTATAAAATAGCTTTATACAATTAATATGTTGTCTATACAATAGCATACACAATATAAAGATATTTATAAGATCATATGTTAAATAGTAGATAACATATTTCTCTTTCTTTTATATTACCTAAAATTTTATATAATATAGATGTACAGCTGATAGCTTGATATGTACCGTTCATTGTACATGCCTTTGACCCGCTTTCTTAGTACAGCTGTCAGATTCGCTCTTGTTATTTTAGTATTTGGAGCTTCCAAAGTTGTATGGAACTTGGTGGTTTGAAGGGTTCAACGTGAACTTATATCAGTTTGGTTCTTGAAATGGTACGCTTTGGTATCGGTTTATACCGATGTACTATTTTAGATTTAATATAATGGAATGTATATTTATAAGTATACATATATTCAATTATATTTAAACCAAAATTCACTTATAATATTACTCCAAACACATAGTAGTACTATCAAATATAACATATAGTTCAATATATTATATTATCAATTCCACTAGCATGATTGGTATTGACTGGTATCGGAGCACTATAACCAGTAGCATGGTCGGTACGGTACATAGTGCTATTACATACCGGTTTAGATACCGAAATGGTACATATCGGTCATATTGGCCAGTATATACGGAATTGATAACTATGGTTCTACGGCACGTCATCCAATGCAAATGCTGAGACAAGAAAGGACTAGAGTGTACGTCAAATGAACTGTTTGCCGATTTGGAGTCTAGTTATCACGGTGAATACTAGGTAGGGTTCTAAAGTCAAATCGCATGGTCATATGTTGCGCGGGCTATTTGGTGACATTATCAGGATTTGATTACAGTCTAGGTAATCTATGTCTTTTCGGCTAGAATGAATCATCGATCTTTCGTAAAATTATCGTACTGGTACCAAATATTTATCCGACATGACGATCCTCCACGATCATTTGCGATGCAATATTAGCAAGGATCGGTGAAATTCAGCATTTTAAATTAACAAAAATAATATCAATCCTTCTCCGATACTCTGTGTTACTCCTCGATACTTCTAGGCCAAAAACACAAAGCCAAGTCTAATCCAAATCATCTCTTCTAACCCCCCTTATCTCTCTCTCCCTCATTCCACTAAGTTATCGCTCCCACCTTGACTCCTTTAAAATCCCTAGACTTGGCCGTCACTATCTCCACCGAGTCAACCGATAACTGCTACTAACTGCCACCTCTCTCTAGCCTCCACCGAGCCTGCAGGCCACTACCACCGCCTCACTTTGCAATCCGCCGCCGTCACCTCCCCTACCTTCTCTCTCCACAGTCTCACCGCCGCCACCCCTCCACCCAACCTGCCGGCCGCCACCGCCTTCTCCCTTTGCAATCCCGTCGCCGTCGCCTTCTCCCTCCACAAGCCATCAACGCTTCACCTCCCTTCTCTTCTACCACTTGCCCACCACCTAGCTTGCTAACCGCTGCCGCCATTTTCTCCCTCTACAATCTCGCACCGCCCTCTCCCTCTATAATCTTGCGCCACCTTCTCCCTCTATAAGCTATTGTTGCCTTCTCCATCCGCTATCGCCTTCTCCCTCTTACATTTTTGTTATTCTTTAAACACATATATACTCGCCATGTCACCATATTCTTGTTTTTGAAAAATTGTGTATCGCTGTATCGCCGTACCGGTATTGCCGTACCAGTATCACATATCAGTGATACATAGGTTTCAGACATGCCCTTAAAATTAGGGGTGAAAACGGATCGGATACGGTCGGATATTGCTGTTCCCGTATCTTAATCCATATTTTTTTCCCAGATTCGGAATCGGATACGGTAAGACCGAATACGGATACGAATATGGATATTTCGGAGTTTCGGATATGGTAATGTTGGAGCGGATACATACCGGATTCGGTTCGGAAACGGATAATACAAACGGATACATACTTGTTGAGACATTTGACAAGCAATAAATTCATATATATTACATAAATTTGACAACTCACACAACACAAGTATAACAAGGTATCAAATTCATACATAACTTGAACAACTAAGTCCCGCTCGCCCAACAGACCAACACACTGAATTCATGCGGCGGCGGCTCAAACACTATGGTTAGTTTTCGGGTTGGGGAATCGAATGGGGAGGCAAAGACTGAGGCTTGCGGGAATCGAATGGGAAGCCCTTGACTCTTGAGTCTTGACTTGAGTACGGAGTACCCTTGTTTTGTTGATTCGGATATCCGGTCGGATAATATCCGGTTACCATATACCGCAGCTATTTGGTCGGATATCTCGTCTACCGTATCCGTTACCGTATCCGGTAGCAAGTATCCGGTACCGTATCCGAATCCGGCCGGATACGGATTTTTTTTTCCCGGATATGGTTTTTAACGGATTCGGTATCGGATCGGTCGGGATTAACCCGTACCATTTTCACCCCTACTTAAAATAGAGAAAATTGATATTATGCCACTCTCGAGAGTGGCGTTCGCCAAAATGCCATCCTCGTCGATGCTTTTGTTAAAATTCCATTCTTATCACGCCCTTCTCGTCAAAATGCTATTTTCGGATTTATAAAATGATTTTCGCTCCGGTCTGTAGTTTTAGCCACTGAAAATGTTGATCCTGCCCCCGCCTTCTCGCCACGCGTAATATCAATTTTCTCCATCCGCACTCGCCAACGCCAATGTCGTCTCTGGCGGACCATTGCAGACAACGGCAACAAATGGATTGCACACTCCATTACCATCTCGTCTCCTCTCAATTTTTGACACTTCCTAGACATGGATCACACAGTCCTCCCCAGCACTCACAAGGTACCGCCCATCGGGGCTAAACTTGATGCTCCAGATGGACCCATTGTGCGCTTGTATCTCCTGGTTCATGAACAGCCCACTGAGCTCCTTGTAAGACTTCCCGTACAGCCGCACCTTAACGCACTCCGGGTCCGCCCTTCTCCGATGATGTGTATTTCTCGTCGCTGTTTTGGCGGTCGCGGTAGCCGGCCACCATGGAGCCAGCGACGTTGCGGATACTCTGGAGCCAGCTGCTACGCCGCCTGGGGCATGTCGCGCCGTTGCTGGAGTCGGAGCTGGACCTCTGGATGGGGGTGGATGCACCGTTGTTTGAACCGGAGTTTGCAATGTCCCGGCGACGCATGAGCTCTTGGACGATGGGGGAGCGGTCGACGCAGAGGTCGAACTTCTCCATGGTTAGCTGCCGCCCCGTGCCGAGCTCGTGGAGCTCGAACTCCTCCTTCAACATGAACTTGCTGCCGTCGTCGAGGTTTCGGAGCGAAGGCATAATCCTCTTGAGAATTAACAGAGACAAAAAAAGGCAAGGAGCAAGAGCTAGCAGAAGATTATTTAGCGCAATATAGTGATGCATAAAAGCACCTCCCAAAGAGAAAACAAACAGAGGATGACTAGGAGCGGTATACCGCCTGACCAGATATAATGAAACTTATGAAACTTATCGGTTTGATCTTTGGTTTCATGAATTTTGTTTAGTTTCATCAGTTTCATGTTTTATCAGTTTTTAGTGCTAAGTTTCATGAGTTTCAGTGCAAAAAAATCATAAGTTTCATGAGTTTCAGAGGTATACCGTTGCAACGGTATACCGTTTTTTAGTTTTTCTGAAACAAACAATATCAACACAACAACTGAAAAGGAAGACGTTTCTACTGATCCACCAATAGCCACGTCCCCAACTCCTCCATTGATCTGCCCCTTTTTTTCTCTGAGAACTTGCAATCGTAACTACAAGTGCAGCCGAGCCGATCCACCAATAGCTAGCTTGGATATTTGCATCGTGTTGAAGTATGAGTTGATTGCCCACTTTTTTTTCAGAACTTTTTGGATGAACCGGTTGGTACTTGAAGCTTAGCAATTTTCCTCTGCAAGTACTTATTTCTGAGGACAGAGAGGCATGTATATCTCCGATCACCCTGTTCCTTCCGATGGAGTTGCAACATATTTGAGGTCTAACTGACCATGCAAATAGTGTCCAGGATGATTAAGGCGATGCAACTGCGCAGGTTAACAAAACTACTCCATTTGCTAAAAGTAATAAGGGAAGGGAAAATGGGAAAACTCTATTATATCTCGTAGGTGATCCCGACCTTGAGCAGCTGGTCCTTGGGGATGGACAGCGCCTTGTGGCCCTCCCTGAGGTTCTTCCTCAGGAAGGTGTACGCGTAGTTGACCACGATCCGCTTCATCACCGACGACCCCGCCGCCGCCGTCACGTTCGCCTCGCCCATCAGGTACACCACCCCGCGCCCCGCCTCCGCGTCGATGAACAGCTTCTCCTCCGCCGCCGCCGCCTGCGCCCGCCGCAGCGCGTCGTTATCGTCGTTGTCGTTGCCAGCGCTCCCCGGCTGCACCTGGCCGTCGTCGGCGTTGGCGCATTGGCAGGTGAAGACGGCCTCCTCCTGGATGAACATCTTGAGGCGGTCGAGGAGGAAGGCGGCGAACTCCTTGGGGCCCTCGAGCGGGTCGGTGTAGCCGTAGCGCGCCACGCAGCGGAACATGCGGTGGCCCGCGGGGCCGACTCGGCGGAAGATGAAGCGCTCCGGCGGCGCCACACGCGGGATGGGGAGGTGTTTGATAGACATGAAGACGAAGACGGCGTGCACGGAGGGGATCTTGTCGACGAGGCGCGGGAACACAGGCGGGATACCCTGGACAAGCTCCGAGTACAGCAGCGCGACGCCGGGCACCCGCCGCACATCCCGGTGCCCCAGCAGCGCCGTGAGCTCGGCCGCCGGCACGACGCGGTCGAGCTCGTACCAGTAGCGCTTAACGTGGACGTAGTGCCAGGTGGCCATGAGCGCCATTAGCACGAGCGAGAAGCAGAACGGCAGGTACCCTCCATCGACGAACTTGGAGAGGATGGACGACAGGTACAGGAACTCGGTGAGCCCGAACACCACGTAGAACGCCGCGATGAACGCCATGTGCTTCTTCCAGACGAGAAGCATCACCACCGTCATCAGGTGCGTCGTGATGGAGAACACCGTCACCACGCAGATGCCGTAAGCGTTACCGATGTTGGTGGTGGTCTGGAAGGCGAGGGTGACGATGATGCTGGCGGCGCCGATGAGGAAGTTCACCTCCGGGATGTACACCTGGCCCTCGTACTTCTTGGAGGTGTGCACCACCTCCACCCTCGGGAAGCAGCCCAGGGAGAGGGCCTTGGACAGGATGGCGAACGCGCCGGACAGCATGGCCTGGCTCGCGATGATGGCCGCGAAGATGGCGACGATGAAGGTCGGCCAGAACATTGGCGCTGCATGCGGCAGAACAGGTTATATGGTTTCAGTTTGGTACAGAAGAAAAAGATGATTCTTTGTTACTCTGTCGGGCCGATCTGGTTGTACCTGGGATGGACCTGTAGAAGGTGTCGCCGACGTTTTCCGGGAATTTGCGCAGGTAGGCTGCCTGACCCATGTAGCATAGCGCGACGGAGGGGAAGAGGATGCAGTTGAAGCTGAGCTGCAAGAGAGAGGACAATTCAGAAACCATTGTAGGATGTTTCAGTCCTCACAACTGGCAAGCTAAAGCTATTTCTACTCCGAAAGATATATGAAAGGGAACTAGTACTACCAGGGGCGGATCTAGGTGGAGTGCCTCAAAAGTTTGAAAAACGTCAGGATATCATCTCTTTAGTGGATCAAATTTATTGATTGAATTGATTCGATTTTGGTGGTCTTGGATTTGTAAGACCTTAAGAGTTATTTGTATTACACTTTTAGCAAATTTCGAATGCATGTCTTGAATTTATTATGTTGCGAAACCATTATACAAAACAGTTGTACGTGTGAAGTGTGCACCCACATTGTAAATTTTCTAGTTCCACCCCCGAGTACTACTAAACAGGAAGCAGATATGCGTCCACTAGTACCTGAATGGCCCTGATGTTGAAATGGCCAAGGTCAGCGAACATGGCTTCCGTGCCTGTTGCATATGACATTAGGAAAAACAAAGATCGGTTTTGCAGTTCGTTTCTCCTTTCCGGCAATGTGCGAATTTAGCAATAAGAGATCTGAAGTTAAATTACCTGTAATGCACAGTACAACGCCCCCAAGTGAGGCCCAGGCCTCCCTGCCGTTCCTCCTGAAGTAATCTACCACGTACTTGGGGTTGAAGGCCCGGAGGATGGTGATCTCGTGCACGGCGAGGTTGTACATCCCGATGCCGGCAATCAGGAGGAACCACACCGAGATGATCGGCGCGAAGGAGTACCCGACCTTGTCAGTCCCGAAGCGCTGAACCGAGAACAGCACGAACAGAATAGCCACCGAGATCCACACCACTTGCACTGTAGCAAAAACAACAGCAACAGCAAAATTCAGATGCTACTGTGAACAGCACGAAAAAGTTAGCATCTGAAAATCGGCAGATTTTTTTTCTCTCTCTCGCTCACATTGAGTTAGGTCCGGCGATTTCTCCCTGATCCCACTAACCGCAGATAGCACTGCGAGAAGAACACGCATCCATTACCAACGGGTTAGTATTCCTCAAATCTAGAAATGTACGTACATACATATGATTCGGGCGAGCCGATTGTCATTTCCATATGACAAGAATGGCTCAATGTACTGCTGATCCTATTACCAGAAATCGCGGGTGTCAAGGTTCCATCGCCCATGACCATCGACGTGCCGAGGATGGTGATGGTGAACAGCGCAATCTTGGCTGCCTTGCTGGACTCCAGCTTCTGCTTCAACCACTGAGCCCTCCTCAGCTGCGAGCTGGGCGCCTCAATGCTGTAATTCGATACCATTGCATCCTCGGCCTGCTGATTGGGGATCATCCTTACCTTCGCGTAGCGCGATATCAGTGAGTACAGCGCAAACGTTCCTCCTGTATTCAGTAGGAGCATCACCGCCATGCCGTACGCCAAGAACACAAAAAAACGCATCGAAATCCAGTGGTAGCTGCAGCTTTCAGGATCCAGCCGAACCGCCGAGAACTCACCGTCGCCGTTGTCGTTGGCGTGCAGGACGATGAAGACGTACTTGAGCATGGGTACGAGGATGAGGGTGTAGAGGATGAGCGAGAGGACGCCGAGGAGGTCGTCCCGGTGCCTGATGCCCTGCGGGAACGTGCTCGAGTACACGTACAGCGGCGACGTCCCGATGTCTCCGTACACCACGCCGATGCTCTGGAACGACAGGTGCAGCGTCCGGACCCAGCTTCCCTGCGTCACAAACAGATGAACTCGGTGTCACTACCTACGAACCGATGTGTTCTTGGTAGGACAAGGACATTGGCCATGGCACAAAGCAGAGTGGTTCAGACCCCGGATCCATGGTACTTTTCATTGGAGACCTTCTCCGCATCGCCGTAGAGCGAGTCGTGGCGCTTGAGCCTCTCCGCGCCCGCCGCGCTCTCGACTTCGACTGACATGTCTTCCCCCTGCCCTGAGCCCGCGCTGCTGCTGATGTTGGATGCGTCTGAAGAGCTTGGGAGGTTTAGAATGGTGGATCTATAGACCTCTAGGCTTCAGCACCCGGTGCCCTGCGTCAGGAAGCAACACAAAACAGCACTTGAAACTCAAATTCTGATGAGATGTCAAAACTCTATTTAGAAATCCTGAATTCTACGGGCACCCGTGACCGCATTTAGACAGTAATTAGTATAGGGAATTGATATCGATGGAGTGCATATCTCAATCAAAATTCATTCGTATGATTTGCCTCCAATAAGTCGGAAAACCAGTTCATCTAGGAGGGTCGGCACGTCGATATGCGACACAATTGGCTCAATGCATACATTTCAGAATAAATGGCACACGCCCGAGCGCGCGCACACAAATTGTCTCAACCAATCAACTGTTTGAGAGAAAGAAAAGATGCAAAGATGAAATGGTGAAAGATTAGGAGGAGCCTAGGAGATACCCGGGATTGGAAGGAGAGGCCGCAATGCAGCACTATATTTTCCTTACCCTCAAGAATATTATATTTCTTTCCTTGCATTTTTGGCATCGTGTATACACACCATTCGCAGAACCAAACGCCATTGCGCAACGCCTTCTGCCTGTCCTCCTAGAAAACTAAACCAACCTCTAGGGCTAAATCTGGAGACACTCAACTCATGGCCCATGCATGAGGAGTCATGGCTATCTGGCTGTCTCCTTGTTGAACAAAGAAGAGAAGCAGCAGAAGAAACAGAACTAGCTAGGTGCCTCTCCGTGCCTCTACGACTCCATTAGAAGTTTCTGCGCTTTCACCTGCCATTTGGCGCATTTCGCCGTGTTTGGGTTGTTAGTTGTAGTGTTCGTTTCGTTGCTTGTTTCTGTTCCGAGTGAGATGAAACTGAATCCCGTGTCTTCAGCCAGCAAGTAAGACGCGAGAAGAGGGACGATCGCTGGCCGGGAAATAGTAGTCGCTGATCTCACGAGATCAAACCCCCATGGAATCGGAAAGATATTGCGCGCGCACGGCCTTTTCCTAACGGATTCGTGCTGTGCCGTCGAGGTCATGCTTTTGAACATTGGAATTTCACCGGAATTCTGTACGAGAAGAAAGGTGTATCGACAAACCGTGTAAAATCTCTGTAAGGCTCATGTGTTCCCAGACAATCTCCTTCTCATGAAAACTAGATAGATTCACGCGCGTTGCCGCGACGTGCGAAATTTGATCCAATTGTTTTGTCGAGTTTAACACTCTATGTGTTTACCGGGTAATAATACATATTCCAAAAATTATTAGAGATGTTAACCTTCTCTTGTCGAGTTTAATATTTTTTTTTGGAAAAACAGAGAAAGGACCTGAACGTAATAAACGAAGACATGTTTGTTATCTTTTTGGACCTATTCGCTACCATGAAAAATTAGAAAATGGCTCGTTCAATATTTGTATTTAGCGCGCGCGCGGGGGGGGGGGGGGGTTGTAAAGTAATGATTATAGGGCTGGAAAAAAAGCTCGTTGAGCTGGCTCGGTGGCTCGTTTCAAAATTGCTCTGATTACATTCATTTTTCTATTAAAATAAAAATTAGTTGATTTGAAACCAGAGTCAACTTTGGCTCGGCTCGTTAAGCTCGGTTCAAAGTTGGGTCTCAAACAATACAGGAGACTATAATAAATAAGAATAAATCAGTGTCGAAGAAAGCTCGAAAAAAAGTTCAACTGGCTCGTTATCCACCCCTAGTAATGAACGAGGGACCTAACCGCAATTTGAAAAAGGTTTTCTTGCCCTCACAAAAAATTGCGAAGGACCGCTTTGTAATTTACAGATACCTATATGTAATTTAGAAAAAATGGAGGGGCTTTCTTGTAATTTAGCGGGGGGTGACGTGGATGCTCCGGTTGGGCTCCAATTCCTTCCCTTATAAGGGAGTTAATATTACGAGAAAATTAGGTCATGTTTGGTAGAAACGGAAACGATTCTAGATTCTTGGTGGAAACGGTAGAATAAGAATCACTGTCTGGAAATGGTTTGGCGAGCTGTCTGGATTCTGTGAATCGGGGTGGAACGGGGTTGTAAGCGATTCGACCCCAGCATGAGAAAAGAAGAAACATTCCGATAAGAAACGTTCCGATAAGAAAGGATCTATAAGCGATTCGACCAAGCTTTAACCCGTTTGGTTGGGTTTCTCCTAGGTTCTAGTAGAAACGGCCCGATTCTAAGTTGCCAAACGGAGCCTTAACATGGTACAGAATGCTACCAAGAGTCGGAGTCTTGCTCAAGAGTTGGAATTTTTTTTTACAAGAAAAGAAAAGAACGATCGGACAAATATTGCCCATCTTTTCTTTGTAACTCTAAGTAAATCAAATTTGTATGAATCCATTTTTTCTAAAATAAGTCCAAAATGGATTCAATTTTCTAATGGGACACAAATTGCAATCCTATCAGGCAACAAGAGGGGCCGAATAACACGATCCAACATCGTCCCTAATTACTATGTTACGAGCTGTGGGATCAACTGACCGCGCAACTATCTGCAACTGCAACACACTGAGGCTGTATATCTGTTGATTTCTACATGAAAATCTATCGAAAAATTCGAAGCATCTAATCCTTCACCACAATAGAGGCAAACACGCGTGCATGCAAGATCGCTACAGACCATGGCATGCATGGAAACACACAGAGACACACGGGAGAGAGAAAGAAAAAGAGCAGTGATCGAGCACCTATAGCGGAGGCAGCCGGCGTCTTGGAGGCGTCGACTGCCGTCCGGTGACCGGGCTTCGCCGACAAAGACGACGCACAGGCGCTCAGCTTAGCAGAAACCCGCAGGTACACAAAAAGATCCTAGTTTGTGTGTGTGTGTGAGAGAGAGAGATAGGGAGAGAGAGATTCATCAGTTTGCAGCGAGAAGAAGACATTAAATAGAAGGGGCACGATCTCTCGAGAGCCGAAACGGGAAAGTCAGAGGTACAATCATAGCTTAGTTGGTTCTTATCTTTTTAAAACTTAACTTTAATCGCTAATTTCTATTATAATATATTTAAAAGTATAATAAAATTATAATATTATAAAAACACGTTTTAAAACGAATCCATACGTATGTTTTTCAAGCATCCAATCAAAATATTTAAAAATATATCGTTTCCTAAAGTTCTAAAAATTTGATTGCGCATATCCCAAATCGATAAGTTTTTTACCCGGAGGAAGTACACATGAATTTTGGTCTATATAAAAGAGTAAGAAAAGAGAAGAGAGTGGTTGTAGATTATGTATGTGCAAAAAAGAAGAGATAGTTATACCAAAAAACAACTTTTAAAGATAATTATTATATAAATTAACTTTTAATTTACTATTAATCTATAATGAATTTTACTATTATATACTTACTTGGACTAGCAGCATGTCGTCTTTAATGTCCGTATATCCCGGGGAAGAAATGAAACGATACACTGAAGAAATTAATGCTGGTGAATTATGCGGTGTATTAACATGATTGGGTTTAGACTTTTACCAACTTTACAGAACAACGCGAGCATCATGCGTACATGGGCGCCTTATTTTGGCCAGCAACACTGACGTGGCCGTAAAGTATTATCTCTATTTAATAATATATGATATTTTGGATATTAATATAGTTTTTAAAATATAACTTTGATCGCTAACTTTTATATCAACTAGTGGAATTTCTCGTGCAATTCATAGCTAAAAATTGCAACATATATACACACAGTTGTAATAGATATAATATTTGTACATAATTAATCGGCACCGGTATATCTGACCCACCAAAAATGTGATATTTTCCAAAACAGGCGTAGCTCTGTTCAAAACGTGTTGCAAAGGGCTTTGTAGGATCGGACTAACTACGCCTTAGCCACGAGAGTCAGTTTTTGAGAAACGTCGGAACATAGCTTATTCCTCACTCTCTAGCTGTGACTGCACTCTTTTGAGTGTTCTGGGTTTCTCCTCGCTGTTTTTTTTTTTTGCTTTCCTGTTTCTTTAAAGTCTTTTCCTAGGTCCGCTTCTCGCTTCCCTGTGCTTTCTTCAAAATTTTAGACCGGTGCGTTTGTCGGGTGTTTTTTTGTACTTTGTCTCTCCTTCTGCAATGAATTGGCAGAGCTCTTGCCACTATTTTTTTTAAAAAAAATATGTGGTATAGATATTCTCTTTTTCTCTTCATTAATAAGAGAATTTGTAGGAACTTTTTTTCTGATTTAAGAATTATTGAATTATTATGGGATTTTCTAGACCTTTTAAAAGAATGGGATATCATCAATTATTTGTAGATATATAGACATATTTATAAAATATACAAAATTATTATATTATAGAAATATTTTTCATGACTAACCTAATATTGATACTATATTCACAGGACTAATTTACGTAGTTATTTATATATTAGTAGTCAAAATTAAAGCAGTTTGATTACACGATTTCTAAATCATGTATATTCTGAACGCAGTTATTAGTAAATAGTAACTCCTCTCTAAGAAAACTTGACGCGGATAGCCTAAGCAACATTTTTTTTTTTTGCGACGATTAATGCTTGCACATTTATGAACAGAGCTTCGATGAGCATATCCCAGCATTCATCTAAAAGATTTCAAAGATGCAAGTTTATCTAAATAATCACTCTTATATTTAGAATATACGGAGCAAATGGCATTTCCCTTGCCGAATCGCACAAGCATATACTCCTCACAGAGTTAGACTTTATGAATTTTAGCTATAGATTTGTTACAAACATACCTACATTGTATACATGAAAATAATATGGATAGATTTATCTCAAAATATACCCTCGTAATATTATTGTTTCTCATGTTTGCTAACTATATTAAAAATATAGATTGGTGGTTAAAGTTGTAGTTTAAAAACCATCAGTATAAAACATTGCCCTTTCGTGACCGGAGTAGTACCGGTATCTCCCAAATTCACAAGCGAAAGAAGCTAAGCCACTCTTTCAAAAAGAAAAAAGAAAAGTGTGAAATCATGTGATGAAAAATTGGCTTAATGATGAATTTGGTATTGCAAAGTGGTTGTTCTCATAAAATGAAAAATTGGCTTAATGATGAATTTGGTATTGCAAAGTGGTTGTTCTCATGGCATGTGTGGTGCATGTGCATGTGCTGTTTCAAATAATTATTTGATATGCTTGTGATAGCATGGTTGTTGTTTTGCTTGATGCAATGTGCTCGTGTGAGTGGTTGCATGGATTGATCTTGAGTCAAGTCGTGGACTTGTGCTCGTACACGGTTGTGTGTTTGTTCATGTGCAGGTGTTGCTTGAGGTCGAACGTGGTCGGTGACGGGACCGAAACTAGGTTCATGGAGGAATTGAGGTTCGGGACTAGGTTCAGGGAGGAATCGAGGTCTTGGTGGTCGAGGATGTCATGCGAGGCGTTCGGACTAGAGAACGGTGCACATGGTTGCTAGTTAGTCACGTGAGTATGGCAGGTGACCATGCGCGTGCAAAGGGTTAGTCACGTGTGTATGGCAGGTGGCCATGAGCGTGCAAAGTGTTAGTCACGTGAGTATGGCAGGTGGGCCGTACGCGTGCAGTTGTAATCGTTTTGAGGTAGTTTGCATGTATTGGGCCATGTTGGGCCAAGTGGACATGCATACGAACTCTGCTAGGGTTTTCTTATAAATAGGAGGGGTTGTCTCCTGTTTATAGAGTGCTTGAAAATTAGGGTTTGTACTCTTTTGTTTAGAGTGCTGTTAGACACAAAGAAATAAAAAAACCTTTCTTGCGACCAGAGCGTCTTGGCCGTGCGACGAAAAAAATAGTCCGGCGGCGTGCGTGCGTCTATTCGTTCGCCCACCCTTCGCGTGTTTGCCGGCCGGCCGATTTTGATTTCTCGGTTACATCACGCTCAAGGCTGGAAGCAAAGACACGGCACCGAACGGGTCTACGCCAGAAGGAGGACGCGGCAAGAAAAACAAAAGAGCTAGAGTCGGCGACAATACGCACAAGAAGAAAAGGCAGCCCAAAGTTCACAAATTGCCTTGGCGCTATAGAGATTTTCGATGGTACAGACATGGTCTACAAGATACACGATTATCGTAGCAACAAGAAGTATCTACAGTACCATCTCCATTGCAATAGTATTGCCTGTTTAGTTCTCGGTTTGCATGCATATTCATTCTGATTCTAGATTGGTTTAATATTTCATCTTGATAGTTTTGTTTTGATCTAATCCAAACCTTCCTAGGGCATCAAGTTATTGATCTAAAAAGTTTGGTTGGTTAATTCCTTTTAGATTTTGTTTAATCACGAAATTAGGGTTTAATTAATTCGCGTCACTTTTGGAACAGTCAGCTTGTGAAGCCTATAACTTTTGATCCGTAGATCCGATTGAGTCGATTTTTGTTGGGTTAGTTTCTAAATTGAATCTAGTTTCTTCATTTAAAATTTCACATCAATCCGACGGCTAGATTTTCGGGAATCCATGTTAGATCTATTTTCGGTATAGTCTATCACAGCAAGATTGCGAAGCTTATAACTTTTGATCCGTAAGTCCGATCGAGCTGATTCTTTTTTTCTTAGATGCGTATTGGGGTCTAGTTTCTTGTGTTAAAATTTTAGATCAATCCGACCGCTGGATCTCCAGGAATTCACGATTTACCGACTGCATATCAATCTGTTTTGTTGATTACGAAGTGATTATTTAATTCCGAATTTGGGTGAATTTTTAGTTGATCAAAAATTTGATTTTAGCTTCCGCGCAATCATTCACCCCCCCTCTGATTGCTATACTAGTATATATCGATCCTACAAGTGGTATCAGAGCAAGGTTTTTCTAATTAATCTTAACCGGTGATTAGAAACCGTAGCGATGGATAGGTATTCGACAAAACCTTGTGTTTTCGATGGTGTTGATTTTCAGTTTTGGAAAGCAAAGATGGAGGCGTTCATCCAGGCGCAGGGCTTCGCAATTTGGGAGAAGGTTTACAAGCCGTACGAAGTCCCTGGGAACGACAACGTCAACGACGCAAATCGCGCACATGTTGAAGCAAATAACAAGGGGCGCAACTTGATTATCCAAGGTTTGGGACGCAGCGATTTTGATCGAGTGGTTCATCTTCGATCCGCATATGAGGTATGGAAATCTCTTTGTGATTACCATGAGGGTTCTAACACTGTCAAAGAGGTTCGCCAAGATATTTACAAAAAAGAATACATGCGTTTTGAGATGAAACCTAGTGAATCTGTAGATGATTTCTTTGCACGTTTCAATAAAATTCTTAGCAATCTACGTGCTGTTGGAGTTAGCTACACTGATGCTGAAAATGCTCGACAATTGCTTAGTGCTTTGGACATGTCGGTGTGGGAGATGAAAGTAACATCTATACAAGAATCTACTACCATGAGCACACTCACATTAGATGTTCTTTACTCTAAACTGAAGACTCATGAGTTGGATGTTTTTGCTAGGAAGAATGGACATAAATCAATTGCTTTATCCTCTCAAACTAGCATGTCTCCTAACAATACTTCTTCAAGTTTTGCTTTGTCTTTCTTATCTTCACTAACCGATGAGCAGATTGAGCAATTTCCGGAAGAAGAATTGTCACTACTCTCTTCTCGCTTTAACAAAGCTTTGCGAATGTGAGAATGAAGAAGAGAGGTGGTGGTGGTCCTCCAAGATGCTATGAGTGTGGTGACCTCAACCATATTCGCACACATTGTCCTAAACTTGCAGGTAAAGCATCATGGGAGGAGAAGGACAATGTAAGAGAAGAAAAAGTTTCCTTCATTTGATAGAAAGAAAAAGAGCTTCATCAATCGCAAGGTGGTTCACCGAGTCCTTTCCGCTCTTGAACAAGTCAATTTGAAGCGATGTGAATTCGGAGAGCGGCGAGGGCGATGCAACTCCAAGCAAGCATGAGTTGACGGATTGTGTCTCATGGCCAAAAGCGACGGCTTCACCGAGGACGATCATCACGACAAATGACTTCAATGAGGTAGATCCTTCCTATGATGAATTAGCTATTCTTTGTTGCTCGACTTGGTAAATTGCTTGATAAACGTGATAAGAAAATTAAGAAACATGATTTTATTGTTGAATCATTGAATGCTGAAATTGCTAGACTTAAGACTTTGATTCCTGATGATGATACTTGCAAATCATGTGACTTAATTTATAATGAGCTCACCTTGCTTAGAAAAGAACATGCCTTCCTGTTACATCTAAATGAGAAAAATGAGAAACATGTTAAAGATGCTAGCTGTTCCACTGATAATTTGCATGATTCAACTACTTGTTCTAAATGCTCAACTCTTGAATTGAAATTGAAAGATGCAAATGCTAGGGTTTCTCAATTGACTGATGATCTGCTTACACATGAGGTTCTTTCATGCTCAACTTGTCGCAAGCAAAAAGAAAAAGTGGACGTTCTTTGTAATAACTGTTTAACTCTTTCTCAAAAGGTTGATTACTTGGAAAAATCATTAGAACGTTTCACTAAAGGAAAGAAAAACCTAAACATGATTTTGGATCAATCAAAAGTCAGCACTCATAATAAAGGTTTAGGTTTTGATTCTTATGCTTATCATAAATCACATGTTCCCACTGTTGTTAAAGCACTTAAAGGAGGAAAATTTGAAATTGACAATGAGCCTAAGAAAATTGTCTTTAAGTCTGCTGGAGTGCTATCTTCTACTATGATGAATGCAAATGTTGCTTCTACTTCTAAAGCCAAACATTCTGTTAAGTACACTTGCACTCATTGTGGTAGAGATGGACATTTAGTAGATTTTTGCTTTAGACTAGCCAAACAACAAAAGAAAGAAAAAGCTAAGGCTAGGTCTAATTTCAGACAGGCACGCTTTGTTTCTCATTATGTGCCTAGGGTGATGCAAAAACCTTTTGTTGCTAAGAACACGAGAAAAGATAAATATGTTTTTGTGCATAAGAATGCTCGTGTTGTGCCCTCTTGTTGTCGTCGTGTGTCTCGATCTTTGGATTCCTAAACATCTTATTTCTAACCCCAGTACCGAGACCTCGATACTTTCTGCTTTTATGTAGGCTTCTCAAGCGAGGAAGGAGAACATATGACTAGTAAATTTCGGATGCTCACGTCACATGTTCGGTGATAAGATTTGGTTCTCCTTCACTCGTGCATCTCGTGCTGAAAGTGTTATTTTTGAAGATGCTTCGTCCACATCTGTTTTCGCAAAAGGCACTAGTCCAAATGGTGCAGGTACAGGTGCACATGTTCAGGGGAAGAGTATTTTTGTTCATGAAGATGCTGATGCTGTTGAGGATGAGATAATTGGAATTTGCTTTGTGCTTGTGTTCTCGTTTTCAAGCTTTCCCACGTGATTCACATCAACAAACCATCAAGCGAAATTTTCAGGTATCTCTATGGTACTCAAGATTTTGGCATTTAGCTTTCTGCTTCCTCATGCATTAGTTTGAGAGCTTTTTCTGATGCTGATTTTTAGAGGATGTAGAATTGATAGAAAAAGTAAATCTGGTTCATGCTACTTTTTGGGTAGTTCTCTTTCTTGAGCATATTGAGATTAAATTTCACTTTATTAGAGATTAAGTAGAAAAGGGAAATATTGTGCTTCATCATATGGATACTGAACATCAATTGGCAAATACTTTCACAAAACCCTTGTCTTCTTCTCGTTTTGCATTTATTCGGGGAGAACTTGGGGTTGTTCATCCAATGAGCTTGTTTTGAGGGGGAGTTTGTGAAAACGTTGTGTTTCTTTGTTTACATTTTCTTCTTTCTTTTTCTTAAATGAAAAAAAAATTTAAGAAGGGAAAATGAAAAAGTTTTGAGCATTATATTTGATACACATATGTGATTTGAAGCCATGTCTATGCTACAAAGTCTTTGTAACTTCATCTTTATGCATATATGGTGTAGTTTATGACATGACTATTTAAATGGAATGAAAACTTGAATTAAATCTTGTCATGGTTGAACTTTCTTGACTATCTTGATCCTGCTCAAAAAGATGCTAAATGTGAAAGTTTTCAAAGTTAAAGAGCTAAAAGCTCAAAAAGTGATTTTTGATAGATGCAAGATCAAGGTTATGCCTTTGTCGCACTTCCTCTTTACGAGACTGCTTATCATTGCACTCTGATATGAACTTGGAAGAGGTTGTGTATGACCGAAACCATGAAACCTTAAGCTCATTGCTTGGCATGGTTGAAAAGTAAGGCTGACGATGCATATAATTCCTTGCAATTTTATATTTTGTTGCAATCATAAATAAATCAGCTTTTCAAGCACCAAAGAAGTGCACGAAAATTCATGTTTTCAGGTTTTGAGATAGTTGAGAAAGGGAGATCATGCCATGAAAAAAAAATCGTTAATAGTACTTGATTTCTACTTGTGCTTACTATACATTGTTTTTGTGTAGATTTGAGGGTGCAAGTACTTTTGATAGCATGACTTGGAAGATGTTACATTTGTTGATGATTTATAATGCTCATTACAAAAAAAAAAATTGGCAAATAAAAAAAAAACAACAAAAAATTTTGTTCTCTCTTTTGTATTCTTGATGAATCCATTGTCAAAGGGGGAGAATTTTGAGCATATTGCACATTCACACACACATTTTTTCTTCTTAGGGGAAGGTTTTTCTTTTCTTGACTTAGGGGGAGTTTTCACTTTGCATATTTGTCAAAGGAGGAGATTTTGTGTTTTTCACTTTGGCTTTTGATTTTAAACTTTTTGATTTAAAAAACTTTTCTTGTGAGGTGAATGCCAATGTTCAGTTCTAAGTGGTGTTGCCAATGTTTTCATCAAGGGGGAGATTGTGAAATCATGTGATGAAAAATTGGCTTAATGATGAATTTGGTATTGCAAAGTGGTTGTTCTCATGGCATGTGTGGTGCATGTGCATGTGCTGTTTCAAATAATTATTTGATATGCTTGTGATAGCATGGTTGTTGTTTTGCTTGATGCAATGTGCTCGTGTGAGTGGTTGCATGGATTGATCTTGAGTCAAGTCGTGGACTTGTGCTCGTACACGGTTGTGTGTTTGTTCATGTGCAGGTGTTGCTTGAGGTCGAACGTGGTCGGTGACGGACCGGAACTAGGTTCATGGAGGAATTGAGGTTCGGGACTAGGTTCGAGGAGGAATCGAGGTTTTGGTGGTCGAGGATGTCATGCGGCGTTCGGACTAGAGAACGGTGCACATGGTTGCTAGTTAGTCACGTGAGTATGGCGGTGACCATGCGGCGTGCAAAGGGTTAGTCACGTGTGTATGGCGGTGGCCATGGCGTGCAAAGTGTTAGTCACGTGAGTATGGCAGTGGGCCGTGACGCGTGCGATTATGTCGTTTTGAGGTAGTTTGCATGTATTGGGCCATGTTGGGCCAAGTGGACATGCATACGAACTCTGCTAGGGTTTTCTTATAAATAGGAGGGGTTGTCTCCTGTTTATAGAGTGCTTGAAAATTAGGGTTTGTACTCTTTTGTTTAGAGTGCTGTTAGACACAAAGAAATAAAAAAACCTTTCTTGCGACCAGAGCGTCTTGGCCGTGCGACGAAAAAAATAGTCCGGCGGCGTGCGTGCGTCTATTCGTTCGCCCACCCTTCGCGTGTTTGCCGGCCGGCCGATTTTGATTGCTCGGTTACATCACGCGCTCGAAGGCTGGAAGCAGCACACGAAGCAGCCGAACGGGTCTACGTCAGGAAGGAGGACGCGCGGCAAGAAAAACAAAAGAGCTAGAGTCGGCGGCAATACGCACAAGAAGAAAAGGCAGCCCAAAGTTCACAAATTGCCTTGGCGCTATAGAGATTTTCGATGGTACAACACATGGTCTACAGTATACACGATTACTGTAGCAACAGTAAGTATCTACAGTACCATCTCCATTGCAATAGTATTGCCTGTTTAGTTCTCGGTTTGCATGCATATTCATTCTGATTCTAGATTGGTTTAATATTTCATCTTGATAGTTTTGTTTTGATCTAATCCAAACCTTCCTAGGGCATCAAGTTATTGATCTAAAAAGTTTGGTTGGTTAATTCCTTTTAGATTTTGTTTAATCACGAAATTAGGGTTTAATTAATTCGCGTCACTTTTGGAACAGTCAGCTTGTGAAGCCTATAACTTTTGATCCGTAGATCCGATTGAGTCGATTTTTGTTGGGTTAGTTTCTAAATTGAATCTAGTTTCTTCATTTAAAATTTCACATCAATCCGACGGCTAGATTTTCGGGAATCCATGTTAGATCTATTTTCGGTATAGTCTATCACAGCAAGATTGCGAAGCTTATAACTTTTGATCCGTAAGTCCGATCGAGCTGATTCTTTTTTTCTTAGATGCGTATTGGGGTCTAGTTTCTTGTGTTAAAATTTCAGATCAATCCGACCGCTGGATCTCCGGGAATTCACGATTTACCGACTGCATATCAATCTGTTTTGTTGATTACGAAGTGATTATTTAATTCCGAATTGGGGTGAATTTTTAGTTGATCAAAAATTTGATTTTAGCTTCCGCGCAATCATTCACCCCCCTCTGATTGCTATACTAGTATATATCGATCCTACAAAAAAAAAAAAAGAAGCTAAGCCAAAAGTAAGTTTGGATACACAGCAACGGGGCTCTCAGACGGCTGTCGTGGAATTGAGACGACAAACGAAAGGCCAGCCAGCCAGCGACGGCCCAAATATCTTTCTTTTCTTCACTTGTGCCTTCTCGGCTGCTACCACCATGCCAGACGACTCAAGTGCAGTGTCCTCCAACCCGACGTCTCTTCTATATGGTAAACTTTTTTTTTTTTTAAAAAAAAATCACACTCTTTTCCTAACGTAGTTATAAAAATAACTTCTTTCTTGACCGTAAAAGTATATACCAAGCTCCCAGGGCTCGGTAGCTTTTCAATCTCTGGGAGCTCGACGCGGAAGGTGACACGTCTAACTTGCCGGCGGTTATGCAATTAGGGATTAAACTATTTTTTAATTATGTTTAGAAGAAGACTAAATTTGAAAAGAAAATTACTCGCGGAATTAGAAAAGCGATGAACTCCATCTGACAGATGGGCAATGACGAAGAAACGCGTTCGGCAGATTCTTCGAGTGCTCTGGTTTTTGTTGATCTCTCTGGATCAGTAATAGCATGTTGCGGCCTAAAAAAAGTTGCTCGGTCACCTCAGTTATTCCGTATACGATGTTTCGAAGATGGCGCGACTGCTGCACGTACGTAACTGCCTCTTGCTGTGTTCTCTAGTATCCTTCTCACCTCATCCATGGATTCCATTTGATGCCTCTACAGTCACCTGATCCGACTCCCTTGTAACGAGCATGTAAATTCCACGGTAATGTGTCTTCTGTTACCAATTACCAGCACGGTAATGTGTCTTCTATTCTTTTGCTTCTGATCAGGTCGTCGTTACTGTGAATGTCCACGTGCTTAAAAAAGGGACCTATCTCGCCACTGACAATTCAGTATTGCTCACTGTGTCAAGATTAGGACAGCAAGAAAAAGTCGAGCTAGGCTCGGTTCAAGCTTGATTCAAGCTCTAAATAAGCTGAATTCGAGTTTGATCTCGAACTCACGAGATTCACCGAGCTAAGCTTGAATATCTCACGAGCCTACTCAATCTTCCTTGAGTCAAGTTTGCTTGAGTCGAGCTCGAGCCTACTTGAGTTTGGATCGAGCTGAGCTCGAGCCTGGATCAAGGCTCAGACCCCAACTCGAGTTCGGTTCATTTACAGCCCTAGTCTAGCGTAGAGTAGGATAGTACCTTAAGTTGATCACTGAATATACCAAGACTATTGTATGGTAGTGAATTGGCAATTTACCATTAGGAGTACCTCTTTAGCTACAAACTCCGACTTCTGACGAAATGCACCACTTGAATCTTCCTGCCTGTGAAGTCAAGTATTTGCTCTTTTGCTTGGTCATGAACAAGTGGCCGTTTTCACAGCTTCCTTGTTGGATTGACAGGAGAAGGTTGCTTTATGCGAAACCGACCAAGTGCCAAAGAAATTTCCAAACCAAGTTTTTTTTTCGAGCTAAGGGCGGAAGCTCTGCTATTTCATCTATTATAATATTTAAAGTAGAGGCAAAAGAATCCAACACGTTCACTCTCAAGACTAGAAATTTTCACATTAATTGTAGGGAAAAAAAAAGATCTGCAATGTTGTTGTGGTGGGTCCAGATCATAACGGTCTAGATTAAAAGAAAATGTTTGTGTTATGTACAATACAGAAATAACTTAAAACTCATAATTTAAATGAAATAACTTAAAACTCTAAATAGTCTATAAAATATGTTCATATATTTTCAAGCATACAATTTATCATTTGATACTACAAACTTTTAAAAAAATCTAATAGCTTCAAATAAAAGGGGGTACAGGCACTGACTCTGGAGGGGAGACACCAACACTGACGAAACCAAGATTTTGATCCCTGGTTCGTTGAACTGGCCACTGTCTATACTTCTCTCTCTGGTAGAGATTCTTGGAAGTCCCGAGCCTTCACCCAAGAAGCTTTCCGGTAAACTGTGAACAGAGCATTTGGTTTCAGTGATCTCATTCTACGCATCACCCCTACAAGGCTGCTACACGTATTAGCTCCTGTCAGCTGTTGCTTTTACCTCACCACCAGGCAGGTCAATGCAGATTGTAGAGCATGGGGGAAAAGACAAACGAAGCCTTCGAACTTTTCCTCGCCAAAAAGAAGAAGAAGGAAGAAATCTTCAAGCTTTCACCGGATTTCTTTCATACTGCTTTCTATCTTGTCTCTCTCTTTTTTAGCCGTGGTCGTGGGAAACTCGCGAAGCCCACACAGCACGATCGACTGATGGTATCTTCCTACCACTTCGTCCTGCCCGCGCCTTCTTTTGTCACAGAAGAAGAGCATGAACGCCGCACTAGCCGTGAGCTGCGCATCCATGTTTCGCGGTTGATGAGTTGCTGGCCGGTTCCTCCTTCCAAGTGTCGCGGCCGCGGCGCAATTTATGGCCGGTTGAGCACCTGCGCTGTCAATTCCTAACTGCTCGGAGGCCGCAACAATATTTGATTGTATTACTCCAGTCTCAGAGGTCTATATACAGAGAGAGTATACGGTAACTCGAAGATAAAATCAGTCTATCAGAGATAAGGAAGGAATACAAATACTAAATGATTCCTATCTATTTCTAATAGTTTTGACATACAAGTTTTGTACTTTAACATTCTAACATCCCCCGTAGTCGGAGCAGGAAAGTCGCAGAGACAGAAGAGGATGCTCAAGCTGGAGTAGAAGCCGATGAGGAGTGCCAAGCAACGAGCCATAGGTGAAAATTGTCTAAGACAACAGGTATTGGGAAAGAGGGATCAGTATAGGTCGGTCATCAATGTTGTGGGAGATACAATAGCAACAGTAGATGATTACTCGATATGCTTGTGATAGCATGGTAAATATTTTATTTGATGTAATGCGCTCATATGAATGGTTGCATAAACTGATCTTGAGTTAAGTCATGGACTTATGCCCGTACACGGTTTCATGATTGTTCTTGTGTAGGTATTGCTTGAGGTCGAACGTGGTCAATGACGGGGATCAGAATTAGGTTATGGGATGAATCGAGGTTCAGATAATAAAGAATATCATGCGGAACGTTCGGACTAGAGAACAGTGCACGTGAAGTCGAGGACGACGCAGCGTAGCGGTAGGTGGGCCGTATGCATGCATATGTGATTTTTGGGTTATATGCATATATTGGACCATATGTAATTAGGTCAGGTGGATATGTATGCATGTATTTGAATACAACTGATTATGATTGTTTATTATAAATAGAAGGGGTCCTCCTGATTTTTGTAAGCCGCACAAATGAATAAAAAAAGGTAATCTGCGACGGCGGCGGGCCAGTGAAAAAAAATGCATCGATCATTGACGTTTTTTCGGCCGGGAGAGCGCACTGGCGACGTGCTCATCGAGACAGCACATCGCGCCAACGCCTGGGCTTTGGCCTCTCTGATTCGCGACGGACTACTTTGTGCCAAGGTAGGCAACGCCAAGCAACTCATTAATTTGCATCCTTCATCCAATAATCTATCAGGAGATATTCCTAGTTTGTTGGGCAATTGCGAAGTTTGGAAGGCTTTTCACGTACGGTAACAGTGCATACCAATTAAGTTTTCTCCTTGCCGTGCCCTTGCTGAACATCACGCACGATTTATCCTCGAAAAAATGTTGAAGTGATGCAAATGAACAAAAAGTAAGGTCGGTAGAATACTGCAGCGATCAGGTAGGAGTAATCTCGTTCTTCTTCTTTTTTTCTTCATTTGCATGTCTATTTTGATTTTTCGATCGATTCATCGTTTCACCGTGATGATTTTGATTTGATCTAATAAAAATCTTTCTAGGGCATCAAGTGATTGATCTGAAAAGTTTGATTGGTTAATTCCTCGTAAATCTTAATTAATCTCGTAATTAGGGTTTGATCAATTTCCGTCATTTATTGGTACATTCAACTTGCGAAGGTTATAACTTTAGATCCATAGATCCGATTGAGATGATCCTTATTAGGTTAGTTTCGAAATTGAATCTAGTTTCTACGGTTCAAATTTCATGTAAATCCAACAGTGGGATCTTCAGTAATTACTGTTTGTGAACGTATATCAATCTGTTTTCATTGAAACCGAAGCAATCTTTTATAATTTGTTTAGGGGTGTTTTGAGAATCACTAAAAAATTGTTTTAGCTCCAGCGTAATCATTCACTCCCTCTGATTGTTATATTAGTGTATATCGATCCTATAATTACCTTTTTTTTAATGTGGGCCATTATAATTTAGAACCACTACGATCAACAGTGTAGATCTTTATTTTTTTCTTTCAATGAATATAGTAATTTTTAACCTTAAGAGTAAATATGGTAGTTTTTTTCTACATTACTTTAATATTATAATAGATTGGTTCTCCATCTCAGACACCCCTCCGTTTCAATCCAATCCATCAGCGAGTTGAGATCGGGAGGAAGACGTGATTTTTCTCCGTCGCGGTAACCTCTCTTGGTGGGCAAGAAGCGCAGCCGCCGCCGGTACCTCGCCGCCTCCGCTGGTTTGGTTGCCTTCTCTCCTAACCTCTTAAGTCTTTCTAATCGTGGAATAATGATTATTTGTCACAAAATTGATGTGTATTTGTCAGTGAGATATAGCATAGCAAATCATCAAATACACCTCAATTGTGGCAAATAATCAAATCCCCTCTTCAATGTTGTGGCAAATAATCAAATCCCCTTTGTATTACTTCGAGTGTTAAGCCTGTAATCCATATGATTTCAAATAAAAAATTGATGATTTGCCACATAAAGTTAGTGGAATCGATGATTTGGGGGTCTAAATATCAGTGAAATATAGTGTGGCAAATCATCAATTCTACCAACTTTACGTGGCGAATAATCAAATCCCTTGATTTTAAAAGTAAGCTAGAAAAGATGCAATTTTTGTGGTATGTGAGCTGTGCAAGGATGTCCGACCCTGAGCTTGCATCGCCATGTCTCCTTTCAGTTCTTTTTCCTACAACGATAGTTGTTGTCCCAGTTACAATGTGATATGTTTTCCTGAAATTCTGCAAACCATGCCAAGATTGCACTCCGCTGTCCTGAGCAGTCCGAATCTCACACCTCCAGACTTACACCATATAGAGCATTGCAACAGTAATCAGGCTCTGAAAAGCTCTACAACGAAATTTCTCCATTATTGCATTCTTCGCTCACAAGGAAACCCAATATTCTCACAGTTCTACAAATAAACTCCAACTAGATCACAACTTTCTACCCTAAAACAACTCAAAATAGTTAGTCCACGATGATTAGTTGCGTTGGAAATACAGCAACATGCGGCTATTCTCATCTTAAAATTGTGGGTTCCCATTGTTTGTTCATTTCTTTTATAGACATTGTTTATTCATGGTTACATGAATATATAATTTGTATGGGGAACACATTTCTAGGGCAAAAAAGGAAAATAACATGGAGCAGTAGAGTGTGGATGTGGGTAGATTAATTATAGTTATGCAACTCATGCTCTTGAATTCATCTTACTATCTGCTTGTTTTAATATTGTAATATTAAAAAAGTGGGGAACTTCACCATGTTCTTTTTCAGCATTAAAATGGGGAACTCCCTAACGAGCAAAAGAACGATAGAACACCATGGCCATGGTAAACGAATAAATGAGAAGGGAAGGCCAAATGTTAAGCTTGAAGACCTTCCAGAACTATGTCAAAATTTTCCCTTTTGGATTAATTTTGATGGTTAATGAAATTTCTAAACTTAGAGTGTGTTTTTACTTTGGTGAAGGACGTGCTATGCAAGATTTTATCAATATTGCCTGCAAAAGAGGTTGTTAGGACTAGTGTTTTGTCAAGTAAGTGGAGATGCATCTGGATAGTTTGCCCCAAAATAAGTTTCAATGGTGTCAAGGTGTGTACCAACTGCTGGGGTGGGGCAAGACAATATACCCAGATGTTCATTGACAGTGTTAATGCAGTTTTGCAAAAACATCATGACAATATGGTCGAAGAACTTGAGATTAAATATGAATTTGAGAGCAAGCTAGTTCATCATCTCAATAATTGGATTAGTTTTGCTGCATCATCACAGACAAAAAATCTTGCCTTTGATTTAGCGCCTACCGAATTTGGTGGCCGTGATGATCGTTACATATTTCCATTTGAACTTTTAGACAATGAAGGCGTTTCTTGTCTTCAGTGTATTCAGCTTAGTTTTGTATCTTTCAAAACTCCTTCCCAGTTAGTATTTACAAAGCTAAGAAAGCTTGATCTTAATTTAGTGCACACCACCAGAAAGGATCTTGAGAATATGTTGTCCAATACTGTAATCTTCAGTGGCTGAGCATAGTCAGATGCCATCTGAATGATGAACTGAAGGTGATTTGCCCATTGTCCCACCTGCAGTACTTGAAAGTCGTGTACTGCAAAATAACCAAGATAGAATTCCATGCTGTAAGACTCTCTACCTTTGTGTATAATGGAGACTTTATACCTATTATCCTCCATCATGCTTCGAAACTGGAAAATGCAAATGTTTCATTTTTTGATGCAATTTTCCAGCATGCTGTTGCTGCACTTCTCAATGGGTTCCCAAACGTACAAAACCTGATATTGGATTTTCTTTATCAACAACTAGATGTATGTTCTTCAAACAACATTCAAGTTACAGTTTTGTTTATCAAAGATGATTTCTCAATAACCTTTGCTTCTTCTTTTTTCAGACTCAATGGATAACCCTCACATGTTTTCTCAGCTCAGGCATGTACAACTATTGTTGCATATATGTGATGAAGATGGTGACAATATTCTCTATTTAGTTTCTTTTCTGAGTGTTGCTCCGTTTATTGAAAAGTTGGAGGTGCATGTAAGTACTTTCCTTGGTTCCTCTTTGCTAATAGATTACTGTGCTTTTTCATATCTACAGGTAACACATAATCCTATATAAACATTGTTTGCTTGACCATCTATTAAAGTTGATTTATCATCAGAAACTATAGGGCGCTTAGTGTTGATTCACAGGATCAGTTTTGTTACTTCCAACATTGTTTGCTTGACCATCCTTTTAATTTTCAAATATTTATACTTACTATAATATATTAGTGTAAAATATCAGCTTTGCTACACATGTGAGTCCATGACAGTAATATATTATTCTATTCTACCTGAGGTTTAAAGCAACTGAGCTGCAACTCTACTAATCTTAGCATTATATTTATACTTTTGCAGTTTGGTGGTGGTGCTAATTTATGGCTTGTAGAAAAGGGACCTCATAGGCATGAACTTCCACAATGTAAATACAATTATCTAAAGAATATACATGTTACAAGATACAAAGGGGCCAGAGGCCAACTTGAATTCCTTACGCATGTTGTGGAACATGCCCCTGCAATAGAGGTTATGACTGTAGATACAACTCAAAGAAAGGTTGAAGATACATGGGCAAATAAAGTAAACCTAGCATTCTACACTGTTACTCGTGAGATCATTAGACGTTCTCTCCTTGAGAGACTTCCACCGGAGGCGAAGCTTTCTGTTCTATAAAATTACTTTAGAGAAGCAGAGGTTCCTTGTAAGATGTGGACCTCCTGTGTAAGTAGGGGTTCGGCTGGGAGAGTTGTATCAGACACTAGAAGTTAGCCAGTTTCCTGATATGCCATTGCAAAAATATTTTCCCTTCATTCCCATTCGATATCAACTTTCATCTTTTATTTGCCACTACCTCAATTCTGTTGTCGGATTGCCATTAACTACTTAACAGCTGTTAGATTTTTTCGGTCCACCTAAATTGCCCCTAGTCCTACATGTCATACTATTCATCTCTATTCCTTTTCTCTCACACACCTTCCTTTTCCTCAATGTCCAACGACATGCCCGACGACAACCACCCATGCTGGTGACGGACTCGCCACTGCCCTACCTCCCACGAGCGCCGCCTTCGGCCTCCGCCCTCACCACTCGTGCCGAAGCCTGCCACACCTATGCCCCCACCTCTCATGCACACCGGCTTCGACCTCTACGCCCGCCTTCAACCTCCACCGCAACCACTCGCTCTGGCGTCGGCCTTGCCCCCCCACCTCCTATGTGCACTGGCTTCGGCATCGTCTCCGCATCCACCTCCTATGTGTGATGGCTTCGGCATCGTCTCAGTATCCACCTCCTGCGCATGATACCTCTGGCCTCAACCCCCACCTTCATGCCACCTCATAGATGAGCATCAAAGGTGACAAACCTCTCACAATTTCTTCCCAATTTGATATTTTCCCGATTCCTTTCGCATCTCTCTTCTTTTCTTGTGTATGTATGCATGTATATGTGGATGTGTCTGTGAATGGCTTGATTGGATAAATGTGCTTATAGGCAACCGACGATAAGAGGGGTGGAGGAGCCCGGTGGTAGGAAGAGGGAAGAAAGTTGAAGAAGAGAGGAAGAGCATTTTGGTTGTTTCATGGCTCAATTAACAGTCTTTTAACTGACGATGGACGACAATGGCAAAAAAGGAAGCAAATTGAACTCCAATGGCATATAAGGAAGATCAAAATTTCCAGTGGCAAATAAAGAATTTTCTCCAAAATTTATGAAGCGACCCAGCTGGCTAGGTCTAGTGTTGACTTGCGCCTAAGCCAATGCCATTATATAATATACGTGTTTTGGTCGTCTCGACGATGTAGATGTCATGGTGGACTCTGATAAATATAGAAGGGAGGTGTGGGGCAGCGAGGATGTGTTGGCAGCAAGGGCCGGTGATGTGGCGACGAAGGCCTGCGTACACTCATGGCCAGGTGCGCATGATGGCAATGATTAATCCTACATGGATGTCGTCAATAATAAGCACAACGGTCTGAATTGCAATGAACTTCACCTCCAATGGAAGCAATACAACGATCAACTAAGGAACAAGATCATTAACAGAGGTGACATAGATTGGGATTGCATCATGGTACTAGGAGTCGTGGGCAATGTGTTGGTGGAACTAGCGCGGGCAGTACAGTCGCTGGGGAGTCAGTCGTGAAATGGAGTCAAGATGAGTTGAAATCATCAAGTTAAGACTAATGAATCTCATTGTACATTCTTTTTCCTCATGTAGCAATGGATGATACTTTGTAGTAGAATCGACATCAATACTCGATGCGGATGTTGTGCATACGTCATGCCATGGCCATAACGATGCCACATGATGGCCACCCTTGATTGTCTTGATGATGCCACACGGATGGCTGCCACCGGAATTAGCCTCCTCTTGGGGCAACAGTTAGGGTTTCAAACTCGTAACTCTGATATCCCTTGTTGCAAATAATGCACATAAAAGTAGTAACGAGGGACACAAATTTTACATAGAAAACCCTTTCGGAGAAAATCATGGATTCATGGACACACAAAGGCAACTATTTCTGGATGAGAAGATGTTTACAATGAGACTCTCTTTTCTATTCTTTTTGTCTTGTTCTATCCTATGTACTACATATACATATTTAAAGCGGCACATAAAGGATTCTTCATGTAGAAGTAGAACTCCAAATTGGAGTAGGAAACAAATTCGTATCACGCTCAAACTTAACATGATATGATCAAGATAGAGTATATAGTGACAAGTTAGTATTTGATCAGTAAGTATTTTTCTAGTACACTATGTATGCAGCATATCATTGCAATTAGAATAATTTTGACGTGCAACTTCAATAATGAATATGTATTAACATTCTGAATTAAAGCTTTAGGACTAAAGCTGCAAACAGAAAATCATATTCAGCCTACAATCAAAGGAGATTCTTTGACATTCTTCTCAAAAATATTTATAAAACTATTGTTGTTCACTGACAAGTGCCCACTGATTCTACCTCAGAGGATATGCACTAGCCAGGAAAGGCATGGAGTCTATCTTACTTAGACTTGACAAAGTGTCAAGTCCTTAATGGTCACCCATAAAAAGTAACCAAAGCAAGAGAATCCAGTGGCTTAAAGGTAAGTGGGTGTAGATATGCGAGAATCCACAACACGGCCAAAGAATCCCCCAATTGCCAATTAACAAGTCTCACAGTCCCTTAGAGAGACTTGAGCGATTCAGTTGCTGCAAATACGCCTATATAAGGGGGAGGCCAGGCATGGTCTGATCATTATTCTAACTTCTAATCTAAGCAGAGCTCCTCGCGAACGATGTTGAGGAAGAGGAAGAAGAGGTGTGGAGAACACTACTACTACTTGGTCACACTGTCTGCAGGGTGAGTGTGAACAGAGAAGCATGCTTGCCATGCCTTCCTCCGGGAGTAGTACCAGAGGTTGATGTGTGAGCAGGGATGCTTCGGCAATGTAGAAGAAAGAAGGCAAGTCTTATCGGCAAGGGAAGGCTAAACCTTTCTTCGAGGTCTCCCTCTCTCCATCTAAATCCGTGTTCGGAGGAGGAGGAGGAGGAGGAGGATGGGGCTATTGTTACTTACTGGTTTATTGTCCTTTGTCATATCATGTACTCAATTGTTTGTCTGTTGTCATGTACGCTATTGTTAATCTTCAGCCAGATAATGGTCAGTTGTGTGTCACTATGTGAGTGAGTGTTGGTGTGTCAGTGGGTTAAATTGTGTTTGTGGTGTGTCTGTGTTTTGGCTATGAGTCAGTTGATTAAATTGGGTATTCTGGTGTGTGAGTGAAATGAGTCACTGGATATGAATCTAAGGGTGCTAGCCTATGTGTGAAATGGTACACTGTATTGCTCTTGTTCTCTCGTACTCATGCCCCATAGAGTAGCTCTTTTTGCAAATAAATAACCTCCCATCCTCTCATTTCCAAAAAGAAGAAAGAAAATTTCAGTTCTCGAAAAAACAAAACAAGCAAAATAAATTCCTCTGTGAGATTTCTTGCATCCACATATTTAGTAAAGTGCATGATTAATTGCATCTTGTATTTTCATTGTTGACCCATAGTTTTGACTCAATTTTCTGACTAGAATTAAGAAAAACGATTCTGTACCATGTTGGATGGATTACTTTCAAATAATGCAAAATAACATGAATTTTTTTACTTGGGAACCTATCTAATACAAACATTGTACGAGGTGTTATATCTTGTTAGCTCTTTCATTTTTAGACATCAAGTGAACTAAAAATTATGGAAAGGAGACAGCCCTTATTGTGATATACTATCCTATAAATTTTCAAATCTGAACTCAGTTGGTGCTAAAAAAACACTGATTTCCAATCAAAGTGTTCAATCAACATCCAGTGTTGATCGAAAAGTTGGCAGTTTCAACACGGAAAAAAGGAAAAGGCCAGGGAAGGGCATGTGGGCTAGTGATGGGAGTGAGGGTGTTCGCTTCCATCTACCCGGGTTCAATCTTTAGGATTAACACGGTATATCGTATTTATTTAGAATATATGTGTGTGTACATTTAGTAGAAAAGCGTGTTCCCGGCTTCCCGCTTACTGTGAAACCGTGGAGCATCTGTAGTTTTGTCTAGTGTATACAGCGAACACGCATATGTGTGTACTGTGAATAGAGTGTACATCCTTCTTGTACTACAATAGAAACCAAAAAATTATAAAAAAGGAAAAGGAAAAGGCCACTTTAAAGATAAAATTGGAAGATACAACACAGATGCTAGCATACGGTGGCGAAATTCAATCCTAGTAGTTCTTTCTTTTTCTCATTCCATCCAACTTCTTAATGTAGTCACGCTATCCAAATCTGCATGTAAAACTTGAACCCCACTTAATATCCCAAGAAACTAAATCTTTCTTGCGTCTAGAATTGACTATCCAAGCAGTCGCCATCTCAAAATGGAGTTGCTGCGTATTCCCAAATACACTCCTACCGATGTGCCTAGTATGATCTATCCCGACGGTTTATATTATTAACCATAGATATTTTATTCAAGATACAAAAGTTTAAAAATAATTTAGTAATAAATTATGTTGCCTTTAAAAAATGGTAAAAACTCTATATTTACCTAGCCCGTCCACCTTATCGTTTTGCCTTATCGTCTTGCATGAGCAGTTGCGCTCGGAGAAAGCGTAACAATTGATGCTTGAGAAAGGAAGCAGTATGAGATTCTGTGACTGCAAAACCAACCCAGCCCAGCCCACGACGACAGGACAAAGCAAAACCACGTGCATCCTTCCTGGTGGGCCGCCAACTCGCTGAGTAACGAAAAAGCCCAACCCGGCCTAGCCCACAACAAGCCCACCGCATCCGCTGATCCGCACCGAATATTCGTCCGCCAGATACCCCGAGCCCGAGCCCGGGCTGTCTCTCTCTATCTATACACCCGCAGCCGCAGTCGGTGGCTAGGGTTTTATTAGTGCCCCTCCTGCGCCGCCGCCTCCTCATCTCACACCACCCCACCCCTCCCTCCTCCGATCGGGAGGCGAAGCCAAACCCCAAGGTGACTCTCGCCCCTTCTCCCCTCTCGTCCTCGTTGTCATCGATCCCTTGTGGGAGCTCGTCGATGCATCCCTAGTGGTACTCGCCGGCTTGTCGATTCCTAGTTCTGGACAAGCTGGATGCGTCCTAGTTCCATTTCTTCCTAGTGTGAGGAGGACGTGTTGGTTCGCTTCGATTTCAAGTTCAGACTTCAGAGGCGGTTTAGGTGTAATCTGCTCTGGTGTGTTGCGGGTCTCCTAGAGTCCTACCTGCCTGCGGTTCCTTCCGTTTTTTTTACCTCGTTTTGTATATATGCGATAGAGGTAGAGCTGGTTCTCCAGAAATGATTTAGATGCGTTTGCTGGTTCGTTGTTATTTTCGGATCGATCGAACGATCTCTTTTGGCCGTTTGGGCGTAAGAAATGGACATGATTCGATCTGTGTTTTTAACGTAGATCTATTGTTTCCGTGTGATCAGCTGTTTCAGGAAAGGTTTGTGTTCTGCTACAGGTTCACTAGAGTGTTTAACGTGTAGGGTTCTGCCGGTTTCTGCTTGCTTGCCTTTCGCCGGTATTGATGTTCAAGTTCGATATGTAGGAATACGTACGTCAGTGTTTTCTGTGTCATAATAATATTGATTGATTGGTGGATGGGTTTAGCTGAGTCGTTTTCTGTGAATTTTCCCTGATTCCTTAGATTTTGCTTCCAATTGATTTCCCCCCCTGATGGTTGAAAGTCTTCTCTGAGAAACATGTGGTGCTTTCCTATAGGTTCTCATGTATGTTGCTATCTCAATTCTGAGTTATACTCTGCTGGGCGGTGCTTTTGTTGTTGTTTTTCTTTCCGGGTGTCTTGTTTATCTAGATTGTAAAGTGCTCTGAATATTGGTTATATTTTATTGTGCTGCCCTCGGGGTTTACTCCAGATAAATTAAATTTATTAGTTTTAGCATGCTTAAATGTCCGTGCTGTACATTTACTTGTACCGGGTCTGGTGCTGGGAGCATTGGTAAAAATGGATGTGTTAGTAACAAATGAACGGGTTTGATATCCTGTTTGAAACATGTTGATATCATGTTTCAAGAGCTCTTCTTAATTTGACCATTGTGATGTGATGATTATTACTTGACCTGAGTCCTTGTATGTTTGATGTGTGATTTTTTCGTTTAGTCCTTCGCACTTGATTTTTGATTGGATTGCTCCTTTTGAAACAGGAATTTATATCTGTGGAGTGATTTTCAAAAGCAGTCAAGATGGTGAAGTTCACAGCAGAAGAGCTACGCAGAATTATGGACAAAAAGAATAACATTCGTAACATGTCTGTTATTGCTCATGTGGACCATGGTATGTGCCAGCATAGGGATATCTCAGACTACTGATGTTTTATGCACATGTAGAATTTCCTTGCTTGATGTTTTAT
This sequence comes from Rhipidocladum racemiflorum, assembly GCA_036346355.1. Classification (NCBI taxonomy): domain Eukaryota; kingdom Viridiplantae; phylum Streptophyta; class Magnoliopsida; order Poales; family Poaceae; genus Rhipidocladum; species Rhipidocladum racemiflorum. The sequence continues at coordinate 26,418,429 of CM070572.1, forward strand.
AGCGTGCTCATATAGTATATGTTGTTAATTCTAACAACTTTTTATCTGTTTGGCTTGGTTTAATTTGTTATTTCTATTTTCCTATATTGTCTGTTTACAATTGTTTTGTAATAATTAATTTTCATCTTTGCAAATATTGATCCATTTAATAGTGGAACTTTTTATCTGTTTGGATTGGTTTATGATTGACGCTTTCTTGAATACATTAAATATGAAATTGTGAACTTTTTTGTAACTTTGGATGGTTCCGATCATCGTAGGGTTGTAGATTTCACTTAATCGGTCTGTTGTTTTGTGTTGTTAATTATTGTAATTATTACAACATGTAAACATTAAAATTTACATTGTTGTATTGGAGTAGTTAAACATTGATTTTCCTAGGCATGTGCTGTTTTACAATTTTTCCCAGTGGATTATGCATGTTCATCAAACTTTTTTACTAAATATCTTGTTTGTTTTTTCATCTTATCATTAATCCCTGGATTGTTTCAAGTTACTATGCTATCTGTGTCCTGTCTGCTTTATAAGGCAATATGTTTAATTGTCTATGCCTCTACATTTTGTGCAATTTTGATTTTGAGTATTTAGTTGAATAATCGAATTGTGTACTCTTCTTACATGTTATTTACTCTTTGCAGGCAAATCTACGCTCACAGATTCCCTTGTGGCAGCTGCTGGGATTATTGCCCAGGAAGTTGCTGGTGATGTTCGCATGACTGATACTCGTGCAGATGAAGCAGAACGTGGTATTACAATCAAATCCACTGGTATCTCTCTTTTCTATGAGATAAGTGATGAATCACTCAAGACATACAAGGGTGAGAGAGATGGGAATGAGTACCTGATCAACCTTATCGATTCACCCGGGCACGTTGATTTTTCTTCGGAAGTCACAGCTGCTCTTCGTATCACCGATGGTGCTTTGGTGGTGGTTGACTGTATTGAGGGTGTCTGTGTGCAAACTGAAACTGTGCTCCGCCAAGCCCTTGGCGAGAGGATTAGGCCTGTCCTTACTGTGAACAAGATGGACAGATGTTTCCTTGAGCTTCAAGTTGAAGGTGAGGAAGCATATCAGACTTTCTCCCGGGTAATTGAGAATGCCAATGTGATTATGGCAACATATGAAGATACGCTCCTTGGTGATGTCCAAGTGTACCCGGAGAAGGGAACTGTTGCTTTCTCTGCTGGTTTGCACGGCTGGGCTTTCACCCTCACCAGCTTTGCTAAGATGTACGCCTCCAAGTTTGGAGTTGATGAATCTAAGATGATGGAGAGGCTCTGGGGTGAGAACTTCTTCGACCCAACCACGAAGAAATGGACCACCAAGAACACTGGCTCTGCTACTTGTAAGAGAGGTTTTGTTCAGTTCTGCTATGAACCAATCAAGCAAATCATCAACACCTGCATGAATGATCAGAAGGATAAGCTGTGGCCTATGTTGCAGAAGCTTGGTGTGACCATGAAGACTGATGAGAAGGAGCTAATGGGCAAGGCTCTCATGAAGCGTGTAATGCAAACGTGGCTGCCAGCCAGCAACGCTCTGCTTGAGATGATGATATTCCACCTTCCCTCTCCATCGAAGGCACAGAAATATCGTGTGGAGAACTTATACGAAGGGCCCCTTGATGATATCTATGCAACTGCTATTAGAAACTGTGATCCAGAAGGTCCTCTTATGTTGTATGTTTCTAAGATGATTCCAGCTTCGGACAAGGGCAGATTCTTTGCCTTTGGTCGTGTCTTCTCAGGGAGGGTTGCAACTGGCATGAAGGTCCGTATCATGGGTCCCAACTATGTCCCTGGCCAGAAGAAGGATCTGTATGTGAAGAGTGTCCAGCGTACTGTTATCTGGATGGGAAAGAAGCAAGAGTCTGTTGAGGATGTTCCTTGTGGTAACACTGTTGCTATGGTTGGTTTGGATCAGTTCATCACAAAGAATGCAACCCTGACAAATGAGAAGGAGGTTGATGCCTGCCCAATCAGAGCAATGAAGTTCTCTGTGTCCCCAGTCGTGCGCGTTGCTGTTCAATGCAAGGTTGCCTCTGATCTTCCCAAGCTTGTTGAAGGTTTGAAGCGCCTGGCAAAGTCTGACCCTATGGTTCTATGCACCATGGAAGAGTCTGGTGAGCATATTATTGCAGGAGCTGGAGAGCTTCACCTTGAAATTTGCTTGAAGGATCTGCAGGAAGACTTCATGGGTGGTGCTGAAATTATTGTTTCCCCTCCTGTTGTCTCCTTCCGTGAGACTGTTCTTGAGAAGTCCTGCCGTACTGTTATGAGCAAGTCCCCGAACAAGCACAACCGTCTTTACATGGAAGCTCGCCCCATGGAGGAGGGACTGGCTGAGGCCATTGATGAGGGTCGCATTGGCCCGCGCGATGATCCTAAGGTGCGCTCCAAGATCCTGTCTGAGGAGTTTGGGTGGGACAAGGATCTCGCCAAGAAGATTTGGTGCTTCGGACCTGAGACCACTGGTCCTAACATGGTGGTTGACATGTGTAAGGGAGTACAGTATCTTAATGAAATCAAGGATTCTGTTGTGGCTGGCTTCCAGTGGGCATCAAAGGAAGGTGCATTGGCTGAGGAGAACATGCGTGGCATTTGCTTTGAGGTCTGTGATGTTGTTCTCCATGCCGATGCCATTCATAGGGGTGGTGGTCAGGTTATTCCTACGGCCAGGAGGGTCATTTATGCTTCTCAGCTCACAGCCAAGCCAAGGCTGCTGGAACCGGTCTACCTGGTGGAGATCCAGGCCCCTGAGAATGCACTTGGTGGTATTTATGGTGTTCTGAACCAGAAGAGAGGGCACGTGTTCGAGGAGATGCAGAGGCCTGGTACCCCACTGTACAACATCAAGGCTTACCTCCCTGTTATCGAGTCCTTCGGGTTCTCGAGCACACTTAGGGCTGCAACCTCAGGCCAGGCCTTCCCTCAGTGTGTCTTTGACCACTGGGACATGATGGCTTCTGATCCTTTGGATCCGGGCACGCAGGCTGCCAACCTTGTCTTGGAGATCCGCAAGAGGAAGGGGCTCAAGGAACAGATGACCCCTCTCTCTGAGTTCGAGGACAAGCTCTAAATTTTTGGTTTCGTGATTTGTTGCTGTTATCCCTTACCTGGAGTCTACTTGGTCTACTGCTAGGAGAACTGCTTTATTTCGTATTATTTTCCCTCGTGTCAAATGTATGTGGTCGTGTGATGCTGGCATTACGTTTTACTGTCTGTCGTGATGCAACAGATATGGGACTTGGATAATATATCCGTGGTCATTGGTCAAGTGCTGGTTTTTACTGTCTTGTGATTGCATGTCTGTTGGATCTGCGAAGTTGCTGCCGTTCGTCACTTGTTCTAGTTTTTTTCGAGGGATGAAGCTCAGGAAGGAGCTCAATGGGCAGCTAAAGCACGAAAACCAATGTCCTACGCTCGCCGTCCTCTTTGTTTCCTGGGAAAATTGATAATTTATCCTGTTTTATCTTTGTTAGTGTTAGGGGTGGATTTAGAAAAATAGATTATTTGGATCGCTGGCTGGGTCATTAAAGTAACTTATAACATATACTCCCTCTATCCTGAAAAAGAAGTTGTTTTAGACATCGACACGGTCTCCAAAATACAACTTTGACCATTAAAAATTATTGTATTTTATTTATAAAATACATTGAAATTTTAATATTTGAAAGCTCTTTTCATGACAAATCTATTTATATAACTTTTATGTGTTCAATCCAAATAGTTTAAAAGTTATTTATAGATAAAGTTCTAAAAGTTTGACTTAGGACAACTCTAAAACGATTTCTTTTTCAGAATGGAGGGAGTATATGTTTATATGCTAATAGAATACAATTAAATTTACATGTAATTTTGGTAAAGTCATTGGGGTTATTTGACCCCACTAATTGCATGCTAGATCCGCCCCTGGTTAGTGTTGATTTGTTTTGTCATATCGCACTCACACGTGGTACCGCTTTTTTTTTTTCCGAAAAGATCACAGGCTTTTCGAGATTACGTATGTCCCATTTTTTTCCGAAAAGACCCTGAAAATATGGATTTCACATCTTTTTCAAAGAAACAGCCTCGAAAAAATTCAATTTTTTTTTAAAAACCCAAAAATTTTCTTTTTTTCGAAAAGCCCCCAAAACATACGATAATCTGAAAATACATATTAGCCATTTTTTAATATGGAAAGAATGTTTTTTTTATCGAAAGATCGACAAAAATTCTGGAAATTATTTTTTTTGCACGTAAACTACCAAAATTTGTTTTTAACACGTAACTTTTTACAAAAATCTGTTCGAAACTTATTAAAATTATATATTAATCTATTTTTCATGTGGGAAACTCCCTGAAACTTTATGCGATTTTTCTCGTTTGGCGTGGGACCGCATGCGCATTGTGCATCACGCCCCGCATCTAGTTTATCTTGTACTCTTAAGTGCTTGTTTGTTTCAACTAGAGATTGTAAAAAGCAGCTTTTAAAATCTGGATTGTAAAAGCTGGATTGTTTAAAAGCTGAGGTTGAAAAGCTGATAGCTGTTTGGTAATCCAGATTATAGTAAGGGTAGGCTCGGATGTGAACAAAATAGGAGGCTTGAGCGTGAACAGTGGGGGTAATGGTGGGTAATTTTGACTAAAGTTGAATGGGTATTGTGGTCTTTTGCAAAAAAAAAAAAAGCTAAGAAAAACTCATTCAGAGTGGATTGTGGAATTGCTATAATCTGTCATCCAGATTGTTACTACAATCTATATTGAAAATTTATTGTTTGTTAACCTTTTAGATTTCAAAAACTGCTTTCTACAATCTCCAGCTGAAACAAGAATGCCCTAAGTTTTCTACTGAGCAATGGATAGCAAACAATTCGGGAGATTGCACTGAAGCGCCAGCAAGACATGCATGCCGACTGATATAACATACTCGAAATTAAAAACAGGCCCATATCCACAAAACGAAAGATTGGGCCCATGACTCACGACGATCGTACACTCGAGACATTATTACACACGAACACGGCACGCAAAGACACACATCAAAGCGAAACCTCTAAACAAGCGCACTGCGCACCACACACGACACGATACGACTCGCCACGCCGGACGTATCTGTATAGTCCCCTCCGGCGGGCGCCTAGCCGCCGGCGACGAAGACGGCAGACAACCGACACAATTCCTTCGATATGCACGTCCTAGGCTAGTAGTAATGCGAAGACGACGACCCGCCGAGCTGGAAGCCGTCGACCTCGTTGGCCGCCGGCATCGGCGAGAACAACGGGCTGTGCACGTACCCCTCCTCGAAGTACATCCCGTGCGACGACGCGCTCGCGTCATAGCCACCGAACTCCAGCTCCGACGCGTCGCACCACGCCGTGCTGCCGCCGCCGCCACAGGCATTATTGCCTCCATCGAACATATCCATCTCAGCGTTGCCGCCGCAGGCCATTGAGGCGTCGCCGTAGGACAGGGCCGGCACGTGGTAGGCCTCGTTTCCGACGTCGCCATGGGCGGCCTGAGCTGGCGTTGGCAATGCGGTGGGGACAGCGGGGTTGGCGTACAAGTGCTGGAGCTGATCAGCGGAGAGATCGGGGGAGAGGAACGGGGTGACGGAGGAGCCCGGCGGCAGGTCGGGGTAGGCGAAGTTGGTGCGGGCGTTGGCGCCGCGGAGGGTGCGCGCGGCGCGGTCGTAGGCGATGGCTGCCTCCTCCGCCGTGTCGAACGTGCCGAGCCAGTGCCGCTCCTTGGTCGCCGGGTCCCGGATCTCCGCGGCGTACCGGCCCCACGGCCGACGCCGCACGCCGAGGTACCTCGTCGTGTTGCCATTATCCTGCGGCTGCTGCTGCTGCTGCCGGCGCTTGGACGACTTCTTCTCCGAGGACGACGAGGAGAAGAAGTAAGAGAGGTCCATACTGATACTTGGTGTGTGTGTGTGTGTGTGAGAGAGAGAGAGAGAGAGAGAGAGAGAGAGAGAGAGAGAGAGAGAGGTGGTTAGTAGTTATGGTCGTTGGTGATCAGACTGGCTGAGGACTGAAGGTGGTTGCTGCTGCTGCTGCATGGGGCAGTAGCATAGAAGGGTTTATATAAGGGCGGGAAAGCGAGGGAGAAGGATTAAACAAGTGATATGGTACTAATGGGCAATCTTAAGCATGATTAGCAGGGGTGATGGGAGAAATGAATGGGTGGGCCTCTCTCTCTCTCTCTCTCTCTCTCTCTCTCTCTCTCTCTCTCTCTCTCTCAATTTTGATTCGTTATGGGGGCGGCAAAAGTGGTCAACCAATGATTCAGAATGGTGGTGGCATGGGAAGGGTGGCTGCACGATGCATGATGGGATCAACCAGACCGACTAGTTCCAATTGTATCCATCAATCCATCATATATAACCTGACTATTAAGTCCCACGAAAATGTTCTTCGTTCACCGGATGTACCAAGTTATGGATATTTTACAGGAAACGATTCAAACCATACACAATTCATTTAGGAATTCTGTGTGCCAAACGGGTCCTAGAGAGAGAAAAACGTAAGAGAAGTTCACCTAATGAATGAAGGATAATACTAACCACAGGCTCACAATATGCATCTGTCTCAAAGTGTGTCAATTGTCAAAAGCTAACTATTCCACGAACTAGGTGGCAGATACTCGAAGCGAAGGTCAGAATGATCTTTCCTAAAACGCCAATGAATTGAATTGGGTGGCAAATGCTCAATTTTTCCGTAAAAAATCCAAAGCTCTGCTGGAAAGACCATCCAGAGATAAATATTTCATAAAAAAAAATGTACAACACCATGCCTTGGGGGGAAAAGAACCCTATTTAGAAATGAAATATCGCATAGAAACCAAACAATTCGCACATACATGATACATCTCGCTCCCTGTTTTAAAGGTAGGTTTTCTTTCTAGTCTTACAGTTTTGTTAGATATACAAACGTGCATGCTGAATACTGACCATAACAATTTGTAGGATCGAAGTATACGAATATAGCAATCAGAGGGGGGGGGAATGATTGTGCGGAAGCTAAAACCAAATTCTTAATCTATTAAAAGTTCACCCCAAAACAGAACAAAATAATTGCCTCGTTTTCGACAAAAACAGAATGACAGAGGTTCGGTAAAACGCAAATTCCCGAAGATCCAACCGTCGGAACGATCTGAAATTTGGACACAAGAAACTAGATTCCAATACGAATCAAACCCAAAAAGAATCAGCTCGATCGGACTTACGGATCAAAAGTTATGAGCTTCGCAAGTTTGCTGATCCAAAACTTGACGAGAATCAATCTAATCAAAACTTCAAGTTTAAACAAGATCTTTAAAAGATTAATCAACTAGACTTTGAGAAACACTAGATCAATATCCTAGAGAGGTTTTTGATGGATCAAATCAAGATAAAACTTGAAGAACAAAAACCAATCTAGAACTAGAACAAGCATGCAAACAAGAACCAAAGCGAGAAAATCTTGTAGCGACGTGGTTACTGTAGCACGCAAAAATCTTGGAAGAATTGATCTTTATTTCTTGTCTAAAATACTCTCATCAAAAGAGTACAAACCCTAAAACCAAGCTCAAAGCTTGATGCGCTCAGCTCTACTTGATGCCTTTCAACAGAGACCCCCACCTATTTAAAGCACCAACCCACAAAGAGTTACGAATACGATTCCTATTCCTAGAAGGAATCCGTATCCAACTCAACTCTACTTGGCCCAACCAGGCCGAGTACAACTCTTACTGCACGCGTATGGCAACCCTACCATACTCACGTGACTAACACTTTGCACGCGTATGGCCACCTGCCATACTCACGTGACTAACACTTTGCACGCGAATGACCTCCTGCCATTCTCACGTGACTAACCATTCTTCATGTGCACCATTCTCTTAGCCCGAACGTCCCGCATGACATCCTTGACCACCAAGACCTCGGTTCCTCCTGAACCTAGTCCCGAACCTCGATTCCTCCATGAACCTAGTTCGGTCCGTCATCGACCACATTCGTCTTCGAGCAATACACGCACATGAACAAACCACAAACAAATCCGAGCACAAGTCCACGACTTGACTCAATGTCAATCCATGCAACTACTCACATGAGTATTGCATAAAGTCCACTTCAAAAGAAGCATCATGAAATCATTACAAATTTCAAATTCTCATTCAAAATTCAAATCCAAATCGCTCAAAACCATAATTGGCGAAAATGCATTCACGACGGACAAACAAAGTTGGTCCGTTGTATAAGGAAAAGTTTCTGTTCCAAGAAGCCAACCAAACGCGGAAAAACACGTTCACAAATGCACAAACAAAGTTGGTCCGTTGTACATGCAAAAATGGCTTGGTCATGAGCTCAAAACAAGTTCACAACGGACCCTAAGCTTGTCCCGCAAGCGTGCCACGCCAGTTTCACAAAAGTAAAACCCTAGAAAAAGTCCATTCACGACGGACAAAAAGAATTAGTCCGTTGTACATGCAAAGGTTTCGAAATCTTGGAGAAAGAGTTAGACTCAAGCGCTCAAAAGCAAGTCCACGACGGACAAAAACATTATCCGTCATACAAGCGAAATCGATCGTTTTGAGGAAAAAAGAGTTTGGCTCAAAGAGTTCAAAACACGTCCACGACGGACCCAAAGACATTGTCCGTCGCAGATGGGGAACTTACTGTTTCTTGAGAGCTAGGTCCGGCGCAAAAGTGAAACTTACTGTTTCTTGACAAATTATCAAACACATGTACAAGCACATTTTGCAAATCCAATTCTAAGTTTAATTTTTCAGTTCAAAGCCAATTTTTCAAAGACATGATTTCACAATCTCCCCCTTGATGAAAACATTGGCAACACCACTTAGTATTGAATCATTTGGCATTCACTTTACAAAAGATTTTAAAAACCAAAGAATCAAAGACCAAGGAAAGAAAACACAGAAATCCCCCTTTGACCAAAATGCAAAACAAAATCTCCCCCTGAGAAGGAAAATGTGTGTGAATGTGCAATGTGCCCAAAAATTCCAAAATTCTCCAAACTTCTCCCAAAAAGCTCAAATTTCCAAAAAAAAACTTTTTCCCTTTTTCCTTTGAACTTCTCAAATATTCCCAAAATATCTCCCCCTTTGACAATGGATTCATCAAGAGTACAAAAGAGAGAATTTGTTCAAAATTTTTCCTGTAGCAAAGATTTCACAAGGAGAAACAAGGGAGTGCCAAGATAGGAAAAGATGAGCTCATTCGATCATATAACCTTATATATCATATAATATGCAAAATACATGATCTTGATGTGATTTTAACAAGTTAGGGAATGACATGCATCTCAACCTCAATTTAGTCAACTATAGCCAAGTACTAAGCAAGATCTTAGCAGAAAAAGCAAGACTTTAAAAATTGAAGCAACTAACAACTTAGGGCGAGCAAGTAGTTTCAACTCCAATCTAGTAGACCAATTTAATCTTTAAACAATAAGTTGCATGTGGCATGCTTGAAGCATACTTCTTTTATTTTCTAGGAGTGGCATGCTTGAAGCATACATCTTATCTTTGAGGGAATGGCATGCTTGAAGCATACATCTTATCTTTTTAGGAAAGCACCTGAAGCACATAACTTGAGGTTTTGCTTTTAACAACCCTTTTATTGATTCCCTTTTCTTTTCATTTTTCTTTGATTATAAACATGCAAAAGTGATTAAAAGGTCTTATGAAAGAGTAAAGTTGAAACCACACTTGCTTCATAGCCCAAATTTGTCAAGAGGATTCAATATCAAGCCTAGAAGAGTAAGATATCACAGAGTATTTAGCTATAGGTAATCAGTCCAGGGAATTCCGCAATGTCATTTTTAGTTCAAGTGAGATAATTAGATTATCATATATTAGCTCAATTACATAACATATAAAGAAATAAGATAAAGTGAGCTCATTAAGTAAAAAAAAACTTGGCAAGGAAACTCCCCCTCAAAACAAATCCATTGGATGAACAAATCCAAGTTCTCCCCGAATAAAAGCAAAACGAGAAGAAGACAAGGGTTTTGAAAATGTCTGCCAATTGATATTCAGTATCCACATGGTGAAGCACAATATTTTCTTTTTCAACATGATCTCTAAGAAAGTGAAATCCAATATCAAATGCTCAAGAAAGAGGATTACTCAAGAGGTGGCACGAACCAAATCAATTCAACATCCTCCAAAGTCAACATCAGAATAAGCTCTTAAACTAATGCATAAGGAAGCAAAAAGCCAAATGCCAAAATCTTGAGTACCATGGAGATACCTGAAAATTCACTTGACTGTTTGTTGATGTGAAGCACGTGGGAAGAGTCTCTCATGTAAACCTCCAATTATCTCATCCTCAACAAAGATCATCATCTTTATGAACAAAGACACTCCCCCTGAACATATGCACCTGTACTTGCATCATTTGGACTAGTGCCTTTTGCGAAAACAGAGGTGGAAGAAGCATCTTCAGAAGATAACACTTTTAGCACGAGATGCATGAGTAAAGGAGAACCAAAACTTATCACTAAACATATGAAGTGAGCATCCGAAATTCACTAGCCACATGTTCTCCCTCCTCGCGTGAGAAGCCTACATAGAAGCGAAAGTGTCGAGATCTCGGTACTGGGGTTAGAAATAAGATGTTTAGGAATCCAGTACTGAGACACCCGACGCACAACAGTAGGCACAACACGAGTATTCTTATGCACAAAATCAGATTTGCCTTTTCCCGTGTTTTTAGCATCAAAAGGTGTTTGTTTCACTCTAGGCACATAATGAGAAGTGGAGTGTGCCTTTCTGAAATTAGACCTAGCATTAAACCTTTCTCTCTTTTGTTGTTTAGCTAGTCTAAAGCAAAAGTCTACTAAATGTCCATCTCTACCACAATGAGTGCAAGTGTACTTAACATTATGTTTAGCTTTGGAAGTAGAAGCAACATTTGCATTCATCATAGTAGAAGATAAAAGGCCAGCAGATTTGAAGACAATTTTCTTAGGCTCATTTGAAATATCAAGTTTGTCATTGCAAGGAGCATAAACAACAGAGCGAGGTTTAGTTTCATATGAAGCATGAAGATCAAAACCTAAACCTTTCTTGTTTGAGCTAACCTTCGATTGATCCAAAATCATGTTCAACTTTTTCTTGCCATTAGTGAATCGTTCCAAAGAGTTTTGCAAGTAATCAACTTTATTAGCAAGAATTAAACAATTATTGCAGGGAACATCCACTTTTCCTTTTTGCTTGCGACAAGTTGAGCATGAAAGAACCTCATGTGTAAGCAAATCTTACATCATTTGAGAAACCCTAGCATTTGCATCATGCAACTTCAATTCTAGTATGGAGCATATAGAACATGGAGTTGTATCATGTAAATCAATGGTAGAACAACTAGCATGTTTAACAAGTTTCTCATTTTTCTCATTTTCAGCATTAATTTGCTCTAACAAGGTAACATGTTCTTTCCTAAGCAAAGTAAGCTCATTGTAAATTAAGTCACATGATTTGCAAGCATCATCATCAGGAATCAAGGTTTTAAGTCTAGCAATTTCAGCATTCAATGACTCAACAACAAAATCATGTTTCTTAATTTTCTTGTCACGTTTATCAAGCAATTTACCAAGTCGAGCAACAGCAATAGCTAATTCATCGTAAGAAGGATCTACCTCATTGAAGTCATTTGTCGTGGTCGCCCTCGATAAAAGTCGTTGCTTTTAGCCATGAGACACAACCCCGTCAACTCATGCTTGCTTGGAGTTGCATCGTCCTCACTGCTCTCCGAATCCACATCGCTCAAATTGACTTGTTCAAGAGCGGAAAGAACTCGGTGGACAACTTTGCTGTTGATGAAGCTTTTCTTCTTTCTATTACTTGAAGAGAACTTCTTCTCTTTTCTTCTGTCGTTGTCCTTCTCCTCCCTTGATGCTTTACCTGCAAGTTTAGGACAGTTTGGACGAATATGGTCGAGATCACCAAACTCATAGCATCTTGGAGGGCCACCACCACCTCTCTTTCTCATTCTCACATTTTGTAAAGCTTTGTTAAAGCGAGAAGAGAGTAGTGACAAGTCTTCTTCTGGGAATTGCTCAATCTGTTCATCGGTTAGTGAAGACAAGAAAGATAGAGCAAAACTTGAAGCAAAGACCATTATGAGATATGCTAGATTGAGATGTCAAAGCAATTGATTTATGATCATTCTTTCTAGCAAGAACATCTAATTCATGAGTTTTCAACTTGGAATAAAGAACATCTAAGGTAAGTGTACTCATGACAGTAGATTCTCTAATGGATGTAACTTTCATCTCCCAAATTGACATGTCTAATGCACCAAGCAATTGTCTAGCATTAGCAGCATCATCAAAGCTAACTCCAACAGCACGAAGATTACTAAGAATTTTATTGAAACGTGCAAAGAAGTCATCTAGCGACTCACCGGGTTTCATCTCAAATCGCATGTATTTTTTTTTGTAAAGATCTTGACGAACCTCTTTAATAGTGTTAGAACCCTCATGGTAATCACAAAGAGATTTCCATACCTCATATCTTGGATCGAAGATGAATCACACGATCGAAGTCGCTCGTCCCAAGCCTTGGATGATCAAGTTGCGTGCCTTACTATTTGCTTCAACATGTGCGCGATTGGTGTCGTTGACGTTGTCGTTTGCAGGGACTTCATATGGTTTGTAGACCTTCTCCCAAATTGCGAATCCCTGAGCTTGGATGAACGCCTCCATCTTGGCTTTCCAAAACTGAAAATCAACACCATTGAACACACAAGGTTTTGTCGAATAATGATCCATTGATCTAATCACCGATTAAGATAGATTAGAAAAACCTTGCTCTGATACCACTTGAAGGATCGAAGTATACGAATATAGCAATCAGAGGGGGGGTGAATGATTGTGCGGAAGCTAAAACCAAATTCTTAATCTATTAAAAGTTCACCCCAAAACAGAACAAAATAATTGCCTCGTTTTCGACAAAAACAGAATGACAGAGGTTCGGTAAAACGCAAATTCCCGAAGATCCAACCGTCGGAACGATCTGAAATTTGGACACAAGAAACTAGATTCCAATACGAATCAAACCCAAAAAGAATCAGCTCGATCGGACTTACGGATCAAAAGTTATGAGCTTCGCAAGCTTGCTGATCCAAAACTTGACGAGAATCAATCTAATCAAAACTTCAAGTTTAAACAAGATCTTTAAAAGATTAATCAACTAGACTTTGAGAAACACTAGATCAATATCCTAGAGAGGTTTTTGATGGATCAAATCAAGATAAAACTTGAAGAACAAAAACCAATCTAGAACTAGAACAAGCATGCAAACAAGAACCAAAAGCAGAGAAAATCCTGTAGCGACGTGGTTACTGTAGCACGCAAAAATCTTGGAAGAATTGATCTTTATTTCTTGTCTAAAATACTCTCATCAAAAGAGTACAAACCCTAAAACCAAGCTCAAAGCTTGATGCGCTCAGCTCTACTTGATGCCTTTCAACAGAGACCCCCACCTATTTAAAGCACCAACCCACAAAGAGTTACGAATACGATTCCTATTCCCTAGAAGGAATCCGTATCCAACTCAACTCTACTTGGCCCAACCAGGCCGAGTACAACTCTTGCACGCGTATGGCAACCCTACCATACTCACGTGACTAACACTTTGCACGCGTATGGCCACCTGCCATACTCACGTGACTAACACTTTGCACGCGAATGACCTCCTGCCATTCTCACGTGACTAACCATTCTTCATGTGCACCATTCTCTTAGCCCGAACGTCCCGCATGACATCCTTGACCACCAAGACCTCGGTTCCTCCTGAACCTAGTCCCGAAACTCAGTTCCTCCATGAACCTAGTTCCGGTCCCGTCATCGACCACATTCGTCTTCGAGCAATACCTGCACATGAACAAACCACAAAACAAATCCGAGCACAAGTCCACGACTTGACTCAATGTCAATCCATGCAACTACTCACATGAGTATTGCATAAAGTCCACTTCAAAAGAAGCATCATGAAATCATTACAAATTTCAAATTCTCATTCAAAATTCAAATCCAAATCGCTCAAAACCCTAATTGAGCGAAAACGCATTCACGACGGACAAACAAAGTTGGTCCGTTGTATAAGGAAAAGTTTCTGTTCCAAGAAGCCAACCAAACGCGGAAAAACACGTTCACAACAGACAAACAAAGTTGGTCCGTTGTACATGCAAAAATGGCTTCGGTCATGAGCTCAAAACAAGTTCACAACGGACCCCAGAAGCTTGTCCGGCGCAAACGTGCCACGCTCAGTTTCACAAAAGTAAAACCCTAGAAAAAAGTCCATTCACGACGGACAAAAAGAATTAGTCCGTTGTACATGCAAAGGTTTCTGAAATCTTGGAGAAAGAGTTAGACTCAAGCGCTCAAAAGCAAGTCCACGACGGACAAAAAACATTATCCGTCATACAAGCGAATCGATCGTTTTGAGGAAAAAAGAGTTTGGCTCAAAGAGTTCAAAACACGTCCACGACGGACCCAAAGACATTGTCCGTCGCAGATGGGGAACTTACTGTTTCTTGAGAGCTAGGTCCGGCGCAAAAGTGAAACTTACTGTTTCTTGACAAATTATCAAACACATGTACAAGCACATTTTGCAAATCCAATTCTAAGTTTAATTTTTCAGTTCAAAGCCAATTTTTCAGCACATGATTTCACACAATTCAAGTGGAGGATTCCATGCAAATCGGAATACAGACCATCCACACTCAGCCAGAAGCAAGTACAATATACATCTCTATAAAAAAGTAAACAGATAAATAATTGAGATAGAGAAAAGGAATCACTCGCCATTATATTGAGTGTGCAAGTGTGGTATATTAGGCTTGCAGTTCATACAAGCACAGTATAAAATACTTTATTTTGGTATGGCAAGACTATATGTTGGGAGCTAGCATTCACGTGTTTTATGCTATTTGGAATTACACAAGATTCCGGAAGAACAAAGGTTATTGAAGGCTCCTAGCCGGTCCATGTTAGAGAATATTAAGCTAATTAAACAAAAAAGATATATGGCTTCTTCTCCAGCAATATTTTCTTACATCCCTGTTATATGTAACTAGCTTCTCTAAGTAAATTAAGAGAATAAAAATGAAAAAAAAAGAGAGACAGGAACATAGATGTACCAGCTGGTTAAAATGGAAAACCATTAATTTACGCCACAGAAGTATAATTGATGAATAAATTAGAAGGGCCTATCTATAATATATGGCTTTTGGGATTGATTAGTCTTCCTATGTTAGCTGCAAAGTGTGGTACAACAAGATCCAAACCGACCAAACTGTGATTCTCTTTATACTAATGCCAAGTTGCACAGAATATCTCTGTAAGTAATGTGTCCACCGGCCCGATGATATCTTGATTTCACAGTCCAAGTCAAGGTCAAATTGAAGTTGTAGGGAGCAAAAGCAGCATCAGTACTGGTATTAATGTAAACGCTTACTACTTCACATGCCACTTAATTACCTGTGGTGATTGATGCTATTGTTCCCTCTTGATTCACTGTCACTACACAGTAGAGAAGATCACGGTGTGTGTAGTGTGGTCTACCTACACATGTTTGTTTCAATTCATTGTTTACATGATTCAGATCAGCAGCTTGTTGCTTGAGATCAAGTGAAGTGAGTAGACAATGTAATAATATACCTAGCTAGCTCTTAACTAGAGCTAGATGCTCACCTAACAAATTATTGAACCATCTGATCAAGATGAGAATAACTGGTTAGTGCTGTTATTATTTTTAGATTGGTTAGTGCGATCTTAGGACTTTAGGCAAGCGGATAGCTCAAGAAAAATCCACAAATTAATCTAATATAGCATGTAGTTTTGGGGTTTCGAATTCTTAACCTACAATCAAATTAACAACATAGATGACACACTTTTTTGCGGTTGGATCTTCTTGCATGCTTAGGATAGGCTTAGCTTCCTCCAAATGCTAGCTTCTTCAAGCAGAAGTAAGTGAAGAGCAATTAACTTCTTAGTACAAAGTATGCTTAAGCTTCTCTAGGAACCCGTAGAAGTCACACCCCGTTTTGGGGAGTTTAAGCTTTCAAAAGCTTTAAGCTGAAGCAGAAGCTAATGCCCCCAAATTAATAGAGCCTTAGCAATTTTGACTTGGTTAGGCAGACTCAACATTGGCCTGGGTTTTGCTTAGATCTAATTTGTTATGATGCACCATAAGACACTGGTAATCTCACCTAGATGTGAATGCCTTTTAGTTAGTATTTAACTTGATAGATTCTTGACAATAATATAATCAACATAGACACGTCACAACATGACGGTGATGAAGGAGCAGCGCTTAGTTTTGCCTCAAAGTATCGCAACAAGATCTAAGTTTGTGCGCATCGATCGATCGGGTCAGTGCGCGTGTTCGTCGAATGGTCATGGAGTGAGTGGTATTGGTATCATGCGCTCGCTTTCAAAGACTTTTTATGATTACCCTCTGATGCAAACGAACCTTCTAATGATGAGAGGAAAGAGATGTATTATAGAATACATTAGGGCATAATTGATAATGAGATGCATATATATAACTTCTGATAGGGTCCCAAAGGCACAAGTACCCTCACATGATCAGTAGGGCTCAGAGATATATGATTGGCATGTGCCTTCCCTTGCTTTTAGATGCCCCTTCCTCTTGTAGCCTTGTTGGATCCTGGTTTTATATATCTCAAGGGGAAGCTCAAACTTTTTATCACAAAGCTAGCTAATCATTTGATTCATTGCACACCCTAAAATATTTTGTTAAAATTATATCTTTTGGTGCGTACCCTGTGATCTCGACTTTAGTTGAAAATAAGATCTTTCATATATGTAGTAGTACCTCAGGAGATTAGGAATTAGTTTTTTTTACTGACAGTTGGTGTTAACTCCCCCTATTTACCTTGCACTTGGAAGAGTAGAATGTCATGAGAGTAAGGTGGCATAATTCATTGTGGTTCCTGAAAAAGTTTAGTGTTGTTAATGGTGTTTTGGGCCGCTTATACCTGACCTGACGGATAACAATAACTAGATAATATGGATAGTTTTCATTCTGCAGGCCTAAAAACAGAAGTTTTCATTCTCCTATTTTAAGGGTATATTGTTTGTTATTATATATATTGTGCAGTTCTACAGCAAACTTATATGTTCTCAAGAATCTTACTTTCGTGCTTAAATAAGGTTTCTTGTTTGTCAATGTCACGATATATGTAAACAACCACCTAAACTCATTGGATGATCTTACTAAACGCAGATCCTTGCACAAAATATTGCACAAGTTCAGAGGAACAACTAAGAGGGATTCTTGAGCTGTAAATTAGGCCACTTTCATTGCTCAACCTTCAACAAGCAGCAGTTTGGAACTAAAATATCACAAAGGTAGCGATGCAATCTGCAGCATGTAAAGCAGAGTGTATACTACTCTGTAATGAAATATTAAGTTGATCAGAGAAAATGAAACTGATCACAGTCAACAAAGATTTTGCTAACCAATACATGAATTTTTTTATTGAAATCCTTCAATATTCGAGTTAGCATTTAGCAAGACAAGAATCTAACGTATTGGAAAGTATGTGAAGATGGCAAGTCCCATTGGGAAACACAAAGAAGAAGTTCACCGTAGCTAGAAGCATTAAAATAAATACAAAATTGTAAGCTACAAAGGGATTATGATTTAGGGGTTCATGTCAAAAGCTAGTTTGATGCTAGCTTGGTGGGCATGGTAGCCACCCATCCATGCATGTGTGGAACTTGGAATAAAAGGGAGGCGGTCAAATGCCGGTTTCCACGCTTGTTGTAATGCTAGTAAACATGTCCATCTTGTAGTAAGCAACCTACACGCCTAGCTTGGTGGTAGCCTTTGTCGCTTGGTTCTTTTGCTAATCCACATGCTGTTTTCGACTGTGGAAACGCTGGCTTGATGCCAAACGCCCACCAAAACTCACGTTGCACGTCATCAAAACTTACGAGAACTTTCAGTACGTAACACGCTACGAGGATTGTGTTTTACTCCCTCCGTTTCTTTTTATAAGGCGTATTTGGTTTCGTTAGGATAAGGCTTTGACCAACAATTACTCTATTAGCATATAATTTTTATGACACAAAATTGGTATTAGCAGATTTGTATTCAAAAGTACTTATATATAATTATGATTTTGTATTACATAAATGATATATTAATGAAGTAATCGTTGGTCAAAGTCTTGTCCTAACGAAACCAAATACGCCTTATAAAAAGAAACGGAGGGAGTAGTTCGTAAGAAACTGGGACGTTTAAGCGCTAATCGAACTATCACACATAAAAGCTGTGCAGAAGAACACTACTATATATATGTGTATCATAGGAGTTTTAAGTAAGAGAAGCCTGCCATCCAAACACCTCCACATTAACATTCAGCTCGAAGGATGTTGCTCTTCATTTAGATCTATGCGGGGCTTCATTGAGAGAGAAAAAAAATGTAAAAAACGTGGTCTAAGTAATTAGAGTTGATGCATGGGCTAAGAATTTTGCGACCAATTCTGGGCAGGCCGGCTAAGCCTAGGCGGCCTAACCTAGCAGAGCCCACGACCATGTCAAAATGAGATGCCAAATGCTGTAATGAATTTGGCAACCTTAGCTATACTCGTTTAGACTTTGGTCGAGTGATCAGTTAAGCAGTTACTATGTATCATTCATTTATGCTTTATAATATTTATACAACTTTTAAAAAGAGATGCACAACGCAACGCAAGGATATTCAATAACAATCATTGTTCGGTGCTGAAAGTAGTGCATGCTATCCTAGAGAACTTTAAGAACCGCTGCCTGGTTTTATCGGCTTTGAGTCCTTTCCCTTTCCTCTAGGCCTTTCCTCTAGGTCTCGGAGGCTGTGATTTCCTAGGTTATTTTCATTGTACCTGACAGTTTTTTTCTTCTTTTCTCGCTATCAATGAATGGCAGCGCTCCTGCCTTTTTTCAAAAAGAAAAAAGAAAAAAGAGATGCACAGAAACACCTCTCTCTATATTCTAGAACTGATAACCCAGCCCACCAACTTTCTCAAAAGGCAATCAGCTATTGACTACTACTCCCAATTCTTGTTTTCTTCTGAGCTAATTTTCCTTGCCATTCCTTTTTTACTATGTAAATGTAATCGTAATAGTTTCAGTTGGTTGTGTTTGTTGACTTTTTTTTTCCCAATTCATTCAAAAATTACAAGGTGACTTCTTTAACGTAGACAATTTAGTCACTACGATTGTTCCCAGAGAGATTTGGAATAAAAAAGGCGTGACAAGACATGTTGATGAACCTGTTCATCCTACTAACTTCTTCAAGTTAAAACCATATGGTTTTGTACCTGTCTAGTTTCAGTGCCCTTTGTTTTTAGCGAACTCAACTTTGGATGAACTCAAGGAGTAAGATAGTCCATGTAGGGAGATTAAAAGCATTCACAACAAAGGCATGGATATGTTACCATGCTATTTTCACATATTACACATTTACACAGGAATAAATTACACAGGAACCCCTAGTAATCAACAGGCATTGGATTGATCATGCAAATGGACCTCGCAATGTGCATCCCACAGACAGAGGTTAAGTCTAAGTTCCCTACTAAACAATTCTACCCTAACCTCTGAAGCCAACCAATACCAAGTTGTGGATGGCAGTGCCTGCAACTGAGGGCTCAGGCCACAAGATGATCTTAGACAACGCGCAGTTGTTACTGGGCAACAACTGCAAGTACTGGAGACTCATCACTAGCTGCTTAAGAAAGAAAATGGAAAGTTCTAAACAAGTTATTAGAGATTATGAATTTTCTGATAGCCATTGTCTGCAGCTGGAAGGGGGGCGACAGCTAACTAGCTGCATTCATCAGTTATCCAAAGCAGCAGCAGCAGCAGCAGCATCCATCAGCACAGCGCAACTGCGCCATCTGAGGTCGCCTGTAGCATCATGTACATGCCGGATTGATCAGTCAGTTCCTGCGTCGACGCCACTGGTTCGATCATCGGTAACCGCTCCAGCAATGCAGTGAGCGCTTCGCGCATCCAGTCGTACCGACAGAGCTGGTACGCTTCGCGCGGGGAGACCTGTTCGGTGATCATCAACAGTGTGGCAGTAGTCAGGGTGGTTTCTGCATTGTCAGTTCTGAGATACAGAACTGGCATGACATGACATCAGTGAAACTTCAACGTATGGTGGACAGGGGGCTTACCCATCGCCGGCCATGGGTTGCCTGCTCCGGCCATGACTCGAGCTCCTCGGTGACCTCCATGGCGAAGATGTAGCCCTTGCAGGCGCCCCTGGGGCTGGTGCTGTTCTGGCTGCTCTTGCTCTTGAGCACCCAGTGTCCCAAGGAAGACCTCTGGTACAGCAAATGGCAGTTGTCAGTGAACTGGTTGCGTCCTTCTTACATTCAAAGCAGCAGCTCATTCAACTCAGCAAGTGACACAGTTTTCCATTGCACTATAGCACAACTAGCACAATTCCACAAGTGTTCCTATTTCCTACCCATGTTGCAGGTTGCACTGAATCATACAGGCAGATTAGCATTTGTGCAACCTTGAATAGTTGAACTGAGGCACCAGGAAACAATTGTACTACTAAGGTACGTAGTAGGTACTAACAGCACCATAAGGATATAAATGCATCACCAACAGGGCTAATTAGATTGGTGCAGGCACTGCAGGCTAAGTAGGAAACACACCACATGCATAGTCGTTGGGTTCATGTATGCATCAAGATAAAAATAACAACCTATATACTCGGATCTGAAAGGAAATTATTTCTGACGACAAGCTGGCCGCCCAAGAACGGAAGGAAATAGGGAAATAATAGTACATTTCATACCGAGATCTTCCCAACTAGAAAATCACAATGATTTCAGAGTATCATCTTAATAAAATGGGGGTAATGATATGTTTATCCCCAACTCGTTGTGCTCTGCAATATTCGTTTGGTTAGTCAAGAATAGTTTTCTTCCTTGTGTGAGTCGCAAACCACCAACTGATGCTACTATGCTAGAGCAGCTACTGCTATTGCCTATAAAGAAACTTCCTTGTCGCTGTCCCTATCAAGCATGATTGCCATCAACTTATGGAGCTGTCCTTGGGGCTTTCTACTACATGTTAAACCTACTTATACGATTGGAGATGTAAACCGCAACCTAGTTTATCATTGTTGAGCTTTCAAGTGACAGAGCAATTGGACAATAAGCTACAAATTGCGGTGGTTAATTACTGCAAATACCAAAATTTACCCGCGAAAAGACACCGAATAAGCGTTGCCGCGATCAACCGCAGATAGGTTTTCAGGATTCAGATTAGATTGCACAAACATTTTGGACACTCATCGCAACTGTGAAAACCATCACTCCATAGGTAAGAAGAACCTTGGGGTGCAGAGCTTGAAACTGCAAATGAGATAAACAGCAATTGCAAGAACGAGTTATAGCAAGGCGAGTGGAGCTATAATTTACATTGATGATGCCCTTGACGCCGGCCTCCTCCATGGCCTCTCGGCAAGCCGCCTCGTAGACGTCCTCGTCGTCCTCCCACCCTCCCTGACAAGAACAGCAGCGGATCGATTCGTTCAGCGCTGATGCAAATGTGCTGCACGCGTTCACAGTGCATTCAAAGATTAATTGACCTGAAGTCCATTTAGAGGCGCCATGTTACCTTTGGGAAGACCATGTCAGTGCGATTGGGCGTGGAGATCATGAGCACCTCCACCTGTCCCGGATCGTCTCCGAGGGTGCAAGGGTTTCCCTCGTCTTTCTTCGCCCTGTACGGGACACACCTGCTCGATCATGACAGCAGTCCGAAGAAACGGATTAGCAAAAGAACAAAAAAAAAAAAAAAAAAAAAATTGATGCGAAACAATTTGCACTAGATTTAATGTGTCTGCATCTGCACCCAATTTGCAGAGAGCTAGCCATTTCAGATTCCAAGGACCCTGAGAAGCAATTGAAAGAATCCAAGAAAGCACTGACCCAGCGACGAGGCGGTACTCCTCGTCGTAGCGCTGCCTGAGGCGGCCCTTCCTGGCGAGGACCACGTCCGGGGACGACATTGCTGCGCACCCTCAAACGAGGTCGGACATGTGAGGGGCGAGCATGCACCAAGAAAGAAAGGGGAAGGTGACAAACAAGGAAAGCAGAAGCTGCAGAGATATATAGAGAATCACCCCACCTTGTAAATAGCGAGTAAAAAGGAGGAAAGAACAAGAGAAAATCGCGTCTGCCCGTGCCCGTGACGGTGATGAGGCGTGATGGTGGCAATGACGCCACGAGTGACCTATCTCCACGAAACGAAAAGGAAGACGAGAAATGGTGCCGATAAAGGCAAGGAGACAAGGAAGAAACGAGAAGCAGGGGGGCTATTGTGGCCTAGCCCGCAGAGGATGGATGATGCGTGCGTGCCTATAAATGGCGCGCGCGCGCGCTCTTCGTTTCCCGCCCGATTTATGAGCACGAGGAGGGGAGGGAGAGAGAGAGAGGAGGAGGAGGAGGAGGAGAGAGAGAGCTTTATCTCATTGTACAATCAATCTACAGCTCACCTATATAATAGTTAGTCATACATACAAATAAATTCATTAATATTTGGTCCATATTCATCTTCTCATTCTCTTATCAAGTTTCTTGAAGCCTAAGCTACAGTCAGCTATAAATCTGCAGCCCACTTCTTTTCTCTCTCTCCAACTCATCGTAAATATGATGTGACAATCTTTAGAGGCTGCCTACCTCACCTTATCATACTGCTCTTAAATATGTTGGCAAGGCCGCGGAGAGAGAAGTCGACCGACGTCGAAACCGAGTTGAGCCGACTAGATCATCATTCGTTGGAATTCAATGCTCGGGGAACGTACAAATGTTCTTCAATGCACATTATTTTGAGTTGGACTACGTTACTCTACTCTCTTTTCTAGATGGACGTACTATACTATAACTATACACATCACATTTCACGCATAAGTGTATTCTCTACGCATGCTTGAAATTTATGTTGATTATGCATCTGTATTGAACTCTCTCAAAAAGTATAAAATTTAAACGCTGGTGAGCTAGGTGCATATCCGCACGCCTCCAAAACTATAGGGTTAAAAATAGAGTTAGATTGTGCCTAGATTAGGGTAAAAGCTCATGTAGTACTCCGTATTAATTTTCCCTAAAACTGTAGACTCTTTTGGGAGTGCTCTGCTCCTCTCGGCTGGAATAGGAAACTATACAGCCAATGTAGGTGCATGCATGTTTCCTTCCCTTCCCTCTAAAATTCTTGTGTTCTATATGACGCTAACTCAAGGGAACTAAAATTCTTACAAGAGTTCTCCTACACCTGATCTCTCTCAATAGCTTAGAAATGCATTCTAATTCCTAAAAGAGCTATGCATGTATTGAGTGATGATGATTTTTCTTTTCCGAAAAAAATAGGATATTTTGTGAGTTCTTGACTAGCAGCTAATTTTGTACAAACAGAATTCTTAGACATCATCAGTTTGGTAAATCTCAACTTTAATTCCAAACGAATTTTGTGGCTTCTTGAAACAACCTAGATCATTAAATTAATAAATAAAAGTACTAGACAAGTAATCAGTATAGTAATCAACTTTTGTGTTTGTAAAATTTAATTGTTGCGAGTAGAACAAATAGAAATAAATGTGAGGATTGCCGTCAGACCCGTAGGTGAGGATATCGATCACTGAAATGCTAGATCCGTCGAGGGCCAACTCGGTAACTCTTGCTTGTCTCTAGTTTCATCACTCGGCACTTAAAGACAAACCAAATAAGAATTGCGGGTATCCTTAGTATGTAGAGCCAATTAGCAACTCACCATCCAGTAAGTCAGTAAAAGGGTCAATAGGAGAGATGCATGGTAAGTTTGACTTCCCAACGTCAAAGACCAGCCATCATAGCGAACAAGGCAAGCCAATCCAAATGCACTCCGCCTGGTCACACATTGCGATCGAGGCAAGGGACAAGGGAGCCATACCCTTCTCTACAACTGAGACAACCTAGGGCAACACATTTCCTTTTTCATCCGGCTAAAGCAAGCAACCAGCCTTTTCTTCCCATTCCAGCCGAGAGGAGCAGAGCACTCCCTTTTCTTCCCCAGCCAAGATGTCCCCAATTCAAAGCCACTGAGAGCAAGAGAGTAAGCTAGGAAAGAGAAGATCCAAACCGAAGCATAGAGGAGAACTAGGAGGAGCCAAAAGGGGAAGCCAAGCCAGAGGAGAACCCGGAGGAGCCAGAAGGGAACCAAGCCAAAGCAAGGAGTCGGGAGATCGGAGAAGAAGGCATCGATCGAGATCAAGACCTCGGCCACCTCTTCGTCGACCTCACCATCGTCATCCCCACACTAAAACTAGCTCCAGCACCACCAAATCAGGCCATAAGGTGCACAACCGTAGGAGTAGCATACTAGTAATGTATGATGCTTAGAAGTAGTAAATCGAGTAGCTAGCAAATATATCAGAGGCAAAATCGGTAAGACCAAGGGAACTGGTAAGATCGGTAAGGAGGTTGAGGCAAAACCAATAAGATCAGGGGAATTGGTAAGATCGGTAAGGCCATTGATGTAAATAGGTAAGACCAAAGGAATTGGTAAGATTGGTAAGGTCATTGAGGCAAAACCGATAAGACCAAAGGGAACTGGTAAGATCGTTAAAGCCGTTGAGGCAAAACCGTCAGACCAAGAGGAATTGGTAAGATCAGTAAGGCTGTTGAGGCAAAACTGGTAAGACCAAGGGTGTGAAATCATGTGCTGAAAAATTGGCTTAGTGATAATTTTGGCATCACAAAGTGGTGGTGCTCATGGGCATATGTGGTGCCTGTGCATGTGCTATTTCAGACGATTACTTGATATGCTTGTGATAGCATGGTAATAGTTTTGTTTGATGCAATGATCTCGTGTAAGTGGTTGCATTGACTAATCTTGAGTAAGTCGTAGACTTGTGCTCGTACACGATCTTGTGTCTGCTCATGTGCAGGTGTAGCTTGAGGGCGAATGTGGTTGATGACGGGGATCAGAACTAGGTTCTAGAATGAATCGAGGTTCTGATGATCAAGGATGTCATGCGGAACGTTTAAACTAGAGAACAGTGCACGTGAAGTTGAGGACGACACAACGTAGCGGCAGGTGGGCCATACGCATGCATATGTGAGTTTTAGGCTGTATGTGCATGTATTGGATCATGTGTAATTGGGTCAGGTGGATATGCATGCATGTATTTAATCAGAGATAAGAAGTTACAGTTTATCGAGTATAAATGGGAGGGATATCTTCTGAAAAAGGTACACATGGGAAAAAGGAATTAGAAGCCAGCGGCAACGGCGTTCTAGCGAAGGGAGTGTTGGTGCTACAATATTTTTTGTTAGCTACAGTGCTTCGACGCTGCACTATTTTGCGCTACAGTACTCGTGCTACAGCCTACAGTAGCTGCAGGTTTTTGTGCGTGAGAAAGGAAAACAATAAGGAAAAAGAAAGAGAAGAAGAGATGAAATATTGAGGAAATTTTTGGGAGATTATTTTAGGATGTTTTGGAGGCATCTTGTGAACACATCCAAGCAATAAAGATGATCAAGTTTTGCAAGATTGATGTGTTGGTAATCTCGTTCCTCTTTTTTGTTCTGCGTTTACATGCCTGTTTTGGTTTATAGATTGATTCATTATTTCGCCATAATAATTTTGATTTGATCCATCCAAAACCTTACTAGGTCATCAATTAAGTGTTCGAAAAAGTTTTGTTATTTAAATCAAGGTAGTTTTTGATAATTAAGAAATTAGGGTTTGACCAATTTTCATCATTAGTTGGTACAATCAACTTATGAAGGTCATAACTTTAGATCCCTAGATCTGATCGAGCTGATTGTTATTGGGTTAGTGAACGTATATCAATCTGTTTTCGTGAAAACCAAAGGAAATTTTCTAATTCGTTTAGGGGTGTTTTGAGAATCACTAAAAATTGATTTTAGCTTTCATGCAATCATTCACCCTCCTCTGATTGTTATATTAGTGTATATCGATACTACAAAGGGAACTGGTAAGATCGATAAGGCTATTGAGGTAAAACCAGTAAGACCAAGGGTGATTGTTGAAATCATGAATTCGTGTCTGTCTTCTGGACTAGGGGCTACGGAAGCTATATAGTTTGTCTCATATACGAGTTTGAACTTAAAACTTACAATGTTTTCACTTAATAAAACCTATATATTTTGAGAAAAAGGTTGAGAAGGAGAAAATGATATTCTGGTGAAAGTAGGAATTAGTTTCTCATTATTACATATTGCTATTAATGGTTGCTGAGTACTTTGTATTCACTCTTGCTTAATTCCTCCTTTGCTTAGAAAATTACTTCGGTGGTCAAGCAACTTGTTTGGATTTGGATCCCAAGGGTGTCTACGAGGCAAGGGGTGAGGGACTTCACCCATATAATCAAGTGTACAAGGATATATGTTGGCTACCAGGAGGGTTAGGATATTGGGTAGATCGTATACCGCTTGGTTGGACCTTGGGTTTTGTATTATATTTTGTTGTACTTGGATCTATGTATAATTAATGTACTAAACAAGTAGCCATGCATGGCAATAAACTGTAATAAAGTTTTTATTCCAATCCCTAATTATTTGTTTTGTTTTAACACTCTGAACACGGTATACTAACTGATAAAATATCAGGTGAGCTTGATGTTTTAATTAGGTAGTATGCCGAGATTTGTGTAATTATTTGAGTGCAATCGCAGTGTTATTGCTGTTACCCTAAGATAATTATGCAGGTCACGACACAAAACAGGGACTATCCTGAATCTTACGGGAAAAAACTAACTATAAACTATAAGCCAAAAAATTTAACGCTAGACAAACATGCCCTTATAACTTAAAATTAACCATATTTTTGGCTTAAAAGGGTTAAAAACAGTCGAGATATTAGTGGCATTTATACGTAGTAGAAGTGTGCAATTTTACCCCAACTTCAGTAGCGTTACTCTAAAACTAACACGTAATAAGCCGAAAAGCACATCTCTTGTGGCTTTTGGCTTTTAATCATATAGAAGCCTATGACTTTTAACAAATCTAGGTTAAAAGGCCGTTTTCTTATTTGAGCTTTAATTTTTAAGCTAGAGAAAAACCCTAAACAGACAAAACCTGTAGTTAAGAAAGTGCATATTACTTGATATAATAGCAAGTTCAGAGATGGATATATTATAGCTTTCTTCCTTTTCTAGCTGTCGACCTGGCCGACAAATGATAACTAAGTGCATGTAGCACTGTAATGGCAATAACGCCTATGATTTCATTTATACTGATAAATAAACTTAAGAAGCTTCGTCTGGAGATCGTGAACGTGCTAGTATTATGATTATCAAGTTAAAAATAGTGATCTTGTACTAAGATTCTTAGCTCATTAACAAGAGTCTCATCCGCTCGTCAGTTGAGGGAATCTGCCCATGATTGAATGGAAGTGATAGTTAGGTTCCTAGTTCAAAGTGTACATCTTCGTATAAAAAATTTGAAACTGTTCCTAGTACTTTCTAAATGAAGCTTCCAAAATTGCAAAAACCATGACTTGTCTAATTCTATTTCACTATATGTTGGTCTTTTATTGTAATCCCAAACTTAATGCGCACATTCAAAATTATCAAAAATATTAAAATATCGGCATAAATCGCGCTGACAAACATCAAGAGAAGTGTCTCTTACCTTCGTATGAGAAGTGCAAATTGAAAACAAAACTTGTCATGACATTTGTCGACCGTGAAAGTCTCGATTTTTCATTGGCTTTAATTTCTCAACTTTTGTAGGATCAGTTGCCAAAAGTGTTTCCATGAAAATTGCGTTTCTAAGCCACCCTAAGAATGGCTTGAAGCTAGGGGTTCAATCGGATTGAATAATTTCCAACTGACCGACCGATCGGATAGCTTCGGTTTGAATTCGAATAGTTTTCGGATTCGGATATTTTGTTTTGGATTCGAATTTGGTAGATTACTATCTGTCGGATTGGTATATTCCGAGATTTTTTTAGATATATCTGAAACAATCAATTCAAATTTCTAAAATTGATGGCCCATATCGGCACAGTACAAACCCTAGCTACGGCGAATGGTGATCTACTGATCTGGTCCGGTGGTTCTAGTCCTCCCGACTCCACTGTGAAGTCCTCATGTACTCCCCTGCCTCATGGGCCCGCCACGGCGACCACCATCCATGCCGCCGGCCACCTCCCAAGAAGCGGATCCTCCAGCCGCTTGACGCCGGTGCTCACCCGCGCCGATCCCGATGCCATCTCTTGGCCGGCCACCTTCACCGTCTTCTACACGCCGCGACATGCCGCTCCGTCCTCCGCTCCCACTCCTTCATCCTCTGCTCCCGCGCTCCGGCCGAGCCCCATGTCGAGGTACGGCGGGGATTGGAACAATTTGGGCCAGTGCAGCACATGGAGGGGCCCGCATGGGAAGGCCGTAGGGGCCGATGCGGGGAGGCGGCAGGGGTCGGCGCAGGAAGGTCATAGGGGCCTTTGCCGCCAGCAGGAGGCCGCGAGGCGGCAGGTCGGGCCGCAGAAGGTCATAGGGTCGGCCAGCACAGGGAGGCCGCTACTGGGGCCGACGCTAGAAAGGAGGAAGAAAGAGGAGAGGAATGAGAGGAGAAGTGGTCTAAGTGGAGTTTGCCCAGGGAAAAGAAAGGATAAATAAAGAAAAGAAAGAAAATAAAAAGGAAAGGATAAAAAGAAAATAAGAAAAGAGAAAAATAAAGGAAGAAAAGAAAAGGAGAAAGAAATAAAAGGAAGGAGAGAAAAAGAAAAGGAGAAAAAGAAAATAAGAAAAGAAAACAGGAGGTGGAGTGTCAGACTCGATTTTTGGCGACAAATTTTTAACTTTGTTGGACTACCTAATAAAATAACTTGTTAAACTGTGATAATTACGTTGCATTTGAACTTATATGGTTGGGTAATCTTTGCTATATGTATGCTTTATGCGGTATCTATTTTCGCGTGATATCCGACAAAAAAAATATCAGTACCATATCGATTCCATTCCGTATTTGCTCCGCATCTGTGACCGATATTATCCGCGTCGTATTCGTATCTGGTACTATCATTATCCGACTCTGAATCAAACAAAAAATATGATTTAAAATACAAAAATCAAAATCCGATCAAATCCGAACTGATAGCACGCCTACTGTAAACATGCGTCCCCAGTCGGGGGTCGCGTTAGCACATGGAAAAACGGCATTGGTTAACTGTACATGCACATGGAAATACTTTAATCGCAGGTGCAATACAACCGGGCGACGTAAGTTTTGACAAATCAATAAATTTATAGCAAATGAGTCCAAGATATAACCCTCAAAGAACTATTCGGCTGTCTCAGTTGCATCAACCCTGTTTTCTGTTTTTTTTTTTAATTTCCCTTTTCAACTGCACAAAGTTTGCGGTAGATTTGAAAACGATGTCCAAGTTTTTTAAAAAAAAAACAAGAACAAAAAAGCACACGCAAGATAGCGCATATGGCGATGTGGCCTTAATAATTAATATGCTAGCGACGTGTCTATAATCTGCGATATTTTTTTGTCGTAACCACGTGGAACTCCGCTCAGCACTTGCGTCAATTTGGCGTGGCCGTGGGCTCTTCTTCGCTCGTCTCCTTGAGCATTGCCAAGTACTCCCTCCGTTTCTTTTTGTAAGGCGTATTTGGTTTCGTTAGGACAAGACTTTGACCAACGATTACTTCATTAATATATCAATTATGCAATACAAAATCATAATTATATATAAGTACTTTTGAATACAAATCTGCTAATATCAATTTTGTGTCATAAAAATTATATGTAATAGAGTAATTGTTGGTCAAAGCCTTGTCCTAACGAAACCAAATAGGCCTTATAAAAAGAAACGGAAGGAGTAGTAGGTTAGGTTATTAAGTGGCTGTCTAGCTCGTTGCGACGATTTTGTCAAAACAAGATCTATGTAGGTTAATCAAGCCCGAGATAGCGCGGAAGTGGATCCTACGCAAGCATACTGAAATTAATTAATGGCGTGCATTAATGGGGATGTCAGAGGGTTTGAGACGAGACTATGATCGAGAGTAGGATCAGCTTCCTTCCTGGCCCGCTCGCCGTCGTGGATGCTTCTTCTGCTACCGCCATCATACGTACGTTATGCAACGCGTCTCGGTTTGATCATTGACTACTGCACTTGGGTCGCCCTGTCTTTGCTACAGCAGAGGCCAGCGTTTTTGAGATGGACCAGGCCTGTCGACGCAGGCTGCCCCTGCCTACCTTCATGCATGCCGAGTTGCCGACATGCCGCAGTCAATCAACCAGTCCTCCTCCTCCTCTGCATCGACATCGATCTCTGCATGCCCAAATCAACCGACATGCCGGAGTGCGAACCATGCAAGTTAATTGCTGGAGGCCGGAGAGGTCTTGGCGACGACGTCGACGTACGCTATCTAGCAGCAGCTGCCGATCACTTGCGCACCACGCGTCGGCGCTAGCTAGCTAGCTAGCGTACGTCGTCGTCGTCCCGAGCCGAGGCTTGCGTGTCGAGAGCCGAGACTCGTTCCACATCGATCGATCGATCCGCGTTGCTTTTCTGCTGCTTCACCATGCATGCGTCGACCCGTACGCCAGCTTCAGCCTTCAGGTTGACCATGTTGTTCGCCGCGCGCGCGTCCATCGACGCACCACGTAAAGATGGTGACCGAGTGTACGTACGTGCGTGGGCGTGTGCGATACGCCGCCACACTCGGTCGCCGCCTGCCTCTGGCACGTGCGGCCGGGCAAGGGAGGAAGATGCACGTACGTACGTACCTACGTACTGTCGCCTGGTGGCGGTGGCGCCAAATCCGGCACGACGAGTGGTGTTGTGGTGGCGGCCGTGCGTGTGGTATACGGTGGTGACGAAAAGGTCGAAGTGAGCTAGATAGATGAAGAGTGGGGTAAGATAGATTATATATGGTGATGATATGCTATACAAAGTGCCTATGTAGTACGCTGACGCCAACCAAGTTTTGTAACTCAGAGGGTCGACGTGGCACAACGCTGTATGCCGGTACAACTCTTGTAGATTATTATGGGATAGTGGAATTTGTTCCCGACGTATTTTTGGTGGTCTAACCTTATCTCCCACTTGAAAAAACAAACAAGTTGCTCCTATGTTGCTTGAGGATGCCTGACTACCACATGATTCAGACTTCTATAGAGGACCAAACTGAAAAATGTACGGATGAGAATACTCTGGCCCATTACCAGCCCACGTTCGAATCTAGCCCGTACATGTTGAAGTTGACCATTTTCCTCGAGCGCTCTGTCTGAACAAAACATGTTAATTTAATTTGCATGTAAGCGCTTTGACAGAACGATCTACTAGTGCTTAATCATCGTGCAAAAGTAAAAAAGAGAAGGGAGAAAAAAATATTTATGTTGAGAGTGGGATTTGAACCCACGCCCTTTCGGACCAGAACCTTAATCTGGCGCCTTAGACCAACTCGGCCATCTCAACTTGTTGACGCTGGATAGCTATAAAGGATTTTATTGTAATGCACTCATTAGATCACACATCACTCGTGCACTAACCCTCTGATCACCCGTATCGTGTGCGCGTGTGCGTGCGCCGAAAAGCAACACCATCACACACCAAAAATGCAGTTCCAGCAGGATACGCCACGCTAAACCTCCCATACAAAACCTCTTAATCAGCAGCTCACTGCATATATAACCCATTTAAGTCGATCGATCCCTATATTCCCTATATATACCACCTCACGTACTAATTAAGCCACAAACAGCGACGATATGGCCAGCCCTACTGGCACTAGCACCAGCTCCGTCCTCGTCCTCGTCCTCGTCGCCCTGGCCGGCCTCGCCGCTGCCGCGAGGCCCGTCGACGCGGCACTGCCCACGACGAACACGATGGTCTCTCCGGTCGGCGCGGCGAAGCCGGCGATGGAGCTGGACGGCATGATGGAGTGCATGGTGGGGTGCTTCACGCAGGTGCTGGGGTGCGCCTTCGGGTGCATGGGCAAGGGCCCCGACCTGCCGCTCTGCGTCATCAGCTGCAACCAGAAGAGCATCGTCTGTATGGTGCGCTGCGGCATCTCGCCGTCACCGCCCGCGCCGACGCCGCCCGCTCCCAAGCCGCCCAAGCCGTCGCCGCCCAAGCCCAAGCCCGCGCCGCCGCCGCCGCCGCCCAAGCCCGCGCCACCGCCTGGTCCGCCGTACTCCGGCCACAACACCGAGACCTCCGCCTAGACGTCGACGGGTCCTCGACTCACTCCAACAAGCAGTGCTCATGATGCGAGTAATAGTAAAAGAATTAAGAAATTAAAAGGCATATATCTCATTGTATCCATATATATATATATATATATCCAACCTATAGCAAAAGTACTCTATCGTTTATATAGCTATATCTGTTACAGAAGAACAGGGTCATATGACTCATAATTAATGAGTGTTTGTATACAATCTGATCAGCAATGTACATTGGTGTCTCGGACTCAAATGTAATGCTCCTTATAAGGATTATTAATCGATGGTCTCGTACTGTTAAGTACTCCCTATAGTTATAATAAAAGTGACATTTTTTTATTTTTTTTTTCAAAGCCAATAAGATGCTCTTTTAACCATTATTTTTTATTATATTTTTGAAAAAGATGTAAAAATGCAATGCACAAATATTATATTATAAGTAGAGAGTGGATAGTGATTACTTACCTCTTTCTTGTTTAAGATTTGCACCACTTGTATTGGGAGGGTGATGCATAAAAGCACTAATCAAGTATTTTTATGATAAATTCGCTCGTATTATTTTCATATATTCAAATCAAACGATTTAAACAATAAGTTTGATCAACATTTATAGAATTTGACTGCACTTATTCTAGGTATCAAGGGAGTATTGGTACTCTGTGCAAGTAAGTTTATCTAAGGATTCGCTGTCTCCAAAATGGCAAAAAAAACTACTGCTAAACTTCCTCCTATATTTAAACAAGTAAAAACTCCACAGATTAAACCAGGTCAATACGGTTCTTTCTATCTGCAGAGGCAGCCTCAAAATGGCACAAACCTTTCGGTTACTTTCCGGTTATAAATGGCGTAAGCTGGTTTCACAAGCTGGCCGTTTTGTTGGTTCGTTGATTTCATTACCCTCCTCTCCCAAGTCTCCTGACCAAATAAAATGCCTCTGAAACATCACCCTCGACGTATATCACTAAAAAAACTTTCAGAAGAGGGAAAACGTATATACCCTCCGATGATCGGATACTTAAAAAAAAAAACTAACGGATACCGAGTCAGATATGGATACCGTCTCAATACGGTTAGAGACATATTCTGCTCGTATTGATGAATTTTCTTTTTCTTTTCTTTTAAAAAAAAGAAAATAATTTCTGATATTTCCTCGAAGCCACTCAACCATAATATATCTATTAACTTAGAAGGAGATATTAAAATTGTTTATTCCCATCCTGTAGCCCCTTCTCACTCTTCACATCACCGTCCCTCCCACACCAACATTCCTCTCCCCCCTTATAGATGTTGGCGTGCAGCACCTCTCTCCCTGCTGACACGACGACGCCACTGGTCCTCACTCATGATGAATCCTTCCACTAGTCCTCTTCTCCCTTCTTGATTATGGTAGTGCGGTATACTCTCAGACAATCAGGAGCTGATGAGGGTAGCAACGGCTTGAAAGCAAGACATATGGTTGCGGCTAGCAAAAAATAGAAGCACGCAATTGTGGGAACATTTGGAGTAGCAGTAGATATATGCTCTAGCACTACAGGAATCCAAACTATTTTCGTCGGCCTAAAATATTTTCGTCGGCCAAAAATAGACCGACGTAAATAACGGTGTAATTTCGTCGGCGAGGTGGAACCGACGAAAGCCCAAAATATTTTCGTCGGCCAAAAATAGACCGACGTAAATAACGGTGTAATTTCGTCGGTGAGGAGGAACTGACGAAATTAAACTTATTTTCGTCGGTATCCTTAGGCTGACGAAAATGCTTTCGACCCCCATTAGGTATTCCCAGTTTCTGCTCCACGCAGCACCGCCCCAATCGGTAGAAATCCCACGAGTGAGTCTCTGCTCCACGCTGCGCCGTCGTCGCCCGTCCCCGCACCGATCGAGCCATCCCCGCGCAGCCGCCGCCCGTCCTCGCACTGAGATGTCCTAGCTCCCCAGCCGTGCTGCCGCCACCCATCGCCGCGCCGAGCCATCGCCGCGTCGCAACCACCTCCTCCACCACCGCCGCCATGATCTGTGCAAGTAAGCGTCCCTATCTCAGCTTCCCTCCTTTTTTTGAAACCCTAGCTCTCTGATCCATCTCTCCGTGGGGGCTAATTCGTCTTATGTTGCTTCTCCGTTTTCCGCCGAAATCTCCGACGAGATGCCGGATGAGCCGGTGGTGTCGAAGAAGTCAGGGCTCCTCTTCGAGTGGCGGCTCATCGAGTGCTACATTGAGGTCGGTAGCTATGTCTTAGATCTCGCGTTGCGTTTCTGTATCCTGTTTGTGCTTATTTTTTGTGGCAGCGGTGGTGATGGCGCAGGACCATGGGAAGTGCCCGGTCACCAAAGAGGATCTCACTGTGAAAGACATCGTGCTAGTGAAGACCAACAAGGTGAGGCTTCTCCAGAATGCTGAGAAAGACTTGAAATGGAATGCTTCAGCAGCATGAGGGGTGGATTGTCCTATGATTTGTACGGTTAATTGGTGGTGTTATACAGTAACTTGCACATCACCCTAAAATATTTTAAGCATAATTTTATCAATCTCTGAAAAAACCTCTTGAAGAGCTCTACTATTCGCAGGTTGTGAAGCCCAAGGCTTTGCAGGCTGCAAGCATTCCTGGTCTACTTGGGATTTTTCAAAATGTATGCGGATCCAATAATTTCACAGTTATATCCGCCTTACTTATTTCTGAGTATTTGAAATTTGGTTCTTAATCGTTGATAATCATTTTTGTATTGTTAGGTTATCATTTGTAGTGTGTTACAGTTAGTACTTAGTAGTCGAACCTGACTGTAAATGTTGTTTCATGCTTTTAACATTAAAGATAAACATTTTATGTGTGTGTTCCTCCATAAAATACCAGACTATAAATTGCAAAACATTAATAATTGATTCCAAGCTTAGCTAGCCCAAATGAGTGGATTATTCTTTGGTATCTGCAATGATGTATCTTCCACTAAGTTGGAGCTTGAAAATTGCCTGCTCACCAGTTATATGTAAAGTGGTCTCAGAGATTATATGGTATAGTAATTTATTTGTAGAGTTTTCATGCCGTCCAGAGCTAAAATTATCTCATTTGACTGCTGAAATATACTAAGGACCCTTAAATTCTGTTGATAATTTTTCCTTTTATGGGAAATTATACAGCATGGAACAGTTGTTTTGTAACCAACATTTTCTTTGATTTTGCAGGAGTGGGATGCTCTCATGCTTTCCAATTTTGCTTTAGAGCAGCAGCTTCATACAGCAAGACAAGAACTTAGTCATGCGCTATACCAGGTCTGTCTTTGATCTATCCATTTGTTTCCTCCCATATTGTATCATGTTAAGGAAAATTTTACTTTTCTTCGGACAATCTCAGTTTGTGTTATTTCCTAGCACTAGCCCATCGGTTTTGGCTGATGAAGGACCCTTTGTGTGTGTGTGTGGGGGGGGGGTATTTGAACTTCTATATTGGTCCACAGCCGAGGCATGGTGGATTCTTGTGGAAAAACATCACTCGTTTTATGAAATTGGCTGGTGCTGGCAACAATAGATGCACTAAGATGTTGACTCATTCATTGTGGGAACCCTATTTTCTGGATTTCTAATTATTCACAATAAACACAACCTAGAATTTTTCATGTTGGGAATTGTAACTTAACTCTTGATTTTAGAGGGCTTTGTTTTGATTCTGGGTTAGTGATTCACAATTTGCATTCAATTTTTTTGGCTTGGGTGAAGATATTATTAATTTTTTGGATTTTTTTTATTTCAATGGTTTGTTTTGCTGCTGGGCCTTCATAGAGAAATTTGTATTTTTAGTTCTGTAAAACAGGCTAGTAATGATTTACAGCTCAATTTTTCTTATGCTTGTAGTTGTGCATATGTGGGAGGTAACGGTTGGTAACTTATTTCTAGCACTAGCACTGAACATCCGACTGAGTGTTCAATGTTGTTGGCCTGTCTAAC
Source organism: Rhipidocladum racemiflorum (assembly GCA_036346355.1). NCBI lineage: Eukaryota > Viridiplantae > Streptophyta > Magnoliopsida > Poales > Poaceae > Rhipidocladum > Rhipidocladum racemiflorum. Next base: position 26,454,573 of record CM070572.1, read on the forward strand.
TAAAGTTTACCAGCAAAGTGATTTCATAATTAATTAATTACAGCCAAATGTGGTCCTGGCTGTAGCCAGCATGTTTATCAGTAAATAACCCCTGGTTTAGTGCTGCCATTGCTTCTATGACCCTGAAATCTTTTTAGACTACATGATAGTGTACACATCCTTTTATATGTTTTTGCTCTATACCAACTTCTTGATTATTTTCCCTGTCATCTCCCTTCATCCAACAGCCACACAAAAGGTCATATCACCTAATATGTTACTACTAAAGAGGGGGAAGATCCAGTAGTGTTTACTGGAGACACCTTGGTTAGTATATGCATCTGACTTAGAGTGATGGCTCCATTTCTTTTTGGTATCCTTGCCCTTTTAAAAATACAGTTTATTGCTGGTTGTGGGAGGTTTTTTGAGGATACTGCAGAGCAAATGTACCAGTCCCTTTGTGTTACACTCGGCTCACTGCCTAAGCCAACATGAGTTTACTGTGGCCATGAGGTATGTGTGTATGATTTTGATGTTTCGGATTTGTTTCTTCATTCGTCCTTGAATAACAGACCTTCATAGTAGAAACCTGTACTTGGATGAATTTGTATCACGAAATCTGTATTAAATATATCCCTTAGTTGTACAGCTCTTAGCCTATCCATTTCATTTTCTAGCTTGATCAGCTGTGATTATTTATGTGAATGTGTGCTTCTTCATGTTCTATGCTGCTTGAGTTTTGACCTCCTTTTAAACTAAAATATAGAAGATAAATAACTAATGCATTTTCTATCTGGCATCCTGCATTAAGGAAATATTATGTTAATGCTGTCAATTCTTTTAAAATAGTGAACATTTTTTTCCATTAGTCCATGACTGCATGTGTGCAACCAGGGATTCAAATCCTGGTGACCAACAGGGTAAAAGATTCCAGTCTTAACTTTAAGGTTACATTTTTGGTAAATTTCACTCCTTGACTTATATTTATTTATATTTATTAATTTTGCTGCTCAGTTGAGGAAACCAGTTTTATCTGGAAGAATGGTGTTTATAAATGTAACTAAAAATACAAAAAAAATATATGAAGGTTTACCTGCATGTACTTGGTACTTATGAATCTATTCATGCCCTATGCAGGGTAGATAATGATTTGAGGAATTGAGGTTATGCATTCGACCTGCAGAAAAAGGAGAGCGGTAACGAAGAAAAGCAAGGACAAAAAGGTTTCTCCCAATATTTTGCTTTCATTGTTCCATTTTCATGACTATTATAATGCAGGCTGGAAAACTATACTGTAAATTGTAATAAGTTCAGAAATTCCAAACATCTGGTTGCACATAGCCTGGCATGCCATTGAATGGTAACTCCAAATTGGCTAACATATCATGGTGATAGTTTTCCCAAGGAAGAAGTCAGGACCATCTCTTTCAAAACTCAAGCATATTAGATTTACCAGTATTTGTTAGATAATCAACAATCCAGCATTGCAAATGCATATGTCAAGTCAATCTGGTTCTGTTAAATCATCCATATTAAAAATGAAAGTATGTTCCATTCCGTTGACAATAGTACAGAGTAGGAGACAGGATATCTCTCTGAGGGATAGAACATTGTTTGCGATATAAGTTTTTAGACCATGAATTCAAGCTTGGAGATGAAAAACGTGGAGGATATATCATTTTTAATTGACTTGTTTAATTTTGTAAATGCAACCTGATCCTTGCTTTATTGATTTTGAACCCCATAACCCGAGAAATGTGGCATGGTAATTTGTATATGTGAAAGAACTTAGTATTTCATAGCAATGCCTGCACTTGGTATTTTTAGTAGTTGTGCAGTTTCTTCTCTTTTTATTTTGGAGAATTCATGTTTTTTTTTTGTTTTTTTTTTAATTTTTAAAAAGTATTTTCGTCGGCCTAAACCGACGAAAATAAGTTTTTTATATTTTTTAAATTTTTAAAAAGTATTTTCGTCGGCTTAAACCAACGAAAATAGAAAAAATTGCCGACGAAAATACAGAATCCACGTCGTAGTGCGGAGATACCACTATTTTAAATCGACCTCTCCGACGAAAATAGGTATATTTTCGTCGGTTGCCGACGAAAATACATGTATTTTCGTCAACATAATTTCGTCAGTCTATTTTCGTCGGGAAACCGACGAAAATAGCTATTTTCGTCGGTTTTCTCCATATTTTCGTCGGTTTTAGGCCGACGAAAATAATACGAATTCCTGTAGTGTAGGTCACTTGCTATAAGATGATGAATCTGCGAGATGATCTGTCACATTTGTTTCTTCATTTTCTTTGCTATAGTGTCTCTTTTATATCTATTTTGTGTGTGATATACCATATCTCATTTATATTTATCTATATTTTTATTATATATATATATACACACACACACACATATGTATCATCGTATCGGTGTTTCTAGAGAAATGGTGTATCATAATATCATCGTATATCCATATCGGTATCGGCGTGTCCGGACATCTAATATATATATACCAGTCACCACTCTCAGGATCCTTCTTCCGACGGTCCTCGCGGTCATCTTTTACATCAGATCAGATCCCATCAACCCTCTTCAGTTGGTCATTCATCTCACATGGTTTCGAAGGAAAGCAACTATTCTTTCTTAAAAAACAGAGGCCAAATTTTATTTAAAATAATATTATTTTTATGGAAATTTACAAAAAAAAAACACCGGTTAAAAAATAGCAAAAATACCCCTTTGTAGCCGTTTGAAATGGCAACATACTCTCTATCGCCACTTGAAATGGCGATAGAGAGGCGAATTCGAACGATCACCTCTCTGTCGCCATTTGAAATGGTGATAAAGGGCAAATCCCAATAGTTGTCTCTCTATCGCCAATTAAAATGGTGATAGAGAGGCCTAAAAGCCTTGTCGTGCTGCGCCAGCGCTATTTCGCGTCCCAGCTAGAAACCGAGAGAGCGTAGAGAAAGAAGAAGAAGAAAGAGAAGAAAGAGAGAGAAAAGAGGGGAAGAAGAAGGAGGAGAGGAGGAAGATGGGAAGAAAAAGAAGAGGGAGAGGAGTAGGAGGAGGGGAAGAAGAGGAAGAAGAGGGGAGGAGGAAGAAGAAGGGGAGAGGAGGAGGAAGAAAAAGGCACGATATTTGCAAGTAATTGTCTATTCATTTGAATTAAAATTTAGTGAGTAGATTAATTAGATTGTAAGTAATTAGCTATGTAGAGTAGCATTTGTTATTTAGATAGATGACTTAGCGACTAGATTAATTAGGTATGTAGAATAGCAATAATTTTTTATATACATGATTTAGCGACCAGATTAATTAGCTGTGTAAGTAGTTAGCTGTGTAGAATAGTAATACTTTTCTTAGATGTCTGATTTAGAGATCAGATTAATTAGTTATGTAAGTAGTTAGTTGTGTAGAATATCAATACTTTTTTATATTTACGATTTAGCGCCCAGATTAATTAGCTGTGTAGAATAGCAATACTTTTTTAGATGCACGATTTAGCGACCATATTAATTATCTGTGTAAAGTAGCAATAATTTTATTACATACATGACTTGGCAAGTCAACCAGATTAATTAGATTTGTGTAGTGTAGAGTACGTCATCGTGGTACAATAGGTACAACAGTATTAAAATTTTTGTGAAATACTTGATAGGTACTCCCTTCGGTCTGGTAATATCTGTCGTTTTGGACATCGACACGATCTTCAAAACACAACTTTGACCGCTAATTTTTATTATAATATATTTATAAAATCCAATAAAATTATAATATTATGAAAGTACTTCTCGAGACAAGTCTACACATATAATTTTTACGTATCCAATTTAAATATTTAAAAATATATCGTTAGTCAAAGTTTCGGAAGTTTGACCATCACTATGTCCAAAACGACAGGTATTACCAAACCGGGGGGAGTATGGATGAACGAGTGCAGTTTAAAATACACTATAGTGAAGAGGTTCGGCACATGGGTGCACAAGGGGTGGAACTAAGTCATTTTTCAAGTGTCGTGGCTAGCTTGTCACGTGTAGGGAGGCGTTTATGGAGGATAGTTACAAGATGGTTATACCAAATGTTCTCGTTAGACCATGAATTGCATGACTTAAAGCTGCACGGAGTAGGGTGTTGGAGATGAGATTGCACTTACTGGGAGTTAAGTGGAACTGAAGGGGCCCAAATCATGGAGTTTGTATATAACAATGGCGATTGAGAAGGGTGACCGCTAGTGTTGTTGGCGCAAGCATTTTAGAAAGCCAATGCTGTCCATGCGACACAGGAGGAGGTTGCTGGTGATGAACTGGTGGAAGTTGTGGAGAGCAGTCAATCTAGAGAATGTCTAGTGATGCAGGATGTTAGTTTGGGTCAGGAGGAAGTGCTAGGCGAGGAAGTTAAAGTTCCAATGCAAAAGGTGCTGAAGCCAATGAGTGTGGCAGACGAGGAAGAACATATTGAATCACTGGTGCAATTGATGGACGCAGAGAGTCAGGACTATGAAGCTTTAAGTAATAATGAAGAGGGTGAAGAGCCTTTCCTTGTGGAGTGGGATGAGTGTCGGTTCGATAGGCTGATGGTCAACAAGGGTGAAGATGTCGCATGGGGGTACGATCGGAATGAGGTGCGACAAGGTGAAATTTACAAGAATAAGGGTGAGATGCAGGAAGCAATGACAACATGGGCAGTGTCGCTACGTAGACCTTTTAAGGTTATGAAGTTAGATCAATGGGTGTACGATGTCAGATGGAGGGTTGCCCATGGCGTGTCTATGCTTACCAGTCTAAGTGGGACACCATTTGCAAGTGTTCTCTAGTCATCCCACACACATGTGTGCTGACGGAGTCTACGTAGTCGCATAGAAATATATCTTTAGGCTTTGTTGCTAATGCAATGTACGAGGAGATTGTGGGCAACCTAGATTTAGAGCCATGTGCTATCATACTTGCAATAGAGCAAATGTTCCAGTACACAATAAGCTATGCCAAGGCATGGAGAGTGAAGCAGAATGCATTGAAAGCAAGGTTTAGTACGTACGAAGGCTCATATCAAAACTTGCCAGGTATACTTCAGGTGATCAAGGAAAGGAATGCTGGGACTTATGTTGATATTTGTGAGTAGCCTTCGTAGCGCTTCCCTGGTAAGATGGTATTCGAGCGGGCATTCTTTGCTTTCAGTGCATGTATCAACGCGTTTAGACATTGCCATCCGTTGTTATGCATGGACGGGATATTTCTGATTGGAAAGTACAAATGCCAGATATTGACTACCATACAAGTAGATGACAACAATTAGCTTCTTTCCATAGCGCTCACATTCGTAGAGGGTGAGAACACTCATAACTAACCCTGGTTCCTAATGAACGTGAAATCCGGTATTGTAGATCAGTGGCATGGAGTGTGTGTTATACATGATCGGCATCCTAGGCTGTTAAAGGCTATCCTGTAGTTTCAACAAGGTGAAGATGAGACACATCCATGGCTTGATTTGCGAAATAGGTGGTGCAAACAACACATGGGTGCCAACTTCTACAAGCAATTTAGGAACAAAGAGCTGACGAAACTTTTTAAGAGGCTGTGCGACCAGAACTAGTAGAGAAAGTTTGATGCATTGTGGAAGAAGTTGGACGAGTTGACGTCAAGGCATACAGTGGAGGCAGCAAAGAGGGTAACGCCTTCCCCAGGGGAGGCCCCAGTAGCGCTTGAAGAGTTACCCACAGACCGTCCGCACCTGGTTCGGAGGAACGGAAGGGCTATGAAATGCTTCTCAGAATGGATAGAGCATGATCCTAAGGAGAAATGAGCTCTGTTTTATGACACCGATGGTGCCAGATATGGGGTTATGACCACAAACCTGGCTAAGGTTTACAATTGGATCATGCGGAGCCTGAGACCCCTTCCCTTGGTTGCTATAGTGGAGGGTGTTCTTCGTGGCATCACAAAGTACTTTGTGAATCGCCAAGGTAGGGCCGTCGGTCGCATGAATGATCCTATTTGTGAAGTACTCCGAGATGATTTGTACATACATAGAGGAAAAGGACAAGAAGGGGGAGATGCATAGAGCATTAAAGATGGGCACGAGGGAGCTTCATTTTGAGGTACTGTGTAAAGATAAAGTCGATCGTAAGGCAAACCGACAAAAAGTTGCTCATGAATGCATCCTACATAGGCAAACATATGTATGCACCTACAACAAGCCTCATCTGTTACACAGGCCATGTGCACATGTCATGGCTGCCTGCTCAACAATCCGTATGGATCCGGGTATATTCTTGTCACAATTCTTCAATAAGGAAATGGTGACGGCAACGTAGAATGCAGAAATTTACGGTTTTCAAGTTGTTGGTTTATTCATAGAGCATCAGAGATGGAAGGACACACTGTGGGTTCCGGATGTTAGCAAGTTGAAGGGTGTAGGGCGGCGGCAGACAATAGCTGTGTCCTACGATTAGACAACACGCACCAGCAGCTTTGCAGAGCAGTTTGACAACACGTAAACAATAGTTGTGTCCTACCGATTGGACAACACGCACCAGCAGTTTTGCAGAGCGATTTGACAACACGCTCCAACCAGCTTTGTCATACCAAGATGACAATACGCTGTAAGCAAAAATTTTCAATCAAATTTGATAACACTCTGCGCACCGTGAAGTGACAATACAATGTTTATTTCTCTCATCTAGAGTGGAGTGACATGGCCTATAAATACCACCGGCCACCCAGGCAACACTTCTTCACTACCCCAACCTCCACTACATTACAATGACATACCGAGGAGGCACCTCAAGACGTGGGAGGGGTAGTCGGGGAAGAAAGGGTAATACCGCACCTCGAGCCGCCGACCCTTTATGGTTTTAAGGCTGCGACCCTTCACTGGAGGCATATAAAATCTACGGTCCCTACGACCCTAAACCCCTAGCCTAGATATTCCCATTCAAACAAGTGACTACTACTGACGAGTACCCGTACCATGGGTACCCCCATCAGCCCGGAAACGCGAACGGGCTGACCAACCGCAGCGAAGGCCCAGCACTGCCAAAAGGTACTTGGGCCGCGGAGAGCAGACCCCGACCTGTGCAGGACCGACCCTGGACGGTCGGCGGATTCCGATCCCAGGCGGTCGACGGGCTCCGACCGCCTAGTATTGGAGCACGCGGTCAGCAAGCTACACCCGCGCACGAGCCAGCAGGGCCCACGCCGGTGTCAGGTAGCTGCCTTGTGCGCGGCGTCCCCTGGCGTCCGTACCGGGGTAGGTGGCTCCTTCCCAAGACTGTCAGAAGAGCCACCAAAGAAGTCAAGCCCCCGTCCCATCGCCTGGCGCACCGCAGAGGAAGACGCCCTCTCCCGAGGCCAAGGCGAAGTCAAGCGCCATTAAAGCCGCCGAGGCTGATAGGAGCGCCACGCGATGCGTCATCCTGACAGCACTACGCAAGACCATTCATCACAGAGCCACCCACCCTGCCTCGGGACGGGCAGGAGTCGGTCGAACAAGACAGAAACCAGACTCCAAGACACGCAGGCCCCTTTCCTCGTGGTTTTCCCAAACTCCCATGTAACCTGCCTCCTCCGTCTATATAAGGAGAGGCAGGGCCCGAGAGGGAGGGGCGATGGATAAAACGGTCTTCTAGGTAGCCACAACTCCCTAGTGAAACACCGGGGGATCGGTCGGCCGAACCCCTGCCTCGCTTGTATACCTCTTGTTCATCCCCCCAAAGATCAGTACACTCACACCGAACGAACTGGAGTAGGGACGTTCAGCCCGAACCAGTATACATCATCTGGCTCCCTGAGTCGACCATTCGGGGAGAGGGAGCGCACGACCCCATCCGACCATAAATTCGTATTGCCGGTGCACGAAACACCGACAGTTGGCGCGCCAGGTAGGGGTATCGCGCGCCATCGCCACATCCTCCTTCGGGTTCCCATCTTCCTCCCCGATGGCTTTTCTCGCTCGCAACGACTCACCGGCGTCGAGGGGCTGGATCCGCTTCGGAGCCCTCGACTTCATCATCACCGCGGCAGGGGAGCTCGTCCTCGTCCCCGCCACCCTTCGAGACCGGGCGCCCTCCACGAGCTTAGATGTGGTCGCCGACGTTCTCGGCAACCTCCGCCTCGAGACCCCGCTACGGGCCTCCTCGGCGGCCTCGTCGCACGACGGCACCGCCTCCGACAACGCCACGCGCGACTCGCCACGAGCAAGGATCTCGCCTTCCGCGAGTTCCCGGCTCGTGGCCATGGCTGGCTACGCGCCTACCTCCCTCCACGACCTACTAGGGGACTCCTCCAGCCACGGCTCCAGCTCCGATAGGGAGCACCCCCCGCGCCGGATGAACTCTCGATAGTGCAATATGACGGGTGCAGCGGAACCGTCCTCCACTTCGCTACCTCGGGACCCTCCTCCCGCGACGGCGGCGGGAGGAATCCCAACGGAAGACGACGCCAGCGCCACTCGCCGCCGACCTCCGTCAGCGGCGCGAGGAGCTGGAGGCCCGAAAGGCCGAGCTCGACAAACTTCAGGCCGACCTAGAGCAACGACAGCCCGAGCCGCCACTTGTCCCTGGCGCACGCGCCCGCGCGCGCCAGGTGCATCAGCTGCTAGCTGAGGAGGCGGGCGATCTTCCGTTCTTCCCCCGCGCCAACCAGAACATCGCTGCGGCGGCAATGCTGCTCCGCGGACTGCCTGAGCCAACGGAGCGGTTAAGGCTACCTACCGTAACCTCCGGATCGTAGAACGTGCCGCCATTTAGCACGCCCAAGGCTCGGCCTCGACGGCCAGCGCCACCTCGGGCCGCTGGGCCACTCCTCACAGTGGTCGACAGAGCCAGCCAAGACGGCCCACGCACGAGCTCCCCAGGCATCATACACCCCGCGCGCCACCGCCTGGGGACAAGTATGATCTTCGCGCCACCCTCGAGGCGCGAAGCTGAGAGCTGCTCGACGCGCGGCACCCTCGCAGTCGCCGATAATGGATCACGAGCACCGTGACTGTGGTCCTGATGGCCTGAGCCACGGGCGTTCTGCCGCCCGTCAACGCCGCTTCCCGACCAGGTTCCGGGCCCCGACTAACATAGCCAAATACACAGGGGCCACCAACCCCAGTGTCTGGCTAGAAGACTACCGGCTCGCCTGTCGAGCGGGGGGAGCGACGGACGACTCCTTCATCATCCAGTATCTCCCCATCTACCTTGCGGACTCAGCTCGAGCCTGGCTCGAGTACCTGCCCGCAGACACCATCGGCAGCTGGGCCGACCTGACGAACCTTTTCGTCGGGAACTTCCAGGGCACATACAAACGCCCTGGCAACTCCTGGGACCTGAAGAGCTGCAGCGGCGGCCGGAAACCCTCCGACTACATCCGCCGCTTCTCCCAAGAAAGGCAACGAACTCCCCGACATCCGTGACGCCGACGCTGTCGGGCGTTTCATCTACGGCACCACGTGCGAGGCCCTGGTCCACAAGTTGGGCTGTGCGAAACCCCGGACCACCAAGGAGCTCCTCGACATCGCCACCAATCACGCCTCCGGCGAGGAGGCCGTGGGGGCCATCTTCGAAAGGAAGGCGGCCCGCAAGGCACCCAGCCTCGAGGCCAGCGCCCCTTCCGACCGTCCTGACAAAAGGAAGCGGAAGGGGAAGCAGTGGTCACATGGCCGAAGATAGTCGCCTGGCCGCACCGACCGCCAAACAAAGCAGGCCCGGCACTCCGACCGATTCGAAAAATGATGGATAGTCCGTGCAGAACCACGACTATCCCGTCAAACACAAGTATCGGATCGCGAAGTCTTGAAGCGGTTTCTCTCCGGAAACCCCACGACATCGCGGGGTAAGGAAGAAGCGCGACCCGGCAAGACCCGACGCCGGCGAAGGGCGATGAGCCACCGACGAGTTCCCACACCGACGGTTGCCTCATGATCTTCGGAGGGGCAGAGTGCTACGCCGACAAGCGACGGCTAAAACTCGCCCACCGAGAGGTTCACACGGCTACCCCCGCCGTGCCCTCCTACCTAAGGTGGTCGGAGTGCCCGATCGCCTTCGATCGGACCGATCACCCCGACCACATCCCGCACCCGGGACGCTACCCGCTCGTCGTCGACCCCATCGTGGGGACGAAGCGCCTGACCAAGGTGCTCATGGACGGCGGCAGCAGTCTCAACATCATGTATGTTGAGACCCTGGATGCCTTAGGGGTCCCTCGCTCCGCCCTCCGGCCGAGCAAGGCGCCTTTCCACGGCGTCGTCCCAGGCCAACAGGCCCACCCTCTCGGGCAGGTCGGCTTGCCCGTCACCTTTGGGAGCCCGGACAACTTCCGCACCGAGAGCCTCACTTTCGAGGTTGTGGATTTTCCCGGCTCCTACCACGCTATCTTGGGACGGCCGTGCTACGCGAAGTTCATGGCGGTCCCCAACTACACCTATCTCAAGCTGAAGATGCCAGGGCCGCAGGGTGTCATCACCGTGGCCACGTCTTTTCAGCTCGCTTATAACTGCGAGCGGAGCAGTTGCGAGCTGGCCTCAGCGGTCATCGCTTCCGCTGAGTTCACCCAGCTCCAGGAGAAGGCCCCCGAGTCCGCCCCCGACTCCGGCAAGTCGGGGCCAAGCTCCTTCAAGTCCGCGGAGGACACGAAGGAAGTCACAGTTGATCCCGAAGATCCCGCCAAGACCGCGCGGATCGGGGCCGCCCTCACTGCCAAATAGGAAAGCGCGCTCGTCGACTTCCTCCAAGCAAACCGAGACGTCTTCGCTTGGAGACCCTCGGATATGCCCGGGAGTTCCGAAGGAGGTCGCCGAGCATTCCCTGAACATCCGAGCGGGATCCAGACCCGTCGCCCAACTCCTGCGCCGTTTCGACGAAGAAAAGCGTCGGGCCATTGGGGAAGAGATCGCCAAACTTTTGGCTTCCGGCTTCGTAAGGGAGGTGCGTCACCCCGAGTGGCTCGCCAATCCCGTTCTTGTAAAGAAAAAGTCGGGGCAATGGAGAATGTGTGTTGACTACACGAGCCTCAACAAGGCCTGTCCAAAAGACCCATTCCCGTTACCTCGCATCGATCAGGTCGTGGACTCCACCGCCGGGTGCGAGTCCCTTTCTTTTTTAGATGCCTATTCTGCTATCACCGGATTGCGATGAAGGAGTCCGACCAGCTCGCGACCTCCTTCATCACCCCGCACGGCTCATATCGTTACGCCACGATGCCTTTTGGTCCGAAACGCAGCGCCACATACCGGCCGGTGCATGCAAAGCGTGTTTTTCGCACCAAATTGGCCGTGAATATCGAAGCCTCACGCCGACGACATCGTTATCAAAACCAGGAAGGCCGATGCCCTTATCGCCGACCGAGGAGACTTTGCAAACCTCCGACGGTTTCGCGATAAAGCTCAACCCCGAGAAATGCGCCTTCGGGTCCCCAAGGGCAAGCTGCTCGATTCATCGTCTCCGAAGCGGCATCGGCCAACCGTGATAAGATCTCCGCTTATCACAAGGATGGGGCCAATCAATGATCTCAAGGGTCCAGAGGCTGATGGGGTGCCTCGCGGCACTAAGCCGCTTCAGATCCCGCCGGGCCGAGCGCGGGATGCCACTCTAAGCCGATGAAGAAGTCCGACCGCTTCATTGACTCCATTTAAGCTCGTGAAGCTCTCGCCGATCGAAGCTTTCCTAACCTCGCCTCCGGTCCTGGTCGCTTCGAACCACAGGAGCCTTTGCTCCTCTACATCATCACGACTCAGTGTCGCTGGCCAAGGCGCTGCTGTGGAGCGAGCGGAGGAAGGCCGCGTTTTCAAGGTACGAAGACCGGTCTACTTCAATGAGGTACTCTCCAAACAAAGGTCCGATACCCCAAATACGTAAATCGCCAGATTTCAGACTCATTACCAAGAGGAAGCTCGCTCATTACTTCGATCGACACCCCATCTCTGTGGTAACCTCCTCACCGCCGGAAATCGCCCACAACCGCGATGCCACCGGAAGAATCGCCAAGTGGGCTCTCGAGCTCAACGGGCCTCGACATATCGTGACGCCCTCAGGACGGCGATCAAGTCACAAGTCTTGGCGGACTTTGTCGCCGAGTGGACCGAGGCCCAAGTCCCTACGGTGGTCGAGGACCCGAGTAATCGACAATGTACTTCGACGGGTCCTACACCAAGAACGGGCCGCGCGGGGTCGCCATCGCCTCCCCACTCGGCAACAAGCTCCAAGACGCCATCCGCCGCTTCTTCGACGCCACCAACAATATCGCCGAGCACGGCGCACTCGTCAACGGTCTTCGGATCGCCGCCGACTCGGCGCGCGACGGCTTATCGCTCACGGCGACTCCAAGTTGGTCGTCGACAAAGTGATGAAAGCCGCCGAGCCCCGCGATGCTCGGATGGCCGCCTATTGCTTGGAGGTCCGTAGGCTTGAGGAAAGGTTTAAGGGATTCGAGCTCCATCACAGTTACCGGCGTTACAATAGTGAAGCCGACTCCCTCGCCAACCTTGCCTCCGGCAAAGGGCCGGTACCCTCGGATCTTCGCCTCCGACCTCCATAAACCGCCGATCCGGATGGGCCCGAGTGCCGGGGCACCACCGACTTCAAGACGGACGCCCGAAGATGCTCACCCGCCCGAGTCGAATTTGGATGTCCTGAACGTCGAAACCGACTGGAGACAACCCTTCGTCGACCGGTTGACAGACGGGTCACTCCCCGCCGACACCACCGAGGCTCGATGCCTCGCTCGGCGGGCCAAGTCATTTGTCCTGGTCGACGACTCCCTCTACAAGAGGAGCCCATCCGGAATCCTTCGGCGCATCCCACCACCAAGGGAAGCACCTTCTGCTCGACATCCACGACGGGGTCTGCGGACACCATGCTGCGCCACGGTCCCTAGTAGGAAAAGCCTTCCGACAAGGTTTCTATCGCCGATCGCTGCGGGCGGATTTAACGCAAATCGTCGCGCTACCGCGAAGGGTGCCAATTCTGCGCCAGGCAGACGCACCGGCCCGTGCAAGCCTTACAGACAATCCCTATTACGTGGCCCTTCACGGTCTGGGGGCTCGATCTGGTCGGGCCCTTCAGAAAAGCGCCCGGGGGCTTCACTCACTTGCTCGTCGCCGTGGACAAATTCACCAAGTGGATAGAAGCCAGGCCGATGGCAACTATCACCTCGGCACAGCGGCGAAGTTTTTTCCGCGATGTTGTCTACCGCCGGTGCCTAACTCGATCATCACCGACAACTAACGCAGCTTCACGGGAAGGAGTTCCTCGAGTTCGCGACGACTTCAACATCCGACCGATCGGGCGGCGGTCGCACTTCGAGCCAACGGCCAGCCGAAGCGGGCCAACGGCATGATCCTCCAGGACTCAAGCCGCGAATCTTGATCGGGAAGAAATTCGCGGGGCGGTGGGGCCAGCTGCCCCGTTCTTTGGAGCCTACGAACCACGCTGACCCGATCGACCGGGTTCACGCCATTCTTCTTGGTGTTCGGAGCGGAGGCCGCCCTCCCGACCGATCTCGAGTACGGCGCGCCAAGAGTGCAGAACTACAACGGCGCACGGGGGCTAGAGGCGCAGCAAGACGACCTCGACCAACTCGACGAAGCACGAGACGTCGCAGTCCTGCGCTCAGCCAAATATCAGCAAACTATGCGCCGATACCACAGTCGGCTGGTTCGCAACAGGTCGTTTGAAGTCGGCGACTTAGTGCTGCGTCAAGTCCAGTCCACGAAGTGCAGGCACAAGCTCTCCCCACCCTGGGAGGGCCCTTTCACCATCACGGAAGTCCTCCGACCCAGCACCTTCCGTCTCAAAGACACTGAAGGCAATCTCCTTACAAACGCTTGAAACATAGAAAAGTTGAGAAGGTTCTACCCATAATCAGCCTCTCCCCTCTCTGTACCACGCGAAAAGTTCGCAAGCAAAAGAAGCTGTAGCGGTCGACGGCCGACCAGGTGTTTTTTCTCTCAGAACTCTCGCATTACTGATCCAGAGCACTGCGACCTCCCCCCCCGAGGCAGAGGTCCCGAAGTAGTACTCTTTTCGGTTACGTGTGAAAGGGCGAGGGCAAAAATCTCAACGAAGAAAAAGGCAGAGACAAAAGAAACGCAGCTGCTTTATTCATTTACAGAGAGGGACATCAGCCCAGCCGAGAAAGGAACCATCCGCCAGGGTTCCTTCACTCGGCAAAAGCGCGCAGATTCTCCTCTGGTGCGCCACCAAATTAACGACGCTGCGTGGCGCCGCTCGGTCACCGCCGGTCGGGCGCCGCACCTCCCACAGCCGAGGGATGCCCGCGACGAGGATACCAACTCGCCGCGCATCCCCCCGCACCGCTTCGGCCTCAACCTCCGCCACCACTCGCAACCAAGCCTGCTCCTCACCAACCTCCTCTCGAAGCCAAGTGTAGCGGTCCGCCATGACTCGCGAGGAAGGTTTTTTCCAGGCGACAGACTCGATGAAGTAACAAGAGCGCCAAGCACCTCCCCTTTTATAGCCCACGGTGCGGGAGGCACGGAAGGCGAAGCGCCTCAAGATCACGCAAAGGAACGGAAGCCGGCGCCCAAAGACTAGCCCCGAGGGCAGCGGTCACCCAGCGAAGTTAATCTTTCTTTTAAAAATTAACGCACGCATCAAGAAGATGCTCAAGTGGTGCGCGGACTCCACCTCCAGCCCCACGCACTTCTGGGTCGTGCATACGACCCCAGCGGTCGGTAACCTAGGACGATAACTCGACCGGCCGAACTATTCTCCCTCGTGGTATTTTCCTCAAACCGAGTGCCGCGCCTCGCCCCGCTGCCACGGCTCCTAAGCAGCATTTCGCGAAAAAAGGGATTGCCCGAGCAAAAGATAGCTTGATCGGTCGGGGCAATCCGACCTAGGATATCGTCAAAAGGGATCGCTGGCATAAGTCGTGTTTCAACCGACCAAGCGATCTACCTCGCGGCTACTTCCTCGACCCAAAATGCTGCGACCTACGCCTCCGTGGCTACGGTCCCGAAGCAGCACTCTGCGGGGAAACAAGTCCTCCGAGTAAGAGACGCTTTGGTCGGTCAAAACACCCCGACTCAGGCCAGCATCCCAGCCGGCCAAGCGAAAGCTTCGCCAAAAAAGGCGGTCAAAGCCAAACGGCGCAACGCCTTTTCCGAAGCCTCTTCTCCGCAAAGCACGCGCTCTAAGTCGCCTGCCTCACCCCGTGCTCTCTTTTTTGACGTAAGTGGCAAGCACCTACGCTCCCTGGGCACCCCCACAGGTCCCATAGCTACGGTCGTGACTTTGTCCAGTCACCAAAGAGAGCACGAGGTAGGCAAGAAAAAAAAACTTAAAAGCGACCCGCCGGGCCGGGAAATCAGGTTCATTACATGCACTACAAAAAACAAAAAATGGGAAAACTAATCATCTCCTTCCTTCCGATAGAGGATATCTCGCGGCGAGATTCGGCGAGCAATCTCTTGGGCGCACGGATCGACCCGGGCCATGAATGCGTCGACTTCTTCGTCGCTTCGATCAGCAGCAACGCCGCTCCCAACCGCCTCAAGGTCGACGCCGTCATAATAAGAGACGTTGTTGACCAGGGCCGAGGAAGCGCCAAGCACCGCCGCTTCCCGCATCGACGCCTCGATGTGCTCAGGGACCCTTCCAAGTATAGCGGAGATGGCGCTGGGGGCCGGAGTAAGCCCAAGCAGCCGGTCGCAGACGGCCTGGGTGGCCACCTGGAGAACCGTCAGCTCGGCCGTCGTATCGGCCGCGTCCCTCTCCGCCACCCGCTTGTCCATAAGGGCCGAGTCACGTGACTCGACCGCCGCATCCCGCTTCTCCACCGCCACCCTTCGCGACTCCAGCGCGTCGCTAAGGCCTTTCCGCAGCTCTGCAGGGACAAAAACAGCGTCAGAAGACGCCCGTTGCAGTGGCTCCCGAGGGGTTGGACTACTCACCGGCCACGGAGGCCTCTTTGGCGCGAAGTTCCTCCTCGGCCTTGGCACGCGCTTCTCGATCGAACGCGGCGCGGTCGGCAAGCTCCCTCGCCGTCGCGAGCTCCCCCCGAGCAAGATCCCGCTCGCCGCGGTCGGCCGCCTCTCGCGGGCCGACTCGCATTCCTCTCGAAGAGGCGGCCTCCGCCGAGCGGATTCTTCCGCGGACCGCAGGTCTTGGCCACTTCAAAGATCCGCCAGGGACGACCTGGCCCTCTCCCCCTCGACGGTCAACGACTCCGCAAGTCGCTGAGCCTCCCGCAGGGCTTCAGTGACTTCCCCCAGCCGCTGACCGGCCGTGGCGACCCTCCCTTGCTCGGCAACAAGCGCCTCAAGGCGTCGAGCAGCTCTTCCTATGGCACTCCCCGTGTAAATGCCGAGGAACATCGACTTGTACACCGCACTTGATGTCAAGCGATGCAAATATAATACCTGCACTGTCAGTCTCCGTTTACCGGTCGAGAAATCCACGAAAGACAAATCCCCGTAAGACTTACCGATCTTGCCGAGCGGGACTCCTGAGCAATGGACTTTTTCGCCTGGGCGTGGCGTCAATCTACGCGGTGAGGTCGGCATGGATCCTCCCCATCTCCTCCTCCAAGGTGTTCCAATCCGCTGCGTTACGCCTCGTCGCCCGTAACGAGCTGCCCTCCGGGTCATGGCCGGGCCAAGTCAAGACGGGCGTTGGCAACCGCCTGCCTCGACTTCCCGCCGCCGAACGCTCTGCAGCCGGCCGGTTGCGTGCCCTCCAAAGAACACTCGGACCGCCGAGCAGCGGTGGCCCAGCGGGGCGGCGTAACTCGTCCCCGCCGTGTCGCGAACGCCGCGAATCCCAGTAGTTCCCCCGGCGGCAGGGTCGCGTAGACCCCCGCGGTCGACAATGTGGGGGAAGGCAAGGATAGCGGAACGTCTCCCGTCGATGTTGCGAACGGTAGCGGTCCCAGCCCCCCCGGGTGGCAGCAGGACCTCACCGGTCTCACCGGACGATGGCGCGGGCGGAAACGCGCCCGGCAGGGCTTCTTCCTGCACTATCGCGGTCGGCAACGGCCCCGGCGCTCCCCCCTCCGGCAGCGTCCCTTCACCGACAGACCCTGCCGCGGGGAGCGCGTCCAAAGGATCCCCGCTCCCGACGACCGCCGCCATGACTTCGCGGACGGAGCGGAAGGGTGCGGTTCCTCACCGCCGAGGTGGGACTCAGCGCCCTTCCAGCCAGTGAGCCCCTCGCACGTGGCCGTCGAGGATTGCGAAAGAAGAAACACCAGAGAGAACCAGACGGGGGGGCACATAAGGCACTTACCGAGAGGAGCGAACAACCGGCACCTGACGTGCCCTTTTTGCCAGGCCCCTGCGAGGAGACAAGAGAGATCTCCGCCTCCTCAGGACATACCCTGCGCCCGCGGTTTCGTCCGCGGAACCACGGTAGCCGGCCCCGCGGCTGGAACCCGCGTCGCAGCCGCCAGAGTCGCCTCCAGCGACCGCTCCCCCCTCGCTCGACGACGACTCTTCATCGCCGTCACTCAAAGTCTCGTCAGAGACCTCCTCGCCGCGCGCGGCCCGGTCCGCGCGCTCTTTCCTCTTCCGCGCCTTCGCGGCCTCTTTCTCCGCTAGGAGGGCGGCGTCGCGCTGCTCCCTTGCGAGGCGCGCGGCCGCTCTCACCTCCTTTTCCCCCGGAAGCTAGGGGCGGGAGATCATGCCACCGAGCCCCTGCAAGAACGCGCTCGGATAAGGGGGCGAAAGAGCAGAGCAAAGCAAAAGCAAACAGGAGCCACCAGACGTACCAAGTTCTGCGGATTCTGCGCCGAGAACGGCGCAGGCGCCTCGCCCGCTGGCTCGGTATCTCCCACGATGGAAACTGTGGCCACACGCGTGAAGACCTTCGACGGGGGAAGCTCCCACTCCGACGACCTTGCAGGGTCGGTCGGTCTGATGTACTCGAACATGGGGCGCGGCCGATCCCTGAGGGGTTGGATGCGCCTCTCCATGAACGTACTGAGGACCACCTTGCCTGTCAGACCCCGCCGCTTCAGGTCCGCGAGCTTTTCAAGGATCGCCTCCACCTTCCTCCGGTCCCTCGCGTCGGGACCCCAGGTCCAGCGAGGATGCGGCGTCGGTAAATCCCCACTGAAGGCCGGGGCACTGTTGCCAATGTTCCGAACGTAGAACCACTCGCTGTGCCACCCCCGGTTGGACGTCGGTAGCTTCACATCGGTGTAGGACAACTTGCGGTGGGGGCGCAGTTGGATCGCCAGGGCGCCGAGGAGGCCGGCGGCATCCGACGGCGGCCTCGCGAAGAAGAAGTGGCGCCAGAGCCCCCAGTGAGGGTCGATCCCCAGAAAAGCCTCGCACAGCGTCATGAAGACCGCGATGTGGAGGACCCCATTCGGGTTCAGGTGATGAACTTCCCCCCGTAGTAGTGCAGCAGCCCCCGGACGAACGGGTGGAGTGGGAGGCCGAAACCCCGCTCGTAGAAGGCCGCCAGCGAGACTATCTCCCCGTCTCCCAGTTCGGGGACCTCGGTCCCACCAAGGCCTGGCCAATGGATCGAGGTCATGGAGGGAGGAGCTCCTTCCTCTCCAAGCCAAGGTAACGACCCGCCACGGCCAAGTGCGGGGTCAACGACATCTCCAAGTATGCGTAGGAGAGCGGGGCACGGCGCGACGAAGCAGGAAGCTTTTCTTCTTCCCTTGCGTTTTTCTTTCCTTTTTGCAGAGGACGCGAGCAGAAGGCTTTGCTCCCTCCACGCCGCCCACTCCTCCCTTTATAGGCGCCTGGCAGGAACAGACGCGCCTCCGCACCCAACCGACGCCTCCTCACGCGAACCGACGCAGTCGCCGACCGTCTGCCTGCCACCTCGCCCACTACTCCGGTAACGTGCCGCAGTCCATTTAAATCCCGCTGGGCATTAACTGCTCCGACAGGATGGCCGCCTCGCGCCGCACGCCGCGCAGCATCGCAGGCCTCGCCGGCTACAATGGGCCAGGGCGCCCCACGCCAAGAAAGGTATGAAAACGGCCCACTGGGCCGCCCGGCCTCGGGAGAGCAAGCGGCCTACGGGCTCGCGCCCGAGGCCCGGCACCGTGCTGTGGGTTACGAAGGCTGAATCCAGCCAGCTGGAATGAAAGCCGCCCCAACACGTAAAAAAGAGCGAGGGGCGGGTCGCAGTGAGCCCCCAGAGGGCCTCTAGATGGGTTGGCGGACGACCCAATCACTGTGGCCTGCGTCCGAGACCATACCTCACACTCTCCCGCGGAACTCATTGATGAGTGGCGGCCAGCCGCGCTCCGGGTCGGCGGACGACCCGGCAGCCCGACGCGGGATCGAGTAAGGAAAGGTTTTTTATGGAACGCCCCACAGCGGGTCGGACGCCCACGCCGGGAGCTACGTCCGCTTGGAAACGGTCCCCCTCGAGGGAGATCGCCAAGGTTCCACTCGGATTGCCCGATAGTAGCTTGCACGAGCACGACGTTCAAACCGACGAAGGTAAACGTGCGTTCGCTCACCCGACTCTAAGGACCCGTGAACACCGTGGCCTGCCAGAGTCCGACCGGGCTAAACCCCCGACCAGCTCTCCGACCCGCTCGGGGCTCGGGTTACACTCCACCGGTGCGCCAAGTGCACCGGGCTCTTTTTGGGCTGGCGCGGCTCCCAAGCAGTCGCGCCGACCTAGCACCGCCGACCTCCGGGCCGACGGCTACCTCCGCCGGGAGAACCCCCCGACCGGCTCTCCGACCCGCTCGGGGGCTCGGGGGCTACACCACCGGCGCCACAAGACCCCTCTTTGGTGGCGCGGCTCTAAGCCATACCGACCTAGCACCGCTGACCGGCCGACGGCTACCTCTCCGCCGGACAACCCCGACCGCTCTCCGACCGCTGGGGCTCGGGCTACCACGGTGAGGCCACAAGACCGGCTCTTTTGGGCGCGGCTCCCCAAGCGATCGCCGACCTAGCGCCACCGACCTCCGGGCCGACGGCTACCCCCGAAGGGCTAACCCCCCGACCGACTCTCCGACCCGCTCGGGGGCTCGGGGGCTACTGACGAGTACCCGTACCATGGGTACCCCCATCAGCCCGGAAACGCGAACGGGCTGACCAACTGCAGCGAAGGCCCAGCATTGCCAAAAGGTACTTGGGCCGCGGAGAGCAGACCCCGACCTGTGCAGGACCGACCATGGACGGTCGGCGGATTCCGATCCCGGGCGGTCGGCGGGCTCCGACCGCCTAGTATTGGAGCACGCGGTCAGCAAGCTCCACCCGCGCACGAGCCAGCAGGGCCCACGCCGGTGTCAGGTAGCTGCCTTGTGCGCGGCGTCCCCTGGCGTCCATACCGGGGTAGGTGGCTCCTTCCCAAGACTGTCAGAAGAGCCACCGAAGAAGTCAAGCCCCCGTCCCATCGCCTGGCGCACCGCAGAGGAAGACGCCCTCTCCCGAGGCCAAGGCGAAGTCAAGCGCCATTAAAGCCGCCGAGGCTGACAGGAGCGCCACGCGATGCGTCATCCTGACAGCACTACGCAAGACCATTCATCACAGAGCCACCCACCCTGCCTCGGGACGGGCAGGAGTCGGTCGGACAAGACAGAAACCAGACTCCAAGACACGCAGGCCCCTTTCCTCGTGGTTTTCCCAAACTCCCATGTAACCTGCCTCCTCCGTCTATATAAGGAGAGGCAGGGCCCGAGAGGGAGGGGCGATGGATAAAACGGTCTTCTAGGTAGCCACAACTCCCTAGTGAAACACCGGGGGATCGGTCGGCCGAACCCCTGCCTCGCTTGTATACCTCTTGTTCATCCCCCCAAAGATCAGTACACTCACACCGAACGAACTGGAGTAGGGACGTTCACCAACCAAGATACATCATCCGCTCCTGAGTCGACCATTCGGGGAGAGGGAGCGCGCGACCCCATCCGACCATAAATTCGTATTGCCGGTGCACGAAACACCGACAACTACACCCCCAAAAAATCAATTAGCGACGGTCGCCCACTCCACCCCGTGAAATGGCCGACATGTAAGCATGACCTTGAAACCATCGTACAAGTTTGCGGTAGGGTTAATTCCTGCCCAGGAAGTCGTTTCTATCGATGCCCTCTATTCATGGTAACCGGTACAACTCTTACATACCATAATGTAACATGTCTCGCTATATGACATTTACTCTTACTTGCAAACTAAGGATTGCAAAACTGAATGGGTGAATGATCCATATCCCTTAAATGCTACATGTTACATGGCCAGATTGATGATATGCCTTGATGAAAAGGAAGAGGAACTCACTGAGGTGAAGAAAGAGAATGACTAGCTCCGCAGGCAGAACTTAGAACTCTAGACCCAGGACGACGACCTATACCATCAAAGGCTCAGGGAAAGGAACAATGAGGAGGTTGTCCACCTCAACAGCGACTACCACACTTACTTTTGCTACGGCAATGCGAGCTGTAGTTGTGCTTGCCACTACCGTGACCAGCAGCCCCGTCCACGCTGTCTCGAGTCGCTCGACGATCAACACTTCATGTGGGTGCCGTATGGTTACTCATTCGAGCCTTCCGAATAGGGTTTAGGACAACCAGCATGACTTCTTTACAATTCGAAAAGGCATGCATGTATGTTAGTTATAGTTTCCGTTTATGGTTTCTCCATGTCATCACGCCATATCTCTTTGCACATTTTCTGTCATGTTATGTCGATGATGTCATGCTATGTACACTATTATTTCTATGTTATGATATGTACCCTTATATATTTATACAAGTTTCCTGTGTTTTTTTACATTATGCTATGCCATTTTTACGAGCTATGCACTCCCTGCCTTCATTTCATTTATACCAACCTTAAATATCACTTCTACAATTTTTTCCTTATTAATTTCTCTACGCCTTCTTATTATTTTCTGTTTATACCAAAATTTTGTTCCTCCTCTTCCTTTTCTTCCTCAATCTCTTCCTATTTTCTCCTTCTCTTCCATTTCTTCCCCTCTTCATTCTCTTTCCCCTCCCCTTTTTTGGTTTGAACTGAGATCTCTCTATCACCAATTGAAATGACATCACTATTTCAACTGGTGACAGTCTTTCTTCAAATGGCGACAGAGAGGCATTTCTACTATTTTTTGACCGGTGTATTTTTTCTGTAAAATTTCATCAAAATAATATTATTTAAAAAAATTCAAAGGCCTTCATACCATAATGTTAAACAAGGACCTGACGGCCTACACACGGTATGGCAGCCGTTTCTGTGCCACATGACACGAACAGCCTACAATTTCAGATCAATAGGATCACCAACATGTCACAATGCCGTTAAAAAACTGCTTCCAAAGAACCTTATTAATACACCAATGCCAAGCAAGCATTATATAGCCCACATAACAGCCCGCACTCACTTCCATCACTGGCATCACCAACGTCATAAAAAGGTTTTGGCAAGAGGGCATCAAGTTTATCTCACATTCAAATAAATTAACAACAGTTTGTCGCATATGAAGACTGAAGAAACGGTGGTAGAAATTGCTCACATATAAGCTTTGTGTCAGGCTGCCAGCTAAGACATTACACGGTTGTTCCTATTAAGCTCCAGAAACATATAACCAAACTTGCAAGTAAATTAACAGTACCAAGGTAGCAGCAGATTATTCTTTACCATCATGTGCTAGGAAGAGCACTGCACTCAGATAGATAGTAGTCCATCAATGGTATATCCGAGCAACAAAAGGTGAATTGTCAATCAAACACAAAAAAAGATGGCACCATAGGATAAATCCTATGATCAGTGGTCTCAGCCAATGAGTAGCTTGTTTTCCTCCAAGAAACTGTAGGTCGGGACCTCCAGGTTGTAGGGTGCTGGGCCCTTCCGGATTCTACCAGAGATGTCATAGTGCGAGCCATGGCACGGGCAGAACCAGCCGCCAAAGTCTCCAGCGTTGGGGAGGGGAATGCAGCCCAAGTGAGTGCAGACACCAATGACAACAAGCCATTCCGGGTTCTTGACACGCTCTGCATCCTGCTGCGGGTCACGAAGAGATACAATGTCAACGCTGTTGGCCAGCTTGATGTCATCCTCTGTCCTGCGCCGGATGAAGACTGGCTTGCCCCGCCACTTCACAGTCACAGTGGTGCCAGGCTCAATACTGGACAGGTCAACCTCAAGGGAAGCCAGGGCAAGAACGTCTTTGCTTGCCGACATACTCAGGACAAACTTTAAGATGAGCAACCGCAGCAAGGAGGCGTAGATAAATCTTCCACCACTCAACACAAAATAGGCAAAGGCGCGCTTGCTGGGATCACCAGGAGGGTACCTCTCATGGTTATACTCGTCGTAGACAATGTTTGCACTGGGATTCTTCACTGCTGCCACAGTTGCTGGCAGCTCAACCAAACCCACATCCTGGTTCCTTGGAACAAGGGTTTCAGCTGAAAAGCCTGCACAATAAAGCTATCAGATGGCATCTTCAAATATCAATAGAACCACCAAAAAAATGAAAATAACAAGCATTATTATGTCTGGATACAATTGTGTTGATATATTAGAAAGCAGCACAACAAAGACTGGGCCAAGTAGCATGAAAATTATCCCAAAAAATTACCGAAAGATAGGCTGCCATTTGCAACTTCTGCAGAAAAGTGATCCAAGCATGTTCAGTGCAAATTATCTCGGCCATTATAAATGGTCACACTTACTTACATAGCACATTAAGGCATTAAAAATTTATTTCAGTGTGAATCAGAGGTTAATGCTAACAGCAAAGTATCAGCTTACAAGACAGTTGGTACTAAAGAAATTAGTATCACATGGGATATTGAGTTTAGCTCCAGACAAGAGAAATCCATTTCATAAGTATGGTTAATCAACCACGGTATCTAATGGTGGTATCCAAATAATGACAGTCAGTCATTTTCAAAACCAAGAAAATATTCACAGTAACTAAACATGTATGCCAACCAACTGGGAAAGAACTCAACACTTGGGCCATGTTTCGAAGGGCCATTCCCGGCCGGGATCCACGTGGATGGGCCGGGATTTTAGGGATCATCTATGCTGCTCCTAACTCGGTTGTGGAGAACCAAATGAAAAGTGTAGAGAACATCAAACATGCAGTAGTATGGCAATGGGAGAATTCGAAACAACATTGATCCAAATTCAAATGCACACTAGAATACTAGCAAGTCAACCATGACAGTGGTAACAATGTAACTAGATACAAGAGTGACTACAGGATAAATTAATCTGCATAACTAATAAGTTCAATCGCACATCATGTGCTTAGGACAGTGTTCATGCAAAGATTTAGCTAATACTTCTGTGGTCTGGTATGATCAACGCAAATTCCCACTTCAACATGGTAACATTTGAACAAAACAGTACCATTATGGAATGAAAATGAAACATTTACCATTGCTACATAACAATTGTAACATGGTATTAGCAAATTCTTCTACTAAATTAGATATATTTGCAAAATATTCAGAAGAATTCATCCAAACACGCCAACTGCAGAGTTGGACCATTCCAATAGAAGGTCAGAACTAAAGACCTAACATCCAAGAAATAGAAGTTTCTTTCACAATGTGATAAGATGTTAAGATAAACAACAGACTCAGCCTACAAGACAGATACAGCTATAGGAAATAGTCTCACGTGAGATTAGATCGAAATACAGCCATTGTGTTTGACGTGTTTTTGGCAGCCATCACAAGAAAAATAGGGAACTTTTTCGCACACCAACAACAGACCGCAAGACCCCAAAGCGTAAGTTCAATCATCTACACCAAAGGATACTCTAAATTTTCAACCATCCAACCCAGCAGCTAAAATTAGATTCAAATCAGGCACTCATAAGGTACAAACTAACAACAAAGCAGGCATGCAGGGAGGATAACACGCAGAGATGAAGGAGCGCCGTGAGCATGTCTCACATCGCAGATCCGAGATCAGGGACCAGACAACCGCGGCCACCGCGAGCTCGCTCCGAAAACCTAGAAGCAGTCCCCCCACCCGAATCTACCTACGGGGGCCGCAGATCGGAGGGAGCTACGGAGAGATGGAGAGGCATGGGGCAACCGGAGTATACCTCTGGCCGCGGCGAAGAAGGGGGAGTCCATGGCGAAGCGCGGGTTCTGGTTGCGGGGGGAATCGTCGCCGGGGAGGGAGCCGGCGAGCGGGCCCCTGGCGGCGGCGGCGGGGCGCCAAGCGAGGGCGGAAGAGATGCGTCGGCCCGCAACCCTGAGCATGGTGACGGTGGCGTGGCCGCTTCTGCTCGCTCCTTCTCCTCTCCGGCTCCGGGGGATCGGGTGCTTGTGTTTGGAAGAGGGGGGAGGGGGGAGGGGGGAGATTGGAGCCAAGAGAATGAACGGGACTAGCGGTGGTAGAGAAGAACAGGTGGTGGAAGAAAAGAAAAGGAAGAAAGAAAGGGGAAATACGGAAGTTGGCCCAGTATTGTTGGGCTATGGTTCGCTTACGTCGGCCCAATTACTGCTCCTTATTTTTCGGATTAATTAATGATTTGCCCTCACTTACATGTGACATTGATCATTTACCCCATGACGTCTCACTGACATGCGGGTCCTGGGGCCATATGTCAATGAGACACATGGGACAAATGATCAATTGCACCATGAAAAGGAGGGCAAATGACTTTTTCTTTTCTCTTGGTGTGAGGGAGGTGGGTCGTTTGCGGATAGAGTTACCGTAAAATATAATCATTCATCTACATCAATCAATAGGGTGCTAACAAAATCACAAAAATAAGAAATAGGAAGCACACACAATATAGAGGCAAAGTACTATCTCTTTATTAGATTGATTCTCTCTATACAAGGGGTGCCCAATATATAGCAAAACTAACAGAAGATAGGTTCGGATTCGCTCACCAATAGATAGAGTCCTTCCAAACGTAGGCTGAGATTTTATCTATATTATAACACTTCCTTGAACGAATATCACGTAATACACATGTCTCATTAAAAACTCTTATAAAAAAGCAAATGTGGAAGGCAACATGAATACAACAAAAATATGAGAATAACAAGAACCTTGCACAGCCAACAAAACGTCGTCATGAGCAACATTACGGGAAACAATTGGACAGAAATGGTCTCCTATGCAGTAGACCGTACAAAGATAGCATGAATAGAAATGAACAAATAAAAGAGTTGATGTCTCCATAGTACGGAGATGTTGACAAACAATTTTAAGGAAACGAGGAAGACACGTAACTGACTGTGTCTCTGAGGAAACAACGGAGCACGAATGAGCACTGATGCTGCCATGGAAGCAGCATGAGATGCTTATGAAAGAACAAAATAACATAGCAGTAACAACCTGGGTGAAGCAATGTGCAAGCCATTGAGCAATCGCAGAGCAGCCTAGGAAAAGATACGCAGCAGCAAAGGGCATGCTTTATTTTTATTTTTTTTGTGAAACACATTGGTCAAAACAGTAGAACAAATAAAGATGTCTATATGGACAGATAGCACAAACAATAAGGGGTATATATACTTGTAGTAAGCAAGCGTACCTAAGCGCAATACAGTCGTATGATGACCAATTGGAGCAGGATCAACTGGAGGCAGAGCCAGTGGCGGAGCCAGAATATATGTAAGCTTCGGGCCAAAAATAAGCGAATATTACTGTCGTCAAAGAATACGGATATTTAGATATAATAAAAGTACAATATAAATACATAATTAAAAATAAATTACTTCCTCTAAAAAGGTTCAGAAAGAACAACTTACTTCTCTAAACATAAATGGTGATTGATTGTTACATTGTGAGAAAGTAAAGAAAAATTTAAAGGAACTTGTGAGCAAAGATTAATCTAATATGCTTGCCTAGAAAAGAAATTAAATCAAAGAATCACTAACCAGATTCAGATGATGAACATGTGTCAAAGCCTTTAACTCAGCAAGGAACTGTTAAGTAGCTTGCATATCCATTTTTTTATGGCAGCTTTCTGGATAAACAAGAGACAGGGCAAGTCATTTCAAATGACGAATAGATCATAATGTCGCATGATCACAATGCATGACCATTACATCTTCATCTTCTTTTACTATTTGTATGTGCAAGCACCTACAGTTAGGACTTAGGAAAATAGTGGTTGGTTTGTGAAATGCACTTTGCTCTGTTTGTTATCCATGCAACTGAGAAAAAGTTGAACTAACCTTGCCCCTGAGCTCCGCGTAATAGATAGAGCCAAAACCACCTTGCCCAACTTTATTACCCATGCTGAAGCCCTCTGTAGCATTAAAAAGTTCTTCATACAAGAACTCCACTGATTTGTCGACTGTAATACCCGCAATTGGTGAAGCGCCATCAGCAGTTTGAGTGGTTGATAGTGTCACTTTATCCATTGTACTAGCTGAAACAAAAATAGTAGTACTTCAGAAATAGTAGAAGCTACACTGTATTTGTCAAGAAGAAAGACTGCTTAGGGAAGAAGCAAAGAAAGGGAAATTGAAATCACTATTCAAGGTACTCTTAACTTTCCCTGTGCTCCAAAACTACACTTATGAGTCCGTCAAACACAGCTATGGGGTTTTACTTCACATAGGTACCATAAACTATTTACTCAACAAGATTTCGAGGTTTCTGAACAAACAAATAATTGCTTCACGGGGTAGATACACGAGCAAGAAAGCATCAGAACTTCAAACCACAAAAACCAACATCTATCCTTGTAGGAAAACATTATTGATATGAACAAAGGACACAAATCAACTGGCAACAGTGACATTAGGCGATATGGTGATGTTTCTCCTAATGTCAATCCATGTCTGATGTCTCCATGAAGCTAATGAAGCTAGAACAGAAGCGAATAAAGATGGCAACATCAAGGCTCAACTACTCTGTCTGTCCAAGCATCAAGATTGGGGAGAAGATCAGAAGAACTAGAAGCAACCTCAAGGCTTAGCAGCGGGCGCCGACGTCGAGGCGGGGCAATGGCGTGGCGCCACCGCCGGGCGGGGCTTGTGGCCGTGGCGCTCCACCGCGCGGCGGGGCAAGCGGCGCCGGGCAGGGCGGAGGCGGGATCTGCGGGCGATGGCGCGCCGGCGGCCGAGCGAGGGTTGTGGCGGCGGTGGCCGACGGCCACGGCCGGGTCTTTGCGTCTTTGAGGCGAGGATTGGAGTTGGATCAGGATGCTTGCTAGGGTTTGCTTTGTTGCTCCTGCCTGGCTGAGCTCGCTGGGCCAGTGGGTCGCTGTGGTCTCGGGCCCATTTCAAAGAAAGCTGGTTTTTGCATTGTTACTTGGGCTAGGCCTCGGGCCCAGGCCCCACTGGCCCGAGGCCCAGCTCCGCCCCTGGGCAGAGCTAAGGTAAGCGTGAGAGCAGGTTTCAAAAATCGTCGAAATTCGTCGAAAATCGACCGTACCGCTAGGGTTCGACATCAAAAATCGGTCGAAAAACCGGTCCAATTCGAAAAAAAAATTCAAAAATTCGAAAAAATTTACGTGTAAAAAACCGGTCGAAAAATCGGTGGAAATCGGTCGATTTTCGTCAAAAATCGTCGAAAATCGCTACCAAAAGTCGACCGCACAAAAAATTCAACATGGTTGTCGATTTTCCATCGATAAATCGTCGAAATCGTCGATTTTCAACAATTTTTGAATTTCTTTCAAAAAAATCTGGTTTTTAAATTTATGCGATTTTTACGATTTTCGGCTCGATTTTCGGTTCGATTTTTGCGATTATCAAATTTCACTGTTCATTCGAAAACCGGCAAAAGGAAAAGGTGAACCCTGCGTGAGAGGACCAACAAACCACGCAGAAGATACAAAGTCACAGAGGAAAAGCAGAGAAAAATAAACAACACGATCAGGGAACTTGTCGGGAGGGAAATGACCGACCAGATGCAGCTAGACGCGGCCGGCCCCTTGGCATCTGAATGCGGCACGAAACGATCAGGAAACATGAGCAGGCAAACCGAAATGAACACAATACAACATAAGACTCTCTCCAACGACGGCCTCTAAAACGGCCTGTTTGGATATTTGGAGGCCTATTCAGGCCTGTAACCATCCCAAGGGGGCGTGCTATGTGCGTCTCTATCCAAGAGGCCAAAGGGATTCATCTCTATATAGAGAGGCCGTCCTCATGTGTGCTATGTGCAAAGGAGAGACTTGTGTGATGGTTGATATACAGGCAGGAAATTCAGGCCATGGTTGGAAATCGACCCAATATAAAGACCTAAATTAAATGCAGGTCGCACTATTCAAGACTCATATAGACCTAGTTTTACAGGTCATCCTTGGGTTTAGCCTAAAGAAGCCTAAATAACAATTATGAAAATGAGCACATATGGGCAAAGGAAAGACGGTTTTGGACACGATGAAATTAATAGGAACCACGGCATTTTAGCCAATCATGATCAACATACTAAGAAGAAGGCGGGATCACGAGATAGGAATGGCGAAGGATTGAGCAAGAAAAAGGGGGTATAAAGGGCGGGGAGGAAACCCAACGACGCTGCACAGGAAGAAGGGAAGCAGAGCATTCGAGGGAGCTCAGATACATTGTATAAACAGTTGGCAGCTGCGTTCCATACCGAAGCTAGGCGAAGCCGACAGGTTTACCGCCATACCGTGAGGCCGGACAGGAACGGAGAGCGCACAGGTGTACCGTGAGGCATCAAAGGCAGCCGGTGGGCAGAAATCGAGAGCACAGCGACAGCGAGTATCCCCAATTCCCCCATCCACTCGAACGAAACGGTGCACCAACGGGGAGGAATCCAAAGTGAAATTAGCTAGAGCAAACATCAATCTACAAAGGAATAGGGAGCAGAGTCAGACAAGAATCCACAGTAGACATAGATGCAAGGGCAGGATTTAGAGCAAGCGGAATCAGGTCTGCCCTTCCACCACCGGGGCATTTGATCATTTGCCCTGAAGTTGATGGACGTTTGATCATTTGCCCTACGATATCTCACGGACATGTGGCTCTAAGACCCGCATGTCAATGAGACATCGTAGGACAAATGATTAAATGCTCATCAACTTTGGGCAAATGATCAAACGCCCATCAACTTCAGGGCAAATCATCAAATTTTCCTCCACCAGGACCAACAGCAGGCTACAAAGGAACAAAGGGCGGGATCAGGTAGGAATCAACAGCAAGATACGAAGCCTAGATGCAAGGGCAAGATCCGTAGCGCACGCAGCAAGCTTAGATGCAAGCGCGGGTTTTGTGTCAAGGCTAGACGCAGGACCAGCAGGTAGCAATCCTGAGCTCTTCTACCACGGCAAACAAGATGCTGCAAGGTAAGGAAGAGATGCACGAGTCGCGAGGCGGTACTGTAGGGCAAGAATCTTTTATCTTAAAATATAAAATATACTATACATTTATAAACAAAATTATTAAAAAAAATACACCTCGTAAATTTAAACAAAAAGAGTAGTTAAGAAGAGTTGCAGGGTGTATGCCTAGATGCCTTTCTCGGTCTGGTGCAAGTGCATGCAACTAAACATTGGTGCTAGTGATAGTATAATGCACTTTGCGGCATGAAAGTCTTAAACCTTGTTTTAGTCTTTAGTAATTGTACTATATATACATAGTCTTATGTATAAATAAATTTATAAAAATAGCTTTCTTTCTGACAGCAGAAATAACGGTAGGCCCAGCTTATGTACCACGGTGGCATGTTGCTACCAAGCTGCCAATCTAGGGCATCACAACACTGCGACAGATCTTGCTGTCCTACCGTGGCACCTGCGCAATCATTCTGCCGACCTGTCCTACAGTGGCACCTGCGCTATCGCCTTGTTGCTAAGCCACCTTTCCATGGCACCTACTGCCGAGCCGGGACACGCGGTAGCAAGCCTACCACAGGTATACGCCCCTGTCGCTGTACACAGGCGCGGTAGGTGACAATAAACGCTTTCACAGTTGAAAATAGAATCATTTTTAAAATTATATTTGTATGGTGCTGGATTTTTAAAAAAAATGCGAAAGGGACAATTAAGCGAAGGCATTGACGAGCAACCAGTGCCAGCATTAAACAAGGTAATTTGCTGAACTGAGCCTGCTTGCTAGAAACATTTTTGCCATGCAGAAGATGAATGGACTATTGAGACAGTTGCTAGCTATCGGAATCGGCCGGAGTAGCTAGACCGTGTGGGACAGGTAGCTAGAGCGCGTGAGCCGGCGTGGGGACACATCTAGATCTTCTCGGCCGAATTTTGGAAATCTCGGTCGAGATTTTAGATTTCGGATCGGACCCCCTCGAGATCCTAAATCTCAGCCGAATAAAAAAAATTAAAAAAATTCAAATTACCACAATAATAGCGAAAATCTCAGCGAGATCTCGGTGATTTTTTTTACCGGATTTTCATTTTTGTGCACTGGATTTTATTGGATTTAGGGTCAAGATCATCCACAAAAAATTTTAAAATTTTTTGATGTGTTTTTGACTATTTTTTGGTTGGTTCAATTTGTCAGTTAGTCTTGAGTTGCATTGTCCAAATTTTCTCAAGATTGGTACTCATCTGAAAATTTTATGGGAATATTATGGATATGTTAGGACCATCCATAAAAAATTTAAAAATTTTCTAACGTGCTTTGAACTATTTTTCCATTTAGGTGAAATTTGTCAATCCATCTTCAGTAGCACTATCTGAATTTTTGAAAATTCTTCAAGATTGATCATCATCTAAAAATTTTATGAGAATATTATGGATGTGTTAGGACCATCCATAAAATTTTTTTAAAAGTTTCTAATGTGGTTTGCACCATTTCCCATTCAGCTAAAATTTGTTGGTCTGCCTTTTATAAGGACAGTAGCACTGCTAGATTTTTTTTAAATTTCTAAGACTTGATCATCATCTGAAATTTTTATGAGAATATTAGTGATGTGTCAAAATCATCTCAAAAAATTTTCAAAATTTTTTGACGTCGTTTGAATCATTTTTCGTTCAGTTGAATTTTACCGAGATTTCAGAAATTTTGGACAAAATTTCTGTTTTTTTTTTTTTTTGCAAAATTTTGGATTTCTCGGTTAAAAAAACCGGATTTGAATTTTGGTTTTTTAATTTTGTCCGAATTCTATTCGCAATTTTCGAATATCACCGAAAATCCAGATTTCAGCCCCTTCCGAGATAGAGTTCGAAAACGAAATTTGAAACCTTGGTCTAAAAGCGAAACGCTTAACGCACGGGCGGAGCCAGCGGTTGGCACGGTTGGGCCATGGCCCAACCAATGCCCCGGCGGCCCACAGTGTATTTCCTACCCCACGCGAAGGAAGATCGAAAGTCGCGAGTGAGATTCGTGGGAGCGACCTCGCGGAGAGCCGGGGACAGGAGGCGGCACAGGGCGCAAGCACTATCGCGCTGATCCTAATCCCAATCCTGATTGCGAGGTCGTGAGTACCTGGCCTGCGGCGCAACGTCGGACGGGTGCTTGAGTCTCGGCCCGGCGGCGGCGCGCGTCTCCAGTCTCCTCCACGCGTACGCGCTACGCGGCTGGCGGCTGTTTGCTTGCTTGTTGTTTAATTGTTTTGTTTCTTCGTTGAGGACTCAAGCATTGAACTGTTGAGACTTGAGGACTAGCAAGAAGACAGCAATTGGATTTCACAGGCACAGCCATCGAGGAATCAACAGGTGATCGAAACCTGTCTTTGCGCCATGTGCTTGTCAGTTTGTGCCTTGTGGCCATGTGCGGTTGTGTGGTGCCTGTTGTCCTCTTCCTTTCTTTCTTAATTTATTAATTATTTTATTAATTACTTGTGTACAACAGTACAAGTACAAATGACATAATTAGAATACTAAATACAGAACTAGTATTTATCAAGCGTATTGCAATAGTAATCACGCACACAGACTTTGCTCCTTTACCTTCGAGTTCTCACACAAAACTAAAGATTTTATGATATTTTTATTGGTTGCAGACTAGCTCAAAAAGAATTATTGAAATATGAAGAGGAATGGAGATATTGTATCTCTTTTTCGGAGACATGCAGCAAAGAAGGCTACTATCTCTTCGTGTCCTTCCCCGGCTGTGGCTATGGCGGAAGAGCAAAATAAAGAACAAGAAGTCGCATTACAGCGAGACAGAGTAATTGAAGAAAGTGATAATCCAATGCCATCTTCTCCGCATTTAGTTCCACCTTCATTTGAAGATGTCTCACCACCGCCACCGGTCTATGATATCAATCGCCTTCCACATGATCCAGGGGAAAGGGTGCCAATTACAAGTTACCCTGTCAATGATCAAGATGCTATTCGAAGGGCATATATTCTTAAAGGTCCATTCCAACCTTATGCACATGATTTTGAGAGAAGGAAAATTGGAAATAGGGAGCGCCAATTCACTCCTGTATGGTTTCATAAATATCAGTGGATTGAATATAGTATCAAGAAGGAATCTGCATTTTGCTTTGTATGTTACTTGTTCAAAAAGGGAGATCATCGAGATGCATGGTCTAGGTTCTACTACTACTCCCTCCTTTGTCATTTTGAACATATATACAATCTTAAAAAATTATATATCATTTTAAATATTGATATAGTCTTTAAACACAATTTTAACTGCTACTCCCTCCGTTTCTTTTTATAAGGCGTATTTGGTTTCGTTAGGACAAGACTTTGACCAACGATTACTTCATTAATATATCATTTATGCAATACAAAATCATAATTATATATAAGTACTTTTGAATACAAATCTGCTAATATCAATTTTGTGTCATAAAAATTATATGCTAATAGAGTAATTGTTGGTCAAAGCCTTGTCCTAACGAAACCAAATACGCCTTATAAAAAGAAACGGAGGGAGTAATTGCTATTATAATATAAACTCGGTAAAATTATAATGTTATGAAAGTAATTTTCGAGACAAATCTATATACATGATTTTCATATATTCAATTTAAATACTTAAAAGATATTAACAGACAAAGTTTCGAAAGTTTGACTATACCTATGTCGAAAACGATAATTATTTATGACTGAAGTAAGGACTATGGTACTCCCTCCGGTCAAAAAAGTTGTCATTTTGGATATAGTGATGGTCAAAATTTTGAAACTTTGACTATCAATATATTTTTAAATATTTAAATTGGATACATGAAAATTAAATGTGTAGACTTGTCTCTTGAAGTACTTTCATAATATTATAATTTTATTGAGTTTTATAAATATATTATAATAAAAATTAGTGGTCAAAATTGTATTTTGAAGACCGTGTTGATATTCAAAACGTCAGCTTTTTCAAACCGAAGGGAGTAGTAAAGTAGTGGAGTATTATTTGCTCTTTACCATCTTGCTCCACAGCATATACTCTCACTTTTGATCTAAATATAGGTTGTTTTAGATCTTCTAACTTCTCTCTAGATATAAGCCACTTTTGATCTAAATATAGGTTGTTTTAGATCTTCTAACTTCTCTCTAGATATAAGCCACTTTTGATCTAAATATAGGTTGTTTTAGATCTTCTAACTTCTCTCTAGATATAAGCCGTTCTAGAGTTCCTAGGCACTTTTGCTTCTATTTTTCTTGTAGTACCCTCCTATAATTTCACAAAAGACCATCAATTTTTGTAGCACTAATGAAGGTGATGTTGATACCGAAACTCCTTATATGGTTTCCCTTAGTTATTATGATCTTGCAAGAATTCGTGAACTCATTTGCAAGATGACCATTGTTCATGAATTAGCATTTAATATTGTGGAGTATACTTGGTTTAATGCTTTGCTAAAATTACTAAATCCCGCATACAAAAAGGTGTCTAGAGTCACTATTAGGAATAAACGCATGAAGCTTTATGAATCTGAAAAGGAATAATTGAAGAAGGGTTTAAAGGATATTAAGAAGATAAGCCTCACATATGATCTTTGGACATATAATCAAACATATATGCAGATTGGTCAATGCATTGTCGTATCATTAACTTCTTAGAGCTGGAGCCTCCCCACACTAGTGTAGTCATTTGCAATGCCATTTCCAATTGTTTGGCTAAATGAAAAATTGAGGATAAGATAGCTAGCATCACATTTGATAATGCCTCGAGTAATGATCTTGCTGCTAAATTATTGCTTGCCAAGTTTCTAAATTTAGTTGTCCAAGATGGTATGAAGGTTCTTTAACATTTAATTGACAAAGTTAGAGAGGCTATCAAATACATCAAGAAATCTAATAGCCGGACGTATAAGTTCAATGCCGATATTGATTCTCTTAATCTTCAACGCAAAAAGGGATTGGTTCTTGATGTGTGCACTAGGTGGGGTTCAACATATAAAATGCTAGATTCCGCTTTTCATTATAGAGCTGCTATTGATGTGTATGCTGCTGGAGATGCTAACTATAGGTGGCAGCCAACAAATGTGGGTTGGAAGTTGTATGAACAAGTCAAAAAATATGATGTGTGTTTTTCACTTGGCTACAGAGAAGTTCTTAGGTTCAAAGTACCCTACCTCCAATTTGTTTTATCCTCATATTGTCAATGTTAAGAAGGCACTAGATCAGTTGTTATTATCTAGAGATGAATCTCTTAGAAAAATGGATAATACAATGATAAAGAAGTTTGATAAGTATTGGGGCCCAGAATGCAATATTTTGTTTGTAATTGCTGCAATTCTAGACCCAAGATTTAAGATGGGCATGATTCAGTTCACATTTCCTTCATTGTACTCAAAAATTGATCTTCCTCAAAAACATGCATCTATTCAATCTACATTGGATGAGTTGTATGCTTTATATGAAAGTGAATATAACAAAAGCATATCAACATTGAAAAACAACGATTCTTCTTCTCAATGTACTGGCACATCTAATCATACTTTTAGTAGTGATTTCTCAACTGCTAGCCAATCCCAAGGGTTTATGAAAGCCCAACATGCTACTCATCCTTCAAAGCTAGATTTAAAAAAGTATTTCGATGATCCGGTTGAAGTTATTCCTATGGAAGGATTTGATATATTTAAATGGTGGAGGATGAATGAATTGAAATATCCAGTAATGGCTAGGATGACTAAAGATGTTCTCACTATTCCCATTACCACAGTCTCATCGGAGTCAGCTTTTAGTACCGTAGGTCGAGTGGTCGATAATTATCGTAGCTCTTTACTTCCATCAACCGTGCAAGCTTTGGTGTGTGCATCTAGTTG
Organism: Rhipidocladum racemiflorum; assembly: GCA_036346355.1. Taxonomy (NCBI): domain Eukaryota; kingdom Viridiplantae; phylum Streptophyta; class Magnoliopsida; order Poales; family Poaceae; genus Rhipidocladum; species Rhipidocladum racemiflorum. The sequence continues at coordinate 26,490,560 of CM070572.1, forward strand.
GATTAGAGGAGGTCACCACAAACCAAAGGATTTGGTAATTAAGTTCATGGGTGTTGTTGTTTACCACATAATTGATTTGTGTACCTAATATATATTTACTTTTTGCATAGGATGATGATGCTAATTCCATCCCTTCGCCATCAACCGAGACTGCTAGATCCATTTCAATAGTGGGTAGCAATTAGTTTTCTATATCAGGTATGTACAACTTCAGTAAGTCATCAAATGAATTCTTTGTCCACAACTTCTTCGTACATTGTAGGATTTAGAACCTTAAAAACTCAGAAACAAGTAGGGCGTTGTAAGGATTATCTTTGGTTTTCCGTGCCCTATTTGAGATCAGTGAACCATCACTACCCTAAGGCCATAATTAATGGCTGAATAATTTAAAAGGGGGAAAGGATGATTGTGATACATCAAACAGGGGCTAATGAATGGTACCGCAAGAACGCAATTAGTAGTTTAGGACAACAAAATACAGTTGCGATTTCTTCCATGGTTCTATATTTAGGTCAAGCTTTTCCTTCGATTCTTTCTCTTTCACATCAATCAGTTTCAAAACATAATGGTAAGTTTTATGTGGAAAAAAGAATAGTCAATGCAGACAGTGTCAAGAGTTTATTGGCTATGCATAGTTAATAAGTTTGTTTGTTTGTTTGTGATCACTTTTCTAAAATTTATGTTGAAGCTATTTGTTGATTCTCAACAGGGAAAGAGGTATTTTGTGGGTGTTTTGGCAAGTTGAAGGTTGGAACCTATTGCCTATATGGTTATTGCACTTATGCGAGTATGTACTGTATGTAATTGATATGTTACAAGTTTGATAAGTATTGTGAACTTATTGCCTATGTAGTTATGCACTCATGCGAGTATGTCTGTGTGTGATTGATGTGTGACTGTTAAGTCATCCTTGCTTCTATTAAGACAATTGTAACTTTGTTATATGTGCTCCTATTAAAACATACTTTGTCATATTTGTTCCTGTTGAGAATTGTTTCATGGTTAAATATTTCTCATATTTAGGTTGTCGAATGGTTAAATGTTACTTACTGCTGCATGCTTAATGTCTGTACATTTGATTGTTATTGAGCTTAATCGAGTCGAATTCGAGCCTATTTGAGCTTGTGCCAAGCTTATCTGTGTGTTTACTTATTGTCAAGCTTAGTCGAGCCGAGCTCCGAACTCGGATCCTAACTCGAGCTCAGCTCGAGCTTCTACCGAGCTTGAGCCTGGAGGGCTAGGCTCACTCAAGTTCGGCTTGTTTACAGCTCTACATGTCACAAAAGAAGTTTTTTTTTTCAGCTAAGAGTAGACGTACTCTTAGCAAATGATTAGAAATATAGAGAATAAGGATAAATTTGTAATGTCACAAAATTTTTACTGAAATGTACCTGTGTGTGTAAATAATGGCATCGAGACTTTAACCGGACAGATAAAATTGTACTCTCACAATTACACCACCCATCGAAAGGTGGTACGCTCGTAAAAGTCAGGGACCAACGTAACAATCATAAACTAAACAGCCAGTAATCGTCTGCATGAAATAGCTGCCAAGTACCCTAACTCAATAAAAGACATATATGTGTGTCGCACTTTAATAGCTTGCACTCAACACATCACGAAATTAAACAACAAGAAAAATAAATGAAGAAGACCAATATGCAATTATGCTTGACCTTAGATGTGGGCCATGTGGCTAAACTGTGTCGTGTCGCCACGGTCCATCCGGCCCACCATGCCGTGCCATGCCGATTCAACTCTCCTTCGGCAAGTCCAGGCAGGAACTATTTGAGATTCGTACCAACTTTGTACCAGTCTAGGCCCGGCCCATTTTTACTAGCGATGAGAGAAAATGAGCTAGAGACGCAGACAGTGAACACAAATATTAGGGAAAATGAACTAAATTTCATTCATTCTTGAATGTGTACAGAGTAACATTGTAGTGCTTGCATGAGTACATGATTCTCCTTAGTATAAAGATCTGTACCTTGCACGAATCTGCTCTCTCTCGCTTATCCGTCTCTCTCAATCTCTCTCAACTCTCTCCGTTCGCTCGCCAGTCTCTCTCAATCTCTCAATCTCTCTCTCTCTCTCTCTCTCTCTCTCTCTCTCTCTCTCTCTCGCTCGCGCGCGTGCGCGCGTGCTCCCGTTGCTTCCTCTCTCAGCTCTCTCTCTCCCTCTCTCGCCCACCTCTCCCAATCTCTCTCGCCTGTCTCTCTCAATCTCTCTCGGCTCTCTCTCTCGCCCGTTGCTCTTTCTTAATCTCTCTCAGGTCTCTCTCTCAATCTTTCTCAGCTCTCAATCGCTCTCCCTCTCTTAACCAATGCATAAATCCATTGTGGGCAACTCCTTGACTGCATACAAATAGAAATCGGGTTTGTCGCCAAAAATCCGACTTCATCCCCTTTTCTCTTTTCTTTTATTTATTTATTTATTTATTTATTTTTCCTTTTTCTTTCTCTTTCCCTTCTTTCTTTCTTCTCCTTCCCTTTTCCTTTCCTCCCCTTCTCAATCTCCTTGCCAGATGCCCAACCACCCCTTCGCCTCCCCCTCCGGTCACCCCACTGCCCCCTCTAGCGCCTCCCCCTCCGCCCCAGCTGCCCCCCTCGGTCTCCCTTCGCCCCCGCCGCCTCGGCCTCCCTCCGCCCCCTCTCCCCATAGCCTCCCTTTCCCCTTCAGCTGCCTCCCCTTCCCCCTCCCCCACCCCCTCCATCTCCCCATCCCCTTCCCCTACAACGCGGCGCAGGCCCCAGCATGCATGAGCTCGAGCACCAGGGCATCGCAGTGATGGTGAGCTCGATGGCATCGGTGGTGGCCTGGTGAGCGAGCTCGAGCACCAGGGCATCGCGGCGATGGTGAGCTCGATGGCATCGGTGGCGGCCTGGTGAGTGAGCTCGAGAACCAGGGACGTCGGTCACCAGGTACATGTACGCCTCTCTCCAGTCTTCCCTCCCCTGTCATGGCCATGAGCGAGCGTACGCGGGCGTGGTGAGCGCGGCCCCAGGCGCGACGATTGTGTGCCACAGGGCCTGTCGCCATGCAACGTGTCGTGCCACAAACTGCGTGGGCCGTGCCATGCATGTGCTGGTGAGCCATGCCACGCCACGCTTTCCCCGTTGGACGGGGCAATTGGCTGTGCTCAATTGGCAAGCCCAGCCGGGCCTGGGCAACCGTGCTATGCTAGCATGGCCCATTTGAACGCTTGGTGGGCCAAGTCATGCCCACCGTGCCATATGTGGGTCCAAAAAAGCCCGGTCCGATGCCCACCTCTGCATGAGCTACATTAAACAAAAGCAGTGAATTAAAATGGATCGAAAAGATCGAGCACCAGATCCCTAACACGCATCTTTCGCTCTACTAGTAAAAAAAAAGCCCACTGTAACAACTTAACATTATTTTTTGGCAAAGTATGGCTAACATGCATATACAGAGTCGGTGGCGAAGCTAAATCTTGGACCACTCAAACAGTTATCCAAGTCCTAGGCCCGATGCACTAGCTGACCGGCTCGAGGTCTGATTATGGACTAGCTCCGCCCCTGTACAGAGTGATTATCAATGTTGACCCTAGTTAGCTAGGAGCCTTGGCAAATTATTGACTGCACTTTTATCATGCATATGTAACAATAGAAAAATGCCCACTCCAGAAGCATCAGGAAGCGTATATATCGAATCAATTAGCTAGACCAGCTAAATAATAATAATTAGCACGAGCTGAATAATAAATTCGTGAAGAAATGGATGGATCCGTGAATTCCTTCCGACGCAAAGCTACTCATAATTCACCAGTAAAGATAAAAGGCATCCACAGTCCTATTTTGGTTGAAATATGAAAAGAAATTCCTGCATATATACGCAAAGATTTGGGCAATAGCAAAATGAGCACATGCTTAAATCGGTCTTGACAATGACATGCATGTGGGAAGAATAACCAATTGCAATTAAGAAACAACGAAAAAAAATGCACGCCTCAGAGCTAACGCGGCAGCAACAGTACAGTTGAAAGAAGAGAGAGCCAAAATACGTACTCATTTAGTAGTACTTGATGTTGATATCAAAGTTATCAATATGTATTATTTCATTATCTAAATCAATATAAAGTAGCTTTATGTACCGTATCAGCCTCGATATCGATTAGTCATACCGGCTCGATACCGGTTCATTCCGATCTTGATACCAATCAATCCCAATCATGTTAGTTGAATTGATAACATGTTCAATTGAACTATATGTTATATTTGATAGTACTACCATGTATTTGAAGTAATATTACAAGTGAATTTTGTGTACATATAATTAAACATGTGTATACTTATAAATATATATTATTATAGTAAAGACGGTACGCTGGTATGGATCGGTACCGGAACGTACTATTATGAGAACCAGCATCCAATATGGTATTGACAAGTTTTCTTGATATTCCTCTATTTATTCTTCTTTGAAACATAAGGAGGTATATTCCTCCTTTAATTTGCTTTTGCACAGTAGTTCACATTTGAACAAACTACAAAGGGAATTAGTCAAGAAACAATTAAGCTTAAGCCAGGAGTCCATCCATGAAGACAGATGGAGGATTTATGAAAACAAAAGAGCAAAAAATTAAAAATGTCCTTCTAGCTAGGGCATGAATTAATGTACGATTAAAGTGAAATTATGGTTGAATTGCACCCATGCATACACACGAGCATTCGATCTCTCACTCAATCATGCGCCTCTAGAGTCTAGGCCCTCTATTACTCTTGTGCTCACCGTGAGGCCACGTGCTAGGCGAAGAAGACGTAGTGGTGGTCGACGTCCATGTCGACGGCGGGCGTGACGACGTGCCGGACACCGTCGGGGAGCCCCGTACGAACTGCTGCTCCGAGAAGTCCAGTATCTGCACTGACGGCGGCGGCGGCGGCGGCACGACGGCCTCATTTTCCGGCCTCATTTTCGTTCCCGCTCTGCCTCTGAAGGATCTGCGCGTACTGCATCAGGTTGGGGAACGGCACGACGGTGGTCGGCGCCGCCTCATGCGGCGGGTACGGGACGCCGGGGGTGACGAGGAAGCCTTGGTCGGTGCGGCCCTGGACGCGCTCGGGGAAGTTGAGCTTGGCCTTGGCGCCCTTGAAGCGGAGAGCGGCCTCGTCGTAGGCGACGGCGGCGGCCTCGGCGGTGTCGAAGGTGCCGAGCCAAACGCGCGCCGCCTTCTTGGGATCCCGGATCTCCGCCGCCCACTTGCCCCACGGCCGCCGCCGCACGCCCCGGTAGTGCTGCCTCGTCATCGGCGACGCACCTGCACGTACGTACGCGCGCGTACGTTGTCAGTCACATACATGTATATATATGTAGCAAGCTAGCTAGATTCGTTCGTTCGAATCATTTGCAACGAGAATGGGTACAAATAAACTACAAATCAGTTGCAAATTGTCGCACTACTGGGAGTTGTTATGTTAACATTGATCAATGGCCAGCTAACATTTGGAATCTTGTAAGAAATAACTCCAAAATATGGAAATCTTAATAGATACGGCGATGTGCGCAGGATACGTAACGTCGTATTAATAGTTTAATTAATACCCGACGGATCCTCACTGACATCCTAATTAATCCATGTGCAACAGAAACGAACCTATACGAAATCTGATCCAAGTATTTACGATCAAGCTAGCTAGCTTAATTTGCTATATATTGATGATCTACTTAATTTTACCTAGTTGGCTAGATGATCCAAGTCTGAGCAGCAGAGATGGTTGATTGATCGATGTATGCAGTACGTACCTTGCGCCTCCGCGGCGGCGACGTTAGCCCCCGCTTCCCCATCCGCCGCCCGCGGATCAGATTCAGATGACGGCGTCGGCCCGGTCGTGGTCAGGTGCGGATGATGATGGTGGTGATGCGAGGAGGAGGAGCTCATGACGTAGGCCATGGTGGCCGCGTCCTGCTGCTCGGCCTGCGCGTAGTACGCCGGCCAGTAGTGCTCGTGATCGACCGGCGCACGGCCACCTCCTCCGGATCCTAGCTGCGGCTGCTGCTCGATCGCATCACCCATGGCCGCCGAGCTACTGCTGAAGGCTAGACCTTTGCGCGCCGACGGCGGCGGCGATTGATCTTCCTCCAGCCTCGGCAGATGCTCCTCCTGATGATCATCAGGCAGCGGTCGCTTCCCATGCATGCCTTCGGCGATGCTCCACCTTCAATCGCTGCTATGTTAATTTGCCAAAGTTGCACCTTTGGTTTCGATCTTGGACACCTTGCTTGCTGGCTTAATTGAGCTAACCTATATTCCTATTTGCGGCAGGAGATCAATCTTCGAGCTGTAGATGGTTGGGGGGATCGAGTTGCTTTGTTAAAGAAGCAACTCAGCCGAAGAAGTCTTTTAGTTTGCATTCTCATCCTTCCTACATAGCGCAACGTGATTAATTTTATTTCGCTATATACACATTTCTTGCCCCCCCCCCCCCCCTCCCCCACTTTGTAGTTAACGAATTGCTATGGGGGCAGCTTGACGCGGATCCGATGCGGACCGTCGATCTTCATTTGGACTGTAGCAAATCATTGTACTAATATCTACTGTAGTGAGTACTGTAGCAAAATTTTTTTTGGCCGATTCAGATCATCCATTGCATTGATCGGACGGTCAAAACCTACAAAGATTGTTTAAGTTGCAGTCTCTGTAGGGACGGACCTCCTCCCTATCCGGGGTTAGAGTACCCTTGAAATAACCCGCCCAAATTAACAAGTGTTTAAGAACCAAAGAGCAGGATGATTAAAGACAATAATAGGAAATCATCATGTGATCAAATTAAAATGTATCATTAAAGAATCAACATTTCATGACAGTCATTACAAACTGAATTGGAATTAAACTACAACATGATTGAATGTCACATTACAACCTTTACATCACATATACACGAATGAGGATTGTAGTTTAATTACAAAAGATTACAATGAATATGAGTGTTAGTAGAAGATTTACAGATAATAAAAACAATGTCCAAGACTTTCTTAATAAAACCTATTTGGATAAATGGATTGAGGTATAAATTGAGGATTGGAACCGGTAAGAGTTCCTGTTGATAAATCTATTTTGAATGGAATTGGAGAGTTCCGGTGGATAAAACTCATTATGATTATGTTGCTACTAATGCTTGCTGAGTACATCTTGTACTGACTCTTCTATAAATCCCTCTTTGCTTAGATTCTGAATACTATAGATGCTCCGATGAGGAGAGGATGGAGAGTCACCCCCAGGACCAGGGTGATGAGGAGGCGGAGTACGACCAGGAGGACTGGGAGGAGTAGTGGTTCTTATATCGGAGGCCCACACTCCCTAGGGTAATTATTAGAATAAATGTGATCTCCAACTTTTGTTGTAAATTATGTAATAAGACAGGTAAAGAATTGCAAGATGGTACTGTGTGTATAAAAGGTATTATATATCTTTAAAGTCTCTAAATAGTATTTTGTTGCAATACTCTGAATTGGCGTATTAATTAATAAATACGCCAGGCTTACTTGATGGTTTATTAATTAAATATGCCCAGATCAGTATAGTTAACTCAAGATTAATAGCAATATTTGGTCATTATCTGGGGTTAATTATGCGGTCACCCCAACCCTTCACCATGGCGCTAGGTACCCATTTTAGCGGTAGTATCCATCAGCTATTGAAGAAGTGATTAGAAGAAGATTAGGGTCCTGTGAATGCCCTTATCATTTTATCTGGGTCTGTCACCGGTAGAATTGGCGTAGTAATGTAGTTCTTCACACTTATGTGATACTCCGATTGCTACATTTGATATTAGTAGATTTTAATGCATTTGATATTAGTAGATTTCTCATTAAAAGTATTGCATGTTAAAGAGTTGTGGTTGCGTTGCCAACCAACAATCATATAAAAAATAGAAGACATCAGAAGTGGCTCCGACAACCTCTTTCTCTATGGATACCAGATCGACAGTGTATAGAATATAAGTATCTCCTACCCGTGTTTATATATAAAGGGAGAGAGCATGCCCTTCGATAGAATAAGCAATCTAGGACTAGGGATCAAAATCTCGTCGAAATTCTGCGAAATCTCGGATTTCAGACCCCCCGAATTTCATAATTTCGATAAAATTAATAAATTAAAATGTTACAGTAACCTATAATCTCAACGAAATTTCAGAATATTTAACCGAAATCTCTGTTTTGTGATCGAAATTTGACCAAAAGTTGACCAGATTGGATTCTTCACGTCATTTTCATGTGGGACAGTTGGTAAATTATTTAGTTAGCCTATGCGCATTAATTCACGTGGTCATTAATTAAGTACCTCGGTTTTCATAATTTTTAAAAATTTCTCAAGCTTGATCATCATTTGAAAATTTTATGAAAATATTATTGATGCATCAGGACTATCCAGAAAAATTTCAAAACTTTCTAACATGGTTTGAACTATTTTTCATTCAATTGAAATTTATCGGTCAATGTTCACTGGCACTGCTCAAATTTTTGAAAATTCCTCAAGATTGATCATTATCTAAAAATTTTATGGTAATATTATGGATGTTTTAGGACATTGCAATTTTTTTTCAAAATTTTTTAACGTGGTTGACGAGTACTTATACCATGGGTACCCCCAGCGGCCCGAGAAGGCAATCGGGCCGCCCCAGGCCCAACGTCGGCCGAAGGCCTCGTCGGGCTGCAGGGGACACTCATCCCCGACCGAGCCCGCCGGGAATCGGTTCGACCCCTGTAGGTTGGACACCTCGATGGCGCCGGGCGAGCCGAGGCTGACTTCGCCTAAGGGGAGCTCGGCACCCCCACCTGTGACTGGCCGCCTGCCCAACGGACACGACGGCTCAGAGTGACTATACGTGGCAAGGTGGCTCCCCTGCAAGAAAGGCACCAAGGTCAAGACACCGGTCACGTCGCCTAGATGGGCGCAACAGACGGACGCACACCCTCCCGAGACGGCGCCAGAGTCAAAGCCCTACCTCAGCATCTGGCAGATGTGCAGGGGGTAGGTACGCCACCTCCCAACGGGGCAAAAAACCACGCCACCCGGTGTGTCTATCGGCCCGCCACAGGACGAACAGGCACTGGTCAATCGCTGGAGACTAGGACTCCGAGGCTAGGGACACTCCATCCTTTTCTTTTTCTCTTTCTAGACCCCCCATGTCGCCTACCCCCTCCGGCTATATAAAGGGAGGCAGGGCCCTCGAAGGGGGAGAGGACAGATCGACCGATATAGGAACTCTTTTTCCTCCTAGGGCAAAAAACGCTTGTAACCTCACAACCGAAAGCAATACAGATCCACGCACGAACTGGAAGTAGGGACATTCGGTCCGAACCAGTATACATCTTGGGCTCCCTGAGTCAGACCATTCGAGGAGTGGGGGCGTGCGACCCCTCTAGACTTACAAATCGTATTGCCGGGACTCGAAACCCCGACAGTGGTTTGCACCATTTTCCATTCAGTAGAAATTTCCCAGTAAGCCTTTTATCAGGACAATAGCACTGTTAGATTTTTTAAAAATTACTCAGGCTTGATCATCATCTAAAATTTTTATGGGAATATTATTTATGTGTTAAGACCATTCAAAAAAAATTTCAAAATTTTTTGATGTCGTTTAAACCATTTTTTGTTCAGTTAAAATTTACTGAGATTTTGGTAATTTCGGACGAAATTTTGTTTTTTGTTTTGACCAAAATCTCAGTTCAAAAAATGCTGAATTTGAATTTTAACTTTTATATTTTATCTGAAATAACGAGATTTCACCAAGATTTCAGATTTGAGAGGGTAACAAGATTTGAACTGTAACGAAATTTGGAACCCTGTATGGGACTAAACTATGCAGCCATGCCTCATGGACCTTAACATCTAAAAGGTCTCGTTTAGATAAATCATGCATATGATCAGGCCTAGTGGGCCGATATTACAACATTTCATCTCGTTATTTATTTCATATTTTTTGCTAATATATAGTTAGAAAAATAGTAACAATCAAAGATGTAAACTAAAGACCACGTCAATATATAGAACAACATCTATCTAGAACCAGGGAGAGTAGAGTTCTCACTTACGCAATAAATACACCGCAAAATGTGAACAAGTTTGCAAGGATGGGCAGTTTTCCGGCACCATGAAAACGACTAAGAGTTGCAAGCTAGGGTAGATGTGCAACTCGCTTTATCGATGGGTTTAGGTCAATACATAGCTGCAGGTGTTCCGTATCATGTTTTGTCATAGCTTTTTTTTTTTTTTTATCAAACTTGTCTAAGGTTGATCATCAAAATTGAAACCATACTTTGGTTAGAAAATGAAGTTTGACACACTTTCTTGAGCCAATAACGCGTAGGATTAGCATGGCAAAAAAAAATCTTACCAAAAGTGTTGTTATGAACCAAACATATGTCTAACTCGGTCAAACTTATCTAACTTAATGTGTGGCAAATTATGGTAATGTTTGACTATGAACCAAACAGCCCTAAGTATATTAAAACCGTAAGCCTTCCCCTCCTCTTGCGATGCCCACGTCGATTCCAACTGGTGTGTTGACGTCACGTGCGTCTACGTCGTCTGGTTTATTCCGTCGTTCATATAGCTTATATATTTTAGCACTATTTTCAGCCAGCTAAGTCCGTGCGGCCCAGTGGTACGCCATTCCGTTGCGAAGCTAGTGTAGTGGGTTCGACCCATCCGCGCACACAGCAGCCTTGCCCGGCAAATTTGTTTTCATTTGCACAAAGACAGTTAAAAAAATACATACTCCATATATTAAATATGGGAAGTTCGGCAATTCCCCCCCAAAAGCCACATGAAATTTTACCAAAGTTACATATTATTACATCTTTTTAGAGCTCCTCGAAAAATCTGGAAATTGTTTTTTGATGCGCGAAATTTCGAAAAAAAATTTAGCGCGTAGCTTTTTACAAATAGCCGCCTAAAACTTCAAAAAAATACATATTAATCTATTCTTTTGCGGTAAGACCCCCAAAACCATGTTGCGACTCAAAAAAAAAAAACAATATTAGCCCTTTTTTGCGAGTCGCGCAATTTTTACGAGCGAACACCTAACGGTTGGCGCGGCATGCGCCACGCCCACACTGCCTAGTATAATTAAAGACTTTCTAGTTTTAGTACCCAGAATAGCTAGTAACATGCTCCCTTTGTCCAAGTTTCTAAGGCGTATGTTTTAAATGGCCTTGCCCATAAATATAGGATGTATTTCATATTTCAATGAAAAATTAGTATGATGTTATCTCTATATCTCTAATAAATATCAATCTTTATTTTATATTCTCTACGCATGTATTGAACATAGTGCTTAGTGTCCAATAATAATTAGGAGTAATCTAATTATTTTTAATATTCCCTCCGTTCACTTTTATAAGGTTTATTTTTTTGAATGGTTGCGTTCATAAATATAAGGCTTGTATGCAGATTTAATGAGACCTTTCCTTATATACCACTATTTATTCTCTCTCAATCATATGTATTTATTCAGTACCATCCACACAAAATATGTCTTTCAGACAATTATGTAAGTGCATCTAAGTTATTTTCTCCCATATTTATCTTATAAATGAAATGAAAAAAGTATCTTGTTAGTCTGTATACTAAAAGAAATACCTTTAGTAGACTTAGACAAGAGAGTATCTTGGCCCGTATTTAGGCACGTTACCAATCTTGTCTACACGCGGACACGCCAAGTGTGCCAGACCAGATTCGCCTTCCCACGTCGCAACCTCGCACGCGGTCAAACGACCCGGCGCCGCAGTACGAGAACCGATTTCCAGGGCATCCCCAATGCAGTAAGAAAACAAAAGAAGGGTTATATATATACATATATATATATATGAATATGAAGCCGTTTTTCTACTCCCGGAAGTAATTCCTCTCTATGATGTATCTCACAACGTACGGAGTATCTCACGCAACGGAGGGTATGTACGTGTAATATACAAGTATATAAGACCATATTTATATTTTTTTTAGAGGTGGTATGTACACTTTTTAGACATACTTCTTTTTATATGCGTATATGAAGGTATTTGCAAAATAGACTAAAAACTATGTACTCCCTTGCAATTTTTTCATGTGAATCTCATTGGAATACCTTATAATTAGTATATAAGTGTATCCAAAGTGATAGATGAGTATTTCAAGTTCGTTTGGGTGGTATTTCAGAGATGGGAGTAATTACTCCCGAGAGTAAAAAGTATTTTTTTTTCTATATATGTGTGTGTGTGTGTGTGAAGCTTTTTTCGTACTCCCGAGAGTACATACTCTCATCTCTAATATACCACTTAAACAAATGTATTATACTCCTTTGTAACTTTCGGTATACTTCAATAATAATTCTAAGATACTCCAATATAACATAGTTGAAAAAATTCGTCACACCCCTTTATTATTTTTGCACATAACTTTTTTCATATACAAAAGGATCATATAAACAAATTATGTTATAAAGAGTGGATTTTGAAGAAATTTTTCATAGAACTCGCTTTGAAGTATCTTATAATCAGTATTAGAGTGTACTCAAAATGATAAAGAGGTATAACAATATTATTCAAGCGGTATATTAGATGTGGGAGTACATCTTAGAATCAGTATTAGAGTATATTCAAAAAGATAAAGAGTTATAATAACATCATTTAAGCGGTATAATGAAAGTGGGAGTACGTACTCTACTGAGTTCCACGAAATTTTTTTAATCAAAACCCATCATTTATAGCATAATTTGTTTATATACTTATACACCTTTTACATATGGAAGAGAGTATATACCAAAAAAACAAAGGGTTCTAATGAATTTTTTTTAATAATATCGCATTGTAGTTTCTTAGAATTATTATTGGAGTATACCGAAAGTAATAAAGGAGTATAACACATTCGTTTAAGTGGTATATTAGGAAGCCTCTTTTCTACTCTCGGGAGTAATTACTCTCTATGCTGTATCTCATAACGTACGGAGTATCTCGCGCAACGGAAGGTATGTACATGTAATATACAAGTATATAAGACCATCTAGGTGGTATTTACATTTTTTCAGAGGTGGTATGTACACTTTTTAGACATACTCCTTTTTATATGCGTATATGAAGGTATTTGCAAAATAGGCTAAAACTATGTAACCCCTTGCACTTTTTCCATGTGAATCTCATTGGAATATCTTATAATTAGTATATAAGTGTATCCAAAGGGATAAAGGAGTATTTCAAGTTCGTTTGGTGGTATTTCAGAGATGGCAGTAATTACTCCTGGGAGTAAAAAGTATTTTTCCTATATATATAGTTTTGTACTCCCAATTGTATGTACTCTCAACCTCTATTTGATTGAAAACAACTTCTTAATTAGAAGAAACCCATTAACAATTTTTACTTATATAGTATTTTTTTCACATAATCCTGATAGTATGTTTTTATTTTCATATATATATATATATATATATATATATATATAGGATTGCTAGTGTACTATCGATAGTACAGATCCTCCGTGCTATAGCGCTGTGTTTGCAAAATTCGAAGACGAAATTGTTGATCCAAACCGTGCATTATGTTCATCTCATTGAAATCTCACTACCCAGCAAATTTTATATTTTTTGAATTTTTTCTCATATTTATTTTGTATTTTTCAAAACCAGCTTCATTGGACGGTCCATTTTATATAGGAAAATGGTTCCATACCCCTGGGAGTACGTACTCCCACTCTCAGTATACCGCTTAAATGATGTTGCTATACCTCTGTATCCTTTTAAGTATACTCTAATACTGATTATAAGATACTCCAAAGTGAATTCCACGAAAAATTTCATTAAAGTCCACCCTTTATAGGATAATTTGTTTATATATTCTTTTTACATATGAAAAAGAGTATATAGCTAAAAAATAAAGGGCTCTAATTATTTTTTTTTCAACAATATCGCATTGTACTATCTTAGAATTATTATTGAAGTATATTGAAATTGATAAAGGAGTATAACGTATTCATTTAAGTGGTATTCTGGAGGTGGGAGTACATACTCCCAAGAGTACGGAAAAGGCTTCATATATATATATATATATATATATATATATATATATGCAGCATATTTGGTGCAAACTCCCTCTACCATGAAAACTCTGTGAAAACCACGTGTAAAATTTTTGAAAAATTCTCAAAAAATTACCATACATAGGGGAGGCGTGGTTCTACAACCCTGTAAAATTTGAAGATAAAACTCAATTGCATTTGAAAGATATGAAAAAGACAAATTGCAAAATGAATAGTGCTAAACAGTGAAAAAACACTATTCATACTGAATTTGTCTTTTTTTATATCTTCCAAATGCAATTGAGTTTTGTCTTCAAATTTTACAGGGTTGTAGAACTACACCTTCCCCATGCATGGTAATTTTTGAGAATTTTTCAAAATTTTACACGTGGTTTTCACTGAGTATTCACTTAGAGGGTTTGCACCAAATATGCTATATATATATATATATATATATATATATATATATCTACTTATATATATATATATATATATATATATATATATATATATATAGGAAAATGGTTCCATACCCCTGGGAGTATGTACTCCTACTCTCAATATACCGCTTAAATGATATTGTTATACCTCTTTATCCTTTTGAGTATAATCTAATTAATACTGATTGTAAGATACTCCAAAGTGAGTTTCACAAAAAATTTCATCAAAATCCATATATTATAGCATAATTTGTTTATATACTCCTTTCACATATAGAAAAGGGTATATAGCAAAAAATAAAGAGCACCGATGATTTTTTTTTCAACAATATCACATTGTAGTATATTAGAATTATTATTTGAGTATATTGAAATTGATAAACGAGTATAACACATTCATTTAAGTGGTATAATGAAGGTGGGAGTACGTACTCCCAAGAGTACAGAAAAGGCTTCCTATATATATATATATATATATATATATATATATATATATATATATATATATATATATATATATATATGTGTGTGTGTGTGTGTGTATTCTTGGGCTTCATCCCGGTACATGGCCGAGCTCTAGAGAAAGAAAAAAAATACAAAACTGCCCACCTGTCGTCTCAGACCTGGTGTCGCGCTCAACACAGGGAAACCTACGCTACCGTCGGCGTTGGAGTTGCTCGCCGCCGCCTTCGATGTTACGGCCCTTCGCCTCCAATTACCGCCGCCGCTGCGAGGGGAGGCGAAGAGCTGTCCTAGGAGACCACGGCGGAGTTGTTGTGGCTCCAGCGAGTTAACGACGGTGCAATCTAGGGAGGAGCCGTTGTTACCATCACTTACGTTGTATTGCAGATGCTCTCACGTGGCTTTGTAATTAAATGGGAGCTCCCATCGACATCGAGGCTTCGGCTTCTCTCACTGATGAGATCAAAGATTTGGGGATGGAGCTCCCCTTGCATCATATGTTCTTGCTTTCTCTATAGTATGGACAAACCAGTAGCCAGCTGCCAGACAAAGGAGAAGAGATGTTCATCGTGGAAACCATCATTTACTATCATGGACGACAAAAAATGTACCCCGAAAAAACCAGTAACTGCTCCATGAGACGGAGAGTGATAAGAAAATGAGAATCACACAACTCACAAGTCACAACCTGACCCAATCATGAGCGTGCTTTTTAATTGAAATCCTAACTCTATACTTAATTTGGAGCCTCCTTCAAAACCCGTCTCTCTTTTTTCTGGTCAAACAAGATCACGCTAACAAGAGGGCGACGAAGGGTGCTGGTTGAATGGTCGGTGTTCGAATGGTGCTGGTTGAATGGTCGGTGTGCGAAAGCCCACCCGGCCAGCACCAACACAGGAAAAACGTGTCCCATGGGCCATGGCCACATCTAGGTCAAAATGATCTACATCTAACGCAGAAAGAGAAAGAAAGAAAGAAAGAAAATGCGCAGTGCATGTAATTAACGCATGGGATGGAGCAGTCAAAGGTGCAGTACGTACCCGTCCCATCAATCTTTCCATCGATCGATTGTTGCACGCATTAGTCTGATTTTGACCTCCTCCTCAGTCAAAAGTAGGACGTGACAGCTCCATGGATCGCCTTCCCCCTATGTCAATGCCGTATGTTCCTTGTTTTGGTGCGCCAGGCAACACAACAGTTTCAAACTTATGACGTGTCGATGTTACAAGACATCTACTCATATTAATGTTAATGATACACCGAGAAATGATACTATAATGAAGCCCAGGTTACCACATTATTACACAAAGACTTATTTTTAACATCCCGTCACAAATGATTTATCAAAACCGTCTGTAATAACTAATAAAGAACATCACTGACGGTTCTATGGTGAAAATATCGGTGATAACACCATAGATGGTACTCTTCATAAAACATCAATGATATACAACAATATCACATACGTACGGTTTTAGTATAAAACCGTTTGTGATGACTCCTTTAACTATCACAGACGGTTTTAAACTAAAATTATCTGTGATATCTGATTATCACAGATGTTTCTAACCACAAACTGTCTATGACACAAATGAGACCTATATAAACATACCGAGATTCCTTGCGCATACCTTAGCACCTAGCCTCCTCCTCCCGCGAGCCTGTGCTTCGTGCTTCCTCACCCGGCTCCCCAGCTTCATGAGCAGCAAGGTGCATCCCCTATCTCTGCTACCCTTAATGCTACCGCTGCTATCTTAATCCAACACTTGTGTGGATTCGGTACCGTGAAAGATAGGGAACTCTTTAGGTAAGTGTGGATCAGTACAGATAGAATTGCTCTTTAGTCTATTGAAGAAGTGCATCTTTTTTTAATCCCTATCTTAATTTGGGAATTCCGAATCTTGTTGCAAGATGAAACATATTGTGTTGGGTTGAAGAAGTATTCCATAATCTTATAACAACTTGACAAACAAATACATGTGACATTGAAAAGAACTTCATCCTGAGGATGCATTAATGGTCAGCATGATAAAAGATAGGTTGCTAGATATCTTAAATCAAAACAACTTGGTAGCACTCGTTTTGTAGCTGTAGCCTGTAGGGAAGCTGAGCCTCTGTCACTAACTTGCTCATTTTCAATTTTCTAATTAGACATTTGAAATATTTATTTGTGAACATAACTGGGAGACTAAATACCTTTGCCTTAGTATTGCTGCAGCTTTATTTCAGTTATTTGTAGAAGCCTAGAGATCTGACACAAACTATTGTCCCATATACACAGTTGGCTATTTGATCTTGAAGCTTGATGGTTCATCTTCAGCTTTCATGGAGTGTGCCTTCCCTAGCTCTGGTTGTACTATCACATTTCATAGGCTGATGTTGGTAATCAGATATTTGAATCTTTTAAACACCGGTAGCAGTAAAAGTGACTTCATGTCATTAAATAGAGCCGTCACGTCTTCTTTATTCATATCTTTCCAATCTAAATGCATATCGTGCAGGTGTGTAGGTTGCTTGTTTAGGCCAAAAATATGAAAATTTCAGCATCCAGTTTTCTTAAATTTCATACTTGGCTAGATCTACTGGTAACATTGCTTGGGTTGGCGATTACTTTTGATACTGGTGATTGCTTTGCCAACCCAGGTCAGTTGCATTTCCATACCCAGGTCAACTAGTAACATACTGTTTGATGCTTGCTTTCTCAATTTTGTGAATGCAATCCTTTTCCAGTAATGTAGAGCTATTATGGAATCCGTTAACACGACACTCATCACTAAGGACCGCAGGGTGAATGCAGAGCTGCAAGAAGCCAAAGTTGAGCTTATAAAGGCAATATAAAGGTTTATAGTATTTAATTCGATGCGGTTACTGATAATATACCAAGACACCATTTTGACAACAATATGATCACTTTTGTAGGGTTTAAGAGATATGTCTGGAGATCAATCGGTTATTGGTGTCAAACAAATGGACACTAAACTG
This sequence comes from Rhipidocladum racemiflorum, assembly GCA_036346355.1. Lineage (NCBI taxonomy): Eukaryota > Viridiplantae > Streptophyta > Magnoliopsida > Poales > Poaceae > Rhipidocladum > Rhipidocladum racemiflorum. The sequence continues at coordinate 26,508,455 of CM070572.1, forward strand.
GAGTTGTGGAACTTTAGAGAGAACCAAAAAGCCTCTATTGCCGAAGCTATAGCACGTACGATGGCAGACATGAAAAAGCCATAAGGTCTTCTTGTCAATTTATCGTATCATAGTTTGTCAATGTATTATCACCTGACATTATCCTTAATATATATCTTCTAATCTTGAATGCAATAACTTAATAGTGTTTTGCTTGTTGGAATCAAATGTTTCTCCTACACCCCTCATCAAAACTTCCATCTTTAGCATATGTTGTTCGAAATTTTCATCTGCTTAAATATTTCTACAACGATATTTACAAGGCACAACCAGTTATAAATTTTGTAATTGAATATCTAAACAAACTAAATGCATTGAGGCAATAGCTTGTCTGATCATGATCGTCTTAAAATATGAAGTTTTGTAGCACTTTTTTCTCCTTTCTTATTCTAATATTGATATATTCTAAGGTAAAATTCATTTTATTCTATAGTTAGTGCTAAAAGGTGTCATGCGTTGATTTATCGCTATCACTTTATCCTCGTCCCCGAATGAGAATACCATAGGGAGCCTTGCTTCTTGAATTATAGAGTTAATTAACTCATCGTATGGAGTTGATTAAGTCATCGTATAGAGTTGATTAATTCATCGTATATAGTTAATTAATTTATTAAATAGACTATAAACGATGACTTAATCAACTATATACGATAAGTTAATCAACTCTATAATTCAAGAAGCTAAGCTGCCTATGATATTCTCGTTCGGAGATGAGGATGAAGTGAAAGCGATAAATTAGAGCATGACAACGTTCAGAACAAACTATGAAATGAAATAGATTTTGTCTTAGAAAACATCAATATTATAATAAAACGGGAGATGAAAGAGCTACAAATTTTTATATTTTAAGACGATCCTAATCAGGCAAGCTGTTGCCTCGATTCATCTAGGATGTTTAGATATTCAATTATAAAATCGATAATTGGTTGTGTCTTATAAATATCGTTGCAAAAATATCTAAAGAAAAGAAAATTTCAAACAACTGATACTAGTGATGCTGGGGGTGTAGGGAAAAAATGGATCACAGACGGTTTTATTTAGAAATCGCCTGTGATGTTATAATATCACATACGATTCTATCTAAAAACCATCTGTGATATTGTAGTGTCACATACGGTTTCTAACTAGAACCGTCTGTGATGTTTATATCACAGACGGTGGCAAAACCGTATATGATATGCTGTTATATCACTTAAACATGGTCACAGACGGTTCAAAAATCATTTGTGATGACGGTTTCGAACTGCATGTGATGTTATTATATGTAGTAGCGCCAAGATCTAGAAATCCCATATTAAGAAAACAATAGATAATAATATGGACATTGTTTTAGCGAATTATTAGGTTGTGATGGTGTAGATTAACTAGGTAAAGATAGAAATAGATATTAGAATTCTATGACAAATAATACTCTATTTTAAATATAAAAAATTATATTACAACATTTACCAGCGAATTTGTACGGGATTTTACGCTGGTTCTACTCGAACTAGATTTACTTGCCCGTGCAATTGTGTAGCATGGTCAAGTATAGCAGTAGATTTTTGACCTATTACAAAAACTAATTTTCATTTGCAAACTCAAAATAACTGTATTGTAACGGACCGTCTTTTCAGGTGGAACGTTTAAATTCCTCAACAGCTACACAGGAAGATTAGTTATCGGGAACCAAGTGCACATTGCCAGACAAAAGGGAGAATCAATTGCTTTACATAAATTAAGGCCTAGCGGCTAGAGTTTTTACGAAGGGAGGTGTAGCGAGCCCCGAATATATTATATTACAAAAGACCGCATAGGCATGCCTGAGCACAGACCATGATCTTAAAACCAGATTGAATCACCATCTACGGCTTCTTGGGATTCTTCAGCGTCTTGGAACTCTGGAAGGGTTGGGTTTAAGCAAGGGTGGGTACACAACCGTACTCAATAAGTCGCACAGGAATTTGTGAATACTACATGCAGGGGATTATCAAGGGTTGGCACAAGTTTAATAGTTATTGTGGATACAGTTTTATTTTCATGTTCATTTTACATTTGAAACACAAACCATAACTAATAGTAAGGGGGGTTTTCCACAAGTTATCATGATTAAGCCATATTCTTAAAATTTCAAAAAACTACTTGAGCTTAGTTACGGGAGTCACTCCAATTCAAACTTAGCTTCATTAACCGGAAGCACGGCGTATTCGAATACCATTTAATTAGGCTCTGCAGAGCTGCTTAGCTTTACCCATAAGATATCTTCTGCCGTTAATGCTATGCGCAAATTACATGCAACTTAAATGCATACGGCCGAGCCGAGATGATCATAGCCTTTTGTTGAACATTCCTGGATAGTCCCTAACCGATAGGTCCAAGACCACTCCACTCAGGACCCACTGCCCTGAGCGAGTACCTACCATTGTGAGAATCGGTGAATGGCGCTACAATGCCCATTCCCGTTCCACCCCATCAATCATTCCCCTTCCGGGAATGCTGCTCCCCATTCTCCTTCCGAGAATGGTACCACCATGTAAGTATTTTTCAGGAAATGAACAATGTATTGAGCTATGTTGAAAACGGTTCAACTGAATTAACCGGTCCGACTTGTGGTTGACCAGGATCTTAAGTTATTTACTTTGTTCAAGGGAGTTTAACCTTATTTTTGCTGAAGACCAAGCCATAAGACCATCCACAAACCAACCTAGTACTTGCTCATACCAGCCTCCAAACCACACATGGCCTTAGTCATCGGTCGGGGATCGGACTAGTATCTACCTCGTGGTTAGCCCAATACTATCCCCCTGACTGTAGCACAATTTTAAAATTTTCGAGCCAACTACTCGCCAGAATTTTATTTCCCTTTTTTTTAGATTTTGAGTGAAACTAATAAGACTAATTAATTAACTAGGATGTGCATAATCATTAATTAGGATTATTCAAGGTTTAATAGGGTTTATTAATGTCAAGGAGGCTAAGTGCGAAATTGGGGTATAGCTAAGCATCATGTCATTCTAAACTATCATTTTTCAGTATTTCAATATACAATTAAAATAATACGATAGAAATTAGATACTACAATATTATGAATAATTGGGTTCAATATGATCAAGGGCGTGTGGCTTGCCTTGCTGTGCTGCGAGATCGTCTAGGTCGTAGTCGACGTAGTTGTACGCGTCTCCGTTCGGGTCCTGCTCTGGCTCCTAGGACTGCTTGAGCTCTGGGTGCTGCGCGTACATCGAGTCTAGCGCAAAAGAACAAAAAACAATAAGCAAACAATAAAATAAAATAATTTAAAAGAAAAACTAGAAATAAAATTGAAAAAGGGGCCGGAGAGAGTGTCGGGGGTGTTTTGGTCATTTTGGAGAATTTGGAGACTCGATCTGGCGAAACAGGGGTTATTTTGGACTTAGTGGGTCGAAACGATCAAGATGGTATATTTTTGGATTTTTGGGGATTTTTGGAATTTTCTAGGAATTTTCTGGATTATTTAAATCCGAAAAAAGAAAATTTGGTGAACAGCGCTGGACCGCGTCGGGCTTGGCCCAATCCGGTTTAATGACACACGGGGTGAATCGCGCGCGCGATACTAGGCCGGCCCACGAGCGCGGCAGGGCGCGCCGACAAAGCGGGCCAAGCGGACGCTGTGCGTGGGCCATGCGGCAAAGATGGTCGACTAGTGGGTCCGGTGGACAGGCGGGGCGGGGGCGCGAGTTAACCGGCAGGTGGGGGCCGTCGGGCAGGGAGAGAGGGCGTGGGCGGGGATTAGGGTTGGGGGCGAGGCGAGTGAGGCGGCGGTGGCTCAGGGCGGAGCGGGCGAGGCCGGAGGGAAGGAGGACGCCGGCACTGGGGGAGAAGAGGGGTCGGGGAGAGGAAACGGCGGATGCGAGGAAAGGGTGGGGGTCTCATCAGGCGGGAGAGAGGAGGGGGTGAGGAAGAAAGAGGGCTCAGGGGTTCTTATACCTGGCGGTAAGGAGAAAGAGATAGATCGCAAAGCGAGGCGGCATGGGCGGCGGCATGGTGCGGACGGGGCAGGCGAGCTGCCATCATGGGGAGCGATGGGACCGGGGTGCATGGGGCGAGGCGAAGCAAGGAATGGGGGCGGTGTCAACGGCGATAGGGGTGGGTATGGTACAGGAGATGGGCGGGGGTGAGCGAGAGAGGGAGCGGGTAGGCGGGCACGGTCGGCGAGGTGGGGGGATGGGCGGCGATGCCGGTGGTGGAGGAGATGGGTGGAGGCAACAGCAACACGACAGGCACGACGGGACGTGCGGCGAGTCGGGCTGGCGCACGTACTAGGCTGCAGAAACACGAGCCGAAAGGGGGAAGCGGGCTAGGAAGGAGAACGGGCCGGAGGCCCAAGAAAAGGCCCATGTAAGTCGAATCAAATCCAAGTCAAAATGAAAATCCGAATTCAAAATTTTGAATTTCGTTTGAAATCTTGACGTCATTTCATGTATTATATTAGAGTTGTATTTAAATATCTTCTTGTGGTGATTCTTTCCTATCCTGTGATCTTAAATTTAGAATTTGAGACTGTATTTTTTTCAATATGTGTAATTTTAATTTCAGAATTTGTTTAAAAAATATCAAGTTCGATTCAGAGACTCGAAATAAATGTATTCTAATACAGTAGTGTTTGAATAGGATCAATTATATCTTGTTTTGTTTAAGATTCTCTCTTAGCATAGGTATTTTAAAGCGATTATTTTTTTTTTTTGTAGGAACTTTGGACAAACTGTTTCTCATTTCTGGTACTCCTTCCGGTCTGGTAATATCTATCGTTTTGAACATCGACACGGTCTTCAAAACACAACTTTGACCGCTAATTTTTATTATAATATATTTATAAAACCCAATAAAATTACAATATTATGAAAGTACTTCTCGAGACAAGTCTACACATATAATTTTTATGTATCCAATTTAAATATTTAAAAATATATTGTTAGTCAAAGTTTCGAAAGTTTGACCATCACTATATCCAAAACGACAGATATTACCAAACCGGAGGGATTACAACGTTTTTGCTTTCTAAACGGGCCTTAAAGTAGTCATAGGCTCATTACTCGTATATATTAGCATGCTTTGCGTAGCATGTGCTGGTACGTGTACTGCAGAGTCGCTATGGAACACACGTGTTGCGCCTGAATTGGTATCTGTCTCTCACTTCGTATTGAACTGCAGAGCTCTTATTCCACTGCGTGATGACAGATCTCCACTGAATTAGTCCTAGCTAGTTAATTAATTTACCGAAGCTTTCATCGTGATTACTCTTCCATCATCGCCTCATCGTTTTAGATATGATTCGAGAAGTTAGGTCGAGCACGCCTAATTGGCCCGCGCATACGACATCGTTCAGTCCATTAGCACTCATTTATCGTATTACCAGAGCATTGCATCAGTTAGTCAGTCTTGTTTTGCACCGTGTTATCAAATAGTTTAGGATTCTCGAACAGATCTAAAGTGGATAACAGAAAGATAGAGAGACACAGTATGAGGAAGGAATCAATCTATTACTTCTGTAATTGCTTGTACAATGGGGGAACCCTTTGCCTCCTATTTATAGCCTATTCAAGGGTTTTAGCAAGGGATCATACTCGGCTTTCGTGGGCCAGATGGTTTCCCAACACTCCCCTTTGGGCCCTTTTCCGCGAGATGCATATGCCTTATCAAAACTACAAAAAAAACCCAGTGAAAAAATACTTAGAGAAAGAGTACATAGCATATGCTTACTGTTGTTGCACAAATTGCCTCATCAAAACCTTATGTAAGAAAACTTCTATGAAAAACTTACTAAGGAAAAAGAGTACAATTCACCCAAACTTCTATGTTAATCTTCGAGATTCACTTTGGGTACTCAAACTTTATGTTCAAGATTTATTTAGGAGTATGTGAAAAATCTCCCCCTGAGTTCTGCACTTCTCTAAACCTCATCATCCTAATTCCTCTGACGCATCTTTCAACGGTAGATGCTGGGAGTGACTTGGTGAACAAATCGGTGAGGTTTTCACACGACTTAGTGTGCAATATCTTGATTTCGTTCATCTTATACATTTCATGAGCATAGAAGAACTTGGGGTTGATGTGCTTTGTAAGGTTGCTTTTCACATATCCCATTTGCACTTGAGCAACACAAGGTGCATTATCTTCATAGATGATAGTGAAAGCTTGCTCAATATTCAAGCCACATGACTTTTGGATGTTGTGAACCATTCTTCGAAGCCATGCACATTCACGGGAGGCTTCATACAAGGCAATGATTTGTCAATGTCGAGACAAGAGTCTGCTTAGACAACTTCCAGGAAATTACCGTTCCATCACAAAGGAAAATATACTCAGTTTGTGACTTACCAGTATGTGGGTCCGATAGGTACCAGCATTGGCATAGCTAACCAAATTTAATTCATGATTTCTTCTACAAAAACAAACCTAGATCTTTGCTTCCTTGGAGGTAATGGAAGATGTCCTTGACCTCTTTCCAATGTCTTTTGGTGGGTTCTGCGCTGTACCTGGCTAGCAAGTTCACGGCGAACGTAATGTCCGGCCTAATGCTATTTGCGAGGCACATGAGCGCTCCAACTACACTCAGATATAGAAATTCCGCTCCCAGGACTTTCTCACCATCTTCTCTAGGCCTGTATGGATCTAGATCTGCTTGCAACGACCTTCTGACCATTGGTCTTTGCAGGATATGTCTTTTCGAAACCAAATTTCTCTAACACTTTCTGCGTGTAGGACGTTTGGTGTACCAAGATTCCTCCTTGGACATGCTCAAGCTGCAAGCCTAAACAAAACTTAGTTTTACCCAAGTCTTTCATTTCAAACTCAGAATTCAAACATGAGCAAGCGTCTTCTATTTCTTCATCCGTCCCAATAATGTTCAAGTCATCTACATAGATGGAGATTATACAAAATCCATTCAGGGATCTTTGTATAAAGACACTGGACAATCTTCGCTGTTTGTGTAGCCTTTCTTATAGAGAAAGTCAATCAATTGTACCACATTCTTTCCGACTGCTTTAGTTCATACAGTGATTTCTCTAGTTTTACACTGTATAGGTTTCTATTTGCTCTGTCTTGGTTCAGAATAGGGATACGTTCTGGTACATTCATGTATATTTTCCGAATCCAAGTTTCCATACAGATATGCCGTGATAACATCCCTCAATTTCATTTTCAACTTCAAGTTGACTGCCATTGAGATCAGATATCTAAAGGTGATTCCTCCCATGATCGGGGAATAGGTTTCTTCATAATCAACCCCTGGACGTTGAGTGAAACCTTTTGCCACAAACCTTGCCTTATACCTTACAACTTCATTATTTTCATTTCTCTTCCGAACAAAAACTCATTTGTGACCTACGAGGTTTATATGGGGAGGTGTGCAGCACACAGGCCCAAACACATCTCTTTTGTTCAGAGAGACTAACTCTGCGGTGATTGCCTTCTTCCATTCTTTCCAATCTAGCCTTTTCTTGCATTCTACGAGAGATGCAGGCCCGAGATCATGATCAATGATTGTGGCAATCTTCTTTGCAAAGTATGCATCGACATTGGCTGTTGCTCTATTCAGAGATTCTCCCATTATTACAAAATTTATGGCCATTTCGTCATGGGGTGCTTCTTCATGCACTTCTGCTTGCTCTTCACTACTGTTTCCCATCACAGGAGCAAGTTCCTTTAGTTTTTCATCGTCTATGTGTCCAGACACATTATTTCCGGTGGCTTCCTGCAATAGGAGATTCAAGTCTGGAATTGCCTTTTCTACAGGCTTTTTTGCAGTGTCAGGTCTCAACTGGCTTCCATTCTTGCCTTGGGACATTTTCGTGATTGGCTGTGGTAAGTCGTTTTGCCCAGTTTTGCCCAGACGTCTCCGGGTACTTTGGGTTTGAGAAGCCAGATTTCATGTTATTTTTCTTTGAGGCCTCTGGATAGGATGAGGGATACCTTTTGCTTTCTTAGGTATTTAAACCCTCTCTGGTGCATTTCTTGCAGGTACATGCGACTTAACCACGCTCTTTAGATTACAAAAATGATCAGGTAGTTCATTTGCTAACTCTTGCAAATCAATTATCTTTTGGACTTTTTGATTTGCTTCATTAGTGCGAGGGTCATGTGCGGGGATCCCAGTGGAATGCCATATGATTTTCTAGCATTTTTCATTCAAAGGTTGATTTCCTCCCCCTAATGACGGGAAATGATCATCGTCAAAGATGCAATCAGCGAATCGAACTGTATGCAAGTCTCCAGTCATGAGTTCCAAATACCTGATTATGGATGCACTCTCATAACCAACGTATATCCTAGACTTGCGGAGAGGGCCCATTGCAGTCCGTTGTGGGGGTGGTGTAGGTACATGTACCATACAACCAAATTTTCTAAGATAGCAAATCTTTAGGATGACCCCTTGCACTAATTGCATAGCTGAATGGATGTTGTAGGCCGATGGTTTGAAATTGATGAGTGTTGATATGTAGGACTGTGTGTCCCCAACAAATGTTGGGCAAGTTACTACCCAGCAAGAGTGGCCGCACTATAAATTTGATCATCTTTATTAGTGCTTCAGCTAGTCTATTTTGTGATGGACGTGCGGTACAGAGTGCTCAACGGTTATTCCAGTTGCTGTGCAATAATCATCAAATGCCTTAGAAGTAAATTCGTCGGCATTGTCCATTCGAATAAACTTCACACGATGATCAGGAAAAACACTTTTAATATTGATGATCTGCGAGATCAGCTTTGCAAATGCATGGTTTCTTGTTGACAGCAAGCATACATACGACCATTTCGAGGAAGCATTAAGAGCACCATAAAGTACAGAAATGGCCCTGATAATGGCTGAATTGGACCGCAAATATCCCCTAGATGCGTTCCAGGAATGCATGAATTTTATTTTGCACTTTCATAACATAGGGTTTAGTTATTAATTTTCAAGTGGCACATGAAGGGCACACAAAATCTTAATGATTCAAAAAAAAATTTAACATTAATGCCATGATCTTGCGAGTTGTTAACTATATTTCTCATCATTCTAAGACCAGGATGGCCTAACCTACAATGCCATAGAGAAAATAATTTAGAACTTCTAAAAACAGTATTTAGAAAAGTATACACTGCGGGTGCATTGATTCTCATGTAGTATAACCCAGATTCATATGAGGGATATTTTTCTAATACCATTTTTCCATATTCCGCATGCTTCACAATGCACAAAAATTCTTTACCATTTGCTTCATTTGTTTCTACATGAAACCTGTCGGCGTACTAGCCAACAGGCACCTCCGAGACGGGTGCTTATGAGGTTCCGACGGGGGGCTTTCGGGGCAATCGCCTCGGAAGGGAAGACGGTGACGATCCGGGCACCGGGAGGCTCAGACTAACGGGGGGACGCAAAGAGTTTTTACCCAGGTTCAGGCCCTCCGAAGAGTAATAGCCCTAGTCCTGCCTTTCTTGGTATTGCTTGTGTTCTTGCTGGAGAGGATGAAAACCTACTCACAATGAGTCGAACCGAACCCCCTCTCCCATGCACCCCGGCTCCCTTTTATACTCGGACTGACGGGGGCGCATGGGAGGCTTACACTGCAAGCCATCATCATTACACTGGCATGGGCTCATTTAATGCGCACGCCGCTGTTCTTACATCCATTAATGTCTGCTGTATCTATCATAGTCCTGCCTTGGGCCCCATGTCCACCAACGCCGCCCGTTCCGTCACGGGGTGAGGTGTAGTTGTGACGTCTCCCAAAGCCATGATGCGCCTGGGGAAGGCGCGCCGCCACGCTGCAGCTCCCTTGCTTCCACATTAAATGCGCACGATTCGCATTTAATGTCCCTGATCTCGACAGGACTATCCCGGGGATGGTGCGCCAGTGGCCTAGCTTGCACGCCACGTGTCCGCCGGGGCGACCACCTTGCTGGTCGCCAGCCGCCTGGCTCAGACGCCATGTGTCATGGTGACCACCTTGCTGGTCGCCAGCCTGGCTCAGACGCCATGTGTCCGCTGGGGCGACCACCTTGCTGGTCGCCCAGCGGCCTGGCCTGTACGCCATGTGTCCGCTGGGACGACCACCGTACGGGTTTTTCTCTTGCCGTGGCAATGGGCTCAAGCACGCCCTGGCTGCCACTTGACTCCTTTTTTAGTGCGGGGGAGCGGGTACCTTGGTGTAGAATACGCCGACAGTAGCCCCCGGGCCCACCTAGGAGCGCTTTTCGGTCTTCTGCTCTTCTTCTTCTTCAATCGGCGGCTTGAGAACTGCTCCAGCTCCTGGGTGGGACCCTTCAAAGGTCCGCGCGCCTTGCAAAAAAGATCTTCCGACTTCTCCGATTCCCGAGCGGTTTGCGCGGTTACATCCTCCTTATAACCGCCGCACGTTCCTTGGGATGCGCCCCATTTATGAGGCTCTTAAACTTCCTCTTTTTCGAATCGCCGCGCCTTTTCGGTTTTCCCGCCGGTTCGCCTTCCGCGGCCTTTATAAAAGGCCGATCGAAGGGGGAGTGGTTCTTCCCCCTTTCAACTCTCCACATTCCACATCTTTTCAACGTTTCAAGCTTCCTTGCTTCATCCCCTTTGCGGTTGCGCTTCGAAATCTCTATCCTCCCGATGGCTCCGGTGCTTCCTTCTTCGATCATTGAGGAGGAGAGCCGCTAGGTTCTCCCTGCAACATCACCGGCGCCCTTCGCCTCCGCGCCGGATCTGTCGAGCCCCACTGTCGGCTGGGAAGTGGTTTTCTTCGTGGCAGCTCCTTGCCGGCCTACTTCCACGGTTTCGACTTTTATCTTTCTGTTCTCAACTTCTATGCCATTCACCACATTCACCTTCCTCCCAACTCTGTTATCCTCCTTTCTTCCTTTGCTCACTGCGAGATGTTCGTGGGAGTTACGCCCAACCTTCTTCTTTTTCGCTACTTCTACACCCTTCGCCGCGTGGCGGCACTCCGCCGCTTTCGGAGCTGTCACCGCGGCCGTGGACGGCAGCGTTGCGCGCTATATCCCATTGACTGCCGGTCCAATTGGAGGATTGGCGCAGAGTGGTCAGACGTCGAGGACGGCAGCGGCATTGAAGTGCTTTGGAGCTTCCGCCCGCCTGGCGGTCAGCAACCCCAACTGGGGCTCCGGTGAGCGATGAGCCCGAGCTCGAGCGATCTTGGCCCGCGTCGACCGGATTCGACGGGCGGGCTGACGGGGCCATGGTGATCCGGATTTTATTACCCGGAGGCCGTGTCCCTCGCGCTGCGCTGGCCCGCCCACTGGCAAGACATGGGCGTGGGCGATGGGACCGGAGTATCCGGAGGTAACTGCTCCGCTCTGTGTCATCCCTTGCTACTTGCTTTTCTTTTGTGAACCCGATTCTTCTGGCGTTTCTTTCCTCCTGTGATTTCTTTTCCTTCGTCGTGCCAATACGGGAATTTGGCTGATGACGTGATCGACCGGTGGATGCTGCAACTGGGCTTATCCGGCCCTGTTCCGCCGTTTCCGGCGGGCGCGGTCCCACTTTGCCGGCTGTCCCCCGGGGAGCGCGCGGCAATAATCCGCGTCCTGCCCTCGATGGACGCCATGGGCTCGCCCGTCGTGTCACGCCAGGCTCCCTTAACGATCCGGGATCCTCCTCCCGCAGGCGATCAGGGGAGGGGCGACCGAGCGAGGCGCAGGCGCCCGGATGATGACGACGGCTCCGCCCATCCTTCCCAGAGACCCCGCCTCCTGGGCCCGGCCGGGGCGGGGACTTCCACGTCGGCCGCGGGGGCTGCTTCGGCTGCGGCAACGGGTTCCTCCGTGGTGGCGGGGGGCTCGTCAACCGGCGGGGGGTCGTCCACCCTTGTCCCTGCCGGGGGTGCGGCGCTGGACCCTCCGCTGCCGATCCCTTTGGTGCCGCCACCGCCACCAGTAGCGGTGGTCCTTCCTCCGCCTCCGCCTCCGCCGCCAGCAGTGGCGGATCTACCTCCGCCTCCGTTGGCCGCGGCGGATCTGCCCCCGCCTCGCGCGAAGGTTGGTTCGTTCGGCGTGCCCGCTTCCCAAGGCGGCGCCAGGTACTCACCTGGAGATGCAAAAATAAAAACTTTCGTTAGGATTAATCCTTACCGTTATTTCCTCTTTTGTCCAGGGTTCTGCTCGTACCCCGGCTGCTTGCCAGGGCGCGGCAAGGTGCCGGTGTCGAAGCTGCGCCCGGTAGTCGCCGAGCCCAGGGCGGTCGAGGCCGGCGGACGCATCTCGGTAGCTGCCGCGTGCGCCGGTCGAGACCAAGGCCCATTCGGCCCGTCCCTACCCCTGAACTTCCCACCGCCTCCGTTTCCTCGGACGCTGATGCCTGTTTGGCGGCCCTCGGCGAGCTCTACTCCAAAGACGAGCAATCGTCTGGTGACGAGGCAGGAGCGGTTGACGAGGCGGAGCCGAAATCAACCGCCTCGCGAGGAGGTGGCGGACTCGCACGATCGGGAGGCGGATCGAGCTGCGATTCGCGGAGGGGAGCGAGCGCGGAGCAAAGCACCAGCCGCGCCGAGCGTCTCTCAGCGAGCCGAGGCGGAGAGAGCGACCGGACTCGGCCGGAGGTGGAGACATCTGCGGATGCTGCGCCACGCGCCGATCGGATGGTGGCGACCTCGCTCCATTGAGCTGGAGCAACCGGGTCGCGAGAGGAGAGGCCACGGCATTATGCCTTTTGCCTCTGCCCGGACCGCGGACTTCCTCACGCGCCTTTCCTGCCGCCCTTTCGCTCGGTCCGCCCAGAGGGGCGCGATCGCGGCGGCTACGGACCAAATGCGTCTTTGGCTTGCTCGCCCGGCCGTGGCGCCAACTTCAATCCGGCGGTTCTTTGTCCAAGGGCCGGAGGGTGATGGCGCGACGGAGGAGCGAGTTCACGAAGCCTCCGAGCAGGTTGCCGCCCGGCTAGCGATGGAGAACCCCAGATGGAGGCGGTGGCGGAGGGCGTGGCCCAGTCTTTGGGCGTGGCCCCTCATGCTGAAGATGCGGCGGCAGCTGAGGAGGCGGCAGATGACCCGGAGGACCCTCCGGCGCCCCCTCAGTAGCTTTTCTTCTTTTTTTTATCGGTGGTGACCTTGCCTGCAAAACTTTAGGCCACTGCCACTTCGAACGAAGTAGTAATGTAAAATTTCCGGCCAGGTTGCTTAAGAACTCGCTTTTGCCGTAAAAATTTTTTTGGTTCCACGCGAACGAGCACACAATTGCTTAAAGACTTCAAGTCTTGCGCCGCGGGACCTCGGCCCTCAAACCCTTTGCCTTAGCAAAATTTACCTCCCAGGTAGCCTCTAGGGAACGAACACTTAGTGAGTCGTGACAGGACCTTGGGCTTTTGGCAACGGTGTTCGAGGCGCCGACCCCCACGGGGACACCCGGAGTGTCATGGCCGTCTTTGAAGTCGTCTTTGAACCGGCCGCCCAACCGCCTTGATTACGCACGCCGCTCTCACTTAGCGATTCCGTCTTTACTACTGGGCATTTGCAAGGCGGTAGGGCACTGAGGCGAGTGCCTTAGCGCTGCCAAAGATGGGCAAAAGACCGAAGAGAGGGCGAAGAACTAATACTTGAGATAAAGAAAGCGAATATTTAACTTTAAACATAAGGTCTCCCCGACCCACGGCGGAGAGGAAGACATACTCCGGCCGGTCGGGGGACAGACCCTAGGACTTACAACCGATCAGGGGTAGAACTTGCGCAGATTTTCTATGTTTTGGGAGTTTGCTAGCTCTTCATCGTCTTCAGTGGCCAGCCTGACTGCCCCAGGGCGAGAGACTGAGACCACTTTGAAGGGTCCCTCCCACTGGGGAGACAGTTTATGCGACCCGGCATGCGACTGGATTCTTCGCAAGACCAGTCGCCCATTGCCGATGTTCTCTCATTGACCCGGGAGGCGTGGTACCGCCTGAGACTTTGTTGGTATCTTGCGGCGCGCAAAACCGCTCGATCTCGCGCCTCTTCCAGGAAGTTGACGTCGTCCCGGCGCAGACCCTCCTGCTCCTCTTCTGCGAATGCCGCGACGCGGGGTGATCCCAGCTCCAGTTCAGAAGGGAGAACAGCTTCTGCGCCGTAGACCAGGAAGAAAGGAGTTTCCCCGGTAGCCCGGCTAGGAGTGGTCCGAAGTGACCACAACACAGCCGGGAGTTCTTCGGTCCACCGGGCGCCACGCTTGTGGAGTCGGTCGAACGCCCGGGTCTTGAGGCCCTTCAATACCAGCGCGTTGGCCCGCTCGACCTGGCCGTTGCTCTTGGGGTGGGCGACCGAGGCAAAGCAGACTTTGGTGCCCATCTCTTCACAGAAATCCAAGAAGGTCGCTACCGGTAAAGCGCGCCGTTGTCGGTGATAATGCGGTTGGCGACCCCAAAGCGGCGAAGATCCCTTGTATGAACTTGATCGGCGGTGGCGGTGATGGATCTCACCGCCTCGGCTTCCACCCACTTGGTGAACTTGTCGGCGGCGAGCAGGTGGAGTGTAGCCCTGTGGCCCGCGGGAACGGGCCCAGGATATCCAGCCCCCAGACCGCGAAGGGCCAAGAGAGCGGGATAGTTTGCAGGGCCTGGGCTGGTTGGTGGATCTGCTTGGCGTGGAACTGGCACGCTTCGCATCTCCTCACCAGCTCGCAAGCATCCTGGAGGGCGGTTGGCCAATAGAACCCTTGACGGAAAGCCTTTCCCGCCATCGTTAAATCAGGACATATGGCTCCGCACACGCCTCCATGGATATCGAGAGAGCAAACCGCTCCCCTCTTCCCGAGTGATGCACTTGAAGAATTCCGTTCTTACCCGGCGGTAAAGATCCCCGCCCACCAGGGTATAGCACTTGGCCTTTCGTGCTACCTTCTCTGCTGACGCATCATCGTCGGGGCATTCTTGATCCCTCAGGTAGGCCAGGATCGGATCCATCCATGTGCCTTCCCGGTCAAGCACAGCGACCACGAGGTGGCCGTCCGGGTATTCCGCTTGGCCAAGCGTTTCCGCCGGAGCCACTTTCCCTCCAAGAGCGAGGGCTGAAGCGGCATCACCACCGTCCCCGCCGGAAATGGGGGCTGCGATGGACGGTCGCGGAAGCCTTTCTTCAAAGACCCCGACCGGCACAGGAGATCTGGTTGAGGCGAGCTGGGCGAGCTCGTCTGCCAGATGGTTGTCGCGTCGGGGGATGTGAGTATACCCCAACCCTTCGAAATGCCTTTCCAACTTCCTGACCTCCGCCAGGTACGCCGCCATGACGGGGTCAGGACAGGAGAAGTCTTTCCTTGCCTGATTGACGACCAGCAGGGAGTCGCCCTTTACTTGCAGGCGCCGGACGCCGACGGCTGCGGCGGCCCGCAGCCCAGCCAACAAGCCCTCGTATTCGGCGACGTTGTTAGTGGCCTTGAAGTCGAGGACGACTACGTGCCGAGGAGGTCCCCGGTCGGAGAGACCAGAAGAACCCCAGCCCCCGCGCCTTCAAGCCTGAAGGACCCGTCGAAGAAGAGCGTCCAGGGGGAGGACGCGGGGACCTCATCGGCTTCGGGCTCGGCTGGAGTCCACTCGACGACAAAGTCCGCCAGCCTTTGACTCTTTATCGCAGTACGAGGAGCGAACTTGACACCGAACTCCCCCAGCTCGACAGACCACTTTGCGATGCGGCCCTCCGCTTCTCGGTTGTGGAGGATTTCACGCAAAGGATATGAGGAGACTACTGTGATCTCCCTCCCTTGAAAATAGTGCCGCAACTTTCTCGACGCTACCACCACAGCATAGACCATCTTCTGAGCCTGAGGGTACCTTGTTTCTGCGTCGTGTAGCATTTTGCTGATGTAGTAGACCGGCCGTTGGACACCTTCCCGTTCCGCCACCGGGCGCTTATGAGGATGAAGGAGCTAGCCGCCACATACTGGCGATAACGGCTCGCCGGCTCGGGAGCAACCAAAGATCTGGGGAAGAGAGGTACTTCTTCAGATCTTCAAATGCCCGTTGGGCTTCTGGGGTCCATTCAAATGAGTTGGTCTTCTTCAATAGCTTGAACAGCGGCAGACTTTTTTCTCCGAGCCGGGATATGAACCGGCCCAGGGAGGCTAGCCGGCCAGTCAAGCATTGCAGTTGCTTGAGCCGGGTAGGCGGCTGCATCCGCTCGATTGCTTCTATCTTTTCCGGATTGACCTCGATTCCACGGCTGGAGACCAGGAAACCGAGCAGCTTTCCAGATGAAACACCGAACACACACTTCTCGGGATTCAACTTCAGACAGTAGCTTCTAAGGCGAGAGAAGATCTCTTCTAGATCCTGAACGAGCTCATCAGCTTTTTTTGTTTTTACCACCAGATCATCAACATACACTTCCAGATTCCTCCCTATTTGGGGCCGAAACACTATATGCATGGCCCGCTGGTAGGTGGCGCCAGCGTTCTTCAGCCCGAAAGGCATTCTGATATAACAGTACACACCGAAGTCACAAAAGCGATCTTTTCTTCATCTTCTTGCGCCATGCTCGATCTGGTGGTAGCCGGAGTAGGCGTCGAGGAAGACAGAAGCTTCGCACCCGCCCGTGGAGTCGGCGGCGATGTCTATCCGCGGCAAGGTGCAGGTCCTTGGGGCAGGCTTTATTGAGGTCAGTAAAGTCGATGCACATTCGCCACCTCCCGTTGGACTTCTTCACAAGCACGGGGTTGGCCAGCCACTCCGGGTAGGTGGCCTCCCGCACAATCTTAGCAGACAAAAGCTTTTCCACTTCACCCCGAATGGCATCCTGTCGCTCAGGCGCCTGCCGCCGGATCTTTTGCCGAACCGGGTGCGCTCCAGGGAGCGTTGCCAATCGGTGCTCGATCACCTCCCTGGGGACCCCGGTCATTTCTGAAGGTTCCCAGGCGAACACATCCAGGTTAGACCGGAGGAAGGTGACGAGCGCGTCTTCCTATTTGGCGCTGAGGTCAGTGCCAATCTTGACGACCTTGCCCGAGCCATCCTCGCCCACGGGGACCGCCTTTGCCTCACCCAAGGGTCTGGGCGGAGCACGGGTCTTGGCCGAGGGGGAGGCCGGATTGTCGTCCTTGTCGCGCGCCGAGCAGGTGGTGCCGGCCAGATCCTGCGGCGCTGGCGAGGCGCAGGCTTCGATCTATCCACCTTCACACGATGGTGGACCCTCGGGCCACAGGATCTTCACTAGCATGTAGGCGTAATGGGCCTTGCCATGAACTTGACCAGGGCCGGGCGGCCGAGCAAGGCGTTGTAAGGGAGGTCGAAATCAGCGACCTCAAAATCCACCACTCTGTCGGAAGTTCTCCGAACTTCCGACCAGTGCTCGGCGGCCGGACTTGCCCCAGGGTAAGAGGCCTACCGAGGCAACTCCGTAAGCAGCGGGGCGGACGAAGTTCCTCAGTCACGGGATTTGGAGCGCTGATGCGCTCCGACAGATAGCGAGGTTGATGGCACCGGCCTCCATCAACTAGGACCCGCCCGACTGCGTTGCGGACCGTGGGAGACACCACGATCGGGAGATGGCCAGGGCGGAGGTGTTCTCGGGTGGTCGGCCCGGTTGAAAGTGATCGATCGCTCCGACCACTTCAACGGCCGACTTCGCCCGGAGGATGACGTTGTGGCACACACTGTCTCGAATCTCGCTTATGCTGCGAGTTCGATGAGTAAGTGGCGAGCCACCGTGTATGAACGCCACAGTGCGCTCTGCCTGTTGGAAGGCTAACGGAGCTGCATCTTCGTCGTCTTCGTCTTCGTGGTCTTTCTCACGGCGCTTCTTGAGCCGCCTGTCGACCAACTTGGACACAACCTGGCAGTCCTCCAAGTCGTGTCCGCTTGTTCGATGGATGGGGCAATAGGGCTTGCCACCATCGTTCTCGCGGCGGGGCGAGCGACGGTCCCTGTGGTCGCCACGCCCGCCCCGGCGCTCATCTCGTCGGTCCTGGTCGTCATGACGCCGGGACTTGGGCTCCGGCTCAGCGACCAAGACCTCCCTAGCGGTTGCCTCCCGCCGCTTTTTCTTTTTCTTCTTGCGGTCGGAGGACTTTGAGGCGCCAGCATCGCCGGATTCAGAGGGTCTTGTCGCGCACTTCCGAGCTTCGGCCGCCCTGGCGCACTTGTGCGCCAGGGAGAACAACTCAGACGTGGTTGAGATGACGCGCGTGGCCATCTTTTCCCGCATCTTCTGGTCTCGGACCCCCCTCCGGAAAGCAATAATCACCGATTGCTCAGAAATCCGGGGGATCGTGTTGCGGCAGTGGCTGAACCGCCGGATGAACTCTCTCAGGGACTCCCCCTCTTTCTGCTCCAGAGCGTGGAGATCGTCCTCCACGCCTGGTTGAGCGTAAGAGCCCTGAAAGTTGGCGACAAAAATGTCGCACAGCTCCTCCCACGAGTGTACAGAGCCTCGCGGGAGGTTAAGCAGCCAAGACGAGGCGAGCCGTCGGCGATGTTGGGAGGTAGTTGGTCATTACTTTCGGATCCTCCGCCGCCACGCACCACCGTGGTGTAGATCTGCAGGAACTCCTCCGGGTTGGTGGTACCATCATATTTCTCGAAGGAGGCGGGGCGGAACCTCTCCGGCCATGCAGCTTGTCGAAGGCGGAGAGAGAACGCCTGGCATCCGACGTTGTATGGGGAGCAGCGTCGTTCGCCAGCCCCTCGATCCTGAGGAGAGGATGAGGAGTGCGACCCTGCGCTCGCCCAGTCCGAGGAGGAGTCCCCTGTCTTGCACCCCATGGCGCTCGCGAAGGACACGACGCAGTCACCGTCAGCCGACGTTGCCTCTCGTCAAGACGCGATCGAAGGTTTTCGCGGTTCCCCCTGGACTCGGGGGGACCGCGGGAAGAAGCGGAGTCACGTGCCCATCCCCCCGTTACAGAGGGGGTTGCAACCAGGACTCCCTTTCCCTTGCCCCGGTCCTTGGTGCCGGGAGAAATTGTCGTGTGGCGGCTGGAAACCGGCGCGTCGGTTGCGCGGGCTCCCTGTCGCCTCATGCCGGAAGCCCCATTTGGTCGCGCTTCAACTTGTTCTTTGGCGGCATCCACCAGGTGGACGATATCCCGCAGCCACGGAGTGGCCGGGGTGTCATCCCCCAGGGTCACCGGAGGATGATCGAGGAGGAGCCGGGCCGCCTGAAGGCTTCGCGCGGGGGTGTCGTCCCCCAGCGCCAAGCGCCGTTGGACAGGCTGACCCCTGGGCGCGGAGCCAAGTGCACCGCTCGCGGCGGAGGGCCGGGTGGCCCGGCCCCCTCTCCGAACATTGGGACCGGCTCACGGCGCCCCTGACCTCGGGCAGATTGCTGCGCTTGGAATGCGATTCCGCCATGCAGACAAGCGCCCTCCTCCTGCTGAGCTCCGAACTGAGAGTGAAAAAGAGAGGGCAATCTAACCACCAATAGCCCCTACCTGGCGCGCCACTGTCGGCGTACTAGCCAACAGGCACCTCCGAGACGGGTGCTTATGAGGTTCAGACGGGGGGCTTTTGGGGCAATCGCCTCGGAAGGGAAGACGGTGACGATCCTGACGCAGGAGGCTCAGACTAACGGGGGCGCAAGAGTTTTTACCCAGGTTCAGGCCCTCCAAGAGTAATAGCCCTAGTCCTGCCTTTCTTGGTATTGCTTGTGTTCTTCTTTGGAGAGGATGAAAACCTACTCACAATGAGTCGAACCGAACCCCTCTCCCATGCACCCGGCTCCCTTTTATACTTGGACCGACGGGGCGCATGGGAGGCTTACACCGCAAGCCATCATCATTACACGGCATGGGCTCATTTAATGCGCCGCCGTGTTCTTACATCCATTAATGTCTGCTTTGTATCTATCATAGTCCTGCCTTGGGCCCCATGTCCACTGCGCCGCCTGTTCGTCACGGGGTGAGGTGTAGTTGTGACGTCTCCCAAAGCCATGATGCGCTGGGAAGGCGCCGCCACGCCGCAGCTCCTTGCTTCCACATTAAATGCGCACGATTCGCATTTAATGTCCCTGATCTCGACAGGACTATCCGGATGGTGCGCGATGGCCTTCTTTGGTCGCCAGCTGTCATGCGTGTCGGCCGACCACCTTCTTTGGTCGCCAGTAGCTGTCGCCATGTGTCCGGGCGACCACCTTCTTTGGTCGCCAGATTTGGCTTTATCGCCATGTGTCCGCTGGGACGACCACCGTACGGGTTTTTCTCTTGCCGTGGCAATGGGCTCAAGCACGCCCTGGCTGCCACTTGACTCCTTTTTTAGTGCGGGGGAGCGGGTACCTTGGTGTAGAATACGCCGACAAAACCCATTGGCACGGATGTCCTTAAAACTTAAGAGAGAGTGTGTTGATTCAGGGTACAAGAGGGCTTTTTCGATTACCAAAGTTGTATCCATTGGTAATATAATCATGTCTCTTTCGGAGCCTATTATATAGGAATCGCTGTCTGCGATTGTAGTAATTCTTCCAGCGTTCTTCGTGATCGATTGGAAGTATTTAGACTCTCTTAAGATGGTATTCGTTGTGCCACTATCAACAATGCATATTTCCGCCATTTGGGTGCTACACAGTTTCGAAAGAAATAGAATTATAATCAAATAGTGGAAAATTAATTCAAACATTGCTTATAAAGATAAAATACTGGAATAAAGAATAAACTGCATATTCATTCATGAGAAAAATTTGTGCTCTTCTAGAGCTTATAATTTATTATTCAAAATGCACTAACAACCATAAAAGAAGTGCTAATAATGCAATTCATGCTTTAAACAGAATAGTAAAGTATGCATTCACTTCTGCCTCTATGTCATCAACAGAGGTTTTCTCTTCAGTTGCCATGATCTTGGCTGCTGCATCGATGTCTAGGCTGGAATGAGAAGACGATGCAAGTGGGGTGCCCTCATCCATGGCATCCTCATTGCCTACCTTGGCGAAGTGTGCTTCTGCTGGTGCACTTTCCTTTACCTTTTTCTTGGCCTGATATGGATTGATGACATCCTTGGATTCCCGACATATCTTCGACCAATGTCCCCAAGTGCCACACCTAAAGCACGTTTGGTTCTGCTGTCCATACGGCTTAGCGGGTGGCTTGCCATCTTGCTTCTCATGGGCTTTGGACCTTCCTTTGGTCGAAGATATCTCCTTTCCACCCCTCTTACCCTTCTTCCTTTGATTGGGCTTTTTCACCTTACAGCTATTGGCATTGACTTATGGTCCAATGCCTCTTCCAGGTGGCTGTGAGATGAAGTTCTTGCGAAGAACAACATCTGGTGACTCGGCAACTTGCATAACATCAATCAGTTCGCTATACTCCTTGTATGCGTCCCGACGATACCTGCAAGCACTCTGGATAGCATAAGGGTGAAAGGTGGAGAGAGTTTTCTCAATCTTCTCCTCATCAGTGATCTTCTTGCCACATAGGGAGAGATTAGTACAAATTCTGTGCAAGGCAGAATTATACTCGGCCACTATTCTGTAGTCCGCAAACCTCAAGCGAACCCAATCTTGCTGTGCTTGGGGCAAGATGGTGTACTTGAGCTTCTCGAACCGCTTCTGAAGTGCAGTCCATAGCTTAAGTGCACTCTTCTCAGCCATATATTCATTATTCAAGGTGGCTGAGAGGTGATGCCTGAGGAAATGCAAAGATTGATCGTTCTGCTCGGCAATAGGTTGCGCGTCCTTCGAGGACCCTAAGTCGATGGCAGCTCGGAGCTTCTTGCCCCCAAGTACGATCTTCACGTCTGATGCCCATGTGAGGTAGTTTTGGCCATGCGGTGCCAGTTCTTTAAACTCACAGTTCACACTGCCAGACATCTGCATGTTTACAAATTCCTTTATTAGATTACTTCGTGCAATCTAATAGAAAATAGTTGCTATATTCAAATAAATAAATGTGCGTAAATTTTCACGAATTTTCAATAAAAAGAGAAAGCAGTAATTGCAAAATGCATAAAAGTATACATAAATGCAGAAAAGAGGGCTAAGGAAAATAAAACCAGAATCAAAGAAAATTTTCTGGAATTTTCTAGCAATTTTTAGAAATTTTCTGGAATTTTTAATCAATTTTTTGAATTACTAATCAATTTTTGGAAGCGCGTAGGCCGACGACGCTTGGCCGTCGATGCGCGTAGCGTGGCCGAACGCTCGTGTCGTCTTGGTAGCTTCAAGCGTCGGGCGCCGCTGCGTGGGTCGAGGTCGTCGGCGGCATGGCGGCGGCGAAGCGCGGTCATGCTCGGCCGGGCGAGCAAAAGCGGTGGTGGTGCTCGGTCGACAGCGCTGGCCGGGATCAACCACCGAGGCGCGGCTTCAAGCCGACTGTGGCCAAACGCGGCTAGGGGTGGAATTGAGCCGAGCCGAGCCGGGCTCGGTCGAGGTCGCCGATAATCGAGCCGAGCCGAGCTCGGCTCGGAGTGTATATCGAGCCAGAAGATGGGCTCGGCTCGGGCTCGATCGAGCCTCGAGCCGGTGCACGGAAGGCCCATTGGCCATTGCATTGCCTCCTCTAATGCGCGCCCGACTCCCCCAAATCCCTCTCGTCTCCTCAGTCGCCGCCCCCAAATCGCTAGATCTCCTCCTCACTCCGTCCATCCAACGCCCCCAAGGAGAACCCAGCCCGACTCCGGGACTTCGCCGGCCAGCGTCGCCCATTCCCCGACCACCCTCGGGCCCTCGACACCTCCCCCGGCCGGCCGGCCCTGCCTCCCTCAGCTCCTCCGCTGCTCCGCGGCTCCGCCTGACGCCCGAGCCTTGTCCGCCATCCCCAAGTCTCTGCCTGACGTTAGTCCGGCCGTCCCCTGAGGCTCCTCGGCGCTTCCCCGGCTCCCTCAACTCCTCGACGCCTCCCAGCCCCGGCTCTGTCGGCTCCTCATTGCCTCCCCGGCCCGGCTCCGTCGGCTCTTCGACGCCTCCCGACCCGGCTCTCTACACGAACAGGTTCAGTGATTACTCGGCGCCGCTGACTCGGTGAGCACTTAGAATATTGTTGAATGTTTAGTTGTTGATCCGAGTCTGAGTCTACGAGATGCTTTGAAGAACTGAGTGTGATCTGAGAATGAGATGCTTTGGCTTGTGATTGAGTGAATCTGTGATTGAGATGTTTAGTTGTTGACTGTGATTGAGATGTTAAGTTGTGTGTTGTTGAATGTTGAATGTTGAATGTGAGAAACTGAGAATGAGATGATTGACTGATTGTTGTCTGTGAGATACTGAGATGTGTGAGGTGCTGGACTGCCATTAGTTAAATCAATGCCATTGACTGTCGAGCCTAACGAGCCTAACGAGCCGCTCACGAGCTGGCTCGAGCTCGGCTCATTGGCGAAGCGAGCCAGGCAGTAGGCTCGGGCTCGGTTCGTTGGCCATGCGAGCCGAGCCGAGCCGCACCGAGCCGAGCCGAGCCCGAGCCGAGCCTCGAGCTAAAATTCCACCCCTAAACGCGGCGCACGATCAATCGACGGCGTTTCGGATCGCTAGGCGGAGACAAGCCATCGCCGGCGTCGAGCGGTTAGGCGGTCGGCTGCTGGTTCGGTTGTGCACGGCTTCAGGCCGGCACGTGTATACTATAGCTTTGTAGATTAGGTGCACAGTGCTAGATTCATAGAATAGTGGCTTCGTACCATGAATCTGTGAAATTGCTGTGTACTGCATCTTCGTGCTACGTAGATGCCTGCATATGATTCATACGAGATTAGATCAATCTTGTGTCTCACGTTTTCTCACCTTTTCAATCCGTCTCTCCGGTAGGGCTTCATGCTGATAACGTGTTAGGGAACCGTGCTATCGAATAGTTCATGGTTCCCAAACAGATCTAAAGTGGAGAACAGAAAGAGAGAGAGACACAATATGAGGAGGGAATCAATCTATTACTTCTGTGATTGCTTGTACAATGGGGGGACCCCCTGCCTCCTATTTATAGCCTATTTTAGGGTTTTGGCAAGGAACCATACTGGGCCTTCATGGGCCAGATGGTTTCCCAACAAGTCTCTTGTTATTAACGTTTATGCGGATCCAGAGAGTTCTGGACAGTTACTGAGGGCTAGTTTTCAGTTGCCGCAGTGTTCGATGCTGCAGAATCTAGATAGTTATATGAATCTTTTCCGATACCAGCTAGATTTTTTATTACAGCTTAAAAGGGTTTTTTTAATGTTAAATAAAAACTTGATAATAATTAGTTGTCATTTTGGAAATCGACATGTTCTCTAAAACACATATTTGACCACTAATTTTTATTTTAATATATTTATAAAATCCAATAAAATTATAATATTATGAAAGTAATTTTTCAGACAAATCTACACATGATTTTCATGTATCCAATTTAAATATTTAAAAGGATATTAATAGTCAAAGTTTCAGAAGTTTAACTGCACCTATATCTAAAACGATAACTATTTGTGACCGGAGAGAATAAGTGTTTTTGAAAAGTCACGACACAACAAAACACATGAAGCTCCTTAAAAAACATGAAAGTGGCCACGACACAACAAAACACATGAAGCTCCTTAAAAAACATGAAAGTTGATGGATGGATTCCAGTGTTCTATATAGCTACGCTATACTAGGTGCAAAAACTATAGCTAGCAATAGCTCCGCTATCTGTCATAGTTTGTAGCTAGCGATAGCTCCACTATTCTACATAGATACCCACAGGTCAAAACAATGGTCCATTTTAAAATCCATCATCACTAGAAGCCCCAAATGCATCTCTTATAAGCATAAACTACGAAAAAACCTAGTAAAGAACATCATCTCACCCTTTTTTTAATAATCCATCATTCATATTTCTTAGTGATAAAGTACTTGCCAAGAGCATTATGATGTAGTTATCAGTTATCGTTTTCGACACATATTAGTATGTTTGTTGATTATGAACTCGATTATATTCTTATTATAATAACACTAATATCTTCTAAAGTACCATGATTTTATGATTTATTTGAATGTGACTTATATTATATACATATTTAAAATTTATATTTTTTTAATACTAAAAATGTAACAAAAGATAACTATTTTATGGTTTGTTTGGATATGACTTATATTACATACATATTTAAATTTTAAATTTTTTTAATAATGAAAACGTAACAAATGATAACTTCCGTGATTTCTAGCGATGTAGCTTTTTTAGGACGTTGCTGCGGCAAATCTTGATTTGAAACCTTGATGGATTCCTATAACGCAATGCATAAAGGATGACGGTGTTATCCGGATACAATTTGCGCACAGATGCTTCCTCCTCCTAGTTGGTGTGTAGGCCATACGAAATCAAGGGAAGATGTGTTACTATTGTAATTAGCAGAGATAAAATAAAAATAGACGGTAGCTGGCCATTTACCAGCCCAACCGTTTGACCTGACTGGTTCCATATCAGCCGAGAAAGAGGCGTTATTTACTAATTTTTAATAAAATTTTGATGCTAATGATTTGTTGCTAACGCTGGAACACCAGCCAGTAACCACGGCCCGTTACTCGAACACACATACCCAAATGTTTCTGCCAAGTAATAAGAAAGGGTAATATAGGGCTCAAACCCTAGTTTGCCCTAGTTTCAAGCTACAAACACAAGCAGGAAGAAATAAAGATGAACACGTTTAACTTCCCAGTTACAAACTGCTAGCCTGAGGCGTCTTGGAAGAATTCAGAACCAGAATAAAGCGTAACAAAACTAAACAAGGAATTACATTTAGTCAGCAAGTTTAAGCCTTTACACAGATCATACACAGTTCAAATGGATCTTCTAAAACAACAATCTTCAATCTGCAGTGCCTTGCAGTTCTTGCCTCAACGCAACTGCCCTGCACCGCATGCTAAGACTTGACTGGCAACAAAACAGCATGGAGAGTAAGCCAGTGTATTTGATCTTGGCTATCAACTCCAAGAGATCACTCTCTCTTTTACCAAACAAATCCAGATTATCCATCTTGCTTATTCTTTACACATCCATGGCTTTAAAATTTGCACGATGATGTAGCCAAACGGCCAAAATCATAGTAACAAAGAACCTTAGAAGGTTTACCATCTAACGGATTACCGATAGATGGCATCATATACTAACTAATTGCTTGAATTTCTCTTGTTCTCATGTAAGTCATGAACTGCCCTGGTATCTCTGCAAGAAGTGACTGAACTGTGGAAATCCCAGTGCCTGCAATTAAAAATGGATTGAATATCACATTGCTTAATTTTCCCAGTCAATGTCACGAAAGCAAAATTCCATGAGCCATCATGTGCAGAAGGAAACAGCAAACACAAACATACACAGATGGCAAGACATGAAAACAGTATCTTTTGTTTTCTAATGCCACAAAAGAACAATCAGGATTTTAAGCATAGAAATATCGAATACTGTTCTATGCATATACATACCATGCACATCCTTCATTGGGGCGAACTGTATCATATCCCTTGATGCAACTCTCCCGGTTGAGCTTTCCAGTCTATCTCCTTTATTTGGATCTAGAAACTGCACAATGAAGATTTTAAGATCAAATTGTGCGTACACAAATTTATATAATGCAAAAGCATCAGCAATCTACATTTGTCCATTGGAGGTCGTTTAGTACTCCTAAATTCTGTGCTTAGCAGTTTACCCATATTTATGTTATCTTTTTTTTGAGATACCTCATGGGGTACTTAAACAATTGGAATATTTTAGATTTAGATTCTTCTGGCAAAGTGATACCCATAAAAAAATACAGGTTAGCCAAGTGGAATATTTTATGTCGACCTAAGGATCAAGATGGTATGGACATTCAAGACCTTGGTGTCAAAAATCTGCTTAATTAGCAAATGCCTTTTCAAGCTGCTAAATGAGGATGGTGTCCGGCAAAATCTCCTTAGAAGAAAGTATCTAGGCAACAAGACTCTTTCTCAAGCAGAAAGGAAGCCAGAAGATTCTCATTTTTGGGCTGGCTTAATGAAGGTCAAACATCATTTTTTTAGATTTGGCCATTTTCAACTTCGTGATGGTTTTCAAATTCGATTTTGGAATGATATTTGGCTTGGGAACAACCCCTTCTGTACATAATACCCTAGACCACTGATGTCAAGGCATCGCCTAGGTGTCGCGGCACCGGAGGGAGCTCGCCGGACGTGGTGCCTCGCCTGACCGGAGCAAGGCGTCCGCCTGGACCGTCCAGGCGTCGCCCGGGCCGTCGCGGCGTCTCCAGGCGAAGTCGGGCGGCCGCCTAGGGTTGGGAGGAGGACGGGATAAGTCGGGCGACCGCCGCATCGCCATTCGCCGCCACCACCTCCGTCGCCGCCGTCGGCTGCAGATCCGTAAGTCCTCCTCCTCCCTCTCCTCCGCCTCCTGCCGGCCGTGACCCCCCTCTACGCCGTCCTCCGTGCGCCGAGCGGCCGAGGTGATGAGGTTCCCCTCCGCGCCACGGCTGCTCGCTCGCTCGCTCGCCACAGTTCCTCTGCTGCTCGCTCTCTACTGCTCTGCTGCTCGCTACTGCTTGCTCTCTGCTGCTCTATTGTGTTGACGCTCATGTCATGTGTGTGGGTTTGTGCAAGAAGTGAGGGACATGGCTGATGCTAACCTTCGTCTAATCCTCGCCTAGGCGCCCGCCTTGTCACCTAGGCGTCCAGGCGATGGCCTGGCGCCTCGCCTCGCCTTGACAACCTTGCCCTAGACATTATAACATTGTTCGGAAAAAACATGCTACAGTGGCTGAAGTAATGTGCTCTGTCCCACTCAATGTGTCCTTCCGTCGGGCTATTCAAGGACATAATTTATTGGCCTGGCATGAGCTTGTTGCAAAAATTGCAGATTTGCTCTTAGTACCAGAACGGGATACTTTTCGATGGAATCTCCATCAGAATGGACAATTTTCTGTTCAATCGATGTATACAGCCTTAATGCATTGAGATAACCCAGTTACAAATCGACAATTGTGGAAGCTTGAAGTGCCTTTAAAAATAAATTTTTTTCTTTGGTACTTACGTCGGGGGGTGATTTTGACAAAAAATAGCCTTGCAAAAAGAAATTGGGATGGTAGCAAAACCTGTTGTTTTTGCAACAATAAGGAAACTATACAACATCTTTTTTTCGTCTGCCATTTTTCTCGTTTTGTTTGGCACGCTGTACAAGCAGCTTTTAATCTGAATTCTCCTAGAAGTATGACCAATATGTTTGGGAATTGATTGTTGGGGTTCGGAAAAGAATTAAAGGCTCAATTTTTGGTCGGGGCTGCCGCTTTGTGTTGGGTCAATTTGGCTTTGTCGAAATGATGTAATTTTTAATAGGAAAAAAATTTATAATCCGATGCAGGTTATTTATTTGTGTACCAACTGGTTGCGATTGTGGTCTGTACTACAACGTTAGGAGGCCCAGAAGAACGTATTATCAGCTTGCAGTGCGTTGGAGATCATGGTCAAAGATCTCTTCTTCAACCATGGATGGTGTTTTAATAATAGACTATGCTTGGATTGAGGATTTTTGTTACATGTTTGTCACGGATTGTTGCAAATTATTATTAGGGTTGTCTTTTGTTGGATTTTTTGCTATTATCTTGTAATAAATGTTTGGCTATGTGCATCTCTCGATGCAGAGGCCGGGGGATTTAATCTTCCATTATCTAAAAAATCAGCAATCTACATCACATCGCTACCACTCAGTAAATACATCATCTGGGTGGTACTTCTATAGTGGTAGTCATAACTAGAGAAACTGGAACTAAAAAGATGAGAAATGAATCATTCACTTCTGTTTCCTAACTCCTGAGGTGGTGTAAAAGAGCTAATTAAGCGTTTCAATTTTATCTCTAAAAGGGAATATACAAATGATATAGAAAAAAAAAGCGAAAACTTATCGAGTCCCATTACCTCCATTTCCTTGAAGTCGGCCCCGCCAACTCCAACCACAACGATGGACAAAGGAAAATCAGATGCCTTTATGATTGCATCGAGAGTCTCTTGAAAATCAGTCACTACGCCATCCTGGAAAAAGGATTGACAGCTAAGAAGGAAAAACATGGTGCATTTTTTCTTTAAAAGATGGGTTCAGAGGTATACATACTGTGACTATTAACAGAATAAAGTACTTCTGTTGATTGCTGGTAAGGGATTGACTTGCTATTGCTGTGGCGGTGCTAATTACCGGACCAAAGAGTGTAGGGCCAGCCAATGATACATTACGAAGTGCACTGATATAAGCTGACATAATTCCTTGTATTCCCTCAACCTGAGGAAGTATGATATAGTTAGGCTGTGAATAAATTGAACGAAACAGTTATATCAAGTAACCATTAGAACTTAAGAAGCCTCCCAAAACACAATGAAGAGGTGATACATTGATTTATTTATTTCTTAAAAACAAACAAACCAATGGGAAATGCAAACAAATGTACTGTGAAATTAAACAAGATGGGTGAGAAAAGCAGATTTCCAAATTAGCTTTCCGGACGTAGCACTTAGAAATTCTTCTGTATAGACAGTAGTATTTAAATGTAGCAAAGAATGTAGAATACCTCAGGCTGATAGGTGCTGCCATTCAAGTTGAAACAGTGGGAAACAGGACCATCAATAGGTCTAGCTCCAAAGCCCCAAGAGGGAAAGCGCTTAGCTGGGTCATAGTACTGTAGTACATCTCCAATTTCCAGTATTGCCTTCCACAAAAACAACAATGGAAGAACTTAAAATCATTATGTGCTCAGAGGTCCACCAGAACATAAAAACTAAAGGAAGATAAATCAGTGGCTCACTCTCTGATATGCGTTTGGCCGACCGGAAGGGTCAATATAATGCAAGGAATCTGGAAGCCGTGGATTTCCATTTGAAGCTGTAAAGCATAAAACATCGATGGTAACAAATTAAGAATCATGAGGTTAAGAAGTAGAGAAATGAAAATGGTGAAAGACGCTTGCACTAGCATGTGTGTGCACACCTGTGAAGTCTACGGCTACCATGAAGTTCAACTGACACCCAGCAGAAATATAATCTAGAAAAGTATGTCTATTGTTCTCGAGATATTTCTCCACATATACTGGACTCTTCAGTACCTGCATATCAGAATAAAACTCAGTCAATACAGTATAACCGTTGGAGAGATTCTACAGTTACAAATATTACCTCCTTACTGTGACATTCATGTACGGTGCTGGCAGGAACAAACAAATTTTCACCACTCTGACTATGGTACATGTTTTCCAATTCTGCAACTGATTTTACTATCTTGCTGTCGAATTACAAAGGGTATCTAATCAGAAAACAAATTGGAATTCAAGAATTAATGGCCCAGGCTCTAAGGCACCATTAGAACATGTTAATGAACGGACCAAAATGGCAACAAACTGGACAGAAACACAGATACAGCGAGTGCAAGCAACATGTTGAGTTACAAAAGGGAATAATTACCCAACTAGGTCATGTTTGCCATTGCTACTAAAGTTGAAGCACTCTATAATGAGGGGGTTCTCCTGCAAAACAATAGTTGTGAGGAAAGAAATACATAGCGATTAGATGCATACAAATTTTTAGTCATTAGCAAACAAAAACTGCCCTTTCATTTGGAGAGCACTAACAGCACCAGCTAGGGTTCAAATAATCAAACACGCCAGTACTGTCTCCAGGAACATGAAAGGTCATAAATACGTTCTGAGAATAGACAGTTCTGATTGCGCATCTCAACAGAAGTACAAAAGAAAAAAGAAGGAAGAGGAAAGTTCTCATGCCTTACTTCTAATCTGCTCGAGATTCAAAATCACTGGCTTCCACTTAGGATTAAGATCATTCTTCCTTACTTCTGTCTTACAAATTGGAACAGGCACTCCACTCTCTGATATTTTAGATATTAGCAAGAAAGGATCCTGTAACAAGCATGCTTAGAACGATGAATAACTACTTTAGACTGACAGTACCAACAATCCACATGTATGCAGACACGGATAGGCATGGCCAAACTGCAAGTGCAACAACAGTAAACAAGTACCAAACAAAAAGGAAACTTAAGCTTACACTTCTTGAGAGAAGATCCTTGATTTCAAGATCTGAACAGCGGAATACCATCTCCATTATTGCTTTTGAACCGGCACTTTCTTCGGCCCGAACAGTTAGCTCACCAAATTTACTAGGATTTGGTAAGTTATGTTCAGAAACACCAAGCTTTAGAGTCAACAGTCTATTCCGTCTGGTGACAACCTACAAAATCAGCCTTGATCTCAAGATAATGATAATAATAATAAATGATAATGATAATGATAATGATAATGATAATAATAATAATAATAATAATAATAATAATAATAATAATAATAATAATAATAATAATAATAATATGCATCTATAGTAAGTATAGTCCTCAAACGCATTAACATTACAAGCTTTTGAATTTATGGTGCTCTTCATGCGATGCAAGTGCTGCTTTGAAATCATGAAACATAATGTTCATAATGAACCTAGAGTAGCATATCATTGTAGGCCATCCAGAGCTGGAGCTACAAATTATAAATCCATATGATAAGATGAACTTGGTCACCAAGTTAGAACAACTCGAGCAAGCAATCATAAAATATAATTAAGTTTGGCTTCACAGTTTGAGCTTCTTGCTATCTTTCAATCAATACAAAACAACACCTGACTAAACCAACTCAAATCATAAACGCAGGCAAACATGACAATTTGAAGAGTACGAACTAGGAAGTAGCTTTCACCAACCCAACCCCCCTACCCCGCCCTTTATGCTACTTAATAGGAAGGTTCAACTCTTCTCGCTTGAAGACAAGGTATGTTGTGCACTGAAGGATTAGTCGAAACTCGAGAGAAGAATAAATAGCCAGGAAAGCATAATAATTCCTTTTACCCAAATTTAGCATACCTCAGACAGAAGACAGACAACTTCTCCAAGAAACTGTTGCTCTTCCAGCTTAAGCATCTGCGTTGCAGAGCAGATTACTGTAAGAATTGTAAAGTAGCTGAAAGGAGCAATGAACAAGAGTATGCTCAATACATCAGATTCTCTAGCATCCTTGACAAAACAAGCATGTGCATTGACATGTAGCTTATGGGGTTTGCTTCGGTACTCTTTCCAAAAAATTTACAGATCCTAAAGTAAAAGTAGTTAATAATGACTAGGGGTAAAATCCCCCCCCCCCCCCCGTTAGTGTTATGAATAGCACTGGTTGTATTCAATATGAGGCCAATGGCCACAATATATAGAGTACATGAGAGTACAAGAGATAAGACAAAAGACAAAAGATAAGGCAATCATCTATAACAGACAATATATCCTTAACACCCACCACAAATGCAAGGCGTATGCAATAGCATTGCATTTGGAAGGGATGAATTAAAATAAGGAAAATCCAAAGTCATAGTCCTGAAGTAGCCGACGTAGCATGTAACTCTTGAAAAATCGAGCTGACGAAAAACAGCCAACGAAGGATCGAGTCGATGGAGAAAAGTCCACGAAGAAGCCAAATCGACGAACAGAAGTCGAAGGTAGAGCCGAGTCGACGAAAAAGAGCCGATGAAGCCGACAAAACGAGCCGAGCCAAGGTAATAAGAGTTGACAAAATGAGCCAAGCCGATAAAAGAGCCGAGCGACGACAGAATCAAGATGCTAAAGACTTGGATGGACGCAACGGAAGACTAAAGAAAATATTAGGAATTACTAGCCGCAGCACTAAAAAGCAGTAGCCTGAAAGCCATCAAGCCAACGAAAGAGCCAAGACAGCAGAGCCATGCTGAAATGAGCCGAGCCTAGCTGAAATAACCGAAGCCGAGTCGACCGAACTGGAGCTAAGCCAGCCATGTAGAAGACTAGGAGCTATAGCTGATCCAAGAAGCCAGAGCCAATAAGCCAAGCGAAAGGCTGGAAGCTGGACTGGAGCCGGACCCAAAATAAAGCCTTATGCGGTTATGCCCAGTTCCAACCGGATTTCAGATCCGATCAATCGGGAGGCCGACTCGGTCTCGGTCACGAACGAGGGCTCTAGTGGCGGTATGGCGAAAGGCTGCGAGCGGCAGCGGTGGCGATGGCCGCCAGGCTCAGCGGTGGAGTCTCAGCCAGACGTCGGGCCGCTCGATGAACCAAAGGCGACGACATCGGGCCAGGCTCGGCGGCTTCAGCCGAACGAGCGGCGTCGGGCTAGGCTCGACGAACAGAGCGGCCTTGATCGGTGAACTTCAGCGAACAGCTTGGCGTCGGCCGTCGGTGTGCAACACGGAAGATGACCGGCCGGGCTTGGCGGTCGTCGTCGGGGCCACGGCCGTACGCCACCGAGACGAGGCGGGCGCAGCCGTGAACGTCGAAGGAAACATCAGGAGCACTTGTTGTATTCAATATGAGGCCAATGGCCACAATATATAGAGTACATGAGGGTACAAGAGATAAGGCAAAGGACAAGAGATAAGGCAATCATCTATAACAGACAATATATCCTTAACAGTTACATTCTAACCATACGCTGATGAAGATGTTCTGTTTGGATGTCTTGATTAGCAAACTATACACAAATGAATTGATGAAGTATTTTCGGCGGTGGTGGCATCTAATAACATCTGGAATAGAATGTGGCGGTGGCGGGGGCATCTAATGCCATCGAGTGAGATTAGAACAGCGGCGGTCGTGGTGGCAACTAATACCATCAGGATTAGATCCTGAGGCTGTTGTATGATATCCTTAACAGCGGTATAATATTTAATCAAGCCGTATAGAACAAGCATGCTTCGATACACAAAGATGATGCATAGATTGTGAGTTGATAATTTATAGATCGTGAGTCTTACTAGAATTTGGTTGCACTCGGCATTAAAATAATTAATTATTGGTACAGATTTACCCCTCGTTATCAATAACTACTTTTGCTTTAAGATTCACACACTTCTTTAAAAGAGGTGTACTGAAGCAAAACCTGTAGCTTATCAATATCAGCATTAAGGAATGGTAGAAACTAAAAAGAATAAACTGAAGGTATAGGTTAATGGGCATGAACTGCTAGTTATGACTTATCAGAACCAAGTACATATGTATTTCTTGTTACTTTTTTGAAATCTATGAAGAATCACTTTTAAGATACCTGGAGGTTTCTAGAAAATTTCAGTAACCAATAGATTAAACAGTAATTAAATTTTCTATTTTGTATAAACTGCGCTATTATAAATCAAAAGTAACTGAACTTACTCCTACATAGTCCAAGTTGAACCAGTGCAAAAAGAGTAAAGAAATCAAAGATCAGAACATTCCATGGTTTTTCATATTTGGACTTTCACATTGAAGTGTGCTTTATTTCTAGCAAAGAATCAATGGCCAAAAGAAATTTGAAAACAATAAGACAGAACTGGAACATAATTACCTTTTCACTGACATCATGAAGCTGTGGATCAATGTCATAAACCTGAAACCTGTGAGGAAACTTATCTGTTAAAGTAGCAAGATGGTTAAGAGGTGACATCCACTCTCAACAATGTTAGTGGAAGATACAAACAAGGAAGAAATCTAAATTAAATTGTAACAGAAGCTTACACCAATGGCTGAAGAACCTCAAACTGGTATTGCAAATTGATTTTTGCATTCCAAGATGGGTTCAAAGAATTTAAAATTACTTCAGTACGCCCAATTTCTTCAACTGTTCCATCCTTCGTTTTAGAATACACGATCACCATGGGGTTGCTCTGAGAGAGAGAGATTAAGATGAATGGTATGCAAAGTTGGATGAGACAGTACAAGCAGAAAATAGATTAGATATTTTTCCTGAAGAGACAATAAATAGAGTAGCACGCATGCAGAGAGAATGATGGTTGCAGCTTTTTTTTAGTGAACAGATCTTTACTGAAAAAATTAGATATTCAGAGGAAATTACACTGAGGCCTGGAGAAGTCAGCGAAAGATAGGTACTTGATAATGCCAATATTCCACCAAATCAGTTGACTGGCAATGCCAATTATGCTTGGTAGCCTTTCAGATCCACTCTTCAAGGCAGCTCAAAGCTATTTGACTTAGATTTAGATATGTATATTTTTTTTTACAAAATATATACATTTCTGATATTGTTGGAACTTGAAACTATCAGAGTTGATCATGCTAAGTGTACCGAATGCAACGGCTGCAACTTAGGTTAGGTGAGATCATGTGGGAAACAAACCAGTACATGCGACTGTTCATGTTCAAGTATGCCCACTAAAGAACTGGGAACACCTGAACTCACAACTCACAAGTCAATATCGGCAAAAGGTGGTCAAAGCCAACAGCCAAGTCATTTTCTTTCATCATGGATTGTATTATGTATTATGATTGTACTGTGTATTACATACTCCATACGAATTATTCCTTGCCTAAAACAGGTGTTCTTGAATAAACATCACTCAAAATACTCCTTAGTGTAGGTACATTAGGTCAGAAATTCTGATTAAAGCACCATGATTCTTTATCTAGATGTATAAGCACTTAAGAACCACACATCAAGAGAGTTATAAGGATCATCCACAGTGAGAAGGAAGAAAGTGTAGCAACTGCCATTTGATGAAGAAACTAATCGTCAACATTGACAACAAAATGTCATTATGCATGAGCACGTAGTTCTAATGAAGGAGACTAATCCCCCAAAAGAGAAGTAGAAGCTGGATTACTAGTTACGAGGACCTCTGGGATGATTAAAAACCTATAAGCTATAACTATAAGTCCTTACTGTGTGCATATAAGTAATGGACATGAAAATATCCAAAAGTACCGTTTCATTTTACAGCTTAACCAGTTCAATAAATTCCTGAGCTTTTAGCCATAATGCAGCCATGTTAAGGTTATGAATTATGATTAACACTCGAAATTAAAAATAGTGTTTTTTTAAAAAAAATGTTATAATCTCAGTTCTACATTAGGGGATGGGAGGATATGTTGCCAAATTTAGTACAAAATAGATAAATGAATTACGATGACAACTTCTTGTGCTTTTCTTACAAGTTAGCTTTTCAAGCTTCTATTCTAGAACTAGCTTATGGGAATTATGACGGAATCCAAGCTAACCAAGCATGTCCTAATCATGTGTATAGCCTCATTAAGAATAAATGTGAACTTTACCCATGGAATGATCATCCTAGTAGGATCCCTGTATAAACACTTCACTACAGTAATATATTAAGGAATCATGAAGAACTCGATCATGGTTTTTTAAAAAGAAAAAAAAAAATTGGGGGCTAATTGTTTTCTCAAGTAGCAGCCTAGAATTACATAGAAACTATGAACTAGGAAACCTTAGTTTTTCTGTTTTATTTTAGGCTGCTGATGAACTTGGAATAACTAACATGCCACTTCTTTTCTATATTGTCCCATCATACTCACATGGATTTAACAATAAATGTCTAAGAATTTTCTCCTTACTTTTTAACCAATCAAAGATGACATACACATGCTATTAGCAAATCATTCAGTAGGTGACATGCCATAGCTACACATATATAGATGCCAGTAAAGATGGACAAAATTTCAAAAAGGGCAAAAATCACAAATGCAAGAAGGCCAAAAGAGGAGCATACCTTGGAAAAAAATTCTTCATCGCCCAAATTTGATGCAGAGAGAGATAACTGTTTCAACACGTTATATAGTCAAAATACCACACAACTAAACAGGCCCCAACAAATTCAGTAACTGTAATTCTGCTGCTACAAATGACAGATTAAGCAATAAACCCAGACGCCACATAAATTACACACACGTCACCACAGTCCTCGCATGAAGTTAAATTGTAATGCAAAACCCTTGGATTGAATACCAAATACCATTATGTGACTAAAACAGAAATATCTAATGCTAATTCCAAGTCGTTCTGCTCAAGAACATGATATTAAAGAAAACATTAACACGGGTCAGGGGCTTAGGTACAACATCCAACATATTATAGACAAATATAACGCAACTACAACATACAACAAAGATTCTAAACTGGTAAAGCTGTCAACAAGAGGTATCCGGAAACTGTATAACTCAAGTATCAACGTGTAATAAGTCACACGCATCTTTTACACTAGGTGCTCAATTGCAAAAGCAAAGAAGCTGATCGCTGCATGCAGATCAGCAGGTGTAAGATTGTGGGTATTGCACTAAACCAAGATACCCCCAGAATGAGTACACAGCACAGCGTTAGATAACTAATCTGGCACCAAATCAGCGTAAAAGAAATGTGCAGTATCCCAACCACAGGTTATTTTCCTCCCCAACTGTTGCGTCTAGATTGCATAAGTCCAAATGGTATTACGGTAACATCTCAACTCACTCCCTCGAAGAAAAAAAAACTCAACTCAGTCACAGTAAGTCCCTAGATTTTGCATGTTATAAAAGAACATCTAATGTGTTATAAACATCTAGACCCATGATTACAGTACTAAGAACAGCTTGTTAGTCGCTAGCGGCTTAGGTACAATATCAAGCGTGTTATAGACAAATATGACGCAACTACAACAACCAGTAGAGGTTGTAAAACCCATCAATATGGGTATCACAAAACCGTACAACACAACTATCACAACCATCTTTTGCATTGCACTAGCTGCTCAATTGCAAGAACAAAGAAGCCTATAGCCACAGCTATAAGAATTATCAGTTTTGCATCAAACCAAGGGACAGCACGATCTAATTAACCCAGCTCCCAATCACCACAGCGTAATGTGCCGGTATCCCAGCCACACGGTTTTCCACCAAGCGCTGCCACTAGATTGCATGAACCCATCAATCCACAGAAACCACACCGACCGCGCGCCATGCCACGACCCCCCAGCAGCAGCCGTACGAGATAGAAGCCATAGAACCGTGGGGGCGTAGAGGGTTGTAGGGCCCCCGTACCTCGATCTGCGTGGACGCGCCGGCACCGCGGGAGCGGAGGAAGCGGTCGGCGGCGGCGGAGGAGGAGGCTGCGGCGGCGGCGGCGGCGGCGGCGGCGGGGTCGACGGGGTGGCGGCCGGTGTGGCCCACCTCGTCGGAGAAGCAGTTCCCCATGGAGATGGCGTCTCCTCCCGTCCTCCGCCGGCGAGGCGAGATCTATGTGCGTATCGATCTACGGGAGAGGTGCGGAAATGGGAGTAGCAACTACAGCGAGCGGAGTCGTGGAGACGACACGCAGACTTGGACACAGCACAAGCAGAGGTAGGCAGTGGCACAGTTCACGGACGGTGAATGGTGCGGAAATTACGGTTTTATCCCTGTTCCGCCGGGTGGTGGGTCCCCGGGGTTGCACGGCACGGAAGAGTACAAGGTGTAGAAAAAGCTTGACTTTGGTCCTGTTGGCGAACCGCCGTAGTCTTCAATCAGATGTCTAAA
The DNA here is from genome assembly GCA_036346355.1 of Rhipidocladum racemiflorum. Lineage (NCBI taxonomy): Eukaryota > Viridiplantae > Streptophyta > Magnoliopsida > Poales > Poaceae > Rhipidocladum > Rhipidocladum racemiflorum. The sequence goes on from CM070572.1 coordinate 26,546,609, forward strand.
AAAAATAGATCAATCATTGTTTCTTCAAATTGTGTCAATCTCTGTTATAGTTCAGATTTGTTTCAAAAACCCTGGATTACATCTGGTAGTAAGGTTCCTCAACAGAATCTTGATCATTAGAAGTGTGTTCGGTTGCCTGTACCAAGTGGTACATGTATGAGATGGTTCAAGAAAAAGGCATCCATACGTTTGGTTGCTTGAATGAAACCATTTCATCCTAGACCAAGTGATACAAATTTGAGGAATATTCCCTCTAGATGATGAATCATTCCATTCACCCAAAATAATAGAACCAAATGGTACAGTCATATTCAACCTTATCCCATCAACCAAATGCACCTAGATAGCAGCGGATGCCGCGCTGGCCAGGGGCATGTTGGGTCGTTGTTCTATATACCACATACGATACCGGTTGCAATCCGGAAAGGGATTTGATAAACAACATCTGGATGTTTTTGTTTGCTGAAATCACTCAAATCTGGGAGCATTGGATCATTGTTGAGATTCGAGAGTATCGTTCGATCCTATGATTTAATCTAGCGGTTGAATTTTTAATCATACGATCCAAAATTAAATATTGTTTAAGACAAAAACATCTGAAAGATACGTATACACTTCCATCGGGAAATCAACCTCACCATCAGCATGGATTGGCCAGATGCAATCCTTTTTCTTTCGTCAAGTGACTTTTTTTTAGATGGATGCAGCCATTGCCCATCGAGTACATCACGGCTAAGAGCATCTCCAGCGAGGGCCCCTAAAACAGGGTCCCTATTTTGGTTTTAGGGACCCCCCTATTTTTTGGGGCCCTGTTTTCAGAGCACAAGTTCAAGAATGACCCCTAAATCCTGTTTTGTTTTACTTTTTCTCCTATTTTGACATATCCGCTATGTATAATCTTCATTTGACACCACTAAAATTCAATCAAAAATATTTGTAATACATGAAACATAAGCATATTAACATTTACAATTTAAAAACATGATATTTCAAATTTAAATTTAAAATTTTCAAAACATGATAAATAGATAAATAGAAACTCCGAACAATGAATCAAACTACGAAGCGCTGTGAATTGCCCACAAATGCTCAATAAGATCGTTTCGAAGCCTCTCATGTATTTCCCTGTATTCAATAATAGGGGTTGTACTCGTGTCCCTGGGAATTGGGGTTGAGGAGGCAAATTTAAGGGCCCCTAATTTTAGGGGCTTGAGTTGGGGCTCTGCTGGATCTGTTTTTTTTTACTACACTCCCTATTTTAAGGTTTAGGGGCTGGTTTAGGGGCTCTGCTAGAGATGCTCTAACACCGGCAAATGCAATACAAATAGGTCAGTCACGGCAGAACCAGAAAATTTTTATGAGATTATTCACTTCATGTGTATAACTTTATAGTCTTATATAATAGTTTCGTAACATCATAAATCCAACACATATATTTAAATTTGCTAAAAGTACAATACAAATATGTACCAATTCAATCAACAAATTTGATCCACTGAAGAGGTAATGTCAAACCAAATAAATCGAAATCAATTCAATCAATAAATTTGATCCACTAAACATGTAATATCGTAATATTTCCTAAACTTTCTGGTGTATCGATTTATACCCGATATCCCACCTAGATCCGCCCCAGATCATTACGTAGCATTTTTCATCTACAGCTGGCCATAATCGATCGTCCTTCTATCAAATGGTAGCTTTATGCTCGATGTATTCATTCAGCTTTGCAACTAATTCTAACTACGGGTGCGCGCGGATTCATTTCAAACTAGGGGTGAAAACGGATCGGATACGGTCGGATATTGCTGTTCCCGTATCCTAACCCATATTTTTTTTCCGGGTTCGGAATCGGATACGGTAAGACCGAATACGGATACGAATATGGATATTTCGGAGTTTCGGATATGGTAATGTTGGAGCGGATACATACCGGATTCGGTTCGGAAACGGATAATACAAACGGATACATACTTATTGAAACATTTGACAAGCAATAAATTCATATATATTACATAAATTTGACAACTCACACAACACAAGTATAACAAGGTATCAAATTCATACATAACTTGAACAACTAAATCCCGCTCGCCCAACAGGCCAACACACTGAATTCATGTGGCGGCGGCGGCGGAGGCTCAAGCACTAGGGTTAGTTTTCGGGTTGGGGAATCGAATGGGGAGGCAAAGAATGAGGCTTGCGGGAATCGAATGGGAAGCCCTTGACTCTTGAGTCTTGACTTGAGTACGGAGTACCCTTGTTTTGTTGATTCGGATATCCGGTCGGATAATATCCGGTTACCATATACCGCAGCTATTCGGTCGGATATCTCGTCTCTATCAGATCCGTATCAGATCCGTAGCAAGTATCCGGTACCGTATCCGAATCCGGCCGGATACGGATTTTTTTTTCCCGGATACGGTTTTTAACGGATTCGGTACCGGATCGGTCGGGATTAACCCGTACCATTTTCACCCCTATTTCAAACGATCGTAATCATCTAAGTATTGGCTGTAATTTAGTGTAGTTGAGTGTGAGTGCGCGATTTTCAATCATTGAAATGTTCTAGTTTAGTGTAACTGAACAATATTTTTGTGCACTATGTACAACGCAAAACAGAACAGGTAGCATGCACGCACCACCTTTAATCAAAAACTCCACTTTGCACCATGGAGTTTTAACAAAATACTCTGGACACAACAGGCGACTAGTACAAGTAGAGGGTAGTACAGGGCGGAATCCACTTAGGACGACACGACCAAGGTTTAAAATCTCGGATTTTGGCCCTCTTCGAGATTCATAATTCTGACGGAATTAAAAATTTTGAAAAAAAAAATCAAATTACTATAGTAATTTCAGTAATTTCGGCAAAATTTTGGGTATTTCGTCCGAATTGGTCCATATTTCGTCCACATCGGCGTAATTTCAACTGATGCCTGATGAGCACTCGATACATGAATAACAAAATATGTAACAGTATCTAAAATTAGAACCTGGTTGTATTTTTTGCTTAAAAGTATAATCATTTCGTCCACATTGTATTGTCCTTATCATAATTTCTATCCCCACAAGTCCACTCTGTACTTTTAATGTGAATGAAATGTTTGCCGACTATATCTGAATTTCAAGTGGTGAGGCACTAAGACTCACCTGCTTATCTCTTGTCAAATGAGAGTGCATGTGCACTTGGCAGCTAGAAGGCAAAAAAAAAAAAAAAAAATGGAAACAATATTTATAAGTATGTGATGATTAATTGACAATAATATTTGTGATGGAGTGATATTACTGTGAAAGAAGATACTGTGTGAGTTTGTTTTTGTGTGCAACAAGAGTTGCAGCGCAGGCAACATGAGGTACATCGCATGCATGAGAGATGCACATTGCAGTGTAGGCGTGCAGGCAACAAGACGTGCATCGCAGGCATGCGAGATGCACGTTGCAGTGCAGGCGGACGCAGATGGACATACACTGTAGGTCGAAGAGATTCCACGCAGGTGCCTTGTAGCCCGACGAGCAGTGAGTGAGGGTCGCAGGTGCAGAAGGCATAGCACGCGAAGGATGCAAAATGAGGCAGGACGCGTAGAGGTCTACGCAGATGGACGATGAAGTGTAGCGGCCAACGGGCCATGGAAGTGAGCAAACCAAGCAAGAGCGGCAGGTGGTCGTACGTGTGGTGTAGGCGAGTGAGACATCAAAGCGGTATGTGGGTCGTACGCGTGCATAAGTGTGAGTTTTGGGTTGTATGCATTATTGGACCATGTGTAATTGGGCCAGGTGGATATGCATACATGTATTTAATTAAGGATAAGAAGTTAGGATTAAGAGGAGAATAAATAAGAGGGATACCTCCTGTATTGGCTATAGCCGCAAAGAAAAAAGAAAATGCCGACGGGGCGGTGCAAGAAAATAGAAGCGAGCACGATGCAAGAAAAAGAGCAGCGATGTTCCCGAGGCAGGCACGCGCTGGCCAAGCCCAAGTTAAAAAAAATGATGTAGAACTTGCTAGTTAATTCTCTTTCTAAGATTTAGCTTTGCACTAATTTTCTAAAAAAATTATGTGCCTTTTTAAGATCAACATTCCTACAGACTTTGTATTTAAATTTTTCATAAATTTTTGATACGCTGGTTTCTATCAAATTATCCAAATCCAAAATGTTTTCCTTTCTTATCCTCAAACCTATTCGAACCCTAACAAACTTTTTTCCAATCCTACTCATGTCGTACTACTCATGCCATGGTGCTTATGGTAGCTCTACATGGCACATATATAAAATTATACAATGGTGGAAAAAGTTGGCAACTTCAGTGGCTACAAGTGAAGGAAGGGGTAAGGCACCCATATATATATAGTGTTACTGAGCTATTGATTGTCGCCGTGTAACAATCCAAACTCTTCAATTAAAAATATTTTTACTCTTCTTGTAAAACGTAGTCGTTCACCCGCACCAATCGATAGCACGCCATTGCAATTATAGGAATAGAAGTAGAAGCAGGGCAAAGTACTCTCTCTTTTATTAGATTGATCTTTCTGTACAAGACAATGCCCAACATATAGTAAAAAAAACACCTAGAGATCAATTTGGATTCGTCCACCAATGGATAGAGTCCTCCTATAATGGGATAGGGATTCTATCCATATCATAACACCCCCCCTTGGACGAATACCGCATAATGCACATGTCTCATTAAAAACTCCCCCCAAAACCCAGTGAAAAAAATGATGGAGAAAAGAGTACATTGCACTCGCAATACGTATTGCACTAGTTACCTCATTAAAAACCTTCATGTGAGAAACTTCAGAAAAACTCACCAAGGGATAAAGAGCATACCTCATAATCTTTAGAATATAAACTATGATCTTCAGGATCAGGCAAAAGGGGTTACAGTTCAGGAATTTACTCCCTTGAACTCTGCAAATCTCCCCTGAACTCTGCAAATCTCTAAATCGCCACATTCCAATGACATTAACGCACCTTTAAAAGGTAAATTTGGTACATATTTTGTGTATAAATATGCTAGATTTTCACATCACATAGTTTGCATTATTTTTACCTCACCATTCTTTTGGTGTTCGTGAGGATAGAAAATTTTAGGTGTAATATGCTTCGTGATATTGCTCTTTACATAATCCATTTGCATTTATGCAACACAAGCAGCATTATCTTCATATATAATGGTGGAGGTATCGACAGTATGAAGATCATATTACTTCTAGATATTGCTAATCACATGTCTCAGCCAAATACACTCACATGAGGTTATAATCTCTGAGTGGTTGGTAGAAATAGCTACCAAGGTATGCTTAAAAGACCACCAAGAATGAATGAACCACCTTAGAAAAACACAAAATTAGTCTTAGAAAAACATAAAATCAGTCTTACATTTGGCACTATGGGAATCAGACAGATAGCCAACATCCATATATCCCAATATGGTTAAGTCTTGGTTCTTCTGGCAAAAAATAATCGAAGATCTTGAGTACCTTGTAGGTATATGAGTAAAATCTTGACACTAGTACAATATCTTCTAGTCAACAAATTTACTTTGAATGCAATATCAGTCCTTGTGCAATTCACAAGATACAAAAGGGCTTGTTTGGCATAGCATCCACTCCTGGATTCTAGTGGGAGTTGGGTGGAGTTGTGCCAAACAACCTAGCTCCAGAAATTTTCAGAGTATGGAACTTTAAGTCCAAAGACTCTCATTTTCCATCCTTCATCTGAAAATGGTCGTTATACACTTAAGGGAACTTACAACCATGGGGGTTTTAAAAAGATGAGATTTATCCATATTAAATCTTTTCAATACCTTCTAGGTATAAATAGATTGGCGTACAAAACTTTTTTCTAGGAAATGCTTTAGCTGCAGGCTTAATTAATATTTGGTTTTACCCAAATCTTTCATCTCAAAAGTCAATCGTAAGGTAAGCACTTGCTTCCTTTATTTCCTCTGTGGTTCCGATAACATTCAGATCGACATATACTGAGATAACACATAATCCATTTTGAGATTTCTTTATGAATACATAGGGATAATATTTCTTCTTTAGAAGTAACTCACTAAGTTGGTTGTACCACATTCTCTCCGGCTGTTTTAATCCATATAGCGGTCTCTTTAGTTTGACGCTATACATGTTGCGATTTTTAGGATTAAGAATTGTAACTCCTTCAAGGATTCATATAAATATCCGTATCCAGTGACTGATATAAATATGCGGTCATTACATCTATCAACTGTATTGATAAGTTTAAGCTTGCTGCCATTAATATTAAATTTCAAAACATTATTCCACTCATTACAGGAGAATATGTTTCATCGTAATCGTTGCTGAGTCTCTGCTTGTACCCTTGTGCTACAAGTCTCACTTTATATCTCACCACCTGGATATTTTCATTTCTCTTTCGGATGAAAATTCATTTGATCCTACAAGGAACATTTTAGGAGATGTTCAGTCAACGGGACCAAAAAAACTTTTTTCTTATTAAGCGAGCGCTGCCTCAATTGTTTATTTTCAATTGACCCAATAAGAGCACTTCCGACACTCAGCCATGGACTTTGGTTCTGGATCTAGTTTTTTAGCAATTCTTAGAGGCAAATATGTCGACAATTATAGTCTTTATTTTATACAATTCTCCTGCATCACTTCAGGCATATCTCTTTATTAATTTCTTTCAGCTCCTCGTGATTTCCCACAACTATAGAGTCTGGGTGCTCTGACTTCCCACCGTTGGATTGTGCGCACAAATATACGCTGGGGTTACCATCTTCTGGATGGCTTACTTCAGAAATTTTCTCAACATCAGGTTGTGCTTCTTCCGCTATTATAGGTTGTGTTCTCATTTGTTTTATTCTCTACTTCTACGGACATCTCCACGGAATTGAGTCCCGTGCTCCTTTAGGCCTCCCCCTTATTTTATCATGAGGGTAAAGAGTGTGTTCAATATCCTTCTAAGATATTTTCACTCTTTTATGTGCATATACTGCAGGCATATGAGATCTTTCCACTTCTTTTTATGAACAGTGAATACATTTGGCAGATTAATAGCTTATTTGTTGCAGATTTATTATCCTTCGAACTTCAAGTTTTGTCTCTTTAGTGCGTGGATCTACGAACTCGGCATTCTTTAATGTGGTACTTCAGCGTACTGAGCCATGTACAGATCCCTGTTATAGGCTCTAGGTGTTTAATAATTGATAGAGATTCATAAATTATATAGATCCCCAACTTTTGGTGAGGTCCCATGGTGATACGCTGTGGTGGAGAGATTGGCACATGTACATCACAATACTTAATTCTTTTTCATTCACTATCTACAACGGGGAAATTTCATGATGTGCAGTTGGTCTGAGTTGAATTAATTTCGTAGTATGTAGCACTACATGGCCTCAACAGCTGGTGGGTAGCCTTTTATTCTGCAAGAGATGCCAAATAATAAATTTTTATTATTTTTAATTAATGACTCTTCTAGGTCATTTTGAATGTGGACATGAGGTACAAAATGCTCTATATTAATTCTCAGAGCCATACAATAATCATTAAATGCCTTTTATGTAAACTCACTAGCATTGTTCATTTGAATGGACTTGATCCTTTCTTTTGGAAAGTAGGCTGTTAACTTAATAATTTGAATAATTAATTTTTGGCAGAAACATGGTTCCTTGTAGATAAGAAATACACTTATGACCATCTACTAGAAGTATCTACCAGTTAGGGCTGGAAAAAAAGCTCGTTGAGCTGGCTCGGTGGCTCGTTTCAAAATTGCTCTGATTACATTTATTTTTCTTTTAAAATAAAAATTAGTTGATTTGGAACCAGAGTCAACTTCGGCTCGGCTCGTTAGGCTCGGCTCGTTAAGCTCGGTTCGAAGTTGGGTCTCAAACAATACAGGAGACTATAATAAATAAGAATAAATCAGTGTCGAAGAAAGCTCGAAAAAAAGTTCAACTAGCTCGTTATCCACCCCTACTACCAGTACCATAAAGTATATGAAAGAGCCTGACAAGGGCTAATGAATCGACAAATATCACTTTGAATTTTCTTAAGGAAATTCAGTGATTCTTCCTAACTTTTAGGTAAGAAGATGTAATTATAAGCTTTCCTATAGCACAAATAGAGCATAAGAAATCTTCAAGTCTAAAAAGTCCTTATGCTATGGCCTGCAGAATTGTTAATTTTCTTCTCATAATATTCAACTCGGGATAACCCAATCGATCCGCCAGATATTTTCGGGTTTTCATCGCAACACAAACCTCAGGTTTTATATGATAGTATAACCCGGAGAGAGTTTTTCAACCACACGTTTATTACACCCATAAAACTTAGTCATCAGAAGGTATTTTGTACCATCCTCGTTCTCTATCTCCATATGGAAATAATTCAGACCAATATCTTTAAAACTTAAGAGAGTACGACTAGACTCAGGGTATAATAGGGCATTCTTCCAGTGCCAACTATGAAAGTATCGCTTTTGGCGATAGTCATAATATTTTCTATTACACTTAGTGTGGTTCAACTGTCTTCTAGACATTTCCTCCTCCGTTATTGTATTATACTTTGTTCTATATTAGAAGTATGATGTAATAATCAGACAATTGTTGCATTAGAAACAAATTGTAGAATATAGAACAAACATTGCACAATCAATCAAATATCTAGGAAATTGATATTTACTTAATTTTAAATGATAATCGTTCAACAGGAGCGTATGAAAGTGCATCTAGGCCCCCTAATGTTGTTTTAGTTGATTAATCACAAACGATTAAAGAATCTAACATGTTCAACTAGTTTATGAACAGGTGAATGTTTTGAATAGAGATCATCTACGATCATCGGGCATCCTCAGACGTCATTGAGTAAGAAAAACGGCAACTGCGAATGTAATTTTCATTTGTTGAGTCATAGGTTTGCCGTACTATTAAGAGGGGTGCGTTAAAATTGGTCTAGAGATGGTCTATATGCTCAGATGAATGATTTTTAGTCTCTTGAGAGCGTTCAAGTCGTCTCCCATGCATTGGAATTTTGTGGTTGTCAATTTCTAGTCGGATGTTCCGATGTTAGATCGGAAGTTCCGAATTTCAGACATTCCGATGTGTGGTTGCACTTCAGTCTGTAGTTCGTTGTTAGGGTCGGACCTTCCGATATCTTGTATCGGATATTCCGATGCCTGTTGGATCTCAAAAAGGGTACTCTCTGTTTAGTTCGGACTATCCGAAGTTCATCTTCGGAAGTTCCGAAGTAGCTGTCTACCAGTTTGGGAACTCTCTGTTTGGTTCGGATGTTCCGATACTTGTATCGGACATTCCGATGTGGACTTAGAGAGTTTTTGTTGAGTTCTCTTTCTGGGCGTCATCGGATGTTCCGATGTTGTTGTCGGACATTCCAATGCAAGTAGTTTTCGACCGGTGGAAGCTTTCCAAGGTCTGGTGATTTGCACTCATCGGATATTCCGATGTTAGGATCGGACATTCCGATGTGTGGCTGAGTGCGGGTATAACGGCTAGTTTTGAACCAAAACTATAAATACCCCTCTCCTCTCCCTTTTGTGGGTTACACAATTTACTTGGTTGATTACTTGAGCACCTTGAGCACACCCTAGAGCTTTCTTGAGACCTCCTCCTTGATCCTAGTGATCATCTAGTGTGTGAGGAAATCTAGTGTGGTAGTGAGCTAAAGAAAAAGAAGAAATCATTCATCTTGAGCACCAAAGAGCATCTCCAAGATCAAGAGTCAAACGCACTCATTTCTCTTGGAGGTTGAAGGACTCCTAGACGGCTAGGTGTTGCTCACGAGCTCCCGACGATTGTGGGAAGCCGTGGGAAGTTTGTGAAGGCCGGCTCCGCCTCCGAGAGGAAAGGAACCAATAGTGAAACCAAGCCTCAAGTGCGACCGAGGTTTAGGAGGAAAGGGTTGGAAAAGACCCGGCTCTTTGGAGCTTCCTCAACGGAGACGTAGGATTTCCTCAAGAATCCGAACTCCGGGAACAAATCCTGTTTTCCTACTTGTCTTATTGTTTATCATTGCTTCTAAGATTGTTCCTAAAGCTTATTTCTTTAAGTAGTTTCTTCTCTAAGTTGAAGTCTATCGGACATTCCGAACATATACCGGAAGTTCTGATCTAGTCGGAAGTTCCGATATAATACTGGAAGTTCCGATACTCTTTCCGCTGCGACAAATTTAGTTTTAATTTTAAAATTGCCTATTCACCCCTCCCCTCTAGGCAACTTTCTCATCTTTTCAGCGTAGACCAATTGTTCATTCAGGAACTAGAGCTAAACTGATGAGGAGACTTATAAGAAATATGTGACATCGACTTAGCAAAGTGAAGCAATACTTAGGAGACTAATCCAGATCTCCATATGAGTCATATGTGTCCTTCTGGGACTTCTCGAACTCAATAATTATCGCTTTTGGTGATAATCATAATATTTTCTATTACACTTAGTGTGGTTCAACTGTCTTCTAGACGTATTTCCTCCTCCGTCATTGGATTATACTTTATTTTATATTAGAAGTATGATGTAATAATCAGACAATTGTTGCATTGGAAACAAATAGTAGAATATAGAACAAACATAGAACAATCAATCAAACATCTGGGAAATTGATATTTACTTAATTCTAAATGATAATCGCTCAACAGAAGCGTAAACCAATTGTTCATTCAGGAACTACAACTAAACTGATGAGAGGTCTTATGAGGAATATGTGACATCGACTTAGCAAAGTGAAGCAATACTTAGGAGACTAATCCAGGTCTCCATATGAGTCATATGTGTCCTTCTGGGACTTCTCGAACTCAACAATTTTAAGAGCCATATCATCATACTTTTCAGCATCCATGTCAACAATAGGTTGTATGTTGAAGTATAACATAACATTATTTCTCCCGGTCTTATTAACTTTTTTAGTGAATTTTGTGTAAAGATCTACCACATGCTTTGGGATGCGATAGTTGCACGACCAATGGCCAGTGCATCCATACCTAAAACGGGGTTGTTCAGGGTTTGCAACATTATTTAGCTTAATCTTGCTTCTGGAAGCCCCCTGGCCCTTTATCTTTATTTATCCACTATAAATTGCCTCTTCTCCTATCTGATCTGTCATACTTCTTTTTATCCCCTTTATTCATTTTGGCCCTTTCTACGACCATGGCCATGGCTAGCCGCTGAGCATTTGCATGTGCATCGGGTATTGCAAGACTCCCATTAGGAAGTACATGATGATTCTTCACCAATAGTTCATCACGTTTTTTTGCTTCTAGTAAAATACATATAAGCTCGGAGTACTTCTGATACTTTGTATGATGATACTATTACAACAGTATCTACATAATGTTAATTCAGTGATAAGCTTATGTATGGCAAAGTTATATGCTACCATATGCCTTTAAAATCCTAAAAGCAAGGGATGATCCATTCGCATTGTATTTCTGGCAACGGAACAGAATTTTGATGTTTTTGTATTTTTCTTCAAAGAATTCAAAAGTACCAGCTGGTCCTCTTCCATGCAAGAAAGTGAGACTCGGTCAAAAAATAGTGCAAATCTGCAACAGCCGGCTGCCACACTTAAATTGCCAATTAGGAAATAAAAAAATACAAAGAAAGGAAAGATTAGGAAGAGAGGTAGCATCAAACTTCCCCCATTAATTGGGTACCATGCTAATTGCCGTTTCACACCCATGTTTTGCACCCTATACCGAGTCAACTAGAAATGAGGCAATGTTCACAAAGAGAGTGGCATTGTTATGGTATAAATAGAATTATTATTCAAGTATGGAAGGACTCTATTCATTAGCGAGTGAATCCAAACTTATCTGTAAGTTAGCTTTACTAGTTATTAGGCATCCCTTTGCACAGGAAAATCTAATCTAATAAAAAGATAGAACTCTGTCCCCTACTTTGTGTGTGCTCATGTTCTTATTCTTGTGATTTCGTTGGTGTGTTGTTGATTGATCGCAGGTGAACGACTATGTTTTACAACACGTTATCGGCACAAACCGAACAAATGAGAACACTACCCGTAACAATGGAAGAAGCTCAACCTGATGTTGAGAAAATTCCTGAAGTGAGCCAACTACATCCCTGAAGTGATCCATCCTAAAGATGATAACCCCAATGTATAGTTGCACGCACAATCTAACATTGGGAAGTCGGAACACCTAGACTCCATCGTTGTGGAAAATCACGAGAAGTTGGAAGAAATTAATGAAGAGATATCCATAAGTGATGCAGGAGAATTGTATTAAAAAATACTATAATTGTCGACAGATATTTCGCCTTTAAAATTGCTAAAAGCTGGATCTATAACCAAAATTCATAGCAGAGTGTCAGAAGGGCTCAAATAGGGTTAAATAAAAAGAAGCAATTTAGGCAGCGCTCACTTAGTAAAAGAAAAGTTTTGGTCATATTGACCGAACACCTCCTAAAGTGATCCCCGTAGGATCAAATGGGTTTTTCATCTAGAAGAGAAATGAAAATATCCAAGTAGTGAGATATAAAGTAAGGCTTGTAGCACAAGAGTTCACGCAGAGACCCGGTATTGATTACAATGAAATATATCCTTCTGTAATGGGTTTTTCATTTAGAAGAGAAATGAAAATATCCAAGTAGTGATCCCTGTAGGATCAAATGGGTTTTTCATCTAGAAGAGAAATGAAAATATCCAAGTAGTGAGATATAAAGCGAGGCTTGTAGCACAAGAGTTCACGCAGAGACCCGGTATTGATTACAATGAAATATATCCTCCTGTAATGAGTGAAATAACATTCTGAAATTTAATATTAATGGTAGCAAGCTTAAACTTAACAATGCAGTTGATGGATGTAGTGATAGAATATTTATACGGGTCACTGGATACAGATATTTATATGAAAATCCGTAATAATCGCAAAATGTAGTGTCAAACTGAAGAGATCACTATACGGATTAAAACATTCTAGGAGAATATGGTACAATCAACTTAATGAGCTTCTCATGAAGAAGGGATTTTGTCCCTGTGTGTTCATAAAGAAATCCTGGAATACATTATGTATCATCTCAGCATATGTTGATGACCTGAATGTCATCGGAACCACAGAGGACATAAAGGAAGCAAGTGCTTACCTGACGATGGAGTTTTGAGATGAAAATATTTGGGTAAAACCAAATATTGATTAAGCTTGAAGCTAAAGCATTTTCCAGAATAAATTTTTGTACAACAGTCTATCTATACCAAGAAGGTATTGGAAAGATTTAATATGAATAAATTTCATCTTTTAAAGACCCAATGGTTATGAGATCCCTTGAAGCAGATAAAGACACTTTCAGGCCAAGGATGGAAAATGAGAAAGTCTTAGGACTTGAAGTCCTATACTTATGTATCTTGCAAATTGCACATAGCTTGATATTGCATTCGCAGTAAATTTGCTAGCAAGATACAGTGTAGTCCCAACTAGAAGATATTGGGATAGTGTTAAGACTTTACTCATATACCTCAAAGGTACTCAAGATCTTGAATTATTTTTTCAGAAGAACCAAGACTTAACCATGGTGGATGTACGTTGGCTATCTATCTGTTCCCCACAGTGCCAAATTTAAAACTAGTTTTGTGTTTTTCTGAGATGGTTTAGCCATTTCTTGGCGATCTTTTAAGCAGACCTTGGTAGCTACTTCTACCAACCACTCAGAGATTATAACTTTATATGAAGCCTCACGTAAGTGTGTTTGGCTGAGACGTTTGATTAACCATATCCAGAAGTCATATGGTCTTAATACCGTCGAGACCCCTACAATTATTTATGAAGATAATATTACTTGTGTTACACAAATGCAAATGGGTTATGTAAAGAGCAATATCATAAAACATATTGCAACTAAATTTTTTCTATCCTCATGAACTCTAGAAGAATGATGAGGTAAACATATTACAAACTAAGTCATGCAAAAATTTAGCATATTTGTTCACTAAGTCTTTGTCAAAATCTATTTTTCGAAGATGTTTAAATGGATTGGAATAAGACAATTTAGAAATTTGCATAGTTCAGGGGTAGTAAATCCCTGAACTATGACCCTTTTTGCAAGATAATGAAGATCATATTTTATATCATTAAGATTATAAGTTGTGCTCTTTTTCTCTTAATGAGTTTTTCTGAAGTTTTCTCATATGAAGGTTTTAATGAGGCTACTAGTGTAATACGGAGTACGAGTGCAATGTACACTTTTCTATATCCATTTTTTCCCATTGGGTTTTTGGGAGTAGTTTTTAACGAGACATGTGCATTACGCAGTATTCGTCCAAGGGAGAGTGTTATGATATGCTATTGATTGATCGTGAGTGAACAACTATATTTTACAACAAGCATTAGTGTACAGTGCACGATCTGCATGCTGGACATGCGTTGCATGGATCAAGCGAAGTGCTAATGTCTTAGGGGAGTTGCCGTAGCTTCCTGCTGTATAACTTCCTCACCCTTGCTCTATAAATAGGGAGAAAGGGGTAGAGAGAAGAGGACTTTTGGGAGCAAGCATTTGGAGAGGAAGAACTCTAGCAAAATCTTTAGAGGAAATCAAAGAAAAGTAGAGCAAACAATCTAGCATTGGGACTTGGGAGAAGGAAAAAAACGGTGAGAATCATGTTCTTCCTTATTCCTTAGGCTTGGTCAAATGATACAAGTCAAAGAGCTCTTCTTCCTCACATCCTCCTTCACCCTTAGGCTTGGTCAAGTAATACAAGTCAAGGAGCTTTCTCCTAACTTCCTACGCCCTTAGGTTTGGTCATCGTGGTACGAATCAAGGAGCATTTTTCATCAAGACCTCATTTCCTAGTTCGATCACGTTAGCGGATATGGATAAAGAACAAGTGCTTAAAGCCTCTTTTCTTAGTTTCGGTCCCTACACATGGATACGGATCAAGGGTGAGAAGACACAAGGCCTCATTTCCTAGCTCTGTCTCGTTAGTGGATATGAATCAAGAACAAGTGCTCAAAACCTCGTTTCTTAATTTCGGTCCCTATGTATGGATACTGACCAAGGGTGAGAGGGATGAAGAACCCATTTATTAGGTTCGATCCCTTAAAGTGGATACGAATCATAAGCGGGTACATACTGCAAAAATGACACACCAGGGAAAATCGCTAAACAAATACTAAATTTTGTCATGGTTATGCTCGCACATGGGTTCCACATTCGTGAATACCATATCATGAGTAGCAACACGAACCAAACCAAAGAAGAAGAAGAAGAAGAGACATACTGATATACTAGCCCACGGCCATGCACCATACTGTGATCGTGCTGTCATGCTCATGCATGCATGAGCTAAATACTCAATTATTGGATCATCAAATTAACACAAAGAAAATAAAATGAAAAGGAACCACACTTAAGCCCATGTCATGCATGCATGAACGTGCAGCCAGCATGACAAAAGGATATGCCAAAATTAGTGCATGCATGCATCAAGAGGTTAATTACTATTTCAATTACTCAAATTAACAAAAGATGATGGCCACTAACGGACTAACCCATGTCCACTACAACTACTGCATCCCAAATACATGCATGCATGCAATGAAATGGGAAGTGGCACTGCTAAAAAAATTGAATTATGTAAGTAGCCTGTGAAGACTCGGCAACAAAAAAAATCATGCAAACTGCAGTGTCGTGTGCTAATTATGTGTAGACTACAATTAAATAAATCAAAGTGTTTGCAGTGTACATGTGCTAATTACTTTCTTCATTGGTTAATTAAGAAGGATAATTAGTGAGGTCCATACAAGCGTGCACGACACAGTAAAAGTACAGTCGGCTGCATACATATATTGATAAAAAAAAAAGTCATAGCCCGTGTATACGCGTCTGATACAATCTGGCTAAACCATTTGGTGGTCAATTAATAACAGACCATTATCAAAGAAGTAAAAAAAATATGAGTAAAATCTCGCTAAAGCGAAATAAATACTATGCCCCACTAAAAAAATCAATTAATATGAAAACAATTAAAATACTGCCGAACAAGCATCAACCAACGACGCCAAGATTGAAGACCTTCAATTTTATATTTTTGTAATTGTTATATGTTGCAAGTTGGGTGTAATTTTTTATGTTGAAATTCTTAATTAGAGGGTTTTCTCGTAAAGAGATGTAATCAACAGAATTTTTATTTAAATGTATGAATCCTGGAAGTAATATACCTATAATACCTGGTTCTTTTAGTCTTATTTTAAATTAATTTTAACCACTTGCTCCAATGATGCGGAGACGGTTTCAAAAACCACTGTCAAGCCAACCCAAAACGTCCCAGTGCCTCTCCTCCACTCTCAAGACGCCCGGAAGCCTGGACAGGATCACATGCAATTGTTAGTGTAACTGTAACTTAAGAAGTTGCGTGCGAGCCGTTGGATCGAAAAGCGACGTTTCAGATTGATTCAGAGTACTGTAGCAAATTGATTTGGATGATCCTAATCGTTCAATCGCTTGATCGGACAGCTCACACCACAAACAACTGCTAAGTTACAGTTACACTAGTAACTGCAATTGATCGTCACTACCCGCTCCACGGCAAACGGCAGCTGTATAAAGAGGTGCCATCGGGTATGGCTCGCCCTTCGGATCCGGGACAAAGCTATGGCTCACGAAACGACATGCGGAGCATCCTCGACTGTCGCTCAGCAGACAACGGTGTTGGGTCGGGTGCACAGGCGCAATACGGTCATTTCGCATGGAGAAAAAGACAGAGAGAAAGAGAGGAAAATGTAATTAAACGTCCTAAATTGCATGTTATGAATTGATCAATCTATGGAGTGACAAATCCAAAGATCAGCGTTTACGGTGGCAAATAATCAATTTTCTCTACGTGTAAAGGTACCACAGTTAAACAGCAATCACAGATGAGCAATAGGGCACCACAGTTAGGCCATAAACAACCATACTACAGAGGACACAAACTCAAATACCATTATATAGAGATAAATACGGTGAAAGTGCTCCGAAGACAAGGCCGGGACGGGGGCCCTGTCCCGGTGACAAAATCGAACTCCTCTGCACACAGCTTGTGGAGGAGCCCTCCACACAAAATGGAACATAGATGACGCCAGAAAACGCAGGCGAGACTTCCTCTGCACACACCACCACAACTAAACAGATGTGAATGTCTCCTCTCCCCTCCCCTCCCCTCAGCACTGTTACTGGAAACTGCTGTACAACATGGGGTTAATGGATTCTTACAGTGACCAAAATCTGGAAGCTATCCCTGCGCCTTTCACCTTTTTCGGCCTTCGGTTAATATGCATATTGGTCGGTTCGCAGGAAACTGGAGGCACCCTCTCTCACTCCATGTTTCCCATCAGGGACAAAATTTTGCAGCAATCTTGCAAAGTCTTCAGTAACCCGCATCATGGAAGTTAATAGATACAGATCGGGAACGTACCAAAGAAATCAAAATGGGAAAAAGAAGAAGAAGAAAAAAGGAAATGGAAATGGGGTTGCAAAAGTTGTGGTTTGGGCCTTTGTGGTTAGTGATCCAGCGATCTGTGGTTGGGTTACTCAGAATCCTTGGTGGGGCCTGAAGTGTCAGCTCCATTGAATGTGTCACAATTAGCCGTGATTGTTGGGATGTCTTGGTGGTTTTCTTCGCCAGAGGGAATCCGGGATCTCCCTGACCTGGCTCGGATGTTTGTACCCATAGGGAATGGTTCCTGAAAGATGTTAGAAAAGGACGAATATTAATCATATGCTTAGAACTTAGAAGCATTGCAATTTGCAAGTACAACCATACAGCAATGAGAAACCTTTCAGAGAAAATATACAAAATCTGAACTGTACAACGGACACGGGGGCCAAACAAGACTATTATGATTACCAATTATGCAGTAAACTTCACCCCATCAAGCAAGGTTCCAAATCTCACCGAGATTTCGGAAATCTTGGCTTTTGGCCTGGGCTGAGATTCCAGATCTCAGTGAGACTAAAAAAATTGAAAATTTTCAAATGCTACAGTGAATTCCGGATTTTCAGCAAGGTTTCAGTGTTTTTCACCGAAATTTTGGATTGTTTTGGCCAAGATGATCACAAATTTGACCGATTTTCATGTTTGCAGAACCGGATTTAGCACCAATTTTTTTGTGAAGAATTGTAATGCCTTTTCCGAGGAATACATGTGAAAATTTTGCAAAGAAAATACATACACAAATTTCGGTCATATTGGCAGAAATTTCGGTTTTGCCGGCTGCCAAAATAGGAATAATTGATGATTTGCCCTCGCTTACATGTGTTATTAATCATTTGCCCGATGATATCTCACTGATATGCGGGTCTTAGGGCCACATATCAGTGAAATACATGGGGCAAATGATCAATTGCACCATGAAAAAGAGGGCAAATGATCAAATCTCCTGCCAAAATACCGGATTTGAAATTTGGTTTTTCCATTTCGGCCGAAAATCCGAAATCTCGCGAAATTTTGGATTTCAGGCGCCCTCGAGATGTGGTCCGAAAACGAAATTTGTAACCTTACCATCAAGAAAGAAAATTTGAAAAGGAATTGAAGCCATACTTTTTCCTAGTCCTGAACGAATTCAAAAGGAATGGCGCTTGCTTAGTTGCAATATGTAAGAAACGGTAATCATGGTATGCATGCGAAAAATGTTTACCCCAGATGTGAAATGGGTCTTAGAGCATGGTACGTAATTTGAAACCACAGAACAAAAATAACTATATAATATTGTCCTGTTGTAATAAAGTGTACATCCAAATACAAGAGACCGTCTCTCCACAAAAATAACTTCGCCATGAAACAGCAGCATGAGTCAAATGTCAGGGGCTGTTTTACCTCCCATTTTTTTTTTGAACAAAACCTATCTATATGTTTAAATACTATCAAGGTTGTAGAAAAAGATGTCACATGATAACATTCAGTATGTAGTTGGAGAACAAGATAACACAACAGAGAACAATTAAATCCAGCAAACAAAAGATAAAAGGTAAATAAACCACAAAAAAAAAGCATACCTGATCTCCTGCATTAGGACCATCTGAATGGAACAGTATGGGGCGGCAGCGCTTGTCCTCATTCATCAAACTGGAGTTCTGGAAATGAGCAATCAGAGATGATTTTCCTTGGATTCTGGCATAAGCAAGTGATGCTACCTTCTCACTATTAAATTTCTCCCACTTTTTACCATTGAAAGTCTGCAGGAAAACAAAAGGATCAGTATACACTGTTGATATTTCATGTTGGATATGGTACAATGTTTAAAGTTGACAAGCTGCTCGTAAAATCATAAGCCAAAATAGTCATTATTGCCTTCTAACTAGCACTTGACAATCTGATAGCATCTGTCACCTGATAAAATGGAATGATATACTGAGGATTGATCATATTGATGAAAGCGTACCCAACATTGCATTTGTTCTGAAAAGTATGACACAAGATCCCCGTTAGTCATAGGCAAGACCATCTGAACAAAAATGAAGCATTTGTTGCGAAGGAAATAAATTTAGATCACCTTGAAGTCAATAGGCAAGTAAATAAAATCATAAGTCCCCTTATGATTTTCATCAATAGCAGTTAAAAGCATCTTTGAGGTGTACCTGAAATCCCAACACAATCAGAATATTAAAAAAAATAGAGAACATAAAATGCATTTGGCAAACAAACTGTAGCCTAAAATTAGGAGGTGTCGCACACATACTTGTTGGGGATATTCTTTATCATCAGTGTAGTCCGACAGTCTTCACGACGCAAAATACGCTCAATATCAAGCTCATACTGCCTTTTGTTATCAGACTGATTAGCACTTGAGTCATTCCTTCGGTTCCTCATCCGCTCACCAGGTGAATCATATGATGGAAGGGGGACCATAGGGTTCCTTCCATGGAAAATCGGACCCCTCTGCTGAGGAGATGGCGCGCCAATCTGTGCAGAAGGCCCAGTTGGGTCCATGCAATTCCCTCCGGTTTGAGAAAACAAGTTATTAAGCTCCATTGTGTGAAGATGAGGACTACCAGGAAATCTCATGCTTCCAACACTGCCATGATGAAAACTTTGTGCTTCTGTCAATTCCCCTGCATAGCCATGCCGCCTATCCCAAAGTGAAGGATTGATTGCTGGTGCAGATCCCACATGGTGATGGTGCATGGGAAGGACATTCTCAAGCATGTGTTGTGATGGTGCTCTTGGTACTCCATGCATTTGTGCAGGGGGGCGAGATGGAACGTTGTTTACAAATGATCCCGGGTTTGGCCACAGCACAGGGGAATTGGGATGATGATGGAAGTTATTTGAATTATTCCACATTAACTGGTGACCACGTAGAGGGCAGCTTCCATTTCTTGAGAACCCAAGAGCTGCAAGTGAAATAACACCAAAGCATTGAATAATTAAATAACATACAATACTTTATCTGGATTCAGAATACTCCGTACTTGAAATTGCTTTCACGATCCTGATAAACCTAACAACTTTATAATCATTTTTATTATCATGTCCTTACAGGATGGAATTGAAAGAGGGAGATAGGGTGGAATAGACAAGAAAAGCATCAACAAACAAGGCAGATTAGGATATTCAAATTTACCTCCTTCAGCACAATCAAATGAATGTCCATTGAGGTTACCAGAACCTACTTTATCGAGGTGTCTACAGTCCACCGCTTCAGCTGCCCTCAAGTTGTTATTAACGCCAACTGGTGCCATGGTGTTTAAGTTGTAAGGGGCACCATTAGTTACTCCATTGTGGACTTCAGGCAGAGAATGAGGATGGAGAGCACCCATGCCTTGAAGATTGTAATTCATATGTCCGTTCATCTGACCAAGTGAGTGGCTGAGCTCACCAAGGGTAGCCTGATTACTATGAGTTGCAGCAGATGCAATTCCAATGGGAGAGGATAAACTTTGTGGTATGGTAGAGGACAGGCCCAGAAAAGATGCCTCTCTGAATGAGCTCATCGATGTCTGAAGTCCAGAATGCATACCCTGGATACTCCCATTTTCAAGGCCAGTAGAAGTGATTGTTGCCAAATTAGTAGAACCTTGCATTCAGAATGCCCATCCAGGTCAGGAAATGCAACTATTAGAAAAACATACAATGAGATGGGGAAAAAAAACAAATAGCATACCAAATGAAATCGAAGGGCTACTTGTGCTTGAACTCCCCAGTTTGCCTACACTAAACTCTTCCTGCCCCAACTCTGGAGACATATGCCGCATCAAGCTGTTGTAAAAAACATTAAAATCAAGCTGTTGTAAAAAACATTAAAATCTTGTCAAAGCAGTGGCTACAATTAAAATATTAATTTCCCATGGTTAAAGGTTCAGACATGGGAAAGAAACAGGATAAGGGATATCACTGCATCAAAGAAGAAATGCTACTTTACCAACTTAAACGACTATCACATATTTCATATTATTCAATCTATTGCATTCAATGTAGATTGAATTCAATGTGGGCATAAAACATGAACTAGGAATTTAAAAACAAAGAAATATATAAAAAAAAACATGTTGTAATTTGCTCATAAAAGCTCATCGCACAGACAAACATCTTAAAATAATTATTTATCTATGCACTTGAAACACCAAGGAAATGTTTAGACCTCCGGGAAGAGATTTTCCAACTGAAGAAAATTAATGGGAAAAAAAACACTTGGCTTATAACATGTGTACTCCTAGGAGGTACCATCATCCAGATAAAAATTGATGTGATTAGTTGTTGATGCCTATTACCTAACATCCTACCAGTGATTAGTGAACTATTGGGTTTATAAATAAAAGGTTCACTCAAAATATGATCAATGATTGAACATGGCAAATATATATCTTAAAAAAAATGAAGAAAGTATTGACAATAAAATAATAAGAGGATCATCGTGTATGACAGGTCAAGTGACATACCGCCTAGTACCACCAAGAAGGCTGGTATCCAATTTGACTTTCTTGCCTGCAATATCGTTCATGTTTAAAGCATGCAGTGCAGATTCGGCTGCTCTGATATCATAAAATTCTATTATTTTGTGATGACCCTTTTGTGGAGTGTCCCGAATCTGCAATTAAAAAATTTTCATGTGTTATAGTTCGAGTTATAATATAGTTAGTTAAAGTAAGATTATACCTCCACGATTTCACCGTAGTCACCAAATATCTGATGGAGATCATCATTTGTTATAGTTGGGTCAACATTGAACACTACAAGAGCTCCCTGGTTAATATCCTTCTCCGAAGGATTGTCCTATGGAAAAGGTGGCAATTAGCATGTCAATTTTGTGCTCAACTTTGCCAAATATGAACGAGTATCACTGTAATTTTTGAGCCCGAGTGACAAAACAGAAAATTGCTAGCATGGCTCTATTTATTAACATTCTAGGTATTAAGAGCATCTCCAATAGTTCCCAAAACTTATTCCCAAAATCATTTTTTAGGAACAAATGAAAAAATTACCGCTCTAACAGTTACCCTATCGGAATCCTAATATCTCTGCACGCCCAAAAATTCCGGCCGAAGTGGCCAGATATTGGGCGCTCGTGTGCTTTCCCAATCACTATTTTTTGGGGGGAAATGGGAACTGTTAGAGAATGACCTTTTTTTTAAGGCCCAAAAATTTTAGGAAGCTCCCAATCCAAGATTATTGGGAGTTAGATTATAGGAAACTGTTGGAGATGCTCTAAGGCCAAAATCATGACAGCCTAAAATCAAGCCAGTAAAACAAAAGAGAAAGCATTTTGGGTTGAATTACAACTGATCAAGTGATGGTTACCTTCGGAATGGAGTAATGTATGTCAAGTTTCCTACGTCTGAGTGGCTTATTTTGAAGTGCCCTCATGGCATTTCGTGCTGACCTTATATCATAGTAAGATATCATCACAAAACCACGATGTTTACAGGCAGTGTAAAGGGTGCGGATGTCTCCATAATGCTGCCAGGAAAGAATAAACGGCTTCGAGAAATCAAATCTACTGCAACAGAATAATAAGTTGAGCAGGAAGATGGAAAGGGTATCGTACCTCAAATACGAGCTTCAATTCAGAGTCCTCAACACTGCTATTAATGTTCCGAACAAAAAGGGTTCTGGAAGGGTGTTCCCCATGTGGGTGCTCACCGTTCAATGCACCATTTAACAACCCAAGTCCATCGTTAGCTCCAACATGAAGTTGTTGCATTTTTTTATTTTCCTCAGTTTCCAGTTCCATCCCACCTCCACTGTAAAATATATCATCATCAACATCGTCCCTGTTGTTACCATGGGTTGTGTACCCAACTTCATCAAGAACACCTGATAACAGGTCATCATCATCAGGAAGAAGGTCACCAATTATGTGGGCCTCGATCTCCTCAGTCAACTCAAAAGGCTCATCATCGATATGGTTTAGATCAACCTTTTCAACTGTCTCACCAACAGGAACATTCTTGGATGTCAACCTCACTGCACAGTTACAGATTAAACCAGATAATGAGCAACAAATAGAAATAATATATTGCAGTATAATAATGTTTGAACGAGTGTTGACTGTTTCATTCTTGCACAGTTGCAAAAGAATAACAAACAGACAACAATATCAAACTAAAGTGAGTTGATTCTTTTGGCCATTGGAAAGGAACAGGGGATAAAGGAAGCAAGATTCTTACAAAAACAAGAAAGGAAAGTCAATTCATTTTTTCTAGCCTTTCATATTCGCACATGTTCTTGTACTTTTATTCCTTTCTCTTCATTCAAGAGAACAATCATTAAAGATAGCATGTCAGGAAGTGATATAATTGAAGATAGATATACCATCAGATGGCATGATTCAGCACATTTACTGATGGAGTGGATATTTCTTAAGGTCGTGGTTCATTGCTCAGTAGAATCAAGCACTCTGATGAAGTAAATGGAAATGGTAAAGAAATAAGGCTCACATTTCTTGTCAAAAATGCCCGATAGGGAGCTCGAGAAAAGCCCATTCTCATTGCTGGCCCCATTTGGATTAGTCATCCTCCCATCAGGAAATAATGCTGCCACCTTTAAAGATGAATCAGATTGGCAGCTAGTGTTTTGATCAGGTCTCCAAGGACATGGTGGAAAGTTAGCATGCCTCTCTTGATCGAACAGCTTGTGCTCAAGGCTAAATGCAGTTGTCTGGTCCCTCAGCTTATGTGGTTGTAGAAGCTCTAGTCGACCCGCGGTCTTTGTGCCAATAGGTTGAGGCTTTTCAAGTGGAGAAGATGCTACTGACTTGCTTCCTGATAACAATGGGAACCCATACAGTTTTGAGAAGCCATCATGATAATGCACAACACAAAATGCATCAATGATCATGGTGATGAAGGCTAAATAGTACACAAGCACCAAGAAAAAGAAAAGAATAATCGAAAGGGAAAAATCTTGCAGCTATCAATCACATGCGAGGATAATCCACAAGTTCCATTTGTCAAGAGTCCTTTGCAAACCCATGTGCTTACAAATCAAACTGCTGGACCTAAGTATAGAAAAAAAGAAAAAAAAAACTACTTTAAACTACAAGGAACCTTCCAATCCTTAGGTTTTGCTTGTCACACATAAAAAATGTGACTCCTTACATGCCCCAACAACATGAAAATATTACGACTACAGGCATCATAATACAAAAATGAAGAGCACAAAACTAATTCAATGTGAATTAAATCAACTCGGCACTTACCCATGTGATGAGGCAAGGACTCCGGCTTCCAAAATCCAACTTGCCTCTGCAAAGATAGATGGGCACGATAAGAACAACTAGTACGGGCCATAACCATGAATCATAATCTGGTCATCAAGAAAGACACAGCAAGTAATATTTGTTCAACCTGAAGAACTCAAACAGTTCATCATTAGCCATAGCATAAACAAAACGAAAATAGAAAGCAAAACTTCCTGAAGCAAGAACTGGAGCAATAATTTTGCAATTGTGGAGCATTACCTCTGTGGGGAGGCGAAGCTCCTCAGTGAAGGAGGACGTCGCCACGGTGGGATGGCTGTACTGGGACAGGTGGTGCCTTTGATCCATGACCTGAGATGGCATCCTGTAGGCACCCAACCGTAGAATGTGTCAGACACCAGACCTGTCAACGCCACTGGTAGCTCAATTCGATCGGATCAAAGTAAAATTGGTGTAATTTTGCTAAACTCAACCATCTTTGTGGGGCCAAACATGATCAATCAGGGCAATTCCGTGCGTAGAAATTCGGATTACAATGCAATCGAGCCAAGGGGCAGCAGAAAAGTGTGGAATTTAGTGCTTGCAAACTCCCAAGGTCAAAACTTTCGAATCAGAACAGCCAGATTTGACAAAACAGAGGGGGAATCCCACAAACTTATGCGCAAAATGGTTAATTTCCCAATAAAACAGCGCGGATGATGTGAAATTTAATGCGCCTCAGGCTCCACAAGCTCCAAAGCCCAAACACGCAAGTATCTTGTGATCAAAGAAACAACCAAAATAAAACAAAATTTCCGCACAGCCCAAGACAAATTCCCCAAAAATAAGCTCAGATCACAACAAGCAACGAAATTCCCCACAATTCAAGCATCCCCAGACCGAAACAAAACGCAGAAATAGCACAAAACAAGAAAGGCCTCACCAGATCGGCGCCTTCAGCCACCTCCTCTTCAGAGCCGAAAACTCCCCAGGAATTCGCAAGCTTCAGCGCCAGGCGGAACAGATGCCACCATGCCCCGCGACCGCCCCTCCCCGAGCTCGAAGACGGCGGCGGGATCACGCAGCCCAAACCGAGCCCCCGCAGCCCAATGCGTCGGCGGGGAGGAGAACGCACTCACGCGGCGAGAGGGGGGAGGAGGAAAAAGAAATGGAGAAAGCTACAACACCTACCAAACCCTAGAGAGACGCAACAGCAGCAGCAGCGACGACGGGCCCCGTCCGACCGCTGCCCCCCATTCCCGCCTCCTCCTGCTCCGCCTCCAAGTGGGCTCGCCGGAGTTCGCCGGAACCGGGCTCCGGCGAGGGTTCCCGGCGAGGCGGTGGTGTGGGTGGTGAGACGAAGCAGAAGCGAAGGCTCAGGGGCCAGCAACTACCTAACCAAATAGGGAGCCGAGGCCAGGCGCCTCTTTTATACCCGCACGCGGTGACCGCAAGCGCGGAGCACGGGACCGCGACACCAGGCACGGCCCGCGCCTATTCTTGCCCCTCCCTCCCCCCCTCTCTCTCTCTCTCTCTGACAGCTTTGCCGAGGCGGAAAGCGTCTCACTTGTCAGTGAGACAGAGAGTTGGAAGGCCCGGTTGTCAGCGACAGGGAGTGGTTGGGTGGGAGGTGGCCTTAAATTTGGGGGGTGGGAGTTGTGGCCTGTGGGGAGGCGATGACTGTGGGGTGAGTTGGTTAGGACAAGGCATATCCATGGGGCTTGAGTTGCTTGCGCCGAAGATATAGATCAAAATAGAAATCTGGAGTCCTAGCACACAAATTATTAGGAGTAATGACCTGTATATTTCTAAATCAATGAATTTATCACATACGCGTGAGACATTGAGTATGTGCTAAACACATTGGTGCATATAAAAAACACAACTGACATTTTGTTTAGGAGATACTGCTAAAGTTTTTTTTCCTTCTTAATATTTTTTTCCCATTCTCCCTCCCTCCCACCTGTAGAGTGATTAGAGTATGGCAAAAACGTAAGTGAGATGCATACTCGCACGGAGTTCATATGTACTCCCTCCAGTTTGATAATAGATGTCGTTTTGGACATAGTAATGGTTAAACTTCTAAAACTTTGACTATTGATATGTTTTTAAATATTTAAATTGGATATATGAAAAATATATGTGTAGATTTGTCTCGAGAAGTACTTTCATAATATTATAATTTTATTGGGTTTTATAAATATATTATAATAAAAATTAGGGATCAAAGTTGTGTTTTAAAGACCGTGTCGATGTCCAAAACGACATCTATTATCAAACTGGAGGGAGTACCATGGTTACCTCGTAATTGTTTATTGTTTTTGTTTCCAAACTTCGTGGCGGCACCATTGTATATTCGTGCAGAAAATGATAAATAAGACAACATGATAGCTGTGTCCTGCGACCATTTCCGAAATCCCCCCTCAAATGGTCATTATTAGACAATCACCTGCCGGCCGGCCGGCTACTGCAGCTAGCCAGATTTGATGGGAGACGTGAAAAAAGAAAATCACACCAATTTACCCGTGCAATTTTCAAGTTCACTAGTGCAAGCGAAAGAAGAAAAAAAACTTTATCTCTACTTAATATATAAATACGAGTTTATAACTGTTGTGCGTCCTCCTTCTCTCCCTCTATAAGAAAAATAGCTCGCCGATATATGGACCGTGGGATAAAAAGAAAATCAACTGCATCTTTTATTTTCGCCCACACCTGCTCTCCCTATCCAGGCCATTATCCACGGCAAAATATCAGGTCTGAATTGTTTTAGATCTGTCTGTGCAACCCTCTTAAAAGTTCCAAAAAATTCTGAAAAAAATCATGGATGTACATCTCAACTTACCCCATCTACGTATAAAATTTCATGATCAAATACGTCCTATGCTAGAAGTTACAAAAAAAACAAATTTTCGCTTGGAATCTTGCTACAGTAGACAGCACAAAATTTGTTTTTTTTGTAACTTCTAGCATAGGACGTATTTGATCATGAAATTTTATACGTAGATGGAGTAAGTTGAGATGTACATCCATGATTTTTTTCAGAATTTTTTGGAACTTTTTTTAGTAGGGTTGCACAGTGGTTGCACGAAAACGGTGGTTGCACCGGATATTTTGCCATTATCCACTTCTTCGTTCCCGTGATAAATAAGAATGAAATTTAAGTTTTTTTAAATATGTAACATAATTTAATTATTTAGTTGAAATACATGTTTCTAATGTAACAGACGGCCACTTTAACTAGTCTTGCACCATGTTAGCAGGAGGCCACCTCCGCAGAGGATCCTGGCCGCGCCCTTAGCGTTCGAATCACCGTCGGGCAAAACCACGGCCCACCTGACTTACCCCAGCCAGCGTGAGGAAGACGACTCCCGTCCCGTGGGGCCCGCCGCTCGCCGAGGATAAGCCCCGCCCACCCTGCACCCTGGCGCTCCGCGGCGCCGGTTGGCGCGTCTCTTTGTTTTAAACGTGGCAGCGCTCTAGTGGCCTTCTCCGTCCGGGCCCCGCAGGGCAGTGCCGAGGCGGGTAGACTACAGGCCTGTGCGAAAAAGGATGGGGTTTCCAGGGGAGGGTCACGGAGTTTGTATCGAATATTTGGAGGTCGAACCGAACGGCCGCGGTAAATCCTTCGCAGCATACACCCGAACAGCCTCGCTTTAAATGCCGGGATGCGTTGCGTGCGTGTGCATTTCTAACTCTTTACTTCTTATGTCTTAAATGAGAAGGAATGGTTTTATATCATTCGATACTATTGTTTTTGGATAAAATAAAATAGTTTAATATTTATACAGAATATTTTTAAAATTTATATTTTACTGGCTAATATGGGATGGTAACATTCAAACAACTAAACACATGAGAATTTTTTTTTCTAAATCATTCCATGCATGTACTACTTGGTACAAGTCGAGTCTAGGTTCTGTACATACATATACACATATAGGCTATGGTGTACAACATATGCGACTCTGTTACATTATTGGATGCTCGATCGATCTCCTCGAAACAATCGACGGTGACGGTGGACACCGTCCGTGTACACCATACTCAATTATGTATGGTATCAAGGTTGTTTTCATATAAAGCATGTACGGGTAGTAGTATTACCTCAGGTTCACAAAAACTTATCAGTTTGGGATACGTGTAGTCAAACTTTTGAAACTTTAGCTATCAATATATTTTTAACTATTTAGATTGGATGTATGAAAATCATATGTGCAGATTCGTCTCGAAACATACCTTCATAATATTATAAATTTTAATTATATTTTTAAAATATATTACAATAAAAAATAGTGGTTAAGTTGAATTTTGGGCAGGGGCGGAAGTAGATTT
Source organism: Rhipidocladum racemiflorum (assembly GCA_036346355.1). NCBI lineage: Eukaryota > Viridiplantae > Streptophyta > Magnoliopsida > Poales > Poaceae > Rhipidocladum > Rhipidocladum racemiflorum. The sequence goes on from CM070572.1 coordinate 26,575,549, forward strand.
ACTTACCCGGTGTCACAGGACACCGAGTAAAAAAAAATAGTGTATGTTTTTCTATATATAGTATATGTGAACCTTCTTGATTTAAATCTTGTGACACCGGGAGACAAATAACAAGTAAATGGTAACAATAATTGAAGTGGTGAACCCCGGTGATTTTTTCTCTAGTTCCGCCCCTGATTTTGGGGACCGTTTCGATGTCTAAAACGGCTATTATTTGTGACCGGACGGAGTATAAATTATGGCCCTAGCTGGGGTACATCGATAAAGCGAAGTTCAATATTGGGAATAGGCATATCTGTATCGGAGGAGAGAGAGAGTAGTTGGTTGAAATTTTAGAAATTGCTTAATAGTTATCATTTTAGATATAGTTGTGGTTAAACTTTTGGAAGTGACTTTTAATATCGTTTAAATATTTAAATTGGATACATAAAAAATCATACATTTAGACTTGTCTTGAAAAGTACTTTAGTAATATTAGAGTTTTATAAATATACTATAATAGGAATTAATTTTCAAATATATGTTTTTAGGACCTGGTCGATTTCTAAGACGATAACTATTTGTGACCGGAGTGAGTACTATCTAATGGTTCCATACTAAACGTTATTACTACATGACCTTAGAATATGGTTCACCTTAACGTTTAGACCACGAATTTCGCTACTGCGTCGGCACCGAAAATCGGTAAAAATCGCGTGAACTCAAAATTCATATTTTTTTTGGAATTTTTTTTTTCAAAAGTCATCGATTATCCTGGAAAATCGACAAGTTTGGTGAATTTTTTTTGGCGGTCGATTTTTTGGAGCGATTTTCGTCGATTTTTGATGAAAATCGAGCGATTTCTACCAATTTTCGATCGGTTTGTAACGCGTATTTTTTTTCTTCAAATTTTTAAATTTTTTTGAATTGAACCAGTTTATCAACCGGTATTTGATATCGGACCGCGACGATACGGTGAAAATCGCAAAAAATCACGCGATTTTGTTAACCCTGCCTTAGAAACAAACTCCCCAGGAGATGAGCCTACAAATTTGGTAACAGGCTCCTTAGTGCATAAGGGCTTGATACTAAATCATAATTTCCTAAACTAATACTTGCATGGGTATCACGCTAATCGTTACTGTTTTTTATAGCAACCCTGCTTTACATGTGCAGATGCAACATTGTATCCCCGCAACAAGAGTATTTCCTCACACACACTCTCTCTCTTCCCGGTGAAAGGAGACATGCATGTTAGTAGTAAATTAAAAACTGTTCATCATTGCATTGCTCTAGAAGTGAGGATTAGAGTAGTTGCTAGGAATAAAGGCATGTCATCATCCGGTTAGCTAACAAGATTGAGACATTTTATAGGTGCTGAAGACCGTCATTTGGTCGTAGATCAGTTAAAGCTTGGTGCTTTCACAAGAAGCTTACAGATGAAACAACCGGCGTATCTAAGGTTAACTAAATCGAAACTGAAAAACTGCTAAAAAAATCAAAATTTGAAAATCAAAAATATCGAGTGAAAAATCGCTCAAAAATCGTTAGAAACCGAAGGGTTAAGAATTCAATTTTTTTATAAAAAAAATAAAAAAACCGACGATTTTTACAGAAAACCGATTAGTTTTGACCACGTGCTAAACTCTGAACACACTACCGCAAGATTTTTGACACAAAACCGATCGGTTTTACGTCACGTAATTTTTTCAGAATTTTTTTATTATTTTTAATTTAACCGATTTACCCACTGGTTTTATATGTCGAACGTCGAAAATAACAAAAAAAAAAGGACCGACTTTCAACAATTTTGTGAACCTTGGGCATATCCAAGTCCCAGTTGCTCCACACATTCCTACAAACGCGCAGATTCTCATTTCTAACAAATTTCTAATAGTTGTATATCTCAGGTACTTCGTCGTCTCATATTAATAAATTTACTATTTTCTCCAATCACACTAGAGTGACGTTTGGAGATACGTGCCGTCCAACTTATTGCTTACATAATTAATCCAACCACGTGGATTCATGGTTTTACGGGGTTGCGGTCTTATCGGTTGCTAACCAAATCTGAGCCAAGCTCCCGCACAGGCGATATATCGCTTCTCAATACGTGGCTCTGCACAGGCTGAATTTTTCTGTGGGTCTACACAAACTGACGCGAGAAGTAGGCCAAACTACTCCTCCATCTTGCCTGACGTAAAACAAACAACCAGTCCATGTACGTCCGCTATCATTTCAGTTCAATTTACACCACATCTCACAACAGCATTTTCTGAATGTTGGATCAGCAAAAAGAAACATGCGGTAAGTGTTTGATTGGATGTATCAAGATGGATGGGATGAGATGGTATAAGATGGATGTGATGATCTTGGATGGGGTGGTACCGGTCGGTTCTGTACCGATCGGTTCAGCTGAATTCGTCGTATCAAACGATACAGCATCTTCAAAGAATATTTTAGGAATCTGTATCATCTCATCCGTATCAGATGGTTCCGTTCAGTCAACCAAACGCATGAATAAGATTAAATCCTGTACAAAACGGTCCAACCTGATACAGTGAACCAAGCGCACCCTAATTTCTTTTCCCTGTTTCATACACTTCTCCCTTGTCCGTCTGTTTTGATTCAAAAAGCATGCAGCCTTTTCCTCTGAGAAAAAGATTAGCACAGTACACGAGCTTGAGATGCTCTGGCGAGCATATCATGTCATGGTCGGCCAAGGGGGGAGCCACACAGCAGGCATCAACAGGGGAAATTAGGGACCCAATTTCTTCTGCTGCGATGCAAGCCCTGCCAGCAGAAAGGCTGCAACAAAAAATGAGTACCACATATCAACTGCTAGTACAAAAATATATAAAAACATGGATGAAAACCAGTGCAGGAATCTGGGCTAGCAGTTGCAGTCTAGCAGTGTCAGGTTGCATAGTAATTTCCTTGCCTCCCCCATGGGGCAGCCTCAGGTTTTTGTTCTTTGCTTCTTTGTGACCTACTGTTGAAAAAGGCATCTGACACCACATCTTCTCTCTCTCTCTCTGTGTCCTGAAAGTATTAACATGTCCACATATATATCTGCATCTTTATCTCTCTCCTTTTGTCCATCATTGGGCATGGGCATGGGCATGGGCATGGGCATGGGCATGGACATGGGCATGAGCCGGCCCCACATGAACCTATAGAATATACTACTCTCTTTTAAAGCTAGAGAACAATGCCACCTTAGCATTTTCGTAAGGAAGGTTCTCCGGAAAATTCAAAACTATATTTAGATTCTTCCGCTGATAATTTTGAAAAAAGATCTGTAGTTCTATATATTCACAAATGGGTCCTCTATCATTTTTTTGCAATCGCAGATAGGTCATTCCACTATTTTTCCCAAAAAAAAATTCCAAAAACTATTTCCTCCAAAAAAACGTGTTTCCACAAATTCACGGATAGGTGCACCGTTTTTTTTCACAAGAAAACCCGTGGTTATGCAAATTCACGACGACTCATAGCCAACCAATTTTTATATATAAAAAACACCACCGTATGTAAATTCGTCGATGGCTCTTATCCAACCAAAATTTTAAAAAACATCACCAAGAAAACTGAAATTATATTTTTTTTCTTTCGCAAATTTACGAAAAAGTCTATCGCTATTTTTTTTTTTGCAAAGGATTCCGTCCTTATAGAAAGTTGCCAATATGTCCTAACCAGCTAATTTTTAAAAGAACACTCCTGATAAAACTGAAATTACATTTTCAACGACAAGAACATCGAATCAAATTTCACGCGACATCGCACGCGGACTCAACCTTGTAAAGATCAAAGATGCTACTATCCACAGCTCTTGTTGGTGTCACACCGTCACTTGCACGGATTTCTTAAGATTATCCCTACCATCACATTATTCATTGTCACGCCATCCTACCTAGTTGGACCAACAAATATGGATTAACAGTTGCAAAAAAGAAGAAGAAGGTATAGATATGATCAGAAGAAAAGAAAGCAGAAGAAAACATTTGATTAATTGAGAATGTAGTGACCTTGACATGTAATTTTCCTTCACATTTCCGAGCACATGCCTCATCAGGTCAGCAGAGATAATTAAATAAATAAACAACATTCTTCCAGCTTGTTTATCATGTCATGTTAGGATGGAGTTAGTTGAAGGAGAATAAAGGGCAGGAAAAGCATGTCTTTCCCCTGGGTCGTCAATCTCTTGAAAATTCCTTCTCTTTTAAAATACTACTCGTAGTACTCACCTGTGACTTGTCAGGTAATGTGTTGGATGTAGTTAGCTATTCACATGGTACTCCCATTGCTACCATGATATTCAGAGCTCATACTCAATCAAGTGAGCATGCAACATATTATGTAATATATTGGTAATAGATAAGAGCTGCACAAACATTTATAAAGTAGAAAAGAGGTGTGTTTTGACTGTTTTCTTGAGGTGCTAGGTTGACTTTAGAGGCTGGAGGTGATACTGACATGGAGTCTAACGCCGAAGGCGGAAATTTTTCGCCATCCATACAGGAATTGAACTGTTTTTCTGTGAAATTTCAACAAAATTTCTAAGTATGACCTAACTGGTTTACTTGGCTAGTGGGATTGGGAAAGGAGATAAAGTCTCAACATTTAATTGGGGTTGCCGTTTTATATTGGTTTCTTTGGCTATGTTAAAATGATGTTGTCTTTGATAAAATAAATAAATGTCTAATCCGTTACAGGTTATTTATATGTGCATCAATTGGTTGCACTTATGGTCAGTAATGCAGCGTCAAGAGGCTCGGGAGACGATATCAACAGCATACAGTTGTCTATATGCCGCGTCTAGAGACCTCTTTGTTGGGAACAGCTGGAGATTTCAAATAAGACTGTGCGTAGCTTGAGCGTTTTTTATCTCCTTTATTTACTTGTTGCAACAGTTGCTCTTTCTCAACTTCTAAGTTTGATTTCCTTGACATCCTTTTTAGCTGTAATTTTGAACTCTGTAATAATTATTTAGCTGTGTGCATCTCAGTAGGCAGAGGCCGAAAAATTAATATATTTTTCCATTATTTTTAAATTGTTGGTACAAAGATAGATGTGTGTGTATATATGTATGTGCATACAGTAACCAAACATTTTTAATTTGCTGCATAAATTACACTAGACTCTGGTGGTACTTTGCAGGTGGAGCAAGGAGACGAAGGAGGGGGGAAAACGCTTTTTTTTCTTTCTTTCTTATTTCGCTATGAGCAAGCAGCATTTGCGTGAAAGTGAAATGCTTTTGGCATGACCTAACTAGCTCCTGCCGTTGCGCTCGGATTATATGGAAGCGTCTTAAGCGGGTAAGCCAGCTCTGTCAACAACTCTGTCAACCTGGAGATGGATCAGGTTGGAAAAGAGGAACAAAAGGAGTGCAAGTTTTGTATTGTACTGTATTGTTTTGTTCATCGATCCGTGGCTTAAGAAGTACTACTCGATCGGGGTTGGACTCGCCTGCAAGTTTAGCATTTCGTGCGGATTAATCCAAGCCAACCGGGCCTTAAGATATTGCACGCGTTGCCGTACTTGGAGGTATACGTATCAGCGATCGATCCATATATGCATGTGTGATCTAGTACAATGAATCTGATACATTTATGGATACTACCTGCGTTGCAACGGATCCTAAATAGATGATGACACCATAAATTCTAAACTCTTAAAAACAAAAAAACAAGAATTTGAAACTTGAGCTATCACTTATTTGAGATTCGTTACTAAAGAATCACTGAACAAAAAAACTTGAAAGACTGGCGTACTACAGTGACTCACCTACTGGGCCTTAGGCCGCTACTGTTCTGGCCCAAGAACAATCTGGTAGACTCACCATCAGCACCAACTCATCTCTACTATTCTAAAGCAGCACTTGGTGGCAGTGGTCTGTTCTTCCTACGTCATTAATTGCCGCTTAATTGCTCTACTTAATTGCCCTGCTTAATTGCCCTGCTTAATTGCCCTACGCAAGAAATGAAGCGTTGCTTTAATTAGCCAGCTTTCGCAATAAACGAAACGTTAAAGATAGATGTTTGATCTTGTGAAATTTTTTTTTTTATTTTTTAATCTTTATTTTTCGTTATCAATTTTGTTTTTCGTAGCAACGCACGGGCATGTAACTAGTTCTTATAATAGTTAAGATTATAAACATACATACTAAAGTCGGTGAACGGTAATGTCATGGTTTGAGCTAACCGTGACAGTTCAGAGAAGCAGGAATTTCATATGAATTTTGCAAGATCAGTTTCATAGGAAACAACCCAGTCGCTCCAAACGAAGCCTCGGGTTGTTGATGTCAAAATTTCTTCGAACAAGCTAGCAGTACTTTTTAAGGCCTCGTTTTTGCGTGATGTTATAATTCCTAAACCAACTGATCACAGGAGGAAATAAAATGTAGATTCGCAATTGTTCAAGCAAATACGCGGCAGCTAAATATAGTGCCACTATACACACATTATCCTGGTCAAATACTTTCAGCAACCAATCTCCATCAATTAATTGTACATAAATTGTTTATTGCAACCGGACCAGGTTTGATTTGCACAGTTATTACAAATAATGAAGAAAAAAAACAAGAATCGTGTTTGATTTGAGGAATTGAACTGAGCATCTGTGTTGGTGGGCACGATGATGACAAATCTCATAGCACGACACAACAACCATTCGGGCGGGGAAAAATTGATAAAATGCCACTCTCCAGAAGTGGCTTCGCTAAAAATGCCACTCCGCTGTCGTTGACAGGTGGAACCATCTGTGTGTATGACAGTGGGCTAGAGTGGCATTTTAGCGATGCCACTTCTTGAGAGTGGTATATGCGCTAATGGCCCGGCGGGCGGGGCATGGATCTTCTCGCCACTATTAAGAAGACCTGATCACATCAGGCTTGGGGAAAAAAAATACAAGCAATGCTTCTCTGAATACAAGTTACACAAATCTTAAAGCAAGCGAATAGACAAGTAATCACTATCTACTCTCCATTTGTGCTTTAATATTTGTACAATTTATTTAAAAAGAAACATAGAAGCACATTTCAAAAAATACAGAAAGACGAACATTGCATAGTCGTGCAGGCGTTGTAGCACGAGGAGCACGCTCAATTTGCTCGTGTTCGAGCGCTGCTCGACGCGGGTGTGTGCGGAGTCGAGTGCGAGTACGTGGGTGTGTGCGTGTGTGTGTGGGTGGATACGCGTTTTTTAGTTCAGTTGTTGTCCTTCTTTAATGAATACTAGAGTTTCTAACCAATTTTTTTTAAAAAAAAAATTCTGATGACCCAAATCCAATTGTTTTTGGGAAAATGCTGTGCACACGACGCTTTTTTGTTGTACAGTTCTCTTCTTTATTTCCTTCTTTTCTCCCCACTGCGAACAGGAATTTGTTTCGAAAAGAACTAACAGGGACGCCCACTCCTCTGTTTTAATCACGACTACCTCTTCCAATCGCGATTAAGGGATTCAAAATTGATAATCTGAAGAACGTTGCTGCTACACCACCTGTGAGCAAAATCCTTTCAAAAAAATTAGCCCAAGGGTTAATTCACTTGGAAAATGGGCACCGCCGCTTGGACCCGCCGAGTCCGAGATTCTCGCGTGGAAGGCTCATGCCCGTCCCTAGAACTTAGAGGTGGGAGGTTGGCCGTGGCGTGCCGGCACATCATAGGTCTAATGGGTTTCGGGCCACGGTTTGTCGTGCTTGTTCGGTACGGCCACCTCATTGTGCCATGCTGCGTCGGTCCGACTCGTCATCGACGAGGCCCAGGCACGGTCTAAGGCATGCCGTGTTACCACCGTGCCTTGCCGGCCCAGACATTGTCCAGTTGGAAGTATGTTGGGTCGAGAATACGACTAGAGGGGGTGAATAGGCGTTTTAAAAATCTTCCCTAACGAGATATGCTCTAATCAATCTTATGCCAAAATCTAAACAATATGCGGAAGTGAATAACTACAATTTTAACAATTAAGGCCTAAAACAACTGGACTCACTAGTGTACTAACTAATTAAGTCTCTAAGCAAGAATTGCTATACTAATCAAGCAAGCAAGAATAAATAATTCTAGAACATAATCAAGCAATTGAAAATAATGATATAACTAGGCTCAGTCACTCCAAATGAAGCCTCAGGTTGTTGATGTCAAAATTTCTTCAAACAAGGTAGCAGTACTTAAGGCCTCGTTTTTGCATGATGTTATAATTCCTAAATCAACTGATCACAGGAGGAAATAAAATGTAGATTCGCAATTGTTGAAGCAAATACGCGGCAGCTAAATATAGTGCCACTATACACACATTATATATCCTGGTCAAATACTTTCAGCAACCAATCTCCATCAATTAATTGTACATAAATTGTTTATTGCAACCGGACCAGGTTTGATTTGCACAATTATTACAAATAATGAAGAAAAAACAAGAATCATGTTTGATTTGAGGAATTAAACTGAGTATCTGTGTTGATGAGCACGATGATGACAAATCTCATAGCACGACACAGCAACCATTCCGGCGGGGCATGGATCTTCTTGCCACTATTAAAGATAATTGCGAATGTGCATCTTGGCCAATAAAAAATAGAATGGTCAGATCATACACAAATGAAAATTCTTCTAAGAGCCAACACAAATGAGAAATTAGATTCGTTTATTACCAAAACTTACATGCTGATTACTCAAAATGCATGGTAGAAAAAAGAAGAAGACACGATCAGATCAGGCTTGGGAAACAAATACGAGCAATACTTCTATGTTTTTCCTCTTAATATAAGATGTACAAATCTTAAAGCAAGCAACTGGATAAGTAGTCAGTATCTACCCTTCATTCATGCTTTAATATTTGTGCAACTTTAAATAAAACATAGAAACACATCTCAAAAAATACATAAAGGCGAATATTGTATAGTCGTGCGGGTCGAGCTTTCCTCGGTTGGTTGAAGCGCACGGAGCGCGCTCAATCTGCTCGTGTTCGAGCGCTGCTCGACGCGGGTGTGCACGTAGTCGAGCGTGAGCACATGGGTATGTGGGTGTGGGTGAGTGGATGGTGTGTTTATAGTTCAGCTGTGCCATAGCTTCTAACTATTTTTTTATATAAAAAAAAGTTATGATGACCTGTAAGCAAAATCCTTTGAGAAAAATTGGCCTAAGAACTAATTCACTTGGAAAATGGGCTCCGTCGCATGGATCTCGTCGAGTCTGAGATTCACGCATGGAAGGTTCACGTCCGTTCCTAGAACTAGAGGTGGGATGTTGGCCATGGCGTGTCGGCATGGCATAGGTGTAATGGGCTTTGGGCCACGGTTTGCCGTGCTTGTTCGGTATGGCCACCTCGTTGTGCCATCTCGCGCCGGTCTGACTCGTCAATGGCGAGGCCCAGGCATGATCCAGGGCATGCCGTGCTGTCACCGTGCCGACCCAGTCATTATCCAGTTGGAAGTATAGAGTTGTAGACGCCGTTGATTCATCTCCGTGGACGGCACCAAAGATAAGGAGCGAGCGTAGATGTCGACGAGAATTTGGTGCACATAATTATTTGAGATAAAAGAACTAAATTTTATTTATTCATTAGGTACAGACACAAAAATTATTGTCTCGTTAAAAACCTTACGCTTCAAAGTGGGGTTCTCCGGTAAGAAAAAGCAACAGTAGTAACATGCATACATACTACCTACTCCCCAAAGTCGAGATCGTTTACGCGTTCCAGCCTTCCAAGCCAGCGTACGTCTAATGTGGTGGTGTTGATGGCCGTGTGGGGGAAGTGGGATGACGACCGTACATGGCATCACGAGTGCGCTTAACGAGTGGCGCATTGGAGCGTCGGCTTAGTAAGCACAATTAATATTGATGGGCATGTACTATTCAGTCTCTATTCTACACCTTTGGGCGTCTCTGTTGTCTCCTATTTCTCTGCATGCAAGGAGCCACAGCATGCCATAGTGTCACGGCAACACGCCCGATCGTATGTTGTGCCTGCTTCGAGGCCATCGGGCCTGTTTCATGCCTTGTCATTCATTGTGCCCGACCACGACCTCGCGGTCTGTCATTCATACCGTACCGGCCCGACCCACGTACATACGTGACGTACTGTGCTTCGATTGTACTGTGCCACAGGCCAGTCAAGAAAAAATCCGACCTAGTGTCGAGATATACCTCAAACTATGATGTTTCCTAGCTAGAGGTGAAAACGGGTCGAATACGGGCGGATATTGCTCTTTCCGTGTCCTAACCCATATTTTTTCCAAGATACAGATACGAATCCGGGTTATTCGGGATACGAATACGGGACGGATATGCGATGGATTTGGATCAGAAACTGATAAAGATATACGGATAATGCACACATATATAGAGTAATATATGTTGAATTAAAACTATATGAGTATATGGCTATAGTAACAAATTATATACAATCAAACTCAATAGGCATCGTAGAAAGAATATACTACTTGAGGATCAATATAACCAATTAATTGTTAATATAAATAGGTTGCCATGGGAAAATATGGTGAAAATGAGAAGGGTCTTATTGATATCCAAATTTATCTGAATAGAAAAAAATCTGAATATCCAATCCGGATATCCAAATAGGAAAAATCCGGATATCCGAATAGGAAAAATCCGGATATACGGATCCAGTCCCATATTTACCGGATATTGGATGCTCCGGATCCGATCCCGAATCCGGATTCAAGTATCCGGATCCGATCTCAAATCCGACTGGATAGTCAAACTCAGTTCCGAATCTGATCCTAGATCGGGCAGGAGATATCCGACCCATTTTCATCCCTAGTGCAGGCTGCGCTATATTGCTGCGGTGGTAGGGACACAAACAAGAAAGGAGACTTGCTCGAAAGGAGACTTGTCATATGGCTATCGTACGAGTAAAAAATGTATGTGTAGCAGGGATGTTGTTTGTTCCTCCGCTCCGTCCAAGTCTACGTGGTTTATTTATTACTAGGTAGAATGTGCGGTGGACGCCGCACCGTGTAAAATTTGCTCGTATTTTTTCTAAAAAAAAGGCTGCAGGAGGGTTTTTTTTAACATTTTTTCGGAGCGATCTCAAACAAATTGGATGGGTAGTAGCCGTTTACGAATTTGCGTCACCATGGGTTCATTTTTTTTAGAGTGATCTCTAAAAAATGGGATGGGTAGGAGTCATCTACGAATTTGCACAATCACGGGTTCATTTTTTCTGCAAAAAATAACCTAAACGTAATTTTCGGAGGACCTACATTTTTTTTTGAAAAATAACCGACGTAAAGAACTAAACGCAATTTAATTTTTTCGAAGGGACTTTTTGCAAAGAGGGCAACGTGGTCGGCTGGCTGCTCCGTAAATCTTTCGGACATAGATATATTTTATCTGGAAAAACGGAGAAATGATCTTCTTTTGCCTAGTTTAGCAGTTTGCACGTTCACTAGTGAGTAATACATGTTTCGAAAAATACTATAGATCGAGTTGTAAAAAAAAACTATTGAGATACAGTTGCACACATATATCTCTTATTCCGAAAAATATTAGAAATCGAGTTACAAAAAAAATATAAAGATAGAGTTGAACACATATTATTATACGGTCAACCTTCTTTTGTCGAGTTTAACACTATATGGGTTAACCGGGTAATAATATATATTCCAAAAAATATTAGAGATGCCAACTTTCTGTTGTTGAGTTTAACACTCTATGCGTTCACCGAGTAATAATACATGTTTCGAAAAATATTAGAGATCGAGTTGGGGGAAAAAAAGTCTAGAGATTAGAGAACGAGTTGAAAAAAGTCTAGAGATAGAGCTGTACATATATTTCTTTTGATAAAAATATTTTTTTTCGGGAAAAATGGAGAAAGGACCTGGACGTAAGGGACGGGGACCTATTTGTTATTTTTTTGGACCTGACCACTATCCTGAAAAATTAGAGGGACCTAAACGGGAGTTTTTTTTCGTAAAGTAACAAATCGAGGGACCTAAACGCTATTTGGAATCATTTTTCTTACACTCACAAAAAATTACAAAGGACTTTTTTGTAATTTGCAGGGATCTATCCGTAATTTAAAGAACGCGAAAGCTTTTTTGCACAATGGGCTAGCGCCACGTGGAGTGGCTGGCCGAGCGGCAATCCTTCGACGCATAAGAGGTTTATTATTAGCACATAAATTAAAAAGATATTAAATAACTAGATTATTTTTAATTATTATCACTAAGCACTCTATTCAATACATATGTGTAGAGAATATAATGTAAAGATGGATATTTATTAGAGGTACAAAGGGAATATCACACTAATTTTGTATTAGAATATGAAAACATGCTCTATAATTATAGAAAAGACAATTATAAAATACATCTTATAAATTTGGACGGATATAGTAACTTTCTACGGTGCAATAATTCAATATAGACCCTTCATTCTTAATCCAATAGATTAGATTATCTAGTATTTATTTATACTTACTGTGACACAGTATGTAGTAGAAATGTTCTCAATAAATCATTAGTATTTGATTTTTTCTACTATCATATACTATAATACATCCTGAAAATTCTAGTTGTTTCTTTTGGTCAAATCTACTTGTCAGCGACCAATATTATCGGTAATAGTCGCACAATCTATTAATGATGATCCCAACCACTTTATCCTCCCAATCAGAGAGGATGGAAAAGGAGAAGATCTCGGCTGTGGCAGTGGCAAAGTGACAAACCAACAACCAACACTATGCACACTATCTATCTGCATCTAATCCTCTCACCCGGTTACACTAATCTTGCCTTAAATACATGTCCAATGCCAGTTAGGCACTTGTGCTCTCACCACTTTTTTTAAATAAAGCAGGGCTTTGTGGGGGCATTGCCAGACCAAAGAATCCCTTCAACTAATTAGGGTATATGTATAACAAGATCACTTTAGCTTATTATCAGTATATACACATCAGTTTTGTTCTATGTAGAAGAGTGGGAAAAGAGAAAAGAGTTAAGGTCTGTTTGGCAACAAGGTTTTTTCATAATTTCGAGACAAAACCATGGTTTTGAAGAAAAACTCCGTTTTAGAAACCAAGAGGTGTTTGGTAGCCCTTCAAAAAACTCTGTTTTAAAAACCATGGTTTTCACAAAACCATAGTTTGTTCTCTGTTTTGGAAACTTTAATCTTGGGCAAAATTTTCTGAGCAATGGCGCCAAAACAACTCAAAAACTTTGTAGCCAAACAGTTGGGAGTTCCAAGAAAAACCATAGTTTCAATGGGGTTTGGTAAAACCATATTTTTTATGCCACGACAATTCCCAAACCATGGTTTTGCAAAACTATGATTTTGCAAAATCTTGTTGCCAAACAGGCCCTTAATTTTCATGCAAGAGTCAGCATTGCACGGGAAACAAGATAGATTAGTTATGTACAAGAAAAAAGCAATAGTTATTGCACAACATATAGAGACAACTTTTAGAGATAGTTATTGTACAAGCTGACTTTATTGCTTACTCTAGATGATATAGATGAGAGATGAAGTAAATAGTAGATTTTATTATTATACTTGCTCTTAGTAGCTCGAGGTTGAAGCCTGAAAGTAAGGAAGAAAGATCCTTGGTGTACACTTGTCCAAGGTTTCAGAACAGGAATGGAGTTGCTGCCATTGTTGTCGATGTGAGTTGCTTGCAAGTAATGAGATTGATAAGGCTTAATAAGGGTAGTTTGATCTCGAGTTGTGTAATCTCTAAAGAAATCTTTATTATTCACCGGTGGTGCATTCTAGTCAGGTATGGGTTACCTGCGAATAAAATTGAGTGGTTGTGAAGGATTAAAATAATGATTAGAGGAGGTGAATGATCCTAAATAAAAAAATTTCACCTACTGGACAAGTTTATGCCAACAAAAAACCAAAGAAGGTAGCACATGAGTGAAATCCAGGATTTCAAATCGAAGGCGGCACTACCGATCTTTGAGGGCAGTAGTACCGGATCAGCGGTAGCTGTGGTACTACCGCTCTTAGGGGCGGTAGTGCTGGCTAAGTCTAGCAGATGAAAAACAATATGAGTTTTGGAATAAAAAAATAATGACGGTATTAATCTATTGAACCAAAACTCGTGAAACTTGGTAGGCACCTCCTTATGGATGTTAAGAACCTATTACAACCTTCAATCACAAGGATTGAAGTTAAAGTTTTGACCTTTAACCAATCAAAGAAAGAGTGCACCAAGAATCAAAATATTGGTCTTGGACTTGCTCGTGGGGTTTTGATAATCAAAATGATCTTGGACCACCTTCCACATGTCAAAGCAAGCAAGAATTCAAGAGAAAAACTCCAAGAACACAATCTATAAAAATTTATCTAAGAATTAGCAAAAGTTGGTTCTAGAGAGAAACAAGAGAGGCATTGCTTAGGTGATTGGGATATGATCTTAGAAGATTCATTCATCAATCACTCATCCTTAGCACAAAATCTACAAGCATTTGAAGGAGGGTAAGCACATCCAAATGGGCGAAATTTAAATTGCAGAATGTAAGGACATAATGTAAATGAGGAATTTAAATTCAGAAGTAATGAAAATAAATTTTTATTTGTTTGGATGAAGTTTTACAAAGCCTCACAATAAGATGGGTAAAACTCAAAGGAACACCAAAACATCCAAGAGGAGAGACACACCTCTCTCCATCTATTTATAGCATAAGAGAGTCAATCTCCACCCTTGATAACCTTCTTGGCCCTCAAGAAATCTCATCAAGGGTTGAGACACACTCCCTCTCTTATACATGGGCTAACCCGCAACCCAATAGCGTAACGAGTTTTGCACACTTCTCAAATCGAGCTAACTTGGCCGCTACTCCATCCTCTAGACTACAATCCAACGACTCTTCTTGATCCGAAAAGCTCCGAGATAGCATCCCAGTCGTTCCCTTGCCTCCATGGCTTGCAGCGACTACGTCTCTGGTCATCATCCGGCGATCCCCGACCGTCTGGACCTCCGACACACCTCATCTAGTCCCGATCATCCTCCTCCTCACCATGACCTCACGCCATCATCCTGCAGCCATCAAAAACAAGAAAACCTATCACATAGCATTGTTCAATAATTTATGCATATTAATCCATCACATGAAGAATATTGCATTTATTTTAGATCATGTCTCGCAGTAAAAGTCGGGAGTACCACCCATTTGGGATCTGTAGTACTGCACGATCGGCACTATCGCTCCTCAGAGGCCGGTTGTGCCGCTTGCGCTAAAGTCCGTGCGAGAACACCTCTCTAAAAAATAACTACCACCGTTGTACGACCAGTAGCTCCGACAGGCCGGCACTACCGCCATCACAGGCCGATGTGCCGCCCTACATTGACTGCACCACAAATTATTTCATTTTCCAAATCTAATTAAATCCAAACTCAAATCTAAGCAAAATCTAACTCAAATAAAGTCAAATACTTATTACATATATAGATAGACCTTCGTATGGTCTTTCAAGTTGGATAAAATTTCCATTAAAAGAAGTGTTTTTCCAGACAAGAAATGTATTTTTGAAAGTTTTCGTGCATGACATGACATAAGCCTCAAGTTGGTGACCACCATTTCTTGACCTCTGTTAAAGTTATGGTTTAATTGGTGCTTGGTGGTGTAGTACAGTGAGCAAGATGGTTATCAGGATCAGAGAGAATTTTTCTCTCTCTCCTTTTTAAGAATACTGGGCCAGAGAGATATGTGCTAATGGTTTTTCAGGAAGGATCACGCGTCGCGAGTGACTTACAAGCCACGACAACTCCAAACATAGCATGTTCTTAATAAGGAAAAGTTGTGCAGCGTGGTGCAACTAATGGCAATTACTCTCATAAACATGCCGCATTTTTCTTAATCCTATAGTACATGAATGCAGTTAGCACCAAATACCAGCACAGAAAGCATATAGACGAAAATATTCGTATAAACTCCCAATTTGTGAACACTAGACCCCATCTTCATATCCATCCACGACCATGCGTGACTGGGCAGTACAGCAGCACCGACCAAGTGTCGTCTTATCAGAGCATTCTAGGGCACAAATATACATCCAACCCACCAATTCAAGCACATGCTCCACTCCAACATGATTTTCCTCTTCTACTTCTTCTGCATCGATCATATAGTAGCCTGGTTACGATCCAAAACACACACCAAAAAAAAAAAGGCAGAGAGGATGTATATATACATACACATGCTTAATTAATTTCGTCCGGCGCATGCATAATTTGAACGAATGATTCGCTGAATTATTGCTAATGTATTTGCAGGGATTAGTAGTAGTAGTAGTACATCACTACTCACATGTAATACCTACCACTCCATTTGTTAACTATGCTATTAATGTGGTCAATTAAGGTAGAGCGCGTCCATGATATGATGATGGCCATGGGAGTTGGGAGACAAGGGACGGACGTCGCACAGGTGCAACAGTAGAGTTGGTTAACTGAAGCTTTCCATTTGTACTGCGCCGATCCTCCAAAAGCGTTCAACTTGTCACCGAGCACTGTTAGAGTGTCAATGCCGACTTCTCGTACTGTTCTTTTTTTCAATATTTAATTGATCATATAGAAAAGAGAGCACTGCAGGATATGTACGTATATCCTTCACACAAACCGGCCAGTGAACAGTATGGGCGATGGTATATAATAGGTGTGGCTTTTATGAGTGTCCCGTGTAATTTTTTTTTTAAAAAAAAAAATCAAAATCTATATTACCTTTGAAAATCTTGGCGAGATCTCAGCGGTTTCGGCCGAAACCTCGGTAATTTTTACCTGATTTTTATTTTTGTGGGCCGGATTAGATTGGATTTTAAGGTCAAGACCATCCACAAAAAGTTCAAATTTTCTTGACATGTTTCTGATCATTTTTTGGTCGGTTCAATTTGACCGAAATCTCGAAAATTTCGGTCGAAATCTCAAAAATCCCTGTTGAAAAATAACCGTATTTGAAATTTGTCCTTTGGATTTCATCTGAATTTTATTTAAAATTCCGAGATCTCACTTATATTTCGAATTTTGATCGCCTTTAATATATACACCGAAAACAAAATTTAAAACCCAGACGGGCAGAAGATGACAAAGGAGATGGGGTGGTCATGCAGTTGCGCTGACGTGCAAGTGGTCGCGTGCTAGCTACGCTCTAAATTGAAATGATGTATATCCCGGGCTGTGAGCGTGTTTGCGAACATGCAGAGAGTATAGTAGCCCACTCCAGTGCGCGTATGGATCCACGTCTAGTCTTCCACTGGCGCAGTGGTTCCCGCCATTTTTTCGAGTGGACCCCCCATCATTACGACAAGGAACAAAAAGTAAAAAAGAAAAGCCACCGTTTAAAAAAAGCTCGTCTTTCCTCTCTCCTCTCTCTAGTATCTACTATCTAGCTTTAAAGAAACAGATATGGTCATGTTGCGCCGTAGACCGGATCTACCTTTAGGAGCCTGTTTAATTTGTGCTGTATGGGAATCGATCAACCAAATATACATGGCCAATGCACCATTGAGATCAAATGGCATCTCAACTGATCAAGACATCTCATTCTGCAATGAGGAGAGAGGTATTTATTTGTACTCGTAATTTCGGGTTTTAATTTATACCCAGTTTCCTTAGCTTGTTTGGATGAGGGTGCTGGACCAGTATTTAATTTAAATTTGAATTAAATTTCAAGCAAGAGAGGTGCTTCTATGCTCTTCTTTTTAAAAGTTGCACAGCAATTAAAACATGAATGAAAGGTAGATGGTGATTACTTACCTCTTCGTTTGCTTCAAGATTTGTGCAACTTGTACTACAAGGAAAAGCACAGAAGCACTGCTCAGCAAGCAAATCCCTCTCTTAGAATAGTCTGCAATCGCAGGTTTAATCATCACCTCGATAAAAACAAATGACAGGCTTTGTAGATTCATCACAAGTCTGACATGTAGCACCATATCTTCAGTTATCATATTAGCACCTAATTAGACATTAGCATTAGATATATTGCCTTCTATATCGTACACTACAACAATAGGAAAAAGAATAGATGACTAGTAGTAACTTAAAGGTGAGAACTAGGACCACCTTACAAATTGTTTAATCTAACCCATTACCATTGGCCAATGGCTCTTTAATCATAGGCACACGAGGCACACAGAGAAGCTAAAAAAACCATCGTTACTGACGTAATCCGTTGTTTTTTATGGAAGCTCATGTAAACAGTTACTTCCACCATTTCACAATGTTTGTTCACTAATTACCATTTGCACGGATTATGGAAGTACTAAATCTAAAAAATATACTTAACTTTGACCAGTAATGTCTATTACAATATATTTGAAAATCCAATAAAATTATAATATTATGGAAGTACGTTTCGAGATGATCTACACATATGATTCTCATGCATCCAATTTAAATATTTAAAAGATATTGATAGCTAATGTTTCAAAGTTTGACTATACGTATCCCAAACCGACAAGTTTTTATGAATCAGAGGGAATACTTAGTGAGAAATGACCATTCATACATCTGTTACTCCCTCGGTCAAAGTTTATAAGTTGTATTTCTTCTTGGCACATAGACCAAGAAGATATTGAAAATGACTAGATTGCCCCTAATTATTATTACAAAGCATTATATTCAATGCATGCATGCAGAGAATATAAAGTAGAGATGGATATTTATTAGAGGTGTAGATGGAGCATTACACTAATTTTATATTGAAATACGAAATACATCCTATATTTGTGAACAAGATCATTAAAAAAATAGATCTTACAAAATTGAACTAATGGAGTAAATGATATACTACAACCACTTAACCCTCTTGCAAAATATTTAAGTAGGGGGTAGAGAGACGAAAAATTATACTGTCTCCGGTGATAATACTTATCATTTTGGACATCGATACGGTCTTCAAAACATAGTTTGACTACTAGTTTCTATTATAATATATTTGTAAAAGCAAATAAAATTATAATATTATGATAGTACTTTTCAAGACAAATCTAAACATATGATTTTCATGTATGTAATTTAAATAGTTAAAAAATTGATAATCAAAGTTTTTAAAATTTAACTACATCTATATCTAAAACGATAACTTTTTATGACCAGAGAAAGTAATAACTACACTTTAGACTCTTTTGTGTGTGTGTGTCTATATATATATATATATATATATATATATATATATATATATATATATATATATATATATATATATATATATTAAAATGGATACTCTCATAACCGTAGACAAAATTAGTAAAATGGAGGAGCAGTCAACAGAACAGGTCTAGTAGATCAGCACTCTAGTATCACTACCATTAAGTTAAGCAATGATAGGATGAGACAAGATCTGCTCATCTTTTCAAGGGAAACGAGCCATGCACGTATGGCAGCGACTGATCAGATTGCTGCTAGTACTAACATGGAGGAATGATCGGGCGGCTCTGCTGCCTTTTCTTTTTCTTAATTCCTCGTCCAATCATTGTCCGGTCAGAATCTTACATTACACCTGTGGTAGTACGCACACCAAAAGATTAAATCTTTGTGAAAGTGCTCTTTGGTGTGGAGCTGATGACGACGATGATGAGCTCTAAATATCTGGCAGATGCTTCGTCAGCGCCGTCGCGTTAGCTGCATACTCCTCCTGTGCTGCTGCTGCTGCTACCTGATCCGTTGACCCCATCTCCTTTTCCATTTTCACTAGCTGCAGGCTGCAGCCCGCAGCCGATCTGGTCAAGATAATTTACAACGCACTGGTGGAGAGACTATCGAACACGTATATACATCCAATCTAGCTAGCTCTAATTAAATTAAAGCGTACGTGCACAAGTTTGAGAAACATGCAGATGTTGTTCGCCGATCCAACGAAGCAAACTTGTGCGGGTACCACGGCAAATTAAGGTCTGGATCAGCGACGTCTCCCACGGCATGCAGCCTTGACATCCATCGTTGCATCACCTCGAATCCACCTGTTCACCGTGCCGCCGCACGCGTCCTTGTGTTTGGGTTTGTCGCGAGCTCGATCGATCTGCCTACCGCCACGTCGCTGCACGCACGTACGTGTGTCCCTCTTCTCGGTCGCCCATCTCTCGTTGCGGGGCGACAAAACGTACGCGCAAGGCCCAATCTGACTGTTATGAGATAACCTCCTAACCGTATTCGGTTAGGAGTCTATCTCTTAATATGTGGGCGAATCCGAACTCTCTCGGCGAGGGGCTATATATCTGGTGCCTCCCATTGTATTTACACACATTGATCAATAAAGAAGAGAGAGCTCCACCCTATATCTTGTGTCTCTTGTTCTTGTGTTCTTGTGTTCTCGTTGATTGCCGGTGTTCGACGTGGGTGAACTACTCGTTTTACAACACGTTATCAGCACGAGTCTCTACCGCAAGAAGTGAAGGATCGTCGACAACAAAGAACGACTACTACCGGCGATTGATCGCCCGATCCGATCTGCAATCAACTCGTCACCACGCCGGCATCCACTCGGATTGCCGAAAAAGTCCTACGCGACTCTATCCTACGCGATAGCCAATACTTCCGGCATCGAGAAAGTAAGCCGAAAAATCTTGCAGATTGTTTCGCTATATGTTAGATCTAATCTACACTTGAGATAGTTATTATCAAACAAAAAAAAAATATTGGCCCGCGCTTGAAGCTGCCGGCGCCAGGCCGTCGTAAATCGCCATGCCGTGGCCGGACAAATTCGTCGCGAACCTCGGCCACCCAGCGCCCGCGGCAGCGCTGCGCGGCTGCTCGTTGCCAACGCCATGAGCCTATCGGCTGCGGCGCGCTGCGACGCGACTTCAGCCGGCTCGGCTTTGGCCGTCTGCTTCTTGGCGTCCGTCGCTGGCGCCGCGCGGTAGTCTTGTCCCTCTCTCTGCACGTTCGCCGCGCTGACCACCGGCTTTGTCCGCCAAGCGCCGCGGCCGGATTGCTCAAGCTTTGCCTGGAAGACTAATGGACTTGAAGTCCAAATGCAGCGATATATCGTGAAGACCAATGGACACGTTATTAGCATGCATGGCTACATGCATACGTATATCGTGAACATGTATGTATCTTGCATGGCTACATATACATGCATACAACGTTATTAGATTCATGCATTGCAAGCTGCATGCGGCTACATATGCATGCGGATATCATGAGCCAAACCGCCAGAACGGAAGAGGCTGCGGCGGCGAAGCGGCGTTGGCCGCGATCTGCCCGTGCCCGGCCAGCCTCGCGCCTGCCGCCGCCGCTACTAGCCACCGTCGCCGGCCTCGCCGCCAGCTTGCCCGTGGCCCAGCCTCATAACGCCCGCCGTCGCTGGCCTCGTGTGCCCAGCCGACGCCCATCGCCTTGCAGCGCCGCTCGATGTGTCCAGCCGAACTTTGGACTTGAAGTCCAAAGACTATTGGACACGAAGTCCACCGATTGAATCTGGCAAGAAACTAGCGGGCCGAGCCGATTACAAAATTGATTTGGATCCGGCCGTGGCGCACTGGAGGGGAAATTAACAGAAAATTGCATAATTTGCTTGAAAATTATGAGAATATTTTGTTCATGCCTTGAATCTGGTTTTATCTTCCTTAGCATTATGTCAAGTTGATATTTGCTGACATTCAATTTCCTGTTGTAAAGTAATTCTGAAAATTGCTTGAAAATTAGCAGAAATTATGAAAAATGCTAGGAAAATTCCAGAATTTCTCATACAACAGTTTATGAGAACCTGTGTGGTTGGGATTTGATTTCGGTAATGAATAAACAGATATGAGACAATTGGTGTCTAGGAAAACACACATGAGGCTTGGTTATTTAATTGGCGCCCGGAAACGGGAAGTGCTCCCTCCCTCATGTGAGCCCTAGAGGCATGTTGACCTGGCCATGAGTCAAATTGACGGAGATATTCATTACTCGTTTTCGCTCCCAACCAACAAGAATTACATGAGTTGAAATTAGACTTATGCCAAGTTTAATTGATGTTGGTTTTTTTTGTGTTATTTAGTAATGCTGAAAATTGCTAAATACTAGAAAAATTCTGGAAAAAGTGTGATAATTATCTAAAGAATAGATATAGACCAAAACTTTATTGATTAAATGAAGATGCATGCAATATAGTATTTTACCTGTAGTAAAATCTCGTATTGCTTGCATACAGGATATGTCTGACATTGCAAAAAGGGAATTTGTTGTGCTTGCCCTGGATGGCAGCAATTACCTCACCTGGGCAATGGATGCCAAAATCAACCTAACAGCTCGAGGACTTGGAGCTGCGATTGTTCGGTCTGAAGCCGGTGCAATCGAAGTGCCTGAACCCGCAAAATGCGTCGTTTTACATTTCCTGAGGCACCATCTTCATTCGGATCTGAAGGCCGAATACTTGATGGAGGAGGACCGTGGTATTGTGGAATTCCACTGAAGGAACGCTACAACCAAAGAAAGATGCGTGTTCTTTGCCCGAAGCACAACGCGAATGGACCCTCCTACGCTTTGAGATTTCAAATCCGTGGCGACTTATAATTACGCAATGCACAAACTGGTCGCTAAATTGACTTTTTGTAACCGAGAAGTTCTTGAAAGTGAGAAGATCGACAAAACCTTGTGCACTTTCCACCCCAACATGATGATACTACAACAACAGTACCGTCATGCAAAGTACAAGAAGTACTCTGAGCTTATTAGTGTTCTGCTAGAAGCAGAAAAACATGATGAACTCCTGATGAAGAATCATCATGCAAATACTAATGGAAGTCAAGCAGTGTCTGAAACACACGCTACCGCTCAGCAGGCTAGTAGTAGCCATGGCCGCGGAAAGGGCCAAAAGTACAAGGGGAATGAATGGAAGAATGGCAGAAATCAAAAGGGAAAAGGCAAATCCCAATGGAAAGGTAAAGGGACGGATACAGGAACCTTCCAGAAGCAAGGTACAGCCAATAAGGCACCTGACTCTCAAACATGCTTTAAGTGTGGATGCGTTGGCCATTGGTCACGCAATTGTCGCACTCCAAAGCATTTGGCAGAACTTTACATGAAATCCATTGGGAGATTCCAGAAGAATCAAGAAAAGAAGGTTGAGACACACTACATCGCTCTACCAGATGTTGAGCAAGAAGGTGGAGAGAATGATAGCAATGTTTCCCAGGAGATGGAACTTGACTTATATGGAGATCTGGAATAGTCTCCCTATACCATTTTTGCTATATGTCGCATTTCCATTAGTTGAGCCTCCTTAAGAGCCTCATCAGTTTGAATAATTATGTTCCTGCATGAACATTTGGTCTATGCTCCTGTTGAGCAATTATCAGTGATATTTAAATAAAGTGTTTTCCAGAATATTTTGTGTTATGCTTGTTTGATTGTTATACTATGCAACCTGAAGTTGGCATTGCAATAACCTTGAGTTGAATATTATGATAAAATAATTACTAATTCTGCTGGCCATAGCATAAAGACCTTTCCTAGACCTGAAGATTTCTTATGCCCTGCTGTGCTATAGGAAAACTTATGGTTAAGATCCTTTAACTTATATAAGAATCACTGAATTTCCTGGAGAAATTTCGAAGTGATATATACCTAATGTCCACACATTAGAATGACCTTGCAGAGTCATTATTAAGGGAATAAAATTTATTGCTTGACCACTTTGCAGAATAGTATGCTACCCACCAGTTGTTGGGGCCACGTAGTGCTGCACACTGCGATATTAATTCAACTCAAATCAACTGTATATAATGGAATTTCCCCGTTGCAGATAGTGCATGGAAGAGAATTAAGTATTTCCCATCTGCGAAAATTCGGTTATGTTGTATACATGCCAATCTCTCCACCACAAAGATACACGTGGGACCTCACCGAAGTTGAAGTGCAGACATGGTTCGGTTCGCTGATTGTACTAAGGACATATTTCGGCATTAGGGAAAGATAAGTACCACATTAAAGACATTAAAGAATGCCGAGTCCTTAGATCCACGCACTAAAGAGACCGAACTTGAAGTTCGAAAAGTAATAAATCTGCAACAAGTAAGCTAAGAATCTGCCAAATACCTTCACTTATCATAAGGTAGTGGAAAGATCTCATATACCTGCAGTATATGCACCTGAAAGAGTGGAAATATCCTAGAAGGATATTAAACCCACTCTTGACCCTCATGATAAAATGAGGAGGAGGCCTCCAGGTGCACGGGACTCAATTTCGCGGAGACGTCCGCAGAAATAGAGAACCAAACAATTGAGAACACTACAGATGACAGTGGAAGAAGCTCAACCTGATATTGAGAAAATCCTGAAGTGAGCCATCTAGAAGATGGTAACATCCTGAAGAGATCCATCACGAAGATGATAGCCCCAACAGATATTTGTGCGCACAATCCAATCTTTGGGAAGTCGGAACACCCAGACTTTATCGTTGTGGGAAATCACGAGAAGTGGAAGAAATTGATAAAGAGACATCCACAGGTGATGCAGAGAATTATATATGAAGAAAGACTACAATTGTCGACATATTTTGCCTCTAAAAATTGCTAAAATCTGGATCTAACCAAAGTCCATGGCGAGTGCCGAGCGCTCATCTAAGTTCACCTGAAAAAGCAATTGAGGTAGCGCTCGCTTAATGAGAGGAAAGTTCTTGGTCCTATTGACAGAACATTTCCTGAAATATTCCCTGTAGGATCAAATGGATTTTTCATCCTGAAGAGATATGAAAATATCCTGGTGGTGAGATATAAAGCGAGGCTTGTAGCACAAGGGTTTTAGCAGAGACCCATCATCGATTACGATGAAATCTGTTCTCCTGAAATGAGTGGAATGACGTTCCGAAATTTAATATTGATGGCAGTAAGCTTAAACTTTTCAATACAATTGATGATTGTAGTGACCGCATATGTATTTGGGTCACTGAATACGGATTAAAGACAGTCGATAAGGATGTGGTACAATCGACTAAGTAGATTCCTCCTGAAAAGGAAATATGATCTCTGAAGGAATAATGCTCCTGTGCATTCATGAGGAAATCCCAGAATGTATTTTTATTTTCCTCTGTGGTGGTACAGTCACTCAGAGATTATAAAGGAAGCCTCACGGGAATATGTTTGGCTAAGACGGGTAATCAACCATGTCCAGAAGTTATATGGTATGAATACCGTCAATTCCCCTACTATTATCTATGAAGATAATGATGCTTGTGTTGCACAAATGCAATTGGGTTATGTAAAGAGCAATATCACGAAGCATATTGCTCCTAAGTTCTTTTATCCCCACAAACTCCAGAAGAATGGTGAGATAAAAATAATGCAAATTAAGTCGTGTGAAAATCTAGCAGATTTATTCACAAAATCCTTGCCAAATTCCCTTTCCAAGGTATGTTAATAGCATTGGAATGAGGCGGCTTAGAGATTTGCATAGTTTAGGGGAAGTAAACCCCTGAACCATAATCCCTTTGCATGATCCTGAAGATCATAAGTTGTACTTTTTTTCCTTTGTGAGTTTTCCTGATGTTTCTCACATAAAGGTTTTTAATGAGGCAACAAATGCAACATAGAGAGCGAGTGTGATGTACTCTTTTCTCCATCTCTTTTTTCCCACTGGGTTTTTGAGTGGAGTTTTTAATGAGACATATGCATTACGCGGAATTCGCCCAAGGGGAAGTGTTATGAGATAACCTCCTAACCGTATTCGGTTAGGAGTCTATCTCTTAATATGTGGGCGAATCCGAACTCTCCTTGAGGGGACTGCTATATATATACCGGGTGCCTCCCATTGTATTTACACACATTGATCAATAAAGAAGAGAGAGCTCCACCCTATATCTTGTGTCTCTTGTTCTTGTGTTCTTGTGTTCTCGTTGATTGCCGGTGTTCGACGTGGGTGAACTACTCGTTTTACAACACTGACAACCCTCTCCAGCCTCGGCGGTTTGCATGCCAGATCGTAACCGATATAGGGTTAAAAATCAAAGTTCCGATGATACCATTTACCGTGAAAGTCGAACAAAAATCACCAAAAACAAAAGGATTTTGAAGTCAAATGTTTTGAAAAAAAGATCGAAAAAGAAAATGGATTGGTTTTCTCAAATATCGACTGACGAATGAAGTTTTTTACGTCTGATTTTTTTTGAGCGGTTTGAGTTTCACATATTTTTGATCCGTTTACATGACATAAATTTTTTAAATTAAATCAATTTAGTGATCCATTTAGAATTTGGGACCGACCCGTTCCGCGAAACTTTGCTCACATGGAGGTTATCCAGTGCACCCGTAGCGTACGTGGACTGTACGGCCTAGCAGCTGTACGCAGTACGCTCATCGTGAGCCGTGCCCACTGATGTGATGTGACCCAGTCAAAGCTCACACGGGGCGTTGCCGGCCAAGAGGCCGGAAGATCTTATGCGGCTTTCGATTCTCCAACCCACGTGACGTTTGTGTCTGTATCTCTAAATTTACCTGTGTCGTCGCCGAGGGTGGTACGGACTAACGGAAGTCCCTCTCGTACTCGCGACGGCGACGCTCCGGCCGCCGCTGTCGGCTTTCTGCACGCGTCAATCGCTGCCTCAGCCTCCGTACGGTTGGTCATCGTCGCATTGTTGTACCGCTAGTAGCTAGCATCGGAACAAACGGCCGGGCTAAGCTTCTAAAGGTTAACTGGTGGTGGTACCAGTAACAGTCTAAGCACTGTTTTACTTCCCCTGGTGGTCTTCAAAAAGAAGTAGGAACCGCTGTGCAGTGTGATGGTCTGGCCATACAAGATCCAGCACCCAGTCAATCATTCTGTGGTTCACAAGCTGGACACCTAAGGATATTTTGGCGGTACAAGTGTCACAAGGCTATTAGCTGTTGCCGTGGGCAAGTGACATGGTTGGTCAGAGAGAGAGAGAGAGAGAGAGAGAGAGAGAGAGAGAGAGAGAGAGTTGGGCCGTTGGCACATGAGCAAGAAAGGTAAAGGTGGCTTTTCCAAAAGCCTCCCGGCGTCGGATAGGATTTGTGCAGTTGATACGGAGGCTCTGTAACTTAAACAGTCTTTATACTTGATAGCTATTAGATCGAGGTATTGGATAGTTTATATTGCTCAACAGCGCATTCTATAGTAACTTGCTACAGTACAAACCTGTACAGTGTTTTTGCTATAGTATTTTGGAAAGATCTGGGAAAACATATTCTGTGCACATCACAATGCAAACATTAAATCTGGGCCGTTCAGATCCCATCCAACGGTAGCTTCAACAGGGGGGGTAATTGCAAAATGTTTGCACATGTGATTTTAAGCCACCGTTGGATGAGATCTGAACAGTTCAGATTTAATGTTTGCATATGGACACAGCACTGTGATGCGCATAGGATATGCTCCCAAGATCTGGAGCACCGATTTTTAATCCAATGAAACCATATGAACTGTTTAAGTTGTAGTCCTCATGCAACTGCACTGGAACCTGTCCGGGCATCTCAACACTGGACCATTATTTCCATTTCCTTTGCTCAGTTGCCTGGGATCTGGTTAGTGGCATAAGAAAAAAAAGATTAGGAAAATCTAATCAATCTTGTTTCTCATCCCTAGTCCATTAGATTTTCTATTTGTGTCGGCCTGCCGCCGCAAAACAAAACCAAACGAAAACAAGAAAAATTCTACCGGTGGAAATGGATTGCTGGGCTGTGAAGAGAAGATCTTAATTGGACCAAACGTAGAGCCCTCCTTTCTGGTATATGGGCTCGGTCCATCCAAAGCCGAGCAGCATGAGCTGATCGCGTTAATACTTGCGGGCTGGAACCAAAAGCCCGTATTAGTTCCCATAAGAACAATGGGTGAAGAAGCTTAGGTTGCCTTTGGTTGTTTAGATGTGGTTAGATAGGACTCATCAATGTAGCTGTTTGGTTAGGATAATGTTGTAGAAACCAACGTCTTCTCGGAATCGTTATCTGGCCACTCAACGGGTTCAGAATATTTGAGGGGAAAAAAGCTCTGATTTTATGCAGCACCCTTAACTTTTATCTTTGGGAAAGATAGCCACAAGGAATTAAGCAGTAAGCATGATAAGCCATCGATGACGATTGCTGTGATACCATATACCACAGAGAAGTGCTTCTATATTTTTTCTTTTTAATAGAAGTTGTACAAATATTAAAGTATAAATGAAGGATAGATGGTATTTATTTAGCTCTTGGCTTGTTGAGCATTAGGTGCATGATGAACTAGGTAGGGCATAGCCACCCATAGGTAGCGCAAAGTTTTGCACTTCCGTCCAAGTTGCAACCTACCGCTTGATAGCCGCACGGACCAGCAGCATGCCAGCATGCCAGCATGCCACCATCTACTAAACTATAGTTTTGTCAATATTGAGGTTCAATCAATAGCTACAAGAACTAAAAGCAATAATGTTTCGTACCTAAAAATGGGCCAGAATGTAGAGAGGGCAAACAAAACTTCGGCAAAACACTGAGTTCCTTCGGTATACTTCATCTTCTCCGGTGTGTTCTCATTAATTCCAGAAGGATACGAGGAAGATTCAGCTGAAATTTTCTATCTGTTAAGGGTCTTCCTCGTAAAAGATGGGGGCACAACTGCAAAATTACATCTACATGTGGGTACATATACAATATTAGCTCTCCATGCCCATGGTACCTCTAGCTTCGAGTAGGATGGTAGTTTGAATTTGGAAAGTTTGTAGAGTAGTGCTTCTATGCTTTTCCTTCTAGTACAGGTTGTACAAATCTTGAAGCAAGCGAAAGGGTAAGTAATAACTATCTACCCTTCATTCATGCTTTAATAGTTGTGCAACTTTTAAAAGGAAGAGCATAGAAGCACTTCTCAAGTTTGTATTAAGAGGTGTTTCTAATTTTCTATGCTTTTTTTTAGTTGCATAAATTTTAAAGCATAAATAAAAAGTAGGTGATGATTAGTTTGTGAGAGGTGTTTCTATGCTCTCTTTTTTTAAAGTTGCACAAATATTAAAGCATGAATAAAGGGTAGATGAGGATTACTTACCCCTTCGTTTGCTTCAAGATTTGTGCAACTTGTATTAGGAGGGAAAGCATAGAAGCACCTCTCTTAGTGACATCTTCGTTCAGTTTAAGATTTACGTAATTTATATTAGAAGGAAAAGTATAGGAACACTGCTCTTGCATCAATCTTGATATACATTTTACGGTAGTTATAGCATTAGTGGAAATAACCCTATTCTGTTTGTATACAGAGATCTCTTTGAAAAAGCACGAGAAGACTGACCCATAGTTGACGCCCAAAATGAGCGGCAAAATAGTTGGGGGGAAATTGTGTTGGCGGCAAAACTAATAAGACTCCGCTAGAATGTCTAATCCTATTCTTCTCCTGCGTTTCGCGCTCTCCATCTCACGCGAGAGGGAGAGAGGAAGACGGGTTCATCATGCCGGAATCAACGGTGATGTCGTCAGAATGGGAGAAGCCTACAAATAAGAGGTGGCCATCAAAGCAAAACAAAAGGGGCATCAGGCTTTGTTGCCGAGCCAAGGGAAATTATGTGGTTTCGCAATATTTTCATTTTGAAAAAAGCGAGAAAGGAGAAAAGGGCTAACGGAGCCTAGCTGAATGGTAAAGAACTTAACCAAAACATCTTTTGGTGGTATTGAGGCCTGTTTGTTTAGGACTTTTCTTCCTCTTAAAAAGCTAAAATACCTAAGATATAAAAGTTTGAGAGTAACCTTATACTAACAAATTTAAAGACATCATCCTAGAGTACCATGTATCACCTTCGCCATCCACCCCCAACTTTGTCCTTTTCCCACTTCCCTACTCACTTCTCCTACCTTCATTCCTCCCTCTCTAACACAAAATTTTAAAATTAGAAAGTTTTAACATTGAAAAATTTTAAATATAAAGTTTCAACTCAAAAAAATTTAACTGAAAAATTTTCAAACCAGAAAGTTACAACTCGAGAAATTTTAAGTAAAAAAAATTCTCAAATAAGAAAGTTTCGACCCTAATTGTTGTTAATTCGAAATGTTTCAAATCAAAAAATTTAAAATTAGAAGTTTCAACCCGAAAAATTTTGAATAAGAAAGTATCAACTCAGTAAACATTCAATTCAAAAACTTTTGGTTTGAAAAGTTTCGACTCAAAAAAATTCATGATAAAAAGTTTCAATTCAAAATGTTTCAAATTAAAATTCAACTAAAAAAAATTCATATTAGAAAGTTTAAACTAAATAAAATAAAATAAATTCAACTTAGAAAGTTTCATCTAAAAAAATCAAATAGAAAAGTTTCCATTTCGAAAACTTTCAATTCAAAAAGTATCTATTAAAAAACTTTTAAAAGTGGTTAAAAAATTTTTGTTTTCAAATACTTGGGGGAATATGTGAAATATAAAAACCATTTTGAGTTTGAGGGGAATGGAATGGAGGAGGAAAGTTGGATGAATGAGGTGCTGCCACTTGTCACAAGGAGAGGGCATTTGAGCAGGAAGAGAAGTGGTGGAAGGAACGATGTACAGCCACTTGTCACAAACAAAAACCCTTGGAGGGGGTAAGGGAAGTGGGGAAGGAAGGATTGCTGACGTCATTCTTGCCTACTGTCATCTGTGACCTATCTCCATCACCCTAAGCTCCTCGGTGCCATCGTTGTTCTTCTGCCATTGCCGCGGATCCTCAACGTCTCTCACGATCTTCATCCTCCCACCACTCCTCACTCCTCCGTCGGCTACCCAATTCACATATGGTGGATCTGCTCATCCTCAGTCCAAATGTGGAGACCGAAAGGTTGTCCTTGCGACCAACGTTCTCTCGTTGATGATGTTGATGTCGTCTCTCCGATCAACAGCAGACATCTCCTCCTCTACCCGGTTGCTTTCTCGATCTAGCGATGCACCCCAGATCTAAATCCCCCCTTTTCCTTACTATGATGATGGATTTTAATTGTGGGCTCACTATTTGTATGGCTCAAGAAAATAATTTGATGTTTTTGGGCTCTAGTTTTGTTTTACAATTTGATTAAAGATTATTATTTGTATGGACAACAATTCTAATATCTTTCCCATGTTTGATTGCTCACTCGGCATATATAATTGTCGGGACCCGAAAAAATACTTCTGAAATCCTCTGTGTATACTGTACTAGTCTAGGAAAAGCTAATACACATATTAGAAATGATACCACAATATATCAACCAAAATTTTATTTACTTAATTATTAGGATTTACAGCATAAATGGCATGCAAGCCAACAAAAAATAACGCAGCAGAAATAAAATAAAACCGTAGTAGAACCCAGCAAATCTGCCACATGCAATCGACTAGGGTAGCAGCCTAGTCATCGAGATCCTCACTGGCGTAGAATTCCTCCTCTGAATTAATAGAGTAAGCAAGGGTGAGTACAAAAGTACTTCGCAAGTTACACAGGAGATGTATTTTTAATACAAGGATAACAAATGATGGCATAATACGGTTAGTTTGAGCAATAAGCAACATTTCAAATACAATAATTAATTTTGAAGGCATAGTTGATTAATAAAACTAAGTTTTAAACCAATTTTCAACACGAGATGAAACCCAGAGCTTAATCCCAATTTTTCGTCCAAATGGAACTCATTTTCATCTATAAATCATCTTCCTCTCTAAAATCACTTTTAAAAAACCAAAGTCTAATCTATGAATGGCTTGCCCAGCATGCCCATGACCGTGGGCATAGCTAATCGATTAGTTTTACACTCTGCAGAGGTTGTACAACTTTACCCATAAGACATAGTCGTTCCCTTGGTTTCACCGCTGATGAATCTCTCTAATCAGAAACCCCCTCTTGCGCCCAAGTTACAGCCTCACGCTTTCACCACACCACTCGCACATAATAGCATGATTGTCCATGGTATATTTTAATACAGCTAGATAGGTCTGTCCCATTTTCAAACTTGTGGTAGTACGGTTAGGCTTTACATTTAGCGAAACTCATATCGGTTCTTAATTGACTAAGCGAGACTTTCCACAAACCTAGGACCATAACCACACCACCTCCCAACCATTTCTCACCCAGTCTAACTCATTTTTTTACTTTCTTTTGAACCATGTCACCTTTCATACACTCCATGGTACATCGATGCTAAGGAATAGCTTTTTTCAACCAAAAATTTTATTTTGTATAAATTCCCAAAAATATCCTAAATTCAAGTATAAATATATCTAAGCCATTTACTATAAAGTACTAGTCAATACTATCTTAGTGTACCAACTAGTGAGGATTTTGTCTAAGGTTACAATGGTATATGATATATCAAAGTTAACTTAGGTCATAACAAATAGGAATAACTATATATTTTAAAATGGGATAGGAGTTACACTGATAAATTATGCATGCAATAATTTAAATCAAAATATAGTTCAAAATCTAGGATCAACATGGTCAAGGGTGTAACTTGCCTTGTTCGACTGGTAGCTGCTCAAAGTCATTGTTCGTGAACTCCTCAGACTCTTTGAAATCTATACGTGAAAAGCATATGAATTCAAATAAAATACCAAACTAGCATAAAACAAAATTTTAGGATTTTAGATGAATTTTAAAATAAAAACGGAGCCAATTGTAGTTTGAACGGGCGAAAGCAGGCTCCCAGAAGTTTGAAAACACATAAAATGAAGAAAAATAGATTTTTTTTCGGTGTTTTGGAATTATTTTTTTAAAAGAAAATCTCAATTATTGAGCAATGCGGATGCCAGCGGCAATTTTCGGATTTATTCTTAAATTGAAAATTGATTTATGATGTCATGCTTACGTCATAATAGATTTTTTGCGGAATTAAAATTGAAATCTGATTTATGATGTCAAGCTTGCGTCATAATAGATTTTTTGCGGAGTTAATTTTTAAAAGAAAAAAAGGAGGGGCCGCTGACGAGTGGGCCCATCCGATGTGGATCTGGTCCACGGTGCCACTGGGGTGCATCGTGCACCCAGTGCATGGCGGTGCGTGGATCGCTTAGGTGTGGCTCGACGGCTGGCTTCTGGAGGGACGGGAGGCAGCGGGGGCGTGCGCACCGATGGCGGAGGGTGTGAGGCGAGGCCGGCAGTTGGGTCGACGGGGTCGAAGAGGGAGGGAGGCGGGCGCGCCGGGTTGGCGACGGGACGACGTCAGAGGCGGGAGAGAAAGGGCGGTGGTGGGGCGCTCATGTTCGGGAGAGAGCGGGAGGAGGAGAGGGAGGGAGTGAGGGAGAAGGGGTGTAGGGGTATTTACAGGGGAGGGGAAGGCATGGGCGACGGGCTGGTAGGCCAAAAGGGGGCGATGGCGGTTGCGCAATGGCCGACGGCCAGGGAGGGGATAAGGATGCGGGGGATGCGGAGATAAGGCGGCGGCGTTCGGGGGTTCTTATCCGCGGAGAAAACGGGGAGACGGTGCACGTTCGGAGGGAAAACGAGCTCGGCGGCCGACTCCAATGTAGGAGAGAGGGGTGGGAGTGGGAGGAAGAAATGAGGAAGAAGAAGGTGGAGACGCGCAGGCTGGGCGGTTTCGGCCAGCCCAAGGGATTTTTTTTTCTTTTTAAATATGGGTGTTACAATAATCTAGTTTAACAAGGTTTTACTGTGATAAATGATGCAGAGATTGGACATTAGCGACGTGATGATCAAGTCATAATTCCTCGATGGATAGAGAATTTTGGTATTCAGTTCCGATGGCATTTTTAACGGTGAGCAAATAAGTCATTAGAATTACGCGTATTGGGTGGTTTTAAGATATAAGCCAAACAACGGGGCCTATTTTCTCGGTGCTATGAAACCAATTTATTATTATTTTTTATTAGTAGCAACACGCAGTCGTTGAGCTAGCTGTCGACAAACCTAACTTGCTCTGGCAGCCAAAATATAAATGTGGCACTACTAGACAAGCAATCTTTGGGGGTGATAATGTCAAGTTTCTACGAACCTCTTTGCAGAAATTTCCCAAAGTACACACAGGCCTTTTCGCCTTTGTATTTTATTGACTAACGGCAGGACGACGCCGATCGATCGATCGATTAGCTAATCTCTCCCAGTAAGCCCGCCCGTGTACATTGTATTTGTGGGTGGCCCTAATCCACCACCCGCAAACTAATCATTCCTAAATCAAGTGCATACGATCCCCTAAAGCACTTGCTTGTGTCCTAATCGTGGTGATCTAGCAGGGAATCAATCAATTAATGGACTCCCCACTGTGGCGATCGATGTTTATGCCGCACTGCAGCACCTACACCGGCCATCGATTATCTCTGTCCCCACAATGATGGAGCGCGATTATCTCTAGCTACATGTTAGTTAATCTAGGGTGATTAATTAGCATCTTAGAGTATCGATGCATGGGTGATCATCACGAGGTGCCTGCATGTAATCGCCGTAGGTAGGCTCGCTCGCGTAGCGGCAATTAATGGGGTACTATATGGCAAGAACAAATGTTGGATTGTAATCCAGAGCATGCGATTTGTAATCGGCTGCCCTGATGACATGTTTACGCATTTGCATTACGTGAGATCGGTGCAGGGATGGATGGGCGCCATCCATACGTATGGCCACCGCGCCGTATTTCTTTCAGTCAGATTGGTTTAGTTTTTCGAAGAGAGAGTGCCATGAGATTGGCTTAGTTTTTTAATTGAGAGTGACTAGACAATGGTATACCGTTGCAACGGTATAGCCATGAAACTTATCAGTTTCAGTGCTGGTTTCATAAGTTTCAGTGTTTAGTTTCACGAGTTTCATGTTTTATCAGTTTTTAGTGCTAAGTTTCATGAGTTTCAGTGCAAAAAATCATAAGTTTCATGAGTTTCAGAGGTATACCGTTGCAACGGTATACCGTTTTCTAGTTTTTCTGTTTTTAATTTTCCGAAAAAACGAATCGATTAGACACACACACAAAAAACAATGCTCACCCCTAAAAAGAGATACACCCGCATACGTACCTCTCTTTTGTCTTTTCGTGAAAGCACGGTGAACTATTTGAGAGGGACAGACCCGTTTCTCATCACCCAACAACACCGTAAAAAAGATAAATGCTCGCGCGCGTTTCCTTTCCGCCTATCAAAACACAGCCGATCCCGCAAAAAAAGTCAAAAAAAAAAAAACAAGAGATTGATCGTCAACACAGGGCAAGATAGGATCGCAAGGAAGGCACCAACAAGTGAGGCACTATCGAACATACATCGACCTATCTAATATCTATCCCCTGGTAAATGTATTATATATATATATATATATATATATATATATATATATATATATATATATATATATATATTTGTATGTCTACAAGTTGCCATCACCCACCCACCCACCCAGGAATAGGATGAGCATTCCGCTGGCAGCCTCCTGCTCTGCTCTTGCATTGTTTGCATCCTTGCAAGGGGAATCCCAGCGTCCAATGGAGGAAAGGGGTCGTGATCCCACGGACATCCATCCATCCATATTTGGAGTTTGCGTGCGTCCGTCCATGTAATGGCTGCGCAGGTAAGCCTCTTCTGGTGGCCGAAAGGGCAGGGGAGGCCGTTCGGTCACGCAAAAAAGCACAAGTTGACGCTGAAAGTTACGCCGCGAGATGATGATCATATAACAAATGGAAGCAGGGAG
Organism: Rhipidocladum racemiflorum; assembly: GCA_036346355.1. NCBI lineage: Eukaryota > Viridiplantae > Streptophyta > Magnoliopsida > Poales > Poaceae > Rhipidocladum > Rhipidocladum racemiflorum. Next base: position 26,611,000 of record CM070572.1, read on the forward strand.
GCTACCCACTCCCAAATCCCAACCCAAGTCGCACCTCTCATTGGGACCTGTCTCTGTGGCCAATATCCTTTCTAAGATCGCGCCCGTCTTTCGTGCTAGCTTTCGATGCTTGCATCCAGTTCTGACCTTTCCCGAGTATTGTTGCCGTACTGAAAAAAATCTGCCAATCAAATAGTACCCTTGCAGGGACACTTGGGGGAAACAATCGACCCATGTTAATCTGGGACGCACGGATTTCATGCGAATTAGTGTATTTCCCGTAGGAATCAGCAAAATGTGGTTTACAAGCTAGTACAATCATAGGATGTTGGTGCTAACAAAAATACATCTTCCTCCTGGCTACTAGGATGTACCAAAAATACGGGCAGTGCAGTTGTTTACAATCATGCTGACAGCAACTTGGCAGTAGGTGAGGTCAATTCGAATCCATATAGGATGGTAATGGACCTCCTCAAATTTAAAAGGGCCGGGCCAGGGACAGCTAAACCAATACTGCATGGAGATCCTAATTATAAACTTGCATTGGTGAGGTCCAATCTGCTTGCAGCAAGTGTCTTAGTCCCTAGGGCCTGTTTGTTTTAGCTTTTGATTCTCTAAAAGCTAATTTTGTATTGTGGTTATTGAGAAACTGATTCTCCAAAAGCTGGAATCCAAAAGCACATATGAAGTGGATTCTGGATTCTAGTGTAAAGGGGTGGGTTGGATTGTGAGAATCGGATTCTAGAATCAGGCTGTTTGTTTTTTATTCAGCTTTTAGGACCAGAATCCAGAATCAATAGCTGAAACAAACATGCCCTATGCATCAGACAGACAGAATACACCAACGCAACAATTTGAGTAAACCTTGCCATGGGATTGATTAAATAGATGTTCCATAACCACTCCATTATTTTTAAAATTTTCAAAAGAACGGGGAACAAATCTGGCATCATATATATATATATATATATATATATATATATATATATATATATATATATATATATATATATATATATGTTCCCTTACGTTGCCGTGTCCGTTTCTGTGGACATTAGGGGAAAGGCTAAGCACTAATCCGATAGGATTAATGCTAACCACTAGTTAAATCCCTCGGTTTATTAATGATATAATTTAGCATTTGCCCTTCCTCCTCCGGCAGGCACGTGCCTGCTACATACAATCACGATGGGCCCGTCAATTCTTGCCAGGTGTTTCAGCTAATTTAATGAAAGATCGCAAAATAAACCTTTGGTAAGAAAGAAGAAAAGAAATTATCGCATCACAGAGATGGATAATGACGGTAGGAGCCCGGCCGGGTATTGTTGTGCTCTAATCGGAGGTCCTAATCACGCTATAAATTAATCCACCTCCTTAAGGCACCACCGCTCCTTACATGCCCAGCATTGTTATCCAAAGGTTTTTTTTTTTTTTTACCCAAAACCCTTTGAAACACCTTTTGCTTGTTACATCATGGAGATAGGAGGCATCATGGGCATTTGGTCTTTAGCACTGATTCCCTTTCTTAAGCCCCAACTAACCCTCCTCGATCTAGGCCCATCTTCTTCTTCTTTTTTTGTCCTCCGTTGAGCTTGCTCATTCAAATCTATTGAATTTGAGACTATGAAAGTAGCTAGGCCAGACTGCAACTACAGTAACTGGTATCCTCGCTTGATAATTAACCTAATTAAGCCTTCCATTCCTATCAGCTTTTGTTCCTAGCTCATATCTGTTGAACTTTACATGCCACTTTCCTCTAATTCTCTTATTAAAGCAGGTCCCTTGTGAGCTATCACCCTCCAAATCAATATGGTCATCAACTATTACCGCACGAAGATAAGGACACCAAAAAACAAGACCTTCCTTTTCCTATAAGAGAATTGCTATGTGCGGTTGTGCGCTAGTGAAGTATCTAATTCCGCTTGTCTTTTGTTAAACAGTCCACAAAAAAGGGGCAAAATGCTCCCTCGAAACTTTAATTAACATCGACTCCAAATGCTTCGCTCTCTCTTTTTTTCGGTTATTACCCAACAGGGATGATACAAAACACTTCTCTTTTTATTATTATTTAGTATCGAAGTATGAAAGCCTACAGATCGTAATTACCATACCGATAGAGCGTGTTTGGCTATCAAAGCTTTTTTCGTTCGTCTTTAGTTTTACAAGTGCTCTCATAAACATCCCGATGTTGTTGTTTTTTTCTGACCCAACTGAGGTTTTGAGAAGAGGGAAGAGGTGATGATGCTAGGGCATGCCGAAAAATACAAGAATAGTTGGGGACCATTTGAAAAGTTTCGCATGGATTGGGTTTGCTTAAAAGTGTTCCTAATTAAGCACCCTCTCTCCTAATCTCCACCTTTAAGTCACAGCCCTCTTCCCTCCCTCCCTCCTACCCCTCTCTGACTCTTGAGTCCCTCCTCTGTCTTCCCCACACGTCCCCTCCCTCCCGACCCTCGCTACCGTCGTTACCTCTCTCCGTTACACCACCAGCCTCACGCCGTCACGTCAACTTCCGCCACAAAAGCACACGCAACCCCGATCCCCACCTCCGCATGTCCAACGCCGGCGACCCCGCCGGCGCTGCGGCGGGGGCCACCCCGTCTGGGCGCGCGCCGAGGCTGCCGCGGTGGACGCGGCAGGAGATACTGGTGCTCATCGAGGGCAAGCACATGGTGGAGGGCCGCGGGGGCGGACGCGGTGGGAGGGGGCGCGCCGCGGCGGCGGCTGGCGCGGGAGCGGGGGAGGCGGCGGCGCTGGAGCCCAAGTGGGCGGCCGTGGCGGAGTACTGCCGGCGGCACGGCGTGGAGAGGGGCCCCGTGCAGTGCCGGAAGCGGTGGAGCAACCTCGCCGGCGACTACAAGAAGATCAAGGAGTGGGAGCGGGCGGCCGCTGCCTCGCGGGAGCCGTCGTTCTGGGCCATGCGCAACGACGCGAGGCGGGAGCACCGGCTCCCCGGGTTCTTCGACCGCGAGGTGTACGACATACTCGACGGCCGGGGGCGGGGGCCCGTCGCCGGCGGCTCCGGCGGTAATGCCGTGGAGGAAGAGGAGGTGGTGCGCGTGGAGGAGGACGAGGAGGAGGAGGAGAGGGGGAAGGAGAAGGAGGTGGGAGTGGAGGAGACCGTGTTTGACAGTGGCCGGCCGGCTGGGGAAGAATCGTTGTTCTCGGAGTACGAAGAGGAGGAAGAGGGGGAGGCGCCATCACCAGCGCCAGCGACCGCGGCGGCGCCGGCGGCGGCAGTGATCGCCTTGCCGATATCCGGTGAGCTGGCCTCTGACTCTTGGTGGTAAACTTGCGAGCTTTTTGGTGATAAAGTTGAGCTCTTGGCCGTTTGCTCCCTCTTGATGATGAATTCAAGTTTTTGATGCTTTTTGGCGGTAAAAATCGGAGCATTTGAACGACAGATTTGTGTTTGCGCTGTTCATTGGAGGTAAAAAGTGGGAAGCTTTCTAGTTCCTATCCGTGGTAAAGTTGAGTTTTTGATGTTTACTGGCTGTGAAGACCTGAGCTTCTTTTGGTTTGGTGCTGAAAAGCAGCTTAGTTGGACTGACTGGTATCTGGTTTTGAGATGTACCGTTTGCCCTCCTTGTGTTTGTGGTTTGAATTGGAGCAAAATTTGAGTTCCCGTTTCTAAAATTGCGAGTTTCACAGTAGTAATAAAAAATTTAAATAGGAGGAGCTGGATTTTCTATGAGATAGTGCGTGGTTTCTCTTGCAGCATTTCGCTGGCTTGAGCAATTTGCCGGATTCATTTCTTGTTTATGATTGTGTTCTTCAGGTGTACTTCGTTCTGGTATTGTCGCTTGGACGGTAGATTCACTGATTTATGTTGCTTTCTTGTGGTTTCAGTTTCAGAGAAGTCGGAGGCATCAAGGCAACCGAGCAGAGAGCAAGGTAACCGGATCTTACTTTCAAGTGGTCTCCAATTTCCCTCTTAGTTCCATTACTGCACAGTGCAGAAAACTCGTACTGTTCCATTGGCCTGATCAGCCTAGTGTGTACAAAGCACGAAAAAACAAAAGTTGCATTAGTGCGGAATGTTGTGATGCAGCAATTAACATTAGGTACTAATGGAAGTCAGTGGCTTCAATGATGCATCTTTTTCATTATCTAATTCCACATTGCAATGTCAAATTGTCAGCAAGGGTGCAGTAAAAAGTCAGATGCAACTAACATGATAATGTCCATCTCTAGATTACTAATGGTGGCTTAACCATCATATACAGTAATGGCTCAGGGTAAGAGAATTTGATCACCGTCTAATCATTGCTACAAAATCATATACATGAACTGATACTGGGGGCAATTGAAACCATAACTGGAGTAACTGATCCTGTGCTAGAATGGCAGCTTATGCGCAAAGTGCAACCCACCACAACTGAATTGATTTGGTTATTACCATGCCCATCGAACTTTCCTTTATTAGCAGTCCTGGATATGAACACTGTTATTGGTTCCTTTCTGTGTGATGTCTAGACTTCCAAGTTTGTGATGTTCAAATAAATGATTCGGTTTGAGATGGCGCCGATGCAAAACTAGTGTGTGTAATAAGGTACCTTGAGTTGGGTTAGCACGTGTGAATTCTTTAAGGAGGACTTGAAGCTTGTCAGAAATGGTTGTTGGGTCTAAATAGTGTTACTTGGACACGGACACAGGAGTCGGAATATGACTCGAACTCGGGTGTCCGATTCAGCAAATTGTTTTGGACACGGGAAATGCTACTCGGAATCGGGCACGGGTGTCGGAATTTGACTCGGATTTGAGGTGTCCGACACGGGAAATTTTTTTTGGATACGAGTGTCCGAGTAACATTGGTCTAATGGTGGTCTGTTCTGATCTAGAAACTTCCCGAGGCAGTAATAGTTTGTAGTTACTGTATTCGCTTCAACGCCTTTTACCGCTCTTGCTGTGCTACTTGCTTTGACGCCTAGTCTAGATTCTCCCCATTTTAGCTCATGCGGAGAAAAGATTGCTATAAGTAGCAAGCAGCTGATAGAGAGAACCCTCTAGCATTGCCTGAATATGGGAAACAAAATTCCATCATGAAGTGAGAAAAAGAGTGATTAGGGGCATCCTTTTGATACAATGAGATTGTTGGAGTGGCAAGTTATTTCTTTGCAAATACTAAATCTTATGCAGATAGTAGACGATTTCTACAAATATTCATTTCATCATGGACGCATTAATATTTTCTTCCTTTATTAATGCCATTGTAGTAGCTAATAACAAATTATGCGTCAGTTTGAGCTTCTTCAATTTTCTGTTTTTTTTCCTCTTTTCACCAGCAAATCTGAATTGCCCAATAGTACCATGATGTACATGACTGAAAAACTAGATCCATCTCAAGAGCTGCAGTTTTTTTATGAGAAATTTTACTGTGTATTATACTGGTAGTATATAATGTGTAGTAAAAATCGCATCTAACCGTTGATTTGTTAAGGGTATTTCTACTACTCTACTACCAGATGAAGTATAAGCAAACTTTAGTTAATCTGATTCATTGGATCGAAAAGAATGAACGATTCATATTCAATTTAGTGTACCGTAAAAGTGCTCTTTTTTATACATGCTCACCATATTTCTGTGAACGAACCGCTAATGTTAAAAAGACAAGAACGACAACGCCTAACTAACAACCACATATCTGTGAAGCAGGAGGCACATCAAAAGACAAGCAACCGGAGCAGCAAGGCACCGAGAGAGGCTCACCGGCGCAGCAGCAGGGTGGGCAGAAGAGGCGGCGAACCGACGGCGGTGACGACAATGTCCCCGGAGAAGGCGCGGCAGACATGCAGAGCAAGCTGGTCGAGATCCTCGACCAGAACAGCAAGATGGTGGCGGCTCAGATGGAGGCGCAGAACGTGAACTGCCAGCTCGACCGGGAGCAGAGGGAAGACCAGGCCAACAGCCTCGTCGTCGTGCTCGGCAGGCTCGCCGATGCCCTTGGCAGGATCGCTGATAAGCTCTAGTTGGTAGCTAGTCGGTCAACTAGGTGCATGCTTGGGCAGGAAATAATTACAGCAACAGAAGAAGGCGTCAATTTTCATGTGAATGTAGTAATGTACAGATTGCTATAGGAGGATCATTGGCATTCGATTCTTTTTTGGATTGGTTCTGAAATTCGGTCAGAAACCTGAATTCGGGGTGGTGCCTTGTTATATATATATAGGGAGATGAGGTTATAGCATTAGAATGATTAGGATTAGCAGAATTAACTGTCGGTGTGAGTGTGTGGTTGATTTTTGAAGTAATTAAACTACTTATTCTCGGAAATGGAACGTGCATATGTTGTTAAGCTTTGGAGCCGGTTTCCTGTTGAAGTTGCTTGTAACGAGCACTGGCACTGATTGCAACCAAAGGGTGTGACTGGAAATTACGAAGGCCTGTAGAGACACGAACAGGATCAAAGGGGAGAGATTTTGTCTTGTGCATCCTTAAACCGGTGCCACCACACATCCAAGTCCTGGACTTTGGTCGAAAGGACCATCTTGGCGGCATAGCGGTTGCAAATGAGATTTGCTGCGCGGATGCCCAAATCCTTACGTAGGATACGAGGATGATTGATTATCAGAACATTATAGGCCACATCCACCCTGGGGCAAGCGGTCACGTACCTTAATTGAGGCGATTTGCCGCAAAGGTCTCCGGCGACTCTGCTCTCGTCCCCCAAAGGCATTCAGTAGAAAGGTGTCTCACCCCAAGCCATGGAGCGCTCGTCGTTCAGCATCGTCGACGGCGACATGCTGTGCGCCCATTGCCGCAGCAGGTCTGGCTCTCGCCGCTGGTGCGTGTCAGGCGCGGCTGGAGGTGGAGCGAGGGGCTGCCGGCTGAGCCATCTACTGAGGCGACCGACGCACTCGGCCAGAAAAGCACGCCGGCTGCGATCAATAGGAGACAAGAGGTCGGAAGACGGCAGGCATGACCGCATGAGCATGATCCATACCACGATGGGCAACTCAACGTGGAACAAGGTCAGATGCGTCTGTCAGGCAGAGCAGTCTCTGTTGTGAAGGAGTCTGAATTTTGCGTTCGTGTTCTGGCTTGATGGTGAACAGTGTTTTCGGCGTCAGTTGCAGTGGGTACTTAGGTGGTGGTGTGGGGTTGCGCTCAGGGTTATCCCAGAAATGGGCCCACATGTAAGAGCGTAATAGCTTCTTTGGTTGTAACTGGAAAAAGGCATCGATGAAATGGAACAACTCTTTGCCCCTTCTTTTCTCTGTTCTACATGTTCTTTTAGTCTTCCTCTGTACTCCTTCCTGAGATGACTATCGAACGAGAGATCTCACGCTTTAGGGTTCATCGAGGCTAAGGGATATCACAGTTGGTATCAGAGCTGCGTCGATCGGAGATTTCGAGCGGTCTAGAGCTGTAAAATTCCAGAAGAGGGTTGGGGAACTTGAGGAATACTTCAGTGTACCTCAACGATCCCTGTGAAATTCCAAGATTCCGGTTAGCTCGACTAGGCAGCGATCAAGCACAGCTCCTAAACCCTCGGTGCAGATCCAATTCGTCTTGGAGGCGATGGGCAAAGCAAATATGCAGGCGGAAGAGAAATAGAACCTGGTGAAAGAGAGCCTCGACCTGCTGTTCACCAGGATCGGGGCCATGGAGTTGGCTCAACAGCAGATGGCCACCCAAGTGGAGCTAGCGGCCAAGGTTGCAGAAACCCATGCGCGGGAGCAGCAGACATTGAGCAAGCAATTGGAGGCGACGGCTCAGGCGTTGGCAGGGATTTCAGTGGAACGAGTGACTTCGGCGGCCAGAGAAGGGGAACGAGGGATGAACTCATCTTTGGACAAACACAAACGCTGCAGACTCCTACACCGGAGAGGGGACTTTGGACGAGCACTCGAGCACCGTTGTTGCAGACTCCTTCCAGCGTACCTCTTGGATGTTCGACGGAAGGCCACCCCAGCCTGTCATCACATCAAATTCGAGTTCAAGGTGAGACAGAGAGTGTTGTCCGTAATCCTTTGCCAATATTGTCGTCCCCAAAGTTTGATGGGGATAACCCATGAATTTGGAGAGACAAGTGTATGGACTATTTCAGAATGTATAATATGTCAGACACTTTGTGGGGTTACTGCTGCCACTCTGCATCTAGAAGGCAATGCTGCGAAGTGGTTGCAGGCATTCAAGTTAAAAAAATGATTTAGGAACTTGGGAGTAGTTCATCTCAATACTAGAGAAGAAGTTTGGTGCGTATGACCACCGAAAATCGCTGAGTGATATGCAAGAATTGAAGCAAACTCAGTCGGTCAAAACACCAAAAGCAATTTGAAGAAGCAATGTATCATATTTCTATGTTCAATCCTTATTACGATGAAGAATTTCTTGTTTCTCAATTCATTAAATAATTGAAGGAAGAAGTGACTGGACAAGTGCAAAGTCAGATTCCAAAATCAGTTGAAAGAGCAGTTCTGTTGGCAAGAATTCAGCAAGAATTCCAAGATAAAATGAGAAGTAGTAAACTGAAGCTGTCAAGAGCCTGAGAGCCCGAGAAGGACTTGTGGGAGGAAAAACTGAACCAAACCGCAATGTGGTGAAGGTAGCTCAAGGGGAAGTTTGGAAAGCACGGCAACTTCAAGAATATCGGAAGGCTAATGGTCTCTGTTACCAGTGTGGGGAGAAATATGAGTGGGACATCATCTTTAATGTAAAAAGCGTGGGCAGGTTCAAGTGCAAACCATAGAAGTTGAAGAATCTAATAAATGGCTACCGGATGAAGTATTGGACAGGTTTGAAATGGTCGAATTAGGAAGTGATGAGCTATACAAGTTGTCACTCAATGCTATTGCAGGGACTGAAGAAGTTGAGACAGTGAGGTTAAGAGCTCTTGTCAAGAACCAAGTCATGCTGGTATTAGTGGAATCAGGTAGCTCTCATAGCTTTGTGAGTGTCAAATTTTTGGAACGGCTCGGTTATCACTCAACCAAAGTGAAATCGGTGACGGTACAAGTGGCAAATGGTGATCTATTGAAGTGTGACCAGCAAGTGCAAGATTTTGAGCGGTGGACTCAGGGTCGTACATACAAAACCGATATGAGAGTGCTGGAGTTGGGAGCCTATGATGCAATATTAGGAATTGATTGGCTTAATAAGCATAGTCTTATGAGCTGCCATCAGGAGAACAAGACTTTGGAGTTTAAATATGGGAACCAGGCAATTATGTTACAGGGGGTTTGTTCTCCATTGTAGGGTGAATTACAAGAGCTTTTGATTGAACAATACATGAAGTGGCAAAAGGGAAATGAGGTGTGGGCACTGGTAGTGGTGGAAGAACCTCATAGTGAAGCAAGTAATGTCATACCATCGGAGATTAGTGCGGTTCTGCAGCAATATGAAGAGGTGTTTGGTGAACCCAAGAGTACACCACCATCTCAAGAGTATGATCATGTCGGGACCCGAATCTGCAAATCCGGACCCTCTGTGTATTCAGCACTAGTCCAGGATCACGCTAGTGCACACAGTAGCAACATCGGTAAATACCACAATCATACTCAACGAAATAGTAAAGTACTTTATTTGAAAAGAAAATATAACCGATCGCTCGACCTTATGGTCAAGTTACAAAAGTACGCCTCGCAAGGCAAAGTCTTAAATAAATAAACTGCAGCGAAAAAAAATAAAGAAACGCGTGGCATCAACCAATATTCCACAGGCAACTGACTGGGCTCTCCCCCTAGTTCGTCAGCTCCTCCTGGAACTCCTCCTCTAGTGTTGGCGTTGATTCTTCTTCAACTGATGTTTTGTTGTTGCAAGAGTGAGTACTTAAAGCACTCAGCAAGTCATGCACAGAATGCAGTCTAATATTCTACATTCATGGCTTTTTACAAAGGATAGGCTAAGATGGTTCTTTTGCAGTAAAGCACATTCATAAATAACAATAATAGATTGAAAGCAGTAAACCGGTAATAGCAATAATAACTTCATAAACAATTTCACAAGTAAAGCATTTATCAGCCTAAAGCAAGTTCATCATTTCCAACCCAAGTATCCATAAACCAAGTTCATTTTCATAAAGTCTAACCCTTGACTGTAATCCCCGAGCAGTGTCCAATACCGCGGACTCGGCTATTCGAATAAATTTTTCACTTTGCAGAGGTTATACACTTTACCCACAAGATACAGTCAAACACCACAAAGGCGAGTGTCCATAACAAAGTCTTTTGAAAGCTTCTAACTCCACAAGTGAACCTCCCCGGTTGTCGGACACTAACCCTTCCCTTAGCAAAGGCGAAGTTTAGGATAACGAACCGTTGGACGGGTACCTGGCCGCAGCCCCGCTACGCTCCCCCATACAACTACACAGAAGTATAGCTGACACCCCGAGGTACCACATGCAAGATATTAGCAACCTACTCAACTAGGTCTGTCCCATTCCAGACATGTGGTTGCATAATGAACTCAGTTCAAAGGCTTGCAAGGTTAAGTCCTTAGGTTAACCAGGGCAAGACTACCCAATTAGCAAAACCAAAACGATGTTCCCGATGCCACACCTTGGCCCACCAGAACAATCTTGCCACTTGCCCTGGTCTAAATCATTTTATCACCCCGGTTGATTACCATGCACCACGTGCCATCAACATCATCAATAACACATGACACTTTTCCAAAACAGGTTCCATAACTCATTAAGTCGACATTAATAAATGATATTCCGAAATCATGTCATATTCACGTGACAGGGCTAAGCATACTACATCGATCTAATCAACCCATGTTGGCAATTTAATAATATACAACTAATATTCCATGCTCTAGGGTGACAATGGTTCATGGCATACAATTATTATATACAATGTGGCATATGACAAATAGGTCATTTATCTAATTTCTGGAATTAATTAAAATCCATTCTAATTAAATTATCATGCAATACTTTGAATCAACATAATTTTTAAAAGTGGGGTCAATATGATCAAAGCACAACTTGCCTTCAAAAAGTACTGGTTCCTGGTCTTGAACTTGCTCCTGGGTCAAAACTTCTCCTTCGAAGTCTTCGAGCAGTTCAACGTCTACGCGAATCGGATAAATAAACACCAAATAAATAAAAACAAAGAAAAACTCATGTACAAAAATTAAATAAAATTCACCATTAAATAGAACTCAATTTTATAAAAATTTAGAAATTGGAATCACCTCAATCGGAGTTAAAACGTAAAAGTTATAACCGTTTGAAGTTTGAAAAATCAATTAAAAGAATAAATTGAATTAATTCATTTATTTTTCTATTGAAAAATCCGAAATATGACGTCAACTGACGTCAGCACACATTTTGAATTTCCACCGAATTATTTTTTCTAAAGAAAAATCGATTTATTGCATCATGCTTGCGTCATCCGGTCCATGGGCCTGGTCCACGGTTCGGTTTCGGTACACCGTGGACCCGGTCCACGAGGACACGTGTCACTGACATGTGGGCCCGGCTCGATGATGTCATTGCTGACGTTAGCATGGCTCGGTCGAGCAGCGCTGACAGCTGGACGTCACGGATGACGTCATCGTGCAGGTGGCCGCGCCACTAACACCACAGGCCCCTTGCGCGGCGTCCGCAGCGTGGCGTCGGCGGCAGCCGGCCAGGCGCGCGCTGACCGCGTCGCTTCGGCTCCCAGCCACGTGGCGCAATCTGGGCCGTTGACTTGAAATCCAACGGTCCAGATTAGATCTAATCTCACGCGTTTTGGTTTAACGTGGTTGATCTGGACCGTACGATTCGAATCGGACGGCTGAGATCCGATCGGATTTTCACCGCATCGTGGGGGTGACATGGTGTGACCCGGCGGCTGACACGTGGCACAATCCACACCGTTTGATCTTGATCAGACTGCCGAGATTACATCTAGCGCTACAACGCGGGTTGAATCTAACCGTACGATCTAGATCTAATGGCTGAGATCTAACTTAGCACGGTGCGGTTAAGGGGCTACGTGGCTCAATCTGGTACGTTGGATCTAGATCTAACGGCTGCTAATAGATCTAAACAGTAGCACGAGATCTAACCCTAACCGTACGATCTAGAACTAATAGTCGAGATCTGTTAGCCGGACCGCCACACCTAGCGTGTCCGGATCCCAGGTCAGGCCCAACCCGAGCAGCGGGCCAAGGTCTCTTGGGCCATCTCCCCCCCAAAAAGCTAGCTCAATGAGGGGGTGCTCCCTCACCCTTATAAACCATGCTCAAGCCCTCCCCACAACCAATGTGGGACTATTCCAACAATCTTCCCCTCACACATTGGGTCGAGATTATCTAGGAACCACCTGGGCCCCCTGGGCTCCCCCTGGGCCACACCTGGGCTCTGATACCACTTGTTAGCCGGACCGCCACACCTAGCGTGTCCGGATCCCAGGTCAGGCCCAACCCGAGCAGCAGGCCAAGGTCTCTTGGGCCATCTCCCCCCAAAAAGCTAGCTCAATGAGGGGGTGCTCCCTCACCCTTATAAACCATGCTCAAGCCCTCCCCACAACCAATGTGGGACTATTCCAACAAGATCTAATCTAGGTTTTATGCATGGGGTGGTGACGTGGAAGAACTTGGAGCGTTGGATCTTGATTGGACGGCTGTCGGAGCTCGCGGGGTCACCGATGTCGCGGCAGAGCAGTGGTGGCCGGAGCTGGGGACGATGACCTACACGACGGTGTTTCGGTACAGTTCTGGCGAGGTGAGTGGTCGCGTTCGACGCGTCTTGACTTGGGGATTTCGGATCTGGGCTCGGGCGCGGCAGAGACGGCGGCGGAATCGAGCAAAAACCGTGGTGGCGCTCTTCTCCAACTTCGGCGAGCTATTGCGGGCGAACGGTGGTGGCTTAAGCACGGTGACCTAGGGCAACGTGTGAGCACGGAAATGGAGAACACGTTAGTGGCGACGGCGCATTAAATAGGGCCCTCGTTGTCCGTGAAATACGCGGAAAACGAAGACAGCTTGGTTACGGCGGTGGAGTCTGGCACGGACTTCGACAGGCTACGTGGCGCCATCACGGCTGTCCACGTGGCTCAATCCAACGGTTCGTGTTACGCGCATACACGACACCAGCATAGGCATCGGATCTCGATCCAACGGTTCAACGTGCGTGTACACGTGGCTCAATCCTGGCCGTTGGATCTCAATCCGACGGTCGGCGCAAACGTGGTTCGGTCCAGTTTGGTCGGGCTCGAGTCCGACTCGGGTTTGTGCTACAGTACAAACCCGTTAGGGTTTTCCAGCGATTTAATTTTTAAAATAATCCATAGGAATTCAATTAAATCGAGAAAAATAGAAAAATGCTTAGAAAAATTATAGAAAAATTCTGGAAATTACTTTGAGACATTTTGGACTCAAATAAAATATTTCCAACAAAATTTTATTTGAAACTTTTAAATATTTAAATAACTCAAAAAGGAACTAATTCCAGTTAAATCCAAATAAATTCCAGAAAATTCCAAAAATTCAAATAACTCAATAAAATAAATAAAAGCACAAATTTGGGATGTTACAGATCATACCATACCCTTGCTCCCAATGCTACACTAGTGAATTCTCACCCTTATCGATACTCGTTGTTGCATAAAGATGAAATTGAGAAGTAAATCAAGGAAAAATTAGAACCATGAATGATAAAATGCAGCACAAGCCCCTTTGCCTCTCCAGTCTTGCTAGTTCAAAAGAAGGACGGAACATGGCGCTTTTGTATGGATTATCGTTGTTTGAATGATCTCACAATCAAGAATAAGTTTTCCATGCTAATAATAGGCAAGTTATTGGATGAATTGTCAGGGACAAAATATTTCTCTAAGCTTGATTTGAGAGCTGGGTATCACCAAATCTGTATGAAAGAAGAGGATGAGGAGAAAACTGCATTCAAGACGCATCATGGTCACTGTCGGTTCAGAGTGATGCAATTTGGGCTCACCAATGCACCGGCGGCCTTTCAGTGTGTCCCGTATTTATGCAAGTTCATTTTAGTGTTCATAGATGACATTTTGGTGTATAGTCTCAGCTGTTGGGAAACGCGGTATGCTACTCTAGCACAAATTAAAATTTCTACCGCAAATCAGAAAAGCTACTCACAAGAAGGGGATCATAGATCTATTACCACTAGACGCGCAGTTGCGGAATCCTTCGCACGTCGTTGTAGTGGCTCGTTCTCGACGTGGATCGTCCTCGCCATGGATCGTCCTCTCCATGCCGCAGTAGCAGTAGCGTCACCACAGCAGTCCACACGTCCAGGGATGGAACGCCGTGCGTCGGTGTGCAAGCACTGGGTCGCTCGGTAGGGGCAACGAGAGGAGATTGGAGTGGCAAATTCCATCTTGACTGCTCACTTCCCTTTGCATGTTTCATAGTAAACATGAAAGCTACCTTTATAACTATCCGGTTAGGAAATAGTGTTTGGAAACCCCAAGGTAAACTATTAGACATGTAGGGAATATGATAATCTCAGGTCTAAGGATCATACATCTACTATGTATGAGATACACTGATAACACATAAGAATGTAACATTCTCGCAGTGTCCCATTGTGGGTCTATCTAACCCATGTTCTTCAACATGCGTTCATAATGTATTGATGATATCTCCATATCCCATGATCTATGAAACATGATCATAGAACAATACATGTGCTGATCTATTCATCGTTATCCTATACGATGATATCCGATCAGAGATATTTATCGAATTATATCAATAAGTAAAGAGCTTCATAAACAAGTCACACACTTGTTGATCAAAACAATGATATACATTCATTGGACCGATAATCATATTATTATTCATAAACATAGTCATGTTACAATCATCCATATGATTACCTCAAGGGCATAACACTAACACCAGCTTGGATCAACATGTGGAACACCTTAAACTAGTTCTGGAACGGTTACAGGAACATCAGTTCCTTGTCAAGCACTCAAAGTGTTCATTTGCTCAGCGGTAGCTAGAATACTTGGGTCACGTCATTTCGGATAAAGGGGTAGCAACTGGCCCCAAGAAGACTCAGACCATGCTAGCTTGGCCGACACCAACCACAATAACAAAACTGTGAGCTTTTTTTGGGTTGATAGGTTATTATTGGAAATTTGTATGCCATTATGGTATGATTGCAAAGCCACTTACAGATCTTTTGAAGAAGGAATTTAAATGGGAGGAGCAGGCTCAAGAAGCTTTTACCAAATTAAAGGAAGCAATGGCACCTACACCGATGTTAGCTCTACCCGACTTCAATAAATCATTTATTGTGGAGACGGATGCTTGTGATGGGGGAATCGGGGTTGTGCTGATGCAAGGAGAGCACCCAGTGGCATTTCTAAGCAAAGCCCTTGGGGCGGTTCATCAAAATCTATCCATTTATGAGAAAGAGTTCTTGGCTATCATAATGGCAATAGAACGATGGAGGGCTTATCTGCAGCGAGGAGAATTCATCATCTGGATAGATCACCGCGGTTTGAAAAGGGAAGGAAAAATGCTGCGGCAGATGCATTGTCTCACATTGGTCATTTGATGACAATGCAATTGAAATCTGAAGTTCGGCCAGCTTGGATTCAAGAAGTCATCAACTCCTATGCAACAGACAGCAATGCATATGAAAAACTCACAGCTGGCTATCCAAAGTCCTAATTCTCATGATGAAAGAAAGACAATTGCATACTGAAATGGTGAGGTAGCAACTGGTTATGTCTCAAAATCGAATGAAGATGCGAGCTGATAAACATTGAAAGGAGAGGGAATTCCAAGTTGGCGAAAAGGTGATGTTAAAACTACATCCATATGCCTAGAATTCGGTTGTGAATTGCCCCTACCCCAAACTTGCTTTCAAGTTTTATGGACCTTATTCAGTGGTTGAGAGGATTGGATCAGTGGCTTATAAGCTAGACCTGCCGCTGGATGCTCAAATTTACCCAGTCTTCCATGTATCACAGTTAAAGACGTTTACTCCTGACTACACGCCCATATTCAAGGAACTACCCAAGATTGCTGAGCTAGATGTTTCATCTCCTGAATCGGCATAAGTGCTAGAATGTCGACTAGTGAAGAAAGGCAATGTCGTAGTTCCGCAGGGATTGGTGAAATGGACTAGCATTTCGGTAGAGGCAACTATGTGGGAAGACCTGAATGTGTTGCGTAAACGTTTTCTTGAGTCACTTGCTTGAGGGCAAGCAAGCTTTGTAGGGTGGGATGATGTTAGGCATAGCAGTCTCTGTTGCGAATGAGTCTGAATTTTGCATTTGTGTTCTGGGCTTGATGGTGAACAATGTTTTCAGTGTGAGTTATAGTGGGTAATTAGTTGGTGGTGTGGGGTTGCGTTCAGGGTTATCCCAGAAATGGGCCCACATGTAAGAGCATAATAGCTTGAGTATTAAAGGGGATTGGTTGTAACTGGAAAAAGACATTGATGAAATGAAATAACTCTTTGCTCATTCTTTTCTCTGTTCTTCTAGTCTTTCTTTGTATTCCTTCCTGAGATGACTACCGAACGAGAGACCTCACGCCTTAGGGTTCATCGAGGCTAAGGGATATCACAGCGTCAACCAAATAAGCCCTAGAGACTTGCGTGACCCATCTATTTTCTCAAATAGAGATATGCCTACCCATTCATTCATCAGAGTTAGGTGCAAACAAAGATTGAACGAGGTGCATGCTTCAAAAATCTTTGAATATTCCCTGACAAGCCAGTTCAGCGAAAGAAGCAGGCTAACCGAAGGCCCGGCCCATGTCCAATGCTCCTCAGGCCCACATGTCATCGTCACGTGCATCCGCGCCACGTCGACCTATCAACACCGATTCCCCGATAGGGTTGTAAACGGAACAAAAAGTTTTCGACCATTCTGGAGAAAAATGGAAACAAAAGCCTTTTTTCGAAAACGGAAAATACCGGTACGAAAATAGAAACAAATTTTTTTTTTGTCGGAAACGAAAACGAGAGAGCTAGTTCCAAAGGAAATGGAAACGGAAACGGAAATTCCGTATAAGTGAGACCGTAAATTAGAAATGGAAACAGGCTTGGCCCAAAAAGAAGAAGGGAGAACTTACATTTATTTTCGAATTAAAATAATTTTAGAAATACAAATAGCTTTGTAGAAAATATCAAGCAGAGTTAAAAAAATTCTAGAAAAATTCTCAAAAATACTTTGGAACATTTTGAACCTAGGAAAATTATTTTTAGCATAATTTTTTTTCATGAATAAATTATTTTTATAAATCTAAAAATAGCAAAATAGCATTTATAAACTCCAAAAAAATCTAGGATAAATAATAGAAAATCATAAATAAACATCGAACAATAATATGCAAATTTTAGAGCATTACACATTTGTAGTTGGTGGAGCAAGAGGATATCGATGATAATGATATCGAGGAGGACATAATGGTCTGATATAGGGGACAAATAACGAGCCTTCAACTGACAACACATGAGAAAAAAACTTTTCTAGTGATACCGGTGAACATCACATTGTTCTTATGTCCACCTTGGAAGTGGAATGAGTTACATTTAGAGATGGCAACGGGGACCCGAAACCCGTAACCCGATGGGTATTTACTCTATTAGGGGCCGGGTATGGACTATTTTTCATACCCGTGGGTTTATTAACAGGCAAAATTTAGTACCCGGCGGGTAGAGTGGGTACGTGTCCGTTCTACTATTACCCGTACCTGTTCACCCGTGGGTATGGGTCTGATGTGTGGATTGATACTTGAATGGATGAAGTTTGAGTGTTTGATACCGATACAGTGATGCTGAAGTTGATACTGATAGTGAATTGTACATGTTAGACTTTTTTTTGTTGGAGGGTGATACAAGCTAATAAGACTTGAGGCTAACCTGTCGAATTCTGGTGCTATCATGTGCAATGCCTGACTCTGTAAGTCATTGTTTAGTTTGTTCAACAGCTTTGCTTCAGCCTTCATGGTTGGTAGAGTTTTGCTATGTGATAGCTATTTTGTGTATTTAACAACTATGTGACAAATGTAGTATGCCAGGAAGGAGTTGGTGAAAGAATGTTAGTGTCAGGGAATATATAAGCGGTGCATAGTAGTACATTGTGTGTGCTCAAATAGTACTTGCATTTTAATGTAACATGCATGTTCTAGCCGACCTAGCATACTGGCTACTAAACAATACATGTTAATTTGTATATTGCTTTGGTCGAAGCCCTCCCAACCAACTTCTATTAGAAGTCTAACAATGAGATAACTGCCACTGCGCAAGGGCATAATTCGGGAACATGTAGGTTGAATCATTGTCTTAATTGCAATCAATCATTCAAACAATCAATTGAATGTCAGCGGTATTAATATCCTTGGTTGAAAGGATTAGTTTTGTGCTAAGAAATTGTATACGCTATGCTGAAAGTCTGAAACCAGTTGAGTCTCCACATTTAGATTGTGGGTGTGGGTTACCTGCGGGTACCCGGTACCCGCACGGGTACGGGTATCGGTAAATTTTGTACCCGCGTGCGGGTATGGATATTGTAGTGGGTGAATTTTACGAACACGGGTATGGATACGGGGTGGTGATACCCACCGAGTATATACCCGTTGCCATCTCTAGTTACATTGTTGTTGTGGTCATGTATATTAGGTCACGTACTATGTTCTTGTGGAATTTTCTGTTTTTATTTTTGTATCCCCTTAGTTCCATTCCGCATCCGTTTATGTTACTATCCGTTTATGAGGTTTTTGATGTCATTTTCGTTACCAATAAAATATAAAAACAAAAACGAACAACCATCTGCCGACAAGTTCCGTTTTCAATCCAGCCCCTACTCCATCGCCTATTTTCTGCTCCTCTCCTCATGGTTTCCTCCAATCTCATAGACCTAATCCACCCGTCTCCTCCAAAACCACGCCACTTACATATGGTCCCCACAACCCTCTCCTCGAGACTCCCTTCCTCCACGCGTCCGGTGCACGTGCATGCGGTCTACCCTACCAATCCTGGCCTCCTCATCACCCACCGGTGACTCGGTGAGCTTACCACCCCTCGACCATATAAAGTCCGCGCCCCCATTCCCACCCCCCGGCGACCAGACGAACCAACCCGACGAGCTCCCGCGCGGGTTCATGTCCATCTCTCCTCCCGAATCCACCAGAAGACACCACTCGCTCGCGCCGCGGCCGCCGAACCCTAGCCCTAGCCACCGCCATGGCAACGCCCCGCGCCGCGGCCGCCACGCCCGCCGCTCGCCCCCTCCGGCTTCCGTCTCGCCGCCCTCCGCCGGCGGGAGCTCCGGTGAGTTGCCACCTCCGACTTACTCGCTCTTGTCCCCCTTCCATGCATGCATCGATTGGACGATAGGAGGTTGTCGGAGGACGGAGGTTAGATCTGGGTAACTGGATTGGGACATTGAGTTAGTTGGTCTCTGGTTTCTAGGGTTAGCTCGTGTGGTTACGTCAATATACTTTGGGGTTTATGCTAAGCTGAGCTTTTGCTTCGCTGGGTATGTTAACATGGAGCCAATTCTCGCATGGGTATGCTAAGCTGAGATTGGTCAAATATGACAGTTGTTGAGCGTAGCAGAGGGTTACTATCTAGCTTCTACGGAATTTGAATACATAACTTTGCTGTGG
Organism: Rhipidocladum racemiflorum; assembly: GCA_036346355.1. Taxonomy (NCBI): domain Eukaryota; kingdom Viridiplantae; phylum Streptophyta; class Magnoliopsida; order Poales; family Poaceae; genus Rhipidocladum; species Rhipidocladum racemiflorum. Next base: position 26,630,524 of record CM070572.1, read on the forward strand.
ATCATGCCATTTTTGTGTATAGCATTTTTGGTCCGTCTATGAGCGTTCATACAGCCAGCTGTAAGCTATGAGACCGAATGTTCTTTTTTTTTTCCTTAAAAAAAATTATGTTTTGAGCATCTGCTTCACGTAGACATTTGTTGCCCCAAACTCCAAAGCTTCTAGGCAAAAATTTGTTTGAGGTCCCCTATTTATATTATTTAAGGAAACAACTCTACTACACAAACTACAATGTTATGTTGATTCAAGGGTTAGTTTGTACAGGATATATATATATATATATATATATATATATATATATATATATATATATATATATATATTCAATATTATGATTTAGAAGAATCAATTTCTTATCAGTCTTCATAATATATTCATTTTTAAGAGGATTTAGGCCCCGTTTGGTACGGTTCCAGATTCTTAGTAGAAACGTTTCAGGTAGAATCAGAATCACTGTCTGGAAACCGTTTGGTACAGTTCCAGATTCTAGTAGAAACGGGGTTGAGGGTGATTCAGCCACGGCGTGGAAAAAGAAGAAACGTTCCGAGGAGAATCGTTTCGAGTTTTAGCCCGTTTGGCTGGGTTTCTGTCAAATTCTAGTAGAAACAGCTCGGTTCCAAGTTACCAAACGGGGCCTTAGTTTACTCATTGGCTTGAGGTGGTTAAGTTAGAAAGGTTAGTTTAACTGCAACAGCAGCTTACAGAAATTAGTAAATGGTAGGCTTATGGGAGAAAAGTGGATGTGGTTTATTTGAACCATTCTGTTACTGAATCTGATAGGATGCGAATATGGTTTAGATTTTCCATTTGAAATGTTGTTTCTCAGTATATATACCCGTGTTCAACTTTGGACCCTACAGAACAACTTATATATATTTTTTGAGGTGGGATGATTAGACACTGTTTCCAATTTGGTGTCTAGTTGTGTTCTATGAGCTTAATCCAACACATTACAAATATCCAGTGTATTGCATTGAAAATATAAGGCCAATGTTGTCTACATATTATACAAGTTATGCGGATATACAAGTCCGACTAAATTGAGCGGATCAGCAGAAATTTGACTGAAATTCATATATTTGATGTTTTTAAGATCCATATTTGAATTTGAAATAAAAATATGGACATGAATATGGTTTGACCAATATCTGATTTAAAATTTGAGTTGTTTACACCCTTCTTTAGTGCTGGACATAAGAATACACTTCGGAAACTTTTGCACTAGCTATTGAACAGTTGGTTTCATATGGACATTATGCTATGAAGTATAAATAGTGGAAATGAGTGTTTAATGAGAACAAAGATGAAGTCGTGAAGATACCGTTCCATATGGTTTAGCCTGTTAAATTTCCAATAAAGTTCTATTCAAGCTGTTTTGTTCCCTGTGGAATCATGTTGCTTTCTCGTGTATTTTTCCCCATTTTCTCAAATTCACTGTTGATAATGTCTCATAAGTTGTACCAGCATGTTCATTGATTAGTATGTGTTCCTGTCACATAAGTTGTCTTCATGGCCTATTGTTGCCTCCTCTTCGTGGTTAATGCCTTACTAATTTTCAAAACTTCCATTTCCAGAGTAATTGTTACAATGCAACTCATATTTTGCAGACTCAGTGGTTCCAGCTATCGGAGAATCTGTTGATGCTTCCCAAAAGGTGAAGGCTGCATTTGGTGGGGTGAACGAGGAGGAACCTGTACGGGATGGTTCATGATAGGTTTTGATACATGTGTTTGGTTGAGTGTATGGAACCACCCCGTACGGGATGGAGTGGTACAAATTCCAAGAATATTTTTTAAATATGTTGTACCATCCCGTACCTCCAAATTGGCCAAACTATCCTGTATCATCCCGTACCACTAGTGACAAAGGTTAGATTATCAACCTCATCCCTCCAACCAAACATTATCTCATACCATCCCGTACTATTCTATCCAAACAACCAAACAAAATATTGTATCATTCCATTCAGGCAACCAAACACCCTCTCTATATCATCTCATCTAGGATCATCTCATCCATTCTGTACCATCCCATTCCATTCATCCTCGTTCACCCAGCCAAACGCACCCAAAGTGTTTGTGGAACATACTTCAATTCCATTGGTTTCAGCTTCTTTCCAAACAAATATATTTGCTACTCTTGTCTTATCGATGTAAATGGATTAACTCCCAGGTAGTTGGATTTAGAATCTCTGGGGAAGAGAATGATCCTTGTACCCAAGTGGTTGGCAACGTTTCTAAATGCCAGTCTTCTGAACAGGGGAGCTCAGGCTTCCCAGTAGATAATGTTGGCTCAGTTCAACCAGATGCTCAGAGATCTGAATTGGTGGGATCCCTGCAGATTGACCATTTGTCTACCAGTTCTAGTGGTAATGGGACTCAGATGGCTGCTAGAAAGAATCAGGCCATGAATGCCAATTATCTACTGAATTTCCACTATGATCCTATTTCTCGGCCTCAGCCTCGAGGTCCTAGAACATACCCTGCAAGAAGGCAAAGGAAGATCAAACCTTACAACAGGGACTTGTTCCTCCAAGCAAATTTTAAGTTTGTTGTGTTGGATACCGGAAATTGTCAGATTGAATCAATGGATCCAGATAAGATGCTCCAGTGGGAAGATATTATCTGTGTAAGATACTGTAGCCCCTATGAGGTGCAATGTCCTATTTGCTTGGAAAGCCCATTGTGCCCACAGATTACATCATGTGGTCACATATATTGTTTTCCATGCATTTTACGCTATTTACTAATGGGAAAAGAGGATTACAGAGGAGAGTGCTTGAAGAAGTGTCCGCTGTGTTTCATGATGATATCAACAAAGGAGTTGTATACCATCAATATTACTCAAGTTCAGCATTTCCATGTTGGTGAAAATGCGACCTTCACACTTCTGAGCCGGTCAAAAAATTCACTCACTCCTTTCGTTAAAAACTTCTCTAGTGAATGCATTTCTATAGATGAAGATTCTTGCAATGTTTTCTCCAAGTTTATTTTTACATCAGATGTGGAGCTCTCTGTTAGAGATGCAAAATCAGATCTCAGTAATTGGTTGCATAGGGCTGACTTAGGCATTGTTGATGACTTGGAGAAACTTCCATATGTTTCTGCTGCTTTGGAGCAACTGGAAGAAAGGATGAAATATTGGTCTGGGTACACAAATCATAGTAGCAGCCCCCCTCTAAAAGATAGCTTCTCACCTGTGTCTAGTTTCAAATCAAGGAACTCTGATAATGCACAGGCCTTACGCCAGAACAGTGGGCCCAAACTCTCCCCTGTTTCAAATGGAGATATGATCACTGGTGTTTCAAAGTTCTCTATGTCAGCTGAATCAAATAAAAGAATGTCATCCAAAATGGAAGAGAGATGTGCCATCCCCATAGATTCAAATGAACAGGATTCATACACATTTTACCAGGTTCAAGACATGCCTGAGACTCTGAGCAGTGGTTGCTTTTCAAGTGCATAGTTTCACATTTTCAGAGTTTGATGTTTAAATCTTGTTGCAGGTGTCTGATGGCCAGCACCTAATCCTTCATCCACTAAACACGAAATGCCTACTAAACCATTTTGGAAGTTCTGATATGCTCCCACCAAGGTAATATAGTATCCGCTTATTCCCTAAATTTTGAGTTCTAACCTTGTAGGTTATCTTATTGACACCATTTTATTGTTGTTGTCCACCTATAGTAGTATTGGGTAAATTACATCCTGATTAAGGACTTTAGATATTGTTTTTTGCACCAAACAGAGAAAATTTTGTTTGGTTTGATCTGATAACCAGTGTTACTAGTGTCAGCTGCTACTGCTAGGGCCTGGAGTCAGGTAACAACTTGTTGCCCATGTTTAGCTCCCTTTTCCTTGGAATATCAAGAAGTACATCAAGGAGAACTATTCAGCTACTGTTTAGAGGATCCGCATAATGCAATGACTTGCTAATGACTCATGTTCAAAACCTGTCATAAGTTTGAGGCTTCAGATGTGGGACTTATCTAATCGATACCCTGAGCATTTGGACATTGTTGTGCTCACAGAGAAATTAATATTATGTTTAATAGTTTTGGGTGGTTTGTTAGATTGGAAAGCTAAGCAGTTGATTTGATTATTTGCCACAAAGTTGATATGCACTTTGATGATTTGCCACGCTATGTCTCATTGACATGTGACCCTTGGACCCAAATGTCAGTGAGATATGGCGTGGCAAATCATCAAGTGCACATCAACTTTGTGGCAAATAATCAATTATTCATTGGATTTATTATTGCGTCTTGCAATTACTTAGGTCATGTTTGGTTTCTTTCCACATCCTTGCCTTGCTAGCATGGCGAAACTAGCCTAGCTGGCTAGGATATCCTGGGAAAGGCTAGTTGTTTGGTTTCTTTGCTTTTGAAAGCAAGTTTTGTTGATTGTTTTTGGATCTCTTGCCTTAAGAAGATATATGCACCACTTTACTATTTGGGTGGGATTACCTCCTTTTGCGCACACTAACGATACATAGGCTATTGTGTGTATAAAGATTTAATTGAATTTAAATGTACAGGGACTTGTTAAACTACATGAAATTCTTTCTGCATTGCAAAACATTGTAGGTTAATGGGCAGAACTTAGGAACATAAAGAAAAGAGATCTCAGATAGATGCTTAGTACTAATGCTACTTGTGTTGGCTGGTAACGTTTTTGCGGACAACATTGTAGTGGCGCTAGATATAACAAGTTGGATATTAAATAGTGTAACCTCCCTCTCAGACTGTAATTTTTAATTTACCGTGAGAAGTATTCTAATGTTTCTTAGAGAGTGACATAATGACCATTTGATAAAAGGTTATGCTTAACACCGCCCTTGGCAAAGACACCATCACACTAATCTCAACATATTTGTGCATAAGAGTCAAACACTATAATTTACCTAGAGGACCAAGATGACAGTTAATGTGAACATGTGATGTATGAGGTATAACGCGGCTTCTCTTCACCAGTGAGTTAGTGACAGTTAATTGAACGTATTGTTGTTTGGGGCAGTGGTGTGTGGCCTTTGGTCAAATCAAATGTTGTTTTGTGCTTGTAAGTTTACAAATGGCCCATAAATCAATATAAACTGGTATATATATGGTATTATTTATCTTGTCTCTAAAGCCAACTATCCAATGTCCAAATCAAGGTCCCTGGTCTGCAGTATCAGTCTTCTTACATTGGTGCAGTTGGCTCTTAATATCCATCAAGGTAGGCCCAGTTCGTTTCAGCTTCTGGATTATGGATTATGAGAGAAGCTGCTTCTGATTATGGAAGAATCGGGCCGAACAGGCTACAACCTCTAGGTTTCGGACCGAGCCAGCGAGAATCAACAAGAATCAGTGAGAATCAGGTTTTAGCTAGATTCTGATTCTATACGTAATCACTTACGATTCTCGTAGAGAAGCCGCCAGGAATCCTCCCGTTCGGCAAATAATCCGTTTTTTTTTCTAAAGCAAAAGCTGTCCAGAAGGTGAAACGAACGGGGCCGTAGTCTATCTTCCTGCAAGTTTCTTCCATCCAAGGTTTGTGAGTCGCAAAGTCGAGTCGAGTCGCTACGGTACCGACTTGTAGACTAGTCGTGACTAGGTCAGACTAGTCGCTGACTAGTCGATACAAGTCGATGACTATACTTTATAATTTTCTATAAATATACCAACATACTGCATACCAAAAACAGAGAACATAGGAGTGGAGAAGAAGTGAAGAACCTGGAGTTGTGCAGCAATTGTTGCTTGTTTGCCAAGCTGGATCCTTTGACTTAGATGGCCTCCGCTTGGGATCCTTGGATGGATGATACTGCTCAACCGGCACCGCTGCTACCACTTCTTGACCGGCTGCCATAGGTCCTTGTGGAGTGCAAAAGAGAATTTAGTGCTTTGCTAGTCTGCTATTAGTATGTACTCAGCTATTAGTGCATTTGGCTTGCTCGCTAGCGGCTTGATAGCAGCCCAAGCAAATCGCGCCAAATGGAGAGCTAGCTCTTGCACTTCTCCTCCACTGGCAAAGACGCCGAGGCTCGCCAGCACCTTCGGTCTCTGCTCTGCTCGTCAAGACACCGGGCTCGCTCTGCTCTGCTCCTCTCTCCACTTGACTCCTCCGGCCGCTCCTCTCATGACTCTGCTCCTCCGCCCCCTCATGGCGCAGCGCGCTCTCCACCCGGCTCGAGAGGAGATCTCGGAGAGAAGGAGTAAGGAGAGATGAAGATGTACCTCCGCCGAAGCTCCGACGGCGACGGCGGCGCTCCCGCTGGCCGGCGGCAGGCGGCATCTGCTAGGGTTTCCACTTCGGTCGGGCGCCGTTTCGGTCCGGGTTAAATCGTGCAGAGGAATAGAGGATGGCTCGGTTTGGGCTCTGCTGCTTTAAGCCAGCTGATTGTGGCCTAGTCGAGCTACTTGGAAGCCGGCTAGTCGCGACTAGCCGTCGGCTAATCGGCCAGACTAGCACACCTAGTCGAGTCGATTTCGACTAGGTCTCTTTGCACCGACTTGTCGACTAGTCGTCGACTAGTCGCGACTAGTCGCGCGACTTTAAAACAGTGCTTCCATCTGGTGTCACGTGTGGTTTTCCTTGACCACTAGTGATGGACAATCATTTATGATAAAGATTTTTCGAACATGTAGGGTCAAATAACTTGAGCAATATTTGATATGTGAACTGAATTTGTTTGATGTCTATCTGATACCAGATTCAGGTTGCAGAATGTTTTTGTGTGAGTTCTGATTGTTGTTTGTGTTATGCTAATGGTACTCATCCAACTTACTTGCACGTAGAATAACTGGAAAAATCTTGGAGCTGGAAACTGTAACACAGTCTGAAGCTACAAGAAAACGCTATCGATTTTTAAGCCACTTCTCATTAACAACAACGTTGCAGGTAAATCAGCTGCACATATCTAGTTTTTGATTTTGACCCTATTCTCACGTTTTATAAACTATGCAGTTTTGCGAAATTGACCTGAGTGATGTGCTACCTCCTATCTCATTGGCTCCATTCATGGATGAAATCAAGAAACGTGAGAAACAGAGAAAGCAAACTGCCAAGAAGGTTTGAACCATTGCTTAGTATTTACTGGCATGTTGTTTTGTTGAACATTTCATGACCATCTTGTGCATCCGTTGTCATCTTACAATAACCCAACTTCTGGGAAAAAAAAAGAGTTCCTGTAGCAAGTGTACACTGCTGTTCTTAGATTTGCCAGCACTAGGTTATTCCCTGTGGATTTGGTGAACAGTTAAGGAGTCACCTAGCAATGGATGGAAGGCGTTTATGGATCTTGGCTTCCATTGCTTATGATTTTGACAATGCTCTCATGCTGTCATTCTTGGGACATTCTGTTTAGAACAATAACGTGTGCTGGCTATCTGGTCTAGTTGTCACTTGGTTGTTATCTGTACTAGTCAGTGGCTGGTTACCATCAGTAACCCATACTGTGACAAAGCTGGGAACTGACAGTCCAGCCAGTTACGGCAATACTTGCCTATCTCACCTGGTTTTTGGCAGTCTCTTTCAAGAAACATAGGAGCCACAGTATAACAAGTGGATAACATCAAATTAACACGGATAATTCATACCTGACTTTAACTTGCTAAAAGCAGCACTAGAAACTGACCTAGTTGGTATTGCTGGTAACCAGCCATTTCTCGAAAATTGGTTGCAGAAGCAACCAAAATGTATTTAAGAGTAAGCTTTGGAGTATGCATGAGATGCTTTCTGCATAAGCGCCGTTTCGGCTGTGTGGTTTGCTTTCATGTTGGCTTTCTATATGTGTAAAGTTTTTTTTTGGTTTTTACACAGGAAGAAAGCGAGAGAGTGAAGGCCGAAGTAGATGCTGCTGTGCAGGCATCTGCTATGTGGTTTGAGCATGCAAACTTCTCTCACAGTCACAGAGATGTTATGTTCTCTCTGGATGACTTTGCAGGTAAATTTGTACTCATTTGCAGATATGCCCTGTGATGTGTTCGTAAGTATGGTGTCACCGACTTGTAATTGGGGAAATGGTTTCTTACTATTATTAATTATATTCAGATTTTATGTTTTTCTCTTGTATGCAATCCCACTTTTAGTGCTCTAAATGTCTTATTCTTTATGGATGCCTTACTTTATTTTTATTGATATCTTCTTTCTGTGTTGTAGCTCTGGGAAACAATGCTGGACCATCCACGAATCCACCAGCCAGTGAAAGAAAGCTTTTCTCTGATGTTACACGCCTTGGTTTTGCGTCTGCACAAGACTCACCTCCTCTAAGAGTTGAAACCGGGGACGCAGCTGGCAAAAATGAAAGCACAAGGGACATGGGTATGCCACACAATGTCTCTTTCCAATTTTTGACAGATATCAATCTATATATTGTGTAATGAAATCCTTGCATAACTGTATTGTTTGTTGTGCAGGGCTGGCAGCAACATCCACCTTGTCCTTCGCTACCATCATATCTTCCACAAGAGCTGCGGACAACAGCGTGGAGACGCATAAACCAAACGGAGTTCGAAAGAAGGGCAAGAAGGCCACCAAAGTACTCTTATGTACTGGTGGTGGCCGCCGATACTAAAGCAATAATAGTAACACTGGAAACAGTTGGCGGTTTCCATGGCAACTCGAAGCAATGTGTATAGTGCATAACCTGGATTACGTCTGTAACACTTTAGTAGGAGATTTTTTTTTTCTTTTCTTCGTCTGGTTCTCTTTTAAGCTTCTTGTTGTTTAGAGGCTTCCTTACTTAACTGTGTATATCTACATCATTAGTTGTTGACCCATGTTGAAGGGTGACTGCTATATATATATATAGGAAGCCTTTTCTGTACTCTTGGGAGTACGTACTCCCACCTCCAGTATACCACTTAAACGAATACGTTATACTCCTTTATCACTTTCAGTATACTCTAATAATAATTCTAAGATACTACAATGTGATATTGTTAAAAAAAAATTGATCAGAGCCATTTATTTTTTAGCTATATACTCTTTTTCATATGTAAAAAGAGTATATATACAAATTATGCTATAAAGGGTGGACTTTAATGAAATTTTTCGTAGAATTCACTTTGAAGTATCTTATAATCATTATTAGAGTATACTTAAAAGGATAAAGAGGTATAGCAACATCATTTAAGCGGTATACTGAGAGTGGGAATCTACGACTTGGGGTATGGAATATATATATATATATATATATATATATATATATATATATATATATACACACACACACACTATGCTTTTAAAAGTTTTACCGTGAAAACTCCGTGAAAACCACGTGTAAAAATTTTAAAAAATTCTCAAAAAATTACCATACATAGGGAAGGTGTGGTTCTAAAATGTCTTTTTTATATCTTCCAAATGCAATTGAGTTTTGTCTTTAAATTTTACAGGGCTGTAGAACCACACCTCCCCTATGTATGGTAATTTTTTGAGATTTTTTTAAAACTTTTACACGGAGTTCTCACGGTAAAGAGGGTTTGCACCAAATATGCTGCCATATGTATGGTAATTTTTTGAAATTTTTTTAAAACTTTTACACGCGGTTTTCACGGAGTTTTCACGGTAAAGAGGGTTTGCACCAAATATGCTGCCATATATATATATATATATATATATATATATATATATATATATATATATATATATAAATATATATATATAAATGGTTCCATACCCTTGGGAGTACGTACTCCCACTCTCAAAATACTGCATAAATGATAATGTTATACTTCTTTATCTATTTGAGTATACTTTAATACTAATTATAAGATACTCCAAAGTGAATTTCACGAAAAATTTCATTAAAACCCACCATTTATAGCATAATTTGTTTATATACTCTTTTTACACATGAAAAACGGTATATAACAAAAAATAAATGGCTCCTATGAATTTTTTTTTTTCATTCATGCCGTATTGTAGTATCTTAGAATTATTATTGGAGTATACTGAAAGTGATAAAGGAGTATAATACATTCATTTAAGTGGTATACTGAGGGTGGGAGTACGTACTCCCAAGAGTACAGAAAAAGCTTCCTACATATATATATATATATATATATATATATATATATATATATATATATATATATAGGGAGATATCTAGTGCAAACCCCTTTTACCGTGAAAACTTCGTGAAACCCACGTGTAAAAGTTTTGAAAAATTCTCAAAAAATTATCATACGTAGGGGAGATGAGGTTCTACAGCCCTGTAAAATTTGAAGACCAAACTCAATTGCATTTGAAAGATATAAAAAAGATAAATTCAGTATGAATAGTGACTTTTCACTATTTAGCACTATTCATTTTGCAATTTATTTTTTTCATATCTTTCAAATGCAATTGAGTTTGATCTTCAAATTTCACAGGGTTGTAGAACCTCACCTCCTCTACGTATGATAATTTTTTGAGAATTTTTCAAAACTTTTATACGTGGGTTTCACGAAGTTTTCACGGTAAGGAGGGTTTTCACTGGATATGTTGCTATATATATATATATGTTTCTATGCTTTTTTTTGAAGTTGCACAAATATTAAAGCATGAATATAGGGTAGATAGTAATTACTTACCACTTTATTTGTTTTAAGATTTGTGTAACTTGTATTAAGAGGAAAAACATAGAAGCACTGCTTTCTCTCTCTCTCTCTCTCTCTCTCTCTCTCTCTATATATATATATATATATATATATATATATATATATGTGTGTGTGTGTGTGTGTGTGTGTGTTGGGGGGGGGGGGCTATCCAGTGAAAACCCCTCTTACTGCGAAACTCCGTGAAATTCACGTGTAAAAGTTTTAAAAAATTCTCAAAAAATTATTATATGTATGGGAGATGAGGTTCTACAACCCTGTAAAATTTGAATACCAAATTCAATTGCATTTGAAATGTGATTTTTCACTATTTAGCACTATTTATTTTGCAATTTGTCTTTTTCATATCTTCTAAATGCAATTGAGTTTGGTTTTTAAATTTCATAGGGTTGTAGAACCCCACCTCCCCTACGTATGGTAATTTTTTGAGGATTTTTCAAAACGTTTACATGTAGGTTTTACGAAGTTTTCACGGTAAGAGTTTTCACATGATATGTTGCCTATATATACATACATACATACATATATGTGTGTGTGTGTGTGACGGTAGCTCTAATCTGAGCTTGCACGCAGATTAGGCTATTCCAAGTGCTGGTCATAATGCGTTAGTCAGCAGTGTACGGTCTATAAACAACTCAAGCTTTAAAACCCTCTCTTCTATATTATCCTAATCGAATTTGTTCGGCAGTAGAAAGCATAGTAATTCATCGTAAACACAGGTATATGGTAAACGTGTTGTCTTTGTAGTAAAAAACATGAATCCAGTATTTACTATTGACATATATTACTACTAAAATCAAAACTATGGTTAACTAACTTAGTAATGTTTACTAGTTTGTATACCCTCGTATATCACAGTGACTAAAAGCCTGGTGGTTGACGATCATGAGCAATCACGGTAGCCTTCCAAGGCACCTCCGGCTTCTCTCCATTGCATGCGGCGATGATGCTTCATGTCATCCTTGCTCGGTAGTTGTACCGATGCCATCGAAGTCTCACCATAAAGATCGTCTTGGGAGCATACTACGCCGCCGCCATGGCGCCATATGTTGGTCAGGGGTATCGCACGCCGCTGGTAACGGACGTGGTTTCAGGAGTTCGTTTAAATATCACAATAGCTATTAGTTATCAGAAACCAAGTACACATTGCAGTACAAAAGACGAATACCAACAGTTTTTAAGAGAAATTAAGGCCTAACGGCTAGAGTTTTTACAGAAAAGAGGCGCAACGAGCCTCAAATAATTTACATTACAAAAGAAGCAACCGTACAGACAGGTTTGAGCAAAAGACTAAGACCTAAAACCAAATAGAATTGCCATCTATGAACTCTTGGAATTCTTCAGCTTCTTGGAACTCTGAAAGGGGTTGGGGTTTAAGCAAGAATGAGTACATATCAGTACACAACAAGTCACACGGAAAATACTTAATACTACATGTAAGGGATTAACAAGTGATTGGCACAAGATTTTAATTATTGGGAATGCAGTTTTATTTGCAACTTTTAGTTACATTTGAAACACAAACCATAAATAATAGCAGGGGGTTAATCACAAGGTTAAATACAGTTATGCCACAATCTCAAATTTTTCAAAGACTACTTGAGCGAGGTTACAGGAGTTACCCCAATTCAAACTTAGCTTTATTAATCGGAAGCACGGCGTATTCGAATACCATTTGATTATGACTCTACAAAGCTGCTCAGGTTTACCCATAAGATATCTACGACCGTTGATGTCATGCTCAAATTTCATGCAACTCAAATTCATGTGGTCGGGTTGAGATGATCACAGCCTTTTGTTGAACTTCCCCTGGATAGCCCCTACCCGGTAGATCTGTGACTCACTCCCCTCAGGACCCACTGACCTGAGTGAGTACTTACCATTGTGAGAACCAGCAAATGACAGCATCCTACCGATGCTAATTATTTCCGTTCCACCCCGTCAGTTATTATCCCTCTCGGAATACTGCTACCCCCATTCTACCTCCGAGAATGGTAACCACTCCTATAGGTATTACCAGGGAATGAACAATGTACTGAGCTGTGTTGGAAAACGGTTCAACTGAACTAATCGATTTCCAACTTATGGTTGAGCGGAATCTTAAGTTATTTACTTTGTTCAAGAGGGTTCATCCTTATGTTGCCAAAGACCAAGCCACAAAACCAACCACAAATCAAACCTGGTACCTCCTCGCACCAGCCACCAAACCAACCATGAATTCCAATCATCGGCCAAGGATCAGACTAGCATCACCTCGTGGGTAGTACAATACTGTCCCCCTGACCGTAGCAACAATTTTTAAAGACACCAAACCAAATGCTCGCCACAATGTGAAAAGATAACAGAAGAATTAATAAGACTAATAATCGACTACGGGGTGTACAATTATTGACTAGGGCTAAACAAGGGTTATTAGGACTTATCAACATCAAGGAGGCTAAGTGAGATATTTGGTTGTAACTAGCATCATGTCATTTTAAATTAATTGTTTCAGTATTTAAAATATGAGTAAAATAATGCAGTAGAAAATAAATATTAATATATTACTAACAGTTGGGTTCAACATGTTCAAGGGCGTGCGGCTTGCCTTGCTGGCGGTGGAATCGTCTAAGTCGTAGTAGTTGTAGTCGGATTTTTTTAATAATACATTTTTATTCAAAATTGCAAAAATATACTATGAAAAAAGAAAAATTCAGAAATATACCTCTATAGCTCTTTGGTTGGGCGACAAATGCTTTGTAGCCAAACCAAAGAGCTACAGAGGTCTTGCTTAAGGGTTTTGTAATTTTTGAAGCTACAAATCGAACGAAGTAAATTTCTAAATTTTTATTAAGCTATAAGGATTCATAATATCTCACAAAAAGTATTATGTTGCATGAAAAATTAAATTGTATAAATTAAATTTACATAAAGACCCTTTTATGAATTCTGAAAAAAATATACAAACCATGGCTCAAAAAATCATGAAATAAATATTACTTATTCCTAGGGTCTTAGATGTCCCATTTTTGCTGGGCGGTGGAATCGTCTAAGTTGTAGTGGTTGTAGTCATACTCTGCTCTGGTCTGGTTCGGCTCCTGCTCCTGGAACTGCTCCGGCTTTAGGTTGCACGACGGTCGGATTTAGCGCAAGAAACGAGAACCAATAAATAAACGACAAACGAAAAACAGGGAAAAAAAGAAAAAGAAAAACGAAACGAAAACGGAAAACGAAACGGGGTTGGAGAGAGTGTCGGAGGTCAAATTAGTCATTTTGGGAATTTTGGAGACTTGATCTGGCGGAGCGGAGGTTATTTTTAAACTTAATGGCTCGAAATGGTCAAGATAGTGTGTTTTCGAATTTTTAAAGATTTTTAGAATTTTTTGGGATTTTTCTGAAATTTTTGGATTTTTTAATATCCAAAAAAGGAAAAGAAAAAAAAATTCAAAATGAACAGTGTTAGGCTGCATCGGGCATGGCCCAAATTGGCCGAACGACCCACCGGCGCGACTCGTGCGCACACGAGCTGGGCTTGGCCCAGACGCGTGGAGGGGGCGGGGGTCTGGCAGGTGGGGACCCGGGGGAGGGGGGAGAAGGCAGCGGCGGCAACAAGCGCGGCGGCGCAAGACAGAGGAGAGGAAGAGAGCGGAATGGGGAGAGCTGGAGGCGCGAGATGGCGGCGGGTCGAACGGCAGTGCGCGACGGTGGGTGTGGCCGGAGCAGGAGGCGGAGGGCGGGGTGGCGTGCCGAGCGGGCTGGCCGGAGGGGGAAATGGGCCGGGAGGCCCACAAGCCAATGGAGGCCTAAAAACGAAAAGCCAACAAATTTAAATCCAAAAAATTAAAATCAAAACCAAATAAATTCATTTTTTAATTTTGAGGTCATTTCACTGCTTGTTCGCAATACATTGTGGCGGCTTTGCCAAATTTTTTGGTCGCCAAGCATGTGGGAAGGTGAGCATTTGACTCGCTATGGTATGTTTAAATGAGCTGGAAAGTAGGGGCTATTTGGTACTGCATCAAGCCTATACGCTGTTAAAAATTTGCTACTTCGCACCCGCAACCCGCTCGAGGCTGCACGAATCTGGAGGAGATTGTGTGGTGGATTCGATGGAAATAACTACACCCGGTAGTACTTTAGTGTGTGTGTGTGTTAGTGTGTATAGCGCATGTATGTGTGTGTGGGGGGGGGGTTGCAACCAGTGGCGTATGCTACATATGTACATCCAAATTTTTTGACAAAAAACCTATTATATAATAAATATATTAGGTGTATATATTAGTGAGTGTGCTTAAAAATATGTATTTCAACCTCTAAGTCTATTTTAACCCGTCCCACTCAATTCCTCTCACAATGTTCCCTACGTACCTAAATCACCTAAGGTCCAGTCTTTCTCCATTCCTCAAGCTCAACACCCAATTATCTCTCTATTTCGCATGCCCCAAGCGCTCTTGCTCTCTGTGTGGTGGCAGTGCAGCCAGCAAGCAGCAACCCGACAACGATGGACGAGAGCTACAGGGCAAATGCAAGCCTGCAGGGAGCAGGGCAACAGACAAGTGGCGAGTAGCCTTCAGCATTGGCGAACTGACGAAGGCAGCAGGGTAGCCCTGACCCTTGTGGCTGTGGTGAGCACCGACTCGGGAATGTAAGGTGCGACATCGGCGATAGTTGACACGTCAGAGAGACGATATCCCGTGGGGCAGGGAGCAGCGCGCAACGTGTTGCAGGGCAGTCCAGTGGTTGCGGCCAACATTGAGCCAGGAATGGAAGGTGCAACCCCAGCGATGACCAGCGGGTCAGGGCGACGACACCCTACGAGACAGGAAACTGTGCTAAAACAACAAGTAGCAACTAAACATTCGGCATCGGCAACCACACATGTGAATTTCATTCTTAATTCCAAATATGAAATATCCAATTCACAAATCTACCAGCATTACGTTGATTGTAACGGTGAATCGTGATTTTTGAAATGTAGTACGTAAGCATTCAAACATGAAGAGAGAGCATCCAGATTTTAAATCCACAATTCACAAATCCCTAAATTATTCTAGGTGTTGTCTCTAACGAGAATAATTTGAAATTTGTATTTTTGCTATTGTAAATATTTATGTTTTATACTAAATAATATTTTTGTAACTCGGAAGGATCTGTCACGGTTGCAACGAGCACATCCTGCGTGATATATCGTTGGATGTCTCGCGCGTAGCAAGACAGGCAACGATCTGCTGGATGGATGGATCGATACACGTACCAACGGATGCTTGATCATACATCGTGATCTGGGAGACTGGGACACAGTTGCAGTGCGCGCCTTGGGTCCGTACGCGCGCATGCAATTGCACGCACGTACCATACATACGCGCGCTGCGCGCATGCATGCGCCGACGTGCATGCGCACGGTTTTTTTTGGCTGCATACTTGCAGCAGCGAGCCAGCTAGCTACTCTGCTCGCGCAATCGATTTAGTTCATGTCGTATATGCATATGGCACGCGTGTCTGCTCGGTACTCTGCCGCCATAGCTGAGCACGTCATGTAGTCCAAAATGCCAAGCCATGCCCGGTAACGACGACTGATGAGCGCAGGTACACCGTACACTCTGTTTTGGAGAGCATGAACATGTAGTGACGATGTGCATGCCATATTAGGGGTGATATTGGGCTAAAGTCTAGCACAAATCTGATCCAAATTCAATTTTTTTGTTTCTTTGATTAGTCTTGTCCAAATCTAAAACTAATAAATCTAGGTCCAATCCAGACCCAAATAAAGGTTTAGACCTTGATCCAAGCCATTTACATGTAAAATATTAATGTAGATGTGACCCGAATTAACACATAATACATGACATACAACGATTTAGTAGAAAAACGTAAGGTCCAAGCTTGGTCCAATTTGATCTAGATCTGATCCAAAGAGCTATAAATCCAAAATAAGTCTAATCCATTTACAGTTTTGGACAGGTTTAATCCAAAAATCTAAATCGGTCCAAGTCCTTTGTCATCCCTATGCCAAATGCAAGGCTATGTTTAGAATGTAGGAAGGAAATATACTGTTTTCATAAAACTCGTGTAAAACTTGTATATGAATTTTTAGGTTCTAATCAGAGGCTATTTGATAGTTAGATTGATTATAATATATTGGCCTTCGTTATCATAATAAAAACAACAATTGTAACATAAAGTTAGTAAGGCCCTGTTTGTTTCAGCTGGGGATTGTAGAAAGCAGCTTTTAAAATCTGGATTGTAAAAGTTGGATTGTTAAAAGCTGGAGGTTGAAAAGCTGATGGCTGTTTGGCAATCCAGATTATAGTGTGCTTGGATTGCTATTTCTGCTTGGCAAAAGTCTGTGGTACCCTCAATTATAGGTTGAAAAGTCTGTGTGAATAGTGGGGGCAATGGTGGGTAATTTTTACTGAAGTTGGATGGGTATTGTGGTCTTTTGCAAAAAAAAAAGCTGAGAAAAGCTCCTCCAGAGTGGATTGTGGGATTGTTACAATCTGGCCTCCAGATTATTACAATCCAGATTGAAAGTTTCCTGTTTGTTGACCTTCCAGCTTTTAAAAGCAGCTTTCTACAATCACTAGCTGAAACAAACATGGCCTAAGAAGAGAGGAGGGGGGGGGGGGGCAAAAGGAATTTCTCGGTAACTGCACTATGCACGAATATAGTCAGTCTGTCAGGAACACATTTTTTTCAAGGTGCACGTACAATTGTCGGATACTAATTCGTTTCAATTCGGGTAGTAGTACAGGACAGGGCATTTCTTCCATCCTACAGGAATCAGAATCACATCTGTATTGAGCTGTAATGGTCCAGTTCAGGGAATACATGGATAGTATTGCTTAAGGCCCGTAGGATACATTAGGCTTCAATGCCATTGTGGATGCGAGAGGAGAAAAGTTCACTGCACTAACCCCTTTATTACTATTTTTTTTTATAAAACTAGTCTTATACCAAATAAAATTGTAAAAATAGTCTCCGGCCTACCCATACCCCGTTCGGAAAGTGCAGAAACCACCTTCCACTGTGGGGTAGAGCGGAAGGTGGTTTCCGTGCTACCCAAACGTGGTATACATGCATGCACACACCCCCACGCTGGCCCGCCCACCCCAGCGGCGCCAACCTATTCGCCCGCCCACTCACCGCGTTCGCGCGTGCTGTGCGCGGAAGCTTTACTTCCACACTACCCCACCACGGAAGGTGGCTTCCACACCTCCCAAGCACGGTAGGTGTGGGTCAGAGGGCTATTTTTGCAATTTTATTTGACACGAGATTAGTTTTACAAAAAAAAAAATCGAAAGAGCTATTACAGTGAACACTTTGTGAGAGGATGCCTTGCATGTTGTTAGAGGATGCAAGTGTAGGTGTTCGAGGAGAAAGGGTATGCTCATATATAGTAGAGAAAGGAAAGGAGAGAGAGTGTGATCACAGAGAAAGTGAGGGAGAGAGTGGCACCTTGAGAGCGGCGGTGACTACGCGTTCACCGTTTGTGAGAAAGATGGTGTTGTATTTGGGCGATGGAGGGTAGTTCGTGGACGTGGCACACAAGATGTGCTTGCAGCGGTGGTGGCCAGGATGTGGTCAATGGTAGCTAGGTCCGACAAGATTTGGGCACCAGCGACCTCTGTGCTGTAAGCGGCGATGGCTAGCTTCGTAGGTGGACGGTGGAGAGTGGGAAGTGATTGGAGGAGGAAGGGAGATAGGGGTGAATTGAGACAGGGCGACGGTCGAACGGTGAAGAGGGGAAGGGAGATGAAAATGTCATGTGGGGGAGGGAGGGAGAGGAGAGAAAGAGCGTGGGGGAGAAAATGGAGGTTTGGCTTTGGCCGATGGGTGGGCCAAAGTGATATTGGTAATATTTTTTGGTTTGTAGGGTTCTTAATGTAAAATGTTTAATAAATAAGTCCATTTTACACCCTTTAACTTTCCAAAAACTCTATTGAACACCCTCAACTATAAAACTGGGTATTTAGCACCACTACACTTACAAAATCGGATTAATTTACACCTTAAGATGGTTTTAAAGAGCTATTTTGCTAATAACGATCCAACTTAGGGTGATTTTTGAGATTTTTGCTAAGTTGACAGGCATATCAACAATTTTTGTTGATGTAGATCCAAATAAGAGAAGAATTAATTATGTGAAGAAGAAAAAGAATGCATATAGAGAGAAAAGGGGTGAGAAAGAGGTCGATGATTTTGATATCGATACTTTTGAAATGGATCTTTATTACAAAAACTGATGACTTAGCTGCCATCTTGAGTGGGATCCAAACCATCAAAACCGTCATCTAAAACTGACTTAAGGTGTAAATTGATTCGGTTTTGTAAGTTTGGGGAGTTAAATACTCGGTTATATAGTTGAAGATGTTAAATGATTTTTTTTTAAAGTTAAGGGTGTAAAATGGATATAATTTGAGGGCTGACTTATAAATATTTTAGAGCTGAAATACAAATTTACTGTAAACCACCACCCGTTGAGAACATCAATCAATCAATCTACATGTATGGTGTAACTCACTTTTCTGAGACCACCACCCATGAATGTTTGTACTGTACGTGTCCTGAGAAGACGTGGCAATATAAAAAATCAAAGATGAAAACGATGCCGTGGGATGGTTGTTGAGTTAGAAGCATGCAAAGTAGGAAGAAAATGAAGAAAGTAAAGGGCAGAGGAATATTTTGGGGCCGTGGATCCGCGCATGATGTGTCCTTAGTCCGTATGCATGCTTCCACTCATCAACATTTTTTTTTCATCATCGGATCCAATATTTATATATTAAATTTATTGTAAGGTAGCGCTGGCATATGCGGGTTCAGACCAGTGGCGGAGCCAGAAAATTCTAAAGGAGGGGGCCAAGAAAGAAGTGAATCTCTAATGATGATTGATATTCAAAGTTCAGTATATAATAAATACAATATGTAATACTTGTAATTTGCAATAATTTATAAATGAAAACGTACCACTAATTATTTCACATAAGGCGATAGTTGATATTTTCGAGTTGACAGTAAAGCTTACTCTCTTTGCAAATTTTGATGCTTTCATATGAGGTGGGACCTGCATGCATTGCAAATATAATTACGAATCTTTATGTTGAAAATAAATCAGATGTAAAGGAGCATCCAACAATGAACTCACATATAACAACTATCTTTACCATGAAAGAAGAGACTCGACCTAGTTTGATGCTTTATTCTTTTGATATCGCTCCAAGCGAGAGAAATTTTCAAAATAGAAATTTCAGTAACTACACAAAACAAAAACAAAAAAAATCAGTAACGACATCAATGCTCCGACCGGGGCCGAGGCCCACCCTGCCCCGGTCGTGGCTCCGCCTCTGGTTCAGACGTACTAGGTAGGGCTGTGAGTTATGTTGCACCGTAACACCTTAAATTTTTGAATTTTATCTTAATTATTTATTTATGAATTTTTGAGAAATTTTATAAATTTACTGGAGTCTTTAAAAGTCTTTTGTTGTTTTTGGATTTAAATAAAGAATTTATTTGAGAAAAATAAAACTTAATTTGTTCTAAAAATAATTTTGTTGAGTTCCAAATGTCTTAATTGATTTTTGGGATTTTTTTTAGAATTTTAGAGATTTATTTGCTATTTTTCTGAGTTTATTTGAATTTTTAGAATTAATTTAATTAATAAAACGTTGAAAGATCAAGTTCTGGGTCTTTGGGCCGAAACTCATTAGGGCCAGCCTGTCCTGCGCTAGCCCAAGCTCAGCCCAAACCGCAAACCCTAAGCCTTGTGCAACTGAGCTGTCAGATCTTGATCATAGGGCTGTGATTTCTCTGCACAACCGTGTGTTGACAGCTGCTGGATCACCGCCTCGTGGACGCGCCACATCGCCCGCCGTGTCTCCACCGGACTCCGCCGTCGTGTAGGTTGTGCTGCGAATCCCGCACCCGTACGCGCCTCCCGGGACCGCTATTTACGCCCTGTTTGGCAGAGCTCCTGCTCCACCAGATTCGTAGATCTGGTGAAGCTAGGTATTTCTAGCTCCATCATATCTATGGAGCTGGAGCTGTGAGTATATTAAGAGTGTTTAGGTGGGTCATTTTTTTCCATTTAGAATAAAAATGTAAACTTAATTCACTTTATTTTACCCTACAAGTTTCAGATCTGAGGTGGAGCTGGGATCTGGAGCTCTGCCAAACAGGGCATTAATGCCCCGACCACACCTCGAGAATCCCCATCTCGCGCTGCCTCTTGTGCCCTACTCCTTGTCGTCCGAGACGCCGTGCTTCACTTAGGATTCGTCGTTGCAGTTGGATCGTTGCCACTGTGCTTCTTCTTTATTTCTGACATCATTAGGCTCTCTCTGCCGTGTCCAAGTGCCCTGGTGAGTTCGTCATGTCGATCTCTCTCAGATGCATGCAAACCCGCTTCGGATCCGCCGATTTTCCATCGTAGTCAAGGTTGCCGTCATCCACTTCGATAGCGCACTGCTGTCTAGCTCGCTGCAGACCAGCGCCGTGGCCTTAGCCGATCGATCTAATGAGGATTGATGGATGGGCGCCACATGGCCTAGTCTGCGCCTCGTCGTGTGTCCTCGGTTGCGCCAGCAGCCCGCGCCGTCCTTGTGTCAACCGAAGGTCAAGGTCCCCGTGGACCACACCCACCGTAGACCAGCCTTAGTCGCTATAGGAATTTTTAGATTTATTTTATTTCGGCAAATTAGGACTGATACCAGCATGATGTCATAAATCGAATTTCCTTTAGAAATTTAATTCGGCCAAAAACTAAATTCTCCAATGACATCACAATGACGTAATAAAGCCCTTTTCCAGTAGAAACATAATTTGGTAAATTAGGATTTATTCCTTTTCTTCTTTTTCAAACTTTCGAGATCGAGTCCGTTCTCACTCATATGGGCTCCGATTGAAGTGATTTCAGTTCCTAAAAATTTGTAAAATTAAGATATTGAAAGGACCAACGATGTCGCCTAGAGGGGGGGTGAATAGGCGGATTAAAAATTACGCAAATGGAATAAAAAGGTCCGAAGTCAATCCGAGTCTCCGGTTTTGGTCCGATACTCAGGCCTGTCCGGAGTGTCCGTATGTAATCTGAGTCTCCGGTTAGCCTGCTCGAACGCAAAGAAAACTACTCTAGCAAGCGCAACAAACTACTAGAAGTAAATAGCAAGAACAACCTAGAACAATTGCAAGACAAGATTTGAATTTACTCAAAGCAAAGAGCTAGAACTAACTTTACAAATTCAAATCTAACCAAGCAAATCTAGGAAGAAAAAGAGAATGCGAGAGACGAGATTTTTCACCGAAGTTCAGGTTCTTGAAGGGAACCCTACGTCTCCGTTGAGGTGGCTCTCGGTCACACTTGAGCCGGGTCTTTTTCAACCCGCTTTCCTCCCTGTTGCACAAATGCACTCGCCGGCTTCACTTCTTGTCTCTTCCCTTTCGGAGGCGAGACTCGCCTTCACAAACGAGGGCTCACCACACGCGTTGGTAGCTCCGGTGACTCCTAGCCGTCTAGGAGACCTTCAACCTCCAAGAGTAAAAGCACCACGAAGAATCGCTTGGAGGATGAACTAGTGCTCAACAAGACGAAATGAATGCACTTAGCACTTTTCTTCTTCCTCTCCTCACCAAAGAGATCAACAACCAAATTAATTGGTGGGAGGAAGATGGGGGCTCTATTGAATGCTTAGAGATGGTTAGGAATGGCTTGAATGCTGCTATGAATGAGCTCAATAGAGATCCTAGCCGTTGGAGTGGAGTGGAGGCTTTAAATACTCTTTTTGAAAACTAGCCGTTACTCCCGTTTTTGTACAGGCCGGAGTGTCCGGATAAACAACCCGGAGACTCCGGGTTATCCGGAGACTCCGGACCAAATGTCCGGATACTCCGGACCCACTGAAACCAGAGGCAACCGAGGGGCTCAACCCGGAGACTCCGGATTGAATCCGGAGACTCCGGACTAAATGTCCGGATACTCCGGGTTACCCAGTTCGGTTTCAACTTTAAACTTTTCAAAACCAAGTGAAGTAGTGCTAATTTGAGATGCAAGAAATGATGTTGAGCACATGCACATCCTAAATTCGATTTCTCGTCGTACCCCCTTAATAGTACGGCTATCCTTAAGACGCAAATAAATATAAGATTACAATTATGGTCTTGATGCCGTCTTTTTGAGTTTAAGTAGTCGTGGGGGTGTCCAATGTCTTTTCAAGCTCCACATAATCTCGATATCTGCAGTATTCTTGGATAAAACATTAGAACTCTTTAATTGTGTCATCATTAATCACCAAAACAATTTGAGGGGCCTAGATGCACTTTCAATCTCCCCCTTTTTGGTGAATTGATGACAACACAATTAATTAGCAAATAAAATAACTTGAGAACAATACTTAGGCATAAGATATAAAAGAGAAGCTCCCCCTAAATGTGTGCAATAGAAGAAATTGAGTGGAATCAAATGCACATTTTTAACGAGAAATACCCGAGAGCTCCCCCTCAAATGCACAAGCATCTCATCACAAATAACTGAAAGCAATCCATGCATTAAATGAGCAATAACGACATATCACAACAATGCATGTGAGTTCACAACATAAAATAAACAAAATAATCTGAAGCAACACACAAGTCCACCCCACCCACACGCGACCGACAGGCTAAAGAAGTCCCACGATAAAGACAACGCTGAAGAACACTCCCCTTTGGCATCAAGACACCAAAAAGGAAGTCACAGGGAATCACTCGTCATCTCCGCTGTCGGAGCCTCATACTCGCAGCCCGCTGTCGCTCACCAGGCGCTGGAGGAGCAGAGGAGGAAGCAATCCCAAACAAAGCATTTGCAGAAGTGTCGCCGCTACTCTCCTCGGAAGACCGGAGGAGTCGGGGAGAGACCGCCGCCATTGTGGCGGATCTGCGAATGTGTCTTGACCATTCTTCTTGATCTCTGTCGACTCATCACCTTCGCTGGTGGAGATGTCGCGGCAAAGAAGAAAGACGTGCTTAAGCATCCTCCTCAAGAGTGCTTGGGACCCTCGGATGCTCGTAAGGGAGTACCGGAGACAGTGGAGCAGAGCGAGTAGAGGCAAGCCACGACCTCGGCGGCTAGCGGCCAGGACTGTGAGGCACTGAGGGTGGAGTAGGCGAGGGCGACCTTGTAAGAAAGATGCTCCTCATCTCGACAAACTTCAGCCCACTCACCGAAGAGATCAAGGTCATCACGAAAGGTGCATAGGCCAGAATCGCCATGTTGTTCTGCTGCGTTCGCCTCATTGTTTCCCACAAGAAATCGACAATGTCAAAGGCTCGGTGCTCTCAACGAGGTGAAAGCAGCAGGTTCCTACCATAGGAGCCCGATAGCGAACATCTCCTCCTTGGGAGAAAGAGTGACTCTCAACATCCTGTTGAGGACAGCTGAATGTCCTTTAGACCCTTGATGGTCCCAACTCGTGAAGCTCCACTGGAAGTGTCATACAAAGCCTCAATCGCTTTCGAGTCAACACTTTCTTCTCATGAAGCTTTGACCCGCATTGTACCGAGATTGAGCACTCGCAAATCTCTTCTTGCTAGCCACATACCAGACTCGCTCATCCACCAAATGGCCTCATCATTCTTGTCAAAATACAAGGTGGCATAGAACCGCATGATGACCTCATTGTTCCGATCATACTTGTATGCCATGATGTTCTTGATCGTCGATGCGCTCGCAAATCTCTATGATCTCGAGTGAAAACTGGATTGCCTCACGCGCCATGTACTCCAGTCAATGGTCTTCATGCGAACCACGGGTGCTCAAGAGGGTATAGGACCGTCTCATAGTAATCGAGGATCGAAACCGGTTCCAAAACCGGCGGTCCACATACTCATCTTGGTAGAGCTCCAAAGGATCTTTCTTCCTTTGCTCTACTATGGCTTTCCCTTTACCAGTCCTGTCCGGTAGTCAATTACTCTCATTGGATTCACGGACAAGGGATAGTTCCATACTCTTGGCCTTGATCGGAGGACCAATGAAGTGCCCAGTGCAGGTACTGAATCGACTTCTTTTCCCGATCCAATGGCTGGCATGGGTATGTTGGATGCTCATCCGATCAGGAACTTCTTGAGAGGAGGAGGAGATCGACAGTGATCCTGGCTAGCGGCCTCGAGGTGCGAAATGGGCCTTTTGGCCACCCAATTCTCCGCTTTTCTGCGGAGGCTGAGGATGCGCGGAGGAGGTGGTGAGACGCCTGGGCGGGAGCACTACCACCACCGGCTCGCGAAGGGGATCGCTACCCCCACCGCGGAGGAGGATCGCTACCTCGGGCCTGCCCGGAGGAGTGAGTCTTGCCTCAGGAAGTTCCTGGAAGGATCCATCGACCAGGCAGGCGACGAGGAATTAGCCAAGAGGCGACGCTAAAAACAATGGCGAACTCAAATCGCCGAGGCATCCAACCCGAGAGTCCGGACAAAATGTCCGGATACTCGGATTGCATCCGAGACTCCGGACCAAATGTCCGGATATTCGATGGACCCGAGACTCGGACTCGGAGTCCGATACTCCTGGCGCCAGAGGTAACGACGCACGGCGGCCAAGGATTTCTACGGAATCCAACCCTAATCGCGATCAAAAACAAATCTAGAGTGCCACAAGAAAGTTCAAGAACCGAGTAGGGCAAACTCTAGCAATGAATTTCATGAATAGGGCACAAAAGAACTCACTTCAAGAAGATTTGAAAGTTGAAGAACGCGGTGAGTTGGGGTTAAAGAGTCTCCGATCTTGAGGGCCACAAGAGTCAAGCCTCACCCTAGAAGAGATGAAGCAAGAGGAGAGGCCTTAAGAAACGAAGACACTAATCCAATCTCAAGAGGAGGGGGTTAGGGCCAAGGAGTCTTACCAAGATCTTCAAAGCCAAGGAGAGGAAGGGGATCCAAGAGCCTTGGAGAAGAATATGAAGGTGAGAAACACGCCTAGCCAAGAGAGGAGCACGGGAGAGGAAGAGGCGCACATGAATAGAAAGAAACTAAACCGCGGCGATACTTGGGGTTTAACCGACCGCCTAACCCGGAGACTCGGACTTTAGTCCGATACTCGTGAACAACCCCGACACTCGGACGAAATGTCCTGAGACTGCCTACCCGGAGAGTCCGGATAGAAATCCGGATACTCCGGGTTCCCCAGCTCGGGAAGAAAAGGAATTTTTCAAGGAAAGCTTCGGAGACCCGCGGAGAGAGAGAAAGGAGTCCTAGGGCATCCATCCACCATGTGACTAGCTAACAATCAAGCAATCAGACTATAGTCACATGGTAATGATGCGATCCTAAGATCAAGAGCCAATAACACATGGTAAATTTAAAGAAAAAGATAAGTAAAGTTTTGAACTTCATTTTTCATTCACCAACCAATATATGAGCACTTATCAAGCCACGTTAGAATCTAGAATATTTGGACCACTTCTCAATTCACGAACCTTTTCGTCAAGGGGCTTGGTAAAGATATCGCCTAATTGATCGCTTGTACTTACATGTTGGATATCAATTTTCGCTTTGGTTGCGTGGTCTCTTAGGAAATGATGGCGAATATCAATGTGTTTTGTTCTGGGAGTGTTGGACAGATTGTTGGCAATTTTATGGCACTCTCATTGTCACAATAGTGGAACGCTTTTGTAGGATAGGCCATAATCACTCAAGGTTTGTCTCATCCAAAGTAATTGGGCACAACAACTCCCGCGGCTATGTATTCGGCTTCTGGAAGGATAGGGCTACGAATTTTGTTTCTTGAAGACCACGAGACTAGGGACCTACCCAAGAATTGGCAAGTTCTGAGGTGCTCTTCTATCCACTTTGCAACCGCATAATCCGATCGGAATAGCCAATAAGCTCAAGGAGGATCCTTTCGGGATACCAAAGTCCGAAATGAGGAGTGTGCACTAAATATCTCAGATTCTCTTATACGGGCCACCATGTGGCACTCTTTGGAGCGGCTTGAAAACGCACACATACAAACGCTAAGCATGATATCGGGCCTAGATGCACAAAGATAAAGGAGAGAACCGATCATCGAACGATATACCTTTTGGATGACCGGTTTACCTTCTTTGTCGAGTCTAGGTGCCCGTTGGTTTGCATTAGCGTCTTTATGGGCTTGGCGCCCTCCATTCGAACTTCTTGAGCATGTCCTTGATGTACTTCGCTTGACAAATGAAAGTTCCTTCCTTGAGTTGTTTAACTTGGAATCAGGAAGAACTTCAACTCACCCATCATGGACATCTCAAACCTTTTGGTCATTATCTTGCTAAATTCTTTACACAAATGTTCATTAGTAGATCCAAATATAATGTCATCGACATATATTTGACACACAAATAAATCATTGTCAATATGCTTAGTAAAGAGAGTAGGGTCGGCCTTCCAGGCTACAAAACCTTGTCCGAGAAGGAAGTCTCAAGACATTCAAACCATGCCCTTGGAGCTTGCTTAAGTCCATAGAGTGCCTTGTGAAGGTAGTAGACATGGTCCGGATGTCTTGGATCTTCAAATCCGGGTGGTTGCTCAACGTAGACCATTTCGGAAAGTGGTCCATTTAAGAAGGCGCTCTTCACGTCCATTTGATACAACTTGAAATCATGGTGAGTAGCAAAGGCAAGTAATATTCTAATAGATTCAAGCCTAGCTCTTTGGAGCATATGTTTCATGAAATCCAAACCTTCTATTTGAGTGTACCCTTGAGCAGCAAGCGGGCTTTGTTCCTTGTCACGATCCGTTTTCATCTTGCTTGTTTCAAATACCCATTTTGTCGCCGATCACATTTTGATTTGGTCTTTGAACAAGCTCCCGGACTTGATTGCGCTTGAAGTTGTTCGGTTCTCTTGCATAGCCATCACCCAATCACGGGTCTTCAAGCGCTTCATCTACCTTAAGAGGTTCAAGAGAGGAAACAAGCGAGTAAAATTCGCAAAATTTGCAGCTCGAGATCAGTGGATACTCCCTTGCCGATGTCTCCAAGAATGTTGTCCACCGGATGATCTCTTTGAATGCTTTGATGAACTCTAGGATGAGGTACTGATGAGTCCAAGGCTTGAATAGGGCCTTCATCATCTTGGGTGGCATTTGAACCATCTTGGGCTTGATTGGACGAGGAGGAAAGTCGCGAGCCTGACCCATCCGAGACTCCGGTATTGGACCGAGACTCGACTAATCCGACACTCTCAGGGTTTCAGTAGGAGACTCGGGTTGGGGAGCTCGGGTGAGATTCCAAATTTTGAGGTCTTACCTCCCCAATTGCCATTTTCTTTATAGCTTCACAAGGAGGTTCTTCCTGTCAATCACAACACGATCAACTTGTTCTACTTGAGAACCAGTTAGTTTCATCAAAAAGTCACGTCCGCGCGAGATTTCAACGACGGTGGTATTGTTGAAAACTCGATGCAGCGTAAACATTAGTTCCATAACCAAGTAAGAAACCTTCATCTACTTTAGGGCCGAATTTAGAAGACTTAGCCTTTTATTAAGGATATAGCATTTGCTCCCAAAGACTCGAAAGTAGGAGACATTTGGTTTCTTCGTTGAGCAACTCATACGCCGTGCCTTCTTTAAGATCTTGTGGAGGTAGAGGCGGTTGGAGCTGTGGCATGCGGTGTTGATTGCTTCCGCCCAAAAACTATCGGAAACCTTGTACTTGTCGAGCATTGTCGCGCCATCTCAATGAGGGTTCGATTCTTCCTCTCGGCCACCCCATTTTGTTGAGGGAGAATAGGGAGCCGAGAACTCGTCTTGATTCCTTCCTCATCAAGAAACTCCTCCACGCCAATATTCTTGAACTCGGTCGTTGTCGGCTCGAATTCTCTTAATTTTTACTTCAAACTCGTTTGAGCTCTTCTCATGAATTTCTTTAATGTCACTTGGAC
Source organism: Rhipidocladum racemiflorum (assembly GCA_036346355.1). Lineage (NCBI taxonomy): Eukaryota > Viridiplantae > Streptophyta > Magnoliopsida > Poales > Poaceae > Rhipidocladum > Rhipidocladum racemiflorum. The sequence continues at coordinate 26,658,952 of CM070572.1, forward strand.
TTCTCCTTTGTCATGCAAAAAGAATACCCAAGTGAATCGAAGAAAAATCATCAGCGATAACCAAACCATACTTACTTCCTCCGATGCTTATGTAGGAAGGACCAAAAGATCCAAATGAAGCATTTCCAAAGGTCTTGTGGTCGTCATCACATTCTTGGCGGGATGGGAGGCACCGACTTGCTTGCCCGCTTGACAAGCGCTACAAATCTATCTTTCTCAAAGACAACATTGGTTAGTCCGAGAATGTGGTTGCCTTTAATGAGTTTGTGAAGATTCCTCATACCAACATGGGCCAAGCGATGCCAAAGCCAACCCGCTAGATTTAGCCATTAAGCACGTTTCAAGATTAAGTCTGTCCAGTGTTGAAGTCTCGAGATAGAGCTTACCCTTCAAACGCCCTTTAAAGGCTATTGAACCGATCAACCCTCTTCATGACATCCACACCCTTTTCATTAAACAAACAATTATAGCCGCTTCACATAATTGTGCAACGGACAATAAATTGTAGCTTAATGACTCAACAAGCAAAACATTATTTAATTGGAAATTGCTTGAGATAGGAATTTTACCCAATCCAATTACTTCTCCTTTTCCATTGTCTCCAAAGACAATGCTTTCACTATTTGATCCATTTAGTCCAATTGAGCAAACATTGCCTTTCTCCTAAGGTCATGTGGTGCGTTATCAGCTATCCAAATCCAACTTGTTCCACCGAGATATAGGCCTACAAAATGACATTTAGTTTTTTGCTCTTTGGTACCCAAACTTGGTTAGGTCCACGCACATTAGTGACAAGAGACTTAGGGACCCAAATAGAGCGAACACAAGGAGCATTCTTACGACTTCGCCCAACATGATAAGCAACTACACGTGGAGGTTAGTCTTTTTAAGCACATAAGAAGCAAAGAACTCGGAGTGAGCTTTGTCTTGGATGTTCCTTAGCCTTTTACAAAGTGAATGGGCTTGCTTAAAGGAGCAACAACAATGTTGCTCTTTTGCCCTTTGGCGGAACATACCCAAGCCCTTGCCTCTTAGGATTACCTTGGCGCTTGCAGAGATACTCCTCTAAACCCTTGCTTGCCTTGTAGGACTTTTGAAGTCCATCTTCAAGCATCACCTTAAGCTTCTCATTTTTCATGAGCTAAGACTTTCAAAGTCTCACGGTTAGTAGCACAAGTAGCAACATCAACATTAAAGCATCTAGCGCCAGTTGCTCGTTGAAGGTAATGAAATATTGGAGTTGTTGATTGAGGTAGAAGCTTTATTCGAGAGATCAACAAGCTTCACTTCAAGAGCCTTGCAAGCATCCTTCGCTTTTGCAAGTTGCTCTAAGAGTGAAGCATTGGTGATCTCAAGACTAATTGTTTCATTTTTGGTCAAATTTGAACTTTGACCAAATCCTCATTTCTCTTTCTTTCAAAAGCTAGGCTCTTCTCTAGCTCAATGTTCTTCTCCTTTTCAAAAATGAGGAGATCCTCTTGAGCCTAGAGAATTGCCTCCTTTTGTTCAACTACTTCCTCCAATTTTCAATATCTTTAAGTAGCAAGTCTAATTTTTCAATATCAAAATCATTCATAGATTTAAATGCTACTTCCTCCTCATCACTAGCATCATCACAATCATCTAAGCCATAATCAACAATAGAAAGAGTGGAGCTCTTAGATGATACCTTGTGCCCTTTTGCCATAAGGCACATTGGAGTATTTCCTTGGCGTCGCTTAAGTCGTCAAGAGACTCTTTGACTTTGTCAATGGATGCATAATGGCAGTGGCAGTCCTCCTCATTATCGGAGTTGGACTCGGACTCGGACTGGTCGGAGTCGAGTTCCATTCCTTGCCAATGTATGCATGACCCTTGCCCTTGTACTTCTTGCTCTTATCCTTGTCCTTCTTGCGGTACTTGTCTTTCTTATGTACGGCTTCTTCTTCCTTCTTTTCTTTGTGTGGGCACTCGGCAATGAAGTGGCGGGTTCCCAGCACTCATAGCACTTTCTTGAGGAGTAGCGCCCTCTTGACTTGTTGCCATAGCTCTTGGAGTGACTACAGGTTTGTAGCCCTTCTTCTTCAAGAATTTGTTGAATCTTCCGTGAGCAAGGCCATATCTTCATTTGTCAAGGGGCCGCTCGACTCTTCTTCATCGCTTGTGCTCTCTTGATTTCTTGCACCACCTTGGCGGCCTTCAAGGCGATGCCTTTCTTCTTGGGACTTGAGCTCCTCCACCACTTCCCTTCACCATCATCTCATCCGTCATCAGCCGCCAATCACATCATGAGGAGTGAGGGTGTCGGAAATTTGGCCAGGTCGCGGATGAGTTGCACAAGATTGCGGTTGGTGGGTGATCACTCGGAGGATGATCTTCACTACGGCCTTGTCGGTGAGCTCGGTGCTTCCAAGTCCCTTTGCTTGATTTACTAGCACCATCAAGCGATCAAACATATTTGTGTCGATTCACCTTCTTCCAAAGTGAATCGGCTTAGCCTCCCAATGATGAGTTCGATCTTCGACTCACGGACACTTGATACACCTTCGTGAGACACCATCAATCTTTCCCAAATGTCCTTGGCATTATCAAGGCCATCGACCGTTGAACTGAGGTCGCTCAAAGCGATTGAACAAGGCATTGTGACCAAGTCGTTGAAGTGTTGAGCTTTGTCTTCTTCGAGGTGAGATTGTTTGGGTTTTGCGGGCTTGAAACTGTTTCAACAATCTTCCAAATACACGGATGAAGTGATCTCAAATGCATCTTCATCTTATGTTTCCATGCCGCATGCTCGAGTGCCATCGAAGTAGAGCGCTCGGCCAGGAGGCGGAAAACATAGGATGAGAGTTTGAGACTCCAAAGGAGGAATAATCTAAAGGAATAGCCCCGATCACGGGAACCGAGGCTTTCTCTTGGCCATGGGTTTCGGTAACCTCTCTATATCGAGACATCTTTGATTCTCCAAGCGGTTAAGCCAAAGTAAAGGAGATTTGGCTCGATACCAATTGAAAGGACCAACGATGTCGCCTAGAGAGGGAGTGAATAGGCGGATTAAAAATTACGCAGCGGAATAAAAGGTCCGAAGCCGGTCAATCAGGAGTCTTCCGGGTTTTGGTCCGGATACTCAACTGTCCGAGTGTCATTATGTAATCTACCGAGTCTCGGGTTAGCTAACTTCGAAGCATAAAAACTACTCTAGCAAGCGCAACAAACTACTAGAAGTAAATAGCAAGAACAACCTAGAACAATTGCAAGACAAGATTTGAATTTACTCAAAGCAAAGAGCTAGAACTAACTTTACAAATTCAAATCTAACCAAGCAAATCTAGGAAGAAAAAAGAGAATCACGAGACGAGATTTTTCACGGTTCGGAGTTCTTGAAGGAACCTCGTCTCGTTAAGGTGGCTCAGTCACACTTGAGCCGAGGGTCTTTTTCAACCCGCTTTCCTCGGTGTTGCACAAATGCACTCGCCGGCTTCACTTCTTGTCTCTTCCCTTCGGGCGAGACTCGCCTTCTAAGCATCGCTCACCACACGGCGTTGGTAGCTCCTATGACTCTAAGTCGTCTAGGAGACCTTCAACCTCCAAGAGTAAAAGCACCACGAAGAATCGCTTGGAGGATGAACTAGTGCTCAACAAGGCGAAATGAATGCACTTAGCACTTTTCTTCTTCCTCTCCTCACCAAAGAGATCAACAACCAAATTAATTGGTGGGAGGAAGATGGGGCTCTATTGAATGCTTAGAGATGGTTAGGAATGGCTTGAATCTGCTATGAATGAGCTCAATAGAGATCTAGCCGTTGGAGTGGAGTGGAGGCTTTAAATACTCTTTTTGAAAACTAGCCCGTTACTCCCGTTTTGCCGAGCAGGGTCCGGATAAACAACCCGGAGACTCGGGTTATCCGGAGACTCACCAAATGTCCGGATACTCAGGACCCACCAACCGAGAGAAGCCAGGGGCTCAACCCAGGAGACTCGGATTGAATCAGGAGACTCGGACTAAATGTCAGGATACTCCGATTACCAGGTCGGTTTCAACTTTAAACTTTTCAAAACCAAGTGAAGTAGTGCTAATTTGAGATGCAAGAAATGATGTTGAGCACATGCACATCCTAAATTCGATTTCGTCACGTACCCCTTAATAGTACGGCTATCCTTACACGCCAAATAAATATAAGATTACAATTATGGTCTTGATGCCGTCTTTTGAGTTTAAGTAGTCGTAAGTAGGGGTGTCAATGTCTTTTCAAGCTCCACATAATCTCGATATCTGCAGTATTCTTGGATAAAACATTAGAACTCTTTAATTGTGTCATCATTAATCACCAAAACAATTTGAGGGGCCTAGATGCACTTTCAGATATATTTGATGGTAAATTTTATTAGATTTTTGGAGTTTATTTGATCTCTATTATTGATATTTATTTGCTATTATCTCGATTCGCATAGACGTTGAAGTACCAGGAGTGTACGAGAGTGAAGCGTGAACTCAAGAACAAGGTCCATAACCAAAGCAAGGGCTTTTTCAAGGCAAGTTACACATTCTTTATCATGTTGAACTAATTTTTAAAATACTATGTTGAATTTAAATTATTGCATGCATAATTTATATAAATGTATTTCAATCCTAGTTTTAAATTGAATAGTTATGCTATGATTGTTAAAGCCACATTTGATGATTGAATCCTTTGTGCCATTGTCACCTTAGGAATATATTTATGTTGTATGTGGAATATCAAAATAGTTAGAAATGTGCTTAGACATGCTTACACCTGAATTTATGTTATTTTGAGAATTTGTGTCAAATGATGATTTTATCGAAATTGAAAACTATGTCCGAAGGATCATTGAAAATTATGCCATGAAGTTTATGTCATATCATGATAATGTTGAAAATTTGAATTAGATTGGGCGAGACAGGTTAGTTTGGTGGTCTATTGGGTTGTTAAAAGCTCGCCTAGTCAATTAAGGACCGATCTATGAGTTGCTGAATTTAAATCGTTATCGTACTACCACATATCTGATATGGACATACCTAATTATCCGTATTGCAGCATACGAAGGACAATCGTGCCATTAGGTGGAAAGTGGTGTGAGCAAGAGGCTGCCACTTGACGCAAGAGGGGGCTTCTGAATTAGGGCGATCCTTTCAACGGTGAAACCTTTGCGGGCATGACTACATGGATGAAGTTCTATATAGGGCCTTGTCATGATTTTCTCTGTCGCACACAGAAGAAAGTGTGTATTTTGGCAAAAAAAAAAAAAACAATCATGTCTTATGAATAAAGTTGTACAACCTCAACTAATTGATTAGCCACACCCACGGTCATGGGTATGTCGAGCTGGCTTTTCACAGATTAGATCTTATTGATTACAAAATGGTTTTCAGAAAGTGTTCAATAAGGATGGAGTGAGTCCATCATGGTAACTGTGGGTTAAGTTTTTGGAGAGATTCCTAAGTTGATTGTAGGAGTGATTCCTGAATCCAGAAATATTAAAAAAAATAGAATTTACTATGTAAATAAAATTATGCTTTGGAGAATTACATAGAATATTTGTGAACTTGCTGCTTTACGTTAAAATAACCATACAACCTTCCGTTGAATCTTGTACATTACTACTGCATCTCCTGTGTAACTAGAGGAGTACTTTTGTACTCACCCTTGCTTACTCTACTGATTCAGAGAAGGAGTTCTTCGATGGTGAGGACCAGGATAACTCGGACCGCTACCCTAGTCGAATGCCAGTGGCAATTCCATTGGAATTTTACTTCAGTTTAATTTACTTCTGTTGCTTTATTTTTATTTGGCATGTGAGGCATTCTTATTGTAAAAGACTAAGTCAGTTAATGAATAAAGGTACGTTTGATATGTTGTGTTATCAACTTTGTTTATTGTGTACACTAGCTCATTCTTGGATCAGCGTGTTATGCACAAAGGGTACGGAGGTGTTACTTCTGGGTCTGATAGCGTCGGATAAATTTGGGTAGATCGTTCATATGGCAAGAACAACCCCACAGTGGATGTTGGAAAATTTACATTTTTTCTTGCAAAAATGGGGATGCAATTTTTCAGAACTACGAGTCTTTTTTGCAAAAGGGCTATGTCTGGATGGGCATGCAGTTTTACGGAACCACAAGGATTTTTGTGAAAAAGTGCTCATCTAGGAGCTAGACGCAAATTTGCGGAACCACAGGGTCTTTTTTGCAAAATATCCAGTGGAAAGGGATCTACATAATTACAGAATTCACTGGCGGCCTTTTCACAAAAGTGGTGACATGGCGCTCTGTCTGTGCTCAAATTTGTTCAGCTATAATAGATAAGTTATTATATATAGACCATCGATGCATGCTTTTTCATGTACGTGGGCGTGTAATTTCCCCTTATCAAGCTAGGTGCTGGGTAGGGGTGGCAACGAGAAATTCCACGCGGGAAGTGCCCTCCGATCCCTGATAAACAAGGCTTCCCCCATCTCATCCCTGCACGACCCCCGATGGGTTTGCGGGGTCCAACGGTTCGCGAGGCGGCGGAAGGGACAGGGGTACAGGCAGATAGCGGTGGCGACTGAGAGGCGAAGGTACGGGCGGACGACTGCAAATGGGAGGAGTGGTGGCTGGGTGCTGCGGATGCTAGGAGCGGCGGGAGCGGCGGGATCGACTGGGAGCGGTGGCTGGGAGATCGACGGGAGGAGAGGGGACTAGGGGGCTACAAACAGGAGGAGTGACAGAGTTGGCGACACGAGTCACCGGCCACGCCAGGAGAGCTTGGCAGGAATCTGTCGAGCAAGGGGAGCTCAGTAGAAATCTCGACAGGAAGCTGGCAGGAACGATAGCCACCGAGCCTCTTTGGCTCGGAAGGACATGCTAATCAAGATATTAAATAGGGAATTTGATTAATTAGTGATTTAAGTAGGCTATTAATTTAGTAGTATGATTAAATTAGTGATTAATTAGTGGATTTGATTCTTGCTGAGGAAGGGAAGCTCAACAGTAATTTTGGTGTGGCAATCGACCTATCGAGCTCCTCGAGAGTAGGAGGTGACTTGTAGAGGGCAAAATCTATAAATAATTTTGGAAGAAGGCTATATTAGGGGAAAAAAAACGTTGCTGGGGCTAAAAAGCAAAAATTCTGCACTAACTACTCTGAATTTTGCACTCCAGTTCCTCGCTAAAAAAAATAGAGAATCTCCAGGTAAGTTAGACTCCTGTAAAGCTTACGCCACAGACAAACAAGAGAGAGCACATGCACTTGTCATGCATTATTTTCAGCGGAAAAATCTGGATTATATTAATAACTTATAGATAATGTAGATGAGTGCTCAACTTTTACGTTAGATATTCCAGATGAACAATATTTTAATATTAAGCCCTTAGTAGACCAACGACATGCACGCGTCATACGCAGATTATCAACTAGTGACCAAGAGGTTAATTATAAAAACTAGATACTCCGTGGGCCATGCGTTACTACGGGTAAAAAAAAAGCATAGGCAAAGATTTTAACAAAAAAAAGAAAAACTTTTTTTCAGAAAAACCCATAAAACAGAAACAAAAAGTATGGATTCTCTAAAAATATTTCTTGTAAAAATTCCTAAAAAATTAAAAAATATGAAAAAAACAATATTTTAAAAAAAAACAATGTAGCTATTTAAAAACCACAGTGCCGAATTTTTTTTAAAACTAATAATTTTTTTAAAATGAAAATACTGTAGGTAAACTTAGGGTGAGAGTCGAGCAGACCTCTCAAGCTTTTATTTATTTATTTATTTATATATATATATAATATAGTAGTTAGATTAGATTAGATTGCTGAGAAAAGAACAGAATAAAAACCCAACTGGCGGCCTAGCATTCTCTTGCCTGCCTGCCTGCACGATTGAGCCAACACTAGCTTCAGCTGAACTACATCCAGCTCGGCCCTGTTTGGAAAAGGCCCAGCCTCTGTCCCCCACGCCCCCATTCAGCTTCTCTTAGTACATATATTTACATTAAATGGAACAAGTTTCAAAAGCTAACGTGAGAGAACATTTTTCATGCTGTGTTTGCAGATTTGAATTGAAGTTCCCTATGTTTACAGTATAAGAAATTTGTAAATTACGGATTCTAAACTAGAACCTTGATGCCCAAACATATATAAATTCTGAACTGCACTCGCAGAATTTTTTTTTAAATTTTCAAACAGTAATATCGTAAAAAACATTTAACATTTATTGTTTGTAGATTACTCACAATTAGGGGTGGAATCGAGCCGAGCCGAGCCAGGCTAGCTCGGCCGAGCTCGTCTGTTTTCGAGCCAAGCTGGGCTCGGCTCGTTGCATGTATCAAGCTCAATATTGAGCTTGGCTCGGGCTTGCTCCTCCTCCATTCTCACGGTCTCACCGTTCTCCAGCCTCCTCTCCCCCCAAATACCCGATCTAGGGTTCGGCGGCCGTCCAGGGCTACGGCAGCGGCGACGCCTCCGCGACAGCGTCCACTCCGTCGCGACTCGACCCCTGACTCCGCCACTCCCTGGCTCCAGCCGGCGACCCGGCCTCGTCGCCTCCCCCGTCCCCATCGCCTCTTCGCCTCCCCTAGCGACCCGGCCTCGTCGCCTCGCTGGCTCGCCGCCTCCCCTCGTCCCCCGGCTCCGGCTGCTCCGCCCCGTCCCCTGAGCGGCCGAGCAACTCCTTCCCTCCACCGATCTGGTGGTCCACCCCTTCGCTGCCTCCTCCAGCGGGCTGTCCCTCCACCTCGTCGCCGGTATCCCCCATGGAGCAAACACAGAAGAAGAAGAAGCGAGGCGCCAGTGAGATGATTGTTGACTATGAGATGATTGTGAGGTGCTGCCGTGCTGGTATCTTTGACTGTGAGATGATTGTTGAATGTTGATTGTCAATTTGTCATGATAATAACCAGTGAGATGATTGTTGACTGTGAGTTGAATGTTGATTGTCATGTACTAATCAGGTATCTTTGGTTAAAATGAAGAACAACTAACGAGCCCAACGAGTCTAACGAGCCGCTCACGAGTTAGCTTGGGCTCAGCTCGTTGGCCAAGCGAGCCAGACATTAGGTTCGGGGTCGGCTCGTTGGCCATGCGAGCCGAATCGAGCTGCACCGAGCCGAGCCGAGCCTCGAGTCTTAAGCTAAAATTCCAACCCTACTCACAATGCTGTATTGAAAGCCTTACCTGTGGGCTCCATTGGTGGGGCCGTATGGCTGGGGGGGGGCGGGGGTGTTATCCTCCAGAATGTAGAATGGCTTTACTTTTGCGGGTTAATTTGTTAACCTTGGAAAACGAACAAAATAAGGCCCAGTTCACATTGGGTGGGTGGCCGTTTTGTCCACAGGTAATTCCGGACAACACACATGTACTACGCCCCCATCGCCATAGACAGACAAACGGGAGGAGGAGCTTGCAGAGTCCAAGGCTACAAATCTCGGGTCAAAGGAGAAGGATATATTTTAGTATCATGTAGCTAGCGTCTCTCTCTCTCTCTCTCTCTCTCTCTCTCTCTCTCTCTCTCTCTAGTAGCTAGGCAGCTAGGTAGGTGGCAGCTGCTGCGTGCTAGCCCGTGGTCCATGCAAGCTAGTGATTCCTACACGACTTGTGAGAGACAAAAAGATGACAGTGAAACGATGGGCAAACAGTGAAGCCTTCCTTTCAGGGCTCGCTTGAATCATAAGGCCATGATGCCACCCGTATACATATGTCCCCATCTACTCCATATCATGGATGCGTGCGTGTATACGATTCTTGCATTAATCTACCTTCCAACATGCACGCTCGGATCAATATCACCATCCATGCACATAAATAAGCTTGCTTTCTAGTACACGATGCATTGGCAATTCTTGCTTCTGCTTTAGAACATACAAACCGAGTGCTTCATTCGTGTATAAAAGTAGCAACCATAGTCAGCGGCGGAGCCAGAATTATGCTAAGACTTAAGCAAAAAAAACTAAGTTGCTATAACTAACATCATATACTACCCATACCAAGGTACAATAGCACAAATACATAATTAAAATTAAATTTGAACTTTGTGATTAATGATACAGCAAAATAGATAAAACACGGCAAAAATAGCATAGCATAGTGGAACAATACAAAAATTAATAGCTAACTGTTGAAAGTTAGGTGTATCTAAGCCAATCATATGATCATCAACAATAGTACAAGAACCTGAACATTCAAAAATGAAATTGCATATGTAAATTAGGGTTACAAAGTTAATTATTGATGCAAATTGCAAAACAAGAATGTAACATATCCATAACAAGAAGGGAAAATATCCTGTTCAATCAAGTTTTAGGTGCAATCATCGTGCAACTGAACTAACAAATATCGTGAAAAATTCTAAAAAAATTTGTAGATGTACTCTTGAACATACTCTACATCTGTATAAAATTGCAAGTTCAAATTCATCGCATATTAAGAATTATAAAAAAGAGAAAATTTTGACAAGTTTGAAGGGTTCAAAATTGATAGAATTTTCTCTTTTTTATAATTCTTAATATACGATGAATTTGAACTTGCAATTTTATACAGAGGTAGAGTATGTTCAAGAGTACATCTACAAATTTTTTCAGAATTTTTCACGATATTTGTTAGTTCAGTCACAATGATTGCACCGAAAACTTGATTGCACAGGATATGTTGCCTAACAAGAATGTATAATCTTTCTTTTTTTAATGTTTGCAAATATATCATACCATGCTATCATTCATCTATTCATCACTCATCTTATTCCGCAACTTAGTCTTGATAATGCTCATAGCTGAAAAGACTCTTTCTAATGTTGCAGCTGTAATAGACAAAATCAATATCAATTCAATGGACACACACATATATATAAATGAATTCAATCAGTTAATTAATCCCTAACCGGCTAACTCAAAATCTAGGTAATGCAATACGATAGAGCAAGGATTAAGAGAAAATCAACTAGAGTTGACGGCGGACGATTGATAGATTGACTGCTTGAGGAGGGCGCGGGTCTTGCTATCTCGGAGCCTACGCTTTGGCCCTTAGCCCTTGTCTTATCCACAATTGAGAGACGAGGCGGCACAAGGCGATGCGGGAGAGAGAGAGAGAGAGAGAGAGAGAGAGAGGTGGCATGAGGCGAGCGAGAGAGAAGGCAGTGTGGTCGACAGGCTGAGCAAACGATCGATGGCACCATGGCCCGATCTCGACATAAGGATTTTTCGCTAATAGTTAACCCATGCCTCGAATCGTTGCCTCGGCGGTCCGAGGCCCAGTTTTGCCCCTGGCCATCAGCTAAGTGCATGCTTATCGACCAAATTAACCATGAGTGTTCCATGATGTGCGTGAGTAATATATAGCTATAAGCTACAAAGAGCTATAAGCTACAAAGTACAACTGTTTATGTCTGCAATTGTGGGGGCTAGCTATTTGGTTATCTACAGTGGTGGGCGTGCAGGACGGCAGGAGTCCACGGAAGGTGGTCTCGTGAGCACTAGACAATAGCCAGGGGAGATATCTAGAAAAGAAGATTATCAGGGGTCGCTGGATCGATACACTAACTTATAATTCATAATAAGTACTGAATCATATGCTTACATACCAAAAAAATTATATGAACTAGGTTGAAGAGCATCGATGCTACTTGACCTGACCTATATACGTATAACTGTAGATCCACCGCTGACAATAGCACACAAGCATAACGTACCACAGTGCGCTTCGACTCCGGCCCTAGCTAACTATACAATAGCTCGTGTCTATAGACTGTATAGTTCTACGCCCCCAAGCTACACGTGTATGCATGCATGTATTCGTGTTATGGCAATGGATGGATGCTGTAGTCTGCTGATCAATCCATGCATGCATGCAGTGGTACACCAGCACTGTTCTTCGCTGTAGCCTGCGCGATGTGGCTATCAGGCAACACACCAACCTACCCTTCGCAGTTCGCGGGCCTCTCGAAATCTCGACCTCCCTGTTAGCGTTAGGGCAAGTGATGACCCGGCCGCGCGCGGCCAATTGCCTCCAGCTTACAGGCACATCTCTCGTACGTCTCATCCATGCAAGCTGTCGTACGTCCTGCATGTCCGTAACATGCAGTTAGTAAGATTAGAGCCTCTCTCTGTGACTCTGTGTGTGCGTGAGAGAGAGAGAGAGAGTGTGTGTTTGTGTGTTTGTTTCACATAGCGTACGCTAGCTACTTGTACCGTCGTTGTACGTTCCCAAGCCAAAGCGTATAACGAATTTCGAGAATATTTGGCAGTATGTATCTAAACTAGACTAGTGCTGTACATGTAGATTGTAGATGCATGCATGTGATAAAAAAATATGTCGATGGATGTACATGTGGTTGGTTGTTGGCGTGCAGCTCAACGGCGACGAATATGTGTCACGGGGGGACAAGCGGGCACTGTGTCTCGCAAGGGTGGGCAGCATGATGGAGATGGGGCATGCGCTGCGCTGCGCTGCAGCAATATCGATCATAGAGATCGATCGACTGGCTAGCCAGCAACACACCAGCGCAGCGCCAAAACTGTTCAAAGTAAAAAAGTTGCATCGAAATATATGGAAAGATCTCCTGTTCCTGTGCCTCCATGGACGTATATATGCACGCACGCACGCATGCATGTGCATCTTCTTGCTACCCATGGTACCGATCGATCCATGTACGTACGTACGTACATCTGTATTGCTGCAGTTTGCTGCTAATCTCGAGTTGCCATCTCTCTCTCTCTCTCTCTCTCTCTAGATCTCTCTCCTAGCTTGAAGCTCGCTCGCTCGCTCACAGTCACAGGTCGCAGCAGATCATGGTCTGCAGCTGCACGCCCACCTGGACGACGGCGATGTGATCCTTCAGGCAAGGTCCCCGTCCATCCATGGAACGTGTCGTGGGGCGCAACGCATTCCTTTGGTTGGTACGTACATTCCCGGCCTCCATTGATAGTTGGGAAGCGTTTGGACGATCCAACGCGTTCCACTGTCGCGCCCAGCTGGATGGACAGCGACGCCATTCACCCGAAAAACTCGCGACAAGATCGGCGATTTCGGGCCAGCTCTGCGCAACATACACTGTTCATACTCGAGGGGATCAACCTGCAAAAATAACACGTACTCATCCCACTGCCCGGCCGGAGATCAGATCGATCTCCGGCGCCATTCCATCACCAGACGAGAATAGTTAGCTCCAGATTAAGGAATAAAATGTTGGGAGTTGCTAAATGCCACTCGAGTGTTTTTTTTATCCGGATCAGTCAAAAATTTTTTTTGTCTATACAGTACTCAAACAGGTAGATCGGATGCAAATTAATTAATTATATCAATTGGCTGTAAATTTAAACTCAGAGTATGCATCCTCCGGGTTAATATATATATACATGAGATCGTGCTGATCGATTTGGAGTGATGAATATCTGCATCCACTTAATTAACACCAGTAGTAGTACTTTCTGATTTGATCCCCCTGCTGACCAGCTTCTTCTCTAATGCAAAGTTGGAAGGCCGGCCACTTGGATCACTCCTCTCTCCGACCCCAAGGCCGGCCAAACATGTCAGACCCGAGCTTGGAGGGTTGTCCATGTGTGGGCCCTTACCGAGATTCTCTTTTAAAATTCCTCTGATTTCGAGTGCCTGTACCGTCCTTTCACCACTCGTATTTTACCAGCAAGCACTACTATATTAATTTTTTCTTGCTAAATACAAGTAAGTTTGTATCGGCAAACAAAAGCATATGGTCGCCATGAAAAAACAGTTGTACTGTCTGAAACACTGCTGTCCGGCCTCTGGCTAGCTAGGGGTCCACTGGTACAGATTAGGTAGACAGTATGGACCTAGGGAATGTATCGCGTACATGGGGATGTACAAATTTTAGATAGATTGTCGTTGCGAATGTTATAGGAACGCGTGATTTGAACCGCTCGATCTCGCACCGATCGGACTGTCGAGATTATAATTACGAGTTTGAATCGTACGTCCTATTTTGAAGTTTCTATAATTAAAGCCGATATGTTCTCGTCATGCGCGCGTTTTAAACAAAGTTTTGCCTGCGGGCATGGCTGTATCTTAGCCCTAACTAAACTGAGGAACCATGCACCTTGCGTTGCGTGTATAGTTGGCACTTGGCTACTTCTTGTAAGCTAGCCTACCTGCCAAGCTGGCATGTACTCCATGATCGCTGGGCCATCACATGATATATACGTGTTCATGGTCATTGGGAAACTTCCCGGATCCACACCTTGCAAACACGCCAAAACATGATCTTTTTTTTATATATATAAAAATGGAGGCCGCTAGCTAATAACTTTGCTAGCTCCAGTGGAGGTTTAATTAGAGAGTATGAACCAAGTTCGTCCATGAATGGAGTCACAAGAGGTTTGGAGTAATTCAGTAAGCAAAAAATCCTTATGTATTCAACAACAGCAGTTCATTTTTTTTTTGTAACTTAAGGTCTTGTTAATAAAGGTATTTCATAAGAATTTCCTAGAAGAATGCATGAAACAATCCACAAGGATGTTTCATTTACCACGCGATTCCTATGTCTCAAACAATGGATGTGCATGTGTGCTAAGTTGATAGGTGTGTATGAATGAATATAAACGAGACGCGAAATCGTAAAGAACAAGTTTTTATTTTCCCGGTATTGTCCGTCGCAAAGGTCATCTAATGTGTCGCTACCATGTGATATCGTGATCCCATGACATTACTTATTGGCACGGTGCATAAGCATAATGAATGTTATTTTCTAATTTATACGTCTTGGCAGCAACAGTACTCCCTCCGGTCTGGTAATATCTGTCGTTTTGGACATCGACACGGTCTTCAAAACACAACTTTGACCGCTAATTTTTATTATAATATATTTATAAAATCCAATAAAATTATAATATTATGAAAGTACTTCTCAAGACAAGTCTACACATATAATTTTTATGTATCCAATTTAAATATTTAAAAATATATTGTTAGTCAAAGTTTTGAAAGTTTGACCATCACTATGTCCAAAACGACAGGTATTACCAAACCGGAGGGAGTACTAAACAGTGGATGACCGCCCCAATTCCTATAAAAATGTGAATTCGATGTCTACCGTTTTGTTCCAGACTTCCGGCGATCTTTTGCCTTGGTAAGTATAACTATTTATATCGTTATGGACATTTGATCCACAGCGAGCGATTGTTATGAAAGGTTTTTCTCCCCCAGTTCCTCTAGGGGAAAACAATCTCTCTCTCTCTCTCTCTCTCTCTCTCTCTCTCTCTCTCTCTCGTATGATGTGTTTTGGTACTGTTGCATGCTGTCCCTGCTGTTAGCTAGCTAAGCTGCTGATGCAGCTGGGCATACACACCCAAACACTGGCCTGGCCCCCCTCCTGCATAGATTCCCTTTCTGCCAAACCGATGAAAGGTTCCCTTCTCTCTCTCCTCCATGTATTGTAAACACATGCACTGATGCACACTCTCCTTCCTCTCTCTCTCTCTCTACATGTCTTGTACACATGCATCATCCTCTCTCTCTCTCTCTCTCTCTCTCTCTCTACATGTCTTGTACACATGCATCATCCTCTCTCTCTCTCTCTCTCTCTCTACATGTCTTGCACACATGCATCATGGCCACTTTATTCCTGTCTTCCCTGAGACAGAACCACAGATAAGAACAACACTGTCTCACCTTTCCTGCACTCCCTTTACCACCCACCCTCTTTGTCCGACCTTCCGTTCTTGCTGGTTTACCAACTAGCTGCAAGCGAGGAGAACTAGCGAGAGAAGCAACCACCCTGCCTCTTTGCTCATTCGTGTGTCCCAAATCGAATCTTTTAGCCCTATGCATGCATGCATGCATATATCGGCATGTCCATCCCAAACCTCATCGCTCCTCTCCCCCCATATATCTAGCTTGTACATCTTGCTAGATTCCAATACACCCTCCCTGCTCTAGGTGTTTCTCACTTCTATGTGTCATGCATCTAATTTGTAGGATATGCTTTGTGCTATATTTGGAAGAAATAAATAAACCAAAGGGCAAAGGAGAAAATTATTCGATATTTGGTGTGCACCCTAGCTAGCCACGTCCAAAAGCTCATGTTGAGAGTGAGCATGCACATGTATTTAGCACTCAAACATAGGTTTACGCCAGATCCTCAAAACCAATAGTTGTGGAAAATATCCAATTTCTATACTTCCTTATACACACGCGCGCAAAGGCAAATTGTTTGTTATGATATAGTATTATGGTACTAGTTATCCACACCATGAATTTTGCATGTGTATGTGTGTAGTAAGCAGGGATCACGAATTCACGATATTGAAATCGCGATTTTCGAACGATTTTTTATTTTTAATTATCGGCAAAACCCAGTCAAAAATCGCCAAAAATCGAGGAGTTAAGAAATTAATTTTTCTAAAAAAATTCAAAAAAATAAAATAAAAAATTCACCGATTATCGCTCGATATTCATCAATTATTGCTCGATTTCCACCGATTATCGACCGCCCAATTGAATTTTTCTTAGGGCCAATTTTTGAGCGCTTATTGCTCGATATTCATCGATTATCGACCGGTTTATGTTGCATAATTTTTTTTCAATTTTTCTTTGAATTAGATCGGTTTACCGATCGATTTCAAATGCCGAGCCGGCTTGATACGGTCGATAATCGCGATATTTGAGCGAGCATGTGATCTAAATTCATTCAAAATCTTTGAATTCGAATATTTTTTTTTAAAGGTATGTGTGCCATTTGAATTGTTATTTATAGCCTAACATAGGAATTTTTAAAAAATATACCCGAATTTGACTAGAAATCATGCATTTGAAATTATGGTGCCCATTCAAAATTTATTTTTTTTGCATGCAGTACATAGGGAAAATACTTGTTTTGAATTATGGTGGCAGGCACCATGGTGATTTTTAAAAACAATGCTACACCATACGGTTCAAATGTTAGTATCTAGGTAACAAAGAACTAACAAATTCATGAACAGCATTCGCAAATGAAAGTTTTTAATGAAATATATCCACGCTTCACAAAGAAAATTATACACAATTTTGATGCAAATGGGAGGATCAGGGTTAATATGAGTCCTAATATGATTGACACATATTTGTGTAGTTCATTGCCATATTTGTTTTTACACTAAATTTTCTTACATATTCAACGGAATCCATATATACCTGTCGGCCAGTTAGCCGGGGGAAAAAAATCTGCATTCTATATGGAAAAAGCAAGCTGCTCTGATTGTATTTGTAATAGAGATTAGATTTCAATCAAATTGACCCATCATCCTTGAATCCTTTTGCTTAATATTTAACAACAGTGAGTTGTTGGACTTTTTGTTATTTGCTTGAATCGAGCGTGGCCGCATCACATCGAAATGCGAAACAACATTCCCCAGTCTAAATTCTTCGAAGGAAGAAGACAAACAATGTAATTCAAAAGAAAAAAATTTCATGCGAGCAACTCTTGAGAATAAAACCACAATAACATCAAAAAGACAAGGGGACTAGATACAGTGTTCATGAACCTCCTGCCTACTTGGTTACTAGTAGGATTTTAGCTGTACTTTGCTAGGGTGCCAGGTTTCTAAAAAGTATAGCCCTTTTGTTTGATGCATTTGTTGCATTGCTAGCTTGTGTGGCTTCATAGTTGTCTGTAGTTTCACTGCATTGCTATGTGCTGAGCTTGTCTCTTTGCTCCAAGTCTTCAGAAGAAAAAAAAATGCCACAGCTTATGTGTGCTTGTCCTTCTGTGAACATCACTAATCCACAACTTCATGTCTCATGAGTGTTGTGTTGGCTTACATGCTAGTTGGCTTTCTGTTTCTAACTGTAGAGTAGAGAAATGAGAAGATGCTTAAACAGAAAGGAACAAGAGAAGAAAGTATCTATCTAGCATAGGCAAGAACTAGCATTAAGTGTGGTCCTTGTCGATAACCACAAAGAAGAAAGATCTCTAGTGCATATCATTCCAGTCCCACTAACGACACTAATAATAGCATAAGTGTTCCAAGTGAACCCAGCTGCACCTGATCTCCCGTTCACTCACTGCCTTCCTTGTTATTAACACTACAGGAAGCAATGGCGAGAGAAATAGTTCCTTCCGAAGTATCTATGAGGCTGCGCGTGCGCGCGCGTATATATAGTATGTACTCCTACTCTCAATATACTGCATAAATGATGTTGTTATACTTCTTCATCCTTTTGAGTATACTCTAATACTGATTATAAGATACTTCAAAGTGAGTTTCACAAAAAATTTCACCAAATTTCACCCTTTATAGCATAATTTGTTTATATACTCTTTTTACACATGAAAAATGATATATAGCAAGAAATAAAGGGCTCCGATAAATTTTTTTCAACAATTTTGTATTATAGTATCTCAGAATTATTATTGCAGTATATTGAAAGTGATAAAGGATTATAACACATTCATTTAAGTGGTATACTTGATGTGGAAGTATGTACTCCTATGAGTACAGAAAAGGCTTCATATATATATATATATATATATATATATATATATATATATATATATATATATATATATATATATATATATATATGGCAACATATCCAGTGAAAACCCTCCTTACCATGAAAACTTCGTGAAACCCATGTATAAAAGTTTTGAAAAATTCTCAAAAAATTACCATACATAGAGGAGGTGAGGTTCTACAACCCTGTGAAATTTGAAGATCAAACTCAATTGCATTTGAAAGATATAAAAAAGACAAATTTAGCACTATTCATTTTGCAATTTGTCTTTTTTATATCTTTCAAATGCAATTGAGTTTGGTCTTCAAATTTTACAGGGTTGTAGAATCTCATCTCCCCTACATATGATAATTTTTTGAGAATTTTTCAAAACTTTTACACGGAGTTTTCACGGTAAAGGGGGTTTGCACTAGATATCTCCCCTATATATACGTATATATATATACATACGTATATATATATATACGTATATATATATACATACATACACATATATATAAAGCCCATTTCGTACAGTAGTAGGTTGATGTCCATTTAATAGTAAAATTTGATTTATGCGATATTTATAAGCGAGACGTATATCATATAGTTCTCTTATCGCCAGTAATCTAGTAGTGAAATTCGTTCGTCAATCGAAGCTGCGAGTAAAATGTTGTAGCTAAAAGAAGAAAAAAATAGATTCATGTATAAACTAGTAGCACGTTACTAGATAGTTTGCAATGGTCTTGATTTCAATCGCAATGCATTTCAGTAGTAAATTGATGTTCATACGGTAGGAAACTGATATTCATTCGGTAGTAAATTTGATTTATGCAACGTTTATTAGCGAGATTTATATCATTTTGTTCCTCTCATCGGCAGTAATATAATGGTGAAATTCGTTTGTCAATCAGAGCTGCGAGGAAAAAGTTATGGCTAAAAAAATAGATTCATATACAACTAGTAAACACATTACTAATTAGTTGGCCACCGTTCTCATTTCAGTAGTAAATATGTGTCAATAGTAAATTGATGTTCATACAGTAGTAAATTAATGTTTATTTGGTAGTAAAATTTAATTTATATGAAATTTATTAGCCACTGACCAAGCCCAGTACATGAGTTATTTCTAGCATAGTAAAAAAACATAAGTTGTAGTAGTAATACTGTATGACAGAGGCAGTTAATTAGTAATACATGTCAGTAGACAATATAAGTTACGTTGAACAGAGTCATTTGGTAGTAGAAGTGTGTGAAAACTATATGTACAAATTCTCAAAGATTCTCAAAAATTTATCATACTTAGGAAATGTGAGATTCTATAGCCTTGCAAATTTTGAATACCAAACTTAGTCGTAGTTGAAAAATATGAAAATGACAAATTTACTATTCATCGCTAGAGGCATGTTGTATATGTTGGTCTTGTACGTGGTGTCGAATGTCACAATATCGCCGAAGTTAGCGTATTCAACACGGCTGCTCGCATGGCTCTAGAACACGTTTCAAACGATGTTTTTTTTTATCGACCTGTACGTCGTAGTAGAATTGAGCGTTTTGAGAATGACATTCTTTGAAGAAATTAATGAGTTTGCTAATATTATCACTCTTGTATGTTGCACGTTAGATGCCTTCCTGTCAAATAAAGTATAGTCATAGAAATTGTATAGTACATAGATAAGTAGTAATGAATATACGGGGTAGTAGTAATTTTATTTTCAAGTATATAGTCTAACCTATTTTGAATGTCACGATCAATGAACAGTATGTTCCATTTATCTCCATGTAATTCTATCAGCATGTTCATCATCGCATTATGAGGTACCTTGCTTGTCTACATGGCGTCGATGAGCTCCATCAGGGAAGGATCAAATTTTTTGTGTGCATGCATGAATACCACCAAGGACGATGATCTGGACAGTGGATGGTTGTGCTCTAGTATAACCCATTCCATACGAACAGGGCCATCTCTTAAGTCCTTCAATTTTATGAATGCCCTACAACATGTCCTCTTGGAGGTTTTGTTACGTTTGTGTTCTTTACCCAGCATGTAGTACAGATGTTTTCCTTCGTGAACGCAGCACAGTTCTCTCACTATTTTTTTGTTCTATTTTTTGTGGCACCGAAACCAGCGTGACATGCGTAAAGGTAGTATAAATCGTAAGCTTCAGTATCATTATCGAAATGCTGGCAGAGCTACGGAACCATGTACTCAGGAACTTGTGGATCCTATTAGAATAAGATTTACATATAGTAAAATGTTAACATGTCAACAGTAAATATTATGATAATAACTTATGTGAATGTATGTACGGTCGGTGGCTGGAGTTCCTAAATCCTTTATAAGTACTGACGTCGGTGGTGTTAGTATCGACGTGCAAAGGAGGGGATCCTGGATAGGATGAGAACTTACATTTGGTGGTGTAGCATCTACCACTCCTGGCGATGGTTGCATCAATGGTTCTTTCGATAGTTCCTAGTTGATCAAAGGACTCTGATCCATTTGATAGCCGGTGGTACTAGCACAGGGAATGAACAGGAAAATGTAGCATAGTAAATATTTTATTGGTAGTTTTACTGGCATACGCAGGAAATGAACAGACATAGAATTAGTGTACGTTAAAGGTATGGAACATTTATTACCCGTGCATGTATAGTAGAAGATAAGGAGTCCATAAAAATCATTATGAATTTTACGGTATTCATAATTGATACTGCATGTATTCAAAATTTTAAGACAAACCCATTAAACTGATTTTTTACGGTTTGGACAATATCATTTTAGTAATTCATATAATTCCATATTTTTACTATCTCATCTGATAAATATTACCATCTAATATGCTCGATGTTACTACTACGAATCTATTTACAAACAATAATTGATTTTTTTTATTATTTATATTAATTTTTTTACTATGATATTCGTTAAGTTTTATTGTGAAATGTACATCGTCATTTTTGTAAATACTACGAATATTACGAGATTCTGATTTATTTCAAGTCTGTTAGTCTATAATAATACCGTATTAGTAATTATTCGATTGCAAGTGGATTTACCGTCGGTTTTACCAAATATAACAGTAATATATTATGAACTTAGACGTCATATGGAACGTTTATTATCATGTCGTCCGTAAGTGTGCACGTTGGTAGATGCTATAAGGCCGATGGGCTTGATGGCCTATTTTCTCAGGAAGATCGTCATATATAGTATGGACTATCAAACTTTAGTCCCACATTGCCCGCAGAGGTTCATCAATACCTGTTTATATAGCCAAATTGGTATGGCTCACTCACCAGAGTGATACGTGTATTGTTAGCAAGGGTTGGGCTATGCTTGTGGGCCCCGCTGCGCTATGTGCTGGTGTTGACAGACCTGGACACCTTACCCTTTAACATCATTGTTGACACCCAAAATCTGGTGCGTAGCCGATTTTGCGGGAATCGGCTTAGGATGATTTTGGTAAGAGGTTTATTAGAGTCATGAGTGGATACGTGTTCGACATATCGTAATCAACGTTGGTTTTATATGGAAAATATCGGAGGAAATCGAGGGCGATATGAACAATTCTAGAAGAGACCTAAAAGGACACGATCGAGCTTGGAGTTATAAAAGAAGATGGTGGACAACGTACGAAAAAAAAGAACACAAAATCAAACAATACATTTTACTTTTATTTTTTATCAAATAGAAGTAGTTTTTAGTCTTGTAAGCTTTCCTCTGTAATTCATTTTGATCAATAAAGTTGTGTATCACCGATTTTGATCATTGTCGACTTACACCAAATCAGGTTCATTTTTGTTCGATTTTGTTATGCATCGCCTTCTTCAAGGAAAATAATCTTTACTTTCATCTAATTAACTCAATCGGGTTAATTAGATTTATCAATTACTACATCTAAATCGGCTTAAACAGGACAATTAAATTCGATCTTTACTGAACATTATACCGGTTAAATAGCCGATTGGTTTACATACTATTTTTCTTACAGATTGCAGGATCAAATCGGCTAGCACGCCTACACCCTAAGCTTAAACCCAGTGTTTGCGTGTGTTGACTGAGATCAACCCTACATCAAGTTTTTTGCGCCAACAATTACGTTCACTTTTGTGTTCTTTTTTGCCACATGCTACAGCTGCATTGGCTTAGGTACCGTCTTTCTACATGTTTTTACTAGCGTACTACCGATCTTTTACTACCTGTCATGAAGGAAAGTACTCGTTATTTATTCGAAGATTTTTACCATCGTGATTGATGTAACTTCTACTATCGTGTTTATATGATTTTACCAACGCAGACATTACAGTTTAGTTTACTATTGTGCATGTTAGATGTTACATTATAATATCTACATATTTTACTATCAAATTTGGCACCACATTAAACATTGTATATTGTTTTTTGTGCCTAAATTGTTTTTTTTATGCTAATGAAGCACATGCATGATTTTAACCTTTACTGCCTTGTATCACAGTATTTCTGCTCAGTGTTACTATCTAGTATGCTCAATGTTAAACATCGAGTCTGCCGATTTTTGTTACTATTGTTTTTCAATGATTTTACCATTGTAAACGCGGAGAATACATTATGATTTATTATTATCCATATTATATTATACCATCTTCTCTATTTTTTTAGAATCAATACTACAGCTAACGCTATCTTCGCGTTTGCACGTCGATACTAGAAGGAATATTTCCGTGCATAACTAACTAGCTAAAGCTGCGCACTCCGCCGCGCCGTGCGAAATTTGATCCAAGTTTTTATCTCTAAAAAAAGGCAGGAATATCCGATTTTTTTTGTTCGCTTGGGTATTTCTTGGAAAAAAGACGCTAGGTAAGAACCGTCGACGAACCAGCGAAACAACGGCCCTTTTTGGGAGAAAAAAAGAATAATACATGTTTCGAGAAATATTAGATCCCAAACCACAAAAAAGCTATAAACGCCGAGTTTAACACCCTATGCGGTCAACGGGCAATAATACATGTCTTAAAAAATATTAGAGATCGAGCCACAAAAAAAATTTTAGATACCGAGTTTAACACCCTATGCGCTTATTTTCCCGTGAAAAATGAAAAAAGGGGGAAAACGGAGAAACGACGGATGAAAAATGAATTTCTAATTTTTTTTTGGGGAAACGACCAATGAAAACATTTTTTCCATGGTCTGGAGAAAAAACGGATCACGAAAATATATTTTTTCAGGCAAAATGGAGAAAGAAAATGGTCTCACATATTTTTTGGGGGGGAAATAGCCACCGAAAATATTTTTCCTATGCTCCGGGGGAAAAACGGATCACGAAAACATTTTTTCCGGGCAAAACAGAGAAAGGGAATGGTTTTCTATTTTTTTTTTGAAAAACGGCCAACGAAAACATTTTTCCCATGCTCCGAAGAAAAAACGACTCACGAAAATATTTTTTTTTTGGCAAAACGGAGAAAGGAAACGGTCTTCTATTTTTTTTGGGGGGGGGGGGAATAGCCACCGAAAACATTTCCCCCATGCTCCAGAGGGAAAACGGATCACGAAAATATTTTTTCTGGGCAAAACGGAGAAATGAAACGGTTTTTCATTTTTTTTTTTTGGAAAAACGGCCACCGAAAATATTTTTCGCATACTCTGGAGAAAAAACGGACCCTGAAAATATTTTTTTCGAACAAAACGGAGAAATGACCCGAACGTAAAGCGCGAGGACCTATTTGTTATAATTTTGGACCTGTTCGCTATTTTGAAAAATTAGAAAAGGGCTCGCTCGCGATTCGTACTTAACGGGAGGTCCTCCATGCAAAACGGCAAACCAGGGACCTAAACGCGAACCGGTAAAAATATTTTCCTCTCACATAAAATCGCGCAGAGACCTATTTGTAATTTGGAGAAAGCCGAGGGGTTTTTTAAAAAAAATCGCAGGGGTGAGGTGGCACCACGACTGGGCTCCAAAGCCAGCACTTACAAGGGGTTTACTATGCAGCTAACGCTAACGCATGAGAAGTTATGCATGATTATGATACCCATGCATAACTTCTGAAATAGCCTAAACGCACATTAGCGTTACCGTGTGTGTATATGTGTGTATAGTAAGGCTTTTCTGTACTCTTGGGAGTACGTACTCCCACATCCAGTATACCAATTAAACGAAGGTGTTATACTTTTTTATTACTTTCAATATACTCCAATAATAATTCTAAGAGTATATAAATAAATTATGGTATAAATGATGAAATTTTTCGTAAAACTCACTTTAGAGTATCTTATAATCAGTATTAGAGTATACTCAAAAGGATAAAGAAGTATAATAACATCATTTATGCAGTATATTAAGAGTGGGAGTACGTACTCCCAGGTAAGAAACCATTTATATATATATATATATATATATATATCCCTTCTCTCTTGGCAAGGAATTTTTTGTTGTAGAAACACGCATGACAGGTGCAGGCATCAGGTACGGATGGGCACAAGGTGAAAGAAGGAAGAAACAACAAAGGGCCTGTTTGGTTGCCTGCACGCGCGGAGCATGGCTCACGCGAGCCAGGCCCGCGGGAAACGGCCGCGCACGGCGTATCTGCACGTGCAGGCATGCAGTGCTAAATTGGCCTTCGTTGCATACGTTGAGCCAGGCTGCGCACATGCGATGCAGGCAACCAAACACGATCTCGTGTACGGTCAATGCATGCATCGAACCAGGCCGCGCGCATGCAGGCTACCAAACAGGCCCAAACAGGCAGCAGCAGGCCAGGATGGATACAGAGAGCATCTCGTCTGTATATGTGTATGTATGTGCATTGTGCATACATATGCATGCACTTGCTTCCAAGCCACACACCAAAAGAATATTACACAAGCAGAACCAAACAGGCCAGCAGAACATGATAGATCACACACACATATACTCCATACAACATAAATGCTACCAAAGCAAGGCATAATCCACCAACAATTGGCACACATGCACCCTGCCAAGTGCCAATAAAAAGTGATAGCTTCCCTGCAGATTAAGCAGCAGTACTGCACTAAGTAGTTCAACTCCAGCTAGCTAGCTCACTCAAGAAAGGAAATTAAAGGTACAAGTTTTCATTCTTGAAAAGGGAAAGAAATGAAGGAAGAGAAAGGGTTAGTCTCTCTGTTGTTGAGACCCACAAATTGGAGAAGGAAAAAAAAATGAAAACAGCACCAAGAAATAGTGAAAGGGGAAAAAAAATTTCTAGAAAATGGGTCTCTTCCCATGCATTGGCATACAATGTAGGGGAATTAATGGCGAGCTTTGGGGACCTTGTCGCCAAAATCTTTTTTCTTCGTTGGAAGTTCTAGCACCTAGCCACATTGACATAGTTGGCCCTATGAGAGCTTGCACAATTGCGAAACGGTCCCCCTACAATTAGTGAATTACGGAACCCGGGCGGCGCCGCGGTGGACGGCGAGGAAGGCGGCTCAGACGTAGCCGTTGCGGCTGAGGTGGAGGAGGCCGGAGCTGCCGCACTTGGGGCACACGTCAGCGCTCTTGGGCACCATGAAGTACATGAAGCACGCCCGGCACCCGGCCGCGACGAGCACATGGCCGGCGTTGCCGACGCCCATGCCGGCGCTGTTGCCGCCGGAGGCGGACTCGTCGGTCGGGGAGAAGGACGAGAGCGTCGACGAGATGGCGGAGCTCCGGCTGCTGCTGCTGCTGCTGCTGCTCTCCTCGTCGTCCCCGTCGCCGTCGTCGTAGCCGTACCCGCCGCCTTCGTTCGCGCTGGCGCGCCACGTGGCCACCGCGCCCACGGACGAAACGGAGGTGTAGCCGGACGACGAGGTGGAGGCGGCCCGGCGGGCGCGCGAGCGGCGCGAAGCGGAGGAGGTGGAGCGCGACGTCGACGACGAGGAGAAGGCCGACGACATGCGCGGGTCGACGGTCGTCCGGGTGCCGTCCTCCCAGTTTATGTAGTACACTTGCCCCGTCTGCATCAAACAGGTCACACACACACAAAAAAAAAACAGTACACATAGAAATGGTTAACTTTCTTGGTGCGCGAAAAAAAAATGTATAAGCTAATTTGCATATGCTGTTGAAGAATGCATCGAGATGTCGAGAAAATATCTAAGTACGTTTGGCCAGTCTGCGAGAGCAATTAATGTGTCAGAAGCAGATGCTTAATAAGTGGCCATGAAACAAGGTCGGGAACTTGACGGATGCACACATACAAAGTACAGGGGCTGGGCTGAGCAGAACAAAAATTCTGGATCAATTCTGATGCCACTTTGTTTGTTTGCTACATATGCAACTTGTGACTTCGCAGTGTATGCTATGCAAGTAACCAGGGGTAAATTACAGGGCAGAGTTGGAAAGAGAACACCACATTTTTCTTATTGTTTTGTGGGGATGAGGCAAAAAACAAAGCTCCAATCCAACCTTTCAACAAAATGATCCAATGGTCTTATATCTGGATGATTTCAGTAAACATCTGGATAATGTTTATCAAATCCCTTCAACAAATTTGTGCTAATGGAAATACTTATATTGCGCATTTTTTTTTCATCTCTAGGATTTAAAAAGACTATTGAAACAAAAAAAAATGATGTTTTTTTGGGGTACCCTGTTCCTGTTGCAGAGAAGATGCAGAGAAATACTAGTTTTGATGCGACTAATGGGACTCTTTTGAGTTACATAAACAAAACCTTTCTCATTAGGGTGGTTTGTTTGTCCAAAGTAGGGAAAAGAAAGCAAGACCTTTATTTGTCCTAAAGTACTCCAGATTTCTCTGAGGTGAGAAACATTTGTGCTGCTAATTAAGCTAGGACCAACAAAGCATTGTGGTCCACGAGAAATCTATAGCGAAATCTAGAGCTCAGATAGAGACAGATAAAAAAAGGAATGGATCCACAGGGATGTGTCAGAAATTAGAAGACAACACAGATCTGAAGGCCGTGTTAGATCAACATGAAGGTGGAGAACACGGAATGCAGAATTTTTAAAACGACACATCAAGATCAACGAGAAAGTTTTTTCATTCAGTGGAAAACTGAATGAGCTTGAGTCTTTCTGACGATGATTAAACCCAGCCCCGGCCCAAGGAAAGGAAGGGAATAAAAAAGATTTCTTCTCTTGAACTGGAAAAGAAAAGGATGGATCAAAGAATCAAGAAGGCAATCACCACCACCACCTGTGTCTGAAACCTCCGGCTAAAATAATTGCGGAGAGGAAGAAGAAGGGGGGGGGGGGAATCGCAGATTAGGCAAGAATCCAAGAACAAGAGAACAAAAGAGGGGCAAGAGGCAGGGACGGCGGCCAAAGGAGGGGCGAGTAAATGAAGAGAAATCTGCAGTTTGCACGCCATTTTCGCCATTAATGACCAAATGATTGATCCAATCGAACCCACCGGCATCCACCTACCTCGGAAACTGTTTGCCATTTATATCCAAACGATTGGGATCAAAAAACATGCATGCGCGCGCATGCACGGCCATCGATCTCCGTGGTTTTCTTTCTTTCATTCTTGCCGTGCGGCGCAGGATTAAGGTAGGAACATATCGATCGGGGTGGGCACGTACCCGGATGTCGAGGCACTGCTCCCAGTGGTAGGGCAGGGCGACGTCGGAGTTGAGCTCGACGGTGACTCCCTCGCTGTCGTCGCTGCCCTCGGCGACACCGGCGGCGTGGCGCCTGCCCCTGCGCCGCCCTCCGCCGGCGCCGTTGAGGGAGCAGTTGCGCAGCGAGGAGGCGATCATCTCGATGTTGGGAGCAGTCATCAAGGCCGTGCAGGCAGGAGCGAGTGGTGCGCCCCCGCCTCTTCCTGCCTGCCTGGGCCTGGACCTCGCGGTGGTGGAGTGGAGAGGATGCAAGGGAAAGGAATTTTGCTTTGCTTTTGCTGTGGTGGTGTTGTGCGTGTGGGGTAATGTTGTGTGTGCGAGAGAGGGGGAGGCGAGGCGAGGCCACGGATGAGGAGGTCAGGCTGGCTTCGTTGCCTGGTTGGAGCCACTGTTATATACTGCGCGCTATTGCTAGCTATGCTGCTATGTGCTTCCCTTGTATCTATCCATCCGCTATTCTGGTTTGTTTCCAAAATAACGCTGTGTTTCCTTAATCGGGGATCGATGTTCGTGTATCTTCCATGTGTTTGAGTTAATTGTAGCGGTACACAGTATATGGATTTTTTTAAAATAATACATTTTTTAAGAGTAATCACGATATTAATAAGCGAAAAAATAACATTGCAAAAATAATACTACTTCGCCAAATGGTACGACGAAATACCAGTAGTCGCTAAATGGCACGGTGAAATAGGAGTAGTTGCCATACCGTTTGGCGACTACTTGTTAATCCCGCAGTTAACTCTTCGCCGTTAAAGTTCATGGGAAACAAGCCAATAATCGCTAAACCGTTTGGCTATAACTAGTAGTAATCAAACCGTTTGGCGATAACTGCCTCGGTAAAAATGAGGGCTACTAGTTGTAACCAAACGGTTCGACGACTACTAGTTGTCGCCAAACCGTACAATGATTATTGCCTCGTTTTCTGTAAAATTTGACGGCGAAGAGTTAACTGCAGATTAACAAGTAGTCGTCAAACGGTATGACGACTACTCATATTTCGTCGTGCCGTTTGGCGACTACTGGTATTTCGTCGTACCATTTGGCGAAGTAGTATTGTTTTTGCAATTTTATTTTTTTTCACGTATTACTATCGCAATTACTCTTAAAACTATATTATTTTTTTAAAAAAAACTCCAGTATATGTGTGACTGTTTCTTGGAATTTCGATCGGTACTAGAAATAGCAACTTCTTTTCTACCATCGCTGATTAATCACCTTTGATTTTGTACCATCGATCTTTGGTGCATGGTTAGAGACGGCCCTGGCGTTGCTTCTAAGAGCAAGTACAGTAAGACCACGTCAGCTGGCTCTTAGCATGTACATGTCAGCATTAGTCTATGTGGAAGAGTGAGAAACGATGAGAGAGAAGATAGCTTGCTCTTATTTAGTAACCAGCTTTGCACGGATGCATAGGTAAATCATTTATGTACAAGAGAGAAGAGATGGTTATTGCACAACATCTAGAGACAACTTTTGGAGACAGTTATTGTATAAGCTGGCTTTTAGCTTACTATTAGCCTGCAGTGGGCTTTACTATTGTACTTGCTCTAAGCCAACCACACGACGGATATTGGTAATGATGATCTCTTTACAATCTTAGGCAGCCAAAGTCACTCACTCAATCTTAAACTTTGGACGGTTATTGCTTAGTACTAGCTAGTTAGTCACATAATATAGGTGGTAAAAATATGGCAATGCTTATCCAAGCTAAACCATCTTTGTAGCGGCATTTACGGTACATGCGTTTTATGGTTTTCCAAGTTTTCGGTGGATAAGCCAAACCATCTTTATAGTGGCATTTACAGTACATGCGTTTTATGATTTTCCAAGTTTTCGGTACTAGAAATGGCGAGTTTTGTTAGACCATTGCTTGCTAAGTAATCTGCTCTAATTTTGTACCATCTTCAATGATTAGAGGCAACCCCAGATGTTTCTAGCCGACCAAACAATATTAGGAAGCCAAAATCACTCGATACATTTTAGACTTCAGACGGTTATTGTGTAGTACTAACTAGTTAGTCGGGTAACATAGGGGGAGATGTGACTATGATTATCCAAGTCAAACGTTCTTTTGTAGCGATATGTATAGTATATGCGTTTTACGTTTTGTCAAGTTTTCGGTACTAGGAATAGCGAGTTTTCTGCACCACTGCTAATTAATCAGCTCTAATTTTGTATTGTCTTTAATGGTTAGAGCAACCCTAACGTAGTTTCTAGCCGACCAAACAACGAATATTGATAAGGTTGGTCTCTTTACAATCTTAGGCAACCAAAGTCACTCGATCAGTCTTCAGACGGGTATTGTTTAGTGCTAGCTAGTTAGTCAGGTAACATAGGTGGAAATGTGACAATGCCTATCCAAGCCAAATGATCTTTGTAGCGGTATGTACAGTACATGTGTTTTACGGTTTTCCAAGTTTTCGGTACTAGAAATAGCGAGTTTTTTTTAGATTGCTGCTTATTAATCTGCTATAATTCTGTGTCGTCTTTGTTAAAGGAAACCCAATGTTGTTTCTAACCGCCCAAACAATGAATGCCGTTAAGATTTGTCTCTTTACAACCTTAGGCAACCAAAGTCGTCACTCGATCAATCTTTGACTTCGGACGGTTAGTGCTTAATTAGTACTAGCTAGTTAGTCGGGTAACATAGGTGAAAATGTGACAATGACTATCCAAGCCAAACCTTCTTTTGTAGCGATATGTATAGTATATGCGTTTTACGGTTTTTCGAGTTTTTGGTATTAGAAATGGCAACTTTTTTAGACTGATGCTAATTAATCAGTTCTAATTTTCTATCGTCTTCAATGGTTAGAGCAACCCCAACGATAGTTTCTAGCCGACCGCACAACATATATTGGTAAGGTTTGTCTCCTTACAATCCTAGGCAACCAAAGTCGTCACTCGATCAATCTTAGACTTCGGGCATTATTGCTTTGTACTACCTAGTTAGTCATGCGACATAGGTGGAAATGTGAGAATGCTTATCTAAGCCCAACGATCTTGGTAGCAGCATGTACAATACATGTGTTTATGGTTTTCCAGGCTTTTGCTACTAGAAATAGCGAGTTTTTTTAGACCACTCCTCATTAGGTTTTCGGTACCAGAAATGACACTTTTTTAGACCATTGCTAATTAATTAGCTCTAACTTTGTATCGTCTTCAATTGTTAGAGACAACACCAGCGCTGTTTCTAAGTCGACCAGACTCCAGACAACGGATATTGATAAGATATATCGATCTCTTTACAATCTTAGATGACCAAAGTCGCTTGATTTATTGCTTAGCACTAGCTATAGCTAGTTAGGTAACATAGTTGAAAGTGCGACGACGCTTCTTCAAGGCAAAATGATCTTTGCGCAACTATGTTTGGTTGTCTGTACCAAGTGATACATGTATGAGATGGTTCAAGAAAAATTTCATCCATACGTTTGGTTGCTTGAATGGAACTATTCTATCCTGGATCAAGTGATACAAATTTAAGAAATATTCTTTCTAGATGTTGAATCATCTCATTCATCCAAAATAATAGAACCAAATAGTACAAAATCATCCCATCCCATTCAATCTCATTCCATAAATCAAACACACCCCTATGAGAAGAGAAGGGGAGGGAACGTAACATCAACATTCTATCCTTGGTACCCCCACCTCTCCCTCTCGAATGGTGTGTTTTGGTGTTGCATGCTGTCCGTGCTGGTGCCTAGCTAAGCTGCTGGTGCCGCTGAGCATACACACCCAAACACTGCAAGCCCTGGCCCCCCTTCCTCCTGCACAGATTCCCCTTCTGCCAAACCGAGGAAAGGTTCCCTTGTCTCTCCGCTCCCCTCCACCTCCATCTCCAATTCTCCATGCATTGTCTTCTAACCTTCACTCATCTCCTAATCTCTCTCCTAATCTCTCTCTCTCTCTCTCTCTCTCTCTCTCTCTCTCTCTCTCTCTCTTCACAGAATCACAGGCATGCTGCTTACACAGGTCACAGCTCCTCTCTCTCTCTCTCTCGCTAGATGTACACATGCATCATGACCACTTTATTCCTCCTTTTTCCCTCAGACCGAGAGCCAGAGATAAAGAACAACCTGCACACCCTTTACCACCCCTTTGCCCTTCCCTTGTTACCTACTACTACTACTAGAAGGTAGCCGCTGGCTAAGCATGCAGCTCTTGCTTGTTCATGTGTCTCAAAACCAAAATCTTTTGGATATATAGCTCGTGTGTGCATCCAACCTATTTATTTAATTTGTCCACTCTGCTAGATTCCATAGCATGTATACCGTTCTCGCTCTGGTGGTTTCTCACTCTCGTCAATGCTACATATATATGCTCTGTATGATAACTCGATGGAAAGAAAAGATTGTTTAGAGGACCATAGTTTACTTTGGATATCCTCAACCGGAGTTCTTTTTTCCCGTTGATTTAAGACGGCACTCGGTAGCCAGCCAAAAGGTATATATATATATAGGAGCCAGCTGCAAACAATGTTTTCGTTACATTATTTTATTAATGAATAATCATATTTTACACTCCTCAACTTTTCAAAAAAATACATTCAACACCCTCAATTATAAAATCAGGTATTTAGCACCATAAACTTACAAAATCGAGTCAATTTACACACTAAGTCGTTTTGAAGAGCAGCTTTGCCGACAAGGATCCAACTTAAGGTGATTTGTGTTGTTGTAGATCCAAATTAGAGAAGGATCCATGACGAGAAGAAGAAAGAGAATGTATATCGAGAGAAAAAAAGTAAGAAAGAGGTCAATAGTGTGATGTCAATACCCTTCAATTGGATTCTCATTACCAATACTCGATGACATAGTTGCCAATACGGCGAAAACATCTTGAATGAGATCCAAATAATCAAAACCGCCCTCCAAAACCATCTTAAAGTCTAAATTGACCATTTTTTTGTAAGTTTGGGGGTTATATATATATACCTATTTTTGCAATTGAGTGTGTTAAATAGAATTTTTAAAAAGTTGAGAGGTATAAAATGGACTTATTTCTTTTATTAACAGTTGTCTGCTGCGGGACATATAGAGTGAAAAGAACCTAAATTTTAAACCGTTAAAATCATTTCTAGAAAGATTTAAAATTTTCCCAAAAAATATATCATATGTAGGGGTGGAGATGTCCTTTAACCATGCAAAATTTCAGGGTCAGACTCAATCTCATTTGAATGATATGAAAATGAAAGGTTCTGCATTAATAGTAACAAATCACTGTTTAATAAGAATCTGTCTTTTTCACATCTTTCAAATGAGGTTGAGTTTGATCATAAAGTTTTGCATGGTTACAGAACATCCCCTCCCCTATATGTGTTTTTTTTTTTTGAAAATTTTGAAAACATAACTTTTAGGAATTTACAATATTTATGTGTTTTTCCCTGTTGTATTTCAAATGTTAATAAGATGGTCCATGGAAAAAGTAGAATTGTAATGGGTGTATTTTTTTAGTTTCTTTTTTAGACTTGGTTGGATGGTGCAGAGCGCAATGGTCTAGAATCCGCTTGAAAACCCTAACTTATTAATTATTCTGTGTATATACACTTTGACGTGCAAAACGTCCCTTCATAGTAAAAATATATATAGATGTCATGTTACTATAAAGAAAATCGTATTGTTATTTTCGACAAATGGATATACTTAATATACACAAATTTCTAATTCCTGTAGCTCACTTCCTCACGACTCCCCCGATTTTTTTCATTAATAGTAAATTGAAAATTAAATAAATAGGAAAGAAAAACTGAGAAGTACAAAACTACAAACGTAGGAAGGATGCTAGGTGAAACCAGGGGTTAAAATCTCGGCGAAATTTCGGATTTCACCCCTCCCCCCCTTCGAGTTTCATAATCTCGGCGAAACTAAAAACCCTAAAAAAATTTTAAAGTGCTACAGTACATTAATATCTCGCCGAGATTTCGGTGAATTTGACCGAAATCTCGGTAAAATTGACCGAGATTTGTATAAAAGTTGACCAGATTTGACCGTAATTGACCAGATTTGACCGGATTGAATTCTTCACGTCATTTCCCGTGTGGGACAGTCAGTAGATTATAATTTTCGCAAAATCGAAAAAACCCTAAAAAATTCAAAGTGTGATATTACCGGGAAATTTCGCCGAGATTTCGGAATTTTGGCCGAATTTTCGTCTAAATGAACCGAAATCTCGGAAATTTCGTTTCAAAAATTACCAGATTCAAATTTTGCTTTTTGATTTTCGTTTGGATTTCGTCCGAAATACCGAGATTTAGCCGAAATTTTGTCTTTCGGAGGGTGACAAGATGAAACCCGGAAACGAAAATTCAAACCCTGGGTGAAACCGCGTCCAAAGGTGGACACCACCTGGGATTACGTCCAGGTCTCTGTTCAACCGCGTCCAATCCGGTTGCTGAGGTTTTGCGTCCAATTCAGAGGTCTGGTGTTCCTTCAATCAGATCAGGCGTTGTAAGGCTCATTTTTTACAATAAATACCAATAATAAATTTTATGTGTATACATTACTAACCACTGATCATAGGACTAATATACATATTTACAAAATTAAAATCACATTCATATACAATGTATTTACGTATAATAGCAGAAACATTTATACAATATGACATGTAAGATCGATCAGAGTACAGCGGAAAAATCAAAAAATTTATAGTGTGCCACATAACCCTCAGACAACTGACAAGGTATAAACTCTAGAAAAACTCGTCATAATTTTCCCCGTAACTTATGATATAGAATGTATTGTCGGGGTTTTCTGTACCTTCACACAACAACAATAGCAAGGGTGAGTACATTACGTACTCCACAAGACTTTACAAACCTATCATAAATACATGTTGTATCAAAGGAAAAACCACTACAATTATTTTGCATAAAGCCAATTTGATTTGTAAATACTGATAGTAGATTGAAAGTAGAAATTTAGTAAAAGCAATTTAACAGCTACAAAATAACAAGTATGTAAGCATAAATATAGCAACTCATAGTCCTCCATAATGTGAGCAACATTTGGTTCATTCCCTGCCAACACATGGCATAAAACCAGTCTTTGCAAACACATGGCATACCATCCTGTATCATCTGAAACATAATCCTTCCAACCCAATTTTTATGAAAATATAAAAATCATCTAACTAGTGTTGACGCACCAAGACTCCCATAACGGCGGAAACGGCTTTTCAAAAATATTTCACTCTGCAGAGGTGTGTAGCTTTACCCACAAGATATATCCTCTCTTTTTGCATGACCTTTTAACACACTTTCTTTTGTGTGTTGCAGAGTTTATAACATAACTATTATATTACCTAGCCTTAACTTTGCACCAGGCCGTTGACAAAAAAACCCTTGCTATGGTGGCAGAAACACACACCCAAGGCATGTCAATCCATCTCTTTCATTCACACAGTAACCCAATCAGTCTATCCCTACCACACTCGTTTCTTTCCACAGCAAGGCATACACCATTACATCAGTAAATGTTTGTTCTATAATCACCCCGGTGTGGACATCCCTTCGAGCAACCTCTATCCGGCCGATGCCCTTGCTACTCCAGCCTTCAATATGCAAAGCTAATTCTAAGTAACTTAATAAGTTAAGGCCGTCCCTATACCAGCCTTATGGTTGTACGGTATTTCTTGGATTTAACGAACACTAAGTTCGGTCCTTAATCCGACTCAGGTGAGAAATCTCCTCCTATCTACGTGCAAGTCTATCCCTCGCACATCTGGCTAATGTTAATACTTGCCTGCGTCAAAACCATAGTTTTATTTTTATTTTTACACCAAAATACCATTAACCACATTTTCCATCATGTCCAATGTTTATTTTCATCACGAATAGCTTAACCAGCCATTCGTGTTCTCAGATCTAAAGCATAATAAGCATATGCATGTATAAATGAGTATACCCATTTTGATATCATCGCATGTCTATCCATAATTTAGAGTTACCACCTATCACTATTGATTAAGGAGAACCCATCAATGAAGATTATATCTACCTATCACTATTGATTAAGGAGAACCCATCAATGAAGGCTATCAAAGGGGGTCCTTGCCTTGTTGATTACTATCGAGTTCGATGTCGGGCTCGTCGACGATGGAATCTGGGATGTCGATCGGATTCTACACATCGTTGAACGGAAACACAGCATATAATAAACTTCAATAAGGGCAAAAGAATACAGATAGAGAATCAAATAAAAACTTACTATAGAAAAGAGGTGTGGCTTAGGGTTAACGTTTCATGATCTTATGCACGCACATTATTCTATCTTTTAATTCTTAACTTATTGTTATCAGCATTTAAGCGAGAACTGAGTCTTAAGTCTATCCTAGAGCATGATTTCTTGTTTTCTATAGATTGTTCATTCTTATTTTATGAATTCAAGAGGCTAAAATTACTTGGATAAAATCAAGACATAAAGTCACCATATAGTAAATCATGTGTAAACTTAATATTTTACCCTAAATATTTTTGTACAACTAGGCGGGTCATTATCCTAGTGACACTTAGGAATTGATTGCATTTATTTTGGAACCAATTCGCACAAGTTATGCTCATTTGAATATTTAATATATTGAAACTAACCTATGTTAAAAAAGGATTAAAAAAGTTGAAGCATAATTCTTTTGCATATTTGGATTGCTTATTACCTAAGGATTCTAACAAAACAGGTCTCATTCAATTTGGAGTTCATTTGCAAAAATTTTGTGTAGAGCATGTTTTAAACCTTCTCTTCAAATTTGAATTTCAAAATTGTACACTGGCCACATTCAAATTCTCTTTTGCATATTTGGAAATTACATGACGTTACACAAGTTTAGAAACTTATTTCACTCCATTTGGAACTACTATGCAAAAGATATGCGTGTTTTAGTGTTCTAGGTTTTTATAGTTTCCCAAAAAGGAAAATGCTCTTTTAAACTCAGAAAGCGTATTTCTATTTTAGGCTATTATTCAAATGGAACCGTGCTGACATGTAGGGCTCGAGTGACAGTGGCGCATATGAGAGGAAGGTGGCTGAAACTAGGGGCCCACGTGCCATAGAGACGGAGCAGGAAGCTCAGTCCCGAGCTCACCGGTGCTAGGCTTCGTCGGGTTCCATCCGGCAATCACCGTGTCGGCTTGGGGATTTGTTTGGATTTTTTTATAATTAAAAAAACTAATTTCAACACAAAAAGACCTCATGTACTAATTTCTCTCTCCGGTCCACTCTAGGCAAGTGAGAGACTAGCTATGTACTCGTGTACTCATAAGTCATAACCTAATGGTCTGTATGTTAGGCTGATCGGCTAAAACATGACTTATGAGCCTTGAGTTTAGGATATTCGAGATAAGTTTACTGGATGGTTCCAAATCTAATGGATACTTCTATTTCAATTCGATCTTATATGTAAAAAATTATCCGGTTTAAAATCTAAAATCCCAAAAATAACAGAACATATGTTTTTAACCCCTTCGAATTGGATCCGAATGCTTTCGATCAGATGAACGTCGGCAACTATAACTCCGTTTGCACCCTTTTTAGTCGCCCTTCTGTCTCGCAATTGTCATGGCTTCCATTGCTGCCCTAGGTTGCAGCGACAATTCGATGCTCCACAAATTGTAATGCCGCGTTTCTATTGCTGGCTTCTCCTAACATTGGCCACCTCTGGTCTCACATGGTCATCATTCATCGCTAAGCGGCAAAATTCCACGTGGCAAGCGCATAATGATTTACAGGGGCATTAGCGCAAAGTGAGTTAGTATAAGAGAGATCGAGGTAAGCATCGACGAGGATTGACGACCATCTCGTGTTTAAAAAAAACCTCTAATCAATTCTTACTGTTAGACAACCTCGCTATCGAATAGTCCGGGGTTGCCTAATAGATCTAAACTGGAGAATAGAGAGAGAGGGAGAGAGACACAATATGAGGAGGAACTGCTCTGCTTTATTATTCTCATTGCTTGTGTGTACAAAGGGGTAGCCCCTGCCTCCTATATATAGCGGTTCTGCTAGAGATAAGGAAGAGTCCATATAGGATACGTCAATCGGTTTCCTAACACTCCCCCTTGGACTCTTCACTGCGAGATGCATATGCCTCATTAAAACTCCATAAAAACCCAGTGGGAAAAATAATTGGAGAAAGAGTACATAGCACACGCTTGCTGTGTTGCACGGATTGCCTCATCAAAAACCTTAGGTAAGAAAACTTCAATGAAAAACTTACTTAAGGAAAAGAGTACAATCCACCCAAACTTCAATGTTAATCTCCAAGATTCACGTTGGGTACTCAAACTTCATGTTCGAGATTTATGTAGGAGTATGTGAAAATTCTCCCCCTGAAATCTGCACTTCTCTAAGCCTCATCATCCCGATTCCTCTAATACATCTTTCAAAGGAAGATGCCGGGAGTGACTTAGTGAATAAATCTGCGAGATTGACTTAGTATGCAGTATCTTTATCTCGTTCATCTTATGCATTTCATGGGCATAAAAGAACTTAGGGTTGATATGCTTTGTAAGGTTACTCTTCACATATCCCATTTGCACTTGTGCAACACAAGTTGCATTATCTTCATAGATAATAGTGGGGGTTTGTTCCATGTTCAGGCCACATGACTTCTGGATGTGGTGAACCATTCTTCGAAGCCATGCACATTCCCGAGAGGCTTCATACAATGCAATGATTTCTGAGTGGTTAGTCGACGTCGAGACAAGAGTCTGCTTAGACGACTTCCAAGAAATTGCCGTTCCACCGCAAAGGAAAACATACCCGGTTGTGACTTGTTGCCAAGATATGGTCCGATAGGTACTCAAAGATCGGCATAGCCAACTAAATTCAATTCATTGTTTCTTATGTAAAACAAGCCGAGGTCTTTGTTTCCTTGAAGGTAACGGAAGATGACCTTCACCCCTTTCCAATGCCTTTTGGTGGGTTCTCCTTTGACTGCATCACTTAGCAAATTCACTGGCTGACGCAATGTCCGGCCTAGTGCTATTTGCAAGGTACATGAGCGCTCCAATTGCACTCAAGTATGGGAATTCCGCTCCCGGGACTTCCTCCCCTCTTCTTTAGGCCTGCAGACGAGTCTAGGTCTGCTTGGAGTGACCTTCCGACCATTGGGGTCTTTGCGGGGTATGTCTTTTCAAAGCCAAATCTCTCCAACACTTTCTGCGTGTAGGATGCTTGGTGTACCAAGATTCCGCCTTGGACATGTTCAAGCTGCAAGCCTAAACAGAACTTGGTTTTATCCAAGTCTTTCATTTCAAACTCAGATTTCAAGTATGTGCATGCTTCTTCAATTTCCTCATCCGTCCCAATGATGTTCAAGTCATCTACATAGACGGAGATTATACAAAATCCATTCGTGGATCGTTGTATAAATACACATGGACAATCTTCGCGGTTCATGTAGCCATTCTTGCAGAGAAAGTCACTCAAACGATTGTACCACATTCTTCCTAACTGCTTCAGTCCATACAGTGATTTCTCCAATTTCACACTGTATAGGTTTCTGTTTGCTCTGTCTTGGTTCGGGATAGGGATACCTTCCGGTACTTTCATGTATATCTCCGAATCCAAGTTTCCATACAAATATTTTGTGACAACATCCATTAGCTTCATTCTCAACTTCAAGTTGGATCGCCATTGAGATCAAGTACCTAAAGGTAATTCCGACCATTACCGGAGAATAGGTTTCTTCATAATCAACCACATGACGTTGAGTTAAACCTTGAGCGACACGCCTTTCCTTGTACCTTACAACTTCATTGTTTTCGTTTCTCTTGCGAACAAAAACCCATTTGTGATCTACGGGTTTATATGGGGAGGCGTGGCACACAGGCCCAAACACCTCTCTTTTGTTCAGAGAGACTAACTCTGCGGTGATTGCCTTCTTCCAATCTTCCCAATCGAGCCTTTTCTTGCACTCTGCGAAGATGCGGGCTCGGAATATTAATGATCGTGGCAATCTTCTTTGCAAAGTATGCATCGACATTGGCGGTTGCTCTATTCATTGATTCTCCGATATTACAAAATTTATGGCCATTTCGTCATGGTGTGCTTCATGCACTTCTACTTGCTCTTCATTGCTATTTCCCATTCCAGAGCAAGTTCCTTTAGTTTTTCTCCTCCAATGTGTGCGCACACATTATTTCCCGGCTTCTTTCAATGGAAGGTTCAGATCTGGAATTGCCTTTTCCATGTGCTTCTTTCCAAGTGCCGTGTCTCAACTGGCTCCCCTTCTTGCTTTGAGGCACTTTTGTGATTGGTCGTGGTAAGTCCTCTTGCCCGCTTTTCCCAAACGTCTCCGGTACTTTGGGTTTGAGAAGCCGATTTCTGTTCTTTTTCTTTGAGGCCTCTGAACAGGATGAGGATACCTTCTTCTTTCTTTGGTATTTCCACCCTCTCTGGTGCATTTCTTGTCGGGTACATGCGACTTAACCACGCTCTTCAGATCACAAAAATGATCAGGCAGTTCATTTGCTAAATTCTGCAAATCGATTGTCTTCTTGACTTCATGATTTGCTTCATTAGTGCGAGGGTCATACACGGGGATCTCAATGGAATGCCATATGATTTCCCGGCATTTTCATCCAATGGTTCATTTCCTCCCCCTAATGACAGGAAATCGATCCTCGTCAAAAAAAATGCAATTAGCGAATCGTATCGTATGCAAATCTCGATCGTGAGTTCCAAATACTGATTATGGATGCATTCTCATAACCAACGTATATCCTGCACTTGCGGAGAGGGCCCATTGCAGTTATTTGTGGGGTGGTATAGGTACATATACCATTCATTCAAATCTTCAGGATGACCCATTGCATTAGTTGCATAGTTGAATGGATGTTGTAGGCCGATGGTCTATAATTGATGAGTCTTCACGTGCATGATTTGCGTGTCCCCAACAAGTGTTGGGCAAGTTACAACTCTGCAAGAGTGGTCGGGCTATGAGCTTAATCCTCTTTATTAGTGCTTCAACTATTCCATTTTGCGTATGGATGTGCGATGCAGAGTGCTCAACGATTATTCGATTCTTTGTGCAATAATCATCAAATGCCTTGGAAGTAAATTCGTTGGCATTGTCCATTCGAATGGACTTCAGACGATGATCAGGAAAAACATTCTTAATTCTGATGATCTGCGAGATCAGCTTTGCGAATGCATGATTCCTTGTTGACAGCAAACATGTATGTGACTATTTCGAGGAAGCATCAATGAGCACCATAAAATATCGAAACGGCCCTGACAAAGGCTGAATCGGGCCGCAAATATCCCCCTGAATGCGTTCCAGGAATGCAAGGATTTCATGTTGCACTTTCATAACAGAGAGTTTTGTTATTAATTTCCCAGTGGCACATGCATGGCACACAAAATCTTCGTGATTCGGGAAATTTTTTTTAACATTAGTGCCATGACCTTGTGAGTTGTTAACTATATTTTTCATCAATCTAAGACCAGGATGACCTAAATATACAATGCCATAACGAAAATAATTCAGAGCTTCTAAATACAGTCTTCAAATAAGTATACACTGCGTGTGCATTGATTATCGTGTAGTACAACCCAGATTCATATGAGGGATATTTTTCTAATACCATTTTTTTTTCATATTCCGCGTGCTTCACAGTGCACAAATGCTCTTTGTCATTTTCTTCATTGGTTTCTACGTGAAACCAATTGGCGCGGATATCATTGAAAACTTAAGAGAGTGCGTGTTGATTCAGGGTACAAAAGGGCTTCTTCAATTACCAAAGTTGTACCCATTGGCAATATAATTGTGGCTTTTCTAGAGCCTATTATATGCGTATCGCTTCCTGCGATTTTCGTAATCCTTCCAAATGTTCTTCGTGATCGCCTGGAAGTATTTCGACTATCTTAAGATGGTATTAGCTTTGCCTACTATCAACAATGCATATCTCCTCTATTTGGGCGCTACACAATTTCTCAATGAAAAGAAATATAATTCTAATCATACAAAGGCAAAGTAATTCAAAACATTACTTGCAAATATAGAATCTTGGAATAAAGAATAAATTGCAATTCTATTCATGAGAAAAGAAAATGTATGCTCTTCGAGAGCTTACAATTCATTATTCAAAATTCATTAACCAACTGCTCGTAGTCCGCAAAATTTCGTAATTCAATCTTCTTTGTGCTTAGAGCAAGATGGTGGACTTGAGCTTCTCGAACCGCTTCTGAAGTGCAGTTTATAACTCAAGTACACTCACCTTAGCCATGTATTCATTCTTCAGAGTGGCTGAAAGGTGATGTCTGAGAAAGGGCAAAGTTTGATCATTTTGCTCGGTATTAGGTTGTGCGTCCTACGAGGACCCTAGGCCACATTTGGAGCTTCTTGCTCGCAAGCATGATCTTCAAATTTGATGCCCATGTGAGATAGTTCTGTCCATTCGGGGTCAGTTCTTCAAACTCACGTTTGACAATACCAGGTATTTGCATATTCACAAGATTCTTTCTTTAGATTACTTCGTGTAATCTAATAGACAGTGGTTGCAAAAATTCATAAATGCATAAAACAAATTCTCATGAATTTCCAGTAAACTAAAAGAAAACAATAATTGCAAGATTCATAAATACAAGATTCATAATTACGGGATTCATAAATGCAAGATTCATATATACACAGATTCATAAATATTCATAAAGATTCATAAATACGGAATTCATAAATATAATGTAAATGCAAGATTCATATATAAATATTCATAAATACAGCTTCGTGCATGCAGGTGATCGGCTTCGTGCAAGCGATC
This sequence comes from Rhipidocladum racemiflorum, assembly GCA_036346355.1. Taxonomy (NCBI): domain Eukaryota; kingdom Viridiplantae; phylum Streptophyta; class Magnoliopsida; order Poales; family Poaceae; genus Rhipidocladum; species Rhipidocladum racemiflorum. Next base: position 26,701,688 of record CM070572.1, read on the forward strand.
AGATTCATGTCTTGTGATCGGCTTCAGGCGATCGGTTTAAGCGACTTCATGCGTCTTGCTGTCGATTCCATGCACGTCGGCCTTCTTGGCGCGACGGTGGCCGCTTCGTGCGGCATGCTTGAATTTCCAATGAATTATATTAAGGTAATTTTTCATCATTACTTGATAACAGAAAATAAATTCCAACATAAATTAAATGCGGTGTAATGCTAATTACAACTTATGTAACTCTCGTTGGTTGGGAGCAAAAACAGGTAACGAATATCTCTGTCAATTCGACTCTTGGCCAGGTCAACCTGCCCCTAGGGCTCACATGAGGGAGGGAGCACTTCCCGTTTCCGGGTGCCAATTAAAGAACCAAGCCTCATGTGTGTTTTCCTAGACACCAATTGTCTCATGTCTGTTTATTCATTACCAAAATCAAATCCCAACCACTCAGGTTCTCATAAAATGTTGTATGAAATATTCTGGAATTTTTCTAGCACTTTTCATAATTTCTGCTAATTTCCAAGCAATTTTCAAAATTGCTTGTGTAATAGAAAATAATTTACCACATATTAAACATGACCAACATCTAGAAAATAGAACCCAGGGTTTGGAGCTTCCAATAATTTTCAAAAAATTTCGGAAGTCCACATATCCAGATATCCAATTTTCTAGTTTAGTAACAATTTTCTAAATTCATTTACTGATTTATAGATTTATTGAAAACAGAGGGGCCTTCTGGGCATCCGGGGTATGTGATGGCTTTGTGCCCACGTACTGTTGCTTCGTGATAGGGCTTCGTGCCGATGTACTATAGCGATCTGTAGCTTCATGCTACGATCTGCGAAAGTTGTTGTGAACTTGTAGCTTCGTGCCACGTTGAAGAACACGGTACTTAGATGCGTAGATTAGATGCATACTCGTAGCTTCATGACACGATTAGATGCATTCATACTATGTACTAGAGAAACACCGCGAACTCGTAGCTTCGTGCCACGAAGATGCGCGTAAAGAATTGAACGAGCTATTATATTCAATATTCTGTTTCTCACATTTCCAATCTATTCTTCGGTAGGCTATCGCGTAGGATAGAGTCGCGTAGGACTTTTTCTTTCGGCAATCCGAGTGGATGCCGGCTTGATGGCGAGTTGATTGCAGATCGGATCGGGCGATCAATCGCCGGTAGTAGTCGTTAAATCGTTGTCGGCGATCCTTCACTTCTTGTCTTTTTCTCACCTTTCAATCTTTCTCCGGTAGAGCTTACGTCGATAACGTGTTAGACAACCTCGCTATCGAATAGTCCGGGGTTGCCTAATAGATCTAAACTGGAGAATAGAGAGAGAGGGAGAGAGACACAATATGAGGAGGAACTGCTCTGCTTTATTATTCTCATTGCTTGTGTGTACAAAGGGGTAGCCCCTGCCTCCTATATATAGCGGTTCTGCTAGAGATAAGGAAGAGTCCATATAGGATACGTCAATCGGTTTCCTAACACTTACTAATCCAATCCCCTCGGTCGATCACCAACCAGGTTGCGTGTTAGGGTCCAAGGCAATGACCCCCCCCACCCCCCTCCCTCCCCTGTTCATTAGACATGGACGTCGTAGCCAGCATGCTCAACACCATGGATGCGCTTCGGTGGATCTGCTCAATTCCAACCCGTGTATAGTTATACTAAGTAGGATCTCGCTATACGTCTTTTCGTGTGAAATTTGGTCTGAAATTTTTATTGCCAAAAAAAATAGTAGGACTTCTACGTAATTCCGGTTTTCTCAAATGTTTTTTTATAAAATAGGTTGGCTAAGAGCTGCCAAATAATTTGCATAACTACGGATCCTTTTTGTAAAAGAATCAGTGAATGACATATTCATGAATCTATAGAACTATAGATTCTTTTTGTAAAATAATCAATCGAAGGAGTTAGACATAATTTTGGATTTTTTTAGAGGGTCTCCTCACGATACCGATGAGTAGAAATTATTTGCGTCATGTGTTACTGTGTTCTTCTTGATTGATTAGTAATTTTTGAACCCTTACTTAGTCCTGCACAAAACAAGTATTCGCAACCATCTGGACGCCAAACATGTTTTTGTGTTAACTCGTTTAAACTTCGCATTGCATGTGTACAATATGCTTGCAATCCTTTCCTTTGTAAAAAAAAAAAATGCGTGTAATGCCGCAACAAAATGAGAAACAAGTGGTTTCTTTTCCGGATAGAAGTGACTAGAAAGGTAAGACGCGCTACGCCGCGTCCGTACAGTCCACCATAAAAGGTTATCTTTATGACAATACGACTGCAATACCTTGAAGAAATTTATGAAGCAATATGAGAAAGAGACTTTATCATGAGCATATTCAGTTAAAATCTACAGCTTCAAAATTATAAAATGAACTCAAGCAAAAAGGGTAAAATTGTGTCTAATAAAATTAGAAACTCATGCTCTTCTGCTTTGTCTTGTAATACGACTCTAAAACAAGAATTAAGTCTACAAAGGCGTAGCACAATTGATGAAATGATATCTATAGCCTCAAATTACATATGACATTGTTGTACAACATGCGAGACATGGGTACCTACTCAGTTGCACGCAAATTTCAGCACACTATCCTAAATACGACTAATAAATTAGATTCATCAGATTTTTATAGGATATCAAAATGCCCCGCACCAGCCAAATCTCTCAAAAACCAATAACTCACCAAGTCTTACTTCATCCTAGAAAAATCGAAGTTAAGGAAGCAACCCAATTATGCGCTTCACTGATCACATCACAACGTCTTTGCCTGGAACAAAAGAAAGCAATAGGCGTGGGCATATTGGAGTATGACTAGAAGATTGTCGGCATATGCAAATGAAGAAGTTATTCCTATTCTCGGACTCTAATAGGTTGAATGAACAAGAACGAGTCATAATAAGCAGAGGTCTCTGAGAGAGATATGTACAGACTCCGAGAGATACTCTAGGTCAAAATTATGTCCACGAGTCAACCAGAAACCCAGTAACACAATAGTAGTGAAGAGTAGTAATGCCTCACGGATAAATCGATGGAGGAGTGGACCAACACCACACAATTTGGGATTTAGGTGGATTGATTATGAGTGATACACCCACAATTTGCTGAATTTTGTTGGTTTAAGATAAGAGGCACTTGATTGGCGTAGAATTTGGAGCACATCATGTAGGGATCAATAAATCAAACCCTAAATTGATGGAGAATGAGAGACGAAGAGAGTGAAAGACATAAGAGTCACTGTGGAGGGCCCAGACAAATGTGGAACAACTTCAATACTGGTTGCACAATGCACACAGAACACCAATTTTTCCCAGATTCTGATCTTTGATTTTACGAATAGTCACATCCTAAAATAGAAAGAAACTAAGATAAGGCATCTAGCAATACAAAACGGGAAAAAAGATACGGCTGAGGTGATTCTGCAATAGTGCACAAAAGGAAATGCACTAAAAATTTATCATTCTAAAAGTCTGAATCGTGAAAGTAAAATTTTGCCTCCTAATAATCTCTAAATATATAATTGCTTCAAAGACGAAGATGGAAAACCCCTTAAAGGAAAGCATCATGCTTTATTTTTATATTGAAAGCAGAAAGACATTTCAAAACAATAGCACAGAAATAGTTTCAGCTATCACCATATCTTGCATAATATTATCATTTATATCTGATCTCCTAAACAACAATTCTGAATATCTCATGACATCACATAAAAAAGTTGCAACTTGCAAGAGTATACATGCCACTAACATGCTCACCTGAAGATATGGTTAGTATACCATCTAATTTGTAGTCCCCTATAAAACTTGGAACCCACGGATAAAGGTTGTAGTCGCTGGTTACAATTTTCCTTATGTAGAAGCTCCCATCTGTATGTGCTCTACACCAAAATTGGTATCTGCTCTACACTGGAGTGCGGTTCTCATGATTTGCGAGAATAAACATTCATAGTATAATAATATCACAGTACATATATCTAAAAAAGAAGAGCGTATATAGCATGCATTACCTTGCACTCTCTTTGCGAGATCCAGACTTCTCCTGGTAGGGTTAAACCTACATAGGCTCTTTATTTCATAGAGATCCTCCTTATCTAAATACCTAAATGACATGATGAATTAATTACTAAGAGATGTATATAATACTGAATTACATGTTGGGTAAATCAAAGTTCTCAGCTACTATAGCTGTGGAAAAATGGGGATGTGCCTAATACTTCTCAGCTACTTTTGCATCCTCCCAAAGTAGACTTGGGTCACTTCCGTCCCAATTGGAGTAAAGGTACATCAAGACTGGTCCATGAAACTTTTTCCAATATTCTCCATTCGTGAACCTGGGTGAAAGGTTATCCCAAAGCGTAATGAGCACTAAGAAATATTTGAAATCAAATAAAAAACTTGCACAAAAGATAGTGCATATCATCAAATAATCGAGCTCGATTTCCGGTTTCTGACAGGAGCAATTACCATCGAGATGATTAAAATAAGCTCTTTTCGTTTGGTTTCTCGGAGTTGATTTTGTATCCGGACAACAGCCATCTCACAAAGCAGGCGGATCTGAGAAAACATTAGAACCAGCTTTTTGTTTCTCAACAAAGCATTCAATTTGGTTAGTGCATAGCTATTTGTGAAACAAGTTTGTCATGAGAAAAGGAAAATACACAGGTAGTAAAATTAGAATTAAAACTTCAGGCATATGTTGAGCTGACCTGACAGAACGAGCACCATCAAACACATAGAGACCAATATGAGTGCACACTTTCTGCGGGCTTGTCTGCTCAATAACAAAAAATGTTCTATAGTTAGTTAAGAGAATTCAAAAGCAATTTTGAAAACACATGCATCACAAAAATATTTATCCCGTTGTTCAGATAACAGAGGGGGAACCAACATGTGAACAAACATGTGCTATGAGCAACTCAAAGATCATCTCTCCATACTCTCTCACTACTTCTTTGCATTACATGCAGATAATTCCTCAAATTTAATGCATGATTTACTTGAGCCACTATGGTACTGTAAGTAATATAAAATGAAAATATTTTAGGTATGCAGTAATTCGAACATGTCCAAATGCTCGTCCTACCACTTAGGGATCCAAGAACACATACCTGGTTGAAGCGCGAGCAATGATGTCCCATAGTCAACAATAGCAAGACAACCACGGCCAAAGAGAAGCCAGTTGAGTGGCCATCAATAAGAAGATCCCCCAGGTCAAACTGCCAGTAGCCTTTGCGACTTGCGAGCATCCTTCGCAATCAGTTTCTGCTCATTCATGCTCTGCCTGTTTGTTGCATACAACATAGAAATAATCTCATGGGCTTATCAAGGTAAAAAAGAATACTTACAATGATGTAAGTTTGGTCAGCTTATCAAGAGAATGTAGAATTGATCCGTTCAATGTATTACTGGATAAGTCCCTGGAGGGAAAAAAGCACATTTCAGAAATTGAAATCAATCTCTAAACTGTAGAAATTTGCAGATCATGCTGACCAAGTAGAAGATATAGGAAAAATGTAGGCTGAGTCTACTAAAACGTTTCATACTGTACCATAAGCCCCAATTGACATTCCGGTGAAATCAATCTCTAAGCGTAGAGAAATTTGCGAGATCATGTCACTGACCAAGTAGAAGATATAGGAAAAATGTAGGCTGAGGCTACTAAAACATTGTGCATGTACCTTAAGCCTCCAATTCAGCATAGTTTTTTTCGATTGCAGGGTCAGTGGGCGCAGATGCCTCGTGGAGTCGTGGGCGAAGTACCCCCTCTTGAGCTTGATTTGGCGGCGGTGCGAGAAGCGGCGAGGAGGGCATGCGAGGTCTTGGAGGATGTCGAAGAAGCGGCAAAGGAGAGGCATCGTACTTTCGACGGCTTGCCATCCCTGAGGGTGGAGGTGGTGGCAGATTAGGATGGCCCGGCGGAGGCAGCGAGAGCTGCGAGAGCGGCACTTCGAGGTCTCGCGTGGAGGTCGATCCTGATGCGCTCTAAACGCCATCATCGAAGGAGACTCGAGCAGGCGAATGGGCAGTAGGCGAGAAGACCACGTCGAGGAAGCGGCCAGCGAGAGGAGCACCATACTCGGCGGGTTTGCCATCCTCGGGCCGGAGGCCACGAGGAGCATGCGAGGATGGCGGCCGCGAGACCTTGGCGAGAGGCGTGAGAGCGTGGCACCTGGCGAAAGGCTGCGAGGAGGGTGGAGGATGCCAGGAGGAGGGGTGGAGAGCGCGAGGCGGCCGACGAAGACCGGGGCGAAGGACGTAAGGAGGGCGGAGGATGCGAGGAGGAGGGGCGGAGAGCGCGAGGCGGGCGGCGAAGGCCAGGGGGATCCGGTGCTCCTCGAGACCGGATCCCATGGCCCTTTATCAGCCATCGAAGGAGACTTCATCGGCCATCGAAGGAGCCGCCGCAGAACAAGCGGCGACGCGGACGAAGGTCTGGGACGCGTGGGCGACCGGATGGGCAGCAATCGAGAAGATCGATGGGCTGGAAAAACGGGGCCCCGTATGCAAATACGGAAAAGGGACGGGATTTCTACGCAGAAATTGATGACGTGGGCAGCGTCAGAGGCCTCCAATCTCTTCCCTTATAAGATAGTTAATAATTTGGGTTTTGACAGACTAATATTTTCTAGAAGAGTTTTAGCCATGCAGAAAAAAGATTTTCTGGAAGGGTAGAAGACTTTTTCTAACATGCGCATGGTTTTCGCTTGGTATAGCTGAATAGCTCCGATTCCAACCCTTAACGCGGCTCAGTCAGATGACCCAAACAAAACTGAGACCACGACCGAGCCACCAACCAGCCCAGACTCCCGCGCCGACGGCGACGACCATGGCGACCAAGCCCTCCGCTGCCACCGGCGACGAGCCGGCGCTAGGTATCCCGTACCACCCGGCAGAGGTTCAGGGCCGCTACTACTTCGCGCCGGACCCCTACGCGGCGGGGATGCCGCCGCCGAACGCGATCTACGCCGGCGCACCCAAGGGGGTGCCCCTCCAGCAGACCATGTTCCGCGACACGCCCGCGCCCTTCCACTGCCAGTCCTGCGGCGCTGCCGCCATCTCCTCCATCCGGTGAGGCCGTATCCCTCTCCTTCTTCGCTTCCCCTTGCTTTCTCCCAGGGCCGTCTTTAGACATTTGGGCCCCGGAGCGAAATGGTTATAAAAAAAAATTTAAAAAATTCATGTGTACTATAAATAAGACATACTTTCAGACAATTATATAACTTTAATATGTGCTTTTTCTTACAAAATTTATGAACATATCAAATATCAATACTAAAAGAGTTAAGATAGTACTGATCTCATGTTCTACTAAAAAGCATCATCCGTCTAGTATTTCTTAAAATAAATTCTTCAATTATATCTTCATAATTAATCTTCTCTAAAACATCATTTTCAAATGCTATCATTGCCAACAAATTGAGTCTTTCTTGTGTCATAGTAGAACGCAAGTAGGACTTCAACAACTTGAGTTTAGAAAAGCTCCTTTCCGCAGATGCAACAGTAACTGGAATGGTTAACAAAATTCTATATGCAATAATAGCATTAGGATAAAAGGGACGCTTTTTCAAAAACTTCAGAATATCAAAAGGACCCATAGATTCCTTGAGTAAATCTTGGATGAAAATTAACTCCCCAAATAATTTCCGCAAGTGTTGCTAATAGCCTTGAACTCTGATTTGGGGCCCTAGTAACTTTGGGAGCCTTGTGCCGGTGCCTAGATGGCACTTGGCCATCGACGGCCCTGCTTTCTCCCGTCTTGTCGTGTGGCTTCGGAAGTCAAAGGTTTGATCTTTATGACGTTTAGGCTCAATTTGAGTTGAGAGATGAAATCCTAGCAGGTCGATCCAACGGAATAGCGTGAGCTTTAGATGTTACTCTGAGATTTCTCTTGAGATGCTGAGTTAATGTGATTTGAGCTGCACTTCTTCCTTATGTGTGTTGCAAATCTTCCTAGGACTCATTCGACTTGAATATTGGCAAATGATGAGCTTTTAGTGATCGATCATTGTGAAAAATGGCATCTTGATTCTTTGGGAGTCTAATTCGAGATGTGCAAGAGGGGAGGTTTCGATGTCTCCTAGGTCGGCCAAACAAGGGGAGCTTGAGTCCTGGAGGAGCTTTCGATGCTTTCTAGTAGTTGTGATTTGGATTCTTGTTATGTTCCTGTTCTTCTCGGTATACGTTTGCACGATTGGCTTGGTTAGGAAAGAAGGTTTGTGTTCCTAAGTTGTTTGTTGGGTTGAGTTTAGTAGACACTACTGGAAAATTGGTTAGTAAGTACGGCATACGTGATCGTTAAAAGTCTAAGGCCCTGTTCGTTTCAGCTTATGGACAACTTCTGTTTAAAATAAAAGCGGATTATTTGCTGAATGATAGGATTCTGAACAGCTTCTCCCACAATCAGAATCAACCTTACAACATAAAATCAGAAGCGCACTTCAGGCCGATTATCGTGGAGAATTAGTGCTTCGGGAGAGCCACGGGCGAGGAGGTCGGCGCATGCCCGAGCCTGCCGTCCCTCCAGCCATCGAGCCCCTTTGTCGCCGGCTCCTCCACCCGCCGGTCTCCTCCTCCGCCCGTCGAGCCCCTCTGCCTGTCGACTCCTCCCCCCACTAGCTCCTTCGCCCGCGCTCCTCCGCCCAGCGAGCCCCTCCGACCGCCAAGCCCCTCCGCCGCCGGCTCCTCCGCCCGTCGGCTCCTCCACCCGCCGAGCTCCTCCGCCGCCTCCTTCGCCCGTCGAGCCCCTCGCCCGCCAGCTCCTCCGCCCGTTGAGCCTCTCCGCCCGTTGAGGCCTTCCGCCCACTGGCTCCTCCACTCGCCAAGCTCCTCCACCCACCGGCTTCACCGCCCGTCGAGCTCCATCAACAATCTGATTCTCGGACGGACTGCCGAATAGCCAGATTCTCTAGCCAGCAGATTCTCCAGGCAGCCACTTCTCCAGACAATTGGCTATAGTCCATAATCTGCACAATCAGAAGCTATCCCGAACTGGGCCTAAATGTGGTCGTTAAAAGTCGCTAGCTGTACTTATAGGCACCTTCGTTAAAAGAATGAACGATCACATCCAATTTACCTTTGCTAATTTTTTAATTACAGGATAACTTGTCACACATCCAAATTACTGTTGCTAATTTTTTAATCACGGGATAACGTGTTATTGTTAATTATGAAGAAACAACAACCTCTTTTTCAGTACCTACGACCACATTTTGGTCTTTGCCGACATTGCAATGGTCAGTTTGTAGCACTAATGCCACTTTTTAGTAGTAACGACCAGTTTTTTTAATCACATTAGGAACTACATTTTTATTGAAAATAAATTGCCCCAGCTATATTTTCACCATTCATTGTTCGTACATAATTAAACATCCTAGAAATTAACTTGTTGATAAGTTTTGGATCTGCTCAATTTCAGCTGTGGTATAAACATAAAAGTGGTGTTTATACGGATTATAAAGAAAAGAGGTAAGTTAATGAAGACAAATCCTCATAACTAAACATCCTAGTAATTAACTTGTCGATAAGTTTTGGATCTGCTCAATTTCATCTGTAGTATGAAGAATAGAGAAACGGAACACTCAAAAAGTAGACGGATCAAATACTGAAAATGTATATTCCTATCTACATACACGAAGTAATAAAGTGATAGACAAATAATAATACCTCAAGTATTGAAGTCTTTCATTTCTTGGAAACACTAAAATCTTCAGGATAATGCTATCCACTTGTTCAATTCCACCAATGCAGATGGCATCAAAGTTTTTGGTTCCCTGGACCGTCATGTAAACAACACGAGACCTGAGTTTCATTCCACTAAAGGAATCTACTTGATTTGATAGCTTAAGCCAGAATCCTATAGGATATGATACACACCAATGAACTCACAACCTTCAGAGAATAGATCAAACACACCAAAATCTATTTTTTTAAAATCAATTTGCAGATAAGGGAGAATCCTTGAGGACGTGGGATAACTGGTTAGCCACGACACTATGTGAGGGGACTGGGTCACAGGGACGCTATTGTCTGTTTCTCTTTTGACATGTCTGCAGAAACAACAATGAAGCCATGAACAATTTGTACCCAATGTTATGATGAAATCTGATTTATTTTCCTTTACTCAGCAAGGGAAAAAAATCGATGCTCCTAGTCTTATATGATCTGACTATTCATTGCCCAAAATGTGAAGGAAACAAAGAGAAACAAGATAAACAAGTCAAACAACGTCATGTTTGAAATACCTGCTTGGGAACACTACTAATGATTACGTTTGAAATACATTGTTCTGGAGATTCTGTGGAAATTAACAAATAGATTTGAATTGAGCTTTGAAAAGATCAAAAGGCCAGCTGAATATTTGTTTGTTTGCTGTCGGTTAACTGTGATGGTTGAGAGATCTATGGACTGAGCTAATTTGTCAAGTGTTACATCTTTGTGAACCAACAACCATGTAGCAGTAGTCGGTTTGGCTTGTCTATCCCACTTGTATATATTGATTGCTGAGTAACACTTTTGTAGTTTCATATACTGAAGCTAGTAGCACAAGGTTTGACATGAACACCACATTTCCTGCTGTATTTTCTCTCTCTGATATTGAAATGAATTGGCATGCCCTGGCTAAACCTGAACATTATTAACATCAAACTTGGGGGTCTTCATGCATTCTTTTAAGTAAGTAGTTTTCACATTGGACATTTTAATTACCTATGCCACGCCTGGGGCCAGTGGACATCGGTGAAACTTCATAACTAAAGGAAAAACACTGATGATACCTACTATTCCTCGAAACAGGTCGAAGCCCAGTCTTGCATCCGTTGTGGCTTGCATGATGCCCTTCATGATGGGCGTCTGCTTCCTGTGCCCTTCCATGGACTGCCTCTGGCACAAATACCATTACTGCCCCAGCTGCGGGGAAAAGGTTCGGCATCTTCCTATCATAACTCTATTATCTCTTCAACTTTTGCTTTCAGGTTTTCATCTATTTCCTGCCGAACTCTGCAGGTGGCTGAATTCAAGAAGTCCGATCCGTGCCTCGTTGTCGATCCAACTCGCTGGTCTGAGCCTAGCTTCGCTGTACCTGCGTAGCAGGCTCGCATAAACCGCTTGATATGATACAGTTTCCTTTGACGGAAACCATGCATTGTTCTTGTGTGATCTGTACATAAAAGGGCTATCATTAGCCTGCTTATCATGTGCCTAAACTGTTGCTGTTTTTTTTGTTTGTTCGTCCTCTGTTGGAAGATAATGTTTTGTCCTCTGTGGATCGGAATGGATGTGTTGATCTTATAAATGCGTAACTACAGCAGTTCAACTCGATGTTTATTTCGTCAACAATGGAAGATGAGTGGTTGAGAAACAGGTGGTGTTTTGCCTGAAAATTGCAAAGATTCTCATCACTTGTACCGTAGTCTGCGTTTAATCACTCCAATATTGCAAGGTAAATTATCAACTGATTAAACAAATAGTATGTCTAGATAAAGACCCAAATCAAGGTCGAGGCTTTCATTTGAGTTCAAACTAGACTTAGGCTTCATTCTTTTTTGATCAGACTATATACAGATCTATAAAAAAAATATTAAATTTAAACCCGATCTGTACTAGACTTAGGCCATTATCATCCTTACTCGCACCAAGCCAATCCTACGAACCCGATTGCATGCACGTGAATTTCGCACGGCAATGGGGGCCGCTGTATTAGCACCTCGCTTAACAAACTGCAAGGGGGAAAAATCATTAAAAAAGAGAAAGAAACTAGCTCTCGTGCTGCTCGAAGGGCACATGCCACCAAGCATCTATTGCCCTTTGGGTTTTGATAAGTTTCATCCGGATGTTTTCTTTAGTAATCATCATCCAAATTCTTGGTCATTGGATTTGTTTTCAGATCGATGCACGCCCCCCTGAATTCGAGGTGGGTTGATCCTATGGATGTGTGTTTTGATCGTACGGTCCAAAATTTGGATGTTTTCTAAGACAAAAACATCCGGATGATACCTATACACTCCCTTGCCCTTTTGCATCCAAAGGGAGACAACTTCCTGACAATCAGTCTCCAAGATGAGGCTCTTCGATACCCGGTAGTTTTGCAGACAGCGCCACGAAAAAAATCCTCTTAGCTCGAGCGACGCCTCCTGCACCAGCTTGACCATCATGCCCGTAAAAACCACCATCAGCAGCGGTGAAGGAGCTACAAAATTCTTGGATAGATCTAACTATTTTACGGTTCAGAATGAATGTTTATTCGAGAAAGTATTATTTTTATAGCATTTACGATGGCAGAGCTGCACTGCACATCTATGGCTCATTGCCCGAGAGCCCAGGCAACGGCGGAAGTGGAAAAATTTATATGGGTGTGCACGCTTCACACGTATAACTCTATAGCTTTGTATAATAATTTCGTAACATTATAACACGAGGGTATGATGTGTTTGATGGGGCTTCAATTCAAAATTGTATATCGTAAAGGCAAAGAGAATGTTGACGCTTTATCTCGGGTGGGCCACTTGATGTCTTTGCATGCTGTGTCGGAAGTGAAACCACTTTGGATACAAGAGGTTCTAAATTCATATGTGACGGATAGCAAGGCTCAGGAAAAATTGACACAATTGGCAGTCAGCAGTCCGAATCAGCAGGGAAATGAACTGGTACAAGGAGTAATTCGAAACAAGGGACGGATTTGGGTAGGAGCAAATTCGGCTTTACAAACAAAGCTCATTGATACCTTCCATACCAGTGCCATTGGGGGACATTCAGGAATCTTAGCGACATATCAGAGGCTAAAAAGGTTATTTGTGTGGGAGGGAATGAAATGAGCTGTTGAGGACTTTGTTAAACAATGCACTATATGTCAGTTAGCGAAAGGAGAGCACATTCATCCAGCTGGTCTCTTGCAGCCGCTACCAATTCCAACGGAAGTATGGCAGAATGTGACGATGGACTTTATCGAAGGATTGCCTAAGTCGGATGGCTTTGATGTGATCATGGTAGTTGTTGATCGACTGTCGAAGTATGCTCACTTTATACCTCTTCGTCATCCCTATACCGCTCACAAGGTGGCCCAAGTGTTCCTTGATCAAGTGGTTCGACTACATGGAGTTCCTCAATCAGAACAGGGATAGGGGTATTTACCAGCAATTTCTGGAAGGAGCTATTTGGCATGTTGGGTACTAAACTACATTATAGTACAGCTTATCACCCGCAAACCGATGGGCAGAGCAAACGGGTCAACCAATGCGTGGAGACGTATCTTTGTTGTGATGTCCATGATTCCCCGAAAAAATGGAAGCCTTGGCTACCATTAGCTGAATTTTGGTACAATACCAATTTCCACACATCCTTGGGCTGTTCTCCATATAAGTTGGTATATGGCAGCGAGCCGAATTATGGCCTGATGTTCAACAGAACTGCCTCAGTGGATAGTTCAGTGGAAGCAGTGTTGTCGGACAGACAAGCTCACCTGGACATGGTTTAGCAGCATTTGCAGACAGCTCAGAATAGGATGAAGCTTCAAGCAGACAGGCAAAGAAAGGACCGAGAGTTCCAGGTGGGAGAGAAAGTTCTACCGAAATTGCAACCATACGCTCAAGACTCGTTGGTCAACAGGCCTTATCCCAAGTTAGCTTATAAATTCTATGGACCCTTTGAAATCTTGGAGAGGATCGGAGCTGCTGCGTATCGCCTGGCACTGCCGGAAGGAGCTCTTATACATCCGGTCTTTCACGTGTCACAATTGAAGAGTTTTACGCCAGACTATACGCATGTGTTGGCGAATTTGGCCAAATTGGCCGAGTTGGACACTGCCTGTGTGGAACCGGAGAGGATTCTGGAACGTTGCTTGGTCAAGAAGGGTCATGGCGCCATTCCTCAGGGATTGATTCAGTGGTCTAGACTACCAGCAGAGGTGGCGACCTGGGAAGATTTAAATGCAACTCATTTTGCCTTCCTCCTTCTTGCGTCTCCTTCCTCTCTTGTGCTGTTCTTCCTGCCCCTTTTCTCTCTTCTTACCTTGTGCTTCAGAAATTGTATGATCTCACGCCAAGGAAATCTAAAGGCCAAGGGACATGACAGCCGACCACCGCCCCTGACTGCGTGCCACCTCCTTTCTGGCCTTCGGTGCCAACTGCCACCCCAAAGCTGTTGCTGTCGACCATTTGCCTTATGTCATCGTTGGCTCATTGCCCATCCTAATCGTATGTTTATGTTTGGAACCCTACAAGTTCAGCTTTGCATGGGGTGGGCCATGCGTCTGGGCTGCGCCGTGCCGGTGCGTCGGCGTACCGCGCGTACGTACGCCGGTTTGACCATGGGCCGTCCATCGGTAAACGGTCAAACTAGCGGGTCTGACTTTGACCACACACGCAGTCACGCGACGCACCCACACTAGGGTCCTTTCCTTTCGTTCGATGCTTACGTGACTTTACTTCGTACCTGGGTAATCGTTGATTCGTTGGAGTTATGTTCCTGACCTGCTTCGTATTTCGTGGCTTAATTCCAAACAAGGTGGCGGCCGTGATTTCCATCCTTGACTCCGTTCCATCGCACCAAATTAGCTCCTCTGTTATATCCGGTCACGTGGGAACGTAGGTACAAAAACTGTGATTTCGGTGCAATTTGCAATCCACCTAGGTTTGACGACCGCTAGATTAACGTGAAAAAGTTCCACTCTGATTTCGGCGCTCGGTGATGCCACTTCAACAGTTGCACGCATGCGGGCGTACCCGAGCAAACAGGGCATATCACATCAGCATTCAGCAATCCTTTACAAAAGGAAAATGCAAAAATGCATGGAATTCAGGAGCCGAAAAAAACCAAACTGCTCCTAGTCTCTGATGACCAAAAGTCTTGCCTCTTTGTAGCTTTTACATCATTCAAAGGAGACAAGCTTTCCTTTTTCAAAGGAGGAAAATCCAATCCAGATAGTAATGAACATTGGGAGCAATTTCTTGATATTTGCAGGCTTGCAGCCCTGGCTCTTTCTCTAACCCTTTTTATTCTTCTCTTCCATTGGTCAACCATGGGCAAGGGCCCTACTACCATCCTTTCTTTTGAAAAAAGAAATAGGCTATAAGTAGTGACAGAAGCACCAACGACCAAACCCTCTACATCTCCCTCCATTTCTCTTCTGAATCTCTCTCTCTCTCTCAACATCCGTTTTTACCTTCCGGACTCCAAGGCCAAACAGGAACAAGATTCAGCCCTTTTCATCACCACCTACAATAAAGATTGTAGAAGCTTAAGTAGAGCCACTTAATCATTCATCATTGCAAGAAGATTAGGGATTAATTAGAGAGAGAAAGAGAGCCAATTGCATAGCGTAGCGTTCGGGAGGTATCGTCAGCCGGAGATGAAATCGCCATTGCGGAGTCTGCGGGCCTTCGGCCGCCACCGCCACCACCACGGGGAGCGGAAGGCGCACCACCCGCCGCCTGCCAAGCTCGACGAGCTCGCCTCCGCCGCCCAGGTCCGTTCATCTCTTTCCCCTCCCCTTTTCGGATTTCTCAATTTGTGGTTCCGTGACGAAATCGGCGTCAAAATCGGTTCTTGGGAGATGCCCTATGCAAAGTTGCGATTTTTCAGCTCCCTTCTGTTTTTTTAGTGCCTTTTTTCCAGGTGGAGTGGGCTGTTCTTGGTTGTTGCAACTAGTACTATTCGTCTATTGATTAGGTGTCATAAAATGATTGTAGTATTTGGTTATTTAATTCATGCGACTGGAGGAACGGAATCAATTTTTTTTAATAGCAAGTTATCCGCATGTGAAATATGGTTTCTCCCAAGAATTTATCAATTCTCGGTCATGAGCATGCCATCATAATTTCCTTTTTCTTGTTCTAATTATTCCTTGAGTGGAAAAGACTGGTACAATAATTATCTGTTTATCGAGAAAAAACATCTATCGGTGATCGTTTAGGGTCAAAATGTTAAAAGTGTACCCTTTTGATCAATTTGGAGTTTCTTTCATAAAAAAAATCTGAATTGTCAAGCAAGGTAGTTGTTAGGCTACAATCCACGAAACTCTGCAGTCTCCTTTACGTGTTTGCGCAGAAGCTTTTTGTCATTCTGGGGTTCGGTTCTTGTTTGGTCAAAGTCTACGGAAGGAAGCGTAGACCGGAGAAAGTTGCTGTAAACAAATTTATCGGCCGTTCGACGTAATCTTGACCAAGAAATGTATTAGATAAAAGGGCGATATCGTGCTCGTTTCAGCAGCAACACGTTTCTTCTGTTGTATGAACGCTTGTTCAACAACACGTTGTACCAGTACCAGTGCTACTCTCCCGTGTTCAAAAAAATTTGCCGAATCAGACACCTAGAATCTTAGTCGGATTCCGAGTAGTATTTCTCATGTCCAAAATTTTTTTTTTGCCAAATCAAACGCCCAAATTCGAGTCGGATTTCGACTCCTGCGTCCGTGTCAAGTAACAGTGCGTACGACATATTATTCCGTTTTGGATACCGCGTGATTCTTAAGTTGATGCTGCATGGGCGTTGAATAGAGAGAGGCGATGTGGACCTATGCTTGGACTTTTATGATGACATTATTGGAGGGTGTTACTGTTTTCATATGACGAGGACGTCGTGTTTTGAGAAATTTCCGAAGAAGTCTTCTAGTGAAATTATGCTTTCTAACTTCTAGAAGTTATGAGCAATAATGTTAAGCTCTGCTGTTCCGTACGAGAGATAACACTGACAGAAGAACACTTAAAATGTAATCTTGGAGCAATTGTTGCTACATTTGCCATGATGCAGGACGTCAGCAAGTAACTGTTAAATGACAGTGGCCTAACAAACCTTTTTTTTTTTTTGCCTTTTTTTTCTTGCTTTGGTTCACTTATGTGATATAGGTTTAGAGATTGATGTGATCCAAACCGTATCTTTTTGTTTACTGAATTGTGGACATATTATTCGAGAATCACACTTCTATGAGTTATGACTTATGACTGCCTGCAATTTATTGCTGGTCAGCGATTAAATACTCCTGCTAGTTTTAGTTTAGAGGAGAGTAAGAAATATGGCGAAGTCATCCTTAGATGTGACTCTGAAATTTGGTTTGAACATCTCTGCAGGATGTGGAAGAAACGAGGAACTGTTACGATAGCTTGCTTTCAGCTGCAGCCGCTACAACAAATAGCGTATATGGTACCTGCTGGTTTAATACTTAAGATATTGAATTGCTTGCAATTAGACAGCGATGTTCCCAATTCCATGCTTATAATTAAAAGTTTGTTTTTCTATGCAGTACTTCTTTAATTGGTTGTATAATGTTATGTAGAGTTTGCTGAGGCTTTGGAGGAGATGGGAAGTTGCTTCCTTGCAAAAACTGCGCTCAATGATGATGACGATGATAGTGGTGAGTTGTCCTCTAGATTGGTAACCACATACAAATTTATGGTGTAAAACAGAGTAAATCATCAATAATTGCTAGAAGCATTTTTTTTTTCTAGAAGCACCATGCAAGCTATATCATGTAAGATTTAGCTTCTTGAAGCTAAAATCTTTAATGTAGAACTTTCTGCAGCCAATGGTACTATTTTTTTGTTTACAATACAACTTTGGTTTTTTCTGATCTTAAATTTTTAAGTTTTGGTCATGTATGATAAATTCCTTGGGTTTTTTTTTGTGCAGTCACTGCTCTCTGTAAGCATTTTGCCTTTTTTATATTATTTTGCTCTTACCTGCAGGTAGAGTGCTGATGATGCTTGGAAAGTCCCAGTTTGAACTACAGAAGTATGTGGATAGCTATGTAAGTTCTTTTTTGTTGTTACTGTGGGTTTTTACAAGAACATAATTTGGAATTCATCAGATTTGTTTAATTTGTTGTTAACACATTACAATCTGTTGACACTGACATGCTTCTACATTGGATAAACAGCGTGGAAATATCATTCACACAATCACCACCCCATCAGAGTCCCTTCTCAAGGAGCTACAAATTGTAGAGGTTCGACATATGAGATTTCCTCTAAAGCTTTGCACATTCCAAACATTACAAATGATAGCCACCTGTTGCCAACTTTCTATTGGCTTCTATAAGATTGTTTGTCATCAATTGGCTCATAGGAATTTGTTTGTGAACTACAGAAAAAGTACTTTGGTTGCTTTTTTTTTTTGCGAAATCATGACATACTATACCTTTTGTTTTCTTCACATTGACACAGGAAATGAAGCTCCAATGTGACATGAAAAGGTTCAAACATACCTGGAATTCAATCTTTTTTTCCCATTTATCATTGAGACTTGTTTTTAACAATGCTATTTTTTCCTGCAGGGAAGCATATGAAGCCATGAGGGCATCCTATAGAGAAAAAGGACGGTCAAGGCATTCCGAAAGCGAATCGTTCTCCACAGAAGAACTGCAAGCTTCTTTTCTTGAGTACCAAGATGATGCAGCACTGTTCATATTTCGCTTGAAATCATTGAAGCAAGGGCAATTCCATAGTCTTTTAACACAGGCTGCTCGCCATCATGCTGCTCAGGTAGATTAGCTCTTTATCCATTAAGCTGTTAATTGTGTCCCTGAGATTGAGTAGCACATAACCTAACTATCTTATATCTCTTGGAGTTTCAGTTAAGTTTTTTCAGGAGAGGACTCAAGTGTCTTGAGGCACTTGAACCTCATGTAAAAGCAACAGCTGAGAAACATCACATTGACTATCAGTTCAGCGGTCTTGAAGATGATGAATCTGACAACGATTGCTACAGCTCCTACCAGGATGCATGTAGCAATGATGGAGAACTAAGTTTCGACTATGAAATAAATGATAGAGATCAAGATTTTCTTGCTTCGAGAGATTCAATGGATGTAAGTTATGTGGTTTCTATTTGGCTCCCCTCCTTTTACGATGTAGCTGCCTCTCATATAGAGCTTTCACTTTATTTCATACTCCCTCTAGTCACAAATACATGTCATTTTGGGATACGTGCAATCAAACTTTCAAAACTTTGTCTATCGATATCTTTTTAAATATTTAGATTGGACATGTGAAAATCATACAAATAGATTTGTCTCAAAAAGTATTTTCATAATATTATATTTTTATTGGGTGTTATAATTATATGACAATAGAAATTAGTGGTCTTGCTATAAAAAAAAAATAGACATTAGTGGTCCAAGTTGCGTTTTGGGGACTATGCCAATGTCCAAAACGACATGTATTTGTGATTTGTGGGAGTATATAGAGCATCACTTTCAACAAAATGCTTATTTGAGAAGCTAATTTATATTTGTTAAAGAAGAATAGTTACTTGGAACACATTTGCTTTGCTGTGCATAATGGTGTAGCACAGCACTGTACTTCATTGTCAATGCAAGAGAATTTGGCCTGATTATTTTGTAAGAGCAAAAAGAAGGATGACGTGTTTAGTTGCACTATGTAAGAATAAAGTTGATCATCAAATTGAAATTCTAACTAGTATAGACTTTCATGTATGTTTCTTGCTGCTCCTAGTTCTTACTGCCAGTTGATGAGTCCAATACTGGTTTTGACTCCAGTTTCATAGTTAGTTGTCTCAGCTGATTGACAGAACTAATATGCCCTCAAGAACCAGGTTTCTATTCTGAGTCCTAAGGCTTGATGTTAGTGGTAGTGCAATTTTGATCAAGACACTGATGCAGGTGCTTCAGTTTATTAAGCTAGGTTCTATATTTTGCATTTTTTTTCCGAAAGGAAGGCAGAGCTCTGCCGTTCATTAAGATATTGTGCATTTATTACTTCAGAAAATTATATAGTATCGCTGTTTCTGTATTTCGGCTAATATTCATCTTGGTATTTTTCTCACTTTGATCATTCCATTTTTTATTTATTAAATTAAAAAGATGCCAGCGATCTGTCTTGTATTTTGTTTAACCTATTCTATTTAATTTTGTGTACAGTTGGATAAAAGAGATCCGACACCTTCACAGACACCACTAAAAGAAAGCAAGAAGGTGTGCTGCCACTAATGCTCATTGATAGAATATTATATTTCCTGACCACTAGATTTATCTCTGTGCATAATAACAAGAATTTCGTCACTGCATTGACTTGTGTAAAGAATTTAAATCCTAATCGATTTAAGAGTACTTATTAGTTATTTCTTTTCATCCAAGTACCGTTATATTTTGTATTGATGCGCCTACTGAGCTAGGAACAACTATTGATATATGTGCGCTGGTACTTGAATCAGTAATCTCGGCATCAAATCATGCTTCATAGAGTACTTTCTCAATCAAAACCCTTTGAACAAATAAGATTTACATAAAACTACAAATGCTCCAAACAATTAGATCTGGATTTAATCTGTCCTTGCCCCTTCATTCTTTGCCCTTCTATTTGTTGTTTTGCACCTTGATAAGTTTTTTCGAGAACACCTGCCTTGATAAGTTAACTATATATTGTATCCGTGGATATATTCTGAAGTTAGTATCTGCTTATATTCAGGAAGAGGTGAAACAAACCAAGGCAGAATTAGCAGCTCCACAAGTGAAGCCTGAGTTGGGTACACATTCAGCTCCAATTTCTTTTGACAATTTGCTCGATCAAACCGAGAGGCTTCGGCAAATGAGACCATCTTCAACCAGACTCTCGTACAAACTCCCAACTCCAGCTTGGTCTGGTCCAATTCCAAGCAAAGCAGGATCAAGCAGGCCCTTCTCTCAGACTGATCACAGGTCATCCATGGGCTATCCTCATGTGATGTCTGCCAAATCGCATGGCCATGTTCGGCAGCCATCATCTGTGCCCCCAAAGGTCTTACCACTTTCAGCAATATCCCCGAAAATCAGTGAGCTTCATGAGCTGCCTAGGCCTCCAGGCAATGTGGAGCCCCTTCGGCCTTCTGGTTTGGTTGGCTACTCTGGTCCTCTGGTGTCAAAGCGTCATCAAGCTCCTACAGTGCCAGCGCGTGCCTCGCCGACGTCGCAGGCGGCCTCGCCTCTTCCACGACCACCGGCTGCATTGACACGCAGCTATTCTATACCCTCCAACAGCCGAAGAACAGCCATCATTACTGCGAATAGGTTGCTGGAGGCTAGGCATAGCAGGGAGAGCAGTGATGTTTCTTCCCCTCCACTGACCCCTTTGTCATTGGCTGATTTAGTGATTTGTCCCACCAACCGACGGCGATAACAACTGCAGGGAGCACAAGGGGAAAGGGTTAGTGACTACTGAAGATGATGCCTTTCCATTACTTACTGTTTATAAAAAGTTTTGCTTGCTCGAATTCAATGCTTAATGGTAGAATTTAGCGATTTAGACACGTCTGAGTTTGTTCCTGGAGAGTTATGCATGGCACTGGCTATTTACCACTGTTTTCGATACTGGCATGGGCAGTTCTCAATTGCTGTGAGCTAGCTTGTGTTCTTCCTTATTTGCGTGGAAGCAATGGTTGCTGTGTTCTTTTCCCTGTAAATAGCATGAAAAAAAAAATTGAATTGGACAAATTAAATTATTAAAGTCTTGCTTTTGCAGCTTCTTTTCACAGATGATTTTGTGATGAACTATCTAACCATCATCTCTCGTTTCACTGCAGAAACCTTGTGACACATACCTGCCAAATGCAGACAATTTTGTATGTAGTTAGTGGTGTATTGTAGGCTTGTATTCGTAATATTCTTTCGTTTTGCCGTCTGTCTAGTGAATGAGAAGAAATAAAGACGACAAAGCAATGTACGATGATTCTTTAATGGAAGAATTTTGATCCCTTGGTTTACTTATCTGCAGTTCTGCACCGGTTCTTGGATCGGACATTACTGTCTCATTTTCTCTGTTCTTTTGAGATCCTATGGGTTACTTGTTAATACTACTGGAACGTTTGATCCACTTTGATCACAACTGTCGGGCAACAGCAATTAACTCGTTCTGAACTTCTGAGGCGCAGAGCTCACCTCTTTCTGTCTCCAAACGAATGCTAAATATCAAACAATCCTAAAGGAAAATGCTAAATACGACATAAGACACATTCAAAATGCTGTCAGCTGATGAAGTGAATTGCCGCAATTCTCAGAATACCAAATCATTCACTCAACCGTTGGCTAAATTAATCAACTTTCTTACATAATGCGACAAAACCATATGTAACAGGGAGAAGAAAACAGCTGTGTTGGGGTTACAAGTTTCCAATGCATAGCCTAACAATTGACAAAACTGAATAGCGATTGAAGAGTCATCATTCAGCAGTTGTAGGGTGGAGAGGAAAAAAGAGTCAAAATCAAAAGTGAAGAGGCACCAGTTTATCTCCAGCCGAGCGATTGTCTTATCCCTGAGAAAATAAGTCCCAGAGATCTTCCAATCATGGACACCCAGAAGTAGGACACTGCAGCACTAACTTTAGTGACAACAGCCCTTAAGAAAGGCATGGCAATATCTGACAACTCCAAGAATAGGCTGAAGTAATACCTCCTGCATACAAAGACAGAGCAATGTTATCCTTTAAAATTCTGCATATCTCAATCCAAGTCGCATATGAAATATTTCAACAAATTTTAATGAAACAAAGAGCAGAGAAGGGGGTGGGGTTTACCATCCAGTCAAAGCTCTTAATTCCTTCGTCCTTCTCACCGGAAGAGAAAATGGGCTTATGTAAACATACTCCATGAGAGTAGCTGCGGAAGAGTCTCCAAATGCAAGCCTCCACCAATTAGTCTTCTCAGCTTGATTATCCACTGGCTTTTCAGACACTTTTCTGCATAGAACATATAACTCAAACCTGTCCTCATACATTGAAACAACTGACTCAAAGTACTGGTGCAACCACCCATTAATTGCCACCTTCAAAGAGATAATAGATATTAGCATGAATTATCAAAACCTGAAAGTGCATGAAAATTGGAATACAAACATATTCCTAAAAACTTCAAAATACTAAGCATCATAACATGAGAACTAAAAGTGCAAACACTCATCCAAGCATTAGAATATTCATGTGATCTGTACTTTGATGTTCGCCTGAATATATTTGCTTGGTAATCAAACAGGCTTATAAGGTTAAAAAACTGACAATAGAAGTAGACGTAAGGACACAGCAAAGTATGTTGGGAACTCAGCATTTCATCTGCCCATGCTACAGTTTAATTCTTCAATTCCCATGTAAATCAATGCTAATAAGAAGGCTGGCTATAGTTTAAGTTTACAGTGTTGATAAAACACAAGAATATTATATGAGAATAAGAAGTGTTCCTGAAAAACAAAAGGCGGATTCGCAAGTCGTTTGTCTATCAAAAATGGTTTCCATCTGGATAGGATTTAAAGATTTGTAGGCCTCACCCTAACTGAAATCATATGCAACGACTAGATTTTGTCCAACATTAGGTGAAACACAGGTAAATTGGCATGTTATAAAGTGGAAAATTCCATTTCTGACCTGATAAAATTATGAAATCAAGTGTTCCCGTATAATAATATTGTGATACATTTTTTTTATAAAAAATCAAGAATAATGTCAAACATGTTAGGATGAAGCATGAACCATCCATAATTCAATTTAAAACCTTATTATAAAGTACCCAATTTATCAAATACTAATGGTAATTGGCCTGGTGCCACCGGCTCCCCACATACTGAGCATAGATGTGTTATTTTACATGCATTTATAGGCATCAACAATAATGTGGAACATGGCCGGATGAAGCACGAAACATCCATAATCTGATTCAAAACCTTATTATAAAGTATCTTTTTTTTTAGATAATGGAAGAATATATTAATCTTCCGGCCTCTGCATACTAGGATGCACACAGCCAAGTAATTATTACAGAGTTCAAAGTTACAGCTTAAATATTATAAAGTATCTGATTTATCAAAATCCCACTGGTAATTGGTATGGTGCCACTGGCTGCCCACATACTGGGCATGAATGTGTTATTTTGCCTGAACTCACATGCAAGATTTCAAAACCATCTGTCCAAAAATCCAAGACCTAGGGTGGTACCTGTTCCCAGACAATTCTGGATCTGGGAAAAAACCAGACGGTTTACTGACTCAAATCAAAATGCAAGATTGAATTGAAAAGTTGTTACCAGCCATTTATAACTGGGAACCGGAACCGCTCGAAAACTGCGGTTTTCGACCGTATCGAGCTGGTTCGAAACCCTAAACCGGTCGCTAAACCGGTTCAATTCAAAAAATTTGAAAAATTTGAAAAAAAATATGCGATGTAAACCGATCGAAAACCAGTGAAAATTCCATCAAGATAATGCATTAGATCATATCCTAATCAGTTCTTTAGCATGTAATTAAGCAGCAAATTGAAGTGGCAGTGTGCATAAGGGTGTAGGGCAACTGATTTTGCAATGGAATGAAAGAAAGACATCAATGCCCTTGTGCCTTGGAAGAGACAGTCTTGGATCCAGGGGTAGAAGGGTAAATGTGGAGCAATGAAAGGATAAGACCAAGCAGCCAGCTCACAGCTAGTTCACTTCATCTCTCCCCATTCCTACCGAAGCCACACCTTCTCCTGTGTTCTCCCCTTCCAGCCGAGAGAGAGGGAGAGAGAGAGAGAGAGAGAGAGAGAGAGCCATTGGAGGGCAACCAAGAACCTTGGAGCAGCCGGTCAAGAGGAGGAGAAGGCTGCTGGACTGGAGCTCCCCACGCTGAACCGAACCCGAAGGAGCAGCTGGAGGTGGAGCTGCGCAAGCCAGAGATTCGGCCACCACTACTCCAGCTCCAACCCCTTCTTCCCCCAACCAAACCGAACTGCAGGAGCTCAAGTAAGCTCATAGCAAACCTCAAGTAGCCCTAGATTAAAATGTAGCTCGTGTTTTGCTTGGATCCAGTAGGGAAAAGAGTAGATTGGGCTTCAAAACCGGTGGATCTTGTGCCTGTGATCGTCATTGACCTCCACAACCTTACCTTTGTAGCAAATCCTTAGCTAAAGCTCAAGATCCAGTAGCAAGAACCCTAGGACCGAACCTTTGGAAACAAATCTCCCAAAACTAGTAGCAGCCAAACCCTAGAAATCAAGAAATAGCAGTAGGGAAGAGGAGGGGGATATGGCAGTAGAGAGAGTAGTGGGGGAAGGAGAGGAGAGGGAGGAGCAGAGAGGGAGGCGCTGGGAGGAGAGGAGCTCCAGGAGCTGTCGCCTGGAGGGAAGCTCGGTCCCAGGCAGTCCCAGCGTCGGGCAGGGAAGAAAAAGAAAAGGGGAAAGGAAAAAGAAAGCAGAGAAGAAGTGGAGAGAAAGAAAGAAAAAGGAGAAAAGAAAGAAAGAAAAGGAAGGAGAGAAAAAGAATAAGAAGAAGGAAAGAAGAGAAAAGAAAAGAGAAAAATGGAAAAAAAGGAGAAAAGATTATTTGGGATTAGACCTTGGGCTTAGATAAGCAAATAACTTAATTAGATTTAGCACCATCTCTGTTAACTGAGGTCAATGGTGTTGGACGCCATTAATCAGATTCAAAAGGCTAATTAGTAGCAAAACTAATAGTTGGTAAATATATTTTCAGATCTGAACCTAAAT
This sequence comes from Rhipidocladum racemiflorum, assembly GCA_036346355.1. NCBI lineage: Eukaryota > Viridiplantae > Streptophyta > Magnoliopsida > Poales > Poaceae > Rhipidocladum > Rhipidocladum racemiflorum. The sequence continues at coordinate 26,727,105 of CM070572.1, forward strand.
CAATCAGACTTGAACCAACCTTTGAGCGAGGACGTACCTTTCAGTATTATACCAGGCAAGTCCCTTTGCTCATGAATTTATTAAAGGTTTTCTAATTACTTTTCGTATCATAAATGTCATCATTGCATTGGAAATTATTTTACAATTGAAAACATTAAATTGTGACATGGTCAGAGTTGTGGACTGGAAAGAAATGAGTTGGCGGGTTGAAACCCGAGTAAGTTGTTGGATTGGACATTTGGGACATGGAATAGTTGTGTGAGTAATATGGTGGGTAGGGGACGTCGATGAGAAGGATTTGTCATGCCGGTGGGGTCCTCTACATAGGCTAGCATATAAGGTTAAACAAACTAACACCTGGGCAATGAGCCGTAAAACAGTATCAACCATAGTGTGTGGAAGCAGTCAGAAAAGGTTGTCCTATGAAGGTATTAGTATCTCCACATTGGGTAAGTAAATTAAGGGCGGACCTCTGGGCACGCCGGGAGGCCCAGAGGAACAGGACCAACTTGGGGCGGTATATTTGAAGCCCGGATGTGTAGCTCCGATTTCGAGATGGAGTTAACTGGCCACCTGGTGTACCACCGATTTCGAGATGGAGTACATTGGGCGGGTGGTCAGGAGTACAATCAGATTCTGAGTCGTAGAACGACTGGTATAGGTGTTCGGCTGAGTCTGAGGTTGGAGATCGAGTACAGCTGTACTATGATCTCTGGTGTGAGGGAATGCCTGCCAAGAGGGTTCAACTCACGCAAGAACTATGCTAATAGTTAGAAGAGTTTCATCGGAAAGCAACAATAAATTTGGTGAGACCATACAATCCGAATCCATCAGCGATTGCAAGAAATAACATTTAAGCTGCAGTTTTAGTCTGTAACCCCTTCCATTGAAACCAAAGGGGTAAATGTGCCGCTTTTACGCTCTATAGTTGAATTGGTGACATGTAAGGTGAATCTTGTGAATGCAGTTCTGAGATAAAGAAAAGGCAAAAATAAATTACAAGTATACAACCCAACAACTCAATATGATGCGTAACAAGAAAACACAGTAAAGCTACCTCTTTGACATCCTAAGCGAGATACTCCTTGGGGAGTCTTCATTGGATTGGATCCATCTCCTCGATCTTGCCCTCGGTGTTGCCAAGGAACACTCGGCCATTACAAAATTATCGGGATTCCCTTTCACTCTTGTTCAATGCATCAAAAGGTGAAGAGGGAAAGAAGCATGCCCTCTGCACAAGAACATACGGATAAGAATTTCGCAAGAGGGGCAGAGAATTTCCCCGTGACAAGTGGGGCATCGACCCCAATGGTGGCGCTACTACGCCTCCCATTCTCGCCATTATCTCCCCATAAAATCACACCCACTCCATCACCTATTCACATTGGTGAGTCCAAAACATCACATACATTTGAAGAATGCTGAAACTAAACAGAAATTCTAGGAGGAATTCACCAGACACCACACGAAGATCAAAAACTCCTTAGAGATAGATCCTAACTCGTAAGCTTCCTTCTTTCCCCACGGCGGGTGGGCAACGAGCCAATCGGCCAACACGAAGACAAGAAAACACGGGGTGGAAAAGATTCAACTTACCGAGTGCGAATCTTGGTGTCGTGAAGATTGCTTCGGGTTTAGGATCTTCCCAGCGCGGGTGGCTGCTAGAACTCGATGGTTTCCATGTGCTCCGTTTCCAACCTCCCTCTCCCTCCCCCCTAGGCTAGCCTGCTGTTTCTTGTTCCTTCCTTTTACCGATGCTTGCTAGGAGTAGTTGCTACTACAGGCACAGCCATGTGCAAGCACCAACGAACCAGACGCAGGCAGAGTTCACCAGATCATCCGTGAGCCCTGCGAAACGAGACAAGGAAAGGAAGAATTTTTTTTTAAATAATACTTTCTTAAAAATGAATTGCGGTTTTAATACTCTGAAAATAAAAATTGCAAAAATAACACATGTTCGCCGAACGGCTCGGCGACCACCCTATTTTCGCCGAACGGTTCGGTGAAAACCCTATTTTCGCCAAACCAATAGTCTAAATACGCAGTTAATAGTCGGCTGTCAGAGTTTAGGCTATTGTTGCCATACGGTACGGCGAAAATAGGTAATTTCGCCAAACCGTACGGCGAAAATACCCGATTGTCGCCCCACGGTTCGGCGAAAATACCCTAATTTCCCGTGAAGGCGATTAACTGCGTATTTAGGCTATTGTCGCCATACGGTTCGGCGAAAATAGGGTGGTCGCCGAGCCGTTCGGCGAACAGATGTTATTTTTGCAATTTTTATTTTTCGAGTATTAAAACCGCAATTCATTTTAAAAAAATATTATTTAAAAAAAAATCAGGAAAGGAACGTAGGACGAGAGGCGTCGCTGGGTGCGGTCCACGAGGTGAGGTGGTGGGGTGGAGTCCATGCCGGGAGGAAACCCTATCGCTGGAGGGCAGCGCATGTTTATTGTTTTTTTTTTCTGTGGACATGAACGCCAATGTGGGCCTGCCTGGGATTCCTATCTTTTGTGACAGCAATAGCCTATCGTTTAGTAATCTGGCAGGCTTAGCAGGCTTGGGCCTTGACTCACACTGATGTCGAGGCCAACCAAGGGAGGGCCTACAAAAATCAGGGCCATGTACCTTTTAGGCCCATGCAAGTGCAACCATGCATAATTGCAACATCGCCTTAAATTTTTAGAATCTTTTGTGTAGGCTCTTCTCTCTCGGGTGTTTGGCAGAGCTCAGGTGTTTGGCAGAGCACCAGCTCCACCAAATCCGTGGAGTTGGTGGAGCTGGGTATTCCTAGCTTCACCAGATTCGTGAAGCTGGAGTTGTGGGTATATTAAGAATGTTTCGATGGGTCATCTTGTTTACATTTTAGAATAAAATTATAAACTTAAGTCACTTTATTTCAGTCTACAAGTTTCAGCTCTACCAAACAGGGCCTAACTTTATCAGATTCGTGAAGCTGGAGCTATGAGTACTCATTGTTTGAAATTAACATGGGGAAAGGCATATTTTAGTGTAAGAAATTAATAAAAACGGCTTTGTTGTGGAGACTATGGCCCCGTTTGGCATGGCTCCAGATCCTAAATTCTTCCTTGAAGTAGATGGAGTTATACCAAACGGCCTAGCTCAAAAAAAACTGAATCCGGAGTTTGGTGAATCTAGAGCAGGCTGTAGTTCATTTTTGTGGAGCAAGGAAAAGGCTGCTCCCCACCTGAATCTGTAACACTGTTACAAGAATACCCTTGGAGTTAGTAACATCTTACCCTCAAAATACCCCTCAACAAAACTAGTTGCGGCCCATCTTTTTGCGCAGACCCATCCCTCTTCGCCAACCGCAGTTGCCAATCCTCCTCCCTCTTGATCCCTAGCGTGGTGACCTTGAGCCAGCGGCGTTGGCGCTTCATTCTCCTCCGCAAAAGATGCCAAGCTATCCAATGATGAAGCAAAAGATGATTGTTGCTGCTACTATGACGCTTCACAACTTCATACGTGAGCATGCTAGTGGAGATTGGCTTTTTCGTAGGTGTGATCGCGGTACAAATTATGTGCCAACCATTCCATCAAGATATCAAAGTAGTGTAATTTCCCAACATGCATCCGATGGCTCAACATCACAACCGAATGATCGATCGATGGGTAGTTTTCGTGATGAACTTGCAACCGCTATTGCTCTTTCATGGTGACATTTTTTATTTGCCAAATGTGAGATAATATGACGGATATTTGTGTTGCAAGCGTCGTTAAGTTAAACAAATTTATGAGGACTATTGATGTGGAATAGTTTATCTAATGAGCTTGTAGCAAACGATTTATTCCTTTTTTTGTTTTGTAGTTTTAAGTTGATTTGCTATAAGAAATGAAAAATTCTTGGTTTGTGCATGGTATTATACACGACGCATGACTCACTAATGGTATTAATCTTACTATTTTTCTTGCTAGTCAAGCTGATGAACTGTTCTAGTACTTGAATTCTTAGTTTCCTGCCCGCGACACAATTGACAAGCAGCAGGAGCAAGATTGGAAACTGATGAACTGATCTGGTCCTCGCCGTGCATAGTGCCACATGCTTGTTGTCTCTCCAAAAAAAATGGAAGGAATTATGATAAGTGCGGGTAGTCTAGTCTTTTTACACACATTTCTCTTATTTTTAGATCTAGAGCCAACCTCACAGCCAAACACTTTCTCTGTCAACTGCAGATTCCCAGTGGAGTGGATCCAAGTGAGAAGCTCAATCAGGAGCTATAAAATTCGGGGCTGAAACCATGCCAAACAGGGCCTATACTCATAGCTCCAGCTTCACGAATATGAGAAAGTTAGGCCCTGTTTGGTAGAGCTGAAACTTGTAGACTGAAATAAAGTGACTTAAGTTTATAATTTTATTCTAAAATGTAAACAAGATGACCCATCGAAACACTCTTAATATACCCACAACTCCAGCTCCACGAATCTGGTGAAGCTAGGAATACCTAGCTCTACCAACTCCACGGATTTGGTGGAGCTGGTGCTCTGCCAAACACCTGAGCTCTGCCAAACACCCGAGAGAGAAGAGCCTACACAAAAGATTCTAAAAATTTAAGGCGTTGTTGCAATTATGCATGGTTGCACTTGCATAGGCCTAAAAGGTACATGGCCCTGATTTTTGTAGGCCCTCCCTTGGTTGGCCTCGACATCAGTGCGAGTCAAGGCCCAAGCCTGCTAAGCCTGCCAGATTACCAAACGATAGGCTATTGCTGTCACAAAGGATAGGAATCCCAGGCAGGCCCACGTTGGCGTTCATGTCCATGGAAAAAAAAACAATAAACCTGCGCTGCCCTCCAGCGATAGGGCTTCCTCCCGGCATGGACTCCACCCCACCACCTCACCTCGTGGACCGCACCCAGCGACGCCTCTCGTCCTACGTTCCTTTCCTGATTTTTTTAAATAATATTTTTTTAAAATGAATTGCGGTTTTAATACTCGAAAAATAAAAATTGCAAAAATAACATCTGTTCGCCGAACGGCTCGGCGACCACCCTATTTTCGCCGAACGGTTCGGCGAAAACCCTATTTTCGCCGAACGGTTCGGCGAAAACCCTATTTTCGCCGAACCGTATGGCGACAATAGCCTAAATACGCAGTTAATCGCCTTCACAGGAAATTAGGGTATTTTCGCCGAACCGTGGGGCGACAATCGGGTAATTTCGCCGTACGGTTTGGCGAAATTACCTATTTTCGCCGTACCGTATGTCGACAATAGCCTAAACTCTGACATCCGACTATTAACTGCGTATTTAGACTATTTAGCCTATTGTCGCCATACGGTTTGGCGAAAATAGGGTTTTCGCCGAACCGTTCGGCGAAAATAGGGTGGTCGCCGAGCCGTTCGGCGAACATGTGTTATTTTTGCAATTTTTATTTTCGGAGTATTAAAACCGCAATTCGTTTTTAAGAAAGTATTATTTTTTAAAAAAATTCTTCCTTTCCTTATCTCGTTTCGCAGGGCTCACGGATGATCTGGTGAACTCTGCCTGCGTCTGGTTCGTTGGTGCTTGCACATGGCTGTGCCTGTAGTAGCAACTACTCCTAGCAAGCATCGGTAAGAGGAAGGAACAAGAAACAACAGGCTAGCCTAGGGGGGAGGGAGAGGGAGGTTGGAAACGGAACACATGGAAACCATCGAGTTCTAGCAGCCACCCGCGCTGGGAAGATCCTAAACCCGAAGCAATCTTCAGCGGACACCTGAAGATTCTGCCTGGTAAGTTGAATCTTTTCCACCCCCGTGTTTTCTTGTCTTCGTGTTGGCTGATTGGCTCTGGTTGCCCACCTGCTGGGGGGGAAAGAAGGAAGCTTACGAGTTAGGATCTATCTCTAAGGAGTTTTCGATCTTCGTGTGGTGTCTGGTGAATTCCTCCTAGAATTTCTGTTTAGTTTCAGCATTCTTCAAATGTATGTGATGTTTTGGACTCACCAATGTGAATAGGTGATGGAGTGGGGTGTGATTTTGCGGGGAGATAATGGCAGAATGGGAATTGTAGTAGCGCCACCATTGGGGGCTGATGCCCCAGCTTGCCGCCGGGGAAATTCTCTGCCCCTCTTGCGAAATTCTTATCCGTATGTTCTTGTGCAGGAGGGCATGCTTCTTTCCCCCTCTTCACCTTTTTGATGCATTGAACAAGAGCTGAAAGGGAATCCTGATAATTTTGTAATGGCTGAGTGTTCCTTGGCAACACTGAGAGGGCAGTATCGAGGGAGATGGATCCAATCCAACAGAAGACTCCCCCCAAGGAGTATCTCAGTTAGGATGTCAAAGAGGTAGCTTTACTTCTGTGTTTTCTTGTTCTGCATCATATTGAGTTGTTGGGTTGTATACTTGTAATTTATTTTTGCCTTTTCTTTATCTGCAGGAACTGCATTCACAAGATTCACCTTACATGTCAGTCCAATTCAACTATAGAGCAGAAAAGCGGCACATTTACCCCTTTTGGTTTCAATGGAAGGGGTTACAGGATGGAAACTGCAGTTAAATGTTATTTCTTGCAATCGCTGATGGATTCGGATTGTATGGTCTCACCAAATTTATTGTTGCTTTCCGATGAAACTCTTCTAACTATTAGCATAGTTCTTGCGTATTTAGCTGGAGTTGAACCCTCTTGGCAGGCATTCCCTCACACCAGAGATCATAGTACAGCACCTAGTTCCTCTGATTCTGGTAGGTAAGAATAGCTGCTTAAGTATCTCAAAACGTTGGTTTGACAGAAAAAAAATTCTAATGCATTTTTCTTTTGCAATTGTTAGGGATGTGAAATGCTTGCCTGATAAGACTACTGGGTTTGACCCTAGTGATACATGGAGTGAAGTGAGAACTAAACTTTCTGAAGCCTTACAAGCAAATGGTCAAGATGCCAGCTTGGATAGTAGAGATGATGAACTCAAGAATGATAGGAAAAATTATCCTTTGAGTATGCTTGCAATTCATGGTGGCCCCAGGTTGCGGCTTATTCTGGTTACCTTTCAGCTCCTTGAAATGGAGGCAAGAAATACACTATACTCTTTTCTTTATAATCTTCTGGGTATTATTATGGATGGATACTGAAGATTTTCCATGCATACTTCACTTAGTTTAGATAAGCTACTACCCAAGTTTGCAAATAGAGTATAGCGGCATTTAGCGGTGGGGGGTCCGCTTAGTGTTTCGCGATATAGCATGATATATCAGCCGATAAAGTTAAAACAAATCATGATTATAAGATCATTTCTGCAAAATTTTACATAGTTAAACTAATTAATTGAACACAAAGGATACATCTACACTATATAAGACTAATGTTTATCAATAATAAGAATGGCCTGAACAGATGAACTTTAACTAGCAAACTCAAATGCATCATTACGAAATAGGCAAATATGGTCTTTAAGTTCCAAACTCAAATGCATCATTACGAAATAGGCAAATATGGTCTTTATGTTCAATAAGAGTCACAACTCACAAAGTGAACCTTATATATGGTATGTTGCCATAGTGCGTTGAGCAGCTTGGGCCAAAACTTCCCCCACAAACTGATATTGGTGATATATTGTCTATGGCGCCACATGATATATCGCTTGTAAACGTGATAAATGAGCAAAAATCACCAATTACGATATTTGTATGAAAGTTTAGCACCGGGTCTAATTTTGATGTCATCGCTATTTGCAACCTTGCTACTACCTGAGCTTTTTTTTTTTGGCTAAAATGGCGACACTGTCCTTCTGTTTTGTTGGTTTCAAGTAGCATAGTACTCTATGTTTTATCATTGTTTTCTTCATTATTGATTGACTATTTGACTGGTTCTGCACTAGAACTTCTCGACTAAACTGCAGTCAGTGTCCAGATTTATTTTTCTTAGTAGCAATTGACCCAATTCTTTTAAGTTGTATAACATGTTAGAATTACATATGCTGAGTTGCTTTAAGGTGGTCTGGTCTCATGCAGGTAAGAAATTTCTCTGAAAGTTATGAACTTGTTGACGGGATCAGGTGGTTGCAAGTATCAACTATGTTGATTGATGGCTTGATTCAACCAGCATTTATGAAATGGATTGAAGAAGAACAAGCCTTGGAAAATGGCAAGATCAATGAAGTATGCCATCATTTTGAACTGTCCTGCATTTCAGCATATTTGGCTAATGGTTATGCCCCCAATTCTCTGATGTGTTTCTCTATTCCAGAAGCTTATGACAATAATGAGTAGCAAAATAAAGGAGGATGGCAGGATCTTGAAGAGGTTCACCAGATTAGGGAAATCTGAACTCTATTTGGATCTGCTCTATTTCCTAAGATTTGGTTCTGCAAGGTACTATTCATACGCCCTTCTTGATCCTTAGGGCGTCTCTTCTTTTCAATTTCTGTCAATTTGAACTCCATATCCTATTTAAGAAGATCTGCAGATATTTTTGGTTGCTCTAAACATATCTTTTTATTGTTGTCATTTGCTGAACAATACTCCTGATGACAGGTCTGACAGCTATTTTGATGCTAAATTTCTGGCTGAACATGCAGCAAAAATTTTGGAGGACCTGGTTATTTTCTTAGCTGATGTGATTGCTGGTATTTACCTAGAGCTTATGTCGGTTGATGGTGATATGTCTACTGAGGTTGTTGTTTCCAGCTTAGCCCTATGTTCCCTATCCACCAGAGAACTTCAAAAGCTGCGTAATGAGGTAATAGTTGTGGATACTCCAAGCTGTTGCCTTTTTTCTGAGCAAAAGGATGGTACTTCTCCATACCTATTTGGAAATACTTGTTTTTTGCTGCTCAAATGTGCTTTAGATGAGGCCATGAGCCTATGAGCAGGGTTAACCAAACCGAAACCGAAAAAACCGATGGAAAACCGAAATTGGAAATTCGAAAATATCAAGCCAAAAATCGCTGGAAAATCGTTAGAAACCGAAGAGTTTCAAAACCGAGCATTTGAACAAAAAACATTCAAAACAAAAATTAAAAAAACGAAAACCATTCGGTTTTCTCGAAAAGCCGATCGATGAGTTGAACGTTTTGGGTGATCGGTTTTTTGAGCGGTTTTCGTCGGTTTTTTCGAAAAATAACTCGGTTTTCGATCGGTTTACATCGCATATTTTTTTCAAATTTTTCAAATTTTTTGAATTGAACCGGTTTACCGACCGGTTTAGGGTTTCGAACCGGCTCGATACGGTCGAAAACCGCAGTTTTCGAGCGGTTTTCGTCGGTTTTGTGAACCCTGCCTATGAGCTGCTTGTTTACTGCATTCTATGGATTCGTGAGCAGGGTTTCAAATCTGGCTGGTAGCTTCCCAGAATTCAGAAAATCATCTAGGTTTACATTTTATTTAAACTTGAACTTCCGGTTCCCAGTTATAAATGGCTGGTAACAACTTTTCAATTCAATCTTGCATTTTGAATTGAGTCAGTAAACCGTCTGGTTTTTTCCCAGATCCAGAATTGTCTGGGAACAGGTACCATCCTAGGTCTTGGATTTTTGGACAGATGGTTTTGAAATCTTGCATGTGAGTTCAGGCAAAATAACACATTTATGCCCAGTATGTAGGCAACCAGTGGCACCATACCAATTACCAGTGGGATTTTGATAAATCAGATACTTTATAATAAGGTTTTGAATCAGATTATGGATGTTTCGTGCTTCATCCGGCCATGTTCCACATTATTGTTGATGCCTATAATTGCATGTAAAATAACACATCTATGCTCAGTATGTGGGGAGCCGGTGGCACCAGGCCAATTACCATTAGTATTTGATAAATTGGGTACTTTATAATAAGGTTTTAAATTGAATTATGGATGGTTCATGCTTCATCCTGACATGTTTGACATTATTCTTGATTTTTTATAAAAAAAAATGTATCACAATATTATTATACGGGAACACTTGATTTCATAATTTTATCAGGTCAGAAATGGAATTTTCCACTTTATAACATGCCAATTTACCTGTGTTTCACCTAATGTTGGACAAAATCTAGTCGTTGCATATGATTTCAGTTAGGGTGAGGCCTACAAATCTTTAAATCCTATCCAGATGGAAACCATTTTTGATAGACAAACGACTTGCGAATCCGCCTTTTGTTTTTGGGGCATTTGGATATTTGCCACTCTAGGAATTGGAAATTCGATGGCACGTTGAAAATCATGCTATTGAGTGGCATTTTTTACACATGCCATCGAATTTTCAGATTGAGGAGTGGCATATATCAGATTATTCCTTTGTTTTTTCAGGAACACTTCTTATTCTCATATAATATTCTTGTGTTTTATCAACACTGTAAACTTAAACTATAGCCAGCCTTCTTATTAGCATTGATTTACATGGGAATTGAAGAATTAAACTGTAGCATGGGCAGATGAAATGCTGAGTTCCCAACATACTTTGCTGTGTCCTTACGTCTACTTCTATTGTCAGTTTTTTAACCTTATAAGCCTGTTTGATTACCAAGCAAATATATTCAGGCGAACATCAAAGTACAGATCACATGAATATTCTAATGCTTGGATGAGTGTTTGCACTTTTAGTTCTCATGTTATGATGCTTAGTATTTTGAAGTTTTTAGGAATATGTTTGTATTCCAATTTTCATGCACTTTCAGGTTTTGATAATTCATGCTAATATCTATTATCTCTTTGAAGGTGGCAATTAATGGGTGGTTGCACCAGTACTTTGAGTCAGTTGTTTCAATGTATGAGGACAGGTTTGAGTTATATGTTCTATGCAGAAAAGTGTCTGAAAAGCCAGTGGATAATCAAGCTGAGAAGACTAATTGGTGGAGGCTTGCATTTGGAGACTCTTCCGCAGCTACTCTCATGGAGTATGTTTACATAAGCCCATTTTCTCTTCCGGTGAGAAGGACGAAGGAATTAAGAGCTTTGACTGGATGGTAAACCCCACCCCCTTCTCTGCTCTTTGTTTCATTAAAATTTGTTGAAATATTTCATATGCGACTTGGATTGAGATATGCAGAATTTTAAAGGATAACATTGCTCTGTCTTTGTATGCAGGAGGTATTACTTCAGCCTATTCTTGGAGTTGTCAGATATTGCCATGCCTTTCTTAAGGGCTGTTGTCACTAAAGTTAGTGCTGCAGTGTCCTACTTCTGGGTGTCCATGATTGGAAGATCTCTGGGACTTATTTTCTCAGGGATAAGACAATCGCTCGGCTGGAGATAAACTGGTGCCTCTTCACTTTTGATTTTGACTCTTTTTTCCTCTCCACCCTACAACTGCTGAATGATGACTCTTCAATCGCTATTCAGTTTTGTCAATTGTTAGGCTATGCATTGGAAACTTATAACCCCAACACAATTGTTTTCTTCTCCTTGTTACATGTGGTTTTGTCGCATTATGTAAGAGAGTTCATTAATTTAGCCAACGGTTGAGTGAATGATTTGGTATTTTGAGAATTGCCGCAATTCACTTCATCAGCTGACAGCATTTTGAATGTGTCTTATGTCGTATTTAGCATTTTCCTTTAGGATTGTTTGATATTTAGCATTCGTTTAGGGACAAAAAGAGGTGAGCTCTGCGCCTCAGAAGTTCAGAACGAGTTAATTGCTGTTGCCCGACAGTTGTGATCAAAGTGGATCAAACGTTCCAGTAGTATTAACAAGTAACCCATACGATCGCAAAAGAACAGAGAAAATGAGACGGTAATGTCCGATCCAAGAAACGGTGCAGAACTGCAGATAAGTAAACCAAGGGATCAAAATTCTTCCATTAAAGAATCATAGTACATTGCTTTGTCGTCTTTATGTCTTCTCATTCACTAGACAGACGGCAAAACGAAAGAACATTACGAATACAAACCTACAATACACCACTAACTACATACAAAATTGTCTACATTGCAATCGTCTTTATTTCTTCTCATTCACTAGACAGACGGCAAAACGAAAGAATATTACGAATACAAACCTACAGTACACCACTAATGTGAGGAGCCGCCCAGATCGTCCTCGAATTATCGAATGTCCTGTCGTTCTTATCGGATTTGAAGGCTAGCAACGGACCGCCGGTGGTGCTCACAGTGCTAGCACCCAAACCCAACTGAGACGACAGCAACCCACTCGATTAACCCGACAACAATCCCGGTATTCCCCCGGTATGCGACCCGAAACACGCCCAGGATCCTCACATACCGGTTAACAATGCCGTTATCAATTCAATTTGCACAAAGGGGGCAACGAACTCGAAACAGCCACGACCAAACGCGCAAGCGGAAACACCACGCACAAAGACAAACCAAGACGACCACCGACCCAACCGAAAACAACCCACAAAGACCCACGACTAGCCAAAACCCGAAAATCAACCAAGCCACCAAAAACTAGAAAATTTCGGCATGACCTTCCTAGAATATACGGACATCCACTCAGCAGACAAGGAAACACAGTTCAATATATATATAGTGAAAGTAAATACGACATCCACAGCACCACAGCAGTATCAACAGCTAAAGAAAACACAAACGGAACCCGACATACGCGTAAGCGTCCATTACCAAATCCAAAAGCCCAACAACCGCCTCTATCTATACAACAAAAGATCAACCACCATATCAAGCAAAATAAGACGTCTCCGGAAGTGTTACGCCTCGAACACTCCCGGGCGCAGACAACGACGTGCTAAGCCTCTACTCGGTGCCCCGCCCGGTCACCGAGAGGCAGTAAGGGCAGAACTCGCATCCTCCCACCTGATCCTCACTTGAAAACCACAAAGCAGAAGCATGAGTACAAAAGGTACTCGCAAGACTTACCCGGGGTCCATATATGACCGACTACAAAGGATTATGCATTTAGTTGTAGCAAGGATTAAGCTTAAGGTAAAGGTGCGGAAAAAGCATTAACATTTGTAATGTAAGTGCGACAATCGAACAAATTTCAAGTTTAAAGCAGTTATAGACCGCACTTACTTCTAGTATGAAATTGAAAGTAACAACAATTAAAGTAGAGCAATACATAACCAATTTAAAGCTCAAGCCCAACGGCGAACCACAAGTTCAAGTTATTTACTACGCAGAAGAAGTTCGGATCAAGCTTGCTCATATCCGAGCGCGGCAATTCGAATCGCTTAATTAACCTGCGAGGAAGCATTGATCGCACGACACGTACCACGAAGGGCCTCGTGTCAACCCCCTCCCAATCATACCCAATCGCTGAAGCGTCCTCCTGTGGTCCGAAAACCTAGCACCCCCTCGAGCAGCCCCAAGCCCGGCTTGGCGCTCGAGAGTCGGCCTAAGCCTCGCCCTCAACCACGTCCAACCACAGGAAGTTACGGTCCATCGATTCCGTATGAGAGAAAGAGTGGCTTACCGTACCATAATCGGGCATGCGACCAACCGGGGTGTGCTCGATCTTATTCCACTTACGGATCGGTCCTTAACTGACACAGGCGGGGCTACACATTTGAGTCTCCGTACCCAAATGAACCAACTCCCCGCCCGGTACACAATTCTTTCTTTCCAAACCTTTCCCAATTCCAAGTCCGAAATAATGTAGTGTGTGCGTAATAATAACAACCGCAAGTGACGGAACCCTCCGTCACTTGGCCCGAACCCGACATCTAAGCCTTTCTAAGCGTGGACACGTTATAATTACCCATATACTCGTTCCAAAGGAAGGGTTCTACAAGTATCAAGGAGTGTATGTGCAGCAAGTAGGTTCTAAAAACTGTTACCACCATTCAACTCCTAATGCATACCTAATCGTCTAAATAAGCAATTTAATTCTCAAAGATAAAATCATATAATGGGGTAAATATGCTTAGGTGCTTGCCTGCTGCTTCTGCCGGATCCTCAGTGACAACCTGCCCACCGTGATCACCCTCGATCGCGGCCACTTCACCCTCCGCGGGATCATCCTCTACACGTTCACAAATGCATATGGAATGAGATGTATGCCATGCATATGTGGTGAAACGACAATTGATGACAATAAGCAAGCAATCGACAAACCAAATTGAGAACACGATTACGAAAATCCACAAAAACAGCCGAACAATGTTATGAATGGCTCAACACTATCTCGAATCGAAAACCTTATAGCTAGTGATTTGATTGCTTGCCCTCCACTAAGTTTTCCCATTTGGTACCAATCCCAACTAACCGTTAGGTGCGCAACACTGAAAACGAACTAGAATAGAGCATAAGTAGTAAGGGCTGAACGGAAGGAACGGAAGCTAGGTCTACAATCTGAAATGCATGGATTGCATCTCACATTCGGTTTGTCGCGGATACACCTAATGCATTAAAACATTCGGAACACATACCCCTACCCAACTTGTATGATCACAAACCCACCCTTCCTAAATCACCCCAATAACCACGCAACCATCGATCACCTACATGGCCCAAAATCCCTAGAAGGAGCTCAATGAGGCAACGCATCCATACTAATAATCCATACACATTCCGAGCTTCACAAGGATGCCCAAGCAACAACTACCTCCATGGGCATTTTGACAAACACTTAGCATACACCTTGCAACAACCACCTCTATTGAGTGTGTATGAACCATCACAAACATCAATTCATCATCTAACATGACAACAACCCTAGAAGGACCACTATTACCCACACATCCATGTACATCCAAGCATGCACAATCAAGATCATACAAACATCTATTGGGGCAAAATCCCCAAATTTCACTCAAACCCTAGAAGGAGCCATTGCCATGGAGAGGTAGAGTGAGAGAGAGAGAGAGAGGAGGGAGGAGAGGGCCGTACGGGGGGGGGTCGCCGGCGTGGAGGGGAGACGGCGGCCGGCGGGAGGCGGAGCCGGCAAGGCGAGGGAGGAGGTGGCCGGGTGGAGGGGCGTAGGGGCCCGGCCGGGTGGAGAGAGACCGTGGCCAGCGAGGCGCAGGCCGGCCGGCCGAGCAGGGGGGGCGACGTCGGCGTCGCCGGTTGGGAAAGGGGGTGGCGTCGGGTGAGGAGGGGAGCCGGCTGGGGATGGGGAGAGAGATGAGTGGGAGGGAGAGAGGAAGAAAAGAAATGGGGAAAAAGTTGGGGAGGGAAAAATTACTTACTTACCCCCATGCCACACACATAAAAAAAATCAGGACCATGACAAATCCTCCCCCCTTAGGGGAATCTCGCCCCGAGATTCAAAACGAGTACATCGCTAGAAGGGAATCTAACATAGACAACATCTGCGAAGGGATAGGGTCGAAGCACTTACATGGCTTGGAAGAATTCGGGATATTCGCCCTTCAAACGATCCTCCCACTCCCAAGTGGCTTCATCTTCAGTGTGATTGCTCCACTGAATCTTGTAAAACCTGAGAGTCTTCCTACGAGTCTTGCGTTCGGCCTCATCCAAAACTCGAATAGGATGCTCTTGGTATGATAGATCAGGTTCAGGCTGAACTTCGAGGTCATCCACCTCCAGAGATTCAAAGGGAGTCCGAAGGCACTTCTTCAATTGCGACACATGGAAGACATCGTGAACCATCGCTAGAGAGGGAGGAAGCTCCAACTGATATGCCACTTGGCCACGTCTCCCAAGGATCCGGAACGGTCCTATGTAGCGAGGTGCCAATTTCCCCTTAACTCCGAAACGACGGGTGCCACGGAGGGGAGACACCTTTAGATAGACAAAGTCACCGACGTTGAAGGAGAGAGGTCTCCTACGACGATCAGCATAGCTTTTCTGTTGCGATCGCGCTATCCTCAAATTTTCCTGGATAGTCCTGACCTTTTCTTCCGCCTCCACAACTAACTCAGGCCCAATCAAGGAGCGTTCTCCACTTTCTGACCAATTCAGCGGCGCTCGACAACTGCGACCATAAAGTGCCTCGAACGGAGACATCTGGATACTGGTTTGGTAGCTGTTGTTGTACGCGAACTCGGCGTACGGGAGACACTCTTCCCACTTCTTCCCGTAGGACAAGATACAAGCCCTCAACATGTCCTCGAGGATCTGATTGACCCTCTCGGTCTGACCGTCAGTCTGAGGGTGGTATGCTGAACTGTGGAGCAACTTCGTGCCCAAAGCTTCATGTAGGCTTCTCCAGAACCGAGAGACAAACTGAGAGCCTCGGTCTGACACTATCCGTTTCGGCACTCCATGGAGACACACGATCCGAGAGATATATAGCTCTGCATATCTCTTGGTCGAATACGTGGTCCGGACAGCCAGAAAGTGTGCGGACTTCGTCAGTCGATCGACGATCACCCAAATTGAGTCATGGCCTGAGGAAGTGGTCGGCAGGCCGGTAATGAAATCCATGGTAACATCCTCCCACTTCCAAACTGGAATAGGAAGAGGCTGAAGAGTACCGGCTGGCTTGAGGTGTTCGGCCTTCACTCGCTTGCAGACGTCGCACTCTGACACATAGCGAGCGACTTCGCGCTTCATGCGAGCCCACCAAAACTGCCGTCTCAGGTCCTGATACATCTTGTTGCTGCCCGGGTGAATGGTAAGCAAAGAGTTATGTGCCTCATCGAGAATCCTTCGCTTCAACTCCTGGTCATCAGAGACAACTATGCGGTCGCCGAACCACAAGGTTCCCTGATCATCCAGGCGAAACTCAGTAGCTTGCCCCAATTTCAACTTATCCCGGATTTGGTCAACCTCTCCATCCTGTGTCTGTGCCTCTCGAATCTGATCGAGCAATGTGGATCTCAACTCGATATTAGCTATGAATCCCTGCTCGCCCATCTCCAAACCGAGTCTCTGGAATTCGGCACAGAGAGAGACACTCGGGGACTGGAGAGTAAAGCAGTTGCATTGAGCTTTGCGACTCAACGCGTCAGCTACCACATTCGCCTTCCCCGGGTGGTAGTGTACCTCCAGACTGTAGTCTTTGATCAGCTCAAGCCATCTCCGCTGCCTCATATTCAGATCTGCCTGAGTGAAGATGTACTTGAGACTTTTATGATCGGTATAGATATTGCACTTATTCCCCAGGAGATAGTGGCGCCAGATCTTCAATGCATGCACCACTGCTGCAAGCTCCAAATCATGGGTGGGGTAGTGCTCCTCGTGATGCTTCAACTGCCGAGATGCGTAGGCAACGACTCGGCCTTCTTGCATAAGCACACAGCCGAGCCCAATGCCTGACGCATCGCAATACACCTCAAAAGGACTGTGGATATCCGGCTGAGTGAGGACCGGAGCCGTAGTCAGACGCGTTTCAAGATCTGAAGGCGCTCACAATCGCTGACCATCTGAATTCAACCCCCTTCTTGAGCAGCTCAGTCATCGGTTTCGCAATCTTTGAGAAGTCCTGGATGAAACGGCGATAATACCCAGCCAGTCCAAGAAAACTGCGGATGTCCGTGACAGTCTTGGGCTGCTCCCATTTGAGTACATCCTGTACCTTGCTCGGGTCAACTGCCACGCCTCGCTCAGAAAGCACTGAATTCAAGCAAGCAAAACTTTTGTAAACAGCAAGTGATGGAAAGGCATCATCTTCAATAGTCGCTTACCCTTTCCCCTCGTGCTCCCTGCAGTTGTTATCGCCGTTGGTTGGTGGGACGTATCAGCCAACGTCGAAGGGGTCAGTGGCGGGGAAGACACATCACTGCTCTCCCTGCTATCCCTAGACTCCAACAACCTATTCACAGTGATGATGGCTGTTCTTCTGCTGTTGGAGGGTATAGAGTAACTGCGTGTCAATGCAGCAGGTGGTCGTGGAAATAAATGATATTTACTATTTCTGCTTATTTTTTTGCAAATGCTTTATTGATCTCCTATTCTTTTACTCGTGAGTCTCAGACTAGCTGCATACTAGAAGCAAAATTACCAGTGAGATATTTGAAGAGAACTGAAGTTAGTAAGATCAATGTTATTTAGCCCTAGTAGCAGAGGAGTTCTTCATTGATTTGGGACGGCTATGGTTTTTATAAATTACCAGCGTAGAATCATGTATGCAGCATTTGAATTTTAAACTACACTCACCTTTTTTTTCTCAGCCTTAGTCCTTCCTCCGATGGCATCCGTGCTTCTGCCACATGAAACTAGGGATTATACCACCTGCAACCTACATAGTCACATAGAATATACCTGTCACGGACTGCCTTTTTAGGGGCACGTCTAAATACCTCAACAGTTGCTTAGGAAGATTAGCTGTTGGAAAACCAAGTGTACATTGCCAGCCAAGGGCGAATCAACGACTTTTACTGAAATTAGAGCCTGACGGCCGAAGGTTTTTTTACAGAAAAAGGCGTTGCGAGCCTCGAATAGATTACAATACAAAATACCGCACATGCAAGCCTGAGCAAAAGACAAAGACTTAAAACCACACCAAATCGCCATCTACGATCTCTTGATAATCTCCCGCTTCTTAGAACTCTGAAAGGTTTGGGGTTGAGCAAGAATGAGTACACAACAGTACTCAACAAGTCGCACGGGGAACATTGAATACTACATGCAAGGATTTGCAATAGTTGGCGCAGGTTCGATTATTATTGTGATGCACTTTTATTCCCAAGTCAATTTACATTTGAAACACAAACCATAAATAATAGTAACTAGGGGTTTCACAAGTTCAACATGAGTAAATCACATTTCTCATAAAACGTCAAAGTCTACTTGAGCTAGGTTACGGGCGTCACCCCAATTTAAACTTAGCTTCATTAACCGGAAGCACGACGTATTTGAATACACTCTGCAGAGCTGCTCAGCTGCTCAGCTTTACCCGCAAGATATCTACGATTGTTAATGCCAAGCGCTAAATTACATGCAACTTAAATGCATGCGGCCAGGCCAAGATAATCACATCCTTTTGTTGAACATTCCTGGATTAGCCCCAAACCGGTAGGTCCAAGACCACTCCACTGAGGACCCACTGTCCTAAGCGAGTACCTACTGTTGTGAGAACCGACGAATGGTGCTACACGGCCCATTCTCGTTCCACCCCTTCAGTTACTTCCCTGCTGGGAAGGTTGATCCCCATTCTCCTTCCGAGAATGGTACCACCAAGTAAGTATTTTCCAAGAAATGATCAATGTACTGAGCTATATCGGAAACGGTTCCTTGGCCAGGTCCAACTTGTGGTTTAGCGGAATCTTAAGTTATTTACTTTGTTCAAGGGGGTTTTAACCTTATGATACTTGCATCCACAAACCCATCTGGTACTTGCACGTACCAGCCACCAAACAACCATGGCTTACGTCATCGGTCGGGGATCGGACTCACATCCACCTCATGGTTAGCCCAATACTGTCCCTCTGACTGTAGCACAAGATTTAAAACACTGAGCCAACTGCTCGCCACAGTCTTTCTCCCTTTTAAAGATTTTGAGTGAACTAACAAGATTAATATCTAACTATGGTTGCATAATTATTAGCTAAGGTTATTCAAGGTTTTAACATGGTTCAACAATGTCAAGGAGGCTAAGAGCAATTTGGCATTAACTAAATATCATGTCATTCTAAATTATCGATTTTCAATATTTCAACATGCGAGTAAAATAATGCCGTAGAAATTAAATACTACAATATCAGGAATAATTGGGTTCAATATGATCAATGACGTGCGGCTTGCCTTGCTGGGAAGCGGGATCGTCTAGATCGTAGTGGAAGTAGTAGTGCCCAGCTTCCGTTTGGTCCTACTCCTGCTTCGGGTACTGCTCGTGCTCCAGAAGTTTATCAATCGGCGAATCTAGCACAAAAGGGACGAACGACGATAAGTAAATGATAAACAAATGAAAAATGATGAATGGAAACGAAAACGGAAATCGAAAACGGGCTGGGAGAGAGCTAGAGGCCGAAATGGGCATTCCGGAAATTTTGGGAGCTTCAAATGGCGAAGCGAAGGCCGTTTTTCAACTCAGTGGCTCAAAACGGTGAAGAATATGTAATTTGGGATTTTTGGGGTTTTTCGGGAATTTTCAGGATTTTTCTGGAGATTTTTGGAATTCTCGGATTATTTAAATCCGAAAAGAAATTTAAAAAAACCTGAACAGTAACGGGCAGCGTTGGGGCATGACCCATTCGGCCGAATGATGGCTCAGCGTGTCTTGAGATTGTCTTGGTCTGCCCACGTGGGCGAGGCTAGCTGACAGGCGCGCCCGGCATGGGGTGCCGCTGGAAGGTGGGGCCGGAGAGTCGAGGGTTAGGGGCTGGGAAGCAGCGGTGGCGGTGCGGGAGCTAGGCGCGGCGATGCGGGAAAGGAAGAGGGCAGGGAGCTCACCGGCATGGGTGGGGGTGGGGTGAGGAGAAATGGGAGGCGGGGTGGCTTATATAGCCAGCACGAGGAGAGAAGGAGGCTCGGGCGGCGAGTTCATGCGAAGGCGATTCTTGCATGTGAGGCGAGGCACGCAATGTGGTCAAGCGGCGAGGCGGTGGCAGTGTTTGTGCAAGGAGTCTTGACGACAGTACAGATGGCGGCTGACGACGGTGGCGACGTTGCAGGAGGAGGGAAGCGATCGGCTGCTGGGCTAGCTGGGTCGTGATGGCAGGCCGGCCGGGCTGGGGAGAGGAAGGCTAGAAGGGGCAGGTCGGAGGACCAAAAGCGAAAAAGGCCCAAACAAATCCAAATCCAAAACCAAACCGGAAATTCTAATAAAACCGAATTCAAATGCCTTTTGAAATTTCTGGGATATTTCAATACATGTGAGGTTTTAAGTTTCATCATCAAATCCTTTACCAAATTGTCTGAACCTTGCTCTCCTCTTGTGGTTTGCTGTAGAATCGCACCAAAAGCCTCATTCCACATATATTGCACCTACCTAACTAGCAAATGTTGAATTGGGCAAGCATGAATAAACGAAACGTTGATAAATTCACATTACATCTTAAGGGCTTTCTTAGGAGGCATTTTGGGTGCAGATTCAAGTCCGCACTGTATCCATAAAAGTATAATATAAGAAAAAGTAAGCATCAGACTGAACCTATCCATAACACAATTAGGGTGTGTTTGGTTGCTTATACCAAATGGTACATGTATGAGATGGTTCATAAAAAATTCATCCATGTGTTTGTTTGCTTAAATGGAACCATCCTATCCTAGATGGTGAGATGAAAATTTAATGAATATTCCCTGTAGATGTTGAACAATTCCATTTACCCTAAATAATGAAACCAAATGGTACAGGATTATCCCATCCTATTCACCTTCCTCCCACCAACCAACCAAACCCTTAAAGGAAACACTAACGTTGCAGGGAGGGGGTGGAGTGGAGTCATCAGCCTCTTTCTTATTTCTACTCTTTTGTCCATGAGAGTAAGTGGAAGGTCTACAAGAATCACACAGCAAAGTAAGGATTAATTGATGATTTGCTCTTACTTACTTGTGCCATTAATCATCTGCCTTGTGATTCCTCACTGACATACAGGCCCTGGAACACATGTTAGTTAAACATACAGAGCAAATGATCAATTGCACTAACTAAAACGAAGCAAATTATCAATTCTCCCATCCCACACCACCACCAACCCGAGAGGTAACCTCGAATTGGTCTGCTGCAGCGTTTACAAAATCAATTTCAATATGAAAATCGCTACTAGCTCAGCACCGAACATCGTCGAAAATCGCTCAAAATCGCATGGATGCCAAAGTCAAACAATTTGAACTTGTTGGTCAAAAAAATTCAAAAATCTATCGATTTCATCGATAATCGAGCGATTTTCACCGAAAGACGATAATTTTTTAGAGATTTCCCAATGATTTTTTACGATTAATTTTTGAGCGATTTTCATCGAAATTGACGATTTTCACCGGTTTATGTCCCATAAAATTTTTCAAAATTTTTTATTTTTTTTAAAATTGGGCCAATTTATCGACTGGTTTTGGATGTCATACCTCGTCGATGCGGGTGAAAATTGAGCGATTTTTGATAATTTTTTAAACCCTGGTTTGCAGCCCCCCTTCGGCCGAGTCGGCTACCGACCAAGGTAGGCGTAGTAGGGTGACCACCAACCTAGGAGAGCAACACCACCAAGAAGTGCAACAAAGATCACCAAGAATCCGGCTAGGCAACATTATAGATCGGATTACCTTACCTTGGCCGTGGAGAAGGCATGACCGAAGAGAGCAGCGAGCAATGGCCTCGCAAGGAAGACGAAGAAGGTGTTAAGAAGTTAAAGTGGGCGATTAACCGCCAACTCTTAGAATGGGTGTCTTTTGGATAATAGGTGTCTTTGGAATAATGGATGTCTTTTAGACACCATCAACTTCCACCCATTGGCTTATATAAATATGTAAACACATGTGCAATAAGAAAATAATCATTATATATTCTATTCTCTGGTTCAATTTCTACTCTACTTTCAACACGTTATCGGCACTGCTCTAATTCACAAGCACGACGGCCACTGAGCACGGGCAAACAGAGGCCGATAGATGGGAGGATCACTAGCCACATCCTGGACATGGTAAGTCCAATGTCACGTAACAATGATGATGTCTTAAATGTACTTACCTCCATCATGAACTTGAAAACGCCGATCCTTCGGATCTTGCCTCTACAAAACCAACCGGCCAGGGACATCGCCATTGGCATGCGTGATATGATCGACGCTCGCGAGGTCATGCTCGGCCTTATCGTGGCATGTTCAGTGAATCACCATTGGTCGCATGACCGAAGGGGTCGTGGTGCTCCTCGGTATAGCGCAAGCCGTAGGGGCTGAGGTGCCCCACAGCATGGTACGCGCAATCGAGACCGCGGTAGCGACCACTTAGTCCGCGCACATGAGGTGCGTGGTGAGGCCGATGCAACGGTCGGCGTGACGGTGGCATGCAAGATAAGGCTAGGGAGGGCCTCCGCCCAACGGCGTTGGCCACTCAGCTGCGTCCGTGCCCCCATGACCCCACCTGGCACAATGTCGACGTCTGGCGAGGTGGCGGCATCACCAGACACGCCCAAGCCGGTGTGCAACGGTGTGCCGATGGCGCCTGACACCATGGCGACGGAGGCGCCAGGTGCACTCAAGGGAGTGGCACGCTTCCCGATGCACCCTAAGTGGTCAGATCCGGTGATGCGACGGGAGTGCAGCTCAAGCGACGTCGAGGATTTTGGTTCCCGCGCACGAAGGTAGATGGAGAGAGCGCTATGGCCGGTGAGCCTCTCACCGAGTTGGGGCGGTGGCGGCCTACCCTAACTACCCAAGGCAGCGGCCATGGTGCTAGGGTTGGAAACCCTAGCGCTGGGTCTAGATGGGTTGGAAACCCTAGCGCTGGGTCTAAATGGGTTGGAAACCATGAATAGGTCTAGTAGTACTACATACCCACTTCAAATCACCAATGAAAATGGTCATAAAAAATATGAAAAAATTTAAATAGATGGGTGGCAGTAGGATCAAGTATTCTTAAAAAAAAACTTTAAACTTAAAATTTGTTATGATATAGATAGAATCCAAGTCCAAGTTTTGAAGAACTCTATCTATTGATGGGCGAATCCGAATCTATCTCCTGTTAGTTTTGCTATATATTGGGCAACCCCTTGTACAGAGATAATCAATCTAATAAAGAGAGAGCTTTGCCCCCCTATTTTATGTGTGCTCTCTGTTCTCGTTCTTGTGATATTGTTGGCGTGCTGTTGATCGATCGTGGGTGAACGATTACGTTTTACAACACGTTATCAGCACGATTGCTCTTTACCTTGGTATGTCATTCTAAATATATTGGCGATTAGATCAATTGTGTTTTCACTGTGCTAAATTGCTAATCACAACTTGATCACTATTCGGTGCATGTACCATGAATAAATCATTATTGAGCCCTTCGCATAAGCGCATAGACTGTTCACCAAGATCTCAAAAGGAATTCAGGCAGTCAGGCGAAAAGAAGACAACAGCCATTGATGTCGTGCTCGAGGCTAATCGAGATCGATCTACATGGCATTGAAATCATCCTACGACACGCGATCAAAACCATCCTTGAGCCCTATGTAAATTCAAGCTACGAGTATGCACACAAATTATTGATAGAGATTAATAACCTACATAGATCCCCAACTTCCAGTGAGGTCCCATGGTGGTACACTGTGGTGGAGAGATTGACATGTATACATCATAGCCAAATTTACGCACATGTGAAATACTTAATTATTTTTCACGCACTATCTGCAAAGAGAAAATTTCATGATGTACAGTTGGTATGAGTTGAATTAATACCCCAGCGTGCAACACTGTGTGACTCCAACAGCTGGTGGATAGCCTTCTATTCTGCAAGAGTGGCCAAGCAACAAGCTTTATATCCCTTTAATCAATGAATCTGTAAGGCCATTTTGAGTGTGGAGATGAGGTAATAAATGCTCTACATTAATTCTTAAAGCCATACAATAATCATTAAATGCATTTGAGATCAACTTGTTAGCATTATCGATTCAAATAATTTGGGTAATTAATTTAGGGAGACATACACGTGACCATCTAGTAGAAGCAACTATCAGTACAAAAAGTATATAAAAGGGTCTGATAGGGGCTGGATATGTCCAAATATATCACATTGAATTTTCTCAAGAAAATTCTGTGATTCTTCCCTAATTTTTAGATAAGAAGATATAACTATAAGGTTTCCTATAGCACAAATTGAGCATAAGAAATCATCAGGTCTAAAAAATTCTTTATGCTATGGCTAGTAGAATTATTAATTATTCTTCTAATATATTTTTCCTTCAAGAAATTCAAAAGTACTAGCTGGTTATATATTTTTTCCTTTAGAAAATTCAAAAGCACCAACTGGTCCTTTTTAATCAAATATTCGACCTTTAGGTCCGTATGAAGATGGTGCCTAAGGAAGTGCAGTGCCGCACATGTGATGATTCCAGGAGTAGGGGTGCCAGCTTTAGCTGGGAAAACAGCTGCTCTAAAAGATCAGGCTGTCGGATTGATATTAATATCCATTGCCTAGGTGAGATAAGTGCTGCCATTCAAAGCAAGATCGATAAATTTCCACTATACGATGTCAAACATATCCTATTTCTATTTATGCCAAATGAATTTTACTAGGGTAAAATCATTATATTGCATGTCCACTCTTGAATCGATAAATCTTGGTCTATATCTATTCAGTAGATGATTTTCTAAAATTTTCAGAATTTTTCAAGAAATGTTCATAGTTTTCTACTAATTATTTAAGCAATTTTCAGAATTATTAAATAACAGAAAATTAAATCTCAACATATATAACCATGGAATTTTGCTAGGACAATAAATCCGGAGATATGGAGCATTTCTTAGAATTTTCTGTAATTACCAAGCAATTTTGAGAATTACTTAATAACAGAAAAATAACTACTAGCATGAAATAATGCTAGAATGATGCTAAGAAAATAAATCCAATGACACAAAGCTTCCAATATGCTAACTAGAATTTGTTAAAATTTTTCTGGCATTTTCAGTAATTTTCTGTTAATTATTAAGCAATTTTTAGAATTACTAATTAACAAAAAATAATTCTAATACATATAAAACATGGAATAATTGCTATAAAATAAATCCAGAGACATAATGTTATCAATGTGTCATACATGATTTTTCCAAAATTTTCTATCATTTTTACAATTTTCTGTTAATGTTTAAGCAATTTTAAGAATTATTTAATGACATAAATTAAATTTTAGCACATATTAAACATGGTATAATACTAGAAAAATAAACCCAAGGGTATGAAACTTCCAATATATACTAAATATCATGGTTCAATATATTTCAGAAAGACCATATACCTAGGGGTTACTTCGGCTTTCGGTGGGCGTTGGGCTGCCACAGCTTTTGGCCGGGCGTGGACGCTGGGCCACCTCGGCTTCCGACAAGCAAGGGCGCAGGCCACTCGACTTTCGGTCGGGCAAGGGTGTGCGGTTGCCTCGGCTTCTGGCGGGCAAGGGCGTAGGCCACCTTGACTTTCGATAGGCAAAGGTGTGCGTGCCAGCTACCGCAGCCTCGGCTCCTATTGGGCACGGAGTCGCCTCGATTTTCGGCGAGGCGAGGGCGTGGGGCTCGGCCGCCTCCACCGCCGGGCACAGGAAGCACCAGCCGATGGCGTGCGTATGCCACTTGGTGCGATGCCCGCGGGCGCGATGACTGACGGCGGGCGAACGTGCCATGGGTGCGCGGTGGCCGTGGCCAGCGGGCACAAACGACGGTGGGCGAGCGCCACGGCTGGGCGCTCTGAGGGCGCATGGCACAGGGCTGGCACCTCTAGTGCCGGTGGGCACCCGAGCACAGTGCCACTGCTAGCGCTAGTTGCCATTGATTGGCATGCCGCAGACCCCCATTTCCCCCCTTTTGTAAGATTACCAGTAATTTGTGTGCATACTCGTAGCTTGAATTTACATAGGGCTCAAGGATGGTTTTGATCGCGTGTCGTAGGATGATTTCAATGCCATGTAGATCGATCTCGATTAGCCTCGAGCACGACATCCATGGCTGTTGTCTTCTTTTCGCCTGACTGCCTGAATTCCTTTTGAGATCTTGGTGAACAGTCTATGCGCTTATGCGAAGGGCTCAATAATGATTTATTCATGGTACATGCACCGAATAGTGATCAAGTTGTGATTAGCAATTTAGCACAGTGAAAACACAATTGATCTAATCGCCAATATATTTAGAATGACATACCAAGGTAAAGAGCAATCGTGCTGATAACGTGTTGTAAAACGTAATCGTTCACCCACGATCGATCAACAGCACGCCAACAATATCACAAGAACGAGAACAGAGAGCACACATAAAATAGGGGGGCAAAGCTCTCTCTTTATTAGATTGATTATCTCTGTACAAGGGGTTGCCCAATATATAGCAAAACTAACAGGAGATAGATTCGGATTCGCCCATCAATAGATAGAGTTCTTCAAAACTTGGACTTGGATTCTATCTATATCATAACAAATTTTAAGTTTAAAGTTTTTTTTTAAGAATACTTGATCCTACTGCCACCCATCTATTTAAATTTTTTCATATTTTTTATGACCATTTTCATTGGTGATTTGAAGTGGGTATGTAGTACTACTAGACCTATTCATGGTTTCCAACCCATTTAGACCCAGCGCTAGGGTTTCCAACCCATCTAGACCCAGCGCTAGGGTTTCCAACCCTAGCACCATGGCCGCTGCCTTGGGTAGTTAGGGTAGGCCGCCACCGCCCCAACTCGGTGAGAGGCTCACCGGCCATAGCGCTCTCTCCATCTACCTTCGTGCGCGGGAACCAAAATCCTCGACGTCGCTTGAGCTGCACTCCCGTCGCATCACCGGATCTGACCACTTAGGGTGCATCGGGAAGCGTGCCACTCCCTTGAGTGCACCTGGCGCCTCCGTCGCCATGGTGTCAGGCGCCATCGGCACACCGTTGCACACCGGCTTGGGCGTGTCTGGTGATGCCGCCACCTCGCCAGACGTCGACATTGTGCCAGGTGGGGTCATGGGGGCACGGACGCAGCTGAGTGGCCAACGCCGTTGGGCGGAGGCCCTCCCTAGCCTTATCTTGCATGCCACCGTCACGCCGACCGTTGCATCGGCCTCACCACGCACCTCATGTGCGCGGACTAAGTGGTCGCTACCGCGGTCTCGATTGCGCGTACCATGCTGTGGGGCACCTCAGCCCCTACGGCTTGCGCTATACCGAGGAGCACCACGACCCCTTCGGTCATGCGACCAATGGTGATTCACTGAACATGCCACGATAAGGCCGAGCATGACCTCGCGAGCGTCGATCATATCACGCATGCCAATGGCGATGTCCCGGTCGGTGGTTTTGTAGAGGCAAGATCCGAAGGATCGACGTTTTCAAGTTCATGATGGAGGTAAGTACATTTAAGACATCATCATTGTTCTGTGACATTGGACTTACCATGTCCAGGATGTGGCTAGTGATCCTCCCATCTATCGTCGGCCTCTGTTTGCCCGTGCTCAGTGGCCGTCGTGCTTGTGAATTAGAGCAGTGCCGATAACGTGTTGAAAGTAGAGTAGAAATTGAACCAGAGAATAGAATATATAATGATTATTTTCTTATTGCACATGTGTTTACATATTTATATAAGCCAATGGGTGGAAGTTGATGGTGTCTAAAAGACATCCATTATTCCAAAGACACCTATTATCCAAAAGACACCCATTCTAAGAGTTGGCGGTTAATCGCCCACTTTAACTTCTTAACACCTTCTTCGTCTTCCTTGCGAGGCCATTGCTCGCTGCTCTCTTCGGTCATGCCTTCTCCACGGCCAAGGTAAGGTAATCCGATCTATAATGTTGCCTAGCCGGATTCTTGGTGATCTTTGTTGCACTTCTTGGTGGTGTTGCTCTCCTAGGTTGGTGGTCACCCTACTACGCCTACCTTGGTCGGTAGCCGACTCGGCCGAAGGGGGGCTGCAAACCAGGGTTTAAAAAATTATCAAAAATCGCTCAATTTTCACCCGCATCGACGAGGTATGACATCCAAAACCAGTCGATAAATTGGCCCAATTTTAAAAAAAATAAAAAATTTTGAAAAATTTTATGGGACATAAACCGGTGAAAATCGTCAATTTCGATGAAAATCGCTCAAAAATTAATCGTAAAAAATCATTGGGAAATCTCTAAAAAATTATCGTCTTTCGGTGAAAATCGCTCGATTATCGATGAAATCGATAGATTTTTGAATTTTTTTGACCAACAAGTTCAAATTGTTTGACTTTGGCATCCATGCGATTTTGAGCGATTTTCGACGATGTTCGGTGCTGAGCTAGTAGCGATTTTCATATTGAAATTGATTTTGTAAACGCTGCAGCAGACCAATTCGAGGTTACCTCTCGGGTTGGTGGTGGTGTGGGATGGGAGAATTGATAATTTGCTTCGTTTTAGTTAGTGCAATTGATCATTTGCTCTGTATGTTTAACTAACATGTGTTCCAGGGCCTGTATGTCAGTGAGGAATCACAAGGCAGATGATTAATGGCACAAGTAAGTAAGAGCAAATCATCAATTAATCCTTACTTTGCTGTGTGATTCTTGTAGACCTTCCACTTACTCTCATGGACAAAAAGAGTAGAAATAAGAAAGAGGCTGATGACTCCACTCCACCCCCTCCCTGCAACGTTAGTGTTTCCTTTAAGGGTTTGGTTGGTTGGTGGGAGGAAGGTGAATAGGATGGGATAATCCTGTACCATTTGGTTTCATTATTTAGGGTAAATGGAATTGTTCAACATCTACAGGGAATATTCATTAAATTTTCATCTCACCATCTAGGATAGGATGGTTCCATTTAAGCAAACAAACACATGGATGAATTTTTTATGAACCATCTCATACATGTACCATTTGGTATAAGCAACCAAACACACCCTAATTGTGTTATGGATAGGTTCAGTCTGATGCTTACTTTTTCTTATATTATACTTTTATGGATACAGTGCGGACTTGAATCTGCACCCAAAATGCCTCCTAAGAAAGCCCTTAAGATGTAATGTGAATTTATCAACGTTTGCTTATTCATGCTTGCCAAATTCAACATTTGCTAGTTAGG
The DNA here is from genome assembly GCA_036346355.1 of Rhipidocladum racemiflorum. Taxonomy (NCBI): domain Eukaryota; kingdom Viridiplantae; phylum Streptophyta; class Magnoliopsida; order Poales; family Poaceae; genus Rhipidocladum; species Rhipidocladum racemiflorum. The sequence goes on from CM070572.1 coordinate 26,756,486, forward strand.
TAGGTGCAATATATGTGGAATGAGGCTTTTGGTGCGATTCTACAGCAAACCACAAGAGGAGAGCAAGGTTCAGACAATTTGGTAAAGGATTTGATGATGAAACTTAAAACCTCACATGTATTGAAATATCCCAGAAATTTCAAAAGGCATTTGAATTCGGTTTTATTAGAATTTCCGGTTTGGTTTTGGATTTGGATTTGTTTGGGCCTTTTTCGCTTTTGGTCCTCCGACCTGCCCTTCTAGCCTTCCTCTCCCGGCCGGCTACCGCCATCACGACCAGCTAGCCCAAAGAAATGATCGCTTCCTCCTCCCCGCAACGCCGCCACTGTCGTCAGAGCCGCCATACGCTGCCGTCACAAGACTTTGCACAATGGCCGCACTGCCACCGCCGCCCGACCACATTGCGTGCCTCGCCGCCCCACAGAAGAATCACGCCTGGCCGCGAACTCGCCGCCCGAGCCTCCTTCTCTCCTCGTGCCTGGCTATATAAGCCACCCCGCCCCTCCCATTTCTCCTCACCCCTCCCCCACCCTTGCCGGTGAGCTCCCCCCCTGCCCTCTTCCTTTCCCGCATCGCCGCGCCTAGCTCCCGCACCGCCACCGCTGCTTCCCAGCCCCTAACCCTCGACTCTCCGGCCCCACCTTCCAGCGGCACCCCATGCCGGGCGCGCCTGTCAGCTAGCCTCGCCCACGTGGGCCGCACCAGCACAATCTCGCGCACACGCCTGCGAGCCATTCGGCCGAATGGGTCATGCCCCAACGCTGCCCGTTACTGTTCAGGTTTTTTTAAATTTCTTTTCGGATTTAAATAATCCGAGAATTCCAAAAATCTCCAGAAAAATCCTGAAAATTCCCGAAAAACCCCAAAAATCCCAAATTACATATTCTTCACCGTTTTGAGCCACTGAGTTGAAAAACGGCCTTCGCTTCGCCATTTGAAGCTCCCAAAATTTCCGGAATGCCCATTTCGGCCTCTAGCTCTCTCCCAGCCCGTTTTCGATTTCCGTTTTCGTTTCCATTCATCATTTTTCATTTGTTTATCATTTACTTATCGTCGTTCGTCCCTTTTGTGCTAGATTCGCCGATTGATAAACTTCTGGAGCACGAGCAGTACCCGAAGCAGGAGTAGGACCAAACGGAAGCTGGGCACTACTACTTCCACTACGATCTAGACGATCCCGCTTCCCAGCAAGGCAAGCCGCACGTCATTGATCATATTGAACCCAATTATTCCTTATATTGTAGTATTTAATTTCTACGGCATTATTTTACTCGCATGTTGAAATATTGAAAATCGATAATTTAGAATGACATGATATTTAGTTAATGCCAAATTGCTCTTAGCCTCCTTGACATTGTTGAACCATGTTAAAACCTTGAATAACCTTAGCTAATAATTATGCAACCATAGTTAGATATTAATCTTGTTAGTTCACTCAAAATCTTTAAAAGGGAGAAAGACTGTGGCGAGCAGTTGGCTCAGTGTTTTAAATCTTGTGCTACAGTCAGAGGGACAGTATTGGGCTAACCATGAGGTGGATGTGAGTCCGATCCCCGACCGATGACGTAAGCCATGGTTGTTTGGTGGCTGGTACGTGCAAGTACCAGATGGGTTTGTGGATGCAAGTATCATAAGGTTAAAACCCCCTTGAACAAAGTAAATAACTTAAGATTCCGCTAAACCACAAGTTGGACCGGTCAGTGGAACCGTTTCCGATATAGCTCAGTACATTGATCATTTCTTGGAAAATACTTACTTGGTGGTACCATTCTCGGAAGGAGAATGGGGATCAACCTTCCCAGCAGGGAAGTAACTGAAGGGGTGGAACGAGAATGGGCCGTGTAGCACCATTCGTCGGTTCTCACAACAGTAGGTACTCGCTTAGGACAGTGGGTCCTCAGTGAAGTGGTCTTGGACCTACCGGTTAGGGGCTAATCCAGGAATGTTCAACAAAAGGATGTGATTATCTTGGCCTGGCCGCATGCATTTAAGTTGCATGTAATTTAGCGCTTGGCATTAACAATCGTAGATATCTTGCGGGTAAAGCTGAGCAGCTGAGCAGCTCTGCAGAGTGTATTCAAATACGTCGTGCTTCCGGTTAATGAAACTAAGTTTAAATTGGGGTGACGCCCGTAACCTAGCTCAAGTAGACTTTGACGTTTTATGAGAAATGTGATTTACTCATGTTGAACTTGTGAAACCCCTAGTTACTATTATTTATGGTTTGTGTTTCAAATGTAAATTGAACTTGGGAATAAAAGTGCATCACAATAATAATCGAACCTGCGCCAACTATTGCAAATCCTTGCATGTAGTATTCAATGTTCCCCGTGCGACTTGTTGAGTACTGTTGTGTACTCATTCTTGTTCAACCCCAAACCTTTCAGAGTTCTAAGAAGCGGGAGATTATCAAGAGATCGTAGATGGCGATTTGGTGTGGTTTTAAGTCTTTGTCTTTTGCTCAGGCTTGCATGTGCGGTATTTTGTATTGTAATCTATTCGAGGCTCGCAACGCCTCTTTCTGTAAAAAAACCTTCGGCCGTCAGGCTCTAATTTCAGTAAAAGTCGTTGATTCGCCCTTGGCTGGCAATGTACACTTGGTTTTCCAACAGCTAATCTTCCTGAGCAACTGTTGAGGTATTTAGACGTGCCCCTAAAAAGGCAGTCCGTCACAGGTATATTCTATGTGCCTATGTAGGTTGCTGGTGGTATAATCCCTAGTTTCATGTGGCAGAAGCACGGATGCCATCGGAGGAAGGACTAAGGCTGAGAAAAAAAAAAGGTGAGTGCAGTTTAAAATTCAAATGATGCATACATGATTCTACGCTGGTAATTTATAAAAACCATAGCCGTCCCAAATCAATGAAGAACTCCTCTGCTACTAGGGCTAAATAACATTGATCTTACTAACTTCAGTTCTCTTCAAATATCTCACTGGTAATTTTGCTTCCAGTATGCAGCTAGTCTGAGACTCACAAGTCGCTATCTAGAATTGTTACTTGTGTAATTGTGTTCATATGTTTTCTTATCTCAGTTACACCATGCCAAGCCATGCAATTAAATAAGCATGGTGACTGTTAGATTCATGTCACATGCATAATGCGTGCTTACGAGACGAGCAATCTCCTAAAGGCCAACAGCCAACAGGTGCATATATTTCGTTTGTCGTACAGAATCATGGGAAAGAGCTTGAGGGGAAAGCGCAAAGTACGTATACATTGAACATCTACATGGGAAAAAAAACCAAATGATTCATCTTTTTAATGGAATACTTTTTTAATAATAAATATCATCAAACTTTAGCTAAAATGCATAAATGGTGAGCTAACAATCTTGAAAAGAATAGTTGAAACCGTTAATTAGTACCACTTGATAGTTTGTAGCATAAATTGGATCAGGCAAGAAATTTCAAACACCCCATTAACAAATACGCAGAAGGGCAACCTCACGTCACGTGGAACCTGCAACAAAGATTTGTCGCACTTCAAATAAAATTTAAACCATAAACTGAAGTTGTCGAGAGTCGAGACCCGAGATAGAGCGCCTGTAGCAATCAGATATTACAATAGTGAATCATTGTCAAGGTGAATGGCACAGCAAAGGCGAGGATATTTGACCAAAAAGGTCACTTGCTCTTGTAAAATCAGAATGAGTAGGGAACTACATTCCAACAAGTAATACAAAAAAAAAAAGAGTTCTGTTGCGCTTTTCTAAAATTCTGAGACCGGTGACCGAAATCTCATTTTTCGGAGAAGCAACGATGACATGGGTCAAAATTTTGCATACAATTATTTCAAAAACAAGCACAAACAATTGTAGGCCAGCAGTAATGCCTGAAGCTACATGTCAAGGAGTAACCTCCGTGGGTCTTCAACCACATCCTTGATGCGGCGTAAGAACAAAACAGCTTCTCTACCATCGATCAACCTATGATCATACGTCAGTGCAAGGTACATCATTGGTCTTGCAAGTATGTCACCATCCACAACCACAGGGCGTTGAACAATGGAATGCATTCCAAGAATTGCAGACTGCATTAGATACATACTGTGTTGAGTCAAGAGGTCTAATGCAGAATTTTAACAAAAAGAATTACAAGGAGCCCAAAAAAAAAAAGAGCACCTGAGGGGGGTTAATGATAGGCGTGCTGATAAGGCTTCCATAGACACCGCCATTCGAGATGGTAAAGGTCCCCCCTGCCATCTCATCAATTGACAGTGCCCCCTCATTTGCTTTCTTTGCAAGATTGTTTATCCCCTTCTCAATGTCAGCGAAGTTCATTCTATCCGTATCACGGATAACAGGCACCACAAGACCCTAAAACAGATGGTCATTTGTATAACATCATTACAACAGGATGCACAATAAGAAACGATGATAGTTCGGTATTCAACACAGAGAAAAGCTGGTGTCAATACCTTGGAAGTGCCAACAGCAACACTAATGTCAACGTAGTCTCTGTATATAATATCGTCACCGTCAATGACAGCATTAACAATTGGTTGGTTTTGAAGCGCAGCAACAGCAGCCTGCAAAAGCAAGTGGGTTTAGGACAACCCAGCTAATTACTAAAAACTGGTTTAAGCAGCTCATCAGATTACCATTACCTTAACAAAGCAGGACATCAGACCCAATTTGACTCCGTGCTTCTCAACAAACTCATCTTTGTAATCAGAGCGCAGCTTCATCAGATTGGTCCTACAGCATAACACATACAATGAAGAAACAGTGCTAATAAAAGCGATAACAACAGGAAGGTCATCTAGCAAACTTGTTCAGGGGCATATCGGCAAGCTTATAGTAAAAGAAAAGGAGATCAATAAAGCATTTGCAAAAAATAAGCAGAAATAGTAAATATCATTTATTTTCATGAAAGATAAATCTTTTTTTCTTGTTCCCCCCATTACTATAATTGGAGAATAACATATTTGAAGCACACTTGCACGTTATTTGACAATTCAATGCAGTATTGTGATGCTTCATTTACACAATGATCATGTTAACTCATAAACATGATGGAGAGGTAACACTAAAACTATTGAAGTATTATTATTGGTGGGAGCAAGGGTCTGTTTGGCGTAACTTAGGCTTACACTAGGGGCAAAAGCCATTACCCCATGCATTACACCAACCACACAGAAATTCTAGAAAACTAGAAAACAAATGTTGATGCACTTACATGTCAACTTCGTTGAATGTAGTCAACATTGCAAAAGTGTTCTGAGAATCCTTCAAACGGTTTGCAATCCGCTTTCTGAGCCTTGGCATGGGCACCTGCACTTATCACAGTAAAAAGACTGAACACGACCCCATAATATAAAGTTCCATGGCATATCTTATCAAGTGATGGATATGGCCTTACCCGTCTCTCTCTTTCCTTTGGAGGGAGCTGAGGTTCTGAAGGGGAGGCTAGTTTTGACGCCTGTGTTTTGACGGATTCTACTTTTGGTGATTTCTCCTCAACCTTCTCTTTTTTCTCTGGAGGAGGTGGTGGAGGGGTCTCCTTCTGAGAGGTCTCATCTGATGGTCCAACATGGGTCTCGCTTGGTGCAGCAGACTTAGATATGATAGCAACCTTGGTACCCGGAGTAACAGTGTCACCTTCACTGGCAATGAACTGCAAAGCACCGATCTGGTCAGAGAAGTAACCATGGTTCTAAAGACTCAATTGAAGGTAACTTCTGGGACATGTTAAGCAAATATGGAGATCATGAAATGAGGGGACGGCACTTACCTTTTCAATTACCCCAGCTTCTGGACTAGCAACATCTATTGTAACCTGAAAAACGGAATGGAAAATATTCATTTCTGAAAATCATACTGTCACCAAGAATTGCAGAACAAACTAAAAGCCAAGGTTTCAAATCTCGGTTTCGGATGAAATCTCAGAGAGGACCGAAATCCGAAATCCCAATGAGATCTCGGAATTTTGGAGAAATTTTGGCCAAAATCCACAAAGCAAAATTTAAATCCTTTTTTTTGCGATTGAGATTTCTGAGATCTCGGCTAAAATTGCCCAGATCTCGGCAAATTTCAACAGAATGAAAAATGATTCAAAACACGTTGAAAAATTTTGTGGATGGTCCTGACGCATCAGTAATGTTCTCATGAAATTTTCAGATGATGATCAAACCTGAGAAATTTTTAAAAATTCTAACAGTGTTACTGCCATGATAAAAGTTAGAAATTTCGGCAACATTTCAATTGATTTTCAGATTATGAGAGTTACAATTGGCAACAATCAATATATATTATCATCACAAATGATAGACATGAAATAAAATTGACACATAATTAAAATGTGTATATTGCAGATAACAAAATGAAATTGACACACAATGAAATGCACACATACAGAAAATTCAGCATATATTGTGAGATGTGAAAACATAATTAAAGAAAGAGTACAAATATGTTTTACAAGAAGAGGTATAATAGATTAACAAAATTATGAGCTATATGCCCTGATATATTAATTTCAATTGAGCGAAAAATCGTTCAAACCACGTTAGAAAATTTTGAAGATTTTTGTGGATGGTCTTCACCCCAAATCCAATCAAATCCGGTTAAAATACCCAAGAACTCGGCGAGATTTCCGAGATACCGTAGCATTTTTAATTTTTTTTAATCCGAGATCTCGGCCGAGATTTCACCAGGATTTTGAACCTTGCTAAAAAAAGAATTTGAAACTAGAATGGAGGAGCCGACAGCATCACCTTATCAGTTTCAATCTGCGCTATAGGCTCATCGGCTTCAACTTTGTCACCAAGTTCTGTACAAGATTGTCAATACCAGAAACTTTGACCACTTGAGTTGCAGAAAGGGAGAGAGAGAGAGAGAGAGAGGTGTATACTCTTTAAGAAGTTGGCAAGGGTTCCATCAGTTACAGATTCACCCATGAAGGGCACAACAGCCTCAACCAGGTCACCTTAAAAGGAAAATAAGAGTTGCTAACGCATTCATCAGGCAGCAATTTGTAAATATTATATCCTCTACAGGGCTGCTATACCTTACCATTCTCTGAAGCAAATGATCTACTCCAAAGTTGATAAGGAGAAGCATTTGGAAGGAAATAACGTCCACTACAAATCAAATAGAAGGCACACTTTAGTCAACAACAAAGATGAGTTTGACTAACAGTGTTTACAACTCCAAACTAAAGCGCATAAGGCTTTGCCAACAATCAAGTTATATAGCGCAAAGCTGCAAACACAAAAGGACTGTGAAGTATGCAGTCTACTTCTTACCGTGTGGGCTTTGAGCATCTGGGAACACCTGCAATAAAGGTTGCAGAAAATCATTAGATGCTGACGAAACTAACAGTAATCAAGATCCAAAGTAACATCAGTAGAGCTGCTGACCCTCAAGTAGCTGAGTGCTGAAATGTCTGACAAGTCTACAATTCTGTAGAGAACATAATGTCTGCAAGTGAACCAGGACCATTAGAAAGACAGACGAAATTTAAGCATAAGAAGGGGTAAATGTAAAAAAGGGAAACCATATATGCTGTGGAAACAATAGAATAAGGGATAAAATCGTTTTTGCCACTAAGCAGTGCCCTCATCTTGTTTTGACACTGGCTATCCCACTGACAGGTGGGGTCTAGGCTCACATGTCAGTGAGAGACTTAGTGGCAAAAAGAAAGTTTTCCAATAGAACGAAGAATAACAAAGGATGCATGCTATACTACTCATAAGTGAAAATCACAATTCTCCCAAAAAAAGGTGTCAACACTGAACAACAATACAGATGTTGGCATGTTTGTTCTCAGATTAATAAGAGAACAACAATAACACAGATGGTCGAACAGGGATGCAAATGCAATTGAGTTGTGGTAGTACAGTTAATACCCAGTGCCCAGTGGCACTCAAATCATGTGATATCAACTCACCCAGCAAACAATACTTGTTTCCCAACGTTCCTTTTCATCTAATAGGAACACTTAGAGTGTGTTTGGTTGATAGGATGAGGTTGAATGTGATAGGATGATCCTGTATTATTTAGTTCCATTATTTTAGGTGAATGAAATGGTTCAACATCTAGAGGGAATATTCTTTAAATTTGTATCACTTGGTCCAGGATGAGATGGTTCCATTCAAGCAACTAAACACATGGATGATTTTTTTCTTGAACCATCTCATACATGTACCACTTGGTACAGACAACCAAACACATCCTTAAACTCATGTGAAGATCTATTGGAAGCACATTCAGATTCAGTTTCCCAGAATGTCTTCTCACAGCGTATGCCAATAAGACATAAGTGCATCTTATAGTTGAGTCAACCATGAAACGATGGCGAAACCAAACAACACTAGTTAGCAGATCGCCCCGCATAATTACAAACAAAAGCTCCTTCGCACTTGCATATCACCCAATTTACGCGTGAAAATTTTGAGCGCTAATTTGCTCAACCAGGCAGTTTCAGACATGGCGAATCCCCTCATCTAGTTGAGCCGTTGCCAGCCCATTCTGCTACGGCACAGTCTCACAGCGTCTCAGATTTATATAACCGACTCACTCACTCGCATTCGTTTTACAGGATACAGGCTTCGTTCGATATCTAGGAAATCGTCAACCCGAGTTTTACCCAATCAGGCCAAAATCAAATGCGCAAGCAAACAACAATTTTCTGACCTCCCATCATCGCAGGCTATTCCTTCGTCATGGTTTAGCAACCCCTCAACCGATCAAATCAAGATTATCTGACGCAATTTTTTTTCTCTAGCCATTGGGAGATTTGATTATTTGTCCTCTTTTTTTATGGTGCAATTGATCATTTACTCATATGTCTTACTGACATGTGACCCTAGGATCCGTATGTCACTAAGATATCGTTGGGTAAATAGTAGCGGCAAATCATCGATTGATCCTACGAACGATTTGGTTTAAATAGAACTGACATATGTGCAGACGACATGAAACAGACACTGGATCGCCTCCACGGTAGCCAAATCCAACCTCGAAATCACCGAGCGATGACCCTAAAAGGCGCGAATACATCCGAATCATCGCATCAGATCACGCCATGTACACCAGAGAGAGAGAGAGAGAGAGAGAGAGAGAGAGAGGTTACAGCGGTTGGGCGGCGGAGGAGGCGGCGGTAGGCAAGACGGGACGCCATTCGCCGGAGATGGAGGAGAAGGAGAGGGGTCTGGTCGATCTGCCAGGAAGGGGAAGAGGTGGCGGCCTCCGGTATTTTATTTTCCTTCTGTTTTTGTGTGCCTTTTTTAAAGAAGCAAATAGGTGAGTAAAACTCAGCACAACGTGTCGCCGCGTCGAGGATGTTTGTTCGTCGCTATCGGCGCTTCAGCCCAAGTCTACTTAATTTTCTTCCAATTATAGGGTACAATTTGCGTATAAGATGCAAAAATGTATGTCTAAACATTTTCATAATTATCTCCGTGCTAAATTGCTAATCCCAACTACTTACTAGATTTTATGGCTTTGCCTACATCATCGTATAAGCCAACATATACGTTTTTTCCGGTGGAATTGGAAATTCGGAACTCAACTCCCTCCATTAATAAATATAAAAACTACTAGATTAAAAACTAGTTTGGTCTGATCTTTTGATGAGAATGATAATTATCCTGCAATCGCTAGACCACACCATTTATCATTCTTAGTTCGTCCTGGAAGCAATAGAGAATCAAGCAAGAAAGAAACAAGCACAATCTGAATTAGAGGTGCAATCGGCTCAGATTTGATCGGATATCGCTCTTTTCATATCCTAAGCCATATTTTGTGTCGGATTTGGATAGTGCCGGATACGAATACGGCACGGATAATATCGGTCATAGATTCGAATCGAATACAGATCGGAATCGATACGGTGCCGGATATTTTTTGTCGAATAACACGCGAAAACAGATACCACATAAAGCACACATATAACACTGATTAACCAATCGTATGAGTTTAACATGCAACACGATTATCGCAGTCTAACAAGTCATTTTATCAGATAGTCTAATAAAGTTAAAAAAATACATTCAATTTAAACGGTACATATACAAAAAGTTACAAAATATAGAATGGTACATAAATAATAGCACGATAACATGAGCATGACTTCGCGTCTTCATAAAAAAGACAATAAGACAAGTCGATAATATTTGGATTACATCTCATGTAAATATGCATAACTTCAGCAGCTTCTGCCAGAACCCAACAATGGGCGCAGGCCACTCATTTGATGCAATAGAAAAGAAAAAAAAGTCACATCTCTAGAAAAATCTGATTTGCCATATGATACTTAGAAAAGTAAATATATGGGTACCTTTTTAACACAAAAATATGAGTACTCAAGAAAGCGTATATTATCAGAAAATCCAGAATATGGTGGAGTATGATGCCTATTTGTTTGTAGTTGCAGCCTTGTTTTCACCAGCCATATGGGATTTGTAAACAAGCAAACCTGTATAAACACAAGAAAGTCACTCGTGTCATGAATAAATTTTATTTTTAGGTAACGAAAGGCAATACAGGGGAACAAATAACACTAACACATGTTAGCAACCAGAAAAGAATGCCACAGGTTAGGCATGCTATAAAAGGCCCAATTACATTTCGTCAATTCAACAGTGAAACTCTTATGCAAAATCCATTGAACTCATTTCCGATCTGACAAAATGATATCAAAATTTTTGTGAGATCAGAAGTTACTGTACGAACCAAAGCACCAGCTTCTGCAGCTGAGACAATATGGTGGAATGGACGGAGCTGGTCATCCTCCCCCTACTGCAAGTACCTTTGTTTAGCTCTGTGGATTCATATGGTGGTATGGCATATGGGCACCGAGAGGTGATTCATGAGTTGTAGTAGTATATAATGCATATTGGATCCAAATATAGTACATTTGGGTTAACCCTTTTACACAAAGCGATGCCGAAAGTGTAAATGAGGTGTTATGTATGCGTGTGTCTGCCCCACATGGGCTGAGCCAAGGTGTTACAGGAGACCAAATCAAAATGAAAATTTTCAAAAAGAAAATCAACATGTATTTCTCAATTTACTCTACCTATGTGGAAAATTTTAAGTTCAAATTAATTATGTGTTAAGGGTATCAAAAATAAGAAAACTCTAACAAATGATAAGTTAAAAGGAAAAGGAATTCGTGTCCAATGGCATTCATACTGAATTCGTATTTGATAACATCCGGATTTGTATGCAATGTTTATTATAATCTTCCTTTTTTCAAAGGAAGAACAAGATAATATAAAATTCAATGATTATTCTACATCAGTTTAGAGAAATGAGCGTCCTTGTTTTTTTTACGCCCTCAAAAATAGTATTGAAATGATGCATGTTCTTTAATTGCATAAGAACCTAGCATGATCAGATCGAATTTCTGGGGGTGATGATTCCCTATCTGTTACCAAGTTCCAATTAAAGTCTTAATTGTTCACCTCTTGCCTGCTAACCTATCTTGGTTACAGAGTTCTTTTTTCAAATTATGAAATTGCCTCAAAATTTAATTTTACGAAATTTCCTCAAAATTTAATTTTATGAAATTGAAAACATAATCTATATATAATATTTTGACAATTTTGTATCTAGTACTTGGGAAGTATCACTTACATGTTACATTTTGTTATACGATTTTTGGAAATTAATAATATACTATGTATTACGCTTAAATTTACATTTGTATGTTATGTGCGAAATATAAAATAAAATCCACTGGTATGTCGTACAAATAACATCAAATAAGTCGTCGTTTGACTCATGGGCACGTCGAGCATTTCCTATTTCAGAATAGCCAGAAAGCTGCCATTTTTCAGAAAATCGCCCCAAACAGGACCATAACCTCGTCCATTTGAACCACACCACCGTTATCTTGAGAACGTTGTATTGCGTATACCAAATTCAGAATTACATTTTAACTTCACTGGTAACTCGAAACTCGTCGTTAGCGATACAACACTCGTACATCTTCCAGCTGGGGTCCAACAATTAGTCAGATAGTTTCAGGACAACAACCTATGTTTATGTAAACCTGTAGTGCCCTTCGCGAGGGCTTCTTCATCCTCTATGCGAACAGGTTAACACCCAAAGCCAGCAAGCAGGCTATGCATTATTGCACAAGCTCAGGGATAAGCCTCAGCAGGAACGAAATCTCACGCTGCGAGAAGTTCGGCGTGGCGGCACCTTTCACCACCAGCTGGTTACTCAAATTCTCGACTTCCGGGTCGAGCTCCGGGACGGTGATGAGCTCAGAGACGGCCTCGGTGATCTCCTGCACTAGGTCAACGATCACTCCGTTCACCCCCATCAGGTGCTGCATGTACACCGCCTCCGGCACATTGCTGCGCATTTGCACAAGGATGGCTATTTTGAGCATTCGGATCCTAGATAGCCTGCAACTCAGGCGATGCTACGGGAGTTTATAAAATGCAGTACTTACTTCAATGTTCCATAGGTCAGTAAGGAGAGGTTAGCCTCTTTGATCTTTGGTATGGCAGCTGGGTGCCTAAATATTCCGCGGGCCTCAGAAACGATTCCTTGCAACCCGCAGGCAAGGCACAGCTTGATGGCCTCTTCCAACGAATTCCTCCTCACGTCGGTGTAGATATCTGTCCCTCCGTTTGTCAAGAAGTAAACCTGGTGCAGGACATAAGAGGGATGAGGTGATCAGTACTGTTCATGTATGAAAACTACCGTTCGTTATGATACTTGCAATGCATTAGGTACCGCTGTGCTTACAGGGTATGTGCTTTGCAGTTTTCGCATGAGCTGTGCAGCATCAGGCTCGAAGCTTGAGAAAAGAAGAGGCCTATCCTTGGCATACTCAAAAACCACCTGATCGTAAGTAACACAAATAAAAAGGTGTTAGGTCTTCAGACAGGAATCAATCAACAAAAATTCTGGAAGAAGCATGCACCGGTATGGCACTATACATGCCTTCAGGATGGCCTGGAGGATGCGAGTGAGCTCTTCTTCCTGATATACAAGATTGTCGTCAAATTTTAGCTCAACGTTGAAGCCCAAACTTGGATTGACCTTCTCGAATGCTTCTTGAAGCGTGCAAAGAGGATCATCTGATTGCACATTCCAATTCAACATTCTACCATCCTTCATTTTCCGCAGCAAGGGCTTCCCATTCTGAATACAACAGCAAGCAAAATACGATCACATGTTACTTACCTCTAATGTTCAAATGAGCATAGTGTTTGTTTTGCCATACCTTTCCCTGCTCATTTTGTGGCCCATACAGGAGGAAGTCTTGCAACTGAAGATCTGTGACACGCTTATCTGAAATTTTACCCTGAAAACAGATAGTCATTATGAGATTAAGGTTAGTTGCTTACAAAGGTGATAAAATGTGCCATGACTATATGACAAAATGTCCGACAGTATTTTTTTCTGTGCGTGTTTTGCGGTTTCTATTGTAAACTACCAGGGCAAAAGAAATGATGGAAACTGGTTTGCATATACAGCAAAACGGTATGAACATACATCTTCCTCGGTAAAGATGAAGTTGTCGTGGAAGATGATTGGGCACCCGTCCTTGGTCACCTGCAAAATTGATATCCACGGTTCTCTTCTTAACAACTTTGCACACTGAATTATTGAAGAGACAAAGAGAGAAGGGCAAGAACCAAGAGTAAGCAAATCAGTGTCTCCTTCCAACGCAAGAGAGAAGGGCAAGGACCAGAAGCAAGCAAAACAGTGTCTCATTCCAACGCTTTCATCAAGTTTCGCAATTAAGCAAACTACAAATGGAAAATATTCATTCAGTACGTAATGCCGCGATAAAGGCCAAAATATGGCACGGTAAACACATTTAACTCTCTATGTTCTCTATTGTAACAAGAAAATGACAGCAAGGCCGAATTAGCTGTCAGGCTCATGGTTCCAAATTAACAAAAGGACCCGATAAACACCCGTCATTTTTCCACCACCATGTCTAGGTCGTCCATGTTTAAGCTACAGCGCAAGACATATGGTCTCCTTTTGCTTTGGAGCAGTGCAAGGTTGTGGGTGTTAAGGAAGCGACAAACCATACCGCTGTAGAGATGTCATCGTTGCACTTGAATATAATGACACCGAAGCCACCAAACCATGGAGCTGAAGTGGCCATCCTCCATATGCTTGTTCGGGGTGTGTGTGGGGGGTGGGGGTGGGGAGTCTTTTTTGAAGTTATAAATCTTTAACAACCAGAAATAATTTACCATCCTAACTCACAGCATGGCACCCCGAACAAACATGTTCCTTCCCCTCTCTCTTTCCCTTCGCGAAGGGATTTTCATTCCCTTCAGCGCTCCAACAGATTCCCTTCAGCATTCCCTTCGTAAAGGAATTCTCTCTCTCATTCCCTTTAGCAAGGGATTCTCTCTCCTTTCGCTGTACAATTCTCTTTAAAGGGAATCTGTTGGAGATGAGGGGAAATAAAGAGAATGAGAATGAAGAAAGGGAACAGGAAAGAGAATAAAATAAAGGGAATGTGGTTGGAGATGGTATTATATTATACACCGTATTCGGTGGTGCTACAGTGAACACGCGCCCCATCCATCTGTTACAGTGCTAGGAGAAGCTTCCTTCCCGACCGGACCGACCCCGGCTCACCGCCGGATGCGTGTTGCGTCCCCATCAAGACCGCTCTGGCTAGACCCAGTCCACTGTGCACGCCGCTAGACCCACCACCGAAGACTCCTATCCTTTCCTCGGAAGCCACGCACCGAATTTAGTAGGAGCGGCCCGGGGTAACGGAACGGAGAGATTGATTCCGAGCAATGGATGGATTAATTTACCTGGACGTCGAACTCGACGTAGTCGACGGGGAACCGCGCGGCCTCGTTGAAGGACCGGACCGAGTTCTCCTTAACCTCCTGCAGCCGCCGGTCGGGCGACGCCAGCGCGTTCATCCCCTTCCCGCGGTGGCCGATCACCGCGAACCGCCCGCCCGCCGGCGACGCCGCGTCCACCTCTGCACATACCGCCAGGCATTACTAACCGGGCCGATCAGATCAAGGAAACGAGAGGCTCCTCTTCGCCCCCTGCTAGTAGTATGCACGTTGGGAGGCGTGGTGCGTACCGAGAACGCGGGCGGGGGAGACTCCGGCGAGGTCCGGGACGACGTCGAGGGTGGGGACGTCGGCGACGCGCGCGGCCTTGAGCAGAGCCATTACCTAGCTGGCTAGTACGTACGTGCCAAGAATCGATAGGCGTGAGGATGTGGGCACGGCCGGACTTAACGAGGAAAGGAGTCGTCAATAATGGCTGCCGAATGAGTTGCAAGAAACGAGGAAAAGATTACAAATAGGGGAGGAGGAGGAGGAGGAGGAGGAGGAGGAGTTGGAAATCGAATGCGGTGCGGGGGCGGGAATATTCCTGTCCGGTCCGGGTGCCATTGCCATCTTGAAAACAAGCTCGGGTTTATCCCACGGGATATTCGGTTGGGGGCCACAACTCGTGGACGGGCTCGGCTGAGGGCATTCAATACCAAAGTGTAGCAGGTTTGGTGGTTGATACTACCCCTTCCGTTCTACTCCTATTTTTTAAGTTTTAAAATATAGAACGTGATACTTTCTCGACTCCTATTTTGGCTTCTCTTTCTCATGCGTATATATGTATGTATGCATTAATCTTCTCTTTTATCTCGCATGCGCATGCATGCATACATTAACCCTCTCGAGCTCTGCACGATGCAACTGCTTCCTTGATCTCTGCATTGGTAGGAATTAATAAACCTTATATGATGGGATGGAGGGAGTATCTTTTATCAGTGCTTCAACCGTTGATAAAGGGTTTAGATTTATAAATTTATTTTTTTAAAAAAAGATTAAATTTATAAATCTATTTTTAAAAAAATCAAAAATAAATAAAAACTGCCTCCAAACCCAACCCAACCTGGTTGTTCCGTTTTTGTCACCTTATTGAAAAGGATATATAAGAGATTCGTGCTGGAGACACACAAGATTCACGAGCGGAAGGGCGCTCTTCAATTATTAAGGTTGAACCATACAAGCCAAGAAGCAACCAATTTACTTTCTTTTTTTTTTTAACGAAAAGAAGAATGGAAAAAGTCAAGGAAGTTGCTGTGTCTATTTTTTCTTTCTTTTTTCAACTAATGCAGTGCAACGTTTTATATTTGTATAGCATCATCCGGATGTTTTTGTCACAAAAAATATCCAAATTTTGGACCGTACGATCAAAACACACATCCGTCCGATCAAAACATAGCAATCCGCCTCGAATTCGGAGGGGCGTGCATCGATCTCAAAGCAAATCCAATACCCAAAAATTTAGATGATGGTTACTAAAGAAAACATTTGGGTGAAAATTATCAAAAACCCTTTATATTTTCGGTCGTTAGTCAGTGTCCTTTTTTCAGACCAGTGGCCTCGCTTATTCAATGTTCTTATCAGATCAGGACACGCACCTAATATCTGGCCGAGACAAGATCCCCAAATCATTGTACTATCTATGAGGGAAAAGGGGATTTAAATAATGTTAAGTCAGAAAAAAAAAACTCAATTTATTTTTACGGTATTAACTCACTTTAGGTATTACCAAAATAGAATATAGATTGTGAGGAAGGGGGGAAAAGCATGCGCAGAGGACAAAAACACCAGCTAAATTTGGACAAAATTTCAAAGAAGGCACTTTCTTCAAAAATTGTTCAACCATGCACAACAGGTTAATTAGAAAGAATTTTCCTTTAAAAAGAGAGAGAGAAAGTTAGCTTCCCGGAAAATAGGTCGCACTGCCCAAAAAAACTAGATGAGAATAACTTAATTCTCAGCTATATAGACTTTTGATAGAGGTTTCACAATTCAATATGTTGGATAGACTTTTAACCAAAGTTCAAATGCTATATAGACTTCTTGCTAGCAAATATAATGGCAGACGCATCAAAGCATAATTGAGCCGGTTTTTCTTCTTCTTTTTAAGCCATTTGTGAACGTTTTTTTCCTCCAAAAATAGCCTTCATCTGAATTTATTTGCAAAATTGACCCCACGAGTCACCTCCTGCTCTCGGAGAGCTCGGCAGGTCTTCTGTCACGCCAATATACCTTCCGAGCTCCTATTCCTCGGCAGAATCGACCCCACTAATTAATCGTTAATTTAATCATTTATCTTATTTATATCACTTAAATTAATTTGCTAATTAATTCCATCGTTCAACGGCATGCAAGCGCCGAAGCATCGTGGAATTTGTCCATCCATGGCAGCTAGGTGTGGTAGCCGCTGCTGATTCCTTTCGTGCCACCCAAGCGCAGAACCTACCTGTCGAGAAAGCTATCGAGTTTTCCCGGCGTGTTAGGTGACTCGTGTCGTGCGTCACGCCCTCCGACTCATCAATAGAGCTAGTTTCACAAATTCGTACGAAAAAGGACTAAATTTGCTATAAAAAAAACGTATTTTAAGGGCAGAATAGTGGCTGCTTCTAAACGAGCCATTGACCTGCAGCTTTGTTTGTTTATTAATCCATCCATTATTACGTACAAGTGGGTGCACGAGGCGCTGGGTGGAGTCACATGCACGATCGATACAGGGTCCATGCCCATGCGGCCATGCCCATGCCCGGCCTAGCAGTTGGACGGATCTAGGATTATATTAAACTAGATTAGACTTATGTGCAAGAAAAAGAAACAACAACTCAGGCTGAGGTGCTCGCCTTATCCTCCTCTCTCTAATTTGTTTTGGCGCTGATCCAGCGATGACTCACCAGTCACCAGGCATGATTTAAGGATATCTAGCTTGCAAGCTAGCTAGCTTGTGACGGACCGCCTTTTTGAAGCGGAACTCACAAATGTGATTCCAGAAGACTAATCATTGGAAAATAAGAAAGTACAATTGCTGCGCAAAAGCAAATCCAACTCTTTTTATTCAATATAGGGCCTAACGGCCGAGGCGAAGCCGGGGGTGGCTGACTTCGGGCGGGACCACCGCGAGGAGGGAGGAGTCGGGCAGCGGCTGGGCAATGGGCGAGGCCGAGCTAGGGTTTCGGCGGGAGCGGGTCGGCGCAATGGCGTGTCACATGCCGGGCCAGACTGGACGGCGAGAGAGGAGCCCACCCCGGAGAGAGGCGAGGTAGCGAGGTCGACGGCGAGCCCACCCGTGAGGCGAGTGAGGGTTAGGAGTTTTCCACTGCGGGGACTCACAATTGGCGCCGCTGGCAGCGAGGGAGGAGGAGAGGCGGGACTCACCGGCGAGGCGGGGGAGGGGAGGAGCAGCGAGGCTCGCGTTTTATAGCCATGGCGAGGAGAGAGAGAGCGGGCTCGAGGCGAGCTTCTGGCGCGAGGCGGCGTCTGGCGCGGGCGCGAGGCGGCGGGTCAGCACATGGCGCGGCGACGGCGGAGCGGCCGGTTGCAGTCGGGCGCAGACGGCAGGCGCAGCTGATGAGGCGAGGGCGAGCGCAGCGCCAGCGGCGCGCGGCGAGGCGGCGCCGGCCGGATCGGCGGTCCGGCTGGCCAGTCGGCTTGGGCCAGGCGACGGCCGAAGGCCAACGGGCCGGAGAAACGAAGAATTGGGCAGGAAGCCCAAAAGGAATTGGCCCAAAACCAAAGAACGAAAACCAAATTCAAATAGAACGCAAGTTCAAATTTCCAATTCAAAACTTGAACTCGAAATTCGAACAAACTCCAAATAAATTCATTTTGAATTTTTGGGTTGTTTCAACCTACCCCACTTAAAACAAATCTCGTCCCCGAGATTTATTCCTCCTGGGAAAAAGGTTGGGAAATTACTGCTGCAAACTGATTCCTTCTTCCAAGGTTTCATTTAGTATGTGATCCTTCCACAGTACTCGGTAAATCTGACAATCTTACTCTTCATGACTTCCATGATCTTGACTGATATTTCTCGGTGAACCATAAGGCGAGTTCGATTCTTTGACACTTGATCATTCTTTGGTGAAATGTCTCTTCAGTTGGGAATGTCTGAAACATACTTCGAACTTCTTGAAAAATCCTGAACTGACTGTGACTCGCATGTCACTTCTCTGATTCTGTTAGAAACCTGATATGGTTCGGTCTAGCTAGGCTTAGCTTCTGTTCTTTATCCAAACGGTGCTGACTTCAATGGAATCACTTCTAGACAATGAAGTCTCTGATTTGATAGCTAATGTCCCTTCTTCAGCATAACTCTTTCGTCGCATCATATTGGTCTTCAAACTTTCTGACAACTCTCACATGAACCTTGTATCATAATTAAGCCGTGGTCCAAGGCTATTTCTATTTAGTCTTTATCCAAATTGAAAAGGGGTCGACACTTCTTTCCGTAAGGGTTCCGAAGGGTATCATATCCAGACTGACTTGGCAACTGAGGCTGTACTGAGACTCTGCGGACGGCAATCAGTGGTCCAATTCGGTCCCATGTGTTAGAGCGCAGGCTCTCAACACTTCCTTTAGATTTTGGCTGTTTCCTCTCTGCTTGTCTATCTAGCTGAGGGTGGTGTACGGGGTCAAAATTCAAATATGTCCTTGTAGCCTTATGCAGACTTTCCCTGAACATTGAGCTAACTAGCTCATTAATCTGACTCAGTGGAGCTCCTTATGGTCTGTCGATCTGAGTTGAACCTGATTCTGCCAACTGGTCCTTTCTGACGATCTGTCAGTTAGGTAAGAGGTGAGTTACTCTGGCAACTCCATAAGTGATGTTCTATCTGTCGTCAATCCTTGCTGAGTTTTTAGGTAACCTAGTGGCAAGGTTTTCCTTTCCCTTTCATTCCCACACGGGCATTGTAAGTGACTGTGGCTATCTGACTGTTGCTTTGGTGGTCCACTTCATCTGTCTGACATCGGTTACATCCAACCACATGTTTGCTCAATTCTTCCTTCATTTCTTCCTTCTTGAATCTTGGTGCATCCTCGCACTCCGTTGGGTATCGATCATTTGGGTAGGTGAACTTTTGTCAAAATCAATCCTCTTATATCCTTATTATCCGGGACACTCGTGAAATTAGGCTCTGACTGCTTAATTCCAGGTGTCTCTTTCCGTGTCTCTGAGTTTCCTTGTCATGCATTTGTCTTTGGTGGATCGACTTCATAAAGCCTCCTCGTGGAAAATCTCGTGATACTTCTGACACTGTCTGCTGGTTCAACTGTCATAATTCTGACTCTAGCTGTGGGGAGATGCTCTTTTCTCGAGTTGAGCGATAGCATGTCCTTCTGCTTAAGGCGTCAGCTATCACACTAGCTCTTTCTCATGGATGGTACTGAATTCTAGAGTCGTAATCCTTTACTTGACTCCATCCATTTTTTTTTTCATTCCCTTAGTCCTTTCCAAAACATGAACGGTCTTTGCTGACTTCCTATCATGTGTCGGGTCATCTCCCTCGTACGGCTTGAGCTGTCATAAAGCATACTCAATCATTCTTTTATCATGTATCAGCATACTTGTCGATCCTTTCTCCTTAGCACTGAAATCTGTCCGAGAGTCTTGGTTTGTGTCTTGGGAGTGTGGCGACTGGTGCTGATGTTGAATTCTGCTTTCAGATTCCTGGAAATTGTCTTCACACTTCTATGTCCATCTGTAGGGCTGTACTACTGGCGAGGTTGTGTCTCAGGTTTGGTTATCTCTGAAGAATCCTTTGACTGAACTTCTGTCACACTATTCTCAGAAAAACTTCTGACTCTGCTACGGACGGGTTGATTCCATTCCATAACTGTCCTGTCACTGGGATCCATCTTTATTCTACCTCTAGTGATGTTGTTACCTAGGAAAGTGGTTTTACCCAACCAGAATTCATTTAGAGAATTTGGCGCAAGCCGGTGTTCTCTAATTTTTCTTAAGCACTACAATGAACTGTCCATAGACTCCATATACTTAGTTCATTGGGTTCACGAAAGTATGCCAGGTTATCTGCGAATCCAGCAAAAACCATCTCAACTCTCGTGGTCCATACTGCTTAGCAACTGTGGTCTTCTCACTGTCCGGTTATCTGACTTTCAACTGACGGTACTTTGTTCTTGATTCCAATTCGGGGGATTCTTTGGCTTCCTTTAACTGATCAACAGGTCATGACTCTGAGGCAACTCATAATTGTTCCTGAATCATGGGTGTGTTGTCTAATCTGAGTGTGGTAGGCGTTGATGTGACCTTGACTCCTTTTTTTTTCCATCACTTGTTGTCCGCGATACTCCTTAGTGTCACTGTTTTCTGTTTACAATCCATCCTGACCTTATGTCTGAATAATCAATTTCTCTTCCGAATGATATTCAGACTATCCCTTTGTCCACAACAATCCATCTTTGGACTTAGTTTCCTTCGATTTCCGTCTCCAAGCTGTACCAGAATCTTAACTATTATTCTGACTCTTGATCCTGACTTTTGTAACTTCTGCGGCTTCTGTGACTGATGTTATGTCCATCTTAAGACTGTTTTATTCTTTTGGAATCCAATTTCATTCCATCTTTTAGGGATATGTTATAGGGAAGCAATCTGATTTAATCCAGTAGTCACTGCTCTTTGTTCCCCATTCGCACAGTTCATGTGTCAAACAACTGCTTTATTCCAAAATATTGTTCAGACCCTACATTCTTGCTAGCACAAGTCGGTCCTAATCTTGATCCCTTGGATCTCCATATCCAAGTTGTTACATTCAAGTCTAGCTATTAACCTATTCTCGGATGCTTGGAATCTCCAGGGAGTGGTGACGGGGTACAGGGCATTTTGTTGCTGTTCCTTGGCGATGACACGGTTGATTCTCCCTTGGACGTGTACTGAAGTGTTCTGACCTTGACTGTTTGGGTTCCCTTCTGACTCAACTGGTAATTCTTGGTATCCTCAGGTTTGGGATTGCTGTTGATGAGACACCGACGGTCCGTTGGTGGGGGCTGAGGCTGACGTCTGTGATCTGGCCACCACAGTTGGTAGGTCCTTACGTAGGCGATTGTCTCGATGTGTCCGGCCGTCCACAAATGAAACATCCTGAAATCTTTTGGGGACAATCTCTGACATAGTGGTTCCCATTGCATTTATAGCACTTCACTGTTTTGGGCTGAGTGGCTGCGGGTGTTGACTGCTCTCCTTTTATCATCTGTTTCTTATTGGGGAATCCATGAGTGAGAGCTGAGGTCCTTTCTCTGATCTGGGTGGAAGTCTGTATCCATGTCTGTTGAAGTTTTCTCTTTCTCTTCTTTATTCTTTCCAAATCATTCCGGGCTTCTTCGATTGTTATCCATTTGTCCATTACAGCTGACAGGTCCTTGATAGCTAAGGTGTGGAATTTCAAGCTTTTCTGTAATCCTTCCAAGAATTCTCTCATCTCTCTAGCTTGAATGTCCATCTCTACGGAAATGTCACTGGCAAAGTAGTCGGATTCGTGCAGACATCCCATTACTGCACTTTCCTTTTGTTGGTCCTGATTTCCTTTGGTGTGTCCTTGAAGTCTGTCAACTAACCGTTCCAAAATTCCTTCTAATAACTGCGTGTGGTGCCTTTCTGCTTGTTGTCTGTTTCTTTCCACTATGGCCAGTATTTGTGCTAGGTGGACTGGGTGGTTTCCTGACTCTTCATTACCGCTCGAACTGTCATGCAAGAACTCTGATCCAAAATCTGCCATGGTCTCAATCTGACTTTCTCTTTTCGGTCTGCAGCAGGGTTTTGGGGTAAAGCAGAAGGTAAGTAAGATTTAGAACATGAGGTGCGGAGAGACTGAGTAGGTGAGAAGCAAGATGAAAGGAGAAGAATTAGTGGAATTTGGCCGGAAGGTATAAGGATACTTAATACAAACAATTTACAGAGGGATAGAAAACATAGCTTTTATACATAGACTGTTTTACAATACCGTCATAAGGTATCCAAAACAACCTATTTTACACTACCAAAAGACCTACAGGAAAAGGGCACAACTTCTACGACTAACGATCTAACTCATCGCCGACGACATCACCTCCAAGTCTTTGGCGAAGATCGACGAGGATTTTGAAATTCAGACGGGCATTTAAACTTTTTAAAACAAAACCGAGAGGAATAAAAACTCTAAAGAAGATAAGGTAGCAGGGGAAGGACGAGAAGCAATAATACTTATATTTTCGCAATTCATTTTGTTTGTAAGCTGGAAATAATTTTGTAAAACTTTCCTATACCAACCTAAGGTCTTAATCTATGGTCAAGCCAAGGCTCTGATACCACTTGTGACGGACCGCCTTTTAGGGCAAGTCATGAAAACTCACTTGATTACTCAGAAGACTAATCGTTGGAAAACAAGAGTACAATTGCCGTGCAAAAGCAAATCCAACTCTTTTTATTCAATATAGGGCCTAACGGCCAGGCGGTAGGCCGGGGTGGCTCGACTTCGGCGGCGGGACCACCGCGCAGGAGGGAGGAGCTGGCAGCGGGCCATGGCGGCGAGGCCGGGCTAGGGTTTCGGCGGGGCCAAGCGCTGGCCAAGCATGGGGACGGGACGGCGAGGGAGAGGGGAGCCCACCCGGCGGAGAGAGGCGAGGTGAGCGAGGCTGACGGCGGGGCCCACCCGACAGAGGCGGGCAGGGGAGGGTTAGGGTTTTCCACGGCGGGACTCATTGGCGGGCGGCCTGGGCTGCGGCCGGAGCGAGGAGGAGGAGAGGGCGGGACTCACCGAGAGGCGGGAGCGGCGAGGAGCAAGCGGGGCTCGCGGCCTTTATAGCCGCGCGGCGAGGAGAGAGCGGGGCTCGAGGCGAGCTTCGGCGGCGGCGAGGCGGCGTCTGGCGCTGGCGCGAGGCGGCGGTCAGCCTTGGCCGGCGACGGCGCTGAGCCCCGTCGGCGATCGGCGCAGACGGCCAGCGGCGGCAGCTGGGAGGCGAGGGCGAGCGCAGCGCTGCCAGCGGCGCGAGGCGGAGGCGGCGGTGCCGGACGGCGGTCCGGCTGCCAGTCAGTCGGGCCAGGGAGGCGCACGGGCCGAAGGCCAACGGGCCGGAGAAACGAAGAATTGGGCAGGAAGCCCAAAAGGAATTGGCCCAAAACCAAAGAACGAAAACCAAATTCAAATAGAACGCAAGTTCAAATTTCCAATTCAAAACTTGAACTCGAAATTCGAACAAACTCCAAATAAATTCATTTTGAATTTTTGGGTTGTTTCATAGCTGGCGCTGCTTCTTCCTGTCACCTGTAAGAGATGAGATTGATGTGCCAGATCGATGCGCTATCATGTCATGGACACGACATTCGGATGCAGACATTGAGTTTGAAAGAATCAAGGAAGTGATCCGTGAGCAGCAGAGCAGGATGCTGCTCAATGCCATTCGCTGGTTATACGCACGCAGACCCATGTGCTATCAAGATACGGAAGTGTACTAGAATGGACACAGAGATACCAATATACCACACACATACACTATAGCCCTGCATGGAAGATTTATGCCTGATCAACATCCATGTAGACGTAGATCCCTGAATACCGATCAAAAATAGTCCTCCCAAATAAGACTTTTTAGTTTAGTTTTTTCCGAGGAAAAGAAGAGATATTTGTGTTTATGAGCGTATTTAAGTTAGCATGCCCTTCGAGTAAACAACCATTCATATTGTTTATCTTGTCCCTTGCACTGGCCACCATTTATATTGTTATTTTGCCCCCCCCCCCCCTAATAAACTATTATTTAGGCTGAGTAACAAGTATGTGATTTGTTTTTAGAAATCTTTATTTATATTGTGATGTTATTGTAAATTATTCTCGATCTTATATTATTATACGATATCAACACGTGTATTAATTGATGATATATCTTGTGAATCATGGATCCGAGACATCAAATAAAAATGTGGACACGTGTTGAAGAACATGATGTTGGCTTAACCCACTTTAAGACACTACATGATGTTGGCTTGTCCCACTTTAAGACATTGATGGTATTGTTTTATTCTTGAGTGTCACTAGTTGGATGGAGGTAACTTTCAGATTTACTATTTTCATTATGTTAATTGTTGCCTAGGTGCTATTTCATAATTGGTAGCCATAAAAGATAACTTTCAGATGTACTATAAAACATACAAATGAATGTGAGTGGTTTAGATGGAATTTTCCACTGTTCTATAATGGGAGAGATATCTCTAGCCCCTGAATGTGGTTCGACGAGGAAAGTGAAAAGTCAGGTCACTAAAAATTGTGTACTCTGTCGGAACCCAAAAAAACACTTTCGAAATCCTCTGTGTTATGTACTAGTCCAGGAAAAGCTAGTACACACAACAAAGATGATAACACAATATATCCATCACATTTCATTAATAATAATCAAAGTTTACATCAAAGGTGGTGCGCAGGCCAAATAAAAGATTACAACGGAAGCAGAATAAAATCAGTAGTAGAGCCCAATAGAATTGCCGCATGCAATCAACTAGGGCAGTGGCCTAGTTATCTTGGTCCTCACCATCGTAGGTATACTTCTTAAAAATAACAATAAAGTAAGGGCGAGTACTGAAAGTACTAGCATGTTACACATGAAATGCATTTTAATGTAGAGCTGACAAAGGAAAGCTATATGATTGAATTTTACACAATGCAAGTTTTTCAGTATTCTAAGTAATTTTTCAAATGCCTATTTTTACATAGGAAATATTTTCTTTTACAAACCTTTTTAACACAGGAATCCATCCTGGAGCTAACCCAACTTTCCCACAATGGGAATCAATCCACATGAAATTCATTCTTCTGAACTTATTTTTGAAAACATCAAAATCTAATCAGTGAAAGACTTGCTCAGCATACCCATGACCGCGGGTGTGGCTAATCGATTAGTTTTAACTCTGCAGAAGTTGTACAACTTTACCCACAAGGCATGCTTTTTCCTTTTTGCCAAAAATACACTTCCTTAGGTATGTGGCAAAGAAAATCATTACAATGCGCCATCCTAAAGCAGTCGTGCCTTGCTAAGGTTCCACTGCTGATGGGTTAGAAAACAAATTTCAGAAGTGCCCAGTTGCGCACTAGAAACCACCAATGACACGACCACCAATGGAACATTGCAAATTAATTAGCCATGTCTGTGCCATACCATACTTATGGTAGCACAATCGTGTTTTATATTCATTAATTAGCTCACACACCAGTCCTTAACTGACAAGACGAGCTTTCAATTAACCTCCAACCACCAGTCCAATCGTTCTTGCTCAGTTTAAATCCACATTTTCATTTGTATCATAACTTTTCATATCATCCAAAGCACACTTTCACTTTAAAAGATTTTATTTGGCACAAAATTCCCAAAAAATTCAAATTTTGGTTCTAAGCAAGTATAAGTATTTCTTTAAATATTTTGATTATCCTCACATAGGGTTCAAAAACTCGTTGATTTTCGTCCTTTTTTGCGATTTTCACCCGTATCGACAGGGTACGATATTCAAAACCGGTCAATAAATCGGTACAATTAAAAAAAATCAAAAAATAAAAAATGTCGAGAAATTTTTATGCGATGTAAACAAGTGGAAAATCATCGGAAAATCGCTCAAAAATCGATAACCCTAAAATTCCAAATGCTCGCTCGATTTTTCATTTTTTTTTTGAAATTTTTCACCACTGAATTCAATTTTTTTACTTCGGCATTCGTGCGATTTCTAGCCATTTTGAGCGATTTTTGACGATTTTCGGTGCTGAGCTAGTGGCGATTTTTGGGTCGAAATCGATTTTGTAAACCCTGTCCTCACATATCCGAAAGTATATTATTAAGGTTACAATGGCATAATGGAGTCAAATTATAAGTGTGGTTCATAATCAAATAGGGTATAACTATTCATTTTTAAACTGGGTTTAAACTATTTTTGGTACAATTTATGCATGCAATTACATTTAAAACAAATTACAATTTAAAAACTGGGATCCAATATGGTCTAGACGTGCAACTTGGCTGGATCAAAGTAATGATGATATGAAACAACAATCGCAAACACTTCCAGCTCTCCGAAATCTATACGTTGAAAATCAATCAAATTTAAATAAATCCAAATAAATTTAAATAAAATACAAACTAGTATAAATAGATAGAGTATAATTTTGTCGACAATTGGGAAGCAGGTCCCTGTCGAGCTTACTTGTTGAATGAGGGATCAACACGGTTCCCTTTTTCGATGAAGGGGTTACGTCCAAAGAATGCTCAATGATCTCCGAATACTCGAAAAGTGGACACAAATGTTTATACTGGTTCGGGCCTCTCACTGAGAAGATAATAACCCTACTCCAGTGATGTTGGTATTGCTGATTGCTTCAAAATGTGTTCATGCGTGTCTAATCTTTGTGTGAACCTTTTTCTGGAGACCCCGCCTGACTAGATCCGACCCCCCCTTTCCATATATACAGGAGGTATTTATAACATACAAAATATCTAACATAATTACAGCTGAATAACGGGCACTTGACTGCATCTACTGCGGTTGTAACCGAAGCCTTGATTTACACCATGTTTCCGTCGTGAGCATAACGGCACCAGATCGTGGCATGATTAGCGCTACTTGGACGTTACGGCCGAAGACGACATTCTGACCATACCTCTCGCAGGCGAGCTTGGGCCAAGCGCGCTTGGTCATAGCCGAGCATGGATGCTCGAGGCTGAGTGACGAGCCTAGTCCGATCGAGCAGACTAGCTTGCCAGATCATGCGAGGGTCTTCCTCGGGGACATCATCTGAGGGTATGCATGGTCGCTCAAAAACCGGCTGCCGGGGTACTATATACTTAAAGCAGTTATCCAATCCCCGACAGCTAGCCCCTGAGGCTCGAGTGAAAAACTACTTGGCGAGGCCTTCCCCTTGAGCCTATAGACTCAATGGAGGGATTGGAATCTTGCAGCAAATAGGGTTGGAAAATAAACTCGTGGCTCGGCTTGGGCTCGCCCGAGCCTGGCTCGTAGCTCGGACCGAGCTTGAGCCGAGCCTATTTTTCAGGCTCACAAAAACACCGAGCCGGCGGCTCAGCCCATGCAGGAAATTTAGTATGACTAATGACTTATATTTTTAGGAAAAAGATGATAAAGATGATGTTGAGACAATTCCATTTCCTACAAGTGTGATAGAGAGCAACTAAGCAACTACTATTATTTAGTAGTAACTAGTAAGTTAATATTATTCACTGCAAATACATGAATTATTGTATAAATGTTTAATTTTCTGATAAAATGTCCTGACTCGACGAGCCAACGAGCCGGCTCGCGAGCCGACCTTAAGCCGAGCTGAGCCGGTTTTTTGGGCTCGCCTCAGGACCGAGCCGAGCTTGGTTCGGCTCGCCACTAGACTGAGCCGCATCGAGTCGGGCTTGGCTCAATTCGTTTCCAACCCTAGCAGCAGAACACCACTGCAGCATCCGAGCATATCGCGCCAGTAAACGAGTATGGTTGGGAGAAAACGAGCATACAACTCGGCCCCCGACCAAGGGAAGCCCAAGTAAGAGAATACAAAATGTTGCCCCGACCAAGGGAAGCCCAGGCCGAAGGAAGGGGATCGGGTTTGTAAATAGTAACCAAAAGATTAATTTCTGAAAGCCTTTAATTTTTCTATTGAAAATTCAAAGAAATACCACATTAAATTCGAAAAAATAGCAAAAAAATTCATAAATTAAGGAATTTTATGAGCTAACGGGTTTAGCAATTAAAGCTTGAATAAATAATGTGTTATAGTTAGTTTTTTTACAGTAACTATTTTTTATTTTTGAAAAATATTAAATAAAGTTCAAAATTTTGGGGGAAATTAAAAGTAATTCTCAGAGGCATTTTAACTTAATAAAATTATTGCAGACTTAAATTTATTTTTATTTTTACATATAAGTTAATTTTTAATTTCTAAAAATGGGAAAATTCTTTTAAAAATTCAAAACATTTAGGGAAAACATTAAAAAATTGAAATAATCATTAGAAAATTTTGAAAATTAAATTATTTTATAAAAATTCATATAATCAAATAAAATAATATTTTTAATTTCAAATATTTATTTTATTACCTTTATTTGAAAAACAAAAATTTTTAGGATGTTACATACTCCCTTTGTTATTTTCTTACAAGGAGCCACACATTTCAGTATTCAACATTTGTAATGTCTTGTTAACAATTAGTCCAACGATACGTGCATACAAAAGTAGGGTTATGGATCACAATCTTTTATTTATTTCGTGGATTTGAAATCATGCGATTTGCATAATACCACTATGCTTAGAATTAAAGTATGTTTAACTGCATTTAGAGTTTTGGCTAAGGGACTTAATACAATCCTCGCGATGCGCGAACAAGGAGGATAGGAGTAGGGGTGAAAACGGAACGGAAAGTTTCCGACCGTTCCGAAGAAAAACGGAAACGGAAGGTCATTTTCGGAAACGGAATCGGAAACGGAATTTTTTTTTCGGAAACGGAAACGAAAACGGGAGAGCTAGTTCCGACGGAAACGGAAACGGAACGGAAATTCCGTGAACAGTAAACCGGAAATTCCGAATGAGGCCCGGCCCAATACAACAAGAAGTAAGGCATAACCGCATAAGGGCCTAAGGCCTAAGGGCAATATGGCCATCCTCATTCGCTGGTCAACCCTAGCAGGAAGCAGCCACACGCCCACACCACACAGGCGGCGGCGCCCTCCAGATCTCCAACTCCTCCATGGCTCCCCCACCTGGCCGGCAGCCGCCCCCAACCGCACCACCCCTGACGTCCTCGCCAGCCCGCCGAGGCGCTCCCGACCGCGCCGCCCTCGACCTCCTCGCCAGGCCGGTCGCGGCGCCCCTGACAGCGCCGCCCCGATCTCCTCGTCAGGCTCACCGCGCCGCCTCCCGACATCGTTGCCAGCCGCAAGGCCCTCCACGCCTCCCCCGACCGCGAGCTGATAATATGGGAGATGATTTGAGTCGGTTTGGGTGGCTTGCTCAGCAACAGGAGGGTTTTTTATGCCTGTACATTAAAGTTTTTTGCTGCTTTATCCTGGTTGAAATGACATAGCAATAGCTGATCTGCTCATTGTTTTACTGGAAATTGCATGTGGAAGTTTACAAATCATTGGTTACACGTGGTAATAATTTTGTAGTCGTAACTTGCTCTGGACCTTGGAGATAATAATATCTGAATATTTTTTAGCTACTTACTATCGTTCCAATTATTTTTACTTGCACTGACGAGCCAATTGACTTATACATACATAGTTCTCCGTCCCAACACAAAAAGTTATAAGCATAGCTTGCAATGTCCAGCAATTTTGAGTACTCAGTGATCTATACCATTGCCTATATCCTTGGTTGTTTTTGGTGAGAGATGTGGCTTGTTGATCGATTGTCATATTTATGATTGAATTTTTATCTTATGAGTTATGACTGTCTATAAAAAAATAGCGCATCTGTGCTATATTTTTGAAAGGTATTATTAGTAATCTCTTGGTCTTGAAGGAAAAAGGCTTGTCAAGTAGCTCTATAGGAGGTGTATTTAGAACAATCATACAACGTGATGGATATGCTGGGCTCATGAGGGGATGGAAGCCAAGAATGCTGTTCCACGCACCTGTTGGGATCATTATTCAAGGGACATTATTATACTACGATGTGTTTGTTGATTTTGAGGTAAACAATGTTTGCATGCCCTTATTCATACAATGCTCAATGTTGGCTAATATTATTAAGATGTTGAGTGTAACTACAATACCATTTAAAAAAGTTGGTATGTTTGAAACTTTGGATAGATAATGTACTATGTACTAGTGTACTACGTCCTTATGGAATTTCCTGTTTTCATTTTCGTTTCCGCTCCGTTCCGTTCCGCTTCCGTTTCCGACACTATCCGTTTCCGGGGTTTCCGATTTCGTTTCCGTTACCGGTAAAAAATATGGAAACGGAAATGGAACAGCTATTTACCGACCGTTTTCACCCCTAGATAGGAGGGGTTACAGGTCGCCGGTCAACATGCCAAGGCAGGGGGTGCCTGTTAGAGCGGGGATCAGAGTTCAAAAAATTGACAAAAAGTGCTTGATTTTTGCCCATATTTATGCGGTCTTGCTTCTAAAACCGCTCGATAACCAGTTTAATTCAAGAAAATTAAATTTTAAAACATTTAAAATTTTGTTTTTTTTTGTTGAATATTTTGATTTTGAAACTCTACTATTTTTGGCTCGATATTTTTTATTTTGGAATGTCAAATTTTGAGCAATTTTGATATTGTTAACCCTAGCGGTGATACCGGGATTACTTACTGATAATTCAGATCCCTTATTTCGGGAAAAAAAATTCTATGGCACCTAGTGTTACATCGTTTTCCTTGTAAAAATTAGACACATGATAAACACAGATGTTAAAGTAGATAAATATTCTTTTCTCTTTCCATATATATATATATATATATATATATATATATATATATATATATATATATATATATATATATATATATATATATATATATATATAGAGGATGGCTAGAGTGCTATCGATAGCACAGATCCTCCGTGCTATAGCGTTGTGTTTGCAAAATTCGAAGACGAAACTATTGATCCAAACCGTGCATTCTGTTCATCTCATTGAAATCTTACTACCCACCAAATTTTATATTTTTTGAAAATTTTCTCATATTTATTTTGTATTTTTAAAAACCAGCTTCGTTGGACGCCCCACAACTAATTAGATCGTGGATTTTGAAAAATACAAAATAAATAGGAGAAAAATTTTCTCATATTTATTTTGTATTTTTCACATTGTATCAACAGGAGTACAGAACCATTTTCATATATATATATATATATATATATATATATACTATTATAAAGCAGCAGTTGGTGGCAGTGGTGAGTTCTACCCACGTCATTAATTGCCCTACTTAATTGCCCTGCTTAATTGCCCTACGCAAAAAACGAAGCGTTGTTTTAATTAGCCAGCTTTCGCAAGAAACGAAGCGTTAAAGATAGATGTTTGATCTTGTGAAATATTTTTTTTATTTTTTAATCTTTATTTTTTGTTATCAATTTTGTTTTTCGT
The DNA here is from genome assembly GCA_036346355.1 of Rhipidocladum racemiflorum. Taxonomy (NCBI): domain Eukaryota; kingdom Viridiplantae; phylum Streptophyta; class Magnoliopsida; order Poales; family Poaceae; genus Rhipidocladum; species Rhipidocladum racemiflorum. The sequence continues at coordinate 26,788,334 of CM070572.1, forward strand.
AGCAACGCACGGGCATGTAACTAGTATATATATATATATATATATATATATATATATATATGATATATATATATATATATATATATATATATATCATGTCTTTATTTCCGATATCGTGCTTAAGCAGGTGGTTGGGCAAGCCAGAAGTCCCTTCCTCGCGATGGGCCTGAGCAACTTCCATTGTCGGCTTTTGTTTCCCTCATCTCGTAGAGTTGCTGAGGTCGTTCTTGCAGCCCACTCTATTTTCATCATGGGCCAGCGCCGCCGACTATTCCCGTCCTTTCCCAAGGCCCGAAACCGAACGCATGGTGGATTGAATTGGTGATGGGCGTCCGACTGAATTTCTCGCGCGTGCTCCGGTTGTTATTATTTCTACCCCGTTTGGCGTTCCTAACGCGATGTTTTGCCTGGCTGCTTCTCTCTCTCTCTCTCTCTCTCTCTCTCTCTCTCTCTCTCTCTCTCTCAACCAAGTCAAATGTAGAGAGATACTAAAACATCAAACATGTAACATAAAATACAAAAAGGAACAACCCATAGCATTTCCTGTTAAATATATAGGTATTATTTTAATTTCATGTTTGAATATGAAACACAATTCCAAAATAATCAAACACAACAGGCTAGACAAAAGATACTACATATCTTTTAAAAAGTAGATCTAGAAATGATGTGTACGAGATAAACAGAGGGAAAATAGAAGAATTCTTACGATGGACTTGATGATTTAAAAAGATGCAACAAGATAGCGGCCGTAGTAGAGGAAGTAGTCGATGCAGAGAAAGCTCGAGCGGTCGCGCAGTTGCGTTGCCCAGAAACCTTATTGCCGCCCTCGTGCAGGTTCTCGCTGCGGCAACGGTTCGGAGATCCCGCTCTCCTTGCCTCACTGTGCACGCCGAGAGGAAGGTCGGTGAAGAACGAGCGCAGCACGAAGACGCAACACAGATCAGTGAATGAACACGAGTGCCAAAGGAAAAACTCATTTCAGTCTGGACGTCTCCAGATTTTATAGCCTCGCACCAGTAACAGTCAATAATTGATCATTACAACACCATTAAACGCTAGTAAACTGCAGGTCCATTAAAAACTGACGCTATTATCATGTGCAATGAATACGAGGTCAGGTGCATGACATTATCATGTGCAATGAATTAATTTGGATCGGCGGAGAGGGCTCCACCGTATTGGACCCGTGTTGGCTCGCTCGTCGATCCGTTCCAACAAACCGGGAGGACCATCTACTCACCTTCTATGCCCGTACTAGCTAGTACACGTGTGCCACCTGGTACAATGTACTGTGCTAGCTAGTAGCGCTAGTGCTACTCGATCTAATCGTAGCTAGCTAGTCTGCACGATACAACATATGTACTTGGTTGGCCTCTTTCAATGGAGACAAATTTGCAGGGCACGAGCGTCCGACACGTTGCCATGCTGAACAGTATAAGTCCCAACCTACTAGGGTTCGGTTTGTATCCGTTTCTGGATTAGAAAGAAACTGTTTCTGATTATGTAGAATCAGGCCGAGTCGGCTATGACTTTCAGGTTTTGGACTGGACCGGTAAGAATAAGTGAGAATCAGGTTCTAACCGGATTCTGATTCTATATAGAGGGCATATTCTAATTCTCAGAGAAGCTGTCCAGAATCCTCCCATTCAGCAATTAATCTCTCTTTTTTTAAACAGAAGCTGAAAACGAACGAGGCCTAGCTAGATCCTCGCTCGCTTTAGCGAGCCACGTAAGTCGTACTAGAAACGTGGGCACGGTGTATTCCGTGCCAGTCGTCACTTGACCGATGGGAAAAATTCACGTGTGTTTTCTTTTTTTAGAGTTTTTTTTCTTAAAGAGGGATTCAGATGTAATTTATTGAATTTTTGTGGAGCTTTTTCAATAACATAATCTCGCGAGAATTTTTTTTTGTTTTTTCGAAAAAAATAGGGAGGGAAAAGCATTTTTTTTGGGCCTTTTCAAGTAGAATTGAAACTAAAAAGGATTTTGATATAATTTTCGAAGGTTATTATCGGAAAAAAATTAGATCGAGATGTATTTTTTGAATTTTCGGAGGACCTATACGCAAAAAGAATCTTTTCGCAAAAACAAAGGACTTGTATGCAATTTCGTGAACTTCCTAGGGCTTTTTAGCAAAAATTTAAACCCCACGCACTAGCTTGAGTGGCCTTGCCACGCGTCAGGCGGGGAAAATACGTGTTGAGCGACGCGCGTGAGTGGAGAGCGGACTCCAACCCGCGTTGCAAGCACGCGAGCGAGTGCTCTCACCGCTGCGCCACATGGCCCTTGTGACAGAGAGAAGAGCGGAGGAATTCCTTTTAAGCCTAGCATCCGAGTGAAGCGATCTTGGTTGTTCGAAGATGTGATCGGATGGCTCGCGTGCGGGCGTCGACATGGCTCGTTGTGGAGGCCAAAATCCGACGGAGTTTAATATGTAGTATGTAGCTAGCCCGGTCTCACATGCTGCTGCTGCATTTTGAACTAACACTAGTCTACTTCTCGGCTTGTGAAACACTAGCCAGGGTCGGCGTACGCTTACGCTGTGCCATATGAAATTTGGTTCAATGGTTATTACTAAAAAAAGATATAAGGATCTAAACATAATTTTGGTTTTTATCGGTTTTTTTTTCAAAATATGCTAGCTAGGAGCCATCGGCGAGTTTGCGGCACCGCGTGTTCTCTTTGTACATGCGAAATTTTGTCCGACGGTTACCTCTGAAAAAAGTATGAGGACCTAAACATAATTTTAGTTTTTCTTAAGGATTTTTTTTCAACAATGTGATATCTAGGAGTCGTTGGCGAATTTGCAGGGGGAACTCAACATAATTTTAGTTTTCTCGTTTTTTTTAATAGGCTGCTAGGAGTCGTCGGCGAATTTGCGGAACCGCAGGTTTCTTTTTGTGTAATTTTGGTTTTTTCTTTCTTTCTTTCTTTTTTTTTAAAAAATGGTCTGCTAAGAGTCGGCGGCGAATTTGCGAAACCATGAGATCTTTTTTTGGAAAAAAAAACTGTGGCGAGACCTAAACATACTTTTTTTTTGGATCATTTCGAATTTGTAGAACTACGAGTCTTTTTTACAAAAAGCTGATGAAGGACCTAAATGCAAATTCAATTTTTTTTTTTGCAAAAACAGGTTGAGAACACGTTGGCAAAATTTACGAAATCACGTAGTCTTTTTTTGCAAAAGGGCCGATGAAAGGACCTAAACGCAATTTTAATTTTTCAAAGGACCTTTCCGCGAAGTGGCTAACGTGGCATCGGTTGCTCCAATCTCTCCCACTATAATACAAGTGTGTGTATATATATAACCATCTTCGTACCTAGAAATACATACTTCCACCTCTAGTATACTACTTAAACCAAATTGGCTACTTCAGCTGTGTGGATGCAGTGTAGCTCCGGCCAGCGAATGTCACGTACGTTCGAAATATATGGAGTAAGGACGCATTTGGTAGAAATTTGGGCTTCTAAGACCCTGAAAGAAATGACTGGACACACAAAGACTCCTAGTTCGAACACTCCTAGTTCCTTTTAATTTATGCATAAATGTCTAAATAATATGTACACATTCTGGATAGTCAAAATCACGACAATTCTGCACACTGATAGTTTCGTACATATTTGAATTTGAACCCTGTCATATAATAACAATTAGGGATAATTTTAATATAAAAAAGTATAGACATCGAAATTCAAGAGCTTAAACGTAGAGAATTATGATGTATCGTATTTCTCTCTCTTAATCCCATGAGATCCACACATCAGTCATCGCACTAGCCCAAAAGAAACATCAGAAAGAAACTCTGATGCAGTGCAAAGTGATCATTACAACAAAGAACTATTTTTTTAAAAGAAGAAGAAGAGAAGAACTAGCAGGTCTCACTTGCAAGCGCTGCACCATAAAAAACACACGAGGAATGACAAGCTTCTCATGCTTTCAGAAAAGCTCGGACCACAGATACAGATGAATTCGAGTTTTCTCACTATTCTACGGTATCCAAAGACCCAAGAGTAGAAGAGAGCAATAAGAAGTCAAAGCAAATGGCTATCCTCTTGGTTGACAAAATAATTCAACATACTGACCAATTAATGAGCAATTAATAGAAAGAATTGCATCGGATATCCGACAACAAAATTTTCGCGCTAGTAACTACCATAAAGCATAATCATCCAAAATACAGTAATATTCTTGTCCGGTTGAACTTCAAGCAAACAAGTAGTAGCAAACATGGTTCAAAATCTCACCGAAAGATCGGTTATCTCGGCCAAAATTTCGTTCTCAGGTCGGAACAAAGATCCTAAATATCGGCCGAATAAAAATTTTTAAAAAAAATCAAAATGCTACATGAACTTTAAAATTTTGGCGAGATCTCGGTGATTTCGGCTGAAATCTCGGATATTTTGACTGGATTTCAATTTTTGTGCGCCGGATTTGATTGTGTTTGGGATCAAGACTATCCACACAAAAATTTTAAATTTTTTTGACGTGTTTTGACCCTTTTTAAAAAGTTGATCGAGATCTCGGTAATTTCTACCGAAATCTCGGAAATTCCGGTTGAAAAATGACCGGATTTAAAATTTAGTTTTCGAATTTTATTCGAATTCTATCTGAAATTCTAAGATTTCGTCGAAATTTCAGATTCCGGTCAACTCCAAGATATACACCGAAAACGAAATTTAAACACACTACCATACATTCTAGTCACCGACTGGTTCACGTACAAACACACTACCATATATCAAAGAGTTCCAGATCTAACCAAACCGGGGCTAAATCCAACTTATTTCCCTGCACATTTTGTACCAGACGGAGGTGGGAGGACTTGTACTCATACAACGGTGAGCTAAACCTTTTGCACTAGACGACGGAGGCGGGAGGGCAACTGTCCTGTCCGAATCAGGACGAGTCATCGCGCGCGGTGGCCATGCCCATTCATGCATTCATGTCGTGCGCCCGCGCGATGGGACGTGCCACTGCGCGTGCAGCTTGTGGACAGGACACGTATCCATGCTTAAAAAACCAAAAAGACTCGCCAGGACAGGACACTGCCTAATTAGGAGTCTAAGGTGTACCCTCGAATTAAGGTAGCTGCTTTAATTCGTTTGGACAAAACCATGATAACTTGGCCGGGGCATCTGATGGATACACAGTAGAAATAAAATCATCTGTGTATTCTGTACTAATCTAAAAAGTGCTAGTACATACAGTAGAAATAAAATCATAGCATATCCAGCTTTCTTTATTAATAATAAATACTCATAATTACAAATGAAATGGCACACAGGCCAACAAATAAATAAACGACTAAATAAAAGCAGCGAAACTGAAGAACAGTAGATAGAGCCCAATTAATTTGCCACATGCAATTGACTGGGGACACGGCCTAGTCCAACTGGTCCTCACCATCGTGGCACTCCTCCTCTGAAGTAATAGATTAAACAAGGGTGAGTACAGCGTACTCAGCAAATCACACCGAAAAATGCAATATAATGTACGGGCAACAAATGAAGGATATATGGTTCATTTAAGCACAAAACAACAGTTTGCTAATTGTTCTAACTTATTTTTAAGTGGCATAATTTATAAGGAAACTCAAATCTAAACATTTTTCTTTTTCTTTACTGAGGAATCGCTCCTGAAACTTTTCAAGTTTTACCTCTGATGGACTCTCTCTATCCCAACTTCATTTTTGTAAACCAAATTCCAATTGAGAATGGCTTGCTTGGCATGCACATAACCGTGGGCGCGATTAATCGATTAGTTTTACACTCTGTAGAGGTTGCACAACTTTACCCACAAGACATGATTGTCCCTTTGCGTCAGCACACTTCCTTTGGTGTGCGACAGAATAAATCATGAAAAGGCCCCTATATCAACCCATCCATGTAGTCATGCCTGCTTAGGTTTCACCGCTGAAAGAATCCCTCTATTTAGAAGCCCCCTCTTGCGCCAAAATGGCAGATTTACGCTTTCACCGCACCACTACTTCCAAATGGCATGACTGTCCATGCTATGATTTAATACGGCTAGCCAGGTCTGTCCCATTTCAGACTTGTGGTAGTACGGTTACGCTTTATATTCAGCGAAACTCAGACCGGTCCTTAATTGACTAGGTGAGACTTTTCACAACCCAAAATGACAACCAAACTACCACCCAACCATTTCTCGCCCGGTCTAAATCATATTTTTATTTTAACCATTCCAACAGTAATAACATCATGATATCCATTTTAACAGGACATTATTTTGGCACAAATCCCTCAAAACTTCCTAAGTTTAGTTCTAAGCATGTCTAAGCAATGTCTAATTATTATCGTATCATAGTTCATATTTTTCTTAAGGTTACAAGGGCATCGGAACTCAATTTCAAAGGTAGCATACCAATAATGGGCATAACTAGCATTTAAAACTGGGCCAGGAAATAACATTTACAATATATAGGCATGCAATAATTTAAAATTCAACATACAAGTTTACAAACTGGAGCAACATGATAAAGGTGGTGTGACTTGCCTGATTTGACGAGTTGCTGCTCGAAATCGTCGCACGGATACTCTTCGCACTCTCCGAAATCTACACGCGTAAAGCAACTAAATTCAAATAAAATACTAAACTAGCACCAAACTAAAATTTAAGATTTTAGATGTATTTAGGAATAAAAACGGAGCCAAACAGAGTTCGAACGGGCGAAAACGGGCTCCCTGAAGTTTAAAAACAAAAGAAAAGGAAAAAAAATGAGTTTTCTGGATTTTTGAAATTATTTTTATAAAGAAAATCTGGTTTATTGCGCATGCTAACGTCAGCGTCGAATTTTCGGATTTTGAATTATAAAAAAATAAAAATAAAAATTGACAAGTGGGACCCGCTCGGGTGGACGCGCACCCGGTGCACGCACGCAACACGCGCAGGGTGCAAGGCCGGGGCGACAAGCCATCGGTCGAGGGGGTGGGGGAGGGCGGCGCGCGCAATGGCGGTGGCGCCCAGGGCGAAGCCAGCGGCGAGGTCGGCGGGGCCGGAGAGGAGGGAGAAGGCGACGGGGAAGGTCGGCGACGGGGCAGCTGGCTCGAGCAACGGTGCCGGAGAGGAGGAAGAAGGTGGCGGGGTGGCCGGAAGAGAGATGAGAGCGGAGATAGAGAGAGAAAGAGAGAGGGAGGAGAAAGTGCGGGGGAAAGAGGGCGTCGGGGGGGTATTTATTGGGTGGGGGGCGGTCGGCGGTGCAACGACGTGCGCAAATCGCGGCGGCCGATGGCGAAAATGGCGGCGGCAGTTGCAGGATAGAGGCAGCGAGGAAGAGATAAGGCACGGGGTGGGGCGGCGTATGCCGCATGCGGGAAGGGCGGGGCGCAGGCGGCGAGGGCAAGGCGCGGCGGCGGCGTTATCGGCGCTGGGAGAGGAGAGAGAGAGAGCGGGAGGAGGAAGATGAAGTTTTTTTTAAATCCTGGGTGTTACAACAACTCATCTCTTTTCCAGCTCCCCTCTCTCTCTTTTGTAAATCTAGGTCTTTTCCTTTATCATTTTGCAGATCTAGCCTCCTCCTTACTGCGACAGTCATTTTCCATTCCCGAGGAGGGCGGCAACCCGTTTCCTGCTCTCCCTGTCTGCGGTAGCCGCCTCTTGCGCTTCCTGGCTGCCTCCACTCTACCTGGCCGCATGCCACGCTCCCACACCGAGGGAGCCCGGCTCACGGCCACGGCAACCCTGCTGCCGCGGTGAGGAGGGGGCCATATCTACAAAATAAAAATAAAAATAAAGGCAGAGTGCTAAATTTGTAAAAAATAAGGGGAGATGAGCTAGAAAAGGGATGAACTCAAATCCATTCATCTATCATGGAGTAGTAGCAATGTGATTCCATCTCTCCTTTTGTGGTACCCACTACACCACTTAGTTTGCACGAATATATATCTATTTATAATTTGTACTGAGATTTTCTTGAATTTGATGTTGGAGTGGATTTTTTTTAACAAAAGGTATCGGTGTTTCGAGCACTGGCAATACGATTTATTTGGTTTAGGGGGTCGCGCGCTCCCTCTCCTCGAATGGTTAGACTCAGGGAGCCCAAGAAGTATACTGGTTCGGGCTGAACGTCCCTACTCCAGTTCGTGCGATGGATTCGTGTTGCTTTCGGGCACAATATTACAGGTGAGGGCTAAGGGCTTGCCTTGAGCGCCTCGTTGGAGATGGAGTGAAAGTAAGGCTATGTTCGTCCTCCTCTCCCTTAGGGGGCCCTGCCTCCCCTTATATCGTCGGAGGGGGCAAGTTACATGGGAGTCCTAAACGAGAAAAAAGAGTGGGACGTCCTGTGCCTGGGAGTCCTGGTATTCGGTGATTGATCGATGCCCACTTGTATTGCGCCGGGTTGGTAGACATGCCGGACGACAAGGCTCTCCTCTGTGACGGGGAGTGGCGTACCTACCCTCTGTGCATCTATCAGGCGCTGACGTAGCACTTTGACTCTAGCGTGGCCTCGGGAGGGAGCGCACTCTTCTGCTGTGCACGTCTGGGTGACGAGACCGGTGTCTTCACTTTTGTGGCCCTCTAGCTGCCTGGGGGAGGGGCCACCTACCCTCGCACGGTCGGCCTAAGTCGTCCCATCCATGGGGTAGGTGACCGACGGCTGGTGACAGCCCGGAGCTGGCACTCGGCGGAGGGCACCTCAATCGGGTTGGACGTTGCGGGGCGTCCGACCTGCTGGAGGGATCCTCCCAATCGCTTTCGATTGGGGCCAAATCGCACTTGGTGGCCTGCTTGGCGTTCGGCCATTGTCGGGCCTGGATCAGCCCACCTGACGTCCTGGGCCGCTGGGGATACCCATGGTATGTGTATTCGTCAAAAGGTTTGTGTGAGGAACCCATATGTGAAGTTTTGAACATGCATATAATGGTGTATCAAAAGAACTCCGATACTTGTAAAATTGTCATTTAACCTAGTATATGTGCCAAAATATTTTTAGAATTTCTAATTTAAGTGTGGCCTTACTAAAGAATTGTTGTGATAAGTCTAATAAGTGGCACCCCACTTTCTTTCCCCCTCAAAGACTATCTTGTCGCGACACTCGACGACATGCCCTTGTTCCCATATTCCCTTCCACTCAAACTCAAAATAGTTTATTTTTCAAATTTCTCACTAAGTTTTTTAATAAAAATTATTTTTTAACCAACGGATTATCTCATTTTATGTTTGAATTAACCCTTGTCACAACATTGCTGGCTCCATCTCTATGTTCAAAAACCTTCAGTGTTAATATATTTATTTATAGAAAAGTGCTTCTATGCTCTTCCAGAAGAAAATTGCACAAATTTAAAAGCACATGTGCTAGTTAAGGTCAAGGGTAGATTAGTCACTCAAGATTCTACATTGGACCTGTGGATCCGAAACCCAGCACGAGGGCCCTAACCCAACGTCTCAAACTCCCATGATCCCATTCAGTAATAACCACTGGCCTGGTGCCCAGCGAACCTGAGAATCGGAGCAATGGGGAAGCTACAACTCGATTCCTCGTTGCTTTCGATGAGCCAAGTTGTCCTCGTCCAACTACGAATAGTGACTTGTTTGGACAGGATGGTGACTTGGATCCCCGCATCACTGAGGAGGTCAGTGACCTGATGCAGCAACCTCCACAGTTCTTCATGTCCAGCAACTGTTTATGAACCGGAATAGTGACAGTGATGTCACCAACCTAAGACTAGGTTCTGATGCCAACTATGTTTCAATCGATTACTTGGACACATCACAAAGGAAGAAATTGGAGAACCCTAGCAGGCCAAATTGGATGTATTGACAGCAAAGGGTAGTTCTTATTTCTAACTGGAGGAGGTCTTCCACTCTTCCTACAGGATTATTCTGCTTCTTCGGTTCAGAGTTTTGCATACAACACGGTTGTTCTTAAAACAACCAAGGTTTTGGCTCTTGTGCCGGCTGCACCAAGTTGCCATGTCATCCCCCATAATTAGCAGTATGAGTTAATGTGCCTTGTTGGAAATTTCTTTACACTCAATTGCATCGGGCCTGTGATGCCCCCTGCAAGTTTTCCAATCCACTCAAATCTCATTTGTTCAGATCTCTTGGACATGAAGATGAAGAGATCGTGGATAAGTGCCTTTAGCTCACAACCTAAGAGCCCTCTCCTTTTCTCAGCCCTCTGCGATCACAAAAGTTCGATCACTCAAGAAAAGCTCTATCATCATTAGAGAAATATCGGAAGAAGAGTCCCAGCAATTGGAAAATGGTGGAAGTTTACTTTCTGATTTGCCAAAGAGCTTGCTAACCACCATGTCACCAAGGACTACAAAGAACGCAACCTCAATATCTACTCACTCGCTTCGTCGTAGCCCAAGGTTAAATGCAAAGTATGCTGGCTTCAAGTAGGATCATTCAATCCAGGGGAACGGGCTAAAAAGTAAACTTGAGCACATGATGCTAGCAAGCAAGATCTTTGAAGATTTTAGGAATGATCCGAGTATCAAATCCCTGGAAAATCTCTTGCTGCCTCAACTGCCAATCTAAGTAATGCAACACTGAGGAGTTACACTGTGTGGGATACTACCTTCAAAGGTAACCATGGAAAAGCTCCTCAAGGACCCCAAATATGGAGAAGGAAGCTTTAATTGAAGGGGGTGAACCAACCCGGAAGATGGGTTACTATTGTCCTTTTGTCGTGGAAATACTCTCCAAGCGCTTTTACTATTTCTTCTTCCTGACTTGCATCGGCATAAGGGGTTGTTTTCAACACTCTTCATTTGTTTTGTTTTGCATCTTCCTGTTGCAACCCCTTGTTTAGGTTGTGTTAAGAACTTTATCGCTCTCTCATTCTTGGTTTTAATAGTCATGGACCGTACCTTGCTTAATCATAAACCTCATGTCATCTCAATTTAGAAATTAGAATATCCTATGTTGGATCATTAGGGTGATGAATTCGTGTGAAAAGCTAAGGGCCATTAAGGAGAAGGTGGAGCAAATTAATTGTGTCATAGCTTGCTTGCAAGAGACCAGAAAAGTGGACTTCAATCACTTTGACCTTAAAAACATTCTGACCTACAGCTTTTGATCACCTTTGTCCCCTCGGTTGGTAATTCATGTGGTATTCTCACTGTTTGGAAATCTGCTTTCTTCGAGGGCATGGTTATTTATCACAACTTCTTCGCGATTACAATCAAATTCATTGCAAAAGAAAACAATGAAAAGGGGAATCTCTCAAATATCTACAGTCCTTGTGGTAACCCGAGAGGAACTGAATTTGTTGCCTAGCTCTCACAACTTCACATTCCTCAAAACTCTAACTAGATTTTCATGGGGGACTTCAACTTTATTTGTTCAATCCATAACATAAATAAACCAGACGAGAATTTATAGGACATTACTCTATTCAACACCCTCATAAGTGAATTAGGGCTCATTGAAGTTCCTCTAAAAGGTTGCAGTTATACTTGGAGCAATATGTAGGAGGGCCCGTTCCTTCAATAGCTTGATTGGGTTTTCACTTTCGTTGACTGGACTTATTCTTATCCTAATACAGTGGTTCAGGTCTTAGCTAAGACTATTTCTGACCATTTCCTTTGTCTCATTAGAGTCCAAACTAAAATTTCTAAAGCAAAGGTGTTCAGATTTGAAAACTTCTGCATCAAGCACCCGGGTTTCTTTCATCTAGTGCAGCAATCCTGGAATTCAATAATTCATTGCCAATATGTAGCAACTCAAATAAGTGCAAAATTCAAACAAAACTCAGAAGAGACGTCAAAATTTGGAGCAAACAAATCTCCAATCTTTCGAAAGTGATCAAAAACTGTAATGGACTCATCTCACTTTTGGATGCTTTGGAAGAAAGAAGAAACCTATATCGTCCATAGTGCAACCTCAGAAACATCATCAAAAACTAGCTTAACAGGTTGCTTCAATATAAACAACTCTATTGGAAGAAAAGAAGCACTATCAAATGGATGAAGCTGGGAGATGAAAACACTAAATTCTTTCACTCAGTGGCCACTGAAAGATACAGAAAGAACAAGATCGCTCATATTTATACTAGGGATGGAAACATGTTCTTAGGTCACCAGACAAAAGATGCAATCCTCTGGATGGATTTCAAACAAACAATGGATATCTCTAATGAAATCTCTATGGTTTTTAACTTAACACAACTAATTAATCAGGTAAATGATTTGGAATTTATGGGGACACCTTTCAACAAAGAAGAAATAGACAGGGTAATACTCATAATGCCAATTGACAAATCACCGGGACATGATGGTTTCAATGGGTTGTTTATCAAAAAATTGCAGGCACATGATAGCAGAAGACATCTACACGCTTTGCAAAGACTTTCGCTCAATGCAAAGTAATATCCAAAGTATAAATGCATCCTTTATTGCGTTGCACCTAGGGTTCACAAAATGCTAAAAATCGTGATTTTTGACCTTATCGAGCCGGCTCGACAGCTAAAAACATTCGATAAACTGGTCAAATTTAAAAAATTCAAAAAAAAACTTATGCGATAAAAAACCGCTAGGTTTTCGGTCAAAACAGACCTATTTTCTGTCAAAATCGTGTGGCAGCGCCGGGGGGATCAACACCCGATCATCCTCCGGACGATTTTTATTTTTTTTTTCCAAAAATTTTGAATTCGTAACCCTTTGGTTTCTCATAATTTTCTAGCAATTTTCGACTTGATGTTTTTTATTTTTGAATTTCATTTTTTCAGCGGTTTGTTGGTATCGATCTTGTTAACCGTAGTTACTCCCCAAGCAAGCAGCTCCGGAGACGGTCAATGATTATAGACCTATTTTCCTTCTCAACTCGAGCTTAAGAATAATCACTTAAATTCTTGCTAACAAGTTATAAGCTGTAATTCTTCGTCTCTTACATCAAAATCAATATGGCTTTTATCAAAACCAGAATAATTCATGACTACCTAGCTTGGGCCATTGAATATATTCATTAGTGTCACCAAAGTAAGAAGCAAATAGTCATCATTAAGTTGGATTTTGAAAAAGCTTTAGACACAATTGAACACTCAATTATCATTGATATGATGACTAAGAAGGGATTTCCACAAATTTGGATCAATTGGATTCAATTTATCCTATCTTTGGCACATACTTCCGTTCTATTAAATGGAGTACTAAGGAAATTTTTTTGTTGCAAAAGGGGGTTCATCAAGGTGACCCTTTATCCCCTCTACTTTTTGTGCTAACAATGGATCTCTTACAATCAATTATAAATAAGGCAGCCCAACAAGGACTGATCAGGTCCCCAATACCGATGACTGGGGTCTTGGATTACCCTATTGTTCAATATGCTGATGACACATTTCTATTTATGCCGGCTTGTGTGAGACAGCTGTTCTGCATGAAAAGCATTCTGAACTCTTTCTCAGCATCAATGGGCCTCAAGATCAACTATCACAAGTCATCCATGTACCCAATCACCTGCCACTAGGAACTTCGAAACCAAAATTTTTAGATTTCTTACCTCTGATTAACATAATTGAATGTTGGCTATCGAGCAACACAATTCTCCTATCCTATGAAGGAAGGATCACAATTGTGAATTCAGTCATGTCTCATCTTTCGACCTATTATATTTGCACACTAAGTCTTCCAAAAACTATAATCGCCCACATTGACAGAGCTTGAAGACATTGCCTATGGAGAAAGTCGAAAGATTTGCAAAAAAGATGCCAGTCATTGGCAGCTTAGAGCAAAGTTTGCTCCAAAAAACAAAGGAGGGCTGGGAGTTCTTAATGTGCACATCCAGAATAAAGCCCTATTGCTCAAGCACTTGCATAACTTCTACTTTAGGAAAGACATCCCCTGGGTTAATCTCGTTTGGAATAAATACTATTAGAATCGATTACCTCATTCCTTAGCACCAGTTGGCATAGTTGGAATAAATACTATTAGATTTTTCCGGTAAGCATAGTTGGTGCCATCAAAAACAGGAACTCTTCCTACACTAACAGTAGCAGACTCATTTCCCTCGGCCATTACCCAAGCTGATTAAGCTTGAACAGGGTAAAACCTGCTCTGATACCACTTGAAAGGATCTGGTTGGCCTAGAGGAGGGGTGAATAGGCAACTTTAAAAACTTAAATTCGAACTAAGCAATTAATTGACAGACAAGAACAGATAAAACTGATTGAGCACCATAATGCAGAGAACAAGCATCAATATGCAAAAGAGCATAAACAGGTGAACCATAGGGACAAGAGAATTTTTCACCGAGGTTCAGAGATAAATCTCCTACATCCTCGTTAGAGCACTTCCTCAGAAGTATTGCTCCACTAGCAACTGATAGCTGCAATTCTGATTTTGTCACTAGCGTGACTCTTTTACCACTCCAGTGAGGTGAGTCCCAACCTCTTACAGAGATAGTGGCCTTCCACAAGCACAGTTGAACAGGTCGCACTAAAATCACCACCCAGCCGTCTAGGAACAGCTAGTTCCAAGAGTAATAGACTATCCACAAGCCCCGTCTCTTGGTTCACTAGACACTCTGAAACTAGACTGCACTTGGAGCAATGAAAAGTGTTGGATTTTTGATTGAACAGAGTTTAAGCTTGGTCTCTTTGAAGGTTTTGGAGCTTTTGGAATGCTATGAAGTCAAAGAGATGAAAAAGTTCTTATTTCTAGTAAGTCTTGAACGGCTTTTATAGACTACATGATGGATATAGCTGTTATTGGCAAAAATATAGTCGTTCGCCAATGTCAGATTGAAAAGACAAATCAAAATGATTGCATCTGACAAGATTTGAAATAGTTTACAATAGATTCAATGTACGCTGGACCAAATTCAGTGAAAATTGCATTTGCGCCGGACCAAAAAGAGTTAGTCTGTCGTACACATGGTTCAAGCAAAAAATTGGTCCGTCGTGAAACAATGAAAGGCACATTTGCTACGGACCGAAAAACTTGGTCCGTCGTAAAAGGCAAACTTGCTGATCTTGAATCAAGAAGTGATTGGTTTCAACAGCAAGAACCAGTAAGTTTCACGTTTACGCTGGACCGAAAGAGCTAGTCCGCCGTGAACAGATAAACTTGGTCCGTCGTGAACTACACACGCTCGGTTAGGTTTCAAGGAAACATTTCTTACTGCGCCGGACCAAGAAAGTTGGTCCGTCGTGAATGGTGAGCGCTTGGTTGAGTTCAGATGAAAAGCCATTAGCGCCGGACTAAAAAACTTGGTCTGGCGTGAAAGTGAATTTGCTGAACTTAAGAGAGGACTGAATTTCTTGAACTTTTGAGGGAAAAGAGTGAACTTTGCTCCAAGTTGTCTTCAGAATTTAACCTATGAACCAAGATACTGAACTTATGCATAATCCCTCTTTATAGTACGGCTAAACAAAAATAAACCTAGCTACAAGACTTGAATCAATTCCCAAGTCAAACTAGGAATGAATAAACCTTAGCCTTTGTCCTTCTTTCAGAGAAATTTCCACTTCAACAAGGGTATAAGAGTTGATCATCAAACACCAAAACTCATAAATAATTTAAATAACCAATTGGGGGGCCTAGATGCTTTCATACTTACAACATAGTCCATATCAATTGCACGGGAGGAGCTCGTTAGTTGTAAAAGATGCTTTACGTCATTAGGAATACCACTTGAACTGTATTGTTGGAACATTGTTCTCTCAAGCATTGTATGGGCATCCCGATAGTTAGCAAGTATCAATGAATATTCATTCTCTTGAAAAGTTATACCTTTGAGTTTCACTCGCCTAGAAGTTGTCACAACAATGTTTGGTTCATAAAAAATGCAGAGGACACGCTCCACTTTCGTGAAAGTGACGTAGTGCTTTGAGAAGTGACCTGATGAGGAGTTTGGCTTTCTCAGTCACCATGTGATATCTCCTTCCCCACTTCTCACCAACAGAATCCATATTTGTGTGCATAATTGATGACCGTATGATGTATTGGGTGAGTGGTGTAGTTGCCTCTTGGGAAGTTGCTGCTCTTTATATGTACTTCTCACAATTAACAAGAGGATCCATCTTGTTTAGCTGCAAATGAGACAATCAATATGGAGTGAAGATTAATATAAAGCATTGATTCAAATCGTTAAAAAAAATGAAATCAAGCATTGATTCATAAGAGCATAAAAGTACTGACAACTAAACCAACTACTTTGTTTTAATGACTATTTTGCTAACTCACAATGGCAACATTATTTTGAACCTATTCTCTGTCTATATGTGACAACTACAATCATACAATGTTTATACTATTTTTTGCCATTGCAATTTTGCCATGATTCAAACACGTTAATTAGCAATTAAATTGAACATATATATTGCCACACAGGTTTGTTTCTATAGCATCCCCTGTTTGGGTACTTAATAGTTCTTTTTTCAATGCAAATACATCTGCTAGTGTTACGAATGGTGGAGTTTTTGAATATGTGAAAAAATAAGGAAAAGTAAAAGTTTGTAAACATCGTAAATATAGCATTGATCGTATGAAATACTAGTGAAGTAATCCCACCTGAAAAAATAGTGAAGTAATTACAAGTTTCGACAGAATTGGAGTACATTAGTAAGCTATTTAACTGAACAAAAGATTTGTCTCTTTGGAGAGAACCTGCATCCCTGCCTCGTTATTTATAGAAGTAATTATTCGGTTAACATTTAAATTTAAGTACTAGTCCTCAAATAAAAAAGTATAGGACAAAAAAGGCATGATCCAAGTTAGATAGAGCTACATGTCCTTAAGCCCCCTTGGGCATGGCTTTTCCTTCAGCCTCTGCTAATGGGAAGCCACAAGCCATGCCAAAAGATGGCTTTTTCAACTGGCTTCAGCCTAAGCCGAAGCCACCGAATAACAAGAAGCAGAAGCCGGGCACCAGGTACACACACCCCCGTGGGAAACTCTTAGCCCTTGCTTTTGCGGGTGAAAGTAGCAACTTTACCCCAGAAGTTGATGTTATTTACCCACATTTGCCATTCATATAAATTTGTGACTCCTATCGAAAAATTGATGAGGAGTTTGTCTTTCTCGGTCAACATGTGATATCTCCTTCCCCACTTGTCACGAACAAGCTCCATATTTGTGTACATAACTGATGTCCGTATGATGTATTGGGTGAGCAGTGTAATTGTCTCTTGGGAAGTTGCTGCTCTGTGTATGTACTTCTCACAATTAACATGGGGATCCAACTTGTTTAGTTGTAAATGAGACAATAAATATGGAATGAAGATTAATATAAAGCATTGATTCACATCATTAAAAAAAATTAAATCAAGCATTGATTCATAAGAGCATAAAAGTACTAACAACTAAACCAACTACTTTGTTTCAGTGACTATTTTGCTAACTCATAATGGTAGCATTATTTTGAACCTATTCTCTGCCTATATGTGACAAGTACAATAATATAATGTTTATACTATATTTTGCCATTACAATTTTGCCATGATTCAAACACATTAATTAGCAATTGAATTGAACATCATATATATTGCCACACAGGTTTGTTTTTGTAGCATCCCCTGTTTTGGGTACTACATAGTTCTTTTTTCAATGCAAATACATCTACTAGTGTTACGAATAGTGTAGTGTTTGAATATGTGAAAAAAATAAGGAAAAGTAAAATTTTGTGAACATCATAAATATATTATTGATAGTATGAAATACCAGTGAAGTAATCCCACCTAAAAAATAGTGAAGTAATTGCAAGTTTCGACGGGATTGGAGTACATTAGTAAGCTATTTAACTGAACAAAAGATTTGTCTCTTTGGAGAGAACCTGTGTCCCCGTCTTGTTATTTATAGAAGTAATTATTGGGTTAAGATTTAAATTTAAGTATCAGTCCTCACATAAAAAAGTATAGGACAAAAAAGGTGTGATATGACTTGTATAGAGCTACACGTCCTTAAGCACCGTTGGGCATCACTTTTCCTTCACCTACTGTTGATGAGAAGCCACAAGCCATCAGCCATGCCAAAAGATGCCTTCTTCAACCGACTTCTGCCTAAGCCGAAGCCACCGAATAACAAGAAGCAGAAGCCAGGCACCAGGTACACACACCCCGCGGGAAGCTCTTGGCTCCTTGCTTTTGTGGGTGAGAGTTACAACTTTACCCTTGAAGTTGATGTTATTTACCCACATTTACCATCCATATAAATTCATGACTCCTATCAAAAAACCAACTCTCCCCAATCGGCGTAGGGAATCGCTCACCTCACTGTTAGGGTTCGACACAGAGACACCAATCCCTCACCTTGACTCGCTAGCTGGAACCCGGAGCCACCGCCTGTCCTTCTTGCTTCCTCCTCACCGCCGTCCTTCTGCCTCCTCCTCTTCTTCCCCGACCCAACGCCATCTCCACTTGATCTACATTGACCTAGTGTCGTATTCGCTTCATCTACATCGAGCTGGCGCAGCCTCCCCTTCCTCTTACTCGACCCAACATCGTCTCCATCCCCACCGCTGCTGAGGTTATGGAAATTAATCACCTCTATTACTTGTTATGTGCATCTGTGAGGGTAGTAGTTGTATATCTAAGGGTATTAAAAGGAAATCCGAATTGATAGGAAGCTATTGTGGGGCTTCCCTTGTTGATGATTTCACTGAAATCGATCTTGTTCCACCAATTAAATAAACTTTGGATCATGTACGATGGCTGTTTGAAATGAAATGAAATGAAATGATTGAACACAAGATAACAATTTAATGAAATTTGGATTGCAAATAGAACTAGTTCATTAGAGCTTGATTGTAGTTCATCATAGCTTTATTGTAAATGAAATGAAATGATTGAACACAAGACAACAATTCCTGATCGCTCGCCGATTCTTTCCGCTTTAAAGAGAGTTATTATTATGCCAACTACTACTGCCCAACTTTTTTTTTCAAGTTTTACATTACATGCATATGAAGAGTAACAGCAAGGGTAAGATTTGCAAATGGGGAATTTGTAGGGGATGTTATTTGCTACAGAAAATAGTTGTCTTTCTAGAAATGCAAACAACTTTGAAAGTTAGTATTTGGTACCGCCTTACTATAAATGCAAACAACTTTGAAGGGTTTGAGAAGTACATCCGCAAGGAATTTACTTTTGAATTAGTTTCACTATACTTAGTTCTAAAAATTCTAACATAGAACGAAGAAATTTCAACATTTCATAGTGTTGGCCCCTATCATTTTCCTTGTTATTCCCTTCTTTATACTCAAATTTCGACTGATCTCCTAGATGATGACCTAGCATAAAAAACAGACAAAGCTACCTCAAAATCAAACAGCTAGTTTTTCTCTTTTGGATCACTCGTAAGACTCTCCAGTTTGTCGTTCTTCTCAGCAGGTGTATTCACAATGTCTTCATTACTGAACCCAAGCTCTGACATATCTTGCTTTGCCATCAGGTTTTTGGAAGGAAGATGAGTTCACAAAGATTGAATGTACAAGAATAACATGATTTGTAATCCTATGGAAAGAGCAGCATTAACCAAAATTTAAAAAGAAAAATGCATCTTGTTATGAACCTGAAGAGTGAATTTCAGATATCAAAGTTGGTAAGAGCTCTTACCAGGGCAAGTAAGAATCGAGAAAACATCTCCTGTAACATACCAAGTACTAGGTCATTTGAAAACCTACTTTGTCCTTGGTTTTGGATATGTTTTACTTCATAATCCATTTAGGGATTCTTTTTGCCTTGCTAGGGATGATATTTTATTCATACTTCTGCTTGATGGAGAGTGAACAAAAGGCCCTTGAATTGTCAACTCTGTTGTTCCATACACAGGTACCATACTTCTATTTTGATGCTCCCTGGCTATACAAACGTTACATGTGTAGACTTGCAATCATGCTCACACCCCCTCTTTCCAATCAAGGGACACTAGCCTCATTCTTAGTATGGCTCCTCAATCCTTGCACATTACCTAAATCACTTTTGGCTCAACCATGGCAAGTGAAGCAGACGCTCTTCTCCTAGTACAAAATGGATTTGCTAAAGTTGCAGATGTTGTTGCAAATAAAGGACTAGTTTGGAACTCAAACAGAGATTTGGATGCATGACTATCTTCTGGAGTCATGGTACATCGCACTATTCTGACGGCATTAGCACAACCTTCTGAAGCAACCGTTGCTGTAGAAGGGCATTGCAATTCGATGTCTTTGAACCTTGGGCTTACGTGAAGCAGAGGAAGCAGAGCAATTTTGCCCTAGTCACTGAAAAAGATTAGATACACAACATTCTCAGTCACTTCAGCTTGTGAACTCTGACTATCCCGTGAAGTGCATCTTGTATACAATCATTAGTGACTATCATGAAAAAAAACTTTTTCATACCAAATTTAAAGGTTCTTTGGCCTCTAAAATAAGATGCTCTGTTTGTTGCCTAAAATTTGGTTGTTGCAATCTGTGTCCTCTGTAGGATCTTTTTCCTTGCTAAATACATTTTTGCTGTGTCTTCCTGCCTTTCATAAATGGATAGCGTATAACGTATTACTATGACAAAATATATAGGCCGATCAATCTATGGTACATCAGTACAATACCTACACACATTATCATGTTCTGCATGATGAGATAGGCTTCTCTCCCGATGACCTGCAAGAGTTTGTGCATTCACTATCCTACATACGTGTACGTAGAAAATTGTACCACATGTCATTCAACAACTTGTTGGCATGTTGTGTTTTAACTTGTTGTTGTGTCCTGTTTCAGATATCAGAGGAGCACAATAGCCATACCAGTTGGTACGCCACTTTTCACACCATTCCAATTTGTCTTGGCTAAGTTGGCCACTATTTTCGTCCTTGTGCTATGCTGGTTCTTATCCGTATTTGTTTGCAGTTGCTTCGATTTGCTACACCCATCTTGCCCCTGCCCAAATGGGTACATTCCTAAAGTTTGAAGATATGCCAGATGCCTCGTCGAGCCAAGGAGGCCATACGTTTGTGGGTAGCATTCCTATGTCGAAGCTGCCTCGCATGCACTAGAAAGTGAGAAGCTTCATGTTTTCCTATGCTGGAAGGTTTGGGATCATTCTAGACTACTAGTGGTCATTGGTGTATATATATAGCCTTAAAACTTTGGATGCCTGTAGACTGAAGCTATCATTTTGTCTCGCTGAAAAACATGGAATGGTGTGCTGCCTATTATGGATTATGTGGCAGTCCTAGTACCATTTAACCAACTCTTGGCTTAAGTTCAATTTTTTTGTATCATTGTGTGTTACTCAAGTTTCCATGTACCGACCCCTCTATTTAGTTGTGCCACAGCTAAGCTCCATCATGCCAATGTGCCGTTTCTTGGTGATATAAGGAACCAGGTCTTGAGTTCATTGTGTCAACCGATCAAGGAGGAGCATTGGCAAATGGCAACAGCAAAACTTCCTAGGCAGCACAGGAGCCTCTACATACTTTACTGCTCTGGTCTGCCTAGACTGGGAGAATGAATTTGTTCCGTAAATAGGCCGGTTCAACAATCCACAAACTGTGTGGGGCTTGTCATTTTTACAGTTGAAACATCAATGTTTTGGTTTCATGGAACCGGGGCTTTTGCTCTGTGTTTCTACAAGAGGTGCACAATTTGCAAGCCATAAAAGTATGGAATATAGTTATACAAAGGGAATGGTGCACAACCTAAACAAGACATATACAGCAAAATATATGCTCAATTCACCTGGCTGGTGATCATATGTACTCATTTCGATTGCTATGACAAAATATACAAGCCAATCAATCTATGTTACATCAGTACAATACCTATAGTGAGAGGAAAGGACCAAGCTTATTGCTGCCTTGCTCTGGGTGTTATTATAAATTTTAGTTAGAACAACAGATCAAAACGTAAATGTACCTGTACATATGCCATGTATGGGCTAGGGTTCACAATTCATAAAGCTCGATAAACCTCAAATGGGTTGGCATATGTTCGCCTCTCAAACCTCTGGCTTAAAACAATCTAGAAAATATCACCAGCCATAATATGCTCCTTAGCCTACATATCAGCACCCTTGTATTCATCACTTACATTGTCAATTTTTTTCAAAGGTGTACCAAACTGCCGAGTTTGTAGCTTCACAAATCCTGGAGAGAGTGTGGGGTTGGAGGAGAAATCATATAGATCTAGAGGGTGTTAGCACCAAACAAAATTAACAAAACACAGGATTTAAGGAATAAGCACAGCATAGCTTACCCATTTGAATTGTGCACTTTAGATAGCAACAAGTTCAACTGGGACCTGCCATCTTGGTATGCTTCCTCGGTGTATGCATGGCGATCCAGATTTACCTAATGGATGGCGTATACTTTCTGCAACAAGTACACAGCCAGAGAATTTGAAATGAATACAAATTTTATGTGAGTTTTCACTCACACATGGTGTGGCAAGTTAAAAATGCAGGAACGGCAAGTACTTGTTATTTTGCCTTATAAGTTGCATAGCATCGAACACGGAACAACAAGTTTGAGAGATGTGGTCTCAGTATGTTATTGCTGACAACCAAAAACAAGATGCACTAATGACAAATGACAGGTTTGCGTGATTTAATTTCATTCTCAGTATAGTGCACTTTGTACTACTATAGCGTTGAACCAAATGCCAAATGATATGGAAGAACTTTGATTATAGAAAATTCCTTCCTGACAACCAAAGAAAAATTAACTTTCTTCATAATAAGGTGTAGTGAATGGGTATCGAAGAATTAAGCACCTTCTCAACATCATCGTAGAGCCCCAAGTGAACATCGGGAAGGTTCCTATCGTCCTGGGAAGCACCCGAGAAAGGTATCTTCTTCTTTTTGACATAGAGGATCCTATCATAGGAAAAGAACCCAACCCATCCACCTACCGCAAACAAAGAAACGAAATCCAATTATTGAGCATTTCATCATTGGTAACTTCAAATCTTCCTCCTATCTTATTTACATGTTGATGTTGCTTATCTATCTAAAAGGAAGAGGAAAACAAACATCTCTGCAGATGGGATCCTGTGTTGCTCTATCTCGGAGCATCGATCTATCCACAAATAAGCCTGGAGTATGATCTACATAACAAATGAGTTAACAAAACACACACACACACACACACACACACACACACACACACACACACACAAAGAAGAGAAGTAGAATAATCTTGCAAGAAAAGTGGAAGACCACCTCCAGTTAGAAATCAGAACTCCCCTTTGTTGTCAATACAGCCAATTTGGCCTGCTATGGTTCTCCAACTGTTGCCTTTGTGATGTGCCCAAGTAATCGATCGAAAGTCGAGACATAGTTGGCACTAGAACCCAGTATTAGGTTGGTGACACCGGTGTCACTATTCTGGTTCAATAATGGTTGTTGGGCTTGCATAGCATTCTCAGACATGGAGAACTGTGGAGGCTGCTGCATCAGGTCACTGACCTCCTCAATGATGCGGGGATCCAAGTCACCATCCTGTCCAAATAAGTCACTCTCCGTAGTTGGACGAGGACAACTTGGCTCATCAGAAGCAGTGAGGAATCGAGCTATAGCATCCACATTGCTCCAGTTATTGGGTTCGCTGGGCGCTAGGTAGTGTAATCGTGGCTTTCCCATAGTTAGACCGTAGCTGCCAATGGCCGACTTCTCGGGCCTACCCAGTGGCAATCAAGGATTCAAAGTTCGTTTTTGGACTCTATCTCGGGACTAACCGAAATCCGAAATTTCAACAAGATTCGGAAATTTCAGATAAAATTCGAACGAAATTCAAAAACCATATTTCAAATCTGGTTTTTTTCAACTGGAAAATCCGAGATGTCGGCCGAGATCATCGAGATCTTGGCCAAAATCACCGAGATCTCAGCCCACATTGAACCGACCGAAAAATGGTCTAAAACACATCAAAAAAAATTAAATTTTTTTGGATGGTCCTGACACATCACTAATGTTCCCATAAAAATTTTAGATAATGATCAAGCATGAGGAATTTTAAAAAAATCTAACAGTGCCATTGTCCTGATAAAAGGTTGATCGGCAAATTTTCAACCGAATGGAAAATGGTGCAAACCACGTTAGAATCTTTTGAAAATTTTTGTAGATGGTCCTAACACATTCATAATATTCTCATAAAATTTTCAGATGATGATCAATCTTTAGGAATTTTCAAAAATTTAAATAGTGCTACTAAAGACGGACTGATAAATTTCACCTGAATGAAAAATAGTTCAAACCACTTTAGAAAATTTTGAAAATTTTTGTGAATGGTCCTAATACATCCATAATATTCTCATAAAATTTTCAGATGATGATCAATCTTGAGAAAATTTAAAAAATTCGGACAGTGCTACTCAAGACTAACCGACAAATTGAACCGACCAAAAATGGTAAAAAACATGTCAAATTTTTTTGAAATTTTTGTGGATGATCTTGACCCTAAATCAAATCAAATACAATGCACAAAAAATAAAACCCTGCAAAAAACCACCAAATCTCGCCCATAATCACCGAGATCTCACCGAAAAATCCGAAAATACTGTAGCAATTTGAATTTTTCAATTTTTTAAATTCCGTCGGAAATTTGAAATTCATCCCTGGCCGAAATCCAAGATTTCACCGAAATTCACTGGATTTTAATCCTTGGTGGCCATCCATCGCCGCCATTTGCGGCCGACTTCCCAAGCTTGCCACTGCCGCCACCCATGCTTGGCAGGTTGTCACCTAGCTCGCATCTGCCGTGCGCGAGGCCGGCACAACAGGTACCAACAACTTCTCTTCTTCTTCATTGTCATTGTCGCCGACGGACTGCGCGATGCCGCTGGAAGGTTGATGACGTGAAGTGGAGTGGCGACGTAGCTAGGGTTGAGGAGGATGTGGCGATGGGAGGCGAACGGTGACTCAGCGTTGGAGGAGTATTTATGACAAGAAAGGGGATAGTGGGGAGGCAAGGACGTCGGGCGGAGGAGGAGGCGAGCTACGGGAGGCAAAGGAGGATGCAAGGACGTCGGGCGGAGGAGGAGGCGAGCGAGGGGGGGGGCAGTGGTTACAACAGAAGGGGATCGTGTGGAGTTCGAGACGTCGGGTTAGGGCCCTTGTGCTGGACTTCGGATCCAAGGGTTCAATTCAGAATCTTGAGTGACTAATCTGCCTTGACCTTAACTAGCACATGTGCTTTTAGATTTGTGCAATTTTCTTTTGAAAAAGCATAGAAGCCTTCTTTTACTATTTACACGCTCTTTTATGGATGCAAATAAGTTCACAAAAGAAGTGTACCAAAAAGTTATTAGTACGGGCAGACGAAAATTTCAACGGATCAGACAACTCATTTTTGGGAGGGTAAATCAGAGAGCTGCGCGTGGCGATCGGGCGCTGTATGTGGAAAGTGTCTTTTGATTAATAATAATGGTGTGGTTTGTACAATTAATACACAGCAATAATCACACAGTGAGCAGCCGGCTAGTACTGGTACCTAAAAGTTGGTCGGATTTTCTGCTCACCGTGGAAGGGTCGACGTGGACTGTTCATCCACAACATTTCATTTCGTGAACATGTAGGCCAGCCACTAAAATCTCGGCGGCCAAGTTAGTCGCCGCACAACACGTTGATATCTTTACTCCTAGTCTTGACCAAGGGTGACTAATGCGTCACCGAACTTGACTTACCTTTGAACAGGTACAAATTGTGTAGTAAAATCTCCATGAAAGAACACGTAAAGAAACTATAGTAATTACACGGAGAACATGTGTAATCATGTATACGTGTAAATCTTGCATGTACCATCCCATCTGGCCAGCTAGTCGAGTCGTCAAATTTTCCCCATTCAATCCTCGTGCTGTTTTCACCGCAACCTCCAAGGAGTTATGTTTGTGAGATTAATTTTGAAAGAACTAGCAAGAAACTTATCAGCGATACCTCCTATACTACGTAGTCCTTAAGGGCTGGAAAGTCCTACCTCTCAGATCATTGCACCCAAGTTGTAGTTCTGAGATTCACTCGGGTGCGTGTGGCGCGCACTCCTCTTTAGTTAATGTTAGAGTTTCTATGCAAATCTCAAAAACAAACTTTTTCTACAAAATCGAGCTATTTTGCGCTAATTTTCTGTGCATCCGAGAATCATAAAATCATACACTTTTGTCACACGTTGTACATCTCTGCAGTGGCATCAGGACTACAACTTAAACAGCTTCTACGTCAACGTTGAATCTAAAATCAGTGATCCAGATCTTCCTGAAACATCGTAGTAAAGTACTGTTCTAACTTTGTACCGTAGAGGATGCCGTAGCAAGTATTACTTAAGTTATAGCCGTGGGCTGCCGAGCGATCCGTGCTATCTCCAACAGTCACGAGGCAGAGTGATTACTCAAGTTACAAGGAATCCCTGTCCGATGTCAATTCTGACGTCTATCAGATATTCAGATGGCAACAATGGCCATCTGACAAACAAGCAGAAAAGGTTGACATGAGAGATCTGCAGCAGCTAGCGCGCGGGGGAAAAATTGAGTAATTAAACTACAGTGAAAAAAAAATTAACGAAATGACCTGCTTTGTTTGGAAATGCGTTGAATGGACCTGCTTTCCGCCAACCGGGATGGTTTCCGCCGCATGGGATGGTTTAAGCCGTATGGGGTGGCGGAAACGGTGGGATTCAGCCAATTGGGGTGGCGGAAGCCAACTGAGGTGGCTTAAGCCGTCTGAGGTGGCGGAAACGGGGTGTTTCGGCCACATGGGGTGGCGGAAGCCACCTGAGGTGGCGGAAAGGACAGCGGCACATGCTCTCCCGTGAATGCGCACCGACAGTCGGCTGCTCACCCGTGAATGCGCACCGAAAGTTTGTTGTCCTCTTTTGATTAGATTAATTAATGACTTGCTTAACTATAAATTAGTAAAAAATGACTCGCTTAACGTAATATAATGAACACGAAAAAATAATCGCTGCTTCGTCTATATAAGAAGAGGATGTGCTCGAGGCAAGCGCTCTCGCTTCTCTCATCACTCTCACTCCGCTTCCGTGCACGCTCAACTCGCTCTCAGTTTATTCTATGTAACATACATTTGCTAATTATTGTATTATTTTATGTAAATAAACTGTTAGGTGCAACGATCTGGACTCCACATCGCTGGTGTTCTTACTCCGCTCTGTGAGGTGCGTGTTTCTGTGAGGTTCTTTTAATGGGGTACTGGGAAAGAATAAAGATTAGTCAGGGGGAACCATCCTTAATTTCAAGTATAGAAAAGTAGTAATATGTAGATTGACAGTGCGGCGGAAGGGGGGACAGCGCGCATTCCTAAGCCGCACGCATTCCAAGCACACCACGGGACAGCACGCAGCGAGATTCCAGGCTTTTTTGGTCACGGGGGAGCATGCACGCACGAAAACTTTTGTCATCATCTAGTGATTAAACTAATTAAAGACTAGATAAAGTACAAATTAATTTAAAATGACCTGCTTAGTGTAATATAATCAACACGAATTTAATCATCGTTTCTTCTATATAATGGGCAGTGGTCCGGGCAACGTACGCTCTCTCATCGCTCTTGCTCTCACTCCGCTTCCGCCGTGTGCTCTCTTCGCATTCTTTTGATTTGTTTCTAGCATCTATTTACATTTGATACGACGATTTGCTAATTAATTTTGTATGTTATGCAAATAAATTGTAAGGTGCAACGATCTGGAGCTCAGAACCAAGTTTTCTTCAGATTCACAAGGTGCTCTCTTCTCGTGATTTTTCTTTTAGATTTGTAACATCATGTACATTTCATTTATATGAGAACGATGCGTGACGCTTTATTAAGGAATTAGTAAAATAGTGCGCTTTTTCGAATAGGATTATTGTTTACGAAACCTCATTATCATATAGATTCACACTTCCAGTAAAAATTTCAAAAATTACGAGCTGTAGTGAAAGGCAATAATTGTTGTAGTGCAACCTGTTGATAAGTAGGTTTTTATTGAGCTTCATAATATTGCATACCTTTCTTTCATGGTGGTGCATACAAAAATTAATATTTTAATGTAAATAAATTAAAAGGTGCTCACGGTGGACGCAGGCAAGGACTTATTGTAGGAGTGTCGATCCGTTCGGTCGTGAAGGTAATTTAATCTTTGTGTTTTAACACCTTGTTATTATTTCATGTCATTAAAAAAACATGTTTATTTGCTAATGATTATATAAATTTATGTACATAAGTTTGACGGTGCGCATTGTAGTGGAAGTCAAGAATTATTGTAGCAACGGTTTAATGTGTAGAAATAATTAAAATTGTTATATTTGATGCTATTAAATTTAGTTGGTTGTTTACTGAAAATGGTTATTGTTTGATGTACCACAAGCATAGTAATTAGTGATGAAATGGTATGCTAGATGATAAGCACAAGTCATGCGTTGTTTGATGATAAGAGAAGGTGGTTGAGTGGTAATGAGTATTACATGCTATTAATTTTGTTTGGTCTTTACTGAAATGTATAAAATTTAACGTAATTAATTTGTACGGTGTTTACGTATGTGTACCGAAAAGGAAAACTTATTGTAGGGATGTCAACCTCGTTAGGTGGTGTGAACTATAATGTAAATAAATAATGTGATTCTTGTGCTACAATTTTTATGGTAAAACTATAATGTATATTCACACTTCCAGTAAAACTTTAAAAATTAATATGTCCATCTAAACCCTAACAAAAAATCAAAACCGAAAAAAAATTGTATTGTGCAAAGAGGTAATGTTAGAATTGTTATAAAATAACAGTAAATAAGTTTAGGCTAAAATTTTTATTCTAGAACTATCTGGTAGATTCACACTTGCAGTAAAAATTTGAAAAATTAATATGTCCATCTAGACCACTTACAAAAATCAAAACCTAAATAATTAAATTGTGCAACAGGTAATGTTAGAATTGTTATAAAAACCGTAAATAATTTAAGGCTAAAATTTTATGGTGAAACTACCATGTAGATTCACACTTCCAGTAAAATTTCAAAATTAATATGTCCATACAGACCCTTAAAAAAATCAAAAACCGAAATAATTGAACTGGTAAAGATTTAAATGTTAGAGTTGTTATAGAATAAACCGTAAATAATTGAAGGCTAAAATTTTTATGGTAAAACTATCATGTAGTTTCACACTTCCAGTAAAATTGAAAAATTAATATGTCCATTTAGATTTGTACTGCGGCAGCAGGTAATGTTAGAATAGTCCTAAAATAACCGTGAAATAATTTTGAAATAAACATGCATATTTGCTACTCCCAAGCCACACCGCCACCGCAAAGCGGACTTCCCCTTGAGCGCATCGCAAACGCTGCCACGCGTCGATTTTTGTCTTGGCCCTCGCCGCAAGACGGTGATGTGCCGCCACCGTCTTCTGCTTTCTCCTCGCTCCCGCCTATAAATTGCAAGGTCAGCACTTCTATCGTGCAAACGCGATACATTGCTCCGAGTTCATAAAGTTTGGATTGAGTTGAGAAAACCAGTGCAAAGAGGAGAACTAGTTTAGCTTTCCTTTTTGCAATATTTTATTTCTGCGCCTTGTTCCACAGTATTATTTACAAAAGTTATTTTGTACGGAGTCACATTGTTGTGTTCTTGGTTCAAGACACATTATTTTGTACTTATTATGCTTCTTATTGATGTTTTTGCTTCGTGTAGATACCGACTTAAGTGTTCGTCGGTTCTGCTCCAAGCCATGTCGAGCCTCGCTGGTTGCCAATGCGGTATGTAATGTGCCCTAACCGTCATGTGGAAGTCCACACCTGGTACTCCACCACTCTACGTAAAATAACGAATCGGGCGATTATAGATGCCCTAATTCCTCTGCACGCCTCACGATTTTTCGATTTCTTCATGTTTTCATGAGTACTCTCCCTGCCGAGTTTGGTATAACCATGTTAACACCGTCGTGTAGCCCACGGATGCCAATATCAGCCATGGGCGCGTATATAAATACACCGACATCTTTAAACAGACGCTTCCAATGGTAGAGCAGAGGACGGATCTCGCTGGAACTTACCAGGCCCTAACGGTACGAGAATTACCGCGAGCAGAGGAGTTCGGCCCGAACAAGAAGAAAACCGTGAAGCCGTATGATCGCTTCCTTGAGCGCGTAGAAGATAACAACGGCCGTAAGTCCCGATTTCATGTTCCTCTTGACGCCCAAAGGCTGAACTCTACAAACGTGACCGTTGGGAGTTTTTCAAGAAGAGAGGGTGTGGAATTCTATGATAGTGATGATTCTGGAAAGTTCTAAAGCCAGACTCAGATCCATTTGTATGTTAGTTCTTGTTCACAAGAAATGTCATAGTTGTTCTCCCTATTGTACTTTGTTCTAATGCTATTATGTGTTTCTCATTTGTATCGTAATGCGCTTTGTACTATTATGAACCTTTTCGTTATGTTCACCAAGTTATTCAAGTTTTTTTAGGTTGAATGGAGCATATTTTTATTACATGTATGTAATATCATATTCACCGGCTACAAAATTCAACCTTGTAAAAGCATTGTCAAAGCAAGAAAAGCATTGTCACAAAGCAAGAAAAGCATTGTCGCCAAAGCAAGAAAAGCATTGCACAAAGCTGTAAAAGCATTGTCGCCAAAGCAAGAAAAGCATTGTCATCCAGCGTTAAGAAAAGCACCTTGTCAAAGCAGAAACATTGCGCAAAGTCAGAAAGCATGCCGCCATGTCATATCAAAAGCACGCTTAACTTTTTCAGCTTTTGTCATCGTAAATCAGCGTACAAAGCATTCTACTGGACCTTGTCGCTTTTTGCTCGATTCTCGTTTACTGGTGGCGCGCTTATTTAAGCCCCGCTTCTCACCTCCGAATACTCACACCAACCCACCGGTGCCAATGGAGTTCCTCCCCAAGGCACAAGATTGTCCAATCCGTCCCCCGGCACTCCGGAGGTCCGAATGTACCATTTGCTATTTGGTATATCTGACTACCATATTATGTACAAATATCTCGCCATACGCTCTCTTTGCATATAAATTCTCAGCGCCTAATAACCCTAACTATTAAAGTCAAGACAAACCCTAACGATTTAAGGATTTTCTGACGGCCAGAAAGCATGTTAAAGTAATTTTTGGGTCCCGAATGTACTAAGATTTGCTATTTTGTATACTGACTACCATATTATCTAAAAATATCTCGATTACACTCTCTTGCATATAAATTCTCAACGCCCAAAAACCCTAAGTATTAAAGTCACGCTAAAACATGTAGTCCTTTTCTTTCCTATCGAGCCATGAAAGCCACCAGATTGCATCCGCAAAGTCGTGTACTACACTGCCATGACCCGTCGATGTCATCCTCAGAAGTCAGAAAAGCATTGTCGCCAAAGTCGTGAAAAGCATTGTCACAAAGATGTAACAAGATGCTCGCCATGTCATATCAAAAGCACGCCTCTAACTTTTTTCACCTTTTGTCATCGATAAAACTGCATAAAGCATTCTAGCTGACCTTGTCTCTTTGTCTGGATTCTCTCGCTTGGTCGTGGTGCCAGATTTAAACCCCAAGGTCGCCTCCGAATACTCACGAAGCAAGCAATCCAAAACCACGGCAACACAAGTTTTGCCAACCAACCACCGGTGCCAATGGAGTTCCTAAGCTCAAGGCACAAGAATTCAATTGGTCTCCCGACGGCACGGAGGTCCCCATGTGCCTATGCGGGATCCTTGCCGCTTTAAGCACCAGACAATTCATACACTTACGGTATGAGGTATTGAGCTGCCGGAATCACGACTCCGAGCCAATGCTCGGATGCGATGCAGCGGAGGAGCCCGTGTATGTTCGCATACTCGCATTTGTCTTTGTTGCATCAAACCGCCCAAACCTTAACATCAAGAGTACCATCTTTGTCACCAACTTCACCTCCATTATGCGAAGTTCATCAAATTAACGACGCGAGCACTCGAGATGGAGAGGGATGCGAATTGGGAGTACTCGCATCGTAGAAGCTATGTTAGAGCCGCATGCCGTGAGCAGGGAGGAGGACAAGCGCATGAAGGTTGGAACAAATGCGCAGCGTAGAGGGAGGTCGAACGGCGCCTTGGCGGCCGAGCAGAGGCCGAGCGTGACAGAAGCCGCGAGAGGGCGGCTAGGGGCCAGCGGCAGCGGGCACCGATGGGTTGCGCAAGGGGAAATATCCTCGTGCACTCAAGAAAGTGTACAGAAGGCCGCTTGTTGTTCTTCCTTCCTAAGGCATGTTAGGTTTAGTCCCAGATACTAGGTAGAGTGTGCCATACATGCCATTGTCATTAGCATTTCTAAGCCATATGCAATTCAGTACATTCTTATTGATCTTGGTTTTAATTTGAGTTTAACCATTTTGGAAAGCTCATTTGGATTTTCGATTTTAGTTATGTTATTCTTTATTGGCTTGAAAGTAGAACTTGCAATGCAAATTGAAATTGGTAAAGTCTAAAACTTAAATGGGACTACTGATAAACCTTAGATACCCTATTTATCACCTCAAAATTTTTAATGGAATTTGGAAATGAATTATTATTTTCAGAACCCAAAAACAGAATGGAATAGTAGACTAGAGCAATGTTAAATTTATATAAAAATAAATATAAATGATCTTGATCTGAAATTTTTACCATAGTTTGGAAATGACGTCTGTTAAGTACAGTAAAAATTTTAAATCAATTTGAGTTGGTTTGCATCTCCAGAAAATATGTTTTCGAAAAATGCCATTTAATGACAGCCACCTTGTTAGATTTTTCTAAAAATAACGGCTCGTATTTTTTGTTGAAATTTTTACAAAGTACATCACATTCACCTAAATGGATGCAGAATTGCGCATCCTCTCGCATACTATTAAAAATAATTAATGATAGATGTATGCAAAGAAAAAATACTTAAAAATTATCATAAAATTGTAGAGTGATATTTATTTAGGAACAAAATTTCAAATCTAAAATGATAATATAAACGGAGGAAGTACATATAACTACCCAATAATATAAATTACATGTACCAAATGGAGTATTAGAGAATTAACACTACTCCATGTCAAAAACATATTAAGTCGTTTTAGACTTTTTGCACAAGGATATAACTTAAATGATCGTGTTGTCCTTCAATTTATTTCCTGCATTAGAAAAGATGTCTCATTTATTCATAAGAATGATATCATTCATTTAGAAAGGACATAAGGGAGAAAAGGGTAGACAAATAACTTGAAATTATAGAACAACTTAATTTTAGAAAAGTTAGAAGGCTTCTCCTACTCTACGCACTCCTAAGATTATTCTCTCCGCTCAAGTTTATAAAACTTATATTTTGAATGATATTGTGTATAAATATAGAATGTATGTCATATTCAGTACAAAATTAGTGTGATTTTTCCTCTATATCTCTAATAAATATCTATTTTGAGCGGTGTTTTCTATGCTTTTCATCTCAATATAAATTGCACAAATCTTAAATCAAGTGAATGGGTAAGTAATCACCATCTACCCTTCATTCATGCTTTAATATTTGTGCAACTTTTAAAAAGAAAAGCATATAAACACTTCTTGTCGATTTTTATTTTATATTCTCTTTATGCATATATTAAATATAGTGCTTAAATATTAATAATAAGAGATAGTATAATCATTATTAAAATCTCATTTATCTATGTAACAGAAAAATATACTACTCCCTCCGGTGTTTAAAAAAACTAACATTTTGGGTATCAACACGGTCTTCAAAATATAGCTTTGAGCACTAATTTTTATTATAATATATTTATAAAACTCAATATAAAATTTTTAAGACCGAATAAAGTATAAATTTAGAACGAGGGGGTAATAGCTGACAGCAATATTTCAAGTCATTTCAATTTTGCCAGTCTGCATGACTATAGAGCACTCACGCATTGGTCTACCTCTCCTCACTGTGCTGCAGGGACTCGACGCCCACCGCCACGCGGGCGTATCCTCCTTGTTTCCGCTCGGTGGCATGGAGGAAGCCACGGGTGGCGGAATCCTCGCTTTCGCCGTGGCATGGAGGAAGCCACACGGTGTGGCGGAAACCCGGTTTCCTCCATGCCACACGGCGGAAGCCACCCCATATGGCGGAAACGAGGTCCATTCAGCGAATTTCTATTTACTGTGGGTTATTTTTTAAATTTCGATTTCACTGTTGGTTATTAACTCAATTTTTCCGCGCGCGGGCGGAGTGCAGCTTTTGCAGACCAAGATATCCAAGTGTAAACCGATGTTTCGCCCCGGGCCCCCGGCCGATCTGCCCGCTCGAGGCAGCCGAGAGCGACGGGAAAAGAGAGCTAGACGGGGCGGTAATGTATAGCCCGTATGCTTCTGTCTGTCGCGCTTGGCTCGCCGCTTCTGTTTTTGTAGCTACAGGCATCCGTCTCGTCAGTCATGGCTTCGCTGACTGATACGAATACGATACGATGGCAGCCAACGAACAGCGATCCAGCAGTCAAGTAGCCTCCGGATCTTTGCCGAGGCCACCCCGTGCGTTACAAGAACCAAGCGAAGAAAAACGCCTTCCCTGGCTCTGTAGTCTGTACTCTTCCAAGTTATTATTACCACCGAACGTGTGTCATCCAAAATAACTGTTCTTTCATGTTTGAAAATAATCCCTCCCTTTTTTGTTTTTGAATTTTGGCCAGGAGCTCTGGTAATTCTGTAAAGAATGAGAGAACAACTGCTGAGCTACATACGCAAACGCACGCACCACACACACGCCACACACACTCACCCCTATGCGAAAATAGCCAGCAGGTGAAACGCCCGGAAGAGCCAAGGCTGGAACCCGGGCGGGCTGCATGCCCACTGCATGCCTTGCCACCGAGCCACGCTCGGTCCTCAAAAATAATCCCTCCCTCGTACAATGCGTGCGTGCTGATTTTGATCCGAGATATTGCCTACACCGTATAATTTGGATATATGAAATGGTACGGGTGAATTTGTCCTACAAAATACTTTCATGATAATGCGTTTTTGTAACTGCTTTTGAATATATGATTAAAAAAAATTGATGATTAAAGTAGCATCTTGTTGACTTTAAAAAGTAAAAAAAGATAACCTTATTCTTTTGTGACTGTATGAAGTACCGTATTTACCAAATATGCTGATCACGCTACCACGTGGTAGGTTGTTAATGTTACACCATTAAGTGGATAATATCTCTCTCTAACAAAACTGTCCATATTTTAAAATCGCGTATTCACAATTTTCAAACGGTAATTCTCACCAGGAAAGTAAACCCTCCTTTGTGTCATGCACGACGGTTTCTACGTAACTTAGTAAGTTCCAGGACACTAATCATGGGGAGTGGATTGCTGCAAACCATCATGCATTTCTTCTTTACTACAGGCAGCTGATGAAGTTGATGCGAGGTCATTAATTACCGCCACAATAATTCTGCCTGCAATGACATGAGGTTGGGAAAGCATGTGTACGTAGCTGCACTGCACACTTTATTTCCCCCCTCCCTTCCTTTCGAATAAATTGCAAATCTAACTCTTTTTTTTAACTGCTGAGTTAATTCTAGCATGCGCGCACACCAACTCGTCCAGTGCTGCCCCCGTTTGAGGGAAGCTAGAGCTGGCTCGCAACGACAGAGTTCAGTTTGGAAACAACTCGTGGAAATGGAAAGCCAAACCAAAGAAATGTTTGGGAAGCTCGGTTGCTTGCTTGCCTGCTCGATCGATCGGTTTACCTTGAAGGAAACAACTGGTTTGATCGAGTTACATGCGGGTTTACCTTGAAAGCATGAGAAGGTTGCGTCGAGCCAGTTGCAGTCCCCTAGCTTGGGACCATATGCTCGTTCGACTTTAATTAGAAAGGGGGGAGAGTAGCCACGGGGAGGATGGATGGAGCACATCGGAGTTTGGTGCGCCGGGGGACACCTAAGCCAGGCTCACCGGTGGCAACTCGTGTCAGCCCCAGCGCGAAAGCAATCTGCCTGCGCGCGCGCCTGCACGTGTCCTGTGACCTCGTTGCGCGAGGAGCTAGGGCATGCACACAGCGCAGCCGCGCGCGCGCCGTGCCATACCTTACCTGTTTGCTGCAACCAAGCACACACCTACTTACGTACGCGCGTACACTGACTGAATCGACCCATCATCGGCCCGCAGATCTCGTTCGTCGCTGTCCGTCGCAATAATAGACCCCATACGATCATTGGAATTTGGAAACACAGCCGGCCAGCTTTGTTGGTCTTCTCCTTCTTCATTAATTCCCTTCTTTTCAGCGAAAATCTTGGGGACGTTCTTTCTAGACGTCGTTCGTTCGTTCGTTCGGCCGGCATTAAATTTGCGTTTTCGTTCGCTACCGCCGGCTCACACAGACTCACATTGCAATGCACGCGACGCGTTCCGCTCTCTCCCTCTCGTGCCGTTGCCAAAAAAAAAAAAAATGGCGACTGGCGTGGCCTCGGCGAGCTCTGCATGTCAAACAGCTGAGGGCAATATAGCCACAATGCGGCCGAGCTCGCTCGCGCTCTCTCTCTCTCTCTCTCTCTATATCTCTACTATTCTAAAGCACCACTTGGTGGCAGTGGTCCATTCTACACGTCATTAATTGCTCTGTTTAATTGCTCTACTTAATTGCCCTGCTTAATTGCCCTACTCGAAACGAACGTTCTTTAATTAGATTTCACAAGAAACGAAGCGTTAAAGATAGATGTTTGATCATGTAAAATTATTTTTTTTATTTTTTTATTTTTATTTTTCGTTATCAATTTTGTTTTTCGTAGCAACGCACGGGCATGTAGCTAGTATATATATATATATAACAAACGAGCAGGAATATTGGGGAGTCGAAGAAGGCTTAAGCCGGACGCCTCAAGTTTGGTGTTTTGACATGTCACAGGGAGTTACCATTAATTCAAGTGGCTAGTGCGTGAACGTGTGTAAGGTTGGCATCGCGCAACAAGTCAGTTATAGGGGGGCCCACACCCTTCTGCTGCCACCAGCTCTTCCTCCTTTCTCCCATCTCTCTCTGCTCTCCCCCTATACATAGGAGGCTCTGCTGCCTTCAAGGTTCTACAACAGCCCAAGGCAGCTTAGATTGATAGCTGCGCTCATAGATCCTCCTCCTCCTGTATCAACACCTCTCTCCATTGACTGCTCGCTGCGCTCTCTCCACTGAGCAAGAGGAGAAAGGGAAGCAAGGATCTCTAGCTTACCTTGTGTCTTCAGTCTTCTGGTTGTTTCAGGAGGAGGGATATCAGAGAGAGAGAGAGAGAGGGATGGCTTTCTTGTCCATGGAACGGCACACTTGGGCCTTCACCTTTGGTATCTTAGGTAAATACACACATAAATGAATGCTACGTTAATGGGACTTTTTTGGTCATTTTTTTTCAATTACTTAACTAGTTTATCTCCCATAGTTTTGGAGATCCATATGTGCAGTGACATCATCTACCTAATTACCAGGCCTTGAAAATCAAAGCAACCACCCACTGTGAAACAAGTTTATTTGGTTTGATCATCGTCCTTGCTTTTTGGTCACCTTAGTAGTGTGTCTTCCTCAAACTCTTTCAAAAGCTAGCGTTTCTTCGTCCCAAAAAAAGAGGGAACTGCCAAAACGAAGCTTTTAGTCTCTAACGAGGTCCTTACACCACAGAAAGAAAACGAACCATCATGCGTGTTATATGTACGTTCACGACAAACGTACACACCTGATTTTCTTTTCTTTTCACCGGGAAACGTCGACTTTTTTTCTTAGCTTCTCCTTTTGCATTGGTTAATATGACTGACCATTACGTCCTCTCCGTGCTTGATTTTGCAGGTAACATGATCTCACTAATGGTATTCCTTTCACCACTGTAAGAACCTCAACATGCTTTTCTATGTTACAGTTATCAAATATATGCACGCATATATACCTATGTGCATCCATGCATGTATCTTCTTTTTCTTGTGTGTGCCAACATTATTTTATTCAGTTTTCAAAATATTTTATTCTGAAAGAAAATTTTAAAACACCGCACAGCTGGTCAATGAAATGAACACATGAAGGCCGGGTACTGTCGCCATCATCTATACTGTTATAGAATTTTGTAGAATTTTGCTTACACCTGAAGACAACATAAGACTGAAGATTACTAATTCTCACAACTATTAATTAATCAGGGAGGGTAAAAATCCTGCCCAGTGTAACTTTTAGTAGAGTAATCGTGAATGTCACTGTTACGCAGGTGTACTTTTTATCGACGACACAGATTGGGTATGAGTTGAACTTTAATTACATGAATAAAACTGAGTAAAATATTGCTCTCCATCATTAGTTAGCTAGATTCTTGGTGTCTTGTTTTTCGTGGATCTTAATTAGCAAGTATATATAGTTAACCATGCTCGCGCGTGCAGGCCGACGTTCTACCGCGTGTACCGGAAGAAGTCGACGGAGGGGTTCCAGTCGACGCCGTACGTGGTGACGCTCTTCAGCTGCATGCTGTGGATGTACTACGCCTTCCTCAAGTCCGGCGCCGAGCTCCTCGTCACCATCAACGCCGTTGGCTGCGTCATCGAGACCGTCTACATCGCCATGTACCTCGCCTACGCCCCCAAGAGCGCGAGGCTCCTCACGGCCAAGCTGCTCTTGGGCCTCAACGTCGGCCTCTTCGGCCTCATCGCCCTCGTCACGCTGCTGCTGTCTAACGGCAACCTCCGGATCCACGTCCTCGGCTGGGTCTGCGTCGCCGTCGCGCTCAGCGTCTTCGCCTCCCCGTTGAGCATCATCGTGAGTTCACTAATTCTCCAGAGCAGCTAGTATTCCGAATTCCGATGTTTGGTTATATTAATCGATGAACACGTAAATAATAGATCTGATTGGATTTTGCAGAGGCTTGTGATCCGGACCAAGAGCGTGGAGTTCATGCCCTTCCCGCTGTCCTTCTTCCTGGTGATCAGCGCGGTCGTCTGGTTCTCGTACGGCCTGCTCAAGAAGGACGCCTTCGTGGCGGCGCCCAACGTTCTGGGCTTCGTGTTCGGCGTGGCGCAGATGGCGCTGTACATGGCGTACCGGAACAAGAAGCCCGCGGCGGCGGAGATCAAGCTGCCGGAGCACTTGAAGGAGGTGGCCGGCACAGCGGCCGAGGGCAGGATCAGCTGCAGCGCGGAGGTGCACCCCATCGACGTGCTGCCGGCGGAGGCCGTGGCACAGGAGAAAGTGGCGACGGACGAAGAAGCGATGAAGCGTACAGATGTCGACGACGGGGTCGGGGGACGACCACAGCATGCTTAGGCCGGAGGAGGTGATCAAGCCTGACATGGCCATTGTTGTCGAAGTGTGGTTTAGCTTGGTTTAGTCGTACCAGTAATAATTGTCATGTGACGTAGTAATTTGATCTCACAATCTCATGGTACACAGCGCATGGAGATCGATGCTGTGCTGCTAGCCTTTAGGCGTGGCCGGCCTGATCTATTCACCGCATGCATGGGTGCGTCAGTGCGTGATTTGGCTGATCTACATGCACGCAGAGATCACAGCTAGGCTGACCGAGTGTGTGCCATGTGAATCAAACCTGTGAGAGATCCGGGGGTTGTGTGTGTGTGTGTGTGTGTGTTGTGTGTGTGTGTGTGAGAGAGAGAGAGAGAGAGAAGGGTGGCTCTGCCAGTCTGCCTGCAGCTCGATCTCTGCACGCAACAACTTTGTGTAATCGAATCGATCAGCTCGTTGTTTAGTTCCTTTGTTGATTTGATTTGATCCATGGCAATAAATATTGGAATCGATCACTCGCTCGCTCAGCCAGCTCACCTCACCTCACGGCGTGTTTTGTTCGCGCATACACATACATGCATGCATGGTTGCGCGGCGCCCCCGTCTCACGCGGTGCATGCAACGACACCCGTACTCCACTCCAATAGCTCGCACGCTAGCCGCGTACGTGAAGCACGCACGCGACGACACCCGCGCGCGGTTCGCTCGAGCGGTTGAGCCGGCGTCCGGCACAGAACAAGCGGCGAATCCAACGGACGGCGCCGCCGCGCGAGCGTCTCTGCGTGGGCAGATGCAGCTACGGCAGGTCGCGCGAGGTGGAATCCATCCATCGGTCGAGCTACCTAAAGCTGACCGCTGGAACGAGACCGTACCGTACGCTGCGTACGGCGCGGGGGCTCGCCGGACAAGTGTGCGGGTCGGAGCTGCTGCGCTCGATCCTTAGCTAGCGAGCGCGGTCGGCGGCAGCGGTATATATATGCATGCGTACAGAAACGAACACCGGAAAAGCACGAATACTGCTGCTGTGGCAGACGTGGGCATGCGAAAAAAAAGCCTTGTCTTGTCTACGCACGGCACGGCCGCGATTTTATGACGGTCAATCGCTAGCTGGAAAAGAACCGCTCGATCACAACCTGAACCGCGAGGGGCACGCAGACGAGACGAGCTAGCTAGGTACCTACCTCTACCTGGCTGCATGTGACGGCCGGTGGTACGTACGCGGGCGATACGATACGAGGCGCCACGTCCAGTACACTACCAGCAGGCGGCCAGACGACTGAGACGAGACGACGCACTGCGGTGCTGCCAAGGCAGGTAAAAACTGGCAGTCTGGCAACGCCAAGCCGCGACGCATCACTGCCGCCGCGCTCGTATGCATGTGCCATCGACGTACCGTCGCCTCTCATAGGCTCCAGCTCCACGCATGTCAGATACTGGGAGGGTGTTGTCTACTTCTTTTTCTCACAAGGGTATGGGTCCAGATTATGAAGTGTCCCACATGCCATACATGGGTTGATGGGTGCAACAGCGTGGACGTGAAAAACATTTTTCCGTGAGTACATGTTCGGATTCTGTAGTGGCATTGTGTAAGTTTTTTTTACAAATCTAGCTTTTATGTGATCTTGATTGGTCAGCCATAACCTTTATACATAACAGGTACGGCCATACAACAAGGTGGAGAAAAAATTAATTTGAATTTTTTTTTAGATTTTGAACTTTAGAGTATAAATGAAAGGTACAAGCATTTTGGTACAGAAGATGATGTAAGACCAAGGGTTTTAGGGAAAGCAGGAGGGTGGGTACCAGTTATTGTTTGGATGCTAGGGGAGGGAAACTAGGGAATTAAATTCCAATGAGGATTTTGAAGGGCATGCATTTGGAGTCCCTCTCAATTCCCACGAAGAAGTATTTCCTATTGCCGTTTGAAAAAGATAGGAATAAATATTCCATCAACTAAAAAATTCAAATAAATCAGAAACAAACATCACAATTGAATAAATCGCACGGAGTACATTACGTCCAAAGATTTGGACAGCTGCTGTCACGGTAAAAAAATAAATAAATCAAATTTATATGATTTCAGCAGTGGCGGACCCAACAGGGGGTCAAGGGGGGCTAGAGCACCCCCTAACTCCGATAAAACCATGGGTACCCTCTTTAGCACCCCCTATCTATCGTGGGGCATTTTTCGAAATTGTTGTACTTTGTTTGATTTATTTGTCTTATTTTAGTATTGTATCACTACCAGTTAGCACCCCCTAAATTTATGTCCTGGGTCCGCCACTGGATTTCAGCGAATACACTGGTATGCATGAATGATCAACTAATAATATTCTGACAAGCATGGATCCCATCAAATCTCGAACAAGTTTACTAGAACAATATGCTAAACAAAATCTAAAGCACATAGTTAAATTAAGCCTTCTTGGTTGATTTCTCGATCGAGCGATGGCTTATGGTTTATCACGAATGACATGCTTGACGAGGTCAGGAGTGGACTCATTAGACCGTACGTCGTCAACATCAAGCTGCAGAAATGTTGAGAATCACATGATTGCATATCGCAAGGTAGCATGATCGATCTGTTTGTGCTGTTGCCGAGCGCACACGTCTCTGAGGCCGTTCAACGGCCGGGTGCACGACGAGATAGATGTCAGAAACAAATGGAACACGTAGGTACTGCCGTGCGTGTACTATAAATAATTGAGCTAGCACTGACGCATCCTGAAGCTGTGAATCTGCACTGTATGTGGAGCCATATGACGATCGAAAAACAGTGCCCGCCAACAACCACAGGAGGCGCTTGAGTTGAGTACGTGAGCCAAGTGGCGAAAGCAGCCCTACAAGAAAGGAAGGAACAAGTGAAACACCTGCCGCATGCGGTATCTCCCAAGGTAGGACACGGCTCCGAGTTACTAACGAGTCGTTGAATAAAAAAACGATAGTCTAAATTGATCCAAAAATAGTACAGTAAAAGTATTGTAGTTATAGCACACTGTAGCAACCACTGTAGCGTATAGATTTAAAAAATCTAAACCGTTCATTTGCTTGATCGGACCATCTACACCCTCTGGGACATGTCCCTCTAGTCCGCACTTGATCTGTGCCGCTGGGCGTTCCTTGCTGTTCAGGAGATTGATGGGTGCCAGAAAAGAATCCATTCAGTCCAAGCACACAAACACGTCGATCCACTCCACCGCGCGCGCGAACGTAGAGCCCACGGGAACAGGGTAGTAGCAGGCTAGTAGCCTGGCCCAAGCTTGTAGTGGCACCCAACTTGCAGACGAGAGCCATTGATCGCTACTCGTTAGTTCCTGTTTCTTGTGTACTGCTTGAGATATTTCTTACCTTACGAGAAACTTACAAAGAAAGTAGCTATCTCCGAGAGAAGAAAAAGGTATACATCTTTTTGTATCCCTGAGTATATACTCCTACCTTTAATACATCACTAAAACGAATATGTTATATTCATTTATCACATTCTGTATAATTTAATAGTAATTTTAAGATACTCTAATTTGATTTGATTCAAAAATTTTCATTGAAACCCTTTATATTTTTTTATAGAGCCTTTTCTATATAAAAAGAGGATGTACACAAATTATGCTATAAATAGTGGACTTCGATGAATTTTTTTTTTATGGAAACTACTTTGAAATATCTTATAATCAATATTAGGCTATACTCAAAATGATAAAGATGTATACCAATATTATTCAAGTGGTATATTGGACCTGGGAGTACGTACTCCCTGGAGTATGGAACCATTTTTTCTGGTAATATGCTTTCATTTTTCTATATATAAGAAGCATATTTTGTACTCTCAGGTGTATGTATTCCCTACCTCTATTTGGTTAGTAACAACTCCCTAATAAAGAGGAACCGTTAACAACTTTCATTTATAGAATATACTTTTACTTGTGTAACATCACGTACTCCTAGTATTGCTACTGTACTCCTGGGAGTACGTACTCCCGTTCAATCCAAACATCATGCATGCAGTCAGAATAAAAAATGATTTAATTAAATCATTCGGTTGAAAGGGAGAGTAATGGGAATACATACTCCCAAGAGTACGAAACGGGTTTCACACACACACACACACACACACACACATATATATATACTAGTAAGATGCCCGTGCGTTGCAACGGAATTTCAAAAGAGAATAATACATAATTATAATACAGGATCTTAAATAATACAATAAATCAATTTTCTGTAATACACATATCAAGCAAAACATATCTTTGTAAACTAGTAAATAAATCAAATCATCTATATTGAGTTGTCCTGCAGATTTACAACTATAGGTTAGCAAAGCAATAATGACTCACCTACTGGGCCTTAGGCCCCTACTGTTCTGGCCCAAGAACAACCTAGCAGACTCACCATCACCACTAACTCATTCTTATAGTTAAGATATATATATATATATATATACCACTTAAATGAACGCGTTATACTCCTTTATCACTTTCAGTATAATTCAATAGTAATTTTAAGATATTCCAATGTGATTTGGTTGAAAAAAATTCATTGAAACCCTTTATTTTTTTGTATATAGTCTTTTTCATATAAAAAAGGAGGATGTGCACAAATTATGCTATAAGAGAGTTGACTTTGATGGAATTTTTTTTTTTTGTAGAAATCACGTTGAAGTATCTTATAATTAGTATTAGAGTACACTCAAAATGATAAAGAGGTACTCCCTCTGTCGCACAAAGAGTGCATCTTTAGTCCGTATAGCCCACCCAAAGCCCATTAATTCCCATAACTCCACTCCAAGATTTAAATTTTTTTGGCTCCTTTGCATGCTTAGTGACTTGGCGTGGAGTAATATCCCACTAATCTTCTGCATGCAGAGTTATAAATGTATACATGCGCATTTAAGTGCTGGTGGAAACCAAAGCACGAGCACGCTTATGCATGGAGTAATGAGGGTCACATTAGTCATTTACCTTGCACACTAATATGTCTTAAAAAAAACTAGAAATGCACTATTTGTAGGACGAATGGAGTATAACATCATTCAAACAGTATATTGGATGTGGGAGTACGTACTCCTAGGAGTATGAAAGCATTCTCTCTCTCTCTCTCTCTCTCACACACACACACACACACACACACACACACAATATATATATATATAGGCTTTTCATTGAAAACATTACGATTTTTGTGAAAACCGTAACA
Source organism: Rhipidocladum racemiflorum (assembly GCA_036346355.1). NCBI lineage: Eukaryota > Viridiplantae > Streptophyta > Magnoliopsida > Poales > Poaceae > Rhipidocladum > Rhipidocladum racemiflorum. The sequence continues at coordinate 26,832,612 of CM070572.1, forward strand.
TACCACCCTGTTCGAAATATAAAACTGTTCGATTCACCGATTAAATTTAAATTTAGATTCAAAAATTTTAAAGATATTATCTAAAAATTTCCTAAAATTATTATTAATAATTTTATGACATCTGGCATAAATATATATATATAATATATATATATATATATATTAAAAAAAGTTTAGAGACATTTTTAAGCCATTCAAAATGTAGAAATTAGAAAATCTAAAAAAAGAAATTAAAAGTATTTTTAGTAGCAATATTTGTTTTAAGTATGTCAAGTAGCAATATATACTTAACATATTTTAGTAACAATATTTGTTCAATTGTATTTAGTAGCAATATTTGTTAACGTACATTTAGTAGCAATGGATGACACTCGAAAATGGTACTATTTATTCAAGTAGCAATATTTGTATGCACAAAAATTATCTTGCTATGCTATATTTTAATATGTTGAAGTTATCCAGCATTGAAAATCTTACTTCTCGTTGTATGCATGCATGAACTACCAAAACTTCTCGTTTCATCACTATTTTCTTATATTTTAAATTTACGTTGAATTTTATCCTTACTCATCTATTATTATTTGACGTATCTATTAATAACCTGATATGGCTATATTAGTAAGTGATCCAATTATATTGATTGATTTCCTTATGGATGGTTAATCTTTAAATGATAACGCTGATTTAACGTTAAAAAGCTTTTGTTCGAACGGAACAAAAAAACATCCCATAGTTCACAAAGTATAGCAAGCTTAAGATAATCTTTCTGTTGAGTATAAACGGTATAACAAAAACAGAGGTACACTAAATATATAGGCAACCATTTCGTACTCCTATACTGAAACTCAATTCAGAAAGTTAAACATCTCGGCTCTCAAGCTTAAGCTAAACAGAAACAAAAGACAATATAGCTTAGCACATCACAGTACAATCAGGACAAAAAGATCAATTAATGTTGTTGCTCGAAAATCAATGCTAACGCTAAAGATTGTGATTCATTTGGTAAATTGGATGCTCTGCGATAACAGTGAAGATGATATAGCCTTTAATGGATTTTTACAAATTTTACGATTTTTTTTACAATTTTTCCTTTTCCCCCATTTTTTCAACCGTCAACAGTTTTTGAGCCTTTCGTCCAAAAACTGCGAAAATCGTTGGCGGTTTCACCAGATTTCAAATTAATTTGGCTTTCGAATCGTTTGGTTTTGAGTGAATTTCGATAACATCGGGTCATCAAAATTCGGGTTTGAAACGAAAAGTGAAACTCTAGGCAAGAGCCGTCGAGATCCACGTGAGTGGATCGAAAATTTTAACTAAAATTCCGGAGGTTTAGCCAAACAAAACTTATATGATATATCTCTTCCTTTCTCCTTGGTTACATGTTCAAATTTGGCTAGATTTGGTCAGGGTCAACCATAGGTCTCCCAAATGTTCTCTGTACAAAGCAGGCAGGCACTACATCTTTTTCTTCGGATCCTTTACACCAAGCAACTGTTAACCTTTCCAATGAATAGTGCATCGATCTGAACAATGTATGTTCAGTGGTCATTCAAACTTCATCAAAGTCGAAAGGGAACATAGGAAAGAGCGAGACAGACATCACTTTCTCTGAAGAAAAGTTGGGAAAGGGCTCACACTTGGTTGTGTCTATCAGGTATTTTCCACGTATGAACGGCTTCTCACAAGATTGTTACGCATAAAATGGTGGGAGCCTACGGGCTACGGCCCGCATGCCAGTAAATATCCGCGCAAATCAATCGTGCATGCACTAGCACTCTTTCTAAACCGCAGCACAAATTTTTAGTGTCATACTACCCTACATCAACGACGAATCGCGTGGGCTCTCGTAAATTACAAGCTGGCCGACCGTTAAGTTGTTGATGTTCTTCGCATAACGCAATCGTAAGAAATGTTTAGTAAAAATACTAAATCAGCAACCAAAGCAGGGATTAGATGCTATCATGATCTTCCAAAAAGATTAGATGCTATGTAATCACTGCAGAAGCACAACTTGACTAGACTGTAGGTCCCATGTTTTGGTATAGATACCTCGAGGGGCTCGTTCGTTTTCGTTGAAGGACAAGTAGACGGCTAGTCTTTCCTCTACGGTGTACGTCTTGGGATTAATTGTTGGATGCGTGAAACTTAAAACTTTTATATGTTCAATTGTCCAAAGTACTCCAAACTTTTCTGATTCACTAGGCATCCCTCGATGTATAATGCATAATTAATTAACCGCTTCTCTTATTAGTTAACTTGGAGCTTCGATACTGCCGAAAGTGTGTTCCCTTTTTTATGTTCCTACTGCCTCTGTTCTCCCAAAGATACATTCCATCACTCGCTCACGCACTCTGAACCCTTATATAAATCCATCCATTACTCCTGGAGCAGGTGACTTAGTGTAGAGTAGAGCTAAAACTACTCTGCAGTACATATTCTCTATACTAAACACATCATCTGTAATTCTTCATGGAGGCACCCTTCACCGCCGGCAACAACAACGGCGGTGACGACAGTAAGAAGAAACAGCGGCGCCACCGCCGCGGCAAAGCCCGGAATGACATTTTGAGGAGTATTTTGCGCGCCCTCTGCTGTTGCGACCGTTCAGAGAGCGACCAAGCATCAAGCAACCATACTCCTTCATCAATATGATGAAGGAGTTTTCATCAACTGTATGAATCGATCATCTCATACCCTAACGTACTTTTGTACTGACCAGCAGGAATTAGTTACTAGTACTACGCCTGAAGGTTGTGTGTCTTCTACAATCTGTGCCGCTGGGCGTTCCTTGCTGTTCAAGAGATTGATGGGTGCCAGAAAAGAATCCATTCAGTCCAAGCACACAAACACGTCGGTCCGCTCCGCCGCGCGCGCGAACGTAGAGCCCACGGGAACAGGGTAGTAGCAATCTAGCAGCCTGGCCCAGGCTTGCAGTGGCACCCAACTTGCACACGAGAGCCATTGATCGCTACTCGTTAGTTCCTGTTTCTTGTGTACTGCTTGAGATATTCCTTACCTTACGAGAAACTTACAAAGAAAGCTGCTATCTCCGAGAGTAGAAAAAGGTATACATCTTTTTTGTATCCCTGAGTATATACTCCTACCTTTAATATATCACTAAAACGAATATGTTATATTCATTTATCACATTCTATATAATTTAATAGTAATTTTAAGATACTCTAATTTGATTTGATTCAAAAAATTTCATTGAAACCCCTTTTTTTTTTATATATAGAGCCTTTTCTATATAAAAAAGAGGTTGTACACAAATTATGCTATAAATAGTGGACTTCGATGAATTTTTTTTATTTATGGAAACTACTTTGAAATATCTTATAATCAATATTAGGCTATACTCAAAATGATAAAGATGTATACCAATATTATTCAAGTGGTATATTGGACCTGGGAGTACGTACTCCCTGGAGTATGGAACCATTTTTTCTGGTAATATGCTTTCATTTTTCTATATATAAGAAGCATATTTTGTACTCTCAGGTGTATGTACTCCCTACCTCTATTTGGTTAGTAACAACTCCCTAATAAAGAGGAACCGTTAACAACTTTCACTTATAGAATATACTTTTACTTGTGTAACATCAGTTAATATACAAGAAGTAGGGAGTACGTACTCCTAGTATTGCTACTGTACTCCTGGGAGTACGTACTCCCGTTCAATCCAAACATCATGCATGCAGTCAGAATAAAAAATGATTTAATTAAATCATTCGGTTGAAAGGGAGAGTAATGGGAATACATACTCCCAAGAGTACGAAACGAGTTTCACACACACACACACACAACACACACACACACACACACACACATACCACTTAAATGAACGCGTTATACTCCTTTATCACTTTCAGTATAATTCAATAGTAATTTTAAGATATTTCAATGTGATTTGGTTGAAAAAATTTTATTGAAACCCTTTATTTTTTTTGTATATAGTCTTTTTCATATAAAAAAGGAGGATGTGCACAAATTATGCTATAAGAGAGTGGACTTTGATGAAATTTTTTTTTGTAGAAATCACGTTGAAGTATCTTATAATCAGTATTAGAGTACACTCAAAATGATAAAGAGGTACTCCCTCTGTCCCACAAAGAGTGCATCTTTAGTCCGTATAGCCCACCCAAAGCCCATTAATTCCCATAATTCCACTCCAAGATTTAAAATTTTTTGGCTCCTTTGCATGCTTAGTGACTTGGCGTGGAGTAATATCCCACTAATCTTCTGCATGCAGAGTTATAAATGTATGCATGCGCGTTTAAGTGCCGGTGGAAACCAAAGCACGAGCACACTTATGCATGAAGTAATGAGGGTCACATTAGTCATTTACCTTGCACACTAATATGTCTTAAAAAAACTAGAAATACACTATTTGTAGGACGAAGGGAGTATAACATCATTCAAACAGTATATTGAATGTGGGAGTACGTACTCCTAGGAGTATGAAAGCATTCTCTCTCTCTCACACACACACACACAATATATATATATATATATATATATATATATATATATATATATATATATATATATATATATATATATATATAAAGCAACCCTCTTTAACTATAATCGATGCTATTTTTCTCCTCTCATGCAGCCACATCAGAATTATCGTTTATAACCTTTAGATGAAAATTAAGTATCATAGATATTCCCTCATTTGCATTATGTTCTAATTCTTTTAGACTTTACCATATTTTACTTTGATTTGTTCGAACATTTCAACCAGCAAATTAATTTCTACAGATTTCAGTTGTAAAGCGGAGTACCCTTAAGCACTTAACACCAGAGAATGGCGTCAGGCCTTGAGGGGCGCTGAACCTTGAGCCATTCACCTCCATCAGAACGAGGCCACCCGGACATTATCAAGCACGCAAAGCATCACAGGGCAGGTAGCAAGATCACGAGAGACTCCGGAACACAAGAGTGCCCTCCCATTCTCACAAAATTTTTGAGAATTTACAAGTACAACCAGATGCATCCACTATCCAGTACAAAGCTCCCGTCTCATCTCCCTTTCTCTCTCTAGAAATGTACAGTCTAACCCTCCCTCCGTCCCTCTCCCTGCCAGAGTGAAGTAAATAGAGCTGGAAATAAACAGACATGCATGGGTGGGTGAAACATTGATGAATCATTGCCCCAAACCATTTTCTGTCGGAGAATGCAGGTTCCCCTGCCCGTTTGTGATTGCTCGCCTCTTCTCCCGCCAATTTTCTCCCCACATCTTCGCCTCGGCCACCATCCGTTCCCTGTCGCCCCACATCTTCGCCTCGGCCACCATCCGCTCCCTGTCGAAGTCCCTGTTCAAGATAGCTGGAAGCTCTTTAGGGGAATCCTCCTTATCCTTGTTTGGTGACTTGTGACCGGAGCTCCCAGCTTCATCGCTCCTGGAGACTACCCTACCGTTGTCACCAACCTTGCTTCGCTGATCACCACCAGGCTTCCTTGAAGCATGAGCCGCGTTAGGGTCGAATGATTGTGCTGCCAAGTAGGAAAGAGCGGTCACAACATCCGCAATAAGTGGACGGGATGCCGCCTCCGACTGAATGCACATGGACGCCACCGCGAGCGCTTGGTAAAGCCCACGCATGGGATATCGTCCTTCCAGTCTTGGGTCAGCCATTTTAGGGAGCTTTCTTCTGTCATTAAAAAGAGGTCGTGCCTGCCGATTAATAAGCAACAGTGTGAGCACATGGATTTAATCATTCTGCTTCACAATGCACATTCTGTTCTAAGTTAGAACTTCGAAAACATCAGAATACATCAGTACTACAAGCATGGAGAACAGCAAATCACAAATGCTACCTCTTTAGCTCACAACATCCCATGTACATTTTTTTTGCAATTTCAGTCACATGCACCCGTAAGTAACCAAGCACCAATCTATTTATTTATAGAAGCTAATTAGCATTGAAAAGTTTTCATATTACCTTCTGGTCAAATGCAACAGACTTAAGAGATCTGTAGACAAACATCTTTACAAACTACAATATATTGATATATCAACACCCAAACAATTAATCGAAAATATTAGAAGAGAGCATATCAGCAGATATATAGGTTATACCTAAATAGTCAGAACAAAGCTTACCCATGAGACAAGATTTTGCTCCCCATGTGACTTCGTGCTGTCGATGGCCCTGCGACCAGTAATCAACTCAAGCAAAACAACTCCAAAGCTATATACATCGGATTTAACAGTCAATTGTCCTGTCATAGCATATTCTGGAGCACAATAACCATATGTTCCCATCACACGTGTAGAGACATGAGATTTGTCACCAACAGGACCCAACTTTGCAAGACCAAAGTCAGACAGCTTCGGATAGAAACCCTCATCCAATAGAATGTTTGATGACTTGAAATCTCTATAAATAACCGGTGGATTTGCTTTGTCATGAAGGTACTCCAGTCCTTTAGCAGCACCTGCTGCAATTTTCATCCTTGAGTTCCAATCCAATGCCTCCTTATCAGGAGGTAGATCTAGCATCATGTATAACAAACATCCAGGTCAAAAGAACAACTCCACAATTTATTGAAGTGAGGTAAGGTCACCGTTAATAGAAATATCATACAGACATATTCCCTTGAAGGAAGAAAGTTAAAGTGACTTCGGTTGAGCTACCACATTCACAAGAGTTATAATACAAGTAGCATGTTAACCTTTAAAACTACTGATTAAAATTGTAAATATATAGCTCATAGGTTAAATAATTTGAGGAGAATCAGTTCAGAAGAATGCATAGCTGTTGCTTAGTCACGGATTAACTTGAAAGGCAGTGGTTAAATGATGTACTTTGTGGGCGTAATAGCACCTAGAAAGTAGAAAGGCCTTAAGTATGTTCAAACGGCCTACTTATCGTAAAATGATAAGCCTCGAGTCATGGATTAACTTAAAAGTATGTGGTTAAATGACGTACTGCGTGGCCGTAATAGCACCTAGAAAGTAGAAACTTAAATACGTTCAAACGGTCTACTTATCATAAAATAATAAGCCTCGATCAGCTTATTATGTCAACTGTTTTCGTCATGCCGCAACCATTTAGGCATTTACAGGTAAACTTTTTTAGTAACAACCGACCAATTCAATTGGTTGCCCATTTATCTTCAACTTCACTGGATAAGAGAGGCAAAAAACATATCCCAAATAGCTGACAACCAAAAACTCAAGAGTATACTATTCCAACACACCACACTGGAAGTAAATCATAATAGCCGCAGATCAATAACGTGAAGAAACTGTCATAGAAACATGACATATGCGCAGAGGGTGCACGGTATGCTGTCCTGCATCACAGAAGGGCCTTGAAAGATCCAAAATTCAATAGGGAATGTAAATGGCAATATTTGCAGGACTAAGGAATGAGCTAACACTTTACACTACAATAAACATTTGGAAGTATGAAAAGGAAGAATCATGTACAAGGATGCAGCTAAATAAAGAGAACATAGACAGAAAAACAGAGGCAGAACCACGAATTGACAATGCGTACCAAAGCTAACATGAGACAAACAGACAGGCATGCAGGTACTGAAACAGAAAACATTAATATTGACAGGTGGTGGTCATATGCAAACAATTTCGATACAGGAAACAAAAGCAGCATTCGTACCATGTAAATGATCTTCCAATGATCCAAAGGGCATATATTCATAAACAAGAAGACGCTGCTCTCCATCCGCACAATAGCCAATCAAATTAACAAGGTTTTGATGGTGCAGCAAACTGAGCATGAGGACTTCCACCAGAAATTCTCTATTTCCTTGAAGGCCATCCCTATTAAGCTGCTTTATAGCAACAACCTGCAGCAATAAGACAGCACTTCGACCATTTAATTTTTTTTACTCATCGCATTTCTTTGGATTTCCAAACTATCACATTTAATGAAAAGAACATCGTATCAATTGTCTGATTGGATTCTTTCAATACATTAGAAAAAGGTAAGGACAGGAGTGCTGATTGCAGGAGGTCTGCAACCTAAGCAAATGGGCTCCCTTGAACAGCTACTGTTAGAAAAAGGTAAGGACAGCAGTGCTGAGTGCAGGAGGTCTGCAACCTAAGCAAATGGGCTCCTTTGAACAGCTACTGTTTCGCAATATGGGCTATTTCGATGTGGGCATCCACCACCTCTGCAACAATTTTCAATCTATTTGTCCAAGACTAAAACGAACAGTACTTATAATACAACAGTGCAGCTTACTGCTATCTATCTCGATTCTCCACACCAGAAGGCAAGAAAAGAGCAAGCTTGCATTTGCCGAAAAAAGTTACCTGGCCTGTGCTCTCCAGACGGCCTTTGTAAACACGCCCAAAGCCTCCTTCTCCCAGAAAGCACTCCGGCCTGAAGTTCCTCGTGGCAGTCGCCAGCTCTCGGAAGGTGAAAGTCTGCGCCGAGATGACGTTCCCATTAGCATCCTTCGCTGCAGAAGGCTCCCTTGCTATCGCATTGCTTTTCACCCTCGCCTTCTCAGCCCCTGCACATGTTGAACAAACAAGGTAAAGAGACCCAGCTAACCAGTAGGCGCACCCAAAGATGAGAATTTGATCTCAATCAAACCGAGTGACATAGTATACACGCTTGCCGTATCAGTCTACGAGTTCAGCTCCTTTACTATTTTTTTTTTTTCATTCCCAACGGTTTGACGCAGATGCACGAACCCAACTACCTATCCAACAACTCATGATTAGTTCATCTTTCCTGTTTGTTTTCTTGTCAAATTTCACAATTACTGGAGCTAATTCGGGACGCACAGATCACCAAACACAACAGGGATACTAAATCATATCGAGAACGCGTGGAAAGGAAGAATCCCCTAATCCGTCTACCCCTCTACGCATCCGATCCCACCAACCAACCAGCAGCGGATCCAGTAAACGCACCTGCGGAGAGCTTCTCGACGCGCGGCGCCGCCATGGGCGGATATAGCTCCGGGTAAGCCCTCCCACCATGCTGGCCGACGCCGGCGGCACCACCATACGCGGGCGCCGCCGGCGAGGAGCCTCCATACCCAGCAGCTCCCTTGGGGTACAGCTGCTCGTCGGCGGGGGAGTCGAAGCACGAGAAGCAGCCCATGTCCACCCCAGCCAAGAACCCGTCGCACCAATCAGAGGACCAACATTTCCTCTACCCCTCCTTCCTCCGCCGGGCGCCAAGAGATTCTCGCCGGGGCCGGGCTAGAGCGAGTGCGCCGAGCAAGGAGGAGCGCGTACGATCGGGGGGAGGCTCGCTCGGGATCGGATCTTCCGGCGAGGGGATCGAGGTGAAGTGGGGGAAAGGTAAGGAGGGGAGGGAAGGAAAGGTGCGTTTTTTATTGTGTTTTCGGAGGGGAGGAGTGGAGGGAGGAAGGCGAAGGCAGCGAGCGAAGTGGTGGTGGACTGGTGGACTCTCCCTCTCTCTCTGCGTGTGTCCCGCGGCGGTCGCGCGAGACGCGTCTTTTCTTTGCTTTGCCTTCTCCCCTCCCTTGCTTTCAGACGAGCTAGTGTCGAATTTTTTTTCTTTTCAATAATACATTTTTCATTTAAAATTGTAAAAATATACTAAAAAAAAGAAAATTTCAAAAATATACCTGCAAACAAAGGCTTTCTTCCCGTTCCAAAGAGCTACAAGGCCGAGAGAGAGGAAGCGAGAGAGGGCACGTCGTGCCAGAGAAACCCCACCGGAGGCATGGGAGAAGGGAAAGTTGTTTCGATGCACTCAGTAGACGTCTAGTGGTAACTGTTATTTTCTTTATTCGCGGTTCTTCTTTCCATGTAGTTGTAACTGTTATTTTTCTTGTTTGTGGTACTCCTTTTCGTCTAGTTGTAACTTCTATTTTACTTGTTCATGGTACTCTTTTGCAATAAAGAAAGTTGTTGTGGACTATAATACTTAGGGTTATTGCGCTATTGCATTTTAGATGCAAATCGATCTGTATATAAAATATTTTCCTATAATATGATAGTCCATATATCAAATAACAAATCTCATTCATACTTACAAAAAATTACCTTCAAACACGATATATTACGGTCCACCAAAAAGGCTTAAGTGTTATAGTTTGTTATAGACTATAATACTTAGGGTTATTGTGCTAGTGCATTTTATATGCAAATCAATCTGTAAATAAAATATTTTTTCCCAGAATATGGTGGTCTATATATCAAAGAGCAAATCTGCCCGAATCTTTCGAAAAAAAATATATTCAAATACGATATTTTACACGCTGCCGAATACCCTTAAGCGTTTCATGAAATAGATGTTTCTTGTAGCCATTTGGTTTATTCAACTGAGTTCATTCATAAATATTTTTGCAAAAATGAGACATCTAAGACCCTAGGAACAAATGATATTTATAATAGCTACAAAGCCTTTGTCGCCCAACCAAAGAGCTACAGAGGTATATTTCTGAAATTTTCTTTTTTCGTAGTATATTTTTGCAATTTTGAACAAAAAATGTATTATTGAAAAAAAAACCAGCTACTGTCTGTCCGAGTCCCCGCACTTGTGATTTTTTTTCGAGAATCAAAAGAGGAGCTGAGGCCGAGCGGTAGCTTGGGTGGTCGTGAGCAAGGGTTAAAATCCTGATGAAATTCGATGAAATTTCAGCGAGATCGTGGATTTCGGTCAGTAACTAATTTAAAATCCCGGTGGAATTAAAAAAATTGAAAAATTCAATTTGCTACATTAATTTTGGATTTTTCGGTCGAGATTTGCTGGTTTTTTTTGCCGGATTTTATTTTTTGTTAATTGTATTTGATTGTATTTAGGATCAAGATCATCCACAAAATATTTCAAAAATTTTTGACATGTTTTTGACCATTTTTTGGTCGGTACAATTTGCCGGTTACTTTTAAGTAGCACTGTCCGAATTTTTTTAAAATTTCTCAAGATTGATCATCATCTGAAAATTTTATGGGAATATTATGGATGTGTTAGGACCATTCACAAAAATTTTCAAAATTTTCAAAATTGGTTTGAACTATTTTTCATTCAGGTGAAATTTGTTAGTCCGTCTTTAGTAGCACTATTTAAATTTTTGAAAATTCCTAAAGATTGATCAACATCTGAAAATTTTTGAGAATATTACGAATGTATTAGGACCATCCACAAAAATTTTCAAAAGTTTCTAACATGGTTTGCACCATTTTCCATTCAATTGAAATTTGCCGGTCTGCCTTTTATCAGGACAATGGTATTGTTAGATTTTTTAAAATTTTCTCATGCTTGATAATTATCTGAAATTTTTATGGGAACATTAGTGATGTGTTAGGACCATCCAAAAAAATTTTCAAAATTTTTTGACATGCTTTGGACCATTTTTCATTCGGTTCAATGTGGACCGAGATCTCGGTGATTTCAGCCGAGATCTCGGATTTCCCGGTTGAAAAAAAAACGGATTTGAAATTTGGTTTTTATATTTCGTCCGGATTTTATCCGAAATTTCTGAATCTTGTCGATATTTCGGATTTCGGCTACCTCCGAGATTTACCCCAAAACGAGATTTGAAACCTTGGTCGTGAGCTAGGTGAGCTCACGGCCGGTCGTGAGTTCGAATCAAGTTTGAATCTTAGATTTGACTTATGGGACTTGTGGGTATATCCATAGTACAAATTGTAAATTGCATGGGATATATACACACATATATTTCTACTCTGTGGAGCTCTTGAGATCTGCAGAAGTGTTAATCAAGTTTGAATCTTAGATTTAACTTGGTATACCTTTAGTATAAATTGTAAATTGTATGGGATGTATACACGCATATATTTATACTCTGCGGGGCTCTTGAGGTCTGCGAAAGTCTTAATCAAGTTTGAATCTTAGATTTGACTTACGTCTTGTGGGTATGTATACCTTTAATACAAATTGTAAATTGTATGGAATGTATACACACATATTTCTACGCTGCGGGGCTCTTGAGATCTGCGGAAGCTCTGATGTCTCTAAAAATTGTGTGGGGGTGTGCATTCAAAAGAGGAGATAATAGCCGTTGCCTATCAGCTGAATTCGATAAGTACTTACCAACCAAAACCACTAATTACATTACAAAAATAATTTTGCTAAACAACCAGCTTCTGCAACCATTAAACGATCACAATCCTCCTTGCTTTCATTCGTAATATATGATATCTACCTGAATCCCCGCTTCAACTATTACATTCTGTTGGAAACATGCGCAATATTTTTATTACAGATTTTATATTAAGGCAAATATAACAAAAGACTAGAGACGCATAAAACAACAGGCAACACATTGTATTTAAAAATATGCTTAAGTACTGTAAATTAACAGAGTCGAACGATCACACGAACGACTTACAGATGGGATTCCTGAAGAATTGGAAGCAACGCAGCGCAGACGCGGTCGTGGAAGTAGTAGACGTTGAGGAAGAAGCAGAGCGGTCATGCTGAAGCGCTGCCCAGAAAACTTATTGTCGCCCCGTGCATGTGAACTCTGCAGCATTGGCTCGGAGATACCGCTCACCCTCCTTTACGGTGCACGCCGAGGAGGAAGGCCGGTGTGGTTCAACCGCTCAACACAACAGTACAGAGTTCAGAGAGGAGCAAGAAGAATGGAGGAGGAATTCAGTGTCTCTGCCCTGGACGTCTCCAGGTGTTTAAATATACACGCACCAGTAACTGACAGCATTATGTCAGTTGAATGCGGCAGTTACTAGTAATTAATAGCATAATGTTAATTAACTCACTAGAAACTGACGACATTTATGACACTTACACTGAATTGAAATATATGTTTAAATCACATTTAAACATAATGAACAGAGAGAAAATTGCAAGATTCAGCAAAACAAAAGGTGAAATCAAAGTGCCAAAGACACACTACGACGTGGCGCGGTCGCTCATCTCCTGGCTATTTCTCGCAGTTCTTTGCCTATATTGGTTTCTTGTCTCCTGGCCATTTCTCGCAGTTATTTGCCTATCCTGGTTTCTTTTTTGGCCATTTCTCGCAGTTCTTTTCCTCTCCTGATTTCTTGGCATCAGATGCATTTCAGTTATTTTTTTGTCTTGCTTGCCATCTCATGATCTTACTGGATGTCTTGTGATCAAGCGGAATTACTTTAAAGATTCATTGCTTACGTCGTAATTTATATAAGAAAATTTGTCGGTTTTATTCGAAATCTCTTAGTTTATCTGCTCGAAAATATAGCTTTTCATTGGTCAATGTTAGCACGTGCGTTAATCGCTTTCTTTTCGGGCCATTTCTCGCAAGAAGATGACCTCATCTTGTTTGGAGACAATGGTAGCCACTGGACATGTCTTCATACAATGTGGAGACTAGCTAGAACTAGGAACGCCCACTATGTTCCATAGTGGGAGATTTCTTGCTCAACTGGGAGGGGGGGTGTTCCCTAGCCTTCACTCGCATTGCTACTACTTGCAGAGGGATTGGTGGATTCACTATGAAAGCGTCGGAGGCGTTGGAGACCGGCGAAGAGACTCTAAAAATGCTTGGACTTGGTCTGACTTTTGTTTCTGTCCAGAGGGGACTCCATGCGGCAATCGACGAAGCAGGCGAAACAAAGCCGATCAATGTAAACATTGAAAGAGAGACGCATAAGGTGCTCAGCAATTTGGCTGTACTCCATCACCCCATAGAGGTGGATGTCTCACCTGATGTTACTATGAGGGCTGCACATGTTGGAAACATGCGTAATATTTTTATTCCAAATTTTATATTGACACTTACACTGGATTAAAATATATGTTTAAATCGCATTTAGACATAATGAACAGAGAGAAAATTGCAAGATTCAACAAAATAAAAGGGGAATTCAAAGTGCCAGGAGACACACTATGACACGGCGCGGTCGCTCGTTTCCTAGCCATTTCTCGTAGTTCTTTGCCTATATTGGTTTCTTGTCTCATGGCCATTTTCTCGCAGTTATTTGTCTATCCTGAATTCTTTTCGTACCATTTCTCGTAGTTCTTTTCCTCTCCTGATTTCTTGGCCTCGGATGCATTTCAGTGATTTTTTTCTCTTGCTTGCCATCTTATGATCTTACTGTATGCCTTGTGATCAAGCGGAATTACTTTAAAGATTCATTGCCTACGTCGTAATTTCTAGAAGAAAATTGGTTGGTTTTATTCAAAATCTCTTAGTTTATCTGCTTGAAATTATAGCTTTTCATTGGTCAATGTTAGCACGTGCGTTAATTGCTTTCTATTCGGGCCATTCATCGCAGGAAGATGACCTCGTCTTGGTTGGAGACAATGGCAGCCACTGGACGTGTCTTCATACAATGTGGAGACTGGCTAGCATTAGGAACGCCTACTATGTTACATAGTGGGAGATTTCTTGCTCAACTTGGGGGGGGGTTGTCCCTAGCATTCACTCGTATTGCTACTGCTTGCAGAGGGATTGGTGGAATCACTATGAAAGCGTCTGTAGGATCGAAAGACACGAATATAGCAATCAGAGGGGGGTGAATGATTGTGCGGAAGCTAAAACCAAATTCTTGATCTACTAAAAGTTCACCCCAAAACAGAACCAAATAATTGCCTCGTACTCGACAAAAACAGAATGACAGAGGTTTGGTAAAAGGCGAATTCCCGGAGATCCAGCCGTTAGATCGATCTGAAATTTGGACACAAGAAACTAGATTCCAATACGAATCTAACACAAGAAGAATCAGCTCGATCGGACTTACGGATCAAAAGTTATGATCCTCGCAAGCTTGCTGTGACAGAAGATGACGAGAATTAATCTAACCAAAACTTCAAGATTAAACAAGAACGACAAAAGTTTAATTAACTAAACTTAGAGAAACCCTAAATCAATTCTCTAGAAAGGTTTTGATGGATCAAATCAAGATGAACCTCAAAGAACAAAAACCAATCTAGAACCAGAACAAGCATGCAACCAAAAACCAAAACAGAGACACTATAGCAACGCGGTTACTGTAGCACGCAAGGATCTGGAAGAATTGATCTTTATTTCTTTTGTCTAAAGTACTCTCATCAAAAGTGTACAAACCCTAAAAACTGAGCTCAAGTTCTCAATGCGCTCAGCTCTACTTCATTACCCTTCAACAGGAGACACCCCTCCTATTTAAAGGAGCAAAACACAAGAAGTTCTGAATACAATTCCTAATCAAGAAGGAGTATGTATACAACTCCTCTTGGCCCAACCTGGCCGAGTACAACTCTTGCACGCGTATAGCAACCCTACCATACTCACGTGACTAACACTTTGCACGCGTATGGCCACCTGCCATACTCACGTGACTAACACTTTGCACGCGAATGACCTCCTGTCATTCTCACGTGACTAACCATTCTTCATGTGCACCATTCTCTTAGCCCGAACGTCTCGCATGACATCCTTGACCACCAAGACCTCAGTTCCTCCCTGAACCTAGTCCCGAACCTCAGCTCCTCCATGAACCTAGTTCCGATCCCGTCATCGACCACGTTCGTCTTCGAGCAATACCTGCACATGAACAAACCACAAAATAATTCCGAGCACAAGTCCACGACTTGACTCACATCAATCCATGCAAATACTCACACGAGCATTGCATAAAGTCCACTTCAAGCATCATGAAATTCTCACAAATTTCATAATCTCAAAAACAAATCAAACACAATTCCAATTTTGCTCAAAACCCTAATCGAGCAAAAACGCATTCACGACGGACCAAAAAATATGGTCCGACGTACACATGAAAAAGTCACTCAAAAAACCATTCACGACGGACCAAAAAATTTGGTCCGGCGTACATGTAAAACTTACTGTTTTTAAGAACTTGGTCCCGAGCAAAAAACCTTCAGAAACACATTTACGACATACCAAAAATTTGGTCTGTCGTTCATGGAAAAAACGAGGTCGCCAAAAACATGTGTATGACAGACCAAAAAATTTGGTTTGTCATACATGGGAAAAACGAGGTCGCCAAAAGCATGTGTATGACAGACCAAAAAATTTGGTTTGTCATACATGGGAAAAACAAGGTCGCCAAAAGCATGTGTATGACAGACCAAAAAATTTGGTTTGTCATACATGGGAAAAACGAGGTCGCCAAAAGCATGTGTATGACAGACCAAAAAATTTGGTTTGTCATACATGGGAAAAACAAGGTCGCCAAAAGCATGTGTATGACAGACCAAAAAATTTGGTTTGTCATACATGGGAAAAATGCGATTTATTGAACAAGCGTAAAAGCATCAAAATCATGTTTATGACAGACCAAAAAGTTTGGTCCGTCATACATGCGAAACTCACTGTTTTTGGATGTTTGGTCTGGCGCAAATGCAAAGTCTCTGTTTTTGGATGTTTGAATGTTTGGTCCTTCATGCAAGCAATTTTGCAAGATTAATCCTAACCAATTTTTCAGCACAAGATCAAGCCAATTTTTCATCACATGATTCACAGCGTCGGATGCACTGGAGACCGACATAGAGGCTCTGAAAATGTCTGGACTTGGTCTGACTATTGTTTCTTACCTGCGGGGACTCCTTGTGGCAATCGATGAAGCAGGCGAAATAAAGTCGATCATTGTAAACACTGAAAGAGAGGCGCAAAAGGTGCTCAGCACTTTCGCTATACTCCATGACCCTATAGAGGTGGATGTCTCACCTGATGTTACTATAAGGGTTGCACATGTTGAAAACATGCGCAATATTTTTATTATAGATTAAATATTGGCACTTACACTGAATTGAAATATATGTTTAAATCGCATTTAAACAAAATGAACAAAGAGAAAATTGCAAGATTCAACAAAACAAAAGGAGACACACTACGACGCGGCGCGGTCGCTCGTCTCCTGGCCTTTTCTCGCAGTTCTTTGCCTATATTGGTTTCTTATCTCCTGGCCATTTCTCGTAGTTATTTGTCTATCCTGATTTCTTTTCGTGCTATTTCTTGTAGTTATTTGTCTCTTCTGATTTCTTGGCCTCGGATGCAATTCAGTGATTTTTTTGTCTTGCTTGCCATCTCATGGTCTTATTGGATGCCATGTGATCAAGCAGAATTACTTTAAAGATTCATTGCCTACGTCGTAATTTCTAGAAGAAAATTGGTCGGTTTTATTTAAAATCTCTTAGTTTATTTGCTTGAAATTATAGCTTTTCATTGGTCAATGTTAGCGCGTGCGTTAATAGCTTTCTTTTCAGGCCATTTCTCGCAGGTAGATGACCTCATTTTGGTTGAAGATAATGGCAGCCACTGGACGTGTTTTCATACAATGTGGAGACTGGCTAGCACTAGGAACGCCTACTATGTTCTATAGTGGGAGATTTCTTGCTCAACTTGGGGAGGGGGGGCGGTTGTCCCGTAGCGTTCACTCATATTGCTACTACTTGCAGAGGGATTGGTGGATTCATTATGAAAGCGTCGGAGACGCTAGAGACTGGCGGAGAGGCTCTAAAAATGCTTGGACTTGGTCTGACTATTGTTTCTCACCAGTGGGGACTCCATGCGGCAATCGACGAAGCAAGCGAAACAAAGCCGATCATTGTAAACACTGAAAGAGAGGCGCATAAGGTGCTCAGCACTTTGGTTGTACTCCATCACCCGATAGAGGTGGATGTCTCACCTGATATTACAATGAGGGTTGCACATGTTGGAAACATGTGCAGTATTTTTACTTCAGATTTTATATGGACACTTACATTGAATTAAAATATATGTTTCAATCGTATTTAAACTGAATGAACAAAGAGAAAATTGCAAGATTCAGCAAAACAAAAAGGGAAATTGAAAGTGCCAGGAGACACACTACGAAGCTGCGCGGTCGCTCCTCTCCTGGCCATTTCTCGCAGTTCTTTGTCTATATTGGTTTCTTGTCTCCTGGCCATTTCTCGTAGTTATTTACCTATCCTGATTTCTTTTCATGCCATTTCTTATAGTTCTTTTTCTTTCCTAATTTCTTGGCCTCCGATGCATTTCAGTGATTTTTTTGTCTTGCTTGCCATCTCATGATCTTACTGGATGCCTTGTGATCAAGCGGAATTACTTTAAAGATTTATTGTCTACGTCGTAATTTCTAGAAGAAAATTGATTCGTTTTATTCAAAATCTCTTAGTTTATCTGCTTTAAATTATAGCTTTTCATTGGTCAATGTTAGCACGTGCGTTAACCGCTTTCTTTTCGGGCCATTTCTCGCAGGTAGATGACCTCATTTTGGTTGAAGATAATGGCAGCCACTGGACGTGTTTTCATACAATGTGGAGACTAGCTAGCACTAGGAACACTTACTATGTTCTATAGTGAGAGATTTCTTGCTCAACTAGGGGGTTGTCCCATAGCCTTCACTCGCATTGCTACTACTTGAAGAGGGAATGGTGGATTCACTATGAAAGTATCGGAGGCACTGGAGGCCGGCGGAGAGGCTCTGAAAATGCTTAGACTTGGTCTGACTATTGTTTCTGACCAGAGGGGACTCCATGCGGCAATCGACGAAGCAGGCGAAACAAAGCCGATCAATGTAAACATTGAAAGAGAGACGCATAAGGTGCTCAGCAATTTGGTTGTACTCCATCACCCCATAGAGGTGGATGTCTCACCTGATGTTACTATGAGGGTTGCACATGTTGGAAACATGCGTAATATTTTTATTCCAAATTTTATATGGACACTTCCAGTGAATTAAAATATTTGTTTGAATCGCATTTAAACTGAATAAACAGAGAGAAAATTGCAAGATTCAGCAAAACAAAAGGTGAAATCAAATTGCCAGGAGACACACTACGACGCGGCGCGGTCGCTCGTCTCCTGGCCATTTCTCGTAGTTCTTTGCCTATATTGGTTTCTTGTCTCCTGGTCATTTCTCGTAGTTATTTGTCTATCCTAATTTCTTTTCGTGCCATTTCTTGTAGTTCTTTGTCTCTCCTGATTTCTTGGCCTCCGATGCATTTCAGTGATTTTTTTTTGTCTTGCTTTCCATCTCATGATCTTACTGGATGCTTTGTGATCAAGCGGAATTACTTTAAAGGTTCATTGCCTACGTCATCATTTCTAGAATAAAACTGGTCAGTTTTATTAGAAATCTCGTAGCTTATCTACTCGATATTTTAGCTTTTCATTGGCAATGTTAGTGCGTGCGTTAATCGCTTTCTTTTCGGGCCATTTCTTGAAGGAAGATGACCTCGTCTTGGTTGGAGACAATGGAAGCCACCGGACGTGTCTTTATACAATGTGGAGACTGGCTAGCAGTAGGAACGCCTACTATGTTCCATAGTGGGAGATTTCTGGCTCAACTGGGGGGTTGTCCTCGATCCGGAGGCTAGGCCTTGTCCCCTTGCGTTCACTCGCATTGCTACTACTTGCAGAGGGATTGGCGGATTCACTATAAAAGCGTCGGAGGCACTAGAGACTGGCGGAGAGGCTCTAAAAATGCTTGGACTTGGTCTGACTGTTGTTTCTGACCAGAGGGGACTCCTTGTGGCAATCAACAAAGCATGCAAAACAAAGCCGATCATTGTAAACACTGAAAGAGAGGTGCAAATGGTGCTTAGCACTTTGGCTGTAGTCCATCACCCCATACAGGTGGATGTTTCACCTCATGATATTATGATGGTTGCGCATGTTGTAAACACGCGCAATATTTTTATTCCAGATTTTATGTTGACACTTACACTGAATTGAAATATATGTTTAAATCGCATTTAAACAATGAACAGAGAGAAAATTGTAAGCTTCAGCAAAACAAAAGGTGAATTCAAAGTGCCAGGAGACACACTACGACACGGCGCGGTTGCTCACCTCCTGGCCATTTCTCGCAATTCTTTGCCTATATTGGTTTCTTGTCTCCTGGCTATTTCTCGCAGTTATTTGTCTATCCTGTTTTCTTTTCGTACCATTTCTCATAGTTCTTTTCCTCTCCTGATTTCTTAGCCTCGGATGCATTGCAGTGATTTTTTTGTCTTGCTTGCCATCTCATCATCTTATTAGATGCCTTGTGATCAACCGGAATTACTTTAAAGATTCATTGCCTATGTCGTAATTTCGTGAAGAAAATTGATCGGTTTTATTCGAAATCTCTTAGTTTATCTGCTCAAATATAGCTTTTTATTGATCAATATTATCGTGTGTGTTAATCACTTTCTTTTTGAGCCATTTCTTGCAAGAAGATGACCTCATCTTGATTGGAGACAATGGCAGCCACTGGATGTGTCTTCATACAATGTGGAGAGTGGCTAGCACTAGGAACGCCTACTATGTTCCATAGTGGGAGATTTCTTTCTCAACTGGGGGGGGTTGTCCCCTAGAGTTCACTCGCATTGCTACTACTTGCAAAGGGATTGGTGGATTCACTATGAAAGTTTCGGAGGCGCTAGAGACCGGCGAAGAGGCTTTCAAAATGCTTAGACTTGTTCTGATTGTTGTTTCTGACCAGAGGGGACTCCTTGTGGCAATCGACGAAGTAGGCGAAATATAGCTGATCATTGTGAACACTGAAAGAGACGCGCAAAAGGTGCTCAACACTTTGGCTGTTCTCCATCACCCCATAGAGGTGGATGACTCACTTGATGTTATTATGAGGGTTGCACATGTTGAAAACATGCACAATATTTTTATTACAGATTTTATATTGACACCTACAGTGAATTGAAATATATGTTTAAATCGCATTTAAACAGAATAAACAGAGAGAAAATTGCAAAATTCAGCGAAACGAAAGGTGAATTCAAAGTGTCAGGGGACACACTACGACGCGGCACAGTCGCTCGTCGCAAGTCACATGGATTTTCACGTGAAAATACATGAATGCGCACACGTGTGCGTGTGTGTGTTTAACCACTATCCACCCTAAGCCATTCTCATGCCAAGTGTCACATTAATTACAAGGTGTCAAGGACTCCACCTTTTAAGTTGCTTTTCCTCTACTTATGTAGGCAATATAGTACTAAACCACGCATGCTTTGGAATTTAAAGAAATGGACCACCCATAGACCAATTTCTAACAATTACAATCCTTGCTTTTGTTCATATTCTATAATATCTACTTGAATCCCCACATTTGTGAGGTGACACCTGTTTTCAAAACGAAGATGACAATCTCGTATGGGTCGATTCCTTGAAGGCATGGTGATGTGATGTAACACTGGGTGTCCCGATCTTTCGATGAGAATGATAACCTTCGATTTGGGTGGAGACGACTTTGACGATCCGACTACAACGTACAACGACGATGCGCCTTAGCAATCGCTAAACCAACTCCAGCGGGTTATTGACCTTGCCGTGGGCACGATTAACCTGATCACGAAGATCAATTCCTGCAAGCAATCGAAGAACAAGCAAGAACAAGGCAAAAGCAATCTAAAATTGCAAATATAGATGAAGTATAGAAAAAGTTGGGGTTCCGATACAAGGAGCTTGTTAGGCGGCCGTTGAGCACGTCTAAAAGACTCAAAATAGTAGCAAAAGGCTAAACTATCAAATAACCAAAACCCAAGTTATTTTGGTGGACTCCCTAGCTATTTATAGGAGAAATAGGAGGCCAAAACCAGGCTTGGGGCGTCCAAAACACCTCCATGGCCGAGTAGGACTCTTATTCCTAGTTTGACTCGGATTTGGAAAGATGACCAAACTTGTTTTGTAGATTCCCGTTGACTCGTAAGGAATTTGGAGGTGGGGCCGGATCCGTTGGAAAGAGGACGTCTAAACCTTTCAAACCAGTACTCATAGACCTCAAACACCCTTGTGGATCAAAAGTTATGGTCGTTTTAAGTTGGTGCTGTCCTGGAGGCCGAATCTGAGTTGAAATTGTGCACCGGAAGAATTGGCTTCATGCTTGACTTTTGGGAGTCCTTCTCCTTGGTTCCTAAGGACAATAAAATCATCACAAGGATTAAATAGCATTCCATTCATTAAATTATTTGTATGCAACCCGAGGAACGCATTCACCTGGCAATTGAATTGACGTGCGCGAGCTCGAGTAATTGGCCCTTGTATTACATTGTTGGTTTCAATTGGATTTGTAGACATGGCCGTATCCATGGTAGTGATGTCCTCATCATCCTCCCCTTCTTGCATTTGAGTCGTCCTCAACTCAAGTTCATCATCTTCTCCTAAGTATGGCTTTAGATCTGATAATTGAGTTGACGGGCTCGAGCTCGAGTCAATGGTCCTTGAACCGACGAAGATGTAGAAGGATGGCAAAGGTGGGGGTCGATAAAGCCATGCAAATGGAGCCATCGTAGTAGATGTATACGAAGTAGAGGATGCCGTGAAGTGTCGCCAACTTAATGGTCCTGGCCAAGGTGGGGGTCGATGAAACCATGCAGTTGATATAATTGCAGCAACACATGGTGATGACCATATGTATGCAGTGTTAGATCTGTCCATGATGAGCATGGTCTCATCATGATGGCTATCTTTACCCGATCGATAGGCTTTTATGATTGGAAATGAGGAATTTCGGATGATCTAATTCCATAAAATATTTCCTTTATCTATACGGTGATAAAACATCTTCTATGATCTCATCGTGGGCATATTTTGTGAGCTCTTTTACGGTACACTAAATTTAATATAAACTGTTTATTTTTTTCCGATCTAATGGATCAAATTAACTAGAATTTATTTATACTTTCTCTGATAGTAGAGTACTAGAAATTCTTAATAAATCAATGGCTAGATCTGGTTTCTACTACCCAATAAATACTACTATTATAATATACTGTGAAATTTCTCTATTTTGTTGGCCAACTTTCCCTCTCTCCGTTGATACTAAATGTTATGGCTTAATCTCCAAAATTTCAAACTAGTTATAACTTAAGTTTCTCAGCTTTCATCTTGGGATTTCGAAATCTAACTTTTTACTCAGTATTTTGACCTTTCAGAATTGGATATGAACTTCCACGTAGGAAGATTCAAAATTTTGAACAGACGAGACATGGTTGAGCAGTGATTCTATGCTTTCCATCCCAATACAAGTTACATAAATCTTAAAGCAAGTAAAAGTGTGAGTAATCACCATCTACTCTTCATTCATGATTTAATATTTGTATAACTTCTAAACAAAAGCATAGAAACACCTCTAGGCATGATACGGTGGTGCCACCAATGATAATGGGGTGGCTATATATCGAGAGAAGGCTGAGGTTGGCAGCAGCACGAAGGAGATAGATCCTGTTCATTTCAGTTTCTACATAGCTTTTGTTTTAAAAAAACAGATTATTTATCGAACGAGAGGTTTTTGGATAGATTCTTTGAGAATCAAAAGGGCTCTCTACATATAATCAGAATCCGTCTGAAACATGATTTTCACTGATTCTTGCTTATTCACACCGGCCTAGTTCGGAACTTAGAAGTCGCATATGGCTCAGTCCGACTCTCATATAATCAGAAATAGCTTCTCTTATAATTCAAAATTCATAACTTATAAGCTGAAATGAACTGGATGATAGATAGCAACTCATGGACGGGAAGGGAGGAACGACTGACGACCCTAAACTGAAGGGAATATGCCCGAGAGGCAATAATAAATTGTTTATTATCTTATTCCATGTTTATAATAGATGTTTATTTCTCATGCTAAAATTGTATTAACCGAAAACGTTGATACATGTGTGTTTAATAAACAAAAAGGTTCCTAGCATGTGTGTTTAATAAACAAAAAGGTTCCTAGTAAAGCCTCTCTTTTAAACTAGCTCGTTGATTAACTGATGATCAAGGTTTCCTGATCATGAACATTGGATGTTGTTAATAACGGGATCACATTATTAGAAGAATGATGTGATGAACACACACCCAAGTTGGTATAGCAAATTCGATCAAGTCATTAAAGTTTGTTGCTGTACTGAACATATACAAAATAGCTCTTTTCCTTAGACCATGAGATGATGTCAATCACTAACTCCGGAAGAGTACTTTGATGACATCAAACGTCACTCCGTAACACGGTGACTATAAAGATGGAATTGGGTACTATGAAAGTATTAGTTGAGGCTCATGCATCAAGAGTGGGATTTGTCCATCCAGATGACGGAGAGATATACTCTAGGCCCTCTCGGTGATATCACATTGACATCGCTTGCAAGCACGTGACTAGGTCACAAGAATGTCATATCACGGAACGAGTAAAGAGTACTTGTCGGTAACGGGATCGAACTAGGTATAGTTGATACCAATGATCGAATCCCGGATAAGTAATATATCGCGAGACAAAAGGAATTGGTTATGTTGTTTTTGGTTTACACGATCACTAGTTCATCGTTGAGTAAGTGGGAGTCATTATGGATCTCCAGATCCCGCTGATGATTATTGATCATAGAGGTGTCTTGATCATGTCCATTTTATTCACGAACCGTAGGGTGACACACTTAAGGTTCATCGACGCTTTTGAGTGGATACGGAACACCGGAGAAAAGTTTGGACAGCACCGGAATAGTTTCGGGATATCGGAATAGTTCAAGGGGGTATGTATTAATTTTTGTTAATTAAAAGAATTAACAAATATTAAAATAACAGAAATAAAATTGTTTATTTATTTAATGGAGAGTCCATTCACATGGAGAGAATGGAGAGTCCATTCACATGGAGAGAATGGAGAGTCCACTCACTCCTATAAAAGGGAGGGTGGAGCTCCTCTCTCATGAACTAATCTCCATAACCCTTTGGTTGGTCCTTTCTCCCTCCTCCTGCAGTTCCACCTTTCAAGCGCAGCTTGCTTAAGCGCTGCTGAAATAGTTTCTCCACCACCACCACTAAGTCGTAGTGTTGTTGGAGTTTCCCGTGGATCCTCTACTTCACGCCCCGGATCGAGGATTGAGGTCGCCGTTGTTCCGCACGCGTGTGACCAAGTACCGGCGCCGCTGCCGTTTGTGGCGCTCATCTTCGCGACTTTGAAGTCGGGCGTGTACCTCTACTTCAACCACGTTTGTTTGCGGGAACGTTATTCCCGCTTTCGGTCTACGAGGGTGAGTCCTTCTGAAACCGTTTGCATGCATCTCCTAGATATGATCTTGGTGTTTGGTTGCATTCGTAGGAAAAATTTTGTTTTCCATGCTTAGAACCCATCATAAACTTGCAGTACAAGTGTCACCCTGACAAGACAGTGCGGTGCGTGGCATTCATTTTGGGGCAGCAAGATCAGATCATGAGAGAGAGAGAGAGAGACAGGAGCGACGACGCGTTCAACTCGAAGGGAAAAGAAACAAGGTCACTCACTCTCGATCATAGATCTAAATTTCGATGAGATTTCAAAAATCTCGGCTGAGATTATAGATTTCGGACCCTCACTCCTCGAGATCCTAAATCTCAGCTGGGTAAAAAAAATTCAAACTGCTACAGTACTATTCAAATCTCGGTGAGATATCAGTGATTTCGGCTAAAATCTCAGTCTTTTTTTACCGGATTTGATCGGAATTGGGGTCAAGATCACCCACAAAAAATTTCAAAATTTTCTGACTTTTTTTGAACATTTTTTGGTCATTACAATTTGAACGAAATCGCGGTGATTTCGGCCGAATTCTCGTATTTCCCTGTTGAAAAATGATCGGATTTCAAATTTGATTTTTGAGTTTCATCCGAATTTTATTTGAAATTCCGAGATTTCATCAAAATTTTAGATTTTTGCTACCTTCGAGATATATACCGAAAACGAAATTTAAAACCTTGCTCTGGATGCAATGACATCGGTCGTTGGACAGCCACGTAGGGATTCAAATTTCGGTCCGAAATTCAAAATCTCGGCCGAGATTTCGGATTTCGGATCCCTCCGACATTCAAAAACCCGACCGGGTAAAAATTTGTAAAAAAAAATCAAAATGCTACAGTGTATGTACAAATTTTGGCAAGATTTCGGCAATTTCGACCGATATTTCAATATTTTTTGCCGGATTTTTATTTTATGGCCGGATATGATTGGGTTTAGGTTGAAGACCATCCACAAAAAATTTCAAATTTTTTTGAAGTGTTTTGACCATTTTGTGGTCGGTTCAAAATGTACCGAAATCTTTGAAATTTCAATCGAAATCTCGGTGATTTCGGCTGAAATTTCGTATTTCCCGGTAGAAAAAAATAGGATTTGAAATTTGAAAATTAGATTTTATCCAGATTTAATTTGAATTTTTCAAATCTCGCCGAGATTTTAGATTTCGAACACCTCCGAGATTTATTCCAAAACGAGATTAGTATCTGCAGCCATGCAATTCTATCACAGTACTAGACAAAAAGTGAACGGAGGGGGGCTGGCAACCCGGACAATACTCCCTGCGGACGCTCGCAAATTTCGATCTATTTGGAGGCTGCAATATTTACATACCACAGTATTCGAAAACCATAGTTTTTTTTATACGTCACCCATCTAAGACCACGATTTTCATATACCATAATAGCTTTTCACAGCTTTAGTGAAAACTATGGAGTGTTAGGATATTTTAAGTATTTAGTGCTGTAATTTCTTCAATAAGTAGCGAATGGGTCAAGCAGTATTATTAAAAAACGATGGACTAGCTATTGTATGAACTAGGGTCGGTAGAAAAGGTCGAAGCTCGTGAGTGGCTCGAACTCGCTCATTATGAGCTCGTCTCCAGCTTGGCTCGTAGAATAAACTAATTGAGTTAAGCCGACTTCCTAGCCCGTTATCTTAACAAGTTGAGTCCAAGCTAACTCACAAGCAGCTCTTAGCTTCTTAAGGCTCGATAACTAAATATTCACCATAATGATTTTTGATGTAAAAGGCTTTAACTAGCTGAATATTTAAATTAATATATATCTATGTAACCGTGTTAGGTTGGACTAGAATTGTTAGGATTGTTAATCAGCTCTTCGCTAATTACCTATATTTTACTTGTATGCTAGATAATTAGCTATGATTTTATTTATGCAGTCCTCATGTTGCATGTATATGTTAATTTGTGTTATGTGCTTATGATGTGGCTTAACTTAGCTCATAACTAATTACCTAGCTCACGTGACTTAGCTTAGCTCAATTCATCTTGATCGATGCGACTCGTGAGCTACTCATGAGCAGCTCAAGCTTTTTTATCAAGCTGAGCCGAGCTGATTTTTCAAACCGTTAGTTTAACGAGCCGAGCTAATTTTTCCAATTGTTAGTTTAATGAGCCAAGCTAATTTTTCAACGAGCTGGCACGGTAGCCAGCCCTAGTATGAACTAGGTAGTCTGTTAATTCAGCCCAAAACAAATTTTATGTACTTGATTTCTGTTCTACCTAAATTTGCAATCAGCACCAACGCTTTGGTCTATAGTTTTTTCTGACCCAGCAGATACGTTCAGAATGAAAGATTAGGGCCACTTTCGAATCAACAATCAGAATCCAATGAACTCGTCATATGAACGGAATTACATATGAGATCTTGTAATCTGGCTTCAGCCAAAACTTCTTATGCATAAGATTCTGACAAAAGCGATCAACCATGGTTACGGCAACCATCGGCGAGCGGCGTTCACAATTTCGATGAACATCGCGCGATTTTTACCCATATCACCGCGGTCCGGTATCAAATACCGGTCGATAAACCGATCAAATTTAAAAAATTTAAAAAAATCACAAATTTAAAAAAATTTACGTACCACAAACTGGTCGAAAAACGGTGGAAATCGCTCGATTTTTGTTAAAAATCGACGAAAACCGCTTAAAAAAATCAACCACAAAAAAAGTTCAACAAGTTTGTCGATTTTCCACGATAATCGGTCGATTTTTCATGATTTTTTATTTATTTTTTTTCAAAAAAAATTGAATTTTGAATTTATGCGATTTTTAGCGATTTTCGCTCGAAAATCGATGATTTTCGGTGCCGATACAGTAGCGAAATTCCTGTGTTCAACAATAAGGTAAACCCTGTCGGCGAGGTCACAGGAAATATCGTATGCCATACATGGGTACTTGGTGATGCGCTAATGAGCCAATGTGCACGGCAGCCAGACACGAAGCGATAAGAAAAATGAGGTCTAGAGTGGAACTTTTAAAACTCCAAAAAAAAAAAACACATAGTATTTGGAAAACCGTAGTATTAAAAGCCGAATTGCAGGTCATATCTAAACAACCCCATGGTGTTTAATGCTAAGGAATTTTTTTTATATAAACTATAGTGTTCCTTCAAAACTCTAAAAATACACTTGGTATCCAGCCAGGTCTTAACAATTTCAGCTAAAACGTTGGTTTCGTAATTAATTAGTCAGCTGGCCACCCATCGCTTTGCTGCTTGTGCGGCGGTGGGGTGTCAGTCTACAGGGTGCTGCACGCGCGCGCGATTAATTGCCACAAATTAAGCCTTGGGTCCGTGTTAGTTGATGGAATATATGATGCGTGCGTGACCTCCCTCGTGTTCGTACGCCAACACTTGGGCAGACGATGACCAGGTTACAAATTTTGTTTTTGGGTTAAATCTCGTCATCGATCGAAATTCAAAATTTCACCGAGATCTCATTATTTTAGAAGAAATCCGAACGAAATACAAAAACCAAAATTTGAATTCGGTCAAGTTTTAGTCAAATCTCGGTCAAATTTGCCGAGATTTCAGCGAGATTCACCGAGATCTCGGCGAGATTTTACTCACTGTCACACTTTGAATTTTTTAGAGTTTTTTCAATTCCACCGGAATTATGATCTACCGACTGTCTCATATGGGAAACGACACGAAAAATCCAATCCGAACAAATTCGGTCAATTCCGGTCAAGTTTTAATCAAATTTCGGTCAAATTCACCGAGATCTCGGCGAGATTATATATATACTGTAGCACTTTGAAATTTTTTTTAAGGTTTTTTTAATTTCGCCGGGATTATAAAACTCGGGCGCTCCGAGATTCGATATGTCGCCGAATTTCGATGAGATTTTGAATCTTGATGATGACCAAACATGGATACATGATTATATGTCGCAGCCAATTATGTGAGCAAATGGTTACTTATATTATAGCAGCAAGATTTCAGCGCAAGGACATTGTCCACATCATCTTTTTTTTAAAAGCCCTTAAAAATGAAAATCACGCGTAGATCCTTCCATCGTTTTCTTTTTTTTTTAACAAAAAAGTCTCGTGGTTATGCATTTTCGCAATGGGCCCTCCATCGGTTTTTTAGCAAAAAAATACTTGTGGTTCTGCAAATTCGGAAAAAATGCTTGAATATACAACACTAAATTACAAATATCAAAAATATACAACTGTAAATTTTTTTTACAAATTTGACGTGGCGGCCGCCACGCCGTATGGTTTTTGCCCTGGCTGCCGCCATGCCCTACGGCGGCAGCCAGGTGCCACACCAACCGGTGCCGGCCGCCGCAGAATCGCTAAAGCAACTGCAAAAAAGAAATAAAAAAAAATAAGAGAGAAAGCAAATGCAAAAAAATGGGCTTTGCCATTGCGTCACGTGGCGGCAGCCAGCCTGTGCATGTGTGTGTGCGTGCTGTGTGTGCGTGGTGTCGTGTGCGTGTGTGATGTGTGTGTGCGTGGTGTCGTGTGTGTGCATGTGTTGACACCTGGCTGCCGCCGTGGGGCGTGGCGGCCGCCACGTCAATTTTGTAATTTTTTTTTCTTGTTGTATATTTTTGAGATTATGCATTTTAGTGTTGTATAGTTAAGCATTTTTTCCCTGCAAATTCGCCAACGACTCCTAGCGACCCTATTTTAAAAAAAAAAAACCCAAGAAAACCGAAATTACACAAAAAGGAACCCACAATTTTTGCAAATTTGCCGACAACTTCTAGCTAGCACATTTTTCAAAAAAAAAAAACACGAGAAAACCAAAATTACATTTAGGTCCTCATACCTTTTCTCAAAAGTAACCGTCGTACCAAATTTCACATGGCACAAAGAGGATTCGTGGTGCCGCAACTTCGTCGACGAATCCTAGCTATCACATTTTTGAAAAACCCTAGAAAAAATCATAATTACGTTTAGGTCCTCATACATTTTTTTGAAAATAACTATGGAATCAAATTCCATACGGTGCAACGTAGCGCGTGACCCTTAGTTGCTTTCATAACATATGATCTTGGTTGTGTCAAAGTGTTAAGTAGGAAAAGTCAAGGTTAAAATTCGTTCCTAGCAAAATAGAAAGAGGGGTGAAATCAATCTTTCATTTCTCAACTTTTTGTAATGTTTGATTTCTGTCCCTCAAGTACAATACTGGGTAAAACACATCTCTCATCTCTTAATACTGTTTAATTTTTATCTCTTAGGCCGGGAAACATTAGTTTTAACTAGCATCGACTCACGTGGCACGCCACGTAGGATACGATTTGTTTTGTAAATAGACAAATTTGTCCCCGATGACATCCTAATAGGCGAATTTTAACTAATATGATAAACCAATCCACAAAATGATGAGACCCACATGCTGTTAGGATGCCATCTAGGTCATTCTTTTATTTACAAAATCGACTAGATCCCACGTGGATCCATGCTGGTCAAAATCGATATTTGTCGGTCGGAGGGTTCAAAATTAAACGGTATTGAAAGACAGGGATGTATTTACCAGTGTTGCATTTAAGGGATGAAAATTAAATTGCACAAAAGAAATGAAGGACTAAGGGCCTGTTTGGCAACAAGGTTTTGTAAAACCATAGTTTTGCAAAACCATGGTTTGGGAATTGTCTTGGCATAAAAAACATGGTTTTACCAAACCCCATTGAAACTATGGTTTTTCTTGAACTCCTAACTGTTTGGCTACAAAGTTTTTGGTTAATATTTTCAAAGTTTTTGAGTTGTTTTGGCCTCATTGCTCAGAAAAATTTGCCCAAGACCAAAGTTTCCAAAACAGAGAAAAAACCATGGTTTTGTGAAAACCATGGTTTTTAAAATAGAGTTTTTTGAAGGACTACCAAACACCTCTTGGTTTCTTAAACATAGTTTTTCTCCAAAACCATGGTTTTGTCTCGAAACTATGAAAAAACCTTGTTGCCAAACAAACCCTAAAGTGGCAACGTGTGTCTTTTTAGCTGCGAGGTAACGGATATATTTTTTCCCTTAGGAGAGAGATAATCCAAGAGAGAGAAAAATGGAAGGAAAGAGAAGAGGACGACCAGGAACAGCTACAAAGGAAATGGAAAAGAAAAGGTGTGAGTTAATAGTGTTAGACAATCTCGCTATCGAATAGTCTGGGGTTGCCTAATAGATCTAAACTGGAGAACAGAGAGAGAGGTAGAGACACAGATATGAGGAGGGACTGCTCTGTCTTTATTATTCTGATTGCATCAGTGTACACGGGGTGACCCCCTACCTCCTATTTATAACATATTACTAGGGTTTCAGGAGAGTCCACATGGGCCACGTGGGGCCGAGTTTCCTAACACTCCCCTCTGGACTCTTCACTGCGAGATGCATATGCCTCATCAAAACTCTAGAAAAACCTAGTGGAAAAAATACTTAGAGAAATAGTACATAGCATACGTTTACTGTGTTGCACGGATTGCCTCACCAAAAACGTTATGTAAGAAAACTTATGTATGATACTTTAGATAGTACCTTCTCATATTATATATATTAAAGAGGAAGGAATTGGAGCTCATCCTAAGCGCCACATCAGCTTCTTCGCAAAAACGTCCTCCAGAAAAAAAAAATTACGTCTAGGTCCTTCTGCAGGTTATTTTGCAAAAAAGGACCCGTAGTTCCGTAGATTTACGAATAGGTCCTCGATTGTTTTTCATCCTCGCGAAAGGGTCCTTCGAGAAAATTGAAATTACATCTCGGTCCTTCCATCGGTTATTTGTCGTAGCGCACCTTCTACCTAGTTTATTATAAAATATCAACGAACTGATGCATTGCCCGCAAATCGCTGCACAAAGTCTTCAAGGACTTCCAAGAGTTTGTAATTCCAAGAGTTTGTAAGTTATCAACGAACTGATGCATTGCCCGCAAATCGCTGCACAAAGTCTTCAAGGGCTGGATCAAATCACTGGATCGACTCGCCTCGGAATAAGGGAAAAATATTGATTGACTAAATGTGCGCCGTATTCGTTTCTGTGCAAAGAAAATGTGAGTCAAAAGTTGTGGCCATTCCCCCTTCAGGGCTCTAGCTCACATTTAACCCGCGTAGCTGTGATAACCAAAAAAAAAAAAAAAAAGGTAACGGCCGGCCAAGTTTGGCCCAGGGGCCCAGACGGGCCACCGCCACGCTGCGTTCTGGCCATGGTGTCGCCCGCCTCGATGTCGCCGCACGGCGTCTCGGCTGCTACACCACGCCACCCCGACGACAACATCGTCTGTGTTGTGCGCCGCCGCACCGCTGGAACTGTCGTCACTGATGTTGCTGAGGTCTGTGCGGGCATCATGTCGACCTTGCTCTGGTCGTGCCCCGGCGACTCTCCTCTTGCCTTTTTCGTGTTCCTCGTCAAATCGTGTATCCGATTTAAGATCCGTTCGCATCACCATGTGCAGGAGATACCGAGGATCTTGGAGGACGTGATGCGAGAGTTTCACTTTTAGATGTGGTATTTACAGGGCACTGGAATGGTTTTTGGGTGAGTTCGGTATTCATTCCATAGTAGGTTCTGTCTTCAGGTCAAGTCATGAGGTATCTACGATATGTTTTAATACATGTGAAAGTTATGAAAAATGCATATTGCTGTCTAAAGTTTTATTAGAATTTAAGAACGTAAAATTTGGTTAAGCGGTTTGAAAGTTATTGTGAGTAGAAGCTTGCTGTCCAGAAATCGGTGGCTGCTAAAAGCAGTCATGGTAATCTATAGATTAAGGCTGGTTAATAGCCGAATTAAATTATGTCCATAACTAGAAAAAAAAACTAGATAATTTTTCGTAGATTCTACAGATACTATGATTTACTATGTTTAAATTTGTATGAAAATAGTTATGAAATTAGGAAGTCTGATGTCCACTAAAAGAACTGATTGGTCTTCGAGGGTGGGAACAAGGGGTTAAATAAATTAATTAAAAAATATGGATAACTAAAACATTGTAGATAATCTTCTATAGTTTTTGAAAAATATATGGTTTGCTATATTTGGGCTTCTGAGCTAGGAGCTATTGCCTTTTGATTGCAAGAACATCAAAAGGTAAGCTGTCCGACAAGAGAAAAAGTTAAGTCTAAGGTTGTGCGTAGGTCTGATGTTGCTATATTTGATGCTTGTACTATTATGATTTTGAGGTGGATTTATCTACTATACCAGGTGTGACTTTGGATTTGGCTTCAACCTCACGCCATTCCGTCCCCGGTAACTAATATCGCAAGTGCATGGTAGATTGATGACCTTAATTGTTAAATCTTATTACTAGAAATTTGCTATTATGATACTTTACATAGTACCTTCTCATTTATTATAAAATATAATGTGCTATGATGATGATGATAGTAATGGAAAAGATGAAATATGTTGATAACTCATGTCACTTGTATATGTACGTTTATGATGAAAAGGGATCACATGTGTGGGTCTCTATAACCGACTTGATGTAGGCATGAAAGATTTATTTTGGTAGGCATATCCACGGGATGGATTGTATGAGAGGGTGCGACATCTACAGGTGTGCACTTAGCGATACTGGTATACGCTATGTAATGAGCATATGAGCATGTAGATAGGTTTGCATGGCATTACAATTGATAAATGATGATCAATGAGCTAAATGTGATAACTGAAGATGTTATTATTTTTTTATTATGTACTTGGTGAGTCATAGACTCATCTGTGCTTACTTTAATGTTTTTAGGTGAACATTGAAGGTAACATGCATGGGATGAGCATTCAAGGGTCAACTGGTGGGCTCACATGCATGGACCCCACTAAAATTTTGCTGCCAAACTCCTTTATTAGTGAATTTACACAAGTTTAGAAAATCCTGTCTCCCTTATTTTACTTGTCGTTTTAGATCTTCTATGCACTTTCTTTTTAAAGTTGCACAAATATTAAAGCATTAATGAAGGGTTGATAAGGATTACTTACCCCTTCGTTTGCTTCAAGATTTGTGCAACTTGTATTAGGAGGGAAAGCATAGAAGCACCTCTCGTCACGAGTTTCACAATTACATTTTCTAATTATATAATAGTAAAAAATAAAATTGTATGAAAGTATTTTTACGATAAAATCATTTCCATATGATAAATTCAAATATTTTTGTGTATATCAATAATCAAAGCTTTTAAAGGTTAACTTCGCGTATTATAAAACCGCACCTCTAAGAAGGAACAAAGGAGTCCTTCGATCGCATGGATCGGAAAGGGGACTGCCCAAATTTCTAACAATGCAAGCGACCACATTGCATTTTTTTTTTTTTTTTGCCATGTGGCCACTATGGTCAACTATAACTCAACATTGTCCATGAAAATATAATTCACCGCGGTTAACCTTTCAAGATTTACAATTGCACATGCTTCTACCTAGGTCTTAATTCCTCTTAAATCATTATTACTAGTCTTTACCCCTATATAATTCACCAGTTAATTCTTTTCTACGTGCACACACTGTTCTGCCCCCTCAGAGGGTGCTTTGCTTTGTTCACCCTAACACGTGCACACAAAAATCCTATTTCCTCATAATGAAGTGCTCAGATGTTCTGAAACAATCACTTCATCAAATCTGATGGACACAATCACCCGGTTCATCCCCTCAATCTTCCCTCCCCGCCCGTTCCCCCAATCGCGCTTATTGTAATCGCAATTATCGCAATCGCAATTATCGCAAATAACCCGTGACCTACTCTCGGCGCGTCCCTCCCTCCTTGCTCCCGAGCGCCTCCCTCATCCCTCACGGCGCCTCCCTCCCGCTCTCGTGCGCCTCCCTCCCTCCCAGGCGCCCTCGAGTACCACCGCCCCTGCCCGGCCACCCTGCTCGACGACGTCCCCAAGGCCGTCGTGCCCACCGCCGACCCGGAGACCGTGTACGATATCAAGTACTACAAGCGCGACCGCCCGCCCGTCCGCCGCAAGCTCGATCTCGAGCTCTACATGGCCGCCAACCAATTTGACCCTGCCAAGGACTTCCCCGTCCCCTACGCCAAAGACTGGCTGCCGAGGAGTACTACGACGCCGCTTGGCCGGCGGCTACCAGAAGTTATCCAGGTGGGGGATTCTGCCTCGTGCTGCATTTAGATCTAGATATGAGGTTGGAGCACTTTTTTCCCCTCTCTCCGTCCTCCTGATTCCCTCCCCACCGACATAGCCTGAGCAGCAGGGCTGCGGAAGGCTGGAGCTGGTAGGACTCATAGAGGCTAGAGGTGGCTGGGGCATGGCAGAGGACAATGGCGGCCAGAGCATGGTGGAGGCCTGCGGCAACGGCGGCGGGGCTCATGGAGGCCAGGGGCGGCCGGAGCTCGATGGTGACCAGCGGCGGTCGGGTTGAGGTGGAGGCCTCTGGCTATAGGGCTTGCAGTCACCTGGATAGGCATCTGATAAACAGATCGTCAGCAGCCACTGGTGCCCTTTTTTTTTGCTGTGATCTGCCTCCAACATACGCAATCCTTGGCTTCCACATCACCGGATTTGAGCCGGTGGCTTTCGGATTCGGCTGGAGAAAGCAGTCCCTCCTCCCTTCCACCCCACCGCGACATAGAACAAGGTGGTCAGCCCACGGTTTGGCCAAATCCAACAACGGCGGGATCCACACCATCTTCTCCGATGGATCTACCTCACTGTTGCATCTACTCCGGCTGCCGCACCATATTGTGACTGTGGCTGTTTCTGTAGGCTCCAATACATGATGCTAGCGGTAAGTGTTAAGATCATCTTCTGATTCACCTATTGAAACATTAAGAACATAAGAATATGAACCAGTAAATATAATTAGGGCAACTTAGTTTCAATTCTCAACTGACAATCACCCTTATGCATTGAAATTTTCAACAGGGATTTATAACAGCACAGGATGAAGATAGTATAGTATTTAGCTCAGATCCCAAATAAATGGCTGAACTGCCACAATGACTAACGTTGCTTACTAGGCATTACTCATCTTTGATGGTTAAATTGCAGTCTCTGTTTCACATTTCCTAGCAAGGGCCCTTTACCTCAATGATGTCCTCTGGAAGAAGAAACACAGAACATCCAAGCTTCCTTGCAACACTAATGATGTACGTAGCATTTAGATTCTTTTCCTCAGCTGCAAAATTGAAAAGAAAAGAAATTGTTGATAAGCTAATGCTATGGTTCATTTTTGGAACTACTTCAAAATAAAATGTATATGAGTAATCAGAATTCAGGTCATCAAAATCAATTGAATGTGCATATGGGCCACGAACAGACCATCTTCCCCCTTCGTAACAACTTTCCAGTTCACAACCCTCGGCTGTATCGCACTAAGAAGTTCAAGGAAGAACAATCTATTGTAAGGCATTACTTTTTCAGTAGTACCACTAAGCCTAAACTTTAATTTTCTCAATCCTTGGAAGTAGTTTTGTATGCTAATTCCTTTTTCTGGTTTGTATAGCTAAGTCTCTTCCATCATTTCAGTATATGACATGTTTTGCTGCTTTATTACTTTGAAATGTTCGGCTGTTAAATTAAATCAAAATGTTATGTTGTTAAATTTACTTGAATTATAATTATATAATTGTGAAATAATCCACCAATGTTGAAAATTCAAATGTACACGAGCTTGTTCTCTATTTGCTAGAATGTACATTGATGTTTCAGTCGTGCTTTTGCAGCGTTGCTCCTTACTTTAGCAAAGAAGGGAGCCTTACATTTTGCTGCTTGGTGATCATAGTTCAATCAATTCTGTAGAAGCAGAAGAGTCCATGCAGACAGATTATGAGTCCCTAAATGCTTCTCTCGTAGTTTTGTTTACTGATGTCATCTAATTACAGTCCAGACTTCTATACTTCTAGAACTATACAAGATAATGTATGCTTTTTTCTATTATTTCCATTAGTGTATGTGCTTCAGTTCAAACTCATCTCCTATCTTCTATTGAAATGCAGGCTTTGTGTTTCACATATTGAAGCGGCATGGAATCTTGCACATTCTATTGGTTGCTCTGTGTTTAGTGGTGGTTCTGATTCCAAGTCAGCTTGGTGATCATAGTTCAATCAATTCTGTAGAAGCAGAAGAGTCCATGCAGACAGATTATGAGTCCCTAAATGCTTCTCTCGTAGTTTTGTTTACTGATGTCATCTAATTACAGTCCAGACTTCTATACTTCTAGAACTATACAAGATAATGTATGCTTTTTTCTATTATTTCCATTAGTGTATGTGCTTCAGTTCAAACTCATCTCCTATCTTCTATTGAAATGCAGGCTTTGTGTTTCACATATTGAAGCGGCATGGAATCTTGCACATTCTATTGGTTGCTTTGTGTTCAGTGGTGGTTCTGATTCCAAGTCACAGGGATGAGATTTTTCAGCATATATCTTGTTAAACAACACACCCTGAAATTCCTTTCTTTGACATGATTTTAGCTATGTCCTGTGCTTGGCCTTAAAATGATTATAGTCAGAGTGATACTTACATAACTTCACTGCAAATAATTAACACAAGCCAACATTATCCTGATCCTACAACTTACCTCTCCGCCGCCTCGTCAAGACCTACGATTAGGTACTCTCCCGCCGCCCTTACCTGTCCATCTAGGGCTAGGGTTACGGTTTTCTGTTGGTACTTCACCTCTACAGGTGGTGGGTAAGCCGGGAGGATGCCTCTAATTGCTGTATGTGTTGTGCGGTCAGGAGAACGGCTACGAATCGCCCGTTCTCGAGATGGACAAGGAGCACGACAACGTCGTCAACCGCACCACCCCAACTTCACCGGTAACTCCATGCGACGATGCTTGATGCCGCATCGCACTCCGCCATGTTCTTGCGCTTCTTACGTTACTGGCGCGCTGACGGTTGCCACTGTCACGGTGATGCGGCAATTCCTTCTTGTTGGAATTTCATATGTATCTTGTGCTTTGACTCGCTGCAAATTAACTCTCAAACAGATAGCAAAGTAAAAGAATTCAATTCTTGTGGGATTTTTTCTGACTTTCATCCTTTGTGTGGATTTTTTAGAATTTCTCATGAAAATATTTTTCGTTGTGAAACTTCATAGCATATATGTTCATGTATGGTAACTTATCGGATAAATAAAAGTTGAACAATCATAGCCTTTTGTAAGAACGTGCTGCTGCTATGCTGCTAAGAACCTCGCTCGTCCTCGCAAGAAGCATCAACAATATTATATGCTATGAAGTTGTAGAAATTTTCGATTCCACGTGTTAAATATGCTCACTAACGCCTCAGAGAATGCCGCCTGCAGGGGGATGAAGGCGAGGGGATTAGTGCCAGATTGCTGCACCTTCAACATTCTTGCTGCTGAGCATACAAGATTGGGAAGGCTGTGCAGTTAGCGCGTGAGCACCAGGAGTTGCATGAAATGTTTGGTTCGCAGATGTCGGCAGATGGTTTTGACATGTTGGTCTGTAGGCTTTGTTGGGATGGGCAATTGGATGATGCCAGAATAGACAGGCCAACTTTAGCAATTGAAAGTTGGAGAGATGAGGTGACCATTGCAACTTGTTTATATTCTTGACTAGATAGTTCCCGTGGAATAGTAACAGAATGATTCCAACTTACATTTGTCTGACGATTTTTAGAAACGGAGGCTCCATTCATGGCATCAAAAGGACAAACTTCAAGTGCTGCTTCATTAAGGATGTTATCGTCTCGATGGAACACTACTAGCACCATCAACTCCATTTACCAAGATTTGGCGCATACGTAACAATGGATCTACCATGTGGCCATTTGGGACGCAACTTGTCTGGGTTGGTGGAGATAAATTTGCACGCCAGAGCTCAATCAAATTAGGGGTACGTACTAACCTTCTGTCTTTACTATCGGCTAATTTATGATTGTGAATGTGAGATTGCATGATTTCATCACAGGACTTTCTCACTTTGATTTGATGTGTTGTGCAGATTTCAGTGGATGGCTTTTATCGATATGAATGTTGAGCCCACAGAACATGTATATGAATTCCCTGGAAGCACCAGCACCGAATGGTTTGCATATGAAGCCATCAAGCCCTAGGGATCTGAGCCTGTCCCAAGTGGTGTGCCCTCTGCACCTACAGTAGTTGAACCAGTTCTACACATTGATGGATGGCATTTGCAGTGACGTTCTTGATCGAGCTATGATTCTGACTGGCAGACTGATTAAGATGGCTTTTCAACCCAACACTGTCACGGTTAACGTTTTCCTTTCTCATTTCTGCAAGCAAGGTTTTGGAAAGCGGGCTGTTGTGTGGGCTGAGAAGCTTAAAGAAGATTCCATTGCTTTTGATGATGCTACAAGGAATATACTTGACTGGGCATACAGGGAGATGGAGGATGACTCTCAGGCTAACAAAGCGGACATTGATAAGTGCCTTTTTCTTGAGTTCTTAATGCTCATGACGTACAAGACTATGCGCAATAGCAGATCCTCGAAGTTTATACATATGCCTATAGATACGGTTGTCGATCTCGCCGGCAAGAAGACAATCAAGATTTTGGATACTGGATAATTGAATTTCATAACCACCGAGCATCGGAAGAGTTATTGGTTGTCGATGGTGCTGCTGCAAGAGTACTATATCCACTATCCATTGCCTTGGATGAACTGAGCATTGTAGGAAGATGATATGGCTACCGTTCACATTGATACTCTCAAATGGAAAGACACAAACCTTAAATGTTGAGGAAACGTTGGTGAACGCAAATAGTACAAGAAGGAACAGGTTTCTGCCAAGGGCTTTGTTCATTCCATGCTCTGTTGTCAAACATTATAGCTAATTAATTAGGAAAACTGTAAATGAACATTCATTGGTACTGGTAGGCCGTAGGTTGGAATTTTTGCACGATGTTGCCTGCATAACAAGAGGTTTTTGAAGGTGCTTAATTCTCTTTGATTTGTGATCGTATTTGACGAGTACCCAGGCCATGGGTACCCTGGCCGCCCGAAGGGCGCTGTAATGAACTAAGCCGGCCTGGCCCCAAAGCCACTACCGCCGAGGAAAAGCCGTGAGCCATGACCAAGTCACGAAACTCGAAGAAGGCTTACAGATTTATGTGGCGATCGAGCGATTAAAATGTCGGGGCCGTAATGATGACGCAGCCGCACAAGTCCCCAACTCTCGTGATTTACTACGAGCGGCGCAGCAACTACGCCGACCACAGCAGGCAAGGGGAGCCGCGGCCACCCCATCACCGCCACTTGCGCGCGCTAAGAGCACACTTTTCTCTTTTAAGCAACAATGTAACCTCCTCCTCGCCTATAAAGGGGGAGGGAGCGAGCATGTAAGACGCACGACAACCGAGGAATCAATACAATCAAACCCACACGAATCGGGAGTAGGGACGTCAATCAACCAAGATACATCTTGTGCTCACCCGAGTAAGTTGCCGAGGAGAGGGAGCGCACCCTCTTACCTATACAAATTCATTGGCTTGCTCGAACATCGGCAGCTGGCGCGCTGTAGGGGCTCAGGCACGACGTTGTCGCTTATTTTTCCCGCTTTAGCTTCCTCGACGGTTCTCTTTTTCTCCGACATCGCCATGCCGATAGCTGGCTGATCCGCTTGCCTCGATTGGTTCATTCACCACGGCGGGATGATAGTGATCGTCTCGCCATACCCGCGCCTAAGTGTCCACCGAGGACTCCGACGCTTCACTAGCCAGAGATCTCCGGCCGAGGTCCCCAGACGGACTCGACGCCAAGCACGCCAGAGGCCCATCACCCCAAGCGATGCGCGAGGCATCGAGCAGTTGGCGGTCCGACCCGCCATGGCGACGCTGCAGGGCAATGGTCGGCCATGTACCCGACGACCACCACTGACAACTCCTCCGACCACGGCTCTAGCGAGGAAGAGATAAGAATGTACACGCCATCGCGACCCCCGACATCAAGCAGCAGGCGCCGCTACCCCGCCACGCCAAAGACTCTCCGCCGACACACCGAGGAGGATCATCAGAGCCGCCGCGCCGACCTTCGGGCGACGCGACGAGCCGAGGCTCAAAAGGCCGAGCTCGACAAGCTCCAGGCCGACTCGAGCAAGGTTTTCGCCCGCCGCCTCCACTCAAGGCCGGCCAAGGCCACAAGACGCCAGGTCCACCACCACCGCTAGGGGACGGACGACCATCGCTTTTTCCCACGTTAAAAATATCGCCAAGAAGAAGAATGCGTTCGCGCATTCCCGAGCCAGATTATCCGCTAGCCTAAGGCTACCACCGTAACTCCTCCGGCCTGGTGGAGCGAGCGGTCACAGCAAAGACGCTGTGATGGCCACTGATCGCAGCTGCTCGACGCCTCGATGGCCCGCGCCGCGACGCCATCCGAGGCCGCCGGAGCGGAATACAGGCGCTACTCTTCCGACAACTCAGGTATCGCACTCGGCACCAACGCTTGGGATCAACGCGACGCCGCACACCCTCCAAACGCGAAGAACGAGGAACGACCCGACCCGTCAGACGTCGCCGACAATATTCGCTGGGCGTGATCGCAGTCTTAGCCTCGATGGCTTCGCCAAGGGCAGATTCTCGCCAGGATTCGCACGGCCAAGTTCCCCGCCAGATTCGGCGCCGGCCATTAACATAGCTACACGCAGGGCTACAAACCCCAGCAGTATGGTCGAAGATTACCGCCGATGGGCCGGAGCGACTTGAACGACCTTTTGTCATCCAATACCTCCCCATCTACTTGGACGGATCTACCGGCATGGCTCAATATCTGCTCGCCAACATCATCCCGGACCGGCCGACTCAAGCACCACTTCGCTGGCAACCCTGCACTCATGCTAAGCCAAATTTCCTGGACTTAAAGGCTCGGCAAGCAAGAACAGGAGAACCTCCGACTACATCCGACGCTTTTCCCAACAATGCAACGAAGCTCCCTGACATCCGCGACATGTCGCGGGGCATTCATCTACGGCACCAGCCTGGCCCAAGACTCGTCCAAAACTCGGTAGCGGCCCAGACTACCAAGGAACTCCCCGGACATTGCCACCAACCACGCCGCGCAGGGAGGCCGATGTCATCTTTCGGACAGCGGAAGTCGGTTAGGATCGACACCGAGCTCACTTTCCTCCGACCGCCCGACAAACGAAAGCGCCACGCAACAAAGTCCGCTGAGACCGCCTCGTTGGCGGCCGCCGACTACCGGGAAAGCCGCAAGGCCGCGAACTCCCCCGACCACTTCGGAAGTCGATGGAGAGTACGTGTCCGAATCCACGGAGATACCCCGTCAGTACAAGTATCGGATCAAGTCCTCCGCCGCTTTTCTTCCGAACCCCACGACGCCACGGGCAAAGGAAAGAGGGCAAGATTCTGCGCCTACCACCACCGAGATCGAGAGGCACGCCGCTTCCCCGAGACCGACGGTTGCCTCATGATCTTCGGCGGACCGGCAAGAAGCTACGCCGACCGAGGCACTGGTCAAGTCGCCGAGAGTGTTCGCGCAGAAGCCCACCGCATTTAAATACCTTCTGGCTCGAGTCCTCGATCACCTTTGACCGGCCGACCACCCCGACCACGCCCCGCAATCCAGGGAGGTACCCGTCTATTGACCCCATCGTGGAACAAAGCGCCCGACTAAGGTGCCTCATGGATTCGGCGGCGCAGCCCCAACATCCTTTACGCTGAGACCTCGACGCCATGGGGATCCCCCGCCGAGCCTTCACCAAGCAGAGCACCCTTTTCACGGGCCTGCTCCTCGCCAGCAGTCACCCGCCTGGCAGCCGACTCGACCTGGCCACGCTCGGGGAGCCCGGTTAACTTCGCGACCGAGACCTCACCTTCGAGGTCGTGGATTTTCCCGGCCCTACCACGCCATCCTAGGGAGACCATGCTACGCTGAAGTTCATGGCGATCCCCAACTACACCACCTGGTCAAGATGCCCGGCCGCATGGGGTGATCATCAGAATCGCTGTTTTTCCACTCGCTTACGCACAAGGAAAGACAGTTATGTAGTTGGCCTCGGGCGGTCGTCAGATCCACCGAGCTCGCCGGCCTCCGAAAGCAGACTTCCGTGTCCGCTTCCCGACTCTAGCAAGTCCGGACCGCCCTTCAAGTCCGCCGAGGACACAAAGACGACGAGGTCGACTCAGAGGATTCACCAAAACCGGGCTGATCGACCACGCTCTCGCCAATAGGAAAGCGCGCTGCCGACTTCCTCCGCTGGCCAACCGGACGCTTTCG
The DNA here is from genome assembly GCA_036346355.1 of Rhipidocladum racemiflorum. NCBI lineage: Eukaryota > Viridiplantae > Streptophyta > Magnoliopsida > Poales > Poaceae > Rhipidocladum > Rhipidocladum racemiflorum. The sequence continues at coordinate 26,875,648 of CM070572.1, forward strand.
TGATGGAAGCCTCCGACATGCCGGATCCCGAGGGAAGTCGCGAGCACTCCTCGAACATCCTACTGGTCTAGACTGGGCCAGCCATACTCGACTAAGGAAAGCGCTGGCCATAGGAGAGGAAATAGGCCAAGCTCTTGGCCGCAGGTCTCATCAAAGAAGTTCGCCACCCCGAAAGTGGTTAGCAAACTCGTGCTTGTAAAAAAGAAGACCGGGAAATGGAGAATGTGTCGACTACATGCCTAAACAAGGCATGTCCGAAAGATCCATTCCTCTCGCCTCGTGATCGACCAAATGGTAGACTCCACCGCAGGGTGCGAATCGTCCTTTCTCGGATGCCTACCAGGGTACCACCAGATCGCGATGAAAGAAGACGACCACCACGATTTCCTTCATCACTCCGTGACGGCTTCGCTCGCACGCGACAATGCCGCTTGGCCTGGAACGCTGGGCTATACCGTAGATGTATGCAGACCGCTTTTCCGACCAGATCGCCGCAATGTCGAGGCGCACGCCGACGACATCGTTGTCAAGACCAGGAAGACCAAATGACATCATCGCCGACCGAGGAGACTTTCGCGAATCCTTCGACGGTTCCGCAGATCAAGCTCAACCCCGAAATGCCGGTACCTAAGGGGAAGCTACTCGCCTTCATCATCTCCGAAGGCATCGGCCGCCGAGACAAGATCTCCGCGATCTTAAGGATGGGGCCGATCAGAACTCCCAAAGGGGCCCAAAGGTTGTCGACGGATGCCTAGCGCCCCCGAAGTCGCTTCACGCCCCGCTTCGCGAACGCGGCTTGCCTCTATACAAACTCCGAGGAATCCGGACCACTTCACCGGACGGCGAGGCTCAAGACGCCTTCGACGCGCTTAAAGGTTTTCCCGACCACCCTCCAAAGGTTACCGGGTCGCCTTGCGCCAGAAGAGCCTCACATTTACATTGCCGCCACGACCCGGTCGTCAAGACGGCACTTGTCGCGGAGCGAGCGTAAGAAGGGCGGTCTCAAGATCCAAACGCCGTCTACTTCATTAGCGGCACTCTCCGAGTCCAAGGCATCGGCACTCAGATTCGTAAGATGCTCTACGCTCGATCACTAAAAGAAAGCCGTACATTACTTCAACCAAAGACCACGCTTCGTGGTAATCCTCCCTACCACTCTGGCGCAGGTCATCCATAACCGCGACGCCCGAAGAATTGCTAAGTGGGCACTCGAGCTCAATGGGCATGACGATCCTATGTCCCTGACCGCCATAAAATCTCAAGTTCTAGCCGACTTCGCCGAAAGTGGACTGAGCTCTGTGCCCCACCTCCGCCGAAGACCCCGAGCATCGGACGATGTACTTCGACGGGTCCTTCACCAAAACGAGCCGGGCCGGGTCGCTATTCTTTCACCACTCGGGAACAAGCTTCTGTGACGCTCATCCCGGCCATTTTTCGACGCAACCAACAACATCGCCGAGTATGAGGCCTCAGCATCGGTCTCCGCGATCGCCGAATTCTGAGCTCGCTGGTTATGCGCGGCATGGCGACAAATCGGGTCGTCGATCAAGTCATGAAGGCCGCGTAACCTCGCGACGACGGATGGCGTACCATCGCCGAGGTACGCAAACCGAGCAGGTTCAAAGGATTTGAGCTCCATCATAGCTACTGCATTTTAACATAACGGAGAGGCCGGATCACCGCTAGTCTCGCCTCCCAGAGGGCCGTCCCGGCCGGAATTTTCGCCCTCGACCTACACCAAGCATCCATCCAAACCGACGCCTGACGATCGGCCAAGCGACCGACAAAGGTCAGCTGGTCGAGTCGTTGCAACGCCCCGATGACTAAGACCGACATTGAGGAATCCTTCATCGACTACCGATCACTGCCTCCTCGACGACTGATCGAGGCCCGCCAGCCATCTGGCAAAATCCTTCAGATCGGCAACAACGACTCTACGTAAGGAGCTCCTCCTAATCCTCCAAGTATGTGTCCCAAATTAATTAAGGAAGAGAGCTACTCCGCGACATCCACAAATGGGGTTTGCTGACACCACGCCGGGTCACGGAGCCTGGTCGGGAAAGCCTTCCGACAAGGCTTCATCGCTAACCGTGAGCCGACCGAACGATCATCCGACGCAAGTGGAGCGGTGCCAATTTTCGCTCTAAGAACTCACCTCCCGCCAAGCACTCCAAACGATCCCTAATACCCGCTCCTTCGCTTGGGACTCGACCGTCGGGCCCTTCAAGAAAGCGCCGGGCTTACCCACCCGCTGGTTGCGATAGACAAGTTCACCAAGTGGATAGAAGCCTGCCGATCACAACAATCACTTCAATACAGCTGCCGACTTCATCCGCATTATCGCTTCACCGCTTGGAGTCCCGAACTCCATCATCATCGACAACGGAACGCATTTCACGGAAAGGAGTTTCGAGCTCATGATGCCTTCAAGATCCGCTGGATTGGGCGCCGCCGCTTCACCCACGAAAGCAACGCGCCAAGTCGAACGCTGAACGGCATGATCCTCCAAGGGCTCAAGCCGCCAATCTTCGATCGGATCGAAGAGGTACGCTGGACGCGGCGGCCGAGGTACCTCCCGCACTTTGAGCTTACTTTACCACCCGACCCTGGGCCGACCGGTTCACGCTGCTTTTCCGGCATTCGAGTGTAATCTTACCGACCGACTTGACTACGGGCGCCTAAAGGTTCAGCCTTCAACAGACCTGGGCTCGAGTCCCAAAGAAGACGCCGGCCGACCGACTCGATGAAGCGCGATGTCGCCGCTGCTCAGTCAAAGCCTAAATACTGGGCAGACATGACGCTACTACGACCGCAAGGTTAGAGGGCTTAGCTGCTCAACACAGCGACTGCCTCAAGCGCCAGTCCACCCAACAAAGGCAAGCACAAGCTCTCCTCCTTGGGAGGGCCCTTCATTGTAGTAGAGGTCCTTCGACCGGCACTTAATGGCCAAGGATCCCGACAAGAATATCTTGTCAAACGCCTGAACATCGAAAGCTAAGGCGATTCTACCCTTTAGCCCTTTTTCTACCTCGCTCATTACCATGTTCACCTTTACCAGTGCCTACGCGTGAGCATTTTTTCCACTGCCGACATCCCGCTCAACCGCCATTCACCCGATCAAGTTCGGTCACTTTTTTTCCGACCGAGGACTACCTACTCACGCCGCCAATGCTACGGCAAGTGGTATCTCGCTAAGGAAAAAAGAGACAGAACAGATGGTATACGCCGTTCTGGGAACTAACGCTTCGCGCTAAAACCTGGCTTTTTCTACTTTTTCTAAAACGCCGAACATGTCGATCATCGGCCTGCTGGTCCTCGCACCCAAGAACCATGACCCCAGATGTCTTACCGCAACAAACCTAAAATAGCGAAAAATACATGTAAAACCCGAACACCTTTGTTTTCTTCTAATTCAACGGCATTTACATTCTTTAGAAACAAGAAAGTCTAAAACCAAGAAAGCTTTTTCTCGCTTAAGGGTCTTCCTCACGACAGCTTGATCTCCTGGACTTGTCGCCCTCTCAAAGCACGCCTTCTTCGCTTCAATTTTTGCCGCGACAAGACAAAGAAAAATAGCCGGTCGCTAAACCCGCAGCAGAGCCTCCCGATCCGCCTCGACGCACCTTCAAGAAGGTAGCTCGCGCTTCAGGTGACTCTATGGTCCCCGGGGAGCTTGAAGTCCGGACACTGGGGACCGCCGGAGAAGAGCACGGCAGAAGACGATCGGGCGATCGGGCAAAGACGGCCGTTTACAAGAAAGCTCAGATGTCGCGGGTCGACCTGTGCTCCTTGCGAGAGAAGGGCGCTGGGAGGACGGCGCTTCGCCTCTAACTGCTCAAAGGCCATGGGCGGGCGGTTCCTCACTCGACGATCACGCTGCTTGTCGCGCCTGGCTCGCCTTCTCCTTCCTCCGCCTCCCGCTTCCAAAGAGCCTCTCAGCCAACCCCTGCTGTCCGACGGGGCCGCCACTATAAGACGGCCAAATACCGCCCCAACTCCTCCTCATCCTTCCGCTCTCGCTGAAGGGGAGTCCTACCGATCTCATCGACGGTGGGTTCTCATCCTTGAACGGGAATGAGAGCGAGGCACCATAAAAGCAAGTCGACAATTGCCTCAACGTTGTCAATGAAGTCCCCGCTTCACCCTCCGCCTATTTATAGGCGATCCGGCCAACGAAGCGACGCTACACGGATACTCCGCCAAAGATTCATGACGCACCGCATCTTTCAAGCCGATGGCGAGAAGCCGGCGCCAAAGCAAGCGACGCGGGAACCGGCACCGCCAATTTCGCGTTGAACAAAAACCCCGCCACATAAAGAAAGATAAGTGAATACCTTCTTCTTACACACTGCACATTCCTTCAAGTGGCGCCGGGCGGTAATAAACAAACCGCTCGCCCCACTCTGGGCTACAAGAGTCCCACGGGTCGGGTTGACACAACCAATCGCCGGGTCCTCCCAAGACGGCCAAATCTTTCACCTGTACCACGCCCAGGCCCCGGCGGTTACTAACGGGCAGTGCTTGACGAAGAAAGGAAGTGCCTAAGCGGTCGACTCCACGATCGGCCAGAACAGCCCCACTCGCTGAGCTGCTTCTCTCGATTTCAACTCTCTAACTTTTGTGATATACACACCGACCCATCATGCCCGACTTCCCCGTGGTCCCTAAGGCAAGAGACGGCGATGATATCCACCACAAAGAAAATGGGCAAGAGGCGAGGATACAGCCCTCAAATTTCTAGTTGGGCTCGCGGACGACCCAATCGCTTTAACTCACGCCCGGGATCACACTCACGCCCCGCAGAACCTGCCGACGGGTGGCGCACCGCACCTTTGATCAGCGAATCATCCAAGGTCCGGAGCACGGGATCGAGTAAGGAAAGATTCTTTATGGATCGCCTTCGCGGGTCGGACGCCGCCGGATTGTCTCGGCTAGGGGACCCTCGCGAGGGGGCCTCCGTGTTCCACCCGGATTCACTCGCCAGTAGCCTTCACGAGAGCGGGGCGCCGAGCCAACGTAAGGCAAGCGCGCTTTCACCCTCCTCGGTCCCCACCACGACGGGCGTAAAATGGACTCAACACGGGCGCTATCGTGCTCGCCAGAGGCGACATTTCATCGGCGCCGGCTGCCGACCGGGCGCCACGTGTCCGGCCAGTATGACTACCGTTGCGCTACCTAACACGGGCGCTTACGTGTTTCGCCAGTGGCGATCAGCATCAACGCCTAAAGGCACGCACTCGCGCTATGTTGCGCTGGGGCACTACCAGCCGAGCGCTCGCTGCACGGCATGATGGCGCCGACGACCATTCTCCCATCGGCGCTTCGGCGGCTCGAATCCGCGCTTATCGATCTGGCCAGTATGGCGATTTCATTGCATAGGCCTAACACGGGGCGCTTACTGTATCGCCAGGGCGATTACCATCATAGGCCTGGTTGGCACGACCGGCCACGTGTCCGCCAGTATGACCAGTACCAATGCGCCGAGGACTCGAAGCGCCATGTGTTCGCTGGCGATCACTACCTGAAGCGCCCATGCAGACGTACTATGGCGCTTCTAAGGCGATCAGCCATTACAGGCTCGCTGCAGACGACTCATGGCGCCCGACGACCAGCCTATTGCGCGCCGGCTGGCGCGTCCGGCGACCACCGCTGAAGCGCCCGATGCCACGGTTCGCTACCATCCGCTTCCCGCGACACCCTTGACACAAAGAACGGCGCCCGGCACATGATATATATCGCGACGGACCTCCCGATACCGCAAAGCAACGACTAAGAAGATTTAAACCCCCGACCGCTTCCTCCGACCACCGGGGCTCTGGTTACACTCCATCAGGCGCCATACAAGACCCTGGTCGAAGACTCTTCCCGACCAAACTCCTGGGAACCCCCGACCGCTTCTCCGACCACCGGGGCTCCTGACACGGGAAGGCCACAACTGGGCCTGAGACTCGATCAAAGGCCAACCACTGGCATCACTAAGACGGAAACAAGACCCCCCGCACCTCTCCGACCAGACGGGGCTCTGGGCTACTGACGAGTACCTGTGCCATGGTACCCCCTGCCCGGAAGGCGGCTGCAATGAACTGTTTGCCGGCCCAAAGCCACTACGCCGAGGAAAAGTCGTGAGCTATGACCAAGTCGGCGTAATCTCTGAAGAAGCGACAAAGATTTATTATGATCGATTTGCGATTAAATGTCGCTGTGAATGATGACGCAATGCAAGACAAGTCCCCAACTCGTGATTTACTACGAAGCCGCAAAGAACTACGCCACCGACCAGAAAAGGGGAGCCTGGCTGGCCCCCATCACCCGCCACTTGCGGGCGGCTAAGAGCAGCCTTTTTTCTCTTTTAAGCAACACGTAACCTCCTCTCGCTATATAAAGGGGAGGGAGCGAGCATGTAAGACGCACTGACAACCGAGGAATCAATACAATCAAACCACACCTAATCGAGTAGGACGCTCACCGAATCCAAGATACATCTTGTGCTCACCCGAGTAAGCCGTCGAGGAGAGGGAGCGTGCACCCCCCTCTTACCTATACAAATTCATTGGCCGGTGCTCGAAACACCGACAGTATTGTAATTCTTTTCCGTTGGCATCCAGTTAAATTAATAACAGTTTGCTGTGTACCAAATATAGATCACATGTTAACACTCACTTCTGGGAGTATACATACAAGAAGAGCAAGCAAGCTAAGATTTTGTGGTCTGTGGCGCTTGAGACGAGCACGCTTTGTCAAACAGACCGACGCCGATGAGCCACCCAGACAAGAATGAGGGCAAGGGGTTGCATCCGCCTGGGTCATTTGTTACTTTATGCACTTGCTTGTGTAATCAACGATTGTATCTTTCTTTTGTGCACATCTTAGTACACTTTATTACCAAAAAACATATAACACCTTTTGCTTATTTGAATTGTATTACTAAATATTGCCGTAGCGTTAGCACGGGCAATATACTAGTATACTCAAGTGACCTAGTATCTTTTTAGATGATCGAAATAACTAGCCAATGCAATTAACTTAAGACTTACTCCCTCTGTCCCACAAAGAGTGCATTTCTAGTGTTCAAATTTTGTCCCACAAAGAATGCATCTTTAGTCTGTAGGGCCCAGCTGTAAGTGTATGCATGCTCATTTAAGTGCTTGTGGAAACCGAAGCACCACCATGCTTATGTATGGAGTAATAAGGGGCACATTAGTCATTTACCTTGCACACTAATCTGTCTTAAAAATCCTAGAAATGCACTCTTTGTGGGACAGAGGGAGTATAACCCACACATCAAGAGTTCAAATACCGAAAAATCGTAGTGCAAAATTCGCACAACTAATCTACACAAGAATTGAACTCTGGTCAGCCAGAGATATCGATAAGGTGCCACCATTAATTAGCCTCAAGTGACTTTCTCTTAGTTAGCAAAGATACGTTGCGTTCTTTGAAAAATATTCAAGTGGCTGTCCGTTTGTTATTTAATTACTAACATTTGTAGAAAAAGCTATATATGATATTTCCCAGTTGCAACTGTACTGCGTAGTGTATGCATGCATCCTATCGTTTGCTGGTAGGCGCACCTGTAGCATCATCGTAGTGTATGCATGCAAAGATACGAACATGGTTTGCCTTTTAATTAATGTAAAAGCCTCACCAAACGAATAAGTGACATGCCAACCGATCGATCGATCGATAGATAATACATGCATCGATGAGAATCTCGGCATAGTGAATGCCAAATCAAATTAAATTTAATCAGTGGCATGTGGTCAAAGGCATGCTAGCTCAGTGATAAGATTTAAAAATAGACATGAACGTCAACTAGGTATCTTGATCGAACAGGTCACAAGCATATGCTAGCTTGATCAAATCGAGGTTTTCGAGTGCGTTCATACAAAGTTCTAAAACCATGTTCGATCTAACCAAGTATCGGAATTGCGTGGTTCCCTTCCCGGGAAAAAAAAGAGGCAGGATTCGTTCTTAACCGAGAATGAAATTACGGGCAAGGTTGTCAGGATCACAATCCTAAATTGTGAGCCCCCATTTTTAAAAATAAATATCAACAATGGAATCTATGTGCATACAGTACTAATCCTATGATCAATGGCTAGAGCACATTTACAAAATTTAAATCACATCCATACACAATATATTATATATAATAGCAAAAGCATTTATACCTTATGGTCTTAAAAGACAAAGTAACTGCAACGGAAGTACGAAAGTCTTATAGTATGCCATAGAACCCTCAGTCAACTGACAAGGTATAAACCCTAGAAAAACTCGTCAGAATTTTCCCTGTAACCTGCGTTATAGAATGTATCGTTGGGATTTTCTGTACCTTCACTTAAAAATAACAATAGCAGCAAGGGTGAGTACATTACGTACTCCGCAAGATTTTGCAAACCTGTTGTAAATGCAAGCTTTATCAAGAGAAAGGATACAACAATTATTTTACATAAAGCCAATTTGAAGTGTAAATACTGAAAGCAATTTGAGAGGTATATAAAATAACAAGTATGTAAGCATAAATATAACAACTCACAGTCCTCCATGATGTGAGCAACAGTTTGTCCATTTCCTGCCAACATATGGCATATCATCTGAATCATCTGAAATATAATCTTTCTAACCCAATTCTCTCCGATTTCAATCCATTTTATGAAAATACCAAAAACATCTAACTAGTGCTGGCGCACCAAGATTCCCATGATTGTGGGGACGGCTTTTCAAAAATATTTTCACTTTGCAGAGGTGTACACAAATTATGCCACCAAAAACATAGCCTTTTCCACATAAAAAAGAAGGAAAAACACAAATTATGCTATAAAGAGTGAGCTTTGATGAGATTTTTTATAGAAATCACTTTGAAGTATCTTATAATCAATATTAGAGTATACTCAAAATGATAAAGATGTATAACAATATTATTTAAACGGTGTATTGAAGGTAGGAATACATACTCCTATGAGTATGGATATATATATATGTGTGTGTGTGATGTGCTTGAGCTAAAAATAGTTGAAACGTACAGCTCACAAGCTTCATCAAGTGGTATAAGAAAGATGAAAAAAATCTCGTAGAAAAGGTTGGAGTATGCCTGTTTATGCATGATTCAATCTCATTAACTATATATATATGTATACATATATATATAGTTTCTTTGCATAGTGCATACATGATTTATGCGCATATCTTTCTTGCACTTACATTACGAGTATATTGACGATGACTAGAGATATTAATTTTCAGTCAAGTTACTTGATTGATATTCGGCCAGTTGTGTGGTCAAACATTATGCGGCTAGCTGTGGGAAAAAAAAAAGAACTGCTAAATGGCGGCCGAGCATTTAATTTTTTTTGTTGTCTATTACATATTAGTGTTATTTTTTTTGTAAACACTCAATTTTTTTAGTTATTAGATATTACTTTGTAATCCACATTGTGCTTTATCATTTTGACCTTATCAATATTTGACTTTTTTATCCATGTTTAATTTTATTTATTGTGTTCCTTATAGTTTGTTTTGTTCCTCTTTCTCTTTAAAAATTGTCACATTATCGTTTACACAATTTAATCTGTGTAAAACTAGTATATAATTGATGTAAAAAAAAAGGCCATGCAGAAAAATAATAATATTCTTTTTTTTACAAATTATAATATTATTTTTACATAATTTAATTTATGTAAAACTAGTATATAATTAATGTAAAAAAGATCATACAGAAAAGAATAACATATATTCCTCATCCAACACCTTAAAAAATTGAGTATTCCTCGATAAAACAGTATTCAAATGAGAGAAGAGGATGTAAATTAATTTCATTGATTAGATCTAGATCTACATATTTAAAATTTAAGTGATATTGGAAAAAAAACTCAGCTGGACACCCTAAAAAAAAACTCCATGTGAGACGAATTGACTGGTCCATCGATCTATGCATGCAACATTGCAACGTAGGTAGTCGGCCCGGTTGATTTGGTCCATCGATGACGTGCACCTTGATCCCTAGATTGATGGGGACTCTCGTCCAAACGTCATCAAATTTACTCGTTTTTCTTTCTTTCTTTTTTCTTCAGTCGCAGGAAATGGCGTTATTAGAGCTTGTCAGATTAATTGATCTCTAGGTTTGACGCTAGTTTTTATATAAACGGTTTTACTTAGGTCTTATTTGGTACGGTTCCAGATTCTAGTAGAGACGGAAACGATTCCAAATTCTTGATAGAAACGTGGATTCTGTGAATCGGGTGGAACTGGGTTGAGACCGATTCAGCCACGATGTGGAAAAAGAAGAAACGATATAAGCAGTGGCGAAGCCAGGATTAAATTAGAGGAGGGGCTAAGCTAAATATTTCAACTACTAGTAAAAGCCAAATTCATACATAAATAACCATTTAACAAGTGAAACAAAGTAGACGTTTATAAGATACTCACATAAATGAAGTTGCTAGGCACACTAGCTATGAGTTGGATTTGGAGGCAACAGGCAAGCACATTCTACGGGTTTTCATCATTTGAAAGCAGTCCATAATTGCTTCATTATCAATAGATTTGAATATTGTTTTCTCGGTGTAGCACACCATTAAGTCATTGAGCCAATCATCGGAGACCTTGTTACGCAAATCAGTCTTGATAACCTTCATTGCCAAAAATCATTTCAATGTATAGCGATTGACATAGGAAGTATCGTTGTTAGTTCAATAAGACGATAGACCAATGAAAATGTTTTATGCTTTCCAAGTTGAACCATCTTTTCTGCTAGCATGGCAACATCATTGCATTCATGAAATTCCACACTTCTCCTGACATTGAGAATATAGATTTGCAATTCGGTTCTCAATAATATGTGATCACCAAAAGAGAAATCATCAGCATAAATCTCTGCAGGTCGCATTAGCTTGTCCACATCGAACTTGGAAAATGAGTTTGTTGGATCAAGGGAACACATGCATAGCAATAGCTCAGTAGAAACTTCATTAAAGCGATGATTAAGTTCTAACTTAATGGCATCCATGGCCGCATAAAATATTAGGGTTGGAGACCGACCGAGGCTCGCGCCGAGTTGTTTGACGTAGGCTGCAGGGGGTAATGAGCTTCGGACCGCGTTGGAGCAGGGGCGCACGCCCCAGTGCGCCCCACTTGTGGCTTCGCCTCTGGATATAAGGAGAATTGTTCCGAGCTTTAGCCCGTTTGGTTGAATTTCTTCCTAAATCTAGTAGAAACGACCCAGTTCCAAATTGCCAAACAAGCCCTTAGTTCCCCGCCATGAAAACTTCGAGTGATGCATGTGATCCTGCTGCATGGCTGCTACAGTACTTAATCGGCGAGTTCAATTCCCGGTCGACCGTCGACGTAGTGGTCACATCTGAACGTGATACGCATGAGCAGAGCTGATGTGTTCATTAGAGCCACGAGAGCTGGGTGACTGAGGAGCATTGGACGTGATAGCTTTTCTACTAGCAAATCAACGTTTTTCTTTTAAATTTGCTAGTGCTGATTCTTCTATCCTTTTTTTGGGGAGATGACTAGCTAGTGTTAATTACTTCTTTAAGCACCGAATCTAGCATCGGAATATTTGAATACTAGTACTTGTTTTGGTTGGTGTGATAATATTTTAGGGGCATTGGGGCAAGGTTAGTAGTAGGCAAAAAGGCTCCTTATAGATCGAAAAAAATTTGTTTTGATTGTAGTAGTCAATGAGTTTGAAATTAAAATCGGTCTATTTAGAGTGAAAAAAAGGTTAATAACGTTCGGCTCGATAGTGGCTTATTAGCTCGAATTTGAAATAACCACTTATATGATAAATAAATTGATTCTGTGTTCAACTATGTTAATTTCGAAAGAATCTCAACAGCCATCCCTAAATATGAACGTAAACATTACGTGAGATTCGATAATAAAATATCACTGTCTTGATCCAAGAACGCAAAACTGCTGATAAATCAAAGTTCCTTCTTTTTCTTTAAAGAGGCAAATTGTGTAAATAATTAGACAACGGGGGATACTAGTGAACCCTTTCTTACTTTTTTATTCATTTAGTTCCTCAATTAACTCGAAGTCCTTCTTTAAAGAATTCTGCCTTCTTAAAATATCATAAACAACTTTTGTAGGTTGGGCACACTTTTCAAGGAAATAGAGAATAGCTTGAACATTTAAACAAGTTTGATTCTTTATCGGATAATAAAACCTACTTTTCGAAGATCTCTTCCTTCTCTTCGGGATCGAACATCAATTGCAACGATCCGATAGACAACTTATTAGGATGGATGTAACTAAACAATGTCCCCTAGATGTATATGAGGTTTTCCCCTCATGCGGCCCGAGAAAATGATTCAAATTTCTGTCTATAATACAAGTAGATAGAAATTATACTGACTTGCATTAATTTCCTTATGAAAAAAAAACAAATTTCATTTTTACTCATGACTTAGGTTGGCTAATTTTGACTGACAGACTTAAAAGGGAAAATCCTTTGAAATTTTTTGAGTCGCCTCTAAACTCTTTTCTTCATCTCATCTCGAACGAATTAACTTTTATTTCTTATTCTGATCTAATTCAATTGTTGGGGAAATCGTGTTTACTTATTCTTGAATTCTTTACATGTATATTTGTTGTTAACCTAAGTGTTACTGGCCGGCTACCAAACGATTCCACATTGATTAGTTCGGAGCATGCAAGTAATTGCAAGTATCACCTTGCTGTAGTTTTAACAATTTTATACTTTTGCGATGCATTTTTTTGTTCAGACTAAAAGCTGGTACCATTCATGTCTGAACTCAGACGGTTACGGTCAGGAACTTTGACAGCCCGGTTAAACCGTTTTGTTACAGCCCTGGCTACGAATGCCATGATAATTTGCTATGTCAACCTCTGAGGAGAACGTTTATTCTTTTTTAATCGTAGAAAAAGGCAGAACCGCAAGAGAAGAGAAAAAAAAATGTGGCGTGCATAGCAATTTCTGCGAGGCATTGTCAGTTTTGCTCGCAGGCAGTTGGATCTACCGCTCTAAGGGCCTTAGTTTTTTACTTTTGATTCTAGATTCTAACTCTAGAAGCTGAATAAAAAATAAACAGTTTGATTCTAGAATCCGATTCTCACAATCCAATCTATCCATATACATTAAAATCCACAATCAACTTAATATGTGCTTTTTTATTCTAGCTTAGAATCAACTTCTATGTAAACATAATCTAGAATCAGTTTTTAGAAAATCCAAAAAAAAAAAAAAAAAACAGGCCCTTAAACTAGCAGTGTGCTTCTGATAATGGGTTTAATGTCGAGCGATTTGATTATTTACCACTTCAAATATGTGGTTTCGTAAAGTTATCACTGAACCTGCATTTCATTGACTCAGATGGTCTTATATATCATTGGCTCAAGCCACATCATATTCACTTTCCCTCTTGTTACATACTATTTCCTTCAGCGCGGTAATGATGGCAGCCCAACCAATCCATAGATGTTCCTAGCTAGGGCCGTAATCGGTCAATATTGGAAACGTTTCCGGCCAGGCTGCTGTTTGTGGATGGGCCGATGAGCTGCTTTGGAGAAGATGACCGGTGTTACTCTTCCTGAGCTTTTGACGACCCAAAAACGATCCTTAGATCTTCATCGATTGATGCAATTCAACATCTTGTTCTGCCATCCCTCGAAAGAAACAGAATAAACCAATGGTACGCCCGTTTTCTTTTCGATGCCCATGAATCAGAGTGCTCCTGTGGATATATATATATAGATCGTTTGGAACTACTAGTGCGTGAAAATAAGTAATTACTCCATGTTCACTTGCGCGAATCACAATGAGCCGTTATTGTTTTGGATATTAAAACAGTCTCTAAATACAACTTTAGACACTAATTTCTGTTATAATATATTTATAAAATTCAATAAAATTATAATATTATAATAATATGTTTTAAAATGAATCTATACATATGATTTTTATATAGTCAATATAAATATTTTTAAAAATATTAATAATTAAAATTTTAAAAATTTGATTATATATATTTAAAATTATAATTATTTGTGATGGGGAGTAGCAGTAGTACGCTGATCACCGAGAGAAGAAGAATTTGACTTGCCGTCTTTACGCTATCGCGTCGATCCGAAGCGTAAAAGCGGTTTCACACGCGAAGGCCGCGACCAGGGTTCACCTTATCGAACACGCGATTTTCGGATGAACAGTAAAATTCGGTAATCGCAAAAATCGAGCCGAAAATCGCAAAAAATCGCATGAATTCAAAAATCAGATTTTTTTGAGAAAAAAATCAAATATCGTGTAAAATCGACGATTATCGGTGGAAAATCGACGATTATCGGTGGAAAATCGACAGTCATGTTGAATTTTTTTGTGCGGTCGATTTTTGTAGTGATTTTCAACGATATTTGGCGATAATCGCTCGATATGTCTTGATAATCGCGATATTTGCGTCATATAAATTTTTTTGAATTTTTAAATTTTTAAATTTATTTTTGAATTTTTTTGGTAAACCGATCGGTAACTAATTTCGACCGCCATCGATAACGCGATAATCGGCGATAATCGAGCCCCTGGCCGCGACACACATTCCCTGAGAAGTTAATTTTGGCGTGGCCCGCAACGGAAGCAAGAGTAGAGTCCAAGAGGAACCCTACGCTTGCTTACGACGTGTCGCTCGTGTAGTCTTGTTACCGCCCGGGACAGAATTGTGCTGCTGCTTCCTCTCTGGCTTTGTTCCATGCTCTTGTCGGAAGTGTCTGCGACCGACTGCATGCGTTGCAGCCCACGTAGTCGACGTACAACACGGCCTTGTGGTTATTGTTAGACAACCTCGCTATCGAATAGTCCGGGGTTGCCTAATAGATCTCAAGTGGAGAATAGACAGGGAGAAAGAGAGACACAATATGAGGAGGAACGGGCCTGCTTTATTATTCTGTATGCTTGTGTACAATGGGGTGACCCCCTGCCTCCTATATATAAGCCGGTTGCAGATAAGGAAGAGTCCATATCGGATACGAATCCGGTTTCCTAACACTCCCCTTGGACTCTTCAACTGCGAGATGCATATGCCTCATTAAAACTCCATAAAACCCGGTGGGAAAAATAATTGGAGAAAGAGTACATAGCACACGCTTTGCGTGTTGCCTGGATTGCCTCATCAAAAACCTTATGTCAGAAAACTTCACTGAAAAACTTACGTAAGGAAAAGAGTACAATCCACCCAAACTTCAATGTTAATCTTCAAGATTTACGTTGGGTACTCAAACTTCATGTTTGAGATTTATGTAGGAGTATGTGAAAAATCTCCCACTGAAATCTGCACTTCTCTAAGCCTCATCATCCGATTCCTCTAATACATCTTTCAAGGAAGATCTGGGAGTGACTTAGTGAATAAATCGCGAGATTTTCACACGACTTAGTATGCTTGATATCTTTATCTCGTTCATCTTATGCATTTCATGAGCATAAAAGAACTTGGGGTTGATATGCTTTGTAAGGTTACTCTTCACATATCCCATTTGTACTTGTGCAACACAAGGCGCATTATCTTCATAGATAATAGTGGGGTTTGTTCCATGTTCGACCACATGACTTACGGATGTGGTGAACCATTCTTGAAGCCATGCACACATTCGAGAGGCTTCACTGACAATGCAATGATTTCTGAGTGGTTAGTCGCGTCGAGACAAGAAGTGCTTAGATGACTTCAAGAAATTGCCGTTCCACGCAAAGGAAAACATACCTGGGCTTGACTTGCCGTTATCTGGGTCCGATAGGTACCCAAAGATCGGCGTAACCAACTAAATTCAATTCATTGTTTCTTCTGTAAAACAAGCCACGAGGTCTTTGCTTCCTTGAAGGTAATCGGAAGATGTCCTTCACCCTTTCAATGCCTTTTGGTGGGTTACTCATGCAACATCAGCGCTAGCAAATTCACAGCGCTAACGCAATGTCCTACTTAGTGCTATTCGCAAGGTACATGGCGCTCCAATTGCACTCAAGTATGGGAATTCCGCTCCAGGACTTCCTCCTCTTCTTTAGGCACGTGCTCTGGTCTAGGTCTGCTTGGACCTTCCACCATTGGGGTCTTTGCGGGGTATGCCTTTTCAAAGCCAAATCTCTCCAACACTTTCGTGTAGGATGCTTGGTGTACCAAGATTCCGCCTTGGACATGTTCAAGCTGCAAGCCTAAAGCGAGAACTTGGTTTTTTACCCAAGTCTTTCATTTCAAACTCAGATTTCAAGTATGTGCATGCTTCTTCAATTTCCTCATCGGTCAATGATGTTCAAGTCATCTACATAGGACGGAGATTATACAAAATCCATTAAGTGGATCGTTGTATAAATACACATGGACAATCTTCATTGCTCGTGTAGCCTTTCTTGAAGAAAGTCACTCAAACGATTATGCCACATTCTTCACATTTATTTTAGCCCATCTGATGATTTCTCCAATTTCACCTGTATATGTTTTACGCTTGCTCTGTCTTGGTTCGGGATAGGGATACCTTCCAGATTTCATGTATATCTCCTAATCCAAGTTTCCATACAAATATGCTGTGACAACATCCATTAGCTTCATTCTCAACTTCAAGTTAGCGCCATTGAGATCAAGTATCTAAAGGTAATTCCACCCATGGCCAGAGAATAGGTTTCTTCATAATCAACCCCGGGGCGTTGAGTGAAACCTTGAAGCGACAAGCCTTGCCTTGTACCTTACAACTTCATTGTTTTCGTTTCTCTTGCGAACAAAAACCCATTTGTGACCTACGGGGTTTATATGAGGCGTGCACACCAGCCCAAACACCTCTCTTTTGTTGAGGAGACTAACTTCATGTGATTGCCTTCTTCCAATTTTCCCAATCGAGCCTTTCTTGCACTCACGAGATGCGGGCTCGGGATCATGATTAATGATCGTGGCAATCTTCTTTGCAAAGTATGCATCGACATTGGCATGTTGCTCTATTCATTGATTCTCCGTTATTACAAAGTTTATGGCCATTTCATCATGGGGTGCCGTGCACTTCTACTTGCTCTTCATTGCTATTTCCCATTCCAGAGCAAGTTCCTTTAGTTTTCTCCGCCAATATGTGCGCACACATTATTTTAGCGGCTTCTTCCAATGGAAGGTTCAGATCTGGAATTGCCTTTTCCACAGGCTTCTTTCCGGTGCCAGGTCTCAATGGCTCCCCTTCTTGCTTTGGGGGCACTTTTGTGATTATGGTAAGTCCTCTCGCCCGATTTTCCCAGACGTCTCCGGGTACTTTGGGTTTGAGAAGCCGAGATCTCCTGTTCTTTTCTTTGAGGCCTCTGAACAGGATGAGGATACTATGCTTTCTTTGGTATTTCCACCCTCTACGGTGCATTTCTTTGCTGAGCACATGCGACTTAACACGCTCTTGAGATCACAAAAATGATCGAGCGGTTCATTTGCTAAATTCTCGCAAATCAATTATCTTACGGACTTCTTGATTTGCTTCATTAGTGCGAGGGTCATGCTGGGATCCCGTGGAATGCCATACTATTTCCGGCATTTTTCATCCAATGGTTGATTCTCTCCCCTAATGACGGGAAATGGTCATCGCTAAAGATGCAATCGGCGAATCTGTGTGCAAGTCTCGGTCATGGGTTCCAAATACCTGATTATGGATGCACTCTCATAACCAACGATATCCCAGACTTGCGGAGAGGGCCCATTGCAAAACGTGGGGTGGTATAGGTACATATACCATACAACCAAATTTTCTAAGATGGGAAATCTTCGGGATGACCCCTTGCACTAATTGCATTGGTGAATGGATGTTGTAGGCCGATGGTCTATAATTGATGAGTCTTGCTGCGTCTTAGGTGCGTGTCCCCAACAAGTGTTGGGCAAGTTACAACTCTGCAAGAGCGATGCGGCAATGAACTTAATCCTCTTCTTTAGTGCTTCACTAGCCCATTTTGGCGTATGGACGTGCGGTCGAGTGCTCAATAGTTATTCCGTTCGTACAATAATCATCAAATGCCTTGGAAGTAATTACGGCATTGTCCAATCGAATGGACTTCATGCGAGCGATGATCGGGGAAAAACATTCTTAATTCCGATGATCTGAGATCAACTTTGCTAATGCATGATTCCTTGTTGACAAACATGTATGTCGACCATTTGAGGAAGCATCAATGAGCACCATAAAAATATCGAAGCTTGGCCACGACAAGTGAATCGACCATAAATATCCCCCCGAATGCGTTCGAGGAATGCGAGGGACTTCATGTTGCACTTTCATAACGGAGGGTCTAGTTATTAATTTCCGGTGGCACATGCATGGCACACAAAATCTTAGTGATTAGAAATTCTTAACATTAATGCCATGACCTTGTGAGTTGTTAACTATATTTCTCATCAATCTAAGACCAGGATGACCTAATCTACAATGCCATAAAGCAAATAATTGAGCTTCTAAAGACAGTCTTCAAAGAAGTATACCCAGCGTGTGCATTGATTTCGTGTAGTACAACCCAGATTCATATGAGGGACATTTTTCTAGTACCATCTTTCCATATTCGGCGTGCTTCACAATGCACAAGTGTTCTTTGCCATTTTCTTCATTGGTTTCTACGTGAAACCCATTGGCGCGGATATCTTTGAAACTTAAGAGAGTGCGAAAGTTGATTCGAGTACAAGAGGGCTTCTTCAATTACCAAAGTTGTACCCATTGGCAATATAATTGTAGTGGCTCTTCCTGAGCCTATTATATGCGATAAGCTTCTCGCGATAGTTGTAATCCTTCCGGCGTTCTTCGTGATCGTGCGGAAGTATTTCTCACTCTCTTAAGATGGTATTTGTTGTGCCACTATCAACAATGCATATTTCTCATTGGGCGCTACACGATTTCTAGATGAAAAGAAAAATAATTCTAATCATACGTTAAGGTGAGTAATTCAAAAATTGCTTGTAAATAAAGAATCTTTGGAATAAAGAATAAATTGTAATTCTATTCATGAGAAAAAGTATATGCTCTTGAGCTTATTATTCATTATGCAATCTGAAGTCTATGTGAGATAATTCTGACAATTCAGGTCAGTTCTTCAAAACTCACGTTAGATAATGCCACACTTTTGCACATTCATAAGGTTCTTCCATTAGATTACTACGTGTAATCTAATAGGAAATAATTTACTAGATTCAATAAAATGCATAATTGAATTCTCATGAGTTTCAGCAAACTAAAGAAAGCAATAATATCAAGATTCATATATTCAAAGATGAATGCAAAATTCATAAGTACAAGATTCATAAGTACGGAATTCATAAATGCAAAATTCCGTCAGTATGAGATTCATAAATGCAGGATTCATAAATTCAGTATTCATAACTGCAAAATTCATATATACACAGATTCATAAATATTCAGAAATACAACTACGTGCATGTAGGTGATCGGCCGTGCAAGCGATCGATTCATATGCGACGATCGGCTTCGCGATCGATTTTAACGCGGCTTCATGCGGCGTGGTGCATTCGATTCCATGTCGGCCTTCAGCGCGACGGTGGCACCGTCTTGCGGCGATGCTTGAATTTCATAATAAATTATATTAAAGCAATAAATACAATGCATGGAAGACAATAATTGCACAATTCATAAATTAGAATAAACAATAATTGCACAATTCATAAATTCGAATAAACAATAATTGCACAATTCATAAATTCATAAATCGGAAATAAATTCTTAGAAATTTCGAATTTTCTTAGTATTTGGCAATTTTACGGTTAATTATCTGACAATTTTCCATCATCACTTGATAAACGTAAAAATAAATTGCAACATGAATTAAACATGGCATAAGTCTAATTACAACTTATATAATTCTTGTTGGTGGGCGAAAGCAGTGTAATGAATATCTCTGTCAATTTGACTCTTGGCCAACTGCCCCTAGGGCTCACATGAGGAGAGGAGCACTTCCCGTTCCGGGTGCCAATTAAAGAACCAAGCCTCATGTGTGTTTTCCTAGACACCAATTGTCTCATATCTGTTTATTCATTACCAAAATCAAATCCCAACCACTCATGTTCTCATTTTATGCCATATGAAAAATTCGAATTTTCCTAGCACTTTTCATAATTTACGCTAATTTCAAGCAATTTTCAAAATTACTTTACAGCGAGAAATTGAATTTCAGCAAATATCAACATGACATAATTCATAAATTCATAAATTCGGAAAATAAATTCTCGTGAATTTTAGATATTCTAAGCGGAGGCAATTATTGCAAAAATTCATCCAAATATTCATAAATGCAGAAAATAAGGCTAAGTACAGATTAAAAACAGAGCCATAAAATTTTCTGCAATTTTCTATGAATTTTTCATATTTTCCTGACAATTTTTTATTTATTTTCTGGAATTTCCAATTAGTTTCTGAAAGAAAACAAATAAATAAAAGAATTAAATAATCGGGGCAAAGGGTCATTTCCCTTTGCCCCGTCTGTTCACTCCTTAACCAAATTGAATGCATTTGCTATTTGGACTTCGAGTCCAATGTGTAGCTTCTGGAGGCAAGGAGCTTCACGCAAGGAGCTTCACGCAAGGAGCTCCTGCATGTGTAGCTTGGCCACCGCTCCCAAGGCCCCGTTGCAGCCCCTCGGCAGGTCTGTGGCGCGTGGAGCCGCGTAACGTCGCGTGGGCGGCTGCGAAGAAGCTGAAAAGGAGGCTTGGTGCCAGCTGACGGCCATGTGCGAAACTCAGCCGAGTGGATCTTTGGCGATTCGGCGAACTGGCGTGGCGGCCGGCAGGCGGTCGTCCGGCTGACCGTGCGGCGGTGATGCTTCATGCGGATGCCTTGGGGCCAAAGTAGCGGGCGCCTCTGGCGCGCGCCACTTTGGGTGGTTTACCGGCTGCCGGCTGGCTGAGCCGTGTCATCGGCTTCATGGTCCGGGTGCTCCATGGTGGGCGACTTGCGGTGGTCTAGGGCGCTGCGTGCGCGAGTGGCTGGTGCCTTCGCCGTCGGCTTCGGGCCGATCTGCTGATTCTTTCAAGACGCGTCGGTGAGCGGCCGTGTCAGGCGGATGATGTTGGCGCCGCAACATCGTCATTGTGGGCTTCGTGCCGATCTGTAGACTGCGTGCTACAGTGCATAGTGTTTGTAATTTCTTGATTCGTGGCTTCATGCCACCTGATTAATGGTAGCTCGTGCCCAAAGCGGTAGAAGACGACACTCTGGTGCCAATCCGATGGCGGTGATGGTAAGGCCGTCTTGACGACCGTGCCGGGAAAAGAAGAAGAAGAAAGTATACAATAGCGGGCGATTAGATCGAATCCCCCGATTCTTACTGTTCTCACCTTTTTCACTTTTTCAATCTGCTTTCCAATAGACTATCGCGTAGGATAGAGTCGCGTAGGACTTTTATTTCGGCAATCCGAGTGGATGCCGGCTTGATGGCGAGTTGATTGCAGATCGGATCGGGCGATCAATCGCCAGAGCGTTCGCTTCGTGCCGCGATGATCCTTCGCTTCTTGTCTTTTCTCACCTTTCAATCTTTCTCCGGTAGAGCTTCGTGCTGATAACGTGTTAGACAACCTCGCTATCGAATAGTCCGGGGTTGCCTAATAGATCTCAAGTGGAGAATAGACAGGGAGAAAGAGAGACACAATATGAGGAGGAACGGGCCTGCTTTATTATTCTGTATGCTTGTGTACAATGGGGTGACCCCCTGCCTCCTATATATAGCGGTTCTGCTTAGAGATAAGGAAGAGTCCATATCGGATACGAATCCGGTTTCCTAACAGTTATGTCAGGTTAGGCCAGAGTCAAAGTACCTGTGTGTTTTGGGGGCTGCGTGCGCATGCATGCTGGTGTGCAGCTGTGCTGTACATGTGTCCTTCCTTTGTACGAACAACCTTACCAGCATCTACAATAGTAGACACCATTTTTATTTATATATATTTTCATGATATTTAAAAATAATTTTATAATAAATGATATTTTAAAATTGTTTGTATAAAACCATACAATATTTTAATTATGGCATGAAAAACTATTTATTAAAACAATAACTTATATAATGATCTTTTATGTTATCTATATGGTTGTCCCTTCACAAAGAGATATCTATACTCTCTCTTCTCCATATCAACAAAAATTTTACGTGCCAAAGTATTTAGATAGCTGGCACCATACTATTGCTCATACCCTGATTATGCGTGTGCGCTTGTTGACGGCTGCCACGACGTCGTGCTTGTTTGGTACCCATGGATAGGTCTATAAACGAGCCGAGTTCGAGTGAGCCTGACCTCTCAAGTTTGAACTCAAAAAAAGCTCGAGTCGAGCTCGAGTTGGGGTCGAGTTTGGACCCACGCTTGAGCTCGCTCGGTAACAATAAACAAATCAATATGTACTATTTTTCAATAATAAAAAATGCTCAAACTCGAGTTCGGCATGAGTAAATTTAGTAAAAGAATATATAGTAACATTTAATAAACGAATAATAAATTTATCAGACTCGCGAGCTCGAGAACAAACTCGAGTTCGACTCGTTTGAAGCTCGCGAGCTCGGGATCAAGCTCTAGTTCGGCTTGTTTGGGGCTCGATTCGAGCCTAAAACGACCTGAGCTCAAGTAGCTCGCAAGCCTTAAGCTTTTTTTTTTACAGCCCAAGAGGTGGATAGTAATGCTGCACATGGGATGACCATCGGGTTACAAGTTGGGGACGACTGCCTGAATAAAAACAATGGTTATTAGCATGAAATATACCCTTGCATGCTTGAGACTTAGTCCGGCTAATTAAATTAACTCATCTAGCTAGCAAGGTTTCAAATTTCGTTTTTGATTCACATCTTGTCACCCTCTGAAATCCAAAATTTTATCAAAATCTCGTTATTTCAGATGAAATCCAGAAGAAATCTAAAAAGAAAAAAATTCAAATCCAGAACTTTTTGAACTGAGAAAACCGAGATCTCGTTGAGATTGACTAAAATCTGAGTGAAATTCAACAGAGTGAAAAATGGTCGAAACGATGTTAAAAAATTTTGAATTTTTTTTTTTTGATGTTCCTAACACATCATTATTGTTCCCATAAAAATTTCATATGACGATCCATCCTGAGAAATTTCAACCTATTGGAAAATGGTGCAAGCAATGTTAGAAAATATATACACTTTTTGTAGATGATCCTCACATATCCATAAAATTTTTATAAAATTTTCAGATAATGATCAAGCTTGATGAATTTTTAAAAATTTAGACAGTGCTACTAAGGGCTAACCGGCAAATTTTAACTGAAGGAAAAAATGGTTCAAACCACTTAGAATTTTTTTAAAAAAAAATTGTATGGTCATAATGCATCAATAATATTCCCATAAAAATTTTGTATGATGATCAATCTTAAGGAATTTTTAAAAATTGTGAGGTGCTACTGTCATGATGCATGAGTTATGTTCATTATGTTTTTGAATTTTTAAATATAGTAAATGAAGTTTAATTATTTTGGAAATTTTCTGTATGATGTTATATTGCTAATTATGGTACCAAAAAATTTTAAGAGCACGATCAAGCTTGTAAAATTTTATAAAAAATCTGACAGTGTTTCTGCTATTTTTATAAAACATCTCAAAAATGCACTAGTTCAACAATTTTTCATGGAAGATGTCATTCTTAAGGGTTATTGACCCAAATCTGGTCCTCAGAATTCAAAATCTGGTAAAAATCCTGAGATTTCGGTGAAGTTTCAAACCCTATCAAATGGTCTACTCAGGCTATAAAAATACCGATACCTTTCATAGAGCAACAATGTGTTGATGGCTCCCTGAGGTCCTCAGATTGAATCCTAGCCTCAGCAATTTTTTGCACAATTTTTTTGCCGTTAAAAAAAATGCGATCAGACAGGAACAAGGATTCAAATTTCGTTTTCGGACTCCATCTCGGGCCTGGCCGAAATCCGAAATTTCGACGAGATTCGGAAATTTCGGACAAAATCCGGACGAAATTCAAAAACCAAAATTCAAATCCGGTTTTTTTTGAACCGAGAAATCCGAAATTTCGCTAAAACAAGACGAAATTTCGGCGAGATTTAAATGTACTGTAGCACTTCAAATTTTTTTTAGGGTTTTTTAATTTTACTGGGATTATGAAACTCGGAGGGGTCCGAAATCCGAAATTTCGCCGAAATCCGGCGAAATTTTGAACCCTGGACAGGAATCGATCCCTCAACCTCCTGTATGCCAACCGAAGTATCCACCAACTAAGCTATAGTTGTTTGTCATATTAGAATGTTCCTACAATATAAGGTGGATGGTTAATTAATGGTGCAAAAATTGAGTTCAGCCAGGAATTGAACCGTGGACCGCTCGATGCTAAGGAGTCTACCATTTGAGCTACCGCTCACTCCGGTTCAAATTCGACCCAAAGCATATCAAATAGGGTAGGTTTTGTAGATATTTCGGTCCACTTGTCCGAAATTCCGGTGAAATTTGTCGAGATCTCGCCGAAATTTCGATATCACTATAGCAATTTGAATTTTTTTTAATTTTTTATTTCGTTAAGATTATGTATCTTAGAAGAGCCGAAATACGAGATTTCACCGGGATTTCTAACAAGCTAGCTTTAAGTTGGTTTCCGGGAGATGCATGATGGTCAAAAAGGCCCTAAGCGACACGATAGTACGAGGAAAAAGCTTCCCTTCAGAGACCGAAAACTAATAAATGTGTCGTGTCGAGAGAGAGAGAGCCTAAGCTTAGCTTTTTTTCTTATTTTTTTAATGGCGTTTCTCTCGTGAGCTTTGTTCACTCGATCGCGCGCGCGGTGCCCAGCAACAATGGGAGGGCACACGTGGCGCGCATCGCGATCCTGAGCGAGGCAACGGTGGGGCTCGTCGGGATTGGGTCCTGGGATCGCGCACGCCTGCTGATGGGTGGTGCCGACAGCGCCGTCGTGCCCCGGCCCCATTAGTCCGCGCCGCGAGGCTGTCGGCCCACGCCAAAGCCGTCCGTCCGAGCGCGACCCAAAAGTCAGCGACGTCACTGCCCGCGTGACGTGACATGGCGTCAAGCTATTCAATTAGCCTCTCGTCCTCGTTCATCGCGCAGGGACTATGTTCATGCCGTTTGAATGCCTTCCGACTCCGCTTCTTCCGTAATACTCTCTGTGTCTCATAAAGAGTGTATTTTTAGATTTTTTTAAAACAGTGTAGTGTGCAAGATAAATGACTAATGTGACCCTCAATACTCCATACATAAGCATGCTGGTGCTTCGGTTTCCACAGACACTTAAATGAGCATGCATACACTTACAGCTGGGCCCTACGGACTAAAGATGTACTTTTTGTGGGATAAATTTTGAACATTAGAAATGCACTCTTTGTGGGATAGAGGGAGTAGTACTAAATGAAATCAAAAACTAAATGCTGGTCTGGATGGTTTTTCACAGTTTTTACAGATTGGTGCTCTTATTTTATCTTTAGAGTTAGATAAAAATTACCTACCTCATTCCAGTATATAAATCTTTACAGTGGCGGACTCAGGAATTTTTTAGAGCCCGGGTACACTTAAAAAAAGACAACAAGTCCAAAACTATTTAAATTTTAGTTGCTAACTTTTTTATACAATTTAGGATGTTTTTTACAAGACGCTAGTAAAGCTTGTAGATTCAGGCTCTGTATTTTCGTTTCTACTTTGAAGATTGTACTTGCAAGGTTGCATGAATATGAGATTTATAATATTTGTTACATGGGCTGAGCTCAAGCTCAGACTGACTAGCCTTGGGTCCGCCCCTGAATCTTTACCTCCCTCTCTCTCTCTCCCCCCATTCCCCCACCCTCCTGTGCCCTTGCCTCCTCCCATCCTAGGCCACCTCTGCTCGTGCCCCACCCTCGCCTTGCGCCTCCTCCGCCGCCACGCCGCTTTTGCCTCAGCTATCGTGTCCTCACTCCTACGCACACCCTAAAGTGTATATGATTAGTGGAAGTGTGTATAATCGTATAAGTGTTCATCTCGTCATAGATTAATTTTAAATTTGCTGATTAGTAGAAGTGTGTATGATCATGTAATCATGTAAAGTGTATGTTATTGAAGTACTAAAGTTAGTGCCAAATTACTCTGTGTTCTTTACTTCTAAATCATTTCTTTGGATTTACAATTTATATTCTGATCCATGAGTATTGACTAAAATTCAATTTGAGACATGAATTTATTGTGTTATATATTTAGGTTGTATGAAACTAATGGCAAGCAAATTGTATTTGGTGATATTATTGATATAAATTATGAGTGAGACTAAAGCAACAGTTTTGGATCATTGATTCATTGTACATGCAACCTTTTATAATACTTGGAAACTCTCAATCTATACTACATTTAATACTTATATTTACATTTCTAAACAAATGTGCAAAACAAATGAAATCTACTTATGGCCTTCGAACAGCATCAAACAAGATATAATACTGCACTGACTACCGGCTACGGACTTATAATACTTATATTTACATTTCTAAACAAATGTGCAAAACAAATGAAATCTACTTATATCTCCTCAGTGAGCCACTGCTGCAGAACCACCAGCGCTAGGCCGCTAGCTAGGTGCTGCAATTCGCTTTGCAAAAACATTCGTAACCACTTCCAAGCGATCAAATGTTAGTTACCCCAGAGGCCCAGATGCAACAACATGTACAGACTGGATCCCGGGAGCAGGAACGAAGCAGCACAGCAGCAGGCAAACCAAATCATGCTTTCCCTATCGCTACTGTTGGGTACCACTGTCGGCCTATTATATGAGTGGTACTACGAGGTCTACGATTCGACAGGTCAGGGCGTTACTAATCGCAGGCATATCTGTGTGATTTTAAAGCCGCGGCGTGCGACAACGCAGCTATTCTCTGAGTTGTCGCGCCGAAAGCCAGCTCGCCGGAGCCCGGTGCTCTTTCCGCCCACACCCATAAATCCCAGTCATACGGATCCTGTTTTTGTTTCTTCCCATCGTTAACTGAAATCGTCGTTTATCTTAGCCTACTGTTTTTTTTATATATAAATCTAACTATTCGTATATATTTTTACAAAAATAACTTCTCTCCCCTATCGTAGAAGATACGGCACACAACACGTCTCACCTGTCGCATCCGAGGCGCTCGAAAATTATCCGGCTCTGCTGCAGCGTGGAAGTACACGCTTCCGTGCACAGCACAGGGAGCGGGGAAGGATGCCTTCCACGCTATCCGGCGCTGTTCGCCCCACCCGTGCACTCCCACATTGGCGCTTCTCGAGTGCAACAAGTGATACGTGTCACGGAAAGAGAGGTTATTTTTGTAAAAACATATGCAGAGACTAGATAAGTGATGACGTACTACAATCAATCATCTATTTTTTTAAGTATTTAAGGAGAGTTATATGGTGAAATTCTTCACAATAGATTTATATTATAGGAAGACATTTTTCAAGAATAAAGACTTACATTGGGAGAGAGAGTATAGCAAGATATAGTAGGAGTACACATAAAGCTCTAAAATAATGAAATCGTAAGGCTGCGAGATTACAAAATGTACTCTCTTTGTTGTCAGATACACTACATTTTAACCTTTAAATTTTATTCCAGCTATGTATCATTTCCACGATCATCCTGTTTAGTTTTCTACCCCTGTCCATCCAGGCTCTGAAGCCACGCCAAGTGCTCTGGAAAATAAGTTGAAGGCTATGCCACAATCTTTCTTTCTTTCTTTTTCCCTTTTTTTTCCAGATCCATCGCCTACGTTTCGTTCTCTGCCAGACCCAACCACTTAGGGCCTGTTTGGCAACAAAGTATTTTCATAGTTTCTAGGCAAAACCATGGTTTTGGAGAATACCATGGTATTTTTGGCAATATGGTGTTTGGAAGCAACCCAAAAAACTCTGTTTTGAATACCATGGTATTGCCAATACCATGGTATTTTTAGAGTATTGAAAACTCCACTCAAAGTGGAGTTTTGGGCTTTTGGTGTTGGTGTAGAGAGTGAGAGGTGTCAATACTTTGAAAATACCATGCAAAAGACTTTGTAGCCAAACAGTTTGTAGTTCCAAGAAAAACCATGGTTTCAATGGTGGTAGATGAAACCATGGTATTTATGCAAAAACAATCTCTAAGCCATGGCTTTGTAATATCATGGTATTGAAAAACTTTGCTTCCAAACAGGCCTTAATCCTTCTTCATTTTTTTTTGCCAGATCTGGCCCTCCTCCAGTCCTCCCCAAACTCCGGCAGTTGGCGACCTCGTCGACTGTGAGCAGGGAGGGGGATCCACCCATCTACTACCACTGATATAGATGTAGCTTATGTTTTATGGTTTCCTGAAGAGGCGTGTACCCCAGGTGGGCTTCTTCCTTGGTCTCCCTCCGCGTCGCCGGCAGCCCTGCTTCCCACCAAACACTTAGAGGTGGAATTCCGACACTCTTCGTCTTAGTAGAACATACCATAAGATTCTAATACAACATGGTGCCAATACTAATACATGTTCATAACACATTGTTTCTAAATATCATTAAAGCCACGTTTGGCAACTTGGAACCAGGTCGTTTCTACTAGAATCTGGGAGAAACCCAGCCAAACGGAGTAAAGCTCGGAACGATTCTCCTCGGAACGTTTCTTATTTTCCTACGCCGGGGCCAAATCACCCTTAACCCCGTTCCACCCCAATTCACAGAATCCAGACAGCTAGCCAAACGGTTTCCAGACAGTGATTCTGATTCTACATGAAACGTTTCTATCAAGAATCTGAAACCGTTTCTGTTTCTATTAGAATCTGGAACCGTACCAAACAGGGCCTAAGCTAGAGCAAAATACTTGTACATGTCTATAACATATTGTTCCACTTAAGCTTGTCCTTCTGTCGGTCATAGTTCTTCAAAGTTCAAACCAATCTGAAGCTTAATAGTCTCAGGGTTCTTTCTATAAATTGGTGGAGGATGTACTCAACTTTTGTATTCTTTCCGAGCATGAATATATGTCATTATAGATTTTCTATTTCACCTAGTCATATTTATAAAAAAAAAACTACTGTATTATTTCTCCTTATTATATGATGACATGTCTTGCTCTTTACTCTAACATATAATAGTAAATAATATAAGAAATAGCTAAAGCGATATAGAAAGAAAAAACGGAGTGAATATTTGAGGACTATAGTTCTGGGCCCTTCGTCGATCGCCTAAAAAGACTAGTACGTTCCACAAACAACGAAAGAACCTGTAAGTCTATAACGCTAGCCAAAGAGCATTTAGAGAATTAACAAAGCTCAATGGGACGGTGCAATATTTGAGGATTTGAGGGTGAGTTCGTGCGTGTGGCCAAAGCATCATAGCAAGGGTAAATGATAGGTTTAGGCTGCAAAAGCTGCAATAATTTTCATGCCAATTTCGATTCATATCCAGGTAGATGTTCCAAAACAACACTTTTTAGTATTAATATTTTACTTGGAACAGCATCTAGCCAAGGGGTGTCCATCCAAACAAACCTTATAAATCAACCTCTCAATCCTTTTTATCTTGTCAGTAATTGTGCTTGTAGTAATATATGTCTTAAACCAAGTGGTTTGCTTCAACATGCCTGTACCTTTTCCTACTCTATTTCTAGCCAAATAAAGTATCACACTATCCGGAAAGTACAATATGTTTGCAGTTTGGTCGGACAGGAGTCACAGGAGAGGAGAGGAGAGACCGTTAGAACAAGCGAAGGACGCAGGCAAGCAGACACAGGACAAGCAAACAGTACCAAGTTGTTATCTCGAGCAAAGCAAAAAAAAAAAAAAAAAAAAAAAGAGGTTAAACTCAATAGTCACATAGCCGCTCATGGGGAAAAAAACCCAAGCCATAAAAAAAAAAGCAAGAAAAGAAGCTGCCCCAGATCTGATTAAGCACAGTACTTTAGTGTTGATCCTGCTTTGTTAAATGAGCAATGGTACTCGTAAGGAATGTGCTTCTGTCCAGCACGCCTTTTGAACCAGATTTGATGCTGTGAGATGGCCAGACTGCACTGGTTCTAACTGTGTCTGTAATTTCTTTTTTATTTTGATTTCACGGTAACTACTTTACCGGCCTTGCAGATTTGGTTGGCATGTATATGCATGATGGATTCTGTGAAACAACCCTAAAAAATTTCAAAATGAATTTGTTTGAGCTTCGTTTGAATTTGCATTTGGAGTTTGGAATTTGGAATTCGAGTTTGAAATCTCTAACCTGTTTGGGCCGAATCCCTCTTCTTCGTGGGCCTTCTGGCCTGCTCCCGCTGGCCCGGCCCAGCGCCGCCGTCTCCTCCGGCGCCGGCGCCGCTCCCGGCCGTTAGTCGCGCCCACGTCCGTCCGTCTTGCGCTGGCCGCTGTCGCCGCTTGCCGCCTTCGCCTCCTCCGCCGTGCGTGCCTCCGTCGCCCGACCGCCAGCCGCCTGGCCAGCGCCCGCTGGCCCGCCGCCGCCAGCGCCCCTGCCTCCGCCTCGCCCTCGCCTCGCCCTATAAAAGGGGCTCCTCTCCTCGATCCAACTCGCCCGCCCCTCCTCTCCCCTGAGCTCCTCCTCTCCCTTGCCCTCGCTCCCCGCCGGCTCCGGCCGCTGCTCGCGCCGCCGAGACCCCGCCGCCGCCTGCTCCCGTGCTCCTAGCTCCCTCCCCGCCCACGCCCGATCGACGGTGGGCCCCGCCCCGTCGACCTCCTCCTCCTCCCCGTGCGGTGGCCGCCCGCCTCAAGCAGCCAGTGCCGTGGCCCACCTCGCCTTGCCTAATTGGGCCGTGGCCCAATTCCAAGCCAAAACCGGCCCAGCGCCATTTCGAAACAGTAAAACAATTTCGGTTTTTAATTAAATAAATCCGAAATTCATTTTTAATCCAAAAATAGCCCGAAAATCCCGAAAAATCCCGGAAAAACCCAGAGCTCCACCAAATGCTTTTCCCGAACCGTTTCGATCCCCTGAGTCCAGAAATGCTGTCCGTTCCCAGATCCGAAACCTAGAAAATCCCCCAAATCCCAGTTTTGCCCTCCGTTCTCTTCCGACTCGGTTCCGGTTTTCCGTTTCAGTTCCCGTTTTCTTTTTCGGTTATTGTTTTGTCGTTTATTTATGTTGGTTGTCTTTCCGCGCTAGATTCGACCATTGAGACGCCAGTGGAACCGGAGCAGTCCCTGGAGTCGAGCGCTTCCCGAGCAGACGCTTGACCAGACGGAGCGCAGATTTACTACTTCCTCGACGACTCATCCGATCCAGCTGCCGCGCAAGGCAAGCCGTACACCTTTGATCATGTTGATCCTATCATGCCATGCTATAGTAGTAATTATTTTATACCGCATTACTTTACTGTATGTTGAATTATTGAAATCCAGTATTTTAGAATGACATGATAATTAGGTAATACCGAATTGCTTTGGAACCCCCTTGAAAATATTGGAACCCTATTAATCCCTTGGAACCTTAGTTAACTGCTTATTGCCATGAATAGGTTAGATTATACTGTTAGGTTAGTTCAAAACCTGGATTTAAAGAAAATGCTGCCGAATCTCTGATTCGGATGTTTATGAAAGTGCTGCAGTCAGGGGGACAGTATCGGATTAATCCCGGAGTGGATGAGATTCCGATCCCCGGCTGGTGATTAATGCCTTGTTGGTCTGGTGGCCGGTACTGCGAGTACCAGAATGGGTTTGTGGATAAAGGCTTGGTCTTTGGCAAAAGTGTAAGGTTAATAATCCTTGAGCAAAGTAAATAACTTAGTTCCCGCTCAACCACAGGTCGGACTGGTCGGTGGACCCGTATCCGACATGGCTTACTAAGTTAGTCATTCCTGAGATAATAACTGGACTGTCTTGGTGGCTACCATTCTCTGGAGAGAATGGGGACCGGGCCTTCCCGGCAGGGAAATGGACCGGAGGGGTGGAACGGGAATAGTCCGGAGTGACATTCTTGGTTCTCACAACGGTAGACGCTAATGGGGACCCTGAGTCCAAGGTAGCGGTCTCTATCGGTAAACAACTAAAGGACAGGAATGATTAAACGAAAGGCCGTGATAATCTAAACTGGGCCACATGCATTTAAGTTGCATGAAAACTCGCGATTGGCATAAAGGTTATAGATATCTTGTGGGTAAAGCTGAGCCGCTCTGCAGAGTTAATCTAAATTGTAATCGATTACGCCGTACTTCCGGTTAATGAAGTTAAGTTGGAATCGGGGTTGATACCCGTAACTAAGCTCAAGTTACTGTATTGGTATTTGTGAATGAATTGGTTAAGTGTTGTTAAACTTGTGAAATTCAAATTACTTATTTATTGATTTGTGCTTCAAATGTAAAATGAATTACGAAATAAAACTGCATCCAGATACTTAACCCTACTGCCATCCCTTGATTACCCCTACATATAGTATTCAGTGGTTCCGTACGACTTGTTGAGTACTCTGTACTCACCCTTGCAAAACCCCGCCCTTTCAGAGTTCGAGGATGCTGGAGCCTACCAGGAGGTCGTAGATGGCGATTTAGTCTGGTTCTAGGTCTTTGTCTTCGCTCAGGCCCTGCCTGTGGTTTCCTTCTTTTGGTAGTGTAAGTCTAGAAGCTTGGATGCTTCCCTTGTAAAAATCCGGTCGTTAGGCCGGCTATATTGAATAAAAAGTGTTGAATTGGCTTTTGGCCAGGTAATTTTACTCTTGTTTTACAACAGTTAGTCTTCCTGGGTAATCATGTGAGTTTCAGATCGCCCTAAAAGGCGGTCCGTCACAAGTGGTATCAG
Organism: Rhipidocladum racemiflorum; assembly: GCA_036346355.1. NCBI lineage: Eukaryota > Viridiplantae > Streptophyta > Magnoliopsida > Poales > Poaceae > Rhipidocladum > Rhipidocladum racemiflorum. The sequence goes on from CM070572.1 coordinate 26,908,317, forward strand.
AGCCTAGGCTTGACCGTAGACTGAGACCTAAGTTGGCCTAAGGAGTCTTTTTTCGAAAGATTATTTCAAACTACAAAATGAGTTTCGAAAACTGTAAGTACTATTCTTATAATTCTGTTCCTCTTCTCTCTCTGTTTCCCACCTTTTCCTTAAAAAGTTCTCTTCTCTCCTTTAAAACTCACTTAAAACCTTTCCGCTCATCTGACTTGAAAAGATTCTCATTTTGGCAGATGGTTCAAAGATGATTATCCTGCTCCCGAAGCTTTCTGATGGGCCGAAAGTTATCGTGGAGGATGCTTCCATGTTGGTGCGAGCCGAATGAAGCCCCAGTTTTCCACACAGAAGAACTCTTCCAGGGTGCCGTTCGTTACGAATGGAAAGCCTGGGTTGATCTTAATCCTCTGCACGACAATCCCGATATTCCACGCCGCTTCCAAGGATTCCGCGTCTCCGAGTCAGACGCTATCCAGGACTCTGCCCGTCGGGCAGTGAAGCACCTGCGTCGTCTCTTTGATGCTGAGTTTGACGGCAGTCGATTCCAGCTCATCCCTATGAGAGGGGATGCCCCCGGCACAGTGATCATCACCGTCCCGGATGACGATACAGACCCGCGTGTCGACCAAGCTGCTGATCTGATGGTGAACAAGGACTACCTGTACAGCCGCCTTCTCCGCGAGCGAGATGATCTGCAGCGACAGTTGGGCAATGCTTGGATGGAGATCGACGAGCTTCGCGAAGAGATAGACCAGCTGCAGCCCCAGTACGAGCCCGGAGAGGAGATGTCCGTGGATGGTCCATCGGAGGTGGTGGACGTGTCCATGGCAGAAGATGTGGAAGAAGACCCGGAGGAGCGCATCATCTACATCTCCGACGACGATTGAAGATTCCAGTCTTAGAATAGGGCGTTAGTCCTAGAAGTTGGCTTTACCCTTTTGGAGTAGTCTTTTGTAATGTAAAATAGGTTGTTTCATACCTTAGTATGACGGTATTGTAAACAATCTATGCTATCAGTAAAATTAAGTTTCCTATCTCTGTATATTGTTTGCTCTATTATCCGTATATCTTCGGCCTAAATTCCACTAATTCTTTCCCATTTCGTCTCGCCTCTCACCTATTCTATCTCTCTGCCCCATGTCTAAATTCTTACTTATCTTCTGCTTTACCCAAAACCCTGCAGCAAGACCTAAGAGTTAGTCAGAATGGATCAAGGAGAAGGATCCCAGCACCACAGCCATGAAAGTGAGGCAGACTCAGCGAGGAACCCAGTTAACCTAGCCCAAGTACTGGCAGCCATGGAAAGAAACAGACATCAGTCAGAACAGAGGCAGAATCATATGATTGAGATGTTGATAGGTCAGATGGCTGCAAGACCACAGATGAATCCCCAAGGAAATAACTTTGGACATGAAGGATTATTAGGAGGGTCACACTGGTCTGACTTCCAAAAGACCCAAATTTCCTATTTTCTCCAGTGTCGATCGAGCCATTATCGCCAGATGATTGGCTCACGGTTATCCAGATGAAGTCGACACTGCAGTGCATCGAGAAGGAGAAAGTGCTCTATGCCTCTCACCAACCTGCAAGGTCAAGCAAAGAAGATGGTGGGTTAACTTTCAAACTCTGAAGGCAGGACAAGAGATTTCATGGCAGATGTTTGAAGAAGCTTTCCGGAAGACACACATTCCAGCAGGTTTGATGGCCTCCAAGCGAAGGGAATTCCTGTCTCTCCATCAAGGAGGAAGGACAGTGATGGAATACTTACACCACTTCAACAACCTTTCTCGCTATGCACCCAGAGAAGTAGACACAGAAGAAAAGAAGATAGAAAGATTTTATGAAGGACTGCAGAAGAACCTCAAGTTCCATGTCTCAGCTGTGGAGTTCAAGGATTTTTCAGCCATGGTGGATAGGCTGATTGTGTCAGAAGAGACAAGGAATGACCTGGAAGATACCAGAAAGAGAAAGGCACAGCAGCAACGGATGTCAGCAGCAAGTCAGTTCAAGGGAAGGACCTACACCTTCAACCCCAGCGTCCCAAACAAGAGACAAGCAGTGGGAGGATCCCGACCTAATCCTCCAAATGCTCAGCCCGGGAATGTCCGATGCTTTACCTGCAACGGGAACCATTACTCTAATGTGTGTCCCAAGAAGGGTTCAGCCTGCTTCCATTGCGGACAACCCGGACACTTCAGCAAAGAAGGTTCAAGAAGGATTTGCCGAGTGATGTGGCAAAAGCTCAGGTGTCAGCTTCCGCCAACAGACAGCCAGCACCTCGTCAACCTCAGCCGCCCCATCATGGTTATCTGAAGGCACCAGTTAAGACAGAAGGATACTCGAACAACCGCGGACCCAATCCGCCAAGGAACCCCCAAGGAAGAATCAACCATGTGTCAGCAGCAGAGGCAGCTGAAGCCACAGATGTTATCGTTGGTAAGTTTCCCGTCCAAACCAAGTTGGCCTTAACCCTCTTTGATCCCGGTGCAACCCATTCGTTCATTTCTTTGGCTTTTGCTTGCAAAAGTAGGTTGCCCTATTCTCCTTTGCCCTCTCCCTGTGTTTTCCACACCCCTGGAAGTCGGTTAATGGCAAGATTCGGCTGCAGTAATCTGAGGATAGAAATCCAAGGGATTGAGTTCAGAGCCAACCTGTTGTTATTAGAGATGGATGGTCTAGATGTCATATTGGGAATGAACTGGTTATCTAGACACCATGCTCAGTTGGATTGTTCTCAGAAGACAGTGACACTCAGGAATGGTTATGGTCAGAAAGTGACAGTTCAGAATGATCCGAGGTTGATCAAAAGAAGTCAGAGCATCATCAATGCAGTCGCAAATGGATTAGACAGCATACCCGTAGTTCGGGAGTACCCCGAGGTATTTCCAGAAGAGTTACCAGGGAAACCTCCGAACAGAGGCATAGAACTGGCAATAGAGTTAGTTCCTGGAACAGCTCCTATCCATAAGCGATCACGTCCAATGTCGCCTTTGGAGTTAAAGGAACTAAAGAAGCAATTGGATGAATTGCTGGACAAAGGATTTGTACGGCCAAGTATCTCGCCTTGGTCCGCGCAGGTCGTATTTGCCAGAAAGAAAGATGGAAGCAAGAGACTCTGCATAGATTACAGAGCCCTGAATGATGCGACGATCAAGAACAAGTACCTGTTGCCCCGGATAGATGACCTGTTCGATCAGTTGAAAGGAGCCAAGATCTTTTCGAAGATAGACCTGAGGACAGGATACCATCAGTTGAAGGTCAGAGAACAAGACAGAGAGAAGACAGCATTTGCTACTCGGTACGGATTATATGAGTTCACCGTGGTGCCATTTGGTCTCACCAATGCCCCGGCCTATTTTATGAACCTGATGAACCAAGTATGCATGGAGTTCTTGGACAAGTTCATCGTAGTGTTCATAGACGATATACTCATTTACTCCCAGACCGAAGAAGATCACAAGAAGCATCTACACTTAATTCTGGGAAGGCTTAGAGAACATCAGCTATATGCAAAATTCTCTAAGTGTGATTTCTGGTTGGATGAAATCGCTTTCCTAGGACACATTATCACCAAGGATGGCGTGAAGATGGATCCCGAGAAGATCGTAATGTTGTTGGAATGGAAACAGCTCAGACGCGATGTAAGTCAGAAGTTTCCTCGGATTGGCAGGATACTACAGAAGATTCATCGAAGGATTCTCCAAGATAGCGAAACCGATGACTCAACTTCTCAAAAAGGACAGCCCCTACGTTTGGACTGAGAAGTGTGAGAAAAGTTTCCAGGAGCTGAAAACCAAGTTAACATCAGACCCAGTCCTCACTCTCCCAAACCTGGATAAGGACTTTCAGATTTACTGTGATGCTTCCAAAAGAGGATTGGGATGCGTGTTAATGCAAGAAGGAAAAGTGGTTGCGTATGCGTCACGACAACTCAGACCGCATGAGGAGAATTACCCGACTCATGACCTGGAGCTAGCCTCAGTAGTGCATGCATTGAAGATTTGGAGACATTACCTGTTGGGGAACCGTTGTGAAGTGTTTTCAGACCACAAGAGCCTGAAGTACGTGTTCACCCAGCCCAATCTGAACATGAGACAAAGGAGATGGTTGGAGTTGATTAAGGATTATGACCTAGAGATCCTTTATCATCCAGGAAAAGCGAATGTGGTAGCAGATGCTTTGAGCCGAAAAGCATGCCATCACTTAGCTCAGGTTGAGACTATCTCTCCCCAGCTGAAGTCAGAAGTACAGGAGTTGAACCTGCAGATAGTGTCAGAAGGATCAGTGCATTTCCTGGAGATACAGTCAGATCTCCTGAAGCAGATCAAAGCAGCTCAGCAGACAGACGAAGAAATACTGGAATACAGAAAGTTGATGAAGGAAGTTAGTCCCTCGGAGTTCTCAGAAGACAACCAAGGCATACTACGATTCCGCGATCGTATATGCATCCCGAAGGATAAGGATATAAGATGATTGATTTTGACAGAGGCTCACTCGTCGCAATTCTCAATACACCCTGGCAGTACGAAGATGTACCAAGACTTGAAGAAGGAATACTGGTGGAATGGAATGAAGAAGGAGATAGCCGAACACGTGGTGTGTTGTGACGTGTGTCGGAAAGTCAAGATAGACCACCAGAAGACGGCAGGATTGCTGCAACCCCTTCCAGTGCCAGAATGGAAGTGGGAAGAGATTGGAATGGACTTTATCACTGGTTTGCCCAAAACTCAGCAAGGGTATGATGCCATTTGGGTAATCATTGATAGACTGACCAAAGTAGCCCATTTCATCCCTATTAAGCAGACCGTTGGAAGAGACAAGTTGGCAGAGTTGTACCTGACTCAGATTGTCAGATTGCATGGAATCCCTAAGAAGATCGTGTCAGATCGTGGAGCCCAGTTCACCTCAAAGTTCTGGAAAAGTCTACATGAAGCTATGGGTACAGACTTGAATTTTAGTACGGCCTATCACCCTCGCATGTATGGTCGACGTAAAGAGTCAACCAGATACTAGAGGATATGTTGAGAGCCTGCGCTCTAGCATACGGAGCCTCATGGGCCAAGTGTTTGCCATTTGCAGAGTTCTCGTACAATAACAGTTACCAGACCAGTCTGGATATGTCACCTTTTGAAGCCCTGTATGGAAGGAAGTGCAGAACCCCGTTGAATTGGACCGAGACCGGAAAGAAACAGCTTTTTGGACCTCAGCTAGTTCAGGATGCAGAAGCTCATGTGAGAATCATAAGGCAGAATCTGAGAACAGCTCAAGTTCGGCAGAAGAGTTATGCTGATGTAAGAAGAAAAGACATAAGTTATCAGATTGGAGACTTCGTTTATCTGAAAGTGACACCCTTCAAGCCTGTTCGCCGTTTTCAGATAAAAGGGAAGTTAGCTCCGAGGTATGTTGGACCATACCCCGTGACTGACAGAATTGGAGAAGTAGCCTATAAATTACAGCTAAGTTCAGAGCTGTCAAGGGTACACAATGTCTTTCATGTGTCCCAGTTAAGGAAATGCCTCCGTCAGCCGTCAGAGCAAGTACAGTTGAAAGGAATAGACTTGAAGGAGGATTTGACATATCATGAGGAACCAGTCAGAATTGTGGAGACAATGGAAAGAGAACTCAAGTTCAAGAATGTCAGGATCTGCCGAGTGCTATGAAAGAATCATACACTCGAGGAAACTACTTGGGAGAAGGAATCGGAATTGCAGCAGAATTTTCCCAACCTATTTTCCCAGGCGAAATGAATCTCGGGGACGAGATTCCATTTTAAGTGGGGTAGGTTGAAACAACCCTCAAAAATTTCAAAATGAATTTGTTTGAGCTTCGTTTGAATTTGCATTTGGAGTTTGGAATTTGGAATTCGAGTTTGAAATCTCTAACCTGTTTGGGCCGAATCCCTCTTCTTCGTGGGCCTTCGCTGCTCCGTTCGGCTTTGCTCTGCTGGCCGGCCCAGCTGCCCGCCGTCTCCTCGGCGCGGCGCCTCGGCCGTTAGTCGCGCCCGCGCCAGCGTCCGTTGCCATGCCGCCGTCGCCGCTGCCGCCGCCTTCGCCTCCTCCGCGCCCGTGCGTACCTCCGTCGCCGCCCTTGACCGCCAGCGCCGCCACTTGCCGCCGCCACGCGCCCGCGCCCCTGCCTCCGCCTCGCCCTCGCCCTCGCCCTATAAAAGGGGCTCCTCTCCCCTCGATACAACTCGCCCCGCTCCCCTCCTCTCCCCGGTGAGCTCCCTCCCTCTCCCTTGCCCTCGCTCACCGCTGCCTCCGGCCGCGTCGCTCAAGCCGCCGCCGAGACCCCGCCGCCTCGCCCTGTTCCGTGCTCCTAGCCCCTCCCCTGCCCACGCTCGATCGACGGTGGCCCCGCCCGTCGGCCTCCTCCCTCCCTCACGGTGGCCCCGCCTCGCCAAAGCCGTGCCGTGGCCCACCTCGCCGCCTAATTGGGCCGTGGCCCAATTCAAGCCGAACCGGCCCAGCGCCATTTCGAAACAGTAAAACAATTTCGGTTTTTAATTAAATAAATCCGAAATTCGTTTTTAATCCAAAAATAGCCCGAAAATCCCGAAAAATCCCGGAAAAACCCAGAGCTCCACCAAATGCTTTTCCCGAACCGTTTCGATCCCCTGAGTCCAGAAATGCTGTCCGTTCCCGATCCAAACCCGAAAATCCCCAAATCCCAGTTTTGCCCTCCGTTCTCTTCCGACTCGCCCGGTTTTCCGCTTCGCCTCCGTTTTTTTCGGTTATTGTTTTGTCGCTTATTTATGTTGGTTGTCTTTCCGCGCTTAGATTCGACCGTTGAGACGCCCGATGGAACCGAGCAGATCCACTGGAGTCGAGCGATTCCGGAGCAGGCGTCGGACCAGACGGAGCGCGATTTACTACTTCCTCGATGACTCATCCGATCCAGCTGCCGCGCAAGGCAAGCCGTACACCTTTGATCATGTTGATCCTATCATGCCATGCTATAGTAGTAATTATTTTATACCGCATTACTTTACTGTATGTTGAATTATTGAAATCCAGTATTTTAGAATGACATGATAATTAGGTAATACCGAATTGCTTTGGAACCCCCTTGAAAATATTGGAACCCTATTAATCCCTTGGAACCTTAGTTAACTGCTTATTGCCATGAATAGGTTAGATTATACTGTTAGGTTAGTTCAAAACCTGGATTTAAAGAAAATGCTGCCGAATCTCTGATTCGGATGTTTATGAAAGTGCTGCAGTCAGGGGGACAGTATCGGATTAATCCCGGAGTGGATGAGATTCCGATCCCCGGCTGGTGATTAATGCCTTGTTGGTCTGGTGGCCGGTACTGCGAGTACCAGAATGGGTTTGTGGATAAAGGCTTGGTCTTTGGCAAAAGTGTAAGGTTAATAATCCCCTTGAGCAAAGTAAATAACTTAGTTCCCGCTCAACCACAGGTCGGACTGGTCGGTGGACCCGTATCCGACATGGCTTACTAAGTTAGTCATTCCTGAGATAATAATTGGACTGTCTTGGTGGCTACCATTCTCTGGAGAGAATGGGGACCGGGCCTTCCCGGCAGGGAAATGGACCGGAGGGGTGGAACGGGAATAGTCCGGAGTGACATTCTTGGTTCTCACAACGGTAGACGCTAATGGGGACCCTGAGTCCAAGGTAGCGGTCTCTATCGGTAAACAACTAAAGGACAGGAATGATTAAACGAAAGGCCGTGATAATCTAAACTGGGCCACATGCATTTAAGTTGCATGAAAACTCGCGATTGGCATAAAGGTTATAGATATCTTGTGGGTAAAGCTGAGCCGCTCTGCAGAGTTAATCTAAATTGTAATCGATTACGCCGTACTTCCGGTTAATGAAGTTAAGTTGGAATCGGGGTTGATACCCGTAACTAAGCTCAAGTTACTGTATTGGTATTTGTGAATGAATTGGTTAAGTGTTGTTAAACTTGTGAAATTCAAATTACTTATTTATTGATTTGTGCTTCAAATGTAAAATGAATTACGAAATAAAACTGCATCCAGATACTTAACCCTATTACCATCCCTTGATTACCCCTACATATAGTATTCAGTGGTTCCGTACGACTTGTTGAGTACTCTGTACTCACCCTTGCAAAACCCCGTCCTTTCAGAGTTCGAGGATGCTGGAGCCTACCAGGAGGTCGTAGATGGCGATTTAGTCTGGTTCTAGGTCTTTATCTTCGCTCAGGCCCTGCCTGTGGTTTCCTTCTTTTGGTAGTGTAAGTCTAGAAGCTTGGATGCTTCCCTTGTAAAAATCCGGTCGTTAGGCCGGCTATATTGAATAAAAAGTGTTGAATTGGCTTTTGGCCAGGTAATTTTACTCTTGTTTTACAACAGTTAGTCTTCCTAGGTAACTGTTGTGAGTTTCGCACTGCCCCTAAAAAGGCGGTCCGTCACATTCTGGCCCTAGCATGCTGGGGTGGTATCAGCATAGAGAGTAAAGTGATCATGCATGCTTGTAACATTATGTAAGTCTGAAACTTATTAATTGTTGAATCCCGAGAGCTAGCTAGTGCTAAATGATGCAAGTTCTATAGCCCCACCCCAAACAGCATGCAAGCGCCTTTTTCAGTTACACTTTGACATATCTAAGGACCTATTTGGATCCATTAGCTAGCTAATATAGCTAACTATTAGCTAGCCAACTATTAGTTCGAGGGTGTTTGGATCCACCAGTTAATGTGGCTAATAGATGCTATTGTTCAGAATACCGATGCTATTGGTGATAGACGCGAAGGGTATTTTGGTTAAATGCCGCTTATTAGCTGCTATTAGCTGGGTTTGGCTAGCTAATGAAATAACTGTTAGCTGAAGTATTAGCTGAGAGTGTTTGGATCTACTCTAGCTTATTTTTAGTAGCTAATTATTAGCTGCATGGATCCAAACATACCCTAAATTCTAAGAAATCAGGCCCTTGACTTGCATCTCCATACATGTACAAGCAGGTCCACGAAGAAACAACTTTCTTTTGGAATGAGAGAAAAAATTGATGAGAGCTTGAGGAGGATGGATATCAGGGAAGCCGAATTAATTAAGGAGATAACAATAAAGATAAATAAATAGTAGAAGCAATTTGAGTACTAGTAGTAGTAGCATTCCAAGCAAGCACATCCAGCGCACCGCAAACACCGCATGCGCTGCACACAACACGGACGGACGGAGGCAGTCGTCGTGAAAAAAGCACACACATTGACACACCTACCCCCCACAAACATTCACTAAGCTCTCTCACGCATCTATCATCACCGTTCGTGTGGCTGTATCCTATATTCCTATTAGCAGAAGGTAATCGCTTAACTAGAGTCATTAGAAGCAAGTAATTAACAACAAGCTCTGCAACAACAAGAACAGAAGCTTCTTGTTAGGTGCCAATGGCATGACGTACGGCTCGCGACGGCCTAGAGCCAGAGCGCGCCGGCCTCCTTGAGGAGCGGGACGAGGGACCCGTTGATGTGCGCGGCCATGACGCGGTCCATGGCGCCGACGAGCTTGCCGCCGATGAAGACGACTGGAACGACGGGCGCGGCGGCGGAACCGAAGCCGACGAGGCGGGCCAGGGCGCGCTCCAGCTCGCGCCCCCGCGGGTCGAGGTCCAGCTCGTGGACCGTCGGGTGCACACCCATGCCGCAGAAGAGCCGCTTCACGGCGTGGCACATGCAGCAGCTGCTCACGCTGAACACCACCACCGCACTCTCCGATGCCAGGCGCTCCACGCGTGCCACCGCGCTCTCCGCCGGCGCCATCGGCGCCGCGGTCGGCATGTACCACGCCTGCTCAGCCGCCGCGCCGTACTGCATTGTCGCGCCTACTACCTAGCTAGCTAGCTGGTGAAGTGGAGGAGTCTTGTTGCTAAGGAGAGGGGGCGTGGAGATCGATCGAGACGAGCAAGATGGTGTGTTTGCAAGCTTAGTTGTAAGGTTAGTGATGGAGAAGAGAGCGAAAGGCGTTGTGTATCTATATAGAGGCAGCAGAGGGGTGCTTTGGTAATTTCAGGGAGGGGGGGGGGTGGGGGGGGGCAGAGAATGAAGAATATGCGCTTCCAAGCCAATGAGGTGGGTTTTGGGGTTATAAGGCCATTCCCAATGGGTAGTATCATACTCATTAATTAGATGTCACATAGGATTTTTTTGCTGATGTGGCAAAACAATAAATACTCCCTCTAGTTTGATAATAGATGTTGTTTGGGGCATAGTGATGGTCAAACTTCTAAAATTTTGACTATTGATATATTTTTAAATATTTAAATTGGATATATGAAAATTATATGTGTAGACTTGTGTCGAGAAGTACTTTCATAATATTATAATTTTATTGGATTTTATAAATATATTATAATAAAAATTAGCGGTCAAAGTTGTGTTTTGAAGACCGTGTCGATGTCCAAAACAACATCTATTATCAAACTGGAGGGAGTATGAGGGAGAAGGAAGCTGTATCTTGAGCAAGATACAGCTTTGGCACGATATCTTAGGCCATGGCACAGAATCTAATGCTCTGGGTCCACTTTCATAGACACAACATCACACCAATTAATTATTTTAAACATATAAGTATGATACTACGCATTGTAGAGAGTGTTTCTTCAATGCAGTATCATACTTTTCATCCTATGTGGCATTCTTGGATATTGGAGTATGACACTTTGCACTGGGAATAGCCTAAGCCAAATTTATTGGGGTTGCTGCTAGCCAGCCAGTACTCCATCCATTCATAAGGCTATAGGATTTATATATAAATTTAATAAAATTTTTCTATTATATCTTTATTTATTCTCTATCAACCATATACATTTATTCACTACCACACACATATAGTATTATCTCTCATGGATCTTCAAAAACAATTAAATGGGATATATAGGTTATTTTATCTCATACATTTCTCGATTTCACCGAAACCTTAATCGTTGTGTAAAGCCAAAATACGTCTCATATTTCTGAACGTGCTAAGTAATTTGTACTCTCTCTATTCCTGAATACATGTTATTCTAGCTTTCAAATTTTGTTTTTAAATACATGTTATTCAACAATTTCAAGACAATTTTCAACTGTTTTTTTTCCTTTGCATACCCCTACCATTTATTATTCCCAATGTTATTTATTGATGTGGAATAGACTAACACACACCATCCAAGAGCAATAAGTAAGTTAATGGAGGAGGGTGATTTAGTCATTTCTACACATGCCTTGGTTGAAGTACGAAATCCTAAAACATCATCTATTCAGGAATGGAGGTAGTATACTCTATCTGTCATGTGTTGTGAATTTTGACTTAGCTTGTAGGTAGCATCAATCATGCGTAATTATTTTGGTTTACCCTAGTGATCTCTAGTTAGTTTATTGCAGTAATTTTAGCCTAACTAATCGGTTGTACTACTGAGTATTGATATCACCCAAGCTGTTTTGGTTTGGCATTTTTAGTGTTTAATCATAATGGAACATATGTGAACAATGTCAAATTAATGGAGTATATATATTAAATCCATTCGTTGTATGAGTAGTTTTGTGCCCTTTTTGGGTTCGAATTCCACACATAAAAATACTCCATGCAGGAGTCTATATCTGCAAGGATTAATTCGCACTGTTTCATTTCACTCCTATGTTGTGCTGCATGGAGACAACAGACAAGTTAACCGGATGAATCGAACACTAGGCTTTTCGTGGCACATTGCCGAAACACTGCAAGTGTATTATTACATCACCAACATGTTTCTTTGTCCCCCTCGCTTTTGTGCATGGCACTTTTTCGGGCACAGCCTGTCTTTATCGATGCAAAGTGGAGGAATTACTGAGAATTGTTCGGATGTTTTGATAGTGAGAGAGAAAAGGCCCTCGAAAGATCGGCTTTTGCTCCCTCTTCGAATGTCCCAACCTATGTTTCCAGAATCATTCCTTAGTCAAATGTTTCAAAAAGGATGTAAGTGTAATACCTTGGAAAGTGTAAGCGATGGGCTATGTGTGAGCGGGTCCTCCCCATAGGTTGGTTAGGCATTGAGCTAATTTTGGATTAGGGTGATGGTATCAGAGCGCATCAACCTTTGATGCACGGGTGAGTGTGGGACAAGGCCGCGAGCTATGCGAATGGCGCTTGTGGGCTTGAAGTAGACACACGACATGTCACATGTGCTAGCACTGGACACATGGATGTGTACTGATCGATGGTTCTGATCATTTGCCTTGTATATGGTGTGTTGCTGAGGATATCTGCCCTTAAGTGGGTGAATGTAATACCCTGATCCATTAGTGTGAAGGCTCATGTGGAGCGATAGTGGGATTAGTCTCACATTACTTGTCTAAAGTGAGTTGGAGTATTCTCTCCGTCTCAGTTTATAAGACGTAGTTTAACTTTATACAAAGATTAAGGTTACATTGAAATTGAGAAAGGTATGAGAGAAAATGACGTAGATGCCCTCACTTAATTGTCTTGGAAGATGAAAGATATACTTTGTGTGGGTGGTAATGAATAAATGCATGTGGTTGAGAGAGAATAAATAAGGGTATAGAAGGAAAGACATCTTTAAATCTACATGCACGCTTTATATTTGGGACAAAACTAATCAAATTATAGGCCTTATAATCTAGGACGAAGAGAGTAGTATATAATACCTGTTGAGTCCAAACGTAGCGTCTTGGGTTAACCATTTTATGCAAAGCGAGTATGACTATGTGCACATGTGTCTACATTAAGTGAATTTTAGACTAAAGTGTTATGGTAAGGTACAAATGATATCAACAACCTTCATGCATGTTATACAAAACTTTAATTTGGCACGTACTTCTATAGTCTCCTATAGATCATGCACATGTACTCGTACTAGTTTCGTCATGATCCACCCCATTGGAGTGTAGACTGTAGACATGCTGACATGATGCATGCATACTCGATCTGCCCTGAGACGTGAATGTTTCATCTTATATTAAATAACTTCATCGAAGGTTCTCAAACTCTCGAACTTACACGAATGATTGGGATGTTTTAGTTACTCGAGCCCTAAGTTTGGGACGTTTCATATATATTTTGGAACGCTGAAATTTTATTTGCTCCAGCAGAATCGAACTATTTCTACGAAATCGTTGGAAATTTATGTAAAATTCCTGATTTATTGTAAGAGCCAAAGGATGCAATGTAACGCAAGTACGCAACGTTTTGAAATAAACTGCAAGTATGCAACTTTCACAGGTACGCGGGGTGTTTGTAGCGGCTGTCGTCGTCCTTCCTGTCAGAACGGATAGAATTGCATTGGCCCCCAAGACAGAACACATATGGCCAAAACCAACTTTTTAATTGGTCGACCCGGCTTAGGGATGGCAATGGACTCCGATCCCCATTTCTTCGCGGGGATTTCTTCTATTTGGGAACGGAGACGGGGAAATCTTCCTCTTATAGGGGTTTATCAGGGAAATTGTTGCCCCTATCGGGGATCGCGGGGACAGGGATGTTCCACCGTTCCCCAATTTCCATCCCTGCCCCAACGATATCACTAATAGGTGAGAGAAAATGATTAATTCTCAAAAGAAAAAAATATATGTTAGATCATTATTAATAAACATACTAAATATGAATTACTCTAGTAATTCACTCAAAGTTCAATCACACATGCATCATTATTTTAGTGGTTCACTCATGTAACATTATTGGTCTTTCATGTAGCATTTTCGAGTATTAATCCCCGTCGAGGCCTCGCGAACCCGTCAGGATCGGGGACGGGGGAATTAAGCCCCGTGTGCAGGGATGGGACAGAAAAATTTTAGTTATTAGTGATCGGGGATGAGGGGACGCTCTCCACGGGAACTTTCCCGTTGCCACCCCTAACCCGGCCGAAGGATCGATGTATATAGCAGCCGGCTGGTGCTGTGATCCTCTATCTATCTACACCGTTGCTGCTGCTACTCGCAGTAGCACACAATACACACACCCCTTACTTTCTTCCTCCTAACATGGAGACATCATGTGTGTCCTGCTCTTTCATCGTCACACTAGGGTTTGTACAGTGCATATATAATGTCCCTCCTCTCTGCATGTGTTACTTGGCTTGATGGTAGCTAGCTGCTAGCTAGCACACATTCATCGATGGGCCATGTTTGTTGTCTTTTTGGTGATGCAATGTTAGGACTGGACCTCATCGGATTGAACAAGAGTTTATAGAGATTGGACGGTGCATGCCCAGGCCATCTCCTTCCCCCAATGGGCGCGTAGCTCCCCATGCTACTTTGCAAGCTTCTGTAAAAACACCGAGGTTTAAACAAGTCATAACCTAGCTACGACGTTCACGTAGGATAAGTCGCAGTCACAGTGTAGAATGCATGCGTGCGTTCGACCGGGAAGGAGTAGAAGAAGAAATTAAGCTGAGCAAGGGAGCAACTTATATAGTGGAGTAATTCGAGAGATCGATGTTTCTATATTTTTTTTTTAAGTTGTATATATATTAAAGTATGAATAAAAGGTAGATGATGATTATTTATCTGTTCGTTTGTTTTAAGATTTATATAATTTGTATTAAGAAAGAAATTAAGTATATAAGCACTGCTCAGAGTAATTTACTTTTAGAAGCATGGTCAGCACAACTTGGTGGTGCACTTCACCTCAAGCTAATTAAAACCGGGGAAGGCATTGCGTGCAAAACTTTTCTATGAAAACTGCTTTGGTCGCGTTCTCTCTCTCAGACACACACAGACTCAGAGAGAGCTAAAGCAGCTAGCGGTCGGAAGCTCCGGATCACGATGCACATGTAATTTAACTTCCCTGCGATCGAACCGTTGGATCAGGCACCCGTGGCAGGCGATGGGCAAAAGGTTTTTCGCACGAGAAAAAAAAAAAGCAGGGCGTGAGCGTGACTTGGGTACGTAACATGCTGCATGCATGGGAGCTGTACGTACTGCTAGTAGTGCCGTGCCCTGTTAATTTGTGTACAGTGTACATGTGCATGCGTTGTTCGCAAATTAAGAGCCGATCGATCGGTTGGATCTGTTTATGCATGGAGATCATGGCGTGCATGCAGAGGTGATCCGGTGATATATGCGCGCGTCTTAATTTGAGCTTTCCCAAGGGCCATGATACGTATCTTCCCTTTGCGAGTTTTCTTTTCTCTTCTCTTTCTCGATTCCCTTGTACCACTTGCTTCAATATTCTTAGGAAGTGTATAGGTATTTTTTGGATGTTTTTGTTTTTAAATAACATCTAAATTTTGGATCGTATGATTAAAAATTTAACCGTTAGATTAAAACATATGATCGTATGTAATCGATACTCCCGAATCTCAATAATGATCCAATGCTCCTAGATTTGGATGATTTCAGCAAACAAAATATCCGGATGATATTTATCAAATCCTATATTCTTAATTTGCATGCGGCATGCTTGGATGCTTGTGTGTTTGTAGGGTACTTTCCATTGCTCGTCGCCATGGCCCTCGTTACTCTCCAGCTAAATCATGTGCATATCCGGGTTAAGATCACGTCTACGACTGCTGAGACTTTTGAGCTATGTGATGATTTATGTCGTGATAGGACATGAAATTCTATCCCTACGAAAATTCTTCAATGAAAATAAAGTAGTTAATGGCAGGATCACCATTATCTTTTTTTTTTCTTGTATGTGTTCATATATAAGACTATAAGAGAGGGAATTTGTCCTTTCATGTTTCGAGGCCTAAAAATGGGTATGGAGACCATAGAAACTCTTAAATAGAAATTAAAAAAGGTTAAGCTTAAGTTAGGTCTCGATGATGGTTTGGATATATGGGCCAAGTTTTGACCCCCCAAGTGGACATTGAAGGGCAAAGCATAGAATTCGTTGAAGGTTAAGGACTTCGTTTTTAAAAATGATCTAAGGTGTCAGGGACGGATCATTGTAGTAATAGATCTTTGTTTTTGTTTTGGATGTACTATTAAAGGATGTCTAAACAAGTAGCTTGAGCTTGGTTAAGTTGAGTAGCTAGTTGTGATTCACACTAGGCTCTTCTAGCTCATCTCTAGTCAAAGGAAGCCCATAAAAGTGTTGACATTGCAATGGAATCAAGGTTGGAGCAATATTGACTAAGTTTGAAAAATGCCAATACACTTCGGATGATTCAATAACTTTGGACAAGCAAACGGACGATTGAGACAGAAAGTGTGTATTCTCAAGATACTGAAAATTCGTACATATTGAATGATTTTCGATGCTATCGAACAAGTGAACAGACGATTGGGACAAAAGGTCAAGATTTTTACAAGGGGTGAAACTTGTACATTTGTGATGATCTGGATGCAACGGATCATACTTATGTTCGGATGATTCGAAGCAAACGGACAATTGAGGCAGAAGGTCACTACATGGGCAAGGTATGATCGTTGTGCATTTCGGATGATCCATATAGAATAGATCATACATAATGGTGGATGATCCGAAGCTAACAGATGATACCTTTGGGATGTAACTGCTAGGTTTTTGACCATTGAAATTTGTTACCCTCTCGGATCATCCAAAATGCACAATTTCGACTGTCATTAACCACCAAAACACAAATTAGAGGTCTATATGCTTACAACCAACATGGGCAATGGCACCCTCTTCAATTTTACAATCCATTGAAGAAAGTAGTGTGTCTATATTAGGTCTAATAAGTTCTTAAATTATAAAATGGTTATCTCTTTATTACATAATTCATTCACCTTTGCTAGTACGTCCTTGGGCAAGGTCTATTTGTGCTCAACCTCCACCACTGCTACTTGGTAAATGTCTACAAAGTTGCGATTGACGGACCGCCTTTTTCAAGGGGGTGCGTTTAAATCCACAACGGCTACCCAGGATGATTAGCCGTCGGGAACCAAGTCATACATTGCCAGCATAAGAGCGAAACGATAGTTTTTACATCACATAGGGCCTAATGGCCAAAGTTTTACAAAAGGAAGCGGCGGGATTCAATAAGCTACATTACCAAGAGAACCACACAGGCAAGGCCTGAGCACAGAGAAAGGACCCTAAAACCAAACTGCTTTGCCATCCACGATCTCCTAGAATTCTCCGGCGTCTTCAGATTCTAAAATAGATTGAAAAGCAAGACTGAGTACACAACAGTACTCAACAAACCGCACGGGAATTTCTAAATATTACATGTGAGGGTATTCTCAAGGGAATGGCAATATGGTTATTATCATTGTGGATGCAGTTTTATTTTCGAAGACGTTTTACATTTGAAGCACAAACCCTACATAATAGAAATAAGCAAATTTGATATTTCACAAGTTCATCATTATGTCAAGTTGGAAATAACAATTCTACTTGGGTTAGGTTACGAGATTCACCCCAATTCAAACTTAGCTTCATTTACCGGAAGCACGGTGTATTCGAATACCATTTAAATGACTCTGTAGAGTTGCTCAGCTTTACCCACAAGATATCTACGACCCTCATGCCACGCGATTACATGCAACTTAAATGCATGCGGCCAGGCCGAGACCATCAAAGCCTTTTGATTGAACATTCCCATGATAGCCCCTACCCGATAGGTTATTGGACCCACTGTTCTTGGGCTCCCATTTACCAATTCAGGATCTAAGGGTCAATACTATGTGGGTACCTACCGTTGTGAGGATCGGCGAATGACACCTCATTCCCGTCCCACGGAACCTTTCAACCAATCCCAAGCATGTAGGTATTTCCATGGGGTGAACAATGTATTGAGCTCCGTCAGAGGCGGTTTAACTAATCGATCCGACTTGTGGTTGAGCGGGATCTAAGTTATTTACTTTGCCCAAGATTGTGATTACTTAAATTATGCCTAAGACTTAGCCAATTCCAAACCGACAAATCCACACCACACACATTGGCCTCGTCATCGGCGGAGGATCGGGCACATGGCCATCTAGTGGTTTGCCCGCCAAGTCCACTCACCGTAGCATATTTTTGAATATAGACTACACCAAGCCTCCCGCTTGATGGTTTTATTTTAATAAACAAATCATTTTTGACGTTCAACTAATTAATAACTATTAGCATACGAGATTCAGTAGCTACGCCTAGGGTTTTCAATGGAAATATGGCATAACAACACAAAGTGGGTCTTTAAGCAAGCTAGGTACTACCTATGTCGTCATGGCATTCTAAAATAAACATTTCTAGCATTTAACATACTAACATAATGCAATAGCAAAATAATTAACACTACAATATTAACATGGGTTCAACATGTTCAAGGAGTGCGGCTTGCCTTGCGAGGCGAGGGGGAGTCCTAGGTCGTCGTTGACGTCGTTGAACTCGGTGCCGATCGCGTCCGGCTCGTTCTCCGGCTCCTCGTATTGCTCCGGGATGGGTTCCAAGGTCGGATCTAGCGCACAACACACGAGCAATAAATAAACGAATAAAACAACGAGAAAAGAAAAGAGAAAAACAAGAAAAGGAAAAACGAAAAAGGGATTGAGAGAGAAAGGGCCGGAGAGGGTTCAAAGGGATTTTTCGGCATTTTGGAATTTTGTGGACTTCAAACGGCAAAACGGAGATCACCATTGGACTCAGTGGCGCGAAACGGTTGAGATAGTGTATTTTGGCTATTTTTGGGGTTTCGGGAATTTTCCTCGGATTTTTGGAGTCAAAAAGGAATTTTCGGATTAATTAAAATCCAAAAAGAAAACAAAAATCGGGAACATTAATGGGCCGCGCTGGGGGCATGGTCCACTCGGCCGTTCGGCCAAACGCAGCGTCTACGGGCGAGGTCGGCCGGCCAGCATGCGGTACCCATGGTGACAGATGGGGCCCAGGTGCAGCGACGGCGAGAGGCCGACACGCGGGCCCCGGGCGCGCTGGTACGCTGACCGGTGGGGCCGCGGCGGAGCACATTAAGACGCGATCTCTTGATCGATCGATCGATCCAGAGAGAGGGGAGGCCAGGGTTAGGTCTTTGCGGGTGGCGGCGGCGCTCAAGGCGAGCGAGGTGGCGGGGGTGAGGCCGGGGTCGAGGGAGATGGAGGGTGGCGGCGGGGTTCGGCGGGGAGGCGAGGGGTTGAGCTAGGGTTTGGGGCTCGAGGAAGGCGAAGGGGTGGCTCGGGCGAACTCCGACCGGAGCAGAGGGAGACGTAGGGGAAGGTGAAGGGTTTCGGGCGGCGGGGCTTGGCCGCGGGTGGAGAAGACGACGGGGGAGGGTCTCACCAAGGCAGACGAAGAGGCGAGCAACGGGCATGGCGAAGGAGACGCACGGGTATTTATACCCGTGCGCGGCGTGGGCGAGCGGCGGAGTCAGTGAGGGCTGGCGGTGGCGTGATGCAGCCAAGGCGACCGGAGCGGTTGGCGCGGGGTCCCGAGGCGGCTGGCGTGGGAGCACGACGGGAGTAGGCGAGCTCGGGGCCCATGGCGTTGACCAACGGGAGGGGAGCGGAGCAGGCGGCTGACGCACGCGGGAGCAGGCGACGCGGGATGACGCCCGCGCGAGGTGACGGAGCCGGGCGAGGATGATCTTTGGCGCGCGATCGATCGGGAGCGGCCCGGCGGACCGGATCGAAGGACGACGGACAGACAGCACGCACGAGGGATCGACGATCCGAGCGAGGAATCCCAGGTAAGTCTCAACAACTCCATCCCCATCTCCCAAACGAATCCAAGAACCGAGATAAGAACGGATAAACACGATTAAACTCGGATTAAACTCGAATTAAGAAGCAATTAGTGTTTGATTTTTGGTTTTGGAAATTTTGGGGCATTTCAACCTACCCCCCTTAAAATAAATCTCGTCCCCGAGATTTACTCCTCAAGGGGAACGGTTGGGAAAATCCTGCAGCAATTCCGATTCCTTCTAACTGAATTTGTTCTGTTGGCTGTCTGTGGTACTTTCTCAACTGCGATACATGAAACACATTGTGCACTCTGGAAAGCTCTGGGCCTCATTGCAATCCGTAGGCTACTTCTCCATCTCTGTCAGTGATCTGATGGGGGCCAACACATCTGGGTGCCAACTTCCGTATCATCTAAAATCTCCGTACTGGTTTGAACGGTGTCACTTTTAAATATGCAAAGTCTCCGACTTGGCAACTGATATTTGTCCTTCTCACGTCTGCTTAGTTCTTCTGCCGTCCTTGGGCTATTTTCGAATTCTCCCTGATAGTTCTTACGTAGGCTTCTGCATCATAAACGAGCTGTGGTCCAAATAGTTGTTTCTCTCCTATCTCTGTCCAATTCAGCGGTGTGCGACATTTCCTTCCGAAAAGGGCTTCAAATGGTGACATGTCCAGACTGGCTTGATAGCTGTTGTTGTAGGAAAATTCCACAAATGGTAGGCCATGTGTCGGACAATTCTCCTCGTGTGGTCTTAGTTGCTGAGGAGCATAAGCAACCACTCTTTTATCCTGCATGAGCACACAACCTATTCCTCTCTTGGATGCATCACAATAGATCTGGAAATCCTCACTTGTGTCGGGTAGAATGAGCACTTGTGCTGATGTCAGATTCGCCATTGAAACTTTCTTCGCACTTCTCAGTCCATTGGTAAGGGTTACCCTTTTTGAGAAGATGAGTCAAAGGCTTGATAGTTTTTGAAAATCCTTCAATGATCCTCAGGTAATATCCTGCTAATCCAAGAAAGCTCCTGACTTGTCACTGATGTCGGCTGCTTCCATTCTTTGACTGCTTCCACCATTGCTGGGTCCACTTCAACTCCATCCTTATTGATGATATGCCCTAGGAATGCGATCTCGCTCTTCCAAAAATCGCATTTAGATCATTTGGCATATAATTGATTCTCTCTAAGCTTCTGTAATAGCGGATGTAAAAGTTTAGTGTGCTCCTCTTCATTCTTCGAGTATACTAGTATATCATCTATGAATACCATGACGAACTGGTCCAGAAACTCCATGCATATCTACTGTAATGACGCTGATGATAGTTTTACTATTCTTTACTAATCCTGGGTCCGTCTGTACGATCACTTGCTGTCTTTGGCCATTCTCAAGTGCTACCATCTTGCATGCTCAGTCTAACCTTGCTTTATGTCCGAATAACCAAATCCATTCTCAAAATGATGCCCAGGCTCCCTACTTCTAATAGTAGCAAGTCGGCTTTGATCTTAACTCCTTCAATGCCTAATTCTAGGTCTTTGCATTCAAATCGAGCCGTTAACCAGCTTCCAGGGGTTTGGGAAAGTGCAAGAGTGGTAGGGGAAAGTACCGAAATCCATTTTTGTAGGCGAAAGATAAGGCAATAAAGGAGTGTGTTGCACCAGGGCCAAACAATACTAATGCAGGTTGAGATTGGATTGCAAACTTACTGATAATGACATCTGTAGCGGCCGCTGCTTCTTCTGTGGAGACATGATTGATACGTCTCTGGATGTTCCGCGAACTGACGTGGCTTTGACTGTTCTGGGGTGCTCTGGTCCTTATTGGCATCGGTCCCTGGAGTAAACCTTGAGGCTGTGGCTGCTGCTGCTGTGGTGGGGGCTGGTAAGTGACCATCTGTCTGCTGTTGGAGGCTGAAGTTGGTCCGTGTGATTTGGCCACATCACTCGGCAGGTACCTTCTTGGGCATTGCGGTCGAAAATGCCCGGGCTGTCCGCAATGGAAACATTCTGCGGCCTTCGTAGGGCAATCATTGGCGTAATGATTCCCGTTGCATGTAAAACATCTCACCGCCCCAGGCTGACGGTGGTATAGGGCAGGGCGCTGTCCTCGGGTTATCTGTCTTTTGAAGGGGGAACGGTTGGCGGTAGCTGCAAAGTTTCCTTGGTATGATCCGGGGGTCTGCATCCATTGTTGTTGGGCCTTTCTTTTTCGGGTATCTTCTAGGTCATTCCTCATTTCCTCCGAGATAAGCAACTTGTCGACCATGGACGCCAAGTCCGAAAACTCTATGGCAGATATATGGAATTTAAGGTTCTTCTGCAGCCCCTCAAATAACCTTTCCATCTTCTTTTCCTCTGTATCAATATCTCGGGCCGCGTAGCGCGCCAACTGGTTAAAGTGTTGTAGATACTCCATTACGGTCCGTCCTCCCTGATGGAGGGACAAAAACTCCCTTCTTTTAGCAGCTAGTAATCCTGCAGGGATATGAGCCTTCCTGAAGGCACCCTCGAATTCCGGCCAGGTGGTTTCTCGTCCATTGCGGGTGGCTTGATAGGTCATCCACCAGGCTGCTGCAGGTCCTTCCAATTGATGCGAGGCATACAGTACACGTTCCCTTTCCGTGCACTGGATTGTGTCTAACTTCCTTTGGATATCTCTTATCCAGTCATCTGCGGCTAAGGGCTCAGTTGAAGTTGAGAAGACGGGTGGTCGCGTGCGTTGGAAGTCTGCCCATTTGGATCCTCCATTATTACCATCTTGCCTATCGGGGTTTCCCTGGGGGTAACCTTGGGGTCTAGCTGCTAGTTGTTCCAAAACATGCTGCATGAGTTGTGTCTGGTTCACTTCTGCTTGGTAGCGGTTCCTCTCCATCATTGCTAGAACTTGAGTTAAGTTAGTGGGGTTTCCCGCTGATTCTTCCTCATCACTGCGTCCATCATACTGTGTCCCTTGCCCAACTCTTGTCATCGTGACTGTCTCTTGTCGGACTTGCTGCGGGTTTTAGGGAAATCAGGAGGTGAGTAAGAGTTAGAGTCTGAGGTTGGGAAGAGCAAGAACAGGTAAGGGCCAAGACGAAAGGAAGGAGATTCACTTTGATTTTTAGGCAGAGTTAAGCAGATATTAATCAAAACAAGATAGCAGCTTAAAAGAGAACATAGACAACTTATACTAGACATAGGTTGTACACAATACCGTTTTAAGGTCCGGTACAACCTATTTTACATTACAAAAAAGTCTAAAGCACAGGAGGGCACAACTCTATGACTACCGAACCTACCACGGCGGACGGCGTCGTCTTCAAGCCGATAGTGAAGTGCGGCGAGTTACTTTACGGACAACGAAGATTTTGAATTTAGATGTAGCACGAAAAATCTTAAAACAAAACACGAAGAGGGAAAGATAAGTTTCTAAAGAAAGGTAAGGTAGAAAAGGAAGAAAGAGACAACAATAGTACTTATATTTTCATAATTTATTTTATTTATAGGTCAAAATAATTTTCGGTAAAGATTTTTCCTAAGCCATCCTAGGGTCTTAATCTATGGTCAAGCCAAGGCTCTGATACCACTTGTGACGGACCACCTTTTTCAAGGGGGTGCGTTTAAATCCACAACGCCTACCCAGGATGATTAGCCGTCGGGAACCAAGTCATACATTGCCAGCATAAGAGCGAAACGATAGTTTTTACATCACATAGGGCCTAACGGCCAAAGTTTTACAAAAGGAAGCGGCGGGCTTCAAGAAGTTACATTACCAAGAGAACCACACAGGCAAGGCCTGAGCACAGAGAAAGGACCCTAAAACCAAACTGCTTTGCCATCCACGATCTCCTGGAATTCTCCGGCGTCTTCAGATTCTAAAATAGGTTGAAAATCAAGACTGAGTACACAACAGTACTCAACAAACCGCACGGGAATTTCTGAATATTACATGTGAGGGTATTCTCAAGGGAATGGCAATATGGTTATTATCATTGTGGATGCAGTTTTATTTTCGAAGACGTTTTACATTTGAAGCACAAACCCTACATAATAGAAATAAGCAAATTTGATCTTTCACAAGTTCATCATTACGTCAAGTTGGAAATAACAATTCTACTTGGGTTAGGTTACGGGATTCACCCCAATTCAAACTTAGCTTCAATTACCGGAAGCACGGTGTATTCGAATACCATTTAAATGACTCTGCAGAGTTGCTCGGCTTTACCCACAAGATATCTACGACCCTCATGCCACGCGATTACATGCAACTTAAATGCATGCGGCCAGGCCGAGACCATCAAAGCCTTTTGATTGAACATTCCCATGATAGCCCCTACCCGATAGGTTATTGGACCCACTGTTCTTGGGCTCCCATTTACCAATTCAGGATCTAAGGGCCAATACTATGTGGGTACCTACCGTTGTGAGGATCGGCGAATGACACCTCATTCCTGTCCCACGGAACCTTTCAACCATTCCCAAGCATGTAGGTATTCCCATGGGGTGAACAATGTATTGAGCTCCGTCGGAGGCGGTTTAACTAATCGATCGGACTTGTGGTTGAGCGGGATCTAAGTTATTTACTTTGCCCAAGATTGTGATTACTTAAATTATGCCTAAGACTTAGCCAATTCCAAACCGACAAATCCACACCACATATATTGGCCTCGTCATCGGCGGAGGATCGGGCACATGGCCATCTAGTGGTTTGCCCGCCAAGTTCACTCACCGTAGCATATTTTTGAATATAGACTACACCAAACCTCCCGCTTGATGGTTTTATTTTAATACACAAATCGTTTTTGATGTTCAACTAATTAATAACTATTAGCATACGAGATTCAGTAGCTACGCCTAGGGTTTTCAATGGAAATATGGCATAACAACACAAAGTGGGTCTTTAAGCAAGCTAGGTACTACCTATGTCGTCATGGCATTCTAAAATAAACATTTCTAGCATTTAACATACTAACATAATGCAATAGCAAAATAATTAACACTACAATATTAACATGGGTTCAACATGTTCAAGGAGAGCGGCTTGCCTTGCGAGGCGAGGGGGAGTCCTAGGTCGTCGTTGACGTCGTTGAACTCGGTGTCGATCGCATCCGGCTCCTTCTCCGGCTCCTCGTATTGCTCCGAGATGGGCTCCAAGGTCGGATCTAGCGCACAACACACGAGAAATAAATAAACGAATAAAAGAACGAGAAAAGAAAAGAGAAAAACAAGAAAAGGAAAAACGAAAAAGGGATTGAGAGAGAAAGGGCCGGAGAGGGTTCAAAGGGCTTTTTCGGTATTTTGGAATTTTGTGGACTTCAAACGGCGAAACGGAGATCACCTTTGGACTCAGTGGCGCGAAACGGTTGAGATAGTGTATTTTGGCTATTTTTGGGGTTTCGGGAATTTTCCTCGGATTTTTGGAGTCAAAAAGGAATTTTCGGATTAATTAAAATCCAAAAAGAAAATGAAAATCGGGAACGATGTGGTCACGCTGAGGCACGGCCCACTCGGCCGTTCGATGCAGGGCCAAGCAGCGTGCGGCGAGGCGGTAGGCGGCCGGCTCATGTGATACCGTGGTCGACAGCGGGGCCCAGTGCGGCGGCAGCGAGGTCGACACGCCGCCCCGGCGCTGGGACACTGACCGGTGGGGCCGCGGCGGAGCGCGTTAAGACGCGATCTCTGGATCGACCGATCGATCTAGAGAGAGGGGAGGCCACGGTTAGGTCTTTGCGGGTGGCGACGGCGCGCAAGGCGAGCGAGGTGGCGGGGGTGAGGCCGGGGTCGAGGGAGATGGAGGGTGGCGGCGGGGTTCGGTGGGGAGGCGAGGGGTTGAGCTAGGGTTTGGGGCTCGAGGAAGGCGAAGGGGTGGCTCGGGCGAACTCCGACCGGATCGGAGGGAGACGTAGGGGAAGGCGAAGGGTTTCGGGCGGCGGGGCTTGGTCGCGGGTGGAGAAGACGAAGGGGGAGGGTCTCACCAAGGGAGACGAAGAGGCGAGCAACGGGCGAGGCGAAGGAGACGCACGGGTATTTATACCCGTGCGCGGCGTGGGTGAGCGGCGGAGTCAATGAGGGCTAGTGGTGGCGTGACGCAGCCGAGGCGACCGGAGCGGTTGGCGTGGGGTCACGAGGCAGCTGGCGTGGGAGCACGACGGGAGTAGGCGAGCTCGGGGCCCAAGGCGACGACCAATGGGAGGGGAGCGGAGCAGGCGGCTGACGCACGCGGGAGCAGGCGGCTGACGCACGCGGGAGCAGGCGACGCGGGATGACGCCCGCGCGAGGCGACGGGAGCTGGCGAGGGATGATGCTGGCGCGGCGACCGACTTGGAGCGGCGCGGTGGACCGGATCGAAGGGCGACGGACCGACAGCACGCACGAGGGACCGATGGTCCGAGCGAGGAATCCCAGGTAAGTCTCAACAACTCCATCCCCATCTCCCAAACGAATCCAAGAACCGAGATAAGAACGGATAAACACGATTAAACTCGGATTAAACTCGAATTAAGAAGCAATTAGGGTTTGATTTTTGGTTTTGGAAATTTTGGGGCATTTCACATCGTAGGTCCGTCATAAATATGTAGATCTTATTCTGGCAATTTGGATCTTATAGGACTCACTCGTTCCAAAACATTTTGAAGTATGCAATCATACTATTTGAATTTTTTACCAACATCTTGTTGATTTTTAGATTGGATGTATGAAACTGGTATAATCATATTTGTCTAAAAAACTATAATAATATAATAATACAATAATTTTATTATGTTTTACAAATATATACAATTTAATTTGATTTAAAATTTGCATTTTATGTATCACTCATGCCGATGCACGAAATGACACTTTGGTAACCAGGGGAGTAACATGTTATTTTCCAATTGACAACAGGCAATGTGCTATTGTCCATAGGAATTGGTGATGCATGGGTGGACTGTTAGCAAGTACTATAGTATGCAAACGAAACAGAAAGGGGGTTACGGCACTATACAACTTAAATTCTATTTAAAACCCAGAAATTTCACAGAAATTTCGTGTAAAACAATTCAGTTCTTTTAGAAATTGAACATGTTCTCAAATTACCAACGGGGCCTAAGCTTGCACAAAATGTATGGCAGGTGACAAACAATAAGAATTCATTAACATTTCTGGATTAGCAACTATAGCTCATATAATAAAAACTCACAAGTTGGTCCTAAACAACGTTAGATCGATGAAAGCTTAAATACTGGAGAACTGCCCAATACCCATGCATGGCTGTTGGCCGCTGTACGTCGACGCCGTTGCATGCAGATGCAATTAATTGCACCAGTACGTACGTACAACCGTACAAACCCGACATATCAGATTATCTATGGACATAAGTCAGCTTTATTAGACAGAGAAACCCCAGGGTGGGCCATCAGAAGAAATATCAGTCACACAACTAACTAATTAACTACCGGTGAGTAACCAAAGCTTGCATCAAAAGTTGAAAGTGAAAGCAGTAATGTCATACCATACAATTTTTAAAGTTTTCTACCGTGGTTTAGGCCACTTTTCGTTCAGTTAAAATTTATATAGTAGAGTATATAGCTTATAATATTATTAATTTGTTATACCTCTTCTTGTAAAATATGTTCGTACCCATTCTTTTAATTATGTTTTTACATCTTCTTGTAGTATATGTTGAATTGTCTATATGCAAGCATTGCATTCGCTGTCAATTTTATTTCGTTATCTGCAATGTACTTAATTCTGTTTCAATTTTATTTCATGTCTATCTTTTATAATGATAATATATATTGATTGTTGCCAATTGTATATCTTATAATTCGAAAATCAATCAAAATGCCGCTGAAATTTCTACCTTTTATCATGATAGCAGCATTGTCAGATCTTTTTAAAATTCATCGGGCTTGATCATCATCTAAAAATTTTATGAAAACATTACTGATGCGTCAAAACCACCCACAAAATTTTTTAAAATTCTCAATGTGTTTTGAACTATTTTTCAGTCGGTTGAAATTTGCTTTTGGATTTCGGCAGGAATTGCCGAGATCTCAGAAATCTCAGTAAAAAAATCAAATTTAAATTTTGAATTTGAATTTCGGCTAAAATTTATCAGATATTATACGATCTCCTCAGAATTTTAGTCCCCTTCAAGATTCCATCCGAAACCAATATATGAAAACTTGACCACGCCTCATTAGTAATCGAAAAAAAGAAGCTTTGTTGCCAACAAACCAATTCCGATGGTTTGCAAAATGGCACAAAGTAAATTGCCAAATTGACGGTAAATATAGTGCTTAATTACATCATCACGGTTGGCAATCATCATTATAACACTCCTAGCTAGATATGAATAATACTCTTATAACATATGACTAGGATCGGGAGGAACTAGAATCGAAAGATGCATGCACGAGGATGTCAGGAGGTGTTTGTCTGTTGGTCTCCTGTTGCTGCCGTAGTGCATCAAAGTTGAGGTGGTCGAACTGCGCGTACCACCGCCATGCTTCGTCATCGAGCTGTGCCGACAAACACACGGATTATGCGATGTCCAAGGTGAGGACATACAACCAGTTTCGGGCACGCTCAACCTTGGCGAGGAGTCGCTGCTGTTGATCATGGAGCCAAAGAACACCCTCATTGATCAAGATCTAGCATCCATTCTTGTCTAGTTGATTGAGGCTAATGATGTTGTTCCGGAGCTGTGGGATGTAGTGAACATCAGTAAGGACACGATGCTCGCCGTTCCAATAAGTGAACAGCACGGTGACTCGTCCTCGAATGTCAACATTCGACGTGTCACCAAACTTCACGGATCCGGTGACTCCTATGCTTAGCTTGACGAAGACCTCCTTGCAACCCGTCATATGGTTGCTCGCCCCGGAGTAGAGGTACCAAGCATCATCATGCTTGTCGGCCTGATCGAGATGCACTTGCGCTCACTCCTCATTGAGGATGACCTCTTCATTATCCTCCGTGTTGGCATCGGTGACCAATCCAGTGTGTGCCATGAGCAATGCTGGTTGATCGTTGTTGGCTTGCGCGAGGTTGGCTTGCTCATCATGCTTCGCCTTCGTCACAGGAGATGCCTCGACGCTGGAGCTGTTGCCGACGTAGCGACATTCGTCACAGGAGATGTCCCGACGCTGGAGCTGTTGCTGATGTCGGCATCTTTGCTGCCGCTACCGGCCTTGTTGTTACGGCGCCAGCCGCCGCCGCCACCACGGCTGCCACTGTCGTTGTTATTGTGCCCACCAATGCGATTGCTGCTACCGAAACCGCTGCCATTACCGCAACCTCCGCGACCAAGTGCTACCGCGTTGCACCATGCTTTACAGCCCACTCTTCCTCTGTGAGAAGTAGATGGCCACTAGCGCCACTAACATCGGCTTAGAATTGGTCCTCGGTGACGTTGAGTTGCCCAATCAACTCCTCCATAGATAGCGTGCTCAAATCGATTAGTGTTTCTATTGAGATTGCAATCTGGCAGTATCTTGGCGGCACCACGCGCAAGAATATCTCCACGTTTTTTTTGCTCATCGATGTTGTTACCGAGAGTCACGAGGTTGTTGATGAGGCCAGTGCGGCGCATGGCAAAGTCATCCACCGGCTCCCCATTCTTGAAAGAGATGCCTTCGAACTCCTTTTGAAGCACATGCGCCTTCACCTTGCGCACGTGATCAATGCTCATGCATATGGTCTTGATTGCCTCCCACGCTTCTTTCACCGTATTCTTTGTGGCGAGCGTCGAGATCATCTCTGATGGAGCAGATAGGAGGATGGCCGCCAATGCCACTCGATCTTCCCAGAAGTTGATGTTGGC
Organism: Rhipidocladum racemiflorum; assembly: GCA_036346355.1. Classification (NCBI taxonomy): domain Eukaryota; kingdom Viridiplantae; phylum Streptophyta; class Magnoliopsida; order Poales; family Poaceae; genus Rhipidocladum; species Rhipidocladum racemiflorum. Next base: position 26,937,627 of record CM070572.1, read on the forward strand.
ACCATCCGTCTGGACCGCATCCCACATGCCTTGCGCCTGCATGTTAACTATCATTAAAAGAGCCTAGTCACCGTAGTTTGTCCGTGTAAGCATTGGATACACGACGGACCCTCCAATCTCCCTCACCACCCGATGCACTACCAACTCGCCACCACCACCGGAGCCGGACCCCTCGGTGCGGTTGTTGGACGTCAGTAGCTTGGGATCCTTACAAGATGTCTCATCGTCGGATCCCGCCATGCTTCACAGGTCGAGAGTAGTGAGGCTCTAATACCAATTGTTGGCAAAACAACGGTACTGGCACACGGCAGAACCATGAGAAGGCACGCACTTGACAAAAGGAATTTTGTGGCGTACAACTGCTGTAACTTTTTTTTTGGAGGTTCTCTCCTATATTTAACGGGAACATATTACAAATTTGGAAATAATAAGAAAGGGAATTGAAACAACAAGAAAAGAGGCTCAAATCAGACTCTACCTCGAAGATCTTAAATTTACTAACAAAATATATACCTTTCTATCTATAAGCATATAAGCATATATATTTTCTAACAAATAACCTTTCTATCTTAAGCGGCCCTGTTTGGAAGCAAAGTTTTTTAATACTATGGTATTACAAAGCCATGGCTTAGAGATTGTTTTGGCATAAATACCATAGTTTTACTTACCACCATTGAAACCATGGTTTTTCTTGGAACTACAAACTGTTTGGCTACAAAGTCTTTTGCATGGTATTTTCAAAGTATTGACACCTCTCACTCTCTACACTAGCACCAAAAGCCCAAAACTCCACTTTGAGTGGAGTTTTCAATACTCCAAAAATACCATGGTATTGGCAATACCATGGTTTTCAAAACAGAGTTTTTTGGGTTGCTTCCAAACACCATATTGCCAAAAATACCATGGTATTCTCCAAAACCATGGTTTTGCCTAGAAACTATGAAAATACTTTGTTGCCAAACAGGCCCTAAGTTTCTTAGCAGTAATTAGTATGGTAATATTGGGAGCACTAGCTAGTGTTGTACGTGCAAGAAAAGACACAGAGTTTGTGTTTTGCTTGGCACCCTATCAAACAAGAGCTAGCCCTGGGTTTCTTTCTCTCAGCTATTTTACAGTCGATTAAGTGTCTGTGCGAGAAATCACCATGTAAAGTTCGTTCTGAAATAAAAAAGACAACCGTTTAAAGTTGATTAAATGCAAGTTCTAGATACGCTATCGTGTCTTTTGTAACTAAAATTTATAAACACTTTGGGTACGCGTGGTCTTTAGCAACATATATTAATTATCATAGGGAAAATCTTATTTTTTTGCCAGTGGTTGAGGCCCACTTCTCACTTACGCCGCTAGTTTCTCACCTCCAGCTCTAGACCACAGAGGGGGGGGGGGGGGGGGGCACGGGCAGCAGCAGAAGGGTATTCTGGGGTTTCTTCAAAAATCAGGCATGGTAACGGTGGTCAACGGCCATTGACTGGCTGAAAATGCCAAAAGCAAACAGGGCTTAAGCCTCTAACGAACCGGTGGCAAAAATGAGACGCTGCAAAACCTACTAGCTAGTGGCAAAACGAGAATTTCCCCCATATTAACGTGAGTACATGCATTCGAGACCTGATCGATGTTTAGTACTCTCTCCATCTCATCATATAAGACGTAATTCTTATTAACACAGATACCAAAGAAACAGTTACGTCGCGTGAAGCTCGAGAGGTTAATGCATGCATACATATGTATGAGAGATAAGAGATAAGGTAAATGCATGCATGCGCATAAGAGATGGGAGAGAAGCCAATAGCTGAGGAGGTGTCGCGCTCTGTATTCTGGGACTTGGAAAAAAACCAATTATACCTTATATTTTGGGATGAAGGGAGTAACAGGGTATTTAAATAATCTGAAGTATTGCTAGATAGCGAGGCATCCTGGTCGATTTAAATAATTTGTTGCTTAAAACAAACGGGTGTACATGTTGCAACTTGCCGGTGCTTGTCCACTAACTACTAGCTAGTGCCTACAATTGAAAAAGAGAAAAAGGCAAAGGCTGCGTACAATGTGTGTTCCCACATGTTCCCTTGCGTTCGCACACCTTCTACAAGCACGATAAAAATTCTCTTTCCCCTCTACCGATGTATGTGTCGAGCCCCTTCCTACCTTGCCCCACTGTTGTATCGTAGAACGATATACTATGAACCATGTGGTAGCCATTTATGTTTAGGATCAAGGTTTTGGTAGGATTTCTGGGGGTGGCTTCTGTTGACCCGATGCTGACAACCTCAACAGTAATGCCTAGCTCTGAACCTTATAAAATCTTACCGCAAAACATTCCGGAAATTCTTGTTCATTTAGTACCATGTAACTCTAGGAGGGAAAAAAACCAACTCTTCCAAATGTTGTTATACGTACGTTTAGCCGAATGAAAATAACATCGGACACAGTCAGCGTTTAGGCTCGACTTGCTAGTGCGAGCGCTACTTGACTAGCCCGCTCGCATTCGCGAGCGCCGCTCGACACGGGCGCTCATGAGGAGGCGAATACTGCACGTGTGTGGGGATGTGGAGGTGCGCATGTATGCGTATGTAGCTCGCATGTTGTTCTTTTTTCGAGCTCCTGGCCAATCTTTTAAAAAAAAACATCGGTTGATCCATGCATCATCTCTACTATCTCTACCTGATCAATGATCATGAGGGCATGATGGCTGTCTTGGGCCTTCATGGCTTCATCTTACTCGATTGGGTCGAGTCCTATGCTAGCTGAAAGATAGCTCAACTTGCTGGAGTTGTCAGACGTGGAATCAACTTGTTTGGACCATCTGGGCAATAGCTCAAGGCATATGTGCAACAGTTTCTCCATATCAACTCGCGTTCGTGATCCTCTTGCTCAGAGAAGGCGCCAAGAAAATGTACCGTGGTCGGAGACGAGCGGTTGCTCAAGTGAGCAAGATAACCAAACATACGACTTCTACTCTGCCTAGGGTACTTTCGTACGTGTTTCTTGCTCTACGTATGCTGTGCCAAGTGCCAACAGATAGGAGACATACAGAGACACGAAAAATAGAGCATGCAGCCGAAGGAAACGAAATTAATTAGCTACCAGTAAGGCTAGTTTGTTAGCTGCTCGGCTGCTCCTATTCCCAACTTCTCTTTGGCAAGTTGGTTGCTGCCAACGCAGGAGCAGCTGCTACTGTATCAACAGGTAATGCAGGAGCAGTTTGGTTGGCCTCTCCTTGCCATTATTGTTTATTGTCTGTCTGCCATATTATCGCTTATTAACTTGGTCAAACACACAAAAAAAAAAAAATTCTTGCTAGGAATGCAAAAAACTTTTATATTAATTGATTTAAAAAAACTAAACCATCTGTCCACTGAACTTGGCAGCCAGTGGGCAAAAGCGAACAAGGAACCAAACAGCCCCAACACCATCCCAACAATAAATACGATAATAGATCATGGTAAACACGCAGTAACAAGAGTACCATGATTATTATGCCGGGTGCTAACCATGATGTATCTTGTAAAAATACCTAGATTAACCATTGTACAAGACCTCCAGTAATCTTCAGATAGATATTGAAGTATCTAACCTTCGGAGAAAAATACCATGACCATACCGGATGCTAACCTTGATGTATTGTAAAAATACCTCGACTAACCATTGTACATGCCTTCCAATAATCTTCAGATAGATATTAAAGGATGTACCCTTCGGACTCAAATGGAAGAATGAATCATACGTGACTAAATATCTAGGGGTCCTTAATAGAATATGCCATAGGAACCACATACATCATTACACCCTTACATGACATGAAAGACGAATTCCGTATGCATCGAGGTAATCATAAGCATCCCGAAAGTTCAGCCGTCCAGGCTTGGGGGGCTTACTATTATCCACGAAAAAGTGATGTAACAAAAGAACGTTACATCATGACTTCATTTTCTTCCTCGGCACATTATCAAGGAAGGCCCAGTCAGGATATGGGCATTCGTAGCTCCAATCAGGACCAGTATATTGCACACAATGCAGCCATAGTCCCTCCTCATCTCCATCATAGCTGCCAAAAGTACAGAAGATTATTAAGAAGTCCTGAAGAATCTATAAGCTTAGCAAAAGTCCAAGTAAACATTGATTCTTTATTCAAACCCTTTATTATCAAGTGCTAACAAAAAACTTGTTAAGCAAAAGTAAGCACTCACCCTACTGGAGCAAGATTTGGGCAATTCGTGCACATTAGATCAATACCGAATTCCTCATCAGCTTCTTTCGCATTTTTGCTGCCGAGGTCAGCAGTGCTGTCAGGATCTGATGACGGCAAGGAGCACGCTGCTGAAGTTGCTCTATTCAGGCTTGCTCCCTTTGATGGACGTGGAGAAACATTCTCCGAAAGGTACAGCTCATCATTAGCTATTGGGTAACCAATCTGTTTTAGATGTACCCTTATCTACATTTTTCACAATGTTGCACAAACAAAAAATCTGTATCAGCAGTATACAGAAGTAACTTTATAAACAGAATAAGCACACACAACAGAGGCATAAAGAACAAGCAGCAAGATTAACACCATGACCATCATCACTTGCACCAAAGAAATGGTGAACCAAGGCCTGACGATGTGATTCTTTTGAAAGCAACATATTGGGCATGAAGCTTCTTGTTAAAACTTAAAACAAGTAAAAGAGAGAGCTATGACATGAGAAAAGAGGCATTTGATAGCATAAATGGAACCTATGAATACCTATAACAATCGTTGCCAAGTTCTCCATTATGGAGGCCTCCTCTAACAGGTGATTAAGGCCTCTACTGTGATTCAGGTAGCACAGTAACATTCTGGATTCTACATTTTTTACTGTAAAGGCAAATATGTTAATAGAGAATCAGTGATCCGATCCCTACATAAAAGCCTTCACGACATATCAAGTCCATGTACGATTCTAGGGGCTGCCGGCTGACCATGAATACATCATATTTCACCAAAAGACTGTAACAACCAAGACATCTGCTGGAGCTAATCCACTGCTTATAGATAGGCAAGGTTAAGTAGCAAGAGTCATCGAGACCTTGGTCTCACCCTTGTCATTTATTTTGCAGGTCCGCTATAGACCAACATGTTGATACCTTGCTTCCTAGATCATTCGGGGTATCGGAAACCAGGTACATTAACGTTGGAGTCACAGAATTGAATTTATTACACAAGATGACTATATCTTTTGTGAATTCAGTTATCTCCCATGGTCTGGTTTTTTGTTTAGTGTGTATGGTTTGGGCTATTGCATGCCTACATGATACCTAGATGCTCTCAGAGTCTGGGTTGTTGCAATGGTTGCCATAGCAATGAAACCAGTTTCATTGATAGTTAATCTCCAAAGAGCAATACCATCCGTTAGGACTAGGCATGGTTGCCCACTTTGGCAATTTTTTACTCTTAACTCTTGGCATCAATCAGGAGTGCAAACTGCTAAGGCCTCAGAATCAATTTGATCATAGGAAACGGGCAGCTCAGATTGTTTTGAGCCTAAGGGGGGGACAGCCTAAGGCTTTTCTATTGCTCCTATCTCTGTCATATGACTCCTATGGCAATTTTGACCCCAATATAGCACCAAGTACGGGTAATAAGGAAGGTATAACAACTTTTGACCAAATAGTCTGAAAAAAAAAATTAGTTCTTTTGCTGCAGCACTAGTTAAAGAGAATTTTTACACAAGCATCAGTGCCACGCATCGGTTGGTTGCCATCTAAATTGGCATATCTCCATCACATTTCTCTCACCTGAAACATTGGTCCAACCATTAAGCATCTCAGTGGAGATTCTCTAACAAGATAACAGGGACACATTACTTGCATGGGCGAATACCTAAGTTGAGTTACCTCCAACAGATTGTCTGAAATCCTGAGGGTAGACTACAGATGTAAATGTTGATCTCTCAAAGGAGTTACTAGAAAAGGCCGTTTGAAAAAAAAAAAAATTAGGAGGCTTTTAAATTTCTTCCTTTTATTTTCCAAGATATTTTGCTTGGGTGAACATAAGCGAACCTGCATGCATGCATTAAAGGAAAGATGGAATTACATACCTGGTGAGTCCGGCCAGTCACAGGTTTGCACAAGACAATGCTGTGGGTCTCATCAGTGCAAATTCTCTGAAACTTGGTGCATGCTTGCTTTCCACTTGGGGTTTTACCAGAACCATCACAGACCTGCATTTCAGAAATTGAGCTCAGATCTGTGCATCAAACCAGTGTTGTTTTGCTACTGTGTACACTGTGGTTCTATCAACTCTTGGCATTTAGTTCATGCATAATAAATATATGGTTCAACCCACTACTAGGAGAAACAAGAGGAAATGAAATCTCTAAGGGACCATATGAAATGTGTGTGTGTGTGTGTGTGTGTGTGTGTGTGTGTGTGCGTGTGTGTGTGAGCGCGAGAGTCAGCAATTTCAAGCATACATACTTTTGCACTAAAACATTGTGCAACAGATTGAGAAATTTATTACAGACCTCCACAGTGCTCCTTCCTTCCCGTGCGTTGAAGTTTACATTAGCATCAACAATTTGCTGAAAACAAATTCTTTTAGATAGATATTCATGGCACATCAGCATTTATGTATGAAAAATCAAACAAATTAATCTGAGGTGCTTCTGTTGTTGGCAAGAAATTTCCACTGAGGCATTCTCTACCTGGTAGAACTAAGACTTAATTCTCATAACAAAGTGCTTGCAAAATTTCCAAAAGATTCAATAGTTCAATGGAATCTTGGCATCCAATTTTGATTGAGACATTTCCGAGTCCCATAGCTTATACATGATTAGTATTTGCTAAAAATATGAAGTTCCTCTCCAAGTAATTGCAGTTGCTAGCATTGAGGAACAATCTAAATGCTCTACTGCAGTCACAACACATGGGATATAGTTGTTTGGTTATGAAGCTAAAGGCTACACTCAGAATGATAGAATTTTTTGTTGGATGTTTGACTGATTTAATCCAAAAGTAAGTTACTCAATTCAGTCACTAAAGATATTGAGATGTTCTAAAAGTTTTTGTAAATTTGGAATCTTAAGAATGAGAACATATGGAATAACATAAACCTCAGGATGACAATGCAAGAAAATATTTAAGTAGACACAACACAAAAGTCTATTCGAGCTATGTTACAACAGAAACAACTTTTGCTCTTGGATCCAACGAAATCCTTGACACGCTGAGCCATTGACGCTAAATAAATGACGTACCTCACCATCAGGAAATACCCCAACAACCTTGGCTACATATTCTTTCTGCAGCAAACCAGCTTCAATCTGCAGCAACAGTACTCAAATAAAAAATGTGTAAATATAAAATATGTCAATGAACAACGTATATGCTGAGGGCAGACTGCAGATACACATAATGAACAGATGGATATGCTGAATGCAGATATGCATGATGAATAGGACGATAAAAAAAGGTGAATGCCATCATGGTGTATAATATCACCTGTTGCCTGAAACGATCAGCTCTATCAGCATTTTTGGCGAAAATAAGGAGGCCAGAAACTAACCGATCTAGCCGATGCACTGCTGCCAAAATAATAATGGTAGTCAAGGAATTCCAGTATGTCTATAAATTGAGGTAAAAATTCAAACATATAGGGAATAGAATAAACAGATAGTGAAAGTCACTATCCAGCGATGGCATAATTGAGGCTAAGGATACGAAACAGGGGCGTCAATCCATGCTCAGCCTGCAGAATGCCTACTACAGTGTTTTTCCGGTATTGGCCACAGGGATGAACCTACAAAAGGAAAACCACGTCAATTTTGTAAGCAAAAAAAAGTTATTTGAACCAAATATAGCTGAACCAGACTTTGTTAATTGTTCCAATCAACCCTTAAAAAATAAAATTAGCACTCTAGCATTTCCACAGTTACCGAGTTCTCAAAGGTGATGTTCATCTTGAACAGTCAGAAACCTCAACTGAATTGTTCCATTTAACTTTTGCTCCAATCAGATCTCGCACTCCACCACACATTCATGAATTCAAACCTGACTAACCTAAATTAATTTCATCTGATCGAAGGTTTTTATTGATTAATTGATAACTACGAGATTGCACCATCCGATAATAACTAAAAAACTTACCCTGTCATTTTAGAGATGTCGGTCATAGCCCAAAGAATCATTAAGAGAAAACTTTTAAGAGCAGCACTTGCATTGTCTATGACTTTGGGCTTGATACAACCTAACAAATTTTAGTTCAGGTAACATATTTTGATGAAAGGGCTTCAAAAAGATAATAACAACGATTAACAATGCTGGCAGGGATACTTTGTTTCAAAAACAATTTAAATGAAAAATAATATTATGTTATAAGAAGAATAGCTGCATATTTTTGTATTATATATCACATAGTATAACAACTTTTAGTGTTCACAGCCGTTAAAACAGTATAGGTCCCCTATACTGAACAACGATTATGGACATTTCAAGGTTTGTCCGTTTTATTGGACCATTTATTCGGTTTAACAGCCGTGAACGTTTAATAGGCCCGATTTATCGGCCGTTTATTTGGGTAAAGTTGAAAGATTGCCATATGACTAGAACATTACGACATACATGAGATGAATGCCAGCTTTGCTTTTCATTGCCACTTGACTTGCTTATTCATTCAATTATGATTCTTTAATCACATTCACATCATGCCATCTTTTTTCTTCATGTCACCTCTATGGATAATTGTTGATAACCTGGCAGTTTCATTCTTTATGCATGAAAGAAAATGAATTAGATGCTTATTTTGTTACTGCAAACACATGTATATTTCTCTGAATTTTAAATAGTAAAACCATTTACAAGACCATTTACAAGGCCGCTTACCGTATAAACACTAAAAGGTGGGGTGACCGTTCGTTAACTGTTTATCATTATTTAAAACATTGACAACTTTCATGAACAACATTAGAATTATAAACTTACTGGAACAGATGCCGGTTTGCAAACAGTTACAACATCAAATTCATTCTCGAGGATTGAAATATCACCACCCAGGACTGGTGGTTCATGCCTGAAAGAATAATCACCTTCAGGAATACTCCAATTCGAAATTGTAAATGAGAAATATGCATGAATTATTTATGTTAAAGCAAGAATAAACAGCTTCAGTTGGTGAAGAACCACATCAAAGATGGGAAAAGAACATTGTAGAGAAACTGGGGCTGAATCAGGAACTACATAAAAGATATGGTGTGCATGCATGTTAAACTGGCAGTCATCATTAGCTTCAAAGCTGAGGTATCAATAATAGCTGTCATTAGCCTTTCACAAAGTACAACTAAACATTTTTAAATTTTGGTTTAGCTAAATAGTCCAAAGAAAAAAGAGAAATATTTGACATTAATCAAAATATCCATTACTTACTCATCTGCTTTGCTTGAATTTTTTGTGGTACATGTAAGAGGATACTAAAGAAGCGGTAATGATTTATGTTGCATCCAATTTTGGACCATTTGTTTGTATGCAGTTCTCTAGTTTGAATTTCGCAGCTACGTTACTATACCCTTCGTTCAAGAATATGACATTTTGGACATCAACATGGTCTCCAATATGCAACTTTGGCCACTACTTTTTATATGAATATGTTAGTAAAAATATTACAAAATTGTTATATTATAAATATATTTTTCATGGCCAATCTAAATAGTTTTTATATATTAGTAGTAAAAGTTAGATATGTTTGACTACGCTTTGTCACTTTCTAAAACGTCATATATTTCTGAACAGAGGGAGCAATGATTTTGTTTAATGGGCCAATGGGGAGCAATAATTTATGACCCTTCAAAACTGACTAACTTGACTCACCTATGCAAGAAATGGCTTATCTTTTGTGATGATTTCACAATATAGTCCGCATGAACCATTTGCCCATCCACCTGAAGCCTCCCACACTTCACTGCACCGACCTAACAATTTCATCTTTTATTTTAGATACAGCAAGAAGATATTGCCAAAGAATAAAGCAAGCTCCTCGGAATTTAATGTACAAGGGTTAAATCATGAAAGGAGAATGTTCAGCTCGAGATGGTCGAATGCAAGAAACAGCTTGAAATAACATAGTTACCAGATTCGCGATTCGTTGGGTTCACACCACTTCACAAAAGTAGGGTTCGTTCGTGAATCTGAGATGGGGTTCGCAAACCCAAGTACCCAACTATTCCGATATGCCAATTCTAGTATGCAGTGTATTTTATCTATGCAGATGTCAAAACAGTAAGCAGACCATGGAATTTTATGTGCAAATGATCCTTACGTAGCTTTAACAAAAAGAAGGGAAAAAAGAAAAGGGAGGAGAGTGGGTTGGCCCAGCCCAAATCCCTTAGCCTCCTCCACTAGCCACTAGGGCCTGTCACGCAACACAACAAACAGCCACATGCGGACATTTCCACAGCTCCTAATAAATTTCGTGCTACTCGTGCTCCCACTCATAAAAAAGGGTCTAAAAGGTCATGAAAAATTCCGAAAAAGTTTGCATATATAGGGTACAATATATTCTAGCAATCCATAAAATTTCAAATCTAAATGCAATCTACACATTGAGAAGCAAAAAAGAAAAATTTCAGTGAAAGGGAAATCCAAAATAAAAAGGAAAAAGATAAAGCTACTATTCACCAAATTTTGTCTTTTTTGTTTCTCAAATGTGTAGATCGAATTTAGATTTGAAATTTGTAGCATGATAGATTATATTGTACCCTATCTATGCTTTTTTTTTGTTCAAATTTTTCATAACAATTTGGACTTCTTTTATGAGTGGGAGCACTGGTAGCACGAAATTTGTTGGGGGCATAGGAAATGTTCTCAGAGAGACACGAGAGAGCTTCTCTGCCTCATCCTCTTAAGCCACCACCTCCATGCCTCATCCTATCCTCCACCTTCCTATCATGGTAGCTTCTAGCTGCTGCTGTGTCTCATCCTCAAGCTGAGAAGGGCGACAGGAGGCAGTGACGGGGCTGGGGATGGCCAGCGGTGGCGGCCACCCTCCTCAAGCAGTGGCGGCAGCGGTGGCTGATCTGCAGCAAGATCAAGCAGCAACGAGAAGCAACAGCGGCGGCAATTCCTCTCCCCTTCACCCCCTCTAGTCCCTATCCCCCTCGATTTTGCTTCACCCCCTTTTTGGTGAATCAGATCGCGCGAGAACCCCGAATCAGATTGCAAGATCCAGATCAGGGTTCTAAAGTGCCGCTAACCCTGTAACTATGCGAAATACATTCAGTAGCAGGGTTCTTATGGATGTATTTCTACAATTAAAACAGGATGATGATGTACGCATAACTAAAGCTTAAAAAACAAGGAATAGTAGGATAAATAATATTCAAAAGGAGTAGCAGCGGCGTACATAGTATTCACGAGAGCGCCCCTTGAATTCTTCTGTGAAGAGATCCACAATGGTCTTCCCAGCCCATCTGTTCTTCACCTGCAAACCAAATGTAGAATTTATATGGATTTGGTCCAAAGAAAATTCTGTAAGACCACTTGTAGTAAACATCTCTAGTGTTAACCCATCGTCAGAACAAAAGCGCATCAACCCAAACCAGCATTTCCTAGGGACGGAAGCGAGTTTCAAGCACGTACACTGGTTGAAGCATGGACATATATATGCAGAAAACAGAGAAACTGGAGGAGCCACTGTCACACAGTTTGTAATTAACTAATTATATTGGATGATGGAGTAGAAAAGATTAAACAAAATGTAATGTTAAAACTCCAGGAATTGAGTCTATGTGAATGATTGTCTAGTTTCATTATTTCGAGTGGACAGCAGAATCCACAAATACAACACCTAAGCCTAAGCAATTGCAATTGAAAAGCACCTCATCCCAACAATCCGACATGACATGCGAATCCGGACTCATATTGGAAGCCAAAAAGGAAAAAAGAAAACAGGTAGAACTAAGAGCGTGGAGGAAGAGACGGTTTGTTTACATGGGAGATGAACTCGAAGTAATAGGGCCTCACGTAGCGCCGACCTGCGAAGAGAATGGAACAGTCCAATCGTTAGTTCGGGGAGGGGTTAGGGTTTTATGGGTGGAAATCGGAGGCGGCGCCATGAGAGAAGAGGAGAGGAGGTGAGACGAGGCGAGGTTGCGGTTACCGTTGCGGAAGATGTAGTCGTGCGGCTTCGGCGGGTTGGCCGGAGTCTGCCACACGATCCCCGCTCCCGCTGGCGCCGCTGCCATCCCAGGGGAAACGCTCTTCAGCAGCGGCGGCGGCGACGGCTCAGCCCAGCAGGGACACTCTTCAGTTCAGCAGTTCAGCGGCCGAAGAGTAGCGGCGCCAGCGCGCGACGAGGCAGTGGTTTGGGGGCGGGGCGGCGGCGTTGTGGAGCCGAGTGACGATAGGGTGAGGACTGAGGACTGAGGACCAGTAGAGGTGGCCAAATGGCCGTGCCAAACGGGTTGACCCGAGGTCCATTACTGTAGATACAGTCTAGGGGCACTCCTAATACTCCTCTGTCGATAGTTTCTTAATCATATTAATGCTGACGTGAAGAGGAGATTAAGGTGGTGTTTGGTTGGCTGGATAAGCTTGGATGGGATATGGCCATCCAGGTATTTGGTATCATCCAATTGTTTGGATGCATGAATGTCTTGGACGAGGATATCCAACTATAAGGAATATTCCAACTAGATACCGGATGGATTGATCCCATGGAAAACACCGGATGAGCTTGTCCTGTTGTCCACTCGCGTATGCGCTCACCTCCCTCCTGGGTCTCCCCCCAACCATCGCAGGCGGCGGGCGTGGAGAGCCGTCGCGCAGCAACCGGAGGGCGACGACTAGGGATGGAACTGGTACGGATATTTTCCGACCGACCGACCGACCGAATTGATTTGGATGATGATTTGGATAGTTTCACAGATATCCAGTTGATTTCTCGGATAAGGATATGGATACAGATAATTTACATGGATACGGATACGGATATGGAACACTGATTATCCGATGGATACGGAATATCCGAGTTTTTGTTCGGATAATATCCGAATATGACATACGGATATTATCCGAATAACACGCTTCGTAATAACACAAGAATAATTTAACATGTTTCACTGTTTTGAAGATCGGGTGCATTGGATGACAAGATATAATGTGGTCATGTGTGCTAGATGCTAATTTGGAGATATTTGGGTAAAGGTGGTACAGAAATTGGCAAGTGGCGTTTTCAGAGGACTACTTAGGATTCAAGAAGATATGCCACCGCAAATCATTTGGTTCAATTATTGCAATGGGGTACATTGTTACTCACAGAGTCACATGTATGACAAGCTAGGGATAAAAAGGCAAAAAAAAGACATACAAATATATTTCTTTTGGAATTTTGAATTTAAATATGGACCGATTTTGGGAAAAAAAAACTGAAATTGGATTTTAAAATATCCGACTAATATTATTCGTATCCATGTTGATTCCGATCCGTATTCGATCTGTATTCGTAACCGATATTATCCTGTATAATTCGTATTCGATTCTGTATTCGACACTATTCGTATTCGATTCCGTATTCGATAAAAAATACGGATACGGATATGAATAGGACGATATTCGACCGTATCCGATCCGATCACATCCCTGGCGACGACACATCCAGAGGCAAGCGCGGGGCGACTCAACCGGAGAGCGGCGGCAGATCCAGAGGCAACCGAGGGGCAGCGACCAAAGGGCGGTGGCAAATCCGGAGGGCGGCACAGCCGGAGAGCAGCTCGACCGGAGGGCGCCAACAGATCCAGAGCAGACGTGGGGCGGCGCGTCCAGAGGGCGGCGACAGATTCAGCGGAGCGGCAGATCCGGAGCAGGCGTGTCGTGGCAGATCCGGAGCAGGCGTGGAGGTTGGTGACCCAGAGCGGCTGGCGGAGACCCGGCCAGGGAGGGCGACAACTGGAGCGGCGGAGGGCGGCGACCCAGACCGGCGAGGGCGACAACCCGGAGCAAGAGGAGGGCGACGACCGAGACCCAACCAGGGAGGGTGACGACCTAACCAGGAGCTTTCTTTGCATCAAGTTGTCCTCCAAGCTATGGTATATACATCAAGTTCTTCATAATTTACTACAGATCTATATCTTTCTCTACAATATGGTATAAATTGATTTGCTATATTAGATAACTACTTAAAAGGTATGCTTGTCATTCATGGTACATACATTTTAAATTTGCATACCAAGTTGTTCCTATATGCTTGTCATTTATCATATACAAATTTTACATTGTAGATGGACAAGAGGAGAAAAATAAAGATCTTGATAGTGGTGGCTGCTGCATATGTTGCTATTTCTTTGGTTGTATTATGTATCAAGTCTAGAAAAAGAAAGAGAGAAAGAATTACATATGGCCCAATGGATGCAAGGGACAAGATAAGAATAGAGTACCTAAAAAATAAAATTTGGAAGAATGATGTAACTTCTGTGAATATGCTAAGGCTTAGAAGAGATCGAGGCTTACTTCGAGACACAATACATGTATGTATTGAGGAGCAAGTTGCGATGTTCTTGAACACTTTTGGACATAATCTTAGAAATAGGCTAGTTAGCACTAATTATTGTAGGTCCAATGAAACAGTTAGCCGTTACTTCAAACTAGTCGTCCACGCCATAGGTGAGCTACGACATGATTTCATTAGACCACCTTCATTGGAGACCCCAACAAAAATAGCAGGAAACCCAAGGTGGGATCCATACTTTAAGGTAAGATATTAAGCTATTACTCCTTACATGACTTTCGGCTCAACATTGTATGGTTCCTAATCTTTTTGGCATATATTCTTGACCAAATAGGATTGTATTGGAGCTATTGATGGTACACATATAAGGGCCTCTGTTTCTAATGACATGGAATCTTCCTTTCGTGGTAGAAAGTCTTTTTGTACTCAAAATGTGATGGCAACTGTAGATTTTGATCTTCGATTCACATATGTGTTGGCTGGTTGGGAGGGGACAGCACATGATGCTGTAGTGTTAGCTGATGCTTTAGAGCGTGAGAATGGCCTACGTGTCCCACAAGGTAATACAATAATTATGTAGCCTCATTTGTCCATGCCAATTATTTGTATGAAGCAAATGTGACCCACTTGTACCTCATATGTTAGGAAAATTCTACCTAGTTGATGCGGGATATGGAGCCAAACCTGGGTTCTTGCCTCCTTTTCGCGGTGTGCGGTACCACTTGAATGAGTGGGGGAATAATCCTGTTCAAGATGAGAAGGAGCTGTTCAACCTTAGGCACTCCTCTCTTCGTGTGACCGTAGAGCGCGCATTTGGGTCACTCAAAAGGCGGTTCAAGATACTTGATGATGTCACTCCATTCTTCCCCTTTCCTACTCAAGTTGATATTGTTGTAGCTTGTTGTATTATTCATAATTGGGTTATAAATGATGGGGCTGATGAATACATTTTACCGGAGACCAATTGGCCATCAAACCCCATCCCCACTTCCTCACATATTGGGCAAGCAAGTGATCATAGATTCATGGCTGATTTTAGGCAGGGAATTGCCAATCAAATGTGGGAAGAACGGCAGAACCACTATGGCAATTAATATGTCCTATTTGTAATGTTGTTGAGAACTATTTATTTGTAATGTTGTTGAGAACTCCTTTTTATTTGTAATGTTGTAAAGAACTATTTATTTGTAATGTTGCTGAGAACTTCGTTTTATTTGTAATGCTGCAAAGAACTATTTATTTGTAATGTTGAAATTTTTCCTATATTGTCATTATACGTGCTGAAATTTCTCGTTTATTGTCATTATAAATGCTAGGACATAGATCTTGCACAACTTACTGAAAATGTTGGGTTAAAAGCTGATGGGAGTGGCCATGTTACATGGACATCTGTAATGTCTGATATGATGCTTAGCCACTTGTGCAACTTGGTGGCTAGTGGCACTAGAACATCCAGTGGGTTCGAGAAGGTACATCTTAATGCATGTGCGAAGGCTTTGAATGAGCATTTCAAGCTTAGACTTACTGGAGATCAGATTTCAAACCATATTAGAACATGGAAGAGGAAGTGGGGAAAGATAATCAAGCTTAAGAAATTGAGTGGTGCTGGATGGGATGAAGATAATTGTGTTATTACACTTGATCATGATCATTACACGGGCCATATTGAGGTATTGTTGTACCATGTATTACGCATTTTACTTCTTGCTACCTCTTGTCGAAGGTTTTGTGGCTAACATATTCTCTTTTGCTTGCTAGACGCACAAAGGAGATGCTGAATATCTAAACAAGCCTATTGAGCACTATCGTGAGATGGCTACAATCTTCGGGAATACTTTGGCTACGGGGAAGTATGCAAAGGGATCAAGCAACCCTTTAGCTACAGAAGTAACTGAAATTGAAGACGACGAAACTGCTGGCACAACTGAATAAGGTACACAATCTCAATATGTTGGTGAGTCATCTGCCCCAAAAGCAAAGAAAGCCAAGACTATCCCAAATGAAGAGGACACGGGGTTGCAAAGAATACTCCAGTTTGGCCTTGATAGGCTTGCCACAGCTATCGAGAAGGTGGCTACTGATGACAATGAGCTTCCTAAAGATATGTGGCAAAACATAAAAAACCTTCCGGGTTTTGATGGCGCCCATCTTTCTCACTATTATGCCTATTTAGTCGAGCATCCTCATATTGCTAGAGCATTCAACTCACTTGATGTGTCAGATAAGGTAGTTTGGATTGCTAGGTATGTGGCCAACCACTTTCATGGATGATGACAAATTGGTAATATATGACTTCTTTTGCTTCGAACCAAAGACATTGAACTATGGTTGCTAGTTATTTCTACTAACTTTTGGTATAGACCGAATCAAAGAACCTTGTATGTCTATTTAAGAAACTTGGTGTATGTTGTTGTTGAACTTGGTGTATGTTGTTGTTGAACTTGGTGTATGTTGTAGGGCAAAAATTTGGTGTATTCTGTGGTGAAATTTGGTTCATGTTGTGGTGAATTTTGGTGTATGTTGTAGAGCTGAAATTTGGTGCATATTGTGGTGAAATTTGGTGTATGTTGGGCTAAAATTTGGTGTATGTTGTGGGCTGAAATTTGGTCTATGTTGACAAGAGGCTCATTGCTATTTTATTCCAACATTTTTCACTTGGTATGTCACTTGTTAGGTTGTTATGCCATTGGTATGATTCCACGCAATTATATTTATAATTATGTCATTTGTTAGGTTGATTTGGCACTTTGATTCAATGTTGCTGAAATTCGTTGCATGAAGAGGTAAACTCACCAAGAGATTATCATATCTAGCCAATCTATTTTCATCAATCCAACCAAACAAAAAAAATGGCTCATTCTATCCATCCTCATCCATCCAACCAAACAAAAAATTGATTCATCCCTATCCACCCAACCAAACAGCTACCTGGATAGATCCATCCCATCCAGGCTGGATGGCCATGCCCCATCCAGCCTCATCCAAACAACCAAACGTATCCTAAATAAAAGAAGAATGGAAGTCATTTCTTACATGAGAAACAATTTAGGCACACAAACCAAAGAAAGATACAACAAATACATGCATTAGGAAGAGGAGGGTTGTATCTATGTGTTAAATGATATTCATTTAATGTTCTCTATATATTTGTGCTAATATACAAAGGGTTGAAAGAGTTGTATCTAGTACTATGTATTAACGATGTGGATGGTTTTAGATATGACTAAAGAAATTTTGCATTGAAAGTGCCCTAAGCATGATATGATCCAATGATAAATAGGTTGGGTTATGTTTGGGCTGGCACCTCAGTACGCAAGCTAGCACGATTAAGATACGACATGGCCCGTTTATTTGAAATATAGCCGTTTTTAGATGTTGGAGGCTTAAAAAATCCAAAATAATTCTGAAAAATCCTTTTTATTTTCTATAAATAGGGTAGCACCCTCTCATTTCCCCATCGACAAACTTGCAATCTCTTCTCTACATTTTCTTGTGAAACTTGTCGTGCTCTTAGTGATAATTTGGCAAAATTCAAAATAGTTTTGCCAAAAATCAAAAAGGCTGCCGTCAAGAAATCAAGGTAAGAATATTGATTTAATTTTTTAGTTTTATTATTATTTTTAATGATATAAAATTAATAATAGCGTAATTATTTTGCAGTTTTCTTTATGAAGAACCAAGATTTTGCGTTATTCCCAGCTTCTGATTTCAGGATTTCACTCGAGAAGCTTCTTACACCCTATCAATATGAAGAAGTTGTAGCTCCTGTACCATCCTCAGGCTGAACAAGTACTATTGCATCAGTAAGCATTGGGCAAAATGATCAAGATGCAGATCGGAGGCCTAGGAAAATTTTGACAAAAAAAATTTCGAGGCATTAGACGGCGTTCAGAACAGGTTTGCTGTTTGTAAATATTGTAAGCACAAATTAACTGTGAAATCTTCATGTGGAATGCGGCACTTGAAGAGACATACTGAGAGCTGTAAAAAAGCGGGAGTAGCTATGAGAAAATCAATTACAGTGCAACCCTAATTGTATGGTCGTCACTGGGACTACAATCTCAATGTAGCTCATGAATCTCTTTGTCATTTAATCGCTTATCAAGATCTTTCCTTAAACTTTTGTGAGTCATCAGCATTTGAAAACTATACTAAGACTGCTTATAATCCTAAGTTTTCTACAGTTCTAAACAGACAACAACTAAAAATCTAATTAAATACTATAATAATTATTGTGGTAAGCTAAAAGAGCTATTTAATACATGTACTTTTTCTGTGCCTTTGACATCAGACAAATAGAGTAGTAGGGCTAGAGAGGATTACCTTAGTGTAGTTGTTCATTATGTGAACAATGACAGGCAACTAGAGAAGAATTATAGGATTCAAATTAATTGATGTAGCACATACTGGTGAGAATATTATTGATTGTATTGTAAAAATATAGAAGATTTTGGACTCACAGATATATTTTTTTGCAATAACATTGGATAATGCTGCAACAAACACTTCTGCAATGAACATTCTCACTCCGCTTTTTAATACATACGCTGAATTTTTCTTGTTACATCAGCTTTGTGCTTGCCATATTATTAATCTTATAGTTAAATTTTGTTTGAAGGGGTTAAACCCGTATATTGAACCTTTTCACACTACAATATCTTTCTTAAATAATTCTAATAAATGAGTAGCAGCATATAGGAACAATTGTGTTGCAATAGATGTACGTCCACGTAAGTTTGGCTTGGATATGCCAGTTAGATGGAACTCTACCTACTTGACGCTTAAGTCACTCCTACCCTATAAGGACATATTTTTAGTTTTTATTGGTACGCACTATCGTACCCAGAATGTTCAACCGCTGCTCATAGAGCAACATTGGTATGTTGCTAATTACTTGCTTTTTTTTTTTGAAATTTTTTATGATTCAATTGTTGCCTTATCTGGAGTTTATTACTTAACATCTACTTTACTTGTGTATCATGTTCTTGAAATTGTTACTCACTTAAGGAACTACAAAAATGATAGTATTTTGTGTGAACTGTTTGTGCTATGAAAACTAAAATTTTGAAATATTGGGAAAAAATTCCTATGTTATATGTATTCGCATTTATTTTATATCCTAGAGCTAAAGTTCGAGGATTTGGTAATGTTCTCTCACTTCTAAGTGATGCGGTGGACACTGATTATTATAGTTATTTTTCAAATATTCGTGCTAACTTATCTGAAGTTTATGCTAAGTACGACTAGAAGTTTGGTGGAGTTCACTTGCAGTGACCTCCACCAGCATCCACAACATGTAAGAAGAAAACTGTGTGGGGGAAAAATATGGGGTGCAAGTGGCTCTACCTTAAGGAGTTTGAGTACAATAATATCAAGTGCGGATGCAACATCAGGTGCTGAGGAGCTAGATGTCTATCTCAACAACGACATTGGCAACTACCAGGAGTAGCAAGAGGAGAACTTCAGCATTTTGCAGTGGTGGCATGAGCACAAGATAACATATACAATGCTTTCCATATTAGCACGGTATATGTTCATAGTTCCTGTCTCCACGATTTCTTCAAAGTCTGTTTCAGTCTATATGGAAGAATAATCGAGGAGAGAATAACCAATCTTATAAGTGAGATGGTGGGAATACTTTTCACTGTAAAAAGATTGGGAACAAGATGATCAACGAGCTCAATACACTACAAAAAAAATGTTGAGCTAGCGGAGACTTTTAAAGATCTTTATTTAGATAATCAGGAAGAATAATTGTAATCTTTATTTTTATCATGTATCACTGAGCTATAAGCGGTACTCTTTTTTCTTTGCCAAGGTTTTCTCATGTTGAGTTTTTATTTGGCAAAGTTTTTAACAAGGCAACACAACATTAATAAAGGTCATTATTTAATTCTAATTATTTATCTCATTTTAAAATTTTATTTCATATTTTTAGATTTTTCCTAATTTACATATATTTTAAAAAGTTTTCTACATTCCTTTAAGTTTTCTAATTATTTTTGATATTTTTCAAAAAAAATCTACATTTTATTTCAAACTTTTCCAATTTTTCTTCTTTTTCTTCTTTTATTTTTTTTGGAGCCAAACTGGCCCGTGAGGCCAACGAGCCTTGATTGGGCCAGGTACCTAGCACGTAGGCTGGCACAACACGGTCCATTTACTAGCCAGGCCCAAGCGGGTAGTGCCGCGCAGTAAACAAGCCGGGTCGTGTTGGGCGGCCCGTTTGGCCACCTCTACGACCAAGTTTACATTACCGAACCGACGTCGGAAATCAACCATGACACTATAGCGAATTTCATCAAAAATTGGTAGAAACCGAACAAAATTCAAAGCCAAACTTTTTGAACTCGGCGGTCAAACAACAATGAAATAATTTGGTTTTTACTGATTTTGACCGGTTTACATTGAAACCCGGCACACTCAGTGGAATTTAGAAAAGTTCAAGAAAAACTAGAAAAAAAATTATAGAAAATCCTGGGAAATCTGTAAAAACCCCATAAAGACCCAAAAAAATCAGGAAAAAAAATTAAAAATGAATAAAACAAATTTGAAAAAAATACAAAACAAAATTCCTGCATGACCTTTCCTACATTTTAAGACAACGTTACGTTGTAAAGTACATGTTTTGCAATAATAATTTTCAACTTTGACCTTTGCTATATTTTAGATAATCTCAAGTTGTAAAGTAGGAGTTTAGCAATAATATCTCAACAAATAACTTTTCATTTCAATACCATTCACAAATCAATCCAATCAATCCACAGCTCAATGTCCATGGCATACAACATTTGAAATCAACATTGCTCACCAAAAATGAATGTTCTCACTTCGCATAGTTTCGTTGTCCTTTTATTGTCACACATATACCATGTTGAACCTACATGAATGCTATGTTAGTATACTCAAGTTGCAATGAAATGAAACATACAAAAATCTATTATCTATATTCGGTTTTGCTCAAAAACGTCTCAAAATTTTGCTTTTTCAAAAAAATCATGGAAAATGTCAAAAAGCTATAAAACTAATTTTAGGAAACTTTTGGATAAATTTTCTAAATTTTTTGAAGTTGAATTTGAATTGGATCGGTTTATCGACCCATTCCGTTTCTCAAGTCGGACCGGTACAGTCGAAAATAGACCAATTTTCATTGATATTGTGAACCCAAGTCAGGACTACGGGGTGATTTGGGGAGCAGAGCAGGGTATGGAGCTTAACAGCTATTATCGAGCTTTTTTTCGAAATCGACATAGTTCAATGTAAAATTATTTTATTTATCATTTAAGTGGTTATTTCAAATTCACGCTAACAAGGCACTATCGAGCCGAGCATTATTAACTTTTTTCGTTCGAAATGGACTCATTTCAATTTTGAACCCATTAACTACTACAATCAAAATAATTTTGATTTGAGTCCAAAGGAGCTTTTTTGTCAACCCTATTAAGGACAAGTAGTGTATGATGGGGGAGGGAATACAACTGTTGGATTGATCTCTAACGTCACTCCTCGCAGCACTAGCATGCCCTTCTGACGTTTCGGCAAACTTGATCCAAGAAAACAAGTCACCCTTGTTGTCAAAGTTTCCTTACAGCTCTTTTTTCCGATTAAAAAGACACACGCATACCCACTGAGGAAAAGTATATAAACAGTGCTCATATGTAGCGCGTGTATTGCCAGTGAACCCAATCAAAATAACTGTTAATTATCAGAACCCCAATCGAGTTAACTATGATCACTACAACATTACCAAGATCTATAAATGCTAATCGAAGATCAAGTCTACTATAACACCTCTCATCTTAGTCCTAGTAATATCGAAATACCACACTTTATATGGGTTTATTTTGACAAAGGTACCGCAATCTAGATGGGCTTATATTAACGAAGGATAATGTGTACTGCTACTAGCAGCGCATTCTTTCAAACGTGTTACCAGGCACTGCGCGAGGTCTATTCTGACGATGGGGTTAGTGTCAGACCTGGGCTGGAGGAAGAAGAGAACAGAGAAGCCGACAAAGTCTGTACCGGTTCGGCAACTTCATTTAAAGGGTCATCAACGGCTGTCGTGGATCCAAGATGATCGAGGAGACATCCAATGGCGAGCGAAGACAGAAGAAATTACGAAGCACTAGAGTAGATCAGTTTTTGTCGTTATTTTCGTGTTTACCAGCTCATCTCTGTTTTGTTACTTTGAATGACTGAAATTACCCTTTGTAACTAATTCGGGTATAAAGCCCAGACTGGAAAGAGGAAAAGGGATACGATTCCAATCTTATTCATACAGTCTGTTAGCTTGTTAGCATAGCTACCTACTTCTTCTTGCTTGCTCTCTAAGTTCCTGAAGGTTTTCATCTGATTAGAGAGGGTTTTCAGTTGGGTTCATCTTGGGGGGGCTGACATTTGGTATCAGAGCAGGGTTATTCTTCAGCATGTGGGATTGATTTTGAACCGGAATAGTATATTGAGGTTGGGTTAGCCGTAAAATCCCTCATTCTGGATATTGAAGAGTGCAACATGAATTTGCAGGAAGAAATTGAAAAGATTCAGGTACGATTAAGTGATCTGGAGACTTTGAAGTCAGATGTAGCAGAGATAAAAAGTATATTACTTGGAAGGTCATATGTAGCGGCAAGAACCAATGAATCACTACGTTCAACGGGGATTAGTGAAGGAAATCAGGTCCAAATCACTGCTGAGATAAACAGGAATACTCCTGGAGTAAACCAGGAAGCATCTGGGCTGATTGAACCTCGGGGACTGGGAAATAGCATCTCGCCTGTAAATACCTCAGTGATCAGGACTTCGGCTTATCATCATCCAAGATCACCGGGACGTGGTGGTCAACAGGTACCACTATATGCCCATCCATCGTTACCACAGTATCATCCACAGGGAAGGGGACATCAGGGTATTAGCCAGGCACAGAACTTGCACTATCCTGGAGTTCAGTTGTTTGATGCTCAGAGAAATTGGTATTATGGAAGTAATCATAACACACATCAGTATGCTGAGGCCGTTATCAAGGGACCAAAACTGGAATTGTCCTTATTTTCTGGAGAAGATCCTCTGGGATGGATCGATTGTGTGAGAAATTTTTTGAAATGGCTGGAACCCCTGGGGATCAGTGGGTAAACTTGGCTGTGGGACATCTGGTTGGAAGGGCTAGCACCTGGTTCAGAGGAATAGGGATGTCATGGCAAATGTTGACTTGGACACAGTTTAGTGCAATGCTATGTGATCGGTTCTCAGATGCGAGTGCACACGAAGCAATGGAAAAATTACAAGGGATCAAACATATCAGCACAATCAGCAAATATATTGACTACTTTGAAAAGTGTGTTGAGTTGGTAAAAAGGGATCATCCTTATTTACAAGAACAATACTTATTAAGTTGTTTTATTGGAAGGCTCAAAGATGAGATTAAATATAAGGTTAGTAGCCATCAACCAAAAGGATTACTAGAAGCTTATTGGTATGCTAAGTTGGAAGAAAAAGCTTGCAATGCCAAGCGAAGCAGTCAAATGGGAGGTAATTCTAAACAAAGAAACTTTATACAGCAGAAGAATTCCAATCTCAGACTTCCTATGACTGAAAAGAAGGAAGACCGAGGAGGAAACCAATCTGAGAAAATTGGTAGAACTTGTTGGCACTGTAAAGCTCCATGGACTCCTGGTCATAATCAGATATGTAAGATTCGTAACGTATTACACACTTTATTGATGCAGGGAGACGAAGAAGATTCGGCGCACGATGAAAATGAGTTGGGTGGAGAAACAATGGAATTTGTGACTGCGCCTGGTAGTCCAATAGTCACTCCGAATACAGAACAACCTGGCCAGCTTTTACAGATCTCAGCCATGGGTTATCAGGATCAGTAACTTTTCATTGATGGTGCATATTGGGAATCAGAAGGCTATTGCTTTGGTTGATAGTGGTAGTACACATTCTTTTATGGATTATGCATATGCAATTAAGCATGGGTATTCTCTGAGTTTCATGTCATTGAAGAAGATTATAGTTGCGGGAGGAGGTGAGTTATCGTCTGATGCCAAGGTAGAAAACTTACAGTATAGAATCCAGAACACCTCCTTTGTGACAACTTTCAAATTTTTGAAGTTGGGCAACTATGACATCATTCTCGGTGCTGATTGGATATTTGATAATAGTCCCATTGAACTAGACCTCGAGGAGAGAACACTCACCATTAATAGGAATGGACAATCGATTCGATTGCAAGATTTCACTCAACCGACAGCTAATTATATGATAAAGGCAGAACAACTACAAAAGCTGGTTCAGAAGAAGGGAAAAGGATTTCTAATTCAAGTTAACCTGTGTGAAGAAAAAGCAGATTCAGTTAAAGTGGCAATCCCAGCTGAAATTGAAGAGATATTGGGTAATTATGGGGATGTGTTTACAGAAAGGGAGGAGTTACCACCTAAAAGGGGGTGTGACCATGTGATCCACCTCAAGGTAGGGGCTGAACCGCCCAACTTAAGACCCTATCGAGTGCCTCATCATCAGAAGGATGCTCTGGAAGAAATCATCAAGAACCTGTTAAGGACTGGAGAAATACGTCCTAGCAATAGCCCATATTCTTCTCCAGTAGTCATGGTGAGGAAGAAGGATGGCAATTGGAGAATGTGTGTTGATTTCCGTCAGTTAAACTCTTTAACTATTAAGAACAAATTCCCAATGCATGTAATTGAAGACTTACTTGATGAACTGCATGGAGCTACCACCTTTTCCAAGTTGGACTTGAGATCTGGCTACCATCAGATTCGAATGAATGAGGAAGATATTCCAAAAACAGCATTTCGCACTCATTTAGGCCATTATGAATATACAGTCATGCCGTTTGGATTATCTAATGCTCCTCCAACCTTTCAAGCACTCATGAACAATGTGTTTGCTGATTATTTAAGAAAATCCATCTTGGTTTTCTTTGATGATATATTGATTTATAGTAGAAGCTTTGAGGAACATCAAGGGCATTTGAAAACAGCATTGCAACTGTTAAAAGACCACCAACTAGTTGCCAAGAGAAGCAAATGTGTTTTTGCTGTAAATACTCTGGAATATCTGGGACATATTATTAGTCCGAATGGAGTCTCTACTGATCCAAGGAAGGTTGTTGGTGTTCTGAACTGGCCACAACCGGATTCAGTCACGAAATTGAGAGGATTCTTAGGACTGACCGGGTATTACCGAAGATTTGTTCAGGGGTATGGTCATATCTGCCGACCACTATTTGATTTACTCAAGAAGGACAAGTTCCAATGGGGTTCAGAACAAACTGCGGCATTTGAAGAATTGAAGCGTCGTATGACTACATGCCCGGTATTGGCACTCCCTGACTTCACCAAGCCTTTCACGTTGGAGACAGACGCTAGTGGGACAGACATTGGTGCTGTGATCATGCAGGAAGGAAGACCCATAGCTTATTTCAGTAAGACTTTGGGGACTCGAGCAGCAGCAAGTCAATATATGACAAGGAAGCGATGGCAATATTGGAAGCACTGAAAAAATGGAGACACTATCTATTAGGTAATACTGTGATCATCAAGACTGACCAACAGAGTCTAAAGTTCATTACTTCACAAAGGTTGGTGGAAGGTATCCAACATAAATTGATGCTTAAGCTCTTGGAATTTGATTTTAAGATTGAGTACAAAAAGGGAAAGGAAAACAAAGTGGTTGATGCTCTATCAAGAGTAGGACCTCTTACTGATCAGTCTGAAGAAAGTGCAGCAATCACTTGTGTTACTTTAGAAGGAGTCAAAATCCATGATCAAGCTGAAGAATGCACAGCCATCACTTGTGTTATTCTTGAATGGATAAAAGATGTGCATGCTAGTTATGAAAAGGATCCTCAGGTTGAGAAAATATTGGAAGAGATAAGGACAAGCGCTAATCCAGAGTCCAAATTCAAGGTGGAAGCTGATATTATAAAATACAAAGGAAGATTATATATGGGAGAACAAAACGATCTAAGATCAGTCTTATTAGCTGCCTTTCATCAATCAGCAATTGGTGGTCACTCGGGAGTAAGAGCGACATATCAAAGATTGAAGAAACTATTTTATTGGCCCAAAATGAAGAAGACAATATAATATTTCGTGAAGGAATGCCCGGTTTATCAGCTCACTAAAATAGAACACATCCATATTCCTGGTTTGCTTAATCCATTGGAAATACCGGAAATGGCATGGACGCATATATCGATGGATTTTATTGAAGGACTTCCAAATTCAAAGGGGAAAGAAGTTATCTTGGTAGTTGTGGATAGGTTGACTAAATATGCTCACTTCATGGCTCTTTCACATCCTTACTCAGTGCAACAAGTGGTCCAAGTCTTCATGGATAACATATTTAAATTGCATGGCATGCCGGTGGCTATTGTGATGGATAGAGACAGAATCTTCACAAGTCGATTATTCTAAGAAATCTTTAAGTCACTCCAAGTCTCACTTCATTTTAGCATTGCCTATCACCCTCAATCAGATGGTCAAACCGAACGAGTTAATCAGTGCTTAGAATCTTATTTAAGAAGTATGGTATTTCAAGATCCCAAGAAATGGATGAATTGGCTGACAATGGCAGAGTGGTGGTATAATACCTCATATCATACCTCACTGAAGATGACTCCATTTCAAGCTTTATATGGATATCATCCTCCTCAATTAGCAGAGCTTTTAATACCCTGCAATGTGAATAATGAAGCTAAAGTGTCTTTGGAGGAAAGAGACCAGATGCTTAAACAACTCAAAGAGAACTTGCATAATGCTCAACAGAGAATCAAGAAACTGGCGGATAAGTTGAGGACTGAGAGGAGATTTGAAATTGGGGATATGGTGTACCTCAAGATGCAGTCGTATAAGCAAAACATATTTGGCCTGCGGGGATCCTTGAAGCTCAGATCCAAGTACTATGGGCCTTTTAGGGTAGTGGAGAAAATAGGAGCTGTGGCTTATCGTTTACACTCACCATCAGACGCGGGTATCCACCCAGTTTTTCATGTCAGTCAATTGAAGAAGCATGTGGGGGAAAATGCTATTCCTTTGCCTAGACTTCCTTCTGTGGACCCTGGCGGGAGAGTGAAAACTGTACCTATCGCAATTCTGGACAGACGGATGGCGCCAAGGAATGGTATTGCTGTAACTCAATGGCTCATTCAGTGGATGAACCTGCCGAAGAAGGATGCCACTTGGGAGGATGCAGCATTCATACAGAAGACTTTTCTAGAGTTTTCACCTTGAAGACAATGGCGTATTCAAGAAGGGGGTAGTGTCAGACCTGGGCTGGAGGAAGAAGAGAACAGAGAAGCCGACAAAGTCTGTACCGATTCGGCAACTTCATTTAAAGGGCCATCAACGGCTGTCGTGGATCCAGGATGATCGAGGAGACATCCAATGGCGAGCGAAGACAGAAGAAATTACGAAGCACTAGAGCAGATCAGTTTTTGTCGTTATTTTCGTGTTTACCAGCTCATCTCTGTTTTGTTACTTTGAATTACTGAAATTACCCTCTATAACTAATTCGGGTATAAAGCCCAGACTGGAAAGAGGAAAAGGGATACGATTCCAATCTTATTCATACAATCTATTAGTTTGTTAGCATAGCTACCTACTTCTTCTTGCTTGCTCTCTAAGTTCCTGAAGGTTTTCATCTAATCGGAGAGGGTTTTCAGTTGGGTTCATCTTGGGGGCCTGACAGGTAGCCAACGACGTACCTGGAGAAAAATAGATGGGATACTTGGTATTGTAGAAATTTTTGTATTTAATATAAGATTTGATCCGTATTTACAAAATGATACAACACTTTCGCGTATTTACAGAAAACCCACTCATACCCGGAATTTGAAATTCTATTTTTGAATACCCGGAATTTCAAATTCCGGTTATGGTGTATTTGAATTTTCAAATATTGGGTATTGCGTATTTTGGAATTTAAAATTCACATATCTAGATTTTGAAAAACCGGGTATACGTACTTGGAATTTGAGAATCCAGTTATGCCAAAATCCTGGTATGAGGCTGACGTGGCGTACTTCGGCTGCAACTGCAAGCTTCATCATGAGCAAACAATAGTTATGTACTTAAGTCACTTAAGTCAAGAAGATTTTCCTTCGGCCGAACTACATACACAGTACTGTAGTACGCATAACGTATCTGAGGCATAACGGTACTTTAGCCCCTTCTTGCGTACGCCACCAGAGGTAGGAGAGGTTAGGGTATAAATCCACGTGGACAAAACAACTACTCCCTTCAATCTTCGAAAAGCTAACGTTTTGAACATCGATACGATCTTTAAAACATAATTTTGACCACAAATTTCTATTATAGTTTTTTTTATAAAACTCAATAAAATTATGATATTATAAAAGTCCTTCTCGAGACAAGTTTACAACTTTTTGAAGACGGGATGATGGAGAATAAAAGAGCGAGCCAGCGAGGTACGCGGGCAATGAGGTCAACAAGAGAGTTATGGGCTGTTTGGTTGGCTGCATCTAAAGAGATTTGCATCTACAGATGCAAAAGATGGGTGTTTGGTTGACTTCTCATTCAACTCAGCCTGGCTCTACAGATGCAAAACACCCCTTTAAGCCTGGCTCCAGGGAAACGAGAAAATCCACCGTTTCCCCAGAGCCAGGCTCTGCTGAGCCATGCATGCATGCTGACATCAGCATTTATTATCTAATTTTCTTCTTTTCTTTGCTATATCTTTTGATTAACATCTCCGATTAACGAACCGATTTCACCTATGTGTTCCTGATATTTTTTCGAACAAAACTAGACCATACTTGCTATATAAATTTCAAAAGATTAAAATTTTAGTTTTTCAATTTATTGATTTTCTAGAATATATTTTAAAAAATTTTATTTTCGTTTGTGAAATTATTGATTTTCTAGTATTTTTAAAATTTATTTCATCCCTCTTTTGAATTTGTCTATCACACTTTCATTCCAGTGCAGCCAACCAAACAACATCTCTCAAATTCTATCCAACCTCATACGACCAACCAAACAACATCTCCTTCAGATCCACTCACTGACTCCCACCAAATTGCCTGAGCTCATGCACTACCGAACTGAGAAGGCAACCAAACAGCCCATTAGGGGACGCGAATCCTCGGGACTCGCAAGAGTTGAGTGAGACGCGTGCAGTTGCTCCCGTCCATCGTCCAAAGCCATCCAATGGTCCTCCTATCACTTAGCATGTTTCCGATGTGACTCGCGTCTTCTTCCTCGATGAGGAAGAAAGCAAGTGCGCCGTCGACGTTGGTGGAGTCGGCAAGTGCGGCCAGCCACTGACGGCGAAAAGGACCGACGGGCGGGACCACATGGCTGAAATTGTGGCAAAACGGAGTAGAAGAAGATCTAGTTTCAACACAGATTAAACAAGACCTGGTTTCAATGCTTCGTGACACAAATTGAACGCAAGATGCAGCATAGATGGCCAATCCGTGTTGGTTTCCTTAATTGAACAAAGACGTAATACAAGAAGAAAACTCCCACACAGAGCACGTTGTGTCAGGTGAAATAGTAGTAGCTGCTTGGCGTCACATATGTTGGAACTAATCTTGTAACTAGTGAGTTAAGTCATTTGGTTATTAGGGGTTCCATAGCCAAAGGTGCATTAAGTGCGTGAGTTAGCTATACTAGTGTGTGCATGTAGTTAATTGGTGAGTTAATTAGTGCATGCATTAGTGGGTTGTGCGTGTGTAGTGATAGGCTATAGCTGCATGCCAGGAGTCTTGGCGTTGAGCGTGTCGCACGATGGAGCTAGCAACATGCATGCAGTTGTTGCTGGCAGAGTCCTCAGGAGTGCAAGGACGTGTGGCCGAGATGGTGGCAGGGCTAGTCCGCAGGCTGCACGACGCGGAGGACGTGGGAGCGTGGCCGGCCGAGAGACGCGGACATGTTAGTTGCTGATCGTGCGACACAAGCTAGGCTGGTGCTAATGTGTGGGTTCATCTATTTAAAGCATGTACCTTGCTATTTAATTGATAACGAGAGGAGTAAGAAGTAAATGGCACTAAGTTATGTGCGGTGCCAAAACTAGTGTGTCTCTGTGATCTTCTTCCTTGAGTTCCATGCGAAGTGATAGTTGTGTCCACTGTGTTCGTGTGAGTGATTATCGATCCTGACAACATACCGCGCTTAACGTAGCATCATGGATGTTTATTTGCCAGAAAAAGGATGCAGTTTCTTTACATAGCCCTAGGACCACAACAGCAGAGAAATGAAGGCCCCTAGTGGACTAATGGTTCAAAACTACATATTTCACCCGGTATCATGCATCAGCGTTGTTGCTGGAAGATGAAAACTTCCTATTTTCTATTAGTAGTGCTCAGAGCACAGCACGAAGTATCTACACACAGGAGGATGGCAAAGAACAGGCTCAAATAGGTGTGAATAAAGGGCTAGACCAGTTGACACAGTGTCAGGAGCCTGATTTCTTCTTCATGCTCCTCCATTTGACCCTCAAGTCACTTGGGAGGCGTGTCTTGTGAAACACATCTCTGCCGTATTCTAGTATCTGAACCCACGGAATTGGCCCGTTGTCCTTCGGAGTGAATTTGATTGTCATTGCTTCCTGAATCACAGCAGTGAAATAGTGTTAGTACACAAGCGCGGACACAGTTACATACACATTACTAGCTAGGGAAATCCCAGCTCAGCAGAAGATGGTGCAATATTTCAGCATTAGTAATGGAATTTAACAGCCGAGGTATGCTTACCCTCAAAGCTGCCTCTTCTTCATCCGTCCAACAGAGCTTTGAGCGCCTTCCAGTTGGTGCAACAGGATTAGAGCTGCAAGGCAGACATGCTCAGTTTTTGGAATCACAAAAACACAAACTATTAAATGGCACATTTTCAAATAAGGAATTTTTCACAACAAATGGATCATCCGAATACGAATCTATAACAAACACTGGCATTCTAGAAGACACACGCGTCAAAATTTCCATTTCTGCTTCCTTATTTATGTGTGCAGCTTATTTTAATACAGGCATTGTCACATAACAGAGCAATACCATCTGTTCATATGCAAAACTTCATAACAATAGGAAAATGCCATTATCTATGTAAGAATTGTATGCAATTAAGTACAGTCACTATCCTCAATATAACTTCATTACTACTAACATTAATTATCCTTATCGAGAAACTTAGACTACTAAGTAGAAAAGATTTGAAAATCATGACATGGGTCTCCTTTTTTACTTTCTTTAGAGTTTTCTATATGCACAATTTCTCGATGACCATGAGTTTGCAAAAACTCATCTCAAAGCTATTCGGCACCATGCTATCAATGATATTGCACTAAGAATTTAAAATAACGAATCTAAAAATAGAATTTAAATAATGGAAACTGTTTGTGGAAGAGCAGTGGTAGTCCGAAGGATCCATCCCACCAATATCCATGGTACAGCTTTATATATCGCAAGTCTAAATCAGGGGGTTATATTTCGTTTGATTCTAAATTAACCACACAGTTCACAGTCATGTTTGATTATTCCAAAGAATACGATTAGGGAAGATGTGCTTATGAAGTTCCTTTCTAACACTTACTAACGCTTGGGTGGATACGCGTAGTTTCTTTTCCTTGATGGTGAAGGCATGTGTTGATCCTGGCGCCCAAATGTTTTTTTAGAATTGCTTGATACCGCTGTCTCCTTTTCTTGAAATCTTGCTTTGCGGTGTCTCATATTTCGCCAAGGGGGTGATGATCGCCTGCCAGAGCCATTTGAAGATGTAGCTTCTATTTCATCAGATTCTTCAGACTGGTGACAATTTGTAAGACCATTGTCTTTGTCAGCCTCAACATTCTGATTTGCATCAGGACTGCATCTATTTTGAGATGAATGTCTCATTTCATGAGATGAATTTCCATTACCAGCTTCTTCACAAGCTTCTGCATTTTCCACTGATAGCTCACGCTCTGCGACCTGAACTTGTTTTCTGTTATTTTGGAGTACACGACGTTTATTCATAGGTGCAACAACAGAATTCTGACCAAAAGATGCCTTTTCAGTTACTACATCTTCAGGACAAGCACCACTTGTAGCATTTGTTTTCTGCTTCTTACTCTGCCGACCAGGCTCTTCATCCTTATGAGAAAGGTCATCTGCTTCAGACTGATGGTTATCTTTTCTTTTAGATGTATTACACCCATTCAATTGATCCTCACCCTTGGCAGCTCTTTGCTGCACACCAGTAGGATGCTCATTGTGTTGCTTGACCAATTGCTTTGTGCCAAGGAAAGCAGATAGGTTCTTCCTAGCTTGAGAATATGTTTTCTTTGCTTTTTGATATGCTTCAGTGGCTTTTGTATAGAAGCATACGGGGCAATAGAACTGGCCAGAGTCATCAAATGCCACAGATGAACCAAAACAGCTCTCATGAGCGGCTAACAAGCAGCTGCTACATTTCAACAACTGGCCATCTTTACCACATTTTACACACAAATCTTGTTCCGTCAAGCCCTCAATCAAATCATTGGCATCTTGATCCTGAGTACAGAACAGCGTATTGTCAGTCATTGACAGAAGACCAGCAGCTGCAAAGCCACTGAAACTATCATCTAAGGAGTGCACATGTGGTGTTTTGGCCACATTATTCCCCACAATTTTCTTGTTTGAAGCTTGCTTAGCACTTTTTTCATTCCCATCCCGAGGAGAGTTTGTAACAGATCTACCGCGACAAGGTTTCTGAATGTCAGTCGTGTTCTTTCCAGTATTCTTCTCAGATAAATAATTGGCTTCTGAAGTTTTATTATGTAAAGCCACATTGCAGCAACGAGACTCTAGAACTGTCTGCCCACCAGAGACTGCATCCTTTTTCAAGATATTGCCATCATCATATATATCCTGTCTAACTGTGTCGGCACAAGTGTCATATAGACGAGATTTATCACCATTCTTCTGTTCAAGCATTTTAGCATGCTCTTCAGTATTCTCTGAAGGATGATTGGTTTCAGATTTATCTCCTTGAGTAGCCCCATTGCAGCTTACAGAAGGTAAAACACCAGCAGTTCGCAGAGTGAGTTCCTCATGACCGGAATCCTTTTCCACTGGCTGAATCCTGACACTTCCATCTTCCAGATCTTGACTTACTTTCTCACCACTGTCATGCTGTGGTGAATTTTGATGAGTTTTGCTGCTGTGTGGTTCTGCAATCACGGTTGTATCCTCTGCAGTAATAAACTCAGGAAAGTGGTGTGTTTCAGATGTATTTGTCGGTAAAGCATCACTGCTTCTGTCAACATCTGGAGCAGCTGTAGCTTGCATGGTCGGTCCTTCATGGACAGGATCCTTTGATGATTGAATGCTGGTGTCCCCATCATCATGTGGTCTCTCTGCATCATTATAGTGAGGTGGATCTGGATATTTGTCTCCGCATGATTGTGGTTGAACCGTGGTAGTATGATCCACCATATCCTGCTTTGACATGGGTTCAGTATTGCTTCCCAGCAAAGATGCATTGCAGCTAGCTGGAGCAGACTCAGCTGCAACTGACATGTTTCTATCTACATTAGTTGGACTCTTTCCTGGGGACCTGACACTGACACCAACATCACCAATAGTATGTTCATGAGGGTGATCGTAAGACCTATTGTCTGATGTACATGGTTGGTGAAAATGAGGAGTTGACTCCATTGGACCATTCTGCACATTTCTTGTGTCAGTTTGGTTAACAAAATTCTCTTGCTGAAGCTGAGGACTATCTGTAGGGCACCCAAGGTTCTCTGTATTCGCATGATCATGGCTGATATTGTACAAGGATTGGTCATTGTCATGTTTGTTGTTGTCATTCTTCTCAACCGGGGACGGTGGGATCATATAGTTGATCTCTGGGTTCACTTCTCTGAGCTGAACATAAAACAAGCTGGTTAACAATATCTGAAGAGGAGTCATTTTTCTATTTTAAATTTTGAAAATAGCTTTTTAACATACCAACTCCAAAGAAGTTTCTGGTAACGCCAATTTCTTGATACATATAAACTTCTGGATATCTTGACTAAATGGCGGAAGCATATCCTTCTCCAAGCTTCCTGAGCTACCAACCTGCACATTTTACATTCATGTAAAGCAAACCTCAAAATCATCTGGGCATTGGGAAGGGCTTGATGATAACCAAATTGCAGCATGTCTTAGCTTCGAAAAAATTAAAAGGAAATTTGGTCTATGCCACTGGTGTTCTCGGGTTTTTGGATTTTGCCACTGCATTTTGCCTTATCGGTTTTGTCCCATCGGAATCGCAAACTTCTTTTGAAAATGACACTAGTGACTCAACTTTTCTCAAAATGCTAGAATTGCCCTTACCACTCCCCCTTCCCTCTCGTGTTCTCCCCATTGTTGGAATATATTTCCACATATACTCTTGCCTTGTATAGAGATATGTATCTCCGGATACATCTCCTGTTTTGTCTATACCTTATATAGCCATAGCTGTCCATATTTAGGGATCGCATGCTATAGATAGCTGCACTGTTTGTACTATATATTGGGCGTTGCCTTCTCAATGAGATATCATCTAATTTCTCCCAAAATCCTCTTCTCTCATGGTATCAGAGCTCTAGGCTTGCAGCGACTCCCAGCGCCATCCCCTGCCATCGCGCCCTCCCCTGCTTGCTGCTCCTCCCCGCGCCGTCGCGCCCTCCCCTTCCCTGCGACGCCACCTCCCCTGCCGTCGCGCCCTCCCCTGCTTGCAGCTCCTCACCGCGACGCGCCCTCCCCTCCCCGCGCGGCCGCCATGTCCTCTACTCCTCCCATCAACACCATGCCTGGCGCCCTCCCTGTTGCCCTCCCTGTTGACGCCAGTGTTCAGAACGGCGCCGCCCCACCCAGCCCTGCCTCTCCGGTTCAAACTGCTTCCGCCCTCTCCACTGTCAACGTGAAGACTCACATTCCCTTCACCTTACAGCTTAACCCCCCCAACTACTCCCGCTGGCGCGAGCTCTTCGAGATTCTCGTCGGAAAATTTGGTGCTACTGCTCATCTTCTCCAAGATGCACCATCTGTTGCTGACCCCTCTTGGGAGATGACTAATTTCGCCGTCAAATCCCTCCTCTACGCCTCCGTGTCCGAAGAGATCCTCAGCACTATCCTGCAGCGTGGCGCCTCCGCTCGTATCATTTGGGCAAATGTGGAGGCTCTCTTCCATGACAACCGCACCTCGCGGGCTCTGGCTTTGGAAGCCGAGTTCCGCAACCTGGCGCAAGGCGACCTCTCTGTCATGGCTTACTCCCAGCGCCTGAAGACCCTCGCTGATTCTCTTGCCGACATTGGCCATCCCGTCAGCGACTCAACTCTCGTCCTCACCCTCCTGCGTGGGCTCAGCGAGACCTTCCGACACATCGCCTCCTTCGTCAAGTTGCAGGACCCGCTACCCTCCTTCCTAAAGGTGCGCTCCCTGCTCCTTCTCGAGGAGGCTGAGCTCAAGCCGGTCCAGCCGTCCGGCGCTGCTGTCTTCTTCTCCAACAACGCCACCAGCAACAACTCCGGTCGCCCCACCAGCAGCAACTCCTCCCGGCCTTCCTACGGGAATGGCAAGGGCAAGGGGAAGCACAAGGGACGCAGCTCTGGCAATGGCAGCCAGAGCAGCAATGGTGGACAAGGAGGTCATGGCGGCCAGGGCAGCCGCCCTACTCCCGCTCCGTTCGGGGGACGCCCTCTGTACAACCCTTGGACGGGCACGTTCCAGATGTGGCCCTCTTCCACCTCTGCACCAGGGATCCTCGGGCCTCGACCACAGGCGTTCCTTGCACCTTCCTTCGTTCCGCCGGGCATGGCACCTCCCCACGCGTTCACTCCAGGGAACCCTCCTCCTTCTACACCAACGATAGGGAGTTCCTCCACTCCCAACTGGGATCAGGCCTCCCTCATCCAGGCTTTGAACGCCATGACACTGCAGCAGCCCGACTCTTCTTCCTGGTACATGGACTCGGGTGCCTCCCGTCACCTCACGTCCGACTCTGGTAATCTCTCCACTATTCACTCCCCTCCCTCGTCCACCACCAGTGTTGTCGTCGGCAACGGCTCCCCCCTTTCCGTTATTGCCTCCGGAAACCAGCACCTACCCACCACCACCCGTCCCCTCCACCTTTCCAATGTCCTCGTGTCCCCCAACATTATTGCCAACCTCATTTCCGTCCGCCAATTTACTCGCGATAATAACTGCTCCATTGAGTTTGACCCGTTTGGTTTTTCTGTAAAGGATCTGCATACCAAGGCGGTGATTCGGAGGTGCAATAGCCGCGGGGACCTCTACCCTCTCCATCTTCTACCCAAGCCTCACGTCTTCGCCGTCACCACCTCTGACAAGACCTTGTGGCATCGCCGGTTGGGGCACCCCGGCGACCAGATCATTCCCCACCTACATAAAGCTGCTGCCATTCCTTTTAATAAAGCTACCCCTCATGTGTGTCATGCTTGCCAGTTGGGCAAACACGTTCGTTTACCGTTTCAACCATCTGTTTCTCATACTTCCACACCTTTTGAATTAATACATTGCGATTTGTGGACATCGCCCGTTCCTAGTCTCTCAAGCTTTAAGTATTACCTTGTCTGTCTCGATGACTACACACATTTTTTATGGACATTTCCTCTCCGCCTTAAGTCGCACACCTTCTCCACCTTACGCCATTTTTCCACTTACATCTCCACCCATTTTTTCACCAAAATACAAAACATTCAGTGTGATAATGGTCGTGAATTCGACAATGCTACAGCTCGCTCTTTCTTCCTCGAGCACGGCATCCACCTCCGCCTCTCGTCCATACACATCCCAGCAGAATGGCAAGACTGAACGCATCATCCGTTCCGTCAATAACATTATTCGCACACTTCTCTTCCAAGCTTCCATGCCTCCACCCTATTGGGCCGAAGCTCTCGCCACGGCTACCTACCTCCTCAACCGACAGCCCACCAAACTTCTCCAGTTTAGCACCCCGTTCCAAGCTTTATACCACCGCCCACCCACCTACGATCATCTCCGAGTTTTCGGTTGTCGTTGTTATCCCAACCTTTCTGCCACAACCGCCCACAAACTAGCCCCTAGATCCACCGAATGCGTCTTTCTCGGCTATCCCGATCACCACAAGGGGTATCGGTGTCTCGACCTCGCTACCAACCGCATCCTCACCTCTCGTCATGTCATTTTTGATGAAAACACATTCCCGTTCACCGACCGACCTCCCACCCTCTGCACACCTTCCAATTACCTGTTTTTGGATGCAGATGTAGACGACACACCAGGAGTGCTCCTTCCCACCGCAGTGGTCCCTCAGGCTGAGGAGGCACCTCAGCCGTCCACCCTGGACGGTGGCCTCCACCTGGCGCCCTTCGCTGCTCCTTCGCCTCCAGACAATGGGAGCTCCGTGCCCTCTACCAGCAGCGCCACTTCATCTGCCCATGGCGGTGCAGCTCCTTCTGGTCATGAGGGCGGCGTCACCTCCCTGGATCCCCGGCCCTTTCCCACTCCTCCTGTGACACAGGTCTACGGACGGCGCTCGCAGCCACCGCCCAGCGCCCCCGCGCCGCCCCCGACTTCTTCACATCTCATGACCACACGCAGCAAAGACGGTACACTACCACCGCGCCTGTACCAGCTACACGTGCCTTCTTCCGGACCTCTTTCACCCGAGCCGAAGACGTACCGCGGTGCTCTCAACGATTCTAACTGGCGGGCGGCCATGATCGACGAGTACACCGCGCTTTTGAGCAACAACACCTGGGATCTTGTGCCGCCTCCTCCACGCGCCAACATCGTCACTGGCAAGTGGATTTTCAAGCACAAGTTCCACTCCGACGGCTCCCTTGCTCGGTACAAGGCTCGCTGGGTTCTTCGCGGCTTCTCCCAGCAGCCTGGTGTCGACTACGACGAGACCTTCAGTCCGGTGGTCAAGCCAGCCACCATCCGGACAGTCCTCTCCATCGCCGTTGTCAACACCTGGCCCATCCATCAACTCGACGTCAAGAATGCCTTCCTCAATGGCATCCTTTCTGAGACGGTCTACGCTCAGCAGCCCTCTGGTTTCATCGACCCGGATCGCCCTCAGCATGACTGCCGTCTTAACAAATCCCTTTATGGCCTCAAGCAGGCACCTCGGGCTTGGTTCAGTCGCTTCCACACTTTCATCACCGCCACTGGGTTCTTCAACTCCAAGTCCGACTCGTCTTTGTTCATCTACGACCGCGGCTCGGACATCGCCTACTTGCTGCTGTACGTCGACGACATCATCCTCACCGCCTCCTCCACAGGCCTGCTTCAACGCTTCATCGACCTACTCAAGCAAGAGTTCGCCATGAGCGACCTCGGCGCCCTGCACCACTTCCTCGGGATTGCCGTCTCCCGCTCCGAGCACGGCCTCCATCTCTCGCAGGGCAAGTACGCTGCCGAGATCCTCCAGCGCGCCGGAATGTCCGACTGTCACGCCTGCACCACCCCCCTCGAGGTGCGTCCGAAGCTTTCGGCAGATGGAGGGCCGGTCGTTGCCAATCCCACCCTTTACCGCAGCCTCGCTGGCGCACTCCAGTACCTCACCTTCACCAGACCGGACATCACTCACGCCGTTCAGCAGGCGTGCCTTCACATGCATGACCCCCGCGAACAACATTTTCAGCTGATTAAGCGGATTCTTCGCTATGTCAAGGGCACCCTTCACTACGGCCTTCAGATATCCCGCGGCGAGTCCCATGATCTCACCGTCTACACAGATGCTGACTGGGCCGGCTGCCCCGACACCCGGCGCTCCACCTCCGGGTACTGCGTCTTCCTCGGTCCCAACCTCCTCGCCTGGTCCTCCAAGCGGCAACACACTGTCTCCCGTTCGAGTGCCGAGGCCGAGTACCGTGGGGTCGCTATCGGCGTAGCTAAGGCCTGCTGGATTCGCCAACTACTTCTGGAACTTCACCAGCCCCTTCGTCACGCCACCATCGTCTACTGCGATAACGTCAGCGCCGTGTACCTCTCCACCAACCCCGTCCAGCATCAACGCACGAAGCATGTGGAGATCGACCTTCACTTCGTCCGAGAGCGTGTTGCTCTCGGGCATGTTCGTGTTCTCCACGTTCCCACGTCCCACCAGTATGCCGATATCTTCACCAAAGGGCTTCCGACGGTGGTCTTCCAAGAGTTTCGTGCCAATCTCAACGTCCGACCTACTCCCGGCTGAGATTGCGGGGGGGTGTTGGAATATATTTCCACATATACTCTTGCCTTGTATAGAGATATGTATCTCCGGATACATCTCCTGTTTTGTCTATACCTTATATAGCCATAGCTGTCCATATTTAGGGATCGCATGCTATAGATAGCTGCACTGTTTGTACTATATATTGGGCGTTGCCCTCTCAATGAGATATCATCTAATTTCTCCCAAAATCCTCTTCTCTCACCCATGACCCATCTCTACATTTCCCTCTCCTTTCTAGGTGTTTACTGAAATGCTAGTACAAGAAATGAGTAGAATGGCAATTGGATATAGAATTTTGTGAATTATAAAGAGCATAAAGCCCCATTTGGGACATATTATGGGAATGTAGATTCTGGATTCTGGGAGAATAGGGTGGGTGATAGCTTTTGATTTTGTGTACAAATTCTGCTTCTGATTGTGGGACAAACTAGAGAATCGGGTGGGTGATAGCTTCTGATTTTGTGTACAAATTCTGCTTCTAATAAGCTTCTCCCACAATCAAAAGTAGAATTTGTACACAAAATCAGAAACTATCACCCACCCGATTCTCCCAGAATCCAGAATCTGCATTCCCATAATCTCCCAAAGGGGGCCTAAGGTCATTTCAGCTTGGTCGAAAGGCTTTGACCTTGTTAGAGTGGCATTTTCCAAAGAAGTTTGCAGTTTTGATGGCAGAAAACCAATAAGGTAAAAAGAAATGGTAAAATCCGTAAGCCTGAAAACATCAGTGGCACAGATCAAATTTTATCAAAAAATAAGCAAACTAAAATGCATGAAGATTGTTTCACCAAGCGATAAGCCAAGCTTAATCACAAGGAAACACGAAAGCCACGAGGCCCATGCATAATTATGTGATGCAAAACATCTAACATGGCATCCCTGGCCCCTACACAAATTAAAGCATTTAAAACATATCACCGGTAAGGTGATGCAGTCATGATCTTTGGGAACATCATAAACATACAACATACTAGCATGACTGTTGCTAAGGTACCAATCTGTTGGCAAGACTAAATACAAAATTGCCAAGGGAAATATCCTGTTTCCTATCACAAGAATACATGAGCTCAAATAATGCCATGGTTTAACCTATCAATATAGCACAACTAGGACACTGGATCAGCGACCAACTCATTGGGTAGAGGCAGATTTAAGCAGAAGTTCTCCACAGAGGACATAATAGATTAAAAGGTTACATACTTTTGCTTTAATGCTCACAAGAGCCCACTATTATTTGCTTGGTATTATCTGCTTGAATACCAAAAATGAGTTGCCTGTTAGAATGTTCCCATCAATTTTGAGCCCTTGATAAATACATACTATTATACATGAAAATATGCAAAATCATCCTCTTGTTATGTTCACTGCTATCTTCACTATAGTCACAGTTATTTAATTCAATCAAAGAAAACATAACACCAGAACCAATGAAAGAAATACAAAAAAAAAATAAACAACAAGAACCGTCCATGGGATCAATTGTTCTATAGTGGAGTTTGCCATCTACTCACCTCCAACTTTTAACTGCAATGGTCACTCTGTGGCCATCAAGCCCTAATGAAACTAATATTTTGCATTGTTAAGGGCGTATTTAAAATTATGATTTCGGATCAAGTTTGTTTTGTAATACTGCGTTGGACAATCTGGGCCACAATTTAATTTAATTAGCACAACACTGATGAGCAAATGTAGAAATGGTCTCTTCCATACTATGTCTGCTGCCTTTTATGCTTTGCTAACAGAAACATGAATGTGTTTGCGCTTGACACACAAAGGATCATAAAGCATTTACATTGACACATAATCAGAAAGTGTATCCTTATGAAACTGTGTGGACAAGGTAATCCTTTAATGAAATCATGATTCGCAGCATTGCAAACGTTCAATATCTCACAGTAGGATTGCTCTAGAATCAATAATAAAATTTCCAAATTTCTTACTTTATTAAAGGTAATCTTTGAATCAGTTATCTGAAAATGCACTTCTAGTCAATGCTGGAAATGGAAATTCCAGTCTCTAACATGGAGTGCACATTGTATAAACTTCTCCCAATTTGCTTTCCTTCGTTTTCTTTCAACCCATTGTGATAGTGGCATCGCATAGCAAGAGGGGCTTGCAG
Organism: Rhipidocladum racemiflorum; assembly: GCA_036346355.1. Lineage (NCBI taxonomy): Eukaryota > Viridiplantae > Streptophyta > Magnoliopsida > Poales > Poaceae > Rhipidocladum > Rhipidocladum racemiflorum. The sequence continues at coordinate 26,979,404 of CM070572.1, forward strand.
TTGGATACCCTATCCATATTTCAAGAACACGGATAGAATTTTCATCTATCCATTCATTCAACCCCCAAAACCCACACTTCCTAGTTTAAGCGCATCCCCTTGCTGCCTCACCGCCCTACACCAACACAAATCCAACCGACACAGAAACCAGACGGCTATCGATGACTATCTACACTAATGTCCCAGAAATGTTTCCAAAGACGCGGCACACTTATCCACCTGAACAAAATTGCAAGCATTCCACTAAAAAAAATACTATTTGAATGACAAAAGGGAAATCAGAAATCAGAACCACCGGAATGTACATGGTTGCATACGCACTACATACCTGTCCAATGAGCTCAATCAGCAAGTCCTCGCAAGAGCGGGAGGCGTCAACCCTAAGCATCCCCGCCGTCGCCGCCGCCTCCTCCAGCGCCGCCGCGGCCTCGCCCTCGGCGGCCACGGAAACGACCTCCTGCAGGCACCGGAGGGCCACCCGCTCCCGTGTGGACTCCGGTGCCCCTGTGAGGGACTCCGGCGAGATGCCCACCAGCGCTGCGGTGCACCAATAACCCTAGATGAGAGAATGAAGGAGTCCGGGCGAACGGATGCGTAAATGGCCCAGTTAGGGTCTTGCGCTTACCCTTGATGACGGAGAAGTCGAGGATCTCGTCGCCGGCGAGGGCGTCGGCGACCCAGTGGGCGGCGAAGCGGGAGGCGGAGGCGGAGGGGGGCGGCATTGCGAGGGCCGGAGAAGCTCGAGGGGGCAACCTGCAAAAATGCTCGCGACGGAGACGTTTGTTTTAATTTTTTGGGGTCCGTGCCAGAGAAGATTCAGTGATGGCTGACCGATCATCCATCGCGGATCTTAAAGAACCTCCTGATTTTACAAAAATACGAATTACTGCATCTTTTAGTTTCTATTTTATAAAACTATATATTTTAGAATTAATCGTTTTTATAACGAGTCCAATATTATAGATCCACATGGTAGTCTCACGTACCCCTATTTCCTGTTTCACTTGCGCGTGAGGCTACCGTGAGACTATGATACATGTTAAAAAAAATGTTAATTATAAAATCCGTAGTTTTGTGAAATATAAACTAAAATCTATAGTTGTATAATTTGTAAAAGAAAAACGTAATTTTGTGAAATTTACTCTTTTAAGTAACATGATCATTCCGAATACTTGTCGTCGTGGCTTTCAAATTTTATTCCTAAATATATATTATTTTACAGTTTTGAGATATTTTTTTATTTTTTTTCTTCTATACCCCTATATTAACTATTTTAATGTCATTTACTACCCGATATTAGAGTAAAAACATGATTTAAAGATATAATCAAAATATAATATAATAATCTATAAATATATCTTGGTAGAAATGTAAGAACCTGGAATAACATCCAGAGTTGGATTTTATGTATTCATACCTATTAAACCGAGCGCTTGATTTGTATTCCATTGAACCTTTTCGCTCTACGTAACAAGCTTAACAAAACGAGACCGATATAGAAATATATATATTTTGGGGCATATTCACAAAATTATTTTTCAGCCAGCAACTCTGAGTCCGCTGCTAACAACTTTAGTTTGTGCTCTTTTCGGCGGGTTTATATTAGTTGCTAGCAAATCTAGATAGCAATTCTAGATGTCCACTGCTAGCAAGTAATCTCTCCGGTTAAGTTTTAGATATTGCTACAGTCAAACTCTCAAAACGTTGACTATTAATATCTTTTAAAATATTTAAATTAGATATACGTGTAGATTTGTCTCGAAAAGTACTTTTATAATATTACAATGTTATTGGGTTCTATAAATATATTATAATATAAATTAGTGGTTAAAACTGTATTTTGGAGACCATATCGATGTCGAAAACGACAACTATTTATAATCGAAGAGAGTAATATGTAGGGTGATGACAACTATAACTAACAAGTAACATATAGAGCTAGCAACTAATGTAGCAAGTAATATGTAAATCTAGCAATTAATGTAAAGCTAACTCTAATAGTTGATCATATAAAATCATTGATAATTATGATTAAATATTAGAGATGCTAGTAAGTAATATATAGAGCTATTAACAATTAATGTAAGAGGGGTGTTTTTATGATTTTCCACCCAATACAAGGTGCATAAATTTTTAAGCAAACGAACGGGTAAGTAATATTATCTACCCTTTATTTATGATTTAATATTCACGCAATTTAATTTTAAAATAAAGTATAGAAGCGTCTCTCTACATGTAACAATCTCTACATGTAACAAGTAATATTTAAATATGACAGCAACTAATGTAGCAAGTAATATATAGAGCTGTGTCACGTATGAGCTGTAATTAGATGTTGTTACATTTAAATTGTAATCCGATACTGGGAGGATGGGCTGTGTGGGCCGGGTTTTGGCGAACTGAGCCCATGAGCGAGTTTTGAACGCTTGGTTGGAAACCTAGCCGAAAGGCGTCATTCATGAAAATACAGAGACACAATCGATTCCCCATTCTTCTCATTCTGAGTTCTTCCGTTACTCTAAATCCCCTTTCATTCTCCTCTCGCCAGAAATGATCGTGTAAACTCGGTCTGGAGCTGTAGAATCACGGAAGAAGGTTGGGGAACCTGGTTGGTCTTTGATCAGCCGGTGCTTCCTGTAAAATTCCTGAATCCGGTTGGCTCGACTTGGTGATCGATTACGCTGGCGCCAAGGAAGAAAACAAATCCATTCGAGGAGAAGATGGCAAAGCCGATGGAAACGGTGGAAGCTCAAGGTGACGCGAATACGGCGATGCTCAAGGCCTTGTGCGATCAGTTCAAAGGATTGCAAGATTCGTTGGGAGAGATCAAGGACAATCGGCCGCTTTCGGAGGCCAGTGGAAGCGCTGGAAACAAAGATGGCGTCTCGGATCGCAAGGACCTCCGATGGCAGCAGCACCCCCTTTCACCTATGCGGGGTCGACATCAGCAGGTTTGGGCGATCCCTTCGGTGGAGTTGATGGACGCAGAGAAGATGTGAGTTACAAGGGAATCTTGGGAGTTCCTTCTCGTACCATGGTTATGGGAGCTCCAGCCATGCCTAATCAAGCCCTTCAGGCGTTTGAGGAAAGGCGTCCAGAGATCAGAGGTGCAGGTAATATTTCTAACCGAGGGGGGCATAACCCTATGCCGAAAATGGAGTTTCCAAGCTTTGATGGGGAGAATCCCAGATTGTGGCAAGAAAGATGTGAGACGTATTTTGAAGTATTTGGTGTGCATGATGGTCTGAAGACACGCTTTGCTGCTCTGAACTTTATTGGTTCGGCGGCGTTGTGGCTGCAAAAGATGGAGGCCAGAGGAATGATTGAAGATTGGAATGTGTTCTGCCAGTTGGTCAATGACAAATTTACTCGAGATAAGTATCAAAGTTATCGCAGGCAGATGAGGATATTGAAGCAGGAAGGAACGGTATCGGAGTACACTGACAAATTTGAACAGCTCCGATATCATCTCTGGTTATATAATCCAACGTTGGATGAAACCTTTTTTGTGCATGAATATTTGGATGGGTTACAGAGCAATATTCGCTCAGCTATTTGGTTGCACCGACCCACCGATGTGGATACTGCTAGCGCCTTAGCGCTCATGCAAGAAGAAGAGCAGGACCGGTGGCAGAAACGTCAACCTGGGAAAACAGAGTTCCAACGTAGCTTCAGTAAATGGGGATCGTCTTCAGAGAAGATGAAAGTAAAGGAGCGGGCAGAAGAGGCTAGAAAAATAGAACCACAAAAAAGACAGGAGGCGGGGAAACAGGAGAATAAGTTGTTGGCTCTCAGAGATTATCGACGAACTAATGGGCTGTGTTTTAAATGTGGAGAGAAGTGGAGTAGAACAAGTCATACATTCCCAGAGAAGGTATCATTGTATGTTATTGAAGAATTGCTTGAAGCCTTACAAACTGATGGAAAAGGTGAAGATAGCAGTAGTGATTCAGAAGAAGAACCTGAAGGAGCGATAATGGCTGTTTCAGCAACTCCTCACATCCAATCCAAAAAGAGCCATACCTTGCGGTTATCTGGAATGATAGGCAAGAAAGAGATACTCCTGTTGGTGGATTCAGGGGCAGTGAGTTCTTTCATAAATGAACAATTGGTGCACCAACTCGAACTTCCAGTCCAAACAATTGAGGAAGTCCGATATCTGGTGGCGGATGGAGGATCCATTAGCTGCAATCAAATGGTGAAAGCGTTGGAGTGGTTCATTCAGGGCCATACATTCACTCACGAAGTCAAAATTGTTCCCTTGGGAAGTTATGATGTTATACTGGGAGCAGACTGGCTAGAGAATCACAGTCCCATGTGGATTGACTGGCATATGAAACTTCTAAAATTCCAGCACAAAGGACGCACAATTACACTACATGGAATGAGAGACACCACGGTCAAATGCCATCGGATTGGAGCTAGCAAACTCAAAGGGTTGATCAAACGCCAATCCATATCACATTGTGTCACAATACATCCCACTCCCTCAACACCGGAATTACTCACTGTAGCGGATCCGGCAATTGATCATATTCCAACAGAAGTGCAAGCTGTGTTACAGGAATACTCTTCGGTATTCCGGGAGCCTCAGGGGTTGCCACCAGCGAGACCAAATGATCATGCCATTCCATTAATGTCGGGGGCACAACCAGTTAAGATGCGTCCATATCGTCATAGCCCACAGCAGAAAGATGAGATTGAACGGCAAGTAAGAGAAATGCTGAATTCGGGGATTATTCGTCGAAGCAATAGCCCTTTTGCCTCCCCAGTGCTGTTAGTAAAGAAGAAAGATGGGACTTGGCGGCTCTGCATTGATTATCGACAGCTCAATACTATTACCGTGAAGAACAAGCACCCTTTGCCCATTGTAGATGAACTGTTGGATGAATTAGCCGGCGCCAGTTGGTTCACTAAGCTCGATCTCCGCTCCGGGTATCATCAGATAAGGGTAGCGGTCGGTGATGAGTATAAGGCGGCGTTTAAAACTCATCAAGGGCGATATGACTTTTTGGTGATGCCCTTTGGTTTAACAAATGCCCCCGCAACATTCCAGGGAATCATGAACCAAGTGTTTGAGCAATATTTGCGGCAAGGAGTACTTGTTTTCATGGATGATATTTTGGTTTACTCGGCTACACTGCAGGACCATCTGGAATTATTGCGAAAGGTTCTACACATACTCAGCCAAAATGAATTAGTGGTCAAGCTATCCAAATGTTCCTTTGCTCAGCAACAACTTGAGTACTTAGGACATGTTATTGGAGTACATGGAGTCTCCACAGACAAATCCAAAATCCACACTGTGGTTGATTGGCCGTCTCCCCAAAACTTGAAGCAGCTCCGAGGATTTCTGGGTCTTACGGGGTATTACCGCAAGTTCATCCGACACTACGGCCTCATTAGCCGGCCACTTACTGATTTGTTGAAGAAGGGTAAGCTATTTTCTTGGCATCCTGATGCTCAGCATGCTTTTGTCACCTTGAAGCGGGCATTGGTACAGGCACCGGTACTAGCCTTACCGGATTTCTCAAAGACATTTGTCATTGAAACTGATGCATGCAATCAAGGTTTTGGAGCGGTACTCATGCAAGACAACCATCCAATTGCCTTCCTCAGCAAAGGATTATGTGCAAAAATCGTGCTCATTCCACTTATGAAAATGAATGTCTAGCTATTCTCATGGTCGTGGAGAAATGGCGCTCAGATTTGCAAAGACGGCAAGTTTGTGATTCGAACAGATCACAAGAGTCTTTTACATTTGGTTGATCAGAGACTCAGCACCACCATACAGCATAAGGCATTTGTCAAACTGATGGGGTTGGACTATTCAATTCAGTACAAAAAGGGCACTTCAAATGCGGCCACAGATGCATTATCGTGTCGCGATGCAGAATATCCTCTTCAGGCCATTTCTGCCAGTACACCATCTTGGATGGAAAATCTAATTGCTGGTTATGAGGATGATGTTGATACCAAAAAAGTGCTGGCTGAATTGAGTTTGCCGGGAGCTGAGCACAAACATTTTCAATTGCAGGGAGGTGTCCTTCGATATAAAGGCCGAATTTGGGTAGGTACTAATACTCGGCTCGTAACCATATTATGCAAAGATCGCACCACCGCGGGCATTGGAGGCCACTCGGGTATTCAAGCCACTGTCAACGCATTAAGAATCTGCTTGCTTGGCCCGGATGAAAAACAAAGATTCGCACCTTTGTGCAAAGTCGCGGTTTGTCAACAAGCCAAACTGAGCATATCAAGCTTCCGGATTGTTGCAGCCTCTGCGATTCCAACTCAGCGTGGGCGGTTGTGAGTATGGATTTCATTGAAGGACTTCTGTTTCTAACAAATTCAATACCATTTTGGTTGTTATTGACAAATTCACCAAGTATGGGCATTTTATTCCTTTGGCACATCCTTTTACGGCATTTCAAGTTGCTCAAGAATACCTCAGTCATGTATACAAATTGCATGGTATGCCTCGAGATCATCATCTCGAGGCCATCGATAGAATATTTACGAGCAAGCTATGGCAAGAGCTCTTCCGTTTGACTGACACCCAGTTGCATATGAGCTCGTCCTATCACCCGCAATCAGACGGCCAAACTGAACGTCTCAACCAGTGTCTGGAGGGATATCTTCGGTGTTCGGTACATTCCCGGCCATCTCAATGGGCGAAATGGCTGCCGCTTGCAGAGTTCTAGTACAATACCAATTATCACTCAGCTTTGGGAAGAACTCCGTTTGAAGTTTTATATGGCCATCCTCCTCGGCATTTTGGTATTTCTTCAATGGATGCTGTTACATTGCCTGATCTGGAGAGCTGGATACAGGAGAGGGAGTTACTGGTTAAGTTGCTTCAGCAGCAGCTCTCACGAGCACAACAAAGGATGAAATCGCAAGTCGACAAACGTCGTTCAGAGCGCCACTTTGAAGTAGGGGATTTTGTTTATTTAAAGTTGCAGCCATACATCCAAACATCGGTAGCGACTCGACACAATCAGAAGCTTGCATTCAAGTTTTATGGCCCCTACAAGATTATTCAGCGAGTTGGTGAAGTGGCATACAAGTTAGATTTACCCCCAACTAGCAGAATCCATCCAGTGGTGCATGTCTCCCAGCTTAAACGCCATATTGTACCAGAGGTTCAAGTTGATGCTGAGTTTGCCTTTATCAATGACGAGGCGCCATCTCCCTTACAGCCGGCAGCAGTTCTGGACAGGGCACTGATACTTCGTGGAGGTACTACCCATGCTCAAGAGCTGATCAAATGGAATTTCCTGCCAGAGCAACTGTCCACATGGGAGGCGGCTAAGGCGATGCGTTCTCAGTTTCCAATGGTAGCCGCTTGGGGACAAGCAGCTCCAAAGGGAGGGGAAATGTCACGTATGAGCTGTAATTAGATGCTGTTACATTTAAATTGTAATCCGATACTGGGAGGATGGACTGTGTGGGCCGGGTTTTGGCGAACTGAGCCCATGAGCGAGTTTTGAACGCTTGGTTGGAAACCTAGCCGAAAGGCGTCATTCATGAAAATACAGAGACACAATCGATTCCCTATTCTTCTCATTCTGAGTTCTTCCGTTACTCTAAATCCCCTTTCATTCTCCTCTCTATCTGGCGGATCGAGAGTAGGTCCGTTACAAGCTGCTAGTAACTAATATAGAGCTATGCATCGAACACTTAGTTTAAGAGACGAAATCATTCAATGAAAAACGATGCAACTGGTCCAATATCTCTCTCATTTTCTAAACCTATCAACCGCATCATGTGCACATCCAACCGAGTCGACTAGAAACGAAAAGGGTTCTATCTGTCGACTAGAAATAGAAGAGGGCGGATAGCAGTCGTGGTAGGACAAAAACGAAAGGCTCGGGTGGCTGCACGTGCACGCCTGCGCTATCACGCGTTAAGACAGACACGACCGAAAAACCTAGTGTTCAGGGCCGTCTGTGATATTCTTGAGGCCATATGCTAAATATAAAATTAGGCTATATATAATAAAAGTTAATTACTAAAAAAATTATTTTATGTTATAGCTAGGGTATAACTTTTTTTCTTACGGTATAAAGGAGTATGTGATACATCACACTAAAAAAACAAATTCTATATATAGCCTTTACTTGGAAAGCACCATTTTAATTTCTAGTATTATTTGAAACATAATTTTCAATTATCCTTGTAATTAGTCTTCTCCAAATAAAATCAATTTCAATGACTATCGTTAAGTCTTTCCTAGTTCATTATAGAACGCAAGTAGAACTTCAACTTCAATATTATATGAGCTCTTTTTTTTGCATGTGTATTAGTCATTGGGATTGTCAACCAAATTCTATATGCAACAATTTCATTACAGAAATAGTTTAGTTGTTTCAAAAACTTTAAAATATCAACAGGGCATATGGTTTTGCTTAAGAATGAATTTTACAATAAAAAATAAAAATGAAGAAAATAAAAAACTATTTATCTATTATTTCTTACTCTTACTCTAATACAAATATTAACAACTAGTAATAAAAAAATAAGTAAAAAAAATAGGCCCCTTAATTTTGGGAGGCCTATATACAACAGAGCCTGCTAGTACTCTACGATTATAAATGAAACATGTGGTTTATCGAAATTTAATCATCTTGTCTCCACTAAAATGAACCCAAGAACGATTTATATATAGAAACAGCGATCGTAGCTACATCTTTTTCTTCAATAATATTGCCCATATGAACATTGTTATTGATAAGCTAGGTCATGTTCCACTTAATAAAAACTCATGACATATAGAGCATCTAGTTTGTCTATGCCTGCGGTTTATCCATCGAGAGCAAAATCAATGCAACAAAATATCGGCATAGCAGAATCATTGACTGACACATATTTACATCATCATCAAAGAAAAGGCAGAAACGTGTATCCGAATCCCAAATTGCGTATTTAATTACATCATCTGAGAAGAAGAAAAAACGTAATCGTGTATCCGAATCCCAATTAAATTGCCGAACGGTACAAATAGTTGACTAGCTAACCCTATCACCACCATTGTTTTAATTAGACTTCAACTCCCAAGCTGAACAGATCAACTTCCTCTTGCTCGATCGATGGCATGTCGCTGTCTTTTTTCTTTTCTTTTCTTTTCTTCGGTGACCGATCGAGTTGGCGACGCCCCCAACAAGGCCCCGCCCGCTTGAGCCTCTCCAGAAGCTGACTGCCACCACGCGCGCGCATACGCACTCCCGTCTATACTACAAAATATACGTACACACATGGGTGATGCATGTACTACGTGCTACCTACGTTGCTTCACTCCCGTAGGCCGTAGCTGCGTGCTTCACGAGTTTCAGAGGTATACCGTTCCTACGATATACCGTAGGTTAGTTTTTCGATTAAAAAATTTAATAAGATTTGATTAGGCAGTGGCTCGTCAGTTTGAATTTGAAACTATTTACATGGTAGATAAAATAATTTTATGTTAAGTTATATTATTTAAAAAAAATAAACTCCATGATAACTCCTTTCGCCTCAGCCGCTTATATTTGTTCGCCCTAGCTAGCTCTCAGCCTCTCACCACGTCCCGCTAGCTCGATCGCTACATCTAACTGAGACTTCTCCGTTGTGCATGCATGCGCATGCCTAAGAGAGCTCGCTTGCTCTATTTGAACCTTTCATCTTCTCCACGAGAAACCAGCTGAGGCGCTCGCTTTCTCCTCTAATTTTAACCCTTCAATTCCTTCCTTCCGTCCAGCCTCCCAATCAGTCAGCTTCTTCTCATCTCTTTTTTCCGTATTCCGTTTTTTTTTCACGTGAATCGATCAGCTTCTTCTCGGCTCGACCGACGCCGATGCCTCCGGCGACGCCTCTTGCCGTCCACCAAGAGCCATGAACTGCGCCGAGAACAACACCGGCAGTAGCCTCCGCCTCCTCGTGCCAAAAGCCAGCGAGGACATGTCTCGCCTGCACCAAGCCTACGACCGCGGCTAGCTATAGCTACATAGACGCCAGCTACCCCTAGTACCAGTGCTTCTTGCAGTAGTACCGTTGCCCGCGCGTAGCAGTGTTAGTTCGTATAGTTTGCACTTTGCAATAGCGATGAAGGAAGGAGGTGAGAGGAAGAACATCCTGGCGAAGACGATCGAGAAGTGCCGGTCGCTGGGCCACCGGAGGAGGCCGGCCTCCTGGGGTGGCGTAGGCTGCCCTCCGTCGCCGCGGGCTGGCGCCGTCGACAGGGTGTCGTGGGGTGTGCCGGCAGGGTGCTTCGCGGTGCTGGTGGGGCCGGGGAAGGAGCGGTTCGCGGTGCGCGCCCGTTGCGCCAACCACCCGCTGTTCCGGGCGCTGCTGGACGAGGCCGAGACGGAGTACGGCTTCGCCGGCTGCGACGGCCCGCTCGAGCTGCCCTGCGCCGTCGACGACTTCATGGAGGTCATGTGGGAGATGGAGCAAGGGGACCCCACTGCGTCGCCCGGATGCGCCCGCTTCGCCGCAAGGGGCCAGCACCAGGCGTACCAGATGATGAGCCCGGCAAGGTTACTCATCGCCGGCCGGTCGTGATCGTGTCCGTCGTCTTCGTCGCCGCTCCGACGGTCTAAATCTGGTCGTCGACGGTTGTGGTCAAGAACCTTAATTGGTTTCGTGTTGTTATCTTTTTCTTTTTCTTGGGACGTAGATTAATATCCTGGGCGCATGCAGAAGTTTGTTCACTGCTTGCTTGCTTTGCTAGATTAGGGTGTTCATGTCAACGTTTGTTTCCTTCTATATTAGTCCGTTAATGGTCTAGTACTCTAGTAGATTGTGCATGTCTGATATCCTCGATCATATTCTCTCCATGTTAATTAGCGATGTATATGGTGCAGTGTTAACTATGAATAATGATGGCTTGACATCTTTCAGATATATGTTCGTGTATTCAATTGCTCTGCCTTTCATTTCCATGCATCACGAAACTAGAAAAAAGTGAATTAAATGTAACGGACCGCCTTTTCAGGTGGTACGTTTAGATACCTCAATAGCTACCTAGGAAGAATAGCCGTCAAGAACCAAGCACTCATTGCTAGATAAAAGATGAATCCAAATATTTTTATTGAATATAAGGCCTAACAGTCAAGTTTTTACGGAAAGAGGCGCAGCTGTGCCCAATTAGATTACATCCAAAACACCGTACAGACAGGTCTGAACAAAAGACTAAGATCTTAAACCAAACCAAATCGCCATCTACGAACTCCTAATAAACTCCAGCTTCTTGAATATCTGAAAGGGTCAGGGTTAAGCAAGGGTGAGTACACAATCGTACTCAACAAGTCGTAAGGGAAAATGTTGAATACTACATGCAAGGGATTACAATGGATTGGCAGAAGGTTTAAGTATTGTGAATGCAATTTTATTTGTAATGTTATGTTACATTTGAAATACAAACCATACATAATATTAAGGGGGGTTTTCCACAAGTTATCGCAACATACCAGCAATTCTCAAAATTTTCAAAGACTACTTGAGCTTGGTTACGGAAGCCACCCCCAATTCAAATTTAGCTTCATTGATCGGAAGCACGGCGTATTCGAATACCATTTAATAGACTCTGCAGAGCTGCTCAACTTTACCTACAATATATCCACGACTGTTAATGCCACGTATGAATCACATGCAACTTAAATGCATGCGACCCGGTCGGGACCATCACAACTTTTTGATTGAACATCACCATGGTAGCTCCTACCCAATAGGTCCTTGAACCCACTATTCTTGAGACCCTACATGGAAAGCAAAAACGTAAAGTGAAAACGGAAACGAAAATGGAAAATGAAAACAGAAAAACAGGCTGGATGAGATTGAAGGGCAATTTAGGCATTTCACGAATTTTGGGAGCTTCAAACGGCAGAGTGGAGGACATTTTTGGACTTAGTAGCTCGAAACGATCAAGATGGTGTATTTTGGGCTTTTGGGGGCCTTTCGGGAATTTCTGGATTTTCTAAGGATTTTTTTTGGGAATTTTGGATTATTTAAAAATCCAAAAAAAAAGAAAAGAAAATAAATAAAAAGAAAAAGGAAAAGGCTTATGGGACGTGCTGGCCAGCCCCAAGCCAGCCCACTGGCACGGTACGCATGTGGCGGCCTACTGGGGTGGCCCATGCGCGCGGGTAGGCCGCCCGATAGGCGGGCCCGGCTGATAGAGGGACAAGAGAGGGGGTGGGGGGGTGGCGAGTGAGCGGCTAGGGTTCGAGCGTTCGGCATGGGAGAAGAGTGAGCGACGGCGTGGGGCGGAGCGGCGGTGGCCGGCGCTGGGGGCGAAGGGGGAAAAGGGAGGGGTTCGGCGGAGGAGAGGAAGGGGTGCCGCTCGAGGCGGCGAGGGAAGAAAAGGGGGTTTAGGGTTAGGGCGGGGCATGGGGACGGTGGTGGTGGAGGCGCGCTTGAGCGCGGCGGCGGCGCACTGGGGAGAAGAAGGGGCCAGGACGGGGGAACTCACCGCATGAGGGAGAGGAGAGGGGCGAGAAAGGAGCTCAGGGGGCTTTATAGCGCGCAAGCAAGGGGGAGAGAGAGCTCGAGCGTGCGGGGTGAGAGACATCAATGCGACGGCCGAGTGGGCGAGCGGCGTTGTGAGGCGACGACGGGATGGGCAGCGGCGGGGGATGGGCGAAGCGACGTGGTGGCGCGGTGGACCGGGCGCGGCTCGGAACGGCGACCGGACGCCCAAGCAACCTAGGTAAAAAAAATCCAAACCGAACTTCAAATTCAAATTCAAAACCGAAATCATTTTCTGAATTTCTTTTGAAATTTTGGGGCATTTCATTTCTTACCCTTAATTTCTGGTGCCGTTGCGTCCGCAAGCAACAGTAACGAACCACTCGTGTGTAAAAAAACATTCATGAACAAGTCAAAGTCACGCTAAGTCTAATATAAAACCAACTTGATCCATGTCCAGACAGCCCACCCATCGTCGCAGCTGAGCTGAAGCCTCATCAGGCACAGGATTTCTGACCAGCCACTTGCAGGCCAACAGATGCTGAATTTGTAATGTAATCGCCAGCCAACACTCAATCATTGCCATTATAATGTTACAATATGTAAACATGACATAGGAGTTCCCTGCCCTTCCAATATGTCAGAAATATCGCCTCACTCACCTCTCGAAAACCGTCATCACGAACCGGGGAAGGACAAGTTTGACTAAGTTTCCATAAATGACAGAATAATGGCAGGGATCTAAGGGCTTACTACAGAAGAGGCCAAGCAATTACAATAAGTCCTGGGGCAAGCTGCGGCTGAGGTAAGATTGCACGCCGACTTGAACAAACCCAAGCCACACCAACCTGCCGTCTGCGTTTTCCTGTGTAAAAAATGATCACAAAACCACAAAACTATGACGTCCGAATGCTGGCACTCGACACGTGTATCGAGGCTCGCGTCACCAGGCCAGCGTTCCTGCAATCTTTAGCCCACACTGGACACCAACATTTATCGGCATTTGTCCACTTTTAAATATGTACATTTCGTTCTCATCATCACACAACCAGGGACCAGGGTTGCAGACTAGCATAGCAGTACCCTTACAAAGACACAATCTTTAGTACACCTTACCTTTAGGGTCTTAGACACCAATACAGGCAGCTCAAACCTGTCTTAACGTGGAAGCCAACCAAACATGCATGGCACACTTTCTACTGATAATTATGAAACGAGAGTTGCTTCTATGCTCTTCCTTCTAGTATAAGTTGCACAAATTTTGAAGCAAGCGAATAGGTAAGTAATCACCATCTACCCTTCATTCATGCTTTAATAGTTGTGCAACTTTTAAAAAGAAGAGCATAGAAGCACCTCTCGAATGAAACATTGAAACTTTAAGTACCTAAGTTACATTAGAGAGGTGCTTCTATGCTCTTCCTCCTAATACAAGTTGCACAAATCTTGAAGCAAACGAAGGGGTAAGTAATCCTCATCCACCCTTCATTCATGTTTTAATATTTGTGCAACTTTAAAAAGAAAGAGCATAGAAGCACCTCTCGTTACACTATTATATGGAAGCCATTTCTGTACATTCTTTGATGCTCTACTCTATGTAAGCTGTTGCTACAAGCCAGAGACTACTAAAGTTGTTAGCTGAGTTGGTGACGGGCATCGACCTGACTTTTGGAATCCATTGGGCACAATCTTGAAGCAGCTGGAACTTTTGATTGACTGCAACGTTTGAGAAAACCTGCATCTTGCTGAGGAAATATGGTGATTCTTCCTTGCACCGGAACGAGCCTCCAGTACAGGAGCACTGCTCGGATAAATGGGCCGCTTTCACTTGCCTGCAGCGGAGGCAGGCCAGATCCTGCAAGTGGTAGAGCCTCTCTCGCTGACGAACAACCTGTAGAAGTGCATCTTCCATCTGCTCACGGTGGTATGAGAACAACCGGACTACAAACGCACACACACCTCACACACACACCCCACCACACACGCGCGCCTACCTCCGGCTCCATGCGAGCACACGGGTCGAGCGGGGCTCGAACCCAGGTAGGCGGAGCGCACAACCGCGCCCCCAACTAACTGAGCTACACTCAGTTCTCGTACATCACAGCTCTAAAAACCAACTTCAAACAGCTTACTGCCAAGAGTTGCATGTTTAGTCTGACCCAGTAACCAGCCTAGAACCTACCAACTTTTAGAATTTCAAGAATCAGAATATGTCATGGCAAGGAACTCAGGTAGGGACTAGCCACATATATAGCAAAAATCCTGCCAGGTTTTGCAGTGAACAGCCCAAAAAACGTTTGGTCCTAATTTATTTTCTTCCTTTTTTCTGAAAATGTTATCATATTTTCAAGAATATTGTTAACTCACGTGCATCATTGCAAGCATAAAGATAAAATAGGTCAAAACCATCCATAAATTGGTTGAATTCGCTGTAAAACGATGATTAATAATGTCTTTCACAACAAATGGGTTTACCAAGACCCTAAAGTGATTTCGTTACCAGTGGTTATATCTCCATCTTACACCATGATGATATAAAGGTTAAACAGATGCTTTCTACAGTTCAGTTCGGAGGTACAATACCTGCAAATCACGTTTGTGGAGAGTGAATGAGGCACATGGGTCTTGGAATTGTGCTTCTGGAGCAAACTCATTTACACGAACCAACTTTAACAAGTTTTTCCTCATTCTCTGTCAAAGAGAAATTTTAGATGGTGAGAGGAATAATGCAACAACTATAAGTGTAAAAATCTAACCAAAATGGTCAAATAAAGAGTTATTCTGGTTATAACATATGAAAGAAAAGGAGTTGATTTTCATGTCATAACGCCCAGTGCAGCACAATCTGCTGTTTTGTAATAAAATATATGGAAGCCAACATAGGACAATGCTATGACTCCAGAGGTTTAACTGAAATAGTCAGCATACATGTAGATGCGAAAAGACAGCCATGCTGTTAGACTGCATTTCATTTGGTAACTAAACTGTAATACAGCAAATAGCATAGGGGACACTGACACCCTCAAGAACAGCACATAAATGTTTATTGAACTCTAATGCAGCATCTCCTTTATGTGTGTGAGGATCATGTTCTCTATTTGTAGGTTCAAATGATTCAGACTTGCCTTTTCCGAATACCCCTTTCCCAAACCGTTTGAACCGTCAACCATGTCCATTACGATAAATTATACAAAATAAAAGTCATATTACAAATATACATATGTTGTGGAACAAATAGCCAAAATTGCTCATATTACAAATATACATATAACCGTTCATGTGGAATAAGCATTTGACAACTCAAGGAAATGAAACGAAAAGAAAAAAAGAAAAAGAAGAGACAGAAGAGAAGCAGTTCTCTTAACAGTGGACGAAGAAGACCAGGTAAGCTATAACAGCACAACACACACCACCAAAAATTTAGAGCTTGTCCTCGAACTCAGATAGAGGGGTTATCTGTTCCTTGAGCCCCTTCCTCCTGCGGATCTCCATGACAAGGTTGGCAGCCTGTGTGCCGGGATCCAAAGGATCAGAAGACATCATGTCCCAGTGATCAAAGACAGACTGAGGGAAGGCCTGGCCAGAGGTTGCAGCCCTAAGTGTGCTCGAGAACCCGAAGGACTCGATAACAGGGAGGTAAGCCTTGATGTTGTACAGTGGGGTACCAAGCCTCTGCATCTCCTCGAACACATGCCCTCTCTTCTGGTTCAGAACGCCATAGATACCACCAAGTGCATTCTCGGGGGCCTGGATCTCCACCAGGTAGACAGGCTCCAGCAGCCTTGGCTTAGCTGTGAGCTGAGAAGCGTAAATGACCCTCCTGGCCGTTGGGATAACCTGACCACCACCCCTGTGGATAGCATCAGCGTGGAGAACAACGTCACAGACCTCAAAGCAAATGCCACGCATGTTCTCCTCGGCCAATGCACCTTCCTTTGATGCCCACTGGAACCCAGCCACGACAGAATCCTTGATTTCATTAAGGTACTGTACTCCCTTGCACATATCAACAACCATGTTCGGGCCGGTTGTCTCAGGTCCAAAGCACCAAATCTTCTTGGCGAGATCCTTGTCCCACCCAAACTCCTCGGACAGGATCTTGGAGCGCACCTTGGGATCATCGCGCGGGCCAATGCGACCATCATCAATGGCCTCGGCCAGTCCCTCCTCCATGGGGCGAGCTTCCATGTAAAGACGGTTGTGCTTGTTCGGGGACTTGCTCATAACGGTACGGCAGGACTTCTCAAGAACAGTCTCACGGAAGGAGACAACAGGAGGGGAAACGATAATTTCAGCACCACCCATGAAGTCTTCCTGCAGGTCCTTCAAGCAGATTTCGAGGTGAAGCTCCCCAGCTCCAGCAATAATATGCTCACCAGACTCTTCAATGGTACAGAGAACCATGGGATCAGACTTTGCCAGACGCTTCAAACCTTCGACAAGCTTGGGAAGATCCGAGGCAACCTTGCACTGAACAGCAACACGCACAACAGGGGACACAGAGAACTTCATTGCTCTG
This sequence comes from Rhipidocladum racemiflorum, assembly GCA_036346355.1. Classification (NCBI taxonomy): domain Eukaryota; kingdom Viridiplantae; phylum Streptophyta; class Magnoliopsida; order Poales; family Poaceae; genus Rhipidocladum; species Rhipidocladum racemiflorum. The sequence goes on from CM070572.1 coordinate 26,996,364, forward strand.
ATTGGGCAGGCATCAACCTCCTTCTCGTTTGTCAGGGTTGCATTCTTTGTGATGAACTGATCCAGACCAACCATAGCAACAGTGTTACCACAAGGAACATCCTCGACAGACTCTTGTTTCTTTCCCATCCAGATAACAGTACGCTGGACGCTCTTCACATACAGATCCTTCTTCTGGCCAGGGACATAGTTGGGACCCATGATACGGACCTTCATGCCAGTCGCGACCCTCCCTGAGAAGACACGACCAAAGGCAAAGAATCTGCCCTTGTCGGATGCTGGAATCATCTTAGAAACGTACAACATAAGAGGACCTTCCGGATCACAGTTTCTAATAGCAGTTGCATAAATATCATCAAGGGGTCCTTCGTACAAGTTCTCCACACGATATTTCTGTGCCTTCGACGGAGAGGGGAGGTGGAATATCATCATCTCCAGCAGAGCGTCGCTGGCTGGCAGCCAAGTTTGCATAACACGCTTCATGAGAGCCTTGCCCATTAGCTCCTTCTCATCAGTCTTCATGGTCACACCAAGCTTCTGCAACATTGGCCACAGCTTATCCTTCTGATCATTCATGCAGGTGTTGATGATTTGCTTGATTGGCTCATAGCAGAACTGAACAAAACCTCTCTTACAAGTAGCAGAGCCAGTGTTCTTGGTGGTCCATTTCTTCGTGGTTGGGTCGAAGAAGTTCTCACCCCAGAGCCTCTCCATCATCTTAGATTCATCAACTCCAAACTTGGAGGCGTACATCTTAGCAAAGCTGGAGAGGGTGAAAGCCCAACCGTGCAAACCAGCAGAGAAAGCAACAGTCCCCTTTTCCGGGTACACCTGGACATCACCAAGGAGCTTATCTTCGTATGTTGCCATAATCACATTGGCATTCTCAATGACACGGGAGAAAGTCTGATATGCTTCCTCGCCTTCAACTTGAAGCTCAAGGAAGCATCTGTCCATCTTGTTCACAGTAAGGACAGGCCTAATCCTCTCGCCAAGGGCTTGGCGGAGCACAGTTTCAGTTTGCACACAGACGCCCTCGATACAGTCAACAACCACCAGAGCACCATCGGTGATACGAAGAGCAGCCGTAACTTCCGAAGAAAAATCAACGTGCCCGGGTGAATCGATAAGGTTGATCAGGTACTCATTCCCAGATCTCTCACCCTTGTATGTCTTGAGTGATTCGTCGCTCATCTCGTAGAAAAGAGAGATACCGGTGGATTTGATTGTAATACCACGTTCTGCTTCATCTGCACGAGTATCAGTCATGCGAACATCGCCAGCAACTTCCTGGGCAATAATCCCAGCAGCTGCCACAAGGGAATCTGTAAGCGTAGATTTGCCTGCAAAGAGCCAGTAACACGTAAGAACAATGCAAAATTCTAATATTTAACTAAATACTCGGCATCAAATTTGCATAAAATTCTAATATTTAACTAAATTTGTTTCTATGCTTTCCCTCCTAATACAAATCGCACAAATCTTGAAGCAAACGAAGGAATAAGTAATCGACATCTACCCTTCATTCATGCTTTAATAGTTGTGTAATTTTTAAAAAGAAGAGCATAGAAGCACCTCTCTTAAAGATATTATAGCATAAAGCAGACATAACACAAACAGTATAATATCTTGAAAGAATCCAAAAACAGTTGTATTATGAATAAAAATTAAACCAATCCATACAGATAAATGATTATTAGAATAAACAACATAGACCGTAGGAACAAATTATAAACATCAAATAACGAGTTTCTACACATGTACGAAACATCAGCAGTATTAGATATCGAGAGGTGCTTCTATGCTCTTCCTCCTAATACAAGTTGCACAAATCTTGAAGCAAACGAAGGGGTAAGTAATCCTCATCTACCCTTCATTTATGCTTTAATATTTGTGCAACTTTAAAAAGGAAGAGCATAAAAGCACCTCTCATAGATATCACTATTCTGGCACATACCATGGTCCACATGAGCAATAACAGACATATTACGAATGTTATTCTTCTTGTCCATAATTCTGCGGAGCTCTTCTATTGTGAACTTCACCATCTTGACTGCTTGTGAATATCACACTACGAATATAAATTCCTGTTTTAACAGGGAAAAACAGTTAGAATCCAACAAAAAATACCAGTGTGAAGAACTCAAGCAGAAAATCCCGCAGCAAAAACTATCAGGACTCGGATTAAGTAATAACCACCGCAATTGCCAAATTAAAAAGAGACTCTTGAAATTATTGAACCACATTGAGTTTCAAACATGATATCAAATATTTCCGTTTGTTATTAAGGCCCTGTTCGGTAGAACTTCGGCTCCCAAATTCTCGTCCGAAGGAGCTAGAGCTCTATCAAACACTCTCGCAATGAGCAAACAAGAATCAGAATCAGGCGCACACACGGAGCTGATTTGTGCCTACAGTCTTGGAGCGGGATTCCACCTGCTCCCCGCAAGAATCCATTGCAAAGAATCCACCTAAAATTTTCATATTTGGTAAGTTTTAGATCCGGTGCTTCTGTACATTGCTGTAGGACCTGAGTACTCCAGTCTCCAAATGCTGTGCTTCTCAGAGCTCTCAGTTGACGATGTGCCAACTTATTTTGTTTGGATAGCTACGAGTACTCCTGTGGTAAATCAAACAATTAAGATTTCTGCTGTTCATACATCTTATTCCATACATGTCCAGATCAGTTTTGAGATTTGTAGTAGCTTGTGCATAATTGTGGTTCTTAATTTCTTATTTCTGAACTTTTGATATATTTATCATGCTTATGCAATAGTTAGAATTCCTGCATACATGGCTAAAATTTGGAATTTAATTTGATTTGCTAAAATAACTCAATTTCAATGATTTTCAGGTGTCACTGCCCTAGCTTTCTAGGACAGGTCAACAGACGGCTAACACAACCTACTTATTTCAGAGAATGGGAGTGGGGTTAGAGATGGCTGAGCCCGCTGTTTCTTCCATGGTCGGAAGGATAAGCAGCCTTGCTGTATAGGAGACTTTATTCTTGTGTAATGTCCCTAATGAGGTTGCTTTCCTTAAAGATGAGTTGACATCACTGCAGTGCTTCCTCCGAGATACTGATGATTAATGGAGGGAATGAAAGCATAGCAAATTGGGTTCGCCGGATAAGAGATGTCACATATGAAGCTGAAAACATCATCTAATATATCATGATGAGACTTCTATGTAATTTTTGAACTTTATTACCATGCTAATTACTCGGATGTTCAATATATTGCATGATTCTGGTTTTTATTTTCTCGTATCTCGCAAATCAAGTTACAAATACAAGTTAGGTATTACAGACAAGGGCAAACTAGACAATTCCTCTATAATCCCCTCTTTTAAGAATCTGAAGCCAACTAGCTAGCCGAACACTTTCAGAAAAGATCAGAATCAGAAGGAGACAGAGCAGAATTAGGAAGGCGCTAGAGCCCCTACCGAACAGGCCCTAACAACATATATACTCCTACCACCTGAGCCGGTACAGGGCAAATATATAATACGGAGATTTAAGCTTGTTAAAACTAATAAATAACGACTATTAAGCTCAGGCTTCGGTAAGTAATTATGGCAGTCAACCAAGAGAAAAGGCACATTTTTAAATTAAAAATAACAATTTTAAGAGCATTTGACAATATATGCTTCTATGCATCTCTTTTTAAAGCTAAGCTACATAAATATTAAAGCATGAACAAGGGTAAATAGTGATTATTTACCCCTTCCTTTACTTCAAAATTTGTTGTGTACTTGCAAGAAAAGGATCGATTGTGACCTCGAACTAGAAATGCTTAGTAAGTATCTTCACTGAATAGCCTACTATATATGCAAGTCTGACCATTCTAGTGAATCGCATGACCTGAAGCGGAGTACTCGAAACTAGATAATGAACACAACACCAGTCTTAATATTTGTGTAACTTTAAACAATAGATATACGCAAACAAATAAGAAAAAGAAAGCATTTCTATCAGACGGATCGAATCATATCCGTTTGTTACGCCCTAATAACCAAAAAAAAAACAGAAAAACTAAAAAACGGTATACCGTTGCAACGGTATACCTCTGAAACTCATGAAACTTGTGATTTTTTGCACTGAAACTCATGAAAATTAGCACTAAAAACTGATAAAACATGAAACTGATGAAACTAAACACTGAAACTCATGAAACCAGCACTGAAACTGATAAGTTTCATAAGTTTCATGGTTATACCGTTGCAACGGTATACCGTTCCCTAGTCACTCTCAAAAAAAAAATGATTGATTAACAGATAAAGATGAGAGAACAAAAGTGATCAACACAGCAAAGGCATCAAATAGTTCGGGTTTACCGGATTTATATCGATCGCATCTGCACGAAAATGGACGGGAAGAACGAAGGAACCGCAGGTAGGAATCTACTAGACGCTTAGCACAAGAAATTGTACCCAAACTAGCTCGAAGCCTGACACAGAACTCCAAATTTGACCCACCGAAAAGCCAGCCACTTAAACCCTTGCGATTCAAACCAATGAACAACACCTCACGCTACGAAACGGAACTAGAACGCCCCGAGCTCGACCAGAACTACCAATCAGCCAGCAAACAAGTACGGGAGCATCGGCGTGGGTACACGAGGGACGAACCCTATCAAAGCGAGGACGAGAGGGGGGCTCACCTTGGGCTGAGGTTTCAGTGGCCTCCCGATCCGAGGAATGGAATGAGTCAACGAGAGGAGGCGCCGTCGCAGACTCGCAGGAGAGGAGCACTAAAAGTAAAATCCCTACCAACTCCTCCGCGTACGTGATGGAGCAGTCGTGGGTCGGTCGTTGCTCCTGGCCTGGGCTGTTTGTTACTCCGCCATGACGAAGAGACCATCTGTTTCTTTCTTCTGCAGCAGCAGCACTAGCTTACAGCTAGGCCTGTCCACAGAATTTTTCTGTGCTCGGGCAGGGCTAAGGTCCCAGGATTTCGGCGCGCAGGCCTGGCCCAAAGGACATTAAAACAAAAAAAAAACATACTCCTAGTGTTGTTGAATACATGTTACTCTAGCTTCAATTTTGTTTCTAAATACATGTTGATATATAATTTCGATGTGAATTTTTATCATTTTCTCCTTCTGTACCATTATATTTAGCTATTTTCAATATCATTTACTAATATGGACTACAATAAGATACACCATCTTAAAAAATATAGTGAACAAGGGTAATACAGTCTTTCTGTAGATGTGCCTCTTTCGAAGTGCAAAAATCAACAATAAAATCTATGCAGAATAGAGGGAGTAATAGTTTATTCGGAAAAGAAATCAAAATAATAATTTATTTAAAATGCTGTTTCACTATGAAAAATGGGATTTTCGGGGTTAGGACTAGGCCATTTATGTGTCCTTACCAACGCATAGTCATTCAGCTAGTCTCTACTATAAAGTGAAAGTTTCTTCCCACGTCACATTAATTGCCCTCTTAATTGCCCTACGCAAGAAACGAAGCGTTGCTTTAATTAGCCAGCTTTTGCAAGAAACGAAGCGTTAAAGATAGATGTTTGATCTTATGAAATAGTATTTTTTTATTTTTTAATCTTTATTTTTCGTTATCAATTTTGTTTTTTGTAGCAACGCACGGGCACATAACTAGTATTATAAAATTGTCTGTCTACTTCAGACAGCTTATATATCTTTTTTTTTTTTTTTTGCTTTTTTAGCCTCATTGCCAATGTTTTTTCATATATATATATATATATATATATATATATATATATATATATATATATATATATATATATAGCCCTCTCCGAAATCATTTACATATTTAGCCCCCATAAATCACATCCTGCGTTCCGGAAGCTCAGCAGGTCAACTGTCGCACCACCTCAATGGGAACCCATAAGCCAAGGGGGCTCGGTACCTGGTTGCCGTTCCTACTAAGCCTTCAGGGCTCAGCAGCTTTCTACTGAACTCCCCTTGCTCAACATATTCCTGTCGAGCAGCTCCCTGGCGTAGCAAGTGACTCGTGTCGTCTATCGTGCCTTCTCGCTCGCAAGGGGACTATTTTTGCAAATTCAAACATAAAAGAGGTTAAATTTGTCAAAAACGAACTCTGGGCTAGAAAAACAACCACTTCTATATATACATCGTAGTAACCAGCTGACAGACGAATAAGCAACATATCCAAGGCCTAGTAAATCGTAATGGTCTTGTTACAAGAATACCCGGCCAGTATCCCCATGCTTTGTTTTTTTTTTTTTTTTGAACGAGCCATCATGGTAAATCACTAAATTATCTTCTTTGTAATCTCGTCCATCGACAGCATTTCACCCTGATTATTCCCTACGTGATTTGCGAGCGTACCGCCCGTTATAATTATACGCTGCATCTTCAGCGTTGCTTCTCTCCGTCTTGAATCTTGAATCTTCAGGGCCCGGGCGCCGGAGAGACGACGGGTACAGCCGTCTGGCTCCGGTGGCCTCCAGCATCCTCTGGCCGAGCGGCCGGCTCCCCTTGCTGGCGTCGTACAGCGTGTAGGACATCCAGTTCATGACATCGGGGGCAAGGCAAGCAATCAGCTGCAGCGGTCGGTACATCGAAGGCCATGTTACGTACCAATCGCCCTTCCGGATGCCGTCCAGGGCTATCTCGCAGAACGTCTCCACACGGCCCACCGGAAAAACCCCAATCTGCACCTGCAATTTCAACATCTCTTAACTGCTCGACCTCGCCGGTCTGAGCGTAGGACATCATTACAATGCCGAATCCGGCTTTCGTTGCGACTTACATATCTCTGGCCTCCTCGTCGACGGCGACCTCGCCGCCTCTCTGCATCGCTTTGCCCTGCGTTATCTCGGACTCGACGAACCCGGGAGTGAGTATGGTGACTCCTACGTCCCAGCCAAACTCGGCCCTCAGTGTTTCGTAGAACCTGAGCTGCGCCGCTTTGCTTGCCTGCCGCAAGTACAGATAAAGAAATCATCGGAGACGAGAGAGAGAGAGAGAGATTTTTTTTTTTTTTTGATCGTTTGTGATGTTAGATTATGTTTCTCTGCTCACGTTATAGAAGCTCATTCGTGACGTAGCCGCCGTTCCCGCTGCAGAGGAGCACACGATGAGCTTTCCTTTGCTGGCCTTGAGGTGCGGCAGGGCATAGTAGGTTGGATAGACAGAGCCCCAGAAATTCACATCCTGGAATGTTCAGAAGATCGCCTAATGTTACTGCTTCAATCGCTGTAACTTTTTTTTTCCCCTGAGATGAAAATCGATCTCGATTTGTTAGCGGCTTAATCGTACCATCATTTTGGTGAACACGGTTATGTTGGTGACTTCATCGAAGAAGCAGGAGGACCAGATCCCGGCATTGGCAACCAGATGATTCACTGCAGCACATGCATAGTAATATACGCATGCATGAGCAAGACAACACCATCGTTAGCACGCGCGTACCACGCCCAATAACCCACACACACCATGCAACGCACGTAGAGGGCACGGGAGGGAGGGATCAGTGACTACTGCAGTACGTTTGCCGAAGTGCGCGACGGTTTCCTCGACGGCGCGCCTCGACTGGTCGGCGTCGGAGACGTCGGCGGGGAGGACGAGGACGTCCGGCGCGCCGCGTTCTCGAGCGGCCGCGGCGACGCCCTCCAGCGCATGCTTCCTCCGCGCCACCAGCGCGAGGCGTGCCCCTTGCTTCGCGTACTGGTAGGCAAGTTCCTGTGCAATTGTTGCCTGAGTTAGCGAATTTGATTGTATTCATGTAAGATTATATCTACCGCGGCACATGGTACGTTGAAAACTGGACCGTTTATAGAGCACTGTCTAGTGTCTACAACAGGTAAACCTAAGTGCCACAAAAAATATATATCGAATTTACAAAACGAAACTGGAATTTGTGGTCAGGATTTCATAAATATCATCCGGATGTTCTTTTCGTTTCTTTTTCTTTCGAATTTGTGAAAATAGCTCTTCTGATGTGCTCAAAAGGCACGGTAGATAATATGTGTCCTCTACCACACTAAGGAAGCTCAAAAGTTGCGTGGCAGGGTAGTGCGGTAGCATCTGCCGAACTGTGGCAGTGCAGCAGGAATCTATCTTGCCGAGCACGTCGAGCTCGGTAGCTTCTTTTGACCTTCGGGAGCTCAAGCGACGTAGGCCTAGCCGCCTGCTACGATCGGCTAGCCTACCACACACTCAGGGTCCTCCCTAGCTACCTCACCATGACAGATGACACGTGTTACTTGACGGGTCTCTGTAATCCGATAGGGGAGCCAAAATTGAAATTGTCCTCGCGCGAGGGCTAGTTTTGCAAAAAAGATGACAAAGGTCCGAAAAAAAATAAAAAAATCCAAGATTTTGAGGATTCGTCTCGAGAGAAACTATTAATATAGGCCCTGTTTGGCAGAGCTCCAGATCCCAGCTCCACCTCGGAGCTGAAACTTGTAGGTTGAAATAAAGTGACTTAAATTTATAATTTTATTCTAAAATATAAACAAAATGATCCACCTAAACACTCTTAATATCTGACGCCTTCATTCAAATCTGGTGGAGCTAGGAATACCTAGCTCCACCAACTCCACGAATCTGGTGGAGCTGGAGCTGTGCCAAACACCCCCATATGATTATTTATCTTATTTATCAAATAGTGCTTTTATAAATTTTAAAGCACCTCCTTTTGATTTTGATTTTGCTTTTTTAGCTACGAACGAACAAAGTTGTGAAAAAAAAAGTCAATATTTAACTTTGAAGACTCTACGAAGTTAAAACAGCACCTTATAAAAAAATCAAAAGAGAGATTAGTACTTAATTATCCAATCGTATTTGTATACATGAGATGCATGGGATACTGAGTACGTACCTCGCCGATGTCGGAGGAGGCGCCGGTGATGAGCACGACCTTCCCTCTCAGGTCCTCCTTCCTGAACGTCCTCACGAACGCCCATATGAACAGCTTCACAGGTACAGACAGAGGGATGTATATCAGGACGACCAGCGCGGCGCAGACATGCATCAGCACGCTATGCAACAGGAGGTAAAGATCCATCTCGATCCGGATCTGTAGAGAAAGGGAGGGAGAAAGAGCTATTAGGAGAGAGAGAGAATGAGTTTCAGGAACGTGTGATGCATATTAATTAACACCCTTATACAACAGATTGGAGGCCAGCATGGGCCTCCGCGTCACCCCTACGTCAATTTGCAAAAGATTTTTCTTTTTTCTTTAAATTAAGAATCGTTCCCTGTAAATTACAAAGAGATCCTTCGTGATTTTTTTATGAGGGTAAGAAAAACGTTTCTAAATCGTGTTTAGGTCCCTGGTTCGTTAACTTACGGGAACCCCCGCTAAACACAAATATCGAACGAGTCATTTTCTAATTTTTTTGGGAGAGCGATCAGGTCCAAAAATGTAACAAACTGGTCCCGATCCCTTACGTCCAGGTCCTTTCTCCATTTTTCTCGAAAAAAATATTTTCGTTAACAGAAATATGTGTACAGCTCTATCTCTAGACTTTTTTTTCCAACTCGATCTCTAATCTTTATACTTTTTCCCCAACTCGTTCTCTAATATTTTTCGAAACATGTATAATTACTCGGTGAACACATAAGAGTGTAAAACTTGACAAAAGAAGGTTCGCATCTTTAATAATTTCCGGAGCATGGTCCTTTCTCCATTTTTCCGGGAAAAAAATTTTCGCCAACAGAAATTTGTATGCAGCTTTATCTCTAAACTTTTTTCCCCAACTCGATCTATAATCTCTAGACCTTTTTCCCCAACTCGATCTCTAATATTTTTCTAAGCATGTGTTATTACTTGGTAAACGTATAGAGTGTTAAACTCAACAAAACAAGGTTGATCAGGTAATAATAGAGTGTTAACCAAATTCGCCAAAAGAAATATCGTTAAAAGAAATATGTGTACAACTCTATCTCTCTATATTTTTGGTAACTCGATTTCTAATATTTTTCTGAATAAGAAATATGTGTATACAATGTATTAAAGTTGTTAGGTTTGAGAACCTTAGAGAGTGTCCAAGTGCCACCGTAAAAAAAATCCTATGAAGATTTGGAAATTACGTTCTTGTTCATTTTTTTCGTCCCGGCCCATTTTTCCAACCAAAAAAAGTGAAAAGATTCTACGAATTTTTTTTTAAAAAAAACCCGACTTGTTTCATTTTCCCAAAAAAAAAAACACTCTGAGCAGTGCTTCTATGCTTTCCCTCCTAATACAAGTTGCACAAAACTTGAAGCAAGCGAAGAGATAAGTAATCACCATCTACCCTTCATTAATGCTTTAATAGTTGTGCAACTTTTAAAAAGAAGAGCATAGAAGCACATCTCATTCTCAAAACATTTTTATTCAAAAAAACTGCTCCGAAAGACCCTCCAAAAATTTAGAAAATACATCTCGTTTCATTTTTCCTTCGACAAAAATGTAAATTCGTTTTTCGTTCACACGCGCGGTTACGCCGTGTTTATCTTAGTATATATATATATAAACGGCCGGAGCAGCTGGCAGCCTGTTTGTCGAGTACTCCTGCTAGGTTGGAAGAAAAGCAGGCTAGCCTAGTGGCGATCCACGGAAGTGATGAAATTTGGACTAGTTCAGATCGACGACAAGCTAGGTCGGCATGTAAGTTAACCCCGGCCGGCAAAACCGCGTCATAAGCCTGCCAGTCTAATGACACAACCAGAGAGAAAAAAAAAAAACAGAAAAACTAAAGAATGGTATACAATTCCACTAAAAACCGATGCCACAGTTCTCTATTGTATGATCCTCTCATAGAACTCCCACTCTTGTATAAATCAAACCGTTCTCATTCACCAATTCATCAATTTTATCCTTATACAACAGCACCTCATCTCCTCCTTCTCCCTCACACACCACCGTGAGTAAATGATCAACATCTCACACTATAACACACATCAACATGACATACAGTTCATAAACTACACTACAGACGGTTTTGTGAACCGTCTATATCAAACTATCAACGATGACTATAAGTCATCACAAACGGTTCCAATTTGGAATCGTCATATTTTTTCATTTCTTTTAATTTTGATTTATTGGCTAGCTATGTTCACTAGTAGAATCAAAAGAATGAATAAGCAGATTGGTTTGATGAATGTAAATGATCTGAAAACCATTCATCAAAATACATGCATGGCCAATCAGAAACACACTCCACCCTCTGGAATTGAGGCCTGAACTCCCAACGCATGCATTGGTACTAAATTATGCGCATTTAGTATTAGGAGTTATGGAGCCAAATCAAATCTTAGCATGCAAGACACTTCAAGATTTTAGTTTGTACAACCATTTAAACTCTGCCCTAAGCATAGACTTAAGTATATCGCAGGTAAATGAAAATCACTAACAGATTCTAGCTAAGCGCGATGTCATAAATAATATAGGTACACTTTCTGTTCTTCTAAGCACAACAATTCTAGCCACATCAAGGGAGCATGCATAATCATGCACACCTGCATTTCCAGAGCACGGGAGGACAATCTTTTGAATCACATACACATTAGTTACCAGGAATTTAAACATTGAATAAGCAGACTGCTGGTCAGTATCTCAAATTCACTCTTATTTATTAACATAAATGTCCATCACAACCATTTTAGCCACAGAAGGCTTAATCTAAAATAGAATCGACAGCATCACTAGTGAAAAAAAAAAAAGATCATGGCAACACTTAGCTTATTTAGTTGTAGCAATAGCAGCGGCCATAGGGTCTTTGTGGGGATGCGGCCGTGTAGGAGTTGTACCACTCTAGCTCATTCTCGGTTTAAGCACACACATTTACAATTTCATACATGACACTAATTACCATAGAAATCTACTGCATCACCATGAACATAAATGCTATAGAGCATAATCATTAGCAGTATCGGAGAAGGAAATAGGCATCTCTTTGTTAATCAAGACACAAATACTCTACGATTGTAGTTCCATACAACCATTAATCTGTCTTGAAAATGAACACATCAACACACAACTTCAGACCACACATATTGAACTATATACACACCTTAATCTCAAGAAAACAAGAACTCCAAGTGCCTTCAAGAAAGGAAAAGAAAACAGAAAAAAAGTCTAATAGGTACTCCCGTATAAAACCGTTTGAGTACGAGCGACGTCACTTTCTAATATAAGTTGTATGGATCGTAAAGCACATGGAGAGATAAAAAGCAAGTATAATAACAAAGCCTACTACTTACTCAATCTCTCATCTATGTCATCTAAAGTAAACAATAAAAACAGCATGTACAATAACCATATTTAAAAATTGTCTCTATATGTTATGCAATAACCATCTATTCTCTTTTGTACATAACTAATATATCTTGTTTCTCGTGCCATGTTGGCTCTTGCACGATAGCCGACTCCCTCCTCTTTACGATAAAGCTGATGTGTGCAGGCTAAAAATAAATTGAAGTGACTTTATTGTACATGTCCTAGGTAGTTACAATCTACCCTTCATTAATGCTTTAATATGCCACGTGTCATTATTCCATTATCCGTTACTCTATTCACCTCGTAATCTTTGCGTGTCACCGGCCAAAAGGGTTTTTGGTCCATTGACTGCACAAAAGGCGTTCCTGAAACAATGATACTCCTAGCTGCTGCTACGTAGTAGTAGTACGTAGTTCGTCCCGGCTCCTGTCAAGTGGCCATCTCATCAACTAGCTAGGCTCACCAAGATTTGCCAATCTGAAGCTCTGGACCTCTCATATTAGCAACAAGGCCGTTGATGGCCACGTGCCATCTAGGCACGGGCACATGGCCCCCAAAATTATTAGGCCCCTAAACCAGAGTTCAAGGTCATTAGCAACACTCGCAGTCTAATCCACCTTGATTAGTTTGTTTGTTCGCATAGTATTTGAAAATGATAGCACTTGAAAAACACAAGAAAGACTCAATAGGTTGTCAATGATAGCACTTGAAAATGATGTTTTCGAGAAGATTAAGGTCCTGTTTGGCGTAGCCCAGGATCCTACCACCTAGAGTTGAAACTTGTAGACTAAAATAAAGTAACTTAAGTTTATAATTTTATTCTAAATTGTAAACAAGATGATCCACCTAAACACTCTTAATATACCCATACCTACTCCACGAATCTAGTGAAGCTAGTAGCAATACCTAGCTCCACCAACTCCATGAATTTGATGGAGTGATTTCTACCTAACACCCCTAATTATGAAGATATAATTGAAGATTTTATTTGAAGAAATACTAGACGGATGATACTTTTTAGTAGAACATGAGATCAGTACTATATTGACTCTTTTAGCATTGATATTTGATATGTTCCTAAATTTTGTAAAAAAAAACACATATTAAAGTTATATAATTGTTTGAAAGTGTGCCTTATTTATAGTACACATGAATTTTTCAAATTTTAGAGCCTCAATTTGTATTTCGCTCCGGGGCCCCAAATTTCTGGAGACGGCCCTGATTAGCAATGCCAATGCCGCCGGCTCTACCCATCCCATCTGACCTGATTGATTTCCCAATCAATCGATCGCTGCTTGCCATGGGCTAGTTTCTCCCGTCTGGCTGGGCCAAGAACCCTAGGAATCTTTGATTGCTTCCTTGGTTCTTTCCATGCACACGCAGGTCATGATTCTGGCACACTGGAGCATTCACTCTCCCAGCTCTTCGATCGGTATTCAGTACGTACCGCTGCACTCGCAGCCATTTTCATTATCTAAATAGTGGCCCTCTTTTATCTTAAGCAGAGTGATTAATTATGACTACGAGCACGACGACCTCAGCTAGCTAAGGTGACATGTCAGTAGGTACTGTTTGACTGTTGGTTAGCTCAGCGGCGATCCCTGGGCAACTAAAGCTGAACGGTTGTTGGCTGACTTTGCTACGCCAACCGCAGTGTTTTCTGTTGCTGTTTGGACCACGAACGTACGTGCATGCACATCGATCATCTTTTTCATCAAGTGATAGGCAATGTGATTCTTCTTCTTTTTTTCTCAATTTAGATTCATGTGGGTCGATGACCTTTATCTGGGGGCTAGCTGTGCGTGTTGAGTTAGATGGTGTTGTTCTTACGAAGGAAATGTAGGAAAAGAGTGACGACAAGCCAGTGAGGACTGAGGATACTAGCTAGCCCAAAGTCCCGAGCTGGACCAACTGTTTTGGGTTGATTTTTTTAAGAGATTTTTCAAGTGTTTTTACTGTTCTCAAGCTGGGTTTTCCATCCCTGAGTCAAGTCTCGCCCCTGATGGGATGTATACTGCATATATAGAATTATGTCCTATGAAAGTTGATTTCCTTGTAATTTCAGAACAACGAAATAAATGTTAGTATAAATGTAGCAGAACAATAATAGAGTTTCCACTAACCGACGACAAATCCTCCAATTTGTCGGGCCAAAATCGCTCTCTACCTGCACGGCTGCACCGTGGCCAATGTACATGTACAGTATCTATCGCAAGCTCACATGACTTTTAGGACCAGCTAATGCTACAGTTAGGGATGAAAACGGAGCGGATTCGGTCGGATAGTGACATTTCCATATCCGCTCATATTTTTTTCACCCGGATGCGGATACGGATACGGATAGTTTAAAAACGGATCGGATATTGAATCGATATCGGATAATAAAAAAACGGATAGTAATCGGAGTCGGATCGAAAACGAAAATGAAACCGAATATTTAGTCGGATAATATGTAAACATCAAAACACAAGTTTCAACACAGAATCTCCTTGCTGTAACCTGGCAAACGGCATGCCATAAGCGAGCAACAAGTCATTGTACACCGCTATAATTTCAATGGACAAGCGGATAAGTAATAGCGAGCACAAGTCATTCATGGATTAATGGACAAAATTAAAATCGTTCAAGAACCTACGCCATAAATAACTTCCATACATTCTAATCACTAGTCGGTTCATGTACAAATACACCACCATATGTCAACAAATTCCAAATCTAGCCAAGTCCTACACATCACAACAAAAATGAGGCCAAATCCAACACATATTCCTACAAAATTTCATTTGATTTACACATGATCAAAAGAAGGAGAGAGGGCAAGAGGAGGAAAGTTTGACCTTACCTTCGCCGAATCCAGGCCGGCGAAGTGTCTGAAGTAGGTCGGCAGCGTAAGGAACAAGGTGGCGGCCCGTGAAGCGAGTCGGACGACTAGCGGTAGCGTGTCGGTAGGTGGGCGATCTGTGAGCGGTAGTAGAGCGTTGCGTCAGTGGTAGGGAGCGGGGAGGTTTGGAGGCGCGCGATGGGGCGCTGATGGCGGATCTCGGAGATCTGGCGATGGGGGGCGGTGGCGGTGAGCCAGGAGGGTTGGAGCCTGGAGGCGCGCTAGGGATTTAGCGTCCCGGCAATTTGAGAGTCGCGTACTCGCTGGTCGACCACCGATGTCCACACTCCACGATCACGCGTGCGATTTGAGGAGGCAAAGCTACGTTGGAGACTTGAGTCTTGGACCGCTTGGCGCTTGGACCTTTGGGGTGGGCCTGCGCTCCAGGCACTCAACATCCAACCGCCACGACCGGCACCTGCTCGACCTCTGAGTATCACAGGATATCCCAGATCCTCAGGATATCCGTATCCGCTCAGATCCGTCGGATATCTCTCCCCATATCCGCCTCCGTATCCGTCGCCTGCGGTCGGATAATTATCCGTATCCGTATCCGTATCCGTCGGATGTCAGATTCTTTTGCCATTTTCCTAAAAACGGATATCGGATACGGATACGGTCCGGATATTATCCGCTCCGTTTTCACCCCTAGCTACAGTTTGGACGTCTATTTTTTTCTGCAATATTTTTTTCTACGTATGCAATATTTTTTTTCCTACGCATGCAACAATTTCATTCGACAAACAGTAAATGTTTCAAAAACGAAAAAAATATTTCAAACGTTGAAAAAAATATTGCATATACGTTAAAAAAAAATGTTGCGCGGGCGTCTAAAATTTTTAGAAAAATCAGATGTACGGCTGCTAGTACTACCCATAAATAAAACGTGTATATAAACAAATGACGGGTACATTACATGTATTGTTTGGATACATCACGTAAAACCATTGTGGATCGAAGAAGCAGCAGGGTAAAATTTGTCATTGCCGCACTCCGTCCCAGGCTTACTGTCAGGCCGGTGATGGTCTGGTATGGATCATCTACGTACATCTGCGTTTCAGGACCAGTGCCTGCCGCCTGCCACGATGCGCTACGAAAATTTTGCAGGCGAATTTCGTTCGTACGTACGCAGAATCATTCAGCGGCCGCAATGGACTGTTGCTTTCTTCAGTCCGTCCTAGGAGCATCCAGATGATCGATCTCTGCATGCCCCTGGCCGGCCGGCTGGTCACCATCGAACCATTGGCCCCTAGCCAGCCGGCCAGCGATGATTTATATATGATCCCAAGTAAGAAAAAACGAGCATAAATTAATCTCAGCCAAAAAAAATATATAGTACTAGTCGTAGAAGAAAAGAATCCTTGGCTAGCTATACGTGTTTGATCCGCGCAGGATGTCGAGGACGTACGTTCATGCCCGACATGTAAATCTTTGACGATCGCACGGCGTCGCAGGCGATGATGCTGGGCGGGGCCGAGCATGCGTGGACACGGTGCGGTGGTCCTGGTCCTGTCTCTTTCGGGCGCGGCGCCAGGGAGGGATTTTACCTCTCCAGCCTTCGGCACTCTCGCCGGTGCATTCGCTCTCACGCTGACTAGGCCCACCAGGGTGCATGCCTCGGTTGGGACTTGGGGCATAGTAAAAATGGAGCTTTGCGCTATTTGCCCTCCTCCGTGTTATTTTTCGTTTTTGGGATCTCTCTTGGGTAAAATTGTAGATATATATAGTCTCTTTCTCGACAACGGAAGATCTGCAGATGTCGCCTGCCACGACAGGTCATCGGCGCTGCACCACTGCGACAGACGAGCTATCGTGGTACGTGAGCTCGACAGGACAGATCGTGCAATTTCGTTCGGAAGGAGACCGGAAGCGGAGGAAAAAAGAAATGCGCAATTAACAGGGCTAAATATACCGATCCATCTTGTAAAATGGGAACACGCTATTTGAGTTGAACAATTTGAATGTGCTGCCGTTAGTTGGAGGTAATGTTCGCAAGTCTGAACAATTTGGTCCGCTGGCACCATCGATCTTTGGATCCCATACGTTTATACGTGGCTCTCTTTTGTAGGGTTTTACCCCAGTCCCCAGCCCAGCCCTATCAATCGTGAACTTTTTTCCTTTTTCTTTTTAACCATAAGACCCCGTTCGAAACGCAAGAACTAGACCCCAAAAAAAAAAACATTTGGTAGAAAACAGCTTTAGGGCTACATGCATGCATGGCATGACTAGCGCGCTGACTGTTGCTATCTCCATGGGGGCACGGGCACCACCACCCACGAGACACAAAGGTCTGGCCTCTGTCTGCTAGCTCTCTCCATCAGCTCCATGCATGCACAGTTGACACACACACACCCCAAAGGCCACATGGCCACGATGCGTGCATAGTGCAAGTTGCCAGTCAGTACTAGTCCGTTTCCATAGGATCCATTTGATCATCGCGCAGTGGGCATGCAGCATCGATCTGGCCCTGGTCCAGCCTCCCTGCTCATCATCTCCTCAGCTCTTCTTCCCCTTTTGTGCGCACTAGATTTGCAGCCCCGGTTCTACCGTCAGTCAGTTGCAAGAAGAATTATTTACAGCGGACAGATTCTCGACGTCTCTGGCTTCCTCCAAGTTATTTGAGGCTTTGAGCAGCATGCACTTGTCCTACGGCGGGGGCGAGGAGGAGGAGAGAGAGAGAGAGATACTTGAACATGCGCGGTTTGAAAAACCACGCCCCCGCCCGCCTGCAGCTACATTTAGTGCGGAGTACAATGGAATCACGAGAATTTGGTGGTACGTCGTCAGAATTGCATATGGCTGCAGAGTCAAGTCACTGCACGCAGTTACTCCCATGTCTTGTTTCACCCCGCGATCGGGGAGTCATCAACATACCCTCATTACTGCAGCAACGGCTTCTCGACCGGAGTTCAGTCGGAGGCCATTTAAAGCAACCCACGGGGCTGTGGCTCGTGAGCAGCTGCTATGGAGCTATCGAGCATGTGGAGAGAGAGAGAGAGAGAGAGAGAGAGAGGGCAAAGGAATACAATCTGTTCACAAAGATAACAGAAAACAACAACAAAGTAGAAACAAGCTAGCTAGATCAAAACTAACAATATAATACAATCTGTACAAAAAGAAAAGCCAAAGGTGAGAAAGTACAAAGCAAAATCGATCCTAGATTTTAGCTTACATAATATAATGTCCATGAGAGAGCTAGAGACAAAATCCAGAGTTTACTTTTTTTAATTACCATAGAAAAGTTAGAGACCAAAAAGAGACAAGTTCTAGCCAAAAAAAGCTTGGTCCTTTTCCTGAAGCTGCCGATTTCACCCTCAAGGGCTGTTCTTGCAAGTAGCAACACATCTCCAAAACCAGGGGATAGATCATGTAACTCTTATTTTCCCACTTTTGAGCTGATGGTTCTGAACTTTTCACATCACACAGCAAGCATTCGGATTCTCGTCGCTAAAGATCTGCGGTGCGTACGAGTAAGCATAACCAGGAACACCATATCCACCAGGGTAGTTCAATCTTGGATAATGCATACACATGTTAGCAGCAGCAATGGCTGTGGAATCTTTCTCTTTGTCCTTCTCTTCACCACCAGCGGCATTGCTACCATCCTTTTCTTTCTCCTTTTCTTTTTCCCCACCTGCATCGCCACCGTCCTTCTTTTCCTCCTTGCTCTCATCCTTCTTCTCCTCACCACCTTCAGCTGCCTTGTCATCCTTGGCATTGGCATTGCCGGCATTCTCAGGTGGCACAACCGGCTCAGACTTGACAATGGCAGCATGCTTCCCAGTGCGCTTATGCACATAGTCAGCGAGCTTGGCCTCTTCAAACACGCCCTTCACTGTGACTTGTGAAGCCTTCAGGTCTGGCTCTGCTGATTGCACTCCTGCAGAAAATCAAATGACATTGATCCCTAAAATCTGAACAACCAGTAATTAACCACACACAACAAAATTTGCATTGTTCCGATCTGAATTTGGGCTTTTAAAAGCAATCTGGGGCACTTCATGTAGCAAGTCTTTGGTAACAATGCATACATATTTTTTACTGGAGCACCTCTCTTTTTGAGCAGTGCTTCTATGCTTTTCCTTTTTTACTGTTAATTCATATCAATGTTACTCTCACATGGGCACAAGGAAAAGGCAGTGAATCTTGTATCAGGCATAGTTGCAACTTTGGCAAGAATAGTAACTATAAAAAATTATCAGATTTTAACAGATTATTGTCTTTGATCAACACAATCATGAGTGTAATTCACCTTCCTAAAATACAAAACATCATCCATCAGAAACAAAACTTTAGTGAACTAACAGAGTTATACTTTTGTGCTGCATATGAAAAGGGAGATGTGGCAACAAATTATGTACCTTTCATCTTGAGGATTCTCTTCTTGATCACTTGTGCACAGGCCTCACAATGCATATGCACCTTCAGCACCACGGCAGTCGCCGTGGGCTTCCAAACAGAACAAAACATCAAGATCTCAGTATCCAAATCACACAAACGACAACAATCGTACACACTGCAAGCGAATTGATGGAAGCTAGTCCAAGTTGCTAATAATAATGTTAATGTCAGTAAGAACTACCCGAGAAGGATAATTTACCTCCTTCTCTTCAGGTTTTAGCGGTTCAGGTTCTTCCTTTTTCTCCTCTTCCTTCTTCTCCGCCTTTGGAGGTGGCATTGGTGATAGGAGCTCAACCTTGCGCCCTGTCTTCTTCTGCACACGCTCCACCACCTTCATTGGGTCGGCAGCAGCCTTCTTCCCCTTAACCACCACCTTGTGTGCTTTTGAATCCGCACTAACATCTTCCACTCCTGAATTCCATCATACTACTTTTCAGATTTGGTAGATCCAATGATGAATCCTACTACATTTCAGACTTGGTACCTCCATTGATGAACTACAAGTCTACAACATTTTGAATCAGAACACCAATAATTGGAAAAAGGAACACACTTTTTTTTTTAAAACAACAGCACAAAGGAACTGTATAAATAGCTGAGTCTTGTGGGCACACTTGTTGGAGATACATTTATCAGCTTTCGATTTATGAGTTAGAGTACATAATTTAAAATTTTGGTGATATTTAGATGTCTTAAGCGTCTCTACATGATCCAACATTTTATGGGGAAACTAGACCTTCTTTTGTAAGATATACTGCAGAGAGACACACACTAGATTATCTGGATGTGCAGTTATTTTCTTCTTCCTTTTTATATCCATAAAAACACAAGCTAAGAGCGCAATGCCCTAAGAGAAACCCAGAAAAGCATGCTACCAATTACACAACCACATAAGAATGAAAGAAAGATAATGAAAAGAAAGCATCCCCCTCCGTTACCATCAAATCCCCTGAGGATCTTCTTGACCTTGCGCGCGCATCCCTCGCAGTGCATGTACACCCGCATGACCACCTCCTCCGGCGGCGGCGGCGGCGGCGCATCCTCCTTCTTTTCCTCACCCTTCTCCTCCCCTCCCCCTGCCCCCTCCTCCTTCTTCTCCTCGGCCACCTTGCCCTTCTCGGCCGCCGCCTCCTGCACACACACAGACACATGCACACAAGAAAAGCACATCAAGCTCCCACCTTTCTTGGGCAGGGAACCAAACATTACCAAGAGCAGCGAGGAGGCCAGTCGCCATTACCACGCCCATGGCTCGCTCCCTCTCCGCTCCTCTCTTCCTCTGCTTCGATCGCTCCGCTCCTCTCTCACCCACCAACCAGTCACGCCTCCGGCGGCTCTGGTTCTTGCGCCCTTCGGAGTGGCTGTAGGTAACTTTCCGTTGGCTGGAAGTAATACTAGCGCGCGGCGCAGGGGTTAGCGTAACGAGAGGAGAGAACGGTGCGGGTTCGGTGGTCCGGTGCGCACAGAAAATGCCTTGGAACTAATCAGTCTTGTCCCCGTCCCATCCTCACGACCTTTTGCGTGGATTTGGATTGGCCCTTCTTTACTGTTAGGAAACCGGATTCGTATCCGATAATTTTCCTTATCTCTAAACAGTAACCGCTTATATATGCGAGCGCAGGTCACCCTATCAGACACAAGCATACATAATAAAGCGAGATCCGTTCCTCCTCATATCATGTCTCTCTTCTCCCTCGCTCTATTCTCCGCTTAGATCTATTAGGCAACCCTGACTATTCGACAGCGAGGTTGTTCCAACAAATCGCACTAAGCTCTACCTGAGAAAGATTGAAAGGTGAGAAAAGACAAAGAAACGAAGGATCATCGATTTTACTACTAACGTCTACTACCGGCGATTGATCGCCCATCCGATCCGCAATCAACTCACATCGTTTCCAGATCCACTGGATTCGGCGAAATAAAAGTCCTACGCGACTCTATCCCTACGCCGATAGTCTACCGAAAGCCAGATTGAAAAAAAGGAAAAGAAATCGTAGCGCCCAATGGAGGAAATATGCATTGTTGATAGTGGCACAACAAATACCATCTTAAGAGAGTCGAAATACTTCGTGATTTCATCACGAAGAACGCCGAAGGATTACAACTATCGCAGAAGCGATACGCATATAATAGGCTCGGGGAAGAGCCACAATTATATTGCCAATGGGTACAACTTTGGTAATTGAAGAAGCCCTCTTGTACCCTCGAATCAACCGCACTCTCTTAAGTTTCAAAGATATCTCGCGCCAATGGGTTTCACGTGAGAAACCAATGAAGAAAATGGCAAAGAACACTTGTGCATTGTGAAGCACGCGGAATATGGAAAGATGGTACTAGAAAAATGTCCTCATATGAATGCAGGTTGTACTACACTAAAATCAATGCACACGCAGTGTATACTTCTTTGAAGACCTGCCTTTAGAAGCTCTCAATTATTTGCTTTATGGCATTGTAGATTAGGTCATCCTGGTCTTAGATTGATGAGAAATATAGTTAACAACTCACAAGGTCATGGCATTAATGTTAAGAATTTCCGAATCACGAAGATTTTGTGTGCCATGCATGTGCCAGGAAATTAATAACTAGACCCTCATATGAAAGTGCAACATGAAATCCCGCATTCTTGGAACGCATTCGTGGGGATATTTTGCGTCCGATTCAGCCCTTTGTCGTGGCCGTTCGATACTATGGTGCTCATTGATGCTTCCTCGAAATGGTCGATACATGTTTGTCAGTCAACAAGGAATCATGCATTCGCAGTTGATCTCGCAGATCATCGTAATTAAGAATGCTTTTCCGATCATCAGCGTGAAGTCCATTCGATTGACAATGCCGCGAATTTACTTCCAAGGCATTTGATGATTATTGTACAAAGAATGGGAATAATCATGAGCACTCTGATCGCACGCCCATACGCAAAATGGGCTAGTCAAGCACTAATAAAAAGGATTAAGTTCATTGCTGCACCGCTTCTTGCAGAGTTGTAACTTGCCCAACACTTGTTGGGGACACGCAGCCTCGCACGCAAGAAGACTTCATCAATTATAGACCATCGCCTACAACATCCATTCACCTATGCAACTAGTGCAAGTGGGTCATCCAAGATTTCCCATCTTAGAAAATTTGGTTGTATGGTATATGTACCTATACCACCCCACGGATCGCAATGGGCCCTCTCCGCAAGTCCGATATACGCTGGTTATGAGAGTGCATCCATAATCGTGTATTTGGAACCCATGATCGAGACTTGCACACAAGTCGGACAGATTGCATCTTTGCGAGGACCATTTCCACGTCATTAGGGGAGAGAATCAACCATTGGATGAAAAATGCCGGAAATAGTATGGCATTCCATCGGGATCCCCGCATGATCCTCGCACTAATGAAGCAAATCAAGAAGTCTGTAAGATAATTGATTTGCGGCAATTTAGCAAATGAACTCATCATCATTTTTTGTGGATCTCAAGAGCGTGGTTAAGTCGCATGTACCAAAGCAAGAAATGCACCGTGAGAGGGTGGAAATACCAAAGAAAGCGTATAGTATCCTCATCCCTGTTCGAAGGCCTCAAAGAAAAGAACAGGAGATCGGCTTCAAACCCAAAGTACCCGGAGACGCCTGGGAAAATCGGGCGAGAGGACTTACCACACCCAATCACAAAAGTGCCCCAAAGCAAGAAGGGGAGCCAGTTGAGACACTGCACTGAAAGAAGCCTGTGGAAAAGGCAATTCCGAGATCCGAACCTTCCATTGGAAGAAGCGGGAAATAATGTGTGCGCACACATATGGTGAGAAAACTAAAGGAACTTGCTCTCGAATGGGAAATAGCAATGAAAAGCAAGTAGAAGTGCACGAAGCACCCCATGATGAAATGGCCATAAACTTTGTAATAACGGAGAATCGGCGAATAGAGCAACAAATCAATGTCGATGCATACTTTGTAAAGAAGATTGCCACGATCATTAATCATGATCCCGAGCTCCGATTCTCGCAGAGTGCAAGAAAAGGCCTGATTGGGAAGATTGGAAGAAGGCAATCATCGCAGAGTTAGTTTCTCTAAACAAAGAGAGGTGTTTGGGCATGTGTGCCGACGCCTCATATAAACCGTGGGGTACAAATGGGTTTTGTTCTAAGAGGAATGAAAAATGAAGTTATAAGGTACAAGGCAAGGCTTGTCGCTTCAAGGTTTCACTCAACGCCCTGGGGTTGATTATGAAGAAACCTATTCTCCCAGGCCATGGGTGGAATTACCTTTAGATACTTGATCTCAATGGCAGTCAACTTGAAGTTGAAAATGAAGCTAATGGATGTTGTCACAAAGATATTTGTATGGAAACTTGATTCGAGATATACATGAAAGTACCTAAGGTATCCCTATCCCAACCAAGACAGAAAGTAAACATGAAACCTATACAAAGTGTGAAATTGGAGAAATCAATCGTATGGGCCAAGCAATCGAGGAAGAATGTGGTACAATCGCTGAGTGACTTTCTCTCTGCAAGAAAGGCTACACGAATAGCGAAGATTGTCCCTGTGTATTTATACAACGATCCACGAATGGATTTTGTATAATCTCCGCTATGTAGATGACTTGAACATCATTGGGACGGATGAGGAAATTGAAGAAGCATGCACATACTTGAAATCTGAGTTTGAAATGAAAGACTTGGGTAAAACCAAGTTCTGTTTAGGCTTGCAAATTTTGAACATGTCCAAGGCGGAATCTTGGTACACCAAGCATCCTACACTTGCAGAAAGTGTTGGAGAGATTTGGCTTTGAAAAGGCATACCCCGCAAAGACCCCAATGGTCGGAAGGTCACTCCAAGGCACCTAGACCCGTCAGCCTAAAGAAGAGGGGGAGGAAGTCCCGGGAGCGAATTCCCATACTTGAGTGCAATTGGAGCGCTCATGTACCTTGACATAGCACTAGGCCTGACATTGCGTTCGTCGTGAATTTGCTAGCGCTGCATGGCGTAACTCCACCAAAAGGCATTGGAAAGGGGTGAAGGACATCTTCCGTTACCTTCAAGGAAGCAAAGACCTCGGCTTGTTTTACGTAAGAAACAATGAATTGAATTTAGTTGGTTACGCCGATGTCGGTACCTATCGGACCCGCATACGCAAGTCACAAACCGGGTATGTTTTCGCTGCGATGGAATCGGCAATTTCTTGAAGTCGTCTAAGGCACTCTTGTCTCGGCGCCGACTAACCACTCGTGAATCATTGCATTGTATGAAGCCTCTCGGGAATGTGCATGGCTTAAGAATGGTTCACCACATCCGTAAGTCATGTGGTCTCGAACATGGAACAAACCCCACTATTATCTATGAAGATAATGCACGTGTTGCACAAGTACAAATGGGATATGTGAAGAGTAACCTACAAAGCATATCAACCCCAAGTTCTTTTATGCTCATGAAATGCATAAGATGAACGAGATAAAGATATCCATACTAAGTCGTGGTGAAAATCTCAGATTTATTCACTAAGTCACTCCCTGATCTTCCTTTGAAAGATGTATTAGAGAATCGGGATGATGAGGCTTAGAGAAGTGCAGATTTCGTGGGGAGATTTTTCACATACTCCTACATAAATCTCAACCATGAAGTTTGAGTACCCAACGTAAATCTTGAAGATTAACATTGAAGTTTGGGTGGATTGTACTCTTTCCTAAGTAAGTTTTTCATTGAAGTTTTCTTACGTAAGGTTTTTGATGAGGCAGGTCTGCAAACAATGAAGCGTGTGCTATGTACTCTTTCTCCAATTATTTTTCCCACTGGGTTTTTATGGAGTTTTAATGAGGCATATGCATCTCGCAGCTGAAGAGTCCAAGGTGTTAGGAAACCGGATTCGTATCCGATATGGACTCTTCCTTATCTCTAAGCGTAACCCGCTTATATATAGGAGGCAGGGGGTCACCCCATTGTACACAAGCATACAGAATAATAAAGCAGATCCGTTCCTCCTCATATTGTGTCTCTCTTTCTCCCTGTCTATTCTCCACTTGAGATCTATTAGGCAACCCCGGACTATTCGATAGCGAGGTTGTCTAACATTTACTTGCCCCTGCAGCCAGAATTGGAAACGTCAAACGGGTGGGGGAGGGGGAAGATATCGGAAATAGTATGTACTAGAAAATTGAGCGCGGCGGCACGCCGCGCACGTGAACGAAAAAATTGAAAAAATGTTTTTATAAAAAAAACGGACCACGAGAATACTTTAATACATTTTTTCCATGCTTTGAAGGAAAAACGGACCACAAAAACATTTTTTTCGGGTAAAACGGCGAAACAAAACATTTTTTCCATGCTCCGGAGGAAAAACGGACCACCAAAATATTTTTCGGTTTTTTTTTAGGAAAAACGGAGAAACGAAAACATTTTTTTCCATGTTCCGGAGGAAAAACGGACCACAAAAGCATTTTTTTCGGGCAAAACGGAGAAACGAAAACATTTTTTGCATGCTCCGGAGGAAAAACGGACCACAAAACATTTTCCACTTTTTTTTAGGAAAAACGGTCAACGAAAACATTTTTTCCATGCTCCGAAGGGAAAACGGACCACAAAAACATTTTTTTCGGGTAAAACGGAGAAACAAAACATTTTTTCCATGCTCCGGAGGAAAAAACGGACCACAAAAACATTTTTTCCGGGCAAAACGGAGAAACGAAAACATTTTTTGCATGCTCCGGAGGAAAAACGGACCACCAAAATATTTTTCGGTTTTTTTTAGGCAAAACGGATTTTTTCCATGCTCCGGAGGGAAAACGGACCACAAAAACCTTTTTTTCGGGTAAAACGGAGAAACAAAACATTTTTTCCATGCTCCGGAGGGAAAACGGACCACAAAAACATTTTTTTCGGGCAAAACGGAGAAACGAAAATATTTTTTCAATGCTCCGGAGGGAAAAACGGACCACAAAAACATTTTTTTGGGGCAAAACGGAGAAAGGACCTGAACGAAAAGCGCACGGACCTATTTGTTATGATTTTGGACCTGTTCGCTATTTTGAAAAACTATAAAAGGGCTCGTTTACGATTCGTATTTAACAGGAGGTTCTTTACGTAAAACGGCGAAGGAGGGACCTAAACGCGAACCGAGGAAAAAATCTTCCTCACAAAAAATTGAAAAAGGACCTATCCGTAATTTTAAAAACTGGGAGGGTTTTTTTGCAAAAAGAGGAGAAAGAAGGTGGAGGTGAGGTGGATGCTCTAGGAGGGCTTCAAACCTCCCGAGTGTAAGGGAGGGATAATTTAGTAAGTATCTCTATTTTCATTTTTAGTCCGATTTAGATTTCGTACTGTAAAATAGGCTGCTTTACCTTTTTATTTAGGGTCAGTTTGGATCCATTAGCAGCTAATAGTTTCTAGTTAATATTAGCTGACTAATTATTAGCCGGCTAACTATTAGTTTGAGGGTGTTTGGATCTACCTGCTAATATGTGGCTAATATATGTTTAGGTTGATCAATTGTCCAGAATACCCCTGCTATTAGCTGGGTTTGGCTAGCTAATGAGATAACCATTAGCTAGGTGCCCAGCTAATAGTTAGTTGATCTATTAGCTGGCTTTGTTTGGATCCACTCCAACTAATTTTTAGCAGCTAATTGTTAGCTGCATGGATCCAAACAGGCTCTTAAGAAACCAGATCACCGAGGCTGGTTTTCTGACGGTTTTGCTATGGTGAAGCTGACACGGGGTGGTTTGACCGTGTTGCTGGGTGACTCAGCAAAAGGAATTAAATAAGGTCCATGTCTCTCCTCTTTCTCCCGTCTTCTTCCTTCTCTCCCTGTTTTCTCCTCTGATCACGCCTCCTCTCTCTAGCCATGTCTCTTCTCTACTACTGGAACGTCTTGTCACCCTTAGATTTTACTCGGGGCACTCCCACCTTCGTCGTTGCGCATGTGGCGACGGCGAGAATAGAGGGGTGGCACAACAGAATAGGATGGTAGCTATAATGGTGAGGGCAAGGGCAGTGGTTGCAGAGAAAACAAGCTCACATGTGACGCCCATGGCATGATGCTAGGGTTCGGTGGTAGTAGTATATGGTGGGTTGGGAGGTTGAAGGAGGTGAGGAAAAGGTTGAGTGTGAGAGTCGAACCTCGTGAAGTTGGTGGTGCAACCAGAGGGCACATGAGACGGCTTGGCGACGTTGGTGACACCATGGGGTCTGTGGTGCCCAGCGATGACAATGTCCTGATGGAAGCCCTATATGTAGGGATGAAAACGGTACGAAAACGGTCGGTAAATGATTGTTTCGTTTTCGTTTCCACATTTTTTTATCGGTAACGGAATGAAATCGTAAACACCAGAAACAGATATAGAAGCGGATAGTGACAAACGAATACAGAATGGAACGTGACTGTGTACGTACCCATACATAAATATTGAAGAGGAGTGGGAGATAAATCATAAAAAAAAGGGGAATAATTAAACCTGCATGCAACAGCCAATATTTGGGAACAAGATTTGAGGAGAAGTTGTCAGTTGTCACGCTATAACAGATACAGATTGTAGGCACTAGGGCTGTACAAATACAGCAAATGTAACACATACCGTGAAATGTAACACATACCGTGAAGTAAGATGGTTTTGGTTCCTGTCCTGCTGATCGGATCGACACGCGTTGTCTTGGAGGCAGTGAATGAACAGTATGAATGAATATAGGACGTCTGATTTTTGTTTTTGTTTTGGACGCCGCGCAATATTTTTTTGAACGTATGAATTTTTTTTCTACGTAGTAAATTTTATGCGTAGAAAAAAAGATTACAAAAAAATCAGATGTCTAATCTCTAGCAATCCCGATATATTTTATACTAGTAAAGTGCTCGTGCGTTGCAACGGATCCCAAATAAATGATGACACCACAAGTTCTAAACTCTTAAAAACAAAAAACGAGAATTTAAAACTTGAACTATCACTTATTTTAGATCCGTTACTAAAGAATCACTGAACAAGGGAATGCAATAAAATGCAAATAAGATTAAACAAACAGCAAATAGCTACATAATTCCTCACCTACTGAGCCTTGGGCACCTATTGTTCTGATCCAAAAATAGCATAGCAGACTCATCATCACCACCAACTCATTCTGCGTGCACGATCGATCGACACGTACGCATGGGCGCTCGACGGATGAGAGGAAAGATCCAAGTTAACGCCCACCACGGCCCGTCTGGCCGAGCAAGGAGCGATTACTAGCACTGCTTAGAGTTTTCGGCTGGGCTGGGCCTAGGTGGGCTGGGCGGTACATAGGCGATTTCTTCCCAGGCAAGACTCACAACAGCGGTCGAGCCCGTCGACGACTTAGCCACCATCGGAGACGGGAAAGGGGTAGAGCCGGCGAGGGAGTCGCAGGAGATTCGGATGGAGCGCGCCGAGCAAGAGGGGGAGTCGTCGGCCAAGCGCCGGGAGCGCCTCCTCGCGCTCCGCGGCGCCGCCGCTGCCTCCTCCTCGCCCTCCGCCGCGCCGCCGCCGGCGTGGGACCTCCCAGGGCCCGACCTGATGGACCCCGCCACCCCGCGCCTGCCGGCGCCCCCGCGCTTCGACTACTACACCAACCCCGCCGCCGCCTTCTCCTCCCCCGCCGCCTCCCACAAGCGCAAGAGCGCCTCCCCGTCTCCCGCTCCAGCTCCACCTTACGGTCGGTACCCAACCCTACTAGGCTTTTACTGCTCTTCTTCTCTTCTAAGCTACTTTGGGGGTTTCACTTCCAGGGCAAGCGTAGCAGTATCTAATCTCTATTCGATTCCATCATGATTGAAATCTACAAGTTGGTTTTCCTTATGCTAAGCACAACAGTTTTATCTCAGCACACGATATCCAATTTTGTGCAACATCAAAAAATAAGCATTAGGGATGGTTGGTGTATTTAGCTTGTTTAGTTCCATATAATTTATGAGAAAAACTAGAGGACACTGTACCATTTCAACAGTATAGCCGTTTGCCGTTGAATTGAATCAAAGCGAACAAATGTTATCCTTCCCGTTGCCTTTGCCTTCTCTCTCCATTCCCCATTCTTCCCAATCCTCTCTCTCTCTCTCTCTCTCTCTCGATCGAGCTCATGGAGGCAGGCGGCCTCTCCCCCTCCTTCAAATTGTGCAATGTCCATCCACCTCCTTCATCTCCGACACCTTCCTCTCCTCCTTTTTTCATCTTCGGCTCCGAATTTGGCACACGCAATGGCGTAATGCTTCACCTATGGCTCCGGGTCTGGCAACAGGTGGTAGCGGCGTTGCTTGGGATGCACGGATCCAGCTATGGAGCAACTTGGGATGGTTGGATCCAGTGGCGATGCGACATGGAGCTCGATCCGGAGGAGAGAGAGAGAGAGAGAGAGAGGCTCTACGCAGAGCTCGAGCACAGATCTGGTGGCGGGCGTGCATCGGTCAACTCAGTGGCGGTGGCTGTAGTCAGGCCGGAGCTAGAAAAAGGCTGCATCGATGGCGGGTGGTGTCGGTCAGCTCCATGATGGCGCAATAGTGCCGTCGTAGGTGAGCTTACCGGAACTAGCCGAAACTAGTTGAAACTTATTGAAACCTATTGAAACTTCTTGAAATTTTTGGTTGAAACATGTCGAAACTTCGTTGGAGAACTGGATTGCCAGGATCATGAGTAAAAAAACATGTTGTTAGATTGAGAAGTGCGTTTGATTGAGGTTTTCAATTTTCATGCAGGATGCCATGAATAACTAATAAAAAGTTTAATCCCGATTATTGTTCTACTTTCTTACTTTGCTTGTTTAGCTGGATCTGGGAACTATGATAGCCGCTATCCTCCTCCACACCAGCACCATATGGCCCCATCATCAATTCACTCCCCATCCCTGATGGTACCCGACGCACCAGGGAGCAGCAGTACATGGCGAAGTCCCATGCAGTTCCAGACTCCAATGTCAGAATACAGAGGAACTCCTCCTGGTGCTCCACCTCCCTGGAACCAACATTCTGCTTCTCCAGCTCAAGGTTCTTATCCACATTCACCTGGCTTTGGATTCGGACCAAGAGGCTCTAATCCTGGCCGAGGGGGCAGCCCGATGAATTCACCTCCCTGGAACCCACATTCTGCTTCTCCAGCTCAAGGTTCTTATCCACATTCACCTGGCTTTGGATTCGGACCAAGAGGCTCTAATCCTGGCCGAGGGGGCAGCCCGATGAACTATGGACCAAGAGGCAGCCCGATGAATTATGGACCAAGAGGTAGCCCGTACTCATCTTCCGGACGAGGCAGGGGTGAGAACTACTTCAGCAGCCCAGGTTCAAGGGGGAGAAGGGGAAGGGGCGGCTTCGGTTTTCAGAACCGTTCTGGATGGCAAGACCGGAGGAGCTACTACAGCAAGTGCATGATTGATGATCCTTGGCGGGACTTGCAACCTATTGTTGGCAACATACTGATACCCAGGGATGGTTCCAAGTCCTGGCTTCCAGAATCACTGCGTGTAAAGAAGGATACATCTGGTCAAGGCCAAATTAAGTCTACATCAGGATTGAGCCTGGCGGAGTACCTTGACTTGTCTTTCAATGAGGCTTCTAATAAGGCATAAGCTTTTGTGTCGTTTTATTTTTATTTTTATTTTTTGTTTTTGAGAAAAGAACTTTTGTATCGTTAGGATTGCTGCTGTTGCCAGTAGGTCACCTTTTAATTTATTTCTCCCTTCTGTTTCACTGCTTCGAATTGGCCAAGATAGATGGATATGAGCATGCCCGCGCGTAATATTTGTTAGTCCTGTTAATGCATTTTCATAGTCATGGTGGTGATGCAAGGCACTAATACACGGAGGAAACGATTTAGGGGTAGATTCATGTCTTGTCGGTGTTGATAACTTGATACATACCTTGTGAGCTTTGGTGCATCATCATTCGGAGATTCGGACTACTTTCCAATTCACCAAACCCAACATTTGATACTGTGGAGCCAGGTGTTAGGTTACACATTCGAAACAAATTTGCACGCATGTCTTAATTAGAGCTCTGAACTCCATGTAGGCAGTAGGTAATAGACGGCTGTTTGGGAGAAGAAACGATACAAAGGCTGGGTAGCATGTCTGGGATTTTCTTGGCACATGATGATGAGTCACTCGGTCTTGTGTCTTTCTTGTCTTCGATACAACCAAGTCAGCAGCTCGAAATGCTGTCATGACAAGCTTTCCCATCCTTGCAGACGGGTCCATCTCTGTCCACTGTCAACTCAAACCGGAAGAGCGTTGAAGTTTGTTTTGTTTTTTTGGTCAAGGCAAAATTAAGGTCTGTTTGGTACGGTTCCAGATTCTAATAGAAACGAAAACAGTTCCAGATTCTTGGTAGAAATATTTCAGGTAGGATTCTGTGAATCAGGTGGAACGAGGTTGAGACCGATTCGGCCACAAAGTGGAAAAAGAAGAAACGATCTGAGGAGAATCGTTCCGACCTTTAGCACGTTTGGTTAGGTTTCTTTCAGAATCTAGTAGAAACGGATGTGGAAAAAGAAGAGACGATCCGAGGAGAATCGTTCAAGCTTTAGCTGGTTTCTTTCAGAATCTAACCGAAACGGTCCAGTTTTAAGTTGTCAAACGGGACCTAAAGCTCCATTTTTTCCTCATCCTCCTCTGAGTCTGTCCCATCCTCGTTGTGGGGGAAATTGCTCGAAGACTCTGATTATTGTGTGGAAGATTGCTCGAAGCAGGATTTCAGTTCCCGGCAACCAGGGCAAAAGTGGAAACCAGGTCGGTTACGTGGCAACCGGGAGAAAACCAGCCCGTTTTCGGCTGGTTTAGGGTTCGCAAATTTTGAATTTCAATCTCTTTTTCAGCATACAAAGTATATAACATGTCCTCGAAGCCGTAATATGCCTGTTTTGGGTGGAACTTGTGTAGAGGGGGCTGGGGTTGAACCCGACCTCTTTCATTGTGTTTTCAGGGAGGGTGCAACGACAGTGCTTGGAATAGCAGCATGAAGAAGCAATTAATACAATGCCACACATATGTCTTGCGTGGCTAAGGCCTAAGGGTGTGCACAATGGTGTGTTGTCAGTCGTCCTATATATTCTTTGCCATGTAAGATTTTTGCTGATATAGAGAGGGAGAAGGATGAGAAAGAATATAGCTGTTTTTTCATAAAGGGACGATCATCTTTACTATTCTAAAGCAGCACTTGGTGGCAGTGGTCCGTTCTTCGCACGTCATTAATTGCCGCTTAATTGCCCTGCTTAATTGCCCTACGCAAGAAACGAAGCGTTGCTTTAATTAGCCAGCTTTCGCAAGAAACGAAGCATTAAAGATAGATGTTTGATCTTGTGAAATAATTTTTTTTATTTTTTAATCTTTATTTTTCGTTATTAATTTTGTTTTTCGTAGCAACGCACGGGCATGTAACTAGTATAGATATCATATAACACTATTGTATAAGTTATTTTCTATAATAAACACATGTTTATGTCATAATTAAAGGATTGTAGGATTATGTAGAGACAACATTATCATATCATTTGTTATAGAAGTTTGCCTTTAGTTTTTGGGAAAAATTTCCTGGTGCCACTGAAAAAGAGCATAATTTCACTTTTGCCACTACTCTTTTCCCGTTTCATTTTTGCCACTTGTCTTTTCACTTCATGGTTCTTTTGTCATTCCCGTAAGTTGACTGTGAGTTTGAGTTTGTTTTGAACTTTTTTGCCCTCGATTGCTCCCCCTCAAAATACCCACGGTCAACGCGCAACACGCGAAGCTCGAGCTCCTCACCTCCACACCTCCCTACTCCCGCAACCCTCCCGCATGTCGGCGGCGGTGACCACCGTCTCCTTCTCCCACCACTCCCCTTCATGCTGCACGCCTCGCCGCCGCCGCCCCTCCCTCCTGCTAGCCACCTCCATCGACGCGCCCATGTCCCCTGACCTCTCCATCCAGCTCTCTCCCCTTTCGTCCCTACCCATACCACCTCCGTGTCACGCACCTCACCACTGCCGCCCCTCCCTCCTCCGCGTCGCCTCCACCGCCGCGCTCCCATCCCCCAACCTCTCCATCCAGCTCTCCCCCCGCTCGTCCCTGCCCACAGCACCTCCCCACGTGTCAGCCTCCTTCGCTCAAGGACCTGCAGGCCGAGGCCCGCACGTCTTCAGCCCCGACCTCCTCGTCTCCTACTACGGCCGGAAGTATGAGCAAGCTTATGAGGAGTCACAAAAGTACAAGGAAGGCAATTCCATTTTCGAGAAAGTAAAGCTTGTAAAGGAGAATTGGTAGTCATTGAAGAGTCGATTGCCCAAACATTCTTGTGAAGATGTGATCCATGTCTCTGTATATAGCAGTCACCTGTAAGTTCCAATACTTAGGCTGCATGATCTTGTGTTCATGTCATTTGTAATGTGCACTTGCTGCTGTTCATGAATACATATTTGTGTTTATTTGTTTGGCATCCATCTTCTCATTGTTCATAAAACGGGTGACTTAACAATGTTTGATTTTTCTTCAAATTGTTGAAGGTTTGGCATCAAAATAATGCATTGAGGTGTTATAATTGCCATGACGAAAACATAGTCCTCTTCATAAAGGAGGGTAAAAATGTCCGAAACCAACCGAAACTCATGGTCAACTCATGGGAATGTCAAAAGAAGGGTAAAGCGAAAGTATTAGTGGCAAAAATGAAACGAAAAAAAAGAGCAGTGACATAAATGAAATTGGGCAGTTTTCAGTGGCACCCAAAATTTTTTCCCTAATTTTGTCTTTATATGATGAAAAGTATATAGTTAACTGTCGTCTCTACTATCGTACGTGCTTTAAGAGGACAAATTTGTTTACACAAGAAAGCTACAGTCTCCATACATGCTTTCCTTCCTCTCCACATCCCTCAATTCCCCAGATATTTCCATAGTTGATCCAGTATTTATTTCATTGTTACAGCGCCAAACAATAGAATTGGTTTAGACTCACCATTGCAACCAATATTACTAGGTGGAAATAAGCGCTACGCCGCTCGCGATCATAATACAGAAAGGTATGTGCGATCACTAATTGTCTATAATTAAATTATCTTTTACATGTATTCATTGCATACATAAATTTATCAATGGCCAATTGTGTTGTTCTATTTTAGGAACGAGAATGGGATGGATGGTACCAGGGTTTCATTTATCGAACGAAAATTCTCGAAATTTCGTGAATTTCGAGTTTGTCGCTCCGTTTCGAAAAAGAAAACCAAATTTCACTCAAATTCAAAATAAAATTTGAAAAATTTAACAAAATTTATCCAAAAAATTTATATAATTAGTATTAATAACAAAATTGAATTGTCAACAACATGCACAAATTTATAATAAAAAGCATGAATCGGCAGCTTCTACAATTGTCTTGGTGATCTTGCAGTCATCCTAAAGTTGATCGGTGGAACAATCAGTAATGAGAACAGTGATGGTTTAAACTTAAAGGTGTTAATGGATCGCATTTAAGAATGCTACAATAACAGCAAAACAAGGGTCAACTGGGATATCTTGAACAATTGCTGGAATGCGAAAATAATGACAAATTTGATAAAAACACTAAAAAAGCAATTATTAGGTGTCCATAATACAAAGATGACTTCTTCAGAACCTAAACTGTTAAACACCATAAATCTTAATAATCATATTAGTAATTAAAAACAAATTCTTAAAGATCAGAGAAGGCATTAACAATTCAACGACCAAGTTGCTCAGCTCGTCCCTCCCTGATATCTGCACTACAGACTATTACATTCATGTCCAACAACAGCAGATAGACAGCCGTACTGCTGCAACCACAGTGTTTTGTTAATAGCCTTCTCTGATCTTTAAACATAGTCCTGATAACAAATAAAGGTAGTCCAAATACTCCAAACCGGTGATCAAATTAAATATAACAGGATACTTCTATCCGCAATGTCAGTGGCAACAGACAATGGTGCACCAACATCAACATAATAAGATACATGATGCTAAAAATAAGTCTTAGCAGTTAAGAATAGCTTGATTTTTCATTTGCTTTGCGTGCTTGTTATGCATAAATGACAAAGCTAAACAGAACAAACAAATATTTCTTTCATGCACATGGTTTTCATGTTTTCACTTTTCACCCTGTATTTGTCAAAATAAAAATCTCCGTCAATACTAATTGAGGACTGATTAAAAAAAGAGAGCAGCTTTGAACAAGGAAAATGAGGTTCTGCTTGTAAGAGCAATGACTGATTATACAAGGACAATACTTGGTGTAAGCATTGAGTAACCCTAAGTTCAGCAATTGTTAGGAGAAAACACTTGAAATCCAGAAAAAAATTCAGAATTATTGCATAGAAGTACTTATTATTGATATGTAGGACAAAAAAACTTACATGATATCTAATGACGCATATGCCTATAAAAAAACAACATAGACTACAAAACTACAAGGCTGGAAACTAAATTAAGATTACATACCAAGCACATCAAACAAGCAAACTAGCAAACCACACGGTTCACGGTTGACACCCTAGTAATTGATAGAAGTATAGAACAACACATACGGACATCATGCTGTTCGGGCATAACATTCTTGTAGGTTATGCAGGTCAAATAAAACGCAGGGGTAGAGCTTGCCAAAATTGAGATTAATACACAGTCCTGCCATCACCATCCAGGATCATGTCCTTGAAAGCACCACCACTTGGGATCATAGGCAGCACATGCTCCTGGTGCGGGACAATGATATCCAACAAGTATGGCCCTGGAGTCTCAAGCATCTTCTTGATGGCTTCACAGACTTCACTCTTCTTTGTCACACGGACTGCTGGAATATTGAACCCTTTAGCAATCGTCACAAAATCTGGATATATCTCACTCTCATTTTCTGGGTTGCCCAAGTAGGTGTGTGCCCGATTGGCCTTGTAAAACCTGTCCTCCCACTGAACCACCATTCCCAGATGTTGGTTGTTCAACACCATCACCTTCACTGGGAGGTTCTCGATGCGGATCATCGCCAATTCCTGAATGTTCATGAGAAAGCTACCATCCCCATCAATGTCAACAACTGTGACACCTGGGTTGGCCACAGCAGCCCCAGCAGCAGCTGGCAACCCAAATCCCATTGCCCCCAGACCAGCTGAAGTCAGCCACTGCCGTGGCCGCTTGTAAGTGTAATACTGGGCCGCCCACATCTGGTGCTGCCCAACACCAGTGGCAATGATCGCCTCCCCTTCCGTCAGCTCATCCAGCACCTGGATAGCATATTGTGGTGGGGTCTCCTCACCAAAAGTCTTATACCCCAGGGGAAACTCCCTCTTCTGCTGCTCCAACTCATTGTGCCACTCACCAAAATCAAAACTCTTCTGTGCCGTGCTCCCTTCTAGCAGAGCATTCAAGCCCTGCAAAGCAAACTTAAGATCTGCACAAATGGAGACATGTGGCTGCTTGTTCTTGCCAATCTCAGCTGGATCGATGTCAATGTGCACAATCTTGGACCTGCTTGCAAACGCCTCGATTTTTCCTGTTACACGATCATCAAACCGTACACCAAATGCAAGCAACAGGTCAGCCTTATCTACTGCATAATTTGCATACACTGTGCCATGCATCCCAAGCATGCGCAGAGACAGAGGATCGTCACTGGGGAAGTTGCCAAGGCCCATCAGAGTAGTTGTAACTGGGATCCCAGTCAGCTCAACAAAGCGGCGCAACTCATCACCGGATGAAGAGCAGCCACCACCAACATAAAGAATCGGACGTCGTGCCTCACCAACCAGACGCAGCACCTGCTCAAGCAATTCGGTCGCAGGTGGCTTGGGCAGGCGCGCAATGTACCCCGGCAAATTCATCGGCGTGTCCCAGACCGGCACAGCCATCTGCTGCTGGATGTCCTTGGGGATATCGACCAG
Source organism: Rhipidocladum racemiflorum (assembly GCA_036346355.1). Taxonomy (NCBI): domain Eukaryota; kingdom Viridiplantae; phylum Streptophyta; class Magnoliopsida; order Poales; family Poaceae; genus Rhipidocladum; species Rhipidocladum racemiflorum. The sequence goes on from CM070572.1 coordinate 27,033,679, forward strand.
CACGGGCCCCGGCCGGCCAGAGGACGCGAGGAAGAAGGCTTCCTGCACGACGCGGGGGATGTCGTCCACGTCAAGGACCAGGTAGTTGTGCTTGGTGATGGAACGGGTGACCTCCACAATGGGCGTCTCTTGGAAGGCGTCGGTGCCGATCATGCGGCGGGGGACCTGCCCCGTGATGGCGACCATCGGGACGGAGTCGAGCAGCGCGTCGGCGAGCGCGGAGACGAGGTTGGTGGCTCCGGGGCCGGAGGTGGCGACACATACCCCGACGAGCCCGGACGCGCGCGCGTACCCGGACGCCGCGAACGACTCTCCCTGCTCGTGGCGGAAGAGGTGATTGGTGATGACGGGCGAACGGGTCAGCGCCTGGTGGATCTCCATGGACGCGCCGCCGGGGTAGGCGAAGACGTCGCTCACGCCGCAGCGCTCGAGGGCCTCGACGAGGATGTCCGCGCCCTTGCGTGGCTCGGAGGGGCCCCACGGCCGGAGCGGGGTCGCGGGAGGGGCGGGCGAGGGCGCGGCGGGTGACATCGTGGAGCACCTGATGGGCGCGCCCACCACCATGCGCCGAACGGAAGGGAGTTGGCGCGGGATGGGATGGCGGCTTAGCTTGGGCGCGGCGGTCGTGGCGCTCGACAGAGCGGCGGTCGTGGCCATGGCGGCGGCTGTCTCGGAGTCGGCGAGGGGAGGAGGGTTTGCGCGAAAGAGAGGGGGGCAGGGGCTGCAACTTGCAAGTGTGGGTGGGGGTGCGGGTGTTTTGTCCTCGTGTGCGACGCAGCGTGGGAGATGTGTGGTTCAGATGGGATGGGACTGGGAACGCGACGCCGACCTGCCATGGCCGACAACACTAACATGTAGGGCATATAGTTTGTAGGTCCCAGATGTCGGTCACTGTGTGGGAATGGTCTAGGATGAATTTGGTATACGAAAGGATAACAATATTGGAGCTATGGACTTCGTCTGCTGAAACTTACCCAATCAAATTAATCCAAATTCCAAACGGTACCCAACCGAGCCCTCGTCCCGTTTCCCCAGGTCGGGACTCGAACGCAAGCCAAGACCTCGCTCGCATCCAGGTCCAGCACACGCAGAGTCACAGACCCAGCGCGCGAGATGAGCAGCGGCGGCGGGCCGGTGAAGACGCCGTCGGACTTCCTCAAGTCCATCAGGGGCCGCCCCGTCGTCGTCAAGCTCAACTCCGGCGTCGACTACCGAGGTCACACTCGATCCCCCGCTCTATTTACGCCCCCTTTGGCACATCTCCAAATCTAAAGGCCCAAACCCTAGTAGGAGAAGAACGCAATGTTAGCTTCCCTCTTTCTTTTTCCCTTCATGGCAATCTAGCGGTTTTTTGGTTTAGTGGTGGGAGGGAAAGCTTTGAGCTTTGCAGGATTTGGTTGTCAAGAAGCGCGGGAGATTTTTGTTTAGTGTTGCTTTAGATCCTGCAAGTACTTACTGCAGCAAGACTACCAGAAGATCAGATGACCGTGTTTTTTCTATGAGCTTTTTGTTTAATTTTACAGTGTTGTCAAAAATGGTAGGCGCTCGAGGAAAGGATGCAGTACCGCTAAGCGATCAGTCGCAATATGACCAATTAATCGAAATTTAACGGACAATTATACGTTCTTGTTGATATATTTGTTTACATTTAGAATCAATTAGAAATATTTTAGTTACCTAAAGCTATTGCAAATTGTTACTCTACAAAAACATGCTTTACATTGTATTGTTTATACTTCATCCAAAAAGTACATACTATGAACAGTATGACACAATATTATAAACTAATTTATCGTACTTAGTGTATAAAAATAAGCTATTTTCATGATTAAACGGGAAAAACATATGATTAATCGGAAAATACCTGATCAATCGGATTATGCGATCAATTAATCGTTCGACAGCGTTAATTGCACTCCGATTAAACTTTTTGTGACAGTTTAGTTACCATCACCGATTAATCGGCCGACTAATCGGTTGAGTCGGCCGTTTTTCATAACAGTGATTTTAGGTGATTTTGACCGGTCTACTGGTATATGGTTAAACCCTAGGAGGCACCTTCATAAGTTTTAACTACAAGTTTGGCTTTGGAAGAGGTCGGCTGCAGAATTTATGGGAACAATATTTGGGGTAGTTATCATGCTTGAGTGTGTCTCTGTATAGTGTTGTGTGAGCATGGAGGGAATTTATGTTTTACTAGTTGAAGGTACTCATGTTGTTGCGAACTACTAAACAAAACAATTCCAATCCAACCAAAGAAAACTCAGGCCCTGTTTGGGGGGGGCTGCGCTTCAGCTGTGCTTCAGCTTTGGGCCTAAAGCTCACCCAACAGACAGTACCAAAGCATTTCTTGCCTAAGCCAGTGAAGCACCCCCAAAGCCACAAACGGTAGTAGGGAGGTGCTTTTAGCTGTGGATTCACTCGATCGCCTCCCTGCGCGCTCCATCTCCCTCCTCTTCTGTCGTATCCCCGTCCAGTCGCCTCCTTGACTCCCTCTGGCTCCAGCGCCACCTACCCGACTCCCTCCTCACTTGGGCCCACACGGTTGCCCCCAAAAGCTACAGCTGCAGCAGTCTGTTTGCCAAACGATATATCAAAAAAGCCACACCACACTACCATACCGCTTTGACCTCAACAAACCAAAAGCGACTTTTTCACCACAGCTCCCCCAAACAGGCCCTCAAAGTGATGCATGTCAATTTCGAACGAAAATGTTTGGTAGTCTACCGAGGGTTATTATTAGAGATAAGATGGTACATTTGTAATTTGCCTAACTTAGCTCCTCTAATTGAGGCATGTAATCCCCTATTCCTGGCATCCGTCCGGCTATATATGAAAGCCACCTCAGCCCCTTTTGCTGTGCGGTGATTGCTCCATTCCATTCCTTCCTTCTCTACAGTTATGGGTAGTGACGACGATTAATATGTGTTTAAGTAATTTTTGGGCCTACGTGCTTAAGAATTATTAAGGTCTATAGAAAAAGATAAAGCTCAAAACCCATTACCTGGTTATGACTTTAACTAGTCATATTTAGTCACGTGTCAAAATTCCCAACCAAGTAAAATAATGCTGGTCGGAGATAAAATACCCTATTCTTCCTAACCAGTATTAAGGGTTTGTTTGTTTTTGCTTTGTATTCTCTAAAAATTGGTTCTGAATTGTGGTTATAGAGGATTCTCTAAAAACTGGAATCCAAAAGCACATATGAAGTGGATTGTGGATTCGAGTGTATATAGATGGTTTGGATTGTGAGAATTGGGTTCTAGAATCGGGCTGTTTGTTTTTTATTCAGCTTTTAAGGTCAGAATCCAGAATCAAAAGCAAAAACAAACAAGCCTTAAGTAGATCCCCTTTTAAGGGGGATAGGGATGCGTATATAGTTCCTTTGTTGTATGAGGACGTGTGTGTTGTAGTTTGTAATGATATTGTGGTATAAATGCTCTCTTCAAGCCATCCGCATTTGCATCTAGTCCTTGGAACTCTACATCCAACCAGACACAGGACCACCCTACGGGAGTTCCTTTAGACTCGCCCACCCACCTTTTCTAGAGCCACCAAGCGACTTGAAGCCGATGATTGGCTTCAAGAGATTGAGAAGAAGCTAACCACCTTAGGTTGTCTAGAAGAGGAGAAAGTACAGTTTGCAGCATACTAATTAACGGGTCCTGCGGCAACTTGGTGGACAAGCTATTGCCGTACCTGTACAGGAGTGCACCCTATTTCTTGGGCAGAGTTCACATCACAGTTTTGCATCACTCGTGTCCCTTTGGGAGAAATGGACCTTAAGAAACGAGAGTTTTGGGACTTAACTCAGGGGAATAGAAAGGTCACAGAGTATTTGCATAAGTTTAATGAACTTTCTAGATATGCACCAAAGTAGGTAGACACGGAGGCCAAGAAGATTTATAGGTTTACTAAGGGGATGAATACATACTTGTTGCATATGGCTACTCACTCGATTACAGAGTTCCAAGATCTAGCCAATAGGGCCATCGGATTAGAAAGTGAGCAAAACCAATTGAATGAGGAGAGGAGGAAGAAAGGCATATTTGATCTTAGGCCAAATTTTCCTAATCAGCCACGACCTTTCAAACATCCACCACCACCTCACCGAAATCCAATCCCACGGCCCTATACAACTCCACCAGTCCAGCACTCCAATGTACTCCCACCAAGATCACCTAAATGTTTTAGGTGTGGAGTGTTAGACAATATCCTAATTACCTTACATAAGAGATTGCTAGTTGTCTTGTATATTTATTGTTAGTCTTGTATAGATATTGTCTTATATAGACTTTCCTTTTATACTCTTATGTACATGCATATATACTGGTCCATTGGCATCATGTTATTCACAAGTGCTATTCATTACACGGTATTAGAGCCAATTTGGGGTTACCTTGTTCCTGGCGTTGCACTTGCGCCTTAGTTTCCTTCTTCGGTGGCTCTTCCTTCAGGCGCCCATCGCGCTGACTCTGGCGAGCTCTTACGCTCGCCTCTCCGACCGCTCGTCTGTGGTCGTCGTCACCTCATCCGGCTGTCTTCACTTATGGATCTGACCAGATCCGTCGAAGCCCCTCCGTGACGGCTCGCAAACTTGTCGCCGCCGCCTCGACTGGTGCCACCTCAGCACTTCGACTGCTCGCCCACCCGGTGCGCCGTCTTCCCGCCTGTCATTGAGCCAACTTGGTCATAATGTCATCCTACATAACAAAACCTTCCACTCATTGCGCCACCAGGCAATACCACTGTACATAACCGTGTCAGGTTGTTATTTGAACCAGATTGCAAAGTTTAGGGGTCAAATATCTTGTTTGATAGTTCAGGGTGCTAGATGGACTTTTGATCAAGTGTGGGGTGTTACATGGACTTCTTCCTTAATTTAGTTCAAGCCTTAGGTTACAAGAACGTGACTACAATATATAGAGCTCCTAATGTAACTGAAGGAAGAAACAAACTTGGGCTCCAAGACGGACTAAAAGGAACTCCTATTGTTACTGCCATCAAATTGTTTCGGAAATTGTGGGCCCTCCAGATACAATCCGATTTTGTTACTGGATTTATTACATCAGCCTTGCAGTAAGCTTTCCAACAAGTACAAGATCATCGAAGGGCCCTACTGGATGTGGTAGTTGATTCCGAATCGGTTGTAACTTATCATATCTTTGGTTTTTTCGTTTGGGCTGCATAAAATATATGGGAAACAAGAAAAAGGAAGCCTTCTAAACCTTTGTTAAGACATGGAGTAGGTGCAGAACTGCAAATCACCGAGATAAGTGCTTTTCCAACCATAGCCTCCTCAGGTTTGCAAATACTACATGTTGTTCTGGACAGGCTGTGCAACATACATTCAAATTGCCGTAACTTTCTGTAGAAATCTCAAAATCATGCACGGTTTGATTCCTTGGAAAGTAGACTTGATAACCTTGCCAAAAATATATGTTTGTGTAGATGAACTTTCTGGATTGTTGTAGATATCTTCGTGAACTTGACAGATTGAACTGCACATGTTTGAAGTAGACTGATGATGCCTTCCCTTGCCCTCATCACTCATGTCCACCCTAAGGGCTTGTTTGGCCCAGCTCTAGCTCCAAAAGACAAGTTGGAGCTAAAGAATCGCGCATTTGACTGGGCTTCAGCTTTGGGCTTATGGGCAGAAGCTGCAGCAGCCCAGCCAAACGGGAGAGCTCCTCCAGAAGCCTGTCGAAGTTGGGGTCTGGTTTTACATGAGGGATTGAAGCCAGGGTAGGGTGGCTTCACTGCTGCTCTCCACCGTGCCATCTTCACCTCTTACAGCGTTATTTAACCCACTGTCGTTGGGAGCTTCGCCACTGTGCTTTCAGGGCCTTGCTGCTGCATCACTACACTGTCAAGTGCGATGGGAGGGCCCTGCCGCGGCCTTCATTAGCGGAGAGTTGATTGATCTGGTTTGATTGGTCAAATCAAGGGGAGGTGAGAACAGAAAAGGTTGGGGGAGGCGACATTTATAGGAATAAAATAATCTTTTAGGGAGTGATCATTCAGAACCGAGGATAAAATTGTTCAAGTACAAATAATGTTTTCTGAAGCCAGAAAATTGGTCAAACACTGTAATTTGGGGTCCCAGCTTCTTCTCTGGAGGTGGAGAAGACAGGGTTTGGCCAAACATGACCGCATGTTTGGATGTAACTCTGCTTCAAAACAAAATTGATGTATTTTGACTGTTTTGCTCCTCGAATATTTTTAAAAGATGAATACTAACTCTCTAAAAGATTGGTTTGTTTCCTGGAGACTTGGATAGTTACTTTTGAGATTTCAATGAAGGAGCAAGTGAATTAGTAGAAGATTTGTTATACGCAGGATTGTGCTTGTACAGCCATGACCATGAAATCAACCAATTCCTTTCTGCCTTATAAAAGAATTGAAGAATAAACTAAAAATGCCACATAAGATGGAGGGGCCTAAGTACCATATTTGTATCGAGGCTTAAATACTCCTTTTCTTACAGTACAGGCCTACAGGGACCTTTTGTGAAACATAAATTATTTGAGCAGCACATACATGTTTTGATTTGGCTGTCTGCAAATGCTACTATATGGAATTTTTTTAAAAAATAATAATATTTTAATCAATATTTACAGAAATAATATGCCGAAAATAAAAATAGCAAAACTACCCTCCTGTCGCCATTTGAATTGGCGACAGGGTCCTGGCGACAGGGGGACATCCCACTGCTGCCTGTGTAGGACTCCTATTCCGATTTTACCCCCTGTCGCCATTTGAAATGGATATAGGAGCCCTGTCGCCAATTCAAATGGCGACAGGACCCTGTCGCCAATTCAAATGGCGACAGGAGGGTAGTTTTGCTATTTTTATTTTCGGCATATTATTTCTGTAAATATTGATTAAAATATTATTATTTAAAAAAAAAATCCCTACTATATGCTTCTAAGCTTTTCTAGTTAAGTCCTGCAGTCCTGTTTAATGCACATGCACTACTGTTGGATATATAACCTATATTTATTACCTCATTCTATGCAAACTTTAAAACAAAACAAACATGTATGTACAAAAGTTGTGGTGGTGTGGTGTGGTGCTATGTGCATTCTCTGCAATAGAGTTGAATCTCTCTGGAGTTATTTCAGTTCGTACTACTCCTTTTGATGTGATAGCTGACAATTAGTCCTAGACTATATTGCTATGGAAAAGTGATAGCTGACAAAATAGATTGCGTGTTTCGCATGTCAGAATACATTAATTTCCATAGCATTATATTTTTAATAATTTTTACTAACATAAAATTAGAAAAAGTAATCGCCAAATACATGTACTGGAGATCATACCGTCATACCGATGTCCAAAACGCATTTCCCCCATTTTTTCTTTTCTGATCCAAATGATTTACTTAGAACAAAATTTAGTTATAACAAATTGATCATTCCATGTCACTTACACAGAAACTGATTGTCAAAGCCAGGTATTTTGGCTTGTCTGGACGGGTATATGAACATTGCAATGGAGCAAACGGAGGAGTATGTGAATGGTCAGCTGAAAAATAAATACGGTGACGCTTTTATAAGAGGAAACAACGGTGTGTACACCGAGAAAAATCCTACACTACAACTCTATTGGTATCCTCAGATATATACTGTCTTATACTTTTGTTCTGAATGCAGTTCTATACATCAGCACATCCAAGCGTACGCTTACAGATGGTGCATGAGACGATGAGACAGCATGCATGTTTGATGGCAGTGTTGCAAGCTGTGATCGATATATCTAACGCTGCCTTTGATCTCGTAGTTGTTACCCAGTGGGGGGGATTTACGAAATTAGAAATGAAATGTATTGAATCTTTAGAGATTTGTACCAAAAACTGTGTTCAATGTTAGCATATTCAACTTTTTCCACAGATTCTGGTTTGTCACACTGACTGAATGTTTGTGGTGATTATTGGACCTGGGATAAGGATAAGAAGTCGTGTCTTCGGCTGAATGTGTGCTGTCTCGGTTCTCTCTGAATTACTGCTGCACTAATACTCAAAATCTCTCGATCATGGTCACATACTGTTCGCGCCAAAAACGTGAAGGGGGTTTTAGGCCTCAAACACACAAGACAAACACCGGGTTTGCAGAGCGTGCCAGTCGATTTGACCTGAAATCGACAAGGAAGAATTTGTAATTTGATCGAAGCCGATAAACAAGGATCTATCGGCTTTTCACTAGTCGGCAAGAACCGATTAGGAGATAACTAGATCAACCGATTCTGATTGATCCGGATACAGGTAAATCGGCCGGGAAGGCGATCGCAACAAAGCGAAGCAAATCAAACCTGGGTGAAATCGGCTAAAATCAACAATCGGCGATCTTGTAACTATGTTGATTAGTCGACTTGTAAAGAAATCTATGAAGCTAAAGCAATGTAAAAAATTTGTAAAAGTAGTTGTTGGAATTGATTGATTCCTGCCGCTTGACACCACCTCGCTTTTATAACACGCTGTGATCCGAGTTGTACATGGATGCGGTGCGTTTATAAATGTCGACCTATTATCGATTCCCTTTCCTTTTAAAGCAGTTCCTTTTCGATTCGTTTGATAATTTCTTTCCATCTGACGCTTCCTTTTTAAATCTCGGATGATTTCAATACATCTTGAATTGAGATGCAAACACATACAATTGCTTTTATCAGATTCAAACCCATTTTGCCATGTACGAATTTTGGCGCAAACATATGATTTTGGAAAGATAACTTGATACTTTTCAAAAATTGCAATCAACAATAGTCGGAAATTCTTGGTAACTTCCCATTAAATAGCGTAGTAATAATCTCGGTCGCGTTTTTAATGCAGCAGCTGTTCACTTGTTCGCCTTCTTTCATCGCGGTATAAATATGGGGTCCCTCACGGTCATTTCATGCTTGCGTGCTCTCGCTCATCTTGAAATCGGCTTTTCTTCACGTCAATCCCCTCTTCTGTTGCATCGGCTGAAATGGGCGCCTCCAGTACTTATTAGATCGGGTAGTGACCATCATTACTTCTTAGGTCCAATAGGAACTTTAGAGACCAATCTTGTCATTGATGATGAGATTCTAGACTCCCCATTGTCGGCTCTGACCACAATATAGAAGAATGGGAGTAAGAGTTTTAGGTCTTGTGAGCGGCTCTTAAAGGTTGGAGATCTTGGTTTATTAGAGTGTCGGCCCAAAGAGGGTAGAATGGGAGAGGATGGGTATTGCGAAGCCTTCCCCTATCTCTAGCGCCAGGAGCCTAATGAACCTTTGGTAGCCGCGACTGCTATTTTTGGTCGGACTCTTTCAATACCTTTCTCTTTCAGATTGGTCCTATCGGCCCAACTCTCTTAGATCTGACCGAATTATGCTTTGCCTCCGACCCGATGGGAATCGGATATCGGCTTTGTGGAAAACCAGGATATAAGTTGTCAGTAAGAAAGGGAGGGTTGGTTCAAGTATATCCAAAATAACAACAAGGTGTGAGTCCGTGTCCGGACGAGGAACATGTTGCTTTCCTTAACCTATGGTTAGACCGATTTCTCTTTTGTGGTGCTTCCTTAGGCCCAACTCGGGTCTACCAATATATATTGGCGGCGGTTGGTGGAGGGTCGTCACGGCTAGCTTTAGGAAGTCATTCTTTGAGGGCCATTTATCACATGATGCACATCATTCGCGATCGGCTTTTTACGTGCGGTAGCTATGTCGTTAGTAATGTCCGGGGTCCTTTATGGTTCATTCAAATTTGGCTCTCTGTGTTTCGGCCGTCTCATTATCCCGATCCTTGAAGAATCGGTCTTTCCTTTAGAGGATTATCACGAGGATGCTACCCCTAGGTTCCAAGCTAGCCGATCCCAGGTGAAAAGTTCATCATGTATTCCTCGATGAGCAGAGAAATGTCTGGCTTCCATAAATACACATCTTTTTCTTAAATCTTAGCCAGGCTTCTTTTAATCGTCGGGATTTCTTCTCATACAACCAATTATCCGACCTCCCTTGGCCTTCTTTCCTTCGTTTGAACTCCAGGTAGCTCTCGATGCCTCGATCGACTCTTGATCTTACGCCTTTCTTGATTTCCCCTTGTATTCTTCATGTCGGCGAGTACGTAACGAACATTTCAGCCGTGACTTACGAGTTCTATCATCCTTCCGTGTGTGCCTTGATTGGGTTTCGGTCAAACAATTCCTTCCTTCCAGTGCGCAGCATGAGATAAAACCTCGAAACAAAGTTACTAACATTCTTTAACTGCAAATCATGTCGAACTACCCGATGAATTCCGCGTAGTGAACACGCACTTTCTCGTGTTAAACACCGTCAGGCGGGCCAATTCACCTCTGGTGAGCTCTTGTGGCGGAATCTCTCTTGCGAGGGCGATCCATAAAGGATGTTATTTCCAAATTTCTTCACGGTTTTGAAGAAAGCGGAGTTTCTTCGGGACACAGCTCAGAGTTACAGTTATACTAACTTCGTCCTTAGAGGTATTTTATCTTTGGTGCGTTTTGTTGTTAGGAGGATTGTCATTGGCTTGACCGTCCTTTTCCCTTTCGGACTAGCAAAAATCGGCCCTGCATCTATGGCATCGGTGACCGAAAATCAGCGGCGGCATCCATATTCGCGGCCTTTGGTTTGTCTTGAATGCGTTGGGCGTTGAGAAGCCCTTCAACTTTGTCGGATCTTGCCACGCACGCGCAAAGTGAGTATTTTTCATAATGTTTTGGAATCATTTTTCATATCGGCCAGTCGATTTCATCATTTTTTGAAAGGGAAAAGAAAAAGCGCCCAGGGTCGTAATAAAGCGATCATCGGATCCGCTTCTGGCGACATCTCCACCGGATCGAAACTCTTGCGGTAAGTCTTACTCCAAATATGCGTCCATATCGGTTTACACTAAAATGGATGTCTTGATACTTTTGTCCTTCAGGGCACCCCCCTTTACCGACATCTGCTGCCGAGCGCGCATAAAACAACGATTTCCCCAGTCGGCTTCTATTCCTCTTGAGCGATTGCCTCTCGACTCCCAAGCACACTGTGGTCTCCCCATCAATTCCGACCTCAACACCGTGGCTCTTTTAGTGATGATCAATCCCGGCGCCAAAGATAAAGTCTGCCAGACCTTCTTGGCTTTGATCTAGATGATCTAGATGACGGAGGTGATGGTCACGGGCGACTACCAGTGATGTTCGGGTGATTACGGATGCATCTGCTCGGGCGTCATTCTTCTATGCCAGGCATGCGACAACGACTCAATTCCCTCTGAGCGAAGTCACTGCAGCCGGCGGCTTTTGGCGTGCACCAACCTCTGCATGACTGCCATGCTGCGGTTGAAGCGATACGCCTCGGCGACTATGAGAGCTTTCTTTGGCGATTTGTCATTTAGACGATCAAAGGGAAGTGGTGGCGGTACTTCTGAGACGAGATAGCCCGGAAGGATTGCTCAACAATGAGCCGAAACTCCTCAACAAGCGTAGCCGTGCCAAGTCAAAAGCAATGATTTGATCGAGCGCGACCAATGCCAAACTCTTTGAGAGAAACAGACCGGAAACTTGAGCGGCGAAATCTTTTGAAGAACAAGCGGCTAAAATTTACGATGAAGCGGCATCTGGCAAGTGCTACTTCATCGGTCTTTGCTCTGACGAAGCGAATCTGGGTGAATTGTGGCCCAAGTGAAGAACCTGATCGGCTAAGTTAAAAAGTTATTCACGAGTGCGGTTGAGGATAAGCGCGTAGTAGGCGGCGTCAAGAGGCGATTGGCAAAGGCTATTGCTTTATCGGGTTTGGGGAGCTCATTTGCCGACTCGAGGTGTAATCTTGATTAACTTTTAAAGTGATACACTAAGACCGGCCGTGTGTAACCGATCGTTTTTATGAACTATTTTGGATGATGTATAGATCGGTACATGCTTAGATCTTTTTATTTTTAAGTGGTTGCGTTTCTCCTTTTGTTTGTTATCGAGGATCAGAGCCCAAGCTAGGGTGATAACTTTTCAGATATTTTCCATTGATCGGCTTTAGGTAAGACGAACCGTCTAAGGATTCCAATATATATGAATTTCCGTCAATCGGTCGATTGATCTTATAAGGTCCTTCCCATGTTGGAGACCATTTGCGAATCGATTATCTTTTGACCGATCGGCAACACGGTTTTCCACCAAATCGGCTTGATTAAATGACTTAAAAATCACCTTTTATTATTATATGATCGGCAACCCTCTCCTTATTCCTTTTAAGCCGATCGGTGTGATCGGCCTTAGTTCGACCAAATCATCTAGATTGTCGGCCATCGCTTTGTTTGTATTCATCGGTGATACCTTATCTTGCTCGTGTAGCCTTATTGAGCGATGTTGATTTCAGCGGGCAAAGCGGCTTCTTGTCAGGTATACCAAGCTGAAAGGTGACAATTTAGTTGATCCGTGATGAGATAGCCGATAAGCCCATAAAGCCGATAGCGTCGAATGCCATTTCCTTGGCTCTTCCCAATTTTTCTTTTTATCGACTTTATCAATGTCTTGTTAAACTGATTCGGCACTGTCAGTTGGCCTGGCGTAGTAAGGAGGAGTTGAGTAATTTTATCCCAAGACTTTCCGCAAACCCTTTGAAATCGTTGGACATGAACCCGATTACGATCGGTAGTGATTGTTTGTGGAATCCCAAGCCGATAGATGATGTGTTCATTTACAAAGTCGATCAGTTCTTTACTAGTAACCTTCTTGAGTGGCACTGAGCCTCAGCCCATTTTGAGAAATAATCCGTGGCTGCAGGATGAATTTATGTCCTTTCTTTGGATAGCGGAAATATCGGCGATTATGTCTATACCCCATCCTCTAAATGGCCATGGCTTGATGATGGGATGTAAAGCCGATCTTTAGTCTTGTTGTATGTTACCAAACTTTTGACCACGTTTGACATCCTCTATAATACTTAGGCGATCTTCTAACATCGTTGGCCAAAATATCTGATCGTCTCGGTATCCATTTCATCTTCACAGATTGATGTGACCCTAAATGCCTTCATGAACTTCCTATCGCCACTTTGGCTTCTCGGTTCCCAGAACATCTTAATAACAAACCTTCCATAGTCGAAAGTACAATACGTCTTCTAGTATAACATATTTGAGTGCTTTGCGCTGACCTTTTGCTTTCGGTCGGCTTGGTTGGATCGACAAATAATCCCTTATCTCTATTCTCGGTCGGCGGTGAACACATAAAAGCGGCCAAGCGTTTAGCTTTCGATTGGTCACACATCGACTTTCAATCTGTACCACGATGCACATTGTGCCAATCGGTTTGCTTTATCATTAGCTTCTGCAAGGAATATGCTCTATGGAAAATGTAGTGAACATCTCGATGATCACGGAGGCATTGATGCAAGTCTTTGGGTTAGTGCATCATCGTTGCATCGGTATTCTCCTCGACTTCTTTGTACAATTAACATCGAATCTCCAAAAGCTTAGGCGTCTCTCACTCGATGCTATCTAGCAGTTGTAGACCCTTAAGTAATGCTTGATATTCCTTGATTATTTGAACATCGGCTATTTGCGATACATGAAATCATACTCTGCTTTCTAGGTGAAACTAATATCACACCGATGCCTTAAGCCTTCTTGGCAAGCAGACCCATCAAAATCTGGTTGCCAAGGAGTTACACTGGTCGTTCTACTAATGTTTCACTCCACAGCTTGATAAAATCGGCCACAGCTTGTCCTTTCACCAGATTTAGTGGATTCATAGGATAACTCAAACTCTGTTAGGCGTATGCCCCATTTACCGCAACCCGACCACGCAGGATGGCGGCGATAATATGTATTTAACTACATCGGTTTTGCATATTATAACGCATTTGGAAGCTTGACATATAATGTCTTAACTTGGTGCAAGCAAAGTACAATGACAAGCATAATTTTCTACTAAAGGGATACCTGGTTTCCATCTAGAAAGCGTCGGCTTAAGTAATATATTGCTTGTTCCTTCCTATCGGCTTCTTGTGTTAAAAGCGCTCCAATCGAATCTCCTTCGGTAGATATATATAATCTAAAAGGTATCACAGTGTTTGGTGCGGTCAATCTTGGTGGACTCATCGAGATAACCTTTTATGTAAGTCGAGCCTTTTCTTTGTCGGCTTCCTTAAACTCTTGGTTATCTTTAATTTTCGTGATGTGAAGGCGAATCGTCGACAAGTTTGAGATAAAAGCGTCGCCAAGTAATTGATTTTTCCCAATCAACACACGCAACTCCTTTTTACTTGTGGGTGGTTTAGTATCGGCTATGGCTTTCACTTTGGTTGAGTTTACTTCAATCCCTCCTTCATGCAGCAGTAAGCCAAGAAATTGTCGGTAGATACTCAGAAAAGCGCATTTGAGAAGGTTCATTTTTAACCCATGTAACCTTGTGCTTTCGAACATTTTTCTCGGATCGGCTAAATGTTGCCAGTCTTCTTTGGATTTTACCACTAAATCGTCAATGTATATTTCCCGCAGTATTGCCGATCAAATCATGGAAAAATATGGTTCATATGCGTTGATAAGTAGCAGGCATTTTTAAAGCAAGAAGGTCATAACTTTCCATTCATATAGCCCTAAAGCCGGACATCGAAAGCGTTTTGGGTATATCGGCCGGACCATGGATATCGATTGTATCCGGCGTTCGAGTCAAAAAGCTTATGATTTTATTCCCAGATCTGACGGCATCGATAAGCATATGCTATGGGCATCGGTGCTAGTCTTTAGGCGTAACTTTGTTCAAATCTCTAAAATCGACACATACCCTAAGTTTGCCGTTTTTCTTCTTCCAGGGCGATGTTTGAGACCCGCTCGGCGTATCGGCAAAGTAGGATAAATTTAAGCCTCTAGCAATCGTCTACTTCTTCCTTTATAGCGTCATACAGCGTGAGTTAAACACGCCTTTAGGATGCTTGTTTGAGCGGCCGATATCCAGGTTTTATAGGTAGCTAGATGTTCAACTATTTGTCGGCTTAAACCGGCATTTCATAATACTCCCCATGCAAAAGCAATCCTTATATTCCTTGAGTATTTAGACCAACTTTGCTTTATAAGCGGGTTCTAATTTAGCACTTACAAGCGTTGGTCTTTTGCTATCCCCTTCCCCAATATCGATCTCTTCAAGCAAATCGTGATAAATCCTAACCCCTTTCTTTCTTCTTCAAAATCTTCATGACTTCTTCTATTCTTCTGCGATAGCTCCTTGCTTTTCCTGTGATTTTGCTATTGTCTCGCGCTCCATCTTCTTATCACTTAGATGCATCAGATCAAGCGTATTGGGTTTATGTCGGCTTGAATCGATTTCTCAACCTTGAGATAAAATCGCCAATTGTCCAAGGCTTTTCACGATATGCATTGACCTCTTCGTGTGGCAATTGGTGTCGAGGGCTAGCCATGGCGATATGAGCGATGTGTCGGGTGAATGCATTCTCTTGTATCATCGTTCCCTTTGTGCCGGTTTACGGTGCATAGTTGATGGTATACAACGATTAGCATGGATCGATCCGCCCAGAATGCTGTTGTAATTGCCTTTAACTTCAATCACAAAAACGCGATCGGCAAAGTTTTATTACCGGTATCGATTCGACACCATTACGCCTTTAGCCTCGGTTGGGTCCCCGGTGAAGTCATTTAGCACCATGTTGGTCTTGATTAAGTCTTAGTCGGCTTTTCCCAACTAAAGTATACGGCATCAAGTTGGCCAGTTGCCCGCCATCGACCAACATACGGGATATCGATTAGGCCATTAATGTATCCTTTTAGATACAATGGTTTCAAATGCGATGCATGTCTTGTGGTTTTTTCAAACCTGGCGTCACGGTGCTCAGAGGCACTGGCGAACACTTCTTGGTAGATTCTTCGGATTACGAACTCGGCGAGGTAAAGTGAATACCATGTTTATATCCATTGGTGGCGTATCATCTCGGATCATGGGCCTGGATTGAACCGGCGATCTGAATCACTATCGATCTGTTCCTTCTTTCTCCGCTCCTTTTTCAAAATCGATGTCGGTCTTAACTTATTAAACGTCAGATCCCTCTCCCCTCCTTTTGGCTTCCCTTTCTTCTTGTGTTTTTAATCGGCTGAATATACCGTTGCGACTTCTTTGAGACCGAAGGGGCACCATCTAGGTTTGGGTTCTATCGGCTTTCTTATCTTTCGACTAAAATTGCCCATTATTTGTCAGTTCCATCCTTCTTGCGTTAGTGATAATTCACGATTTTGGGAGGATTCGCCTTGTTCGATGTTGACAACCTTTCATAGATCGGTATACGCTCCTTATACGGGCGATCGTGTATCGATGCGGACAACTGTCTTTTGATTGGCTTGGCGACATGTGAGCAGTGTTGCATAGGACAAGATACAAGCTGTTGGTAAGGTCATCCCTCTCTCGGCAAAAGCGCCAAAAGGACATTGCCGATGTTTCTCTTCCTCACATGTCGGTAGATGTGGCACATCGGCCGCGGCGTTCGTCCCTCCTTTGCCACTGATCGATGAAAACCCTGGTGGTGTTGAGGTTATACCTTCGACTTATCCTTTTATATTTCCCAGGAGTTGTGAGAAGGTCGACTTTGGTTTGAAATCGAGCTCTTCTTGGAGCCTTCTCGGCTCGATACCATTTCTCGACCTCTAAGTCCCCTCTTGGTTTCACCAGTTCTTGAGTTTTGTCCATTTTTATCGGCTTCTATTTGTATAGAACCGACGGTGATCTACCTTGTCTCGTCTCGTGATACAATTCCCTTAGTAGGCTTATCACCTGTCATGAGCCTCTTTCCTTTTAAGTGAACATTGAACCATGTTGACTGAAAAGAGGCCCATATCTATCTGCATAGCTTGATTCTTACGCAAATTTTAACCTGCCATCGGCGATGTGCGATTGGATCTGTTGTCGAAAAATATTGCAATCGTTAGTGTTATGAAGAGCGAATGATGCCATTTGCAATACCTTAGCTTTTAATTTCTTCGGTAGATGGTATGATATGCCCTTACGGTAACCTTATGAGTTTTCTTGTAGTAATAAATCAAATATCTTGTCACACTTTGACACATCATCACAGTACTTGACTTAGCTTTATTCTTTGTCGGCCCTGCGAGAGAAACATCAGTGGTTTTGGAACCTTTGGCCCGCTCGGCTATGTTCATACAGCCGTCGTCGGAGATTGTCGCGAATCGTAATCTACCATGTTTACTTTGGCCTTTTCATTGCCGTTTGTCCTAAACCTATCTTTAAACCCTTTGCTCTCTGCATATCGGCTTTCATGTCTGCCCGTCTGTGATGGAAGTAAATTGGCCTAAGTCGAGGGAACTCCTGGCGACAACTTTTCTTTTAATGGAGGATTAACCCTTGGAGCAGCTAGGTCGGCCAATTGATAAGTCGGGTAATGCTACCTTGTAGCACCTATTCATGCGCTTAGAAATCTTTTGATATAATCGAGAACCGATTAGCGTACTTATACATGAACTAAGATCCAGAAATCCT
Source organism: Rhipidocladum racemiflorum (assembly GCA_036346355.1). Taxonomy (NCBI): domain Eukaryota; kingdom Viridiplantae; phylum Streptophyta; class Magnoliopsida; order Poales; family Poaceae; genus Rhipidocladum; species Rhipidocladum racemiflorum. Next base: position 27,051,138 of record CM070572.1, read on the forward strand.
AAGCTCCATAGTTCCAGAAAGAAGTACTCATGGAATCGGCTTTCTAAATCGTTCATATATGAAGCTGAATTAGGTGGTAGATTTGTGAACCAAGTGAATCACGTGCCGGAATAATGATAAAGGAAACAACCTAATTTTTAACCCATCGGACGTGCCGCCTCCCCACATTGAGCCATGAGCAGTCAGATATGCTCAATTGTGGTAATAGAATCATCCCCAGAGAATTTAGCAAAGTTTGGTACCCTAAAGTTGTGGGAGTGCGGCATTCGGTCTATGTAATCGAGTCACGGCTTCACATGTAGCCGATCACTCTCCCTACGGGTTGTAAACGAGCTGTTCTCTCAAAACATTGGCAATTTGTTACGCTTGATTAATATTATTAAACGTGGTGCAGCAGGACCGCGGCCAATTCTCATTGTTTGCGCCTGCCCGAGTGCAAACTTCGGGTCTTTAATCCAACTCGCACCTCGGGAGGTCTTGGTCTTTGCGTCGTAATTGTGATTAAAACCTAATGCATCGAGTGCAGCGCGAAAGGTTCGGCGATATGGCACCACCTATATGGTGCTTGTTTCATGGTTGTGGCCTCGTATTTGTGGAACTGTCCCGTTTCGATCGGTGATAAGCAAATCTTGATGTTATTGGAGGGGCGCGCCAGTTGATTTGATCGCCTATCTTGGCTCCATCAGGTGTGCCCATGGTAGTGTGTGAACCCATCTCTCTGTATGCTTGGTTTTGAGCAGTGGGTTGGTAGGCATCATGATAGGTGCTTGAGCCCGACCGTTCAGCGTGTTGGTGTTGGGTGCTATGGAATATCTGAGTGCGTAGGGATGGTTTGTGGTGAATCTAGCAGGCTTCCAGGTATGCGGCTAATTCTTGAGCAATTGTTTTCACACTATTTTCTATCATCGGCTTTACAAAGTAGACACTAGAGCCCGATGATTGGATTAATCAATGCGTGATGGGCGGTGCTCGATCATGCTTGATAAATCGGCTTGGCGGGTGCGTGTCGACTGCAGGACCGGATGTTGAATCTCAGATAGGATTGATGCTTAGGAGTGCAATCTTTTGGAGTAACGCCGGCGTGTTTTACGGAAAGCATCGTAGCATCATTTCCTCGAGCTGCCTTCGATCTTGAGTTCTTTCAGTTGCTTAGGGGTTAAATCGGCCATCGGGCGCGATTATGGCATCGGTGTTGATATCGGCGGTATTTACGGGTTTGTCGGTTGGCGACATTCTTTTTAGGTCCCAAAGTGCGTGCCCAAAATATGTTCGGCGCCAAAGCGTGAAGGGGTTTTAGGCCTCGAACACACAAGACAAACACGGGTTTTGCGAGCGTGCGGTCGATTTGACACTGAAATCGACAAGGAAAATTTGTAATTTGTTCGAGCCGATAAACAAGGATCTATCGGCTTTTCACTGGTCGGCAAGAACCGATTAGGAGATAACTAGATCAACCGGATTCTGATTGATCGGATACAAAGTAAATCGGCCGGGAAGCGTCATAACAAGCGAAGCAAATCAAACCTGGGTGAAATCATTTAAAATCAACAATCGGCGATCTTAACTATGTTGATTAAATCGACTTGTAAAGAAATCTATGAAGCTAAAGCAATGTAAAGAGGCATTTGTAAAAAGTAGTTGTTGGAATTGATTGATTCCTGCCAGCTTGACACCCACCTCCTTTTATAACACGCTGGCCGTCGAGTTGTACATGGATGCGGTCGTTTATCAAATGTCGACCTATTATCGATTCCCTTTCCTTTTAGAAGCAGTTCCTTTTTCGATTCGTTTGATAATTTCTTTCCATCTGAGCGCTTCCTTTTAGTCTCGGATGATTTCAATACATCTTAGGTCGGATGCAAACACATACAATTGCTTTTATCCGATTCAAACCCATTTTGCCATGTACCGAATTTTGGCGCAAACACATACTGATGGGCCATCGTATCCTCAGTCCTCACTGTGCAGTTGCCTCACATCATTATCATTACTAGGAAATTGAGCGCGGCGGCACGCCGCGCACGTGAACGAAAAAAACTGAAAAAATGTTTTCGTAGAAAAAACGGACCACAAGAACACTTTAAAATATTTTTTTCCATGCTATGAAGGAAAAACGGACCACGAAAACATTTTTTTCGGATAAAACGGAGAAACGAAAATATTTTTTTCATGCTCCGGAGGAAAAACGGACCACCAAAACATCAGTTTTTTTTAGGAAAAACGGAGAAACGAAAACATTTTTTCCATGCTCCGGAGGAAAAACGAACCACAACATTTTTTCCGGGCAAAACGGAGAAACGAAAACATTTTTTCCATGCTCCGAAGGAAAAACGGACAACAAAAACATTTTTTTCCATGCTCCAGAGGGAAAACGGACCACAAAAACATTTTTTCCGGGCAAAACGGAGAAACGAAAATATTTTTTCAATGATCCGGAGGAAAAAACGGACCAAAAAAATATTTTTTTCGGGCAAAACGGAGAAAAGACCTGAACGAAAAGTGCATGGACCTATTTGTTATGATTTTGGACCTGTTCGCTATTTTGAAAAACTATAAAAGGGCTCGTTTACGATTCGTATTTAACGGGAGGTTCTTTATGTAAAACGGCGAACGAGGGACCTAAACGCGAACCGGGGAAAAAATTTCCCTCTCACAAAAAATTGCAAAGGACCTATCCGTAATTTCAAGAATCAGAGAGGCTTTTTCGCAAAAAGAGGAGAGAGAGGGGGTGGGACAGGTGGAGGGGCTCTCTGAGGAAAGTTTCTCCCGAGCTTAATATAGGTAATATTATATCCTATAACGGATCATGAGCCATCAGCCCATATGATCGATTGAGAGCATCTCCAAGAAATAAGCCTTAAACTTTAATTTAATTTAGGACTCCAACTAATTAGATTTAAGGCTCCAACGAAATATTTACTCCAGCAATTAGACCTTAAAACCCAACGAAGATAGGGATCAATCACAGAGTTGCTAAATATAGCTACTCTCCTAGGGGTTCTAAAACAATTTGCTAAATTTTAGCAATTTAGGGTTCCTTGCTGGAGTTAATCTTTTCTCCAAAAACCCTATAATTCAAATTAGGACCATATTTAAACCCTATAATTCAAATTAAGACCATATTTAAGGTCCTAAAACGATTGATAGAATGCCACTATTTTGATCCCGCGCTTTAGCACTCGTCTGTTAGGCCTCGTGTCTATTCCGGAATTTTTATTTCAAGTTTCTACAGATATTGATCCATTTTTTTGGTGAAGTCCTGTGTTCCAAATACACGTTTGAAGACTGAGGCACCGTGTAGATCCCGGAAATTCCCCCTGGGAATAGACAGTGTTAATTCTATATTGAATTCACATATTCTTCCTCATAAAAAGAAGAAGAAAATCACAAATTCTTCCAGAATAATATGATACAGTAAAATACACGACAAGAGTATTGCGCTAGCCTGAAAACCATTTATCACATAATGCTAGACAACCTGGTTTCCAAACCACACTGTAGATAGACCATTCTACATAGCAGTACGAAGGTTTACACCAAAATTTTAGCCCGTCGAGCTTCTCCCCTGCAGATAACAATCCAGACACTTCACACAGCCCACTGTGTGAAAAGATTAGAAAGAAACTTCGAAGTGAATAAGAAAAGATAACAAGGTAAATGCTAGTGTAAATTAGGATCATTCCTTACCTTATGCCACAAGGCTCCAACCCAACAGAGGAGAAAATACCATCACAATTAACTGTGCTCCAGATCCTTACTACCACTCAAAACAATCATGAACGAAGCTATGCTTAGAAAAACAATGCAGGTTTGTTTTCCCAGGAATGTATCATCAGTTTTTTTTTTCTTTTCTGATAAAGTGGCAAGGGGAAGCAAACTACAATACACATTTACAAACCACTTGAGTTTTCAATCTTAAGGCATCTGCATCAGTCTTAAACAAACGATAAACGGGGGCAAATAATAAGAGCACCACAGAACTACATATTGTATTAATGTTCTCAACCAGTTCCCGGTGTTCAATCAGAATTACCGGATTTGACAAATTATAGCGGAGAATACTATGGATGATAGGAAATACAACATAATAAGTAGATGGGTACAGACAGTGCGGGTACAGTGAGAAGCCTGGCAGCTGTCTCAAACTAAGCTCGTATGCAGAACTACCGTACCATACACCTGGAGGCAAGTCATGAGGCTTGCCAACCCTTTGACAAGTGGCCTCATCACAACAAGTGGCATCCCGATTATCTTTTACTCTATGCGATAACCGTATTACAATAAAATTAAATGTTAGAAATGCCTAAAAAGATAATAGTCAGGCGTCTTCAACATTAGCTGTTTGCCCTGGCAATATAGTCCAGGTATCCAGCCAAAAGTTAGATGATATAATAGAGCTAAAGATCCAAATGACGCATCATGTTCAGTGAAGTGCATTTTGACACTTCAGGCATCCAAGTTCAGAGGCCGGAGAAGTTGAGTTCTATTCAGAAATTCCTGTTGAGACATCTTCCTTAACCTCTGTAATAACCTTAAGAAGGTCGACTGGAGTTGCAGCAGGGTCTAATTCATGGCACCCTTTTGGAGCATTATTGCCTTCATCTCCAGTGAGCAGACGAGAAGGAACCCGGTGCGAAAAGCGGAAAAGCTCTTCCTTTGGTATCCTTCTAACCACATCAGAATCTGTGTGCCTATGGAAGACCGCTTTGAAACTAGCGACCTTCAGCAATGGGATGACATTCACACCTTGCTCATCAGTGAAATCATCGATCACTTCTACTATCTCATACTTGTATATCACATCATCAGGTGTAAGCTCATTCCAATCAGAAGACCAGTTTCGGTACAAAGCCCATGTATCACCTTTCTTGGGAACAATCTTGATAATTCCCCGAGGACCTTTACTCCAGCTAACTCTGTGGGAAAAGATGTTGACTGTTTCCGTAATCTGATATCTTCCAACCCTAAAATCACCACATGTCTTTGAGAAACCGGAGGCAACCCAGCTAATTGGCGCCAGTTCACTGTTGGACTTGGAATTGAGGAAACTCATTCGGATCCTGAAAGGCTTCCTTGAAATAACTTTCTGCACCATTGCATATAGACGAGGCATGCCATCTTCACTGTCATATGTAGCCCATACCTGATCATTGTCAAAAGTTCTTTCTGTGCGATCTTTATCAAAATCATGGAAGTCTGGGTCTGGTACATCGATGGACACAGGCACACGCTTCTGTTCCACATTCTTTTCATCAGTTGCAGGAATTTCGACATCAGCGCCTTTTGAGTTGTACATCTTGAATTTGCGGCTGGGTTTATCAGAGAGTATGCCATTCACCTTTACATTGTTGTCAACGTGCTTTTCTTTTCTTTCGGCTTTCCCTTTCTCTGAAAACTGGGTAGATGCTGAAATGTTGAAATCTTGTAACTTTTCGCGGACTGCTGCCTTGGTTTTCTCAAGAAGAAGACTCCGGGTGTCCAGTTGGAAGATCTCCCTCAAGACATTAGCTCTTCTTCCACTTACTGCAGATCTAAACTTTTCCACTGAAGAACCACAAACCCTTCCCACATCAGGGAACACAGTTGTTCCTGCAGTTGCCACCACCGTCTCCTTGTTATCTCCATTACAATCTACAGGAGCATAGCCATTATTAATATTTTGCCTCCTTTTTGAAAACCGCCCACGCCCCGATGTAGATCTCTCCTGCCCATACTCATTGCCACTTGAAGAATAATTGTATATGTAGCTCTCCTCGTGTTTTCTTTTCGATTTCTCTGAGGTCTGTGTACTGTAAGCATTTGCACCAGCAACACCTGTTGTCTTGGAGTACTGATTCCACTGGAAACTTTGGTTGTTGTAGGACTCATAATTGTTCTCTTGTTGATATACTCCATGTACTGTGCCTGGAATGCTAGAGGTTCTAGTTGCTGAGCTATATGAATGCTTAACGGTATTGTGGTTCTGCTGCTGCTGCTGCTGCTGCTGCTTGGTTGACCAGGAGAACGAGGAACTGGTTCCATTGCAAGGATAACCAGTCTCTACAGCCATGAATGCATTGTGGCAGTTTGGGCACAGAAGGTTGTGATTTAGATAAATTCTCAAGTACTCATACTGCATCCGACAGCAGTTGCATGATGTCCAGAATGTGTCAAGTGCCACAGGCCGAGTAGTAGCCTCAGCTGCTGCTGCAGCGGCAGCGGCGGCGTTCTTTCGAGCTCGCCTGTTTGCTTTCTTGTCATAAGTATACAAACCATTGACCCCATTTGTGACAGAATGATCCCTCCTCTTCTGATCATAGATCATCTTCGTGCTCTTATCGGATAACACGCTCCATGCGTCCGAGATAAGTTTAAAGGCGCCCTCAGCACCGACTGACTTGTTCTTGTCGGGATGCAGCTGGAGAGCTAGTTTTCTATACTGTTTCTTCACCTCCTCTTCATCAGCAAAAGCACTGAGAGACAAAATACGGTACCAGTCACTCTCTCCATCAATCTTCGATTCAGATGCAAGGTGAACTTCTAGTGTTGAGACCATCTGAGATATGCCATCAAGCGACGGGCATAGGTTCTGCGCCTTGATTGCAGACCTCCGTGCACCCTTGACGTCACACGCATGGAACTTCCTCTCTGCTGCATCCCTTGCTTTCAGGGCTTCGTCCATCAAGTCACAGGTATTCTGCTCCACGCTCATCTTCACCTTCGGATTCGATCAGTCAGTTGGTCTTGAACAGGCACCAAGGAGCCCAAGACCAACCACTAAGCAACGGCTTAATACACTCCTTGCATCATTTGAACACGAAAGTCATGAGATTTTCAACACCACGATCTGCATGAAATACGACGATATCAGGGATCTTGAAGAACAGACATAAGAAATAAGCGAATGGGGCAAACTAAAATCAGCTACTATAATTTGCACCAAAATGGAATTTGAAGCAGCATCACTTGATTCCAAATTCTCTCTTCATAGAAGTGCTCCCATTTACCTTTGAAAAATAAGTTTGGGACAGAAAAAATATTCTCGAGCAGCTGCTAAGCAGATGACGAGCAACGCTGAAGTGCCAAACTAAACTACGAGCCACCATGCCTACACTGGGAAACAAACAATACATCTTTTTTAGCAAAAGATCCAAACTTTCCCTCACAAAATCACCAAATCTCAAAAACCAACCCCGAAAACTAGCTCAAAACCGGAAAAGACGAACAAAACAAGTTCTAGAAATCCCAAATCGGCACAAGGCGCCCTCCCATCCAACTCCAATAGGGCCAACAAACCTACTGATTCGCGTGATCCGCGCCTCAGAACACCAATCTAGGTACAGTTCTGACCTTCAAACTCGAGGAAATTGGAGGGTTCCAAGAACTGGCCCCAAACCCTAGGTGCCCAGATCTGCCGCTAGACACCGCGGCCAGCTGCGAACCGCAGCACAATCGAGAGCTAAGAAGGAGAGGAATCGATCTAGGAAGTACCTGCACCAATTGGTTCGAGGATGCGCGCGAATTCAGAAGGATTCGAAGCCACGAGCGCCCCAAAATTGTATTTTTCCCCAAAATTTATTTGAGGGCTTAAAAAACAGGACTTTTTTTTTGGCTCAAACTATTAGTCAAACTGCCAAAAAAATTGATACCGGGGGTACTAGTAGGGGGAAAAAAAGTAGGTCATGTGTTGTGTGTAAAAAAAAATCCAATCTGTTTGGATGCCCTAAAAGTTTTGAACTTTGCCCTCATTTGATGCCAAAAATTAATTTTCATGGCTGCCCAAACTTAACCATGGTTAAGCCTCACTCAGGGGCATTTCCGCCATTTCACCCCATAACAAACAGCAGTACTAAAGCAAATTCAGATGCTGGATGATGCATATTTAATTAAATTCGGGGTTTTAAGGCTTTAATTATTGGCTGGATTTTTTATGTTAACACAGGGGCACCCACATGTGAGAGAGGTCATAAATATCCCTGCGTGGGTCCCACAGCATACACACACTATACGTGTATAGCGCACGTACGTATCCGGCACTTTATTCGGGACATTTGAGTAAACTCATGTCAGTGGGTAACCCACTGTTGCAGTTGGCTTAACCAGATACCGGGGGCATTTTGGGGTTTTCACAGCACAGTCTAAGGGTTAAAATCACAACCACCAAACAGGAAAAGTCTCTCTAACCCTTATTCGTTTTTTTTTTTTTTATAGATACCCTGTGCAGCTGTGCTTGTGTACGTGTATGCCTAATGCCTGTGAGGAACTTTTTGCACATGTGGGACCCACCCTTGCTGTTTCTCGGTTAAGTACCCTCCTCTACATCATCATTGACCAGCACCTTTTTTTTTGTTTGTCATCTCTGTACTGCCATCTGAAAAAGTACGGCACTGACACTATTGCTATTACTATTGCAGTGGCTATTAACTCCGTAGTTATTATCACAAGCATTGTCATTACAGAGAAGAAGCATGTCTAATTGCCTATCTATGTTCAGAAGCATGCAGACAGAGTGTTGTACTAGCATTTTGGAGTAAGCAAGCTAAACTGCATTGATAAGTAAGGTGCGTAATAAGAGCTTTGTGACTGGAAACTGAAACTGCAAAGTGTGTAGTTCCATTCCGCGGTGGATCTTGGCATTTGTTCTTGTTTTGAGGCTTTGAGCAGCTGAATGTTCGTAATAGACTTGTTGGCCTGAAGATATCATCAGGTCATTGCACTCTGCGAGTGAATCTTACTCAAGGTCTTGCACTGTTGGAAGTTAGTGTGGCAGTTCTAGGATGGCAGAGGTTGACAATCTTTAGGTGTTGTTTGTTCGTGCAGTCTTTGCAGCAGTCAGAACTCAGAAGCTGTTACATCATTGCACCGATGAAGTGATCTTCGTAGGTGAATGTGGAGGCTGTGGTGTTATATGTCCAGGAGCTTCTCACTGGACCACAGAGCCATGCAAACAAGAGAAATGCCTGCTGCCCTGGATACTAAGATTCTGGAGCTGTGAGTAGCGATGCAGTGGATTACTGAGCAATGATGTACGCCTTTCATTTCAGGTCAAGACTAGTTTTATCAAGAGTAAAAGAAGTCCAGCTGAAGGCTACTGGGACATGCAAGCAAGAGAAATATCAATGCATGCTGCCCTGGAGTTATGGATGCAATGGACAATTCAGTTCCAGAATTCGGTGGTTTTAACAATAGCAGCAACTGTACCAAATACCAGCTGAACCTTTTTTCTTTAAATTGGCCTGAGCTCTGGCAGCTTTTGGTACTAGTCTGATTTCAAACAATCCAGGAACTTCCATAACATTAGCGTGATTCAGTTTGAGCAACAGATCCTGGCATTAATTGAGGAAGGACAACAGCGAAACTACAAACGTATACCCGCACACGCACACCCACGCACTCGCACTCGGCTCCGTAAACGCCCACGTAGAGCAGTGCTCAAACGCGGGCGGGTTGAGCGCGCTCCTCGCTCTCAGAATTCATTTCGCTCGTCTCAATTGTTAGATGCTGCGGTTTGCAAGTTAACTTAAACCGAGCAGCAATTTCACTTTGTTTCAGACTGGAATTCTGCTGAAGAGCATCAGCCCGGCGTTCAACTGAACATAGAGATCTTTGGCTTTCTTTTCAAAGGTATAACTGAAGATGAAGACTAACTTGATTACCGACGTATCACAAGCTGAAAACACAAGGATATTCGGTATTGCAAATGGAAGCTACAAGAGAAAAAAGGCAGATTTCAAGGGCTGTGTTTGGAGATAGTTTATGTGTACAACCATTCTCACCGGCTGGAAATAGTCGGTTATTAATGTCCGTAGATGCAACCGCAATAAAAGTAATTAAGATCACGTTGCAGTTGAGCCATTGGAATTTCATGCCAGGTGCAGTTCTGCAGTTTCGAGAATCTTCAGACTGGCGCTCCATATTCGCTAAGGCCATACAGAAACATTAGCATTGCAGCAAACACAGGGAGTGATTTTAACTAGCTTTTGCATCAGCAGTTTACAGGGCTGGAAGGAATATATAGGCCCAGTTCGTTTCAGTTTCTGGATTATGGATTCTAGATTATAGGAGAAGCTGTTTCTGATTATGGAAGGATCGGATCGAGCCGGCTACAACTTCTAGGTTTCGGACCGAGCCGGTGAGAATCAGGTTTCAGCTAGATTCTAATTCTATACAGAAATCAGTTTCTGATTCTCAGAGAAGCTGTCCAGAATCCTCCCGTTCGACAAATAATCCGTTTTTTTCTAAAGCAGAAACTATCCAGAAGCTGAAACGAACGGGGCCATAATACTGAACTCCAAGCAAGATTCTGATGCAGCTGCTGTTGAGAATACAATCAGGACACCTAGTGCAATGCAAGCTCTTCTTGACTCTTGAGACAATCTGGGACAGACTCCACTCCACAGCAGGTAGGGTTCAACTCAACTCTGATCGATATATCACGTACCAATGCAGCATATGGCACTTTAACATGGCGTGCTCTGACGAAAATCTCCTGCCATTCCTTCTTTGGTGAAGGTGGTGACCTTTGTTTCAGACAAGGGAAGAAGAAAAGAAAAGGAGAAGAAAAAGAACTCGCTGTGAGCACAAGTTGCAATTGGGCCGAATCTGTTTTGGGCCAGACGACCAGAGATGAATCGAAGCCCATTAAAAGTATCCTCTGAACTTCTCTTCTTCCCAGAGTCCAAACCAACAGCTTCCGACTCCGAGCTCCCGAGAGGCGAGGGGTTTAACTTGCTCCAACTCCGGCGAACTAGGTTCCGGCGAGCCACATGGCCGAGTCCGGGGAGGCGAGGCGGCGGCAGGAGCTGGCGGAAGAGGGGCAGCGGCATCTGGAGGAGGCCATCGCCGCGGCATTCCAGATCCTCACCTACATCAACCACGAGCTCTGCAACCCCGCGCTCTGGTCCTCCTCTCACCACCAGCAACAGCACCCGACTGCCGCTACGCCTACCGCAGCCGACTTCGACGCCTCCTGTGACGCGGCTGGCGGCGGCGGCGGTGGGGGAGCAGGCCCTGACCCCGGCGGATCGCTGGACGAGGCGAGGCACCGCTACAAGACGGCCATGGCGGCGCTGCGCGCATCCATCACCGCCGTGTCCTCCTTCGCTCAGGTGAGATTTTACAGGCCGTCCTAAAATCTCTAATCGTCTTGACCTCATAATATGAGTTTTTAGGAACTGAATAACCTTTGTGTGTCTTCTACTATGCAATTCAATGGGAACAAGAGTGTTTTTTGTGTGTGTTTCTTATGCTGCTAACTAGCTCAGGTCGGTGTGAAGGACATGCAATTAAAATTCTGGAATCTAACCCTGGGAATTTTTTGGGGATATTCTTTAATGTAAAGAATGCGAATTCCAAGGGAACATTTTATGGGGCTCATGTTGACACGGGGAAGATGGGATTTACGTGTTTGCTTCTGCTCTGTCGACTAGGCAAGAAATTGTTGGCAAAATGACCATGAAAAGCAAATTTTTTGATGTCAGAAGATGGGGGTGTTCTGGTGTGTTGAAATGTAATTGAGCCAATAAACTGTTGCATGGCCGTAAAAGTATTTTGATTTTGATGCGAGAAAAACTTTTATTTAGTAAAACCTTTTTATCTTTGGAGCACTCCTCTGTGGACATCGAATTGCTGCTACATTGATTGTTAAGAGATGTTACTATGGTGTCTTGCGAGGGGAACAAAAGATGAAAATTTTGCTTGGTCCAGAAAGGCATGGACAGAAACGAATAGTTTTATTTCTTTAGATTCATTGCTATTATTTACCTTGGATCTTGGAAGCCTGAAGTTTTTATCCATCTTTGATAACTCTTCAGATGCTCATTCATTTGTGATTAAGATCAAAAGTGACTCAGTTTAGTAAAAAAATCAGTAAGAGTGGTGCTTCTATGCTCTTTTTTTTTTAAAGTTGCACAATTATTAAAGCACGAATGAAGAGTAGATGGTGATTATTACCCCTTCGTTTGCTTTAAGATTTGTACAACTTGTATTAGGAGGGAAAGTATAGAAGCACTACTCAGTAAATGATCAAATTAAGCCTATGTGTAACATCAGTTTTCTTGTTGAGATCCACCTCATTATTCAACATTCACTGTAATAAGACTATAATAGCAACATTATAACATTTTTTGTGGCTGGAACTATTCTCACTGTAATCGCTAATGAAATGATTGGTCATTAGTCCTCACCTAGTTGTCAGATATCAGATATGGTGTTGCTTTGAGAAATACAAGCTTGTAGGATTAGTTTTGGGCTACATTATATTGACATGATGAATGGACTGTACAGATATCAACGCACCGTACCAATATGCATGCTTTCATTTGTTTCATTAGATGCAACCTAAGCACTCTTGTATACAATTTTAGTCTTCTGTTCAAGGGCACCAAACTCACACTGCTAGATGCAGCTGGAATATGGAGAAGCAAATAACACAAGACCAAGAACCAGGCAGTTATAACATGGATGTGCTTAAGATTTCATAGAAAATAAATTAATGTTATTGTTTTTCCTTTTATGGACCAGAATAGAGTATAACTCTTTTTGAATGGTATTGTTCTTATGTATACTTGATCGAACTTACTGAGTTTCTGTGTGTTATTTAGGAGATTGGATCAACAGATGACAAAGCAGCTGAAGTTGAGATTGGGAGATTGGAAGAGCGTGCATCTGTTTTGAGAAAGGTACTATTTTGAATATCCTTCGTCTTACAATGTTGCCTTAGGTGCTTGTATGGTGCATAACACATTCTACCATAATGCTTTAAACATCATTTTTATCGAATTCGCTGAGGTTCATGTATGGTTGGTTGGTGTTAAAAAGTTCTAAGTTTCTCAATGTTGAATTATGTTAATTTTACCGCAGGAAATCGAAAGCAAAAATAAGAACGTAAAGCTCCTGATGCATCAACTCCGTGACCTTATATTGGACGTTTCAGTGTGGCAGAGCCCGTGTTCTGAGTGAGCTGACATGTTTAACTACTGCGAGTACCAGACCTCATCTGTATGTTCCCTCCTTCCGGTAGAAATATCGGACCATTTGGAGATAGAAACTTACAGTGAGTGAAGCTCTGCTTTGACTTGCCTGCCTCTTGGTGGTATAACTCAAAACTTTGTATCTGCATGTATATGATTTTCACTATGGCTGCAGTCCACGAGAATTGAAGGAACTTACTCTGAGCGCCTGTGAACTATAATTTCTTTGGTTGAGCATCCAACTTGGTTGACCTTCAGATTTGGTTGAGCGTCTGTTGAAGGCTGCTTAGCTTCATTTGCCTACCGAGTTTTCTTCCTTAGGATTATCGTGAACCTCCTCAAGTCAACGAAATACTGACACCACATAATGCCAGAAGTCCGACTAAGATGTGTTTTAAATTGCAATACCTCTTGACATCATTCAACTTCGATGCATGGGACGTACGTACTGTTCTCAAATTTATTCCAAAATTCGTATATTGTCACATACTTTAATGGCGTTAGAGAAGTTTATGCTGGCACCTGATGATGCACTAGACATAAAATTGCATGGAAAACACCTCTTTTTCCATATACCTAAGCTCAGAGAATCTACAGTTCTAGAATATGTGCTGCACCTTTGTCTACTTAACAATAACCAAAGGAAGTGATGATATTGTCTGCTTCTGGTTACTGGTGAGCGAGATGAAAAGCTCAAGGATTCAACAAGGTCCTTGAAACTACAGTAAAAGAACAAATTCTCAGAACGTTACAATTCAGGACAAGAGAATCAAGAAAGATGGAGGAGCAGATTACTCTGCTTAGTTGACAAACATCATTCTTTAAGAACCAACAGAGGTGCGTTTTCAACAAGATTAACAAGTCTACTTGTAAGAATGTACATATGCTTCAAAATTCTTAGAAGGTGTTGTTGCATTTCCAGTTGATATTAAGATGAACAGACAAAATTGGCATTTCCATTGCAAGAGCCTGTCTCCAGACCTTTATGAGCATAATCATCCCACCGATTTGGTCATCCTCGTTACTGATGGCTAGCATCTGCAAATCATTCCAAGTAACATCTGGGATGCCGACTGGGGGTAGTGGTGGCGCCTCAATCACTGGCTTCCTCCCTCTCCCCTTCAGGGAACCCTCGATCAATTTCCCCAAGGACTTGAAAGGGTCGCTCAGTTTTTTTTTCTGCATCGCAAGGAGGAACAATACCTCGTTGAATTGCCTCACGGCAGTCATGACAATAACGGTGCCGAGTAGGATGCGGGTGATCAGGTTCTGCCTCTTGATTTTGTTCAAGTCTGTTGCTATATTGCCTAGCTCCGCCTTCTTTCTTCTCTCATCGCCCACGGCGCAATCTGCATCTTGCGTGATGGCAAAGTCCATGGCGATCGAAGAGAAGAACACACGTGCATGGAAGTGGCTTTCCGTCTTCGGAAAAAGAACGAAGTGGCTTTCGATTAATAGGAAGGAGTTACACGCCTCTTCTCAATTGGAGAGGGAGGAAAATAAGTACAGTTCATGTCGCTGTCGCGGATTCAGAGAGATTCTTCCGGATGCTTTGCCGCAACTGAAAGATGTTCAGGTTCCTGCCGAACGAGTACTGTAACTAGCACTCGAAGTGACGGCGATGAAGGTGACCAGGGTTGACAAAACCGTTTCGAGGTGGAAAATCGAACTCAGCTCGGCTTCGGTTTTTCGCGAAAATCGGTCGAAAATCGTTAAAAACCGAAGATTTTCGAAACCGAGCATTTGAACAAAAAAATTCAAATCAGATTTTAAAAAAACAAAAACCGGTCGGTTTACGAGTTGAACCTTTTGGATGATCGGTTTCTTGAGCGGTTTTTGTTGGTTTTCTCGAAAAACCGTTCGGTTTTCACCGGTTTTCGATTGGTTTTCATTGCATAATTTTTTTTTAAATTTTGAATTTTTTTTTAATTGAACCGGTTTACCGACCGGTTTATGATTTCGAACCGGCTCGATACGGTCACGAGTAGCCATAGAAATACTGGTTTTCGACGATTTTACGAACCTGAAGGTGACTACCGAGTAGCCATAGAAGTACCGGTGGTGATCAGGTCACGAGGACGGGGGATCCAAAAATGGCGCAGCGGCGGTTGGCCGGCGTCCTTGTCAAAGGGGGAGCAGCTCACATGTTCGGCACGTGGCAACCGTCAGCGCGCCACACGTGGCAAAGTTTACAGCTAGTTGCCCCAAAAGAGACTCATCGCGAGCTAAACAAGATAGTCGTCTATGGCTTGTGGAATCTGTGGAAAGAAAGAAATATGCGCATCTTCCAGAACAAGAATTCTTCGGTTCAAATGGCTGTTGAATCGGCTCTTCGAGATATTGCTCTTTACAACGTTGCTTCCTCGCCTAATAGCTGAGAAGTTGGTTTTTTGGGTTGTAAGATAGAGTCGGTTTAAGACCTTGTTTGTTGCCTACTTCCTTTTGCCGGACCTGTGTTGCTTAAGCGTTTTTTGTATCGTCTACTCCTTTGTGAGTAACTCTGTTTCTCTCCTTCAATGAATTGGCAGAGCTCCTACCGCTCTTTCGAAAAAAAAAAAAAGATTGTGCAACACTATAGGTGGAACTTCATTTATCTCTACTATTATAAAGCAACAGTTGGTGGCAGTGGTGAGTTCTACCCACGTCATTAATTGCCCTACGCAAAAAACGAAGCGTTGCTTTAATTAGCTAGCTTTCGCAAGAAACGAAGCGTTAAAGATAGATGTTTGATCTTGTGAAATAATTTTTTTATTTTTTAATCTTTATTTTTCGTTATCAATTTTGTTTTTCGTAGCAATGCACGGGCATGTAACTAGTATCTCAAAATTGCTATAGGTGGAAGCTTCATTTCCACCTCAAAATTCAGTGATTTAAGATTCTACTAATAGCGTTTCTTTTTTAAAATTACAATTAAGGACACTCCTCACTCGCATCACACCACACACACGCGTATGCGTCATACCGATAGGTCTTTCGCGGAGGTCACCGGATAAAATTTAGAATTTATCCTACTACCTTGCAGAACATAGACATGCTTTTACGCTGAACACACTAGCATCAGCGCTAAACCCAAGGTTTAAACTCAGATAGCCAGGTGCACGTCAAACTGATAAACTGATTTGCACGAGTTATAACTAACAAGCATATCTAGTACGTGGTTGTGAATTGAACCTAATTTTGATATTAAATTTTTGGTTATGAACTCTTTTTTTCCTGGACGCAGCCGTAAACACATTGTGTTATCGTCCTACTTGTTTAGCCTCCTGATATTTTTTTTTTTCAAATTTGATCTCATTGTGAACGTAATTGCAAAATAATCACATCTCCGACCGTGGAAACGCTAGCAGACAACACGGGTCACCTATCACGCTTCTACATCGCCGAAAGAGTTATTGGCGCTACCGCAGTTGGAGACAGATCTATTTTTGTAATTACGTTTAGCTTAGCCATTAGGTAAGGTCCAGCCAGGACCGGCAATTGCAATGGTTTTCTCCTCCTTTCATATTGGATACAGAGCTGCGTAACATTCTCAAGGATAGACACGAATCATTTGAATTTCTGACCTTACAATTTTAGTGAGGATTTCTATCTTACAATCGTCTTCTCCGGTGATAGCAACAGTGAATGAGGGCGGAGTACACTGGGTTAGGGTTCAAGATTTATCAGAGCACATCTACAGTGGGAGGGAGGGAGAGCGGAGGCACGATAGTGGGCAATGGTAACGATAGGGCGGTGAGATGGTAATAGCTCCGTCAGGCTTGGGGTGGACTGTGGGCAGCAGGGGCAACGGGCTGATGAGGAGATGAGCAATTAGGATGCGGCGGCTGGTGGTGATGTATTTGGTGGCGATAGCCGCCGAAGATAGGGAAGATGGGCGGAGCGGAAATTGGAGGCTGACGACGGCAGTGGAAGGGGAGGAGGAGGTGGGAGGTGGGAGGTGGCAGTGGTGGGGGAGGGGCTCGCTGGCGAACGTCGACGAGGCAGTTGGGCGGCAGCATGAGGTGCGGCGGCGGGTGGAGTCCGGATGGGAAAGGAGGCTAGGAGTAAGGTACAGCAATGGCGATGCACTGGATGGATCGAGATCCAAAGGTGTATATTTTTGACTGATTTGTGAACACAATACCTGCACGGACAATCCGGATTGAATGATCAGTGAGATATGGATTTCGTGAAACCTAAAATTTGTAACGCAGGTGAAATGTAACTTTCGAATTTACCCAGCTCAGGCCCAACCCTCAGTCTCTGAAAGTTTTGAAAACCCTATTTGAAAGTTCTAAATCTAAATTGAATGCTGAAAATTTTCAATTAAAAGTTGAAATATCGAATCCGAATTGATAGTTTGGAAACCATTATATTGGAAAGCCTCGAGGAAGTACTTGACGATGACCAGATAATTAACTGTTAAATAGATTTTGCTGACCAACTGAACATCAATCGCGTGCCATTCTTCTTCAGCAGGCAAGAATACAAAGCATCTCATCAATTAATTAGTGAACAAGATAGACTATAATAGAAATGAGGTCCTCTCACGTCGCGCCTCTGACGTTGAGTCACTGACGTGTGAGCCCTAACTCAATGTCAGAGGACGTGATGTCAGAGAAACCAAGTCACTGACGTGTGAGCCCTAACTCAATGTCAGAGGACGTGATGTCAGAGAAACCACTCCCACTGTAATATGGCATTGATTTCGTTTCGGTGCTTATCTAACCAGCCCTGCAGCAAGGAGATCACTCACTCGTGTCTCGTATCATCCTTGCCGCAGAAAGGATCGACTCTATGCTCTTCCTTCTAGTACAAGTTGCATAAATCTTGAAGCAAGCGAAGGATAAGTAATCACTATCTACCGTCCATTCATGCTTTAATAGTTGTGCAACTTTTAAAAGGAAGAGCGTAGAAGCACCTCTCAATCAGAAGTTTTCCTCTCAATCAGAAGTTTTCTTGTTCATTACTTCTTCCTTTCGGAAAGCGACGCGCGGTGTGCAGCAGATTGATGCTGTACTAAGCATGAATGATTTTTTTTATATAAAAAAAAGCAGGAAACGATATACAGTAACTCTCTTAGTCCACATGATGAGAACAAAGATCAAACGAACAATTGATTTGCTTCAACAGATTTGTATATTCGGTAGTACTGATTCCAGCCTACTGATCATCAATTAGGCACCACTAGCAGCAAAACAAAGAAGCACCCGCAGGAAGGACGACCACTAGATGCATGTTTCGATCCATCCTCTCAAATCAACCAAGAACAAACAAGAACCAGCTAGCCAAGCAGCCAATGGATCGATCCATCACAGATCAAGTTCATACAAGTACAATTAATCTAGGAGACATACATTAAAAAAAAAAATCTTAAAGAGATAAGAGAGAGATATAGCCATCGATTTAGCCGGTGTAGATGTGGACATGGAGCGCGAGGGTGAGGATGGTGAATGCGGCGAAGAAGATGAGGGTGTGGACGAAGATGGCCTTGCCGTTGGTGCGGAAGCTGCCGAAGTCGACGTGGCGGTGCGAGCCTGGGAGCTCGCAGAGCAGCCCCGGCGAGAGCAGCACGAACAGCACCACCCCCACCACCACGGGACCCCAGTCCGCCATCCTGCTCACTATCGGTCTCGAATGATCACTTGATTTGTGGGCACAAGAACCTGATCTTGGTAACGAAGAACTTCCCGAGAGAGAGAGACACACACACACACAGTCACACACACACACACACACACACAGAGAGAGAGAGAGAGAGAGAGAGAGGAGCCAAGTGGGGGAAGTGGTGGTATGTAGAGAGGTGGAAGGGAGAGAGTGGGATGGGAGTGACGGAGTGAATGAAGAAGCAGCAGCAGCCGTCGCACACACGTTTGGCACCGCTCGATGCGGTGCGGATGCCTCCAAGCTTTCTTTGGAGGGGAGATGACGTCGGCTCTGCCTCCATCAGGCGGTGGGCTTGCGAGGCAGCGCCGGCCCACCGACGGTCTAAGCCGGCCGGCCGGCGCCGTAAACCTGCTGTGCTGTAGCTGGATATCACTAGGCCATTCCTGTCCCCCACCTGTCTGTCGCCGCGACGGCTACGAAGCGAGGACACGTGTGCGCGTGCCAAGTCCTCAGCACGTTCGCTTCTCGTCTCGTTTTCTGAGCCTGCCGTTGCGGGGAAGGGAGGCGGTCGGTGCGCGGGGTCGGCGGGTGCTTCTTCGAGCGGCGTGTAAGAACAAAAAAAAATGGGAGCCGTTTATCAGGATCCCGTGTGGAGGATGATCCCTCTACAGGCTACACGCCGCTACTCCTGTCCACCGATCGGCATCACTGCCAACGGGCTTGCATTTTTTTTCATACTAGAAAATTTATCCGCGTAACTGCACGACTAAATATTATAGTACGATAATCTTTAACATATAATTATATTTTTTATAATTATGAATTTTTATATAACTTTAATATCTATATAGATTAATATGCACCGTTATAATCTGGTCCCACCAAAATAAGTGGTGATCTTTGGAGTCTTTCTTTTAATATAATCTAGGCTGGTCCGCTCGATAAACGGTTAGATATTTTTCTTTTAAATAATAATATCTGATGGTGGAGATCTTTAGACTCTTTCTTTTAATCTAAGCCGTTATAATCTGGGTCCACAAAAAAAAGAGCTAGATATTTTGCTTTTTTATTAGAATTTCTAGGCTATTTCTCTCTCTCTCTTTTTCAGCGCCTCTCAAGAGATTTTAATATATAATATTTCGTCTCATTTTAGGCTTTATCGTCCAATAATAGATCACGACAAAGAAAATAGAAAAGGTCTATTGGTATCTCGTTTGTTCTCTTAACCCTCCAAGCATATCCTGTGCAATCAACAGTTTGGTGCAATCACCGTGCAATCAAACTAAAAAAAGTTTCAAAAAAATCTGAAAAAAATTATAGATGTACATCTCAACTTACCCCATCTACATATAAAATTTCATGATCAAATTCGTCCTATGCTAGAAGTTACAAAAAAGACAAATTTCTAACAAACTTTTACAGTTCAAATGCACCCCAAATTTGTCTTTTTTGTAACTTCTAGAATAGGACGAATTTGATCATAAAATTTTATATGTAGATGGGGTAAGTTGAGATGTACATCCATGATTTTTTTCAGAATTTTTTGAAACTTTTTTAGTTTGATTGCACGGTGATTGCACCAAACTGTTGATTGCACAGGATATGCCCCCCTTCTAATACCACATCATTTCACCTCAAAATCGGTTTTTGTTTAAGGCATCTCCAATAGCATGGCAAATCACGACAATTGCTAGCGTAGAGGGAGGTGGCCGCGGTGCCAGGAGGAAGGTGGCCTTGGCTACGTCGGGCGGGCCAGCAATTGCTAGCGTAGAGGGAGCCTCCGCCAGGCAGAGGCAGCCAATACGAACTCATCGGTGGTTGGGACCGGCAGTAAGGAAGGTGCGGCTTGCCGCCGGACGGCTAGGTGGGCATTGGGAAAGCTCCAATTGACGATGCGAGCACGACGAGTGAAGGGAGAGGGAGCTTCAAGCCAAGGTACGTAATTGAGTGAAACTTGCTCGACGGACATGATGCAACGACAGAGGTGCTCAGTTTGCGGGCAAAGAAGAACTCTCAATTCCGACGTGGATAGCTGCGGATAGACCTAATTAGATCAGGGATTTTGTTTGGTAGATCGAAGTAAGTCGTCCCTTGCGAGGGATTGTGGGGATATGCTTTAGTGGTGGGGATCGAGAGCATGATGAGGGTTGGGTGCTTGGACGTCTCAGCTCCGACGAACTCGGAGGCGTTTGAGATGCTTGGAGGCGGTGGGGAGTTTGAAGGTGGCAGCGGCAGCGCCGAAGTGGTGAGGCAACGGTGACCAAAGAGAGGAGACGTACGGAGGAGATGGAGTTTGAAGGCAACGGTGGTCACTTTGAGTTCCTAGAACGAGCTAGGATGATGCATGCTGGTGCGTTGTGGACTTGTGGCAGCCAAGACATTACAAAAAAAAACACTACTGTTCATGGCAATGGCACTCCCTTCATCTCGAAATCTTGCTCTGGAAATTTGAAAAGTAAAAAATGGTTTGTGTTTGGGGATGGAGGGAGTATCACTGAATATTCATGTTTGGTTTTAGCACACCGCTTCGGTTTTTTTTTTAAAGATACAGATTCAAACATGGAAAAGCAAAATTGTAGAAAGGCAGAGGCAGAAAGAAATTCAATTACACGGTATTATTTGACGGAAATTTTCTTATGTGATAGTATGGCAGGGTAGACAAAGATAGGTCCTTTGAAAATGTAACATGCCATTCGTGACCTGTTGGTGTAAGAAGATTTAACTTTTAATTTTTAGAATTTGGATTGCGGAAGGGACAACATCCACGCAAACATCACTCATGGAAAACAGTATAGGTATATCTGTGGGTATATCGTACACAATCACAGCCTGTATGCATGATTATTGCGTTGCATCTTCCCGATCAACATCTAGCATATTGCAGAAGATATATAGATGAGCTGTATACAATTAATTAAACCAAGTCACACGTCTGGATTATACCTTCAGATGTGTATCATATTAAGCATCATGAGAGATATCAAAGACAATAGACTTAGCCGTAGTACATAAATTCACACACACACATTCGATCGGGTATATATGCGCTTATGTGCTCACGCACTTGCGTACGTACATGGATCCTGATTCGGTAGCTTTCTACCCCGTGCGCACGTGGATGCCGATGGCGATGACGAGGATGGTGAGCACGACGAAGAAGACGACGGCGTGCACGAGGATGGAGATGCCGCTGGTGTACATGTTGCCGAACTCTACCACCCTCGTCCTCGCCGGGACCTGGAACAGCAGCCCCGGCGACAGAAGGATGAACAGGATCACCGCCACGATCACCGGACCCCAGTCCGTCATACTAGCTAGCCAGCGATCTTTGGCTCTAGACAGGAGTAGGATTGTATATACAATGCGAGTGCCTGTGCTCTGTGACCTTGCGTCTCAACGAATTGGTGTCGACTCTCTCCGTGGGTGCAGGCTGGAGAAGATAATATTTCAGCTGAGTAGAGTTTGGTGGTGAGTACAGCATGCAAAAGGGGCAGTGAGAAAGATGAGACGTAGCTATTTGCTAGCTTTTGCGCTAGTCTTCCCAGTCATTGTGCATTGGTTGGTTCTCTCTTTTAAATGATCTGCTTTTCTATGTGTGTTCTGATGTGGCAAAGGTAAAGATGGTCGTTGCTTTTAAAAAAGGATCAGGGCCATGTCTGCACGAGGCAAACATACTACTGGCCTCCAGTTTGATACTCCCTCCGTTTCTTTTTATAAGGCGTATTTGGTTTCGTTAGGACAAGACTTTGACCAACGATTACTTCATTAATATATCATTTATGCAATACAAAATCATAATTATATATAAGTACTTTTGAATACAAATCTGCTGATATTAATTTTGTGTCATAAAAATTATATGCTAATAGAGTAATTGTTGGTCAAAGCCTTGTCCTAACGAAACCAAATACGCCTTATAAAAAGAAACGGAGGGAGTAATATCTATCGCTGGAGCGTTTTGAGACGGGTGTGAGAATATTAGCCGGTGGAGATGCGTGCATGCAGCTGCATTCAAACCACCACTCCGTCACGCGTGCTGCATGCAATCAAGTTATGCATTGCTGCATGGAGACGAGAGCTTTGCATGCCTCGCGCAAGAGATGAACCGATGCATGTAACTTTCACATTTAAGTATTCATTTAACCAGGCTTCAAACTGCGTAGGGAGGCTTGGATAATTGGGCACAACCATCTGAGCTACAAGCATTTACTCATTTCTTGGTATGTGAGATTATGTCTAAAACGACAGATATTATCAAACTGGAGGGAGTAGTATTACTAATTAAGTAGCAGGGCCGGGTCAAGGTGATTGAATAGTATGCTAGGTATGGAATATTCGATCAAGTTTTAGGGCCTGGTTGGTTGGCCAAGTTATACGTACCTCTAATAATTGGTAGTACATAGAACTTCTTATGGACAGGCAAATTGTAAAATTCATGGAAGACAGATCTGCGTAAACTGCCAGTAAAGCTAGCACTTCAATTGCTCCATGCAAATTGCGCGACAAGTTGACGTTCCTTTCTAAAAAGCCAGTACATTATTTTTAGATAATGGATGATTGAATCTCCCGGCCTCTGTATCGTGAGATGCACCTAGCCAAATAATTATTACAAAGTTACAACTAAACAACCGTCTATAAGGGAAAAAAAATAAGAATTATAGAGAGTTTGCAACAAGCTAAAAAAAGATGAAACAAAAGGTCTCAAACCATACAAAGCATGTTACTAGTTCTCCACCCATGCCTGCTGAAGAGATCCCTGATTACCAAGCCTAGCGCTATGTATCCAAAAAAAACCATATCCTTATCCTCCTGAGATTGCAGTACTAACCACGAGTGTAACCAACTAATGCACGCAAAGATAACCTACAATGGATTAGAATTTTTTTTATTAAATACCATATCATTCTGAAGTGTCAACAAGCCAGTACATTATAGATCACTTCTTTCTTTTTGCTTGTGGGAGTATTACAAAAGCACGCCTGTTATGAGCAACCTGAAGATCGATGTGGGAGCCTAGAGATGGCAATGGGGACTCGAAACCTGAAATCTGATGGGTATTTACTCCATTGGGGACTGGGTATGAATAATTTTTTATACCCACGGGTCTATTAACGGACAAAAATTACTACCCGTGGGTAGAGTGGGTACGGGTTCGTTCTGCTGTTACCCGGGTCTGATCAACTAATAATTCAGCCCAACTGTACAGCCGCAGCAGCCCACGAGCCCATAAAAAATATAAAGATTCTAAACCCTAGCCTCCGCCTATGCCTCTCCCAGTCTCTACTCTCTACCCCCCTGGCTGAGCCACTGCCCGCTTGGCGCCTGCGCAGTTGCGCTGAGTCTCCCATAGGCCACAGTCCCATTCTCCCTGACCTAGATACAGTGATCCCCCAGCGCTACGGCGCCACCCCACTCCCTCGGCCCCCAGTGCCACCGCCCCGTGCCCCCCCCACCGCCTCACTCCCCCCCTCCCGCGTCGCTGCCCCGTCCGGCCATCCCCCCCACCATCGCTCCGCTCCCTCGCGCGCCATCGCCACGTGCCCCCACCACCGCCCCGCGCCCGGACCCCCCACGGCTTCGCTCTCCATTGTTTCACTCTCTGACACCACCGACGACAACGACCGGTGATTATCCTTCATTTCTTCTTCCTCCTACTCATAAACCCTTGTAGCAGCTTGCCTAAAGGCCTAAAATGAAGGGATGCCACCACCAATGACCGGCCACCACCGGATCTGAAGGACAAGGAAAAGGACGTTAGTGAAGGAGAACCGTCGGCCACTACTTCTCCAATTCTTCTAGCGCCAGCTGTGCCGCCCGTCGAAGCCGCCACAGTACCTGACCCAAAATGACGCCTCCTCAAGCCTATAGCAGGGAAGAACCGTCGACCACCCAGATCTCCTACACTAACACTGGGGTAAAAATTATTCATCTTAGATTCTTAGCACCTCTTACTTGAATTGTTCAGATGAGCCATCTCCTACATTGGAGCTATTTTACTTGAATTGTACTTTAATTTAGAAGAACAAAGTGTCTTTATTTCTATATTAGTGCATGGATGAAGTTTAGATGAGATTGACTATCAGTCTATCATGCTTGTTGCGTCCACTGTAAATTTACTCATGAAGTTGATAGTGATTGCATTTTTCCTTTTTGTTTGATAATTGATAAGCTGCAAGACTATTGTCATTACCTTATTGCCGCAAAACTATTTGCCACTAAAGAGTGTACATGTTTCCATATCTTGTCACTTGTGAGAATGAGATGTTGAATTGAGAATTTATCTTAGCATCATTAACGAACAAGTGATAGAGCTAGTGGCAGTGAAAGTTTATATCTGGAATGCCTGCATTTGTTTACTGCATCAGTCATCACCATCAAACCACGACGGCATGTCCATTGTAGATATGGCACGACAATATCAGGAAGTTTTGAACTGCACCATGCATTATAGATTCTTTGCTTGATATGAAGAGTGTGTTCTTTCATTTTTGAAGATCCTTTGAAAGACCAAATACTTTGGGGAGTATTGATTACTACTGGAGATGTTTCTGTATTCTTCTTTCAGTGTTGGGATGCTGAAAAGTGTTGTCCTTGATTTAGTGAACAACATGAAAAATCTTGTTTGATCAAGTTCTATTATAATCTTTCTACATTAGTGGCATGTCAACTTTTTGGTGAGCCACATATTTGTATAAACCACATGCTCTCACCATCCAATTTATTTTAGGATGCAGTTAGTGTGACTAATGGTCTCAAAAATCTATTATCTCTTTTTGGCTTGGCTTCTTACTTAGTAGAAAAATCTATTATCCCTACAGCAGTGCAGTCACCCTAACTGCATCCTAAACTAATTTGATCTAAATCTATTATCTCTTTCTGGCTTGGCTTCTTTGTGTGTAATTTTGTGAATATGCAATTTGCAAGGAGTAGTATACTGGAGTGCGCATATGGACTCACATCTAGTCTTTCACTGGCGCAATGCATTAGCGGCATGTCAACACCCAGGAAGCATGTGTGTTATTTGAATTAGATAGAACATGTATTCTTCTCTTATAGCAATGCAACAGGTTCATTTGACGAAATGACATGATTACCCAAGAAATTCAGATATATATATATATATATCTATTTAAATTAACTTCGTATTTTCTTTTAAGCTATGATCCAACATTTTATCTTGATTCTTCACAGGCATTTAAATTATTTTGGTACAGATTAAAAAATGTCTGTAGCTAGTGGGAGTGAGAGTAGCAACCAACGTCAATCTCCGTTGTCTCAAGCATCATATCCAGAATCAGAGTCACTTCCACTGTCTGGATCATAACATGAATTTGTCAATAATTCTGAACCAGTTGAACTACTTGATGAGGAGGAGATTGAAGTAGAAGAAGAGGAAGTAGGTTCAGAAAGAAAACTCACTTCAGTAGTTTGGAAAGAGTTTAAGAGAGTGAAATACACGGGTGTAACCAAAGCAAAGTGTATTTATTGTTTCAAGAAACTTTCTGTGGAAACAAAGAATGGAACTAAGCACCTTCATGATCATTTGAAGTCATGCTCACATAAAAAGATCAAGTTAATGGGAAACAAGACATTGGCACAGTCTTCTTTGAGGTTCGGTTCCAAAGACTCGGGGAAAATTTCTGTGGAGAACTACATGTTTGATCAAGTCATAGCTAGAAAAGAACTTGCTGCAATGATAATACTATATGAGTACCCATTAAGCATGGTTGATCATGCTGGATTTCAGAGATTTGTAAGTGCACTTCAGCCACTATTCAAGATCGAGACCAGGAACACAATAAGGTATATGAGTATAAGGCTTGTGATATTGTTTTGTTATGCTTTGTCCAAGTGTTAAATGCATTTCTTAAGGGTTTTTTTATTTTATTGTAGGAAGGACATTATGATGCAATGTGAGTTGGAGAGGAAGAAAGCCATTTAATATATGGCTGGAATTAATTCTAGGGTGGCTATCACTACTGACATGTGGACCTCTGACAACCAAAAGAGAGGTTATATGGCCATAAATATAGTCATGAGGTAATTATTGTGACTCATCAATTAGATTTTATATAGACATATAGTGCAGTTTTGTGTTGTGGATCTAATTGCATATATTATTTACTATTTATATCTAGGTTCATTTATGTTCATACTCCTCACACTGCTGAAGTCATTGGTGAAGAACTTTATGAGGCCTTGGTTGAATGGAACCTTGATGAGAAGGTATCCACCGTGACTCTTGACAACTGCACTACGAATGATGCGGTAATTCCTTTGCTTGTGAGGAAGATTGGCAAGAGTAAGCTTATGAATGATGAAAAAGTGTTACACATGCGTTGTTGTGCTCATATCCTTAATTTGACTGTTAAGGATGGATTAGAAGAGCTAAAATATGCAATTGAGAATATTCATGAATGTGTAGCTTATTGGACAACCATACCAAAAAGGATTGAGAAGTTTAAGGAGATAGCTAAGTTCGTAAAAGTTCTTGTCGACAAAAAGATAGGCCTTGATTGCAAGACTATATGGAATTCAACTTACAAAATGCTTAGTATTGCATTACCCTACAAGACTGTTTTCAATAGAGTAAGCCTTGTAGATAAGCAATATACTTGTTTGCCAAGTGAGGAAGAATGGCAATTTGTTGTGGATGTTGTAGAAAGGCTTAGATTATTTAATGACTAAATTATATTCTGGAACTGGGTATGTCACTGCTAATATTTACTTCACCAAAATTTGTGAGATTAGAACAAAAATCAGGCAATGGTCGATTTGTGGTAATCCATTGGCAGAAGCCATGTCAGCTAATATGGTAGCCAAATTTGATAAGTATTGGTCTGACATTCAAGGACTAATGGGCATCGCAACTGTTCTTGATCCTCGATTCAAAACTTTAATGTTGCCTATGTGTTTTGAGTGGTTAATCGGTAGGATCGGTATAGTTTGTGAGGATAAGGTTGCTGAAGTCAAAAACTTGTTAAGTGATTTGATGTGTGGGTACCATGTGGAAGAGGATGAAGATAACATTGAAACATCGGCACCTTAACTTGACAATTTGGATTTCTTATCTTCCTTCAGTGCACGTGTTGCAAGTGAAAGGGCAAAAGAAATGATGTTTAAATCTGACCTAGACCGCTACTTGGAGGATGAATTGGTCCCATTAGCAACGAAGAATTTTAATGTTTTAGATTGGTGGAAGGTGGCCGGAACATGTTATCCTAAATTGAGGAGGATAGCAAGGGACATTTTTGCAATTGTTGTTACCACAGTTGGTTCAGAATCCGCTTTCAGCACTAGTGGGAGAGTTCTTAGTGAGCATCATAGCAAGCTCACTTCTCAGATGTTCGAAGCTTTAATGTGCTCACAGGATTGGATTCAAAACAAGTACAAAGGTATATGTGTTGTGCAATTCATAGTTTCTTTATTATGGCTGAAAACTAATTACTTACTTCTATTTTGTAGTAGATGACAAAGAAAAGCAACCTTCTAGCTTCTGGTCTTGTCTCCAAGATATTCAAGAGGGCCTTCAGCTGATTGTTCATATTCAGCGACGTTCTTTTTTTTCTTTTTCTTTTTTTGCTCTTTGCCTTAGTCAGATAATTAACAATTTGAGTGCTCATGTAAGAATTTGCACTTTGAGATTTCTACTCCAGATTCAAGTGGTGTTTTGTGTGTCAAGTACTCAAGTGCAAGGAAGAATTTATGTATCTCCTCTTGGATGGGAAGTTGTAATGAACTTGTAGTGGCTACTGTTGTAATGAACTCCACTTTGCCTATTTATGAACTATTGCATAGTGTGCACTATTGCATAGTGGCTATTTATTTTTCATCATTAACTTTCTGTGATGATGGTATTACCAGTGGTATTTTGGTGAGCTTATATGTTGGAATAACCAACTTTGGAGGTTAGTCAAATTCGGTTATTTATGTTGTCCTGCTATTTTTTTGCCAATATAGTTGTCCTGCCAATTGTTGCTTCAAATTTCTGCCAATATAGCTGTCTTGCCAATTTCAACCAAGCATAATTTCTACTAGTTTTCTGCCAATTGTTGCTTCAAATTTCTGCCAATATAGTTGTCCTACCAATTTTTTGTATTTTTTGCAGGCATTTGCAATGTTCCTTATAGTATATGCTATTAGTTTCTTGCTATTATGCTTAGCTGAAAGCTTAGGTTTCGGGTGCGAGTTACCCGTCGGGTCCCAGGTACCTGCACAGGTATGGGTGCGGGTAAATTTTGTACCCGTATGCGGGTATGTGTATTGTAGAGGGTGAATTTTACTAACATGGGTACGAGTACAGGTATGGGGTGGTGATACCCGCCGGGTATAAGACTTGTTGCCTTTCCTAGCAGGAGGCATTGCTCTGCTGAGGACCCACCGCGTGCCTGCTCTGGACAAAAAGCATAGCTTGGAGAGAGACCAAATCATCTCTTTTCTTGCCTTTTCTACCTTTTTTTAAGAAAAAAAATCTAACTTCTTTTCGAACGTAATTGTAGATTTAGCCCTCTCTCTCACCGCAGAGAAACCGAAAGGTAACAAATGTCACCTTTCGCGCCCCCTTAACACGAAAAGCAGCTACACACATTTATTTTGAGATGGCCGCATACACATGTTGCATTTTTGCAATAGCACAAAGAAATTATCTATGAGAAACAGATATATGTGGATAGTGTTGTCATATGGATAGGCAGATAGATATTGAAAAACATTCTCAGTAGTAGTTGTCCCAGGATCAGAAAAGCTAGTCAGCATGAAGAGTATAGAACCAATAGCAACATCTACAATGCATCATTGATAACTGATAAGTTTGTTTGTATCAGTTTTCTGAAATTTCAAATGTGTATGCAGCATCAGAAATAGGACTTGGATTGCTGGATCGTGGAGGTTCCAAAATTTTTGTTGAAGCTATTTGTTGATTGTCAGCAGGGAAAGAGAGATTTTGTGGGCGTTTTGGCATGTTGGAGCCTATTGACTATATGGTTATTGCACTTATGTGAGTATGTCCGTATGGTTGTATGTAATTGATATGTCACAAGTTTGATAAGTATTGTGAACCTATTGCCTATGTGGTTTGTGGTTATGCACTCGTGCGAGTATGTCTGTTAAGACAGCTGTAACTTTGTTATATGTGCATCTATTAGACTACTTTGTCATATTTGTTTCTATTGAGAATTGTTGCATATCTAAATATTTCTCATATTTAGGCTATCTAATGGTTAAATATTACTCACTGGCTGTTGCATGCCTGATGCCTGTACATTTAATTATTATCGAGCTTAATCGAGCCGAATTCGAGCCTATTCGAGCTTGTCTGCGTGTTTACTTGTTTTCGAGCTTAATTGAGCCGAGCACGAGCCTATTTGAACCCAGCATCGAGCTCGAACCCAGCTTCGGGCTCGGCTCGAGTTTCTACCGAGCTTGAGCCTAGAAGGCCAAGCTCACTCGAGCTCCGCTGGTCTATAGTCGATGCGCAAAGTTGCTGGAAAAAAGGCCCTAGACTGGCTGGATCTAGACGATAGGAGCTAAAGTTGTTGAGACTCAGGTCTAGAGATGGCAACGGGTCGAGTCGGGTGCGGGTTTTACAAAACCCGACTCGACCCAAAACCCGATCCGAACCCGAACCCGAACCCGAATACCCTATCGGGTAAAAAATTATACCCAAACCCGAACCCGGCGGGTACCCGAAACATGACGGGTTTGTGTTGTATGGGGTGGTAATAGGTTGTGTCGGGTGTGGGTTTTGCAAAACCCGGCCCGACAAGAAACCTGAACCCAAAAACCCGAGCTAAAACCAGCGGGTATTTGAAACCCGACTCCAAACCCGGCGGATACCTGAAACCCAATGGGTATGTGCGGCATTTCGGGTACCCGATGGGTACCCGCGGGTAAAAATTAAAATCCGAACCGACCCGAACCCATTTCGGGTACCCGACCCAAAGAACCTACGGGTAAAAATTAAAACCCGACCCCGATCCGATCAGGTGCAAAAACCCACGGGTACCCGAACTCGCGGGTCCAATTACCATCCCTACTCAGGTCGGTCAACTACGCCTCCGAATGAGATAGTGGTTGCGGAGCTTGGAAGAGCGATGCAGTTGCCGACGAGAGAAGCTAATTATTCGGATTCCATTTCCCCCCAAAAAACCTCTTTCACATAGGAGTGTGTTCTTTTCTTCCATTTGCAAGGAACTTCCTACTTGAAAAGCACATTGCACTTACTCGCAAAAGAAACAACAACAACAACATGGCACTCCCTTCTAATCGCATAGTAGTACTCCCTCCGGTCTCTAACGTTTTGGACATCAATACGGTCTTCAAAACACAACTTTGATCACTAATTTTTATTATAATATATTTATAAAATTCAATAAAATTATAATATTATGAAAATACTTCTCGAAACAAGTGTACACATGTAACTTTTATGTATCCAATTTAAATATTTAAAAAATATATCAATAGTTAAAATTTCAAAAGTTTGATCATCACTATATCCAAAAGATCAGCTTTAAGACCGGAGGGAGTAGAAAACAATTAGTTAATACATGAGAAGAGTGGTGATTAATCGTCGAGCTGGAACTCCTTTGCCTCCTGTCTTGGATTTTGGATATGCTGGGGTTTGGATGGTGCGTGATTCCCTAAGAGATGGCATTTCCTTCCTATCGCTACCAGACTTGGAATTAAATCCCTGAAGGGTCGAGAATCTGCCCAGGTTGATATGTACGTCGAGAAAGGAATTCATAAAGCTAGTGTCAAGTCTTGGAATCCATCACTGGGTTTTAGTATGTGCTGATCTCTATGCTCCGGGGAGAATTAACCGTACTAGTTTGAAGAGATAAGCAGTAACGAGATGCCAAGTACGTATGATATCCGATGCATTAGGCGCCGATCGACGACCAGGGTTAACCTTATCGTTAGGTGCGATTTTCGGATGAACAGTAAAATTCGATAATCGTAAAAATAGAGCCGAAAATCGGTCTAAAATCGCAAAAAATCGCGTAAAATTCAAAAAACAGTTTTTTTGAAGAAAAAAAAAATTCAAAAACGTGGAAAATCGACGATTATCGGTGGAAAATCGACAACCATGTTGATTTTTTTTGTGCGGTCGACTTTTGTAGCGATTTTCGACGATTTTTTGACGAAAATCGACCGATTTCCACCGATTTTCGACCGGTTTTTGACACGTAAATTTTTTCGATTTTTTGAATTTTTTTTTTGAATTGGATCGGTTTATCGACCGGTTTTTTATATCGAGCCGCAGCGATACGCGCGAAAATCGCGAAAATCGACCGGTTTTCGTCGATATTGCGAACCCTGTCAACGACTTACCCAACTGTGGCTGTCAGTCATGGCTGACTTTTTCTTTAAAGAAACAATGCAAACTTTGAAGAGGTAATTAAGCAGTAATAATGAGATAAACAATGTAAGTTCGTGCTTGCTCTCTGGAATTTGATTGCAGAGCAAATGGGTTTCAGTCGATCGTGCGGCCCGGCGAGCATGTCGTTCTTTCTGCTCATTCCCTTCTCGTTAGTTTGGAAAGGTGATTCTTTCCTTGTCAGAGGAGAGCATCCTCCTCTCGACGGAAACGTCTTCTTTCCCTCCCCCACCCACGCACACACACACACACTTTTTGACAAGAAGGCAGCAGGAAAAGTTGCCCCTTTTTCTACTTTCGGGCAGATCTCTTCGTTGGCGGTCCAGATCGCTCTCGATCATACGGTATTGAATCGAAGACGAGAGCGTGACGGAGTGGAACGCCTCGAGCTGGCGGGTTTTATAAGTTGCGCCGGGCGAGCGGTGACTCGAAACGAAAGCAGGGTGCAGGAGCTAGCAGCTCGCGCTTCCCAGTGACACTGCGCAGTGCGTGAACCAACGACTCCGGAAGTCCGGAGTCCCGGCTCCAGGGTTAACAAAATCACGATAATCGGCTCGGTTATCGTAGTTTTTTCCCCCCCCCCGGATTGAGCCGGTTCAGTATTTAAAATCGATCGGTAAACCGATTTAATTGAAAAAAATTTAAAAAATTCTAGAAAAATTTATGCAATGTAAATAGATAAAAAATCGACCATCGAACAATTACAATTGGTCCGGTCGATTATTGATTTATTTTTTTTTTCGAAAAGTTTGATTTCGAAACCCTTCGGGTTTTGGTGATTTTCGTTCGATCTTCGCGATAAATCAATGTGCCAGATCTTCGATTTTCAACCTCGGTTCGGTTTTGTTAACCCTGCCAACGAATCCTCTATTTTCGTGACAGAAATGCGAGGGGAAATCTACCGCACACATGCGACGAGGAAACCTACCAACGAATCCTCCATTTTCACTTCAAATCTTTTTTTAGCTACCAGCGAATGCTTATAACCATTGTTAATCATTGTTGCATTATGCCAAAAATCAGGTTTAGTTTTTTTATCTTCGATCTTGCTGAGCATCGCCTTTTTCAAGAAAAGTGACCTTTACCCCATTAATTAACTCCCACGAGTTGATTAGATCTATCCTTTACAACGATCTGCCTTGATCTATCTTGGTCGATCATATCCGGTTACCATCGAGAGCCTAGATCGGTTTCCTAGCCGATCTATTGACAAGCGTGTCCTTCTTGCTGATTGCAGGATCAAATCGGCTGGCACGTTCATGACCCTAAAGTTGAACCCGGTGTTCGCATGTGCTGGTGGCAATTAACCCGTCATCAAGTTTTTTGCGCCAACAAGACGTTAAAGAAGTAATCGAAGGCTGCACATCCTCTCGAGCGCAGGAATACATTGTCCACTTAACACGCACGCATATGTGTATCCATTTTTAATCGTATGGTGAGAAAGCGCTACCTAGGCTGGAGGGGCGAACACTCTCAAACCCTGGGTTTACATTACCGAACCGTGCTTGAAAATCACCCCCTCCCCTTGACGGTATCGATTTTCATCGAATGTCATTAGAAACCGAACGAAATTCAAAATCAAACTTTTAAACTTAGCAGTCAAACAGCGGCGAAATAATTCGATTTTTGATCAGTTTATATCGAAAATCGGCATACTCAACAAAAATTCAAGAAAAAGTTGTCAAAATCCCCCCCCCCCCATTTCTATCAAAAAATTATTAATACTAATTTTAGAGAATTTTTGGATAAATTTTCATAATATTTCTAATTTTTTGAATTTAAATTTAAGTTGGAACGGTTTTATCGACCTTGCACGCTCCCACTTAACTATGCTCAGGTCTTGGCTGTTCACATCAAGTCTATAAACGGGAAAAAGGCCTTCAGCACTTCCATACATTACTTTTTTTTTAATATAATTTGTATACTTCATCTATCCCATTATATAATGCGTAACTTCTATCAACGCAAAGACTATGGAAGCAGTTGCGTCGCATGGGGCTCGAGGGGATTAATGCATGCATGCGCATGAGATATAGGAGAGAAGACAGAACAGGAGCCGTACCGCCGTAAGAGTTAATACCGCGCGCATAAACATAAGCTAAGGAGGCGCCACGCACTGGAACTTGAAAAAAAGCAGTTGTACCTTATATTTTGGATAGAGAGAGTAAATGTTAAGTAAGTAAACAAAATTATCACCATCTGCCTATTGTTTATACTTTAATATTTATTTAACTTTCAAAATAACTAGTGAACTGTTTATATGTTGCAACGAAAATTTATTTTTAACTAAATAATCAAATTATATCACGTATTTATAAAAAATAAAATTGTGCTTTTGAGTTGTTATAAAAAAGGAGAAATAAAGTCCGGCCAAATGAAGCGGGTATAGTCGGTAAAAAAGATATGCAGTTGGTTTTTTAATTCACGAGAGGTGAAAGGAATATATCTACATACCGTTTTTCTTATGAAGAAAGAGAGAGGACGAACCACTACTAACTTTAATCGTATTTTTATATAACAAATTCGTGCTCGAAGGCATTGGAAGGGATTGGTTTGAAAAGTCGCGAAGCGTAAAGAAACAGAGCCCGAGGGAGAGGGCGACAGCTCACGTGGCACGCCCGTGGCAGTGTGCACCGCCCAGCCAGTATTACTTCTCTCACTGGTAGTGGTAGCCCAAACACACACACCATTACCATGACAGGTGGGGACCGACGCAAACCGTGTGCTCCACGGGCGCACCTCGCAATGGGGCGTCGTAACCTTTCGGTGAGCAGACCGCATGACCCGCCGCGTGTCTGCTCCACGTGTCCACCCTTCTCCGGCGGGCCCGGGACGTCAGTAGCCCGTGGCTGCCCTTTCACCCGTGCAGCCGCTACTTAAACGCAACGTTACTCCGCCCCTGCGCTGCATTCATTCATTCATTACTCGCCTATTTCCTTGAGAGAGAGAGAGAGAGAGAGAGCGCAAAAATTTGAAACGTTTGGGGGGATCGAGATCGAGAAGAGAGGATTGATCGCCGGAGATGGCGGACTGGGGCCCTGTGGTGATCGCGACGGTGCTGTTCGTGCTGCTGACGCCGGGCCTGCTGTTCCAGCTGCCGGCGCACGGCCGGATCATCGCCTTCGGCAGCATGCACACCAGCGGCGTCGCCATCCTCGTCCACGCCGTCATCTACTTCGCCCTCGTAACCATCTTCCTCATCGCAATCGGGGTCCACATCTTCGCCGGCTAGCCTAGCCCGATCTCGCTCTGAAATATGCCATGCATCCCCGTCCTCGCCGATGCTTGGTTAGCACCCACCACTGCTACCTAGTCTATTGTTGTTGGTGCTGTAGCTTCTTTCTGCCCTTACTTTTACTAGAGAAATATCAGAGCCTGAAATATTTTGTCTGTTTGGCCGGGGTTAAATCCAGCTGGGATGGATGGATGGATGTGTGGGCAGCATGATCGAGTAGCTCTTGTGATTTCTCTCTTGTGTTAAGTTTGGGCCTGTTAATTTGTTTCTTCATTCATGATCCCCGAATTTCTCCCTGTTTGTAGTTTTGTCCTGAATGATGCATGTGTGGTGTTGTCCACTTGTGCGCTGGTGGACATCACGACCGACGAGTGGTTTTCTTGAAAAAGGAGCAAACGAAATTGCGCCCAACAGCAACAGGGGCGGTGAAAATGAAATCTCGATCGGGGACAAATCCTGATTGATTCCTTCTTCGAACGATTTCAACCAAAAAGAAAGAGAAATAGTAAATAGTGATAAATAGAAATTAAATCTAACCATCTATTTTTTAAGAGTATTTGATCAAAAAAATTAAGTGTATTTTAGGTTTTTTTTCTATCCATTCAATTTTAGATTTTTTCTAATTCGTTCGCAGTTTTGGATTCACTGAATACCTGGTGATCTCCAGATGCTTTTTATCTATTTATCCGCTATTCATTAGGATCACATAACGTGTTTTACTATATAGGACAAATAATATGATAGAATTTTTTACTTTTTTACCTTTTATGAATTTTACTATCAATACGTGATAGTATAACTAGATCTAAATTGATTTTAATCATTAGATTCAAAAGAACAGACGCATTTTAATCCGTCAAAAAGCTGAAAAAAATAAATAGAAAAAACACTCGTCGGTGCCATGGGCACGGGCTACTACTGTTCCGAAGCAGCACCTTCCACCGGGGGAACATTAGTCGGCAAGTGGCGCTTATTTTATGCTGCCTTCATCTAAATTGCGCCGATCTTAAGCAGAGTTAGAAGCACAGTAAAGCAATGGATGGTTGCAACTTGCAGGCAAATCGGACCCTCGGTTTGCTTTATCAGCTTTAACATTTGTGCTGGCACTGTCATTCAACCGAGATTTTGGAGGACTTGGGAAGGCTTCTTCGTTGTTGAGTACGCTCTGAGATTTGTACGGCGTCGCTGCCATCGCCATTCCTGTCTACAGCGACCTTGCTAGACACCCAACATCTCTC
Organism: Rhipidocladum racemiflorum; assembly: GCA_036346355.1. NCBI lineage: Eukaryota > Viridiplantae > Streptophyta > Magnoliopsida > Poales > Poaceae > Rhipidocladum > Rhipidocladum racemiflorum. The sequence continues at coordinate 27,087,525 of CM070572.1, forward strand.
CGCCAAAAGCGCGCCCCCTTCTTCCTATGCAGAACACAGAATAAGAGATTTGATTTGTCGTCCAGTACTACAGGTAACCGATAGCGGGCATCCTTCGCTATGTTATATACAAACATAGTGAAACAGAGTTAATACTACTTAACTTGTTTTGAGCTCGCCGTAATATTTTTCTAGTTTTTTTTCAAGGACATGGGAAAATTCTTTCGGACTGAACTAACATACATGTGGATTAACTTGTTTGTGTTGAGATATGACTGGACTATTATTATTCCTGGTTAGTTGTTGAACTATGATTGGACTCAATTTTTTTATCGATGAATTTGAATCTGTCTCGAATTAGTTTTCACTATAAATATATCACCCCATTATAAAGAAAATCAACCGAAAAGATATTTTTACCTCTATATACCATGTGTGTTCTTCGTGATTGTTCTGACTATTCGACTGGCGTATTGTGTTTGATCTATGGCGGTTGTCACTGTTTTATAATACGTTATCACCACGAAGCACCCTTAGGCCGATCAAGATCATCTGCCTGCATCAATATACATTGCATCGAATTTCGATCGCATCAAGCGATTAAATTTACTACAAGCCGTACGTAAGATCGAAGCACATAAGTTGATTGCATCTAAACAATTTTTAATCATGCCAATTAATTTCTCTAATTGCTTAGATTACACATTTAACCTAATCGAGAAATTAGGGTTTATGTTGTTACTGTTCATTATAAAAATAAAAAAATACTAATTAATCGCGTCAACCTCGCATGTAGCATCGTTGATTAGTCGTCGTCGCGCACACCCGTGTCGGCCATCCATCGTGTGCCACCGCTTGACCACGCATCACTGTCGCTCACACTCACCCATGCTGCCGCTTGGCCGCACTTTGCCGCCATAAATAGATAGAGTTCAATCATATCTCAATAACCAGAGCCAAGAGTCCATTATATCTAAACACATTCAAAAATTTATACTGTTCACTTCCGAAGAGAAATTCTTTTTTTTAGCCTGAGAAATTTCAAGATACCTTTTAGCTTAAGCAATTACAAGTGGCCCAAGGCCAAGAGCCCAAGAGCAGTCATCCGCCCGCCACTGGTGTATAGTGTTGACTGTTGCATGGGCTCCAAGCTATGTACAAAATGACTAGAAGCCCAGCCCAAATCCACTTCTTCTCCAAGACACCACGAACACAGCACACGCCCACTCCCGCAGCCCACACCCTCTCCCCGACCACCGCCGCCACCACCATGGCCGCCCCCTTCCTCTTGCGCCTCTCCCGCCGCGCCTCAGCCGCCGCGGCGCCCTCCCTCCGCCGCCTCGTCTCCGCCACTGCTTCCCCCTCCCCCGCCGTGGCGCCGCCTCCGCCGCTCCCAGCTGCGTCGGCGGCGGGGGTGGATCGAGTGCGGTGGGATTACCGGGGGCAGCGGCAGCTGGTGCCGCTGGGGCAGTGGATGCCTAAGGTGGCCGTCGATGCGTACGTGGCCCCCGAGGCCGTGCTCGCCGGGCAGGTCACCGTCCACGACGGCGCCTCCGTCTGGAGCGGCGCCGTGCTGCGGGGCGACCTCAACAAGATCACCCTCGGGTTCTGCGCGAACGTCCAGGAGCGGTGCGTCCTCCACGCCGCCTGGTCGGCACCCACAGGTCACCCCCACCCTCCACCACTATTCGGTTCTGCAACCTTCTCCAGTACCCATATCTGACCGTGACGCTTCCGAAATGTTCTCGGATGATCTAGCTAGTATGCGTTGCGGTGATTTAGAAGTTTCCGTTTTGATGGCTGCGGTGAGGAATCGGCATCTCTAGTCGTTGATGGTGTCTTGCGCAGCTTGAGAGTTGACCTGACCCTTTGTGTGCACCCTTCTCTAGTGGAGATGTTAAGAATAATGGATGAGACTTTTAATTGAGAGCACAGAAGGATGCAGCTAGCTGCGACATTTTGGATATCTCCGCATGGCGCATTCATGATATGAGTGCCTTTCTGTGTATTCTGTATTTCTGTTGTTTGCATTATATTATGCATCTTTGGAGTACTGGATTTATCGGTCAAATCCTGAATGATGTGCACATTTTGTTGAAGGTTTGCTCTTAGAATTGGTGTCGTGGCGCAATCAATATTGACTAGCTTAACAATACCCATTAAGGGATATATGCAACCGAGTGCTTTGAACCATAGTTACCACAAACGGGGTTCGTTCGAGTCGCGGTATGGGATTCGGTTCACGGTTCGCCACTTTTTCTTCTAATTTCCACTACGAACACCAACCACGTACTCTAACCCGGTTCGGGTTCGACGAATTTAGTAATTATGCTTTGAACATACTACCATATTCAATTTTGTTACCATATTTGTAAGTACAGAATTGGCCTTGGAGCAGTCCAATTGTGGTGGTCATAACTCACACTTTGATCCAATTACAAGCAGCATGGTCCATATTCAAAGTTGCTTAAGAGTGTGAAGTGTGGTGTTTATGCAGTTATGCTCTCATATTAGTTCATGGTACCACCTCAAATTTGGTTATTCTATGTGTTTAGTGTTTTTAGCCAACTCCTCTCATAACTCACAAAAAAGTTCGTCTAACTAACAATTTAATAGAGACCTTGTAAAGCACATTGAATTCTTTGGAAATTAATTTATTACGGTTGGGTTCGAGAAATGCATGCCCTTGTTTTACGCTTTACTGGAATTTCTGTAATATAAATAGAATAACAGCTTTTGAGGTGGTAAGACATTCGATAACTCTGTTTTTGCTTCACTCCTTGACTGTTACCATAAGGCCAAACCGCAACAGGCAACCCAAAGTACTTCATTCAAATTTATCTTTGACAAAAGAAAAGTTGGTTCTTGCATGCTACATTGCTATTTTTTTACCAACATTTGGTATCCTGGTGCTTATCAAACAGTTATCATTGATAATTTGATAATCCTAGCGTGGACTATACCATAGGAAAAGTGAACAGTTGAGAGTGTAAGAGTAAGTACTATTGGGCTTGAACTAGGGTGATTTATTTGCAACTTTTTTCTAATCTGTACCAAATTTCATATTGTCTTTTTGCATGTCTGGATAAAAAAAAATAAACCCATAGTCGCATAAAACCCCCATTTCTGCCAAGTTACCAAGTCCCACCATGAACCAGGCAGATTCCTGTCGAGTTACCAGGTGCCAACAGCCCTAGTTATAGTTTCAGCACGTGACTGGTTACCATCACCAGCCAGAAACCTGTGCTGGCTGCTGAGTGGTTTCGAACTGAGATTTACTGAATTGGTGTCTGGAACACATCTTAGAGTAATAATTGGTTAGAAAGAATCTTTGCAGATTAGCAGATTCATCAGTGCCTTAATACTTATTTGCACACATTGGTTGAGCTCTTAAGTTCTTGGCACGACCAACCTAGAAAATTTCTGCGATATGTATTTTTTTCATGGACACAAATTTGTTCAATATATTTAGAATAAAATGCTAAGTCATGTGCCTGCATACATAACATATTGAACTGAAGATTTCGGTGCTCTTAACCATGTAAACCCACAGTTGCGGTCGGTTGTTACTTGGGCATGTCCATGTCTCCTGCCAAGTGTCACGTTTATATGCGTAATTGATTTTACAATTAGGAATCTCTTTAGTGATCATATTGCTGAATGTTGTTTACGTGTCAATGATAAGATGATTGACTTCTATTATAAACTGGGCTAGTAAACACTGGTTGTATCTATGTGATCCTTCATTTCCGATGATACTGTTACAGGATTCCAACATTTAGCTGATGCACTGTAACCATGTATACACTTTTTAGTTGTTACTTTCAGATTCTTAAATTCCAGTGCTGATGTTTATTAAACTTGGTTTCTGAATCATTTGATTTTCTTATTGATTTATCACATCTTTTGCTATATAATTCAAATTGCATCAGGAGCAACCTAGGCACTGCTGCTTGGTTAAAAATCTGCACCTGCAATTTTTTGATACCGTGAGATATTCGAATTTCCTTTTAGAAGTTTTGCATCTCAGTTACCCATCGTTGGCTTGACCATTCAATTTTCAACCTCAAGATATAACATTTTTGCCTTGTTGACCTAAAGGAAAATAAATCTGGACGGATGTAAAGACAAGCCTTTGGTGACAAACTTGCCCTATGTTTTAGCGGGACAGTTGGGGCTTTCAGTTTCTTGTGTTTTGCAATTTTCATGTCCTTGACCTATGTATGTAACTATAAATTTGTGATACATACGGTCCGTTGGGTCTGATTGGATTCATCTCATCTCTAGTTTGTGTTGTTTACAGGACTTCCAGCTGAGACCCTTGTTGACCGGTACGTGACAGTCGGTGCATACTGTCTGCTGCGCTCGTGCACTATTGAACCTGAGTGCATCATTGGTCAACATTCCATCCTCATGGAAGGCTCTTTGGTTGAAACCAACTCAATCCTTGAAGCTGGCTCCATCCTGCCCCCAGGAAGGAGGATTCCAACCGGTGAACTCTGGGCTGGCAACCCCGCTAGGTTTGTTCGGAAGCTCACCAATGAAGAAATCATGGAGATTCCGAAGCTCGCTGTGGCCATCAATGATCTGATGCAAAGCCATTTCTCAGAGTTCCTCCCATACTCTACTGCCTATTTGGCGGTAGAGAAGTTGAAAAAGTCGTTTTCGATTCCTCTGTAAGAGCAAGTTTTTCCCTCTCCCAGCTAAATGAATGAGGAAATAAAACAGCCCAATTACTAGATGCCTTGTATTGAATCTAACCTGTACATTGGGTCGGTCTGTTACGTTGCGAAATTTTTGTTAATGGTTGTTGTGAACTGGGACAGGCCTACAGGAATTGTGTTTCTTTGTACCTTGTTCCACAGTGCAACGCACTGTTCTCAACAGCGTGCACTCGCCGTGTTTCTTTCATGTTGCCTGTATTTTCTCGTTGGGAAAGTTTGCTGTGTTCCATTGGGAAAACATGTATTTGACAAGTTATATCAGACTTTCGTTCAATTGTGCTAGGGTTGTGCTCGTGAAGGACACGATAAAAAAAATTACAATGGGAAAAAATGTTGTCGCAACGGGGAGGAGGTGGTGGAGAAGATAAGCCTACGGGGTTGGAGCAACGGCTCGAGTGATAGCGCTGGAGCGAGTGGTCGGGTCGCATCCCCAGAGAACACATTTGCTATTTCTCATGCGTCCGAAAATCTACTCAAATTTTGTAGCCGTAGGGTACAGAGAACTGTGCATCCTCACATCACGTATTTCTCTCTCTCTTTTGTCCAGCCCATTAAACGGCTAACGGCTTTCTTTTTTGGCCCGTTAAAGCTGTTGTCGTGGTTTTTCTCGGCCCGATGTTGTAACTGCTGATCTGGTTTTTGTCTCGCCCGATACAGGTGCCGTTGACCCGTTATTGCTCCTATTAAAAACTTACATGTCAGCTGTCTATAATAGTATGCAACATCGGATTTTAGATGATGTGAAGGAGAGAGAGGAAAGAAAGAGAAATATGTTGTCTACTATTTAACAGACGGTCTTATAGACAGTTTTATACTGTGTATACCATTGTACAGACAATCTATTAATTATATGAGAGATTATTACAGACAGATATATAGATAACCTATTGTACAAGTTATTTTTAGTACTGTCTATAAATAACATAGAGCTATATTATAGACAACTGCCGTCTATACCATTGTACATGCTTAGGGTATATACATTGGTATAGATGACGACTGGTTATAATATATCTCTATATTATCTATAGAAAGGACTAAAGATAATTTATACAGTAGATTGTCTATATAGTTGTTTGTAATGATCTCTCATATAATTAATAGATTGTCTGTACAATAGTATACACATTATAAAACTGTCTATAAGGTTGTCTGTTAAATAGTAGATATCATCTTTCTTTCTGCCTTCACTCCCCTCCACATCATCCAAAATCTCATATGACATGCTCTTATAGATAGCTGATATATATCATTGTGCATGCCCTAATGGACTTCACAAGCACAAACTGACATGCAAAGTTCAAGAGGGTATTACCGGGTATTCTACCATCGCCTACTTAAAAAAGGTATTCTGCCACCACCTACTTAAAAAAATATTATTATGTCACAAAAAATAAAGAACACAGAAAAAGATAGGCTTGCCTACTTAAAAATAGACGCGCGGAGCATATTCGCGGAGAGAGCGCACTAGCAGTCTGGCACGCGAGGTGTTGCGGTGCACCGTGGCCAAGCGCAATTGCATAGGATCGGACGTGTTGCACGGCGTGAGAAGGGCCAAGCATACTGTGCACAACACAGTACAACAGTAGGAGATAGGCAAGCTTTGCATGGTGCGAACAAGAGGGCCAAAGCCCATATTCTCAAAAGTTCTAGATGGTAGGCAATAGCGGATGCTTAGTCAGTACGCGAGGGGCTAGCGCACTAGCTCTCGCTGTCGCGCCCCTGAGAACCCCGGCACTGTCACCTCTTCAATTTGATGTTGTCAATGGTGGAGCACCGGTTGTCGATAGTGCAAGAAGCAGGGAGTGAGGAGTGAGGTCGGAGGATCAAGAAGAGGGAGGAGAGTTGGGCTGGCGGGGGAGTAAGAAACGGTCCCATTATACCATGTCATGCACTCAGTTGTACCAGACTAAATAGACTTTAGTCTAACTTGAACCCATCCCAATCCCCAATTCCCCATTCCTCAATCCCCACACACTCCTCAAATCCCTAATTCAAGAATCAAGATAGAGACTACCATCGATCGTGGCCTATGTGCGATGGAAGGGGCACCATCAAGAGGCGACGTCAGGGGCGAGGAACCTCTCGAACAGCCACGGACGCGCCCCTCTCTCGTGGGCAATGATGAGGGAGGCAAAGGGCGAGTGGCACCAACGACAAAAGGGGACAAAGGAGCTATGAGGTGAGGTGGGTAGGCAGCGACGGATGAGTTGCGCGACGCGAGGCGAGCAGGTGACGACGGAGGGGCAATGCACCATGTGGCCAGTCGAGCTGCGGCTTGCGAAGGAGACGAGGTGATTCCCGGTAGCTGGCGCGTCAGCACCCATGAATCACCTCTCGACCTCGGTGCTGAGAGCCGAGAGGATAAGGAGGGTTTGATGGGACATAAGGCGACTGGGTAATAAGGTAATTTTTATGTTAATTATTTATTTAAATGATTTGTAAATTGTAAAATTATTAACTATCAATATATAGAAGCAAAAATTTCTTATGTTTTCTCATATAGTCTCAACCTCTCATAGGTTCTGTAAATTTTATCGTAGATTTATAAAATATGGACAAACAAACTTTGCATAGCTATTTATTGAACAATCCAAGTGCATATAAACCTCAAACCGTGGTGACCGTATATTGTTAAGAACTCAGCTTCAAAACCACATTCTCGATGTTATGAGAAGTGTAGAATTCCGTGGATGTTGTAACCTTGCAAGATACACAAAAGATTATTGAAACCGGAAAATATAGAACCTTTCCATTGGTCTATTGCCTCATTGAGCTAACATTGATTGTTCCTGTGGCAACGATATAAGTTGAAACTATCTTTTCGGCTATGAAAATTATCAAGATAGACTTGTGCAACAAAGTCTCCGATGATGGGCTCAATGATTTGATGGTGCACTACACTGAGCGAGAAATATTTAAAAGCATTGATGATAAAACAATCATGGATCGCTTCCAAAATATAAAATCTCGTAGAATGGACTTGCCTTCTGGCTCTAGTCATAGCTAGTGACTTTGCGGTATGTTGTATTTCATCTCACTGTTTGTAATTACTCACAATTTTCTTAATATTTCATGAATTTAGCTATTTTTGTTCTACAGCTTGATACTCGCACACATTTATAGGCATTCAGTGTGTTATATTCATTAGCAAGGTACCTTAGGTGTATTTACATTCGTACTTTACATATAAATTTAGATTGCACTAATTATTTTGGATTGCATACATTTTGGTGTGGTTTTCTCCCGTGTGCACCCCCTCTATTTTTGTCTTGCGTACGCCACTAATGGCAGGGGTAGACGACAAACCACAATTTCCTCGAACTTAGATTTATACAGAGCAAGTTCTCTCATTGGTTTCTTGATTTGGTTTTAGGAATTTCAATTTGGGATCAATGAAAAAAAATTGAGATTTTTTTGTGATTTGTAAATGTACAATTGTTGAAACATAAAGAGGACTATTGACATTGTACAAAACTTTAGAACTATGTGTTTGAAATGTGCATCCCCGTTAAAAGTTCTATAGTTATGTCATTGCATAATACATAGGTGTAGTGTGTACAGAGGGTTTATGTGCATAAGTTGTTGAACATATAGGTTGACGACCAGCACAATCCATGTAATCTCTGATAACAAGTAAGAGCATGTACAATGTTGGAACAGAGAAGGGTCCAGGTTAACAACCAGTACAATCCATGTAATTTCTGATAACAAGTAAGACCGTATACAATACTCGACCAGAGAAGGGTCTGAGAGGAGAGAGATGGGCCTGAGCCACCAGATTCCCCACACTGCATTGGAGGCTTATCGACGGGGCACGGGTGCCAGTCGATGCCGTTGGTGGGAGAAGCGAACTGACGGAGCGATTGAGATGCAGTGAAAACGAAAGGGAGACACAGGGGAGGAGGAGGAGATTATTTTTAACTTGCGTGTGGGCCCATTAATGGGAACTAAATATCGGATCAATTTATGTTAAGTTAAAGGTCCTACCTTGGCACCTTTTGTTAGGAAACCGGATTCGTATCCTATATGGACTCTTCCTTATCTCTAAGCAGAACCGCTATATATAGGAGGCAGGGGGTCACCCCATTGTACAGAAGCATACAGAATAATAAAGCAGACATGTTCCTCCTCATATTGGGTTTCTCGCCCTCTCTCTCTGTTCTCCAGTTCAATCTATTAGGCAACCCCGGACTATTCGATAGCGAGGTTGTCTAACACCTTTAAGGGGTACATCATGGGGAACTCGGAATGCACCTCTAGGCTCTAGGTCGTTGTAGTCTGGACTAGAAAGGCCAGCCCAACTGCAACAGGCTGTTGGAGATGAGGCGGATCCTGCGTGTAGCAGTGATAATGGGCTAAAGTCTAGTATAAATTTGATCTAAATCTAAAATTTTATTTCTTTGATCTAGTCTAATCTAAACCTAAAACTAATAAGTCTATGTCTAATCTAAACCTAAATAAAGACTTGGACCTTGTTCTAAACCATTTACATATACAATATTTATATACATGCGACTAGAATTAACATATAATACGTGTAATACCGCGATTTAGTAGAAAAACATAAGGTCTAAGGCCCCGTTTGGTACGGTTCCAGATTCTAGTAGAAACGGAAACGGTTCTAGATTCTTGGTAGAAACGTTTCAGGTAGAATCAGAATCACTTTCTGCAAACCGTTTGCTACGGTTCCATATTCTAGTAGAAACTAGTGAAACGGGGTTGAGGGTGATTCAACCATGGTGTGGAAAAAGAAGAAACGTTCCGAGTTTTAGTCCGTTTGGCTGGGTTTCTCCCAGATTCTAGTAGAAACAGCTCGGTTCCAAGTTGCCAAACAGGGCCTAAGTATGGTCCGATCTAGTCTAGATCCGGTCTAAATAGCTGTAGAACTAACATAAATTCAATCTATTTATAATTTTAAATGATCTAATTCAAAAATCTAGATTAATTCAAACCCATTATCACTCTACTGACACGTACGAACAGGGCGGCGCATCCTTCCCGTCCCATTGCTGGGCGAGGTGAACTGAAGTAGCGAGACACCCGAGTAAAATCTAGATTAATCAATGCGGTGGTCCTTGGTGGGCCCATCCTACACGGCCCCGTGGAGCAGGGATGGCCCGGTGGTCCTCCGTCGCAGCCTCCCTAGTCCCTGCCCGTGAACCTCCTTCTGTCAGCAGCCAGCCTCACACCCCCACGCAGTGCCTGCCGGCAGCGACGCAACCAAGCCAGAGAAATATCGCTTCAATTCCAACTATGGTTCAAAAAGATTTAGACCATTCTCCGATCGAAATCAAGATCTTAAATCTCGATCAAATTAGAAAAATTAAAAAAAAATCAAAATATTATAGTAACTTTAAAAATCTTAGCAAAATTTCGAATATTTTGATCGGATTTTAATTTTTATGGACCAGATTTGATTGGATTTGTGATCAAAACTATCCATAGAAAATTTTGAAATGTTTTTTTTTACTATTTTTCAAATATTCAAAAATTGACCGAGATCTCGGTGATTTCAGTCGAAATCTCGAAAATCCAGATTGAAAAAAAAACCGGATTCAAAATTTAGTTTTAAAATTTTGTTTAAATTTTATTTAAAATTCTAAAATCTCATTGAATTTCGTATTTCAACCACCTCCGACATATAACATCGCTTCCAACACGCACGCGGCCTCCGTGCTGCACGCCAGTAACAAAAGTGCAAGTAAAACTGTGTAAGCCGGCACTTCGGATCTCATCTCACAGCGCGAAATTTATCACTAGGTCAGAAGCATTCGTGTTTGGGCGGTGCTTATTTCTACTGTTTACCGCGGCTTGTAGGGCCGAATCGACGTGGTCCACCATCGTCTGATCTGGGATGAACGAACCGCATCGCACGCCGTGCGTACATGGTTTCAGCTGGTAGCGTACGACAGGCGCATGCCTCGGCTTTCAGCGATCAAATTTGCTTCCGACCGAGGCTGCTGGACTGTCACCGCGACGCATCGTTCGCTTTCCTTTCTCTGGCTCCTCAGACGAACAACAACTAGCAAATGATGTGTCACCGGGCAGAAGCAGCGGTGTGGCATTGTGCAGCGCGAGGACAGGCTCGGATCCATGCAACCGTCCGCGGGGGGCAGAGATCCGATGCAGTCCCCGTGGGGACTACAACTTAAGCAGCCATCACATGTGTGAACTGTCCGATCGAAACATCGGACGATTCGGATCGGCTAAAAACCGGATGAGCAGTGTTTTGCTATAGTGACATGAGCAGTGTTTTGCACAGTAAAATAACATGTGCAGTACTTTTAACCGATTCAAATAGTTCATTTTCGATCGGACGGTCCCACAGAGACTGCTCGGATCCATGCAACTGTCCACGGGGGTGGGCTGAGAGAATCCGTCGCATTTAAGTCAAATCGTACTAGGTTTTATCTGAATCAGACGCAGAGCGACGACGACGAACCAAATTACACACCCCACGTAGGCCCGTAGCGTGGACCAAGAAACAAAGGAGGCCAACGCATCCAAGAGATGCCAGTATGCCACATCCATCGTCAAATAATGCATGCATCTGTAAGGGACTAAGGGGGGGAAACTGGCAATGCAATGCCGCAGAAGAAGACATACTCCCAACAGAGTAAGTATACGTATATACAGTACGTGATCTGTGAGGCTGGCCGTGTCCAAATTTGGCACCATGACTCGGACCCGTCGCGAAAAAGGTCATGATCAAGACAGGCAAACTACCAAGACCACTGGATTTTGATGTTATAATCACAAAGCAGGACTAGAATAGTAGCGTGCGTCAGGCTGACACGGCAGAGCGAGCGAGTGGGTACCGGAAATGCGGCACGGGCAAGTCACGCACCCTCGCTTCTCCTTCCCATCAACCCCTAGTCTATTAATGGTGGCGTGAACCGTGACGGTTAATGATGGCAATCGGGTGCGGTAGATATGGGTAATGTTCGTCCATATCCATATCCGTCACATAAAATCTCCTTCATGGGTATACCCACAAAGGGTGGTGGGTAAAGAATCCTGCCCATACTCATTGCCCGCATGTAACCATTACTTGGGGTTATACTCGTTTACCCACCGCCATCAATAATCCTTCCAATCAAAGGGCACTAGGAGCTAATGAGCAATGGTACCGATACAATCCTCTTGATCAAATTGTGGGAATTAGCTACATTCCGTGGATTGAAGAATGATTATCAATGATTCAAAATTTCAAATACACATAGAAATAAAAATTAAAATAACACATACAGATAAATGACACACAAATGCTCAAGTTTAACAATTAAAATAAAAATAGTTCATTAGTCATCACACATGCTAAAGTTCAATAATTAAAATAAAAACAATTCATCAATCATCACACGTATTACTTTGGTTGTTGACACCAGAATCTTGCACATAGCAGATTTGGCGAGGGTTAATTTGGTATGACTTTGATTAAGGTTGTTGTCGAATAAAATGAAATGTTGTTTTGGAAAGTTATGGTCGATACAAGTTACAACAAAAGTAAAAGTGGAATAAAGCCGATCGAGATATAACCGATATCAATTTCAAAGGAAAAGTATTTTGGGAAGATTGAAACTGATGCGAAGTGTTTTACGAGTCCAAGGGGGACACGATCGGTTTAGACGCTCTAAAAGGGATCAACAGACATGACGAAAGACAGAAGAATCAACCAACCAACCTGTTCTACTTTTTTACTTTTTGTTGACTAGGAGTAGCATTATAGATTTGTAATCTTCCCTCTGTAATTTGCTTGATCAATAAAGTTACGCATTGCCGATTATTGGTTTTGTCGACTTACACCACCCAGGTATGCTTTTTCTCCAATCTTATTGCGCATCGTCTTTTTCGGGGGAAGAACTACCTTTATCCTTATCTAATCAGGCTATTCAGGTTGTTTAGATCTATCGGTTATTTTTTATTCAATCGGTTTGAAACAACCATTTAGACTGATTGGGTCGCTGTTGAAAGAATTACTCGGCTTAACGGTTGGTTGAATTTTATATTGTTTTTCTTGCCGATTGCAGGATCAAATCGGCTGGCACGCACGCATCCAAAATTAAACGTGGTGTTTGAGTGTAATGATTGTCGATTAACCTTTCGTCATGTATCAACAAGATCTTAAAACTATATGCATTGTACTTTTAGAAAATTCAAATATATGTGTTGAATTTATGATATCATAACATCATTATACAAGACTACAAAGCTATACGTGTGAAATATACACATCCGTAAAAAAAAATATCTAGTTCCACGATCACGAAAGTCCTAGTGTCATCAACATCTACTCCGGCGAGATGCTCTTTGCACAAGAATCCTAGGACCTGTTTGTGATTTCCTTTTTAGCAGGGCACTTGAGATAAAAATGGTGGAGGATGTGCTCAACTTTCGTGACAACCAGTATTAATCCAGAGTTTCGGACCCTTCCATGTGTAACTACATGCCATGGCACCTTTTTTTAAGGCGCCGTCGAGAAGACGTCGTTGGAAGCTGCCAACTCTCTGGCTAGACAAACCCTACATGCCATGGCACCTTGGTGCCTGACTGATCCCCATTCAGCTGCATGCATGCACACGTTTGGGGTGGCCACAGACCATGAAACAGTTTATATGCCGGCGTTTCGTTTTGGTCGAGCTTTAAACTATCTCTTCAGCCTTTAAATCCCTTCACGAACAGATCCCAGGTGTTCCAGCGGATTCCCTTCGCGATTCCCTTCGAACAGGATTTGGAGAGAGAATATTGTTAGATCTAGCTAATGATCTGATGACAATAAACCTTAGCCTAAAACATGATCACAGAGTTCTTAATGCGGAATTAGTGATACTAACCGGAATGATTTGAAGCCATTAGAACCTTGTTGTCGTTCGGAGGTGTGGATGACAGAGGGAGAAGAACGTCGGCGTTGATATGTAGTCGGCGACAGCGTTCACCCGCAGAATAGCGGCGGCCTTCGGGTCTCCACCTGCACTGGCCGAGGACTGTCCTTCGAGGTTCCTCCAGCGCTAATAAGGATCGGTATTGGTTTTAGGTTTTCGGGAGATTGAATCGTGTGACAGATCGTCACCTGTACCACGAGCTCACCTCTCCCTTTGTATATGGCGCTGAGGATCTCGGGGCAAGTCCCATAGATTAGGAAAAACGCCTCCGATCATGGCGCAGGTTTAGGAAAGAGCTAATTAGGAAAGTTTCATATAGAAATATGTATGCACGGCGGGATTTGGGTGGTAACATCCCATACGTGCCGAAATCAACCAACATTCTCCCACTTGATTGAGGCTATCATAATGTACTCACTCTTAGTAAAACAGTAGTCCAAAGTAATATGTTTTCAACAGCAAATGGAAAACGCTATTGAAACATCAGTACCTATAGTCCACCATAATACCTCAATAGAATACTAGCTTAGTCATAACGGGTGTTGATTGATTTTAGTGCCCCTATATCCAGGATCATAATCAAAGGTTTTCCAATAAACCCATGCCGGCAGTATGTTCTTTAAATAAGTTTGGGGGTAAACCTTTGGTGAGCGGATCCGCGAGCATTGATTTAGTACTAATATGCTCAATTTTGATAGTCTGATCCTGGATTCTATCTTTCACAACATGGTATTTAATGTCAATGTGTTTGGCAGCACCACTTGACTTGTTGTTACTCGAATAGAAAACTGCGGCTTTGTTATCGCAGTATACAATGAGTGGTCTCGCAATGCTGTCTACCACTCTTAATCCCGGGATAAAGTTTTTAAGCCATACGGCCTGCCCAGTTGCTTCATAACATGCCACAAATTCTGCCTGCATTGTCGACGATGCAGTTAGTGATTGTTTGGAGCTTTTCCACGAAATTGCTCCTCCTGCTAGGGTGAATATGTAGCCTGATGTGGATTTCTTAGTGTCTACACACCCTGCAAAATCAGCGTCTGAATAACCAAAAACTTCAAAGTTGTCAGACTTTCTATATGTGAGCATGTAATGCTTAGTACCCTGCAAATAACGCAGAACCTTTTTAACAAACCTTCCAAAGTGGTCTAGACACAGGTTAGACTGAAATCGCCAAGCATCCGGTAACAAATGCCAAGTCCGACGCGTCTGCACTTGAGCGTACATTAGGCTTCCGATACCAAGCATAAGGAATCATCTTCATTTGATCTCGATTCTAATTGATTCCTTGGGCTTTGGAATAATCCAAATTTATCACCCTTAACTATCGGAGCAGGCGTGGCAGAGCACTTACTCATGTTATATCTTTCAAGTACTCTGTCAATGTATGACCTTTGAGATAATCCTAATACTCCTTTAGACCTATCTCGGTGAATTTCAATGCCTAAAACAAAACAGGCTTCACCGAGATCCTTCATGTCAAAATTAGAGGATAAAAATCCCTTAGTCTCATGCAGCATATTCTTATCGCTGCTTGCTAATAATATATCATCAACATAGAGTACTAGGAAAATGAATTTTCCACCCTTATTCTTGATATATATGCAGTTGTCCACCTCATTCTCCTTAAATCCGAAATTTCTGATTATTTTATCGAATTTAAGGTACCATTGTCTGGACGCTTGTTTAAGTCCATAGATGGATTTCTTAAGTCTGCACCCCATATGTTCCTTGCCTTCCATGACAAAACCTTCAAGTTGTGCCATGAAAACTTGCTCATGCAAGTCACCGTTAAGGAATGCAGTTTTAACATCCATCTGATGGAGCTCTAAGTCATAATGAGCAACAAGCGCCATAATGATTCTTAATGAATCTTTCTTAGAGACAGGGGAAAAGGTCTCATTATAATCAATTCCCTCTTTCTGTAAGAAACCCTTTGCTACAAGCCTTGCCTTGAATCTTTCGATATTCCCTTTAGAGTCATGCTTAGTTTTGTAGACCCATTTACAACCTACTGTTTTGACTCCTTCAGGAATTTCTACTAAATCCCAGACATCATTAGTGCTCATAGACTTCAGTTCATCTTCCATGGCCTCAATCCATTTAGATGAATGTTCACTTGTTATGGCCTCTTTAAATGAGGTGGGATCACTTGCCTTACCAATGTCTTCACCAAGGAAGACTTCATAATCATCTGGTATGGCAGATCTCCTCACTCGTTGTGATCGTCTTAAAGGTTCATTAGGGATCACTGGCGATTGTGGAGGTTGTTGAGGCACTTCTTCAGGTATTTGTTCATGTGGTGCCACAGAGAGTTGTTGAGGTTCATCATTTGGTTCGTTATGATCCTCAACAATAGGTGTTGCTCTGCACTTTCAGATGGAGGCATTACGATCGAGGCATCGCATGTGGAATGGGAGGTATATGTTCTTGAGTTATCGGTAATGGGACATGAGCCCGAATTTCCTCAAAATCAATCTCCCTTTGTTGTGAGCTCCCACTGATTTCATTGTCCTCTAAAAAAAAGCGTGTCTTGTTTCAACAAATTTAGTGACACGGCCTGGACAATAAAACCGATATCCTTTAGATCTTTCTGGATACCCAATGAAATGGCAACTCACAGTTTTAGGGTCTAATTTCTTTAGCTGTGGATCAAATAATCTGGCTTCAGCACGGCAGCCCCACACATGAAAATAATTAACTGTCGGTTTCCTCCCAGTCCATAACTCATAAGGTGTCTTAGTTACAGACTTGCTAGGAACCCGATTAAGTATGTGAGCAGCTGTTTTTAGTGCCTCCATCCACAAGCTAATAGGCAAATTGGAATGATTGAGCATGCTTCGTACCATATCCATAAGTGTACGGTTGCGACGCTCTGCCACTCCGTTCTGCTGTGGTTCTCCGGGCATAGAGTATTGAGCAACTATGCCATTTTCCTGAAGGAATCGGGCAAAGGGCCCAAGTATTTGCCCATAAGGAGCATGTCTCCCATAATATTCTCCTCCACGATCTGATCTCACTACTTTGATCTTAATATTATGCTGATTTTCAACTTCAGCTTTATAGATCTTAAATTTATCTAGTGATTCAGAACGATCACGAATGGGGAAAATATAGCCATAGCGAGAGAAATCATCAGTGAATGTAATAAAGGAATCATAACCATCCACTGATGTCACTGGGAAGGGTCCACAAATGTCAGTATGAATTAATTCTAAAAGACCCGTACTCCTAGTGGCTCCTTTCTTAAATTTCTTAGTGAATTTACCTTTAATACAATCTAGACAATGGTTCGCGTCTGAAAAATCTAAGGGTTGGAGTATCTCTTCTCTAATGAGACGTTCCATTCTCCCCCTAGAAATATGGCCTAAACGACAGTGCCATAATTTCGATGACGTCTCGCATGTCTTCTTATTTGCAGCAGTACACACATTCAACACAGATTCATCCATAGAGAGTAAATAAAGTTTGTCTTGCTCGAAGGCAAGACCAATAATTTCATTATTTAACTTGATAATGCACTTATTGTCCACAAACTCACATGAATAACCTGTTTTAGTCAATACAGAGACTGAAATTAAGTTCCTCTTAACACTAGGAACATAAAGAACATCAAAAAGATGAAGACTGAAGCCGCTTCCTAATGCAAGTTGAAGAGTTCCAACTGCTTTGACTTCAATCTCCGTTCCATCAGCGACCCTAAGACTTCGGTCCCCTCTTCTTATGGTCGTCACGGAACGCAATCCCTGTAATGAATTAGTAATGTGCACAGTTGCACCTGAGTCAATCCACCAAGTATTAGAGGTAAATTCAGTAAAAAGGGATTCATCAACGTAAGAAATAGTTTCATTACCCTTCTTTGCTAACCATTGCCTGAATCCCGCACAATCCTTTTGTGCGTGTCCAGGTTTCTTGCAAAATTTGCAAAGAAAGTTCCCTGCGGCTGGTGCTGGAGGTGCTGGAGGTCCATGAGCAACAGCCTTTCCCTTCCCATCATTTTTGGGAGGGTGATAAGGCTTCTTATTTGCCTTAGAACCACCATACTCCCCCTGATTCTTCCTCTTGCCACTACTAACAAGATGTGCTTGTTCCTTCAGCCTTCTACGCTTTTGCCTCTCTTCTTCCTCAACAGAGTGGCTAATAAGTTCAGCTATGGACCACTTCTCCTTCTGAGTGTTGTAATTGATCTTGAAGGGTCCATACTCAGGTGGCAAGGAGCTCATGATGAAATGAACAAGAAAACCATCAGAAATGGCCATGTCCATCCCCTTTAGCCTAGCCGCTATGTCAGTCATGCTCATGATATGCTCCCTCACACCGCTGTTACCATCATAGCGGGAGGTAAGCATCGCATGATCAAAATCTTGGCATAAGTTTTTGAGGTACCCTTAAAATTATCCTCAACATTAGCCAAGTACCTTTTAGCATTTTCGTAATCGTGATTCCTCCCTTAATCCCGGCCAAATGCTATTCTTAATGATCATTAGTGACATGCGGTTAGACTTCTCCCACCGCTCCGCCTTCTCATCATATTGTTTCTTGAGATCAGCGTAATTCTCAACATCAGGGGCGGGTGCAATGGGAGCATCCTCTCATAATGCTAGATCAAGGTCCAAGACCCCTAGCGTAATGAGGATCTTATCTTTCCATGATGGAAAGTTAGTGCCATTGAGCTGTTCAATGCCATTAATCGAGAGGCAACATTGGAAATTCTTTGAAAAATGATAGCAAAAATTAATCAATAATTGGAACAATGACATATATGCAATTAATCATACGTTGGTCTGATTAAATACATATAAATTATAAAATATCATAAGATTTCATTTCGCATCACCGTTGGGCAGAAAACGAAATGAAATTTTAACAACAAAATTAAGTCCTAAATTGTATTACCGTTGGGCAGAAAACAAAATAGGAATTAAACATGAGAAAATGGCTTAAAATTACAAATAACGTTGGTTATACATAATTTTAAGTCAAAATTAATTCTCCGATTAAATTTCGCGTTGGTTCCATGTAATCGGAGATAATGCTTAGAAATAATCATGGTAATAAAATAATCATCACATTAGTCAATTACCATATTAATTGAAATACTCAGAAAATTAATCGTTAAATACAGTAAATAATGCCCAGGAAAAAAATAATCATTGAACAATATTTGTTGAATTACATAAGGCATGATATAGCAAATATTGTAAAACAGCAAATACCACCAAATAATAAAAGGGCCTAAACAGTAAAGGGCTTAAAAACAGTAAAAGACTTCACTGCCCAAAAGCACTGCCGGCCGAAAGTGTGTAGCCCAAACACGTCCGGCGGCCCAGTAAATGTGCACGCGAATAATGGGCGTTGGATCAGACGGACGGATCGGATTGGATCAAAGCCGATCAAAACGGACGGCTGCTGAAAAAACCCTAACCCTAAAAACAATTGTCCATTCCCGATCCAAATCGCGCACACAGTGGCGGCCAGGGCGATGGAGCGGGCGAGTGCACGCGGCGAAGGCCAAGACAGCGCGACGGCGGGACATCGGTGCAAAGCGAACTGAAGCGACGCGGCGAACGCGCACGGAAGATGGCGTTCGGCGGAGTGCGCACCGCTTGGCTTCGCGGGCGAGACGCGAGGGCGCGGGCCGGCAAGCGCGCGGGGAGGCGCATGCACGCCGGCGACCGCAGCGACGGCCCGCAGGTGAGTAAGCTCCCAAATCCCCTTCTAATGCCTTTGGGGTTCTTTGATTGGCTCGGAATGTGGGAAATTTGGGGATTTTAGGGTTCGGATTTTGAGGATTTGAGTTCTAATCGTTCTTATCCCCTCCTTCTTTATTCTAATCCGAACCAAACACCCTTAAATTAGCTAGAACACGCCTAATCCGAACCAAAATCAATATTAAACTGGCGAAACAAGATCTAATCCGAGATTAATTAACCCTAAACCGACCCAATCGAACATGAACAAGGCTTAATACATGACTATTCCGGGGTTTAAGGATCATGCTAAGGCAAAAGGTGGCTCTGATACCAAATGTTAGATCTAGCTAATGATCTGATGACAATAAACCTTAGCCTAAAACATGATCACAGAGTTCTTAATGCGGAATTAGTGATACTAACCGGAATGATTTGAAGCCATTAGAACCTTGTTGTCGTTCGGAGGTGTGGATGACAGAGGGAGAAGAACGTCGGCGTTGATATGTAGTCGGCGACAGCGTTCACCCGCAGAATAGCGGCGGCCTTCGGGTCTCCACCTGCACTGGCCGAGGACTGTCCTTCGAGGTTCCTCCAGCGCTAATAAGGATCGGTATTGGTTTTAGGTTTTCGGGAGATTGAATCGTGTGACAGATCGTCACCTGTACCACGAGCTCACCTCTCCCTTTGTATATGGCGCTGAGGATCTCGGGGCAAGTCCCATAGATTAGGAAAAACGCCTCCGATCATGGCGCAGGTTTAGGAAAGAGCTAATTAGGAAAGTTTCATATAGAAATATGTATGCACGGCGGGATTTGGGTGGTAACATCCCATACGTGCCGAAATCAACCAACAAATATGAATAGAAAAAGATTCTCTCTTCAATCCCTTCACAAATTCTCTTGAGGAGAACAGGCAGTGGTTACCCAGTAGAGCTCGCGCTTGAACAAGCAACTAGCTCGTACCCTACCCTACGTCTACGTGTACGCGCACGGATCGAACAAAGCCAGCCGCGGGGACTGGGCGGTTCGTTCGGGTCAGGGACGAGGCGGACGGAGCACATCCCCGCACCGGCCTAGGCAGATGAGCAGCGCGTCGTGGCCTCCGACTACGAGGCAGGCTTTCGCGGCCGCACCCGGTGGTGCCGTACAGAGATTCTCTCTTCTGCTTCTCCAGGCCTGTCAACACTCGGCATGCATGCAGCACCAGCAGCAGCAGGTTACGCACGAACGATCGGCGGATGGCCGAGTGCCAATTCCTGTGTACAGGGTCAACCGTGGTCCGTGGTGTCGCAACTAGGTTTTTGTTTTAATCCTTGATTTGACAACCGGAGCTGATTTTTTTTTTAAAAAAAAAGTGGAAATTATGGAAAATGGAAATTGTATCTCTATATCGTAAGATGCACATAGCTAAGACAACATAGAGCCGATGCTAACCAGAATGTTTGCACCACCGACCGAAATCTCCATGACGATCAGGATGTCATTTAACATATAAAATTTAATATTGCTGAAAGGGAGTGTATAGACATCTCCTGGATGTTGTTGTCTTACATAACATCCAAAATTTAGACTGTAAGATTAAAAATCCAAGCATTAGATCAAATCATAGGATCGGATGTAATCGATACTTTCGAATCTCAACAATGATCAAATGCTCCTAGATTTAAGTGATTTCAGCAAACAAAACATCCAGGTGATGTTTATCAAATCCCTTGCTGAAAACCTCCATGACGATGGGCTTAAAAGCAATCCACACCAAATTCAATTGCCCCTGCAAGTGATTTTTTTTTTCTGATTTCTTTTTTTAAATCAAAGCCTCCTTGTAACCAAAACTAACTCAATAGCAACGATAAAATAATTGCATCTTCAATGCGCATCCCAATAATTACAGAAAAAGGATCTAATGGATCTTATCGCAATAACTCTGACTCTTATAAGACGATAAATTATCGAAGAAATCATCAATGATTAATTATGTATAAATGCCACCGATAATAGATACAACGACCTCAATTACAATGAACTCTATCTCTAAAGAAGCAATACGACAATCGACTACGACAGAATATCATACCGTAGAAAGACACCTAGACAGAAGGTCAAACTAGCGCTCAAACAATAGGTAGAGCATGGATCGGTGTTCAGTATGACACAGGCCGACACCATGTTGGAGTAAGTCGCATAACCAAGTTGAGGCCAGTCAACTTGGAGTCGCGGAATCAGAGTCGATTCTTGGCACAATATTGTGTATGCGATGCAACGGAGATCGTAGTTGCTGGTACACTCGCTCGTGTGCGGTTCGCTTTTTGGTGTGCACGTAGCAATGCCTAACAAATTATATTGTACGCTGGTTGGGTGGACGTAGCATCACAGAAAAAATTGCACTGCCGTGCGGATTGCAGGCAACCACTGATTCTCAGCCTGTCATGTATAGATGAGACGAATTCGTGCTTCACTAGATTTTATTATTATTGATATATAATTGGTTTTTGATTCTGATTGTTGAGATATAATTGAATTTTATTATTTTATAGATGAATTCAAATCTATCTTTAGGTCTCGTTTGGCAACTTGGAACCGAGCTGTTTCTACTAGAATCTGGGAGAAACCCAGCCAAACGAGCTAAAACTCGGAAGATTCTCCTCGAAACGTTTATTCTTTTTCCACGCCGTGGCCGAATCACCCTCAACCCCGTTTCACTAGTTTCTACTAGAATCTGGAACCGTACCAAACGGTTTGCAGAAAGTGATTCTGATTCTACCTGAAACGTTTCTACCAAGAATCTGGAACTATTTCCGTTTCCAGGGCCTTCTTTCTTTCTGCCATGAGCACCTTGATAGTTGATTCCAAGAGCCGAGACACGATCGAGTGCAAGCAGACGAAGCAGCCACCGTACGTGCAAACCTCTTTGGCTCTTTCCTCAGAGACTGGGGCCACTCGGCCACGTCGACTCCATGAGATATATTTGAACTCTTATTTTTTTAGATGAATTTAGACTACTCTGAATAGTTTTCGGTATAAATATAGTACTTTATTGTATCAGGGAATCAATCTACGGTTACTAAAAAGTGAAAAGAGTTTCTCTCTCTGTATCCTGCATTCATCTTTGCTGATTATTCATCTTTGATGACACATAGTTGATTGTCTTAACGCCGCAGGATGATAGTGTGGTATGGTCACACTTACGTCACGCGATGGCGGGCCTTGGAAGTTGGCTTCTCCCATCCTAGGGGCTAGGGGTAACGAGTAGGGCCCTCAACCCGAATCTTTAACATCACATGTTATAAAACGCACGGCAAAACTAGATAGTTAAAAGAATAGGAGACATAAATTTAACATGGAAGGCCTTTTCTAAAAAAACAACAAACGTATAAAGACAGAAACCACTGTATGAGGAGTTATTATAAGCGCGAAAAATTTCGACGCATCTCAATCTCGTGACTACACGGATATATATACAGGACCAAATGGGAGTTTATTGTGCCTACTTTGCCACTCAAAACACGACTTAGCGTGTGTATCCTAGAGCCGTCTGAATCAACACTCACGTACACACGAAAAAAATTCGGATTGCGCTTTAACATTTCGGAACAACGTAAACATGGGCTCACTTCACTGGTTCTACTTGTTTTTAGAGAATCAGCTTTTTTATAATCACAATCCAGAATTAACTTTTAGAGAATCTAAAACAAAAACAAACAGATCCTAAGGTACGTAAAAAGCGAGTTAAAAACAAGCAGAGCCAGCGGGCGAGACAGGCGTGATTGTGAGAAAGCGTGTTGGGGGGACGAGTCGAGGTGCATGTCTGTCTACACCCTGCACGAGCCGCGACAGTAACGAGGCAACACGCCTCACGCCCAATAAATGTCTGTCCCTTACCGAAGTCCCCAAAACGAAGAGGGAAGAAAGACCAAAGGGGAAAAGAAAGAAAAGGAGACCGAGCCTTTATCTCCACGGGAAGGACGACCCATCATCTCTATGTCATTTGATCGAAGCACGTACCGAGCTTAACTCTTGTCAAATTGGCACAATTCCTGCATAATTTGTCTTCTTTTGAGGTAATGCTGGTGGTGATGCTGAAACTCACAAAGCGAAGTATCCCTCGTCATACGATAACTTTGTCATGCCAATGCTACAACGGTGAGAATGAAAAGAACAGGAAATGTATTCTTAGGAGTTAGGACTCCAGGGATTGAGTTGTTATCTGTAAAATGTCTATGAATATATGAATTCAAACATAGCCTAAATGTTTGGTCCCGTGTGGAACACGTGTATTATTCCTTTGTTCGTGCATCTTGCGAGAATTGACCAATTTGATTGAAATTCCTACAAAATTCTCATTAAATTTAACACGTTTCAAATAGTCTCTTGATGGCCTCGTTCCACAGGAATTTCAGAGACCAGATTGTCCGCTTTTGAGTTCTTTGCCTGTTCCCACCGAGTGCCAACTGCCAAGCATAGTAGTCCTTTGTCAAGGAAATCATGGCTAGGGATACTAATGGATTTGGATCAGTTTAGATTTTTGGATTAGATCGATCTAAAATCATAAATAGATTGGATTTATTTTATATCCATAGCTATTTGGATCATATCTAGACCAGATTGGGTCAGAGTTGGACCTTATATTTTTTCTACTAAATCTGTCACCGCTAATCAAGTAAACTAATTGATGTTGTTTTTAGCACTAATGCTTTCGTTTTTGTTTTATATATTTCAGCTATATACTTTTTTTTTTTCGAATTTTTGGCCAGGAGCTCTGGCAATCACTTAAAAAGAAGAACAACAGCCGGGCTACAAACGCACACACGCCCACGCACGCACACACACCCACGCACACCCACGCGCTGCACCCGACCCGTGCGCACCCGGGCGGGCAGCTTCGCACAACGGCGTTGCTGGCGAACCGAGCGCAAGCTCGTCCGCTTTCAACTATATACTTTAAGTTCTAACTTTTAGCCTATGTTTCCAATAAGTGAGATATGTAATTCTAGATTAATTTTATCACTTGAATATTGTAAGGTAAACTACCAACTGATCAAATAAACAGTTTGTCTTGATAAATGTACTTTTTTTTAATCAAACTAGGTACAAATCTATGAAAAGAATATAGGTTTGAGTCAGATCTGTGCTGGACTTCAACCCATAGCATCCTTAATCATGGCCCAAAGTGGGAGGTTCAGTCCATTTGTAACTGCCAAAAGAACATTAAGAGTACTAGATGGAGTACTTGGATATATATAGGTAAAGACACCAATGCACGCACCATGCTTTTTTCCTCCTTTTTTGAAATCAAGGTAAAGGCACCATGTTGATAATGTGGCAAGTGCTAGTACAAACAACCTTATAAAATGGAGGTGGTACATGAAATTACCTGTGGTCCTTTTGAATCTGTGACCTGTGAGGCCAAAGATCAGTCAGAATCAGAGAGACAAGAGGAGCCACAGTGTCCTCATCCCTACCATACCATACATGGCCCACTCCATCTCTCTCCTCTTTCGGTTCATCCTCAGCATCTTAGTGAAAACTACCGCACTACTTTTATCTGTTCAACAACAGGTAGGATCGAATTGTGCAATGAGAAAACAGAGTATTTTGGGAAGAGATGAGAGGCAAAAAAGACTTCACTGAAAGCGCATCAGCTCGGAAAGTAGAGTATTTTGGGAAGAGATGAGGAGGCAAAAAAGACATCACTAATAGCGCATCAGTTAGGAAAGTAGAAATTTGTTCAACAAAACGACGAAACTAAGATTCGCCAACATGACGTCAGAACAAAGCCAGCAAAGCCTATGATTCACCAGTAATCAGGGTTCCACGTATCGGTAGCTCAAAATAGAACAAAATTTGAAAGGTAAAAACTGCTCGAAAATCGTTCAAAATTCGCTCTAAATCAAACAATTTGAAAGTCAAATATATTTAAAATCTAATCAAACCGCCGATCAAATTTCACAATTTTTCAATGAAATTCATTCAAAAATGCTCTAATTTTTAGCGATTTTTGACGAAAACAGGTCATAGTTGAAAAAACGTTTCAAAATTTTATTTTTTCAAAAAAATTGTAAAAATCTTATTAAATTATATTTAATCTATAAAACACCTAAGAGAAATTTTAACAATTTTTGAATTCATTCTATACTTTTCTAAAATAAAAAACAACAATTCATAAAAAGGATTAGAGACATTGTTAGTTTTTTATAAAAATTTACATGATTGATAATACTCTAAAATTTTTATGTCATAACAACTAGGGTCTAAAGATCATATAGTAAAATATTCATAAATATTATATTTCATTTAGTGTCCTAGAAAATCAAAAATAGAATAGTATATACAAATACAATAGCACTGTCAGAATTTTTTAAAAAAGACACATATTTGATAAAAAAAATCTGAAAATTTTACATAGGCACTATACTTTTCTTAGAAATTCACATAAAAATTTTCAAAAATATTAAATTTTATTTAGTACCTATAGAAAATAAAAAACATATACAAATAGAATATCACTTCAGAATTTTTTTAAAAAAACACATGTTCGATAAAAATCTAAACATTTTACAGATCATTAAAACTTGCTCAAAACCTCACACAAAAAATTTCAAAAATTTTTAACACCATTTATAAATTTTTTAAATTTGATCGATAAATCGAACAAAATTCCTTTGCAAACAGTAACGGTAAGGTCGAATTTCGCAAATTTTCAACGAAATTCAACCAAAAGTGAAACCCTGCCAGTAATCGCAGTGTACGCATGGCGAACTAGCTGTGGATATGGCTCTCACCTCTTGGCTGTTGCAATGCGTCCAACCGATCGGGCCAAGTAGCCCACTCGACCTTCTTTGGAAAATCCTCTCGATTCCGAGCTCCTTAGCGCCATTAAACAAGCTACAATTTGTCCCTAGTTTGCACATACGACCAGAGAGGCTAAGCAAAAGAACCCTGCTACTCCAAACACAGAAACACAACGCAAGGCAATGCAATTCTGCGGAACGTACACCAAGATGGCCAAATAGAAGCTATATGATCATTAGCAAACCATCCCATAAGCCATAATCACAAAGCTAGGAAATGAAGCAAAGGCAGATGCAAGCTTTCACAGTGCCCGTGTCAGAAAACCAAGACACCTTAATCAGCAACATCAAACACCAGATGTTCTTCTTCGTTCTTCTTCTTCTTCCTCCGAGTTCAAAAACACCATCATCATAGACCATCACCGATCATGCATTCCATACTAGAGCTAGTAGTACTAGTAACCAGTCATCACCTGCTTTTCCCCAAGAAAGGAAACTACTACAACTTATCACTTGCTCCCTTGGCATCCCAGTTCCAACCCATAAGAAACCCAGAAACTACAGAAATGCCCCTTGCACTGTCTCCCTAACCTCTTGTTGATTGCTTCTACTAGTACTAGTAGTAAGGTGGTGGCTGTTCTAGGTGGCGCTCTCCACGGCCGGACTCCAAATCCCCCACAATCGCACGTTAAGCATCCCCATCACGTCCGCCCACCCCCGCTTCTGCTCCTCCTCCTCCTCCTCCCCATCCCCCTCCACCTCCGCATTCTCCACCGCCTCCGCCCCCGGAGAATCTTCTGGAACCATCTCCTCCTCGTCGCTCTCCACGGTGCTCGCCGCGGGGGCGGGGGTCGGCGGCGGAGGAAGAGGGGAGGCTGTGGCAGGGGTGGGTTCTAGGACCTTCTCCGCCTGGGGCTCCGGGGACTTGGGGGGCATCGGCGGCGGCGTCGGTGGGGCCCTGCGCTTGCCCTTGTCGCGGCGCTTGGAGGAGGAGGAAGGGGTGGAGGCTGCGGAGGACGAGGACGAGGACTCGGCGGCGGCGAGGTGTTCCTCGAAGGCGTCGATGGCGTTGTGGATGAGTTCGCGGTCGGGGGAGCAGTCCCAGCGCGACCAGAAGCTGGTGTAGCAGTCGAAGCACCCGCACCCGATGGCCGGCCGGTGGGCGCCGCGGCGGCGCCCGCGGACCGGCGGCTGCTCCGGGTGCGGGGCGGCGCTTCCCTGGAGGGAGCGGGTGACCAGGTACGCCAGCACCTGCTGGTCCTCGGGGCCGAGGGCGGCGGTGAGCGCGAGGATGGCGGCGGGGAGGATCCGGAGCGCTGCCGCGGTGGGGTCGACATCGCCGCTGGGGGGCGACGGGTGGATCTTGCCGCCCTTGCCGGGCTTCGGGCACAGCGTCTTCATGGCGAGCTAGGGTTTTAGCTCCCACTCCCTTCCTCCGGGCGGTTTGTTGTTAGGGTTTGGTGTCCAGGGGAGAAGAAAGCGGAGAGGATGGAGAAGGTGGTGGGGGTGGTGGGCTTCGGGAGAAGAGCTTATAGAGGCAGTCCTCCCCTACATTTTTTGCTTTTGCCCTGCACTTTTTTTTGGAGCGGTTTCTCGGAATGGCCCTTCGCTTTCCGTCATTTCTCACACCAGGGCATGTATTTGTAGGAGCGGTTCGAGGCCTCCTCTCTTCTTAAGCTCCAACGGTATTTCCATCGAATGAGTTGTACCATCACAATATGAGCTGTGTTTTCTGAAATCGGACGATTTCGTTCATCTACTGGTCATAGCTGTAACAGTGTTTGGAGCGTATCAACAATCCAATCAGAAGTGAAAATCTCGTGGACTCACGTATCAACAATTTACCTTAAGAATGAATTACCATGTATTATAGGGTGGAAGTTTCTAATTGCGCAAGTGTTATTTTCCTTAACCGATCCTAGCACACTCTGTTCTGCGACGGTCTCCGTTTTGTCTGGCCGATTGGGCAAAGCAGGCGTATCACAATCATGTTGACAATCATGGATGATCTTGTATTTGTCGACAGTCTGATTGAGGAGCATCTCACTCGTGAGTCCATCAATGAATACATCTAGAGCTGGACATCGTTTCCTTCAACAAAACTAAAAGCTCAATTGGACAACATGTTACTCTGATTGGTTGTTCTGCAAGCATTTTCATCCCATTCTAGTTACCCTTTTACAGAAATGCTAGTCTTGCGTTTATTTTTGAGTGATGCCCCCAGTCTTGGATATGTTGTTATCTTTAAATAGTTTTGAACTGCGGAGCGGTTTGTAATGACAAAACATATGTTATGTCAAGCATTCTTTTTCTTATTCAAGTGTTGACGACGATGAGCAAGATGTTACCTGATTCCCGTTGTTTCTATATGTCGGACCACTCAAAAAAAACACTTTCGAAATTCTCTGTATATCCTGTACTAGCCCAGAAAAAGCTAGTACACACAGTAAAAATGATACCACAATATATCAAGCATGATTTTATTTATTTAATTAGCAGGGTTTACAGCATAAATGGCGTGCAAACTAACATAAAATAACACAGTGAAAGTAAAATAAAACTGTAGTATAACCCAGCAAATCTGCCACAGGCAATCGACTGGGGTAGCGGCCTAGTCATCGAGATCCTCACTGGCGTATAACTCTTATGAATCAATAAAGTAAGCTAGGATGAGTACAAAAGTACTCCGCAAGCTACACAGGAGATTCATTTTTAATGTAAGGACAACAAAAGATGGCATAATATAGTTAGTTTGAGCAATACGTAACATTTCAAATACAATAAATAATTTCAAAGGCATAGTAGATTAATAAAACTGAGTCTTAAATCGCATTTCAACACAAGATAAAACCCAGAGCTTAATCTCAATTTTTCTTCTAGATGGAACCCCTTTCCAACTATAAATCATTTTCCTCTCTGAAATCACTTTTGAAAAGCCAAAGTCTAATCCGCGAAAGGCCAGTTCGGCATGCCCATGACCACAAGCATTGCTAATCGATTAGTTTTACACTCTGCAGAGGTTGTACAACTTTACCCACAAGACATGATGGTCTTCTTGCGCCAACACACTTCCTTCGGTGTGCGGCAGAGAAAATCACGACAAGGCTCCTATAAAAATCCATCCATTTATTTATGCCCACTAAGGTTTCACCGCTGGTAGGGTTCACACCGCCCAGTACAGAAGCCCCTCTTGTGCCGAGTGGCAGCCTTACGCTTTCACCACACCACTTCCACCTAATGGCATGATTGTCCATGGTATGTTTTAATACGGCTAGTCAGGTCTATCTCATTCCAGACTTGTGTAAGCACTGTTGCACTTTACATTCAGCAGCTCACTGACCGGTCCTTAACTAACTAGGCGGGACTTTCTACAAACCCAGAACCACATAGCGCCGCCCCCTGACAACCAATTCTCTGTCGGTCTACATCTCATACTTACTTTCTTTCGAACAATATTACCTTTTTCAGTATTCCATGGACACCAATACTAGAGAATAATTTCATTCAAGTAGAAAATCTTTATTTGGCTCAAATCATGGATCAACATGGTCAAGGGTGTAACTTGCCTTGCTCGACGGGTAGCTGCTCAAAGTTGTCGTCCACGAACTCCTTAGACTCTCTGAAATCTATATGTGATAAGCATCCGAATTCAAATAAAATATCAAACTAGCATAAAACAAAACATTAGGATTTTAGATGAATTTATAAAGAAAATCAGAGCCAAACAGAATTCAAACGGGCGAAAATGAGCTCCCGGAAGTTTGAAAACACATAAAATGAAAAAAAGAAGAAGAATTTTTCTGATTTTTAGAATTATTTTTCTAAAGAAAAATCCGAATTATTGTGCATGCTGACTTCAGTAACCGAATTTTCAGTTTTTGAACTATTTAAAAGTAAAAACCGATTTAGGACACAATGGTGATGTCATAAATGAATTTTCATGAATTAATTTTTTTATAAAAAAAATTGTTTGACTGACGGGTGAGGCTGGCCTGGTGGACTAGGTCCACGGCCAAACCGGGGTGCCTCGTGCACCTAGCATATGGCTGTGCAGACTATTGGCCGACAATATTTGAGACGTACAGGCTACGCTAGACTTGGGAATTGGGCTGGGCCCAAGTGGGCCAGCATGAGCACGGCTCGAAATCGGTGGCACGAAGCACGACCCGACCCGAATTCTAATGGGCCGGGCCAGCACGGCCCGAATACTGAGCCGGACCGTTCCTAGAATCTTGGCACAATGGGCCGCCCGGCACGGCCTGATCGTTCATACCATGCTTGTTCCCTATGACATTAAATAATCTCTTCGTTCCCTGTGACCTGTAGGGCGTTAATACTAGGAGCCAGGAGGCAATTACATTAAATAATCTCTTCGTTCCCTGTGACCTGTAGGGTGTTACAGATACTAGGAGCCAGGATGTATATGTTCTTGAGTTCTTCAGTTCATCATTTCTTCAGTTCACCAGTGACGTTCAAGAATATGAAGAAAAGGCCTACCACAAGAGGTCCAAAGGGTCCACAACCACGATCTACACCACGTGAGTTACCTAACCATCTCATGATTCTCATCTTCACTCTTCAATCTTCCTCCAGATTCCATATTCTAGTGTTTCATTCCAAACTCTGCCCAGCAAAACACGACATTGCTCGCTTTAATATGTTCGCACATATGCATGTATGTGCATGTGAAGTCTGTATGCATCATTCATTTATAATTATTCCTAATGTCCAGATCTCATGAATCTCACCAGTCAGTTTTTGCTTTTGCCTCCAGGTGAAGATGCCAGCCACATTGATCCACGCCAACTCTCCCCAAGTATGGGAGACTATGGCATGGATGATATACACATGGATGGCATGGAGGGCTATGAGGACGTCGCAGCGGCTAATGTTGGACATGAGGGGTCCACTCCATCCGCAGCGGCTACAGAACCATCAAACAGCGATGGTGGTGTTGAGACAAAGATGTCGGCGGCGCCACCGACCTCCGGTGGAAGCACTGCAAGGGAAGAATGTTGGAAGCATTTTACAATACGAAATGATTTTGTCGACGGTGTAAAACAGTTAATTGGAACTTGTAAGTACTGTAAGATAGATTTAAGTGCAGGTTCGAGTGGAGGCACAGGACATTTAAATCAGCACTACAAGGCATGCTTAAAAAAGTTTGGACAGGGACAAGGAGGAGTGCAAACCCAACTAAACTTTTCAGCCGACGGCACTGCAAGTACTTGGGTTTACAATCCACAGGTAGCAAGAGATGAAATAGCATGATATATTGTCTATGAAGATCTACCAATTATGATGGGTGAAAGTCGTAATTTTCAAATAATGATTCAGCGTGCCTTTTGCCCACAATATCAGCTTGTCACTAGAAAAACTACAAAATCTGATTTAATATCATTATATAAGAAAGAGCTATTTATGCTGAAAGAAAATTTCCTAAAAGTTTAGGTTTCATTTGCTTTAACTTCAGATATTTGGACTTCATCGCATCAAAGAACATGTTATATTAGTGTTGTTGCACATTACTTAGATGAAGGATAAGATAAGATTCTTTCTGTTACTCTGGATAATGCTTCTTCAAATACCACTGCCATGGATTTCCTTGGGCCTCATATTCAATCATACATAAATGGATATGTTATTCATTAAAGGTATGTGTGTGTGTGTCATATTATTAATCTGGTTGTTCAGGATGGTATAACAGTGATTAGCAAATATTTAAACAACATGCATGCTACTGTTCATTACATTTTTAGTAGTCCTCAAGTCGCTCATAAGTTTGCTGAGTATTGTAGGGCCAATAATAAGCGACCAATAAAGTTCGGCCTTGATATGAAGGTAAGGTGGAATTCGACGTACATCATGCTAAAAAAGCTAGATGGGTATGAAAAAAATTATTACCATCTTTGTGAACGTAAATGCTGAAGATGGTGAGTTTTGGTACTAACTGATTCTGATTGGACCGTTGCTAGTCGTTTTAGAGATTTTTTACTCACATTTTATGCAACAACTAATGTTCTATCTGGTATTTATTATCCTACATCATGCTTAGTAACTGAATACATTTGGTTAATTACTGAGGCATTTGCTAAGTATAGGCATGGTCCACATTTAAGCTCTATTGTTGCACCAATGGAGGTAAAATTTCTGAAATATTTTGGTTTTATATCACATGTTTATTGTTTTGCTACCATTTTTTATCCTCGCAAGAAGTTAGATGGACTGCAAATTGCTATGGAGGGAATAGGAGATGCACTTGATTTAGATTTTTCAGAAGCTTACAATCATGTGAAAGATGACTTGTTTCGAGTATACAGCTTGTACTACAAGAAGTATGGCGAAAGTGAGATGGAATCATGTGCTGCTGACCAGGAGACAGATACGTATGATATAAGCTTGACATCACACTTGTGCAAGAGAGGGAAGGGCAAAGAAATGACTAGTTCAACCTCGAGTCAAAGGCGGAATCCTAATGCTGAACTCAATCACTACCTTTCTACTAACTTTGCAGCCACTGATTGAACTCTAAGGGGCGAGAAGGTGAAGCTCCTAGAATGGTGGAGGGAACATCAATATAGCTTTCCGGTCCTACCACATTTCGCAAGGGATATTCTAGTCGTTCCAGTCTCTACGGTTTCCTCTAGGCAACATTAAAAATGGTTGGGAGAATAATAGAAGGAAGATAATCTCTTTCACCTGAGACAGAGATTGGTAGAGAGCGGATGAAAGGAAGCAACATCAATTAGAAGATCTAGAGCTTGAGTAGGCATTTCAAGATTTGAACGATGATGAGTAATTGTAATTTGGTACTAATATTTGAATATGGTTATGTACTCTTTTCCTTACAGAGGGAACCCTATACTGGGGTGTAAGGTTTTTAACGAGGCGAAACCTATTAATAAAAATTAGTTCCCTCAAATTGCATCAAAGTTTTAAAGCCAATCGAAATTTTTAATTGTCGGGGATTGGAATATTTTCTACCAAGACATTTCTGCCCCCAACGGCCGATGCTGACCGACCATGAACGCCCTTGGACGTGATGCCCAGGAAAGGGTCTCGAGTGACCCCATGCTCGGCCACGAGCATACTCGCCAACCCTCAACAAAACATGTTCGTCTACAGGCTTCGAAGACGAGCACGAGCAACCATGCTCGGGGAAGGCACAGGTTGATCATACCCGGACCAAGGGAATGCTCGAAGATGGCCAAAGGATGTGGTCAACCCACAAACAGGAAAGTGGCATTTGATTCGCCGAGGATCCAGGGAAATCATACCAGGAATTCAAACGTGGCGAAAATCAAGGCTCGAGCCATGGGCACGTCAAAAACGGTAACTGACGTGATTTTAGGGGACAGTTACCATGTTTAAACCATGTACCTTGTATTTAATCCCTCCTCCGATAGTGGAGGGAAAGATAATACATCGAATACGGCACACACGCACATCAATACGCAAAACCATTGGAGTAGGGTTATTATCTCCACCGTAAGGGCCCAAACTAGGATAATTCCCCATGTCTCCCTTTGCTCGAGCATCCATCGGACCCCAATCCTCTATAGGCGAAAGGCCTTTGGTTGATCCCTCATTCAACAAGTAAGCTCGGTGGAGGCCCGTTCCCCAATCGTCGACATTAATCATAAAAGAATATACAATACAATACACAAAAAAAATATAATAGTTTGATTATATGTTACCTTTGCAGCTCCAGTGCTGCTAGGAATGATGTTGAAGCTAACAGCCCTTCCACCCCTCCAGTCCTTGCTTAAGGGCCCATCAACAGTCTTCTGGGTTGCTGTAAGAATTCACATGTTTGCCCAATTAACTATAAGTCTATAACATGACATAGATTACCAAACTATTTATTTGCTCAACCTAAAATGCCTTCTAGTAATGCTTACCAGTGATGGCATGAACAATGGTCATCAAACCCTCAACGATGCCAAATTTGTCATTGATGACCTGCAATAAAACAAATTATCAGCATAAGACTCCAGATGGGAGAAGTTATATGAACATCACAAATCATGATTAAAAGCACCTTAGCAAGAGGGGCAATGCAGTTAATGGTGCAGCTAGCATTGGAGACAATGTTAATGTCAGACTTGTATTCCTTCTCTTCTCGTTGACACCAACAACAAACATGGGGCCGTCCTTGCTGGGAGCAAAGATGATAACTTTCTTGGAACCACCCTGTAAATGTAAGCATAACAAAATATTAGAACCATTATATATATGAATGATTCATTGTATCTTGAAATAACAGAATATTTGACAGAAGAATGTACCTTTAACAACGGTAGATTCGACAATATACTCAGCCCCAGCCTCAGCCCATGGGATTTCCTTCGAGTTCCTACATAAGAATATCATATCATCAGCTTGTAATGCTTAAATTGTATATGAATTGAATTACTACAGAAATGAATGGTATCAAACCTACAGCCGAACACCGCAACCTCCTTCTCACCTAAGAGAAGGGTCTTGGAGTCCTTGACCTTGACCTTGACCTCATGATGCTTCCACTGTCCATGTACAGTGTCATACTTGAACATGTATGTCTGCAAGCAAGAACAACACAATTTAGCACGATATCACAAATCAAACTAATTACATCTTTACTAATCAATGGAAAATCAAAAGGCGTGCTAATATAGGAAATGGCACTCGTTCTACATCAATATTATTGAATTCATTAGAAGGCAGAAACTAGGATTATAAGAAGGCCTGTAAAGAAATACAGATCTGGATACTACAAGTACAATGTGTGCATCGACTTAAAATAACACGTTGAAGCGGATTCTCTGCATACGAATCTATAGGAACATTTTCCTTGGGAAATCAGACAGCCTAAAGAACAGATCCAAATCGACAGGCACATCATGGTGAGGATATACATTGTATATACAGATCAATTGCCTAAACACCTCAACATTCCTCTAGACTATACTAGCATCGTAAGAGATGAGAAGACGATACCATCTAGTTGGTGGTGATGAAGGGGTCGTTGACGGTGATGAGCTCGACATCATCGCTCTGTAGCGTCACCCTGGCCACTAGCCTGCCGATCCTGTCGAACCCTGCCGACGCCCGGCGGTGGATCTGTTCTCTCTTGGGTCTTGATGCTTGGATCTAGAATTGATGGAGAGGGAGGAGACAGGGAAGGTGCCTGGAAGCTTCGTGCATTGCGAGCCTGTGAGCTACACTATTAGTAGCGATGTGTCGTGCTTGTGCCAGCCCGACCCGAAGATGGCCCGCCATGCTTTCGTGCCGGGATGGGCCTCTAAAAATGTGTTTCGGGTTAGCCCGACCCAACACGGGAACAAGGGCGTGCCGTGCTGACCCGATTGGACTAGGCACGAGGCACGATGGGCTCAGGCTGTGCCAGGTCTGGGCTACTAGCGGACCGGAGATGTCACCTAGAGGGGGGGTGAATAGGCGGTTTTAAAAATTACAACGGAATTAAATACACCCAAGCAGGTCAACCCGGAGACTCCGGATGATTTGTCCGGATATTCCGAATGGTCCGGATTATTCGGGGTATTTATCCGGATACTCCGGATATACCAGCTCGAGCACAACAAGAAAATAAATCTACTCAGATTTGCAACAAGCTGCTTGAATGAAAACGTTCTAAATGCAGTCAAGTACCTTAAGCAAGCACAGATCTGGAGCCAAATAAATGATATAAGGAGATCGGGGCTCCGCAAGATAAAGACAACACAAACTTAGCTAGAGAATAAAGAAAGAGCCAAGACCACGAATTTTTACCGAAGTTTGGATTCTTGAAGGGAATCCTACGTCTCCGTTGGGGTGGCTCGGTCACACTTGAGCTGGGGTCTATTTCAACCCACTTTCCTCCCATTGTTGCACAAATGCACTCGCCAACTTCAATATTCGTCTCTTTCCTTCCGGAGGCGAGACATGCCTTCACAAATGACCGGGGCACACCACAAGTCTTGGTTGCTCCCGGTGACTCCTAGTTGTCTATGAGACCTTCAACCTCCAAGAGTAACAATACCCCAAGAAATCACTTGAATGATGAACTAGTGCTCACAAGTGGGAATGAATGCACCTAGCACTTGAATCTACTTCCTTTCCTCACAAAGATTTGAATCCACACACAAATTAATGGAGGAGGAAGCTTGAGCTCTTAAGAGAGTATTGAATGAGTGAGAGAGGGCTAGAACTTTGCAATGAATGAGCTCTAATTGATACCTAGCCGTTGGGAGAGGGAGGAGGCTTAAATATGTCTTTTGGAAAACTAGCTGTTGCCCTCTATTTTGAAAAGTCCGAACTATCCGGACAATTTAATCTGGATACTCTAGATAGGCTATAGAGCACTTTTGGCCAAAGGGTGTAACCCGGACACTCCGGAACTTTTATCCGGACACTCCGGACTCAATCCGGACACTCCGGATAAAATATCTGGACACTCCGGGTTTGGCAGCTCGGTTTGAAAAATAGTATTTGGGAGAATGCAAGTATTTAGGTGCTAATTCCAATGCAAGATAGAACTTTGAGCACATGATCATCCTAAGATTGATTTCCCGGCGTACCCCCTTAATAGTACGACTGTCCTTAAGACTCAAATAAATATGAAAATTATAATTCTTTTCTTGATGCCGTCTTTTTAAATTTGAACATTTGTAGGGGCGTCCAATCGCATTCCGAAAGCAATATGTTCTCGATATCTGCATCAATTCTAGTTAAAACATTAGATCTCTTTAATTGTGTCATCATTAATCATCAAAACATTTTAAGGGGCATAGATGCACTTTCAGCTACACACGTGTCGAAAAAGAAATAGCGAAAACACGATCTGGTGTCTCTTTCAAATGATACTACTATCTAAGCCAATTTTGTTAAGCTAAAGGCAGGTCACAACAATCATTTCAAGGACACGACCCTTTTGGCAAATGAAGACATACGAGAAAATTGATATTATGCCACTCTCAAGAGTATGCAAGCTTAGGAAGTCCATTTATGGACTGAAGCAAGCATCTCGAAGTTGGAACCTTCGTTTTGATGAAGTGATCAAACAGTTTGGCTTCATAAGAAATGAGGAAGTGCCTTGTATTTACAAGAAGGCTAGTGGGAGCGCACTTGTATTTCTGGTCTTGTATGTGGATGATATACTATTGATTGGAAATGATATTCCGATGTTATATGCTGCACAATCTTATCTGAGAAAGAGTTTCTCGATGAAAGACTTGGGAGATGCAACTTATATTTTGGGCGTAAAGATCTATAGAGATAGATCAAAAAGGCTAATTGGATTGAGCCAAAGTACGTACATTGACAAGATACTGAAACGGTTCAACATGCATGATTCCAAGAAAGGTTTCTTGCCCATGTCACATAGTGTAAGTCTTAGCAAGACTCAGTGTGCTTCGACACCTGATGAGCAAGAGAGAATGAGTCGGATTCCATATGCTTCGGCTATTGGATCCATCATGTATGCTATGTTATGTACGCGCCCAGATGTGTCATATGCTCTGAGTGTCACGAGCAGGTACCAATCGAATCCTGGTGATAGTCACTGGGTGGCTGTAAAGATCATCCTTAAATACTTACGAAGGACTAAGGAGATGTTCTTGGTCTTTGGAGGAGAGGAGGAGCTCGTCGTAAAGGGTTACGCCGATGCTAGCTTCCAAACCGACAAAGATGATTCGCGATCGCAATCCAGGTTTGTATTCTGTCTCAATGGTGGGGTAGTGAGCTGGAAAAATTCCAAGCAAGAGACAGTTTCTGATTCCACAACGGAGGCCGAGTACATTACAGCCTTCAAGCAAAGAAAAGAAGCGCTTTGGATCGTAAAATTTGTTTTACGAGTTGGGCGTGGTCGCTAGTGCATACTGTCCAGTGGATCTCTATTGTGACAATAGTGGTGCCATTGCACAAGCAAAGGAGCCTAGGTCTCACCAAAAATCCAAACATATACTTAGGCGGTACCACCTAATCCGGGAGATCATTAAGAGAGGTGATGTGAAGATATGCAAAGTGCACGCGGATCTAAATGTGGCTGATCCGTTGAAAAAGCCCCTTCCACAACCAAAACATGAGGCGCACACAAGAGCAATGGGTATTTGATACCTATATGATTGACTCTAGTGCAAATGGGAGTTTGAAGGGAATATGCCCTATATCAATCATAGTGATGATTGTAAAACGTCTTTGTTCATGTAATAATGATAACATTGTTTATCGATTCCCTGAATATATGTTACGACTTTGTTCATTGGATACGATCTGATTATAAAACACATTTGTCAAGTAACATTATTCTAAACGGGTCCCTGATCCATATCATTACGAGGAGCGGTGATGATTTGATCAGCACATGTATTGGTTGATGGTAATGTTTCACATACCATAAATATGGAGATATCGAACCAATAATGTGGACACATGTTGGAGAACATGGGTAGTCGGACAAGACCCACTCCGAGACGCTGTGAGTTGTTATCTATTATAGTGCCATCAGTGTATAGTCTCGAGTGGTACGCCTATATGGTCCTTAGACCTGAGATTGTCATGGATACCTGACATGTAGACTTGTATGCTTTGGTATCATCAAACGCTACACCGTAATAGGGTAGTTATAAAATGACTACTGGTTATGCCATGATACATCGCCAAGGGTGTGATGATCAAGATGGGATTTGCCCCTCCTAGATAACGGGAGATATACCTCTGGGTCCCTCGTGTGGATGGATAGGGAAAGTGCACGGCCGTGCCAATATGACTAAGGAGTTAGTCATGGTTTGTATCCATCCCACTGTCGAGTGAAGTGGTCGAGCTATCAACAAGGGTGGCGCATCTCGCCTTGAGCTTGACTAGTATCGTGTGGCAAAGGGATCGGTATGTGAGTGTATCAAGGTTCGGCCGAATGTTGATTCTGTGCATTCGGGGGTCAATACGTACTGCTAGGTGCCGCTGTTGATCAATGAATTGGAAACGGGTTTCCGGATTCATGTCTGACTTGCACGAGTTGGAAACTGTTTAATGGGTTGAGCATGGATAAGATCCGTGTTGTAGATGGAACCCTAGCGGGCTTCGGCCCACTAGCGTGTCTATAAAAGGCGAGACTAGGAATAGTGCACGATACAGAATAGAACCCTCACCACGTTCAGCCGTCGCGCACCCCTCCTGCCCCTCCCCAGAAACCCTAGTCGTGTGGCGAGGAGCTAGCACACCCTGCACAGCGTTCCTGCTCGGTATATGTGGATACTGTTAGAGGCGCTACCATCCGTGGACGCGCTGCTCGGTTGGATTTTCAGCGATTTCCGGTGTTCAATCTCGACTAGATCGGAGGTCGGGAACCACTCGGCAGAGGTCGGCGATCGCCCGACGACCACTCAGCAAAGGTCGGCGATCGCCCGACGACCACTACGTAGAGGCCGGCGACCACTCGGTGGAGATCGACAACCACTCGGAGGAGGTCGGTGACCACTCGGGGTAGATCGGGACGTGAACGACTACTTCCTCCACGCGCATATATCTGCTTCCGCTGCATCGGCGCGTCAAGGGTAACGATCCATGATCCCCTACTTGCATGTGATCTTGGGTGTTCGCGGTAGAAAATTTTGATTTTATGCTAGCGTAGCCTACCCATATCCCAACACCATCGTCCTACCAAAATGAAGTGAGACACAATACACAACACAATTTTGTGCAGAGCTGTCTCAATCTGAGCTGAACTAATCAATTCTTGGCCATAGGGAAGAATTATCAGCAAAAAATAACTAGAAAAGTGTAAGCTTAGCTACACCTACAGGAGGCGGTCGGCCTCGGTCATGTTGTGATCGTGCACGTTGAAGCTGAGCGACGAGAAGAATGGCACGAAGAAGGCCTCTGTCGCCTCCGGATCGCCCACCCTCACGGCCTCCCTCCCTTCCAATCCACCCCGTTCGTCATGCAGTGACGCCATCATCCAATACTCCACGCTGTGCTGGCGCCTAATCTGGCCCGAGGTCGGTGGCCACGCGGGGAACCCCGAGGCGGGGGCGAAGGAGTCCATCATCATGGCGACGTGGAAGTGCGGGGCGGCAGTAGCGGCGGGCGGGCACCTGGTGGCGAAGGTCTTGAGGTTGAGGAGGAGGCTGGGGGAGGCGGCGCAGACGAAGGGGGCGGTGGTGAGGTGGAGGAGAGGGCTAAGACGAGGAGCAGGAGGGCTCCCCCGACGGCTACAGCGCGGCTGCTCGGCGCAGCCATGCCGCCGGCGCCGTGGATGGATTTGGGAAACGAGGCTTCTGATTAATCACCAGCAGCGTTGGTGTCTAATAGGATGGTGGTAAGAGCTCGGGGGCAGGATGGCCATTTCCGATGGCTAAAACTGCACACAAAAGCGAAATTCATTTTATAAATTCGAAAATGGTATTTTGGCGAGGAGCGCACGAGAAGAGTGGCATTTTAACGAAGTCATCGATGAAAGTGGCATTTTGGCTTGCTACTCTTGAGAGTGCCGGCCCGACCCGAAGACGGCCCGACGTGCTTTCGTGCCGGACTGGGCCTCTCAAAATGCGTTTCGGGTCAACCCGACTCGGCACGGGAACAAGGGCGTGCCGTGCCAGCCCGATTGGACTAGGCACGAGGCACGATGGACTCAGGCCGTGCCAGGTCTAGGCTGCGCACGTGGCGAAAAAGAAATAGCGAAAACACGATCTGGTGTCTCTTTCAAACGATACTACTATCTAAACCAATTTTGTTAAGCTAAAGGTAAGTCACAACAATCATTTCAAGGACACGACCCTTTTGGCGAATGAAGACATAGGAATGATAAAAAAAAAAACGGTAATGCTACAGTTCGGACGTCTGATTTCTACCGCAACATTTTTTTTCTACGCATGCAACATTTTTTTTCTACGCATGCAACATTTTTCTTCTACGCATGCAACATTTTCATTCGACAAACAGTAAATGTTTCAAAAGTGAAAAAAATGTTGCGAACGTTGAAAATAAATGTTGCAAACAGTAAAAAAAATGTTGCGCGGGCGTCCGAAATTTTAAAAAAAATCAGACGTCCGGCTGCTAGTACTGCCCAAAAAAAAAAGAAGCTACCCTATGAGTTAGGCCTCAATTCCTTTGGAGGCCCATAGGGAAGGATGAAGCCTGCAGGGGCCCATACCGAGGCCCACTTCCCTCTCGCGGTGTCGCCTCATGCCTCACTCGCGTTACATCCCCATCGCTCGCTGCAAAGCTTGCAAAGCACGGCGAAGGTTTTTCGGAGGCAGCGCCAACGCCTCCCCCCCCCTCCTCCGCCGCCGTCGCTTGTCTCCGGTACGCGCTCTTATTCTATTCGCCGACTTATCGCTCCTCGTCTCTCCCACGACTTGCTCGGGGCCCCGGCCTCGCTGTCTCCGCCTCCGCCTACTAGCTGTGCTGAGGCCGACCGCCACCGGAGTCTTCTCGTCGCCGGCCGCCCTTGTCACCGCCTCGCCCTCGGTAGTCGGTACGCGATGTCAGATTCTACCAGCATCACCTCGCCCTCGGTAGCCTAAAGCTTGTTAGGTCGGTTAGGACTGGTGTCCCAATGCTATCGTCAATTCGCGCATACGCTATTTCGGCGATCCTCGCCTCCCTCACTTGATAAGGGGCAGGACTATTTGCCCAAATACTCTACACCTCAAGTCCTGCAACTGCCTGGTTAGGAATGAATGTCGCAAATGCTAGTTCCCCTGGATTCGAAATAAACAGCCCTTGTTTCCTGTTTTTTTTGGTTCGCCATATCGCACACATGGACTTCCATAGGTGTCTAGCACTCACGTCTGAGTCGAGGTAGTACGCTACCACCGATATCATGTATTGCTTCGCTGTATCCAATGCCAATGTTGGTACCATTGTCGTCCACAAATCGATTTTTTTTTTTTTTTTATTTCTCCTTCTACTTGTTCACTATGAAATTTCAGAACTCGGATTGAGAAATCTTTGTTACAGTCAACTTTTGAAATTGGCAACTGAGGACATTTTCTAATTAGCCTCTGTGGCATGCGCATATTTGTCAGTTTTTTCATGCCCCGATCAATCTGATAAAGCCATTGTGCTC
This sequence comes from Rhipidocladum racemiflorum, assembly GCA_036346355.1. Classification (NCBI taxonomy): domain Eukaryota; kingdom Viridiplantae; phylum Streptophyta; class Magnoliopsida; order Poales; family Poaceae; genus Rhipidocladum; species Rhipidocladum racemiflorum. The sequence continues at coordinate 27,129,641 of CM070572.1, forward strand.
CCATCGCATTCTCACATATATACAACTTGAAATGTTTCTTCCCTTTTTGCTGTTCTTGAATAGTAGAGCATAGTTGTGCATGTCTTTATATGTGACACTGATAACAACCTTAATTGCTGAGTTAGAGTGCTTTATCACTACTGGTTCAATGGTTACACCATGAGTATTGGTACTATTTGGATTCTAGATCTGTGGAAGTGTGGATGAAGTTTTCCCTTTTTTGTACTGTAGGAATTTACCTGTGGAGATGGTCTCATCTTGCCCCATCTGCAATAAACAAGTTCTTACAATCGAGCTGGAACGGTAATGGCCAATTCTTGTGTGTGGTTCTACAATTGGATGGAGCTTGTCCTTTTCTGCGGTGATGATACTGGACTTTACCCCTCTGTACCTTTGCTGATGTTTTTCCTGACCATTTCTAGGCATGCAAATAGCCACTTTGAGGATGATGAAGTCCAAAGGGACATGGAATTGGCGAAACAAATCGCAGCGGCAGATTCAAGTACAAATACCATGGTAGTTTTCTGCTCACATTCTTCTCTCTGTTTTTTAAGAATAGTAGCTGTAGCCCATTGTCCATTCCAAGGTATAGACTGCCCACATGTCATGTGTGGGCATGTGCCACATCTACATGCTGATATATGCTTGGGTTTATTGTTGCTTACCTATTCATAAGAAATACACTTCTATTATGCTACTAGTGAAATATTCTTCTTATTAGTCTACCTTGTGCTTCACAGAAGTCCTTAGGTCCTTTATGTTTTGCATGCCTTCTTGTGGCAAAAATACCCATGCAGATGAGCATTTTTCGCAGGATGCCCCTGAACATTGTATGGGATCATTCACTCGTGATACTCGTGCTCAAGGGGCCTCATCAAGCATCAGCAGATGTTCATCTCCTTATGGAAAGGTGTTGGATGAACAAATTTCTTGCTTGATTGGAGCGCAGATTAGAAGCAAAGTTCAAGAAGTAGAAGGTGGCATTATGAACTTGTTGAGGAGCTGCCTGGAATCTGAAGGTGGTCGTTCAACAAGTATAATATCAGGCCATATTGACCACCATCAGAGTCTTTCATCAGAAGACGAGGGATGGGGATGTGGATGGAGAAATATCCAGATGCTGAGCTCTCATTTGTTAAAGCAAAGACCAGAAGCAAGCGAGATTTTGTTTGGTGGCTATGGATTTGTTCCTGACATCCCTTCACTTCAGAGGTGGCTTGAGATTGCTTGGGATAAAAATTTTGACACTATTGGTTCGAGCCATTTTCATAACAAAGTTTATGGTGTCAAGAAATGGATAGGGACTACGGAATGTGCTACCCTCTTGCGCTCTTTTGGTCTGCGTGCAAGGATTGTAGATTTTGATAGCACAGAATTGTCGAGCCTCCAAAGTAAGAATGGAAAACGAGTACTTAATCAAGTTCGTGGTCCCAAGGACCAGTTCTTGATTAAGAATAATTCTTCTCCAGGATCATCGCGTTCTGAACTTTGTCAAGAGGATGCTGAGAGCATGAGAGGCCAGCAGGTCCTCATCGACTGGGTGTGGAACTACTTTGGAAGCAAGCATTCTGATTTTCTGGACAATTCACAGTGTGCTATTGTCAGCGATAAAACGTAAGAGGCTCTATATCTCCTGTTTTGGGAAATGTTCTATCTCACCGTCTGAAATGCCTGCAGCTCATGTTAACTGCAAAGATTGTTGTATAGTGTAGGCTGACTAATGAGGTTCCATTCACAGCCCATTGTATTTCCAACATCAAGGTCATTCAAGGACCATAGTTGGGATTCAAAAGCAAAAGGGTTATCATGGATCTCAAGACCAATTTACCCTTTTGATTTTAGACCCTGGCCATGTAAGTTATGGTTATTATTCCTTTTGTCGGTATAACCTATGGTCCTCTCAATTTGTCGGTTATTTAAAATTTAACTTAACAGCTAATTGGAAGTATGGCTTATGATATTTATTTTTCTGGTTTCAAAGCTTACCATGTTGTGCAGCTCCAAGGTTCCTCAATTTGTATATAAACGTTCTCGTTGCTTAATTTACTGTTCTTCAACTGCAAATCTTTTGCTCTGCACATTTTATTTTATACAACGCAATTTTAACCAAATGATGACTGGTAGAATGAGCTGAGCCCCATATTAGCTCCGTTACTCCTTCACTTTATTAAAAAAAAAAAACTATTTTGAATCCTTTTTACTCCTCCACAATTTGTAATGCATTATTCTTTCTAAAATTTAATATTATGTTTGTTTAAATATCACAGAGAACAGCAGATTTAGAGAGGTCTCTTAGAAGCAAAAAAGGATGGCAGAGTCTGGTGAAAAGAGGTGTCCACACCCTCAGGAAGCCACAATATCAGGTTCATCAAATGACTGGCCAAAATATGTCCACTTACCACATTTGGTACATTTTTGTAATACGTCTGATATGGCTTTCATGTTTTCAGTTGTGCTATGTTGATCCTGGAATTGCTGGTTTAGAAGAAATGGAGCAGCTCAAAACTATTGATAGTATCCTGGTCAGGTTCTAGAACACTGGTAAGTATGCTGAGTAATCGTGTATTTCTTTGATCACGTGCCAATAGCTTTGAAATACTACAGTTGGTAATATGAATCCTTGCGCATGTGTATCCATTATTCATATGACGCACTAGGTAGAATACCAACTATCTTTATGGAAAGCTTTTGCTGATGAATGGAGGGTTGAAGTAAACTTGGTACTCGGATTTATGTTAAAGCTGATAATTATCATTTTTTGCTCGACGTCATCATCAGTTTTGGAAATTTGATTTCTGGTCACACTGTTCTACATTATATAAGACAATGATACCACCACTCTGATGAACGAACCTGGCAAAATTGATTGTATGAGCATTATCTGTTTGTCATGATACTAATTCTCGAACTGTTTATTGCCAATTTGCCATACGAATACACTTTCCTTAAAGCGAGGCTGGCTAATTCTCTGTTGTTATTTACGGGATCTCTGAAGCAGCTTGACTGATAGCATATTGCTTCTTCCGACGGTTCTTGCATCTGAATCTGTGTTGTGAGTGAGCCGAGCTGCTGTAGACCTTGCTTTTATTTCAAGGCTAACTTCTGGAGTTCTGGGAGACCTAGCAATGAGTTCGACTGAAGTGGACAAATGTGTCTTATTGTTTATTATATTCTGCGGATATTATGCTTGGACTCCAAATGGTTAACCTTTTGTAATGCATCTGATGCGCGCACTGCGGTGACTACAATATTTACTTGAGCATTGCATTCGATACGAGTTGGAACTGGTTAAGGCTGCTTTCGGTTACATGATCAGGTTCTCAAGGCAATCGCCAATATAACTAGCCCAAGCGGATTGTCTGAAACTGGTCGGTTCATCTAACTTCCTTGACGTATTTTCGTTGATTTGGTACTTGTTCTTGAAATTATGTATATCTTTTGACGGTATTTCCTTGTAAACAACTCTTTTAGGTGAAGCAGAATATTTTAATGTGATCTGGGCAGTTATATGTTCTCCCAAATCTATCTCGTCTGGGTTGAACCAAAAAAAAAAAAAATCTATATCGTCCATCTTTATTCTATTCCCACCCTTTCTTTTTGGGTGGTTCCTATTCCCTCTCCTTTGAAAATACCTTTAATTCTAATGTGCCGCTTTTATCAAGACTGCTCAACAAAATCGCACTATTTGGTACCGTCACGTTGTCATTTCTCACCAAATTGCACATCCGGGAGTAAACTTTGTTATTGTCAGAGTATAGTTTAATGTTGTCGGTGTTTCGTACACCGGCAATACGAATTTGTGGTCGGATGGGGTCGCGCGCTCCCTCTCCCCGAATGGTCGACTCAAGGAGCCAGGTGATGTATACTGGTTCGGGCTGAACGTCTCTACTCCAGTTCGTTCGGTGTGGGTGTATTGATCTTTGGGCGATGAACGAGAGGTATACAAGCGAGGCAGGGAGTCGGTCGACCGATCCCTCGGTGTTTTTGCTAGGGAGTTGCGGCTACCTAGAAGACTGTTTTTTCCATCCCCCCTCCCTCTCGGGTCCTGCCTCTCCTTATATAGACGGAGGAGGCAGGTTACACGGAGTTTAGAAAACCGCGAGGAAGGGGCTGCGTGTCTCGAGTCCGGTTCTGTCTTGTCTGATCGACCTGCCGCCCCGAGGCGGGGTTGGTGGCTCTGTGATGAGTGGTCTTGCGTGGTCTTTGTCTGGATGACGCATCGCGTGGTGCTCCTGTCAGCTTCGGCGGCTTTAATGGCGCTTGACTTTGCCTTGGCCTCGGGAGTGGGCGTATTCTTCTGCGGTGTGCCAGGCGATGGGATGGGGGCTTGACTTCTTCGGTGGCTCCTTTGACAGTCTTGGGAAGGAGCCGCCTTGCAGACGGACGCTGCCAGGACGTTGCACACAAGGTATCGACACCGGCGTGAGCCTGGCTGCTCGTGGCGCGGTGGAGCTTCTTGATGCGAACTTCAACATTAGGCGGTTGGAGCCCGCCGACCGCCGAGATCGAACGCCCGGCCGTCGAGTCGGTCTGCCTGGCCGAGAGTCCGCTCTCCGCGGCCCAAGTACCTTTTGGCGGTGCTGGGCCTTCGCCGCGGTTGGCCAGCCCGTTCGCGTTTTCGGGCTGATGGGGGTACCCATGGTACGGGTACTCGTCAAATGTTCTAGTCTTAGTGATGTAATACATTTTTCAGTGTAGTGGATGAACAGTTGCATATCCATTTCGAACAGTACGACGACAGTGGTGGGAAAAAATGCTGAAATATACAAAACAAAAATACAAATAGCAGAAATATACAGTAAAAAAAATATAGCAAACATAGCGTGGCCGGACGGCGGCCGCCACGCCCTAGTACGGCAGGCCTGGCTGCCGCCACGCCGCACGGCGGCAGCCAAGTGTCGCCACCGGAGGCCGGTTTCTTCCCTTTAAGTTGCTCCCTTTCCATCACAGCCAAAAACATCTCAGCTTCCTTGGGATTTCCACACTGGCAAAGGACCCTAACGAGGGAGGTAAAAACTTCAAGACCAAGATGGATTAACAATACCTTGAGCATTAGGGCTGGAAAATAAGCTCGTGGCTTGTGGCTCAGCTTGTGCGAGCCCGAGCCTGGCTCGACTCGCACAGGCTCGTGGCTCAGACCGAGCTCGAGCCGAGCCTATTTTTCAGGTTCGCAAAAACACCGAGCCGGCTCGGCTCGCGAGCCAAATTGGCTCGGCGGTCTAGCCCATGCAGAGAATTTAGTATGACTAAAGACTTGTATTTTCAGGAAAAATATGATGAGGGGCATCACTATGACATGTGGATGCATATATATTCCAAACTTGCATGGATTATCAAAACTGGACATTTAACAAGTGGAATTTTCTCAATATTCTGCAAACAAAACAAAGGTTAGCATAGACAAAGCATGCAAAGTATTTCATATTTCTCTTGATAGTTCAATCAGTGAAGGAAACCTTATATACGTCAAACCAGCATGTTCTCTTCACAGAATACATGACACGCAAGCCAGACAGTATAGAGCTATGCAGAACAACTGCTCCTATATGCTGCCATGGCCTGGCTCGGCGAGCCAACGAGCCGGCTCGCGAGCCAGAACCGAGCCGAGCCGAGCCGCCCTTTCGAGCTCGTCGCTTCACCGAGCCGAGCCTGGCTCGGCTCGCCACCTGACCAAGCCCAACCGAGCCTTGCCGAGCCGAGAGCTCGGCTCGTTTCCAGCCCTATTGAGCATCACCGACCTTGTCGTATCCAAAACATTTTGGCTGCTGGGCACACGCTGATGATATACACGCTCTTCAGAATGAAAAGATATGCTACACCCGCTCCTCTCACTTGACATATGACACATGATAGTTCCACCAGCTGCCCAAAATCCCAATGACATGCAGTACTATTTTGTCTTTTAATTCAACCGTTTGCAGGAACTGCAGATAAATGCACAAGGGTTTAACTATAAAAATAAGCACATGAAAGGAACATACTGAGGAGCGGCAAAACAAACTAGGGAAGAAACCGGTCTCCCGTGGCGACACCTGGCTGCCACCGTGCGGCATGGCGGCAGCCAGGTCTGCCGTACTTGGGCGTGGCGGCCGCCGTCCGGTGCGGCGGCCGCCACGCCATTTTTGCTATTTTTTTGTGTTGTATATTTCTGCTATTTATATTTTTGTTTTGTATATTTCAGTATTTTTTCCGACAGTGGTGCACACTGCAGAATGTAGATGCTTGATAGCTGCAGTGTTCGGATTCGTTTGAAAGTCTATTTCACAATCAACCAACATTTCATTTGTGGTGTCTGTATGACTGTATTTCGTACAATCTATTTTTATCTTAACATGATAACAATTCGGCTCGAAGTAGAACCAACAAAAATCAAATAATAATGGCAATAGATGGATGCCAAGTGTGACTCTGACTGTGTTGAAAGTAGAATAGAAATTGAACTCGAGAATAAAATAAAGAATATTTTTATCTTCTTATTGCACATGTGTTTACATATTTATACAAGTTAATGGGTGGAAGTTGATGGTGTCCATAATACACCCATTGTCCAAATGATATTCATTCTAAAAATTGATGGTTAATCGCCTATTTTAACTTTTTAGCACTCCCCTTGGGTGAATAACACAGCCTTCATGTGTTTCGATAAACTTCTTTAAAAACCCTGTGGAAAAAATATGAGAAGAAAAGTGTTCTCATAATTATATGCCATCTAAAACTCCTTTAAAATCTAATAGAAAAAAATATAAGTTTAAGCAAAACTTATATTAAAAACTTTTATGAGAAACCATTTATGTAAAACTCATAAAGGAAAAAAAGTGCAACATGTTCTAGTTCAAGGGTTAACTCCCTCTGAACTTTGCAATTCAGGAAGCCGTGTCATACCGATCCCAAGGACATATTTTTGGAACGAGAACTCGGTAAAGACTTAAAGAATAAATCGGCTAGATTTTCACATGACTTCGTTTGCAAGACATTTATCTAAATTTCTCTTGTTATATTACTATTTATATAGCCTGTTTGCATCTGAGCAACACAAACAACATTATCTTCGTAGATAATGGTAGAAGATTCCAATGGATTAATACCACATGACCATTATATGTGGTTAATCATTTTGCAAAGCCATACACATTCACGTGATGTTTCATATAAAGCAATTATTTTATAATGATTAGTGGAAGTGGCTACTAAAGACTGTTTACAAGACTTCCATGAAATAGCCGTACCACCATAAAGGAAAACAAATCTAGTATGTGACTTGGCACTATAGGGATCAAACAGATAGCCATCATCTGTGTATCCACTTAAAGTTATATCTTGATTTCTTTGAAACATCAAACCAAGATATTTTGTAGTATTAAGGTACCTAAGGACTTGTTTAACACTAGTCAAATGCCTTTTTTGTTGGTGATGCGATGCATCTAGCCAATAGATTGACTGCAAATGCAATGTCAGATCTTGTGCAATTTGCAAGATACATTAGTACTCCGATGGCACTAAGATAACTTCCGATCCCAATATCTCTTCATCCTCTTCTCTATGTCTGAATGGGTCTTTATCCACATCAAAGGATCTCACGACCATAGGTGTTTTCGTTGGATACTATTTATCCATATTGAATTTCTCCAATATCTTTTGAATATATGCAGATTGGTGCGCAAATGTTCCTTGAGGAACATGCTCAAGTTGTAATCCTAAGCAAAATTTGATCTTACCCAAATCTTTCATCTCAAACTTCATCACAAGATGGTTACTTGCCTATTCTATGTCTCTTGTGGTTCTAATGATATTTAAATCATCAATATATACTGAAATGATACATAATCCACTTTGAGATTTCTTTATAAACACACATGGACAATCATTATTGTTGGAGTATCCTTTCTTCAAAAGAAACTCACTTAGTCATTTGTACCATATCCTTCCCGACTACTTTAATCCATATATCGACTTTTTCAACTTGACGTTATACATGTTGCGATTTACATTAGGATTCAGAATTTTAACCCTTTCAGGGACTTTCATGTAAATATCCGAATTTAATGACCCATACAAATATACGATCACTACATCCATTAACTACATTGATCCTTTGTCGGGACTGGATTTCTGAATCCGAACCCTCTGTGTATAACCGCACTATTCCCGAATTAAGCTAGTGTACACAGTGGAAACAATGATGATAACACATCGATATCACGAATCAAATAAAGTAAATTGAAATAAAAGGTACCGACCTTATGGTCAACGGTTACAAATAAAGAGCCACATGGCTAAAGTTTAATAAAATAGCAGCGGAAACAAAATAAGTAGTAGCGAGGTAAACCCATCCATGTGCCCAACATGCAATCGACTGGGGTGCGCAACCTAGTATCCCGGATCTCCTTCATCGAAACCACAAGCGTAGAACTCGTAGTCACCTTCTGCTTTTGCACACTCCTCTATGGAAAGAGGGGATAATTTGCAAGGGTGAGTACACAACCGTACTCGCAAGCCTTGGGAAATTTAATTCATGTTAACTATATGCAAGCTGAATAAATAAACGCATAATATGGTTCCTTTGGCATAAAGCAACTTTTGAATTTAAATACCATTAATTTCATAAAGCATCATTTAACGAATATAATCATAAACAGTAAAATTCAATATAACAACTAAACAAGTTTCAATCACCAGACTGGCTCCAACTGCCGAATCACAACCCGAGAGTTCTATCCACTCCCCAAATCCCAAAACATCATTTCATTTCAAAACCAAACCATAAAATCTACAATGTGAAAGCGTACCTTGCATGCCCTTAACCGTGGGCACAGCTAATCGATTAGTTTTAACTCTGCAGAGTGTATACGGTTTTACCCACAAGACATGATCGTCCCCTGTTGCCATGCACACTTCCTTTGGTGTGCGGCAGAGATATCATGACAAGGCCTTTACAATGTACGACCTCGCTATTGACTACGCCCGCTAAGGTTTCACCGCTATTAGGGTTCTAGCCACCCAGTACAAAAGCCCCCTCTTGCGCCTTGCGCATGCCTCGATCCGGCACCGCATTCCAACCAATGGCGAAGCCAATAATGAGACTCAAAAATTAATTAGCCAGGTCGTACCCATTTAGATTTGTGGTTGTACGGTAGTGCTTGGTTCAAAGTAACACACGCTTCGGTCCTTAATTGACTAGGGTGGAACATTCACTGAACCAAAACATTCTCGTGCATTCCGCACCAACCAAACATCCATCCGCCCCGATCTAAATCATTTCTCCACTTTATTTCATTTAAATAACAGCAGCAACACCAGTTGCCGCAAGTTCACAAAAGAGTTTAAATCAAGTTTGAAATGATTCCCTTAATACTATAATACCGAAACGTTTAAGCTGGACTAAGCAATGATACCGTTCCATGCTACACTATGTATTATCACCAAACTACAGTAACTAGTATCATCTACGATAACAAAGGTTTACAATTATCAATGATACCTACAGATGTGGGCTGGGTATGGACGACATCAAAATCTGTGCACCGATCCGACCGTGTGCGTCGACTAATTTTTGTTGCGATATATCCACGAAGATGTCCGGAATTAAGTATTTCTAATTGGTTCAGCAGGATATGAATTTGAGGCATGTGCCTCAGGATTCTGGATTGCTGGATTCTGGAATCTCGATATAGTGTATTCCTTTAGCATGCAGATCGAAATGATATAATTTCCTTTGCTTCTAAATTGTTGTAAGAATTACCATCTGCAGTTCCCAATATATTGCACTTCTTTTTTTTTCAGACTTTTCCTCTTCTTTTTCACTTTTTTCACTTTTTTGCTAATATGTTTCTTCTATACTTTTATCTGCTATGAAAGTGTTATCATTTTGCCACTTTTACTTGTCATATGTGTAGGTTGAGGACGAACTGGAGCGTGCCAGGGTAGCAATCTCAGATAGTGATGTGGCTGCATTTCATTTCCCCCCTTCTGTTTTGTTTCATCCCCCCCTTCTGTTTCAGGCTAAAGTTTAGTTGTTATTTATGGGTTATGATTTAAATATGCTTTTTCTGATTTATGGTTTATTTCATTTCCCCCCTTCTGTTTCTGACACTAACAAGAACAGCCAATCCAATTACCAATAATAAAACACACAAAAAGAAGATAGCTAAAACATCTAAAGAAAAGGACAAAAATAATCCAATCAATCTCTCATGTGAAGTCCGAGTCGTGCAACTTATGATCACCGCCGGCAATGGCAATGGACCTCGCCGCCTTCTCTGCAATGGCTGCCCGCACCTGCGCCATCGTTGGCCGGAGGCCCGGCTGCGCCGCAACGCACTCGACGGCGATCCTCGCCACTTCACCGGCCTCCGACACGTCATACCCTTCCTCTAGCCTACGGTCCACGAGCCCCTCCACACCCTCCGTCTTGACACGCTGCAGTATCATGGCCGTCAGATACTCGCTGCCGTCCGACCCTGATCCGGCGGCCGGCGAGCCCGTGATGGCCTCGAGCAGCAACACCCCGAAGCTGTACACGTCGGACTTCTTGGACACGATGCCGGTGCGGAGGAAGAACGGGTCGGCGTACCCCGGCGAGCCCACGGCCGCTCTCGTGGGCGCGACGGCGGCGGAGAACCCCTCGCACGCGGAGCCCAGGTCGCAGAGGCGCGTGGCGAGGCCGCGGGCGCCGTCGAGGAGCACGTTGGACGCCGAAACGTCGCCGTGCACGACGGGGAGCCCGCCGCCGGGGACGTCGTGGAGGTGTTCCAGCGCGCCGGCGACGTCGTGGACGATGCGCATGCGATGGGCCCAGGGCAGAGGGGGCGTGGCACCGTGGAGGCGGTCGGCGAGGGTGCCGCCGGAGAGGTACTCGAGGACCAGTGCACCTCCCTCCTCTGCAATAAAAAATTTCACAAGAGAAGCAAGTGGGTATTTATTTTTATAAGGCGCTTACGTACTTCAAAATTCTAAATTCGTAATCTTTGACTAATAATTAGTCTAACAATATATAAATTATATGATATAAAAGCGATACCGTTATATTCGTATTTGAAAGCACTTTTCTATGGTTATGATTTTGTAGCTACGAATAAAGTATTATAAGAGAAATTAACGGTTAAAGTTTAACTTTGATGATTGCATCAAATCAAATCACGTCTCATAAAAATCAACTAATTACCACGGTTAGGAGAAGTAAAAATGCACTGTGAAAAAGAGGAGCATGCATGGTAAATATTACTCATTAGCTTGCGATTTGTACAACTCTACGAGCATGTGTGATGAGTGTCAAGTTGTGACGACAGCGACCAACCTGCGTGCAGCTTGTCCAGCCCTTTTTTTTTTTGAAGCCTGACGAAATAATTCGAATTGAAGTTAACAACGTACCGGTCGTTACCGTACTGGAAATCGGTAGGCTTCGTTGAGGTGACGTTGTTCTCTCGTTAGGTAGGCAGTAAGTTGATATCACGCGAGCAATTCATTATTTTCCCCCGTACGCATGCAATTCTGGGCATGTTAGGGTGTGTTTGGTTACCTGCACCATCCTAACTTGTTTCGTATGAGCCATCCGCGCTAACTCTACCGAGTGGATCTGAGTTAAGTTGTTTGGTTCTTTGTTTGTGCATCTCGTAGGCCTACATTAGAGAGAAGTCAATTTCTGTTTCTCCATCCTGTATGAGTGGAGTGCAATTGCATCCAGCCGAGATGAGCAGGAAACCAAACATGCGTCTAATAGATACTGATTCACTCACTGCGATTCGACGTATGCAGAACCAAACACACCCTTATGCGACCTTCAAAATGCTTTGGAATCGTACTATATATACACTCGTCAACGAAGTCAATATCTATTTCAGATTAGCTTAGTATGTGCACCCTAATAATTAAGTAACAATACCTGCTGAATTAGTCACAGTTGCTGCTTAATTACATATGAAGTCAACACCAACATGAATGAAATGCATGGAGCTAAGATTGGTTTAATTTTAAGAAAAGGAACAAGAAAGCTAAGTAAATAAACTACAGGTGGCGTAAGAACGTGAAAAAGAAGGAACGCAAAAGCTTCTTTAACCACAAAGCGTAGAGTAAAAGGCCCAAATTAAGCTTCAATAGTCCTAAAAAAAGCTTCAACAATACTGAATTAATTACTCCAGGCAGAGGAGGGGGAAAAAGAGGAAGAAAAGAAAAACAGTACAGGAGGAGGGGGAGCTAGTAATTAAAGTAAGACGACGTGTGTGTACCGTGGTCGTCGGAGTAGGCGAGGAGGGCGACGATGTGCGGGTGGCGGAGGCGGCGGAGCAGGTCGAGCTCCTGCCGGAACGAGCGCAGCAGCCGCTCGCCGCCGCACCAACGGTGCACCTTCACCGCCGCCGGCGACCCGTTCCGGAGCCTCGCGAGGTAGACCGTGCTGGAGCCGCCCCGCCCCACCACCGTCGACTCGTCGAAGCCGCCCGTGAGCTCCTCCACCTCCCGCCACGTCAGCCTCCGAGGTGCCAACTTGGCTGCCGGTATCTTGGTCGGCGACAACAAGGTCGGTTCTTGCTGAGGCGGTGGTGGTCTTAGGGCCGCCTCGGGCTCGGCGTCAGGTGTGGTGGACCGGCGGAGGCCGGCGAGGAGGTGGCGGAGGAGGAGGAAGGAGATGACGGCGGAGGAGAGGAGGAGGAGGCAGAAGAAGAGGACGGCGAGGGCCATGGCGACGTCCATAGCGCTCTCCCGCGGTTGGTCAGGGTGCTGTACGTGTGGCGGAAGCAGCTTTAGCTGAGCTGCGCTAAGCTTGGCTTGGTAATGTTGCTTCAAGTGTGGGGAAATGGAAGTGAGACAGAAAGGGCAGGGCCGGTATAAATATGGCAAACAGGAGTATATACTAGTTAAGCAGATCGAGTTTAATATACGCAGAAGGGATTAGAAACTTGCTGATCCATATTTGTTTCCTATATTTTGTTCCTCAACGTACGGAAATTAATTGGGCAGTACTAGTATCCGGATGTCTGATTTTAAAAAAAAATTCGGACGCTCGCGCAACATCTTTTTCAACGTTTGAAACATTTTTTTCGCTTTTGAAACATTTACTGTTTGTCGAAGGAAAATGTTGCATGCGTAGAAAAAAAATGTTGCATGCGTAGAAAAAAATGTTGCGGAAAAAAACAAACGTCTGAACTGTAACATTACCGAAATTAATTAAGCATCTCTCAGGGATCTTATTAGTAATAGGAATTAGGCCCGTTTGGAACAACTCCGAATTTTTCTCCATTCCCGTAGGAATTGAACGGTTTGCTGGAAAATTCCGCATTCCAAACAGACCTAAAAGAAACAGCATATTTTGACCGTACGTATTATCCCTATTATATCAACCCCCCCTCATACTGTAACTACACATATTTTTAAGACAACACTATTTATTGGTATGGTCGATCGCCACTTTGGCAATTTATCTATTTCTGATGATCTACTAATACTAATCATTCTAATTTATTTAAATTTAAAATATACTACACAAATTTTGGAGTTCTTAGCTCTAGATTTAATAGGGAATACAGCTTACGAGCAATTTATTAATGGATTATATAATTAAATAATAGATAAATGTTAGTAAAAACGACAAGTTTTTTTTTCCAAATCAAATAGACATGGTTAAACTATATCTTTTTTTTTTTGAAAATTGGCCAGGAACTCTGGCATTTCATTAAAGAAGAAGAATAATAATAACCGGACTACAAACGCACACACCTCACACACCCACACACACCACACACACGCGCCTGCTTCTGGCCCTTTGCGAGCACGCGAGTCGAGCGGGGCTCGAACCCGAATGAACGAAGCGCACAACCGCGCCCCCAACTAACTGAGCTAAGCTCAGTTCTCAAAACTATATCTATTTTGAAGCGGAGATAGTATCAAGTAGCCACTAGGGAGTACTTGTCAATCGAAAAAATGTATATCAAGACCAGTGTATCTGCAGTGGCAACAACAGCCAAGCTAGCCAACAACCGTTCAGTAAGGTCTCAAAAAAAAGTTCAGTTAGGATTTTCTATATCGAGTAGTTAATTAATTATACTAATCTATAAGCTTCATGTTTCCTTAAGATCAAATTGATTAGCTAGGAAGTGCGGTACAATTGATTAGGAGAGCGGTAAACATCAAACAGTTCTTTAATTTCTTTCTTTCTTTGTAGACAAAACATCAAACTGTTGAAGCTGTACGTGCATGCATTTCCTCGTAGTCATAGCTCACTATTAGCAGCTAGGTTTGATTAGTTAGCCAATTAACGGATCGATCTACCAAGTATACATCATGCTGTACCATGTTGATAGCTAGCTAGCTAGGATCGATCAGTACAGTAAGTTGCAAGCAATAAAAAAAATTAAAGCCAATACGTACGAGCACCAATGCAATTTCACTAGTACAGTGTACTATAGGATAGTACATTGTAAACAGTGCTCGTACGTTGTTAGAGTAGATGGAACCTCTTTCTCAAGCACCGGCAGGCCTATTTCGATCTATTCATGGATGATGGATAGATGGGACTACGTACTTACTGATCCGGCAATAGCTTAAGTACTCTTAATGACGTACGCGTAGTAAGTATTAGCAACTGAAGTGGTTTAGAGCTAGCCAACTGGTAATTTATAGAGCATGCGAAAGTCGCTAGCTATCCGTCCAGTAACAAGCAAGGAAGAATGTGTAGTGCGACGATCGATCGATGCAAAACCAAATTGCTGGCATGTTCTTTGACGGGTACAGTGTTAATTAATGTCAACGATATTGTATCATACGGGTTAATTAGAAAAATAACATCGGCGTCGCGCCATGCATGGACACGCAGAGGATTCGATCAGCCGCGCTTGTGATCAGTAGCTTAATTTTGCGTTAATTGGATGTTATTTCTTTTATTTACAATATTAATTTGCGGTGTTAATTACTGAGGTAGTTTTCTCGTTATATAGACAGTTCCTTCAGGAGCTATAGCTAGCCTTGAATTAACCATGGCAGACAGACAGAAAACGGACGAACAGGTTAACGAACTACCAGCTAAGCTAGTGAGTTGTACCTTTGGCCGTGTCAGCGAGGCAAGGTTGTTCTGATGAGCTAGCTAGCTAGCTAGCTGACATATATCCTGTGATCCATGAGGTCCAGCTCGAATTAACCCATCACAATTGAAACCCAGCAATTATATTAATTCTTCTTGTCCTAAAGCAGCTATGGTTGTTCTATGTTGCATATATAAGGCTCGGATGTCAGGAGCTAGCACTCTGCTATAGTTTGGTTGGCACTTTGGCTTGTACTACGACCCCTGATCTCTACATGCACCCAAAATAATCCATGCAAGGTTAATTAGGTTGGATTTTTCTGTGGACTTGTCAGGCCGCTTGCTGCTTCACCGCTTCATGGTCTCATACGTGCAGATCGATCGAGTTGGCAACAAGCATGATGCTGCATGTATGCACGCACGCTAGACTTTCGGTGAAGCATTGCTTTCTTGGTTTCGTACTGCAACAGTCATGAAGAAGCAACAGGCCGGCTAGCTCCTGCCGATCGATCGATCTTTAATTTGCTCACATCAGAAGGTATCAAGTAGTGGGCCAAATAATTAACCTGCATAGTTAGTGTTTCAGATGAACAAGTCAGGCAAGAAGTCTGTAAATGTGTCTGAAATCTGGGTAATTAAGCCGTTTTTATATTGAGATGGCAACACGACCCATAAAAATTAAGAAGGACCATTCATTTGATCAGAAAAACTAAAAAACGGTATACCGTTGCAACGGTATACCTTTGAAACTCATAAAACTTATGATTTTTTGCACTGAAACTCATGAAACTTAGCACTAAAAACTGATAAAACATGAAACTGATGAAACTAAACACTGAAACTCATGAAACCAAAGATCAAACCGATAAGTTTCATAAGCTTTCTACATTATATCACAGAATTCTTATACCGCCGCTTACCACTCTCTTATTTGATTAATACACCTCGTGGAGTGTGATACCATTCATTCCTGCTCCGCTCATTGTCACAACCGCTACACTGTAGCTTTCCAAGAAGATGGACCCCGATATAAAATACACGATCGAACCGGATTCTAGTTAGTACATATATGTATAGCCATTATCTCAAATATAGAAGAAGAAGAAAGCGAGAAAAAGCCAGTGTGCAACGAAAATGCTGGTGCTAACTAAAGTAATGGATGCCAAGAGCTAGTAGAGAACTGCGACTGATGCTTAGGCCTTGTTTGGTACGGTTCCGAATTCTAGTAGAAACGGAAACGGTTCCAGATTCTTGATAGAAACATTTCAGGTAGAATCAGAATAATTTTCTGCAAACTGTTTGGTACGGTTCCAGATTCTAGTAGAAACTAGTGAAACGGGGTTGAGGGTGATTCAACCACGGTGTGGAAAAAGAAGAAACGTTTCGAGGAGAATCGTTCCGAGTTTTAGCCCGTTTGGCTAGGTTTCTCTCAGATTCTAGTAGAAACAACTCGGCTCTAAGTTGTCAAACGGTGCCTTAATCAAGACTGCATGCATAAAGAAATAAAACAAGACCTACAAAAAGCGGAGGGAAGCCAAACCAAAAAGGAAAAAGACAAGAAAAGAAAAGAAAAGAAAGAAAGGAAAGGGAAAGAAAGGAAAGGAAAAGGAAGGAAAGGAAGCTTGTAGTATGCACCAACTGGGCAAAAATTTTCTACTCGCCTTCCCTTTCGTGAGATGGTTTGATTTATTAATGCTATGGCATCACACCATATGTCAAGTTTAAGCAACATAAATCGGGGAAAAGCGATAGCTAAAACCGACACCCTTCCAAACCTTCAACAGCCCATGCTGCCTCCAAATGATTATTACTACTACATGAACCTAACCTAGCTCATTATTGCTCCAATTAAAAGATAGGTTGTAGTTGGGATGGGTAAGTACATGACAACCTCAAGATCGATCCTACATATCCAAATCCAGCCGAATCAAGTGTTTTCGTATATCTCTCTCTTTAAGTTGTTAATTGGAGTAACATTGTTGATTAGGTTTAGTCCAGGTCGGTCTCCAGCGACCAGGATTGGAAGCAATCTCCAATAAATTATAATCAATTTCATGTATCGTTGGCAATATACAACAGAATTTTCTTGTTTAATTTAGTTTTCTTCTGTCCAGATGCATGCATCATATACATGGGAGTATTGTTTTAAGTTACATGTAATTTCCGATCGAGTTCTATATGCTCAATTTACGAAAAGTACTAGCTTGTTCATATAAGGTGTGGACCAAGCATCTTGCTAGGAGCCTAGGAGGCCCCGAGAACATATATACCTACCACATCTAGCTTTTGGTGTATCCTCTTCAAAAAAAAAAAAAAAAAAAAATGCAGTTGGTCATAGAAAATTTTGGTTAGCTAATTCATGATACAACCAAGCATCCTGCAAAAATTCAAGTGAAAACGCAACGTATATAAGAGGTGTTTTTATGCTTTTTTTCCTTTTTAAAGTTGCATATAAATATTAAAACATCAATGAAGAGTAGATAATGATTATTTACTGTTTCGTTCGCTTCAAGATTTATGCAACTCGTATTGGGAGGAAAAACATAGAAACACCTCTCGACGTATATTAGGAATAAAAACATGAATTATATATATATTTTTTATGAACATTTGCATCATATTTTCAAAATGTATAGAGATATACAAAAGGTTAGGACGCACCGTGATATAGAAAGCCTTTTCCGTACTCTTGGGAGTACATACTCCCACCTCCAGTATACCACTTAAACGAATACGTTATACTCCTTTATCACTTTCAGTATACTCTAATAATAATTCTAAGATACTACAATGCGATATTGTTGAAAAAATTGATCGAGCCCTTTATTTTTAGCTATATACTCTTTTCATATGTAAAAGAGTATATAAACAAATTATGCTATAAAGGGTGGACTTTAATGAAATTTTGTGTGAATGTTGTCAATTCACTTTGAAGTATCTTATAATCAGTATTAGAGTATACTTAAAAGGATAAAGAGGTATAGCAACATCATTTAAGCGGTATATTGAGAGTGGGAGTACGTACTCCCAGGGGTATGGAACCATTTTCCTATATATATATATATATATATATATTCACTTGAGCGACGTAGAATAACTATTTTACACGTCAATCAGATAAACGTGTCTAAACCATCCAAGTACGTTCATTTGGGTGCGTTTGGTTGCCTGTACCAAGTGGTACATGTATGAGATGGTTCAAAAAAAGTCATCTATGCGTTTGGTTGCTTGAATGGAACCATCTCATCCTAGATCAAGTGATACAAATTTGAGGAATATTCCCTCTAGATGCTGAACCATTTCGTTCACCAGAAATAATAGAATCAAATGATAGAGGATCATTCCATCCCATTCAAACTCATCCAATGAACCATACGCACCCAGCTGAACAAATGAGTTACGTTACGTGGCAGAGGACAAATATGCTTACAGTAAAAGAAATTACAGACATGGTCAGGAAACGAAGAGCTAGCTTGTAGCAGTAGTTGCATGGTTCACTTTCTACTATATATTAAGGGGGAAGAATTGGAGGCCAACCAAGGGTGCCACCTCACCCCATGCCATTTTGCAAAAAGGTCCTTCCTTTTTTGTAAATTACGGAAAGGTCTCTATAAATTACAAAGAGGTCCTTTGTGATTTTTTTAGTATAAAAAATCTTTTCTGAATTGCGTTTAGGTCCCTGATTCATTACTTTGTGGCAAAGCCCTCCGCTAAATACAAATATCGAACAAGTTATTTTTTAATTTTTTATAATAGTGATCAGGTCCAAAAATATAACAAACATGTCCCCAGCTGTTACGTCCAAGTCCTTTCTTCGTTTTTCCCGAAAAAAATATTTTTGTTAACAAAAATATGTGTACAGCTCTATCTCTGGATTTTTTTCCCCAACTCGATCACTAATCTCTAAATTTTTTTCCCAACTCGATCTCTGATATTTTTCGAAACGTGTATTATTACTCGGTGAACGTATAGAGTATTAAACTCGATAAAAGAGGGTTGACATCTCTAATATTTTTCGGAACATGTATTATCACCCGATTAGCACATAGAGTATTAAACTCGATAAAAGGAGGTTAGTCGGGTAATGATAAAGTGTTAACCAAATTCGTCAAAAGAAATTTGTGTCTAGGTTATTTCTTCGTTTTTCCCGGAAACAATATTTTCATCAACAGATATACGTGTACAGCTTTATCTCTAGATTTTTTTCTCGGTTATTTTTCAAAAAAAGACCCGTTGTTTCGTAGATTCGCGATCGGATCCTTCATGTCACCTTTTCCAAAAAAAATTAAAAAAAAATTACGATTAAATTCTTTCTCCACCATTTTCTTGCAAAAAAGAATTCCGAATCAAATTTTGCACGGTGCGGCATTGCCGCACGGTTCTACCTAGTTATTAATTAAGGATGCATATGTCCACTACTCCTGCACATACGTATAACTGTAGCAGTACGTTGCATGGTTCACTTTCGACTTGAGAATTATTAATTCTTCGATTCGTGCAATTAAGGAGTTGTGGTCGTACTAGATTAGTACAATGCAAGCGTGCAGCTAGCTACTGCCTTACATGTTACAAATAGTTACCATTTTTGACATAGTAATACTTAAATTGTCGACGCTTTAATTATTGATATAGTTTTAAATATTTAAATTGGATACATAAAAATTATATGTGTAGACTTGTCTTGAGAAGTACTTTCATAATATTATAATTGTATTGAGTTTTACAAATATATTACACTAAAAATTAGTGGTAAAAGTTACGTTTCAAAGACCGTATCAATATCCAAAATGATAACTATTTGTAACGGAAGGGAGTAGCTAGCTAGAGATACATCTGCAAGAACAGGGATCCGGTGAAGTCCTGTGGGGACTGCAACTTAAGCAATCCCCGCGGGACCGTCCGACCAGAAATAAACAGTTTGAATCGGCTAAAAGTACTGCACATATTGTTTTACCGCACGGAAACACGGTTCATGACACTGTAGCAAAACACTTTTCGTTCGATTGTTAGCTGATCCAAACCGTCTGATGTTTCAATCGGACGGTTCACGCATGTGAATACTGTTTAAGGCACTGGATTCCTGTCCCATTTGCAAATGATCATATTTGTTTTGACTTTTTCCGTAGCTAGCTAGCTGGACCAGAGTTAGTACAATAGTACTAGCTGGACAATGGACGATCTTTGGTAACAAAGTATTTTCATAGTTTCTAGGCAAAACCATGGTTTTGGAGAATACCATGGTATTTTTGGTAACATGGTGTTTGGAAGCAACCCAAAAAACTCTGTTTTGAAAACCATGGTATTGCCAATACCATGGTATTTTTGGAGTATTGAAAACTCCACTCAAAGTGGAGTTTTGGGCTTTTGGTGTTGGTGTAGAGAGTGAGAGGTGTCAATACTTTGAAAATACTATGCAAAAGACTTTGTAGCCAAACAGTTTGTAGTTCCAAGAAAAACCATGGTTTCAATAGTGGTAGGTGAAACCATGGTATTTATGCCAAAACAATTTCTAAGCCATGGCTTTGTAATACCATGGTATTGAAAAACTTTGCTTCCAAACAGGGCCTAAACCTTAAAATAGGGAGTGTAGTAAAAAAAACAGATCCAGCAGAGCCCCAACTCAAGCCCCTAAAATTAGGGGGCCCCTAAATTTGCCTCCTCAGCCCCAATTCCCATGGGGCCCCTACTCAAGCCCCTAAAATTAGGAGGCCTCTAAATTTGCCTCCTCAGCCCTAATTTCCAGGGACACGAGTACAACCCCTATTATTGAAGATAGGGAAATATATGAGAGGCTTCGAAAATTTTAAATTTAAATTTTAAATATCATGTTTTTAAATTGTAAATGTTAATATGCTTATGTTTTATGTATTACAAATATTTTTGATTGAATTTTAGTGGTGTCAAATGAAGATTATACATAGCGGATATGAAGATTATACTTGTGCTCTGAAAATAGAGCCTCAAAAAATAGGGGGTCCCTAAATCCAAAATAGGGACCCTGTTTTAGGGGCCCTTGCTGGAGATGCTCTTAGTACAATAGTACTAGTTGGGCAATGGACGATCTTTCCCTGTTTCAGTTTTCTCTCCTCCACTAGGTGAACGAAAGCAGTAGGCCGAGCCCGGCTCGGCTCGGCGCTCAGTCGATGTGGCCGAGCTGGCTCGGCTCGCCTGAGGCGAGCCCAAAATCGGCTCGGCTCGGCTCGGGCCATGAGTCGGGCCATCGTTAACTCGAGCCGAGAACATTTTATCAGAAAATTAAATATTTATACAATAATTCATGTATTTGCAGTGAATAATATTAACTTACTAATTACTACTAAATAATAGTAGTTGCTTAGTTGCTCTCTATCACACTTGTAGGAAATGGAATTGTCTCAACATCATCTTCATCATCTTTTTCCTAAAAATATAAGTCATTAGTCATACTAAATTCCTGCATGGGCTGGCCCGCCGAGCCAAAATTGGCTCGGCGAGCTCATGAGCCGAGCGGCTCGGTGTTTTTCTTGGCCAAAGCAGGCTCGGCTCGAGCTCGATCCGAGCCACGAGCCTGTGCGAGCCGAGCCAGGCTCGGACGAGCCCGAGCCGAGCCACGAGCTTTTTTTCCAGCCCTATCCTCCACCACAATAAAAACTCAACGTGGTATCTACTATCTATTAGAGAGAGCTGAAGTGGATTACTGAATATACCCATTTTCAGGTCAATTTGTTCGTTAATTATACCAGTACAATTAATATGGAGTACACTCCATGCATGCATGTGTCATATGGTTTTCTTTTCTCGAGACTCAGATGACCGGACAAAATATCTCTTTCTTTCTGTTTTGAATGATGTGTTGTCTCTTTCTTTCTTTTTGAGTGATCGAAAAAAGACACAGTTACTCGTCGTACTTACCAG
Organism: Rhipidocladum racemiflorum; assembly: GCA_036346355.1. Taxonomy (NCBI): domain Eukaryota; kingdom Viridiplantae; phylum Streptophyta; class Magnoliopsida; order Poales; family Poaceae; genus Rhipidocladum; species Rhipidocladum racemiflorum. The sequence goes on from CM070572.1 coordinate 27,151,542, forward strand.
TGTTCTTGAACCTGACCAGGATGCTATCAATAGTCTTGAGTTGCTCCATTCCTTCTAAACCAGCAATTCCAGGATCCACATAGCACAACTGAAAACATGAAAGCCATATCAGACGTGTTACAAAAATGTACAAAATGTGGTCGAGATATTTTGTCCGGTCATCTGATGTACCTGATATTGTGGCTTCCTGAGGGTGTGGACCAGGGTTCCAAAAATCATTAAAAATTGAGCGATTTTCACGGTTTTTGCGTTTATCGACCGGTACGATATCTAATCTAAAACAGCTTGGCAAATCGGTCCAATTCAAAGATTCAAAAAAAAAATTTATGCAACATAAACCGGTGAAAATTCGATGAAGATTGCTTGATTTTCAATGAAAATCAACAAAAATCGCGGAAAAAAGACTCAACTGGGCCGTCGATTTTTGGTGGAAATCGACTGATTTTCGTTGGCATTGGTTTTGAATCTTTACTTTTTTTGTTCAAAAATTTTGATTTTGAATCTTTTCAATTTTTTTCGATTTTCAGCTCAATATTGCCGATTTCTTAAATTTCGAGCGATTTTCTCTAAATTGATATTGTTAACCCTGGTGTGGACACCTCTTTTCACCGGACTCTACCATCCTTTTTTTTTTTGCTTCCAAGAGACCTCTCTAAATCTGCGGTTCTATGTAATATTTAAACAAAACATAATATTAAATTTTAGAAAGAACAATGCATTACAAATTGTGGAGGAGTAAAAAGGATTCAAAATAGTTTTTTTTAATAAGGTAAAGGAGTAACAGAATTAATATGGGGCTTTGCTCATTCTACCAGTCGTCATTTGGTTGAAATTGCATTCTATAAGACAAAATGTGCGGAGCAAAAGATTTGCAGTTGAAGAGCAGAAAATTAAGTAACGAGAATGTTTATATACAAATTGAGGAGGCTTGGAGCTGCACAACTTGGTAAGCTTTGAAACCAGAAAAATAAATACCATAAGCCATACTTCCAATTAGCTGTTAAGTTAAATTTTAATCAAGAACTGGTCCATGGGACCGCGAACTTGCTTGACTACTCGCTCTCCATTCCTACTTTGGAGGCCCGACGATTCTGTGCTATCGAAATCTACAATCCTTGCACGCAGACCCAAAGAACGCAAGAGGGGTAGCACATTGCGTAGTCCCTATCCATTTTCTTGACACCATGAACTTTTGGTATAAAATTTGAACATATTTTGACAAAATTTGAATTTGATCGAGTACACTTTGGTGAAATTTGAATTTGACCGAGTACACCCCTTCATGCAACAAACTAGACGAGTCCATCCGATCTTTTTATGGATGGTTCTTTCCAATATCTTAAGGGAATATTCTAAAAAACTGGATGGTCATATCTTATCCATCCACTCATTCAAACAATTGGATGGTTCTAAATCCATTGATGATAATATCCTATCCACCCAATTAAAAGCTAAATTAAAATTAGCTCATCCTATTCATTCTTACCTATCCAATCAAATAAAAAATTGAAATTAGCCACCTCTGAATGACTATCTGGATGGCTGGATGGTGGTCAACATAGAGGCCTGATATTATGGCCCTGTTGAACGACCACCTTCAGATTGCAGGCAGCTCGGATGTGAACAGAGCCCACGCGACGGCCCAAACTCCTCCCCCACATTGAATAATAAATAATAAAGGCCCACCCACGCCGCCTCCTCCCAAACCCTAGAAGCCTCCTGCACCTCCACCTCTCTCTCTCCTCCCTCTGGTAAGCGCGCCGCCCTCACCGCTGCATCTAATCTCCTCTCCGACCGGCGCGCCCGGAAGCTCCTCCCGCTCGGGCTCGCCCCCCTATGGCGAACCTGGGCGGCGGCGCCGAGGCGCACGCGCGCTTCAAGCAGTACGAGTACCGCGCCAACTCCAGCCTCGTCCTCACCACCGACTCGCGCCCCCGCGACACGCACGAGCCCACCGGCGAACCCGAGACGCTCTGGGGCAGGATCAACCCCAGGAGCTTCGGCGATCGCGCCGTGCAGACCAAGCCCGCCGAGCTCGAGGAGAAGCTACACAAGTCGCGCAAGAAGAAGGAGCGCGACGCCGCCGACCCCGACGTCCCCCGCCGCGACGCCAAGCGCAGGCGACGAGCCGCCGCCCAACGCGAGGTCAGCGTGCTCTCGCTCAACGACGACGTCGTCTACAAGCCCCAGACCAAGGAGACGCGCGCCGCCTACGAGGCCCTGCTTAGCGTCATCCAGCAGCAGTTCGGTGGCCAGCCGCTCGACGTGCTTGGCGGCGCCGCCGATGAGGTGCTCACCGTCCTCAAGAATGACAAGATCAAGAACCCTGACAAGAAGAAGGAGATCGAGAAGCTCCTCAACCCTATCTCCAACCAGATGTTCGATCAGCTCGTTTCCATCGGGAAGCTCATCTCGGATTTCCATGATGCTGCCACAGGCGATTCTGCCGGTGTTCCTTCTGCTGACGGCATGGACACGACACTGGATGATGATATTGGCGTTGCTGTTGAGTTCGATGAGGATGAGGATGATGAGGAGAGTGATCTTGATCAGGTACATACATGCGACTCAACCTTCTGTCTAGAATCTCTCTCCCGTTGTGCCTGCCTGAGACGTCTTATGTGGCCTTCAACTTTTTGTTTGACCAGGTGCAAGATGAATTGGATGAGGAGGATGAGGACGACGTGGCTGAGTTGAACGGTCCTGGAGCTATGCAAATGGGTGGTGAGTTAGATGATGATGATATGCAGAACTCCAACAAGGGTCTGACCATAAACGTGCAAGACATTGATGCTTACTGGCTTCAGAGGAAGATATCGCAAGCATACGAAGATATAGATCCCCAGCACAGCCAGAAGCTTGCGGAGGAGATCTTGAAGATAATTGCCGAGGGTGATGACAGAGATGTCGAGAATCGTCTTGTGATGCTGTTGGACTACGAGAAGTTTGATCTTATTAAATTGCTACTACGCAACCGGCTCAATATAGTTTGGTGTACCCGCTTAGCCAGGGCTGAAGATCAGGAACAGCGGAAGGAGATAGAGGAAGAGATGATGAGTAACCCAAGCTTAGCTCCGATATTGGAGCAGCTACATGCAACAAGAGCATCTGCAAAGGAGAGGCAGAAGAACCTGGAGAAAAGTATCAGGGATGAGGCCAAGAAGCTTGTAAACAATGACAATGCTGGTGCTGATGGTGCGAGGGATCGTAGGGCAGTTGACCGGGATATGGAGAGTGGATGGTTGAAAGGCCAGAGGCAGCTGCTGGATCTTGACAGCCTCTCCTTCCAGCAGGGTGGTCTCTTGATGGCCAACAAGAAATGTGAACTTCCTCCAGGATCATTTAGGACGCCTCATAAGGGGTACGAGGAGGTCCATGTGCCAGCATTGAAACCTAGGCCTTATGAAACTGGGGAGAAGATTGTGAAGATATCTGATATGCCGGAGTGGGCTCAACCAGCTTTTGCTGGGATGACACAGCTGAATAGGGTTCAGAGCAAGGTTTATGATACTGCCCTTTTCAAGCCAGATAATCTCCTTCTCTGTGCTCCAACAGGTGCTGGAAAAACCAATGTGGCTGTGCTTACGATTCTTCAGCAGATTGGTTTGCATATGAAGGATGGAGAGTTTGAAAATACCAAGTACAAAATTGTCTATGTGGCTCCGATGAAAGCTTTGGTTGCTGAAGTTGTTGGAAATTTGTCAGCACGGCTGAAAGAGTACAATGTAACTGTAAGGGAGCTCAGCGGAGACCAGAACCTGACCAAACAACAGATTGACGAAACACAGATTATTGTCACCACACCTGAGAAATGGGACATTGTCACGAGGAAGTCAGGTGACAGAACCTATACTCAAATGGTAAAGCTCCTAATAGTTGATGAGATCCATCTACTTCATGATAACAGAGGGCCTGTTCTGGAGAGCATTGTTTCTAGAACAGTGCGGCAGATCGAGACAACCAAGGAACATATCCGTCTAGTTGGCCTCTCAGCAACTCTTCCAAACTATGAAGATGTTGCAGTGTTTTTGCGTGTTCGCTCCGATGGTCTCTTCCATTTTGATAACAGTTACCGACCTTGCCCTCTTGCTCAGCAATACATTGGGATCACTGTGAGGAAGCCACTGCAGAGGTTTCAGTTGATGAATGAGATTTGTTATGAGAAGGTTATGGCTGCTGCTGGTAAGCATCAAGTGCTTATATTTGTGCACTCGAGGAAGGAGACAGCGAAAACTGCTCGTTCCATCAGAGACACCGCTTTGGCTAATGACACACTGACCCGCTTTCTGAAGGATGAGAGTGCAAGCCAAGAGATTCTTGGCACTCATGCAGATCTCGTCAAAAGCAGTGATCTTAAAGACCTTTTGCCATATGGCTTTGCAATTCATCATGCTGGGTTGGCAAGGGTAGACCGTGAACTTGTTGAGGAACTTTTTGCTGATAAACATATACAGGTCCTCGTTTCGACAGCCACCCTTGCATGGGGTGTCAATTTACCTGCACACACTGTTATTATAAAGGGAACCCAGATTTACAATCCAGAAAAAGGTGCTTGGACAGAACTAAGCCCTCTGGATGTCATGCAGATGCTTGGTCGTGCGGGCAGGCCTCAGTATGACACACATGGAGAGGGAATAATCTTAACTGGCCACAGTGAATTGCAATACTACCTGTCTCTCATGAATCAACAACTGCCTATTGAGAGTCAGTTCATATCCAGATTGGCTGATCAATTAAATGCAGAGATTGTTCTGGGAACCATTCAGAATGCTCGGGAGGCATGCTCGTGGCTTGGCTACACTTACCTCTACATCAGGATGCTCCGGAATCCAACATTGTATGGTTTACCCGCAGATATCATGGAGAGAGACAAAACACTAGATGAAAGGAGAGCTGATTTGGTAAGTACATGCCGTATCTATGTTCTGATTTTTTAAGTTTCCTAGTAAAGCCATCATCCTTTGTTTTATTTCTCCAGCATTGGTTTGTCTGTTGTGCTTCTACATATGCACTAATTGCTACTATATTCTCTTAGGTTTATCTATCTGTAGAGGCCAGCTGTTTCCTAGGTTTTCTCTACTTTGTGTTCAAGTATTTTTTTTAGGCTCTCTGCATTCTAGTGCTCGATAGTTGCATGATCTAGGCCCATTCATAAATAATCTTTCCGGTAAATTTTGCTGGCCGTCTACTGAGATGTTCAGTATTGAAATGCTATTTTTGGAAAATACTGTGCTTCCAGTCAGTGGCATGTTACTACTTTACTAGGGCAATGGCATCCTTGGGCCATTACAAGAAACTGAAGCAGCAAAAAAGTTATTTTCTTTGCATTGAATGGCTACATGAAATCATCCAGCAGCATCATACTAACACGTATGAATTTATAATGGATATTTGTTTTTGCCCCTTGAAACAGGGAAAAACACCTGTGCCTGTTGCCATGTGTTCATGGTTTTGTTGCCATATGCATTATAGTTGAACATTTGTAGAATAGTCACATGAAACAAACTTCCTTATTGGTGAGAATCTGTAGAATATTTACAAGAAACAAACGTCCATGTTGGTGAGAATGTCTGTTCCATTTCTTGACAGTTTTGTGTAGCATCATACATACATACCAAAATGTAGCACTTGTATAGTTGTATTGGTAAGGTATTTTCTAGAAATACTAACAATCTGGTATGGGTAGGCAGGAAAAAATGTGCAGTTTTCACTTTTTTTTGTGGATACACAAATTCAACACAGATTATTATGTTGTAGTCCAGACATGTTCTTGTTTTATTGTGTGAAACTTTTGCTTGAGATTGGTTACTGGCTTCAGATAATGTAAAAATGAAGGAGGCAGTAGAATCCTATCAGATAATGTAGTATTCTTTTTGTAAAAAGAAACTCACTGCTATTTGGCTTTTATTTAATTGAGTTCCATATGGGTTTAATTGAAAGTATTCAACTTGCATCTTTATACTGGCACAAAATCTTCAAGAAATATCAGAGCAATCTAGTCGGCAATTATGTTATCTTCGTATTGTTAATATGGTCCTCTAGATGCTCTCTTGATATTGCATAGTTTGTTTCACTCCTCTGCCTGTTCCACTGCTGATTCCTGTACGTCTGTGCTGCTGCAGGTACACTCTGCTGCAAATCTGTTGGATAGGAACAATTTGATAAAGTATGACAGGAAAACAGGATACTTTCAGGTTACTGACCTGGGAAGGATTGCTAGTTATTACTATATTAGTCACGGGACTATTTCAACTTACAATGAGTACCTGAAGCCTACAATGGGTGATATTGAGCTGTGTCGACTGTTCTCTCTGAGTGAAGAATTTAAGTATGTTAGTGTCAGGCAAGATGAGAAAATGGAGCTGGCAAAGCTTTTGGATCGTGTACCAATTCCTGTGAAAGAGAGCTTGGAGGAGCCTAGTGCAAAGATCAATGTTCTGCTGCAAGCATATATTTCTAGGCTGAAACTGGAGGGTCTCTCCCTTAGTTCTGATATGGTCTACATCAGACAGGTAAAGTGTTATGTACTGAATACTCTTCCTGAATTTGAATTGCTGGCTTATTTGGTCTAGTATTCTTATGTATTCTTCTCTTATGATGCAGAGTGCTGGCCGCCTCTTACGAGCACTATTCGAGATAGTTTTGAAGAGAGGATGGGCTCAGCTAGCAGAGAAGGCTCTGAATCTTTGCAAGATGATTGATAAGCAGATGTGGAGTGTCCAAACTCCTTTGCGCCAGTTTCCTGGTATTCCGAAGGAAATCCTGATGAAACTAGAGAAAAAAGAATTGGTTTGGGAGAGGTACTATGACCTATCATCACAGGAAATTGGTGAGCTAATCCGTTATCCAAAAATGGGGAGGCAGCTGCACAAGTGCATCCACCAGTTACCAAAATTGAACCTTTCAGCACATGTTCAACCTATTACTCGTACAGTTTTGGGTTTTGAGCTGACTATAACACCTGATTTCCAATGGGATGATAAGGTACATGGATATGTGGAGCCCTTTTGGGTTATAGTGGAGGACAATGATGGCGAGTACATTCTTCACCATGAGTACTTCATGCTTAAGAAACAATACGTGGATGAAGATCATACACTTAATTTCACAGTGCCAATATATGAGCCACTGCCCCCTCAGTACTTTATACGTCTTGTGTCTGACAAGTGGCTTGGTTCTCAGACGATTCTTCCTGTCTGTTTTAGGCACTTAATTCTTCCAGAAAAATATGCTCCACCTACTGAATTGCTTGATCTGCAGCCACTACCTGTTACTGCATTGAGAAATGCACGATATGAAGGCCTTTATAGTGCTTTTAAACACTTCAACCCCATCCAGACTCAAGTGTTCACTGTCTTGTACAATAGTGATGACAGTGTGTTGGTTGCTGCGCCCACAGGCAGTGGAAAGACCATCTGTGCGGAGTTTGCTATACTAAGGAACCACCAGAAGGCACAATCTGGTGAAACCAACATGCGTGTCGTGTATATAGCTCCTATTGAAGCTCTTGCAAAAGAAAGATACAGGGACTGGGAGAGGAAATTTGGAGAATTTGCCCGTGTAGTTGAGCTAACAGGTGAAACTGCAGCTGATTTGAAGCTTCTTGATAAAGGGGAGATCATTATTAGTACTCCTGAGAAGTGGGATGCACTCTCTCGCCGGTGGAAACAGCGGAAACACATCCAACAAGTCAGCTTATTTATTGTTGACGAGCTTCATTTGATTGGATCTGAAAAGGGTCATGTTTTGGAAATCATTGTCTCTAGGATGAGGCGTATTGCAAGTCATATTGGCAGTAACATCCGGATTGTGGCGCTTTCAGCATCACTTGCAAATGCTAAAGATCTCGGAGAATGGATTGGTGCCACCTCTCATGGCCTTTTCAACTTCCCTCCAGCAGTGCGGCCAGTGCCGTTAGAAATACACATTCAGGGTGTAGATATAGCAAATTTTGAGGCGAGAATGCAGGCAATGACAAAGCCAACGTACACCGCAATCACACAACACTCAAAGAGTGGTAAGCCTGCCCTGGTGTTTGTACCGACACGTAAGCATGCAAGGTTGACTGCATTGGACTTGTGTGCATACTCGAGCGCTGAGGGTGGTGGAACACCTTTCCTTCTTGGGTCAGAAGATGAGATGTATACTTTCACTAGAGGTGTCAATGAAGAAACACTTAAAAATACACTGAAATGTGGTGTAGGTTACTTGCACGAGGGTCTAAGCGACCTTGATCAGGAACTTGTAACTCAGCTGTTTCTTGGAGGGAGGATCCAAGTGTGTGTTGCGAGCAGCACAATGTGCTGGGGAAGATCATTGCCTGCTCATCTGGTTGTTGTGATGGGAACCCAGTATTATGATGGCCGGGAGAATGCTCATACTGATTATCCGATTACTGATCTGCTACAAATGATGGGTCATGCCAGCAGGCCTCTTCAAGATAACTCAGGGAAATGTGTTATATTGTGCCATGCACCTCGCAAGGAATACTACAAGAAGTTCCTTTTTGAGGCCTTCCCTGTTGAGAGCCATCTTCACCATTTCTTGCATGATCATATGAATGCTGAAGTTGTTGTTGGTGTTGTAGAAAACAAGCAAGATGCCGTGGATTATCTTACTTGGACGTTCATGTACCGGCGGCTGACTAAGAACCCTAACTACTACAATCTGCAGGGTGTGAGCCATAGGCATCTCTCGGATCATCTTTCTGAGATGGTGGAGACAATATTGAATGACCTAGAATCAAGCAAGTGTGTGGCTATAGAGGAGGATATGTACCTGAAGCCCCTCAACCTTGGTCTCATTGCCTCATACTACTACATTAGCTACACGACTATTGAGCGGTTCAGTTCGATGCTAACTCAGAAGACTAAGATGAAAGGTCTCCTGGAGATTCTAGCTTCTGCAGCAGAAAATGCAGAGCTTCCAAGTCGCCCTGGTGAGGAAGAGTTCATTGAGAGATTGGTTCGTCACCAGAGATTTTCTATTGAGAAGCCCAAGTATGGTGATCCACATGTCAAGGCCAACGCACTATTGCAAGCCCACTTTTCAAGGCACATGGTGGTAGGCAACCTGGCAGCTGATCAGCGGGAAATACTCCTTTCTGCACATAGATTGCTCCAGGCGATGGTTGATGTTATCTCCAGCAATGGATGGCTCACTCTCGCTCTTAATGCAATGGAGTTGAGTCAAATGGTGACACAAGGCATGTGGGATCGTGATTCTGTGCTGCTTCAACTTCCACACTTCACCAAGGAGTTAGCCCGGAGGTGCCAGGAAAATGAAGGGAAGGCCATTGAGAGCATCTTTGATCTGGCTGAGATGAGTATCGATGAGATGCGAGATCTGCTACAATTATCAAACCCTCAGCTGCAGGATATCATTGAATTCTTCAAACAGTTCCCCAACGTTGATATGGCTTATGAAGTTCGTGAGGGTGATGATATAAGGGCCGGTGACAATGTAACAGTGCAGGTAACGCTAGATCGTGACATAACAAACTTGCCGTCTGAGGTTGGGCCAGTTCATGCTCCCAGGTACCCAAAGCCCAAAGAAGAAGGCTGGTGGCTGGTAATTGGCGATAGCAACACCAACCAGTTGCTGGCAATTAAGAGGGTTGCGCTCCAGAAGAGGGCTCGAGTGAAGCTCGAGTTCACTGCTGCTGCAGAAGCAGGGAGAAAGGATTACATGATTTACTTGATGTCAGATTCCTATCTGGGCTGCGATCAGGAGTACGAGTTCACTGTTGATGTCAAGGATGCTGGAGGGGATTGATACCAAAGACGGAAGTTGGTTGCCCAGGTGATGCCTGATACTGAGCTTGTAAGCAGTGCTGTTCCTAGACAACTGTGCCTTAATCTTCAGAATTTTCTGTGTTTGTAATGTTCAAACGTTAGCTTATTTCAGTGTAATTATGTAACTGATGCACCTTTGTGCCGAACCATGAGTTTTTTTATTAGCCTATTATTGTGTCTTTATTAGCCTAATTAGAAAGTTGTTATCTACCTCTACACATATATATAGGAAAATGGTTATATATCTATCTATATGTATATATATCTATCTAGAGAGAGAGAGAGAGAGAGAGAGAGAGAGATCAACGTGCCTTTGCAGCTTTGGTAGTGGAAATTTGAGTGCTGGGTGCTGTCATTGATGGCAGTGTTGGACTCAAACTGGTGCATGGGGTATTATATGGTTGGAGCCAAGGATCGAAATCCCTGGAAATCTCGGATTTCGGACCTGTGGTTCATAATCTCGGTGAAATTAGAAAAAACTGGAAAAAAAAATTCGAAGTGCTACAGTAACCTATAATCTCGTTGAAATTTTGGTATATTTGACCGAAATCTCGGTGTTTTTAATCGAAATTTGATCAAAACTTGACCGGATTGTATTCTACACGTTACTTCCCATGTGATAGTCGGAAGATCATTTAGTTAGCTTATGTACATTAATTCTTGCGGTTATTAATTAAAGTACCTCGGTTGTCAGAATTTTTAAAAATTTCTCAAGCATGATCATCATTTGAAAATTTTACGAGAATACTATTGATGCATCAGAACCATCTATTTTTTTTTTCAAAACTTTCTAACATTGTTTGAACTATTTTTCAATCAGTTGAAATTTGTCGGTCAGTCTTCAATAGTACTTTTCGAATTTTTGAAAATTTCTTAAGATTGATCATCATCTGAAAATTTTATGGTAATATTATGGATGTGTTATAACCATCCAATTTTTTTTTCAAAAGTATATAACGTGGTTTGTACCATTTTCTATTCGGTTGAAATTTACCGGTCAGCCTTTTATCAAGATAATAGCACTGTTAGATTTAAAAAAATTTCCTAGGCTTGATCATCATCTGAAATTTTTATGGGAACATTAGTTTTGTGTCAGGATCATCCAAAAAAATTTCAAAATTTTTTGACGTCGTTTGAACCATTTTTCGTTCAGTTGAAATTTACCGAGATTTCAAAAATTTCGAACGAAATTTCATTTTTTGGACCAAAATCTCTAAAATCTTGGTTCAAAAAATGCCAGATTTGAATTTTGTTTTTTTGAATTTCGTCTGAAATAACGAGATTTCGGATTTCGAAGGGCGACGAGATTTGACCCCTAAACGAAATTTGGAACCCTTGTTGGAGCATCCTGCTCCCTTGAATTGGTAGCTTGTTTCCTCGTGAGAATGACTTCGGATGTTTATTATCTGTTTAGAATGTCGGCGAATTCCTGCAATACCAATATATCATGCTTGTGACGGACCATCTTTTCATGGGCATGTCTAAATACTACAACAGCTACCCAAGAAGATTAGTTGTCGAGAACTAAGCATTTATTACCAAACAAAGAATTAACACCAACTCTTTTTATTGAATATAAGGCCTAGCGGCCAAGTTTTACAAAAAGAGCGCAGCAAGGCCCAATAAATTACAACCAAAGCACCGCACAGGCAGGTTTGAGCAAGTCTAAGACCTTAAAACCAAACCAAATCGCCATCTACGAGTTTCTGATAAGCTTCAGCTTCTTGGTTCTCTGAAAGAGTTGGATTTGCAACGGTGAGTACGACAGTACTCAACAAGTCGCACGAGAAAATTACTGAATACTATATGCAAGTTATTAACAAATGGATGGCATAGGGTTTAAATATTGTGGATGCAATTTTATTTGTAATATCATTTTTACATTTGAAACACAAACCAATAAATAATAGTAATTGGGGGGTTGCACAAGGTCAACACCACTTAGCCATATTCACAAAATTCTCTAAAATTACTTGAGCGAGGTTACGGGTGTCACCCCAAATCAAACTTAGCTTCATTAACCGGAAGCACGGCATAATCGATTATCATTTTATCGAGACTCTACAGATGTGCTTAGCTTTACCCACACGATATCTACAACTGTTAATGCCATACGCAAATCACATACAACTTAAATGCATGCAGCCGGGCCGAGACCATCATAGCCTTTTGATTGAACATCCCCATGGTAGCTCCTACTCGATAGGTCCTTGGACTCACTGTTCTTGGGACCCCATTGGCCAACGCAGGAGCCGCGCTCCAATACTGAGTGGGTATCATCATTGTGCGAATCGGTGAATGACACCTCATTCCCGTTGCACCAACCCTTCAGTCATTCCCCTGCCGGGAATGCCGCTCCCCATTCTCCTCACTGAGAATGGTACCACCATGTAAGTATTTCCAGGGGACGAACAATGTTATTGAGCCATGTCGGAAAACAATTCAACTGACCGGTTCGACTTGTGGTTGAGCAGGATTTTAAGTTATTTACTTTGCTCAAGAGGGTTTCAACCTTATTATCCCAGAGATCAAGCCATACAACCACAAACCTATCTGATACCTGCACGTACTAGCCATCCAAACCGACCATAGCATTAATCATCAGCCGGGGATCGGATTCACATCCACCTTGTGGCTAGTCCAATACTTTCCCCCTAACTATAGCACCTTCATAAAACTCCGAGCCAATGGCTTGCCACAATTTTCTTTCTCTTTTTAAAGAATTTGAGTGACACTAATAAGATTAATATCTAACCACAGCTGCATAATTAATATCTAGGGTTATTCAAGGATTTAACAATGTCCAACAATGTTAATGAGGCTTAAGAACAATTCGGCATTAACTAAGCATCATGTCATTCTAACATCAATTTTCAATACTTCAACATACCATTGAAATAATGCAGTAGAAAATAAATACTACAATATCAAGAATATTTGGGTTCAACATGTCCAAAGATGTGCGGCTTGCCTTGCTGGGCTAGGGGGGTTGTCTAGGGCGAAGCGACCGTAGTCGTACTCGGCTTCCGTCTGGTCCAGCTCCTGCTCTTGCTCCGGGTACTACGCGAACGTCGGGTCTAGCGCGAAAGAACGAAAACAATAAACAAACGAACAAAATAATCAATTAAAAAGAAAACTAAAATTAAACTAAAAAAGGGCTGGAGGGAGAGAGGTTGAAGGGCAAATTGGGTATTTCGAGAATTTTGGAAGCTTCAAATGGTGGAGTGGAGACTGTTTTTGGACTCAGTGGTGCGAAACGGTCGAGATAGTGTACTTTTAGATTTTTGGGATTTTCTTGGGATTTTTTGACTTTCCTGGATTTAAAAAAAGGAATTCTGAAAAAGGGAAATGAAATAAAAACAAAAGAAAAGGAAACGGGCCAGGCTTGGTGGTCAAGAATGTCATGCGGGACGTTCGGGCTAAGAGAATGGTGCACATAAAGAATGGTTAGTCACGTGAGTATGGCAGGTGGGCCATACGCGTGCAGAGTTGTTAGTCACATGAGTATGGCAGGGTTGCCATATGCGTGTAAGAGTTGTACTCGGCCAGGTTGGGCCAAGTGGAGCTGTGTTGAATACATACTCCTTCTAGGATTAGAAGTGTGACTCCTTCTAGGATTAGGAGTTGGAATTGTATTCAAGACTGTGTTTGCTCTGTACAAATAGCGGGAGGCGCTTCCTGTTTAGGTAATCAAGCATAGAGCAAAGCTTTAGGGTTTGTACTCTTTTGATTGGAGTACTTTAGACAAAAAGAAATAAAGATCAATTCTTCCAGATTCTTTGCGTTCTACAGTTACTTCATAGCTACAGTACACGCGTGCTACAGTTACTTCATAGCTACAGTACACGCGTGCTACAGTAATCTCTGTTTTGGGGTTCTCTTCTTGCACATCTTCTGGTTCTAGATTGGATCTTTTGATTGCTTGAGTTTCTCTTTGTTTTGATCCATCCAAAAGCTTTCTAAGGCATCAATTTAGTGTTATTCAAAGTTTTGTTGATTAATCTTTTGTCGTTCTTGATTAATCTACAAGTTTTGATTAGATTGATTCTCGTCATCTTCTATCACAGCAAACTTGCGAGGTTCATAACTTTTGATCCGTGAATACGATCGAGCTGATTCTTTTTGTGTTCAATTCGTATTGTAATCTAGTTTCTTGTGTCCAAATTTCAGATCAATCCGTTGGTTGGATCTCCAGGAATTCGCATTTTACCGAACGTCTATCAATTTGTTTTTGTCGGATACGAAGTAACTTTTTGGTTCAGATTTGGGGTGAACTTTTAGTAGATTAAAAATTTGGTTTTAGCTTCCGTACAATCATTCACCCCCCTCTGATTGCTATATCCGTGTATATCGATCCTACAGCCCCGCGGACTCGGGTCAGGGTGGGGTACACACCAGCAACATCGTATGTTGCACCTCAGGTATTGGTGTCGAACACGTACCCTTCACAGATGTCCCAGAGGGACAACTTCATGGTAAGTGTCACATTCGAATCTCTATAGGTACATATTTTTCATTGTATTTGCCTCCTATGAATGCAGCATTACATGCAGGCACAGCTTGTAGGAGAGTTGGATGTCGAGGCTACGTCCATGTTGGAGCGCCTCCAAGCGGGCATCCAAGTGACCGCCGCTGAGGCTGAGGCAGCTTGGAAGCGGGTCCGCGTCAAGGTGAGGCGATTGGGTCACTGCACGGGCTGCCGGGGGGGTGGAGACGTAGTCCGACACAGCACATATTACAATCCGAAGGTTTCTGGCTTCCGAAGGGTGTCCGCGTGTCGCTCCGCTTCGACACCGGCTCAGGGTTCAAATTTTCGTTTTAGGTCAAATCTCATCGTCGAAATTCTATGGAGGAGGGGTGCAAACTCCTCCTCGTGCATACCCGACGCCAATTGATGCCACATGGATAATCCTGCAATCCAACGCACAATATTAAGTTGTCATTTAATGCCCAGAATTGCATCGAAATTAGCAAGAGGTGAGTTCAAAATCCTCAGTTAATGACGTGCGTTGGATTGCAGGATTATCCATGTGGCATCAATCGGCGTTAGGTATGCACGAGGAGGAGTTTGCACCCCTCCTCCATAGAATTTATTTCCCGACGGCACAGGGCCTGCGAGCCGCACTCCAAGACGCCAGTCGTTGTTGTCAGCAGCCAAGAGTAGCGCTTCTGCTAGTAATGCAACAGGTTAGGGACCATCCAATCCTGAAACAACGTAATTTAGATACTCCATTACACAGTAAATTTGTGTTCATGAGGTCATTTGTTAATAATTGGGTGTGCTTCGTCCTCATTTGGCTGTCAATTAGGGAATTAGGGGGTGGGGACATTTGGTGCTTACTTTGGGCCACGCATTTTGATGATTCATTTGAGGGGGAAAATTTAGGTGCGGTTTGGTCCCCAGCTAGTTGTCTCGACAATTGGGTTGGTAATTTGGTGGCGTTTAGGATCAGAAGGCGCACATTATTTAATTTCTCCGATGCTATTTGTCGCGATTAAACAATTGGATTGGTAATTTGGTGACTTTTCGAGTATGGTGACGCATATTACTTAATGTCGTCGATGCTATTTAAAGAAAGTTTTCGCTGTAGACAGCTAACTTGTTTGTGTAGGGTTTACCTTTTCATGTGGGATATTCAGATCATTCTTAATTCTTATGATTGTGCAGGTGTTGAAGTTTCTACGGCTTCATGCTCAGCTTCATGACAGGCTACTACGTTCTACAATCTGTTGTCTTCCTGAGATACTGAATACAAAGCTTTTTAGGTTCACAAGATCTGCTTGGAAAAATATGGTATGGTGTATTGTGTAGTATCGTTAGCAGTGCTCAAACTTAGCATAAATTTATTTCATGCGTTATTTTTCAAGACATGATCCTACAGGCTCAGAAGAGCAAACTATACCCATTTGGCTGCACCGTGATTGAGAATTACAATGAAAAGATCCAGGATAACATGCACCATCTAATTTCCACCCTAATCTCAGAGAGATGTCTCTGAAATATTGGTGAAGTAGTCTCTCTTACAAATAAATAGGTGATTCTTATCCTCTGAAGACAGTAGTATTTCTCAACCTCTAAATTAAGCAGTAACATAGAATGATAAGTGCAACTATGTCTCAAAAGATATCTTGCAACTTAAAATTTTGGTTCCATAACTATAGCAATGCTCCTTTAAGATTTCGAGATGTAGAAAAATAAGTGCAGTAATGTTTCATTGGTTTTGTGACAATACATAGTGATATACGTTCTTTCTTCTAAAAATATGCTCAAAACTATACCGCTGTCATTTGGTTCATGGAAAATGAAGGAAACAAATTGTAAGTGGAAGATGAGAATTGAGAGGAGAACCTTTTGTGTTTGTTTACTGGGAATGAGAATGGGAATTGAGGGTTGGATTAGAAATGAAAGCTTGATTGAGTATACAAATTAGGCATTGCCTTATGTTTCCTATTTCTATTCTCTTATATTGTTATAAAAAGGGCATTCCAATATTATTGTTGTGTTTGTTTTGACAAATCAGTTGTTTTGATTCATTTGGTTTTCCATGAAGCTCGAACTTTTTATGTTGGCAAAATATCCAGTGCAATTAAAGTTTTCGTGCAACCACCGTGCAACCCTACTAAAAAAAGTGTCAAAAAATTCTGAAAAAAATAATGGATGTACATCTCAACTTACCCCATCTATGTATAAAAATTTCATGATCAAATACGTAATATGCTAGAAGTTACAAAAAAGACAAATTTTGTGTTGTATACTGTAGCAAGATTCGAAGCGAAAATTTGTCTTTTTTGTAACTTCTAGCATATTACGTATTTGATCATCAAATTTTATACGTAGATGGGGTAAGTTGATATGTACATCCATGATTTTTTTCAGAATTTTTTGAAACTTTTTTTAGTAGGGTTGCACGGTGGTTGCACGAAAACTTTAATTGCACTGGATATGTTGCCTTTGGTTCATTTGGTTTCCCATGATGCTGTAACTTTTATGCTGGTTACAAATCAGGTGAGATCTTATTTGTCTTCGTTTGTCTAGGTTTATTAATAATTTCTGAGCAAGGATTGCATGTGTGCAGAAGACAGAAAGGAGCCTGATTCTTCAAAAATTAAAGACTCGATAAAAAAAATCGCCTCTGAATAATAGCAAAACTGTTTCTTAATTTTTTACATATATGATTGTGAACATTTTATTGTTTTTAGTTATCCTCATTTGTGTGTATTTACGATTCCAGTATTTGCATTGAGTCTCAAGTTCTTCAGATGCTTAGTTTTAAATGTTCTGGAACATTGATGTTATGAATGCAGTTGACTTCACAGATGAGCAAATGATAACCTCTCGACCCTATATGAGTAAATTTCCAAATATGAGAACTGAAGAACCTACAATAGACAATTGACACTGTGATTTCTCTAGTCACTAACTATACATGCCACATGTTTATATAGCCATTAATAATTAAATCTGTTTAAATGTGCACATATTTATCTATAATTTCTACGGTAGTTGTCGATGTTGCACGTTCGCTGATAAGGACTAAATTTATGAGTAGCAGAGTTGTGGTTTTAAATTGTCTATGGTTAATTGTTTTACCTCCCGCACCAGTTCTAAAGAAGGTCGAAGGAACCTTACCATTTAATACACGTGTTGAAAATGTGCATCAATGAATTATAACATATGTGATGATATATCTTTATGAGGGCAAATAATATTTTGATACATGTAAAATACCATTGATTGTATGACTCCTATGTTTTCTCTCTCACTACTAATTTTGTTCCCCCTTTTTTTTTTGAAAGAATACCATCTAGCTGAATTTATTGATTAGCAAAAATTGTTACATCGTTCGCCAAAACATTCAAAAGAAAACTAGGGGGTTCATCGACCCAAATACAGTCATTCTGAGAAACCATAGCCCTCCTAGCGAGTTCATGAGCTACTTGATTTGCCTCCCTATTACAATGAACAATAGTAATATTTTGAAAACCACTCCACAGGGTATTACATTGATCATAAATAGCTGCAGCTGTAGTCGCCGAGAAACCCCCATCTTGCATCGTCTCCACGACTAACATGCAATCCGTTTGAATAATGAAACAATTACAACATATGTACTGCGCTAAGGCCAGTCCTTGCTTAAGAGCCAGTGCTTCTGCCATTAGTGCATCTGCCAAATGAGCCAAGAAGCCCATTGCTGCCGCAATACAGTTTCCCCCTGAATCTCTGATAACAGCCCCACTACCACCCTTCCCTGAATTTGCATCAAACCCTGCATCAACATTCACCATAAGCATACCTGTAGGCGGTCTCTTCCATCCTTCTCGAAATTTTATCAATTTATCTCTAGCTTTTGAATAGTTATTTGTCAACGCGGCAATTGCCATAGCCGATCTGAAAACGTTTTGGATAGTTTCTCCATGTACTAATTGTCTTCTCTCCCACCAGTTGTACCATGCCCCCGTTAGCACAAGCTCTGCAAAACCCACGTTATTTTGTGAAGGAACTTGTCGGTGTTTCGTGCACCGGCAATACGAATTTATGGTCGGATGGGGTCGCGCGCTCCCTCTCCCCGAATGGTCGACTCAAGGAGTCAGAAGATGTATACTGGTTCGGGCCGAATGTCCCTACTCCAGTTCGTGCGGTGTGAATGTATTGATCTTTGGGAGACGGACAAGGGGTGTACAGGCGAGGCGGACGGTCATTGTCCGATCCCCTTGAGGTTTTCGCTAGGGAGTCGAGGCTACCTAGAGAGGCTGCTTTCTCTTTTCTCCGCGCCTCCCTCTCGGGCCTGCCTCTCCTTATATAGACGGAGGAGGCGAGTTACACGGAGTTGGGAAGACTACGAGGAGAGGGGTCTGCACGCCTTGAGGTCTCAAGCTTCGTTTTGTCCTGGCCAACCCCGCCCGCCCCGAGGTAGGGTTGGTGGCTCTGTGGCGTACAGTCTTGCGTAGTGCTGTCAGGGTGGCGTGTTGCGTGGTGCTCTTGTCAGCCTCGGTGGCTTTAATGACGCTTGACTTTGCTTTGGCCTCGGGAGTGGGCGTACTCCTGCGGTGTGCCAAGCGACGGGACGGGGGCTTGACTTCTTCGGTGGCTCTTCTGACAGCCTTGGGAAGGAGCCGCCTACCCTGGTACGAATGTCGGTGGGCCCAGCTGCGCACAAGCGGCACCGCTGACATCGGGCGTGGGCCTGGCTCATCTTGCGCAGTGGAGCTTGAGCTTCAATATCAGGCGGCGCATGCCGACCGCCGGAATCGAGTCCGCCCGACCGTCGGTCGGCCCCGCATAGGTCGGGGCTCGTTCCTGCGGCCAAGTACCTTCGGTGGTCTGGGCCTCCGCCGTGATAGGTCACCGCTCGTGCTTCCGGCTGATGGGGTACCCATGGTATGGGTACTCGTCGAGTAACCAGAGCCCCGGAGCGGGTCGGAGAGCCGCTCGGGGTTTAACTCTGGCGGTAAATCGGCCGGAGGTCGGTGATGCTAGGTCGTCGTGGCTGCCTGGGAGCCGTGCCGACCTAGAAAGAGCTCCGGGCAAGCGAAGCACCCGGTGGGTGTAGCCTCTGAGCCCCGAGCGGTCAGGGAGCCGGTCGGGGTTTACCTGCCGGTGCGGACCTCGAGGGTCGGCGACGCCTTTGGTCGAGGCCGCCGCTGTCGGTCATGCCGCCAAAGAGCCCTGGTGGCCAAGCGCACTGGTGGAGTGTAAGCCCCGAGTGGATCGGAGAGCCGGTCGGGGTTTAGCTTGGCCACGGTAGTCGCCGACGGAGGTCGGTGGCGTCTAGGTTGGCGCGACCGCTTGGGAGTCGCGCCCGGCTGAAAGAGCCCGGTGTCTTGTGGCGCATCCGGTGGGTGTAGCTCTGAGCCCCGGCGGGTCGAGGAGCCGGTCGGGGTTTACCCGATCGAAAAGTGGCCGCGGACCCGAGGTCGGCGACGCCTTTGGTCGGGGTCCGCTTGTCGGTCGTGTTCGCCAAAGAGCCCGGTCAGCGCACCGGTGGAGTGTAGCTCCCGAGCCCCGAAGCGGGTCGGGAGCCGGCCGAGGGTTTACCCGGTCGGACTCTGGCAGCCATGGTGTACGTGGGTCCTCGAGTCGTGAGCGACGCGGCGTGTTTACCTTCGTCGGTTTGAACGCCGTGCTCGGCGAGCTACTATCGGGTAATCCGAGTGGAACCTTGGCGATCCCCCTTGAGGGGTTCGTTTCCAGCCAGGCGTAGCTCCGGCGTGGGCGTCCGACCGGGGGCGTTCCATAAAAACCTTTCCTTACTCGATCCGTGTCGGATCGCCGGGTCGTCGCCGACCAGGCCTTAGCTGGCCGCTACTCATCGATGAGTTCGCGGGAGAGTGTGAGGTATGGTCTCGGACGCGAAGTCACGTTGATTGGGTCGTCCGCCGACCCAGCTGGAGGCCCTACGGGGGCTCACTGCGATCGCCCCTCTCTCTTTTACGTCTTTGGCGGCGGCTTCGTTCACTGGCTGGATTCGGCCTTCGTAACCCACCGCACGGTGCCGGGCCTCGGGTGCGAGCCTATAGGCGGCTCGCTCTCCCGAGGCCGGGCGGCCCAGTGGGCCGTTTGCATACCTTTCCGCTGGCGCTCGCCCATCAGAATCAAGAGGCCGCGATGTCTTGTGCGCGGCGCGAGGCGGCCATCCTGTCAGAGCAGTTAATGCGCAGTGGGATTTAAATGGACTGCGGCACGTTACCGGGGAAACGGGCGAGGCGGCAGGCGGACGGTTTGCGACCGCGTTGATTTGCGTGAGGAGGCGTCGATTTCGCGGAGGCGCTGGTCTGTTCGCCTGGCGCCTATAAAGGAAGGAGTGGGTGGCGTGGTAGGCGCCAAGCCCTCTGTTCGCGCGCTCTGCAAAAAAAAGGAAAAGGGAAGAAAGAAAACGAGGGAAGAAGAGGAGCTTCCTGCTTCGTCGCGTCGTTCCCTGCTTTCCTTCGCGCATTTGGAGATGTCGCTGACCCCGCACTCGGCCGCGGCGGGTCGCTTATCTCGGCCTGGAGAGGAAGGAGTTCCTTCCTCCGCTGCCCGAGTCCGCCGGGCGAAGTTCACGCCGCCGGACCGAGGTCCCCGAACTTGAGGACGGCGAGATAGTCTCGCCGGGCGTTCTTCTCTGAACGGGGCTTCGGACTTCCGCTCCACCCGTTCGTCCGGGGGTTGCTGCACTATTACGGGGGAGAAGTTCACCACCTGAACTCGAATGGAGTCCTCCATATTGCGGTCTTCATGACGCTGTGTGAGGCCTTTACGGGATTGAACCCCATTTTGGGCTCTGGCGCCACTTCTTCTTCGCGAGGCCGTCGCCGACACCGCCCGGCCTCCTCGGGGCTCGATGATCCAAGCTGCGCAATCACGCAAACCGTTCTACGTCGATTTGAGGCTGCCGACGTCTAACCGGGGTGGCATAGCGAGTGGTTCTATGTCCGAACCTCGACAACAAAGTGCCCCTCCTTCGGGGAATTTACCAACGCCGCATCCCTGTTGGGGCTGGGGTCTGACACGAAGGACCTAAGAAGGTGGACGCGATCCTTGAAAGGCTCGCGGACTGAAGCGGCGGGCCTGGCGAGGCAAGGTGGTCCTCGATGCGTTCATGGAGGCGCATCCAACCCCTCAAGGGTCGATTCGTCCCATGTTTGAGTACATTGGGCCGACCGACCTGCAAGGTCGTCGGGCGGGAGCTCCCTCCGTCGGAGGTCCTCGCGCGTGTCCGCAGCCTCCATCGCGGAGACACCGAACCACGGGCGAGGCGCTGCGCTGCTTCTCGCGCGAATCCGCAACCTGGTACGCCTGACGGCTCGCTGTTCGCTTTGCTTTGCTCGCTCCTTCGCCTCCTTACCCGTGTTCAGCCGCAGGCTCGTTGGACTGATCTCCCGTCCCTTGCTGCCGGGGGAAAAGGAGTTGAGGGCGGCCGCGCGCCTCGAAAAGGAGAAGCAGGACGCCGCCCTGCTAGCGGAAAAAGAGGCCACCAAGACGCGGAAGAGGAAAGAGCGCGCGGACCGAGCCGCGCGTGGCGAGGAGGTCTCGGAGGAGACCTCGGAAGAGACCTCGAGTGAGGGTGACGAGGAGTCGTTGCCGAGCGAGGGAGAGGAAGTCGCCGGAGGCGAGCGCGGCACGCGACGCTGGTCCTGGGCCATGGGCCGGGCGACCGCGGCTCCTCAAGAGATCGCGCAGGGTTTATTCTCATGGAAGCGCTGGTCCCGTCGCCTCCTCGCGGGGTCCGGCAAAGAGGAGCACGTCAGTGCGGTTGTTCGCTTCCTCCCGGTAAGTGACTTGCGCAATTCCTCTGGTCTTGACTTCGCAATTCTGACCGATCAGACGCAGGGGCCTCACCAGCGCTGGGAGGGCGTTGAGCCCTACTTCGGCGGTGAGGAACCGCCCCCTCCCGGTCCTGACCGCGGGGCGTGCGGTGGTTGTCGGGAGCGGGGATCGTTCGGATGCGCTCCGCAGTAGGGCCGTCGGCGAGGATGCTACGAGAGGGCGCCGATCTGGGCCGGGACTGCGGATCTGGCTAGCGGGCGTAAGCTCAGTCGGGCGTACTTCCGCTCGTCTGCCGTCGACGATGAGGCCGGCGGAGTTCTCGCACCACTGCCTTCCCCGTCTTTGCCGGCCGAATGAGGTCGGCGCGGAAGCCTGTCGCCGGGGAAGCACCTGGATTCGCGGCGTTTACCTTAGCCGGCGGGGCGAGATCTACCACCCCGCCGCCGGGCCGCCGCCAGCGGTCCGAAAGTGCCGCCGATGGCGCATGGCAACCGATCGCGACAGCGTTAGTCAGGCGGGGAAATCAAGTCGTAGGTGCCGATCGCCGCGCTGACTTGGCCCGGCCCTGACCTGGCCGGGGGTCCCGCGTTCGTTCTGGACGACGACGCAGAACGCGCGGATTGGGACGCTCTGGAGGAGGAGATGGGAAGGATCCACGCCGACCTTACCCTTGTTGTTGACGCCGCGCCCAAGGCGAGGAAGTCCATTGCTCAAGAGTCCCGCTCGGCCAGACTGGTAAGTTTGACGGGGATTTCTCTTGTGCATCTTCTTGACCGGGAAATGGAGACTGACCGGGCGGGTACTTGCAGCGCTTGACATCCCGAGCGGTGGACAAGTCAATGTTCCTCCGGCACTTGCACCTGGCCGGGAGTGCCGTAGGGAAAGAGCCGCTCGACGCTGAGGGCGCGTGCTGCTGAGCAAGGAAGGGCTGCCTCGGCGGGTCACGGGCCGTGGAGGTCGCCGAAGCCTTGCGGAGGCTCGGCCGACGTCTTGGTCGTTGGCCACCGAGGAGAGAGGGCAGTCGTCCCTGGCGGATCTTTGGCGGCTAAGACTTCTGCCGGTCGGGCGGCAAGATCCGCCCGGGCGGAGGCCGCCCTCTATCGGGAGGAATGCGAGTCGGTCCGCAGGGAGGCCGACCAGCTTCGCGCCGAGCGGGATCTCGCTCGGGGGGAGCTCGTGACGATGAAGGAGCTTGCCGACCGCGCTACGGCCGACCGGGAAGCGCGTGCCAAGGTCGAGGAGGAACTTCGCGCCAAGGAGGCTTCCGTGGCCGGTGAGTAGTTCATTCTTCCGGGAGTCACCACGGCGAGCGTCCCCTGACGTTGTTTTCGTCCCTGCAGATCTGCGAAAAAGCCTTACCGACGCGCTGGAGTCGCGAAGGGCGGCGGTGGAGGCACGAGACGCGGCGGTCGAGTCACGCGACTCGGCCCTTTTGAATAAGCGGCTGGCGGAGAGGGATGCGGCCGATACGACGGCCCAGCTGACGGTCCTCCACGTGGGCGTCCAGGCCGCCTGCGACCGGCTGTTCGGGCTTACTCCGGGCCCCAGCGCCATCCCCGCCATGCTTGGGTGGATCCCTGAGCGCGTCGAGGCGTCGGTGCGGGAAGCGGCGGTGCTTGGCGCTTCTTCGGCCCTGGTCAACACCGTCTCTTATTACGACGGCGTCGACCTTGAGGCGGTCGGGAGCGGCGTCGCTGCTGGCGAAAGCGGCGAAGAGGTCGACGCGTTCATGGCCCGGTCGATCCGTGCGCCCAGAGATTGCCGGCCGAATCTCGCCACGAAATTCTCCGTCGGAAGGGAGGAAGATTAGTTTTCCTTCCGCTTGCTTTTTGGCAATGTATGTAATGAACAAGACTGCCTAGTTGAGCTCAAACGCCGGGCTGTTTTAAGTTACTCTGCCGTCTACCCGTGTTTCTTTTATGAATTTGGGCAATTTTTCAACCGTAGCTACGAGGGCCTGAAGTGCCACGAGGCGTAGGCGTTGCACCAGGTTCATGCGAAGAGGACACAGGCGGGCGAGCCGCCTCGAGCGATTGCTTGATGGAGGAGGTGTCGGGGTCGGACCACCTCCTTCGCGAAGCTTGGCGGGTTGAAATCTAACCTAAGTGGGGGTGCTCCGACCGCTCATAGTGTTTCTTGCTCGGAGGGCTTGTTTCCCTCCGCAGAGTGCCACTTCGAAGCCGTAGCCGCGGGGGCGTAGGCCGTAGCACTTTGAGCCGAGGGAAGTAGCCGCGAGGTAGATAGCTCGGTCGGTCGGAGTGCGGCTTAGGTTAGCGACCCGCGCGCTTTTAAATGATGGTCGGGTTGGGCCCTGGGGCGTAAGTTGTAGCATTCGCCGATCTATATCGAAAGGCTCCGTCCGACCACCGCTCGGCCCTTCGCTCAGGTAGCCTCCTTTTTGCGCAAAAGTGCTACTTCGGAACCGTAGCCGCGGGGGCGTGGGCCGTAGCATTTTGGTTTTGAGGAGGTTACTTAAGAGGGGAGCTCGGTCGGAGTGGTAACCGGTTATCGATTTAGGTCGCCGACCCCTGAGGTCATGCAGCCCCCGAGTGGTGCGTGGGGACTGAGGGTGCAGTCGCCACGCGCCGCTCGAGCTCGTGGCGATTCTTTCGAAAAGGAACTTTATGCTTTCGGGGATAAGGGTGGATTAACTCGCCTTGAGGACCGCGCCGATTTCGGAGCTGACGCTGGGCGCTTCGTCTTCTGCGCCGTTGCGTGACCCCAAGGCGCTTCGTCTTCTGCTCCTCTCGCACTGCTTTGGCGACTTGGGGCGCTTCGTCTTCCGCGCCGCGGGTTATAAAAGGAGAGGCGCCAAGGTGCCTGTTACTTCGCCAAGGCTGCCGCCAAACGAAGTTGCTTCGTGCGCTATGGCGGACCGCTACACACAACTTCGAGAGGAGGTGGGCGACGAACAAGCCTGGCTGCGGGTGGTGGCGGAGGTCGAGGCCGGCCGTCGTGGGGATGCGCGCGAAGTCGGCATCCTTGTCGCGAGCATTCCCCATTGTGGAGGTGAGGGCGCCGCCGATCCGGGCGGTGGATCGAGCGACGTCACGCGTCGGTCGGCTGGCTGGGCGCACACCAGGAGGAGTATCGCGCCTTTGCCGAGTAAAGGGACCTTGGCGGGTGGTTCCTTTTTGGGTTGGGCCGGTGTTCCTCCTGTGAATGAATAAAGTGTTGCTTTGCTTCCCGTTTCTTCCTTCTTCTTTGAGGACTTTTTTGCGCTTATGATTCGCCCATATTCGTAGTCTTTTGGGATCGCAGCGGATCCAAAGCGTGGGTTGGAACGTGTCGTGGTTTTGCAATCTGTGGCAGTATCTTCGGGACCTTCGCTTTGGGCGAGGTCGCAGTACTTGCGGCAGGCAAAAAGATGGAAGAAAGAGGGAAAGCACTTGGTTGTTCGAGAGTTGCGGCTTCGCTTTGCTCAAGTGTTTTTAGCGCGGTACAAAAAGAAGAGAGAGGCCGACTATGGATAGAACCTTCTCAGCTTCTCTATGTTCCAGGCGTTTGTCACGAGATTCCCTTCGGTGTCCTTGAGGCGGAAAGTGCCGGGTCGGAGGACTTCCGCGATGGTGAAAGGGCCCTCCCAAGGCGGGGAGAGCTTGTGCCTGTCCTTCGCGGACTGGATTTGGCGCAGCACCAAGTCGCCGACTTCGAACGAGCGGCCGCGGACCCGTCGGCTGTGGTAGCGACGCAGCGCCTGCTGATATTTCGCCGACCGTAAGACCGCGACGTCTCGAGCTTCGTCGAGTCGGTCGAGGTCATCTTGCTGTTCCTCGATTGCCCGTCTGGCCGTTGTAGTTCTGCACCCTTGGTGCGCCGTACTCAAGGTCGGTCGGGAGGACAGCCTCCGCCCCGAACACCAAGAAAAAGGGAGTGAACCCGGTCGACCGGGTTGGCGTGGTTCGCAGACTCCAAAGCACGGGCGGTAGCTCGGCCCATCGTCCCGCCGAATTTCTTGATCGGCTGAAGATTCGCGGCTTGAGTCCTTGGAGGATCATGCCGTTGGCTCGCTCGGCTTTGTCCGTTGGCTCGAGGTGTGCCACGCCGCCCGATCGACTCGGAGGTTGAGGTTGTCGCAAGTCTCGAGGAACTCCTTTCCCGTGAACTGCGTCCCGTGGTCGGTGATGATGGAGTTGGGCACCCCGAACCGGTAGACAATGTCGCGGAAGAAACTTCTTTGCTGCGCCCGATGTGATCTTTGCCAATGGCTTTGCTTCAATCCACTTTGTGAACTTGTCTCTGGCGACAAGCAAGTGAGTGAAGCCCGGCGCTTCTACGAAGGGTCCGACCAGGTCGAGCCCCAAACCGCGAAGGGCCATGTGATGGGGATCGTCTGCGGGACTTGCGCAGAAGATGCGTCTGCTGGCGAAGAATTGGCATCCTTCGCAGTGCGGACAATCTGGTCGCATCACTGCTACGGCGGTCGGCCAGTAGAAACCTTGTCGGAAGGCTTTTCCTACCAGGGACCGCGGCGCGGCATGGTGCCCGCACACCCCGTCGTGGATGTCCTGCAGAAGGTGCTTCCCTTGGTCGGTCGGAACGCACTTCTGAAGGATTCCGGACGGGCTCCTCTTGTAGAGGGCGCCTTCGATCAGGACGAAAGACTTAGCCCGCCGAGCGAGGCGCCGAGCCTCGGTGGTATCGGCGGGGAGCGACCCGTTTGTCAATCGATCGACAAACGGTCGCCTCGATCGGCTCGATGCTCAGACGCCCAAGTCCGACTCCAGCGGTGGGCATCGGCCAGAAGATCGATGGGGCCGCCCGCCTTTGAAGTCGGCGGCGCCCTCAGCACTCGGGTCCAACCGGATTGATGGGCTGTTGAGGTCGGAAACGAAGATTCCAGGGGGAACCGGTCCCTTCCCGGAGGCGAGGTTGGCGAGGGAGTCGGCTTCACCGTTATAGCGTCGGTAGCTATGATGGAGCTCAAACCCTTGAACTTCTCCTCGAGCTTGCGGACCTCCGAGCGATGGCGGCCATCCGAGCCGTCTCGGGGCTCGGTGGTTTTCATTACTTGGTCGACGACCAGCTTGGAGTCGCCGTGAACGTTGAGCCATCGTGCGCCCAGTCGGGCGGCGATCCGAAGGCCATTGACGAGGGCTTCGTACTCGGCGACATTGTTGGTGGCGTCGAAGAGTAGTCGTATGGCATACCGGAGCTTGTTGCCGAGTGGGGAGATGATGACGACCCCCGCGGCTGCCCCGTTCTTGGTGTAAGACCCATCGAAGTACATCGTCCAGTACTCCGGGTCCTCGACCGCCGCAGGGACTTGCGCCTCGGTCCACTCGGCGGCAAAGTCCGCCAAGACCTGGGACTTGATCGCCGTCTTGGGGACGTACGATATGTCGAGGCCGTTGAGCTCGAGAGCCCATTTGGCGATCCTTCCCAGTAGCGTCAGCGGTTGTGGACGACTTCTCCGAGCGGTGAGGAGGTTACCACGGAGATGGGGTGTCGATCGAAGTAATGGGCAAGCTTCCTCTTGGTGATGAGCACCGAGTACTGATAACCAGATCTGGGGATATCGGACCTTTGTTTCGGAGAGCACCTCGCTGACGAAGTAGACCGGCCTTTGTACCTTGAGAACGCGGCCTTCCTTCGCTCGCTCCACAACAAGTGCCGCGCTGACGACCTGAGTCGTGGCGGCGATGTAGAGGAGCAAAGGCTCCTGCGGCTCCGGGGCGACCAGGACCGGAGGTGAGGTCAGAAAGACCTTTAGTCGACTAAAGGCTTCCTGAGCTTCGTTGGTCTAGGAAAAATGGTCGGACTTCTTCATCAGCTTGTAGAGTGGCATCCTCGTTCGCCGAAGCGAGATACAAAGCGACTTAGTGCCGCGAGGCATCCCATCACCTTTGAACTCCTTTGGATCGTTGATTGGCCCCATCCTTGCGATAAGCGGAGATCTTGTCTCGGTTAAGCTTCGATCTGCGCTTCGGAGATGATGAATCCCGACAACTTGCCCTTAGGGACCCGAAGACGCACTTCGGGGTTGAGCTTTATGCGAAACCGTCGGAGGTTCGCAAAGTCTCCTCCAGGTCGGTGATGAGGTCATCGGCCTTCCTGGTTTTGACAACGATGTAAATCGGCGTAGGCCTCGATAAAGACGGCCAATTTGATCTGAAAAACATGCTCGCATACACCGGGTACGTGGCGCTGCGTTTTGCACCAAAAGGCATCGTGGACGTAACGATCTGGCCGTGCGGGGTGATGAAGGAGGTCGCGAGCTGATCGGACTCCTTCATCGCAATCTGGTGATAGCCCGAGTAGGCATCCAAAAGGAAAGGGACTCACACCGGCGGTGGAGTCCACGACCAGTCGATGCGTAGGCAATGGGAATAGATCTTTCTGACAGGCCTTGTTGAAACTCGTGTAGTCAACGCACATTCTCCATTGCCCCGACTTTTTCTTTACAAGGGCGGGATTGGCGAGCCACTCGGGGTGGCGCACCTCCCTTACAAAACCGCGCCAAAAGTTTGGCGATCTCTTCCCCAATGGCCCGTCGCTTCTCTTCGTCGAAACGGCGCAGCGCTGGGCGATCGGTCCGATCCCGGTCGAATGTTCGAGGAGTGCTCGGCGACCTCCTTCGACTCTGGCATGTCCGAGGGTCTCAAGCGAAGACGCCTCGGTTTGCTTGGAGGAAGTCGACGAGCGCCTTCCTATTTGGTGGTGAGGGCGGCCCCGATCCGCACGGTCTTGGCGGGGTCTTCGGGATCAATAGCCGACCTCGCTTCGTGTCCTCCGCGGACTTGAAGGAGCTAGGCCCGACTTGCTTTGGAGTCGGGCGGATCCGGAGATCTTCTCCTGGAGCCGGGCGAGCTCGGCGAAGCGGCAGCTAGCCGAGGCCGATTCGCGTTTGCTTCGCTTGATTGTAAGTAGCTGGAAAGATGTGGCCACGGTGATGACACCTTGCGGTCCTGGCATCTTCAGCTTGAGGTAGGTGTAATTGGGGACCGCCATGAACTTCGCGTAGCATGGTCGCCCCGAATGGCGTGGTAGGAGCCGGGAAGTCCACAACCTCGAGCGTGAGGCTCTCGGTGCGGAAGTTGTCCTGGTTCCCAAAGGTGACGGGCAGCCGACCTGCCCGAGGGGGTGGGCTGTTGGCACAGTACGACGCCGTGGAAAGGCGCCTTGCTCGGCCGGAGGCGGAAGCGAGGACCCCCAGGGCATCCAGGGTCTCAACATTCATGATGTTGAGACTACTGCCGCCGTCCATGAGCACCTTGGTCAGGCGCTTCGTCCCCACGATGGGGTCGACGACGAGCGGGTAGCGCCCCGGGTGCGGGATGTGGTCGGGGTGGTCGGTCCGATCGAAGGCGATCGGGCACTCCGACCACCTCAAGTAGGTGGGCACGGCGGGGTAGCCGTGTGGACCTCTCGGTGCGAAGCGAAACTTCGCCGCTTGTTGGCGTAGCACTCCTCCCCTCAGAAGATCATGAGGCAACCGTCAGCTGCGGGAACTTCGTCGGCCGGCTCATCGCCCTTTGCCCCGTCCGGCCGGTCGCGCTCTTCCCTTACCCCGCGACGTCGTGGGGTTTAGGAAGAAACCGCCAGGACTTCGCGATCCGATACTTGTGCTTGACGGGATAGTCGTGGTTCGCACGGACTATCCATCAACTTCTCGAATCGATGTCTGGCGTCTGGCCGAGCCTGCTGCTTGGCAGGTCGGTCGACAGCGGCGACCATTCGACCTTCGCGGCCCTGCTTCCCCTTCCGCTTCCTTTTGTTAGGCGGTCGGAGGGGGCGCCGGCTCCGAGGCTGGCTGTCTTGTGGGCCGTCTTCCTTCGAAGATGGCCCCACGGCCTCCTCGCGGAGGCGTGGTTGAGTGGCGATGTCGAGGAGCTCCTTGGTGGTCGGGGTTTCGCACAAACCCAACTTGTGGACTGCAGCCTCGCGACGTGGTGCCGTAGATGAAACGCCAAACGACGTCGGGCGTCGCGGATGTCGGGGAGCTCATTGCATCTTTGGGAGAAGCGGCGGATGTAGTCCCGGAGGGTCTCCCCCGGCTGCTGCTTGCAGCTTTTCAGGTCCCAGGAGTTGCCAGGGCGTTTGTATGTGCCCTGGAAATTTCCGACGAAAAGGCTCGTCAGGTCGGCCCAGCTGCCGATGGTATCTGCGGCGAGTACTCGAGCCATGCTCGAGCCGAGTCCATAAGATAGATGGGGAGGTACTGGATAACGAAGGAGTCGTCCGTCGCTCCCCCAGCTCGACAGGCGAGCCGGTAGTCCTCTAACCAGACACTGGGGTTGGTAGCCCCCGTGTACTTGGCTATGTTGGTCGGAGCCGGAATCGACCGGGAAGTCGGCGCGTTTGCGGATCTGGCGGGTGAACGCTGCGCCCAGGACCGTCGAATCTGAGTCGGGATGGTTGCGTCGTCACTTCTCGGCGACTTGCGAGTCTTTGCCGCGTCGGTAGCTCTCCTTCTCGCCTCGAGGGTGGTGCGGAGATCATACTTGTCCCCCAGGCGATGGCGCACCGGGGTGTATGATGCCTGGGGGAGTTCGTGGGGCGGGGCCGTCTTGGCCGGGCTCCGCCGGCCCTGTGAGGGGGAGTGGCCCAGCGGCCGAAGTGGCGCCCGTTCGCGAGCTAGAACCTTGGGCGTCTTTGAGCGACAAGACGCTCTACGATCCCGGAGGTTACGGTAGGTGGCCTTGGCCAGACTCCGTTGGCTCGAGGCAGCCTCGGAGCGGCATTGCCGCGCGGCAATGTTACAGTTGGCATGAGGAAGAACGGAAGGTCGTTCGCTTCCTCGGCCAATTCTTCGATGCACTGACGCCAGCGGGCGCGCCACGAGGTCGGTGGTGAGCTAGGCCGATGGCGCTCGATTCGGCACAGAGCTTATCGAGCTCGGCCTTTCGGGCTTCTAACTCCTCGCCATCGGCGAAGGTCAGCCGCGTTATGAGGTCTTGTCGTCGTCTTCCGCCGGATTCCTCCCACCGCCGTCGCGCGGGAGGAGGGTCCCGATGGTAACGGGGTGGAGGATGGCTCCGCCGCGACCGTCATATTGCACTCGCGGTGTAGGCCCTTCGAGGGGCACACTCCTTGTCGGAGCTAGAGCCATGGTGGAGGAGTCCGCCAGGTCGTGGAGGGAAGCCGTGGCGTGGCAGAAGCCATGGCCACGAGTTGGGAGCTCGTGGAGGGTGAAGTCGCCGCTTCGCCCGCGATCAGTAGGCAATGTTGCCGGGGTAGTGCCGTAGCCAGAGGCCCGCCGCGGCTTATGTGAGGGCCTCGAGGCCGAGGTTCGAGGGCGTCGGCAATCGCATCCAGGCTTCTTGCGGGCGTCCGGTCCAGGCGGCGGCGAGGACGAGGACAAGCTCCCGCCAGTAGTAGCGATGAAATCGAGGGCGCCGAAGCGGATCCGGCCCCTCGACATCGGCGAATCGTAGTGGGAGGAAGCCATCGAGGAGGAGAATGGGAACCCGAAGATGAGGATGTCGGTGAAGACGCCGCGAGATCCCCTACCGGGCGCGCCAACCGCTTGGTGTTTCGTACACCGGCAATACGAATTTATGGTCGGATGGGTCGCGCGCTCCCTCTCCCGAATGGTCGACTCAAGGAGTCGAAGATGTATCTTGGTTCGGGCCGAATGTCCCTACTCGATTCGTGCGGTGTGAATGTATTGATCTTTGGGAGACGGACAAGGGGTGTGCGAGCGGCGGGCCGGTCGGCTGTCCGATCCCTTGAGGTTTTCGCTAGGAGTCGAGGCTACCTAGAGAAGGCCCATTTTCTCTTTTCTCTGCGCCCCTCCCTCTGGGCCTGCCTCTCCTTATATAGACGGAGGAGGCGGAGTTACACGGAGTTGGGAAGACTACGAGGAGAGGGGTCTCGCACGTCTTGAGGTGCAGCCTGTCTTGTCCGGCCAACCCTGCCGTCGAGGTAGGGTTGGTGGCTCATGGCGTCTGCATCTTGCGTAGTCTTTGTCGAGGAGTGGCGTGTTGCGTGGTGCTCTTGTCAGCCTCGGTGGCTTTAATGACGCTTGACTTTGCTTTGGCCTCGGGAGTGGGCGTACTCCTCTGCGGTGTGCCAGGCGACGGGACGGGGGCTTGACTTCTTCGGTGGCTCTTCTGACAGCCTTGGGAAGGAGCCGCCTACCTGTACGAATGTCGGTGGGCCAGCTGCGCACAAGGCAACCGCGACATCGGCGTGGGCCTGGCTGCTCGTCTTGCAGTGGAGCTTGAGCTTCAATATCGGGCGGCCGGCGCATGCCGACCGCCCGGAACCGGAGTCCGCCGACCGTCCGGGGTCGGCCCCGCATAGGTCGGGGTTCGTTCCCTGCGGCCCAAGTACCTTTCGGTGGTGCCGGGCCTCCGCCGTGATAGGTCAGCCCGTTCGTGCTTCCGGGCTGATGGGGGTACCCATGGTATGGGTACTCGTCAGAACTGTCCCCCCATCTTGGATTATATCCCCAAGAAGCACTGATCCTAAGTTATCTGCAAGCAACAAGTTCTCAATTTTATTCCAAACTCCTAGTATTCTCCACTTTTCTTTAACTCTTTCACACAAGAACAGCATGTGTCTAATATCCTCACACCCTACAAGACAAACCGGGCAATTTCCTTGATTGCCAATATGTTTATTTGCCAGAATACCTCGACAGGGAATCATCCCATTAAACAAACGCCAACCAAAAATTTTGATCTTACCTAGTATATTAAGCTTCCAAAGCTTCTCCCATACTTTGTGATCACTAGATCCACTTGCATAACCAACTAAATTACTTTGTTGACCAAACTTAAGGCTCCATTGGAGGTGATAGGCCGACCTAACAGAGAACAAACCATTCTTTGTGTGATGTCAAGCTACACAATCCTCTCTTCCTGAAACAAAAGGAATTTGAAGAATGGAATGTGCATCAACCGGCCAGAAAATATCATTAATCAGGTCTTCGTCCCAACATCCCTCCACTGGGTTTATTAAATCATTCACTGTCATTACTAAATTACTACCTCGCAGTGTCTGAATTTTCAGATTATGGCTCGTTGGAATCCAATTATCATCCCAGATATTAATCTGTGATCCATCTCCAACCTGCCAAATACAACCACGCTTGAAGCATTGTAAACCTGCAAAAATGCTTTGCCAAGTGAAAGAACTCCCACCTTTTAGTTTTGCATTCAGAAGCTTACCGTCCGGAAAATATCTAGCTCTCAAAACCCTAGCACAAAGAGACTCTGACCCTTGATTGCCAATATGTTCCCCTTTTTGTTCCTTGCAGCTTACGATCCGACTGTTAGGGCAACCTCAACTCATTTGTCAACGTTTCTTCCTGCACTGTTGGATGCCTTCGAAAACCATACCCCATATGTTGGCAAGGTTCACTCGTTCCCAGTTCCTTTTATAGATTGTGCTTAAGACTATCCTCTATTCTATTAAGAACCTTGCTCTAATTCTTTCGTCTCCCCCAAAACTCCTGATAAAGATTATGTGAATAGTAAGAAATGTAACAATTTAGCAAAGAATTCTTAGTTCATCTTTAAATTGTCCAACACTTGCATGCATGGTCCTCAATACCTAAAAGTTGTACTAGAAAGCAGCCTAAAGTGCTTATAATTTCATCTAATTAAGAAAAACTCAATGGATAATTCTCCTGTTGAGCTATATTGTCTAAAATTTGCGCACAAACTACAGCTACAATAGTGAGCCATTGAGCATCGCCCAATAGTACAACTCAATTTGTTCAAAAATTCAAAAGCATTTCATTGATATATACTTGCCCTAACCCCTTCAGTTATTATCTAGGCCATATTAAGCACATGCCTCCCTTGCCCTTGCACGGCGTGCCGCCGCGCATATGTACCTAATATGAACTGATGGATGGGAGTATGGACCATGATGAAGCATCCAGCTTGGTCTGGCGCGCGCCCTCTGCCTCCGGTTCAAAAGAATTGGCAGGGTCGTGTGATTGGGAATCGGACGGTTCAAATCGGGCATGGATGCGCGAAAAAAAAATCGGAGTGGAAATTTCCAGGAGAAGTTGGCTTTCGAATAAGTGGAGTAAGTTCGCTTTCTAAAAAAAAAAGAGGAACTCGATAGGTAAGGCGACTTACGCTTTCTTAAGTATTTGCCAGATTTCCGAACCACATAAGATCCAATCCATACTTCACATCTTTTTATCCTGACGCGCATATATGTTGTTCGTAGTAGTTCACAGTGAGCAGATCCAGTCCATGCATATTCCACATCTTTTAACCCTGACCTGCATACATGTTGTTCGTAGTAGTTCACAGTGAGCAGATCCAATCTATATTCCACATCTTTTAACCCTGACCAGCATACATGTTGTTCGCGGTAGTACACAGTGAGCATTGCATCTTAACTTATTTGGTGTCTGCAATGGAAGTTAAATGGCATGGCCCGTTCTAGGGTATGGGCAGCAAGGGCGATTGCTTAGGGCCCATGAGAGCTAGAGGTCTCAGCCTATGTATATATCTCATATATAGTCTATGTAGACTCATAGTTAAATGTACAACTCAAAGTACAAAAGGATATGGACATATATCGTCAACTCTCAAATAGCCACTAGCAAGAACACAAAATTAGACCACCAGCAACGATATTGAGAACTTGTCCAAGTCAGTCCAAGTGCCTAACTAGCCATTTGGAAACACCTGAATTTGACATGTCACAATAGACTAAACAAACGAATGCTTGATCACAAGATTGATGGCTAGCTCGACACAACTCGCTTGCATCTTACTGCCTACTAATTAAGTTGAGAATTTAACAATTGGTGGTTCTTTATATATTCGAATTCCTTAGTTCAAGTATACGAAGAAAACATTTGATTTAAGATTGGTAATTTGGATTTCTAGTGCCTATGGTGACCGTTTGGTGGCTAGCAGAAAGTTCCTTATCAGTTGAAGGATATGGCTAATTTTTTGGTTATAGGTTGGTGCTTTGGGCTTTCAGTGTTGGTTGATGATTGCTTAGTTGTATGTCTTGGCTAACTGAAAAATTCTATAAAATAGTTTTTATGTAATTTCATACTCTTTAGAGCATATTTAGAATGCATAATTTCATATAAAATAGTTTATTTCATATAACTATACGTAGATTTCTCGAGTTTCATGTTAGGCCTTAGGTTATATGTCACTTACAATTTGCAAGGGAAGTTTAGCACGTATAGTCTTGTTCATCTAGTACTATAGTAGGATGTCGATTATATGAAAGTGTTCACACTTGCTATCAATATGCATTAAGTTTTCACCGTGGAAATACTAAGAACTGCCCTAAATAGAATTAAGGTATCTAAGATGTCAACAACTATCTAAGATCTTTACTTTCGTTTCATCCTAGGATTTCCAAAATATTAGGAACGGCTCTTCTAGCTGGTGTGGCTGTTGCCTAGCTCTCATCTTAAAAAAAAAAGTTCCTAGTGAGCATTAAGCAGCCATTGCCGCAGGAGAGAGCATGAAAACAAACGGAAGAGGTTTTGTGTTTTGCATAATTGGTGGCATGATCTTAAGACCTTAATACGCTGCTGGTGGTGAGGTGACTGGCTGGTGTTGCTTTCCTGTGTAGATCATGGCACGCATGTGAATCGTGTGGCCACCGTTCTAACAATTAAGCTCCATTCATGGAAGATATTTTCCCTTCATTTCGCACAGCAAAGTTTGTTCCCGGACAGGACACGTTGGATGGATGCGGCCATACTGAATTACGCTAGGATTTAATCTCTTATCCATGAAACATGTTCACATAGGCTAGCGTACGCAACATGCAAATCAGCTTGCAGCTAGTGTTTTCTCTACTAGTTCCCTCCCAGCAAAATACTACTGTTCTCTCTTTTAAAAAAATAATATTACTTTGTCGTTTTGGATATCGATACGGTCACAAAAAATAGCTTTAACCGGTAATTTCTATTATAATATATTTATAAAATCTAATAAAATTACAATATTATGAAAGTAATTTTCGAGCCATAATTTTCATCTATCTAATTTAAATATTTAAAAATATATTGACAGTCAAAGTTTCTAAAGTTTAACTGTTCAAAACGATAACTATTCACGATGACTAGAGATAGTACTATATATATATAATATTGTCGGTGTTTCGTGCACCGGCAATACGAATTTATGGTCGGATGGGGTCGCGCGCTCCCTCTCCCCGAATGGTCGACTCAAGGAGTCAGATGATGTATACTGGTTCGGGCTGAATGTCCCTACTCCAGTTCGTTCGGTGCGGATGTATTGATCTTTGGGCGATGAACCAGGGGTGTACAAGCAAGGCGGGGGGTCGGCTGTCCGATCCCCTTCGTGCTTTGGCTAGGGAGTCGTGGCTTCTTAGAAGGCCTTTTTCTCTGTCCCCCCTTCCTCTCGGGCCCCGCCTCTCTTTATATAGACGGAGGAGGCGGGTTACACGGGTGTTTTAGGAAATCCACTAGAAAGGGGGGCGTGCGTGTCTCGGTCGCTCTGTCTTGTCCGACCGTCCTGCTCGTCCGAGGAAGGGTTGGTGGCTCGCGATGTGCGGTCTTGCGCGATGATGCCGGATGACGCCTTGCGTGGTGCTCTGTCGCCTCGCGGCTTTAATGGCGCTTGACTTTGCCTTGGCTCGGTGGCGCACTCCTCTGCGATGTACCAGCGATGGGGCGGGGCTTGACTCCTTCGGTAGCTCTTCCGATCTTGGGAAGGGGCCGCCTACCCGGTCTGAGGCGCCCGAGAGGACGCCTGCGCACAAGCGGCCGTCGACATCGGGCGTGGGCCATGCCGCCTGTCGCGCAGTGGAGCTTGAGCTTCAATACTAGGCGGCCGGAGCATGCCGACCGCCCGGAACCGGAGTCCGCCGACCGTTCGGGGTCGGCCCTGCACATGTCGGGGCTCGCTCCCCGCGGCCCAAGTACCTTTTGGTGGTGCTGGGCCTTCGCCATGATTGGTCAGCCCGTTCGTGCTTCCGGGCTGATGGGGGTACCCATGGCATGGGTACTCGTCAAATATCATTAATAATCTCCCCTTTGTCCAGATATATAGTCACATACTTACATATATATAGCTGCATGCATACACGCCGTGACTTGAATTATTTTGTTTAGTGGGAAATTAAGGACCTGCACTGACAGTTGATGCGTGGGAGCTTAATTAGGTAGCTTGCTTGGGGGTGGGTACTGCAGGCGCAGGAGGAGGAGTGGGGCGATGGTGCTGGAGCGACGAGCCGCCGCCGGCGCTGTGATCCTCGTGGCAGCACAGGCACTCCATGCCCTTCCAGAAGTCGCACCTGCCGCGCAGGTAGCCGATCTGCTTGCAGCACCGGTTGCACCTGCCCGGCCTGTAGCACACGCCCACGCACTTCCAGAAGGGCGTGTCGCACTTGTCCGCGCCAACGCCCCCCGCCATCTCCTCTGCAGTATCATCGATCGATTATTTCAGCGCGGCGCACGCCGCGCACACAACCGGTTAATTGAGACAGAAAATGAAAAAAAATTTATAAATGAAAATATGGACAAAAAACATAATTTTTTCGTTTTTTTTTTATTTTTTTGCATTTTTTCAGGCATTTCAGAGCAATATTTTTGAATGAAAAAGTTTTTGTAAAAATGGATCACAATGGGAAAAACGATTTTTTTCAGATTTTTTGAGGTTTTTTTGCGATTTTTTGGACGTTTTTTTTTTGCTAAGAAGGGCTATTCCGCAAAAAGTTGTACCTAAATGTAATTTTAAAAATCTGAAAGTATCTCTCAGCAAAAAATAGCACCGACACACGTCAGCGCACGGCCGACACGTGTCGCCCGTGTAAAAACGCACACTGCGCGCTCGCGGGAGGCTCGAACCCACGCCCACCCGGGAAAGAGCGAGCAACGTTACCGCTGCGCTATGCGGGCCGCCTGGGCAAGCTAAGGGGGTGCGGCTTCGTTTTATAGCTTCGTTCGGTGTGGAGCGACGTGGCACGATCTCGACCGTCCAACGGCACGATCGGACGGCTCGGAAACGGTGGTGATGTGGACCTCGCCCGAAGCTCTCAAACCTCCGAAGTTTAATATAGGTATAATTTGTTCACTGATTTGCGCGCATGCGTGGTGTTAGTCAAATCGTTGATTCGATCCGCGGGTGTAGTTAAAACGAACAAAATACCGTAGGAGGCTTTTTTTTTACAACTATTAAAATGTGTTAAGCTATCCCTTGGATCAGCGCTAAAAGTTATCAAAAGTTTTTTTAAAAAATAAAAACAAAAACGTGCAGAGTTTTAAAGATAATCTAATGGGATGTACGTACGTACTCATAATACATTTTTAAGGGCGGTAAAAACTTCGATACCGACTAGCTAACAAGTCCCAGTAGCTAGTGAGTAGTGACTTACGAGAGGCGACGAGAAGGGCCACTAGCACGAACGCCACAGGCTGCTTCTTGCTCATCATCTCCATTCGCGAGCTCCGTCGCTCGTTCAACGACTAGATCTAGCTACTAGAGGAGATCAGGATTATATTTGTGCCCAGCTAGCTAGCTGCGTGTTGGGCACCTCTGCGCCTGCATGAAGCTGCAAGTGATCCAGATCAAATGAGCGCTGGGAATACATACTACTGGCTCACTAGTGCTAATTAATTGTGGCTGGCTGGGTAGCTGCAGCCAGGTTGCGTTGATATACTTGATAGAGACGTCATGCACGCAGATATGAATAGCATGACATTTGTGTGGCGGACCGAATACGGGTGTGTTAGTGAGAATCTAAGTGTTTTTTTTAACTAAATAGTACTTCAATTTTAAGCCTTCGTATCTAAATCCAATGAGTAAAATTAATTTGTCTTGTTTTCTTCCATTTAAATACTATTTTATCAAGGAGTAATCAATTGTTTAGGCACTGAACGAGGAATATTATTCTTTTATGCATGGATCTTTTACATCAATTATACACTAGTTTTACACGGATTAAATTATGTAAAAACAATGCGACAATCTGTAAAAAAAAAGAATATTATTCTTTTCAACATGATATTTTTTACATCAATTATATACTAGTTTTACAAAAATTAAAATATGTAAGGGGTAAATATCACCGAGAGGTGCTTCTATGCTCTTCCTTTTTAAAATTGCACAAATATTAAAGCACGAATGAAGGGTAGATGATAATTACTTACCACTTCGCTTGCTTTAAGATTTGTACAACTTTTACTATGAGGAAAAGCATAGAAGCACTGCTCTCACCGAGTAAACTATTTGTGTAACTTTAAAAAAAAAGCATAGAAACACCTCTCAATATGTAAAAAGTATCGTTGCAATTTGTAATAAAAAAGTGGAACAAAACAAACTATAAGGAACAAAAATGTGGATCACAAAGTAATATCTAATAGACAAAAAAATTGAATGATCACAAAAAAAACATCAACATATAGACATATAGTAGACAAAAAAAAAAATTGAGTGCTCACAAATAAAAAATGTTCTAGTGTCATTTAGTATGTATGTGTGTGTATATGTATATATGTATATCCTTGGCTATAATTCAATGTGTACTGCCATTTGAACCAGCAATTAATCTCAGTCTTAAAAATGCAAGTGTAGCACTAGTATTTCACGAAACGCAATATATTGATTAATTGTGAGGATAGTACTATATCATATCGATCGGGGTCGGCATCTCGCATGTTGCATTGCCCAGCCCCGGCCTTGGAGGATGAACCAAACCTAATGCATAATATCCTTCCTTATGTGCGAGTCTTTAATGCGTGGTCTTCTCCTCTTACGCATAATCTCCTTCGTTATTTTGAAGGGATTTCGTAAAGTGGCAGGCATGCGGCTCAATTCGATCGCCATATCGAGACTCGAGAGGGACCTAGTAGGTCATGTGTGTGTATGTGAGGCAATGATGAACATGTTGACATGGGAAACTTATCAGAAAACCAACCACCACAATTTGTCCTTGTCGCCAAATACACTAGCAAACATAACAAGTTTTCCAAGTGAGCGAGCGAGCACCGTACGTGGTTCCCAATTACTGCATATACATGCATGGACGATCCATACGTTCGATGAAAATCTTAGGATCGATGCAACTTTTCGATAACTTGATCTTTCGCTTTAATCTTCTACCTCTGGTCCTAGACAGAAATGCTTCCACCAGATTGGGATAAACACGATTGGTTTGCAGTTATCTTTCCTGTCCCATGAAAACTGCAAAATATTTGGGGATGAGGCTGTTCCATTCTTTTCGAATTTAGCTTGTTCAGAGTTGAGACGCAAGCGAAGCCCAGGCAAGTGGCAACTTTGATGGCAACAGAGTCACAACCACTGCCCACGCTGAATGCATTCAGAGAGACATTTCAAGTTTGAACACAAACTATCTTGTCTGTTTTTGATTTACAGAACATTAACTTGGGTATAATAGAGTTTATTCAAAGCTGGCAATTGTGATGGTAACAGTCAACAGATTCACAACTGCCGGCCCGTGCAGAATGCATTCAGAAGGATCTTTTGACAGTTACTCTGCCCCTCCTGCCTGAAAAATTGTTGGGGGGCTCTCTGTCTGCAGTGTCTAGGGAGCACCTAAGTATTTTTTTTGTTAAATAGCACTCAAATTTGGAGACTTTAAATCTAGATTCAATTAATGGAATCAATTTGCCATCTCTCCTCACATTTTGAGTACTCTATATGCAAGAAAAATTGAGTGCTCACAAATAAAAAAAAACACTCGAGTGCCACTTAGCAATTCTCAAAAATAAATTTTCAGGCATTTTGACAATACAAATGACCCGAGCACAAATTAACCAACTGTTTTCTGAAACGACAAACCTTGGCGTTATGCACACACAGAGTTCAGTTTTACCTACGGAAATGGCACCTGAACATTTTACTTGCAAGATCATGAATGAACATTCAGCTCTAACCACACACAGCTGGTCACTCGTC
Organism: Rhipidocladum racemiflorum; assembly: GCA_036346355.1. NCBI lineage: Eukaryota > Viridiplantae > Streptophyta > Magnoliopsida > Poales > Poaceae > Rhipidocladum > Rhipidocladum racemiflorum. Next base: position 27,192,410 of record CM070572.1, read on the forward strand.
CTTTGGCAGCGATGTCAACAGAACACAAAACCTGAGAGACAGATCCAAGAGACGAATACCCAAAAAAATTTAGAACAACCGCACACATGCTTTTCTTCAAACTTTAAGCCCTCGTAACTCATGTCAATTGATACTAGTAGTACTTTACTTGCTTTCTGTCCGATAATTTGGGCCCAATTAATTAATTGTTGAGCTCAGCTGGGCGGTTCAGATGGCGAGTTGCATGCCATTCTTAGCTGCTATAATAATTTTGAAGTGCAACATTAATTCAAGATGTAGTACTAATCTCAATGACGAACAAAGCTGAAGCTGGTTGGTGCAGGCTGCTGAATGGTCGTTCGGATTAGGTAGCGCATCAATTGTGCCACCGTGCAACTGTGCAAGGCTGTATCAGATCATATCTGGACTACTGCATCTGACGTTTGCTAATTAATAATAGTTTTTGTATAGTCCTATTCAACGACGGAACTAGAAAATTTCTAATGGACATGTACATTTGATACCGAAAAGTTGATACGCACAATTCCTTATCTACCACGTAGGTTCGAAATTTACCAAAAATACGGTACATACAGTAGTTGAATAAGGTCTACCATTCAAAAGCATCGACACAGAATGATGGGAGGACTTAGGCCCTGTTTGCTTGCCCTATGGATTATATAATCCAATTTATATAAGTTAATGGGGAAACAAACAGTCTAGATTATAATCTAGATTATATAATCTAAAGCATGAGATTACAATAATCTATAAGCAGCCATTAGGGTGCTTATATAATCTCAAACTAATAATCCAACACAGTAATAATCCAGGAAAACAAACAACCCACCGGCTTATTTAAAGGTAGCTTATATAATCCAACACCAAAAAGCTGGATTATATAAGCTGGAGAAGGAAACAAACAAGGCCTTATTCACTTGCAATTTACAAATCTCGTGCCCTCTACTGATCAGCAAGTTTGCCGTGGTGCTTGTAACACCCCTAGGGACCCATATGTAAGAGAAGTGAGAGAGATATATAAGAAGTGGAGAGTGTACTCAGGAAAGGCAGGAAAAAGAATATGAAATGAATTACATCTTTTGCTTTTATCTCTGTCTTCCAGTTTTCTTCCCTGTTCTTCGTTCTTCCTCCTTTCTTCTGTACCAAGTTTGGGTGTTGAATCTTGCACGATCTCACGCCCCAGAACCCAGGCGGCAATGGGACGTGACAGTGCTGCGCCGTCCGCCGTGCTGCCCTGAGACACCAGCACGCCACCTGCCATGCCGCCGCCCTGCCTCACGCCGCTTGCCGTGCCGTGCCTTGTGCCGCCAACCGTGCCACGCCGTGCGCTCCGTACCTACACGCCATCTACCGCGCAGCATGCTTGACGGCGACGAGAGCTCACCGCGCCGCATGCCGGCGCAGCCCGCCTGATGGCCCGAGTCGCCTGCCGCGCCACACGCTCGTGCTGCATACTGCACGGATTGGGAAATTTGTGGGATCGAGGAGCAAGCGGGCCTGGGAGAGTGTGGAGTAATTGGATTTGGTGGGCTCAGGTTGAGTGGGCTTTTGATAAGATGAATTTTCACGAGTGGGTAGCGATCCACTGGACATACGGTCCATATACTAGAAACTTATTCCATAAAAATTTTCATAATTTTAGGGGTATTGGTGCATACTAGAAACTTATTCCATAAAATTTTTCATAATTTTAGGGGAGAGTAATGTGTTTGGTTGGAGAGTGAGGTGGAATAGAATGGTTCCATCCCAGATTTCAGGGATGGAATGGCTCCATCCTAGATTTCATGGATGGAATGGTTCCATCCCAGATTCTCAGACAGGGTCCACTGTCACTCTCACATTCCAAATGGGATAGCTGCGTTCCAGAAAATTTGTACAACCTGACCGTCCCGAATCTAGAGAGAATATTCTTTTTTCTGAAACCAAGTCATCCTCAGCTCTCCAACCAAACACTAGACTTGGTGGGATGGGACGGTTCCATTCTACTCCATCCCACTAACCAAACACACAAGTTTCACTCCCTGGTCCTATTCAATACCGCTAAATGTGATGAAGAGATGAGTGCACATAAATTCTGATGGAACATCCAACATGTTAAGACTTCACAGTTAAAGAGTTTTCGTCTCTGCTGTTGAAGGTAGATAGGTCGTTCTCACAAGTCAGGGTCATGTAGATTATCGTCTTGCTGGAAAAATTCATACTACATGTGATATTGCATTTGCATAGTTAACTGCTACCCATTCAAGGCCTAAGGCTGATGAAAATCTACGTCCCATTTTCACTGAACCGGTGTGTAACTGTAAATGATCTGTGCAACAACCACAAGAAAAGTGCAGAGAATAACTCGTGCCTTGGGAGTCACAACGCCCATGTGTCAAGTACCGGCACAAATTCTAGAGTTCTTAACTTTTTTAAGTCTCTTGACATATTTTTTCTGCAGATACGTGTGAATAAATTTATAAAAAATATCCCTCTACTGAACCGCGAAACACATATTACCTATCGTGCCCGTCGATCAAAGAAACTAGCTGGTCCTACGGCAGCTGGCTGACCGCGATAGTAACACGTGCCGCTACCAAGCTTGTGGTGCTCAGCACCTACCTACCAAGTTAGGCTGCGCGTAAGTAAGCATGCCACGGTAGGCCCACTAGCTGCTGTCGTGGTTGGCCGAGCTACTTCAGGTACAACCACTAGCCACGGTACACGTGTCATGAAGTGCCCCGGGTAATTAGAGGGAGTAACCACTAGTGCTAGCAATAATTAATCAAGCTGCTAAGTAATGTAACAACTAATTAATCTGCTAATTAGAATAACCGAATTGCAAAAGAGTTTAAAAGTGCGAGTAAAGCGAATAGAGATAGAATGAGGTTGCCGTCAGACCCGCAGGCGAAGGTATTGATCACCGAGATACCAGACCCGTAGGGGTTGAATCGGTACCTCTCGCTAGATCGGTTCATCATCCGGCAGCCCGTAACTTACCTGTACGGATTGCGGGTATCCGTAGCAGCCTTTCCCTCAATAGATAACCTCTGAATCACTGCGTTACCCAGTGAGCACACCTTTCAAAGCCATGCACTGCCCAAGAGAGAGCACCCCAGCATTAAGTATTATTTCCCAGCCAGCTTGCAGACATGCAGCAGCCATCAGCACCCGTGGCAGCAAGGGAAGGACATGCAGCAGCAGGCAACACTCGTGGCAGCAAGGGAGGAGGCTTGGCTGCCACCCGTTCCTCTCTTTCCCTTTATAGCAATCTCTTGCCTTCCTTCGCTCACAGCCGAACCAGAGAACCACCGAGAGCAACACGCACAAACACATCCAGTCCAGAGAGAGCGCAGGAGAGCGAGACGAAGGAGCAAGAAGCAACCGGCAGCAAGGAGAACCACAAGCCGGAGGAGGAGAACCACAAGCCGGAGGAGGAGAACCACAAGCCGGAGGAGGAGAACCACAAGCCGGAGGAGGAGAACAACAAGCCACAAGAACCGACCCAGGAGATCCCCAAGATCGCTGAACCGAGCAAGGAGCAGAAGCAAGGAGGTCCCCCAAGACGAACTGAACCACGAAGGATCCCCAAGAGCAGCAAGAACCGAACGGCACCACCATCTCCTTCCTTCAACCAAAACCGAGCCAACAACCTTCAGGTGCACCACCATTAGTAGTAGCAAGCTACTTCTTAGTGCACTGATTAGATTGATGAACTCGTGGCCTCAGTAGTGTTCTAGGGTTGCTAGACTTAATCTGCCGTCCCACTAAGAACCTCTCCATCATTGACCCAAATCTTGCAAGCAAAACCGAAACGAGTAGAACGCAAGAACCAGCAAACCAAGTAGTATCTATTCTTACCGTTTAACTCTAGATGCGAAATCTGAGTAGAAAGCGAAAACTGACTAGAAGAGTAGCATTCTGTCCTTATCATGCATCTAGAAATGCCAAATCAAAGTAAAACAACCAGCAAAAGAGGCAACAAAAAGATCAAGTAGTACCTGTTCTTGTGAGCATTAGAAAAGAGGATAAGGGGGGGATGACAGAGAGTAGAGGGGAGACTCGCGGCGGCGCTCGCGCCAGCCGGCGGTTCGGGGAGAGAGAGAGAGAGCCAGGGAGGGCCGGCCATGGCGTCGGCCATGGCAGAGGCGGGCGGCGTCGTCGCCAGGGGGAGCGCACGGGATAGTGGCGGCGGCGGTGAGGGATCGAGCCGAGAGGAGTGGAGAGAGGGGGAAATCGCAGGGGAGAGTGGCGGCGGGGAAGTGAGAGATCGAGCTGGGGAGCTCAGTCCCAGAGACTAGGGCGAAGAAACCGAAGGGGGCAGGGAGCAGAGAGGCCTTCGGCCAGGAGAAAAGAAAAGGAGAACAGAGAGAAAAGAAAGAGAAAGGAAAGAAAAGAAAAGAAAAGAAAAGAAAAGAAGAGAAAAAGAAAAGAAGAGAAAAGAAAAGAAAAGAAGAGAAGAAAAGAAAAGAAAATAGGAAAAATGCATAACCTAATTCTCTCGTGCATCTACGTAGGCTAAAATGCCGTATCTGAATCGTAGGAAAAATGGTATTTTAATTTCTAAAAGCCCGAGTAATAACTAAAATCTGTAATTGGTTAAATCTGGTATAATTGAATTACTGTATTACTTGCTTGCTAAAGTATTAATACCATGGGTAAATTAATGGGTTAGATTAGAAAAGGAAGTTGGGCAGTATTATGGAATTAATACCTTGGTAATCTGTCAGGACCCGACCAGAATCAATCCGACCCTCATCTCCCATATTCGTGCGAGGACGCATCGATCAAGATTACCTGTGCAAGCATCCTTTGGGAAATCTTTCCTTAAAATGTTTTTAATGAATTTCCATATCATTACAATACCATCCATGCATTACTAAACTTATATATTTAAATTGGAATTATAAACTTGGAATTGGAGGATGAAAATGGTTGTGGATCTGGTGTGGAGAACGGAAGGTTGGGAATGAACTGGTTCTTATGGAAAAATGTGTTGGTCAGGACAGCTGATGGAGCAGCTGGCCTGTGTTTATTTTAATTACTGTGTTGAGTTAATATGGTGGGTAGAGGATGCCGATGAGAAGGTGACATTGGCCGGGGGGTCCTCTACATAAGTAGTATATAAGTTTAACCAACTAATACTTGAAAAATGAGCCGTATCTCAGTGTCAACCATAGAGTGTGCAAACAGCCAGAAAAGGTTGTCCTAAGAGAGTATTGTGATCTTTGCAACGGTGGTTAGGTAGTTACTAGGGCACCAAATCAGATTCTGGGAAGATCAGGAGAAGGCAGTGCGAGATGGGACTAAGTGGCGACTTAGTTGCCCATGATGGCGCTATATTTGAAGCCAGGGAAGTACTGCCACATATGTTGGGGTACAACTGTTAGCTGCGAGTGTAGTGGGATGGCCTTGAGAGGATCCCCCACTCGAGTAACAGGGTGAAGATCACAATTACTGGATTAGTGATAAACGTTCTGGAGCCTCTCCTTGGAGGTCTCTATGGGTAAAGTGGTACAAACCTGCGCAGGGTCTAAAATCATGAATTCATGCCTGTCTCCTGGATTGGAGGCTACGGAAGCTAAGTCTGTCTCATAACAAGTGTTAGTAGTTCTTTTAATTAAAATTGCCAACTCCTAAAGAAAACCAAAAATCTATTTCTAATTAAAAATCAGATTTCGGGAGGAGGTAAGTTGGATTTGGAAAAGAAAGGAAAAACTCATATATTGCATTCTATTATTCCTTGCTGAGTACTCTGTACTCACTCTTGCTTATATATCCCTTGATTAGAAGGTGAACTGTATGGATCGGCCACCGAGGCCTGGAGGCGAGGTGATCCGCAGACCAGGACTTCTGCGTGACGACGACTACCCTAGTGTCTACGACTACTACCAGGAGTAGTAGAGTCACTAGGAGGCCGTCGTCTGATAGATGGCGGTTCGCAGGGTACTCTGGAGTTGTAATATAATTTTGGTGGTGTATGAAGTCTATGTAAATTATGAACTCATAGCCCGGTGTGGCATCTGGATTGTAATATATGTTATGTTCATCCAGTCTCTAATTATTGTTCTGCTGCAACATTCTGAACACAGCGTAGTAGTCGACAAAACAACGGTACTCCCGCTATTTTGTTGGCCACTATGCTGAGACTCCGCCTAATTAGCTTAGGGTGATGACACATTGGTTGTTAATTACCCTTTGTTAATCATGCGGGTCGCCACATGTCACCTGTCAACGCTTTTATAGTAAGAAAAAAATTATTTTTATAATTTTATTCGTATGGAGCCAGATTCAAAAAGAAAAAAAAATACAACGAGGCCATTTAGGAGCTGGCCTCCAAATTCTATGGCCTTTGAGTCAACTTGATCGTATTGATAGCGTTTCCTACAGGCTGCAGCAAGTAGCAGGTAGTTAGCACACAACCTTTTTTTTTCAAAAAGAAGAAAAATTCTACTCTGGTACTACACAGCTTCAGGATTGCTGTAAGACTAGTCATAAAACATTAGGAACAGGACAATCGGGTTGAACTAGTATAAAGGGACTGTGAGTGGTGACAATTGACAAAGTGAAGGTCTCACAGCTAATCCCCAGCTCAGCTGTGCTGCCTCATTGATGACCTGCGCATCTCTACTCTGATCTGGGCATTGAAATCTTGGTCAGCCTCATCCCCTTGTCAGTCTGAAGTGCAGGCCTATTTGAGTCAACCATTTGATTGCATCAAGGAAGTATCAAAGGCTTTATCCAGTCCCTCCCCGTGTCATGCCAAGTATCCACCACCAGCTACATAGTCTACATCTTCTTCTAGAGATTCTAGAGAGAGAGAGAGAGAGAGAGAGGCTTTAGTAAATTATAACTAGTCGTTGCACCCTGAATGTTAGAATTCGATTCAGTCATCAGCTGAGCAACACTAGCAAACTCTGCTCATCTGAAACAATTGGATTGCATTGCAGTTGCAGAGATCAAACTCTCTTAATCAAGGACAGCGGTATATATATGATCAGAGACAATTGCAAGAAGCAAATACTGGCAAATTCTACAATCCTTGACTCTTTTCACCGCATACATTCTCGTCTGTTGTTGAGCATGCATCAACATTCAACAATACAACACACTAATCCAGCAAGTTAGTTTTTACAGCGACATCTACACAAGATCGCAGGCACAAAGGCAGCAGCAGCAGTAGAAATTACAAATCAAAGAATGGTACAGTACAGTAAAGAAAGAAATAATTTTTAACCCAAAAAAACAGGCTCCTAATTAACCACCAACGGGCACCATCCCTGGATTCACCACCCCCTCCCCGAACGGAAAGCTGTTCAGAAATCAGAACGAATGGTGGTGTGGCGGCGGCACGCCGGACGCGGACGCCGCGGCATTGGCGCTGGCGCTGCGCTCGCTTTGCTCCATGCAGCGCAAGACCTCGGCGCGGCTGGCCACGACGCGGTGGAACACGGCGCGCACCTGCCGCTCGAGCGGGGCGAGGCCCTCCTCCAGAGCCCGGCACGCGGCCGCCAGCGCCTCGGCGCGCTCCACGACCTCCCCCGCGCGCTCCTCGTTGACGCCCACCTCCGCCGTCGCCGCCTCTTCCTCCTCGGCGATCTCATCGAGGAGACTGTTCAGCTCCTGCGCTGCGCGCTCCACGGCCTGCATCTCGGCGAGGAGCCCCGTGGTCGCCGCCGACCCGGACGATGACCCCTTCTTCTCCCTCCGCCTCCACTCCTCCGCGATCCGCTCCTGGAGAGCCGACATCGGCGTCGCCCACCGCGCTTGCTTCGGCGGCGCGACCGGGGGATTGGTAGCCGCGGACGACCGGTCCTGGCACGGCACCGCGGCGACAAACGCCCACATGGCGAACACAAGAACCGAGCTCATGGTGTACAGAGCCAGCCCGAGTCCGCACCCGGCGCCAGCGGATGCCGCCGCAGGTGCCTGCAGCGGCGGCGCGAGGTGCGCCGCCATGGCGTGAACGTGGCGCCCCGCGGACCAGTTCTTGGACACGCTGAAGGACAGCGCGCGCGCGGTGCGGGAGGAAGGGGACGGCGTGGCAACCTTGGCGGAGTCCGGGAATAGCCTAGAGATGGCCCGGCGCGCGCGGGCGAAGTGGGAGCGATGCAGGGGCCGGCCGAGGAGGCAGGAGGCGGCGGTGAGCGCCGCGCGGTGCGAACCCCGGAGCGAGGCGAGCGTGAGGGAGACCCCGTTGAGGACGTCAAGGGTCTTGACGGCGCGGTCGAGGAGGTCGACGGCGAGGCGGTCTGCCGGCGTCCTGGACAGCGCGGCGGCGACGGGGGCGATGGCGAGAACGTCGTGGAAGGCGGCGTCCGAGGAGAGGACGGCGTCGAGGAGCTTGGAGAGGAAGGCGAGGGAGAGGAGGGGGGCCTGCGGCTGGGCGGAGGCGGAGAGGGCGATGAGGCGATCGGCAACGTGGACCTGGAGAGCGTCGAGCACCAGGAGCTCGTCGTCCTGCGCGGGATCGAAGGAGGCGACGGCGGTGCCGCTGCGGCGGAAGCTGAGTAGGCCCAGGAAGCCCATCCCGGAGGGCGGCGGCGGCGGATCGGCGGCGGCCATCCTCGGTACGCCAGTCGCGGGCTCGGGCTGGGCTTGGGCTTGTTTTCCTGGAGTCGCGGGAGAGGAGAGGAGTGGAGGGGAGGGAATGGTGGGGAACCGCGGTGGTGCGCGTTGATATATACGAGAGGGACGGAGAAGAAGGGGGAGCTCCAGATACGTTGTGTGATGAGAGCTATCACAATGGAACGTGGGGTCAGAGATTATGTGGGGCCAGGTGTCAGAGAATAAAAAAGCGACGTCCGACGTGTTGGTGCGTGGAAGGATTGGGAGGTAGGGAATGGTGGACTCGTTCTTCGGAGAGGGTGGAAGCTGACTTGGTTGGCTGCCACTAATAAATGGACTCGGTGTTCATTTTCTTTTTCTTCTGCTTTGCTTGTTTTAGTTCTTATCTGGGTTCAGAAATCGACAAAAATCAATTGAAAATGTATCAAATTGGTTTAAGATTTAAAATCAATCAGCAAACTGATCCAATTAAAATTTAAATTTAGAAAAATTAGAAAAATTTATCAACAAGTGTTAAATTTTTTTGAATTTTTTTGTATCAGGTCCTAAGGCAATGCTAAAAATGTGTAAAAATTTTAGATAATTATCAGATATGTGTATTTTTTAAAATTCTAACGGTGCAACTATCTTTATATATGCTCTAATATTTATAATTTTCTAGGGGCACTAAATGATGTCTAATTTTTGTGTGAGGTTCTAAGGCAATGATAATGATGCTGTAAAATTTCTAGAACATGATCAAACATGTATATTTTTAAAATTTTTGACAGTGCTACTATCTTTGTATATGTTCTTCTATTTTTTATTTTCTAAGGGCACTAAATGAAGTCTAATATTTCTTAAAATTTTACTATATTATCCTTGGGCACTCTTTATGATACCAATAAAATTTTAAAATATGATCAAGCTTACAAATTTTTATAAAAATCTGGCGATGTCTCTGTTCCTGTTTATTAATTGTTGTTTTGATTTCCCAGAAACACTAAATGAATCAAAAATTGTTTAAATTTCATTATGGGTTTTGTAGATTAATTTTGCTTTATTACGATTTTCTAAAAAAAAATCCAATTTTTTCCCAATTTTCCTTGATTTTTTTCTAATTTTCCTTGGGTGTGCCAAAAATTGAATAAAACCGGTTGAAAAACGAATTAAACTGGTTAAAAATTGGTGAGGAATGTGATGTTGCTTAGTTTGCCGATTTTAAGAGAAAATTGGTGAAAATCGCACGAGAATCAGCAAAATCGGTTGATTTGCAAAAAAATTTATTTTTTTGATCGCCGAGTTCAAAAAGTTTGACTTTGAAACCGTTTGGTTTCTACCGATTTTTGAGCAATTTTAATGATTTTTGATGTCAAACACCTTGCGAATTTCCATGTCGATTCGGTATTGTAAACCCTGGTTCTTATCGTCAAGGAATCAATAAGTCACCAAAGAATACATGTGACGCCCCCGCTTTGTCCATTCGGCCAGACACAACGGAGACCATCATAGAATAGAGTGCACCAGGATCAGCTAAGGATAACAACACATGCACAAGTAGAAAATTTCGCAGTATAGTACACGGTGATTCATTCTTAAAGTACATATAGTACTGTCTCAGGTCTGGCTATGGTGATTTCTGCACCATCCACATATTTATTAAAATAATATTTTAAGGCCTCCTTCCTAAGAGTTTTTCATTCCGTCGGGTCTTGGTCGTCTGCTCCCTCATATTCATAACCCTCCACAGCAACATCAACATCATCATAAATGTCTGTTGCATCATGATTATCAACCTCTACTTCACCCGAGTTTGTGGACACAACAAGTTTTGTAAGCCAACAATGAAAGCAAGACTGAGTACTCCATTACTTGACAAGCCGTGAAAACATAATGCATGAATTTTTTATACATATTTATGCTCTCCCGGCCACCAAGCTGTATTTCCAAACTAGTTCTTTAGCCAAAGTATCCATCACTTTTACCCATTTGTTGGTAAATATCAAATTTTAACTTATAAATCTACTGACAACAGAGCGACGTGGGATATTACAACCTGTGTTGGAGGAAAACCCACACGATGCACTTCTAAATCCGGAAGCTAGGAGTGATATCACATTTTAACTCTGGTCAAAGGTGTACTGCTTTGCCCATAGCTTCATTTAGCTTATAATGTCTGACTAATACGCTATCTTTAGCGCATGACTAAGCTAAATAAATAGAACTTTTGGCCAACTGTACTCTGACCTTTGCCTAGTAACACATTGCCTCACCAAAGGCATGTGGGTCGAGACAACTCCCTTGACGTCTCGCCCTAGGGTGATTGTTCACCGCTAGCAGTAGTCACCTTCTCACCCATGGCAAAGTCAGCTACTTGTTGGTTACTTAGTTCAGCCCGTTCCATTCCAGGTCTATGGTCAGTACAGTTTGTGCCATTTTGAAGCACCAGTTTTGTTATGTCCTTAAGTGATACTCTATGTAGAGGAGTCATGCATTTCACAACAACCCTACCTGGTTGTTCATACACTGAACTCCTCTACCCACCATATATCTCCACAACCCTACCGGGGTTATGGTTTTACTGCTGGACCTCTTTGGTCTAGCCTCTTCAAATCATTCACTAGATCTATCTGATCCACTTGACATATTCTAATTTTCTTTACAAATAAATCTTTTGATGTGTATGCAAAATTTCAAAACAAACCAAGCCCATAAAATCAGTTCATAAGACATGGACAAAGGGTGACTTGCCTACGGATGCTTCCATTAATTGATCTGCAGCAGGAACGAACCATAACTCCTCTAGGTTGATTCCGAAACAATCTCCATTTGACAAAGTGGAGACTTTTAAAATTCTTAAAATTTTATCAGCCATGAGAGAAATTCTAATTTTTATTTAAGTGTGGTGACTATTGTTTGCCTTAAGGTCTTATGTGAAATTTTTAGTTGTTTAATGCTGAAGTTGATGATTTAAACATATATTTTAATGATTAGGGTTTGAATTAATTTAGAGAACAGAAAAGAGAAAAATAGTAGGAAAAGAAAGAACAGGTTTAAATATGTTTTTTTACTGTTGTTAGCCTAATTTATATTATTACTTATTATATATTGCTACATATTATTTATTTATTTATTTTATCAATTATTAATATTATTACTACTATTTTGTGTGTGTGTATACATATATTTTTCTCACCCTAGACCATCTCCCGACCCAAGCCAGCCCATCCGACTCCCATTTTACCCTAACCTAACCCTAGCCTCACTAAACCCTACCCGGCCGCAACTCTTCCCTCTCACCTCCCCTCTCCAAGTCAGTGCCGCCTCCCTCACCTCCCTCCCTCTCTCTCTCACTCTCTCTCTTTCTCTCTCTCTCTCTCTCTCTCTCTCTCGCTGTCACCTCCTTCATTGCTCCCCTCCGGCGTTGGCACTCCCTCCTCTGGCTCCCCCCTCTTCCTAGCTTCTTCTCCCAATGCCACCTTTTTTGGAGCCGCTCTCAACTCTCTCTCCACCGCCCCACTTGCCCGCACAAGCACCGCCCTTCTCCCCCCTCAGGTGTTCTCCTCCTCCGCCCGAGGCTCACCCCTCTGCGCCACCACTTGGATCTACCAGATTCGGCAGTGGCCATCACCACCGGGCTCCTCCCTTCGCGCCGCCACCCTCTCCCTTACCTGATGTCGCCCTCGACCGAGCGCCGCCTCTCGTCTCCCCCACGTCACCTCCAGTCCCAGGCACCGTCTAGATCCGGTGGTCCCCGCCTCGGCTCAGTGCTCCTATGCAAGTTGAACTCCCTTTTCTCTTCTTCCTATTCTACATCCCTCTCTTTCTCATCTTCTTCACCGATCCCTTTCTCTGTTTGCCCCATGTCTGCAGTGGAGGCCTGAACCGACGAAGCCCCAAGCACGAGGGCATGGCAGCCGCCTGCGCTGGCCACCACCCTTGGCCATGGCTACACCTGAAAGCTAAGTGCCTCATTATACCCCTTTATTTCTTCATATTATTAGGATTGCTGTCTGTGATTGCATATATTCAATGGTATCTTGGTTAATTTGTAATATCTCAAAGTAGCTTAGTGTTTATAATGATGCTTGTGCTGTGGAAGTGTGAATAATGACTTACTTGGCTCAAATATGAGCTTCTGTGATACGAGGTCATAGTTTGCTGGTTGGAATGCTAATATGGAATTCATGTGTGTTTGTTGCCTTTTGGAAAATTTCTTAGGATATGACATAGCAATTCTATGTTTTAGTTCCAAGGTATTAATATGCTGCTTAGTTCATATTTGTTGACTGATAATTATTCCTATCTGTGAACTGTGATGAGTGTGTGCTTGATTATGTATTTTGTTGTGTTATACTTGCCCCATGGGTTTACACATATATGGATCAATTATGGTTTCTTGCTTAATAGGCTAGGCTACTTATGATTTAAGGTTTAGCTAATCAGTGGGAATGCTTGCATATTTGTTCTGTACTTCTTATGTGGGTAAGGGTATAAGATCCAAAAAAAGTGGCCCTTAGTGCATTGTGATCATAAAAAATGTGGCAAGTCTATGCTCAGGACAGAGGATATGATTAACCTTGTATTATTAATTATGAGAATTCATATATGAGAGATTATATTCACAACAAAAAATAAAGTAAGGCCATTGATGACAAGATCATGAAATCTGGGAATGGAATATTGCTGCTGTTACTCTTGATGCCCTTCTGATTAGATATTACGTTTAAGTTGCGGCATCAACTTAATTAGTATGATCAAAATGTATTTCCATTATGCTTTTAACTTCTGCATGTTTTGAGTGGAGAAAAGAAAATAGAAATGAGCTTCTAATAATGACACCTTATAGCTGTAGGGACAACTTGAATGAAAGTGATGGGGGAGGAAGATGTGAGACATGTGGTTGTAGACTGCTTCTTCCTCCTTGGACCTACCTCTTCTCCTTTCAGTAGAGAAGGACAAGGGAGGACAGCTACTAGTGGACAGTTCTAGGTGAGGTAGTAAAAGCTCCTATGTACTATCTAATCTGCTTTTATACTACCAGTTTTACCTCTATGAGTTGGCTGAAACCAGGCGGGCTGCAGGAGAAAACCAGGGTCTGGAGTGCTAGGTGGAGAGCATGCAGTTCTTTGTCCCCTCCACCTGGCCACTCAGAACGAGCAAAGAGAAAAGACGGCGACTAGTTGAATGGGCAGAGTTGGTTGGTTGAGTGAGCATGTCGGTTTGGAGGGCAGAATGCACAGCAATGCTTTCCTCTTGTAATTTTTTAGTGAAAACTTGTACATATCTGTATGTGATTTGAGAGTAACATGTGAATTTGGTGTAAGTGACAGTAGGATTGAGATCTTGTCCTTTTGTGAGTTTCTAATGACTAACTAAATTTTCACTATATTAGCCCCCTTCATTTTTTTTGCGAAAATAGCCTCTGCACACTACTTTTTTAAGGATTAGCCCATGTCACGCGTGGGAGGGGGGGCAGGCCTTGTCGCGCTTGGGAGGAGAAGCAAGGGGGCTGCCGCTACCTTGGGGAGAGGTAGGCTTTTTATTTTTTTATTTTCATCCATTTTTTGTTTTGTTGATTTTTTTAAAAATAAGTAGAGTGAAAAATATGCCGCGAAAATTTTTTTGGTACTAAGTTGAATATTATTTTTATTATCAAATTTTGTTTTTCACAACCAATGGAACAGCGTAGCGAGGAAAGTTTTTTTAATTTATTTATTTTATTTGCTTAACTAGTGCACCAATTAATCAATCATGGTTAAGAAAACAAAAGATCATATCTGATTAGTACATAAGTTAATAAAGAAAAAAACCACATTCGTAGAAATGACGTTTAATGTTGATATAAACGGAATGAAGGCAGGGAGTGCATGGTCTTTTCACATTTTCTATGTCATGTTACATCTATGATGTCATGCTATGTACACTATTATTTCTATGTCATGCTATGTACCCTTATATATTTATGCATATTTTCTGTTATTGTTTTCTACATTATGCTATGCCATTTTTACGAGCCATGTACTCCCTACATTCATTTCTTTTATATCAACATTAAACGTCATTTCTACATATGTGGTGTTTTTCTTTACTAACTTATGTACTACTCGGATATGATCTTTTGTTTTCTTAACCACGGTTGATTAATTGGTACACTGCTCAAGCAAATAAAATAAATAAATTAAAGAACTTTCCTCACTACGTTGTTCCATTGGTTGTGAAAATAAATTGATTATAAAAATAATATTTAACTTAGTACAAAAAATTTTGCAGCATATTTTCTACTCTACTTATTTTTTAAAAAAAATCAACAAAACAAAAAACAAAAAATGGATGAAAATCAAAATCAAAATAAAAAAGCCTCCCACTCCCCCAGGTGGGGAAGCCCCTGCCTCTCCTCCCAGGCGCGACAGGGGCTATTTAACGCGTCAGGGGCTATTTCTAAAAAAAGTAATGTCCAGAGACTATTTTCACAAAAAAAAAAAAAATTGAAGGGGGCTAGTACAGTAAAAATTTCTATGTTGTTAGGGCTATAATTCCTCTGAGGATTGGTTAATAGTCATTTGTATGAGGCTTAAACTTTTAACTTTAAGATGTAAAGTTGATGTGTGAATGGTAATTGAGCCTACCCAATTTCCTTGATGCTTTGAATTAGTTGAATTAAAATTGTGTGATTGTGTTACTCATGGGAGTGCTGGTGTATTTTAATTGTGCTGGAACTTCATGTAAATGCGTTTATTTTCCTGAATGTGACTTCAAGAAAGAAAATCATTGCATAAAGTTTTGTGTTAAGGAGAGTTCAATTAGGATGGTAAGTGTAGCTTAAAGATTGGGTCTTGGGGTGAGTTTTCACAATACATCCAATATCAATCACCCAATATTGAGAATACCCGAAAAACAATCACAAAGATGAACACCGGATATAAGGGATCTCAACTCTTTTCTCTTTATTGATTGTAAATTCAATATCTTGTACAATGTGGTGCTATATTTATAGCCAAAACCCTGCAGGGGTAGTTTCAAAATTCGCCCACCAAACCCTAGAGTTTGGTTATATCTCAATACCCCTTCTTGAGCGAATACCACATCATGCATATGCATCATCAAAAACTCCTCCCAAAAACTAGGGGAAAAAGGATGAAGAAAAGAGTACATTGTATCCACATATTGTGTTACACTTATTGATGCATTAAAAACCTTCATGTGAGAAAACTTCATGAAAACTCACTAAAGGAAAAAGAGTGCAACTTGTAATCTTCTGAATTACAGTTGTATCTTCAGGACCATACTAAGAGTTATTGTTCAGGGATTTACTCCTCCTAAACTATGCATCTGTCTAAGTCGTCTCATTCCAATGCCACAAACATATCTTTAGAAACTAGATGTTGGTAAAGATTTATTGAATAAATTAGCTAGATTTTCATATGACTTAGTTTGCAAGATCTTTACCTCATCATTCTTCTGGAGTTCATAAGGATAGAAAAGTTTGGGAGCAATATGCTTCATGATATTGCTATTTACGTAACCTATTTGTATTTGTACAACACAGGCAGCATTATCTTCATAGATATTTGTGAGGGCATCGATGGTGTTAATACCACATGACTTCTACATATGGCTAATCACACGTCTTAGCCAAACACATTCACGTGAGGCTTCATATAGTGTTATAATCTCTAGGTGGTTGGTAGATATATCTACCAAGGTATGATTAAAAGACCACCAAGAAATAGTTGTATCACCGCATAGAAATACAAATCCAGTATGAGATTTGGCACTATAAGGATCAGATAGATACCCAACATCTGTATATCCCTCCATGGTTGAGTCTTGATCCTTTCGGTAAAAAAAAGGCAAGATCTTGTATACCTTGGAGCTATCTGAGTAAAGTCTTGACACCAGCCTAATGCATTCTAGTTGGAGTTGCACTATGTCTAACTAATAAATTTACTACAAATGCAATATCAGGCAGCTACAATTCTCAAGATTCGTAATTTCCCCTATGGTGCCTAAGTATGGAACTTCATGTCCTCGACTTTCTCATTTTTCATTCTCGGACCAAATGAGTCTTTATCCACATCAAGGGATCTTACTACCATGGAGGTATTTAAAGGGTGAGATCTATTCATATCGAATTTTTTCAATACCTTCTTGGTATAGGTAGACTAGTGCACAAAAAATTATTTCAGGGAAATGATCTAGCTGTAGGCCTAAGAAAATTTTGGTTTTACCAAAAATTTTCATTTCAAACTCTATCATGAGGTAAGAACTTGCTTACTTATATCTTCTGTAGATCCGATGATATTCGAATCATTGATGTAAAATCAGATGATACAAAACTCATTCTGGGATTTTTTTATGAACACACATGGACAATCATTATTATTAGAGTAACCCTTCTTCAGAAAGAACCCATTAAGTTGGTTGTACCATATTCTTCTCGACTGTTTTAATCCGTACAACAACCTGTGCAGTTTACGCTATACAGGTTGTGATTGGTTTTATTGAGATCTGGAATTTTGACTCCTTCAAGGACTCTCATATAAATATCCATATTTAGTGACTCATCAACTGCATTCTCAAGTCCATATTAGCTACCATTGAAATCAAATATCGAAATGTTATTCCACTTATTACAGGAGAGTAAGTTTCATCGCAAACGATGCTAGGTCTTCGTGTGAACCCTTGTAATACAAGTATCATTTGTATCTCGCTAGCTAGTTGTTTTAATTTCTCTTTCGGATGAAAACCCATTTGGATCCTACAAGGAACACTTTAAGAGGTGTTCGGTCAACGAGACCAAATACTTTCCTTTTGTTAAGCGAGTATAATTCTGCCTCAATATCTTCTTTCCATTTAATACAATCTAAGCGCTTCTAGTACTCTGGCATGGACTTGGGTTTTGGATCATATCAATAGTTTTAGCAATTTGTAGGCAAAATATATGTCAACAATTATAGTCTTTCTTTTATACAACTTTGTTGAATCCACATTTGTTGATAATGCTTCATTAATTTCTTCTAGATCCTTGTTAATTTCCATGACAATGGAACCTGCGTGTTCCGATCTCTGAGCATTAGATTGTGCACTCAAATATCTGCTAGGGTTACTATACTCAGGATGGCTAGCTTTAAGGATTTTCTCAACATCAGGTTGAGCTTCTTCCACTATCTTGGGGAGTATTTTGACTTATTCGGTTCTTCGTTTCTACAGATGTCCTCACGGAATTGAATCCCATGCCCCGGAGATCTCCCCTCTTATTATCATGTGGTGCAAGAGTGGATTTAATATCCTTATGTGGTATTTCCACTCTTTCATATGCGTTTATTGTAGGTATATGAGATTTTATCACTCTCTTATAATCTGTGAAGGCATCTAATAGATTATTATCTGTTTGTTACAGATTTATTATCATTCGAACTTTATGTTCAGATTATTAGCATTCCATCATTCTTACGCTCCTCTGAGTGCCAACATAGCAGTTTTGCATCCCTTGGGTTGGCAAATAAATGCATTAAACAGGAAATTTCTGTGACACCACGGAGTGTCGTAATCTTATAAAATGTGAATGTTAAGGTCAAACATTATAAAATATGAAATCGGAGGTTAAAACTATACGCTGTGAGGTTTATTCGCATTTCTGGGCTGTTTTCGGGAGTTTGGGCCTCTCCGGGGGAGTTCGGGCCCAAGGGGGATGTGTCGTGGACCTTGGTAGGAGGATTTTTGGGCCCATGAGGGAGGGGGAGGCAGGATAACCTGCCTTGGGGGCGTCCTCCCCCTGCCCACATGCGTCCCACAACCCTAGCCGCCACTCCACCTCCTCCTCCCACCACCCAAGCCGCCACCCCCCACTTTGGGCGCCTCCTCTCCCCCTTGCGCCATCCCCTCCCCTCTCCACCACCCCTTGCTGCTCTAGGGAAGCCTCTCCACCTCACCACCCCGAAGATCAGTCCATTGGAGCGCTCCGCAACGAGGAGATCCGATGGATTTGGAGCGAGGGAAAGAGATCGCGCTAACTGGGAGGAGATCCGTTGGTTCTTCGTTCGTCGGGCGAAGGTATGGTCATGGGAATCCTTGGGGTTGGTCTAGGTATTGTTATAAGGGTTGATATCATGTTTTTAGATCAATTGGTGGTGCTGTAATTGGGTAGATTAGATGGAATCTAGAGTTTGCCACGTTCTCTGTTTCGGGCAGCATGAGTAGTCGACCTAGGGTTTGGGTTTTTGCCAATTTAGATTTGGAATTCGGTCGGCCGCCTGTTGAGAAAGTTGTAGGTAATTTCAATACCTTTCAGTGGACATAAAGAACGTCCAATTCCGCCCATCCGTTTGAAAGTTATGCTCGTTTTACCAAGCGTGTTAAAAACTGTGACGTGATTGGAACAGATCACGGTATTCTGTAGATTAAATGACTTTAGAGTCCGAATAAGTTTTTCCATATACTTAGAAAAAGTTAGGAAATTTCCTAAGATACGCGAGGATGTACTCATTTAATCGATTTAGAGTCTTAGAACCCGAGTTATGCTCATTGCAAGTCTGCTGTCCCGATGGGACAGAACCTCTGTTTTTGGGTTGTGCGAGTAGATTGCGACGTCGGGGTAGAAGAGTGTTTGCGTATTGTTTTGTGGGCATGATTTTGAGTGTATGGTGCCTATGTGCAGGTGGTGTGACCCCGGGAGTGCCCTCTACTTCTCGCCAATCTGTCGCCCGTGGTTGAGGCAAGTGTATTGGAATGGGTAGCGGGTTGTAGATTGCTAGTTTTGTTGAGATTGAAATTGAATATATGATATGTTCACATGCCATGCTTTAATGTTTTCCATTGATATGATGAATATGTTTTCTTATGTTATGATTCCATGTGTTAAAGTACAAGTTATCTATGATGTTGGCATGTTTGCATACATGGCATGATACATGGCCGGGTCGGTGAGAAAGTCATAACTAGTCCGGTAAGGTTGGTGAGAAAGTTATGACTAGTCCGAGGCGCCATTGAGTAAGTCCTACATCGTGATTCCATCCACCGCAGTGAATGGAAGCGAGGAGTAGGCACCCTCCATCTTCGGGATGGAAGGGGGGAGAGGGTGCACACCGACGGGTGTGTACTCAACCATACCGGTATGAGTTTCCAGGAGATATGTGCATCGCATCGCATTGCATACATGATGGTGATGATAATGATATGTGAACATGAATAAGATGATAGACATGATGTGAGTTGTTGTAGCCATGTAATTGTTCTTTTGTACCATTGCAATATACTTGCTGAGTGTTGAACTCACGCTTGTGCTTTCTTGTTGTTTTAGGTACCATGAGACCGGCATGCAGGAAAGGGAAATAGTCACACTTCTATACGTAGCTTCACTTATTTGTTCCCACAGTCGTTCAATTGGAGTCTTGATAATAAATTAAGTATGATGCTTATTGATTTATGGTTTAGTTTTGCGATATGAGAATCTTATTGTTCGTTTGGCTCATGGAGACATTGAATGCTTGGAATTAGACTTATATTGTTGTCATGACATTAATTATTGCTATTTTAGATGCCTCTTATATTGCCATATATTGCTAAGCTGTTGTTGTTCCTTCAATTCTTGTTAAAACAAAGGAGATGCTGCCGAAATTTCGGTTTTTAGCATTCATGCCTTTGTTGTAATTTACTTGTATTTGTGGTATTTAGAGGTTGCTTAGTCTATGTTTGGTAGCATTCGGGCATATTAAATGCCGGGGTGTTACAATTTCATGCAATGCCACACCACCTTAGAAAGATATCATTTTTTCACCTCGATGCCCTTGTCGTTGTCATCTGATTGATTCTTACGCTTGTTCCGGGATGTGTTGCACACCGGACATACATGCAAGCTTGTGTACCCTTTATAGTAAAGGACACAGTTGTTCGGACATGTATGTATTCTTTCTATCTATTCCCAAGGGACAAAGAACTTTCTTGGCTTTATACTTGGTTGGCGGCACTTGTTTCCCTCTAGAAGTATGTTCGCTAATAAAGCTAACAGTGCCGTGAAACTCTTGTCGGACCAACCATTGCTTCCCTTCAATTTCAACAATTCAAGCATGCATAACAACCTTGTGTATTTCGACTTGCAACCCGGGAACAAAGGTTTCTTTGAGTCATCCATCAAGCCCCGAAATTTACCATACTCTCTGTCATTATTGTTTCCTTCTGCATCATGCAATATATGATCCAGATTGTCATCCTGCAACCTATCCTCATGGGGAGCACAATCGATATCATCTGGCATATCGTTGACTTCATCGATAATGTTAGTACTGCTTGGTTCCTATATAATCTACTCTTCACTGTGACTGGTCCAACATGTAAACCCCATTTTGAAACCCTATAGAATCAAGGGTGCTTCGATCTAGGCTAAGTTATCCTTAGATTGTCGTAGTCAATGCATATTCTCCTATGTAACTCTTCTAAAAGTAGAGACACCATTAATGTACTCGGCACTCGCACGATTCGCAACGTACATCCAGCCTCAGTCCATCTACGTACACTACGTATATAACAATAAGTGTTAAATAATGAAGTACACCAGAAGTGCACGCACATACACAAATTCTTAAATTGGAGCACAAATTAACTAGCAAGCTAAACCAAGTATATATCTTCAATTTTCTCTTTGCTAAACTAGCTACCTCTTATATCACAAACAACAAATGGATCTAGCTAAAAGCTACATCTAAAACCACTTATGCACTGGTTCATGAGACGATGGAAGGGGAAAATAAATCAAAGGTAAGTAATCGAAGAGGTGTTCAGCTATACGTTTAGGATGAACACCCAAGGAGCGAGCTAGCTAGCTTCAGTGCTCTAAGACTCTAATTGCATATATATCTTCAAATATTCAGATCTCTCTTTATCATGCTAGCTAGCTAACTTCTTACATAAAAAAGAACAAAATGGATCTTCGATTCTCTCTTTGCCTAGCTAGCTAGCTACATCTTTAGTATAATACCATTAGAACCAATTACTACTTTAGAACACAAAGAACAAATAGATCTACAACAAGCTAGATCTAAACCAATATCTTCAAATATTATATCTTTATACCAAGCTAGATCTAAACCAATATCTTCAAATATCTCTCTTTATACCAAGCTAGATCTTCAATATAATGCAATTAGAACCAATTACGAACCTTAGATCATCAAGAACAAAAGTATCTACAATCACTCTTCGAAATCCACAGTCTCCTTGCACGTGATCGCCTCATAATTGAACCAACATCAAAATAGCTCAGAAAAACCTAAGTGGGTCAGGGACCTCGCAGCTCTCTGTAATTATTTCTAGGAATTGCTATCACAGACGATTCTCTCCAGAAACCATCTGTGATAATACCTCACAGACCATTCTAGCCAAAAACCGTTAGTGAGATATCACTGATGATTTTTGGCTCGAAGGGTCAATGATAGGTGTCCTCATCACAAGCGATTCTAGTCAAAAAAAAACTTCATTAATGGCTATGGTACTCATCACTGACGGCTTTTTGCTAGAAGGGTTAGTGATGAGGAACACATCGCACACGGTTCTAACCAAAAGCCGTTAGTGATGAGTATCATAGTCATCACTGACAGTTTTTTACTAGAGCCGTATGTGATGTGGTCCTCATCACGAACCCTTCTAGCCAAAAAAAAAACCATCAGTGGTGAGTATCATACTCATCTCTGACAGTTTTTGGCTAGAAAAGTCAGTGATGAGGGGTCTAATATAAGCCTTTCTGTAGTAGTGTGTCTCTCTATATTTATATCCAAAGCCATACAATAATCATTGAATGCACCGGTATTTTCCATTTGAATAGACTTAATCCTTTCATCTAGAAAGAAGGTTCTTAATTTAATAATTTGGACGATTAATTTAGCAAAAGTATGGTTCCGAGTAGATAAGAGGCATACATAGGACTATCTAGTAGAAGTATCTATCAATACCATAAAGTATCTAAATTGGGCCGACAGGGACTAGATTGGTCCACAAATATTATCTTGAATTCTCTCCAGGAAATTTGGTGATTCTACCATAACTTTCATATAAGATGGTCTAAATATGAGCTTTTCTTTTGCACAAGCATGGCATAAGAAGTTTTTAAGTCTATGAAAGTCTGTAGTTTTTATGTTACGGCCAATAGAAATATTGATGGTTTTCCCATCATATGCAACTTAGCATGACCTAGTCAATCATGCTAGGTCTCAAAGAGTTATGGGTTTTTAAGTATTATATTTATCGCAACATAAACTTTATGTTATATATATATAGTATAATCCTGATGAAAAGGAAGGAAGTTTTTCAACCACACGTTTGTTGTATCTATTATCTATTAAACTTAGTCATGAGTAGTTATTATATGCCATCCTCTCTTTTTTTGTCTCCTTGTGAAAACTATTTAGACGAATGTCTTTGAAACTTAATAGAGTACAACTGGACTCGAGATATAAGAGAGCATCATCTATTATTATACAAGTACCCATAAGGAGAACTAAGATAGCCCTTCTTGTGCCCAACAATAAGGGCATCGCTTCTAGCAATGTATAATATTTCTAGTTTTTTAGTCAAAGTTTGAAGGTAGTTAGGTTCCCTAAGAATTGAATTAGTGGTGTAACTGTGTGAAAGACAGATTTGTTCCTCCATCATTGGACAATACTTTATTCTATATTAAAGGTATCATTGGGCAATCAAATGATCATTGCATCAAGAACATATTGTAAAGTATAGAACAAACGTAACACAATAAATAGATGAATCAAAATATTCTAGGTAATAATAATTTATTCAACTTAAATGATAATTGCTCAACATAGCATAGACCAATATACAATGGGATACTATATTTATAGCGAAAATACCTCAAGCGTAATTTCGAGATTCGCCCACCAACCTATAGATTTCACTCGTATTACCATTATCTGTGATTGGTCCCTCAAAGTGTGGAAGCTTTCTTGCTCGTAATTAATGTTGTTTTTTTTCCTTCTTTTTTTTTTCTTGCCAGGGTGTAGTGATGTTCTTTTATTTATGTTTTCAAATAAGACTTGTAGAAATTAAAAGGACGTGCTCTGTTTTAGAATCACAGCCTATTCTTTCTCCCTCTACTTGTTTGTAATCAGAGCGGCGTTTCATACTGAATTTACCTTTAATTTCTCCCTTTGAAATGTAGCTAGCCCTCTCCTGTAGTTTCAGCTGGCCGCTGCCCTACGACGGTGGTCTTGCGATGGACCAGCAAGGAGTAGGACTACGTGAACCGCACGAACTCAAGGGAACCGACACATCATTTATGTATCATTGTCATTAAGTATAGCCCATCACACTGCAGATTAAGATAATTAATGCACGCTGCTAGCTTCATCAAGCCTCGAGCAAAGGGCATGAAACCCTGAGCTGCAAGGCATGACATGGCCTAGTTAATTAAAAACACATATAGTAACAGAAAAGGACCAGCTAGCTACCACCTGATATATAGAAGGAACTAATGTACAGGGGACCGCGACACTTGGGATCTTTCTTTTTTTATTTTTCGTTTCTTCCTCTTGTCTTAGATCATTAGAGCTGGTACGGTAGACAGCACGATCCTAATTGTATTGGATTTTGTCGAGAAAATTATATTGGATGGATTAGTTTCAATTTTTGTTCGAGATTTGATAAACATCATCCGAATATTTTGTTTGCTACAATCATCCAAATTTAGAAGCATTGAATCATTGTTGAGATTCGAGAGTATCGATTACATCCGATCCTACGATTTAATCTAACGGTTAGATTTTTAATCTTACAGTCTAAAATTTAAATATTATTTAAGATAAAAATATCCGAAAGATACCTATACACTCCCCCCCATTCGTTCTTCCCAGTGATGCTGACAGGATATTCGCAGCTAGCTCCGGACGTAGACCGGGTCGTGGTGCCTCCGCACAGCGCGAATCGTTGGATCCCACACCGCCCATCGTACCACGTAGGCGCATCTCAACCGTCCATTCTCGCGGCCGTATGCTTGTCTGTTGTCACGCGTCTTCTCACAAAATGGACATGTCATCTTGGCGTGATCCAATCGGACAGTGACGTGCATTCGACAAAAAAAAAAAAACAAAGATTTCTTATAAGAAATAATTAAACTCGATGCGAGCTAGTGTTGTTCAGTTCTCCTTCGACTACGTCAAGGCGTTGCTTACATAGACCGAGTCCTCTCTTCTCCTCAATTGGGGATATACTGCATTTTCTTCTGGCCTATTAAAAATTTCACGGTGCCACGAACTGCATACCGCGTGTCGTTGTAACACACACACTCGTCTATATATACTCTCTTTGGCCTCCAAAGCTAGGCACTATAAGGGGTTTATAATATATATATATATATTATATATATATATATATATATTATTAATACTAGTTTTTTTAATTGGGTCCGAGGCCACGGCCCACCAGCCCAGTCGACAGCCGGCTTCACAACCAAGCGGCCAGCCGACCAGGCAACCCTAGCATTCGGCACTATCCCCGGGCCGCAGCTTCACGCCCCGCCACTCCACCGGAGGTCGCTCTGCTCGTCGCTGCTGCCGCTGCCCTCGTCCGACGCCCGACTGCCGCCGCGCTTCAAGAGGGCGCCGTGACTCGCCCTGGCGCCACTGGCTTGGCCGCCATCCCCGCCCGGACCCGGAGTCAGCCAGACACCGCCCCACGACCCCGCTCGGCGCTCGCTACGACTTGAGTGCTTCACGAGTTCATCACGCCTTCGGCTCATTGGCTGCCTTCACTGCTAGTCTGCTTGAGGCCTCGAGGCTTGAGCCATCAGAAATCAATTTGAGACTTGAGTCAGTTGAGTGCTTCACTCTTCCGTCTTCTCTGCTTGAGCTTGAGCGATTGAGGCATTGAGCCGTAAGGTAGCTTCTTCTCCAGACTCCAGTTCTTCCCAGTCCCCAATCTTAAATTTGAGAATAAAAAATACTAAGTTCTAACTTCTAAGTATCTCTTTACTTGCATGGACTGTATGAAGTATCAAGTATGTATATTGATCAATTGATGCACATTTTAGGAGCTCTGATTTGATGCAATTGTGAATCATTGAATATGTATTAGTGACTATGTCAGTTTCGATTTGATACTTGATTACTAAATGGTATTTTGATCCAGAAACAACTGGCAAACTAAGGGCATGGCAATAAGCCATGCATTTTTTATCATTCAATCCATTGCGAAAATCGCCATTGCATTGCTCGGTAACTTTATCCTAGGAACATTGCTGGATGGAATGCATTTAATTACTGACTTCTAGATTCCGATGCCATTCCCAAATGTTATTGATGTGCTTTCCACCTTAATTCATTTTAGTTGTATTTAATATCCCTATCTTGTAGTTGCATAGCTAATATGTGTTTTCTTGACTCCAGCATTCAGTAGCATTCAAGAACTGTCTCTACATTAGACTATAAGCATCCTCTTACTCAAAAGTATACTATGCATACAGGATACCAACATTAATAATTTTACGTCATCACATCATCTAATAAAACTTGGTTCTTGCATGCATTACCCTTTTACACAATCAATTGTTACGCTGTATATGGAGATTTCTTCATTTTAAATATTATTTTTTGTTGCTGTCAAGATGCTCCTCTAATTACAAAGTAGAGGGATGAAAGTAACTTTGTTATCTGGCCTTCTTTCTCGTGATGTATTGGTCATCATAAAATGATAAACCCAAGTAGCTTACTTATCCATTTTATGTTGGCAATAACGAAAATGCTTTGTTGCAGTGCAAGTTGAATCATTTCAAAATAAAAGAGCTCAAGGATGTCCTGCATCAGCTTGGACTTCCAAAACACGGAAAGAAGCAGGTTTCTTCACTGCTAGTTTGTATATCTACTTCTTACATAATGAATTCTAGTTATTGCTTTACTTTACATCCCTTGCTCATATGTTTTGATGCTCCCTTTTATTGTGGAAAACTGTGGAATTAATTCTTATTTTATAAAAAATATTTTTGCTAATCACTGTTATACTGCCTCTGACCTGCTCTTTTTTAGATAGATCTAAAAAATATTATAAAGTTTTGGCTCAGACAACGGAAAAAGAATGATTATATCATGACTTAGCATTTATGCTATGATTTTTAACATTTTTTTAAATATTAGAGAAGGATATTCTAGTTAGGGTGCCAAATATTTAGAAATTATTCAATATATTTTATCAAGGAGCTTTGTTGATTCATTGTCGAATGCCATCTGCTAGTCATTTGTTTTACATTTTGTGTGCTGTGGTGATATTATTCTTTGTACTGAACACTCTTGTATCAATAAGTAGAACTCAAATGCACTAATGATAATTCCTTTTGTTGTCTGTTCAAAGTAAACATGATAAATTCCTTTCCTTGCGAAAATTGCCATTGTTGGTTGCTTTATAATCTTCATCGGCAGGAAAGTCGCCATTGTTGGTTGCTTTATAATCTTCATCGGCCCGAGGTTTGATAGAATCCTGGCTCCGCCACTGTATATATATATATATATATATAGATATATATATGTATATATAATATACATATGCATATACATATATATACATATATGTATAGTATATATATATATATATATATATATATACATATACATATACATATACATATACATATACATATATAGAGAGAGAGATAGGAAGTCTTTTACGCAGTTTCGATAATATGTACTCTTATTTTTATGTATATATATGTATATACATACATATACATATACATATACATATACATAGAGAGAGAGAGATAGGAAGTCTTTTACACAGTTTCGATAATATGTACTCTTATTTTTAATATACTACTTAAATAAATGTGTTATACTTATTTATTATTTTTAATATACTTCAACAATAATTCTAAGATACTCTAATATAAGTTGGTTGAAAAAATGTTGAAGCCCTCTATTTTTTTTATGTACCTTTTCCATTACAAAAGGAGTATACACACAAATTATACTATAAAAATGAACTTTGATGCATGATGTCTTCATGAAACTCACCTTAGAGTAACTTATAATCATTACTAGAGTATGCTAAAAAAGATAAAGAGATACAACAACATCATTTAAGTGGTATATTGAAAGTGGGAGTATAGAACTAATTTCACACACACACATATCAGGTGTTACTCGGCTATCATGCACCACAGAGAGTTTTGGTCATAAAATGTAAAGACGTGACCGATAAATTGGAGTGCATTTGGTAGTAATTTTGGTTTGTTTCATATTGCCGCTATCACGACCATCATGCGCTACGGTGAGGTTCGGCAGAAAAAAAAATAACACGTCCAATAAATTGTAGTGCATTTAGCAGTAACTTTCGTCCATTTCGTCTTGCCGCTGTCACACGGCCATCATGCGCCACGGTGAGGTTCGGTAGAAAAATTTAACAATACATCCAGAAAAATGGAGTACATTTGGCAGTAACTTTGGTCTATTTCGTATAACCGCTATGACACAGCCATCATACACTGCGGCAAGGTTCAACGGTAAAATCTAATAGCACGTCTAGTAAATGGGAGTGCATTTGGCACTAACTTTGGTCCGTTTCGTATTGTTGCTATCACACAACCATCATACACCACGGCAAAGTTCGCGATAAAATCTAATAATGTGTCCAGTAAATTGGAATGCATTTCTTACTACCGATATCACATAGCCATCATGCAACATTGCTAGGTGCAGCAGTAAAATCTTACAACACATCTTGTCATCAGTAAGCTACCGGTGAATACCGTTTGTGAATCGGAACTGCCAATAAAAAGTTATGGTTAAATCAATATTAAAAGATTTAGCACAAACAAGAAATCGTATTTATTGGTTGGTTAATTGCGTAACTCATTAATTAGCTTAGTCCACTAGTCCACACACAAAGTAGGCACACATCAGGTGTTTTGGATGCGCTCTTCTGTCCGACGTGTAGAATTACTATTCTACTATCGCGTGCAGAATAGCTCTTCCATATGTACATACACATGTAATACACACAATATGGCCCTGTTTGACAGAGCTCCAAATCCCAGCTTCACTTCAGAGCTGAAACTTGTAGACTGAAATAAAGTGACTTAAGTTTATAATTTTATGCTAAAATGTAAACAAGATGACCCACATAAACACTCTTAATATACCCACAGCTCCAGCTCCACGAATCTGGTGAAGCTAGGAATACCTAGCTCCACCAATTTTACGGATTTGGTGGAGCTAGAGCTCTGCCAAACACCCCCCCCCCCCCCACACACACACAGAGACAATACATACATATATGTGTGTGTATACACAATATATATACATAATTATATGCATATATACATATATATATATGTATATATATATATATATGTATGTATGTATGTATGTATGATTTAAACGAATTTGAATTCTAAGATATTTCAGATATGAAACGCATGGAATATATATAGAGAGTATCAATCTGCCATGTTATTCTGCTTGATGTTTCAACTTAATTTCGAGTCCAGCGAGATATATAAGCTAGAAATTAACACGCTAATTAACCTATATATACTAGTTTCCCTCTGGCATGTAATCATATAAGGTCTATCGGCCATTGTAATTAATGATCGTGCATGCATGTGTTCCGTCCTGATTAAATTGATAGGAGTTTAATTACTTGCTGATCAAAAGAGTTGGATTTGACATCATCTCTACTATTCTAAAGCATGAGTTGGTGGCAGTGGTCCATTCTACATTTTCCCTCTTAATTTTGAATTTTGAATTTTGAAATGGAACAAAATACCAATTAAGTTCTACACAAGAAACGATACTGCTTTCATTAGCCAGCTTTCACCCTGTTCGTCCAACCCTCTCCTCACGCCCGCTCACACACGAAGGCTTCATGCCCCAAACCATTCCCCCACTCTCTTCTCCATGTCCGTGTTCCCCTTCTCCGTCTATTTACTCCAACCTCAAACAACCGCTCCACCTCCTGCTAATACAACTGCCTCCCCACCGAGCGACGTCGCCGCCTCCCTGGCTTCCCCAGCTCCCAGCCCGACGCCCCGCTCCTCCTCCTCCCACCGAGCGACGCCGCCGCCCTCGGCTTCCCAGCCCCGACCGCCCTCTCCCTAACGCCGGCGACGCCGCGCCGCTTCGCAGTAGCCGGGCGCCGCTCCTCGCTTCGTGGACGCCGCCCTGCTCCGTCCTCGAGGCCACCGCTCCTTCCCAGCCGGAGCTCGGTGCCGCGCCCCCACCAACCGCCGCCTCCCGCGCCGCAGGACGTGGTGTCCTGTGCCGACCGCATGTGCCCGCACGATTCGTGTCCACTGGCCATCAGGTTCGCCGTCGAGCTCATGTTCCCGCACGATTTCTAGCGGCTCTATTGGATTACGTCGATCTCTTCCCTAGAGTTTAGGGTGTGCGCACTCTTTCTGATTCTGAATTTAGTATCAATGCTTGCAAATGGGTCTCCAGGTGTTTTGTGCATTCGCACCTATTGATCAGAAATTATGGCAGTTAGTTTAATCCACACACTTGAGTGAACATTTTTGAATCAATAATCTGCAAGTGTGAATGAAATCCAATAATCCTTAAATTGTTGGGTTGCTTATACTCCTGCACTAAATCTTAGGCTTCAGACTTTGATCTCTGGATTATTCAAGCGGTTTTGTGCTATGGCAGTTAGGCCACTAAGGAGACAATTTCTATGTGGAAGCGAATATTTTGTTCAGTATATGACTGTGTACCTTATTTGAAATTTTGAAATTTGGAGCGATTCTAGATACTCTAAATACTTGCTTGTAGAGAGCGCTTGCATCCTTCGAAGCTGAATGGATAGGTGACAACACCAACAGTTAGCTAACCAGCTTCGTTTGATATCTGGGCAACAACTGGAGCAATAGCAGATCGAGTACCCCCTCCCATTTCATCTGCCATGGGTGGAGTCTTGAGGTGAAGACATGGTAAACCAAAATGGTGAAAGTCACTGCATACGAGAGGACGCGTGCAAACCAGATGAGGTATTCATGCTATAATCTACCATAATCTTCAGCTATTCTTGCTTCAATTTTCTGCCTTCTATCGTTTTCTTGCTCCCTGTGTTGGAAATTTGATTTTCTCACGAGTCCTCAGAAGATTGCAAGAAAGGGAATAATGCTATTGCTAAAAAATTGTTCCATCTTCAGTTTTTGTATGCTGACACATGTTTTATACTGTTGCTCAGATCAGAGTTATTCAATCTATATATAAAAATGATTTTGGCAATTAATCCTATGGCAAAATGTACATAAAATAATTTCTGTTATAGATCCATTGTATTGTAGTTAAAAAAATAATTGTGCTCAGGGTTGGTCAATGGAATAATGAATAGATAAATGACCTGAAGACCAAATTAGATGGCAAAATTTAATTCAACTATACAATGCAGGTTGCATATTGCTGGGTGGAGAAAACTCTCTCAAGATAACAGACTGTGTCGATGGGGTGTTAGGAGAAGTCCTAAGGTCCAGTTGATTAAAAGAGCTTAAGCTATGGAAGTCCTCTGCATCTACACCTTCTGAAAATATGTCTGCTCCGACTAAAGAAAAATCATCTCAAATGGAAAACTCAGGAAGCCTGAATTTCTCGAAACTTCTGGATGAATTGAAAATACCACATAATGAGAATGATTTGTCATCTAAAACTACTCATGGTAACACATCCTCTGTAGTTTGGTTTGTGAAGAAGCTTTTGCAGTTTGGTAAAAGCCATAGGCCAGCTTACTATGGCACCTGGAGAAAAAAGAGGTATATTCTATTTGATATCATGTCCAATTACATAGATTATTTTATTTCAATTTTGCTTGTATGATGTGCTATATAAAATTCGCTATTTGAGAAGATTAAACACTTGAGTTCAACTGCTGGTGTTTACACATGCATAAATATACCATTTTCTTATAAGATGCATCATACAGTTCTACAGTAAACGCAAGGCACCCCATTAAGAGGATCCCAATTTGGATAATGAAGTTGATAGTGATGAATAATGGGAAGAGGTACCCCCTTTTATTCTGTTTGTCTGCTGAAGAGGGGAGTTCTTACTCACGGTCTTGATGCAGGAGAATGATGCCATCAGTACTAGGAGACAACCATACGAGGTGTGTTTTCTCTTAAAACTTCAACTTGCGCACCAAACTTCAGCCTTTTGTGTTTTGCTAATGTGATCTATGCACTTGGAGCTTAATTGATGACTATACATGAACCTTATCAGTTCCCACTAATAATGACAACTGACACATACCTAGCATTTTCACTTTACTGGTTATAACAATTAACAATTATGAATTTTCACTTTACCAAGTTGGGGCAGGTGGTGAATTCTGTGCTTCCAATTTGTAGGAAATGTGAATTGAAGATTGGATCTGGTGATGGCACTTGTGGTCCTCCCTCATCTGTGTTAGTCGTTTGTTTGTTTGACTGCTTAGGCCTGTGTAGGGAGAGGGGTACTAGAAAGGAGGTGACGAGGATACCTGCGGGCAAATCATGTATTGCAATTACTTGCGATAATTCAAGTTATTGCAATTGTTGGGATATGGACAAATGGTTGTTAAGTCAAATAATTACTTGCAGTATTGGTGGAAGTGAACTCTGCTCTTGGTAATGATCGATGAGCGCATATACAGCTGGGAGGCTGGGTTGATGTTTGTGGAGTGTACCACGGAGAAGGATAATATTAAATTTTGCATTTTTAATTGTTTATTGCGTTTGTTCAGTGCTCAACCGAAGCATACTTGTAACATCATGTTCTTTAGAAAATTAATGTTCGTTGTACGGTTTAGGATCATGTTTGACAACATCTATTGTCATCTTTTGAAAATCCGTTGCAACGCACGGGCAACTTACTAGTATATATTAATTTCGAGTTCTTGGCAGCCGGTAGCCGACCTAGCTGTTACTGCCGTCCATCGCTCGATGCTAGCTTATTGTAACGGTGTAACCTCTATTTAGGTGACACAAACTAGCCATTTCAGTCTCGATCCATTACATACCGCTGTAATTAAGCACATGACAAATTAGTACTTTCTTCGATCATAAATAGTTATTATTTTGCATATCGAAACATCTCCAAAACATAATTTTATCCGTTAATTTTTATTATAATATATTTATAAAACCCATAAATTATAATATTACAAAATTAAAGTACTTTTTGAGATAAATCTACAAGTATAATTTTTTATATATATAATTTAAATATTTTAAAAATATTAATAGTCAAAGTTTTCAAAAGTTTAATTACAACTATATTTAAAATGACAACTATTTGACTGGAGGGAGTACTAACTATTGTAAAATAGATAGAGTCCTTGTTTCAGTATAGAATGACTCTATATATTGGTGAGTGAATTTGAATTTTTCTCTAAAGGAATTTCTATTATATATATTGGGCATTATCTTGTACAGAAAAATCTAATCTAATAAATTGAGAGTTTTGCCACCTATACTTTTGTGTGTGCTTCCTGTTTTTCTCATGTGTTCATGTAGACGTATTGTTGATTGGTACGAATGAATAACTACGATTCACAACACTAACGTCTCAAGAATATTCCGCCAACTGAACTTTAACACGTAGACATTGCATGATAATTATGAACATATATTTTATCGACCAGCCAGCCGTTGTATGTACGTGAAATATCCCAAAATTTCAAAAGAATTTGAATTTGGATTTCATTTATAGTTTATTTGAATTTTTTGATTTGAAATCAATTTTGTTTTGCGTTGGGCCGATTCCCATTGCTCTTAGGCCTTCCAGCCCATCTCCCTTCCAGCCTGTTCCGGCCCAATGGCCACGCCGCTTCAAAATGACCCATGCCGTCGCTTCTCGGCTCGACCCGCCAGCGCGCTTCGCCGCGCCACGCCACTCGCTGCCGCTTCGCTCGCGACCACGCCACGCTTCCGCGCCACACACCGCCCCGCAGCCGCCATCGCTTTGGCCGTCGTCCGACCATGGACGACGCCGCTCGCACGCACATCGCCCGCGTGCGTCGCCATCGCAACCTCGCCCGCACCGCTTTCCTTCCGCCTAAGCGGCTATAAAAGCTTGCTAAGCCTGCAACTCGCTCGCCGCTTCTCCGCCGGTGAGCTCCTCCTCCCCGCTTCTCTTCTCGGCCGGCCATTGCCGCTGCCACGCCGCCTGCACCCCAAACCCTAGCCCCTCGCTCGACCGGCTAGCCTACCTGAGCCACGCCGCCGCCCCTGGGGTCGGCCAGATGGGCCTCGCCCGTGCGCACACGCCGCAGGCCGAACGGCCACATGGGCCTTGCCCTATTTCGGCCCATGCGCTATTCACCCTTTACTTTTTAATTCGGATTTTTAATTTATTTAGTAATCCAAAAATTTGTTTAAACCCCAAAAAAACCAGGAAATTTCCAAAAGCCCCAAAAATCCCAAAAATACACCTTTCAAACCGTTTCGCGCCACTGAATCCAAAAACAACCTCCGCTCCACCATTCGAAGCTCCCAAAATTTCCGAAATTACCATTTTGCCCCCCGACTCTCTCCCGGCCCATTTTTGGTTTCCGTTTCAATTTCTATTTTTCGTTTTCATTCTTGTTTATCGTTTATTTATTGGTATTTGCCTTTTTGCGCTAGATTCGACTGGCGAGCTGCCGCAGGAGTAGGGGCAGTACCCGGAGCAGGAGCTGGACCAGTCGGAAGCCGAGTACGACTACGTCCACTGCAGTTTAGATGATCCCGCCGCCGAGCAAGGCAAGCCGCACTCCATCGATCATATTGCACCCAATCATGCCTGATATATTAGTAATTAATTTCTATCGCATTATTTTAATCTGTATGTTGAATTATTGAAAGTCGCTATATTTGATTGACATGATGCCTAGTTAATGCCGAATTGTTCTTAAACCTCCTTGATACTGTTGAACCATATTAAAACCTTGATTAACCCCTATATGTTGATTATGCAACCGTAGTTATAATTAATCTTGTTAGTTTATTTCTGAATTCTTGAAAAAGAAATAAAATGTTGGCGAGCCACTGGCTCGAAGTTTATAAAAGTGCTACAGTCAGGGGAGACAGTATTGGACTAACCACGAGGTGGATGTAAGTCCGATCCCCGGGTGATGATTAATGTCTCGGTTGGTCTGGTGGCCAGTACGTACAGGTACCAGATGGGTTTGTGAATGTTGTAAGGCTTGATCTTTGGCAATGAAAGGTTAATAACCCCTTGAGCAAAGTAAATAACTTAAGTGTTGCGCTCAACCACAAGTTGGGCTGGTCAGTAGGCCTGTTTCCGACATAGCTCAGTACATTGGTCATTTCCTGGAAATTTGATTAAATTGGTGGTACCATTCTCGGTGGAGAATGGGGATCAGCCTTCCTGGCAGGGAAGTAACTGAAGGGGTGGAACAGAAATGGGTTGTGTCGCGCCATTCTCCGATTCTCACAACGGTAGGTGCTCGTTTAGAACAATGGGTTCGAAATGGAGTGTTCATACCTATCAGTTAAGAACAAAATCCAAGAATGATTCAACAAAAGACTGTGATGATTTCGGCCTGGCCGCATGCATTTAAGTTGTATGTAATTCGTACGTTGGCATTTACGGTCATAGATATCTTATGGCTCAAGATGATACCTCTGCAGATTTAATTAAAATGGTAATCGATTACGCCGTGCTTTCGGTTAATGAAGCTAAATTTGATTAGGGGTGATACCCGTAAACTAGCTCAAGTAATGCTTTGGAAATTTGGAGAATTCGGTTAATTGTGTTAAACTTGTGGAACCCCCCCCCCCAAAAAAAAAAATACTATTGTTTATGGTTTATGTTTCAAATGTAAAATGAATTTAGAAATAAACCTACATCCAAATACTTAAAATTGTATGCCATTCAATTGTTAAATCGCATACACGTAATATTCAGCAATTTCCGTGCGACTTGTTGAGTACTGTCGTACTCACCCTTGCAACCCTCGTCCGTTTCAGAGTGTCAAGACGCTGGAGATTACCAAGAGATCGTAGATGGCGATCTTGTGTGGTTTTAGGTATTTGTCTTTTGCTCAGGCCAGCCTATGCGGTATTTTGGTATTGTAATCTATTCGACGCTTGCAATACCTCTTTTGTAAAAACCCTCGGCCGTTAGGCCTTATATTGAATAAAATGAGTTGAATTGCTTTTGTCTGGCAATGTACACTTGTCTTTTTCCAACAGCTAATCTTCCTGAGTAGTTGTTGTGATGTTTCGACGTGCCCCTAAAAAGGCAATCCATCACAGTATGTATTGGCTGAAGAACAAAATTCGATTATTTAAACCTAGCTAGCTTGTTAAAAATGAATACATTAGCTTATTACTGTCGACGCATCTAAAAAAATAGAAGATAGGCATGGCGATTGTCTCATCTAGATCGTGCGATCGAGTTGCCCATGAATATACGAATAAAAGTAGAATTACAAGTAGCACACACAAAAGTATGAGGCAATTCTCTTTCTCTTTATTGGATTGATCTTTGTATAAAGGGGTGCATAATAAATAGCAAAACCAACATTCAGATAAGTTCGGATTCACCTACCAATAGATAGAATCCTTTCTTACTTGGACAGTGATTCTATCTATATCATAGCACTCCCTCTTGGGCGAATACCGCGTAATGCACATGCCTCATTAAAAACTCCTCCCAAAAACTCAATGAAAAAAGGGGATGGAGAAAAGAGTACATTACACTCGAACTCCATGTTACACTAGTCTCATTTAAAACCTTCATGTGAGAAACTTCAGAAAAACTCACTAAGGAAAAAAGAGTACAACTTACAATCTTCAGGATATAAAATATAATCTTTAGGATCATACAAAAAGGGTCATAGTTCAGGGATTTACTCCCCTTGAACTTCGCAAATATCTAAGTCGCTTCATTACAATGTCATTAACGCACCTTTGAAAAATAGACTTTGACAAGGATTTTGTGAACAAATCTGCTAAATTTTCACATGACTTAGTTTGCGTTATTTTTATCTCACTATTCTTCTGGAGTTCGTGAGGATAGAAAAATTTAGGGGCAATATGCTTCGTGATATTGCTCCTTACATAATTCATTTGCATTTGTGCAACACAAGCAGCATTATCTTCATTGATAATGTTGGGGGCATCGAGATATTAAGACCACATAACTTCTGAATATGGTTAATCACACGTCTCAGCCAAACACGCTCACGTGAGGCTTCATATAAAGGTATAATCTCTAAGTGGTTGGTAGAAGTAGCTATCAAGGTCTGCTTACAAGACCGTTAGAAATGGTTGAACCACCACAGAGAAACAAGAAATTAGTATGAGATTTAGCATTGTGGGGATTAGATGGATAACCAGCATTTGTATATCCCACCATGATTAAGTCTTGGTTCTTACAGTAAAACAAACCAAGATCTTGGGTACCTTGGAGGTATCTGAGTAAAGTCTTAATACCGGCCCAATGTCTTCTGATTGGGGCTGCACTGTCTCGATAGTAAATTTACTATGAATACAATATTAGGCCTTGTGCAATTCGCAAGATACATAAGTGCACCAATAGCACTTAAGTATGGAACTTCAGGTCCTAAAACTTCATCATTTTTTATCCTTGGTCTAAATGGGTCTTTATCCACTTCAAGGGATCTTACAACCATAGGAGATTTTAAAGGATGAGATTTATCCATGTTAAATCTTTTCAATACCTTCTTGGTATAGCTAGACTGGTGTACAAATATTCCTTTCGAGAAATATTGAAGTTGCAGGTCTAAGCAAAATTTGGTTTTACCCAAATCTTTCATCTCAAACTCCGTTGTGAGGTAAGCACTTGCTTCCTTTATCTCCTATGTGGTTCCGATGATATTCAGATCGACATATACCAAGATGGTACAGAATCTATTCTAGGACTTCCTTATGAACACACAGGGACAATCATCATTATTTGAATATCCCTTCATCAGCAGGAATTTGCTAAGTCAGTTGTACCACATTCTTCCCAACTATTTTAATTCATATAGTGATCTTTGCAATTTGATACTATACATGTTGCGATTATTAGGACCCAAAATTTTGACTCCTTGAGAGACTCTCATATAAATATCCGTATCCAGTGACCCATATAAAATATGCGGTCACCGCATCCATCAACTGCATTGTTAAATTTAAGCATGCTGCCATTGATATTAAATATCGGAACATTATTTCATTCACTACAGATGTCAGGTCTCCGCGTGAACCCTTGTGTTACAAGCCTTGCTTGATATCTTACCACCTAGTTGTTTTCATTTCTCTTCTAGATGAAAACACATTTTGATCCTATAGGGAACACATTACGAAGTGTTCGGTTGATAGAATCAAAAACTTTTCTCTTATTAAGCGAGCGCAATTCTATCTTAATTGTTTCTTTCCATTTGGCCCAATCTGGGTGTTTCTGACACTCTGCCATGGACTTTGGTTCTAGATCCAGTTTAAGAGTTTTAGCAATTTTAGAAGCAAAATAAATGTCAACAATTGTAGCCTCTCTTATATAATTCTCCTGAATACACATAATTGGTGGATATTTTTCATTTATTTCTTTCAGCTCTTCGTGATTTCCCACAAGGATGGAGTCTAGGTGTTCTGACTTCTCAACGTTAGATTGTGCGCGCAAATGTACGCTGTTATTATCATCTTCAGGATGGGTCATTTTAGGGACATTACCATCCCAAGATGGCTCATTTCAGAGATTTTTTTCAACATCAGGTTGAGCTTCTTCCACTGTCACAGATAGTGATCTCATTTGATTGGTCCTCAATTTCTACGAACGTCTCCGCGAAATTAAGTCCTGGGCACCTGAAGGCCTCCCTCTCTTCTTGTCATGAGGGCTAAGAGTGGGTTCAATATCCTTCAGGGGTATTTTCACTCTTTCAGGTGCATTTACTGCAAGTATATGGATTTTATCACTCCCTTATAATCAGTGGAGGCATCTGGCAGATTATTAACTATTTGCTGCAGATTTTCTTATCCTCCGAACTTCAAGTTCAGTTTCTTTAATGCGTGGATCTAAGGACTGAATGTCAATAACATTCCAATTAATTTCCCATCATCTTTAATGTGGTTCTTATCTCCCCCTAATGTCGAAAAATTATCATCATCAAAAATATAATCAGCATAACAGGTCGTGTACATATCCCCTATCATAGGTTCAAGGTATTTAATTATTGACGGAGATTCATAACCTACATAGATTCCTAACTTTTGATGAGAATCCATGATGGTACACTGTCGTGGAGAGATTGGCACACATACAGCACAACCAAATTTTCACAAAAGGAAAATACTTAGTTCTTTCCCATGCACTATACTTGGTTCTTTCCCATGCACTATCTGCAAAGGAAAAATTTCATGGTATGCAGTTGGTCTGAGTTGAATTAATGCTGCAGCGTGTAGCACTGTGTGGTCCTAACAGCTATTGGGTAGCCTACAATTCTGCAAAAGTGGCATAGCAATAAGTTTTATTCTTTTAATTAATCACTTTGCAAGGCCATTTTGAGTGTGTACATGTGGAACAGAATGCTCTACATTAATGCCCAGAGTCATACAATAATCATTAAGTGCTTTTGAGGTAAACTCACCAGCATTGTCCATTCAAATAGACTTGATCCTTTCTTTTGGAAATGAGGCTCCCAACTTAATAAATTGGGCAATTAATTTAGCAAAAGCATGGTTCCTAGTAGATAAGAGACATACACGGGACCATCTAGTGGAAGTATCTATTACTCCCTCCAGTTTGATAATAGATGTCGTTTTGGACATAGTGATGGTCAAACTTCTAAAACTTTGACTATCGATATATTTTTAAATATTTAAATTTGATATATGAAAATTATATGTGTAGACTTGTCTCGAGAAGTACTTTCGTAATATTATAATTTTATTGGGTTTTATAAATATATTATAATAAAAATTAGCGGTCAAAGTTGTGTTTTGAAGACCGTGTCGATGTCCAAAACGAAATCTATTATCAAACTGGAGGGAGTAGTACCATGAAATATCCGAAGGGGCCCGACAGGAGCTAAATAGGTCCACAAATATCATGCTGGATTCTCTTTAGGAAATTCGGAGATTCCTGCCAAACCTTTAGGTAAGAAGGTCTAACTATGAGCTTTCCTTTGGCACATGCAGGGCATATGTAACATCCTCGTTTTGGCTTTCTGGAGAAAAACCTAATTTAAATAAAGTAAATTCAAATCTGGAGTTTCTTTGGTGTTTATATTAACCTGGCTTCCTTTCCCCTTCGAAATCGGGAATTAATTCCCTCCTGGGCTAAAAATCGGATTTTTGGTGAAGAAGAGCTTCTCTGTTTTGGTGGTTGATCTCCACTGTGCGTGCGTGCTTGGGCCCGTGCCCACGGCGGCCGGCCGGCCGCCATGCCGCCGCGCCGCTGGCCACCGCCGCCGCGCTGCAAGGCCGCCACAAGGCTCACATCAAGCTCGGGCCGGCGCTGCCGGCCACGCCCGACCCCCTCGCCGCCGCCGCCACCCCCTCACCGCCGCCACCCCCTTCCCTCTCTCTCCCTTCCTCCCTCAATCTCTCTCCTCCATTGCCATGGCATGGGAAGCTTCATGAGGAAGCCTCCTCCCTCCCTATGACATGTAGGGCCCACATGCCATACACATTAGCCTTGTCCAGTCAAAGTCCACGTTTGACCCAGTCAAACCCGAAGGGAATATTCCCGGAATATTCAAGGTAATAGATATATTAGAAATTCAAACTTCTGAAGATCATAACTTCCTCATCCGAACTCCGTTTGACCTCATTCAAATTTCTAAATTCATCTAAAATCAAGACCTTCCTGCCAGTACTAATTTTATAATTTTTGGATTTTATTTATTTTCCGTTATTTATTTGTTGCCTCGTTTTGCGTGTAGTCGACGATCCCGCATGACCATGATTTCGCCGTCGAGCCTCCCGAGTTCGACACACGCCGCAAGAACTGAAGGCAAGTCTCCTTGATGCACTTTGCTCCTATGTTTGCGAAAGGATTTAAAATTGTTTATAAAGTTGCATGGCTATGTTTAATGAAATATGTCAAATATAAGTGATAGTTAATCCGAATTTGTTAATTCCTCCATGACATTGTTAATCATATCCATTGTAACCCTAGAACCTTGTTT
This sequence comes from Rhipidocladum racemiflorum, assembly GCA_036346355.1. Classification (NCBI taxonomy): domain Eukaryota; kingdom Viridiplantae; phylum Streptophyta; class Magnoliopsida; order Poales; family Poaceae; genus Rhipidocladum; species Rhipidocladum racemiflorum. The sequence continues at coordinate 27,233,042 of CM070572.1, forward strand.
ATACCATGCCTATGTTTATATGGTATCCGTTGCTTTGTAGTACGGTAGAATTGCTTAGGACCTTTTCCGACAAAAACAACCCATGGGTGGGATTATTCAAAAAGAATGTTATTAAATGTGATTTGAAGGTTTTTATTATGATTTTGGTCCTGTTTTCTAAAATAAAAGAAAAGTAAAATGATTTTGACTTGGGCGGCCTGGAATGTCGGGTGGAAGCGGATCAAGTCTTGATCCTTTTGTGCAAAGTACCGCCCCAAGTCACATAAGGACCGACGCTTATGATTGCCATTTTAAGCATAACCGTACTACCACATGTCTATAATGGTACGACCTGGCTCACTAATTTGTAGAAGCCTAGTTTAGACTCACCACTCGGTTGTTGTGTGAGAGCCGGACGGAGGCATTGTTGTGGTTGTTGTTTTGCTCACACGGCGCAAGAGGGGCTTCAGATCTTGGGTGGAGGGAACCCTAACAGGTGAAACCTCGTGGTGGGTCTAGCTAGGTAGATACATTGTAACGGCCTTGTCAAGATATCCTGCCCGGCACACCTAAGGAAGTGTGTTGATTGCATGGCAACAAGGGTATATCTTGTCTTGTGGGTAAAGTTGTACACCTCTGCAGAGTATAAACTATTCGAATAGCCGTGTTTACGGCCAAAGGCAAAGCAAGAAATGCTTTCATATTGGTAGACTTTGATTTTGTTTTTAAAACCAAAAGTGTTTTGTTTTGGGGTTCGGAGTGGTTAGAACTCTCGAATGTTGTTTAGCGGAAAGAGCCAACCAGGTGGATAGAACTCGCTTACCTTTGACGGATGGAGTCACATGATTAACTTTGATCCTTTAAACTGTTGGCGGATAGAGCCTTTATGTTAGTGATGGTGGATAGAACCTCACTACAATAATAAATAATTCAATTATTACAAAAGAGTTGTAAAATATGCTTTGTGAAATTTATTACTTAAGTATGATTTAATCAAATGTGGCTTTATGCAAATAAACCCTATTAAGCTTCCTTTGGAAAGCCCTCATGATCATACTTTCCGACTTGCCGAGTACTTTTGTACTCACGTGCTACACCAACATTGTAATCATCGAGATTTATCAAGATGCTTTGAGGAAGAAGAGGAGTTCTTCGAGGAGGATTGCCAGGAGGACTAGTTGCGTTCTAGTAAATGCTTTGTGGCGTTGTGGCGTTAAGCTCGTTGCTTTCTTTTTGCTTCCATTTGTTTTGAGTGTCCGGTCGTTGGACCGAGTATTGTAATAAGTGGCCATGTGGCCCATACTTGAATATTTACATTACAAGTTTCGTTATGTTCGGCAATGATGTATCACTGTGACTGTGTGTACTAGCTACTGATCTGGGACTAGTACGGAAATACACAGGAGATTCTGGATAGCTGATCCGGGGTCCCACAGCATACAAAATCTTTAGGTTTAAGAAAGTTTATAGTTTTCATGCTATAGCCAACAGAATTATTAATTATTTTTCTCATCATTTTCAACCTAGGATGACCCAGTCTATCATGCCAAATCTTAAATATTTCTGAGTTTTTAAGGATGATTTTCATCGCAACATAAACTTCAATATTTATATATGTGTGATATAACCCGAAGGAGAAGGAACGGAGTTTTTCAACCACACGTTTATTACACCCATTTAACTCAATCATGAGAAGGTATTCGGTACCATTTTCATTGTCAGTCTCCATATGGAATCCATTAAGACGAATGTCTTTAAAACTTAACAAAGTACGATTGAACTCAGAGTATAATAGGATATTTTTAATTATTATACGAGTGCCCACAGGGAGAACTACAATTGCTCTTGCAGTGCCAATTATGAGTACTGCATCGCTTCCGATGATGATAATAATATTTTTAGTTTTCTTAGTTAAAGTCTAAAAATATTTAGTCTCCTTAAGAATAGAACTTGTGGTGCAACTGTCTACAAGACAGATTTTCTCCTCCACCATTGGATTATATAATTGTTCTATATTAAAGAAATAAATTCAAACAATTCAATTGTTGCAATAGGAACATATTGAAAATATAGAACAAGCATGGCATAAATAAGTAAATATTCTACAAAATAACACTTTATTGATTCTCAACCTATCCTCATCGGATCCATAACTGATGTCAGCTGCCATATTGCCAGCTCCATCGTTGATGACATTATCACCTTCATGTATGATCTCCTCTTCACCGTGCCTTGTCCAACATATATAGCCAAGTAAAAAAAAAACCTTTGAATCAAGTACAAGTGGGTATGCTCTTTGTCTAAAAATATCTCCTCATTCTTGCAATCAATACATGGACAATGTATGTATTCCTTCTTCTTTTGCAACTTATCCTCCTCAATGACTCTTAGAAAAGCAACTGTCTACACTATACAACACGCCCACGTGAACACACGAACAAAAATATAAGCATAAGTATCACACACACAAAAGTATGTGACAATTCTCTCTCTTTATTAGATTGATTTTTCTGTACAAAGGGACACCTAATAAATAGCAAAACTAACTTGTAGATAAGTTCAAATTCATCCACCAATAAATAGTCTTTTCATGTTGAGATAGAGATTATATCTGTATCGTGACATCAGAGGTCGAAATAGCTAGAGATATACTCCCTCCAGTTTGATAATATCTATCGTTTTAGACATAATCTCACATACCAAGAAATGAGTAAATGCTTGTAGCTCAGATGGTTGTGCCCAGTTATCCAAGCCTCCCTACGCAGTTCGAAGCCTGATTAAATGAATACTTAAATGTGAAAGTTACATGCATTGGTTCATCACGCATTCACGCGTGGGTGGTGGTTTGAATGCAGCTGCATGCACGCATCTCCAACGACTAATATTCTCACCTGCCTTAAAACGCTCCAGCGATAGATATTATCAAACTGGAGGGAGTATAGCCATGCATGGCGATCGAGAATTAGCGTACGTGCCCGCGCGCCTAAAGGCATCTCCAATGGTGTCAAATCAGCTGGCTATAAGGAATCCATCTCATCTTTTTGCTTATGTGGAGGAGAGAAGTAGAGGAGAGAGAGACAAGAGTTGGCTCTTAACTAAGAGTGAGGCTATAGTGTTTTTCAAAAAAAAAATAGAAGACAATTACGTGTGGACCCACATTTAATGTTGGAGAATATGTTATAGCTAACCCATTGGAGAGCTTGTCTTTAAGCTAACTATAAGTGATATGGAGCTTTCTTATAGCCAGTAGTTTTTTTTTAGATAATGGAGGAATATATTAATCTTTCGGCCTCTGCATACTGGGATGCACACAGCCTAACAATTATTACATAGTTCAGAGTACCAGCTAAAAAGTTGTCAAGTAGAAATTCAAACGTAATAGTTTAAGAAAGAACAAATTTTGCAACAAGTAATGAAAGAATAAAAACGCTCAACCTGAAGACAGTCTTCTTTGAAATCTCCAGCCGTGCCCAACAAATAAGTCCCTAGCCACAGCATATAGACAATTGCATGCCATAGAAATCGTCTCCTGAGCCTCCTGGCGCTGTAGTACTGACCATGAGTGCAACCAATTGATGCACATATAAATAACCTGCAACGGATTAAACATTTGTTTTCTATCAAATACAGCATTATTTTGGCATAGCCAAAGAGACCAACATAAAGCGGCAGCCCCAATTAAACATTGAATCTTTAACTCTTTTTCCAATCCCACTAGCCAAGTCCCAAACATATGGGTTATGCTATTAGGGGGATGCAGATTATAAGCCACTTGTACAACACGCCATGCAAGTCGAGCAACCTGACAATCAAAAAAAGAGATATTGAATAGTTTCCTCATTATGACAAAAACAGCATTGTTTGCTACCAGTCCAGTTTCTTTTAATTAGATTATCTTTCGTCAAAATCACTCCTCGACGTAAGTATGAAAGAAAGATTTTTATTTTTAAAGGTACTTTAATCCGCCACAATTGTCTATTTGTATTTGGGATATTTTGATGTAATAAAACTGCATACATCGAGTGAACAAAAAATTGCCCATTTTGATGGAGATTCCAGCGAAAAATATCTCTTTCGGATGACAATTGTATACCGATAATCTTTGTAATAAGCTCATGCACAGCTTGTAAGTTAGTTCCCACTGGTTCTACGAAAAGACATATTAAGAAATCCAGTAGTTAGTTCTACCATTGGAGATGCTCTAATGGAGTATTAATTGTAAGTCTTGTTCAATTGATTCAGCTCCCGGCTGATTAGTAATTAATTGGCTGCTGCTTCGATCTCTCTTGTCAAGATGGATGCTGTTGCATTGATGCAGTAGACACGTCTTTTACCAAGAACCAACCATGACCATGCATGCCTATACGTCACCATCTTGACTTACGTACGTACCAAGCTAAGCATGTGCCTCGTGGAAATACCAGTCAATCCCCTTGATTGGATAACAACAATGTCGAAACACTCCTCAGCTGTTTCGAACAGCCGAACAAATGGGGAGAAAAAAAGATCATGCTATTGTAGTGGTGTATTGACATGCTCTCAGCAATAAGATAACAGCAACAAACCTTGCGAGAGCAAAAGTACGTGTACGGTAAGAATAAAGCCAAATTCGATACTGAACCTGGAAATTCCCACGCCTCCTTCAGGAATCTTTTTTAAAATTATATAACTTTTAAATAATTTTACAAAAATAATACACCAAAAAGAAAAATTACAAAAATACATCTATGTCGCTATTTGAATTGACAACAATCCACGACAAAATAATCCGTCAACTAAATTCAATTGGCAACAAAACTAACTCTGTCGCCATTCCAATTGGCGACAGTGTCTCTGTAGTCAATTGAAATAACGATAGAAACTCTGTCGTCATTTCAAATGGCGACAGAGATGTATTTTTGTAATTTTTCTTTTCTATGTATTATTTTTATAAAATTATTTTAAAAAAATATATTATTCTAAAAAAAATCCCCTCCTTCATTCTCCTTGATCCTAAAAAAATTGCTGAACTTAGAACATTCGGGGCTAGAAACACACATATTTTGAGAAGGGCGAATCGCAGCCAAGAATTCACCTAATTTCAAGGAAAATCAGGCAAGGCCACCGTTTTAATGAATTATAACAGCAGTACCTCAACATCAGAACTGAATTATAGAAAGATGTCAAAATGGGCTGAAAATAGATAAACGTCTAAAATGCGTTGATTGCAGATCTCTACATGATACCACCATCAAATCTTTTGGTCCATGATCGAGTTCCAGCTTCATCCAAGAAATAGGGAGGAGCACAACCGGCAACTGCATGATTCCTCACCGGAGATAATTGAGGCGGGTGGAAGATGACAGTGAGGTGCAGCCGGTTTCGCGTGGCGAGAGCGACCAGCTTCAACTCGACTGTAATTTGATGAAGACATCATCATGCTCGTAACAAACGAGTAACAAAATAGTAGCAGCTAGCTAAAGACTGCCATACCACAAGATCTAAAAAAAAAAGTGGAATCACACACGCCATCCTCTCTCAATACATATATATAAAGGGTCCTATTTATAGACTACAAGAGTGGACCTCTTTCAGAGGTATTTCAGTCTTTTGCCTATAACCTTATGGTCCCTTGGCAGCAGACCACGCTATGCATATAGCTCGTTAAAAAGGGGGCATATCCAGTGCAATCAAATGTTTGGTGTAATCATCGTGTAATTCAACTAAAAAAATTCAAAAAATTCTGAAAAAAATCATGGATGTAAATCTAAACTTACCCCATCTACGTATAAAATTTCATGATCAAATTCGTCATATGCTAGAAGTTACAAAAAAAAAAGAAAAATTTGGAATTTGTCTTTGTAACTTCTGGCATAGGATGAATTTGATCATGAAATTTTATACGTAGATGGGGTAAGTTGAGATGTACATCCATGATTTTTTTTCAGAATTTTTTGAAAAAAAATTTAGTTGGATTGCACGGTGATTATACCAAACATTTGATTGCACCGGATATGCCACCGTTAAAAAGTACCATCCAAAACTCAGTGGAAAAGAGTAATAGATAAAAAAAAGCTAGTATATAGCACATATTAAGTTGTATCGTATTTATTTCCTCATTAAAAAAACTATATAGCATATATTAAGTTGTATCGTATTTGTTGCCTCATTAAAAAAACTTCATGTGAGAAACCAATGAAAAAACTCACTAATAAAAAAGAGTACAACAGAGGACCGAGCGTGGCATGCAGGACGCCCGGGATCGAGCCTCGACTCGTCCGGGTGCTCACCGGCTGTGTTATTTTCGCGTGGGTGTGAGTGTGTGGTGTGTGCGTATGTCCGCATCTGTAGCTCAGCAGTTGTTCTCTCCTTCTTTACAGAATTACCAGAGCTCCCGGCCAAAATTAAAATAAAAAAAAAAGAAAGAAAGAAAGAAAGAAAGAAGAAGAAGAAGAAGTACAACGCTTATCTACGCGGTGCTGCAACAGATGATGGCCATGGCGGCGTCGCATGCTACGTGGAATCGCTCCTGGCGCTCCGGCTGCCCGAAGAGGGCGACCGCGCGCTGACCGAAGGGGAGCTGGTGAGCCTCTGCTCGGATTTCCTCAACGCCGGGGCGGACACCACGGCGACGGCGCTCGAGTGGCTCATGGCAGAGATGGCTTGGCATCCGGAGATGCAAGCCAAGGTGTACGAGGAGGTGAGCACCGGAGAGGACCTACAAGAAGACGACCTGCACGCGATGCCGTACATCAAAGCCGTGGTGATGGAAGGGCTCCGGCTGCACCCGCCGGCGCACTTCGTCCTGCCGCACTCCACACTCTCCGACGGGGTCCTCGACGGCTACGCGCTGCCCAAGTGCACGGAGCTCAACTTCATGGTTGCAGAGATCGGCCGCAACGAGACGGTGTGGACGGCGGCGCAACAGTTCCGGCCAGAGCGGTTCTTGGACGGCGGCGAGGAATGCCGCGTGGACATCACCTGGAGCAAGGAGATCAAGTCGTCAAGATGATGACGTTAGGCGCCGGCCGCAGGATGTGCCCAACGTGCCCGCCGTGAAGCACCTCGAGTTCATGGTCGGCAGCTTGGTGAGGTTGTTCGAGTGGAAGCCAGCAGGTGCCATCGCTGCACAGCCACCGGTCCGGAAGAGGGACTTGCCGGCGGTGATGAGGGAGCCACTCTGCGCGCGCGTCGTGCAGAGGGGGGATTCTTAGCGGAAATGCCAATGTCTTAGGGGAACTTACATGTCGTGAAAATGGGTAATAATTTGGACATGGCGCCGCTTTAGATAATATAAAATCGAGAGCAGAAAATATTTGTCACTCGTGAATTCCTGATGATACACAAATAATACAAGGCAGGCAAGAACGACGATAAGAGGGGAAATCAAGGATGCATTGATCGAATTCAAGGATAAAATCCATAATCAACCGTACACAAGTTGATGTCATGCTTCGTACAAAGGTACAGAGCTGGCTAATTTACTGATCCTAGCAGCTTGTTATCAGACCACTTGCAAAAAGCACACTAGTTATCCAGAGGAAACTATGATCTAAATAAAAATATAGCGTCACAGGAATCTCGGGTTGAAGGGCAACGACAGCAAAAATCCAACACATTGAGGTGTGCTACTTGTGTTGAGTGTTGACATGCCTTGAGCTGGTTATTTTTGGTGCTACTCCATTTCTGCAGGTTCACATGGGACAGGTGGTTCATCCTTTACTTCACCCTCTGGCCTGGTTAAAGCAAGACATCACTTAATAATATCTTCATAATACCATCCAGTGGTCTCTAGAACACATATATCATTGCATCCCACTGAAGGGTTCACGTAAATTATTAAAAAGAGACTGCTTAATTATCGATGTAAAAATATTACAGAATCAGGACATGGTGCATTTGGATGGCAAACTTCTCTAGTATTTAGGCAGAAGCTGCGTCGCAACAGCAACAAACGGCACAGGAGATGCCAGAATGCTTTCAGAAACTAATAATCAGCTATGGTATTATCATGGAGAGCTGCTTTGTTTTACCTACCGAAATGTCATGCAAGTAAACTAAGAAAAATCAAAGCACAGCCGATGTGTTCTGCAGAACCATCGACATGAAATTCAACTCCTCCAGGTTCATTTACAAAAAGAACCTCAGCGGTGCACAGGAACACCAGTGGTCTAATGCTGCATCATTCTATGTTCAAATATCTTAATAGATTAGATATATTTATACATGGATAAACAGTAAAGTGATGTAAAATGAGGAAAAACAGATGAACAAAATGTTTTTTCTCATGATACGAGTTGCACAAATCTTGAAGCAAAAAAAGGGTAAGTAATCATTGTCTACCCTTCATTCATGCTTTAATATTTATGCAACTTAAAAAAAAACATAGAAACACCTCTCAAACTTCAAATATGCAAAACACAAAGAAAATGTAAACATTTCTTTCAGCTTTCAGGAATATTATCATTTACATGCTACTTTCGCAACTTGCAAGAATGGCATTATGTGAGTCGTAAACAGAAATCTGTCCAGGTGATAACAATTGATTTTTTTTTCAAAAAAAATAAGCAAACATATAATTATAAAGCAGCCCTACAAAAGTTTGCAAAGCAAACAAAGCAGCCCTGCCCTAAACGAAAAAGGAAGTCAGAGATGCTAAAACGAGGTCCCTACATGATGCTAAGATTACAGTGCAATATTTGAGTAATCACAGCAGCAAGACATTTAGAAAGCAGAAGCAAATGAGAATACAAAGAGTTGCTACCACTAACCTTTGCTTGCAATCACTTTTGGTGATATCCTCGATGGCTTGGTTGAGTGCATAAAGAGCTATCTTCTTAACCTGGTGATTCAGATTGACCAGGTTCATACAGAATTTCAGAAGGTTCTTAATAAACGCAGTTATATAACAATGCCAAGAGAAGATTTAGGAGTTCTGGAGCTATCAAAATTGCCATATAGGCACAGGACTAGTTTTTTATGAAATCATCAAGACTCAAGAGTGCTAGGATAAAATGATTGGTAGACCTCTAATTTATCTTCATTCACCCTATGTCCCTCCGGAAGCAGACGAAATTCTTCTGTCAACCTGATGCACTCTTGTACATTTTCCGGAGAAACAAAGTCGAGTGCAACCTTTATACATGACTGCACAACAACAGAAAAAAGGCAGTAGATAAAAAGAGTAATGCCACAGGAAATGACATTCATTTCAATTAAAAAACATAGCATTAACAGCAATGGAAATGGGCAGCTGTTTCCATGTCTTAGCGTCATATCATACCTTCAAATTTCTGACCTGGTGGGGACATCCTGCTGGGATAAAGACTGCCTCGCCAAGCTTCTGCTCAAATGTCCAAGGCTCAACTCCTGCATATTCAGTGAGCAAAAAAACCAGATAGTAATCACTATGGGAGAAGTCAACTGCAGTGAACAAAAGGCCAGGTAATCACATAGGCCAAAATAGATTTCCAAAAAGACAATCAGTATTCTTAACTGACCATATTCTTCCTTAAGCTTTCTCTTGTGCTCATTTGTTAGATAAAAACACTGATCATGAATAGGATGAGTAACCTGCCAACATATGATAGTTATGCAACATGATAATCATACGTGAAATGGCATTTCATGGTCAAACAGTAAGAACTAGTCACCTGCTTCACTGGTTCATAACTGCAGTGCCTAAACTCCTTTGCATGCTTCATTAGATAAGCATGTAGTTTGCTGACATCTTCCCGCCGGAAGATATCCCACAATGCACCACCCTCTGGCACGTTTCCCTCCACAAACGGGAGGCCATCATTCTCTGGCTCAGGATATATGGCAATGTGTCCCGTCTTATTTTTCGTGCCTGTTTTTTTATTTCTTTTTCCTGTTGCATTAGAAGAATGATGGCCACGCTGCTTACTGAATGTTTGACCAGTAGGTTCAGCCGATGTTCCTCCAGCTAAATCACTGGGAGATTCACTTTTATCTTCACTGCTGAGTACATCACCACTCTCTCTCCCATTAATTGTGCACAAAGTATCTTCTATTTTTCCCTTAGCAAGAGAAAAATTCGTATGATTTGCATCACATTGAATGGACGATTGCTCATTGGACACAGTAAAGTTTCCCTCAGCTTCATAAGCTACCGCATCTTCCTCCTCTGAAGCAACATGTGGTACTGGCTGCTTAATGCCTATGTCACTTCCACATTCTTCAGGTCTTTGCACCTTGGCTGATTCACTGAGAGCTATTGGCAAATCAGCACCAGAATCCGTACAGGAAGCTTGAATATTTCCACTCTCTTCCTTGATAGCTAAACTCTCCTTCTTTCTCTCTATTGCTGTAATCCTTTTTGCTTTGAGCTTTATTTCATCAGTATGTGTGAGGATATTGACCTATTTAAGCAATGGGAAGTAGAATATCACTCATAAACAAGTCTACAATGGTTCATCAATAGAAGAATTTAAAAATGAGAAAATTAAGTAATGACATGGTGGGTGCAGTATGTGCCAAATATATCTTGATAATTGAGATTGATGTTTTCAAGATTTTTCCCATAAATTTATAGTCTTGTCTATGGTCAATCAACATTGCTGGCTACCGTAACTAGCTAGCCATTAACAATAAGAGTGCAGCATTTGGCAAAAAGCAACCAGGCCAAATTCAAGAATATAAAAAACTATCACCTAAAACTTTCATTGTTGTGTTAATTCCATGCAGTGTTAAAAGATGTTTGTATTTATAGTCTTAATTCTCAAGAGAATTGAAAGTCAAATTATAAATAAGCAAGGTCCAACATGCATACAACAGCATATAGATATAGCCATTAGCAAATTCAGTAAGTAGAATGTGAACACATAAGAAAACATATCAAATTTTGAAAACCTTGCAAGGATAACAAGATTTCAATAAAAAAAAATCCACATATGAACACCAGGAAGCATAAGCAATATCCATTTATTTACCGCATCAGACATGTCGCAGTGAATCTTCGTAACAGAATCACCAATTCCCAACTCTTGGGCAACACCATAAGCAATATAAGTCTTTGGACCAAGGTCTGGCTTGTTAACACTGTCAGGTAATTTCACTGCCAGATTGAGAGGTCCAGATTTGGGATCTGTATAATCGCGAAATGGTAACGCAGACATGAACTCTGCACCATGCCGCGGCAGTCGCTCCTCAAAGGAACTATGAGGCGGCCAATCTTTAAGCTTAAGCAACAGAGGCAAATCCTCTGGACCAACAAGTCCACGGGAATACCCAGCAAAAAACATGTGAATATTTACATCAACCTGCATTTAGGGTACATGAAAGCAGTAGTGTTAGGAATTTCATTTCAAAATAAAAATGATTTGGATGGTAAGTGCAATACAGGATTTTTTTTTAAAAAAAAAAAAAAAAAAAAGGTAATCACATACCCTATGGGTCTACAAGGTCATATAAAATTATGGTATAGCCAAGAAAATAATATATAGCTGGTGGGTAAAATCAAAAGTCAAAACTGGCACTAATGGAAACTCTGGCAACAAATATTTAAAGTTCTAATGAGGCACATTAACTGAGCACTATTATGCAGATGTACAAGGCGTAAATAGAAAAGAAAAAAAGGAATAATATTCCACAGCCGTATTTCAGTAAAAGCACCAAGTTCATTAGATTAACGCAGATAGAAACAGAACCACATGGCTAATGATTGTAGAAGACATTCTATGCGTCTAGTAATCCTTAACATCAGTTTTATCAATTCCAGCTTATAACAACCTAAAGTGTTGACAACAATCAATAGTCACAATAACGTCACAAACCTCACACCACGTCAGGCATTCAAGAGCAATAACTGAGAGCCGCTCATCTTTATTCTTGTCTCTCTTTTCTCGTAAGGCCCGCCACATAACCATTGGTTCCCAGCTCAATCCAGAAGTCAACGCAAGCACGTCACGAACAATAACAGGCTGACCCTTCAACCAGTGCTCCTGGAAATGATCCAAACCTCCATTTTGAACATCTCTAGCAGTTGGGCAATATATGTGGTTATCACTGGAGTTCTCTCTACAAGCTGATTTCCGTGATGTTGCGTCGTCCATGTCACCTGTTTCAGTGAAGCACAAACATTTTGAACCTCCCAACTCCAGCAATGTTCCATTGTTGACCACTGAATTGGCTTTTTCCATCAAGTCAGGAATAAAGTTCTCCTTAAACAAGCACTTAAGCTCAAGAAGAGAACTCCCACAGCCACCAAATGCATTTGGTGGGCAAGGTATGCTTCCAATACTATTTACCATCCATCGTCTCAAACTAGGAGTGCTATCCTCAGCATTAACCGCACTATCTATCAAATTTTCATCCTGCCCGTGGTAAGGCTCTTGACCTGCAACATTATTACGACTACTTCCCAGATGCAGATCCTCCTTGCCTCCTACTTCAGGTAGACTAAGAACCGTGTCACTAGTAACACCACCACCAGGAGTAAGACCTCGACGAAGCTCCCGGCAGCACGTGAGGCACAGATCATAGGAACATTTCTGGCAGCTTCTGTGGAAGTCAACAATAGATGTCCTGCAGTTGTTGCTGTTCCAAAGAAAACTATGAATTAGGCACTTGAAAGAAACAAATAATTTGCATATGCTGCATATTTAAAGCAAGACCAACCAGTAAATCCGCTCATCGTGCCCACACTCAACTTGAGGAATCTTCAAATTGCATACCTCAATCCCTGTTATAAAAGCAAAATTAGAAACAGCAGAACAAAAAAGAGTAATAAACAAGTAGCAACCATGTTCTTAAGCTATAAACTCAAAAGCTGACACTTCAACGATAATTACCTCTAATTGTGGCCTCAACACTTTTCTCCAGCAACTGCTCTTGGTGAAATTCTTTCAACCAAGGGAGCAAAAAGTGTGCAATACGCAGAGAGAATTTAATTGTATTGTCATCAGACGCCCTCCATTCATCAACCTGTGGAAGATATATAGTAAAAATATCAAATACACTTGAGGCCAGGAAACAAAAATGGAAATGAAGCAAAACAAAATGGCCATACCTTGTCTTTTATGGTTGCCCGCAGACAAGCCTTACAATTGCAATTATTGCGACAAAATGGGCAACTATTCACAAAATCATCCTCTGTTAAATGTGGATACCTGTTCAGATCATGCCACAAACACAAGCAGTGACATTTTAATAACAAATACATAAATGTAAATTGAAATAGGCGCTAGCAAGTTGACTGAAACAAATATACTAAAAAATAAGAGATCAGACAAACACAAGAGCCATCACTCTACCAAAACAGGCAGCCAAATACAATGTAAGGTGGCCAACATGAATGCTTTTAGAAGGGCACAAACCACCGAGTGATGCACGGCACGCAGTATCTCCTCTTATAGTTTATGCAGCCCTTGCACCGTACAACTCTTCCTTTGTCGTTCCTCTGGCACTGATGACACATGACTGAATCATTATCCATTTTTTTTGTCTTCTGCAAATTCCAGCAACCAACATTAATCATGCATGTACATATAGGAGAAGGTAAAGGTACAGTTCAGAGCAGGTACTCTGAAATGTAAGTGCTGCTTATATACTGCACATGTATGTCATTGGTGGCTTGAGACACTGCATACACAGTGTATGTATTGCTCATTCTACTTATACACAACGTACATACCTAGGAAGTGGATAAAAAACGTGGAGTATGCATGTGTGCCAAATGGGAGTGGAATGGATACTCAAATTGAACCATGTTGGACGAACAAAGCACAAACTACGTAAGCGAAACCAACACAAGCATCAACTACAGCTTAATTACACTCAGCACATACATCCCCTAACCGTTCATCCACCACTGCTGACAACCCAAGAGATGGAAGATCAATGAGAAAAGATCAAAAATTTCCACCTTAGGCTCCTGATATGTTACCACTGGAACATTCCGCCTCTCCCGAAGCCGCACGTTCCTAGGCCCAAGAGAAGAGGGGTCAGCAGCAGGATTCTTCCTGCGCTTTCTTGTGGTTTTTGAGGCCTCAGTTCTCCCTTCCGCGCCATTCCCCTGGAACACAAAAACCCAATAGAAGAGCGAAAAAATGTTCAGGATTCTCGTTTTCGATTTTTTTTTTTCCAGAAAACCGCGTGCAAGAAAATACTGACCTCAGCAGAAGCCTGCGATATCTCCTCATTGCCCTTCTTCTCAGCGTTCTCCTACAACCCACAACAAGATTAAGCATTTCAGAAAAAGCAGAGCAAGTTCTTTGAAAAAAAATACTCTGAAGTAAAAACACGCAGGGGAGTTCAGGGAGCAATTGCAGCGAACGAAGCAACCCGAAGCTACCCGACTTGCTCGAAAAATTACTAGGAGAAATCCCGATCAAGCTCCCTTCCACGATATTAGCGCGGCAAAGCGAAGCAAATAGCAACTCGCGGGTTTGGGGGGGCGTTGCTCGAAGGAAGGAGAAAGCGATACCTAATTAATTTATGGATTTGCTTACCTTGGCGGCGGCGTCCGGGGCCTTGCGCGGCCCACCGCCCCGTCCGCGCTTCCTCTTGGGCATCCGGGCACCGGCGGCGAGGGGATCCGGGGGGAAGCGGTGGCGCGGTCGGGGTGGGAGGAGGAGGGCGCGGGTCGGGTCGGGCCGGGGGCTGTGTTGGTGGCTAACTCGAACTCAAGCTCAAACCGGACGGAGAAGGCGACGAGCCGACGACGGATATTTGTAGTGGCGGTGCTTTGGGTGGGCCCACGCGTCAGTGGAAGGCACGGGTTTCGGTGGGCCAGACCGAGGTGCTCATGGATTCGGAGAGCTGGGTTTCGCGGCGCGGTGCTCGGTGGGGGAGTGGGACGCGCTGTCAGGGACGCGGCGCACGTGCGCCGAGGAAAGGAAAGGTAAACCGGGGGTGGAAAAATAATTCGTACTTTGCTGCTCTAATTAAACTGTTGCTGTTTGGGTTTCGCGGGTGAGTTTGAATCGCGCGGCGGAGGGTGAAAAAAAAACAGGCGGCGGTGCGCGGTAAAAGTTGGTGGTACTCCACAGGCGAGAAAACCACTCCGTACGTGTAGAGCAGCACGACGTGGCGGGAAAACCAAGAGTAGCATTGCGTGCTGCGCTGCCCTTGAACAGACATCTCACTGAACTATTAAGTAGTAGCCTAGTAGGACTAGGAGTATGGGAGTATCATCGTTGCTGTGGCAGAAACAAGGAAAGACCGAAAGAGTATAGCTGCGTAACGAAGGAAATGGTATGTTGCAGGCTTGCAGCATGCCAAGGCGTGCTAGTTAGAGCTAAGGTACCGATTGGGGGGCCGTCCAGGCGACGCGAAACGTGCCTCGTTTGCCCACCGAGAGGCCCAAGTTGGCCAGGTGTGTGAGTCCAACGAAAAGCCATCAGTCGCTGGATCTTGATTCTTAGAGCCCAAGCGGGATCCGCGATCGTGTCGTGTGATCGCGGCGTCGTCGTAGTGCGCGGCCACCCTCGGACGCGCCGCCGGCGCCGTCGTGAGTAAGGCTATTGATGGAGGTCCTGATGATGAGTGAAGGACTAAGGTCTTGTGAGACCGGCTCCAACCAACTGGCCAACCCGTCTTTGGTGTGGGCCTCCAGAACCAATCTCACCTCAACCGACAACCGCGGCGCCAATGCAAGCAGGCGCCGACTAAATTTATTAATTAAATCTGCTTTAATTTTAGTGGTTTAAGATTTTTAAGACTTTAGGGTTATTTGTATTGTATTTTTAGTAAATTTTAAATATATATGTTACTATGTTAGTTTATAATGTTACCATGTTATTGTACAATATTATAGAGTTGTACGTGTAAAATGTATGTTCCTATAGAAAATTTTCTATTACTTTCACTGCACACAAGCAACTTGTTATTGTACAATATTATAGAGTTGTACGTGTAAAATGTATGTTCCTATAGAAAATTTTCTATTACTTTCACTGCACACAAGCAACTTAATACTTGCGCGAGCTGCTTGTTACATTGTGCAACGCCACAAGTGTCGGTCAGGCTTTGCAACAACGTTGAATTATTTGTATCGAGCTGGGGCTGCGCAGGCACTTCACATGCATGATCATAATTGATGCTATTAGGCTATATATATATATATATCAACCCAATTATGTATATTTACAGGTTCTCGTACATTAACTGAATTGCGCTGCTTGATTTCCACAGTTTTTTTTTCTTTTGAGAAAGGTTTCTGCAGATTTTGACACAAGTCTCATGAGTTGGCAAACCAATCATAAAGCAATTAGTACAAGCTATATACCATTATGGATTAAATAGACCTCTACGACAAAAACCAAACCAGATGACAAACGCAGCTTCTGTCGATAATTTAGAAGATTGCATTAGCGAGCTATGGACGCACGTTTGCATAACCAGCAAGTTAATTACCCATATATTCCACTACATAGATCCGGTACCATTCACACATCATTCATATCAACATATATTTGCTACCTGTCATTCACCAAACGACGTCGATGCAGCTCCAGATCGGATTTGATTATTCTTCCTGCTTTATATATCATCACCCCCAGTCCCAGGCAATCAAACGGGAGACAGGCACCACCCAGACCCACCCACCAGCTGAAAGCCTGGTTGCCGGAAGCAGACAGTGTCAACTCCCATCCAGCACCCGCCACCAGGGTTAACAAAACCGAAACCGAAAAAACCGATGGAAAACCGAAATTGGAAATTCGAAAATATCGAGCCAAAAACCGCTCGAAAATCGTTAGAAACCGAAGAGTTTCAAAACCGAGCATTTGAACAAAAAACATTCAAAACAAATTTTAAAAAAACGAAAACCATTCGGTTTTCTCGAAAACCCATCGGTTTTCTTGAAAAACCGGTCGGTTTTCTCGAAAAACCGATCGGCGAGTTGAACGTTTTAGGCGATCGGTTTTTGGAGCGATTTTCGTCGGTTTTTTCGAAAAATCGCTCGGTTTTCACCGGTTTTCGATCGGTTTACATCGCATAAATTTTTTCAAATTTTTTGATTTTTTTGAATTATTTTTTTAATTGAATCGGTTTACCGACCGGTTTAGGATTTCGAACCGGCTCGATACGGTCGAAAACCACGATTTTCGAGCGGTTTTCGTCGGTTTTGTGAACCCTGCCCGGCACAGCAAATGGGAATTCAACAGAAACAATCTTCAGCGATCATTGATACGGTACACACACCAGAAACATATCTTCAAAGACAAGGAAACAGGAAACCATTTCAGCTCCAAGAAAAGTTAATGAATGTAACAAACAAATCGCAGGTATTCATCAACCACCAGCACAACCAATATATTATCCAGGTACAACAGGAACCAGTTAACCGTGAAAGAGAAGAAAAAAAGATCCACGATAGTTGTAAAAACGATACGCGACAAGACATTTAGAATCTCAAACAGCAAACAGAATCATCTTCCTACTCTAACAACATTTTTACACATGCTTTTTCCCCCCTTATGTTACAAAGGCCAGCACCGGGTGAGATGAGCTGATCAACTCCTGAACCCAAAGTTGGACCATCTCCTCCCAGCATCTTTCTTGACCCGCTGCGAGTTGGTCACGAAAAGGTTCTCCAGTGATTTTTGCTTCCTGTTCCGGGACCGCCCCGCCTCTTTTAGAAGATCTGCGAGCCTCTTCTTCTCGTCCTCGACATCAGGGTTTGCAGTGCCGAGCTTCTCTTCCCTCACCTTGAGTACATGCTCCAGGATTTCAATGGCATCCTCCACTCTGACAACGCAAAGGAAATGCACACGACTATCAAGTGACAAAAAATGGATCATCTAATAGGAATAAGAGTGTCAAAATGTAGATGCTATTTTCCAAGGTACAAAATCTACCACAACAAAAAAGGCACAGCGATGCCTAAATTCCACGATCCTGTAACAGTTAATGTGCATGTTAGTTTGGAAACATTTGGCATAATGAATGGACATAGGCCACTTATCATGAATTTATATTGGACAGCTGGTTTTGTAATTACATAAAGTTGTATCATATAACTCATTCGCACGCAGCAACATGTAGGCAACAAGATGATGGACCACTAAAATAAATGATGCCCTTCCACCGCTCGCATTGCAGAGATGATCGGCTGGCAATCAACCAAGCATTCTCTTGGTTGTTTGCAATTCAAATCAATCAAACTTATATAGGATAATCAAATGGAGCAACCCATGCCACCCACGAACACAGCCCCACCCATGTTCAACATTTAACAAAGCATTAGATGTGGTACCCTACTACCCTGCAAGTTCATCATTTTAAAGAGCACAAAAGGTCGTGGGAATTACTTCTAAAGTTCTGATGAGGGATAGACGCCACTACAAGAATGTTGTAACAATCTAGAGATCTTAAATGCATTATGCACAGAGCTTTACACGAGCCATCTCCATCTATTTTATTAAACAAACAGAGCGGCACTGCGAAGATATGATTGAATTCTAAATAAATGGCCGCAGGTTGCCAAGAAAAAAAAACTAATTTGCGTTACTAACACATACCTCCCCATGGCATCGTAGATCGCAGCCAGGTTGCTGTACACGCCAAGAGTATCTGGATGAGAGGCGCCACACTCCTGCTCTAGAACAGCCCTTGCCTCTTCAAACAACTGCGCAGCCTCATCAATCTTGAACAGCTGCACACAAGCTAGTCCCATCTGGTTCAGCAGAACACCAAAAAATGCCGACTTCCTCTCGCCACTGGCCCTCAATTTGGCAACCGCGCTCTCAAATGAGTTCCTTGAATCAGCATACCTCCCTACCATGTAGTACAACACACCCATTTGTGCCTCGATTCCAGCAACAGTACTCCACTGTCCTGGTGAGTCCTCAAGCAACTTCAGTGCCCTTTGAAGAAGCTTTAGGGCCTCATCAAGGTCTCCGAGTGCCTCATAGATGGCAGCAATCTCCATTAAGCCTCCAGCAACCTCATCAGGGGCGGCACCAGGAGCGGGCTTCGCATACACACGGAGGGCATTCTCACAGTAGGATTTGGACTCACGGAGCCTCCCCGTTCGGTGGTAAAGATCTGCAAGGCGGACAAAGACAGATGCGACTGACGGGTGGTCATCGCCTCGGGCGGACTTGAGAACAGTCAATGCCTTCTGGTAGGAGAAGACAGCCTCATCAAAACGAGCAAGGGCAAGGTACGTATTGCCTATCGCAACATCAATTGTGGCGACCTCAATGTCACGTCCATTGGCAACCATGGTCATGGAGGCAAGCACAAGGTGCTCGAGGGCACCGTCGTAGTCACCCTTAGCATCAAGGATAAGGGCCATCAGGCGGCGATCCGAGGCTTCATCAAGAGATGCAGGAGCGCTGTGCTCCCGGTGGATCTCGAGGGCTTTGCGGCACAGCTTCTCTGCCTCGTCGAACTGCAGAGCTTGCACATGCGCTTCCGCCAAATACCTGTTCATTGTACAAAAGCAACGCATTGGTCAAATCTCCTCTCTAGATTTCTTAGTTGTTTGTGTAATATAACAATCTTAATGTCATTTCTGCCGAGATCCACAACAACCTAAAACTAACAGTGAGGGACCAAAAAAAGAGATCTCGCCTTTGAAGAGAGCTTGGAGGTGAAAAAATGGCGTCTTTGAGAGAGATCTAGATCGAGAAAGAGCAAACGGCGATTACCTGCATGTCTCGGCGACGCGGGGATCGCGGTCGCCGAGTGCGGCCATCTGTATCTCGAGGCCCTTGCCGTAGCAGGCGATGGACTCGTCCATGCGACCCAGCATGGCGTGCGTGTCGCCGAGCTGCATCCAGCCGGAGAAGGCGGCGAGTGCCCACTCCTCCCCCTTCTGCTCATCTGGCTGCCGCTCCTCCGAACCCTCTCCCTCGGGCGGCGTGACAACCTCGACGGCGCGCTCGAGGACGGGGATAGCGTCGGCGTGCTTCCCCAGGCCGCAGTGGATCGCGGCGGCGACGTGGAGGCTCATGGCGAGCTCGAGCTCGGCGCCCTCGCCCCGCCGCTCGAGCGCGCGCGCCGCCCGCTCGGCGAACTCGAGCGCGCGCGCCGCGCCGCCGCCCTCCCCAGAGACCATGGCGTCGCGGGCCTGCTTGAGGAGGAATGGCCCCAGATCCGGGTTGTCGAGCGCCGCCTCGTCCGTCTCCGGCTGCGCCGCCCCAGCCGCCTTCCTGGGCTTGGCGCGGGAGGAGGTGGAGGGGGACGGCGAGGGCGGCGTCCTCCTGGGCAGCGGCGACGAGAGGCGGCGAGGCGGCGGGGCTGCCGGCGGGGGCGAGGTGTCGGCCGCTAGGCCAGGCATGGTTGGGTGGGAAGGTGAGGCGACGAGGTGAGGAGAGAGGTAGATGGACAGATAGATGGAGTGAGAGAGAGAGAGAGGTAAGGTGGTTTTAGCGAAGCAGTCGATTACTACTCGCTACCATTTGGCGAAGGAGATGAGATGCTTGCAGGAGAAGACTTTTTGAGAGAGAGAGAGAGAGATGTGCAAGGGAAGACGATGCGAAATTGCGAATGCAATGCAAAGCTCTGCCTTGGACTCGGAGTCGGAGGTGGTCGCTTTTCTACGCTTTTAAAGTGTTCTTTTTACAAATTTAATCTTTTTTTGTTTGAATTTCTGAAATTAGCCTCTCTAATGAGCTTGAGGACATGGTAAACAATACAATTACATGCTTTAGTAAGCTAAAAGCCAGCTCATAAAATAACTATCTCTAAAAGTTATGCAATAAATATCTCTTCTCTCTTATACGTAAATAATTTATATGTGCTTCTGTGCAAAGCTGGCTCTTATTTAAAAGCCAGCTCTCTTCTCTCTTCTTTTCTCACCCGTTCATCTCTACTATTCTAAAGCACCACTTGGTGGCAGTGGTCCATTCTACACGTCATTAATTGCCCTGTTTAATTGCTCTACTTAATTGCCCTGCTTAATTGCCTCATACGCAAAAAACGGCGTTGCTTTAATTAGCCAGCTTTCGCAAGAAACGAAGCGTTAAAGATAGATGTTTGATCTTGTAAAATAATTTTTTTTATTTTTTAATCTTTATTTTTCGTTATCAATTTTGTTTTTCGTAGCAACGCACGGGCATGTAGCTAGTATAAACCAAAATTGATGTATACAGGCTAAAAGCTAGCTGAATTGGCATTATTGTACATACCCTAAGTGAGCTTGGTAGGAATACCTTTCACTCGGTACCCAACTACCAAGGCCCAGTAGCTCAGAAGCACTGGTCAGCGGTACAATTGACCAGTAGTAATCAAGTGATTAAATAGGACTAGTTATATGCCCGTGCGTTGCTACGAAAAAACAAAATTGATAACGAAAAATAAAGATTAAAAAATAATAAAAAAATACTATTTCATAAGATCAAACATCTATCTTTAACGTTTCGTTTCTTGCAAAAGCTGGCTAATTAAAGCAACGCTTCGTTTCTTGCGTAGGGCAATTAAGCAGGGCAATTAAGTAGGGCAATTAAACAGGGCAATTAATGTGACGTGGGAAGAAACTCTCACTTTATATAGTAGAGATAATTTATTAATTAGCGATTTATTTACATGATTAATTAAGTAGTATATTAAATTAGCAATTAATTAGTGAATTTGATCTCTGCTAAGAAAGGAGAGCTCGACAGGAATATTGGCTGTAGTAGATTAAATAAGCAATTAATTAGTTAATTTGATTTCTGTCAAGGAAGGAGAACTCGTCAGAAATCTTGGTACGGTAGGTGAGATCTCGAACTTTTTGAACACAGGAAGTGACTCATGGAAATCAAATCTGTAAATAATTTTGTAGGAGTCTATATTTGAAGGAAAAAAACATTTGTAAGGGCTAAAAATGCAAAAAATTCTTGATGTGTGTCGTCTGGGTCGGGTCGTGACTGATGGCAATGGGAGACTTGCCTGGCGTCATGACGACTAGATTTAATTAAGCAACGATCGATGGTTCACGTGGACGGATTAAAGTTGGTGCCATTCCTAGTACTCAGAAAAAAAAAAAAAAAAGTGACACACCAAAATCATGTGGTGCAGTTAAACCATAAAAACTTTGATTAAAGATATCTTCTAAAGTATATAGTTTGGACACATGAATATAATACGAGTGGGTTTTTATAAAAGGTAGTTTTACAATAATACACTTTAATATTTTTTCTGGAATATCCGAGGTATAATTTTAGTGATCAAAGTGGTATTTCTGATATGAAATATCGAGCTGTGCAATTTAAGGTGATCTCGTACTTGAACTCTTGATATTTTATCAGCCTTGCACGGCCCGCTCATTACGTACTATGGACTACTGTGCGATACTGGACTTGAAGGTACTACGGTTAGAATTATTTTGTGTTGACTCGTTACAGAATGACAGGTGGACCCCTTCAGTACTTGTACTTAGTACTCCATTGAATAATGTTTTTTTTGTTTCTGTTTATTCAGCTTCAAAACACTACTACGGCGGGAGCGCTGGCCTGCCCCGCCGTCTTGCTTTCCCTGTTCCATCATTTTGCTGTATTGAGCTGTTTCTTAGTGCTCTCTGTCTGCTGCGTGATTAGTTTCCCTCTCTCATGAGGCACCGCCTCATCGATCTCCTCCTCCCACTCGTCCTATAGAGATTAGCACTAGCGTAATGATATTGTCGAATTAATTAGCACACGTGGTTTATGTTGCGATCGAGATTGGATAATTACTGTAAGCGAAACCATGGCGTCCCATGAAATATCCCAAAATTTTCAAAAAGGGCTTCGAATTTGGATTTTGATTGGAGTTTATTTGATTTTCGGATTTTGAATTGTGTTGGGCTTTCTTTTTGGCCTTGGGCCTTGGGCCTGCCTGCTCTCCCGGCCCAGCTAGCCTAGCCGCCCGACCTGCGCCCTACTCCTTCACCTCCGGCGACCGCACGTCGCCCCACCACGCCTGACCGTGGCCGCCACCGCGAGCTCGCCACCCGGCTTCCTCTCTCCTCTGCAGATTTGCCCATTTTGCCCTTCGATTCTCTCCCAGCTCGTCTTCGATTTCCGTTCTTTGTTTTTCGTTTACTTATCGATTTCCGCATGCAATCGCGCGCCATCTCTCCGCGCCACGCCTCTCCTTCCAGTCAGCCGAGCAGCCCCATGCGCCCGAGCCAGTTCGCCACCTCCCCGAAGTCGCCCGACATGCCGCTCTCCTCACCGACCTCGCCAGTCGCCGGCGCCAATAGAGCCATTAAGCTCCTCTGTTCTTGGCCATGGGGAAGAAGCCTCCAAGTCCATGACAAGTGGGCCCCATTGTCATAGAGTGAATGCAAAAATCAGAAAATGGAGAAAAGAAAAGATTCCAGAATATCCCTCGATTTTCCAATTTCCAAATAATTGAAGTTCCTTTGTTATATTGAGAATTCAAAAATAGAATAAACAAAACCGTGATGTAATGGTGTCAGAATTTTGTAAATTCGCTCAAATGTGATCATGATAAAAAAAAAATTAGAAGAGCTTAAGCATTGCTTCAGAACTCTTCTCTAAAATTTTCAAAAAAATTAAACTTGTTTTGGTTGCTTAATAAAAAATTATAAATGCACTCAGTCAAGTCCGAAGACTCAAGTCTGAACACAGGTGTAAAGTTGTAAACCTTATGAATGAATCGATGTTCCTATCAATATAGGTAACCAAATAGTCTCGTTTTTAGCCCAAACTTTCATCATGTAGCTCTCAAACTTCGTCATGTATCATTGAAATTTAGCTTCTTTATACCAAATTTATGATTTTAAGTATTGGGTTGGTGTTTTTTATGATTGGATTTGACTGGAATTCACCTTAGGTGTTGAGTGATGTTGTTGAGCTTAACTGCTTAGGTCTATGCTTGTTCACCTTAAGTGTGAGAGGAGCCGCCCAGATCGTCCTCGAGTTATTGGATGAACAGTCGTACCCGGCGGATTTGGATCCTAGCAACAGACCACCGGAGGTGATCCCGATGCTAATACCCAAGCCCAAACGAGACAACTCTACAAACATCCAAACGACTCGCCGACAACCCCGGTATTCCCCCGGTATGCGATCCGAAACTCGCCCAGGATCCCCACATACCGGTTTCCAATGCCATATCAATAATCAATTCGCACAAAGGGGCATCGAGCCCCCAAGCTCACTACCAGAGACGCAAGAACGCGGAAGCAAACAAACACCACACGGCACAAAGAGGCCCAACAAAGACAACCAACAAAACGACCAAGCGAAAAGCAGACAATTCCATTACAGAAATAAAAGTAGCAACTGATCACAAAAGTAAGACCACCCACTCTATACAAACAAAAGTAAAACACCTCCGGAAGTGTCATGCCCTGAACACTTCCGCGTCTAACGTCGACAGCCTCTACTCGATTGCCCGCCTTGGGTCACCGATAGGCAGTAGGGGCAAAACTCGCACCCCGCTGGATCCTCACCTGCAAAACCACAAAGCAGAAGCCTGAGTACGAAAGGTACTCGCAAGTCTTACCCGTGGTCCATATATGACCGACTCCAAAGGAGATGCATTTGGCGGTAGCAAGGTAAACAGGCTTAGGTTAAAAGTGCGAAAATGCTTAACTTTGTTTCAATTTTTGCCATCTACTCAAGTTTTTCTCAATAAAGTTAGCAGTGGTAACAGCACCTACTTCTAGCAGGATATTGTAATTAATGTAATGTAAAGCAAGTCATCACATATAAAAATTTAGCTCAAGCCCAACGGCGAACCACAAGTTCAAGTTATTTACTACGCAGAAGAAGTTCAGATCAAGCTTGCTCATATCCGAGAGCGCGGCAATTCGAATCGCTTAATTAACCCTGCAGGGAAGCATTGATCGCACGACACTTACCACAAGGGCCTAGTGTCAACCCCCTCCCAATCATACCCAATCGCTGAAGCGTCCTCCTGTGGCCCGAAAACCTAGCACCCCCTCGAGCAGCCCCAAGCCCGGCTTGGCGCTCGAGAGTCGGCCTAAGCCTCGCCCTCAACCACGTCCAACCACAGGAAGTTACGGTCCATCGATTCTATATGAGAGAAAGAGTGGCTTACCGTACCATAATCGGGCATGCGACCAACCGGGGTGTACTCAATCTGATTCTACTTACGGATCGGTCCTCAACTGACACAGACGGGGCTACACATTTGAGTCTCCATACCCAAATGAACCAACTCCCCGCCCGGTCCACAATTCATTTCTTTCCAAAACCTTTCCCAATTCCAAGTCCAACATAATGTAGTATGTGTGTATTAATAACAACCGCAAGTGACAGAACCCTCCGTCACTTGGCCCAAACCCCGACATCTAAGCATTCTAAGCACGGACTCATTAATACCCATATATTAATTCCGAAGGAAGTATTCCAAAATTTTCAAGGAGTGTATGCGCAGCAAATAGGATCTATTCCTATCCCACATGGCAATTCCTAATGCAATACTTAACATTTCAATTAATCACATTATTCTCAAAAATAACGATACATAAGGATAAACATGCTTAGGTGCTTGCATGCTTCTGCTTGCGGATCGACAGCAACGTGCCCTTCGGCAACTCCCTCAACCACGGCCACGTCAGTTGCCGCGGGATCGTTCTCTACATGAGTACAATGTACAATGAGATGCATGCCATGCAAAGAAACAATTAGAACAAAACCCCGACGCATCAACGCAAAATCCCCAACCGAACAGATCAGGTGAACCCGGACAGTCCGGGTTTTTCATCCGGACAGTCCGGCTAACCCGGACACTCGGCCACACACGACCGGATACTCCGGCCTAGGCGGACACTCGATCGGGTCCGGACACTCCGCCCAGGCGTCTCGCCTAATTATCACGAGGATCGAGGTACCACCAAGCCCTACGGCACCACGAGACCCCGATCTATGACTTTCCTACACGTGGCTAAGCCGGAGAAGCTCCTAACTAGCTTACTCCACGAGAAAAGACACTAATCCATAGAACCTCTAACCAACCCTAATCAACCCTTGGATCGGCATTACTACTACCCGATCAACCATACTAGCACCCACATTCATCAATCCAAGCCCCACACTAACCCTAGGACCACTACAACCAAAAACCCTAAGGCTCAAGATCCAACTCCGAAACTTCAAATCTAAACCTAAGCTCTAACTCCCACCATTGATGACCCTAGCACCCAAGAATCCCACGGATCAACCCCCAAGAGAGAGACCTACCTCCAAGGAAGATGGAGGAGAAGCAATGCCGGGTGGAGGAAGGAGGATGCTTGGCGCGAGGGCGAGCTAGAGGGCCAGGGAGGAGCCACGGAGGTCGCTCGGCCGGTGGGCTCGCCGGAGTGGAGCTAGGGGTGGTGGGGAGAAGCACCAAGAAGTGTGGAAGGCTAGGAGGTATGAGGAGGAGTGGTGGGGAGGCTAAGAAAACAAGTGTTTATAGCCCCACCCCGAACATACCGGACACTCCGGACATTAACCCGGAGACTCCGGGTTGGGGTCTTCGGTATAGTCAACCCGGAGACTCCGGGTTGGGGTCTTCGGTATAGTCAACCCGGACACTCCGGACATTTGGTCCGGACACTCCGGGTTGGGGCGCTCGGTCAGCCCAATCCGGATACTCCGGACTCTTATCCGGACATTCCGGGTTGGATCCGGACACTCCGGATGCTGATCCGGATACTCCGGATGCTCCAGAATTTTTGAAAGTTTGGGGCCTTGACATTAAGTGTTGGCCAACAGACTTGTTCTTGAGCTTAAGTACAATCAATATATTGCAAGCTTAGGCATTGCTTTAGCACCCTTCATGATACATTACCCTTGCTAGAATTTTATAAATTCACTTGAGTGTGACCATGATCCAAAAAAATTGCGAGACTTTAAGCATTGCCTCAGCACCCTTCTCTAAGAGTTTTAAAAAATTCTAAACCTTCTTTGGTTGCTCAATCAAATCTATGTATTGATCACCAGGCTTTATCATGATAGTAGCACTATCAAAATTTTATGGGAATATTATTGATATGTTAGAATCATCCATAGCAATTTTCAAAATTTTTGAACGTGGTTTGAATCATTTTTTATTTAGTTGAAATTTGCTGATCATCCTTTTATCAGGACAGTAGCACTGTCAGAACTTTTCAAAATGCCTCAAACTCAGCTTCCCAAACAGCTTAGCTTCACAGTTGCTTCGCAGTAAAGCCACCCCAAAAGCCATAGGAAAAGCTGTAGCCGGAGAAGACGTGCTTCCCACAACTATGCTTCGGCGGGGCGCCTCCTCCCGATCCCGGTCTTGCCGCCTCCTCCCGATCTTGCCGCGGCGGCCGCCTCACACCTCGTCGCCCTTCTCCTCACGGTCACCACCTCCTCCTAGGCCTAGTCGTGTCACCTCTCGCCTCATTGCCCTCCGCCTTGCAGTCGCTGCCTCCTCTGGTCCAATCGCCTCCCACCTCGTTGCCTTTCGCCTCGCGATCGCCGCCTCCTCTCGGCCCTGGTCGCGTCGGCCCCTCCCGATCACCGCCTCATCACCACCTCCTCTGCTCCCGGTTGCCCGCCTCGCCTGCCACCTCCTCCCCTCACGGTCGCTGCTTTGCTTGCTCCTGATCGCCCCCTTCCCCATTTTTGGTGTCTCAAAGCCAATTTGCCAACAAAAAAAGCTATAGCCGCATGTTGCCGAACGATCTTTTAACAAAAACTATATTCGCTAGCTACAACTGCTTTACAATGTATAAAGCTAAAAACAGTTTGTCAACTGTGTAGCCCCAAACAGGACCTATGATGAAAGGAGAGGACATGCATTTCTGTCTCTCCTTGCAACCATCAGGAGGAGATGGATGCGATGCAATGGATTATGAATCACGCTGTGATGCCTTCCTTCCCTGGGATTCACACCCTATCGTGAACTCATGATAAATCATTGCATTCATCCGTACTGCAAAATTACTCGTACAATATCTCATAAAAAATAATCTCAACGTTGATTCCACGATTTTCTTCTTCTTTGGAACATTTCACGGCAAGTGCTTCTGCTGCTCATCTGGCTTGAGTGTGGACAAAGAAAAGATAATTACAATGTCTTGTTATATTTGAACATTTTTATTGCCATTTGAGAACCCTATGCTATAGATCTACATAGCTCGTTTTTTTTCTAGTAAATTACCACTATATGAGATTTTTTTGAGGTGAGAGAATAAATTAGTGCGCTAAGTATATAACTAGTGAATTCATTCACGACTACTAACCGGGTGCTTCGTGTAACATTAGCAGTAAGTACCTCTTCTTCTTGTTCGGTTTTGGCTCGTGTTCCTCCAAACCGTCATGAGCTGCGTTTGGTTGCCTGTATTAAGTGGTACATGTATGAGATGGTTTAAGAAAAAAATCATCAATGCGTTTGGTTGTTTGAATGGAATCATCCCATTCAGGATCAAGTGATACAAATTTGAGGAATATTTCCTCTAGATACTGAACCATCTCATTCACTTAAAATAATAGAACTAACTGGTACATGATCATCTCATCCCATTCAATCTCATCCTATGAACCAAACACACCCTAACAGGACTCTCGCCACCGTAAGAACCGAGACCCCTGCCATGTATAGATGTCGGTGTGTATCTACAGCACCACCGTTCATGCATCCGTTTAGACTAATTTAGAACACATAAATTTCATATAAAACAAGTTATTTTAATGTATGTATTGAATTTTCTTCATACTTGAAGGAGAGTCTTAAACTGAATATAAGTTATATATTGGATGATCCATACGAGGATGAGTTTTCAGTGACTTAGGGCCTGTTTGTTTCAGCTAGGGATTGTAGAAAACACCTTTTAAAATCTGGAAGATCAATAAATAGGAAACTTTCAATATAGATTGTAACAATCTGGAGGTCAGATTGTAGCAATCCCACAATCCACTCTGAAGGAGCTTTCGCCAGCTTTTTTTTTTTACAAAAGACCACAATACCCATCCAACTTCAGTCGAAATTACCCACCATTGCCCCCATTGTTCACGCTTAGGCCCCCTGTTTTGTTAACGCCCGAGCCTACCCCCATTATAATCTAGGTTGCCAAACAACCATCAGATTTTCAACCTTCAGCTTTTAAACAATCTAGCTTTTACAATCCATATTTTAAAAACTACTTTCTACAATCTCCTTAGTTTGGATATTTCGAGTGTGCCTTCCGGCCTCTACGAGAGGAGTTTAGGGGTTATAAGCATGTCCTTTTTTTTACCCTAACGTACTATATTCTTTCTTCTGAATGCTAGCAATTAACGTCTATCTCCATGAGAGACATACATATGTGTGAGACGGTAAGATTGTCCCCTGTTCATTGATTCTGCGTAGATGGCAACGAAACAATGGGCTAGCTTTCAAAGTTTATAGGAATATAGAGTACCTAAACAAAGAAAAATGAAAAAAAAATTAAATTTCTAGAAACTTACTTGTACTATCAATTTTAATAACCCCTTGAAAAAATTAATAGGGATAGCTGTGGCTATACAATTTTTTCGCTCCTCGGAGTCGTGGAACAATCTTTGCAAAGATAAAACATGTAATGAATAATGGATGGTAAAGAAAATGTATATATTATTATATGTGCATGTATCATAATAACTCGTAATTTAATTTATATAATGTAATTTACGAATAAACACCTCGATTAACATGGCAGTTGATTGTAGATAAACATTTGAAATTTCCCGGGAGAGGGGAAAAAAAGAAAGAAAAGAAAACCGGACTGCTGAAGTGCTGATACGATAAACCTCGGAAGTCGGAAGCCTCCAAAGCTCCAACTCGCGCCGTGCCGTGCCGTGCCGTGCCGTCCCATCCCACGTCGCAACCGCAACTCCCCTCCCAAGCCTACCTGTCCTGCCGTCCTCCTCTCCGGCCAGAATGCCATCTCCGTCTCTCCTCCTCCTCCACCACATCTCCCCTCTTCTCTCCCCGCGCCTCGCCTCCTCCCACCATCCACCCCCCTCCCTCAAAACCCTAGCACCGACCCCCAGCCCTCGCCTCCTCCTCCCGCCTCGCGCCAGCGGTCGCGGCGGGGTCAGCGCGGCGTCGGACGACGACGGACGCATCATCCCGATCGCGCGGTGCTACGAGGGCGGCCTCGCGCGGCTCGAGCTCTCCGGCGCCGCGCGGCGGGAGCAGGCGGTCGCCGCGGCGGCGGCGGCCGATGGCGGGGCGGCAGCGGAGGCCCACCTCGCCGCCGGTGCCGAGGCTATGATCTTGGAGGCCTTCCTCCCTGGAGCCGATGGTGGCGAGCGCAGCACAGTGTCCACTCGAGTGGTGAGCGCTTCGGGTTCCACTTCCACCTGCCCCCCTAGCTTTTGTTTGCTACGGTACTGTAGAGCAACGCGTTTATTGTTTCCTGACGCGCTTTTAAAACTCTCCTAAAGTTCATTCGTACTGGAGCAGAATTAGTGTAATGCAAATGCATGATGTCGCGCCTTCGTCTAGTTAAGCTCTTCAGCGTTAATTGTGTCAATTAGGATCGATCGTTTTTGTTATGCCGTACTTATTAATAGAAACATTCGTTTGAATCTAGGATTTTAGTCCCTACATTATAGGAAGCATGCTTCTTATGAGCCAATACATGGTGTAACAGCTGGATAAGCTAAGTTCAGCATGTAGATTCTTCTTGGCAGTAGCGATTGGTATTATTTAGACCAAGTGGGTTGATGATTTGGTTGATTTGTATTATTTAGTCTTATGAACCGATGTAGTTCAACCATGAATCAGTGTTTCTCCCCTGTTAATATATTGTATGATTGTATCCAAGAAGGAACTTATTGGCTTGTTTTGTATATGTGAAACTTGGCAAGATTCTTTAATTTTGGTTTGATTTTCCGTCTCCATCGGTTCATGAGGAAGTTTTGGCAATTTTTCTAGATTTTGCAAGCGAAAGAAGTTAAAGAGAAGGCCAGCAAGATAAAGAAAGACTTTGGCGCTGATTTTTTCTCTGAAAATGAACCTGATTCAGATAGCATTTTGGCAATGGCCTTTAAGCAAGTAGTAATGGAGCAGCTCTCAAACTTTCGGCTCGACGTCTTCACCCCAGGTTCAGAGAGAGACTTCCAAGATTTGAGCAAATCGCGGAAGGTGTTCATCTGTAAAGTTTGGGACTTGATATTACATATATTTTTTGTTTACTTCTTGCTAATTTGTGGTTGCATACCAGGTGCCTGTGGATTTTAGTATCAGTTCATCAGATGAAAAACTTCTTTCTGCTCTTGCTGAAGCCATTTTCTCCTGTGTCATTGATGATGCTGGAAAGAATTACCTTGGGGGCACAGGCGGTTTGTTTCAGAAGCTTAAACCAAACTGCTCATTTGATTCCTCTGTTTGTATACACAGAATTTCCGAGGCAGAAGTAGTGAACAATGCTAGGCGATGCTTGGAGAGTTTTAATCTTGTCAAGCCTTCTCATGAAGCGGGCAAAGCAAAGAATGGATGGTGGCCAGCTCCAAAATATGAAAGGTTGGGGAAGATCGGGGGTCTTGATTTCATCCTTTGGGCCAATGAATTCGTTCCTACTTATAAACTGCAAATTAATGCCAAAGCATTCGAGAATACAAAGCTCGAAGGCTGTCACGAGTTAGCAAATAATAGGTGGCAAGTTCTGTTAGCCCACTTCCAACTGGTACATTGCTATTCCCTCCTTAACCCTGATGTAAACATATTTGTTTCAATCATTCTTATTCATTTTAAGTTTTCCTCCGTTTTCCCCAACTGTAGGCGGAACTAGGGAATATTCTGGACATTTATTTTGAAGATCAATTCACATTACCTGACAAATCCTTCCATTCTCACTGGAATTCAGATCCATCAAAGGTTAAAAAGAACAATGTATGCTGGTACTTTATCTTAGTCAAAGCTTACTCACATTAGATATTTATTGATTTCTGTTCATAACATAGTTTTTGGGTGCAGGGTTATTTAAACAGCCTTTTTGCTTTCTTGGCTGGTAGCTGTACTATTCTTTTTGTTGGCATCATTGCTCAGTTATGCTGGCCTCGGTCTCTTAAAGACAAAAGATTGTTCATGGCTAGTTCAAGTGTGTCGTCATCACAGAGCTATCGTTCTGATGTCCATTCTCTGGATAATAGTGAGGTATACTTATCTAGTTCAAGGGACAATGCTGGTTTTTTTAATCATGAATTATTTTGGTGTTTGCTACTGTTTTCTGGGGTTTATACCTGATAGCCCTTTCACAGGACATTGATTCATCATGGTAGTATAGTATTTCAAATAACTGCTTACCCAAAGGGAAGTGCTTCAAACCCTTGGGTAGTTTAATTTTGCATTTATTTACCAACTTCATTTACTTTTAATTACCTGGTGATATTCTGATAGGCTACATTTTATCTGTTTCAACTTGCATGTAATAACTTGTCACTTTAAAAACAGGGAATCCCTAAGCAGAAGGTGTTAATTTTCTTAACCTGCTATGTCTTCATGATGAGTGGCTTTGTTCTCGTTGATAACTTCATGAAGCATGCATTTTTTTGGAACTATCACCCTTTTGAAATACATAGCAAACCTATTTGCTGTGTATAACTAAGGGCATATCTGATGACAAATAATTGCCATCCACCAAGAGTCATTCAATTCTACATAATTTAGACATTTAGTGATGTGTGGCTTTGGAGCCGCAAATAGTCTTTCTATAATTGTGGACCCACTATCTACCACTGCATTTTTTCCTTAATTTTGAGAAATATGCATAATGCATCTTCTAAGGGAAAAAAATGCAATATGCATCTCTTTTAATCTACGAACCAAGGTTATTAAAGCGATAAGGCGAGGTGAGGCGACCCTCCACCTTTTTACCACCAAAGTGCTTAAGGCGCAGCGAGGCGACATCATACACACATCCTAACCTAGTATAACAGCAAATTAAATCAATTTATAGGCCATGCATTGGCAAGTTAGCACAATATAATCAGTGAATCACCATCAGTGAGTACAATAACACACAGATTAACTCTATATATGTAATCAGCATCAATGAAAACAGTGAGCAGAGCACAATAACTATATATATACAGTGAGCATAGTATCTATATATAAATATAATCATCATTTCATCAGTCGCTCAGCCCTCAGTCGTTAGGCGGCAGAGAGGCAGAGAGGGACACCGGTGGGGAGGACTGTACCTGGTCGTTCCTCAAATCGGCGTTGGGAGAGCAAAGCAGAGAGGGAGGCTTCCAGAAAGGAGGGTGGGAGCCAAAGAGAAGAAGAGATGGAGGCCAGTAGGGAGGATTGTACCTGGATGGCAACGGCGACCAAAGCAAAGGAAGCGGCGCAGCGGCTTCTGATCGGCGTGGTGGACTCTGGCTATATCTGGTGACTGGCGTCGGCGACGAAGCAGAGGCGATGCGGTGGACTTCGGTTGGATCTGGCAACCAGCGTCGGTGACGGAGCATAGGTGGCGCGATGGACCCTTGCTGGAGGTGGCGCGGCAGCGGGTGGCGCCATATTCCCCTCTGGCAAGGTGTCGGCATGGTGCATACCCCACTGACCGCCTTACCGCTTAAGCGATGATTTAACAACCATGCTACAGACCACTGAAAATCCATTATAATGGTACTTTTTAAAGATACTGTAGCTTGTATAGACTTCGAGTTTCTATATTGCAATTGCAATCATCCATCACTTGGAAAGTAATCCTATGACTATTCTCTTTTCGAAGAAATAGTAAACAAGTTGAGTCCAAGGCACTTTTATTGCCATACGTTCCTAAGTAACACTGACTTAATGTTCCTGCTGCATAATTGGATCATTGCACAACTACTCCATTGATTTTTCTAACGGTATCTCTGGTGCGCTGCATATTTTGTCTACTATACTGCTCCTCAGCAGGTACGAGTTTATTGCATGTCTGTTGTTAAGAAAATAAAAGACTCATTTGTATGCCCTGGAGATATAATGGTTGATGAAAATATTGGTGCTTGGGTTGGAGAATTGCCTGACTGCTTGAAGGGCATCAATTTTGAGGATAATGCTGCTGCTGACGACATTGAGCATTCTAGTACTGTTAGCCAAGAAAATCAAACCCCATTGGTGTCAACTCCTACTAAGATGATTTCTCATTTGGAGCAAAATGACAATACTCAGGAAACTATGCAGAATATTGCTAGTTTTCAGGTATGTTTTTCTGATTTATAAGGGATTTCTCTTTGTAGCAGATGAAGAAATTTGGTAGTTTTGTTATGATGATGTTTCTACCAAGTCAAATGTCTGTCATCATGTGAGATTCTTACTTATTTTATAATAAATTGCAAATATCCTTGGGAAATTAGGAACAAATCCATACGATTTCAGTCATTATTAGTTGTCATGTCGTTCCTTAATTTGGTTCTGATTTTTATTATTAAATGTCCTGCGGTGCTTGCTGAAGCAGAATACACTTGTTTTGCTATCTTAAGTACTATGCTAATGTAATTTATTAATTTAGTTTCTGAGATCAGTTTCCCACTTTTTTATTTTCAGCAGCATATGCATGAATTTAACCTACTATTTTGATCTAGGGTGGATGTCTTGTAATACCTTGTTTGTCATGTATTGGGTTGTTCTTTGGTCACGAGTCATGAGAAAGAGACTACACTCTCTTTTCTGTTTGTCCAGCATTTTTTTTTTATTTGATAGTTTGGTCGCAATGAAATTAATCCTTTACCTTGAGTTACAAGATATAGTAAAACAAGACTATACACTACTGTTTTAATCCTGTTGAACAATGTGCTGACTGCAGCGTATGTTAACTTTTCCTCTAATCTGGGTTGCATGAGGCACCCAACAGCATTTTTCTTATTGCTTTTAAAATTATATGATGGTAACAACTCGCTATGGTAACTTTACGAAATTAATTATCCTACTCATTCATTATCTTGAGTTGGATAGCTCAAACTTACATTATGTCACTTGATCCATCTATCTGTAGCTGGTCATGTCAGAAGAAGGTAAAGTTGTGGGATTTCAGCCAACGAGTCGCCTAAGTGTGAACCATTGGGCTACAAATCCGCTAGCAACTCTACTGTATGAGGGGCGAAGGCTTTCTCCAGGTACTACAAATGTACCATGGACTTGTTCTTTAATATTTCTATTACACTATATATTTGTTTTGGCTAATACTTTTAAATGGATAATTTTAGTCTTTCTGGAGCCTAGGCTTAAAATTTCTCGTCCAGCTAAGGTTGTCCCGATTGAATTGCTGATGTCGGTAAATCCAGAATCTTTTTTTGCTTTGGCGAGGCCATTTCAAGATCCATGCTAACAAGGTACTTTATCTATTTCATTGCTCCAGTTGCTCTCTGTGTAACAATTTCCTTTCCTACATATAATTTACTTAGTCACTAGTACTCTATTTCATAGTTGTCACTGCGGTCCAGCTGGGCGCGGCGAGCCCGCACCACCTAGAAGCCTAAGCGCGTAAGCGATGATTAGATGACGCTCCTCCAGAAACCGAGTCAGCGCTGCTCCTCAGCCTCTTCAAATTGAATTGACCCATGATTCAATGATTGAATTATCACATCTCCTATCCCAATGCTATTCCCACCCTTTATTTCCCACAATCCAAACAGCCCAACATTAATATCCTAATCCCATTCCCATTCCTTGTATTCCAAATGGTCCGGGCGGAGCCCGAGCACCATGGGAGCCGGAGCAACGGAGCCAAAGCCACTTGTGAGATTTCCTTGGAGTCCGATTGGGAGTATTGCTTGTTGCGTGAGACTGAGTGGCTTGAGCGGACGCTGAGGGTCGGAGGATGAGCGAGCGGTCGGCGTAGATTCGAGGACGAGGGGGCGCAGCGATCGTTGGCGACAGGTGATAGGAGGTTGGTTGCCCATGGACGGCGTGGGCCCTGGCGGTGGGGAAGCTGATGCGTCACGAAGACTGGCCGGCGGCATGACACGGTGTGCTGCGGGTGGGACGGAGCGGGCGGCGAGGTGGGGATGGCCGAGGTGTCCGCCAAGAGACGCCGAGGAGGTGGCGGCGGTTCTCTGCAGTCTCCACACGGTAGGGTTTGGAGTCACTTTGGAGTGACCTGAGGCTCGTACTCAACCTGATTAGCCCTCAAGCTCAGCACCTGCCTCATTGCTTCGTTGCGACGCCCGGTTGACCGCCGGGACGCCCAGGTGACCAGTTGGCCGCCTAACTTCCTCCCGTCGAGGCGGCCGACCCAGGCGTCCACCCCTGACCGACGAGGCGATGCCTTGATAACTATGCTCTATTTACTCAAAATTCTGTAGTTACTGACCTCTTATGTGAAATCTTACTGTATGCTACTTCATGTCTTTTGCTGTCACCTGATCTTCCTGTTACCTTCTATACAGGATTTTACATGCTTTGCTGCTACAAGATGCTGTGTAGATTCATGAACTTTTGACGTAGCAAACTAAGAAATTTTTGTTGGTTTGCGGAAGCATTTATGGTAAAGGCTGGGGCCATCATGAATTTACAGCTCCCCTAATGGTACTTTACTCTTTGCCTTACATGTGCATGAATGACTGCACGAATTCTAGATTGAACTGCTTCAACTGCCATTGGAAACAATGAATCATGTGCTGTTGCAATAGAAACATTCACTCATGAGGTTCGCTGGGTGTTTTAAGCATAGTTGTATCGACCCACATCATAATTGTCACGTCGTCACCTAGGCGTCCCGGCGGCCGGAGGGGGACGCCAGGACTGGTTGCCTCGACTGGAGGCATACCTGAGGTGGTAGCAGAGGCGTACAGGCAGTCCGTCGCCGCTCCTTTGCTCTGCTCCATCGCTGACGCCGCTCCTCTGCGTCAGGGAAGGGGAGAGCTCGATTGGGGGGAGGTGATTGAGGAGGGGGAGCTCAGGCGGAGGCGTGGGGGTCGGGGAAGAAAAACCCCAGTCGGACTCAGGCGGGGCCGTCGGCGTTCGGGGCGAAGGCGTCGGGCTTAGGTGGAGTCGGAGGCGTCGGTGTCGGGGGGCGGAGCCGTCGGCGTTTGGCTGGAGGGGGAACTCGTGGGAGGCTTAGTAGTAGTATTGCAATAGTAGTACATGTAGTAGTACTGCAAAAGTAGTAGTAGTATAGGTAGTTTTGCTGCAGTAGTAGTATTTAGTAGTACAATAGTAGTAGAAGTAAAATACCGATTTTGGATTTCTCTACTGCTGCTAGTTGTATCTTTCGTTATCCTATTTGGAACTACTTATTTGCTTGCTTGTCATATCTAATTTCCTTCTATATGAGGTATACTAGTTACATGCCCGTGCTTTGCTACGAAAAACAAAATTGATAACGAAAAATAAAGATTAAAAAATAAAAAAATTATTTCACAAGATCAAACATCTATCTTTAACGCTTCATTTCTTGCGAAAGCTAGCTAATTAAAGCAACGCTTCGTTTCTTGCGTAGGGCAATTAAGCAGGGCAATTAAGTAGGGCAATTAAGCGGCAATTAATGACGTGGGTAGAATGGACCACTGCCACCAAGTGCTGCTTTAGAATAGTAGAGATTTAGTTAATTCCATGCTCTAATTTCCTTCTATATGAGGTATATTTAGTTAATTCCATGTCATATGAGATATTATTTATTTTTATCGTCTAATCATCGCCTAGGCAGCCGCCTAGGCTTCTAGGCGCTCTGCGCTCGCCGTGCCTAGCCAGGCCGTCGTGACAACTATGATCCACATGCAAAAGTTAAGCTATCATTGATATGAAGGCAGTTACTTCTGAAGGTCTCTAATCTTGATAGCATGGTTTATTTCTGCTCCTGTTTGAGCTACAGCTGTCCATATTGCTGTGCTGTTAGTTCTGCTCCTGTTGGAGTTTCTCATTGATTTGCCGTCTCTGAAATCTTAGATAATTTATGAAAGCTTTCTGGTATACGTCATTTTAAAATGAAATTGCTCAAACCCATATTTACTTTATATTTCTGAAGATACCTGGAAGCACTTTCATTTTCGGCAACTGTCCAAATTTATTTAGCAAATTTTGAAATCGCCCGCCAGATAACTCATTATAACTGTTGTCAAGTGTTAAATTATAAAACCCAGTTAGACTAATTGAAGATGCCTGGAAGCCCTTTCATTTTCGGCAACTGTCCAAATGTATTTAGCAAATTTTGAAATCACCCGCCATATAACTCATTATAACTGTTGTCAAATGTTGAATTATAAAATCGAGTTAGAGTAATTGCTCAAACCTATATTTACTTTATGTGCCTGGAAGCACTTTCATTTACTGCAACTGTCCAAATGTATTTAGCAAATTTTGAAATCACCCGCCAGATAACTCATTATAACTATTGTCAAATGTTGAATTATAAAATCCAGTTAGAGTAATTGCTCGAACCTATATTTACTTTATGTGCCTGGAAGCACTTTCATTTACTGCAACTGTCCAAATGTATTTAGCAAATTTTGAAATCACCCGCCATTTAACTCATTATAACTGTTGTCAAGTGTTAATCGGTGTTTACTTCTTTCTTTTTGTTCGAATTCATCAAATAATATATATAAAAATTAGTGCCTGAACCTGATGCTAATATTTGTGTCATGTTGAATTGTAATAATCAGAAGCACAGAATTAACTAGAAAAATGATATAATCAATCTCTTCTATTGAACCACAATGGGATATGCACTACAATATATGAAATGCTAGATATTAATTTTGGGGCTGTAAATGTAAATTCACAGTTTTACTCTAGACATAAATTTCGCCAATTGAATTCATTATCACATCATCTATGATAATTTGGTTCATTCTCTCTGTTTGGTGGACAGCATCCCAGTACAAGTACTTGCTGGGATCTGTGCATGTTTTTCGGCCTCTGCATGTTTGGCCAACTTCAATAACTCCTGTTCCACAACAGCCTCTTGATACATCTGTCAGCCCTATAGTTCAAAAGAAAATATTGTTATAGTAGAATAATCCCAACGAGTGCATACACTTTCTGTTCTGTGTTGATGAAAAAGCTCTGAAAGCACAACATACCGAAGTTATTGGGGTCTATTGTCGCCTTGCCTATGATTGTATAAATATCAATGAAGGTAGCTCTGGTATCTGGTTCATTCTTCAGAAGGCGCACCACTTCGAGTAGCTTCTCGTTAAATGAAGTTGCCAGCAAGTTCATGTTTTCATGGCATTTTTCTGCACCTGTGCCTAGCAAAGTTCTGACAATAGGTAAACACCCGATTGGGGGCACTCCAACAAACACAAATCTCCTTGCTCCAAGTGTCCCCATTACCTGAATAAGACGATAAGAGTTTGGTCTCAGCCCTGAGCTTACGTACAAGTTATAGCATACTATTACTTGACAAGTGCCTACCTGGGTGTAGTTAGCAATGCGTGCTATCAATTGGTTCTCGTATTGTGGCTGACTACCTGCTGTCGACTGGTTTGAAGCAAGATAGTGAAAAAGCAGATCAGTTGTACCAGCACTTATAACGAAGGCAGCCTTCTTGAAAAGTTGCTCTGCTCTTCTTGGTCCAACTAATTTTTGGAGGTTTCTCTTGTACCGCCATAGGTCCTCTATTTGATTGGAAAATGACAATGCATTCTATGATGAAAAAGGCGAAAACATGACTAGTTAGTACCCAATACTGGTCCTCAATAGTCAAAATAGCTTGGATTTGTTACTAGCCATATATTTTTTTTTTTGTTAGCCCAGTTTAACCGTTAATTGTTTTGGTAGCTTTTTACCATGTTTTCTTTGATGAGGTGAAGGAAAATCTGTCTACATCTCTGATACAGTGATTCAATAGCTTCGCCCGACTTAATGTTCTGATGGAAAATATTTGCAGGTTATGCTGCTGAGTGCTGTCATACCGATCTTTTGGCCGTGGCATCGTCGTATCCGGAACCTGCTGATGCAAAACTCACACCCCTCCTGAGCTGCCCTGTCTTCAACTTTGGGACAAGGAAACCTGGAATGCTCCTCCCTATACCTAGTTTTTCCGCTGCACAGCCACAAAACTGCGCCTTAAATGTCTTACTGAACAATAGTGAGTATCATTCATCTTCTAAGCAAAAACATCAATCATTTAGCTGTGCATGATTTTCACCATCATTTGTTCATTTCGAAATATATTTGTGTACCCGAAAATAAAGCATCATTCATTCCCTGAGTTCATGATTTGGTTGGAAACCATTTCTGCAGTGTGTAGTATCTACGTATGAATTATGTAACACTAGCATTGGGTAAGCAGCAATAGCAGATGGATGCGCGTCTCCGTACCGAGTATGTCAGTGATGAGCCGGCCATTGCTGAACCGGCCGGTGGGCCTGCCACCGAGGAAGTTCATGCCGTACGGCAGGAAGTTGGCCTTCGCCGTCGTCTGCAGCCGGTTGTTGTTCCCGGGATCCACTGTCGAGTCCCCGAACACCAGCATGGTGGTACAGCCAGTGGCAGTGTAGTTGATCACCCTCGGAGGATATGCCGCCGCCGGCGGTGGCGGCGGCAAAGCAGCCCACGACGGTTCATGAGGCGGGACCACCGTACGTGGCGGTGTCGGCTCCCGCCTTGGCGGCGACGGTGCCATTGGCGGCTGTTGCTCCGGTGTTTCCGGTTCCGGCGGTGGTGGGGAACCCGGCAGCGGGGACTCCGGTGAATCGAATTCCCCTGGCGGTGGCGGTGACAACTGATGCCCCGGCGTGGGTGGATCGTCGTCCTGTTCGTCAGGCGGCGGCGGCGGCGGCGGCGGCGTAGTCTGTACCGCCGCCATCGTTCCTGGGGAGGACTGCCATGCGACGACGAGCAATGCCACTGCAACCACCGCCAGCCTCCTCATGGATTGCGTTGGTGTCAGCCCAGGAGTGCTGCTAGCTTGTCTACGACCAAGAGTGCATAGCCATGGTTGCATGCATGTGTGTGTGTATATATGCCCTGGAATCTCTGTTCAGTTTAGTACTTCGAGTGTGATGGCCTCTGATGCTATTTGCAAGGTAGTTTGGTGCTATGTAGGTAAGGAGCCACTAGTTCGCTTTGAGGTTGCTTTGTGTGGCATGACTACCTCTCAAAAGCAAACGTAAATGAAATCCGTGTGATTTCAGGTTCAGTTAAATCACCCACTTGTCAGTGGTAGCGAAGGTCCGACCGAGGAGGTCATACGCTAGACAAGGCTAGGCTATTTCCCTGATATTTTATGCTTTTACAATATCGAAATTACCGGGCTTGTATTGTAGATTAAACAAACATGCATATTCTTGCTCAAAAGGTGAGAGAAGGAAAAGGAAATGTAAGGGGGGAATTCAAAGGAGAGCAGGTGCTCTGTTTGGTGGTACGTGATCTTGCTATGCGGCTGTACTCTTCTAGAACGTTTCCAATTTTCGGCCGGTAGAAACAAGGCCTAATCGCCGTGAATATGCTTGATGCCACTTTCCACCTTGCTCACCAACAGATGCTAGATTGCTACATATTATATTTTAATAAATTGAACTTTTTTCACTAGCGAATGTTATTGAAAACTCAAGCTATTAAAGAACAGTAGCAGTAGAATTTCTCTCACTATCACTAGATTGAAATGTAGTCCACAAATACATCTTCCCATGAGAAAAGCAAAGTACATAGATGCACATGACCCATCATTTTATTATTTACTCACAATGGATTATATACATGAAATATTTCATTTATTACATCACGGGCATGCTTGCCAACATTTCAAAAGGAAATATAATTAAAAAAAACCCTCCTAAATTGGCTCATCCAGGAAAAATTGTTATTTACAAAAGCGAGCCCTTGATTTATTCTAGCACAAAATTCCTCAAAAAAAAAAAAAAAAAAAAAAAACTCATATAAAGTTCTGGACTACCCTGAGCTCAAAAGTAAGAGAAGAGAGATTTAAGTGCGTTTGGTTGCCTATACCAGGTGGTACATGTATGAGATGGTACAAGAAAAAAGTCATCCATGCGTTTGGTTGCTTGAATGGAACCATCCCATCCTGGATCAAGTGATACAAATTTGATGAATATTCTCTCTAGATGCTGAACCATCTCATTCACCCAAAATAATAGAACCAAATGGTACAGAACCATCCCATCTCATTCAACCTCATTCCATGAACCAAATGCATTATCGACCAAAAGAAAATGACTAGATGAAATGAACAAACTAAAACCCTCAAACTTATTCACATACGTACGTGTCCGAAATGTCTCTCTTGGCAGAGTTATTTGCTGCCTTCTACTTCGAATTCTTTGTGGTGTCATCGCAGAAGAAGAAGAAGAAGAAGAAGAAGAAGAAGAAGAAGAAGAAGAAGAAGAAGAAGAAGAAGAAGAAGAAGAAGAAGAAGAAGATATATGTTTATATCTTACAAAAAACAAAGAATGTAACTCTGGGAGTAAAAGTTTTTTTTTTTTTGCGCTTCAGTTGCTTATCTCAAGTCTAATATATAGATAGACTTGTCATCAGGGGCGGAGCTGGGCCTGGGGCAACCGGGGCCCGGGCCCAAGGCCCAACTCAAAAACAGGAGGAATGGCTTTGGCTGGAGAGGCAGAGAAGTGATCAGACCATTCGGATTGCCAGCCTAGTATAGCAATCTTCACCTGAACTTTAGCTCACGAGGCAAATTAAGCTCCTTCAGGCCGAACCTTTTCTTCTACGACCGGCCCATCTAACTTGGCGGGTAAGTGAAAAGCATTCCGGGCCCGAGGCTTAGGGCCCAGCTGGCTCCGCCCTTGCTTGTCATGGCTCTTGATGAGCACTGCACTGGTGGAAGCCTTTGCAAATCTGCCTTTGACACGCTTTCGCGTGTCTGCTCTTGCCTTGCGGGAGGCGCACATTATCTGCTTTTCAAACCTGCAAATGCAGTTTCAAGAACTCGACATTACAAAACAAGCTCAGAAATGCACCAGCAACTTGTAATTGCAACAGAATTATTGCATCGACAGCAATTTTGTTTCTCAAAACAAAGTTTAATTCGATCTGTTTCTTGAGCACTCTGATGATGTGCCATATTAAGAAGTAAGAGCAGATTGCTGGTGAATTCAGTCGATCCCAATGAGAGTGAGTGTGTGTGGCATACCTCCTGTTCTTCCGGGTCTCCGCTGGATTTCTCCGGGAGCGACACCTGCGACGGCTCCTGATCTTGACAGTCGGTCACGCTGCTGCTTCCCGCTGACAGGTCCGACAGTGATATCGGCATGTTGGTGCTCGTGCTTGTGCTGACCATTGAGAACTCATCATATTTGTAGGCTGTGTTGTTCTTGGTCAGAGGTTGCAGAAGATCAGCATCAGTTGGCACAATGAGTTCTGACCATGATGAGGTTAATGGGTGATCATAGTCCAAAGAAGAAGATTCCTGTGATCAATCAAAAAGGAACTTGACTGTAACGGACGCCTTTTTAGGGGCAAGTCGGAAACTCACAACAGTTACCCAGGAAGACTAACTGTTGGAAATGACAAGAGTATTTTGCCAGACCAAAAGTGATGCAACTCTTTTTATTCAACATAAAGCCTAAGGGCCGAAGTTTTAACAGAAAAGAAGCGTCATAAGCTTCAAATATTACATTATCAAAAGTACACCACAGGCAAGGCTTGAGCGAGAGACAAAGACCTAAAACCAAATAAGATCGCCATCTACGAATTCTTGGTAGGCTCCAGCTTCTTCAAACTCTGAAACGGGTGGGGTTGCAAGGGTGAGTACGAGAGTACTCAACAAGTCGCACGGAGATGTGCTGAATACTACATTTATGGGATAATCAAAGGATGGCAATAGGGTTGAGTATCTGGATGCAGTTCTAATTCTAACTTATTTTACATTTGAAACACAAACCATAGTTAAGTAGTAAGTGGGGGGGGGGGCTTCCAAGTTCAACAACATTAACCAACTTATTCAAAAATCCAAACATTACTCGAGCTAGGTTACGGGTAATCACCCCAGTTCAAACTTAACTTCATTAACCGAAAGTACGGCGTAATCGATTACCATTTGATTAACTCTGCAGAGGTGCTCAGCTTCACCCCACAAGATATCTATGACCGTAAATGCCAACGTACGAGTTAACATGCAACTTAAATGCATGCGGCCAGGCCGAGATTATCACA
The DNA here is from genome assembly GCA_036346355.1 of Rhipidocladum racemiflorum. Taxonomy (NCBI): domain Eukaryota; kingdom Viridiplantae; phylum Streptophyta; class Magnoliopsida; order Poales; family Poaceae; genus Rhipidocladum; species Rhipidocladum racemiflorum. Next base: position 27,276,908 of record CM070572.1, read on the forward strand.
TCATTTCATTAAATCATTTCTGGATTCAGTTACTTACCGATAGGCTTGAACGCTACCTTGGAACCCACCGTTCCAACTAGCACCTACCGTTGTGAGAATCGGCGAACAACACTACGGTCCATTCCCATTCCACCCCTTCGGTATACTCCTGCCAGGGAGGCAGATCCCTATTCTCCACTGAGAATAGTACCACCAATTTATTAAGTTTTCCAAGAATGACTAATTTACTGAGTTATGTCGGGGATAGGCCCACTGACCAGTCCGACCTGTGGTTGAGCGGGAACTTAAGTTATTTACTTTGCTCAAGGGGGTTTCATCCTTACATTGCCACAAATTTAAGCCTTAAAAGCATTTCACCAGCCCATCTGGTACCAACATGCACCAGCCACCATTCCAACCATGGCATTAATCATCAGCCGGGGATCGGACTCAATTCCACCTCGTGGACTAGCCCAATATTGTCCCCCTGACTGTAGCACTTTTATAAACATCGAGTCCACGACTCGGCAACATTTCATTCCATTTTAAAAGCAGTTGAACTAACTAATAGGATTAAAGGTAACTAATTTAACATGGCAAATAGTTAATCATCTAGGGTTAACAAGGATTTAATATGGTTCAATATTTTCAAGGAAGTTCCATGAGCAATTCGGCATTATCTAGGTATCATGTCATTCTAAGATAACGGTTTTTCATATTTCAACATACAGCAAATAATGCGATAGAGGATAAGTACTAATTACAACATGGCATGAATGGGCTCAACATGATCAATGGTGTATGGTTTGCCTTGCTCGGCGATCGGATCGGATGAATCGTAGGGGAAGTAGTCGTTACCGGCGTCCGTCTGGTCCAGATCCTGCTCCAGGTACTGCTCCTACTCCAACGACGGCTCAACGATGGAATCTAGCCTGAAAAAGGCAAATAACATAAATAAACGAAAAACAATAACCGAAAACGAAAACGGAAATTAAAACGGAAACCGAAAACTGAGTCGGGAGGGAACGGAGGGCAATTTGGGAATTTTCAGAGTTTCAGATTGCAGAGCGGATGGTATTTTTGGACTCATTGGCATGAGACGGTTCAGAAAATGTATTTGGGGTGTTTCCGGGGTTTTCGGGATTTTTCTGTGCATTTTCGGAATTTAAAATGATTTTTGGAATTAAAAAATACATTAAAAATCCCAAAAATAAAAAAATGATCCGAACGGTAACGGGCCAAATTGGCCGGGCCCATTCGGCCAAACGGCCCAACGGCGCGTGCGGGCGAGGCCACGTTGGCTGGGCCAGCCCACACGACGACCGCGAGGGGAAAGGGGGGGGGCGAGCGCCTGGCCTAGCTGGGCGATGCGGGGTGGGGGGTGTAGGGTTTGGGTTTGTGGGCATGGCGGCGGGGCGCGGCTGTGGCGGCGGTGCGGAACGGCGCGGCAGCAACCGAAGCTGGGGACGAGGGAGAGGGAGGGGAGCTCACCACCTAGCGGAGAGGGAGGGGTGAGTTGAGAGGGAGGCGGAGCTCGGCTTTTATAGCCGTGGGAGAGAGAGAGGCCGGCGAGCAAGCGCGGCGGCAGCGGTGCGCGCGGGCGTGGGGCGATGGGACAGCGGCGTGCGCGGAGTAATGGCAGTGAAGCAGAGTGGGGGTGATGGGACAACGGCTCGAAGGTGGCATGGCGCAGCGGCGACCAGGTGCGAGGGTGAAACCGACGGAGGACCGGTCCGAGCTAGGCTTCCAGGTACGTTCAACCACTCCCATTCAATCCCACCCCCAAGAACCGGATTACGAATGAAGAACAAGCGATTAAACTCAAATTGAACTTCAAATCTCGGATTGGGATCCAAATAACTTGATTAGGGTTTTGCAATTGCTTTGAAATTTGGGGATGTTTCATGGACTTGTTGCCATCAATGAACACAACGAGGTTTATTTTATGTCTGAACATCTGATCTCATCCGATATTTTTGTTCGTCTTGATAAGATTGATGCGTGCAAAGATTGCAAAATAAGTTGAGCATCATGTATATACCATTGCTTACCTCGAAAGTGCCTTCCGTGTGACCGATTGAATCGACGGAGTCTGAGAAGTTGATACTATCATGCAGGGTGGTAGTAGACATCCCTGTGCCGCCACACCATACAGGGGATATAGGGACGTCAAAAAAAGGGATTCTATCACTATCAACTAATTTGTTCTGATCTAGGATAATAATCTCATAAGATTGGTCTTGCTCCACCTTAAACAAAAGAAGACTTCCATATCCAAGTTTAGCTCAGATGTAGCTGCCTTTATTTTGGGCGTGAAGCAGTGTCAAACCAAAATACCCAGTAAGCATAAGTATTACATCTCCCTGAAAAGGAGGTCCATTGAAAAGCTACTAAACATGGTAAAAATTTTCGGCATTGGGATAGATATCCCCCTAGTTCTTGAAGATAGACAAGACACATTCTATCACAAGCCGTTCCGGCCAAGAAAAAAGTGTAGCACCAATAAATCCATGGTATAGTATTTGTAAAATAGTTCCATTGAGTCCAATGTTTGTTATGGAACCGATTCCTATAATTAAGAAACCCATGTGAAATTAATAACACTGAGAAAGTCACAATTAATGCAAAAACAACTACTTGGAAAGCAATAATCATATTTCTAATCCTCCAAGCTACCATCAAATAAAGTTGACTACATATTTAATCCCTCACTTAACCAAAATTATAATAAAATACAGGAAGTAGGAGGCTTTAATCATGAATCCATTGATTCTTCTCTTGAAAGCCTATAACTTACCACTTTTTTTTATTTGGATATGGGGTTGAGGGGAGGGGCTTTATTGTATCTTCCCAGAGTTCCATCTCTGGGAATTTAGTTTTAATTATTCTTGTATATTACTTTTTAATCCATTTAATTGATGATCCTTATTTTATTGAAAATCATGTAAAGATTATTTGGATTTGATATGGCTACTTATGCTAGCATTGATTGGTTTGAGGAATGTCTTGAGATTTAGGCAATTGCGGATGATTTAACTAGTACATATGTTCCGTCTCATGTCAACACATTTTATTGTTTAGGGGGAATCACTCTTACTTGTTTTCTAGTACAAGTCGCTAAAGGTTTTGCTATAACTTTTTACTACTGCCCAACCATTATTCCTTAGTGGAACGACTCTATTACATAAGCAGATTCCTAAATTTTGCCCCATATTATGGGATAAGTAAGCAGTTTTTTTTAGTTGTATCAATCCAGTCATTCACTATGAATCTCTATGGTGCTTTCTCTAACAATTTGGGAACTTTATTTTAGTATTACTTGGTGTAGTTATGAAATCTGCACAATTCCCTCTTCACGTATGGTTACCCGATGCTATGGAAGGACCCACTCCTAGTTTGGCTCTTATACATGTAACAACTATTGTTACTGCGGGGATGTTTCTTCTAGCTCAACTTCTTCTCCTTTTCATATCCCTACTTTTAATAATGAGTTTGATTTCATTAGAGAATCAAGAATTGTTCATGTCTTTCAATTCTCGTACTCATAATTGGAAAGTTACGGAAGGAGATCCATCATTTTGCAATGAAAACAACATAAAAACCTCTAGAAAATTTCAAAATGAGGCCAAGCATCTTAATTACATATAAAAAAATCATACTTTGTTATTTAGAATATATGTTTGGCGAATAAAAAATTGCATATATGTTCTACTAAATTTAACTCAATATCTATCGTGTTAATGTAGCTCTGTTTGAATTGTTGTCCGTGAAGTAGATGATAAAGTGGAACTATTTAGAGGAATGGGAGTAGCCAAAATGTCTTACTCTTTAATAAGTGATGGGTATAAAGAAATTCATGCTCTTTGTATACCAATATGGCTGGGTATTAATTTTCAGTGATATACTTATTATCATAGTTACTAGAAATGCGATTCATCCGAGTCGTAGTATGCGATTCGGGTTCATGGTTCGCTACTTTTTCTTCCAATTCCCACTACAAACACAAACCTCAAACCCTAAACTGATTCGGGTTTGATGAATTTGGTTCACAATTCATAGGGTTTTATAGTGAATTCGGTAACTATTCTTCTTGTCTGTTTTGGTGTGAGATTGAAACTTTTTTATCAAGCATTTCTTGGAAAAACCTTCAAGTTCAAAACTTTTCAATTCTTCTTAAAAAGTTTTGGACGGATTTGTACTTGAATATTCTCCCATGATTCTAGTTGGTGCATTATCTCCATTTTAAAACAAAATACAAAAATATTTAGTTTAGATACAAGTACATGTGCCTCAAACTTCGCTGGGTTGGACAATTGTAAGCTGTGACTAGCAAATTTCATTAAGGTATGCCTATATATGGACTCATTAATTAGCACTTAATAGTTAGTAGGACTACCGGATATCATCTACTCTACCAGCTTGGAGAACTATAAGACTAGTAGTACTTGGAGTTCTTGATCCATGGGGACCAGTTCCCTACTAGCCCCCTCCCTTTGTCCTACGTGTTGGAGATGTTGAATTCCCTATCATCGAGGGGTGGCTCTAGTGCATGCTACACCAACTATTTATTAAAGTCAGCTATCCTTTTAATTGGGAATCAATACGGCCCATATCTCTGATAGAAACAGCTCATATCGGATGCAACAATGACTCACTACTAGACCGACACACCCATCTCCACATAGCCCCGACACTCTATGTATCACCATCCACTGCTGATCTTATCACACTCTATGTATCACCATCCACTGCTTATCTTATCTGCCCCCTCTCTCTCTCTCACCATCGGAGTGGAGAAGCCATGCTACATTGCTAACCCACCCCAACTCCACTCCTATTCTTGCATCGGCATCCTAACCACCATCACCATCTGACGATCCGATATCACTGCCGCTTGTGTGCAACAGAGGCTGTCTATGATGGGTAGCGCTCACCCGGAGGTCTCTTTCTAAGGAAACGACCAGAGCTTTGAGGACATTGTCCCCCTCCTCCTATATGCTCATCTCAAATGTCGTCATTAATAAATTGAATTGTTGCCACGTTTGTTTTGGAATGTTGCAGCACAGGATATCAAATGTTGAAGATGTTTCTATGGTTTCTTTGTTGTTGCAATAAGATTTTTTTGTTACATCGGATGGAATTAGATGTCTTATCATCCTCCACCCCCTTTGGGGGCTTCAAGTGTAGGGTTTCATGGCGACGCAGCAGCTGGTGGCCGAAGGAGCAAGGTGACATCCTCCCGATGTAACCCTCATCGAATGACTGGTTGGAGGGGCGAGGAGGAGCATTCGATGGGAAGCATTGCATGTGTTTAGTGGTCTTTTCATTTTGCATCACTGTATATGAAAGCAGACAGTTGATATCGATAACGATTTTGGTCTATAAGTATCCGACAATGGGGAGGAGCATACGACAATGATGGGAATGAGTGTACGATGGAAGCTTTCCCATCGTACGTCCAATCCCTAGTTGCCCTTACTTAGTGCACAATTTATTATTGGTTTCCGTGTGACTGAGCTACTCACATTGAAGCCAAGACTATCCTATTTTCAGGCGGTCGAACCACTCATGTTAAAGCTAGGACTTAGAGATTCTGGGCTATCGAGACATTCACGTTGAATCACAACTTAATAATGCACTAAGTACTTATAAATACCATAATCTAACTAGAAGATTTATAATTACAAAATGGTACTTTATTAATACGGACATAATTATAATAGTGTACACTTCTTTGATATCTACCTAGCACTCACATCTTTACTTCACCTAGCTTCTACCATGCCTTATGCTCATGATATGGCAAGAGGAAAGTCCTCTATTTATAGAGGTTAAGGACCATTAGATTCTTGACATGTCAAGATCATGGACCTTGATGAAAAATATATAGAATATCCACTCTTCTTATAAAATATTTAGATAGTAGAAACTTTCCTAAATTATTTAACTAGCTATTCTAGAGTGCTCTCTATGAAATATCTTGGTTTATGCATTGCTGGGAGTCTTCTAGAGTTTGCATTGCCATCATTCAACATTCCAATTCAATGCAACCTTACTTTCAAAGTTGTCTTATAGATCATTTCGAGAGCCTCTCGAAATTTCTCGAACTTTGCCTTTTTGAGACTCTTTGTGAGAATACTCGCAATTTGTTCATTTGTATTTGTTTGCACTATCTTGATATCTCATATGAGGACCTTTTCTCTTATGTAGGGGTGAAAATAGTACGGATAATTTTCGACCGACCGACCGAAACGCCTCGGATAGCAATTCGGATATTTTTTCGGATATCCGGATATTTTGCTTGGATATGGATCGGATACGGATAATGTGTCTCGGATACGAATACTGATACGGATATCTCAGATAATATCCGTCAGATAATATCCAGTCATTTTTTGGATACTATCTGCCGGATAATATCCGAATTCCCACCTCTTTAAAACTTTGGTTTAGCCCACTCACGAAGTCACCAGATGGGCTTTAGCTCCCTGCTTGCCCATAGCCCAGGGGCCATACCCCATACGCCGGACCCATCCACTACAGTCTACAAGCAGGAGGGAGCAGCCAACCCTAAATCGTATATCCCCAATCTTGCTCCTGTCGTGCCGACGCCCAGGCTCTGGGTCCCAGCCGCCGTCGGCCGCCTCCATCGCCCTGGCTCCAGGTGCCCACCCCTGCTGCCCGCCCCCGGAGATCCCGCCGCCGCCCGCCCTCGGAGCTCCCGACGCCGCCCGCTCTCCCGAGCGCCCGCCCGCCAGCCTCGAGATCCGGACTGCTGCCCGCCCCTGCTCCGGGAGCTCCCAGTGCCGTGCCCACCGCCCGCCGTCGCACCCGGAGGTCCCGGCGGCCGCCCCTGCTCTGTCACTAACAAGGTAACCACACTTGCAGTACATATCTATAAGTGCATTCAAAACTGAGCAGACTGAACTAATGCAGTGCCTAATTATATAAGCATGTAATTCCTTACCATGGATGAATCTGGATTGTTCATTGCATACTGGAAGAACTAAAACAGAAGTCACATGATCAGGTCTTAATCCCACTTTCTGCAGTACCCTAAATGCACACAATGCAGAATATGTAGCCCCATTCACAACATATCCAGCAACCATTGCATTCCATATGACTAAATCTCTTTGGCATGAGCTCAAATACAGTTTCTGCCCCCTTATGAATACTTGTCTACTATAGAAGTCTATAAACGCACTCCCTAGAAACTCGCTCTGCTCAAGTCCATTTCTTAAGGTGAAGCAATGAATTTCTTTGCCATGCCTGAATAACCTCAGCTCAGAAAGAGTAGGAAGAACGCTTGCCAGGGCAGTAGAATTTGGTCTTAACCCTGAGGTAACCATTTCAGTAAACAAATTGACAATACATGATACATTCCATTCTGTGAATACCCCGCAATTAAAGTGTAAGGCTGAGTTGATCTTTGTTTATATCATCATATGCTCTTTTCCTGTTTTGTTGTGCTTTGTTTATATTGTTGTACACTACCTTTGTTTATAGAAATGACAGTAGGACCTTTGATTCGTAGTACCCGGTGTTTTACTCTAGCCATGGAAAACAGGTTGCAAGCATACAGTACTGTGCTTTAATATATTTTGTTATTATAATTTATTTCAGAATGGAATCAGGAAGCGCGAGTGCAAATGTTGGTGGTAGTGAGGCAGAACATCCTGCCCCACTTAGTGAAACTGTGGCTACACCAAGTCCACTCCAATTACTGGAAATTGCAGCTAGTAATGATGAAGGGGAAACAAGAAGTTAACCTGAAGAAAATGAACCCCCCTCTAAGAAGGCAAAGACCTCCGAGGTTTGAAAATACTATGATGATTTTTGGGTGACGAAAATAGGACCAGATGGTGTTGAGGTGAGAGAGCAATGGGCAAAATGCAAGAAGTGCAGTTACAAGGGCAATAAAAATACCATGAGAGGCACAACTGTGTTCTGGAATCATATGAAAAACAAGCACAATCTTGTGAAAGGGCAGCAAAGATTGGCAAGTAGCGATGGCACAATGCAAACATACAGGTATGATGCAGAATCTAGCCTAAGAAAGTGGCAGTTAGCAATGGTTATGCATGAGTACCCCTTTAACATGGTAGAGCATGAGTATTTTATTGACTTCATTAAGTCTTTGCGCCCTGGTTTTTCACTGATGTCTCGCATTAATACAAGGAGTAGTATAATGGAGATGTTTGTAGAGGAAAGGAAGAAGTTATATAACATGTTCAAGTATATTTCATGTCGTTTTTCTTGCACCATGGACATGTGGACTTCAAATCAAAACAAGGGATAGATGTGTATAACTGTTCATTGGATAGATGCCAATTGGCATATCCAAAAAAGGATTGTTAAATTCATGCATGTGAAAGGAAACCATACTGGGCAAAACCTAGCCAATGAATTTGTGAAGGGTGTGATGGCCATGAACCTTGAAAAAAAATTATTTGCTCTAACTCTAGACAATGCATCGGCTAATGATAAATGTGTCAAAGAAATTATTCCAATACTCATGAAGCATGAGCCTTTGATATGTGGTGGAGTCTTCTTTCATGTGAGATGTTTATGCCATATTTTAAATCTTATCGCTCAAGATGGCTTAAAAGCAATTGCATCATCAGTCAAAAACATTAGAGAAACTATTGCAATTGTTAAAAATTCCCCATTACAGTGGGAGGAATTTCAGAAGTGTGCATTGGAATGTGGGTTAGATGTTAATAAAGGTCTTTCATTGGATGTTCCAACAAGATGGAACTCCACTTTTGCCATGTTAAGTAATGCTGTTTATTTCAAGAGGGCTTTTGAAAGGCTGTTGTTCTTAAATGAGACCAAATATAGGAGATGTGCTCCGACAGATGAAGATTGGGATAAGGAACAATCTCTATCCACATGTTTGCAAAAATTTAGTGATGCAACTGATCTATTCTCGGGGCATTTGTATCCAACATCTAATCTCTTTTGATGGAAATTTTGTGACATCAAGTTAGCAATTGAAGAATGGAGTCATGATTGTGATGAAACAATTCCTTGTATGGCTAATGCAATGCAAGCAAAGTATGAAAAATATTGGGATAAATCTAACATATCTTTAGCAGTTGCATGCTTTCTTGATCTAAGATATAAGAAAAGGCTGGTAGAGTATTTTATGAAAAAGATCTATCGTGGGATGTGTGATAGTGAAATTACTGCATTCATGGATGTAGTTAAAAAATTGTTTCAAGCATACAATGTCATCACACCTGCTGCAAAATCTTCACAGACTAGGGAGGTTTCAAAATCTGTCACTATCAGTCAAGAGATAGAGGAATATTTGTATGACCAAACTATGACAAGCCATGATGACAACACTGAATTGGAAATCTACATGAAAGAACCATGCATAAGGTATATTGAAACCAATGATGACAAGTTTGATGTGTTGGCATGGTGGAGGGATAGACAAGGGACTTTTCATGTCCTTTCATAACTAGCTCGAGATGTATTGGCTATTCAGGTGTCAACAGTTGCTTCAGAGTCTGCATTCAGTGCTGGTGGGCGTGTTCTTGATCCATATCGTAGTCGACTAGATCCAGAAATGGTTGAAGCATTGATTTGTATCAAGGATTGGACACTTGCTTCAAAACAAGGTAGTTGTCTATTCATAATTATGAAATATGCCTGCATCACATAACAATTTTAATTTGTCTTTCTACACTACTAGGGATTAATATTTCTAAGGAAAAGGTTGCAACATTCATAGATGAGGTTGATATGGAGGTCAATGAAAAGGCAATCGATAAAGAGGTTTGCTACATGATAAATAAAAATTATTTGATGTTATTGTTATCAACCTGCATCTTTGTTTATGTGTGATGTTAATTAAAATATCTATTGTACACATGATAATATTTTGGTTGACACCTAGAGAGTTTAATGAAGGTTGTCACATGCAATGCTGCTAATTAAACAATTAAAGGTTTGTGCTAAAGTTTTTTTTTTTTGCCTCGCCCTAACTATTTCTATTTTTTCTATGTATTATTTCTGATACAAAGTTTAATAATTTTATGTTGCTTTAATGCTTCACATTTCAGGTATCTGTGTATTTTGTGATTATATGGCGATGCTCCATCTGAAGCTAGGATGTTATGTTTTGTGCACCAGAAGTTTGATGTCTTCTTTTGCTTTCACTTCAAATCTCCATGGCCTCTAATGACCTAACTGATGCTTAATGCCATTCTGATATGTGACTCAATGTATTATTATAAACTGTATGGTTTTAGTGGTCTTGATCTCTCAATGTCCTATACAATTTATGTTGGTTTCTTGTCGACAATGTTAGTTGTAGCCAATCACTCCATTTGTATTTAGTGTTTACGCGTATTATTCGAAAAATATCCGTTCCGATGATTATCCGAACTTATTTTATCTGTATTCGTTCGAATATTATCCATATCCGTATCCGGCACTATCCGTGTCCGAATCCGTATCCAGCACTATCCGTGTCCGAATCCGATTCGATAAAATTATATGGATCAAATACAATATTAATGGTTTCCGATCCATATCCGATCCGTTTCACCCCTACTCTTATGTAATGATAGTGCACTTCTCTGTGCTTTGTCCTCGCATGAAAGACTGGATTCTCTGCTAGGCGTCTAGATGATATATTACGCATAGAAGCCTTACTTGATAGTCTATTGTTTGCAGATATCCTCCATCAATTCCTTAAGCTATGTGCTTTCGTGTGCCACTGTTGCCACCGACCAATACTCTGCTTCGGTAGTTGATAATGCCATAGTGGGTTGCCTCTTACTACACTAGGATATCACTCCCGATTCAAGGCTGAAGAAAGTATATGGTTGTGGATTGGAGTGTGTCGCAATCTTTGGCATAGTCAGCATTGTAGTATCCTACCACCCGATATCCTTTTGTTTTCTTGCATAAAATGCCATAATTAATGGTGTCTTTGACGTACCAAAGATTGTGCCTAAATGCATTGAGGTGAGGCTTCTTTGGCTTTGTCATGTACTACGGCAACTCCAACTACATAGGAAATATCTGGTTGACTAAGTGTGAGATTGATAAGATTCATAACCAGCCGCTAACACATGGTCACATCCTCCAGGTCCTTTCCTTCTTCTCGTAGCTTCATATTAGGATCCATAGAATTAGAAATAGGCTTGCAGTCAAGCATCCCATACCTTTGAAGAAGGCCCTTTACATATTTTGTTGGCCTAAGAATGGCCCCTCCTTTGTGCGCTCCACCTCAAGTCCAAGAAATGCTTCAACTCTCCAAGCTCCTTCATTTGAAATCTAACCAATAGATTTTCTCTTATCCTTTGTATCTCCTTGCCCGTGATGATTAAGTCATCAGTGTAGACTAGAACTATTACTAGTCCACCTTTCTTGGCCTTCACAAACAAATTAGAATATGATGGAGCAACTTTAAATCCACTTTATACTAGAAACTCATCAATTTTCCTTTACCATGCTCTCGGAGGTTGGTTCAAGTCATAGAGTGCCTTCTTCAATTTGCATATATGCTTGGGGGTGAATCTTGCTTTCAAAACCTCTTGGTTGTTGCATGTAGATGTCCTTGTCAAGCACTCTATGTAGGAAAGCATTCTTGACATCCATCTACCACAACTTCCAAGACTTGCTAGTGGCTAATGCAAGCAAGACTCATACAATTGTGTTCTTCGTCACCGGACTGAATGTTTCCGCGTAGTCTAGCCCATACTGTTGATAGAATCAACAAGCAACAAGTCGAGCCTTATACTTTTCAATTGAGCCATTTGGACAGATCTTGACTTTATAGACCCATTGCAGGATATTGGCTTTATATCCTTTGGTCCCGACACAAACTCCCATGTTTGATTTTCTTTTAGTGCCTTAACCTCTCCCTCCATAGCCTTTCACCACTCAGGGCCTTGTGCTGCTTTATCATAATAAGATAGCTCAATAGGTAAGGACTCATTAACAAGGGCAGCGTCGTACATTGGGTTGGAGTTTTGCTTCCTTGTTAATCTTCATAGCTCATGTATAGGATCTTCAACTTTTATTTGTTTTGGACGATGTTCGTCGAGCGTAGGCTGATGTATGCCAATATTCCATCCACTTTTGAGCTTGTTGGGTGAGCTCCCTTCAACTTCACTTGGAATTGGTGCTTGCTTCTCAACTTCTGCCTTAATTTCTTCTAGAGTTTGAAAATCTCAATCTTCTTCAGAGACCACCATGAAGAGGCTTCATCAAACACAATATTTTTTGAAGTATGGCACTTGCCTGTGGTTGGATTGCTTCTCCTCCAATCTTTTCGAGCATCATCATAGCAGAAGAAGATGCACTGAATCACCTTCTTGTCGAACTTTCTCCTCAAGTGATCAAAGACATAGCATATGCAACTAAATACATTGAAGTAGATGACGGCGGACTTCATATTCCAAAACTTCTCATGTGGTGATTTAATTCCTAGCCTTGCTTGTGTTAGCCTATTGATGGCATAGGCTGCAGTCATTGTACACTTAGCCCAGAATGTTCCACGTATATTCTTGGCATGTAGCATACTCTAACAGGTCTCTGCAAGGTGACGATTCTTGCGCTCTGCTACTCCATTTTGTTGTGGAGAATTGGGACAAATTAATTGTCTTCTTATCTTGTGCTCCTTGAGATAGATAGTGAGCTCATTGGACAAATATTCTTTCGCATTATAAGTACGTAGGCATTGAATTTTGTTCTTGAGTTCATCCTCTATTCTATCCTTGAATTCTTTGAATTTTTATAAAAACCTCATACTTCTCTTTCATAAAGTAAACCAGTCATATCTTGAGAAGTCGTCGATAGACGTCACCATGTAAAACCTCTTTTCTTTTTTCCTTTTCTTGTTTTTCTAGAAATTTGAGTAAAACACAATTTCCACTACAGACGCAGCGTCCAATCACAGCGCTCACAAGGGCTCTCACGGAGGCCCCACATGATCCTTACTTCCTTGCCATACACTCGGCAGTCGACGGCCAAATGCCAACCTATTTAGCTTTTGTTTTTGCTTCCCACGTGCTTGAGCCGACGCGACGCGTCCGCTACTCTACTCATCGTTGGTACGTACTACACGCGCCTCACTGCGCTCTACCGAGTGGCGAGTAGTGAGCTCAACACCATACACGCGAGATAACACTGCGCACGAAAGAAAGCGGGGCAGGCACACACTACATCCATAGCCTCCATGCTGCCGTCCTTCTCGCCGGCGGCCACCGCGTCGGCCACGCCCCCGCCGCGCCCCATACCGGGCGGCTACGGCCTGCCGGTGCTCGGCCCGCTCAGGGACCGCCTCGATTACTTCTGGTTCCAGGGGCCCGAAGACTTCTTCCGCCGCCGCGCTGCCGCGCACAAGAGCACCGTCTTCCGGGCCAACATCCCGCCCACCTTCCCCTTCTTCCTCGGCATCGATCCCCGCGTCGTCGCCGTCGTCGACGCCGCCTCCTTCACCGCGCTCTTCGACCCCGCCCTCGTCGACAAGCGCGACGTCCTCATCGGCCCCTACAACCCCAGCGTCAGCTTCACCGGCGGCACGCGTGTCGGCGTCTACCTCGACACCGAGGAGCCTAACCACGAGCGCACCAAGGCCTTCGCCATGGACCTCCTCCGCCGCAGCGCCCGCACCTGGGCCACCGAGTTCCGCGCCGGCGTGGACGCCATGCTCGCCACAGTCGAGGCCGACCTCACTAAGGCCGACAAGCCCGCCGCCAGCTACCTGTTCCCGCTCCAGCAATGCATCTTCCGGTTCCTCTGCAAGGCGCTCGTCGGTGCCGACCCTGTGGCTGACGCGCTCGTGGACCGGCTCGGCTTCTACATCCTCGACCTGTGGTTGGGCCTGCAGATCGTGCCCACGCAGAAGGTGGGCGTCATCCCGCAGCCGCTCGAGGAGCTGCTGCTCCACTCCTTCCCCCTGCCGTCCTTCGTCATCAAGCCCGGCTACGACTTGCTGTACCGCTTCGTCGAGAAGCACGGCGCCGACGCCGTCTCCGTCGCCGAGAAGGAGCACGGGATTTCCAGGAGGGATGCCATCAACAACATCCTCTTCGTGCTGGGCTTCAACGCGTTCGGCGGCTTCTCGGTGTTCTTGCCCTCCCTGATCGCTGAGGTCGGGCAGGACAAGACCGGGCTTCGGCCGCGGCTGAGGGAGGAGGTGCGGCGAGTCCTGGGCGACGGCGGCGATGTCGGGTTTGCGGCGGTGAGGGAGATGCCGCTGGTGCGGTCCACGGTATACGAGGTGCTCCGGATGCAGCCGCCGGTGCCGCTGCAGTTCGGGCGGGCGCGGCGGGACTTCGTGCTGCGGTCGCACGACGCAGCGTTCGCCGTGGCCAAGGGCGAGCTGCTGTGCGGGTACCAGAAGCTGGCGATGCGGGACCCGGCGGTGTTCGAGCGGCCGGAGGAGTTCGTGCCGGACAGGTTCCTGGGAGACAAGGGCGAGGCTCTGCTGCAGTACCTGTACTGGTCCAACGGGCCGGAGACCGGCGAGCCGTCAACGGGGAACAAGCAGTGCGCGGCCAAGGAGGCCGTCGTCGCCACGGCGTGCATGCTCCTCGCCGAGCTGTTCCGGCGCTACGACGACTTCGAGTGCGAGGGCGTGTCATTCACCAAGCTCCAGAAGCGGCAACCCAGTTAACGTCCATCTGCATCTGCACGTAGGAAGTAGGCCGAGTTCTCCCTCTCTTCCAGCTCGTAAAGAAATAAAAAAAAAAGAAAAGAAATTCTTCTTAAGCTGATACAATCCCTAAGTATCGCTTCTACTTATCACTCCTCAATACAATTTATACAAATTTCCAAGTAAACATAAGAATAAGTAATCTCCCGCTAATTCAATGAGCTTAAATATTTATAAAACTTTTAAAAAAAGTAATACATAGAAGCACATCTATATTACAAGCCGAAATTAATCCCGCAGGTGTATAAGGTTCTCAAGGGCTCTTGTCATTTGCTCCCCCTACCACATCAACAAAATCCCGTATCTGTGAATACTCGACACGTACTAGTGTATACGTACACTCGTGTTTTCAACGCAGTGTAATGCAGGTAGAGCATGGACGGAGGGAAAGCAAGAAACACGAGTGGGGCGAAGGCAAGAGAAGACGACGAATGGTTGATTGCTTTGTACTTGTCTCTTGCGATTGGTATGGGACACATCGGACAGACGGACAGTGACCACAGGCACTCCGGTATCCCTGAATCTTATCCATCAAAGACTCATCGAACAGTGTACGTGATGAGTTACGAGCTTCAGTGTCTATAACCAAGCACAGATCTGTGGCCACCGTCGCGAGTAAACCACATGGCACATGGGTATGACAAATGTTTCTTGTATGTATTGTATTGACAGCTACTCTACTGTTGAGCGCCTCAAACGGTACCACGGCAGCTTGAGAGACGACGCATCCGATCCGCCCCCTCCATGCTTTCGGATTTGGGCTTCCGTGTTGGAAATGGCGGGTGTCGTTGTCGGGTTGGGCTTGGGTTGTGCTGAGCTTTGGGCTCTGTTCGGTTGGTGTCGAAATGATTTGGATTGGGGAAAAGGCCGAGTAAGCCGTTCGGTGGAGAACACAGGCCGTTCCGTAACTTCCGTTCCTCGGGAGGTATTTATCTGCTGTCAAAATATATTACCCTTCGTACCCACCTGAAAACTGCATCAAAATGGTGGTTCCATGTTCACCTCCCTCAACCTCAAGTGCATGTTTTCCTCCCTTCACGGTACGATGGTTTTGATGCTCTTGAGCTCCAGCCGTGATGCCTATGCACATACAATTATCAGATCTCTGCCTGATCTGCATAAACTACCATGTGAACTACGCTAGCCAATAGCCAAGCTGTTTTGGGTTTGCATATAGGTAATGCCATGGTGGCCATTTAAGTATGAAAGGTGCTTCTATGCTTTTATTTTTTAAAGTTGTATAAATATGAAAGCATGAATGAATGATAGATGACAATTACTTACACCTTCGTTTGCTTCAAAATTTGTACAACTTGTATTGAGGTGAAAAGTATAGAAGCACTGTTCTGGATCCGTATATAGTCAGTGCTACGGTAACCTTTATACGTGCTGAACCATGCATAACTATAATATGACGCAGTACTTCTTGCATCTGTCATCTTCGTCTATAGTTTGTTCTCATTGCTCTTTTAAATGTGTATTTCCCTTCTCTGCAACCCGCTTAGAATACATTACTACGCCACTATCTCTTTACAGAAAATCATCCTAAAACATCCAATGGTGCCACTTCAGCTAGCTATAAGGGTGCTAACTCAGCATTTTGCTTAGGTGGATGAGAGAAAAGGAAGAGAGATATAGACTGACTAATAACTTATAAGGGTGCCAATTCAGCATACAGCTATTTCGCTCGTGACACACAGGTACGGTACGGTATATGAATATCGATTCGCAATTCGTCAGCACGCTGCCACTGTTACAGCAGTCACGAACTAAATAAATTATCTAATCCGCCATGTAAAAAATTAGAGTCTAGAGGCGCGCCCCAGCATCTAGTATCTTGTGAAATTGTGGTGGGAGCGATGCGCGATTGCAAGGTCCAGATTTACCTGGAGAATGCCATATCATGCACGAAGGCACATGTGAATGCTAGCTCCTGGATGGGCAAATTTGATCGAGGCGCCAAACGGCCAAACCGTTGGGAACAACCGAACAAGGCATCTTATTCAATGCATGAACATCTTCCCTCACAGGAAACTGGAAAAGAAAGAGAGCAAGAGCAGGCTAGTATCAGTTCCCATGCAAGAGATCAACAATCCAATGCCCATATGAAGGGCAGCGAGGACCAAAACCAACATCAGGCAACAAGGGGCAAGGCTGAAAGCTGAGCCACTCTGAAAATGACAATGAAAATGCCGTGTTGGAAAGCTCACAAAAGAAATGAGAGGAAAACAGTGCAGAAACCACAAATCATGAAACATCACTAAAAAAATTTCACATGCAAAACAAGACTAGGGGAAAAAACCAAGCCTGGAGAATTAAGTTTTCAAATAGTTTTAATTGGCAAACATGGTTGGTATTTGGTAGCATAAGGCTATTCAACTCCGCCATGACCAAAAAAGAACAGAGAGCAAGTTAAAGAGAGAGAGAGAGAGAGCAGAGACGCCATGAATGTATATGGAAACAAAGATGCGTTAAAACACATCATTGAAAATTTCACCAATGCTCGCAATCACATACCTAGATACACTCGCAAACACATAAGCGGGGATATTTGCCCCCTATTTTTGAAAATGAATAATTGTTCTATTATTAACAACTACAAAGATGCCATCCAGCACAAGCTAAAATCAGGCTGCAACCTAAATTTAAATGACAAAAAATGAGTAACTGTCCCACAAGTTGATATTATATACTAATGGTCACAGCAAAGTTGCGACTGGAGCATAACAAAAATGGGATATAAAAAGCAGTGTTACCATGGAATCAGGAGGTAAATCAAGAATTAAAGATTAACACTTCTTCTAACAGAAATGTAGCAAAGCATACACATCAGCAACTGCATAATTTTAAATTGACACTTCACCAGTTCAGCAAACCTTTTGGTCATGGATATCTTACTGTATATTATCAGTCTTGATGCAATTAATGAGTTGAAATAATAAAAGCAGTGAAACCACAGAGCAAAGTCTTTCTTTATCGTCATTGCCAAAACCAAAATTTCTGGGCTGGTCTTCAGTACAGCAGCTTATAAACAAGGCAGTACATCATGTTATAATTATAACCACTCAATTTCTCAACTAAATTCATAACAAGTACATCTTCATCAATTATTAAACATGTTTTCTTTTCTAAGACATGGTACAAAATTCAATCCAGACATCTGCGAAAAAGTAAATGTACCTGCCCTTCTTGTCTCCAAGGATAAACATACCAACTTGGCCCAAAAAGCATTAATAAAAGAAAGAAGCCACTGCTTTCTTCAAGTAAAAAAGAAGACAAGATCTTTCCATGAATCCAGAAGCCTCGCTACGCACCCATGGCAACCCTTTTGCCTCTCTTGGATGTTGATGATGCATTCTCCATCAAGATCCTAGACAAAATGTCAGCTTGCTTTGAGTACCCTTCGGCTTTTAAGCTCTCCATCAAAGCATCGCAACCCTTCTGGTCCACGACACCTCCTTTGTTCTTAATCTTGCAAAGCATGGAGTATGCAGGCAATGTCTTCTCCTCAGCGTACAGGGCCTCCAGGACTCTGTCATAGGTCGAGAAGCTAATGTCAAAGTCCCTGTCCAATGCAAAATCAGCCAGCTTCTGTGCTTCCATCACTCTCTCATTCTCGCAAAGGGCAACCAGCAACTTATCCAGATCAGGCATACAGCCATTTTCCACCATCAGATTGATGCGACCGATCGCCTCCTCCACATGGCCCCTCGTGAAAAGAGTTTCCAATATCTTATGTGCCATATCCATGTTCTCTGTAACCCCCTTCTCTATCATACTCTTCATGACCCTGCTTGCGGTCTGAATCCGACCATCATTAAAAAGCGCCACCATAACAGACTGGAAAAGAGCTGGGCTCGGCAGGTGCCCCTGTTCCATCATGCTGTCCAGTGCTGCCTTTGCATCAGCTGGCTCATTCTTCTTCAGGAAGCTATCAACAAGAAGTGCATGCGATTCAAGGTCAGTAGGGACACCACGGCATGCCATAATGGTGAGAATCTCCTGTGCCGCCTCCGCCACGCCTTCCTTTGCATGCCCACGAATAAGACTGTTAAATGCAGCCTTGTCATCCACACCTTTCTTCATCAGCTGCCTGAAGAACGTCTCAGCCTTGTTGGTACTCCCATTGTTGCACAAATACTCAATCACTGGATTGTACGCTGGTGCTTCCAGCACAGGACTCTTTGGGCTCAGCAGCGTTCCCTTGTCAAGAAGTTCATCTAGCACCTCAACAGCACCATCAAACTTTCCACCAGCACACAAGCCCTCCATCAACACCCCATACTGTCTCGGGTCCACCAGAACATGCTTGAACCGCCCACTCTTCCTGTGCACCTCCATCGCCCCATCCAAGTCCCCAGCTCTGCATAGTGTCGTCACAAGCCTCAAAAACACCGACTTGTCCTTTGGCGTGAGTCGATATTCTGCCATGTCGTCCACTGCCTTCCGGGCCTCCGCAATCCTCCCCTCATCATCGCAAAGACCTGGCATCAACGCAGCAAATGTCTTCTCGCTCAACCTCAACCCCTTCTCCCCCATCTCCGTGAACAACCCCACTGCCTCCTCCACCTTATTCGCTGCAACATATCCTTTGATCATGACGTTGTATGAAACCGAGTTCCGTTCAAACCCAGCCGCTGCCATTTCGTCGAACACCTTCTGTGCGCTCTCCAGATCACCTGCCCGCACCCAAGCATTGAGCAGGGTGTTATAAGTCGTCACATCCGGTGTCACCCCGTGACCCTTCATGTCCCCAAACACCCTCACGGCGGCCTCCATCTTCTTGCACAGGCCAAACCCCCAGATCAATGTGTTGTAGGTAGACACGTCCGGGGAGACGCCGTATGTGAGCATGGCGTTGTAGATCCGCCTAGCCATGGCCTCGCGGCCGCGGCAGAGTATGGCCTTGAGGACGGCGTTGTAGGAGAGTGCGGTGCGTGTGATGCCGAGTTCGGGCATCAAGCGGAACAGCTTAACGGACTCCTGTGGGATGCTGGCCTTGCCGTACGCTGCGATGAGGGCGGCGACGGTGGCCTCGTCGGGGGGGATGGAGAACGACGGCATGGTATCGAGGAGGAGGCAGCGGGCGTGGTTGAGCATGCGGCGGGAGGCGAGGATCGGGACGAGGAGCGCGAAGGTGGCGGGCTCGGGGTGGAAGCCGGCGCGGCGGTAGGCGAAGCGGAAGAACTGGAGCGAGAGGTCGGCGCGGCCGGCGGCGGCGGCGCCGGAGATGACGTCGTGAACGAGCGGCGGGGCGAGGTTGGGGGAGAGCAGGCGGATAGAGTTCTCGAGGCGGGTGGTCCACGGGCGTCGGCGGATCATGTGGAGAATAGTCTCGTGCAGAGGCTCCTCGCGGTGGAGCGGGTTGGGAGCCGGCGCCGCCGCCTTCGGGGCTTCCGGAGTCTCGACGGCGGTGGCGGGGTTGTCGACGGTGGAGGTGGAGAAGGCATGGCCGAGGAAGAGAGGGGTGGGGGCGTGGAGCTTGCGGGAGAGGAAGGGGAGGGGGATGTGGAGGTGGCGGTGGCGGCGCGCCATGGCTGCGGGGGGTGGAGGTTTGGTTGGGGGAGACGACGACGAGGGTTTAGGAAGCTTAGGCTTTGTAATGGGGAGAGAGGCAGAAGTGGCCTGGCTCAAGTGAGTGATGATGGATTGGTTTTAACTGGGCCTTGAAATGGGCTGGATTTTCTTTTTTATTTTTCTTGGTTGTCTTTATCTTAGATCAATATGTCTCGTCACCTCATGATCTCCCTAAAGAAGCATGTTATGAGGCTCTTTGGGAGAGCTGGGCTGCGGCGGTGAGCCGAAAGCCCCTCAAAGACTCTGCCTGCACAGTTGTTTCGAAGCACAACGCAGTTAAAAGCATCCTCAAAACCGTAGCTTGTGTAGACGTGCTTCGGCTGTGGCTTCTCTCAATCCCCGCTCGGCCTCCTCTCAGCTCGGTCTCCTCCCCAATCCGCAACGCTTGGCTTCACCCCGCCGCCAAGGTTGCCCCGCCGCTGGGTCACCTCCTCCCGATTCAACCCCCTCCCTCCGCACGGTCTCGCTCCGCACCGTCGCTAGGAGTGAAAAAAAAACTTGTCGACGATTGGGGAACAGGCCCCCGCCGAGCTTACTTGTTGGTGGAGGAACCAACTGTGACCCCTTCTTACGTGAGGGATTACTCGAGGAACGACTCACCAGATTTCAACGAGCGTGGACACAGCAGTTTACCCTGGTTCGGGCCTCTCAGGAAAGAGATAATAGCCATACTCCAGCTCTCGTTTACTCTTGCAATGTGTCTGAGTCTTACAGTCTGTGCGTGGTATCTTCTTTTTGTCCCCCTCATGATGGGGACGCTTTTATAGCTTACAAAAGATCGAACTCCACGACCCCACTACCCGCACGTTTGGACCTCGTCCAAACGTGGCAACTGGTGGATCCTATCTTTCCGCCACGCCCCACGGGAAACGAATTCGCCAACGGAAGTTACGCCGGGTGGTTATTCCCACCGACCCCGAGACCACGTAAGGTCGGCCGATGGCCGACACCGAGCTCTAATCGATCGAATACGTTGCATTCTTGGTCCCACCCGAGCCCGAGCTCGGAACCACCGGAATGCGTAGCCCTCCGACTCGATTTAGACAATCCAGGGTAACGACCTCCTGGTAGCTCGGGCGGAGCGAGCTTGGTCGTTGGTGGCATCCGAGGTAATTTATGGAAATTACCCGACCCCGACGCCTAGCCCCCGAGGTTCAAGTGGGAAAAGGTCTAAGGAAGGCCTTCCTTGGGCCTACTGTTTCTACGAGCATGTCGGTTCTGCGGCGGACAACCGCCGCGACCAACGAGCTATTAACCTTCTCCGAACGAGCTTGTTGTTCCAAATTGCCGTCGTGTTTCGAGCGAGCGGAAGTGGGCCCTCTCATCGGTTCCTTCTCCGAAGCCTCGAATCGCCCTTCCGGGAACCGCTTTTCTCGCAGACGGTTTCGATTTGCGTGCCCACGTGTCGTTTCCTGATGGCGAACGCCTCAATCGCCTCTGTGCCTCTAGGGCTTCCTCGACCATAACGGCGGGAAGTCCTTTCGCTTCCCCATCTCCTGGAGGAGTTTTTAAACACTCGAAGAGAAAACCCTTAGACTCACTTGGTCAGATTGCGATCGCCGTGTCTCACACTCCTCTGCTTCGGCGCCATCCCTCTCCTTGATCATCTTCCTCATCCTCATGGCGAAGTTCGGCCAAGAAGCTCGACAGCGCAGCCGAGATCCTCGAGCGGCGAAGTACCTCGACGGTACATGGAGAGCCCTGGCGACGAAGAGAGCCCGCAATGAGGAGGGGGAGATCGTCTCCACCGAGCTCTACGCCATGAACGGGCTCGACGCCCGAAAGTGAGTTTGTTGAAGCCGTGCTCGCCTCTGCGAGTGCGAGATCGCTCACCTCCATCCCAACTCCATTCTCATTATGGCCATCTTCACCCATCTCTCTGCGAAGGGTTCGTGGGCGCCGAGCCCACTCCCGCCTCTTCTTCCACTTCTACACCCTTTCTCGCACCTAAGACGCCGCAGCCAGCCGCTTCTATTTCCGCCGACCTACTCCGACCATATGAGTACCCGAAGCTTCACGCTCAGGACTCCGGTGTCGGGTTGGGCCGACTCTTGGTTCTACTCGAGGAAAGCGTATATGGCACGCTTTCCTACTCCGGCCAGAGGTCGCTGCCGAGACGCCCGACCGCCCGTGGAGCCCGAGGA
The DNA here is from genome assembly GCA_036346355.1 of Rhipidocladum racemiflorum. Lineage (NCBI taxonomy): Eukaryota > Viridiplantae > Streptophyta > Magnoliopsida > Poales > Poaceae > Rhipidocladum > Rhipidocladum racemiflorum. The sequence goes on from CM070572.1 coordinate 27,299,294, forward strand.
GGAGAAGATCCTCATGACGATCAACGAGCTCACGTGCCTGGGCCGACGGCCGACGTTACCCGACTACGCCAGGAACCGGATATCACCCCTCGGGAGGAGGGAGCATCCCTTCTTCAAGGTCGAGGGGTGGCAGGACATCACCCGAGTCACGCCAGTATGTCATCGCCTCAATCTTCTTTTCCGAGCAGAGGATGCCCTTCTCACGACCTCTCCCTTGGCCGGTATGCAGCTCCGCCAGAGGACTGGTGGATGTGAGGGTGTCCGAGATGTTCGGCACCCTAAAGGCAAGGAAATCATCGAGGGCCGCCAGATCCCGAACAACGTTCTTAACCTGACCGAGGCGGTAAGTCCTCGACTCGGACTTCTTTCAAGCTTTTGTCCTGACAGTTTCGCCGGGGCCTTCCGACCTCATTCGAAGTTTTTCTTTTTCAACAGGAGAAGGTTGCCCTCGGTCGCCGTGTCCCACCGGGATCGCAGCTGGCGGACGGGTCGAAGACCAAGGGACAAAGTGGTCGCAAGCGCCGCTGATCTCCGCCGCCACGCCGTCCTCGCCAGACACGCAGCGCCCCGCCGGACGACCGCCACCCTCCAAAGACTTGGAGTATGCGGACCGGCAGAGGTGAGTGAACTGAGATTGTGGATGGACGAGTACACCAAACAATCCCGAAGCCGATGGCTCGTTATGCGCCAAATTGTCGCTACGGGCGAAGAAGGAGGCCGCAGCCGCGCCGGCCCAATATGAAGGTCGAGCCGAGGGCTGATCGCGTTCTTCAAAGTGAGCTCGCGGTGAGCTTGAGCTCGGCTCCCGGGACCACGAGGAGGAGAAAGACGAGCCGACCTCGCGCCTTGGTCCCGAGGTCCCGCAGTCGCCCGCCACGCCTCAACCGCGCCTAACGCCGATCGCCTCCGAGGTCGGCTTGGAGGAGGTCGACCTTTCGGCCGCCAGTGGCCGACAAGGCGCGCGAGGACATGGCCGCCTCCTGGCCCGCGCCCGAGCTCGGCTAGCGGACGCCGAGCAAGGTCGATCTCCTACTCCTCTTGTTTGTCTTTCTCTCCTAAGACCATACTAACCCCACATCGCCTATAGTGGGTGTGGCGGTTAGTGCGGAGTTATGGGATTTCAAGCGATGGTCGACGATATTCTTGACTTCGTGCTAGAGAGGAGCTAGCCCGGCCGCCGAGGTCGTCATGGGCGACGAGGCCGGTGGGAGCCGAGGTCATGAGGCCCGGGCCTCCCCACTGCCGCCGGTGGCGACGACGCCGAGGCGGGGGAGTCTGTTGTCATGAGCCCCGGACTGAGGTCGTGTCTCCGAAGAGGAGGCACGGAGGAAGATCGCGCCGATGCCCTGCCGCACGGAGGGCATCCCCACATCATAGTTGTGGAGGATGACACCGGGAGTCTCGATGGTGGCGAGCAAAGCCGAAACTTCCGGCGCTAGCGACATCATCACCGCGACTCTTCAGAGATCGCCGAGGCCTCTCCTCGGCTTATGACGCCACGCCGGGCCCAGCCACGCCCGGCCGTCGAGGACCCTAATCTGGCGGGAGCTCATCCGACGAGGAAGGGCCGGCTACCCTACTGGTTGGGGAGACGAGCCCGACCACCGTAAGCGAGCCGGGCAGCCTTCCAGACGAAGGGAATCTGCCGGGCGCCGAGGTCGCTCCAGCCGAGACCGACCTCCCGCCGCCGACTTCGCCCCTGCTGATCCCGGCCGGACGCTGCTGCAGCCTCAAGGGCCGGATATCGACCAGTCCCCTGTTGCTCCATGGCCGTAGACGCCGAAGGGGTGGAGCCCCTGGCCGAGGAGGCGAGCCCCTCGAGGAGGCGAGCCCCGAGGAGGCGGAGCCTGGCGCAACTTCTGCCTCGGAGGAAGAAGAGCGGAGGTGATCCTTGCTCTTGAGGCCGCCCTCTCCAGAGGCGGAGGCTGTCCCCCAGGCAAAAGTCCATCGCCTTCGGGGGGCGGGAGCTCGGGCTCTAGCCCCGAGCCCGATCAAGGAAGGGACTAAGGCGGGGATCCCTTGCCCGCCTAACGAGGTGGAGGACCCCGCCGAAGTTGTTCCATCAGGCCGGAGACCCGACTTTTTGGGTAAGTACTCGGCTTTTGTACTTTTACCAAGAGCTTCGACATTTAATTGAAACGCCTGCCGCGCAGTGCCGGAGTCCACCATGAAGGACTTCCATGCCGCGACCGTGCCGCTAAGTTGTCGCTAAGCACCAAGCCGAGCAGACGCCAAGATTGCGAGCTCGAGCGCCGGTTGCCGAGCCGACATCTTCCGAGGCCGAGATCCGGCGGAAGGTGGAGGAGTCCGTGCACGAAGCCGTGAGCGCCGACCGGGCGAGCAAGCAAGGTCGGGCCTGGAAGCCACGCAGTGGCGACCTTACGCGACGCCGCTCGGCGCCGAAAGGACAATCGACCAAAGAACGGAGGAGTCCAGGCGACTTCGGCGTTTAAGCGAAGGTCGGAAGCTTCAGCCGGCGGGTGCTCGACCTTGAGTCCGAGCTTGACTCGGTCGGGACGAGCTCGTCGCTTTGCAGGGGCAGAAGCGTCGCTCCTGTAATTTTCTTTTTCCTGTCTTTACCTGTAAAAAACTTAAGGGAAAAAAAAACCGCCCAGTTGAACATAGAAAGAGCGTTATTTTTAATGGACGTTTTTTGTTTTTCTCCGAGATGACAACGATTTGTTTCGTGCCGTGGTCTTACGCGACTTAGCAGTCAATCGTACGAGGAAATGACTATCTCGCGCGAAAGTTGCACGAGGTCGAGGTGACCATCTCGCGCGAAAGTTGCACGAGGTCGAGGTCGTGGCCACATGGTACCTCTATAGCCCCCCGCCGCCAACGGAGGTCGTGGGCGTAGACTGCGAGCACGACCTCGTTGGCGGAGTAGAATTCTGCGGAGACCGTGTGGCCCTTAGGGTTACGGTGCGTTGACGCCGCCCACCGGCCGACCTGAGCTCGGAACCGTTCAGAAGGGTGTCCTGTGCGAATCTTTACTTGCGGCGGAGGTCTACCGCGAAAAAAAGAATGTCGTCTTACGAGGAAGGAAGCCCTCGAGGTCGAGCTTTTGTCGTACGGTGTTTTGCCCCAACGACCGACCTGCCCCTGACACTTTGTCTGGGTCGAGCTTAATCGTAGAATGGGGAAAGAGAGAGAGAGAGAATGGGAGGGTAAGGTGACAAAGTTTATTAAAAGGTAAAAGCGGGTGAGGTTAGACATGGAACTTACGCAGTTGGTCGATGTTCCAAGTACTAGCTAGTTCTCGACCATCTTCCATTGCAAGGCGGACAGCCCCCGGGCGTGCTGTTGAGACGACCGTGTAAGGACCTTCCCATCTTGGCGTTAGCTTGTTGGCTTTTGACAGGTCTTGGACCCGTCGCAGAACGAGGTCGCCGACGTGTAAGGTCCTTGGTCGTACCGATTTAGCGGCGTGCCTGCGAAGAGCTTGCAGGTAAACCGCGGATCGCAACAGAGCCCGTTCACGAGTCGCCTCCGCAAGGTCGAGGTCGAGAAGGCGTTCGCCTTCTGCGTCGATGTTATCGGCCAGGTTCACCCTCGTGGATCCTAGGACAACCTCGGCGGTAGGACAGCTTCCGCGCCAGATACGAGCCGAAGGGGTCTCCCCGTGGCTCGGCTCGTCGTGGTGCGGATCGACCAGAGGATCGGGGTAGCTCGTCCACCCAGGCTGACCATGCCGACGAGGCTCTTGAAGACTCTCTTCTTGATTCCTTGGACGATCTGCCTGCTCGCACGCTCGGCCGCCCCATTGCTCTGTGGGTGGGCCCACAGATGCGAAGCATATCTTGGTCCCGACCTCCTCGCAATAAGCCTCAAACACCTCGCTCGTGAACTGAGTGCCGTTGTCGGTAATGAGGCGACTCTGAACGCCAAAGCTGGTTACTACATTATTGCGGAAGAACCTTTTAGCCGCCTGTGCCGAGATGGTTGATATGGGCTCGGCCTCGATCCATTTAGTGAAGGTGTCGATTGCGATTTAATGTATTTACAACCCCTCCTTCCTCGGGAAATGGATCGAGTATGTCGATGCCCCAAACCGAGAACGGCCAGGTTAGCGGCATGGTCTCAGAGCGCGTATGCCACGATGGACCTTCCGAGCATGGAACTGCAAGATCGGCAGGAGGTTACTATTGAGCGTGCGTCGGCCAGGGCCGTCGGCCAATAGTAACCCAATCGGAAGGCTTTGCTCACCAAGGTCCTAAAGGACGAGTGAGCTCCACACATCCCGTCATGGATATCCTTGAGGAGATATTTGCCTTCCTCTTGGGTGATGCACTTGGAGAGGACGCCAAGCGCTTTGCGGTATAAGAGACCCTCGACCATTTTATAGGTCGAGGAGCGCCTCACTAGCCGGATTTCTCGGCTTCCTCCTGGCAAAGGTCCCGTGCACGGCGTATTGGATGAATGGCGCCATCCAATTCAAGGCCCTGCTGAGGAAGGAGACGGTACCACCTGCCTCTCGGTTGCCTCTTCCCTGGGGATGGAGGGCTTATAAAGGTGCTCGATGAGCACCTTCGCCGAGCGGAAACCGGGCGGAACCGACCTTTGATAGATGGTCGGCCAGGGCATTGTCCTTCCTGGGGATGTATAGTACTTCGAAGTTTCTGAGGTACTTTTCCATCTTCCTTACTTCAGCCAGGTAAAGCGCCATTGAGTCATCGGAACACTGATACTCCTTGTTAACCTGGTTGATTTACCACCGCGAGTCGCCCTTCGCAGCTAGTCGTTGGACTCGAGCGCTTTGCATGCCCGGTCTTGGCCAGCGCACCTTCAGATTCGCTGCGTTGTTTGTTGCGCCCGAAGTGCAATTGGAGGGCGTCTTGGATCCGCTCCCCGAGGGGATTCGAGGACCACTCCGACCCCGAGCAATCGTAAGCTCGGGATCCGTCGGTGCATGACCCAAATGACCGCGTGCTCGCCTGGTTGGGTTCGGGTTCTGGCGGGCGGGGTTTGTCCATTCGGCCAGGGAAGTCCGCTAGGACCTGAGATTTGATCGCTGCTCGCCGAGAATTCGATCTCGACCGGCGAGCTCCATGGCCCATTTTGCGATCCGCCCGCTATGGCCCCGATTCCCGAGAATTTCTCTCACGGGAAGTTGGTCGACTTGGATTTTGTGTGCCTGGAAGTAGTGTCTTAATTTCTTCGAGGCCACGAGGAGCATATAAAGGAGTTTCTGGACCTCGGGGTAACGCTCCTTTGGTCCGTGTAAGACTTCGCTGACGTAGTAGATCGGGCGCTGCACCGCCCCGTTCTCTACTGTGATGACGGCGCTATCGCATGGGGTGTGGCGGCCAGGTAAAGCAAGAGGACCTCTCCTACTGGCGTGGTCAAGACCGGGTCTTGACAAATATAGTTTAAGCTCTTTGAAAGAGCGGATGCTTCATCTGGCCCAAGTGAAACCGCTGTGCTTCCGAGCGCCTTGAAGAAAGGTAGGCGCGTTCCCGAGCCGCGAGATGAAACGACTTAAGGCCGCCATTCTCCCGGGCCAGGACTGACCTCCGAGTGCAAGTCGGTGGTCGATGTTCTCGATGGCTTCTATCTTCTCCGGGTTGGCCCCGATTCCTTGTGGGCCGATCATGTATCCGAGCACCTTGCGCCTTTGACCCTGAACACACATTTTTCCCGGTTTAACTTTATTCGATGCTTGTTGAGGTTATGAAAAGTCTCCTCTAGATCGGATACATGGTCGGAGGCCATTTTGCTCTTGACGACTATGTCGTCTACATACACTTCCGTGTTTCGACCTATTTGGTTCGAGAAGGTTTTCTCGCATAAGGCGCCGAAGGTCGCTCTAGCGTTCCTTAGACCGAAGGACATGGTCGTGTAGCGTAATGTGCCAAACGGCGTGATGAAGGAAGTTTTCTCCTCGCTTCGGGCGATATGTCGATCCGTGATAGCCTGAGTAGGCGCCCGTAAAGCTCATCGCCTCGGAGGCCGGCCGTCGCGTCGACCAACCGGTCTATCCGAGGTAGCGGAAATTGTCCTTCGGGCATGCGGCATTCAGCCCGTGTGATCGACAAACATGCGCCACTTGACTCCTTTCTTCATCACGATGACTGTGTTGGCCAACCAATCGTACTGGTCGACCTCCAGAATGAAACCGGCTTTGAGGAGCTTGTCCAGTTCCTCTCTGATGATGGCTTGCTTCTCCTGGAGAAGCGCTGAGCTTCGCCGCCAAAGCTTTGTCGCCGAATCGCTAGCTCAGGCTCGACGACCTCCTTGGGACTCCGGGCATGTCGGACGGTTCCCAGGCGAACGTGTCCGCGCTTCTCCGGAGGAAGGTCACGAGCTCGAGTTCCTATTTAGGATCTAGGGAAGCCCCCACGTGTACGACCTTGTCCGGTTCTGTGCCGCACATCGGGATGGCCTTGGTTTCTCCCCGCCTTGAGGCTAGCCTTGGGCCGGAACTCCTCGGCTCTTGCTCGGGCCCGTTAGGCGCTTGATCGACCATGTCCAACGCCTCTCGCCGCAGTCAGAGCTGCTGGGCTTCCTTGATCGTGATCACGCCGCCGGGGCCGGGGACCTTCAAGCATTGGTACCCGTGATGAGTGGCGGCCATGAATTTGGCGAGCGCTGGTCGGCCCAGGATGGCGTTGTAAGCCGACTCAAATCGACCACTTTAACGTGATTAGCTCCATTCGAAGTTGCTCGGATTGCCGAACGTTATCGGGCAGACGATCCGCCGAGTGGCCTGACCGACGCCCGGTACTATCCTGTAGAACGACCACCATGCTTTTGATCTTGGAGCGAGGATCTGCATTTCGCCCAAGACCTTGGCGACATCAGTCCAGGGAGCTCCCGCACCACAAGGACCCGACCTCATGCGGTGTTGCAGATTGTTGGGCTAACGACCAACGGGAGCCTTTGGGGTTTCGTCATCCCCGAGGGCGCTGCCCTGGAGAAGGTGATCGGCGGCTCGGACCACTTGAGTCTGGCGGACAGAGGCTTCCCCGAGTGACACGGAGTACTTCGCGGCCTCCTTCAACTCCCGACGCGACCCATAGGCGGCGGAGCCCCGAATATCACGGCGATGTGATTTCTCGGCTCTTGGTACTCCATGCTCGGTGTCTTGCTCCTCGGCGGGCTTCTTGCCCTTGACGCCTCCTTCCATCTCGGGAGCGTGGGCATGGGACCCTTACCATTGTAGAACTGCTCCAGGCGGGAGGCCCACGCTCGCACTCAAGGTCATGCCCATGCGCCCGTGGAGCGGGCGTAAATAGGCACTAGCCCGCCCGCGTTGGTTGCCGCGCTCTTGGTCGTCCGGTTACGCTCGTTGCTCGCCGAACCTGGCCGACCCTTTCCTTCTGGCTCCTCCCTATACGATCGCGAGGTCGGCCGTTGTCTTTCGATGGTCGCCACCATGCCGAGACGGAGGATTTTTCTTCTTTTGATTTTTTCTCGATCGAGCTTACGCTCTTTCGCTTGATGCCCTTCGAGCCCGGCCGAGGGGCAGCTTTTCCTCATCTAGCGCCTTCTTCCATTGGACGGCCTCGTCGCGTTGGCGTAACGGCCACCATGCGAATAACTCGTTGGTCGTGATGTCCGGTGGATTTCGAGGTCCCGAGTAAAGCGCACGCCTCGACTCGAACTTGAAAGCCCTGACGACCGCCTCATCCGAGATGCTCGATGGAATTGCGCGCACTTGCATGAAGCGCCGACGAATCGGGCGCAGGTTCGCCTCCGCCTCAGATCGACGCTCAAGGTCGCGCTCCTTCCCGGCGGACGAGCGACTCCGAAGTTGGCTCGAGAGTGCCGCCACCGGGCCTGTGGACCGGATCGAGTTCTCCTTCTCGTTGAATAGCCACGCCCGAGCCGCCCGCCCAGATCAGGCGTAAAGTTGGCCATCACCTTTCATCACCCCGCAGCCTAAAATGGCCGTGGTGTAGATCGAGAGAAACTCGTTTGGTTCCGAGTCCCATCGACCTCTCGATGTGACCCGGCTTAAACCTTGCTCGGACAGTCACTGTCGCAGCCGATGTCGCGAACGCCTCGCACCGAACACGGATCGGCCGGGCGATCGCGCTGGCGAGCGATACGAGCGCCAGCGGCGGCGATCTCACCACCGAGCCCGAGGTTAGTGGGCCCAGCGAGAAAATCTCCTACGCCAGAGGGATGGGAGGGCCCGATGAGGAATGTTCGCCCGATTCTCGCCTGTGGCTCAGATTCCGCCGTCCCGAGGAGCCCCTGAATTGCTCCGGTGCCCTCCCGAGCCCGGCCGCTTCGCGCCAGCCACTGGTGCGCGGCCGCGTGAGTCGTCGGGTGGTGGCGCTGACGCCGGCGGCGGCGTTCCCAGGAATTGCTCTGGCGCCTTTTCCGAGGCCTCCGCCGCCTTATGTCTGCGTGGCGATTTCCTCGAGGTCGCCGACCACGCCGCGCCCATGGCTTCTAGGTCGACTCCGCCAGAAACTCCCTAAGGTTGCGCACCACCGCGGGCTGTGGCTTGAAGGCGTTCCCGCCGGGGAACGCTGGTGACGAGCTCGTTTGCCGTCTCACGGCTCCGAGTCCCGTGACGCTGCGGAAATTCTCACGAACTTCGCCCTGGTCTTATCGGGCCAAAGCCACCTCGGACTTGCTTGCCGCGTAGTTTGGCCAACGTCCGATTCAGGGATGCCGCAGTGCTCTTTGGCCGCTTTCAGAAGCGGTGAAGACGAAGCTTCACCGGATTTGCTCTCGACATTTCCATCCTCCTCCGCAACGAAGACGCGTTACGGATTGGACGGATCGCGAGGGGACATCACGGTGTCTCCCGTGAAGCGGTCCCCTGGTCGAGCTCGTAGAGGTCGGGGATGTCCGCACCATCGTAGAGCTCGCCGTACTCGCCGTCCGAGAGGGCGCCGAGCCGAGCGAAGAATCGCTTCCGGCAGTGGCCGCTTCCAGGAAAAGCTCCGAACCGCTATGATTCTTAATGCGGCGACGCCGCCGCCATTGTCGAAGAATCGCTTGTCCTCTTCCTCGATCTCGGGCGTAGAGGCCCGGTGGTTCTGGGATTCTCGACATTCCTCGGATTCCTCACGAAAGGGAAAGTCGGTCCTCACGACGGCGCGCCACTGTCGACGATTGGGAACAGGCCCCGCCGAGCTTACTTGTTGGTGGAGGGACCAACCGTGACCCTTCTTACGTGAGGGATTACTCGAGGAACGACTCACCAGATTTCAACGAGCGTGGACACGTTAGCTTACCCTGGTTCGGGCCTCTCAGAAAGAGATAATAGCCCTACTCCAGCCTCTCGCTTACTCTTGCAATGTGTCTGAAGTCTTACAATTGCAGGCGTGGTATCTTCTTTTGTCCCCTCATGATGGGGACGCTTTATAGCTTACAAAAGATCGAACTCCACGACCCGCTCTACCCGCACGCTAGACCTCGCCCAAACGTGGCAACCGTGGATCCTATCTTTCCGCCACGCCCCACGGAAACGAATTCGCCAACGGAAGTTACGCTCGGGTGGTTATTCCCACCGACCCCGAGACCACGTAAGGTCGGCCGATGGCCGACACCGAGCTCGGAATCGACTGGAATACGTTGCATTCTTGGTCCCACCCGAGCCCGAGCTCGGAACCAGCCGGAATGCGTAGCCCTCCGAATTCTGATTTAGACAATCCAGGGTAACGACCTCCTGGTAGCTCGGGCGGGAGCGAGCTTGGTCGTTGGTGGCATCCGAGGTAATTTATGGAAATTACCCGACCCCCCGACAAAACTCGAAACTCGCGAGTTAAATGAGTACTCGACAACTCAGCTCGAACTCGTTCCTTAACGAGTCGAGCTGAGCCAAAATTTAAACTTATTAAGGTAACAAGTTAAACGTGTTAGCAGTTAGATTGTATTTCCCCAGGACACAAAATCTCCATTCAGTCCCCAAACTCTCCATTCCCCTCGCCCTCGGCTCGGGTGGTCAGGACTCGACCTCTAGGCTCCCCTCGTCGTTGCTCCCACCGCTGCCTCCCCTCCCCTTGCTTGTGCCGCCACCGCACTCCCCTTCGCTTGCCACCGCCTCCCCTCCCCTTTGCTCGCGCCACCGCCGTCGCCCCCTTCTCCCGCCGCCACCTCCCCTCGTCCTGTGTCTTGCTGCCGCCTCCCCTTGCCATGTGTCCCGTCGCCACTGTCTTCCCCTTCTCCAACCCTTTTGGCGCCGCTCTCCTATAAATCATCTATCGCAAGCAAATCCAAATCCAAACTCAGTACACTCTATGAGTGCAGGTAGCAGCAGCAAGAGTAGGGTGAGATGGTGAGGAAGAGTGGTGGCGCAGAGGAGGGCAGTACGGTGGCGGGTGGAGGCCGGCGGCGAGAGGCTGGTGATGGATGGCAGGTTGGCGACGGAGCTGGAGGCCAATGACGCTGAACTCAACGACCCGCTCTGGAGCGCCAAGTGCCTCCTCTCCTCCCTGCACCTCATCAGCAAGACCGCAAAGCAAGCGAAAACTCTACCTCAACACACCTTGCCAAATCGCCAATTCTTTATTTGCCATTCAGATCTTAGGATTCAACGTTCTTTCTATCATTTGATTTTTATCTCATGAATTGATTGCGTGGGATGGAATGATTCCAGTGAAGATAGATAAAGCATTTGATTCACCCGAGCCAATGGAGTAGCATTTGATCTTTGTCTCCTTATCTTTAGAGAATTTCTAGCATACAATGAGTGATTTGAATGAAATACAATCTTTTAGAATCTGGAATCAATGTAGCGAGCTAACTATTTTAATGAGTTTGACAAAGTTGAATCAAGTCGATTTGGCTCGTTATCCACTCCTAGTCATCGCCTCTCGAGCTTGCCCCGCACTGGGTCGTTGCCTCCTCCCCCGGTCGCTGCCTCGGCCATCTCCTCCCTGCTGCATCGCTACCTCCCCGCTTCGATAGCCGTCTCCTTCCCTCTCAGTGGCCTCCTTCCTTTTGCTAAAAAGCTATTATTTTATCAGACGGTCCCTTAAAATAATCATAGGCATCAACTACAGCTGCTTTACAATCAAATAAACCAGAAACAACTTTTCAACCCAACCAAAGCCCCCAAAATAGGCCCGGTCAGAATGAAGCACAGGCTGTATTAACTTGCAATTATTAGAGCACAAACATAAAGCTATCTTGTCTAGTACTCCCTACGTTTTCTACACATTGAACCACCATTTTTACAATTATATATTAGCGAAAATTAATAAAATATAATGATATGGAAGTTTCTTACTATCGATTTACTACTATCGTTCCCATGTGACAAATTTACATAGTTTTATGTATATTTATAATCAAAGTTATAGATTTTGACCATATACATCCTAAAACCACGTCTATTGGAGAACGTAGAGAGTATTATTAAAGACGTGGCCGTATTTCTTTCTAGAGGAAGTAATGAAGCAAAAAAAAAAAGGAGATTCATCTCATCTACATCAAATTGGCATTTTCACCGGATATTTTGCACTCAACCAATATTGTCTCTTGAATTAACTTATGGGTTTTGATAAGTTTCATTCGGATGTTTTCTTTAGTAACCATCATCCAAATTCTGGGTCATTGGATTTGCTTTCAGATCGTTGCACACCCCTGAATTTATGTGTTGCCTGTTCTGTACAGATAGATCCCGCCATGAATGGAGTTGCAGATCGAGTGGTATGAACAAACACGAAGCCCTTTTGGAGCTTATTACTCGTAGTCTCGTACTAACCACAGCTAGCTACATCGAACCATCGATCGATCCTAGAGTCCTAGGCTACTACACCCAAGTCTCTCCTCGATTCGATTCACTTGAAGAGTGTGGTCGGCTGCGTGAACGTCTCCAGCCGCGGCTCCGTCAGGTCCACCGCCACGTCCTCCTCCGTCGACCGCCAGCTCCGTCGGCCGTTGGAGCTCATCATCCGCTGCATCCCGACGACCTCTCCCGACACAACGCCGCACTTGGTGTTACCATTCCCCCTGTACATGTCGCGGCGGACATCGTCGCCGCCGTCCTGCCACCGGTCGAACGACACCGAGCATTCTTGCCGCTCGATGTCCTCTCCATCGGGCTCGCTTCTCCCGGTGTGAGGCGACGTCTGCAAATCGAAGGTGGTGGGCAGGAGCAGCTTGCGGCGCTTGCCGGCGGAGTGGAGGGGGGCGATGGTGGAGAGGATCTGGACGACCTCGGTCATGGTGGGCCTGGACTCGGGGTCCCACTGCAGGCACTCCCTCGCCAGGTGCGCCATGATCTGCATCTCCTCCGGCGAGAACCTGCCCTTCAGCGCTGGGTCCGGCAGCTCCGTCACCACCAGCCTGCTGTCGCGCAGACGAGACGTCGCCTGCAATCAACTCGATCCGATCCGATCATCAAGCCGTGAAAATAAATAGATCCTGCAAACCTCCGCCCGATACAGCAGCTGATGATTGATTACCCACCCATATGACGAGGCTCTCGTCTCCCCTGGTCGAGGCCGACTTGTGGATCGGCGGCCGGCCGGTGATGAGCTCCAGGACCACCACGCCGAAGCTGAACACGTCGGACTTGAGGGACGCCTTGCCCACGATGGCGTACTCGGGCGCGAAGTACCCGAACGTCCCCAGCATCCGCGCGGGGGAGCTCGAGCAGCTCGTCACGCCGTCGTTCATCAGGCACTTGGCCATGCCAAGATCGGTGATCTGCGTGCAGCAAAACGAGGCATCTCAACTCGATCCCACAACAGTTCAGCGACACGCGAGCGATCATTGATCTGCAGGCAGGACTCGCCGCGAGTAGGTCACCTTGGCTCTGAACTTGTCGTCGAGCAGGATGTTGGTGGACTTGATGTCGCGGTGGAGGATCCGCGGCGCGGCCGCCTCGTGCAGGTACTCCAGCCCCCTCGCGGCGCCGAGCGCGATGCTCACCCGGGTCGGCCAGTCCATGGGCTTCCTCCCTTGCTGCTTCAGGTCCAGGCAATCCCTCAGGTTGCCCTTGGACATGAACTCGAACACCAGCAGCTTCTCCAGCTGCCGCCCTTGGCTCTCCGAGCAGTACCCCAGCAATGGCACCACATGGCAGTGGTTCAGCCGTGACAGCAGCTCGATCTGTTCATCATCCTCGAGCATTGATTAGGGTAGTGACAGCAACTATCTTCCGTCTCACGAATCATCACATCACACAAGTGGAATTAATGGAGAAGAGAAGATGCAAATGGATGCTTTCTTAAGAGTTCAGAGGGTAATTAAGATACCTCGGATAGGAACTGGTAGTCTTCGTCTGCACCTCCTAGGGGCCTAAGCTTCTTCACGGCAACAACTTTTCCATCGCTAAGCTGGCCTCGGTACACCCTGCTTGTTCCGCCAACTCCGATAAGGTTGTCGTCTGAAAATTTCCCGGTTGCTTGCTCCAATTCCGAGTAGGTAAACCGGACAATAACGCCGGGAAATAGACCACCTTCACTCCCACAAATGAGGGGACAGCTACACAGAAACTCTGCGGCGGAGTGTTGAAACAAGAATCAGAGTGTGGCCCTAGTACACTAACCTGAATAAAACAAGGTGTGAATTCCTTTTAAGGCGGCAAGGTGTGAATTTTAAACCAAAACAATCAAGTACAACATCTAAACCGGGAGTTAAAAGATGTTTTTCTTAGTACTCCCTCCATTCTGCTGTATTTATCTATGGTCTGGGGAGTTGTCCGTTAAGGGAAATCTAAGAGTGTAGTTATTGAAACTCTCTCTCTCTCTCTCTCTCTATATATATATATATATATATATATATATATATATGAAGCATTTTCTGTACTCTTGGGAGTACGTACTCCCACATCCAGTATACCACTTAAACGAATGTGTTATACTCTTTTATCATTTTCAGTATACTCTAATAATAATTCTAAGATACTACAATGCGACATTGTTGAAAAAAATTCATCGGAACCATTTATTTCTTGCTATATACCGTTTTTAATGTATAAAAAGAGTATATAAACAAATTATGCTATAAAGTGTGGGTTTTGATGAAATTTTCCATGAAACTCACTTTGGAGTATCTTATAATTAGTATTAGAGTATATTCAAAAGGATAAAGAAGTGTAATAACATCATTTATGCAGTATATTGAGAGTGGGAGTACGTACTCCCAAGAGTATACAATCATTTTCCTATATATATATATATATATATATATATATATATATATATATATATATATATATATGAAAAATACATTCTACTCCCGGTGTAGTTACTCCCGCCTCTAAAATACCACCTAAACAAATTTAAAATACTTCTTTATCACTTTGGGTACACTCATATACTAATTATAAGATATTCCAATGTGAATCACATGGAAAAATTGCAAGGAAGTACTATAGCATATTTTGCAAATACCTTTATATACGGATATAAAAAAGAGTATGTCTAAAAAATATACATGTCACATCTAAAAATGTAAATACCACATAACTAGTATTATATTCTTGTATACCATACGTACATACTCTCTATTGTGTGAGATACTCCCTAAATAGAGAGATACGGTATAGGGAGTAACTACTGCCGGTTAAATACTTTGATAGAGATTAAGTGGTTGTGGTATGCCATTTAATAGTTATGTATGGTTATTTCTCATTAAATATTTATTGTGGTGCTTGCTTGGTCTGTACGTATGTTGGACTATGGATAAATATAGTGAAACAGAGGGGTACCTTTGAGAACACTGATCCTCGGTTTTGGATTTGGTTGGGGAAAAGGAGAAGATCTATGGCTGATGAGGTTCGATCTGCTGCTCCAGCTGGTGTACTTATCGAAAGAGTACAAACGCGAGTGTGGAGAGAGTACATCCTTGCGGCGAAAGTAGTATGCGGTGGTGCCAAGGAAAGCAACAGTGGTGAGAATCACACATACTAGAAGCGTAACTATGACTGTTTTGTTAGAGAAATGCTTCTTTCCTTCCTGATAACTTCCTGGAGAATTGAAGCAGACAACATTCAGATATTCATCAGTAGCCACAACACGATTTTATCTGAACATTCAGTCCAAAGTACGATGGGTGTATCTGAATCAGTAAAAAAGAACTTCATATACCGGATGTGCAGTTACAGGAAGTGAAGCAACTCTTCTCGTGTGGTACAGATTGCTCTTCTTTTCGAAGGGCCTTGTCGGAGGCGCACGTGCAGTTCCATGATCCTGTGCCGTCGTTCTCGTCTGTTGCAGACATATCTAATTCAGGTACCTTGTGGTGCAAATGTGCAATGATGTGTTGAACTGTTGAGATGCGTATATGATCAATTGCTCATACCTTGTAGGCAATGGCATGAAGAAGAGCAATTAAATGACAGGCTGCTGTTGGGATTTGATTCACTTAGTGGATGAGCTGTGCATACACATGTCCATCTTGTCGTTCCAGTTCCCTCTGTGATGCCATCTGTTTACAAACTCATGTATCAGGTATTATCCCCTACTCCATATTCAGATCATTTTGCAAAGCATTGCATTTCAACAATTATAAAGAATAGATTTAGTCTTGTGAGGGCGTAGTGCTTACCACAGGATGCTACTTGCATCAGAAGTACACAGCTGAAGGAGGCCAGGAGAAGTTTGATGTGGAGATCCATCGGCTAGTGTACAAGAGAATCCAAAAAATACTATCAAAATGGAAGAAAAAAATCACTTAGGTACATGCATAGCACTCTGAACAAGTCCAATCAGATATTTGATATTGTTAGATGGTACATGGTTGACTGGCTATTACTATCAAAATGTGCCACTACACACACAGGAGAATAGATAAAACAGAAAACGCTAAGTAGAAATTTAGGGTAACATGGAAGGTTATTACTTCCTATAAAGTAATGCTTTACCACAATGATCTGCAACTCGTCATAAACAATTATCAAGTCCTATTAGATGCCCAGTCATGATTAACAAGAAACAACAAGAAGGCAAATAGGGGCCTCAGAAGTTTGAGTTATACTTACAATTGACTATCTTATTGCTAATCAAATTTGTAAAATTTGCCGAATGTACAACATTGACATGGTCTTGCTGAAAGTTCGCAACCAGCAATCGGCTGAAAGTACAAGAGGAGGGCTAACTTTAGTTGCTTGAGACAGTAACATGGTCTGAGAGTAGAACCAAAGAGACAGCAAAGAGGGGAGGTAGGGAGAGTCGGAGTTTTATGTCCCGAATAGCAAAGAGGGCAGCTTATTTGCAGGCAAGAAACTCCAAGAAAGGCACAGAAGATATTGGCAATAGTTTTGCAAATGCATACTTACAAAAAAAGTTTTGTAAATGTGCTGCACGTCCATCATTATAATAACATACTCAGTGCAGCACCAGCACCTTACCAGACAGGAAAGATCTCAATCTACAGCACTATACACTAGGAAAAAGAAGTAATAGGGCCTAAAACCAGTAGAACAGCAGCCACCTGTTTCCTATTACAAAGGCTCTGGATTGCCTGTACTCAGGTGTGATGTTTGAATAGAGAAACTGTTTAAAGACAGTGGATTAAAAATTAAAAGGACATCTGACCTGAGATCCCGGATGTGACGGCTGCTAAGTTTGGCGGTGATCAGAGATCTCGAGCTGGTTAGCTGGTTAAGGCTTCTAAATGTCATCCTGTGCAAGAAGATAGCAGGGCTTTTTCACACCAAGTTATGAACTGATGCACACCAATTATGGCCAAGTCGTAACTCATCTTCTGCTTTTAAACACAATATTCTACGTTATTCGCTGAGGAAGGCAGATTTAGAACCTTCATTTTTACCAAGTTTTGTAAGAAGTTGAGCACAACGGGACAGGTTTTGCAAAGATGATTTAGCTCTACTAGTAACCTAGCACTACAAGTTTAAAATGAATAATGAGTGGGACTAATTATCCTCATCATTATTTTGTTTGCCCCATCCTTCTTCTTTTTTTATAGACTCAACTTCGGCCATTGGATTCTGTCGGCCAAGGACACAGCAGAGTCTTCTTGAAGAGATCAATTGTTCATTTCAATGCCTTGCTTATTATGATGGTTACATCTCAACTCTAACAGCACGCTTATGGATGTGCCTTCTGCAACTACCACTAGAGCCTAATGCTTAAACTGTGCCATTTATCTTAAGTGCGCAGGAGCTCTATGCTTCTATTTCTTAATTCTTTTGGTGGTGTGATCCATCGAAAGAATCATTATATGGCTAAATTGGTTGCAAGATACACATCGATGGCATTATATCTGGACATATAATAAAAGGATTTCTCATGGATCAAATTACTTAAAATTTTCTTGGGTTGGTGACCAACTAGTTCAGTCTCCATAATCTCGATGAACCTAAAAACTGCAAGGGAAAAAGTCGAGAAATGGGAATACTATATGCCGGAAAAGCAAAACCTGTTCTTTTCCTTTTTGAGAAACATCGTTTCAAGAAACATGAAGACCTGTTCTTCAGATGCCGCAAAACAGTTATTATTTTTCTCACACCGACGTCGTTTAAAAAAACGAAAAACAAAAACTAGTATTTTTAATCGATTGTTTTGCCTTAAGTGGAGCCGTGACCGTTAAGCTCGGTCGGTAAAGATCAACAATGTTGAAAAAAGAAGAAGAAAGAAATTAAGAAATGGTTGGTAAGTGCTACCTGACACGCACATGTAACATCACTGGGTTTCAACCTTTCAGGTCAGGGCACTGTAATCTTCAAACCAACAACAGAATTTCAGGCCAGCTACGGAGCTAGGGCACGTATACTTCAACGTAGAATTAGATCCACGACACTGACAGCATGCAGGCTGCTGACTGGCTGGCTATCCCTTTTTTTTTTTCCCAATCGCATCAAATCCTTTGGTAAATTGGGAAGAAGAATAAAAAAATATCCGGTTTTCATTTCTGTTATTTGTCACATCTTTTTCCTTACGATTTTGTCTCCATTTCAAGCATAGAAAACCAGAGCTAGCTTGCTCAAAGACGGAGAATTCCCCAATCCAAAACCATTGGATGATTCATCCTAAATTATGGTGGACGGGGTAAAAAGAAATGGTAGTCAGTCACCTGTGAGTCTGTGAGCACATTGGAGACCTGAATCACCTCCCTTTGTCTAAACTATCGTCTTCGTTTTCTTTATCCTGCACAGTGCCGTTTCCACTAAAGAATGGATCACGGTAATACGGTATAACCCTCGGTGAAGGAATCATTACCAAGGTTAAAAAAAAAAGCTGAAACTTTTCCTCGAGGAAACTATACTAATGGCCGCTGCAAGGACGAATGATTCTGCGGTAAGGAAGAGGCCAAGGTAGATCCGTGGTAGATGGCATCATTCTGTCAGAGAGAAACGAAAGAAACAAAAAAGGGGGAAGAAAAGGAATCTCCATGTTGGTTATGGCCTATGGGCTTATGGGCTTATGGTTAGCCTTAGAGAAATTTTACGGTGGCTATTTCTACTGCTCAGCTACCAGATGAAATATAAATAAATACTAATTAATCTGATCTATTGAATTGAAATGAACGAATGATCGATATTAAATTTAGTGTATCGTTAACCCTTTGGGCGGCTAAGGTGCATCTGATACGTCCATTTTTAAAAAATCTGTGGGCAAGATCGAATCTTGGAACGGTTAAGGATGATTGAAAAGGACGGATAATTTGCATTTTATCCAACGCCAACTCTTGAGAAAATGAGAAAAATTCGAAGTAATACTGTACAATTTCCTGCATCATGAGTCATGACCAGTGGGGTGGCTCCTAGAATTGGCAACACTGACCTACCAGATCAGAGTTGATAGCCAAAAGAAGAAGATAGATGTATGCAGTGCAGCTTTGCCTGAAGTACAATTCCCAAAACAGCACTTAGTTCACTACCTAGAACCGTTGTATTGATGCAGGCAGCACATCTAGCAAGAAATGACTCGGTTTGGGTGTTGCTTCGGTTGTTTAGGTGCTGTTTCGGTTTTTCGATTTCAGTTTTTCTCTATGTTATTTTGGATGTAAGACCTTCTTTCTTCTAATAGTGATTGGCAGAGCTCCTACCCATTTTCTAAAAAGAAGAAGAAATGACTCGGTTTGAGTTGCCTGTTTCAGCCTAAGAAGTCCTCAAGATTCAGTTTTGCCATATTCAAAATTCTCAAGATTCAGTTAACTCGATCCTAAAGTGAAGCAAAGGAAACGAAGAACAGCAGCAATAATGTAGGTGTCTAATTAGTACACAGAGTTTACAAAAAAAAAAAGGAAAGAAACGAGAGAAAGAGAAGCCAGAATTCGGGCCACAAATCATTACAATCGGGAATGGGCAAAGGTAACGAGGTGGACTGACGGGGGAGGGAGAAGAAGATACCTCAACCGCTTCTTCCATGGAGCTCCATCCGAATTCACCGTCTAAGTTCCACACACACACACACACACACACACAGAGAGAGAGAGAGAGAGAGAGAGAGAGAGAGAGAGAGAGTTGGAGAGTCCCTTCGTTCCCTTGGGGCCCTTGAGGCTTGAGAGCATTTGTTTGGACTTTGGAGTGAGCAAGCTAGGGGAGGGAGGGCTTTGAATGCACAGTGGAATCAATCAATCAATCAATTAATTAATTAATAGTGAGAGAAGGGGCGAAGGAGGTGAGGCCGTGCCGTGAACAAAAAAGTCCACTCCCAGTCCCTCCCTTAGTCTTGTCTGCAGTCTGCACTGCACAACCCCCCCTCATCACTCGCGGAGTCAGGTCAGGCCTCACGCACGACGGCACGACACCGCCTCCGAATCGAATCATTCTCTCGCTCGCTCACGGACAAATTTATGCCCACGTACGTGCGCGCGCGCGCGGCACGTCGGAGCGTGCGCGAAGCCGCTCCAAACGAACACACAGCTGCACCGCACGCAGATGAGGCAACCGGCGAACGACGCGTCAACAACACCCGGTTAGATTTTTAGAACCGACCTGTTACTAATGTTCATCGTATCTTATGTCTCATCCTGTACAAGCTGCAGGGCAGCGGCAATGTTATTTATGTTAACCACTTTCATCTCAAGTCATATCCAGAGACCCGTACACGGCTCCGTCACCCTTGGAATTCACGGCACATGGTTGGTCGATGATGCAACTAGGCACACTAAGTAAGACAGCAACAGCTTCACCTTCACGGCGTTCGAGTGAAGAAACATCAACCAATGTACGTCCGACCATCCAGTACGCTATACTGCTTGCATCATGTTGAAACAGGAACAGAAAAGAGGCGCAGCATGCATGCCTGATCTACCCGCCCCTGTATTTCTAGCAGCGGTTCATCGACAACAATCACAGATTCACAGGTCCGAATTGTCACGTGGTGTCGACTAGACCTCGATTGGTTCCTAACATCCATCGGCATGTGCAGGTGACATGTGAGCTGTGCTAACACACACACACATTTGCGTGCTTACAAAATGCACACATTTTTTTTCGCAACAGGTTACCAGATTGGATTGGATCCAAGGCAGCACCAGGTCAACTGCCAGCAACCAACAGTACCGACATATTGAGTCAAAGCCTAACTTCCCAAGAGTCATGTAGCTAACAAGGGATTCAGATTTCAGATGAATGCTATGAGCATCAGTCGTTCCCAACATGCCCAATAAGCTATGTATTTCTATTGCTATCCATCTCTTGCTATCAGAATGCTAAAGCGGTTAGATCGTCTCGAATTCGAATCATCGAACTATTACAGTAGTAACCTAAAAAATTGATTCAACCTGCATCACTACGATTCATCATCAGCTAGGCACACAGCTTCTGCACTGGCCCTTGTGCCTGCGGGATCGCTAGTCAGACCAAGCCTCGCTATCAGCCACACATTCAATGATGCCGATTCAGGACCAGATTTGATTGACACCTGCTACTTGAGCTCCGGTGTGCCGGCTTCCTGCTGCTGCATCCAGTGGACCTGAGGTCCTGTGGAAAACTATGTTTGGACTTGATGGCTGTTGGGTTGCCATGAGAATAGGATTTGAACTAGATGACTGCACAAAATTTGCCATGAACTCTGGAAGTGGACCTGACGGCAGAGAGGATGCTGGGAGAGCTGGGCCTGAGTTTGATGCTGATGACCTGATGTTTGGGGAATCCAACTTGGTGTCATGGAGGTTAATAGTGCATCTACCTGTGGACCTGTTGATGCAAAGTTTTCCATGATACCAGGGGCAAACTGTCTCAATGATGTAGTAACCCCTGGACTAACAGGAAGCTGCTGCTGATTTGTGTGAACCGTGGTATATGGCGGTGGCATCCTGGCCTGCTGGAGATGACGAGCGGCTGCACGAGTTTGTGCTCCAGAAGCTCCGTAGCTGCCATGTCGCCGAGGCATTGCAACAAAAGGTGATGATGTTGCTCTATAGAGATTGCCAGGTAAGATCGGTGGTGGTTGGATAGCCCGCGATGATGATGGTCGAGCCACCAGTGAAGGCTGGACATTAGGACCTGGTGAATGAAACGAAGTAGACACTGGCGGTCGAGTGGCGACTGGTGATGCTGTGGTTTGCCACGCAGAAGTCCTTGCTTGCTGAGAAGACTGAAGTGCCTGCCCCACAATGGGGCTCGTGGATCTCCCTGCATTACACAAGAAACAAATTATTACTCTCGTAGTCTCATGTTCTAAGGATTGAGGAACATCTTGACTACTCGGCAACAGATCCTGAATCTAAATTGCAATTTGGCTTTTGCGTATCAACGTAATGCAACCAGCTGTGCATAGCATGGCATTTCTGAACGAGAATTGACAAACAACAGGAGAATGGCCCTCCTCACAAGTCACATGTATCATCAGTTCATACAGAACAACCAACTATATATAGGGTGCAGGTAGCTGAATCAGGCTCTGCATTACACACAAATCTCATAGTGAGCAAAGCTATAAAAAGCAAAAGTGGATTATGGAAGATCTGCATTAAACACAAATTTCACAGTGAGCAAAGCTATCAGAACAGAACCTTAGGGCATAGTGCCATAAACGCGATTCGTCCGAGTCGCAGTATAGGATTCGGGTTCGCGGTTCACTACTTTTTCTTCTAATTTCCACCGTGAACATGAATTCCGTACCATAAACCGGTTCGGGTTCGACAAATCCGGTGCGCGATTCGCATGGGTTTACAGTAAATCCGGTAACTATGCCTTAGGGTTTCATGCTGAAAGATTAATTATGACCAGAACAGTATTTTGGATTTTGGAAGACAATGTGAGATGCTGCTAATTTTTAGTTGGATACCTTGAGCTGCAGTTGATAGTATGAGTTTCCCTCGAAAATTCTCAGCTAATGATTGGTTTACGAAAACTTTCCTGTAGAGATCATCAAGCTCCATCTCGCTGTGAAGATAATTGGAATCTTCTTCTAGAAGTAACGAGTCATATTTCCTTTTTACCTTCTCCACTTCTTTGTTGTACTCTATTAGAAGTTGTGATTTCTGTCCACAAATAGATGTGCAGCCAAGGGATACATGAAAAATCTCACAACTAGCATGAGCAATTTACAGTAAAACAGAACATAGACAAAATAAAAATGCAAAACTTGAGTTGTTCATCACTATGTACTTGATAATTAGACATTATCATTGCCACTGGAAATCGTTGGGTGGGCTGCTCAGGACCAGGTGCCATGTTTGGCAGAAAACATATTTGACTCCTGTCTTCAGAGTGTGTTCTTTCGAGTGGGAGATGCTGCTTTGTGGTTGATGGTTGCATTTCAGGCTGCAAATCCCAAGCTTCTGTGGTGCCCAACAAACCTGCTTGTTCTGCCTCTTCTGGTTGATCCTGCATTGAGGTTGATGGTTGTGTTTGTTATGAATAGCACTTAATGCATTCAATATGAGGCCAATGATCAGAATATTGTGGCGACCCGGGTAATTAGCCCATGTAATTAACAGCTTCACTGTCATTACACTGAGTTAATTACACGAATATCAGTATACTAACTGATCAAAACATCGAGCGTACCAGATATTTTATCAATTAGTACACCGTGTTCAGAGTGTTGTAACAGAACAATAATTAGAGACTGAATGTACTTTATTACAACCATGCCACGCAGGCTACAGGTTCATTACATAATTATACATAGGAACCAAGCACATCAAAAGTATAAGACATAACTACTAATTACACAAAAGACCGACGAGGTTGAACACAGCTACTCAGCATTCTATCCTTCCTGATAGTCCTCCTCGTAGATTTGGTTCTGCGGGTGGCCCTCACCCCAAGTCTCGTGATCGGTCCAACTGGGATCCACATCCCACCCAGAAGCTTGACCAACAGAACAATTATCTAGCAGAGGGAGAGTTAGCAAGAGTGAGTACAAAAAAGTACTCAGCAAGCACTAATAGCAAAAAATGCATAATATGAATTTTTCTCAACACTTCCCCATAGATCCAACTTCTCAAATCTATTTTTATGGAAAATAGGTTTTATTAGGAAAACATGGGTTCCAATTTTAATTCCTGAAATTGCTACTAGCACTCGTATATAAGGCAGACTTAGCTTCCATAGCCTCCAATCCAGGAGACAGGCATGAATTCATGATTTGACCATGTGCATGTTTGTACTACTTTACCCATAGTGACCCCTAA
This sequence comes from Rhipidocladum racemiflorum, assembly GCA_036346355.1. Taxonomy (NCBI): domain Eukaryota; kingdom Viridiplantae; phylum Streptophyta; class Magnoliopsida; order Poales; family Poaceae; genus Rhipidocladum; species Rhipidocladum racemiflorum. The sequence goes on from CM070572.1 coordinate 27,322,763, forward strand.
CACGAGAGGCCCCAGAATGTTTATCTCTAGTCCAGTATTAGATCTCCAACCCTGAGTCGCGGACTCCTTCACTAGGCAATCCCGCCGACTCGCGGCTAACAGTTGTATCGGGCTACCGCAGCAGCACCACCGATACTCAACCCAAGGCTTTATGAATATATAGCCTGAACGAATCAACCTCAACTGATTTTCTGTGTCCCTCACTGGGCCTTCTGGCTTACCCAGCTTCACACGCGTATTTATCTAATCTTACCTAATGTGGAGATCATAATATCTTCCTATGACAACCTTTTCTGGTCAATTCCACATACTATGGTTGATACTGAAAATACAGCTCATTGCCCGAGTGTAGTTTGTTTATCCTTATATCATAGCCTATGTAAAGGGCCCCACCGGCCAACATACTCATTTCTTGGCCCCCTCTACCCACCATCTTAACACAACACCATAATAATAAATAGCACAAGCCAGCTGTTCCATTAGCTGGACTTGCCAACAAACCCACCACACCTCATCATCATTATCAGCACTTTCCTTTTCATCAAACCACATTTCCTTCCGTATTCAATTTGATATTCTCAATTTACATATAAAGTTTGCAATGCACGAATGATACTTATAATGATATTGAATTCAATTTGAAAACATTAATGAAAATTTGCTCAAAGGAAAGCTTGCCTGAAGTATTATTTGCAAGTACGGCCTCGCTCGAAAACAGGAGTGGGTGCTTTGACAGATTCGGCTCTGGACCTGACAAACACGAAGTATTAACTCTACGGAATTGCCTAAAGCAACCTTTCTGCCCGAACCCTTTTTACTAAACCCAATACTTAACCCGCATTTTAACATTCTAGCAGCAATTAATACAATAGTTCAACTAATACCACTTTATCACTTTACACAGTTATTAACTAATAACTCGCGGCTTTTAGAAATTTAAATTCAATTTTTCCTACGATTCGAATACGGTCATTTAACCTACGTGGTTTGCACGGAAGACAGAAAATTCCTAATTTCATATTTTTCTTCTCTTCTTTCTTTTTTTCTCCTCTTTTCTTTTCTCTTCTTTCCTTTTCTTTTTCTTCTCTCATTCTTTTCTCTTTTTCTTTCCTCATTTCTTTTTCTCTCCCTCTGGCCGACGTCTCCCCAGGCCTCTGCCTCGTCTTCTCCTCCAGTCAGGGGCGGAACTAGAGATAAAATCATCGGGGTTCACCACTTTATCATATAAGTGACAACTTATTATTCTTACTATTTGCTTGTTATTTGCCTCCCGGTGTCACAAGATTTAGATTAAGGGGGTTCACATATACTATATATAAACTAATATACACTATTTTTTTTATCCAGTGTAAAAATTTTTTTTGACCCGGTGTCCTGTGACACCGGGTATTATAATCTACTTCCGCCCCTGCCTCCAGTCTCCTTCGCTCGGGCACCTCTTCCTCGGTCGCCACTCACCTGGTCGCCTCCTCACTTGCCAACCGCTGCCGCCAGCTGGGGCTCGAGGTCCTCGTCACCGGTCACTCGCGTCTCCACCCGGCTCCTTGAAAGTTGTGATAATTGCCTAGAGGGGGGTGAATAGGCTATTTAAAATTTAAACTAAATTTATCACAACAGAATAAAAAGTTGAAACTTTTTAGAGTAAATCGGAACTTCCGATATAGAATTGGAACTTCTGGAGTACCATCGAAAGGTCCGAACACTATAGAGAATATGGTAACAAGAGAATAGATCTAGTGAATTCCAAATTGCTTCTACTCCAACCTAGTATAATGTAAGAGAACTACACAAGACTAGCAACTAGAATAGAACTTTAAATAAGAAGATTGAACTCAAATGCACAAAGATAATCAAAGCTATGAGACAAAGAATTTGTTCCCGGAGTTCGGATTCTTGAGGGGATCTTACGTCTCTGTTGAGGAAGCTCACAAAGAGCCGGGTCTTTTCCAGCCCTTTCCTCCCAAACATCGGTCACACTTGAGATTTGGTTTCACTTTTGATTTCTTCCCTTCTGGAGGCGAAATCGACCTTCACAAACTTCCCACGGCTACCCACAATCTTTGTGAGCTCGTGAGTGATGCCTAGCCGTCTAGGAGCCCTCAATCTCCAAGAGAAATGAATGCAACTTAAACCCAATCTTGGAGATGATCTCTTATGCTCAAGAATGTCTCTCTCGTGATCTAGACTCAAATCTTGTTCAACCCTCACTCTTTTATTTGATCACTAAGATCAAGGAGGAGAGGAAGAAAGAGCTACTCAAGAAGTGTGTTTAATGCTCAAGAGAAACCACAACCAAAAAGCTAGCTACATTTAATGGGGTGGAGGGGTATATATATGAATGGGCAAAAACTAGCTGTTATTCCTCCACCCAGCCACATATCGGAACTTCCGATGTGTACATTGGAACATCCGATAAGTCTAATTCTCCATAAATCCAACTGGTTTAAACGGTCGAAAACCACACATCGGAACTTCCGATATTGACGATCGGAATGTCCGATGTATCTATAAAGCTACTTTTGAAAAGCATTTTTAAAACGACTCTAAGTCAACATCAGACTGTCCGATTCCAGATCGAAACTTCCGATCTGTCCAGAGAGTACCCTTTTCAGAATCTATATGGATCAAAACATCCGATCAAAAAGTATCGAAACTTCCGAAGAGTCCAGAGGATACCCTAAAGCTTTTAAACACATATCGGAACTGCTGATGCACACATCGGAATATTCGATACATCTAGAGAGTGCACAAAACACTCACACCGGACAATCCAATATATCGGAACTTCCGATAAGGACAGGGATGTAAGCTACTCAGTGTGCGTGTTACTACTCATGTCTCTCGACAAAAATGAGTAGGCATTCATATGAGCATCGAGACTTGTCCTAGATTGACTAAGTTGCATCCCTCTTAATAGTACGGCATTCCTATGACTCAAAGATAAAAGTAAATTAACCAAAATATCGTCGTTTTTCTTCCTTATGCTTTTTGAGGATTACCAACGTCCGTAAAACCTTTTTGCTTTAGGACTTTCACCTGTTCATTAACTTATTGAACCCATTAGTCCCTTAATCGCTTGTCATTAATCATCCAAAATACGCTTAGGGGCCTAGATGCACTTTCACTCCTCTCGGCTCGAGCCGCCGGCTCGCCTCCCTGGCGACTCGACCCTACTCCGGCGCCTCTCCAGCAGGCCGGCCTCCTCCCGGCGACGCCTCTGCCGGCTAAGCCCTCCCTCTCTATTGCCGAATCCCCCTTCCTCCTCTCTCTCTACCTCTCCTCCTCTACTCCCCTCTCTCCCTTACTTGCCCTAAGGGCCAAGAATAAGAACATATGCCATTGATCTACTTGTGCTTTGTCTGCTTTTACCGTTTGCTTCTACCTTTGATTTGCAATCTTGATCGGTGATGCAAGAGTTCTAGCGGGTACGACAAGACTACGGTCTAAGCAACCCCAGAACTCTACTGAGACTACCATCCCCTTCCGATCTACCCCCTCTATGCACGAGATCAAGTAGTACTGCTACTGCTACTTGGATGATCAAGGGATGGCTGTGCACCTGGAGGTTCAGTTGGATTTGGAGATCGGTTGCTGGACTGGAAGAAGATGGAGGTGGCCGGCTCGGTTCTTGGAGTCCTCCTTGCTCCTTGTTCGATTCAATGGTTCTTGAGGACCTCCTGCTTCAGTGCTTGGGGATCTTCTTGCTCCGGTTCGTCTTGGGGTTCTTCCTTCTGGTTCTTGAGGCTCTCCCTCCTCTCTGGCTCCTTGCTCTTGTTCTTGGCCTTGAATCTTGGAGATGGAGGTGGAGAGGAAGATGGTTGGAGTTTGGCTTTGAGACCTCGGCTTGAGCTCTGGTTCTACTTGGTTTGCTCTGGGAATCCTTGCTGAGGGATGAAGCTTGGCTGCTTTGCTCTGCGGGGTTGTCAGTTGTTTGCTTTGGTTGGCTTGAATGGAGGCTACTGCCTGGAGATGGGGAAATAAATGGGCATTGCCCTTGCTTGTTGTTCGCCTGGACAAGGGGGATGAATCTCCCGTTGGTCTGGTGATTTGGCTTGGGTCAACTTACCAAGTTACCTCTACTTGGCTTTTTACTGAGTTGCAAAAGGGGATGGCTACTATTCGCTCTTAAAACGCTACGAACACCTGTAGTCCGAACAGGTAAGTACAGATTGCCGAGTGATGAACCGATCTAGCGAGAGGTGCTGACTCGGCCCCAACGGGTTTGGTATCTCGGTGAGCAATACCTCGCCTGTGGGTCTGACGGTAATCCTCTTCTACTCTACTCGTTCTATTCGCATTTTAATATTTTAGAAAAAACAAAATACGGCAATTAATACTTCTAATTAGCGACTAATACTATTATCTGCCTAATTAATAACCTAGGTCCTTTCAAATATATAGAGTATATAATGGTATAAAAGGAAGGTCTACATAAGGCAATCATGTATATGGAAAACCTATATAAGTCAATATATTCTTAACACCCCCCAAATGTAAGGCGTATGCAATAATATTGCATTTGGAAGGGCTGAACTAAAATAGGAAAAATCCAAAGTCCTGGTCTTGAAGTAGATGTTATAGTATCAACTCATGAAAAACCAAGCCGACGAAGGAGCCGACTTGACGAAGAAGAGCTGACGGTGGAGCCAATTCAATGAAGAGCCGACAAAGGAGGCCATTTCGACGAAGAAGAGTCAACGAACGAGCCGAGTCAACGGAGCCGACAGAACAAGCCGATAGTGGGGCCGAGTCAATGAAGAAAAGCCGACGAAGAAGCTAAATCGACGGACAAAAGTCTATGGTAGGGTCGAGTCGACGAAGAAGAACCGATGAAGCCGACAAAACGAGCCGAGATTAAACTGACTGGTATAATGAGCTGAAACCAACAAAAGAAAGCCGAGCCGAGGTAATAGGAGTTGACAGAATGAGCTGAGTCGATAAAAGAGCCGAGTGACGACAAAATCAAGATACTAAAGATTTGGATGGATGCAACGAAAGATTCAAGGAAATACTAAAGGAAACAATAGCCGCAGCACTAAAAAAAGCAGTAGCCTAAAAACCATCGGGCCGACGAAAGAGCTAACCTGTTGGAGTGAGCTGAGCCGAGGTAATGCCAAAAAACCAAAGCCAAAGAGTAGGAACCGAAGAACTAGAGCAAAAGAGCCGTAGCCAAAAAAAAAAAAAAACGAAAAGCCAGAGCTGCTCTGGAGACGAAGTTGAATATGAAGCTGAAGTTGTTTGGAGCAGGAGCTAGAAGCAAAACTGGGATTAAATCTGATTATGGATCTATTTGAAGTTCGGACACAAAAGATCAAATAGCTCTCTCGGGCGTTTGGATGCGGGGCGACCGGCGGCTCATGCAGGTGAGGGTGAGCCGGTGGGAGATCGACACGGGCTGGATGCTAGTGGGAGGCTGACGTGGGCTGAAGGCCGGCACATCGGAGGCGATGCAACGGAGGGCCAGCGGGGTGGCACAGAGACCAGGTAGCATCGAGGCGGGCGACCGAAGAAGCGGTGGGCGACGCGTCGCACGAACGGTGGGCTAGCCGACGGGGATGGGGTCGATGAAGGTGATCGAAGCGTCGCGACAGAGGTCGCCGGCTTCTCCATCTAGAAGGAGGAGCCAGCGAGCACCGGCCGGTCGGAGTGTCAAGGCGTGGAGCGAGTAGAGCTCCCGGTCGGACGGTAAATGGTGGCCCGATGGCACACGAGCGGATGATGGATGGAGGAGCTGCTGGCAGGCATCGCGGCCAGCCGGGAAGAAGTCGACGAGCGACCGAGGAAAAGCCAGAGGAGGTGGCCGCCCCAGGAGTGGATATGGCTTCTCCCGGGGGCAGCGAAAGCAAACATGTGGTGGCTAGGAACGCTGGTAAAATTCTAACCTAACCTTGTGGCTCTAATCAAGGTTCAAAATCTCGCCGAAACAAAGAAATTTCAGATCTCGCCCCCCCAGTTTCATAATCCCGGCAAAATTAAAAAACCCTTAAAAAATTCAAAGTGCTGCAGTAACCTATAATCTCGCTGAGATCTCGGTAAATTTGACTGAGATCTCTGTAAAATTGACCGAGATTTGAATAAAAGTTGACCGGATTGGATTCTTCGCGTCGTTTCCCATCTGGAAAAACCCTAAAATATTCAAAGTGTGACGGTGCGTAAAATCTCACCGAGATCTCGACATTTTGGACCGAAATTTCGTCTATATGAGCCGAAATCTCGGAAATTTCGTTTCAAAAATTACCGTATTCAAATTTTACCTTTTGATTTTCGTTCGGATTTCATCCGAAATACCGAGATTTCACCAAACTTTCATCTTTCGGAGGGTGCTGAGATGAAATCCGAAAACGAAAATTCAAACCCTGGCTCGGATACCATGTTATGAATAATACTTGTTATATTCAATATGAGACCAATGACCATAATATATAGAGTACATGAGGATACAAAAGGAAAGTATATGTAAGGCAATACCTAAACAAGAAAAACTTTTATATATATATATTTGTATATGTATTTTCCAAAACAGGTATTTTCCATATGTATTTGTATGCGAAAAAATTTGAAATTTTTAGGATGCTGAGTTCAACTAGTTTACTAACTAGTTCAAACAAGTTTGAACTGAAATTCAAACTAAAGTTTCCTTTTTTGATGATAGTTTGATTGTAGATATGTGTTGATCATACATATAAATTAGCAAAGTATGTAATCTAAATTCGTTCAAATCTTCAAATTCGAGTATATTTTTTCAAAGATATATGTTTCATTTGAATTTTTATAGATGGGTATATACCCTAAAACTGAAAGTTTTGAAAAATATATCCGAATTTGGCTTGAATTAACGCATTTAAAATCATGGTGCCCAGGCACCATGGTGTCCCATTCCGTCATCCTATATATATATATATATATATATATATATATATATATATGAGTCTATATAAGATAATATTTATATCCTTAAAGTGGTTCACGTTGCAAGTCCCGAGCTGCCTCTGTGCCCAGAACACCTGTTGGTTCTAGTTCTGTAGGTGGATGTTGCGAAATTGCTAAACTTTGTTGGGCAGGCGGACTTGAACTTTGTTGTGCAGGCACACTTGATTGACAAGTTCGAGTTTCAACTTTCGTAGACACTGGTAAGTGAAATAACCCGCCCCATTATCAAGCGAATAGTAAATCAATTAGCAGAGTGATTAAAGATAATAACAGCAAACCAGTCATCTGATTAAATCAAATAAATCATCACATAAATTAACAATACATGATAATCGTTACAAATTGAGTTTGCAATTAAACTACAACATAACTGGATACCAATTACAACTTTTAAATGACAATCACATGAATGAATATTACAATTCTAGTACAAAAAAAAGGAAAGAACATCAAAATAAACCTCTGAAGCTTCAAATCTTCCAAATGCTTCGGTCGAGTCTGTGATAGAAAATTTTAAATGAGATATTAGGCAATGAAGTCTAATAAATAAAGTGCATAAATTGAATTAAAGAAGAATTGCCGTCAGCCAAATACATTAAGTTATCGCTCAATGAGGTACCCTAAATTGTCCGAGGGCTAATTTGGCTCCTCTAGCGACTAAGATTGCATCACTCAGCAAATACAAACCTGTTTAGGCCGTAGACGCGCACATCTGGAAAATATCGCGCGCGGTATAACTACTTTACCCTCGGTAACATAGTAAAAGCCACAGTGAAATCAGGATAACCATAAAGCCACTATGCTAGGGGATAACACATCGTTCTTCCAGAAGTAACCGAGCCAACATAAGACATCCAGCCCCAAAGCAAAGGCACAATCGAAGGAAACTCCAAATAGCCATTAGTCAGCAACACCACCACCATACCTAGATGACCAAAACAACCAGCCAAGTCCCAAAGTTCCCAAGAACCAGGGGCAAGGAGAAACAACCTCAGGAGCAAGGAGGAACAACCTCGGGAGCAAGGAGTACCGGCTTCCAGAAAGCCACTGCAGAGCCAATCACCAGGAGGCCAAACTTGAGCAAGCACAAGCACGGCCAGAATCAAGAGGATCTAATCACTCTGCATCCTCGTCTTCAACACAAACATGCACACAACCGCGAATTATTTTTCCCCGAAGCTAGGTACTTGTTTATTACCCTTTTTCCTAGTAGAAGCATCATAGCCGCAGTAGGAGTAGAAACGAGCTAGGAATAAAAAATGGTACCAGAAGGTTTAAATGAGAGAAAATAGGAACATTGATCTTAGTAAAAGAAATACATCGGGGTTACGTTATATGTTCCCTTAACTCACATATATTCCCCCGGCATATTGCGAGCTAAAGTCATCACCATAACGTCGTCCAACCGATGTAATCGCTAAATAGTGAATCATCATAGACCAAGAAGAGAATAGCTCAACTGCACAACATAGCCTCAAATTGATCATCTACCATGTAAAACAACCAATACCAAAGCCCCTATCATTATTCCATAACTAGACATTCAAGACTATCAAAGCATGGCCTAGTATCAAAATTATCATTTACTAAGGGCATGTTTGGATCCATTAGCACCAACAATTAGCTGCTAAAATTAGCTAAAGTGGATCCAAACAGCCCATCTAAAGCCCAGCTAATAGTTTGCCAACAACCTAGCTAATAGCTATCTCATTAGCTGGTTCTCCCCTGCTAATTCCAGCTAATAGATGGTTAAAAAATTAAGGGGCTGTTTGACAACTTGGAACCCACCAGTTTCTATTAGAATCTGAGACAAAATCAACCAAACCGAAGCCGAATCCGTCGCTAACCCGTCCCTCCCGATTCGTGGATCCCTTTTACCGAAATTTTCGCCGCATAAAATTTTTTCTTTTTAAAAATAGCCGTATATTTTTTTTTGCAGATGTAGCCTCCTGTCGACGGTCTGCAGCGGAGCTAGTGAGCTGCAGGCGGCTGCAGCGGACGGATATGCACGGTGGCTAAGGCTTGCAGTGGAAGCCTTCCACTGCAAGTCCATTTTTCTTTTTTTGGGTTTTTTTCAGTTCTTTTTTTTGCTGTTTTCTTTTCTTTTCTTTTTCCATCCGCTACAGCGCTTGCAGCTATCCTCCTCCGCTGCAAGCCCCTGTCAGTAGGGGTGAAAATGGTACGGATAATTTCCGACCGACCGAAACGTCTCGGATAGCAATTCGGATATTTTTCCAGATATCCGGATATTTTGTTCGGATACGGATAAAATGTCCCAGATACGGATACGGATACGGATACAGACATCTTGAATAATATCCGAAATTATTTTTGAATATTATCCGCCGAATACTTAGCGCCTAGCGGTTTAGCCCAATCACTAGACGGGCTTCAAGCCTTCACTCCTGCTTGGCACACAGTGACACAGCATAAGCGTCTAAGCCAATTAGCAACCCTAGCTCCTGTCCCCGCCCCCGCCCCCGCTCCCGGCGCTCGCCCCCGCCCCCGCTCCCGGCGCTCAGCTGCTCGGCGCTCGCCCCAGCCCCCGCTCCCGCTCCCGGCGCCCGCCGCTGCTTCCGGCGCCCGCTCCGTTCCCGGCCCCTGCTCCCGGCGCCCGGCCGCCGCCCCTGCTCCCACCACCCTCTTTGACCTCATCCTGGTGAGACTCCGAGATCTGATTGAATCCTCAAACTATGAAGTAAAATTGGTGCTGTTGTTTTTGAGATGTGTATGATGAGAACACAAGTATTCTGATGCTTTGTTCAATTCCAAGTCTGCTTTAACAACTTTGTTCCAACATAGTAGTAGGATTCCTTCTGTCTCCTGTTGTGAACATAGATAATATGCAAATGCTTCTGATGCTTGTATCAGTAACGTATTCCTTCATCTACTGAATTTTTTTTCCAGCATTTAGCAAAAGGCCTATCTTTTTTTGTAAAAAAGAAACTTTATTGTCACTACTCGTTACATCACCAAGAAGTTTGCCAAGCATCTTGTTTTATGCCGTGTAGTTGCTATGAAAATAACATGCACCTTGTCTTAGAAAATGCAAATAAAATCCATATTGCTTCTTCTTGGTGGTATACTTCGTATTTAGGACATATAGATTTAAGCTACTGAATTCATCACGAGCTTACCCTTGAACTAGAAGCCATCACAACTTCAAGATTTCCGCCTGTACCTCTCCTTAAGTCATATATAAGGCAGTCCAGTGAGAAGGCTCAGGCTGTGCTGAGAAGTGGAAGACGCTCCAGTTCTGCTATTGTAAGACTCTTCATTCTACTTTCATTTCAAATTTTTTTGTCTTGTTATTGTTTTACCCATTATCAATTTGGGCAGAGGCCTTCTTTCTGCCTCAATACATGCACAAAAGATCTGTTTATGAAGTTAGTAATATTAGTGATATAGCCTTTATTGTTGAACCACTTGTGGTTCTGTCACTCAAATCTGTGAATTGGTCATCAGCATGGTAGCAATATGTGTATACCACTTTCTGGAAAGACCGATTATGCCACTCAGTTTTTAATAGTTTATTCGAAATTTTGTTTATCTGATTCACCAGACGTAAAAGGGTTGTTGAGTATCTTTGGGTCATAAATTAGCTGGCTCCGTTAGCCCATCCAGATCTTTGTTTTAGTTTGGATTTGCTTGGTACGTTGCTTGGATGGCCTTCTACCAAATTTTCTTTTTATCTGATTAACTGATACTGTCTCTTATACCAATTACTAAGGTTTCTTCTTCATATCATTTACTTGCTCTTGGGTAGTGAAGCTTGTCCTTCTCGATCGTTGTTCAGTACTTACTAAGTAATTGTTCTTGTGTAGCGAAGCATGCCCCTTCTCTATCCTTTGTTCAGTTCTTCCTTAGTAATTGGTCGTACTCAAGAAGGGCTCATGTTTTTTTCTTCCTTCTTTTATTTCTAAGGAAGAACTGAACAAAGGATAGAGAAGGGGCATGAAACATTGTACATCATGAAGGTATGTTTCTTTTGTTTTCGAATTTTAGCATCATGGTGCTAGTAGGTTTGCTAGTACAACCTGCATATGAGAACAAAATAGTTCAGTTTGTTCTTTGCCGAGATATCCTATACTGTTGTGTTTGCATTCTAATATCTAATTTCTAGTTTCTTCATATCACACAATAGTAGCTTCACAATAGGACTGAGAGACTAATTCTGAACGATTAACATGCCGATTATCAACATTAGTGACTTACAAGGCAGGGAAGGGACCCAGGGAGTGTCTCGCCGCCCGAGATGCGTCACAGCAGGCGATCTCACGCCGCCGGCCCGTCCGCTCCCGAAGGCGGCGGTGATGCGATCGCCGATGTCGCCTCGTCTCATCCGCCGGGGAAGGCGCGGCGGATCCGGCCGTGGGCGGTGGGATCAGATCGGAGGGTGCTGACGTTCGTGCTAGTTTTCCGTGCGGTGAACGCGCTGCTGGTGCGCACCTACTTCAACCCCGACGAGCACTGGCAGTGCCTCGAGGTCGCCCACCGCATCGCATTTGGGTAAACTCACTGCTTCTGGTTGCTGTTTCCGGATGTTTAGCTTGCTTAGAGTGCGGTTGAAATTGGATCTGGTTGCTATCCAAGGAATGAAGTAATTTCACCGCTACATTTTGTTAATTTCTATGTTGGTTGCAGGTATGGCCACCTTACTTGGGAGTGGAAGCGGGGTCTTCGAAGTTACCTTCACCCGTTGATCTTTGCTGCCCTTTATAAGATTCTGGCCCTGCTCCACTTGGATACCCCATGGTTTATGGTAATAATAACTCAAGCAATTTATGTCGAAACTGGCAGAGTATTAGTATTGGATATTTTCTTTGAGCAAAGATTGCAATTGGAGCATAGAATTGTGATTATAGTCATAATTCATGTGGTGCTTGAACTGTCAGTGAACATAACTTATATTGGTTGGGTACATGAGAGTACTGTCCGGCCACAAATCTTTAGTATAATAGGTTACCTCCGGCAACTACATTCTTAGTTTAGTTTAAGCAATGATGTTGGTTTTGTGATGCCAGCTTCGTCCAAAACATCTAGAATTTGTATTCTGTTTATGTTCAACCTCTGTAGTCTATCCCAGGCCATTGTAATCCCCCTTCAGCTTTATCATTTTTCACAACTGAGGGGTAGCATGCCCTTATCTATTTTTTTTTTCGTAGGTGATGGCCCCACGGCTTCTACAATCAATCTTCGCATCTTTCGGAGATCTGTACTTGTATAGACTTTCCAAACTTATTTTCGACGAGCACGTTGCCCAGTGGACAGTATCCTTAAACTCATTTGTGTAGATATGATTTTCCTTTCATGAGTAAACCGTAGCAGTTACCTGGTGGATGGTGGCCTTAACAAATCATTTGCAGTTATTTTCGCAGTTGGTTAACTGGTTTATGTTTTTCTGTATTACGCGGACTCTATCGAACAGCTTGGAGACAGTTTTGACTGTGGCTGGACTCTATTATTGGTTTATTGCAATCAAGTCTTCCAAGAAAACTTCAGTTGTTTCAAAGCAGCAGCCCACCAGCTACCAGAGTCCATCAAGAAAAGTGGCGCTACTCATAGCAGCCTTAGCTTGCGCCATTCGGCCAACAAGTGCCATCACATGGTTGTATGTTGGTCTTTTGGATTTTATTCAGATAAAATCAAAATGCCGATTTTTCTTTCTTGAGGTCATTCCATTAGGGTAAGAAGTTATTTAAAACTCATGTCAACTTGTAGTTTTTCATTGTTTAGGCATTGGTAGATTTCTTTATAATGTCTTCTCTGTATTGTTTCTTGGTTTTTCTGCTGGATATGCATAATGCCAATGACATTTAGGAAGTTGCCCATGATAAGATTTTTGTCTGATAGTATTACGTCCCATTGTGGGGTACTGGGGTGGGGGGTGGGGAGGTGCAATGTTCATAGGACAGCAGCAGGGTAAAGTTTCCATATTGTCATAGAATTGTAAGATCAAGATTTATTGATTCAGATAACTATATTATTATTAATTTCGTTATTCACAGCAGTTACTTGTTTGTCCTTTCGGTTATTTTTTGCTGTCACGACTGCTCAAGCATCCATATAAAATTTCTATGTTGTTTAATCTTTCTGCAGGTCCATTGTCCTTGCAGTAACAACATTCCTTGACTGGTGGATGTATAGTTCCCGGGTCATAGTGCCGCTTAATTTTTTGAAATTCAACCTATTTTCTTCTGGAGGAGACTACTATGGAACACACGTCTTTCATTGGTACTTCACCCAAGGTTTTCCATCTATGATTTGGACGTTCTTACCGTTTTCAATTTTTGGAATAATAAAGTCTCGAGAATGGAGGCTTTCAGGTCTAATTGCCTGGGTATTAGGAATTTATAGCATACTTGGACACAAAGAGTTCAGGTATTCGCCTCTTCTCATAAGTTTATAATGTCCTTGAAATCAACCAATCTCTTCTTTATATTCCTTAAAAAAAATCTCTTTATATATGCATAATATGATAAATAGATCGAATACCACAGGTTTGTTCTTCCAGTGCTACCTTTAGCGTTGATGTTCTCGGGATACTGCTTAGCTGCAATGTCGCAATTCAAGGGCAAAAGTTTGCATGGGAAAGGACACCTTTCAAGGTTGCAAATTTCTGTTATTCTTCTCATCATAACCAACATTCCGATGGCCTTATATATGTCCCTAATGCATCAAGTAAGTGTTTTTTTGTGCATGTCAACATTGTTCTTTCTTTCTGTTGTTATATGGATTTTTTTTATAGTCAAACTTGTTCTACGGATTACTTTTGTTGCTTTGCCGTTATTGCTGATTAGTTTTACATTTCAATATCTTTATTTTATGTTCTTATATAGTTATATGCACCTTTTGTTGTGGCAGAGAGGAACTGAAGATGTTATGTTTTATCTATCAAAAGAAGCCCATAATGGAAGAGTGAAGGGTGTCCTCTTTCTCATGCCTTGCCATTCAACACCCTATTACTCTACCTTACATTACAGGCTACCTATGCGCTTTTTGGACTGTACTCCTAGGTGGTTACTCTTTCTAGTCAAGTGGATTTAACATTTCATGCTACTACATTGTGCCCCAAGACATAGCCAATTTTCCCTGACTTAATTTGCATGTTCTCAGTGATAACAAAGGGGCCCTGGATGAGTCAGATCATTTCCTCGTGAACCCACATGATTTTGTGGGTGAAGTTTTTGGAAATTTATCTTCATTCAGTCACATTGTATTATTTGAATCTGAAGAAAGACACGTTTTTCAGTTGCTTCTGCACAATTCCTTTCAAGAGGTAATATGCCATCGCACCTTAGTAATCATGTGCTTTTTTTTATATAGTTCAATAAACACGCATTAGTTGCTGCTTTCTAGTGTCTGACTATTATAGTATTATTTATGATTTGTCAGGCAATATCGGTTATTAACTAGTACAAGTATTTCCATGAACTTACCTAGTTACACTGGTTACCACTTACCAAGCATGACTATGGTTGTCCGATGTGTAGCCCTGATAGCATGATATCTAGAAGTATTTATCACATTGACTCTTAAGTTTACTTACAAATAGAGGTTGTTGGATGCCTTCAAACAAACATGATTTAGACTGCTCTGTTCTTCTGTAAGGGCTACAATCTAACTGTCTCAACTAAAACACGGAAACGTATATTGTCACAGAGAGGTCACATTTTTATGTTTGTCCATTTCTTGTGAGGGGTCTGGTGGACTCCAATAGTAACATGTTTGGTGGTGGCACAGTATAGTCCTGCTCCGAAGAATTATTAATGTCCACAAACTGGTATAATTAAATTCCCCTTGTAAATTTGTGGCTTCCTAGAAAGCATTTCTTATCAAGTGATAACGATAAGCATCCAACATGAGTTTTGCATTGCTTGCAAGTGGTGAGAATCGTTTGGCCGAAGGAGCAAATTTGGTTTCTGAATTCTGAAACAGTAAATACAATTAGGATATTACTAGCTACATGCCCGTGCGTTGCTACGAAAAACAAAATTGATAACGAAAAATAAAGATTAAAAAATAAAAAAAATTATTTTACAAGATCAAACATCTATCTTTAACGCTTCGTTTCTTGTGAAAGCTGGCTAATTAAAGCAACGTTTCGTTTCTTGAGTAGGGCAATTAAGCAGGGCAATTAAGTAGAGCAATTAAACAGGGCAATTAATGACGTGTAGAATGGACCACTGCCACCAAGTGGTGCTTTAGAATAGTAGAGATTTGTTGTACTTCTGTTAGTGTTAGTTAATAATTCATTACAATTGTAGTCTCTTTTAGTGAAATGGACGGTTAGCACTGCATAGACTGATGAGTTCTATACTACATGACAATTAGGATACCTTTTCTTGTCTCCTCCAGCACTCGTTAACATGCGTTATGGTTGACAGGTTAGGAGGTTTTTCCACTCCCACTTCAAGATTGACAGAGACCTTCAGTCATCTGTTGTTGTATATTCACGGAGGGATGTATTATGATTGCTGCGGCCGAAAGGGCTTGTTACCTCGTCTAACAACCTCTAATGATGTTTTGCCCTGTTTTAGCTTGTCATTTCCAAAATGAACTGTAACACTATTGGATATTATAAATTGGTCATTCATTTTGATTTTTCGACCCTTGACATGATACATGCTGTTCTTTTTTATACGGGTGTTGTATAACAATATGCAGCAGCCAGCAGGAATAAATAAGTCTCCATATCCATGACATGTGCTTATAAGATGAAATTTGTGTCTCTGATGATATTTACAGAATTTTTTAAAGATCGTAGGAATGGCAGCCTTTCCTAACAGCAATGAGCTATAGCAAGAATGAGGTATGTGTGCCTTTTTCATTTGTTTGTGACTTTGTTCACTTATTTGCTATTTTGATAAAGAAAGCACCACTAAATTAACACAACATTATCCAAAAATTATGCATCATGTACTCATACCCCAAAAGTTCTGTTTCTAGGCTTTTGTTGGGCAGCATAACCGCACAAGGCCCACCATCTTCTCCATATGCTCTTATTTGTTAGTGTCGTGGCTACCGACCAAACAGTGAATTTTGGGAGGAGGGCTTCGGACCAATACGACCTGCAGGGGAAGGATCCCTCAGAGGCCACAATCCTTTGGGCCGGGGCCTATTTACAGGGCTCCCACCGCCCGGAGGGGCGGTGTTACATTTGTGCCCTTACGAACCTACTGGAGCTTTAGGGGTTCTGCCGTATTTTCTCCTTGCCGGAGGCTACCCTGTAGGGGTCATGATGACTACTAGGTTAGGTGTGCTTCCGGCTGTTGTGACAACCCCTGCTTCGCCCTTCGCACCGAAGGCCTCGATGCACCCTTTGGGTCTTCCCCTTCTGCGGCCTGCGTGGGCCTTCGGCCTGCCCCCGAAGGCTCACCTTATGGAGCCTGCACCTTCGGCTTGTCGACGGAGGGGATCGACTTTGCTCTTCCGCGATTGTTCGCTGGGCTGCAGGGGGCGGTCGTCGCTTCCGACAACAGTTAGTTTCTCCAGTCACATCTCTGTAAATTTACCCCCAAACTGTGCAATACGCCATCTTAATGTGACAAACTGCAAGCTGCTTATGTTCTTATAGTGAAAGTGGAAGCATAAATAAATAAGATTGTTTTAGTTACCTGATGAAGTAACAGTAAATTAGTGGACCTCGTTCATTTTTTCTGTTGTTGGAAGAGGACTTAATCCCTATGCCTGGTAATATATATGGTTCTTTTTTTTTTTCTGAGAAATAATTGCAACTTGACAACTTTTCTTTTATCTTCTGAGAGAGGTATACCTTTAACTTGAAAATTCCTGGCAAGATCACACCGAACAATATATATGGTTTCATGGACTAATTCCGTGGTCTGTCTCAATGAACATATGGTGTGTTTGGTTGTCTGTACCAAGTGCTACATGTATGAGATGATTCAAGAAAAAAGTTATTCATGCGTTTGGTTGCTTGAATGGAATCATCCCATTCTGGATCAAGTGATACAAATTTGAGGAATATTATCTCTAGATGCTGAACCATCTCACACCCAAAATAATAGAATTAAATGGTACATGTTCATCTCATCCCATTCAATCTTATTCCACGAACCAAACACACCTATAGTTACGGGAGAATTGTCATTCTGGCACTCTCAACAAGTGGCCTCGCTAAAATGCCACTCTGGCCCACTGTTATAGACGCAGATGGTCCCACATGTCAGTGAGAGAGGAGTGGTATTTTAGCAAAGCCACATATTGAGAGTGGCATTTTGGCAATTTTCTGCATAGGGTTACGGACGAGCGGACTGCACCTTAGATTCTTCAAGTAACGCCGTAACTGTCTTGTTAAGCCACAACTTAAAATCCAATGATGTGCATAAGGTTCATACCAATAGGACCCAAGTAAAGATTAGGTCTAGCAAAACCGTAGAGAAAAGCACACAAAACTACAAAAGGCAGGACGAAACAGAGCGCATGACAAGGCAGCAGGCCAAGTTGTCAGGATCTTCAGAAACACAAGGCCTACAAACCTGTGCCGGCCCAAGAAGAACTCACGGACCATTTACCAAATACGAAAGGCCCACCATCGCAGCTGCTGCGCTCGCTATAAAGTGCTAGGGTTTTACGCCCCACCGCCGCTACTCCCCCTCCGTTCGTCGTCCCCCTCCGCCTCCCACCCCAACCAGGACAAGGAAGCAATGGTACGCGCTCCTCCTCCAAACCCTAGCCGTTCCCCTCCTCCTCCTCCTCCTCCAAACCCTAGCCGTTCCCCTCCTCCTCCTCCTCCTCCTCCAATCCCTGACGTGCTCGTTTTGCCGTGGTTGTGGCTTGCAGGGGAAGGGTACGGGCAGCTTCGGGAAGCGCCGGAACAAGACGCACACGCTCTGCGTGCGGTGCGGCCGCCGCAGCTTCCACCTCCAGAAGAGCACCTGCTCCTCCTGCGGCTACCCCGCCGCGCGCATCCGCAAGTGTAAGCTTTGCCATAACACCACTCCCTCTTCCCCCGTTCTCCCCTCTGGATCCGTCTAGTTCTACTCTCTCCCCTTGTGAGCCGTAGGGATTTGCCTCTTTTGTATTGTTCTGTGCTACATGCTTGCGGGTTGTTATGTGGATGTTACGAGGACATTATGGCGATGCTGTTGTAGCTAGATTACATGACCAGCAATATGATGCGAAATCTTCTGATGACGATTACAAATCTGGATGTAAATGATCTGTCCTTGGCATTCGTCAGTTTTCTGACAACCGTGTTTTCCAAACTTATTCCAGTGTGCCATTCGTCAGTCTTGTGACAGCCATGTTTTCCAAACTGATTCCAGTATGCCATTTGTCAATTGTGTGGCATCAGCTGCATAATTGTTTCGTCTGAGCGCTATATAATTTCCTTTACTTTGATGTTTTTTGATTCAATAAACTGTGTGTTGTTCTGTAAGTATTTTTATGGATGCTGTATGAAGAGCCAATGTTCTGTTAAGAAAGTGTAAAATTGTCAGCATGGGTGTAGCCAGGATCACCAGGGAAGTCGGGGTGCCCTACTATGACCAGGTGGGAAGGTGTAGGAAGGCCCATGAAACCTGATTATGAACCCTAACTCTTAAAAATATCTCTGGCAAATGTTGTCATATTTCTTAATGGGATGCTGCTCTCATTTAGAATTGCCACTATATGAACCTTTTGCATTTAGTTTCCTCAATTTTTTTCCCCACTGTTGCGAAATGCTATGATGAATCATGAAAACTATATTCGCATGTCAGACTTCAGAGATGCCATGGCATTAATGAGAAGATATTTCATATTCTGAGCAGAATTTTTTTTTCGATTCTCAGTTGTTTCTTGTTCATTCTAATTCATCAATAAATAGTTATCTTCATTTGGGGGTGGTTAAGGAGAGGGTACGCTTTTTTAGTGATTGCCTGCTGAGGAGTTAAAATTTATGTGAACACTGTATTGAAAATAAATCCAGATGTTTTTTTAATGTAAAGCAGTGGGCTAGTATGGAAGATCTCTGTTTTGTGAAAACTAACTCTTTCCTACTCCGTTGGAACATTTGTTGCGCCTAAACTACTCTAGCCTCATGGCACTTCTTACTGTATATTTCTGTAAAGTCTCAATAGATCTGATGTTTTTTCTTGTTTGCATGCGTTTGTGAGGGCCAAGTGATGAGGAATAAACTGCAACAATATGATGGGGTTATACTCCTGTGATTCCTAAGTATTCAAGTCTCTGATGATCCCTCCACAGTTTTTTCTTTTTGGTTCTTTTTCCGTGTATCATCTAAAATAAAAAATTCCCTTCCCTCGTCAACTTTTTTCTGTACTTCCCATGTAGCTTCAGGGGTATAAAAAAATAGATTTACTTCTTTGCAATGTGATTCTAATGTACGAGCACTTATGTTGGTTATGGTGTTGACTGTTATGGCTATTATCTTTATAAAAGGTTCATCTGATTGTCTGGTTTGTAACTATTTAAAGCTGAATCATCTCATTTGTGGTTTGTTAGTACTGAAGTTCTTTGTTTTGTGAAAACTTGCTCTTTTATTCTCCTTTCGAACATTGTAGGGCTTAAAAGTATTCTAGCTCTGTGGTACTTAATGTATATTTCTGTATCACTATATGCATTCTCATTACATCTTACGTTTTTCTTTGCCTGCATCCATTTGTGAGGATCAAGTGACGAGGAATAAACTGCAACAATATGATGGAGTTATACTCCTGTGATTCCTAAGTATTTAAGTCTGATGATCCCTCCACACTCTCTTTTGGGATTCTTTTGCCTTGTATCCATTGAAATACAATTTCCTTTTCCCTCCCAACTTTTTTTTAACTTCCTGTAGCTTCAGATGTCTCTTATGTTTATTCGGTTTGTCTGGACTTCATTTGATGACCCTTGTAATGTGTCGTTCAAACCTATTGAGCTCTTCTGTTGGTTACGATCTTAACTGTTATATCTACCTGCCACTGATTAATGAAACTGAAGCACACCTGGACTCCTGGAGTAGGAAAACATTCATCTGATTGTCGCGGTTGTAATTATTTAAAGGTGAATCCTTGCTATTTGTTTCCCATATGGTTTATTAGATGGTAAATCTCCAAGCTTTGTTCAGGTTAAGTTGTTTGGATTGCACTATTTCTGCCGAGTTTGGGGTTACTGTTTTGTGTTTCACCTTTTACCCCTTGGCCAGATGATTTGTTGTTTGCGCTATCTTGGATTGGCGTTGTGTTAACGTAGTGATCCATCATTTCAGATAACTGGAGTGTGAAGGCCATCAGGCGCAAGACCACAGGAACCGGAAGGATGAGGTACATGCGACATGTGCCTCGCAGGTTCAAGAGCAACTTCAGAGAAGGTGCCTGAGATTGGCGTCGTTGTTGCAAGTTAGCCTGTGAATTACCAACTTTCTGTGTTGGCAATTGGGATCTAATTATTTTTTTTGTTCTTTTGTGCCTCAATTCAGGTACTGAAGCTACCCCTAGGAAGAGAGCTGCAGCTGCCGCCAACTAGGCCTGGATTTTGCCATCAAGAACCCTATGAAGCTAGGATTTATGAACTTTTGCTTGGATTGTACCGTCGGAACTACTGTTTCAATAGTATGAAGTACTGATGTGGTATTATTTATCGCGCATCTTTGAAATTTTGCCTTTAAATTCGAGTCAGACCAACATCTTATGAATTCCTCCCATATCCTGTTCTTTGACATGTTGTTTTAGAGAGCATGGTTTATTTGATGATCCGATCCCGTTGTTTTTTCCTGTGGCCGTGTGGCGTGCCTAAGAGCATCTCCAGCAAGGGTCCCTAAAACATGGTCCCTATTTTGGATTTAGGGGCTCCCCCTATTTTTTAGGGCCCTGTTTTCAGATCATAAGTTCAGCAACAGCCTCTAAATCTCAGTCTCTATTTTACTTTTTCTCCTATTTTGACATATCTGCTATGTATAATCTTCATTTGACATCACTAAAATTCAATCAAAAATATTTGTAATACATAAAACATAAGCATATTAACATTTACAATTTATAAACATGATATTTCAAATTTAAATTTAAAATTTTCAAAACATGATAAATAGATAAATAGAAACTCCGAACAATGAATCAAACTACGAAGCGCTGCGAATTGCCCACAAATACTCAATAAGATTATCTCGAAGCTTCTAATGTATTTCTCTGTCTTCAATAATAGGGGATGTACTCGTGTCCCTGGGAATTGGGCCGAGGAGGTAAATTTAGGGGCCTCCTAATTTTAGGGGCTTGAGTTGGGGCCCCCTGGGAATTGGGGCTGAGGAGGCAAATTTAGGGGCCCCCTAATTTTAGGGGCTTGAGTTGGGGCCCTGCTGGATCTGTTTTTTTTACTACACTCTCTATTTTAAAGTTTAGGGGCTGGTTTAGGGGCTCTGCTGGAGATGCTCTAACCTCGCGAAGAGCCGTTTACATCGTGGTGTTCGTTTGTGTTGCCTCTATATTGGAAAAGAAGTGGGTGCAAATGTACAATGCTGCATGCTTCCGGGAGATTAGTTGAGGTGCCGGTGCCATAGGCTAGTTAGGAAGCTAATCTTTTTTGGATAGTACCATATCGTAATTAGAAGCGTGACCTCTAGATAGGTAAGCGCACGACATGAACCAGGTCAAAAATGGAAATACATGCATGTCCTGGGCTCCCTGAAACCAAAATCATGACGTTTTCAGTCACAGGCTCAGAGCAGTCAGTCCAAATGGCAACACGGCCCAGCCCACTTGCCACGCAATGTCATGTAGCGGTCAGTCCAAATGGCAACATGGCCTAGGCCACTTGCCACCCAATGTCATAGAATGCTATGCGTATCAGCAAGTTCCCGTGCAATTTGACCGCTGCCATCCGAGAAGAATGTGAGTACTACTAGATAAGCGGTCTTGGATTCCGGCCGATCAAGGTTGATCTTTAGCAAATCACCGTCCGCTGGCTTCCATCCAGGGCATGCTTGGAGCTTGGGAGCTGTTGTTACGTGTTGTGCCTGCTCAAAAACAGTTGCCTGGAACAGAACTGGAACTCGATGGTGAAAGAATCTGGCTAGGCATGCAGCGAAGAAACAGGTGCTAACTACAGATAGAGCTGTGAAATTACTTAATGTCGAGGCTTCTTTAGCGACAAAACGTTTGTAATGCAATTATCGATTTATATCATATAGCAGGAAACAATGACAAGGTCTGAGCAAGCTGGTACCGCTTCTTATTACAACCATCAATTGGGAGTATGGATGAAGCATCAAACGGTGGTGATATACCGAAAATAAAAAAAATGCCATTCTTAACGTGTCTATGCGTCTAGACATATGCATGCTAGGAATGGATCAATTGTTACTGGCGCTGCAGCATTGTGATCCTCTCGTCTCGTAAAGGGAGGGAGGGGTACGTGGTCGGTGAGATCCATCAGTGGCTGCTGGTGGTAGAGCCGCCGCCGGACACCGCGTTCTTAACGGCGGTTGCCGCGCCCTGGGCCATCTGCATCACTTGCTCTCCAGTCTGTATGTAGCATGCAGTCGAATCAACAATGGTTAGCACGGCACATATTTATTGGCGGGAATGGGCCTGCACCTGCTTGATGAAATGAAATGTCCTGTGATGCTGTACGCATGCACATACGTACCTGCTGGATGACGCCGGTGGCGCGCTGCTCCTGCTGCTGCGCGCTGTCCGCGGTGGAGCCGACGGCGTCCTTGACGGACTGGGTCGCGTGGTCGGCCTGGCTCTGCATGGATTTCAGGGCACGATCACTAGCTATATGAAAGGAACATGCAGCAACTAAACAAAAAAATATTATGTCTGGTACTTGCTAGTAATAGTAGTAGTAGGGTGGCAGCTCACATGGCCCTCAGCGTGGGACTTGCCGGCCTCGAAGGATTGCTGAATGTTCGACATGGCCGCTCAACTGGTGCTGGTGGTGAAGATCGATTCGAGTTTAGTTACCTGTCTGGTGCTGGGCATGGAATGAACGTTTTGTACTGCAAAACCAAGCGTTTTGCTGTGGTTTATATAGAGTGTTGGAGGTTGGTGTAACCTTGACAAGTGTCTGGATTTGGGCGGTGAAAGAACGGGTAAATGTGCATATGACCAGGCATTAGTGCATGCATGGCCGCTGCAAAGCCTAATTTTAGATGGTCCAAAAAGAGGAGCTGCTAAATCAGACATGCTTCAATATAAACACGTGATGGTGATCAAAATCGTTGAGGATCTCATCAAAATTAGATGTGAAAACTTGGTCGTTTGAGTGAATTGATTTTTCATCTTCATTAATCTGAAACAACCCCAAAATTTCAAAGAGAGATTCAAAGAAAATCGATTTCGAAATTGATTTGGAGTTGATTGAGATTTCGATGAACTCACGTGGGTCATTCTTGCTTGGACCTCCAGTCCGCCTGCGGCTCCCTCTCCATGCCCGGTCCGCCGCCGCCACCCGGTTGTCCGCGCTCCGCCCGGTCGCCGCGTCCCATCGCCTTACTGCCTCCCACGCCGCCCCATCCCCTGCCCCCCATCCCGCGGCAACCCCTGCCCCCCATCCTGCGGCATTGCTGCCCATACCCTACTCCGGCCGCACCGCTGCGCCATGCGGGCCATGCCCCCAAGCCCTCTCTCTCCCTCGCGCGCTCGGGTATAAAGCCCCTCGGGGTCTCCTTCTCCCCTCGCCCCACCCCTCTCCTCCGGTGAGCATCCCTCGCCCCCCTTATTTTCTCCCCCAGCGCCGGCCGCCACACTCCAACCTCGCCCGCGAGACTCCCCCCCGCCCCCCTCGTGCCCTAGCCCCCCCGCGCGCCTCCCTTTTTCCTCTCGGCCGAGTCGGCTGCCAAGGCCTGTATTGCCCACGCGCTCACGTGCCCCCCCCGTCGGGCCTTCTGGGCCAAGGCCGGTCGGCCCGGCTGGTTTCCCTTTTTTCTTTTCTTTTTATTACCAATTTTTGGATTTTTCTTTTTTATATATAATCCGAAAATTCAGAAAAAAATCCAGTAAATCCCCAAAAATTCCCCAAAATTTCAAAATACACCATCTTGACCATTTCGAGCCACTAAGTCCAAAAATGGCCTTCGCTTCGCCTTTTGAAGCTCCCAAAATTTCAAAAATGCCCAATTTGCCCTTCAAACCCCTCTGTCCGTTTTTGTTTTCCGTTTTTGTTCGTCGTTTCGTTTATCGTTTACTTACCATTCTTCGTTCGTTGTGCTAGATTTGACGTTTGCGCAGCATCCGGAGCCCGAGCAGTCCCAGGAGCTGGAGTAGGACACGAGCGAAGATGCGTACGACTACGTCGATTACAACCTAGATGGCCCCGTTGCACAGCAAGGCAAGCCGCACGCCCTTGAACATATTGAACCCAATTTATCATAATATTTTTGGTATTTAATTTCTACTGCATTATTTTAATCATATGTCGAAATACTGAAAATCGATAATTTAGAATGACATGCAACTTAGCTATACCTAGTTTCGCAATTAGCCTCCTTAACATTGATGAACCCTATTAAACCTTGAATAACCCTAGTAAATGGCTATACACACCCTAGTTGGGTCATTAGTCTTATTAGTTTCACTCAAATCTTTAAAAGGAGAAATAAATGATGGCGGGCAATTAGCTTGGTGATTTAAAATTGTGCTACGGTCAGGGGGACAGTATTGGACTAACCACAAGGTGGATGCTAGTCTGATCCCCTACCGATGACGTAAGCCATGTGTGGATCGGTGGCTGGTACGAGCAGGTACCAGATTGGTTTGTGGATGATTGTATGGTTTGGTCTTTGGCAACATAAGGTTAAACCCCCTTGAGTAAAGTAAATAACTTAAGATCCTGCTCAACCACAAGTCGGACCGGTCTGTTGAACCGTTTCCGACATAGCTCAGTACATTGTTCATTTCCTGAAAAATACTTACATGGTGGTACCATTCTCGGAAGGAGAATGGGGAGCAGCATTCCCAGCAGGGGAATGACTGATGTGGTGGAACGAAAATGGGCTTTGTAACACCATTCACCGGTTCTCACAATGGTAGGTACTCACTCAGGGCAGTGGTTCCTAAGTGGAGTGGCCTTGGGCCTACTGGTTAGGGGCTATCCAGGAATGTTCAACAAAAGGCTGTGATCATCTCGGCCCGGCCGCATGCATTTAAGTTGCATGTAAATTTGCGCATGGCATTAACAGCCGTAGATTTCTTGTGGGTAAAGCTAAGCAGCTATACAGAATCTGTCGACGATTGGAGAACGGGCTCCCGTCGAGCTTACTTGTTGAATGGGGATCAGCGAGCCGTCGTCTGCAGGCCAGAAGAGGCGTTCGAGCGGCAGTCGAGGAAGAAGAAGGGTGGAGCACGGTGTTTTATCCTGGTTGGGCCTCTCACCAGAGATAATAGCCCTACTCCAGTGTATTGTGTTCTATCTCCGTGTCCCCCTCATTCTGAGATCTTGAGGGGTTTAAATACGACTAAAGGTACATAGAAGGCAACTACCTCACGAGATCGCGCCGCTCAATGTACCACGATCCACTTGCCCTTGACAGGCGCTATTTGAATTTAGTATGATTTCCCTTGATCTCTAGTGGTTGCCTTCCTTCCTTTGTGGCATTGGGGCACCAATCAAAGCTGCAGCAGTCGAGGCCTCCACGGCATGCTTGCTCGTGAGGAAAGTGTGTTAGGTGCTTCTCGAGCGAAGGTGCAAATCGTATGCTGCTCGGAGAGAAGGAGGATGCTTTCGTTTCGTTCTCCGAGCATCTTCTTTTAGTGTTGCTTGGCGAGTTTAGCTTTTCACGGGAAATCTGCAGTGGTCTTTTGCCCGAATAGCCAATCCTGACAGTAGCCCCAGGAGTTCAAGTGGGGACCCTCGGGCTTCCTGAGCCTAGAAGACTTGAAGAGGATTGAATTTCCTTTGTCGTGGCTCGACCATTTTTCATCGGGAGGCGAACTTCTTTACCGGCGTGCTTGCTCGCGTGGCGCGTCGTTTGGTTGTTCTGCGGTTCCTTCTCTGAGAAGCCTCCTTGTAATGAATGGCGAGTTTCTCGGAAGCCAGCTTTCTCTGGCCAGTGTCGCTACGTGATAGGCGGCGATTTTTAACTTGCCCCTTCGCTTTTTTTTTAACCTTTTCTCAGGAGAGGTCGGAGTTACAAGTGTCTCTTTGTTCGTCTTCGACCAAAAAAACCTTCCAAAGCCTAGCGCCCAGAACCCTTCGCTCCTCTTCCTTCTTTGGCCATGGCGTTCAAAGTCGGCGGATGACGAAGGAGGCTCAGTGCTCATGGATGAGAATGTCGACCCAAGCTCGCCAGGAGTGCCGAGGCGGCAGTCTGGCTTAGCGGGAGGCGAGATCGTCTCCTGTGAGTTGTATGCCATCAGGCCGTGCTTGGCCGAAGGCGACTTCCTCGCCTCGTGCTTGCATTCGTGGGTGCGAGATCTCTCATCTCCACCCCAACTCTATCCTTTCTCTCGCAGAATCTTCTCTCATCTTTGCGAGGCTTACGTGGAGTGTGATGCCCACGCTGGCCTCTTCTTTCACTTCTATTCCCCGCCACTTTGGCCGTGGGATGGCTCAGCCAGGTTGCGTTTATCTTCGCCTCGGCCCAAGCCAATACCATCACGAGTACCCGCTTCGTTGCTGCGAAGGACTGGGTGCCGGGTTAGGCCCGACCTCTGTTCTACGGAAGAAGCGGAGGGGTCCCGATTGGTCTATCTTTGGGGAGGGCTCCGCCCTCTTGAGGCAATGGCGCCGCCGTGCAACCCTGAGAAGAAGCGGGTGCTCGGGGCGGTCGGTGAGCTTGCCCGAGATGGGGCTCACCGGCCGGGATATCGCCGGGACTTCACGCAGCCAACCGGTGTCCCCACTGGCGCCATGACATCCCTTCTTCAGGTGGCCGGGTGCTTGACACCGCCAGCGAGGACAAGCAGTATGTTCTGGACCTCTTTCGAGCATCTTGCTTTACAGTGATCGGTACTATGCATATATATATATCTTTTGTCTTAGTCTTCGGATTGCAGCCTTCAGGGCCAATTTGGAGTTAATGAGAGGTGTGAGATGTTGGCTCCAAGAAGAGAAAAGGCGGCCAATCGTCGAGGTCCCAGCTGATATTACGCCCGGCGGCAGTGTCATCTTTACGCTTCGCTCGGGGCATGTTTTAAAGCTCATTCCTCCGATTACGATTGCGGGGAAAATTAAGCCCTTGAGCTTGCGGTGTCGGCGTGCGATCTGCATAACTTGACACCGGCCGAGGCTCCGTAGAGAAGCGGCGGGTCGAGCCGCCAGGCATCCGCCTCGCCTCCCGCCAGCGGTCGTAGCAGAAACCGACCAGGACTCCCCGCGCACCTTGAAATCTGGCAAGCCGCCGCGGGAGAATAGCGAACTCGGTGGTTTGATGACTTCAAGCGGAGGCCCGGGCGATGAGCCGTGGACGACTCGCCAGAAGCGGCGAGGAAGGCCGAGGAGGAGGCCAGTCCCCTCGCCAAGGAGGCGGTGGAGGGAGGATCAAGGCCCTCCCGAGGACCCGGCTTACTCGGGTGGTCGATGACCACAGGAGGAGGAAGAAGAGGAGGCCACCTCGCCAGTCGGGAAGGAGGCCGGGTCGACCTCTCAAATAGCCTCGGCCGGAAGAGGTCGGCATGGGCGACGTCGACCGGCGATGGCACGTGCCCGATGTGGCGCCCGCGGAGGAAGCGCGTCGTGTCGTGGCCCGAGGCCTCTGAACCCGAGCGAGGTCGCCGTGGCTCAGCGAGGCCGAGGAGGATGCGCCGCTCATGAGCGGAAGTAGGTTCTGCTTCATTCTCTCATTACATTTCTTGTCTTGTGATTTTCTTGGGCTAACCCCACCTGTTTGGCGTGGCGTGATAGCTCGGATGTCGTTTTGGACTTCCGCGGATGGCATTGAGGAGATTATCGACTCTGCGATTGGCCAGCAGCTTCGGCCAGTGTTGTCGACCAAGTGATGGCGAGATGGGGAAGGAAGCCGGTCTGAGCTCTGGACCAGCCAGGCCAAACTTCCCTCAGCGGGACCGTGCTTTCTTCGGCCCGGGACCTTGGAACCTATTCGGCCAGCGGAGGAGCGAGGCCGGGGGGCGAGGACCAAGGCAGCTTTGGCCTTGGTCCCTTGCGAAGAGGCATTGGCTGGCGGCGAGGCTCGGTAGCCGAGCCCCAGGAAGGAGCTTGGTTGCTGTAGACCAAGCCCTTGGCCGTGAGCCAAGGAGAGGAGGAAGGTCGTCCCGACCCTAACTCCTTCGGCCTTGGGCACCGGGCGTCCCCGACCACGGAGGTGCAAGGCGGAGGTGATCGTCATTGATCAAAGCGCCTCCGGCGCCAGGCATCATTAAGCCTCGGACTCTGCGGAGGGACAAGAGGCGGAGGTGATCGCCCTCGATCCAATGCCTCGTCATGTGAGCATTGAGTCAAGCCTCCGGCGACAGAGAGGACAAGAGGCGGAGGTGGTCGATTAACGACCAAGCCTCCTCGGCCGTGAGCAAGTGGCGGCCTTCGTGGTTGGCGTCGGACCCGGCGCGGTGCGCGACTCAGGAGGAAGGCGACCACGAGCCGCTGCGTGAAGAAGGATCGGCCTCGGGCGACCAGGGTTGGTCGAGAAGGTGGCGGCAGTTGCTCTCTGAGCAGGTGCTCGGAGGAGCAAGACCCGCGCCCGGCAGATGACTTGGTCAATCCTTCTTTCGTGCGACCGCCCGCCGGGACAAGGTAGATCAGTAGGGCCGCTTACAGTAAGTTTCATGTTTCTTCATTTTCCGCTGTGATCGATCTTACGGGAGTCTGCTTCAGCTTTTTCCCTTCTCTTTTCTCTTCTGCGAAGTTGCCTTGAAGGCTATGGAGGATCTCGGCGCTACCTCGGTCTCATGAGAAGAGTCTTGGTCGTACATATGAGCAAGACGCCAAGATCGTCGATCTTGGCGTCAGTCTCAGAGGTCGAGGCCCGACTGGAGCGGTGGGAATCGGCGAGAGCCTGTCATCGCCAGACTCAGGACCAGCTCTTCAGGCCCGAGGCAGCGAAGAAACACTTGAGGCCGAGTGAAGCGAGCTTGACGAGGCTGGGAAGTTTGCGGTGGAGGTCCCAGGCTTGCGCCGAACTCCAACGAGCTTTCGGGAGCGAAGAGGCCCAGCTCAGGAGGTCTGCGCCTTAGGACAAGCGGTGGTGAAGGTCGTGCCGCTCGTGGAAAGTTTTGGACTTGGAGGCGGGGTCGACTCCCTGAGAGGAACTTCTTTGCCCTTGAGTCGGCGTAGGACTTAGCTCCTTTTTTATTTTTAGCTTGTGTAACCACCTGTAAAAAAACAACGCCGGGTTAAATGAGCAAACTCGCGGTGTTTGGTCCTTGCACATTTTCTTGAGTTTACCTTCAACATATGCCCATATGATCCGGTTAGCGAGAAAAAGGAAACAAGTTCTGCATAGAGCATATATCATGAATCTGAGCAAAGAAAACAAGTTCTGCATAGATCATATATCATGGAATCTGAGCAAAGGATCCTTGGTAGAAGAAGAATGAGCGTTCCTATCATCACGAACGGTTTGTTCATGGGAAAATTTAAATTAAGCTTTAGTGTGTGATTTTATGAATGATATAAGTAGGTCGGTTCTTGTCGAGAAAATCACGAGCACGCAGTAGAGCGAACTTTAAACCAACATTACGTAGAGCCACCATGCCCAGAATGGTCAACTTGAACCGGGCTTAGTGGATGCTCGCGCCACGAATACCACGCTCTGATGAAAAGCTCTTTGTGGAAAGTGAGCGATTGGGCGAGCATCGTGGGGCCAAGGGAAATGATGCGCACATACTTGTCATCGGATAAGTTAAATGCGCAATCTTTGCTGAGCAGCGATGCTCGTTCGACAAAGCGAGGGCGAAACACGAGAAAGAGAAGCGTTTATTGGAAAGAAGCAAAGGCGCGAGATAGGAGTACTCGTCTAAGCGTGGAATTTGCAATTGATCGATGTTCCAGGTCTTTGGTGAGCTCGACCATCTGGCATCGCGAGGCGACGGCCCGGGCGTCTTTGTAGACCACGGCAGTGTAGGGTCCTTCCCACCTTGAGGTTAGCTTGTTGGCCTTCGACCAGGTCTTGAACTCTTAAAGACCATGTCGCCGACTTGCGAGGACCCTAAATTCGGGCGGTCTTGGCAGCGTGCCTACGAAGAGCTGCCAGGTAAACCGCAGGCCAAGACAGCGCCCGTTCGGCGTCGTCTCGGCGAGTCGGTCGGAGGCGCTCAACTTCTTGATAAGCGGAATCGATCAGGTTGCACCTTAGAACCGGCCGCGATTTGTGGGCGAGAATGGCCTCGCAGTGAGGCAGTCGGAAAGGCGTTCGCGTGGCTCGGCCCGGTAAATTAGTGCGAGGACCAGACCAGAAGCACGGCGGAAGCTCATCCACCTTCTTTGCTTGTCTTTGGTTGAGGTCTTAAAGACCCTCTTTTTATGCCCTGGACTAGCGCCCATTTGCTCGCTCAGGTGCTCCGTTACTCTGTGGATGTGCCACAGGCAGCAGACCTTGGTCCCGACCTCCTCATGATAACTTTGGAGCAGTTCATTTGGTGAACCAGTCCGTTAATGCGTGATAAGGCGGTTGGGTATCGACAGAGTTACCACATTCTTTGGAGGAATCTCTTGGCGCTGGTAGATGGTCGAACGGGCTCGGCCTCTATCCACTTAGTGAAAGTGTCGATGGCCACGAGCAAATACTTGCGACCTTCGACCTCGGGAAAGGGTCCAGGGCGTCGAGACCCAATTGAGAATGGCCATGAAAGCGGTATGGTTTGTAAGCGTCTGGTTGGCGGATTTCGAGCATGGGTGGCATGCTCGGCGGTCGTCCACGATCGGCCGTCGTCGTCAAGGCCCGTAGGCTGGTAGTACCCTAGTCGGAAGGCCTTGCTCACAAGCGTCTGAAGGCAGTGAGCTCAGCACATTCCTTCATGGATATCACGAAGAAGGTGCGGCCTTCCTCTGAGAGGCATCTGGAAAGGATCCCTAATGCGCCTTTTAGGTCGCTCTTGATCGATCTGTCTTGAGAAGATCGCCTTAATGGCCAGAGCATTTCGGCTTCTTCCTCGGGCAATGTCCCATGCGCAAGATATTGGATGAATGGCGTCATCAATTTGCACTTTGCTCGAGGAAGGAGACCCTACCGCCCAGATCTCTGGTGCCTCCTCTTGAGAGGAATGGAGGGCTTATGTAGGTGCTCGACAAGCACCAGGAGAGCGGTGGTTTGAGAAGGAACCGACCTTAGACATTTGGTCGGCGAATTATCCTTCACAGGGATGTAGATTACTTGAAAATTCTTGAAGTATTTCTCCATCTTCCTTACTTTAGCAGTCTGAGCGCCATTGAGGTATCGAACAACGATACTCCTTGTTGACTGGTTTCGACCAGCGTGAATCGCCGCTTCACAATGAGCCGTTGGACTCCTAGCGATTTACATGCGAAATCCGGCCAAAAGGCGCCGTACTCCGCCCCGCGTTGTTAGTCGCGTGAAATGTAGTTGGATGGCGTCTTGTGGCAGTTCTCCATCAAGGGGAGACCAAGATACGCCCCCGACCCCGGCGCTCGTATGCTCGGGATCCATCGAAATCTGAGTCCGGGAGTTTTCCCTCGAATCATTGGTTCCATTGGTGGTGGAAGCCGGGGCCGACTCGATACGCCACCAGTCGGCAGGACTTGTGATTTTATCGCCGTGCGGTGAGAACATCGGCTCGAACTCGGCGACTCCGTGCCAGCAGCTGTCGACCTTTGGCGTCTCACGATTTTTGGGATTTCCTGAGTGGGAAAGCAGTCGGCACCACGATCTTGTGTGCTTGGAAGTAGTAGCCAACCGGAGGCCATCGATAATAGTCTGATGGTTGGACCTCGGGTAGCTCCTTTGGTCCATGAAGTACTTACAGCGTAATAAATAGGTCATTGGGTACCATTTCTCTCCACTTGCTAACAGGCTTAAAACTTGAGGTTGCTTTGCCAGGTATAATAGCAATTCTTCCCCTCTTGTGGGTGTGACGAGGGCGGGCGGTTGGGAGAGGTACTGTTTTAGCTCTTTGAGCAGCGATCGGCTTCCTCGTCCACGTGAAGCCATCATGCTAGGAGGGCTTTAAGAAAGGTAGTCCTCGCTCCCGGTAGGAGAGCGAGGCAGAAGCTCAAAGCGGCCATTCTTCGTCGAGCTTGTACTTCCTTCCTTTACGCGTAGTGGCGACCTCATGTTCTCAATGGCTTCGATCTTCTCGGGTTAGCCCCAACGCCATTTGGCCGACCATATGGCCGAAAGCACCTTGCGGCCTTTTACCGAATCGCATTTATCTGGATTTAGCTTTATTCGATGCTATTGAGGTTACAAAAGTTTCTTCCAAGTCAAATACGTGACCCGGCAAGTACTCTTGCTTTTGACAACTATGTAAATCGACATAGACCTCAATTCGACCTATTTGGTGCAGTGAAAGTCTTCTGCATGGGCGTTGAAAGGTTGCTCCGCATTTCTCGAGGCCAAGAAAGACATGGTCGTATAGCGAAGAAAAGGTAGCAGGGTGATGAAGAAGTCTTCTCCTCGTCTTCGCGTGACAGTGATCGATGATACTTTGAATAGGCGTCTAGGAAGCTCATGGTTTGTGACCCTGCCCGTCGCGTCCACCAATTGGTCTATCTTGAGGCAGCGGGTAGTTGTCTTTTGGGCACAGCTGCGTTCAAAGCTGTGGTCGGCGCCTTTGTGCGCCACTTGCCTCCTTTCTTCCCTGACAGGCTGGATTGGCTAGCCACTCAGTGCTCGATCTCTCTGATGAAGCCGGCTTTTAGGAGTTTATCAAGTTCCTCCCAGGATGATTACTGTTTTTAGGGAGAAGCGTCTAAGCTTGTCTCCAGTTTTGTCGAGGTGAACCAGCTGGCTTTGTGCTCGACCACCTCCTTGGGACCCAGGGCATGTCGGATGGTTCCCGAAGGCCCGAGCATCAGAAGCCTTGCTCGGAGGAAAGTGGCGAGCTCGAGTTCCTATTTGGGATCTAAGGAAGATCCCAAATGAGCGACATGGCCAGGTTCCAGCTTCGTTGGCGGAACGACCTTGGTCTCTCCTCCGAGTTGGAGGGCAAGTTTAGGCCCGAGAATGCTTCGGCTCTTGGTGAGGGCAGTGGGCAAGCGGCGACCATATCCGCTCTTTCCGTCGCCAATTGAGTGCGGACTTGTAGTTCCCTTTGGCGGTTATGACTCCGTTCGGCCGGGAATCTTCAGGCAGCGTCTGGCGTGATGCGCGGCCATGAACTTGGCAAGGCGCCTGCCGAGGATGGCGTTGTAGGCCGGGACTTTCGAAGTCTACCACCTCGAAGGTGATTAGCTCGGATGCAAGTTACTTGGGCCGCCCGAAACTTCAGGCGGGGCGACCTGTCCCGAAGGTTTGATCGAGGTGCCGGGACTATCGAAGAAGCGGCCACACTCTTGATTTTGGAGCGAGGAATGCATCTCGTCCAAAACCTTGGCTGAAATAAGGTCCAAAGAGCTCCGGAGTCTATGAGGACCCGGCCAAGCAGTATTCGATGGTGGGGTTCACGACCATCGGAAGCCTCTGAGGGTTTAGTCATCCCAAGGGGACAATCTTCCTTGGAGAAGGTGAGGATACCTCAGGCCATTTTAAATTTCTTTGCCAGGAGGCTTACCCTGGTAACATGGTGCACTTCCCTTACTGACCTCCTTTAAGTCCGTCGGGACTTGTAGGCGAGCCAGAAGATGACCGCTATGTGATTCCTTGGTTCTTGGTATTCCATGTCATCCTCACTTTCCTCGGCGACTGTTTTCCTTTGTCATTCTCCTTTGCTCTGGAGCGTCGGCATGGGACCCTGTAGTGCATGTAAAAGCCTCGAGCGGTGAGTCCACGTTCGGCAATTTCGTGGAGTCGTGCCGTGCGCTGGTGAAGTGGAGCGATGAAGTCGCCCCCGTCGGTCCGGCTTAGTCGCCTCGTCGGTCCGCTTGGTCGCCTCGTCGGTCCGCTTGTCGCCTCGTCCTCGAGGCACAGGTGGTTGTCCTCTTCCCCAGGAGCATTAAGCCCGCTGTAGCTGCAGGTTGCTCGGGGTTGTTGTTGTTCCACCGCGCGGCTACCATGGTACGGCGAGGTTGCTTTTCTTCTTCTTCTTGATCTTCTTATCTCGAGTCGAGCCCTTTTTGCTAGCGAGGTCTCTAGACCGGTGAGGTGGCGACTTCCCTTCATCAGCATTTTCTTCCATTGGGCGGCCTCATCTGCGTTGGCGTATCGATCGGCCATTCGGAAGAGCTCGTTTGCCGTTAGATCCGGGTGGATCTCCAGGTCTGTGTGAAGCGCCGCGTCTCGTACCCGAACAGCTCGGACGGCGACTCGTCCGGAATATGTTGAGATCGATTCGGACTGGATGAACCTCTGAATGACTGTCGCGAGGTTTCCACAATAAAATGCATATCAAGCGCTCGAGTCGCTCCTTTCACGGCCGGATGTAAGCGGCTGCAAATTTGCTCGGGGCCTTGTGGCGCCCCGAGCCGTATGGATCCTTCCTTACGATTGAAAAGCCACTTTATCTGACGGCTCGTCGGGCCGTCGGCGGGTAATTCGCCATCACCCCTCATTGCCTCCGTGGCGAGGATGGCGGTAGTGTATATTGAGAGGAATTCATCGGGTTAGGTCGTTGAATCTCGGCGTGGCCGAGCTTGAATACGTTGCCATCACGGCGTCCGGAGGCTCGTGAAGGCCCGATAGCGACTTCGGGGTTTCGGCGGTGAAACCTCGGTCCTGAGCCTCCGCGGGTCTTCCACCCAACGCCCCGTAGCAGTCGAAGAAAACCTCCTGTGGCGGTCGTCTGATGGCCAAGCTTAGTCGTGGAAGCGTTGAGCGTTAAATGTCTGGCGATTATACGAATGTCGCCCTGAGGTTGCTCATGTTGTTAAAGGCTTTTCGGATCGGATTAAGCGGTTTGGGGCGATCTCGAGCATGGCTCAGAGATTCACCTCTATCTTGGCGCGCGAAGTGTTGCGATAGTCGGGGAAACACTCGGGCATCCCGAGCCACGAGGGATCGAGACTTTTAGCTCGTGGCGAGCCTTTCCAAATCTTCGCTGACCACCCTGCCCACGGCCTCTAAGTCTACTTGCTCGGAAGCTGCCGTAGAGTCACGCCCCGCGCCAAGGCTGTGCGCGTTCTGTTTCCGGTGTTGGCGGCGGTGAGTTTTGATGGTGCTCGGTCTCGTCGGGAGTTCGGTATCCGCTTGAAGTTCCTTTCCGTGGAAGCGCACCTCCCCTTTGCTGGCGGCGAATGCTTGCGGTCTTTCCCAAAACGCCTCCGGTGGAGTCTGGTGCCTCGTAGTGGTCGTGCTTGGCAGCGTCGAGGACCCTCTCCGGGCTCATGCGGCTCCGGCCATGTTGACTCGGCAGCGGGATGAAAGCGATGGGGACATCATTGCTTATCCCCTTGGGGCCTTGATCTCTCGGTCGAGCTCTGGGTAAATGCAGTATGTCCAGGCCATCGTAGAGCTCGTCGCCCGATCATCCTCGGGAGTCTCAGGGTAATGTGCAGGGAATGGAGGACCTGCCCTCGCGTTCGTGTCCGGGAAAGGCTCCCAGACTTCAGTGTGGACCCGATAGGATCGGTCACCACAGCCACGTTGTCGGCGGCGTAGTACACGTCGTCATCTTCAACGTGGTCAAAAACACAAGGTCTGAGTGTCTCCAGGAGTTTGGCATCCTCGAGGATCTTGATCCGCGAGAATCAAAGCTATGCGTCCCCGCAGGCCGGCGCCCGGTTATCGGCGATTGGAGAAACGGGCTCCCGTCGAGCTTACTTGTTGAATGGGGATCATGAGCCCCGTCAAATGCGGACGAAGAGGCGTTCGGCGGCGAGGTCGGGAAGAAGAAGGGTGGAGCACGGTGTTTTATCCTGGTTCGGCCTCTCACATGAGATAATAGCCCTACTCGATTAATATTGTGTTCTATCTCCGTGTCCCCTACATTACAGATCTTGAGGGGTTTAAATACCGACTAAAGGTACATAGAAGGCAACTACCTCCACGGGATCGCGCCCGTAATCGTACTTACGATCCAACGCCCTTGACAGTGCTATTTGAATTCGGGTATGATTTCCCTTGATCTCCATTGTTGGTTGCCACCTTCCTTCCTTGTGGCATTGACCAGCACCCCCAGGCCAAAGCTGCAGAAGCCGGTCGAGGCCTCCTGAGCATGCTTGCTGGGTGGAGGGTGTGTTGGGTGCTTCTCAGGCGAAGGTGCAAATGCGATGCTCGGAGGAGAAGGAGGATGCTCGTTCGTTCTCAGAGCATCTTCTTTTAGTG
The DNA here is from genome assembly GCA_036346355.1 of Rhipidocladum racemiflorum. Taxonomy (NCBI): domain Eukaryota; kingdom Viridiplantae; phylum Streptophyta; class Magnoliopsida; order Poales; family Poaceae; genus Rhipidocladum; species Rhipidocladum racemiflorum. The sequence continues at coordinate 27,358,911 of CM070572.1, forward strand.
TTGCTTGGTGGCGGGTTTAGCTTTTTCACGAAGTCTGTGGTCTTTTGCCAGATAGCCAATCCCCGACAGAATCTAATTAAATGGTATTCGAATACGCTGTGCTTCCGGTTAATGAAACTAAGTTTGAATTGGGGTGACTCCCATAACCTAGCTCAAGTAATCTTTGAAATTTGAATATGGCTTAATCATGTTAACTTGTGGAAACCCCCCTTACTATTATTTATGGTTTGTGTTTCAAATGCAAAGTGAACTTGGAAATAAAACTGCAGCCACAATAACAATTAAACTTATGCCAACCCTTGCTACTACCTTGCATATAGTATTAAGAAATTCCCGTGCGTCATGTTGAGTACGTTTTTGTACTCACTCTTGCTCAAACTCGACTCTTCTAGAGTTCCAAGACGCCGAATAATTCCAAGAAGCCGTAGATGGCAATTCGGTATGGTTTTAAGGTCTTGGTCTGTGCTCAGGCATGCCTGTGCAACCCTTTTGTAATGTAATATATTCGGGACTCGCTACGTCTCACTTTTGTAAAAACTTTGGCCAATAGGCCTTAATTTATGTAAAGCAGTCGTTTCGCCCTTTTGTCTAGCAATGTGCACTTGGTTCCCGACAGCTAATCTTCCTGGGTAGCTGAGGTATTTAAGCGTGCCACCTGAAAAAGGCGGTCCGTTACAAGTGGTCTCAGAGCCGAGACTTGACCATAGCCTAAAACCTTAAGTTGGCTTAGGATGACCTTTACAAAAATTAATTTAACTCACAAACAAAATAAGTTACGAAAATATAAGTATTATTGATGTCCTCTTCTTTCTCTTCTGCCTTACCTCTCTTAGAGGCTCCTTTACTTCCTGTTTTGTTTTACGATTTCCTCTACTCAACTAATTTCAAAATTTTTGTTGTCCGCAGATGGTTCACTGCGTACACCCGTACCCCGCAGTCCTCAGAGGCTAAGCTAACCTGCTACGGAGAATGCAGCAGTACGTTGGAGCTGGATAGCTTAACAGTCCTGTGTTCCACGCGGAGGAGCAGTTCCACGACGCCGTCCGGTGCCAGTGGAGGGCCTGGGTTGACGTGCACCCTCCGGCCTTTAAATTCGAGTCAGACCAACATCTTATGAATTCCTCCCATATCCTGTTCTTTGACATGTCATTTTAGCGAGCATGGTTTATTTGATGATCCGATCCCACTATTTTTCCGTATGGCCATGTGGTGTGCATAACCTCGCGAAGAGCCGTTTGCATCATGGTGTTCGTTTGTGTTGCCTCTAATATTGGAAAATAAGTGGGTGCAAATGTGCACCGCTGCATGCTTTTGGGAGATAAGTTGAGGTCCCGGTGCCATAGGCTAGGTAGGAAGCTAATCTTTTTTGGATCGTATCATATCGTAATTTGAAGGGCGACCCCTAGATAGGCAAGCACACGACATGAACTAGGTCAAAAATGGAGATACATGCATGTCCTGGGCTCCCTGAAACCATGGCGTTTTCAGTCAAGAGGCTTAGAGCGGTCAGTTTAAATGGCAACACAGCCCAGGCCACTTGCCACCCAATGCCACGGAAGGCTTCGCGTATCGGCAAGTTCCCGTGCAATTTGACCGCTGCCATCTGAGAAGAATGTGAGTACTACTAGATAAACGGTCTTGGATTCCAGTCGATCAAGGTTGATCTTTAGCAAATCACCGTCCGCTGGCTTCCATCCCGGGCAGGCTTGGAGCTTGGGAGCTGCTGTTACCTGTGATGGTGTGCTGTGCCTGCAAGCATCGTGCCTGCTAAAAAATGGTTGCCTGGAACAGAACTGGAACTCGATGGTGAAAGAACCTGGCAAGCCATGCATCGGAGAAACAGGTGCTAGCTGCAGATAGAGCTGTGAAATTCCTTAATGTCAAGGCTTCAACGTTTGCAATACAATTACCGATTTATATCATATATCAGGAAACAATGACAAGGTCTGAGCAAGCTGGTACCGCTTCTTATTACAACCATCAATTAGGAGTATGGATGAAGCATCAAACGGTGGTGATATACCAAAAATTAAAAAAATGCCATTCCTAGCGTGTCTATGCATCTAGACATATGCATGCTAGGAATGGATCAATTGTTACTGGCGCTGCAGATGCTGCAGCGTTGTGATCCTCTCGACGCTCTTGTCTCGTAAAGGGAGGGAGGGGTACGTGGTCGGTGAGATCCATCAGTGGCTGCCGGTGGTAGAGCCGCCCCCGGACACCGCGTTCTTGACGGTGGTTGCCGCACCCTGGGCCATCTGCATCACTTGCTCTCCAGTCTGTATGTAGCATGCAGTCGAATCAACAATGGTTAGCACGTCACATTTTTATTGGCGGGAATGGGCCTGCACCTGCTTGATGAAATGAAATGCCCTGTGATTCTGTACGCATGCACGTACGTACCTGCTGGATGATGTCGGCGGCACGCTGCTCCTGCTGCTGCGCGCTGTCCGCGGTGGAGCCGGCGGCGTCCTTGACGGACTGGACTGCGCGGTCAGCCTGGCTCTGCACGGATTTGAGGGCACAGTTACTAGCTATGTGAAAGAAACATGCAGCAGCTAAACAAAAAAACATTATGTCTGGTACTTGATAGTAGTAGTAGTAGGGTGGCAACTCACCTGGCCCTCCGCGTGGGACTTGCCAGCCTCGAAGGATTGTTGAATATTCGACATGGCCGCTCAACTAGTGCCGTTGGTGAAGATCGATTCGAGTTTAGTTACCTCTCCGATGCTGGGCTTGGAATGAACGTTTTGTACTGCAAAACCAAGCATTTTGTCGTGGTTTATATAGAGTGTTGGAGGTTGGTGTAACCTTGACAAGTGTCTGGATTTGGGCGGTGAAAGAATGGGTAAATGTGCTTATGACCAGGCATTAGTGCATGCATGGCCACTGCAAGCCTAATTTTTAGGAAAGAAATTCGGTGAAGGACGTGTGCAAACTCCTTGCCGTGCATACTTGACACTGATTGATGCTACGTGGACAATCCTGCAATCCAATGCCATGACATTAAGTGAGGAGGTGAGTTCAAGCAACCAAATTTGCATCGAATTAAGTGAGGTGGTGAGTTCAAAGTCCTCACTTAATGTTGTGGTGTTGGATTACAGAATTGTCCACGTGGCATAAATCAGCGTCAGGTCTGCACGGGAAGGAGTTTGCACACCTCCTCCACCAAATTTATTTCATAATTTTAGATGGTCCAAAAAGAGGAGCTGCTAAATTAGGCATGACTCAACATAAACACGTGATGGTGATCAAAATCGTCGAGGATCTCATCAAAATTAGACGTGAAAACTTGGTCGTTTGAGTGAATCAATTTTTCATGTTCATTATTCTTTTCTACTTGGATAGTCTGTTTAAAAAAAATCTTTTCTACTTGGATAGATATATGAATGAGTTTATTCACCTGCTTACAATAATCTACATGACCTATGTCTAATTCTTGCAGCAAATGGTTGGTTACAAACTCGAAATCATTACGACAACAATCTACTTACAAGATAAGAATGAAATAAAAAATGTTAAGCTCCTAGGCGTAGTAGGGAGTCCAGCATCTTGCTGAACTCCGGCTTGTCCTTGTCCACCACCGGCACGGCGGTGTTGCCATTGGCACTACCGCTGGCGGTGGAGCTTCCGGTCATGCGTTGCATCTTGGCCTCGCCGAGCAAGGTGAGCACATCGCGCATGGAAGGCCTGTCCCACGGCATTCTCGTGGTGCAGAGCACGACGATGCGGGGCACAAGCAGCATCTCCTCCCGGATGTGCGCGCACCGACCGTCGACATGCGGGTCGAGGTGCTCCTCCACCGTATTGCTCCGTATCTTATCCCGCACCCACCCGACGATGTCCTGCCCCTTCCCGAACTCCACCTCCACCGCTCGCCTTCCCGCGACCAGCTCCATCAGCACCACCTCGTAGCTGTAGATGTCGCTCTTCTGATCCACCTTCAGTGTGTAGCCATACTCTGCATTTGCATTTCGATATAACTAGTCTAGATTAATTCTTCAACTCAAGCATTAGTTACCTGATGAAGATTAATAATCGAGTAGGATCCCGAAGTCTCGATTCGATGATGATACTCGGACCTGGAGCAATGTAGCCGTAGGAGCCAGCGACGACAGAGACAGACTCGTTGGTGTGGGCGAGCACGCGGGTGAGGCTGAAGTCAGCGATGCGAGCCTCCATGTTGGCATCCAAGAGGATGTTGTTGGACTTGACGTCATGACGGATCACCGGCAGGTGGCAGTCATGGTGGAGGTAGGACAGGCCTTGCACCACAGCGGTGGCCACGTCGTACCGCGATACCCAGTCCACGAGCGTGCACCGCTCCGCTGGCCCGTGCAGTGCCTCCCAGAGGTTCCTATTGAGGTATATAAATGTACCACCTAAAAAGGCGGTTCATTACAAGTGGTATCAGAGCCGAGGCTTGATCATAGATTAAGACCTTAAGTTGGTTAGGAAAAATCTTTCCAAAAAATTATTTTGACTTACAAACAAAATGAATTGCGAAAATATAAGTATTATTGCTATCTCATCATTCCTTTTCTGGCTTACCCCTCTCTAGAGGTTCTTTCCTCCTTTCCGTTTTGTTTTAAGTTGTCAGGACCTGAATATGCAAATCTGGACCCTCGGTGTTTTCCGCACTAGTCCAGGATCACGCTAGTGCACACCGTCTTAACATAGATGTATATCACAATCATACACAACGGAATAATAAATAAAGTCTTTATTATAACAAAAGCGGTTGAGTCAACCTTATGGTTAACTTACAAAGTTACGCCTCACTGGGCAGAGTTGAATAAATAAACTAGCAGCGGAAATAAATAAACTCGTGGCGCCAACCAGTATGCCGTAGGCAACTGACTGGGTTCGCTCCTTAGTTCGTTGGCTCCTCCTAGAACTCCTCCTCTAGCGCTGGCATCGATTCTTCCTCAACTGATAGTTGTGTTGTGGCAAGGGTGAGTACTTTAAAGCACTCAGCAAGTTATGCACGGAATGCAAGCTATTACTACATGTATGGCTTATTCCACTGACAGGCTGAATGGTTATTTTGCAATAAGCAGCATTCGTAATTAACAGTAGTAAATTGGAAAGCGGTAAAACAATAGTAATGATAGTAACTTACACAATTAACTTCCAAGTAAAGCATTTATCATCCTTAACCAGTTTCATCATTTCCAAACCAAGTATCAACCAACCCAAGCTTGATTTTATAAAATTCTAACCTTTGCCTGTAATCCCCGAGCAATGTTCAATACCGTGGACTCGGCTATCCGAATAGGTTGTACACTCTGCAGAGGTTATACACTTTACCCACAAGATACAGTCGCTCACCACACAGGCGATTAACCGTAACATAGTCTTTCAGAAACTTCTAACTAAACAAGTGAACCTCCCCAGTATTGCCTTCACTATCACTCCCCTCACATATAGCCAAAGTATAGGACCAACACATACCGTTAGATGGGTACCAAGCCTTAGCACAGGTACGCTCCCCCGTACAGCTACACCCCTGTATAGCTATCACCCTGAGGTACCACATGCAAGTTATTAGTAACTTACTCAACTAGGCCTGTCCCATTTCAGACATGTGGTTGTATGAGTAACTCAGTTCAAAGGCTTGCAAGGTTAAGTCCTTAGATGACCAAGGCAAGACTTCCTTCTCTCAACAATTTGGCACACAACCCTCACACACTCATCAACCCATTTGCCACACAGGCCCACCTAGCACAAAGCCTCTTGCCAGTTGCCCCAGTCTAAATCATTTCCCACCCCAGTGATTATTGTGCAACACGCCAACAATAACTCAACGTCCATGTAGACCCACACAGGCTTCTACATGTCAACATCATCATGTGGCCTCATCACACTAACTCGAAATACATTCCATAGTCCATTAATCAGTATTATGATTTCATTCCAAAATTATGTCAATAACATGAAGCATGGCTAAGCAATCTAATGTCGGTCTAAATAACCCATGTTAGCAATTTATTCATGTCCAACTATTAATTCACAATCTAGGGTGACAAAATAAATGAGGGCATACAATAATTAATCAAGGTGGCATAATTCAAGTGGGTATGTAGCTAATCACAATTTAATTGAAAGCAGTTTAAGTTAAACTAGCATGCAGCAATTTAAAGCAACATACATTTCAAAAGTAGAATCAATATGGTCAAAGCATAACTTGCCTTAGAAAAGGTCATGTTCCTGCTCTTGGACTTGTTCTTGGATCAAGATCTCTCCCTTGAAGCCTTCGGGCAATTCAACGTCTACGTGAAACGGATAAATAAACAACAAATAAATAAAAACAGAGAGCAACTCAAATCCAAAAATTAAATAAAATTCACCATTAAATAGAGCTCAATTTTACAAAATTTTAGAAACTGGAATCACCTCAATCGAAGTTAAAACGCAAAAGTTATAGCGATTTGAAGTTTGAAAATACATTTAGAAGAATAAACCGAATTACTTCATTTATTTTTGTATTGAAAATTCAAAAATATGACGTCATGCTTGCATCAGCAACGATTTTGATTTTCGGCCGAATTATTTTTCTAAAGGAAAATAGAATTATTGCGCAATGCTTGCGTCAGCCGGCGCATAGACTTGGTCCACGGCTCGGCTTGGGTCCACCGTGGACCCGGTCCACGAGTCCACGTGTCGCTGACATGTGGGCCCGCTCGGATGACGTCACTGTTGACATCATCAAGCCTGGTTCGACTCGGCTGACATGTGGGCCCCCACTGTGACGTCACGCTGACGCCACGCACGCACGGGTCCAGCCACTAACGTGTGGGCCCAGCCGCTGACATCACGGCTGACGTCAACGGTGACCGTGGCTCGGCCGGTGATGCCTCGGTTTTCGCGCGCTACGTGGCACTGCCTGGTTGGCTCACGTGCGGTGCGATCTCTACCGTCGATTCAAAAATTCGACGGCTACGATCGAATCTAAATCACCACAGTGGATCTATGCATCTCGATCTGGTCCGTTCGATTTAGATTGGACGGCTAGGAATGGTCTAATGCAATAACACTCGGGCCAATCTAAACTGTTCAATCCAAAATCTACGGATGAGATTGAATCCGATCGATTAGGGTTTCAAGGGTGATGTGAATAGTCCCGGCGTGAGGCACGTGGGTGCATCTCAGCCTAGGTTCAAGATTGAACGGCCACGATTGCATCTAATTTCTAAATTACATAACTACGTGGATCAATTTAAACTGTAAAACTACGATCCAATGGTGGAGAACCAATCTAATACACGACGGTGCATATCTACGTGGCTAAATCTAGGTCGTTCATCCTAGATCTAATGGTCCAGATCTAATCTAATAGAATCACAGAGACAGCTACATGGACTCACCTCAGCTGTTGAATCTAGATCAGACAGTGGTGAAAGCTCGAGGGCGTCGGCGATGGTGCGGCGGAGAGGCTTCGCCGTACACGGGGAAGACAACCAACCGAACGGCGTTTTGGTGGTTTTCCGGCGAAGTGAAACGTCCCTTCCGAAGCGTCTTGACGCGACGGTCTCGGATCTGGGATCCCACACGGCGGAGACGGCTTGATGGCGACGGGAAAGACCAAAAACGCGCAGCGGCTCCTCCTCCTACTCCGACGAGCAATCGCGGGAAGACGGCGGTGGCTCAAGCTACGGGAGATGGGGCAAAAGGTGCGCACGGAAAAGGAGAACAATGTGGTTGTGGCAACGCATTAAATAGAGGCATCGGCGTCCATGAAAAGCGCAACAACCGAGGTTGACTCGGACGCGGCGGCGGAATCCAGTGAGAGCTCGGAAAGGCGACGTGGCGCAATCTAGACTGCACATGCGGACTCGATCGGACGGCTCGCAGCGCTGCGCGACGCGGCTCAGCTCCAGCCGTTGGATCCCGATCCAACGGCGGACTGGGTTAGGGTTATAGTTTAGCGGATCGGAACTTAGCGGGTTAACGGGTCTGGTCCACGTGGCTCGACCCGTTAAGGTTTTCCAGAATTTCCAGTGTTTTGATAATTAAATAAATTCCTAGAAATTCAAATAAAGCTAGAAAAATAGCAAAAAGCTCAAAAAAATTATGAAAAATACTTTGAGACATTTTGGACTCAAATAAAATAGTTTCAACAAAATTTTATATGAAACTTTTAAATATTTAAATAATTCAAGGAGGGACTTTATTCAAATTAAATCCAAATAAATTACAAAAAATTCCAAAAATTCAAATAACCCAATAAATTGAATAAAAAGCAAAAAATTGGGATGTTACATAAGTTTCCCTCGGCCGCCCGAGCCGCTGCCTCCGCCCCACCGCCGTCTTGGCTCGCTCATGTCATGTGCCAACGCCATGCCCGAACTCCTAGCCTCTCTCGCTCAGACGCAGCCTCTGGGTCGGTGGCTCAGCTGCGCCGGTCCCACGCATCGGCCTTTATTCGCGCCCCCCTCGCACGCGCGTTGGGCCAGGCCCAAGCTTGCCTCGCCGCGAGCGCCCGCTCATGGGCTGCATGGGGCGAGCCAGGGCGGCATTTTTCAGTGCAGCCCATCTTTTTTCCCTTTTTTATTTTTTTGGATTTTAGATAATCCAAAATTCTGAAAGAAAATCCAGAAAATTCCAAAATTATCCAAAAAATTCCAAAAAGGCTAGAAATACACCATCTTTACTGTTTTTAGCCACTGAGTCCGAAAACGGCTTTCGCTCTGCCATTTGAAGCTTCCAAAATTCTCAAAATACCCAATTTGCCCTTCAATCTCCTCCAGCCCATTTTTTCGTTTTCGTTTTCGTTTTCCGTTTTCATTTCGTTTTCGTTTTTTGTTTTTTATTTCCATTTTTGTTTTTCGTTTCTGTCCGCTATTTTCATTTCATTTATCATTTATTTTCCTTTTTTGTTGTTTGAGTTAGATCTGAAGTTCGTGCAGTACCCAAAGCCTGAGCCGTTCTCGTAGCAGGAGCCAGACCAGACAAGAGCCGCGTACGACTACGTCGACTACGCCCTAGACGACCCCTTAGCCCAGCAAGGCAAGTCACACGCCCTTGATCATATTGACCAACTTGTCCATAATATTGTAGTATTTAATTTCTATTGCATTATTCTAATTGTATGTTGAAATACTGAAAATCGATAGTTTAGAATGACATGCAATTTAGCTATACCCAATTTCGTAATTAGCCTCCTTAACATTGATGAACCTTTTTAAACCTTGAATAACCCTAGTAAATGATCATACACACACTAGTTAAATTAATTAGTCTCATTAGCTTAACTCAAAATCTTTAATTGAAAAAAGAAATTATGGCGAGCAGTTGGCTCGGACTAAACACGAGGTGGATGTGAGTCCGATCCCTGACCGATGACATAAGCCATGTCTGGCTTGGTGGTTGGTGCGAATAGGTACCAGTTTGGTTTGTTAATGGTTGTATGGCTCGGTCTTCGGCAATATAAGGTTAAACCCCCTAGAGCAAAGTAAATAACTTAAGATCCAGCTCAACCATAAGTCGGACCGGTCAGTTGAACTATTTTCGACATGGCTCAGTACATTGTTCGTCCCCTGAAAATACTTACATGGTGGTACCATTCTCGGAAGGAGAATGGGGAGCAGCATTCCCGGCAGGGGAATGACTGATGGGGTGAAACGGGAATGAGTGTTGAAACATCATTCGCCGGTTGTCACAACGATAGATACCCACTTAGTATTGGAGTGTGTCTCCTGCCTTGGCCAGTGGGGTCCCAAGAACAGTGGGTCCAAGGACCTATTGGTAGGAGCTACTAGGGGATGTTCAATCAAAAGGCTGTGATGGTCTCGGCCCGACCGCATGCGTTTAAGTTGCATGTAATCTGGTGGCGTTAACGGACGGAGATATCTTGTGGGTAAAGCTGAGCAGCTTTGCAGAGTAAATTAATGGTATTCGAATACACCGTGCTTCCGGTTAATGAAGCTAAGTTTGAATTGGGGTGACTCCCGTAATTAAGCTCAAGTAGTTTTTGGAAAATTTTGAGAATGTGGCTTAATTGTGATGATTTTGTGAACCCCCATTACTATTATTTATGGTTTGTGTTTCAAATGTAAAATGATATTACAAATTTTTTTTGCATCCACAATACTTAAACCTTATGCCTAACCTTTGTTAATCACTTGCATGTAGTATTCAGTATTTTCCCGTGTGACTTGTTGAGTACAGTTGTGTACTTATTCTTGCTTAACCCAACCCTTTTAGAGATCCAAGAAGCTGGTGTTTATCAGGAGTTTGTAGATGGCGATTTGGTTTTGTCGGGGGTTGGGTAATTCCCATAAATTACCTCGGGTGCCACGAACAGCCGAGCTCGCTCCCGCCCGAGCCACCAGGAGGTCATTCCCAAGGACGACCTAGTCGGGGCCTAGGAAGGGCGCGTAGTCTGGCCGATTGCGAGCTCGCGCTCGCGTAAGACAACCGAGCTCGGAGCTGGCTATTAGCCGACCTGTCGTGATCTCGAGGTCGGTGGAAGTAACCACTGGCGGCGTAACCTCCGCCGGTTCGTTGCGTCCTCCACGGGGGCGTGGCAGAATAGTAGGATCTGTCAGTTGCCACGTTAGACGTGGTCGAACGTGCGGATAGTGGATCTCAACGAGTACGGTCCTTTGTAAACTATAAAAGCATCCCCACCATGAGGGGGGAGGCAGACTGAATATACACGAGCTGGAGTAGGGCTATTATCTCCCTCTTGAGAGGCCCGAACCAGGGTAAAACACTGTGTCACTGCTTAGTCCGGTCTGGTGAGTCATACCTCCGAGTAACCCCGCACGTAAGAAGGGATTGTGGTTGGTCCCTTCATCAACCAAGTAAGCTCGGCGGGGGCCTGCTCCCCAATTGTCGACAGGTTTGTTTTAAGGTCTTGGTATTTTGCTCAGGCCTGCCTGTGCAGTGTTTTGAATGTAATCTATTGGGCCCAACTGCGCCCCTTTCCTGAAAAAACTTGGCTGTTAGGCCTTATATTCTATAAAATCAGTTGAATTCGTCATTCGTTTGGCAATTTGCGCTTGGTTTCCGATAGCTAATCTTCCTGGGTAGTTGTTGAAGTATTTAAACGTACCACCTAAAAAGGCGGTCCGTTACAGTTTATTTGATGATCCAATCCCAATGTTTTTCCCTATGGCCGTGTGGCGTGCCTAACCTCGCGGAGAGCCGTTTGCATTATGGTGTTCATTTGTGTTGCTTCTATATTGGAAAAGAAGTGGGTGCAAATGTGCAATACTGCATGCTTCCGGGAGATAAGTTGAGATGTCGATGTCATAGGCTAGGTAGGAAGCTAATCTTTTTTTGGTCGTATCATATCGCAATTTGAAGCGCGATCCCTAGATAGGCAAGCACACGACATGAACCATGTCAAAAATGGAGATACATGCATGTCCTGGGCTCCTTGAAAGCATGGCGTTTTCAGTCAGAGGCTCAGAGCAGTCAGTCCAAATGGCAACACGGCCCAGGCCAATTGCCACCCAATGCCATGGAATGCTTCGCATATCGGCAAGTTCCTATGAAATTTGATCGCTGCCATCAGAGAAGAATGTGAGTACTACTAGATAAGCGATCTTGGATTCCAGCCGATCAAGGTTGATCTTTAGCAAATCATTGTCCGCTGGCTTCCATCCAGGGCAGGCTTGGAGCTTGGGAGCTGCTGTTGATGGTGTGTTGTGCCTGCAAGCATCTTGCTTGCTAAAAAACAGTCGCCTGGAACAGAACTGGAACTCGATGGTGAAAGAACCTGGCAAGGCATGCAGCGGAGAAACAGGTGCTAGCTGTAGATAGAGCTGTGAAATTACTCAATGTCGAGGCTTCTTCAACGACAAAATGTTTGCAATGCAATTACCGATTTATATCATATAGCAGGAAACAACGACAAGGTCCGAGCAAGCTGGTACCGCTTCTTATTACAACCATCAATTAGGAGTATGGATGAAGCATCAAACGGTGGTGATATACCGAAAATAAAAAAATGCCATTCCTAGCGTGTCTATGCGTCTAGGCATGTACATGCTAGGAATGGGTCACTGCAACGTTGTGATCCTCTCGTCTCGTAAAGGGAGGGAGGGGTACGTGGTCGGTGAGATCCATCAGTGGCTGCCGGTGGTAGAGCCGCTGCCGGACACCGCGTTCTTGACGGCGGCCGCCGCGCCCTGGGCCATCTGCATCACTTGCTCACCGGTCTGTATATAACATGCAGTCGAATCAATAATGGACAGCACGGCACGTATTTATTGGCGGGAGTGGGCATGCACCTGCTCGATGAATTGAAATGCCCTGTGATGCTGTACGCATGCACATACGTACCTGCTGGATGACGCCAGCGGCGCGCTGCTCCTGCTGTTGCGCGCTGTTCGCGGTGGAGTCGACGACGTCCTTGACAGACTGGATCGCGTGGTCGACCTGGCTCTGCACGATTTGAGGGCACGGTCACTAGCTATGTGAAAGAAACATGCAACAGCTAAACAAAAAATATTATGTGTGGTACTTGCTATTAGTAGTAGTAGTAGTAGTAGTAGTAGTAGTAGTAGTAGTAGTAGGGTGGCAGCTCACCTGGCCCTCCGCGTGGGACTTGCCAGCCTCGAAGGATTGCTGAATGTTCGACATGGCTGCTCACTGGTGCCGGTAGTGAAGATTGATTTGACTTTAGTTACCTGTTTGGTGTTGGGCATGGAATGAGCGTTTTGTACAGCAAAACCAAGCGTTTTGCGTGGTTTATATAGAGTGTTGGATGTTGGTGTAACCTTGACAAGTGTCTGGATTTGGGCGGTGAAAGAATGGGTAAATGTGCTTATGACCAGGCATTAGTACATGCATGGCGCTGCGAGCCTAATTTTAGATGGTCCAAAAAAAGGAGCTGCTAAATCAGACATGCCTCAACATAAACACAAGATGGTGATCAAAATCGTCGAGGATCTCATCAAAATTAGACGTGAAAACTTGGTCGTTTGAGTGAATCGATTTTTCATCTTCATTAATCTTTTCTACTTGGATAGATACATGAGTGAATTTATTCACTTGCTTACAATAATCTACATGACCTATGTCTAATTCTTGTAGCAAATGGGTGGTTACAAACTCGAAATCGTTACGACAACAATCTACTTACACGGCAAGAATGAAAGAAAAAACTGTTGAGCTCCTAGGCGTAGTCGGAGTCCAGCGTCGTGCTGAACACTGGCTTGTCCTTGTCCACCACGGGCACGGCAGCGTTGCCATTGGCACTGCCGCTGGCGTTGGAGCTCCCGCTCTTGCGACGCGGCTTGGCCTCGCCGAGCATGGTGAGCACGTCGCGCATGGAAGGCCTGTCCCGCGGCATCCTCGCGGTGCAGAGCACGGCGATGCGGAGCACAAGCAGCATCTCCTCCCGAACGTGCGCACACCGGCCGCCGACGTGCGGGTCGAGGTGCTCCTCCACCGTATTGCTCCGTATCTTGTCCCGCACCCACCCGACGATGTCCTGCCCCTCCCCGAACTCCGCCTCCACCGCTCGCTTTCCCGTGATCAACTCCATCAGCACCACCCCGTAGCTGTAGATGTCGCTCTTCTGATCCACCTTGAGCGTGTAACCATACTCTGCATTTGCATTTCAATATAACCAGTCTAGATTAATTCAACTCAAGCATTAGTTACTTGATCAAGATTAATAATTGAGTAGGATCCCGAAGTCTCGATTCGATGATGATGCTCGGACCTGGAGCAATGTAGCCGTAGGAGCCAGCGACGACGGAGACGGACTCGTTGATGCGGGCGAGCACGCGGGCGAGGCCGAAGTCGGCGATGCGGGCCTCCGTGTTGGCGTCCAGGAGGATGTTGTTGGACTTGATGTCGCGATGGATCACCGGCGGGTGGCAGTCGTGGTGGAGGTAGGACAGGCCTTGCGCCACGCCGGTGGCCACGTCGTACCGCGACACCCAGTCCACGAGCGTGCGCCGCTCCGCCGGCCCGTGCAGCGCCTCCCAGAGGCTGCCGTTGGGCATGAACTCGTACAGCATCATGGCGTCCGCGTCGTTGTGCATGTACCCGAGCAGCCGCACGATGTTCCGGTGCCGGAGCCGGCCGAGGAGGCCCACCTCCTTGAGGACGTCCGCTGTGAGCTCGGTCGTTGCGCCCGCGTCGCCGTCCATCGGCGCTGGGCGCCAGAGCTTCTTGACGGCGATCACCGTGGGCTCGCGGGGGAGCACGGCCTTGTACACCACGCCGGTCGCGCCCATGCCCACCACGTTCGCCTCCTTGAGGCACGCGAGCACGTCCGCGCATGTGAACCCGAGCCGTTGGAATGCCGTCAGTCGCCACGGCCACGCCCCTGACTCCCCGCCGAGGTTCTCGTCGTCGCAGCACCCTGCGCCGTCCACGTACCACCGGCGGTACGCGTACCGGCCTGCGAACAGTGCCGTGAACGCGACAATAACGGCTAGCATCCCCACGAGCCACCCCACCACGATGTGCTTGAGGCGCGCGCTGCCACGGGGGCGAGGCCCGGCTGCCGTGTCACGGCTCCCGAAGCACGGCGGGAGAACGCCACCGCACAGCCCGGTATTGCCGGCCAACTCATCGGGGTTGATAGAACGCAGGACACCGTTCCCGGGCACGGGCCCGGTGAGGTTATTGTACGCCAGGTTGAGCGTCTCGAGCGCCGGCGAGCTCCCGAAATTCACCGGTATGCCGCCGGTCAAGAAGTTGCTCGACAGGTCAAGAATGGCGAGCGCCGGCATCATTGCGAGCGCCTTCAGTATCTCGCCGGTGAGCCGGTTGTGCCGCAGGTTGAGGTTGACCAGCCTCTGGCACGATGCGAGGCTGGACGGAATCGTACCGGCGAGTTGGTTGTTCGACAGGTCCAGCGCGCCCAGCGCCGGGCAGTCTTGGAACTGGTCGGGGAGCTCTCCGGAGATCATGTTGCCTGACGCCAAGAAGCTCTGCAAGCTCGGGATGGTGAAGAGGCTCGACGGCAGCGAGTACTGGAGGTGGTTGTGCGACACGTCTATGAACGACAGCGACGTGGACGACGCGAGGTCACCGGGGATCTCTCCAGACAGATCGTTTCCGGCGAGTTCTAGCCGCTGCAGCAGCGGCAGCTTCCCGAACCCAGTGGGGATCGTGCCGTTGAGCCGATTGCTCTGCATGCGCACACGCACCAGAGACGCGCACGACGCGAGATCGGCCGGGATGTCGCCGGTGAAGCCGTTGTTGAACATGATCAGCTTGGCCAGCGCCTTGCCATCGCAGATCCCAGCCGGCACGGGGCCAGTGAAGGTGTTGGACGACACGTCCACCCACTGGAGTGGCGAGCTCCGGCCGAGCGACGCCGGAAGCTGCCCCGTTAAGGAGTTGTTCCACAGCTCGAGCACCTCCAGTTTCGGCATGCCGCCGATGGCCGCGGGCACGGCGCCGTCGAGGTGGTTGCACATGAGGTTGAGCAGCCGTAGGTGGCTCAATTGAGCTACCTCGGCGGGTATCGCGCCGGTGAGAAGGTTGTCGGACAGGTCGAGGAAGACCAGTGACGAGATGTTGCCGAGCTCCGGTGGTATATTGCCCTCGAGGTTGTTCTTGTAAAGGTAAAGGGAAGTGAGAACCGGAAGTTTGCCGAGGTCCGGCGGGATGGTACCGTCGAGGTTGCCGACGGCGAGGTCGAGATACTGGAGGTTGGCGAGGTTTCCGAGCTCCGGCGGGATGCCTCCCTCGAGCTCATTGTAGCCGATGATAAGTTTCTCGAGGGCCTCGAGCTCGCCGAGTTCCAGTGGGATCTTGCCGGTGATGTTGTTGCCGGAGAGGCCCAAGAACTTAAGCTTGGTGAGGCTCCGGTAGGCCGCCGGGATGCCGCCACCGAAGAAGCTTCCCCGCAGGTCGATGGCTTCAAGTGACGTGGCATTGGCGAGGTCCTCGGGGAGGGAACCGACGAAGTTGTTGCCGGAGGCATTGACAGTGGCGAGGTCGGCGCAGGAGCCGAGGCCGGCTGGGAACGCGCCGTCGAAGGAGTTCTGGCTCACGTCGAACACCTGAAGGTTGGACAGCGACGAGAAGGACTTGGGCATCGTGGTGGCGAAGGCGTTGGAGGAGAGGTTGAGGACGGTGAGCGACGGCAGCCGGAGCACGTCGTCGGATACTTTTCCGCTCAGGTTCTTGCCCGAGAGGTCGAGGCGATCGACGAGGCCGGCGGCATTGCACCCGACGCCGGTCCAGCTACAATGCGACGAGGCCTTGATGCCATCCTTCCAGTCGGCGAGCGCGCCCAGCGGGTCAACGAAACCCGCCTTGAGCGCGAGCAGCGCCGACCGCTCGTCGCCGGCGGCACCAATGCCGGTGGACAAGATCAAAGACAGTGTCACTAGGAGCAGCACTGGCCCTCGTACTTCCATTGGAATTTTGAAGCACTTTTCCTGGAAGCACTTTTGCTAACTTAGCTTCTAGCACTAGCTCTGCCTGTGCTTCTGTTGCTTCTAGTGCTGTGCCATGTCAGTGCAGTGTCTGTTTTGCTTAGTTTACTCCACTGATTGCATCTGCAAGAATAGCAGAGGCTGCAGCTAGCTAGAGATAACAAGATAGCAGAAAAGACTTTATATGATGGTGAGGGGAGGATTGGTTCTAATAGGAGTATATACTATTAAATATTCTTGGCATTTTTTGACATGCCACTTTGTTGTTTATTTAGTTCCTGTACACCTCACCTAGTGAACAAATCTGAGGTGTTTTCCTGTACACCTCACCTAGTGAACAAATCTGAGGTGTTTTCAGGATTAGATTAAGGTTAAACAGGCTGGTTTTTGGAGCTGGAGGAAGAGGAGGATGGAACAAAGAGAAGAGGGGGGCATGAGAACATGTAACATGGAGGGAATGTGTTTTAAAGTCATGGCTTTTCCAATCTGCTTTTGGGCATGTGGAATTGTTTAATCTTTTACTTTATGCCAATCCATTAGATTGGTTAGTGTAGTAGTGCATGCTTATTTTACATTCCCTATCTGTGCAGAGACAGTAGATTAGCTCTAGCTTTTAAGCCCTAATTACTACTAACCAGAGACCTGGCTGTAACTGGGAGTTCGTACTGGTTTATCCTTTGGAACCTTCTGCTTGTGAAGCTCTGATACAGATTTACTCCTACATTTTGTGTAGGTCCAAGTCTAACACTTGAATTGAACTAAGAGTACCAATTGCCAACCGTGTAGAACCTAGCTGATTTTCTCTATGGGAAGCTAGGAGGATGAGAAGAGCTACTCTAGTGTTGAGCAAAAGGAATACTGCTAATCCTATATGACTTTTGACAGTCAGTAAAACAGGATACGTCCTTTGCAGGACAAAAAGAATAAGTTAACCAAAAGAGAGGCAAGAGGGTATGTCCTTGGTGTTGTCCTGATGCAAGCACCCTATGATCTGTACACATGTCCTGCATAAAAAATCAAAGGAAGTTTACCCTGTCCCTGTGTGAGGCATATGTACAGTAAGCGGTGCATGTGTTAGTCTGCTTAAGTTGACCTTGTTAAAATATACTTTGTGTTAATAATTCTTGTGACAGTGGGCAGTAGCTGCTGCTGTTACTGCTGTGTGCTGACAAGGGGATTATTGGTGCTTTGCATGGCATATGTCCCCACTCCCCCAGTAGAATGTCACCACTACTGCATCATATCCGAGGCAACATAATTAGTAATTTAATTAGATGGCTTAACAAGCAGAGTTGACACTATCATAAGGCTGTCAAAACAGTCAGAGGGAAATAAGTGATTACTGATTAGTAAATTTGGATTGCAGGGTAGCCATATGCAGTCTTCCATGTCTGATCATCAAATAGTTACAAGAGTAGCATAAGGCAAAGAAGGACTGCAATTAGATTCTAGAGTTAGGAACTGACAGCAGAAGGATTCAGGAAGTGACTCCATGTCCTTAAAAAATGGGCAAACGATATAGTACAACAAGGGCTATATATAGCTTATAAAGCAAATAAGTGGAAATAAGGGAGTGATTTTCTCCCATTGGCAATTAGAGCTGCTTTACAATCTACAGAATCTTCTTCCTGACAGTGTTTAACACAGGTGATTAATTGCATATACTGAATACTGCAAAAGTGCACATGAACATTTCTCACAATCAACAGTCGGAAGAAGACAACAAAGTAAATGGTTAACTCGTAGAAGCTTTTTATCAAGTTGATTTGATGGTCTTTGTACCAACAGAAGGGGCTCTAGGTATATTACACCCTCTATCTAGTTCTTCCCTAGCTTGCTCTACTGAAAAGTCTATATAGGATTGAGGCCCCAGCTAGTACCATACAAGATGCCTCAATTTAGGTGGTTTTGAACCTATGTACACAGGATACAAACTCTATAAACATATTGAATTTTTTTGTGTGATATAGTCATTTTGAACTTAAAAGGCATACATATAAGGAAATGGGTACCGATACAAACTGACTGTATTCGGTGACAATTAAATTGGGTTGATCATGACGATAATCACAAGCAAATAGCCTATAGCAGGTAGCCAAATATGAAGCAAAAAATTGGTCAGAAAATGGGAAGAAAAAAAAGAAGAGCAATCAAGAGCACTCACGTAAATGTAAGTGCAAGAACAATACTACGTACCGGTTCTTCCATAATTGCATTGCACTGGATTAGGACATAAGTAAACACATCCTGATTCTCCTTTTAAAAAAAAAAAAAAAATTCAAGTGCAAGAGCTCTGCTATTCATTTAAGGAGAAGAGAACTACACCGCCCCGATGGGGCTACACCAAGATCTGATTCTCCTATTATCTGCGTTCAAATAATATCTTCATCTATACATTCATACCTTTTATGCACCTGATTTTGCACCATGGATAATCCTAAAAATTGCATCATGGAAGAAAGCAGAATTGGAGACAATTGAATAACTGAAAATATCACTGAAGGATCAAATGGTATTCATGTATATGCTTCTAGTCCAATTTGATGTATCTGGCACAAATCAGAAGACGGCAAGCTCCTCCAAAAATGTGCCAACACACACCAAATTGGCTACAAACATGTACATCTCGATCGATATAGCCGGCTCAAACTGACCTAAAAGCCTAACTAGCTAGAGAACCCAAACCAATTCATATATATATATATAGGAGCCTAAGCAAAATGTTGTAGTTTGCATTTGGAAACTTCGCAGATTGCAAACAGTTAACGTACTCAAGAGATGATCATACGTTGGCGTGCGGTGCTACTTAAGCAACTGTTGGCACCAACCAAAATTAATCATGCATGCTAGCCTGTAGTTGGGTGTAGGAAAAAGAAGGATAGAAAAAGAGACTCAAAGCTAGCCATGCATGCTAGCCTGTGAGTCTGTGACATTCTCTTATTGTTAGCTCTCTGCTTCCTTGTAATCCATGCATGCAGCATGCAATCATTTTGTACCAGCTAGCTTGGTGTGGAGTCATTACAGTTAAGCTTGCTTAATTGCTAGCATGTTCTAGCTTACTTTCAATGTTTCGATTGTGAGTTGCCATGTCGTGTTGCCGATAATGTAAAAGAAATTCAGGCAAGCTGCCTGCACCACCAGTGCAACTACGTCTACTAGACTACCACCATAAATTTCTGTAGCACTCAGTTATAGAAAGCTCTGTTACACAAACTTAATGAAGTAAAATTTTAGCATACATCAACTTGATGTTTACCCGGCAACATGAAAATAAACAATGTCTAACATCGAGATGCCACTGTCTTCAGCCTAACTCGAGGAGTCTTCTACAGTACAAAGCTATACCATTGACCCCTGTCCTTGCATATAAAATGTCAAAAACCAAAGACAAGCAGAAGAGTTCATCATCCCTTGCTTCGTTTCTATCCCCTCTTCTTTTTCATCTCTCCAATCATAGCTCTTAAGCATCACATGTAAACAAACAGTGATGAATCGTTAATAGGTTACGTTGGGTTGCATGTTGCAAATGGGTCACTTCAGTGGCATTTTCCCCAACCTCACCTTGCTCTGGGAATCTCCCCATGTTATGGTTGTTGCTCCATGCAGGAGGAGAAGGGAGGGAATGGAACATAACATATCATCATCTTTGGTGTCTATTTTGTTAGGTCCAGGCTCCCTTGTATGAAATAAAAGTTGGAATTTGGGTATAGGATGATGAGTAATAAACAAAAAGATATTTTTTTTATGTAATTATCAAGTTGACGTTTAACATGATGCAGATATCTTGAACAGCTTATAGTGCAGATTTCAGGGGAAAGAAATGCAAAATGCATGTCAGATTATAGGAAACTTATATGTATGGTTATTTAAAAGTACAGAGTAACTGGGAAAAGAGAACAAGGAATATCAAGACCTAGAGCTAGCTTATTCCGTAAGTTGGAATAATAAAGGAACCATTTAACATGCAAAACTAATCATGGAGAAACATGCAAATTAATCATGGAGACAGGGAATATATTTAGTTGGCTAAAGAGCCTCACCACCTTAGCTAGGTAGCCACATGCATACATGTGGCCCAACGAATAGACGATAGACAGACCAATAAACTGATGAGGCTGGCCATGTGAAACCCTCTTACTAAGCAGCTTCCAAAGTATATGTATAATGTTTTTTTTTTTACATATCACTCCAGTGTACATATTATGACACCCACTTCCATGTGGGACCAAATGGGTTGGCCCGGGTGGACTGGAATGGAGATATGATCTCACCATTACTGGGCATGAAGTGCTTAATATTGTTTACATACATGAGGCTGAGATCAACTACTAGCCATGCAAATTGATTAGGGTAGCAATATATATTCTCTCCTCCTCTCCATTGAATCCAATCTAATCTTTTCAACTTTTGCATTGTATCTTTTCTAATGCTCGCATTTGGTGAGAGGCATGTGAGTGCCATTTCGGACTTGTGAGCGAGGCGCTTCTGCCATTCTGTCGGCCGGTGTACCTTTCGGAAGTTGGGATCGAGCTGGGATTAAGCTGATCTGATCAATCAATCATTCATGAGCTAGCGGCAGGTGGCTGCACGCTTTGCTTTGTTCTTGCGGTGGCAACATACATGAAAACACGCAATTGCGTACGTATGATCTGTCCAACTAGTCTCCTCTGTTTTGGCTCGCTGAGCCGAAGGGCCCAGCCGTCAGTCTCCGTCTTCACTAGCCGACTCACTGATCATCCTGCCCCGCTCGGTCAGCTGGGAGCTGCATTCAAAGGATACTAGGCAGATTTGCGCGGCATGCCGCGCCGTTAACAATACTGTTTGTCCGATAGAGATCAAGTATAAAATAGTTTAGAAATGTGAAGCCAAATTTTATGCTTTTAATTCAAGGTTGAAAATGCAGGGAAGCTGAAATATAATCCTCATGAAGAATCGAATTCAAGGGATGGATGGAACGAAAAATATTAATTTCCTATGGAACAAATATAATGCATTCATTCGAATCTAACGGTTCCATCGCTGAATTCTATAGGTAATCTTTGATAGTAGGTCAACGTTAGTAATGACATAGTCAATTATATCAATAACATTTTATTAGGTATTCACAGGAAAAAAAAATATACCATGGTAAGTATGCAGATTTTAGATAGCCAGCCTAGAACTTTGGTATGAAATCTTATCCGCAAGAACGCGGAAGTTTAAGTGTTTTCTTAAAGCATGGTAAAGACTGTCCATGCTCTAATAAACAAAAAGTATAATAGTGTAGTTGATTCTACCATTCAGCTATGATATCATGAGTGCTATTAGGCTACAGGGAGAAGCAATCAGGCAAGGGAAGGCACATGCTAGTTATCTCTAATAGAATTCTAGGGGGCACAAAGGAACAATCTTTGTTAAACGATCATAGAACGGTGAAACTATGAACAACAACAAATGTTTTGGATGAGGTGTATTACACTGAAGTGGTGGCGGGGGAAATTAACTTAAAACCGATTCCTAGAAAAAGAACAGTATGATACTATCTGGATATTTGGGGGAAAAAATAATAGAAAAGGCAGGTTAAAATGACCCCAGAGTATGCATATATACAACAGTAGATATTTTGGTTGTATAGAGTGAATACAAGCCGGTCGGGTCCTCTCAGGCCAACGTTGGCAAGCTCAAGAATTGATTTCTTTTGGACTCTTAAGAGTACTACAGATATAGCAAAGCACCGTCCTGTCTTTCAAGTCATGTGACGGACCAGGTATTTAGACATATTATGCAAGAAGGCTGAGTTAACCTGACAAGTGTTGGGCCAAATGTGTAATCATATGGCGCATGTTAGATGTTACTTCCGAGCAGATTGAGTGAAGATATTAGTGGGTTAAGCGAGACAGTCAATTACCGAATACACTGAAACATGACCTTCGCAATGCCATCCAGCTTCAGACTAAGAAATTCTTGCGCCCAACATCAATGAGACCACGCTTTGACGACTAACCTTTGTGGCGGTGTATCCTGCGGCGAGGGCAAGCACGGGTTGAACCGCTATGTACAGACCAGGCACGTTGAACGCCTCAAACATGATCTCCCGGTGTACTCCCGAGTCTCGGGAGCAGCCAGTGGGCTCTCAGTCAGAAGAAAATAATGAACTTCTGGATCACACCGGAGATAATTGAAAATGCACTGTTGCCAGAAAATGCAAACCATATATGTGTAATGTTGCAAACCATGCAATGAAAATGCAAAATAAAGCCAGTCAGAATCACACACCATACATGAGTGTGCAATTACTAATATAAAACTAAGGGTCTTTTAAAATACCAAAACAGTGTAACCTCGTAAATAAATAAATGTCATTCAGAAACAAAAATTGGTATCACAATTTATTTTGGATTAAAATCCAAAAAATAACAAACACATAGTACCTTGAAAAGGCAGAGGAATTTGAGTGACTAAAGATGTCCTTTTCCCTGAACTTTTGGTCTGTATAACCATTGAGACGATGATTCTTTCCTAAATTGATCTCCAGAAATTGAGAGGGGCAAGATTCAGCAAGGCCTATTGCAGCACCCTTCGAATTTTCACTAAGGGTATTTTCCCTGACTGAAGATTTGCATTTTCTGCCGGTTGTAAATTGGGCAATAGCCAAAAGATCTTTGCCACAATCACTTGGATGGCGTGAACTTGCATCAGCAATCCTCAAGGCATTATCCATTATCTGCCCAGCAACCTTTGCAGAAGTAATACCATGAAGGCATTTAGAACGCACATTGTTCTCAGGTGAAAACACTTGCAGTTTACTAATGTCACACGCATTTCCCCTTGGAGCATCTACAAGAGGTAAGATCACAGAAACTATCAGATGTGCAAAGTAGATACTAAATGGCGAAAAACGGAGAAGAAACTAATCAAAGGTCAGATGACAACCATGCATAACATTTCCTAAGGCAGGAATTCTCAATGTATTGAATGCAGGGATTCTCAAAATAGCCAACAAAAACGATCAACATAATATGACCTCCATTGTGAAATTTCAGGAATGAAGCAGCATTAAAATGAACCTGAGTCTTGAGGACATGTACAGATGGTTCATATAGAGATTTTATCTCTCGTGCAGGACAAATGTAAAAAGGCAGTACTGAAATATTATTTACCCTGGAAGTTTATAATGGCATGCATGGCTAAAAACAAAAGTTACTTGGATTTAGTAAAAAGCTAAAAACATGGTGTTGATTGCTATCTCGGAACAACTTTTCAAGATGCATTGGCCATGCTGCGCATAAAACGCACCATTCAGGCATGGGCCAAACTTTCTTCTGTTATAGATACACGCAGTATGTTCTTGGAAAGTGAAACTGAACCACATTTCTCGAGGTATCTAGCATACACAGACAAAAGATTCTTACAGATTGATTAGTGCAGACTCTACAATTAGGCACATAGCATCATTCCATGTCTGCATTAGTCGGGAAAGAGCCGAAAGACCACTTAAATTTACCAGAAATGATTTAAGCAACCATTCACCACACTCTCAACTATACTGTAGTATGTCAACAATACAATTTAAGAGATTTCACTCATGGTAAATAAGTTACTTACCTTGCCAGCAGATGATCCATACCCAGAGTAGTCATATCTGCAGTTATAAAATTACAAAGTAAATCACATCAGCATGTTCTGCACAGCAAATGTCTTATGCACCTCCAGAGGACATTCAGATGGCAATATTAGGAAAAAATGAACTACTTCCTGAAAATAAAGACTGATATAGTTGTGACTGAGGATTCAACATGCTCTCAACTTGGACTGATGATTATATATGTAATAATCTAAACAATTGGTACTAAAAAAAAGGCTAAGGTTTTTCCTAGACAGGCATTGACAACAAAATACCTCGTATGCTGCCGTATCAACCAAATCTACCACGGATGCCATACCTCACATATGGAACAGAAAAAACGGCAGACTGAACAAAACATGAAATGATAATCCATTATTAAGCCTTTATTTTCCCCAGCTATCCAAAAATTCACAAAAAAAAAAGTTTCCATCCACATCCTCACCACTCCATTAACCGCAAAGTTGTTGGTTTTGCTCACTACAAGCTTAATGAAACCAACATAAGTGCTCAAAGCTATACGGAAACAATAAAACTGGAGAGGCCATAGGTTGGGAAACTGTAAAAATGAAGATATGAGAGTATAATGAGTAATATTCCATGATTACAACCATGGCAAATACTACTGTAGAATAAGATCATGATCCCATATATGTAAAGATAAAAGAGAATTTTGAGCGCAGGTAGGAGCATACAGTGCAGCGGCATCAAGGTGACACCACTCAGATCAGGGGGGAATAGATCAAGATCGAGAAAGGATTTTGTTCTGAACATAAGGCCTTGTGTCAGCTATTCTTACAGTTATCGTTAGCAACTGAAAAAAAGAAGTGAATGGAAGTAGGTGAGGGCCTATGAGAACATATTAAGTATTAACGTGTGGACCTTTGATTGTGCAAAATATAGCTCAAATATGTAGTGAATTACTAATAATGAAATCAAAATATATGTTTTCAATTTGACAAAAACAAACTTTAAATATGAACATGACGAAAAAATATTATAAAATCATATTATTTAATCATAAGTAAGTCTCAACGAAACGAAATTGAAGTCCAAATGTAGCTCTATTCAGAATATTTCTAACAAGATAAACGATCTTGAATAAGGATAGGTAGCTATTACAGAAGGTGATTTTACTGTTCTAATAGGAAATCGAGAATCCAAGATACGATCCGTCAAGAACAGGAGGGAGAATTGCAGTTCATGGCAGCTGCGCGCCGAATCATCTCCGAACAGGAGAAGACACCAAATCAAGAACCAACCCAACATCACAGGACCGGAACCATATCAAGAAGGGGCCAGGTCCCAAGAACTCACCGGAGCTGTGCATTTGTTTGCCCCCTCCTCCTCCTCCTCCTCCTCACTTCTCCTTCCGACGCCGTAAGGAAACAAAGGAGGGGTTAGAAGAAGCCAGGGAAAGCACACACCTACAGGCTATACTCGACGGGACGCGAAGATCGCTCCCCTGCGAGCGAGCGGAGAGCATGCGCGGCGACGACCGGGGAGGCGATTTCGAGGGTGGCGATTTCCGCAAGAGGAACGGGGGGTGGGCACCATGAGGACGACGGGCGACAGGGAAAAGAGGCCCGACCCTCGAGCGCTCCGCGGAGACGACGCGCCGCCGCTGATGGAACCGAGGAAGTAGAGATGGTGGACCGCGGACACGAACGGGAAAGAGCGACCACGTGGAGAGCACCGGAAGGAGCAACCCCACGAGCCTTGAAGAGCCAGCGGATGGGGAGCCGGGCCTCAACGGCGACGCACTGGCCAAGGCCTGGGACGCGCGGCCGGCCGGATGGAGACGAACCGACAAGATCGACGGCTAGGCAACGGGGGACGGCGACGCAAATAGGGAAAAGGAGCGGGCTCTCCTCGTGCAGGACGCTGATGTGGCATAGCCCAGGACTCACGAATGCGTTCCCCTTTTCACTTCTGGTGTATTTCAAAACCCTAGGGATACAAATGTTCATATATTTTGTGTTATAAATCCAAATCCAACCAAACAACTTTCTAAATTTGAACTAAATCCTGTAGATTCATAATATACAAACATATTTTAAGTTTGACCTTTGCATAATTTTGAAATTCAAATCTACATAGAAGGTTATAAACTTGCTAAATACAAATTTTGTACAAATGAACTCTAAATTGAATGAAAACAACTTTTTTAGAATCCTTATGTCATAAGCAACCCAAATATGTAAAAAGATTTGAATTTCAACTTAGTTTGTATCTTTTTCCAATTAGAGTTATGCTAAAGCAATCAATTCCTATATGTTATTAGGATAGCAAAAAATCTTATTATGCAAAAAAAACTTAGGATATACTTTTGAATTTATACTTATTACCTTTCATGATCCTTTATGTCTCATTATATTCAAAAACTATATTTAGTCTCTATACAAAAGTGCAAACCCTAGCTCTTAAGGATATGAAATAAATTTCTAAATATTTCTGAGGCATAAAGAATCTCATTTCTATAAAACATTTAAATTTGAACTTTGTTTGAATGAAATCCATGAATAGATCATTATACAATACATAGAAACCCAAATAGTTATAACTTTAACATATAAATTTAAATTTTGATGAAACTAATCCCTAAACTCTTCTAGAACCATAACATACTTAATTAAATAAAAGTACTTCATATTTAATTAAGTTTGAATTAAATTTATAAGAGACTTTAGGTGCTATGCGTATGTGAATAGTATATAGCCATATAGCACAAATGTATGCTAGTATAAAGAAACTAGTAAATAAACATCTGATAGGTCCATATCATCTAATGTTGCTTAAATAATTAGTAATCAACTTAGTCTGGATCAAATTTGTAGATAGCGTGACTTATTGTATATAAAAGATCAATATCTATGTGTATATACTTAAAGATTCAAAGTACAAGCAAACAAAATGACATAAATAAAAATTAGATCATGTAGAACTGGCCTCAAAACATTCCTAAGGTTAAGACTATATTAATATACAAAAAGGATCTAATTTAAATTAAGTTCATAAGAGATTTTATTTTCCATATACATACAAACTAAAATATTAATAACCTTTACACGTAAAAGCTAAAATACGTGAAACCAATTTGAAGACACTTCTAAGGTTAAGACCTACTAATGCTATAAAAATGGTCACATATCCATAGGAATTGTAGTTGCAAATTTAAAACGGAACCTAATCATTCATAGCATAAAATTTATGGATATAAAAGATTAAGGAATAATTAAAACATCAAAGATAAGCACTAATATTTATAGGACCAGCTTGAGAATACTTCCTAAGGCAAGACTGTCCTATTATGTAGAAACAATTCTATTACAACATGCTTTGCATCTGAATCCTATCGAAAGCATACCCCTGCGTAACATAAACCCCAAAGTCCATAACACAAATGCATGCACTTAAACAATAAGAAATTAGTGATTAAAATATTGTTATCACCAGCACCTCCCTAAAGGCATAAACTTATGCCCAATAACTAGTAATTTAAGCTTAAGCCTTACATACATTAGTTATTGATTGTTAGTGCCTTTTATTCACTTAAGTTTAACCATGCATAGCCTTCGTAAGCAAGCCTTACGAGTTGTAATTTTGAAATCTATTAGAATCTCGAGACCTCACCCCTATGCAGCGAGAACATTTAGAGTTAAACATTAGATGCACCTGATTCACTACATGGTGATTTTTGTCTTAATTTTATTAATCCAAATAATCTTAGCTTCTTGAATTAAAAATTGAACATAAATATATATAAATATAGTCTTTTGAATTCATAAAAATGAAAATGGACAATTCATGAAAAGCAAGCAACCGTGTCACAGCACAGCCTAGGACTATTAGTGATAAGGTAAGAATAGAAAGACAAACTAAAATGCTTAAGTTTAAATTTGCACTATCAAAAGATATCAGCTATTCGTGGCATGGCTAAGTATACTAAGCATGATCTAACGAACTCACGTTGGGATTATATTAACAACTAACTAATAAAGATCCATCCTGGGGTGATAAATAATCATAGCATAGCAAATGACAAGGTAGGTATAATTCAAATGGATTTGAATAGTTAATTCCCAAATTAGTTGAAAACATGTATGACTTGAAATAACATGCAATAGATTAAAACAAAATAGCATTTTTAAAACTGTATTCAACATGATCAAAGCAAAATTTACCTTGGAATAACTCTTGGTTTCGGTCTTGGATCAACTCTCCACTTTCGAATGCTCCCGACACTTCAACATCTAAGCGAAACAAACACTGAGAATCAAAATAAATTCAAATAAAATACTAAATAAACTCAAAAATTCAAATAAAATACACAAAAATAAATATCTTGAATTTAGATGAATTTATAAATTTGAATGGGCTCAATTAGAGTTCGTATGAAGGAGAACAAACTCTAAAAATATTTACCAGAAATTAAATTAAAAAAAAGAAAATATAATATAATATAATATTCTTGGAATATTCCCTAACAAGTCGGCCTCACTTAATTTTTTAAATTTAATTATTTTTCTTGAAAATAAAACACTATAGAGGCTGACATGTGGGCCTCACATGTCAGTGTCTCTACTGGCTTGATGCTTTGTAACAGCCCAAAATTTCAAAAGGAAAGAAATATAAGAATGTGATCTAATTTTTGCCTAAATTTTAATTTTCATTATTTCCTAGATTTCTTAGAACTTTTGCAAAAAAAATGCTTTTTAATGGTCAAATGTGGTCTCTGAAAGTTGAATTCAAACAAAAATAAATTTATATAAAATTTAATTTAATCCTAAACAGTCATCAAAACACCTCTGAAAGTTTCAAGAATTTTTTTAATTCATTTAATGCTTCTCACAAATTGAAACAATAATTCTTAAAAAGAATAGAGGCACTATTTGATTTTTATAAAATTCTGCATAACTGATCATGCTCTAAAAACTTTTTGAGAGCATTGGTGTACCTCAAGACCATAAAAAAAATTTAAATTTTTTAACCCCATTTGTTATCTCAATTAAATCTAAGAACCTGAACTACCATAATCAAATTTTAATTTTCCTCTTTCTCTCTCCTCTGTCTCTCAGTCATTTGGGTCCCACTTGTCAATTCTGGTCTCATCGATTGCTTTGGCTCACCCGATAGCCTCTCCACCCCCCTTCCTCATTCTCTGGCCACTGGGCCCTCCCCTTGCCCCTAGCCCACCTGCCAGTGGCCTCCTCCCTCTCCATGTGAGTACAGAGAGTACAAATATCTTTCACCACCATAGCAAAAGTTTATCATCACTGGGCTGGTGCATAGTTGTGTCTAGGTGATGTAACGGTTTATGCAATGACCTTATGGCCACACGCCAAAGGAAGCGTGAAAATAGCAACAAAAAGTGTTGGCCATGTCT
This sequence comes from Rhipidocladum racemiflorum, assembly GCA_036346355.1. NCBI lineage: Eukaryota > Viridiplantae > Streptophyta > Magnoliopsida > Poales > Poaceae > Rhipidocladum > Rhipidocladum racemiflorum. Next base: position 27,388,261 of record CM070572.1, read on the forward strand.
TGTGGGTAAAGATGTGTGCCTCTGCAGAGTGTAAAACTTTTCGTAAGCTGTGCCTACGGTCATAGGAGACTTGATGCACTTATACTAGTTAGAGTTTTGTGTTTTCATAAAAAGGGTTGAATTAGAAAAATTTATGGAAAGCTTTGTTTCATATTTTATGCCAAAAGTTGGCGGGAGTGGTTCAATGCTCGCAATCATGAAGAACTGCAGGATATGGTGATTGCACTGATGAATTCTTCTAGGTTATCCTTGTAGTTGCCTGAGGGATTGTATGGGCATATGTGGGATGTCGGAGACAGGGGTCCCGCAAGAGGGGCCTACACCCGACTGGGCCTGACAGGCGGAATAGAAAGCCCAAAGCCCAGAAGCACCACGACGGGCCCAGAGGAGACCTTCGACTTGCTCCCCAAGACAACTCCTGATCCTTCAAGGAAGCTTCGCGCCCCGCCCTAACAACCCGCCAGGAACAAAGCATGCGATCGACACCGCGAACTGCGGATGCTTTGGAACGACAAGCCGGCGGCGTGGGTCGGAGAAAGCATAACCACCCTCCGGGGCGTAGGCGTGAAGGCGGATAAGGACAAGGGACATGTCGTCCAGGCCACCATGTTCGGGCCCGGTGGCACCCATCTATCATGTATTCTTCCCCCAGTATATAAGGGGAGGAGGGAGAAACAAGAAAAAGAGAGGACACATACGATATATCCAAGAACACAGGACTAGGGTATTATCTCCTCCGAGAGAGCCCGAACCTGTCTAAAATAGATCGCCCATCCTCATGTGTTACCATCAAGCTCGAGATCCCGCACAAATCCCTAGAATCACAAATCTCATTGCCGGTAAACAGATCGTCGGCGGTTGGCGCGCCGAGTAGGGGGCTTGTGTCAAGATCTTCGTCAAGCTTGATGGTCAGCGGCAGCGAAGTCTCCACGATCTTCTTCGGGCCAGGTCTTAGTTTTGGAAGCCTGACCTTCATCTCCAACGACCTCGGAAGCCTTTCTCTCTCTAAAGGAACAGCGCTACTGGCGCGGTGAGGTTTCCGGCGATCCATCGTCACGACTTCCGCGCCCGATCGGAAGGTCCCCTGCCTCGTACCCTAAAGTACCGAGTGGGGATCCGAAGACCCGTTCGGTAGCGGAGTCGGGCTCGAGGACGCCGAGGCACGAAGGGTGGGGTTCTCACCGCCAAGCCACTCGGCACCCCGAGCGCCTAGGTTTATCTTCTCGAGACTCACCCACCTCGTGGCCGAGTAAGAAGAAAGCCTAGAGAGTCTGGAATTTCCGTAGAGTCTGTGTAATCGAAGGCTCGCGAGCAGGTCGCGGCGGCGCCCGACACGTCGATCGCCGCCGATTTGGAAGGAGGCCGAAAGTGATCGAGCCTGACGCCAGCGCCAGCGTACTCGAGACCGCCGCCGGCTGTCAATGAAGACATTCTCAAGCCAAGATGGGGACCAGGTGTTTCGTACCCCACAAAGAATATCGCCTCCAAGACACTCCTGGATACCACGACCCTATCTTTGAGGCGGATGATCGATTGCCCGATCATGGCCCAAGTAAAGGCCATGGTGACGGGCGGCAACCGCCCAAAGATGCCCAAACCGACCACCGGCGAAGGAGCCGCCACGTGGTCCGGCGAGGACCAGACGACCGGCCAGCCGGCCAGGTCGAAGCCCGCCAGACACATCATGTTCTACCCGGAGAGCGACTTGCGACCACGGCATCGGCGCGACCTCCGTTCGAACCTCGGCGCCAGCGCCGCGGCCAGAAAAGGAGGAACAACGCCGTCAAGCCGAATATGAGCGCTACGGCATCCTTCCGCGAGGCCGCTGGCATGCCAAGCGCGATCCCCTCGCGTCGATCACCTCCGAGATATCGCGAGGTCATCGAAGGGGTTCGTCGTTTACCCCTCACCTACGCCGAGTGGTTTGGCACGATGGATTTAATCCTAAAGGCATCACTAAGTTCGACGGTGAGAGGGACCCGGAGGCTTGGCTACAAGTATACGCTCTGTGATCGAAGGGCAAGGGATCAGTAATGGCAAACTACTTGCCAGTTACCCTCTCGCCTGGCCCAAGCATGGCCACCGGACTTCAGTGAACTATATAGATTCCTGGGGAGATCTGTGTGAGCGATTCATCTCAAATTTCCAAGGCACTTACGAGCGCCCAGGCACCCCTTGGGACCTATACCAGCTACACCAAAGGAGGAACGAATCCCTCAGGGAGTTAGTCAAGCGCTTCATGAGCAGGAAAAGCACCGTTCGGGGCGTCACAGATGCGATTGTGATAGCTGCCTTCGGAAAGAGTCGGCGACCGACCTCATCAAGAAGATGTCCGGAAGCCACCCACGCGTCGGTCCGGAGCTGTTCGCCCTAGCGGACCGTTACGCTTGACCTCGAGGCTCTGGCGGAGCAGCGTGATGAGGAAGGATCGGTCTGAACCCCTCGGCGGAAAGAAAAGAAGCGCAGGGCGAAGAGCCGGTGGCGATCATTTGCACCAACTCATCCTCGCTCTCAAAGAGGATGGATATGATAAGGTTATGAACTCACCCTGCCCTTTCCATCCGGAAGGAGGCATGCCGCCAAGGACTGATTCACCCTAAAGAGGTTCGGCCAGCGAGCAAGAGGCGAGTTGGACAAGGTCCGAGTGGTCACGCCAGGCAAACCGCCTCTCCCTGAAGGCGAGGAAGACTATCGGGAAGTCGACCTCGAGCTTAACTACATATTCGGGGTTCGGCGCATATGAGTCCAAGCGGAAGCAAAAGCTCACCGCTCGGGACATCATGCGATGAGCCAGGAGACCCCCGATATGTCCGGTGGTCCGAGGTCGCAATAACTTACGACCGCGACGGATCACCCAGATCGCGTCCATTCCCTGGCGGATACCGCTGGTCTTGGCGCGGTTGTCCGCGACATCAAGCTCAAAAGGGTGTTGATTGACGGTGGGAGTGGGCTCAACGTCCTCTTCGTGAAGACACTTTCGATGATATGGGGATCCCGCGGTGCGACCTCAAACGCGGTCGTCGCTTTTCATGGAGTGATACCGGAACGTCGGCGATACCACTTGGACAAATCACTCTACCGATCACGTTCGGCGCAGGGACAACTACCGGACCGAGCCTTAGCTTCGAGGTGGCGGACTTAGCGACAACAGATCACGCCATCTTGGGAGACCGGCCCGGCCAAGTTCATGGCGGTGCCCACTGGCGTGTCGATCTTTGAAAATGCCAGGGTTCGAGTGGTATTATCACTCTGTGGCGATGTTAAGCGATCTTTCTCTTGCGACAGAGGAGAGGCTGCGAAATGGCCGAAGTCTCTGGAAGCGGCGGGTCGGGAAAGGATTAAATCAAGAGGCGGATTTTGACAAGCGGAGGCGATATCCCTACCCGCATGGCCGCGAGAACTCCGGATCGGCCCAGGAAGGCACCAAAAGGATTCTCCTCGACCCGTCCGATCCGTGCGAGCCGTCTCGATCGGGACAAGGCTCGAGGATGAATAGGAAGACGCTCGTCACCTTTGCGGAGCAAACCAAGACGTCTTTGCCTGAAAGCCGTCCGACATGCCCGGTCCCCAGGAGGTGATCGAGCACGCATTGAATGTAAACCAATCCGCCAGGCCCGTCAAGCAAAGGTTCTGACGGTTCGCTCAAGATCGTCGAGAAGCCATCGAGAGAGGAGATCACAAAGCGCTAGCCGCGGGTTTCATCAAAGAAGTGTATCATCCCGATGGTTGGCGAACCCTGTACTCGTCGAGAAGAAGAATAAAGGCGGCGCATGTGTGTTGATTACACCGACCTCAACAAGGCTTGTCAGAAAGATCCCTTTGGTCTCCCTCGTATTGATCGGGTGGTAGACTCCCTTCTTGGGATCTCGGCTACTCGGCTTTACGGGCGCCTATTCAGGCTATCATCAAATTCGGCCGAGAGGAAGATCATGAGAAGACTTCGTTTATCACTCCATTCGGAGCATATTGCTATATCACCATGCCGTTCGGGCTCAAGAATCTGCGGCGCCAGCAATGCCCGGTAGGCCGTCTGTGATGTTTTCACCACCGGCTCGGCGCAATGTGGAAGCTTATGTGGATGATGTGGTAGTTAAAACGCAGACACGAGATAGCCTTACCTCCGACCGCCGAGGCGTTCGCAAGTCTAAGGGCGTTCGGATGAGGCTAAACCCCGAGAAATGTGTTTTGAGTTTCTTAGAAACTACTCGGGTTCATCGTCTCCCATCGTGGGATCGAGCCGAACCCGAGAAAATTGGAGCCATCATGAAAATGGCCCCGCCTACCCGACCAAAAGGAGGTCCAAAAGCTCACCGGATGCATGGTAGCGCTTGGCGAGTTTATCTCACGGTTGGGAGTCCGGAATGCCTTTCTTCAAGCTCCTTAAGAAGCAAGATCGCTTTGATTGGGCCGAGAGGCACAAAGCGGCCTTCGAAGAACTCAAGGTGTTCCTCTCCACTCCCCAGTCTTAGTCTCACCGGCCAGTGAACCTCTTCTGCTCTACATAGCGGCAACATCTCATGTAGTAAGTGTCGTGATAGTTGTGGAGCGGGAGGAATCTGGACACCGCTACGGCGTGCAATGCCCAGTTTATTTTGTCAGCGAAGTACTGGGCGAATCCAAGACAAGATATCCTCAAATCCGAGGAAAATTTGGCATGCGCCATTTTGATCTCGTCACTAAGTCGAAGCATTATTTCCAAGGACATTCGATTTCGGTAGTCACTTCTTTCCCGTGGGAGAGGTCCTCCGTAATCGGGAAGCTCTGGAAGAATTTCAAAGTGGGCGTGAGCTTGGAGCTTTCGACATCTCGTTCAAGCCGCGCACCGCCGTCAAGTCCAGGCTTTGGTGACTTCACGGCCGAAAGTGGACCGAATCCGGACTCCTGCACGGAAGAAGAGCCGAATATTGGGTCATGCACTTGACGGATCTCTCATGCTTGGGGAGGCGGGCGGGAATCCTCCTTATCTCGCCTAAGGGCGACGAGTTGAAGTATGTCCTTCGATTCACTTCCGGCCTCAAACAATGCCGCGAGTACGAGGCCCTCATCCATGGGCTTTGTATCGCCACATCACTCGGAATCAAACTACGGGCGGTTCGAGGCGACTCCCGATTGGTGGTGAATCAAGTCTGAAGGACTGGTCGTGCGTGGATCGTAACATGGCGACATCTTTGCCAAAGAAGTCCAGAATTGGAAGGCAAGTTTGATGGTCTCGAGCCGGTTCATGTCCTCCGCCGCAATAATGAGGCAGCAGACGAGCAGTGGCTAAGATGGGAGCCACTCGAGGCGAGATGTCCCAAGTGATATCTTCGTGCAGATCTTCACGAGCCAACCGTTACAAAACGGCAAAAGCCAGCGAGGTCACTGAACCGGTCCCGCTCATCGATCCAGGTGGACTACCCGTGCCTTGATTACCTCCTGAAGGACAAACTCCGGAAGCCACCACTCGCGGAGCGCGTCTCCCGAGCAAGCCAAATCCTACGTGGTGGTGGGCGACGAGCTCTTCCAGAAAAAGTGCCTCGGGTGTCCTCGGGCGGTGCATTTCGGGACAAGTGGGAAGAGAGCTGCTCCAAGAAATCCATTCGAGGATGTGTGGCCATCACGCGGCATCAAGCGCCTTGGTTGGGAAAGCCTACCGAGCGGGGTTTCTTCTCGCCAAGCCCGATAACGGATGCCAAGGAGATAGTTCGAACACTGCGAGGGCTGCCAATTCTATGCAAGACAGACACACTTGCCGACACGGGAGCTACAGACTATACCCATTTCTTGGCCTTTCGCAATGCAGGGGCTCGACTTAGTGGGCCCGCTCAAGAAGGCTCAAGGCGGTTTCGCTTACCTCTTCGTGGCCATTGACAAGTTCACCAAGTGGATCGAAGCCAAGCCGATCGTCACTATCAACTGCAGATTAAGGCCAAGGAGTTCTTCCAGGATATTGTGGTCGATTCGAGTGCCCAACCGATCATCACGGACAACGGCACCCAATTCGGGAGTGAAGAATTCCAAGAATGGTGCGAAGGCGTCGGGATCAAGATGCCGCCCGCCTCGGTGGCTCACCCACGAAGCAATGGGCAGGTTGAGCGAGCTAATCCGTCCTGTCCTCCAAGGCCTCAAGGCCGGGATCTTCGACCGCCTCAAACCATCTGCTCGATGGGTGAAGGAGCTACCGTCGGTACTCTGAGGACTCGAGAACCACTCCCGGTAGAGCGACCAGCCAAACCCCTTTTTCCTGGTCTATGGCGCGAGGCGGATTCTGCCGACCGAGCTGGGATTCGAATCCCCGAGGGTTCGGAATTACAACGAAGCCGAGTCCGAGGGAAGCCGAATGGTGGAGCTTGATCAAGTCGAGGAGGCTCGGAACGTTGCCGCCCTCCAGTCGGCTAAGTACCTCCAGGGACTTACGCTACCACTCGCAACGTCAGAAGTAGAACCTTTTCAGAAGGAGATCTGGTCCTGAGGAGGAACCAGAAAAGCGAGCACAAGCTCTCTCCAATTTGGGAAGGTCCGTACATTGTGCAGAAGACAATCCGGCCAGGTGCTTATCGACTCAGGCGAGAAGACTGGCGAGGTTAGCGAATACTTGGAGCAGCCGAACAACTCCGTCGCTTCTACGCATGAGTTATGTATCCCACTCTTACACATTAAGTAAAATGGTGGTCCGTCTTATTTTCTGAAGTTCTGTGTAATGCTAGCCCCGAGTGGTCATTACCCGACTGGTGTGGTGCCTAACCCTGGTCGTGCCAATATAGTGCACGGAAATAACGAGCCGCGATGAGCACAAAGCCTCGGCGGTTTACACCCACAAGCAACGGAACGGGTACAAAGCACTAACCACTCGGGGACTGCAATTCGCAGCACCAGAATCTAACCGAGATTCACCTGATCGCGAATTTCTAACCGTCAAAAGCTCGAGCCCCAGCGCCTCGTTGTTGGCACTGGAGCAACCGACTAGAATAAGTTGATCAGGCGGAACCACTAAACTCGGATTAAACATGATGGCACGGATTGGATAAAATTTCGCATTTCATTCCATAATGTTAATAATTTACATTACTGACTTTCTTTTTTCTTTTTCTCGCGCTAAAAAAAAAAACTAGTCTTCTTCTTTGGTCTTCTTGGTGCTCCTAGCGCTCTTGGTCTTGGTCTTGATGCTGCTTCTTTAGTCTTGTGGCTGCTGGGAGGCCCGGAGGCAAGATCGTTGAGGTTAGACGCGACCCACGCGACCCAAAGCCGCCAGAATCTCGTCCTCAACCACCCACAAGGGGGGGATAAGCCGGACGAGGGTCCTGACGGCAAGGTCGTCGCGGCGATCGCGACCAACCATCTCGAGGATGATCTCCGCCACCTCGTGGAGCCGGTCGCGACCTCCGAGAAGGTGGCCACTACCTGGCGGCGGCGTCCTCGGCGTCCCTCCTCTCCTTCCGCCTCCAGGATGGCGAAATCATGCTCCTCCCATGCTTCGGCCTCCTCCCAGTTGTGCAACATCCTAAAGAACCGCTGGCGAAAGAATGCCGCGTATGGGCCGACGAACTTCCTCATGATAGACATGAAGGAATGCTTTGGAAGAGAAGAAGAGGGACGAGACAAAGGGAAATAAGCGATCGCTCATCACGGTGGCGCCCTATTTATAAGCCACCCCACCCGGAAATCGGCGTCTCCAAAGGCAATCAAATGCGCCACCTACAATCAACGGCTTAAAACAAAGCGGCAAAGGCGAATACCGAAGAAGACCAGCACCTTGAACAAAATCAAGGAGAATCTCACCGGACACGTGTCGTAGCGGTTCAAGCTCGTTCGGCTTTCTCGCTTAATTATACCAAATTAAGCGCCAAAAGCCCAGGGTGGAGAGCTAGCAAGCGATGCAAGCCTGGGGACTAAACCACTCGGCCAGGTGGCCACAACGTAAGTCCCGACGCTCGAGAGCTGCCACGCCACCTCTCGGAAAAGCGTGTCTGGGGCAAGAAAGCCACGACCCAGCATACTGGCGTTTGGAAGCCATACCGGTCAGTGAAACTCACCCGGAAAAGGCGCGAGGATCCAAAGGCTACGGGCCTATATTCAGTCGAAGACCACTCGGCGGAAGACAATACAGGCAAATCATATTGAAGTAAGAAGACACAATATTTCAAACAAGGAGGGCGAGCACTCGGCATCAAGGCCCACATCAAGTCGAGAATTCTAGATTCTCCAACAAGGCTGCGATGCAGGACACCTCTTCGAGGAGCGCGTTGGCCTTGTCTTCATCACGAGCAAAACCTTCTTTCACGGCTTCGAGGTCAACTCTCGGATAATGAGACTTGACCACCGCCAATGCCTGGTTCGCACTCATTGCTGCGGACTCTTTGGCGTAAGCTCGATCCTGTCGGCTCCTCCCGAGAAGTGGAACGACATCGTCCCCTGGCCCGGCGTGACTCCTTCAATACGCAGAAGGTGCAGGATCAGCTCCTGACGACGCAGCTTGATTCAGTCCGCCCTGTTCGACGGCGGCCATCTTCTCCTTGCACTCTGCAACAAAGTCAAGCGGCCATCAAGAGCACACCCGACGCCAAGTATGTTCAACCCAAGTCAAATAAATTTACCCTTCACTCCACAGCATCCTTTCCAAGCCGACTCGAGCCGAGGCGAGTTCTCTGAAGCCTCGGTCGGGCCTCGGCTTCAAGACAGCGGTCGAGTCGCGCTCTGAAACACGAGAGTGTCATCATCCTCTCCAACCATCCAAAAAGACACCCAAATCGAATCCAGGGGAGAATCTCACCTTCGAGCATATGCTCAAGCTTCGTCTTCTCCTCCCGGATCGTCATACACTCGCCACGAAGCCCGTGGACTTCTTTCCATCTGTCTCGCTGATCTCGCCGAGCTTGTCCTGATGCTTACGCTCCTTGAGCTTCGGGAGCACCTTCCGAAAAACCGCGACCTTTGCTCCGAGCGCCCCATGTCCTAGGTAGCAGGCGAGAATCTCGAGGAGAAGTCAAGAGCAACAGATTGAAGACAAGAAGCTCACCTGCACGAAGCGTGCTACACCTGACGGTGAGCTCATAAAGCTCCGTCCGAGCCGCTCTCCATCTCGTCGTCCTCTTCCATCCCCTTCTAGTCGGAACCCCCTTCCCACCATACGGTCCGATTCGGGGGCTTCGGCAGAGGACCGAGCGGCGGTGGCTCTCGAGGCACTTCCTCCACTCCGGGAGATGGTGCCGGGTCGATCTCTTCGGCGGACGGACCACCGGATGGATTCGGCCAGATTGACGCCGGCGCCCGATGGCGGCGAAGCCCAGCGATCGGCGGCGGACGGTGACCTAGCCAACGCGGCGGGCTCCTCGGGAAGCCTCCGCTGGGACTCCTTTTCGAGAGACCTCTCGCCGGACGTCCGTAGTAGGAGTCCCGTGACGCAAAAAAGAGAAACACCTCAGCACAGGCAGTAACAAAAAGACAAGGATCGCCCAGAAGAATACCTTTTGGATTTCTTGAATTTCATCCCGGGTCTCATCCGAGACCCAGCACCACCCGGAGGGAAGTTAGCGCCCGCAGCCGGGGCTGCCCCTGGGACAGAAGGCTGTGGCCCCGCGCTTTGCGATCCGGGTGCACCAGAAGTCGAAGGCGGTGACGAAGACCGGCGACCTCCTCCGCCGACTCCTGGCGCAGCTCGTCGGACGAAGTGTCGACCACTCGCTTCGCTGGCGTGTCTCACCGAGAGAGGCCGACAAGCTGGGCGTCGAGAAAGGAAGGACGCGTTCTGAAAAAAGGAACGATCGTACCACTGTTTGAATCACACATCAGTCAAAGAAATCATGGAACAACCTTTCGAGAGAATAGTGCACTCACAGGAGGGGGAGGCCTTGCCGTCGAAAATTTATGAGGGCAGCCCCTGTTGGTGATTATTGTGCCAGGCACGAAGAGATCAACTACCGTCTTTGCCCGGGCGCCTCCATCGACAGAGCCCACGTCCGACTCGCGTGGGGTCCAGAGGCTCGTTGTATTGGAACCCCAAATGGACTCTCTCCTTCAAGGGCTGCACTCGGCGCTTCACAAAGCGATCGCGATCCGGGACCCGTCGACCCTCGGTTCTTCAGATCGTCAATCAATGCCGAGAAGCTCGGGGATCTGCGCCAAACCTCCTCCGTCAGGCGTCGCTCCGAGATCGGGAAAGCTTTAGGAGCACGGCCGCAAAGGGGCGAGGAAAGGATCAACATTGGCACAATAGAACCACTCCCGCCTCCAACCTTTGAGGGAGGTCTTGAGAGGAACGACAAAATCTTTGCTTCTTGAGCCCTCCCAGCGGTGGAGCCGGCGCCCCCAACGGCGTTGGGAGCGGCCTGCCGGTCGGATGAGGCTTCAAAGCAAGAAGAAGGAGCGGAACAAATCCAAATGAGGACGTATCCCAAGATACGCCTCAGAGCTGGACGAAGATGGCAATGTGAAGAATCGAGTTGGGGTTCAAATTGATCAACTCGATTTCGTAGAAGTGGAGGAGCCCCGGAAGAAGGCGCCCCAGAATGCTAAGTCCCCGCCTTGAGAAGAAGGACTCAAACACCACAATCTCATTCTCTAGAGGTGTGGGGTAAGGGTCACCACGGCGGCGGCGTGAGATCAACTCCAATGAGGGAGGACGCCGGCGGCGACCATCCCCTCCAAGCGGGACGTCGTCGTGATGGAAGTTTCCCACCTGCCGTCGCAGGTCGGCGCTACCCTCCGATGACGAGGAAGAAGACATTGCGAAGAAGAAGACACTGGTGGGAAGAACCGCCAAGCCAAGGGCGCGAAACCGTAAACCCTAAATCGCCAAGGGAGGTTCGAAGGTTTCGCGGTAGTGGTGGGAAGGTGCAAGGAGGCCGTTGCTCCAACAAGGGTCCTTCCGACTTATAAGAAATGGGCCCCAATTTCCACCTTACGGTGGGAAGAAGCGAGGGCCCTCTGTTCACCTGGGCCGATCCGAGGGCACGCCCATGACGGGCCAATAGCCGTGTCGCGCATAAAAGCGCGGCCAGGTGTCAAACCTGGTCCAAAGTTTGGGATAAAGTGCGCCCCACGACGGGCCTGAACGCCGCCGCCACTAAGCTTGGGGCTGGGCACTTTCCGAACATCCTCCGACGGCACACCCCATAATTTGGGGTCAATTGTCGTCGCCTCACAATGCGATTGGGTGTCGCGGGAGGATCTACAACCAACACGGTCTTGAGAATGCGCCCATGAGGGTCTAAAGCGCCTTGTAAGAACGGCACGAGCATTACTCTGTATGACCAAGGTATGCCCCATGAGGGTCGGTAGCGACGAGCTTGCTGTCACAAGATCAGAACGGGCGCGGTACCGCCCGACCCCGAGCCAAAAGACCAAGGTATGCCCCATGAGGGTCACCGAGCGACAAGCCGGTTCAGCACCGTGAACGCGGGTACCACTCGACCACGAGCCAAAGACCAAGGTATGCCCCATGAGGGTCACCGAGCGACAAGCCGGTTGCCGCACCGTGAATCAGGCGCGGGTACCACTCGACCCACGAGCCAAAGACCAAGGTATGCCCCATGAGGGTCGGTAGAAGCGACAAGCCGATTCGCGGAGTGCGTAAATCCAAGGGTACCACTTTCGACCACGAGCCAAAAGACCAAGGTATGCCCCATGAGGGTCACCGAGCGACAAGCGGTTGCTGTCGGCAATCGTAAATCCGGCGCGGGTACCACTCGACCACGAGCTAACCAACCACGGTGGCTTCATACTACAAGTTCTTTATGATCTCTCTCCGCATAATCCTCATGACAGGGTAAGGGACTGAAAGTCGATCCTAAAGCACTTAGGGGCTCTTGTGGGATGTCGGAGACAGGGGTCCCGCAAGAGGGCCTACACCGACCGGGCCTGGACAGCGGAATAGAAAGCCCAAAGCCCGTAAGCACCACGACGGGCCCAGAGGAGACCTTCGACTTGCTCCCCAAGACAACTCCCGATCCTTCAAGGAAGCTTCGCGCTCGCCCTAACAACCCGCCAGAACAAAGCATGCGATCGACACCGCTGCACTGCGGATCTTTGGGGAACGACAAGGCGGCAGGCGTGGGTCGGAGAAAGCATAACCACCCCTCCAGGACGTAGAGCGTGAAGGCGGATAAGGACAAGGGACATGTCGTCCAGGCCACCATGTTCAGGGCCCGGTGGCGCCCATCTATCATGTATTCTTCCCCCAGTATATAAGGGGAGGAGGGAGAAACAAGAAAAAGAGAGGACACACACGATATATCCAAGAACACAGGACTAGGGTATTATCTCCTCCGAGAGAGCCCGAACCTGTCTAAAACAGATCGCCCCCGCATCCTTTGTTACCATCAAGCTCAGATCCCGCACAAATCCCCTAGAATCACAAATCTCATTGCCGGCGAAACAGATCATCGACAGCATACTACTAGATTTTGTATCCTCTGCTGCAATTTAATCGGCCTTTAAAGCCATATTGTATAAACAATATTTCCTTAGTGATTTGTAACATTAAGTGTGGATTTGATTATAATGTTGTATTTGTACGCACTAGCCATTTGATTATGGAACTAGTATAATATGCACAAGAGACCTTCTTGGTATTCCACTCTAGAAGGGAGGGTCTCAACATGATGATATCAGCATGAAGTTAGCTTACAAGTGGTATCCACTGGGTGCTCCACATCGGCTCGGGCGGCGCTCGCGGCCCAATGGTGTCGGTGTCCAACCCTGATGACCCTGGGTGATCACATTAGGTAGACCTTAACCTAACGATGCTTGTGACACCGACGTCGTGGAGGTCGGGGCATTCTGGCGACAGCGGTGCACAAGGAAGCAGCGATAGTAGTTCTTGCACGTTGGCGGCTTTCGATGGCACTCCGGCCAAGCAACGTGCGCACCAGATGGAACGCGACAAGGCAAACACAACGAAACTAATATCTACACTTGAGGCTAACCAAAGATGAAAAATCGATGTCTTCTTCCTCGTGGTGGTGCGAGAGCTTGCAATTGGTATAGGGTTTAGGTTTGAGGGCTAGGCAATCCAGGGGTGTGGCTTATATAGCATGGAGAGGCCTTTATGTGCTCGGCACGGAAGAGAAGATAGTGGTGGACACGGACGGTAGCGCAGAGTCCCGGTCGAACATTGAGAGGGCAAGATTGATAGGTGGATCCCACCTATCAGCCTCCCACGCTGCACGGGAGTAGGCCTGGCTAGGCTTACGCTGTGTAGCACGGCTAGTTGGGCCAGCACTAGGAACTGGGCTAGCGCTAGTGTTTCGGCCCACACCCTAAAACCGGATTTTAAATACTTTTTCAAATTAGAAAATGCCAGAAAATAAAAAATAGCACCAAATAAATATCAAACAACTTTGGAAAATTTCATAAAATATTTGAAGCATTTAGAACCTAAATAAAATAATTTCAACAAATTTTCACTTATATAATAACCATGTTTAATCCTTTCAGAGTTGAATAATTCCCAATTAAACTTTAATTAGTAATAAAATTTTGAAAAATTCAAAATTCACAAAGAAAATTCAAATAAACCAAAAATTGGAATGTTACAAGAAGTCATGTGACAATAACATCATCGATACCCCCATAATTATCTATAAAAATAATGCTGCTTGTGTTGAACAAATGCAAATGAGTTATGTTGAAAGCAATATCACGAAGCTTATTTCCTATAAACTTTTCTATCTTCATGAACTCTAGAAAAATGGTGAGATAAAGATCCTGCAAAGTTAGTCAAGTGAAAATCTAACAGATTTATTCACAAAGCCTTTGCCAACATCTAGTTCCCAAAGATGTGTTTATAGTATTGGAATGAAATGATTTAGGGATATGCATAGTTCAAATGGAGTAAATCCCTGGATTTTTACCTTTAGCATGATCCTGGAGATAATACTTTAAATCCAGTATACTATAAGTTGCACTGTTTTTCTGTTAGTAAATTTATCTAAGGTTTTCTCACATGAAGGCTTTTAATAAGACAACTAGTGTAACATAATGTACGAGAGCAATATACTCTTTTCTTCATCTTTTTTTTCATTGGGTTCTTAGGTGGAGTTTTTTGATGAGACATGCATTACGCCGTATTCGCCCAACGGGGAGTGTTGAAATATAATTTAACTCGTAGTCCGGGTTGTTCAAATACGTTTGGACTCTATCTTGTTATAGACGAATCAGAATCTATCTTTAATATGCTTCTACTATAAATGTGGCACCTTTTTGTACAAGAGAATCAATCTAATAAAGAGAATATTTTTTGAGCAGTGTTTCTATGCTTTTCCTTTTAGTACAAGTTACACAAATCTTGAAGCAAACGAAAGGGTAAGTAATCACCATCTACCCTTCATTCATGCTTTAATAGTTGTGCAACTTTTAAAAGTAAGAGCATAGAAACACCTCTCATATTTTTTACCTTTCTATATCGTGTGTGTGCCCGTGGTCGTTTTATAAAAAAACAAGCTGAGTGAGCCCAGACAAATTCCATTAGCTACGCAAAACGGAGCATGGCAAAGGGCTCATGTTAAAACGGTCCTGGGCGAGTCCGCGACTGGAAAGCGGGATGAACAAGAGGAAGAAGCAGCGCAATACCCCAGGAAGCGGCCGAAAGACTGCCGTCTCACGCAGCCGACGAAAGTATGGTAGATGCGGCCGAAAATACCTGGCCTAGGCCGTCGCTGCTACTCGGCGCAGTACCGTCCTGCGGCCCAGGCAGCTCGAGTGCGACCCACAACAATCTTCGGCCCATCCGCCTCCGACTGCTTCGTGTCGAGAGCAAGCCAAGCCTGCACATCGTCCGTCTCGCCTCCTTCCAAAACACAAGACAAGCGCGGCTCATAGCACGGGGGCAGCGGCGAGCCGGCGATGCGATCTCACCGTGCTCGGGATTTCTTTCCGGCCGACCTCGCCGGTGATGGCGCGGGAGAGGGTGCTCCTGGTGCGCTGTCAGGACCGAAGCGAACGGGCTCAGCAAATTGGTGGAATTTTCAGAGATTTAGGGGAAGATTCAGAAGCAAGGAACTAGAGTTCGAGCTACTCTAAAAGCTAAAGCTAAAGAACACTAGGGTGTGCTTCTTCTTTTTTTGCTTTCATTTCACGCATCAAATCAATCCTGGTTATATAACCCCTTGGCTGGATTCTGGATTACTGGTTTCAATCGAGTCCCTTGGATTTGCATTAGCGCGCCACTCCCCTAGCATCTGAGCCGCCCAACGTAATTGAGTGAAATCGTCCAAGGGTTACTTCCACCGCCGACTTCTTCTCTGAAGACGAAAATCTGAACTTTTCTGAAATTTCTGCATTCAGTCCATTTTGCTACAACACAGTCCTGACAGTTGCCTTCCCCTTGAGTTAAACATTGCCGTCAAGGTTTGAATTTAGGAAGTACCTTTTGTATGAAGGCGCGCCAGGTTCTGCCATTGTATTAACCAATGAGCCACCACATTGTCTCTTCTCTGAACAATTCTTATGTCTTTATTTTACCATCTTGCCCACCAGTGGCAAATGAGGTAAAGGGTCTGCATTAACACAGTATGGATGTTTGCATCTTCAGGTAGATTGAGCTGATAAGCAACTTTGCCAATATTTTTCATTACTCTGAAATGTCCATAGTACTTAGCCCTCATCTTAAGTGACCCCCTTAACCCAAAAGCATTTTGCTTGTAAGCTTGCATTTCAAGTACACCATGTCCCCTTCTTCAAAATGCCTTTTTAACCTTGGCCTGTCAGCAAAATGTTTAATTCTATTCTGTTCATTTTGTAGGTTCCCCTTCAGATTCTGAACCATCTTCTCTTTGTCTTCTAAAGTAACTTGAGTCTCAGGAGATACATTGCAAGGTATAGATATTCCACTGAAATGTGGTGGAGGATAGATATAGAGGGCCTGGAATGGACTAATCTTCAGTGATGTGTGGTAAGAAGTATTGTACCACCACTCTGCATGGGCTAACCAGCACATCCATTCCTTTGGCTCTTGGAACATCATGCTTCTTAAATATGATCCCAGACATTGATTTACTAGTTCAGTTTGACCATCTGATTGGGGATGGTAAGCTATACTGAACCTCAGAGATACTTTCATTGCTTTCTTTAAGTACTTCCTGGAAGAATTTACTTGTAAAAATTCTGTCCCTGTCTGAAACAATAGCAGTAGGCATCCCATGGAGCTTACAAATTTTGTACATGAATATCTGTACTACTTGTTGCAAAGTATAAGGATGGTTCATAGCAAGAAAGTTGGCATGCTTGGTAAGTCTGTCAACAACTACTAGAATCACTTCCTTGCCTTTTGATTTTTGTAACCCTTATATGAAATCCATGGAAATATGGGTCCTAGCCATGCCTGGTATTTTCAGAGGATCAAGTAACCCAGGGACATGCACATGTTCTTTTTTTGAAACTTAGGACAAGAGCACTGTCATGTCATTAAGAAGAAGTAAAACCTCCGAAGAGGAAAATACAAAGGTTACCGCAAACGAAAGCAGTAACAAACACAACCCTCGGGCACCGCTGCCGAGCTCACCCGCCAACGTGGAAAACAGTCTGAACACAATGTTGCGCCGCCCTCGGCCGCAGCAACACACCCCACCGCCCTAAGCACTGCCAGCACCGGCGCCACCGGCTCACCCTCACTACCGTGGAGGTGCTCGAATAGCAAAAGTGCCTTGTCTCCTCCCCCCCCCCCCCGTCAAGCTCGCTGGATTTCCCCGGTGTCCACCAACACACAGCCATCACCTCCTGCACCTCTCCGACGACCTCCATGCTGGAGCTCCGACCTCCAACTCCGACAGCCTCGCCTCTTCCTCCTGCTCATCTTGCACAACTCGCGAAAACCACTGAAGATCGCCGCAGCTCCGCCACATGAAGATCAGCCGACTCCTTCGGGCTTCCTTCGCTTCCTCCTGGATTCCTACGCCCCAACCTCCTGCTCTGGCTTTCTTCACCCCGACTCGGCCTTCGCAACTCACCACAACCACCTGCTCCAACTCCGACGGCATCGCCCCTTCCGCCACATGCACATGTTCTTATTTAGTCACTTTGCAGACTGGGCACTCTGTTACAAATTTCTACACATCCACTTTCATTTTTGGACAATAGAAGAGTCACTTAAGCCTGTGATAAGTTGCTCTTATCCCTGAGTATCCACTGATGGGAGATGCATTAAATGCCTCTAATAGCTTGTGTGTTATATTTATCTTTCCACCAACATAGATTCTTCTTTCTTTTATATCTAATGATACCACCAGCTATGGTGTACTGATTTCGAGGGCTGGGAGTCATCTGAATCTCTTGTATCATTTTCCCACTCAAGGCATCATTGATGTAACTGTTCTTGATGTCATCTACCTATTCAGGATTGACTGTTGTAAACTTGTAATGGCAGTGCTGCTCAAGTCCTTCTCAAACGTGTTGTCTTCCCTTGACAATGCACCAGCTACTTTGTTCTCCTTTCCTTTTTATACTCAATGAAGTAATCGAACTCTGACAGCTTAAGTAGTAGTTTGTGTTGTACACCTTCTACTAACCTCTGTGAAGTCATGTATTTTAAACTCTGTTGGTCAGTTTTAATGACTAATTGATTCCCCAGAAGATGATGCCTCCATCTCTTCAATGCTTCTAATATGGCCAGAGCTTCTTTTTCATAGATAGATTGAACAACTGCTCTCACACCAAGAGTTTTGCTGCAATAAGCTATGTGTTTGCCACCCTGCATAAGTACTGCTCATATTCCCTTCCCTGGAATCAACTTCAACTGTGAATAGCTTTGAAAATCAGGAAATGCCAGCACTGGGCATGATGTCTGATTTCCCTGAGTTTGTCAAATGCTTCCTGTTGTGCTGGTTCCCACACAAATGAACAGGTTCCCACACAAATGCACCCTTCCTTAAGTAATCATGCAATGGCCTACATATGTTCCCCTAATCCTTGACAAAGCGTCTGTATTATCCAGTCAAGACTAGAAACCCCTGAGTTTGGTGAGCTTATCAGGAACAGGCCAATTCAATGCATCAGATATCTTCTTAGGGTTTGTTGCCACTCTATCTCCAGATATAATGTGACCAAGGTATTCTACACTTTCAGTGGCAAAAGTGCATTTAGCCAGTTTAGCATATAGCTTTTGTTCTCTGAGTATCTTCAATACTTCTCTCAAATGTTCCAAGTGTTCAGCAAGGTTTTTGCTATAAATTAAAATATCATCAAAGAACACTAATACGTATTCTCTCAGTTGATTGGAGAAGATTGTGTTCGTAAGAGACTAAAAAGTTGCAGGGGCATTAGGAAGGCCAAATGGCATGACAATATATTAATGATGTCCCAAGTGAGTCTTGAAAGCAGTTTTTGGAATATCCCCCTCTGCCATCCTAATATGGTGGTAACCAGATCTCAAATCAAGCTTTGTAAACATCTTAGATCCATTCAGTTCATCCATAAGGTCTTCTATGAGTGGTATTGGAAATTTGCTCTTTATTGTCAATTCATTTAGTTGTCTATAATCCACACATAGCCTCCAACTACCATACTTCTTCCTCACCATCACTGCTGGAGATGAGTATGGGCTCATACTTTGCCTAATCTCTGCTGTGTCCGGCATTTTATGAATGACCTCTTCCATGGCAGCCTTCTGATGATGTGGAACCCTATAGGCTCTAAGGTTTGGATGTTCAGAACCAGGTTTGAGGTGAATAGAGTGATCACATGTTCTCTTGGGTGGTAAGCCTTCTGGTTCTGTGAAGGCATCTTCATATTATTGGAGAATCTTCATAATTTCTAGATCTCTCTAATGCTAGTATATAATATAGTTATGTTCTAATGTTTTTTCGCTTGAGTCGATACCCCTTTCAGTTCATTATAATAAGCTGTTTAGGATCTGTCAATTCTTAACCTTTGGAGGGTACTTTGTACAGGCTAAGATGCATCATATTTGGAACTCCCCTGACATTGTAAGTTTCATCTGGCTGGCATCGCGCAATAAAGTTCAATCAGCAGAAAAGGAATCTCTGTGCTCCTGGACCACTGCTTTCAATATAAGCTAGCTGCGGTAACCTTTAGTCTAAAAAAAAACAATTTCGGGACTTGCCAATCGAAGAAATAAGCCTTTTTATTTGCCTCGTATTACAGAGTAATGACAGCATCCGATCCATACAAACATCGCTTCTTTCCCACGATCATCTCATGAGAAACCAGGCAAGAAAAGGAACTCGCTTCTTTCCCATGATCATCCCTGAGGAGAGGACATCTTCAGCCCATCCTCTGATCTATAGCTCCAACACGACAACTGCAAATTTGCCAAGAATCAGGTCGTCAACGGACTGTACACACTCTTAACACGGAGGAATCAAATTAGGGCAGTAATTAAAGATCAGCAGCAGCTTACAGTCAGAATCTGTGGTGATCCACTGAGCCATCCTGCTCATCATCTTCACACTACCGTCGCTAGTTCTGCAGACCCCTGGGTTAGGAGGGGGGCTGCCACTGCAGAACAAGCTTCTCGTATCTGCAGCAGCAGACCCCGAGCTCCGCGTGCTCATTATTGTACAGGAGGAGAGCCTCAGAGCGCTCGACGTCGGCGAGGACATTCCATGATCAGCCGCTGTTTCGTAGGCTTGTGTAGGGACGAACGCCGGCCACAGTGGCGAATGCGCAGGCGACGTCGTCGAGCTGCTGTCTGCAGCAGCAGCAGCGACGTCCCGACTGAAGCTGTTCTTGCTAGAGACCGACGATGAGCTCATGTCATCACCCTGAAATAATGTTTGCTGATCCGGTTGCTTTCGTGCACCTGCATCCCTTCTGTTCTGGAAGCTTACCACCGTCTGGAACCAACAATTTAAGAAATCGGTACTTTTCTAGCTCATTCATAAACCTTTTTTTTTAAAAAAAATATAGCTCTCTTTTAAACGTAATTGCAACAATAGCTCTCACTTTGACCATAGAAACGTCAGTAGGTGACACATGTCACCTGTCGCACTGCTGGGCTGTGGAAGGAGGCATTGAGCTACCATAGGTCGACAAGCCACAATACTACTTAAGTCCCATAGCTCAGTAGGTTTTCCTTCCAAGCACCTGCGGCGCGGTACCTCCTTCCGTAGCACGGGAGCAGGGTAGGTGATACATATCGTCTGCCGGCGCTTCTGCAGTCGAGGAGGATCTATTTTTGCATACTTTTATGCTTTCCCTTCTAATTAATACAAATTACATAATTCTTCAAGCAAGCAAAGGATTAAGTAATCACCATATACCCTTCGTTCATACTTTAATATTTATACAAATTTTTTAAAAATGCATAGAAACATCTCTGTTTTTGTAATTACGTTTAGAAAGAGACCATATTTGCAACAAAAATAAACTATCCGAGATCTAGTCATCTAGAAAAGTGATGACTTCACAATTTAAGGGCATGAAGCTAGAATTAATCTCGGACACCTATAAATTAAATTAAATACTGCATGCATGAATCTTATTTTTTTTAGATAATAAAAGATTATTTCTCTCGGGTTCTGCACTATAAGATGTACACAATCAAATCATTATTGCATAGTTACAGCCAAACGAGTGTTAAATAAAGGAAAGAAATAGATTCCGTAAAAAATTATAACAAGTCAGGGTAAATATGAAACAAAGGTCTCAATCCATGAATCTTAATTACCTTCCATTTCTTGGCACTGATCACTACCGTGGAGCGGAGCTTGGATTGAGCTGACTGAGCAGCCGCTCGCCTGAGGAGCTCCCTCATCCTGGACACGATGGCCTTCTGGCGGACGGTGATCCCCCTCTTCGACTCCGGTGCGGCGCCCTCGCTCTCCGACGACCCCGACTCCGACTCCTCATCGATGATGGGCAGAACTCTGCATGCGGGCTCAACACCACTACTATGACCCATATTAATTGATCGATCGATCCCTAACTATCGTTCACTGAATCAAAACTAAGGGAGCAAATATATACGTGGCTGAAAGAGCTAGCTGCTGTTTTGTCGGACCAATTGTGTGCATGCCCCTCGTTAGTCACAAATATATGCGTTATATATATATAGGTTCTATATACTTGGGAGTATGTACTCCCACTCTCAATATACTGTATAAATAATGTTATTATACTTCTTTATCATTTTGAGTATACTCTAATACTAATTATAAGATACTCCAAAGTGAATTCCACGAAAAAATTTCATCAAAATCCATCATTTATAGCATAATTTGTTTATATACTCTTTTTACACATGGAAAAGGGTATATCTTTACTATTCTAAAGCACCAGTTGGTGGCAGTGGTCCATTCTACATTTTCTCACTTAATTTTGAATTTTGAAATGGAATAAAATACCAATTAAGTCCTACACAAGAAACGATGCTGCAGCCACGCTCCTCGGCATTCTTGTGGGGAACCGAACCAAGCGTTTCTTCTAGCCAGGGCCAGCTACCACTTGCCTCTGCATCCTCCATAACTCAACGCCTCTTCTTCCATCAATGGATTCTTTCACTGCAATAGATAGATAATCCGCCGCGTAGCTCCAGATTCCTTGAAGGGTGGTGAGAGTTCAATCAAGATGAAGAGCCGGAGGCAGAGCAGCGGAGGTAGCGCGGCGGCCAGCGGCGGCGGAGGCGGGTGCAATAAGATGGAGAGGAAGGACGTGGAGAAGAACCGGAGGCTGCACATGAAGGGCCTCTGCCTCAAGCTCTCCTCCCTCCCCGCCACCGCCAAGCACCACCACCTCCACTCCTCCAACCCATCACCACCATCCAACAAGGTACGCGGGTGTCCTCCTCCTCCTCCTCCTCTTCTTCTTCTTCTTCTTCTTCTTCTTCTTCTTCTCTTGGCGCTTACTCGACCATGTCTTGTTGTCTGCTTCTCTTGCGACTCACCAAGGTCTTTAGCATTAGTTTTCCCTCTTCCCATTAATTTGCTCAATTGACATGTTCCAGCCCATGTCCCTCCCAAAATCCAAGCTTCTCTCTCTCTCTCTCTCTCTCTCTCCTTTCTGGACTCTTCCTAGCTAGATCCATCGTCCTTACACTGCAAAGCGGGAGGGGAAAGAGAGAGAGAGAGAGGAGGAGGAGGATTCAGCCAATTCCTCCATATGTTTTAGCAGATGACCACCAACTTGTCAGGGTAAGGATGCTAGCAACAGTAAAGTGCAATAGACAGGATTTGATTTGCTGTTGGCAGGAGCAATAGACAGCAATATCATTCATCGGAACTTGGGATTAGCTTATGCTCTCCACAGCACTTAACCTTCATTTTCAACGATTCCAAAAGAAAGTAGTAGAACCCACGATGATATGAGCCTTTTGCTTTCAGCCACCCACCATTATATTATTATTAGTCCTGTCCTGCGAATCTGTGATTGGGTCCTTTTCTTCCCCTTTTTCCAAACAAAAGCTATGTATGTATGTGTTCTCACTCATCGTGCATCATGATTAGCACTAACCCTCCTTTTTTTTAGGTTTTACCATCAATATGTTTAAGGACAATGACATGATAAGTGGAGTGCTACGAACTACAATGACTTGATCTCCACATGTTAATTACTACTCCATATGAAAATTATGGCCAAAAGGGGAAAATTATACATGAGATAGAGTAATTAATTAACTGTCACTAGGATTATCTGAAGACAGGCAAGGAAGATACTTGCTTGTGCAGCTTAAGCTTAACCGTGTTGCATTACATTGCAGGACAAAGATCACCGCAGTTGGATCACCTGACAACGCCGCGGCGTACATCAAGCGGCTCAAGGAGAGGATCGACGAGCTCAAGCGAAAAAGGCAAGGGGCGCCGCTTTCGTTTCAAAGCGGCTCCTCCTCCGGCAAGGCCGAGGCAACCGCCACCGGCGCGGTGAGCATCGACATGCCGGTGATCGAGGTGCGGTACCAGACGCCACGCCGGGCGTGGTGCGATCGACAAGGTGGGCGAGCCGTTCAAGCTCCACGAGGTGATCACCGTCTTTGGAGCGAGAGGGCGCCGAGGTCATCAACGCCACTTCTCCGTCATCGGCGACAAGATCTTCTACACCATCCACTCCCGGGCTCGCAGCTCCGTGATCGGCCTCGAGGCCTCCAGGGGTCTCCCTGCAGGCTACGGACTGCTCCTCGACCACGCATTGCATCGTTGCATGCGTTGCGACATCGGCATGCACCCCAACTCAAGGTAGATGGCTAGCTAGGAGTGGATTGTTCTTGTTTGCATCGTCATCAAGGCCTATCAAGATGATGGAATAATCAAGCCACTATTGCTTCGCATCGCATGCAGTGGCTTAATTATGCCTGCCTGTAGGTGGTAGCTTGTCAAAACTGAGCACACTGGTAGAGATCGATCACCATGGCCAGTTGATTCATGAAGAGGAGAAGGCTGGCTTGCGGTTGTGCATATGTATCGGGAGCTGACTGCCTTTTGTTTCATCACTAGGACAGCTGCTCTGTTGCATCTCGGCTCTGTTCTTATGTGTTGTTTCAGCTTATCTCTACTATTCTAAAGCAGCACTTGGTGGCAGTGGTCCGTTCTTCCCACGTCATTAATTGCCGCTTAATTGCTCTGTAATTGCCCTCGCTTAATTGCCCTACGCAAGAAACGGCGTTGCTTTAATTAGCCACTTTACAAGAAACGGTTAAAGATAGATGTTTGATCTTGTGAAATAATTTTTTTTATTTTTAAATCTTTATTTTTCGTTATCAATTTTGTTTTTCGTAGCAACGCACGGGCATGTAACTAGTAACAAAAAATAAATGACTCCCATGATTTTTTTTCATTCATACCTATAGGAAGCCTTTTCCGTACTCCTGGGAGTACGCACTCCCACCTTCAGTATACCATTTCAACGAACGTGTTATACTCCTTTATCACTTTCAGTATACTCCAATAGTAATTCTAAGATACTCCAATGCGACATTGTTGAAAAAAAAAATCATCGGAACTCTTTATTTTTTGCTATATACCCTTTTCCGTATGTAAAAAGAGTATATAAACAAATTTTGCTATAAAGGATGGACTTGATAAAAATTTTCGTAGAACTCACTATGGAGTATCTTATAATCAATATTAGAGTATACTCAAAAGAATAAAGAGGTATAACAACATTATTTAAACAGTATATTGAGAGTGGAAGTACATATTCTCAAGAGCATGGAACCATTTTCATATATATATGTATATATACATATATGTATACATATATATACATATATGTACATATATGTGTGTGTGTGTGTATATACACACACACATATATATGTATATATATAGCACATACCTACAATCAAACTATTATTAAAAAAAGAAACTCTAGTTCGAATTTCAGTTCAAACTTGTTTGAACTAGTTAGTAAACTGGTGAAACTCAACAACCTAAATTTTTCAAAAAATTTCGAATGCAAATAAATAGAAAACATAACCATTTTGGATCGTGGTGTCTCAGGTAATTGTACTACACACACATATATATAGTTAACTAGGACACTATGTTCTTCAACATCATGATCTAAAATAGATATTTTTATTAAGTATCGCGTGCAAAAAGTTTTTCAAAGTTTAACTAGTTTACTAATTAGTTCAAACAAGTTTCAACTTAAATTCAAACTAGAGTTGTCTTTTATATATGTGGTGATGATATAAAAAAGTCAGCAAAGCTTTCATTTAAATTGTTATAGATGGATGTATGTCCTAAAACTGAAATTTTTTAAAAATATACCGATTGAAATCGCGTATTTGTGTCCCGTTTCAACAACCGCTGTGCGATGCCAACTCAACTTACAGATGAGAATAGGTCGTCAGGATCTAGCTAATAGTTAAGCAGGAACCTATCGGCCGCGCATGCATAGTTTACACTTGACGGCACATGCATGCCCTGCTTGCAAGCTAGCTTGCCGCCGGATGAGCAGGAATCTTAAGTTGGTACTACTCACGAGTCACTCAAGGGCCAGGAATCGAACACGTCAAGATACTAGCCCAAAATATATATAGATCTGCCTTTGTCTTTGTCTAGGCGTGAAATTACGAAGGATTCTGTCGATTCATTGGAGGCGTACATGTTGCCACTCATCTCACACTTGGGAAGAGGTATTTACATGTTAATCCATCTAAGCTGGGAGGGGACAGACACATTACTCTACACAGGTGTAGATGCTCTGAGAAGACTAACAAACTCATGGGACGCATGGGCATACTAATTAGCATCGATGCCTGCTTAGTTGGCCATGTGATCCATCGTCGATGCAGCCGTGCAGATGCAGCAGGTAAAAATACTCCATTAACGACGAACCGCCGAGCTTGGATCAGAGAAATGAGCTGGCTAATGGGCCGTATACACGCATGGGCCGTATTTCTCCAAGCCCGTAGCACTAAGCCGACAAAAATCTTTCGGCCCAACTTAATCATGTTTGGCAATTAAGGCCCGAAGGAATGGAATGGCACTGATGGGCCGGCGGTACTAGTAGGAACAAGCTGATGATACGCAAGGAAAATTTAGCTCCCTTCGGTTTATTTTTGTATATTGTATGGCTTCAGTACCAACTACCTTGAATCAGTTTAGAGGAAGATGCGTTATTAACTATCTGCTTAAGTCAAAGATGACCTATTGAAGTATACAGGCAAAATATGCGTGGATGCTGAGACTTGCGAACAGAAAAAAAAAAAAAAATCCAAGCAAAGCATCATCGAAAATTTATCTATCATTCCATGCACTTAACTATATTGATCATATAGACCTTATCATGCATGCATATAAGTATATAACAGGAGGGTCGGCAGCCCTGATAAGTCCAAAGGGCCAGACTTTATGTATGTATGTCTCGTCAGAGATTTTCAATTCAGAAAACTGAAGGTTAACCAAACATGCGTCAAGAGTGGAAGCTACTGCGTGCTCAACAACTCCCAATTATAATTAAATGTTAGCAGATAGAGGAGGGATAATTAGCACCGTATATCGCTGGAATTTGGACAACACACGATGGAGACGACGCAGGACTTAATTTGAGCCATGGATGGTTTTCAGAGGTCATTTGTCCCCATCTCGGTTCGATCGTACGTACGTACTACCCTAGCTAGCTGTTCCGGCCCTGTACGTCGTCTCACGGTATGGAAGAACAAGATGGAGACGTAGATGTCACCGGCCTGTCAGGTTTGACATACGCACGCGTCTCTGCGTATATATGTTGGACAGATTCGATTCTATGCATGGATTTATGTCTCGACCGGCAAAGTCTGACCAATGCAAGCAGCAGCAGCAGCAGCATCTGTCTTACTGTGGCCGTTCCGTTGCTGCAAGAGATGCTACCGCAGGTTCAGAATTAAGCCTTAATTATATATCTTACGTGTGCATGCATTATTGCTTCCAGCGCCTGCGTCAGTGCCAGAATTAAGCAGCCGCGCGCCACGACGGCCAGGGTGGTAGAAGAGTTGGCCGTCAAGTTTCTTTCAGCCAGTACGTACGTACGCAGCTTCCTTGTCTGTGAATTCTGAAACACTTTCTTCACGCGTATATGCACGCATATATGGGTGCAGGTTAAAAACTACTTACCCCACGCACTTACGAGGGAAGGAATATGTAACTGATCTTCGCATCCACAGGACAGATAAAAAGATAGAGCTGGCGGTACATGATCTATCATGCATGCATGTTGCCTCTGCTGTGCGCTGGACAAGCGAAAATTAACGCAAACAGTTCTATGAATTTTTTGCTGAAACGTACATGTACATTTACGGATTCAAATGACCAAAAAGAAATGGGAATTGCTAGAGATCAGACGTCTGATTTTTTTTGCAACATTTTTTTTTCTACGCATACCTTAAAAAAGATGTTTTATATATTTAAAAAAAATGTTTCATACGTTTTAAAAAATATTGCACGGCGTCCAAAAAAAATAAAAATCGGACGTAGGCTCCTAGTTTCACCCAAAAGAAATCCTGATACTTGAGGATTAAATTAATGCAGGGCGAGTCTCCGCGCGCATCTTGTGAGCCCGCCTGGATATAATTCTGATCCTTGGGTGATAGCATGAGATATACATACCCTCCAAGAGTCTTAGGGCCGTCGATCTCCTCAGGAGATGCGGCGCAGAGGTTACCCCTTTTCCCTGATTCTTTTCTCGTCCATCTCTCCATCTATCTAGCTTCTTCTTTCCTCTTTCAGGTTCAACGCTCTCGAAGGGCCAAAACCAACTCACTCAACTCCTCCATCACGTCTATGTATGTAGTTTAATTAATCCTCTGATGATTCCGTCAGAGAGGCCAAATCGAGACAAAGCCGATCGATCGATGACTTAATTAGCTAGCCGTTTCACTGGAGCCTGGAGGCAACTAGCTAGCTAGCAGGTCTTCACACAACAACTCCACGAATCTCAAAGCACCAGAGTGCTCAAGATGATCAACTGTCAACTCCTGTCGTGCGCGCTAGCTAGCTATAAAAACCACTCGATGTGGGACGAGGGTACGAGACTCCAAGCACACAGGCTCAAGCAGCTTCGAGTTAACACCAAACATTGCAAGCTACGTACGTACCTAGAGTTATTTGTGTCTTGTGAATTGTGATCACAAGTACACAAGATCAGTACCAAAGATATGGACATGGAGGTGGGCGCGCCGGGGAGCTCGCTCCACGGGGTGACGGGGCGCGAGCCGGCGTTCGCCTTCTCGACGTCGGCGGGGCCGACGGACGAGGCTGCGGCGGGCAAGTTCTCCCTGCCGGTGGACTCGGAGCACAAGGCCAAGTCGATCCGGCTCTTCTCCTTCGCCAACCCTCACATGCGCACCTTCCACCTCTCGTGGATCTCCTTCTTCACCTGCTTCGTCTCCACCTTCGCCGCCGCGCCGCTCGTCCCCATCATCCGCGACAACCTCAACCTCAACAAGGCCGACATCGGCAACGCCGGCGTGGCCTCCGTCTCGGGCTCCATCTTCTCCCGCCTCACCATGGGCGCCGTCTGCGACCTCCTCGGCCCGCGCTACGGCTGCGCCTTCGTCGTCATGCTGGCGGCGCCCACCGTGTTCTGCATGTCGCTGGTGGACGACGCCGCCGGGTTCATCGCGATGCGGTTCCTGATCGGCTTCTCGCTGGCGACGTTCGTGTCGTGCCAGTACTGGATGAGCACCATGTTCAACAGCAAGATCATCGGGCTGGTGAACGGCTTGGCGGCGGGGTGGGGGAACATGGGCGGCGGCGCCACGCAGCTCATCATGCCGCTGGTCTACGACGCCATCCGCAAGTGCGGCGCCACGCCATTCACGGCGTGGCGCCTGGCCTACTTCGTCCCCGGGATGCTGCACGTGGTGATGGGCGTGCTCGTGCTCACGCTGGGGCAGGACCTCCCCGACGGCAACCTCAGGAACCTCCAGAAGAAGGGCGACGTCAACAAGGACAAGTTCTCCAAGGTACTACTACTACTATACGTTAATTGTTACAAGTTGGAACATGGAATTTTTCCCAGATTCCTACCGGAATTGAGCTGTTACATGTGAAATTCCTGCGTTTCAAACGAGGCGCAACGAGTTTTGAGTTCTTCGGAGGACATGCACACTTAAATCAATTAGTCGGTTTATTTAACTAGGTATCTTTTGGCCATTAATCAAACCTGGTACCTAGGATGAATTCAAGGGACACTTCCAACAGTGTTAATTAATTGAAATAAGCTCCAAGAAAAAAAAAAATCTAGCAGCTGACGTAACATTGCCATGCCCATGGTGTTCGCCGGTGCAGGTTCTCTGGTACGCGGTGACCAACTACCGCACGTGGATCTTCGTTCTGCTGTACGGCTACTGCATGGGCGTGGAGCTCACCACCGACAACGTCATCGCCGAGTACTTCTACGACCGCTTCGACCTCGACCTCCGCGTCGCCGGCACCATCGCCGCCTGCTTCGGCATGGCCAACATTGTCGCGCGTCCCATGGGCGGCCTCCTCTCCGACCTCGGCGGCCGCTACTTCGGCATGCGCGCCCGCCTCTGGAACATCTGGATCCTCCAGACCGCCGGCGGCGCCTTCTGCCTCTGGCTTGGCCGCGCCTCCACCCTCCCCTCCTCCGTCACTGCCATGGTCCTCTTCTCCTTCTGCGCCCAGGCAGCGTGCGGCGCAATCTTCGGGGTCATCCCCTTCGTCTCGCGCCGCTCCCTCGGCGTAATCTCCGGAATGACCGGGGCCGGCGGCAATCTCGGCGCGGGGCTGACGCAGCTGCTTTTCTTCACGTCGCCGCACTACTCCACCGGCATGGGGCTGGAGTACATGGGCATCATGATCATGGCCTGCACGCTGCCCGTCGCGCTCGTGCACTTCCCGCAGTGGGGCTCCATGTTCCTCCCGCCCAAGGCCAGCGCCGCCGAGGAGCATTATTACGGCTCCGAGTGGAGCGAGGAGGAGAAGAGCAGGGGCCTCCACGGCGCCAGCATCAAGTTCGCGGAGAACAGCCGCTCCGAGCGCGGCAAGCGCAACGTCATCCTCGCCGCCTCCACCACGCCACCCAACAACACGCCCGAGCGCGTATAAGACATACATATACGACTGCGTTTGTACGTATATTCGTACACCGCGCGTATATATATACGCCTGCAAGTAATAAGGTGTAGAGGCATACATATGCTAGCTATGAGTACATTTTACGCACGAAATGTGTGGATGTATGTGCATGCATGCATGATTGCTCTTGATGTACGGATCGTGTGCACGCATGCGAGGGTACGTGTCAATTTGGGTCTGATATATTACACGAAGAGTTTTGAATTCTCACACATCTTGTATAACTCTAACACTACTATAGAATGATACCACAATGAGGCCCTGTTTGTTTGCCTTATGGATTATATAATCCAGCTTATATAAGTTAATGGGGAAACAAACAGTCTAGATTATAATCTAGATTATATAATCTAAAGCATGAGATTATAATAATCTATAAGCAGCCATTAGGGTGCTTATATAATCTCAAACTAATAATCCAACACAGTAATAATCCAGGAAAACAAACAACCCACCGGCTTATTTAAAGGTAGCTTATATAATCCAGCTTATATAATCCAACATCAAAAAGCTGGATTATATAAGCTGGAGAAGGAAACAAACAGGGCCTGAGTAGTGCTTCTATGCTTTTCCTTCTAGTATAAGTTGCATAAATCTTGAAGCAAGCGAAGGGGTACGTAATCACCATCTACCCGTCATCATGCTTTAATAGTTGTGCAACTTTTAAAATGAAGAGCATAGAAGCACCTCTCACAATACTATTCTTTTATCACACAAGAGTGAATAGCAGCGCAAAGTAGCAAAAGTACAATAACGACAGCGGTGTGTCTTCCATAACCCCTAGGCAACCGACAGGGGAAAGAACTCAGTTAACTGTCCATGAAGTCGTCTAACCCCAGTTCATAGAGCTCATCGTCGGGAACATCTTCATTACCTTCTTCTAAACATTTTTAGGTTGAGCAAATGATGAGTACACGTATGTACTAGCAAGACTTTAGTATATAAAAATAATTATACATGCATGACTATTCCAAAGAAAGTAAGCTTCAATACTAGGTTGAGTTACATCATGAAGTAAATTTTTGTTGCAATAGAGTAGTACGTTGAAACAGTTCGAAATTTTAAAGAGCACTTGATAAGAAAGTAACAACATTATATAACATATAATTCATCATTCCACGATCAATCCAACAATTCTATCATAGCCAGCCCATCATACCATCAAACCAATCCATCTTACCAATAGTCCAGCTCATTACACCACTAAGCCATTTCATCAAACCGATGAACCAATCCATCGCACCAATAAACCAATCCGTCATACCAAAGAACCAATCCATCACACCATCATATTCCAAAGCATTTGCAAAAATAAAATCAACATTATGTCCCAAGCTGCTCTTGACTGTGAGTATGGCTAATCGATTAGATTTAAATCTCTGTAGAAAGTGTACAATTTACCCACACAACACGTCCAAGCAATCATCTCAACCATGCCACGCGGTACACACCGTACCCATTTTGCTGGATCATGACAAAACTGTTCGAATGATTAAAGTCTACCCTTGCACCAGCCCGGTAATGTGCATCCCTTGCTATGGCAAAAGGGCTCACTAGCCGCACTCACTATGCTCACGATGGTCTCGCGACGCATCACCCTCGCCCTCCTCATAGCAAGGTATTCACCGTTGTATTGGCATACTCCGACCCCGACGCCTCGACGAGGGAGTACCTAGAACAACACCGTTTACCCGGAGTGTCCATACTCTCTGGCCTTCCAAAGCGCAAGGTTAAACTTCAACCAATTTACTGAGTTAAGGCTATCCTATATTAGCACATGTGGTTGCACAAATTGACTCAGTGGATAGCATCAAGTATGGTCCTTAACTGACTCAGGCGAGATCTTCCTCTGGCTACATGCAAGTCCATCCCTTGTATGCCTAGTCACAACACATCTCTCCTGTGTCTAAATCATACCTCTCTTTTCTTTTTGTTTTTCATTTTTACCCAAAATAATTACCTTTAGTCGTTGAACACCAACCAAGGTTTTGATCAAGTTATATTCTCATTCTGACAATTTCTATAGCATGGCTAAGCATAAGCAACTACTATTCCCTGTATACCCATGCGACCTTTCATAGAAAGTCTAAACCTAGCTTATGGTTCATCTAGGTTCTCATGTCAAAGTGATTAAGGAAATCTCACAAAACATAGGATATAACTACCAATTCCCACAATGTAGCAACTTTACAAAATGTACACGCATGCATAATAGTTTGACAAAACAAAATAGAAAACGTAAAATATGATATCAATATGATCAAAGAAGGGTGCTTGTCTGTTTGCTCTTCGATGAGAAGGTTATCTGGGTCGAAGTCAGGGTTGTCACCAACGAACTCTGACACGTCAACGTCTATACGCAATAAGACGACAAGAACTGCAAGAAAAGCAAATAAAAGTGAATCAGAACAGGGTAAAAAGAAATCAGATGCAAAAGCAAATTAAGAACTACGTGAAAAACCAAAACGATCTAGCATTAGGGTCGGTATCTTGGTTCAGCATCTAACAAATCGAATTCAGGAAGCTAAGATTAAAAGGAAATAAATAGAGCTAGAAGTCACTGAACCCACGGTAGTACCGACCCATAAGTCATGGTATTACTGGCCATCCCAGTAGTACTGACCTTCACCCAGTGGTACTGCCGACCTCTGGCAGTACAGTACTCTAAGTTCGGTAGTTCCGACGGTCGGTGTGAGGAGCCGCCCAGATCGTCCTCGAGTTGTTGGATGAACAGTTGCTCCCATCGGATTTGGATCCTAGCAACCAATCACCGGAGGTGATCCTGATGCTAATACCCAAGCCCAATGGAGACAACCCTACGAACGTCAAAACGACTCGACAACAACCCTTAGATTCCCCGGTATGCGACCAAACACGCCAGATCACATACCGGAAAACAATCGATATCAATTCAATTTGCATAAAGGGACACTTGAACCCGAAACTTTCAACCAACACGCCGGATGACAACAGCACAAAGAACGAACCGACAACCACCAACCAAGATTGAAAACCACGCCAAGACTCCAAACTAGGCAAAAGCGGAGAAAAAGACCAAGACTCAGAAAACTAGAAAATTCGGCATGACCTTTCTAGATTCTACGGACATCCACTCGGCAGACAAGAAAACACGGTTGATATATATATATATGGAAAGTACAAACGACATCCACGGCACCACAGCGGTATCAGGCACAAGGAAGACACAATGGAACTCAAACATACGGCGTAAGCGTCCATTACCAAATCCAAAAGCCCATCGAAAGCAGCCTATCTATACAACAAAAGAACCAACCATCGCATTTAGCAAAAAGTAAGCAAATCTAGGAGTGTTCGCCTGAACACTCAGGCGTAACTGGCATCGCCAAACCGCTACTCGGTGCCCGCGCGTCCAGAAGCGATCTGACGAGAACTCACACTCGCCAACCGGATCCTCACTGAAAACCACAAGCGAAGCATGAGTACGAAAGGTACTCGCAAGACTTATCCGTGGGTCCATATATGACCGACTCCAAAGGATTATGCATTTAGTTGTAGCAAGGAGAAAGCTTAAGGTAAAAGTGCGAAAAAGCATTAACATTTGTAGTATAAATCACGACAATCGAACCGATTACAAGTTTTAGCAGTTATAGACCGCACTTACTTCTAGGGTGAGATTGAAATTAACACAATTAATGTAGAGCAATACATAACCATTTTTAAGCTCAAGCCCAGGAACCACAAGTTCAAGTTACTTACTACGAGAAAGAAGTTCGGATTAAAGCTTGCTCATATCCAGGAAGCGCGGCAATTCGAATCGCAATTAACCCTGCGGGGAAGCATTGATCGACGACACTTACCTACAAGGGCCTAGTGTCAACCCCTCCCAATCATACCCAATCGCTGCCGTCCTCCACGTAGCCCGAAAACCTAGCACCCTCGAGCGGCCCCAAGCGCTTGGCGCTCGCCTAAGCCTGCGCTCACCGACCACGTCCAACCACAGGAAGTTACGGTCCATCGATTCCGTATGAGAGAAAGAGTGGCTTACCATTAATCGGGCATACGACCAGCAGGGTGTGCTCAATCCTATTCCACTTACGGATCGGTCCTTAATTGACACAGGCGGGGCTACACATTCGAAGTCTCCATACCCAAATGAAGACCATTCCCACTTGGCCCACAAGTTAACCTTTCCAAAACCTTTCCCAATTCCAAGTCCAGCATAACGTAACATGTGTAATAATAACAACCACAAGTGATAGAATCCTCCGTCACTTGGCCCGAACTCGACCTCTAAGCAAGACTAAGCGGCTGATTATATTACCCGTATTAAGCTTCAAGAAGTGTTTAACAATAATCAATGGATATATGTGCAGCAAATGGATCTAGTCCTATCCCACAATTAACTCCTAATGCAAAAGCGTAACTCACAAATTTAGCAATTTATTCTAAAATAGAATCATATAAGGGTTCAAGATGCTTAGGTGCTTGCTGATGCTTCCGCCGGGTCTCGGTGACAACACCTGCTCCACCGTGATCACTCCCTCCGCGTGATCGTTCTCTACACACATATGAATGAAATGAGATGCATGCGATGCACATGCGATGCAATGACAATTTAAGACAATATGCAAGCATTCAACAAGGAAGAAAAGAAATCGACTCAAAACTCGAATCATTTGATTGAGCTAGAGGCCAACCAAATTGTTAGGAAGATGCAATTTCAATTAGCAGCTCCAAATAACGATCAGTTATTAGAGAAAACAACAACACAATAAGAGCGAAATAGAACCCTACTTAACAATACCAATGGAGTTTGCTATCCAAAGACTAAAAGCTTGACCCATGGTTTCAACATAACCTTCGATACTAACATTTTGGCCAGCACAAGAAGACTACAACTCAAGCATAAAGTGTCCTTACCCCGAGGCTATGCTATACCACGACATCTCCAAGGTGCCCATTCATTAGGAGGATTGAGATGGACACAAGAATTTGGCAGAAGCAATTGGACGCATTGGTCCTAGTTGGCATGTTAACAATCACCTAGCAACAACCACCTCTATTGAGTTTGTATGAGCCCTCACAATCATCAATTCATCATCTAACATGACAACAATCCTAGAAGGACCACTATCACCCACACATCCATCCTACTAGTGCTTATAGCCATTTCATCAAACACCTAGCATACACCCATTCTAGCATTTCATCAAACACCTTGCCTACCACCAACCTAGATTCCCAAATCCCAAACCCTAGCCATGGCCATGGAGGTGGAGAGGAAGGAGAGAGGGAGGAAGGGAGAGGAGAGAGCGTCTGAGGGGGTCGTCGAGGCCAGTGGGGGGGCAAGGGGGTTAATTTGGGAAATGGGGAGGGGAGAGAGAGAGAGAGAGAAAAAGGAGTGGGGAAAAAAAATCTAGGTGGAAAAATACCCAAATGCCCCACATTGAAAAGCTAGCCATGACAAATCCTCCCCCTTAGGGGGAATCTAGCCAGAGATTCAAAATGAGCACATAGTTGGGATGGAGTTTATACCCGTAAGAATTGTGAATGGGCGAGTTTAAAGCACTCACATAGTTTGGAAGAATTCCGGGTATTCACTTTGCAAAGCGGTCTTCCGTTCCCAAGTGGCCTCATCTTGGTGTGGTTGCTCCCACTTGAACCTTGTAAAACTTTAGAGTCTTCCTACGAGTTCTTGCGTTCGGCCTCCTCCAAAACTCGAATAGGGCGCTCTTGGTATGATAGATCGGTTCGGAGCTGAACTTCGAGGTCATCCACTTCCAGAGATTCAAAGAGTCGGAGGCACTTCTTCAATTAAGCGAGATATGGAAGACATCGTGGACCATCTCGAGCGAGGGAGGAGCTCCAAGCTGATATGCCACTTGACCACACCTTCCGGTGATCCGAAAAAGGTCCAATATAGCGAGTGCCAATTTTCCTTAACTCCCAAAGCAGCGGGTGCCATGGAAGGGAGACACCTTCGATAGGCGAAGTCGCGATGTCGAAGGAGAGGGTCTCCTACGGCGATCGACATGACTCTTGCAGCCATGGCGACGCTATCCTCGAGTTCTCTTGGATAGTCTTCACCTTTTCTTCCGCCTCCACAACTAACTCGCCAATCAGGAGTTTCCTCACTTCTGACTACCGATTCAGTGGCGCTCGACAAGCTGCGACCATAAAGCGCCTCGAATGGAGACATCTGGATCGGTTTGGTAGCTGTTGTTGTCTGTGAACTCGGCGTCACGAGACACTCTTCCCACTTCTTCCCGTGGACAAGATACAAGCCCTCAACATGTCCTCGAGGATCGATTGACCCTCGTCACGACCATCGATCTGAGGTGGTATCTTTGGACTGTGGAGCAACTTAGCCCAAAGCTTCATGTAGGCTTCTCGAGCAGAGACAAAGCGAGGCCTCGATCTGACACTATCCGTTTTGGTACTCCATGGAGACACACGATTCGAGAGATATATAGCTCTGCATATCTCTTGGTCGAATAAGTGGTTCGGACAGCCAAAAAGTGCGCGGACTTCATCAGCTGGTCGACTATGACCCAAATCGAGTCGTGACCCGAAGAAGTCGTGGGCAGGCCGGTGATGAAATCCATGCTGATATCCTCCCACTTCCAAACTTGAATGGCGGCCAGGTAGAGCACCAGCTGGCTTAAGATGTTCAGCCTTTACCCTTTTGCAGACATCGCACTCAGACACATAGCGAGCGATTTCACGCTTCATGCGAGTCCACCAAAACCGTCTCTTCAAGTCTTGGTACATTTTATTGCTGCCTGGATGTATTGTGAGTAAGGAGTTGTGGGCTTCATTGAGGATTCCCCCCTTTAACTCCTGATCGTCAGGGACAACTATACGCTTACCGAACCACAAGGTTCCTTGATCATCTAGGCGGAATTCAGCAGCCTGGCCAGAGTTCACCTTGTCGCGAATTTGAGCAATAATCGCATCACTCCCTTGTGCTTCTCTAATCCGATCCAACAATGTGGATCTCAACTCCAAGATTATCAGAAACACTAACTTAATCTAGTCATGACTGCAGCACCCCGCGCTGGAGCCCTACAAGCCCACCCCACACAAAAGCATAAGGTATGATGCACAATGACATGGTAAACATATGCATGCATGACATGACATGAACCTCGTATGCATAGTATGAAATGCACGGTTCCAACGGGATCGTTCCTCCCACACTCACCATTAAACCTACACAACCTTAATTATAGACATAGGGCGGGTAGTATAGCGTTAAGTGCTATTAAGTAAACCACCATCAACCACCTAAGTGGTCGTCAAGTTTAAGTTCGTCTTTATGCACCTTGCTCTGATACCAACCTGTGAGGAGCCGCCCAGATCGTCATCGAGTTGTTGGATGAGCGAGTGCTCCCATCGGTTTGGATCCTAGCAACCAATCACCGAGGTGATCCCTGATGCTAATACCCAAGCCCAATGGAGACAACCTCACGAGCGTCCCAAAGCGACTAAACAACAACTCCCAGTATTCCCGGTATGCGACTGAAACACGCCCGGGATCACCATAGGGAAAACAATCTGATATCAATTCAATTTGCATAAGAGGGCGGGCAACGAAACTTTCGAACCAACACGCAAGCGGATGACAACAGCACAAAGACGAACCCGACAACCACCAACCAAGATTGAAAACCACGCCAAGACTCCAAACTAGGCAAAAACGGAGAAAAAGACCAAGACTCCGAAAACTAGAAAATTTCGGCATGACCTTTCTAGATTCTACGGACATCCACTCAGCAGACAAGAAAACACAGTTGATATATATATATGGAAAGTACAAACGACATCCACACGGCCTGGCGGTATCATGACTAAAGGAAGACACAATGGAACCCGACATACGCGCGTGGCGTCCATTACCAAATCAAAAGCCCATCGAAACGCCTATCTATACAACAAAGAACCAACCATCGCATTTAGCAAAAGTAAAGCAAATCCCGGAAGTGTTCTGCCCCTTTGAACACTCCGAGTAGCGCATCGCCAAACCGCTACTCGGTGCCCGCCGTCAGAGAGGCGTCTGAAGCAGAACTCACACTCGCCAACGGATCCTCACCTGAAAACCACAAAGCGAAGCATGAGTACGAAGGTACTGCAAGACTTATCCGTGGGTCCATATATGACCGACTCCAAAGGATTATGCATTTAGTTGTAGCAAGGAGAAAGCTTAAGGTAAAAGTGCGGAAAAGCATTAACATTTGTAGTATAAATCGACAATCGAACCGATTACAAGTTTAAAGCGCTTATAGACCGCTTTACTTCTAGGGTGAGATTGAAATTAACACAATTAATGTAGAGCAATACATAACCATTTTTAAGCTCAAAGCCCAGCCGAACCACAAGTTCAAGTTACTTACTACGAGAAGAAGTTCGGATTAAGCTTGCTCATATCGAAGCGCGGCAATTCGAATCGCTTAATTAACCTGGAAGCATTGATCGCATACGACACTTACCACAAGGGCCTAGTGTGTCAACCCTCCCAATCATACCCAATCAGCTGAGCGTCCTCCTGTGGCCCGAAAACCTAGCACCCATAAAGCAGCCCCAAGCGGGGCTTGGCGGCTCGAGAGTCGACTAAGCCTCGCCCTCGACCACGTCCAACCACAGGAAATTCACGGTCCATCGATTCCGTATGAGAGAAAGAGTGGCTTACCGTACCATAATCGGGCATCGACCAGCGGGTGTGCTCAATCCTATTCCACTTACCGGATCGGTCCTTAATTGACACGAGGCAGGCTACATTAGTCTCCATACCCAAATGAACGATTCCCCGCCGGTCCACAAGTTAACCTTTCCAAAACCTTTCCCAATTCCAAGTCCAGCATAACGTAACATGTGTGTAATAATATAACCACAAGTGACAGAATCCTCCGTCCTTGGCCCGAACCCCGACCTCTAAGCAAGACTAAGCGACTCAGTTATATTACCGTATTAGCTTCAAGGAAGTGTTTAACAATAATCAATGGATATATGTGCAGCAAATGGGATCTAGTCCTATCCACAATTAACTCTAATGCAAAGCGTAACTCACAAATTTAGCAATTTATTCTAAAATAGAATCATATAAGGGTTCAAGATGCTTAGGTGCTTTGATGCTTCGCGAGTCTCGATGACAACTGCTCACCGTGATCACCCTCCAGCGTGATCGTTCTCTACACCGACACATATGAATGAAATGAGATGCATGCGATGCACATGCGATGCAATGACAATTTAAGACAATATGCAAGCATTCAACAAGGAAGAAAAGAAATACGACTCAAAACTCCGAATCATTTGATTGAGCTAGAGGCCAACCAAATTGTTAGGAAGATGCAATTTCAATTAGCGCTCCAAATAACGATCGGTTATTAGAGAGAAAACAACAACACAATAAGAACGAAAAGAGAACCTACTAACAATACCAATGGGTTTGCTATCCAAGACTAAAAGCTTGACCCATGGTTTCAACATAACCTTAGATACTAACATTTTGACTGTGACACAAGAAGACTACAACTCAAGCATAAAGTGTCCTTACCCCAGGCTATGCTATACCACGACATCTCCAAGGTGCCCCATTCATTAGGAGGATTGAGATGGACACAAGAATTTGGCAAGAAGCAATTGGGCCATTGGTCCTAGTTGGCATGTTAACAATCACCTAGCAACAACCACCTCTATTGAGTTTGTATGAGCCCTCACAATCATCAATTCATCATCTAACATGACAACAATCCTAGAAGGACCACCTATCACCCACACATCCATCCTACTAGTGCTTATAGCCATTTCATCAAACACCTAGCATACACCCCGTTCTAGCATTTCATCAAACACCTTGCCTACCACCAACCTAGATTCCCAAATCCCAAACCCTAGCCATGGCCATGGAGGTGGAGAGGAAGGAGAGAGAGGAGGAAGGGAGAGGAGAGGGCACGTCTGGGTGCGTCGGGCGAGTGGGGGGCAAGGGGGGTTTGAAATGGGAGGGAGAGAGAGAGAGAAAAAGGAGTGGGGAAAAAAAATCTAGGTGGAAAAATACCCAAATGCCCCCACATTGAAAAGCTAGCCATGACAGTCGGGGACCAAAAAGGGGGTGCTCTGGAAAATAACTACCGCCGGCGTTGTTCGGGCGGTATTACCGCTATCCTAGCAGTACCAGCCTCGAACTCTGGTAATGCCGGAGTTCGAAAAGCCGAAAGCGGCGCTCACTGGAATAAAAGTACCGGTGTTCTAATTGCGGTACTACCGCTCGGGCGGCAATATTGTTCTTATAATGACGGTAGTGCCGGCCTTCCAGGTTTTGGTTTTTGGTAAAAAGGGAAAAAGGTGCAAACTGCGGCGAAACTTCGATACAACTACAGATTTAGGATCCTTACGACCCTAGGAACCTATCCAAACTAGTTTTTTCGAGTTTCGAGTTTGTTTAGTCAATTTTCCAACTTTTCGAGCCTACGAGCTCTAGAGGTTATCAAAGTTAGTTTCTCGGCCCAAAACGAATCCAACCTTAATTCTTTTTGCGAGAACAGAACCTCTACGGCATCGGGAACTAGTGTGAGCCATTCTTGTGATTTTTGGAACCTTAGATCGCAAGGTTGCTCCAAAAAGCACAAAGAAGGGCTTTTAGCAAATC
Organism: Rhipidocladum racemiflorum; assembly: GCA_036346355.1. Classification (NCBI taxonomy): domain Eukaryota; kingdom Viridiplantae; phylum Streptophyta; class Magnoliopsida; order Poales; family Poaceae; genus Rhipidocladum; species Rhipidocladum racemiflorum. Next base: position 27,428,341 of record CM070572.1, read on the forward strand.
GATCCAAACAATTAGAATTGCATGGAACTTTATATTTTCTTTGAACATTAAGACTCTTTATAGCCTAACTCAAGTCTAGGACTTTAATTTATTCCGTTTAGATTTTCCTAGCACAAGTTTTACTCAGATGAACTAAAAGAACAAAAGAGGAAAATTTGGAATTCGGGGATTTGAACTCACGACCTATTGGATAAAGCGTAGGGTTGCTTCCTCGGGGCTAGGGTGATGCCTGCGACAAGTCGGGGCAGCAACCAACTTGAGCTAGCTCTCCTTGCTCCCTTTTGGATGCAACTCGCCCGGAGAAGAAGAAGATGGAGCTTCGGCGACCTCAGTTGCAATGAAGGAGGGAGAGGAGTAGGGTTAGGAGCCTAGAGAGGCTCCAATGCTAGGGAAAGTGGAGGTGTAGCCCTTCTTCACCATGACGCCACGCAGCTCAACCAGAGGGAGAAGAGGGCGGCGACTGGGGGCGCTCGGCTCTGCTCTGGGCAAGGAGAGGAAGAGGGAGAGGGGAAATGAGGAGAGTGGGATGGGAGAAGAGCCCTAGGGCTTTTTTGCCCAGCGACCAGGTGACGTGCAGGCACAAGGCACAGAGAGGTAATTAAATAATATCTCAATATTTAAAATAGTTAGCTGTCGCTCAAGTTTTTTCTTAATTTATTGTTTGTAGTTTAATTGTAGATTGTAACATCCCAAAACATAATAAAGGAGAAAAAATAAAACATTGCGTCGAGCATGCCAGTTTCATGCCCGCAAAGTCCACCAACCAGCGTATACGCTGCAAACCATCCCACTTTCGTGGCCATTTTCGACCTCCTTCTCCCCACAACACACCTTAGCTCCAAGGTGGCCTTCGCCGTTTCGCGAAAGGTCGCGGTGGTGTTAAATGCGTCTTTTCACGGGCCTTTTTAACCCCGATCAACGCAAGAGACAAAGCTACTTCGCGCTTTGCTCGATTTCGCCCAGATTCTCTCCAAGAGACTCAGCGCCCCTTTGCGACCTCCTTCTCCCCACAGAGCAGAGATGAAAAATTAGGAACAAGAATATCACTGAAAAATTAAGTTCAATAGAGCTCCGACTCGCATGGATTGCTGAATATGAAAAATTAGGAACAAGAATATCACTGAAGTCGGCTACCTCGTTGACCTTTTCAGAATGTTTCTCAAGGGATCTTGACCATTTCAAACTTGATCTACCAACACTTAACACACCCGATTTCCGTAGAGAAAATCCATCAGTTGAGACTGAAAGGGTTTGTAGGAACTAGCTAGTCATATGAAGGCCTTCTCACGTATACTTCCGTGGAAAAGAAAAATATATATACTACAAGGATTTTAGAAGAAGCCACACTTCATTGTTGAATGCAAGCTCCTTACGAATAGTCAGGTAACTGTTTGTAGGCTGGTCTGAACTTTTTCCCTTTGATTTGTTTCTAGAATGTCTTGATCCTCTATCGTTTGACAGAAAATTATCGCAAACAAGGAATAGAGATATGATCTATACTGTCTCAATTATTGAAAACATAGTAAGAATTCATGTTAGCCCAAAGTCCATGGAAGTGCATTAAACAAACCGAAAGTACAGCTCAGGTACTTGCTGGTTGCTGGAGCTGAGCAATCCACAGCAAATGGCTTATCACCAGCTATATATACCATTGCAATATATAGTGGAGCAAGATAATCAGATGAAATGTGCGCTTGGAGATTGCTTGATCCAATGCCAACTTAGATTGAGCAATTAATTAATGGATTAGATGCTAGCTCGTGTGTAAACGTAATTGGCAATATGGTCTTTATTAGACAAAAACAAACAAGAAACTACTGCTAGGTTAAAAATTAAGAATATTTTGGCAAAGTCAAAAGCAGCGTGAGGTACATGAACCGTACGTTACGATAAGAGTGACTAAGCAAGAGAGACTGCAATGATAGGTACGTGTGTGTGTGTATGCTCGATGCCTGCTTGCAGATAAGTAGATGGACGATGCAAATTGAGAGTTGGAAAATGGAATTGCCTGGTAAAAAGCCAACAGGAAATTGGCTGAATATATATGCAGTCCATGAAAATTTCACATATAATTAATTAGCTCAAATCAAACTACGATGCTTGAATTAGTGATAAGATGTATATGATTGTTTTTTTTGGAGGAGAAAATGTATACGATATTAACCTGCATAGAATTGCGTTTCTAGCTTGTTTGCATGGCTGGGCGAACTCTTACTTTTTTTGCATGCTGGTACCGTAGCTTTTTAGCTAATTATTAGCTTGAAAAATTAAGTTCACAATCCTTAAGAAATAAAATACTTCGTCGGTTCTTATAATATTTTAATTTTGCACAAGAATTAAGATTATGTTGAAATTAAAAAAGTACGAGAGAAAATGACTTAGATACCCCCACTTAATTATCTTGGAAGATGAAAGATATACTTTGTGTGGGTGGTAATGAATAAATGTATATGATTGAGAGGGAATAAATAGTTATATAGAAGGAAATGCCTCATTAAATCCATATGCAACAATTATATTTGTGAATAAGACCATTTAAAAAATAAACCTTATAAAAATGAACGGAGGGAGTACATGATGTAAACATGGCAAGTGACCGTGATTTGTTTGGTCAATCTCTATTAGTTAGAAACCACCAGATCGATGTGTAGCAATTTGGTTAGTTTCCATTGTAATTCTTGTCTTGTATGTCATCCCGTGGTATAAATAGAATGCATCCTGGGGAGATGCTTCTCACGGCAAAACTTATTTTGACTTGGTATCAAAGGCTCAAAGCTGCGAACCCAAACCACCATGACGTCTTCCAATCTGTCCTCTGGCTTCGTCGGTGCGCCGGTTTCTTTGTCTAGCTCCTCCACCATGTCGACCCCCTCCTTCAGCAGCTCCATGACCGTTAAGCTCCAACTTCCTCCTCTGGAAGGCTCAAGCGGTAGCCATGCTAGCTGTGAGGGCAACATCCGTATGGGTACCTCGACGGCACCATCTCCGCACTGCCGGTCATGGTAACTAAAGGCACGACCGAGGTCACCAGACAAGTTCCCAATCCAGCCTTTCATCGATGGTTTCTTCTGGACTGGACTGTGCCTGGCGGCCTAGACACGGTCGTTGAGGTTTAGCATGCACTTCATTCAATGTTTTCGATCCAGAATTGTGGCAACGCCATTCAGATCATGTGCCAGTTGTCTAACATAAAGAAGAACGATATGACTGCTACCGAGTACTATCAGAAGATGATGAGTCTTGCCGACACCATGGCGAACATCGGGCAACCTATGTCCGATGAGGAGGTGATGGGCTACATCGAATCGATCATGGCCGAACTGGCCGGGGCCAGTGTACAACGCCCTTGTGACACCGATCACCGTCCTCAACAACCAAACCCCGGTGAGTCATAGCGAGCTGACGAGTCTTCGGTGGAGTTTACTTAATTCTTCCGCTAACAACATCACGCGCAAGTTCGACAACAACACACATTTTGACAACAACGCCAGCAACAACTCATGTTGTAATGATGGCAACAACAGATGTGGTGGCGGCTAAGGATACGTTCGCAAAGGAGGTCGCGATAATGGCCCTAAGTGTCAAGTGTGTGGCAAGTAAGTACGTACGGGGATGGAGCACTGCGCTGCCGGCAGCGCTTCAACCATGCCTATCAGCCGAAGGATTGCCGCGGTGGCAACTCTACATCCACGGGATTGTACAACATTGACACGAATTGGTACGTCAACACCGGTGCCACATATCATCTTACGAGTGATCTCAACAGGCTTCTCCATGCAGGAGTGCTACCACGGCAAGGATTAGGTTCAGGTGGCAAATGGAGCAGGTTTGAAAATTTTTCACATTGGTCATTCTATGATTTCAAGCTCAAATAGGTCTCTTGCCCTTAGGAATATTCTCCATGTTCTGAAAATACACAAACATGTCCTTTATATTCACAGACTAGTTTCCGATAATGATGCCTTCATTGAATTCCACCCTAATTTTTTCACTACTAGAAAACCGGGCATCACAAGCGGCCTATTAGAAACGGTTTGGCGCGAACCGATTGTAATGTTCACATCAGAAGCGGTTCGTGGCAACAGACCGGAGGGGATCTCTAGAAGCGGTTCGTGGCACGAACCCCTTCTAAAGCCCCACATTTAGAAGGGGTTCGTGGCACGAACCCCTTTTAAAGATCTTTACAAGCGGTTCGTGTCCCCCACCGCGTCTAAAGCTTTAGAAGGGGGTCGGGTCACGAACCGCTTCTAAGGGTGGGGCTTTAGATGGGGTTCGTGACACAAACCGCTTCTAAAGACCCCTTCGTAAGGGTTCGTGTCACGAACCGCTTGTAAGCTTGATTTTAGAAATAATAAAAGGAATGCGTATCCTATTCTATCAGAGAGCACGCGTGGGTGGGTTGGCTAGATGGATGAAGCGGGTTACGAGGATGGAGTGCTGATCGTGGGTTCGAATCCCATTCCCACGATATTATTGGTAGCCTTTTATCGCCTGGTGTAAGACCACCACAAGCGGTTCTAGCAACCGCTTGTGATACCCTTCGGGGTATCACTCGCGGTTGCTTAGAAGCGGTTGTAGAACCGCTTCTGGAAGTGGTTTTGAACCGCTTCTGGAAGCCATTTTTGTAGTAGTGTTTCAGTGTTAAGGACAAGGTCACGAAGAAAGTTCTTCTACACGGTAGAAGTAAGGGTGGCCTCTACTTAGTGCCATTTGGTCGTCCATCATCTTCTTCATCTACTCACCATGCGTCGTCCGGTGTCAAGGTGTCGTCTAGTCAGTGGCATCATCAGCTTGGCAATCCTACGTCCACCGTAGTCAAGTCTATTCTGAAAGTCCAATAATATTTCGTGTTCAGGCATGCTCTGAGTACCCTTATCAAAAAGTTTTAAAAATTTCTAACATTATTTGATAGCTCAATTAAATCAGCAAAAAAAAAATATTTCAACGGTGAAATTAAGGACCTAAACATAATTACTCATTTTTAAGGGACTTGCTTGGAGGAATGACAAGTGCGGGGGCTCCCTGGGCAGGAAGTCTTCTAGATTTAATATAAGTAGTATTCTCACATGACAATATCACCATTTATATGCTTGTCTATGTGGACGACGTTGTTAGTGCAAGCTCTTGTTCACAAGCTGTTGATCGTCTATTGCACTCTCTTTTCGGCTCTTTTCCTCTTAAAGATCTTGGTCGTCTGTAGTATTTTTTGGGTCTTAAAGCTGCTTACAATTCAGGGGGGAATATCCTTGACGCAATGCAAGTATGTTCTTGATCTTCTTTATCGAGCACATATGGAGAATTGTAAAGCTGTCTCAACACCCATGTCGGTCACTGACAAGCTAGCAAGTGATTGTGGGCAAGCATTGAGTGCGAATGATGTTTTTAAGTATCGAAGCATGGCAGGCAGATTGCAGTATCTCACGATGATTTGACCGGATATTTCCTTTGCCGTCAACAAAGTCTGTCAATATCTGTCGAAACCCATAGTGTACGAGGCTGTAAAACGTATCTTGAGGCATGTCAAGGGTACTATCTCGACAGGGTTGAGTATACGACGATCAAAGTCAGCGCTTCTCAATGTATTCACTGATACCGATTGGGCTGGATGTGCTGATGGCCGGCGGTCAACAGGCGGCTTGGCCGTGTTTTTCGGACCCAATTTAATCTCATGGAGTTCTCATAAGCAGCTCGCAGTATCCCATTCGAGCACCGAGACTGAGTACAAAACTTTAGCAAATGGCACAGCTGAATCAACATGAATCCAATCGGTTGTGAAGGGATTGGGAATACCACAGCCTCACGCACTGGTTTTGTGATGTGACAACCTTAGGGCTACATTCTTGATGGCCAACCCGGTGTTTCACGCTCGGACGAAGCATATAGAGGTGGATTTTCACTTTGTCACGGAGAAAGTGGCCTTGGGTGCACTTGACGTCCGGTTTGTATTATCCAAGGATCAAGTAGCCGATGTGTTCAACAAGCCAGCCACACGACAGATGTTAGACCGACTACAACGCAATCTGAACCTAGTATCTGGCGGTTAAGATTGAGAGGAATGTAAACATGGCAAGTGACCGTGATTTGTTTGGTCAATCTCTATTAGTTAGAAACCACCGGATGTGTAGCAATTTGGTTTCCATTGTAATTCTTTTCTTGTATGTCATCCCGTTGTATAAATAGAATGCATCCTGGGGAGATGCTTCTCACGGTAAAACTTATCTTTTGACTCATGAGACTGCCAATTTAAATTAAAATTAAAATTAATTTGATACGGGTTGGTTTGAGTGACTACTAATTGTGCCGATGTCACAGTAGGTACTGCCGGTTATTCCTCCCAAGCAGGGGCTAAGAGCATCTCCAACAGTTTCCTATAATTTCTTATAATTTGACTCCCAATAACACTGGATTGAGAGCTTCCTAAAGTTTTTGGGCTTTAAAAAAAGACCATTCTCTAACAGTTCCTATTTTCCACCAAAAAATAGTGATTGGGAAAGCACACGAGCGTCCAATATCTGGCCACTTCGGTCGGAGTTTTTGGGCGTGCAGAGATATTGAGATTCCGATAGGGTAACTGTTGGAGCGGTAATTTTCCATTTGTTCCTAAAAAATGATTTTGGGAATAAGTTTTGGGAGCTACTGGAGATGCTCTAAATGTAACACCATGCGGTCAAAAATTCGCATAAAGGCAGCCCCTCTGCAGCAGGACGGGCACGCATACTAGCATCTCTCACCCAAAAAAGATTACCTTGGAAGTGCTACAATTTAGACGAACAAGTATTCTATCCTAGTGTAACTCAAAATTAATTATCCGACATACTGAAGTGCCGGAGTGTTACACTAAATTAATTTGACAAGTTGCATACTGGTGCTACCAAATACTTTTTTTGAATGTAGGTTTAATTTTCTGAATGTGTATTTTAAAAAAAACGAGATACCTGCAAATGCAGATGTGTTTTGCTGCAGTTTGCCCGTAGTGTTTCTGCACGTTGCTGCTTCAGTTTCAGTTCTCGCAGCAGTCTCAGATTTTCGGTTTCAGCTTCTTACCTGCAACCCTTTGCGATGGGAAAGACTCTGCGTGCATATGCTCTTTTGATTAATCACCAGTAGATTTCATCAACCTTGCCTAATTCAAGGCCCAAGCCGGCCAGTGACAGCAACCAGAGTCAGAGTGGCATGCCTCTTGTACTCCAGCTACAAGGACTTTTACGCTGTCGACGCACGCAGTGAGTAATGAATGAACCATGCGCACGGTTGCAGTTTCTAACCTGCATCTTTTGCAGCGATCGAACGGCCGGCCGCGATGACATATGTAGGCGATGCTTCTGAATGCATAGCTATGACTTTGCAAACCGCTCGCTTGCATTGTATGTCAACCCTGACACCGACAGCAAGGGGGACAAATGACCTCTTGTGGTCTCGAATTAGGACATTCACCTCAAAAGTCATCGTTGTCTCTTTGTAATTTATAGTCGATGTATCTGCAATTCCGCGGATGACGTGTGTTGAGACTATATGTCTATGGAGATGTTTTTTCAGTAATTCCCAACACATCTTTTTAGTAGCTAGACACGGAGATCTGATCAGCCTAATATTCTTTGTTGATAGGATCAGTTTTGCCACAACACTACTCCATCATGGAAACAAACTGCAATTGCGAACCAATTGAATCTAGCTCGTTCCAAGCTGAGCGGATTAATTAATTAATTGTTTTCAGTCCTCATGACACTCCTCCAATCTAAACAAAAAAAAGGAAATAATGAGTTAGCTAATTCTTTAGTTTGTCCATTCATGGGTATTAGTTACAGCATTAAGGTACCAACTATTGCTGCCTCGTCGGCATGACGTACACGGGTAGAATTTTATCCATGTGAAGCGGCAGGATGTAGCTAGCATCCAACACAAGGGAGAAACCGCGCGTGCTCGGTTTTGTGATTTTAACAACCCTGAAGCCTTCAGACTTGTAATACGGCCAGTTCGGACAGGTGAGACTGGGAGAAAAAAATGGGTCAAAACATGCGAAAAACAAGCGAAGACGCATAAATGAACTATTGTTTCCGGTTAACGCCTTGGTGCCATCCTGTCACCAGAATTTTCACTTCCATGCAGCATAATCAGAAGGACACAGTGCAAACAAGCGCCGGTTCGTTCCTTATCGAACATACAGCACGAAAATCTATGCATTATTAAAACCAGCTCATTCCGTTCCATTGCTTCTCTGACATGAGAACGCATGCATATGATGCATTCCCTAGTTGCACTACCTAGCACATAAGAAGACAGGGTTAACCCTTTACAGTAAATACTAACATACAACAAGAATACTCCTCTCCTACCCTTGCTCTGTCATGTCCATATGCCGCCAAGTCCCTCTCACATATGGCTCGGCCGCCTTTTGCCACTATCAGTCCTCGATCTCTTGGCAGGCTTGGCCCAGTGGATGTCTCCGATGCCCGGAGATGAACTTCCCCCGCGGTCAGATTGCTGCACAGAATGTGCACCCCATCCAGCCGAGTGCATGGACTGCTGAGATGGATGTGGATCCCTTTGGAAGGGCGTCCTGGCACCTCTAGGAGAGGGCACTGGGCCCATCCGCCCAGGGTTGGTTGGAGAGAGTGGTCCAACTCGGCCTGAACTGGACGGAGACCCAATGCTGGCCCTCGGCCGATCTTGTCTCTTCTTCTTAACTATGAACAGATCACTAGGGTGCTTCAACAGCCCTGCACTATCTGGGAGTTGATCCCTGCTACCTGGTCCGGAATGCTTGGAGTCCCTCTCGGATTTCGAGGCGTGGACCCGGCTAGGAACCTCGCCTGTTGACGCATGCTGATTATGTCTGCTACTGCTGGAACCATGCTGCTCCGCTTCACCGGTGTTTGATCGGCGCTTATGGCCCGAAGCAGGGTGCTTCGTTGATGGGGCAGCAACGCTACCTGCACCGCCGCCAGGATTTGAAAATGACATCACATTCTTGGCTTCTCTGAAGTCTGAGTCTGGGAAGGCAATCTTCATTATATTGAAAAATAAGTTATGGAGGGTCTCGGCTTCTACTCGGACCTGCATTTCATTGGAGCAAATTAAGATCCATTACGCAAGTAGACCAATCAGATTTTGCAGAATTAAGATTCTATTAGGCAAGTACAAATTTACAGAATTACTAGAAGCAAGGATCAAAGCCCGGCGAAATCTCATAATCCCAGTGGAATAAAAAAAATCAAATTGCTACAGTAATTCAGAATTTCGGCAGGATTTCACTACATTTCGCTGAAATTTCAAAAAAATTTGACCAGAATTGAACTAATTTCAACCAGACTTGACCGGAGATCCTGCGGTGGCCTCTTCCCTGCCCCTCCACTTGTCTGAACTAATGCAGCAGTTAATTAATCTCACATCAACCAACACTGCGGGACAAGAGTAGCAAACACAAGTACTGAAGTACACTCAGCTGGACAGTTACACTAGAAGGGAGGCTGTTACCTAATTTTTGGATGTTAAGATGCTCCACGGCTCCACGCTACTCAGCTGGACAGTTACTCTAGAAGGGAGGCTGTTGCCTAATTTTTGGATGTTAAGATGCTCTACGCTCGAGTGTGATCATAATCCAAAATTTTTAGGAACATTAGTGATGCATCAAGACCATTCACAAAAAATTTCAAAATTTTTTAACGTAGTTTGAACCATTTTTCATTCAGTTGAAATTTACCGGTCAGCTTTTAGTAGCACTGTCCAAATTTTGAAAATTCCTCAAACTTGATCATTATCTGAAAATTTTATGGGAACATTAATGATGCCTCAGGACCATCCATAAAAATTTTCTAACGTTGTTTGAACCATTTTTCATTCGGTTAAAATTTGCCGGTCAGTCTTCAATAGCACTGTCCGAATTTTTAAAAATTCATCAAGATTGATCATCACCTAAAAATTTTATAGGAATATTATGGATGTGTTAGGACCATCCGCAAAAATTTTCAAAAGTTTCTAATGTGGTTTGCAACATTTTCCATTCGGTTGAAATTTGCTGGTCAGCATTTTATCAGGACAGTAGCACTATTAGATTTAAAAAAAAATTCCTCAGACTTGATCATATGAAATTTTTATGAGAACATCAGTGATGTGTCAGGACCATCCAAAAAAAAAAATCAAATTTTTTTACGCCGTTTGTACCATTTTTTTTGTTCAATTGAAATTTACCGAGATTTTGGCAATTTTGGTTTTTTGTACGAAGTTTCAGAAATCTCGGTCCAAAAAATTCCGGATTTGAATTTCGTTCGGATTTCGTCCAAAATAACGAGATTTCATCGAAATTTCGAATTTCGAAGGGTGACGAGATATGAACCGAAAACGAAATTTGGAACCTGAGTAGAAGCATGTGAGGGTAGCTCATTTAATCGTTGCCTCAACATAAGTTTTCCAGTAATAAAGGCCAACTAGTAAGATGCACACTTAGTTAACTTGATGGAGGCCACGATGCTGTATTGGACTCTGATCCCACTATGCTTCAACTGATCCACATCTAAAAACGTCATTGGCTGCCTTTGGTTTGTGGCGGCTTGTTAGAAGTACTTTTAATCTACTGCTTCCAGATATAACAGTAGAGAACAACAAGTCCTTGATATATCTTCTCCATAATCTAGATAGGGAAAGAGGAGACTAGCACCTCCAATCCCATTGCTTGCCCCCATGAAAAGTTTAAACTTAAAAATGCACTATTACCATATCTCTCACACACCATGTGATGAGAGAGGAACGAATTCAAACTTCCAACAGTTGCCTAACTCCCCTTCTTTGATGATTATTTACACCTTGGATTGAGTAAATTAATTATTCCAAACCCATCCTATCCATATAAAACGTGTAGTTAATGTTTCTGAACTACATCTGAGCGCTTATTATATCCACCATGTATCAGGTTCATGGTTCTTAAGAAACAATAAGGAGCGGTTGTGACTGTTTTTGCCTAACATGATACACGGGACACATTTGATAAACATAAGTACATTTCTAAAAAGACACTATAATAGATATAACAAGGCAAAAAGGAGCTATGTTTAACTCTATAGGATTACCTCATGTCTATAGCTGAAATGCTGAACTACACTTTTCAACATCTGCTGCATGTCCGCTATGAACTCGTTTACACCACCATACTCAAATCCATCAACTCGCTGTTCAATTTTCTGTAGGTCAAGGGTGCTGCCAGCCAGACCTTTGAATGACGAATTTTCATTCCTTCGCCACCAAGAAGATATATTGGGTATGATTTGATGACCCTCTTTGTCAATCCTCCTCCAAAGCTTGCTTATGACATTCTTGCACTACAGGTATTGAAGATGAGAAATAGTATAACCAAGCGTCCAAGCAATAGAGAGCTTTTTTAGAAGAAAAAATGAGCCAAACGCCATGAGCCAAACCACATAACAAAAGGAAGCAATGACAAATTCCAGACAACACAAGATTGAGATCTAGTGATAAATGACATATCCACAAACTACAACAGTAATGATAACCTCTTATTTTCCAAAGATCACAGCTAGCTAAAAATTAGCAAAAAAAACAGGCAACAAGTAATGAGATACCCCATTTCCACAGCATGTGACCTATGTTGTAACAATTGTAGTCGTAGAACACTTGTTGCATAAATGCCACATGAAACTAAGGGCGTGTTTAGTGTTATTGCTAACCCAAGCAATTGCCAACCTACCGTTGCCTGGCAACACAATGTGTTTGGTAAACCTCAAAAACCTTGCTTTGCCAAGTAAACTCTCCCACATGGGCAGGAGAGTAATTTGATTTTCTCATAAGGGCTACACTTGCTTTCATAGTATCTTATCATGTTGTGGTTCACCAAATAGTTCCAAATAAATATTATACAAGAGATTAAGCACTTATTGTACTTTTATTAAAAGAAGTGTAAACTTATTTTACGTTTTCAAGGCAAAAGAACAGAACATCTAGCCTTGCTAACCTTGATTCATTGATCTATTGTGGGAAATAGATCCAAACATGCCCTAGAACCATGCTTGCTAAGATAGTGCTTTCCAGACAATAGGAAACACAAAATTCTACAATGTATTCCCCACAGAAGTCCTTCTGGTTGTCCAAGGTCCTTTAAATAATAGGCGATAGGTAGTTTTAACAGAGCAAACCAGCTTAAGCATACAAAGAACCAAAGTTTCTATGCCTACCTTTCTTTGCGTACTGTCAGACATCTTTGTGCCACCAAAATCTGGACCAACAGCGTCAATGACCTTGTTGCTCCAATTTTCCTTGGAATGTTCAGCAGATCCCTCACCAGACAGGTAAGTTAATTTCCCAGCCTTCGAAGCAGGGGAGACCTTTCTAGATGGCATGTTGCACTTCTGTTTTACTATTGGATGACCTGTGTCTTGCTGCCTGGAAGCAGCATCGGCAAAAGCATGGGCATCTTGCCCAGGCTTAAGCTGTGAATCATAATCACCATCGCCTTGGAATGCAAGATGAGCACCACGTTGGGGGAAGATCCCATCTCCACCAGATCTATCTTCCTGTTTTTCTGGATTGGGTCTTGGACGAATACGGATACTCCTTTTGCGTTTTATTTTTGGTTGCAGTACCTGTTCATCCTCACCATCATCTCGTTCATGGTTCCAACTTCCTGATTGCGGTAGGTCCATATGTGAGTCCCCTGATAATGCAATCTCTCCTTCCTCTAGTTCATCTGGCTGTAAATCACACGAGAAAATAAATATTGTACAGTTAACTTACGCATGCAGAAATTTAGAAGAGAAAGAAAGAAGACAAACAAGTACAATGCCTCAGACATACAGTTTTCTTTGACAAAGTGCCTGGGCGGGCATCTAATGCGGAGAGAGACCGCAACTTTTTTGAAGACAAGGAAGGGGCAGGTGGTGGTAACCTCCCGCTTCCAGATGAAGATCCTGTTGAGCCAGCTTCTTCAGACTTATGAGCTTTTCTGCTCCCCATCCCATGGGGAAAATCATATCCATCATCATTGATAGGATCTTCTTCTGACTGATCCTTGTTGTCAGGTACTGAATCATCATTGTCCTCTTCATCTTCAAACTCTCCTATTTCACCTTCTTCAGGCAGAGATGGGGTATTCCTCTCTTCAGAATCTTCATCGGACTGCTCATCATCATCTTCTTCATCAATCTCCCTGTAGATGCCGGACCTCTTCGGCCGCCCCCTTCTTTTCTCAAGTTTGTCATTAGTGTCAAGAGCAATGCCACCAGACGGCATATTTCTCGAAGGCTTTTTGGATAAGCTCACCACAACAGCATCAAGTTCTGAGGAGCTAACACAGAGCCACTTTGGAACCTGATTATGTTTCATCATATCTCCGGTCCAATCGAATTCTTCATCCATCTGATCAAAAAGCTCAACTTCATCTTCAGTCCGAGCAATCATACGGTTAACTTCTTGTAATGAAGGAACATCGTGAACAGTTTCTTGATACCTCTCTTCATCATGCAGCAGTGTCTCCAGAGTCATCCGCCTTTCCTCATGGGTCGTTCTTTGATCAAAACGACCAGCATTAATGACTTCATCTGCCATATCAATTTTGTACTGTTGGATATTGCTGCGGATGAGACTTTCAATTGAACCCACGTATCTGTCCTTTCCAGCAAGATCATCCTCCAATTCTCCACTTCCTCCATTCCTCAACTCATCCTCTTTCTGATAACTTGAAATGTTATCAACGACAGCCTCCATGTAAATAACCTTTACATCCCTAGTCTGCCCTATACGATGAGCCCTGGCAACTGCTTGCTCTTCATTCTGTGGATTCGGATCAGGGTCATAAATTACAACAGTGTCTGCACTCTGAAGATTCAGACCTCTGCCAGCAGCACGAATACTAAGCAAAAATATAAAACAATCAGAACCAGGCCTGTTGAAGTCAACAATTGCTGATTCACGGTCTTCCAAGCTAGTTGTTCCATCTATTCGCCTGTAAACAAGTTGCCTCCATTGCAAATAGTCCTCCAGGATGTCAAGAAGTTTTGTCATAGTACTAAAGAGGAGTACACGGTGACCAGACCTATAAAGCTTAATAAGAATCCTATCAAGATTCCACAATTTCCCACAAGATCTGATAATAAAATCTTTCCCATAGTAATTCATAAAAGGATATGACAGCAAAGGATGGTTACAAACTTTCCTCAGCTCCATGCATTTGTTATTGAGATTCTTATATGTCTTGACCTGATACGTCGGATTCCTTTGAACACGTCCTTTCTCATCTTCGGGATCAACCCTTATGGTGCCAGTGGATTTGATCCAATCATATATAGTGCCTTGAATGGCAGACATTCTGCACCTCAAAACAATAGACTCCTGCAAACGACATGCCAATTTAATAATGTTGCGAACTTAAAGAACAAAGTTAACAACAAGTAGGCCTTTAACTTCTATGAATTAGCATCAATGATTGACACGGGCAAAAGTATGGCACCTTCCGCGGAAGTGAGCCTTCAACATCTTCGACACGCCTACGTAGCATAAAAGGTTCCAAAATTTGATGCAGCCTGTGAATAATAATCACTTTCTTCTCGGTCTCCAGCCAATCATCTTCTTCTTCACTATGTGTTGGAACATCCCTCTGAAAAGGCTTTGAGAACCAATCTTGAAAAGCCTTGCGATTGTCAAATACTTCTGGCAGCAACAAATTCAGGAGGGACCAAAGCTCCTTGAGATCATTCTGAAATAATTGCACAAAAAGCATCAAATAACAACCTGAAACATTATAAAATAGTCAAGTGCATTGCTGATGTGGCAAAATAGCTATACTGGCAGAGAAGGGAAAAGGAATCCATGAAAACAAGAAAAGAAGAGGCTCCATCAACCTATCACAACGTACAGCTATACCGGCATTAGTCAAATAATTGATATACGTTTATTAGGTTTACCTGTAGAGGAGTGCCAGTGAGAAGGAGACGCCGCTGGCAACGATAGCGATCAAGATCACGCGCCAAGACTGAATCTCTGTCCTTCATCCGTTGGGCCTCATCAATTATAATGTACTTCCAATCAATTTTCGAAAGCTTGGAACGGTCAAACATAACAAATTCATATGTTGTTACAAGAACATTAAATTTCACAGCCAAAACCTCCTGCAAGATAACCAAAGAAGAAGAAAGATTCAGAAGAAAAAAAAATTTCTACAAGAGCTACAGAATTCAAGGAAATCACATACATTCGCTGCCAAATAAGCTTATCCAGGCAAAATAACAAAATTCAGCAAGGATCAGGTTCAGATGAGAAATAAACAGGAATATACTGATAATAGCACACACAGAACTGAGAAAAAACTACCCCTGTACTGCACCCAACTTACTTGAGAGAACAACTTTTGCCTTTGATCCTTCGCACCAACATAAAAGATGCAAGATGCAGATGGCAACCAGTTTAGCAGTTCACTCTGGACCAAGAATACAAATCAAGTTAAAAATTATGTTTCTAAACAAATGTGTATCACAAAATAGATATTAAATAATATTTCCTCAAAGTACAACATGAAAGGAAAATAGGACCTTCCAATTGACCAAGACAGCATTTGGCACTATTATGAGATGTGGTCCATAATTCCCTTTAA
The DNA here is from genome assembly GCA_036346355.1 of Rhipidocladum racemiflorum. Classification (NCBI taxonomy): domain Eukaryota; kingdom Viridiplantae; phylum Streptophyta; class Magnoliopsida; order Poales; family Poaceae; genus Rhipidocladum; species Rhipidocladum racemiflorum. Next base: position 27,443,933 of record CM070572.1, read on the forward strand.
ACTCCATCAAGTATGCGATCAATGCCATAACCTGTTTAAACAAATTGTGCAACCATGAAAAGACATTCCTAGAAGCATGTCATCAAGGGATAAGAGGGGAGTAATCGATAATAAACCAAAATATCATGAGATAATAAAAGTCCAGCAGGTGAACCAGAATAAGAAAGGCACACCTGTACAGTCTTGCCAAGACCCATCTCATCAGCCAAAATACCATTCAACTTATTATTGTACAGAGAAAGCATCCACTGAAGGCCCACCTGGATAACCAGGAAACAAAGCTTTAAGATTTTTTTTTGTGACAAACTAACAGGCCATAAGTATATTACCATTACACACAAACAGTTTAGTTAAAAGTAAATGTCATACTAGCTGATAGTCCCTTAAAGTTCCTGCTCGCAACAGCGAGGGTTGCCTTGCAACTGTCTCATTCACAGCATGAGCCAAAGTATAGTACCTAAAAGAATATAACAAGTGAAAGCTTATTAAGGCTGAAAAGTAGATTTTGAAGACTTCATTGATCTGCACAAACCTTATCCAAATGTCAAATAGAATATTTACTGGCTCCAAAATATAGTAAAAATTGTATAGGAAATTATCTCAGGAATCAGCAGCATATATGAACTTAATTTACAGTGAGTCAGAAACAAAACATTCCAATAGAACCATATTCTCAGTTGTTCAATCACTTACTTGTTAACAGATGTGTTCTCCCTTGGTGCGTTCATCTCAGAGAATGTGTTCCTTATCATAACCTCCTGACCAGCACATTGTGCAGCAGCCTTCACTTCTTCTTCAGAAAGACCCTGTTAAAAAAGCAGCATGCTCAATTATTTACAGGACTAGTGACAGGGAACCTTGGAGAAAGAGTGTAGCACACAGTTACACTGTGGCCGATGTGCCATGATGCATGGGGGTACAGTTGTACCCCGAAATTTTTTAAAAACCTACTAAATACTAGTAATGAATTCAGAAAAAGTACACAGGCTAATACCATTTTTTCCTTTAATTTATAATTGATAAATGGTAAAATAAATGCTATGAGATCTCTCACGCTGCATTCTAATTTGATTTGCTTTGGAAGTTGCTAGCATTGCAGTTAGTGTCCAGTTTTTTAGTCATTAAACTGTTCTTTGATTAGCAAGAAATATTGATTTGAGTCTAAAATTGTTGATTTGTCAAGTATAGTTTTGTTCTGTCTTCTGGTTTCTTGGCAAGCATTCTAGTAGCCCGATGGCTAATAGGCACCTGTGGGTGAAGGGCATGGACAAAAAATTATTCTCGTTGTGATTGGCGGGCATATGCACAGGTCAAAAATGCCCGTCCGGTAGGTGGGTAGTGAGCAACTGAGCATGTTCCACCACCTCCATGCCATCAGTGGTCCCGTGCACCCGATTTCCATCACTAGTTTGCACCCCTATCTCGAAATTCTGGCTCAGCCACTATTACACACAAATGATTTTTAACAGATGAAAAAAGTTGGCACTACTATTAACAGAATCTCACCAGCAGAAACAAGGAACCAAGGGAAGATGGGAGAGAAAAACTATTTTCACTTTCCAAAGCAAAGAATGTCACAATACCTGTGCCCGTGCAGCCGCTGCTGCAGCATTTGCTGCCTCTTCTACTTGTTGCAGATTCTTGGTAGCAGTTATTTTCCCTCCAAGTTTATAAAGGTACTCTTCAGTCTGGGTCAAGAATGAAGATAGAACATTGTATCTTTGAGCTGCATCACCAGGAACACTAGTTTGTTGTTCCAGCAGTATTTGACGATATCTTTCCACGTCATTGTTTTTTAGTGCCTCCATTCTTTTGTTCCGATCATCATCCTTCTTCTTTGAGAATTCCCTCAACATCCTTTCATGGTACTTGGCCACCCCCCGGTTACGTGTTATTCGTGCATCACGAATGGCCCAGTGTGCCTCCAAAAGCTTCTTGCGCCACTGGAAAATGGATTTCAGCTGCTTCTCTCTTGAGGCTTTCTGCATCTGCTGAACTTGCCTTATAAGCTCAATGCGTTGACGTTCACATTGCCTGACAAACTTTCTGTATATCCTATCTGGCATTGCCATTATTTCTTGTTGCTCCTGTTCAACTTCATCCCTCAGACGAGCCTGAAGCTCTAGGAGTTTCAGCTTTTTTTCTTCAATCTGTAGCCTCAAAACAAGATCTGGTTGGATCCTTTTCCTCTCTAGATTAACTGCAAGTAAGCCGCTAATCTTTTTCAAGTTATCCTCTCGTTTCTTGCCAAGAACTATCGTGCCTTCCTGAGCTAACAAATCTTTCACATCATAACCAAGTACTATATTATTGTTGTAATTTGCAGATCCCAAGGAATCGTGTTTCCTAGTGAAGGATGGGGAATCGAACAATGGACCATGGTATTTTCTGGGAACATCTCTGGGAGTTGGTGCACTACTTGTTGAGGGAGCTCTTTTTGCCTGCTCAGCATCTGCTGAACCACTTTCCGCTGGTAAAGATTTTCCCCTTTCACCACTGTAATCACTTCTCCCAGGTGTTCTCTGGATACCCCTTTCTGGTTCCTGCTCAGATTTAATCAGAGTGGTGTTACTTTGTTCAGGTATTGAAACCGGTCCAATTCTAACAGGCTCCTTGGGTGAAGCTTTCACCACTTGCATGGGGTCACTAGCAGGACTAGTTTTGTCTTCTGATGCAGAAACCTCCACCTTCGGTAAACAGGGTCCCTTCAACAATTGGGGTTTTTCAGGAGCTTTATCACCACTTTCCATGGACCTTCCATGTTCATCAGTATTGCTTGTAGCAGGCCTTTCAAGACTATGTGTTACTGGAGGTCCAGAAACCTGCTGCGCTTGTGATTCAGGTGGCAGCGTAGACATGATTAATTCAAGAACTTCTGGTGGCAGTGTACGATCACCGCGCTGAAATGCAACCAAAGAAAAAAAGAATTGCAACAGTATGAGATTAATCAGCTTGAACCACAGCATAAAATGGTGGATTGGAACTCATGAAGAAACTCATAAACACAAGACACAGCCAAAAAATTAACTTTCTTGTACCTTCAAGCGCCGAAAAGCTAATATCTGAGCTTTAAGTACATGAAGTTGATGTTTCGTGAAACCCATATGTGCTCGAGCACCCTGAGCTGGGGTCTGTGATCCTCCGGTTTCACCAGGAGTTGCTGTAGGCACAGTAGCTCGGTTAGCCTGCTGCAACTGTCTTGCATACTGCATCTGCATCGCTTCCGAATTTGCAAGAACGTTCTTTGGATTGGGCTGCTCAGGAATCTTATTGACATGTCCAGAACTTTGCGTCATATGCATCAGTTGCCCACCATTGCTCATTGCCATGGGTGGCCTCACAGCCCTCTCATTTGAGCTATCCCTGTTATGGGCAGATGACTGCTGTTGCATCTGCAAGTTGCTCAGATTCATCATCTTAGCCTCTGCTCCACCAGAAACCGAGCTAGGGGGGAGAGGCTGACGGGGTTTCAATGGGGCACTCTGACCTGGAACATTCCCATGTCCCAGGGTGTCACTGTTCACTTGTGAGGACATCATTTGTTGTTGTTGCTGCTGCGCAGCCATGCTTGCCTCGGTCTGCTTCTGCATGGCAGCCATCCTGTTGGACTGCAAAATAGGTAGGAGTTGAGAAATGAGACTCGCATTTGCAGGATTGGACAGGTCGATGTTGTGCTCCTTTGCCCAGGCATGGATAGCTTGAAGTTGAGCCATTGCTAACGGGTTACCACCAACACTGCCCATGCCCGCTTGACCTTGCCTTGGCTGCATCGGCCTCACCACACCCGCTGATGACAGCTGCTGACCAGGGACTCCTTGTGGTGGCATAGGAGGCCTCATATCAACACTCCTTTGATCGTTATTGCTCGGCTGTGCCTGCTCTGTCTGCTTCTCCGCATGTTGAAGATGCTCGGACTGTCTCTTAAACATCTGCGCCTGGGCCTGGGCCTGAAGGAACATAAGCTCCTGCATCTTTGCAGGGTTGGCAACCACATCCTGGTCCCTTGTAGATGGCCCTGCCATATTCATTTTGGCCTGCTGCTGCTGGAGGAGCATCCCATGGGAGTTCTGCTGCTGCTGCTTCTGCATCTCAAACTGCAGGAATGCTTGTTGCATTGCGTTCGGGTTGAGCTGCTGACCTCCAACCAGGCCTTGTGGTCCACCCGGCTGGGCCAGGTTCCTCTGACCCTGGAACGGGGGCACCGGGCCTGAGGACTGAGGGAAGCTACTGCTGCCACCTCCCCCCATCATACCATGCGGTGCACCGGATTGGTAGGCTTGCTGCTGCTCATGGTGATGCATCATTGCCTAAAACACAAGGCAACCCCGTTCAGAAGTCTTAACCTCACAAAATTAAGGAGGGATCCAATAGAAAACTGAAGAACCCAATTGGAGAAATGCGTCGTCAATGCAACAAGCCAAAACGCCCAACAATTCTTTTAAAAACAAGACCAAATGCAAATTGACCACAGAGAGGAACAGAGCTGAACCAAATCAACCCCAAAGACTTGGAGCGACCGAGATGGGAACCTGAATTGGACAACAATTCCAAACACAAACCAAAATCCAAGACACACAGGATCCCACCACTATGAGGAACCTGGACATGCACACATGACACATCCAAGCCCAAATCGCATGAAACCCCACCACCGGAAGAACTCGGAGGGATGGGAGGACAAGGCAAGCCACCACACGCACCCGCACGACCGCATCCCACTGGGAGTGGGAGGAAACCTCGATACTGTTCAAGGAAGCACAAGTAAAGTCGCAGCCTTTCCGCCGCACGCGTCAGAAATTTTCCCAAATCCCAACGACCACACGCGCGCTTCCCCACCAATCACATCGCTCCCCGAGAAAACCCAAAGACAAAAAAATCGAATCCCACTGCCACGGTGGGGCAGAACCACACTGACCTGATTCCTAAACCCTAGCTGCTGCTGCGCCGGCGGCGGCTGCTGCTCTGGCCGAGGCGACGTCGCCGGCGAGCTCCGAGAGCTGCCGGAGGGGCCCCCGCCGGGCTGCATGGGAGTGGACCCGGGGGGTCCCGGGAGGGGCCGGCAGCTCCTAGATCTTGCCGATTCGGGGCTCCCACATGCGTCCCCGGCGAGATCTAGGTCGATCGGGACCGCGCCACGCGGCGGCCCGCCGGATCGCCGCCGGAGATGGGTTCGGGGTTCCGGTGGGGGTGGTCAAACCCTAACCTTGGTTCGGGCTTGGAAATTTTTCTCTTTTTTTTTTTTTTTGATTCGTCGGGTTTTTTTAATGGGAGAGAGAGAGAGAGAGAGGAGGGGAGTGATAAATCGTAAATAGAAAGAGGGGCCGGGCTTTTAAGTTAAATCGGGGTGAGGGATATTTGCAAGGAGACACTCCATTGTTTGTGTATTTCCACCATGGGGAAGTAAGTAAAGTGTACTCCTGATTCCAATCTTATGCCCCGTTTGGTACGGTTCCAGATTCTAGTAAAAACGGAAACGGTTCCAGATTCTTGGTAGAAACGTTTCAGGTAGAATCAGAATTACTGTCTGAAAACCGTGTGGTACAGTTCCAAATTCTAGTAGAAACTAGTAGAAACGGGGTTGAGGGTGATTCAGCCACGGCGTGGAAAAAGAAGAAACATTCCGAGGAGAATTATTCCGAGTTTTAGCCCGTTAGGCTGGGTTTCTCTCAGATTCTAATAGAAACAACTCGGTTCCAAGTTGCCAAACAGGGCCTTAGGACATGTACAATAAGACCCCGTTTGGTACGGTTCCAGATTCTAGTAGAAACAGAAATGGTTCCAGATTCTTGGTAGAAACGTTTCAGATAGAATCAGAATCACTTTTTGCAAACCGTTTGGTACGGTTCCAGATTCTAGTAGAAACTAGTAGAAACGGGGTTGAGGGTGATTCAGCCACGACGTGGAAAAAGAAGAAACGTTCCGAGGAGAATCGTTCCGAGTTTTAGCCTGTTTGGCTGGGTTTATCCCAGATTCTAGTAGAAACAGCTCGGTTCCAAGTTGCCAAACGGGGCTGTAAGTCTATCAGCTTACTATAAACATGTATATATCAATTTTGCCCTATATGGAAGAGTAAGAAAAGAAGAGAGAGAAGATAATCGTATGAGAAACAAAATAGATTAGTTATTGTACAAGCTTAGAGTTAGTTATTGTACAGTATCTAGAGACAACATTTAGAGATAGTTATTATGCAAACTGAATTTATTACTTACTCTAAATGATATAGATGAGTGATGGAGTAAGTAGTGAGCTTTATTATTATACCTACTCTTATATGGACAATATCATTCTAACAGCAATGGTTTTGTGTTAGATTGACATGGGTGTGTACCCCTTTCTTTCTCTTTATTTTTAAGAAGTGTCTTTCTTTCTTTCTTTTTCTTTATTTCTAAGAAGAAGTGTACCCTTTTCTTGGTTACAACGAGGTAAGGTGGTTTGTGATGCGCAAGTCCCCATTTTAAGCTGGAATTTTATTGTCATGTTATTTTAATGAGTAAGTTTCAATTGAATAATTGTGCTAAGACATAAGGTCGTGTCCCGTTAGGAGTTAGGACCAGGGTTCACAAAACCGATTGGTTTTCGTCAATTTTTGCGAAAATCGACCATATAAATCGAAAAAATTTATGTGATGTAAATCGGTCCAATAAAAAAATCAAAAAAATTATGTGACGTAAACCGGTCGAAAATGGCTCGATTTTCGATGAAAATCTCTCAAAAAATCAACCGCCCAAAAGGTTCAACTCGTCAGTCAATTTTTGAATTTTTTTTTTGAATTTTTTTCAAACGTTCGGTTTTGAAACCCATCATTTTTTGATGGTTTCCGTGGTAAACCGGTATCGTCGAGACCTCGATTTTCAATTCGGGTTTGGTTAACCTGGTTAGGACTAACAATGAGACGAGGATGTAATATGGCAATGCATCGGAGATAAGACATGTGAAACCTAGCTCCTTGCGGTGATAGGAAATGGCGAGCCCATCCACGTCTTTGGAATGAAAATACATCTAGAACATATAATCTTGTAATTATTTAAGCAAGGAAAACAAGATAAACCCTCCAAAAAAACTCATAACTTTATAGATTTCTAATGAAGCATAATTCTTAACCAGCAACAAAGAAAAATCATGTGAATTATCCATCCTGGACATACTCCCAATGTTGATGCAGCTCATTAGCCAACAAATCCAGAACAACCAGGGGCGGATACAGGCCCCAGGCTGCCCGTGCTGCAGCCCGGGGCCTAGTACCAGAAGCCCATTAAATTTTTTAAAAAAATTATTGAAAAATGATTAAAAACAGATATTTAATTTAAGATTAGTTAGTCTAGCCCAGGGCTTAGGCTGGCTTCGCCCCTGAGAACAACGACACAGGTTAGTTGTACCCAGGGTTTCACTTTTCATTTAGAACTCAAATTTTGACGTCCCAGCGGTATCGAAATTCGTGAAAAACCACTCAAAATTCGCTCAAAACCGATCAGTTTGAAAGCCAAATGAATTTGAAATCTAGTCAACCCTCCAAGCGAAGTTCGCAGTTTTCGAACGAATTTCGAAAACCGCTTGAATAGGCTCAAAATTCGCTCGAAAAACCACAGGTAGTTGAAAAAATAGGGGAGATGTAAAAAAAATAGGGAAAAATTGTAAAAAAAATTATTGTAAAATTTGTAAAATGCTATTAAAGGCCAAAAAATGATATTTGAAAATTACTTCAACAAATATTGCTACTAAATATAATTGAACAAATATTGAAACATGCAGTGTGATGTGGATGTGTAGTCCAAAATTCTGTATATTCTATATTGATGTTGACAAGTTAAACCGGGGATTTTAATTTAGTTTAATAATTTCTTAGCAATTTACATATGGTTTTAAGAAAAACTCAGATATACTTTCTCAATACAGATCATGCTTTTACGGATAGTGCCATTCTTGACTCATGCTGATGGCTTTTACAAGAAAATATTGCTACTAAATATACTTCAACAAATATTGATACTAAATATAATTCAACAAATATTTCTACTAAATATAATTTGACAAATATTAGCACTAAATATAATTCAACAAATACTGGCACTAAATATACTTCAACAAATATTGCTACTAAATACACTTCAACAAATATTGTTATTATATATAATTCAACAAATATTGCTACAAATATAACTGAATGGCTCAAACACATTTTCAAACTTCATTTTTTTAAATAATATTCACATCATAGGTCATAAGACTATTAATAGTAATTATAGAGAAATAGGAAATATGTTAGAAATATTGTTACTAAAATATGTTGAATTAAATATTGATACTTGACATAATTGAACAAATATTACTACTAGAAATACTTCTAATTTCTTTTTCTTTTTGCTTTTTCTACTTATCTACATTTTGAATGGCTCAAAAACGTCTCTAACTTCATTTTTTCAAAAAAAAAGTACATAAGAGGTCATAATGCTATTAATACTAATTATAGGAAAATTTTGGATACATTTTGTTAAAAATTTCATTTTTTGAATTTGAGCGAAAAACTGAACGAAATTCCTTTTTGCTGGAAGCGGTAAGAGCGAAATTCGTGAAATTCGATGAATTTCATTCGAAATTGTGAACCATGGTTGTACCTTGCGGGACAAGGGCCAAGTATATGGCGCACTATCAAAGCACTGCATGCTAATATGGTATGACCTCATTGGTTTTGTTACAAGAATTGACTGGCAAAGCTTAATATATTTAGGGTGCGTTTGGTTGGATGAACGAGAGTGAATGAGATGGGATGGTACAGGATAGTTGAAATGGTATAGGGAGGGTGTTTGATTGTCTGAATAAGATGGTATAAGATTTTGTTTGTTTGCTTAGATGAGATGATCCTAAATGGTTCGAAATGTTGTTTGGTTTGAGGGATGATACAAGACAGTGGTGCCTTCTATATAGTACACGGACATGAGTGCATCAAAGGAACAAAGAACATGAAGGAATTTTCTTCTTGTCAGTAATCACGAAGCTCTTCAGCTAGTGGGGACCGAAAGAGAAGCAAAAGTTCACTCACCACTGCAAGCCAAATGCATCATGTGCTTCGTGGTTTAAGTACCAAGATAGAAATAGAATTTCACTTCACTGACCAAAAAAAAGCTAGTAGCTTGTTCCCCGTATGTGCAATTATATGAGGTAACTGCATGTGAGAAAGAGCTCATTTCTTAGTTCTTACAAACTTCTCTTTGTGAGTTGAGTATTAATTTGGCCACTTCGAAACAAAACTTTTAATCCTGGTAGAACTGGAATATAAAGAATTTTGGATATCAAAACCAACGAAAAACAAGCGCGCAACAAAGATCGATATTCAACACCAGGTAAGCAATTACATCAGAAGTGCATATTTACACCGCTCACAACATAGAATGTTCAGCAACAACAAACAAATCGCATACTGAAGTATTTAGCATCTAACACAATATACACAATATATCTCCTTTCTGTACTCCATAAGCAACACAAGTAGCAAAAATACATTATTTCTTCTATGCTACTCTATGGTCCTACTCAAATTTTGCAGGAAGTGCCCAGCCATTACTTCATCCGTTGCCATGCGGTCATGCAAGGCTTCTTTCAACAACTCCTGAAACTTCTCAAGGAAAATACACCATTCTTCTGTATTCATGTCTGACAACCTGATAAAAGCACATACAAAGCCATTTTGACCTGTAGCTTTGTTGGAAACACTGGTAGGATTCAATCCAACAGATGGGGCCGATTAGATGGTTACATATCAGACTCCTTTCGGTCTTCATCATCGTCATTGGCCTCATCGACGCTCTCCACAAGCTTCGACAGAGGGCTTCTGAAATCAGGCCCCTTCATGCCTGGCCTATTGAATCTTGGTGAACGAATCCATTGAGAACTGGAATTCCATGTCCTCCCCTTGTTCAATCGCTGGGGAGAATGCTTCCCATTCTGCTACCCTCCTCCTAGCTTCCATGCAGACAACCTCCAGCTCACTTGGCTCCTCCTCCCCCCCTCTGAACTCCCTAGTCATCATCTCGCCTATCTCTGCCAAGCAAAGCCCGAAAGCAGCAGGCTACTTAAGGAAGATAGTGCACAAGACCAGCCCCAAAGGAGCAGCGCCGGCACCTGGCTCTTGATTGCGCTCTCCAGGTTGGGGGGCATGGCAGCTTCCTCCACTACTTGGTGTGCACCGTACAGGGGGGCTGTAAGCTCAAGATCCATTGGTTTTGGTGATTGATTTTAGATTAATATTTAATTTTTGTTTAATGACAAATCTAATCTTTATGAGACTAACATGTTTATTAAGCTTATTATCAGTAATCTCATATTTGGATGGAAAATGAAAAATACAAGGTGTGTATGCATATTTATTCTATTATCCATTGCATACTTTGAATTCGAGTTAAAGTATGGATTCTCCATTATATTAACCACAAAATGTGCATTATGTTTCCCAATTCATATATTACATGGATGCACATATTTAGGGGGAGCTCAAGCTTTAACTTAAAGTTTCATAAGTATTAATCTACTCTTCACTCCATATATAAAGGATCAATACATTCAAACATACCAATTTAAATGAAAGTTTAAATTGAGTTTATTTGTCTTCTAATCATCAAAGAACATTTCACCATGTGTTGATGGTGTTCTTGTGATCGATTAAAGACAAATGGGGAATTCTTGAGTAGTATGAAGCATCAGTTGCATCATGTGATCAAGATACATTTAAATTCATTAAATTGATTTAGGTTGCGCTCAATCGATATAAGTGGCATCTATTATGGGTTAATGGAGTGCAAGAAATGATTGAGACAACCATGTGTTTTGGACTAACCATTTTATATGAGTTGTGATGAAATAGGGTTAGGTCCAAATGTTGAAAAGATGAGAAGGTTCATCAAGAAGTGATGAACAAGATGATGAGATAGTCGGGTGATGATCCTGAAAAAGAGAAGTAGAGCTGGGTAACGATCTTGAAGAAATAATGATTGAAGATCATGAATACTTCAAGAAAAAGAGCGAGGTGTTGTCCTAGGGGAAGAAAAAAATTGAAGATATTAAGACCTCAAAGGGGATCGCTCGCGTGCGATGTAAAGGTATAACTAGATAGGCTAAGGATGTTTCCTAGCTTTGTGTCTAGATTTAGCGTCGTACTATTAAGAGGGGTTGAGTCTTTAGTTTGAACCTCATCTTTTGGTGATAAACTCAATCCGGCCACTCGAGCTCAATGTGTTCTTCTTATTTGGTTTTTCACATATTGGCTCTGATTCGCATGTGTTGCATATGAGACGAGCTAACGCGTTGGGCTTTGGCATATTGCTTTGATTTGCATGTGTTGCAAATAGGATAAGCATATGCTTTGGCTTTTAGTATGATTGCTCTGATTTGCATGTGTTGCAAGTAGGAAGAGTTCATACGTTGGTTTTCGCATCAAGTTGATATTTTGCATGTGTTGCAATCATTGAACTTATGTTTTTGTTTTAAAACCAAAATCTTTATTAGTTTAAATGGTATTGCTTGGAGCTATATTTGCATGGGTTGCAAAAGGAGAGAGCTCAAGCAAGGTTGTGGTTTAGTGGTTGCATGGAGCTAGAAAATTGCATGTGTAGCAATTAGAGAGCTCATGCATTTGAGTTGTTTTGATTTAGTTGCTTGGAGCTAGGTTTTGCTTGTCTGGCAAAACGAGGATGCTCAAGCATTTGAGTTGATTTGGTGTTGCACGAGGCTATGGATTTGCATGTGTTGCAAAAGGGAGATAGCCCATGACTTGAGATTTTGTTTGTTATTTGCAAAATTCGTTGTGCGAATAAACGGGGGGTCTATGAGTCCGGATCCTAGAGCTTGTGATCTTGCACCGTGGTTTTTGCAAGACTGTTTTGGTCATGGATTGACCATCACATGGCTGAGAGGATTAATCTCCTAGACTCTGGGATTTATTTGCTTAATACGTTTTTGCAAATATATTCTTTGAGGCGTTTGCAAAATGTGTTTTCGCAAACTTATCGGAGTTTGGTTGAAATTTTTTTAGCATGATTTTGAAGTGTTGCAAATGTGTTTTGCAACTTAGTGAGATCTTGAGTTGATAACCATTTGGCTCAAAGAATAGTTGTTGAAGTTTCAGAGAAAATATTTTAGTTGAAAATCCTGTTTTTCTCTTGAGTCCGGCACTACCGCAGTTGCATTGTCGGTAGTACCACAAGGCCGGTAGTACCAACGTATGGGCGTCGGTACTACCGCTATTTGTGATGCGGTAGATTTATTGCAGAATGGGGTGTTTTTCTGGAGTTTTCGAGGCCGGAGCTACCGAAGTGTTTAGAGCGGTACTACCGTAGTGAGGTACTACCGAGTTTTGTGAAGCGGTAGTTATTCTGCAAATGTGTGTTTTTCTATGAGTTTAAATTCCGGCACTACCGTGGTTCAAAGGCCGGTACTACCACTGGTTCGGTAGTACCGCTATTTAGTTGTCGTTACATATTTTTAGAGAGTGTAATAATTGGAGTTCTTGTGTTCTTTGAAAATATATATGGGTGATTAAATCTTGAAAAAGGGTGGAAATTGTAGCCATCTTGATAAGCTTTTCATAGAGTCCAAGATCACCTAAATCTGACTTCAGATTAAAAAGTTATAACCGTTTTAGCACTGAAACAGTGCTACTACCGCAGTTTATACTGCGGTACTACCGCATTATCGATACTATCGCATTTTACATGACGGTAGTAACGGCTAGTTTTCTAGCCGTTAGCCTAAGGGGCGGTACTGCCGGGTTTTGGCCCACGGTTGTATCGCAAATGCCGAGTTTTTCAGGGTTTTAGTGTCCAACGGATAGTTTTGGCATGTGAGCTGTATAAGGACCCCAAGGGAAGCATTTGGTTGTTGTTGCTGCATTCTTGAGTGTGTTTGAACTTGTGTGAGTTCTTGAGAGGGTGTTGCACACCTCAATTTGGTTTTTAAGCTCAAAAGTGAGACTAATTGCATGTGTTGCAATTAGAGTATGATTGAGAGGATCCTAGTGCATGTGTTGCACTTAGGAGTCACCGGAAGCGCATTTGTTGCATTAGGTGGAGCTCAAGAGGAGTATTGAGAACCAAATGTACCGTTAGGGTGTGTTTGGTTGATGGAACGATGTTGATGAGATGGGATGGTCATGTACCATTTGGTTCTATTATTTTGGGTGAATGTAATGGTTCAACATTTACAGAGAATATTTTTCAAATTTGTATCACTTGGTCCTGGATGGGATGGTTCCATTCAAACAACCAAATTCATAGATGACTTTTTTTTTGAACCATCTCGTACATGTACCATTTGATACGGGCAAGCAAACACATCCTTAAATAACAAGCTAAGATATCACCAAATGTGAACCCCCTCTCTCAAAAAAATAAATAAATAATACACAGGTGCTTCTTACAGTGAACTGAATACAGACAGTCAGCAACATAAATGTAACTGCAGTTTCTGGTCTCTGCATTCTTTGGTCGTACTTTTTTTAACTTGCTGTTATACTGTCCGATTTCAAATTTGGCATTTATTATTATTTTTTCTGCAAGGAAAGAATGACAGTTACGTCAGAGACCAAGGATTCTGTAAGCCTGTTTGTTATCACTGCAAACAGAAGTGGTGCAGTTCTTCTGTCCGTTCTAGCTGTCTCTTCATCCTTGGGATCCACCAAAGTTTTCCAGTTCTTCGTAAAATAGTTCCGACCTTTGTGTGTTGTACAAACCTCCTGCGATTAACGGCAGGTTACCTAGAAGTCAGTGCAGCACTAACAAATTCGTTTCGATATACAGTCGATGGAGTATTCCATTGCGAATTTCTGTTACTCGTCCTCCATTTCATTTGGACGTAAGGGTTCCAAGAAACACAAAAATTCCATGAGGATCGAGAAGAGGCGTGCACTGCAGAGTTTTCAGTTGATCTCCGGACTGACCGAAAACTCGTCTCTCTTTTTTCTTTTTCTTTTTCACGGCTGTGGCTGTTCTGCAAAGGATTTCTAGTTTTGCATCCAAATGCTGGTTCCACCGCTTAAATTTACAAGACTGTTTACTGAACATAATAGCTAGCTAAAGAACGGCCCTAGGAAAATAACTGAATAAATGCATCTTCACAGCACTTGAAGCTACTAGCCTTTTTAAAAAGAACGCTGGAGGCTACAACTGGAGTATACTACCGTATTTGCTTATAGCCTATATCAACTTACACATGCCAAAGGATTCGACTTGCCCTGCAGAAGCAAGAGGGACATCACAAGACACATACTCCTTCCTCCCTTAGTCCCTTGCTTGCAACACTGAAGCTTCCCCGCCGTTGCTGCTGCCGAACGGCGGGGCATCGCGTTGCTGGCGCGGCAGCTCCCTCCTCCGGTGTCGATCATTCATGCTGAGAAAAGCCGGCCAATGCATCCGTGAGAATACTATGCCTCCAGTGCACCAAGTCGCCAGAATTAAACTGTACGCTACATTGCCATCAGAAGCTAGCCGTGTAGCTCTGTAGCTATCTATCATGGCAGGATTCACACATTGGTCTCGATTTATAGAGAGATGGAAGATGTGACTCGGGCCTCGGGGACGGGATAAACACGAGGAAGAATGGTGCATCTGCTGCCAGCCACAGCATCTTCCATGGATATACTCGTCAGAGATTCTTCACAGTTCACTCCACCTTGATCTTACTGCCTTTTTTTTCCCTTTCCCTCATGCTCATTTGTTCCAAGTGCTTTTGCTTCTTTGGGCACTCTTGGCTTTTAAAAGACGATGGCTAGCTATTGGTTAGTGCTAGCTTCTCCGTTGGTTCCTTCTGCCTTTCTTTTTTACTTCTTTTGTGTGGAGGGATTTATCTTTCGCTTGGTTGAGTGAGTCTGATTCTATAATCTCTTCCTGGAGATTCTCTAGCTACGGTTGGTATATGCTAGGATACAATTCTCCTCCTGTAGTTCAGGGGTCTTGACGAGTTGCAGGTTGCAAATATTGTACAGCGAAATGTGTGGAGATTTGTTCCTCAAAAAGAAGAGAGATGTTTGGACATTCAGTTTGGAGGAACACTTGAGCTAGCTTACACGTGTCATGCATGTGGATTTCCATTCCTGTGCGCCTTAAGGTTTTAGTATTAGTATAGTGTGGATCATGGAAAAGGAGGTGTGGAGACTAGCTATTTAAAAGAATTGGTTAATTCCTATTGCTTCCTGCTTTTAACTCATGAGATCATAACTCTAAGCATGATCAGAATGATCCAAAATACTTTGCAATTGAGTTTGTAAGATGCGCACCAACTGGCACAAATTTATGAAATTTGAAATATGTAGGTTCCTGTTATTGCGCTTCTCGAGTTTTAAGTCAGGGGTGCTTGACAAAGTCCTAATCGGTTTCCTGATCACTCAACTGAGCCCATCGGTCGAAATTTTCAGATATCAAGCAGCGAACCGACGGTTGTGTTGAAGTAAATGGCGCAGAACCAATAGGAATTAACTGTCATGCTTCGTTAGTGCATCTGAAGTTCTGAACCATCCTCTGTGTTTGGATAAAGCACCATATAAGATGGCACTCACTTAGAAACTCAAATCAATGTTCCACTACATTCTTAAAAGCAGCGGAAGTGCATGACAGAATATGCAGTTTACTAACAGATTAAATTGGCAGTAGATGTGTAACAAAGTGGCACCATTATATAGTAGCACTAGTACATACATACATACATACATACATACATACATACATTCATACATGTTTTAACGCACGTACAGGTTCAGGTCGCAAGCAGTTGAACACAGAAACAGTCTAACAGGTGCTACTACTACCATGAATCTGAGAAATAATTCTGCATCTGTGCACATTGATCAGACAATCTCGGAGGCCGGCGGCGGTAGGAGTGGCTGCTTCAGGGAAGATCCCAGCTTGCAAGAATCAGCAGCAGCAGCCGGCCGATCACAAATGGCAGCAGCAGCAGCTGCAGCTTCCTCAGCAGCAAACGCCCTCTCCTCACTTTTGCCCCACAGAACCAGGTACAGCCCAGCGATGATGAGCACTGCGCCTACTATCCTGCAACAGTAACAGCATAAATCATTATTGCTACTTTGTAATTTGTTCTAAGGATCGATGTATTTAGTACAGCAATACTCTCTCCAGTCACAAAGGAATATTGCTCTAGGATAGGTGCAGTCAAATCATATCAATTTTGATCAAAGCATAATATAAAAAAAAATATGTAGTTTGGGTATAAGAAAAGAGCTCTTTTACGGTGCATTAAATTGGATGTAGACCGTTCATTCTTTTCGATCCAATGGATCAGATTAACTAAAGTTTACTTATACTTCATCTGGTAGTAAAGTAGTAAAAACACTCTTAACAAATCAACGGTTAGATGTGATTTCTACCACACATTAAATACTGCCGCTATAATGCACCGTAAAATTTCTCTAAGAAAATGGGGCGATTAAATTTGCCACGAAAAATACTTTTATAACATTACATATTTATAGCATTCTTCAAAAGTATAATAATAAAATTTAATGATCAAAGTGATATCTCGTTGACTTTGAAAAATTAAAAAAAAAAACAACTTCCTTTTGTGACGGACGGGAGAGGCAATTAATCGAGGGAATTAATCAGTACTGTGTGCGTTGCAAGCAATGAGTACCCTCCGAGGTAGAATTGCTCGCCGAGCACGAGGGAGGCCATGACGGCGACGACGAGCGTCTGCACGGGCTGGTACACCGCCACGAACACCGGGCCGCCACGGTGGATGCACCATATCTGCACCGCGAATGCCACGCCCGACGCGATGAACCCCTGCATCCCATCACATTGGTGAATTAATTCCTTGTCAAATTAAAACTGATCCCATCATGTATGCATGCACTGACCGCGTAGAGGATGGTGAAGAGCTCTGAGCCGGAGCTGACGATCCAGGCGGAGGGGTCGCGCTCGACGAAGGCGGCGATGGCGAGGAACTGGAGGAGGCCAAAGAAGCAGGTGTAGGAGGTGACGGAGAGGCGCGCCGGGTACTTCTTGAGCACCGGCGCCTGCAGCACCAGCCAGCCCGACCACGACAGGCAGTGCCCGATCAGGTACACGCACCCCAGCGCCCAGCTCTTGCCGCTCATCTTATCGTCTCCCACGCTCGCCGCCGCCGAGAGCTGGAGGTTGGTGGTGGCCGGGCGGCCCGGGCCGAAGATGGCTGGGCCCTTGAAGAGCGTGATGACGGAGGCGCCAGCCACGCAGAGCAGCGTGCCGGCCACCTTGGCGAGGCCGTCCCGGCGGTCGAGGCGGACCCTCTCGATCCTGAGCGCGGCGGCCATGGCGAAGGTGATGGCGGGGACGGAGTTCTGAATGGCGGAGGCGAAGGTGGGCGACGTGTTGTCGAGCCCCAGCAGGTAGAACCCCTGGTTGGCGGTGATGCCGCAGAGCGCAAGCAGGAAGAGCTGGACAAGGAAACTCAGCGTCATGGCCGGCCGGTCCTTCCTGCATGTATGCATGCATGCGGGCGTTGCAGATTAATTAACAAAAAAAATCCATGCATGATCAGTGGAGTGCTAGTACTAATTAGTAGGAGATGATATAGTTGATTAATGTAGATTAGTAGCAGTGTCTGACTTCTCGATGAAGTACGCGAAGGGGGCGAGGAGGCAGAGGGCGATGAGGTTGCGGTAGACGGGGAAGACGAGCTTGCTGACGCCCATGTTGAGCGCCAGCCGCGACACCACGTGGAACCCCGCGTAGCCGAACTGCAGCGCCAGCATCGCCATGTGCAGACGCGCACGCTCCGGCGCACCGCCGCACATCCTCCTCCCCTCTGCCCCGGCGGCGCCATGCACGTCCTCCATGATCTCCGACTCCTCACTTTCTCCTAGCTTGCTCTTCTATCTGCCAGTACGGGACTGAAGCAGGTGTGCTGGCTGTGACTGATATAACATGGTGCAGGCAGGGTGTGATCATTTATACTAGAAACGCAAGCGCGGCGCACGCCGCGCGCGTGAATGGAAAATATATTTTTTTTCGGAGAAAAAACAGATCACGAAAACATTTTTCCCATGCTCCGGAGAGCAAGCGGACCACGAGTATTTTTCCGGGAAAACGCCGCACGTGAATGGGAAAAATTTTTGTTTTCGGAGAAAACAGACCACGGAAACATTTTTCCCATGCTCCGAGAGCAAAGCGGATCACGGAAATATTTCGCGTGAATGGAAAAAAAAATTTGGAGAAAAAAGATCACGAAAACATTTTCCCATGCTCCGGAGAGCAAACGGACCACGAAAGTATTTTTTCCGGGAAAAACGCTGCGCACGTGAACAGGAAAAAATTTTGTTTTTTTTTTCGGAGAAAAAGCGACTACGGAGAAAAACAGATCACGAAAACATTTTTCCCATGCTCGGAGAGCAAGCGGACCACGAAAGTATTTTTTCCGAAAAAGCGCGCACGTGAATGGGAAAAATTTTTTTTTCCGGAGAAAAAACAGACCACGGAAACATTTTTCCCATGCTCCGAGAGCAAACGGAGCACGAAAATATTTCGCGTGAATGGAAAAAAAAATTTCGTCGACAAAAAAGATCACGAAAACATTTTTCCCATGCTCCGGAGAGCAAACGGACCACGAAAGTATTTTTTCCGGGAAAAACGTTGCGCACGTGAACGAAAAAAAAATTTGTTTTTTTTTCGGAGAAAAAAGCGATTCTGAAACATTTTTCCCATGCTCCGAGAGCAAAGCGAAGCACGAAAATATTTTGGGAAAAGCGGCGTTCGCGTGAGCGGGAAATATTTTTGTTTTTTGGAGAAAAATAGACCACGCGAAACATTTTTCCTATGCTCGGAGTAAGAGCACGAAAACATTTTTTCGGGAAAGCGGAGAAAGGACACGAGCGAAAAGTCTAGGGACCAATTTGTTATAATTTTGGACTTGTTCGCTATTTGAATAAGTAGGAAAGGGCTAGCTCATAATTGTATTAATGGGAGGTTCTTTGTGTAAAAGCGAGCGGAGGACTTAACGCGAGCGGGAAAAATATTCTACACTCACATAAAATTACAAAGGACCTATCCGTAATTTCAAAGAACCGGGGGTGTTTTTTGCAAGAAAGGGAGAGAGAGTGGGGGAGATGACGTGGGGGGCTGAGGAGCCGGGGATCCTTCGGCTAATATGTTAGGTAGTATTGGTAGAGCAGGTAGAGGGACATCAGTACGATGCTTGGGTGCAGAGGAAAAGACACGCGGTGAGCTGCAGTGGCAGGTGGAGAGAATCGAAGCTTTGTTACACTTGGCCATTGCTTACTTTTTTTTTCTCTTTCCACTTTTGACTCTCTTCCAAGTAAAATTATAAATATGATCTTCTTACGATCTTCTTCTTCATCGTGAAAACACCGACAGACAACACGTATTACTTACTGTACTACCCTACCTTAGTAGCTGCCTACCGAGTTCGAGTACTGAGACAGGTGCCTACCGAGCTCGGTACCACGGTAGATACTTGCCGATATCGGGAACCACTGTAGCTCGTATGTCGCAGTGGGTGTGGTGCCGATGGCCTGCCGCAGTGGGTGCGATGCCGATGACCTACCGTGGTAGTTAGGTGACACATGTCGTCAACATGTGGTTTCGCGGTCGAGAAAAAGGCTATATTTGCAATTTTATTTAGAGAAGACCAAAATAACAAAAATGTATACATGGACCAAATAGGGCAACAAAGCTTCAAGAGAATGGAGATGACCAGGGCGTAGCCAACAGGGGGGCTCCGTTAGGCTTGAGCCTCCCTCCAGCCGCTGGAACAAAAGAATGTTCTTCCATCGATCCTATCAATATCTGACGACAAATGAGATAGCAGGATGCAACTGCCTCTTATGTAGATTGCACATTTGATCGTTATGGGAGTTTGTTCGTTTCATTCACGGTGCCGGTCCTCATTCTGGGGATGGAGTGATCTTGCAATCTCCTGTAAACGTATCGCTCATTAGTACAGAGCACCGTAGTGCGACAAGTGTTTGCCTCTTCTCAAAAAGCAGGCGATAAGAACACCAGTATCCGCTGTTCGACATCAACCATTATATACAACTAGTATAATGTATTTTAAATTTGATCTCTAATTTTTAGCATAGCGATAGCAAATGCACATGCGCTCGGATGTGGCTTGAGGAAGAAGCTTTGCTAGGTGGATGAGCTGCTTCTTATACCATGTGGCTTAGTAGGCCACATCTTATTAGAGACCTAATTTGGTAATTAGTGGCTTCGCTTGCTACTTGCATAACTAGACTGGATGAGCCTTCTCTTCTCTTTTCAAACTTTGGACTAAATCCTGTTTCAAACTCATTGAAAATATTAGTCCGAAACACATGGTTATCTCAAACATCTATTGCACTCCATTGACACATAATGAATACCTCTAAGATCGATTGAGCACAACCCTAATCAATTTAATGAATTAAAGTGTGTCTTGAGCATATGATGCAACTAATGCTTCATACTACTCAAAAACTATCAATTTGTCCTTAATTAATCAATAAACACCATCAACATATGATGAAATATTTTCTAATGATTAATAAGACAAACAAACTCAATTTAATTTTCATTTAAATTGATATGTTTCAATGTATTGATCCTTTATATGTAGAATGAAGAATAGATCAATGTAATGAAACATCTAGCTAGAGTGTGAACTCCCCTAAATATGTGCATCCATGTAATATATGGATTGGGAAACATAATTCACATTTTGTGGTTATAACAATGGGGGAATTCATACTTTTAACTTGAAACCTAAGTATGCATTAAGATGATGAATATAAATACAAGTGAGTACCTTGATTTTTTATTTTTCATTCAAATATGAGACTACTAACCAAATAAATTTTGGGTATCAAAGCAAATCTTTAAAATGCAATGAAGATACCACTTGTAAAATTAAATATCAAATAATTGATACCACTTGAAGGACTCAATGACACCACTTGCAAGAAATTCCAAAAACTTGTGGGTATTGATTGCTATGAATAGCACTTGTATTCAACATGAGGCCAATGTGCCAGTATATATACACGTACATGAGGGTATAGAAGGAAAGCCTATATAAGACAATATCTATACAAGGCTAACAATATGTATACAAGGTATTAGCAATCTCTTATATTAGGTAACTAGGATATTGTCTAACACCCCCCTCAAACTCATGGTGGATTGACAACACTGAGTTTGGAGAGATAAAAGTTATGATGAGCTCTAGTTTGTGTCTTCTCGAAGAAATCTGCCAACTAAATCTCTGAAGGCACATACTAAAGGGCCACAACCTGATCATATACCTGTGACCGCATATAAGAAGCATTAACACCAATATGCTTGTGAGCTCATGCTTCACTGGCTCTTGAGCAATGCTAATAGCACATGTACTGTCAGATAAAAGAGAAGTCGGTGTAGAAACAGAAACACCAAACATCCTCAAGTAACCATCGTAGCCAAGTAACCTCTGCTGTCAAAAGAGCCATAGCCCGCAACTCTGCCTTGGCACTCGAACGAGAAACTTCTGTCTGCTTCTTAGTCTTCCAAGCAATAAGAGAACTACCAAGAAAAACACAGTAAGCAGAAAGAGACCAACGATCAGAGTGATCACTAGCCTAGATAGCATTAGAGTATGGCTGGAGCTGTAAAGAGCTGGAGCATGGAAAGAAAAGACGGTGAGAGATAGTTTTATGAAGATATCGTAGAACACAAAGAATATGACTATAGTGGAGCTGAGTGGGAGCAGAAACAAGCTAACTCAAGATATGAACTGGATATGAAATGTCAGAACGAATGACACCAAGGTAAATAAGACTTCCAACAAAATGGCGATAACGAGTGGGATCCTCAAGAGGTTTACCATCAGTAGATCGAAGGTGAACATTGAGCTTCATGAGAGTCTCAGTTGTACGCTGATCAGTGAGAGAAGCACGATCAAGAAGATCCTGGATATACTTCTCTTGGGAGAGTAAGAAACCCTCAGATGTAGAAGAAACCTCAATCCCAAGAAAGTAGCGAAGAGGACCTAGATCGGAATGAGAAGCCGCTCACTGAGACGAGCATTTACAAAGGCAATATACTGATAATCATTTCCAGTAATGATCATATCATCAACATAAAGAAAGAGAAGAGTCCGACCACGAGACGAAGTGTGAACAAAGAGCACAGAATCATGAGCACTAGCAGAAAAACCAGCTGTAGTGATCACAGAAGAAAAACGCTCAAACCAAGCACGAGGAGCTTGCTTAAGCCCATAAAGAGAGCAATGAAGCCTACAAACCATGCCCTCAGGAATAGAATACCCTGGTGGTAGCTGCATATAGACCTCATTATGCAGCTCACCATTAAGAAAGGCATTTTTAACAACAAGTTGAGTGATGGACCACTCACGGATAGAGGCCACATCAAGTAGAGTGCGAACAGTGGTCATGTGAGCCACAGGTGCAAAAGTCTTATCATAATCACGACCATGCTCCTGCTGAAAACTACGCGCCACAAGACGAGCCTTGTAGCGCTCAAGAGAACCATCAGAACGAGTCTTAATCTTATAAACCCACTTGCATGTAATGGGACGGACACGTGGAGGAAGAGGTACAAGATCCCACGTGCCAGTGTGCTCAAGGGTAGCAAGCTCTTTTGCTATCACATGCTACCATTCCTGATGAATAACATCATCACGGTAAGAAGTCGGCTTGGCAAGAACTGCACCAACAAAGCCAATGTGCTTAGGAGGCGGAATAGATTGGCGATCACGAAGAACATAGCGAGGAGATACTGAAGAAGGGGGCTTAGCAGGAGAAGAAGATGACACATCAGAAGAATCCTCAACTCGCAGACGACGAGTATAGTATAGAGGATAAGAAGGAATAATATCTGAAGAAACCTCTGAAGAAGAGGCCGATGTGAAGAAGCCAGTGATGAAGGAGACACCAATTGTGAAAGAGAAAAAGTGACAACTGAAGTATCAGGAAAAGTCAGGAAAGAAAGTGACTCGACAAGAGATGCCGGAGTGGAAGAAGAACGAGGGTAGAAGGGATAAGACTCATCAAAAGTATCATCCTGAGATATCAGCATCCATCGCCTAACAGGATCATAACAATGATAACCCTTATGCTCGGCACTATATCCCAGAAAAACGCACTCAACAGACTGAGCAGTCAGCTTGGTGCATTCACGAGGTGCTAGAAGAACATATCACAGACCCATAGAGACGAAATCTAGAATAATCGGGAGGCATGCTACAAAGATGCTCCACTGGACTCCCACCCTGAAGAGCAGAAGAAGGCGGGATATTAATTAAGTAGGTGGCAGTGGAAATAGCCTCAGCCCAGAAGTGGGGTGGAACAGCGGAAACAAGCATAAGAGCACGTGCTGTCTCAAGAAGATGACGATGCTTGCACTTAGCCACACCATTTCGAGCATGAGTACCAGGACATGAAAATTAAGAAAGAGTGCCCTGTGTAGCAAGAAAAGCTCGAAGGGCTCCTGACAGATACTCCCCTGTCGAGTCGGCACGAAGAACACGAATAGGATAATCAAACTGTGTATGGATCATAGTGGCAAAATTCTTATAGATGGATAAAACCTCACTATAAAATATATCCAGGTGTGGCGAGAGAAATCATCTATAAAAAATACAATATTTATGAACCCTTTTTGAAATAAAACGAGCCGGACCTCAAACATCAGAATGAACAAGATCAAAGGGACGCTGGAATAAAGACTCACTAGAAGGATATGGGAGTTGTAGCTATTTGCCAAGCTTTAAACCCTCACAATGTAAAGAGACATCACTAGACACAGCACCTAAAAGGCCTCGATGAACTAAAGATGACAGATGTGAACCACAAAGATATCCTAGACGATGATGCCACTGAGCAAATGACCCGGTAGATGATGCAATAGAGGCAAAAGCGGTGGAGGAGACTGAGAGACTAGCAGAGGTATAGGAAGGAAGACGAAGCTAGTCAAGCTCCTAAAGATGCTGAGAGTCACGGCGGCGAGGGCCAGTCCCAACCAGAGACCTCGTGCGGCAATCCTAAATACAACAAGAGTCAGAAACAAAGATAACACGACATCTATGATCAGTAAGTTGACCAGCGGATATGAACTGCATGGTCAATTTGGGAACATGAGAACTATAGGAACTTGAAAAGAGGAAGATAAAAGAGTGCCTCATCCTGCAACAGAAAGAGAAGTATCATTTGTAGTTTGCACAATGATATGAGCAGTAAGAGGACTAATGGAATGGAGACTCGTGGGATCAGATGTTATACGAAAAGAAGCTCTAGAGTCAAGAATCCATGGTGTGATACCTGATGAGGAAGGTGGTTTCTCATTGGAAGACTGAGTAGCAGAACCTGTCGATGTAGAGGCAGCCATGCGACGCAGGATCGTAAGAATCTCCTGAGTGGAGTCAGAGTCAGCGGAAGTCCGTTAAGGGGAGATGCCTGAGCCTCTAGTGCCCTTAGAAGGATGGCCATTTCGACAAGCAAGATCCTTTTTCTTCTTGTAGCAGAACTGCTCCACATGTTCGTTCTATCACAGTAGGTGCAGTGAAGGCCTACACCCCTAGTAGCCAAAACTGGAGTAGGCGCCACTGACGGAGGAGTAGAACGAGGTGCTGCTAGGATTGAAGGAGATAATAGCAGACCCGCACTACGAAGGCGAGTCTCCTCAGTACGAATAACTGCAAGGGCCTCTAACAGGGTCACACGAGGATGACGAGCAAGCAGTTGGCACGAATCTGCTCAAATTCAGCCCGAAGACGTGTCAAGAAATCGTAGATGTGGCGAAGCTCCAAATGAGAGTGCTGACGCTGACAGCATTGGCAAGTGCGGCAAACCTCCGGACCCAGGGAATCAAGCTGATGCTACACCGAGGACAATTGCGCATAGAACTCATCCACAGTAGAATCACTCTATTGCAGCGACTGCTCCTGTCGCACAACAGCAAGGTATAAAAGAGTCGCTAACAGACTCATAGCGGTCGCAAAAATGCGCCCACATCAACTGTGCCAAAGATAAAGCGACAATATCACCAGTGAGATGCACCTCCATGCTTGCAACCAAAATAGCGGAGGCACGGACATCTTCATTAATCCATAGCTTGTATGCATTAAACTGAGTCTAAAAATTCTTTACAGCATCAACACAATCATCAGACGCCTTCTATTGAGCAGCATCATTGGGCACCTTGAGAAGAACATATGTGGTAGGAGGAGTAGGACGAGGCGGATAAGATAGCTCGCCGGTAATAAACTCCCAAAGACGCTGACCACACATGTGAAGGTGCATATGCAGAACCCAGTCTCGATAATTGAGACCATCGAAGATAACCGGGCAGCAAGGAACAGAGACTGTGCCCGAGGAAGAGCCTGAAGATGATGACATTTTTTTTGCTAGGAGAGCTGATCGAAC
Source organism: Rhipidocladum racemiflorum (assembly GCA_036346355.1). Taxonomy (NCBI): domain Eukaryota; kingdom Viridiplantae; phylum Streptophyta; class Magnoliopsida; order Poales; family Poaceae; genus Rhipidocladum; species Rhipidocladum racemiflorum. The sequence continues at coordinate 27,469,320 of CM070572.1, forward strand.
CGACCCTACCCGACTGAATCGGCCCGACCGAACCAAACCGACTGAATCGGCCTGACCGAACCGAACCGACCGGACTAGACTCAAATAGAGTTTTGGATCTGGTTCAAGTCTGATCGGGACTTCTTCAACTAACTGAGCGTGCGGTCTCAATCGAGCGAGCAATTGGAGGCGGTGGATGCAAGGCGGATGGGCGCTGGAAGTGGCACCGGTCGATGCTCGGTGGTTGTCGTCGGGGGGCGTTACATGATTGACGGAGGCCGACGAAGGTGGAGATGGTAGCCGCCCGGAACCATAGGGCGGTGGTGGTGTCGCGGGCGGATGAAGAGGCGACGGGGTTGGCTCAATGGGTAGCCGGTGGGAGGAGGCCGGGCTCCGGCGGGCGGAGATCGACGTCGAGGTAGGTTGGTCGTCGGCCGGCGTCACGGGGCCTTGTCATGGGAGAAGGCCAAGGTGGCGTCCTCGGCGGAGGAGGCCAGGGTCGTCGCAGGGCCGAGCGGAGCAACGGGGGCCGCGGCCCGATCCTTGGAGAAGGCTGGGCCGGCATCGGACGAACGTCGGCCGAATGGACGAACGGCAGCCACAAAGCCAACAGAGAAGAGCGGCAACAACGAGGCGACGAGAAGAGGCGCCAGAAAAAGGCGCAAATGCAATGCCGGTGAGGAACCTAACCCTAAAATGTTGGCTCTGATACCATGTTATAAATAGCACTTATATTTAACATAATACCAATAGGCCGGTATATATACACGCTCATGAGGGTATAGGAATGCCTATATAAGATAATATCTATATAAGATATTAACAATCTCTTATATTAGATAACTAGGATATTGGCTAACATTGATCACGACTGAAGTATCGCCAATTGATTGATCACCGTGGTCAAACAGGTGGACACCCATGCTGCCGGTCCAAACCTGCATGCGTCCCAACATCCTTCTGAGCGGTTGCTTTTAGTTGTACCGAGGTGTGCATACATCCCTTCTCCCTGTTCATCAATGGTGAGAAGCACAGTGAGACTGACAGGTATCAAGTATGGGTAGCCTGGTAGCCTCTCCCTTTCTGGTGTCAACTCCATCTTCCTCAAGGACAGACATCACAAGTACATGTCTTTTTAAGATTATGAAATGCATGAGCTTGCCAAGAGGCAAGAGCTACCTATCTAACCCTAATTGGCCTCTTGCGTATGTATCCTTGTTAACCTTTGGCATCTTACAGCGTGTTTTATTTTAAACCCTTTTGTAGTTTGATACCCTTCAAATACACAGTTATAGGATACGGTACGAATGTGAACGATATCAAAAACTAAGTAGATTAATTTTATAGAAAGAATCAAAATAACAAAACTGTAACAATCACAATAAAAGAGAAAGATTTGACAAAACCAACCACAAATTCCTTAAGTACGATATTAAAAGAGTGCACGAGATTATCACTCTCTCGCAACCCTTTTACCTTGGATCCTTGCCTTATATAAAAATCTATTGTTAAAAGATAACTTCACCTATAATCCGTTCGTGCGTCTTTTATTTTGGATGAGTTTATACGTGGATTGAATTAAAATGCATTTATGTTAATGCTCAAATGACTGCAGCAAATTGAACTAATCCTAGCATCTAGCAACAAACCAGAGCCCCAGCATACGCAAATACAAGACTGTCAGGACAACTATGCAGACTCAACTTTAGTACTCTTGACCGTCTTAAAAAACAAAAGTACTCTTGACCTTGATCTTATGTGCATGCATTCTTATGTGCCCCAGGGGGTCCACCCTGCAGGTCTCCATGGAGACAGGCCAGCACTCCACTGCATAAATAGCTTGCTTTTAAAACATCTCCCTTTAACCAGTGAGGTATCTTAATCTTGATGTGTACATACAGCATGTCGATCTTGTGTTGTGCCTTTGCCTTCACACTGTTGTTTCTTGTGCCCTACCGACCACTGCATGAACCTGACAGCCATCGTCTCATCTGTAATGCTACTTTGCTCTTCTTTGTGATGTCTAAGATTGTTTGTAACGGACCGCCTTTTTAGGGGCAGTGCGAAAACTCACAACAGTTACCCAGGAAGACTAATTGTTGGAAAACAAGAGTACAATTACCTGGCAAAAGCCAATTCAACTCTTTTTATTCAATATAGGGCCTAACGGCCAGGGTTTTTACAAAAGAGGGCGCAGCAGGGCCCGAATAACTTACAAGCAAAACATCGCACAGGCAGGCCTGAGCAAAAGACTAAGACCTCAAAACCAACAAAATCGCCATCTACGAAATCCTGAAACGCTCCAGCTTCTTCAAACTCTGAAAGGGGTCGGGGGTTGCAAGGGTGAGTACAGGAGTACTCAACAAGTCGTACGGAGAACTCTGAATACTATATGCAGGGGTATTTAAAAGGGATGGCAATAGGGTTAAGTATCTGGATGCAGTTTTATTTTCCAACTCATTTTACATTTGAAGCACAAACCATAAATAATAGCTAGGGGGTTTCACAAGTTCAACAACACTTAGTCACATTCACCAAATTTATCAAAACAGTAGCTTGAGCTTAGTTACGGGTATCACCCCAAATTCAAACTTAACTCCATTTACTGGAAGTACGGCGTATTCGAATACCATCATGATTGACTCTGCAGAGGAGCTCAGCTTTACCCACAAGATATCAACGACCGTTACTCACAGGCAACTAGAATACATGTGGTCGGTCGAGATGATCACAGCATTTCGTTAATCATTCCTGTTGTTTTAGTTGTTAACCGATAGTTGTATAGCTACCTTGGGCTCACAGTCCCCCATTAGCATCTACCGTTGTGAGAACCAAGAATGTCTATACGGACCATTCCCGTTCCATCCCTCCGGTACATTTCCCTGCCGGGAAGGTTCGATCCCTATTCTCTCCAGAGAATAGTAGCCACCAAAAGAATCCGATTTTAGGTTCAGGAATGATTAATTTACCGAGCCATGTCGGATACTAGCCTATGAACCCGATCCAGGCACTGTGGTTGAGCGGGTACTTAAGTTGTTTACTTTGCTCAAGGGGTTGTTAACCTTATACTGCCAAAGATCAAGCCTTCATCCACGAACCCGATCCGGTATCCCATACTACCGGCCACCAGACAAACCAAGGCATTAATCATCAGCCGGGGATCGGAGTTTCATCCACTCCGGGATTTATCCGATTCTGTCCCCCAAACTGTAGCACTTTCACAAACATCCGAATCAGAGATTCGGCAGCATTTTATTTCCATTTTCAAAAGCATTTGAGCTAACTACAAGATTAATAATAACTAACTTAACAGGGTAATAGTAATCATCTAGGGTTACAAGGGATTTTAGTAGGGTTCAACAATTTCAAGGAAGTTTCCTGAGCAATTCGGCATTACCTAGGTATCATGTCATTCTAAAATACTGTTTTCAATAGTTCAACATATAGTAAAATAATGCGATACAAAGTAATTACTAAGTATAACATGGTATGATAGGTTCAACAATATCAAAGGGTACGGCTTGCCTTGCTCGGCGATTGGATCGGTTGAACTGTAGTCGAAGTAGTCGTTCGGGGCTTCCGTCGGGTCCAACGTCTGCTCCGGGAACTTCTCCGGGATCTGCGTCTGCTCCTGGAACTGCTCTGGCTCCAGGGACTGCTTCTGGAATTGTCCAACGTCCGGATCTAGCGCGAAAAGAACGAACGACAAATAAAAAAACGAAAAACGGAAAAGAGACGGAAACGAAAAACGAAACCGAAAACCGGAACCGGGCCGAGAGGGAGAACGAAGGGCGAAACGGGTAATTCGGAATTTTGGGAACTCCGGATTGAGGACCGGAGGGCATTTTTGGAATCAGTGGATCGAAACGGTTCGGATAGTGTCTTTGGTGGATTTCTGGGGCTCACGGAATTTTTCGGGAATTTTCTGGAGATTTTTCTGGAATTAAAAACGATTTCGGAATTTAATAATTAAATATTAAAATCGAAAAACGATTTTACTGCTTCAGCTGGCTGGTCGGCTTTCATCGGCGAATGGGTCGGCCCGCTTGGCGACGGCTCGACGGACGCTGGCGAGACCGCGACGGGCCGCCAACGCGCGTGTGGGCGGAGCGGAGCTGGCCGCGCCGTTAGGGTTAGGGTTTGCGGAGCAGGCGAAGCGGCTGTCGGCGGCGGGCCGAGGCGCGGCTGGCCGCGGCCGAGACGGTTGGCGGGAGGAGCTCACCCGAGGCGGAAGGGAGCGGGGCAAGGAGCAAGTGGGGCGCCACGCTTTATATAGCCGGAGGAGAGAGAAGGGCGGCGGCGGCGAGCCCGCTGAGGCGCGACGCAGCGCGCGCTGGCGTGGCAAGCCGGTCGAGACCAAGCGGTAGGGCGCGACACGGAGGCGGTACGAGGCGACGGAGTGGCGCTGATGTCGCGGACGCTGTACAAGGCGCGCTGCCGCGAGGAAGCAGCGACGCGGGAGCAGCGCCGGCGCCGGAGGGGACGGTGGCTGCCGGTGAAGCGGGCCGGAACGGGGCAGGCCGGAAGGCCGAGGGAAATGGGCCTGACGGCCCAAACACAAGGAATTCGGCCCAGAAAAACGAAAATCAAATCCGAATTCAAATTTCAAAAATACAAATAAACAAAGCAAATTCAACAAAATCCAACTAAATTCATTTTTGAATTTTTGGGTTGTTTCATTGTTAACCTGCCAAGCATGCAGGAGCTAGCCAATCTTATGCAAGCAAATTATTTGTGATTTCTAGCTGTAATTGAATTCATGTCTGGTTCCTTGTTTAAAATACAGCTTAATTCATGCACAAGTGTACAACAATTGATCCAACTTCATTTTTTTCTTCTCTCTCTTGGGATGAAATTGTGAACTTTTCTCCCTCTTGCATCCCAAACTACCTAGCTGGAGATGCAGGGGAAGCAATCCTTTTTGGTGGTCATGTATGATTCCCTTGTTACATGCCACATTTGTTTAACCTAGTGATCTCCACTCACGACTCCTCACCACACTACAGTACGCTCTTAGAGCGACCTTTATACAGAGATGTCATGCAGTGCCACCTCAAAAGCTTCAGCAAAAAACTAGCTTTCTTCATGTGAGCCATTAGATTAATCTTGCATTGCTTGTTGTTGGCTGGCGAATGAGATCTGTAGCTCCCTACAGATTTGTAGCATACCCTTTTAAATATTTCTGAATGTGCGACTAGGAGAGGGACACCGTGTTGGCGAACGGCATGGCAAATCCAAGGACCACTCTCTTTCTGATGAAAATTATGAGTATGAGCATTGATCGGCAATTTGTTTGGAAAGAGGGACGAGCTTTGCATGTGAGTTGGGAGTCAGTAGGCGTGCGTGTTAGACAGCAAATTGCCAAGGGAATCAGCCAGGAAATTGCCAATAAGATTTCAGACAGTATTCGTTTTGCCAGATCAAAGTGTGGAGACACGGCATGGTTAACAGAGCAGATACGGCTTTGATGCATTACCCTTCGTGTATTTTGTTAGACAACCTCGCTATCGAATAGTCCGGGGTTGCCTAATAGATCTCAAGTGGAGAACAGAGAGAGAGGGCGAGAGACACAATATGAGGAGGAACGGGACTGCTTTATTATTCTCAGATGTCTTCCTGCATAAATGGGGTGACCTCGCCTCCTATATATAGCGGTTCTCATAGAGATAAGGAAGAGTCCATATCGGATACGGATCCGGTTTCCTAACACTCCTCTTGACTCTTCATCGCGAGATGCATATGCCTCATTAAAACTCCATAAAAACCCAAAGGGGAAAAATAATTGGAGAAAGAGTACATAGCACACGCTGTCGTGTTGCACTGATTGCTCATCAAAAACCTTATGTAAGAAAACTTCAATGAAAAACTTACTTAAGGAAAAGAGTACAATCCACCCAAACTTCAATGTTAATCTTCAAGATTTACGTTACTCAAACTTCATGTTTGAGATTTATGTAGGAGTATGTGAAAAATCTCCCCAAATCTGCACTTTCTAAGCCTCATCATCCCGATTCCTCTAATACATCTTTCAAAGGAAGATGCCGGAGTGACTTAGTGAATAAATCACGAGATTTTCACACACTTAGTATGCAAGATTTTATCTCGCTCATCTTATGCATTTCATGAGCATAAAAGAACTTGGGGTTGATATGCTTTGTAAGGTTACTCTTCACATATCCCATTTGTACTTGTGCAACATGTCATTATCTTCATAGATAATAGTGGGGTTTGTTCCATGTTCGTACTTTCACATGACTTCTCGGATGTGGTGAACCATTCTTCAAGCCATGCACATTCCCGAGAGGCTTCATACAATGCAATGATTTCTCGAGTGGTTAGTCGACGCCGAGACAAGAGTCCGCTTAGACGACTTCCAAGAAATTGCCGCTCCACCGCAAAGGAAAACATACCCAGCCAGACTTGCCAAGATGCGGGTCCGAGCAGGTACTCAAAGATCGGCGTAGCCAACTAAATTCAATTCATTGTTTCTTCCAGAAACAAGCCGAGGTCTTTGCTTCCTTGAAGGTAACTAAGATGTCCTTCACCCCTTTCCAATGCCTTTTGGTGGGTTCTCAGATCTGCATCACGCTAGCAAATTCACTTCAACGCAATGTCCTACTTAGTGCTATTCAAGAAGGTACATGAGCGCCTCCAATTGCACTCAAGTATGGGAATTCCGCTCCCAGGACTTCCTCCTCTTCTTTAGGCCTGTACGGGTCTAGGTCTGCTTGGGAGTGACCTTCCACCATTGGGGTCTTTAGGGGTATGCCTTTCAAAGCCAAATCTCTCCAACACTTTCAAGGTAGGATGCTTGGTGTACCAAGATTCCGCCTTGGACATGTTCAAGCTGCAAGCCTAAATGTAACTTGGTTTTACCTAAGTCTTTCATTTCAAACTCAGATTTCAAGTATGTGCATGCTTCTTCAATTTCCTCATCCGCCCCAATGATGTTCAAGTCATCTACATAGATCGGAGATTATACAAAATCCATTCGTGGATCGCTAGATAAATACACATGGACAATCTTCGCTCGTAGCCTTTCTTGCGTAGAAAGTCACTCAAACGATTGTACCACATTCTTCCCGATCAAGTTTTTAGCCCATACGCTGATTTCTCCAATTTCACATCAGATAGGTTTCTCGTTTGCTCGCCTTGGTTCGGATAGGATACCTTCCCAGATTTCATATAAATCTCCGAATCCAAGTTTCCATACAAATATGTCAGTGACAACATCCATTAGCTTCATTTTCAACTTCAAGTTGATCGCCATTGAGATCAAGTATCTAAAGGTAATTCCACTAATGACCGGAGAATAGGTTTCTTCATAATCAACCCAGGACGCTGAGTGAAACCTTTGAGCGACAAGCCTTGCCTTTGTACCTTACAACTTCATTGTTTTCGCTTTCTCTTGCGTAACAAAACCCATTTGTGACCTACGGGGTTTATATGGGGAGGCGCGGCGCACATAAAGCCCAAACACCTCTCTTTTGTTCAGAGAGACTAACTTCGCTGATTGCCTTCTTCCAATCTTCCCAATCGAGCCTTTCTTGCACTCCGCGAGAGATGCGGCTCGATCATGATTAATGATCGTGGGCAACCTTCTTTGCAAAGTATGCATCGACATTGGTCGCTGCTCTATTCATTGATTCTCCTGCGTTATTACAAAGTTTATGGCCATTTCATCATGGGTGCTTGCACTTCTACTTGCTCTTCATTGCTATTTCCCATTCCAGAGCAAGTTCCTTTAGTTTTTCTCCGCCAATGTGTGCGCACACATTATTTCCTATGGCTTTTCCAATGGAAGGTTCAGATCTGAATTGCCTTTTCCACAAAGCTTCTTTCCAAAGGCTGTGTCTCAACTGCTCCCTTCTTGCTTTGGGGTACTTTTGTGATTACCGTGTAAGTCCTTCCGCCCGCTTTCCCAGACGCCTCCTGGTACTTTGGGGTTTGAGAAGCCGATCTCCTGTTCTTTTCTTGAGGCCTCGAACGTGATGAGGGATACCTTCGCTTTCTTTTGGTATTTCCACCCTCTCTCGTGCATTTCTTGCTGGTACATGCGATTTAACCACGCTCTTCGTATCACAAAATGATCAGTGCTCATTTGTTAAATTCTCGCAAATCAATTATCTTCGACTTCTTGATTTGCTTCATTAGTGCGAGGATCATGCGTGGGGATCCTGGAATGCCATACTATTTCCCAGATTTTTCATCCAATGGTTGATTCTTCCCCTAATGACGGGAAATGGTCCTCACAAAGATGCACCGCCGAATTCCAAGCCGTGTAAGTCTCCCCAAATATGGGTTCCAAATACCCGATTATGGATGCACTCTCATAACTAACGTATATCCCTGCACTTCAGAGGGCCCATTGCAGTCCGGCCGTGTGGGGGTATAGGTACATATACCATACAACCAAATTTTCTAAGATGGGAAATCTTCTGGATGACCCCTTGCACTAATTGCATTGGTGAATGGATGTTGTAGGCCGATGGTCTATAATTGATGAGTGTCAAGGCAGATCACGTGTCCCCAACAAGTGTTGGGCAAGTTACAACTCGCAAGAGCGGTCCGGCAATGAACTTAATCCTCTTTATTAGTGCTTCACTAGCCCATTTATGCGATGGACGTATGTGCACAGAGTGCTCATGGCCGCTATTCCCGCTGTACAATAATCATCAAATGCCTTGAAGTAAATTCACTACATTGTCCAATCGAATGGACTTCACGCGATGGTCGAAAAGCATTTTAATTCATGATCTCATGAGATCAACTTTGCGAATGCATGATTCCTTGTTGACAAGAAACATGTATGCTAATTATTTCGAGGGAAGCATCAATGAGCACCATAAAGTATCGAAACGCCCCGATAAGGGCTGAATCGACCGCAAATATCCCCTTGAATGCGTTCAGAATGCAGGATTTCATGTTGCACTTTCATAACGTAGGGTCTAGTTATTAATTTCCCTATGGCACATGCATGGCACATAAAATCTTCGTGATTCGAAATTCTTAACATTAATGCCATGACCTTGTGAGTTGTTAACTATATTTCATCAATCTAAGACCAGGATGACATAATCTACAATGCCATAAAGCAAATAATTCAGAGCTTCTAAAGACAAACTAAAGAAGTATATATCGCTGTGCATTGATTTTCGTAGTACAAACCTGCATTCATATGAGGGACATTTTTCTAGTACCATCTTTCCGTATTCCGTGCTTCACAATGCACAAGTGTTCTTTGCCATTTTCTTCATTGGTTTCTACGTGAAACCCATTGGCGCGGATATCTTTGAAACTTAAGAGAGTGCGGGTTGATTCAGTGGTACAAGAGGGCTTCTTCAATTACCAAAGTTGTACCCATTGGCAATATAATTGTGGCTCTTCCCGAGCCTATTATATGTGATCGCTTCCCGATAGTCGTAATCCTTCCAAATAGTTTCTTCGTGATCGTCTGGAAGTATTTCGACTCTCTTAAGATGGTATTTGTTGTGCCACTATCAACAATGCATATTTCTCCATTGGGCGCTACGATTTCTAGATGAAAAGAAAAATAATTCTAATCATAAAGTGGCTAAGTAATTCAAAAAATTGCTTGTAAAGAAAGAATACCTGAATAAAGAATAAATTGTAATTCTATTCATGAGAAAAGTATGCTCTTCGAGAGCTTACTATTCATTATGCAACTGATGTCTATGTGAGATACCTCGATAATTCAGTCGGGCCTTCAAAACTCACGTTAGATAATGCCACACCTTTGCACATTCATAAGGTTCTTTTCATTAGATTATTACGTGTAATCTAATAGGAAATGGTCGCTAGATTCAATAAAATACATAATTGAATTCTCATGAGTTTCCAAGAAACTAAAAGAAAGCAATAATATCAAGATTCATATATTCAAAGATGAATGCAAAATTCATAAGTACAAGATTCATAAGTACGGAATTCATAAATGCAAAATTCATAAGTGCGATATTCATAAATGCAGATTCATAAATACAGATTCATAATCGCAAAATTCATATATACACAGATTCATAAATATTCGTAATAAAACAATAATTGCACAATTCATAAATTCATAAATGCGAAATAAATTCTCAAATTTCCGAATTTTTCTTAGTATTTGGCAATTTTCTGTTAATTATACAAAGAATTTTCCAAAGATCACTTGACAACAGAAATAAATTGCAACATGAATTAAACATGGCATAAGTCTAATTACAACTTATATAATTCTTGTTGGTCGAACGAAATGGTAATGAATATCTCTGTCAATTTTGACTCTCTTGGCCAGGTCAACTCCGCCCCTAGGGCTCATACATGAGGAGGGAGCACTTCCCGCTTCCGGTGCCAAAGCACTAAAGAACCAAGCCTCATGTGTGTTTTCCTAGACACCAATTGTCTCATATCTGCTTATTCATTACCAAAATCAAATCCCAACCACTCATGTTCTCATAAATCGTTGTATGAGAAATTCTGAATCTTCCTAACACTTTTCATAATTTCTAACTTCAAGCAATTTTCTTAATTACTTTACAACAGAAATTGAATTTCAAAGAAATATCAACATGACATAATTTATAAATTCATAAATTCGAAAATAAATTCTCGTGAATTTCCGATACTCTAAACGGGCAATTATTGCAAAAATTCATGCAAAATTATAAATGCGTAAAATAAGGCTAAGTACAAATTTAAACAGAGCCAAATAATTTTCTGGATTTTTCTAGGTATTTTCATATTTTTCTGGTAATTTTCAGGATTTTCTGGAATTTTCTATCAATTTTTTCTGAGTTTCTAATCATTTCAAGAAAAGAAAAACAGAAAAGGAATAAACTGAGGGCAAGGGATTTCTCGCTTCGGCCACTTGACTCAATCCAATTCTTCAAATTTATCCATGTCCGTTTCGGCTTCATCACTTCCATGGACAAAAGTACCTCTGTTGAAGTCGACTTCATGTCCAAAGAAACCGAGTAGAGCTCATGGGGCTTCAAGCGGTGATCCGTATTCGGATCGCGCACACTCTGCCGAGACCTGAGCGCCGATGGACGGCGCGCGCTGGAGGACTCAATACCGATGACGCACGCGAGCGCTGCCGAGGGTGTGCGCGACGCTGCAGCCTGCTCAAGGCGAACGACGTATACGAAGCAAGCTGGCGGTGGTCAGATGCGCTGGAGGGAGATGGTTCCGGCGGCGGGATCGAGCGCCGTGGCGCAGTCTGAAGCCTGCCATGCGCGCGCGATTTCAAGCTTGGGCTATTGGCTTTTTGCAGCTTGCATGACTTTAGTCCGGCCGCGCCAACGATCGGCAAACCGATGCAATGGTTTGAGGTGACGATCAAGGGGCCGCGACGAGAGGCCAAGCTTCGGTGGCGGCCGGCAAGCGGGGCGGCCGCCAGGCAGCTGAAGCGGCCAGCTAGCTGCCCATTGCCAGGCAATAAGGCGCACTTCAGAGGCGCCAGCGAGCATGCGCTGCGTGGCTGAGGTATCACAGGCCGGTGGGCGGTGATGCAGTCTGCGAGGCCGATCGCCTGAGGCGACGGCGACGTCGGCAAATTAAGGTGCACCGCCTGGCATTTCGTGGTCGGATGAATTTCTCGAGACACATTTAGCATGCATATTGCGTTGAATCGCTGGATGGCTTGCTACTGCGCATATATGCAAGCAACAAACTAGAAGTTTTCTCTGGTTTGCAACCGAAACGATTCATATGCACGCTTGCTAGATTCATATGCATGCAAAGCTTTTCTTCACGCTTACATGCATGCAAGGTGCGACGCAAGAATGCATTTCACGCGACGCTCCTGGCTGAGATCGCTATGATCCGAACAAGGTTTGACTTCATGCCATGGTTCCTTGCTTCGCAAGGTATCGTGAGATAGTCATGTAAAAAATGCCTCGTAGCTTCGCGGTTGTTAAAAGATTGCAAACGTAGCTTCGCGCTACAATTGCAAAATATCGACACGCATCGCGGGTCAGGCCACAATCAGATTAGATGCATACTCGCAGCCTTCGTACACGCATTAGATGCATGTTAGAAAAAACAAGCGATTAGAGTCAATCACTTGATTCTTACCGATTCTCAATCTATTCTTCTAGAGGCTATCGCGTAGGATAGAGTCGCGAGGATTTTCTTTCGCAATCCGGAAAGTGGATGCCGGCTTGATGGGCGAAGTTGATTGCAGATCGGATCGGGCGATCAATCGCCGGTAGTAGACGTCGTCGCCGCCGATGATCCTTCGCTTCTTGTCTTTCTCACCTTTCAATCTTTCTCCCAGAGCTTGGTCGATAACGTGTTAGACAACCTCGCTATCGAATAGTCCGGGGTTGCCTAATAGATCTCAAGTGGAGAACAGAGAGAGAGGGCGAGAGACACAATATGAGGAGGAACGGATCTGCTTTATTATTCTCAGATGCTTCTTCAGACAATGGGTGACCCGCCTCCTATATATAAATGGCTCGCTTAGAGATAAGGAAGAGTCCATATCGGATACGGATCCGGTTTCCTAACATATTTGATTTTTCATCAACAGCTTATACAAGTGGAAGTGGAATTGTAGTTGCATTGCAGGGACAGCGTTATTAGGACTTACGCGTAATGAGCTGACACAGTGGAAAAAAGAGGGTAAAGAAAATAGGAAGCTTCAGACTCTCCGTGAAACGGCAGCTCAGAGTCTCAGACTACCTAGTAAGCTATTCCAGTCGTGTTAATCACATCACAGCATAAAAAATAGTAGGTTCTTCAGGAAGTGATTCCTTGAGTTTTCCCTGAGTAAATCTCCTCAGCATTTCCAGGGAAGCTTTCGGCTGGTCCATCGGAACCATGTGACCAGCATTATGAACCTGCATTGGCACAGAGAAACAATTTCCTAGTTAATTATTTAGCCAGGCCATATAAGTACACTTGTTTTTATTCATTCTTGATCCATAGCCCATAGGTGTGCAAGGATTGTAATCTAATTCCATCTAAACATTAGACAAAACCAGGTTGAGTGGCCGTTTCATGTCAGTACATATCTATGACCAGACTTTCCTAGGCTATCTAGGCACACTTTTATCAAGTACACCTACATTCATAGTAGAACTACTCTTAATTTTGTAGCAATGTTCTGAAAAAATGGAACAGTAGGTATATTCGAAATATAAAGTGAAAGTGAAAGTGAAAGTGTTTTATCACAACCTTGAGGAAGCTGAGTGGCCCGTGGCTCTTCAAAACTCCAGCTTCAGTACCGTCTACTACAAACGATGACTCATAAGATGATACAAAGTCTTTCTGACCAGACCATTCCATGGAATGAACCCACCTCGAGTTTCCTGCTCAAACACACAAAATTTCATACTTGATTTCTTAACTGCAAACCATTAAGAATCTGATGATGCACACGCAAGACAATGAAGCACGTACATATAGCAATAAGCATTACTTTTTAAGATGACACATGCTAGGATAATTATAACATATATATCTCCTCGATAATTGAAAGTTGCAACTTGCAGTCAAAGTACAATGCCTTAACATTCCATTCCTTTTCCAAAGGCAAGATGTAGATTCAATGTTGGCATGCCTTTCTGATCTGGGAGTAAAACAAAATGCTATTGTTTCCCCCTAGTACGTCAGATAGGACTACTCAGCATCAAAAAAATTGGCACATGGACTAATTTGATATAATCGCTTTCCATTACTTTGAAATCTACACTTTTGAGCATTCTAGATGGCAAAAATTTATCTGCAATAGTAATAATTTCTCGTAGTAGTATGGTCACTGTGTCTTTTCCTTTTGGGTCTTTCGTTTGGTTTATGAATATGGAAACATATGGATCTCACAAACATGCAGCTAGAAAAATAGTTGAATACACGCACCTTCAATATGATTTATTGTCATCAATATTCTCGAGAAATTTTTTTTAACTGACTGTATCAACTGTCAAGAAATGCAGATATTATTAGCGGCTCAATACATCAAAGTGTGCTAATTATGGCTTGGAGAGTGTTGACAAGGGCAGGCTGGCAAATTCAATGATGTAACCAATACGTTATTAGCGCTAGCCAAATGTTGATAGATTTGAAGTGGTATTTACCAGACTCAGTGACAGTCAACACTATAGTTATGAGCCTGAATTTACTGCTAGTAATATATGAGTCATGCATTCCACAGTAACTAAATTGGAGCATCCACCAAAATTATAAAGTTGATGGATGAAAGGTCAAACTTTGTGCAGAGCTATGATGAGCAAAAGTGCAAAACTGAGAAAAAAAATAGAGACCATCATATCCTTACCAAGCCAGTTGCATATAAGGTCATACTCCCCAGCATATATAAGCACGTTAATCCCATCCTCAAGTAGAGCTGGGATGCCAACTTCCAAATTCCTCATCCAGTCTGTCAGCATTGCTTGATGAACTGTAGTGCTGCATGTGACGAATTCGATGTTGCCAACTCCAAGTGCTTCTCTAACTGCTTTATCAGCAAAGAACTTCTCCAAGTTTGAGAAGTCATAGCAAAATTTCCCTTCACATTCCTTCCTAACGTCAAATTGCTGTAAAGAAGCAACTAATATTTAAGACTTTTCAGTCTTAATCAACAGAAGCAGTTAGTTAATTTAACAGTCATTGCTTACTTACATTCTTTGTACCAATAAGCTTCATAATAGAGTTGAAAATAGAACTGCAGACAATATATGCTCCCATGCAAGATGCTTCCCCATTGGTACCTGAAACATCAGTAGGGGGGTTAGTAACAATTCCTTTTATCTAAAGAAAACCTCAGGATGAGATTTGAATCACCCTAAACAGGGTTCATTCAACCTCTGCTACCAGCACTGATCATTCAGGAAGTTCACCATATTTAGAAATATATGTTTGTCTCAGGGCAATAGCAAAACAATGCTCATATCTTGTGCTGATCACAAGGAAATAGAGTATTTTGCTCCAAGGCTAATAATATTACTGACCACAAAGCTTTATTGCAAATTCACATGGTGGGATGATCTTGTTGATCCTTTCATAGTCAGATTTCTCAATAAGGTTCATGTCCAATGCATAGTCCGTGTAGGCTTTGTATTGGATTGCTGGATCCGTGATACCATTACCAATTGCAAAACCCTACAAGAAGAAAAGGAAAGAGTTATGCAAATTAACAAAGAGACATTTGAGGATAAAAAGAGTTTGCAAAGTTGGGTACGGATCATACCTTTAGGTTTATGTGAATGCCCTCATTTGCTTTGTTTCCTTGGTGAACTCGACTTGCAAATGCTGGAATGTAGTGCCCAGCATAAGATTCTCCAGTTATGAAGAAGTCATTCTTTGCAAATTCTGGATGCTTCTTAAAGAACTCCTGAAATGGCAATTAAGAATAAATAATTACTACATATTATTATTCTGTTTGGCTGAAGTCACAACTCAACACAATCAAGCCTTTGACCGATATACTACTCTGCTACAATAATCCTTCTATTCCATCTGGTCTGATTTGAGGGCTACAGTTTCTAGAAGTTTTCTTTTGCTACCTCCAATGAAGCTATCCATTCAAATTTGATATACTGTTGGAATGTTGGTGCCTAGCCTTAGTAATGTACTACCGTATATGAGCATTATTTTCTGAAATGAGACTATTATTAACAGGAGAGTACCCTGCTGTATTTGAAACTCATTGGTTATGATTATCTTGCGCTAGAGAGCATTTTAGTTTCTTGATCGGCACTCTTAAAGAATTAATTGACCAAGTTTCTATGGTGCAATCACACATCACATGGAATTGAGGAAATAGAAAGAAAAAAAATTAAAGCACGTCAGTTAGAATGATCGAGAGCAGTACCTGGAGAAAGTCATATAGATCATTGCTTACACCTGTCTCATCATGACGAGTATCACGATCGTCAGAGCTATAGCTAAAGCCAGTTCCAGTGGGTTGATCAACAAATAAGATATTTGAAATCTGCAGGCATCAAATTATAGCAGAGAAGGAGGAGGTAAAGGAACCTTTAGTGACGTAATTGACATGATCAAATAGTATCTCAACATAAGCTGGGAGCTGACTGCAGCAATGACCACTGCCTTTAATAACATATCGAACTTCGTGAATGATTCTTTACAAAGAAGGAGAAACAGCCCTATGAAGTGTCACACGCTCATGTTGTCCTACTATAATAAGGCACATACTCCAGCTGCTGTGCTTGTAATAACATGGAACTATGGCAAGTTGGTTGGCAAGGTGCTCATCAGCTCAAAATGGCTGAAGGGACCAAACACAGTAAGTCGGTAGCAGTTATCCAAAGTTAGTAACGGATAGTCGATAGTCGATACCAACAAACATGAAGGTTCTAGACCAAAGGTTTTCTTCAACCGAGAGACTTTGGACTTGACATTATCGTCACTATCGCTTAACCATGGCCATACTAGTCAACACATGTTGAAATAACTTAGACATGTCGCTTGCACCAAATTAGGTTCCACACCAAACGGTCAAATGGATTGCTTGCAAGTGAAAACACAACATTCACAACATGACGAAGCTTGTGTCCATACTTGGTCGGTAAACTCGGTTTCCTAACGAAACAGGGATCACACTAAGTGTACGATGATGCGTTAACGTACGAGTCCTCACCGTGTCCCAACTCCCAACCGAATTTGTTCCAAACAAGCGACATGTTGCTTGCAATGGTGAAAGGGCCGTTCTCGTAGAACATGGCCAGCTCGCTGCTGCACCCGGGCCCTCCGGTGAGCCAGATCACGACGGGATTCGCCTTCTGGCCTCTCGATTCGAAGAAGAAGTAGAACATCCTGCAACATCCAAACACACAAATGTTTTCAGTCAAAAGCTGCGATTTCCCCCTCGCTAAAGCTTAGTAGCTTACTACGTCAGGTAGGAACGTAAATGAATATTGTTCTCGTCCAACGCCATGGACTACCGTTACAAAGCTTGGAACTTTCAAGCAAGAAACCAAATTCCCATCCAAACATCACAGCTTTACACTGGAGTAGCAGAAAATTCGAATCGGTCGTAGCTAAAGAGCAATGCCGTCTCACCTGGCGTCGTGAGTGTTGGGCAGGCGGTAGTAGCCGGCGTGGTGGCCGAGGTCCCCGACCCCTTCGGGGAGGCCAGGCAGCCTCACCCGGCGCTCCAGGAGCTCCCCGGGCGCGACGATGGGGGCATCTCCGGCGGCGGAAGGCCTGGCTTCCTTGGGGAGGAGGTTGAGCGCGCGGATGAGCCGCTCGGCCTGCGCTGCGGGGAAGTTGGCGTCGCGGGGCAGGCGGAGGCCGTCGACGGCCGCCGCAGCGAGGCAGATTAGGAGGAGGAGGCGAACGACTGCCATTGGATGGGTAGGGAAGAAGCAGTTTGCCTTGCGGGTTCGTGGGGATTGGAGAGGTTTTCCTCGTTAATTTATAGCGGGAGTGTATGGGTATCATCCGGATGTTTTTGTCCTAAAAAATATCCAAACTTTGGACCGTACGATCAAAACACACATCCGTAGGATCAATCCATCTCGAATTCAAAGGGGCATGCATTGATCTGAAAGCAAATCCAATGGCCAGAAATTTAGATGATGGTTGCTAAAGAAAACATCCGGATAAAACTTATCAAAACCCATTTATAGCACTAGGAAGTTTAGCGCGGCGCCGCACGCGATCGGTTAATTGAGGCGGGGAATTTTATTTTTTACGAATGAAAAAACAGACAAAAACACAATTTTTTCATTTTTTCGGGTATTTCATAGTAATATTTTTGAATAAAAAAGTTTTTCTGGTAAAAACAATCGCAACGGGAAAACGATTTTTTTCGGATTTTTTGAGTTTTTTTTGCTATTTTCCGGTAGGAAAAAATGACAAAAACACGATTTTTCGGTTTTTTTTTTTAATTTCTTTGTGTTTTTTCGGGCATTTCGGATCAATTTTTTGAATAAAAAAAGTTTTTCCGGTAAAAATGGATCGCAATGGGAAAAATTGATCAAAATGATTTTTTTCCCCAGATTTTTTGAGGGTTTTTTGCGATTTTTCAGAGGGTTTTTTCGGTAAGAAAGGGCTATTTCGCAAAAAAACTGGACCTAAATGTAATTTCGGACAACTGCAAGGATTTCTCGGTAAAAAATTCGCACCGACACGCGTCAACGCACGGACAGCAGAGCGTGGAGCGATGTGGCGCAATCTTGACCGTCCGACGGCGTGATCGGACGGCCCAGGAACGGAGGTGACGTGGATACTCTCCGGAGCTCTCAAACCTCCGGAACTTAATATAGTTATAATTCGTGGTATTTCTAAACACTGTAGAGCAAAGCTGAGTTTTAATTAGAGCTAAACCTAATCTAATTCGCGTTTTAGTTTTGTTTGCATGCTTTGCTGTGTATCCTCGTGCTGAAGGGGAAAAACGGAGGGTTTTTTAGCAAGAAAAGAACTCAACTATGTCACCTGATCTGAGCTTCATTGTGATCAGATCAACATATAAATTTGATGGTATTTGCCGTGAGCTAGCGACAGTGTCAGCTTAACATACCCGAGAAATACTAGTGTCATACGTTAATTGGACAGGAAAATAAGACCCTGTTTGACAGATCTCTAGATTCTAGCTCCATTTAAGAGCTGAAACTTATAGACTAAAATAAAGTGACTTAAATTTATAATTTTATTATAAAATGTAAACAACAGCTTCAGCTCTACGAATCTGGTAAAGCTAGAAATACCTAACTCCACCAACTCCACCGATTTAGTGGAGCTAGAGCTCTGCCAAACACACCCTAAGCCTTGGCAGAGCTCTAGATCATAGCTCCACCTCAGGGTTGAAATTTGTAGACTGCAATAAAGTGACTTAAATTTATAATTTTATTCTAAAATGTAAATAAGATGATCCACCTAAATACTTTTAATATACCCACAGCTCTAGCTCCTTGAATCTGGTAAAGCTAGGAATACTCAGCTCCACCAACTTCATGAATTTGATAGAGCTGGAGCTCTACCAAACACCCCAATAGAATGCGCAATATATGTGGTAGCACTTTGTATCGATATTTCCTCCCTTGTCTCTGATAAGTTATAACTGAATTTGCGGCACCGTTCCATGCCATTACATAGACAGATGTTGCCCAGATCGAAAAATACAAGCTAAATATGTTGAGTTGGTTATAGCTTGCGACATGTTCAGTTCGATGCAGCAAATAAAAGGGCTTTCCAGCATGCATCTGGTGACGACGGCTACAAGACTACGCAACGAATCTGAATTCTGAATCCCAAAACTGCGATGCTATTGCTAAGAACATCCCAGTTCCTTTCTTTCTCAGTTTCTCTTCCCTTCTCTATTTCGTTTCTGCAGCGTAGGTCAATCTGTTGGATGTTGTCACTGTCAGTTGGCTTGTTGGACTCTTCTCCCTTGCCTTCAAAGCTCAAACAAACATCGTTTCGGCCCATGTATATTGTATATCTCGCGTCCCTGACTGACATACTCAGTTGTGAGCAGCTGTACTGTACAGAACCTATTTAGTAGTGGAGTATATCTGCAGGTTTTTGGTTTGGTTTATGAGGCTGGAGAATGCGGTGTGACGTCTCACTAAATCATATGTCCTTTCACTAGACTAACTGATCTGCTCTAGCTAGTTCTGAATGCATGATTCATCTGTGCTGTGGTGTCCAAGTGAATCTTTAAGTGGGCTCTTTTTTAGACAATGGAAGAATAATATGATCTTTCGGCCTCTGCACATATACACAACCAATCGTTTATTACAAAGTTACAACTAAACATTTTTAAGTGGGCTTAATTACCAGAGCCTGGCAAGCCAGCTCATGATCACTTACGAGCAACTGACAGGCAGACTACTTCGTCCTACAACACCCATCCATTCTGCATCACCGAGGTGCAAAATAATGAACCCATCTGAATATCTGATCAGCAATTAACATGCGCATATAATGAGCACACAGTAATCAGTAGCGTGCGCACACACGCATACATATACTAATTGTTAAACACGTACGTTAACAGTCCTAAGATTTGGGACCAGAAGTGAAGTAGTAGGGTTCTTAGCAGGCAGCAGCATCTTGATTCATGACTCTATAATTGATTTACGAATAGAATTGCAGGCTTGTAAGTTGCAGTTTGCTTTTCTTGCCACTTCTGTTCGTCTCCGGATCGGAGGGAGGGCCGGGGCGATTGCTTTGCTTTCGCTGCTAGCAAATGGTAGCAATCGAAGACCACACCCGAAAATGGTAGGAATATGACTCAATATCTATCATCTTTAAAGTTGGACTCTATTTGGGTATATAATGCCACCACGTGTACTTATAATCTTAGAACCAAAATAGTGCATTGTCTCCGGTGATTTTTTCCCTCAAGAGTTTTTCACGTAAAAATCCCATGTTCCCGTTGTGTGCGTGTGTTTTGCGTGTGCAAATCCTAAATCTAACAAGTGGTATTAGAGAGCACATACCTAGGAGGTTTCCGATCTATAGCGCCGCCGGTCACCCTTCGTCGGCAACAACTGCGGCCACCACCTCGACTCCCAGGGCCGGTCCTGGCATTTTGGGGGCCCGGGGCGAAAACTTATATGGAGGCCCCATCCACCTTCTCATATATATATGTCTATGTATATATATGTATGTATATATATAGTCTTATAAGCACACATCATTGATGAAATTAATATTCGATGCACAAAAATTACTTCCATAGGACACTTTAAAGTTTATGAAATGACAAATGTAAATTGTAATCATAAGCATTTATTTGGCACTTGGTATCGTCTTAAAAAATTTCTTCTAACATTTTGTGATACAAAGTCATCAATTATACTATTGCTATCAATCTCGTCCAATAACTTCTTCTCGATGCATGAAGTCGCCAAATCATTTAACCTCTCTTGAGTCATTGTTGATCTCAAATAGTTCTTCAACAATTTCAATTTTGAAAAGCTTCTTTCAGCCGATGCAACAGTCACAGGCACAGTAAATAAGATTCGATAAGCAATGGAGACATTAGGATAACAATCCACATCTATACCTCGGATTAGGGACGATCACGGCTCGTCGGCAAATTGCCCAGACAGCACCAGTGCATCACGTCCAGGCGATCACCCTTTTTTCTCTCTCTACGCGTTGCCACGTTCAGGCGATCGGCGGCCCACCGCCCCACTTGTTTTTCCCTGGATGAAGCCCCTAGCCGCCAGCCGCCAGGAAGCATTCTTTTGGTGGAAACCCTCTTTCCTCAAAAAGATTTCTAGTCGCTCACGTCCTGGCGTCCTGCACAACTAGTCCAATGCCAAATTGCCAAGCATATATATATGTGTGTATATATACATATACATATATATATACATATATATTTGCTTAATTACTTTGGGGTTTTAGACTACAGGCAGAGCAGAATATGTAACAAAGCATGGACTGGCACTTTGCTTAATTACTTTGGGGGCCCTTGACTTTGGGGGGCCCGGGGCGGCCACCCACCCTGCCCCCCCTCAGGACCGGCCCTGTCGACTCCGTCCAAATCAGCGCTCCTCGGTAGCCCAGCCCTCGGCGCCTTCCTGGTCACACCTCGGCCGGATCTGCGCGACGAGCCCGGTCGCAATCCTTGTCTTCTGACACCGTGCAGGCCGCGAGCTCGACCGCCTGACGCCAACGACCTTGCCACCATCGTCCTCCCGTCGCGGCGCCTCCAGCCACCCGATCCGTGCGGCCACCAGCCCACGTCGGCCCATGACGAGCCTCCGCGAGCCCGGCCTTCGGCCCCGATGCGGCGCCTCTCCAGCCGAGCGCCTTTGAGCCGCCCGTCGCTCTTGCCGGCTACGCTCGACTCCGACGCGCCATGCGCCCTTCGGCTGGCCCGCGCCCGAGCCGGCCACCTCCAGCTTCACCGCTGGCGACTCTAGCGCTCCGGCCGTTTGGCTTCCTGTCTTGGTCGAGCGCCCGTGAAGAACCAGAGTCCAAAGAAGTCATTATACATCTGGATTTCAAACAGATTCTAAAAGACAATTTCAATTTCCTTGTGGGGTCCGACTTCGACTCCAGAACAGAGCCCAGCTTCTTCGGCTCCAGAGTAGAGCCCAACTTCTCTTTTTTTAGTTTGACAGCTCAAAAGCTTTTCGTAAAAAATTGCTAAACGCACCACAACTGTACCAAAACATGCAGGTTAATTGCTTCACGCATCCAAAGCACACCAGGAAGTTTTTTCTTCTTCAGAATCTACTATATTGTTTGATCTGCAATTTTATTCTCCATTATGTCATCCACTAAATTTGACATTGAGAAGTTTGATGGCAAGATTAGTTTTTGCGATATGGCAAGTTCAAATGAAAGCCGTTCTTATATAGGTGGGTGACAGAAAAGCATTGTCAACTAAACCAGTGACAATGACAGATGAACAATGGGAAGAATTTGACCAGAAAACCCTTTTCGCCATACAGCTCAGTTTGTCTACAGATGTTTTGCGTGACGTTATCAGCGAGACCACTGCCGCACAACTATGAAAAAAATTGGAAGATTTGTACATGAAGAAAAGTCTCGCCAATAAATTGCGCTTTAAAGAATGTCTATATACAATTCGCATGGCGGAAGGTACCTCTATTTAGTCTCATCTTAATGAGTTTAATTCACTCATCATTGATCTTGAGAAATTAGAGGTAAAAATTGATGATGAAGATAAAGTTATTCTGTTGGTCGTCTCTTTGCCTTCTACCTTTAAACATTTCAAGGAAATTATGCTTTATGGCAATCATAACACCCTTAGTTTTGAGAATGTTAAATCAAATTTATTGTCTAAGGAGAAATTTGGTATTGATTCTTGTTCTGAAGTTAAATCTAGGGGTTTAATTGTTAGAGGCAGACAACAACATAATGGCAACTCTAATAGATCAAAGTCTAGATATAAGTCAAGAGAACGTAAATCCAGCAATTTTTTTCGTTATTGCAAGACTCTTGGTTATGATATTTCCAATTATTTTAAGTTGAAAAATAAGACAGACAAAGATAAAAGAACACAGTTTGATAAATCTGCTGAGGCTAGTCTTATTGAAAAAGAATCTGATGGTGAGACTCTTATTATCACTTCCAACTTGAAGAATCGAACTGCATGGATTATTGATTCAGCTTGCACTTTTCATATTTGTCCATTTAAAAGTGGTTCTCTACTTATGATTCTATTGGTAGTGGTGATGTTGTGATTGTTGATGAGTTTCCACTAGAAATTGTTGGCATCAGTTCTATTCAAATTAAAACTTATGATGCTATTGTTAGAACTCTTACAAATGTTAGTCATGTTCCCAGAATGAAAAGAAATCTTATTTCTTTAGGCACTATTGAATATTTGGGTTATAAGTATACCGGTGAAAATGTTGTTCTTA
Organism: Rhipidocladum racemiflorum; assembly: GCA_036346355.1. Classification (NCBI taxonomy): domain Eukaryota; kingdom Viridiplantae; phylum Streptophyta; class Magnoliopsida; order Poales; family Poaceae; genus Rhipidocladum; species Rhipidocladum racemiflorum. The sequence continues at coordinate 27,492,623 of CM070572.1, forward strand.
AGATTTCTAAAGGCAACCTTGTTGTTATTCTAAAGGCAACCTTGTTGTTATGAAAGCCAATCGAATCAATAGTCTTTATTACTTAGGTTCTACAGTTATAGGTTCTACAGCTGTTTCTACAATTGCATCAAATCACCACATCACCAAGCTTTGGCATATATGCTTGGGTCATATGAGTGAGAAAGGTATGCATCTTTTATGCAAGAAAGGACATTTAAACGATATTGGCAAACTTAATTTATATGAACATTGTGTTTTTTGCCAATAAAAGAGGGTTAGTTTTACTATTTCAATTCACTAGTCCAAAGAAATTCTTGATTATGTTCATTCTGATCTTTGGGGTCCTTCTAGATTTCTTTCTATTGGAGGATGTAGCTATATGATTACCTTCATTAATGATTTTTCTCGCAAAGTTGGGTTTATTTCTTGAAACATAAGAGTGAAGCTTTTCAATGTTCAAGAATTGGAAAGCTTTGGTTGAAAATCAAACTGGCAAAAAAAACCAAGAAATTTAGAACTGACAATGGATTAGAATTTTGCAGTGGTGAGTTTAATCAGTTTCGCGCTAATCATGGTATTGCAACACATTTGACTGTTCTAGGTAAACCTCAGCAAAATGGTATGGCAGAGCTTATGAATCACGCTATTTTGGAAAGAGCCTATTGCATGCTTTCAAATGCAAGTTTATGGGACAAGCGTGCTTTGTGGGCTGAGACTGTTTCCACAGCCTCTTACCTGGTTAATCGCTCTCCAAATTCAGCCATGGATTTTAAGATTTCAGAAGAGATTTGGTCAGGTAAACCAATTGATTATTCAAACTTGAAAATATTTGGTTCTCCTGCTTATGCTCATGTGAGTGATGAAAAATTAGAACCTAAAGCAAGAAAATGCATATTTATTGGATATGATTCAGGTGTCAAAGGATATCATTTATGGTGTTCTGATGCTCGCAAATTATTCATTAGTCATGATATTACTTTTCATGAAGATGCTTTACTTTCATCTAGTAGTGATAATGATGGTTGTTCATCCACAAATGAATCTGAAATTTTAACTGAATCTGAAATTTCTGAATTTGCTAAAAGAAATGCAGAATTTGAGGTAGTTTTACCTACCATTAATAATGATTCTTCTAGTGGTTCTACTTTACAACCAATTTCAGCACGTAGTGGTTCTACTTCACAGCCAGTCTCAGCATCTCCTTGTCTCCTAGTACTAATGATCATTGTATTGCTAGAGATAGAATAAGAAGAAATATTCAATTGCCTGCTATATATCGTGACACTGATGATATGGCCTGTTAAGCTCTTCTTGCTGCTCAAGATATTTATGATACTTTTGAACCTTCTTCTTATTCTGAAGCTATCTCATGTGAAAATTCCTCTAAATGGTTGACAGATATGAATGAAGAAATTTTGAGCTATCATAAGAACAATGCATGGGATTTGGTTGAGCTTTCAAAAGGTAAGAAACATTTAAAGTGCAAATGGATTTATAAGAATAAGGATGGTATCTCTGGAATTGATCCTGCAAGGTGGAAAGCCTATTTAGTGGTAAAAGGTTTTAACCAAAGGGAAGGTATTAACTTCAATATAGTTTTCTCTCCTGTAATTTTTATGACACAACATGAGGGTTTTGCTACTCTTGGATAGGAGAATTTAGTTTGTCATTTGAAGAAGTCTCTCTATGGTCTAAAACAAGCTCCAAGGCAGTGCTATAAAAGGTTTGATTTTTTTTATGATTGCACAACAATATTCTCGCAGCAATTATGATAACTGTGTTTACTTCAAATAGTTTCCAAGTGGTTTCTTTGTTTATTTGCTGCTCTATGTTGATGACATGTTTATTGTTTTGCATGACAGGTCATTGATTAAACAGTTAAAGGCTCAACTTAGTCATAAATTTAAGATAAAAGATCTTGGTCCAGCAAAGAAAATTCTTGGGATGGAAATTCAGCGTGATCGCAAAGCTGGTAAATTATTTATATCTTAGAAAAATTACATTGAGAAGATACTTGGCATATTTAATCTCAGTGATTGCAAACCAGTTTCTACACCTTTTGCCTCTCACTTTAAATTATCTTCAAGTCAGTGTTCTATTAATGTAGAAGACAAAGACTATATGCCTCGTGTTCCTTACTCTAGTGCAGTTGGTAATCTCATGTATGCTATGATTTGCACCAGACCAGATTTAGCTTATTCTGTTAGTGTTGTTAGCAGATTTATGCATAATCCTGGCAAAGAGCATTGGAATGCAGTTAAGTGGATTCTTCGTTACTTGAAAGGCACTTCTAATTTTGGCTTGATGTTTGATAAAGAATAAAGTGAAGACAAATGATGTTCTTGGTTTGTTGATTCTGATTATGCTGGTGATCTTAATAAAAGAATATCAATTTCTGGTTATATCTTCTCTTTATGTGGTTCTGCAGTCAGTTAAAAATCATCCTTACAGCCTATTGCCGCTCTTTCTACTACTGAAGCAGAATATATTTCAGCTACTGAAGGCGTTAAGGAAGCTATTTGGTTGTGAGGTTTGGTTTCTGAACTTGGCATTAAACAGGATACACTTACTATTTATTGTGATAGCCAGAGTGCTATTTGTTTGACCAAGAATGATATGTATCATGCCAAGACCAAGCACATTGATATCAAGTAGCACTTTATTCGCAACATTGTTGTTGAATGACAGATTGTTGTGGAAAAGATTTGTACTGATGATAATCCTACAGACATGCTCACCAAGATATTATCTAATACTAAGTTTAAGCGTTGTCTTGACTTGGTTGGCATTCATGGTGCTTAATTGCTTTTCGGGGTTTCTTGGAGACAAATTTTCATTATGGATTTTGAGTCAAGGGGAGGTTTGTTATGAATATGACTCAATATCTATCCTAACTTGCCATATATTGGAGTCCTTCCATATCTAGGAGTTCTTTCCATCTTTAAACTCGGATTCTATTTGGCTATATAAAACCACCCTATGTACTTGTAATCTTGGAACCAAAATAGTGCATTGTCTCCCATGGTTTTTTTCTCGCAAGGGTTTTCTACGTAAAAATCCCATGTTCCTGTTGTGTGCGTGTGCAAACCCTAAATCTAACAAAAAATGAGAGCAAAACCTTGAAACAATTCAGCAGTTAGCTCCATCCGCGAAAAGCTAACTCCTAATCTCAATACCAGTAGTAGTAGTAGTAGGGAAAATTTGATATGTCGCCCTTTGGTGTGTGTTTTAGAGATATGTCACTCATTTTCTTCTTTGAAATATGACACTATCTAGTTAAGTTGTGTCGAAGAATGCCATTGTAGATGACTACAGCTATTTTATTCAAATATTTTTTTCGAAGAAAGTGGCAGGAGCTCTGCCTATTCATTTCATAAGAGAGGAGAGAAGTCCAAACAAAAGAGTTTTACAAAACGCAAGCTAGCCTCCCACCCGCAAGGTGAGCAGGACAATCAAGCAAGACAAGGGAAGGGAGACGAGAGACACCAAGGGCGCAACACACCTAGACTATTCTCTTCGAGGCAAGCGCGAACTCTGCTAGATCCTGCCTTGTTCGCTGAACAACATTGTGGACTGGGCGGGCCGTGTCTTGGAAAATACAAGCGTTGCGCTCTTTCCAGAGGTTCCAACAACCGACAAAGGTCGCACCATCAAGATTTCGTCTTGCATGGTGCGGTGAAGCCGATCGCAGCAGTATCCACCAGTCTTCAATGGAAGCAAGATTGACAAGGAGGTTGGGAGACGGCAGGCCGAAACCAAGCATGGGAAGAAGCAAACGCCAGAAGGATGAGGGAAAATGACATCTTAGCATGATGTGAATTGCTGTCTCATCCTCGGCATTGCAAAGATGGCAGGCAAGGTGATGAGGCCATCCTCTTCGAGCTAAATTGTCCACCATTAGGATGCTGTTGGATGCTGTTACGAAGTAACAGCCAAGCGAAGATTTTACATTTGTTCTCTGATTTCGCTTCCCACACTGCCTTATAATTTTTGTCTGCGTAGGACCCTATGAATTATGCCCTGTACGCCGATTTAGTTGAGAAGGCTCCGTCCGTTGTCCAATGCCAAAAGATTTCATCTTGATACCCCTGCTGCAGGTGGACCTGTTGCAACAATTGTCAGAGGGTAAGGAACTCGGCAAGCTGCTGGTGTGTATGGATTTTCCTCAGCGGGACCATCCATGACTTGTTGGTTAACTCCTGGAGCACCGAATTGCATCTTTTTTTGACCAGCCGGAAACATTTTATCCAAATATGCATCCCGTATTTTTATATGAACCAAAATGATCTCCTCTCATGCCGTATAAAACCCTTGCTCAACTCAATTATCTATTTACATTAGAGTCAGTCAGACCCACGCTTTCTATGCACGAGCCCAATACCCATCCCATGGAATCCTACGCGATGGTGCCAACATGGAGGCGAGGTAGTGGCAGCACGTACTATGGCGACGAGGGTGACTTGGCGACGCCTACCACAGTGATAAGGGCAATTGGGCAGCGACTTGCATAAAAACGAGCGTGGTGACTGGTAGTAGGGGCAGATCTGGTATAGGGACATAGCTGTATAGATGTACACCCAAAAATTTTCACAAAAAACCCCACTATTTAGTAGGTATATCAGGTGTATATACTAGTAAGTAGTCTAAAATACGTATTTCAGCCTTTTAGCATGTCTAACCTGGCTCCAATCTGTCCCAGCCCAGGTTTCATTTCACAAACCAGTTGGTAATACACCCACACGACACCAATTGACCCTGGCTCATTTTTCACTGCGCGACCCATCTTCATTTTCATTGTACGACGCAACTCGGTAGCTCCAATTGGCAATACACTTCCCCAAATCCCTTGCTCCCGTCTCCCTCTCCTCTTTGGCGATTGGCGGCGGCTCTCCCTGTCCCCTCTCCTCTCTGGAGCAAGGGTGGCAAATCAACATGCCGAAGGGTGGAGGCAGAGGCCAGGAGCCGGCACTAGGCACCAGCGGTTGGTGCCTCGGTGGAGGTTGCAATGATCACCGACGTGCCACATGTGGGGGCCCAACAGGGGTCTAGATCCACCGCTGCCCCTTGTGGCTGAACCGACGTAGGCAGGAGTCAGCTGGCAGGGCAGATGGGCAGGCGGTCGGCAGCCACTTGGCGGGCAGCATGGTAGGAGGTGGTAGTGCAAGGAGCACCGACGTGCGAGTACGGTAGGGGAGCCACCATGTGGTTGAATCGAAGGAGGATGGAGCAAGTCTAGTGAGAGGCAAGCCGATAGGGCAAGCGGTCGGCGAAGGCGGCATCCATGGTAGGGCGGACAGTGACACTTGGACCACTAGCATGGTAGGGGAGCCCCTGTGGCCAGGTGAAACCCCCAAATCTGTACTCCAAATGTGGATGTGTGTGCTGGCTTGATGCCCATTTGCTTGAGGGCTAGACAACTTTACATGGAGTCAAAGAAATCCCCAAATATATACTCCAAATGAACTAGACTTGCCAATTTCTTGTAATCCTCCCTATGACAATCTAATCAGTAAGCACCGATAGATATGTAGCCAGAAGAGTAAAGAATCCAAAAATTCAGACCTTAGTTATATCTAGCAAAAGAACTATACACCCCGTTCGTTTCAGCTTCGACACAGCTTCTACTTTTAAAAATAGCAGATTATTTGCCAAATGTGAGGATTCTAGACAGCTCCTCCCACAATCAGAAGCTGCTCTCTACATAGAATCAAAATCCGACTAGAGCCTGATTCTCGCCGGTTAGGTCCAAAACCTAGAAGTCGCAGTCAGCCCGGCTCGATTCTCCCACAATCAGAAGCAGCTTCTTCCATAATCCAAAATCCAAAATCCAGAAGCTGAAACAAACTGGGCCGTTTGACAGAAGCAAGATCCAAAGGATGAAAAACTTGAGAGATTCACAACCTAAAAACCAAATAAAGAGAATTAAGCCTTGCTATTCCAGTTTAAATCAAAGATCCTAAATTAACCGCAGCACACCACTTTCCCCTGGGATAGTTCTATCCTCCCAAGATCATCACGACTATGGAACAAAGCAACCCCAGGAATAAAAAACTAGACCAACAGATCTCAAATTTCTCCTACACGGTCCTTCGGTCGTACTTCAAGATCCTCCTCCAACCCAAAACACCATCTTTACTACACACCTGACAGACTTTAGATCAAACAAAAACAGGCAAAACAAAAGGGAATGAAAAGATAGACCACCTCCTTATTTTATTTACAGTAACAATAAATCTAAAGAACCATCCATAGGCAATCAACAAGTCCAGATTAATTTCCTCCTAATTTTCTTTGCCCAAAATGGTACATTTTCCAATAGAGCAGGACGGAAATTTGCAAGAAAACGTAAAAAGATATTTTTGTAACTTTGAACACCTATTCTGAAAATCCTGGATCTTATGGGCATGGATGTAGCCATGGTAATTTGAATGCCCTAAAGAGCATGTGGCCCCTGCTCTCCTCTGTCCTCCACCTTCCTTCTATCCACATCCACCGCTACACCTTCCCTCCATCTGGCACCAACGATTTGGTGGAGATTGAGACAGTCAATTAAGTCTGTACAAAGCTTTTTTTTTCTTCTAATTTTTGGTTAGCTCTATTTCTTGAGCTGTGCAGGTCGATTTGGTTGGTAATTTTTTTTGTATTTCTTTGTGCATAATGATCCTTGATGGTGATTTTTTCAAGTAGGAGTGTGAGTGTATCACTATGAATATTCGAAGGCGTAGAAGCTTGAGTTGAATGTTCTGAAGCAACAAATGTAGGGAATTGAATGTTTTCAAGCACCCTGTTACTATTTTTTCATGTGGGTGAATTGATGTTTTGGTTGAACCTAAGAATGAAAATAATGAAATGTGTGTCGTGTGGCGTGGAGATCACGGCCCAGCATGTAGGTCGCCGCCCTTGTCACCTTGCAGGTTGCCACCCAGCTGCCTTGTCATTGTGCAGGTCACTACCTCTGTATCGTCTCCATGGTGGTGCCACCGCCTAGAGCTCGTGTGCGGGAATATATATATAGGACGCTGTAATGGGGCACCATGGTGCCCAGGCACCATGCTTTTAAATGCATGAATTCAAGTCAAATTCAGGTATATTTTTTGAAACTTTCAGTTTTAGGGTATATACCCATCTATAACAGTTCAAATGAAATACATACCTTTGAAAAAAATATACTCGAATTCAAAGATCTGAACGAATTTAGATCGCATACTTTGCTGATTTATATATATACTCAGCACATACCTACAATCAAACTATCATTAAAAAAAGAAACTCTAGTTTGAATTTCAGTTCAAACTTGTTTGAACTAGTTAGTAAACTGGTTAAACTCAACATCCTAAAAATTTCAAAAAATTTCAAATGCAAATAAATAGGAAAAATACCCGTTTTGGATCATGGTGCCTAGGCACCATGGTGTCCCAGGTAATTGTACTATATATATAATCTTTATTAAAGTTTGAAGGTTTCTGGCCCCCTCAGCGAGCCACATCGCCTTGAAGCACTAGAGCCGTCCAATTGAAATCGTGCCACCGATATCGTCCCTTACAATCTCGGCTCCACATCCCTCCGCGTATCCTCTTCGATGCTTCTCATAGTGAGGCCATGCACCCTTCTCACTCCCGTCCCGTGCCTTCCCCTTTGTCCTCATACGCCGCCCGCCGTCGCTCCTTACCGCCTCTGCTAGCACGCGTCGCCAGGCCTCCTACACGTTGCCTCGTAGCCTTTTTCGCTCGGTTGGATCGACATGCCTCTTGCTTGCTGCCCTTCATGTCGTGTCTACCACGCATCCTTCGCCCACTACGCTCCACGTGCCTGCCTCGCTGGCGACGTGCGGCCTCCCTTCTCTATTAGAGTCTGGCTGGAGAAACATACTTAGCTGAAGGAGAAACATGAACAATGGAGTCAGCACCAACTGGTATAGGTTGAAGGTATTTGCTTAAAGGGATATCAACGGTTCAGATGCAAGAACACACATTGAAAAGAAGATCAACGATAGAAGACATTAAATAGTTAATTTCCAGAAAAACACTGTAGCATTTACCTTTTTGTCGTTATGTTCTTTTCCTTTGCTAAGAGTGTAACTGGGTGATAATTACTCTTGCTGTAAAACTGAAGGTATAAACCCTAGTGATCTGGGAGGAATCGAAACATAATTGGATTCCATATTCGCTAGAGTCACTTTAGTTTGTTAGAGTAAACCCTCGTTCCTTCTTTCTTTCTCCTTCTTCCTCTCGGTTCCATCACGGTTTTGGTCGAGTTTGCTTTGGGTTTGTTTGGGTCCTGATAGCCTCGGCCATGATGTCCCACCGCACGCGATGTGCCCCTCGATGCAGTCACCCTCACTCAGATCCTGCTACTTTTTGCCGCCCCTCCACCACCCCGCAACGCTTCGCTTCCAAGATGGGGGAATTTCGGCTTGATCCCCCACTCCACGTCGCTTTCGTCGCTATCTACTTGGAGTCGTAGCACCACTCCTGTGACGCCCGCGGTGCCCTCTTCCACCATGAACCATCGTGCATCCCGGAAGAGGGCAAAAAATAGATCGGGGCTTTCGGATTCACGGGGAGTCCAATGAAGGAGCACATCAGTCAATAATCCTCCAGCTCCAGCAAGATGGCCGGGACCTTCGAGATCTTGGGCAACAGATGGTAGGAATGTCGCTGCAAGAAGTTGCTCCCAAATCCACTCCTAAATCAACCAATCTTGCCTCATTCACTTACTGGCTCAGTCCCAGCGACCAAGAATCAATGGAGCTGCATTGCATCAGTTTGGTGGTGGGGGTGGACCAGTCGTTGCCCTTCATCTGTGGCTTCCACTCGGGCATCGATGTAACTGGTTTCTGCCCCGCCTGCCTCTGTGATCGCCTTGCCAGCTTCCACTTTTTCGCCTCCCACAAAACTCCATGGAGCTCCTACTGAATTTACTTTGTGTATGGTGGCCTCATGTCGAAGATCTTCCCATTGTTATAGGAGAGACCTTGCTTCTGCCATTCTGCTCCCTTTTCTACTTCCTCATGTTAATATAGCAAGTGCGTAAGTACACCATTCACCCACTTTAATGTTCCTATTTTGCATTGACCTCTCATAGCTATCATTTTCTAACATTATTAGCCTACGCTTCTATAAGCTTTTTCTTCATGTTCGATTGGTTCAACTGTGCAACCATGCGCTAGAATCAGCCATATGCAATTAATAATATTCCAATCAAATATACCTAGAATAGTTATTTCTACAAATGTGTAACCCACTTGAAGTTGTTTCTTGCTCTTAAAGCATCAATTTGGTAGCTTTCAGAGAAGTTTCCTAGTTGCAATTAATTTTATGGGGCGGAGTCATACGATGGATCAATTATTCAGAAAGGTGTGAGAAATGTTTTAGTCAAGGTCAGAGCTACTACCATGCTTCATTTGGTTTTCCATAATGCAAGGACTTTCGATGTTGGTGACAAATCAGGTTAGATCTTATTTGTCTTCCGTTATCTACCATTAATAATAATTTCTGAGCAAAGATTGCATGTGTGCAAAAGACAAATGATAGAAAATTGTAAATAGAATAAGCTAAAGTACGGTTCAGGATATCTAAAAATGGATTTATGTGAAGCACAAGACAATAGACAAACATTGCTGACAATATCTTCTAGGTGGCATGAATGCCTTTATAATTTATGAAGTTGCCAGACCTGAAAATGCTTGGCTAAATAAAACTACATAGTCCTTTTTCCCTCCCAAAAGCATCATTATAGCAGACCTTTCTCCCCCTTATTGTCATGAATAGTTCCATCTCCTTACTGAAGAACACCTGACTTGACATATATATATATTTAATTTCTTAAAATCTGAACAGATATTGGAAAAAGCAAAAGAAGGAATGCAACCTCACAATGGTTTGTTCATTTTACAATTTCCTTACATTATTAGCCAACTATAAGCTATTCCAGGCAGTGTTTCTATTTAGTACATGTCTGTATTCTTCTGAAAGAATGCATTTCTCTGCAGTACTGCTGATCCTACTGGTGAACTTCATGAAGAAATGTTGGATGCTATTGCCTTAAAAACATTATTCAGCAAAAGGGCCTTTTTGTGAGTTCTCATTTTCTTTAGCATTTTTTGGTAAGTTTTTAGTGCCTATTTTAGAATTCCTATAGAAATTTGTGATAGAATAATGAAATTTAGCAATGATTAGCTAGATTGTTTATTTCTATATGGTGATCCCCAAGGCTTTCTACCAATTATTTCAGAAAGCAACCGGTGTCCATCCATGTCTGAAGTTCACGTTAATACTTGGCGGGACAAACGAGATGATCATGTTATCTAGAGTTCACACAATTGGAGGTAAAGGAGCACATCTACTGCAAAACATGCCACTGCCCTTACTGTACCTATCACAAATTTGAAGCCAAATTCTCTTCAGGGTCATAGAGAATGGGTGGGAACTACTGAACATGCCTGATAAATATATTTATTTAGGTGGAGTTATAGCTTCCAAAGAAATTATATTTGCAGGTACAAGTTGATTTTCTGAAACAATTGCACCACAAACACCTTACTAAGATGATTGGTTATTGTATCAAGGATGACCAAAGGCTACTTGTGTATGAATTCATGGCACGAGGAAGTCTTCAAAATAATCTTTTCAAAAGTAAACAGTCAACCACAAGCATTAGTACTTTACATCTACCATTTCTAGATTTAGTCTTACTACATTTATGCCTGAAAAATGGAAGATCTCATTTTGTATCGAGATTGCCATCATACTATTAATTCATGTAAGCAATCTATGTGTAATATCATGTTCCAACGTATTAGCAATTTATCAGTATTTCATTTAAAAAAATGAACAATGTCATCTGAGCATTTAGATATTGTTGTATATTGAGGAACCTTTCTTACTGATGTAGGTGAAGTTAAACATATTGAATTTCTTAAGAAAAAACAAAAACTTTTCCAAAAAGGCAAAATGACCTAAGGGTGGGCAATTGTGTGTTTATCTTTTTTATTTCAAAGTGATATGCATGCTATCATGTCCCTGAATTATTTTTTGTAGTTCAAACTTCACAACAACTATAAACACAATTTTAGAAACCCATTTGTTAAATCCTAAAACTTGACTGATCTACTTATTCTATGTGCAATCCATTCAATTGGTAATTATTATTGAAAACTAGGACTTTTGATCATTATATGTACCTGTGGAATATGTTGCTTACTGCATAAATCTCAGCCTAACTTTTATCAGGATAGAACAAGGATGAGAGAAGAAGAAGCACTGCCAATTTGCAGCCATCAAGATTCAGCCCCATTCCAGGGAGTGCCCTCGTATTGCTGCCTTAGTTTGAATCAGAGTGAAACCAGGAGATTTGTATTTTTGTCTGCCTTTGACTGGTGCCCTAAGAGGGCCCTCGTGCGGCATTTGTGCGACATCGCACCCTTGCACGGCGTGTCACCGCGTATACGCAACTAGTAGCTCTAAGACTCTTATGTGAATAGATTGTTGGAATGCATCTAATACTATGACGTGGAACATTTTGATACAGCAAGAAGGCAAGGACATTTTGGTCTATACAAAAATACATAAGCTAATATGGGGTATATAACAAAATACAATATAGAATATGGGATACTCCATATAAGAATTATCCCATATTTTCACATGTTCAGGGCGAGGAGGAGGAAGAGAGTGATGATGACATCCCTCTAGTCATAAAAAGAAGGAAAGCTCTCGACCATAGGGGAAACCGAAACCCTCAGATCTCATGGAAAATGGGCTCTGGAGTATCCTACAAGTAAGTCCTTTGTATTTTTCTTAGTCCTAAAATTTTAATTTTTAGAATTCTTTATACTGATTTATTTTTTCTTTTAGCCCACCGGCTACTCAAGGTCAAGTAGAGTCTGAGGTTGTAAGTTCAAGCTCCATTTGGTTTTGGTGATTGATTTAGTTTAATGTTTAATCTGTGTTTAATGACAAATCTAATCTTATTGAGACTAACATATTTGATTGAGTTATATTCAATAGTCTCATATTTGGATGGAAAATGAAAAACCCAAGGTATGTATGCATATTCATTCTAGTATTAATTGCATATCTTGGATTCAAGTTTAAGTTTGAATTCTCCATTGCACTAACCACAAAATGTGCATTATGTTTCCCAATCCATATATTACATGGATGCACATATCTAGGGGGAGTTCACACTTGAACTTGATGTATCGATGTATTGATCTATTCTTCACTCCATATATAAAGGATCAATACATTGAACCATATCAATTTAAATGAATGTTTAAATTGAGTTCATTTATCTCCTAATTATCAAAGGACATTTCATCATGTGTTGATGGTGTTCTTGTGATTGATTAAGAACAAATGGAAAGTTCTTGAGTAGTATGAAGCATTAGTTGCATCATGTGCTTAAGACACATATAAATTCATTGAATTGATTTAGGTTGTGCTCAATTGATATAAGTGGTATCCATTATGTGTTAATGGAGTGCTTAGATGATTGAGACAACCATGCATCTTGGACTAACCATTTTCATAAGTGATGAATGAGCCAGGTTAAGTCCAAAGAAGGTTGAGATGATGAAAATGGGACAAGGACGACATCGTGAGGTGATGGACGTCAAGAAAAGATCCCAAAAGAGATAAGAGAGCCAGAGTGACAATCCTAGGGGAACAAGTTAATTGAAGATCATAAAGACCCCAAAAGGGATTGCTTGCGGCGGCTAAGGTATAACTAGATAGGCTAAGGACTTTCCTAGTCTTTGAGTCTAGTTTTTAGCGCCGTACTATTAAGAGGGGTTGAGTATTTGCTTTAAGCTTCATCATGTGGTGATGATCTCAATCCCGTAGTCACTCGAGCTCAAATCTTATTTGGATTTGGTTTTGCATGGAGCTAACCATTTGGCATGTGTTGCGAATGGGTGAAGGTCGTGCTTGGTTTTTGCATAAGCTCTATTTGGCATTTGTTGCAAATAGGTCAAGCCTATGTTTGGAGTTTTCACATTTAGCTTTGATTTGCATTAGTTGCAAATAGGATAAGCTAATGCGTTGGCTTTTGCATGAAGTTCATTTGTTTGCATGTGTTGCAATAGATGAAGCTTTATGCTTTGCTTTTTGTTCTTCAAACCAAAATCTTATTGCGTTTATTTGGTATTGCTTTGAGCTATATTTGCACAGGTTGCAAACGAAGAGAGCTCAAGCAAGTATTTGGTTTAGTTGCATGGTGCTAGAGAATTGCAGGAGTTGCAATTAGAGAGCTCATGCACTCAGATTTGATTTGAGTTGATTTGGAGTTTGGGATGAGGCTATTGATTTGTAAATGTTGCAAAAGAGAGATAGCTCATTCTTTGTGGTTTGATTGTTTATTTGCGAGTTCATTGTGCGAATAAACGGGAGGTCTATGGGTTCCGGTCCTGAAAGCATGTGATACTTACACCGTGGTTTTTGCAAGTCCGTTTGGTTGTGGTTTGATCATCACATGGCTAAGAGGATAAACCTTATAGATTTCGGGTTTTATTTGCTTAATACGTTCTTGCAAATATAATCGTTGAGACATTTGCAAAGTGTGTTTGTCGCAAATGATTTGGAGTTTGGTTGAATTCTTTGAGCATGGTTTAGTGGTGTTGCAAAAGTGTTTTTGCAACTCAGTGTGATCGTGGTTTGATCACCCTTTGGCTCAAAGAACGGTTGTTGAAGTTTCGGAGAAAGGGTTGAGTTTGAAACCCTGGTTTTTTCTGTTTTGCCGGCACTACCGCAGTGTTAATGCCAGTAGTACCGCGAGGTCGGCAGTACCGCCGTATGGGCGTCGGTACTACCGCTATTTGTGAAGAAGTAGTTGTTTTCCAGAGTCAGGTTTTGTGTTCTGAAAGTGGTTGAAGTCCGGCACTACCGCAGGTTTATTGGCGGTACTACCGTAAGTGCGGTTGTACCGGAGTTTTAATAGCGGTAGCCTTCTTTCAAACAGTGGTTTTTCTGGAGTTTTTCTGAGTTTGTAAGGCCGACACTACCGTTTGTGTAAAAGCGGTACTACCGCAGGTCCGGTAGTACCGGGTCTATAGTGCCGGTACATATCTCCAGTTTGACGCATTTCTCTCTGCTTGAATGTCGGAACTACCGAAGGTTTTGGAGCCGTACTACCGGGGTTGCGGTAGTACCGGAGTTTAGTTGCTGGTAACCTTTTTACAGAGAAGCGCGAGTTTGCGAAGTTTTCTGAGGTTTTTGAGACTGGCACTACCGCTGGTGTTTTTGCGGTACTACCGGGGTTGCGGTAGTACCGGGATTTGTATAGCGGTAGCTATTTTACGTAAGGGTCTTCATTGGTTCTTTGGAAGCGGCGATCTGCTGGCTTAAGGCCGATACTACCGGAGGAGCGGTAGTACCGCAAAATGAACGTCGGTACTACCGGATTGCCTGCAGAACGGCTAGTTTTCTAGCCGTTGGCCAGAGGCCGGTAGTACCGCAAAATGAACGTCGGTACTACCGCATTTGCTGATTTTTCGTGGACTTTTCCCCTAACGGCTAGTTTTGGCTTGGGGGGCTATATAAGACCCCCTTGGGGGGCATTAGCATAAGGTTGCTGCACTCTTGAGTGTTCTTGAGCTTGGTTTGAGTTTGTGAGGGTTTGGATGATTTTCTTCTCCCCAATTTGGTTTTGAGCTCAAGAGTGATCCTAATTGCATGAGTGGCAATTAGAGGGAGTTTGAGAGGACCCTAGTTGCATGAGTCGCACTAGGTGATCACCGGAATCGCGGAGGTGCTATTGGTGAAGCTTGAGCGAAGTGCTCAATTCGTTACTCTTGGAGGTCAGTGCCTCCTAGACGGCGTAGATGCGTCATGCGCAGGAGCTCTCAAGGTTTGTGAGAAGCCCCGACGAAGTTTGTGAAGGTTGGAGCTTAGCCTACCCGGCGGGGTTAAAAGCTACCATAGTGGATTTGAGGTGAAGGCTCAAGTGAGTGGGCCGGTCCAAAGTGAGTTGGACTTCCTCAACGTGGAGTAGGAGGGTTTCCTCCGAACCACGGTAAAAAGTATCGTGTTCCTCGTCTCTTTTACCTTCAAGCACTTACTTTATTGCTATATTATCAATTGCTTGATTGTGAATAGAATTGCTTAGTGTAGCTTGCTTGATCAACTTAGCAATTCTAGCCTAGAGCCATAATTTAGTTAGTGCACTAGTGAGCCTAGTTGATTTAGGCTTTAATTGTCAAAACCTTAGTCTTCCGCTTGCGCATAATTCTTGTGTAGGTTTTTGACATAAGGATAATATAAGGCGATCCTCGGTTAGTGAGAAGAATTTTTAATAACGCCTATTCACCCCCCTCTAGGCGCATCATCGACCCTACAAGGTGGATCCTTTGGTCGGTAATGAACTGATCAATGTAGATCCGCCTTTAGAGCCTAATGTCGAGGAGATTTTACCGAGTGCGCAAGGCGCAGAAGCTGGGCCGATCAACACAAAGGGTGAAAATCCTCTGGTTGTTCAGAATGAACCTGAGGTTGGCTGGTCATCTACTGCTGTGGAGGAGGTTGTCACTTCTCCAAAGGCTGCAGAGGAAGAGGTTGGGGGTGAGCCAAGAAGTGGCTGTTGAGCCCGATTAAACATGATAGACCAGTGTATGGGAATGTGACAATGTTCATCACCACTAAAACTGAGTGCCCACCCTCTTCTGGTACTACCAATCATAATGGGGCGAATCAACAAGACTTCAACAACTTGTTGTCTAATGTATTTTTCGTTCTCTTGTAAAATTTCTAAGAAAAAGAAGGATTTAATTAATTTTATATACTCTGCTTGCTTTTACAGTTTTCACAAGAGGTATCCGACCTAGTAGGTCGGTGAGTTAAAGTTGAAGTAGAGAAAATCACAAAAAATTAAGTTAAATATAACGTCTTTTTTATATTTGTCTTCTACTACTTTTTTTTTCTTTGTCTTCTCTCTGAAAAAGATACCGAAGTAGAAAGTAAGATACTTTTTCTGACCTCAGTATTTTTGAGACTTATTCCCTTTTTATGAAAAAAAAGAAATAATACTTTTTGACTTTTCTTCTGACATGATTAAAAAATATTGTAAAAGCTCAGCAACATCAACTCGTCCAAGGAGAAAAAGAGAAAAAACAAATAGCTGAGCTAAGTTCCAATGTGCAAGTGAAGATCACCAAACTAAGAGAACAAATAAAGATCTCCACTGATGAAGTAATGAGGATCCAGGGAGTGAGTAAATTTGTCCTACCATTTTGAGGTATATGTAGATGATCCACAGAAGATCATGTTAACGTGATGATCCGATTTTTTATAACACATATCTTCATCACCATCTGCATCCTTTATATTTTGTCCTTCTGGCAAGGTTGGCATAGAATCCTTACCATAGTAGAATTCATCTGTGCATCTTTGTCATGTTCGGCAATTGCTCAAGTTGTGTCCTAGTGCATTATGTAGAGGACACCATCTTCCATTCCCACTATTTGAAGTGGAAGTTTTATGATTAGACTGGTCGTTTGTCTAACCAGTAAGTAGATCGTTCAGAGACGCATGCGACCTCTTTTTGAGAGATATTTTAACCTTTTTTTCTTATTTTTATCTTTATCGTCTTCAGGTGTGAGTGATTTTTTAGGTTTATTACCTTCATAAATCTTTAAACCTAGTTGAGATGGCGTATGGCCCTTGTTGGCCATACGGTTCCATTCAACTACATCATGTGCATCAGAATATCGATCTGCTATATTGAAGAGTTTTGATATGGTAGATGACGGGTGAATGTTGAAGTCCTCCGTGAAACGTTTGTAGCGTACAACCTACTTGAATGCACAAATCACAGAATTATCAGATATGTTAGGAATTGTATTATGGATCTTTACAAACCTCTTAATAAACTAACAAAAATTCTCATGAGAGGTTTGGCAAAGACGATGCAGATCATCTTCTTTACCAGGTTTTGCATAACAACTTTAAAGTTATTTAATATGGCATGGCATAGATTTTTTCAACTGGAAATAGATCCTTCTGGCTGATATAACCAAGTTCTTGCAGATTCTTTGAGAACAGTGGGGAGATAATTTGCCATTATCTTCTCATCGCTATTAGCAGTTTCGATGGCGGTGGTACAAATTTGAAGAAATTCTGATGGATTTTGAGTTCCATCGTAGCTTTCCAAAGGACCTGGCTTGAATTTTCCAGGCCAAGTGATTTTGAGCCCTAGAGAAAAGGTTTTGCATCCTATATACAATCCCAAATGTGTCCATACGTTACATACTTGTTCTGTATAATTAGGAGAATGAGGTCATCATCGACCACGGTTAATATTTTCACCCAGGCAAAGCCTGTTGAAAGCACTTCTTCTTCATGGATTGCTCCTCTGTTGGTGGTCAGTGTTCTGTTGATGCCAACCAGATGAGGAATGATCCATGCGGGAATCGGTCAAAGATCTCATGGAAGGAGACACGATCTATACTTCTGTAGCAGCTTCTTACATATCAGCAGTTAGGAATCTTATAAGCGGCACATTGTCTCCATCCATGGGTTGGCTTAAAATCGCATTAGTGATAATGTGAATTTTATCCACACGAGTTTCTTCTTGTGGACTGTTAGGAACCATATCTATGTCTCTTACCGCCAACCTTGGAACTTGTGGCGTGATTGAAAAAACAGATCGGGAATGACTTCCCAACGAACCCAGCCTACGCGAGGTTCCTGGTTAGCTATCATGGTAATGACATCTCGCCTATTCCACAGCCTTTTGTTTGGCAATCGTGAGGCTCACACATTGCTCCTGGTCGACCTTTTCATGAGCTTCACGTTGTTCACGTTCCACTCGTTGTGTCTCTATCTCCTCTGTGACTGCACAAATGTGAAATCCGAAATTGACAGAAGTGGTGAGCACTCCCTCATCGAAGGACAATGATGGGGTATAATCGAGTTCAAGACTTCAGAGAAAATCCTCTGAAGATGAACTCTCATGGAAGTCATTGTTGTTCTTGTGAGTTCGTATATTATCAACTTTCATAGGGCATGCGCCCTGATCCTTTGCCTCTGAGATAAGGATAGGTACAAAGTCACTCTGTTTTCCTGATTTTTCCTCAGGAAATGGTGCTCCTGACATGGCCTCATTTAGTTTGGATGAAGTTACTGATTTGGATGACTCCGCCTCAGTAACATACTCGGAGTAGAAGTCACACTTACCTTCTTCCTCCACAAAGTCATCGGCGGTGAGGTTAGGGTAGTCGGCGAGATCGAATGAATTTTCTTCATCAATTGATTTTGGCGACAACACATTACCTTTTTCAATCTTGAATTATGACGAAGGCCCTCATTCTAGTGCCAACTGTCGATGTTCAAGACCTGGGGGGGGGGTCCATAGATCAAGCTTACGAATAAAATTTAGGTTGTCTTTGTCTAGAAAATAAGATTGAAAGGAGTAGAAAATAAATGGGGATTGTATTATATTATGGGTGTTTTTACAGAGTAAAAACTATTCTTAATTTTTGACTCTCTATCTAATCAACCACCTTTTTGAATTCTTGCGGGAGTATCATATTTATAGTATCGAAGGGATGGTGGTTGTCATTTTCGAAGAGGTATCTTCCTGTCAAAATGTGTCTTTTGGTCAAAAGACGTCTTCTCACCGAAGAGGTGTTTTTTCTTCAGAGAGGCGTCTCTTCGTATATAGTAACTTCCAAATGGTCGTCTATTCCCGTCAGAGAAAACGTCTTCCACACGTTATCTTTGCATAGAAATGCCTTGCCGACCTGAATCAATTTAGGACGAGGGTTATCCTTTATCCGATCCTGTCTAGGTCAATATTATGTTATGTGGGCCAATGCCTATGTCCTACCTGTGTTGGTGTCACTCAGGTAATGTGTCCTGCCCTGCCATACCTCCAATTGGCTCCATGCTTGCTTCAGGAGAGAACAAGTATATACTACCCCATCAGATCATAAATAGCAATCGTTTTGAACATCGATACGGTCCTTAAAACTCAACTTTAACCATTAATTTCCATTGTAATATATTTAAAAAATCTAATAAAATTATAATATTATGAAAGCACGTTTCGAGATAAATCTACACATATAATTTTCATACATCCAATCTTATATTTAAAAAGATATTTATAGCTAAAATTTTAAAAATTTAGCTGTACGTATTTCAAACGGACTATTATTATGACTGAAGGAAGTATATATCAACCACTTTTCTCCGGTTCATCCAACCATTGATCAATCATAAAAAATGATCAATTCATCCAACCATCGATTTGCACGCAATTTGTCGTCGTTGCAATGCAATGCTAAGCTCCAGCTTGCCAAACAAAAAAAAATGTTCCAAAAGCATTCACAATAATCGATCTTGCTTATATACTCTTTTTTATTAGTCTTTTTTACACAACACGGTCTTGAACACTTTCGACGACAAATGTACCTATATTATTTTTGTTTGACAAATCTAAACACATTTCTGTGTGCTAATGGCTAAAATTTAAAAATATTTACTACACCTACTACAAAACGACGTCGTTGGCGGTACTCCGCTGTATTGTTTAGAGTTCATACAACCTTCTTGCCATTGTCCTTGGTCTCATTGGCCGTCTCGGCGGCGACCTTGCCGTCGTTGCCGGCGAGCTTCATGTACTTGTCCTTCCTGGTGAGCGCCGTGCACTCGTACCCTAGCTCCTTGGCGATCACCCTCTGCACGTGGTTGGCCACGTCCACCGTGCTCCTCCCTCCCGCGCCGCAAGTCTCCTCCGGGCGGAGCGCCGGCAGGAACACCACCTTGTACCCCGGCCGTGGGTTCATGTAGAAGAAGTAGGGGTCCAGGAACTTCCACC
The DNA here is from genome assembly GCA_036346355.1 of Rhipidocladum racemiflorum. Taxonomy (NCBI): domain Eukaryota; kingdom Viridiplantae; phylum Streptophyta; class Magnoliopsida; order Poales; family Poaceae; genus Rhipidocladum; species Rhipidocladum racemiflorum. The sequence goes on from CM070572.1 coordinate 27,512,438, forward strand.
CCCTCGCCGTTGACCCGTAGTAGGTCCCCTGCCGAGCCTCCACTGCCACCGGCACGATCCGGTCCGTCAGCTCCGCGAACAGCGCCGAGAACCGCAGCAGGAACGGCTCCCGGCAGGTCGTCCCCTCCGGGCACACCACCACGTCGCCCTCCTCCAGCAGCGCCGCGATGCGAGCCGCGTCCGCCGCGCGGTCCCGGGTCAGCGCCACCGCCGGGATGGGCGAGATGGCCGTGGACAGCCTGCTCACGCTGTAGGTGACGCAGGTCACAGGGCGACCGAGCGCGATGGAGACGATGATGGGGTCGAGTGCGGTGCGGTGGTTGCAGACCAGGAGGGAGCCCGGGGATCCCGGGCGCGGCGGCGGGGGAGGCGTCCCGCTGACGGAGAGGCGGATGCCTGTGAGGCGGTAGGTGTGGCGGACGAAGCGCGCCGGGACGGGCAGGTTGAGGAAGACGCGGAGGAGGGCGAGGACGAACCCCACGGGGAGGTAGGCGAGCGCGAAGACCGCGTGCGGCGCGTCGGGGCGGCGGACGAGGCGGCCGTCGTGGAAGATGGCCCGGGACATCAGCGCGTCGGCGGCGGCGCGCGGCGCGCGTCGGTCGGGTGGCACCATGTACGCTTCCTGCGCAGGGAGCAAAGCGACCGGTTGTTAATTTTGGCGCAAGGATATTAGCAGTAAGTACCAGTACTAATCTCTGGTTAATCTGAAGCAAATAATATGGACGAATCAGCTGCCTAGCCGTAATTTTTAAGAGCAGGTTGCAGTGGACCAGTAGGTCAGGACCGTCAGGTCAGTTTCGTTGCACCAACTGCTACTGTTTATTCCTAGTAACTGCCAAAGATTAATCAGAGATTAGTACGGAACAGCAAAAGTTAAAGATTTAGTAGTACTGACAAATCGATAATTGTACAGGCTAGGGAACCTTCTTTAATTTCATGGGCGGGGGGAGGTATCCACGTGAAAAGGATAACAAGCAAGGAATCGTACGGGTTCTTGCAACTCCCATCTACCACGCCATGAGCACTGAAATAATGATGGGGCGCACCTCATGCTCATATGTGCTACAAATTCACGATCTGTATATTTATATTTATTTATCGCGCCGTGAACTATGAATTATGTATGGTCACCCCAATACCTCAAATTGTCATGCGAATCAATCACAATTAATTCCAGAAATTTAATAAAGATTGGAGCTTTGGATCGATGTACAGGTAGCTTACCTTGCAGATTGCCATGAAGTCGTGGTCGCTCTCGCGGTCGCCGAGCCCGACGTCCGGCATGTCGCCGCCGGCGAAGAGCCTCTCGACCACCTCCCTTTTCCTCTCCCCGACGAGCACGGCCTTGATGCGGCCGGTGAAGCGCCGTCCGGAGGCGCAGGTCTCGAGCTCGGTCCCGGCCACCTCGGCCCCCAGGAACTCGCGGACGAACTCCCCCACCATGACGGCCGGGGACGCGGTGATGACGACCCGGCGCTCGGCGCAGCCGCGGAAGACGGCCCACGTGTCGGCGCGCACCCCGGCGGCGTAGTGGCGCGGGAGCACCCCCCGCGCCACGGCCTCGACGTCGGAGACGCGGAGCCCCGCGAAGGTGATGAAGACGAGCAGGCCGATGGCGGCGGCCTCGGAGACGCCGACGTAGAGCACGAGCAGCAGGGGCGCGACGAGCAGGAGGGCGAGCGCGCGGAGGTAGCTGCCGGCCTCGAGCGCCACAAGGAAGTAGTAGGGGAACGCGGAGGAGGAGGCGAGCAGCGTGCCGTCGAGGTCCGCCGCGACCGTGCGGCGCGCGCGCGCCGAGGCGTCGCAGGCCGACACCGGCGGGAACCTGGCGCGCCCCGGCGCCATGGATCGGTCGTCGCGGGTTGCCTGCCTGCCTGGTGCGCGGCGGCGAGGTGGGGGGAGATGCAATGGAAGCGAGGCAACTGGATGGGCTTAATAATTAATACACGCGCGCGTCTGTAGCGTCTCTTGCCCAAGCGCAAGTCTTGGTTGCTCTGTGTTGTTCAACCATCGGCTCTGCAGCCATTCACGACGTCTCTCCCTAAGATTCAAGACTTGGTTCTTTTCTGTGCGACGAGCGGACGAACAGTGCTACTGTTTATATAGGCTAGCTAGTTCTAGTTGTAAGCATCAATCAGCCTAGCTGCCTGCGAGCGACTCCTAAATCCTAATCCTATTAGAGATCGAACTGACGAGCTAGAACCAGACCAGGATTACTAATTAATTTACCGCGAATCCGCAAGGTATCATTATGTTATGCATCCTAACCGGTTTATCGCTGTGTGCCTGTGGGTTCTGGCCGGCCGATTCCGAGTAGAAACGCAAGCCGCAAATTTAATCCATCAATCACAGCGAATAAGGTACCGTTTGGCAATTTGGAACCGGACCATTTCTAGGAATGTTTCCGTTTTTATTAAAATATGAAATCGTACCAATCAAGGCCTAAGTTTCCCTTCGACGGTCCAGGGTAGCTGAAGACGAAAGGTACTGCCAACGAACGGAGCAAGCATGCTCAAAGCGTTTGCTTCTGCTCTGCGGTTTCCGAGTCGGAAAATAACGCATGCGTGAAGGAGAACGTGAAAAGTGCATTTCGATCGGGAATAAGACAGCGTCATGCCTGTAGCAGTAGCATTGTGGGTAGAATTAGGCGGGGATTTTTCAATGTGGCGTCCGTCCTTTGCGAATTAAAGTCGGCACGCAGGAGGAAGTAGAGTGTTTAAACGTGATCTTTCTCCTGCTTGCATTGCAGCTAGTTAAAACGCGACCATATTACTAGTGCTCAAGAACAAAGTCATACTTGTGTTCAGAATGATCCATGAGACCAACCTGGTCGAGTTTGTGCTCCTGTCTGACAATATGTGTCCGGAAACTGACAACCAGCTGCCCGTCACCTCATAAGATGAGGCCGATTCAACGGTACTTCTCCTAAGCAGTACGATACAATAGCGTTTTAGGATAGGTATTTAGGAGGAGCAATCAAGTTACGGATGAGTGATCTGTTCACGCAGATGTGGACTTTGGTTGGTTGATCCGACTGACCCACCCGGTGTAGCCACAAGTATTCAAGGGTTTGGTCCTCCTGTTTAGGTAGACAGATAGATGGATGCAGCTGCAACCTGCAAAATCAATGGACGGCTTCAATGTTACACCGTGCCATGCGGCCGGCCACCGTCCGAATGGCAAAAGGCTAGACAAGGTGGCCGGCGAGCGAGGTCGGGCGGTGATGTGATTGGCGGCTCCAATTTATAATACGTGCCCGTCTTGACCTAATTCAGTCTCACATATAGCAGCAGAAACGAGGGAGAGACTGGCGGTAGACTGTAGCAGTGGTTGATGTGAATGGCTAACCATTACCGGTTTCCCTCTTCCTCCCTTTGAAACAAGGCAAGGAAACTTCACTGTCAACTGCTCCATTAGCCTACCACAACCAACAACTCTCGCTCTGTCGGCCCTGATTGTCGTGTGGCCTGGGGAAAAAAAGACAGTTTCAGAGGGCAACCTCGTGAGTCTTCACAGGTGTGGAAAACGGAACAATTGTTTCTAGATTCTGGAGTAAGATGGATGACGTCGGATGCTCGGTTGCCTCGTCGCCCTTCGTTTGTACTGCTGAAATAGCATTACTCGAAATCAAGAAAACAAAATCAGAGTGGCGCAGCGGAAGCGTGGTGGGCCCATAACCCACAGGTCCCAGGATCGAAACCTGGCTCTGATAGCATCGGATTTTTTTTTTGCCTTTCGAATCAGCCACGCACGGCAATGATCTTCTCTCTTTTCTTTCATTTTTGTTCGGAAAAAACCATGCTCGTAGGACCAGACCATCGCGCTCTCTGCACTTAAACCACAAATTCCACATCCCATGGCCATAGCGTACACGAAAACAACAGCAGCTTGGTGTTCAAGGATCATGATCCCTTCTCAACCAGACTGACACGTTCGTTTGCATCGAAATTTGCAAAAACGTACAGGTTCGTTTTGACCACACTTTCTCAAATGCCAAGATACACCAGCACCACGAACCAAGAACAAAGGAATTAAAAGGATTATAATCACAAGGAGCGCCACATCATTAAGTACAAACGAATATCTCAGTATGTATAGGTGCGGAATAAACAAACTGATCATCTCAACTTCTTTTGTTACAGTCAAAAGTGGAGATACAGCCAAAAAAAAACCAATTAGTTATGGACCATACGGAGTCATAAATGGTTAGACGATTGCCTTATTTCATATGTGCACAATCACCCCCAGAATAGCCAGGTGTGGCAAAACAAGAATAATAATCAGCGACCAATTTTAATCCGGCTGTGAAGCTTAGCTGCCTTCAGATGGTGATAACCCTGCACCTCTCAGCTGGAAAGTCATGCTCCAGCAACGGGCCCGAGGAAGAGGATACAAAGAACCCATCTACCCTGGCCGCAGTATCCAGGTTGATTGTCACTGTGCTCAACCCTCTTCCAATCACATAAATTTTCCTCCCAATGGCCACAAGCTCGCATGGGGGCCTTGTGAGCTTGTCAGACAGCCTACCAAGCATGACCCACGCCTTCGTCTCCACTTGCCACATCATCAGCCTTGTGCCAAGTGACTGGTCCAACATGTAGAGCGTTCCGTTCACAACAACTGTTGGGCCAGACAAGCATAGAGCGATTTCGTTCTCTGTGCCCCTCCAAACGCGGTCCAATGGATCATATATACCAGCAAAGTACATTCTGTTCCAGGCCGCCTTGTGAATGGTTACCAGCTCCCCATCCAATGCAACAAATTTTACAATGTCAGGGGTGAGCATTGGATTCTTGTGCACGCACCAAGAGTTTGTCACTGGGTCATAGATGTCCCACGAATTCGGTGACTTGTCTGTCAAACCAAGTCCACCAGTAATGTAAAGTTTGCCATTCAGAGTTGCTGAAACAAAATAGCACCTGAAAATAGAACAGGAATGCAAATGTCACTTAACAACTTAGGGAAAAAAGATGCATGCCAATAAACTTTTGTCAATACGGGTACCTAGCAGTAGGCATCGGAGCTGCTCTGCTCCAGCCATTTGAAGAAGCATCATAACAGTAAACTTCATCATTAGCATCTTCTAGCCAGCTACAACCACCCAAAAGATATAATCTCTTGTCCAAGGTCTCAATGGAAATGCCTTCCCGACCTGAGCATGGAGGTTCCATGACTTGCATGACTTTCAAGGAACGGGTTGTAGGATCAGGAGCCAGTACATAGCATTTGATGCCTGTATTCCTGCAAATCACATATATCCAAGACTCATCCAAGTTGTTCCTCTTGCGACAAGAGTGCCACTCTTCACCGCATAACAATGCCCTCCATCTCTTTGAGACACACCTGAGAGCATTATGGTATCGCCGAGGAACCCTTGTTATGCAAAGGAGAGCAATCTCATCAGGAAGACCATGTATAAGTGGACTATGGAAGACAGCAGATTCCATGCTGCTACACCTACACGAGAGCTTCCCGCAGTGCACTATTTTGATGGTGACCGATCATCCTAACACAGAATGAGAGCTGATGAGAAATGCAGTGCTAGACTAATTATATTCTGATAGGATCATTGTAATTGAAAACATAATCATAATTTCTGATGTAACAGAAGATAAAATGATTTGAGTAAGAACAAGATGCACAAGGACAGCATAGATAAAAATCAGAAAGCAGTGCAGGAGGCTGTTTACCAGTAACGCTATAATGGAGGTTCAACAGAACAAAGTATAAATAAAAGATGTATGCATTGCATATAAAGAAAAATTATGAAGAAATAGAGAACAGTAAAATCATGGAGACAGCACAGATCAATAACAGATTGATAAATCAGAATGATTAACTAGAGAAAAGATCAGCCAGAAGAAATTAGCATATCTCAGTATACAACAATCAGAAAAAGAATAGATCGTGACAAAACATTCGGCAATCACTTCAGAAGAAATCTTAAACTCGCATCTGCACACTACTAAAAGTGAGAGGAAGTATCAACGCTTGAAAGAAGAGTTTGTTGGGAAATATCATGCTTTTCAATGACTAACATCACAAACTTACATGTTAGTTCATATTCTGTTCAAAAAACAAATGTATTACACAGGAACGCAAGCATGTTAGAAATGGATAACGCAGTTAAGCATACAAGAAGAATTAAAAGTAAAATAGTGTCTTTTCCTCCCGTTTAACAAATAACAATTATGTATGTAGTATGTACAAAGCAAGTTAGGGCTGGTTTCTTTAAATCTCATCAAATTTGCTCAGAAATTCACGTCAGTTTGGATATAATCATATGAGGAGCTTATTTACAAAGCATCCTCACTCAGATACCGTCCTTGACGAATCATCACGGCAGTACATACAAAACAAACTGACCCAACTAGAAATATTAAAAGTTAAGAAACATAAACAAAACAGGATACAGGAAATGACAAAGCATTGCAGGAAAACAGAAAAGGCGATTCCAAAGCCATTTCAATGTTGATAGTTGAAGTAAGTCGAAATTAGAATTTATTACAATGATTGCATCAATCAGGTTGGTCAAATAAGAAGGCAAAATCATCGGTTGGGTACTTTGGTTGTCTGGCTGGCTTTGCTCAGAGATCCTATTCAGTTTTGGTATAATCAGATAAGGTGCACTAGAGTCACCCTATTCAGATACCGTCCATGTAGGTGTCATCACAGCAGATCATCCATAGGACTTCAGACCAAAACAACTCAAAGAAACGTTTCTGATTTTTTTTTTATCTAAATAACAGTAGATGCAACCACAAAAACAATTTTATTTTTTAAAAAAAACACTAGTTATGACCACAGTTTGGTTTGGTGGTCCAGTTTGCTCAGAAGTTATTCAGATTTGGATGTAATCAGGTAAGGAAAGCTAAGCCACCTCACTCAGATACCGTCCTTGTATGAGTCATCACAGCAAACAATTGTCTACAAGCACTCACCTTGATCCAGACCCATAACGCAAAAAGATCCAGCCAGCACCTAATATTTAACCGAAAAGAGTACAAAGAAATTAAAAATAAAAGCCGGAAGCCAAACCACAGCCAAAACAAGGAGATTTTTTAAAGTTCCGAACTGAGCTACACGAAGCAAACACTAAAAACATGCATTGGCGCTATTCCATTATAGTTATTGAAGTTTGCTCAGATATCCATTTCAGTTATGGATATAATCACGTAAGGAATGGTTTTTCAAGAGCCACCCCACTCAGATAGCGTCCTTGTAGAAGTCATCATGACAAACAGGCGTTGCAATCCCTTGTCCCAACCCCCAATAAATATTCAACTAAGAAAACGCACAAACAATGAATAAGACAGGATCAGAAAAAACAAAAAAACTAATTACATAGAATAGCTGTAGCGTTGTACAGATAAATCTAGTTTAGTACATGGTGTGTCTCAGTTGGTTTTAATAGTTCGCATATGTTTGCTCAAAACCTTTCAGTTTTGAATGTAATCAATGAAGGAGCACTTTTTTTTCCAGAGGAACCTTACTCAGATAACGTCCTTATAGGAATCATCAAAGCAAACAAGCAGAAAAAGGGGAAAAAAAACTGAAACTCTGTAAGGGCATTATCTGTTAACTTCAAAAATAGCCATTCTTAAACAAGTTATATAATATGGCCATGACCCAGTAAATGCAATGGAGTTGTATTGTTCTTTCAAGTTGGAGAACATGTCCAAACAATGATAGGAGTTTACTATAGAAGCCCAACCAGCATGTTGCTTGCTGTTAAATTCAGGTTTGCACATGTTTGCTCAGAATCTCTGATCAGTTTTGGATGTAATCACGTGAGGAGCTCTTTGAAGAGCCACCTTACTCAGATACCGTCCTTGAAGGAATCATCACAGCAAACAAGCAAAAAAAAGTAGCCATAGTAAGCAAGTTTTAAGTTTTTTTTTTTTTTTGAGCCAGGAGAAGAGAAACAAGTCAAACAACAGACCAAACACCCCATGAATGCAGTCAAGTAAATCCACATTTCAAGTCGGCGAACAAGCATACAAAACAAAGGATCGCTTCAGTAGCCTGACAAGAATGTTGCATGCTGTTCAGTTCAGGACCAAGCAGGAGCAAAGTTTCATCTTTCGCGAAGTAAACAACTGAAGAGTGTTTGCTCAGACATAATGATCTGTTAAGGTATAATCATGCGAGGGTAGATCCCTCGCTCAGATACCGTCCTTGTAGAAGTCATCATAGCAATTCTCGCAACCGCCGTTAAGTTGAGCGGCCATATTAGCCTAAAATCATGCTTCAATGCGAAATTGCAAAACAATCACTAGTTCATAGGAGTTGCATCCATTAGCTTAATACAGGATTAGTGCTTCCGATTCGACATCAACTCCTAAAAGAATCCAACCACCTTAACCATACTACCACGCCAATGAATAATGATCTTGACAAAACACACTATTCACCGGATCAATACGCACAGAAAGATTACAAGCGTACAATACGATACCATCGGGGATTCGGGGGGAGAATCACTCCTTGTGAAGGTGTGTGAGCATCGGATCGGATCTGAAGAGGAGCGGAGGCGGGTGGGTGGATGGGGCGGATTTGAGCGGAGGAGTGATGGTTTGGGAGGAGACGGATGGGGAAAACGAGAAACCCTAGATCTGGAGGGGATCGGCGGGGGGCGGCTGTGGCGGCGGAGTCAGGGTGTCGGCCATGGGCGCAGGAGAGGGCGAGATGCGGATGGGTCTATACGCTACTTTATCGTGGTGAGGATGGCGATTATTCATACACATTCCTGTAGTGTTCGATTATTCTATTGCATCTTTGTTCCGAACTGTTTTGTTCAATGCTACATGTGTAATTAAAAGCATTAATGAGTACTCAAATGCAAAAATCTCCATTTTAGTGCAACCATTTTACGACAAATAAAAGACGAAAAGAGGAGGGGTGTAACAGAAAAGTGAACCCAGCGCCCTAGCTTGCCCGCCGAGGGTCCCATGGAAACACAGCCGCCCCCGCCCCCGCCGCCTCCTCGGATGCAGCTCCGTTGCCACCTTCTCCTTCCGCCGCTGTTGGCAAGGCCGCCGGGTCCTGGGGTGCGGCCGCAGAGTTGCAGCGGAAGGCCGTGACGGATGAGTCGGCGGTGCAGGCAGTGAGCCGCCTCGTTGCGAGCTGCGCCAATTCAAGCGGCGTGGCGGTGGCCGTGGTGGACGCCAACGCCTCCATCTCCGGCGGCGCTGCGCTCGCCTCCACCGCTGGGCGCCTGGCGACGGTGCCGGAGGCGCTGGAGTTGGTGCGCGACGCAGCCGCACGGCGGCGCCTCGCACTCCTGCCGGCCCCCGTTGCGTTGAGACCGTCGAGCCCGCCCCGGAGTTCGTCAAGGAAGGTCGCATCTTTAGCCCCTCCGGAGCCTCTTTACTATTGCTTTATTAAGAATTAGAGCTAAAACTCTGCAGTTCGTGTTTATGGTCTCAAATTTCTAGGATTATTTTGTTGCAGCATATTGCTAAAAGTCCAAATGTTTTATCGGGTTGTTTACCTGGTTATGTGTAGTTCGTGTTGCACGAGGGACGGGGCGCTCTTGTCTTTACTGAATTTTGACTTAGTTTTATTGTTCATGATTATGGTTAACTTTTAATCAGAAATTATACCTTTTAAAGAGTTTGCCTTAGGCAATTGCTGGCTTGTTTTTGTGTTCCCATGACTCGTATAAAACGATAAGAGCAGTGAAGTTCACATTTTTAACAATTTGTTGCTATATTGTTAATGTACTTCACTATATGAACTGAAGCTTTGAAAAACAAGTAACCGCGGTAATCGGTTAATATTTGCGGTTTAGGCACTGCTTTTCCCTGACTAGAGGAAGCTTGAGTGATATTTTAAGGGCATGCACATGGAACAGCAAGTGTTTGAGCAATTTAACATTTTGTATTACTGACTGGGTGCTGTTATTATTGTTTGTTTTTCCTACTACAATATGTCGACACTTGGTAGCCTAGAAGTTACTTCTATAGAATAGAAGTAGCCTTCTACTATGGATTTTTTTTCCTGGTCGAAGAATCGCATATTGATTGGAGAGACTAACTTGTATATCATCATTGCTGGCAGTTGTCAAATTTGCCAGGGAAACGGGGAGACCTCCAAACGCTTTCAGATGTTGATATCAAGATTATTGCTCTAGCTTACATGTTGGAAGCTGAGATCCATGGGACTAGCCATTTGCGGGAGCATCCACCTCCTCTGCGTGTGGTGAATGTCAGAAACTTGCAAGAGGCTCCACTGCCTGACAGGGGTTCCAATCAGTTCAAAAAATCGACGAAAATCGCTCGATTTTACGCGGTCCGGCTTATAAAACTGCTCGATAAACCGGTTTTATTCAAAAATAAAAATAAAAAATTTGAAAAAAAAAATTACATGATGTAAACCGATCGAAAATTGGTGTAAATCGCTCCAAAAATCGACCGCCAAAGAAGTTCAACTAGTCTGTCGATCTATAAAAATTGTTGATTTTAAAAACAAATTTCAAAAATTTTGATTTTATAAATTATACGATTTTTAAGCGCTTTTTTTGATTTTCGAAAATTGATTTTCGCGTGATTTAAAACGGTAAGTGAATGTGCCTATAACCTAGCAGAGTGGGAGGCATTAGATCAGATGTCTGAAGCAGGTGGAGATCTTAATTCTCGGATAGTTCCTCTGAAGGATCCTGAGAACCAAGAAATTCCTACAGAAAGTACATCTCTAACTCCCGCGAATCATTCAAAAACTACTTATTGGGTTGGGCAACCAACACGTGAAATCGATGCCGGGCTACACTTCCTTCAATTAATTGTTTAGGTTTACTTTGGCGGAGCATTCAATCAAGTGAGACCAACAGTATTTCTGAGACACAAGGGGGTGCAGAACATCAGCCTTCAAAGAAAAATGCAGGTGTTACATGGGAAGATGACAAGAATAATGAAGGTTGGTTGCCTTGTCAGTCGCAGCACACACAAAAGATATCTATGGAGGAAGGCAAGGCGTGATGCACTGTAGGAATTTGAACGGAGTGTTGAGACAAGTTCTATTGCTCCATCAGTTGACGGCGATAAAATTTTATCTGAAAATGGTTTGAATCCATTGGATTGCCCTTCTGTTGTTCCAGAGAAAATGAAGTCAAATACCGATGGTTTGGAACATCAGGAAGAGAATGAACCCCAAATTGCTGGAGATCATTTGCATTCTGATCAACTAGCTAATGTGGAGAATGGGGTAGGCAAAGTCGATACTGTTGAGGAGAGAGATGCTACTGTATGCATTGAAGAATTGGACAACTTAGACATAAAAACCGAGACTGGAATATGCACCTTTTGTGGATGATGACAGCAGGCCCTTATCTGAATCTACTGTAGCATGTGTGACTAGTGACTATGCTATGCAAAATGTTATCCTGCATATTGGCCTCCGTCTCTTGGCACCACGTGGCATGCAAATACGTCAGTTGCATAGGTACGAGAATTTGCATCACGAAGAAGCCAAGCAAGCAGGTTAGTGCCCCTGCTATTTTACATAAATGTAAGAGCTCTTTTACGGTACACTAAATTGAATATGAATCGTTCATTCTTTTCGATCCAATGAATCAGATTAACTGGAGTTTACTTATACTACACATGGTAGTAGAGTAGTAGAAACACCCTTAACAAATCAACGGTTAGATGTGATTTCTACTACATATTTTATACTACAAGTATAATCCACCGTAAAATTTCTCAAATGTAAAGCCTCACGGTAACATGGGTACATAGCTTTGAGTGCTTAATTTCATGAACTCCAGGTTTTTTTTTTATATTACCATGCGGTCTCTCAACTATGAAGTTGTGGACGCATATGCCTTCCCTGTTTTGTCTTTGCTACAAACACTTCAGTTCCTGTTATGGCTCGTAATGAAGTTCATAGAGAAATAAACTCCTGAACCATTATTGTTCACTATAGGAGGATGATTTCTTGGGTGCCGATGACATATTTTCGCACAGCGGTGAAAAAAAAAAGTACCGCTGAAACCTCCATTGAGGAAGGCGCTTGCAATGTTCAGTGGGACTAAGCTCTCGTCTGCCCTTTTGTTCATTTTTCATCCATGGCATTGTGGTCTCATTATGTAACGGTGAGAAGCAGAGTGCATCGTCCAGACTTCTTTCTTTGGTGATTGTGGAGAAAGTCTGTCTTATAGACTCGAGCACGAAAGCTTTACACATTTTGGCAACTGAATCAACCATGTAAGGTTCCTGTGTTATTACTTTCTTGACTGTATCGACTCAAGTGAGAGTAATTGAGTTATTTGAATACGAGATCTCTCAGAGCAGCAATGAACTAGGGTGATTAATTTATATCGTGCTTTCTCGAGACATTTGGGTCTGTCTAACGTCAAAATTTGTTAGAAGTAGTCGATGCGCTTCTTTTTGTGCGAGATTTGTTACGTTGCAAGTATAAGCTCACAATTGCACTTACACAAACAAATTGATACGCTTTTTATAGCGGAAACAGCCAAAGAATATGTCCAACCTAGGGTGTGCTCTCTACATGACATTTTCGTACAAAAGAATCAAATCAAGCAGTATACCGCATTTCTTGCTTGCACTCATGCACAACACAAGACTCATATCACACATAGCATCAGAAGAGCAAATCATCATTCGTTGTACTGAATCCACCATAGATGTCTCCCATATTTAGCAGGTCAAAGTAGCCAGCTCCTGCAATGCCAACAGCACCATGGGCGGCAGCATTGTGATGATCCTCCTCCTGCTGCTGCTGCAGTGCACCATAGCTGCTGCTCATCTGATCTCCAAATGCGCCGTGCGACGGCCTCACATTGCCGGAGCTCGCCGTCGAGGCGGGCCAGTGCGCGGACATAGAGTAGCCCTCCTGTCCGGTCGCCGGCATCCAGTCGGAGAAGATTAAGTTCTTGGACTGCTGCTGGACCTGGTGATCCAACGGTTCAGCGGCAGGTGCAGGAGCTGAGATGGCATGGCTGCCGCTGCTGATGTTTGCATCTTGGTCATGAGATGTCGTGGTGCTGGTGCTGCTGTTCTTGATGTGCTGATGCAAGGATGGCTCGGTGGTGCTCATGGAGGTTAATTCCGCTGGGTTCTTAGTGTTGGAGCCTTGAACCTGCATCACCCTCTTCTTGAGGTACGAGTTCCAGTAGTTCTTCACCTCGTTGTCCGTCCTCCCAGGCAGATGCATTGCAATTTGGGACCACCTGAGGTATCAAATCATCAGCATCATGCAGATGAATGAAATGTCGTCATCCTTCTCTAACAGTTTAAACTTTTCGCGATAAAACGCGCTGTTTTCTAAGAGTTTCGAGATCATATTCCAGCCAAAGGTACCAATTTGCTTTGGTATATTTAGCATCTCTGGTTTTTGTAATGTATTCTCCAGTTTATGGACATGGGGAAATATTTAGAAGGATGGGTACAAATGAGTTCTGTGAGCATTACTTGTTGCCCAGCTTGGCTTGAAGGTTGATGACGATGTCCTCCTCCTCCTCAGAGAACATTCCACGTTTCAATCCGGGCCGCAAGTAGTTGATCCAACGCAGCCGGCAGCTCTTGCCATTTCTCTGCAGACCTTCAAGGGAAAATTCCAAAAGGGCAAATAAATTCAGAAATAATGGTAGGAAGTGTGACAGAGATGCCAATTTACTTATGTGAAGACTAGCTGAGCTTGAGCGAGCTAGACTCCAATCGGTATAGCTTATTTTGGTGAACATGAGGACTCTTTTTTCAACTAACCCGAGAATTGTGCTCATGCCAGGTTCAAATGGAACTCTAAGCCAGATATAAACAAACAATCAGCTCTAAAGTTAGACAGAACAAGTAATTGTGCTGTTGCAGGAAAACTATTTGCCAATCAGAGATGAGAATGGGATGCTCTGCATGCATTGGCATGTAGCAATGTGCATGAAAGGAGAAAGAAGTGCATGCAGGAACAATCTGAGGAGCTCACCAGCCTTTGCAGGGACAGCACTCCAGCAGCCAAGGCCATGCTTGAGGATGTAGCCCCTCAGCCTCTGGTCCTCCTCAGGAGACCACAGCCCCTTCCTGTAGTTCATCTTCGGCTTCTCGCAGGACCGGCACCCCATTGCTCCCTTCCTTCTTCCTCCTCCCTTCCTTCTCTGATATATTCTCTCCCTGTTCCTCTTCTATCTCTCAAGGAAGATGAGCTGTTGCAGTAGTAGACTTGCTGTACCAGTCTTCTCAGCTCCATGTGGCCCTTCTGATTTAAAGGGGTGTCACATTTTTCTGTTCGATTTAATTTAATCGGGGGGAATTAAATTGGTAATGGGTGCACATGCATGGGATCATAAGGGGAGGCTTGGTCAGGGGATGCACCTCTATCTCGTCATTACACAAAAAAGATTCTGAGAGTTATTCACCCAACTTTGGCTTTGTTCTAATGATATGGGTGTAGGGGTGAAAACGGATCGGATACGGTCGGATATTGCTGTTCCCGTATCCTAACCCATATTTTTTTCCCGGATTCGGAATCGGATACGGTAAGACCGAATACGGATACGAATATGGATATTTCGGAGTTTCGGATATGGTAATGTTGGAGCGGATACATACCGGATTCGGTTCGGAAACGGATAATACAAACGGATACATACTTGTTGAAACATTTGACAAGCAATAAATTCATATATATTACATAAATCTGACAACTCACACAACACAAGTATAACAAGGTATCAAATTCATACATAACTTGAACAACTAAGTCCCGCTCGTCCAACAGGCCAACACACTGAATTCATGCGGCGGCGGCGGCGGAGGCTCAAGCACTAGGGTTAGTTTTCGTGTTGGGGAATCGAATGGGGAGGCAAAGACTGAGGCTTGCAGGAATCGAATGGGAAGCCCTTGACTCTTGAGTCTTGACTTGAGTACGGAGTACCCTTGTTTTGTTGATTCGGATATCCGGTCGGATAATATCCGGTTACCATATACCGCAGCTATTCGGTCGGATATCTCGTCTACCGTATCCGTTACCGTATCCGGTAGCAAGTATCCGGTACCGTATCCGAATCCGGCCGGATACGGATTTTTTTTCCCGGATACGGTTTTTAACGGATTCGGTACCGGATCGGTCGGGATTAACCCGTACCATTTTCACCCCTATATGGGTGCTTGCTGGCACTTGGAGCACATTTTGTTTTTAGTCAGTAATTAAAATGTTTGTGTGATCGGCAGCTATGTAGGTCACTTAGGTCAGTTTGTCAAAGTCATCAGAGTTTTACTGACAAAACAATTCAGAGACAGTATTTTCAGATAAAAGGACTATACTACTCAGAGACTGCAGCACTTAGAGACCGTATTTTCGGATGAACTGATCAGGTAAAAACAAAACATTAGTAAAAAACATTGTCATCCGATAATCAGTGTGATGAAAGGTCAGACCGTCTCCACCAATGATGAGTGGAGCATTGACATGAGCTGTCCTTGCAATAAAACACACTCTTGGATTAGCAATGACAAGACCTGACGAATCCCCCCTTTTCCTGTCAATCATTGGAAGGAATCTGCCTAGAGAACGCCAAGAGTGAACAGCCAAGGACACAAGAAAAGACAGCCTAGTTAGGAGCCAGGAGGATTTGCATAACAAAGATCAAGAAGATGAAACGCTCCTTAAGAAGGGGCACATATATGCATAAACAAGGACCTCTCAAGCACAAGCGAACAATGATGAGGAACTTGAATGCCTATCACAATGCTTCTTTCATCCAGTGTTAGGACAACGGGGTTGGCAGAACGGTTTGGTTAGGCCATGCCGTGGTAGTTTTGGCTTAACTTGAAGGCCTCTGCCAATCAGAACGATGGAAGTCAAGTCATCTTACGGGGTTTCATGTGCTCACATAGCGCAGAAACCAGTGTTACACCTTGGTGATTCATGGCATTGGCCTATTTCAGCAACACATAGCTGTATGAGCTTTAGTAGTGAGATTATGCTAAATTGCAAGAGAACTAATTGTTTCAGTTTGAAAACTAACACCACTCATTCCTGAAGACTTTGTCCTTTCCTCTCGGTAGTCGTTTTCAGAGTTTAGGAATAGCCTTTTTCTTTCCGAAATGACACTGTACATACATCTGATGAATTGGACGCTTGGACCAGTCTCCGTATACAGCCGTACTCTCTTTTGTGTGTGCATATGTATTTTTTCATCTCTCTCTGTGTGCATGTGCATTGGACCAAACGAATAACGGAAATTTTTTTTGTTCAAATTTTTCTTCGGTGTGGCAGGAAAAAATTGTTGCAAAGAAATGTTGCAGCTACAATGAATTTATTGTGTTTTGTTGCAAGCGGTGATTACAAATGTTGCATGCATTGTTAAAAAAATTACAACGATAGGAAATGATATTGTACATACGTCCGATGAATTGGACGCTTGGACCAATATCTCCTGAGCGAGCAGGCGGGATTTTTTTTTTTTTTGAAATGTTGCAGTGATTAACATTTTATTGTTGCATATGCATCTCTGGAATGTTGTGGGTTTACAACATCGTTTTTTAGGAGATGTTTTTGTTGTTTTTGAATACTTTTACGCTATTCTTTCAAATAGGTTGATCAATACTCCCTCCGTTTCTTTTTATAAGGCGTATTTAGTTTCGTTAGGACAAGACTTTGACCAACGATTATTTCATTAATATATCATTTATGCAATACAAAATCATAATTATATATAAGTATTTTTGAATACAAATCTGCTAATATCAATTTTGTGTCATAAAAATTATATGCGAATAGAGTAATTGTTGGTCAAAGCCTTGTCCTAACAAAACCAAATACGCCTTATAAAAAGAAACGGAGGGAGTACTAGTTTAGACATCCAATACTACTCAAGTTTGCCCAAGTTATTGAGGGAGGGATTTTTTTTTCGGTGTTGCATGTGTGTTTTTTCAATGTTGCACGTACTGCCGTGAATTGTTGCATAAGTTGAAAAAAAATGTTGCAAAGAAATGTTGCAGCTACAACAGATTTATTGCGTTTTGTTGTAAGCGGTGATTACAAATGTCGCATGTATTATTAAAAAAATATTGTGACGATATGTCTGATGGGAAACAAAATATGGGACGTCCGACGGCTAGTCCGTCCATTTTTCTTCACCTATTCTCCGGTTCCTCAATTAGGAAAAAGAAAGGCCTTCTCTATAGTGACAGATAAACGGAAGACAAATTTGCGTGATGACTCATGATGAAGTCTGACTTATAATGACCTGTAAATATTCGGATTTGGAAGTCTTCTACAGCTGACATGATATAAATTCAGGAAAAAAAAAATGCAGAGCTCAGCTAGAAGTTAAAGGTATATGTTGAAGTTTTTGAAGGGGAGTTTTCCTAGAGGGTAAATTGTTGCAGAAACTATTAACATGTTGTAAAGGTTACCAGGTTAAATCAGGTCACACTAGCACCAAAAATCAAGTGTCCCCATCTACACTAGCATCCTAAGTTTCAAGAAGTACAGTATATATACCTACATACAATTGGGGCTCGCAAGACACGAGAAACCCGGAAAAAAAAAAGTGGATGATCCAACGTGCAGCTATTATTTACCCCCAAAGGAACAACTGTTAGCAAAAATTGTGATCCTTGAATAGAGCTCATAAATTATATGCCATGAGCTCCCATCATGCTTCATATCTCTGTCCTATTTTAATACACAACTATGTCCTAAAAAATAGGGTGATTCCATGTGAGCTCAAAGGCGTCCTAATCTCCTCTTCTCTGCCTCAGCATCAAACAAGGGGATTTGCTGATGAGAAAAATGAGAATTCTCACTTCAAATTAGCTGACAGATATAAACTATGCAGGCTATGCCAAGTTATATTTCTCCCCAAATTGACTGGCGCACAAGTGCATGTGGACAAACACCTAATCTCCATACAAATTCGCATCTTGCATGATAAATTATGTGCCACTGGTTAAACTAATGGCATTCTTCTGAAGGGAAGGATGAGGGCATCTTTTGTCTCATTGAGAACTCTCAATTCCACACATCCTAGTTAAGAACTTCCTGACTTGCAAGACTTGTTGTCCCTGTCACATCTAGGATGTAAATGCGAGAATGAATTTAAAATTTCGTCGATGATTAAAGAAGGAGGAAACGATGGTGATGTGCAAAATATGCTGCTAATTAAACAAAGCAACCAGGAACATGCATTAGGGCTTGTTTGTACTTGCAATGATGGGATGCAAGTCAATGCTTGCTTCAGAATTAATCCACAGACAGGCAAGATGGGACAATTATATACACAAGTACAGCTCATCCGAGTACGCATGGAATAATTAAATTTCCACCGCAAATTGTCCGTGTATCTTGGCCTGATTGAGTAGAAGAAGATCTGCAAAAAAAAAAAATGTCATCTAGGCTTCTACCTAAGCACGTACACTAAAAAAATTAGAGAATGGTAAGGGTTTTAATTGGGGTGTGGGGTGGGGGGGGGGGGGGGGATGCTGATTGCTGAAGCCTGAATGAGCATTGGGGGCAGTCTCTTTGTTGTATGCAGCATTGCAGCATCATGATGGCTGAAAAAATTAAGTTGATGTGGTTTTCCTTGGTAACTAGTAGCGAGCTTTATTTTGAAACTGCCATGTTTAAGCATGTATAACCTTGTCTCAATTAATTTAAGTACATTATCATGACAGTATCATGCTACAAGGAGATTGGGAGAGGTATCCCAAAGTGGAGGAGAAGAGGGAATCCATGAGCAGACACTGCCAGTACTTAAGCCAATGTAGATAACATAAATCAAGTTTATTTGTCAGATTTTTATTTGAGCCAAAGTGAGAAATAAGGTACATGACATGATTATTACTTCCTCCGTTCATTTTTATAAGGCGTATTTCAACTTTACACAAGGATTAAGGTTGCGTTGAAATTGAGAAAAGTACGAGGGAAAATAACTTAAATGCCCCTACTTAAATGTCTTGGAAGATGACAGATATATTTTGTGTGGGTGATAATGAATAAATGCATATGGTTGAGAGAAAATAAATAGGGGTATAGAAGCAAATGCCTCATTAAATCTATATGCAAACCTTATATTTGTGAACAAGATCATTCAAAAAATAAGCTTTATAAAAATAGACAGAGGGAGCATTCAGCAACGGCAGAACTGATCCATTTGTGCGTCGGCCTTCACGTATAAACCAAGTAATTGGATATGGCATGTTTCTAGACTAGTTGTGTCGATTAAAACACATATAACTTTCTAAACAACAGCCTAAATGGCGCATCGTCGTCTTATGGATTCGAAAGTCCGGCGAGTGGACCACAAAGGAAAGAAAAGAAAAGGTTGACTAGTCAACTCACCTGCGAGGTTGCCAGTTGTCCTCTTGATTCCTCCCACTGTCACTGCCTTGTATGCCCCACAAACCCTCGACCGGCCAGCCTGGACCGGAGCGAGGAGACCTCCACTGACGTACGACGCCACCGTCGGTCGCCGCCGCGCGCTGCTCATCCTGCTAATCGCCTGCCGCGGCCGGCCCTTCCTCTCCACCAACGATCGATCTCTCCGGCCGATTCCTCGATCGCCAGCAAACTCCCAGTTTAATTAGGCCGCCGCGCGCCGCGCTGTCATCACCGCGCAGGCAGCAGCCCCTGCGTACGCCGTCATCACCGCCTCCGATCCGGCGACGTCCGTCTCGCTGGACCAACCAACCCTGCGTGCCTCGATCCGCCATCGCGTTCTTGTGAGGCGATCGAGGACTAGCTAGGTTCGATCGATCATCATATATAGGTTCAATCATCGCGTAATTAATCGCGTCCGCTCGGTATTCTCAATCTACGATCATCGGTTGTTGTCTGCGTATGATCACTGTTCCGTATGTTAGCTAGATTGTGACATGCATGTTATATACTCCTGTTACAAATAGCAGTGGGTTTAGGATGCGTGAGAGGTACTACCAAATTGTTACCATCTGTGGAATGTACAACCAAATTAGCATAATTCGATTAGAGTTTTTACCATCCGTGGGAGGTACTGCGTACCAAATTGTTATTAAACTCTTATACATCTTGGTACCTCCTAATACTAGCTCAATTGAATAGGACATTAAAAAGTTTCTAACTTTATTCTCACCAACAATCAAATGAACAATAGGCAGGGCAGTACTGCCGTGCATCATCGTTCATCACTTTCAATTCATCTCCTGACGCCTTCCTTTCCCTATAAGGCCGCACAACTAGCCCAAGAAAAGAGAGAGAGAGTGAGTGTGTGAGAGAAAGAAATAAGATATGTGCTTCTATTTTTTTTTTTAAAAAAATCGCATGAATATGAAAGTATGAATAAAAGGTAGTTGATGATTAATCTTTTTGCTTGTTTTAAGATTTATACAACTTATATTAGAAATAAAAATATAGGAATACTACTCAATAAATAAAGAAAGATGATATTGTTATGTGAGTAGTGCAGCTTCTTCACTCAGCAATCATGCAGAATTAACAGTGCGTTTTTCTCCTGAAGGAAAATAAACCAAACCCAAACTGGGCCTTACTGGGCCAGCCCAACAATCTAAAACCGAAACGCCGTTACGTACTACTCGTGTCCTGCTTGGTAGTATAAACCAAGATCGATTAACTGGGCCGGACCTAAAATCGTAGACCCAAAACAAATAATTTCCCCGGGAAAAAAAAGAGAGAATATCAAGGCTGGAGTATTTACTTCTGTTGCTGTACACGCGTGTGCAATAGACCACCAAAACCAGATACGAACTTAATTGGTCCAAAGAAAAGAGAAGAAAAAAAACATACACGAGCTACTTGTTCCATAAGCAAAATTACTACCGTCTGCAATAGACCACGGGTATGAATCTTGCTCTAGCTGACTTTATAAGTTAAGGTGCAGTAGATAGCTATGTTTTTATTTTATTTTTTCGCTTTTTGCTTTTATAAAAATGGAGGGGATTTGATTGCCCTACTATTACTCCAAAAAAAATCAACAAAAACACAACCACACCACAAGACGACGTCTACCCCAGGGGCCAGGGCACACAAACAGCAGAACAGAAGAAACACGTAGACAAGTATGGAATTCACTTGACTGTGTCATTAATTTACCTTTATTCCTTAAAAAATAGATCAGTACGTACGTACATTGTCAGGACACATCACCAAATGAAAGAAAACGACAACGAAAATAGTCATCACCACTCCTCTCAACCGGATACTCCAACACAAGCAGCAGTTTCTTCTCTCAAGGAAAATTAAGAAAAAGGAAAGTATTAATTAAGGAGAGCACAGCAAAGAATCACACACGCACAGTGATTATTAACTCGATCGATCCGTTACAAACCCATGCATTCACGCTAGTGGCTGTCGGCCCCTTCGTCGTTATCATCCTTGCGGCGTTGGCAGGTGAACATCTTCAGCACGCCGTCCGACCCGCCGGCGACGAGCGCCCCGCCGCCGCCGTCGCCCTGGCGCCAGGCCACCGCGCTGACGAAGCCTCCTCCGTCGGCGTCGGCGTCGGCGTCGGCGAAGGGCTGTACCCAGACGGGCTTGGTCCACCTGAGGTCGTAGACGAAGACGTGGTTGGACTCGGAGCCGCTCGCCACGAGGCCCGCGCCATGCCACACGCCCATCCCCACGAAGCTGCGTGAGCTGACGTGGCCGCTGTACGACCGCACCTCCCGAGCGGGCCCCTCCGGCTGCTGCCCGTGGGTACCCCACTCCCATAGCCGGTGGGTCCCGTCCGCCGCCGACGTCACCACCTGCCGCCCCGCCCACCGCACGTACGTAACTGCGCGCCCGTGCCCGTCCATGGACGCCACCGCGCCGCGCCCCAGCGCGCGCACGTCGTACACCAGCGCGCGCCGGTCCGCCGACCCCACCGCCAGCTGGGGCCCGCCCGCCGGGTCGAACTCAACGCACAGCACCGCGCCGCCCGCCCGCGCCGTCGCCCACCCCGCCGTGCCCGCCGGGGCGCGCGGGTCCCACACGTGGGCCGTCCGGTCGTCCGACCCCGACGCCGCCATCGCCGCGTCGGCGGCGTAGTCGAGCGCCCACACCCGGCGCCCCGCGTGCTCGTCGCGCTCCCACGACGCCAGGCCGCGCTCCACGTCGTACTCCGTCACCACGCCGTCGTAGTCGCCGCAGCCCACGTACGGTACCACCCCCGTGCCGGGCCGCCAGCGCACGCTGCTGAGCTTGGCCGGCACGCAGATGCACGAGGCGGGGCTAGGCGACCGCGGCAGGTCGGCGACGGCGTTGTATATCCGGATCTTTCGGGCGATGCCGCCGGTGGCGAGAAGGCTGCCGGTGGGGTCGAAGTCGACGCTGCCGATGGCGTCGGAGGCGCCCGGCAGCGCGGGGGACGGCATGGTGGCCGCCAGGCGGAAGTCCCATTCCAAGCGCGGCGGCGACAGCTCGGCGTCGTCGGTGGCAGCTGGAGATGAAGAAGAAGCGGGAATGCCGCTGGCGTCGTCGTCCGCAGCAGCAGCTGGTACTTGGTGTTGTGCAGCGCTGGAAGAAGCAGGGGAGGAGGGGTTGCTCATGGAACGAACGCTAGCTCCTCATCATAGCAAAGGGCTAGCTAGCAAGTAGGAGTACGACCATGCATGTGTATAATGCTATAGCTGCTGCAAGCCTGCAATGCGCCCATGGATGGATGAGGAATGCCGGGTCTCTTTGGCTTTTTCTTGGTTTTGGTTATTGGTGGCCCTTGTTTTGTTCTGGGTTGGGGCTAAGCAACCTTAATTGCTGGAGCAATACTGTGCACAAGCCTAGCCTAGCCCAGCCTAGAGAGAGAAAGTGAGTGGGAGATAGAGAGAGACATGATTTGGTTGTGGTGGCCTGTTTAATGGAGAGCCACAGAAAGGTACGGAGCCAACGGGAGGAGAGGTTTGGGTTGCATCTTGTTTTGTGGTTGGAGTCGTCGCCATGTCGTGGTTCTCTACCTGCAAATGCCATCCAAGCTCAGCCGCCTCAGCTAGGGGAAGGGGAAGGGGAAGGGGATGGGGAAGGGGAAGGGGAAGGGGAAGGGAGCTGGCAGGTGCGGTTAGTTGGTTAATTAGCCGGACACGGAGGCAGAGGTAGGCACTTGTGTCCTGCGCGTCCGGAGTAATTCTCAACCCTAATCTCTGTACTTTTAAGTTTTAACAGCGTCGAAGCTTCTCTGTATCTCGTCGAGAAGACAACCAAAGCTACGTATTTGTGTCAGTTGTGTCCACGAGATACTGTGTATGCATGATCACGTGAGTTTTGTGCGAGTTGTGTCCATAAGATAAATGTGTGCGAGTTCTTTTAGAGATGTCATGCTTATCAGAAGAGATTATGCTGCACGAGAAGATCAAAAGGAAGTTGTTGCATGTGCCAAGAGGAATCCAGGATGTTGAGGAGTTGGGGCCGCCGTCCTAGCTGTGTGCGTGCATATCGGAGTTATCCAGGATATTGATGAGGTTTGAACGCCATCCCGCAGGTTGTAGCTGGTTGCTGGTACGTGCCAACCCTTTTGCCCGCTAGCTTTATGGAGTAGCACGTAATCATTAACCTGCAGTATTTTAGTTAGGGTTTTGATAAGTTTCATCCAGATGTTTTCTTTAGCAACCATCATCCAAATTCTTGGCCATTGAATTTGCTTTCAGATCAATGCACGCCTCTCTGAATTCGAGGTGGTTTGATCCTATGGATGTGTGTTTTGATCGTACGGTTCAAAGTTTGGATGTTTTTTTTAGACAAAAACATCCAGATGATACCTATACACTCCCAGTTAGTTATATTAAGACTTACCGTTCACGTCTGACGCGTTCAAATTTCAGATAATCAAAACAAAAATACACACACAAATAACTCACACCCCAAGCTAAGTCACGTCCTACTGAAAATAAAACTCCAATCAATAGCTAGCTAGAGTACCGGTAGCTATATAGGAGTATATGCTATGGTTGGCAACTAACCTGCGATTTGAAGCTAGCTAGTGTGTGTATATACTATCTTGCACCGGTAAAATTAGAGCAATTTAGTATGATATATATCACTACTACAGATTATAACACAGTAGGTTCGAAACCGACATCATAGATGGTTTTTTGAACCGTCTGTAACCATGTGTCAATGCATATCACAGACAGTTTGGACACCGTTTATGATATATGTTGTATGTCACAGACAGATTTTATTTAGAATCGCCTGTGATCCCCTTTTTTCTCTACACCTTCAGCAGAACTTCCATCATTAGTATCTGATATTCAAAATTTTCTTCTACTTAGATATTTCTGCAATAACATTTGTAATGTACAATCAATTATAGATTTTGTAATTAAATATCTAAACATCCTAGATACATCGAGGTAACAGCTTGTCTAATTAGGATCGTCTTAAAATGTAAAATTTTGTAGCACTTTAATCTCCTTTCTTTTTATAATATTGATAGATTTCAAGGTAAAATCTAATTCATTCCATAGTTCATTCTGAAAGTTGCCATGCTCTAATTTATTGCTTTCACTTTATCCTCATCCCCGAATGAGAATACCATAGGCAGCCTATTTTCACTCTAATTTTGTGTGGAAACATGATTATATTGATGGCTCTCTATTCCGTCAAATATAGAGTTGATTAAGCCATCGGGTATACAATGATTTAATCAACTCTATTTCATAAAATAGAGAACCATCAATATAATTCTATTTTCTGCACAAAACCAGAGTGAAAATAGGCTACGTATGGTATTCTCATTCGGGGATGAAGATAAAGTGAAAGCGATAAATTCGAGCATGGCAACTTTCAGGATGAACTATGGAATGAATTAGATTTTACCTTGAAATCTATCAATATTATAAAAAGAAAGGAGATTAAAGTGCTACAAAATTTACATTTTAAGACGATCCTAATCAGACAAGTTGTTGCCTCGATGTATCTAGGATGTTTAGATATTTAGTTACAAAATCTATAATTGGTTGTACATTATAAATGTTATTGCAGAAATATCTAAGTAGATAAAAATTTCGAACAACAGATACTGATGATAGAAGTTCTGCTGTGGAGTGTAGGAAAAACATTTTGTTACAACAAGTAAAACACTATTAAGTTATTGTATTCAAGATGAGAAAATATTAAGGATAATGTCTGCCATCATACATTGCCAAAATATGACATGACAAATATCATTAAGCGTTCATTCAGAAACCACATTATTTCATAGTTCAAGACATTACGGTTATGCATTTTTTAATATCTAGTACATCGAAATCAATCCTAATTATAAAATGTTCTAAAATGAGTTGAAATTGTAAGTACAACCTCCATTAGGTTGATCCATTAAGTTGGTTTTGGTGATTAATGACAAATCCTAATATGAGACTAATGTTTAAGTAATTACTATTTTCGTCTCATCAAGGATGATTGGTGATCATTGACAAATCTAATTTTTAATGAGACTAACATATTTATTGAGCTTATGTTTAGTAGCCTCACATTTGGATGGAAAATAGAAAACCCAAGGTATGCATTGTATCAATGCTCATTATTTTATCGTATACTTAGGATTTAAGTTGAAGTATGAATTTCTCCACGGCTTTAACCACAAAGTGTGTATCATGTTTCTCAATCCATATATTACATAGATGCACACATTTAGGGGGAGTTCACACTCTAACTTAATGTTTCATTGCATTGACCTATATCTCATTACCACACACTACTACAGAATGACACATTACTATCGCTTCATCTGTGTCGGTTCTAAACTTTTGACTTCAGAACCGATTGTGATAAGCATATTCCATTTGGAAATCTTGGTAACAGGTTATCACAATCGGTTCTGAGAGAGAACCGATTGTGATACGATAATAATCCCAATCGGTTCTAGATAAGAACCGATTGTGATAATAATTTTGTTATCACAATCGGTTTTTATCTAAAACCGATTGTAATAAGTAGATATCACAATCGGTTTTGGGAAGAAACCGATTGTGATGAGCATTGAGTTATCACAATCGCTTCTTTTCCAGAACCGATTGTAATGAGAAGGTATTATCATAATCGGTTTTGGGAAGAAACCGATTGTGATGAGCACAGGGGTTATCACAATCAGTTCTTTTTCAGAACCGATTGTGATGATTTTTTGGCAACACCACGTGCAACCAAGAACGTACAGTTCATTAGAAACATAGTTTTTGTGAGATCCTCCACTCACACATTTCCCCTTCAGGGAAGAAGAAAAAAACAAACTCCAACACAGCCCGCTCTGCTTGAATCCCAACACAGACCTCTTGTGCCCTTCATTCATGCTTTAATATTTGTGCAAAACTTGTATTTTCGGACGATGAACAGTACCGGTCTGCTAGAATCCCAACTCGCGGTTCAACTCTCAGACAATTTATATAGACACATGTAGTGATGCAAATTATATATAACATTATAGTAGCATGCATGCAGCAGATAATAATAATATATATACCATTCCACACATTATACTTGTTTTTTTTTATCAGTAGGACATGAAACATTTTGACTTGGAACAACAGAACATTAGAAAGATACAATGCACAAAAATATAAAAGAGATTCAAAATAGTGTAAAGGCAATTAATAGATTTCATCTGCACTAGGCCAACAACCCTAATATATTAAACAAGTCAGTATTTCATTACAATATATCACCACATCCATTGTTTATAATTAGTAAACATATAAAGGGGACTGCATTACACCTAATATATTAAATTTACTACTCATGGCTCTAGCCCGAGTAACCCGAAGTCATCCGAGTGACCGAGTCACCCGAGTCGCCAGAGTCGCTGGAGACTACGCGGACTAGTGATGGTTCATCCTCCGATGATGAACCCGATCTAGACGACGCGCCGGTCCCTATGGTGATCGGCGCGTAGTACTCCTCCACCTTCTCCTCCTCCTCCTTCTCCTCCTCCTCCTCCTCCTCCTCCTCGTCGTCGTCGTCGTCCCCCTCGTCATCCTCCTCGTGCCGTAAATGCCGTCCTCCTCGTCGTCCCCTCAGAGTCGCCGCCCTCCTCCTCCTCCTCGCCGCCGCCGTCATCTCTCTGGGCGCTTGCTGCCTTTGGAGGCGCCGGATGGGGTGAGAAGCCGGGAGGGACGACGGATACAAAGTGGGGCGCCGGGCGCCACGTCGGAGTGAGGCGCCGAGGTCGAGGCGGCGCTACCGGCGGCGGTGAGGACGGTGGAGGAGGATGGAAGAGGCGACTCACGCAGTCGCCGAACTTGCGGGAGATGGTGGTGGCGCTGCCATTGCCGGTCGAAGATGCAGAGAACGAAAGGAGGAAGACTTGTACCGATGTGACCAGGATGCAGAGAACGAAAGGAGTTATATGGTGTGATCAATTAATGCTAGTATTGTTTGAACGTCAAAATGGCGGGGAAGACGTGGGGGCGAATGGATATCCGTGTGGGTTCTTATCAAGAACCGACTGTGATGTTGACTTGATTCTGATCGGTTCCTTTTGAGAACCGACACCGATATATTATCCGTGTTTCGTTCTATAAAGAAACCGACAGTGTTGAGAATCAAATTATCACAGTCGGTTTTACATATAAGCGACGGTGATAACTAATTAATCACAAACGGTTCTTCTATAGAACCGATTGTGATGAGGCTCGCTAGGTTTTATATGTACCGCCTGGACTCGAATGAACTTATTAACTCTCGTCGAGTTAGTTCGCTAGGCGATTTCTCTATTTTCCATATCTTACCGTGGCTTTATTCAACAGTGGGCCCGATTCCTTCGAATCCCTTCAATGTTGTATTAATGTACATCATTCGATTTTGATTTGGTCTCATTAGCGAGTGTATGGTAGTGGAGGAGATCGGTCGTTGAAGGTCTCCGTTAATTTGATGGCCGTGCTAGCTTGATCAGAGCTAGATTTCCCCTCGTTTGTGGTTTTCCTCGATCGAAAGGTGACCAGCATTAATTCTTAGAAATCTCTTCAATATTGCAGTAGGACTTAAATTAATTGTTTTAATATTATTAATATGATCAATTATATATAATAGTTAATTAGGTCACAGAACCTATGCGCGCCTCCTGCTCGAGGGTGCTTGTTTATAAGTATGCTAAAATGGCATATTTATAAATAAGCAGTCTCGAATTGTCCACGTTTTTTGGACAGTTCGAGGATATGTGGCTCGGGCAAGTTCCTAAGCTGTTGTACAAACTGTAGTGAAAGTTTCGGCGACATCTCACTGGCAGTGTTCTCCGAATACACATCCTCTTGACATGTTGTCGATACGTGTATTTGGAGAACAGCGAGAAGATCTTGCCAAATTTTCTCTAAAGTTTGTACAACATCTTAATTAGGAACTTGCTCGAACCACATATCCTCGAATGGGATTAGGACCTAACCTACTTAGATATTAGGAGTCATCGTTGGTAATGCGTACATACTTAGTCGGTCTCTGAGATATACGTTTCTTTAAGATCATTCATTGATTAGGGCATTATTAATTTATTGTTTGCGGTTTACTTGTAGATGGACCGTGAAGAATGGATGTATCACAAAAGCCGTGTGAGTGCCGAATTTCGTAGAGGAGTTAAGGAGTTCATAAGAATTGCGTAAGAAGATATGGTTATGAGGTGTAAAGTTCATATATTGTCCTTGTATTGATTGCACCAATCTCAGGAGATTTAACAACTCATCTCAAATTGAAGGCCATTTGATTTGACGTGGCTTCGTGAGGAATTACACGTGTTGGATCCATCATGGGGAGACAGGTAGTACCCTGTGATATGCAACGAAGATATGCTTTGGAAGCCGATCAGAGTTGGAGCGTGATATGTTTGATGAGGATAATTTAGATCAAATGTTGCGGGATGTGGAGGGAAATTACACGGAAAGAGAGTTCAAAATTTAAAAGCTTGATGGATGACGATGCCAAACCATTGTTTTCAGGTTGCAAAGGGGAATACACCAAGTTGGGTTCGGTCCTTGCATTGTTTGAACTGAAGGCAAAACACCGTTGGACAGATACAAGTTTCAATGCACTTTTAATACTTCTTTCGGATATGCTTCCAGAGGAAAACGAGTTGCCAACAAGTATTTATGAAGCGAAGAAGCTATTATGTCCCATGGGAATGGAAATAGAAAGGATACATGCATGTCCAAATGATTGCATACTATACCGCAACGTCCATAAGGAATCACAAGATTTGTCCTGTTTGTGGTGTACCCGATACAAACAAAATGAGAAGCGTAATGACAAGAAGCGTAAGAACCGAATTGACCACGGTGAAGATGTGAAAAAGGGGCACCGACCAAGGTGTTGTGGTATTTGCCCATCATTCCCGTTTAGAGCGGTTATTTGCAAATCCTAAAGAGGCAAAATTGTTGCATTGGCATTATGAATCTCGAAAGGAAGATGGCAAGTTGAGACATCCCGCTGATTCGGCTCAATGGAGAAACATTAATTGGGAACATGAGGAGTTTGGTGCCGAGATGAGGAACATAAGATTTGGATTGAGTACGGATGGTATGAATCCGTTTGGTAATATGAGCAATCGACACAAGATGGCCAGCTTTGTTGTGTATCTACAATTTGCCTCCTTGGTTATGCATGAAGCGGAAGTATATCATGATGTCGTTGCTAATCTCAGACCCAAACAGCGGGTAATGATATTGATGTGTACCTATCACCACTAATTGAGGATTTGGTCAAATTGTGGAATGTGGGGTTGAGGTGTGGGATGCATACAAAAGAGAGAACTTCACCCTACGGGCTATGATATTTTGCACCATAAATGATTTCCCAGCCTTTGGTAATTTGGCGGGCTATAGCACGAAGGGAGCCAAAGCTTATCCAATTTGTGAAGAGGACACTGATAGCTTGTGGTTGCCGAATTCGAGAAAAACGGTGTACATGGGTCACCGTAGGTTTCTACCCGAACTCATCGATATCGTAAGATGGATGACAAATTTGATGGAAAGAGGGAAGTTCGTGGCAGCCCCGCAGCCTATGACCGGAAGGCAAGTATATTCACGCGTAGAGGATATCGATGTTCA
Source organism: Rhipidocladum racemiflorum (assembly GCA_036346355.1). Classification (NCBI taxonomy): domain Eukaryota; kingdom Viridiplantae; phylum Streptophyta; class Magnoliopsida; order Poales; family Poaceae; genus Rhipidocladum; species Rhipidocladum racemiflorum. Next base: position 27,542,392 of record CM070572.1, read on the forward strand.
GTATGGTAAGAGCCGTAAATCTGTTCGTCCTAGGACCATTTGGAAAAAGAGGTCGATATTTTGGGACTTACCATATTGGAAGGAGTTAGATGTCCGTCAATGTATTGATGTCATGCACGTTGAGAAAAATGTTTGTGATAATTTGGTAGGCATCCTGTTGAACATACAGGAAGACCAAGGATGGTGTGAATGCTCACGCGATATGACCTACATGGGGATCAGGCCCAAGCTTGCAAAGTGAGGGAGGAGGATGGAAAAGGGCCGTACATCCCCGCGGCATGCTACACCTTATCCAAGAAAGAGAAAGAAGACCTCTGCAAGTGTCTCCACGATATTAAAGTTCCATCGGGCTACTCCGCAAACATTAAGAAGCTTGTGTCTATGGATGATTTGAAGTTGATCGGTATGAAGTCCCACGACCGTCATGTCTTGATGACCCAAATGCTCCCTGTTGCAATCGTAAATATCCTACCGTATGACGTCAGGTTGGCAATCACGGTTATGCTATTTCTTCAATGCGATTTCATGCAAGGTTATTGATCCCGATGTCTTTGGACAACTTACAGAGTGAGGTGGTGCGGACTCTTTGTCGACTTGAGATGCATTTCCCCGTCGTTCTTCGACGTCATGGTCCACCTCGTTGTTCACCTTGTTAGAGAGATTAAGATTTGTGGACCCGCATTCTGCGTTACATGTATCCGCTCGAGAGGTACATGGGTATATTAAAGTCATACGTCGAGGAATAGGTCGAAGCCTGAGGGTAGTATTATTGAAGGTTATGGGATCAAGAGGTTATTGAGTTCTGCATGGACTACCTAAGTAAAAGACAACCGATTGGTGTTCCTATATCTCGTCATGAGGGCGTACTTGGTGGCAAAGGAACCATTGGGTCAAATCTAATGAGCCCACAATTTGATATGTCTTGTAAGCGCATTTCACGCCTTGCAACACAGTCAGGTTCATCCATACATCGAACAGCACAAGTTGATATTACGGAAGAGAATCCACTTATGGATGAGCTTTCCATCACACGAGAACACAACGATCGATTCCTCACATGGTTCAAAGAAAAGGTGAAGGTCTCCGTTAGTACCGAGGATGTCAAATGGTTGGCTGATGGACCAAGATTTAATATACAGACATGGCAAGGTTACGATATTAATGGCTACACATTTTATACTGAAAGTCAAGATGCAAAGAGTACAAGGTAAAAAGCAGTGGTGTGAGCATAGATGCTTTGTCCGATGATCACTCAATTAGAGGATCGTCAACTGCAATGAACTGTTACTACGGGATGATCGAAGAAATATGGGAGCTCGACTACGGAATATACCAAGTTCCATTGTTCCGATGTAAGTGGGTGAGACTTCTTCACGGAGTTAAGGTCGACAAGACAGGTTTTACACTTGTTGATCTGAATAGACTGGCCTACAGAGATGAACCGTTCGTCCTCGCAAAGCAAGCAACTCAAGTTTTCTACGTGCGTGACCCGGCCAATCCGAGGTTGCACGTCGTACTTCATGGCAAGAGGAGGATTGTTGGAGTTGAAAATGTCGTAGATGAAGAAGAGTACAACCAATTTGATGAAACACCTCCGTTTGCAGATGGGGCATGTCTACGCGGTGACGACGGCACACATGGAACACATTACATGCGTGTAGATCATCAAGAAGGGTTGTATTTTAAATAAATTATGTTGTAAGAATTCCCTGTATAATGTGGCATTTTGTAGAATATATATGTCAAATGGATCTTATAGTATAGCAAATTTGAATGAAGATTCTGTTTTAAAAAAAATTAGAAATTGGATCATAGTTATCACAATCGGTTCTTTAGGAAACCAAGCCGAGATAGTATAATTGCGATCGGTTCTTTTAAAGAACCGACACAAATACTACACATATTATGCGATCGGTTTTTCTATAGAACCGACACGCATACTCAAGATAATTGCGATCGGTTTTTCTATATAACCCGACACGTATACTCAAGATAATTGCGATCGGTTTTTCTATAGAAACGACCGTGATAAAACCCGAGCATTTTCATTTCGGCGCCAAGACACTCGCTCATTTCGGCCAAGACTGATTTCGTTCAATTCATTCCACAACCCTAGCTCCACCACCTCCCGCACCGGCGCCTCCCCTCGCCTCCTCCCGGCGCCTCCCCATCGGCGGGTACCCCGTGGCGCCTCCCCTCCGGCTCCTCCCACACCCTAGCTCGACCACCTCCCGACCAGCGCCTACCCCGTGGCGCCTCCCCGGCTCCTCTCAGGTGGCGGGTACCGTGGCGCCTCCCCTCGGCTCCTCCCACACCCTAGCTCGACCACCTCCCCGACCGGCGCCTACCCGTGGCGCCTCCCCGGCTCCTCTCCCGATGGCGGGTACCCGTGGCGCCTCCCCAGCGCCTCCTCCTCTGGTCCTCCCCGGCGCCTCCCCTCCGGCTCGTCCCCCATCGGCGCGTCCCCATCGGCTCCTCCCCCATTGCCGACTCGGTTCGGCGCACTGTAAGATGCATTTCGGACTGTGGGCTGTAATTGGTTGTAAATAGCTCGATGATGATTGCTTTTGAATGAGGCTTGATTAATCTGATCATTAAAGGAACTTGCTAGACCTAGAACAACACTGCTCTTAGCTGACAATTTGGTGGCACTTGCTCTTAATGCATTGTTCTAGGGTCAGAGCAGTGCTGTGCTTATTCCTTTATGCTCTTAGCTGACAATTTGGTGGCACTTGCTCTTAATGCATTGTGGTAGGGTTAGATTAGTGCTATATTCATTCTGATATTATGCTTGACGAGTACCCATACCATGGGTACCCCCATCAGCCCGGAAGCACGAACGGGCTAACCTATCACGGCGGAGGCCCAGCACCACCGAAAGGTACTTGGGTCGCAGGGAACGAGCCCCGACCTGTGCGGGGCCGACCCCGGACGGTCGGCGGACTCCGGTTCCGGGCGGTCGGCATGCGCCGGCCGCCTAATATTGAAGCTCAAGCTCCACCTGCGCACGAGCCAGCAGGGCCCACGCCAGTGTCAGGCGGCTGCCTTGTGCGCAGCGTCCCCTGACATCCGTACCGGGGTAGGCGGCTCCTTCCCAAGGCTGTCAGAAAAGCCACCGAAGAAGTCAAGCCCCCGTCCCGTCGCCTGGCACACCGCAGAGGAGTACGCCCACTCCCGAGGCCAAAGCAAAGTCAAGCGCCATTAAAGCCACCGAGGCTGACAAGAGCACCACGCAACACGCCACCCAGACAGCACTACGCAGACTGTACGCCACAGAACCACCAACCCTGCCTCGGGACGAGCAGGGGTCGGTCGGACAAGACAGGAACCAGACATCAAGACGTGCAGGCCCCTTCCCTCGTAGTTTTCACAACTCCCGTGTAACTCGCCTCCTCCGTCTATATAAGGAGAGGCAGGGCCCGAGAGGGAGGGGGGTGAAGAGAGAAAAACAGTCTTCTAGGTAGCTTCAACTCCCTAGCGAACACGTCAAGGGGATCGGACAGCCGACCGTCCGCCTCGCTTGTACACCCCTTGTCCATCTCCCAAAGATCAATACATCCACACCGCACGAACTGGAGTAGGGACATTCTGCCCGAACCAGTATACATCTTCTGGCTCCTTGAGTCGACCATTCGGGGAGAGGGAGCGCGCGACCCCATCCGACCATAAATTCGTATTGCCGGTGCACGAAACACCGACAATGCTGTACTTGTTGTTTTCTGTGCTAGAGCAGTGCTGTTCTAGGGTTGTGTAATCCTTGAATTTTAAGATGTAATAGCCGGTGATATATTGGCCATCTAGAAGTTGGACGGCTAATTAATTTAGCAACCCTTCTATAGCAATCTGAGAGCAATCCATCATTGCAATTTGAAACTTGTAACACATGCTATATTATCGCACTTTATTATCGAGTTTAGTTGCGTAACCTATGCGTCTCCCGTTCGAGGGTGCTTGTTTATAAGTATGCTAAAATGGCATATTAATAAATAAGCAGTCTCGAATTGTCCACGCTTTTGATAGTTCGAGGATATGTGGCTCGGGCAAGTTCCTTAGTCGTTGTACAAACTCTAGAGAAAGTTTAAGATCTCCTGGTGTTCTTCGAATACACACCCTCTTGACCTGTTGTCGAGACGTGTATTTGGAGAACAAATGAGATGTCGCCAAATTTTCTAGAGTTGTACAACACCTTAGGAACTTGCTCGAACCACATATCCTCGAATGGGATTAGGACCTAACCTAATTAGAGATTAGGAGTCATCGTTGGTACGCACGCATTACTTAGTCGGTCTGAGATAGACATGTGAAATGCTTTCTATTATGTGAAATTTGAATTGCTTCCTCTCATGAAGTTTAGGTTTGACAATATACGTACTTACTTCGAAATGTCGCAAAGAGAGAGCACCGGCTCAACGCCAGAGAGAGAAGAAGGTCCTGCTACCCCTTCGAGGAAGGTTAGAAAGGGCAGAGGACCGAATAAAGGAGCCACAGGAGAACGCCGCAAGTGCTCCAATTCAATGCCAGGGGTTTGCACGGTCCTGGCCCGTTTAAGGGCGCTACTCCTCTTTTATCGGCCAATTGGTGAGGAGCGAGTGCCGATCACAATTAAGGACTGGAGGAAGGAAGTAAGCGGCAGCGTAAGAACCGATCTGTGGGACGGGTTAAGGGAAAATGGATTATACCAGAGGAAGATGAAATCAATGCGAGGCAGTGCGCCTTGAAGAGAATGGGTGTGGCTTTGAGGCATTTCAGGGTGACCATGCATGCCGAGTTCGTGTTGAAAGACCGTACTCCCTTCCAAAGGTATCCTTTTGTTACACCCGAGGTTTGGGAGGAGTTCGCAAGGATGAGGAGTACGCCGAGGCGGAGGAGCTGAGAGAGAAGAATATCGCTATACAGAGGCGTAACACACACGCGCACCACCTCGGTTCCGGTGGGTACGTAGGGAAGAAGGCAGAGTGGGTGCGACTAGCCTCTGAGTGTGCCACCTCTGGGACAACGATGCCTTACTCCCACATATGCGAGGAGCGGGCACGCGACTGGGTATTAGCGAGGACGAAGAAAACATCTGACGGTCAGATTGTCATTCCAAACCCCGCGATCGCACAGATCGTCACGACCATCGTAAGATATCTAACATAGTACATTGCATATTATATTCCCATTGTATTTTAGTAATAATTTATATTTGCGCTTTGCAGGAGGAGGTAAGCCTGCGGAAAGAGCAAGGAGCATTTGAAAGCCAAGGGTCACGGGACATCCTGTCTTCGGCAATCGGGAAGCCCGATCATAAGGGGCGGGTGCTTGCCGCAGGTGCGGGGTATACGAAGAGGTCCTTCTTTGTAGAGGAGAGCGCGTCCAGTGCCCGGGCAAGATCATGGGAAGCACGTGAGGCGCGGATCCGTTTGCGAGATGAAGGAGGAGTTGAAGGAGGAGTTAAAGGTGAGATGATGGCTGAGATGATGGCGATGTTCTCGCAGAATCAGATTCCTCAACCATCGCCTATGCTACGCCCTAGCAGCTGCGCTTCCAATAAGGAACTGTGCATTCCACACCTCAAGGTAATAACTGTTTCAGACCAAAGGTACATGAGTAAGCTTAACACATTATGATGAAGATCTTGATCACTTCTTGCGTGGTCCTACCAAGTGCGGCTAGTCCTGGTCGACGACGGAATACAGATTGAGGTCAGCGCGGGTTGCATTTCCAAGCAAGGAGGATGACACGGTGCATGGTATACCTTTGGGGATGGGCTACATGAGGGTGCAGGTGGACTATGTCCACGATGTTTACATGTCTCATGCCCTGGAGTTCCCCGAACGAAGATATCACCACTCTCGGGCAAGCACGGATGTCGTTCATCAAGTGGCCCGCGACGGTGTCGTAGTGCAAGCACCTCCTCCTGCCGCCACTTCGCCATCTGCTGGTACAACCGCTGCCATCACTGCTATCGCTCACTCTGGTATCGCTATCGCTATCGCTGCTATCGCTCTTGTATCGCTGCTTTGCTCTCGCTATTGCTGCTACTACTACTGCTACTGCTAGTTCTGGTATCGCTATCGGTGCTGCTCACTCGCTCTGCTCATTCGCTTCCTCGTACTCATCGATGTCGCTCATATCGCTATCGCTGGTACTACCGCCGCCGCTTCCTGGTACTACTCCTGCTGCCGCTGCTCTGCTCCTCCTACTATCGCCGCTCTGCTCCTCCAACTATCTGCTGCTTCCGCCTCGCTGCATGCTGCACATGCTCCTCGCCTCGCTACACAACCTGCACCTACGCTGCACCGCACCTCCTGCACCTCGCTGCAGCTACAAATGTTGGTGCGCAGTGGGGCGCAAAAGGACTTCTACCACGATGACGAAAGATACAAAGCGAGTTCGAGAGTCCCTCCGTGAAGAAGGCAAAGTTGTCAGAGGGCACAGAGCACCCTGATGATCACAAGCGGTACATACATGGAAAGCCCTTTCTCCCAAGCCAAGAATTGAATTCTTTGGGCTTGTTCAGTCGACACCTACATGGATGGTACATCGATAGGTCACATGAGGCCGAGTCTCGCCACGATTTCATAGTGAAGTATCGAAAGGGCCAATTCCACCGCAAGGAGGATGGGACCTTTCGGTCGATTTTGAGGATCAGACTTTATGTATAGCTTGAAAGCCGTCGATATTTCTACCATACGATCCTGGACGCTGTGAGTCTCGCACCATACTCAATCAGATGACTATTTATTGATTTTGTATTATATTTTTTAACAATTGACATGAATTGCAGGTTCATGAGGCAGCGAGCCGTGACGGGTCAACACCACTGTCGGGTTTGTCGACCCGAGATGGTGTCTGCGACCATGGCTAAGTATCAATCGGAGTTCCTTGCGGGATACATCAAGCAGGCATTGCATGAGGAGGCAAAAAAGGACTTCATTCTCTTCCCATACCACCAGGAGTATGTACTACTATACAATTCAATTACATGTACACACTTCAACCTTGTATTAACTTATTCTCTTGCATTGTGTACCGTTTAATAAGCAACCATTGGGTTCTACTTGTGGTTGTTCCGAGTCAAAACAAGGTCTACACGTTGAACTCACTCGAAAATAGACCGATGGACTATGCGATCGAGCCTGCTTTTGCGTAGTAAGTACATTCCTCTAACCTAACACTTTACATATTGAACTACGTTAGGTATTTTTAACCTCAATGCATGGCATCTCTCCAATGTATAGGGCTTTCATGTCTTACGTTCTTTGAGCGTGGCCCATACAATGATAAACAAGGCACCAAACTCGAGTGGAAGCGCTTCAAGGTACAAGTGTCTATCATAGGATTTTTCTTGCACCTATTTTTAATTCGTCTCCTAATTTAAGTTTCTTTGTTCACAGTGTCATCAACAAGGGTGCGATGATCTGTGTGGCTTTTACGTGATGCATCACATGCTGAATTTGATTGGTCGCTCACATGCTTTCCCTAAGGTATAAAGCAGATTATTTGCAATACTGTCTATTTGATATTTGTTTACAAGCATAATACTATCAAGATGTTACAATACCAATTTAAGCCTTAAATATATTAGTGCACTACTATCTATTTTGCAGGTCCTTGATATCACCTAAGAGCCTAACCAACACCGATCTCAAGAAATTACGAGACTATTTATGCTAGTGGTAATGGGCGAAGTTATAGCAGATGATGGTAGATATAGAGACAATTCAAGCAAATACTAGTCCATAAAGTGTAAACAAAATTTATCTGAATGTGAATGTGATGCATTACAGATCGAAAACAATATTAATTTGAATGTAATGTGTGTAGATTGTGATGTATATGTTCTGTGATTCTGTGGATTGTCATGAATGTGTCATATTGTCAATGCGAGGCCATTTTCGGACGATGTGCAGTAACATCATCACAATCGGTTCTTACTGGAACCGATTGGGATATGTTTCGTATCGCAATCGGTTTGCATAAAGAACCGATTGTGATAATGTAATAATTTGAATCGGTTCTACAAATAAACCGATTGTGATATTATTCTTATCTCCATCGGTTCTACAAATGACCCGATGGTGATAATGTAATAATTTGAATCGGATCTACAAATGAACCGATTGTGATATTATTATTATCCCCATCGGTTCTACAAATGAACCGATTGCGATAAAGTAATCATTTGTATCGGTTCTAAAAAGAACCGATTGTGATATTATACTTATCGCAATCGGTTCTAAGATAAAACCGATGGTGATAAGTGTAATATCACAGTCGGTTCCTGTTGAGAACCGACAGTGATAATGTATTATTAGTGTCGGTTAAAAACCGACTGTGATATATCTACCTTATCACTGTCGTTGGACTTTGTATCGCCACCAAAACCGACTGTGATGACCAAAAAGAACCGATTGTGATGTACGTTTCTGTAGTAGTGACATATAAAGGATCAAGACATTGAAACTAAATATTTGAGTATATATTTAACATGCATAGTTGTAGTATACTCATGGTATCATAGGATATGCTCCAAAGCAATAAAATTGAAATATGTGCATATTTATTTAAGGTCAATTATATGTATGCACACATACTTGTGGAGTTTATTCTATAGTTGATGGTTTAGAGTAATGATCATTTCCATACATTCCACATATTATGTATCATTACTTTCCATCAACATGAGTATATGAAAACTCGTGTAGTTGTTATATACTCATATCAATTTACATGAACATTTAAATTGAGGTCGTTTATCTCTTAATCATCAAAGAATGTTCATCATGTGTTGGATGGTGTTCTTGTGATCGATTAAGGATAATCGATAGTTCTTGAGTATAACGAAGCATTAATTGCATCAATATACTCAAGACACAAATATTATTCATTAAATTGATTTAGGTTGTGCTCAATCATTATGGAGGCATTCATTATGTGTTAATGGAGTGCAAGAGTGATTGAGACAACCATGCATCTTGGACTAACTATTTTCATAAGTGATGATTGAGCCAGATTAGGTCCAATGATGGCTAAGATGAAGAAACGGAACAAGGACGACATCATGAAGTGATGAACGTCAAGAGGAGATTCCGATAAGAAGAAAAGAAAAGAAGGTTCATCAAGAGGAGATGAACAAGATGTTGTGAGAGCCGGGTAATGATCCGGTAAAAGAGAAGTAGAGCTGGGTGACAATCTTGAAGAAAAGATGATCGTAAATCATGAGGACTTCAAGAGAGAGCAAAGTGACAATCCCGGAGAAATGAGTATGATTGAAGATCATAAAGACCCCAAAGGGGATTGATCGCGTGCGGCGTCAAAGGTAACTAGATAGAGTGTCTAGTTATAGGCGTGCCGTACTATTAAGAGGGATGCAACGTTGGTGATTTAGAAGTGTCTCTGTGCTCAAGTGTTATCTATCCTTAAATAGATGAGAGACACAACACACATCACGTACACCGGAAAGGTCTGTCTTTTTGTCTGGATCGGATGTTCCGATCAGTGGATCGAATGTTCCGATCCATCGGTAAGTCCGGTGGTTTGTTGGTGAGAGTCTAGGACCTCTGTGTTGATCGGAAGTTCCGATTAGTGTGATCGGATAGTCCGACTAAGACTTAGAAACTTTTCGAGCTGATTCTAGTAAGAGTGCCTCTCTGTGAGGATCGGATATTCCGATCTTTGGATCGGATGTTCCGATAAGTGTTAAACTCAAAAAAGGTGCTCTCTGGTCAAATCGGATGTTCCGATCGTGAAAATTGGAAGTTCCGATCAGTGTTTTTAGTTTGCAAGTGTGCTGAATTTTTGCCTGATCGGAAGTTCCGATGTAAGTTCCGATGTATAGGAAGTTCCGATGTTGGATCGGAAGTTCCGATGTATAGGAAGTTCCGATGTTGGATCGGAAGTTCCGATGTAGACTTAGAAACTTTTAGAAAGGTTTCTGTAAGGTGCCTCTCTGCCCAGATCGGAAGTTCCGATGCAAGTTCCGATACATAGGAAGTTCCGATGTTAGTTCCGATGTGTTTATTGGATTGAGTTTGTTCTGGAGTTTTCGCCTGGTCGGAAGTTCCGATGTTGGGATCGGAAGTTCCGATGTGTGTAAAACGGCTAGTTTTCTTGCTCCAACGGCTAGTCTTTGGGTGTGGGGTATAAATACCCCCCTTGGCCGGTTGGGAGAGTGTGTTGAGGATATTGTTGAAGGGCTAAACAAGAGGTTGAGCTAGTGGAGTAGAGAGAATACCTTGTGATGCATTTGTTGCTCCTTGGTCATCTCATTAGCTAGAGAGAGCTCTAATCACAAGTGTTGTGATTAGGAGTGGATTGAGTTCCTTGTTTCCTTCCCTTGTGATCTTGGTGATCCCTCTTTAAGTGAGGTGTGGGAAGTGAGAGTTAGTGCGAAGAATGAGTTAGATTGAGATACATCTTGAGCACAAGAGTTCATGTCCTAGATCATCCATTCGTTGGATTCGTTACTCTTGGAGTTTGAAGACTTCTAGACGGCTAGGCGTCGCTCACGAGCAACCAAAGTGTGTGGTGTGCCGTGAGAAGTTTGTTGAAGGTTCGATTTCACCTCCGAAAGGGAAGAAATCAAGAAGTGAAGCCACATCTCAAGTGCGACCGAGATTGGCGAGGAATAGGGTTGGAAAAGACCCGGCTCAAGTGTGACCGAGCCTCCTCAACGAAGACGTAGGAACCTCCTTGGAGGAAGTCCAAACTTCGGTAAACAAATCATCGTGTCAATTCTTTACATGTGCTTATTGCTTTACTTTGCTATCTTGTATTGAATTGATCTATCTAGGATTGATTACTTCGCTAGCTAGATTTACCTCAAATTGTTGATACTTGCTTGTGCTAGCTTTAAGTAGAATTAATTTGTGTTTAGGCGTAATTCGTTTTGCAATTCTCTAGACTCTGTTCTAATCGGATATTCCGACCTCGTATCGGACATTCCGATTAGACACCGGAACCTCCGACTCCATATCGGAAGTTCCGATCTCTTTTCCGCTGCTTTGTTTTAGAAAATTGTAAATCGCCTATTCACCCCCCCTCTAGGCGTTCATCCTCGATCCTTTCAGAAATTTAAATATTATTGCATATCTGGGTTGCTCATGACTTAAGAATTCTAACAAGATCAATTTCACTGAATTTGTGCTTGATTTGCACATAATTTATAGTGAGCATATTCCAAACCTTCTATTTAAATTTGAATCTCAAGTTTACCACAGATCAAATTTAAAATATTTTTGTATATTTAGAAACCAAATGAATTATCATGACTTTAGAAAACTTTTCACTATAATTGGACTTAAAACCCAGAAGCTATTAATGTTTGAATATCAATCGGTTGCAAAATTACCTTAAAATCGAAAATACGCCATCTAGACTTGAAAACGTCTTTCACTGACTTGAGCCAGCTCTTGTGTCACACCGACTGATTCCAGTGGCCCACCAATCAGGGACTCAGAGCAGGGGACACCGGAGAAGCAGCTGCCGGTGGTGGAGGAGTGGCAGCACCGAAGAGTCGTGGACTCGGTGGGTACCAAGGAGCCAAGGGGAACTTTGAGCGATGGCTAGCAATGGCAGAGTGGCACCAGGATGGCCCGGCTGTGGTGCACAGCAGCGCCGAGATTGGGTACGAGTCGTAGCGGTGGAGGAGGGCCGAAAATGATAGCCAGAGGCCGTGTTAGTTGGAAGGACTGACACTGAACCTAGGGAATGGGTTGGGATGGCTCCAAACTGGCCGGAGCAAGGGTCACGATAGAGAGGTTCTGCCGACACTCGTGGCGGTGGCCGCACGGCAAAGGGGAGGACCAATTGGCTTGAGGATCTTAATTAGTATCTATTGGTGATGCTCTCAACACACTCAATTTGGGGATGGAGCTCTGCGCAAAGAAATTGACCAGCGAATTGCGGGGTGGCCGGCAGTGGAGAATTTTGGCTGGAGCCGAGCAAGGAATCGGCAAGACTGAGCCTAGGTAGTGGAGGATGGATAGGAGACTTGGCTTTGCTTTATAGGGGACGAAAGGCGATGCTGCAACGGTAGGAACAGGGAGGAGCAAGGGCGGCTACGTGAAGAAGAAGCAGAGAGGGAGAGTTGGAGAAGAAATAGAGGGGTACGTGTATGCCGACCTGACAAGCCAATGCAAGGAGTGGGTCCCAGTGGCAGTGAGTCAGGTGCAAACTTGGTCGGTGGACGCATTAACTGTTGGGGCCTATATGTCAGTGAATGCAAGGATAGCTTAAACCCAACGCAGACCAACATTGCATGTATGGAACAATTAATTCAAGGGCCAAATCATAATGATTATTTTTTAAAAAAATTATTTAACCTCTCGAGTAAATTTTATACTTACTGTAAACATTTTAGGCAAAAATAACTGGTATATTATTTACTAAAATTCTGACAATCGGGACTGCAAAAAAATTTAAATTTTGAAAATGATTTATTTAAGGATAAAAATTGAACTAATAATTTTTGAACCTTTTCGCAAGGTTTGGAATGAATTATTTGATCTTATATGAAAATTTCAGATTTATTACTTTATTAATTATTTTTCCATAAATTTTTTAATCAGATTTGCAGAATTTTAGAGTTGCAATAAATAAATTGAAATGGACATTAAATTTAATTATTAATTTTTGAAAATTTTACCAGAGTTAAGATCATCATTTCTTTGATTAATTTAAGCTATACTAAAGTTAAGTAATATTTTATAAAAAATCTTTCTTTACATTGTTCAAGGTCACATCACAATAATGAACATCATCATTTCTTTGATTAATTGGTTTTACACACAATTTTGACTGTATTTAAGTGTTTATAGGAGCTACCATTATTCTAATATTATTTTGTCCGGATTTTTGTTGCAATTTACTTTTACCATTTTATTTTTATCTTTTTATTAAATCCATACAAATGATTTTTTTAAAAACCAACTTTCAAGTAAACTTCAGAAAAGGTGGAGTTTTAATTCAACACATGATGATGCTAAATTTTATTTTCTTAGTTCGCTCAATTTTAAAAGAAAAGAACTTTAACAACACGATTTTTTTCTTCTTAAAATCAGTATTCAAGAAATAGAGAAAAGCTGATATTTTAAATTAAAATGCTGATTCCAAATAAAATTTTTATTCAATTCTATTTTAAAATTTTAAAATTTTATTTTTCTTATTTTTGAAAAGTTCAGGATGTTATAGCCTTTTTGCAATAGTGTTTGCGGGTGCAATACATGTTAGTATACACCCTTGGACTCCATATTCGATCGATATGCCATGATTAATTATAATCAATATACTACTATAAATATACTTTACGGAGAAATTTTGTTAATTACAAATTTAGTACGTCCATCTAGCTCGTTCTCCATCACTGCTTCGGTCGGTCTCAGCACGTACAGGCATGAGGCATGCATGCACGTGCCACATCGTTGGATCAATACGTATGTATAATCAGCATGCATGTGCATATATACAATTATACATATACACGTGCGTGCGTAACGTGCATGTTGCATATACATGAGCACATATGTATGTACGTACGTAGAGAGTAGAAGCTTGTATATATAGATACACACACTCAGTTGTACTCTCAGGTTAAAAGAGAAACTAGTTAATAATTTTTATTTATGGAATATATTTTTACCTGTGTAAGAGCATCTCCAGCAAGAGCCCCTAAAACAGGGTCTCTATTTTGGATTTAGGGACTCCCTCTATTTTTTGGGGCCCTGTTTTCAGAGCACAAGTCCAGTAACAACCCCTAAATCTCAGCCCCTATTTTACTTTTTCTCCTATTTTAACATATCCGCTATGTATAATCTTCATTTGACACCACTAAAATTCAATCAAAAATATTTGTAATACATAAAACATAAGCATATTAACATTTACAATTACAAAACATGATATTTCAAATTTAAATTTAGAATTTTCAAAACATAATAAAAATTTCGAAGCCTCTCATGTATTTTCCTATCTTCAATAATAGGGGTTGTACTTGTGTCCCAGAGAATTGGGGCTGAGAAGGCAAATTTAAGGGCCTAATAATTTTAGGGGCTGGAGTTGGGGCCCCCTGGGAATTGGGGCTGAGGAGACAAATTTAGAGGCCTCCTAATTTTAGGGGCTTGAGTTGGGGCTCTGCTGGATTTATTTTTTTTACTACACCCCCTATTTTAAAGATTATAGGCTGGTTTAGGGGTTCTGCTGGAGATGCTCTTATCAGTTATAATATACAGAGAGTATGGAGTACATGCTTCCGGTTTTCGGGTGTTCGTCATGCATGCTGATGCTAGCGGCTGATCGAAATTCGAAAGGATCGACTTACTAATTTGTTGGATATAGAGTCGAGTAGATAACTTAGGTAGGATTGCATGCATGAGTTGGTTACGTTTGAGCCATGCATGCTACTATGCCAGCAGCCAAAGGCTGGTCGACATTCCTCCATATCGTATTGGCCGGGCGATCGATCGATGCTAGCTAGTGGACAAGAACTGGCCTGGTCCACTTATCGAAGCCTGCACCTGCACCAGCTGCTCTTAGCCACCTTTAATTTTTGCCAGCATGCACCTGCTGCTGCAGGCTGCAGCAGCTAGGACCGTGCATGCATGTATACATGCATTCGTTTAAATATTTTTTTTGTTAACTGAATGCATGGGTCACCGACCATGTGGAAAATTTCACATTTAGTACAACATGTGACTCGTATTTACAAAACGATATAACAGTTTCGTGTATTTATAAAAAAATCGTGATCTCTGAAACCTAAAAAACCTAAAATGCATCTTCGGATCACCAAAACATCATGGTGTCTAAATATCGTTATCTAAAATAGATTTTTTTTTTAATGTATCGCGTGAGAAAAATCCTTCGAACGTCAGGTACTACTCCTTACTTTTATGCATGTTTGAATTGAACCCAACAAATAATCAAGTGTATACGTGGTCCTGACAAACGTACGCACGAACTTATACTGTGGAGATGAGTCGTCGCTAATTAATTGGAGCTAGCACGTATGTGCTGAACTAAGTACTGTATCACCATCATGTGCGTACGTCCACGGCGTACATGCGCGGTACAGCATGAAAAAACGATATTTCCATGTACATATGAGATTGAATTCATAAGCAAATTAATAAATAGGATGCTCCCGGGCAAATGTAATAACTACATTTGGAGAGGAGGTAGCTTAGCTGTTACTCCCTTCGACCATAAACAGTTATTGTTTAAATATAGTTATAGTTAAATTAGGGGGTTTTTTATAGACGGAGATCTTGTAGATACAATTGTTGCGAATCAATATCTTAATGATTAAATCCTTGTGATGCAATGATAAAAATTATATTAATATCTTTTTAAATATTTAAATTGAATACATAAAAATTATATATATATATTTATCTCGAAAAGTACTTTTATAATATTAAAGTTTTATTAATATATTATAGTAGTAATTAGTGATCAAAGATATATCTCAAGATTATATCAATATCTAAATCCACAGTTATATCATATATGTGACGGGAGAGTACATATTACGGATAAGATGGACCGAAACAAAAATAAGAGACCGACAGCCGTACGAGCGAATTGAATAAGCTGCGAATCACGCCTACTACTCGATACGCGCGTTCTCTCATGCGTTTCGTGGGCAGGGGAGTGTTTACGTGTGCTCACGTACGCCTTTCATGCAGAGCCATCTGCACGTATGCAAGTTGCAACTGCACTGCGCCTCCTCGACAACTGCGCCCGGATCCCCTGCGCCCGCAACTCTGGGCCTCACCTCGTTAATTTGTTCTCATGCAAATTAATTAATTAGGCTTTTTTGCTTGTTTGTGTTAAACTTCTACTCGCTAAGGTTGAATCGAGTAAGAGTACTGCTAGATATTTAAAATAAACATACGTAGTTTATAAATCACAGCAAAAAAAAAAAATTTAAACAAGTAATCATTTTACTAATTAAGGTCTTGTTTGGCAGAACTTTAGATCCCATCTCCATTTCAGATTTGAAACTTGTAGGATAAAATAAAGCAAATTAAGTTTATATTTATTCTAAAATTTAAACAAGATGACACATTTAAACATTCTTAATATACCTACAGCACTAGCTTCTTGGATTTTGTGGAGCTAGGTCGGATCTGGTGAAGCTAGGAATACCCAGCTCCACCAGATCCGTGAATCTGATGAAGCTGGAGCTTTGTCAAACAGAGTTTAAATAACCTCCGCACAAGATTGAACTCTTACGAAGAGATTTTTGAATGAAAAGAAGCCCACAATAGACCTAGTTTGATTTGCCTTAACCAAATAAGCGCACCCGTTATCCTTTCTTTCTTTTTCTCCGCCTGCCAACTACATTTGGATAGTTCTTTTGTCATTACATCCTAAACGGATAGGAAAAGACCCCTCCTAATGATCATCTAATTCGGTCCTACCAGACTAATATCTTTTATTTTGCTCGTTTTATTGTTGCCTTATTTGTTCCACTTGTCCTATTTCTATGTAATACTATATTATGTACAACCACTGGCCATGAGTAACCCATATCCTTATTTTTCTTTGTGGTACGTGTACAAGCATCTGCCACAAACGAGACCACACATTCTCACCCCAGGAAGGGCATGAAGTTAAAGTGGTAATCAATACTGCTTCCAATAAAGTGGGTCAGGTTCGTGTTGTCACATTACTGAGCGACGGCGCCACGAACCCATAGTAGACCATAGTACTACGTCTTCCAATTTCTATGGAGCGAATCCTCTCCTTCCCTGTGGCCAGCCACAAATCAAGATTCGTAGTACTACTGGACTAGAACTATACGTACCCTGTACCAACAGCAGTACTGCAGCAATCTATTGTAAAAACTTTAAGCGTTGCAAAAGAAGAAATCACGAGGCTTTACCTAAAAGCATTGCAAGGAAAAACAAGAGCTAACCACTGTGGTTGTACTGTAGCAACACTGTAAGATGTGCCGCGCCGATTGATCTATAAATGGCATCACCCTTCCTAATCGGATGGCTTAGGGCCTACTTAGTTTGAAGCTAATTTTGCCGTAACTAATCTTAGATAAATGTGATTTATCGTACTTTTTGTACTAACAAAATTCAACATTACAAATGTGGCAAAATTTCATAAAAAAAAACTAAGTTCATAATGCATGAAACATGAGACTAAGAAAGTATGTCAAATCATATTTGTGGTAAGGAATTAAATATCTACTTAACAATCTGTGATACATCTGATTTTAAACATGGCAAAGTTAACTTCAACCAAGCGATGCATAGAACTTTCTGCCTTGCAGATTCGGGGACCCTTACACGAGGATAAAATTTCCAACGGAGAGGCAGAGCCATACCGACACTACTACAGATTCATACATCACAATCGGTTCTTTTTTATCATCACAGTCGATTTTAGTGGCGATAGAAAGTCCAACAACAGTGATAAGGTAGATCTATCATAGTCGGTTTTAACCCGACAGTAATAATCACACATCACTGTTGGTTCTTTGTCAGAACTGATTGTGATAATCAACTTATCACAATCGGTTCTCTATTAGAACCGATCGAGATGAGTAGAATATCACAATCGGTTCTTTGTTGGAACTAATTGGGATGATGATAGTATCACAATCGGTACAAATAAAGAACCGATTGGGATGAGGAGAGTTTTACAATCGGTTCTTTGTTGGAACCGATTGTGATATTGTCGTCATCCCAATCGGCATTTTATTTGTACCGATTGTGATACGCTACCCATCCCAATCGGTTCCAACAAAGAACCAAAATTTCAAAAGTTTTGAACTTGATTTTAATTGAATTTCGGTTTGGATTTGAATTTGGGAATTGATTTGAATTTTGTGGGGCCGTTTTCCCCCTTGCTTGGGCCACCGGCCTGCTCGCCTCAGCCCAGCCAACCCAGCTAGACCGCCGGCTCCGTCTCCCCCGCCTCCGCCCGCGCTGTCACCCGCGCCTCCGTCCACGTCGCGCCGCTCGCGCGTAGCCACCAACCACACGCCGCACACCGCCGCCGCCGCCGCCCCGCCCCGCACAAGCCTTATAAAAGCCGCACCCCTCCCTCAAGCTTTCCTCGCCCCGCTACCCTCCGCCGGTGAGCTCCCCTTCCTTCCCCGCCTCCGATCAGTGCCAGTAGCACCTGCTGTCGCCCGCAGTAACGCATCGCGCCGTCACCGCGCCTGCCAGCCGCCCGTCGACCTCGCCCGAAACCCTAGCCCCTCACGGTGGCCACGCTGGCTCTGGCAGCCACGCACCCGATTGGGCCTTCGGCCCAATACTGTTGTCCCACAGTCTTTTTCCTTTTTCAATTTTAATTTCGGATTCAATTAATTTATTAATTCAAAATAATTCCAGAAAAAGCCCGAAAAATCTCGAAACCTTCCAAAATACTGCAAATTTCATATTCCGAACCGTCTCGCACCACTGAGTCCAAAAATGGCCTCCACTCCGCAATCTGAAGCTTCCAAAATTCCCAAAATGCCCATTTGGCCCTCCGTTCTCTCCCGGCCGGTTTTCGGTTTCGGTTTCTGTTTCTGTTTTCATTTCTGTTCATCGTTTTTCGTTTATTGATCGTCGTTCGTTCTTTTGCGCTAGAACCGGCCTTTGAGCAGTTCAAGGAGCAGCAGCAGTACCCGGAGCAGGAGCCGAACCCGACAGGAGACATGTACGACTACGCCGACTTCAAGTTAGACAATTTTGCCGCCGAGCAAGGCAAGCCGCACCCCATTGATCATGTTGAACACAATCATGCCTATTATAATTAGTAATTAATTTCTATCGCATTATTTTACTGATATGTTGAAATATTGAAACTCGTTATGTTACAATGACATGATGCCTAGATGATGCCGAATTGTTCATTTAACCTCCTTTGAAATGTTGAACCCTATTAAATCCTTATTAACCCTAGAACTTTAATTATGCTATGTTAAGTTAGTTACTATTATTATTCCTGTTAGATAGTTAAATGTTTTTGAAAGGACCAACGATGTCGCCTAGAGGGGGGGTGAATAGGCGGATTAAAATTTACGCAGCGGAATAAAACTGGCCGAGCTGGTCAACCCGGAGTCTCCGGGTTTTGGTCCGGATACTCCGGCTTGTCCGGAGTGTCCGGTCTTGAGTCCGGACTCTCCGGGTTAGCTGGCTCGGGGGCGCAATAAAAACTACTCTAGCAAGCACAACAAACTACTAGAAGTAGAAAGCAAGAACAACCTAGAACAATTGATAGACAGGATTTGAATTAAAGCTAAGCAAAGAGCTAGATCTAACTTTACAAATTCAAATCCAAATAAGCAAGACTAGGAAGTAAAAGAGAGAGCGAGAGACGCGATTTTTCACCGAAGTTCGGATTCTTGAAGGGAATCCTACGTCTCCGTTGAGGTGGCTCGGTCACACTTGAGCCGGGGTCTCTTTCAACCCGCTTTCCTCCCGGTGTTGCACAAATGCACTCGCCGGCTTCACTTCTTGTCTCTTTCCTTTCGGAGGCGAGACTAGCCTTCACAAACAACCTGGGCTTACCACACACGTTGGTAGCTCCCGGTGACTCTTAGCCGTCTAGGAGACCTTCAACCTCCAAGAGAAATAGCACCACGAAGAATCGCTTGGAGGATGAACTAGTGCTCAACAAGATGAAATGAATGCACTTAGCACTTTGCTTCTTCCTCTCCTCACCAAAATGAATCAACAACCAAATTAATTGGTGGGAGGAAGTGGGGGCTCTATTGAATGCTTAGAGATGGTTAGGAATGGCTTGAATGCTGCTATGAATGAGCTCAATAGAGATCCTAGCCGTTGGAGTGGAGTGGAGGCTTTAAATACCCTTTTTGAAAACTAGCCGTTACTCCCGTTTTTGAACAGGCCGGAGTGTCCGGACAAACAACCCGGAGACTCCGGACCAAATGTCTGGATACTCCGGACCAGTTGGAACCAAAAGCAACCGAGAGGTCCAACCCGGAGACTCCGGACAAAAAGTCCGGATACTCCGGATTGAATCCGGATACTCCAGACTGGAATCCGGAGACTCCGGGTTACCCAGTTCGGTTTCAATTTGAAACTTTTCAAAACCAAAAGTAGGAGTGCTAATTAGAGATGCAGTATTTGTTGTTGAGCACATGCACATCCTAAAGTCGATTTCTCGTCATACCCTCTTAATAGTACGGCTATCCTTAAGACACAAATAAATAAAATGTTACAACTTTGGTCTTGATGCCATCCTTTTACTTTTAAGTAGTCATAGGGGCCTCCAATGTCATTCCAAGCTCGATATGATCTCGATCTCTGCAGTATTCTTGGATAAAACATTAGATCTCTTTAATTGTGTCATCATTAATCACCAAAACAATTTGAGGGGCCTAGATGCACTTTCAATCTCCCCCTTTTTGGTGTATTGATGACAACACAATTATTCAGCAAATAAAATAACGAGAACTAGACATTAAAAAGAGGAGCTCCCCCTAAATGTGTGCATTAGAAGAAATGAGGTGAATCAAATGCACATATTTAAGGAGAAAAGACCGAGAGCTCCCCGTCAAACAATTGCATCAGAGAATACAACACTAGTAACTGAAAGCAATCCATGCATAAAATAAGCATTAAAGTCATTACATGGAATAACAGAGTTCACGACACGAAATAAGCAAAGATATGAAGCAACACAATGAAAAACGCAAACGCCTCCAACGTGACTAAAGACAACGCGACTAAAGATATCACTCCCCCTTTGGCATCAAGACACCAAAAGAGGGAGAAACACGAAGAATCACTCGTCGTCGCCTTCGTCGTCGGACGCGGAGTACTCATTTGCCGGGGTCATCTCCAAATGGGGCGGAGTGGAGGAGGTGATGCCGAAGAGCTGATCTGCAGAGGTGGCATCGCTACTCTCCTCGGAAGACCCGGAGGAGTCGCTGGAGAGATCGCCGCCATTGTGGCGGCGGATGCTGCGGATATCCTGACCATTCTTCTTGATCTGCCGACTCATCACCTTCTGCCTGGTGGAGATGTCGCGGCAAAGAAGAAAGACATGCTTCAGCATCCTCTAAAGCACGCCGCCGAAACCTCGGGCGCTTCGTAAGGAGTGGATCGAGGCACAACAGAGCAGGAGCAAGAGAACTGAGGCGCGATCGCCGCGCGAGTCCTGAGCAGCAAGGACCGGGGGGGCGAGGAACATTTGGAAGCAGGCGGAGGACGAACCTTGTAAGAAAGGTGCTCCTCCTCCTCGACAAACTTCGCACCACCGACCAAGTGATCAATGCCATCACAAAGGTGCAAAGCTGCGGTGGCCATGTTGCTCTGCGCATTACGCCTCATCGCCTCCCGGATGAAGTCAACAATTGCCGGTGTTTCGTGCACCGCAATACGAATTTATGGTCGGATGGGGTCGCGCGCTCCTCTCCCGAATGGTCGATGGAGGAGTCGAAGAAGTATACTTGGTTCGGGCCGAATGTCCCTACTCCGATTCAGGCGGTGTGAATGTATTGATCTTTGGGGGACTGGATAAGGGGTGTACAAAGCGAGGCGGACGGCCTACTGTCCGATCCCCTTGAGGTTTTCGCTAGGGAGTCGAGGCTACCTAGGAGACTGTTTTCTCTTTTCTCCGCGCCCCTCCCTCTCGGGCCCTGCCTCTCCTTATATAGACGGAGGAGGCAGTTTACACGGGAGTTGTGAAGACTACGAGGAGAGGGGTCTGCATGTCTTGAGGTCTGGTTTCTGTCTTGTCCGGCCAACCCCTGCCTGTCCCGAGGTAGGGTTGGTGGCTCTGTGGCGTACAGTCTTGCGTAATACTGTCAGGGTGGCGTGTTGCGTGGTGCTCTTGTCAGCCTTGGTGACTTTAATGGCGCTTGACTTTGCTTAGGCCTCGGGAGTGGGCGTACTCCTCTGCGGTGTGCCAGGCGACGGGACGGGGGCTTGACTTCTTCGGTGGCTCTTCTGACAACCTTGGGAAGGAGCCGCCTACCCTGGTACGGATGTCAGGGACAGCTGCGCGACAAGGCGCCTCGGAAACATCGGGCGTGGCCCCTGGCTGTCTTGTGCGGGCGAGCTTGAGCCGATATTAGCGGCCGGCGTGTGCGACCGCTTGGAACCGAAGTCCGCCGACCGTCCGGTCGGCCCCCGACAGCCTGGCTCGTTCCTTGCGGCCCAAGTACCTTTCGGTGGTGCCGACTTCCGTCGTGATAGGTCAGCCCGTTCGTGCTTCCGGCCGATGGGGTACCCATGGTATGGGTACTCGTCCGTCGAGCCCCCGAGCCGGGGCGGGTCGGAGAGCCGCCGGGGTTTAACCTGGCGGCGATAACCGCCGACCGGAGGTCGGTGTGGCTGCCTGGAGCCGTGCCACCTAGAAAGAGCCCGGTGCGCAAGGCGAAGCGCACTCCGGTGGTGTAGCTCCAGAGCCCCGAGCCGGTCGTGGAGCCGGCCGGGGTTTACCCGGCCGAAAGTGGCCACGGACTCGAGGTCGGCGACGCTTTTGGTCGGGCCGCCGCTTGTCGGTCAAGCCCGTCAAAGAGCCCGGTGCGCTGAAGCACCCGGTGGCGAGTTTCGAGCCCCCGGCCGGTCGGGGAGCCGGCCGAGGGTTTACCTGGCCATGGTGGTCGCCGACCGAGGTCGGCGCGGTGTCTAGGTCGGCGGGATCGCTTGGGAGTCGCGCCCGACTGGAAGAGCCCGGTGCGCGGCGCACCGGTGGAGTGTAGCCCAGCCCCCGAGCGGTCAGGAGCCGGTCGGGGTTTCCGGCCGAAAAGTGCGGCCGCGACCCGAGGTCGGCGACGCTTTTGGTCGGGCCGCCGCTTGTCGGTCAAGCCCGTCTAAAGAGCTCGGCGCTGAAGCGCACCGCGGCATGAGTTTTCGAGCCTCGAGCGGTCGTGGAGCCGGCCGGGGTTTACCCGGTCGAAAAGTGGTCACGGACCCTGAGGTCGGCGACGCTTTTGGTCGGCGCCGCCGCTTGTCGGTCAAGCCCGTCCAAAGAGCCGGCGCTGAAGCGCACCGGCGGGCGAGTTTCGAGCCCCCGAGCGGGTCGGGGAGCCGGTCGGGGTTTTACCCGGTCGGATTCTGGCAGGCCACGGTGTACGTGGGTCCTTGGAGTCAGGTGAGCGGACGCGCGTTTACCTTCGTCGGTTTGAACGCCGTGCTCGTGGCGAAGCTACTATCGGGTGATCCGAGTGGAACCTTGGCGATCCCCTCGAGGGGTTCGTTTCAAGCGGGCGTAGCTCGGCGTGGCGTCCGACGCGGGGCGTTCCATAAAAACCTTTCCTTACTCGATCCCGTGTCGGATCGCCGGTCGTCCGCCGACCGGGCGCGGCCGCCGCTACTCATCGATGAGTTCCGCGGGAGAGTGTGAGGTATGGTCTCGGACGCGAAGTCACGTTGATTGGGTCGTCGCCGACCCAACCGAGGCCTCTCGGGGCTCACTGCGACTCGCCGCTCGCTCTTTTACGTCTTTGAGGCGGCTTTTCGTTCGGTGGCCGGATCGGCCTTCAGTAACCACGCAGTGCCGGGCCTCGTGCGAGCCTATAGGCGGCTTACTCTCCTGAGGCCGGGCGGCCCAGTGGGCCGTTTGCATACCTTTCCCGGCGCGGGGCGCCTTGGCCCATCGTAACCGGCGAGGCTCGCGATGCTGTGCGGCGCGCGGCGCGAGGCGGCCATCCGTCGGAAGCGATTAAGCACGCGCGATGGGATTTAAATGGATCGCGCATCGTTATCGGGAAACGGACGAGGCGGCAAAGTGACGGTTTGGCGCATCAAGCATTCGCGCGAGGAGGCGTCGATTTCGCGCGCGAGGCGTCTGTTTCCGCCGAGCCTATAAAGGAAGGAGTGGGTGGCGTGGTAGGCGCCAAGCCTTCGCTCGTGCGCTCGCAAAAGGAAAAAGGGAGGAAGAAAACGAGGAAGAAGAGGAGTCTCTCGCTCCGCCGTCGTCCCCTGCTTCTTCGCGCAATTGGAGATAAGTCGCTGGCACCCGCACTCGGCCGTGGCGGAGTCGCTATCTCGATGCCTGGAGAGGAAGGAGTTCCTTCCTCCGCGGCTGAGTCCGGCCGGGCGAAGTTCCGCCGATCGGGGCCGGGGACCCCGAACTTGGGGACGGCGAGATAGTCTCGTTGGCGTCCTTCTACGAACGGGGCTTCGGACTTCCACTCCACCCGTTCGTCCGGGGGTTGCTGCACTATTACGGGGGTGAGGTTCATCATCTGAACCCGAATGGAGTCCTCCACATTGCGGTCTTCATGACGCTGCGTGTGAGGCCTTCCTGAGATCGAACCCCACCGGGGCTCTGGCGCCACTTCTTCTTCGCGAGGTCGCCATCGGACACCAGCCTCCTCGAGCTCGATGATTCAATCACGCAACCACCGCAGCCGTTCTCGCCGACTTGAAGTCGCCGACGCCCAACCGGGGTGGCATAGCGAGTGGTTCTATGTCCGAACCTCAAACAGCAGTGCCCCGGCCTTCATGGGAATCTTCCAAGTCGCATCCTTGTTGGACACAGGGCCCCGACAAGAAGGACCAGGAAGAAGGTGGACGCGATCCTTGAGAAGCTCGCGACCTGAAGCGGCGGGCCTGGCAGGCAAGGTGGTCCTCAAGACGTTCATGGAGAGGCGCATCCAACCCTTCAAGGATCGGCCGCGCCCCATGTTTGAGTACATGGGGCCGACCGACCGCAAGGTCGCCGGAGCGAGCTTCCTCGCCGGAGATCTCGCGCGTGTCCGCAGCCTCCATCACGGAGACACCGAACCAGCGGCGAGGCGCCGCGCCGCTTCGGCGCAGAATCCGCAACCTGGCACGCCTCGGACGGCTCTCGCTCGCTTTGCTTTGCTCGCTTCCTCGCCTCCTTACCCGAGCGTGCTCCGTAGGGGCTCGGTGGATCGATCTCCGCCCCTTGCTGCCAGGGAAAAGGGAGTTGAGGGCGGCCGTGGCGCTGGAAAAGGAGAAGCGAGGACGCCGCCGCTAGCGGAAAAAGAGGCCACCAAGACGCGGAAGAGGAAAGAGCGCGCGGACCGAGCCGCAGCGTGGCGAGAGGTCTCGGAGGAGACCTCGGAAGAGACCTCGAGTGAGGGTGACGAGGAGTCGTTGTCGGCGGGGAGAAGAAGTTGCCGGGGCGATTTCGCCACGCGACGCTGGTCCTGGGCCGGGCGACCGCGGCTCCTCCGAAGAGACAGCGGCGCAGGTTTTATCCTGCGAAGCGGGTCCCGGCCGCCTTCGCGGGGTCCGGCAAGAGGGCACGCTAAGTGCCGGTTGTTCGCTTCCTCCCGTGCGACTTGCGCAATTCCTCAGTGCCGACTTCTTCGCAATTCTTGACCGACCGCCCGTGCGAGGCCTCACTACCGGGAGGGCGCCGAGCCCTACTGGTGGTGAGGAATCGCCCCTCCGGTCTGTCCGTAGGCGCGGTGGTTGCTCGGGAGCGGGATCGTTCGATGCGCTTCCTCGCGTAGGGCCGCCGGATGTGAGCGCTAGGCGTAAGCCCCATCGGGCGTGCTCCGCCCGTGCCGTCGACCGATGAGGCCGAGGCCGCGAGTTCTGCCGGTCCCCGCTTCCTTCGCGGCCGACCGTGGAGGTCGGCGAGCCCGTTGCGGAAACATCGGATTCGCGCGTTTGCAACGCCGGCGGACGAGATCTGCCACCCGCCGCCCGAACGCCGCCCGCCAGCGGTCCGAGTGTCGCCGATGGGCGCACAACCGACCGCCGCAGGCGTTCCGTCGGGCGGGGAAATCAAGTCAGGGCGGTCGCCGATCGCCGCGCTGACTTGGCCCGGTCCTGACCCGGCCGGGGGCCCCGCGTTCGTTCTGGACGACGACGCAGAACGTGCGGATTGGGACGCTCTGGAGGATGACATGGGAAGGATCCACGCCGAACTTACCCTTGTTGTTGACGCCGCGTCCAAGGCGAGGAAGTCCATTGCTCAGGAGTCCCGCTCGGCCAGACTGGTAAGTTTGACGGGGATTTTTCTTGTGCATCTTCTTGACCGGGAAAAGGAGACTGACCGGGCGGGTACCTGCAGCGCTTGACATCCCGAGCGGTGGGCAAGTCAAAGTTCCTCCGGCACTTGCACAGCCGGGGGAGTGCCATAGGGCAGGAGCTGCTCGACGCTCGGAGGGCGCTTGCCGCTGAGCAAGGAAGGGCTGCCTCGGCGGGTCAGCGGCTGGGGGAGGTCGCCGAAGCCTTGCGGGAGGCTCAGCGACGTGCGGAGTCGTTGGCCACCGAGGGAGAGAGGGCCAGGTCGTCCCTGGCGGATGCTGAAGCGGCCAAGACTTCCGCAGTCAGTGCGGCAGCGTCCGCCCGGGCGGAGGCCGTCCTCTATCGGGAGGAATGCGAGTCGACCCGCAGGGAGGCCCGACCACCAGCGCCCGGCGGGATCTCGCTTCGGGGTGAGCTCGTGGCATTTACGAAGGAGCTTGCCGACCGCGCTACGGCCGATCGGGAAGCGCGTGCCAAGGCCGAGGAGGAACTTCGCGCCAAGGAGGCTTCCGTGGCTGGTGAGTAGCTTAGTCTTCCGGGGGTCACTGCGGCGAGCGTCCCCTGACGTTGTTTTCGTCCCTGCAGATCTGCGAAAAAACCTTACCGACGCGCTGGAGTCGCGAAGGGCGGCAGTGGAGGCACGAGACGCGGCGGTCAGTCGCGACTTCGGCCCGCTTTTGAGTAAGCGGTGGCGGAGACGGATGCGGCGACACGACGGCCCGGTGACGATCCTCCACGTGGGCGTCAGGTCGCTCAGGACCGGGTCGTTCGGGCTTACTCGCCCAGCGCCATCCCCGCCATGCTTGGGTGGATCCCTGAAGCGCGTCGCGTCGGTGCGAAGCGGCGGTGCTGGCGCTTCTTGGCCCTGGTCAACACCGTCTCTTATTACGACGGGCGTCGACCTTGAGGCGGTCGGGAGCGGCGTCGCTGCTGACCGAAGCGATGAAGAGGTCGACGCGTTCATGGCCCGGGTCGATCCGTGTGCCCAAGAGATTGCCGGCCGAATCTCGCCGCGCGAAATTCTCCGTCGAAAGGGGGAGGAGGATTAGTTTTTTCTTCCGTTTGCTTTTTTGGCAATGTATGTGATGAACAGAATTGCCCTAGTCGAGCTCGGCCAGGGCTGTTTTAAGTTACTCTGCCCGTCTATCCCGTGTTTCTTTTATGAATTTGGGCAATTTTTCAACCGTAGCTACGGGGGTCCACAGGGGTGCCCTGAGAGCGTAGGCGTTGCACCAGATTCATGCGAAGAGGACATGGGGGAGGGCGAGCTGCCTCGAGCGATTGCTTGGTGAAGGAGGTGTTGGAGTCGAACCACCTCCTTCGCGAAGCTTTGGCGGGTTGAAATCTAACGTGCTC
Organism: Rhipidocladum racemiflorum; assembly: GCA_036346355.1. Classification (NCBI taxonomy): domain Eukaryota; kingdom Viridiplantae; phylum Streptophyta; class Magnoliopsida; order Poales; family Poaceae; genus Rhipidocladum; species Rhipidocladum racemiflorum. The sequence continues at coordinate 27,569,664 of CM070572.1, forward strand.
CGACCGCTCGTAGTGTTTCTTGCTCGGGGGGCTTGTTTCCCTCCGCAGAGTGCTACTTCGAAGCCGTAGCCGCGGGGGCGTAGGCCGTAGTACTTTGAGCCGAGGGAAATAGTCGCGAGGTAGATAGCTCGGTCGGTCGGTCGCGGCTTAGGTTAGCGACCGCGACGTTTTAAATGATGGTCGGGTTGGGCGTTGGGGCGTAAGTCGTAGCATTCGCCAACCTATATCGAAAGGCTCCATCCGACGCGCTCGGCCACCTTCGCTCAGGTAGCCTCCTTTTTGCACAAAGTGCTACTGAACCGTAGCGCTGGGCGTGGGCGTAGCATTTTAGTTTTGAGGAGGTTACTTTAGGAGGAGCTCGGTCGGAGCGGTAAATCGGTTATCGATTTAAGTCGCCCGGCCCCGAGGTCATGCAGCCCCGAGTGGTGCGTGGGGACTGAGGGTGCGATCGCCACGCCGCTTGAGTTCGTGGTGGGTGTGCGATTTTTCCGAAAGGAATTTTACGCTTTCGGAGATAAGGGTGGATTAACTCGCCTTGAGGACCGCTGATTTTGGAGTCGACAGCGCTGTCTTCTGCGCCGTCGCGTGACCCCAAGGCGCTTCGTCTTCTGCTCCTCTCGTATTGCCTTGGCGACTTGGGGCGCTTCAACTTCCGCGCCGCGGGTTATAAAAGGAGAGGCGCCAAGGCGCCTGTTGCTCCATGCGCCATGGCGGACCACAATGCTCAGCTTCGCGAGGAGGTGGTTGCTCATCAGGCCTGGTTGCGGGAGGTGGCGGATGCTGAAGCCGCGGCTGTTCGTGAGGACGTGCGGCGAGTCGGCGTCCTCGTCGTCGGCGTTCCTCGGCTTCGAGAAGTGAGGGCGCCACTATTGCGGGCGGTGGTAGAGCCACGCCGTCTGGAGCTCAGTAGCAGGCAGCGCACCACGATCGCAATGGGCGGTTCGCTCTTGGTTGGGGCGATGTTCCTCCATAAATAAATAAAGTGTTCGGGTTTCTCTTTTCGTCTCTTTTCGCTCCTTCTCTTTTTGTGTTGAGATCTAGCCCTCGTTCTTTCGCATGTGATCGAAGGAGGACAGCTTCGGGACCTCTGCTTTCGGGGCGGGGGTCGCAGTGCTCATGATCAGCAAAACGAGAGAGGTTCGAGAGAGAGAAAAAACCACTTGGTCGGTCGTCCGACTGCTGCAGCTTTCTTTGCTCGAGTGTTTTTTCGTATGGTACAAAGAGAGGAGAGAGGACGACTATGGATAGAACCTTCTCGGCTTCTCTATGTTCCAGCGTTTGTCACGAGATTCCCTTCGGTGTCTTTGAGGCGGAAAGTGCCGGTCGGAGGACTTCGCGATGGTGAAAAGGGCCCTCCCAAGGTGGGGAGAGCTTGTGCCTGTCCTTCATGACTGGACTTGGCGTAGCACTAAGTCGCCGACTTGAGCAGCGGCCGCGACCCGTCGGTGTGGTAGCGACGCAGCGCGCTGGCGATACTTTGCCGATCAGGACGCGGCGTCTCGAGCCGTCGAGTCGGTCGAGGTTATCTTGTTGTTCCTCGATTGCCTGCGTGTTGTTGTAGTTACGCACCCTTGGTGCGCCGTACTCAAGGTCGGTCGGGAGGACAGCCTCGCCCGAACACCAAGAAAAAGGAGTGAACCGGTCGGCCGGGTTGGCGTGGTTCGCGAACTCCAAAGCACGGGCGGTAGCTCGGCAGCCATCGTCCGCCGAATTTCTTGATCGGTGAAGATTCGCGGCTTGAGTCCTTGGAGGATCATGCCGTTGGCTCGCTCGGCTGTCCGTTGGCTCGGGGTGTGCTCTGCCGCCTTGATCGACTCGGATGTTGAAGTTGTCGCAGAACTCGAGGAACTCCCTTCCCGTGAACTGCGTCCCGTTGTCGGTGATGATGGAGTTGGGCACCCCAAACCGGTAGATAATGTCGCGGAAGAAACTTGCCGCTTGCGCTGATGTGATCTTTTCCAATGGCTTTGCTTCAATCCACTTTGTGAACTTGTCTACGGCGACAAGCAAGTGAGTGAAGCCCCCGGGCGCCTTTCTGAAGGGTCCGACCAGGTCGAGTCCCCAAACCGCGAAGGGCCATGTGATGGGGATCGTCTGCCAGGCTTCTTGCGCAGAAGATGCGTCTGTCTGGCGAAGAATTGGCATCCTTCGCAGTGCGGACAATCTGGGTCGCATACGCTACGCGTCGGCCAAGAGAAACCTTGTCGGAAGGCCTTTCCTACCAGGGACCGTGGCGCGCATGGTGCCCGCACACCCGTCATGGATGTCTGCGAAGGTGCTTCCCTTGGTCACGGAACGCACTTCGGAAGGATTCGGACGGGCTCCTCTTGTAGAGGCGCCCTCGATCGGGGCGAATGACTTAGCCCGCCGAAGCGGCGCCGAGCCTCGGTGGTATCGGCGAGGGAGCGACCCGTTTGTCAATCGATCGACAAACGGTCGCCTCGATCGGTTTCGATGCTCAGACGCCCAAGTCCGACCCGGCGAGGGCATCGACCAAGATCTGGGGCCACCCGCCTTTGAAGTCGGCGGCGCCCTCGACATTCGGATCCAACCGATTGATGGGTCAGCCGAGGTCGGAGACGAAGATTCCTGGGAACCGGCCCTTCCCGGAGGCGAGGTTGGCGAGGAGTCGGCTTCACCGTTATAAGCGTCGGTAGCTATGATGGAGCTCGAAACCCTTGAACTTTTCCTCAAGCTTGCGGACCTCCGAGCGATGGCGGCCATCCGAAAGGCGTCAGCGGGGCTCGGTGGCTTTCATCACTTGATCGACGACCGGCTTGGAGTCGCCGAACGTTGAGACGTCGTGCGCCAGTCGGCGGCGATTCGCAGTCGTTGACGAGGGCTTCGTACTCGGCGACATTGTTGGTGGCGTCGAAGAGTAGTCGTATGGCGTACCGGAGTTTGTTGCCGAGTGGGGAGATGATGACGACCCCCGCGCCGGCCCCGTTCTTGGTGTAAGACCCATCGAAGTACATCGTCGATGCTCTGGGTCTTCGACCGCCGCAGGGACTTGCGCCTCGGTCCACTCGGCGACAAAGTCCGCCAAGACCTGGGACTTGATCGCCGTCCTGGGGACGTACGATATGTCGAGGCCGTTGAGCTCGAGAGCCCATTTGGCGATTCTTCCGGTAGCGTCGCGGTTGTGGACGACTTCTCCGAGCGGCGAGGAGGTTACCACGGAGATGGGGTGCCGATCGAAGTAATGGGCAAGCTTCCTCTTGGTGATGAGCACCGAGTATAGCAACTTCTGTACCTGGGGATATCGGACCTTTGTATCGGAGAGCACCTCGCTGACGAAGTAGACCGGCCTTTGCACCTTGAGAACGCGGCCTTCCTCCGCTCGTTCCACAACAAGTGCCGCGCTGACGACCTGAGTCGTGGCGGCGATGTAGAGGAGCAAAGGCTCCTGCGGCTCCGGGGCGACCAGGACCGGAGGTGAGGTCAGAAAGGCCTTTAGTCGACTAAAGGCTTCCTGAGCTTCGTTGGTCGAGAAAAGTGGTCGGACTTCTTCATCAGCTTGTATATTGGCATCGCTCGTTCGGCGAGTCGGTATACAAAGCGAATTAGTGCCGCGAGGCATCCCATCAGCCTTTGAACTCCCTTCAGATCGTTGATTGGCCCCATCCTTGCGATAAGCGGAGATCTTATCTCGGTTGGCTTCGATGTCGCCGGAGACGATGAATCCCAAAGAACTTGCCCTTAGGGACCCGAAGACGCACTTCGGGGTTGAGCTTTATGCGAAATCGTCGGAGGTTCGCAAAAGTCTCCTCCAGGTCGGTGATGAGGTCATCGGCCTTCCTGGTCTTGACAACGATGTCGTCGACGTAGGCTTCGATGTTACGGCCAATTTGGTCCGAAAAACACGCCTGCATACATCGAGTGCGTGGCGCTGCGTTTTTAGACCAAAAGGCATCGTGGACGTAACAAGATGAGCCATACGGTGATGAAGGAGGTCGCGAGCTGATCGGACTCCTTCATCACAATCTGGTGATAGCCCGAGTAGGCATCCAAAAAGGAAAGGGACTCACACCCGGCGGTGGAGTCCACGACCTGGTCGATGCGAGGCAATGGGAATGGATCTTTCGGACAGGCCTTGTTGAGGCTCGTGTAGTCAACGCACATTCTCCATTGCCCCGATTTTTTCTTTACAAGGACGGGATTGGCGAGCCACTCGGGGTGACGCACCTCCCTTACAAAACCGGCGGCCAAAAGTTTGGCAATCTCTTCCCCAATGGCCCGTCGCTTCTCTTCGTCGAACGCGCAGCGCCGGGCGATCGGGTCCGATCCCGGTCGAATGTTCAGGGAGTGCTCGGCGACCTCCTTCGGGACTCCTGGCATGTCCGAGGGTCTCCAAGCGAAGACATCTCGGTTTGCTTGGAGGAAGTCGACGAGCGCGCCTTCCTATTTGGTGGTGAGGGCGGCCCCGATCCGCACGGTCTTGGCGGGATCCTCGGGATCAACAGCGACCTCCTTCGTGTCCTCCGCGGACTTGAAAGAGCTAGTCCCCGACTTGCCGAGTCGGGGTGGATCCGGGCCTTCTCCTGAGCCGGGCGAGCTCGGCGAAGCGAGGACGGCCGAGGCCAGCTTCATGGTAGCCGCTCATGATTGTAGGCGAGCTGGAAAGATGTGGCCACGGTGATGACTCCTTGCGGCCCTGGCATCTTCAGCTTGAGGTAGGTGTAATTGGGGACCGCCATGAACTTCGCGTAGCATGGTCGTCCCAAAATGGCGTGGTAGGAGCCGGGGAAGTCCACAACCTCGAAAGTGAGGTTTTCGGTGCGGAAGTTGTCCGGGCTCCCAAAGGTGACGGGCAGGCCGACTTGCCCGAGGGGGTGGGCCTGTTGGCCTGGTACGACGCCATGGAAGGGCGCCTTGCTCGGCCGGAGGGCGGAGCGAGGGACCCCCAGGGCATCCAAGGTCTCAATATACATGATGTTGAGACTGCTGCCGCCGTCCATGAGTACCTTGGTCAGGCGCTTCGTCCCCACGATGGGGTCGACGACGAGCGGATAGCGTCCCGGGTGCGGGATGTGGTCGGGGTGGTCGGTCCGGTCGAAGGCGATCGGGCACTCCGACCACCTCAAGTAGGTGGGCACGGCGGAGTAGCCGTGTGGACCTCTCGGTGGCGAAGCCACTGCCGCTTGTCAGCGTAGCACTCCGCCCCTCCGAAGATCATGAGACAGCCGTCGAGTTGTGGGAACTCGTCGGCTGGCTCATCGCCCTTTGTCCCGGCGTCGGGCGCCGGGTCGCGCTTCTTCCCCTTACCCCGCGACGTCGTGGGGTTTCCGGAGAGAAACCGCTTCAGGACTTCGCAGTCCCGATACTTGTGCTTGACGGGATAGTCGTGGTTCGGGCACGGACTATCCATCAGCTTCTCGAATCGGTCGGGCGTCTGCCGAGCCTGCTGCTTGGCAGGTCGGTCGGCAGCGGCGACCATTCGGCCTTCGCGGCCACCTTCCTTCCGCTTTCTTTTGTCCGGCGGTCGGAGGGGGCGCCGCCCCGAGGTCGGCTGTCTTGTGGGCCGTCTTCCATTCGAAGATGGCCCCACGGCCTCGCCGGAGGCGTGGTTGGTGGCGATGTCAAGGAGCTCCTTGGTGGTCCGGGGCTTCGCACAGCCCAACTTGTGGACCAGAGCCTCGCACGTGGTGCCGTAGATGAACGCCCCGACGACGTCGGCGTCGCGGATGTCGGGGAGCTCATTGCACTGCTGGGAGAAGCGGCGGATGTAGTCCCGGAGGGTCTCCATTCTTTGCTTGCAGCTTTCAGGTCCCGTGAGTTGCCATGCGTTTGTATGTGCCTTGGAAATTTCCGACGAAAAGGTTCGTCAGGTCGGCCCAGCTGCCGATGGTATCTGCGGGCAGATACTCGAGCCATGCTCGAGCTGAGTCCGCAAGATAGATGGGGAGGTACTGGATAACGAAGGAGTCGTCTGTCGCTCCCCACGACAGCGAGCCGGTAGTCCTCTAACCGGACATCGCTGGTAGCCCCGTGTACTTGGCTATGTTGGTCGGGGCCCGAATCGACCGAAGTCGGCGTTGCGGATACGCGGGTGAACGCCGCGCCCGTGACCGTCGAATCTGGTCGGGATGGTCGCGTCGCCCTTATCGGCGATTTGCGAGTCTTTGCCGCGTCGGTAGCTCTCCTTCGCGCCTCGAGGGTGGTGCGGAGATCATACTTGTCCCCAGGCGATGGCGCACCGGGTGTATGATGCCTGGGGAGTTCGTGGGGCGGGCCGTCTTGGCTGAGCTCGCCTCGTGAGGGGAGTGGCCCAGCGGCCCGAGGTGGCGCCCGTCGCGGGAACTAGAACCTTGGGCGTCTTGAACGACAAGACGCTCTACCGATCCCGAAGGTTACGGTAGGTGGCCTTGGCCAGGCTCCGTTGGCTCAGGCGACCCTCGGAGGCGGCATTGCCGCAGCCGGCAATGTTACGGTTGGCGTGAGGGAAGAACGGAAGGCCGTTCGCTTCTCACCAATTGTCTTGATGCACCTGACGCGCGCTGGCGCGGAAGGTCGGTGGTGAGCTAGGCCGACGGCGCTCGATTCGCCTGCAGCTTATCGAGCTCGGCCTTTCGGGCTTCTAGCTCCTCGCGCTGTCGCTGGAGGTCAGCGAAGCGTTGTCAGTGCTGTGCGTCGTCTTCCCGCCGGGATTCCTCCCGCCGCGCTTCGTCGCGGAGGAGGGTCCCGATGGTAGCGAAGTGGAGGATGGCTCCGCCGCACCGTCATATTGCACTCATGGCGTAGGCCCTTCGAGGGGCACACTCCTTGTCGGAGCTAGAGCCGTGGCTAGAGGAATCCGTCGGCCAGGTCGTGGAGGGAAGCCGTGGCCACAGAATCGGGCCATGGCCACGAAGTTGTGAGCTCGTGGAGGTGGTTCCGCTGCCGCCAGCGGCGCAGATCTTTGTTGCCAGAGCAACGCCGGCGCCGTCGGGCCCGCCGCGGCTTGCGCTGGGGCCTCGAGGCCGAGGTTGCCGAGGACGCCGGGCGATCGCATCCAGGCTTATGAGGGCGTCCGTCCCGGACAGCAGCGAGGACGAGACAAGCTCCCCGCCGTAGTGACGATGAAATCGAGGGCGCCAAGCGGATCCGGCCCCTCGATACGGCGAAACGTAGTGGGAGGAAGCCATCGAGGAGGAGAATGGGAATCAAGATGAAGATGTCGGTGAAGACGCCGCGAGGTCCCCTACCCGGGCGCGCCAATCGCCGGTGTTTCGTGCACCGGCAATACGAATTTATGGTCGGATGGGGTCGCGCCCTCTCCCGAATGGTCGATCGAGGAGTCGAAGAAGTATACTTGTTCGGGCCGAATGTCCCTACTCCATTCGTGCGGTGTGAATGTATTGATCTTTGGGGACGGATAAGGGGTGTACAGCGAGGCGACGGCCTGGCCGGTCCGATCCCTTGAGGTTTTCGCTAGGAAGTCGAGGCTACCTAGGAGACTGCTTTTCTTTTCTCCGCGCCTCCCTCTCGGCCCCGCCTCCTTATATAGACGGAGGAGGCGCTTTACACGGAGTTGTGAAGACTACGAGGAGAGGGGTCTGCATGTCTTGAGGTCTGGTTGTCTTGTCCTGGCCAACCCTCGCCTCGTCCCGAGGTAGGGTTGGTGGCTCTGCATGCGTCTGATCTTGCGTATCTTGTCGTGGTGGCGTGTTGCGTGGTGCTCTTGTCGGCCTTGGTGACTTTAATGGCGCTTGACTTTGCTTAGGCCTCGGAGTGGGCGTACTCCTCTGCGTGTGCCAGCGACGGACGGGGCTTGACTTCTTCTGGCTCTTCCGACAACCTTGGGAAGGAGCCGCCTACCTGGTACGGATGTCGAGGGGCCAAGCGCACAAGGCAGCCGCCCGACATCGGGCGTGGCCCCTGGCTGGCTTGTGCGCCGGCGAGCTTGAGCTGATATTAGGCGGCCGCGCGGTGCCGACCGCTTGGAACTGCAGTCCGCCGACCGTCGGGTCGGCCCGCACAGTCGGGCTCGTTCCTGCGCCCAAGTACCTTTCGGTGGTGCCGGACTTCCGTCGTGATAGGTCAGCCCGTTCGTGCTTCCGGGCTGATGGGGGTACCCATGGTATGGGTACTCGTCAACAATATCAAAAGGATGAGTGCGCTCAACAAGGTGGAAAAGCAAGTTCCTTCCATAGGAACTGATGGCAGAAGCATCTCCCTCCTTGGGCCAAAGAGTGACCCTCAACATCCTGTTAAGGACAGCAGGCACATCCTTCAGGCCCTTGATGGTCCCAACTGTAAAGCTCTTGGATGTGTCATAAAGAGACTCAATCTCTCAAAATCAACACCTTCTTGTCATGAAGCTTCGGATCGTCATTGTAGCGAAGGTGGAGGACTCTAGCAAACCTCTTCTTATTAGCCTTGTACCAAACTCGCCGACATCCACTGCATAGCATCCTCTGTCTTGTCAAAATACAGAGTGGCGTAGAATCGCATGACAATCTCATTGTTCCAATCAAATTTGAAGGACATGATGTCCTTGATCTCATGCACTCACAAATCTCCAGACCGAGATAACACAGAAGCTCACCGCTGCCATGTACTCCCAGTCAATAGTCTTCATTCGACCACTCGGGTGCTCAAGCGGAGTAGAGGACCGCCTCATAATAATCTGATCAAATCGGTTCCAAAACCGGCGGTCCACATACTCACCTCCGATGGAAATCGAGCGGATCTTTCTTTCTTTGCTCTACTATTGCCTTACCCTTGCCGTAACCCGCCCCGTAGTCAATCACTCTCATGGGGTTCACCGACATGGGGTACCTCCACACAAAGCTTGGCTTTGGCCAAGGGGCCAATGAAATGACCTGAGGCACGGAACTCCCTCCTTTTCGATCTCTCACCGCATGAGTATCTGCAGGATGCTCATCTGGATCAGCCGAGGCCGAGCTGAGGTCCGAGCGTGAGGCTAGCTGCCTTCGCCGCCGCTAAGATCTGCTTCTTCTTTCGCTTGAGAGGCTCTTGTTGGAGGCTGGGAAGATGGCTGAGCAGAAGCCTGAGGACCAGATGAGGTTCCAATCCTCAGCGCACCTCTTCCCCTGGAGGCGGGCTGCTTTGCCACGGCAAGGCGCGGTCTCTTGGGCGCCTGACGAGCAGATGGAGAACTGGAGGGACTGTCCGGAGACGGAGAGTCCCTAGGAAGATCACCACCACCACCGCCAGCTGAAGACCCCTGAGTAGGATCCATCTGACCAGACAAGGCGAGGGAAAAAGGTTAGCCGCGAGGCGATTGGAAATTGAGACAAAATTGAAGTCTGGCCGAAGCACCCAACCCGGAGAGTCCGGACACATTGTCCGGATACTCCGGATTAACTTGGAGACTCCGGACTAAAAGTCCGGACACTCCGGACCAACCCGGAGACTCCGGACTAAAAGTCCGGATACTCCGGATGCGCCAGAAAATGCGCACGGGCGCAAGACATTTGGGGAAAACGACCCCCAAATTGGCATGAAAGAAACTAGATTGCCTTAAGGATGAGCAATAAACGACTAGGGCACAATCTAGCAAGGAAATTTCGCGGAATTAGGGCACAACCGAGAGTACTCACCTCAAAGGATTTGAAACGAGAAGAACGGGTGAGTTAGGGGCGAGATTCTCCGATCTTGAGGGCCACGACGAAGCAATCGGCACCCTAGAGGAGATGAAGCACGGGGAGAAGCCCTAAGAACCGCGAAGATGAATCCAATTTCGGAAGGGAGAGGGATAGGGCAAAGATTTCTTACCTTGATCTCCAAAGAGAGGAAGAGGAGGGGTCCAAGATCCTTGGAGATGAGGAAGAGGAGGAGAGCACACCCAAGCCAAGAGAGGATCAGGGGAGAGGGATAGGCGCACAAAGGAATAGGAAAAAGAAACCGTGCGGGATATGGGGGGTTTAACCGACCGCCCCAACCCGGAGAGTCCGGACTCCAGTCCGGAGACTCCGGCCCAACCCGGACACTCCGGACAAAATGTCCGGAGACTCCGGACTAACCCGGAGAGTCCGGATAGAAATCCGGATACTCCGGGTTCCCCAGCTCGGTTAGGAGAAAGGGAAACCGCACGAAGACGCTAGGAAATTTGCGGAACGAGAGAGGGAACGAGACCCTAAGGTGTCAACTTGATATATGACCAGCGAACAATCAATCAGTCAAACTATGGTCACATAGCAAATGACGAGATCAAATGATCAAGAACCAAGAAACACAGAGTAAATTTAGAGAAAAAGATGAATAAATTTTGAAATTTATTTTTCATTCACCAACCAATATATGAGCACTTATCAAGCCACGTTACGAGAGTCTAGAATATTTAGACCACTTCTCAATTCACAAAATCTTTTCTCGTCAAGGGGCTTGGTGAAAATATCGGCTAATTGATCATTTGTACTCACATGTTGGATATCAATTTCGCCTTTGGTTGCGTGATCTCTTAGGAAATGATGGCGAATGTCTATGTGTTTTGTACGGGAGTGTTGGACGGGATTGTTGGCAATTTTTATGGCACTCTCATTGTCACACAGTAGTGGAACACTCTGGTAGATTAGGCCATAATCACTCAAGGTTTGTCTCATCCAAAGTAGTTGGGCACAACAACTCCCGGCTGCTATGTATTCGGCTTCGGCAGTGGATAAGGCTACGGAATTCTGTTTCTTGGAAGACCACGAGACTAGGGACCTACCCAAGAATTGGCAAGTCCCCGAGGTACTCTTCCTATCCACTTTACAACCGGCATAATCCGCATCGGAATAGCCAACAAGTTCAAAGGAAGATCCTTTTGGATACCAAAGTCCGAAATGAGGAGTGTGCACTAAGTATCTCAAGATTCTCTTAACGGCCACCATGTGGCACTCTTTTGGAGCGGCTTGAAACCGTGCACACATACAAACGCTAAGCATGATATCGGGCCTAGATGCACAAAGATAAAGGAGAGAGCCGATCATCGAACGATATACCTTTTGAATGACCGGTTTACCTTCTTTGTCGAGGTCTAGATGCCCGTTGGCCTGCATAGGCGTCTTTATTGGCTTGGCGTCCTCCATTCCGAACTTCTTGAGCATGTCCTTGATGTACTTGGTTTGACAAATGAAAGTTCCTTCCTTGAGTTGTTTGACTTGAAATCCGAGGAAGAACTTCAACTCTCCCATCATGGACATCTCAAATCTTTTGGTCATTATCTTGCTAAACTCTTTACACAAATGTTCATTAGTAGATCCAAATATAATGTCATCGACATATATTTGGCATACAAATAAATCATTATCAATGTGTTTAGTAAAGAGAGTAGGGTCGGCCTTTCCGACTACAAAACCTTGTCCTGCAAGAAAATCTCAGAACACTCGAACCAAGCCCTCGGCGCTTGCTTAAGTCCATAAAAGGCTTTGTGTAGATAGTAGACGTGGTCCGGGTGTTTTGGATCTTCAAAACCGGGTGGTTGCTCGACGTAGACCATCTCGGAGAGTGGTCCATTTAAGAAGGCGTTCTTCACGTCCATTTGATACAGCTTGAAATCATGGTGAGTAGCAAAGGCAAGTAATATTCTAATAGATTCAAGCCTAGCTACTGGAGCATATGTTTCATCGAAATCCAAACCTTCGATTTGAGTGTACCCTTGAGCAACCAAACGAGCTTTGTTTCTTGTCACGATTCCGTTCTCATCTTGCTTGTTCCGGAAGACCCATTTTGTGCCGATCACGTTTTGATTTGGTCTTTGAACAAGCTCACAAACTTGATTTCTCTTGAAATTGTTGAGCTCCTCTTGCATGGCCATCACCCAATCCGGATCATCAAGCGCTTCTTCTACCTTAAGAGGCTCAAGAGACGACACAAACGAGTAAAATTCACAAAAATTTGCAACTCGAGATCTAGTAGATACTCCCTTGTGAATGTCTCCAAGTATATTGTCGACCGGATGATCTCGTTGAATACTTTGATGAACTCTTGGGTGAGGAACGGTTGAATTTGGAGCTTGGATAGGTTCTTCATCTTGGGATGCGTTCGAACCATCTTGGGCTTGCTTGGACGAGGAGGGAATATCACCTGAGCCTGACCCATCCGGATACTCCGGTATTTGACCCGGAGACTCCGGACCAATCCGGACACTCCGGGTTTCAGACTGGAGACTCCGGTTTGGGGTGCTCGGGTGAGATTCCAGATTTTGAGGTCTTACCTCCCCAATTGCCATTTTCTTGATAGCTTCACAAGGTGGTTCTTCCCTGTCAATCACGGCACGATCAACTTGTTCCACTTGAGAACCGTTAGTCTCATCAAAAGTCACGTCACGCGAGATTTCAACGACACCGGTGGTATTGTTGAAAACTCGGTACGCATAAGCATTAGTTCCATAACCGAGTAAGAAACCTTCATCTACTTTACGAGCGAATTTAGAAGACTTAGCCTTTTTGTTGAGGATATAGCATTTACTCCCAAAGACTCGAAAGTAGGAGACATTTGGTTTCTTCCCGGTGAGCAACTCGTATGCCGTTTTCTTCAAGATCTTGTGAAGGTAGAGGCGGTTGGAGCTGTGGCATGCGGTATTGATGGCTTCCGCCCAAAAGCTATCGGAAACCTTGTACTCGTCAAGCATCGTCCGCGCCATCTCGATAAGGGTTCGATTCTTCCTCTCGGCTACCCCATTTTGTTGAGGAGAATAGGGAGCCGAGAATTCATGCTTGATTCCTTCCTCATCAAGAAACTCCTCCACGCCAATATTCTTGAATTCGGTGACGTTGTCGCTCCGAATTCTCTTGATCTTTACTTTAAACTCGTTTTGAGCTCTTCTCATGAACTTCTTTAGAGTTACTTGGACTTCACCTTTGTCATGCAAGAAAAACACCCAAGTGAATCGAGAAAAGTCATCAACAATAACTAAACCATACTTACTTCCCCCGGTGCTTATGTAAGCTACGGGGCCGAATAGATCCATGTGTAGCATTTCCAACGGTCTTGAGGTCGTCATCACATTCTTGGCGGGATGGGAGGCGCCAACCTGCTTGCCCGCTTGACAAGCACTACAAATCCTATCTTTCTCAAAGACAACATTGGTTAGTCCAAGAATGTGGTTGCCTTTAATGAGTTTGTGAAGATTCCTCATACCGACATGGGCTAATCGGCGATGCCATAGCCAACCCATGCTAGATTTAGCCATTAAGCACGTTTAAAGATTAAGTCTATCCGTATTGAAGTCTACGAGATAGAGCTTACCCTTCAAACGTCCTTTAAAGGCTATTGAACCATCAAGCCTCTTAATGACTTCCACACACTTTTCATTAAACAAACAATTGTAACCCGTTTCACACAATTGTGCAACGGACAACAAATTGTAGCTTAATGATTCAACAAGTAAGACATTACTTAAATGGAAATCATTTGAGATAGAGATTTTACCCAAACCAATTACCTCTCCTTTTCCATTATCTCCAAATATGATACTTTCGCTATTTGATCCATTCACATCCAAGTGTGCGAACATTGCCTTTTCTCCGGTCATGTGGTGCGTGCATCCTCTATCCAAAATCCAACTTGTTCCACCGGAGATATAGGCCTACAAAAACATATTTAGTTTTTGCTCTTTGGTACCCAAACTTGGTTAGGTCCACGCACGTTAGTAACAAGCGGTTTAGGGACCCAAATAGAACGAACACAAGGAGCATTCTTCGGCTTACACCCAACATGATAAGCAACTACACGACCGAGGTTAGTCTTTTTAAGCACATAAAAAGCAAAAAAACTCAGAGTGAGCTTTGTGCTTGGATGTTCCTTCGCCTTTTACAAAGTGTATGGGCTTGCTTAAAGGAGCAACAACAATGTTGCTCTTTTTGCCCTTTGGCGGAACATACCCAAGCCCTTGCCTCTTAGGATTACCTTGGCGCTTACCGAGATACTCCTCTAAACCCTTGCTTGCCTTGTAGGACTTTTGAAGTCCATCTTCAAGCATCACCTTAAGCTTCTCATTTTCATGAGCTAAGACTTTCAAAGTCTCACGGTTAGTAGCACAAGTAGCAACATCAACATTAAAGCATCTAGCGCAACCGTTGCTCGTCGAGGGTAATGAAATATTGGAGTTGTTGATTGAGGTAGAAGCTTTATTCGAGAGATCAACAAGCTTCACTTCAAGAGCCTTGCAAGCATCCTCTGCTTTTGCAAGTTGCTCTAAGAGTGAAGCATTGGTGATCTCAAGACTAAGTGCTTCATTTTTGGTCAAATTTGAGCTTTTGACCAAATCCTCATTTTTGTTCTTTTAAGGGCCAAGCTCTTCTCTAGTTCAAGATTCTTCTCCTTTTCAAAAATAAGGAGATCTTCTTGAGCTTCGAGAATAGCTTCCTTTTGCTCAACAACCTCCTCCAATCTTTCAATATCCTTAAGTAGCAAGTCTAATTTTTTAACATCAAAATCATCCATAGACTTAAATGCTACTTCTTCCTCATCACTAGCATCATCAAAATCATCCAAGCTATAATCAACAATGGAATGAGTAGTGCTATTAGATGACGGCCTTCAAGGCGATGCCTTTCTTCTTGCCGGACTTGAGCTCCTCTACCACTTTCGCTTCCTTCACCATCATCTCATCCGTCATTAACCGGCCAATCACATCATGAGGAGTGAGGGTGTCGAAGTTTGGCCGGTCGCGGATGAGTTGCACAAGGTTGCGGTTGGTGGGGGTGATCACTCGAAGGATGATCTTTACCACGGCCTTGTCGGTGAGCTCGGTGCTTCCAAGTCCCTTTGCTTGATTCACTAGCACCATCAAGCGATCAAACATATTTGTGTACGATTCACCTTCTTCCAAAGTGAATCGGCTTAGCTCTCCAATGATGAGTTCGATCTTGGACTCGCGGACACTTGACACACCTTCATGAGACACTATCAATCTTTCCCAAATGTCCTTGGCATTGTCAAGACCATCGACCCGGTTGAACTCGGAGTCGCTCAAGGCGTTGAACAAGGCATTGACGGCCAAGTCGTTGAAGTGTTGAGCTTTGTCTTCTTCGGAGGTGAGATTGTTGGGGTTCGCGGGCTTGAAACCTGTTTCAACAATCTTCCAAATACAAGGATGAAGTGATCTCAAATGCATCTTCATCTTATGTTTTCATGCCGCATATCGAGTGCCATCGAAGTGAGGTGGTCGACCGGACGAGACGGAGACATAGGATGAGGAGTTTGAGACTCCAAAAGAGGAATAATCTAAAGGAATTGCAACCCCTATACCGGAACCCGTGGCCTTGTCTTGGGCATGGGTTTGATAATCTTTCTATTTCCGACATCTTTGATTCTCCAAGCGGTTAAGCCAAAATAAAGGAGATTTGGCTCTGATACCAATTGAAAGGACCAACGATGTCGCCTAGAGGGGGGGTGAATAGGCGGATTAAAATTTACGCAGGAATAAAATCGCCGAGTTGGTCAACCCGAGTCTCCGGTTTTGGTCCGATATTCGGCTTGTCCGAGTGTCCGGTCTTGAGTCCGACTCTCCGGTTAGCTGGCTCGGGGGCGCAATAAAAACTACTCTAGCAAGCACAACAAACTACTAGAAGTAGAAAGCAAGAACAACCTAGAACAATTGCTAGACAGGATTTGAATTAAAGCTAAGCAAAGAGCTAGATCTAACTTTACAAATTCAAATCCAAATAAGCAAGACTAGGAAGTAAAAGAGAGAGCGAGAGACGCGATTTTTCACCGAAGTTCGGATTCTTGAAGGGAATCCTACGTCTCCGTTGAGGTGGCTCGGTCACACTTGAGCCGGGGTCTCTTTCAACCCGCTTTCCTCCCGGTGTTGCACAAATGCACTCGCCGGCTTCACTTCTTGTCTCTTTCCTTTCGGAGGCGAGACTAGCCTTCACAAACGACCGGGGCTTACCACACACGTTGGTAGCTCCCGGTGACTCCTAGCCGTCTAGGAGACCTTCAACCTCCAAGAGAAATAGCACCACGAAGAATCGCTTGGAGGATGAACTAGTGCTCAACAAGATGAAATGAATGCACTTAGCACTTTGCTTCTTCCTCTCCTCACCAAAATGAATCAACAACCAAATTAATTGGTGGGAGGAAGTGGGGGCTCTATTGAATGCTTAGAGATGGTTAGGAATGGCTTGAATGCTGCTATGAATGAGCTCAATAGAGATCCTAGTCGTTGGAGTGGAGTGGAGGCTTTAAATACCCTTTTTGAAAACTAGCCGTTACTCCCGTTTTTGAACAGGCCGGAGTGTCCGGACAAACAACCCGGAGACTCCGGGTTATCCGGAGACTCCGGACCAAATGTCCGGATACTCCGGACCAGCTGGAACCAAAAGCAACCGAGGGGTCCAACCCGGAGACTCCGGACAAAATGTCCGGATACTCCGGATTGAATCCGGATACTCCGGACTGGAATCCGGAGACTCCGGGTTACCCAGTTCGGTTTCAATTTGAAACTTTTCAAAACCAAAAGTAGGAGTGCTAATTAGAGATGCAGTATTTGTTGTTGAGCACATGCACATCCTAAAGTCGATTTCTCGTCATACCCTCTTAATAGTACGGCTATCCTTAAGACACAAATAAATAAAAGGTTACAACTTTGGTCTTGATGCCGTCCTTTTACTTTTAAGTAGTCATAGGGGCGTCCAATGTCATTCCAAGCTCGATATGATCTCGATCTCTGCAGTATTCTTGGATAAAACATTAGATCTCTTTAATTGTGTCATCATTAATCACCAAAACAATTTGAGGGGCCTAGATGCACTTTCAGTTTTAAAATAGAAATAAAATGTTGTCGAGTCGTCGGCTCGAAGTTTGTGAAAGTGCTACAGTGAGGGGGCAGTATTGGGCTAACCACAAGGTGGATGCTTGTCCGATCCCCAGCTGATGATTAAAGCCATGGTATGATTGGTGGCCGGTACATGTAGGTACCGAATGGGTTTGTATTTGTGTAAGGCTTGATCTTTGGCAATATAAGGTTGATAAACCCCTTGAGCAAAGTAAATAACTTAAGTTTGCGCTCAACCACAAGTCGGGTTGGTCAGTGGGCCTGTTTTCCAACATAGCTCAGTACATTGATCATTCCCTGGAATGGAACTTATTTTTCTTGGTGGTACCATTCTCTGAGGAGAATGGGGATCAGCCTTCCTAGCAGGGAAGTGTCTTGAAGGGGTGGAACGGGAATGGACCGTAATGTCATTCGCCGCTTCTCACAATGGTAGGTACTTGCTTATAACAGTGGATTCTAAGTAGAGTGTTCAGACCTATCGGGTAGGAATTAATTCCAGGGATGTTCAACAAAAGGCTGTGATAATCTCGGCCCGGCCACATGCATTTAAGTTGCATGTAAGTTCACGCGTGGCATTAACAGCCGTAGATGTCTTGTGGGTAAAGTTGAGTAGCTCTGCAGAATCATAATTTAAATGGTAATCGATTATGCCGTACTTCCGGTTAATGAAGTTAAGTTTGAACTGGGGTGACACCCGTAACCAAGCTCAAGTATTTTGGAATTATTTGAATATGGCGTAATGGTGTTGAACTTGGACCCCCCCGGTTACTATTATTTTATGGTTTGTGTTTCAAATGTAAATTGGTGTTACAAATAAACTGCATCCACAAATACTTAAACATGTTCCCTCCGCTTGTTAATCCCTTGCATATAGTATTCAGTATTTTCTTGTGCGACTTGTTGAGTACTGTTGTACTCACCCTTGCAAACCCGACCCTTTCAGAGTTTCCAGCAGGGTTCAAAATCTCGCCGAATTTCGGCGAAATTTCGGATTTCGGGCCCCTCCGAGTTTCATAATCCCGGCGAAATTAAAAAACCCTAAAAAATTTTTGAAGTGATACAGTACATTAAAATCTCGCCGAAATTTCGGTGATTTGGACCGAAATTTCGGTTAAACGGACCGAAATTTGTATAAAAGTTGACCGTAATTGACCGGATTTTAACCGGATTGGGTTCTTCACGTCATTTCCCATGTGGGACAGTCGGTAGATCATAATTTCCGCGAAGTTGAAAAAACCCTAAAAAATTGAAAGTTGACAAAACCCTAAAAAATTTCGCCGAGATTTCGGTTTTTTGGACGAAATTTCATCTTTTTTAGCGAAATTTCGGATTTCTCGGTTAAAAAAAAACGGATTTGAATTTTGGTTTTCGAATTTCGTTCGGATTTTGTCCGAAATTTCCGAATCTCGTCGAAATTTCGGATTTCGGCCAGGCCCGAGATGGAGTCCGAAAACGAAATTTGAATCCTTGGTTTCCAGAAGCTGGAGCGTACCAAGAATACGTAGATGACGATCTTGTTTGGTTTTAGGTCTTAGACTTTTGCTCAGGCCCCACCTAGGCGGTACTTTGGCTGTATTATACTTAGGGCCCCACTGCGCCCTCTTTTGTAAAAACTTGGCCGTTATTCAATAAAAAGAGTTGTTATTCCTTCATTGTCTGGCAATGAGTGCTTGATTACTGACAGTTATCTTCCTGGGTAGCTGTCGAGGTATTCAGATGTACCCCTGAAAAGGCGGGCCGTCACAAGTGGTATCAGAGCGTAGGCTTGACCATAGATTAAGACCTTAGGTTGGTTTAGGAAAAAATCTTTACAAAATTATTTTTGATTTACAAACAAAACGAATTACGAAAATATAAGTATTATTGATTTTTGTCTCCTTCCTTTTTCTATCTTACCTCTCTGTAGAACTTCTTTTTCCATTCCGTTTTGTTTTATGTTTTCCCTGCTCAACTAAACTTCAAAACTCTCGCCGATTTTCGCCAGCAGATGGAAGATGCCGCCGTCAGCCGTAGTTAGGCTCGTTGGCCGTAAAAGTGGTGACCTTTTTTGCATTAGGCTTTTGTAATGTAAAATGGGTTATGTCGAACCTTAAAATGGTTTTGTGTATGATCCATATTCTATAAAAATTGCAAAGTTCTTTATCTCCGTGATTTTGTTTGCCTAAATATCTATACACTCCCGCCTAATTCAAAATACTCCTTTCTTTCGTCCAAGCCTTATCTATTCGTTCTATTCTTACCTCATGCCTTATTCTTACTCAACTTCTGCTTCTTCTCAAAACCTGCTGCAAACCGAAAAGAAAGTCAGAATTAAGACCATGGGAGACTTTGGAGCAGGATCCCAGCACAACAATGCAGGCAGTGATGAAGAGTCAGTTAGCAACCCAGTCAACCTAGCGCAAGTACTGGCAATGATGGAAAGGAACCTACATCAGGCAGAACAGCGACAAGAGAAAATGATAGAAAAGATATTGGAACAGCTAATTGCAGAATCTCAGAGTTATCATCAAGGAAATTTAAATGGACAAGACGGAAATATAGGTGGATCTAGATGGTCTGACTTCCAAAAGACCAGGCCCCCTATCTTTTCGACACCGATTGACCTTTTGGCAGCAGATGACTGGATCCGAGATACCCAAAGAAAGTTGGACACGATCCAGTGCACTGACAAAGAAAGAGTTCTTTATGCATCCCATCAGCTACATGGACAAGCAACATCATGGTGGATAAATTTCCAAGCAATGAAAAAGGGACAAGAGATCACGTGGCAAGGATCCGAGATATTTGTAGGCTTGTCTTCAAAAGTACTTTCATGATATTACAATTTTATTGGGTTCATAAATGTATTATAATACAAGCTAGTTCTCAA
The DNA here is from genome assembly GCA_036346355.1 of Rhipidocladum racemiflorum. Lineage (NCBI taxonomy): Eukaryota > Viridiplantae > Streptophyta > Magnoliopsida > Poales > Poaceae > Rhipidocladum > Rhipidocladum racemiflorum. Next base: position 27,589,244 of record CM070572.1, read on the forward strand.
AACTACGTTTTGAAGACTGTGTTTGATGTCCAGAACGAGAAGTACTATCTGTGATCCGAGGGAATCATGTGTAGCTTGCTTGCTGTGAGCTGCCCGTTTAATTGGAAAGTTAATCAGCTACAGGCTGCATTACCCCTATATATATATACGGAGTATCATGCACTCGTGTATACGAGCATGCCACTTATGGAAATTAGAAAGTCGTCGCGCGATCGGCTGGCTTATAAATGCATGGTACTGTTGGTTTGACCATGCAGTAATAAAACTTATCAAGGTGTCTATGTACCACAGATACATATCAAGGTGTAGTGAATACGGACATATATTTTTTACTCCGTGTCTTATTTCGTATTCTTTTCGAGTTTGAGATGGAGTTGCAAGGATGTAGATTACGATAGATAACTGGATATATATTTTTGTTTGTTTTCTATATTATTCGTTTCAAATACCGCTCCGTCTACACTTGTAAGCCCATGCATGCATGATAGCCCCACGGCCCCCACCCCTGCGTACGTGTTGGCTATTGCACTGGCTTGTGCAAGTTGCATGTACTTGTGTATTTGCAAAACTTGATACAAAAACGATAGAGGCAAAAGACGTACGTACGGCCTCCATTGAACGTACCTGCGCGAGCCAGTCCCAGGGTTGACAGTTTGGGCAAAATTTCGCCGTAATTCCAGTACCCTTCGAATTCCTTTTTAAGGCCGAAATTTGATCGAGTTCAGATCCAAATAGTGAGATTAGCTTCGAATTTTAATGATGCGAATCTCATCTACGTTTCAATTTCTAATTCATCGACATCAATTCGATATCTAGTTCATCTCCACCATTTTAAACAACGTTTTCTTGAAATTTTGAAATCTCGACAAAGTTCAAACCTAAATTCGCCTGAACGAAACTGCTCGGTGAGGAATTACTGAAATCAGTATAAGTTTCGCTACCCTCCGTAATTTTTTTTCCCAACCGAAAACGATCACTACGGGTGTGTTTGGTTACCTGCACCATCCTAGCTTGTTTCGTATGAGCCATCCAGGCTAGCCTTGGCCTGACTGAGTAGATGCAAGTTAAGTTGTTTGGTTGCTTGTTTGTGCATCTCACGGGCCTGCATTAGAGAGAAGTCTAATTTCTGTGTTTTCTCCATCCTGTATGAGTGGGTGCAATTGCATCCACCTGGCCAGGATGAACAGGAAACCAAACATGTGTATAACAGATACAGTTGCATCCACTCATGCGATTCAGGCACCATGGAGACAACCAAACACACCCTACGTTACCGTGGCCGCCACAGACCTAAGCCTGCAATTAATTAAAAAGCCACATGAAGGAGAGATGGCCAGCCAACCCTAACGAGCTGGGGCAGGCAGGTCAGCTAGCAAAACGGCGGGCAAGCTAACTTAATTAGCAGTCGTCATTTACGTACGGCCGCTTCGATCGTGCGCAAGCTGAAGTTGGGATCACTCCAGTCCATCCATCCATCCATCTAGCCCTTTTTGGGCAACCATGCATGCACGCAGCTAGTGCTACTTTTGAGTACTAGCAAGTAGCAAGTGGTGCCAGCTTGAGCTTGCATTGCTAGGGAAGATGTTGTTAGCATCTCTTTACTCGTCTGTCGGCCGCCCGACTGCTGGAATCAAGGCGTATATAGCCACTATTTACTTTATCAACGCTGCTTAACTAGAGCAGGTACAATAACAAAACTCGCTACTTACTTTATCTCTTATCTATGTCATCTAAAGTAAGCAATAAATCCAGTTTGTACAATAACTATCTCTGTCTCTAAATTAAGCTGGTACAATAACTAATTTATCTTGTTTCCCGTGTGATGCTGGCATGAGAACTGGTTATCTTCTCTCCTCTTTTCTCACTCTTCTACATAGAATAAAACTGATGTGTACATACTAATAGTAAGCTGGGGAGGTCTTATTGTACCTGCCCTTATAAGCGAGGCTAATTACTTCTATCCTTTTGCAACTACTCTCTCTTTGTTCAAAAATATAAGGTGTATTTTGACTTTGTACGAGGTATAAGGTTACACTACTACAAAACCGGGCATCACAACCGGTCTATTAGAAACGGTTTGGTGCGAACCGATTGTAATGCTCGCACCAGAAGCGGTTCGTGGCAACAGACCGGAGGGGATCTCTAGAAGGGGTTCGTGGCAACGAACCCCTTCTTTAGAAGGGGTTCGTGTCACGAACCGCTTATAAAGCTGGATCTCTAGAAACGGTTCGTGGCACGAACTCCTTCTAAAGCCCCAGCTTTAGAAGCGGTTCGTGACACGAACCCCTTCTAAAGACCCCCTTCAGAAGGGGTTCGTATCACGAACCGCTTGTAGAAACCCAGTTTTAGAAATAATAAAAGGAATACGTGCCCTATTCTATCAAAGAGCACGCGTGGGTGAGTTGGCTAGATGGATGAGGCGGGTCACGAGGATGGAGTGTTGGTCGTAGGTTCGAATCCCATTCCCACGATATTATTACCGCATTTTACCGCTTGGTGTCGTACCATATCACTCGCGGTTGCTTAGAAGCGGTTGTAAAACTACTTCTGGAGGTGGTTTTCAACCGCTTGTGAAGCGCAGTTTTGTAGTAGTGTTACAGTGAGATTGAGAAATGTACGAGAGAAAATGACTTAGATACCCCCACTTAATTGTCTTGGAAGATGAGAGATAATACTTTGTGTGGTCGTTAATGAATAAATACATTTAGTTGAGAGAGAATAAATAGGAATATAGTAAGATTTTACACGTTAAATCTGTGTGCAAGCTTTATATTTTTAAACAAAGCTATTCAAACTATAGTTCTTATATTTCTAAACTGAGGAAGTAAGTTGCAACAAGTAACTATAGTTTAATTTGCAACAATGATATCATATCTCCTACCGGAAACTCGAGGCCGAGGAAGCCCAACCAGGAGCAACATTGATGTTTTTTAACACTCACAAAATCTAATAAAATTACAATATTATGAAATTATTTTCTGAGACAAATCTACCTGCATAGTTTTCATATATATGGTCAATCTGACCTTTAGCTTAAGCTGACAACGCAGAAATATTAAAACAACAAGTCAAACATAGATAACCTCACAAGTGATGACTTAGACACTTTTGAACCAAAAAAACTAACATTAACTTAATTGACCAGCTTTTTTCCCCCTTGCTTAACTATTTCGAGCAAGCTTGAAATATGAGAATTTTTTTAAGAAAATAGTTTAATTCCCGAAGGAAGATATTATTCTTATGTTTTACAAACGGGACTTTGAGTAAAAATAAATACATGATGCTATCTTTTTAGGAACAATCTCATATGGAAAGTTACACTGGTTTTACGATCAAACGGTCCCAATGGTACCAAGTAGAGATGGCCAAACAGGAGCTGTAATTTGTTTTCTATTCATCCATGATGTTAATGTTATGTTGGTATTTTCAAGGACTACGGCCATCTGAGGAAAGTTTTATGCAAGAAATAGACTCTTTTTCTCATCCAGTGGATAACCAATCAGTGATAGCAAAAATTTCTCTATGCAAGCTTTCTTGCAAGGAAAGCCTACGAGGTACTTTCTGATGGAACTCTCCAGTTATGTTTGTAGCGCAACATTTTCATCACCTGACATCTGATCAATCTTGAGGCTCCCATAGAAAATGTTATAGTTAGTATTTCTGCTGATACTGCCAGTTGTATGGCCTTCTCTATCCTTAAGAAGAAAAATATGTTACTGTTTAATGTGATTACAGATAATTATGAGTACTTCTGGTTTTATTCTATATCTGCATTTCTCATTATGTTATTCTCATAAACCTTGTGAGGACCATCTAGTATGCAACTTACCGTTTTTGTGCTAATGTTTTGGGACCTTATTGTTTGAATAACTTTTCTTATTTAGGAAAGAAGAAATGCAACATATCATGTTTGTACACTTATTTCCCATTGCATAGACTTGCATAGTTGTATGACCACATAGGTGGTTAAGGTGCATGCACATCTCAGTTTGGTTAACATACATTGAATATCTATAATGCTCCGAACTTATTTTTCCCCTGCGATAATGCGGTTACACTAATTCAAATTAGGTGTATTTATTTTCTCCCTGCTCTTCTGCTTTTGAAGTACCGATATCATTATGGTTTCCAACATGCTGACCACTAATACGACAATTCTTACTTTGTAGGAAAGACCTATATGTTGAAATCTTGCCATCTCAAGTTGATGCTGAGAAGATGAATGCTGGTGATGATAACAAAAGTTATGTTGATGATGGGGGAAACGTCTTATCTTCAAAATTGGAGGTAATTTGAATTTTCTGATATTTGAGCTTCAGCATCTTATGGTAATTAACAACACTTATTACAGTGAACGTGGCTTCTAAGGGACGAGATGTTCTCCCTGTCGACCTTTTTAATTCTTGTAAGTATGAATCGTAAGTTACTGAATCACTAATGTTGTAACGCAGGACATCACTGAGAGTGACTAGACAAAACTAGAGCATTATGCAAGTACTGGAGAAGCGGTTGAGGTGGAGCTGATAAACTGCAGAGCAAAGGGATTTGTTGTAAGTTTTTAGTTGGTTTTTGGATCAGTGCCTGCTTTTATCAAATTGTAGCCCTGTTGTTGCCTGAGCTTTGTTTGATTCCTTACCAGGTGTCACTCGACTCACTGATAGGTTTCTTACCATACTATAATCTTGCTACGAAATGGAAATTCTTAGCTTTTGAGACTTGGTTAAGAAGGAAGGGTGGTGATCCTTCCTTGTACAACCAGAGTGGGCATGGTGGAAAGTTTTGAGGTTAATGATAAGAACATAGAATTGGAATCTACACCAGTTTCCGAAGAAGTTTGTCAGGATCAAGGAACTCTGCCATCTAAGATGAAGTTTGAAGGTCTTCTTCGAACAGATAACCAAGAAAATTCCAAGTTCTACCATCATTTATTGGTCAAGTATGACTCCATTACTATTGTCCTAGCATTCTTCTTCATTTACGTTGTTGTAGTTAATATGCCATTATTTTACAAGGGCTCCGATTATCAGTTATCCTAGATGACAGGGACTCCAAGCGGGTATTTTTCTCTATGAAGCCAAAAGAAAGTGAAGACTTGATTCAGAAAATGAAAAGTCTAATGGTACTTTTGCTTTCATTAGCGTGCTCCAACATTTTCATGGTTTTAATTTATGCCACCTAACATACTGAAATCAAAGAGTTGCAAAAAAAATCGAATTACCAATATAGTTTTTGGAAAGCTCTAAAATCCAGCAACAAATTAGGAGGGGAATTAGGAACTTCTGTTTGGAATATGGAATTTCCCTCTGCATCCTTACTGCAGTTCTGAACCTTTTTGTAGTTCCACTTGCAGCTGAAGTGGATATATTCCTTCTCTACTCAATTCCGCAAGAATGCGTGCAAAAAAGTGGCTAGGTTATCTTTGCACTGTAAGAAATTTGGAACATGTTGGACCTAATGAACTCATGTAGCAGTTATTGCTAAAACCTGGACGAAAGCAGGTTGGCTGCCCTGTTTAGACAGTGTTTGACCCATAGTTACCGGATTCGCTGTAAAATCCAGCACGAATCGTGAACCGGATTCATCAAACCCCGAACCGATATGGGTACAAGGTTTCCCGTGACAGAACAAATTTTTTTTTTTTTGAATTCTTATCCCTTCGATTTCTGATGATTTTCGAGCAATTTTTTGTTTGATTTTTTTATTTTTAAATTTTAGTTTTTCAGTGTTTTTTCGATTTCGGTTTGATTAACTCTGGATACAGCACAGTTCCCATGACAGAACAAACAAGCAACAGCAGTAAACAATATATATTTGCAATAGAATTTGGAAGAAAAAGTGGCAAACTGTGAATCCAAATTCCGTATTGTGACTCAGACGAATTGTGTTTTTGGTAACTATGATTTGACCATTTTTCAATTGGTTGCTGGTGCTTAACACTTGCTTCGTTGTGCCTAATCTCATGGTATAATTGCATAAACATATTGAAATAATCAAAACTACCTCTGTGAATTGTTTCGGTCGAGCTTTACATAAGAACTTACTAAATCCCTAGAATGTACATCCTACTTCTTTCGTTGCTACATCATTGTGACCCTCCCTTTTATGCTACAGTGTAACATAAAAGAAAGGTTCTAAAGTGCATACTGTGCTAGTCCCATGATTAGTAACCAGCATGCACTAACACAATTTGAAAACATAGCCATAAAAAAGTTGTGTAATTTTATTACAGCGGAAGTCTATTACATAATCTTACATAACAAAAGCAATGCAATAGTGAAAAATTATCATCTTGTTGTATGCCAGCTAACCCATTAATCCACAGGCAACAGACAAGGTGAAATCTTAGAAATAATCATCACCAATAAACCCGTAATGTGCGTTAGTGTAAATGTCTTCGTGGATATCTGTTTCTTCACATAAAAACAATAGTAATGCAAGTTGAGTACAAAAGTACTCACAAGACTTTTACAAAACCTAAATTTATGCAAGATGAATCAAATGAAATGTTGCTGCGGTTATTTTTGCATAAAGCTGAAATTTGAAGTGTAAATACTGAATGGTAAATTGTGAGCGTAAATGAAATAAAATAGTTTGATGAGTATATAAAGTAACAAGTAATAAGTAACAAAAATGCAACAAATTACTCACAACCCTTCGTGAGTAAACTCATAGTCCTTCGTGAGGAATAAAACATTCAACGCCGTCATGGCAACAATTTGGTGAACATAAAGAAACTTTGTAAAAGCGTTTACTCCATATCACTTGCTCCATCTTATGAAAATAGAAAATAGCTAACTAGTGTTAGTTCTCCAAGTTATCCATGACCGTGGATACGGCTAATCGATCAGTTTTACACTCTGTAGAGGTGTACTGTTTTACCCATACAGAATGATCATCTTTTTTTGCAAAACTTAATTAACGCACTTCCTTTGGTGTGCCGCAAAGAGATCATACATAACCATTACATTATTTAAACCTAGCTTTGTGTGCACCAGCCTGGTGACGTAAAATTCTTGCTATGGTAGAAACAACAATCACATGTAACATAATAATCTTTTGAGCTCAAATAAAACAATCACATGTAACATAATAATCTTGTAATTAAGTTCAAATAAAACAATCACATGTAACATAATATCTGTTCAGCCTGTTGAGTTGTTGGTTTCAAAATTTTCATTTGTTCTTCTTGTCCTTTCCCCTGCTATGCGGCCAAATCCGTTGGTATGAGCCTTGGAAGCAGTCATTGGCGAGAAATTATCACTTGGTGGAGGTCTTGAACCCGTACAAGCATATTTTGAGGTTTGCATGAGTTCATTTTCTTAGTTTGGTCGGTTCTTGTTTTTCATTTGAAGTTACGACTCTTTGTTGATGGTAATAATGCCTAAAACTACAGTGATTGTTTCGTGTATATTCCTATATGGCCTTGTAAATATTGATTTGCTTTCTTTTCTTTTATCCTTCTATATTTCTCCTTTCACTTGTGTTTCATCATCGTTCTAAACCTTTGTGATTTGATCATAATTAGTTTAGTGGCTAAGGTTAAAGTCCTGATCCAAGAGATGAAAAATATCGAGGAAGTTAAGGATGTTTATAAAGGGAGAGGTGCTTCTATGCTCTTTCTTTTAAAAGTTGCACAACTATTAAAGCATGAATGAAGGGTAAATAGTGATTACTTACCCCTTCGTTTGCTTCAAGATTTGTGCAACTTGTACTAGAAGGAAAAGCATAGAAGCACTACTCTTAGGGTCTGTTTGTTTAGGCTTAAGCTGGAGCTTATTAGGCTTCTAGGCCTCCATAAGCTACAAGCCAAAACAAACGGCATTTTTCCAGCCAGCTGGAGAGAAAAAGCTCCAGCCCAATTTGCACTACGCGAGAGAAGCAAGGAAATCGATGCTTTTGGGGCTGGCTGGTGCTTCTGAAAATCCCACTTCCCTGGTACCCTTACAACTTAACTCTTAATTACAAAAAAATGCCATCCCCCATATATCCGAAAATTTTACGTTTTTTTTTCATCTTCCAAACTCGAATTCCCCAAACCTCCTCCCTTCTCTCGGGCTCTCGGTCACGCGAGTCGACCGCAGCGGCTGGCTAGGGTTCTGGCCGGGACACGCCGCGCCGCCGGGCCTCGTGCTCCTCCCCTCGCCGGACGACTTCCCCGCCGCGACCTCTGCCCTCCGCATCTCCGGGATCGCCGCAGCGACCTCTGCCCTCCGCCGCGACATCTGCCCTCGCCGGACGACGTCCTCGCCGCGATCTTCGCCCTCCGCCCCACCTCGTCGTAGCTGCTCGCCCCACCGAATCTCCTGCCCGCCGACGCGCTCGACCGGCCATACCTTGGTTAGTATTCTCCGCCCCACCTCGTCGGATTAGCTTTGCTTGTTGTGGATCTGCTACCTGAAGGATGTTGCTAATCGATTTCATATAGTTTATGATACAACAGACAATAATTTCACTGTCATCAGTATATGATTACGTTGTTCTCTGCCTTGGAGGCCATTTTGGGTGAGCTAGTCCCGTAATTAGAGTACAGCAGAGAGTGTTTTACCATCCTTTTTTTTAGAGGAATCGTGAAACTCCATTAACTCATGGGCAAAGCTAAATCGTGGGTCACTAAGACAGTGGAGTCTTTGTTCATTACATGTATTTGCTGCTTTGCAATGGTATAAGGATCTAAGACGTTAGCTATTAAAGGAGCCTACTACCACTGTATTTTTGAGTGCTTATTTTTAGTTCACTGACTAAGTTATAACACCTACTACCACTGAGATGACTTTGAGTTGTTCTCATGATAGCATTCAGGAAAGCACTTTCAAATCACCTATAGTTCTTAGTTTTCTTCATTATTCCTGATATATGCAGTAATACTCATCTGCAGATCAGAAGCAATATTACAAAGACTTTATGGCTACTACGTACCACTATCAATACAGCATATACTCATCTGGCATCTACGATACTTCTTCGAATCCCTAGCTTCTTGCTTCTTTCCATGTTCATTATATAAGCGTCCGAATGGGAAACAAAGAAAGAATAGAAGACATATAACAAGGATGAAGAAAAGCTATTGTCATGGTCCTAATTTTTCCAAGTGTGTGGATATGGGGGCAAATGGGTAATTTCCCCTTCCTGTATTTTTTTCCCCACACTTCTCTCTCTCCCCTCCCTTTTCCCAGCCGAACCCCACCCGTTCTCACTCCCCACCCCTCCTCACTCCACCCGACACCCCCTCCCCACCCGCTCGACGCCCCCCCCCACCTGGGCGACCGCCTCCACCCGGCCGACCCTGCGCCCCGCCCCCCTGTCTGGCTCGGCTCCCTCTCCACTGGCGACGCCACCGCCCGGCTCCTCCTCCCTGCGCCGGTGCCGCCTCCTCACCAGTCCCTCGGCTCGCCGCCGCCTCCCTCGGCTCCCTCTACTCCGGCCGGCGCCCCCCTCCTCTCGGTTCGGCCACAGCAGCCCCCCCCTCCTCTCTTGCACTCCCTCCCTCCCTCTGCCTCTCCATGGCCGAACCCTAGCTCCACCTGGCCTTGGCTAGGGTTTGTGATGCATTTGGAATTTTGCCCCAATTTGGTGCTTGTGTATGATTGAATGTGTATGTATGGGTGTTTTGATGATGATTTGGTTGCTTGGGAGTGCTCATGCTAAGGCTATGAAGTAGTTGTTGAAATGCGCCCACTAGGTGTTTGATCAAATGCCAACAGGGTTCCATTTAGTGATTGGGTTCAATTAGTGAGTGAATGTGTTTAGCAGATGTTGGATCGATGCTAAGCCACAATGTGAAATGCTAGGATCCTTATTTAGGTCATGTGGTGCATGGCGGTAATCTAGGTTTGGAGTATTGTGGGTGCTCGATTAGATGTGATTGATTATGCGTGAAAGGTCGTAATGGGTTGAGCTAACCGTTAATGGATAGTTCTATGCAGTGGTTCAATGAGTGAGTATTGTCGTCAGTCGTTTTTCCGTTTGTAAGGATTAGATGTTAAAATAGTGTTGGGCATTAACGTTTATTTTTCGCTTGTAGTAGACTTTCGCTTTGTTTTTCCTTTTGGTTGTCGAATGTGTGCATGTTGTTTTTCAATTCTCATTGCATGTCATCGGCATAGCATGCATCTCATTTTCGCATACCTTGTACTCGTGTAGAGAACGATCCCGCGCTGGGTAGCGTGGCGCGATCGAGGGCGATCACGGTGAGCGGGTTGTCACCGAGACTCGTGAAGCATCAGGCAAGCACCTAAGCATATTTACCCCATTATATGATTTTATTTTAGAGAATTAAATTGCTTATTTAGTCGATTAAGTATGCATTAGGAGTTGAATGGTGGGAACAGGGTTAGAACCTAATTGCTGCACATACACTCCTTGAAATTTGTAGAACACTCCCTTCGGAACCAAAGTATGGGTAATTATAACGAGTCTACGCTTAGTTTTGCTTAGATGTTGGGTTGGGCCAAGTGGGGGAATGGTTCTCCCGCTTGTGATTATTAACAATTGTTTCACTTCACACATGACGGATTGGAATGGGTATGGTTATGAGTCATAATCAATAAATTGTGGACCGGGCGGGGAGTTGGTTCATTTGGGTATGGAGACTCAAATGTGTAGCCCCGTCTGAGTCGATTAAGGACCGATTCGATGGTTGCCCTTTGATCGAGCACACCCCGGTTGGTCGCATGCCCGATTATGGTACGGTAAGCCACTCTTTCTCTCATACGGAATCGATGGACCGTAACTTCCTGTGGTTGGACGTGGTTGAGGGCGAGGCTTAGCCGACTCTCGGCGCCAAGCCGGGCTTGGGGCTGCTCGAGGGTGCTAGGTTTAACGGCCACAGGAGGACGCTTCAGCGATTGGGTATGATTGGGAGGGGGTTGACACTAGGCCCTTGTGGTAAGTGTCGTGCGATCAATGCTTCCCTGCAGGGTTAATTAAGCGATTCGAATTGCCGCGCTCTCGGATATGAGCAAGCTCTTTCATCGCACAGTCACGTAGTAAACAACTTGAACTTGTGGTTCGCCGTTGGGCTTGAGCTTTAAATTGGTTATGTATTGCTCTACTTTAATTGTTGTTACTTTCAACTTCACACTAGAAGTAAGTGCGGTCTATAACTGCTTTAAACTTGTATTTGTTTCGGTTGTCGCACTTATATTACAAATGTTAATGCTTTTCCGCACTTTTACCTTAAGCTTACTCCTTGCTACAACTAAATGCATAATCCTTTGGAGTCGGTCATATATGGACCCACGGATAAGTCTTGCGAGTACCTTTCGTACTCATGCTTCTGCTTTGTGGGTTTCAGGTGAGGATCCGGTTGGCGAGTGCGAGTTCTGCCGTCTTGTCTCGGTGACCAAGCGGCACCGAGTAGCGGCTTGGCGATGCGCCCTACGCCCGGAGTGTTCAAAGCGTAACACTTCCGGGGATTTGCTTTACTTTTGTTAAATGTGTTGGTTGGTTCTTTTGTTGTATAGATAGGCGTTTCGATGGGCTTTTGGATTTGGTAATGGACGCTTACGCGTATGTCGGGTTCCGTTGTGTCTTCTTGAGCCGTTGATACTGCTGTGGTGCTGTGGATGTCGTTTTTACTTTCCATATGTATATATCAACTGTGTTTTCTTGTCTGCTGAGTGGATGTCCGTAGAATCTAGAAAGGTCATGCCGAATTTTTTTTCAGTTTTCGGAGTCTTGGTCTTTTTCTCCGTTTTTGCCTAGTTTGGAGTCTCGGCGTGGTTTTTAGTCTTGGTTGGTGGTTGTCGGGTTCGTCTTTATGCTGTTGTTTTCCGCTTGCGTGTTGGTTCGAAAGTTTCGGGTTCGTTGCCCCCTTTATGCAAATTGAATTGATATCGTATTGTTTTCCGGTATGCGGTGATCCTGGGCGTGTTTCGGGTCGCATACCGGGGGAATACCGGGGTTGTTGTCGAGTCGTTTGGACGTTCGTAAGGTTGTCTCCATTGGGCTTGGGTATTAGCATCAGGATCACCTCCGGTGATTGGTTGCTAGGATCCAAATCCGATGGGAGCAACTGTTCATCCAACAACTCGAGGACGATCTGGGCGGCTCCCTGACAAGTTGGTATCAGAGCAAGGTGCATAAAGACGAACTTAAACTTGACGACCACTTAGGTGATTGATTAGGACTTGCATGATGCATTAGGTAGAGCTTAATACTGATTACCCGCCCTAGGTGTATATTTAGGAGAGTTACGTTAAATGGTGAGCGTGGGAGAAACGATTACGTTGGAATCGTGCATCCATACTATGCATATGAGGTTCATGTCATGCATGCATATGTTTACCATGTCATTGTGCATCATACTTTGTGCTTTTGTGTGGGATTAACTTGTGTCGCCTGTCTTGATGGTGACAGAATGCGGACCCGTGGGGCTTCCACCTCTGGGGGTGATGGAGGTGACGGGCGGCAGCAGCCAGAGGGTGCTGTTCCGCCACCTCCTCCCAATGTGTTGGACATTCTGCAGCGGACCGAGCAGCACCAGGAGGCGACCAACCGGATCCTGGAGATGCTAGTCCAGGACCGGGTCCAGCACGGTGGCCGCGGTGATGGGCGAGGTCGGCCCACCAGCTATCTCGACTTCCTGCACACGCAGCCACCGGTCTTCTCACGGGCCACCGACCCGTTGGAGGCCGACGATTGGCTGCGCACGATAGAGCGGTTGCTCTTATCGATCGTGGGGAGTTCGGAAAGGCCCACTTCGCAGCAGCGGCTCGAGGAGCCACTGGCCGGTGCTTGGTGGGCCAATTTGCGGGTGATGCGACCTGCCGGGCACCGATTTACTTGGGCTGAGTTCCGTGGAGGCGTTTGGGGCGTACCACATCCCGAAGGGCCTCATGGACATGAAGAAGCGGCGATTTCTCACCCTCAACAGCTCGGCAAGTCGGTGGTTGACTACTCGCAAGAGTTCAACTACCTCGCGCAAAGACGCCCGTAAGAGGTTGACACCGACCGGAAGAAGCAAGGTCGGTTTGTGAGTGGGCCGACGGCGAAGATGCAGATGCTGTCCGTCTGCGACTTCGCCGACTACAATGACCTGGTGAGTCGCGCGATCACTGTTGAGCTCAAGATGCGGGCTCATCAGAGGAGAAGAAGAGGAAGCGGCGACACCGTACTCGGCGGCGGCTACGCAGCGCTCGGGCGGTCGTCAGATCGGCCCGCCGAGGCCGTCTGCTCAGCCAGCCGTCTCGATCGGTCGCGTCGGCCCGGCCGTCGGTTGCCGCTTCCTCGGCCACGACCACCACTACCGCCACCGGCAGCGAGCGGCGAGTCCGGTCCCGGTCCGTGCTACAATTGCGGACGCGGGCCACTTCATCCGGGATCGCCCCTTCCTCGCGTCGCGGCACCGCACCGCTCCACGACCTTCGGCGCGACAAAGACCATCGCCACTACCTACGTCGAGCCGAGGCAGCGTCACCTTCGTCGACGCCGAGGCGGTTCCCGAGGCTCCATGCTAGCCGGTACGTTTCTTGTTGAGGGCATGAGGCTAGAGTGTTGTTTGATTCAGGGCCTCCCATTCTTTTGTTCGCACGGGGTTTGCAGAGCGGATCGATGAGGGTCGATGGCAGTGTCACCTCTTTTGTGATTGAGGCACCGGGTCGAAGATCACGGTTAAGCGAGATGGTTCGAAGGCGATAGTTCAGATTCAGGGATTCCATTCACGGTCGACTTGTTGCTTCTAGACCTTCGGGATAGATGTCATCCTAGGGATGAGTTGGTCGACACGACAATGGTCGCTTTTGGATTGCTGTAGTCGCACTGTCACTCCGAAATCCGAAGGGCGGCCGACTCACTGGCTTCTTAATGAGAACAAGGCCACATTGTGTTCACTAAATGGGACGAAGTTGAAGAGCTGGACTCGATTCCCGTGGTGTCTGAAGTTTCCGATGTGTTCCCAGCGGAACTACCGGGGATGCTACCTGATCGGGATATCGAGTTTGTCGTCGAGCTTCAGCCAGGGACCGCTCCAGTTTCCAAGCGGCCATACCGAATGCCACCCAATGAGCTAGCCGAACTGAAGACTCAGTTGAAGGGGCTGATGGACAAAGGGTTCATTCGTCCGAGCTCCTCACCTTGGGGCTGTTCGGCTTTGTTTGTGACCAAGAAGGATGGTTCTCTGCGCCTCTGCGTTGACTACCGCCCTCTCGAATGCGCCACCGTCAAGAACAAGTACCCATTGCCCCGGATTGACCTCTGTTTGATCACCGACCGGTGCACGAGTATTTTCCAAGATTGATGCGAGACTCGGCTACCATCGATTAAGATCCGGCCGAGGACATTCAAGATCGCTTTCTCCACCGTGATCACGGGCTCTACGAGTATACCGTGATGTCGTTCGGCCTCACGAACGCGCCGCGTACTTTATGTACTGATGAACTCCATATTCATGGAAGAGTCGGATTCGTTTGTCGTCATCTTCATTGACGACATTTTGATATATTCGGCCCGGTGAAGAAGAGCACGCCAGACACCTTCGCATTGTTCTCGGGCGACTCAGGGAGCATCGCAGATGCGAAGTTCAGCAAGTGCGAAGTTCGCCGAGGGAAGTGTCATTCTTGGGACACGTCCTTTACGAGCAAGGCGTGGCGATTGACCCGAGCAAGGTGCAGGATGTACTCAAATGGGAGCAGCCCAAGATCATCACGGACATCCGCAGCTTTTCTTGGGTAGCCGGGTATTATCGCCGCTTCATCCAAGACTTTTCAAAGATTGCGGCCGATGACTGGCTGCTCAAGAAGGGAGTTGAATTCAGATGGTCGGCGGATCGAGAGCGCCTTTCGACTCAAGCAACGCTCGACTACGGCTCTGTCCTCACTCACCGGATATTCCGCAGTCCTTTTGAGGTGTATTGCGATCGTCGAGGCATTGGGCTCTACTGTGTGCTCATGCAAGAAGGCCGAGTCGTTGCCTACGCATCTCGGCAGCTTGAAGCATCATGAGGAGCACTACCCCACCCATGATTTGGAGCTTGCGGCGGTGGTGCATGCCTTGAAGATCTAGCGCCACTATCTTACGGGGAACAAGTGCAATATCTACACCGATCATAAAAGTCTCAAGTACATCTTCACCCAGCAGATCTGAACATGAGGCAGCGGAGATGGCTTGAGCTGATCAAAGACTACAATGCAGGTACACTACCACCCGGGGAAGGCGAATGTGGTAGCTGACGCATTGAGTCGCAAAGCTCAATGCAACTGCTGTACTCTCCAGTCCCCGAGTGTCTCTCTTTGTGCCGAATTCCAAAGACTCGGCTTGGAGATGGTCGAGCAGGGATTCATAGCCAATATTGAGTTGAAGTCTACATTACTCGATCAGATTCGAGAGGCACAGTCGAAGGATGAAGAGGTTGACCAAATCCGGGATAAATTGAAATTGGGGCAAGCTGCTGAGTTTCGCCTAGATGATCGGGGAACCGTGTGGTTCGGCGACCGCATAGTTGTCCCTGATGACCAGGAGTTGAAGCGAAGGATTCTCGATGAGGCGCATAACTCTTTGCTTACCATTCACCCGGGCAGCAACAAGATGTATCAGGACCTGAGGCGGCAGTTTTGGTGGTCTCGCATGAAGCGCGAAGTCGCTCACTATGTGTCAGAGTGCGACGTCTGCAAGAGGGTGAAGGCCGAACACCTCAAGCCAGCCGGTACCCTTCAGCCTCTTCCTATTCCAGTTTGGAAGTGGGAGGATGTCACCATGGACTTCATTACCGGCCTGCCGACCACTTCCTCAGGCCATGACTCGATTTGGGTAATCGTCGATCGATCGACGAAGTCTGCGACTTCTTGGCCGTTTGCACCAAGTATCGCGTCAAGAAGTATGCGGACTTGTATATCTCCCGATCGTGAGTCCGCATGGAGTGCCCAAGCGGATAGTTTCGAGACGAGAGGCTCTCGCTCACTTCCCAGTCGAGAAGCTTTGCATGAGGCCTTGGGCACGAAGGCGCTCTCTGATTCGATACCACCCTCGGGATCGACTGGCCGACCGAGAGGGTCAATCAGATCCTCGAGGACATGTTGAGGGCTTGTATCTTGTCCTATGGAAAAAAGTGGGAAGAGTGTCTTCCGTACGCCGAGTTTGCGTACAACAACAGCTACCAAACCAGTATCCAGATGTCTCCATTCGAGGCGCTTTATGGTCGCAGTTGTCGAGCGCCGCTGAACTGGTCAGAAAGTGGGGAACGCTCCTTGATTGGGCCTGAGTTGGTTATGGAGGCGGAAGACAAGGTCAGGACTATCCAAGAAAATCTGAGGATAGCGCGATCGCGACAGAAGAGTTATGCTGATCGCCGTAGGAGACCCCTCTCCTTCGACGTTGGCGACTTCGCCTATCTGAAGGTTTCTCCTCTCCGTGGCACCCGTCGATTCGGAGTTAAAGGAAAGCTGGCACCTCGCTACGTAGGGCCGTTCAAGATCCTTGGAAAGCGCGGCCAAGTAGCATATCAGCTAGAGCTTCCTCCTTCGCTCGGAATGGTTCACGACGTGTTTCACGTCTCCCAGCTGAAGAAATGTCTCCGTACTCCGTTCGAGTCTCTCGAGGTAGAAGACCTCGGAGTCGCGCCTGAACCGGATCTGTCTTACGTGGAGCGTCCTATCCGGGTTCTGGAAGAGTCGGAGCGCAAGACCCGAAGGAAAACTCTTAAGTTCTATAAGGTTCAGTGGAGCAATCACACTGAAGATGAGGCCACTTGGGAGCGGGAGGATCATTTGAAAGGCGAATATCCTGAATTCTTCCAAACTATGTAAGTGCTTCAGGCCTATCCATTTGCAATCCTTATCGGTACCAGTTCCAGTCCAACTATGTACGCATTCTTGAATCTCGGGGCGAGATTCCCCTAAGGGGGGAGGATTTGTCATGGTCCTAATTTTTCCAAGTGTGTGGATATGGGGGCAAATGGGTAATTTCCCCTTCCTGTATTTTTTTCCCCACACTTCTCTCTCTCCCCTCCCTTTTCCCAGCCGAACCCCACCCGTTCTCACTCCCCACCCCTCCTCACTCCACCCGACACCCCCTCCCCACCCGCTCGACGCCCCCCCACCTGGGCGACCGCCTCCACCCGGCCGGCCCTGCGCCCCTGCCGCCCCCCCCTGTCCGGCTCGGCTCCCCTCTCCAGCCGGCGACGCCACCGCCCGGGCTCCTCCTCCCTGCGCCCGGTGCCGCCTCCCTCACCCGGTCCCTCCCAGCTCGGCGCCGCCGCCTCCCTCGGCTCCCTCTACTCCGGCCGGCGCCCCCCTCCTCTCGGTTCGGCCACAGCAGCCCCCCCTCCTCTCTTGCACTCCCTCCCTCCCTCTGCCTCTCCATGGCCGAACCCTAGCTCCACCTGGCCTTGGCTAGGGTTTGTGATGCATTTGGAATTTTGCCCCAATTTGGTGCTTGTGTATGATTGAATGTGTATGTATGGGTGTTTTGATGATGATTTGGTTGCTTGGGAGTGCTCATGCTAAGGCTATGAAGTAGTTGTTGAAATGCGCCCACTAGGTGTTTGATCAAATGCCAACAAGGTTCCATTTAGTGATTGGGTTCAATTAGTGAGTGAATGTGTTTAGCAGATGTTGGATCGATGCTAAGCCACAATGTGAAATGCTAGGATCCTTATTTAGGTCATGTGGTGCATGGCGGTAATCTAGGTTTGGAGTATTGTGGGTGCTCGATTAGATGTGATTGATTATACGTGAAAGGTCGTAATGGGTTGAGCTAACCGTTAATGGATAGTTCTATGCAGTGGTTCAATGAGTGAGTATTGTCGTCAGTCGTTTTTCCGTTTGTAAGGATTAGATGTTAAAATAGTGTTGGGCATTAACGTTTATTTTTCGCTTGTAGTAGACTTTCGCTTTGTTTTTCCTTTTGGTTGTCGAATGTGTGCATGTTGTTTTTCAATTCTCATTGCATGTCATCGGCATAGCATGCATCTCATTTTCGCATACCTTGTACTCGTGTAGAGAACGATCCCGCGGTGGGTGACGTGGCCGCGATCGAGGGCGATCACGGTGAGCAGGTTGTCACTGAGACTCCGGCAGAAGCATCAGGCAAGCACCTAAGCATATTTACCCCATTATATGATTTTATCTTAGAGAATTAAATTGCTTATTTAGTCGATTAAGTATGCATTAGGAGTTGAATGGTGGGAACAGGGTTAGAACCTAATTGCTGCACATACACTCCTTGAAATTTGTAGAACACTCCCTTCGGAACCAAAGTATGGGTAATTATAACGAGTCTACGCTTAGTTTTGCTTAGATGTTGGGTTGGGCCAAGTGGGGGAATGGTTCTCCCGCTTGTGATTATTAACAATTGTTTCACTTCACACATGACGGATTGGAATGGGTATGGTTATGAGTCATAATCAATAAATTGTGGACCGGGCGGGGAGTTGGTTCATTTGGGTATGGAGACTCAAATGTGTAGCCCCGTCTGAGTCGATTAAGGACCGATTCGATGGTTGCCCTTTGATCGAGCACACCCCGGTTGGTCGCATGCCCGATTATGGTACGGTAAGCCACTCTTTCTCTCATACGGAATCGATGGACCGTAACTTCCTGTGGTTGGACGTGGTTGAGGGGCGAGGCTTAGGCCGACTCTCGGCGCCAAGCCGGGCTTGGGGCTGCTCGAGGGTGCTAGGTTTTCGGGCCCACGAGGAGGACGCTTCAGCGATTGGGTATGATTGGGAGGGGTTGACACTAGGCCCTTGTGGTAAGTGTCGTCGCGATCAATGCTTCCTGCAGGTTAATTAAGCGATTCGAATTGCCGCTCTCGGATATGAGCAAGCTCTTTCATCGCACAATCACGTAGTAAACAACTTGAACTTGTGGTTCGCGTTGGGCTTGAGCTTTAAATTGGTTATGTATTGCTCTACTTTAATTGTTGTTACTTTCAACTTCACACTAGAAGTAAGTGCGGTCTATAACTGCTTTAAACTTGTATTTGTTTCGGTTGTCGCACTTATATTACAAATGTTAATGCTTTTCCGCACTTTTTCCTTAAGCTTACTCCTTGCTACAACTAAATGCATAATCCTTTGGAGTCGGTCATATATGGACCCACTGATAAGTCTTGCAGTACCTTTCGTACTCATGCTTCGCTTGTGGGTTTCGGTGAGGATCCGGTTGGCGAGTCGAGTTCTGCCCGTCTTGTCTCTCGGTGACGAGCGGGCACCGAGTAGCGGCTTAGCGATGCCGCCCTACGCCGAGGAGTGTTCAAAGCAGAACACTTCCGGATTTGCTTTACTTTTGTTAAATGTGTTGGTTGGTTCTTTTGTTGTATAGATAGGCGTTCGATGGGCTTTTGGATTTGGTAATGGGCGCCACGCCGTATGTCGGGTTCCGTTGTGTCTTCTTGAGCCGTTGATACTGCTGTGGTGCTGTGGATGTCGTTTTTACTTTCCATATGTATATATCAACTGTGTTTTCTTGTCTGCTGAGTGGATGTCCGTAGAATCTAGAAAGGTCATGCCGAAATTTTTTCAGTTTTCGGAGTCTTGGTCTTTTTCTCCGTTTTTGCCTAGTTTGGAGTCTCGGCGTGGTTTTTAGTCTTGGTTGGTGGTTGTCGGGTTCGTCTTTATGCTGTTGTTTTCCGCTTGCGTGTTGGTTCGAAAGTTTCGGGTTCGTTGCCCCCTTTATGCAAATTGAATTGATATCGTATTGTTTTCCGGTATGCGGTGATCCTGGGCGTGTTTGGTCGCATAACGGGAATCTGAGGTTGTTGTCGAGTCGTTTGGACGTTCGTAAGGTTGTCTCCATTGGGCTTGGGTATTAGCATCAGGATCACCTCCGGTGATTGGTTGCTAGGATCCAAATCCGATGGGAGCAACTGTTCATCCAACAACTCGAGGACGATCTGGGCGGCTCCTGACAGCTATGCAGAAACAATCCGCATCGAAAATTTAAGGGAAAAATCGAGCACAACAACACATCGAAAATTAGAGGACAGAACATAAGATGGCTTTCACTGTAGACTACAAATTTCTTGGAAGACCTCACAGCGATAGTACAATATTGTAACAGGAAAAAGAATGGTCAGTGATGTTTGTGTTTTCTGTCTTCTTTTATTACGTTTTGTGAGACCTGATGATGCATGCAATTTATTCCGCAAATCTGACTCAACCATTTCTTGATTGTCATGTTATACTTTATGGAATTCTAGTGGTAGGACAATAGATAAATTTTACAGAATTCTGCATTAGGAATGGTATAATCCAGGCCATGCTTGATCTTCGGTAATTGGCATACGGTTTTAGTCAGCGTGACAATATTTTTTTGGAAGTTTTGTTGATAGATATTGTTGATTGTTCATTGTTGAATGCATGCAGCAAGCACCTAAACTGATGCTATTGTATTCATAAACTAAAATTGCATATGATAGATGGAACAAAAGGCGGTTTGGGATGTTGATGCAGCAAGGATATTCTGTGAAATTGCTGCCAATGAGACCCTTGATGGCAATAGGCCTACCAAGTCATTGAGTCCAACAGGTTACAAGAATTTAATCGAAGAGTTCCACAAGCGGACTGGTAGAATGTATACCAAAAAACAAATGAAAAATCGATGGGATGAATTGAAGAGTATTTGGACAGCTTGGGTGTACTACTTGCAAAAGCAATCGACTTGGATGGGATAATGAGAAACAAACTATAACAAATAATGAAGAAGAGTGGGCTAGCATGATCAAGGTATTGATCTTTCAAAAGCATTGTACATTTCTTTCTCATGTTATGTTGTTGTACTAACGGAGATTGCTTTGTATGTGCAGGTCCATAAAGACATCAGACGATTTCGTAAAGGTCCTCCGGACAACTTGTCGTTGCTAGAGGCCATGTTCCGTAGGGCAAATATCTCTCGGGAAGTCTTTGGTAATGCCTGGTGTTGAAGAGGAGGAGATCGCACTGCACTCGCAATGGGATTCGAGATAGATGAAGACATTGTTGATTTGGAGGATGAAGCTCAAGTGACCCCTCAACCTAGCCCTGCACCTGTGCCTGTTCAAAAGAAGCATGGGGCTGCTGCTATTGCACGTAGTCCAAAGAGGCCTAAGAAAGATCCTTATGGAAAGGACTTCAAGAGATTTGTTGATCATGTCATTAGTGAGGACAAATCAGATGTATCTAGCAATGTCTCTATGGCCAATGATATTAATGCCATCATGGATGAAGTTATCAAGTGTGGGGCAAATGAAACAAGTGATGAGTACTACATTGCTACAAAGTTGTTTGGTAAACTTGAGAACCGTTGCTTCTTTTATGCTATGAAGACAAATGAGGGGAGGTTTCAATGGTTGAAGAGGCAATATGAGGACAGGAAGAGGCATTAGACCCTTCTTTTATGTTTCTTTTATGTTTCTTTTATGCTTCTTTTATGTTTCTTTTATGTTTCTTTTATGCTTATTTTATACAATGTAGTACCCTTAGTTGCTTGAGACCCTTTTTTAAATTTGTAATGATACTTTCTATGCTCCTATATTGTATCTTCGTTATGGTCTAATGTTGTTTACTACTTTGTATGCACCTATATTGTACCTTTGTCATGTTCCATTCTTATTTACTTCTTTGTATGCTCATATATTGTTTACTTCTTGTTTTTAGATGAGCACAACAAGTGGAAGCGATGTTGAGACTGATTCTAGTGATGGGGATATTGCTGCTGTTGTGAGAAAGGAGCTGCTAAGAAGGAGAAGACGGCACAGATTCTTGTATGCTGCTTATGTTACTATTGCGCATGGTGCAAAGTACCTGTACAAAAGGAAGAAAAAGGAGCACAGGAGTACTGGTCAGCAATGGACCTTTGATACTTTGGGGTCTCTGAGAAGAATGTTACAAAATGTTTAGAATGACTAGGCCTTGTTTTGATGCATTGCATGATACCTTGGTACAACATTATGGATTGAAAGCAACAAAGTTTATGTGTTCTGAAGAGGCCCTTGCAATGTTTCTGTGGACTGTTGGTGGACCCCAATCTGTGAGCCAAGTGCACAATCGGTTCCATAGATCAACGGACACCATCCATAGAAAGTTTAGGCATGTGTTGACATGCTTGAATAGAATGGCAGAATACATCATAAAACCCATTGATCCCAATTTCACAACCATACATGAGAGACTTCGTGATTCAAGATTCTCACCACACTTCAACAATTGCATAGGTGCAATTGATGGGACACATATCCCAGTTGTTGTGCCAGCTGATGAGATGATTAACCATGTTGGTCGCCATGGGTTTGCAACACAGAACGTTATGGCAGTATGTGACTTTGACATGAGATTCACCTCCGTGGTAGCTGGGTGGCCAGGTTCTGCACACGACACAAGGATATTCAGGGATACACTCGACAAGTACAAAGAGAGGTTTCCACATCCTCCAGCAGGTATAAACTCTATATACATCAACTATAATACATATTACTGTTTGTGTTGTCTTTCACTAACATATATAATTTGTAGGCAAATATTATCTTGTTGATTCTGGTTATCCCAACGAACCTGGCTATCTTGCACCATACAGAGGACAAAAGTACCATCTACCTGAGTTCCGCCAAGGCCGAGCACCAAGTGGTAAAAAAGAGTTGTTCAATTATGCTCATTCCTCGCTCCGTAATGTCATTGAGCGCACATTTGGTGTGTTGAAGCAAAAATGGCGCATCTTACGGTCCGTCCCTAGTTACCTAATAAAGAAGCAAACGAGGATTATCATCGCGTGCATGGCATTGCATAACTTCATTAGAGAGAGCCAAGTGTTTGATATGCACTTTGATAGGTGTGACCGTGATGAGAACTACATTCCTCTAGGGCATGTGGTTTCCACAACTGGGGGGAACCATGAGGGAGAAGGCAATGTGGACATGATCGCAACTCGTGAAGCTATTGCTAATGGGAAACTGGTACTCTGAGTTGATTGGAGTATGGAAAAATAATTCAATATTAGTATCTCTATTATGACATTTTATGGGTAGATTTTGGATGATGATTAGTGGTACATTTTGGTGTAACTATGATATAGCATTGGACTACGACAACCACTTGATTAATAATATTTTCTATTATCTGCAATCATTTATGTGTGGCTTTCTCATTGTTAAATTTTATCAATTGTATGAAAACACTCAATTTCAGTTTAAACTTATTACAATCAGGTAATTTATGCTAAATCCAGACAAAATACAAAATTTCAGATAAATCCCGTCAAAATCATGTACTTCACGCTTAAAACAGATCTTAAACACGACAATTACCCTTAAAACAGCTAACCCGGGACTTACACCCAATTTGCAGTAAACAAGGGCGTTTCAGACATTCCACTCCCATCCAGCACCAGCCACGGGTTCACTGGTCGAACTAAACGAACAGCAAGTCTCTTCCAGCTCCAGCCTCCAGCTCCAGCAGGCCAGCTAGCTTCTTCCAGCTCCAGCAGCTTCTCCTCCAGCACCAGCCTAAACAAACACAGCCTTATAAAGGACGAGCCTAGGATTAGCTCCGACCTTTCAAGTAAGAAAAAAAAATTGAAATGGGATCTATCACCTTCCAATCCGACATACATATTTATCAACCTTGCTTCGTGGAACCGATGTCCTTAACTCATTTTGTGTTAAATCGATTATTTGCCAGGTATATATGGCATGGTCGTAAATATAAGCTCTTTGCGTGGTATGGAAACAATGTTTTAAGGTCAGATTTAAATCACAGTTGTAGACAGAAAATTTCATTTGGTCATATAGTGTGGGTGTACTCTTCTTTCAAAAAAAAATATAGTGTGGGTGTACTCTTATGCAGGTGATGGGCGGAGAGACATCATTGGACAAGGAACAACTGAAAGAGGCAATTTTGATGTGCACAGACAGGGTGAGCTGATCACAATTCCATGCTGGGATTGCATTTGAGAAACGTTTCCTTTCTTTATTTTGCGGCGCAGAGGGTTGTACAGAAATACTGTGGCTATCCAAACTCACATCCTTTTAGCATATTTATTTATTGGGACTGTATAGGTATCATCCGGATGTTTTTGTCCTAAAAAACATCTAAACTTTGGACCGTACGATCAAAAGACACATCCGTATGATCAACCCACCTCAAATTCAGGGGGGCCGTGCATTGATCTGAAAGCAAATCCAATGGCCAGGAATTTGGATGATAGTTGCTAAAGAAAACATTCGGATGAAACTTATCAAAACCCTTATTTATTTTGACTCGTGTCTGTATTCCATGAAGGCTTGAGCTCGAAGATATATACCAGGTGATATGTAGTGTAAAGTGGAGAAAGAGAGATGATTTGTGTATCAGCACACACAGCACAATCGGTGCTGGATGAATCATATATATAGCGCATGAGCCATAATTAGGCATGTACAGATTACAGGGGATTGGATAGGATTGGTTGCTATACAAAGACTATCCAAATATATACATGCTATATTTAACACCTCTCATGAGTGTCAGCGCCGATGGCGCAGATCGGACCGAAAATCCTGAAAAAGCTGAATCGGTAGCCCTTTGGTCATAATGTCGGCGAACTGATGTGACGATGGCACATGAAGAACACGGACCTGGCCGAGGGAAACCTTCTCACGAACGAAGTGAATATCGATCTCAATATGCTTCGTCCGCTTGTGCTGAACAGGATTGGCGGAGAGGTAGACTGCACTGACGTTGTCGCAGAAGACGACAGTGGCGGCCGGAAGAGAGACATGAAGTTCATTCATGAGTTGACGAAGCCGCGAACACTTTCAAGAATGCGGCGCCACAAAGACGATATCACCTCGGCGCCGAAAGGAGACAAGATGGCCGGGCGCTTGGAAGACCAGGAGACCAAATTGTCGCCAAGAAATATGCAGTAACCGGAGGTGGAACGACGAGTATCCGACAGCTGTAATGGCATCCAGATATGCGCAAAGAGCGCGTTGCCGGAGAGGATGCCTCAAGAGAAAGACCCTGATCCAAGGAACCCTTGATATAACGCGAATCACGCTTGATCAAGGCCATGTCGAGTCCTCGTGGAGCGCGTGCATATGAAGGCACACTTGTTGAATCGCATAGGCGAGGTCGGGCCTCGTCAAAGGCATCAAGAGCCCCCTAAGGCTGCGCGATACTCACTGATCATGAAGAGGCTCACCATCAGAGGCGAGACAACTTGGACTTCGTGGTCACCTGGAGTGGCCACGGGTGACATTCGAGCATGCCAAGACGCCGAGCAAGTCAACAAAGATACCGGGCGCCGGGACAAGTGAAGACCGGCAGAGTGCGCTTGACGGAGATCCCGAGGAAGAAATGAAGATCACCCATATCATCATGGTAAATTCAGCATGAAGCCGGTCCATGAGGCGATGAAGAAGAGTGGTTGTTGAAGCCGCCAGGATGATGTCGCCGACGTAAAGTAGAAGATACGCGAAGGTCGGATCATGACGGTGAATGAACAACGGTGTCGGAGTTTGATGAAGCAAAGCCGAGGAGCGGGCGTGGGTGGCAAACCGCGGTACAAGCTCGAGCCTCGCTTGAGGCCGTAGAGGGACTTGTGAAGACGACAAACGTGTTCGGATGGGGCGAGTCGACGGGCGGTTGTTGATGAGACCGCTCATCGAGAGTGCCATGCAAGAAGGCATTCTTTACGCCGAGTTGATGAATCGCCATGACTTGGAGATGGCGAGATCGAGGACGGTGCGAATGGTGGTCGGCTTTTACAACCGGGCTGAAAGTCTCATCGTGGACGCCGGGTTGTTGGGAATAACCGCGGACGCACTCCACCGAGCCTTGTAGCGGGCGAGAGAACCGTCAAAGATGGTACTTATGTTTGAAGACCCATTTGCCGAGACGATGTTGGCGTGAGGAGGACGGGCACAAGAGTCCAAGTTTTGTTATGGACGCGAGGCCTCAGACTGCCACGCATTGCTTGGCACCGAGGGTCCTCGCAAATGCGAGCGGTAAGACTTGGGCAGGAGTCGAACCGGTATGGTTGGCCGCCAGTTGAGGCGGGACACGGGCTTGACTACGCCCACTTGGCGCGAGTCACCATGTGATGAAAACCCGGAGCAGAGCGATGGAATCCATCGGGAGGCACCGGCCGTGGACTCGACGACGCCACGGGGCGCGAGCCGGGTAAGAAGAAGCTGGTCGCGTCATGGCCGAGCCGCGTAACACGCCAGCGCGAGCGCATCGCTAGCGGCCGCGCCGCACGGCGACGCGAACGAAGCGCACCTGGCAGTCCGCAGCGGGGACCGGAGCCGGTGAGACAAACTGGCGCCCGTAGTGCCCGTGAATGGCCTGGACGCAGGATGGCGAGGTGTCCTCAGCAGCCGAGCCGATGGAGTGTCGGGAAGGGCCAGCGCCATCGCAGTGCCAGCGAGACGTGGCGGGCGACGGCTACGCAGCGTTAGCATCCGCAGAGGTGTCGCCCAACAGAAGTCGAAGTCGAGGGATCCTGCACTGCAATAGTGGAGAAGGGAAAAACGGACTCATCAAGAAAACATGACGAGAGGTGATAATCCTGTGTGGAGAGATCGAGGCAACGATATCCTTTTAAGAGCTAGGATAGCCTAAAAAGGCGCAGCTAAGACCAAGTAAAGTTTGTGGGGAGTCACGAGGATAAATTGGGATAACATAAACAACCAAACACACGGAGATGGTCTAAAGAAGGAGAAGTTCTATAGAGCATCGCAAAAGGGGTTTGAAAGTGAATGGGTTGGGAAGGGCGCCGATTAAGGAGATAGGTAGCGGTGGAGCGCCTCAATAGGAACTGGGCATATGGGCTCGAGAAGAAGACAACGAACAATATCGTTAGTAGTACGAATGCATCGTTCAGCCTTGCCATTCTCACGAGAGGTGTAGGGACAGCCTAGTGCGAAGGAGAATGCCATGGCTACGTAAAAAGGCAAGAATGGAATTAAGGAATTCCACGACCATTGTCAGTTTGAAAGCAAAGGAGAGGCTGAAACGAGTGTGAACATAAGGAACAAAATATCGAGGTTGAAAGAACATCAGATTTTTGTCGTAGAGGAAAAGTCCAAGTATAATGAGTATAGTCATCAACAATTATAAGATAATAAGCGGAGACCGTATAAACTCAAAATAGGAGATGTCCATAAATCACGATTGTAATAACCTGAAAGGAGCATTAGTCTTTGTGGTAGAACGGGAAAAAGGAAGTTTAACATGTTTGCCCAGCTACAAGTATGACAAAGACCAGCACTAGAATTATTAAAGGAGATAATAGAAGTGTCTTGTCAGCGAACTAGAGCGTCCGCGCCAGATGTCCAGACGCCGATGCCAAAGATCAGGGAGTAGACACAAGGAGAGCCCTGTGACGCAGCAGCGGAAGGACTGAGCAGAATGGTGTAGAGATCCCCGAGCTATTGCAATCAAGAATTATGGTCCCCGAACGCCGATCCTTAATGGAAAACCATCGTAATCAAAGTCAAGAGAACAATTATTGTCATGAGCAAAACGACGGACGTAAATGAGATTCGTAATGAGTGAGGAACAATAAGAACATTATTAAGAGCAAAAGAAGAAAGAGAGGTGTGCCCTATAGCGGAGACCGGAATGGAGGATCCATTACCGATGGTGACGGAGTGGGAGAGAAGGAATGGGAAGATTTAAGAATACCATCGAGGAAACCATGTGAGAGGAAGCACCGGAATCCATGACCCAACCACCGCTGTGCGAACCCCATAGATAAATTGTTAAGCCGAGATCAAAGAACTTTTGATCCCAAGCTCAGGAGCGCTTTGTCCCACGAGTCGGCAAGCGACATGAGCAAAATTAGGTCGCGTCTAAGAAGACCGGCCCACCGTAAGGCGCCAAGTAGCGGCTTGCAGTTGTGTCGTCGCCCGATGACATTAGCGCCCACGGCAAGACCGGTCCACCAAAGGAAGCAAAGCCAGTGTGGAAGGATCATCCAGGGGCCAGCGAGGAGGAAAACGAAGCGGCATCGATTCGCGCCGCACGCTTCGCCTCGCGCTCGCGATCCGCCACCGCCGCCTTCCTCGCGCGCCGATCCGCCACCGCCGCCTTCGTAGTGGCGCCGCTCTTGCCCTTCGCTTGAGCGACACGCAGTGGTGCCGGTGCTAGAAGGAGCACCGGGCGGCGGAAGGGCGATCCGTCTCAAGGCGGCAGGGTCGAGCCGGAGCGAGCCGAGGGAGAGATCGGTGGGAGACTCATCTCCCGCAGAAGAGAAGACCGAGCTCGAGCGAAGGAGGGGAACGGCACTTGCATGGGGAGAATTGCAGCTGGTGGGAGAAACGCGGATCGAGGCCACGAATCATGTTGAGGACGCAGGGTGCGGTCGGAGACGGTTCGCCGAGGTCAGCCAGCAGTCTGCGAGGGTCTTGAGGCGCGCAGAGTCCCGTGATGGACATGTCGCCTCGGGCAAGCTCCGGAACTCGGTCTCAAGGTAGATGATGCGCCTCGCGGTTGTCGCGAAAAGGGACTCGTGGCGTCCACGCAGCACGCGCCGCTTGGTCGGGCTCCATGATGATGTCGAACGTCGCGATGGAGCAAGAGAGGCGGTGAGAACGGGCGGTCATCTTGTGCCCAAACTGTGGCATCGACAGGAGCAACAGTAGTCGGGGCAGCGTCGAGGATGTGACCAAGAAGGCCGAACTTTCCAAGGAATGCGACGAAGAAGGTGCGCCATTTGGTGTAATTCGGATTCTTGAGGTCGAGAAGGAGAGGAACGTGCGTCCGAACGCTGGCAACGCTCAGGGTGGCTGCGATCGGAGCAGGAGCAGTGGTAGTGATGACGTTGGGTGATGTTGTGACAGACAGCACCGGCGGAGCATCATTACGGAGAGAAGAACCATCTGCACCAACGGGATCCATCGGTAGCAGAGGGTGGAGAAGCAGCGGAAGAACAGGAAGAACAGAGAATCAAGGTAATTGCTCTGATACCATGTAAAGTGGAGAAAGAGAGATGATTTGTGTATCAGCACACACAGCACAATCGGTGCTGGATGAATCATATATATAGCGCATGAGCCATAATTAGGCATGTACAGATTACAGGGGATTGGATAGGATTGGTTGCTATACAAAGACTATCCAAATATATACATGCTATATTTAACATGTAGAATAGAAGGCTTGAACTAATTGAAGATACCAGGTGATATATATGTAGCAGTCATAGCATGGTAACTGTAGATGATCATGAGCAGAGGTGTTACTAGCTCATATATGCCGGACCATGCATGTTATCCTTTACCAAATGATAGGAAATGAGCAGCCGGCCGGTTTGGTTGTCATGTCGCTGCATCTGTGGAGGATACGTCTCTGTAGAGGTTGGAGGCGTGGACCACCGCGTAGAGCCGACGTGCACACGTCGGTGCCGGAGTCGAAGATGGCGATGGCGTCCAAGCTGCTGCAGACCTGCATGCGGTGGGTCCGCAGTCTAGTCTGTCGACACTAGCTAGTCACTGTACAAGTAAGTGCTAGTTGTGCAGAACCAACTTGGCCTAGTTGATCAAAACCGAAAACTTAATTGGTTACTTGTTTGATGCATAGAGCTTAATTAGTAAAGATGAATATGTATGTGAAAGCCTGGCTTGATATATCAAAGTGGATTTATTTTCCGTTGCATTGAATATGTAGCGGTAAAAACTTGGACAGAAAACAACAGCTAGCAACACTTGTCGTGGATATTGCAACAGTGCATGATCAAGTTTGCAGGCTCCATGGACTCAACACATCGACAGTACATGCGTGGAGTCATCCCTCTCCTCACAGATATTTGTCATTTAAGATATATATATATGTAGTCAAACTTTATAATAAAAATTAGCGATCAAAATTATATGTTAGAGATCGTGTTGATATTTTTGAAAAAATAATTATTTATGACGGAGGAAAAGAAGGAGTGACGAGGAGAGACAGTACCAACGAATAATATAGTGACCACACGACTGCATGCAGGGAGGAGATTGTGTGGTCTTATCGCTGGAGTACAACTCAGAGTTTTACACGCCGGTCAGGCAGGGCCCAGGTGGTCTGCATCGATCAGTTCTCATCTTCAAAGTGTCTGGCTTGACGTCGAGGCGATTGGCAAACTTCATCCCGAGAGATGCGTCGCACTGCGCCGATCAAGAAGATAATTCGATCGGTCGGTCGGTCAGTTGTAGCGCGAACAACGTTAAATTATACCTATATTACAATCCGGAGGTTTCCTCATCTTCGGAGGCATCCACGTGTCAGTGCTCCGTTGCCTGCCTTCTTGTGTTTTGTCTCGCTCCGCACGGCTAGCCTCGGCGTTGTGTCGTCCGTTTGTTCGTCGATGCAGATCCGGACGTACACGCGCCCCTACGTCCCAGCGCTATCCCGCGAAAAAAAAAAGTCGCTCGAGAGACTTCCAGTGTCCTCTGCCATTTGCTTCTTTCCCATCGCGATCCCCTCTGCTTGCTCCTCCGTCCGCTTCGCGCCGCCGCCGCCGCCGCCGCTCTAGCCATCGGTCGTCCTCGCCTCCTGCATCGGCTTCCGCGCTCCACCACTAACACATCCGCCTCTTATGATGTGGCTGCTGCGGCCTTCGAGTCCTCTTCCTCCACCTCCGGCGAATCGGCCAGTTGCGTTGCTACGATTTGGAGGAGCCGAGGGAGCCGCGCCCGAAGGCACCGGTGCCGTCGCGCGAGAAGAACGTGCGGCGTTAGTGGCGGTTGGAGAACGACATCAACCGGCGCCGTCGGTAGATTCCCCATCCGCTCCCCAGTTTCTCGCCGTGGGCTGTGCGAAAGGCTTGCTTCGCTCCGCTCCATGTGTCCGACTGGTTGGTGACTCGCGATCTTCCTGCCCCGCTGCCACCTCCAGGTGCCACTCCCATTCTTCCTCCCTCCCACTTGCGTATGTCCACATCCAGCCTGTCCAGCATCGCTGCCTTTGCTGCCACCGGCACCGGCGCCGCCAGGGAGTCTAACGAGCAGCCGTCGGCCACATCCGGTTTGGGCTTTTCTCTTGATCCATCCAAATCCAAATCCTGATGTTTGCAAGAATTGCAACGTGCAAACAAAAGAACTTATTTTTTATCCAACTGATTTAAGGATTTATCCATTTTGTTATTATGAGAGCGATCTGGTCTCTTCTCTTCGAGTTAAGTGTGGAGTTTCAGTGTTTTGTTTTACAAATGATGGCCTAGTAATGAAGCAGAGCCTGTTGGCAGGGAGGATCCCTCCCTTGTCTGATCCTGATGAAAATGGTTGGTTCTTGCTACCGTTCTGATCCTTAATTTCATGTGCTTCAGGATGTTTTGTCTTTGAAGATTCAATTTGTAGAGAGAACGTATTAGACTTTGGCCAGAGAAACAAAAGCTCCAATGCTCTTATGCCTTCTTTGAGGGTTTACTGTTGTTGCTTCTATTGTGTTCATCAGGATATTTGAATAATTGAGTTCAAGACAGATGAACAAAAGCTAAAGTGTCCTAACGCTGTGCCTTGTGGGAGCACTTGTGGTTAGAGTTTATTAGTGTTCATGAGTGAAATTTTTCAGACTTTATGGATTCCCTACAAACTCTTCTGTAAACGCAATTTACAAACTAACAGCTGAATCCTACGGTCCTACCTATGCAATTGTGCCATAGTAGTTGAGTTCAAGACAGGTGAACAAAAGCTCAAGTGTCTGAATTCTACCTATACAATTGTGCCATAATATTCTTGTTTTGATTAGTGACTGCATGTTTCTATAGCAAAAATACAGATATAGGTTTAGATAGCAAGGCATTCTGAGTTAATTGTTTGAGGTCATAGGAGACATAGGCCACAAGCACATGATCTGGTTTTTGGCATAGGTCATAGGAGACAGATGGCACAATATTGCAACAACTGCCATTTTGTAATGCAGGACTCAGCTTTCAGCATGCCTTCTGAAATTGATGAATTGTTTTCATGATATTTGTCATGAGGATATAATTTGTTCAGCAGATTGGACAACATACTGTAGGCCAGATGACAAATCTGGAGAGCATGGAGTCGATTGGAGTCCAATCATCCCCTATAGCTTCAAAGTTCCTGATGGTTGGGACAAGGTGAAAACTGAAACACTGTAAGGACTTCAGTTTCATAGAACAGTCACAAGCTTTGATGCAAAATTTTTACTACCCTATGCAAGCTATTAAAAAAATGCTAACTAAAGATAGCCATGAGGTTTTATACTAAAAATAACGTGTTGTATCAAGAAATGTTTACCTAGATTTAGCGTTTCCTGGTACTGTTATTACTACATCATACATCCTGATGCCAACCCCTTGCAGACTACACCAACTCAACCCCTATTTTATTATGCTTATCCCTTTCTAATCTGCTTAATAAGTTATGTCAATGAAAGAATTATTCAATAAATTCAATTTTAAAGCAGCCCTCAATCATACTTACAAAAACATATGTTCCTCAGTAAAATACATATCATTCCTTCTGATCTATTTGATACCATCTTTTTACCTTTTTGCTTACATCACTTTTTGTTAGTTGTCTTTTAAAGATCTATAATAGCTCCTTGTGCTTTGAGCTATAACAGATTTACTTAAAATGACAGGACATCTAACAGCTTTAGTTCCACCTCTTTGCATGCAACTAAAGAACTGCAAAAGACTTTATCTCTCAATGTTTCTGAAGACCAAACAAAATCAGCAACACAGCTATCTAATAGAGCCCCTGCTGCATCCGAAGAAACAACAAAGATCAACCTGTACAAGCCATATTTTGGTGTCAGGCTGACCGATCGATGCAAAACTATTCCGCAACCATTTGCTAAAATTTGTATCCAGTTTGCAAAAATAATTTTTAGACTCTTGTTTAACTATGATCCAACAAAATATGTATCCAGTTTGTAAAAATAATTTTTAGACTCTTGTTTAACTATGATCCAACCCCATGTATAGCTTCCTTTCTGTACAAATGATATGTTTACTTATTTTATATAAATGTGTTACCACTGCGACCAGGCAAGACAAAAACATATTACATTTGTCTTCACTCAGATTTTCATCGTTTTAATGAATTTTCATATATTTGCATTATGCATTAAATTCTCGATAAGAGCGATAATCGATGCTAGGAAATGTTTTATGTATATATATATATCGGCACACAACTACAAACTCCGGTTTGTATCCACTGTGAATTGTAGTAAATATGAGCTACAACGATTCGCCAGCTATTAAGCCGGTTGAAAAAGCGTGAACAAACCATTAGTTAATTGTTAATCAAAACATAACAAAATTAATATACACAACCCTTTCCTCTCAAATAACCTTACATAGCACCATAACATCTTATTATTCTGTTTCAAAAATACCAGATTAAACAAATATTCAAACTTATTCACTCATTTTACTCATTATTAAATTAATCGTATGTTACCTTACGTTTCAACAATATTAAATTACATAAATATTCAAACTTATTCATTCATTTTATTCATTATTAAATTAATCGTGTGCGTTATATTACGCGGCGTGCCGCCGCGTACAAGTTCATAGTTGAAGAATATGAACTTGTCAACTTGGAAGGGGACTGGCTGATGGAATTAACCTGCGAGAGGAAGTTGATCCAGATGGCGCGGAGCTCATGGCGGCTGACCTTGGGGTGCGCCGGCCAGGGCGTCGGCGAAGCGGTCCTCCTGCCTGTCGGGCGCCCAGGAGCGGCAGCGCTATCTCGCCGGGCTGCTTGAAGTCGTTCTGCTTGCGGATATTGGTGCACTTGTCGCGCTTGCCGACGACGGCGCCGCTGGGGACGTCGCCGTGGCGCGCGGGAGGAATGGGAAGTAGTACGTCGGCCTTCTCGTCGCGGTGCATGAAGTTGGTGAGGCCGTCGTAGTGGTGGTTGCGGTGCGCGCACTTGGCCGCGTTCACGGGGAGCATGCATCAGGTAGTTCGGAGCAGGAGCGATCCAACGCCCATAGGACGCTTCCTCATCCAATGCCTTTGCTGACCGTCGAATGAGGATCTGACAGTCAGGAACATATGTAGTATAAAATTTTATTATTTTTGTATACCTGCATATAAATTTTAAAAAAAATATTAATATTAACTAATATGCATCATGTTCAATATATATTATTTTTTATATTTTTAGTTTAATATTTTTTATTTAAAAAATGTTCTAAAGTATAAACTGAACCAAAAACTTTCATAAAAATTATGAAAATAATATATGTTCAATCTGGTGTGTATTAGATAATATTAACATTTTAAAAAAAATTCCAAATTTGTACGCAGGTATACAAAAATAACAAAATTTCGTACTAGATCTGTTCCTGACCGAGCATTGTTGGACGGGGCGCGTCCTATGGGCGTTGGACCGCCCCTGCTCCGCAGGTAGTTGGCCCAAGGATTTAAATTTCGTCAGAAACCATTTGGATTTCACAAATTTTGTTTGTACCGTGGTGTTTCGGAAAAGCATATTGTTCGGTTTACTGTTTAAGTTCAAATTCAAATTTAAGATGGAAATTTTAAAAAAAAATTATCCAAAATTTCCCTAAAATTAATATCAATAGCTTTATGACCTCTAGTGTGATTTTTTTTAAAAAAAATAAAGTTTGAAAATATTTTTGAGTCATTCAAAATGTATATAATAGAAAAGCAAGAAAAAAGAAAAAGCCCGCCTGCAGGCTTGAGGTCATGCATAAGCTCCCACCAAATGGGTCTACGAATGACACGACTATGAGTTTTATGCCATGTTGTACCAGCAATGGCAAATGACAAGTTCATGGATCGGGCAAAGCTGGCACGATTACAATGCGGAGTTGCTAGCTACACGAGGATTGACATTGATGTCCACCGAGGAATACAACATGACCAAACAGGTGTACACGCAACAATACTAATCGTAACCCTGAAGGTAATGTTTCGTTTCATTGCAACTCAATTTTTTTACTAACATTCTGTTTATGTAGATCAAAAATAGTATATATATGACAATGGAAGAACGATGAAGCTATACTTACTTGTAAATGTAAATGGTATTTGTCGGCGTATTCTACACCAAGGTACCCGCTCCCCCGCACTGAAAAGCGGTCAAGTGGCGGCCAGGGCATGCTTGGGCCCACCGCCACGGCAAGAGAAAGAGCCCCACGGTGGTCGCCCCAGCGGACACATGGCGTCTGAGCGAGCAGCTGGCGCCAGCAATGTGGTCGCCAATGACACGTATGGCGTCTGAGCAGCTGGCGCCAAAGAAGGTGGTCGCCCAGACACATAAGCGTCTGGCCGGCAGCTGGCGCCAACAAAGGTGGTCGCCAATGACACGTAAGCGTCTGAGCAGCCGCTGGCGCCAACAAGGTAATCGCCCAGCGAACACACATGGCGACAGCGGCTGGCGCCAAAGAATGTGGTCGCCAGCGGACACGTGGCGTCTGAGCCGCCGGCGCCCAAGAATGTGGTCGCCAGCCGGACCGCGTAAGCGTCTGAGCCAGGCGGCTG
Source organism: Rhipidocladum racemiflorum (assembly GCA_036346355.1). NCBI lineage: Eukaryota > Viridiplantae > Streptophyta > Magnoliopsida > Poales > Poaceae > Rhipidocladum > Rhipidocladum racemiflorum. Next base: position 27,624,607 of record CM070572.1, read on the forward strand.
GCGTCGATAAGGTGGTCCCCAAAGTGCACCGCGTAGCGTCTGATCCTAGCCAGCGCGCGCACCATCCGGGATAGTCTGCCGAGATCAAGACATTTAATGCGAATCGTGCGCATTAAATGCGAGCATAGAGGCTGCGACATGGCGGCGCGCCTTCCCGAGCACATCATAATTGCAGAGTCGTCACGGCGGCACCTCATCCTCGACGAACGAAGGCGTCGTTGGTAGGCGCGGGGCCCAAGGCAAGGGCGCGACAGCTGAGACCGGCCTTAAATGTTGCGTAAGGGCAGGGGCATGTGCATTAAATACGCCCGTGGCAGTGTAATGAGGGGGGGCTTGCAGTGTAAGCCTCCCATGCGCCCCCAGCAGCCCAAGTATAAAAGGAAGCCGGGGTGCATAGGAGAAGGGGGGTTCAAGAAAGCTGTAAGGTTTTCATCCTCTCCAGCAAGAACACAAGCAATACCAAGAAAGGCAGGACTAGGGCTATTACTCTCCGGAGGGCCTGAACCTGGGTAAAACTCTTTGCGTCCCCCCGTTAGCCTGGGCCTCCCGGTACTCCGGTCGTCTCCGTCTTCCATTCCGAGGCGATTGCCCCGAAAGCCCCCCGTCAGAATCTCATAAACACCCATCTCGGAGGTGCCTGTTGGCTAGTACGCCGACAGTATTGATATGTGATTATGTGAATGTCTATTTTTACACTTGTTGGATTGATATGTCAGTAGTATAGAAATGAAAGATTATTTGTTGATATATTATTGCTAAATGACTACTTTACAACTTGCAATAGTCTAAAATATAGCAAAAGTCATGTCAATTTTTTTTCATATTTAGGAAAGATGATGTCAGAATTTTTTTCATCTTTTTCCATATTTTCCATATTTTTCTATCTTTTTTCTATTTTTGGGCCTTTACTGGCTTTTTATAACATTTTTTCTAATTTTTTTCATTTTTTAAAAAATTTTCAACTTGTCATCGATTTTCAAGAAAACCTCTCAAAATTCTCCTATTTTCGAGCGGGTTTCAAACTTTTTATTCAAATTTCGCTTCGTTGTTTGACCAGATTTTAAATTCATTTGATTTTCGAAAACATTCAGTTTTCATGAATTTCGGTATCGCTAGCTCGTTAAAAACCAAAGTCGAAATGGTATTGTTAACCTGCAACATCTTGTCGTCCGAGCGGTAGATCCCCTCCCCGGCCCAAACGTCAGCTGCTCCTCGCTGAACAACTTGTCGATGTTCCTTCTTGTTGTACAGGTAGTAGTTGATTTCCTATTCATCTTTGAACCAAGAGCAGAACATACCCTTCCATGGCCGTTGCCAGCGTCGTGGAAGGAGTAGGTGGAGGAGGGCTGATGGAAGGCGAGGCAGCGTTTGGCGCATGTGAGGAAGTCGGCGACAGGCTGGTCCCACTGCTCAGCACGGAGGCGCACCTTGGCGTTGGCGACCCACACGCCGGTGCCGGTGGTTGGCTGAGGTCGCGATGGCCGGTGCCCTAATCGCCAAGTCGGGGGAGGGGATGGGATGGAGTCGTAGACAAAGTCGGGTGAGGAGGGCGGGGATAGTCGGGAGACTTTTATACCTAGTACGTGCGAGTAATTTCTTTGAAGTCTAAGGACAAAAAGTCATTTTCATATTGCAAAAGTTCAAAAAAAAAAAACACCTCTTAGTTGGTTTTTAGCTCTTAGTTCAACGAAGGCCTCAGATTTTTCAAAGCCCGACTAAAAAGTCAATTGTTTGTTTTAATTTTAGCTTTTTTTGCTTTTAAGCCAACAAAAAACCCGAAACAAATAGGATCATAAGAAGACCAGTATTTTCAATCTTAAATAATAATAAGTGTATTAAAAAATTGATTTCTTTCTTTGTCACCACGTGCTCTCCAAAACAAACTGCTGTTTTATTTTCTTTTTCATTTTGTACAGAAAAATATTTCCTTCTTTGCCAAGCATACTTCCACTCTTTTCAAAGGATAATTATCTTATTGTATAATAGATCTACGAAAATAGGTTATATATGGTAGACCCAAAGTGCAAAAGAAAAAAAAAACTTTTTACGGATGGAGAACATCTACACACACACCTGCTTACAAGTTCATAAACCTCCTAGTACCAAATTACTCAAACCTGTTCCTCACAAAAAAGGGAAAAACAACAACGAACAAACTTGAAAACAAGCTAGGAAGAAACCAAATATTTCCGGCCTAGTATATATGTGGGCTCCTTCAACCAAACTGTTGTTATAGCAATTTATCTTTTGTGTTAGTCAAGCTTAAGTCCTACGTACTGAGAACCTTAATTTGCTTAGTTGCATGCATCTAGAGTAAAGATTTAATCACCCATGCACGTTTAAACTCAAAACTACCCCGCAGCATCCAATTTTTCCTTATTTTTATGCACTGTTTAACATATCATTATTCAATGGAACTGAACTACAGCATATATAGTTGAGAACAGATCAGTTGCAAAACGTGAAGAAGAAGAAGAGCCAGGTATTAACTTGATTCGTAGTTTGTGTGCCCAGCTAACAACATCTAGTGAGAGCCGGAGGTGGTGAAGGTGAACTGATCATTGTAGTTGTCCCTTAGCACATTTTTTTTTATAAAGATAGCTCTCTCATGATTTTTTTTTCAAAAGTAGCCTGCTTCTCCACCGTGATGTGCTAACGCTGGAGCTCATGTATTTGTTACCGTATTTGTTACCGGTAGGCAAGGATGGACAAAGCAGTCTTCCGATCTCACTGCATTTGCACTCACCGATGACTCAATGCCCAAAACGTACACACAACTTTAACAAGATCCAGATCACTCATTCCATCGCACTGGGCCACGAGCAGGTTAGGTTAGTCCGAGCATTTGTCACATCAGCCCAACTCGTTGTGCTCTCAACAGACCAAATTGCACATAGCCTCTGAAAGGCCAGCAGCCACTGAGCCTAACTAGCTTGACTCAAAATGGATCATACTAGAGCCCAACCATACAGGTTCCTTCATAGCAGTAGGAAATAGGACTGAAGTAATGACCAGCAGCAGCTAACAAGTTGAGTTACGAGAACGCATCCTCTCAGATTTTTTTTTCTTCACATAAATTCCCATGTGAATTCGCTATAATAATATAACAATAAAATCACGAGAAGGAAGTAGTATTGTACGCGCAACAACAGGCGGACAGGCTAGAGAGCAACAAACACTGATGAGAGGAGCGATTCGTCTCTGATGTCTGCAAATAAATCGCCCACCCCAAGAGTAAATAAGTCGTCCATGAACCCCCTCTAAAGTAACCATTACAAAAATTGGCTGGCTTCTCTTTTCAACACCGTCGACCGTCTACAGCTCGTCGTGCTCGTCGTCGTCGACGCCGCCCTCGCCCTCGGCGCCTCCACCGGGAGCGCCGCCGGACCGCTGGTAGACGGCGGAGACGATGGGATTGCAGACGGCCTCGACCTCCTTGAGCTTCTCCTCGTAGTCCTCCTTCTCGGCGCTCTGGTTGTCGTCCAGCCACTCGAGCGCCTCCTTGAGGGCCTCCTCCACCTTCTCCTTCTCCTCGCTCTCCAGCTTGTCGGCCAGCTTGTCCTTGTCGCCGATCGTGTTCTTCATGTTGTACACGTACGTCTCCAGCTGGTTCCGGGCGTCGATCCGCTCCTTCACCTTCTTGTCCTCCTCCGCAAACTCCTCCGCCTCCCGGACCATCCGGTCGATCTCCTCCTGGCTCAGGCGCCCCTTCTCGTTCGTGATGGTGATCTTCTCCGACTTGCCGGTGCCCTTGTCCTCGGCCCTCACGTTCAGGATGCCGTTGGCGTCAACCTCGAAGGTGACCTCGATCTGGGGAGTGCCCCTGTTGTTCCAATCAATCGCAGGTGTATCAGATACTGGATTCAGTTTTTTTTAACAAATGTATTTATTATAGCATCTGTGATCTTGACAAAGGACAAACCTTGGAGCTGGCGGAATGCCAGAAAGGTCAAACTTGCCGAGAAGGCGGCAGTCCTTGGTCATACTGCGCTCACCCTCAAAGACCTGCACGCGATAGGTGGGGTTAAGTCTGAGCTGATACTGAACTGAACACGAAGAGAAGGTAAGGTTGCTCATTCCTTGTTACCTGGATAGAGACGGTGGTCTGCTGATCCTGGTAGGTGGTGAACACTTGCGACTTCTTGGTGGGGATGACGGTGTTCCTCGGGATCAACTTGGTCATGACTCCACCGACGGTCTCGATACCAAGGGTGAGGGGAGCCACATCCAGAAGAAGGATATCTGCATATTAAGATGACACCACAGCAGTGTAAGCAGGATGATCACTGAAGCTTCCAACTAGAAGGGAGACAAGAGAGTATTAAGATTCATCCAACCTTTGGTTTCGTCACCGCCCTCGCCGCTCAAGATGCTTCCCTGCACCGCAGCACCATAGGCAACAGCCTCATCAGGGTTGACACCCTTGTTTGGCTCCTTGCCCTCGAAGTAGTCCCTGAGGAGCTGCTGGACCTTGGGAATCCTGGTGCTACCACCAACAAGAACGATCTCGTGAATCTGGCTCTTCTCAAGGCCAGCATCCTCCATGGCCTTCTTGACGGGTCCCATGGTCTTGCGGAACAGATCATTGTTCAGCTCCTCAAACCTGGCACGGGTCAGTGGCTCCGAGAAATCAGTCCCATCGAAGAGGGACTCGATCTCAACACGGACCTGGTGCTGGTTGCTGAGGGCTCTCTTGGCACGCTCAGCTTCCCTCCTTAGCTTTCCAAGAGCACGGTTGTCCTTGCTGATGTCCTTGCTGTACTTCTTCTTGATCAACTTGATGAAGTACTCCATGATTCTATGGTCAAAATCCTCACCTGGGGAGATTACACAATTCAGTCATATGAAACAATTGCAATGCAGAATAAACAGCTAATGAGCTGACAAACAGTACAGCTAATTTTACGAAATAAATCATTAGTTTAAAGCAAATGTGTCCTTCCACCCTTATTGACAAGTAAGAAAGCAGTACAGATTCAATCAACTATCATTCCTTGCATGGTCAAGACCACATGTATGAACAATGAATCTCTACTATTCTAAATCACCAGTTGGTGGCAGTGGTGCATTCTACCTTCCCGCTCTTCAGTCATTTTGAAATGAAACAAACACACTTAATTGCCTTGGTAATTGACGCAAGAAACAAAGCTTAGCGTGCATTCTACCTTCCCGCTCTCCAGTCATTTTGAAATGAAAGAAACACACTTAATTGCCTTGGTAATTGACGCAAGAAACAAAGCTTAGCCTTGGTAAATTGCCCAGCTTAATTAGCCAGCTTTCACATTAAAACAGCAAGACGCAACCAGTTCCCGCCAGGGAACATTTTGAAAAAAAAATTCAATAGTGCCAGGGAACAAGAAACTAAGCGTCATATACATATCTCTATCTCTACTCTCTACTATATATAAAGTGACAGTCAGTTTCTACTCAATAGTTTCTACTCAATAGTCTCTACTATTCTAAAGCAGCACTTGGTGGCAGTGGTCCGTTCTTCCCACGTTATTAATTGCCGCTTAATTGCCCTGCTTAATTGCCCTACTTAATTGCCCTGCTTAATTGCCCTACGCAACAAATGAAGCGTTGCTTTAATTAGTCAGCTTTCGCAAGAAACGAAGCGTTAAAGATAGATGTTTGATCTTGTGAAATAATTTTTTTTTATTTTTTAATCTTTATTTTTCGTTATCAATTTTGTTTTTCGTAGCAACGCATGGGCATGTAACTAGTTTACCTCAAAAGATAGTGCACGTATTGCAAAATTCGAATCCAGATAACTTGTGTAAAATTACCATGTTATGTTTGACATCAAGATCATTCACTGTATAATCAGCCTTTATGGCATAGTCATATTTTCATTCAATAGCATGTGATAAATAAGGTGACAGTACCATAATCAGCAGCATTATATTAATATATTGTCTAAATGCAGTTGCTATTTATTAGCTAATGACAATGAACATTTGTTATACCTCCAAGGTGGGTGTCACCGTTGGTAGCCAACACCTCAAACACACCGTTGTCAATGGTCAAGATGCTGACATCGAAAGTCCCACCACCAAGGTCAAAGACAAGGATGTTCTTCTCACCACCCTTTTTGTCCAAACCATAGGCAATAGCAGCAGCAGTTGGCTCGTTGATGATCCTAGCAACATTCAGGCCAGCAATGACACCAGCATCCTTGGTTGCCTGCCTCTGCGCATCATTGAAGTACGCTGAAAATATGAACAACGAAGTGAGCAATTATTCGTAGAATCAACAATGAGAAAACATATGAATGGCACCAATACGAACCAGGAACAGTGACAACGGCATCATTGATCTTCTTCCCAAGGTATGCCTCAGCAGTGTCCTTCATCTTGGTAAGGATCATAGCACTGATCTCCTCAGGGCTGAACACCTTGGTCTCTCCATCCTTGATCTTGACCTGAATGTAAGGCTTGCCATCCTTGTTCACAATCTTGTAGGGGACAAGTTTCATGTCCTTCTGCACTTCCTTGTCTTCAAACCTGAAGGAAAATTGTTACTGTTCCGTCACCACACATCAACAACAAGAAAGAAGATCAAACAAGTGGGAAAGGGGTATTACTTTCTTCCGATGAGACGTTTGACATCAAAGATGGTCCTCTCAGGGTTCACAGCTGCCTGGTTCTTGGCAGCCTCACCGATGAGCCTCTCGCTATCGGTGAACGCGACCCATGAGGGTGTGATACGGTTACCCTGGTCATTGGCGATAATCTCGACATGACCATTCTTGTACACACCGACACATGAGTAGGTTGTACCAAGATCGATACCAATCACGGTACCAAGCTTCTTGGTCTCCTCCTTTGCAATTGAAAATGCAAATAGGGATCCTGAATACAGAACAGCAGTACATAAGCAACATTTTTCATTCATTCATTTGGTCTCAATAGTATTTGACGGTACTAGCATAGATAAATCTGCACAGGCCAAATTACAATTCAGGTGATATTTACAGCAGTAATATTCAATTCCGCCACCTTTGCCTATCGTTTTCCACCGCAACTAAATGATTTTCTAAGGCGAGAAATCTAGCAAGCTATTTTTCGTGCTACTGCCACACATTTTACGCCTCTAAAATGATTCAGGAAAAGATATTCTAGCTACAATAGAAGGGCCTTACGTTCTCATGCAAAGACCTGAGAACGCCTGGACAAACTCTTACTCTTTCCCCATCATACCGTATTCCTAAGAACGCCAAGGCCAGATCGCCGCACAAATGCAACCAAAATAAAATCAAATCAGCTTGAAAAATAAATGGCATGGATCACCTCCATTTGTCGAGCGACTAAGCCACCGATAAACATTGGATCAAAGCGCTCGTACAATAAACCGTAAGCCCTAAATCACCACTACAAGCTATGGAGTCCTATCAAACCAAACGCTCATCCTTAGATCACAAGATGAACTAGTTAGTAATAGAGTACTGTCGAAACATTAAGATTTCTCGGGTCCGTAATCCAATGGAATCCTCCGCAAAGGTCTCAGCTCGAGATCCTCGAGCCAACTCAGAACAGATAAATCTAACCCCCCCAAGCACAGATCTGACGAGAGGGGGGAAGAAATAGACAATCGCACGAGATCGCACCTGCGAGCAGGACGCCGAGCAGGAACGCGGACCCGCGCACCCGATCCATCGCCACCACCAAGACGAGTTCGCTCCTCCTCTCGAAGCTTCTCTTCTCTTCCCCTCTCGGCTCGCTTGCCCTGGTCCTCTTAATCAAATAATCAAAGTGGGCTTGGGTTCGTGTGAGATTTATAGGGGGGGTGGCGTGAACGGGTCGAGATCTAATTGCGACCATCGCGTTGGCCGGGACGTCATGAGTCCGACCTGGACTAGTAGGGAGGAGACACGTGGACAGCCGAGCCAATCGGAGTGGTCTATGTGCTGGGGGAGCTGCGGCCGTTCGTGCCCTCGACGGACGGTCCAGATGGTCTCTAGCGCCAGGTTGCGGGATTGGTTGGGTGGCGTGGCTTGCTCTCGTTCGGTGCTGTTCGGTTGCGGTTTATTACGAGTAGTAGACAGCTGACATGTGGACCTAGATTTTCTGTTTAGGTAGATCTATTTGTTATAGTACGGATAAAGTCTGTGTCTCTGTATGAAAAGACTCTATTTATTAGTGGGCGAATTCGAATTAATCTTCAGGAGTTCTTTACTATATATATAGGGCATTGTCTTGTACAGAGAGAAAAATCTAATAAAAGAGAGTGTTTTTCCCCAAACATTGTGTGCGCTCCTTCTTCTGTTCATATAATTACATTGACATGCTGTTATTGACATGGGTAAACGATCTGTTTCACAACACTATTATCACATATTCCATTTTTAAAAGTTCAGAGAACCTTTTTTTTTTTTGAAGGAAAATTTTTGAGAAACCTGGCATTGTTCTTTTTACAGGAAACTGGATAAAAATTCAACAATTACACCTAAAGTGTTCAGCATGAAATTTGACAATTTTTCAAATGTTCAGCACTGTCAAGTTTTAAAGCTTGAAGTAAGCATCAAACTCATCACATTGGCCATTGATGTGTATGGTTAGACCAGGGTTCACAATGTTGGCGAAAATCACGATTTTTGGTCTTATCGGAGGGGCACGACATCTAAAACAGACCGATAAATCGGTTATATTCAAATTTTCAAAAAAAAATTATGGTGTGTAAATATCGTGAAAATCGAGAGAAAATCGCTCAAAAAATTAGACTGTTGGGGAAAATTGGGAGAAAATCGGTCAAAATCAAGTGATAATCGGGCAAAATCAGAAGATTTTTTTTCCTTCAAAATTTTGGATTTCAAAACCATACGATTTCTAATGATTTTTGAACGATTTTTTAGCCTTTTTTTCTGAAAATCAAAAATCGATCGACTTTCTTAAATAAGATAAGTTGTACCCTAGGTTAGACGGAGTCTTTTAAGTACATGTGGGCATCGGGTTGTGCTTTTTGGAGCCGACCCATGGCAAAACAGGCAACTCACGTATGCGCACAGCTGGGGCCAGCATGACAATTGTCAGGGCTGTGCTGGCCCTATTGGCCGAGCGATACGGCACAGCACGCTTCGAAGGGTTGTGCTTGGGCCTGCACGGTACGCTACAAGGCCGATAGGCGCGGTATAGGTACGGCAAGCCTTTGTCATGAGTTTTTTTTTACAGTTTTCCATAAAAATATTATAAAAAAAGTTTGGCACCTGTCGACGTCAAAAAACTTGACGAAGGGTTAATCGCCACCAACACATGAGAACGATGGGCCCAGTTCTGGTTCGTGAGCGTGCTGACCGATTTGATCCCGCAATCGGCAAGAGGAAAGTGCTCCCAAATAAATCGATCAAAGAATCGATCTGGGGCCTGATAACGAGCGGATCTTGTTGATTTGAAGTAAACCAACGCAAATCGGGGTAACTGGTAGATCTAACCAACTCTACGAGTCGATCAGATGGGGGTAAAGGCTACTTCTCCCGAAAAAAGTGATGCGCAGCAAGATCGGAAAGAAAGCAGAACCTGGTAGAGCGTAATGCTGCGAAGATCAATAATCGGTGATGCGCAACTATATTAATCAAAGTGTATTACAAGAAAAAGATTACAAACTAAGTGTCTACTCCTAATACAAAGGAAAAGAAAGGTATTGATTGGTTTGATGTGTGTGTATGTGTCTATTTGACGTAGCCCGTCGTACTTCTTTTATAGCCTTTGAGCCTGATCGTATCTGCCTCGGTCTCGCCACCCGCTCGTATCGGCTTTGAACTCTTCTTTCCATCTTAGGCACGATCATATCAAATTCTAGTCGTATCAGCTCCGGTTTTCCTTCCGTCCTAGGTGTTGCCATATGACCACGACATTTCTAATCTGCCCGTTCATCATATTTTATCAATCTGGCTTTATATCGGTCCCTCCAGACTCGTGCTAAGACTGCACCCGTCTCGGTCGCCCAATTTTGGGTGCTAACAACAGCATAAGTGAAGCAAGAAGAACTGCCTCAACAATGCAACAAGCACGAGGTGGTTTGAGCACTTCAAGCGTATGAAGAAGCTAAAAGGCAATGCGTCTAGTTCGTCTTCTGAAGCGCTAAGTAGGGCGCAATGGAATTCATGAGTAGATATCAACTGCTATCTCAACACGTCTTTTGCGAAGAATAAATAAAATTTAGATTTTTTTTCTCAAATATTTGTGCCCACTGCCTTGGCCCTATGCGTCTCCAACTTTTGTCCTCTCCTCACAGTAGTGAAAATGGACTAGGACTGAGCCAGCACGGTACGAAGGTGGCACAACATGCAAATGGGATGTACCTGGAATCATCGGAGGTGAGTCGGGCAGACACAACACGGTGGACTGGCTGGACCACAGCGACACAACATGTTCTAGACCCATAGCCCATCATGCCCGTGCCGTGCTGGGCAGACACGGCATGATGCCCAGGTCTAGCTCCAAGTTTTTAAGTCGAGAAAATGAACGATGGTCTTTGCTTTCTGACCGTCCGACATTCTTCCAAACGAAAAAACATGCACACTTAAAATGTAAGAATTTCAGTAGATAGAGCAATTCCACCAACATTCTTAAAAAAAATATTCTCGAAACAAGGAATTGATACATGACATCACATCAAGGTTGTATTTAGGGATGTCAATTGTGCCTGATTACTCATGTTCCCATGAGTAAATATCCTAATAGAGTCAAGTGTGCCCAAGCATGAGTGAGCTCTACCATGGTCGCTTCGTCCGTTTACCCGCCAACCACACTGACAAGTAGGTCCATAGAAGAAACCCTAAACATCACACACCCTAATACCCCAAGTACCCCTAGTCCACTCGAACACCGAATTAGTTGCGCCAACATCATGTCCCCAAGCCCTCTCGTCTCCCCCCTCCCCATGTTGTCCTCGGTCTACACCTCAACGCTCCCATCGCCTTCCAGTCAAGGTTTCAAATCTCGTTTTGAGTCAAATCTCGGAGGTTCCCGAAATCCGAAATTTCGGCGAGATTCGGAAATTTCGGACAAAATCCGGACGAATTGCAAAAACCAAATTTTAAATCCGGTTTTTTTTCTACCGAGAAATCCGAGATCTCGGCAAAATTAAACCGGCCAAAAATTAGTCCAAAACACGTCAAAAAATTTTGAAATTTTTTTTGGATGGTCCTGACACATCACTAATGTTTCCATAAAAATTTGAGATGATGATCAATCACGAGGAATTTTTTTAAAATCTAACAGTGGTAAAGTCATCATAAAAACCGTATGTAAAGTCAGTTTTTGATTTTTAAATTTTATAGTAACCCATAGTAAAATTGAGATTTCATAGTGTTCAAACCATAGTAAAGTTTTTCTTTGGAAATGATTCAGTGCTTGGCACCTTAATTTTATGTGTGTTCAACCTTTTCTTTGGAATGAAAAATAGTTCAAACCACTTTAGAAAATTTTGAAATTTTTTGTGAATGGTCCTAACACATCCATAAAATTTTCAGATGATGATCAATCTTGAGAAATTTTAAAAAATTCGGACAGTACAAACCGACTAATTGAACCGACCAAAAAATGGTCAAAAACACATCAAAAATTTTAGAAATTTTTTGTGGATGATCTTAACCCTAAATACAATCAAATATAGTGCACAAAAATCAAAATCCGGTAAAAAAAAACCCGAGATCTCGCCGAGAAATTCAAATTTTGAATTTTTTTTGAATTTTTTGAATTTTCCAGGATTTTGAATCTCGGAGGGATCTGAAATCCGAAATCTCGGTCCGAAATTTCAACCCCTGCTTCCAGTTGCACTGCTCTCCCTTCTCGCTCCCGCTCCCTCCCTATCCACGGACCGCTCCTGGTCACTTTCCTTCAGTGCCTATTCCCCCACTGGCGGCCTCTCCTTCGATGCCTTCTTCGTCCTCTCTCCCCCTACAAAGCAACACCACCGCCATCAGGATTCGAGGAGAGGCCGCGCCGACGTCAAGATTTGACGACACGCTCTAGTGGACGCGACACCGCCGCCGTTGGGGCCCAGTGAGACGTTGCCGCCATTAGGATACAGTGGACGCAACACCATCTAGTCACTCGGCAATCACCGGCGCATCCCGCTGACGCCAGAGCATCCAGTCGACGATGCTACTGACACTGATGGCTGCTCCGACGACCCCCTCGGTCCCTCCTCTTTCCTCGCGGTCACCGGCTCACCGCACCGACAAGCTCATTTGGTCCCTCCTCCTCCCTCGCCGTCAGGATCTAGTGGACGTGCCACCGCCTCGGTGAGCCACCAATGCCGCCGTTGAGATCTCGCGAGGCGTTGCCGCCCCTGGCCAGTCATAAGTTCATCACCCTATCCATCTCCATCTCTTCTTTGCCCCTTTGGTTTCTTGTATTATGTGATGTTTCTTCGCAAATCTTTGTCAAGGGCACCTTAACGGACATACCTGCGGGTAGAAAATAGGCTCCCTAGCATGGATATAGCTGATGCCCACCGCACCCAATTACTACCCTTGCAGTATTCAACAAAATATTACTTTATATTTCATGAGAGAACCGTCCAAATACAACATAGCATCAAGATGGTCGCCAAGACTCAAAATGCTTAAATTGCTACATTAAGCTAATGAGAAGCTTCCTATAAAACTGCTGCAGTGCTACATTAGAATAAAAAACCACATTACTTACATATAAACACCATTCTCATCTAGCTACAACTTGAGTGGCATAAACATAAACCCCTGTACGACACCTTCCCAGTACACTACAAGATATCGATGTGGCTAGCCGGCTACCGAGTGTGGCTCGAGTCATCCGCGCCAGAGATCAACCAGCGCAGATACTCCGTTCCGTCGTCCAAAGACGAAGCCTCACCAGGCAGTGTCACTCTCTTGCGTGCGAGTGTTTCGACCGTCACAGCTTTCCTCTTCCGTCCACCTCTTGGACGTGAGCGCAACAGCTCGTCCATCTCCTCAAAGTCGCCCTGCATAAGGCTAGCTTGTCACACATGATTTGGGCAGTAAGCATAACAGAGCATATGAATGACAAAACTCAAGTGCTCAACAGGAATGATGTCTTGTACTGATGTACAATTCACCAGTTTGGCTGTTCTGTCTGGGACAAGGGGAAACTTCGTACTTTAAACATTGGTGCAAAAGACGTCTAGAATTTGGAAACCTACAAATTGGGTAGCAAAACTCACTTCAAAGTACACGTGAGCACTGGATTTCTCATGGTTGTCCCTGACATGCTTGTACGGGAACACCTTGCCACACCCAGCAAATCGACATGCGAAAGGTTTGACTTGGTCATGGCATGCCTTCATATGCTTGGTCAAATTTGATTTCTGCAATGCAAGAGGACAGGTACAAATTTCAGTTGAAAAAATCTATGACTATGGTTAAAGAGCAAAAAAAGAGAGCAATGCATCAGCACATTTGTTGATCTTATTCTTACATTGGAAAAGGAGCATTCACAACCCTCAAAGCTGCATTTCATCCTTTTAGTAGAGGGCACCCCATCATGGGCTCGTAGGTGCCGTTTAATGTTCTTCTTCAGGTGTTTTTCCCCACATATATAACACTGAACATGTTGATGGCAAGACAGGTTATGAGCCTTAAGACATTCAACATTTGTGAACGTCTTCATGCAGCCTGGTTCACAGCAGACTACTTCCACATAGTCCAATTTAACTGCCAGAAAGTACCAAAAATGAACTCAGGTTTGGCGAATAAAAAAGCATTTTCATACATAAACATGAATAATATTACAAGGAATGAACTTTACTTAACTAATGATTTAAATTTAACAAGGGGTCTCCTAATCTGTTATTGGATAGTGAGGGCCTACCATGTGATTCCTCGTGTTTCTTCAGCTTTGAAGCGTACTTGAAAGCCTTGTTACAGCCCTCCTCCTTGCAAACAAACAGCTGGCCACTTTTACTGACATTTTCATCCTCATGGATTTCCTTAACATGCCTTTGCATATTTGCCTTGATACTGAACTTCCTGTCACAACCGTCCATAGGGCAAGTAAACAACTTCCCCTGATGCTTGAGCATATGCCTGTTCAAGTGATCTTTTCTTCTATAGCTGAACGGGCAGTCTTCAAGTGAGCAAATGAAAGGTCTCTACAGTCAAAAGAAAACGAGTCAATACTTAAATACTTCCAATGCTGGAAGGGGCAAATGAAAGGTCTCAGTCAAAAAAGAAAATGAGTCAAAACTTAAATAGTCCCACTGATGGTTTCTTAGATCTTGTATTATACACTACAAGAAAAAAAAAGAAAAAAAAAAGAGGTACATATCTGCCTTGTCTGGCAGAAAAAGTGGGTCGAAACTTCAACCTCTAGATTGTCAAAAAACAGTTAACATGAAGCATGGTTGTAAGACGACAAGGCAAGGCGAGGCGAGGCGCTAACCAATCGCCTGGACGCCTAGGCGGGCACCTAGGCAAGGATTAGGCAACAATCACAATCACCACTAATATGTGGCATCCTTCCTGTTCCCACACTTGCCATAGAAAATCTAATGCATTGCTATCCCTTCGGTTCCCACACCATAGAAAATCCAATGCATTGTTATCCCTTCAAGGAGCACAGCAATAATTACAGGAGAGCATTGTTATCCCTTCAGTTCCAATGAGCTACAGCCAACCCTTTCATCCTTATCTCATCTAACCGCAAGCCAAGTTCTTCCCCTTGCTCTCTCCCTCACCCACTCCTTTATCCAGCGGCTGAGTCTGCGACCTCCTCTGTCCAGCATCTGCAGCAGCGACTGCGACCTCCTTCGTCCAGCATCGGTGACTGTGAGGAGCGGCGCGAAGCAGAGCAGCAGTGGCTGGCGCAAAGTACGGCAACAGTGGCGGCGCCGCGGCGGAGCTCCCTTCTCCCTCTTCACGCGCTAGGTATGGCAGCAAAGAGCAAACTCAGCCCGAGTCCCCAACTCCCCATCAACTCATCCCCTTTTCCCCTTCTCCCAGCACCATGTTGCGCCGCCCGAGCTCGCCTGGCGACACCTGGAATGTCCAGGAGTCCGTCTTGCCCTGGCCAAGCGAGGTGAGCAGCCATGACAGCATTCCTTCGGCATCTATTTCTACAATTGGATTATGATGAAGGAAGCAAACTAGAATTGTTGACCCAAATGAAAAGCACGTTCAAAACTGAATCCATAAGTGGACCAAAAGGGTGACACAACCTAATAACCAATAGAACAACAATTCAACCAAACAGTTACACAAAAAAAATTTAGAACTATAAAGGAAAATGGGTTACAGAAATATAATGCAGCAAACACCTAAATGTCAAAGCTTTATAATTAACTGACGCAAGTTCAGCAATTTCCAGTTTCCCTTTAGCATGATTTTGTTAATTAGGCTGTGTACAATGCCAGAGATAAAAAGAGTAATGTTACTATAGTCAAGAACCAATGAAGAAATCAAGAAAATCGCCATAGCTTGAGTATTATCATCATAGCGAGCTGAGAACCAATTAAGAATGGCCCTAGCTTTCTGAGATGACATTTTGATATTGGATCCTCTCACCATAAGAAAGCCTAACAAAGACAGAAGGATAAAGGAAGGATACTGCCAACCTTATTCCAAAGGATCCATAACCCAACTGATCCTTAACAGCTGAGTGCTAATTTCAGGCTTTAATGTCAAAAGAACAAAAAGAAGCAGATGGCAACGAAGGAGCTATCAACACCATAGCCCCTTCTTTGATATTGGAATCTATTAGAGAAGGCCCTATCTTTCTGAGATGACATTTGATTTTGGATCCCCTGTTTGCTCCAATCAAGGACCCCAAGAGCCCAAAGAAATAATGAGAAAGAGAACAGTAGAACAAAGGGGAGAGATAGACTCTCAAATTCACTGAATGGATAGTTGGATACATTCATAATATTTGAAACATCGCGGTGTAAAATAGATAGTATCTGGTCAATCATAAAGCAGTACTGTTTCATGCCCCCATGAACATATGCAAGCCAATAGATGCATGTGCAATCCAGAGAGAAAGAGAGAGAGCAACCCTTCATTGGAAACAAAATGCAGCAGATTATCCCACAAAGTTATGTAATGATTAATATAGTATGAGAACTTGTATAAGTAAGAACAAACCTCCTGAATGAGCGTGAAGGAGGCAATCTTGTCGGAGCTTCACAGGAGGTCATCCCAACCTGTTACTAGTCCAGCTAAGATTAAAAAATTGCCTCATCGCATTTTGGAGTTCTCTAATGGGATCCAATGCTTCACACTGTTAAGTATCTAAAGAATATAAATCCTGCAAAACAATTTTATTCAGCAAATTGTACACAGTGAAACAATTTGTCTGATAGCCAGATTCACAGATCCAGAAATACAGTAAAAGCATGTTTCTATTGAAATTAGAACCAAAAAAAGTGAGCCATTGTGCTACTACAGTAAAAATAATGAACTCGTACTAGATTCACAGACAGAAATACCAACCTCATCAGAATGACTTTGCATATGCTGCTTCAAATGAGCTGGCTTCTGGAAAGTAGCTCCACACTCTTGGCAGGTATTTTCACCCTCATGAACAACTTTTTCACCATTTGACTTGTAAATGTCTGATTTATCCAGTTCATCCTATTGAGAAAATTGAGAAAAAGACAAGAGAATTAAAATAGCAATATCATATGAAGTTCTGAAAGGACAAAAACAAATAAGGTAGATGGAAATCTAAAGAAATGTAGAAATAATGATTGATCCAAAATTCCAAGCAAGGCATAATATATCAACAAGCAAACGGCCCAGGTGACTGAATTTGATTCGTACAGTTCTTGAGAAGGAACGCGATCTATGCAACAAACACCCCTTGAAGTTAGCCTCCTATTTCAAGTTCAATGAGGCACCAATGGCTCACTTCTCTATGATACTAAGTGAATATTGTAACTCAGCATAACCCAATGGTACAAAAATAATCCAAATAAGATAGAGATGTGCATCAATAAATTTTTTTTAAAAAAAGGTGCATATAGACTTCAAGCATGCAAGAACACATAAATTGGCCCATGTGCTCAAACACCTATAAAATTGTATACCTTATGATGATCAACAATGTGAGCTCGGATGAGACATTTCTTCGACCTAATGACACTGCAAAATTCACACTTGTAGCGTCTTATATCCCTGCAACGTGTCTCTTCAACCCTTGCATCTTCATCAACCTCATCTCCAAAACACATCTAATCATTGGTGAATCAGGGTGTCAAAAAAATTTGTGGTACACATAAACCATGCATTATAGAGTAAAAGAAACTGAATGAAACATTCACCGGTACAAAATATTAAGTGCAGCTAGATGGTTAAAAGTGAGCCAAGTCTACTGAAAGATACAACATAACTGCAGCTGGTATATCTATATTGATGTTATTTTTTTCACCAAACTGACCAATCAACACGCAAATATTGAACAGGTTGATAAGCTTACAGGAGAACAACATGCCATTTAGAATAAATACATCTACGATTTTGTATTTTCAATTAAATAACATCAATACATCCATGACTTCCTGGTTAGTGAAACCAGTCAAACAATTTTTTATTGCCTTAACATCAATTTATAAGAATCCAATACCTATAATTTGATGTAGAGTTACAGGAAAATTGTGAAAGTTCAACAGGGCATTAATCACACTATAGAATCCTCAAATTTGGAATTTGATACAAAAGAAGTTGGAAAGTCTCTCATAAAAGTCACAAGGAAGAAATGGCCATTATATGTTTCTAGATTATAATTTCTCCATCAACAAAGACTAATGAACCATTTTGTTCCACTGGAGATGATCTAAGATCCATCTTTAACTGCTTATCCATGACTTCCAAAGTTCTATAAATTTCCCTCCGAGCATCGTGTGTCTTGTCCTCAACCAAGAATTCATGAACAGCACCATCAACTTCAATCCAACTACACCCTGGTTTTTTGAAGATCTTCCTAGTCAACATTTGCTTCCTAATTTCCAGAGCTTCTCTCCATCTATTCGATGAGGCATACATGTTCCAAAGAAGCACATAAACACCGTCGTCCCCTGGTTCTCTCTTTATAATTTCCTTTCCAGCAGTCTCAGCCAATCTATCATTGCCATGAACTAGACATGTACTAAGAAGTGACCTCCATATAACAACATCAGGTTCCACATCCATATCATCGATCAGAGCTTCTGCTTCCTCTAGTAGTCCACCCCGTCCTAACAAATCAACCATGCATCCATAGTGCTCAAGCTGGGGATCAATATTGTAGATTTTACGCATTTTATCAAATAAGTCCCTACCTTCTTGTATTAACCCAGCATGGCTGCATGCTGACAAAACGGAAACAAAGGTCACACTGTTTGGAACTATCCCAGACCTTAGCATGTCCCAAAAGAGCTCAATAGCTTTCCACCCGTCACCTTGGACAGTGAAACTTGATATCATAGTTGTCCACGTGAATGCATCCTTCAACTGAACTTCTTTGAACACGGAAAATGCCATCTCAATGCTTCCACTCTTTGCATACATATCCATCAGAGCATTGCTAACAATTATATTAGCGCTGGCATTAAATTTGCTTCCGTATCCATGAATGGCACGTCCAAAATCCAGAGCACCAATGTCAGCACAAGCTGATAGTACACCTACAATTGTAACATGAGTAGGACAGTGGCCCTCCTGTACCATCCTACCAAATAGCTCTAGAGCTCGGACAGGGTGTTTCCCATGAACATGACCAGTGATCAATGCCGTCCAAGAAACTGTGCTCTTCGTAGGCATCTGATCAAAGAAGGACAAAGCTGAATCCACACCGGCACACATGATATAGCCATGCAACATGCTACCCCAGGTGACCTCATCTTTCAAAGCCACTGCATCAAACACCCCTAGTGCAGCCCCAAACTTCCCACATCGACCATACATATCAATCAAAGCATTGCCAACGACCAGCTCAGAGTTCAATCCACGTCGGAAAATCATGCCATGCACCGCCTTGCCAATACGCAGATCCCCAACTCCAGCAGAGGCTGACAGGGCACCGACAACAGCAAAGCCATCAGGACGGTGACCAGAGGATACGGCACATGAGAACAAGGACACGGCCTCCTGGTGGTGATCTAACTGGAGGTGGAGGGACACGAGGCTGGTGAAGGAGATAAGGTCAGGTTGGGGGATTTCATCAAACAACTTGCGTCCATCAGCGGCGCTGCCAAAGTCAGCATAGGACCGGAAGATTTTGCAGGAAATGGACTGGTGGTGAGGGTGGAGGCCATGGGCAAGGGCCTGGCCATGGATTTTTTGGAGCTCTCTTATCGATTTGCACTGGTTGAGAAGGTGATGGCAAATGCTTCTGTTCATCCACCTCCTCGGGGCAAGAAAATTCGTATAGGTTATTGCTCTCGCTCTCGAACAGCAACACCTGGAATTAGAGCTAACATTACTAGGAAAACTACAATAAATCTACAGTATTAAACTTGTTCATCGTCATCACAAAACTGTCCCAACCAACATGAATCACAAGGCCAAAAAACTGCACGCATACATCGGTAAAACATTCAACAACAAAAAAAACACTTGCTACTCCTACACCATTGAACTCGACGGAACAACAACAGCAAAAAGAAGAAAAGTGGAGCGCAACGCCGCGCATCGATTGGCCGTGGACTCGAGATAACTGCATCTGCAAGCGATTTGGGATGGGGATACGGACGCTCCTCACCTTGGATTTGGACCTGGAGAACTCCTTCCCTTCAATTCTATCGCGACTCCCGCCACCCTTTCTCCTCTCTCCGTGGCTCGAGTGCAGCGCAGGGGACTGGCGGCGGCGGCGCGCGAGACGAGTGAACTTCTGCTACCCTCTTGCGTTCATATAAGGAGGAGGTGGTTGCCTTAAACCCTAGAGGCTAGGTGGGCTTGTGGTGGATGATATCTGGGCCCCACCACACTTGTTGATGTCCTCTTCCTCTCTGCTACTCGCTTGGAAGAATGGGCCCAGCAAAGCCCAGATCAAGTAGAACTCTCTGGTCTACACCCCTTCCCCCTCTGCTACTCGCTTGGATGATATCAGCGTCGGGCAGGTCATCCCAACACCGACGAAAGTTGCAGATAAATTAAAGTAGACATCCAAACCTTGAACCGTACGATCAAAACATATATCCGTAGGATCAATTCATCTCAAATTCAGAAGGAACGTGCATTGATCTGAAAGCAAATCCAATAGCCAGGAATTTAGATGATAGTTGCTAAAGAAAACATCCGGATGAAACTTATCAAAACCCATTAAAGTATAAGCTGCAAGAGTAGGAAAACAACCTCATCATGCATATTATTGCCAAGTATGCCGATGGAATTGGATCGTCAATGTTTCTATGATATTCTATCATAATGCGTATCAAAGGATCCTCCTGTCAAATACCTATCCGATAAAACTGCACAAATGATTGCCACTCAAATTCCCCTAACAGAAATTTTGGATTTATTTATCTATCTTTTACCCCTTTTTGTATGCTTCGAGTCCGAATGTTGGGATGGCAGCGAGCCCACAGTGAGGTCCACCTGTGTAAAACCATTGAAAAATGTCCCAGTTCATCCTTCCTGCGAATGATTTGAGCATGAGGGACACTTGTCTCTTGCAAAAAGTTGCATACAGTACAGGTGAGTGATCCACTTAGTAGTAGGCTTACAAGGTTTTTGGCAAAAGGCAGTCAATGTCTCACTTTGCTTGCTATGATCCATGAGGGGTGTGGAAGCTGCTGATGAGGTGTGCTGTGGGCCAGGGACGGAGTCAGCCTACGACCAGTCCTCGGGCTGGGCCAGCTGCTCCACCGAACCACAGGGAGCAAGAGAGTGAGGAGACATTGATGTCCCATAGGCTACAGATTCTAGGTTTAGGTGGTCCGAGGTTTGGATCTGTCTCTGCTGTGGGATGTGATCGAGCCAGTTGCATATGTTAGTCGATGGCCGATAATCATGGTCTGAGAAGAGAACACACATAAGAAGTTTTTTAAAAAATAAACTTTAATATAGGACTGTTTTTTTTAAAACCTTGTCTGAGGTGATCCGAGGCTTGGATCCGCTTCTGTTGTGGGTTGTGGCCGAGCCAGTTGTATATGTTAGCCGATGACCGATAATCATGGTCTGAGAAGAGAACACACACAAGAAATTTTTTTAAAAAATAAACTTTAATATAGGAATGTTTTTTTAAAAACCTTGCCTGAGTTTGTTCCGTTAACTTCGCTTTGAATTCCTCTTAGTTTTTTTGTGCATTCGTTGAGAAGGCATACTCAGAAAAAGTTCTTTCAGGAAGGTTGTATTAATACTGATATGCTCGTTTAGCAGTAGCAAATCTGATATATTTTACTTCATTACCTCCTTCGTAAGAGCAATGACAAACATGCCAACGAAGCTGATGAGGAAAAAGACTATCAGCCGTCATGGACTTTGCTCGTGATGTCTATATCATCATGCCCGGTTTTGATCTGCACTGCTGCTCTTTGGCTCATTGAGAGCATGAACGACCCAAAACCACCTGGTATATGGTAAGCAGGGTTCACAATTTCGACGATTATCACGCGAAAATCGCGATTTTCAGACGTATCGGTAGGGTACGACATCTAAAACCGGCCGATAAACCGGTTAAAATCAAAAAAATCAAAAAAAAGTATACGGCGTAAATATCGCAATAATCGGTGAAAATCGAGAGAAAATCGGTGAAAACCGAAAGAAAATCGCTCCAAAATCAGTTTTTCGAGAAACATTCAATTGGCCAGTCAAAATATCATGATAATCGGTGAAAATCGGAAGAAAATTGGTGAAAATCGTGATAAATTTTTTCAAAAGTTTGGATTTCAAAACCATACGATTTTTGGCGCGGGAAGAGCTCGATTATAAGTTGTGAAAAGAAAATGTTAACCCTGATGGTAAGCCACGAAGAAGCTGTTACAATCAGCCACCCAAATTCTTTATGCATATATATACCCACCATTTGACACCGTGCTGGCACAGGTAAACAATACATGTCTGGATGGTGGTGTTCTCCTGGCGGGCGGAGGGCCGGTGGAACACGATCGAACCGCCGCGGCATGCGTGTCCACGTCTCGAGGAGGAAGAGACTCAGCATGGCTGCCGGGATGTTCAGCGACGTACGGCACCACCACCCCGGGCATGAATACGAGATTCATGCCAACGCTGCTTAAGACAGTGCCGAGCATCACACTCACCGGCCGGCGCCGACCGCGCGGTGACCTGCTCCGTCCATGCTGGAATGGGCAGGCTCCCCTTCGACTGCACGCTCTGTTGACGGACACCTTCCCTTGGATCACCGGCTGACTCCATTTTTGCCCCCTTTCCTATTGCACCCTTCCCTAGGAATTGGACAAGAAGGCTGGGGCTTTACAGAGAGAGAAACTGCAGGCTTGGTTCGTGCTCTATTGATGGAGAATTCTAACTGTTCGGCGCTGTGGGCAGCTAATTAACGAAAACTGCAAGGTGGCTGGAAGAGATCTTCCAATTTAGGGGGTGTTTGGCAGAGCTCCAGCTCCACCAAATTCTTGGAGTTGGTGGAGCTAGGTATTCCTAGCTCCACCAAATTCGTGGAGCTGGAGCTGTGGGTATATTAAGAATGTTTAGGTAAGTCATCTTGTTTATATTTTAGAATAAAATTATAAACTTAAGTCACTTTATTTCAGTCTACAAGTTTCAGCTCTGAGGTGGAGCTGGGATCTGGAGCTCTGCCAAACAGGGCCTTAGTTCCATTTCTTTTTTCCCAACTATATTTAGTAACACAACATTCTTTTCCTCTCTTTTTTTTTCTTCCTGCATGCGTGAGTTTATTGCTCTTCCAATTGTTTGGCCCGTGATGCTAATAATAATATAATGTGTTCTGGTGTATGTTACAGTCTTACAGATGAGAGACTCAAAGAAGAAGGACACAGCTGTGAAGAATTTAAGCTGGGTAAGCTCCAGGGCAGCAATTAAAGGCAAAGAAACTATACTTGGAAAGAGACGTCTGTTAATTAACTGCCAAGCTCTCCCCTCTATAAAAGCCCCCGTCTCCCCTTCTCTTCTCTTCCATCCATTGCAACCAGCATTTGATTCTGTGTGTATGTCTTGAGTTGCTTCTTAGCTAGCAAACCAAGACATACACACGGAATCAAATAACAATTAAAGCTCCCTGGTGGTCTCCAAACAAAGGCATACACTAGAGCTGTCTACGATGGAGGCTACCGATGATTTCCAGGAAGGCCTGTCAATGGAGCGCGCCTTTGAGGCGGAGCCTGTGCCGTCGCTGTCGGAGACCATCACGCCGCGCTCGTTGGTGGTGAGCTTCATCCTCGGCGCGACTCTCAGCGTCGTCGCTGTGAAGATCAGCTTGAACTCGGGCTTCCTCCCGTCTCTAAGCATCCCGGCCGGCCTCCTCGGGTTCTATGTGTCGCGCATGTGGATCCGCATCCTCGACTACTTGGGGGTGTCTCACCTGCCATTCACCCGCCAGGAGAACACCGTCATCCAGACCTGTGCAGTGGCATGCACGGCTATTGCATTCAGCGGTATATACCACGTACATAATCTGAAATCCGATTCGTTGGATCGAAAAGGACGAACGATTCATATTCAATTTAGTGTTTTGTTGTAGACTCTCAAGAGAATATAAGCTTCAATTAATTAAGCATATCATATACATATATCATGTTAGATAGGTGTTATATATTTTCCTTTTCTTGATTATTTGTGTAGGTGGGTTCGGGACGTACGTCCTGGCGATGGGCAAGAAAGCAGCTGGAGGGGACGTCAAGGACGACGACGACAACATCGAGGAGCCAAGCATTGCCCGTATGATCACCTTCGTCTTCCTCGTCAGCTTTGCCGGCCTGTTCATCGTCATGCCCTTCAGGAAGGTCATGATCATTCGACACCAGTTGACGTACCCCAGCGGCACGGCCACGGCACACCTCATCAATAGCTTCCATACCCCTCATGGCGCCAAACGAGCAAGGCGGCAAGTGACGATGCTTTTCAGATCATTGGGGGGAGCCGCGGTGTGGTCTCTCTTCCAGTGGTTCTTCGCCGCGGGGAGGGTCTGCGGCTTCAAAACCTTCCCCACGTTTGGGCTCGAGGCGTACAAGCACGGCTTCTTCTACGACTTCTCCATGACCAATGTCGGCATAGGCATGATATGCCCGTACATGATCACTGTCTCCATGCTCGTCGGGACCGTCGTCTCTTGGGGGGTCATTTGGCCGTACCTCGAGACGAAGGAGGGCGTCTGGTACCCAGACAACCTCGGCCCCAGCAGCCTCAGCGGCATCGAGGGCTACAAGGTGTTCATCGGCGTGTCCATGATCCTCGCCGACGGCCTCTTCAACCTCCTGTCCATCATGTTCCGAACATTGTGCGTCATGTCCAAGCGGCAGAGGCAGCCCATGCAAGGTGGTGGTGGTGGCGGCGGAGGTAATGGGCAGCCATTCCGGTGCCTGAACGCCGCTGGGCAGCAGAAACCGGCAATGAGCTTCGACGACCGCCGCAGGGCGCAGGTGTTCCTCCGGGACCAGATACCCGACTCGGTCACCATCGGTAGCTACGTGCTCCTGTCGGTCGTCTCCACCGTCGCCGTCCCCCAGCTCTACCCGCAGCTGAGGTACCACCACGTCGCGCTCACCTACCTCACCGCGCCCGTCTTTGCCTTCTCCAATGCCTATGGCTACGGCATCACTGACATGAACCTGTCGAGCACCTACGGCAAGATCGTCATGCTCGTGTTCAGCTCGTGGGTGGGCCTCAAGGACGGCGGCGTGGTCGTGGGGCTCGTCGCCTGCGGGATCATGATGGCGACCCTGTGCAACGGGTCCGACCTCATGCACGACCTGAAGACGGGGTACCTAACGCTCACCTCGCCGCGCGCCGTGCTCATCAGCGAGGTGATCGGCACGGCGCTCGGCTGCATCATCAACCCCACCGTCTTCTGGGTCTTCTACAAGGTGTACAAGACGGGTGCCGACGACATCGCCGACGTCCCCTACGCCAAGGTGTACCGCGGCATCGCCATGCTCAGCGTCGGCCAGCACGGGCTGCCCAGGCACAGCATGCTCCTCTGCAGGCTCTTCTTCGTGCTCGCGCTGGCCTTGAGCGTGTTCCGGGTGGTGGCCGATCGGAAGCAGTGGCGCGTGCGGCGCTACATCCCGAGCACCGTGGGCATGGCCGTGGCGTTCTTTGTGCCGCCGCACATGCCTATCGGCATGTGCATCGGGAGCCTGGTGTTGTACCTGTGGGAGAAAATGGCGGCATGCAGCGCGCAGACGCTTTCGCCGGCGGTGGCCTCCGGGCTGATCTGCGGGGACGGGCTCGGGTCACTCTTGTCGTCGATGCTGACGCTCACGGGGGCGCGGGCGCCCATCTGCATCAAGTTCTTGTCGCGTGGTGACAACGAGAAATTGGATGCCTTCTTGGCAACACTGCCCATGACATAGCCTCGTCTTCGTGTAGGGAAACCACTAATTAATTGATCGAGGTGCCAACTCTTGTATGTATGTATCCTCTCGTCGTAGATCTTATATTAGGCATCGTATTCGGCTGTAAGCGAATTTCAGTCTATGAATACAATTTTCCTCCACATGTGTGATCATACTAGTCGCCTCCACTTTGATCATACGTTGCAGCTAGATGTGATCATTCGCTCCCCGCCTTAAAAAAAAAATGTAAACGTTCGCCACAAGAATGTACCTCCTACGATTCCAAAATATAAATGATCATACAATCCGTGCTAGGCAAATTTTTTTTTCTGTTTGACCATTAATAGTGGATTCACCGTGAATGATGCTTTCATGATAACTTCTATCAGCGGTGGAACTTGAAAAAAAAAATATGAGGGTGAACACTTCACATGTATAACTCTATAATCTTGTATAACGATTGTGTACCATCATAAATCCAATATATATGTGTGAAATTTGATAAAAGTACCGTACAAATAGTTCTAAGATCTTAAAAAATCTTAAACCACCAAAATAGAAACCAATCCAATCAACAAATTTAACCTATTAAAAATGTGAAATTTTGATGTTTCTCAAATTTTTGAGGGTGCCGAAGCATACCCGGCACACCCTAGTCCGCCTATGACTTCTATGATTTGGAGCCCCATGTCATGTTCAGATTAGTGATCAAAATGACTTATAAATTCCCAATTAAAAATGTTGATTTCCCGTCGTATTTGCAAAAAAAAAAAATACATAAAACAACAGTTTGGTTCCTGCAAGAATATAAGAAAATCCGCACGTTCCAAACATATATAGCATTTGCTGAGGGGTTGGATGCTTGTGCGATCGCAGTACCAGTGTGTTAGCCATCGATTTGGTGATGCATGTGCGATTTCTGTAGCTCTTGTGGTGGTGTTAAAAAATTTAACCCATTTTCGCTGTAGCGTAAGACACCCAGAGTGTGAGATGAATAGAGGTGGGCGTGTGCCGTGCCGTGCCGGCTCGGTCCGGACCCATCGTGCTTCAAGCCGGAACCGTGCTGTGTCATGACGGCCCATCATACCCACCATGCCGAGCCGGCCCGACCCGACTCGCCTTTGGCGAGCCCAGGCCCAGCCCATTTGCGCTTCATGCTGCTTCGTGCCGTGCCGGGCCAAGCCCGACCCATTTTCACTATTGTGACGAGCAAAGAAATAAAACACATCACTACAGTAGATGCATCCCCCCTTTGGCTTACCGATCGAGGTAGCCCCAAGAACCCACTCCTTTTCTTTATAGCCAAACCAGCCAGGCATAGCCATTCTACTCTCATTCACTCCACACTCCATAATCCAATCAAAGGCAAAAACCAAAAGCACAGCCAAGAAGAGCAGCCAGGGAAGAAGCCAAGAGAAACGTCCAACCAAGGCAAGAACAAAGAGCCCGGAGGAGCTTCCACCAAGGCAAGATCAAGGAGCCAGAAGAGGAGGATGAACCACACCAAGGAGGAGGAGAGGACCCCAAGCAAGAGGACACCCACTGTAGGACCGAATATAGCAATCAGAGGGGGGGTGAATGATTGTGCGGAAGCTAAAACCAAATTCTTGATCTATTAAAAGTTTACCCCAAAATAGAACCAAATAATTGCCTCGTTTTCGAAAAAAAACTGAATGATAGAGGTTTGGTAAAACGCAAATTCACGGAGATCCAACCGTCCGATCGATCTGAAATTTGGACACAAGAAACTAGATTCCAATACGAATCAAACCCAAAAAGAATCAGCTCAATCGGACTTACGGATCAAAAGTTATAACCTTCGCAAGCTTACTGTTCCAGAAGATGGCGAGAATAAATCTAACTAGAATTGTAGCTCGCCGAAAGATTTGATGAACTTGATCTTTATTTCTCCTTTCTTTTGTCTAAAATACTCCAAACAAAAGAGTACAACCCTAAAGCTTGCTCAAAGCTTGATTGCCTTCAACAGGAGGCAACCCCTCTATTTAAAGAAGGCAAACACACCTAATCCTAGAAGGAGTCCTAATCCTAGAAGGATTCCTAATCCTAAAAGGATTCCCACTCCTAATCCTAGAAAGAGCATGTATTCAACACAACTCCACTTGGCCCAACCTGGCCGAGTACAACTCTTGCACGCGTATGGCAACCCTACCATACTCACGTGACTAACACTTTGCACGCGAATGACCTCATGCCATTCTCACGTGACTAACCATTCTTCATGTGCACCATTCTCTTAGCCCGAACGTCCTGTATGACATCCTTGACCACCAAGACCTCGGGCCCCTCGAACCTAGTCCCGAACCTCGGTTCCTCCATGAACCTAGTTCCAGTCCGTCATCGACCACATTCGCCCTCGAGCAA
Organism: Rhipidocladum racemiflorum; assembly: GCA_036346355.1. Classification (NCBI taxonomy): domain Eukaryota; kingdom Viridiplantae; phylum Streptophyta; class Magnoliopsida; order Poales; family Poaceae; genus Rhipidocladum; species Rhipidocladum racemiflorum. The sequence continues at coordinate 27,652,390 of CM070572.1, forward strand.
TACCGCACATGAACAAACCACAAAAGCGATTCCGAGCACAAGTCCGCGACTTGACTCACATTAAACCATGCAACCACTCACAGGAGTGCATTGCATTAAATATTCTAAGAACACGATTTCAAAATACGAACAAAAACCTTTGCAAAAATCAAAAGCTTTTCAAATAATCAAACTGATTTGAGATCTTTTCAAATAAAGAAACCAAAAAATAAATCTTGTCGAAATATCAAACTGGTTTCAAATCTTTTCAAATACTCATCATCAAAATCAATGGATCAAAAATAACGATCCTTCAATCTCCCCTTGATGAGTAATTTGACAAAACACAATATAAGATTTGACAAGAGATTGAGCAAGAACCAAAAGACCAAATAATCCCAATTCAAAAACCTCCTTGACTTGTTCTCCCCTTTTTGACAAAATAGTCATCAAGATCTCAAAACTCCCCTTAATGAATGCAAGATCTCAAGCTTTGAAGTATATTCAAGGTATATAATCAAAGTAAAGCATTTGAAGAGTTTTTAGGAGAACTTTCTCATTTTGTATCAAATTATCCAATGAGAAAGCAAATTGTGAGAATATGGAGGCTCTAACACATAGAATAGTTATTGCATAAGCAAATTAGAGCAAACAAGTAAAATGTCATAAACAGATTTTGCCAAAGCGAAAAAGAAATCTATCATGAGCATAGAGAGACTTTCAAATTCACTAATATTTGTCTCAAGCCTTTTTCAACCATTTGAATTTCCTTTTTCTCTTTTAGCAAGTTTGACAATTTTGCTTTGTGATCAACAGGGATGACAAGTAATTGCACACTAGCCCATACTTGTGTATGAGTAGGTAGTTCTTTCTTGTATCTTTCTCAGTTTAAATTGGCAAGTGGCTTCACATTGTTCTGAACTTTTGTTTAGACAAGTAGCCTTTTCTTGCATCTTTTGCATTTAAATCCCGGCAAGGAAGTCGCACATTGTACTAAACTTGTGTTTAGCCAAGTAGCTTTTGCTTGCATCTTTTTCAACTTGCTTTTAACATTAAAACACTGATTTTGCTTGAGACTCATAATGATCATTTGAAGTCCAACAAAAACTCACACATAGTTTCTAATCAGCTCTAGCTTTTCAACGAGATGACAAGAAACTTTTAAGCCTATTTCACAAATGCAATACCATAATGAGCAAGAGCCAAAATATTCTCGAAAAGCATCTCAAATTGAATTATTTTAGCCTTTTAGTGATAAGTAAAGCATTGAGCATTAACTTGGCTATATACACAAGAATAATCACCAAAGCTTTGTACTACATGATGCAATGTAAACAGGGTTTTTACTTGAGGTGTAAAGTCAAAATACCACTTATAAAAATCACTTCTAGGAACTAAAGTCAAGTAACCCAAAAGAGATAAACTCAAGACTCCCCTCAAATCAACCCATGGGGATGAATGATCCCAAGTTCACCGCGTAAGAAAGCAAAACGAGAAAAATCAAGCGGTTTAGTGAAAATATCGCAAGTCGAGCACCGAATCAACAAATTTCAGTTCAATAGCTCTTTTTCAACATGATATCTAAGAAAATGAAATCTGATGTCAATGTGTCCAAGAAAGAGAATTACTCAAGAAGTGGCATGAACCGGATGTACTTTTTCTATCAATTCCACATCCTCCAAATTCGGATCGAGAAAGGTCTTAAACTAATGCGTGAAGAAGCGAGAAAGCCAAATGCCAAAATCTTGAGTACCACGGAGATACCTTAAAATCCTCTTGATAGCTTGTCGATATGAAGCACGCGGGAAGCTTGAAAACGAGCACACAAGCACACAAAGAACTCAATTATCTCATCCTCAACAAAGCATCATCATCATCTTCATCAACAAAGATACTCTCCCCTGAACATATGCACTGCACTGCACTATTTGGACTAGTGCCTTTAAGTAAAACAGAGGTGGAGGAAGCATCTTGAAAAATAACACTTTTAGCACGAGATGCACAAGTGAAGGAGGAGAACCAATTCTTATCATTGGACATGTGGCGTGAGCATCCTAATCCACTAGCCATATGTTCTTCTTCTTCCTCGTGAGAAGCCTACATAGAAGCAGAAAGTGTCGATGTCTCTGATCTTGGGTTAGAAATAAAGCATTTAGGAATCCGATCTTGAGACACACGACGACAACAAGATAGGCACAACACGAGAATTTTTATGCACAAAAATAGATTTATCCTTTCCGTGTTTTTAGCAACAAAGGTGTTTGCTTCACCCTGGGCACATAATGAGAAGCAAAGTGTGTCTTTCGACATTAGACTTAGCATTGAACCTTTCTATCCTTTGTTGTTTAGCTAGTCTAAAGCGAATCGAACTAAATGACCATCTTTACCACAGTGAGTGCAAGTGTATTTAACATGATGTTTAGCTTTAGAAGTAGAAGCAACATTTGCACTCATCATAGTAGAAGATAAAATTCCAGCAGATTTAAAAACAGTTTTTTTCAGTCTCTTTGACAATTTCAAACTTTCCACTTTCAAGAGCTTTAACAACAGTAGGAGCATGTGATTTGTGATGAGCATAAGGATCAAAACCTAAACCTTTGTGATGAGTGCTGACTTTTAATTGATCCAAAATCATATTTAGATTTTTCTTTCCTTTAGTAAAACGCTCTAAACAATCTTGCAAGTAATCAACTTTACGAGAAAGCACAAGACAATTATTGCAAGGAATATCAACCTTCTCTTTCTGTTTGCGACAAGTAGAGCATGAAGGAACCTCATGAGTGAGCATGTTATTAGTCATCTGAGAAACTCTAGCATTTGCATCTTTCAATTTCAATTCAAGAATCGAGCATTTAGGACAAGAGATTGAACCATGCAAATCATCGATTGGAACAAATAGCATGTTTAACATGTTTCTCATTTTGATGCAATAGGGAAGCATGAACACTCCTTAAAGCAATAACTTCAGATTGTAGCACATCACAAGATTTGCAAGAATCATCATCAGGAATTAAAGATCTAAGCCTTGCAATTTCAGAATTGGAACTATCAATTTCTAGATCTTTTTCTTTAAGAGCCTTCTTAGACTTTTTAAGTTCAAGCTAATTTAACCATGGCATACTCAAGCTCATCATAAGAAGGCCTCACCTCTTCAAAATCGGAGTCGTTGTCACTATCCCTTCTAGTCATGAAACACATCCCGGTGAAGTCATCATCTAATCTCCCTTCTTGTCCTTCTTCTTATCATGTGGCTCATTATCACTCTCAAAGTCCACATTGCTAAGATCACACTCCTCTATGGCGGCTAAGACTTTCTTAGCAACTTTCCAAAATTGGGGCGCCTAGAAGTAGTGTGTCTTGAGTCGTGTTGTGCCGATTCCGTTCTTCTTTCTTCTTCAACTTGGGACAGTTTGCTTTAACATGCCCGGAATGTCACACTCAAAGCGGTTGAAGGACTCCGTTGTGCCTCCACGCCTCCTCATCCTCACATTGTTGAGTGCTTTAAAAGCACGTGAGGAGATGAGCACAAGATCTTCTTCAGGAAGCATCTCAAACTGTTCATCTGAAAAAAGAAGCCAATGCAGACAAAGGAAACAAAAGATGGTAGTCAGACGAAGTCTTTGGGGTTAGCAACAAGTGCATGTGTAGAGGACTTATCATCTCTAGGTGACAAGGAATCCATCTCATAAGTTTTTAGTCTAGAATAAAGATCATCCATGGTCAAAGTATCCAAATCAACAGTTTGATTAATCGCAGAACAACCATGCGCCATTCAGACTAAGAGATCTCAAAATTTTACTAGCGTTATCCTCAACTGAATTAGTTACTCCAACACCACGCAAATTACACAAGATTTTCTCAAATCGAGAGAAAAGATCATCAATTGATTCACCTGGTCTCATAGCAAAATCGTAAAAGTCCTTTTGATAAATATTTTTGCGCACTTTCTTAATCTTAGTAGAACCTTCATGATAGTCACATAATGTCTTCCAAACTGAATAAGCGAGCGTAGATGAGAAACTCGATCAAATTCTTTTTCGTAAATTCCTTGAAAAATCAAGTTTCTAGCTTTAGCATTCATATCAACGTCTACTTTATTATCATTGGTGACTATATCAGGAACATCAAAAACAGTAGAAACTTTGCACCAAACATCATTACCTTGAGCCTCAATATAGGATTGCATACGACTCTTCCAATAAGAAAAATTCGAATCATCAAGCATAGGAGGACGATTAACATACCTGTCTGACGCCATACCTTAACCTTGCTCTGATACCACTTGTAGGACCGAATATAGCAATCAGAGGGGGGGTGAATGATTGTGCGGAAGTTAAAACCAAATTCTTGATCTATTAAAAGTTTACCCCAAAATAGAACCAAATAATTGCCTCGTTTTCGAAAAAAACAGAATGATAGAGGTTTGGTAAAACGCAAATTCTCGGAGATCCAACCGTCCGATCGATCTGAAATTTGGACACAAGAAACTAGATTCCAATACGAATCAAACCCAAAAAGAATCAGCTCAATCGGACTTACGGATCAAAAGTTATAACCTTCGCAAGCTTACTGTTCCAGAAGATGGCGAGAATAAATCTAACTAGAATTGTAGCTCGCCGAAAGATTTGATGAACTTGATCTTTATTTCTCCTTTCTTTTGTCTAAAATACTCCAAACAAAAGAGTACAACCCTAAAGCTTGCTCAAAGCTTGATTGCCTTCAACAGGAGGCAACCCCTCTATTTAAAGAAGGCAAACACACCTAATCCTAGAAGGAGTCCTAATCCTAGAAGGATTCCTAATCCTAGAAGGATTCCTAATCCTAAAAGGATTCCCACTCCTAATCCTAGAAAGAGCATGTATTCAACACAACTCCACTTGGCCCAACCTGGCCGAGTACAACTCTTGCACACGTATGGCAACCCTACCATACTCACGTGACTAACACTTTGCACGCGAATGACCTCATGCCATTCTCACGTGACTAACCATTCTTCATGTGCACCATTCTCTTAGCCCGAACGTCCCGCATGACATCCTTGACCACCAAGACCTCGGTTCCCCACGAACCTAGTCCCGAACCTCGGTTCCTCCATGAACCTAGTTCCAGTCCCGTCATCGACCACATTCGCCCTCGAGCAATACCTGCACATGAACAAACCACAAAACGATTCCGAGCACAAGTCCGCGACTTGACTCACATTAAACCATGCAACCACTCACAGGAGTGCATTGCATTAAATATTCTAAGAACACGATTTCAAAATACGAACAAAAACCTTTGCAAAAATCAAAAAGCTTTTCAAATAATCAAACTGATTTCAGATCTTTTCAAATAAAGAAACCAAAAAATAAATCTTGTCGAAATATCAAACTGGTTTCAAATCTTTTTCAAATACTCATCATCAAAATCAACTGGATCAAAAATAACGATCCTTCACCCACCAGTACACCGGCCACCTCGTCTTCTCCATCCCTGGCAACCGCACCAACACCTCCACCTCCGAACCATAGCCATCAGGTGCACACTAGCCATAGTAGTGCTACATTGTAGAAGTGCATATATGGATAGATTGGGTAGAATAGCTAGTGTTTAGAGCCCAATAGCCATGCCACCACCGGGCACTCCCCGGTGTATGGGTGCTGCCAGTGTCGTCACCTCACCTTCAAACCTAGAGCAAGACCCCCCAACATCATCATCAACCCTTATTCCTCAGCAATCCATAGCAGAGAAACCTTAGATGAATCCATTTAGCATCACAGCAAAAGTATTGCAAGAAACCAGTAGGAAAAGAAAAGGATGCCTGCGGTAGGGGAGGAAGCAGCCAGCGAGCCAAGGCCAGTAGAGGAGAAGAGACAAGAAAAGGAGAGAGAAGAGGGCTGGGGTAGAGTCTGGCCATGGAGGAGTTGAAGAGGGGGGATTGGCCAGTAGAGAAGAGAGGGAGAGATGAGTGGTCACCGGGCCTGGGGTCGGCTAGAGAAAGAGTAGAGGGGAGGAGAAAATAGAAGAGGGAATAGAAGTAGAGGGGGAGGAGGCGACCGAAGTTGAGAGCGGCTGGAGAGAGGAGGAGAGAGGCAGTCGGAGAGAGGGGAGAGAGGTGGCCAGAAGAGGAGGAGCGGCGACAGCAGGAGTAGAGGCAGCTGGAGCGGCTGAGGTGAGCTTTGCTAGGGAGTATAGTATAGAGATTAGGGGAGAGGAAGAGCCGAGAGGAGGAAGAGAGCCATGGAGGCTTTGGTCAGGAAGAAGAAAAGCATAGAAGGGGAGAAAAGAAAAGAAAGGAATGAGAGAAAAGAAAAGAAGAGGAGGGAAGAAAAGGATAGAGAAAAAACGAGGGGGGGAGAAGGGGGGATTTGGAAAATCTGTCCCCTGTTATGAACCGTGGTAGATTAAGTTAAACGTCTTTTAATCATAGGAAAATTCGATAAAATGCAAATAACTGCTGTTAATTGAGTAATTAATCTATAAAATTTCAAATTTAGTAGTAATTAAATCTACTGATTTTAATGCCTCACTAAAATGAATTTTGTGCTCAATTAATAATTTTAACTTAAGTGGGCAGCACCTCATTATCTATCTTTAGCAATCCAGAGAAGGTTGGACGCCATAAAGCATATAATAAATTAATATTCACATGAATTTATTATTCCATAATTTCAGAAAGTGAATTAAACCCATCAAGAGACCACCTTTAGATTCCGGGTGAGACTGAGTATTGCAATCCTATTTCAAGCAAGCTTCTTTGATCATAATTGTGAAATTCTTTTTAAATGCTTTCAGATATACCTATGATATCATTCTATGCATGGGAAAAATATCTTATCGAATAAAAATCTCAAATTGGGTGTGGTTGGAAAGTTGTCCTATCTTGATTTGTAAAGGAGAATTTGAGGATTTAAATGAGTGATGAAAGAAGTGGCAAGCCAGCTGATGGAGCAATTGGCTTTTATTTATATTAATATGGTGGGTAGAAGGTGCCAATGAGAAGGAGTTTAGCCGGTGGGGCTCTTTACATATGCTATGATATAAGAACAAACAACTACACTCGGACGATGGGCCGTATGTTATAGTACCAACCATAGTGTGTGAAATCGGTCATAAAAAGTTGTCGTAAGAAGGTATTCTAATATCCACATTGGGTAAGCCTAGATAATTAGGAGAGAGAAACTGGGTATGCCATAGGTTCCAGTGAAGGTCACAGGAGTGAGAAGCTGGGTATGTCGTGGGTCCCAGTGAAGGACACAAAAAACCAGTTGTGAATGATTCATGCAGGCTCTATATTCTAAATCCTTGGGTTGAGTATTTCCGATGGATAGTCGGAGTACAACTATTAGCCGCGAGTTGGCGGGACTACTTAGGGAAGGTGTCCACGGCTCGGGTAACAAGGTTGGAGATCTAATATTGGACTAGTGATAAATATTCTGGGGCCTCACAGGATAGGATCACTATGGGTAAAGTGGTACAAACCAGCGTAGGGTGAAATCATGAATTCATGCATGTCCCCTGGATTGAAGGCTACGAAAGCTAAGTCTGTCTCATATACGAGTGCTCGTAGCAATTTTTTATAATCTTAATTAAAATACACAACTCTTAAAGAAAATCCAAAACTTGATTTCTGTAAAACTGGATTTTGAGGGAAGGTGATCATTGGTTGGACAATGACCAGAATGAAGAGAAAAATTATCTATTGCATTTTGCTAATAATGCTTGATGCGTACTTTTGTACTCACTCTTGCTAAATTCCTCTTTGCTAGATAAGTGTCATGGTGGTCAAGTGCCTGGTGGGGATATGGATCCCAGTGGACTCACCTACGAGGCATGGGGTGAGGAGCACCAGCAAGATCTGGGTTATGAGAATGGAGACTATCAGGATGATTAGTTCGTTGGTTGGACTGTACAGTAGTTTCGATAGTCTATGGAATAGTTAGTGCTTTTGGTATTATATTTTTATTGTACTTGAATCCTATGTATAATTAGTGAACTAGATATGTAGCCCTGCATGGTATGGAATGTAACGAAGTTTCTATTTCAGTCTCTAATTATTGTTCTGTTGCAACACTCTGAACATGTCATAATTAATAAAACATTGTGTGCACTCGATGTTTTGATTAGTTAGTATACCGAGATTCGTATAATTATCTAAAAGCAATGGCAGTGTGGTTACTGTCGTTCACTGAGCTAATTATGCGGGTCGCCACATGTAATTACTGGAAGGTGACCGAAATGTCTTTTCTACGCACGAAACATTTTTTTCTACGTAGTGAAACATTTTTCTTCGATAAACAGTAAAAAAAATAATTCATACGTTAAAAAAATGTTTCATACGTTCAAAAAAAAAATCGGACGTCCGGCTCCTAGTTTCACCCCTAATCGGGCGTCCGGCTCCTTAGGCCCTGTTTGGCATGGCTCCAGCTCCTAGATTTTTATTTGAAGTGGATGGAGCCATGCCAAACGGTGTAGCTCCTAAAAAAATCGAATCCGGAGTTAGACGAATCTGGAGCAGACTGCAGTTTATTTTTATGGAGTAGGGGAGAAGGTGCTCCCCACCTGAATCTGTAACCTCGTTCCAAGAATACCCTTGGAGTTAGGAAAAAATAACCCGCAAAATACCCCTGGTCAAAACCGCTGGACCAGACCGTGCTCCCCCTCCCACCCACGCGCTTCCCTTCGCCTCCCGCATCAGCGGCGCCGCACCGCACCCCTCTCCCAAACCCTAGCCACGATAGTGAAGCCAGCCGGCCGGTGACCGAAGCCCAACGTCCGTGATAGCGAAGCCAGCCGGCCGCCTCCATATCCTGCTCCCCCGCCAATAGTCGCCCCAATGCCCTCCTTCCCCTGGCGTTGTCGACCTCCTTCCCCTGGCGTTGTACGCTCCCGCTTCCGCTGCTCCCCAACTGCTGCTTCTTTTGACTAGCACTTGCAGTCTGTTTGATTTGTTCCACGGAGTTGAGTGATTAATCAGTGTATGGGCTCTGCGCAGGTGGAATAGCTGGAATTTCTTCGCTGCAACATCAACGAGGCGCTGTTGAGTGATTAATCAACAATGTTAGGATGACACGTTAAGAGCATCGTTGATGTATTTCTGTCTTAAATCTATACTTTGTAATGTCATTAAACATGCGTATAATTTTATTGATACATGAGTAAAGAAATTGGTTTTGTCGAGTGTTGACTACGAAGTATGATAACTCAACCTCCAAGCTTGTTGAGTTCGAGATGTGTGTGGCGTGCTATCTCGCTATTCTCTGTTAGGGGCTAGGGCGATCCGGCTTTGTGGGTAGCAAAGTTGGAAATAGTTAGCGTACAAATGTGATGACATACAAGATTCATGCTCTTTCTGAAAAAAAGATACTAATCAATATGTTGATGTGCTCTTAAGCCGAGTTCTCTTTATCTCGTGCTTAAAATAAGCGTGAATGACATTGCTTGATAAGATAACAAGTGGGCGCCATATGCTTTGGACTTGGTGGATGGAATGGTAACTATATTTGCAAGGAGTACAATCTTTCACTACTTTTTATGCTATTACAATATGTCGTAAATCTGTATTCAACCGCTGTTTTTGGTAGACCTAGACATCTTTGGAAGTCGAAATCGTGATTTAGCTTGCAACCGCTATTGCTCTTTCTTGGGGATATTAGGTTGTTTTTGTGATGAATGTAGTTCTCACGCTTTGCTTGTTTCACTCGGGAATTGCTTTGTCTGAATCTAATAAAAAATTGAAATGGAGTTCATGTCTTTGTATAATGCTCTGATGAAAAAAGAAAATTGTAATATGGTCAGAGAGTACACGTTTTCAAAATGTGTTAGTGTTCAGACATTGTTTCAGATTGCAGGACATTTGCAATGGTAGATATCTAGGATATCAATATATCATGTCACTAAGGGTTAAGAGAGTTTTGTTGTAGCAGCACCTACATGTGTTCTACTCGGTTAAATTGTATCTTGTATCAGAGGCTCTACTCGGCTTTCATTTAAAACACATCTCCAAATCAAATCCATAGTGCCACATGCTTCTTGTCTTATTACACAGAAAAAAATCGAAGGAAATATTATGAGTGAGGGTACTCTAGTCCTTTTGCACACAGTTATCTCATTCTTACCTCTGGAGCCAACTTTATAGCCAAACACTTTCTCTAACAGCTCTAGATTCCCAGTGAAGTGGATCCAAGTGAGAAGTTGAATCTGAAGCTACAAAATTCGGAGTTGGAGCCATGCCAAACAGGGCCTAAAACACTGAGAGGATGTCCATACATAAGTTATCTGATTGTTTCAATCCCACCCACTTTTTTTCACTAATAGAAATAAGTAGCCTAGTTCTTTTCAACCTCAGTCATTTTTTTATGCCATAGGATTTACATCGGATATTCGGATGGTTACCCATCCTGACCTCTAAAAAAATACAAAATTTCTAACCTATACAAAAATAAAGTAAAGCCAGGTGTACACCTACAAAATACAAAAAAAAATTCTAGCCTAGATAAAAATAAAGTAAACTTAGGTGAATGCTATAAATATAAAAATAAATAGAACTAAAAATTACAGTAAGATGGTACTAAGATTGTACGCTACTTAGTATTGCAATTTTAGGCTCAGTCTTGTTTAATTTCAGACGGCCAAGAGATAAAAGTTTTTTTTTCCGGCGAGTGAGAATTAGCAAACCCGAAACAGTAACTAATTGCCACCTGGATCACTCTCGATCTGCAGAGTCCAGTGCAGAGGGTGCAGCCACCCATGATGGATCCTCCATCGATCAAATCAATCAAGGATTCCTCGTAGCTAGGCCAGCTATGCCTATGTGGCTCCCGGCGGCGTGGGCAGCGTCTGGAGGACCTGCTCGACCATGTCGTTGGTGGCTGCGGAGAAGACCCTCATGCACATGGGCGGGCTGACGTTGGCCAGCGACAGTATGGAGGACGGCAGCGACCATATCCCGTCGCCGCAGATGAGGCCTGAGGCGACGGCTGGCGCGAACATCTGCGCGTGCACGCCGTCGGCCTTGTGCCAGAGGTAGAGGATCATGCTCCCGACGCACATATCGATGGTGAAGAAGGAGCCGAGGAAGAATGGGACGGCCATGCCGAGCGCGCTGGGGATGTAGTCCTGGATCCACCACCCCCTGTGTTTGGCCACCTCCTTGAGAGCGCAGATGGCGATGGCGAGGAGGAAGAAGGCGAGGCAGAAGCGGAGGCAGTACTTGGGCAGCTGGTTCCACCCGTTGACGCCGAGCAGCGCGATGCCGCGGTAGATCTTGGCGTACGGCGCCGGGTAGCCCTCGTCGAGGCCGATGTTGTACGCCTTGTAGAAGATCCAGAACACGACGGGGCTGATGACGCAGCCTAGCCCCGTGCCCATCACCTGGCTCACGAACATGGACCGCGGCGAGGTCAGCGTCAGGTACCCTGTCTTGAAGTCCTGGATCAGGTCCGACGCCGTGGAGACGATTCCCATCATGAGCCCGCACGCGGCGAGCCCAGCCACCACGCCGCCGTCCTCGGCGCCGATGTTAGAGCCGAAGATGAAGATGGCCAGCTTGCCGTAGCTGCTCGACAGGGACCAGTCGGTGAGCCCAGTGCCGTAGGCGTTGCAGAAGGCGAACACGGGGGCCACGATGTACGCCCACACCACGTGCTTGGGCTTGAGCTGTCGGAAGATGTGCGGGATGGCCACCACCGAGATGGCCGCCAGGAGCACGTAGGCGCCCGCCGCGATGGACGTTGGGATCTGGTCCTTGAGGAACACCTGTGTGCGCCGCCGGTCGTCGAAGCTCAGCGCCTGCCGCTCGTTCACCCCCACAAACGGCGCCGCCTTGGCCTCGGTGGGCGTCGTCCGCTTGAGGTACATGTCGTACGATGTCCGGAAGAGGATCGAGAAGAAGTTGAAGAGGCCATCCCCGATGATCATGGCGATGGAGATGAAGACTTGGTAGCCGTTGAGGCCGTGGAGGCTGCTCTTGGGGAGCTTGGCATCGTACCAGCTGCCCTTCTTGCTCTCGATGTAGGGCCACATGATCCCCCAGGAGACTACGGAGCCGATGAGCAGCGAGAAGTTGATGATGTAGGGGCAGATCATGCCGACGCCAACGTAGGTGGTGGAGAAGTCGAAGTAGAAGCGGCGCCGGTACGCCTCCAAGCCGAAGGTCGGGAAGGAGCTGAAGCCGCAGCCGCTCCCCCCTGAGTAGAACCACTGGAAGAGCGACCAGAGGAAGCTGCCCACGAAGGACTTGAAGAGGAAGGAGACCTGCTGCTTGGCCTGGATGGCGCCCTGCGGCGTGTGGAAGCTGTTGATGAGGTGCGCGGTGGCGGAGCCGCTCGGGTACGTGAGCTTGTAGCTGATGATCATGATCTTTCGCAGCGGCACAATTGAGAAGAGCCCCACGAAGCTGACCAAGAACAGGAAGGCGATCAGCCTCCCTAGCGACGGCTCCTCCACGTTGATGCTCGTCTTCGCCTCATCGAACCCCTCCGCGATCTTCTTGCTCATCCCAAGGATGTAAGTCCCGAACCCGCCTGCGTCGCCAAATGCAGTTTGATCGCATCGATCGATCGATCGTATGTAACAACACATGCATGCACAACAATCCATGGAGGCTACCGCTGAACGCGATGCTAGAGCAGGAGATGACGCAGGTCTGGACGACGGTGTTCTCCTGGCGGGTGAAGGGCTTGGGGAAGACGCCGCAGCGCTCCAGCGCGCTGGTCCACGTCTTCATCAGGAAGAAGGCCAGGAGCCCCGCCGAGACGTTCAGCGACGGCACGATCCCCGACGTCAGGTTCAGCTTCATCACGATGAAGCTCAGGAACACGCCCAGCGCCGTGCTCACCACCACCGACCGCACCGTGATCTGCTCCGACCACGCCGGGAGCGCCTTGGCCTCGAACGCCTTCTCTGTCGACACCACCCCCCGCGCCGCCACCGCGTCCGCAGGCTCCATCATCTAGCTGCTCCTACATACCCAACTAGAATGATGCAAATTGCAATTAATGCAATCTCCTTAATTTGATTCCCCTAGCTGCTGTGACGTCTGACCGGAGATGGAGGAGAAAGCTAGCCAGGGGAATGCACGTACCTAGTTAGTGGCTGTGAGAAACTGTGTCTATTTTTATCTTCTTCGTTATTAGGCTTAATTAATTTTCGAATTGTTTTATGAGTAGCGATAATCTAACAGGTCTTCTTTAAATTCTCTCCCGATCTTTTTATTTAGGTGGTGGCTGGTGAGTTTCCTGTGGTCATCTTGTAAGGTGAAGTAGGGATGGTACACGCCATGCAACCTGCCGCGTTGCATGGCGTTAATTTCGCAGAGGGAGCGGGGGGGGGGGGTGTTAATCTGGGAAGTTGCATATAAACTGCTGATTTTGGGACGCATGTGGTTAGCGAGAGATTTTGTTGATGCACCCAATGCGTTGATGTCAGAGCAGAGCATATGCTCACAAATAGCGGTCGTTTCCATAATGGTTAACCAAAATTTTAAAATTTTAGCAGTCAATATCTTTTAAAATATTTAAAGTAGATAAAAAAATTATATACGTAGATTTATTTTGAAAAGTACTTTTACAATATTATAATTTCATTTGGTTTTATAAATATATTATAATATAAATTAGTGGTGTGCTACTCTTGTTCCCTACGTAGTTCTTAAATCTTCAGTAAAGTTTTGTGCAATATTTTAACCGAGTGGAAAACAAAGAACGACGTCGGTTTACAGCTGTTAAGCAACGGCAACATCATTTTCTGACATGTGTAAACCATGCCAGTGAAATTATTTTCCATTTCTTTGAAAGCAAGCAGGTGTCGTGGTGTAGTTGGTTATCACGTCAGTCTAACACACTGAAGGTCTCCGGTTCGAGTCCGGGCGACGCCATTAACAGGATCCCATAGTTTTTGTTCCTATCCAAAGTTGTTTTTCTTTCCTTCCATGGCTCAATGCAAAATTTCTCTGTTAGGCTTAACGAAGCAGTAAGACTTTCATTGACAAGCGTCTCGACACTGACAAAAACTCGACATGTTGTTGTACTCCTCCCTTGTTTGCAACAATAGACAGCTATACAGGGTTCTGTTCAATTTGCCGCATACAAGTTCAGTGCTTATTTTCTGGGTCCTTGTGAATTGTATGGTTTGTCATCCCTAACTTGAAATGTTTTGGATATGATAATGATATATGATATTCTTTAGTTTGTCAGGTTCTATCTTCTCTGGCCCATCATGCAGGTTGCTAGATGTCCAATGAATGGTGCTCCTGAGAATTATTTGAATTTTTGTATAAAATATTTTAGCCCAAAAAAATTACTGAGTGTAGATGTGAGAATAATGGGTTTAAAGGCACTCAAGATAAAAAATATTTTCACTACAAGTTTATTTTGTTTGTAAAACTATTGTGTATGAAATCGCTTCCGCTGTAATATATAATGAACTGTGTATGGTTGTGGTTTCAATTTGTAGATGTGCGAGTACTGTATGCATATTAATTAGAACCTTACTTTTATGGTATACTGTATCATAAAAGGGAGGATCTCATAAGGGTTAACAATATTGTTTTGACCTTGGTTTTCAATGAGCTAGCGGTACCGAAATTCGCAAAAATTGAATGAAATTCACGAAAAACAGAATGTATTGAAAGAAACGAATTTAAAATCTGGTCAAACAACGGAGCGAAATTCGAACGAAAAGTTCAAAGACCACTCGAAAAGAGGAGAGTTTCGAGAAGTTTTCTCGAAAACTGGCAATAGGTTGAAAAATTGAGAAAAATGTAAAAAAAGAAGAATTTGCAAAAAAAAAAAAAAGTTGTAAAATTTGTAAAAAAAATCATTAAAGGCCCAAAAAATAGGAAAAATGTTTCAAATATATGAAAAAAACATGAAATTTTTTTGGTATGATCTTTCCTAAATATGAAAAAAATTGGTATAACCTTTGCTATATGTTAAACAATTGCAAGTTGTAAGTAGGCATTTAGCAATAATATGTCAACAAATAATCTTTTATTTCAATACTGTTGACATATCAATTCAACAAGTGCAAAAATAGGCATTTACATAATCACATACCAATATAATTCACATATCAATATCATTTATATTTCAATACCTTTCATTTGAAGTTGTGAAGTATGCATAACTTCGTCGTCATTGCATTGTAATACATATGCCATGTTCGACCATCTGCTAATACAAAACAATAAGAAGTACAGAAATTTACGTACAAAAATTGCTTGTGTAAATAATTTGCAAGAAATTGTATGTGTCAAACTACTGGCAATAGAACAAAATAAGTGCAAAATATAACTAATGGTACAGAGTACAACTTCCATACTCAAGCATGCAGGCTGGTTTTTTTCTCTTTTTTTTTTTGCTTGCTTTTCTATTATCTACATTTTGAATGGCTCAAAAACGTTTCTAAACTTCATTTTTTTTTTCAAAACACACACACAAGAATTCATAAAGCTATTAATACTAACGACATTTTAAATAATTTTAGATAATTTTAGAGAACTTTTAGATATTTTTTTTTCCAATTTTCCAATTTTCCAATTTAAATTTGAGCGATAAATCGACTTGTTTTTTTTTGAATGGGAGTGGTGCTAGCGACATTCGAGCGGTTTTCGATGAAATTGTTAACACTGGCTGGTACTAGTATTTTTTCCCCTGAACTAATCAGTGCTTAATTTTGTCCATAACCTCAGCGACCCAGAAAGTTAGGTTTGCCCATCATGGGCGAGAAGTAATGCTGATTGATTATACATATTGTTCTCCATCAATCCATATGTCCAATTTAAAATCTGTTCGCATCACCATTTGCAGGAGGTGATGAGGATCTTGGAGGATGTGGTGCAGGAGTTTCAGGAAGCGTGAAGGAGTGAGGAACACGAGGGGATTGAGGACGATCGCCGACACCAACGGTTCCGGCGAACCTTCGGAACGCAGGGATAAACCATAGATTGGTATAGTTGTTTAGTTGGTAGATGTGGTTGTTAGAGGGCACCGGGAAGAATTTTGGGATAGTTTGGCATTTGCTTCATAGTGGTTTCTATTTTCGGGTCAAGTTATGAGGTACCTACGGTCATTTTCATGGCCTTTAAAAGTTATAACAAATATAGATTATTGTCTAAAGTTTCATTAGAGTATAAGAACGTAAAATTTGGTAAAGTTGTTTAAAAGTGATGGCATATAGAATCTTATTGTTCAAAAATCGGTCGTTGTTAAAAGCAGTCGTGGTAATATGCTTATTAGGGCTAGTTAATGATAGACTTAAATTATGTCCATAACTAGATAAAGCTAGATAATTTCTCATAGATTTCAAAGATCCTATTGTTTACTATGTTTGGAGTTGCATAAAAATAGTTATGAAATTGTGAAGTCTTCTGTTCAGCAAAATAACAGATCATTCTCTGGGCTGGAAATGAGGGGTTAAATGAATTAATTAAAAAAATATGCATAACTGGAAAATTGTAGGTAATACTCTGTAGTTTTCATAAAAAAAATGTTTTGCTATTTGTGGGCTCTTGAGCTAGGAGTTATAGCCTTCTAACCGTCAGGACAATAATGGGTAAACTCTCAGTGATGGAGAAAGTTAAGTCTGGGGTTGTGCGTATACACGATGTTGTGATATTTGATACTTGTACTGCTATAGCATGATTTTAGATGGATTTATCTACTATAGGAGGTATGACTACGAATTTGGCTTTAACCTCATGTCATTCCGTCCCTCGTGGCTAAAAAGGCAAGTGCATGTGTGGCGACCCGCATAATTAACCCATGTGAGGAGCCGCCCAGATCGTCATCGAGTTGTTGGATGAACGGTCACTCCCATCGGATTTGGATCCTAGCAACGAATCACCGAAGGTGATCTCAGTGCTAACACCCAAGCCCAATCGAGACAACTCCAAGAAACATCCTAACAATTCGACAACCATCCCGGTATTCCCAGATGCGACCGGACTCGCCAGGATCGCCCCGCATACCGGTTCCAACACGATATCAACTCAATTTGCATAAAGGGGGCAACAAACTCGAAACTTTCGAACCAACACGCAAGCGGAACACAAACGGCACAAAGACAAACTAGACAACCACCAAACCAAGAACAAAAACAACGCTAAGACTCTAAACTAGGCAAGAACGGAAAAAGGACCAAGACTCCGAAAATCAGAAAATTTCGGCATGACCCACCTAGAACCTATGGACATCCACTCAGCAGACAAGAAAACACAGTTGCAGTATATATATATTCAAAAGTAAAGCAACAACCACAACAGCCATACAATCACAAGTCGAGACAACCACCCACGGGCATTTACGACATAGACTAGAACAACGACTAGACATAAAGTAGAAGACTAACTACACAACAAAAGTGAACCAAATCGCAACACAAGCAAAATACGACTACTCCTAAGTGTCCTTGCCATCGAACACTTCCGGGCGTGTGCGATATCGCTAAGCCTCTACTCGGTGCCCCGCTGGTCACCGAGAGGCGATGGGCAGAACTCACACCCGCCATCCTGGTCCTCACACGAAAACCACAAAGCGAAGCATGAGTACAAAAGGTACTGTAAGTCTTACCCGGGGTCCATATATGACCGACTCCAAAGGATTATGCATTTAGTTGTAGCAAGGAGAAAGCTTAAGGTAAAAGTGCGGAAAAGCATTAACATTTGTAGTATAAATGCGACAATCGAACCAATTACAAGTTTAAAGCAGTTATAGACCGCACTTACTTCTAGGGTGAGATTGAAATTAACAACAATTAATGTAGAGCAATACATAACCATTTTAAAGCTCAAGCCCAACGGCGAACCACAAGTTCAAGTTGTTTACTACGTGACTGTGCGATGAAAGAGCTTGCTCATATCCGAGAGCGCGGCAATTCGAATCGCTTAATTAACCCTGCATGGAAGCATTGATCGCACGACACTTACTTCAATGGCCTAGTGTCAACCCCTCCCAATCATACCCAATCGGCCGAAGCGTCCTCTGTGGCCCGAAAACCTAGCACCCTCGAGCGGCCCCAAGCCCGGCTTGGCGCTCGAGAGTCGACTAAGCCTCGCCCTCAACCACGTCCAACCACGAGAAGTTCACGGTCCATCGATTCCGTATGAGAGAAAGAGCGACTGCAGTACCATAATCGGGCATGCGACCAACCGGGGTGTGCTCAATCAAAGGGCAACCATCGAATCGGTCCTTAATCGACTCAGACGGGGCTACACATTTGAGTCTCCATACTCAAATGAACCGACTCCCCGCCCGGTCCACAATTTATCAATTACAACTCATAAACATACCCATTCCAATCCATCATGGGTGAAGTGAAACAATTGTTAATAATCACAAGCGGGAGAACCATCCCCCACTTGGCCCAACCCAACATCTAAGCAAAACTAAGCGTAGACTCGTTATAATTACCCATATTTTGGTTCCAAAGGGAGTGTTCCACAAATTTCAAGGAGTGTATGTGCAGCAATTAGGTTCTAACCCTGTTCCCACCATCCAACTCCTAATGCATACTTAATCGACCAAATAAGCAATTTAATTCTCTAAGATAAAATCATATAATGGGGTAAATATGCTTAGGTGATTGCCTGATGCTTCTGCCGGAGCCTCAGTGACAACCTGCTCACCGTGATCACCCTCGATCGCGGCCACGTCACCCTCCGCGTGAGCGTTCTCTACACGATATCAATGCACGTGGAATGAGATGCATGCTATGCATATGGAAATGGAATGACAATTAACGCAAAAAGGCAAGCACTTTATTACATCCAATGGAGAAACAAGGTTAACACTACACACTAATAGCCCACCCACAATTTGAAACGCTCAACACTATTTCGATCCAACCTTCACAGCTAGCGATTTAATTGCCATAATCCCCCAAAGAAAGTACTAAGGTACAACACGAACCAGAGCATAAGGACCCTAACAATTCATTTACTATGCAAGGAATTCATTAGCTATTACTAGTAGTATATTAACTCCTAAACATTTAAATTCTTCGATATTGCATAGCATCAACCAAAAACTAGCTACCATGAATTGAATCTCGATAACACCACTGTCATCATGCTCAACTCCAGCGATTCGCAGGTTATTCAATGAAGCCTAGTAGCATTCCACTCACCGGTTACTATACCCCCACACCCCACATGTTTCAATGTGTATTGAAAAACACAATCGGTTATGGAGCTCCATCTAGTACTTTAATAGCAAGGAACAAGCAAACCACAACGCAAGCATCTCTTCGGCGATTAATCAACAACAAAAAAAATGCAATTTCACCAACTAGCCAAACTTGAAGCACACTTTGACCTTACACAATGGAGACACATCACAACAATCATGTGTTCTTCAGAGCCATACCAAAAGGGATGATTGGGTAAACTCAACGACACAAAAATTCTCACAGATTAATACTCAAAACAGTGTGATACCATATGGTGAGCCTTCTAGACATTTCATCAAACACCTAGGGAGCAAGAAGCATCCACTCAAACCTAGGCTAGCTTTCATCCACCACCTTAACCCTAAGAGCCCTAGCAACCCAAAGCATTCACTTGAGCTTCCCAAGAGACTCACCTCACTTACCAAAACGGGGAGGAAGGAGAGGGGGGGAGCGCCGAAAGTGGGAGGGGGTGGCGTCAGTGAGGGGAAAGAGGCGCAACCTGGGAGGGGAGGTGGTGCCGCTGAGGGCTGGAGGGTGCAGGGGACGGCGGTGGCTGGGGAGTGGCGGCGCCGACCGGGAGAGGGCGCCAGGGGAGGGCGTCGCTCGGGGGAGGCGCTGGGGCGCAGGGGCGCTCGGGTGGGAGGGAGCCGAGTGGGGCTGGGTGGGGTTCGGCTGGGAGGATGGGGAGGGGAGAGAGAAAAGGAGAGGGGGAAAAAAATTACCTAGTGCATTTACCTATTTGCCCACAATCCCAATGTATGCTTGGTTGGATTGGACTGTGACAACCCAGGATAATGACATAAATCATGTCATTAATTCTGAGGTAATTAAACTGATCTGGGTATACTAGCTAATAAAATGTCTAGCGGACCTAACACTTTATCAATTAATACACCATATTCAGAGTGTTGCAACAGAAATAATAATCAGAGGCTGAAATGAAAACTTTATTACATTCCATTGTCACGCAGTCTACATGTTCAATATATAATTATACTTACGATCCAGGTACAACAAAAATGTAATACATAAATGCCAATTACCCAAAAACTGCCAACAGCTAATGCACTTCATAGGGATCCATATCCCAACCAGATGCCAACAACAAAGATGTACTAAGCAAGCGTTAATAACAAAATGTAATATGTATGTATCTTTCCCAAAATCATCTCAACCTTTATCAATTCATTTCCAATCACCATACACCCTCCTCAAATCATTTTTTGAAAATAGGTTTTCCTAGGAACATCTTTTTTTTGAGGTTTAATTATGAAGATTCTACTAGCACTCGTATATGAGGTAGCCTTAGCTCCCATAGCCTCAAATCCAGGAGACATGCGTGAATTCATGATTTAACCCTATGTAGGTTTGTACCACTTTACCCATAGTGAACTCAACTGCAGTTGAGAACCCAAAATGTTTATCACTAGTTAGGTATCAGATCTCCAACTTTGACCACCTACCAGTTGTACTCCTTCCAAAATCGATAGTACTATTACATAGGATGCTCAGTTGTACTCCATCTTGAAATTGGTGATACCCATATACCCTAACCACCTATCAGTTGTACTCATCAAAATCAGTGGTACTATTACATGGGGTGGCCATTTGAACTCCATCTCGAAATCAAAGTTACTCATCTCATGGCTTATATATAGCGCCCCGGTAAATCAATCTCAGTTGATTACCCGAATAAGACTAACCAACACTGGTTGTCAAATGATAACCTACACTAGTTATCAACCGTGTCCCTCACTGGGCCTCCGGTATATCTCAGCTTCACACCCCTCGCTATCTACTTTTATCCAATGTGGAGATCGAACATCTTCATAGGACAACATTTTATGATCGTTTTCACACACTATAGTTGATAAGGTTTAATACAGCTCATTGTCCGAGTGTAGTTTGTTTATCCTTATATCATAGCCTATGTAGAGGTCCCCTCCGATAATGTTCAAACATGGCACCCTCTACCCACCTCATATATATACCACACCGACTTCATATGTTGGGTGAACCAAACCAATATACTCACAAATTCACCGACTGCACTAGCAGTGTATTAACAAACTCACAGACTACATCGGCAGTCTATCATCACTTCCAATTACCATCAATCACCACTCCACAGTAGCTCACAATTATCCATATTTCCAACAGCACCCGATTTTTATTTTGAAAGGTACTTTTCCTATGCAGTGATGATTTCTGAAAACATTCAAAATGATTTCACACATATGAACAAAGGGAGCTTGTCTGGATTAGAATGGAAATATACGTCCTCACTCGGATTCTGAAGGTGACATTCCGAAAGATTTAAATCCATTCATGAAATTATAAAATACTATATCTGAGATAGCTAATAGATTTTCACATGTTTTAAGCATCCAACCCTTTCTTTAACTTCTATTAAATTTATTGTATGCTTACTGCGCATTTCATTTTGAGGTACTTTAAATTGATGTATTTTAACTGGGCATATTTTAGTCTGAAATGATTTGACTTATTACATTTTAGTTCGATGCCATTTCGATTTGGATTACACTTTGGCCTAGGTAGGACTTGACTGTTTCAATCAATATGACAATTGCTAAAATTTGTTAGTCCTTGATTTCTTTATTTGATCGAGTTTATTCCCCCTCTTACTTGGTTTAATTTGTATCCTTAAATATATATAATATTACCAATTCAAGTTATGGTTGATTTATTAATTAATTCACAGAATCTGACTTTTCTCTGAATTATAGTAGGTTATACTTGCCTACTTGGCTTTGTTTTCTCGATCAATAAGATTTGATCACAAGCTTACTTGGTCCATCGTGCTATCTGTCTATTTGATTCAAAAGAGATTGTTAGTAATATTTACTTCTTGAGTGCGTACACCTCTTTACCCTATTTAAACTTTTAACAATAATATTATGGTTATGATATGGATATCTTGATTTATTTTTAAGTTATTATCATCATTGTTATTTGTGTTATTTCTTATTTTCTATTAGTATTATTATTTATTTATTTATTATCAATATTTTATTATCTTCTTTTCTTTCTCAACCGATTGGTAAATAGCTTTCCTCTGATTTAATTTAAATTATTACATGTAAGCTGTTTACTCAAATGTGGTATACATTAATTTGTCACACTTTAAATTGGTGCATTCTATTTTAGCGTATTGCAATTTAGCATATTTTAATTTGGTGCATCGGCCTTGCTATGATTTTTCTATTTTATTCATTATAATGACTAATGACAATGTTTAAATTTTCCATTTGATCATCTGCTTAACTTAGCCTTTATTTTGATTTTTGTTAAATGCATACACACACACAAATGAATTGATTTGCATTGCAATTTAAATTTGATCAAGTTTTTCTTACCCGATTAAAGGATCATTATTTTAATATTTATAAAATTTATGTTGTGCTTTTTAGGGCTTCATACCATTTTCTTTCGTCGCGCTTTAATTGAAAATTCGATCGACTTCAGTTATTAATTTAACATATTTTAATTTATTAAATTTAATTTGGATCATTTGCATGAACAATTTAATTCAAAAATCTATTAATTTAATTGAAAATATTTTTTTGTTTTTCTCTTTTATTTTCTCCTTTTTACCTAAACTTTAAATTATTTAGTTACAACCATTTTTACGCGTTTGCTAGCACTGAAATTAAGTTATTATTAATTCTTGTGACTCATTATCATTTGTACACGCTCCCCTTTTCCTCTTTCTTTTTCTTTCCTCTCTTTCTTTCTTTCTTTCTTTCCCCCCTCCTCTCTTTCTTCTTCTTCTTTTTTTCCCTCCCCGCTGCTGAACCTTATCCATTTCTCTTGGCTTATCATTTCTCCTTCTTCTCTCCCCATTTCTTCCCCATGGTGCCTGCAACCCGGCTCGTCCTCTCCTCCTGATCTCCGGCGCCACCACACTTTCCTTGCCGGCCGCCGGTCCCTTGCCACCGTCACCACCGGCCCGCCCCCCCTCTACTTCTCCCCTGCCTTACGCAACCACCAGTGTCGCACCTTATGTGCCTATAGGTCCACGCTGCTAGGCCGTCGGCTCGACCCGGCTTGATCCGCCGTCGACCACTGAGCCGCCCTATACCAACGAGCTTGGTCCTCCTCCTTGTGCGCATGGGCTCATGCCGACTGGCCCTCAGCCATCGCTGTGGCTTGGCCTGGCTCCTAGTGTTGCCCCCTGGGCCCTTGAACCGCTGGGTCCCGCGTACCTCCTCTCCCCCTCTCGGCATGGGCCGGCCCTGATCTTCTCCCACGGTGCCGACCCACCTTGCGGCCACGCACGTCGCCACCAGACCCGACCCTCATCAGTGCCGCCATAGCCAAACTTCTCACCAATCCCCCCGATTCCTTACTGTCTTTACTAGCTTTTGGTATTATGCTCTATATGAATTTCATTTTTGTGATGCCTAATGGTCTATGATGATTTTTATTATTGACACTCGGGTTGGACGGCGCCGCGATGATACCCATAATTTGCTATGCGCCGGGGAGCATGTGTGAATTATTGGGGATGCACGGCGCAACCCCCACTGCGCTGATGAACTGATACCACTAAGTTCATCTACTGCTTGGATTCTCTATTTGATTCATGGTATTGTTACTCCTATGTTGCTGCTACTGTTATGGTTGTGAGGATTACCTAGGATATGGAAAATGAAATACAATGCCGGTTGTGAGTGATGGTGCTATGATGTTGGTGGAGATGTGGTTGCCCCTTTGCCCTTGCTCCTTGGGCTTGATGCTCCTGATGTCCTAGTTCCTTGTGACCTTATGATATTGTGGTTGAAGCATCTAGGCCCCTATTTTCATTTGGTTTTGGTAATTAATGACAATCAATACTTATAGACTAACAATTTGCTTTAAGTGCGCAAAAAGGCAATTGGTACTCGTCTGAGTTTGTGGAAGAGCAACATCATGAATCCTTCTCGAAATCAAACTAAAGTCCAAGGTACAAAAGAATTAAGAACCTTTTATAGTATTTTGACGATCTCGGTGATTGGAGAAAGATCAAGTTGCTAGAATATGTGCCATACTATCAAGAGGGAACCTTGGTTAGTAGCTTGATGATTAAAATTAAGACTAATGGTTCAAATTCATGCTCACACTTAGTCTCATGTAGCATAAAGTTTTCTAGAAAAAGTATGTTCAAAATTGTCTAGATGCGGCACTACCGGCCTGAGGCACGGTAGTTTTCTGACAGAATGGCTTGTTTTCACGCAAATTCACTAAGAGCAGCACTACCAACCATCTAGGAGCGGTACTGCCGTAGGTGCGGCAGTACCGGCCAAAGAGCATGATAGTTCTTTTCCAGAGCACACTGTTTTCTGGTGTTATTCACTTGGACGGCACTACCGATTAACTAGTATCGGGATCAGTCTTTTCGCAGAGGGCAATGTGTTCATGTGTTTTTAGTCAAGCTGGCACTAACGCCTGTCCCTAAGCGGTACTGCCACATGTGCGGCAGTACCGGATCCTTTTACTGGTAGTGCCGACTCTCTATAGCAACGGCTATCACCTACCACATTTAATGCTACAGTCGACCGTTGGACTCAAGGTCGACACTACCGGTCCTAGATATCCGGTAGTGCCGGCCATGCTGATTTTTGTAGAAATTTGGCGCCAACGTCTAAATTTGTGGGTGGAGGCTATAAATACACCCCCACCAGCAGCAATGAGGCTCTCTTAGACATTTATAGCATATTTGTGAGCCCTTGCCTTGCTCTCATCATAAATTGAGATAAATTAAGCATTCATTTTACATTTGAGTGGTGGTTGAGAGAAAATCAAGTGTGTGCATTCAATTGGAGCCATTAGACACTTGATCAACCTCAAGCGAGCGCCAAAGCTCTATTCTCTTGGAGAGGTTGTCGCCTCCTAGATGGCTTGTGAGAAGGCTTGGTTTGTTGTGAAGGCCAGGAGCTGGCTTGAAGTGAGTCAAGCTACCCAACGTGGATTAGGGGAGACCAGCAAGTCTCGGAGACCACGGGAAAAATCATCGTGTCAACTTGTCCCTTGGTTTGATTTTCATTATTGTTTTGTGCCGTTTACATTCCTAGTATACTTTGTGATTGATCCTATTTCTAGGGTTGTATAATTCGCTTAGACTTAGGTTGTTGACATTCCTAGTATACTTTGTCATGTGATTGATCCTATTGGTTTGATTTTCATTATTGTTTTGTGCCGTTTACATTCCTAGTATACTTTGCCATGTTATTTTTGTTGTTTTCTAGTCCCCTGCACACATGTTTCCAACTCTCTTCTGCACTCACGCTAACATGTCTAAATATTGGATATTTCTACTACTCTCTTCTTGAATATAGAAATTTCACAAGAATTCTAAGGAAGCAAACTTACCTTATTCAGGATTCCTCCAACTGTGACGGAGAATATACAATTTAATTCATCTGGTCGATGAAAATATGTCCTACATCATGTAATGAAAGAGGTTTAAAGGTCATGCATACTACAATATTTCTTTGGGACTTTTTGAACATTTACTCTGCACCTTCAACAATTACAGTGAGTTACCATAGCCATTGTATTATTATACACCATTTTATGCCTCATTTGGAACCTAGAAAATCCACGAAAACAATTCACTTTCAACATAAAATTGAAAAAACGTCATATTCTAGACATGGCCTTAGAACCAGCCTAGAATTCACGAGATTATTAGTGTAATCTCTAAGAAGAGAGTTAGAGAACCTGTTTGGAAAGTAGGTATTTCGTAGTCGAAAATTCTCGCATTTCAAATGGAGCCTAAGAGCCCATTCGGTACAGCTCCGGCTCCTGTATTCTCATCCAGTGGAGCCGGAGCTCTACCAAACGCTCTTAGCTCCCCACTGCGAATTCTCAGATCTGGTTGGAGTGATTATCCAAAACACACGTGAGGCAAGGAGCGGCCTTTGGCCTGCTCCGCTCAAGAATCCGCCTCCCCTCGTGTATTGTCCCGAGTGCGTCGCCTCCCAGCCTCCCTGCCTCCCCGTGTCGCCGAGCCGTCCTCGCCTCCCCGCCTCGAGTGCCGTCGAGTCAAACCCCGCCTCCCCACCTCGAGCCCTCCAAGCCAGCCCCGTCTCCCCGCCTCGAGCGCCACCGAGCCGGACCCCTCATCCCCGCCTCGAGCGCCGCCGAGCCGGCCCCGCCTCGAGCTCTCCGTCCCCAACTGCAGCGCCGCCTGCGATGACCGCCTGCGCTGACGAGCTTGCAAAGACCGCCGCCCAAGTATGGTTCCCCTCTCTTCCCTCTCTCCATGATCCCCCTTTCAAAATCTGGAGCCAACTAGTTAGCCGAATACTTTCAGGAACTACTCCTGATTCCTCAGAAAATCAGTATCAAGAGGAGTCGGAGCAGAATTTAAAAGGAGCATGAGCTGAAGCACTACCAAACTTCAAGAACTACTCATAATTTCTCAGAAAATTAGAATCAAAAGGAGTCAACAAAGAATCTAATTGTGTGTTTGGTTAGTGGGATGGAGTGGAATGGAACCATTCCATCCCACCAAGTCTAATGTTTGGTTGGAGAGCTGAGGATGACTTGGTTCCAGAAAAAAGAATATTCTTTCTAGATTCGGGACGGCTAGATTCTACAAATTTTCTGGAACACAGCCATCTCACTTGGAATGTGAGAGTGACAGTGAACCCTACATGAGAATCTGGGATGGAACCATTCCATCCCTGAAATCTGAGATGAAATCATTCCATTCCACCTCGCTCTCCAACCAAACACACGATAAGAGGACCACGAGCTAAAGCACTACCGAACGGTCCTAAACTAGGTGGGGGCAAGTTTGATCAGTGGCAAGGAGTGCAAATTGTTCGAGAAGGGGAACCCCAAATCGGCACCTTGAAGCACTACCCGTCGTCTCTCTCTCTCTCCGTCGCACTTCCAACCCACACGGCCACACTGTCGCGCAGCCGCAGCCGCAGCCGCAGATCTCCACCTACGGCGCGCCGCCGCCATGGACTACGAGCGCATCGAGAAGCCATTCCCTACACAGGCACCCCTCGTCGCCACCATCCCCATTTCGCTGCTACTACGTACCATTCCTCTTCGGATTTTCTTTTCTGTTCGGTGGAGTAATGCGTGCTGCTGCTTGCTGTCTGTTAATTAGGGTGGTGGGTTCTCGCCGAAGCGGCTGCGCGCGATGCTGCTGGGGGTGGAGAAGCGGCGCAAGGGGTCGGATTCGGGGGACGCCGGACAGAGGGAAGAGGAGGAGTACGGCGCGGTGCCCAATGCCTCCGTCAGATCCGACGCCGACTCCGACGCGTGCAGTGAGCATTTTTCCTTTTCTCTTTCATTCCCCCCACCGCTGATTCTACTGTTTCGAATTTTCTTGTAAAGCTTCCACCTTTGAGGTTTTGGTCGCCTGCATTGCTCTATTTGGACCATTTGGTGGTGAATTTTGGTCCATTTCACTATTTCAGTCACCTGGATTCCTATTTATTTATTTATTTATTTATTGCTGACAGTATATGGGATTGTTGGTCTTCTCATCTTTGGTTGTTCGAGTTGCTTGGACAGTCTCAGTTTGGTGGTTTGAGTAGTAGATGGAAACAAAAAAACAACTTTAAGCTTGTATTCACCAAAGTTGCTGTAAGATGGAGATGGACAATCTTCTTCTGTTCTTTGGAGTTCAATACTCCAAAAGGAGCCTTTTCATGCTTAAATTAGTGTCTAGATCATTTGAATAACTGACTGGGCTGTAGACAAGGGCTAAATAAATATCTGGCCTTGTCTCGCTGAACTATGGTTGTTGAATTGTGACTCTGGTAATTTTAGTAGCTGGTAATTTTAGGGGGCTATGAAGGGCATGAAATTCAAATCTCCTTTATGTTTATGCACATATGTCGCTGTATTGCAGGTAGAAGTGTGATGGTCATACGCTTTTAGTGGTACTTGCTGAATTGAAAGTGAGACAATGATTGCTTGAATATTTAGTTGATTTAAGAGTGTGAAACTGTAGCTGTTTTATGATGTAGGAGGAGGCAGCATGTGTGAAGAATACAAAGACGTGGATGTGGTGAGCACCATCTCGGAATCCTCATCCTCGTTGGAGACAGTCAGTGGGCACCGGTCACGAGACACCCACTCCATGGGTTCGAGGTTCAGGGTGCCTGAGGAGGACTCTTGTGACTCAGAGAGTGTGGCTTCCAACTTTGAGTTCCATAGAGAGCGAGGGGCCTCTGCTCGGTCTGCAGCAGCATCGGTCATTCCCCCGTTCTCAAAGCCCCCACCATCAAAGTGGGATGACGCCCAGAAATGGATCGCCAGCCCAACGACAAACCATCCTAGTAGGGCCGGTGGAGCGCCGCCAAGGAAGATGGAGAAAACTAGCTTTGGTGGCGGGAGGCTGCCGGTGACAAAGGTTGTGATGGAGGCCATGGAGGAGATAGATACTAAGAGGATCGATCCGAGCCAAGAGAGGAGGGAAGTTGGGTGGCAGAAAGCGGCGAATTGGGCCCCGCCGGATCCCTATCCAGAAGTGGAGCCTTGCACAAAGGCCGCACTTGCTGCAGAAAGTACAATAGCTGATTCAGCTGGTAAGGAGCTTACCTCAGCTCTTCCACTTTTCATAAAGTAGTTTGCGGTACAATGTGGTCTGATTAATCCTTCCATTAGGAATCTGATTGATCGCTTACCATTAGTTGAGCGGAGCATTAGAACGTGGAGGGGTCCACACATTATCATTTATCAGTCAGCGTACTTCCAGTCTAATTCAAAATTGTAATGTCATTTGACAATGGACAAAGCTTTCTTGGCCTTCCAGCAATTTAGCGAAAGATGCAATACACGCATAGACGAATGCAGATAGTTTACGTATTTGTTTGTACCTTTAGGTGGAGCCAACAGGAGATGTAAGAATGCGAGTGAGACTTTGTTTCCCGGACTGTGTAATACTCTTTTTATCAGTATCCATGATTCACTTTGTTAATAGGTCCTGTGTATGGTACATTTACCCTTAGCCTTCATGAATCATGAGTGACAAATACCTTTCTCCCTTCTTTGAAAAACGAACGATGTAATCTATCTATTCACATCTCTTCTAACTGGAAAATAAGCAAAATCTTCAATACATAAATTTTTGAATGTTTGCAGTTACTTTTAGTCGTCATGATTCATCTACCATGCTTCAGAGTGCCACAACATGCATACCTCCCCTGCCAACAGTCCGGTCAGTGTCAATGAGGGATATGGGTACTGAAATGACTCCGATTGCGAGCCAAGAACCATCCCGGACAGGAACACCGGTGAGGGCAACGAGCCCGGATTGCTCTCGACCAATTACTCCACGAAGGACATTAGGTCCCAATGCAATTGGTGCTGTTATCGGCCATGGTGAATGCAGCAATGCGGAATTAAGTGAACAGGAACTGGAAATGAAAACTAGGAGAGAGATAATGCTTCTTGGCACCCAGCTAGGTAAAACCAACATTGCAGCATGGGCAAGCAAGAAGGAAGAGGAAAAGGATGCATCACTTTCGCTCAAGACAGTGTCTATGGACCAATCTACACAGAATATAACTGAAATCCGCGCAGCTGCATGGGAGGAGGCGGAGAAGGCCAAATACTTAGCAAGGTTCTTACATCTAAGTGTCTTTATCTATCTTGTAAAATTCTCCAGGTACTCAGTGACTTACTATGTTCTGGCTCTTGCTTGCCAGGTTTAAACGAGAAGAGATCAAGATCCAAGCATGGGAAGATCATCAGAAAGCCAAAATTGAAGCTGAGATGAGAAAAATTGAGGTAAGCTATTTCCTGCCTTCCAATGTAACTATGGCCATGGATCTGTAGAATGTTGCATCTCAAATGAGATGCATTTTGTTTTCGTTAGAAATTTTGAGCAGCCTTATTATATTCTTTTTACCACAGCATTTCCATGTTGTACATGCACATTAGATGATGTTAACTTCTTGGTACTGTTAATAGTGCATATCATGTTAGGTGGACATGACAGTATGAGACACATGGGAAGCGCAAGGTACCATTGTTGTTGGGAAGTTAGTAGCCGATCACCTCCTCAAGTTTTTTCTGAATTCACTGCATATTTCCCTTTAGATTATGCATTTATGCTTCGATCTGCTTAGAACAGAGTTGTCCATGTTATACACAAGCATCGGTATCTTCTGCTCACTCCTGCGAGGCTGTAGTATTACCTTAAGAGTAACATCTTGCCTCAAGACAAAAAGAAGTTGAATACTGCCTTCATCTCAGAACAAAAAATAGCACGGAATAACACCTAGCTCCGCTCCATTCGGATACAAGACAGTAGGTTTACTACACTCAAGTTCTTGTTGCTACTCCTATTCTTTTGGTCAGCTTTGCCACAAATGTTCATGTTCAAAATGCGTGAAACGAATGTGCGTTTAATTCGAATGCCTATTCTTTTTCTTGTTTGTGGAGGTCACTCTCCATGTTCAACTTTTCGAATAATAGACACTGCCCATGCTAATGAGTCTTTCATGGTTTCCGTTCCTCAAGGTTGAGGTGGAGAGGATGCGAGCCCGTGCGCAGGACAGGCTGATGAGCCAGCTCGCATCTGCGAGGCACACGGCGGACAAGAAGAGAGCCGCCGCGGAGTCAAGAAGGAACCTTGCTGCCGCGAGGACGGCGGAGCAGGCAGAGCACATCAGGAGAACCGGCCGGATGCCGCCCTACCTTGGCTGCTGGAATTGGTGCTCCTGGTCGTAGAAAGAAAGCTCTCTACCCCCTCTGCCTCTGCCTCTGCCTCTGCCAAGCATCCTGCAGTCCTGTGGCGCCATCACCTGTTACTCTCTGCTAGTGAATGAAGGAATCCTGCCTTTTGATTGGTTCAGTAGATATGTGACAGAAGAACGAATTACTTGTAACTATATATATATATATATAAGATGTAAGATGCGAGCCTCTTGCCTTGTGTGCTGTGCAGTTACTTGCTTCAGTGTCATCACAGCAAATTCTCTTCGGCTTCATATATGGAGTACATTACATGCTTGTGATATTCTGACAGAGGTAACGTTGCTACTGGAGGTTGTACGGAACAGAACCAGGAGCCACAATCATCAGAGACTTGCAATGGGGGACTCTTGTGTTCGGGTAACAACAAAGTTTCGATGCATCGAGACATTGGGTTCTTATCATAGGGGCAGACAGTGTGAAGATTTAACAGTACAGCAGCAATTAAGCAAACAGCAGTACATCTTGATCCTGATAAGTGGCTAGCTAGTTAAACTTGGAAGGGTGCTACTCGAACTTCTTGATGAGGGAGAGGTCGTTGAGCATCTTGTCGATCTTGTCGTTGCCGGAGTCTCCCTGGAACCTTCCCCCGGAGCGGAGGGAGGGGACGAGCGCGGTGGCCTCGTCGGCAGTGTCGGGGCAGAGGTTGCCGAGGGTGCAGAGCTCGAACTCGGCGAGGCCGTAGCGGCTGAGGGTCTCGCGGACCTGGCGGACGGCGTCGGGGTTCTTGTAGCGGCTGAAGCGCTTGACGTACTGGAGCGACTTCTCGAAGACCTGCGAGACCTGCGAGGCCGGGTCGGCGTCCGACATCTGCTGGATCTGCTCGTACTTGTGCTCCAGGATGATCGCCACCTCGCAGTTCATCAGGCACTTGGCCTTCAAGAACTCTGCACGCACAAACCCTAGAATTTAATTACTTGTCCTAATTGGTCGCGTGATCGGAGGAGTCAGGGGGAAGGGAGGGGAGGGCAATAGAAGAGGGAGGGGCGGACCTTCGCCGATCTTGAGCTCGGCGGCATTCTCCTCCTCCTCGCCGGACATAGCTCCTCTTCTTGTTCCGATCTGAGCGAAAGAAGAGGAGGGGTTGGAGAAGTAATCGTCGGACAGCGAAGGCGGCGGGTGGGGACGAAACACTGGGCCGCCACAAAAGATTTCCAGCATGGGCCGGGCCTATGGTTGCTGAATTGGTTGGGCCGGAATTTCCCATGATGGTAGACGAGCTGCCACAAAACCATCGTCTTCTCCGGCGACGGCCACAGTACAGTAATATGACGGCTCGTTTCCCAAGGGCATCATCGGATGGGGGTGTAGCTCATATGGTAGAGCGCTCGCTTCGCATGCGAGAGGCACGGGGTTCGATTCCCCGCACCTCCAACACTGCATCCTCCTTTTTTTTGGTTGTTTCAGTTTTAGACTCTTGTTTAAATTGTGCAGCACCACTGTCAGTGACTGCAGTTCCGTTCATCCTTCTTTTTTTTTTGATTGTTTCAGTTTTAGACTCTTGTTTAAATTGTGCGGCCCCACTGTCAGCGATCATTAGTGCGTGGACTTGTTGCGGATTCTCCTCTCTCTCTCGTCGTCGTCGTGCTCGCGGTTGCGGAGTCGCGGAATGGCCACGCCCACATCTCTCTCCACCACCCTAGGCCGTCGCCTCCGCGCCCCCGCGCGCGGAGGCCAAAGACGTGGAGGCGCTCAAGGCCGGGGTCTCCGAGTACAAGCCGCGCTCCTACGAGGTGCTCGTCTCCGATGCAGCACGCTCCCTCGCCTGCGCCATCAGCAAGACCCGCCTCGAGATCGAGCTCTCATTATTCCCTGCTTCTAACGCCCACCCCGCATTATTTTTCCCATCTCATCATCCCTTGTTATCCACGTGTTTTTTTATGGCTTCTTGTGACATTATGGCCCCCTGTCTAGCAACATCTCTTCTTAGAGCATCTCCAAGAGAGAGCTCTAAAAATGAGCCTTAAATTTTAATATAGGACCTCAACTAATTAGACTTATGGCTCCAACGAAATATTCACTCAAGCAATTAAGCTCTAAAACCCAATAAAAATAGGGCTCAATCACAAAGTTGCTAAATATAGCTACTCTCCTAGGGGCCCGAAAACAATTTGCTAAATTTTAACAATTTAGGGTCTTTGCTGGAGTTAATCTTTTTCCCAAAAGCTCTATAATTCAAATTAGGACCATATTTAAGGCCCCTCCTGGAGATGCTCTTACAAGGTGTGTGAATGCCGTGCTTTCTTCTAGTTAATTTCCTGCTCTAAATTGCTATCACTCTTACATGCCAGGGAAATGCCTACGTTTGCAATGAATTCCACATGGATTTCTGTATATCAATGCGTCCCGTACATTATACTCACACCGGTCACAAATAATTATCATTTCAGATATTAATATGATCTCTAAAACACAGTTTTGATCACTAGCTTTTATTATTATGTATTTAAATTTTTAAAAAAATTATAATATTATAAAAGAATTTTATGAGACAAATCTATACATAAGATTTTAATGTATCCAATTTAAATATTTACAATGATATTGACAGCCAAAGTTTCGAAAATTTAATTGCATCTATATCCAAAACGACAACTATTTATGACCGGAGGGAGTATATACATATAACTTGTCTCAGCTTCAACACTAAGGGCAACAAAGGGCCTTGCCTTTCTTCATGAAGAAACTGAGAGGCCTGTTATCTATCGAGATTTCAAAACATCCAATGTTCTGTTTGATGCAATATGTATCTTTTGAACATATTTACTTGTTTGTTCAGATCCTTGTGTTTGTACTTTTGTTAAATATATTGCTCCATTTAGGACTTTAATGCGAAATTCTCGGATTTTGGACTTGTTAAAGATGGTCTTAACTGTGATAAGACCCATGTGTCCACGCGAGTCACGGGAACATATGGATATGTAGCTCCTGAGTATGTAATGACAGGTGAGCTGATTATTGATTTTTGTTAATTTAGTCATTTGGAAGTTGGCAAGCTGTTGATGTCATCCTACTAAACAAGTGTTGAATTTGGGTTCAAAATAGTTTACTAATTTGCAAAACAATTGTTCTAAAGTTATTTACTCTAGCTATATTTAAAGCTATTCATGTTCATTGGCATCTCCACGGCACTAAACTAAGTTACATATTCTGTTTCTATTTTGTTTCCTTTGAGACTAGGTTGAATGTTTGTTCTGTAAACTTAAAGATGGTCCTTACTATAAATTGTAGTAATTTGACAAGAAAGATGTCGTTTGCATACAAAGATGTGAGACATGTGTATTGTAAGTTTATTTAAGCAAGCGCATTTATCGACCAACTCCACATTTATCTCGATGCTATCATGCCATCTTTATGTTCTGTGATTACAAATATTTAAGGTGTCCATGTGCTGCTGTAGGTTGTGCACTAGCTGTCCAGTTTGTAGCTCTATTAGGTGGTCAAAAAAATGATTATAGTCAAGCATAGGATTGAAGTGATCCATCTGTTTTGAATTTCAAGCTTTTGGTTGGCTTCCATTCAATCTGCCATGTTGAATGAATATTTGCACATATTACAACCAATACATAGTTACATACTAATATACCATAGTATTGATTGTGTGTGTATGCTGTGTGTATGCTTTGTGTATATTGGAATTTTGGGTTAGCATCATGTCTCATGTGTGTATGCTGATTATATTGTTGTTTCAGAGGGCATGGCTAGTAGTTCCTGAGGCTAGCCAAAATGCTTATTTTTTTGGTCTGGCATTATTTGTGTCGGTTCTTGGTAGGAACCGATATTGATAGGTGAACTATGTGTCGGTGCTTGGTGGGAACCGACACTGATATGTTGACTATTTGTGTCGGTTCGTTCGTGGAAACAACACTGATATTTTGAATATTTGTGTCAGTTTAATAGGAACTGACACTGATAGTACAAGTATTGGTGTCGGTTCGTGTTTAGAACCGACATTGATAATGTTATTTGTGTCGGTTTGTAAACCAACACTGATAATCCCCAATTATCATTGTCGATACATCTGTGTCGGTTTGAACACCGACACTAATGTCGATTCCGAACTGACACAAATGAGTTTGTCTATAGTAGTGTGGGAAGAGAATGTTGATCAAGAGAAGTCGTCCGCATGACGAACTTGAGGCGATGCTGCTGGTTGGGGTGCTGATTTGATCAATGAATGGAGATATATAGGCCAAATGACTATTCATGCTCATGAATCATGAGCTGATGATGTACCTGAAATTACATAAGGCAGCCCATGCACCAAGGATATAGTAGTATAGTGTGACATTGCCTATGCTGCAATTGTACTATGTGGTGAGTTTTGAGCAGGGAATGAAATCTCACCGATATTTCGCGAAATCTCGGATCTCGGACCCCCTCCGAGTTTCATAATCACGATGAAATTAAGAAAACCCTTAAAAAAAATCAAATTGCTACAATACATAAAATCTCGGTATATTTGATTGAAATTTGACCAGATTGGATTCTTCTCGTCGTTTTCCATGTGGGACCAAAATTTCAAAACTTTTTGATGAATTTTGAACTGAGGGGTTGCCATGGTCAGAGATAGGGCACCCCTTTACCCTTGGGTGAACTTGAGGTCACCATAGCATGTTGTGCTGATGAAAGGACCGGGATGTCGGCTTAGAGGGGGGGTGAATAGGCGATTACAAAATTATACCCAATTAAAATTAAACAAACAGAGATAATGCGGAAGCGAAGGGTATAATTAAGTTTTGCAACTTAAACAATTTAGCCCGAGACAATTAACTCGGAGACTCCAGATATTTAGTCCGGATACTCCGGGTTATCCGGATACTCCGGATCAATGTACCGGATACTCCAGATGATCCGGATAGTTCGGATAAAATACCGGATACTCCGGGTTGAGTGTCTCGGCCAAGAATTCAAGATCTGAGCAATCTAGAAGCAATCCACTTGAACAAGAAGTAAGTAAATACTACCAAGAACATATATCAAGTGGAGAACGGGAGCCAAACACAAAAACAAGATAGATCGGGGCTCCTAAATAAATCAACCCTATACAATCAACTCAATCACACATATAGGAATGAATTCAAGCAAGTAATGAGAGAGATGAAACCGAAATGAAGATGGAGACACGAAGATTTTATCCCGAAGTTCGGATCCTTGAGGGGATCCTACGTCTCCGTTGAGGCGGCTCGGTCACACTTGAGCCGGGGTCTCTTTCAACCCTCTTCCTCCCGGTGTTGCACAATGCACTCGCCGGTCTTCACTTCTTTGATTCCTTTCCTTGCGGAGGCGGAATCGGACCTTTACAAACCTTCGGTGGCCTTCCACACAAAGCTTGGAAGCTCACCGGCAACTCCTAGCCGTCTAGGAGACCTCAACCTCCAAGAGCAACAAATGCTCCCGAAGAACTCACTTAGAGTCCACCTCAAGTGCTCAACACACTAATCACACTCAATCTAATCACTACCCACTCTCACACCCAAACCTTCACTCAAAAGGGATCACTAAGATCTAGGGTTAGAGGGGATTTTGGGAGCTCAAGATCACTAAGAATAACACCTCAAAGCACCAAGGAACCAGCTCCACTTCTCAAATCAATCCTCAATCCAAACACCTCTCTCCACTACCCAACCCTTCACAAAAGGGGATCACTAAGATCTAAGGAGTAGGGAGGAGTATTGGGGGCTCAAACACTCACAAAGAACACCTCTAATACCCATCAAAACATCCCCCAACGGCTACTTTGAAGTGGGCAAGAAGGGGGCTTTAAATAGAGGAACCCCAAAAACTAGCCGTTGGGACCGAACTGGGCAACCCGGAGACTCCGGATAATTAACCCGGACACTCCGGATCATCCGGACACTCTGGATTGTCCGGATACTCCGGATAACCCGGAGACTCCGGGTTAAAAGTCCGGATACTCCGGATCTCCCAGGCAGACTCAAAGCCAACTAAAACGGGCTTAACTTTTTGATCCGGACTCCGATTTGGCCAGTCGGACTTTTCGGAAAGCTATGAACGGTGGCTATCCAACTAACAAGGTCTCACTACCCAAATCCCAAAGGATAAAAACAGGTTGCACAAAGAATCCACAAGGTGACCTCAAATTCTCACTTTTCGAAACTAACAACACTTCTAACCCTCACACCAACCCACCTACACCTAGGTGAACAAAGTGTGACTTGGGTTTCTCAACCTTAGACAAGAATAGACCACTTTGAGCACTTGAGACATGTCTAAGTGATTTCAATGATTGCATCCCTCTTAATAGTATGGCAATCCTTAGACTCAAATTTAACACAAAATCTAAGTCTTACACTAAGCTTACATGCCGACTTCTTCCGGATGCACGGTGCATGATGACGCTTCCACAAAGATTGATGATGCCCTTCGTCTTGTCAACCTCAACGCGCTTCACCTCATGAGACTCTCGTCCTCTCGACCTTGACCTCGATCATCACCAAGACGATCCTCCATCAAGTCGAATCGACTTAGTCCTCATTTGTTGGTGACACATTTGTCTTGTTGACTTTGACTCGCTTATCATCCTTCAAACCACTTGGTCATCATACACACAGCTTTGGGACCTAATTCTTATCAAAGCACTCAGCAAACACATTAGTCCCACAAGCTCAAAAGATATGAATTAGAATTAAATGAATGAGATGAAATACAACAAGTGCTTCATATAAATAGGCATGATATCAACGAAAACACTTGACATAAGAATTGTTCTCTACTAAGTGCAGCATGATGAATATGTGATTGATCTATATTCACTTAGAGAGATAATTGCCAATAAGATGAATCATTTAAATCAAGGCAAGGATCACATACTTTGCTTAAATGAAACACATGATAGAATATACATGAATTGTACATGTGCAAATAATATTTGGAATGAGAGTAAATGATGTGATCCAATTCTAGATTAAACTTCACTAGGAGAGGTGCATTAGAAGATATACAACTAAGACATGTATGCACCAAGTCAATATGAAGCAATGAAGTTTAACTCTAGTTAAAACTAGCATATTAAAAACAAAACACATAATGAACTCAAATGAATATATATATATATATATATGCACAAGCAATTATGACATGAATCAATGTGCACATATGAAATCAACAAGTTACTTAGAGTTCAATATGCATTTGCTAAAGAGGAATGCAATGACAAATATGGAAGGAATACCGAGATTGCATACCTCATTTTTGCTTAACCATCCCAATTGATTTTCCTCTAAAATAGATGAGACTAATATTCAACTAGGCAATAAACATGTTAGTCTCATAACAATATAAATATATTAGAGGTTTGTCATTTGTTAAGCACTAAGTTAATATTTATACAATTACATTGATTGATATTACATGCGTTTGTCATTAATCACCAAAACAACATAAGTGCCTAGACGCACTTTCAGCTGAATATGTTGCACACAAGATTCAAAGTGTGTTTTCAGTTTTACTCTTGAAGTTATGTGCTACTACTCCAATTTTAAGAGTTGAATTATTCATGTGTTATGATAAAAGAATTTTCTTTACTTTTACCTTGTTTAGTACTGTAGAAATAGGAAGATGATTTTATAAAGCTACCTAAAAATTATTTCCTATTTTAGGGGTTGGTCCTTAGGGATAACAAGCTTACAAAGATTCCTGATGCCAACATTTTCTTTCGGTGTTCGATGTATCTTTCAATGAGATATCTTCCTTAAGTGGGCTATCCAAGGTTTCCATCGCACTGAAAGAATCTATGTTTCAAAGAATGAAGTTGCAAAGATGGAAGAACTTGAACACTTCCATGCAT
Source organism: Rhipidocladum racemiflorum (assembly GCA_036346355.1). Lineage (NCBI taxonomy): Eukaryota > Viridiplantae > Streptophyta > Magnoliopsida > Poales > Poaceae > Rhipidocladum > Rhipidocladum racemiflorum. The sequence goes on from CM070572.1 coordinate 27,691,058, forward strand.
TAGAAATTCTTGAACTTGGTAGCAACACATTAAGGGTAAGCATTCTGGAATTTTTTTTAAAAAAATGTTGGTATTCATTGGAAGTTACCTCCTCTAGCCTGTGAACTTAACCATATCAGATATCCTGATGATGCATGCTGTAGTACAAGACTTATTTATATCCTAGGCCTTAGAGGCTATAGCCCCCTACATTCTTACATGTTCCAATGCATTCTAGGTGATGGAAAATCTCGAAACATTAACAAATCTATAAGCGTTATGGCTAGGAAGAAACCAAATTCGGACATTCAACTTATGTGGTTTGAAATCAATAAAAATATTAAGAGTAGAGTATTTTATGTACAAAAACTTAGTAATTTTCATTCAAACAGATAGGGAATATCACATAAATTCTTTCATGATTTTTTCAAAAATTTTCCCATTTTGTTCTATCCTTGGGACTCCATTTTACAGTACTTTGCACTATACGAATTTTTAAAAATTCCTTAAGCTTGATCATCATCTACAATTTTCATGAAAATATTAATGATATGTCAGAAGCATACACAAAATAATTCAAAAAATTTTAACAAATTTTGCACACTTTTTACAATGTTTTAAATGGACCGAAATCTCAGTTAAAACGACCGGAATTTCGGTTTTTCCACCGAGATCTCCGAGATCTCGGTGGAAAAAAACCGGATTCAAAATTTGGTTTTCGGATTTCGTTCGAAATAACGACATCTCAATGAAATTTTGGATTTCGATAGGCAACAAGATTTGATCTAAAAATGAAATTTAAAACCCTGGTTTGAGAGGAATTTCCATGTCATTTTTGGTGATTGTATGTTGAGTTTGGGCTGTAAAACTTTAAAGTGCAGTTGGGTATTCCAATCTTGCTATGAATCTTATGACTTTTGTTTTCTGGTACAATGAATATTTTTATCTACTTTTTTCCTTGTTAGTTTTAGTTTTTGCTTTTAAAATATTTTTTCCCTGTTAGTTTTTGTTTTAAAAAATATTTTTTCTTGGTCACTTAACCGAAAAAAAAGTAAGAAATGGTACTCCCTCCATTTCAAAATGTAAGGCCTATTAGCTTTGGGAAGATTTTTCTTTTTGTAAGACGTCTTATGGAGGGGAGTACTTAGCTTCTTATTTTACCCCTATTAATGGCAGCATGCATGCATGGTCATTTACTATTCCCAGGAATGCACATTGAATACTAACACTAAAGAGCACCAGGGTACTTTGGTCTTTTTATCCCTACTTTTCACTGTATTTAATGCTCCTTAATTCATGAGCCAAGCTCTATAATACGTCCTATATTTTGAAATGGAGGGAGTATCTCTACTATTCTTAAGTGAGAGTTGGTGGCAGTGGTCCATTCTACTAATATAAAAGCACAGTCCGTCGTCCTTCTTCCCTTTTTCCTCTCTCCATCCAAGCGCAGTGACCTTTTCCCCACGTTTCTCTTCACTTTCGCACAAATCAAATCCGGCTCCAAAACACAAACCTAACCAGCGTCTGAGCTCTCCGCCGCCTCCCTCGCTTGCGCCTTCGCTCTGCCCAAAGCCTCCACGCCGATTCTTGCCTCCTCGCCCCGCGCCCCTCAGCGCCTTGGCCGACCTCACGCACCCTCGCCGTGCTTGAACTCCGTCTTGGCCGCCAGTCGCCTCCTCATTCGGCTCCACGCTGTCGCCTCTCGCTCCGTCCAGCGTCGCCGGCATTGCCGCCTCCTTCGCCCCCGCGCCCTTCGCTATCTTGACCTCGCGCCAACAGGCCTCCTCGCCCCCGCACCCTCCGCCCGCCGACCTCCGTGCCATGGCCGTCGCCTCCCTCGCTCCCACGCTGTCGCCTCTCGCTCCGTCGCGCCCATGACTGCCGCCTCCTTACGCCGCGCCCTTCGCTATGCCGAGCCTCGCGCGCCAACGACCGCCTCCTCGCCCCGCACCCTCCGCGCGCCCGACCTCGTGCGGCGGCCGTCGCCTCCTACGCTCATTGCCACCTTCCACGCCCCAGCTTCTTCGCTATCCGACCTCACGCCAGCCCACCCTAAACCCTCCACCTTGAGTCCCTTGCCTCACACGGTCGAGGCAAATATCACATCAGTCGCCTCGACAGCCGTCGAGCTTGTGAGCCACTTCTAATACCTCGACCCACTCCACCTCCACGAGCTCGTGATTTGCAACGCCCTCCACCTCCCATGCATAAAATCCACTTCTTTTGATTCCACTTCTCACGTTGCTCCAAAATTTGGGCCGAGGTAAATAGTTCCCCACTGGTACAATAGCATTGCATCTTATTCTCGTTCTTGTATTCACCTTCTTCCTTCTTTATGCTCTACAAGATTTCCTTTGGGTTGGCGCAAGTTGGATCATATTCAACATCGACTACAATAGCGACAAGGTTGTCCTCGGTAAGTTCTTTTCTGAGTCCTTGTCTTCATAATAGATCACATTTATTGCTTGTAGAAAGAGATGAATCTTGAGATGCTATATTCACTTGTGGACTTATCCCGAATCGATTGTATTTAGACCTAGCTAGGCAACTTGCCATTATCCTTGAAAATGTCTAGATATCTCAAGAGGAATTTTACGATGCTATATTCACTTGTGGACTTATACGAATCAGTTGTTCTCATATCAAAATTCAATTGATTAATGGGCTTTTGCTTGTCAATGGCGAGTACTACCATGTATGCATTTCCTTTGGAAAATGAATTAATATTGAAACTTGACTCATCTTTCGAGTTGATTGTAAACTCGCATTTGGGTCTACAATTGGTGAGTTAAGCTGGACTCCCTTTAACAAAAACAATAGTTTTGGTGAATTTTCTTAGGCGAGTTTCTATGTTTTTAAGGATTATTTAAGTGTTTCAATGCGTTCTATGTGTAAAAATACAATCTCTTGAAATGGAATTTCAACCACATTTTAGTTCCTATGCACTATTCATTTGTCAACTACTGAAGCTACGAGAACTAAGAGTTACTTTTTGAGAGAGGGAGAGAGAAATAACTATCGAGGCACTTATATTAGAACTTGTGTATTTATCAACTAAAGATCGAGAAGCATGTCTCCTAGAAATGATTCTTTTTAGGAAAAAAAGGCGCAAGGTCTATTTGGGTGGATGCATCAAATTTTTAGTTTATTTTGTGGATGTAGCGAGTAGTGTCGAAAGTGTTGTTTTTATCATACTGAATGAATATTGGATAGCGAGGTTGAATGGTACATGTTTTATTTATATTTGTACATGGTGTCTATTTGTGTTAGCTCAATATATAATCAAATCGAGTTAGATATTTATGAACTATCGGCATTCTGAATTGTATACAAGTGTGAATGTTCCATTTACTCTCTTAATGATGTAAAAGAAAAATCGCCAATGCGCTATGTACACATTTTTTTACCATTGCAACGCTTGGGCATTTTTATAGATCGGTCATGGATCCTAATTTTCGTAGTATCTCCTAGACCAAAAAGACCCAGTCACAAATAGAAGCAAAAATTGTCAAACAAGTTCGATAATTTTAGTCATACCCACACTAAGGCTCATTTTTAGGGCTCTCTCTTGGAGATGCTCTTAGAACAAATTTGGATAGCCTTTATTAGGATCGTATTTTTAACTTAGTTGGCAAAATGCAGGAATAACTTGATAACCCGATAAATGCTCTTGAGCCTTTTCTTTGTCGAACATAGCGAGTGTTCTCAAATGATTCTCTAATTTGTCAATGACATCCACACGGCCAAAGATGTAATTTCTATTGAAAGTGTTTCTGCAAGTATTATCCGGGATGTATTGAGATGTGAGTAATATATTCACGATTCTTGCGATTACCTATTTGTCACCTCTCTTCTATCATTTGTTTGTCACCTCCACGAAAGTCTATAATGATAGTATCATCAAGAATCTGATGGCTGTGAAGGAAAATGTCACTTTGTAATCTGTATGGTTCTTTTTCTTGAAACAATGTCACTATATGGTTCTTAGGTGCAACAATTTATGAAAGTTAACAAACCATTTTAGCTTTCCCAAGCATTTGTAGTTGGACTTTACCAAGATCAAGACCTCGATCCTCACTAACCACCTTGAAATCAAAATGAATAATAAGTCAATTTCAGTCATAGTAATGTCATTCATGTTAAGCAACCTTATTATTATTGTCATAATGCCTGACCTCTCCTCTTGTCAACACAGCCATATCATCCAGATTGGCTCTTCGGTTTTCACCAAATCCAGGAGCTTTGACAGCACATACATACAATTGGGCTTGCTGGACTTCAAAATGATGATGGATCATTTTCTGGTGATATTTGGGGTGAAGTCGACAATAGGTAAAAATCTTAACCATCCTTTTAAATTCCCATGATTTTTTATTTGAACGCAATTTCGTTGGAGCTACTAACGCAAACTTCAAATACATTTTGTAAGTTCTCATATATTTCATTATGCACCTTGTCTTTGCTGCATCGTCTGCATAAAATTAATGTGGAAAAGGCTGTAGATTATATTGTCAGTTGTAAGAATTTTCTATGGTGGATTTGGAGCTATTCCTTTCTCTAAATCCTATTTTTAGGTTGCTAGAGTAGAGCTGGTATAGTGATATGTAATAAAGTGTTTTAGGATATTGCTTTATCAGATCATGAAATGTCATCTGTTTGTATTCCTATTTATATTGTGGGGGGGTGAATTTGCTAATCCTGGACTGCGCTTGTCACCTAATTATGGGATACACTAGAATTAGCTTACGAACACGGAAATGTAAGAACTAAAACATTTCATTCAGACAAAATATAAGTGTTTACTATTATAACCTAACAACTTTATGTAATTATTGTGTCCTTTTAACTGGTATGTTGTAACGTCATCCTAAAATTAGCTATTTGTATGATGACTTGAAATTTGCATTTCCTCACAAGATTATTTTTATTTCTCTGCAAGCTGTCACTTTATAACCATTGGATAACTGAACATCACTGTATCGTTTCCATGCAAATATTTTGTTGTGTTGGTGCTCTTGCAATCAGCTCTTTGTATCATGTTGATAGAGATCTCCTCGGACGGTGGTTTGAGAGTGCCAATGTGAAGGATATGGCTCAATGGGAGGCTGAGAAACTTCTGATGTGAGGTTTACTACCTTTTTCTCATATTGTGCATCTTTTGCATTTTTATTTGTCTTTATGGCACCATAGATTTTATTGAATTGCTCACTCTAGGTGTGCTACTTGTAGTGGAGTGTTATCAAGCTTGATAATGATTGATAGAGTGCAATGGATTGGCAAGGAAAACTTGCAAAATTCATACTAAACTATCGAGTAGCCTTGTGTGACTCGAGATATTTCCATAACTATATTTTTTTGAGGATTTTGATTTTCTTACCATGCTTGATTTCTAGCTTTTTCTTTGAACCTATAGTCTAAGCGGGAATGATTGATGTATTTTGGGATAATAATTCGCTACTATAAAATGCATGTTCTATCAATTGCTTAGTTTGAAGCTAAAACCTTTTATTGGGTGTAAAAAAATAGTGATAATGCACATATTTTGTTCATAATCATACTGAGAGCTATTGCTTCATGCCCCGTGGAGAGTGGCTAGGCAAATATATACCACTTTACATTACCTTGAACTTGGATCCTACTAGCATTGCATATCTGGACCAAATGTGTACTTATTTCCCTTTGGATGATTCAATTCATTCTCATAATATAGATGATTTCAGATACTATGACATGGACGATCGGCTTTTTGCAGGTTCCACTGCGGCAAGGCCATCACCCTCACGTCCACCATCAGTAGCAACGTGGAGGAGGTCATATTAAAGAAATCCAATTTGAGGTCTGCTTGTGTCTCTCCTTTGTTCTCATGTATTGCTCAAAAGTGAATAGGTGTATTAGACACCCCGAGTGGGTTCCATCATCGACTGTGTAGCCCTGAGGTCCTCACCATCTAGAGATTCATGCTATGGCTGCCGGCCTACATATCGCCGAAAGACCCCGGAGAGTCCAACTTCACCATCTACCCCAATAAGTCCCTTCTTGGCTCGATTTCTCTCAATTTCCTCTTCTAACAAGCGCAAGAATAGATAGAAGCTTCCTTGCATCATTCTGTATAATCCATGTTTTGGCTACTATATTAAGTTAATGAGCGGATGTGCCAAAGATGTGTATAATTAGGATTATCTCACTGGGTGAACTATGATTGCTTGCTATTTTTTTGGAGGGTAAAATGGCTTGGACTTCAATCATACTTTCGTCAGATATTTTGCTATTTTTTTCTATGGGTGCTTAAGGTGTTAGAATCTACTACTTCAAATTGTGTTATTACTACTGTTTAGCAAACCAAGTTTGCAGGCATTTTGCATGTGTTGTTATTATCAAAACCCTATATATACTTAGCATGTATTTGTCTCTTTGGTTCACTTGAGACTTCTTTGCCTTTGGAATATCTTTTACTTTGTGTGTAATAAGATAATGAAGGGTAATGCCGAGATGGGGCTATGAGCTTTCCTTGCACATGAAGAACCTTCTAGATGAGACAATGGATGGTGTTTTGCTCTCATAAATAGTCATGTTCGGAAATTGCCAATGATTATAGTTTCCACCTTATTTTGGTTTAGGATGTTGAACATATTGGATGGCACAGAACACATGAGGCAAAAGTTTGGAGCTATAGATTCTGATGACTTGTATCTGCTATGTGCATGTAACTTTGTCTGCGGTGTGTTTTACGGTTTGTGGTGCCGCGTAAAATGATTGATACAAGATATCATTCTTCTAAATTTGTGATGGTTATCTGGTGTGAAGTCTAGGTTTTGCTGTTGTGGTATACGTAACAAATGACAAACCATGTCTTGTGATAGTCAAATCTTTGTTTGAATTTAGATGTCCAACAATACTAAAAGTTACCTCATTATATTTGATTAGCGCACGAAGAAATTGCTTCTTAAATGCCCAATTTGATTTTTCTATTGATACATTTGTTGGTGAATTGAACCCAAGGGCAAGAATAGATAGAAGCTTCCTTGCATCATTCTTTTTCGTGTTTGAAGTACCAAAACTATCTTCTTTTTGTGCCTCTTTTGTGTTTACTGTTTTAAATATATTTTCAATGAATGCAGTAGCAACCAATTTAAGGTGAAAGTACTTACAAACTATTCCTACCAACAAAATAATGTATTATTATTGCATATGAAGTTAGTACTTGGTATGATGTCCTTTTTATACGATTAATGTTTATCCTTGAATTTGCTTATATGTTAGCGGTGCTAATATTATTTCCTTTGTACAATATAATTACTCAGTTGTCCTTTTTGCTAAAACACCTATAGATGTACACTAACTAGGATGTTTTCTTTGTATTCATGTTAGAGAAGAAACGATATCAACTTCTAAATGTGTACTTTGCCTGATATGTGCGTATGAGAACTTTAATGTTCATTGCATGATTTGAATTGGGCCACGTATCACTCTCTTTTGAGATTCCGTTGCAGCGCGCGGGTATCTCTCTTATTCTAAGCGTGACTTGGTGGCGGTGGTCGTTCTTTTCGCGTCATTAATTGCGGCTTAATTGCCCTACGTAGAAGCGAGCGTTCTTTAATGTGACTTTCGCGAAAGCTTGAGCGTTAAAGATAGATGTTTGATTTTGTGAATAATTTTTTTTATTTTTTTAATCTTTATTTTTCATTATCAATTTTGTTTTTCGTAGCAACGCACGGGCATGTAACTAGTAAAGAAAGAAAGTCGAGAAGCTTCTGTTAGAGAGGCCAGGGTACCGATGTATTTAAATTAAGGATGTGTAAGACCGCAAGGTCACATCTGCAAAAAGACCATCACGACGAAGATCCAGAAGCGGAGACCGGAAATCGAGAGAGAGAGAGAGAGTGCGAGGGATGGAGATGAGAGGAGTAAGCTACAGATCCAGCACGCTCCTACTCCTCGCCGCCATCCTCGCAGCGGCCGCCTTCTTCACCCCCGCCTCCGCCATCGGCGACAAGTGCGCCGCCTGCAAGGCCGTTGCTGTCAGTTCCTCTCCCTCTCTCAATTAGCATGTGTACCATTCGATCGTCCTTGGAGCATCGTTCCATGTGTGTATGAATCGTTTTACATCGGGGGGTTATGTAGAAATTAGCTTCCGAGTTGAATTCTTTACCGCTCCTCTCCTCCGGAAGCAATGGTCAGATCGGGGCCTAGATCTTTAGGCATTTACTGGGGGCATAGTGGAATTTTCAACTCATATTCGTTCAGCAATTTGGAATGAACACTGTAGACGTTCTGATGTATCGGTTGGTCTTCTTTGCAGGCGGAGCTAGAGATTGGAATTTCAAGTGTAAGTAAACTTTCTTTGAATTGGCTCTGATTAAGTGATTTCTACCATTATTTACGGTTTTGATTTGGAGTTTATATGTATTACAAAGTAGCTATGTCAGTCTTTTTTAGTTAACAAAACAACCACCCCATAATCTTGATAGCATATATTCTTTGATTTTCTTGTTGCTGGCACCATTGGTCAATTGTTAACTATTCCCGAGTTCTCTAATGCAGGAGAAACCAAGAAATCACTTGGACTTGCGCAACCGCTTGAATTCAAAAGGTCAGCGTGAAGGGAAGGTCATTGATTACAGGTATGTTAACCAGCATGATCACTCTTGTGTTCAAAGATGAGAAAGAATATTTCTATGCTTCACATTGCGACCATTTGATGTTCCAGTGCTGTTAGAATATGCCCTTTTTATAGTGAAGCAGATCACTTTGGACTTGGGGGTGTTGCAGTATGACCACATGATATTGCACATATTTACATGTGCACACAACAGTTTTTAGAAAAAAAAATTGTAACATTAACCATTGTTAATTTAACACTCAACATGTAGTCTTTGTTCATCCTCGTTATCAGTTGGCTTCACATACTTATGCAACAAATTGCAAACATGTCTTTACCATTTATTTTTGTCTTGATATGTAGTTGAATCTGTATATGTGGTGCAGAGTCAGCGAGCTTCGGGTTGTAGAGCTTCTGGATGGCCTATGTGATAAGATGCAAGACTATGCCCTGCAGAAGGTAGAAAATAAATTTATGTGATCGTTTTAGCATTTTTTTTACTGCACGCCATGACCGACTTATTGATGAAACATCTTTTTCTAGATATTATATTAAGTTGTATAGGTATATATGAATTAGGTTAACAGGTCTGTTTAGTATTGATTTGTTCTGCACAATGTCAGCATCTGCCCAAGCATTTGAGCCATCTAACAACTTCTACTCTACGCAGTTGGAATCTGGTGAAGAAGGATGGGTTAAAGTAACAGACTGGAACAGTTTTGAAACTGGTAAGTTTGGACATATTTCTTGCTCCTGTTTAGTTTTTTGACGACTCATATCTATACCGTAAACTAAAGAATGGAGTGCTATGGTCTGTCCATAGTTTCTTGTACTATGTTATTGCATTCTTCCTGCTTAGTTGTTCTCTTACACGCGTCATATCAGGAAATGCAGCACACACTATATTTAGAACTGTACACTCTTATAACACACCAGTTTCTTTGTGCTTTGAACATTTCTGATAGTGTATGCTCACCATGATAGGCTTAATAAATGACAAGCGAACAACAGTGCTCCTATGTATTTGCATTGCTCTCATTATAAGAGAATAAACATGGGTGGTGAGAGATTATTTCTAATTACTAACTGCATACTGCTTATGTCATTTGTTTGTAGAAAAGAAGGCAGCAGCACGAGCACACTCCAAAAATTTATCCACATTCTGTGGAAGGTACAATATAGTTTTCAGTACTTTTAATAAATTTAGCTGATAAATTAAGCACTATATACATAGTTTTCTTCTCATTTATATATGTTAACAAAGTTTGTACATATCATGTCAGTTAGCTAGATTCTAGTCACTTAGGCAACAAATGTAATTTCTCTGACCCCTTAAACATTTCATTGCCAAACTTCATGATTATCTTGTATCTTGTTGTCTACATAGAATGTCATCTTGTTCTTTTTTCCTGGATTTAAAAGCTTTTATATTGTGTAGCTGACCTCTTACTATTACTTTGTAATAGCGATCTTGTAAAAAAAAGGCTTTGTAACGGTGCTCTCCCCTATTTCTGATAATTGCAATTTTCCTTGGTAAAAGGATGTCAGTTTAGTAGTTTACACAAAGAAACTCATTATGTTGAACTTAAAATTAATTACTTAATTCGGGATTCATTATAAACAAACGAAAAGGGGCTGGGAATATCCTCTTAGCAAACTTGAAAGATCTCCCTTTTCTCTATACCACTAACTTCTTGCAATTGCATTTTGCCATTGTGCATACAAGCTTGTACACAAAGGCTTTGTCTGGCTGCTGATCTGTCATTTTTTTTTATTTGTTATTAGTTAAGTGTTGCTCTTGTTTACTTGATGTGAATCAAAAGCTGAACAAACTCTTTAGTCACCATGTGCTTTAGAAATGCAAATTTATTGGTTGTCTAAATATAATATTTTACTTTTTGTGGCATCTGAAGAAGCTATAGCCTATTGAGTATTGAGTGGATGAACTGACAAAGTTCACTCATGTTGCAGGTTACTGGAGGAAGCTGAGGATGAGGTAGATTGCTTGCCTTGGATGACATTTATACAGCGTTTTATAGTTTAATTTAGCAAAGAGCATCCGAATTCTTTGGTTGCTTGGTAACTGTACTTTTGAACTATATGGATATCCTGTAATTTAATCGAACCAAGGCCTTATGTAATTCTTATCTCGGTTGCAGCTTGCTGAGTGGATAAAAACAAGCTCTACAGAATCAGGAAATGTGAGCAGGGCCCTTTGTGAAGATATTAGCACACACTGTCAGTTCACTAGGTATGTTGTATCTAATGTATCAACATGAATAGGACTATGGGAGTTAAATAATGTATCAGAATAAGTATGTATTAGGTGCTGTGATGTATCACTGTCCGCATGAATATGAATGTAGTTTACAACTTTACATGAAATCATATCTCTTCCTTTTCAACATAATTTCTAAAATAACATTTCGTCACAAGGTCATGGCTATTGTTGGATGTTTTACTATGCTTGTAGAATACGGATGAACGCATGTTTGTACATTCATGCATTACAGATTACACTTCTGTTTTCTCAAACTCCACTGCGCTAACATGTTTTCCCCCTTCGTCGTGTCATCTCCAGTGCTACAAACCTGATCAACGATGAGCTATGACAGCACGCATTGAGGTGCCATCTTTATTCAACAAAGCAAAACAGATGAAGGTCTGAACAACGTCAGAGAACAAGTTAAAATAGTGTCTGATACCATTCCATTCCGACATGAGGCTGTTATACCTCGTTGTCTGTGCTGTGACACTCACATTGCCGTGTTCAAAAGGACTTACAATTCTCTCCATATGGTGTTTGTCGGTATGGAGCGATCTGTTGAGAACATTCGAACAGCAAGGAAATTTTGCATACTGAATTATAGTTGAAAACAACCCTGTGAACTTACTTGTGAGGGGGCGATCTGAAATCTGAATGCTTTTAATGCCTTGTCGAAAGATGGTGAATGCTGCTCTTTTTTGACGCTTCGTTCAACGCTGTTTCGTGTGGAAGTGTTTTGTTAAATCTGTGTCCGAAAAAGTTCTTGCCTTTTTTAGCCCCGTTGCCATTTTTTTTTTCTCTTTCAAATCAGGCCCTGCTGAATAAAACAACATAGCCCTCTCTGACAGTGGAAGCGCTAATAGATAACACGTGTCATTTGCCATGCTGGTGTACTGTGGTAACCCAATCGACTGCGGCAACAACCGGTGGGTCCCAAGCGGTAGATTTGATGTTGTGCTCTCTCAGTTCGGCAGTAAGGACAGCTAGCTCTTGCCGCACTCACTCTTCTTTTGCTGTAGTTGGTCGGAGAGATGATTATTTTTATAATTGTATTTATATGGTTCAATTTGCAAAAAAAGTATCTCAACGAAGACTAGAAAAACTAAGAACTCTACTATGTTTCGGTTCGATGAAGCTTTTGTGCGGCTATTTGTTGCCAATCTACTACAATTCTGCAATCCTTCGGCCTGATTCATCTCAATTGCTAAGATAAACACATCTTAAATCCGTTTGACCAAACAGTCTACTTGGGATTGACTATTTACCATAAAGTTGATGTGCATTTAATGATTTATCACGTTATATCTCACTGGCATTCAGATTCAAATGCCACATGTAATGAGACATGACGTGGCAAATCATAACGTACACATTAATTTTATGGTAAATAATTAAATCTCCTTTTTCGAATAACCGTGCAATTTTAACATGTATCGCGCGATATTTTTAAGCATTCCAAACAGGGTTTGGGATTAGTAAAGGGCTTTCCATGTCCGCATTTTCTATGCTTGTTTGTATTTTTTTCCTTATGTAAATTCTTACTATATCGTACATTGGTTCATGTGGCCGATTGTCCATGTGTACCCTATGCTCTCTATGCCATTAACATTTACCAGTAGATTTTTTTGTGAGTAGTTCACGCGCTCTAGCACGACAAGTAATACGACTAGGCACACGGAGATGCGACCCATTCCACCAGCCACCGAATTCTCCATTTTGCTAAGGGGCAATACGCAAAATAAAAGAAGAATACTGTATTATCAGGAAAAGAAGCAAGTATTTATTACTACATAATAAATACTAAAAATAGAATTTGAAAATTAGTGCTCTCTCCAATCATAAATAGTTATGATTTTGAACATAGTTGCAGTCAAAATTTTGAAACTTTGACTGTCAATATCTTTTAAATATTTAAATTGGATACATGAAAATCATACGTATACACTTGTCTCGAAAAGTATTTTCATATTACTATAATTTTATTATGTTTTATAAATATATTATAATAGAAATTAGTGATCAAAACTGTGTTTTTGAGATTGTATTGATACCTAAAATATCAACTATTTGTGATCGGATGGAGTATGTACCCATATAAAGAGAGAAAATTAGCTAATTTTTATTACTACCTGATAATAAATAAAGATTAGATTTGACAATAATTACAAGGATAGAGAGAGAAAAGTAGTATAGCAGCAGTAGTAGACGACTAGACACGGGAGAAGAAGAACCCAAGCCCTAGCGAGAAACTAGCCAAGGTAAGGAGGGGAGGAGGCTTCTCTTCCCACAGCAACAGCAGATCGATTCCATCGAGTCCAGGTACGCGAGGCCCCGATCTCCAGATTACTCCTCACCTTCCTCCCCTCTCTGGATTGAGATCTACCTAGGCCTCTTTTCTTGGGATTTATCCCGTGTTCTGCTGTGTTCTCGGTGTTTTTCTCGGCCCAAGATCCGATCTTTCCCGGTTATGTTACTTCAAAATCTGGTTCGAATCCCAGACGAACGAGAAAAGGGGAGAATTTTTGCTTCCGGTTTTGAGGATGGTGGAAGAGTCAAAGGAAGTCGTGTAAGTGCAATGCCAGAGGGGGAAAAAAAGAAATCGTTTATGGTTCTCCCCAGAAAGGGATGCCATGGTGCCCCATTTATGAATTGTGGTAGAGTAGTGGTCAAATTGCAACCTAGCAACTGAACTAGTACTGAAAGAGCAGTATGATTAAGCTGCGCAGATCTTACGGGTGCTGCTTGTGTTACGTTTGCTGGAGCGCTGCAAATTCTTTTCTGAATCAATGAATATGAGTAGTGATGAGTGATGACTTGTTATATTGCACGATTTTAGTTACACGCAAAAACTATTCTTGTCCTTCTGTAACATAGTTGCGATGGTTTAATTCATGGGTGTTAAGCCCAAATTGTACCGTTCTTTTGCCTATTCATGGTGCTGACAAAGACCTCACGTTGTTGTATGATAGACAAACATGAATTAAGATTGTTTTATTGTACTCTGTTAAGTTGATTTATTGACATGACAAAAAACCAAACAAACATATGCAGTCTGCTGCTTTAAACTAGAATACGAAATATTGCTAGCCTCCAATTGAGCTGCCCTAAATTCTAATTCATCATTGCTGACTTGTTTTTATTCCATCAGGGACACAAAGCTGTGAGGCACCTGGACTATTGTTTCATCATTTTGGCGGGGCTACTTTGATAATTTCAGAAAAAAAAACACCCTGCTAATATTCCTGATTTTGTTATAACAATGAGAACTCATGAGCGGGCTGCTAACTTGGCTCTTGCAGGTGCATTTTTTTATTCAATTCAGCCATCACCGCACTGGCAGTCTTCACTACCTTTTTCTTTTCCTTTTGACAAACTGAATATTTGCTGACTTTCAGTCCTCGTGTATTTTGCAACATGCAGGTTTGAGCTTGGCACCACTTGTGGTTAAAGTCAACCCAAATGTGAATGTGATATTGACAGCATGTCTTACCGTCTATGTGGGTTGTTACCGTTCTGTCAAACCAACTCCACCCACTGTGAGGAATATGTTTCAATTTTATTTTATGCATTTATGTATCTGCTGGCTACTACTGCGATGAATTAATCACAATATTCCATTATATGGCTCTGACCAACTTAATTTTTGCATTTGTTCTTATGCAGGAGACAATGTCCAAGGAGCATGCCATGCGGTTCCCTTTGGTGGGAAGTGCTATGCTTTTGTCACTGTTCCTTCTATTCAAGTTTATCTCGAAAGATTTGGTTAATGCTGTCCTCACTGCCTACTTTTTCATTCTTGGCATTGTCGCTCTCTGGTAATTCCAAATTTTCTTTGAAGAGTTTTTCCAGACATGTAAAAACTTAATACTGTAACTGTAAACTTTACAGTGTTTGTGTGCCCTTCTTTCTTATGCAGTGCGACTTTGCTGCCTTCCATAAAACGTTTTCTTCCAAATGGATGGAATGATAATGTCATCGTTTGGCGTGCTCCACTTATCCATTGTATGATACCCACCCTCATTTTGATGCTCTCTGTTTGATTCAATTCTGTAGCCCATGTCAGATTAATACAGATATGTTTCTACTACTAGTCTACTATCATAGGGCATTATTTGATTGCATCTTCAGTATTGCCAGTTTACCATACATTGGAACAATAACATGCTGACCAAAAGTTCATTTACTGACTTATTGCGTGTCATTACTAGTATAGACTTGATTTTTTTCGCAGCATGGTGTTTTTATAGACCAATTCATTTGGAGAGGAACTAGGAATTGTATTTACTATATTCGGAGAACATGATATTGATCCATAACAAAAAGTGATCAAATTTGCACAAGAAATGTCAAAGAGTGAAGTTAAAGAGTGTCCATGTTGTTTCTAAACATTCAACCGGCATGAAAATGTACATTTTGGTGACAACATTTCATATGGATATGGGATATATCATTTTTATGGGTGAAGTAGATACATTTTGCAAGATTTGCAATGCTTTTGCTGCTTGGGTGTAATAACACGTTATTAACTTCTTATGTGTCTTACCTTATTGAAAAAGACAAAAAGGATTCCCCCTCTCGATGATATTGGAGTTTTATCATGCTAGTCGCCTCCTTACAAGCTTTAGTCTTGGTGATGTTTAAGTTCCTTAATTTCTTATTTCAGCACTTTCGGTGGAGTTTACCAAGTCTCAAGTTGTTGCTTCAATCCCAGGATTTTTCTTTTGCCTATGGTATGCTGCGAAGAAGCATTGGCTAGCAAACAATGTTTTGGGAATTGCTTTCTGTATTCAGGTTTTTCCTTACTACTACTTTTCAGTTGAGATTAATATGCATTACTAAAATAATTACGGGTTGAAACCTTCATAAATATGATTTATTATCCTCCCCAATTTTAATTGGACAGAACCTTAATACCTTTTATCTTCCAGGGAATTGAGATGCTATCACTAGGATCATTCAAAACTGGTGCTATTCTCTTGGTATGGGTTCATTAAGTTTGTACTCAGTTGAAACTTAAATATTTCTATTTTCTGTTGGAACTTGTAAGAACGCCATTCATTTTTATTTCAGTCACCCATATATCCTTTTTTTCTCACCTCTTTGCTATCATGATCTTTACTTAGTGGAGCATGGCATGTAGGTCTCTTGAGGACAATTTGAAGTATCTGATCTTCTAGAACTTCTGCTTGACTTTCTTTGGTTATGAAAAGAGCAGTCTACTTTCTAGGAAACCAATGGTTCTTGCTGTACTGTATGAGGATTTGTTTCTCTTGTGATTGGGCTTGTCATTGTATTGCATCCCTCTTCTCCTGACAAGTTTAATATATTTTCTGGGTAGTTCACTAAAATGTACCTTGTTTGCATATTTTGATTTTATAAAGTAGAATCAAGTTTTAAATAGTGATTAATTTTGTTAACAAGTATCCTAGTTACCTTATATAAGAGATTGCTAGTTGCCTTGTATAGATGTTGTTAGCCTTGTATAGATATTGCTTTATATAGGTTTTCCTTCTATACTCTTACGTACATGTATATATACTGGCTCATTGGTCTCATGTTGAATATAAGTACTATTGATAACATGGTATCAGAACTATAGGTTTTTTTTCTGATGTTGCACTTGCGCTCTTCCCATTGTATTCTTTCTGGCCGCCGCTTCGGTTTTTCCGTCGAGCTATTCCGGGCCTTCTCTCTGTCCAACTCGGATCCCTCGGGGCCACCGTCGCGCTACTCTCGGCCGGCTGCCTCGCCACTTCCGCTTCTCACGTGGTGTGTTTCCTCCCCACTGCTGCTCCGCCTCGACCGAACTTGGTTGCGGTTCTGTGAAGGGTCGCTGTCGCCTTCGCTCCGCCGATGCCTGCCCGATGCTGACCGCTTCGCCCACCATCTTGTCAGATTCAGGCCGTTGCCCTCGACGCCATTGCCGCCGCCGCTTAAGCCCGGCCGACGCCTCGGCCGATCCTCACCGACGCTTGTTGCCGCCAGGCGCCCGACGTCGCTGTCGTTCGAAGTTCGGTCGACGTCCGCAGAGGACGCCACCTTGGCTTCCTCTTGTGACGAGATCCCATGACGCCGGCTGACGAACCGACTCGGCTCCTACCCGCCTCGTCTCGGCGGCGTTGGTCTTCGCATGCCCGAGCCCGGCCTCCTCCCGTTGGTCACCAGATCCCGCCGATCGTCACCTCTTGGCTGGCCGTACTGGCCACCAGCCCCTAGTCGCCTGTCCCTGGCCGCCTGGCCGCCCGCCCTCGATCTGACGGAGTGACCGATCGGATTTCAATCCAATCGATTGACTCAATTTAACCCCGTTCGGATCCGGTCGTAAACACGAGGAAGAATGTTGTCGTCTACAGACTCTTCTTTGTCGGGCTCCGTCTGTTCCTCATTATCCGGTCATCTTTGATGGTCTCAATTATCGAAATTGGGTTTTTCATATACGCCTTCACATACGTGGTCAGCGTCTTTGGGAGTTTCTTTCCGGCGAGCTATCTTGTTCGCTTCGTCCTGCTTCTCCTGCCACGCCTGTTATTCCCAAGGAGGTCGATGATGCTACTCGATAGACGGCGTTTGATGATTATGCTGATGAGCTCACCAAGCATATTGTTGTTGATGCTTCTTATATGCGGTCACAGGTACAGGTTCATGTTGTGGCTCTTTAGTATGTGCCTTCAGAGCTTCAGTTGGCAGATTTCTTCGCGAAGACACAAGATAGAGCTTATCATAACTTTTATCTATTCAAACTTAGTGTTGTAGATCCACCATGAATTTGAGGAGGGGAGGGAGGGGTGTTAGACAGTATCGTAGTTACCTTATATAAGAGATTGCTAGTTGCCTTGTATAGAGGTTGTTAGCCTTGTATAGATATTATATTATATAGGCTTTCCTTCTATACTCTTATGTACATGTATATATACTCGCCCATTGACCTCATGATGAATACAAGTGTATGATATCTTGATTTTTCCCAATTTTGATTCAGCAATTCACAGTAGAATTGGTTCTGGCTGGTATATGACGTTGGCAAGTTAACTATTCATGATTGCCTTTTCCAACATATGTGGCATGCCTCTGTAGTCTGTACTCTCATCCTTGGGCAAGGGATATTGAACTGTGATCCCACTATCTCATGAATATGACTGATTATTCTAGAGTTTTTTAATCCTTGCTTTGTAACTGCATGACTTTTCAAAATGTTAGTTGCAGTTATTTTATTTGTTATGAATCATCTCTGTTGATTTAATTGCACACATTGCCACCAAATCCTTCTTTGATCATTTCTTATATTGTTATGTGAATGGCTGCTCAGTTTCCTTTTGCAATTTCAGGCTGGACTTTTTGTGTATGACATTTTCTGGGTGTTCTTCACTCCGGTTATGGTCAGTGTTGCTAAATCATTTGATGCTCCGATAAAGGTTAGTGTTCTGCCTCAGCGAATTCAATTTTTTTTACACCCTCGTAATTTGGTTCCATTTTATTACAATTTACAAATAGTTCAATTAATCTGGTTCTGCATTTTTTTTGCATAGCTTCTATTTCCAACTGCAGATGCTGCACGTCCGTTCTCTATGCTTGGCCTTGGTGACATTGTAATACCTGGTTAGTAATAAAATTGCTTGTTAGTTATCTCATATTCTAGTGATATTTGCAGTGCTAATAGTTTTTTTTAAAAAAATTTCTGATTGAATAGTAACGTCAGCTACATTATGAGTGAGAGCTTCGTTATACCAAATGATCTATAGCAAGCTGCTAGTTAAACTGGGAATTTTGTTAAAAAAACTCGATTAAGAGAATTCAACTGGTTTGCCATATCAATTGAACACCTTTTTTATTTAATCATTAATGTAACCGGATATCATTAACTTAATATATTGTATCTTTAGAACTGGATAGAGGATTGTAGAGTTGAAAACAGAATTGGAGCAATTATCTGTTCGGACTTCAGTGTCATGCAAGGCTTGCCGCTGTAATCCCACCATACAACTGGGTCCATGTTTCACAATAATTGCAACTTTCTAGGCTATCTGATTGCATGCACTGTTGAGCCCTTGCCATTTGCCACTATAACAGTATAACCAATATTTGCTCCATTCCTGACACCAGGACAGTACAGTATATATCAACAGAAAGGAATTATAATTCAACTAATTCCAGTTCTGAATCTAAATTTTGGCACTGTTGTCCAGATGGAATTAGTTAGGACTTAAGTATTGTAAATGAGGATATATTTTCGTTTTTGGCGATGGTATTATTTAGCTATTGTTGAATCATAGTAAGTTAGTAACTAAAGTGAGCCAAAGGCACAACTGTGAAGCCCTGACATTTGATACATCCTCAATTCCCATGAATGAGTTCATTTGGTAGAAAATAGTTTGTTGATATGGTGCGTTAGAGCCAGAACTGCCTTCATGTGTCTTGAGTAGCACCAAAATTGGAAGAGCTCATTGAATTACAAAGAAATTGCTTTTTTGCAAGTAGTTTCTGCTTCATCCAAAACTGAAAATCATGAAAGCTTACATCTTAATTTCCGGAAGCACATTTCCTTTTCTATTAACACATACTCCCTCCAGTTACAAATAGTTATCGTTTTGGACATAGGTGCATACGAACTTTCGAAACTTTGACTGTCAATATCTTTTTAAATATTTAAATTGGTTATATGAAAATCATATTTGTAGATTTGTCTCAAAAATCACTTTCATAATATTATAGTTTTATTGGGGTTTATAAATATATTATAATAGAAATCAGTGATCAAAACTATGCTTTGGAGATTGTGTCGATGTCCAAAACGACAACTATTTGTGACCGGAGGGAATAATATGGATTTCTACCTTTTGTTCCAGGTATATTTGTTGCACTGGCCCTGCGTTTTGATTTCTCAAGAGGAACTAAGAACCGTTACTTCAACAGTGCATTTCTGGGATATACCGTGGGTTTGACGGTGACAATAGTTGTTATGAACTGGTTTGAAGCTGCACAGGTGAGTTCTGTTACTCAGGTTTCTTGCCATCTTGTTGCCCCTTATTTCTATCTTCTTTGAAGTATTACACCCCCTCCTTCCCTCATCTTTGTTTGGCATATGCAGCCTGCTCTACTATACATCGTTCCTGGTGTGATTGGTTTTGTTGCCATGCACTGTTTGTGGAATGGAGAAGTAAAACCGGTCAGTCTGTTAACCTTTGCCATGATATTTTCTTCAGTTTTCTACCTTGGCCTTTACGTTCAGCAGCATACATAATACTGTTATGGAATGCATACCAGTGGCTGGTTGTTCTGGTTAGTGCCCATGGATTACGTGGGCTGGATCAAAAGTCCCAGAATTCTTTATGATGGGCCCCAGAATGTTGACGACATTCTCTAGTTCCAGCAAACATTATATATACTTATTTTCCATTCCAATTTCCTGTTTTATTGTCTCTGTAAAAAGTATGCCGAGACGCAATACTTATTCGACTATTTTACATGGGCAGCTACTGGAGTACAACGAATCAAAAGCTGAAGTGGAGGAAGCAGGTGAAGAGGAAGGTGATGCCAACCAGAGCAAAAAGGTGGACTAGCGCTCTTAACTGCACACATGTGTTTGACGAGAAGAAAAACAAGACAGAAATTCCATGCAAGGTCGGCGGCTAACTAGGCTGAATGACCTTTTTGAATACCGGCTCACTTAAGAATTTAGAAACCATTCACATGATAGAACCTTTTTGTTGGAGAATTGTTTGGTCTGGTGAGCACAATTGGAGGGAATTAATAGATGCTACTCAGAAGCTTGCAATAGGATTCAG
Organism: Rhipidocladum racemiflorum; assembly: GCA_036346355.1. Taxonomy (NCBI): domain Eukaryota; kingdom Viridiplantae; phylum Streptophyta; class Magnoliopsida; order Poales; family Poaceae; genus Rhipidocladum; species Rhipidocladum racemiflorum. The sequence continues at coordinate 27,711,684 of CM070572.1, forward strand.
TGACATGGCCTTAATTGCCACCTACTTTTGTTTTTCGTACCGACTTGTTCATTATGGTGGTATTAAGGAAGGATTTATCTGGATTCTGATTTAGGCATTTAGCAGTTAGAATTCCATGTTATTTTCCCTTGATGCCCTTCTGCCTTGTTGATCAATCAAACCATTGCCACACCAGCTCCGCAATTGGAAAGAGCGATCTCGAAAATATTTCGGAGTTGCTCTATTTTCGTGCAGGCTTTCTATGAAATTCCCATGCCCATCCTTTAGTAAAGCTAAAGTAGGAAGATCTCCCAAAGAAAAAGAAAACCCAAGTAGGAAGATCAGTTGACCAACGTTTTTTAGTTGGTCAAGAGTACTAGTACGTATTTACTGTGGTTAAAGGTTAGATTCGGTAGGAAGAGTGCATAAGAAATCCTTTATTAGTCTCGATCACGTCGTCGTGTCGGAAAGAAACTGTGGGAGAGTAGCATCCAATTCGTTGCTCACCCTCGAAGTCACGGCGGAAAGCCCCGACCACCACCACCGTACATGCGTTGCGTTTACCGACTGCCCGTGCATTGCAGCAGCAGCAGCTGCTTTACGTTTCCAATGCTGGAATAGCTGCTCCTGCTGCTTTACGTTTCCAATGCTGGAAAGAAGGGCTCCCTTTGATTCTGCACTACCGCAAATGCAAAGCTCTCTCTGGTGTTTTCCTTGACCTGCACTTGCTGCCTGCTACTAGGCTAGCACGCAACGAGATCCATTCCATTCCAGGCACACCCTATTCCCTCGTGTATTCTTCACGAGGTGTTCGGTTTAAGAACTACTAATGTATGTTAGAACATGTACAATGAGTTGACATCAGCTCTCTATAAGAAATGTCATATCATCTATTTTCTGATGTGGATGAAAGAGAAAGAGGAAAGAGAAAATTGTCTATATATTTGTAGTCGACTGTAGCACGGAAACCAAATTGATTGTGTGTAGAGATGAGTTGTCTAAAAAGAAAGTGATTATATGTACCAATGTATATTTGTTTTTAAGATTGTCTATAGGTGACATGATAACTTGCTATAGACAGCAGCTGTCTCTAGAATTATACATGTCCTTAGGTGGATCAACCTATCCTGTAGTACCATTATATTTTCTCAACCAAACGCTCCGTTAGTTCCCAATGTCCTTAATTCGCACTCCCATGCAGTTGCTATGTGAAGCATCAAATTCGCATGTTCGGTGCAATGCGCGATCACAACATGCATTCGATTTGGATTGATCTGGACTCGTGCATTTCTATGATTATTTTGTGCAGTGCATGTATCGCATTTAGACTATTATTATCGTTTAACTTGCTCCTTTCTTTCTTCCCAATGGGAAAGTCAGCTGATGCATACCATCGAAAAACGGCTTTTTTTGGTTGGAATACTATACTGGTACTATACATTTTACTTCACATAGATTTTGAGTGTAAAGTCAGGGAATTTTCCAGGCAGCGTCCGATGCTAATCACATGTGGACATGTCGGCCTCACTACTAAGTTATTTTCTCCCTTTTAAGCGCTGGCTCTTTCTATCCGTTTAAAGGGGAAAAAAGAAAGAAACAAGGCATCGTCTAATTCGACAGCTAGAACATTGCTGTCATATCTTGCATGATGGAAATTAATACCAATTATATAAATATACTAGCTAGAGTTGCGCGCTACGCTGCAACGTGCGAAATTTCGTCCGACAGTTATTTCTTTGAGTACCTAAACGTAACTTTGTTTTTTTCTCATTTTTTTTCTTCAAAAATGTGCTAGCTAGGAGTCATTGGCGAATTTGCAGCGCCACGGGTCCTCTTTGTGTTTTGCATGATGAAAAGTAATACCAATTATATAAATATACTAGCTAGGGTCGTGCGCTAAGTTGCATCGTGCGAAATTTGGTCCGACGGTTATTTCTGGAAAAAGGTATGAGGACCTAAACGTAATTTTGTTTTTTCTCAGTTTTTTTTTAAATGTGCTAGCTAGGAGTCATTGGCGAATTTGCGGCACCTGTGTGGTGTGAAATTTGGTCCGACCGTTACCTCTGGAAAAAAGGTATGAGGGCCTAAACATAATTTCAGTTTTTCTTAGTTTTTTTTTTAAATATGCTAGCTAGGAATCATCGGCGAATTTGCGGGGGACCTCAACGTAATTTGGTTTTTTCGATTTTTTTTTAAATGGGATGCTGGGAGTCGTCTACGAATTTGCGGAACCGCGTGTTTTTTTTTTGTGTGCGTAATTTCGGTTTTTTTAGTGTTTTTTTAAATGAGTTGCTAGGAGTTGTCGGCGAATTTTTGCAACCGTGGGCTCCTTTTTGGGTAAAAACCCGCGGAGGGACCTAAACATAATTTCAGCTTTTTTCAGGTCTTTTTGCAAAAGAACCGTAGAAGGATCTAAATACAATTTTAGTTTTTTTAGAGGACCTCCTGGGGAGAGCTGCTGACGTGGCACTCCTGGAGGGCTACAATCCCTTGGCGTATAATGTAAGGTACAAGGTATATATACATGCAGCAAGCTAGATTAGCATGATGCATTCACCTGCCTTGTTCACATAAGGGCAACTAAAGTTCCCTAGCCAAATGCTAGCTAGCTGCTAGGCTACATGCAAATACCTAGCTTGCAATGGCGTTGAAGCATAAGCAAAAGTTGCACTACAAGGTCGCTTTGGAATATAGGAACAAATTTCACGTGAAGGGTCTATTTGAAACACCGAAATTTTACAAGAATTATACACCATTTTTCAATAATTTCATATAAAACAATTTAATTTCTACGTGAACAAAAATTTCTTATATTCTAAATAGGTCTTGATAGCTAATCTTGCTTGATTGGTCCATTACAAGACTGATTACCAATTAGTTAATTATCATGTAGTTGATTTTTTCCGATGAATGTAGCTGATTTTTCAGGAGATAAAAAAATACTTGATGCTGACTACTGAAGAATTAGCACTAAACTAAAGAACTCCTGAGCTAGGAAACTAATCAAACGCAATCGATCTAGCTCTTAAGTAAGGCTTTCTTCGGAACGCGAGAAGTTTCACAATTCCTTTATGATATGAACAGTTCATACCTTCATTTGAAACTTCTGCAAATTTCATTGAAATCCATGCATTCCAGACAGACTTAAATCCCAATGTGACCATAACGTTGATGTTACGGAAAATCCTCCTGAAAACAGGTAGATGCTACGTAGTTAGGGCACTCTAATGTATGGTTTCTATGGTCCTATCGAAGAGCATACACAATATCAATAAATAGTATTCTCTCATGTCATAAATAGTTATTATTTTAAATATAGGTATAATTAAACTTTCAAAACTTCAACCATTAATATCTTTTTAAATATTTAAATTGGATACATAAAAATCATATGTGTAGATTTGTCTTGAAAAATAAATTTATAATACTATACATTTATTGAGTTTTATAAAGATATTATAATAAAAATTAGTAGTCAAAGTTATGTTTTGGAAACTGTGTCGATGTCCAAAACGAAAAGACTATTTCTGACCTAAGGGAGTAGTAGATACTATTAGGGGCGGTATCAGGGGTGCCGGGTATGCCCAGGCACCACCAAAATTTTGAAAAGTGGTATAAGATCACCTTTTTGATGGACTAAATTTGTTTATTGAATTGGTTCCGATTGTGGCGATTTGAGATTTTTTAAGACCTTAGAACTATTTATATTATGCTTTTAGCAATTTTTAAATATATATATATTGGATTTCTAATGTTACGAAATAATTGTAAAAGACTACAGAGTTGTACGTGTGAAGTCTACGCCCCCAACGAGAAATTTCTAGTTTCACCACTAGATACTACCTCTTCAACCCTTCATATGTTAACACAGATGCATAGAGAACATGAAATAAATATCATGCAAGATATATAATATAGTTGGATACAACCCTCCTCTCCTCAATGCATATTTTTATTGTATTTTTCTTTGGTTTATATGTCTAAATTGTTTCTCAAACAAGAAATAACTTATATATCTCTCTTCTTTAATTCTATCTCTATATAAGTATTGATTCTAGATGATATGTCGAAGAAAATTGTTTATACAGAGTATTGGGAGTGCCCATGGAGGAAAGAAATACGTGAATATGCATGCTTTAGTTTGGACTCCAGCCGTAGGACTCTAGCCGTAGAGGGTCTTAAATTTGATAATAGACGGACCACAATGAGAGTGTTGGTTTTTTAGTAATATTTTTTTTTAAAAATATTTACAGAAATAATGTGCTGAAGCAAAATTTTATTAAAATACCTACATGTCGCTATTTCAAATAGCGATAGGAACTCCGTCGCCAACGGTTACAGAAAACTGTACATCGCTAACAGTTGCAGTTCTTTGTCGTCATTTCAATTGATTTTAAATGGTGACAATTTGGTATTTACGTAAATTTTTGCTTTGACATAATATTTTCTGTAAAAAAATAAAAATATATTATTTAAAAAAATCGATGTTTCAACGCTGGCTTCGTCCGTACTTTGCAGCAATCCATCCAACTAGGTAGAACCGTGCGGCAATGCCGCACCACGTAAAATTTGATTCGGAATTCTTTTTTGCAAGGAAACGGCGGAGAAATGATCTAGTAATTTTTTTTATTTTTTTTTGGAAAAAGGTGACGTGAAGGATCCGATCGCGAATCTACGAAACGATGTGTCTTTTTTTTTGAAAAATAACCGGGAAAAAAATCTAGAGATAGAGCTGTACACATATATCTATTGATGAAAATATTGTTTCCGGGAAAAACGAAGAAATAACCTAGACACAAATTTCTTTTGACGAATTTGGTTAACACTTTATCATTACCCGACTAACCTCCTTTTGTCGAGTTTAATACTCTATGTGCTAATCGGGTGATAATACATGTTCCGAAAAATATTAGAGATGTCAACCCTCTTTTATCGAGTTTAATACTCTATACATTCACCGAGTAATAATACATGTTTCGAAAAATATTAGAGATCGAGTTGGGAAAAAAAAATTTAGAGATTAGTGATCGAGTTGGGGAAAAAAAAATCCAGGGATAGAGCTGTACACATATTTCTGTTGACGAAAATATTTTTTTCGGGGAAAACGAAGAAAGGACCTGGATGTAACGGCTGGGGACCTATTTGTTATATTTTTGAACCTGATCGCTATTATAAAAAATTAGAGAAGGACTCGTTCGATATTTGTATTTAGCGGGGGGCTTTGCCATAAAGTAACGAACCAGGACCTAAACGCAATTCAGAAAGATTTTTTTATACTAAAAAAAATCGTAAAGGACCTCTTTGTAATTTACAGAGACCTATCCGTAATTTACAAAAAAGAAAAGACCTTTTTGCAAAATGGCATGGGAGGTGAGGTGGCACCCTTGGTTGGCCTCCAATTCTTCCCCCTTTAATATATAGGTATATTGGCATGTTTATCATTTTCACTCTCGCTCTATCTGATCGATGTACAAGTTACATACATGCTAATACTACCTACGCTAAATTTCCTCGTTTCATTATCGTTTTCCGTAGGATCATGAGTATATGTTTTAATATATTTGTGTATTGAGAGAGTCTAGAGAGTATTTATTGTATTTTTTTTCTATCTATCGCTACTTAAATGCTCCGAAAGAAGTTAAATGGTTGTGGTATGATATTTAATAGGGATATATATATGTATATATATATATGTATATATATATAGTCATTTTCAATAAATTTTTAGAGTCATTTTCATTAACTATTTCTTATATTTAGTGGGGATTTTGTTTGTGTGTACGATGAGTTGTGGATAAATATAGTGAAACGAAAAGAGTACGGGTACTTTTCCTATTATTATTAGCAGTACTTACAAAAGGAGAGACCGACTTAATCACCTACTCCCTTCGGTCACAAATAGTTATTATTTTAGACATCGACACAATCTCCAAAATACATCTTGACTATTAATTTCTATTATAATATATTCATAAAATCCAATAAAATTATAATGTTACGAAAGTATTTTTTTCGAGACAAATCTACACATATGATTTTCATGTATCTAATTTAAATATTTAAAAAGATATTGACAGTTAAAATTTAAAATTTTTAACTATATTTATATCTAAAACATAACTATTTATGACCGGAGAAACCAATAGTTAAGATCGATCTAGTGGCTTCGCAAACAATTACTGAAAATGAGAAGCTAGGGCTATTGCATCTGCACGCATCTGCCTCCACATCCTGTCTCCCTCAGCTAGTCTATGTTACTCTCCGAAGAAAAGAGATCATATATACAAGTGAGATACTCTAATTCCATCGTATATGTTCCGATCAAGATTTCCATAATCTCAAAGCAATTAATCCTATTGAGTAATTACATTGAACCTGACATATATACTGACTGATATATCCTTTTATATGTAGGCAGACAGGCAGACAGCGACTTCATTCTTATCTGAGGCAGGGAGAATTAACCTCCATTTCTGCTCACGCCTTAATTTATTCTATTGTAATCAAGCATCAGGATTCAGGAGAATCCAATCATTTTGACATGATCAGAGAATAAAGAAAAGCCTGTCGCCTCCAATGTGGACCTTTCTTCGCCCAATCACAACACTCCAAGGTTCAAGGTTGCATGCGATCGCAGCAATTGCAATCGGCTACATAGCTAGGCCTACAAATCTTAGGGGCTGTTTGATTTTATTTGGTCATTAAAGTGGTTACCAATGTTTTAATTAAAATCGGTAAAAAAAATTAAGTTAGGGAGTTAAAGAAGAAATAAATCTTATTAAAATTCTGTAGCAAATTAAATGGTTATCAAATTTAATCGACGCTACCAATATTCCAATTTATTCTAAAATTTAAACAAAATGACCCACCTAAACACTCTTAATATACCCACAGCTCCAGCTCTATGAATCTGGTGAAGCTAAGAATACCCAGTTCCACCAACTCCAAGAATTTGGTGGAGCTAGAGTTCTGCCAAACATCCCCTAAATCATGTTGTAAATTTTTTAAAATTTTTAGAAGGGTCCTCGGAGCATGCCTAATCTACCATAAAAAATTCAGATCATGATCAAATTGTGTGATTTTTAAAAATTCTAACAATACTACTAATGTATTTAAAGCAACTTCACCGATTTAATTAAGCTACTAAATTTCTAAATTATTGTAATTTTTTATAAGGGTCTTGAGAGCATTCCTATGCTACCATAAAAATTCCAGGTTATGATAAAACTTTTGTGATTTTTAAAAATTCTGACAATGCTACTAATACATTTAAAGTAACTTACCTAATTTAATTGAGCTACTAAATTTGTATTTTTTTTAAAAATTTGTGAGAAGGGTCCTGAGAGTAGGGGTGAAAATAGTACGGATAATTTCCGACCGACCGACTGACCGAAGCTCCTCGGATAGTGGTTCGGATAATTTTTCGGATACTCGGATATTTTGTTTGGATATGGATCGGATACGGATCAAGTGTCACAGATACGGATACGTATACGGATATCTCGGATAATATCCGAGCATTTTTTTGGATAATATCCGAATTCCCGCCTCTTTAGCTTAGCCCGGCTTGGCCCATATGTCACCAGCTGGCTCATCTAGACTTGAGTTGAAGTGGAACCCTAGGTCCCTAGCCGACTAACTGCCACTTTAGTTCTCTCATTCCCTGCCCGGCCCCTACCTATCCAGTCCACATCTCCAAGACTCCAACTCCAGACCGTGGCGGCGGCGGCTAATGGCCATGGCCCTTAATGGCCTGACTGATGCTTAGTGCCATGCATGTGCTCTGTACCTTTTGTATACTTCTATGAATGGTGTGCAACTTCTATGGATGATGTACAACAGTACATGTGCAATTATGAGATGTGACTCAGTGTATTACTGTAAACTGTATGGTTTTAACGGTCCTGATCTCTCAATGTCCTATACAATTTATGTTGGTTTCCTATCGACAATATTCGTTGTAGCCCATCACTCCGTTTGTATTTAGTGTTTACGCGTATTATTCGAAAAATATCCGTTCCGATGATTATCCAAACTTATTTTATTCGTATTCGTTCAAATATTATCTGTATTGGTATCCGGCACTATCCGTGTCCGAATCCGTATCCAGCACTATCCGTATCCGGCATTATCCGTATCCGAATCCGATCTGATAAAATTATATGGATCAAATACAATATGAGCGGTTTTTGATCCATATCCGATTTGTTTCACCCCTACCTGAGAGCATGCCTAAGCTAGCATAAAAAATTCGAATCACGATCAAAATTTTGCGATTTTTAAAAATTATGACAATGATGCTAATGCATTTAAAGCAACTTCATGAAATTAATTAAGCTATCAAATCATGTTGGAATTTTTTAAAACTTTTGAGAAGGGTTCTTAGAGCATGCCTAAGCTACCATAAGAATTTCATATCATGATTAAATTTGTACGACTTCTAAAAATTCTGATAATGCTACTAATGCGTTTAAATTTGGCTATTTTTGGTTTTTCAGAGCTATCAAATTAATTTTATTTTTCAAATTTTTTGAGAAGGATTTGAGAGTATGCCCAAGCTATCATAAGTTTCTTTTTTTATTTCTTGATTTCCTCTCTCTGTTAAATTTTTAAGACTTTTAAAAAACAATTTTTAAGGCTTTTTTGAAAGAATATTTTTTCTAAGACTTTTTAAACGAATATTTTTTAAAGAACTATATTAAAATAAATTTCCTTTTTTATTTTTAAAAAATATTTTCTCTCTCTATTAAACTTAACCGATTGCTCCACGGTAACGGGCGGAATTTTAACTATTTAAGGGTGTGTACAGTGGTATAGACGATAGCTGTTTATAATATAGTTCCATATCATCTACAGATAGTACTAAAAGCAACTTATATAATAGACTGTCTACATAGCTGTTTGTAATGATCTCTCATATAATTAATAGACTATCTGTACAATGACATACATAGTATAAAGCTGTCTATAAGACCGTCTATTAAATAGTAGACAACATATTTCTCTTTTTTTTATCTTTCTCATTCACATCATCTAAAATCGGATATACCATACGCGTATAGATAGCTGATATATATCTTGTACATGTCCTAACTAATAAAAGCATCGGTAACTCCAGTTGAACATAATCAACACTCAAGGCCTACACCATACACGACGCGAAAACAAGGGAACACATCAGTCGGCCCGGAGTCATGTCACCATTAATATTCCGAAACATGGTTGCATGCAGAGCACGATGGTTTTCAGGAAGATGATGGCACAGGGATGGAACTGGTACGGATATTTTCCGACCGACTGACCGAATTGATTTGGATGATGATTTGGATAGTTTCACAGATATTCAGTTGATTTCTCGGATAAGGATATGGATACAGATAATTTATATGGATACGGATATGGATATGGAACACTGATTATCCGATGGATACGGAATATCCGAGTTTTTGTTCGGATAATATCCGAATATGACATACGGATATTATCCGAATTACACGTTTCAGAATAACACATTAACAATTTAACATGTTTCACTGTTTTAGAGACTGGGGTCTGCATTAGATGACAAGATATAATGTGTTCATGTGTGCTAGATGCTAATTTGGAGATATTTGGGTAAAGGTGGTACAAAAATTGGCAAGTGGCGTTTCAGGAGGGCTACTTAGGATTCAAGAAAGATATGCCACCGCAAATCATTTGGTTCAATTATTGCAATGGGGTACATTGTTACTCACAGAGTCACATGTATGACAAGCTAGGGATAAAAAGGAAAAAAAAAAGACATACAAATATATTTCTTTCGGAATTTTGAATTTAAATTTGGATCGATTTTGGAAAAAAACTGAAATTGGATTTTAAAATATCCGACTAATATTATTCGTATCCATGTTGATTCCGATCCGTATCCGATCTGTATTCGTAACCGATATTATCCTGTATTATTCGTATTCGACACTATTCGTATTCGATTATGTATTCGATAAAAAATACGGATACGGATATGAATAGGACGATATTCGACCGTATCCGATCCGATCACATCCCTATGATGGCATCAGCGTTGGTCTACCACGTGTGTCACAGCTATCTTGTGAACCCCGGCTTAATTTCTTCCATCCATATTGTTAATCTTAGAAGATTGTTAGTAATGTGTTACAGTAAGTACATAGAGGTATATTCAGCAGGAGCAACACAGAATGATTTCAAAACATGTTTTTTTTTTTTAAAAAAAAAGTGCATGTTTTTTTTTTGAGAAAGAAAACCTGGGGAACATATCTAACGGCTCAATGTATTTTACTTCGGAGTTATGTGCTGCCGTTTCGATATGTGACAGAATGGTTGCACTAAAATCACTCATTGACCTTTGTTCGATCATAATCCAATTTAGGTAATTTGTTAGGGAAAATAAAGCTCATTCACTCTGGTATCATGGAATCACAACTAATTTGAGAATGCAAAGAAACTTAAATATGTCTACCCATCATTCTACATGTTTTTCAGTTCAAATTAGTTATATTTCTTAGTCGTTGGATTGCGATCCAAAGGCCATCCACCCCCCCTAACTTCCTGTTAAAGCTTCACCTCTTAACCCTAATTTCTAGCGGGCTACCTCCTGTCTCCCTCCCACTCCGTTGCCACTAGACGCAACGCCACACACCTTGCCGTCTTCGACGCCGGCGATGCTTCCCGGTGAGCCTCTACCACCTCCCACCACAACTCCTCCCTGTCTCCTCCTTCCCCGCGCGCCACCTCCTGCTCCCCGGTGTTGCCCTTCTTTCCCGTCTCCAACATCTTCACCTCAAGCTTATCTCCTTAACATAAGGAAAAGAAGAAATGACATTAGGTAGAGTGTGCACTCGGTGGCGACAGCTTTAACTAAGACAAGAAAGACAATGTCTCAGAGCACGAATCTCCAAGTAGATCATAGGATTAGAAATTCGAATGATTTGCACAAAAATAATCGTACAACATGTTTATTGAAATTGAGAAGAAACTCGTGGTTTGATTTGCACAAAGCGGCAAACTTCTTGATCAATAATCAAGACGATGTCTTAGAGCACGAATCTTCAAGCAGATCATAGGATCAGAAATTCGAACGATTTTCACAGAAATAATCATACGACAGGTTTGCTGAAATTGCAAAGAAACCCACGGTTTGATTTGCACAGAGCGGCAAACTGCTTGATCAATAATCACATTTGTTTGCTGTCTTCTAATGATGTGCTCCCCTGGGTACATTTCCAGCCCAGGGGGCAATCGCTTTCTTGGGTCCCACATGCCATGTACGATCCCCACCTCCCTCCCTCCACTGTCTCCCACTCTCCCTCTGCTATAATACGCAGCACCAAGAAATGGGCTGAAATGAAAATGAGCTCAACGAAGGCTCACGGGGTCTTGAGGAGTCAAGCAGCAGCAGGAGCGACCAGTATTTCCTCTTTGTGGGGAGCACCAAATCCAATTCGTAAGTTGATATCTCTCCAACAGGTTGCTTTAACTTCAGAACTAGCACAAATCTCTTGACCACTTTGCACTGTTGAGTCTCGAACCCCCATCTTTTTTACTCCTATCAATGCCTGACAATTCTGACGTTTCTTCGGTTTTGAGCAGGAATTCGCAAGAAATCTGTGTTCTTGGACTGGCTCCCCTCCCCTATTGGTTCTTGATCCCCCAGTAATAGTGGCGCTGGTCGCCATTAGTTCTGCCTTTCTGGGGGGGTTTGATTGGCTCAAGGTGTCGTCTGGTGAGTTGTTGGAGGCTCAATCCGTTTATCGTTGGTTGATAAATAGGCAGAAAACGCATGAAAGGCTGGATTTTATATCTAGTTCGTTTGGTTGCTTGCCATTTCGGGCATTGTTTCCTTCTTGCAGGAAGCACCCTTACCTTGAGAGTTTGTTGAGTGTCTGTTTGTTTCTGTCTGATTGACACAAGGAATAGAATAAATACCTTGGTGGGTTCTTACCTCTTATATGCCTTGCACAATCCAAGCTTTGGCCGTGCAGCTTTTGTTCTCTTCCTAGCAAGAGTGTGTGGAAACTGGAATCTGTAGAAAGAGTAAGGGCCTGTTTGGGGGCTGCGGGCTGCGGTTGGGTTCAACGGCTGCTGTTGGCTTACTGGACTGTAAACAGATGTAGCTAGTGGCTGTGACTTTTTTGATATACTGTTTGGCAAACTGGCTGCTGCAGCTATAGCTTTTGGGGGACAACCGAGCGGGGAGACGGGAACCGAGCGAAGCACAACGGCTCCCGAGCGGGGAGGTGATGCGGCGGTGGAAGCCAGGCGGGGTGGCAATGAGATTGGAGCTCGGTCAGGGCGGAGGCGAAGCGTGGTGGGGTGGAGACGGCGAGGCGGGGCCGAGCTCGGTCGGGGTTGAATCGGGCGGACCTGGGGCTAGATCGGGAGGAGGGCAGACGACTTGGCGGCCGGGTGACCGGGAGGCGACGATCAAGCGGCGGGGAGGAGGCGTCCATCGGGAGGAGGGCGGGTTGCACGGAGGAGGCGAGGCAAGGTGAGGCGGCCATAAGGAGGAGGAAGCCATGTCGAAGCCCTCAAAGCACCTCGGACCAGATTGTGGCTTTTTGCTTGGCTTCCACCAGGCTTGGCTGTCAAGCCGCTTGCTTCTCGGTTTCTTGGATGAGGCGGATATCAAAAGATGCTTGCCGGATGGACCTAGGATCCACTTTACCTTTGGTTTAACTGAATGTTCGTCACTCTTATGATTTTATTCCGAGGTTCTCCTTCCTGGACCTCCGTTTCACAATGATTGTAGTTCTAGCATTCAATGTTTTTATCAAAATGGTTGTAGTTCTCACATTCCAATGCAATTTTAAAGGCAATATGACCTTTGTACCCTTCATCAATGCGGCCATCTGTTTAGCTAATCTGTTCAGCTACCCTTCATTGATCACAAAAGGGATGAATTAAATGAGGGTAGACAAGTCATTTTCTACGTCTCATTATTTTGTGTGAATTTAACTAGAACTACAACCATTGTGAAATGGAGGGAGTATATGATAGCAGAAATGGCACAACTCACAACATTTGTGTAGTATTACTAGAAATGAATGTTTTTGGAGAGTTGCACAAATCTTGAAGCAAATGAAGGGGTAAATAATCACCATCTACCCTTCATTCATGCTTTAATATTTGTACAACTTTCAAAAAGAAGGGCAGGGAAGCACCTCTCGTTTGGTTGTTTGGTGAGTTCCTTCTTTCTTAGGCCCTATTTATTTCGGCTTTTTCACCAGCTAAAAAGCTATAGCCTAAACAAATGGATGCCTTTTTATTTGGGAGCCTCCATATAACAAAAAGGCAAAAGCCACTAGAGGTTTTTTTGGCTTATTGAGGGTTGGTTTAGACCAATGCCATTAAAGTTATGATAAAATTACTCAGTTCTACCACGTATAAAAGCCGATTACTTTTAAGCTGTTTAAGCCCAAAAACTAGCTTTAAGCTCCAAGCCAAAATGCTAAGCCTAAACAAACAGAGCCTTATTGTTGTCCTTTGAACTGAAGCTTCAAATGTTGATACTCTTCAACATGGACGATGTTAATTTAGGGGGAAAAAAAGGGATACAAATTGCTATCCTAATAGCTGCTGCTTTATCTTTCTTTTTTTTTTGGCAGGGTGCTCGTTTGGAGTAGTGCTTCTATGCTTTCCTTCCTACACGTTGTACAAATCTTGAAGCAAGCGAAGGGGTAAGTAATCACTATCTATCCTTATTCATGCTTTAATATTTGTAATTTGCTGACATGTGTAATTTGCAAAAGTGTCTAGTGGCCTTTGTACCCTTTGAGCCACAATGAGGGTAGCTTTTCTGGTGTTGCTGGTTCTCTTCCTGTTCCTCTTCCCTAATGGTATCTGCAAGAACTTAGCTGCAAGGCCTTCTGTTGTGAATATTGGGTCTATTTTTCGATCCAACTCCGCCATTGGAGGTGTTTCGGCTGTTGCTGTCCATGCAGCCTTGGAGGATATCAACTCTGATCCAACAGTTCTAAACGGAACAACATTACAAGTTGACATGAGGGATACAAATTGTGACGATGGTTTCCTTGGCATGGTTGAAGGTAGACTAGCTGTAATACCACTTTCATTTGTTTTGCGTTGTTAAAATAGTTTGTGCTTGTTTTCTGGAGTTGTGATGATGATACCGTATTCCACGTAACAGGTTTGCAGTTCATGGAGACTGATGTTATTGCAATCATTGGCCCACAATGCTCCACAATTGCTCACATCATTTCATATGTAGCAAATGAGCTCCGAGTCCCTATGATGTCCTTTGCATCTGATGCAACCCTCTCATCCATCCAGTTCCCATTCTTTGTTCGGACTTATCCCAGTGATCTCTATCAAATGGAAGCTGTGGCTGCAATTGTTGACTACAACCAGTGGAAGGTGGTGACTTCCATATACCTTGATGATGATTACGGTCGAAATGGCATTGCTGCTTTGGATGACGCACTTACTGCAAGGCGCTGCAAAATCTCCAACAAGGTTGGATTTGCCTCCAATGCTAAAAGGAGTGAGCTCCTGGATTTATTGGTTACTGTTAGCAATATGGAGTCCCGTGTTATCGTCCTCCACACTGGTTCAGGACGTGGGATCGAGCTTTTCTCCTTGGCAAACCGATTGAACATGATGGGCAACGGCTATGTATGGATTGCAACCGACTGGCTTTCTTCTTATCTTGATGCTAACTCATCGGTTCCAGCTGAGACCATATATGGCATGCAAGGTGTTCTTACCCTACGCTCACACATCCCTAACTCAAAGATGAAGAGTGATTTGATCTCCAAGTGGAGCAGGTTAAGCGACAGATACAACTACAGTGATCTTCGCTTAAGTTCTTACGGTTTTCACGTCTACGACAGTGTGTGGGCGGTAGCACGGGCTCTGGATGCCTTCTTTGACGACGGTGGGAGGATTTCCTTCTCGAACGACTCGAGGCTGCGCGATGAAGCCGGGGGAGCTCTTCACCTCGAAGCCATGAGTGTTTTTGACATGGGAAACAAGTTCTTGGAGGAGATCAGGAAGGTAAACTTCAGCGGGGCGTCTGGGCAAGTGCAATTCGATGCTGGGGCTAACCTCGTTCGTCCTGCCTACGATGTCATAAGCGTAATTGGAAATGGCATGCGGACAATTGGCTACTGGTCAAACTATTCTCGCTTGCTGTCCACTGTCCCTCCAGAGGTTCTATATTCGAAGCCTCCTAATGCTTCTCTAGCCAATCAGCATCTCTACGATGTTATCTGGCCTGGGCAGACCGCGCAGAGGCCTCGAGGCTGGGTTTTTCCTTCTAACGCCAAGCAGCTGAAGATTGGCGTCCCCAACAGGTTCAGCTTCAAAGAGATTGTCACGGAAGACAATGTCACTGGGTCAATGAAGGGCTATTGCGTCGACGTCTTCACTCAGGCATTGGCCCTGCTTCCTTACCCTGTTACCTACAAGTTCGTGCCTTTTGGGAGTGGTACTGAAAATCCTAATTATGACAGACTTGTACAGATGGTTGAGGCAAATGTAAGTATGGACGTGCAATGGTTTGTCTTGTTTTCTCTCTCTCTCTCTCTCTCTCTCTCTCTCTCTCCTGCACATTTTATCATGTGGTAGTAATCGGAGTTATCTTATCCTGCAGGAGTTTGATGCGGCGATAGGGGATATCGCAATTACAATGAACCGGACTCTAACCACCGATTTCACCCAGCCCTTCATTGAAACAGGCCTCGTCATCTTGGCTCCGGTTAAAAAGCATATAACAAATTCCTGGGCATTCTTGCAGCCATTTAACGCGGAGATGTGGTGTGTTACGGGGCTGTGCTTTCTTATCGTGGGTGTGGTTGTTTGGATTCTTGAACATCGAATCAACGACGAGTTCCGCGGCTCACCACGAGAACAAATAATAACTATTTTCTGGTAAGGAGCTGACTTGTACATTTTGGTTCGGATCTCCGTTTATCAGTTCACTTAACTTGCAAATGTTGAGATTTATACAAGTCCTACGCAATATGTTGAACACTGCCAGCACCTTAGAACTGTGGTGTTCAACATTGCCAAGTTCTCCAATTAACGTGTCCAAATGGACCATCTAGCTAGTGATGAACACCGAAATGAAATCATCTGGTTTTAGATTGGGGCGTGATTATTTTCACTCAAATGTGTGATTATAATCCCAAATTTGATTGTCTGCAGGTTCAGCTTTTCAACTTTATTTTTTGCACACAGTGAGTAAACCAACCTTTTCTCATCTGTTATCTCATTTTTGGTACAAGTGACATTCTTTTCTGAAAGATTACTTTCCACTTCCAGGAGAAAGTACTATGAGCACCTTAGGACGCGGTGTCTTGATCATATGGCTATTTGTTGTTTTGATCATTCAAAACAGCTATACTGCGAGTCTTACTTCCATCCTGACCGTGCAGCAACTTGAGACTTCTATAAGAGGAATCGATGACCTGAAAAATAGTGATTACCCTGTTGGCTTCCAAGTTGGTTCTTTTGCAGAAGAATACATGGTCAGGGAGCTGAACATCTCACGGTCGAGGCTAAAAGCTCTTGGTTCTCCAGAAGAATACGCTAAAGCTCTCATGCAAGGCCCTAAGAACGGAGGTGTTAGTGCCATCGTCGATGAGCGCCCCTATGTTGAGCTGTTTTTGTCAACTTACTGCAAGATTGCGGTTGCTGGCTCAGATTTCACCAGTAGAGGGTGGGGCTTTGTAAGTACATTGGAACTTAAAAGTTCTTTACCATGGATTAGAGAAATTTTACGGTGCATTATACTGGTAGTATATAGCGTGCAGTAGAAATCAGATCTAACCGTTGATTTTGATTTGTTAAGGGTGTTTCTACTACTGTACTACCACCAGATAAAGCATAAGTAAACTCTAGCTAATCTTATACATTGGATCGAAAAGAATGAACGGTTCACCTATTTTTTTTCACATATTAAAACATAGCACCTTATAAAGTTCACTCTACCAGGCATTTCCAAGGGACTCCCCTTTGCAGGTAGACCTGTCCACCGCAATCCTGTCGCTGTCCGAGAATGGGGAGCTGCAGAGGATCCACGACAAGTGGCTCAAGACGGACGAGTGCAGCGCGGACGATTCTGGGTTTGTCGACTCGAACCAGCTCCGCCTTGGGAGCTTCTGGGGCCTGTTCCTCATCTGCGGTGCGGCATGCGTCCTCGCGCTGCTCATCTACTTCTGCATCGTTCTGCGTAAATACCTGAGGCATGAACACCCAGGAGAAGTGATCTCCTCGAAAGGGCCATCGAAGCGCAGCCTCAAGAGATTCTTCTCATTCGTCGATGAAAAGGAGCTACCAAGGAAGAAGCGGTCCTTGAGCTTGTCTGGAGGTTCGATGCCGGCGACGCCGATGAGCAACATTACTGTTCTTGACATAGAAAGGCCGGTGAGGCCGCGCAGGAATGGCAGTGTAATTGAGATCCAATAGAAAGCTAGCGCATGTGTGCAATGCTAAGGTATTTAGAAATTTTACGGCGCGTTACACTGGTAGTATGTAATGTGTAGTAGAAATTGCATGATTTGTTTAGGGTGTTTATACTACTGTACTGTGCTACCGGATGAAGTATAAGTAAACTCTAGTTAATCTGATCCATTAGATCGAAAAAAAACGAACGGTTCATATGCAATTGTGTACTGTAAAAGCACTCAAGATAGTATACATTTTTCGACCTGAGATAAGCCATCTTTGGTGGAGAGGAAATAGAATCAGAGACTGTGTAGAATAAAATGTGTAATAGAAATCACATCTAACCGTTGATTTGTTAAGGGTGTTTCTACTGCTCTACTACTAGATAAAGTATAAATAAATTATAGTTAATCTGATCCATTGGATTGAAAAGAATGAACGGTTTATATTCAATTTAGCGTACTGTAAAAGAGCTCAAAATACATCTTAGGTATTCGGCACTTATTTTTATTTCGTGGCTCGTTTTCGTACACATGGTAGGAAGCCGCCGTGGAGAAAAGTTTTAAACCGACTCAAACATAGTCTGAATGCATGCTAAAATGAGTTAGAAGGCACAAGAAGTACATTCAAGATAATTGACACTCAATTTCATTTCGTGGGACGATTTTCTTTAGTTTAGTGCACATTTGGTACCATCTTGTCTCCCTCCTTCACGCTGCCATTGGCTACACGTAGAGTGATGTTATCATTTCTTTTATTCCGTGTGACTTGTGAGCAAGTGAACGCGTCACCGTGCTTATACATGTTGTTATTCACCATTCCTCCAAAGTTAACAACCGTTTGCGGCACGACCAATGACTGTTCAGTCATTGGACGAGCAGCATGCACTACTAAAAAAATAATCATCACAGACAGTTTTCTGAATCGTCTGTACGTATATGTCAGTAATAATAACGGCACACTACAGACGATTTTACAACCGTTTGAAAAGTCTATCACAGACGGTTATTGACTCAAACTGTCCCATAGACGGTTGTATAAAGAACCGTATGTGATAACAACATACCACAGATTGTTTGTATAAAGAATCGTCTGTGATAGCTATATGTACCTCTAGCACCTGTGAGAACAAATATTCATAGATTCCAAAGCAAATTCCAATCCCATCCACAATTCATCCTAAAAGTTGTCATCCTCTGATTTATCTTCCACTTCATCCTCAACCCCAAATGAGAATACCATAGGCAACCTATTTTCACTCTAGTATTGTGCAGGAAAGGAGTACATAGAACCATATCAAGCGAGTACAAGATACATTACTCCATTGATCATTCTTACATGAATGGGTGATATACATACGCTAAAATGGTCATCAAATTATCTTTCTAGCATGTAGTTAAATATGCCCAGTAGGGAGGTTAAATAGATTTGCCACATTTAATATACCCCAAATGATAACAGTAAGGCAAAAGCACCTTAAATTAACAAACCTGAACAAGGGTATTTTGCCAAAAGCATCAGAAAAGTAACATATAAGCTCATGTCTTACCCATATTGATCCTAGGTCATAAATTTTCCAATGAACCAAATAGTTTTACGATTAGCTGATAAGACATGTTATATGATTAGCAAACATTATATTCTCTATGTACAAGTTGCATTAAGATGAATAAGTACACCTCCTCAAAAGCCTACTCACAAAGCCCTAATTAGCAAATATTCTGTTAGTATCATAACATGTCATGGAGTTTGTATTATATGATTATGAACACACATCAATGAACAAGGATAGCACTGCACAATGCCATCACCCAAATATTTAGCGCAATCAAAATATGTTCTTTATGCTGTTGATATGCACATCAACATTGAATCAAGAGTTTGCAAAGTGAATCAAGAGCACTGCACAATGTCATCACCCAAATATTTAACACAAACAATCACATTATTATAACACAAATGAATCAAGAGTTTGCAAAGTGAATCAAGAGCACTGCACAATGTCATCACCCAAATAGTTAGCACAAACAATCATACTATTATAACACAAACAAGTGAGCTACCATTCAAAATCAAAGTGTCGCAAGCAACCATCGCCGCTTGCTCAGTCATGCACCCGTGCCCCTAGTCACCTCCGCCATGCGGCGTGCACCGTTTCTAGCCTCACCCGACGCGCCATCCCGCGTCATCCCTTTTCAAAGAAAGAATATCAAAGAAATAACAAGAAGAAGTCATTGGGTTTGATAGCATCTTGCATTTCACCATCGGCACGAACCGTCTGTGATATTAGCTTAGCACAAATGGTACTTCACACACGGTTCTAACCACAAACCGTCTGTGATATCAGCTTAGCACAAACGGTTATTACCATTTCTAGTGTAACATCCTAAAATTCAGATAATCATGAAAATGAAATTTCAAATTATGCATTTGCTTTAATTTTGAATTTTTTTATTTTCAAAATATTTTTGATGAATTTCCCTATTGAAAAGCTCTTTAAATTGAAATAGTAAAGTGATAAAAGTAAAAATTCAAAAAAAAAACTACAAAAATAATATTAAAATTTAAAAAGTTTCCAGATCTTAATTAATGCAGTCAAAAGAATTATTAATGCATTAAATGATGAAAAGATAGGCAAATTAATGAATTTGACTAAAAATAGATTAAAGACAAATTTTTATAATTTTTACCGTGTTTACCTTTCGCTAAATTTTTTACCAGAACTACATCAGAGTGATAATTACCTTTATTAAAAATATTAATAATTAATAATTACATTTAATACATTTTTCAATTTAAAACTAAAAAGTCTAAAAATTTTCTTAAAAGATTTATTAGAAAATAATTACTCAAGTTTTAAATCTAAAATTTTTATACAAAGTTATTTAGGTCATTTAAATCTTGTCAAAAAAAGTTTTAAAATTTTGAGACTCCAATTAGACCCTTAATTAAATCATAAATAGAAAATGATTTTTTTGTCCAGTTAGCCTTGTTAGAATTCTGTAAATTTATCTTTCAAGAGTTTTTATTCCAAAATTTTATAGATTGTAGGAAACTTTATGGAGAACTTTAAAAAAAAAATTTCAAATTTTTTTGGACATGCTTTAATGGTGAATTAAGTGCCACCATGCCGTGCTGTCTGAAAATCGACATTAACTTGCCTCCTTTCTATCATATACGAGTGGGCCCATGCATTAATGAACCCCACACATCGGAACTAGCTTTGGAACTCTCTTCTATCCCTTCTGTCACTACTATGTGGGCCCTCATGTCCCACATGCTAGCTCCCTCTTCATCCTCCTCCTCTCTGCTTCTCATGATCGAACCGATCTCCACTGATGTTCACCGCCTCTCCCACTCTGTAGCACTGGTCAAGCCAAGCATTAAGCCGTGATGACCAAGCCTACTACGACGTGACTCCCTCCATACCCTTCCATGTTCAGCACCATCGCAATGGAGACCACGCGTTGATTGCCACCGCCTTATTTCCCTACAAAAGCAAGCCATTGGCCTTCGTAGCACTCCCCACACACCCTTGTCCCGGTACAAACTAAAACCTCCATTTCATTTTAACTTTGGTCACCCCTAAACCCACCACCACCCGCATCACCTTCACCGGTTCTGGTTGCTAGCCAATAGCTCCACACGGTGAATCGCCACAAAGTTAAAAGACTTAATCCGACTCTCTGTACAATAGTGAAGCTTAAATGATCTTTAGCCATGTCTAATTCGACCTATACGCAATCACGATGACCACTTTCCTTATGAACCGTCGGTCGCCGACGCAAGCATACCATCAGTCGTCACCAGTCGCAATTGAACTCTTCCTTAGATGCACATGGGCACATCGGTGGCCACCGTGCCTTTGCCTGCCGAGCTCTGGCCCTCCACCGCAGCCAACCCCATCGCCCCCTCGCAGTCGAGCCCACCTATTAGATTCCCTCAGTTCCCTCTACCCTACCAACCCACCGACCGCCGCCTCCGGTGCTGCTCGCCACCAGTGAAGACCCTTGGCCGAGCGCCTCCACATTCCTCTAATACGGGCCACTGACGAGGGGACCCCACTCATTAGCCCCTCAAGTCGCGCTTGAGCCACTGCCGATCGTACCCCACCGGTTAGCATGGCTCATTTGAGGACTTGCCGAAAATGGTAGTATGCCTTCTAAGTACGAAAGCGTACTTCCCTTTTTGGAAAACCTTAGAAAAAACCTACAAACTAATTTATACTTAACTTTTGTGTTTTAAGTCCAAATTTAGTGAATTTTTTAAAATTCATGTTAAATCATTTAGTATTAAAATATACAAAAATATTTTGAATCTGACCACTGGGTAAAATTGAAATTTGAATTTAAAGTAAATGTTTGAAATATGCTCAATACAAATTTTGTGCAAATCAAATACAAATTGAGTGAAACAAATTTTATTAGAATCCTTATGTCATCAGAAACCTAAATATACAAAAATATTTAAATTTTAACTTAGTTTGTATGTTTTCCAATTAGGGTTGTTTTCAATGTATTAAATATTCAATTGTGCATAATTTGTTCGAATAATGTACAAATTAGGTGCAACCAAAATTCTTGTCTTAATTAGACAATTGACAACTTGATTATGTAAAAATACTTAGGGTATACCATTAAATTTATACTTGTTACATTAAATGTTATTTTATGTCTTATTATTTTCAATCCAAATAATTTTAGCCTCTCTAATTCGAAGTAAAATATATTTAAATACATAATATTAGCTTCTTGAATTCATAAATTAAAGATAAAAAAATCATGAAAAAACAAAGTAGCTTTGTTGTAGCAAAACCTAAAGACTATTATTAATAAGTACGAGTGAACCGACAAAATAAAATCACGAAACCCTAACCACGACCCCACTTGTTTTGTATAGAAAATTTTATTTGATTTTACATTTGACTTCTTTTTGCCCTTATTAAAAATTGTTATTTTCTATTTGCTATATTTTCGTTAAACGACGTGTAGATACCGACACCTGCAACACCGTCATCGATGACCCCAGTACGACTTCGATTTCGTCAAGGACAACAATCAACAAGGAAAGAACCCTCTTGATCATATTGATCCCAACATTTCTAAAATGCTTTGTTAAATGTTTCATGCATACGCTATGTTAATAAACATTGGTATTTTGTGGGATTTGGTAGATATAACCGTCATTAATGGATTTCCTTAATTAATATTGATATGTGAACCTTGATAACTCTAGACCATGGATAGACACATAAAAATATGAATTGGGTATACTATTTTATTACTGCACATGCTTAGTTATGCTTTAGACTGGGAATACAAACATGTGGTTATACTGTTCGTAATGAACTGAAATGTTGGACATGAATCTTGGAAATGTTGGACAAATATGATCAATGGTATGTTAATAAAAATAAAAATAAAACTACGATTTTGACGCGGACGAATATTGGCAATAGTCGAAGTGCATGTGACTTGCACGTAGATAGGGGGAGATTTCTCTCCCGGGTCGAATTAAGGACCGAACTAAGTGTTCGTTAAATCGAAGAATTATCGTACAACCACAAGGCTGGTATGGGATGTCCTTAACTTATTAAGTTACATTGAACTAGCTTTGCACATTGGAATGTAGTAGTGGTACGGGCTGTTCCAGTATGAATTGCTCGGAGGGGCGCTCACACCGAGGTGTTGAGAATAACATTTGCTGATACAACAGTGTATGCCTTGATATGGGGAGAAGTGAGACAATGGGATGTGAAACCACTTGTCATATTGAGTGTACAAATATCTTCTGCCACTATAGTAAGTGTTTGTCATCACCGGACTGGTGCAAAGTTAGGGCTAGGTAATGTAACGGTTATGTTATGGACTCTCTGTGGCACACCAAAGGAAGTGTGTTAAAAGACCATACAAAAATAGAGGACATATTTTATGGGTAAAGATGTACACCTTTGCAGAGTGAATTTTTTCGAAAAGTCGTTCCCATGGTCATGGGAATATTGGTGTGCCAACACTAGTTAGATGTTTTTATATTTTCATAAAATAGGTTGGAATTGAAATTGATTATGGAAATGTGTTGAAAAGCTGTTTCAGATAACTTGCCATGTGTTGGCAAGTTATGTTTTCAGATGGTATGCTATGTGTTGGCATTGGACAATTCGTGCTCACGAAGTATTGTGAGTTGAGCTGCTATATTTATGCTTATATTCTTTTTATTTTTTATACCTATCAAATTGTTTTTACAAAGTTACTTTTTCAATCTATTATTTAGTACTTTCAATTCAAATTAGCTTTATGAAAAATAACCGTAGTAGCTTTCCTTTGATACATCCTGCATTTATTTTGGGTTTTGAAAAAGTCTTGCAAGTACATTTTGTACTCAACTTGCTATCATTGTTGTTTTTAGGTAATGAGACCGAATTCACCGAGAATTCGTGTTTTAACGCAAGTTTTGGGGATATCAGCGATGAGTTTATCTAGGATTTACCTTATCAGTTGCTTGAGGGTTGAATAGACACACTATAAGACTTTTGTTCTTTCCGCTGCAATATTACTCTGAATTGTAAGACTACACTGTATAAATAGCTTTTGCAATATGTCGTAGTATTGTGTATGGATGTGATATCAATTTGTGGAAGTACGTGCTAGCTACTGATCATAGGACTAGCACAATATGCACTTTAAAACCTTTAGTTTATGGTACACTGTATAGCACTTAGACGGTCGCGATAAAAACCGTCTGTGATTATCTTTAACACAGACAGTTTTTGACAATTATATGTGATGAAATATCTAATATATATCTTTCTACAGTAGTGATGGACGTTAGAAAGAAGTACGAGCACTAAAAATTACAGTCTTTCATAGCATTCTTATACTTGATTGAAGCCTTGAAGGGCAGGCCCCAGCTTTATTATCTGAAGTTTCAGAAGGCAATTCTTAATCTTGAGCATACAGACGAAATAAGAAGCGAACACTCAAAAAGTATTTGCAGACAATATCACGTCACAGTATGGAGTTTGTATAATTTAACTGCTATAAATGTAAAAAAAAAAAAGTAAGCAACCAAATGATGATGAAAAAAAGAAAAAAATATAATAATAATTGTATATAAATAAAAGGAAAATTATAAAAAGGGGAAATGGGATATTCTGAAATCCTAGTATCCTGCCAGGTTATGGTCTATGGATATGATGGAGTGGCGGCAGTTGTGCGCGCCATTTCGGCTCTCATCCCTCACCCGTCTCCACCGCCCATGGCTTCCTCTGCCCTGCCTTCTAGAACCTTCCACCGCCATTCGCTTCCGTCGTCCGCTCCTCCTCCTTCGAGAGAGATTCATACCCCATGCTGCCTCCCCGGCGCCGTCTCCCGGCGGAGGGCAGCCGCGCAGCTCCTCTCGGCCGGTTTCTTGACGGCCGTCTCACCGCCGCCGCCTTCGCTCGCTGCAAGGAGGGGCCGCAGGACCATACCGCCGGAGGAATACATATCTGCACGTACGTCACTGTGCCTGCCTGCTTCCCTGCGCTGTTGGTTTCTTGGTTTTATGTGCCCAGATTTTGCCTAAAGCTGGCTGTTTTACGACTGAATGGAGGCTAATTCGCCCTTCAAAAGAACTCGGGTTATTTAGGAAGTTTCAGCTTCTTTTCTTTCTTTTTTTTCTGTTAAGCCATAGGATTTATAGAATGTAAATGCAGTTTGTTCTATTTTGCATATGTGCAAAACTAAAGCCTTCTTGAATCCTGAATCTTCACTTATTGATTAATTAAACTCCCCTTTGTGTGATCCTAATTTGATGTGAGAACTATTGGGAGCAGCTGATGGCCTCAAGTACTATGATCTTGTCGAAGGAAAGGGTCCAACTGCTGAAAAGGGCTCAGCTGTTCTGGTAAACTGCTCCCATCAACACACTACCCTTCCTTCTTTACTGAAACTAATGGCGAATTTGCATTTGCGGTACCTCATCATTTCAACTGTTGTAACAATCTTCTGAAGGTTCACTTTGACTGCATATACCGTGGCATCACTGCAGTGTCCAGCCGTGAATCTAAGCTTCTAGCGGGGAACCGAAGTATTGCACAGGTTATCTGGCAAACTACTCCTGATCTTTTGTATGCTTCTACTGCTGATCTAGGACAACAAGAACTAAGATGTTTGTGTGTCTTCCTCTAGTAGCCTTATGAGTTCACTGTCGGCTCGCTGCCTGGCAAAGAGAGAAAGCGGGAATTTGTAGACAATGCCAACGGGTTATACTCCGCACAGGCCGCACCAAAGCCTCCACCGGTGATGTACACGATAACTGAGGGGATGAAAGTAGGGGGAAAGGTGTGGAGAAGGAGAACTAGCACAAGTGAAGGCAAAAAATTTGATCTGTCCATCTTTACTATATTACTGACCTGGTTTTCTTTTCTGTTCATATGTTGGTTATGCAGAGAAGTGTAATTGTCCCTCCAGAGCTCGGTTATGGGAAAAAGGGGATGAGCGAGATACCGGTAAAACTTCAGTTTATTGATTTTCTTTTTGTCATGCAGTTTGATTCAGCATTTTAGTGCATTCCGGTATTGAAGCGGTGTTGTTTGATTCCATGTTCTTTGCAGCCTGACGCTAGTTTTGAACTGGATATAGAGCTTTTGGAAGTGGTCCCTCCTGCAGAAAAATGATCATTTTTGTTTGCACTGGATGGGAAACATTGATGAGGTACTTGTGGAGTTTCACAAATTTTATAGGAATGTATTTATGTTCTATACATTTTACATCCTTGTTAATCAGACATGTAATGAGAATATGCTGCTATGATATTTTGCCCGGACAGGACTTGTTTGCCAACTCGCAAGAAAAGTCTAGAACTAGAAGCAAAACTTAGGTAGACATTTACTCAAATTTCTTATTAAATATGTTGAAGCAAAATTGGATCAAAAATATTCTCCACAATGTTATGGAGCCTGTTTGATTGTATAGAAAATGCTAAATTTGATCTGCCATTGTGAAGGAAGCATGCTCTGATGCCCATTCAAATGTCCTCAGGGCCATTGATATCCTGAAATAAAAGGATAAATATTCTCTTGTTAAAAGCATTGATGGTGCTATCATCTTGCCTTTTGATTGAGATATATACATACATTTTAAATAAAGTTTTGCTTTGCAATTCATATATGAAATGTTGAAACTTAGTCCCTTGTGTAAGAATTCTAACTAGTGTAAAGAAGTTACTAGTATTGTATTTCTCTTCAAAATTATCCTGAACGTAACATAAATGCTGATAAACATGTAAACAGACTAGAACTTGGATCTACATTTTCTTTTAAACTGCAATGTTCTTGAAACACCAATGAGAGTGCATATTGGAAAAAGGTTACCTTGTTCTCGATCACTGCTCCATCTGGGATTTCCAGCTTGACACCAGGTTTTGCTGTGATGGTCACCTTGCCCTATAAAAAAAGAAGAAGAGGCATGACTCCAAGTTTTAAATACTGTGAGATATATATGTTCAGAAATAGTCATAACAACAATCATATGAGAAGAGAAGATACACATTATCCATACAAAGCTTTATACAAGCATTAAAAATAGCAGGGTACATACAGCCTTTGACAAATACACACAAATAATCTGAAAATTCTGTCTAATAACTGTAACTACAAGAAAGATTGTAATTGTTCAGCAACTGTGTGTCAGTACCTTTAGCACGATGCCAGAACCAAACCAAACATCACCGGAAACCTTCAAGCTGTCAAGCTCAACAATGCTAGGGATCGACTTGAAGCGACCAAGGAAGTCCCCAACCTGCCATTACATGAAGAAAGAAGATAAGCTTATTTGCATTTGGAGGTCATAAACTAATGTTATAATATTTTTTCCGGCAAGGAATTTGTTTAGAGTTTAACCTTCTTGAACTCAGGGCCCAGTTCAATCGAGGGATTTGATGGATTTGTTCTAGCTGAATTGCGTGTAACAAAACCATCAACCAAGGTATACAGATCAGACTACAAAGCGAAAATAATTTCAGTTAGAATGAGGAGTGTTAACCTAACAATTTATTCGGCATATCGTACAAACCTGTACTAGCTGCAAATCTGATGTTGCCTTCACTGGTAGGAACCGGGACCTCGGAACATTGATACCAATCGCGTGGTCAAAGAACTGGCCCAACAAAATATGTTGTCATCTCTATATGTAAGATGAAGGTATGGTGATGGATATATATATATAGTATTCTGTTAGTACCCTGATTGCCGCACCAGCTGCTGTTTCCAACTGAAGAACTTTCACGCCGTCCACTTCCTGAAAACATTTGTTGTCCATCACTATTCTAAGTTAAATCCTTCTCAAATCATAGGTAGTAATAAAGTTCGTGAAGCAGTCCTTACGGAAAAAGAGTTCACTGAAATGCATTATTACCTTAGGGTTTGGAATGATCTCCATCTTGAGTGCATCAGCCTCAACAAGGTGTTTGATAGCCTTCAAGTTCACCCATCTACCAAAACCGGCAGTAACGTTATATAGCATTGAAAGGATCTTTTCAAACTGGAATGAGAACTATGAATTCACTTACAGGTTGTTGGTATTGAAGATCTTGAATTTCTCAATTGATTTGAACTCATTCACCTATGTTTCAGAAAATTGTACAAGCGGTCTCAGAAAAGATCTACAGTAACTTTTCCCTAATTTGCTGTGATAACTAAGTATTATCATCTCATATACTAGCTTAGAACTTACATGTGCATCAGGAACTTGTGCAATCTCCAGAAGCTGGAAAAAGAATAGGAAAAATTGTTGTCATTAAAGCAGCAAACAGATGTTGAGGGAAGGCTAGAATGATGCCTAAAGTCCTAAACAGCTCGTTTTCATATGCAATTCTCGATGATTATTGATCAAACTAGTTTGCAAACTGCAGCAGCATTGGAAGGCTAGGAAAATGGCGCTTTGGTAGTAAAAGGAAGAAAAACAGAAGTTTACCTGCACCCTTCCTTCATATGAGATCAGTGTGCCGCCTTTCACATCAGCCAAAGTTTTCGGGGTAACCTGAAATAGGGTTGCAGAACTTCACCAGACAACCACATGTAATCTTACTTCATCAGATATTTTGCAATTACATACCTCCATGCAATATTCATTTTGCTTGTGGATCAAATGGTTCAATATCTCTGTTCAACAGTTAAGTATATTGCAAAGCAGGGTATCTCTTTTCTTAACCAAAAAGTTTGTAAAAGTATGTCTACATAAGGATACTCATGTCAACTATAGCACCCAAGTTATCCGAGTTTGCAATGAACACATATTCTTTTCCCTGCAATAAAAAAGAATGTTATTCGGATGAAAGGTGGGAGCTAATAGTATATCCCCAGATGATTGCAAACCTGTGAAAGTAACAAATCTAGCTTGCCACTGTTCATCAGGGATGGGAAGATATCACCATGGCCAGGAGGGTACCTTCATATTTGAGGAATGCAAAGGCAGTGAAAATTAGTCTGTGTTTCTTATTGAGATGAATTTGCTCATCTATGTATGAATAGCTTACCAGCCATCCTTGCTGGTCTTCCCCTTGCAAGGCCATGGCAAGAACTCATCAGCTACCACACGAGGATACTGGCTCTGCATTGGAGCAGATTGTTTCAATGTCAGTAGCATATTTTAGAAGCTAGCAGAAATATGATCCCACCAAGTTTGCAACACCAAAAGAAAATGTGGCTTGACATACCTGATTGAATGTATGGATTTCGATGTTTGAACTGGTATATTTCTCAACAATCTGCATGGCAGGTGTACCGGTTAGCATATTGAAAATTGTTCAGTTCGGCTTCCGATCTCCAATGCGGAGAGAGATTTGCCTATTGAGAATTTACCTTTAAGGTGTCTTCGTGGGTGTTGAATGAATTCATCAAAAGCAGCGGCACATTGCTGCCATACTTCTTGTTGAGGGACTGTAAAAGAAACGATATCACCGAGTGCCATCTTGCAAGATACAAGAGTGTGTTACGAAGTCAAAAGGGACACTGGATAAATCATGCATGATGTTTAACCCACCTCAATTTGGATAACAATCAGGTCGAGGAACGTGAATCCGTTCCGCACTTCGATGACCGATCTGTAATGTTGTGGACAACACATTGGGAGTAGTATGAGCATGGGGTTGTAATCTGAATATCAGCACTATGTGGAGAACGCTATTGCTCCAATCAAGATACTAATGGGGGAAAAAAAAATTCTATTATACCATCTGCATTCTAAGACTGAACCAGATAGTTAAGTCTGCCATGCGACTTACTTCGGTCCGGTGCATCCCATGGTCGTTCCCAGGCCGCCATTGAGCTTCAGCACGGCGAGCTTGTTGAGCAGCTTCCTGGTCGCCTCGATGTCTGCATTTAAACACAGTCGGTACATTAAAATCGGTCAAGACATTTTTTTTTATTCCATGTATCAAATTCAGGATCGTGTTGAAGAAGAAGAAGAATAGGAAGAACCTTCGGGTGGCGCTTCGAGGGTGTCATACGGCACCACCACCTCGTCGGTCGGGGTGAGGATCTTGGCCCACTCTATGTGCTCTTCGTCGTCGCTGAAACGAAAGCAAACGTGATCAGATCATTGTTGAAACGAAAGCAGCAGGACAGGAATGCAATTTCTCATGGAGTAAATCTTGACGATGCCAATGCCCACGCATCACTGATGCATGTTGGGAGTCGTAGTACCGGAGATAGCGGGAGACGAGGCTGAGGAACCCCGACTTCTCGTTGTCACTGCATGCACACCAAGAAAACAATCAAACCAGGAGAATCTCTAGAAAGAAACAGCAATGGCGGAGAAGATCGATGTCGTCAGCCATCAGCGATCTGGGAGCGCATATCGATCGGAGACCTGATCTGCGGGAGACCGGCGACGGCCTCACGCAGCTTGGCAAGCTTCTCATCCGCCATTGCAGGGTGCGCGCGCGTGCGTGTGGCAAGAGATCTCAACCCAGACAGGAGAGAAGAGAGGATAACACAGGGAGATGGATCAGATCAGAGGAAGCACAAGGTGTTGGTTACTATTATAAGGGGGGGAAATGGCGGGTGGATGCGCGCGTTGTCAACGGCGGGAGCGACTGTATCGCTGCACCGACCATTACCCGCGCACCTCTCCCTTTTTTTTTTTTTTTTTTTTGACAAACTTGATACTACGAAGCCGGTCTTTGATTTTGGTTTAGATTTTCTCGTTAATTTTCAACTGCGATGCCGCGAAGCACTCGTTTGAATCCCCATCTCGACAAGTAAATAGCCACCGAAATCATCAGATTATGAACATCTATGGCTACAGGACTGAAACAACATGATGCGTCGAATGGCTTTTTTTTTCTCCCATGATTTCTTGTAACAATGCGCCAAGCAGGATAAGATTCACGACATTTTTGCCATAAGCATCCAATTCCAGCCACTCGTCAAAGGATGCGCATCATACATCAACTGATCAGCACACCAACGGTTGGGATTTTGGAATCTGTACAAAGAATAACGTCTAGGGACCAACCAAAGAACAAGACCAGATATTCCTGGAACGCACTACTATTATCGTATCAAACCTTTTCGTCTACCCTTGAGCTGTTGTTTTCTTGTACCGACATATACACAGATATGGAGGTAGTATTCAGGGTTCTTCAGGTTGTTGGCCACCCAAAGGAACGGTATGTCCATGTCGAGTTCAATGCCTTGCACCCTTACTAGCTTCACTTCAGCATTCTTGGCCACACCGGCCTCTTGCCGGCTTGCCGAAGCAGGTTCTACCTCCTGAGAACTTCTTGGAGTGATATCTGAATCATCAGGGGCCGAGTCCTGCTTCAAGCAGAAGAAATTGGGTAGCAATGTTTTTAATGCATGTTCCAGGCTAATGTAGCTTCTACCTGCACCATAGAGTGAAGTGAACTACATGTTAAGGAAAACCACTGCCATTGCCACGCCATAAAATATTATGAAACACATGATATAAGGAAAAGTTCATCATTAAGAAATGTATAAACCGCAACATATAGTTTGCACTGTTTCAGGGGTGATAAAAGTGCCGAATCATTTTACGTTAAAGAAATTGATAAACCCAGTAATTTACAACCCTTTCAATTGTGAACCAACCAGGCCCACTCGAAAAATGACACAGAGCAAATAGTTAAATAATAGCAGGGATTTTACAATAAATGGATACAAGCTCTCTAGTTGTCGTAAAGGTGGTACCAATTTTCCAATGGAAGTAATGCACATGTGTGGGCATTCTAGTTCAGGGATAACATCCACACTGTGGTACTACAAATTACTTATTTACTGAACATATGTCCCTATACCATACTTTTCGGGGGAAACGGGGGAAAGGTGAAAGCAAAATAGAACACTACTGCAAGTTTGGTGATTATGGGGTTTCTACAGGCAGATAAACCCCTTCAAAGCATGCAAAAATCATATGCACACCACTCATGAAGAACAAACAAAAGCATCACTAATTCATTGTACTAGCATCCAAATGATAACATAAATGTTCACTACAGTGCTACATACCTTCTTCCTTCCGAATCTCAAATGGCCGATTTATATAGGATATGCTTTCCCAGTCACTGACAGGTATTGCATCTTCTAAATACTCAAGGTCTTCTTGAACACTGCGCACATATAACCGAACAGGGACCCTGCCTAACCAGATATTAATTGATTAGAGCCAGCACAGTAGATAGAGATATCTTAATATGACATAAATCCATTATAATATAACTTGAAAAGTGTACATGAATCCTTACAAATATAAAAAAAAATGTGGGTATGAGAATGTTCAACTAATAACAGAAGTAGATAATTCAGTGCAAAAGAGTATACATGGCTTGCCAGATCCAGGAGATTCAGGCTCGTCAGAACTTTGCTGGCTCTCTACTGAGGAAGTTCGTACCAAACAATCCTCGTCAAATGGTCCAAGCTTAAGCCTTGTGGAGATATTCATATAACCATCTAAGTTACCTAATAACAAAATAACACAATTGTAGTTAGAGCACGAAGCTATGAGTATTCAAAGAATGGATCATACTCAAATAGTGGAAACTACTGTAGTTAGGGCATTTGGTGTGTCAATTTATGAGCAACCATCAATCCATCATAATGGGCTTGTGAGGTATACTTAGTATTGAAGTGTTGTTTCTGGAGAGCATACCTTTCATTACTGATTCCCACAGAGCAACTTGATCAGCCTGGGACATATTCATCACATTCTTACAGTTCCCAGTTATGATGAAGGCAGCCTGCACACAAAAAAGATTACATTCTATTGTTTTGTGGTGAGAAGAAGGGATTGGGTAATGGTAGTTCCCAAAATAAACCTCTTTTAGGGCATTGATGTAGCTCCACTTTACACTATCTTCACCGTCACATGGTGATAAAATTTCTGCGGGATACCCCCTAAAATGAACCTACAGTTTGGTGCATAAGTTGTGTGGATAGAACGAACAACTGCACAAGTAACAGAGAAAACCACAAAGGAGCAAAATAGAAGATTAATGCAAAGGGCACTCATGTTTTCAGAGCGCGAATGAAAATACCCCTAAAAACATCCACAACTTTTCAAATATTTTACCATACAGCCCCTGTTAAAGCAAAGTATTATAAAATCGGAGAGTTAGTTTGTCCCTTGGTTTCTGCTCTAGTAAGACCCCCTTCACACACTGATGCATGGGTGATTGCAATCAAGCAAGGACTACAAAGTGCATCACTTGCATAAAAAGCTTTTTGTGCTGATCTAATTGGCTCTTCACTGAACCGAATTGCTAACTTAAGTAATTAGATCCTGAGAGCATGGTCCAAAATTAGGTCACAACAGCCAAACCTTCAAAAATAGGCAGACTTGATAAAAAAATCCGTAATAATATTTTCAACAAACCGAAACAATTAACACATAATGTAAATGGTTGATAAAAAGAATTCTACTAATCCATCCTTACATTTATGCATCAATGAACCTTCAATGCCAGGAAAACATCTTGCAAATTGATCAAGAAAATAGATAATAGTAAAATTGAAAACAAAACTACAAGAGAAATAATAGCCTTACTGTCAGATTCCATGGTCTTTCTGGATCTGCACATAGAAGGTCGAAAAGGACCCCAATGGGTACATACCTAAGAACGCAAAGATAAAAAGGGCAGTCAGCAATTTAAAAGTGTACAACGATAGCATTAAGGGCAATTGACTGTCATAAATGTTGGTAGGAAAAAAGCATAGGTTACCATTTTAACGGCAGCCCATTATACTCAAACCAAACAGTATCAACACCTGGTGGGAGTGCGCTGCTGAAATGAGCCTTTATAATAGGTACCAACAGTGGCAAATACCCGATTCTTGGCCCTAAAGTCTGCTCTAGATAAAATGAGGATCCATAAATGTCAAATGAAACCAAAAAGGTAATGAAGTATTGCAAAATTGTCCTACTATTAAGTTTCATAAAAAGTCCGATAGAACACTCCCACCAAGGGAAAGATGAGCCTGTTGCACGCGAAGCATAGCTTGCATTTTGTTGCACTTGAGGGTAAGAAGGAAGAAAACAATGACAATCAAGCCGCAACTGAGTAATTCTTTGCACTTAGGATGCAACAAAGCAAGCAAGCAACTATCTCACATATGATTGTCGGAATAGTCTTCAAGCTAAAATGAGTAAATTTCACAAAACTACATGTTTATTGTATAAACTATCATAAAACCACCTGTAGCTCATATTTCACAAAACTACAAATTTTACTACAGATTTTAGAATTGTCCGTTTCTTGTAACAGGTCTGACAGTATGAGCCCACATAGCAGCCACACACACAAGTGAAATGGGAAATGGGAACACATGAGGCTACTATGTGGGCCCACACTGTCAGACCTGTTACAAGAAACGATCAAAATTCTAAAACCTATAGTTTTGTGATACAAGTTCTCCTAAAATCTGTAGTTTTGTAAAATAGAAGCTAAAACCTATTGTTTTCTGATAGTTTGTACAAAAAATTGTAGTTTTGTGAATTTTACCCAGCTAAAATAGGTACCATGTCTAACATAAGGAATTTCTTGTGCTCTTACAGCAATGGAGCAAACTTTGCTTACTGTACTTGTCATCATAAGAAGCACATGCAGATAATGTTTACATCAAACTTAGGTTATTACATAAACGGTATGTGAGATAGACTAGAAACGACCTTCTAAGCTCTGACGGTTTCATTTGTGATGACCCGCTGCCATTCAACTTCATCCTCAATTCCTCATAAGCTAGTTATAGCTTACTAGCTTAGCCCACCATAGATTTTGATCAGGTTCTTCTTAAATTTTATTTGGATGAGGAGATGAAGCTTGCACTAGGCCAAAAGGCCCCTCGGAATCTTCTACATGGGTCTAAAATTTACAAATCCTAAAACAGCAACTAATCTGATGAACACCAACAACCTATGAACCCTAGCGATTGCGATCCTAACAGCCAACAATTCAAGAACCGAGCACTCGGGATCAACTACCCCTAGCAATGAAGCATCGAGATTTGGATGGCATCGTCAACAGAAGAAGCGGGCAATGAGGATCAAAGGCCCGTGACTTGTCGGAACCAAGAAGCTACCGAAGAGGCCCGCGAGAGAGATGTTACCAGGAAGGGCGGAGGCGGGGGAAGCGCAGTGACGTCTGCGTCGTGGAGGTAAACCTGGAGCGGCACGGCGCCGCCCCAGACGCGCCGCGCCGCCTCCTCCGACCACGCCGCCTCGTCATACGGCGCCGCCATTGCCGTCCTCGGCGGATAGATCTCGAGGGTAGTTCGTCGGCGATGCCGTTCGGTGGCCGGTCTGTGTCTGTCAGTCTCTGCCTCTTGGGCGGCCTAATCTGCTTCGCTTGGCGTCTCCTGCTCTGCTTGCTTGTTACGGCGAGGCGAGCAAACCAGAGAGACAGACAGGAAGTAGTTGGAGACTTGGAGTCGGGCAAGGGTTTTCCTTCCAAGCTTTTTTTTCCCCTCACGCTATTGGAGGCTTTGGAGCCACATATCCACCGTCCAATTTCCTCGTGATTTGTGCGAACTATCATCTTGATGACCCATTTTTTTTTGCCACACCGCGTCGTACAAAAGAGGTTATATATATACTGTATATACGTATACATAGTATATACATATACTACATATACACACGTATATACATACTATATGTACACACGTATATACATACTATATATACACACACGTATATACATGTATATACATATAAACTTCCCTTATAGGGGAAGAGATTGGGGCCAACCGCCCCCTGTCCACCGGCACTTTTGCCAAAAGCCCCTCGATTTCTTCCGAATTACGTCCAGGTCCTTGCGCGATTTTATGTGAGAGGAGAATATTTTTTCCGGTTCGTGTTTAGGTCCCTGGTTTCCCGTTTTGCATGGAGGCCTTCCCGTTAAGAGCGAATCGCGAGCGAGCCCTTTCCTAATTATTCAAAATAGCGAACAGATCCAAAATTATAACAAATAGGTCCTCGCGCTTTACGTTCGGGTCATTTCTCCGTTTTGTCCCAAAAAAATGTTTTCGGGGTCCGTTTTTTCTCCAGAGCATGCGGAAAATATTTTCGGTAGCCGTTTTTCCAAAAAAAAAAATGTAGAACCGTTTCTTTTCTCCGTTTTGGCCGAAAAAAATGTTTTCGTGATCGGTTTTCCCTCCAGGGCATGGGGGAAATGTTTTCGGTAGCTATTTCCCCCAAAAAAAAATTGGGAGACGTTTCCTTTATCCGTTTTGCCCGAAAAAAATATTTTTCGTCGTCCGATTTTTCTCCGGAGCATAGGAAAAATGTTTTCGTTAGCTGTTTTTCAAAAACAAAAAATTTGGAAAACCGTTCCCTTTCTCCGTTTTGCCCGAAAAAAATATTTTCGTGATCCGTTTTTCCTCCGAAGCATGGGGAAGATGTTTTCGATGGTTATTTCCCCACAAAAAAATATGAAAAGCCGTTTTCTTTCTCTGTTTTGCTTGAAAAAAATATTTTTGTGAACCGTTTTTTCTCCGGAGCATGAAAAAAATAATTTCGTTAGTCGTTTCCCAAAAAAAATGTAAATTCGTTTTTCGTCCATCGTTTCTCCGTTTTTTCCCGCTTTTCCTCATTTTTTGATCAAAATTCGCACGGCGGCGGCGAAGCGCGCGGCTCTCACTAGTACTGTTACATACTCCAGCAAAAGGGCCGTCGGGGTGCAGCCGTGCAGGCCTCGAGCCCATTAGAATAAACAGTATTTTTTACTACTGTAGCTTCGGCTGGGCCTCAGGCCCAGGCCCCACTGGCCCGAGGCCCAGCTCCGCCACTGAGTATATGTATATATGTGTGTATACACTACTACTACTATAGGCCCTGTTTGGCAGAGCTCTAGATCCCAGCTCCACCTCAGAACTGAAACTTGTAGACTGAAATAAAGTGACTTAAGTTTACAATTTTATTCCAAAATATAAACAAGATAATCCACCTAAACACTCTTAATATACCTACAGCTCAAGCTCCACGAATTTGGTGAAACTAGGAATACCCTGCTCCACTAACTTCAAGGATTTGGTGGAGCTGAAGCTCTGCTGAACACCCCTATATATACTAATACTAATATTAGGCCCGGTTTTTGGAGCAAGCGATTCACGTGTAAATTCCAGAGGAACAGTACCGTTTTGTACGCAATTCCTGTGAAATCTGACTATCGCAAGGATTCCAAACGTACAATATCCAAAGTGTTCGCGTTTGAAGCTTTACCCAACAAATTAAGCATAACAACTATGGATGCATGGTTCAACGTCACTGATCAGTCACGATGTGACTCCCAACAAACTTTAAGAGGCATTGAATGACACAACATTGAACATTCCGTAGCCCTGAACCGAGCTTCACATCCACAATGAGCTTCACTCCACTGCCTAGTTGCAGATTAGTTTGACATCTTAATTGCTGGGCTTGCAATTTCAACGTGTAACTACAAAATTCCTGACGGGAATCTCCACAAAACAAATGGCAAGTAACTTTACTAATGACACTAGCATTGCTTCTCAAAAGAAGAAAAGAATAATCTCGTCCTCCGGTAATCTCGTTCCTCCCTACCTTCACTATCAGATAAACATCGCGAAGCACCACGGATACTTTTTCAGTTATCTTGTTCCAAACTCAGCATGCCCTCTGTTCCCACAGAATATTTACAGAGCATAGCGATCATAATCCGAACCTCGAACATGACATCAACTTTTTCCCTGCTTGAAGTAATGCAAGATCCGTGCAGCCAAGATGTCAACCCATGTGTCCGGCACACCAGGCAGGCACCAATGCATGCAGTCCTGCCCCCAGACCGCCACCGCGTCCTTCTTCCCAAGCCAGATAGCTGGATGGGCATCAGCACGGAACTCGCTCATGTAAGTTAGGTTGAGCAACTGGATATCTGTGCCAACTAGTGCTTCCTGGATCGCTGAATTCACGAGTCTTGCTTCTTTGTTCACTCCCCCAAACCTGGGATCAAACCAAGAGTCGAGCTGCACAAGATTTTGTTAGAGAGCCACGACTCAGAATTTTGGTATGCATATCTGAATCGAAAGTCTGACCATCAGAATGGTACCTCATGTTCCTCTAGAAGTCTATCAGACATACAGCTGCCATTGTGATCCCATTCGCCTCCATAGAAGTGCCTGGGCGACTGTGTGCGCCACAGCTTCAGCGTTTTACTTGGGACCTCCCTTTCAATGTAAGAGGCCATACTTTTCAGGACTACTTTGAGTCCATCATATATGCCAAGTGGAGGCTCAATCGGTTTTCCTCCCCTGTAGAAAACAAGGGGAGTTTCTTTTGGAAACTTATCTGGACCCCACCTGATAATGGAGAAATGCTTCAAGGATTACAACAGGAATGGTAATGATAAAGCAGTCATGAGTTATGACTCATGAGCAAACTACCGAAATAGTTCTTCACAATCGAAAATCGAAAACACTGTATAAAAGCAAGACACACAAGTATGTTACTTAGCTCAGTATTATTACGTTACAGTTATAAGTGCAAGCATAGACAAGCACAGCCGAGAGATGGCACCTATTCTTGAAGGAAATTAACATTTAACAAAATGAAACAGTTGAAGCTTGTTCAAGAATGTGACGACCCGTATAATTAGTTCAGGATAACGATAGTAACACCGCCATCACGCTGAGATAATTACACGAATCTCGGCACACTAGCTAATTAAAACACCGGCACACACGGTATTTTATCAGTTAGTATACCGTGTTCAGAGTGTTGCAACAGAATAATAATTAAAGACTAAATATACATTTATTACAATCCACTGCCACGCAGGGTTACAAGTTCAGTCCATTAATTATACAAAGATCTAAGTACAACAAAAATATAATAAAAGAGCAGTGCTTCTATGCTTTTCCTTCTAGTACAAGTTGTACAAATCTTGAAGCAAACGAAAGGGTAAGTAATCACCATCTGTCCTTCATTTATGCTTTAATAGTTGTGCAACTTTTAAAATGAAGAGCATAGAAGCACTTCTCATAATAAAAAAGTACTAGTCACTCGAGGTCCAACCAAGCGGGTGTATGATCTACTCAACATCCTAACCCTCCTGGTAGCTGACATCCTTGTACACTTGATTCTACAGGTGACCCTCACCCCCTGCCTTGTAGACACCCTTGAGATCCAAGTCCAAACCAGTCATTTGACTACCGAAGTAATTTTCTAAGTAACGGGGGAATTAAGCAAGAGTGAGTACAAAGTACTCATCAACCATTAATAGCAATATGCAATAACAAGAAACTAATTCCACTTTAACCACAACATCCTTTCTCAACTTTTTTCTTCTTCT
This sequence comes from Rhipidocladum racemiflorum, assembly GCA_036346355.1. Classification (NCBI taxonomy): domain Eukaryota; kingdom Viridiplantae; phylum Streptophyta; class Magnoliopsida; order Poales; family Poaceae; genus Rhipidocladum; species Rhipidocladum racemiflorum. The sequence goes on from CM070572.1 coordinate 27,750,891, forward strand.
CAAAATAGGTTTTATTAAAATGAAAACGTTGCAAGTTTTAAGTTCAAAAGAAAGACTACTAACACACGTATACGAGACAGACTAGCTTCCATAGCCTCCAGCCCGTATAGGAGACAGGCACAAATTCATGATTTTAACAATCTTACAAGCTTCCTTTGGTCTTACCGATCTTACAAGTTCCCCTTGGTCTTACCGGTTTTGTCTCAACGGCCACAAGTTTCCCTTGGTCTTACCGGTTTTGCCTCAATGGCCTTACCGACTTACTAGCTCCCCTTGGTCTTACCGATTTTGCCTCAACGGCGTTACCGATCTCACCACTTCCCCTTGGTCCTACCGGTTTTGCCTCAACGGCCTTACCGATCTTACCACTCCCCCTTGGTCTTACCGCTTTTGCCTCAACGGCCTTACCGATCTTACCACTTCCCCTTGGTCTTACCGCTTTTGCCTCAACGGCCTTACCAATCTTACCATTTCCCCTTGGTCTTATCAGTATGCCTCACAAGGTCAATAATGGTCTTACCATCCTAGTTATCTATTACATACCCATTATCCACCCTTTACCTCAATGATTCATTTTTCAAACCATCTTTCCTTTGTGACCGAATTAAGGTTTTCATTTGCAATCTACTTTTCCATGCATTTATGATAGAATATGTATCTGAAATCAGTTGAGAACTTTGATAAATATGATCAAAGAAACTTGCCTGAATTAAAGTGACAATAAGCGTCCTCACATGGTTGCAGCAGAAGATTTCCTGCTGGATTTATATCAATTCCTAAAATTACTAAAAAAATGTCATATTTTAGGTGGCTAATAGATTTTCACACGTTTTATGGCGTCCAACATTTTCTAAACGGTCTGAAAGGAGAATAGATACATCGTTCGTGTTACATTAAAATTTATGAATATGTCACATTTTTAATTTGGCGTACTTTACGTTGAGGTGTCTTCATGGTCTGTATCTTAATTCGGCGCTACTAAATTATTATGCGGCCTATCAAGATTTCGTGCTGCACATTCATGTTAGAAAAGGTATTAGTCTCCATTTTTAGCTATTCCGGTAGCTGCTAAATTCATATAATCCTTTATCTAATTATTAGCGGGGATTCGCTCTATTTTTAAGTTCTCTGATGTTAAGGCAAATTTTATTTGAGTAAACTACGGTTCGTGAAGCTCGCAAATTTACATGTAGATTTTTATGTCCTCTCTCTCTCTCTCTCTCTCTCTCTCTTCTTTTCTTTTTCTCCCTCCTCCCCTCTTCCTCTATTCAGCCAAAGCCACCCCTGGTCTCCTCCTCGTTCTTCCTTCTTCTCTTTCCTCTCCTCCAAATCTCTCCCCTTCTCTCTACATCTCTCTCTACCTCCTCACTTCCCCTTACTCCCTGATTTGCCGGCCCTTTTTCCCTCTACTCACTCTGGCCTCCCCTGCCGGTTCACCACCCGACCTGCTCCCCTCGGGTCCTCAGCGCCAGCCCTTGGCGCCCTCCTAGCCTTACCTCGAGCTCGGCCCGACACCGATCTGCGGCAGCTTGGCCCCACGCCGCCCATCGCCGGCGACCCACCGTGGGCTCGGCCCCTCCTCCCAGCCGTGCCTCTCCCTGCTCGGTCTTGAGCTCCAAACGGCTACACTTGGTCTTCCCCCTCTTATGCTACATACTGAGACCACTAAGGCTCCCCCCAATCTACTTGTTTTACATCATTTAGTGCCATACAATCCTAGTATTAGCATCTCTATGCTTGTGTACCTACTGTGGAATGGATCCGATGATGATAGAGAGCTGATATTGATGTGGGGAGGTGGTTATGGTGAGGTTGATGGAGAGGTCACTGAGGTCTTGATCCCCTTGTCCTTGGCCTCCTACTCCAATCTTCCTCCTACTAGCCCCCTTCTTGCCTTGGCTGGGACTCCTCCTGGCACCTCCTTTGTTTGCTTCAGCTTGCTCCTCCTAGCCGTGCCCTGGTCTCGGTTTGGAGTGGGTGAAAATGGGGGGATGAATGGTTGTGCTCGGCAGTGGCTTGGTCTTATCCTCATTTACAATGGTCAAGGTTACGTTTCTAACCTTGGTCCTTTTTACTTATTTACTATGGGCTGTTTCAAAGAAAGAGGCTATTCAATATTTATAGGTATGAATAACCTAACTTCCAAGTAGAGGTGGGCACTTGGGCCGGGCCTTTTTGGGCCGGCTCTGATGGTCGATCAGGTCCAAAACCCAACGCGGCGCGAGGGTGGGCCGTCTTGTCTTGACGACATCGGTACAGGCCGTCTTGGTCCCGAGATCGAGGCATGATGGGCGGCACTGACAAGCTGTTGTTTGGGTAGGGCGTCTTGCGAGACAGCGGAGGCGAACGCAGATCTACTGTCATAACTTCATTGTTGCTGATGGCTATATTATGTCACTTATCTACAATAGTTTTATTTCACTAGATTTCTAATATTGTCGAGGTTATGAGTCTGATGATTTTTTTCGAGAGAAAAAGTACTGTTCGGCTTTCTAAAGATGACCATCTCTCGTTCTCTCGTCGGCCAATGAGCGAGAGAGAGGGAGGCAACAGGCAAGAGAGATTGAGAGAGATGGACAAGAGAGAGAGCTGCGAGAGGGAGCAACGGGTGAGAGAGAACTGAAAGAGATTGAGCAATGTGTGTCTCCGTCTCCTTTCCTCTCGTCGCAATAATGTAAATGGGTTAGGCCTAGGCCGGCACGGCACGAAGTGCAAATGGGCCTTGCCTGGGATCGCCCAAGGCGAGCCAGGCCGCACGGCACGGCACGGTAGCCACGACGGGCCGTCACGCACGGCCAGTTCGAGGCCTGAAGCCACGATGGGCCGTCTTTGGGCCGTGCGACACGATGCCCACCTCTACTTCCAAGTGAACTCCAAAGAGGGAATATGCAATGCTAAGAATCGGTATCATAAGGAACTTTTGAACAATCTCGGTACCTTGAACTAAATTAGAGAACAGAAATTTTCGCTCTACTTTATTAATCCCTCCGTTTATTTTTATAAGGCGTATGTTGACTTTGTATAATGATTAAGGTTGCGTTGAAATTGAGAAAGATATGAGAGAAAATGACTTAAATACCCTCACTTAATTATCTTGGAAGATGAAAGATATACTTTGTATGGGTGGTAATGAATAATGCATACAATTGAGAGAGAATAAATAGGGGTATAGAAGGAAAGGTCTCATTAAATCTACATGCAAGCTTTATATTTGTGAACAAAATTATTCAAAAAATAAGCCTTATCAAAATGAACGGAGGGAGTAGTATATAAAGGATGAAGACAATAGCAAAGCACTTAGGTAAAAAAAACTTCAAGCTAGAGAACAATGAACTTACCAATGTCCAGTGTTGAAAATGAGCACATCATAGAACTTGGTGATATTTACCCAATCATCAGCAGGAATGTCAATATCCACTCTGTGAGTTCCCTTTATTCCATCCTTCTTAAGTTCTTTGGAATTCTCTCCAGGCTGCCACCTTTGTATCATTAGGTACCACCATGTGAGCTTCTTGATTTTATCATATGAAAGCACAGGTGCATGCAGTAGAAATGTCAGAAGCCATAAGCTTAACAAGTATAAAGTATAAACTTTTAATTTATTGGTAAAAACATCCGCATCACTGAAGTTTATACATCAGGAAACTGTCCATACATCTCTAACATATGGATATAGGGACAACACATGCAACACACAGCAGGACAATATGAAAGCATAAATTCAGAAACAGAAAAACTATCGGACGCTATACCGTTTAGACGGTATAGTAATGAAACGCATGAAACTTATGATTTTTTATACTGAAACTCATGAAACTTAACACTAAAAACTGATGAAACCTGAAACTCATGAAACTAAACACTAGAACACATGAAACCGATCACGAGTTTCACAAGTTTCATAAGTTTCGGGCTATACCGTTGGAACGGTATACCGTCCGATAGTTCTGCTCATTCAGAAATCATCAAAACAAACTTTATGTGGCAGACAAATCATAATACTTGGATGTTTCAATATGTTCGATAGTAATTTCTACATTAAAACGTACAGTTGGTAAAACTGTAACCTTTTACACATTAATACACACTTTTGCAACTAGATTTTTCATGGAACTCAGAAAGAATGAGCATACTTTGCAAACTAAATTAAAAAGGAAAGTAGCACAAGAATTGAACATTCAGTGTTCAGCAAACAACACTACATAATCGTACTCAATAACCCCACCATTGCAGACATTAGCCACACAGCATCACAAGTTCACAACAACATTTGCTACAAATCATCCTAGAGAGGTGCTTTTATGCTCTTCCTTTTAAAAGTTGCACAACTATTAAAGCATGAATGAAGAGTAGATGGTGATTACTTACCCCTTCGCTTGCTTCAAGATTTGTGTAACTTGTACTAGAAGGAAAAGTATAGAAGCACTGCTCATCATCCTAATATCTTGAAGAGAACTCCAGTGTTGCTACACTAACACTGGTGTTCAGTCCCTTAAACATCAAAGATCCAAAACCAAGCACAAATCTTCCAAGCCTAACAACCAAAAATGCAACTGATCCTGAATTCCTTATTCCTAGATGGAACATCGACATCACCCAATTCTCTTCTTATAATATCTCAATAATCCCAGTATTTCACACTCATGTCCGTGACATCACATCAAAGCATTACTCCATCCGTCCAAGTTTATAAGGTATATTTCTTCTTGGCACAGACCAAGAAGATATTGAAAATAACTAGACTATCTCTAATTATTATCACAAAGCACTATATTCAATTCATGCATGTAGAAAATATAAAGTAAATATAAATATTTATTAGGGGTATAGAGCGAACATTACACTAATTTTGCATTGGGATATGAAATACGTCTTATATTTATGGACAAGACCATTAAAAAATACGTCCTATAAACTTGGACGGAGGGAGTACTGTTTTAGATCTTACCGTAATTACATGTATCATAAACAAACCAAGCAAACTGAAACCTATTAAGCAATGGTCGAATGCACCACATCTCTGCGTTTGCTGTTTTCTAGTATTATTTCTTAAATATCACTATTGCTGCACCTTAGATAATCGCAATCCATCCTCACTGAAACAAATGTACTCTAGCTGTCTGGATCCTTAAGGCCCTGCTTGGATGAGTGGTAATTTCTTGGGAGGTTTTGGGATTTAGTTCAAATTTGAACTAAATCCTAAAACATTCCAATGAAATACCCCTAATCCAAGCACCCCCTAATGAGTTAATGCAACAACCTAAGTATGTTACCAACTCAATCAAATCTAGTTACAGTTCGTCCTAATATCATACGAAGATTGCTCTCATCTTGCAATCTAAAGGAGACCCGGAAAGCAGCAGCATTCAGCAGACATCACTCACGCGTATTTGGCGAGCAGCACGGCACGGTGGTACGCAACGACGACGTCCTCCCTAGGGAAGTAGCCGCCCCGCCACGCGCCCCGCCGCTTCCACTTGCGCGCGCCGTCGTCCGCGGACCGGAGCGTGCACAGCAGCGCCACGACCAGGTTCTCCGACAGCGAGTCCCCGACGAGCCCGATTCGCCGCCCCCTGGCTGCCGCCAGGAACGCGGCTGCGTCAATCCTCGGGACGACGGCGCCGTCGCAGCGGGTAGGCGCCCAGGAGAGCGCCGCGACGGGGGGACGGTTGTTGCGGAGGCAGTTCCAGGCGTTGCGGTGGAAGGGGCAGGACGGGGAGTAGAGGGGCGGCGGCGTCGGTTCCGGGGTGGGCACCCAGCGGCCGGCGATGGCGTCGGAGGGGGCGGTGCCGCAGGGAAGGGACTGTGGCGGGGGAAGGCGCGGGGGTGGGGAGGAGGGGAAGAGGAGGAAGAGGGTGAGGGTTACAGGGAGGAGGAGGAGTAAATGGAGGCGGAGGCGCGGCATTGGGAGAGGAGGGCCTGACTCCGGCGATCCCCGGCGGCAAGGCGGGTGAGGGGATGGGGAGCTTGGTTTTGCCCCACGGCCCTCTCGGAGCCAATTCCAAACCACTGGACCAGAATTCACCCTTGAGCTGTGGCTTTAACTGGTTGATTCCGAAAAACTTGCGAATGTTCTGAGCAACGTTAAACGTTAACGAACATCATCCCACTTTTCAGTGATCATGGTACCTTTAAATGATTATACCGTAAACAGCTTTGTAAATGATTTTACTATTTAAAATTCAGATAAATATATAGATATATTTACAGTAATAAAACAAGCATTTAAATCGTCTTCTTTCGTGCATACAATATATAACTATCAAGCTATCAATAATTGTCCATACGGTGACACAAAGAAAAAAATAACATGATGTGAATATTATTAAAGAATCATAGTTAAATGAATGAACAAGTGGTAATGAAAGCAAAGCTAGCATTCATCATATGTATGACATAATTTTTCATATCATATGGCAATATTACAATTTTACTCAAATAAATGGGCCAATAAAATAGGTCTATTGAACGTTAATGGCCGTTAAACCAAATGAACAATCCTATAAAGCAAACAAAACCTTGAGATGCTCATAAACATTATTGATAGGGGACCTTTACCATTTTAACGCCAGTTTACGAAGCATCGACAACCTTTATTTATACCATTGAAAATTAGGTTAGACTACAATGAGCCGCCACCCGTTCGTGAATCTGGCGGTGGACACCTTCATCGGCAACCGCCGAATCTACTCACTGCATCGTGTCGACTTCTTTCATTAGAAAGAAGAAAACCTACACTTGGAGGAGGAGGAGAAGCAACAACAAAATTAGATGCAGATGCAAAATAACAACAACAACACAACAAGATGTACCGATAATCGAGGATGCCCGGCTCCCTCGCCCCACCATGACCTTCTATCCCTGCCCAGCATTAGAGCCTGGAGCAGTAGGGCCATGGATTCCATGCCCCTTGCCGGCAGCACCCACATGAACGACATCATCACTGTCGGGGATTGGCTATCTGGCAGAAGACCATGGTACCCCCGTGAAAAGCTGAGCCCACCGACCAGGCAATACTGAAAGAAGATGCTCGGGAGAATGAAACGAGCATCCCTCCTCTTCCTCCGAGCATACGCGTGCGCACCTTTACTCGCGACCATACCAAACGCCCCCCCCCGAGCAAGCATGCTCGTAGAGACCACGACCTACTCAGGTGTTTGGTCGGTGGGCCCAGCGAGTGCTACGAGGAAGGAAGGAGGCAACCAATCAACCGAAGATCAAGGGAAATCTTACCCGAAATTCAAACAACGCACGGATCAAGGACGACGGATCGCAAATATGGATACATGGCGTGATCCCAGGAGGTAGTTACCTTCTTTGTACCTCTAGTCGTAGTATTTAAACCCCTCTGAAGATCTGTAACAAGGAGGGACCCCCCAGATAGAACACAATACACTGGAGTAGGGCTATTATCTCGGCAGTGAGAGGCCCGAACCAGGATAAACCACCGCGTCCCTCTTCTCCCGACCTGGCGTCTTTTGCTCGGACGACTCCCTCGGTTCGTATGACGGGGCTCTGTTGATCCCCCATTCAACAAGTAAGCTCGGCGGGAGCCCGTTCTCCAATCGTCGACAATCACCCTTGACCACGACGGCCATGTCGTGCTCTCCACTGCTCCATTGATCCCCGTTGCTTTGAGGCTCCCACCCAGGGCCACCGCCCCAAGCTCCCCCGTGCCCTGCCCCACTGGTACTGGCGCTCTCTCCCACAGCCCTCCCTTTGTGTGCACCCCTCTTGACATCTATAACAACCACTTGTACACCTGCAAACCTGGGCAATAAGCTATGTCTTTTTGGGTTGGTTCTCGGCACACCACCAAGCACGGCATGGCACGGATGTTTTTGGGTTGGACCAGTACGACACAAATAATGGGCCATGACGTGCCTGGAAACTCGGCAAGATGGGTGGCATGACATAGCACGACCGACTAGACCGTGCTTGGGTCGACTCGGCACAAAAGTGGCCCTTTCATAAAAAAACATCTTATCTACGCGCTATCCCATCACCATCTAACTTACCCCAGTGGCCCAATCCATCATCAAATACTATCTCTACATTTTGTCTCCTTATATGACCCGAGGTCAAATTGGCTGGAAATATCTTGTTTAGGTTCTCGAACCCATGCACATAAGTGGCATAACACAGAAAGGTAACGAGACACTTGATACAGTACAAATCACACACTTCCAATTTCCAACAACGAGCATGGTAACAAAATTGTAAAATGCGGTTAGCTGTTAACAAGCGTCAGCACATTGCATAGGTGTGTCCTGCTCATCGTAGAGTAACAATTCAGCTCATTTTCTCTAAACTCTGCAAAATAAGCATGATGAAATGCTAACTCCTTTTCGATTTTCATGCAGACCCTAGTCTGAAGCTGAGCAATGTTGAGAGTACTCTGAGGCTCTGAGCTATTTGTACACATCAGCCCTGATAATTACCACGTGACCATGATATCACCGTCCACCAATCAAACGATCTCCAAACACAATGTTCACAAACTTGTTGAAAAAAATGTGGAACTAAGCAATTTAAACTATGCACAACAGCACAGGTCACAGCAATGTAGGCAAACCGATTTCCAGGCACTCTTCTATCATGGAACCACCAACGAAAAATACACAAGCCAACACAAACACAGAATCTCACTTTTTATGATACAGCTCACAAACTAAAGGTGGGAGTGTATAAGTATCATCCGGATGTTTTTGTCTGAGCTAACATCTAAATTTTGGACCGTTGGATACCTCACCCGGATATTACCGGGCTGTTAGATCAAATCATAGGATCAGATGTAATCGATACTTTCTAATCTCAACAATGATCCAATGGTCCTAGATTTGAGTGATTTTAGCAAAAAAAAGAAACATCCGGATAATATTTATCAAATCCCAACCTAAAGATAATTGCACAAAGCATAGGATTTTAGCCTTTATTCCAGTGGTTCAAGGATGCCCACCTCCCGTCCCAGACAAGCTCGAAACCAGCCTCCTGTCGAGTTTCACGCCGGCCGACTCAGCCTCCCTGATCAGCTGCCGGCACTTCGCCATCCTCCCCGCTGCCGCATAGCCTTGGATCAGATCGCAGTATATGTCGCTGGTCGGAACGAACCCGGCCTCCTTCATCCTCGACAAGTACCGGAAAGCCCTTGCTGGGTCGTGCAGTGCCACGCACAGCTTCACGATGACACGGTATACCGGCAGGTCGAGAGGGCAGTTTGCCTGCTCCATTTCCCACACCAGGGCAAGTGCCTCCCGGTGATCCCCATCGCGGCAGCGGCTGTGGATCACCGTCGTGTACATCACCACGGTGGGAATCCCGCCGGACTCCCTGAACCAGGTGAACAGGCTCTCCACGGCCGCGTACCGCCTGAGCTTTACGCAGACCTTCATGACGGCCGTACAGTCCTGCGGGCGCAGGGCAAAGTCGGCCCTCTCGCCGAGCTCGCCGAGCAGTGCGGCGGCGAGCCCGTAGCCTTCAGGCGTCCGGGCAGCTTCCAGCATCAGCTTCGCGTGGATGCTCGGGTCCAGCGTCCTCTTGTTGATCTTTGCGAGCTCGAGGAGCTTGCGCGCAAGGCCGACTTTCCCTGCCCTGATGAACCCGCTCGCCATGGCTTCGAGGACGGCGCGGCTCGCCGAGGGGACGCACTTCTCTAGCGCGGACTCCATCCTCAGCTGGCCGAAGCGCGCCAATACCTCGATGGTCGAAGCGAGAATCCGGTCGTCCGGGAACAGTGGCACCTCCGTCTGCCTCTGCGCCCAGCACAGTGTCTGGAGCGCCCTCTCGGGGAGTCCCATGTGGCCGAGCTCCCGGATGGTCATCGACAAGGAGCCTTTCCGGAGGAACCGAGCCCACCGGTCGAGCACCATGGACACGTCAGACTCCGGTGGAACGGCGGCGATCTCCCGGGCAATCCCGATGAGGACCTCCGGGTTCTTGCGCACCTGGTCACTGAACGAAGAGCGCGAGGAGAGCGCAGCCCTTGCTGCAAGCCGGACGTGCTGCTTCGGTGCCGGAGCGACGGGCAGCCTCGTCTTGTGGGGCAATGGCAACGGGAGAGGGCGCTGCTTCGCCGGGTTTGGCGGCTTCAGCGGCTTCCGAGGCATCGGCCGGTCAAAGAGCGCCGTGATGGCATCAATTTCATCTTTGCTCCATCCTAAAGCCTCTTGTTCGTCCGCTTCTTCCTCCTGATCCTCAGCAGCAGCACCCACAGCATTCTCGTCATACATCTGCTCACTGTACTCCGGTACCCCCAACTCCTTGTCAGAACCTCCTCCAGTTGATGATTCCGTGCAAGAAATCCGAGTTCTTGACCGAAGATGAACATCGCTGCGGAGCCACCGGGCTCCGGTTTTCACCAACGGCGGGGCGCAAACGCCGGGCAGTGCGGGGAGCACAAGAGACATGGCGGCACCGAAGGTTTTTCTTTTATTTTATTTGCACGCACTTAGCTGGAAGCTCTGAGAACCGCATCGCACGTGCAGAGAAAGAAGCACCAACCCGAGTTGTGGGACACTCGAGCCGGCGAGGCAATACCACGAACACCTTGAGTGCATCGGCTGTGGTGGAGGTAGCGGGAGGCTATAGGGAATTTGATATGCGCAAGCAGTTGGATGGTGGATCTTCTGAGCAGTGACCGTCGCTGGATGGAGCGGGCTCCTGCGGCTGGGACACGGCGGCGGCGTCGTGGGCGCCGGATGAGCAATGGCCCCGCCCGCCGGGGAATGGAGGAGAGAAGCAACAAAAGGATAGCAGAAGAGAGCAGCTGCTCTGGTGCGGAGGGCTTCCCCTCCCCTCTCGCGACGCTGTGGTGTGGTGCGTTTTTTACCCAGTCAGATCGGGCGTTTTATGGCCTGTTTGCGAGGGATTGTTAGGTTGATCTCGCGCTCTGATCGGGGGCACAATTAGGTCCTGTTTGTTTCAGCTAGGGATTATAGAAAGCAGCTTTTAAAAGCTGGATTGTAAAAGCTGGATTGTTAAAAGCTGGATTGTTAAAAGCTTATGACTGTTTGGTAACCTAGATTATAGTGTATTTGGATTGTTGTTTCTGTATGACAAAAGTCTGTGGTACCCTCGGACTGTTTTGTTGCCTTATTTTCATGTTTTCACACTTGTAGCTGATTTATAAAATACGGAAATGCACAATTAAATAGCTAAAAATGTATCATTCATACAAGCTTTAATTCTTGTCCATACATGGTGGCTAGGGTTGTTGAGGGAAGTTCTGTTGGTTGGAAGGGGAGGCGTGAACACAGGAGGGCAAAAGTTGGTAAATTTGATTGAAGGTGGAAGGGTATTATGGACTTTTGTAAAAAAAAAGCTGAGGGAAGCTCTTCCAAGGTGGATTGTGGGATTGTAACAATCTGGCTTCCAGATTGTAACAATCCAAAATAAAAGCTGCCTGTTTGTTAACCTTCCAGCTTTTAAAAGCTGCTTTCTATAATCCCTAGCTGAAACAAACAGCCCCTTAACCCTATTGGATGTGGTCCCCTGTTGCACGTACGCTATATAAAGGAAGGGGTGAGGGACAATACAACTCTCCACGTTCTCTGTTGCACCTTGCCCCTAACAGACTCCTAACAGAACTAATCTATCTGGCGCACGGAGTAACGGGAGAGGCCCCCACCTCGTCGTCATACCTCTCTGCAGGCCACCACAGACGGACGGAGGACTCCCTCTATCCACGGCCACACGGACCTCTCCACCGACGCTGCTACTGCTCCATCATCTTCCTCAACGGCAATGGCATCGTCAAGCTCTAATCCCGAAGGTACTTCTCCCAGCTCTAGGTGTTTAATCTAGGCGCTCAGATCCTTAGCACACAACAAGGGAGGAATTTGATTTCGGTATCCTGTTTAGATCGAAAGGTTCAAAGCAAGACTCGTGGCAAAAGGGTTCACTCAGAGAGAAGGGATCGATTATAATGAAACCTTCTCGCCTGTTTCAACAAAGGATTCTTTCAGAATCATTATGACGCTTGTAGCACATTATAATTTAGAATTACATCAAATGGATTTTAAGACAGCATTCCTTAATAGAGATCTATATGAAAATGTATACATGGCTCAACCCAAAGGTTTTGTCGTGGAAGGGAAAGAAAACATGACTGAGGAAATCCATTTATGGACTAAAGCAAGCGTTTAGGCAGTGGTACCTTAAATTTGATGAGACTATAAGAAATTTTGATTTTAAGAAAAATGAGGAGAACATTGCATTTATGCTAAATTTAAGAACGGAAAATTTATTTTCCTAGTCGTGTATGTAGATGATATCCTGCTAGCAAGCAGCGATAAAAATCTACTTCTGGAAACAAAGAGTTTCCTGTCCTCAAATTTTGATATGAAAGATCTCGGTGAAGTATCTTATGTCTTAGGAATTGAGATTTACCGAGATAGAACAAAAGGGGTATTAGGCCTATCGCAAAAGACATACTTAGAAAAGGTTCTAAAGAAATACAGTATGCATGCGTGTAAGGCTTCGCCTGCTCCAATAGTCAAGGGTGATAAGTTTGGGAATTTTAAATGTCCCAGGAACCAATATGAGACCGATCAAATGAAATCGGTTCCTTACACTTCAGCTGTCGGAAGTATAATATATGCTCAAGTATGTACTATACGACTTAGCATTTGTAACCTAATGCTTGGCGGATATCACCAAATCCAGGAATAGATCAACTGAAAGCGATTAAGAAAGCCTTGCGGTATTTGCAAGGAACTAAAAGCCTCATGTTAACGTATAGAAAGTCGAGTACCCTCGAGATTGTGGGTTACTCTGACGCAGATTTTGCGGGGTGTGTAGACACTAAGAAATCCACATCAGGTTATGTATTCACCCTCGCAGGGGGAGCTATTTCGTGGAAAAGCTCCAAGCAAACAGTCACTGCATCGTCGATAATGCATCCTGAGTTTGTAGCTTGTTATGAGGCAACCGGGCAGGAACTATGGCTTAAGAAATTCGTACCAGGATTGAGAGTGGTAGACAGCATTGAAAGACCACTCACGTTATACTGTGACAATGAACCAACAGTATTTTACTCATATAACAACAAGTCAAGTGGTGCTGCCAAACACATTGACATTAAGTTTTATGTTGTGAAGGAGAAAATCCAGGATCAAACTATAAAGATTGAGCATATAAGTACCAAGCGAATGCTTGCGGATCCGTAGACTAAGGGCTTACCACCACATGTGTTCAGAGAGCACGTAGCCGGCATGGGATTATTGGAAAGCCTATGATTCTGGATATAAGGGGTCAAATAAGCAACCATCTCCCATAAGATTAAGTTTCTGTTTTGAGATAGAAAGGTGTATTATAGTCATTGAGTTCAACAGCACATAACTGGCTGTCGGAACACCTTGGTCTTAATGCACTAATCTATTAAGAAGCGGAGTTGATGTCTAGTCAAACTATTTTAGCCTCGAGATTAAGGGGGAGAATGTTAGGTTGATCTCGCGCCCTGATCGGGAGCGCAACTAACCCTATTGGTTGTGGTCCCCTGTTGCACGTGTGCTATATAAAGGAAGGGGTGAGGGACAATACAACTCTCCACGTTCTCTGTTGCACCTTGCCCCTAACAGACTCCTAACATAACCGATCTATCTGGCGCACAGAGTAACGGGAGAGGCCCCCACCTCCTCGTCGTCCCTCTCTGCAGGCCACCACAGATGGACGGAGGTCTCCCTCTATCCACGGCCACACGGACCTCTCCACCGACGCTGCAACTGCTCCATCATCTTCCTCAACGGCAATGGCATCGTCAAGCTCTAATCCCGAAGGTACTTCTTAAGTCCCAGCTCTAGGTGTTTAATCTAGGCGCTCAGATCCTTAGCACACAACAGGGATAAGGCTAGGCCGAAAATTTTTATTTTAGTTAGTTAGACCGTAAAGCAGCTGTAGTTAATGGCTGTATCTTTTTTATATATCGTTTGGCAAACTGGCTGTTGCAACTATAGTTTTAAGGGGGCAACCGAGTGGGCCCAAGTGAGGAAGGAGTCGCGAAGGTGGTGCCCGAGCTGGAGGGAGTCGAGGAGGCGACCGGGTGGGGGAGACGACAGGGCGAGAAGGGAGACAGAGCGAGCGGGGAGGCGGTCGAGCGAAGTCACAATTGAAAAGCACCTCTCTGAAAAGAGGTTAACAAGGCCTAGAGGGGGGGTGAATAGGCGATTTAAAATTAAAACTGAAACGTCGCAGCGGAAAGAGTATCGGAACTTCCGGTGTAGTATCGGAACTTTCGATACTTGTTCGGAATGTCCGATATACTTTGACAAGGGGACCTTCTACTAAGTCTCACAAGCGACAAGAGAAAAAGCCACAACAAAATAACCAATAACAAGTCAAACAGAGAGACAAAGCTTTGATCCCGGAGTTCGGATTCTTGAGGGAATCCTACGTCTCCGTTGAGGAGGCTCCAAAGAGCCGGGTCTCTTCCAACCCTTTCCTCCCAAACCTCGGTCACACTTGAGGCTTGGTTTCACTATTGGTTCCTTTCCTTTCGGAGGCGGAGCCGGCCTTTACAAACTTCTCACGGCGTCCCACAATCGTCGGGGGCTCGTGAGCGACGCCTAGCCGTCTAGGAGTCCTTCAACCTCCAAGAGTAATGAATGCACTTGATTCTTGATCTTGGAGTGGTTCTCTATTTGCTCAAGATGAAAAACAACTTAGCTCTTTAACTCACAACCACACTTGACAAATCCTCACTCACTAAATGATCCCTAAGATCAAGGAGGAGGATGGCTCAAGATTGCTCTAGTGAATGCTCAAGAAGCTCAAGTGCTCAGCCCAAGCAAGTGTGTAACTAACAAAAGGAGAGGGAGAGGGGTATTTATAGTTTTGGTTCAAAACTAGCCGTTACCCCTCAAGATTTCAGCCCCACATCGGAATGTCCGATACGAACTTCGGAACATCCGATGTGTGCAAACTACCAGACTTGGAAAGCTTCCAACGGTCGAGAACAACAAGCATCGGAATGTCCGATAACAGCTTCGGAACATCCGATGACTCCCAGAGAGGGAACCCAACTAAACAAGCTAAGTCCACATCGGAATGTCCGATATAAAATATCGGAACATCCGAAACAAACAGAGAGTTCCCAAACTGAAAAACAACCACTTCGGAACTTCCGAAGATGAAACTTCGGACAGTCCGAACTAGACAGAGAGCACCTTTTCACAAGACAGCACACATCGGACCTTCCGATACCCAAGATCGGAACATCCGAAGCTAACAGAGAGCTCCCAAACTAAAACTCAACAGGTATCCGAACATCCGATACACTACATCGGAATGTCCGACCCTAACAGAGCACAACGGACTAAAGCACAACTACACTTCGGAACAACTGAAACATCGGAATGTCCGATACAATTTCGGAACATCCAACCAAAACTTTAAACAAACCTCATTCCGAAGAGAGAGAGAGAACACAACTAACTCTTGAGAGACTAGACAAAATTCATCTTGAGCAAGAAGACCATCTCTAAATCAATTTCAATGCACCCCTCTTAATAGTACGGCATTCCTATGACTCAACAGATTAAAAATTACACGCACACATGCCGTTTTTCTTACTCAACTACAATTGGGGATGCCTGATGGACATAGATAATCTCTTCTTGAAACTTTTACCTGTTCAAGAACTAGTTGAACACATTAGACTCTTTAATCGTTTGTCATTAATCATCCAAAACAAATTTAGGGGGCCTAGATGCACTTTCACTCTCTACCAGCTGTGGCTTTTAAGGGTGCTTCAGCTATGGCATAGCTGTACAGCTGAATTGTTTGGAAGAACTTTAGGCCCAAAGCTTACATAGTCAGATTGGGCTTTCCAAGTCTTTTCGACCCACTAAGTTTGGGCCCGTCGGGAAAATGTTGGATCTTTAAACCTTCTTACTCTTTGTCAAAACATCTGGTTTTTTCCCTTAAAAAAATATTTGGTTTTTTCTTGGAAAAAACTCGTATCTTAATTAGTGAAGATATTATTCCCTTCATTTTCAGCTCCTCCAAGAAGTACTCCTGCTAGTCTACCATAGACTAAAATTAATGCGAATGCAGTAAACAAGTAGCACTAGCTCCTTCTAACCGCATGCTCATATATGTACTCCCTCCGTTTCACAATGGTTATAGTTCTAGCGTTCAAAATCTTTTATCAAAATGGTTGTAGTTCTCACATTTCAATGCATTTTTAGAGGCAACATGACCTTTGTACTCTTCATCAATGCAACCATCTGTTTAGCTAATCTGTTCAACTACTCTTCATTAATCACAAAGGGGATGAATTAAATGAGGGTAGATAAGTCATTTTTCACGTCTCCTTATTTTATGTGAATTTAGCTAGAACTACAACCATTGTGAAACGGAGGGAGTAGTTTCTATGCATTTTTTTAATATAGCCTCTTCATGTCCGAATTTGTAAAAATGACCTCCTCCCTCACCATGGAAGACACAACAAGAGACACGTATCCTCTATCATGCTCAGGGAGCGAGGAAAGCCAACCGCAGGAGCAGATCTCCTTCTGTGTTCCATGGACGCGACAGAGGTCCTTTCGCGCTACCCAGGTATGAAAGGAGACTTCCTGCGCGCCCGCGCCTCACGGCACGCACACATGGGCCCACACTGCCATGCGCCTGCACCCTCATGCCCGTGCGCACTCGTACCAGCCTCCACGTGCCCACTCGCAGCCCCACGCGCCTGCCCCCGTGAGCGCTCCCGTTCCTCCCCACATGTGCGCACGCCCGCTTGCCCGCTGCCCACACGCGTTCCCACACTAGCCGGGGTTGCCGTGGTGCTGGCCGGCTTCCATGCTCCCTAGGCACGGGGACATATGTCTCCTACCGTGCCTTCTGCGGTGGGGGAGGAAGTTAATCACTACTACAAAAAGGCTTATATTAGACCCTTCATCACTGATGATTTTGGAAACCGTCTGTGATAACCCCCCATTACTGACCCTTCTAGCCAAAAATCGTCAGTGATGGTCAGTGATGAGGTTCAAAAATTCTGGCTTAGAACCGTCAGTGATGGAGGTTATACAGGATTCATATGGTTCAACCTAGGGTGTGCGGTTCATTTCACCCCTAATCCTAAGGCGTCACACACCTTCCCCATCCGTTCCCGAGCTCCTCACCCCTCTCCCCGTCGACCTCCTTTCTCCATGCCACCGCTTCTAGCCCTCCCCGACTTCTACTGGCTCGGGCGAGCCCCTCCATCACCAAATCTAGCCCTTGGGCCACCTAATCCTAAGGCGTCGCCACCATATCCTTGGAGGAGTTGTGGCCATGGAGGAGGAGTTGTGCGCCCTGCTCCGCGACCTCGACACGCTCAAGCAGTGCCCCGACCTCAACACGCTCAAGCAGTGCCCTGACCCCGCCTCCATCGATCGGGTAGCCCACATACTCCGCTTATTCTTGACCTTTCCCCCTTTGTTACTATTTGATCATCATCATCTTCTTCTGGCTGCTAGATGTGATATTGCATTTTTGGGGGCAGTCAAGGTTAGGTTAGAATGAATCATACATATTCATCTCACATAATCTAAATATAGCACTTATTCATATATAATATATGTGCTACTGTTAGATTGGAATGACCAAAATAGATGCAGTTGTACATACACTTTTTGGAATAAATCATGACGTTGTGTTGGGGGTGAGAACTATACCCAGTCTTAGTCTTTTATGTGTGTTTCTTTCCCTGAAAATCAATTATTTCATCCGATTCAGTACCCAAGTTTTGGTAGAAGAGACAAAAACCGATTCAGGTATGCTTGTCTACTATATTGTGCGTAAGGCCTAGGCTTGCACAATGCTAATTATTAAATTTACAGAGTTAAGACTCATGCAACAGAGCATATTTTTCTTAGTATTGCAAAGTTTCATGTACAAAGCAAGAAAAAAATTGCTAAGTTGATATAATCTTCTATTTTATTGATGACCTTCCAGCACTTCTCTATGACCACCTCCACTCCTAAATTTCTTATCTCAGACCAGCTCTTAATCGTTTTTTTATAACTGATATTATGTTTTTGTAAAAGTATCGTCTACTATTGATCTTGTATCTTAATTACTGATCATATGAATCATTTGATGGCATTATACAAGTATCATTTTTTTGTTCGTATCTTATCTTAAACCATCAGTATGACATTATTGTTCATTTATTCTCTTGTTTTACCTCTTTAGATTGCTCATTGGGCAAACAATTCCCTATGTGATCTCTCTAGCATTTGGAATGAAAGCTCTGAGGGTATGGAGCCTTGCACTTCATATATAAACCACTGCTGCTTCAGAAATTAGAACACAAGGTTTCTGAATATATTTGTTTTCTGATCCTGGAATATGAATATCTTTGTTTTCTGATGGCATTTGTGATTTTTTTTTAACAGAATAGAAAAAGAGGGGATTAATGAGGGAGTGAGAATTGCAGGAGCTATTTCCCAATAGCATCAAAGTAAGTTCTTACTGATTATTTAGTTATGCACTTACTTTTTGGCTGATCAACGGTCATTCTAAAAAGCATTAAGTATATTGATCATTTAATCTTCTGCATTTGGTGACTTACTTCAGCTACAAATCAAAGTATTTGTGATGAGATTTTATGCAGTAGTGTTAGTGTGCTTTAACTTACTTCTCATTGTTAGATTGTTAATTATGGTGACTTATGTTTATTCTTTTAGGATTTGAAAATGTGTGTTAGATTCAACCTAATAGATTAGGATTCATGAGGCTAGCCAATTAAATAAAAAATCTTCAAAAATACAAACAATCACCAGAGATGGTTCTAGGGTGTCATTAGAGATCTAGAACCGTCTCTTATGTTAATTTCACAGACGGTTTAAAAATGTCTGTGATGTACTTTTCTCATTACCAACACATGTTTATAGACGGTTCACAAAATTGTTTGTGATGAGGTTTTAAATCGTATGTGATGAACTTTTGTGTAGTAGTGAATTTTGCAAATTCGTATGTGAGGTGGTTAGATTTGGAGAAAAAACAATGTACACATGTGAGATATGCACGGTGTTCGAGTCTTATCTCATGGCTAATTAGCTGTAGACTTGCAGTTAGTCAAGAAGAACTTATATTATATATTACTATCTTTAAAGTCGGAAGATTTCAAGCCTATGGAGAGCGCCACCTCACCCTTTCTCGTGAATTAGCTGTAGAATTTTGAAATTACATTTGGGTTCTCTCACTTTTTTGGCAAAAAAGATTCGTAGTTCTGTAAATTCACCGACTAGTCCTCCACCCATTTTTTTGCAAAAAAAAAAAAAAAAAAAAAAAAAAAACCAAATTTGCATTTAGGTGCTTGTACCAGCTCTGTTGTAAAAAAGATCTCATAGTTTTGTAAATTCACCTATAGGCCCTCCATCGGTTTTTTTTTTACAAAAAGGATATGTGATCTCATAAATTCGCCAACGACTCCTAGCCATCACATTTCTGAAAAAACACCCAAAAATACTGAAATTACATTGAGGTCTTAGTACTATTTTTTTAAGAAATAACTGTCTAGTAGATACTACGCATGGAAGAAAGCTTTTGGAGTCGGCAAGTTAACGTACATACGTCGTTCTTCGTTGTGCTAGCTAGGCTAGCTAACGTACGCGGTACGTGATGGTGGTTGGTCGTCGTCTTTATGGATTAAATAACTAACTAATTTGTGATTAAGAAGATGAGATCGAGCATGCAGCTAGTTAGCAAGCAGATCAAGATGGTACGCGCGCCAACACATACAGTACCGCTTGCATGCTTGGTCAAATGCATCGATGCAGCTAGCTAGCCAGCAGATGCTTGGTGCTAGGGTGTAAACGGAGCGGATAATTTCTGATCGATTTGAGTTCAAATTCGTTCAAAACATGATTCGAATCCGAAAAAAATGATATCCGGTTATATCCGGATTCGACCCGGATTCGAATCCGCCTATCTGAAAAAAATATGGGTTAAGATATGGGAAGAGAAGTATCCGATTCGTATCTGATCCGTTCCCGCATATCCGAGATATCCGAAAAAATATCAGTGTAAATTAGTGAAATAGATATCCGATAACAGATCTGATAAATATAAACATTATACATCATATAAGTTCATATATTGATTGAAATTATACTTGGCTGCATATTATTCTTATGTAGGGAAGACACCTATTATTGAATTTGAAACACTTATATGTCTTGAAGGTTCTAGTAAAATTTTGTGTATGGTTGATCGATTCTAATATGCATGACATATATGGTTTCTGTTTTCACGCATTATCCAACTAACTATTCGTGACCGAGACTAACCGTATCCGGAACGATTGTATTCGCTCCGTATTCGTGACTGAAGTAATCCGTATTCGTATTCGAATCCGGCACTGTCTGTATCTGATTCTATATCCGAGAAAAAATTTAGAATATGATACGGAATAAATGAAATCCGTCCGTATCCGCTCCGTTTGCACCCCTACCATCAATGTCGTGTTTGGATGCCCGCCTCGCTAGCGCCTGGCCCACCCGAGCCTGGCCCGCGGAAAACGGCCTCGAGCGCCGTTTCCGCGCGGCCAGGCGCGACGCTGCGATTTGGTCGAGGCTGCATGCGCGGGGCCAGGCCTGGGCGAGCGCGTGCAGCGAACCAAACGCGTGTGCGAGCACGGTCAACGCACACGCATGACCTGGCCGCGCGGAAACGGCGAACCAAACAGCCTCCAAATGAATCAATGTTTAGTCAAATGCTTGCATGCAGCTAGCTAGCCAGTAGGGACGGATGCATACGAGGCCAAGATAAGCAGACCATGCACATGTGTCATGTTATTATTTTGGAACCATAGGAGGTGCTGACATACTAGATGCAAATGTTTGGAAATTTTCGTATTTGACACAGGTTTTGACCTGTATTCACAAAACGAGACAATATTTTTTTTCGTATTTACAAGAAAAAACCAATCATATCCGGAATTTCAAAATCCGGTTTTGAATACCCGGAAATCTAAAAACCGAATATTGCGTAATCGAAATCTGAAAAACCCGATACAGTGTATTCGACGCCTGGGAATCCGGATATTGCATACCCGGTTCCTAGAAGACCGGGTATTGGGCGTCACGTATGTGGTTTGGCCTGTACATTTTGGCCGGGACGTTGTACAGCACACCGAGACTTTTGTTTTCTGTTCTTTTTAACACTTTCGTGTGCAACATCGCAGAACCATGCGTCAACGATCGCGCATCTCTTCAACGCGCCGCTCGGCGAGTCCTAGGCAACTCAGTGCCTCGTACATGATGCCCCATACCCTGTTTCATACCCGATTTCTGAGAAACCGGGTATGCCCTCCATACTCGGTTTTCTAGGAACCGGGTTTGCAATACCTAGATTCCCATACGCCCAATACATTATATCCGGTTTTCTAGATTCTGAGTACGCAATATCCGGTTTTTGGATTTCGTGGTATTCAAAACCGGATTTTGAGATTCCGGATATGACTGGTTTTTTGTAAATAGACGAAAATATTGTATCGTTTTGTGAATACAGGTCAAAACTTGTATCAAATACAAAAATTTTCCAAATGTTTGGATGGTTTTTTGACGTGTGTAGGCAAAGCAAGAAAGTTGAAGGTTCTCATGATAAAGAGAATCGGATATGTGCTAGCTGATTGTGGTGCACCTGATACTGAATGGGTGTAAGTGCCACTGTTACACAGATAAATATATCATTTATATATAAACACTTATTATGTTTTCTGATTCAGAAGAGAGATATTTTTCATAGAATTTGCACACAAATATTCTTCATTTGACATAGACAAATTTGATTTATTATATGAAAATAGGGCAATACACACACATTTTTTTTTATCATGGCTATGTTGTCGAATAACGGTACACACAAGTAAGTAAAGACCCTTTGGTTTGATTTCACATACTTTTCATCTTAAATTTATATAAACTTCATTCATTGTGCATTTCAGATATGCTATGATTGGAGTATTTCTTTGCTTAAAGTGTGGAGATGTTCTCAAGGCCCTTGGACCAGGCATATACATGTTATTTTAATATCAAGAGATTTTTTGTCGCTTGGTTATTATGTTCGATTTTTTCCTGGACTACACCTAATATGTAGTTGCACCTTCGAATTCGCCTTCATTCTTCCACATGTTCTTTGTCAGGTTTTATCTGTGTCTTTGGATGATTGGTTTGATAGTGACATTGACATCATGGTTGATGTTGGTGGAAACTCATATGTAAATTCAATTTATGAGGTTTTTCTTCCAAAAGATCACCCAAAAACCTAAACCGGATTCAATGATGGAATATAGGACCAAATTTATAAGGTTAGATAATTATTCCATTTTATACTCTGCAATGTCATCCGAATTATTTCAATATTTATCTGTTATCCTTTTAATACATGCAGCCAAGTATGAGGCACATGATTTTGTTGAAACCAAGCTTGCGCATTTCCTCAAAGTCATCTTTTAACTCTACCAATTCTATAAAGAGCGTAGATAGTAGTTTCTCTAGCACTTCAAGGAAAGATGACCTTGTAAGTTGTTGTGCTGAAACATATATAACCTTTATTACAATCGGGAGGAAGGGCCGACAGAGGGCCTGCCCACGTGTCCCACCCTCTCTCTCCTCTTTTTGCGAAAAAGCCCCTCCGGTTTTTGAAATTACGGATAGGTCCTTTTGCAATTTTTTGTGAGAGGGAGATTTTTTCCCCGGTTCGCGTTTAGGTCCTCCTTCGCCATTTTACATAAAGAACCTCCCGTTAAATACGAATCGTAAACGAGCCCTTTTATAGTTTTTCAAAATAGCGAACAGGTCCAAAATCATAACAAATAGGTCCGTGCACTTTTCGTTCAGGTCCTTTCTTCGTTTTGCCCCAAAAAAATATTTTTGTGGTCCGTTTTTTCCTCCGGAGCATTGAAAAAATGTTTTCGTTTCTCCGTTTTGCCCGGAAAAAATGTTTTTGTGGTCCGTTTTCCCTCCGGAGCATGGAAAAAATATTTTCGTTGCCCGTTTTTCCTATAAAAAACCGAAAAAATGTTTTTGTGGTCCGTTTTTCCTCTGTTGCCTTGATAAAATGTTTTCGTTTCTCCGTTTTGCCCGGAAAAAATGTTTTTGTGGTCCGTTTTTCCTACGGAGCATGCAAAAAATGTTTTCGTTTCTCCGTTTTTCCTAAAAAAACGAAAAATGTTTTTATGGTCCGTTTTTCCTCCGGAGCATGGAAAAAATGTCCTCGTTTCTCCGTTTTACCAGGAAAAAATATTTTTGTGGTCCGTTTTTCCTCCGGAGCATGGAAAAAATGTTTTCGTTTCTCCGTTTTTCCTAAAAAAAACCGAAAAATGTTTTCGTGGTCCGTTTTTCCTTCGGAGCATGGAAAAAATGTTTTTGTTTCTCCGTTTTACCCGAAAAAAATGTTTTGTGGTCCGTTTTTCCTTCGGAGCATGGAAAAAATGTTTTAAAGTGTTCTCGTGGTCCGCTTTTTCTACGAAAACATTTTCTCGGTTTTTTTGGTATTAAATTTTTTTTTTTCGTTCACGTACGCGGCGTGCCGCCGCGCTCAATTTCCTAGTATTATACAAGTGTGGAGATTTATGTAACTCATTTATTTATGGGCTAAAAAGATTGCTGCATATCAATTGCAATGGAGCATCTTTAATGGAAGCTAGATGCTGGTGAACCAAAAAAATCAACTTTACCCTTGCAAATCGTCACAAGAAGATACAAGAGGATTTGTTGGAGATCTCAGCATTAAACTGGCAAAAGGTACTCAATTGGCCATCAGAGATATGCTAACAAGTGATCCATATGTTATTTTAACACTTGGAGGGCAGTATCTTTTATTTCATTTTTGACATGCATAACTACTTCGTGTGTTGTTATGCTAATCTATTCTTGAAAACATTTGATTATTTATCCTAATTACCAAAAGCTCAAACAACAGTTAAAAAGAGTGGCTTGAATCTGGTATGGAATGAGGTGTTTAAACTATCATTTCCTCGAAATTATGGACCTATAAAGCCTGTAAGTTTGCCCTAGTTTAGTACCAGTGGTATGTTTCACTAATTGTATTAAAATTGTAGCGCTTAGCTAAGCAATTTACCAGCGGACTCTTATTCATTGGTTATATTCTGGTTTGTAGGCCTCCTTTGGGTTCTTGCATGTGTTTTGGTATTGTTGTAGGTAATTTATTTGATTTGTTATGTTCCCTGAATTAATTGATTTTTTTTCCAAGCTATGGCAAAAGAGATAATCATCAAGGATGTATATTCAGCAGGTAATTCCTCAACTTACTTTATTTAAAAGCTTTTCATGTTCTTCATTAATTGACCAAATAATTCACAGGGCTTGGATTTCCTAACAGTAGAAACTAGGTTGTATTTTAATTCCTGGATTATTTTTTGGAATTAGCTTTTTTTATAGCTAGAATTTAATAATTTGTGCGGCCACTAAATGGGCTTATTAATTAGGTGATCTTCTATCGATCTTGTAGGCAAGGGAATGAGATGGAGACAATGGAAGTGCAATATACTGGTTTTGTATTTTACTCTCATAATTTGTTCTAGGTTGTCCTGCTTGCTCAATTTTTCAATTAATTTTGCATTGTGCTGGATTATTGCACATTGATTTATGTAGTATAATGTTGTAACGTGATTCTATTCACTACTAGATCCAAGTATTTTTATGATATATCTTATTGTTACATGGTGCTCCTGTAATTTCACTTTTCTGACTAGCGCAGTGTAGCACACAAATCATCCTAGTATCACTTAAGTACCAACGGAACAATATCTAACCGTTATTAAACTAACCATTGATTGATTACAAGTTTTAAAATGACCGCACTAGATACGGGGGGAGGGTGTTGGGTTGAGGATACAACTAGAAAAGGGTGAATAGGCGTTTTAAAAATCTTCACTAACGAGATATGCTGTAATCAACCCTATGTCAAAACCTAAACAATATGTAAAAGCAAATAACTACGGTTTTGACAATTAAGGCCTAAAACAACTAGGCTCACTAGTGCACTAAATAAATTATGTCTCTATGTAAGAATAGCAATTCCAATTAAACAAGCAATTTAATTCAAAGAATGTAAATTGCAACAATGTAAATAAGATTTGCAAACATACAAGAGTAAGGAGACACAATATCTTTCATGTGTCTTAGAGACTTGCTGATCTCCTCTAATCCACTTTGAGGCAAGCGCAACTCTTTGGACCGGCTTCGCACTTGGGCACCCGCCTCGATTCCACTAGTGGTAGAACCTTCACCCTTCTGAGTATGCGTGCTCCAGCCTTCACAAACTTTGCCAGGGCTTCTCACAACCTCTGTTGAGAGCTTCCGCGCACGGCGTTTCCTAACGCTGTCTAGGAGGCGACAACCTCCAAGAGTAACAAGTCGAGCTTCCTTGCTCGAGCTTCACCTAACGCAATACATGCGCTCCGGTGACCTCCTAAGTGCAACACATGAGCTAGGATCCTCCTCAAGTGCAACACATGCACAATTAGGATTTCAACTCCTCCTAAGTGCAACACATGCAATTAGGGTTGACTTGTAACTCAAAAACCAATTTGGAGAGGGCAACACATGCACACAACCCACAAATATTTCACAAGAGCAGCAAGCACAAATGCCAGCCCTCAAGGCTCCTTTTATAGCCTCCCACATAAAAACTAGACGTTCGGGGGCAAATTAGGTGAAATCAGCAAAATCCGGTACCACTGGAGGCAAAAGCCCGATAGTACTGACCTTAGTGCAACGGTCGAGAAACAACTCAAAAACTAGCCATTGCATGGTGGCCCCGGTACTACCGCAGGCAAACGCCCGGTAGTACCGCTCCTCTGGCAGTACCGGCCCCACTGGGCGGTACTATCGTCCTTAGCTCAGCCTCCATAGCACCTTATCTGGGAAAAAAGTAATGCCACCAAAATCCCGGTACTACCGGACAAGCGGTAGTACCAACCTACACAAGCGGTAGTGCCAGCCTCAGAAAAACCATCCAGAGAGCCCCTTTTGAAATATAACTACCGGTTTTCAGGGATCAGTAGTACCGCTCCTCCGGTACTACCACCCTTACAACTGCGGTACTACTGGAAATATAGAGAAAATAAGATTTTCAACAAAATTATTTCTCCAAACTTTTCAAAGATTAATTCTTTGAGCTATATGATGATCAACACATGATCGCACCATTTTGCAAAACACATTTGCAAACTCAATTCACATGCTCCAAAGAATCACAATTAAACTCCAACTTATTTGCAAAAATGCATTTGCAAATAAACCAAGAACCTATGAGTTTGATCCTCTTAGACATGAGGTGATCGACACAAGATCACGGTACTTTGCAAACCATGATTGCAAATGCCCTCTTCACATGCTCTCTAGGATCGAAACCCATGACCTCCCACTCATTTGCAAAACACATTTGCAAATAGCAAATAAACCATTTATACTTGAGCATTCTCTTTTTGCAACACATGCAAAAATCTAGCTCCAAGCAAACTCCAAATCAACAAGTGCATGAGCACTCTATTTGCAACACATGCAAATCGCTAGCTCCATACAACCAACCAAGCCAAACTGCATAACCTATCTCCTTTTTGCAATACATGCAAATCCATAGCTTTATGCAACAACCAAATCAAACTCAATGTGCATGAGCTCTCTATTTGCAACACATGCAAATCTCCAGCTTCATGCACCCAACAAAATCAATTTGCTTGAGCTCTTTCCTTTTGCAACACATGCAAAACTTAGCTCCAAGTAATACCACTTCCAATAATATTTTAATTGAAGAACAAAGTATGAACTCCAACATTTGCAACACATGCAAATATAAACTTCATCCAAAAGCCAACACATGAGCTTCTCCTATTTCCAACATATGCAAATCAAAGCTCCATGCGAAAAACTAATGCATAAGCTTCTCCCATTTGCAACACATACAAATTAAAGTATTATGCAAAAACCAATGCATAAGTTTCACCCATTCGCAACACATGCCAAATGGTTAGCTCCATGCAAAATCCAAATAAAAAGATTGAGCTCGATTGAACGGATTGAGTTCATCAACACATGATGAAGCTCAAGCAAAATACTCAACCCCTCTTAATAGTATGGCGCTAAAACTAGACTGAAAGACTAGGAAACGTCCTTAGCCTATCTAGTTGTACCTTGCCGCATGCGAGTGATCCCCTTTGGGGTTTTAAGATCTTCAATCATTTTCTCTTTCGGAATCGCAACCCTTCTTATTCATCCCTTCATGATGAACTTCTTCTCTTCTTTTCTTCAGGATCTCCTCTTGACGCCCATCAACTCATGATGCATCCTCGTCCCCATTTATCATCTCAACTATTTGGACTAAACTTATTTCAAACTCTTTGAAAATATTAGTCCAAAATACATGGTTGTCTCAATCATCTATTGCACTCCATTAACACATAATGGATACCTCGAATATCTATTGAGAACAACCATAATCAATTTGAATGAAATAGTTGTGTCTTGAATACACCGATGCAACTAATGCTTCGTTATACTCAAGAACTATCGATTATCCTTTAATCGATCTAAATAACACCATGAACACATAATGAAATGTTCTTTGATGATTAAGAAACAATAGACCTTAATTTAATTTTTTATTTAAATTGATATGAGTATATATTAACTACACAAGTTTTCATATACTCATGTTGATGGTAAGTAATGATCCATAATATGTGGAATATATGGAAATGATCAATACTCTGAACCGTCAACTATAGAATAAATTCCACAATGATATGTATATACATATAATTGATTTTGAATTAATATGCACATATCCTAAGATACCATAAGTATACTATAACTATGCAAGTTAATTATATACTAAATTATTAGTTTCAAAGTCTTGATCTTTTATATTTAGCAATAAGAAAGATATCAATACATTTAAAACATCAAGTTAAATCACGAACTCTCCCTAGATGTGTGCATCCATATAATATATGGATAAAGAGACATGATGCACATTTTGATGTTAATATAATAGAGGAATTCATACTTTAACTTGAATTCTAAGTATGCATTAAGATAATAAACATTAATACAAGTACATACATTGATTTTTTATTTTCCATCCAAATATAAAATTATTAACAATAAGCTCAATAAACAACGTTACTCTCATTAAGAATAGATTTATCATTAAATAATAATTAAATATTAATAATAAATCAATCACCAAAACTAATGGAGCTTGAACTTACAAGGGGTTGAGGGAAGGGCAAGCGCAACAGCAACATATAGGGTTCACAAAACCGATCGCAATTCGTCGATTTTCGCTTTCGACCTTACCGAGCCGGTTCGACATATAAAACCGGTCGGTAAACCGATTAAATAAAAAAAAAATCAAAAAAATTTGTGCGACGCAAAACCGACCATTTTTTCAACCAGAACCTACCGGTTTTGTGTCAAAAACAGTGTGATGGTCCTTTAGGATTCAACATGCGATCAAAACTTACTGGTTTATTTTTTTTTATTTTTTTTCAAAAATTTGAAATTCTTAACCCTTAGATTTTTAATGATTTTCCATTTGGTATTTTAAAATTTCGAATATTGTTAACATGGCGACAGACTAGCAAGTATATATATGCCCTTGGAGGTCACGAATTGACCAACACACACCGACACACGTACACATCGCACGCAGATGACACGAACGGCGTCTGTGGACTGTGGCTATGTACATCAGTACATGTTGTGTACTTTCATAAAATAATCTTAACCTGACCGAGCCCGCCTTTGACCTGAGATGTACCTAGCTGCTACCTAACCTGACTACCTCTAAAAAAAAAGAGGATGACTAGGGAACGGTATACCGTTGCAACGGTATAGCCATGAAACTTATGAAACTTATCAGTTTCAGTGCTGGTTTCATGAGTTTCAGTGTTTAGTTTCATCAGTTTCATGTCCTATCAGTTTTTAGTGCTAAGTTTCATGAGTTTCAGTGCAAAAAATCATAAGTTTCATGAGTTTTTTAGTTTTTCTGAAAAAAAGAGAGAGAGGGAGAGAGCTGCTGAGTTTCCAAACGAACAGAGCCACATACAAGTAATCATTAGTTCATTGCAACTAGTATATGCACAGACGACGAATTTTTTTTAAAATAATATATTTTTAAAATAATTTTACAAAAACAATACGTTAAAAAGAAAAATTATAAAAATACACTTTCATCGCTATTTGAATTGGCAATATGCGTCATTGGAATGATAACAATGTCTCTCGCCAATTCAAATATTGATTGAGAGCTCAATCTTGTCGACTAAATAAATCTACGACAAAATAATCCGTCGGTCAAATTCAATCCGCGATAAAATAGTCTCTGTCACCATTTCAATTGGCGACAGAGATGTATTTTTGTATTTTTTCTTTTCGATATATTATTCTTGTAAAATTATTTTAAAAAGTCCACAGACGACTAGTTCGTTCAGCTTGGAAAAAGACACGTACTACACGCATGACTACGTCTACATGTATGTGGCCCATGTGAATGCAATCGATCTAAAACATTAAGAGTCCATAATCTTAATAAAACATTAAGAGTCCAGTCCACGGCATGCTTTAATTTAGTTTACATTGTTAAGTGAAGTCTACAGCTAGTCTATGGGTATGACTGTATTGAAATTAACCTCAAACTAATAAATTTATGTGTACTTTCCGTAGGATGACTATACGTCATCTTCTTCATCCATCCCTCTCTTCCTCTTTCCCTACTCACTTCTCCCACCCCTTCTTCCCTCTCTAATAGAAAATTTTAAAGTTAGAAAATTTAAACTTTTAAAAAATTTAAATAGAAAGTTTCAGTTTGAAAAAATTCAACTCAAAATTTAAATAAAAATTTTAAATTAGAAAGTTTTGACTCAAAAAGTTTTAAATTGGAAAATTTCAACTCGAAAAGTTTCAAATAAAAAAGTTTCAACACGAAAAGTTTTAAATCTAAAAATTTCAAATCAGAAAGCTTCGACTCGGAAAGTTTCAAAACGAAAAGTTTCAACTCAGAAAACTTTCAGTTCAAAAGATTTCGGTTCGAAAAGTTTCAATTATAAAATCTTTTGGTTCAAAAATTTTGATTTAAAATTCTTCTAAAAAATTTTAAATCAAAAATTTTCAAAGTAGAAAGTATCCACTAAAAAAAATTTTAAATTGAAAGTTTCAGCTATGAAAACATTTAACTCAAAAACTTCAAGATCGAAAAGTTTCTCTTCAACAAACTTCCGGTTTGAAAAGTTCGCTTAAAAACTTTAAAAGTGATTATAAAAATACTTATTTCAAAAACTTGAGGAAAAAAATTTAAAATACAAAAACTATTTTGAGTTTAAAGGGAAGAAAGTAGAGGAGGAAATAGGGATGAAGAAGGTGATACCACTTATCACATAGAGAGAGCTAGCCTTTAAGGGAGAAGCTAGGTAAGTACGGGAAGAAAGAAGGTGATGCCACTTGTCAAAAGTAGAAGGTGTTCACCAAATCTTTGATGATGGCGACATTAAGGGTGCGTTTGGTTCATGAGATGAGGTTGAATGGGATGGGATGATCCTGTACCATTTGGTTCCATTATTTTGGGTGAACGAGATGGTTCAGAATCTAGAGGGAATATTCCTTAAATTTGTATCACTTGATCCAGGATGGGATGGTTCTATTCAAGCAACCAAATGCATGGATGACTTTTTTCTTGAACCATCTCATACATGTACCACTTGGTACAGGCAACCAAACGCACCCTAAATTAACAATTCCCTCATCCTTTTACTACTGTACGTGCTAATTTAGTTTAAATGAGTTTTTCAAATACCTTAGGGGCGTAGTTTCGATTTATCTGGTGTGATTAGGGCAGTACTGTATAACTAGCCCCGAATATTTTGCGTCGGTTATACATCTCTATTTTTAAAAAAGAGTAGTGCTTGTGGTGGAATTAATTCTAACATCTATTCCTACCGTACGGATATCAAATTAATATACCTAGTTATAATCCGGATCCACTAAATAAAGTTGTCTAGATTATTTTTAATTTCTTTTTCTCTAGCTAATGCGGGAAATTTAAGCCTGAGATTAATTTAGAGTTGTGTTTCTGTATCGTCCTCATCTAGTACTCTGACCATACATACATGTGATTACAAGTTATGCAACTTACAATTCAACTCGTAAGGAGGAAATTAAAGCATTTGAGATCAGGAACTCCACTAGTTAATTACTTCATGAGATGTGCTTCTTGCTTCTTTTTTTTTTTTAAAAAAAAAGTTGTATAAATATTAAAGCATGAATAAAAGGTAAACCATGATTACTCATTTCTTCGCTTGTTTCAAAATTAGCGCAACTGCATTAGAAGGAAAAAGCATTGAAGCACTGCTGATCCTCATTTTTTTTCCTGAACATAGCAGCACTGCTAGCTAGTGTGTGGTCAAAAGCACTGCTGATCCTCATTTTTTTTTTTCTGAACATAGCAGTACTGCTAGCTAGTGTGTGGTTTGACCAAGTATATACTATAGAATAATATGAAGCAGTAAACAGCAAAGTCCGAACCTCAAATGCATGGTGTTATAGTTGTTGACATGTCGTAGTGCGCAAATCAATTAGCTACCTGCGCTTACATACTATAGATTAGATTAGATGATGAACTCAACTCCAGCTGCTGTTTGCATCAATGTGTGAAAGCAAGCGAGAAGACCCCCTCGGATTTCCTGTCTTGCCTGTCACATGCCCATCCATGGTCAACAAAAGCACACCAGATAGAGTCAATTTGACAATCTAAATTATAAACTATCCCTAGGATGACAATTAATCGTTCAGAAGATTGTTGGTGTGTCGTTTTCCTTCCTTTGTTTCCTGTATTCTCTCCTTTTCGTTTCTTTGAAATCTGCCAGTTTCCTTCCTGCGTGTATTCTTCTGGTAGCCGGTCATCCAAGTTAACTTGCTGCCTAATTATATACTCTGGTCTTTGTTGCACAAAGCAAAGCGCAGCATCTCTCACCCGGCCGGTTGCTGAAATTAAGTATCCTAGTCTTCGTTTTCGTGATATCGATCAGAGGCAGCTTTCCAAGCTTTACAAATTTCCTCGTAATTAACTTCTTTCTTTCCACGAGAAAGTAACAGGAGTATAGACGCTTGAGAGAGAGAGAGAGAGAGAGAGAGAGAGAGAGAGAGAGAGAGAGATGAGAGAGAGTCTGTCTAATTCTGACTTCAGTGCAGCAACTAGGACCTTAAGAAAAGGCTAAACTTTTCCTTTTGGGCGCTGTTCTGACTTGAAATCATTGCCTCAGCATACAGTACATCAAACCTAATCAAACAAAGAAATAATTAATTATTTATCATAAAGTTGATGCATATTTAATGATTTGTTACACTATGTCTCATTGATATTTGGGCTTAGGAATTACATATCAGTGAGACATGTAAATTATCAAGTGCACATCAATTTTATGGCAAATAATCAAATCATTAACATACCACTCGAAGATGAGAGAACCGAATGAAAACGACACGTGCCTATTTGCATTCTTGTCATGATCTCATTCTTGGCCATTGCAATGGCAGAAGTGCCTGTGCTTCTGTGCAAAAAAGAAACATAAAAAAAAAGGAGAAAAGGGAAAGTTGGCATTTTCTTAGCACTACTAGATTTCTGTGCTGCATCAGCAGATATAAAGGTGTTTGGACCAATGATATCTTCATCCTCGTTCTCTATATAGCTCATAGTTTTGTCAACTCGACCATCGATAGCGTAAATGCATTTTGGAGGCCGTCACATTTCGCCACTTGATCCGTTCAATTATGCTTGCTAGTGATCATATCAAAGATCAACGGAGCATGCACTTTGCCAATTGTCACTTTCAGGTTTTGGTCTTGTGCTATAGATATGTATGATGCAACCTGGGATATGCAATTCTCAATAGTCAAGACAGAAATGTCAACCATATGCTAGTCATAGAGCACTGTTTACTCCAAATTGCCTATTTACATATTTGATCCTATCAGATCGCATATAGAAGCACTTTTCATGGAGAGTGGGATTTAGTGCTTCGATCACTTCTTCTTTCTTAGAAAAATCTTTCTCATAAATTTAGGCCCCGTTTGGCAATTTGGAACCGAGCTGTTTCTACTAGAATCTAGGAGAAACCCAGCCAAACGGGCTAAAACTCGAAACGATTCTCTTCGGAACGTTTCTTCTTTTTCCACACCGTGGCTGAATCACCCTTAACCCCGTTTCTACTAGAATCTGGAACCGTACCAAACGGTTTGCAGAAAGTGATTCTGATTCTATCTGAAACGTTTCTACCTAGAATATGGAATCGTTTCCGTTTCTACTAAAATCTAAAATCATACCAAACGGGGCCTTAGGTATGCGCTCTAATCAAGCACGCTTTCACTAGTAAGATTGGAAAAAACCGTAGGAAGTTCTCCAAGTAACTGACAGCTGGTGAGTCAAAACTGAATAGGCTGGGTCAATCGGTGAAAGATAGAAAGATTCTTTACTTTTGCTGTCAGTCAATTTGTTCAATCGTCATCAAGAATAGTTCCGTATTTTGATGGCTCTTATTTTGTGTTGCAGCCAATGTTAGGACGAGCTGTCACATGTAAAGAATACTAGGTAGAATCTCGTCCTATATTGTACCGTACGAAATTTGATTTAATGGTTCTTTTTTCTGAATAAAATGTAGAAGGATCTTAATATAATTTTTATTTTCTTAAGAGGTTTGTTGAAAAATAGGCTTGTTAGGAGCCAACGGTGAAATTGCGTTACCACAGGTTTTTTTTGCAAAAATGATAGGTGGAGGACCCGTTCATGAATATACGGAACCATAGTGTCTTTTTTTGTTGTTGCAAAATTACGGGTGAAAGGACTTGGATATAATTTTGGATTTTACAAAAACAATTGGTGAAGGATCTGTTCGTGAATATGCGGAACTACAGGATCCTTTTTGCAAAAATCTGTGAAAGAATCTGGATGTAAGTTTAGAATTTACGAGGA
The DNA here is from genome assembly GCA_036346355.1 of Rhipidocladum racemiflorum. Taxonomy (NCBI): domain Eukaryota; kingdom Viridiplantae; phylum Streptophyta; class Magnoliopsida; order Poales; family Poaceae; genus Rhipidocladum; species Rhipidocladum racemiflorum. Next base: position 27,784,869 of record CM070572.1, read on the forward strand.
ACTTTTTCGCAAAATGCGTCATGACACATGGGCGGGCTGGCTGGCCTGGAAGTTCTTCGGCTTTAATAGATAAGATATTGCAGTAGTATTGTATGTATTCGACTTAGGGTTGAAAATGGAATGGAAAGTTTCCAACCGTTTTGAAGAAAAATGGAAATAATTTTTTTTTTTCGGAAACAGAAACGAAAAATACCGGTATGAAAATGGAAAACGAAAATTTGTTGTCGGAAACGGAAACAGAAACGGAAGAGTCAGTTTCAATATAAACGGAAACGAAAATTTCGTATAAGTAAAACCGAAAATTAAAAATAGAAACGGAGCTGGAAAGAAAACGGGCTTGGCCCAAAAAAGATAATGGAGAATTTACGTTTATTTTTGAATTAAAATAATTTGAGAAATACAAATAGTTTTATAGAAAATATCAATAAAGTTCAAAAATTCTAGAAAAATTCTCAAAACTACTTTCGAACATTTTGGACCTAGAAAAATTATTTTTTCAGTATACTTTTGTTTTTTTATTTCTATAAATAGATTAATTTTATAAATCTAAAAATAACAAAACGGCATTTATACACTCCAGAAAATCTAGGATAAATCTCAGAAAATCATAAATGAACATCAAACAATAATATGCAAATTTTAGGGCATTACACGTTTGTAGTTTGTGGAGCAAGAGGATGTCGATGATAATGATATAAAGGAGGATACGATTACGAGCCTTCAGCTAACAAACTTAAAAAAACTTCTAGTAATACCGGTAAACATAACATTATTCTTGTGTCCACCTTGAAGGTGGAATGAGTTATATTTTCTTATGGTCATGTATATTGTGATCCTATACTATATTCTTGTGAAATTTTTCGCTTTAGTTTCCATATCCGCTCCATTCCGTGGTTTTCGTTACCAGTAAAAAATATGGAAATAGAAATGGAATAACTATTTATCAACCGTTTTCGTCCCTAATTCGACCATGGGCACCAACTAAATCTGAGAAAAGGATAAAATAATTTTTTTTCACCAAGTCTTTTTTTTTCTCTGGAAGTGGTTTTTCACCAAGACTTGGGCTTTTACATCTGATTTGAACCAGTGAACCTGATAAAACAACATTTGCTTAAATCATGCATGGACGGTCATGCGGTCATGCCATGTCTTGCGTACTTTGGGGTTTGTCTTGTACTCAACTGATGATAATACCTGACAATCAAATAATTTCTCTTAGGAAACCTGAAAATTGGACCCTTGAATTAGATATTTGAGGATACAAAGTTGTTTTTTTTGCACCACAAGGTGGAGGAACTAGCTGACCAAAATGCGACGTGAAAAATACGATAAGTAGAAATGAGAGGACAACAAAAACTTACTCTGCAGCATCCAAACTGCCATTGTGGTGAAGAAGTATGGTGACGTCCACTTATAGCTTGATGTTGAATTTATTTTAATGCACTCTTAACGGTTAAATCCATTCCATATTAGTCATGGAAGCTGATTCCCTGCAATAGCCAATAGGAGGCATAGTTAAGTCAAAAGTTGTTCTTCATGTAAGCAGAAGTACGTCCACAACTACATCCTCTTCCTAGAATATGCATGTGAACACATCCCAACAAAAATAAATCATAGTTTTTTTTTTATTCATGATGTAAACATGGTTTTACATTTGTCTAAACTCTTGGACCAAAAAAAAAACACAGTATTTCAGTTTGACACTTCTGACAAATCAACAAAACACGATACTTTGACACATTCTAGCTAGCATCGATCAACGAGTGTGTTGCTAATGTCAAAGTAATTAGTGTGTGTTTCTATTGTCAACTTCCCAGGATGTCGTGCACCACTCTGAACCTCCTAATCTCTGCACTTGTCTTTCTGCTTTTAGAACAAGGGGGGGAGTACATCCAATAAACCATGCGTCCATCTATTCGGTTCAAGGAACCGTAGCTAGTAGCTTGCCTGGTCAAAGAAACTACCAGCAGATGGCGCCTTGGTCATCAGACCAAGTCTACCCACATCCCAACAAAACCCCCATTAACAATTAATTTTCTCGTTTTATAAACAATGGTGTTTTAAACACATATATTAATACATTGCTACCCCTTTTCTTTTGAGATGTTTTCTTTGGGAATATTAAGCTAAATATCCTTGTAAGCCTCTCACCATCTGGAATGCTCTCGCGTCTTAATAAGTGATGAAGGAGGTGAGATTCCATCTAGATCTGGATCATTCAATATCGATCCAACGCTCCTGTTTGAGGTGAGGTTACACTTAGATCTGAACCATTCAAGTTCGATTTAGTACTTTTATTATTTCATACCGTATCTATTTTCTCCGTGTACTTCCTCTGCTTACTAATCGATCCATGGAAAGTACACGCTGTTTGCGTTTTAAAGGAAAGGTAAACGTACTAAGCGATCCCGTAAGTAGGCCACATGCCGAAACAAACCGGAGACTCTTGCAGCTGCCCCTCCTCCCCCCTGCACTCTGCGCTCTGCTTATAGGCTCTTGACTTCTCATTCCCCTCCCCCCCTCCTCCTCCTCCTCCTCTTGTGTCCACCACAAGGCATCCTTCCTTCCTTCCTTCCCTAGTTCCTTGTTGACCGCAGAGAGAGGGAGAGATGGGAAACATCTGTGGTGGCTCAGGGAAGGCTCATGGGGCAGTGGATTTGAGGCCATCTAGCCCAGGTGAGAATCCGTTTCAGGAACTTGGTTTTCCTTCCTTCTCCCGTAAATTTCCATGTGATCTTTTCAATTCCTGGTTCCTGTAAGCTGGACTTGTCCCAGGTGAAGAATTTCTTTGTTTGTGCTCAAACATTTGGCCTTGCTATCGTAAATACACCACGGTATTCTCAGCACAAGAATCTAATTTTAGTGAGTTAATTTTAAACCTAAGTTCTCCTGGATCAAGACTGTTGTTATTGATTTCATATCTAACAGTCCTCTGTCTAATTGTTTAGGGGTGGTAACAAAGAATCAGGACAGGTTGTTTCCTGGTTCAAGTTCTTGGTTCTTTGTATTGGCTGTAGAGACTAGAGAAGGGAATTAACCGAATTATCATCAACCACAGTTTTCCAAGATCAATAATTTCTTAGTGTTTTTTTTTTATTACATCTATGGATGAATCTTTATTTAGAGTCTAAATTTTAGACGCAAGTCAAAATTTAGCACCAGAAAGTACTTCCCCCTTTTCCTGAATCATACATGCTGCAACCATCTAATATTCATTCTATCCTAACTGTTTCCTTGAAAGGGAAGAAAAGACCCCCAACTTCAGCTGAAATTTCCATGATCTTTAAATTTTCTCCCATAATCAAACTCAGTACTCCAGGGTAATGTGAGCTAATTGTATAACAGGGACAATGACCTCCAAGACAAGCAGCAGTGTCACCACCAGCAACAGCACCACAGGGAAGCTCTCCTCTGTGGGTAGCAGCTTCATGGCCTCTGCCGGCAGCCGTGGTACAAGCAGTGGATTTGATGAGGGGGCGTACCCCGAGGGTCAGATCCTGGAGGCGCCAAATCTCCGGACATTCACATTCATTGAGCTCCGGGCAGCCACCAAGAACTTCAGGCCGGATAGTGTCCTTGGGGAGGGGGGTTTTGGGAGGGTGTACAAAGGGTGGGTAGATGAGAAGACGATGAACCCGGCGAAGAGTGGCACTGGCGTGGTTGTTGCTGTCAAGAAGCTCAACTCAGAGAGCATGCAGGGGTATGAGGAATGGCAGGTAAAGTTTGGTCCTTCTCTTTTGAAAAAGTCTTGAATTTTTGGATTCCAAGTTAATGAGCATGAGCATAGGCCACATATTTAGCACAATGTAATTGCTTTTCTTTGTTTGGTTAGCTTTGGCATTTTCAGACAAAACACAATTACATCAATATGTTGCATATCCACAAACTGTGGCCACAAAATGTGACTCAATGCTCTTAGTTTAGTCTAACAGATGTTATCACTTTGCTAACTATCACTACAACTGTCATGTCTAATGGAGATTTCTCAATGTCTACCTGCAGTCAGAGATAAACTTTCTGGGAAGGCTCTCTCACCCAAACCTTGTCAAGCTATTGGGCTACTGCTGGGAGGACAAGGAACTATTGCTTGTGTATGAGTTCATGGCCAAAGGGAGCTTAGAAAACCATCTTTTCAGAAGTGAGTTATCACTGCTGATCATTTATAACATTCTTTCTTTTTGGTATTTTACTGAAAAACATTAGGTTGATGACCATGCTCATGCTCTCTACAGTTTTTTCTCTGGAATACTTCTGTAGTAGAATACAGGCAGTGGCATACCTTTTCTATTGGTCAAATTCTAAAATAACATACATATAAATGCATGATGTATGAAATTCTTGGGGCAACTACTTGACTGAAAAAAAACTGATGTTGGAACCGATTGTATTTGTTTTCAGGAGGATCTGCTCCACTATCATGGGAACTGAGGCTAAAGATAGCTATTGGTGCTGCTCGAGGACTTGCATTCTTACATGCATCAGAGAAGCAAGTTATCTACCGTGACTTCAAAGCTTCTAACATCCTTCTAGATGCAGTAAGCTTTTTACTATTCGATGTACCTTTGATCTACTAATTATTTATTGTGGTGAAATGCTGACAGCTTTTTTTTTTTTTTGCAGAACTACAATGCAAAGCTCTCTGATTTCGGGCTTGCTAAGCTTGGACCGACAGGTAGCAACTCACATATCACGACAAGGGTCATGGGCACATATGGATATGCAGCTCCGGAGTATGTAGCCACTGGTATGTGTCCTTGTGCCTTCCCTACAATGAATTGTCAACACTGCGTGTGCCAGTCATAGCACAGATTGAAATGGAAATATACATGGAGTAGGTCTGGTTGTCATACAAGGCCACCGATTTCTCAGTCTTTACATATTTCCAAACTTAGCGTTTACATCGAATAGGCTTGTCATTGTTGTCATTTACATTTTGGGTGCACGCGCTCTCTTCTTTTTTGGCTCTTATCATAAAATTATTACAATATTGGCTACCATACAATACAAATATTGGACCATGGATGTTGAAAGAAAAGTGAATGGCAAAAATGAATATTGCCTAACCAGAAAGGAAGCAATTTATTGTCACTGAATTTCTTGAATAATGGGGCATTAGCTAGTCCAGACAAGTGTGCATGTGACTGTGGGCCTCCATCTTGGATCAGATATGGATGACTGGATGAGTAGCACTTGCTGTACTCAAGTGGACAAACTGTCATAGGAAATCATCTGCTTACAATCCTTTTTATGTATGGCCACTCCTCTACCATCACTTTCCACAAAAAGGGCAAAATAATGTGCACTCAGTTTCCCTCATTCACACCATTAATATTTCCAATTAATTCTGAATTCAGATATCTATAATGCCTTCTCAAGTTGTTACTAGCTCCATTCGTCCTACTAAAATTTAAATTTATATGAGTTTCTTTTTGCAGTTACTTTCTTAGCTGTTGATGATTGTTCTCACTACATGCTCTAAACCATGTATAGGTCATTTATATGTCAAGAGTGATGTTTACGGTTTTGGAGTTGTGATGCTGGAGATGCTGTCCGGTCAGCGAGCACTAGACCCCAACCGTCCAAACGGACAACTCAGCCTTGTCGACTGGGCGAAACCCTACTTGACTGACCGGAGAAAGCTTGCCCGTCTCATGGACCCCCGGTTTGAGGGTCAGTACAGCTCCAAACAAGCTCTTCAGGCGGCGCAGCTGACACTGAATTGCTTGGCAGGTGAGCCCAGGAGCAGGCCCTCAATGAAGGAAGTCCTTGAGACACTTGAGCGGATCGAATCGATGAAGAGCCAGGCAAGGGAGACGAGAGGAACTTTGTCATCACGGGACCGCAGCCATGCTCGCACCACGGCGCACCAGCGGTCATCGCCACGCAGCGATGGCCGTCGTGGGTCAAGGGCCGACGGTCATGCTACAAAGGCGCGGTGATCCCAGTGTTGGAGCTGATGACATTCTTCCTGTATATGGCCTAAATTTTGTCTGATGTTGAGTTTGTGTTGTTTGCTGCTGCTGCTGCTGATGTTGTTGTTGTCATGAAGTAGGTCCTGTCTGATCATGACGAGTGTAAAATGTAGCAACAAAGAGGTGTAATTGTAAGCTGTAACCAATAGGAATATAGGGAATAATTCTTCAAGTTGTTGGATCATTGTTGTGTTGGATATTGTGGTTCTTCCAATTGGAGTATGAGTAGCATGACTGCTGTTGGGATAGAACTCAGATTGAATCCGGTTAAATTAGAGATAAATTAGGAGGTTAGAGTAAGAGTTTGATTTCATTATGGTTGTAATACCCGCTATAAATAAAGGGTGTGGAATCCAATGGGACACACAATTTCAATCTACAACTGCATTGTGTCCGAATGTTTCCATGATATGCGGTTCCATTTGGCCCTGTTGGTTGGTCATTGCCCGACAGTGCTGCACGCTGTAGCTCCTAAACTGCTCAAGTGAAAAATAAGGTAGGAGTATGATTCAGTTTGCCGAATTTGGCGATGATGTAACATGGCATTCTTTCTGAATTCCGTCTAATCGAGCAGATACTTGTTCTTTTTATAGTGACGTGTTCCAAGTTTCAATCATTTAATAAGGAACAAATGCACAAGGGAATTAGTGTAGCACTAAAATCCTAGAAATGTCAGCACACTAGATTCCATGGAATACGTGTGTTGAACTAACGATGCTATGGGATAACAGCCTGTCACTACTTCTGAACCCCACTTGGCCGCCCATTTTGACGTCAAAGTAAGCTCCATCCTCCTGTCTCCAACCAACCAACCAAGAATCGTAGCAAGGAACAGCCCATGATTAGACCACCATGAGATGATCAAACGACGAAGAGAAGAAGAAAGCGAGCATGCAAGGGATGGTTTCACTCGAGGAAACGTACGTATGCTGAATTTTACTTTAGTAGCTCGTTGTAGACGCGCAGCTCCAAAGTAAGCCTTTGGTAGTAATTAAACACCTTTCGTCCATCCATCCATTGTTCTTGTCAAGCTTGTTATGGGTAAAGACTCGATGCATGTTTTATCAAGAAAATTAACCCGATAAGAGGGTAAAAGGGCTTCTTAAATGTGATCCGAATTCTGTTGACAAAGACAGAATGATGGTTTGTAGGAGAGGAGACCCAGCAGGTTATGTGCCATCCATTCGATCATCGCCGGTTGTAGATCTGTAGGTTATGTGTCCCTCTACTCTTTCGTCCTATTTTTTTCACAATCAGGTAATATGCATTTATTTTCCCACACAAAAAAGCAAACCAACCTTTTCCAATTGGTTGCGTGTGTTATGAGGGCTTCGTTGGCTGCCTCCATTCCTAGTGGTGTGGGGTGGTGAACGAGCAATCTCCACTTTTATATTAGTATATAAATACATAAATAGATAGATAGAGATATTAGCAGAGAGAGAGAAGTTTTGAAATATATAAAAATTAACAAGAAATTATACCCCCAACATAGTTCAATGGGAGTTCACCCAAATGGAATATATGCTATGAAGAATTAAGAACTCATATCTATCCCATGAAGCTTTGTCAGATTTTTATAAAAATGTACAAGATTAATCATATTCTAAAAAATTTATGATAGCATCATTAGCAGTCTAGAATCATACAAAAAATTTCCAAAATAATTTAACTTTATTAGTTATCTTTGAAAAATAAAAAATAGAAGGAACATAAATGAGATAGTAACCGTGTTAGAATTTTATAAATTCGCTCGAGTATGATCATGATTCGAAATTTTTAAGAGAGCTTAATGATTGCCTCAAAACTATTCTCTAAAAGTTTTAAAAAATTTAAACTTATTTTGATTGCTCAATCAAATCTATGAAAGCAATACATGTACTCAGTCTTTATCAGGACAGTAGTACTGTCAGAAATTTTGAAAATTTTTCAGGCTTAATCATCATCTAAAAATTTTATGGGAACATTACCTATGCGTTAGGACCATCCACAAAAATATTCAAAATTTCTAACATGATTTGAACTATTTTTAGATTCAAAAAAGAAAGTGAAAAAAAATTCAATATTGAAAGTGGGATTCGAGCCCATGCCCTATGTGGCCTAAAGTTTAACTTGGCCCCTCTAGCCAACTCGGCAAACTCATATTCTTATCATGGCATCGTGGTTAAATATTTTTCTAGCTTCAGGAAATATGTACTCAACTTTTATTGGGACAATAGCACTGTTAGAATTTTTAAAAATTCCTTAGGTTTAATCATCATCTGAAAATTCTATAGGAACATTAGTGATGCGTTAGGACCATCGTCAATTTTTTTTAAAAAATTTCTAACGTGGTTTGGACCATTTTTCATTTAGTTGAAATTTGCCGAGATTTCAGTAATTTTGGTCGAAATCTCAGAAATGCTGGTCCAAAAAATTATGGATTTGAATTTTACTTTTTGGATTTCGTTCGGATTTTGTCCAAAATTCTAAAATCTCGCCGAGATTTCGGATTCCAATCACTTCCAATATATGATCTGAAACCAAAATTTGAAAACTTGGCATCCGCCAACCTGTAACTTGTTGATTCAGACCCTGTTTGTTTCGGCTTAGGCTTTTTGGCTTTTGGCTTAAAGCTAGTTTTTTGGTTTAATGAGCTTTTAAGCCGTCTGCTTTTAAGCCAAGATATGTTGTTTGGTATCCTGGCTTATTAATAGGTTAGATGGTACATCTTATAGATGAAAAGTCTAAAATACCCTAAATGAGATGGTGGATGAATTCTCAATTTATATATGATGGTATTTGGTGGGTAATTTTGGCTGTTCAAAATTTCATGATGCATTGACCATGTGGAGAAGTAAACCCAAAAGCACCATGCACGATCAACAGATCGAGTGGGCAGGCCAAAGGCTGGAACAAACGCTTCGCTTTAATTATAATCCGGCAAACGAGCACAACCGACAATGCATGTGTTCCAGCCACCTCACGGAACCAAGCTCGAACAAATAGCGGGCTGTCTATCTAAGCCGATCACCATCCGCAGTAGCTCTTCGCTGCATGACACAATCGCACACAGACACCCTCTAGTTCGGTTCAAGCTCGGCCCCGACCTGGCCACGCCGGCCCAGCACGAGCATTGTCAGCACAAAGCCCGTTTATCTTTAACCACGTGTGCGACTATTCTCGCAAACTAGGTGAAAGTGCATCTAGGCCCCTAAATTGGTTTTGGTTGATTAATGACAAACGATTAAAAAGGACTAATGTCTTCAATGAGCTTGTGGACAGGTAAAAGATTGAATGAGAGATCTTCTACATGCGAAGGACACTCTCAAACGAATTCAAGCGAGTAAAACGGCTTTGTAATCCTTTTTCTCTGTGCTTTGTGTCGTAGGAATGCCGTGATTATTAAGAGGATGCATCGTAGATGATCTAGGGTAGTCTCTATGCTCAGATGAATGTTACTTTAAATCTTTTTGAGACCCTAAGTCATCGCGCATGCACCGGAATGTGTTTTTATCTAAGTTCAAGTCGGACATTCCGATATTACATCGGAAGTTCCGATGTGACCGGACGTTCCGATGTGCATGCTTGCTTCAGTCCGATGCGTAGAAGATGTATCGGAAGTTCCGATATTTACGATCGGAAGTTCCGATACGCTGTAAAGCCTTCTAGGGTGCTCTGTAAAGATCGGAAGTTCCGATATTTGTCATCGGAAGGTCCGATGTGTTCAAATTGAAAAAAGGGAGCTCTCTGGAATTATCGGACACTCCGATATATTCGATCGGACATTCCGATATTGGTATCGGAAGTTCTGATGTATATATCGGACAGTCCGATATGGACTTAGAGGCATTTTGCCAAGGGCTTTTCTGGGAACATCGGAAGTTCCGATGTTGACATCGAAGTTCCGATGCATCTTGTGTAACAAATAAAGTGCGCCGAAGTTACGATTATTTGTACATATCGGACATTCCGATGTTGATATCGGAAGTTCCGATATGCAGCCGAGTGGGAGTATAACGGCTAGTTTTTGCAAGAAACTATAAATACCCCACCCTCTCTCATTTGAGGGTTACACACTCTATTTGGCGTAACTCTAGTGCACCTTGAGTCCTCTCTAGTCTACTTTTGAGCCCTCCTCTTTGATCTTAGGGATCATCCAAGGAGTGAGGACTAGAAGTGAGATTTGGAGCTAGAGTGAAAAGCAAGTGTCTTCCATCTTGAGCATTAGAGTGTTCCTCCAAGATCGATCAACGTGCATTTGTTACTCTTGGAGGTTGAAGGACTCCTAGACGGCTAGGCGTCGATCACGAGCTCCCAAGGATTGTGGGTTGCCGTGAGAAGTTTGTAAAGGCCGGCTCCGCCTCCGAAAGGAAAGGAACCAAATAGTGGAACCAAGCCTCAAGTGTGACCGAGGTTTGGGAGGAAAGGGTTGGAAGAGACCCGGCTCTTTGGAGCCTCCTCAACGGAGACGTAGGATTCCCTCAAGAATCCGAACTCCGGGATCAATTCCGTGTCTCCTTTTTTCACTTTGCTTTAACTTGTCTCATTATCGTTTTGATCCAACCTTCTTATATTGTCTCTTAAGTTCATTACTTTCAGTTGGTAATTGTCCGGGTCAAAAGTCGATCGGACATTCCGAACTGGTATCGGAAGTTCCGATTACATCGGAAGTTCCGATCCAACACCGGAAGTTCCGATAATCTTTCCGCTGCGACAAATTTAGTTTAAATTTTGAACTGCCTATTCACCCCCCCTCTAGGCAACTTTCTCATCTTTTCAATTGGTATCAGAGCCGAACCTTCTCGAAGGCCTAACCGCTTGAAGGAACGTGATGGCCAACACCGGATTGAAGGTTGTCGTGTCGGGGGAAGAAGGTAGTCCAAAGGCCGGACATGGAACTCCCACGAAGACCAAGGAAGGTGACACCTCAACGTCATCGCAGGGAGCTCAAATTCCTTTTAATTACGAAAAATTAAATACTTCCTCTTCGCATTCCTATATCACCGCATTCTCCGGGCGTGCACCATTTTTCGATGGCACGTACTACTCCGCTTGGAGGCACAAGATGAAAATGCATTTGATGTCACTCCATCCTAGTGTTTGGAAGATTGTTTGCACAGGTTTAGATATGCCGGAAGACGATATGGAGCTCACGCCGGAACAAGAGCAAAACATCCACCGCAATGCTCAAGCCGCAAGCGTGTTGCTTGGAGCGTTGAGTCCCGATGAATTCAACAAAGTGGATGGCTTGGAAGAAGCCAAAGAGATATGGGACACACTCCAAGTTGCACATGAGTGTACATCAAGTGTAAGGGAGTCAAAGATTGAATTGCTAGAAGGCAAGTTGGGGAGATTCGTTATGAATGATGATGAAACTCCGCAACAAATGTATGACCGCTTGATGATCCTCGTAAACAAGATAAGAGGGCTTGGAAGCAAGGATATGACGGACCACGTCGTGGTAAAAAGAATGTTGAGAGCCTTTGCTCCAAGGAACTCGACTCTCGTAACTCTTATACGAGAGCGAAAGGATTTCAAAAGGCTCACTCCGAATGACGTGCTTGGAAGAATTCTTTCACATGAGCTCATGGAGGAAGAAGCAAAAGAAGTAAAGAACCTTGCCAAGCAAAGCTCGAGCTCAAGACCGAAGCAAATAGCTTTGAAGGCAAGCAAAAAGGAAGAATCAACCTCAAGTGATGAAGAGGAAGATGAAAGCGAAGACGAAGAAGACTTGGCTCTATTTGTAAGGAAATTCAAAAAGTTCCTCAAGTATGATGGGTCAAGCAAGTACAAGAAGAACTACAACGACAAATCAAGAAGAAGAACAAACACAAAGAGGGCTTGCTATGAGTGCGGTGAAGTTGGACACTTCATCGCCGATTGTCCAAAGAAGAAGAACAACCAAAATGAGAACAAGAAAAGTGAGCCGCTCAAGAAGAACAAGACTTACAAGAAGAAGTACTCGGGGCGAGCTCATATTGGAGAAGAATGGGATTCAAACGACTCCGACTCCGACATCGATGATGAAGGAGTCGCCACCCTCGCCATAGAAGCCACTCCACCGACAAAGTCGCTATTCGGAGAATTGAGCGACAACGACTCCGACCATGACGCGCCTATTTGTCTTATGGCCAAAGGGCGCAAGGTAATGGCTAAAACCAAACCCCCAAGTAGCGATAGTGAATTAGAAAGCGATGATGATAATGATGATGCTCTATTTTGTGATTTGAGCAAATCGGCTATTGCTAAGATTCATAAGCTATTGAAAAGAATAGATAGCTAAGAGGAAACTCTCGAGAAGCAAGAAGAGTTGTTAATTTGTGAAAAGAAGAAAACTCTTGCTCTCGAGAAGATCCTCACTAAAGAAAAGGAGACTATTGAATTGTTGACCAAAAAGCTTGATTTGGCTAATAATTCAATTGAAATGCTTAAGGGTTCAAATGAATCACTTCAAGAGAATGTCATAAGTCTGGAAAACAATCTCCAAGCTCTTGAAGTGCAAATTGAATCTCTTAACGATATTAACTCTCCAATTGTTGATTCACAATTAGCATCTATTCCTTCCACTAGCAATGGTTGCTCTCGGTGCTACAATATCGATGTTAATGCTTGCACTACTAACTTCCAATTCATGCAAGTATTAAAAAGCGAAGACGAGAGACTAAGTGCCTTGGTAAGGTACGGTTGCATGAAAACTTATCAATCCAAGGATGCCTTATATAAGACCATAAATGGTCGAGGAAACAAAAACAAAGAAGGGCTAGGATATGATAAGTATGAATGCAAAAGAAATGATCGTGTGGTGGTAAAAGGTAAGGAATGCATCCAGTTTGTCAAAGGAAATGACAAACAACCATTGACCACCACACATGTCATCAAGACCGGGCAAGAATCTAAGAAGCATCTTCAACATCACGCATCTCATTCTATTCACTTTGCTTCTTACATGTTGAAGAGAAATCACCGTGGTAAAGTGATTGCTCATTTTGTCGGTGCCCACAACTCTAGTGAAAAGAGTAAGAAGAAGGTGTGGGTACCAAAAGTTTTGATCACTAACATGCAAGGACCCAAAAGGATTTGGGTACCTAAAAACAAAGTCTAATGTGATCTTGTAGGATTATACCTCCGTGGATCAAGTTGGGTGCTTGATAGTGGTTGCACAAACCATATGACCTGAGAAAAGAAAATGTTTTCATCTTTTGATGAAAAAGGGTCACAATATGAAAATATTGTGTTTGGAGATAATGGTAAAGGTGAGGTAATGGGATTAGGTAAAATTGCTATTTCTAATGATCATTCCATTTCAAATGTTCTATTAGTCAAATCTTTAAATTACAATTTGTTATCCGTGTCGCAACTTTGTGAGATGGGTTATAATTGTCTTTTACTAATGTGGATGTGACCATCTTTAGAAGAGACAATTCCTCAATTGCTTTTAAAGGATATTTGAAGGGTAAGCTCTATTTGGTTGATTTCAACTCAAATAGCGCTAAACTTCAAACATGCTTAATGGCAAAGTCTAGCATGGGTTGGTTATGGCATCGCCGGCTAGCCCATGTTGGCATGAGAAATCTCGACAAGCTTCTAAAAGGTGATCACATCATTGGACTAACGAATGTTGAGTTTGAGAAAAATAGGATGTGTAGCGCTTGTCAAGCCGGGAAAGCAAGTTGGAGCGCGTCATCCCGCCGAAGAACATCATGACGACGACAAAACCATTGGAGCTTCTACACATGGACCTCTTTCGGACCCGCTGCTTATATAAGCATCGGAGGTAACAAGTATGGTTTAGTTATTGTTGATGACTTTTCACGCTTCACGTGGGTGTTCTTTTTGCAAGAGAAAAGTGAGACGCAAGGGATAATCAAGAAGTTTTCAAGAAGAGCCCAAAATGAATTCGAGTTGAAGATCAAGAAGATTCGAAGTGATAATGGAAGCGAATTCAAGAATACTCAAGTCGAAGAATTCCTTGATGAAGAAGGGATCAAGCATGAGTTTTCCGCTCCATACTCCCCTCAACAAAATGGAGTGGTAGAAAGGAAGAACCGGACTTTAATCGAGATGGCAAGGACAATGCTTGATGAGTACAAGATCTCCGACCATTTTTGGGCTAAGCCGCCAACACCGCGTGTCATGCCATCAACCGCTTATATCTCCACAAGATATTGAAGAAAACGGCATACAAACTCCTCACCGTAACAAACCAAATATTTCAGATTTCGTAGTTTTCGGTAGTAAATGTTTTATCCTAAACAAGAAGCCTAAGAACTCCAAATTCGCCTCCAAAGGTCGATGAAGGGTTCTTGCTAGGATATGGATCAAATGCTCACGCTTATCGTGTTTTCAACAAAACCTCGGGTTGTGTTGAAATAGCGAGAGACGTGACATTTGATGAATCTAACGGCTCTCAAGTAGAGCAAGTTGATTTAAATGTGCTAGGAAATGAGGAAGAGCCAAGCATTGCAATCAAGAAGATGGCAATAGGAGAAGTGAGGCCGCAAGAAAAGGTACAACAAGACAATTCATCTACACAAGTCGAGCCTCCTACTTCAAGCCAAAGTCAAGACATTTCTCAAGGGAGTACAAGCAAACTCGCGGAGGATGTTCAAGATGAAGACCTTGAACCAATCCAACATGTCTCTCAAATGCCACATCCAAGGGTGCATCAAAGTATCCAAAGAGATCACCCGTCGATAACATCCTCGGTGATATCCAAAAGGGGGTAACTACACGCCTAGAGTATCTAATTTTTGCGAATTTTACTCTTTCGTGTCTACTTTGGAACCTTTGAAGGTTGAAGATGCACTAAGAGATCCGGATTGGATAATGGCTATGCATGAAGAGCTTAACAACTTCGTTAGAAACAAAGTATGGTCACTAGTGGAAAGGCCTAATCAAAACGTGATTGGAACCAAATGGGTCTTCCGCAACAAACAAGACGAGAACGGAGTTGTCACAAGAAATAAAGCTCGGTTGGTAGCTCAAGGATTCACTCAAATTGAAGGTTTGGATTTTGGTGAGACTTATGCTCTGTTGCTAGATTAGAATCAATTCGTATATTGGTTGCATTTGCTACTCACCATGATTTCAAGCTTTATCAAATGGACGCCAAGAGTGCTTTCTTAAATGGTCCAATCGCCGAATTAGTCTACGTTGAGCAACCACCGGAATGGAGGACCACAAGAACCCCACTCATGTATACAAACTCCATAAGGCGCCTACGGGCTTAAGCAAGCACCTAGAGCATGGTATGAATGCCTTAAGGATTTTCTTATTAAAAAGGGTTTCGAAATTGGTAAAGTCGATCCTACTCTCTTCACAAAATATGTTGATAATGATTTATTTGTGTGCCAAATATATGTCGATGACATTATATTTGGGTCTACTAATAAAGACTTTTGTGAGGAATTTAGTAGGTTGATGACGAAAAGATTTGAGATGTCTATGATGGGTGAATTGAAATTCTTTCTCGGATTTCAAATCAAACAACTCAAGGAAGGTACATTTCTATGCCAAACAAAGTACATCAAAGATATGCTTAAGAAGTTTGACATGGAGAACACCAAGCCAATCCATACACCCATGACGACAAATGGACATCTCGGTCTAAATGAAGAAGGTAATCCCGTGGATCAAAAGGTATATCGATCCATGATAGGTTCATTGCTTTATCTTTGTGCATCTAGGCCTGATATTATGCTTAGTGTGTGTATGTGTGCAAGATTTCAAGCCGCTCCGAGAGAGTGCCACCTAGTAACCGTGAAAAGAATTCTTAGATATTTAGTTCACACACCTAGTTTAGGGCTTTGGTATCCTAAAGGATCAAAATTCGATTTGATTGGTTATTCGGATGCTGATTATGCGGGTTGTAAAGTGGATAGAAAAAGCACTTCGGGGACTTGTCAATTTCTAGGTAGATCACTAGTGTCTTGGTCCTCAAAGAAACAAAATTCAGTTGCTTTATCCACCGCAGAAGCGGAATACATTGTCGCGGGAAGTTGTTGTGCACAATTGTTATGGATGAGGCAAACCTTGAAGGATTTTGGTTTTTGTATGGAAAAGGTACCACTCTTATGTGACAATGAGAGTGCGATCAAAATAGCCAACAATCCCGTTCAACACTCTCGGACCAAGCACATAGATATCCGACACCACTTCCTTAGAGATCACTCTCTTAAGGGAGATATAGATATTACCTATGTGAGAACCGAAAAACAATTGGCCGATATCTTTACCAAACCTTTAGATGAGAAGCGCTTTTGCGAACTTAGAAGTGAGCTAAACATCCTAGACTATCGGAATGTGTCTTGAAAGATTGCACTCATTAATTGCTGCTAACTAGCTCAATTTCGAAATAAAATGATTGAAAAAGTTATTGAGTGAATTTCAAAAGTGTTTTAGTTGGATCTTAAACTCGGATCAATTCACTTGTAATCATAGTTTTGATTGCTTGGATGCTTACTGATGACAAGTGGAATGATCCTCCTTAAGTTCACATGAATCGGAGTTTTTCAAACTTCTCTCAATCCTTGTTCCTTTCTCTGTTGGCTGGAAAACTCAACACATCTAACATCCGATCTTCACATCTAATATCCGATGTCTGGCGCTTTTCCACATCGGAACTTCCGATGTCATATCGAACGTCCGATGTGTCCTTCGCACTTAAAAAGCGCCGCACTCTTCACTTTCCTTTTATCCTTTTCCTCGTGTCCTTTTAGCCTCTCCTTCCCGTTTTCATCTTTGTGTCGTTATCGGAGTTTCCGACCTCTCGGAACTTCCGATCTTCGCTTGGGAAGGATTCCATCTTGAAGAGGACCCTCATCTCCGCGCGATTTCTCCTCGTTCTTCGCAAGGTAAACCCTAGGGCTCAATCATTTCCTTTTAGATCTAGGACGTCTTTTCGAGAAATCGTTTCGGTGAAGTTGTTCATCTATCCCTTTGGTTCAACTCTGTCAAATTTCAATTCTCTGCATCGGTTGGTTTAGGAGAAATATTGTGTTGGTTGAAATCCGTAGACATCGGACATTCCGATCGAAAACATCGGAACTTCCGATATAAAATCGGAACTTCCGATGTAAACAGAATGAAAACCAAACCAAGTCTGTTTCTCTCATAAGCTTAATCGATTCTCTCTATCCTTAGATCAATGGATCCCAGTCAAGGTGGCTCACTTCACTGCATCCGAGTGTCTTAGGTGCCAAGAGGCCAAGGCACTCCAACGGAACAAGAACCAAAAAGGCTGCGGGTAGAGGAAGAGGTAGAGGCAAGTGGAGGCCCAGGATTCAAATCGTGGATCCTCCGCCCGATCCTCCCGCTCAGATCAGAATGTTCCACGAGGAGCGCCTTGCCTTCCAGAAGGGCAAAGCCGTGGCAGGGCTTCTCAATCTCAACCTATCCTGCACTTCGCAGCCTTCCAAGGTTAAGGCAAGCGTAAAGGAATCCTCGTCTAAAGAGGAAACCAATGAGCTACAAAGGAAAAGCCGCCAAAGTGCGCGGGCCGAGAGCAGAACCCCAGGCGTATACGCTCTCAATCGACTATCGCTTCGACCTTCTTTCAGCAGGATTTCTATGAGTCTATCATTCTCGAGCGTAAAGAATTCAGTCATTCCGATGCAAAGGTTGACTGGGACTACATGGTCGCAGTGATGATGCCACTTTCACAGAGGTCATTGCAGCTTGTGAGAGAACTGACTAAGAGAATAATGAGTTTTCAAAGATGATTGGAATATTGAGATCATCGCCGCTTCTACTCCACCCTATACATCTCCAAGGACAGAGTCTCCACCTTGCATTGGATGACTGAAGGAGCTTGGTATGAGATTTCCTATGTGAACTTTGCTCGCTGTCTTGGATTCACCGAAGCTGACTGTCGCGACAAGGATCAAATTCACAATGAAGCCTCGCTCGGTGCCTCCAACCTGAATTTTCTTTATGATGAAGTCACAGACTTTGAGGAAGGAAGCACAAAAGGCATGAAGCCTTTCTTTGCCTGTCTCAACAAAGCTTTTCAGAAGACGCTAGCTCCCAAAGAAGGTGACGCCTCTCACATTCTGTCTTATACAAGAAATTTGCTGAGTAGGATGCGAGATGGACAGCGTCCTTTTGATGTGTTTGATTTCATTTGGAATGAGATCCGTTTGACTGCTCAAGAGCCGAAGAGAAGCTGTGGCTATGCCCCTTTCATTATGCATATGATTGAGCACATCACTCATCAGCACTTTGAGTATGATGCTAAGCACGCTGGATTACAGATCAGGGCGATCAAGGCCCACCACCGCTAGGCGTGCTTCGACTAGAGGTGCTGCCTCCTCCTCCTCCACTGCTCCTCTCCTGCTGCGGCCGCTGGATCATCCTCTCCAATCCTCCGTGCTTTGAAGTCAATCTTTGTCCTGCAAGGGCAATGCAAAGAATAAGACAAGAAGAACACCAAGAGACTCAAGGACATTCAGAGGCATTTAAATCTAGAGTGTTCAGAGGATGAGAGCAAAGTGAAGAAGAAGTTGAGGATCCGTTTGCTCCAAATGACAGCTTCAGATGAGTCTGAAGACGATGAGGAGTCCGGCTCTGATGCTGCTTCCGAGGAGTCGGACTAGTTTTCTCTCTCTCTCCTTGTTCTCCTTTCTGGTGCTTGATGCCAAAGGGGGAGAAGAGAAAGAAAGCTTACCTCGTTTTATCAGTTTATCATCCTTCGACTAGTTTCATTTCCAAACTTTGTTATCATGTGAACTTGGAACTTGTTACGCTTGATAGTATGCTTTACTTTTGCTCCGATGGATGATTGTTACTATGGATGTTTTAATTTTAATGGTTATTCAAATATTAGCTTCCATAGTGCTTGTTTCATTATATACTCAGTTTTAGGGGGAGCTCCTGCAATTTCCTTTCAAAATTGTGCTTTTGCGATATTTTCCTATCCATTGCACATCTTCAGGGGGAGCTCAACCAATACGAAATTCTCTTTATATCCATTTATCTGTAAGCTTTAATCGGATTGTCATCAATCACCAAAAAGGGGGAGATTGAAAGTGCATCTAGGCCCCTAAATTGGTTTTGGTTGATTAATGACAAACGATTAAAAAGGACTAATGTCTTCAATGAGCTTGTGGACAGGTAAAAGATTGAATGAGAGATCTTCTACATGCGAAGGACACTCTCAAACGAATTCAAGCGAGTAAAACGGCTTTGTAATCCTTTTTCTCTGTGCTTTGTGTCGTAGGAATGCCGTACTATTAAGAGGGATGCATCGTAGATGATCTAGGGTAGTCTCTATGCTCAGATGAATGTTACTTTAAATCTTTTTGAGACCCTAAGTCATCGCGCATGCACCGGAATGTGTTTTTATCTAAGTTCAAGTCGGACATTCCGATATTACATCGGAAGTTCCGATGTGACCGGACGTTCCGATGTGCATGCTTGCTTCAGTCCGATGCGTAGAAGATGTATCGGAAGTTCCGATATTTACGATCGGAAGTTCCGATACGTTGTAAAGCCTTCTAGGGTGCTCTCTGTAAAGATCGGAAGTTCCGATATTTGTCATCGGAAGTTCCGATGTGTTCAAATCGAAAAAAGGGAGCTCTCTGGAATTATCGGACACTCCGATATATTCGATCGGACATTCCGATATTGGTATCGGAAGTTCCGATGTATATATCGGACAGTCCGATATGGACTTAGAGGCATTTTGCCAAGGGCTTTTTCTGGGAACATCGGAAGTTCCGATGTTGACATCGGAAGTTCCGATGCATCTTGTGTAACAGCTAAAGTGCGCTCGAGTTCTGATTATTTGTACATATCGGACATTCCGATGTTGATATCGGAAGTTCCGATATGCAGCTGAGTGGGAGTATAACGGCTAGTTTTTGCAAGAAACTATAAATACCCCACCCCTCTCTCATTTGAGGGTTACACACTCTATTTGGCAGAACTCTAGTGCACCTTGAGCCCTCTCTAGTCTACTTTTGAGCCCTCCTCTTTGATCTTAGGGATCATCCAAGGAGTGAGGACTAGAAGTGAGATTTGGAGCTAGAGTGAAAAGCAAGTGTCTTCCATCTTGAGCATTAGAGTGTTCCTCCAAGATCGATCAACGTGCATTTGTTACTCTTGGAGGTTGAAGGACTCCTAGACGGCTAGGTGTCGATCACGAGCTCCCAAGGATTGTGGGTTGCCGTGAGAAGTTTGTAAAGGCCGGCTCCGCCTCCGAAAGGAAAGGAACCAAATAGTGGAACCAAGCCTCAAGTGTGACCGAGGTTTGGGAGGAAAGGGTTGGAAGAGACCCGGCTCTTTGGAGCCTCCTCAACGGAGACGTAGGATTCCCTCAAGAATCCGAACTCCGGGATCAATTCCGTGTCTCCTTTTTCACTTTGCTTTAACTTGTCTCATTATCGTTTTGATCCAACCTTCTTATATTGTCTCTTAAGTTCATTACTTTCAGTTGGTAATTGTCCGGGTCAAAAGTCGATCGGACATTCCGAACTGGTATCGGAAGTTCCGATTACATCGGAGGTTCCGATCCAACACCGGAAGTTCCGATAATCTTTCCGCTGCGACAAATTTAGTTTAAATTTTGAACTGCCTATTCACCCCCCCTCTAGGCAACTTTCTCATCTTTTCACTAGGGGCTTGGCTCGGACATGCAGGGAAAGATAGAGCCGTATGCGCATGTCCCCCTTGTGACTAACTTTCCTATGAACAAACCCGTGCTCGCAACTTAGGTGCACGGTCTTTGCCCATAGCAGGGGCTAGTACAGTCGAACAATCGTACCTTTTCAAAAACACTCCGCCCCTTCATCTCGAAGCATGTTCTCTCCCGTTTTTGCTCTTTTTTACAGGACGACCTTCAACTTACTCAAGAGCATACAGGACGACTGTGAAGAAGATTCGCTTTCCTTGCCACATTCATTGACTTCTTCGTTCTCATGATCATCATCTAGAAAGATAGGTCGAGCCCTCTTGTTCTTCAACAAAGCATCTCTCATCTCCTTCATGATGGCTGTGGTGGTGTTCACACATTTTTGCACATCAACAAATCCTCCCACAAGATGCTCCTTGTATCTCTTAATCCCCCATGTTATCCTCCTTTGACATAAAGAGCATCGCACAACATCCCGGTTGCCAATCTCGTCCCAATACCCATACTTCCAACCCGGATCGTTGCTTTTTGGCCTTCGTTTTGGATCTGTCAATGGGTCATATGCATCTGCCCGAGAGGAGTTGGTTTCGGTGGTTGCGTGCTCGTCTGCCATGTCCACCTAGCCAGCAGAGAGTTAAAAGAGCAATTTAAAAGAGCAATATGCTTGCTGCTCGGACGCCTGGAGATCGGCCTGAAGAGTTAAAAGAGCAGAGGCAGAGAGTTAAAAAGCAGAGGAGAAGGAGATCGACCTGGAGAGCAAAGCTCGGTGCGCTGGAGCTCGACCTGCACGAGGAGAAGGAGATCGACCTGCTCGGTGCGCTGGAGCAGAGGAGGAGGTTGGGCTGGAGGTCCAGCAGAGTCGGCGGCACTGGCGGAGGTCGAATAGAGTCGGCGGCACGGGCTGGAGCTGGTCCCCTTCTCCTCAACTCTGCGGCTGGAGGTCCCTCAACTTACCTATTTGTTTCTCTATTTTGTGGGCTAGGGTTACATCTATGGCGGCCGCCATAGACCATGGCGACGCCACGGACGCCACAAAGACGCCTCGGACGCCATACACGACCTCGGCAAGGCGTCCGCCATGGCGTCCGCTCCGGACCGCCACGACGCTAAGGCGTCGCTTAGGCGTCCGTTCAAGGACGCCATGACAAGGGGACTTCTAAGGCGTCGGATTAATGTGAGAATTTCTAACCTTTTACATACTTATATTAACAAGGGGACTTCTAAGATGGCCTTCAATTAGTATAGATATATATGGAATTAGTGTATTGATTTTTTTTCCCCAGAAACTAAATTTTGCAAAGATTAGTATGAAAACTGAATTTTTTTTTCCATTTCCAAAAGAGAATTGCTCAGCTCTTCCGATTGTATCCAACAAAACTGCTTTCTACTATTAACATATTATGGAAAGAGGAGTAACAAATTATGCAAAGCATCTTCTAGATCGAGGATGCCCATCCATAGATACATACATACATACAGCCTGGTGTTTATTTCTTCCGATTTGTATTGTAGCACAAACCCTTCCTTCAAATTTATTGACACGTATCAAGAGCATATATCTGCTTGACACTTAATTCAAACCGTAAATTATATTGATAAACCAAATTGATAGCGGAGATTTTTTTTCCCAATTAATATATGAATTTCTAGATTTTTTTCTACTAATCAAGTTGGTAATTTATTAGTGTTGATCCCTCTAAAATTAATAATTAATATATATACATCGTGGATGACCACGCACCTGATGGTGATTGCTTACCAAAGAAGTGAAGGACCCACAGTTTGAATGGATTAGTATGTGCTCAGCTCCATTAGCTTGGTGGCAGGCGTGGTTTTCCTATGTAAAAAATAAAAGTAAAACATCACAATCCTTGATTGCTATGGTATCATGCATTCAATTAGATAATATTTTTCAAAGTAAACACTTCACATGAATGACGATAGCGCTCGGTCCTTCTCGAATCCGACCGTGGCAGAGAGCAGGGGTCAGCTGTACAGTAATCGGCGGCATCGTCCAAGGTGTGCCCAGGCTTTGGCATAAGGGATTAGGATGAGCAGGGATAGCTATCCCTCCTCCGGCGACTTTGTACGGAACTGAGAGAGCAGCGGGATCAGAGAAGAAGGTGAGGGAGATAAAGATGACAAGTGGGGCCTTGGGCCCACAAGTAGGTGAGAGGGAGAGAGGAAGAAAAGGTAGTGACTGGTGGGGCTGGGCTGACAAGTACTGTACACGAGGGTCCCATTTGCCAGAGAAAGAAGTCCAGCTTCTCCTTCAGCAGAACCAGCTTGGGAGAATTATCCTAGGGTATTACAAATTTATATAAATTTATTTTATATATATATATAGATATATTGGATACTACTAACTCACAGTAAATAATTTTTATCTCGCGGACCAGGAGACCACGCGACGCGCCAAAGGGGCGATGGGTGCAGCTCAGGATAGCAGAGCGTGTTGGCCACAGCAGCAGGGCCTGTGAGAGAGCACTTTTGAAATTTATGAAAAGTGGAGGAAAATAACAGTACGCACATAATCCAGTGTGGCAGTGTAACCAACAATAACAAACATAACTCTATTTTACCAGAATATTATCCAAAGATACATAAAGTTATTGCAGTAAATACACCCAAAGAAAAGTTTTTGAAATTTAATGACAAGCAATCAGGATTGTTGCTCTCTAATATGGGGGGGGGTGTGTGTGTGTGTATACTATATATGAGCTCAGTTACCAGTGTCATCCGCAGCGGCAAGAGTTAAAGAAAACTGAGATAAATCAATATGTAGACATTTGACAGCATTCAGCTTGGATTCCTCACTTACCAGAGTCATCTACAGCGGCAAGAGTTAAAGAAAACTGAGACAAATCAACGCGTAGACATTTGACAGCATTCAGCTGGGATTCCTCGCTTTGTGAATGAACACCTAAAAAAGCATGTTGCGCCACCCTCTCTGTATATTTGCTGGTCACAATAGTGTCACTTCCTGAAGAGGTTGGCATTGCTAAATCTTTGACTAAGTTGGAAGTTACCCGCAATGGGAAATCCATAGGCAGGGAAAAGCAAACTTTGCAGCACAAAACGAACTTAGCTAAAGACATTGTTTCCAGAAAGATCAAGATACCCTGACTACAGAATGGCTTAATAACAGAACAACAAAAAGCGGGTGCTATTTAGGAACAACTGGGAAATAAATTGAATGGTTCATTTCAGAATGTCGCAGGCATTAAAAGCTTGTAGAAGCAATATTCATATTGCCAATAAAAAATCATGTTTATCTAAAAGAAGTGGCATAGAAATTAAAAAAGGGTGGCGAACCTGTATTTCAAATCTGACAATTTGAAGGCCGTCATGGATCAACAGAGAGATTTTGCGTTTGCTGGGTTGGTTGACTTCTGTAAAATAATTGTGAATGTTGTTGTCTCCAATGTAAACCTCCGTAAATTCAAATCCAACAAAGTAGTAATTTCCTAAAGAGAAATTATTTCGTTGTTTAATTTTTTAGCAGAAAATTATGGTTGAGTAGAAATAATTTTAGATCTAACTCATTTAGAGGTTACAGATAGATCTAGCGAATGTAGATGTTTTATACCGATACAAATACGTCCATATATATTCATTTCTTAGGAATGTACTTTGATAGATCTAGCGAATGTACTGAAATGCACTTTTCATATTTTGCAATCAATTTTTGAATGCTCTCAATAATTCTTCACTTGCAACAGGTACACAAGCACAGTGGTTGCCGCTTGCACCTGATGACTATGAGGGGCAGGGTGATGATCCAGATCAGGAGGACTACGACGAGGACGACGTGTCGAGGTTCCTCATCGATCCACATCCAGATCAGTCTGGGACATCACAGTGGCAGGGAGCACCACCACCGACGCAGCCTTCTCAGTCGGTGTACGCCACACTACAGAGGGCCCACCATGCGCCAACGCAGTTGACATACTCGTAGGGCCAGGTTCGGAGGAGGCCTGCACAGCCGAGAGGAGCTGCCCAGAAAAGGGGTCGGCACTAGTTTCTTTTGCTTTTGATTGTTGGTAGTTTCAATCTTATGTACTTAGTAAAACCTTCAAATATGTTCTACACACTTTTGTATTTTGATTGTTGGTACTTTTAATCTTATAGACTTAGTTAATCCTTCCACAACACACCACACATCACCAAACGACAAAACACTACCCATCTCAAACTTACAGACATGACTATGCCGACCTCAGAGCGAAGTGACAATACCCTGCCACCGACCGCTTTCCCAAAGTGAAACGACAGCACGATGTAACACACTTTTTCGGACTGAGTCGACAACACACTATGTATCGATCACCTATGTATCGAGGATTATATTTGACAAGCATTATGTGTGGCTGAGCAATTACATTTATTTCTGCAATTTCTAAAAAAAAATTGAATAATTAAAAAAATTTGAAAATAAATCATGTCGCCCGTTGATAGCGCAACAGGCCTATTATCGCCTGTTGGTAGGGCGACAGACCTCCTGTCGCTCGTTCATTGATTGATTTTTATCCCTGTCGCCTTACCATCGGGCGACAGAAATTATGCCGCCTGTTCATCGTGCGACTTGGCCTTTTGTCGCCCGTTGGTTCAGCGATATGCTTGTATCGCCCAACCGACGGGCGACTGGTGTATATTTCTGTAATTTTTTTCCCGATGTATATTTTTGAATTTTTTTTAAAAAAAATGTATTATTCAAAAAAAATCTAGGTTGGAAGCTTCTTCTTCTTGTTGTTCACACAATAATGTCCAACATATATAATGATCATGCTCGCTTAGATTGTGTTCTTGTCTTCACGTGGTAGACCAATTTGTTATAAGTAGTGTTTCTGTGCATAATTTTAATATAAATTATATAAATCTTGAAATAAATCAATGATTAAGTAATCACATTTTATATTTTATTTTAATACTTATATAACTTTTAAAAATAATACATAGAAGTACCTCCCATTTGGAATTTGTTCTTTAATTTTACTTGCTCCGAAAATTGCATTTATTTTGTGGTTATCGATGGAGCAAAGCAGTGTGTCAATCCAAAATTAAGTATCAACACATTGTTTTCTGTTTTATTAGTACTGGTCGCTTTTTAAAAGCGGATTCTTTCATTACACTGAGTTTTGTTTGCGGCTGACATCAACATTAATTAATTCCATGATCTTGAAGGTACTTGGCGTACATGCTCCAGTTGTTGGTACAGTCATGTACACAAGCTTCAACATCAGTTGGCCCTGCCATGGCAATGCAAACACAGCAATCAGAATTCAGAGAGGGAAGAATCAATCCTACGTTCCTAGCTAGATCTATCAAAAAGAAGAGAAGAGAGACAAATGTCAGAGGGTGTTTCAAGTGTGCCCCTCTCAAGCCTCACCGTCCACCGCCGTGCCGCAGATGGCGGTCGAGCAAATCTCGGCGCATTCGCCGGCGGGCGTCGTGGTGGCCACCACCTTATTGTTGGGGCTTCAGTCATCCAGGCACTTGAGTTCGCAGGTCCAAGGAGGCAGACTTTTCCTGCAGTCAGGGTAGCATTTCTGGTAGCATTGACAGAACGCGGAGATAGCGGCCACCTGATGCAGCTGGACTGACAGCAGGATGAGCATGCAGCAGAGAGCAGCAACCGCTGCCGTCTTCCCTTCCATTTCCTCTCGCTCACTGATGCACAGGCAAAGACAATGAAACATGGTCAATAACCCGCTTGTTCTGCACAGCAGTATATATGCAAGAGAATACTTAAACATGTAGATGCAGATCAGATCGATGCATTCACACTTCACAGTCAGTCAAGAGTGATGAGATACTAGCTCACCTAGCTGATGAGTTTGGTCAGTTGATGTGCTAGCCTATAAATCATGTCACACCGGCGCGCAGCCCCTTTAATATAGCAATCTGTGTTAGAGGGAGAATCCGGGCCCTGGCTATGCTACTGGATTAGCTCGGCTTGATCACTTTCCTAGTTTAGCCATCCGATAACTATGGAGCCTTGATAAATCGTGTCACGGTGGGTGGCGCGCATGCTTGATTGGCTCGCATATTTTTCTGATATTGAAATGGACTTGGAAATTCGCGAATTATGGAATTAATTGCTTTTCTCATATTCCGGCTAATTATGGAGGCTTTTCGAGCATTTTTTGTTCGAAAATTGCAAATTTCGCTCGGAGGTTTAACTAGATTTCAAATTTATTTCACTTTCGAACCGAGCGGTTTTTTGAGATTTTCGATACGGCTGAGACGTCGAAATTTGAGTTCGAAACAAAAAGTGAAACCCTGGTGCATGCCATATTGTACTACATGTAGCCCAACTCTCTAAAGAATCAAGTTAGAGCCTGCTTGTTTTTGCTTTGGATTCTCTAAAAGCTGATTCTGAATTGTGATTATTGAGAAGCTGAGTCTCCAAAAGCTAAAATCTAAAAACATCTATAACTTGATTCTTTAGAGAGTTATGCTTTCTTTGGCTCTTTCCAGAGATTGGCCTATTCATCAACTTGATGTCAAAAATGCTTTTCTTCATGGCATATTAACTGAGACAGTCTATTGCTCCCAACCAACCAGTTTTGTCTATCCTTCCTGCTCAGACTACGTATGTTGTCTGAACAAGTCTCTTTATGGCCTGAAACGGGCGCCCCGAGCATGTTACAACCGCTTTGCCTCATATTTGCTGACTCTTGGTTTTTTGGAGGCCAAGTCGGATACGTCTCTGTTCATTTACCACAGTGGTGCCGACACCGTCTATCTACTCCTTTATGTGGATGATATTGTCTTGACGGCGTCCTCTATTATTGTGCTACGCCAGACCATTGCAGCTTTGCAAAGAGAATTCTCTATGAAGGATCTCGAGGCACTTCATCATTTTTTATGCATTTCTGTGCATCAGAGTCCCAGTAGCTTGTTCCTTTCTCAGCGACAGTACACACTGGATATCCTGGAGTGTGTTGGCATGTCAGACTGCAAGCCCTGCAGCACACCAGTTGATGCTCATCCTAAAGTGTCCGGATCTGTTGGAGCCCCAGTGGCGATGCCACGCAATATCGCAGCCTCACAGGTGCCCTACAGTAACTCACCTTCACAGGCTAGATATTGCCTATGCTGTACAGCAGGTCTGCCTTCACATGCATGACCTCCGATAGCCTCACCTCACGGCAGTTAAGCGCATTCTTCGGTACTTACGTGGCACCATTGACTATAGGCTCCAGCTTCATCGATCTCCGTCAGTAGACTTGGTCGTATATTCTGATGCAGACTGGGCAGGGTGTCCAGACACACCAAGTCCACCTCGGGCTATGCTGTGTTTTTTGGTGATAATCTCATTTCCTGGTCTTCCAAGTGTCAGAACACCGTGTCTCATTCCAGTGCCGAAGCAGGATATCGGGCTATTGCAAATGCCGTGGCAGAGGCTTGGTGGCTTCGTCAATTACTACATGAGCTTCGCAGTCCTCTTCACCAAGCTATTGTCGTCTACTGTGATAATGTGAGTGCCGTCTATCTGTCAATGAACCCGGTGCAACATCAGCGCACCAAACACGTCGAGATAGATCTTCACTTCATCTGGGGTAAGTGTTTCATCCAGTTGCTATACTTGTTGATTTGTACTATATAACATAGCTTGAAATTATGTTGAATGACCATGGCGACATACCTGTGTAGGTTTCACTGGGTTCTACTCGTAATTAAGACAAAATCAGGTAATTTACCTTGATTCCACTACTTGGTGCCTATCAAAAATTTACTCAACGTGTCATTCTCTATCTACAAAACTCGTAGAGGGCCACACAGAAAGAACCCAATGAAACTGAAGCATACTTATAACTTTTTGGTATCTGCTAGTACGCAATAATCCTTAACACACCATAATGAAAATTTCGAACTAATTAACCTATTTATATTTTGGCACTGCCACCAGTAGCCACAGGCCACTAACCTATGTGCATTATACGTTTTTCACAACATGCAATTCCTCATTGTGGTTCAAAGAAGACCAATGATATAGATGTTTGTCAATCTTGAAACAATTGTTTTCACTTATTAATTTATATACACGCAAAGACTTTACTCTTCCCATCGCAAGGCTTGGCAATGCGCTAAATCTACGTTGGAACATGCTAACCTGCTGGGTATTCGAGGACAACTATGTGCCTTCTTAAATCGTGAGGTCATTAATCCAAAAGGCGAATACCACTTAAGCCTTGCCTGATGAGTTTGAATTTGTTAGATACCATTTGGATTAATTTGTGAACCTCGTGCTGTGAATTTGTCAGTTGTAGTTTTGAATTCAATTGACTCTTATATATGTGAGTTGATTTCTGAAATGGATGCGCGGTACATTGTAATGTGCGATCAAAGTTGATTTCTAAAATGGATGCGATGTATGTTATAATATGTGATCCGATCGAGTTTATTTCTGAAATGTATGTCATAAAACTATGCTGGTGATGTCTGGGGTAATATGTGGCTCTAGGGGATGTTCCAGTCTTTCATGTGCCAATGACCTCGTAGTACGCCGATATCTTCACCAAAGGGCTGCCTACATCCGCCTTCACTGAGTTTCGATCCAGTTTGAATGCCCGTCTTACCACTGTTCCAACTATGGGGGCGTGTTAGATGGATAATCCGGCCCCTGGCTATCCTACTGGATTAGCTCGGTTTGGTCACATTCCTAGTTTAGCCATCCGGCTAATTATGGAATCTTGATTCCCCGCATGCTTGATTGGCTCGTGCATGCCCTGCATGCCATATTGTACTACTACATGTAGCCCAACTCTCTAATGAATCAAGTTAGTGTTTTTCCAATTCTCTTATTGTGTGTTTGGTTAGTGGGATGGAGTGGAACGGAACCATCCCATCCCACCAAGTCTAGTGTTTAGTTGAAGAGCTGAGGATAACTTGGTTCCAGAAAAGAGAATATTCTCTCTAGATTCGGGACGGCCAGGTTCTACAAATTTTCTGGAACGCAGCCATCCCACTTGGAACGTGAGAGTAACAGTGGGCCCTGTCTGAGAATCTGGGATGAAACCATCCCATCCCTGAAATCTGGGATGGAGCCATTCCATCCCTGAAATCTGGGATGGAACCATTCCATTCCACCCCACTCTCCAACCAAACACACAATTACAGTTTCACAATCTGCTAGTTGTGTTTATTACTAGTGCATTAATTTTTCAGAAGCAAGCTTTTGCATGTATTAGTACGAAAATTGATTTTCCAATACCATTTCAATATGAGAATTGCTTTGCTGTTCCAATTGAATAAAAAAAAGTGACTGCATTCTGTTTTCTTTCTACATTAACATGCATATTAGAGAGTAGTGGCATAAAACATGCGTGCCAGCTTCAGAGGGCTTGGCTTGCCTATGAAAAGAAAGAAGGAAGTGTATCACAGCAATACATACATACATTAATTGAGCCCCATTTCTGAACATAATGGAGCTGAAGTAGATACGACGACTTACGATCATCAGTTCATCATTCATCATTCATATGTACATGTAACATGCCTATCGGTTATGCCAGTTTGTAGAATGTCTGAAGTAGATACAGATGATATATGAGGGGTGTTTCTATATTTTTCTTTTTTAAAATTACATAAATATTAAAGCATAACTAAAGGATAGATGATGATTATTTATTCCTTTACTTACTTCAAGATTTCTGTACTTTCTATTGAGAGGAAAAGCTTAGATATATATCGATCGTCATCAATTTTTTTCCGTTTCTTTTTGAGCTGTATGACTACAGACTAGTAAGCCAGGGCCGAATAAGTAAGAGTGTACAATTGTTTGACTAGTTAGATTCGCGCGCATTGCCGCGCCGTGCGAAATTTGATCCAAGTTTTTTTCTAAAAAATAACCGGTGTAAGGATTTAAACGCAATTTAATTTTTTCGGATGGACTTTTAGCGAAGAGGGCGACGTGGCCGGCTGGCTGCTCCGTAAATATTTTAGGCATAATAGATATATTTTCTAGGAAAAAACGGAAAAAAGATCTTCTTTTGGCGAGTTTAACACTCTATACGTTCGCCGGTAAATAATACATGTTTCGAAAAATATTATAAATCGAGTTGCAAAAAAAATATGGAGATGCAGCTCCACACATATCTCTTATTTAGGAAAATATTAGGAATCAAGTTAAAAAAAAACAGAGAGATAGAGTTGTACACATATTTCTTTTGATAAATTTGGTTAACACTCTATTATTATCCGGTCAACATTCGTTTGTGGAGTTTAACACTCTATGTGTTAACCGGGTAATAATACATATTCCAAAAATTATTAGAGATGCCAAAAAAATTTTTTGTCGAGTTTAACACTCTATGCGTTCACTGAGTAATAATACATGTTTCGAAAAATATTAGAGATCGAGTTGGAAAATCGAGTTGGGGAAAAAATCTAGAGATAGAGCCGCACGTATTTCTGCTGATGAAAACATTTTTTCCAGGAAAAACGGAGAAAGGACCTGAACGTAAGGAGCGAGGACCTGTTTGTTATGTTTTTGGACCTGACCGCTACCCTGAAAAATTAGAAAAGGCTCATTCGCGATTTGTATTTAATGGGAGTTTTTTTTCCATAAAGAAACGAATGAGGTACCTAAACGCGATTCGGAAACTTTTTTCTTTCCCTCACAAAAAATCGCGAAGGATCTTTTCGTAAATCATAGGGATCTATCCGCGATTTAAAGGAAGTCGAAGGGCCTTTTTGCAAAAATCCAGAGGCGATGACGTGGATGGCCCGGTTGCTCTCGGTTGTGTTCCCTTGTAATAAAGTGTATATAAGTCGATGACCATCGCGCAAGATTTTACTGCAGACTAGACTCCACAATAAAAGTTAGCCAAGTGTGGAGGCGACCGACGGCCGCCGTTAGATGCCGGAGCTGCTGCTATAGGACGGCTGCTCACCTGCTTGTCCCAGGCTAGGGGTCAAGGCAGGCAAAGGGCGGCGGTGATGGCGGTAGGGAAGAGGAGTGCCGGCGACCGCTACACCCGGCCGAGCTCCTGAACGACGAGACGGTGGCATTGTAGCTAGAGGTGGACGTCGTGCCAGGCCGGGCCGCCCTGGCATGGTCCCATCGTGTTTCGGCCTGAACCATGCCGGGCCGCGATAACCCATCGTGCCCGCCGTGTCGGGTCGGGACAGCCCATCTCGCCTTTTGTGAGCCCAAGCACGGCCCATTTGCGCTTCGTACCGTACTGGCCCAGGCCCAATCTATTTGCACTATTCTAACGAGAGGAAAGGAGCATCGGTTGATGAGATCACTGGAGTTGGATTGAAAGGGTGGGGGCATCTGTGGTGGCCATCTGGTCGACAAGGTTGATAGGAGGAGAGAGAACTAGGCACGATGCGGACCGAGGAGAGGGACTGAGAGAGAGAGTGAGCTAGAGAATGTGACATAGAGAGTCAAGAGGAGAGAGAGGGATTGAGAGAGTGAGAGTGAGCTAGATAGACTTACATAGAGAGTCAGAGGGAGAGAGAGGGACTGAGAGAGTGAGAGTGAGCCGGAGAGAGTTACATAGAGAGTCGGAGGGAGAGAAAGGGACAGAGAGAGTGAGAGTAAGCAGAGAGAGTTACATAGAGTCGGAGGGAGAGAGAGGGACAGAGAGAGTGAGAGTAAGCAGAGAGAGTTACATAGAGTCGGAGGGAGAGAGAGGGACTAAGAGAGTGAGAGTGAGTCGGGGAGAGTTACTGTCGGACCCCGGAATAACACCTTCGAAATCCTCCGTGTATTCTGTACTAGTCTAGAAAATGCTAGTACACACAGTAGAAATGAAACCATAGCATATCCAGCGTTCTTTATTAATAATAAATCATTCAAAGTTACAAATGAAATGGCACGCAGGCCAATGAATAAATAAATGACTAAAAGAAAATAGCGGAATTGAAGAACAATAAATAGAGCCCAATTTATTTGCCACAAGCAATCGACTGGGGGCACGGCCTAGTCCAACTGGTCCTCACCATCGTGGTACTCCTCTGATGCAGCAGATTAAGCAAGGGTGAGTAATAGCGTACTTAGCAAATCACACCGAGAATGCAATATAAATGTACGGGTAATCAAAGGATGGCAATATGGTTTGTTTAAGCGTAAAGCAGTAGTTTAATAAACATTTAAATTTTAAATGGCAAAGTTTATAAAGAAACTCAAGTCTATACAGTTTCTTTATAACTCGGGAATCTCTCCTGGAATGGTCTAAGTTTTACCCATGATGGACTCCCTCCATCCAACATCATTTTCGAAAACCAATTTCAAATTACTAAAGTCTAATCTGAGAATGGCTTGCTCGGCATGCCCATAACCGTGGGCACGGCTAATCGATTAGTTTGACACTCTGCAGAGGTTGTACAACTTTATCCACAAGACATAATATTTCTCCTTGTGTCAGCACACTTCCTTTGATGAGCGACGGAGAAAATTATGACAAGGCCCCTATATTAATTCATACATGTAGTCATGCCCCGCAAGGTTTCACCGCTGAAAGAATCCCTCTATTCAGAAGCCCCCTCTTGCGCCAAAGTGGCAGCTTCACGCTTTCACCACACCACTACCCCCATATAGCATGATTGTCCATGAAATGATTTAATAAGGCTAGCAAGGTCTGTCCCATTCCAGACTCGTGGTAGTACGGTTAGGCTTTACATTCAGCGAAACTCAGACCGGTCCTTAATTGACTAGGCGAGACTGTCCACGAACCCAGAACCATGACCTCAGCACTTTCCATCCAATTCTCGCCCAGTCTAAGTCATTTTAATTTTAACCATACTATCTCCACACTAGCATAAATCATCATAAGGTTCCATTTAAACATGTCATCATTTTGGCATAAAGTTTCCCAAAATTTCCTAAGTTCAGTCCTATGAATGTCTAAGCAATGTCTAACTATTACCATAGTCATAATTTATATTTTCCTAACGTTACAAGGGTATCGGGATTCGAATGTCACAGGTCGTATTTCAATATTGGATATAACTATCATTTAAGAACTAGGTCAGAAATTAACGTCTATAGCAAATAAGCATGCAATAATTTAAAATACAACATACAAGTTCATAACTGGGAGCAACATGATCAAGGTGGTGTGACTTGCCTGGTTTGACGAGTTGTTGCTCGAATTTGTCGCTCGGGAACTCCTCGGACTCTCCGTAATCTACGCGTAACAAGCACCCAAATTCAAATAAAATCCAAATAAATTCAAATTGAATTTCAAACTAGCACTAAACTAAAATTTAAGATTTTTAATGAATTTAGGAAGAAAAACAGAGCCAAACGGAGTTCGAACGGGCGAAAACGGGCTCCCGGAAGTTTAAAAACAGTTAAAAGGATTTTTCTGTAATTTTTGAATTATTTTGAAAAGAAAAACCGAATTTACTATGCCATGCTGACGTTAGCAGCCAAAATCCGGTTTTTGAATTATTTTTTTTAAAAAAAATCCGTTTTATGACGTCAGCATGATGTCATAAAGGTTTTTTTAAAAAAACTGACGGGTGGGCCCGCCGGGCCGTGCCGTGCGCCAAGCGCACGCACACGCGCGGAAGGGCGCAACCAGGGCGGGCGCAAGCAAGGCTGGGGCGTTGTGGAGCAAGGCCGGCGTTAGGGGCACGGCTGGCCACGAGTCGGGCAGGAGGCGGCGGCGCCGCACTGCGGGCTTGCGGAAGGGCGAGCTGGTGGGGTCAAGCAAGGCCGAGGAGGCCGGAGGGAGGCGGGAAGCTTCGGTGGCGGGGCGGACTCGGCTCGGTAGCTCCACGAGCCGGGCCGAGCAAGCGGCTGCGGGGAGAGGAGAGGGGAGGCGAGGGAGGAGAGGGTGGAGAGGGGAGAGCACAGAGAAGAGAGGGGGCCTCGGGGGGGCTTTATAGGGGAGGGCGCGGCGGCAGTGCAAATAGCCACACAAGGCGGCGGCTATGGGTGGCGGCGCGAGAAGGGCCGAGGCCATGTGGCACAAGGAGAAGAAGTCGGGCGTCACAGTTACATAGAGAGTCGGAGGGAGAGAGTGGGACTGAGAGAGTAAAAGTGAGCCGGGAAGAGTTACATAGAGAGTCGAAGGGAGAGAGGTGGATTGAGAGAGTGAGAGAGCCCAGGAGAGTTACATAGAGAGTCGGAGGGAGAGGAGGGACTGAGAGAGTGAGTGAGCCGAGGAGAGTTACATAGAGAGTTGGAGGGAGAGGGGGACTAACTGAGTGATAGTGAATCGAAGAAAGTTACATAGAGAGTTTGAGGGAGGGAGAGAGGGAGAGGGACTGAGAGAGTGAAAGTGAGCTAGAGAGAGTTATATAGAGAGTCGAAGGGAGAGATAGGGACTAAGAGAGTGAGAGTGAGCCGTAGAGACTTACATAAAGAGTCAGAGGGAAAGAGAGGGATTGAGATAGTGAGAGTGAGCCATAGAGAGTGGCACAGAGAGGAAGATTTAAGCGAGTTAACTTTTTCAATCGTCAAAATATTCAAGAGTCCCAAATATTTGAATGTCCATAATTTTATTTAAATACTTCAATTTCACAATTTTATTTTTTTCTCGCTTTTTCCATCCTCCTTTACAATTTTCTTTTTTTTTCACAAATTTTCTCCCTTCCTTGCACCCCCCAATTTTCCCCCTTCCCTTTCTTTTTCCCCTTCCCCTTTTTTCCCCACCGACGCCTCCTCCTCCCCTGGATTCTCCTCTCCCTCCCCGCCGCCTCCCTCCTCCCCACCGACGGCGCCGCCTCCCTCTCCCTCCCTGGCCCCCGCACCCGTCCCTCTCCCTCCCCGCGCGTCGCCTCCCCTCCTCCCCACTGTCGGCACCGCCTCTCTCTCCCTCCCTGGCCCCCACGCCCCTCCCTCTCCCTCCCTGGCCTGCGCGCCCTCCTCCCTCCTACCCGCGTCGAGCGCCTCCCTCCTTCCCATGCGATGCCTCCAGGCTCCCCTCCTCTCCCTCCTCCCCACGCGATGCCTCCGGGCTCCCCTCCTCTCCATCACCCCACTCATCCCTCCCTATTGTGGGCGAGGCGGGGCAGTGGCGCGGGCGAGGCGCGATAGCAGCACGGGCGTGCCGTGTCAGGCCGTGTCGCCCGTCGTGCCCGTTTTGCCAGCCTGGCACAGCCCGGTTCACAGTGTTGGGCTAGCATGGCACGGCCCAACCCATGCCATGCCGGGTTTTGGGTCGGGCTGGGCCGCCGTGCCTTGGGTTGGCCCACATGGGAATGGCCCAGATGCCCACCACTACTCGTAGCATGTGGAGAGGCTGCTATGGCTGGTCGAGTCCCAAAGGACACATGGCGTCCATGCAGGGCAGTTGATTAGCCAACTTCGTGTTTTGTCCGCATTCGGGCCGTTGTCCAATATCACGTCGTTAGAAGTATGTACACTTTTTTTAACCATTGTCTTGGTTGAGACCTATAGTAATAGAAATACCTTTAACAAATCAATGACTAGATTTAATTTCTACTACATATTATATACTATCAGTATAATCAGCGGCGGTCCTGAGATTTCAGGGGCCCGGAACGAGATTTAAAATGGGGCCCCTTCTGTCCGGTTTCCCACTTCAGGCCACGCCAAACACCAGCCAAAATGTTAAATGTGCAAACGGGTTGCTCCATGGGCTGATATGATGGGCCATACAATCAACAAAAATGCTAAACATGCAAACAGCTAAAATGTTCTACTAATGTATGTAGCTATAGGGTGGGGCCCATGGTCGGGGGGGCAGAGCGGCTGCCCCGCTCGCCCCCCCTCAGGGCCGGCGCTGAGTATAATACATCATAAAATTTCTCTATATATAATGAAAAGTTTATCGAGTCTATTTTCTAGCCACAAGGCAATAAAAGTGTTTTTGAATGAAAGTTTACATGTTTTGAATTAACATCACCGTCCCGAACCATCTACATGATGTGTTCATAGCAACCAAGAAAGAAACGCGCGAGTGTTTCTATGAGGATAGCATAGGATGAATACCAGCTAAACACACACATGCACGTGTGGCGCATTCGCGTGAAAATCCGCGTGACTTGTGACTTACTAGTAACTACCGCATTCAACTGACATAATGTTTTCAGTTACTGGTGCGCATATATTTTATAGTGTTGAGCTGTTAAACCTTGCCGGCCTTCCTCCTCGGTGTGCACCGTGAAAAAGGGTGAGCGGTATCTCCGAGCCATTACCGCAGAGTTTACCTGCACGGGGCGGCAATAAGGTTTCTGGGCAGCGCTTCAGCGCGACCGCTTTTCTTCTTCCTCGTCGTTGATTACTTCCACGACCGTGTCTACGCTGTACAGCTTCCTACTCTTCAGCAAGCCCAACTGTAAGTCGTTCGTGTGATCGTTCGACTCTATTAATTTACAATACTTAAGTATATTCTAAAGTACACATCAAATTTACACCGAAATTGTTGCGGCAAAATTTCGCACAAACCCATTAACACACCCTTGGCATGTTTCAAACACCAGCTACCGGGAAAAAACATCAGTGGGCTAATGGGCTATGATGAAGGATGATGATCCAATGGAAAAGTCAAATATGCTTAAATTTATGACGGGTCATCAGTGTTCCAACTTCCAAGCAGTTTGCTGGAAACAAAAATATAGGGCTAACTTGGAAATCATCATTTATCTAGCTTTTTACACATCTTTTTTTTTTACAGATCTAGATCTTTCGTGCATGCATTTACAAATTTAGCTTCATCCTCCGCCACGTGACATGTGACACTTATTTGCGATATCCTCCAACAATCAAGGAACTTTATTTGCGATATTTTTGTGATTCAACAATGGCTAGTGATTCGGATGCTATGAAACCTAAGAGGTTTTTTGGTGCAAATTTTCGTAGAAGGCAGACAAGGGCTAAGTTTTGGCTCATTTCATTGGGGCTATGGTGGGTGATCCACCCGCAGTATCCATTTATGGTTGACCAGTACATGCAGTTTGAGAGTGCGAACAACACTGCACTAGGCTGCCTTCTGACTATTTTGGCAGATCAACTCTATGATGTGTACATGAACTACACATCTGCCACTGAGTTGTGGGATGCACTTGACCAGAAGTATGCAGAGGCTGAAGTCGGTCATTGGTTGTATGTGTGCGAGCAATTCTTCAATTTTAGCATGGATGACGCTAAGTTGATTGTTGCATAAGCACCGACCTCCAGCTACTGGTTGGCGAGATTGAACACTTGGGTTATGCGTTGCCTCCGAAGTTTGTGGCAGCCGGCATGTTGCCAAACTCCCCTCGTCTTGTGGGATTTTGCCACTAGCTTAAAGCACAAGAGGGAAGAGATTTCTGTTGAAGATCTCATTGTAGCCTTTGATGTGGAAGAAAAGGCAAGAGCAAAAGATGCACCAAGCATAACTAATCAGAATAATGCCAATGTTATCGAGAAGAAATCATATGGCAAGAACTTCAAAGTTCCTAAATCAAACAAGACAACTAGCTTTAAAAAGAAGAAATTGAGAAAAAAGGACATGAAGAACATCACCTGTCTCGTGTGTGGAAAGGGCGGTCATATGACAAATGGCTGTTGCTATCGCAAAAAACAGGACAAATAAACAGAGCAAGAACAATACCAACATGATCATAAGCGAGGACTCGACTTCAGGAGGGTATGGTAATTCTCCTGTTGTTTTTTCAGCATGTCAAACCACTGATTGGTGGGTCGAACTGGTGCTAATGTTCATGTATGTTCTGATGTTTCCTTGTTTTCTTCTTACCAGGCAGCCAGGGCTTCCTCCGTCCTAATGGGGAACGGGCCGCATGCTTCTATTCTTGGTGTTGGCACGGTAGATCTGAGGCTTACTTCAGGGAAGATTGTCCACTTGAAGAACATGTAGATGCGCCAACAATAAAAGAGAACCTCGTTAGTGGTTCTCTCCTATGTAGGGATGGTTACAATCTAGTATTTGAGTCAAATAAATTTGTATTATCTAAGTTTGGGAACTTTGTTAGGAAAGGCTATGAGAGCGGAGGCTTGTTCCGCCTAAGTACTCTAGAGACTTGTTATAATATGAATATTGCAACTGGTTTGAATAAATGTGATGCCAATATTTGGCATTCTCGATTCTATCATATTGATTTTGATAACATTACTCGAAGGTCCATATTAGAATTAATTCCAAAATGTGATATTGTCAAAAGATCAAAGTGCCAATCTTGTGTGCAAGCAAAACAGCTTAGAAAACGTTTTAAGGGATTAGAGGGAGAAAATAACTTGGCACCATTAGATCTTGTCCATTCTGACCTATATGAGATAAATGGATTGTTGAGAAAAGGAGGCAAAAGATACTTTCTAACTTTTATAGATGATGCACCACGTTATTGTTATGTGTTTTTGCTGAAAACAAAAGATGAAGTTTTAAACTACTTCATAATCTATAAGGCTAAGGTAGATAACCAATTAGAAAAGAAAATTAAAAGACTAAGGTCTGATCATGGAGGAGAGTATATCTCTCATGAATTCTCCCAGTTCTGTTATGAGCATGGTATAATCCATGAAGTTACACCACCATATTCTCCCCAATCAAATAGGGTAGCTGAGAGGAAAAACCAAACACTCACAGACTTAGTGAATGACATGTTAGAGAGTGCCAATATGCCTAAAATATGGTGGGGAGAAGCTACATTGACATCAACTTTTGTCCTGAATAGAGTAATCACTAAGAAGTGTGAGATTACTCTGTATGAGGGATGGAAGAGGAGAAAGCCCAAAGTCAATTTTCTACGAACATGGAGGTGTTTGGCAAAAGTTAATATACCATTGCAGAAAAAGAGAAAGCTTGGACCTAAAACAGTCGGTTGCATTTTTCGAGGATATGCACATAACAGTACGGCCTTGATCTATTGAACCTCGCCAGTCTTCCTCCTCGGCGTGCACCGTGAAGGAGGGTGAGTGGTATCTCCGAGCCATTGCCACAGAGATTACCTGCATGGGGCAGCAATAAGGTTTCTGGGTAGCACTTCAACGCGACCGCTTTTCTTCTTCCTCATCGCCGATTACTTCCACGACCGCGTCTGTGCTGCACAGCTTCCTACTCTTCAGCAAGCCCAACTGTAAGTCGTTCATGTGATCGTTCCACTCTGATAATTTACAATACTTAAGCATATTTTGAAGTACAATGTGTTACCTGCTGTTTTTTGCATCTCTAGTCTTTTGTTATGTTTGCCTCATTATAAAATATGGAATACAAATATTGCGCATGTTTCCAACATATGGGAGCTAGCAACGCCGGCGACTGCGACGGCCGACCGAGCCTGGTGGGCGAGCTTAACGCCAAGTGTTGGCGTGTGATCCTTGTGCATTCTTGCGTAATCTTTATTAGGGTTGTGAAAGGTCGAGATGGCGATCAGAATAGGGTTGAATGATCGCAAATTAAATTTTTTTTACCTATTGAACAAGTAAACTCAAAATCTTAGACTTTAGACTTGCTCGTGGGGTTTAGATGATCAAGATGATTTGAGTACTGCTCCACACATCAAAGCAAGCAAAAAAATCAAGATAGGAACACGATTTACCAAAGATTCTCTGGGCTAAACAAAAAGATTGGTTTTTCGCAAAGATTGAATCAAGACTTGCGAGGGTTGGGATATGATCTACGAGAAGATGCATCCAATCAATCACTCATCTTCGCCAAGAAGAACCACAAACAAGTAGAAGGAGCGAGGCAAATCCAATTTGCAAAAATTAAATAGCGAGAATGTAAGTGCGTAAAGTAAATACTGAATTTAAATTACGTAAATTAAAGACATAATGTAAATGCAGAAAGTAAATTCAAAATAGAGAATGAAATTAAACTTTCATTGCTTTGAGAGGAATGATTTACAAAGATTCACAACAATATGGGCAAAGTTCAAAGG
The DNA here is from genome assembly GCA_036346355.1 of Rhipidocladum racemiflorum. Taxonomy (NCBI): domain Eukaryota; kingdom Viridiplantae; phylum Streptophyta; class Magnoliopsida; order Poales; family Poaceae; genus Rhipidocladum; species Rhipidocladum racemiflorum. The sequence continues at coordinate 27,825,258 of CM070572.1, forward strand.
AGCACAACCAAAATCCTTCTCCGAAGACTTAAGGGGAGAGGGCGAGAGGCATACCCCTACCCCTCTATTTATAGCAACCTTGAAGCAATCTCCACCCTTGATACTTTCTTAGCACTCAAGAAACCTCATCAAGGGTTAAGATTCACTCCCTCATACATGGGCTAACCTACAACCAAAGCATAATGGGTTTTGCACACTTCTCAAAGCGAGCTAATTTGGCCTCTACTCCATGCTCTAAACCGCAATCCAATGGCTCTCCTTGATCCGAGCAGCTTCAAGATAACATCCCAGTTGTTCCCTTGCCTCCATGGGTTACAACAACTTCGTCTTCAATTATCCTCTAGCGATCCCTGATCATTTGGACCTCCAGCGCACCTCGCCTAGTCCCGGTCATCCTCCGTCTCACCATGACCTCGTACCGACGTCCTACAACCATAAAAAACAAGAAAACACATCATATAACAGTATCCAAAATGATATGCAATAATCATTCAGTTTCTCAAATCTCAAATCTAATTCAAATTAAACTCAAACTCGAGCACACATAGCTCAAATAAAATCAATTACTCATCACAAAATATGAATAAACCTCCACATGGTCTTTTAGGTTGCAAAATAGACTTCGATCTGTGAATTTGGTGTGTGCTCATGGTGTGTGAATTTGATCAATGGACAGACTCTGATGATTCATGTGTTATCCTTATGCGGTCGCGTTCATGTATGATCCTTGTTGGTTTGTTGGTTGCAAGATAGACTTCGATCTGTGAATTTGGTGTGCGTTCATGCGTGATCTTGTTGTTTGTTCATGTATGATCCTTGAAACTCTGGTGTGTCATTTTTGTCTCTGAATCAACAACTTTGAAATTTGCTATGTGAATTAGCCAGCTACCCCAGGTCAGTACACTCACACGCTTAACCAGAGCAGCGGGCCAAGGTCTCTTGAGACCTCACCTCCCAAAAAGCTAGTTCTTATAAAATTTCGATGTGGGGCTATTCCCAATAATCTCTCCCTCACACATCAGGCCGAGATTATCTAATAACCACTTGGGCCACTTGGGCTCTGATACCTAGCACGCCCAGATCCCAGCTCAGTACACTCACATGCCCATCTGAAATAACGGGCCATAGTCTCTTGGGTCATCTCCTTTCAAAAACTTAGTTCAATGAGAAGGCAAAAACTATACTTAAGCCTTTCCAACTTTCGACGTGGGATTATTCACAACAGCCTCACCTTTTGGGCTTAAGGGTGTGTACTGTAGAACGAAGAGAACGTGGGGGCAGACTTGTAAAATCATCTCGTTTCTTTAGCAGGTTTCCTACTCTAGATCGTCGTTAGCGTAAAGAACTAAAGAAGCCACCGACCGGCAGGCGGCGGCGCAGCCCACACCTTCACGGTTCCATCCCACTAACTACCCTACCCGACCCTCTCCCACCACCAGGAAGGAAGCTCGACCAAGCCATGGCGACGGCGGCTGGTACTCTCCCTCGCCGGTGGCCGCTGCTCCTCTTCCAGCTGGGCCTCCTCGCCTTCCTGCCCCCGGCGGCCGAGGCGTGGACGGGGGAGATCCGCGGCCGCGTCGTCTGCGACGTCTGCGGCGACGCCGCCACTGGCCCCGAGGACTACGTCCTCCAAGGTCAGTCTCGTAGACGCTTCTCCTCGTCCGGGTTCGTTGAGCGGCCATCGCCGCCCTCTCTGCGCGTCTGTGGTTTCCCGGGCTAGATTTTTTTCTGCGCTTGCTCCCGCGGATCTCGGGTTAGCTGTTTGGGATCTCGAAATCATGGCCTGGGTCTACCTGGTCCAGCCGTCCAGGAGCTGAGACGGTGAGCAGGGGGGGCGAATTGTGCTTCTACCGGAGAAGCTCGTGTACGGAGAGTGCGTTTGGTGTCTCTCTGTGGGAAATTCTTAGAATTTTTAGTCGATGATAGGAGTATAGGGTGGTGGTACTAGTTTACTGCTCATCTGATCTCGGTGACTTGGTCGAATGGACCTATTTGTTCTCAAAAATGAAGAATGAGTCATTGGTGAATTGCAGCTAATGAGTTATCTGTTATTGGTGAATTTGCAGCGAATTTTATTTTATGTATGCTCAAAGTGGTGTGTGTAGCGTGTGTGTGTGTGTGGTCGACAGTCCAGGGCTCTTGTGTTAGCCAGTGGCTTGAGGAGCATAATAGACGTGTACCAGGCAGCTTAGCCAAGCTCTGGTGTGCCCTTTTTACAAAATCTTCAAATAGCTTAAAATAGCCACCACCATCGGTAGCTTAAAATAGTTGTGCCCTTTTTACAAAATCTTCAAAACATTTCCACTTGATGCCAAAACCCACTCAATTTTCCCCCACAGATCCTATTCTAACTCTGCCAGCCCATATATGTTTTGAAAATGAATCTAAGCGGATTGGGATTAACTGCTTTCCATTGTGATCGGAACGAATCAAATCCCCAGTTCGTATTATACCCTGGCAAATCACTTGCAGGAATCTGGTTTTAGCCAAATTAAATTCTGAATTTGAGGTGAAATGAACTCTCAGATGCTTAATAAAATTACTGTGGATTTCCCTTTAAAAGATAAGTTACTGTGGAAGTTTCATGAGTCTTCCTTTGCAGGCTGTCTCAATGTCTACTCTACTCTTTTGATATTTGTACCTTCTTTAATAACAACGTGTTAAAGTTCTCTGCTCCTGAGCTAAGCAAGCTATTAGGGATGGCTAAATACGAACATGTAATGTCTGCAATAACACCTTGACTATGTAATTTCTCGCGAACCTATCCTTCTTGTATTTTTGGATGGTGTGGTAAAGAATTGAAGCCTAAGCTGCCCCATCATATCTACTAGTTGTTATTACTGTATGGAGATAGTGAGATACCTGTAAAAATTTTGAGATGCTTTTAGGACATTTTATACATCATGAATTCCTGTCTTCCAGCAACATATTTACTAGTACCAATTTGATGGCTTTAAAGCATATCAACTGTTGTAACACACAAATGTATTGAAGCCAGTCAAGTCATTGATCCTTGACCTGGATGTTGGGTTTGAGTTCTAAAACCAGTCATCTTTTCATAATGATGCTTAACCAGTCTGTGTTCAGATTCATGGTGGCCTTCTAGCCAATATCTTTCATGTGGTTGTGTTGCTCTCTGCCAGACATAGCATTTTCTTGTGTCACTACTCAATAGCTAGTACCATAGTTACCTGGTTTGCATTTCGTCGGATTCAAGCTTCGGGTTCGCGGTACGCCGCTGCGTAAAAGTGGGGTTCATTAAGGGGTATGCCTCTTGGTTCGCGAATCGGAGATAGGGTTAGTCAATCGAAAGATGGGGTTCGTGAATCAGAGGTGGGTATACATGGTCTTGCAACTATAGAGCAAACAGACACTGAAGATCCTAGCTCAGTAACGTACAAGCACACATGCACTATATTTCAGTATCTATTCCATTCCGTTTTCTTAGTTTTAGATTGTTCAATATGTTGCGTGCAATTGAAGTTGCTATAATATAATCTTTCTTATGCTCCCCTTCCTCGTTTATGTCTGTGTGTCTTATATAGGTGCCGAGGTTGCTGTTCTCTGCATCACAAAATCTGGTGAGGTTATCAACTATCAGGCCTTCACAAACTCCAAGGGCATCTACACCGTTGCAGAGACGATGCCAGAGAGCGACCGGTGGGAGTCATGCTTGGCAAGGCCCATGAGCAGCTTCCACCAGCACTGCACTAGGAGGGGTGATGCACACTCTGGGGTCAAGTTCACATACAACAAACCGTCAGGGAACTCCCACACCGTCAAGACGTTCCTCTACAAGCCTGCCAATGCGCCTCTGTACTGTAGCTAATAGTTTGTTGCATTTGTTTGGGAGGAGGTAAAAAGAATACTATAGAATGGATGTGACCTCGATTCTGAGCTTGGTATAACCGTATAAGTAAACAGGGTGCGAATTATGAATAGGAATGTGCTGTGCAACCTGTATGCTTGTAATGCTCACTAGAGCTCTTAATGATCGTCAGTCATTGGAAAGGACGGGATGCAATCATGCAGCTAATGACTTGTTATCTTTTATTGTCTGATTGGTTCAGTGTTAACTGAGATGTGACTATCCATCATGTTATTAGCAGACTGCGAGCTGCGAATGCTAGACTAGTAATTATGAGTTCTACCTTTTCATAGGGCAGGTCGCCGTATTCAGGTCTCAATCCATATTATGTTAGAGAGTGACTAGGGAACGGTATACCGTTGCAACGGTATAGCCGTGAAACTTATGAAACTTATCAGTTTCAGCGTTGGTTTTATGAGTTTCAGTGTTTAGTTTCATCAGTTTCATGTTTTATCAGTTTTTAGTGCTAAGTTTCATGAGTTTCAGTGCAAAAAATCATAAGTTTCATGAGTTTCAGTGCAAAAAATCATAAGTTTCATGAGTTTCAGAGGTATACCGTTGCAACGGTATACCGTTTTTTAGTTTTTTTGATTATGTTATGAGTTGCTGCGTGTTATCTGGGATCTGTAAGCCCAAGTTTTTTTCTGGCTCGAATTCCGTCTATGTTAGGCATGTCAGTGACTCGTAGTTCTGGACATTGTTTAGTGCAGGTATGACTTGGATTCAAACAGGTGGTTGAGGAGGCTACCTTGAGGAGAAAGATCCCACATAATGAATCGTGTGGTTTCGTAACAATGAACGGTGAACTGCATGTGCTTACATCTGCAAAAGTTCTTGTCCAAGTTTCTGATCCACGGAGGCAGTTGAAGATCAGGCTGGCTCCGGAGTTTCAGGTGTACAACCAACCTTGTGGCAAAGAAATGGAGGGTGCTCACCAGTCACCACACATCCCCTGTCAATGAATGTACCCATTGATTTCGGGACTGCAGCGTCTAAAGCTCGTACCGACAAAAATCTCAAACTTTAACGACATTGGAACTAGATACTATTAAATATCATTTTCTGGATTGTTGTAAATTTTACGGCATTACCAAATTTATAATAACGATAATTCCAAACGTATCATATAACCATGAATTATCATTGTTAAGAAAACATAAGCCAAAATATTGAAACAAGATATTTGATAACATCAAAGCATGTAAGCTCATAATCAAGTATTTAAGTAAGAGCAGTGCTTCTATGTTTTTCCTTCTACAAGTTGCACAAATCTTGAAGCAAATGAAAGGGTAAGTAATCACCATCGACCCTCTATTTTTTTTTGAAACTTAGGACAGGAGCTCTGTCATTTCATTTAAGAAGAAAGAAAGCCTCCGAAGAGGAAAATACAAAGAGCAACAAACTGAAACTAAAACAAACACAACCCTCGGCCAACGCCGCCGAAATCCCGCCACCAAGACTAAAACCCTTACACTCACCACCGCCGGCCGCAGAACCAACCCACCACCCTGGCGGCCACAACAGCGCCACACACCAAGGCACACCTAAACAACCAAAGGGAAACTCAAGAGCTGAAACACCTCCTCCAAATCACCTTCCCCGGCCGAGCACCCCTTTCAAAGTTCCCCCAACTCCACCGAACGCACATCCCTCGCAGGAAATTTCCCCGAACTCCAACGATCACCTACTCCGGCGACCTCCCGCCCTCCTCCTGCACCTGCTGCAAAACTCGCCACCGCACAGAACCCCACCGCAAACGTGGGTCTTAGCGCAACGACCGGCGACCTCCCAAGCGCCAACCTCGACTGCCACTCTCGGGGCGCGACGCAGGCACCGACCGCCTCGCCACCGACTCCGTCATCGCCTCGCCGACGGAAGGGAGGAGTCCCCTCGCGGAAGCCGAGCACCAACATCGGAGCAGAGGAGACTCACTTCACCCTTTGCCCAAAAGCCCCTGCTGTCGCTGGTGAAGGCGGAGCCAAGACCAACACCCAGTAAGTACCATCGACCCTCTATTCATACTTTAATAGTTGTGCAACTTTTAAAAAGAAGAGCATAGAAGCACCTCTCAGTAAGTAAATACATAATAATGAACAGTAAAGGAGACATACAACTAGCGGCTATGCTCAAGTTGATTTTAGACGGGCTGCCTTCATTAAAAGGCCTCTTGGCCACTAGAGACGAGATCACATACTTATTTGTGACAAACTTACCTTAAATCAAAGCAATTATCAGTTTTCAATACTTGACTGTTTTAAAAACCTAAACAATTGATTATCTCCAAGTATTACGCAAATAACAGTGAATTAGTGTACTAAAAACTTGCTGTAATGAGCAAGAGAAGCTAACAAAGCTAATACAAGAACTAGCCAACAACAAGTATAAGAAGGGGCAGCCAACAGTAAGCAATAAAAACAGCAAGCTACTGATTTACAGCATGAGCATAAATGAGATAAGAACAATTGTACTAATCAAGCATATAAATGAGAACTGAAAGTTCAAATAGTCTCTCTATAGTCTAATCGTCATTGAACTATCGCCTCCCCACATGCAAGGTCCTCGGTCAATAAATTGACTAGCCCCTTTGCACGAGTAGTAAACAATGTAATCACAAAAGTTTGTGAAAACTCACAAAGCCACCAACTGAACAGTTAGTGTAGCCGACTAGACTCGTTGATGACGATGTCGTAGAAAACGATATCGCTGCTGCAATACCGCAGAAATCACCGGTGAACATTCCAGAGATACAAAGCCACAATCCCCACGGTGAGGCAATTCACTAGGAGACCCGAGATGAAGCTAGCACCGCTCAAGAGCCACAGAATCAACACCTCGGCCAAAAGGATGAATTTGCTGAACACTGCACAGTAGGTCACCAGCACCAGCACACACAAGTAGCTAAGCCACATCTCACACACCACTGGATCAAGCAGCAAGCCAGCAACAATTGCTAGCCAAGCAGCCAAGAAATTTGCAATTGTTCCCTTCAATCGGACCTCAAAGTAATCACTCGGCCAACGATCAGAACTGAGCCTCAGCTAGGGTTACACGCAAAAGCGGCATCCACTAGTTGAGTCTAGCCAAGATTGGTGCCAAAGATCACACAAGGTCAACAGATAAAACAAGAACCAAGCCAAATCTCCAACAGGATTGTGAGGATTAGGATTAGCTAGATGGAGATTTAAGGAGGATTTTTTTTCATCGTATAGAGGAAGCCCACACAGCCGGCCCCTTAAGGAGCAATCGGAGAAGGAGAGACACCAACAGCCACCGGAGGAACCGCGTCATGCTGCCACTTGAGGGGCGATCGAGCCGGGAGACTCGGTCACCACCGCCTCTGCTTTTTTCCCATGGCCTAGTGTTGTGTGGTAGGGCACCAGCTTGGTGCCTTATCAACACACTCACGGGCTGGTTGGGCTGGCTTGGTCCCATGGGCCGAGCCGGCCCAGTTGGCCTCTTTTTTTATTAAAATTTGGGGCAAAACCCACATACTCCGACAGCAGCTCTCTGTGCAGTTGAGCTGTAGATCTCCTGATGATCACCATTTACTGTGTAGATTCAGGTAGCAGGCCACACATTTGATTGCAAACATAGATGTAAATAGCGACAACTTCAAATGATGTGGGCGGACAGGTGGAGATTGTTGCGAGTTCTTTGCATTGGTAGCTTGTGTATATATTTTCCGGCTATACATTGGGAAGGCAAAGATGCAGTGTCAATGTGGCATGCCTTGCTCCGCGTTCCAACCGTTCAGTCAAAAAAGCTACAGACAGAACCGATGCTGCAGCGTGCTACTGGGCGGGTCTCACGGACAGGGTTCAAAGTCGTGGTCAAGATTCTAAATCTTGAAAAGATTTAAAAAAAAAATTAAAAATTCTCCCATTGATACAGTAATTTCAGGATTTTTCAGCGAGATTTTGGGTCTTTTTAACGAGATGATTATAAATTCGACTGATTTTCATGTGTGTAAAACTAGATTTAGCACCAAATTTTTTGTGACGAGTTCTAATGCCTTTTATAAGGAATACATGTGAAAATTTTGTAAAAAAAAAACATATACAAATTTCGATCATATTGACTGAAATTTCACAAGGGGTTGAATAGGGCCGTAATTTCGGCACGATCATATTCGCTGAAATTTCGGTTTTACCGGCCCCCAAAATACCTTATTTAAAATTTGAATTTTTTTTTTCCAATTCAGACGAAATTTTAGATTTCGACCGCCCCTGGACGTAGTCTGAAAGCAAAATTTGTAACATTGCTCTCATAGGCACAGGATCAAAACAAGCCGAACCCTCAAAAGATCAACAAAAAGTTCCTCTATACTTACGAGAGACAAATCGAAGAAAGTCAAACTGCACATGTACAAGTGAAATTTGGCGAGATACTTACGTTTTTGGAGCAACTCCGAGAAAATTGAATTTAGAAAAACAAATCGGAAGCAAAAATTGGATAGTGACTTCTCAGTAGAAACTAAGGAACAGCAAGAAACTTCAGAAAATAAACTTGGCAGCGACTCAACTGAAATCGGGTAGCAACTCGAAGTTATCGAAAGAAATCGGGTAGCAACTCTAGATGAAATCGAGAAGCAGCTCGAAACTTTAGAAATGAATGAGGTAGCAACTACAGCTCAAATCATGTAGCAACCACAAAAGTAAAAAAGAAAAAAAAAGTAAACAACACCGGAAACCACCAAGTTATCGGTGTACAACATCAACCATATTAATTAGGAAGGTAGCATACTGTGTATAAATATTGTCCATGAGAGATCAAAATGTTTAACTACGTGCATGTGTCGCACAGGATAAGAATTTGTGACTAGGTGACCATAAATTTATTTCGTGTGACAAGAATTTGTGATTTATCTATTTATTTTTACTGAGATACCTTTAGTCAACCAAGAGCCGTCACGTGGAATTTTTTTCCTGAATTACGGTGTGGAATTTAGTTAGCTATAGATACTGCCGATTGTAGGAGAACATTTCTTTGTGAAAGTAAAACATGATTCATATGAACTTTTTATACCTAAAAACAGTAAAAATAAAAGCACATTAAAAGGCACAAAAAATATATTTATGCATGGATTTTATACGTATTGTAATATAACCTTGTAGAAATTCTTAAAGGATGTGTTTGATTCACATATATATTTTGAAGAGAGCTCTTTTACTGTACACAATAGTTGATATGGACCCTCCATTATCTTTAATCCAACGGATCAAACCAATTACGATTTGATCATACTACACCATCACTATGATGTAGTATTGTTCTCTCTTAAGGGTAAAATTGTAACAACAGCCGTCAGGCCGTGGCCAGCGAGCTGCCAGAGTTCTTGGAGGTGCTGGTGGTACGCAATTGCGTCGTGCAGACACGTCAGTAATCCAAATCGCGATGGCGTTGGACACCTTCCTGCGGAGCTAGCTTGCTCTCTCACCGGATCATGACGGCTGCATGCCTCGTATGCATGGAGAGTGAAAAATAATCGTGCTACGATGTAACATCAATTTTGCGGATGGGATGTAGTATTGTCATGGCTTTTACGTAGTCACTGAAATATCTACCGATTGCTACTATTTCAGCCAGGGATAAATTTCATGCATTAATTCATTCATTCCAATTTGATGAATACTATTATTGCCTGCCGCCGCCTAGGATTTCATGGCAGGCTAGGCTCGTAGCCCACTACTCCTAGAGGTCAGGATAGAGACGAGTATCTACATGCCATGGACCCAAACCGAACCTCGATCTGCTCTTCTGAGCATCGGCAATACGCAAAGTGTGATCGGAGATGAGAAGCAAATCACGGAGGGGTGATGCGAGGTGATTTTGTTTGGCGCAGACGACGGATCGATGCGTAATTACAAATTGCTGTTAGGTTTCGTTAGGCATAGGCGGCGGCATGTGACGGACCACCTTTTTAGGGGCAGTGCGAACTCACAACAGTTACCTAGGAAGACTAACTGTTGGAAAACAAGAGTACAATTACCTGGCAAAAGCCAATTCAACACTTTTTATTCAACATAGGGCCTAACGGCCAGGGTTTTTACAAAAGAGGGCGCAGCAGGGCCCTAAGTACATTACCAAAACACCGCACAGGCAGGCCTGAGCAAAAGACCAAGACCTCAAAACCAAACAAGATCGCCATTTACGATCTCCTGGAACGCTCCAGCTTCTTCAAACTCTGAAAGGGCGGGGGTTGCAAGGGTGAGTATGGGAGTACTCAACAAGTCGTACGGAACCACTGAATACTATATGTAGGGGTATTCCAAAGGATGGCAGTAGGGTTAAGTATCTGGATGCAGTTTTATTTTCAACTCATGATCACATTTGAAGCACAGACCACAAATAATAGTAAGGGGGTTCACAAGTTCAACACCACTTAATCACATTCACCAAATTTCGAAATAATTACTTGAGCTTGGTTACGGGTATCACCCCAGTTCAAACTTAACTTCATTAACCGGAAGTACGGCGTAATCGATTACCATCATTAACTCTGCAGAGGTGCTCAACTTTACCCACAAGATATCAACGACCGTTAATGCCAGCTCGAGTTTAACACACAACTTAAATGCGTGCGGTCGGGCCGAGATTATCACAGCATTTCGTTTAATCATTCCTGTTCTTTAGTTGTTAACCGATAGGTATAAAGCCACCTTGGACTCACTGTCCTCAGTCGCACCTACCGTTGTGAGAACCAGGAATGTCCCACGGACCATTCCTGTTCCACCACTCCCCCGGTATACTTCCCTGCCAGGAAGGCCGGTCCCTATTCTCCCACGAGAATAGTTACTACCAGAAGTCAAAATTATTATATCAGGAATGACTAACCTACTGAGCTATGTCGGATACGGGTCCACCGACCAATCCGACCTGTGGTTGAACGGGAACTTTGCTCAAGGGGGTTCATTAACCTTTCACTGCCAAAGATCAAGCCTTCATTCACCACTTATCCCGGCATCCCACTCAACCGGCCATCAGTCAAACCAAGGCATCAATCATCAGCCGGGGATCGGAGTTACATCCACTCCGGGATTTATCCGATTCTGTCCCCCAAACTATATCACTTTCACAAACACCCGAATCCGAGATTCGGCGGCACTTTATTTCCATTTTTAAAAGCATTTGAGCTAACTACAGGAGTAACAGTAATTTATCTAATAATACCAACATCTAGGGTTACAAAGGATATAATAAGGTTCAATATATTCAAGGAGGTTTCATAAGCAATTTCGGTATTACCTAGGTATCATGTCATTCTAAAATACTGCTTTCAATGTTTCAACATACAGTAAAATAATGCGGTATAAAATACTTAATACTATAGCATGGCATGATTGGGATCAATATGATCGAGGGTGTACGGCTTGCCTTGCTCGGCGATCGGATCGGCTGAACTGTAGTTGACGTAGTCGTTTTGAGCTCCTGTCGGGTCCAACGTCTGCTCCGAGATCTGCGTCTGCTCCTGGAACTGTCCAACGTCCGGATCTAGCGCGACAAGAACGAACGACAATAAAGAAACGAAAAACGAAAAAGAAACAGAAACTGAAAACGAAACCGAAAACCGGAACCGGGTCGAGAGAGAGAACGAAGGGCGAATTGGACAATTCGGAATTTTGGGAACTCCGGATTGAGGAACGGAGGGCATTTTTGGACTCAGTGGATCGAAACGGTTCGGGTAGTGTATTTGGTGGGTTTCTGGGGCTCACGGAATTTTTCGGGGATTTTTGGGATTTTTCTGGAATTAAAAACGAATTTTCGGAATTTATAATCGAATTATAAATCCAAAAATTGGAAAACACTGTTTGAGCAGTGTTGGGCCGGCTTTGGCTGGGGAGTTGGGCCACGGCCCACGAGCGCGAGGTCATTGGCTCACGCCTGGCTCGGCCTCGTTTGCCGCGAGCAGGAGTGAGGGGCTAGGTTCCGGCGGATGATGGCGGCGCGGCGCGGCAGCGCGCCGGACGGGACGGCGAGGCGAGCGGAGCTCACCCGCGGAGACGGCGAGCGGGCGAGGATCAAGCTGGCGGGAGCGCTTTTATAGCCAAGAGAGAGAAAGCGGCGGCAGCGGCGAAGCTCGCATGGCGCGGCGGGCGCGACGCTGGCGCAGGCGACGCGGCGCGCTTCGGCGGCGCGTGGCGAGACGCGGAGCCGCGGCGCCGCAGCGGCGGAGGCGCGCGGCGCGGCGGCGGCTGCAGCGATCATGGGCGGCGCCAGCGGCGAACCACATGGCGCGCCGAGGCGGCGGACGAGGCTTGGCCGGGAGCTGGGCCGACGAGGCGGGCTGGGCCAGAGGAGAGAAAGGGAATGGGCCGAAAGGCCCACAAGGATTCGGCCCAAAACCGAAAAAACGAAAATCCAAATCAAATAAAAGCAAATTCAAATCTCCAAATTCAAATTTGAACTCGAAAATTTGAAATAAACTCCAAATTAAATTCATTTTGAATTTTTGGATCGTTTCACAGCACACAAACTGATACCAGCTTCGTTTACTACCAATAGAATGGTTAAAGACAAAAGTTTATACTATCCTTTAACGACCAATGGTTAAATTTGATTTCTACTGCTACTCTTTACTACCAATAGAATGTATTGTAAAAATTGCCTTTGATACAGATTTGCAGTTGATAAATACAAGAGAGTTGAAAAGAAATTAATAGGACTTAGCAGCGTTGCGGCCGTGTTGTTGGGCCGGCCGAGGGGAACCAGCTAAAAAAATGGCACGAGCTAATTATTTTATTAACATTGACCACTTTTTAAAAGCGGATTCTTGCATTACACTGAGTTTTGTTTGTGGCTGACATCAACATTAATTAATTCCACGATCTTGAAGGTACTTGGCGTACAGGCTCCAGTTCTTGGCACAGTCATGTACACAGGCTTCAACATCACTTGGCCCTGCCATGGCAATGCAAACACAGCAATCAGAATTCAGAGAGGGAAGAATCAATCTTGTGTTCCTAGCTAGATCTATCAAAAAAGAAAAGAAAAGACACAAATGTCAGAGGGTGCCTCACCGTCCACCGCCGTGCCGCAGATGGAGGTCGGGCAAATCTCGGCGCAGTCGTCGGCGGGCGTCGTGGTCGCCGCCGGCGGCGGCGGGCCGCAGTTTACCAGGCATTGGAGTTTGCAGAAAAAGGAGGCACATAATTACCTTTCCTGCAGTCAGGGTAGCATTGCTTGTAGCATCGACAGAACCGGGAGATAGCGGCCACCTGATGCAGCTGGACTGACAGCAGGATGAGCATGCAGCAGAGAGCAGCAACCGCTGCCGTCTTCCCATCCATTCCTCTCGCTCACTGATGGATAGGCAAAAGACAATGAAACATGGCCAATAACCCGCTTGTTCTTCACAAGCATTATATATTAGCAATCTGTGTTAAGAGGGAGAATCAGGCCCCTGGCTATCCTACTGGATTAGCTCGGTTTGATCACGTTCCTAGTTTAGCCATCCGGCTAACCATGGAGGCATGGTTGACAATGGGTGCAAGGGTTTCCCCCGGAGGCAGCTGCTCTTTAGTGCCTGCTGCAATTGGCAAATGCAAAATGATATGAGCCATGCATAATGCAATAAAGAGAATAAAGAGAGAAAACAACGCATAATGCAATTACCTCCTCGCCAAAGCTGCATGCTGCTTTCGAACGCTGACTCGCCGAGCAATTACTCCAACAAATTGTAAATACATCTCTATCTCCTAGCTGCACGACGAGACAGTGGCGTCGTAGCACGTGGGAGCCTGGAGGCGCTCAAGCATCCACCATGGCTGGGTGACTTGATAGTGGGGTCCAGGAGGCAGTGGGCGTAGAGTTTAGCACATGGAACACGTGGCTTACGTGCAGGGCAGTACTCAACCGGGTATGTTTTTTTACCCTTGTCTGCTTTGAGATCGATTTTATTGTGTTGATTTAAACACGTAATATTACGATGCAATTATTATTTTTATATAATTTTATATTTTATAACTAAAATATATTTGTATTTGTTACATAAGTTTAATATTTATATATGATTAATCTACACCATTATAATCTGGTCTTACTAAAATGAATAGTGTATATTCTTCTTTTTCTTTCTATTAATGTGAGAACTTTTTTTAAGAATTAAGGTGTTATTTCAGCCAGGAATAAATTTCATGCATTAATTCATTCATTCCAATTTGATGAATACTATTATTGCCCGCCGCCTAGAATTTCATGACATGCTAGGCTCGTAGCCCACTACTTCTAGAGGTTAGGATAGAGACGAGTATCTACATGCTATGGACCCAAACCGAACCTCGACAGACGAGTATCTACATGCCATGGACCCAAACCGAACCTCGACCTGCTCTTCTGAGCATCGGCAATACGCAAAGTGTGATCGGAGATGAGAAGCAAATCACGGAGGGGTGATGCGAGGTGATTTTGTTTGGCGCAGACGACGGATGCGTAATTACAAATTGCTGTTAGGTTTCGTTAGGCATAGGCGGCGGCACACAAACTGAGACCAGCTTCGTTTACTACCAATAGAATGGTTAAAGACAAAAGTTTATACTATCCTTTAACAACCAATGGTTAGATTTGATTTCTACTACTACTCTTTACTACCAATAGAATGTATTGTAAAAATTGCCTTTGAAGATTACTGCGAATCATAGAACTTCTAAGATAAACAACCTGTAATCTAAGTCTTCCGTTAATTATTTGCAATCCAAGTCGAAATATAATATTACCTTACATGTCAGATTGGCATCAAATTACAATCTGTTTCCACAAGCAAAAGGTTTTATCAAAGGTTACAAGGGGACAAAGATAACTGTTGTTAAAGTTTGAAACTTGAGTAACTCAAAATTTGAATTTTGGTATGCTTGAAGCCTCATATTACTCGCATTAGAATTTTTGTAAATTTTAATATAATGTCCCTGACGCATATTGGATTTGCTAACAATCAATGCATTGTTTTGTTTGGAGAAACCCGCAAAGATTTGGATCATATTGGGGGTTCATGCTTTAATTAGGTTTTGGTTTTACCGGGTCACCCAACCATAGATTCACAGGGATTTAATGATTTGCTCCGAAGTTAATCAGCCTTTGGCTCACGGGCGGCGCAGCTGTGGTCAGCAAAGTCGATTATGATTGGCAGCATGAGGCAACAGATCCTACGGGAGAGGTGAATGGTTGGCAAGACAACATGGGAGTGCAGGAATGGGACGGGGAGCCAGGGTGGTCACTTGCATATACTGGGAAGAGAAGGGGGTGTTTCCATTTCCATGAATCTAAATGTGATGGATCATTTGAAAAGAAGAAGAAAAGGTTACCCTCAACATTTGGTCCGCACGATGCGCGACCAATCCAAAGTGGAGCGACGCACCTGCCTGCATGTCACACATAGAGCTCCCGCACACCACACCCGCCTCATCCGCTTCCGGTTTTCTTGAGCCTTGCTGGAGCATAGCACCATGCCCTCCTGCTACTCCTCTTTCCCGCCCAACACCCCCCGAATCCCCGGCATCGCTGGCGCCGCCACGCACTCTCCTCGATGATGTCGTCGGTCCACTACGCCTCCTCCTTACATAGAGCCGCATAATCATCTCAGCGTAACGACAGTCGTACCGTTGTTACTCTGAGATAATTGCATGAATCTCGGTATATCATTTTTTGTGTTAGAGAGAGAAGGGGTGGAGAAAATAAGTAGTGAAAAGAGAAAGAAGAGATAGATCAAAAAGATAACACATGGCATTCTAAGATGCTGGCCTCAAATGTATTAGTTCAAGGTTAACCTCCAAATAATCGTCCCTCAAGCTTACGGGTTAACCTATTGTGAATATCACTTGCCGAGTTACTCGTCCTTCGATTCTATTCAGCACCGTTACTTGGACAAGAATCGTAATACGACATCGATGCACTACCAGCAAGAATACGACTACCTCTCCTTAACGAATAACTGGAGGAGGATAAAATTCGTTCTCTTGTAATTACTCCTTTTTCTGAATAGATTTGTCTTTCTAGGTTCATATACATCTACTAAGTTGTATGTACAAAAGTCTGTATTACTCTTCTTGATTAGTTCATTTATTGCCATTTTGAATAGTGAGTTACTAAAATTATTTTTAAAATAGTTAAGGGTAAAGGAATAGATAGTAAAAAATTATCTTGAAATCTTATATTGATGTGTATTAACAAAAATATTTAAAACCTGGAATAACAGGCAGTAGTATGTGATATCGGACGGTGTACTTTTTTTCTTCTCTTTTCGTGAGGATTTTTGGAAGCTTGAATGAACGTACACGTTGTGGATGAGAAATTTTTTACTGTACATCATGTGACAAAATTTCCAAAAATGGCATCTGCCTGAGCACGAAAGACTCAGCAGATAACACGTGTCACCTGTATCGATCTGGTAGCGCGAAAGATTCTCGGCGAGCACGACTAAACGCGGAAGCTAGCCAAGCTTACGCTTCCGCGCATGGGTGGGCCAGAGGCCAAGCGTGTGCGTGTCGCCCCTGGGTAGCAGGAAAGTGCGTCTTGCCGCGATACCGTGGAATCAGGCACTTTCTGTACTACTGTTCGCGCTAAAAACGTGAAGCAGGGTTCTTAGCCTCGAACATACAGACAAACGCCGAGTTTGCTGAGCGTGTCAATCAATTTGACCTGTAATTGACAAGGTAGATTTGCAAATTAGACGAAGCCGATAAATCAATGCTTATCGGCTTGACGCCAATCGGCTAATAACCGATCAGGGGATAACTAGATCAACCAATTGCGGTTAATCCGGAGGTAGAAGGTAAAATCGGCTTTGAGAGGCGATGCGCAACAACACAAAACAGACCGAACCTGGATGAAGCCAAAGAGACCAATAATCGGCGATGCGCAACTATATTGGATCTATCGACTTACAAAAAAGGATGATTATCTAGACTAGAAAAACTGTAAATAAAAGCTGTAAAAAGAGGTGTGTGTATGATGTTGGAGTCCCTTTTTCTCGCCCCGTGGCCTTTGATTTATATGCCTTGCCCGATCCGAGTTCCCCTTAGATACGGCAACCAGACCCGCGTCGGCCTTTGATCCGATTTCTTTCCATCTTCGGTTATAGTCCTTATCGGTTACGGCGTTCCCTTTCCGTGCGTGGTCTTTCCGTTTTTTCTGCCCAAGCCGAATTTTGGTGCAAACATACTCCCTCTGTCCCACAAAGAGTGCATTTCTAGTGTTCAAATTTTGTCCCACAAAGAGTGCATTTCTAGTCCGTAGGGCCCAGCTGTAAGTGTATGCATGCTCATTTAAGTGCTTGTGGAAACCGAAGCATCAGCATGCTTGTGTATGGAGTAATGAGGGTCACATTGGTCATTTACCTTGCACACTAATCTGTCTTAAAAATCCTAGAAATGCACTCTTTGTGGGACAGAGGGAGTATGCCCCCTATTTTTGAAAGGTAGCTTGATATCTTTCAAAAATCCCTTCGCTTTTTTCCGTGATCGGCTTGTCGCTTAAGATTCACCTTGGTAACTTCCCCATTAATGGAGCCGCAATGCCCTCGGTGCGTTTTTAATGCAGCAACTGTTCCCGCCTTTTCACCTTTTTCACCGAGGTATAAATATGAGGTTCCCCCCCACGGTCATTTTCGCGCTCGCGTGCTCTCGCTCACCTTGAAATCGGCTTTTCTTCGCGTCAATCCCCTCTTCCTGTTGCATCGGCTGAAATGGACGCATCCCAGGTACTCATTCCGATCCCAGATAGTGACCATCAGTATTTTCTAGGCCCAATAGGAACCTTAGAGGCCGATACTGTTATTGATGACGAGATCCCTAGGCTCCCATTGTCAGCCCCTGACCACAATATAGAAGAATGGGGTAAGAGTTTTAGGTCTAGGCCGACGGCTCTTAAGGGTTGGAGATCTTGGTTTATTAGAGTGTCGGCCCAAAAGAGGGTAGAGTGGGAGAGGATGGGCATTGCCGAAAGTCTTCCTTTATCTTTAGCTGCCCCGGAGCCTAATGAACCTTTGGTAGCCGCAGCTTGCTATTTTTGGTCGGATTCTTTCAATGCCTTCTTCTTTCCGACTGGTCCTATCGGCCCAACTCTCTTAGATACGGCCGGGTGTCTTGCCTCTGACCCGATGGGGATCAGATATCGGCTTTCAGTGGAAAACCCAGATATAAGTTGACCCGTAAAAAAGGGGAAGGTTGGTTCAAGTATATTCAAAATAACAACAAGGTAACCGGTCCCGTGTCGGACGAGGAACACGTCACTTTCCTCAACCTATGGTTAGACCGATTCCTCTTTTGTGGTGCTTCCTTAGGCCCAACCCAGGTCTACCAATGTATGGCTGAGCAGTTGGTAGAGGGTCATCGGCTAGCTTTAGGGAAGTCATTATTGGGGGCCATCTATCACATGATGCATATCATTCGCAGTTGGCTTTTTACCGGTAACGGCCGTTATGTTGTTGGTAATATCGGGGGCCCTTTATGGTTTATTCAGATTTGGCTCTACTGTGTTTTCGGCCGTCTCATTATCCCTGATCCTTCAGAAGAATCGGTCTTTCCTACAGAGGATTATCCTGAGGATGCAACCCCTAGGTTTCAAGCTAGCCGATCCCCATGTGAAAAATTCATCATGTATTCCTCCGATGAACAAAAAGTGTCTCCGGCTGGCTTCCATAAATACCTGTCTTTTTTCTTAAACCTTAGTCAGGCCTCTTTTAATCGTCGGGATTTCTTTTCATATAACCAATTAGCTGGTCTCCCTTGGCCTTCCTTCCTTCGTTTGAATTCCGATAGCTCCTCAATGCCTCAGTCGACTCTCGACCTTCTTCCTTTGCTGATTTCTCCTTGCATTCTTCACGTCGGCTTGAGTACCCGTAACAGAACATTTCAGCCGACTTACGAGTTCTATCATCCTTCCGTGTATGCACGCCAGTTAGGTTTTGGTCAAACAATTCCTTACTTCCAACTACTTGGACGGATAAAACCTCGAAACAAAGTCACTAACATTACCGCTGCGGAGCTTATAATTGAACTGGCCGATGAATTCCACGTAGTGGGCCTGCCTTTTCTCGTGTTAAACACGCGTCGGGCAGGCCAATTCACCTCATGGTGGGCTACCGTGGCGGAGTCTCTCTTGCGGGGACGGTCCATGAAGGATGTTGTCTCCAAATTCCTTCCTGCTTTTGAGGAGCCGACGGAGGTTTCTTCGGGGCCTAGCTCAAGTTCTGGTTATACTAACTCGTCTTTAGAGGTATTTTGTCTTTGGTACGCTTTTTGTTAAAAGAGGATTGTCATTGGCTTGACCGCCCTTTTTTCCTTTTCAGACCAGCAAGAGATCGGCCCCTGCACCTGCGGCATCGACCGATGAAGGATCAAAACGGCATTGCCCGTCGACTGCACTTGCTGGCTTGTCCTCTAGGACGTTGGGCGTTGAGAGCCCCTCACTGTCGGATCTCGCCAAGCAGCGCGCCAAAAGTGAGTATACTTTATTATGTTCGGAATTATTTTCCTATCGGCTAATCCCGATTTTATCATTCTTTCAGAGAAGGAAAAGAAGAGCCGCAGGGTCGTAATAAAACGATCCTCCAGATCCGCTGCAGCGACATCTCCTACCGGATCGGCTACTGCGGTTAGTTTTATTCCAAGTATGCGTCCATATCGGCTTATATTAAAATGGATGTCTTGATGATACTTTTGTTTTTTCAGGAGACTCCTCCCTTGCCGGCATCTGCTGCCGATACGCATAGAACATCGATGATTTCCCCGTCGGCTTCTATTCCTGCTGAGTCGATCACTTCTCGGCTTTCAAGCCCGCCTGTGGTCCCTCCATCAGTTCCATCGGCCTCCACACCCGTGGTTCTTTCCAATGGGGATCCAACTCCTCCAGCATTGGAGATAAATCCTGCGGACCTCCTCAGCTTTGATCTAGATGATCTGAGTGACCCGGAGGTGATGGCCACGGACGACTACCCAGCCGATGTTCGGGTGATACTGGACACATCTGCTCAGGCATCGGCTGCTGTTACTTCTATGTCGGGCATGCAGCAACGGCTTAATTCTCTCCTGAACGAAGTCATGCAACCTGAAGCGCAGCTTTTGGCCGATACCCAACCATTGTGAACTGCTATGGCCGCGGTTGAAGCCGATCTGCCCCCGGCGACTATGAGGGCTTTGCTGGAAGTTTGTCATTTGGACAGTCAAAGGGAAGTGGTGGCGGCTGCGATGGACAGGATAGCCCAGAGAGTTGCTCAACAAGCCGACTAGGAGCATCTTGATAAGCTGGTAGCCGATGCCAAGTCCAAGAAACAATGATTCGATAAAGATGCGACCAATGCCAAGTTGTCTTTGAAGGAACAGACTCGAAACTTGAATCGCCAAGAGATCCCTTGAAGAACAATTGGCTAAAATTTACGATGAATCACCGATCGTCACACCGTGCTACTTCATCATTTCTTTGCTTTAGCCAGCCAGAAGCGAACCCTGGGTGAGATTGTAGCCCAGGTGAAGACACAGTCAGCCAAATTAAAAGTTATCCCTGGGTCTGCGGCTGAGGATAAGCGCATAGTGGCTAGCGTCCAAGAGATGATCGGCAAGGCTGCTGCTGCTTTATCAGGCTTGGGAGCTCATTTGCCCGAATCAGGGCTGTAATTCTTTTTCGGGATTTGATTAACTTTTAAATCTGGGTGATATACTAAGATCGGCTGTGTAACCGATCTGGATCTTATGGGCTACTTTTGGATGATGTAAATAGATCGACTGTGTAACCGATCTTTTTATCAAGTAGTTGTGTTTTACTTTCAACTATTTCTGTTTGTTATTAGGATCCGATCCAAACGTTGGGGTGATAACCCTTCAAATACTTTCCGTTGATCGCTTTAGGCAACGCGAGCCCATCCAATGTCTCGAGGATGTATGAGTTACCGCCGACTGGCCGATTTATTTTATAAGGCCCTTCCCATGTTGGGGACCATTTTCCGAATCTGCTATCTTTAGAACCGATTGGCAACACCGTTTTCCATACCAAATCGGCTTGATTAAAGGATTTTGGTACCACCTTTTTATCGTACGTCCGTGCTACCCTTTCCTTGTTTTTTATGAGCCGATCTAATATGACTAATCTTAATTCAGCCAAGTCATCTAAATTATCAAGCATTGCCTGATGATAATCGTCGGCTAGTAGGTTGTCCTGCTGGATTATCCTAACTGAATTAATATTGATTTCGATAGGTAGGACGGCTTCTTGTCCATACACTAACTGAAATGGGGATAATTTAGTTGTCCCATGGTACGATAGGCGATAGGCCCATAGGGCTTCTGATAACACTGTGTTCCAACTTCTTGGTTTTTCCTCTATTTTCCGCTTTATCAGCTTTACCAGAGTTTTATTTGATGACTCGGCTTGTCCGTTAGCCTGAGCGTAATAGGGTGAAGAATTGAGCAATTTGACACCTATGCTTTTTGCATAGTCCTGAAATTCTCTAGACATGAATACCGTCCCTTGGTCGGTTGTGATTGTCTGGGGTATTCCAAACCGATGGACGATATGCTCATTTACGAAGCCGATTAGTTCCTTGCTAGTGACCTGTTTGAGCGGTATAGCCTCAACCCATTTTGAGAAGTAGTCGGTGGCCGCAAGGATAAACTTATGGCCTTTACTGGACGGCAGAAATATTTGGCCGATAATATCTATACCCCATCCTCTGAACGGCCATGGCTTAATGATTGGATGTAAAGCCGATGCAGGTGTTGTTTGTATATTGCCGAACTTTTGGCATGTTTGGCATCCCTTATAGTACCTGAAGCAATCTTCAAGCATTGTCGGCCAAAAATACCCCGTCCGTCTTAGTATCCATTTCATTTTATGGGCCGATTGATGAGATCCGCAAATTCCCTCATGGACTTCTCCCATAGCTATATTGGCTTCCTCCGTTCCTAAACATCTCAGTAGCAAGCCTTCCATAGTTTGAAAATATAACACATCGTCTAACAGAACATATTTGAGTGCTTTATGCCGGACTCTTCGCTCAGTCGGCTTAGAAGGATCCAGCAAATAATTTCTTATTTACATTCTCCGATCGGCGGGTGTACGCACATAATCGGCCAATTGTCTAGCTCGATTGATGCCTGTCGGCTTTTACTCTTGTAACCAGATGACCATTGTGCTAAAAAATTTGCTTTACCGTTGATCTCTCTGGGAATGTGTTTTATGGAGAATGTTGTGAAATCTTCGATGATCTGGAGGCATTGGTGCAAATACTGGGCTAGCTTTTCGTCATTGCATCGGTACTCCCCTTTGATTTGTTGCACAATCAACATCGAGTCCCCGAAGGTTTCTACGTCTTTTACTCCGATGTTTTCCAATAATTGCAACACCTTTAATAGTGCTTCATATTCAGCTTGATTATTGGAACACCGCCCGTTCAGCCGATATGTGAGTTCAAAGCACTGTTTTTTGGGTGATATTAACACTATTCCGACGCCTTCACCCTCTTGGCAAACAGATCCATCAAAATACAACTGCCAAGGGGTGACGTCGGCTATTCCTACTAATGTAGCGCTTCCCGTGAGGAAATCGGCTATAGCTTGTCCCTTCACAGCTTTAGCCGATTCGTAAATTAGGTCAAACTCGGTTAAAGCATATGCCCACTTACCAAGCCGACCTCGTAGAATTGGCGCAGAAAGCATGTATTTAATTACATCGGTTTTACACACTACCACACACTTTGATGTCACAACGTAGTGTCTTAATTTAGTGCAAGCGAAATATAAAGATAAACATAGTTTTTCCACAAGGGGATACCTGACTTCTGCATCCGATAACCGTCGACTCAAATAGAATATAGCTTGCTCCTTTCCATCGGATTCTTGCGTCAGGACTGCTCCTATTGTGTCCCCTTTTGCCGATATATACAGTTTGTAAGGTTTACCGATTTTTGGTGCGACCAACACAGGCGGTTTCATCAGATAGCCCATTATGTCATCAAAAGCCTTTTGTTGGTCATCCCCCCATACAAACTCTTGGTCGGCTTTTAATTTCAGCAATGGTGTGAAGGCACGAATTCGACCAGATAAATTAGAAATGAAACGCCGCAGATAATTGATTTTGCCGATCAACACCTGTAGTTCCTTTTTATTTGCCGGTGGTTTGGTATCGGCTATTGCCTTGACCCTTGCCTGATTTACCTCGATTCCGTTTTCATGCACTGTAAATCCGAGGAATTGTCCAGCCGATACTCCGAAGGTACACTTGAGTGGATTCATTTTTAACCCATGTGTTCTTGTGCTTTCGAACATTTTTTCTAAATCGGCCAAGTGCTGCCAATCTTCTTTGGACTTCACAACGACATCGTCGATGTAAATTTCCACGGAATGGCCGATTAGTTTATGGAAGATGTGGTTCATGGCGCGCTGGTACGTGGCACCGGCGTTTTTTAAGCCGAACGTCATGAAAGGCCATTCGTAAAGCCCTAGGGCCCCTGGACATCTGAAGGCTGTTTTGGGTATATCGGCTTCCGCCATGAATATTTGATTATATCCGGCATTTTCGTCAAGAAAATTATGATTTTATTCCCGGATGCAGCATCGATAAGCATATCGGCTATAGGCATTGGGTATTCATCTTTGGGCGTGGCTTTGTTTAAATCTCTAAAATCCACGCACACTCTAAGCTTACCATTTTTCTTTTTCACAGGGACGATGTTTGAGACCCATTCAGCGTATCGACAAGGTCTAATAAACTTGGCCTCTAATAATCGTCCTACCTCTTCTTTTATGGCGTCATACAATGTAGGATTGAATCGCCTCGGATGTTGTTTGAACGGTCGATAACCTGTTTTTATAGGTAGCCGATGTTCGATGAGTTGTCGGCTTAAACCTGGCATTTCATAATACTCCCATGCAAAACAATCTTTGTACTTTCTAAGTAACTCGACCAACTTTGCTTTGTAGTTTGGATCCAACCTAGCACTTACAAACGTTGGTCTTTTCCCATCTCCTTCTCCGATATCAACTTCTTCAAGCAAATCGGCAGATGTGAAGCCTTGCCCTCTCTCTTCTTCGAAATCTTCAATGGCTTCTTCGTATTCTTCTTGCCGATAGCCTTTCATCTTTTCTTGCAGCCTTGCTATTGCTTTGGACTCCATCTTCTAACAACTTCGTTTGTCTGATCAAACGTGTTAGGTTTAACACTGATCGGCTTGAATCCTGACTTCTCGATGCAAATGAAGTCACAATCGTCCAAAACTTTCCCTGATATGCATTCGGCTTCTTCATGGGGCCAATTAGTATCGGGACTGGCCATGGCGATGTGAGCCGATGTATCAGCCGATACAACTTCTACTGCATCATCTTTCCATTGTACCAATTTTTGATGCATCGTGGATGGTATGCAACAATTAGCATGGATCCAATCCCGCCCAAGGAGCACACTGTAATTACCTTTAGCTTCTATCACAAAGAACGCAGTCGGTAATGTCTTGCTACCGACTGTCAATTCCGTCATCATTACACCCTTGGCTTCAGTAGGGTCTCCTGTGAAATCATTCAGTACCATATTCGTCTTGATCAGGTCTTCATAGGCTTTTCCCAATTTCTTAAAAGTACTTAGAGGCATGAGGTTGACTGTTGCTCCACCGTCAACCAACATCCGTGATATTGGTCGGCCGTTGATATGACCCTTAAGATATAACGGCTTTAGATGCCGATGCGCATCTTGAGGCTTCTCGAACACAGCATCTGGTGCACCAAGGCATAATTGAGCGAATACCTGAAAGGACCAACGATGTCGCCTAGAGGGGGGGTGAATAGGCGGATTAAAAATTACGCAGCGGAATAAAAAGGTCCGAGCTGGTCAATCCGGAGTCTCCGGGTTTTGGTCCGGATACTCCGGCTTGTCCGGAGTGTCCGGTATGTAATCTGAAGTCTCGGGTTAGGTAACTTTCGGGAACGCATAAAGAAAACTACTCTAGCAAGCGCAACAAACTACTAGAAGTAAATAGCAAGAACAACCTAGAACAATTGCAAGACAAGATTTGAATTTACTCAAAGCAAAGAGCTAGAACTAACTTTACAAATTCAAATCTAACCAAGCAAATCTAGGAAGAAAAAGAGAATGCGAGAGACGAGATTTTTCACCGAAGTTGAGGTTCTTGAAGGGAACCCTCGTCTCTCGTTGAGGTGGCTCAGTCACACTTGAGCCGGGGTCTCTTTCAACCCGCTTTCCTCCGGTGTTGCACAAATGCACTCGCCCAGCTTCACTTCTTGTCTCTTCCCTTTCGGAGGCGAGACTACGCCTTCACAATGGCCGGGGCTCACCACCGCAGCGTTGGTAGCTCCGGTGACTCCTAACCGTCTAGGAGACCTTCAACCTCCAAGAGTAAAAGCACCCACGAAGAATCGCTTGGAGGATGAACTAGTGCTCAACAAGGCGAAATGAATGCACTTAGCACTTTTCTTCTTCCTCTCCTCACCAAAGAGATCAACAACCAAATTAATTGGTGGGAGGAAGATGGGGGCTCTATTGAATGCTTAGAGATGGTTAGGAATGGCTTGAATCTTTGCTATGAATGAGCTCAATAGAGATCCTAGCCCGTTGGAGTGGAGTGGAGGCTTTAAATACTCTTTTGAAAACTAGCCGTTACTCCCGTTTTTATGCAGTAGGAGTGTCCGGATAAACAACCGGAGACTCGGGTTATCCAGAAACTCCGGACCAAATGTCGGATACTCGGACCGAAACGGGAGGCAGCAGGGCTCAACCGGAGACTCGGACATAATGTCGGATACTCGGATTGAATCCAGGAGACTCGGACTAAATGTCCGGATACTCGAGTTAACTTGATTCAGTTTCAACTTTAAACTTTTCAAAACCAAGTGAAGTAGTGCTAATTTGAGATGCAAGAAATGATGTTGAGCACATGCACATCCTAAATTCGATTTCTCGTCGTACCCCCTTAATAATGCGGCTATCCTTAAGAGCCTTAAATAAATATAAGATTACAATTATGGTCTTGATACCGTCTTTTTGAGTTTAAGTAGTCGTGAGGGTGTCCAATGTCTTTTCAAGCTCCACATAATCTCGATATACTGCCGGTATTCTTGGATAAAACATTAGAACTCTTTAATTGTGTCATCATTAATCACCAAAACAATTTGAGGGGCCTAGATGCACTTTCAATCTCCCTTTTTGGTGAATTGATGACAACACAATTAATTAGCAAATAAAATAACGAGAACAATACTTAGGCATAAGATAAAAGAAAGCTCCCCCTAAATGTGTGCATTAGAAGAAATTGAGAGGAATCAAATGCACATTTTTAACGAGAGAAATACCGAGAGCTCCCCTCGAAATGCACAAGCATCTCATCACAAATAATGAAAGCAATCCATGCATTAAATGAGCAATAACGACATCTGTGAGCAGACATGAGTTCACAACAAAAAATAAACAAAATAAGCTGAAGCAACACACAAGTCCACCCACCCACACCTGCGACCACAGGCCAGCTAAAGAAGTCCACGACAAAGACAGCGAAGAACACTCCACTTTGGCATCAAGACACCAAAAGGAAGTCACGAGGGAATCACTCGTCATCTCCGTCGTCGGAGGCCTCATACTCGAGCCCTCGGCGTAAATGCGTCACGGCCCCGGAGGAGCGGGGAGGAGGAAGCAATCCCAAACAAAGCATTTGCGAGGAAGTGTAAATCGCTACTCTCCTCGGAAGACCCGGAGGAGGAGTCGGGAGAAGGCTTGCCTCGCCATTGTGGCGGATCTTTGCGAATGTCTTGACCATTCTTCTTGATGCAGCCGACTCATCACCTTCTGGTGGAGATGTCGCGGCAAAGAAGAAAGAGCGTGTAAGCATCCTCACGAAGAGTCTTTGCTTGGGACCTCGGTTTGCTCGGAAGGAGGTATTTGGAACCTGGTGGAGCGAGGAGGCGAGGCGAGTAGAAGCACGACCTCGGCGAAGCCTAACGGCGAGACCGAGGAGGCAGTGGAGAGGCTGGAGTAGGCGAGGCGGACCTTGTAAGAAAGATGCTCCTCATCTCGACAAACTTCAGCCCACTCCTTTGAAGAGATCAAGGTCATCACGAAAGGTGCATAGGCTGTGGCCATGTTGCTCTGCGGCGTTACGCCTCATTGTTTCCCACAAGAAATCGACAATGTCAAAAGGCTCGGTGCTCTCAGCAGGTGGAAACGAGTTCCTACCATAGGAGCCCGATAGCGAAGCATCTCCCTCCTTGGGAGAAATAGTGACTCTCAACATCTGTTGAGGGACATTTGGAATATCCTTTAGACCCTTGATGGTCCCAGCCCAGCAGAAGCTCTGGAAGTGTCATACAAAGCCTCAATGCGCTCGAGGAGTCAACACTTTCTTCTCATGAAGCTTTGGGTGGCATTGTACACAGATTGAGCACTGGCAAATCTCTTCTTGCTAGCCACATACGGTCTGTCAGTCATCCACCAAATGGCCTCATCATTCTTGTCAAAATACAAGGTGGCATAGAAGCGCATGATGACCTCATTGTTCGATCATACTTGTATGCCATGATGTTCTTGATACGTGCACTGCAAATCTCTATGATCGAGTGGCTGGATTACTGCTGCGGCCATGTACTCCCAGTCAATGGTCTTCATGCACGAACCAGCTGGGTGCTCAAGAGGGTATAGGACCGTCTCATAATGTCAGTGAAATCGGTTCCAAAACCGGCGGTCCACATACTCATCTGGTAGAGCTCGAGGATCTTTCTTCCTTTGCTCTACTATGGCTTTCCCTTTACCAGTCTGTCCAGGTAGTCAATTACTCTCATTGGATTCACGGACAAGGGATAGTTCCATCTTGGCTTGGCCTTGATCGAGAGGACCAATGAAGTGCCAGTGCAGCCTTGGCTTCTTTTACGATCACGAAGCTTTGGCATGGGTATCAGTGGATGCTCATACGGATCGAGGAACTTCTTTGAGGAGGAGGAGGCGGACAGTCTTTGATCCACAGCTAGGCGGCCTCGAGGAGTGCAGGAAATGGGCCTTTGGCCCTCCAATTCTCTGCCTTTTGCGGAGGCTGCGAGGATCTCGGAGGAGGAATTGGTGGAGAGGCAGCGCCGGGCGGGAGCACTACCACGTTTGCACTGAAGGGGATCGCTACCCCGGTACTGCGGAGGAGGATCGCTACCACCTGCTTGCTGCGGAGGAGGAGTGCTTTGCCCTCCGGAAGTTCCACAGGAAGGATCCATCGACCCAGACGAGGCGAGCAGAGAATTAGCCAAGAGGCAGCCTTGGAAAAACAGCATTGGCCAGGCGGCGAGGCACCCAGCGGAGAGTCAGGACAAAATGTCGGATACTCGGATTGCATCCGAGACTCCGGACCAAATGTCGGATACTCGGATTGCATCCGAGAACTTCCGGACCAAATGTCCGGATATTCGGATGGACCGGAGAAACGCCGCAGGCTGACCAAGGATTTCCATGAATCCAACCTAATCGCGATCAAAAACAAATCTAGAGTGCCACAAGAATGTTCAAGAACCAAGTAGGGCAAACTCTAGCAATGAATTCAGCGGGAATAGGGCAAAAAAAAAGAACTCACTTCAAGAAGATTTGAAAGTTGAAGAAGCAGGTGAGTTGGGGTTAATGAGTCTCCGATCTTGAGAGGCCACGAAGAGTCAAGCCTCACCCTAGAAGAGATGAAGCAAGAGGAGAGGCCTTAAGAAAGCGAAGACCACGAATCCAATCCAGAAGAGGAGGTTAGGGCCAAGAGTCTTACCAAGATCTTCAAAGCCAAGGAGAGGAAGGGGATCCAAGAGCCTTGGAGAAGAATATGAAGGTGAGAAACACGCCCTAGCCAAGAGAGGAGCACGGGAGAGGAAGAGGCGCCTGAAGGAATAGAAAGAAACTAAGCCGCGGGATACTTGGGGTTTAACCGGCCGCCCCTAACCCGGAGACTCAGGACTTTAGTCCCGGATACTCACAACAACCGGACACTCGGACGAAATGTCCGGAGACTCGACCTACGGAGAGTCAGGATAAATCGGATACTCGGGTTCCCGGCTTCGGGAAGAAAGGAATTTTTCAAGGAAAGCTTCGGAGACCTGCGAGAGAGAGAAAGGAGTCCTAGGGCATCCATCCACCATGTGACTAGCTAACAATCAAGCAATCGGACTATAGTCACATGGTAATGATCGATCCTAAGATCAAGAGCCAATAACACATGGTAAATTTAAAGAAAAAAATAAGTAAAGTTTTGAACTCATTTTTCATTCACCAACCAATATATGAGCACTTATCAAGCCATGTTACAGAATCTAGAATATTTAGACCACTTCTCAATTCACGGAACCTTTTTCGTCAAGGGGCTTGGTAAAGATATCGACTAATTGATCGTTTGTGCCCCATGTTGGATATCAATTTCGCCTTTGGTTGCGTGGTCTCTTAGGAAATGATGGCGAATATCAATGTGTTTTGTTCGGGAGTGTTGGACAGGATTGTTGGCAATTTTATGGCACTCTCATTGTCACACGAAGTGGAGCAGCTTTTGTAGGATAGGCCATAATCACTCAAGGTTTGTCTCATCAAAGTAATTGGGCACAACAACTCCGTGGCTGTATGTATTCGGCCGATGGATAAGGCTCACGAATTTTGTTTCTTGAAGACCACGAGACTAGGGACCTACCCAGAATTGGCAAGTTCCTGAGGTGCTCTTCCTATCCACTTTACTGTAGCATAATCCATCGGAATAGCCAATAAGCTCAAAGGAGGATCATTTCGGATACCAAAGTCGAAATGAGGAGTGTGCACTAAATATCTCAGATTCTCTTAACGGCCACCATGTGGCACTCTTTGGGCGGCAAGCGTGCACACATACAAGCGCTAAGCATGATATCGGGCCTAGATGCACAAAGATAAAGGAAAGCCGATCATCGAGCGATATACCTTTTGGATGACGGTTTACCTTCTTCTGTCGAGGTCTAGGTGCCCGTTGGCTTGCATTAGCGTCTTTATGGGCTTAGCGTCCTCCATTCAGAACTTCTTGAGCATGTCCTTGATGTACTTCGTTTGACAAATGAAAGTTCCTTCCTTGAGTTGTTTAACTTGGAATCAGGAAGAACTTCCAACTCACCCATCATGGACATCTCAAACCTTTTGGTCATTATCTTGCTAAACTCTTTACACAAATGTTCATTAGTAGATCCAAATATAATGTCATCGACATATATTTGACTAAATAAATCATTGTCAATATGCTTAGTAAAGAGAGTAGAATCGGCCTTTCAGGACTACAAAACCTTGTCAGAAGGAAGTCTCGAAGACATTCAAACCATGCCCTTGGAGCTTGCTTAAGTCCATAGAGTGCCTTGTGAAGGTAGTAGACATGAGTGGGATGTCTTGGATCTTCAAATCAGGGTGGTTGCTCAACGTAGACCATTTTAGGAAAGTGGTCCATTTAAGAAAGCGCTCTTTCGTCCATTTGATACAACTTGAAATCATGGTGAGTAGCAAAGGCAAGTAATATTCTAATAGATTCAAGCCTAGCTCTTGGAGCATATGTTTCATCGAAATCCAAACCTTCTATTTGAGTGTACCCTTGAGCAACCAAAGCGGGCTTTTGTTCCTTGTCACGATCCCGTTTTCATCTTGCTTGTTTGAAATACCCATTTTTGTGCGATCACATTTTGATTTGGTCTTTGAACAAGCTCCCGAGACTTGATTAAGCTTGAAGTTGTTCAGTTCCTCTTGCATAGCCATCACCCAATCTGGGTCTTCAAGCGCTTCATCTACCTTAAGAGGTTCAAGAGAGGAAACAAGCGAGTAAAATTAGCAAAAATTTGCAACTCGAGATCGAGTGGATACTCCCTTGTTGATGTCTCCAAGAATGTTGTCCATAGGATGATCTCTTTGAATGCTTTGATGAACTCTAGGATGAAGTGCGGATGAGTCAAGGCTTGAATAGGGCCTTCATCATCTTGGGTGGCATTTGAACCATCTTGGGCTTGATTGGACGAGGAGGGGAAAGTCGCAGAGCACTGACCCATCCAGGAGACTCGATGTGGACCGGAGACTCAGGACTAATCCAGGACACTCAGGGTTCGGGCGGAGACTCGGGTTGAACTCAGGTGAGATTCCAAATTTTGAGTCTTACCTCCCGATTGCCATTTTCTTTATAGCTTCACAAGGAGGTTCTTCCACTGTCAATCACAACCACGATCAACTTGTTCTACTTGAGAACCGTTAGTTTCATCAAAAAGTCACGCGTCACGCGAGATTTCAACGACACCGGTGGTATTGTTGAAAGCTTCGATGCGTAACATTAGTTCCATAACCAAGTAAGAAACCTTCATCTACTTTGGAGGCGAATTTGAAGACTTAGCCTTTTTATTAAGGATATAGCATTTGCTCCCAAAGACTCGAAAGTAGGAGACATTTGGTTTCTTCGGTGAGCAACTCATCGCCGTCTTCTTTAAGATCTTGTGGAGGTAGGCGGTTGGAGCTGTGGCATGCGGTGTTGATTGCTTCAGCCAAAACTATCGGAAACCTTGTACTTTCGTCGAGCATTGTCACTTCATCTCAATGAGGTTGATTCTTCTCTACGGCTACCCCATTTTGTTGTGGAGAATAGGGCGAGAATTCATCTTGATTCCTTCCTCATCAAGAAACTCCTCCACGCCAATATTCTTGGGAACTCGGTGCCAGTTGCCAGCTCAGGATTCTCTTGATCTTGACTTCAAACTTCGTTTTGAGCTCTCCTCATGAATTTCTTCAAAGTCACTTGGACTTCTCCTTTGTCATGCAAAAGAACACCCAAGTGAACCGAGAAAAATCATCAACAATAACTAAACCATACTTACTTCCCCCAATGCTTATGTAGGCGGCCAGGACCAAAAGATCCATATGTAGCATTTCCAGCGGTCTTGTGGTCGTCATTACATTCTTGGCGGGATGGGAGGCACCAACTTGCACTTGACAAGCACTACAAATCTGTCTTTCTCCAAAGACAACATTAGTTAGTCGAGAATGTGGTTGCCTTTAATGAGTTTGTGAAGATTCCTCATACCAACATGGGCCAGCCCAGGCGATGCCAAAGCCAACCCATGCTAGATTTAGCCATTAAGCACGTTTCAAGATTAAGTCTATCCGTGTGAAGTCTACTGAGATAGAGCTTACCCTTCAAGCGCCCTTTAAAGGCTATTGAACCGATCAACCCTCTTCATGACATCCACACCTTTTCATTAAACAAACAATTATAGCCGCTTCACATAATTGTGCAACGGACAATAAATTGTAGCTTAATGACTCAACAAGCAAAACATTATTTAATTGGAAATTGCTTGAGATAGGAATTTTACCCAATCAATTACTTCTCCTTTTCCATTGTCTCCAAAGACAATGCTTTCACCTATTTGATCCATTTGCGTCCAATTGAGCAAACATTGCCTTTTTCTCAGGTCATGTGGTGCGTGCATCAGCTATCCAAAATCCAACTTGTTCCACCAGGTGATATAGAGCCTACAAAATGACATTTAGTTTTGCTCTTTGGTACCCAAACTTGGTTGGAGTCCGCACATTAGTGACAAAGAGACTTAGGGACCCAAATCGAGCGAACACAAGGAGCATTCTTGACTTCGCCCAACATGATAAGCAACTACCCACCGAGGTTAGTCTTTTTAAGCACATAAGCAAAGAACTCGGGTGAGCTTTCTGCTTGGATGTTCCTTCGCCTTTTACAAAGTGAATGGGCTTGTAAGGAGCAACAACAATGTTGCTCTTTTTGCCCTTTAGTGGAACATGCCCAAGCCCTTGCCTCTTAGGATTACCTTGGCGCTTTAGAGATACTCCTCAAAACCCTTGCTTGCCTTGTAGGACTTTTTGAAGTCCATCTTCAAGCATCACCTTAACTTCTCATTTTCATGAGCTAAGACTTTCAAAGTCTCACGGTTAGTAGCACAAGTAGCAACATCAACATTAAAGCATCTAGCGCAACCGTTGCTCGTTGAAGGTAATGAAATATTGGAGTTGTTGATTGAGGTAGAAGCTTTATTGAGAGATCAACAAGCTTCACTTCAAGAGCCTTGCAAGCATCCTTAAGCTTTGCAAGTTGCTCTAGAGTGAAACATTGGTGATCTCAAGACTAATTGCTTCATTTTTGGTCAAATTTGAACTTTTGACCAAATCCTCATTTCTCTTTCTTTCAAAAGCTAGGCTCTTACTCTAGCTCAATGTTCTTCTCCTTTTCAAAAATGAGGAGATCCTCTTGAGCCTCGAGAATAGCCTCCTTTTGTTCAACTACTTCCTCCAATTTTCAATATCTTTAAGTAGCAAGTCTAATTTTCAATATCAAAATCATTCATAGATTTAAATGCTACTTCCTCATCATCACTAGCATCATCACAATCATCTAAGCCATAATCAACAATAGAAAGAGTGGAGCTCTTAGATGATACCTTGTGCCCTTTTTGCCATAAGGCACATTGGAGTATTTCCTTCGTAGTACGCTTAAGTCGTCAAAGAGACTCTTTGACTTTGTCGGTGGAGTGGCAATGCGGCAGTGGCAAGTCCTCCCTCATTATCGGAGTTGGACTCGGACTCGGACTCGGAGTCGGTCGAGTTCCATTCCTTGCCAATGTATGCATGACCCTTGCCCTTGTACTTCTTGCTCTTATCCTTGTCCTTCTTGCGGTACTTGTCTTTCTTGTCACGGCTTCTCTTCCTTCTTTTCTTTGTGTGGGCACTCGGCAGTAAGTGGCGGGTTCCCCACCTCATAGCACTTTCTTGAGGAGTGGCCCTCTTGACTTGTTGCCATAGCTCTTGGAGTGACTACGGTTTGTAGCCCTTCTTCTTCAAGAATTTTGTTGAATCTTCGGCGAGCAAGGCCATATCTTCATTTGTCAGGTAGCTCGGACTCTTCTTCATCGCTTGTGCTCTCTTGATTTCTTGCACCACCTTGTGGCCTTCAAGGCGATGCCTTTCTTCTTCTTGGGACTTGAGCTCCTCCACCATTCGGCTTCCTTCACCATCATCTCATCTGTCATCAACGGCCAATCACATCATGAGGAGTGAGGGTGTCGAAATTTGGCCGGTCGCGGATGAGTTGCACAAGATTGCGGTTGGTGAAATTGATCACTTTCGGAGGATGATCTTCACTCGGCCTTGTCGGTGAGCTCGGTGCTTCAAGTCCCTTTGCTTGATTTACTAGCACCATCAAGCGATCAAACATATTTGTGTACGATTCACCTTCTTCCAAAAAGAATGAAGCAGCTCCCAATGATGAGTTCGATCTTGACTCACGGACATGATACACCTTAGTGAGACACCATCAATCTTTCCCAAATGTCCTTGGCATTGTCAAGGCCATCGACGATTGAACTTCGGGTCGCTCAAAGCATTGAACAAGGCATTGGCGGCCAAGTCGTTGAAGTGTTGAGCTTTGTCTTCTTGGAGGTGAGATTGTTTGGGTTTGCGGGCTTGAAACACTGTTTCAACAATCTTCAAATACGGATGAAGTGATCTCAAATGCATCTTCATCTTATGTTTCCATGCCGCATATCGAGTGCCATCGAAGTGGCTTTCGGCCAGACGAGGACGGAAACATAGGATGAGGAGTTTGAGACTCCAAAGGAGGAATAATCTAAAGGAATAGCAACCCCGATCTAGGGCAGGGCTTTCTCTTGGCCATGGGTTTTGGTAACCTTCTCTATATCGGACATCTTTGATTCTCCAGCGGTTAAGCCAAAGTAAAAGGAGATTTGGCTCGTGCCAATTGAAAGGACCAACGATGTCGCCTAGAGGGGTGAATAGGCGGATTAAAAATTACGCTTGTGGAATAAAAGGTCAGAAGTGGTCAATCAGATCTCGGGTTTTAGTCGAGATACTCACGGCTTGTCCGGAGTGTCGATATGTAATCTTGAGTCTCAGGGTTAATTTTCGAGAGCATGAAAACTACTCTAGCAAGCGCAACAAACTACTAGAAGTAAATAGCAAGAACAACCTAGAACAATTGCAAGACAAGATTTGAATTTACTCCAAAGCAAGAGCTAGAACTAACTTTACAAATTCAAATCTAACCAAGCAAATCTAGGAAGAAAAAGAGAATCACGAGGCAGATTTTTCACGAAGTTCGGAGTTCTTGAAGGGAACCCTACGTCTCTCCGTTGAGGTGGCTCAGGTCACACTTGGCTAGGGGTCTCTTTCAACCCGCTTTCCTCAGGTGTTGCACAAATGCACTCGTGGCTTCACTTCTTGTCTCTTCCCCTTTCGGGCGAGACTACGCCTTCTAAGCAGCCAAGGGCTCACCACACGCGTTGGTAGCTCGGTGACTCCTAGCCGTCTAGGAGACCTTCAACCTCAAGAGTAAAAGCACCACGAAGAATCGCTTGGAGGATGAACTAGTGCTCAACAAGGCAGAAATGAATGCACTTAGCACTTTTCTTCTTCCTCTCCTCACCAAAGAGATCAACAACCAAATTAATTGGTGGGAGGAAGATGGGGCTCTATTGAATGCTTAGAGATGGTTAGGAATGGCTTGAATGCTTTGCTATGAATGAGCTCAATAGAGATCCTAGCCGTTGGAGTGGAGTGGAGGCTTTAAATACTCTTTTTGAAAACTAGCGAATTACTCCGTTTTGTATGCGGTAGAGTGTCAGGATAAACAACCGGAGACTCGGGTTATCCGAACTCGGACCAAATCGAATCTCGGACCGGATACAGAGGCAACCAGGGCTCAACCGGAGACTCGGGACATAATGTCAGGATACTCCGATTGAATCCAGGAGACTCGGACTAAATGTCAGGATACTCGGATTAACGATTCATTTCAACTTTAAACTTTTCAAAACCAAGTGAAGTAGTGCTAATTTGAGATGCAAGAAATGATGTTGAGCACATGCACATCCTAAATTCGATTTCTCGTCGTACCCCCTTAATAGTACAGCTATCCTTAAGACGCAAATAAATATAAGATTACAATTATGGTCTTGATGCCGTCTTTTTGAGTTTAAGTAGTCGTGGGGGTGTCCAATGTCTTTTCAAGCTCCACATAATCTCGATATCTGCAGTATTCTTGGATAAAACATTAGAACTCTTTAATTGTGTCATCATTAATCACCAAAACAATTTGAGGGGCCTAGATGCACTTTCAATACCTCTTCGGCCGATTCTTCTCCTTTTCTGAATTCGGCTGGCAAGGTGAATACCATATTGATGTCCATTGGTGGTGTGTCATCTCGGATCATTGGGGACCCAGAATCGACCGATTGATCAGAATCACTATCGGCCTGTTCTTTTCTTTTCCATTCTTGCCTCCTAGCTGGCATTGGTCTCAATTTACTAAACATCTGATCTCTCTCTCTTTCCCTGTTGGCTTCCCTTTCCTCCTGGGTTTTTAGCCGTTGAAGCCGTCTTCGTTGCGACTTGCTAAGACCCGAAGGGCACCATCTAGGTTTAGGCTCGATCGGCCTTCTGATTTTCCCAGCCAGATTGTTTATCTCACCGTCGGTCGATCTTGGTGGTATTGTCGGAGATGGCTACCTCTTGTGTTCTTGAAACCCCCTTTTGTTCTGGTATCGACAACCTTTCATGAACCGGCCTTTTATCGCCTAGCCGATCATGGACCGACCTAGATAACCTGTCTCTAGCCGATTGGTTTTGTCGATTTTCAATCAAGTGTTGCATCGGACATAATGTCACCGAAGGCAAAGTCATTCCTCTCTCCCAGCAAAATTGCCAAAAGGGACATTGCCGATGCTCTTCCTCTTCGGTTCTCGACTGATAAAAGCTATCTGACCGATAATAATTATCTGGTCGAGTTCTTTCGTACTTTCGTCTGCGACTTATCTTTTCATATTTTCCCAAAAGCTGCAAGAATGTTGGCTTTGGCTTGAAGTTCGTTCTTCTTGGAATTCTTTCTGCTTTGTACCACCGGCCAACTTCAGGGTTCCCTTTTGGCTTAACGGTTCTTGAATTTTGCCCATCCTTATCGGCTTCTATCTGTATTGAGCCGATAGTGATTTGCACCGTGTCATCCCCTTTTGATCGGACTTCAACATTTTTATTCGGCCTGATGTCTTCTTTCATGGGTTCCTTTCCTTTCCGTGAGCACTGGACCATGTTAACTTGGAAAGGGTTTGTGTCTATCTGCATAGCCGATTCTTCCGCGAACTTCAATCGTCCATCAGAAATAGCCGATTGGATCTGCTGTCGAAAAATATTACAATCGTTAGTGTTATGCGAAAAAGAATGGTGCCACTTGCAATACCTTCGCTTTTTAATTTCATCGGCCGATGGAATGATGTGCCCTTCTGGTAATTTTATAAGTTTTTCCTGTAGTAACAAATCAAATATTTTATCGCATTTTGATATGTCATATGAATATTTGACTTCTGTCTTATTTTTTGTTGGTCTGAGTAAAGAGCAAACGAGTGGCTTTTTAGCATTTTTATTCCACTCGGCTATGTTTATGTTGACTTCATCGTCTTCAGAGCTATCACTTGAATTGTATTCCACCATATTTATTTTTGCCTTCTCATTACTATTCAACCTAAACTTATCCTTGAATCCTTTATTCTCCGAATATCGGCTTTCTTGTACCGATACGCGATGGAGTAAATGACCCAAATCGGAGAATTCCTGCCCTGCTAATTTCTCTTTTAATGGTGGAATTAGCCCTTGAAATGCTAGATCGGCCAATTGATCATCGGGAAGCGTTACACTAAAACATTTATTTCTTACACCTCTAAACCTCCTTACGTAATCAAAAACCGATTCGCCGTATTTACGCTTGATCGCACTTAAATCGGAAATCCTAAGTTCCGTAGTCCTAAAAGAAGTATTCATGAAATCGGCTTTCCAAATCGTTCGAGTTGGACCGAATTTGGGGTAAATTGGTAAACCATGTGAGCGCCGCTCCAGATAGCGATAAAGGAAAGAGCCTAATTTTCAGTCCGTCGGATCGCGGCTTCCGCATTGAGCCATGAATCGTCCGACGTGTTCGATGGTGGTGGTGGAATCATCTCCTAAAAATTTGGCAAAGTCTGGTATCCTATAGTTATGAGGGTATGGTATACGATCTATATAATCGGGATATGGCTTTCTATAGCCGATTACCCTTCCCTTAGGTTGCAAACCGAATTGTTCCCTTAATACTACAATGATTTGTTACGCCCAATTAACATTATCGGCTGTGGTGCGGCCCGATATTGCCAATTGTCGTTATTTATATCCCGCCCCGAGTGCAAGCTCGGTCATTTATCCCATCCGTCTGTAGGTCTTGGTATAGGATCAAAATCATGATTTCTAACAGTCGGTGCATCGACTGTAGGTAAAAAAGGCTCACTGTACGGTATCACCCTATGTGATGTTGAGTGTCTAATTGTGTTTCCTTGAAATGGAAGAGCCTGATCTAATTCAATCGGCCGATGGGCCGATAACCCGTTCCCACTTGTGGGGACCATGTTGGACGTACCTGGCCTATTCACCTGTGCCCCATCGGTATGCCCATGGTAATGTACTACTCCGCCCTTATGTGAGCTGGGCTTCAACACGGTTGGTTGGATCGGCATTGTATGAGTTGCTGGAGCCGATACATTTACCGTGTTGGTATTGAATGGTATGGAATATGCTGGGTATGTTGGGATTGGTTGTAGCGGATCTAATAAACTCCCTGAAACGGCTAATTCCTGA
Organism: Rhipidocladum racemiflorum; assembly: GCA_036346355.1. Taxonomy (NCBI): domain Eukaryota; kingdom Viridiplantae; phylum Streptophyta; class Magnoliopsida; order Poales; family Poaceae; genus Rhipidocladum; species Rhipidocladum racemiflorum. The sequence continues at coordinate 27,863,743 of CM070572.1, forward strand.
GCAATCGTTTTAACACTATTTTCGATCATCGGCTTTAAGGTGAACACCAAAGCCGATGATTGATTGATAAGTGCATGGTGCACGGATTGCTCGATCATGCTTGATAGATCGGCTTGAGCGGGAGCATATCGGCTTACGGATCGGATGGTGTTTCACCAATAGGATTGATAGTTGGGAGTGCGTTCTTTTGAGTAACCCCTCTGCGTGTTTTACGGAAATCTTGTAACATCATCTCTTCTAGTGTCGCTTTCGATCTTCAACTTCTTTTATTTGCTCAGAGTCGGATCGGCGATTTAGGTGCGATAATGGCATCTGTGTTGATATCGGCGGTGGCCGTGGGCTTATCGGTGAAACGACATGATTGATTTCTTCGGTCCCACCGGCGTGCCAAAATATGTTCGCTCTAAAAGCGTGAAGCGGGGTTCTTAGCCTCGAACATCTGAGACAAACGCCGAGTTCTTTGGCGTGCGATCAATTTGACCTGTAATTGACAAGGTAGATTTGCAAATTAGACGAAGCCGATAAATCAATGCTTATCGGCTTGACGCCAATCGGCTAATAACCGATCAGGGGATAACTAGATCAACCAATTGCGGTTAATCCGGAGGTAGAAGGTAAAATCGGCTTTGAGAGGCGATGCGCAACAACACAAAACAGACCGAACCTGGATGAAGCCAAAGAGACCAATAATCGGCGATGCGCAACTATATTGGATCTATCGACTTACAAAAAAGGATGATTATCTAGACTAGAAAAACTGTAAATAAAAGCTGTAAAAAGAGGTGTGTGTATGATGTTGGAGTCCCTTTTTCTCGCCCCGTGGCCTTTGATTTATATGCCTTGCCCTATCCGAGTTCCCCTCAGATACGGCAACCAGACCCGCGTCGGCCTTTGATCCGATTTCTTTCCATCTTCGGATATAGTCCTTATCGGTTACGGCTTTCCCTTTCCGTGCGTGGTCTTTCCGTTTTTTCTGCCCATGCCGAATTTTGGTGCAAACAACTACCAAACTGCGACAGGTGACACGCATCACCTACCAGGTTTTTCGTATTTTTGAATGCATTGGGTCAAATTTTAAAAAATATATCTACTGGCCATTTTGGTGAATAGTCGACAAGATTCAATATCTTAGACAAATGGAAAAAAATTAAATTCTCAAAATGCTACAGTTTTCAGAAATCTCGGCGAAATTTTGGGTATTTTGTACCGAAATTTCCATGAAATGGACCGGATTTGAAGTTGTGGGCACCGGACTTGATGTGAAACCTCGTCCGGTAGGGGGTGGTTAGGGTATTATCCCTCATAATATATGTTATACATGATTTCACAACCTGCCTGTGTAGCTCAGATGGTCACGTCCTGAGATCGATCCCCTCATCTCCAAGATTTTTACTTTACACTTTACAATTTTGTCCTTAAATAGAGCAAACTAGTAAACGTTTTTGTCCAGATTGCATATCGATCAAAGGCTTGCAAATGCCGGCCTTCAGCTGCAAGGATCTACAAGAACTTAGGGTGTTCCCATCAGTATTATATGTTGCCAATTATTCTGCAGTGACGGGAGAGGAACTTGTCGCTATATCCACGGGTTGGAGACAATGATGACGGAATGATGCATTTTTATGAAAGGATGCAAGAATCTAACAAAGCTGGAGATTAGAGAGAGCTCATTTGGTGATGCTGCTCTCTTGGATAATGTTGCCAAGTATGAGACAATGCGATCCCTTATGTCATTGTGCGGTTCATTCGATCGATTTATCTACTTGTATGTAACACCACGGCATCTAGCATGCCTGAATGCTACTAAACATAAGCTAAACAACACCTAAATACCATAAATTAAGATAAATTACAGCAAAGGAGTAAATGCTAAAAACCAAAATTTCGGCAGCATCTCCTTTGTTTTAACATGAATTGAAGGAGCAACAACAGCATAGCAATATATGGCAATATAAGAGGCATCTAGAATAGCAATATTTAAAGGCATGACAGCAATATAAGTCTAATTCCAAGCATTTATTGTCTCCAAGAGCCAAACGAACAATAAGACTCTCATAACGCAAAGCTAAACCATAAATCAATAAGCATCACACTCAGTTTATTTATCAAAACCCAATTGAATGACTTGTGGGAACAAACGAGTGAAGCTACATGTAGAAGTGTGACTATTTTCCTTCCCCGCATGCCGGTCTCATGGTACCTAAAACAACAAGAAAGCACAAGCGTGAGTTCAACACTCAGCAAGCATATTGCAATGGTACAAAAGAACAATTACATGGCTATAACAACTCACATCATGTAAGTCATTTCATTCATGATTACATATCATTATCATCATCATTATGTATGCAATGCGATGCGATGCTCATGTCTCCTTGGAAACTCATACCGGTATGGTTGAGTACACACCCGTCGGTGTGCACCCTCTCCCCCCTTCCATCCCGAAGATGGAGGGTGCCTACTCCTCGCTTCCAAACACCGCGGTGGATGGAATCACGATGTAGGACTTACTCATTGGCTCTCCGAAATAGTCATAACTTTCTCACTGACCTTCCCTGAACTAGTTATGACTTTCTCACCGCCCGGGCCATGTATCATGCCATGTATGCAAACATGCCAACATCATAATTAACTTGTACATTAACACATGGTATCATAACATAATAAGCATACTCATCATATCATTGGCAATCATTAAAGCATGGCAAGTGATCATATCATATAATCAATTTCATCTAGTCTCAACTAGCAACCTACAAACCGCTATCCATTACAATACACTTGCCTCAACCACGGGCAACGGATTGGTGAGAAGTAGAAGGCACTCCCGGGGTCACACCACCTGCACATGGGTACCACACTCACAATCATGTCCACAAAACAGTAGGCAATCCCTCTTCTACCCCGACATCGCAAACTACTCGCTAAACCCAAAAACAGAGGTTCTGTCCCGTCGGGACAGCAGCCATCCAAAAGGCATAACTCGGGTTCTAAGACTCCGAATCAATTAAACGAGTACATCTTCGCGTAGCTTAGGAAATTTCCCAAATTTTTGTAAGTATATGGAAAGACTGATTCGGACTCTAAAATGGTTTAATCTACAGAAAACCGTGATCTGTTCCAATCACGTCACAAATTTTAATACGTTCGGTAAAACGATCATAACTTTCAAACGGCTGGGCGGAATTGGACGTTCTTTATACCCACGGAAAGATATTGAAATTACCTACAACTTCTTCAATAGGCGGCTGACCAAATTCGGAATCTAAATTGGCGAAAACCCAAACCCTAGGTCGACTGTTCATGCTGCCCGAAACAGAGAACATGGCAACTTCTAGATTTCATCTAATCTACTCAATTCCAGCACCACCAATTGATCTAAAAACATGATAATAACCCTTAGAACAGATCCTAGACCAACCCAAGGATTCACATGGCCATACCTTCGCCCGACGCACGAAAACCCAACGGATCTCCTCCCGGTTCGCGCGATCTCCTTCCTCGCTCCAATCCCGCCGGATCTCCTCGTCGCGGAGCGCTCCAACGGATGGATCTTCGAGGTGTTGAGGTGGTGAACTCCCCTAGGGGCAGTAAGGGAGGTGGAGAGGTGGTGGAGGGGTGGTGGTGCAAGGGAAGAGCAAGGGGGGGCGGCGCATGCAAGAGGGAGAGGGGAGGTGGGGGGCGGCTAGGGCACAAAGGGGGAGGTGGGGGCGCACCAAACCAGGAGGGGGCGCACTAAAAGGGCCGGAGGAAGCCCCCCAAACAGGATTCCTACTTTTAAATGGACTCATACTCCATCCCACCAAAGCCCACAACCCCTTCTTTAGACCCAAACTCCCTCGGAAAGGCCCAAACTCCCAGAAACGGCCCGGAAACGCAAATTAACCCTATACCGTAGGGTTTTAACCTCCAATTCCATATTTCATAATGTTTTTGATCTTAACATTCACATTTTATAAGGTTACGACACTCTGTGGTGTCACATTGTAGCTGTGATCTATTTCACTTGATCCAAGCTAACCAATCCAGTATATGGCTGTAAGCTTTGTTTGCTTCTATGGCCACTAGCTTGGAGATAGCTCGTTAGATGACGGCAAATGACTGTGATAGCTATTTTTTAAACTTTAGATATCAATATATTTTTAAATATTTAGATAAAACATTTGAAAAATGTATTATTGTGAGAGTGTCCAACCACTCTGGCCATCAGCATGGCCTAGAAGATCTTAATACAAGCCTATCAAATAGGTACTCAATCCCTTAGGCTGCTAAGCATTTTACTAGTAGCCCTGTTTAAATTTTTGAAAATTCTCCAGGCTTGATCATTATCTGAAAATTTTATGGAAACATTAGTGATGTATTAGGATCATCTACAAAAAAATTCTAATGTTATTTGTACCATTTTTCATTCGATTGAAATTTATCGATCAGCATTCAATGGCACTGTCCGAATTTTTAAAAATTTTATGAGAATATTATATATATATATATATATATATATATATATATATATATATATATATATATATATATCATGACCATCTACAAAAATTTTCAAAAGTTTCTAACTTGATTTGCACCATTTTCCATTCTGTTGAAATTTACGGGTCAGTCTTTTATCAAGACAGTATCACTGTCATATTTTTTAAAAAATTCCTCAGGCTTGATCATCATCTGAAATTTTTATAGAAAATATTAGTAATGTGTAAGGATCATCCACACAAAAAAGTTCAAAATTTTTTGACACGTCTTGAATCAATTTTCGTTCGGTTAAAAATCACCGAGATCTCGGCTCGACGAGATATCAAAAGTCTCGGTAAAAAAAACAGATTTATATTTTATTTTTAAATTTCGTTCAAAATAATTAAATTTTTGGGAAGCTTGAGACACACCTAATCATTCGGCACGGACCTCAACCCGTTCAAAGCGTGTCCAATTGACGGACACCCTGGGAAGCACGGCCTTTGGACGCGAAGCCATGATGCCGCCTCGGACCCCGAAGCCCGACGCTGCCAGCCCAGCCGGCCAGGCCAGGCAGGAGACCGAGAACGGAGAACAATCCAAGATCCATCATCCCCCTTCTTTAAACTTTTGTTTCTTCTCTCTAGGGGAAAGAAACGAAAGAGGGCAGGGTGGAAGAGTATAAAAAGATCCGAGATCCATCCATGGCCTGGCCACGAGCCGTCTGCCGTCCGGTCAACAGAGCCCATGATGAGGCATCCGTGCATGGTTTCCAAACTCCCATTATGATCTTCGGGAACCCCAACGTGTACCCCAGTTTACTAAACTTTCCCCTCTCTTTTCGAATTTAAAACGACGCTACGCCCTTTAGATAGCATTGTATACTGTACTTTCATAAGTTATAGTACCTACGAAAGATTGTATTATTTTTCTTTCATTATATTTTTTACTTTAGCTACGGTAGTAAATGATGTTAAAAATAAATAAGGGGCAAGTGTCTAAAAGGAAAAATGGTATAACAAATCACCTTAAAATTATAAAATGATATAAATTTAGAAACAAAATTTGAAAAGTAGAATGGCATGTGTTCGAGAATGAAGGGAGTACACCATAGCAGTAGAGCCTACTCCCTCCTATCACAAATGATATGTATTTTGAACAACACGATCTTCGAAACATAGCTTTGACTATTAATTTATATCATATTATATTTATAAAACATATTGAAGTTATAATGTTGTGAAAATATTTTTTTTAAAAAAATCTATCTACACGTATGATCGAAATTTAGAAACTTCAACTACACCGATATCGAAAACCAGGACTATTTGCGATGGAACAGGCTAAGGGAGGAGCGAGACCGATGCCAACAAAAGCGAAGGAATTAAGGCTCCATCCAGCGCATGCAGCGCCGTGCGCGCCTGCCGAGCTATGCACGATTGCACGCACGCATACGCATACGCATACGCATATGCGCGCGCGCGCGGGCCTCCTGGTGCTGGGCGGGCTAGCGGATGGCTGGGCCAGCGTGTGCACGGTCATAATTCGTGGAAGATGTCGCGACACCGGAACCGTGCCGGAGCGGGCGCCATCATCACCTCCTCCCTACGCCCCCGCACTCGATTAGCGACCCATCTCCACCACCGCCGACGCGGGCGAGAGAAGCCGTGTCGGACCGGTCACCCGCCCGCGCGCGCGGTGCCACGCCCCATATGTCACGCGAGCTAGCCAAAACCATGTGCGCGGTTGCCGTCGCGTGCGTGCGGTGCGGTTGCCGCGCGTGGGCTCGCAATAACCCGCATCGATCGACGCCTGTGGCACTAGCGGCGTGCATGAATCGATCGAACGGGAGACGAGAGCGTGCGTGCCAGTGACAGCTGGTGGTAAGAGTAGCGCGAGGCTACGCTGGTGCTACATCGGCGTGGGGGCGGGGGCCCACCATTCAGGGGGAGGCTCGCGGCCTGCATGCTGCTTGTTTGCTGCTGCCACTGCGTCTGGTCTTTTGGCGCGAGGACGGCATGATGGCGGCGATGATGATGGCGTCCATGCACCGGCCGAGGACTACTACCACCGCCCCCCCTCCGCTCCGACAGCTGCTCGCCTCGAGGGGGAGTGTGCGCCCTGGACGTGGTCTAGGGTGGGGTTCGCGGTGCATGCTAGTAGTAGTACTATATTATGAGCGGAATGATGCCTCCATCCGCCCGTTTCCCCCTTGCGCCGCTACAGAAATCGCTCGCTCGATCCCCCTTCCCTAGGGTGGCTAGTGCGCGCAATCTTGCCTAGACCTCGCCCTCCTTGGAAGCCCGCTTGTATTTACCCTCACGCACTTTTATTTATTTATTTTTAATTAACCTCTTTATATGAAATTGCAAATTAGGTCTCTTTCCAACCGCAAAAACACCAATATTTGATAAATATATCATCAAGCACACCCCGCTACCGCAATAGGTATCTTCCGAGCTTGGACACCACGGTAACACCTTTATCTAAATTTCGCTCAATATCCTAGCTCATCTTGGGCGGACCCGCGCATGCATAACACTCTAATTACACTTTCGTCCTCATTTTGTGTAAAAAAGGTTAACCAAATGTATTCTGTTTAGGCCCAACATGCATTATATATTATTACAATTACTTCACAAGCAATATGTAACTAATTCCACCACCGCTTCACTTAACCAAAACTAATCCTGTACCATCCCGTTCCGTTCACCCACGTACCTCCAACCAAACGCACCCTTAAATCACATGACCTTCACATTAACGGGCTAAAATATTAGCCCCCTTCCTATCAAACTCAGCTACTGTGCTACCCTGTGTGTTGTGGTGGATATGATGCCGGCAACCGACCGCAAATGTGATGGTTTGTCGATTGGCATCTAGAGCACTAGTCCGCACTAGCATGATGCAAGAAGAGGGGAATAAAAAATGTAAATTGTGGATGCATGTAAATGCGGTACATGTTTTGGCCCACCCATGGACAGGTGGGACACGGTGTTTCCCATGTCTTGTTAATTGTGTTGCACTCAAGTTTGCTGTTAGAAAAGATAGGAGCACACTAGTATTACGCTGTACCTCCATACCATGAAATGAAGGGAATTGAATACCTCATTATTTTCTCTGCTTTACATCGGTTGGCAATGGATAGCAATTGACGCTCCTTATCTTCGCCATTATTTAAAATAGAGATTAAAAACAAATTATGTTATGTCGGTTTGGGTGAAAACGAATCGAAGTTTCGACCAATGCGAATATAACTTGAATATTTCTACATTTGGATACGAATCAGATGAATATGAAATACGCATTGTATACCTGCTCAACTCGATTGAATTCGAATATTTACATAGCTTGAATATGGCTACGAAATAATGACCTTTTGTCGGTACATTACATAGCACAACTAATTATTGCAATTTATTAACACAGGAAGATCCGTTTTACGTCGTGCCACCAATTGTTCAATTTGAATACGGTTACTTTGTCACAATATTTTTTAGATAATCAAAGATTACACCTTCGAAATTAGATACTCTACCTCTCGAACATTCCGATAAGGTACTTAAATCTCGCATCAGCACATCAAAAGAGCTTCCCTGACATGCACTGTTGCTGTTATACTAATAGATTGGTCTGGTCTCACACACACTCATTGATTCATGTACATGACCGGGTTAGTAGTAGGAGTAATAATCAATCATGGGCATGATCAGCGCGCACAAGGCTAATGTGGACAAAGCTAGACAGCATGTGAAGTACACCTTGAAGAACAACATAGGGTGGGGCCCACCGGCAGCGGGATGATGCTGCCCCCGGTCGCCGTGAGGCCGCAGCCCTCGTTTGCCCTGCCAGCGACTGAGATTCCTCCTTGGCCCCACTGGTCAGCAGCGGCAGCCTACAGCTACAGGGGCAGATGCTAGCTAGAGAGGTGGTAGGGGCAGCGCGGGGCTTGTGGGGCAGTGGATTGTGCGCTTTGGCACGCGCGCTGTGGATCCGACGGCTGTCCACCAGAATCCGACACGCCCCTGCCCCGCGAGGCCCATCCGACGGCCACCCGCGTCTGGGTTTGGCTCTTCTGCAGCGACGCATCATCCTGTCCCGCTGGATTTGGGGGCAAAATTGGCGCGCAAGAATTGCCGTTTTCACCGCAGTAAACTACTTAGAGCATCTCCAACAGTTCCCAAAACTTATTCCTAAAGTCATTTTTTAGGAACAAATGAAAAAACTACCGCTCCAACAGTTACCCTATCCGACTCCCAATATCTCTCAAGACGCTTAAAAACTCCTACTGGTTGCCAGATATTGGCCGCTCATGTGCTTTCCCAAAAAATGGGAACTGTTGGAGAATAGCCTTTTTTTAAGGCCCAAAAACTTTGAGAAGCTCCCAATCCAAGATTATTGGGAGTTAAATTATAGGAAACTGTTGGAGATGCTCTTACACTGCAGGTGTATGCGATCGCTTTTAGTTTTACTAGCTACACTCTTGTCGACAGAATTTTTTTTTTTTTTTGTTTTGTTTTCGTTGCCTCTTGAGAAAAAACACACCCAACGAACCTCCCCTTCTCTCAGTGTCGCCGTGTCCCAAAGCCGTAGGCACAACAATGCCCCTGCTGAGAAGAGGAATGCAAAGTAGCCTCGAGCAGTCGGCACAAGCAGCTAGCAAGCAGCGCATGATCCCTTTTTTTCTGAAGGAACGGGGCTAGCTCATGGTCCATCCGGAACGGAACCAGTTGCATGCGAGCTTAACCTAAGTGGCAAAGCCTCGCATGATGCGGCTTGGAAGCGACGGTGCCTTTTGCCGACTCAGCACGCCGGGTGGTCAGCGGGGCGTCAGAGGATCGGATTCCCCACTTGTCCTATTCGTTCGTTGGCGCCGCAGTGGTGCGTGCCGGCATGGTGGCGCACGGCAGCACGCTGGCCACCCGCCTCCACCTCCACCTCCTCGGCGTGGACGGACGGAGCCACCGCCCTATCCACTGGGCAAGGCCGCACGGCAAGGCCATAACAAACCGGAAGCGGAGCGGGTGGGGGACACGTGGGCAGTGGAGCCCGCGCGCCAGGAGAAGAGAGGCCGAGGCTTTTCGGGGCCGGGGCACGCGCACCCACCAGTCACCACCCCAATCGAGTGCCCACGCAGCCACGCTCGATATCATCTCATTAACTCCTCCTCCTCCTCCCTGCTCTTCCTTCCCCTACCCTCTCTGTATCTACTCAAAAGAAGTGAAAGGGAATATAGATTAAAGACAGCACGGTGAGGCCGGGGAAAAGACGCCCCGGTGAAAGAATAAAAACCCGGCCTTTTTATAAACCCTGCGCCCCTCCTCGCTCTTGCACACAACATCCGTCCCATCTCGCTCTGCACCCTGTGCCCCCTCCTTCGATTTGCTCTGCCTCTCTCTTTGTATCTAGCTTTGGCTTCATCACAACAAACGCGGTGTCTCAAGACGCTTCAGCACGCAGGTCTGTCGCCGGTAATGTCCCTGCCCTTTCTTTGCTCGTTGGAATCGTTCCTCCTGCTGATCGGCTGTTGCTGCGTCTGCACGTGCTACTTACTTGTCTGTTGGGTTCCAGAGCAGCGAGGATGCCGTGGGTGGGCTTCCGCGTTCGCCCGGTCGTCTTCTTCCGCGTCATCGTGTGAGTAGTACCGCAACGCGTCCATTTTCTTCAGAGTGGTTAGTCTCTTGTGTTAGAACTACTACGTCGGCGCTAAACCGTGGCACGTTTGGCAGTTGAGTGCTGCCCTGCCGATCGGCCGGAGCTGGAGAGGGGGGGATCGCAGGGCGTGCTCGCGCCTGACGACGTGCATTGGGCCGGGGCCCGTGGGAGGAGGAGCGAGACGTGCGTCGACGCGGTGATGAGTAGTGGCGCCGTCGCGTACTACCACACGCTGACCAGAGTTCGCCAGGTGCTCGATCATTTGCATGTATTGCCTCTCTGTTCCTCTTCCCCGGTTATACTACCATAATACATTTTTCGTACCGGTTACTTTACGCATTTCATCTCTCCTCCTACTCGCCAAGTATCATGCCTGTTGCTACGATCTTTAAGCCAAATGCAATGCTTTAATCTGTGGTGGTTGCTGTTTGGTATGGCAGTAGAGAAAGGCGCATGTCCTATATAGCTCTGTCTCGTGACGCAACCAGTACACGTCAAGCCTCGCACAAGTTGCTCTACATTGTAGCGTTTCCTGGAGCAGGGGAGCCTGCTGTCTTCTCTCCTTCGCTTGCGTTGTCGTCAACCTGCCATCCATGTCTTATGGTCCTAACTATACGTCACATTAAGTGACATAAAGAGGTTTGCGCATTATCCAAATGTTGATCAGTTGGGTTTGGCCATGTGGCATTATCCAATATTTGGGTAGCAGCGGTAGGCACCCATATCCCCGAGTTGCAGCTTGCCCTGTTTTCTGCGTCCTCGCCAAACCGTTAGTCACTCCTGTGTAGTTCTTTCTTTCCAGAATCCAGGCATACATAGCATACCCCACCACCCCTGCTTGTGTTGTGTAGTAGGCCAACGTCGATGGTACTTACAAAAGTCGCTTTAGTCGCTCACATATGCGCCGCTTGCAGTTAATCGGCTTCTACAGTTACAGGGATGACAAGGATATGCTTGCATTTGGCAATTTGCATTGCCTTGCTTTTTAACTTTCCACTTGCCATGGTCTGAATATCTGATGTACCCTTTTGCCTTTGGGTTTGTAGGCCGATTACTTCGGTCAGCTCCTCAAGCCCGTGACGAAGATTGACCACTACATAAGCCTCCCTTCTTCGCAAGGAAACAGAGGAAACGGAGAGCGCAGAGTGTTTTAGTTTCTTTTCCAGGACCAAACTCCTAGTCAAGACAGCAAGAAGAGCAGCGGTTGCAAGCGGCGTGATGCAGGGAGACCACGGGTACTACGGCGGCGGGGATTCCCCGCCGCAGGGATACGGCTACGGCCGCTACGGTTACGGTGGCTATGGCTACGACGCCGGCGGATACAACTCCGAGGGCGGGTACTACTCCAACGGTTACCCGTCGGTGCCGGCGTACGAGGACCCGCTCGCCGGGCGGAGGACGCACGACTTCCCGGCGCCGCTGAACGAGCTCGAGTTCCAGCCGTCGGAGACGTGCCCCAAGAACTACGTCATCTTCGACCAGACGTGTACCAAGAGCCGGGTCATGTTCCACCCCTCCCTGACGCACAAGTTCGGCGGGTCGTCCGGGTACGACCACTTGCACGGCGGAGCCGGCAACGCGCACGAGGCTGGCAAGAGCACGTACAGGGACAACGACTACGGCGAGAGCTGCTCGGTCCGGCAGAAGGAGGACACGGACGAGATCGACGCGCTGCTGAGCTCGGAGGACGGCGACGAGGACGACGTGGTGAGCACGGGGCGCACCCCGGGGTACCGGGACGGGAGCTCCCCGGACTCCACGTGCTCGCCCAGCTACGGTGGCGCCGCCGGGGGCAGCAAGTCGAGGTCCGAGTGCACCACCGGCCGCAAGAAGGATCGGATGAAGAAGATGGTGCGGACGCTCAAGGGCATGGTCCCCGGCGGCAACCAGATGGACACGCCGGCCGTGCTCGACGAGGCCGTGAGGTACCTCAAGTCGCTCAAGGTGGAGGTCAAGAAGCTCGGTGCGCGCGGCTCGGACAGCTGATGAATGACGTCGCGGGGGGGCCCCGGCCGTCGCCGGTAAAAAAGAGAGGCAGCACTGATCGAGTGGCACTGACACAACCCTACTGCATCCTTCCTTATAACCGATGGCATCGGCACGAGGCAGCTTAGTTGGTGCTCTTTTTCGCAGCGCCATGATCTGGCCAAACTCTTTTTGTGCACTCTACTTTTGGCTACGGGCTTTATGCTCCATCCATGATGAGAGCATGGGAGGGAGGGAGAGAGGAGGAGCACGGATTGATGCATGTACTGCTGCTATAGCTCCAGTGCTTTGCTCTGGGTGTTGTCTCGTTGCTTTGCTTTCTAGTGGCTGCTGCTGCATGCTGCATGCCTTTGTCTTGCTCCGCTTGATCTCGATCCAATACGGTGCATGCATGCAAGGCTATTGTTATGATTGTGGTGTGTGCTGCTCATCATGGTGGCGATGACGATCGGTGGCCTCCCCCTCGTGGCTTTGTGTGTTGTGTATCCTTGTGCGTTATGGAGCATTGTGCTAATTGTGTCCGTGTTGGGCTTGGCACTACCGCGCGAGCTCGCTTTTGGCGAAGCATCCCACCCCCTTTTCCTTCTAGTGCTCGAATCCCACACGAAAAAAGCGGAGCAATTCAAGTGGTAGCCCCTTGATGTTTTAGCAAATGTCAAACCTGATGAAAAGCTTAAAGGTCTCCTCTAATGATGCCCACGCTATGCATGACCATGGCTCTCTCCCTAGCTCTGATCTTGATGAAGCACTCGTGCTGATGTTCGGGGGATTACCTAAATATCTTTGCACATTCCCTGGCCAATGGTCATATTGGCCTGGTACGTGCGTGTTGCTTATTCGATAGCCTTTCTGCACGCTTTGAGTGTCACAGTCCAGCTGACCCAAGCTCACTTAGCAGTTGACTATTTAAACTTCACCATACGCCAATGTATTGGACCGGACCAACCAGCATTTTAGCTTTACCTCGAGCGAGCCAGGACGCTTGGATGTGACTCTCCATCGAGGGAAATCCGGCATGCAGTAATCGGCAGCCACTGTCATCTTCTAAAGTATCCCCTTCGCGCACTTGTTTGGCTCCCTTTTCAAAAGTGCGAGCGTTTTATGCCTTGTCCATAGACGCTTCTCCAGGGTTTTAAATTTCGTTTCGGGCCCATTTTTCGAGCAGCCAGCCAGCCACCGGTACCGAAATTCGTCGAATTTCGATTGAAATTCAATAAAAATCGAAGTGTTTCAGAATTCAAACGTATTTGAAAATTGGTCAAATAGCCGAACGAATTTCTGTCGAAAAGCTCGAATTTCGGTCGAAAAGCATCGAATTTCGACGTTAGGTTAAAAAATGAGAAAAATTGCAAATAAAATGTTGTAAATTTGTAAAACTCAATTTAGATAATTAAAACTTGTCACATATCAATACAAGTGCAAAAATAAGCATTTACATAATTAGATATTAAAATATACCATAGCAAGATAACATTAACATATTACATATACCATATCAATACAAGTAAGTTTTCAATATCAAATAACATTAATATATTGAATAATACCATACCTTTGCTATATTTTAAATAACTGAAAGTTGTCACATATCAACACAAGAAAAATTTTCAATAATAGATAACATTAATATATTAAATATGCCATAGCAATACAAGTAAGTTTTTAATATTGGATAACATTAATATATTAAAAAATACCAAACCTTTGCTATATTTTAAATAATTGAAAGTTATCACATATGAACACAAGAAAAATTTTCAATATTAGATAACATTAACATATTAAAATATACTTCAACAAATATTGTTACTAAATATAATTGAACAAATATTGCTACTTAACATAATTGAAAAAATATTGCTACTTGACATACTTCAACAAATATTGCTACTAAAAAAACTTCTTCTTCTTTTTTGCCTTTTCTATTATCTATATTTTGAATGGCTCAAAAATATCTTTAATTTCATTTTTTTTCAAAAAATATTCACACCAGAGGTCATAAAAATTTTAATACTAATTATAGGAAAATTTTGGATAAATTTTATCAAATTTTTTAATTTTTTAAATTTGGATTTGAATTTAGACGAAAAACCGAACGAAAACCGATTTCGATCCCGAGCGGTAAAGTCAAATTTCACGAAATTTGTAACCCTGCGCTTCTCCCTCCGACTCTGTATATATATATATTTTTTGACTCAACGTACAAGCACATTCCATCGTTCGCTAAACAATCACGTGTACCCACCTTTCCCCCCTTCTAATCGGTGGTGGTATTGCGCTAGCTGGTGAGCACGCCACGCCACGCGTGTGGAGTACGTGTGAGGCATGAGTTAGACTAGATGTTAGAACATACTAATATACGCCACCGACAGATCACAAAAAATGTTACTCTTGTCTGCAACCGGTCGCCCTCTCTCTCTGTCTCTCTCTCTCTCGGTACCAAAAATAAGACGCACTTGTTCGTCCACAGGATCGGGGCGTTCAACGCGAGACACCACGACGCCACGCAGAAGTGCGCGCGCACGTTCCATCGTGCAGCGATGCGTGCGTTCGCATCCACGCCGACTTAACAAGGTTTTTCACTAGAAGGACGAGTGATCCAGGAAGGCTCTCCTCCTCCTAGGTGCGCCACTGTTCTGTTCTCTCTCATTCGGCGTGAATCACCATAGGGGCCGGGCAAGAGGGTGCATGCATGGCTGCCACTACTGGCCTTATTGGCGGGTGCTCATGCATGCTTCCACCGCAGTTTCGCGGTGCACAGCGCATACTGAATACTAGAGGTGGGCGTCGTGCCGTGCCGTGCCGGCCCGGCCCGGGCCCATCGTGCTTCGGGCTGAAACCGTGCCGTGCCACGACGGCCCATCGTGCCCATCGTGGGCCGTAGTGCGCCCAACTCACTTTTAGCGAGCCCAAGCCCGGCCCATTTGCGCTGCCCGTCGTCGTGCCAAGCCCGACCCATTTTTACTATTGTGACGAACAAAGAAATAAAACAAATCACTACTACTAAACTACCTGCTTTAATTACATAAGAGACTAATCACATCAACAAAATGTCAAACATAAATGCAATGCTTGAAGATGCCCTGAATCAACAATATCGCCAACTTTTAAGCCTTAATCCGTGATTTCGTCGTAGCCGTCTGCGCACGGCCTAAATCAAGCCGTCGCCGTCTTGCCGCCGTCGTGCTCGGTTCCCGGGCACCGTCTCTGATTGCGTCGGCCCGGCCCGGAACCGTGCCGTGCCGTGCTTTGCACCGTGCCATACCATCGTGCTTCGGGCCGGCCCAAAAAAGCCCGGCCCAATGCCCACCTCTACTGAATACTGATACCGGTGCCTTGCATTGTAGTTTCGCGGTGCACAGCGCATGTTTTAGTTATCGTAATTAAGTTTCTTAGCCCCATGAATCTAACTCGTGATGCGTACTAGTACCTTGTACAGTTTATCCACAACGTCACAAAATTTTTAGTCAACTACCTTTCCCTTCAGACATGGTAGTACGCAGTATATTACTCTTTCGCTTCCCTCGAAAACTATCGCGAAAATTGGCCATTAAAAGTGATAGGCATTTAACTGGATCCAAAAAACATCACTGGCTCAACCGTGGTTTGTCGACTCGTCGCAAGATGCCTTGCATTGTAGCATTCCTAGCTCGTCTATATACGGGCATATCTAATGAACTAATTTGGTGCACACGTGTGCAATATATCTACCCTTCCTCGCGCGGTATGGACTGTATCATGAACCCAAAGCGTATCCTCTTAAATGATCAACAAATTGGAGAGGTAGCTATGCTATAATGCCGTGCCTTTCAAAGTTTCTCCCATGGTTGTTAAATACTGTAAGAGACGAGCATCGGTGCGACTCCTCTTGAATAAATACTGTTTGATCGGCACTACGCACTACCAGACTCTTCGATGTTTCGTGACGGCCAGAAGTATTAATTTACTGACGGTTCACGATCAGTTTTTTTTTTTTTTTCGGTCCTTGTGAAATATCAGACATTTGGTAGTGACTCCAACTTGATTTGCGTGCCGTGCGTTTTAACTCTATATACAAATATCGGCACTACGCACTCATCTTTTTGGTTTTAACTCTATATATATATATATATACAAACACAACACAATCGAATTATTAATGCTTTTTCCGTGGCATATCCCGCCCCTAGTAATCGTATATTCCCTCGTGGAACAACTACTAATAATAAAACGAGATTTGATTATTTGCTATAAAATTGGTGTGTATTTGATAATTTATCATGGCATGTCTTACTGACAGTTGAGCCACGTTGTCACATGTCGTGAGATATGACGTGGCAAATCATTAAATACACACTAACTTTCTGTCAAATAATCAATTATACCGATAAGAAATTAGCAACAGTGTTTTGGAAGGAAATGTTGCATAGAAAAAAAACCAAAAAGATGAGTATATATCTATGAACCAAAAACACTTTGCTAAAATGACATCTAAATAAGATTGGAGGTGGTACAATAATAAGATCTTCAAGGAGAGGCAAAGCTGGCACGTTGCCACACCTCTCTGTCTCACCTTATCCTCTGCTATAGGGATCCATCTCATCTCAATTAGAAGCTTTGCCCTATCAGGCATTCTTGCACATTTTTTTTCTTTATTTTTGGGTCTCCCAAGAGAAAGTGAAATTATAAATATAGCTTAATTCTTAACTATGACATCTACCACGCTTTCCTACCGTGGCAGGTCGCTGACACCGCAACCACCGTGGTACCCAAGCTTGGTAGCATGAGGTACCACAATACACGAGCTTGGCAGTACGAGATACCACGGTGCCCGAGCTCAGCAAGTACATACCGTACCGAGCTCAGCAAATACCTACCGAGGTAGACAACACGTGTCTCCTAGTGATGCTTCACGATCGAGAAGAAAGGTAGACTCGTAATTTTCATTCGAAAGGATGAAAAAAAAAGTGTGCAAGAGGGTCAAAAATATCAAGGCTTATCTCCATTAGGACGTACACGCACAGGCATCAAGGGGGTTAGTGAATCATGTAGCTAGGGTCGTCCAAGTTGCGATCGCGATGCACGCACAAGACAAGAAACGAAAAAAAAAAAAAACCCGACACTTTGGATGGATCCAGCTAACTGGCATGCAGTTCATCCTACACGTACGTAGGTACCTTTTGCATCGCTCACCTCCCTGGAGAAACAGTAGACGCGCAGCACGCAGCGAATGGCACGCACGATCCAGTCGGTGTTGATTCCACCGTGCAGATTGGTGCAGGAGGCAACGCCCGCGACGTCTTGGGAGCTATCCCCCGTACGTAGTGCGACACCGCGGATGAGAGGACCTCCACTACGGCATGCAGTGACGGCGCCGCCGAGCCGGGCTAGTCCGTGCGGTGCGCGCGTCCTTCCCGCCCACCACAGGCGGTGTTATCGGTGGAAATAAATTCTATGGTGTCGTGCTGTACAAAGGGACTTGTGCAGCATCACTCGGATGGACGTCACGTATTATGCCAGTGAATCTGCACCGTTGCATTAATTAAGGGGATTAATTGCATTAATTAAGGAGATTAATTAACTGACATATTAATTGCATGCAGACGGTGCAGATTCACTGGCATAACACGTGGCGTCCATCCGAGTGATGCTGCACAGGTCCCTTTGTGCAGCACGATACCATAGAATTTATTTCCGTTATTGGTTGATTGATCTTGCAAAACTGATTGTCTGTTTCTTGTTTCTTTTTTCAAATACTTCTTGTTTCTTTTTTCAAATACCCGATTTACAGAAAACCGAGTATTGCTTGAAATAACAACCTTCGAAAACTTCCATGTGCAAATAAAAAAAAAACCTCGCGTGAGGTGTGAAAAGCAGACACGCCCCACGAGCTACTAAGAAATTGTATAAATACTGTAAAATATCTGAGAGCTTCAGATACTCTAGCGTAAGGCCCTGTTTGTTTGCCCTATGGATTATATAATCTAGCTTATATAAGTTAATGGGGAAACAAACAGCCTAGATTATAATCTAGATTATATAATCTAAAGCATGAGATTATAATAATCTATAAGCAGCCATTTGGGTGCTTATATAATCTCAAACTAATAATCCAACACAGTAATAATCCTGGAAAACAAACAACCCACCGGCTTATTTAAAGGTAGCTTATATAATCCAGCTTATATAATCCAACACCAAAAAGCTGGATTATATAAGCTGGAGAAGGAAACAAACAGGGCCTAAATCTCATAGGGATTTAATGGCCCACCAACATTAGATATTTATTATAATATCTTTTTATATGGTGATATAGTCTTGGTGTGTCCATCGGTTTTTTTTTTTCAAAAGTGTCTTCCACATAGTTTCTGTCTCTCCCTTTCCTACTTTGTTCTTTATTATTTGCAATAGATACAATGTGGAATTGGTTGGATGTTAGACCCATGGTTTGTTTCTTTAGGAACCTTGATAACGTAACAACCTAAAATTTCACAACATTTGAAATACAAGTATCCAAAATGATTTTTGACCTTGATGTGAATTCTCAACATTTTTTTGGATTTTATGGGATTTTTTACATTTAAAAGAAGATGCTTTTCGATAACCTAGATATGATTTTTGATTTTTAAACTTCAAAATCAAATCCATTCAAAGTGTATAAATATTTTATTTAAGTTCCAAACAGTCCAAAGAACCTCTCAAAAAATTTTATAAATTTTTGAACTTAGTTGATGCTTCTGAAAAATTAAATATTATATTTTTTTCAATAAAACAGAAGCACCAGAAGAATTTTCAAGAAAAATATGAATTTATTATGCTTTGAATTTTTTTACAGAAATATTAGTACCATTCGAGGATCATCTCCAAAAAAATTCATAAAATTTGAAGCTAGTTTGATAGCTCAAATAAATTTTAGAAGCCCCATTTGCAAAGTAAAAACATAATTAAAATTTGATAAATTCTGAAAATGAAAAACGCCTTTATTTGAAAACTGTGTTTGCTAAAAGAACATGTAAGCCTCGAAAATGTGCTATCCCTTGCAAGGATCCAAATCCCGGCTGAAATTCGGAAATCTCGACTGAGATTTCGAATTTCGACCCCCCAAGATCCTAAATCTCGGCTGGGTAAAATTTTTTTTTAAAAAAAATTCAAATTGCTACAGTACCAACGAAAATCTCGACGAGATCTCGGGAGGAGCACACCTATGCAGCCTCCCCTCGCCCCATTGCGCGTCGTGCCAAGGTGGAGCACACCCATGCCACATGCCACATCAAATCATGCATCGATGACACGTCGCCGCGTTGCCCTATTGTCTCACCACTAGCTTCCCACACGCCTCATTGCGCCAAGCATGCTGCGACGAAGCTTCAATACTTGCACTATCATTATGCTCGTTGCCTCACCGCCTGTGCACACCATGGTCCCACTGCCACCGCCACAGCCCTTGATGCACCACAAGTGTTGCAGAACCATCGGGAATTCCTGGAATCTCGCCGACGTTGTCCTATTTACTTGTCTGTAGGGGTGCAATCGGATCGGATAATTTCCGACCGACCGACCGACCAGATAGTTTCGGTTCGGATTCGGATATTTTTTTTTTGGATAGTTTTCGGATTCGGATTCGGATATTTACTATTGGATTTGGATTCGAATTGGGTAGAATAACGGTCGTATTCCGATATCCGGCGGGCCTTAGGGTTTAGCCGTTTAGGCCTTTAGGGCGATGGTCCATATGGCCATATGGCCAGGCGCTGCGCACTGCGTTCGCTCCCAAATCCCAATCCACCCTTCGGTCTCCTCCTAGCCTCTAAGGCTCCCGCCGGCCGCCGCCCCTCCAATCCTCCCGCCGCCCCTCCTGTGACCCGTCGCCCCCGAGCCCTCCGCCCCTCCCGAGTGCCCTCCTCGACTCCGCTCCTCCGCGCCTCCCGCCGCCGTGCCCTCCGTGTGCCCTCCTCGGCTCCGGCCCTCCGCGCCCCCCGCCGCCGCGCCCTCCGCCCCTCCCGACGCCCCTGAGTCCCGCGGCCGCCCCGCCCGTCCCGGCGCCCTCCGACCCCCGCCGTCCCGGCGCCGAGCTCCGCCCCACCCGTCCCGGCGCCCTCCGCCCCCGCTCGTCCTGTCGCCGAGCTCCTCTCCTGTTTTGATCGACCGGGAAGGAGATCAAGGTGAGGGGGAGATTACATGTTTGATTGCTAATTCTTTTATGTCAATTGAAATGCTCCATGTGGTCCTTGAAATGATACCTGCCACTATATTCAATCTAACATTTCTTGCCATGGTCAATAGCTTAGTGACAACAGGATTAGTAAAATTTTTATAATACTTGTATAGGGTGCATTTCATCTAGCCATGCAGACACCTAGTGGAAGGCACATATGTCTGTCCTGGCATAAAGTTTAGGTGAAAGCTTGAGAACTGAACATCCTGGCATAAAATCTCTTGTGAATTTGATATATCATGACACAAAAGGTAGGATAGTTCATTTGATTCGATAAATGGATCTTAAATAAATAGTCTGTGCAACATTTGCAATTTGTTCCGCATGTTTGAAAAAAACCGGATTCTATTTTTGCCTAAAAACATTTCAAGTGTAAATCTTGCTGATCTGAGTTATTGTTGGGAAACTTTGTAGGATTTGTTTTGGGGATTTGTACATATGTTTGACTGACATAGTAAAACCTTGAGTATCTTTTATTTCTTGCCTTGTAAAATCTTGGTGCATTTTTGAGTCTTTGGTCTTGCTCATTGACACAAGCTACCTCACGCAAGGAGTGCAAAGTTGGTCAGCTGCATCTGTATTGTGATTTTGCTTTGCTACTCTGTTTACTTTCTGAAATCTGCTTAAATATGGTTATAAAATCCAGATCAGTCCATAGGTTGTTCTAGGAAATGCTAGAGATTGAGCTCTGTTTGGTTTGACATAAATCATATATTATTTATGTAGACGTGAAGTCATGGTTATGTTATCGTGGTATTATTTATGTATTGTTCTATGTTTCATAACTTTTAGTATGTGCACCATTTAAATTGAATGTACTTTTAAAACTTTGTTGGATTACCTGATCAAATGACTTGTTAGACTGATAATCTTGTTGCATGTTAAACTCATACGATTTGTTAATCAATGCTATATATGTGTTTTATGTGGTGTCTGTTTTCGCACGTTATCCGAGAAAAATTATCCGGTACCGTATCGATTTCGATCCGTATTCGATTTCGAATCCGTGACCGATATTATCCGTGCCGTATTCGTATCCGGCACTATCCGAATCCGACAAAAAATATGGTTTAGGATATAGAAAGAGTGATATCCGACCGAATCCGAGCCGATTGCACCCCTACTTGTCTGCACACCTTGGCCTTGGGTCGAGAAGCAAAGACATCTCCCCAGCTCCTATAAAGGCCGAACCATCGTTGCTCCTGGCTCCAAACACACCTTCCTGCACTTCCCCTACCCCAAGCCCGACACCCTTGCGCCACCATACGTGCCATTACCGTCAAGACTTCTCTGAGCAGGCCAAGCTCAATCGAGCTCCCTGATGAGCGATTTTTGAAATCCTTTGGTATAGAGCATTTTGAGCATGTCCTGATCACATCGTCTACCTTCTTTGTAGCTCAATTAACCTAAAGCGTCCCGCTACAATCACCTTCCACGATTTCGATAACAAATGCCAAGCTCCTTTGGTGAGTCTCCATCGCCACCAAGCCCCAAAATTGAGTTAGACCCCACTCATGCTTTCCCCTCACTTGGTCGAATATGATCACACTTGTGCTTCTTCCTCCAATGCTCACCATTAGCACCTGTCGCCGAGCTCCTCTCCAGTGATGAACCCTGAAAGAGTTCAACAATTGCGTTACATAGAAGCAGCCACACATCGAGTTTAACCTAGATGGTATTTTGCTAATGTGGGGCTTCTGAACCTGGAGTTGAGGATATTAGAGATGATGCGAGGAGATAATTTTTGTTGAGGGGACATGATTTTCCTCACAACCGGCATTTTTTTTTGTCTATTTTGATTTACTCCCTCCGTTCCAAAATATAAGAAGTATTTTGCTTGGGCACAGGAATCAAGGAGCGCATGAAACCAATGTATGATAAGAGTAAAATGACCGTAGTGTCCATGATGTTAATGTCTTGGGAATAAGAAAGAGGATAGTTGTATGGGTGTTCATTCATAAATGTTGAAGAAATGGAAGATTAATGAGGGCAAAAAAGAGAAAAGAACATTAAAACTGTATGCGTATTTTATATTTTGTAACAAGATAGTACAAATTATAGGCCTTATATTTTGGAACGGAGGGAGTATTAGTTAGCATGGTGCTCAACCTTAAGCATTATGTCAACTATGGAGTACTTGTGTTGTTGTTTAATTTGGTTGCAGTTTGGCACTAGTTTTAGGATTTGCCAGTTGCCACGTAACATGTGACCCCTGGACCCACAGTTATTGAGACATCGAGTGGCAAATCTTGAAGTGCCAACGGATGGAGTGACAAATCCTGAATTCCCCCTTTTATTCAGTGATATGTTAAGCCCTAGTCACCGTCCATTTTTGGCTCCCCGGTCACGAAATATCATGCCCTCGTTTCCTGAATCTAGTCCTTTTTCCCTAAAAAATTGGTACCATCAGGGATTTCATTTCGTTTTCCTTTTTATTGTTTGTCAGATAGTATGTTATGCATTGCTTTTGCTTCTTGAAGCTTCAATATTTCCCTTCAGTGACATTGGCATTTCTAAACAGTTCCTTGAGACCACAGCGGCTGTTGAACATGATTGATGACGAGGCTAACTTTGGCAACACCATTGATTCCCCAGCAGAAGTGCAAACCGCTGCAAAATTCCGTCCCAAGGCGCGGGTCAAGCCCCGAAAGCCATCTGTGCCATCCAGATCTCTAGTGCCTACTCCTACTGCCGAAACAACCGATGAAAAGGTGGGAGGCTTAAGTCAAGCCAATGTGTCTCAAGAACTTAATATCAATCAAGAAACAACATCCTTGACGTGCCTTGCTAGCAAAACTGTTGGTGACGGAACTGCTGTTATGGGTATTCTTGATACGCCTTCTGAAGATGGGCTGACAGTTTCCCTGGGACCTGTGAGTAATCCTGATATGACATTGGATTCTTCAACAGGTGGTGTTACTGCTGTAGATAAGGTTTCTCAAAATGAAGAGAACAATGATGATCCGCCCGAAGTAGCTACACACCAAGAAAATTTGGTGGTTTCAGATACCCAAGCTTCATCCACCAGTTTAAGTGGCAAGACAATTGATGATTTAGCTGATTTTGGAGGACTGTTTGATACACAAGTTGAAGAGGAAAGAATTGCAAAATTCCAGCCAAAGATTCATGTGAAACTCAGCAAGGCAGCATCCAAGTCACATAAGACTAACCCAAAGGTGGGAGCTTCCACTGTGGATGTGGTCTTACGAAACAAAGAGGATGGTAATAATCAGACAGGATGCAATGATGACCAGCTACAAGATCCTAGACATCAAAAAAGTGTACATACTTCAGAGTCTCAAGCATCCTTGGTAACCGATAGCAGTACATTTGACGATTTAGCTAACCTCGACTGCATCCTTGAAGAACCTGTTCAAGAGGAAACAGCTGCAATGTTCCGGCCTAAATTGCGACGGAAGCCTGGTAGGGCTTCATCTAGGGTTGTTGGGACTAATGATAAAGCTGCTGTACCTGCTCCAGAGGTTGGGTTTTATGATGTAGATGTGGTCTCTCGAGACACAGAGGATGATAGACACAGTGAAGGCCACAACGAGGATCTGTGCCAAAAACCTACGGATCAAGAAGCTATTACAGTTCCAGAAACTTGGCCACCACAGGTTAGTGGATATCCAGAGGTTTTCAGTAAAAATCCATTGGTATTTCAAATAACTGCACGAAGGTAGTACCTTTATGCTCTCTTTTGATTGTTTGTAGGATGTGGATTCTACTGTTGATTCAGACTTGCATGATAAGCTGATAAATACTCATCCTGATGGTACTCAATCGATCTTTGGAGGACCCTCAGGTGTGCGCTTGTTTTAATTTGCCACATAGCTTGTAGTCCAAAGAATTACTGATGTCCCCTTTGTTCTTTGCATTCGAGATTTTTTTCTTGGAAGTCTTTAAAGAAGTCCTTAAAGTAAATGAGAGTATGACTGTATGAGATAGAAGTTAAGTCTATTATGAACTCATGTTTATTGTTGCCTAACTATTGTGCACCAAACTCGTGTCTAAGCTGGATTGTACATGCTTGTGCATGTGCATACATGGTTGGATCAATCTTTTTGGGAGGTGCTTCTATGCATCACTATTTGAAAATTACAAGAATATTAAAACATGAATGAAGGGTAGATGATGATTACTTGCCCCTTCGTTTGCTTCAAGATTTGTGCAACTTGTATTGGAAGCGTGATGCATAGAAGCATTAATGGTTTTTTGAACAAGAATAGTAGGGGAGGATCAACAACCAATCCTTTTGTCCCAAACAAATCGGGGTAGACTAGAAATGAAACCCATTCAAAGTCAAAAGACCCTTAAACCTTTAATCTTAGGTCATGGTTTCGGTACGTGAATCGCTAACTTCAATGCACTCATATCCAATGCCAACTCTTTGGACACATTCCAATCCCTCAAGTTTTTTTCAACTACGTCTTCTCACGTTAGTCTTGGTCGACCTTTTCAGGAAGGCTTAAAATTCCATTACGTACTGGTGCCTTAGGAGGCCTTCGTTGGAGATGTTCAAACCCATCTCAAACGATGTTAGACAAGTTTTTCTTCAATTGGTGCTTCTCCAACCCTATCAACCCTATCATGTATATCATCATTGCGGATTCGATCTTGCCTTGTATGATCACAGATCCAACGCAGCACCCGCATCTCTACTACGCTCATCTTTGTACATGTTGTTTTTTTGTCGCCCAACATTCTGTCTATATAGCATCGAAGGTCTGATCACCATCCTGTAAAACTTACTCTTTAATTTTTGAGGGACTTTTCTATCATATAGGAAACCATATGCTTAGCGCCATTTCACCCACCCGCTTATATCATGTGGCTCACATCTTCATCAATCTCGCCATCACTTTGTAGCATCAATCCCAATTCCCAAATATCAAAATGTTTCCTTCCTGAGCACTACTTTTCTGTCAGTACTAACATCTCCATTATCTGCCATAGCACTGTTGAAAACACACCTTATATAGTTATATACTCAGTTTTAGTGCTAACCAAGTCTAAAGCCCTTCGATTTTAAAATCTTCCTCCACAGCCCTAGTTTCCTACCAACACCTACTCTTCTCTTGTCAATTAGCACCACATCATCAGTAAAAAGCATACACCAAGGATCCTATTGAATATATAAAGTAAACTGTAGTGCGAAAAAACTGTTAAAAAAATTGAGGTCCAAAGTACAGAGTACGGACTGCAGCTTTTAGCAAGCTCCTCAGCAAAGCAAGAAGGATAAAAAACTCAAAATCCTTATCACTTCCTGAAACAAGTTACTATTGTGGAAACTATTTTTTTTGCAACTAATTGTTTAACATGGGCATCATTTTCTTTGAAGCTCTTTCCTTTAGCAAGTCCATATCCATGAAGAGAGTTTTTTTTCCATCTGTGTTTGTCGGGGGAGTTTTTCTTGAAAATACGCTCATTTCTTTGTAGCCAAATATGCCAGCATCCAAGTGTGATAAGCTCCTTGAAGATTAACTTCTCCAGATGTAACTGCACCATTGTCTATTGTTTCAAAGATTTCTAACGAAATGTCCCAACCAATTGATACCAATCAGTCTCCAGGAGCTTTTGCTGAACTCAAAAGAAAAGAAGAGAGGTACAAAAAGTACAGGTTTCAGAATCAACATGAAAATTCTTCTTTTCTCATCATAAACCCTGTGCTCAATTTGGCATGCAATAATACCCAGAAGAAAATCCTGTCTTTTAGCATGCAGTTCTTCCACATCCATTGATAAAGAAAATTTGATGATCTTCAGAAAGGGCTAAATAAGCTTTGGAAGTGCTAAATACATCTGAACCCCAAACATATTCCCAGGTGTCCTTTTCTGAAAATGACTATACTAAGGACAATCTTTCTTCAAGTTCCAGTAGTTGATCATGTGCTATTGCTGACTGCGGGAAGAAAAACTAATTGGATGGCTGCTACTCATGCAGAAACTGTGAAACCAATAACAATTTCTTCTTGGGCTGCATTCTTTTGCATGACTAGTGAGTGCTGTTTGTTTAAGAGTTAATACATGATTCGTGTTTGGTCAAATACTTTTTCAGATGTTTAAATTTTCTGGATGACTAACCTACATGTAACTTAGACGGTTTTGTTTTGAACTGTGGGATGTACGGAGCCAAATTGTGTCCATAAGATCTTTTTTAAAAAATGCAACCTCTTAAAACAATGCAACCATACTACTAGCAAAAAAAGGGAACACCTCACAATATAAAAATGCAACTCACTGCAAAAGAATGCAGCCCAAAATAATAAAATGCAACTCCTGGAAACAAAATGCAGCACACTTAAAGTGAGAATGCAACACCGTGAAACACAAATATGCAACACCCTAAAAGAATGCAACCCCAAAAAACAGAACAAATGCAACTCTTGAAACAAATACAACTCATGAAAAGATTTAACACCAAACAAAAAAATGCAACTCATCAATGCATAAATATGCAACACCCCAAAATGGGATGCAACCCACCTCCATGTGCACTAGTGTGGAGAGAGACGGTGACGGTGCAGCCCCGATTGCCTCCATGACCTCCGGTGGCGTGTGACCTAGGGAGTGCGGCAGCGCGGATCTGTGGTGTCACGCCGAGCCATCACGGGTATAGAGGAGGCTGCTGTATTAGGTGAGTGGTGACATGGCTGTGACTAAAGAAGCGGTGGTGGCAGATTGGAGGTGCGAGGGGTCGAGGATGGTGATGGTGGGTAAAGGGTGTGGCACCTGGCTGACTAGCCTGATTCTCTACCCGTGCAACCTAGTGGGGAGGTGCTGCTGCCGGCAGCTGAGGGAAGGTGATGAGAGGGGAGCTTTAGGTGCGGGTTGTGGATGGAGAAAGTAGTGGTGTGGAGGTGGTGTAGGAACAAGGTTACCAAGTCATGTGTGTGTGGTGGAGAGTACTTGGAAAGGTGGCAAGTAGTTGTGAAATATCTTGTAGATAAACTTTTAGATCTTAGAGGGTGTATGTACCCTAGTTATATCCTTAGATTGTTTTTTTTAAATGACAGTTCAATTCCTTCACTCGCAGACCCAAATATGTGGCAATCCTATAGATTGTCTCTAGCCTTCCTAGGCATAATGACTCTTATCTGATATGCTCTTAATGTTGCTATTGTTAAATGAATTCCCTTCATTTAAGTTTCATTTTTCCTAGATGTCGTATGTTACTTCCATCAATTTATGGCATATGATCTTAATTAGCATTTTTTTGCATGTGGAAGTTTGTTGATACAACCTCATGCCCTAGCATTGGAGTATCACTATTGTGTTTGATTAAATCAAAAGCGATCTACATGTTAATAAAAATAAATCGCCAATTACTTCAATACTTGTCACCTTTCCTTTAAGTTCACAATAAGCTTAATTTAGGAAAGAAAAATGGAACAAAATATCACATGTTTCTGTACTACCAGACTACCAGTTCAAGCTTTTCTCCCCCAAATTGTCAGTGGTATTAATGGGTTACCTGGCTTAACACGCATTTTTGGACCATACTTCATGAGTTATTGACTGTGTAATTAATTTGTATAGCTTCGACTAGCTTTTCTGGCACTTGCCTTCTCGTAAGGAGCAAACATATTTCTGTTACAGCTGAAGCCACAGTTAAATTTCAAACTAATGTTGGAAGGAAAAAGCGCAAAGGAAAATCGGTATCGTTTGTTCTACCGTCTGCTTCTGAGGGGACTGTTCCTACAGATACCAATTCTGAGGTGAGCAACTTCAGCCATAACGGTAATGACATAGCGACTGATGAAAATTTAAAAAACTCACCTCAGCAAACAGCTGAAAAGGTAAAGTGTATGCCGAAATTCACACTTGTGGTTAGAGGGTATAATGGCATGATATCTTTACTTGAGTGAGTTATATTTGCCTAAATATAGGTCTCTTATCTTACCCTGTTATTTTCTTTTTCAGCATTGTATTACTGAAGAATATTCAAATGATCTTGAATATACTGATAGGCAGAGCCAGCACCATGGGGGGGAACCATCAGATCATGCTGTTGAACAACAACCAAAATTGGATGTTGGGGAAAAAGGATTATCTATGAAACTACGAAGCAGGAAAAAGTTGCAGAAAGTTGGGATACCTGAGCACACTGCTGATGTTAATTTTGATGAAGACTATGTTGAACCTTCAGCAGCCGAGCAAGATAATGATAGTGGTGACGAGTACACTGCTGGAGGCAGGCAGAAGGTCAGGAGAAAGTCAAGGGAGAAAAATATAAATAAAGAACCTTTGAGGGGTTCCAAGCGCACCTCGAAGGAATCCCCTATAGAAGAATCACAGCAGCACAAGCTTCAGAAAAATAAAAGTAAAGTACCTTCACAGGGTCGTAAGAGAACCTTGAAAGATACATCGACAGAACAACCTGAGAGGAAGCTTACGCACAGAATTCGTCAAAAGAGAATGAAAGGTAGCTGGCACAAATAGCAAAGTATCAATATTACATAATACGAGCTCTTAACTCTTGTATTTCGGGTCTTTGTTGTTTTAGAAGTCAAGACATTATTGGAAACACCCGATCATGAGATAGATCGCATGAAGCTAAGTGTGGCACACCTTAGGTTGTTACAAGAGGCCACAGAGCGTATCAAGGTGAGTTTTTTTGGTGACACATTCAGTAGTTCTATTTCTGAAACATTTTTATGCTGTTGCTCATGATTTTGTTTTGGCTTTTCCCAGGGTAAAGAAATTTCATCAGGACCATCCTCCTCTAATCAAAGGTGTGTGACCTGTTTTTCAGTTCTTCAAATATTATGCATAAATATCTCCTCTAGGTGGGCAACCAGGCAAGTAGACATCCACAGTAATTAACTTATCAACTCCCCAAACAGTACTATAGGAATCTGTACTGGACATCCCCTATAATAGTACAGGTTCCCATAGCAAGTGTAAACTATTTCTGAAAGTAGAGTAGGATTCAGGAATTCATCATTGTAGTACCACTCATTATTTTCTATCCACATATTTTTAGTTTAATTGCAGCAAAATATCATTGTCAATAATGCTATGGATTGTTTTGCATACTTTTCATTTTGTCATGGAGATATTTCACTGTCTGAGACAGGTTATTTGAACATGACATTGTTGCTGCGGTTGTTGGCTCCAGCATCTAAAATTGCGTTATTCAATTTGATGCGCTGCTATACAGCTTTCTATATTGTTCTGTTAGTGCTATGCACCTCATACCGGACTATAAAATAGTTCTTTCATCCAACTCCTGTATAGATACACAAAATCCATTTAGACATTGTTTCAATCTAGTTAGACATTGGCCAATTCCTGCTGTCTAGTTAGTAGTGACTATAGAACCTTATAAAGTTTCAATCTAGTCTCTTGCAGTAAAGCCTCTCTATCTCTGTACTATATTTAGACTTTGTTTTGTTTAAAATACATGTTTTTGCAGCACTTATTTAATAATGTCCTGAATGTGTTTTGTTGGAAAAGCTATGGATTCACATGTCCTGAGCTATTGCAGAAAATGATCTAGTCAGTTCTATTGATTTTCCCCCTACCTGTTCTTGGTTAACATCCTTATCCTATGCGCAGCAGGTCCCAGCTTGGAGATACGGATGATTTTGATTTTTTTGGAGATAAGGAACGAGAGAACTTTGATAGTGACAAAACAGAGAATCACGTGCTAGAAAATGTAACCAAACTGAATTACCATTCTTACATGAACAAACAATCACGCGCCAAATGGTCAAAATCTGACATAGACTTGTTTTACCAGGTATTTAATAAATCAGCCACATGGACAACCATTTTTAAATTTTGTAAGATACCAATTTTTTTTTATGAAGATGTTTTGGCTCCTGTATATGTTGGTGACACTACAATTTGTGTTTTTGTATTTATTCCGGTTCAGGGTCTGCGACAATTTGGAAGTGATTTTGCAATAATACAGCAACTATTCCCTGATAAGACACGTGCTCAGGTGCGGCAAAAATTTAAAACTGAGGAGAAAAAGAATCCAATGCTAGTTCATGATGCTATAATTCATCGCTCGAGAGGTGATAAGTTGCTCTATAAGTGGTCCAAGCCCATATTCTTATTTCTGATTTGTTATCTAGCTTGACTGAATACTTCTGTTTTACAACTGTACACAGATAATTTGTATTTCAGAAAAGTAATCAAACAGCTCAACATTGAAGATGTGCTGCCAGAGATCAACAGTACGCATAAACAAGAGGGTGCATCAAATGAAGGAGACCTTGGAAATGAGGTTTCTTCTGAAACCAACACACCTTATTTTTGTTGAGTTTATTTCACTAACCTTGTTTCTTTATTTTTTTGTATTAAGAATATGTTCGATGATTTCATCAACGGGGAGGAAGAGAATGGTTCAAATTGGTCAGATAAAGAGCAGGGTACTCGCAGATCTGAGGTCAAAGAAGGGGAGCATGTTTCTGCAAATGCTGATGATGACCTTGATGATGTTTTTGATTGGTACTAGCACAATAATCATGATAAAAATGAGGCAAACATGATCCAGGATCTCATGACATTTTGTGTTGAATAATTTTTTGCTCACAGGAATACCGAGATACTGATGCAAATAGTACAATTCCCAGGTTGAATAATACAATTTTCCTTAACTTGCTTTTAGGATGGCTGGAACCAGAACATTGAGATTGAGAAAACCAACACGGGGATGTTATCTGTTGCTTCCTTAATCAGCAATTCTGGTTCCCCTAGTTTGCTAGTAGAGTAGTGTTGTATATATTGCCCACCATTTGATATTTGGTTCGATGTTAAATCTATCATTAAGCCCTTAGGAACCTTTATATGGACACTGACATACTGTTAATAATTTGCGATTTGTGATATGAATGTTAATATTTACTTGATATCAATTTCCGCATTTCCAGAAGTGGCATGTTTCTACAGGCTACTGTTCTGTTACGTCAGAATGCTTTCCCTGTTTGTATTGAAATTTTTGTCGAGTATATTGGCTGGTTACTCATGGACATATTGTTACTACTTAATTATATTCATATAAACCGAA
The DNA here is from genome assembly GCA_036346355.1 of Rhipidocladum racemiflorum. Classification (NCBI taxonomy): domain Eukaryota; kingdom Viridiplantae; phylum Streptophyta; class Magnoliopsida; order Poales; family Poaceae; genus Rhipidocladum; species Rhipidocladum racemiflorum. Next base: position 27,895,058 of record CM070572.1, read on the forward strand.
GAGTCCCGGGACAGCTATTCTGCATTTCTGATCCATTTCTTAATCCTAGTTTTGTTATTCGTGGACATATCGTACAACTGTTATGGACCAGAGACGAAGTGGCGAGCAAGCAGGAGGGAAGGCAGAGGCACCGACTAGTGGGCCTGGAGGTTGGTGAAATCGTGTATGTGTGTGCTGTAAGCTGGGTCTATGGACCATGGGGCCCAGAGGGCAGTGTGAAGGAGAATGATCCTGGATGCATTGATGAACTGAAGTCTATTCCCCAACCTGTGTTCTTCTGGTCCCCGTCCTCTATTCCTCGGCCCAATTCTCTCCAAATTACCGTAATTTACCTCAAATACTGCTACTGATTTGTGTGATTCCGTCTCTCATGAGGTCAGGACTCGGGACACAACATCTTACTGCTGGATGTTATATTGTTATCAACAGAGAGAGCTATTTTTGATCCATTGTTGCAATGCTTGTTTAGTTGCTCTTGGACGTGCTGCCAAATAGGAAATGAAACGGCAATTCCATTTTTCCAGATGAGCACGCCTTCGGTTATTTTGCAGCTAAATATGTATGAAGCTGAACCCACTGTGTATCTGAAACGGTGGAATGCATGACATGACAGTTGAAATACCCCAAAATTTTCAAAACAGATTTAAATTAGACTTTATTTGCTTTTTATGATTTTTCTGAATTTTTTTTGGATTTTTTTTCGAATTTATTTGGATTTATTTGATTAAATTACGAATTCTTTCCGTTTCGGGAAGGTTTCGTCCCGGGGACGCTTTCCCCTTTTGGCCTTTGCGTCTTCCCTGCACTCCCGCGCCAGCAGCGTTCGCCTTCCCTCAGCGCCCGCGCCTCGCTCGAACCCGCCTCGCCCTCGCGCCGCGCTTCGCCGAAAGTCGCCAAGCACTGTCGTCTCCACGCGCGCCCTCTGCCATGGCAGAGCTCGCCCAGCCGCCCGTGACCCTGCCGCCGCCCCGTCCCGTCGCTAGCCCTTAGGGCTCTCCACCATTCGCCGCGCTAGCACCTCCGAGCCCCGCGCTGCGCCCGCCCCGTCCCGTCGCCGCTGCGCCGTTCTTTTTTTCGTCGCCGCCATCATGGCACCGGCGACCTCGCTCGCCTCCGCGGCTATTTAAGCCCTAACCGGCCCCCATTTGTAGCCCCCGAGCTCGCCCACCACCTCCTCTCTCTATTCCTCTCTCACTAGCTCCCTCGCGCCCTCCCGTAGCCGCTCCGCGATCACCTCTCTCCTCTCCGGCCAAGTCCCCGCCGCCAAGCCGCTCCGCCGCCGCTCGGACTCCCCGAGCCGTGCCCTAGCTCCTAGGTGAGCTCCTCTCCCCTTTCCCCTTTGCCCTATGCGCCCCCGGTGCCCTGTTTCCCCTTTTGCCCGCTGTCTCCCCCAGCTCCGGTGGCCATCGCCGCCCGGCTCACGGCCGGTCTCGCCTCCCAGTGTCGTGACTAAGCGACCCGCCCGCCCAGCTCTCTCTCTTTCTCTCCCTGCCACCCGACCCCACCCGCCAGCCTCTCCTCGCGCCCGAGTCCCACTGACCGATCGCCCGACCCTCTCTCTGCTCGCCGGGCACTTTGTCACAAGGCGTCACATTTATGTTGGGCCGGCCCAATGGCCTTCGCCCACACGCACGCATACGTGGGCCGAATTCGGTCCGGCGCAGCCCAAAGGAACAGTAGCCGTTTTTCAATTTTCATTTCGGTTTTTAATTTCCAAAAACCCTTTTTAATTCATTTTAATATCCAAAAAGACTCCCAAAAATTCCCAAAAATCCTAAAAGGCCCAAATATACTTTTCCGAACCGTTTCGAGCCACTGAGTCCAAAAATGCCCTCCGTTCCTCAATCCGAGACTCCGACAATTCCCAAATGCCCAAAACGCCCTTCCTTTCTCTCTCTCTCGGCCCGGTTCCGATTTCCGTTTCCGTTTCCGTTTTTAGTTTCTTTTCGTTTTTCGTTTCTTTATTGTCGTTCGTCCTTTTCGCGTTAGATCCGGACGTTGGACGATTCCAGAGCCGCCATGATCCTCAGAGCAAGACCCGGATCCGACAAAGAGCCGATTTCGACCGCGTCAACGACACTTCGTCCGATCCGACCGCCAGCAAGGCAAGCCGTACACCTTTGAACATGTTGAACCTATTCATGCCTTATTATAGTTAATTATTATTTTCTACCGCATACTTTTACTGTATGTTGAAATATCACAAATCTAGTATGTTCGAATGACATGATACTTAGTTAATGCCAATTTGCTCATGAGACTTCCTTGAAAAATATTGAACCTAATTATATCCTTGTAACCTTAGGTTACTTAATATTCTGTATTAATTATTATTATCCTGTTAGTTTAGTCAAATGCTTTTGATAATGGAAATGAAAGGCTGCCGAGCGTTTGGTTGGATGCATTTGGAAAAGTGCTACGGTTTGGGGGATGAGTGGATAAATCCGAGTGGATGAGTTCCAATCCCTACCGATGATTGATGCCTTGGGTTTGTCTGGTGGCGTACCGCGAGATCTGGGAAGGGGGTTGTGGATCGGAAAAAGGCTTGGTCTTTGGCAATATAAGGATAATAATCCCCTTGAGCAAAGTAAATAACTTAAGAACTCGTTCAACCACAGGTTGGGCCGGTCAACTTCGTTGGCTTGACTCAACATAGCTCGGTACATTGTACTTTCCCTCGGAATACCTATAGGAGCAGGGTTACCTTCCCAGGTGTGGGAGATGGTCCAATGATTATGGGAGTGAAACGAAAGTGTGCACGAGGAAACTGTGGCATTTCGGGTTCACAACGGTAGGTGCCACAGTAAGTGAAGGGAATATGCCCGAGAGGCAATAATAAATTGTTTATTATCTTATTCCATGTTTATAATAGATGTTTATTTCTCATGCTAAAATTGTATTAATCGGAAACGTTGATACATGTGTGTTTAATAAACAAAAAGGTTCCTAGTAAAGCCTCTCTTTTAAACTAGCTCGTTGATTAACTGATGATCAAGGTTTCCTGATCATGAACATTGGATGTTGTTAATAACGGGGTCACATTATTAGAAGAATGATGTGATGAACACACACCCAAGTTGGTATAGCAAGTTCGATCAAGTCATTAAAGTTTGTTCTTTGTCTTGAACATATACAAAATAGCTCTTTTCCTTAGACCATGAGATGATGTCAATCACTAACTCCGGAAGAGTACTTTGATGACATCAAACGTCACTCCGTAACACGGTGACTATAAAGATGGATTTGGGTACTATGAAAGTATTAGTTGAGGCTCATGCATCAAGAGTGGGATTTGTCCATCCAGATGACGGAGAGATATACTCTGGGCCCTCTCGGTGATATCACATTGACATCGCTTGCAAGCACGTGACTAGGTCACAAGAATGTCATATCACGGAACGAGTAAAGAGTACTTGTCGGTAACGGGATTGAACTAGGTATAGATGATACCGATGATCGGATCCCGGATAAGTAATATATCGCGAGACAAAAGGAATTGGTTATGTTGTTTTTGGTTCACACGATCACTAGTTCATCGTTGAGTAAGTGGGAGTCATTATGGATCTCCAGATCCCGCTGATGATTATTGATCAGAGAGGTGTCTTGATCATGTCCATTTTATTCACGAACCGTAGGGTGACACACTTAAGGTTCATCGACGCTTTTGAGTGGATACGAACAGGAGAAAAATTTGGACAAAGACCTAATAGTTTCAGGATATCAGTTCATTCACATGGAGAGAATGGAAAGTCCATTCACATGGAGAGTCCATTCACATGGAGAGTTCATTCACATGGAGAGAATGGAAAGTCCATTCACATGGAGAGTCCATTCACATGGAGAGTTCATTCACATGGAGAGAATGGAAAGTCCATTCACATGGAGAGTCCATTCACATGGAGAGTTCATTCACATGGAGAGAATGGAGAGTCCATTCACATGGAGAGAATGGAGAGTCAACTCACTCCTATAAAAGGGAGGGTGGAGCTCCTCTCTCATGACTAATCTCTATGACCCTTTGGTTGGTCCTTTCTCCCTCCTCCTGCTGTTCCACCTTTCAAGCAGTAGCTTAGCTGAGCCCTTGAAATAGTTTCTCCACCACCACCACTAAGTCGTAGTGTTGTTGGAGTTTCCGTGGATCCTCTACTTCCGCTGCCCCTGGATCGAGGATTGGAGGTCGTCGTTGTTCCGTACGTGTGACCAAGTACGGAGGCGCTGCCGTTTGTGGCGCTCATCTTCGCGACTTTGAAGTCGGGCGTGTACCTCTACTTCAACCACGTTTGTTTGCGGGAACGTTATTCCCGCTTTCGGTCTACGAGGGTGAGTCCTTCTGAAACCGTTTACTTGCATCTCCTAGATATGATCTTGGTGTTTGGTTGCATTCGTAGGAAAATTTTTTGTTTTCCATGCTTCGAAACCCATCAGTGGTATCAGAGCCGTGTCTATGCGTAGATGTTATGTACGGTTAAAACACATATGGATGTGGGCGTTGATGATCATGTTATTGCATACTTTCGTGTTTTTTGGATCATGGTGGCATAGTGGGATTTGAAGCGGCCCGGACTAACCTTACATGTCCTCGCACATGAGACTTGTTCCACGCTCGACATGCAACTAGTATTGCATAAGTGGCTTTGCGGGTGTCTGTTTCTCCTACTATAGTCATGATCTAATTTACAACGGTTTGCTAATAATGTTTTTATCACCGTTGTGGTTCTTGTTCGTAGGTAAGAACAGTTTTTCCTAGAAAGCCCAAAACCACGTAAAATATGCAAAAATAAATTAGAGGCGTCTAAGTTGTTTTTGCAGGCGTGTGATGTGATATGGTCATTGATACAAAGATTGTTGTATGAAATGAAATTTATTGTAAATTTAAACAACCGAGCGAGAGCCATTTGGTTGTTTTTTCTTTTATGGCCTACGTGCTAAGTATATGTCCATGTGATATATTGTAATGGAGGAAGACAATCAAGATGGCAGCATCATGGACCTTGGTGCCATGCCGATGGAATGATGGAGATCATACCATGTCGCACAAGATGGAGATCAAGTCTTTGAAAGGACCATATCATATCACTTTATTCATGCATGTGATGTTAATCCTTTTATGCATCTTATTTTGCTTGATTATGATCACGTCGATAGCACTATAAGATGATCCTCCAAATTAATATCAAGATAATAATGTGTTCTTCCATAGTATGCACCGTTAAGAAAGTTCGTCGTTTGAAGCACCACGTGATGATCGGGTGTGATAGACTCTACGTTCGCATACAACGGTGTAAGCCGATTTACACACGCCAAATACTTTGGTTCTACTTGGCGAGCCTAGCATGTACTGAGACATGGCCTCGGAACCACGAACCGAAAGGTAAAGCATGAGTCATATGGATGATATGATGAACATATTGATGTTCGCCTTTGAAACTATGCCGTCTCACGTGATGATCGGTTTCGGTATAGTGAATTTGGTTCGTGTAATCACTAAAGATGACTAGAGGGATGTTGTTTTTGAGTGGGAGTTCTCATAGTAATTTTGAATTAAACTTGAACTTAATCTATTATGAACTTAGTCTAATTAACTTTGCAAATACGTTGTAGATGGCACCACCTACTTTCAATTTCAATCTGTTCATGGAGAAAGAGAAACTAGCCACCAATGGTAGCAACTTTACCAACTGGGCCCTTAACCTGAGGATTCTCCTCAGCGCTGCTCAAAGGAGCTATGTGCTAGAAGCGTCGCTAGGTGCCCCGCCCGCTGATGATGCCCCCGAGGAGGAGAAAAATGTTTTCTTGACTCGCAAGGAGGACCACAGTTTAGTTCAATGCGGCATTTTGTATGGCCTTGAGCCTGAGCTGCAACGCTTTGAGCACAAAGCAATGCTTTTGATACAATGAGAGAGTTGAAAATGATCTTCGACACCCATGCCGCATGATGAGAGTTATGAAGCTTGAGAAAAGTTCTTTAGCCGCATGATGGAGGAAAACAGCTCAGTTAGTGAGCACGTACTCAAAATGTGCAGGTATGCCGATAAACTCATAGCTTTGGGAATAACGATCCCCATTGAGCTAGGAATTCATCGTGTTCTCGATCTCTGCCACCAAGCTACAAGAGCTTTGTGATGAACTACAACATGCGAGGGCATGAAGAAGTCTCTCCCGAGCTTACATCAATGCTAAAAGCTGCTGAAGTGGAGATCAAGAAGGAACATCAAGTGTTGATGGTCCAAAAGACTATCAGTTTTAAGAAGAATGGCAAGAAAGGCAAGGCTAAGGGAAACTTCAAGAAGAAGGGCAAGTCTGTTGCCACATCTGAAAAGAAGACCAAGGCTGGCCCTAAGTCGACATCTTGAATGTTTTTCTTTGCAAGAACCTTTGGGCCTTTGGATGCATAGCGCCCAAAATATCTGGTGATAAGAAGGACGGGAATGTGAACAAAGGTATATATGATATACATGTTATTGATGTGTACCTTACTAGTACTCGCAGATGGCGCTACAGGTATTTGATACCGGTTCGGTTGCTAATATATGTAACTCGAAACAGGAGCTAAGGAACAGGCGACAACTAGCAAGGGATGAGGTGATGATGCGCGTCGGCAATGGATCAAAAGTTGATGTGATCGCCGTTCCAATTATCATCAGGATTAGTTATAAACCTAAATAATTGTTATTTAGTGCCTGCGTTGAGCATGAACATCATATCTGGATCTTGTTTAATGCGAGACGGTTATTCATTCAAGTCTGAGAACAATGGTTGTTCAATTTATATGAATAATATCTTTTATGGTCATGCACCTGAAAAGAATGGTTTATTTATTTTGAATCTTGATAATAGTACACATGTTCATAATGTGAATGCCAAAAGAATTAAGTTGAATGATGATATTGCTACATATATGTGGCATTGCCGCTTATGTCATATTGGTGTTAAACGCATGAAGAAGCTCCATTCTGATGGACTACTAGAATCACTTGATTATGAATCATTTGAAACATGTGAACCATGCCTCATGGGCAAGATGACTAGAACCCCGTTTTCCGGTACAATGGAGCGGGCAACCGACTTATTGGAAATCATACATACCGATGTGTGTGGTCCAATGAGTGTGTCAGCGTGGTGGATATCGTTGCCGTTACTTTCACGGATGATTTGAGTAGATATGGATATATTTACTTAATGAAATACAAGTCTGAAACATTTGAAAAGTTCAAAGAATTTCAGAGTGAAGTAGAAAATCATCGTAATGTAAAGATCAAAATTCTACGATCTGATCGTGGAGGAGAGTATCTTAGTTACAATTTGGCACACACATGAGACAATGTGGAATAGTTTCACAACTCACTCCTGTTTGGAACACCACAGCGTAATGGTGTATCCGAGCGTCGTAATCGTACTTTATTGGATATGGTTCGATCTATGATGTCCCTTACAGATTTGCCACTTTCATTTTGGGGTCATGCACTAGAAAGCAATGCATTCACTTTAAATAGGGCACCATCTAAATCCGTTGAAATGACACCGTATGAATTATGGTTTGGCAACAAACCTAAGTCGTCGTTTCTAAAAGTTTGGGGATGCGATGTTTATGTGAAGAAACTTCAACCTGATAAACTCGAACCCAAAGCGGAAAAATGCGTCTTCATAGGATACCCTAAAGAAACAATTGGGTACACCTTCTATCACAGATCCGAGGGCAAGGTTTTCGTTGCCAAGAATGGATCCTTTTTGGAGAAAGAGTTTCTCTCGAAAGGTGTGAGTAGTAGGAAGGTAGAACTCGACGAGGTTATTGAACCTTCTCTTCATGGAATGGCAAGTGCAGCGCGGAAGTTGTTTCGGAGTTGACTTCACCAAATGAAGAGGGAACTAATGATAAGGATCATGAAACTCCGAAGAGAACACTACCGCACCTCGCAGTCAACAAGAGCGCATAATGCTCCCGACTTTTATGTTCCTACTATGAATGTCATGGTAGTTGAGAATGATGACCTGCGACGTATGAAGAAGCAATGGTGGGCCCAAATTCCGACAAATGGTTAGAAGCCATGAAATCCGAGATAGGATCCATGCATGAGAACCAAGTATGGAACTTGGTGGACCTACCCAATGACCGTAAGGCCGTTGAGAACAAATGGATTTTCAAAAGAAAATAGACGCTGATGGTAATGTGACCGTCTATAAAGCTCGACTTGTCGCAAAGGGTTTTCGACAAATTCAAGGAGTTGACTACGATGAGACTTTCTCACCGTAGCGATGCTAAAGTCTGTTAGGATTATGTTAGCAATTGCTGCATTTTTCGATTATGAAATTTGGCGGATGGATGTAAAAACCGCGTTCCTTAATGGAAACATTGAGGAAGAGTTGTATATGATACAACCCAAAGGTTTTGTTGATCCTAAGGATCTTGATAAGGTATGCAAACTTCAGCGATCCATTTATGGTGAAGCAAGCATCACGAAGTTGGAATCTCCGTTTTGATGAGGTAATCAAAGGTTTTGGATTTGTCCAAACTTACGGAGAATCTTGTGTTTACAAGAAAGTGAGTGGGAGCTCTATAGCATTTACGATATTATATGTGGATGACATATTGTTGATTGGAAATGATATAGAACTTTTGAAAAGCGTAAAGATTACTTAAGCATTAAGTTTTCAATGAAGGACCTTGGTGAAGCGGCATATATTTTAGGCATCAAAATCTATAGAGATAGATCGAGGCGCTTGATTGGGTTATCGCAAAGTACATACCTTGACAAGATTCTAAAGAAGTTTAGAATGGACGAAAGTAAGAAAGGGTTCTTACCTATGTTGCAAGGCAAGACGTTGAGTAAGACTCGAGTCTAGCTATAGCGAGAAGATAGAGAAGTAATGAATAAGATTCCCTATGCTTCACCATAGGCTCTATCATGTATGCTATGTTGTGTACAAGACCGGATGTGGCACATGCTATTAGTTTGACTAAGCGGTACCAATCGATCCAGGTTTGGAACACTGGACAGCGATCAAGAATATCTTTAAGTACTTAAGAAGAACTAAGGATATGTTTCTCATATATGGTGGTGAAGAAGAGCTCAAATCGCATAAAGGTTACGTCGACGCTAGTTTCGACACTGATCTGGATGACTCTAAGTCACAAACCGGGTATATTTTTGAAATGAATGGAGGAGCAGTGAGCTGGAGGAGTTCCAAGCAATCTGTGGTGGCGGGATCTTCAACAGAGGTTGAATATGTTGCTGCTTGGAAGCGACACGAAGCGATTTGGATGAAGATGTTCATATCCGAATCGGGTGTGGTTCCGAGTGCGTTGGACCCAATGGTTATCTATTGTGACAACAATGGTGCCATAGCCAATGCTAAAGAACCAAGGTCACACAAGAATTCCAAGCATATTAAGCGCCGGTTTCACTCCATCCGTGAACATGTCAAGGATGGCGATGTAAAGATTTGCAAAGTGCACACGGATCTGAATGTGGCAGACGCGTTGACTAAAGCTCTCCCAAGGGCAAAACATGATCAGCACCAGAACTCAATGGGTGTTAGATTCATCACAATGTAATCTAGATTATTGACTCTAGTGCAAGTGGGAGACTGAAGGGAATATGCCCGAGAGGCAATAATAAATTGTTTATTATCTTATTCCATGTTTATAATAGATGTTTATTTCTCATGCTAAAATTGTATTAATCGGAAACGTTGATACATGTGTGTTTAATAAACAAAAAGGTTCCTAGTAAAGCCTCTCTTTTAAACTAGCTCGTTGATTAACTGATGATCAAGGTTTCCTGATCATGAACATTGGATGTTGTTAATAACGGGGTCACATTATTAGAAGAATGATGTGATGAACACACACCCAAGTTGGTATAGCAAGTTCGATCAAGTCATTAAAGTTTGTTCTTTATCTTGAACATATACAAAATAGCTCTTTTCCTTAGACCATGAGATGATGTCAATCACTAACTCCGGAAGAGTACTTTGATGACATCAAACGCGTCACTCCGTAACACGGTGACTATAAAGATGGATTTGGGTACTATGAAAGTATTAGTTGAGGCTCATGCATCAAGAGTGGGATTTGTCCATCCAGATGACGGAGAGATATACTCTGGGCCCTCTCGGTGATATCACATTGACATCGCATGCAAGCACGTGACTAGGTCACAAGAATGTCATATCACGGAACGAGTAAAGAGTACTTGTCGGTAACGGGATTGAACTAGGTATAGATGATACCGATGATCGGATCCCGGATAAGTAATATATCGCGAGACAAAAGGAATTGGTTATGTTGTTTTTGGTTCACACGATCACTAGTTCATCGTTGAGTAAGTGGGAGTCATTATGGATCTCCAGATCCCGCTGATGATTATTGATCAGAGAGGTGTCTTGATCATGTCCATTTTATTCACGAACCGTAGGGTGACACACTTAAGGTTCATCGACGCTTTTGAGTGGATACGGAACACCGGAGAAAAATTTGGACAGCACCGGAATAGTTTCAGGATATCAGTTCATTCACATGGAGAGAATGGAAAGTCCATTCACATGGAGAGTCCATTCACATGGAGAGTTCATTCACATGGAGAGAATGGAAAGTCCATTCACATGGAGAGTCCATTCACATGGAGAGTTCATTCACATGGAGAGAATGGAAAGTCCATTCACATGGAGAGTCCATTCACATGGAGAGTTCATTCACATGGAGAGAATGGAGAGTCCATTCACATGGAGAGAATGGAGAGTCAACTCACTCCTATAAAAGGGAGGGTGGAGCTCCTCTCTCATGACTAATCTCTATGACCCTTTGGTTGGTCCTTTCTCCCTCCTCCTGCTGTTCCACCTTTCAAGCAGTAGCTTAAGCGGCCATTTGAAATAGTTTCTCCACCACCACCACTAAGTCGTAGTGTTGTTGGAGTTTCGTGGATCCTCTACTTCCGCTGCCCATTGGATCGAGGGATTGGAGGTCGTCGTTGTTCCGTGCGTGTGACCAAGTGCGGAGCGCTGCCGTTTGTGGCGCTCATCTTCGCGACTTTGAAGTCGGGCGTGTACCTCTACTTCAACCACGTTTGTTTTGCGGGAACGTTATTCCCGCTTTCGGTCTGAGGGTGAGTCATACAAACCGTTTACTTGCATCTCCTAGATATGATCTTGGTGTTTGGTTGCATTCGTAGGAAAATTTTTGTTTTCCATGCTTGAAACCCATCGATGGCGGGACCAAGCACTCCACACCGGCCAAGTGGGGACCGAGGATAATGTGGAGCAAAACTCTACCGGATAGGGATGAAGAGGGAAATGTCCAACGAAAGCTATGATAACCTCGATCCGCCGCACGCATTTAAGTTGCGTGTTAAACTCGAGTTGGCATTAACGATCGTGGAATCTTGTGGGTAAAAGTGAACACCTCTGCAGAGTGAATAAATGGTATTCGAATACGCCGTGCTTAGGTAAATGAAGCTAAGTTTAATTGGGGTGAATCCCGTAACCTAGCTCAAGTAGATCTTGGTGCATGTTTTGAGAATGTGGTTTAATGGTGATGTGGTTTAATGGTGATGTGGTTTAATGGTGATGACTTTGTGAATGGAACCCCCCTGGATTACTATTATTATGGATTGTGTTTTAAAATGTAAAATGATATTACAAATAAAACTGCATCCACAAATACTTTAACCTTGTACCAATATTGTGCTACACCCTTGCATGTAATATTCCGTGTTTTCCGTACGACTTGTTGAGTACTCCCGTACTCACCCTTGCAACCCCGACCCCCTCTCAGAATTTGAAGAAGCTGGAGCGTTCCAGGAGTGCGTAGATGGCAATTTGGTTTTGAGGTCTTAGTCTTTTGCTCAGGCCTGCCTGTGCGGTGTTTTGCTTGTAAGTTATTCGGGCCCTGCTGCGCCCTCTTCTGTAAAAACCCTGGCCGTTAGGCCTTATATTGAATAAAAATGTTGGAATTTGACTTTTGCCTGGCAATAATATGCTTGGTTCTGGCAGCTAATCATCTGGGTAGGTATCGGCGTCTGGATCTGCCCCTAAAAGGCGGGCCGTCACAAGTGGTATCGAGCTTTGGCTTGACCATAGATTAAGACCTTAAGTTGGATTAGGAAACCTTTCAAAACTTATTTTGATATACAAACAAAATGAATTTCAAAATATAAGTATTATTCTTTGTCTCTTTCTTCCCTGCTACCTTGTCTTCTTTAGAAGCTTCTTATTCCTCTCGCTTTTGTTTTAAAAGGTTTAGATGCACTGTCTAAAATTCAAAATCCTCGCGGATCTTCGCCAGCAGCTTGGAGATGATGCCGTCAGCAGTAGTTAGACCGTTAGTCGTAGAAGTTGTACCCTTCTTTGTTTTAGGCTTTTGTAATGTAAAATGGGTTATGCCGAACCTTAAAATGGTTTTGTGCATGATCCATGTCTTATAAAAATTGCTAAGTTCTCTATTCTCTGTGATTTTGATTGCTTAAACTATCTATATATCCCCGTCTAATTCAAAGGTTCCCTCAATTCATCTGAGCCCCATCTATTCTTGCTATTCTCACCCCATGCCCTAAATTCTTACTCGTCTTTTTCGCTTTCCTCAAAACCCTGCTGCAGACCGAAAAGAAAGTCAGATTGAGACCATGGCAGATTTTGGATCAAAATTCCTGCATGACAGCTCGAGCAGAAATGAAGAGTCAGTAAATCACCCAGTCAACGTAGCTCAATTACTAGCCATAATGGAAAGAAACAGACAACAAGCGGAAAGGCACCATACGCAGTTATTGGAAAGAATTTTCGAACGGCTAGTTGAAAAACCTCAAGAACACACCCAAGGAAATGCAGATGAGACAAGAGGAAAGTACAGCGATGGGATATATGAACGAATCCGACTACTTTACCAATGATATTCCCAAGGAGATGGACACCCAAGCTAGTAGGATGAAAGAATCATTGGAAGAATTACAGAGGAGCCTGAAGTTCCACACCTCAGCCATAAAGGACATGTAAATCGATGTGGACAAATGGATAGCAATCGAAGAAGCCCGGAATGAATTAAAAATAATGAAAAAGAGAAAGAAAGAAATTCAACAGACATGGAAACCGACTCCCACCCAGATCGGAGGAAAGACCCCAGTCCTCACCCAAGAATTCCCTAACAAAAAGCATTCAAAAGAAAAAGAGCAACCAACACTGTGAAACCTCATTAAATCAGTTAAGTGCTACAAGCGCAATGGAGACCACTTAGTCATAATTGTCCCACGAGGTGGGATAAATGCTATCATTGCGCACAAATGGGACATTTCAGACGCAATTGCCCAAAGAAAAGTCTACCGACTGGTAGCCCCAGGCGCAGTGAAAGACCCTCACCTCCACCAACCGATGACTAGTAACCCGTTCACCGCATAGCAATGAAGAGATACCCAAGGAATAAGATACAAGATGGGACAAAGGAAAGACACCAGCCGAAGATATCCAATCATGTCACCGCCAAAGGAACGACAATCGCAACAAGTACCGTTAATAAGGAATTGCTAGAAATTCCAAGCAACCGGAAGTAGACTAATAGCCAGATTTGAATGTGGCAACTTGGATATGGAGATCCAAGGGATAAAGATTAGGATCAACTTGTACTATCAAGAATGTAAGGTCTGAACAATATATTGGTAATAAAGCAGTTGTTTTGGACTCATGAACTGTGTGAAAGTTGGAAAAAATAAATAAATATATACTGAGTTAAATAAGATTTCTTCCCCATGACACATCACCACCGAGAGGTGGAATAAAAATGGATCTCAACAACAAAGTAATGATGGAATGGAAGCAACCCATGTCAGTGACAGAAGTCAGAAGTTTTCTGAGAATAACAGGACAAGGAATTAGCCAAAGGATATTCCAGAAATAACCAACCTTTAGCTCAGCACCCCTAGAATGGCAGCCCTACAGATGAACACAATAGAGTCCGAATAGGCAATAAAGGAAAATAATTGGACTTGAGTTTCAACCTCAAAAATCGGAATCACCTAGAAGAAAAGTAAACCCGATGGTTAAGGTTTGCACAAGAAAGAGCGCCATTAAATGATTTGAGGAAAAGGACACGTTCCCAGCTAGAATCTGAGTTCACGGCAGTTAGATCGCCAGACAGTGTCAGAAAGGCCAGAAGGCTTCCTTGAAAGACAGACTGGTTTATTGAGACAAGGATATAAGAGGATTGATTTTGACAAAATTCACCCACCCAAATGGTCGACGCTCTACGGAGCGCAAGAATATACCAGTGTTGAAGAAAGGAATACTGACAGAAAGTAATGAATAAACACGTGGTTGTATTTGGATGTAAAGTATGTCAGAAAGATAAGATGGACCACCAAAATAATAGCCAGACTGCCACCACCACTTACAGTGCCCGTATAGAAATGGGAGAAAAAAAAATAATAAAAGACTTTGCCACCAGGTCCCTAAAGAATCAGCAAGGATTGACGACAGAAGGAACATCACTAATGGATTGACCTACCAGGGAGATCTCTTGGAAAGAACCATTTAGTAGAATTAGATTCAACCCAGATTGATGGACCACAAAGAATCCCCTGAGTCAGATTGTGAGCTAGTTTAGCTCAATGTTCAGGGAAAGTCTGAATAAGACTACAAAGGACATATTTGAACTCTGACATAGTACCCCACCCTCAGCTAGGTAGACAAGCAGAGAAGAAACGACCAAAGTCTGAAGAAAATGTCGAGAACCTACGCTCTAAACACTTGGGACCCAATCAGGCCACCTATTGCTGTCCACAAAAGCCTCCACACCACCTCAGTTACTAAGACAGCCAGACATCACGGAAGGAAACACCAAACCATTGGAACAGAATAAAGGACTAGGATTAAACAGCAGTGGGACCCAGCTCGTCCAGGATACAGAAGTCCGTGAAAGGATTACCACCAATGAATTAAGTGCAAGCTCCAATGTAACAGAAAGATTACATTGGCTCCGAAAGGAAATTATGTCGAAAAATACCGACCATCAAAACCCACGCAATTTTGGAGGAAAAATAAGGAGCTAAGACCAGATAGATCGACTGCATTTAAGATTCTCGGTTAATCAAAGGAATGGCATGCAAGTTCTGATTGGTTCAGGATTTGTTTGGAAATTCACAGTATGCCTCAGAGAGGACAGTTCCATCAACAGTCAGGACAAGTGCTACCCAAAGGATTTGAATTCCCAGTAGATTCTCCATAAGAGACAGGTCAGGATCTCGGAAATCATGGAAAACAGATTTGGAATTTAAGACTGTCAGAATTTATCGAGTACGGAGGAAGAATCACGTACTTAAGGAAACCTTGGAAAAAGGAATCAGGTTCCTTGGAAAAAAGAATCAGGTTAGCAGCAGTAGTGTTTGCACCAAAATTCGGTATGTATTGGAATCGGTCTAAAAATAGAAGTATCGTACAGAAAGGAATCGGTAATCGGCTCGGAAAAGGAATCCGTTTCTAAAAAAGGAAAGGAAATTGGATAAAAGGCCGATACGGATAAATACACCGTATCCATGTACAACTCGGATCGGTCAGGCGTGTTATAAAAGGGGGAGGGCGCCAAGCGGAGATAATCAATCAATTCCAACTACTACTTTTTACAGCCTCTCTTTTACATTGCTTTAGCTTCATAGATTTCTTTGCAAGTCGACGGAATCAACATAGCTGCGCATCGCCGATTGTTGATTTTAGCCGATTTCACCAGGTTCGATTTGCCGCTTTGTTGCGCATCGCCTTCCGGCCGATTTTACCTTGTATCCGGATCAATCAGAACCGGTTGATCTAGTTATCTCCTAATCGGTTCTTGCCGACTAGTGAAAAGCCGATAGATCCTTGTTTGTCGGCTTCGATCAAATTACAAATTCTACCTTGTCGATTTCAGGTCAAATCGACTGGCACGCTCTGCGAACCCGGTGTTTGTCTTGTGTGTTCGAGGCCTAAAACCCCCTTCACGTTTTTGGCGCGAACATATTTTAACGCGCCGGTGGGACCCAAAAGAATGTCGTCAACCGACAAACCCGCGATCCACCGATATCAACACCGATGCCATAATCGCGCCCCGGATGGCCGATTTAACCCCTGAGCAGCGGAAAGAACTCAAGATCGAAGGCAGCTCTGGAGGAAATGATGCTACGATGCTTCGGAAAACACGCCGTGGCGTTACTCAAAAGATTGCACTCCCAAGCATCAATCCTATCGGAGATTCAACATCTGAATCGGTAAGCCGATACGCACCGCTCAAGCTGATTTATCAAGTATGATCGAGCAATCATCCATCACGCATTGATTAACCAATCATCGGCTCTAGTGTCTACTTTAAAGCCGATGATAGAAAATAGTGTGAAAACGATTGCTCAAGAATTAGCTGCGTCTGGAAGCCTGCTAGATCCACCACAAACCATCCCTACGTACCCAGTATATTCCATAGCACCCAACACCAACACGATGGCGTGTCGGCTCAAGCACCTATCATGATGCGGCTCAACCTACTGATGCAAAACCAAGCATACAGAGAGATGGGTTCACACACTACCATGGGCACACGGATGGAGCCAAGATAGGCGCATCAAATCAATCAAGTGCGCCCTCCAATAACATCGGGTTATCGGCTTATCAGCCGATCGAAATGGGACAGGTTCCACAGTCACGAGGGGCCACAACCATGAAACAAGCACCATATAGGGTGGTGCCATACGTCGAACCTTTCGCGCCCATACCCGATGCATTAGGTTTTAATCACAATTACGACGCAGCACCAAGACCTCCTGAGGTGCGAGTTGGACAAAGGCCCGAGTGTGCACTCGGGGCGGCGCAAACAATGAGAATTGGCCGTGTCGGCTGCACCTGGCCGACAATGTTAATTGGGCAGAACAAATTACCAATGTTTTGAGAGAACAGTTCGGTTTACAACCCGGAGGAGAGTGATCGGCTACAGGAAGCCGTGCACTCGATTACATAGACCGAATGCCGTACCCCACAACTTTAGGGTACCGGACTTTGCTAAATTCTCGGGGATGATTCTATTACCACAATTGAGCATATCGGACGGTTCATGGCTCAATGTGGGGGCGGCACGATCAGATGGGTTAAAAATTAGGTTGTTTCCTTTATCATTATCGCCTTTGCATTCACTTGGTTCACAAATCTACCACCTAATTCAGTTCATATATGGAGCGATTTAGAAAGCCGATTCCATGAGTACTTCTTTTAGGAACTATGGAGCTTAGGATTTACGATCTTAGTTCAATCAGAAGCCAATCTGGCGAATCGGTCTCTGATTATATCAAAAGATTTGGGCGTCACGGAATAGGTGCTCTGATGTAACATTACCCGACGATCAATTGGCCGACCTAGCGTTCCAAGGGTTAATCCCTCCATTAAAAGAAAAGTTGTCGGGCCAGGAGTTCCCGACTTAGGCCACCTACTCCATCGCGTATCGGCACATGAAAGCCGATATGCAGAGAACAAAGGGTTTAAAGATAGGTTTAGGACAAGCGGCAATGAAAAGGCCAAAGTAAACATGGTAGATTACGATTAGGCGACACCTCGACGACGGCGAAGTGAACATAGCCGAGTGGGCCAAAGGTTCCAAAACCACTCGTATGCTCTCTCGCTTAGGCCGACAAAGAATAAAGCGGAAGTCAAGTATTCATATGATGTTTCAAAATGTGACAACATATTTGATTTATTACTACAAGAAAAACTCATAAGGTTACGGAAGGGCATATCATACCATCGTAGAAGAAATTAAAAAGCGAAGGTATTGCAAATGGCATCATTCGTTTCTCTCATAACACTAACGATTGCAATATTTTTCGACAACAGATCCAATCGGCCATCGCCGATGGCAGGTTAAAGTTTGCAGAAGAATCGGCTATGCAGATAGATATGGGCCCTTTTCGTGTCAACATGGTTCAATGTTCACGAAAGAAAAGAGGCTGCGGAAGAGGATAAGCCGACTAAGGGAATTGTATCACGAGACGAGACAGTGCAGATCACTGTCGGTTCTATACAAATAGAAGCCGATAAAAATGGACAAAACTCAAGAACGGTGAAACCAAGAGGGGACTTAGAGGTCGGTAAATGGTATCGAGCTGAGAAGGCTCCAAGAAGAGCCGATTTCAAACCAAAGCCGACCTTCTCACAACTCCTGGGGAAATATGAAAGGATAAGTCGAAGGTATAACCCTCAACGCCACCAGGGTTTTCATCGATCAGGGCAAAGGAGGGACGAACGTCGGCGGCCAGATGTGCCACATCGGCCGATTACAGAGGAAGAGAAACATCGGCAATGTCCTTTTTGGCGCTTTCTTTGGGAGAGAGGATGACCTTACCAACAGCTTGTATCTTGTCCTATGCAACACTCGTCTACATGTCGGCCAAGCCAATCTGTAAAAACAAAGTTGACCAGGACCGATACCACGATCGTCGAGTAAGGAAGCGAAGGCCGATCTATGAAAGGTCAACATCAGAACAAGGCGAATCCTCCCAAAATCAGGAATTATCGGCTAACGCAAGAAGGATGGAATCTGACAGCGAAATGGGCAATTTAGCTGGAAAGATAAGAAAGCCGATAGAACCCAAACCTAGATGGTGCCCTTCGGTCTCAAAGAAGTCGCAACGCGAAGGCTTCAATGATTAAAAACACAAGAAGAAAGGGAAGCCGAAAGGAGAGTGAGAGGATCGGACGTTTAATAAGTTAAGACCAGTACCGATTTTGAAAAAGGAGTGGAGAAAGAAGGAACAGATCGATAGTGATTCAGACCAATCGGTTCAATCCAGTTCTCCGATGATCCGAGATGATACGCCACCAATGGATATAAACATGGTATTCACTTTACCTGCCGAGTTGAGAACGAAGAATCGGTGAAGAAGTGTTCGCCCGATTGTGCCTCGGAGCACCAGGTATTTGTGTTTGAAAAACCACAAGACATGCATCGGCATTTGAAACCATTGTATCTAAAAGGATACATTAATGGCCGACCAATATCCCGTATGTTGGTCGATGGCGGGGCAACGGTCAATCTGATGCCGTTAAGTACTTTCAGAAAGTTGGGAAAAGCCGACGAAGACTTAATCAAGACCAACATGGTGCTAAATGACTTCACCGGAGACCCAACTGAGGCTAAAGGCGTAATGGTGTCAGAACTGACAGTCGGTAATAAAACTTTGCCGACTGCGTTTTTTGTGATTGAAGCTAAAGGCAATTACAGCGTACTCCTTAGTGCGGATCGATCCATGCTAATCGTTGTATACCATCAACTATGCACCGTAAATCGTGCGGTGGAACGATGATACAAAGAGAAAAGTCGCATCACCGACACATCGGCTCATATCGCCATGGCTAGCCACGACACCAATTGGCCACACGAAGAATTTGAATGCATATCGAGGAAAAGCCTTGGACAATTGCGATTTTATCTGTGTTGAGAAATCGGGATTCAAGCCGATCAGCGTAAAACCCAATACGTTTGATCGGACAGGCAGTGATAAGAAGATGGAGCGCAAGACAATAGCAAAACTGCAGGAAAAAGCAAGGAGCTATCGGCAGGAAGAATACGAAGAAGCTGTTGAAGATTTTGAAGAAGAAAGAAAGGGGTTAGGATTTACTTCTGCCGATTTGCTTGAAGAGATCGATATTGGGGAAGGGGATAGCAAAAGACCAACGTTTGTAAGTGCTAAATTAGAACCCAGTTATAAAGCAAAGTTGGTCAAAATACTCAAGGAATATAAGGATTGCTTTGCGTGGGAGTATTATGAAATGCCAGGTTTAAGCCGACAGCTAGTTGAACATCGGCTACCTATAAAACCTGGATATCGGCCGTTCAAACAGTACCCTAGGCGGTTTAACCCTACGTTGTATGACGCTATAAAGGAAGAAGTAGGACGATTGCTAGAGGCGAAATTTATCCGGCCTTGCCGATACGCTGAGTGGGTCTCAAACATCGTCCCTGTGAAGAAGAAAAACGGCAAACTTAGGGTATGTGTCGATTTTAGAGATTTGAACAAAGCTACGCCAAAAGACGAGTACCCGATGCCCATAGCCGATATGCTTATCGATGCTGCATCTGGGAATAAAATCATAAGCTTTTTGGGCGAGGAGCGGATACAATCAGATATTCATGGCGAAGCCGATATACACAAAACGGCTTTCAGATGTCCGGGGGCTTTAGGGCTATATGAATGGAAAGTTATGACCTTCGGTTTAAAAAATGCCGGTGCTACTTATCAACGTGCTATGAACCATATTTTCCATGATTTGATCGGCAATACTGTGGAAATATACATTGACGACGTAGTGGTAAAATCCAATGAAGTCTGGCAACATTTAGCCGATTCTGAGGAAAATGTTCGAAAGCACAAGGTTACATGGGTTAAAAATGAACCCTCTCAAATGTGCTTTCGATGTCGATTTGGACAATTTCTTGGGTTTACGGTGCATGAAGGAGGGATTGAAGTAAACCCAACCAAAGTGAAAGCCATAGCCGATACTAAACCACCGACAAGTAAAAGGAGTTGCAGGTGTTGATTGGGAAAATCAATTACTTGCGGCGTTTTATCTCAAACTTGTCGGGGCGTATTCGGGCCTTCACACCAAGCTGAAAATTAAAGATAACCAAGAGTTTAAGTGGGAAGCCGATCGGCCAAAAGGCCTTCGGCGACATAAAGGTTATTTGATGAGTCCACGATATTGACCGCACCAAAACACGGTATACCTTTTAGACTATATATATCGGTGAAGGTGATTCGATTGGAGCAGTTTTAACACAAGAAGCCGATAGGAAGGAACAAGCAATATATTACTTAAGCCGACGTCTTTTAGATGCGTAAACCAGGTATCCCTTAGTAGAAAAATTATGCTTGTCATTGTACTTTGCTTGCACCAAGTTAAGACATTATATCTTTGGCTTCCAAATGCGTTATAATATGCAAAACCGATGTAGTTAAATACATATTATCGGCGCCCATCCTGCGTGGTCGGCTTGGTAAATGGGCATACGCCCTAACAATTTGAGTTATCCTATGAATCGGCTAAATCTGTGAAAGGACAAGTCAGTGGCCGATTTTATCACAGGGAGTGAAACATTAGTAGGAACAACTAGTGTAACTCCTTGGCAGCTGTATTTTGATGGGTCTGTTTGCCAAGAAGGCGAAGGCATCGGTGTGGTATTAGTTTCACCTAGAAAGCGGAGTATGACTTCATGTATCGGCTAAATAGCCGATGTTCAAATAATCAAGCGAGTCTGAAGCATTACTAAGGGGTCTACAACTGTTAGATAGCATCGGAGTGAGAGACGTCGAAGCTTTTGGAGATTCGATGTTAATTGTACAGCAAGTCAGAGGAGAATACCGATGCAATGATGATGCACTAACCCAGTACTTGCATCAATGCCTCCAGATCATCGAGATGTTCACTACATTTTCCATAGAACATATTCCCGAGAGAAGCTAATGATAAAGCAAACCGATTGGCACAATGTGCATCGAGTGCAGGATTGAAAGCCGGCGGGGACTAATCGAGCTAAGCGCTTGGCCGGTTTATGTGTTCACCCTGTCGATTGGAGAAACGAGAGATAAGGGATTATTTGTCGATCCAACCAAGCCGACCGAGCAAAAGGTCAGGCGCAAAGCGCTCAAATATGTTCTACTAGAAGACGTATTGTACTTTCGGACTATGGAAGGTTTGTTATTAAGATGTCTGGGAACCGAGGAAGCCAAAGTGGCAATGGGTGAAGTTCATGAAGGCATTTGTGGGTCACATCAATCGGCTCATAAGATGAAATGGGTACTGAGACGAACAGGATATTTTTGGCCGACGATGTTAGAAGATCGCTTCAAATATTATAGAGGATGCCAAGCGTGTCAAAAGTTTGGTAACATATCGGCAAGACATCGGCTTTACATCCGATCGTCAAGCCATGGCCATTTAGAGGATGGGGTATAGACATAATCGGCCAGATATTTCCGTCATCCAGCAAAGGACATAAATTCATCCTTGCAGCCACGGATTATTTCTCAAAATGGGTTGAGGTGTGCCACTCAAGAAGGTTCTTGGTAAAGAACTAATCGACTTTGTAAATGAACACGTCGTCCATCGGTTTGGGATTCCCACAGACAATCACTACCGATCGTGGTAATCGTGTTCATGTCCAACGAGTTCAAAGGGTTTGCGTAAAGTCTTGGGATAAAATTACTCAACTCCTCCCTTACTATGCTCAGGCCAGCGGACAGCCGAATCATCGAACAAAACATTGATAAAGGCGATAAAAGAAAAATTGAGGAAGAGCCAAGGAGATGGCATTCAACGCTATCGGAGGCTTTATGGGCTTATCGGCTATCTCATCACGGATCAACTAAATTGTCACCCTTTCGGTTGGTATCACGGACAAGAAGCCGTTTGCCCGTTGAAATCAACATCGGCTCAATAAGGCTACGAGCAAGATAAGGTATCACCGATGAATACAAGCAGCGATCTTTGGACAATCTAGATGATTTGGGTGAACTAAGGCTAATCACGCTAGATCGGCTTAAAAAGAACAAAGAGATGATTGCCGTGTCGTACAATAAAAAAGTGATTTTTAAATCATTCAATCAAGCCGATTTAGTATGGAAAACCGTGTTGCCGATTGGGTCCAAGGATAACCGATTCGGCAAATGGTCTCCAACGTGGGACGGGCCCTATAAGATCAATCGGCCGGTTGACGGGAATTCGTATATCTTTGGAATCCTTAGAAGGGTTCGTCCTACCTAAAGCGATCAATGGAAAGTATCTCAAGGCATATCACCCAAGCATATGGGTGGGTCCTAAACTACGAGGAAAACATCGGGATCAATGACAAGCACATGCAAATAAAATCGGTCATACAGCCGACCGAGTCAGTTTAAAACATCCACAGACTACAGGCTTACAAAATCAGATGCACAGCCGATCAAGCAAGAGTTCAAAAGACGTCATCTCAAGTTTAACGCAATATTAGATTGGCAACAACTGATCAGTAAATTAAAGTCTAATGCAGTCCCGATCCGGGCAAATGAGCTCCCAGAGCCGATAGGGCCGCTGCCGCCCTACCGATGGTAGCTTGAATGCCGTCTATTAAATGTTGATCAGCCTGCATCGCCGAATCAGGACTATTTTGGCCGATTGGGTTTTGACTTGTGCAAAGACCTCGCCAATCTTCTTCCTCTGGGCGGCCAGTGAAGATGTAGATTCTGTAATGCCAATCTGGCATTCTGCAAGTTCTTTTGTGACCAAGGCCAACTGTTCTTCAAGTTTGATCTTGGTCGACTCCAGCTCTTGAGCCCTGCTCTTGGCCGATTTTAGCAGCGATACCACACAGTCAAATGCACTCTTTCGAGACTTGGCGTCCGCTATGAGCTTGTCCAAAATTTCTTGATCGGCTTGTTGAGCCTTCCTCTGTTCAACCCTCAGCTTGGCTGATGCTACGTCCTGCCGACGAGTGTCCAAGTGGCATACCTCTAGCAGTGCGCTCATAGCGCGAGAGGAAGATCGGCTTGCACGGCCGCCATAGCATTCCTCAGAGGTTGCGTATTGGCCAGAAGAGCTGCCTCCGGCTGCAACACTTCATCAAGAAGACGATTAAGACGTTCTTGCATACCCGGTTCAGCAGTGACCGCAGCAGGATCTTTGGCGCAGAAGCAGCAATGATACGTTGAATGTCGGCCGGATAGTCGTCAGTGGCCAACACTTCTGGGTCGTCGAGCTCATCCAAAGAGAAGCCTAAGAGATCGGCTAAGTCCATCGACGGAGCTGGGTTAGAAGCAGGTTTCGGAGGTGACGAGGCAGGAGCCAGAGCCGGCAAGACCAGCACATCCGTCTGGGTCTTCTCTGCATCGGCTTCTAACAACTGAACGGAAGGGGTTTCCTGAGAAATGCGTTACGATAAGATGCGTTACGATAAGATAAGGAACAAAAACAAAGGGTCAAGATAAGGATCGGAAGCTAACCGCAGTAGCCGATCCAGTCGGGGATCTTCTTTGCATCACGACCCGCGAGTTTTGAGGATAAACGATGACGACTCTACGGCTCTTCTTCTCTGAAAATTATAAACATGGGGTTAGCGGCGGCCAAGCATGAAGACTTCGCCTACAAAAGAAGTCTGAACAAAATTGACGTACTTTTGGTGCATTTGGGCGGCAAGATCGCAGGCGATGATGGGCTATTGACCCCAACGTGCGGAAGATAAACCGCAAGAGGGTCGATGACCTTTGCCGCTTTTAAGCGATCGTCGGCCGATGCGACTTGCTTGAGGTTGATCTCTTGCTGATGCGAAAGGGTAAAAAAATATGGTTAAGCCGATGAAAATCTTATTCTAATAAAACACCAAAATGAAAATACCTCTAGAGGCGAGTTAGCATCGCTCGAACTCGAGCTAGACCCGACAGCAGTCTCTGTCGGCTCTCGAAAACCGGGAAGAAAAGAGGACGAGGACCTCGGGAATAGTGCGCCTCCGCAAGAGTGCCTCGACTATAGAAGCCCACCATGTGGTAAATTGGCCCGATCGTAGCGTATTTAACACAAGGAAGGGCAAGTCTACCACATGGAGTTCATCGGCTAGCTCAATAATAAGATCCGCCGATGAGAGTTGGTTACTTTGTTTCGTGGTTTAATCATCCTAAGCAAAGGAAAGCAAGGAATGGTTTGTCCAAAACCCAGCTGGCGTGCATAAACTGAAGGATGATAGAATTCATATGTCGGCTGAAATGTTCTGTTTCGAGTACTTAAGCCGACGTGAAGGATGCAAGGGGAAATCAGCAGGGGAAGCAGATCGAGAGTGGATTGGGGCATTAGGGAGCTGTCAGAGTTTAAACGAAGAAAAGAAGGCCACGGGAGATCGGCTAATTGGCTATACGAAAAGAAATCTCTACGGTTGAAAGAGGCTTGGTTGAGATGCAAGAAAAAGGACAAATATTTATGGAAGCCGGCAGGAGAGATTTTTTGTTCATCGGATGAACACATGGTAAATTTTTCGCCTGGGGATCGGCTAGGTTGGAATACGAGGGCGGCACCCTCGGGAAAGTCTTCCGTTGGGAAAGCCGATTCATCAGAAGGGTCCGGGATAATGAGGCGGCCAAAAACGCAGATAAGCCAAATCTGGATAAACCAAAGAGGGCCGCCAACATTACCGAAGCGACATAGGAACCATTGCCGATAAAAGCCGACTCGATGATATGCATCATATGGTATACTGGCGCCAAAGAAGGATTTCCCTAAAGATAGCCGGCGACCCATAACTAGTTGCTCGACATAAATTGATAGACACAGGTTGGTCCTAAGGAAGCGCCACAGAATAGGAATCGGTCTAACCATAAGTTGATAAAGGCTACGTGTTCTTCATCCGATACAGGGCCGGTTACTTTGTTGTTATTTTGGATGTATTTAGACCAACCTTCTCCCTTTTTTCTGGTCAATTTATACTGAGGTTTCCCACTAAAAGCCGATATTTGTTCTCCATCAGGCCTAAGACAGCATAATTCGGCCATGTCTAAAAGGGTTGGGCCGATGGGACCGGTTGGGAAAAAGAAGGCGTTAAAAGAGTCCGACCAAAAATAGCAGGCAAAGACTACTAAAGATTCGTTGGGTTCCGGAGCAGCTAAGGACATGGGGATACACTCAGCAATGCCCATACCTTCCCACTCTGCTCTCTTTTGGGCCGATACTCTAATGTACCAGGACCTCCAGCCCTTGAGAGCTGTCGGCCAAGCCCTAAAACTTTTGGACCACTCGTTGATGTTGTAACCAGGAGCCGATAAAGGGAGTCTAGGGATTTCGTCTCCGATGTGATGCTCAGGTTCTATGGTTCCTATAGGACCTAGGAAATCTTGATGATCGCTATACGGGATCGGAACAAGTACGAGATCGTCCATTTCAGCCGATGCTATGAGAAGAAGGGTTGAAGCGGAGGAAAGCCGATTTCAGATTAACGAGAGCACGCCAGGTGAAAATGACTGCAGGGGGTCTCATATTTATACCTCGGTGAAAAAGGTGAAAAGCGGGAAACGATTGTTGCATTGAAAGCATGCAGAGAAGATTGCGGCGCCATTAATGGGGAAGTTACCAAGGTGAATCCTAAGCGACAAGCCGATCACAGAGAAAAGGCGAAGGATTTTTGAAAGATAACAAGTTACCTTTCAAAAATGGGGGGCATATGTTTGCACCAAAATTCGGTATGTATTGGAATCGGTCTAAAAATAGAAGTATCGTACAGAAAGGAATCGGTAATCGGCTCGGAAAAGGAATCCGTTTCTAAAAAAGGAAAGGAAATTGGATAAAAGGCCGATACGGATAAATACACCGTATCCATGTACAACTCGGATCGGTCAGGCGTGTTATAAAAGGGGGAGGGCGCCAAGCGGAGATAATCAATCAATTCCAACTACTACTTTTTACAGCCTCTCTTTTACATTGCTTTAGCTTCATAGATTTCTTTGCAAGTCGACGGAATCAACATAGCTGCGCATCGCCGATTGTTGATTTTAGCCGATTTCACCCAGGTTCGATTTGCTTCGCTTTGTTGCGCATCGCCTTCCCGAAGCCGATTTTACCTTGTATCCGGATCAACTGTAACCGGTTGATCTAGTTATCTCCTAATCGGTTCTTCTTGAGCTAGTGAAAGCCGATAGATCCTTGTTTGTCGGCTTCGATCAAATTACAAATTCTACCTTGTCGATTTCAGGTCAAATCGACTGGCACGCTCTGCGAACCCGGTGTTTGTCTTGTGTGTTCGAGGCCTAAAACCCCCTTCACGTTTTTGGCGCGAACAAGTAGTTTCGCAACCTTTCCCCAGGCGGAATGAATCTCGGGGACGAGATTTATTTTAAGGGGGGTAGGTTGAAATACCCCAAAATTTTCAAAACAGATTTAAATTAGACTTTATTTGCTTTTTATGATTTTTCTGAATTTTTTTTGGATTTTTTTTCGAATTTATTTGGATTTATTTGATTAAATTACGAATTCTTTCCGTTTCGGGAAGGTTTCGCCCCGGACGCTTTCCTTTTGGCCTTTGCGTCTTCCTCGCACTCCGCGCCAGCCGCGCGTTCGCCTTCCCGCGCCCGCGCCTCGCTCGAACCCGCCTCGCCCTCGCGCGCGCTTCCGCGAGTGCGCCAAGCACTGTGCGTCTCCCCCACGCGCGCCCTCTGCCATGGCAGAGCTCGCCCAGCCGCCCGTGACCCTGCCGCCGCCCCGTCCCGTCGCTAGCCCTTAGGGCTCTCCACCATTCGCCGCGCTAGCACCTCCGAGCCCCGCGCTGCGCCCGCCCCGTCCCGTCGCCGCTGCGCCGTTCTTTTTTTCGTCGCCGCCATCATGGCACCGGCGACCTCGCTCGCCTCCGCGGCTATTTAAGCCCTAACCGGCCCCCATTTGTAGCCCCCGAGCTCGCCGCCCACCTCCTCTCTCTATTCCCCTCTCTCACTAGCTCCCTCGCGCCCTCCCGTAGCCGCTCCGCGATCACCTCTCTCCTCTCCGGCCAAGTCCCCGCCGCCAAGCCGCTCCGCCGCCGCTCGGACTCCCCGAGCCGTGCCCTAGCTCCTAGGTGAGCTCCTCTCCCCTTTCCCCTTTGCCCTATGCGCCCCCGGTGCCCTGTTTCCCCTTTTGCCCGCTGTCTCCCCCAGCTCCGGTGGCCATCGCCGCCCGGCTCCGCCGGCTTCGGTCTCGCCCCTCCCCGTGTCGCTGACTAAGCAGCCCCACCCGCCAGCTCTCTCTCTTTCTCTCCCTGCCACCCGACCCCACCCGCCAGCCTCTCCTCGCGCCCGAGTCCCACCAGCCAGTCGCCAGCCCCCCTCTCTCTCTGCTCGCCCGGGCCCGCCTGTCAGGCGGCCTGGCCACGATGTTGGGCCGGCCCAATGGCCTTCGCCCACACGCACGCATACGTGGGCCGAATTCGGTCCGGCGCAGCCCAAAGGAACAGTAGCCGTTTTTCAATTTTCATTTCGGTTTTTAATTTCCAAAAACCCTTTTTAATTCATTTTAATATCCAAAAAGACTCCCAAAAATTCCCAAAAATCCTAAAAGGCCCAAATATACTTTTCCGAACTGCTTTAGCCATCGAGTCCAAAAATGCCCTCCGTTCCTCAATCCGAGACTCCGACAATTCCCAAATGCCCAAAACGCCCTTCCTTTCTCTCTCTCGGCCCGGTTCCGATTTCCGTTTCCGTTTCCGTTTTTAGTTTCTTTTCGTTTTTCGTTTCTTTATTGTCGTTCGTCCTTTTCGCGTTAGATCCGGACGTTGGACGATTCCAGGAGCCGCCGCAGTTCCCAGAGCAAGACCCGGATCCGACAAAGAGCCGATTTCGACCGCGTCAACGACACTTCGTCCGATCCGACCGCCAGCAAGGCAAGCCGTACACCTTTGAACATGTTGAACCTATTCATGCCTTATTATAGTTAATTATTATTTTCTACCGCATTACTTTACTGTATGTTGAAATATCACAAATCTAGTATGTTCGAATGACATGATACTTAGTTAATGCCAATTTGCTCATGAGACTTCCTTGAAAAATATTGAACCTAATTATATCCTTGTAACCTTAGGTTACTTAATATTCCTGTATTAATTATTATTATCCTGTTAGTTTAGTCAAATGCTTTTGATAATGGAAATGAAAGGCTGCGAGCGTTTGGTTGGTCTGTTTGGAAAAGTGCTACGGTTTGGGGACAGACTGGATAAATCCGGAGTGGATGAGTTCCAATCCCGGTGATGATTGATGCCTTGGGTTTGTCGGTGGCGGTACCATGAGATCTGGAAGGGGTTGTGGATCGGAAAAAGGCTTGGTCTTTGGCAATATAAGGATAATAATCCCCTTGAGCAAAGTAAATAACTTAAGAACTCGTTCAACCACAGGTTGGGCGGTCCAACTTCGTTGGCTTGACTCAACATAGCTCGGTACATTGTACTTTCCCTCGGAATACCTATAGGAGCAGGTTACCTTCCAGTGTGGGAGATGGTCCAATGATTATGGGAGTGAAACGAAAGTGTGCACGAGGAAGCTGTGGCATTTCGGGTTCACAACGGTAGGTGCCACAAGATGGCGGGACCAAGCACTCCACACTGGCCAAGTGGGGACCCCGGATAATGTGGAGCAAAACTCTACCTGATAGGGACCGAAGAGGAAATGTCCAACAGCTATGATAACCTCGATCCGGCCAAGACGCATTTAAGTTGCGTGTTAAACTCGAGTTGGCATTAACGATCGTGGAATCTTGTGGGTAAAGTGAACACCTCTGCAGAGTGAATAAATGGTATTCGAATACGCTGCGTGCTTAGGTAAATGAAGCTAAGTTTAATTGGGGTGAATCCCGTAACCTAGCTCAAGTAGATCTTGGTGCATGTTTTGAGAATGTGGTTTAATGGTGATGTGGTTTAATGGTGATGTGGTTTAATGGTGATGACTTTGTGAATGGAACCCCCCTGGATTACTATTATTATGGATTGTGTTTTAAAATGTAAAATGATATTACAAATAAAACTGCATCCACAAATACTTTAACCTTGTACCAATATTGTGCTACACCCTTGCATGTAATATTCCGTGTTTTCCGTACGACTTGTTGAGTACTCCCGTACTCACCCTTGCAACCCCGACCCCCTCTCAGAATTTGAAGAAGGCTGGAGGCGTTCGAGTGCGTAGATGGCAATTTGGTTTTGAGGTCTTAGTCTTTTGCTCGAGGCCTGCCTGTCATGGTGTTTTGCTTGTAAGTTATTCGGGCCTGCTGCGCCCTCTTCTCAGAAAAACCACGGCCGTTAGGCCTTATATTGAATAAAAATGTTGGAATTTGACTTTTGCCTGGCAATAATATGCTTGGTTCCTGGCAGCTAATCATCCTGGGTAGCTGTCGAGGCGTACGGATCTGCCCCTAAAAAGGCGGGCCGTCACAACAGTCTTCTTTTGAAAAGGGGGAGTAGCATTTAGGTGTTCAATTGTGACTTACGGCTAGTTATTTGTTCAATAAAAAGAGTTACACATCTGGATAAGTTCATGGCGACTGAAAACGAAATTTGAATGTACTGACTACTGAGTGGTAAGTACCAAACTAGATTAGACATACTTATTGTGAACCAATGTCTTCTCAAAAGACACCTCTTCATGTGATCTCATCAAGACATAGATTAGGTAGTTAATGTCTTCTCTAAAAGACACCTCTTAGGATTAGGCATCTATTCATAGCATCCCTTCACATGTATAAGACCATCTCCAACCCATTCCCCTCCCCTCCCTCATTCCCTTCGCGAAGGGATTCCCATTCCCTTCAGCGCTCCAACGGGTTCCCTTCAGCATTCCCTTCAGCCTGGGATTCTCTCTCCCATTCCCTCTAGGAAGGGATTCTCTCTCCTTTCCCTATACAATTCCCTTTAAAGGGAATCTATTGGAGATGAGTGGAAATAAAGGGAATGGGAATGGGGAAGGGAACAGGGAAGGGAATGAAATGAAGGGAATATGGTTGGAGATGGTCTAAATACATACATTGATCAATGCAATTTGTGGGTTCATCCATTCATTCTATTGCTATTCTCGTTTTACTTGTAAGACGTTATCAGCACGCTCTACAACTGAGCACCGGAGAGCAAAACCGAGATTGTCACTAGGCGAAGGCCTCCCATTTTCATTGTCGATTTCTACGGGAGTCGATCTGATGGAGGAGGAATTATGCCTAGTAGACAGTTTTTCTACTAATTCTATACTAAGGGAAACAAAATATTTCCAAACTCTTACTAAGAGGCAAGGAAATGTTTTGACAATCGCTGGACGCGATGCAATGATAATTGGTTCTGGTCGTGCCACTATCATGCTTCCTATGGGTACTCAAATCACAATCAAGGATGCACTATTGTATCTTGATTCAACACGTACCCTATTAAGTTATAGAGATATCCGCAAAAATGGTTTCCATGTTGAAACCTATGATGACAATAATGAGGAATTTCTCCTCATCACTAAAGATTACGGATATGGCAGACAAACGCTTGAAAAGATTTCCTCTTTACCGTCTGGATTGTACTACACATACATTAAACCCGTACCACATGTTGCGTACAACATAATTTTTCAGAATGTTGATGCATTCCAAACTTGGCATGATCGCCTTGGTCATCCGGGTATTGGGATGATGCGAAAAATTATCAGCAATTCTAATGGTCATGATCTACATGCTGCTAAATTCCCAAAATCATTAGATTTTATATGCACTGCATGTGCAACTAGGAAATTGATTTTGAGACCTTCTCATCTTAAAATCCAACATGAGCCACTAAAATTCCTTGAACGTATTCAAGGTGACATATGTGGCCCCATTCAACCATTGTCTGGACCGTTCAGGTATTTCATGGTTCTTATAGATGCATCTACTCGATGGTCTCATGTGTGTCTTTTATCCACACGTAACCATGCTTTTGCAAAGATAATTGCTCAATTATTAAACTTAAAGCACATTATCCTGAATACCAGATTCAATCAATATGATTGGACAATGCTGCTGAATTTTCCTCACATGCATTCAATGATTATTGCATGGCTTTAGGAATTCAAGTACAGCATTCTGTTCCATATGTCCAAACTCAAAATGGTCTGGCCAAATCTCTTATAAAGAGAATCAAGTGGATTGCAAGACCCTTATTACAGAATTGCAACTTACCAACTTCATGTTGGGGCCATGCGGTCTTACACGCTGCTGACTTAATACAATTGCGACCAACTGCATATCATACAGCTTCCCCGCTGCAATTAGTACGTGGAAATATACCAAATATTTCCCATCTGCGAAAATTCGATTGCGCTATATACGTACCGATCTCACCGGCCAAGCGTACCTCTATGGGCCCACACAGGAGATTAGGGATCTATGTGGGGTATCAATCTTCGTCGATTGTTAAATACCTTGAACCCCTAACTGGGGACCTATTCACGGCCCGACACGCTGATTGTATATTTAATGAGGATCATTTCCCAGCATTAGGGGGAGATTTCAAGTACCAAAAAGAATGCCCGGAAATCAATTGGAATGCTATAGACATTTCCACCTTAGATCCACGTACTCAAGAAACTGAACTTCAAGTTCAGAAAATTATAAATTTGCAACACATTGCAAATAACCTGCCAGATGCATTTACTGATACTAAAGGTGTTACTAAATCCTATTATCCTGCTCGAAATGTGCTTGAAAGAGTGGAGGTACCAAATAAAACCATTTAACTCCCACTTCAAAGTAAGAGGGGGAGAAGTAAGGCCACAGCTAAAGATGTAGCTTCTTGCAAGCAACAAAAGAAACCAAGGACAAAAGATCCACAACCCAGATCAAAAGTGCACTCTATTGCTGATCCTGGGACATCGGAACGCCTTGGCTCCATAATTTTGGGAAATAATGAGCCATCATCAAGGGTGCAAGAAATTTCCACTAATTATATCGATTTTGGAGAATCATATGAGCGAAAGACTACAATTGTCGACACTTACTTCTCCACAACAAGTGCAAATAACCTCCTAAATGATCCAGATCCTAAGACTATGGCAGAGTGCAAAAAGCGCTCGGACTGGACTAAATGGAAGGAAGCAATTCAAGCTGAGATAGCCTCGCTTACCAAAAGAAAAGTATTCACATCTGCAATACCTACACCTCCAAAAGTCTTCCATGTGGGATTCAAATGGGTTTTCATCCGGAAACGGAATGAAAACAATGAGGTGGTGAGATATAAAGCGAGACTTGTAACACAAGGGTTCACGCAGAGACCCGGCATTGATTTCAACGAAACATATTCTCCAGTTATGAGTGGAATAACATTCCGATACTTAATATCATTGGCAGTTCAAAATCATCTATCTCTGTAGTTGATGGATGTAGTGACAGCATATCTTTATGGGTCACTTGATTCGGACATATACATGAAGGTTCCCGATGGAATCTCAATTCCGAATCCAAACACAAATCGCAACATGTACTGTGTAAAGCTCAACAAGTCACTATATGACTTGAAAGCGATCGAGGAAGAATGTGGTACAACCGACTAAGTGAATTCCTTCTAAAGAAGGGATACACAAACAATGATGATTGCCCATGTGTCTTCATAAAGAAATCTCCAACGGGATTCTGTATTATATCCGTATATGTTGATGATTTAAATATCATTGGCAACTCTAACGATATAAATGAAGCACGCAATCACCTAAAGACGGAATTTGAGATGAAGGATTTGGGTAAGACCAAATTTTTCTTAGGTTTACAACTTGAGCACCTTCCCTCAGGAATTTTAGTGCATCTATCAGCCTATATCCAGAAAATATTGGAAAAATTCAATATGGACAAATCATATCCATCTAAAACACCTATGGTTGTTCGATCTCTAGATATGGAGAAAGATCCATTTAGACCATGTAATGTTGGAGAAGAGGTACTAGGACCCGAGGTTCCTTATCTCAGTGTTATTGGAGCGCTTATGTATCTTGCAAATTGCACCAGGCCTGATATTGCATTTGCAGTGAACTTAGGGATGGCAACGGGTCGGGTCGGGTGCGGGTTTTACAAAACCCGACCCGAATCCGAACCCGATTCCGAATACCCGATCCGAACCCGAATAACATTTCGGGTAAAAACATATACCCGAATCCGAACCCGACGGGTACCCGAACTCGGCCGGGTACCGGCGGAGTATCAAACATAGTACTACTTGAGGAAAAAATGAGCAGACTGACACGACCATCCATATGAAGCTATAGTCATGATATAATGGAGGCCGGATATAAAGAAAGCACAACCATATATTGATATATATATACTCACGAGGAAAAAATGCCATGATATAATGGAAATTTGGAGAGCATGTCACGATCTCTGAGACCCTCTTTGGCGTTGCAAATCGGACAGTTCAATTGAGCAAAAAGTCAATATGAGCAAATAAGCAAATTGACATAGTTTAACATAGTTTAACATGCCAACATAGTTCAACATAGTAATCTGACAAACATGAACTGAATTTGATACGAGAGTAAACTTATGAGTTGGAATTAAGAAATAACAGTGAAGGATGAGAACAAGGGAACTGACTTTGAATGAAAGTATCCTGGGACCTGGGAGCTGGAAAACAAACACAATCCGATTATCCGAGCTTGGTGCTCTCAGCTCTCTGCTGCCCCGCCACCTCACTAGACATACATCAAATGTCACTATGTGGATGAATAATCGATCATTCCAGACCATTCATCATATGAGGGAACTCACCAAAGAAGATGGAGATGGCCGGACCCTTGGTGCTCTCTGCTGCCCCTCCACCGCTGCTGGCTTGCTGGCGACCTGGCGTCGAGCGCGCGGCACAGGAGCTGGAGGGGAGGACGCGAGAGGCCGAAGAAGATGTAGATGGCTGGATGGGAGGGCGCCGCCGCCGGCCCGCCGAACTGGGAGTCTGAGATTAGGGATTAGGGTTCGGTGGTCTGCGGTTGGGGGAACGGGAGGGCGCCCTAGTAGCCGCCCCGCACCGCGTAGGGGGAAGAGGATTTGGGAAGGCCGGATGGGCTGGATCTGCTTTGGGAATCGGGATGGGCAAGCGTGCAGCGATGCTTGACCAGTAGGACTTCCGCCTGGTGCCCGCATATATTCGGATACCCGACGGGTACCCATGGGTGATTTGCTAAACCCGAACCCGACCCGACTCATCGCGGGTACCCGACCCGAAAAACCCACGGTTAAAGAATAGGACCCGAATCCGAACCCGACGGGTGCAGAACCCGCGGGTACCCGGACCCGCGGGTATGATTGCCACCCCTAAGTGAACTTACTAGCTAGACATAGCGCTGCACCAACCAAACGTCATTGGACAGGTGTAAAGCATATCCTCAGATATCTCAATGGCACAAAGGATCTTGGATTATATTTCGAAAGAAATCAAGATCCCACTATGATTGGATACACGGATGCTGGCTATTTATCAGATCCCCATAATGCCAGATCTCAAACAGGCTTTGTATTCTTATATGGTGGAACAGCTATTTCATGGAAGTCTTCTAAACAAACTCTGGTAGCTACTTCTACTAATCATTTTGAAATTATTGCACTATATGAAGCTTCACGTGAATGTGTATGGCTTCGCAGAATGATTAACCACATACAACAATCATGTGGTATTGGTTCTATTGAATCACCTACAATTATCTATGAAGATAATTCAGCTTGTGTTACACAAATGCAGATATGTTATATAAAGAGCAACATCACAAAGCATATTGCTCCAAAATTGTTTTATCCTCATGAGTTACAGCAAAGTGGGGAGATAAACATCTTGCAAACCAAATCATACGATAACCTCGCCGATCTTTTCACTAAGTCATTACCATCTTCTACATTCTTGAAATATATTCATGGGATTGGTATGAGACGACTTCGAAATTTGCAAGAATCAAGGGGAGATATCTCCTAACAATTAACCTATCCTAACAAATATTACACTCTTTCTTTTTATGAGTTTTACTCACAAGGTTTCTCATGAAAAGTTTTAATGAGGTAATATTAACACAAGTATATGTCATGTTTCCTGTTTTCCTTATTGGGTTTTTTTTTAGGAAACATCAAAGACATGCATTGTTCTCAAACTCGTTTTGTCGGTTTTTCCTATAATAGGTTTTCTCATACGAGTTCACAAAAGACAATCACTTAAATATATTGCATCGGTTTTTCTCCTAAATTTTCCCATTGGGTTTTTCATAGGAGTTTTCAACAGTATATCAACATATCTTCTCTTCATATTTTTCCTACAAGGTTTTTAGAGAAGTTACCAAAGACAGTTGTTTATTAATCACACTTATATATGTCATATTTTTCTCCTTATTTCTCCCACCGGGTTTAAAGGAGTTTTTGATGGCATATCAATATAATCCTCAAATTGTTCCCATAGGGTTTTTAAAGGAATCAACAACGCATTGATCTCAAGGAAGATTCGATCAAGGGGGAGTATTGTGAACCAATGTCTTCTCAAAAGACATCTCTTCATGTGATCTCATCAAGACATAGATTAGGTAATTAATGTCTTCTCTAAAAAACACCTCTCCATGTATTCTCATCAAGACATAGATTAGGTAGTTAATGTCTTCTCTAAAAGACACCTCTTAGGATTAGGCATCTATTCATAGCATCCCTTCACATGTATAAATACATACATTGATCAATGCAATTTGTGGGTTCATCCATTCATTCTATTGCTATTCTCGTTTTACTTGTAAGAATACTAAAGACACAATCACGTGCACCTATACTAGTGTACTCTTCTAACACGGGGCTACAAGTCCTTGCACAAACACGAAGTGTAAAAACAACAAAAGTAAGCATTGAACTAGTCAATCAATTATCGAGCAGCCTATGCACCCACGTACCTTCATGAGCCATCCGCAGAATCCAACAAATAACTACAAGTAGAATAGTACTAGAGGCCAGTATCAGATACTCCATTTCGGAGTACATGTCATTTTAGATTTTTGTATTTTTATTAAGTTACATCTACAAAAAAACTGTATTACTTCTCTTAGTTATATGTTTAGATGGTATGTCTTACTCTAATTTATGGTAGTAAATAGTATTGAAAATAACTAAAGAGGAGTATAGAAGCAATTTGGGTATTCACTGGCCTCAAAGCAATGCTGACCTCTTCTTTTTATTCTCTTTGGGAGAAGGAAGCTTTTTTAACCCGAGACCTTTGAGACAGTCTCATTGATGTACCCCTACCATTGACATTTAGCAACATGCAAACACCTACCTTCCTCCGAAAATAACAGGCACCGCTGTTTACGTTGGGATACGATACACTGCACTAGTGCGATGTAAAAAATTTCTATGGTATAAACCAAGAAACTATGTGAATAAAAAAGATTATAGATCGTTACCGCTAGACGTGTAACTAACAGAGGAAGAGTTGGAGCAGGCTCAGTCCAACAGTCCAACCTCACTAGCTAGGTACAGTATTTGGCATAAAGCCTCTTTGGTGACTGTGTTTCTAAAATATCGAGCTCACTAGGTCGTAGAGAGAGATGGGGAGACTCTCCTTTAAGTCCTAACTCACACATTGCACACGTCAAAGCAAAAAGATGCCGTGCTAGCACGAAGCCCACCTAATTGCGGCACATGCTTCCATTGTCTAGACATGCTACTGTGTGTGTTTTCGACCTTTTTATTGTTGTAATTAATTCAATAGAAGAAGTTAAAGTGGTGTTGAGTTGAGGGTATAAAACTTTAGTACCATATTGCTTAGATAGATGGAGTGGATTCAACTTATAAGGGGAGTTCATACATGGACTCTAGTATGAGTTGGTGGCAAGGCTAGAGGTATACATATTTGGCTTTGCAAGGCTACGTTCATACACACACACGCGTGCGTATTTTGTGTGTTTATCGCGTGACTTGCGACGACCGTGAACGGGACATGCTAAGTGTACTTAACCTTTTGCCACGTGTACCGATTATGCCACAACACCTTACACCTCAGCTGCTGACATGGCACCGCAGACCCGCGTAGACGCACGTTCGCGTGTGGTTAGCCCGTTAGCCCACAATGCGAAATTCCAGGGGGGCGGTTCAGAGATGTCCTTGTTTTTCGCAAGAGACTACGACAAAACAATCTCTTTTTCTCCTGTCTTCACTGCTTCCTCCGATGCCTACTGCCCTCTGAGCCGTTCCATCCCCTCATCCGTCGTGCAACAGGCGCGAGGGAGAGCAGTGTCTCCGATCCGGCGCCGATCACTTGACGCCATGCACCGGAGACCGACGATCAGGTTTCTGGGAAGCGCCCTTCTGCGCGACTGCTCGAGTTCATCTTCGATCTTCGCGTGCGTCTCTCCTTCGCGGCTTCCCATCCTTCATCAAGCCTTCAGTAAGTGTCTCGGACCAATTGATTGTTGGCTTGAGTAATCTTTTATTGTGATAAATCTGTGCAGGAATGCCTTCAATACTAGCAATTTTGATACACTTTAAATAACTGGCTGCTATTAATCATGTTGTAGACACAATATTTAACATTATTTAAATCAACAAGCATATCAAGGAGTTCATCATAAGAGGGATCATCATTAGAGTTTGAGTTTACCTTATCTCCTTTAGCTATAAGGCATAGAGGAGTGACGAAGGGTGATGATGCTTCCCCTATTGCAACACTGGCAAGACTTTTCTTCTTAGAAGGACTGTCCTCATCAGTGGAGTCGGAATCTGAATACTCTTCCTCGGAGTCCCACTTTCCAATGTGTGCTTCTCCTTTGCCATCATTGTGAAGCCTTTTGAAGAGCTTCTTTTTGCCATGGAGTTGCTTCTTCTTGGATGGCTTGTCCTTGTCATCTTTTTCTTTTCTCTTTGGGCATTTAGAGGCAATATGCCTCTTCTCATTGCACTCAAAACACCAAATGTTAGCAAACCGGATAGAGCTTGAGTGTTGCCCTTTCTTGTATTTGTGTGGGCCACTTGAGCTTGACCTCCTTCTCATGAATCTTCTCATCTTTCTCACCAAGAGGGCCATTTCTTCATTTGAATTTTCTTCAGAGTCTTCGTCTTTGTCTTCATCTGACTCCATTTTGGCCTTGAATGCAATATTCTTCTTCTTGAAAGAACTTTGTTCCAGTAGCTCTTCTTTACCTTTCTTGTACAGCTCATTTGTGATGAGGTTCCCCAAGAGTGCTGTTGGAGTCAGTCTTGTCAGCTCAGGTGAATTGAGAAACAAGGTCACCAAGGTTTCATACTTCTCTGGAAGAGCCCTAAGCATTTTTCGAACAATATCAAGATCAGTAATAGTACCTCCAAGACCTTTAAGCCTGTTTACTATGTTGTTCAACCTTGGATACATCTCACTGATGTTTTCATGGGGCAACATAATAAAGCTCTCATACTTGATCCGCAGCATATGCAATTTGGCCTCTTTGACCGCAGATGTTCCCTTATGGATTTCAGAGAGGGTTGTCCATATCTCATGAGCAGTTTATAAGTTGCTCACTCGATTGAACTCATCTGTGTTCAAAGCTCCAAACAGGGCATTCATAGCCTGAGCATTGAGATGAGTGTTTCGTTCATCTTGATCGAGTGAGGTGGTTGGATCAAGTGACATGGAGAAACCCTCACCAACAATCCTCCATATGCTGGGACTCATTGTTTTAAGATACACAGTCATGCGAATTTTCCAGTATGCATAATTAGTTCCATCAAAAAATGGTGCCTTTCCTATGGAAACACCCTCGTTGGCCATCCTTTACTCTCTATACTGTTAGGTCTATTTGTGAGAGACCAGGCTCTAATACCACTTGTAAGATCAAGGATGAGCCTAGAGGGGGTGAATAGGTTTTTTCTAAAACTCAAGTGAGATAAAATAAAATACTGAGACTATGACAGAGAGAGCACAAAAGTTATCTATCAAAAGTCCCAAAGCAGAATAATTCACTACTGAAGATGTTAAAGAAACAGAACTGAGTAGTAAAAGTAAATGCTGGAAAGAGAAATCAAGGGAGACAGAGATTTTTCACCGAGGTTCAGAGATACACTCCTACGTTCCCGTTAGAGCACTTCACCAGATGTATTGCTCCACCAATAGCTATTCTCAATAGCTTTGGTATCCGCTGGGTAACTCTTTCACCAATCGATAAGGTGAGTTCCAAACCTTTCACAATCAGTGGTGGCCTTCTACAAATTTCTTTGGACAGGTCGCACCAAGAAGTCACAAGCCGTCTAGGAA
This sequence comes from Rhipidocladum racemiflorum, assembly GCA_036346355.1. NCBI lineage: Eukaryota > Viridiplantae > Streptophyta > Magnoliopsida > Poales > Poaceae > Rhipidocladum > Rhipidocladum racemiflorum. Next base: position 27,934,752 of record CM070572.1, read on the forward strand.
CACTAAGTTCCAAGAGTAACAGACTAAGCACAAGATCAAAACTCTTGGTTCACAATCTCGCAATCTTTCTAGACTAAGCTTGGAGCTAAATCACTTCTGAATGTTGAATGAACAGTGAAATTCAGGCTCTTTGAATGCTTTTGAGCTCAAGAGTGCTAAATGTCAAAGAGATGTAAAAGTTGTCTGAAAGAAGGTCCTGGCACAGCTTATATAGCCCTCAAAACAGAAAATAACCGTTACAACATTTACTAGCCGTTGGGCTTTGTCAGAATGACAAAATAAATAAATTCAATGTGCCACGGACAATGATTACAAAAATTTGCAATATGATCAAGGTACAACAGACCAATTTCAGAAAAATTCTCATTTACGTCGGACCGAAAAACTCGGTCCGTCGTAAAAAAACGTTTGCGCCAGACCGAAAAAGTTGGTCTGGCGTACACATGTTTTTAGCGAAAGTTGGTCCGTCGTGTACTCTTCAAGGAATCAATTTGCACCGAACCCAAAAAAAAAATGGTCCGGCGTACATGGCAATCTTGCTGGAAGTTTATCAAATAAACCAACTGAACAGCAAAGGACTTCCAAAGAGTTTTGTGTTGACGTCGGACTGAAAAAGTTGGTCCAGCGTACTCACAAAAATATGGTCCGGTGTGAAAGGCATACGCTCGGTTTCTTTTCAACTAACTCAGTTTACTGCGTCGGACCACAAAACTTGGTCCGGCGTGAACGATGTACACTCGGTAAGATTTTTCAAGAAGAGTTTCAGCGCCTGACTGAAAAAGTCGGTCCGACGTGAAATATATTCAGTGTTTACTGAGTAAATGACTTTTGATTCTGAGAGAATAAAAATGAAGTGACTTTTACTCCAAGTAATCTTGACAAGATTTACCTAGGAATCAAGGAACTTGCTTGTGCATAATCCCTCTTAATAGTACGGCTAAAAAGAATAACCTACCTATATGACTTGAAACAATTTCCAAGTCAAAACTAGTAATAAGAATCCTTAGTCTTTTTCTTTATTCTGACAAATCTTCACTTCACAAGGAATATTTTTCTTGAACATCAACACCAAAACCAATATAAAGCATGATTAAAGAATTGAAGGGGCCTAGATGCTTTCAGCTCCTCGCTGCTATTACTAGGGGTGAGCATTTTTAAACCGAAACAGAATTAACAAACCGAATCGAACCGAAATAGCTGATTATTTTGGTTTACGATTTTTGGTTCAGTTTTTTATTTTGGTATAATTCAATTTTTGGTGTTCAGTTCGGTTTTTTGCTTTCAGAAACTTAAATAATTGAATAGCCCATGTACAATACCACTTTTATAATATTCTTCCTAAAGCTGCCAAACAATTCTCATATTCTAACATCTCTATGTATATGTGTGGTTTGTTTATATGTTCTACTTTGCTTATACTATAATGACCTATGAATATTGTGTGGGTTTATTTCTACTCTATGTTGTTTATTCATATTTCAGTTAACCAAAAAACCCAATTAACCAAACCAAAATATTTTGGTTAATTCGGTTTGGTTTTTCATTTTGGTCCAAAAAATTTTGTATCCAGTTTCTATAAACCGAATTATTTTAAAACCAAAAAAATTGAACCGATTAAATTGAAAAACTGGATGCCCACCCCTAGCTATTACGATGAGTTTGAACACCACCTGTTTGATACAATGCCTCAGTGAACCACATTCTTACATATACGAAAAAATTTCTTTAATGGATATATATATATCCTCCTCCACCTACCCATTCTCGCCAAGGACAGTGTGAGGTTGATTACTTGATGCCCTTTTGTAATTTTAGGATCACTCAGTGCTATAATATATTGCAGTAACGTGGTTTACTGATTATAGTATTGGATCGCAAGTAGGGGAACCTCACGAGTGATGTGTCCAAGATGAAACAACATCAAATGACCGTCTCTAGAATAGCCTCCAAAGGAGCGGTTGCCTGAGCTCCTACCATCATATATCACCCTACAGAATGGTAGGGATCCCTCTAGTCTTCAAATTCTGATATGGGTTGCTCTCTTCACTAATCATGTGTTACAGTCAAATTATATGTTCATGCACACTAGTTGTTTTTTGAAAAGGTGGTATGTGTATTTAAGAAAAAGATCAATGTTGCATGGAGGAGGTTAGAGCAATTTATCGATGAAAACCAGTAGGGTCATGGGTTCCTACACCTCGACTGCCATGATAGTGCGCTAATTCTATTGATCATATAGACAGCAACAATATCCTAGGCTCTTTTAGTCTTTTTTAATATTGGTGGTGTCCAGGTTAGCAAAATATGATTAACTCGATGAAAAAATAATTTCCATTAATCTTTTGAATACAACTAGGGTTAGTGCTTTCTCCTGGTGTTGTCTAGTTTGGGTTGCAGTTAGGCTTGCAATGCCTAACTACATTCTCCTATTAGGCATTGGTAAATAGTTAAGTATTATATCTAGGACTACATTTTGTCATATTTGTGAGCTAAAAAGTTTCTCCCTATTTTTTTTTGATTAAAAGGACAATATATTGTCCCAGTTTCCACAGGAAACCAGAATGTTTTGTACATGGTCCAAAACTTCCAAGCGCAAAATAGCTCCAACGAAAACTGAAAAACACCACAGAAACCTCAAAGCCTCCACAATCATATTATTACAAAAAACTTGACAGACACACAGATCAGGAATTTCTTCAGATGCAAGATCGAAGGGGATCCAGTCATTTCATGAAGTTTTTCAGATATTGTGAAATCCTGTGCAGATCTTCATTAGCATTTTTGTCATCCAGGTTACTCTCCTCAGTCAAAACCGAAGAATCCACTAAAATGCTTCTAGACAAAGTGGAGTTCGGCAAGTTTGCTCCAGATTTGAACATAATCGACTTATCAGAGCTTCCAAATCCCTCCTGAACATCGGATTCCATCTTCTTAGTATCATTAGGAGCATCCTGTACAATATTTTTATATTCAACCACCTCTGTGACAAAAAAACCATGTTATTCCTCAATTTCCAGATACTCCACATTACTGCTGCACAAACAGTATTCAAACCAGCATTTTTCTTGTCGCTAACCCAATATCGGGCAACTGATTCAAAATCATAACCAATCTTTATGCAAAAGAAAGTACTGATCAGATTCCACATATTTTTAGCAACAACACAATCAAAGAAAAGATGCGCAATTGATTCCTTTTCAGTGCAAAAACAGCAGCTATTACCCTTATCCATACCTCTCTTCAGCAGATTGTCCTTGGTCATGATTTTATTATGAGAGAGGAGCCAAAGAAACACATGAACTCTAGGAGGAACAACTAGGTTCCAAATAGAAGGTATGAAAACTGGCAAAACACCTCTAAAACTGATAATAGCATACAGAGATTTTACAGAATATACTCCATTACTATTGTAATGCCAAATTAAAGCATCATCCTCATTTCCTAATTTAATGTTGTTTACCATCTCTTTTAATTCCATCCATTTGATCATTAGTCTATCAGAAAAGCTCCTTCTAAAAGTGCATTTAAACTCCACGCCATCCCAAATTTCAGCAATAGTCAGACCTTTCTCATTGGTTATAACATAAATTTGCCAAAATTGGGTAGCCAAGCAAGAATGACCGAACCAAATGTCCTCCCAAAATCTAACTTTATTACCGTTCCCGACTTTCCATTTGTAACCCAATTTGGTAGCATGCATAGCCCACAAAATCCCTTTCCAGAAATTAGAAGCATAATTCGGGTCACAACAGAAAACATTCGGCTTATCAGTCCTATACTTGACTCTAATCAGATCTTTCCATTGTCTAGACTCCCCATCATAAAATCTTTTAATCCAAGACGCCAAAAGGCACAAATTCAAGTCTCTGATATCCGGAATTCCAAGACCACCAAAATCTTTCGCCATACACACCAAATGCCAATTTGCTAAGTGAAGCTTGTTATGCCCCTCAAAATCATTCCAAAGGCAATTAGCCATATGAGAATTTATTACATCTAAAGCCCACTTAGGAAACTTAAAAAACGAAAGAAGATAAATCGGAATACTAGCTAGGCAAGACTTGATGAGCATAACCCGACCCCCATACGAGAGGAGTTTACCCCTCCAACCGGCAATTCTTTTGAGAATTTTATCAACAAGCGGTTGGAGATCTTCTTTTTTTATCTTATCATAATGAAGAGGGATACCAAGATATTTAATAGGGAAAGAACCAATCTTACAGCAAAAAAACTTAGCATAGTTCTCTGTCTCAACTCTATCACAACCAATAGTAATCAACTCACTCTTATGAAAGTTAATTCTCATACCCGACATTTGTTCAAAGCAAGTTAAGAACCATTTAAGATGAAGAACAGTTCTATCATCATTTTTCACAAAAAGAAGGGTATCATCCGCATAGTGAAGACTAAGAATACCACCCGGACAAAAATTATCACAAAGTCCTCTAATTAAACCAGCATTATCTGCTTTAAGCAAAATTCTCGCAAGGACATCAGCAACCAAGTTAAAAAGGATCGGAGAAAGTGGATCTCCCTGTCTCAGGCCTCTACCAGTATAAAAAAATTTACTTTCTATGTTATTAATTTTTATCCCAACCGAACCTTTATATAAAATCGAGAAAATCCATAACTGCCATTTCTCTCCAAAACCTCTCTTATCTAAGATGTTAAGCAAGAAGTCCCAATTAACCATGTCATAAGCTTTCTCATAATCCAGCTTGAAAACAAGACCAGAGTCTTTATCCTTGTGAATCTTATGAATAATCTCATGAGCTGTAACTACACTTTCCAAGATGAATCTATTTTTAATGAAGGCAGTCTGATTTTGCAAAATGATTCTATTACAAATAGGGCCAATTCGGTTAGTCAAAACTTTAGTAATGATTTTATAGCTACAATTCAGAAGACTAATGGGTCTAAACTGCCTGATACTTTTAGCGTTATCTTCTTTAGGAATTAAAGAGATCATAGCATAATTCAATCTATGTAAATCAAGCTCATTCTTATCCATAGCTTGAAACAAATCCATCAAATCTTCAAAACTTTTGATAAAAGAAAAAAGGAATACCATCTGGACCAGGGGCACCATCGGCATACGAATCAAAAACCGCATTCTTAACTTCTTCCTCCGTAAAGGCAGCTTCTAAATTCATATTTTCATCATGAGTAATGACATCATCATTGTGAAAAAAATTATCCCCCAAATTAATATTAGGTCTAGCTTCAAAACCAAACAAAGACTTGTAAAAATCGCAAGCAATGTTGATCATTCCATCGGTATCATAAACCGGCCCCTCAGGCCCGACCAAAACTGACATAGTATTTTTACGTCTTTTTTGGTTAGCCACCGCATGGAAATACTTAGTGTTCTTATCACCTTCTAAAATATTTCTCTCTCTAGCTCTTTGTCTAGCTTTATACTCCTCCATAGTCCAGATTTTTTCTAACTCACTTTTCATCCCAAACCAATTTTTTTCCTCCTCCGGACTAAGAGGTCCTGACTCCATACGAATATCTAAGTCAGCAAAATCTTTCATGATCAAGTTTTTTCTTTTTCTTTTTTCCGCTTCTATATTTATGCTCCAACCTTTAGTAATCTTCCTTAGTTTCCTAATTTTAAATTGCCATTTATCGATAGCACTCATTTCTCTAATAGGAGTAGACCAAGTTTGCCTGATAATATCATCAAAATCCTCATGTAAGAGCCACCATTTTTCAAATTTATAGCCAGTCTTTACACAAGAAACTTTATTGCCCGAATCCCAAAGAATTGGAGTATGATCACTACCAATCCTAGCAAGAGAAGCAATTGCACTCAAAGGGAACTTTTGCTCAAAAAAAGTACTACAAAAAACTCTGTCAATCACCGACATTATCGGATCTTTTTGATTGTTAGACCAAGTAAACTGTCTTCCAGAAAGCTTTAATTCCATAAGACCCCAGATATTTATCCACTCATTAAATTTCTCGCACCACTTAATGTCCACCTTACCATTATTTTTTTCAGACTTAGATCTAACTAAGTTAAAATCACCCCCAATCAGGATTGGAGTGTGTTCATCATTAATAAGAGTATCATGTAATTCAGAAATGAAGGCTTGCTTCCCATCATCATAAGGAGACCCATAAACTACTACTAATCTCCACATATATTCAGAATCCTTGCATTTAAGTAAACAATGAACCGAATAAGTTTTTGATTCAATAAGCATCACTTCCAAGATATCGCTATTGATTCCAACTAAGATACCACCTGCAGTGGTCTTAGCCGGCAACCAATGCCAAGTAAAATTTTTAGAACAACTTATAGAGTTAAGAAAAGAAATGCTAAAGTCTTCTCTTTTAGTCTCTTGGAAACCAACAAAGTCCACTTTATGGTTTCTAATAAGATCCATTAAACATTGGGTCTTCCCGGGTTGACCCAAACCTCTCACATTCCAGAATATACCTCTCATCCCTCTCTTGTTTTCATGGGGTGCTTGCCCCGTCTATTTTTTCCTACTAAAGTCCAACCATTCTCATTTTTTTCATCATATTCTCCCTCCCCCTTTTCCTCCTTCAGAGAAACCGGGGAAGCATAGGAAGTACTCTCCCTCCCTAAACTCTTTTCTTCAATAAGATTTGAAATAGACACATTATTTTTAGACAAATCATTCACAGAACCATCCTCATTATATTTTGATAATCTCAGGGCATCAAATTCTTTACAAATAATAATGTTGTCATTTTTTTCCGCAGTCGAGTTACCCATACTAATATCAGCTCCTTCAGACAGCTCATTTAATTCATTGAAACTGTAAAAATCAAAAGAGCTCGATGAGGGCATACCTTTAGGTTTAGGACGTTTCTCCAGAATTTTTTGTTGTTGCAGTTCCTGAGCTTTTTGAAGAATTGTCTTTCCATGATCATCCACTCTTCTGCTCCTTCTCTGGCACGGAATTGGCCCCCATATTTGTTGCCTTTTGCTAGACACTCTACTTCGCATATGCCTCTCCTCCTGAACATTTATATCCCCACCCAATCTGCTGTTTTCAACTATTTTTTCTTGAGAAATGTCATAATCAGCCTGTTGATTTTGAGGTATGTGCATCAGCTTTTCAAAAGTATCCTTTTCAGAGTTCTCTAATACCACTAAAGGTTCATGGGAGTCTAGATTTTCATTTAATTCCATCTCCAATTCCTCCTCTGAACCAACCATTTCCAAATCTCTAAGGATCCTATAGCAGTTTTCATTCCTACTATTATCATCAACATATATTTTACCAACATTTTCTTTAAACATTTCTAGCCACACCTTATTCCCAACATTATCATTATCCTCCATATTATCACAACACCCAGAATCCACTTTCCTTCCCCTGTTATCATCAGATTTCAGATTGGATGTTGAGCTACTGGACCCCAAAGGTTCTCCAATCGGGAACGAATTATGATCAGCATCCATTTTATCTTTCTTATCCTCCAAATTCTTCCCATCATCATCTAAATCATCAAAATCCTCATCATTATCATCATTGTCACCCTTATTACCCTCAATCAGCACAGCCTCACCTTTTTCAACCAAGATCTTAATAAGAAATAATATTTTCTCAGCCCCCATAATTCTTTGTTGCGGAATTTTGGAAGGGTCTCTACAAGCAATTTGCAGACGCACCACTTCATAGAAGCTTTTAAACAAACCTGTCCAGTCTACATTCAACAATATTCCAAAGCAAGAAGCAATTTGTTCAAAAACTTTCCAAGAGCACCATTTCGGGGGAATTCCTCTAATTTGGATCCAGATTTCTTGAAGTTCATCAACCATATCCAAATCCCCTTTCCAAGCTTCAATATACACCGTAACTCCAGATTTGTTTAGGTTGAAACTAGGTAGAAGGGCTAGATCAGCAACTTTTTTTTGAGGAGGAAATCTAACAAGGAATCTAAAAGCCTCTAACTCTCTAACTTGCCACGGCCAGTGAGCATCAAATATGTCCGATAAATTTTTCTCCAGTTCATCTCTAGAAATTTCTCCTTGATCTACTGTAATGATTCCACAATTCTTAAATCTGAAGTCTGAACTGATGCTTGAAGTAGGAATTTCAAGGTGATAGAAACCAAGACCACTAGCCGCACTACCAATGTACTTAGCCATCTGCTGGGGCTTATTACGATTAGGACAGTGTTCCAATTGGTGACCAGCTTCTTCACAGACAAAGCAAAGTTTCGGATTCCGACAATTTCCCATCAAATGCCCCGGTTCCCCGCAGTTATAACAAATGGAGGTCACATACGTCTGCTGAAGATCTACCAGGACTGAGGAAGATGTATCTTTAGGAGGATCTTTTGTCCCCGTCTGAGCTTGAATCGTAGCAGAACTCTGGTCTTGTTGTTGTGGGCGCTGATACTCTGGAGTACGAAACTGTAGCGGATTCCTCTGTGGCTGATTCCACTGGTACTGATTTCTCTGCATCACTCGTCCCCGAGGCCCTCGACCACGGAACGCTGGGGGAGGTGGGCGCCATCCTCGACCTCCACCGCCGCGCCCCCAATGATTCCACCCATCCGCCATCTTCACTACTGAAGCGAAAGAGGGATTCCCCTTTCCACCACCGCAAAAATCTCTCGAAAAACACAATAAACGAGGATTAGGAACGAAGGAATCACCAGGTGAAGTTGGAAAGCAATCAGAAATGGAGAAGTTTCCAGAGGCCAACAAATCTCTGCGAATCCAAACGAGCACCTCTCGCGAAACCCTAACCCTAGGTCGAACTGATCCAGGGACGGCCCAAAAATTCCTCCAGATCCTCCTCTCCCTGATGGACATCAGTATCGATTTCTCCCTCCCACGATTGCCCCTCGATCGAGCCATCGAACCCTCCAGGTGGCTGCAATCTACAAGGTGGGATTGAAATTACCTTTTGCCCCGTCGGAGGAGCCCTCCGATCCTCATCTATACCTTGGATTTGACCAAGTGTCGCCAATCCACGGTGGTCGCCGGCCAACAAAATCTCTAATATGCCCTCGCCTACACGACGGGAGCGACACGACGGGAGCCGACTCATCCGACGGCTGCCGGTATTCTCCGAGTCGCCGAAATCGAGGCCGGGGCGTGCAGGACCCTTGACAAGTTTTACAAGGTACCCACCTCGGCAACGTAGGAGATCGCCGATTGTGCGGCTGCGCGGGCGCGGTCGACGGTCGCGACTGTGGAGGGCTATGCCATAATAGATGTAGAAGTATCAAAAAGAGTTGTTACCATTTTGACAAGACGGCTGCGATCTGTTTCTCCCTATTTAGGGTAAGGTTTATGTGAGACTAAAGTTCTTTTACTGACAAGATGATCGTGGTTCAATAAGATGTTGTAAGTTGCTTCTTTCAAAAAAAGTCTGTAAATTAGATAGGTTACAAGCACCGCTTGTGATTAATTTAGATGAAGACATCATGGGAAAAGAATGGAGGTGCTTGGTCCCAGCCCAAATCTTATTTAAACCTTCTCTGGCATTGTGTGACTAAAGAATCATTTTTAATTTGATATGTTTGTATGTAAGCATTATTTGACTACCATTTTTTACTCGCGACAGCAAAATCTTACTGCAATTAGCCAAAACTACCTATAAGCAAACAAAAATTTAAAATGGGTTTTCCTGGGCCTAGATGGGCTTGAACACCCAACTTGCAACCTCTGTATATTATCTCATTTTATCTTCCATTTTGATATGCCTAAATTCTGAATCTTATCTAACTCTATCTTCCTTGCATGAATGGATGCAAATCCGCGTGAGCTACCCCTTCTTCCGGAGCAACTACTACATGTCCATCGTGGGCGAGTATGGTGATTGCAACGCCACCTTCGCGTCATACAAGGAGGCCAAGGTTATTGCCATGGCGGAGTACTAGCTCAACCTCTGCATCAAGGGCTCCCAGCTCAGCTTGTTTTTTCTAGTTCTCTTCTCAGTTTCTGCGATACCTTAAATTGATCTATACCATATTCCAATTTATGATAGTCCTAAATTGATCTATACCATATTCCAATTTGTGATAGTCACAATGGAGAATCTTTCTGTTAAGCATGGTCGAGATTTTGTTTAAGCAAAGTAGTAACACTGCTTGCTAAACATGAATGTCTTTTGCGATGTGCAGGCGCCACAGGCAAGTTTTCAGGAGGCTTTGATATAGATGCAATTAAAGATAAGCCAAGTAAGAACAACGCAATGCGCTGAATATGTTCTTACTTTTTCCACTTCCAAACTTTAAATTTTTCTATGTTGGTCCATATAAGAGAAGCCTTGGTCCCTATCTTTTTTATTGATATAGTGCAAGGTACCTTATTACATTCTTGCTCTAGACCAAGTTTCTCAATAGGTGGACAATTTTCGTCATTATTTACTTGTTGCTGCTAGATGCTCAGAAACCGTCAATGGCTGCTATAGACGGCATTGCTCTTGGTGGCGGCTTAGAGGTTGCAATGTTATGTATGTCTAGATTGTATTAGTTTCATTATGCTGTAACCTTTGGTCATTTTTCCTTCTAATATGTGGCTATTTGCTTAACAATGTAGCTTCTTTCTATGCATGTTTGCTGTAGTCGCTTTCCTACACCGCTAGCTCAATTAAGGCTACATGGGCTTCAACTTGCCATCATTCTTGAGAGAGGGGGGGGGGGGGGGAGTACTCTCAAGTCACAACATGGTCTTTCACATGGAACAATATTGGGACATGCTCTCTTGTTTATGATTTTCTTGCCTTTTGCCTTGCACCATCTCCTTTTCGGAAAGAAACTATTGTCTTCTTATTTAGATTTCCATGGCTAATAAGGTCTGTAGCTAGCAAAATAAGAATCCTAGGTTCTTGTTGATGACATAAGATGCAGGATATTTGATCATATTGGAAATTGACCAATTGCAGGATATAATGTTAGCTAATATTGTTGCTGAACTAGAACGCTCTGCAGCTCAAGAATAATGTCAGCTAAGTAACCTTGTGTGATATTAATGAATATTTTGTTTGGCTAACTGCTTACCAGTCTAGCTAATGAGATGTTGCCCCTTGCATTTGCTAACAGGCTCATGTGCTTGCAGTTGTTGTATACACGCATAGAACGCGTCAGCAACTGTAGGTACTAAATCAACCTTGAGCTATTTTAGTACTACTTCTAGGATGTAAAGCCCCTCCAGGAACCTAGAGCTACCCTTTCTCTTTATCTATCTGAAGGATCGTTGGCACTACCCCTAAACAGAGTCTAGATACGCTAAACGACACTAAACAATGGAAGAATTAATTAAAACAGTACTAAATCAAACATAAATCTCAAATAAACCGACGATGATCATCACCAACTAAGCCAAATAAGTATTCATGTCTCAAATACAAAGCAACATGTCCAAGTCCAACAGCATACTCACGGGAAAACACCTTCTGTCGATCTCATTGCTAGCACACGTCGCCGCACTGGTCGCTTCACGCCCTCCTCTCGTCGAGATTCCGCGCGTCTGCCACCTCTGGCCGCGCCTCCGAGCGACGCTCTGCCGGCCACACTTCCGCGTGCAACCTCCATTCTGCGCTCGGCCTGCTCGGCGATCTCTGAAAGCTTCACTGCTTTGTGCTTCTCGCGATAGTTCTCTGGAAACCCTTTACTAGTCGCTCATCTCCCTTCTTCTCTATTACGCCGTCGCCGCCCACCAAGCTGTACGCCGTCGTTTTCTATCGTGGAAACAAACCCTCTCTTTTCTAGTCGCTACATGCAGCCTTGCTTCTCTGGTATGCGCCGCCGTCCCTAGATCATGACGCTGGGAAGCCCTCATCACGTACCTTTATACCGTGCGGCCGGCCGGCCGAACCGTATTTGATTCGTATTTTCTTTCATGGGCTGCAACCTGGGCCAAGTAACTAGACATGCATGGGTTATGTGCATGCTTTGGCTCCAGCCAAACACTTAATAGTCAATAGCCAACAACAACACACTCTGTTTCATTGCAAGCTTGATTCAATTCCAACAGCCAAAAAGAAAATAGAATAATCATCATGTAAATATTAAACCATCACATTCACAACCATCATTACTTGGCAAATCACTCAACACACAAAATATAAATCAACACTATCTATGTATTATTGCATACCTCCATATTGGCCAGATTTTTGCTACATGTTGTTGATGATAGACTTACTCTCCCATTATTTCCTCTACATTTTGGTTCCCCTTTCTATTGCAGGATCAGTTTGTCTGAAAAAAAACCACTACCAAATATGCCTACCTGATTGCAAATAAATGCAGTTGACTCCTAGTCATGGAATTCTTTATTAACACATGCATTTTTATTTAGTTGTTCCACCATATGCTCAACATACAAAGATATCTCATTTTTCATTAGTAACCTACACCTACAGCAAAAAACATATCCCTTGTTGATTGTTTGGTTGATTATCCTTGTTTTACCTGTTGTGTAGGTTGTTTACTTGTGGTGTTATAGAAATTAAACAAGTTTTTAGCAATGTGAGCCCCTCTTCTAATATATGATTTTGTTATTAATCATAACTTTATCAATGAATTGAATTAAGACAATAGCCATTTCGTTTGATTAGTTGTCCTAAATCCTCTTTCAAAATAATAATACAACCAGACGGCGCGGCGTAACGCACTATCCATGCTAAGTAGCACTCTTACGCCGCGAAAAATTCCAACCCAGCCAAGGCAGCCACATCACCTTTTTTTGAAAACACCCTCAGAAATTTCAAAATCATAAACATGTCCTTCCACCGTTTTTTTTTGCAAAAAGGACCCATGGTTCTGTAGGTTTGCGAACAGATCCTTCACAATTTTTTTTTTTGCAAAAAGGGCCCGTGATTATGCAAATTCACTGATAGCTCCTAGCCAGCCTATTTAAAAAAACCCAGGAAAATCGAAATCACGTTAATGTTCCACTTTTTTTTTTTTCAAAAAAGACTCGTGGTTCCACATATTTGTGAACAAACCCTCTACCTTTTTTCTAAAAGAACCCGTGGTTACGCAAATTCGCCAACGACTCCTACTTAGCATATTTTTTACAAAACCCCCCGAGAAAACCAAAGTTGTGTTTAGGTACTACCTTTTTTGCAAAAAGAAATTCGAACCAAATTTCGCATGGCATGGTTTCACTCGCGACCCTTCATAGTATGTAATAAGAAATGGTTGTGCACACAATATGTGAAATCATGTGCTGAAAAATTGGCTTTGAACTGAAAAATTAACTTAGAATTGGTTTTGCAAAATGTGCTTGTGCATGTGTTTGACAATTTGACAAGAAACAGTAAGTTTTGTTTTTACACGCGGGACCAAGTTCTTAAAAGACAAGAAGTTTTACATGCACGCTGCACCAAATTTTTGGTCCGCTGAATGGCTTTTTGCTCGATTAGGGTTTGTGCAAATTTGGACTTTGAATTTTGATTTGTTTTTGAGATTATGAAATTTGTGAGAATTTCATGATGCTTGAAGTGGACTTTATGCAATGCTCATGTGAGTAGTTGCATGGATTGACATTGAGTCAAGTCGTGGACTTGTGCTCGATTTGTTTGTGGTTTGTTCATGTGCGGTATTGCTCAAGACGAATGTGGTCGATGGACGGACCTAACTAGGTTCATGGAGGAACCGAGGTTCGGGACTAGGTTCGGGAGGAACCGAGGTCTTGGTGGTCAAGGATGTCATGCGGGGACGCTCGGGCTAAGAGAATGGTGCACATGAAGAATGGTTAGTCACGTGAGAATGGCGAGGTCATTCGTGCAAAGTGTTAGTCACGTGAGTATGGCAGTGGCCATACGCTGCAAAGTGTTAGTCACGTGAGTATGGTAGGGTTGCCATACGCCAGCGTGCAAGAGTTGTACTCGGCCAAGTTGGGCCAAGTAGAGTTGTGTTGGATCTGATTCCTTCTAGGGAATAGGAATCGTATTTAGAACTCCTTGTGGGTTGGTGCTTTAAATAGGGAGGTTGTCTCCTGTTGAAGAGCATCGAATTGAGGAGAGCTAGACGCATAGAGCCTTGGGCTCAAAGTTTAGGAGTTTGTACTCTTTTGATGGGAGTACTTTAGACAAAAGAAATAAAGATCAATTCTTCTAGTTCCCGCATTGCTTCAACGTTCTCTTTTTGGTTCTTGTTTGCATGCTTGTTCTAGTTCTAGATTGGTTTTTGTTCTTTAAGTTTTATCTTGATTTGATCCATCAAAAACCTCTCTAGGTATTGATCTAGTGTTTCTCAAAGTCTAGTTGATCAATCTTTATCGTTCTTGTTTAATCTTGAAGTTTTGATTAGATTGATTCTCGTCAAGTTCTGGATCAGCAAGCTTGCGAAGCTCATAACTTTTGATCCGTAAGTCCGATCGAGCTGATTCTTTTGGGTTCGATTCGTATTGGAATCTAGTTTCTCGTGTCCAAATTTCATATCAATCTAACGGTTGGATCTCCGAACTTGCGTTTTACCAAACCTCTATCATTCTGTTTTTATCGAAACGAGGCAATTATTTGGTTCTGCTTTGGGGTGAACTTTTAATAGATCAAGAATTTGGTTTTAGCTTCCGCACAATCATTCACTCCCTCTGATTGCTATATTCGATATTTCGATCCTACAAGTGGTATCGAGCAAGGTTTTTCTAATCTATCTTAATCGGTGATTAGATCAATGGATCATTATTCGACAAAACCTTGTGTGTTCAATGGTGTTGATTTTCAGTTTTGGAAGGCCAAGATGGAGGCGTTCATCCATGCTCAGGATTCGCAATTTGGGGAGAAGGTCTACAAGCCATATGAAGTCTCCTGCAAAGCGACAACGTCAACGACACCAATCGCACACATGTTGAAGCAAACAAAGAAGGCGCAACTTGATCATCCAAGGTTTGGGGACGCATGACTTTGGCCGCAGGATCCATCTCAGAGTCCAAGATATGAGGTATGGAAATCTCTTTGTGATTACCATGAGGGTTCTAACACTATTAAAGTGGTTCGTCAAGATCTTTACAAAAAAGAATACATGCGATTTGAGATGAAACCCGATGAGTCATAGATGACTTCTTTGCACGCTTCAATAAAATTTTAGTAATCTTCGTCTTTATTGGAGTTAGCTTTGATGATGCCGCTAATGCTAGACAATTGCTTGGTGCATTAGACATGTCAATTTGGGAGATGAAAGGCATCCATTAGAGAATCTATCAAGTCATGAGTACACTTACGTTAGATGTTCTTTATTCTAAGTTGAAAACTCATGAATTAGATGTTTTTGCTAGAAAGAATGATTATAAATCAATTGCTTTGACATCTCAATCGAGCATATCTCATAATGGTGTCGCTTCAAGTTTTGCTCTATCTTTCTTGTCTTCATTAACCGATGAGCAGTTGAGCAATTTCGGAAGAAGACTTATCACTACTCTCTTCGCTTTTAACAAAGCTTTGCAAATTGTGATAAAGAGAAAGAGAGGTGGTGGTGATCCTCCCAAGATGTTATGAGTGTGGTGATCCTAACCATATTCGTCCAAACTGTCCAAAACTTGCAAGTAAAGCATCAAGGGAGGAGAGAAGGACACGATAGAAGAAAAGAGAAGAAGAAGTTCTCTCCAAGTGATAGAAAGAAGAAGAACTTCATCAACCGCAGTTGTCCATCGGGTTCTTTCCGCTCTTGAACAAGTCAATTTGAGCGATGTGGATTCGAAGAGCAACGAGGATGATGCAACTCCAAGCAAGCATGAGTTGACGGGTTGTGTCTCATGGCCAAAAGCGACAGAATAAATTTTCTCCAGGGATCGATCATGACGACTTCAATGAGGTAGATCCTTCTTACGATGAATTAGCTATTGCTGTTGCTAGACTTGGTAAATTGCTTGATAAAGCGTGACAAGAAAATTAAGAAACATGATTTTGTTGTGGAGTCATTGAATGCTGAAATTGCTAGACTTAAAACCTTGATTCGATGATGATGCTTGCAAATCATGTGACTTAATTTACAATGAGCTTACTTTGCTTAGGAAAGAACATGTTACCTTGTTAGAGCAAATCAATGCTGAAAATGAGAAAATGAGAAACTTGTTAAACATGCTAGTTGTTCTACCATTGATTTACATGATACAACTCCATGTTCTATATGCTCCATACTAGAATTGAAGTTGCATGATGCAAATGCTAGGGTTTCTCAAATGACAGAAGATTTGCTTACACATGAGGTTCTTTCATGCTCAACTTGTCGCAAGCAAAAAGGAAAAGTGGGACGTTCCTGTAATAATTGTTTAACTCTTTCTAAAAATTGATTACTTGGAGAAGTCATTAGAACGTTTCACTAAAGGAAAGAAAAACCTAAACATGATCTTGGATCAATCAAAAGTCAGCACTCATAACAAAGGTTTAGGTTTTGATTCTTATGCTCATCATAAATCACATGCTCCCACTTGTTGTCAAAACACTTGAAAGTGGAAAATTTGAAATTGTTAATGAGCCTAAGAAAAACTGTCTTTAAATCTATTTCGGTCTTTTATCTTCTACTATGATGAATGCAAAATGTGCTTCTCAAGTAAAGCAAAACATCATGTTAAGTACACTTGCACTCATTGTGGTAGAGATGGACATTTAGTAGACTTTTGCTTTAGACTAGCTAAACAACAAAAAGAGAGAAAGGTTTAATGCTAGGTCTAATTTCAGAAAGGCACACTCTACTTCTCATTATGTGCCTAGGTGAAACAAACACCTTTTGTTTCTAAAAACACGGAAAAAGGCAAATCTATTTTTGTGCATATGAATACTGCGTGTTGTGCCCTCTTGTTGTCGTCGTGTGTCTCAAGATCGATTCCCTAAACATCTTATTTCTAACCCCAAGATGCGAGACCTCGACACTTTCCTCGCTTTTATGTAGGCTTCTCACGAGAGGGAGAACATGTGGCTAGTGAATTTCGGATGCTCACTTCATATGTTCAAGGATAAGATTTGATTCTCCTTCACTGCATCTCATGTCAGTGTTGCCTTTGGAGATGCTTCTTCCCATCTCTCTTACGCAAAGGCACTAGTTCAAATGATGCAGTACAAGTGCATATGTTCAGTGGGAAGTGTCTTTGTTCATAAAGATGATGATAATGTCTTTGTTGAGGACGAGATAATTGGAGGTTTACATGAGAGACTCTTCCCACGTGCTTGTGTGTGCTTGTGTGCTTGTTTTCAAGCTTCCTAACGTGCTTCACATCGACAAAGCGTTCAAGTGAACTTTCGGTATCTCTATGGTACTCAAGATTTTGGCATTTGGCTTCTGCTTCCTTATGCATTAGTTTAAGAGCTTATTCTGATGTTGACTTTGGAGGATGTTGAATTGATTTGCTACCACCTCTTGAGTAATCTCTTTTCTTGAGCATATTGATATTGGATTTCACTTTCTTAGAGATCATGTTGAAAAGAAAATATTGTGCTTCATCATGGATCTTTGAACATCAATTGGCGAGACATTTTCACAAAACCTTTGTCTTCTTCTCGTTTTGCTTTTATTCTAGGGAGAACTTGGGATTGTTCATCCAATGGGTTTGTTTTGAGGGGAGTTTCATGCCAAGTTCTTTCACTTAATGAGCTCACTTTATCATATTCTTTATATATTATGTAATTTTGCTAATATATGATAATCTAAATTGTTCCACTTGAACTAAAAATGATATTGCGGAATTCCTTGGTTTGATTGCCTATAGCTAAATACTCTATGATATCTTACTCTTCTAGGCTTAATATTGAATCCTCTTGACAAATTTGGGCTATGAAGCAAGTGTGGTTTCAACTTTACTCTTTCATAAGACCTTTTAATCACTTTTGCATGTTTATAATCAAGAAAAATGAAAAGAAAAGGAATCAAAAAAAGGGTTGTTAAAAGCAAAACCTCAATTTATGTGCTTCAGGGTGCTTTCCCTAAAAGATAAGATGTATGCTTCAAGCATACCATTCCCTCAAAAGACAAGATGTATGCTTCAAGCATGCCACTCCAAGGAAATAAAAGAAGTATGCTTCAAGCATGCCACATGCAGTTTAAGGATTAATTTGGTTTACTAGATTGGAGTTGAAACTATTTGCTCGCCCAAAATTGTTAGTTGTTTCAAGTTTGAGCCTTTGCTTTTCTACTAAAGGTTTTGCTTAGTACTTGGCTATAGTTGACTGAATTGAGGTTGAGATGCATGACATTCCCTAACTTGTTAAAATCACATCAAGATCATGTATTTTGCATGTTATGTGATATATAAGGTTATATGATCGAATGAGCTCATCTTTTCCTATCTTGGCACTCCTTGTTTCTCCTTGTGAAATCATTGTTTTGAAAAATTTTGAACATGTTCTCTCTTTTTGTACTCTTGATGAATCCATTGTCAAAGGGGAGAAATTTGGGAATCGTTGAAAAGTTTAAGAAAAAAAAGGATTTGTTTCAAATTTTTTGGGAGAAGTTTGGAGATTTTGGAATTCTTGGACACATTGCACATTCACACACATTTTTCATTCTCAGAGATTTTGTTTTGCATTTTGGTCAAGTGTGTTTGTTTTCTTTTGGTCCTTGATCCTTTTGGATTTCAAAATCTTTTGTAAAGTGAATGCAAAATGTTTATTTCTTAGTGGTGTTGCCAATGTTTTCATCAAGGGGAGATTGTGAAATCATGTCTTTGAAAAATTGGCTTTGAACTAAAATTAACTTAGAATTGGTTTTGCAAAATGTGCTTGTGCATGTGTTTGACAATTTGACAAGAAACAAGAGTTTCGTTTTTACTGTAGCAGGACCAAGTTCTTAAAAGACAAGAAGTTTACATGTCGCTTGCACCAAATTTTTTGGTCCGTCGTGAATGGCTTTTTGCTCGATTAGGTTTGTGCAAATTTGGACTTTGAATTTTGATTTGTTTTTGAGATTATGAAATTTGTGAGAATTTCATGATGCTTGAAGTGGACTTTACGCAATGCTCATGTGAGTAGTTGCATGGATTGACATTGAGTCAAGTCGTGGACTTGTGCTCGGTTGTTTGTGGTTTGTTCATGTGCGTATTGCTCGAGCGAATGATGGTCGATGACTCGACCGGAACAGTTCATGGAGGAACCGAGGTTAGGACTAGGTTCGGGGGAGAACTGAGGTCTTGGTGGTCAAGGATGTCATGCGCGGACGCGTTCGGGCTAAGAGAATGGTGCACATGAAGAATGGTTAGTCACGTGAGAATGGCGAGGAGGTCATTCGCGTGCAAAGTGTTAGTCACGTGAGTATGGCAGGTGGCCATACGCGTGCAAAGTGTTAGTCACGTGAGTATGGTAGGGCTGCCATCAGCGTGCAAGAAATACCGGCCAAGTTGGACCAAGTAGAGTTGTGTTGATATCTGATTCCTTCTAGGGAATAGGAATCGTATTCAACTCCTTGTGGGTTGGTGCTTTAAATAGGAGGGTTGTCTCTGTTGAAGAGCATCGAATTGAGGAGAGCTAGACGCATAGAGCCTTGGGCTCAAAGTTTAGGGTTTGTACTCTTTGATGGGAGTACTTTAGACAAAAGAAATAAAGATCAATTCTTCTAGTTCCCGCATTGCTTCAACGTTCTCTCTTTTGGTTCTTGTTTGCATGCTTGTTCTAGTTCTAGATTGGTTTTTGTTATTTAAGTTTTATCTTGATTTGATCCATCAAAACCTCTCTAGGTATTGATCTAGTGTTTCTCAAAGTCTAGTTGATCAATCTTTATGCGTTCTTGTTTAATCTTGAAGTTTTGATTAGATTGATTCTCGTCAAGTTCGATCACAGTTTGTGAAGCTCATAACTTTTGATTCGTAAGTCCGATCGAGCTGATTCTTTTTGGGTTCGATTCGTATTGGAATCTAGTTTCTCGTGTCCAAATTTCATATCAATCTAACGGTTGGTCTCCGGAAATTTGCGTTTTACCAAACCTCTGTCATTCTGTTTTTGTCGAAAACGAGGCAATTATTTGGTTCTGTTTTGGGGTGAACTTTTAATAGATCAAGAATTTGGTTTTAGCTTCCGCACAATCATTCACCCCCCCTCTGATTGCTATATTCGTATATTTCGATCCTACACAATATTCCATAACATGCATATTATTACCTTAAGTCACAGATATTTATCATTTTTGATATAGGTGCAGTCAAATTTTTAAAACTTTGACCGTTAATATCATTTTTAAATATTTAAATATGATATATGACAATTATGTGTATATTTGTCTCGAAAAGTACTTTCATGATATTACAATTTTATTGAATTTTATAGATATATTATAATAACAAATTAGTGATCAAAACTATATTTTAAAGATCGTATCGATGTACAAATAGTTGTGAAAGTTTTTTTTTAAAAAAAGTTTCTGAGACGTTTACAGACCTTGAATCGTGTGATGGTGCAGTGGTGCCCAACTTTGCGGTGTACTCCACACGACAACATCTGAATAAGTGCCCAATCAACTTGGCCAGCCGTGACTCATCATTGGAGAAGCTGTTTTTTTTTTTCTTTTTTTTGCATGGTTCAAAGATCAAAGCTAAGTTGGTTACAAGCTCATACCAAGAACACGACTGGTAGCTAGCTGGCTAGACAGGAAAGCTAAGTTGCTGAATAGATGGCATTTTAATTTCTTTTGCTTCTCCGTAAAAAGCTGTATTATCTCTCCTTGTTATGTTTTTAGTTGATATGTTTTGCTTCAGCATATGGCAGTAACTAAATGACACTAAAAATGGCTAAAGAATGGAGCGAGTATTTAGATAGCCATAGTATGGACTTATTCACGAGCTGGTTTTTCCTCCTTGGAAGCAAGGAACATTTTCCTCGCGGTATCCCTAAAGTCTTGTCTACTTTCTGCTTATCTCTAAACTCTTGTCCATCCCGAGGACTCCCGCTGGCCGGGCCGGATCACATGCGGACTCGCATTTCCATGAGTCAAAGACCACACCCGTGTGGGAGAGGGATTCTTGTCCTGCCGTCGGTTCTAAGTGCAGTTCGATCGTGTGGCCATTCGTGTTGCCTTTTTTACTCTCTTTGTTACCCGCCATGGCCCATGGGAATTGGGATGGTCGAAAAGCTAAAGGTTTGTAGGGAGCGACGCCGTAATAGAAGCTGGAGATGATGGCTATGCTACTGATGACTCTCTTAAATCGTAGAAAAAATTTTAACTTCCAGATGATCTTAACAAGTTTTTTTTTTTTGGACACGAATTCTCCCAGTACTCTTTAACATGAGAAGTGTTCACTGTATAAACCCCTTGTGTGAAATAATTTTTAAAAACAACCCTTTAGCCCACATCTACTTAATCAAGGGAGCGCGGAAACGAGCTCCCGCTGTCTGGTAGCACGGCAGACACGGGGGCACGACACGGGGAGGGTAGCGCGGGTGTGGGGGTGGGCGCGCTCGTGCGTGAGCCCGGGGGCACATGGCATGGGCGTTGGCCGAGCACGGCAGTTTGCTTCTGCGCTATTAGACCGCGGAAGCTTTGCTTCCGCGTTCCCTAGACGCTGTAGGGGTGGGTCAAAGGGCTATTTTTGTAAATTATTTCGTATGGGGCTAGTTTTGTAAAAGAAAAATCAGGGGACTAATACAATAAATGCTTCTTAACATGAGAGGTGTTTCTATGCATTTTTTTTAAAGTTACACAAATATTAAATCATACATTAAGTGTAGATGGTGATTACTTACTCGTTTACTTGCTTCAAGAATTATACAACTTATACTAAGAAGAAAAGCGTAAAAGCAGTAGTAAGTGTTCCAAAGAAATTATCAGCCTATTGCTTTCAAAATAGTATACCCTCCGCCTAATTTTATAGCGCGTATTTTGCTAGACCTCTAAAACAAATGAGCTACACCCTCTCCTATTATCACTGTTTGCTTACCAAAGTTCTTAGATTGGTAACACAAATGTTTACCAACAGAAGCCACATCATTAAAAGGCTGCAGAGCTAAAGGCTGAGCTAAAGAGGTGTACTATTTAGAAGTCTTATTACTTTTAGATAGGTTGGCTAACTGTTCTGAGCTAGTAAATATATAAAATGTTCCGGAGTTAAATAACGGCCTATAAAATCATCTCTCTTTGTCATGTACTGTATTTGTAACTTGTGTCATGTACTCATTTATAGTTCAGCGGGTCGCTTCTCACCGTCTGGTGCTATGGGGGCTTCTCACCATCAGCCGCCACAAGCCGCCTCAAGTCGCTGCAAGTTGCAAGCCGCTACAAGTCCCCTTTCTTCGTGGCGCTCGCTCCTCGATCGCTAGTGGAGCACCCATCCACCTCTTCGAGCAATGGTGCCACCCTGTCCGCTACTACGAGGAGGAGGCCGAGGATGCGATAGAGGTGGGGATGCTGCTCGCGCTCGGGTCTGGGGGATGGGGTGGGCCGGCGGTCTGGGCGCAGAGATGGCAACTCTGCGATGGGGGCCGCGGCGGCAGGTGGCAGCGATGCTGGATCGAGAGTCGAAGCCAAAAGTAGGGTTGGGATCTTAGGGGAGATGCCAAGATGGGGAACGAGGAATTGCAGGCTATGCCTATGCTGTGGATAGCGTGGCGATTCGAAGAAGGGGATTCTGTGAAGCCAGCACTCGGGTTATTCGGTTCTACAGTCTTTCAGTTTTCAAAATGTAAAAACCGAACAAAAAACCGTAAACCAAACTATAAACTAAAAACCAAAAAAACCGAATTTTTCTGCTAATTCGATTTGATTTGGTTTTTCGGTTTCGGTAAAAAAATACCCACCCCTAGGAATTGGGACGGTCAAAAAGCTAAGATTTATAGGGAACAACGCCGTAATAGAAGATGGGGATGGATGGTTATGCTACGGACGACTTTTAACCGTAATATTTCTTAACTTTCAAGTGATCTTAGTAAGTTTTTTTTCCATAGATGAACTCCCCCAGTACTCTTTAATCGGAGAGGTGCTTCTATGCATATTTTAAAAATTACATAAACATTAAATGATTAAAGTATGGATTAAAGGTAGATAGTGATTACTTACTCCTTCGCGTGCTTCAACATTTGTATAACTTTTATTGGGAATGAAAGCATAGAAACACTAGACATTTTCCAAAGAAATTACTACCGTATTATCTTCAAAATAGTATATTCTCCGTCTAAATTTATAGCGCGTATTTTTCTAGACCTCTAAAACAAATGAGGTACACCCTCCCTATTATCACTGATTGTTTAGAAAAGTTTTTATATAGGTAACACAAACGTTACCAATGGAAGCGCATGGTTAAAAGTCTGCATAGCTAAATGGCTCAACTAAAGAGGTTTAGACCCTGTTTGGGGGAGCTGTGCTTCAACTACGTTTCAACTTTGGAGTTAAAGCTCTCTTAAACAGCCCAGCTGCAAAGCAGCCGCACAGCTAAGCTACAGCTGAAGCGCCCCTAAAAGCCACAGCTGGTAGGGAGGTGCTTTTCAACTGTAACTTCGCTCAACCGCCTCCTCACTCGTCCCGCCTCCCTTCTCGCCCCACCGTCTCCCCACCCGATCGCCTCCTCGACTCCCTCCGGCTCGGGTACTGCCTCCTTGACTCCCTCCTCACTCGGGCCCACACGGTTGTTCCCAAAAGCTACAGCTGCAACAGCTAATTTGCCAAACGACATAGCAAAAAAAGCCATAGCCGTCAACTATAGTTGCTTTACAGCCCAACAAGCCAAAAACAACTTTTCAGCCCATCCTGGTAGTTTGACTTTTAGGTAGATTGATTGGCTGTTTTGAGCTAAGAAATATATAAAATGTCTCCTGAGTTAAATGACAGCCTGCAAAATCATTTTACTTGTCACTTGTGTCATGTACTCATTTATATTCCTACGTGTACTTGAGAGGTGCAATCCACACTCGGCTGCCGTCCGATGGCTAACCACTCGACACAGGTTTGCCACCTAGAAACTGCCAGTAATATGTTGTCAAATTTTGGTGAGGCGCAACGCAACTATATTCATGTTGCAGTTCACATAACTGCAGGAAGCAAATAACAAAGAAAACCTTGGTTAATAACAATACAACTGAATGGCAATTGGCATTATTCAGCTGCAGAACCTCAAATCATTCTGCTCCTTGGTCGCATTGCATTTGCACCGATGATTTGAATGCCTGAAGAAAACCGGGGGGGAAAAGCCTTTGCGATTTCTGTACTATATATCAACACCAAACCAAACTAAAAGCTTGCAAAAATCTTCAAACTAAAAACTGTGTAGAGCTGAAATGGCAAAAGTATCCCTAGTTGGAGATACCAAACAAACACCTTGTGCTAGATCCGGTGTACCACCCTCGTTTCCACCCAAAATTTACACACCTAATTTGCTACCAATTAGCCACTTATACCACAATCAATCGATCAAAATGAGGTTGTCATCTCTCAAGTTCGAGACCTCGTCGTCTTATACCTCGGCGCACCGCCGCGGCGCGAAGCCGAGCCGGTTGTTCTGTAAATCATACAGAACATGGAAGTTCTGCTGCTGGTAGTTGCCGATGATGGACAGCGCGGAGCGCGGCGTGCCGAGGACGGCGAGGCACATGATGCCCTCCGGCTCGAGCCGGAGGAAGTAGTTCTCCGCCGGGAAATCCCAGACGGCGCCGTCAGAGAACAGTAAGGAGAATTCCGGCACCTCCACCCTCTCCACCCCGGACACATTGTAGCAGGGGTTGAGCACCGGGAAGTCCGTGATGAGAGGGTAGGCCTTGTTCATGCGGTCGATGAACGCCTGCCGGATCACCTCGTACGCCGGCTCGGCGAAGTAGCTGAGCGTCGTGCCGGAGTCGATGATCGTGCCGCCGGAGCCGTCCTTGGCCACGCCCCATGTGTCCGACGAGATGTTCACCATCTCCCCGCCGACGAGGACGCCTTTGAGATTGACGTAGTAGAATGTGTCCGCGGGGGTGCCCGTGGCGGGCGCGAACGCCGTGTAGTTGAGCTGCGGGTGCGCGAGCAGCACGTTGTCGTCGCCGAACACGATCTTGCTCGCGACGCCGCTGCCGTGGTCAACGAGGCAGTAGGAGAAGGCGTGCCCGTACACGGAGCGCAGCTGGGACGCGAACGAGAGGGGCCCGCGGCCAAGGCCGAGCAGGCCCGCGGCGCCGTGGAAGAGGCCGCGGTTCCAGTGGCCGCACCCGAACACCACGCCGTCGACGCGCCGGGACGCGCCCGGCGCGGTGAGGTTGACGGTGAGGGACTCTAGAGAGAGGTCGCCGGTGGTGTTCGACTGGTCGCCGTACCAGTAGTAGTATGGGCAGGGGTCCTCCCGCGGGCGGCGGCACGTCCTGGGCTCCGTCGGCGGCGCGACGAGGCCGCAGCGGGGGTCGCCGCAGGTGACGTTGCGGTAGGAGGATGAGGCGGCGGGGTCGAACACCGGGCCGCGCTGCTCGAAGCAGGCGTGGCAGGGCGCGCACTGCAGCCAGTTGAGGTCGCTGCCGGTGTCCATGATCATCTGGAACCGCCGCGGCGGCGTTCCGACGTAGACATCGACCAGGTACTCCCCCGACCCGACCGCCACGCCGGACTCCACCGTGGCCACCAGCCGCTCCGACAGCGCCCGCCGTGGCGTCGAAGACGCCGCCCCGCCCCCGACGGCGCGGGCCACCCTCCTGTGCATCGTGCCGATGCGGACGGCGTCTTTGTTGGCCGAATCCAAGAACGATTCCTTCCTTGTCTTGCCCGCCGCGGCGTCGGCGGCGGAGCGGTGGCTCATTCGAAGCTTCAGCGACGGGGACCGACTCGCGGCCTGCCCCTCCTCCTTGGTGGCCAGCTTGCCGTCGCAGCCGGTGTCAGCGACAGCGGTATTGAACGGCGGGAACTCGATGCCATAGAGGGGGGACGACGAATTCAGCTTGACGCTAGTAGCGGCCGCGAGCGACGACGCGGGCACGAGCAGGAGGAGGAGGAGGAGCAGGGAGCGCACGGGGAGCTTCGTCATAGGTGAAAAGTGGAGGGATGGACTAGAGCTTCATGGAACAGGCGGTAGCAATGGAGGAGGAGATAGAGAGAGGGGAATGAAGGAGTATAAAATACGCGAGCTGGGGAGAAGCGAAGACGACCGGGAGGAAGGAGAACGCTGGGTGGAAAAACGCGGCTTGGGCCAAGACCAAAACAGCTCTCCAACCTTTTTTTTTGCCACTATTTTATTTCTCTCCTTTTCACCCTCGACGAGGGCTTCCCTTCCTTCCTTTGTATCCTTTGTATCTCTTTAAACAATATATTGTTTGGAGCTCTTTTACGGTATACTAAATCAGTAATAAATTGTTTATTTTTTTATCTAATGAATCAGATTAACTAGAAGAGTTTATTTATACTTTATCTAGTATGCTTAAAGCAGTAGAAACACCCTTAACAAATCAATAATTAGATCTAATTTTTACCACCACTTTATACTACCAGTATAATCTATCGTAAAATTTCTCTATTGTTTTTACTATCAATTAAATTGATCAGGGCTATCCCTCCGCCCAGGACAACTACTTAATTGTTAAATTCAAGCTTTGGGCTTGAAAAATCTAAATATCTCAAATTTAATCTTGAAATAAAGCATATGCAAGGTTCAAAATATCTAGTTTGTGTGTTCCGATTTTTTCTTCTTCAAATCTTAGTGTAGAATTTTTCAAATTAATTTTTTAAGAATATTTTATCGTAAATAAAAATTTAATTTAAAGTTGTCTTTCTGATGGATCCCAAGTTAATTATTGCAGTTCGAGAGTAACCATTATCGGCTTTTCCCCCCCTAGCTAGATGGTCACAAAGATACACTAGCCAAACCTAGTCATGAGTTTAATTTATTCATGTCTGAAACCGGACCATGACCAGCTTCTCGTACATGGAACTAAAGCGATTACACACATGGTCTCACCAAATCTTTAGCCTACACGTGATAAACTTTACACATCTAATAAGATATTCGGAAGATTATTTTTGACTAAACACGGGGTGATTTGCGACTGGCGTCGTTGTGCACACCCTTTCCCCTACAGGCTACCCAGTTATATCACCTTTTTATAGAGCACTCCGGTAGCATGTCTGGGGCCAATAATAGACTCGGGTATGTGTATGTTCTAAAGTGTTTTTAAGGGCATCTGCAATGGTGTAGTCAATAACTAACTATAAAAAATGTACATGTCATCTATAGATAGTTAATAGACAACTTCTTCAATGGACTAGCTATAGCATTGTCTACAAAATTAAATATGGATCCGTATGTAAGAGGTGATAAATACTTTGGAATCAGCTATAGCCTGACTATAAGTTAGTAGTCAGCCTATATCTCTCTCTTCTTTTTCTCTCATCCACCTAAGCAAAATGCTGAGTTGACACCCTTATAGTAAGCTGAAGTGGCACCATTGCAGATGCCCTAAGGTCATTTTGCAAGGAATTAGTATCGCCGAGCCATTGCGATCAAATGCAAACAATTCACAGAGCAAGCAAGACAGCCAGTGATATGTATCTCGAGATTGATGTAAACTTTCAAATTTCGAGTCAACGTCCAACATTCTAACAATTGAATTAGTATCTGTTACACGAATCTTGAAGCGCTTTCGAGGACCAAGATAGTACATGTACCGACGAATCTTTAATGGTCTTGCCGAACAAATGGGCTCCAAGTTATTATTCAATGGACGATCCTCTTTCCTCTGCCTGCTTCGTGGAAAAGAGACGCCGGCGCCGGAAGCCTCCCTGGTTGCTCCTGCGGCCTTCCGGTGCGACGGCCGTCAGTCACGGCAAGAACACCGTGGCTTGACGCCATCTCCAGGGCTTACCTTCCTCTCACGTACGATGTACGCGTCTATTTTACTCTCAATTTTTACTTCAAATATGTCGCAGGATCTCCTTGTCCTTTTTTGAGCGAAGAACGATTCACGGAGATGACCGGGGCGTAATAGCCTGACGATAAACGACTAGTATATGCCATCAATTCGAGTCCTAATGATCAAATTAACCACAAGAAGAGAGAGAGAGAGAGAACTGGAGGGGCAGAAATATATTTAACTCACTCGATGGAATTGTATCATAACGTGTGATTGTGAAGGTTTGACCTAGACGGTGATGATTATGTCAGTGGAATGCGCCGAATAAATGGCCGGTGGCGGCGAATGCGAAACAAGAGTCCATGTGTCGCGAATGCATGCTTCGACAAATGCGAGACCGGATGACCTCTGACCTGGGCAATTTTAATCTGGTGGAAGTAACAGCAGAATGGATCGAGTCAAAGTGTTTTTTATGGCCGAGAAATCTCCAGTGCAGGAGTGACCGTCTTAATCACCTTAGACCAGAGCCAGAGAGAGAGAGAGAGAGAGAGAGATTACTGTCGGAATTGTCGTACTTTTTATGTCTTTTTTGACACGGTATGCCGGTCCAAGAAAGTAGCTTTTGCCCGGCGTAGAAACTGGAGAGCATGCCGTTTTACTCGACATGCTGTCGTGTATGGTCCTCTCGTTCAATTCAGGACTATAGGAAGGACCATCGGTACCTACGTTAATCCTGAAACCAAATTCATTTCATTTTAGTGACGGCATCGGCGACGCGCTAGGTAAAGATCGAGTGGTGACGGCATTCTAGCTATGTGGAAGTCAAAGTCAAACCTACATGTCAACGAACCATATCCTGGAACGGAGAAAAACCAAATTTGAATACGCTATATGTTGCGTCTTTGCTGCCCAAAAATTCCACTTTTCCGATCGAAAGTACACAGACTAAATTTAACCTTTTAACTATAGGGGATGTACTAGCATGATAGGAAGCTTCCTATGGTATGCGTATGCACAATAACAATAACAAATATGTGTAACAATTGCAATCAATATATGCAACAAAATGCGTAAAAGAAGTGCAATATCCTCAAAAAAATTAGATAAACTATAAAAAAATTCTCATTGAAAGTTGGATGAAAACCACAAGTATCGAATTGAGAAATGGTTTAAAACTAGTTTAGGTATCCAAATCAAATAAATTCTAATGTTACAACAATTTAGGATGACAATAGCAACATTCAAAGATAATTGTTGCAACAATTTAGGATGACACTTGCAATAAAAACAAATCAGATAACACGCATCAAATCTAACAAGAGTGCAAAAAACCTATCGATTCACAGCAACAAATCTTGATGTTGCACCGGTTGCTGCTGATTGTTGCACCCGTGAAATCAAAATGTTGCAACAAAAAATGAAATACTTCTTGCAATAATGAGAACGACTTGTACAACAATTTCCGAAAACATCTGCAACAACCAACATAAACAACTACAAAAATAAACTACTATAACATTTTGATAGTATGGACTGGAACAAAATCAAGCACCACTTACAACAAATGAGAAAGGATGCTGCAAC
Organism: Rhipidocladum racemiflorum; assembly: GCA_036346355.1. NCBI lineage: Eukaryota > Viridiplantae > Streptophyta > Magnoliopsida > Poales > Poaceae > Rhipidocladum > Rhipidocladum racemiflorum. Next base: position 27,964,001 of record CM070572.1, read on the forward strand.
AAACTAGATTAGATGATGTTGCAACAAACTAGATTAAATGGACTCTAGTAGCAACATTGGCTTCCCCAACAAGGTCCAACAACAACGGTTGACTCCCTTACCAGATCCGGCGACAACGGCCTCTCCCTAATAAATCCGACAAACGGTGGCCTCTCACGTAGAGAGAGAACCGCTTGCAGGCCTCCGGAAATGAGGAGGAGTTCATGGGGTGGTCCTCAATCACTGATATAGCCACATACTCAACTATGGTGCCACCAGGATGTTGAGTCGAGGATGCCGACTAGAATTGGGTGAATGGGCGGTTTTAAAAATTCTTCTCTAAATATCACTAGGGCCAAAACCTAGAATTAATGTGTAAGTGATAAACTAAGATTTTGATAATTAAGGTCTAAATCAACTAGGCTTACTAAGTGCACTAACTAATTAAGTCTTTACACAAGAATGAGCAATCCTAAAGACAAACAAGCAATTTAATTCTAGGAATGTAAATTGTAGTACTATCAATAAAGATAGCTTGAAAGTAAATAAGCACAAGAGACACACCGATATTTTACCATGGTCTTGGAGATTTGCTAGTCTCTCATGATCCACATTGAGGCAAGCCCAAACCACTTTGGATCGGCTCCACAAATTGAGCACCCGCCTCAAATTCACTAGTGGTTGCTCTTCCCCCTTCGGGTAGGTAGGCACTAACATTCACAATTCGTCAGGGCTTCTCATAACCTCCGTTGAGAAGCTCATCGCTCACGACTCCCACATCGTCTAGGTGTCGGCAAACACCAAGAGTAATAAGCCAAGCCTTCTAGCTTGAGCTCTACCAAGTACAACACATATACAATGTGATCACCAAGTGTAACACATGCACAAGGCTCCTCTCAAGTGCAACACATGCACAAGAGGCTCCCAATCCTCTTCCTAATTGCAACATGTGCAATTAGGGCTCACTCTTTAGCTCAAGAACCAAATGTAATAGTTCAATGCATGCATTACCTCACCCAAAGACTCAACAAAGTCAGCAATAACCTGCTCTTACCTCCCAAGGCCTCCTTTTATAGCCTCCACAAGGAAACTAGCCGTTGGAGGGCAAAATAGGTATAAAAAAGCAGTTCGGCACTATCGCTCATGTAGGGCTGGTAGTGCCGGCCTCCAGGCCAATGGCTAGAATACTAGTCGTTGCACATGAAACCAGCTACTACTGCCCTTCTAGGCACGGTAGTGCCGCTCGAGCGGCAGTACCGGCCCCATGGGCGACATTGTCGGTCTCAGCGCACCTCCAGAGCACCCTTTCTGAAAAATAACTATCAACGACTTGGGCCCATATTTACGCCAAAAAACATGAAGGGTTAATCGGTAATCAACACACACAAAACACCAGGTTTATTTCTGGGTATGGGGCGTGCCAGCCGATTTGATCTTGCAATCAACAAGAAGAACAATATATGATTCAATCAGCCGTTAAGCCGATTAATCCTTTTAGCTGTAACTCGTTCTAATCTAAATAGTTGTTCAAGACAATTAGATAAAAAGCAATCGATAGATCTAATCAGCCTAATTGGGTTGATTAAACAAGCATAAAAGTAGATTTTTTTTGAAAAAGGTGATGTGCAATAAAATCAGAGAAAAAACAGACCTGGATGGTGTAAGTCAACAAAACCAATAATCAGCGATACGCAACTTTATTGATTTAGGCGAATTACAAAGGAAGAGTTACAAATATAAAATACTACTCCTAGTCGACGAAAAAGTAATGCAAGTTGTTTGATTGATTGGCTGTGTCTTCTATGTTGCCCATCGTCTTCTTTTATAACATCCAGATCGACCGTGTTCTCCTTGGACCTGTAAAACACTCCATGTCGGTTTCAACTTTCCCTAGAGATTCTTTTAGAACCAATATCGATTATACTCTGATAATTTGTATTGGCGTAAGACTCCAAAATACTTTCTTTAGATCTGATATTGTCATTAATCATATATCCATACCAAATTAATAATCTCTTACCAAATCGGTCAAACACCAGATTCTGGTGTTAACATATGCCTCTATTTTTTTTTGGAGATTGTTAATCTCTCAAAAAATCAGTAGTATCGGCTTAAGCACCGAATACCAATATTCTTCTTCGAGATCCATCTCTTCAACTTCCACCAATCAGTAGTCTCTTCAACTGTGGAAAGAAATGGATTTTACCTTAGAATCCATCAATATTATAATAAGAAAGGAGATGAAAATGTTACAAAATTTCATATTTTAAGGCGATCATGATCAGACAAACTGTTGCCTCAATGCATCTAGGATGTTTAGATATTTAATTACAAAATCTATAACTGGTTGTGCCTTATAAATGTTGTTGCAGAAATATCTAAGTAGATGAAAAATTTGAACAATAGATACTAATGATGGAAGTTCTGCTGAGGGGTATAGGAAAAACATTTGGTTTCATAGTTGAAGACAAGAATGGGGAAGGTCAAAGCTGCATACCTTTGGTGCTAACTTGCTAACTCTTCACATGAGTCATTAGATGAGATCTCAATGAATCAGAATCATCCTTGATCCACGGATGTTACACTTATAAAATATCTCTAATTTGATTCCTCTAAATCTCATTCAATGGCTCACGTAAGGAGTTTAGTAAGTTAGCATTTAAAATGGGTTTGCACTATATACATATTACGAACTTGCATGTGTTAGATTAAGTGGCCGAGTTAGTTGATAGACTTTAGCCTAGTACTAGAAAACACCATTACCGCTGAATGTTCTAAAGAGTACTAAATTAACACCATATATTGATTTCATACGAAAGTTATATTGAGTAGAGGACCAAAGAGAGCCTCACTAACTTTAAGAGTCCATAGTTTTGTGAATTCCTTTTGCTGAACATCAGAATCAGAAATTTTGGGAAGATAATCGACTTCAGAAGGGGTGAAATAACAGCGAGCAAGAGATAAAAGCATGTATGACTGCATATTACATATGTTGTTATTAGGTATAGAGTATAATTCAAGTTGTGCATTTCTTAGGAGCAATTTATAGGATTGGCAAGTGTGGTTCTGCATTTCTTGACAGAATTCTAAAGGATAAGCTTTTGCTGGATAAGTTTCCTCATGTTACAGACTCCTGCAGATTAGCATTCACACTAAACTGTGCACTGCATCAAAAGATATTTTGGACACTGGCAACTTAAGATTTGTTATCGTTGGCAACATGATTCCTACTTGTGTTGGCGAGAACGAAATTGCAAGTTCAAGTCTAACCTCTCACCCAACAATTCTCTTCTATAAATGGAAATTTGACACCAAAGACCAGTTACCCTCTCAACACAAACACAATCCGAGGGAGGGGGGGGAGAGAGAGAGAGAGAGAGAGACTAAAATACAGTACAGAAACATGATAATGCTACATAGACCTTAATAAGAGAGGTAACAATCAGGATTGTGGTTACGAGGCACAAAGTGATATTGTCAATTACATTCAGGTAAGTCCTGAGAAATCCCCCCCTCCTTGTCCTACTCCCAACTCAAGTGCCAAGAGTACCAAATTGTGTTTAAAAATCAATTCTTTAACAACTTCCAAGATGTATGGAATACACAAGCCGATTGATGCAGCATTCGATCCTATCAATTCCAATGGCACAGTAGCACATGGAGAACCGAGAGAAATATCTCTACTATTATAAAGCAACAGTTGGTGGCAGTGGTGAGTTCTACCTACGTCATTAATTGTCCTGCTTAATTGCCCTACTTAATTGCCCTGCTTAATTGCCGTACGCAAAAAACGAAACGTTGCTTTAATTAGCCAGCTTTCGCAAGAAACGAAGCGTTAAAGATAGATATTTGATCTTGTGAAATAATTTTTTTATTTTTTAATCTTTATTTTTCGTTATCAATTTTGTTTTTCGTAGCAATGCACGGGCATGTAACTAGTATATAAATAAATAAGCAGGGAGATTAATATGAGAAGAAAAAGGTGCACCTGGTGGAAGCCTGGCTCGTGGGTGAGCTCGACGCCGAGCTCGGCGAGACAAGCGTAGATCCTGGCGTCGCTGCCGTAGAGGTGAGGGTACCTGAGGAGGCAGGAGTCGAGCACGCAGGCAAGGCACGTGGCGGAGGTGGGCAGCGCCCTTGTGGAGGATGGTGCGGGCGGTGAGGGTGTGGCCGTGGGTTTGGAGGAGCAGCTTGTCGACGGTGGTGAAGATCGGCTTGTGCAGCTTGTTCGTTCAGGAGGAGGTCGTCAGGGGGCTAGGGTTTGAGATAGGCGAAACGCGCTGGGAGGTAAGGTCTGCCCAACGAACCTCTATCAGTATGTTTATATAGTAGTCTCAGTTGATATCACCGACGGTTCGTAGTTAAAACCGTATGTGAAGTAATCATAGTTGGTTTTTGTCGACGATTGGAGAACAGGCTCCCGCCGAGCTTACTCGTTGAATGGGGGATCAACAGTGGCCCCTTCGTACGAGCGAGATTGCGTCCAAGCAACGTACACGTTGCTTGGACGCAATCTCGCTGCATGCGACCTGATCCCCATTCAACGAAGCTTCGGCGAGCTTCTCCAATAAATCGTCGGCGCTTTATGCTAAAACTGTCTATGATGTTGCTATATATTACAGACGGTTCGTAGTTATGATCGTCTGTGATTATGTCGTTGGCGCTTTTTGTATAGAACTGTCAGTGATGTTTCTCATCACAGACGGTTTTTCAGTTTTTCAAAACTCTTTGTCTTTGACGAGGCGTCCAATATAAACCTAAGTGACATCATATTCCATCTGGGTTGGGGTTGCTTCAATTTCCAGGCTCTAGTTTTCTCAGTTGTTTGCTTTAATATCTTTGTGTGCCGGAGATTTCCATGTCCTGCTTTTACCGGACACCAAATAATTAAGCACGAAAAACTTTCAAGTTGGCCGCATGAGGCCACCTATGTGCCTCCGAATGGCGACTGGCGTGATTGGACCGTCGATAACCAACTTGATCATGGGCATTCTGGAATCTTCAACCGCAGCAGGATGAGCGAGCCAGCCAGGTCAGCGGAGTAGCTTGCGTTGAATGCTTATTGATTTCTTGGGAAGGCGTGACGTAGCCAGGGGCCAGGGCAGCAACGAGATTACACGCTAGCGAATTGTGTGGCCTGCAGGCCGTGCATTTCTACGAGTAGTACCCACCACGCCAAGTCCAGGCTAGGCAGCCTCTCTACGGAGGTTAATTTTCATACGGAGTACTCTACGTGAGAATATGGCTGGGCCGCTAACTGAGCTTAGCTCAGCTGATTGGGGCGTGGTTGTACGCCTCGTCTATCCGGGTCCCGTTCGATCCGCGTGCTCGCAAGAAGCCAGAGGTAGACACGTGTGTGTGATGAGGTGTGTGTGTGAGAGGAGTGTGTGCGTTTATAGTCTGGTTGTTGTTCTCTCCTTCTTTAATGAAATGCCAGAACTCTGACCAATATTAAAAAATATATATATGGCTGGGCCAACAGCAACTAATGGCCGGTCGACGTCGCCAATACGCGCTGCATGCGTTTTGGAGGGCTGTTCATGCCGGTCATTGAAAAAACGAGGATACGCAACATGAATTCGTACGTGCAACTTTTATTTTACGAAATTAAACAGTCTAATGTACTCCCTTCTAGCTACTTTTAGCAACCCTCCACTGTAAAATCAGCTATTTAACTCGTCAGCTTTAAAAAAAAATAATGAAATTGTTTGCACCAAAATTTGGCAAGGCTGATCTCGTGGAGATCGGCTTTGATAAGGAATATGTCGGTTATAGCAAGTTGATACCGTTTCGGATTGGAGGACCGCAGTTCAAAGAAGCCGAGTCCGATCTGGTAGGATAAGAGATAGAATCGGATACTGATCGGATTTAATATGGTAAAGAGATTGAGGCGATACGTGATTGAGGAAGGCCAGAAGGATACGTTGAGGCCAAGTGCTATATAAGAGGACGAGGCGAGAAGGAAAAGCGCCCGAGCCAACCCACAAACAAACGCTTTACTTTTCCCTTATTTTCACATCCAACTAGGAGTAGTCTCTAGTTTTGTAATCCTCCTCGTAAGTCGGCGGAATCAACGCCATATTGCATCGCCCGATTGTTGATTTTAGCCGTATTTCACCAGTTTGATTTTGCCGTTTTGTTGCGCATCGCCTTCTCGAAGCCGATTTTACCTTTTATCAGGATCAAGCGTATAGCGAGTTGATTTAGTTATCTCTGTCGGTTCTTTGCCGCTAGTGAAAAGCGATAGATCCTTGTTTATCGGCCCGATCAAATTATAAATTCTACCTTGTCGATTTGAGTCAAATCGGCCCGGCACGCTTCTATAAACCGGTGTTTGTCTTGTGTGTTCGAGGCCTAAAACCACCTTCACGTTTTTAAGCGCGAACATATTTTAGCGCCCGGTGGGACACGAAAGAAGCCAATATGACATCAGCGAAAAAGTCATGACCACTGCGACATCGACTTCGGCGATAATCGTGCCAACTTTGGCGATCTAACGCAGAACACGCAAAAATTGAAGACAAGAAGGCGGCACTAGAGAGTGATCTTTGGGTGCTATCGAGAAGACCGATGGGGTGTTACCCGGAAAACCCGCGCTCTCAACGCTCAACCCCATTGGCGGCGACATCCGACCAAGCGGTAGCCCGATACATGCCGGCCCAAGGCGAGTTATCGGCTATGATTGAACAATCTATGCATCATGCATTAACTAACTTGATCATCGGCCTTGGTTACAACTTTTAAAGCCGATGATTGAAAGCAGCGTCAAGACAATTGCCAGGTGGCTTCATGCGAGGCTGCTGAGCCCTTACGGCCCTCCCATCATGCCCGTTTTCTCCATAGCACAAAAACACCAGTACAGCTTGAAAATTCGGCTCACGGCACCTGCAATGATGCCGACCGACCCTACGATGTTGGCACCTAGTGCTTTCGTTTGGGCGAATTCACGCATTACCAAGCATACACCGATCTGGCGAAGTTAGGCACAACTGTAACCGACTTGCCATCGGTGGTTCCGACCAGCGCTTGCGTCCAATCGGTTCCTCGTAGATTGAGTCGATGAGTTCCTCAACCTCAAGGGCGATCCGCATAGGGTAGTCCCATACAGAACCCTTCGTTCTATATCCGATTCACCGGTGTAAAGAGATGAGCACAACCAATCACTCCAATATCGGTCGGTTCCGTCTAGCCGATCGCCCGAGTTTACACTTTCGAGAAGGCGAGATGCCGATTACCACAATTGGCGAGGACTCTAACGCCCGGTCGGCCGAGCTAACCGACCACGAGTTTGCACTCGGGGCGGGATGCCGATTACCTCAATTGGCAAAACTCCAATCTGCGTTAGCCGATAATGTGTCGGGTGATCAAATTTCTGCCGTTTTGAGAGATCAATTAAACTGCGACCAAAGGGGAAAAATGTAATCGGCTCTGGAAACCGTATCACGATTATATTGACGAATACCATATCCCAATGATTTTAGAGTCCTAATTTTGCAAAATTTTTGAGAGCGATTACACCACCACCTTGGAGCATGTTGGCGCTTCATTGCACAATGTGGAGAAGCGACCCACTCAGACGGTGTAAAGTGAAATTGTTCCCATTGTCTTTGGCAGGCAGCTTTCGGTTCACAACCTTACCTCCAAATTCGGTTAATACTTGGGCGATTTGGAAAGCCGATTTCACAAATACTTTTCCGTGGTAGTCTAGAACTTAGAATTTCAGATTTGAGTTCTATCCAATGCAGTTTGGAGAATCGATGGCGAGTACATTAAAGATTTAGGGAGATTAGGAATCGGTGTTTTAGTGTGACTCTGCAGATAATCAAATAGCTGATTTGGCTTTCCAAGGGTTAATTCCCCATTAAAAGAAAAATTATGCAGGCGGGAATTCACCAATTTAAGTCATCTCTTCGTCGAGTATCGGTTCCAAGAAATTCGTTTCTCAGATAATGAGGTCCTCAAAGATGAATGCAGAATAACAAAAATATAATACAATCGACTATAGAGGATGGTCGATTACAATTTAACGAAGAGCCGGCGATGGAGTTTGCTCCGATCCGTTTTCTATCAACATGGTTCACTATTATGCAAAAGGAAAGAGCCGTACAAGATCTTGAATTAAACCGATCAAGATCGAAGAGTAAGCCGATTCATGAAAGGCTATCCACAAATCAAGGCGAGTCCTCGAAGCCCCAAATTCTCAGGATCGGCCAGCGCTCCCAAGTCTTGAATCGGCGGCGAAAACAACAATCTGGCGGGAAAAATCAGCCGATTGAACCTAAGCCAAGATGGTGCCCCTCTCGGTCTTAGTCGATCCTGGTATGACGGCTCCAACGCTTAAGGACATAGAAAATGAAGAAGCCGAGCGGCGGCAAAAGCGACCACGATTTTTGGAAGACAACAAGTTATCTTCCAAAAATGGGGAACATATGTTTGCACCAAAATTTGGCAAAGTGATCTCGTGGAGATCGGCTTTGATAAGGAAAATATGTCGGTTATAGCAAGTTGATACCGTTTGGATTGGAGGACCCTTGATTCAAAGGCCCGGAGTCCGATCACGGGTAGGATAAGAGATAGAATCGGATCGATCAGTTTAATATGGTAAAAAAGAGATTGAGGCCCCGTCTGAGCGGTTGAGGAGGCAAGAAGGATACGTTCAGGCCAAGTGCTATATAAGAGGACCAGAGGCGAGAAGGAAAAGCGCCCAGAGCCAACCCACAAACACGCTTTACTTTTCCCTTATTTTCCTGTCAACTAGGAGTAGTCTCTAGTTTTGTAATCCTCCCTCTGTAAGTCGACGGAATCAACATAGCTGCGCATCGCCGATTGTTGATTTTAGCCGATTTCACCCAGGTTTGATTTGCTTCGTTTTGTTGCGCATCGCCTTCTCGAAGCCGATTTTACCTTTATCGGATCAATGTAGCGAGTTGATTTGGTTATCTCTAATCGGTTCTTGCCGACTAGTGAAAAGCCGATAGATCCTTGTTTATCGGCTTCGATCAAATTATAAATTCTACCTTGTCGATTTCAGGTCAAATCGACTGGCACGCTCTGCAAACCCGGTGTTTGTCTTGTGTGTTCGAGGCCTAAAACCCTGCTTCACGTTTTTAGCGCGAACAGAAATTTTTACACCGATATGGTGGTATTAGTGGAGGTTTTGCTTACTTGGTATCCAACCGGGCTCAATTTACTGAGTCAGTAGGCCAATGAGCCATGTTAGCAGGTCACCTCATATATATAGTGAGTAATCATGCAAGTTAATTAGAAAACAAAAACAAAATCATTTTTCTACCTATCTTTATCTCTTCCATCCTCTCTAGTAAGTCCCACCTTAATTTGCCAACCTAATGCTGATCGACATGCCATGTAAGCAACCAACCTGGCAAAACAATTTGCATACCAGCACCGAGGGGTGATTTGTACCGGTTTTTAAAGTTAACTAGTGGAGTTTCTTACGTAATTGTGTTGCTAAATATTGCAGTAAAATGGTATGAGAGGCTACTACTGTGCTATAGTATATTAAATAAAAAGGAAACGATATCAATATATATATATATATATATATATATATATATATATATATATATATATATATATATATATATATATTAAGATAGCTAGTGTACTATCGATAGTACAGATCCTCCGTGCTATAGGGTTGTGTTTGCAAAATCCGAAGACGAAACTATTGATCCAAACCGTATATTTTGTTCATCTCATTTTGCTAAATCCGAAGACGAAACTATCGATAGTACAGATCCTCCGTGTGTGTGTGTGTATATCCAATTCATTTGAAAATACAGCCGTATTTGTTATGCAATTATAATAGTTCTAAATATTAAGCTATATGTCTACTATATTGCACCGATGTCTCAGTAATATGTAGACTCGGTGCCCACGTGTCAGCCTCACAATGAGTGACATATTACGAATCATGTAGCTATTCAATGGCATATTGTGAATTTTCTCTTGATTAATCTGCGAGCAATGCTACCATGTTTTCCCTCCCAATGCAAGATGCACAAATTTTGAAGCAAGCGAAAGGGTAAGTAATCCTCATATACCTTTTATTCATGCTTTAATATTTATGTAACTTTTTTTTAAAAAAAGGCAAAAAGCACCTCTCTTAATCTGCATTGTTGTAATTTGGATCCACCAAAATAAGCGGCGTAGATTTCCTCTTTTTCTTTCGATTAATAATATAATTTTTTTAGGAATTTTGCTTCTTCTTTTTTCTTATTTAAGAATTATTGTGAGAATTTATTTGACTAGCAAACGAAGGAGATACCTTTTGCTTGATCTTTACAGAGAGAGTAGAGACTCGAATCCATGACCCCTACCACCAAATATCATATGGTCAACCATTAGGACGCCATAAGTATTTCCCCCTAAATGCTAGCCATTGTCGACCAGTTTAGTAACGCCTCAGCTAGCTTGCTGAAAGAAGGATATATACACAGAAGGATACGATATATGTCGACGGATCATGCGGCGCCATGCATGTTGGTTTGTTTGTCTCATCATGATCTGAATTTTTGTTGCAAACGTGTAGCAAGAAGCAGGGCAGTGTATTGTATTTTACTGTATTGTAGGAGGAATTGTTGTTGCTGGTCCACAATGTCGATCGTGGACGAACGGATGAGAGGGACAGACCGACCGTGGTACCCCGCTGGAATTGGCTGCCTCCTCCTCCTCCTTCTTCTTCAGAAAAGGGGGGAACAACTGGGGCTTCCAACTTTGAATATACCTACGTACGTACGTTGGTCACCCAGGCAGCAGCTCGTTCGTTCAGATCAGCCAATTAGCTGGAATGCGTAGAGTAGGTATCGCCTCCTCTCAGATGTTTGACTCGTCGCTTCAGGAAACGTGATACGAGCGTCGAGAAAATGATGCTTCTTTGCTCATTCCTGTTGCTCTCTGTTCTCGTACGATCAAATGCATCGATGATAGAGCATCTCCAGCAAGGTCTCTAAAACAGGGTCTCTATTTTAGATTTAGGGACTCTATTTTTTGGGATCCTGTTATCAGAGCACAAATTCAGCATCAGCCCTTAACTCTTAACCTCTATTTTACTTTTTCTCCTATTTTAACGTATCCGCTATGTATAATCTTCATTTGACACCACTAAAATTCAATCAAAAATATTTGTAATACATAAAATATAAGCATATTAACATTTACAATTTAAAAACATGATATTTCAAATTTTAATTTAAAATTTTTAAACCATGATAAATAGATAAATAGAAAGTACGAACAATGAATCAAACTACAAAGCGTTGTGAATTGCCCACAAATGCTCAATAAGATCATCTCGAAGCCGCTCATGTATTTCTCTGTCTTCAATAATAGGGGATATACTCTGTCCCTGGGAATTGGGGTTGACGAGGCAAATTTAGAGGCCTCCTAATTTTAGGGGCTTCAGTTGGGGCTCCCTGGGAATTGGGGCTGAGGAGGCAAATTAAGGGGCCTCCTAATTTTAGGGGCTTGAGTTGGGGCTCTGCTGGAGATGTTTTTTTTTACTACACTCCCTATTTTAAAGTTTAAGGGCTGGTTTAGGGGCTCTGCTGGAGATGCTCTTACACGGTTAGTTAGAAATTAGTGACAATTGTGTTTCAAGTGGCACCCAAGTAAACGTTACCGACTAAAAGCCTGTTTGGGGCTGTGCTTCGACTCTGAGCCGAAAGCCTCTCTAAGGTCCTGTTTGTTTCGGCTTTTTCATCAGCTTAAAAGCCAAAAAGCCTAAGCCGAAACAAACGACTGTCTTTTAAGACGGGTTTTAAAAAAGCCAAAAGACCCTGTATAACTATAAGCCAAAAGCCAGACAAGAGGATATTTTTGAATGAAATAACCCTTTGCCATTAAAAGTCTCCAAAATTACACACCAAATACCATCATATATAAATTGAGAATTCATCCACCATCTCATTTAGGGTATTTTAGACTTTTCACATATAAGTTGTACCATCTAACCCATTAATAAGCCAAGGTACCAAACAACATATCTTGGCTTAAAAGCAGACGGCTTAAAAGCTCATTAAGCCAAAAGCTAGCTTTAAGTCAAAAGCCAAAAAGCCTAAGCCGAAACAAATAGGGCCTAAACAGCCGGGCTTCATGGCCGCTGTACAGCATCGCGCGCGTTCCCAAAAACACTTGCTGAAGCTGCAGCCGCCCGCCTGAAGCATCTAGGCCCTTAAATCTTTTTTTGTTTGGTAATTAATGACAATTGGCTTAAAGGACTAATCATTTCTCTCTAGAATTTGAGAACACGTTAATTGCATCTACGGCATCACAATGTTGAGCATAAAGAGGACAAGAAAAGAAGTTTAAAGACTCGTGATCGAGGTACAAGAATAGATAATCGTACTTTTACATTTTTACCGATCTCGGATTTTTGGAGAAAAAGATCGAATTTTTAGAATAGTTGCCGTACTATAAAGAGGGAAAATCGATTAGTATCTTGAAGTGTCAAAAGGGTTGAAATTTGGCCCAAATATTCTTCAAAAATTCATATTTGAAGTTTTCATTTGAAGTTCAGTTTTTAAATCTTGCATCTTCAGTAAAACCGGCACTACCACTGTTATTTTCGCGAAATTGCGATACTACCAACTTTTATGTAGCGGTAGCTATTTTTAAGAGACGATCACTTTCTGAGTTTTCTCGTTTTTCAATGGGCCGACACTACCGCAGTTAAAAATGTGGTACTACCGCTTAAGCGGTAGTACCGACAGTTTGTGCGGTAGTTAAAATCCAGAATGCACCCTCCCAAGCTCATTTTGTCTAGCGGAACTACCACCGTGCTAAATGAGGTATTACCGGGGTTACGGTAGTACCAAATGTATTCTAGCGGTAGTCTTTTTTCAGAAGGGTTTGTTTTTTGAACTCATTTGCACCTCTTTAAAAATCGGCACTACCGCTGGACAAATAGCAGTACTACCGGTAGTGGGGTAGTACTAATCTTTGAGTAGCGGTAGTTAATTTCCAGAAGGTGTCCTTTTTGAGTTTGATCTTAAGTCGATTTGCGGTACTACCGCATTTTGAACGTCGGTACTACCGGGGTTCAAATAACGGTCAGTTTTACCGTGCATGTAATGTGCACAGTCGATCGTTACTAACGCACTTCAGTCGAGCGGTAATACCGGCTTTTTGCCTGCGGTACTACCGCATTTGCTGAATTTTTCAGATTTAAGGTTGCAACGGCTAGTTTTGTTGGTGGAGGCTATAAATACCTCTCCAACTGCATTTCTAGAGCTTCTTGGACTCTCATTAAATACTCTTGAGCTCTAGCAACCTTCTCCTCTCTCATTTGCATTGAATTCTTCTTGTGACAGGAGTTAAAAGCCTTTTAAATTGCATTGAATTCTTCTTGTGACTAGTGTGTTTAAGCCATTTGAAAACCGTTTTCACACTCAAGTGAGGATCCACTTTCTATTCTCTTGGAGGTTGCCGCCTCCTAGACGGTGTGGTGGAGGTTGATCGGTGATCTTCTCGATGAAGATTGTGAGAAGGCCCGATCAGTTGTGAAGGCACGGAGCTCGCCTAACCAGAGTGGGGAAGAGCTACCCCGAGTATACGAGGAAAGGCTCAATTGCGCAAAGGAGCCAACTTGAAGTGAGTCAAGCTACCTCAACATGGATTAGGGGAGACCGGCAAGTCTCTGAACACCACGAGATAAATATTGTGTCTCAAAATTGTGGTTTGCTCATTCGTGCCTTCCTTTTTTAAATTGTGTTGCAAGCTTGCTTAGGTTGAACTCTAGCTAGAATTAATTAAGTTATTAGACTTAACATTGTTGGTGCACATTAGAGATATATAGAAATTTTAGGCATTGATTGTAAAATTTGTTATTCCTAGTTACAAGTGTTTATTTATTGCAATTAGAGCCAAAAAATTTTATAACCTTCTATTCACCCCCCTCTAGTCGGTTATCCCTTACCCTACACCGCCCCCAGCTTCACAACTGCGCTTCAGCTATGCCGCCACGCCCTCCTCGCGATTTTCGCCCGGGCTATCACCCTCTCCAGCCGGTCGTCACCCGCTGCGTCGTCGCCCTGGCGGTCGCCCGCCAGCCCTCCGCCCGGGTCTTCCCTGCCTCATCGACCCTCTCCTCCTCACGGTCATCGCACTCCGCACCGGCAGTCGCTCGCTGCCTCCTGACCCTCTGCCCAGGTCGTCACGTGCCTCCTCGCCCTCCTCACAGCCGATGCCTCCTCCTTAGGGTCTTCGCCCTCCGCCCCGGCGGTCGCCTGCTTCCTCTTTGCCCTTCGCCCAGCCGTCACCCTCCTCACCCTCCGCCTAGCCGGTGCCTCCCACCCGCCTCCTCACCCTCCCGCTGGTCATTGCCCTCCTCCCTATCCTCTCAAAAAGACAAAAAGCTATAGCTAATTTGCCAAACAACTCAAAAAGAAAAGTTACAACTGCTTTACAGCCCAACAAATCAAAAAGAGTTTTTCAGCCCAGCCGCAACCCCCTAAACAAACCTTAAGAATGATTGGAAGAAAGTGAGCTTCAAACAATCAAAGAAAGGAATGGAAAATAAATGTTGCACCTATTTTGGTGCTTGATTATGCTCGGTGAGTCATAACAAGATAAACTCAAAACTTTTCTGTTTTGTAATCAAATAGAATTCGAGGTAACCTTTATCTGTTCAAATCCTTATCCGAACTTCCTCCCTATTTAATTCGTATTACATTAATCTGAATTATATAGACTTGTTGTTTTAGATTCAAATAATCCAAATCAAACAAGGACTTATTATGTATTTAATAATTCCAATATATTAATTATCCACGTAATAATATATGGGATTTATTAAGAAACCATTAGTTTCCAATTCTAGTGTGTGATCCCATAGGCCTATTGTGATGTTGGCAATGTATCGAATCACCACTCGACACATAAGTCATAAGCAGCTCATAGCAGAACGTTATAACTTCCCATACCATATGGATATCATTTATCCGACAAACCATCAATAAATATATGTTTGATCATTTTGTCACTTTCAAACATCAAGATTAAACCCAAAGCAAGATATATGTCATCCTTGTGATGTTTAATCTATTGTTTGTCGAATCTCCAAAACTAGACTAAATGGATCAAACGGTTGGCACCTCAATCTACTCGGGCATATCCATGCACATTGGTTAGTCTATCTTCTTCAAGTGACCTTAATATATATTTGTCCTTGTATAATGAGAACGACAAAATTTCATCTTGACCTTACACATCCCTCCATATTTCTCAGCACATTCTTGAGTGTAACTAATATAATTATCATATTACAAACAATAATTAGTAACATCAAAGAATGTGGTCCCCATGTTGAGATCCATGTATGTCTCAGACCAGAGGATCAATCATAAACATCGTATGAGACCAAAAGATAACACACATTTAATGCTCAATGCGGTGTTCATTATGGGTCTATCCAATAACATGCTCACCAACACTTTGGTTATCCATATAATTGTGTTTATATCACATATTCATGATCCACAAAACATGATCATCACACAACCATATGCTTGTCCATGTAAATAAGCAATTGATGTTCCAATCAATTAAACAACAAGGGATAACTTATAATAATGTCACAAACGCATTACAGATCGATTCTCATATTCAAGTCACGTACTCGATGATCTATAACACAGGATTTATTAAAGGAACATGAAAACATAAGCATCTATCAACCATCTCTATGGTTGATCACTAGGACATATTAAAGGAGCAAGTCGATCAAAGTAGAGGGCCTAGAGGCCCTGTGAGGGCCTAGAGGCTTGAGGTAGGTTGTTGCTTTGGTGCGTCGTGTGGACGCTGTTGCGTGGTCGGACTCATGGCAGCGCTATCGGCTTGTTTTCCATGACGTCCCCTTCCATCATCGTGGTTTGAGTGAAGGGACCATACCCTCTCCTGCACGAAGCTGTCTTGCCGGCCATCCTGTTGCGTTGTGCCATATGTGGCCCCACATGCTCTTATTTTGGTCTGCCTTATTGAGATGGTTGTCGTCCGGTGTGGTGTTGGTGTTGGTGCAGCCAATGGTTGTGCTCCCTGCTCTGGTGAGTTCCTATGCAGGGCGCTTGCCTTGTAAGTGTTGTTAGTGTCTTGGTAGGAGTTCTAGCTTAAGTCTCTTTCCTGGTGTCGGTGTCATTTTGTTTGAGGTCGGTGTTAGTGTCGCCCTATTTGGGAATGGTGTTGGCAGCTTAAATTAATGTACATTCTTTGTATTTTTTCCTCTCTTTGAAATTAATAAGACAGCTTCTATCCTTGGTTTTAAGGAGAGAAAAAAAGACCTCCACGGCTCCACGTCCCCTCCTGAAATCACTGGATGGTAGGCTATCGGGCGATGGGCAGTTGGGCGCTATGTGTTGCCACTCGGTAGTTTGGATTTTTGGGCCACATGGACATGAGCGATGATGCCATGACCTTCACAGCCCAATTGTAGGAAGTACAAGTTCTCTCGCGCACGGGGTTTCATGTAGATGCCCTAGTGCACACGCACAACCAAGGTTTCAAATTTCGTTTTCGGATCTTATCTCGGAGTCCACCGAAATCTGAAATTCCGACGATATTCAAAAATTTTAGACAAAATTCAAACGGAATTGAAAAAGAAGGATTCAAATCCGTTTTTTTAAACCAGGAAATCCGAAATCTCGCCCGAGACAACCGAAATTTTGGCCAAAAATAAATCCTAAAACATGTCGAAAATTATGCATTAATAATATTCCCATAAAATTTCGACACTGTGAACAAGCTTGTAGAATTTTATAGAATTGTAAAAGTGGTGAAGTCGTGATAAAAGCCGTATGTAAAATCAGTTTTTGATTTTTTTTCAAATGTAACAAATGAGCTTTAAGCCATTTGAAAAGTTTTATATATGTTCCTATGTATTATAAAGCAATATTTTAACAAAAAAATTTGAAATTTCGGCAGCATTTCGACTAATTTTCGGATTATGACAGTGACAATTGGCAACAATAAATATATATTATCATGACAAATGATAGACATGAAATAAAATTAACAACAATAAATATATATTATCATGACAAATGATAGACATGAAATAAAATTAACTCATATGACAAGTAAACACATATTTTACAACAAGACGCATAATTAAAAGGAGCATGAACATGTAATGCATGGACAACTACGTATTGCCATACCTAGGAGTAGTAGTATGATGATGGTGAAAACTGGATCTCCGCGTTATCGACAATGATCTCACCACGCTTCCTCTGATGTTGTTGCTTGTACTCTTCCCAGCTCATGTTTTGTGGCAGCCAGGCGGACTTCTAGTGTTCATAATGCAACATCCAGATCGAAGGATTCTCTGACTGGTATAGATACCTGACAGCTGTGTGTTGTACGTACTGATCGGCGTAGGGATCAGTATAGTTGAACAATGATGACATGCTCGATCCATCGTAGGATGAATGTCTGTACCCACTCATATCCCCTCCCATATCCCCACCGTCGTAGGATGAATGTCTGTACCCACCTATATCCCCTCCCATATCTCCTTCATAGCGCATTGAGCAGTACTCTAACATAGGGTACCCAGGGTGCTCACTGGGAAAGCCCCAATGGCTAGAAGACTAGCTACTAGACCATAAGCCCATATCATCTTGCGGATGTGCTGCCTGTCGCCCACCCCCACCACTTGTCGTGCTACGGGTCTGCCTCTGTGAGCTCTTCCTCGGTTCAGTTCTCTTCTGTTGCATTTCTACCAGTGAGCAAGGATACAAATCTCACCGAAAACCGATCAAATCTTGTCGAAATCTCGGTTTTCACTCCCTCCCGAGATACAAAATACCGACCGGATGGAAAAAAAATTAAAAAAATTTAAAATGCTACAGTGGTCTAGCTAATCTCGGCGAGATCTCGCCCAAATCGCTCGAGATTTCACCGATTTTGCCCGAAATTAACACTATTTTGGCCAACTTTAATTTATTTTGGACCGGATTTAGCTTCAATTTTTTTGTGAGCATTCCAATACGTTTTCTAAGAAGTACATGTAAAGAAAGTGGAAAAAATAGCGAAAAAATTTTGTGCTCCAAGTGGGATGTGAACCCACAACCTAATGCTTGTAATATAACGCCTTAAACCAACTCAGCCTCTGTGTGTTACCTGTAAGCTACCGAACAGTATCCATCACGAGAATCTCCAAGTTCTTTCAAATGGGTCATGTCACCTCCCTTCATTACATGGGGACAATAATTGCACTTGGACCCTTGCCCGACACGCTCCCCATGCTGCCAAACAGTATCCATCACGAAAATCTACAATGAAAGACAAGAATTAATAACTAATATAACATACATACAAGAAGTAATAACCTACAAGCAGTTGGTAACTTGAATTATGCATGCATGTCGTATGAAATACCTACTATCACCAAGCCAAAAACTAAGCAAGTGATCAAACATGTAGCAATAAATATTGCACTTCCAGTCTTCAACAGAAAGAGCATCACTTAACACTTAACAGCATACTAATCACTTACCTCATTCCTTCACTTCCCCCCACACTCCATAGAACATTGAAGCATCACTTAACACTTAATAGCATACTAATCACTTATCCTCATTCTTTCACTTTCCCAACACTCCATAGAAGATGGAAGCATCACTTAACACTTAACAACATACTAATCCATACTAATCCTAATGTAGGGCATCACTCAAGGCTAAATCAATCAATTAACAGCATACAACCAGTACAAGAAGACCAAAACAGTAGCTAAAAATTGACACAACTTACTCATCAAAACAGACAAAATTTTCAAACTTCAGCCGAGATCTCGCTTCATCAACCCGAGATTGAAGGTAATCTCGCTGAGATCTCACCTTTTAACGGCAAGATGTGTCGATCCACCAGCCGGATGTCGCCAGATTTGGCCGGAGATAGGGCGTCGGAGAGAGGAGAGAGCTCTGTGATTGAGGGGAAAGTGAAGAAATGAAGTTTGAGCCCGTAAGCGCATGGCTAAGGCTTGGTTTTCTTTCATGCTCAACAAATGAGGCATAAGGCTACAAGTATTGCTCTTGCTGGTAGCTTATAGGTAACACACAGAGGCTGAGTTGGTTTAAGGCGTTATATTACAAGCATGAGGTTGTGGGTTCAAATCCCACTTAGAGGAGCACAAAAAAAATTTACTATTTTGTTCCACTTTCTTTACATGTACTTTTTAGAAAACGTATTTGAATGCTAAAAAAATGAAGCTAAATCCGGTCCAAAATAAATTAAATTCGGCCAAAATAGTGTTAATTTCGGGCACAATCGGCGAAATCTTGGGCGATTTGGGCGAGATCTCGCCGAGATTAGCTAGATAACTGTAGCATTTTCAAATTTTTTGAATTTTTTTCCATTCGGCCGGTATTTTGGATCTCGGGAGGGAGCGAAAACCGAGATTTTAACAAGATTTGATCGGTTTTCGGCGAGATTTGTATCCTTGCGCACAACACGCATGCACCCTTCTCCGACGGCTGTGGAAGCTTCCAGAAACTTCTGAAGCCAAACCAAAACTATGAAAAAATCTACACCACTGGCAGGTTTGCTCAATGTACTTGTAGACCAACTACATTCAACTTGAGACTAGCATTTTCTTGACTATTATGCCAAAATACCTCCAGTTTTAAGGCATTTACTCAAAAAAATGGTACATACGTAGTTGAGAGCACACATCAAGGAATATACTATAAACAATACCACTGTAACTTCAACTTTCCAACATGAGTACGTAAGTATAAGTCTAACATGTATACACAATCGCATCAAAATAATGGCATAGTACACTTCAACAAAATTTGACAGGATCACACCAACATAAGGTGTAATAGCCTCAATTTTCAAACTCCAGATTAAAATAATTATTTTATCTATTATTTATTTTTTTGAGTCATTTTCTCAAATTCCCTTAATTTATTAAAAAAATTATATTTTCCCCAAGACTAAAAGCATTATTTCATAATTAATAAAAAATTACAAAGTATGAAAATATTTTACTTGGGTCCAAATATCCTAAAATATCTCGATTTTTTCTGAAATTTTTTAGTATATTGAGCCCAAGGATTTCGATTGAGATCTGAGCTTTGTGATTTGCGATGTTGGGCTCGGCATGATGCTTGGTGCCTTGGTTGCGGTTTTCTTTACAGTACTCGTGTAACAGCCTGAAAAATACAAACATAGTGAAAATGAAAATTCAAGTTGGAATGTGCTTTGAATCGGAATTATTCTGACTTAAATTGGTTTCTTGGATTTTAGCATCAAAAGAAAATCAATTGATTGATTTAGTAAAGAAATAAAGAGGTAAAAGTATTTAACTTCAAAAATTTTACTAGTAACAAAAATTTTCAAAAAAGGTCAAGACATGCAATAATGGGATGTAAATGCATCATTCCTTGTTGTCTAGAGAAAAACAACCTGGATTACTTCTTTCCATCCCTTCCAAGTGGGGCCATCTATTAGTTGGACCGGCTGATCATAGGAGGGCTGATCCAGTCCATTCTCAGCCACTGCCATATTGACCCACGTGTCATAAAGATGGATTGAAATTGAAAAATATGATTTAGAAAGTTTATAGATGATTCAATACTTGACCATGTATTAACAAGATTGAATTCAATTGTTGTGCCATGTGTAGGCAAGAATTTGAATACAGTTGATATGACTGGTGATGGCATTGGACAGTATGTTGTGCATGAAGGATTGTATTTGTATATGACCACGTATAATAGTACCAGTACCACTGGTTGAGTTTAACATGTACCAGATGCAACTAAATCAGCGTGGGAAAATCATAATTACAGCATTTCCTCGAGTTAGAGATTTCTCAAGGAGAGAGAGACCGCACTAGCACGGACAAAACTATCGATCGCCTGCCATCTTGTCAGCTTCACTTTGTTACGCTCCCTTGCCACCGAGCTGACCGGGGCGTGAGATCGCTAACAAGAACAGCAAAGAAACGAAGAACTCAGGTGGAAGAAGGGGAAAACAAGCAAGGTAATTGATTCATTTCATTTTTCATGTCTCCAATACAACCAGTGTTTCCCCTCTTAAGTACTCACTCTCTCTCTCTCTTACATGTGGGTCCATGGAGGTGTTACATTTCCGCCCCCTTAAAATTTTGCTTGTCCCCAAGCAAAAGCATAGCAACCCTGAAGCCGAACAAAAGAATTATCTGAGGCAGCCTGTATGTCAGCTAGCATTCCCTCAAAATCCAACCAAACAGCCTGTATGTCAGCTATCATCTTGTCGAACCTTTCAAGAGCCAAAGATGTGGCACCCTTTTCGCACATCCCATCAATCATGGCAGTGTAAGTGACTACCTTTGGAAATATCTTTTCCTCAAGCATCACTTTACATAGTTCCTCTGCACCAAAAAAATTATTCTGCTTAGTCAGAGCATGGATTAGAACATTGTAAGTCTGAACATTTGGTCTGCACCCACTTTTCTTCAGATGTTCCAACATTGCTATTGCACAATCCAGTCTCTCATTCTTGCAATATCCAGTGAATGCTCCGTATAGGAGTGCACAAACAGAGTATAAATATGATGCAATGGTGCCAAGAACATCCAGCACATCCATATTTGTAGAGCTATGTCTCAGGGCCCTATAAGCCGCAACATAGAATCGTTCGCCAATAACAAACTGTATAATGCTTACCAATATCCACTTCAGCAAATCCCCCATAAGAAATGGTCCACAGTGCATGAGAACATTGAGAAGTAATGCACTAATGAAAGGTATACTTGGGCAGACCATACGTATAAAAAATACAGGAATACTTAGCAATAAGCTAGAGCGGTGAAGATGAAACATTTTGGAGGCCTCGTGTGCATCATTTGAAACAGCCCTTAGGTATGGATCCACCACATGGGCTTTCAGTCTGCCATTGCTTTCCATCTTAATGGTATCCACAATTGATCTCAGATCAACAACTTCCGGATCAAATATAATTTCAACATCTACATGGGCAAATTTTACACCAAACTGCCGCAAGCCTTCTGTTTTCTTCAGGATATCATGCAATACATCTACAACTCTCTCGGTATGCAGTCCTGTGATAACACTGGGATCCCATGGCCTCTGCAATCGCTGCCCAGTATTCACGCCAGATCGAGAGGAAGACTTAGCCATCGACACTCTCTGTACAGCAGAAACAACGCTACGGGCATACTGCCGGGCCATAGCTGCAACACTATCTTGGAGATGCATTTCATAAGAGAATTGAAAGGCAATTGTCAGCATGGATCGCAGATTACTACAATCATCTAGAGATGCATGTTTTGACCTTTTTACCGCCTCAATACTTTTTGTTACAGATCCAATTTGGTTAACCTTGAGGAGAAGAGCACTGCTTGCATAGTCATCTCCAACAATCTGCACTTGCTCTCCCATTTCTTCAGTCATCTTAGCATTTTGAACCCAATCATCCTGGTCAAATGGGTCTTCCATCAAGACAATTGGATACTCACTAACAAATGATTTGTACATATTCTTCAGGCTATCACCAGATATCTTCTGGGAACCATCATTGTTCTCTTCCTTGAAGTTAAGATCATAGGTTTGATCCTTCTCGCTGTATAACTCCGAAGCAGCAATATCCACTCCACTGACAGCCTTACTCTTCATATTACCTTCACCTACTCCTGAAGTTGTATGCCAATGAACCTCATCTACGGGTAATGGAGATGACCATTCCAGTGTTTTTCCTTCCTGGGTAACCTCAAGCATTCCTTCAGACACCCGGTACATGTCTTCTTCCAATACATCTTCAATGCCCAACTTAACACACATATCCCTCACCGCTGCCGTTGTTCTTTCCATTTGCTTCGCTAGACTCTGTTGGGAGACTACCACTCGTGCCAACAACAAATCCGTATGCGCCAGTGACATGGTGACGGTTGTGGCAACGGTGGTGTTGAAGCCGATACTGGATGTGGATGAGCCAAAGTTTGTGCCCGTGGTGGCGCCAGAGAAGAGACTTGGCGTGGTCGCTGCAGAGGAGGCGACGCCGAAGAGACTGGGGAAGGCCACCGCGGAGGAGGTAGCACCAAATAGGCTCGGGACTGGCGCGACAGTGGAGGTGGCGCTGAAGGAGAATGCGGTCGGTGAGGATGTTGAGCGGATCGGCGGAGCAGGGCTTTGACGCGGCACGGGGGAGCCGCGTGGTAGCGACGGCTGCGAAGAGCATGACCCCAGGGTGGTCGGCAGCGGCGCCATCTCCGAGGGCGCGTGGTGCAGTGAGGTGGGCTTGAAGGTCTCCATCGGCGACGGCAGCGGTTGGCGCAGTCGCTGGAGGCGTCGCAGATCGGGGCCGAGGATGGCGGTGAGGCGCAGAGCAGATCCGAAAAGCGGCGGCGCGGACGACGGACGTGGGCGGCGTTGTGGTCGACGGAGATCTTGTGGCGGCTGGATCCGAAGACGCGCTGGATCCGAAGATCTTGTGGTCCACTCGTACTGGAGGTGGACGCGCTGGATCCGAAGAGGGTGGCGGCATAGTGTGAGCGGCGCCGGTCGGAGCGGAGGAAAGGAGGAGAAGGGGAGCCCGGCGAGGTCCCGCGAGGCGGCGTCGGAGCGGTGGGTGGCGAGGCAGCGAGGTCCCGCGAGGCGGCGTCGGAGCGGTGGGTGGCGAGGCGGCGGAGGAGGAGCGCGAGGGAGTGCGCGAAGGAGAGGCGGCGGACGGTGCTGATGATCCGATCTTCTCTGTCGGCCCGATCGGAACTTAACAGGAGCGATCAATCGATCCCCAACCGGATCGCCGAGCTTTGATACCAATTGTTACGTCCCTTTGCCACCGAGCTGACCGGGGCATGAGATCGCCAACAAGAACAGCAAAGAAACGAAGAACTCAGAGGTGGAAGAAGGGGAAAACAAGCAAGGTAATTGATTCATTTCATTTTTCATGTCTCCAATACAACCAGTGTTTCCCCTCTTAAGTACTCACTCTCTCTCTCTCTCTTACATGTGGGTCCATGGAGGTGTTACACACTTGTGGAGAAGGAATAATGCATCTGTGGTGAAGTTGGTTAACTGAGCTCGGCATGTCGAACAGCTTGATCAGGAGCTCGAACGAACACCTGTCTACACACCCTTCTACTTAGATGTCTCGCAGACCTCTCAGTTTGGTTCAGAACATGGGGCATCCCCTCAGCAACTCAGGCAACCACCTTCTTTGGTGCTGAACAGACGTAACCCCAAATGCAAATGGATAAATGAATGATTAGTAGGATTTGGGTAAAATAAATGACTGTTTACATAGATAATGCATCCCTGTTCGTAATAGAAAATTGCTCAGATCTTAAAGCAGATGCGATTATTTTTTTTCAGATAGGTAAGCAGAGGTGATTGTGGGTATCTTTGTTCGGCCACCCCCCATTTTACTTTTGGAATATGCACAATTTTATTTCCAGAGGTGCATTAGCTTATGCAAGCATATTAGTACTGTACATACCTGGGAGGGCCTTCATTGCGAAAAAGCAGACTGCTATAACAACATAGCAAAGTACTAAATTGAAACCTTTCAAGTAATGCCATTTGTCATCCTACAAAAAAATATAGTAAAATAACATATACATCCTACACCTTTCGTAGTCTGTGCTAGCAATTATCTTCATTACCTGAAGTGTAAATGCAGTGGTAACTACTGTCATAACCAGTGATCCAGTCTCAAGAGGGTTGAGGTCAAGATCCATAGGGATGCCAACCACCCAAGACACAATTAAAACGATGGGTACCTGGTCATGACAAGTAAGCTCCTGATCAACAATCTGAAGGTAACCATGATTAAAAGACAAACAAAAAGCACATCTCTTAATTCTCACCACAAACATTGAAATTTGACTCGCCGAGCCAAGAACAATCCCTAGGGTGATATCCTACATGCATATGTATTGCACTCGCTTAACTCAGATAATTCGAATAACATCAATTAGTAAGCAATAATAGGATACATCCTTACAATTTTGTTCTTTAAAGCAAATATGATAGCGCCGGCATGCTCTGCTGCGTTTCCAACAATGGGAAGTAGGATAATACTAATGAACCTCACTGGGATGCCCATTGATTCGGATGCTTCCTATCAACAGAAGGTAACACAATAGTCAGACCTACTAATTTTTTAAGCTATCAAAAGGAAACAACTAAAAAATATTTTTTTAATTGCCCTTGATGTTTCTTCCATTTGTTATACCTCAATTGTAGTCACAACGTAATTAGACAACATAGCAATGACTGCGGTCATCCCTATCAACCAGATCACTGCACTGGCAAATCCTACAACTGATGTATCTGTAGCATCATCATCGCTGCTGCTGCCCTCTGAACTGTCCTGAAATTCAATTCTTGGACGCATCAGTTAATTGTAAGACGATGAGTTCAATCAGATAAACGAAGAATATTACTTTAGTGTTCACCATGTCCAAACATGTCAAAAGAATTATGTGCAACTATTTGTTTCACATATTTATCATTATATGCAACTTCATAGAGCGTACACTTACAGATTCAGACATTCTACATAAAAAATGAAGAAGGCATTGTGATGTACTTCTAACAATACAAAGAATTAGAAAGAACCAGAACGCTAAATTTTGAGTGAAGTTCAGTATGAGTAAAAGGTTGCCCAGATAGAGCCACCATCATGATTACATAGACCATATTAAGTGATAAATGTTTGTATACGTAGTAAGACTATGCTTTTTCATATTTGATAACAGAGAGAAAAATGTTTGCCTATCCAAGAGAAGAAAATCCAGTTGCTCACAATGTTAATGAAAAGTCTATAACAATTGACTTCGCTCTGAGCATCCTTAGTGAAGATCCTAGAGAAGAAATTCAATTGTTCACAGTGCAAACTGTATGTACTTTTACTAGCGAGAAAGTTTCCTCTGGCCTCTGCATTATTTATTGACATCATTCCCAACATCCTGGGAAGGAAGCATCATACCTCTTTTTGCTCAAAAATTTGACGGTGGGTTTTTAGTTGGAAGAGAAGGCCCAAAAAGTAGGCGATGAGCATTACAATGGCACTTGACCTTGATAACTCTAAAACTGAGCCTGTTGAGCTTAAGTTGTCTTCAGTGCTAATGGTGTATTTGGACATTATAGTACAAATGTGACAGAGAACACCCAGCAACAGAAGGCCTATGTTTACGTCTGCTTGTCTCTGTTAAAGGATATCACAGAAAATTCGGCATGTCATTGTTACAAACTGTATATCTGAGTTCTGATGATATACAATGGTACTACAAAACAGCATTCTTACCCTGTTAAGTCGACGCTCCCTGCCAATATTAGCAAGCCCTCCACAGAGGAGTGATGAACCAAGAACAAGGAGCAAATTGGATAAGATGGAACCTAAAAGAGACCACTTGAGAATTTCCATCTTTTCCTTATGCAGAGCAAATATTGCAATGATTAGTTCAGGCACATTCCCACAGGTTGCATTCAGAAGCCCACCAACTGTAATAAAAATTGTTCCAAATTATAGAAAACTATCAGGTAAAATATGTAAAGGATCGTACTCAGAAAAGCACATGTATGAACAAAAGAATAATGAGTCCTCTGAATCAGTTCTAAATAACATATAGTGATAATGCTTTTCATGATAGTTAGTGTAGTCAAAATTACTTCCACGTGCTTTTTAATGACTACTTCTCTGTTTTCAATATCACTCAAAATTGTCAAAAGGAATATCAGAGTGAACTTAATCTTTGTGAATCCTTGTAAATTTATTTAAGTTTATAAGAGTTCGAATAATCAAAACTATGGCAGTAACTTTGCACCTAGGTATGTAGGTCAGTTGGTATCAGGTAGAAAAATGAAATTTCACTTAAAAATCGTATTCTAATTTATCACTATCCCATTCGAACATATACTATAGGTAAGTCCATAGTGAGTACAAAGTTGCTCTCACGCTTGATTAAGTTGCATTAACATGACAAACTGTATGGGCCTGTCAGAGCTCAGAATGCATTGGCTACATAATAAAGAGGAACAGCAGTTAATTGTACTTACCCGTTGGTCCTGCCGTATTGGCAATCTGTCTGCACAAACAGATATCAGACTAATGATCAGCGTCAGAAGAGTGAACCTTCTATATAAAAAAGCCAGAAACCAGACCAAAGTAGAGACACAAACGTGACAAGATATTGAGAGATTACTCGCTCAGGAAGCTCACACGTTCTGCAAGCGGGGCCATGCCTATCAAGCTGAAAGCAAACACCCAGACCTGCCGATACAATTTCTCACCATAAGGGCAAAGACAAGAAAATATAACAAGTTCAGGGAACAAACTACAGTAAAGATACCAAGGGGAAAACATGTCGAAAATTTCTCAGTTGGACCGAGCCATTATAATTTTTCATGTCCATAGTGTGCAAACACTGCATTCTTGTTTTATAAATTCTTTGAGGCAATTCATCAAACAATATCCGTGCACAGGTAACTACATTGCCCACAAAACAAGCTGATCGTGACATAGAATGTAAAAATTGCTAATGATCAGTATTTTTCACATACAGACATACTACGAATGCAACATGGACTAACACAGTCGTACCCATTAAGTGAGTGCACCGATCTGTCAAGAAAACAAGAGCGGCCAAGAAATCGATGAGCTGCTTCTTAGATTCCCTTGCTGGCCGGGTACTTATTCTAGTTTCCCAGTATCTGACACTAATGTTGATAGATCAGTTGAAGGGTTTGTGAAAGGTAGCACTAATAAAATATCCATCCTTGACAATCTCTTTTCCAGAAGAACACAGGCACATAGCAGCAAACTGGAGTTGCCCCTATCCATTTTCCTAAGTGATGACTATGTTGGAAGGTGGCACCATTTTGTCACAAATGCAGTAAAACGTGTTCTTCCACTAGATTTCTTTACCTGTCTTTGATACTGTTATAAGCTGTGGTACATCTAATGAGATCGGATCCAGTCTAAAGTTGGAACTTACCCTCAAGGGTCATAAAGATCATGCGAGATCTTCCACGAAGCTTGCAAGAAATTGTGTAACTCTCGTAGAAAAACCAAATAGATAATTAAGGGGGAAAGTGCCACTGCCGTGAAGCTTGAGAGAAGCTTCCATCTATTGTATTTGCGGACAAGAAGAATACGGGGAACATGTGGACATACTTGCATCATACGGAGTCATGCTGACAAAATTCCTTCTAAAACTGGAAAAATTACCCGCTGAGCAATCCGAGAAAAGTATTTAATGTCATTCTCAGATCTTCTCTGGCCAGGAGAAGCATGCCACTAGCTAATTTCATGTTTGTTGATAAGTTGTAATAGCCCAGCTCATTTGCTGTGCGGCTTATATAAAGTTAGGGTGGTGAGATTCGTCTCATATTAATTGTCTAATATGAGATTCGTCTCATATTAATCGTCTCATATTAGTTCAAAATGCCAGCTGAGTGCCGCATTCTCTGCTGGAACGTTAGAGGGCTAAATGCACCGGCTCGGCGAGCGGTTGTTAGGGAATTGGTAAAGGACACGAAGGCAGAGGTCGTCTGCTTACAGGAAACGAAGCTCCAGCTCGTTGATTCGAAACTCGTACAGGAAACCCTAGGTCCTGATTTCTCGCAGAATTTTGGGTTCCTACCTGCAGAGGGAACCCGAGGAGGCATCCTTCTTGCCTGCTCGGAAAGGAGTTTTTGCCTTTCTGAAATCTCTTGTACCCACCATGCTTTGTCTGCAAAAATCACCAGTCGTAGCACTGACCGCTCTTGGTCCTGCACTGGAGTGTATGGTCCACAGGTCGAAAGTGAGAAGTTGCTTTTCCTTCAAGAATTAGTGCAGTTACAAGGAACTTTGCTCCCGGAATGGATCCTACTGGGCGATTTTAACATGATCTACAGGGCAAGTGACAAAAGTAATGGGAACTGCAACAGGCGCATCATGCATGCCTTCAGAGACATGCTAAACACGACACAGCTGAAAGAATTAGAGCTTTCGGGGAGGAACTTCACTTGGACTAGTGGGACAAACAATCCCACTCAAACTCGAATTGACAGGTTCTTCGCCTCTAAAGACTGGGAGGTTCTTCATCCAAATTGCAAGTTGCAAGCTCTTTCCTCCCTAGCATCTGATCACTGTCCCTTGCTCCTGTTCAGTCCGCCTGAGGAAAGAAGCAAAGCTTTTCGTTTCGAAACTTTCTGGACAAGGATGCCAAACTTCTTGCAGTTGGTCCAAACAATCTGGGCAAGGCCAGTTCATAGTTTGGACGCGTTTCGGCGCTTCCATGTCAAGTTGTCTAGAGCAGCAAAGGAGCTTCGAAGGTGGAGCCGAGAGCAGATCGGAGACCTCCGTCTGCAATGGGCAATAGCAGCAGAAATAATATTGCAACTGGACAGAGCACAGGAAGGAAGGCTTTTATCCCAGGAAGAATTTCATCTGCGCAAGAGGTTGAAGCATAGGGTGTTAGGTCTGGCGGCAATTCAAAGATTCAGGTTGAAACAAAGATCCAGAATCAACTACATCAAGGAAGGAGAGGCAAACACAAAATTTTTCCATATTAGAGCTATTGGTCGCAAGCGTAAACTGCACATTGCCTCTTTGCAGACACAGCATGGTTTGGCAACAGACAAAGGAGAAAAACATGACGAGATTTTCAGGCACTTTGAAGAACTTCTCGGATCCTCCTTCAAGCGAACTCTCACGCTGAATTGGTCCATCCTGGAAAGTCCACCCGTCAATTTACTCAATCTGGAGCAGCCTTTCAGTTTACAGGAAGTTAAGGAGGCAGTCTTTTCCCTTCCGTCAGAAAAAGCACCAGGTCCTGATGGCTTCATCGGACTTTTTTACAAGACGTGCTGGAGCATTTTAAAGGATGATCTTATGGCCGTCATGGACCAATTTTACAATCTGCAGGGACGTCGTTTGCACCTTTTAAATCAAGCACTCATTGTGCTTCTCCCGAAAAAGCAGGACTGTCACTCTGTCTCCGACTACAGACCCATCAGCCTCATCCATAGTGTGGGTAAAATCTTGTCCAAATTGCTTTCTATCAGGTTGGCGCCGCACCTACCGTCCCTCATCTCAGCCAACCAAAATGCTTTCATCAGCAATAGGTCCATTCATGACAGTTTCCTTCTCACCAAGAACCTCATCTCCGAATTACACGCGAAGAAAAATCCAGCCCTGTTCATTAAGCTCGATCTTGCCAAAGCTTTCGACTCTCTCAGCTGGGAGTATCTCCTTGAGGTGTTGGTTTTCTTCGGATTCGGGCAACGTTGGAGAAATTGGATTGCCCTTATCTTAGCAGCGACTTCTTCCAGAGTTATGCTAAATGGTTGTCCGGGCAGAAAGCTTTTGCACAGAAGGGGGCTAAGGCAAGGAGATCCGATCTCGCCGATGCTTTTCATCCTGGCTCTTGAGCCACTACAGAGACTCTTGACTTTGGCTTCCCAGCTCAACCTTCTCAAGCAGATTGGATGACAGAACCGCTCACCTTTGCACTTCTCTGCACGCGGATGACGTAGCCTTATTCATCAATCCAGATCCGCCGAGGCGAGGCATTGCATGGCCTTATGCGTCTTTTGGCAATGCCACAGTTTAAAGGCCAACCTCCTCAAAACAAAAATCTTCCCGATACGGTGTGAGGGTCTTGACCTCCGGCCTATCCGGCAGAGTTCCGGCCTTGTTGAAAGTTTTTCCGCGAAATACAGGTTTACCGATTCGACCCACGACTCTAAAGCGGCGGACCTGCAACCTTTATTAGACAAGGTGGCGAACAGGTTAGCGAGGTTGGAAAGGACCACTCCTTTCAAAGGCCGGAAGGCTCGTCCTAGTGGACGCGGTCCTTTCGGCAATTCCGACGCGTACCACTTAACCGCTTACCCACCTTCAGCGTGGGCTTTTAAGAGGATTGACAAGATTCGCAGGAACTTCCTTTGGAGAGGGATCTGCATTGCAAAGGGAGCCTTTGTTTGGTTAAGCCCGGAAGAGGACTTGCAGGACCAAAAGTTTTGGGCGGGTTGGGCATCAAAGCAGTTCGAAGCTTTTAGCGAGGCCCTTCGATTCTGTTGGTTGTGGTACCAATGGAAAGACCCAACTAGGCTTTGGAAGAGCATGGCGGTCCGTGTAATGAGGTAGACACGGCCCTCTTCAATGCGAGCACGTCTATCATTTTGGGAAATGGGGAAACGACCCGGTCTGGACTTCGAACTGGTTGTTTGGTTCTGCACCTATGAACATAGCCCATTGTGCTTCCGCTTTGTCCGCAGGAAAAACAGCACGATAAAGTTTGAATTGTCCAACAACAACTGGATGATTCAGCTCAGAAGAATCACAACAGGGGCGCAGTTACAGGAATTCTTTTCTCTTTGGAGTCTCATACGGGAGATTCAATTGCAGCCAGGAATCCAGGATGAGATTACCTGGAGATGGACCGAGGACGGAAATTACTCAGCAAAATCGGCGTACAGAGCGCAGTTCTTTGGGGCAATGCCAGATCTTAACTACTCACTCATTTGGAAGGCAAAAACCCAGAATAAGTGCAGGTTCTTCACTTGGTTATTATTTCAAAACAGGCTTCAAACCGCGGACAACCTGGCTCTCAAAGGCTGACCTTTTACTCCAGTCTGCTGTCTTTGCGGCGTAGGGGATGACGTAGCATCGCACCTTCTGCTAAACTGCCCATTTGCAAGGCAAATGTGGTCCTTTCTGATCGACAAGTTGCAAATCCCTCTTCTCCTGCAGCCCGTTCCGGGAGCAGAACCGTCCTTACCTTCTTGGTGGCAGAACTCCCTCCTCGCTCTACCCAAGGGGCAGCGCAAGAGCGTGGCCGGTTCGCTGATTTTCGGTTTGTGGAACCTTTGGAAAGAGAGGAATGCACGGATTTTTAATAATCACTACTCTACGGTGTCAGTAGTCGTCCAGAATACTCTCACTGATGTATCTAACTTTAGGTTAGCAACAAGGAATAGCCCCCCGGTGTAGTTGGCTCTTGTGAGTCGTTAACCGGTGTCCCCTCGGTTGTGTCTTTTAGTCTTGTTTCTTCTCATTAGTTTGTAAGCACTCTTTCTTCTTAATTGAATCGGCAGAGCTCCTGCCTTATCTTCAAAAAAAAAAGTTGTAGCAACATATAATATTTGTTGGATTTAAATGTAGCACATCCAGATTAATCCTTTTACACGAATCAAAGACCAAAGTATAAATGAGTGCTATACGCGCGTTGGGCCACCCCACGTAAGGTGGTGAGCTGAGCATTGAACAAATTTTGGACCAGTTACTAGTCCCTTGGCTCATTTTTACTTGTCCTTTTAGAATATTACGCATACTCAACCTTTTTCTAACTTTGACCACAAATATAGCTAAAAACTATTTAAACCTGTCATACAAAAATTATACCAACAGATTTGGAGACCGTTCAAATTAATCGACAAGTAAAAAAAAAATGACAGAGAGATGGTACAACTTATTACTAGAATGCTTTCGTGCGAGTTGCACATGACCAGCACGCATGTTCTTTGACCGATCACATCATGTGGCTGCACTGCTAATAAATTATACGTTTCTCAACTATACCGTAAACTTCATAGGCGTTTTTAAGTACTCGTGTGTATCATGCATGCCCCGAACAATCGGATTTCTACGGCTGTCCTATCACATTACACCTCTCCTCTCAGTTTGATACGAAAGGACTAAGAGCATGCCGGGTTAAGGGAAGAAAGTCTTCCTCGGAATAACCTCGAGATGAAAATGATGGGCTAGCTCAAGGATCTACACTGCTTCATATTAAAAGCATGCCGGGTTTAAGGGAAGAAGGTCTTCCGCCGGCCGGAGCAGTGACAACGACAAGCATACGAACTGTTCGCCTGCTTGATGTAGTAGCTGTGCAACACCATTTTTCATGTACGTCCTATTCATCTGTCGAATAAAATCTTTTGCCCAAGTTCGTCCAAATGACATGTGTGAAAGGAACCATAGAGGGGGCGGCAGAGCTTCTCTGGGGCCTTCTCAACTCCATGGAAAATTTTCTCAAAGTACTGGAATGTCCTGTTCCTGTAGTCGATGGGTCTAGATGCAAAAGATGCAAAAGGTGCAATTCAGAGATGCCTCTCCCTGGAGGTTGATGGACACAGTTTGGCTTGGAAGCACAAGCACAGGAAAGTGCATTCTAACATCGATCACACTGCACATCAAGATCGAAGCAGAGGCTTCTCCATGCGCATTGCTGTCACCCCGACTATGGCGGCCGATTGATGTGCACAACTCACACATTTTGCGATCCATTCTACTATTTTTACGCGCGACCATCCCAATCTTTCCAGTTTTCTAATGTGATCAGAGACCGATCGATCGACGACGGTAGGAGACCCCAAGCAGATTGAGGGGGTCGGGTTAATCGTACCACAAACCATGCATGGCTGAGGGAATTAACTGTGCTATCCTCTGGTGTATAGTACAGATCGAAAGGTCTCTGGCGAGACACTTGAGGATGACAAGGAACAAGACCAGGTGCTCCTCCATACCGCTAGGGCGGATCCGGAACTAGATGGATACACTTATGGTAGATTAGGCATTATCGGGACTGAAAAACCCCTGTCCGGTCAACAGTACAGTCAACAAACCCCTAGCTCGAAGTCGAGCGGGAGCCGTACGTTCAACGACGTGGTCAGGGGCTCTTAGCTCGAGCTCGAGCTAGAGAGCAAGGAGCTAGCTCCCGCCCAAAGGGTCAAGCTCGGGCGTCTCAGTCTAACATTCACGTCGTCAGTTACCAAGATCCTTAAATGATGGAGTTAAACCAGACGTGAATGGTAATCCCGGAACAGTTACGATCCGGTTTTAGTGCGCATAAAGCCACTCTCCCAAGAATCTCTCCCGGCCGTTTCTAGTAACGGTTGCGGAAGGTATAAAACCTCCCTGAGATGAACACAACAAGGGGGAGATGGCAGACAGGACTAGATATACATACTCACAAGTCACAAGACAGATAGCAAGGGCTTGAGCTAGAGAGCACCTCCTGTACTAAAACATAGTGGATCTCTTCGCCTCCGAGCAAGACTGGAGTAGAGCTATTACCCAAACTAGGGGCTCGAACCAATATAACTATCGATATCTCTCTCTTTCTCCTTCCTTCGACCATTGAAGCAGTGAACCCCCTGCCTCTTTGAGCAAAGTTAGTACCGGGTTATGCATTCACATCAACCCTCTAATATTTCTGCAGTCAAGCGATCCTGATCTTCGACAGGCATGCTCTCAAAACCCTTCTAAAAAAGTTTCAAAATTTTCCAACATGCTTTAACAGCTTCATTAAATTTTAAAAATTGCAAAAATTTTGATCATACTTTAAAATTTTATGGTAGCTCTCTCAAAACCATTCTAAAAAAGTTTTCAAATTTTCCAACATGCTTTAGCAACTTAATTAAATCAATGAAGTTGCTTTAAATGAATTATCACCATTGTAAGTTTTTTTTAAAATTGAACAAATTTGATCATAATATGAATTTTTATGGTAGCTTAGGCATGCTCTGAGTACCCTTATAAAAAAGTTTCAAAAAAAATTAATATTATTTGATAGCTCATTTAAATTAGCAAAAAAAATTATTCTAACAGTAAAATTAAGGATCTAAACAAAATTACATATTTTTAAAGAACTTGCATGGAGGAATGATATGTAGGGGCCTCCTGGGCAGCATGTCTTCCATCTTTATTATATACAGTATTTATGATCAAACTAATTTTAATTTTGGTGACTTGAGATGTGTGATTTATAATATTATAAAATTATTATATAAAACTATAAAGTTATAGTTGTCAATTATACGACCCTTTGAGAATTTTTTAGCTCCGCGAGCCGTGACCACGTGAGGCTCATCTCTGTGCTGGACTCAAAGCTAGCTAGTTTCATCAAAGAAACGTTGTTGCATTCACGCACAAATGAAGGAATCAAAGAACGCGCGTACTGTATGGTGCTATGCACTGCGGTTATGTAATTATAAACGCCGCACGTACGTACCCGGCCGAAGCGGAGGAACTCGGCGGCGACGGCGAGTGGCACGGCGGAGAAGAGCGGGAACAGCTTCGTGCCCAGGAACACCTCCTGCAGCTGCGCCACCGCGCGCCGCACCCTCGGCCGCATCCGCAGAAGCGAAGCCTCCGATTTCTTCCGCCCCGAAGTCTCCGCCACAGGAGCCGCCTTGCCGGCAGCCAGCAGGCCGCTCTCGAGGAGGTGGTCGCTGCCGCCGCCGCTGTTGATCTCCGGCGGTGCCATCGTATCGCAAAAAACTGGCATCAAAACTAACCGATCGACGACACGCAGATCACGCGACGAAATATTTCACGCGGTTGGGGCGGTGGTGAGGTACATTGTTGAACTGTCGGGTGTCTTTTCAACTAAGATTTTCCCCTCTTCTCCGCTACCTATTTTCGTTAAAAATCGTTAGAAAATCACCAAAAAACGCATAGTGTTAGAATCCAAACTTTTGAAGAAAAAAAACCACGATTTTCTCTCGATTTTCACCGATTATCGCGATATTTTGACAGACCAATTCAATGTTTCTCAAAAAATGATTTTCTCTAAGGTATTTTCAACTAAGAAGTTTCCATCTATTGTATTTGCGGACAAGAAGAATACGGGGAACATGTGGACATACTTGCATCATACGGAGTCATGCTGACAAAATTCCTTCTAAAACTGGAAAAATTACCCGCTGAGCAATCCGAGAAAAGTATTTAATGTCATTCTCAGATCTTCTCTGGCCAGGAGAAGCATGCCACTAGCTAATTTCATGTTTGTTGATAAGTTGTAATAGCCCAGCTCATTTGCGGTGCGGCTTATGTAAAGTTATGGTGGTGGGATTAGTCTCATATTAATTGTCTAAAGTGAGTTGTAGCAACATATAATATTTGTTGGATTTAAATGTAGCACATCCAGATTAATCCTTTTACACGAATCAAGAACAAAAGTATAAATAAAGTGCTATACGCGCGTAGGACCACCCCACGTAAGGTGAGCCGAGCATTGAATAAATTTTGGACCAGTTACTAGTCCCTTGCTCATTGTTACTTGTCCTTTTAGGATCTACAGTGCTTCATATTAAAAGCATGTCGGGTTAAGGGAAGAAAGTCTTCCGCCGGCCGGAGCAGTGACAACGACAAGCATGCGAACTGTTCGCTTGCTTGATGTAGTAGCTGTACAACACCATTTTTCATGTACGTCCTATTCATCTGTCGAATAAAATCTTGGGAGTGTATAGGCATTATCCGGATATTTTTGTTCCAAAAAACATCCAAACTTTGGACTGTACAATCAAAACACACATCCGTAGGATCAACCCACCTTGAATTCAGGAGGGGACGTGCATTGATCTAAAAGCAAATCCAATGGACAGGAATTTGGATGATGGTTGCTAAATAAAACATCCGGATGAAACTTATCAAAACCCTAAAATCTTTTGCCCAAGTTCATGTGTGCAAGCTATCAGCCAGGCGACTTTCTTGACCCTCCGCTACGGCAGGAGCCGCTTAAAAATATCTTGATGCGGCCATTGCTCACTGCGCACAAACTACGCGCCATTGCAAACTGGCCTTGCTCACTGAATGATGAGCAGCGAGCACGATAGAAACCCTGAAAGGAACCATAGCGGAATTGATCCACGGAAATTTTTCTCAAAGTACTGGAATGTCCTGTTCCTATAGTCGATGGGTCTAGATGCAAAAAGTGCAATTCAGAGATGCCTCCCCCTGGAGGTTGCTGACTTGGAAGCACAAGCACAGGAACGTGCATTCTAACATCGATCACACTACACATCAAGAATTCAAGATCGAACCAGAGGCTTCTCCATACGCATTGCTGTCACCCCGACTAGGGCGGCCGGCCGGCTGATGTGCACAACTCACACATTTTGCGATCCATTCTACTATTTTTACGCGTGACCATCCCAATCTTTCTAGTTTTCTAGTGTGATCAGAGACCGACCGATCGACGACGGTAGGAGACCCAAAGCAGATGGAGGGGGTTGGTTAATCGTACCACAAACCATGCATGGTTGAGGGAATTAACCGTGCTATCCTCTGGTGTATAGTACAGATCGAAAGGTCAACAAGACCAGGTGCTCCTTCTCCATACCGCTAGGGGCGGATCTGGCAGGGCCATTCCTCATATTTCAGGGGCTCGAGAAATGGGGTCTTTGATTTCAGCAATATAAATTTATTTTTATCTATTAATTGCAAAGACATATGTTAAGTATATAATCAAAATATTTCTTCAGTTGCATAGATGACACAAACATTTCGTCACGAAGGAGTCAAAGGACTGAGACGAACGGGGATTGGGGAATAGACTGCTGGTTCGCGGCAATCACGTGACGGCTCGAGCTGGAAGAGAGCAATGGCGTTCGTTGAATCTGATGACTCCATGACCTGATGATCATATATGTGCAGATTTGTTGTATACTTATATGGACTGGGCCGGCCGGCCGAGGCCCCTCCCCATCGTGGGCCCTAGGCGACAGCACCTATTGCATCGGCCCAGGAACGGCTCTGGGATCCGGATGGAGTGCCGGGTAACCGGCACATATAAAGTTTGAAAATTGTAATCAGTTCTTCAGTAGATTAAACTAGATGGGTAGGTGTAGCGGCACGCCGCGCGATGATGTTTCCGAGAAATTAGTGTCGGAATTTTTAAAAATTATAAAAGTTTGATCACGCTTTAATATTTTTATGGTAGCTCAGGCATGCTCTCAAAACCCTTCTATAAAAGTTTCAAAAAATTTCAATAAGCTTTAGCAGCCTAATTAAATTTTAAAAATTGCAAAAATTTGATCATGCTTTAATATTTTTATGGTAGCTTAGGTATGCTCTCAAAACCTTTATAAAAAGTTTCCAAATTTTCCAACATGCTTTAGCAACTTAATTAAATCAGTGAAGTTGCTTTAAATGAATTAACACCATTGTAAGTTTTTTTAAAAATTGCACAAGTTTAATCATAATATGAAATTTTTATGGTAGTTTAGGCATGCTCTGAGTACCCTTATCAAAAAGTTTCAAAAATTTCTAACATTATTTGATAGCTCAATTAAATTAGCAAAAAAAATTACTTCAACAGTGAAATTAAGGATCTAAACATAATTACTCATTTTTAAGGACTTACATGGAGGAATAACACGTGGGGGGCTCCTGACAGGAAGTTTTCCAACTTTGTTATATATAGTATTTATCGATTAAACTAATTTTAATTTTGATGACTTAGGATGTGTGATTTATAATATTATAAAATTATTATACAAAACTATAAAGTTATATTGTGAATTGTACGCCCCTTTGAGAATTTTCTAGCTCCACGAGCCGTGACCACGTGAGGCTCATCTCTGTGCTGGACTCCAAGCTAGCTAGTTTCATCAAAGCAACGTTGTTGCATTCACACACAAATTAAGGAATCAAAGAACGCGCGTACTGTATGGTGCTATGCACTGCGGTTATGTAACTATAAAGGCCGCACGTACGTACCCGGCCGAAGCGGAGGGACTCGGCGGCGACGGCGAGTGGCACGGCGGAGAAGAGCGGGAACAGCTTTGTGCCCAGGAACACCTCCTGCAGCTGCGCCACCGCGCGCCGCACCCTCGGCCGCATCCGCAGAAGCGAAGTCTCCAATTTCTTCCGCCCCGAAGTCTCCGCAACAGGAGCCGCATTGCCGGCGGCCAGCAGGCCGCTCTCGAGGAGGTGGTCGCTGCCGCCGCCGCTGTTGATCTCCGGCGGTGCCTTCGTAGTCTATCGCAAAAAACCGGCAACAAAACTAACCGACGACACGCAGATCAAGCGCCGAAATATTTCACGCGGTTGGGGCGTTGGTGAGGTATATTGTTGAACTGTCGGGTGGAACCGTGGAACTACGAAAGACTAGACTATATATATATATATATATATATATATATATATATATATATATATATATATATATATATATATATATATATAGGAGTGTATAGTCATCATCCGGATGTTTTTGTCCTAAAATCATCCAAACTTTGGACCGCATTTATCAAAACACACATCCGTAGGATTAACCCACCTCGAATTCAAGGGGGGTGTGCATCGATCTGAAAGCAAATCCAATGGCCCAGAATTCGGATGATGGTTGCTAAAGAAAACATCCGGATAAAACTAATCAAAACCCTATATATATATATATATATATATATATATATATATATATATAAAGAGAGAGAGAGAGAGAGAGAGAAGAGAGAGAGGGGAAGCCTTTTCGTACTCCTGGAAGTACATACTCCCACCTCCAGTATACCACTTAAACGAATGCGTTATATTTCTTTATCACTTTTAGTATACTATAATAATAATTATAAGATACTACAATGCGACATTGTTGAAAAAATTTATCGGAGCTCTTTATTTTTTCACTATATACCATTTTTCATATGTAAAAAGAGTATATAAATAAATTATGTTATAAAGGGTGGACTTTGATGAAATTTTTCATGGAACTCACTTTGGAGTATCTTATAATCAATATTAGAGTATACTCAAAAGGATAAAGAGGTATAACAACATCATTTAAGCGGTATATTGAGAGTGGGAGTACATACTCCCAAGGGTATGGAACCATTTTCTTATATATATATATATATATATATATATATATATATATATATATATATATATATATATATATATATATATATAGGAGACATATTCGGTGCAAACTCCCCTTACCGTGAAAACTCCATGAAAACCACGTGTAAAAGTTTTGAAAAATTCTCAAAAAATTATCATAGGTAGGGGAGGTGAGGTTCTACAACCCTGTAAAATTTGAAGACAAAACTCAATCGCATTTGGAAGATATGAAAAAGACAAATTCAGTATGAATAGTATTTTTTCACTGTTTAGCACTATTCATTTTGCAATTTGTCTTTTTCATATCTTCCAAATGCGATTGAGTTTGGTCTTCAAATTTTACAGGAATTTGTCTTTTTCATATCTTCCAAATACGATTGAGTTTGGTCTTCAAATTTTACAGGGTTATAGAATCTCACCTCCCCTACCTATGATAATTTTTTGAGAATTTTTCAAAACTTTTACACGTGGTTTTCACGGTAAGGGAGGTTTGCACCGAATATGCCCCCATATATATATATATATATATACATATATACATATATATATATATAGAGAGAGAGAGAGAGAGAGAGAGACGTACTTGAAATACTCCTTTATCACTTTGAATACACTCATATACTAATTATAAGATATTCTAGTAAAATCTACATGAAAAAATTGCATGGGAGTACATAGATTTTAGTTTATTTTGCAAATACCTTCATATACGCACATAAGAAGAAGTATCTCTAAAAAGTGTACATACCACATTCGAAAAAATATAAATACCACCTAGATGGTCTTATATACTTGTATACTATACGTACATACCCTCCGTTGCGCGAGATACGACATAGGGAGTAATTACTCCCGGGAGTAGAAAAGAGGCTTCCTGTGTGTGTGTGTAATAGGCCCAATGGTGCTAGTGCCCAGATACCATGATTTTAAATGCATGAATTCAAATCAAATTCGGATATATTTTTTGAAATGTCAGTTTTAGGGTATATACCCGTCTATAACAATTCAAATGAAACACATACCTTTGAAAAAAAATATACTCAAATTCCAAGATTTAAACGAATTTAGATTACATATTTTGCTGATTTATATGTATACTCAGCACATACTTACAATCAAACTATCATAAAAAAAGAAAAGAAACTCAGTGTTTGAACTAGTTAGTAAACTAGTTAAACTCAATATTTTAAAAGTTTTTAATGCAAATAAATAGAAAAAAAATACCCATTTTGGATCATAGTGCTTAAAAACCAATGTATGTACGTATGTGTATGTATGTATTTATGTATATGTTAGCATTAAATCGGAGTAACAGAACAGCAAAGTTTGGTTTTAATATTTCTTTTGGGGAATTCAATTGTACTTAATTAATGTGGAGGTGCATATATACACATATCGGGCGGTTTCAGCAGGGGAAAGAGAGATTCGTGAACGCATCTGATGTCATCGTGTAACAGTAGATTAAGAGGTTACAATCTGTAGAGATATATCAGGATTAATGTTATAGTGAAATTGAGAAAGTCGAGAGAAAATGATTTACGTATTTTTCTTAATTATTTTGAAATATAAGAGATAATACTTTATGTGGGTGATAATGAATAAATGCATATGATTGAGAGAGAATAAATAGGAGCATAGTAGAAAAAGTTCATTAAATCTACATGCAAAACTTATATTTCTAAATAAAATTATTTACACTATAGACTTTATATTTATCAATAAATGAAGTAGTTTATATTTGTTTATAGTTGTCTTGAAATGATCACTCTTGAACCGAGTCATCGGTTTGTGTGCTATTTGCATGTTGTGATCCGTATGATGGCCTTAACAGAATAAGATATATATTGAATGCTCTCTCTGTTTAGAAATATAACATCTATAGTTTGAATGGGCTTATTTAAAAATATAAGATTTGTATATACATTTAATGAGGTCTTTCCTACTATACTATATTTATTCTCTCTCAACTATATGTATTTATTCATCACTACCCACATAAAGTACTATCTCACATCTTTCAAGACAATTAAGTAGAGGTATCTAAATCATTTTATCTCATACTTTTTTAATTTCATTATAATCTTAATCCTTATACAAAGTCAAAATATGTCTTATATTTCTAAACGAAGAGAGTGCTTAAGAGTAATAATAATAAAATTAATTCTCAACGAGCAACTTAATGTTTTAATACTAGCAACTCTAGGTAGAGCTACATTAGTTGCTAGAAACTATAGATATTCAATAGGTAACATTTATAGCTGGTAGTAACTAATGTAGCAAGTGACATATAGAGTTAGCAATTAATAACATGTAGAGCTAGTAACTAATAACATCTATAAGGAATATTTGATGATTTGCCTCGAAGTTTGACGTGCAATTGATCATTTCGTCCATAATATCTCATTGACATGTGGGTCTTGAGGCTACATGTCAATGAGACACACGGGGCAAATGATCAATTGCACATCAACTTCTGGGCACATATAGAGTTGCAAGCAACTAATGTGGAGTTTGATATTTACCAACCTAGTAGTTGAGTTGCTAGTTACCATTATCTAAGTAGTGAAACCTATAATTACTAGCAGAGAAGATTTACTAGCCGTCAGTACCGTAAAGTAGTGGTAATCAGTGGCGGAGGCAACTCCCGTGCAGGACAGGTGGTTACCCGGGCTCTTGTCGGCGGTGACCCCTACTATGGTGCTCCGAATCAAGTAACCTATCCCCAAATTCGAAAATCCATCCCCAAGTAAGTAATCCACCCAAAAATCCTTAAATCCAAAATAAAGTAATCCATTCCCAAATCCGAATCAAGGAATCCATCCCCAGATCTGAGTTTTGAACTCCTAGTAGCTTTGAGCCTTAGACATTCTAAGGGCATGTTTGTTTTTGCTTTTGATTCTGAATTCTGGCTTTAAAAGCTAAA
Organism: Rhipidocladum racemiflorum; assembly: GCA_036346355.1. NCBI lineage: Eukaryota > Viridiplantae > Streptophyta > Magnoliopsida > Poales > Poaceae > Rhipidocladum > Rhipidocladum racemiflorum. The sequence continues at coordinate 28,006,488 of CM070572.1, forward strand.
CAAAAAATAAACAGTCCGATTTTAAAAATCGATTCTCATAATCTAGACCACCTATATACACTAAAATTCACAATCCACTTCATATGTACTTTTGGATTCCAACTTTTAAAGAATCAGTTTCTCTATAACCATAATGTTAAATTAGCTTTTAGAGAATCCAAAGTAAAAATAAACAGACCCTTGTTCACTCTTGACCTCTACGGGCTATAGTGGAGGGCAGTCTCCTCAGCACTGGTGAGGAGCATTCATTCTTAGGGCATGTTTGTTTTTGCTTTTGATTCTGAATTCTGGCTTTAATAAACAGACCGATTTTAGAAATCGATTCTCATAATCCAGACCACCTATATACACTAAAATTCACAATCCACTTCATATATACTTTTGAATTCCAGGTTTTAAAGAATCAGTTTCTCTATAACCATAATGTTGAATGCAACATTATGCTTTTAGAGAATCCAAAGTAAAAATAAACATACAGTCGTTCACTCTCTGTGACCTCTATGGGCTATAGTGGAGGTCAGTCTCCTCAGCACTGGTGAGGAGCATTCATACTTTACTGATGTTGTCTACGGAAACAGGAATGATTTTCTTATTGAATTAGCAGAACTACTGAATTATCCCCATGAATCTTACTTTGTCATAGGGGTAAGTTTTGTGCTCTCCGTTCCTCCTGTGAAACTGACAATATGTTCACAACCAATTTTTTTGCGATTCTCAAATTTGCTGCGATGTGTATATGAACTTATTTGCGTTTACTGGCCATAGTTAATCTTGCCTAGGCTTCTAAAATCTTCCGTCTCCACCACTGATGATAACATATGTAACATAAAAATAATCACCTAACCAACTTTGAGTGCATATTTGTACCAATGTAACGTTGATTCGGTTCCCGTACACTCCGGTCAATGCAATCAGCAGACAGCTCTGACCCTGAGCCCCAAACCCAGCAGAGCTAATAGAAACAGGCGAGGCCGTACATGTTAGCGACGAGAACCAAGTCTTGTGGAAAAAAAAAATTCGCAAATAACGCAATTACAAAAATAGTATTGTTCTTGACCACAGAAATTCTGAAAGGTGACATGTGTCACCTTCCGTGCTCCCCCACCACGAAAGCCTCTACTGCATTACCCGACCTTCCATGCTCCTCCATCGCGGAAGTCCCTACCGAGCTACCCGACTGCATGTGTCACTTTCTAATGCTTCTGTGGTCAAGAATGAGACTGTTTTTTGCAAATGCATTTGAAAGGGATCAGATTTGCAAAAGAAAAAAAAATACACACGAGACTGAAAATGTGATGGCTTGCTGAGTCTCCACTCTCGCCGCCTTAAGAAATGTCAAAAAAAAAAACAAAGAAAAGAGTGTGCTGGCATCGTCACATAGTGGGCTTGTGCAACTTCTGCCTTCTGCATGCAGTTCTCGGCTGTACTTTCCTCTTTGCTGGGCCTTGCTACCTTCTCCGGCTGTTAAAAATGAGACCATGGTTGCCGGAGTCTCCGTAGGCTAAATTGCTTTGGGTCCATGAGTTTGAAAGCTCAACGTTGTCACATGTATCGGCAAATTCGTGGAGAATCGAGATGCCTGACGATGGAAAATCAACATGAAATCGAGTACGGTAACACTCGACTGATCGCTGAGGCATATAACTAGAGTATTTTATCAATGTTCAATATCGGGATATGTACGAGAATCTACGCTGTTCGTGGTATGCTTTGTGTGTACTTTGTTGAACAAAATAACTCCAGTGACCGGCAAAAATAGATTACTCTGGACATTGGATTTGGAATGTATAGAGAGAGAGAATCCATGGCGACGCCGTCGGTTGTGGGTAGGCGATATGATCGACGATGAGTTAGGTTTTAGGGATGTTACATCTGAGCCGGTCCTACCTGTAAGAGGGAGGGAGAGAGAGTACTTAAGAGGGGAAACACTGGTTGTATTGGACAGACAAGAAAATGAACTGAATCAATTACCTTCGGACTTCTTCCTTCTCCTTCCTCTGAGTTCTTAGTTCTTCTTCCTTCTTTTGTACCAAGTGGATCATCTATATTGTGCGATCTCACGCCTCCTGATCCACGGCGGCAACGGGACGTAACAATTGGTATCAGAGCTGCGTCACGATCAGAGCCGCGCCTCCCGCTCCACCACCGACGGCCGTCCCGTTGGTTTTCCGATCGCTTCCTCATCGCCACCGCGCCGAGCCGATCGCTTCCAAATTTAAGCATCGTCCGCTCGGCCGCTCATCCGTCTGCCGGCCAGAGCCTCGGTGTATCTTGGAGCGGTCGCCGATCGATTGCTTCCGGACGAGATCGCTAGATCCGCCACCACGGGGAGCGCCCCATCGCCTCCCGTCCGCTCAGAGCCAGTCTCCGCCCCGCCTTCCACTCCCTCGCGCGCTCCATTCTCCACCAGCAGTTCGCCACCTCCGCCGCCGCCGCCATCTACGCTCGCTTCCTCGCCGCCATCGATCTCACGCACGGAAGGGCGAACTCCGGTGCAAGGGGACACCAGCTCGGTCGCGATCTTCGGATCCGGGCGCTTCCCCGGTCTTCTCCGTGCTGGCAAGCCGTTGCTCGACTTCGTCAGCCCCGCCACCAGCGCGACTCCTCCAGCGCCGTCCACGGCCGTCGCCACCACCATCCACGGGAACCTCTCTCCCCGCCGCACGGCTTCGAGCTCCCGCCCCTCCGCGTCGCCTCCACGGTGATCGCCTCCGCGCCGCCGCGTCGTCGACATCCTCGCGTTCACCGCCGTCGTCCGGATCTGCGCGGCGACCAAGAGGATTCGCCTGGATCTGCGCACCGACACCAATCGGGCCGATCAGACCTGACGAGTACCCGTACCATGGGTACCCCCATCAGCCCGGAAGCACAAACGGGCTGACCTATCACGGCGGAGGCCCGGAACCATCGAAAGGTACTTGGGCCGCAAGGAACGAGCCCCGACCTGTGCGGGGCCGACCCCGGACGGTCGGCGGACTCCGGTTCCGGGCGGTCGGCATGCGCCGGCCGCCTAATATTGAAGCTCAAGCTCCACTGCGCCACGAGCCAGCGGGCCACGCCAATGTCGGTATTGCCTTGTCGCGAGGTCCTCGACATCCGTGCAGGTAGGCGGCTCCTTCCCAAGGCTGTCGGAAGAGCCACCAAGAAGTCAAGCCCCGCCCCGTCGCTGGCACTCGCAGGAGTACGCCCACTCCGAGGCCGGGCAAAGTCAAGCGCCATTAAAGCCACCGAGGCTGACAAGAGCACCACGCGACACGCCACCCTGACAGCACTACGCAAGACTGTACGCCACAGAGCCACCAACCCTGCCTCGGGACGGGCAGGGGTTGGCCGGACAAGACGTGAAGACCCCTCTCCTCGTAGTCTTCCCAACTCCCGTGTAACCTGCCTCCTCCGTCTTTATAAGGAGAGGCAGGGCCCGAAAGGGAGGGGCGCGGAGAAAAGAGAAAACAGTCTCCTAGGTAGCCTCGACTCTCTAGCGAAAACCTCAAGGGGATCGGACAGCCGACCGTCCGCCTCGCCTGTACACCCCTTGTCCGTCTCCCAAAGATCAATACATTCACACCGCACGAACTGGAGTAGGGACATTCGGCCCGAACCAGTATACATCTTCTGACTCCTTGAGTCGACCATTCGGGGAGAGGGAGCGCGCGACCCCATCCGACCATAAATTCGTATTGCCGGTGCACGAAACACCGACAAGACCTCACCACGAGTGCCGGCATACCATCGCGTCGTCGCCAACTCGGTCAATCGCCGGCAACCTCAGGCCCCATCTCCGCCCCATCTCCACTTTTTCGCCGCCGCTTCAGGCTTCCACTAAGCCTCAAGCACGACCTCGCACACATCGCCGGCAACCTGAAGATCGTCGACCTCCCCAACACCAACCGTGATGGAAGAGTCAGCAGTCCGGATGGATGAGAAATTGGCAATTATCAAAGAGAGGCTTGATCAACTGCTTGCGCGGCTGGACTCCTTCAACACCAACCAGCAACATTTGATTGCTCGAATGGAGATGAACGCGAAGGTGGTGGAACAGAGCTCATTGGATCAGCAATTACTTGCAAAACAGCTTGAAGCAACGGAAATGGCTGTGGCGCACCTCACAATCGGAGAAGGATATGGGAATCTAGTGTCTCCGTCAGAGCTTGCATTTCCTCAGCCTGGTAATCTTTTCACAGAGTCACTTGAGGCAAAAGCTACAGATGAGCTCAATGGGTGGAGAAATGCGATTAATGCAATCTGGTAATTTCGGAGAAAAGGGGCAGAATGAAGAGATTACCGCAGACCCTACCTGCGAGATCAATGCAGTGAATATCCCAAGTAATGTTGAAGAAAAGAAGCAGAATGAAGAAATTACTACAGACCTTACTAATTCTATCAATGTGATATGCAGCCCTGACAGCGAAGATAAGGAACCAAATGAGGTGAATTATGTTATATTGATACATTCCCTGTGCAAGAGGGGAATAATGGAGGAAACACTTTATATGTTAGACAGGAAAGGGAATCTGTCCAGTGCTGTGGATCTCTACAGGGAGATGGTTGAAAATGGTGTTGCATGTATACTTTACCATGACAAAGGTTATGAGCCATGGCTGAGAAAGATGTATAGTGAGGCATGGCTGCCTCCTGGTAGAACCGAGATCATAGACGGCAATGATAGTTCATCTCATGATCAGTCTGACATATATTGCATCATCTGTTCCGAAAATGGTAAACTGGAAATTGTCGAAGTGCCTAGTTTCAGATATGTTTCCTTTGTGGAGAATTTCATTTCTGGAGAGGCTCTTTTGGTGGATGCATTCAGTCTGAGATGTTTCTTAGAGTGTTTACAGTCTGGTGAAATTGTTGCAAACGTGAACACTGATAGAGCTGGTGACGCAAGGATTCGAGCAAGCTTCTTGCATGATGAGGTTACTGTCCAATTGACCAAGTGGTTGCAGAGGCCATGGGATCCCGGTGGTACTTTGCATAAATATAGTAATAAGGTTCAGGATTTGAGCTACGATGAAGTTTTTCTTGAACATGGTGTTGGTCAGTGTGGTATTGTAGTATCATCATATGGTGAGACTCATTTTAATGTGAGAGGAACAGTATACCAAGTAACTGGCATTTTTGCAGAAGCCGTCAGACTGGTTCTAACACAGGTCCTCCAAAAGAAGGGTTTAACCCTAAATCCTATTACAAGTCTGTATTACATAGCGCCTTGCAGTTTCATCTCCCTATTGGTTCCATGGTATTTGCTGGAAAAGCCAGAAATGGATGTCTCTCTGAAAGATCGGAATGGCGATCAGAGGGGGGGTGAATGATCCCAAAATAAAACTTCCCCACCTACTGGACAAATAGCATCCAACTAAAAACCTCTCTTACAAGGAATAAAGATCCTGGAGCAAAAATTCTCTCCTGGAGCAAAAGAGCAAATATGTGATATAGACTTACTCGTGGGATTTTGAAGATCAAGATAAACTTGGATACCTTCCCACGAGTCACAGCAAGCTAGAAGTCACAAAGAAACCCATCAAAACACGATCAAACAATGATTCATCAATGGAAACATAAGAGATCGGTTTCTCGCAAAACTCGGAACAAGGAATGCCTAGAGGATTGGGATATGATCTAAGTGAAGATTCATCCAATCAATCTCTCATCCTTGGCACTAAGAACCGTAAGCAAGTAGAAGGAGGGGAGACAAATCCAACTTGCGGAATTTAAATTGCGAGAATGTAAAGACTGAATTTAAATTACATAATGTAAAGACTGAATTTAAATTGCGTAATGTAAAGACATAATGTAAATGCAGAATTTAAATTCAGAGTGGAGAGAATGTTTTTTGTATTTCTTTTCTTTGGAAGTTTTTACAAAGCCTCACTTCATGTGGGCAAAGCTCAAAGGAGCACACACAAACTTCAGAGAAGAAGAGCACCCCTTCCCCTCTATTTATAGTGTTCTAGGATCAATTCCCACCCTTGGATGTCTTGCTTCAACCCTAAGCTAACTTCCAAGGGTCAAGATCTGATCCCACACTTTCTCTCCCATGGGTTGCACTGCTTCACTTTTACACATGCTTTCTCAAAGCATCTTTAAGTGATCAGTCCAACAACCCTCTCACAGAAACTAACTTGACCACTACTTTAGCTCTAAAGACCAACAACCCCTTGATCTACTAGACCTAAAAAGCCTCAAGCTTAGCAGACACTTTGTCTCCTTGCCTCCTTGGACTGCACTGGCTCCATCTCCGGTCATCTTCCGGCGACATCCGGCCATCTTGAACCTCCGGCAACGCTTGCCTAGTTCCGACCTCCCTTCGCCTCACCATGACCACCAAACAGAGCCCTGCATCCATCATAGACAAGGAAAACACATCACATAGCATTGCTCAAGAATAATATTGAATTTTCGTCAAAGCTCAACAGAGCACAAAGCATCTACGGCAGACCATCATTTTTAGTCCTTTGCGAATGCACTTATCTTCCCGATTTTTTATGATTTTTTATGTTGCTCAAATGAAAAACTTGTCAACAAGAAAAAGATGCGTCTCGAAATTATCTACAACTTTCATGTAGACCAAATAATTTTTTGAGCACGGGAAAACCTTCAAAATCGCGAATTACAGAAAGGTCCGACGCGAACAAGTTTTGGTCCGTCGTAAATGCGCTTACCTTCTCGATTTTCTGTGATTTTTTATGTTTCTCAAATGAAAAACTTGTCAACATGAAAAAGATGCGCCTTGAAATTCTCTACAACTTTCATGTAGACTAAATAATTTTTCGAGCACGGGAAGACCTCCAAAATTTCGAATTACAGACCGGTCTGTCGCGAATGCGATTTTCTCTGTTTGTAAAACCACTTGGTCCGACGTACACATGATTTTTCACCCTTTGGTCCGACGCAAATGTGAAACTCTCTGTTTGCAAACCTTTTTGGTCCGGTGCAAACGTGAAACTCTCTGTTTCTTGACCCGATGCAAAAGAGATGGTCTGGCACAAGTGTAAAGTCATTCCTAACATGGTCCGGTGCAAATGGAAAAGTCTCTGTTACTTGGTTCCTTGGTCCGGCGCAAAACAAAATGCTTTCAATTTGAAATCCATGTCAAATCCAAATCAAATCAAACTCAAACCTGAGCAACCCAAGCTCAAAACAAGTCAAATACTCATCACAAACAAGGATGGACCTCCACATGGTCCTTCAATCTCCCCCTTGATGAGTATATTGACAAAACACACAAAAGGCATAATTTGAGTTTGAAATTAAAGAAAGAAAGAAATTTGACTGCCAAAGATCATACTTGATCCATTAGAAATAGAAATCAAGTTCATGACCAAGTAGATAAAAAAAAAAATTCAGAGCTCAACACAAGATGGAACAGCTTTTCGACAAAAGCTCTAAAAACCAAGAAATCTTTCAAGAAGCTCAAAATTGCTCATGATCCAAATGCAAGGACAATTGTTCAACATGATCATGAGAAAGCATTTTTTTTTAATTTTTCCTCCCTCTAAGATGCCTTTTCTACGTTTTCTCCCCCTTTTGGTAATATAGGCATCAAGAGAGCAATTTTCGGATGAAATGCAACCTAGAAGAGCTTTGAGGATTATGCGAGTGACAACTTAGACAAAGTATGACACCAAGCTACTCAAGTTCAGATTATGTCATCATAAGTCATATCTAATGGTATATTGCAATTTTTGCTAACTAGCTCAAAAGAAGTTATATTACTTTTGCATGATTTCAACAATAGCAACACTTAGCATAACTTCAAGACTAGAAGCAAAGCCATTCAGATGAGCAAATGGATATACTAGAGTTCAACCTAGTCAACACTTTGGGAATCTACAAGTCCATAAGAGAAGCCTCATGCTCAATTATCGCTTTCAATGCAAATTTTTTGATTAATGCTCATCAAGCGGTATGAGAGAGTTAGGCTCAGTGAAGCACATCCTCGACTAGGAGCCATCGACAAAGGCCTCCTAAGTTTCACTCTCCTCCACACCCCTTTAAGGGTTTAGAGAGTTTATCCTAGAGAAACACAACCTCGACTAGGAGCCATCGACATAGGTCTCCTAGACATCACTCTCTTCATCTAGTTCTTTTTGCATTTTTCGGTGTATTGACTCAAGCCATTAGCAACCATCTCAAGCAAGAAGCTTAAAAGAGTGGTTTTGGTCATACACACTTCATTCCAAGTTCATCCCAAGTGCAATGGGAAGCAGTCTCGTGAATGAAGAGTGTTGAGTTCAATTTTAGCACAAAAGAGTCAATTTGTATTTTAAGCACTTAGATTCATGAGCATTGTTGAGGATTCTAGAATGAAACAATGTAGCTAACCCAAGTTGCTCTAGGGACTCTAGTAGAAATCCATTATTTCAATAAGCATGGCATAACCATCTAGTGAAGAAGTATAGCAAGTAAAAGCCAAGTTTCATCAAGTTTTCAGGAAAGCTCAATTTTAAAATGTTGGCTAGTTTCACATGTTATACCAAATTGGATATGACCTAGTTTAGCAATTATCTTCAGAGAAGTAGCTAGGTGCAACATATCTCAATTTTATCAATTGCATAATAGACAAAGCTCCTAAATTAAAAACAAGTCTATATGCAATGCAAGAGAATCAAGTCCAAGCTCCTCAACAAGTGAGTCGATTAAGCACAAAATCTGATTCAAGTTGAGTTATTAGCAATTTTAGATTCAAAAGATGAATTGAACTCAATTGAAACCAGAAAGACAGAAATGAGGAGAAGGAATCAAGAAACTGACAAAATGGGTAGTCTAGGAGCATATATAACATGAAGAGACACGGACACTTAGACTCGCTCTCACCTTCCCCATATGACTTATATAGGAAAGCTACATCTCTAACTCCAACCCAGGAGCAAACACAGACCCTGTCTACCCAGGGGGCCCAACACCTGCTAGACCTAAAAGACTGTGAGTGAGCTCAACCGAGAAGAAAAGAGGAATAACACCCTAAAGCATAAGGTGAGAGGTCCATGCCGAGGCATGCCAGAAGTCTAGGTAAAGTGGACTCGATCAAATGAAAACCATCCCAAAGATACCCAGAAAGAGGAAATGCTGAATATACATATAAACAAATAATACAAACCAGCTCCCCCTCAAGATATGCCATAGGGGCTCATAATCCCAAGCTCTCCTCTCAAGGCAACAAACCTGGAGCTATCCAAAGGCTTGGTGAAAATGTCGACCAACCGGTGGTCACTCTCCTGGCCCGGAGCACTATGTCACCCTTCTCCACATGGTCTCTAAGGAAGTGATAGCGAATGTCTATGTGCTAGGTCCGAGAGTGCTTCACTGGGTTCTTAGCAATGTGTATGGCAGACGTGTTATCACAGAATAGTGGAACACAATCTGCTAATAACCCAAAGTCCCGCAAGTTCTATCTCATCCAGAGAACACAGCTACAAAGAATCGGCTGCAGCAACATACTCGCCTCGCCGTGGATCAGGTAACACCGGATCGCTTCCTAGACGACTCAAGAAACAAGAGAAGTGCCAATGAATTGGCAAGTGCGGAAGTGCTCTTCCTATCTATCCTACAGCCGGCAAAGTCTGCATCGGAGAAGGCTCTTAGAGATAGACAGGAGGAAGAAGAGTGCCAGATACCATAGTCAATGGTAGCTCGAAGGTACCTGAAGATGCGCTTCACAGCCTGGCGGTGAGAGACGCGAGGAGAAGCCTGAAATCGAGCACAAAGACACACAGAAAAATGTATGTCGGGTCTCGAGGCAGTGAGGTACAGAAGGGAGCCGATCATGCTCCGAAACTCCTTATGATCAACTGGCTCACCATCCTCGCCAGGCTCGAGGACAGCGATGGTGGCCATAGGAGTCATGATCGCTTCCCATCGGACATATCAAAAGCGCTTGAGAGGTCTCGAGTGTACTTGCCTTGATGCAAGAATGTACCTCCCGAGTGCGCTTAATCTGGAAGCCAAGGAAGTAGCTCAACTCGCCCATCATGCTCATCTCGAACTCAGTACTCATCACATCTGAGAACTGAGTAACGAGCGAATGCGAGGACCCACCGAAAATGATGTCGTCGACATAGATTTGGACTAGGAGAAAATCCGAGTCAGAATGTCTGACGAACAAAGTCTTGTCCACTTGACCCATATGAAAACCATGACTCAAGAGGTAGGACTTAAGCCTTTCATACCAGGCTCGTGGAGCTTGCTTAAGTCCATACAAAGCTTTGGAAAGCTTGAAGACATGATTTGGGTACTTGGGGTTCTCAAATCCTGGAGGTTGTCTGACATACACCTCTTCCTCAATGAAGCCATTGAGGAATGCACTCTTGACATCCATTTGAAAAAGCTTGAAGCCCTTGGATGCCGCGAATGCGAGCAGGATCCTAATAGCCTCTAGTCTAGCTACAGGGGCAAAAGTCTCCTCGAAGTCGAGACCCTCAACCCGAGAGAAACCCTGAGCGACTAGTCTAGCCTTGTTTCGAATGACAACCCCATCCTCACTCTGCTTGTTTTTGAACACCCATTTGGTCCCAATGATGTTGTGACCAAAGGGGGGCTCGACAAGCTTCCAGACTTTGTTCCTCTCGAAATTTTCAAGTTCCTCATGCATAGCATTAATCCACGACTCATTGGATAATGCATGAGAAACATCCTTCGGCTCAAAAGAGGCAACAAAGGCGAGTGAAGGCAGAACGAAGACAGACCGATTTCGGCGTGTGACACGCTCGGACAAATCGCCGATCATCCGATCGATGGATGACGCCTTTGTATATATCGGGGTGGTCGAAGCGACGTGGCCTCTACTCCTCGTATGGGAGAAGTAGGAACAGAGCCACGGGCTGCGAAGAGTCTCGAGGGTAAGGCCGATCTCCCGAGGTGCGAGAAATGGAAGTGGGAGGCACCTCGGGAGTAAGAATGGTGACTGGATCGGGCAAGACGCCTTCATCTCCGTCATCATCATCCTCGGGAAAATAGGCTGGGAAGAGGAGAAGAACACGAAATGTCGAGGTCTAGTTCCGAGGCTAGCCTCATCAAAAGTCACCTCACAAGTCTCTATGATCCTACCCAAGTCTATAGCCCAAATCCTATAGCTACGAGCAGAAGTCGAGTAACCCAGAAAGATCCCATCAGCAGAACGTGACTCGAACTTATCTAGGTTTCCAGACTTCAAGAAGAAGCACTTGCAACCAAAAACACGAAAATGAGATACACTAGGCTTTCGCCCATATCTCAACTCATAAGAAGTACAATGCAAGTGTGCCTAAGAAAGACTCTGTTGGCAACATGGCATGCCATAGCTACGACCTCATTAAAACTTCCTAGGAGTATTGTACTCATCTAGCATTGTCCTGGCCATCTCGACCAGGGTTCTCGTTTCTTCCTCTCCACTACGCCATTTCTTTGAGGACATATGGAGAAGAGAACTGATGCTCTATGCCCGACTCCTCCACGAAGCTACTAAAGTAGGAGTTCTTGAACTCTGTGCCATTGTCACTGCGGATCGCTCGTAAAGCACCTGGGAGCTCAAGAGACAACCTATTAACCAAACCCCTAAAGTGAGAAAATGACTCATCCTTCGAGGCCATGAAGAAGACCCAAGAATACCTCGAAAAGTCATCGACAATGACAAGAATGTACCACTTCCCTCCCGCTGACTGCACTCTAGCTGGACCAACAGTGTCCATATGTAAAAGTTGTCCTGGTGCATCAGTCATCACTCGGGTGACTGGGGGATGAGAAGCAGCAACCATCTTGCCATGTCGGCATGGAGGGCATACTACATCTTTGACCATCTTGAGTTTGGGCAAACCACGAATGAGATCATGGCTGCTAACTCGGGTCAAATGATCAAAGCCAATGTGACCAAGCCTCCTATGCCAAAAGGAGAGATCACGGGACTCTGAAGCAATAAGACAATGGAGAGAGTCTCGAGAAGAAGAAGAAAAATCAGCACGAAAGACTCTCCCAAAACGAGAAATCCCGCAAATCAACTCCCCATGAGAATCGAGGATTCTCTGACCACTAAACTTGAAGCTTACCTCGACATGGTCATCGATAAGGTGAGTAGCAGTAAAGCAAATTAAAATGCAGCTTACTCACTAAGGCAACGTCCTTAAGAATAAATTTATCATTAATGCAGACGGTACCTTTAGCGATGACTCTACCTGAAGAAGCATCCCCAAAAGTGATGACCTCATCACCGGGAGCTCGGACTAGGGAAGAAAACCAGCAGGAGTCTCAGGTCATATAGCGTGAGCAGCCTGAGTCTACAATCCAAACCTCCTCCTTCCACTGTCCTCACGGACTGAATCAAAGAGAGCCCAGCGGATGTCTCGATGCAGGATAGATCGGTGCAGATCTAGGAACCCAATCTTGAGTCAAGCGTGCGATGAAACAAGCTTGATCAGCGGAGTAGAAGAATGCAATCGGCACCTCTCCGTGATTTGACTCTCACAAACTCAGACTCGCTCGATCGGACATCAGGAGCAGTCTTTGAGTTGGTCCGCCGAGGTGCAAAGGCCGGACCATCCCGATCTTGCTTCCCGGACCTCCTGTTGAGGAAAGCAAACTCACGCCCGATATCTACCTCGATGAGAAAAGCGAGGAATATCAAGAGAGGGCAGCGGAAAAGACTGACTCGGGACGGCTGGGGCGAAAACCAGTAGAAGCACGAAAACCAAGGCCCATGCGCTGTCCAAAAGCAGAGACTCTCTAGCTTGTCTATCCTGTCTAGAAGCCATGTGTGCCTTAGGCGCGCTCAGAGTCTGGGGATGACCCTGAATACCCCTAAGTGCACGAACACGCTCACGCCGAGAGATCTTGGCGCGTCTGAAGCAGAAATCAGCTATATGTCCATCCTTCGGCCAGAAAGTGCATGTATACTTAGCCTTGGGGCTGAAGTAGCATGAGAAGCACCCTTCTCATCGAGGCGTCCGTGGACAATCCCTGCTGATCTAAACAGTGGTGCTCACTGTGGAGCCACCACTATTTCTCCGCTCTTGGAGGCACGCTGTGATGGGCGGATGCGCCGTGTATGCTCCAAGGCATCAAACCCTAGACCTTGATTGAATCTGCTAATCTTGGGTGATCTAGGATAAGATTGAGCTTCTTCTTACCTCCAACAAACTTCTCGAGAGTGCTCATGAGGTACCGACACTCCCGAAAAGTGAGGCACAAGAAGAGCAAGGAAGGAGTAGCGGGGAAGAGCCGGATGGAGAAGAAGCGAACTAAGCGATCAAATCTCTCCCTATAAAGAGCAGCCTCAATCTTGAGGACTACTTAAAGAAACACATGGAGAGTCTCTAATCCTACCCACAGGCTTTGAGCTTCTTCCTAAGCTCTACATGAATTTGATTCATGTCCTCGGCTACCCCAACACACAGCATGCAACCATTTTGTGACTTAGCTAGTAGATCCTTAGCAAATTTTGAGTTTTCAAGCACCAAGTCATCATAAGCATTTTTTAGTTGCTTACCCCTCACATGAGTGATTTGGGTCCTTAGAAGCATATGATTCAAGTTCATCATTTCTAGCAGAAAGCTTCCTAAGGTGTGAGCTCATGGCATCAATTTCAGTAAGCAATTTAGGGCAATTTTCACAAGATGCAGTTGTGTGAGCATGAAGAAAGCTAGCATCAGCAGGAATAGGATCAACAGAACATGTGCTAGCATCCTTCGTCCTAAGAGCCTCAAGATCAGAAACCACACTATCATGTAGGGTCCTTAGGTTCTCCAACTCCACAAGCAAAGCATCACACAAAGTACAGCTATCAGAGTCTCGGGAGGAACAAGATCTAAGTGAAGCTAACTCCCGAGATAAGGTACCTACTTCCTTCTCTAGATCCAAACACCTAGCTCTAGACTTGGAATGAAATTTTCCTAGTTTGATAAAAGCATCATGGAGCTGGTCATAAGAAGGTACCTCCTCCGTGTCATTTGTCTGACTCGGTGTCGGGTACTTCCATGGCATTGGAGGCCATGAAGCACATGCTTAGGAGAAGTCATCGCCGCCCTTCGCCTTCTCTTGTGGTTCATCCTCGTCCTCGTCGCTCCATGTCTCCGTGTCGGAGAGGTCAAGGTCGTCGGCGCGGCGAGGCAGCAGTGAAAGAGCTTCTTGCCCTTGGCGAACTTGCGGTGTTTCTTCTCTTGCACCGACTCATGAGTGGAGGCTTCTTGTTGCGGTTCTTGTTGATGTAGTCGTTCTTGCCCGCACCGCCTTGTTCATTATTGCCCTTCTCCGGCTTGGGGCGGTTGCCGAATGTGGTTGGGGCCACCACACTCAAAGCAAGTGAACTTGCCACTCCTCTTCCTATCTCTCACCCTCTTGTAAATGTTCGAAAATTTTCGAGCGACAAGAGCAAGCTAAATCTTCCGAAATTGTTCCAAAATGTCATCGCTTACGTCGCAAAGAGCGGGAGAGAAAAACCAGAAGAGAAGTCAAGAGGGGTCTAGAAGAGGAAGACCCAATGGGATCGGTAACCAATGCCATCGTTTGGGACTTCGTCCTGCGAGCGGCGATGTCGAGCTCATGAGTCTTGAGGCGGGAATACAACCCGTCAAGAGTCAAGGTCGACAAGTCCGTATGGTCCGTGATGGTGGTTACCTTCATCTCCCAAATCCTCGGATCGAGTGCTCGAAGAAAGTGCCTCGCATTCTCCGAATCGATGTATGAACAACCCCTTGACCAGAAGATTGCCGAGAATCTTTGCAAAGCGGGCAAAGCACTCATCGAGGCTCTCACCGGCGTCTTGCTCAAACTTGTTGTAGTCACGCTTAAATTGATCCTGTCTCACGGACTTGATCTCGAGTGGTGCCCTCATGGTAAGCATTGAGGGTAACCCAAATCTCGTGAGCCGATCGTAGGTGAGAGGCGATCATACTCACTGCGGCTAAGTCCTGTATGAGGAGGTTCTTAGCCTTAGCGTTTGCCTCAACGTCGACCATGTTTGCGGCGTTGGCGTTCTCATCGGCCGGAACCTCATCACGGGTGCTTCACCTTCTGCCATAAAGAAAAGCCCTGGCGTTGATGTATGTCTCCATCCGAACCTTACAGAATGGATAATCAACTCCAGCAAAAATTGGAGGCTTAGTTGAGTACTTGTCCGTCGCCATGGCTCTTGAGACCGATCAAGATCTATAAAAGAGCAAAACACGGCTCGATACCAATTGAAAGATCGGAATGGCGATCGAGAGGGGTGAATGATCCCAAAATAAAACTTCCCCACCCTCTTTGGACAAATAGCATCCAACTAAAACCCTCTCTTACAAGGAATAAAGATCCTGGAGCAAAAATTCTCTCCTGGAGCAAAAGAGCAAATATGTGATATAGACTTACTCGTGGGATTTTGAAGATCAAGATAAACTTGGATACCTTCCCACGAGTCACAGCAAGCTAGAAGTCACAAAGAAACCCATCAAAACACGATCAAACAATGATTCATCAATGGAAACATAAGAGATCGGTTTCTGCATAAAACTTCGGAACAAGGAATGCCTAGAGGATTGGGATATGATCTAAGTGAAGATTCATCCAATCAATCTCTCATCCTTGGCACTAAGAACCAGAAGCAAGTAGAAGGAGGGGAGACAAATCCAACTTGCGGAATTTAAATTGCGAGAATGTAAAGACTGAATTTAAATTACATAATGTAAAGACTGAATTTAAATTGCGTAATGTAAATGCAGAATTTAAATTCAGAGTGGAGAGAATGTTTTTTGTATTTCTTTTCTTTGGAAGTTTTACAAAGCCTCACTTCATGTGGGCAAAGCTCAAAGGAGCACACACAAAACTTCGAGAGAAGAAGAGCACCCCTTCCCCTCTATTTATAGTGTTCTAGGATCAATTCCCACCCTTGGATGTCTTGCTTCAACCCTAAGCTAACTTCCAAGGGTCAAGATCTGATCCCACACTTTCTCTCCCATGGGTTGCAATGCTTCACTTTTACACATGCTTTCTCAAAGCATCTTTAAGTGATCAGTCCAACAACCCTCTCACAAACTAACTTGACCACTACTTTAGCTCTAAAGACCAACAACCCCTTGATCTACTAGACCTAAAAGCCTCAAGCTTAGCAGACACTTTGTCTCCTTGCCTCCTTGGACTGCACTGGCTCCATCTCCGGTCATCTTCCGGCGACATCCGGCCATCTTGAACCTCCGGCAGCGCTTGCCTAGTTCCGACCTCCTTCGCCTCACCATGACCACCAAACAGAGCCCTGCATCCATCATAGACAAGGAAAACACATCACATAGCATTGCTCAAGAATAATATTGAATTTTCGTCAAAGCTCAACAGAGCACAAAGCATCTACGGCAGACCATCATTTTTAGTCCTTTGCGAATGCACTTATCTTCCCGATTTTTTATGATTTTTTATGTTGCTCAAATGAAAAACTTGTCAACAAGAAAAAGATGCGTCTCGAAATTATCTACAACTTTCATGTAGACCAAATAATTTTTTGAGCACGGGAAAACCTTCAAAATCGCGAATTACAGAAAGGTCCGACGCGAACAAGTTTTGGTCCGTCGTAAATGCGCTTACCTTCTCGATTTTCTGTGATTTTTTATGTTTCTCAAATGAAAAACTTGTCAACATGAAAAAGATGCGCCTTGAAATTCTCTACAACTTTCATGTAGACTAAATAATTTTTCGAGCACGGGAAGACCTCCAAAATTTCGAATTACAGACCGGTCTGTCGCGAATGCGATTTTCTCTGTTTGTAAAACCACTTGGTCCGACGTACACATGATTTTTCACCCTTTGGTCCGACGCAAATGTGAAACTCTCTGTTTGCAAACCTTTTTGGTCCGGTGCAAACGTGAAACTCTCTGTTTCTTGACCCGATGCAAAAGAGATGGTCTGGCACAAGTGTAAAGTCATTCCTAACATGGTCCGGTGCAAATGGAAAAGTCTCTGTTACTTGGTTCCTTGGTCCGGCGCAAAACAAAATGCTTTCAATTTGAAATCCATGTCAAATCCAAATCAAATCAAACTCAAACCTGAGCAACCCAAGCTCAAAACAAGTCAAATACTTATCACAAACAAGGATGGACCTCCACATGGTCCTTCAATCTCCCCCTTGATGAGTATATTGACAAAACACACAAAAGGCATAATTTGAGTTTGAAATTAAAGAAAGAAAGAAATTTGACTGCCAAAGATCATACTTGATCCATTAGAAATAGAAATCAAGTTCATGACCAAGTAGATAAAAAAAAAATTCAGAGCTCAACACAAGATGGAACAGCTTTTCGACAAAAGCTCTAAAAACCAAGAAATCTTTCAAGAAGCTCAAAATTGCTCATGATCCAAATGCAAGGACAATTGTTCAACATGATCATGAGAAAGCATTTTTTTTTAATTTTTCCTCCCTCTAAGATGCCTTTTCTACGTTTTCTCCCCCTTTTGGTAATATAGGCATCAAGAGAGCAATTTTCGGATGAAATGCAACCTAGAAGAGCTTTGAGGATTATGCGAGTGACAACTTAGACAAAGTATGACACCAAGCTACTCAAGTTCAGATTATGTCATCATAAGTCATATCTAATGGTATATTGCAATTTTTGCTAACTAGCTCAAAAGAAGTTATATTACTTTTGCATGATTTCAACAATAGCAACACTTAGCATAACTTCAAGACTAGAAGCAAAGCCATTCAGATGAGCAAATGGATATACTAGAGTTCAACCTAGTCAACACTTTGGGAATCTACAAGTCCATAAGAGAAGCCTCATGCTCAAGTATCGCTTTCTATGCACATTTTGTGATTAATGCTCATCAAGCGGTATGAGAGAGTTAGGCTCGATGAAGCACATCCTCGACTAGGAGCCATCGACAAAGGCCTCCTAAGTTTCACTCTCCTCCACACCCCTTTAAGGGTTTAGAGAGTTTATCCTAGAGAAACACAACCTCGACTAGGAGCCATCGACATAGGTCTCCTAGACATCACTCTCTTCATCTAGTTCTTTTGCATTTTTCGATTGTATTGACTCAAGCCATTAGCAACCATCTCAAGCAAGAAGCTTAAAAGAGTGGTTTTGGTCATACACACTTCATTCCAAGTTCATCCCAAGTGCAATGGGAAGCAGTCTCGTGAATGAAGAGTGTTGAGTTCAATTTTAGCACAAAAGAGTCAATTTGTATTTTAAGCACTTAGATTCATGAGCATTGTTGAGGATTCTAGAATGAAACAATGTAGCTAACCCAAGTTGCTCTAGGGACTCTAGTAGAAATCCATTATTTCAATAAGCATGGCATAACCATCTAGTGAAGAAGTATAGCAAGTAAAAGCCAAGTTTCATCAAGTTTTCAGGAAAGCTCAATTTTAAAATGTTGGCTAGTTTCACATGTTATACCAAATTGGATATGACCTAGTTTAGCAATTATCTTCAGAGAAGTAGCTAGGTGCAACATATCTCAATTTTATCAATTGCATAATAGACAAAGCTCCTAAATTAAAAACAAGTCTATATGCAATGCAAGAGAATCAAGTCCAAGCTCCCCCTCAACAAGTGAGTCGATTAAGCACAAAATCTGATTCAAGTTGAGTTATTAGCAATTTTAGATTCAAAAAGATGAATTGAACTCAATTGAAACCAGAAAGACAGAAATGAGGAGAAGGAATCAAGCCCGACAAAATGGGTAGTCTAGGAGCATATATAACATGAAGAGACACGGACACTTAGACTCGCTCTCACCTTCCCCATATGACTTATATAGGAAAGCTACATCTCTAACTCCAACCCAGGAGCAAACACAGACCCTGTCTACCAGGGCCCAACACTGCTAGACCTAAAAGGCTGTGGAGTGAGCTCAACCGAGAAGAAAAGAGGAATAACACCCTAAAGCATAAGGTGAGAGGTCCATGCCGAGGCATGCCAAGTCTAGGTAAAGTGGACTCGATCAAATGAAAACCATCCCAAAGATACCCGTAAAGAGGAAATGCTGAATATACATATAAACAAATAATACAAACCGGCTCCCCCTCAAGATATGCCATAGGGGCTCATAATCCCAAGCTCTCCTCTCAAGGCAACAAACACCGGAGCTATCCAAAGGCTTGGTGAAAATGTCGACAACTGGTGGTCACTCTCCACTGGCCCGGAGCACTATGTCACCCTTCTCCACATGGTCTCTAAGGAAGTGATAGCGAATGTCAATGTGCTTGGTCCGAGAGTCTTTGCCGGGTTCTTAGCAATGTGAATGGCAGGCGTGTTATCACGAGAAAAGTGGAACACAATCTGCTAATAACCCAAAGTCCCGCAAGGTCGATCTCATCGAGAGAACTCAGCTACAAAGAATCGGCTGCAAAGAACATACTCGGCCTCGCGGTGGGATCAGGCAACACCGGATCGCTTTCTAGACGACCAAGAAACAAGAGAAGTGCCAATGAATTGGCAAGTGCCGGAAGTGCTCTTCCTATCTATCCTACAGTAAGCAAAGTGCATCGGAGAAGGCTCTTAGAGATAGACAGAGGAAGAAGAGTACCAGATACCATAGTCAATGGTAGCTCGAAGGTACTGAAGATGCGCTTCACGGCCTGGCGGTGAGAGACGCGAGGAGAAGCCTCAATCGAGCACAAAGACACACAGAAAAATGTATGTCGGGTCTCGAGGCGTTGAGATACAAGAGGGAGCCGATCATGCTCGGGAACTCCTTCGATCAAGCGGCTCACCATCCTCGTCGAGGCTCGAGGACAGCGATGGTGGCCATAGGAGTCATGGTGGCTTCCCATCGAGACATATCAAAGCGCTTGAGGAGGTCTCGAGTGTACTTGCCTTGATGCAAGAATGTACCCTCGAGTGCCGCTTAATCTGGAAGCCAAGGAAGTAGCTCAACTCGCCCATCATGCTCATCTCGAACTCAGTACTCATCACATCGAGGCGGAGTAACGAGCGAATCTGAGGACCCAGAAAATGATGTCGTCGACATAGATTTGGACTAGGAGAAAATCCGAGTCGAATGTCGATTTAACAAAGTCTTGTCCACTTGACCCATATGAAAACCATGACTCAAGAGGTAGGACTTAAGCCTTTCATACCAGGCTCGTGGAGCTTGCTTAAGTCCATACAAAGCTTTGGAAAGCTTGAAGACATGATTTGGGTACTTGGGGTTCTCAAATCCTGGAGGTTGTCGACATACACCTCTTCCTCAATGAAGCCATTGAGGAATGCACTCTTGACATCCATTTGAAAAAGCTTGAAGCCCTTGGATGCCGCGAATGCGAGCGGGATCCTAATAGCCTCTAGTCTAGCTACAGGGCAAAAGTCTCCTCAAGTCGAGACCCTCAACCCGAGAGAAACCCTGAGCGACTAGTCTAGCCTTGTTTGAATGACAACCCCATCCTCACTCTGCTTGTTTTGAACACCCATTTGGTCCCAATGATGTTGTGACCAAAGGGGGCTCGACAAGCTTCCGGACTTTGTTCCTCTCGAAATTTTCAAGTTCCTCATGCATAGCATTAATCCCACGACTCATTGGATAATGCATGAGAAACATCCTTCGGCTCAAAAGAGGCAACAAAGGCGAGTGAAGGCAGAGCGAAGACAGACCGATTTCGAGCGTGTGACACGCTCGGACAAATCGCCGATCATCCGATCGGATGGATGACGCCTTTGTATATATCGGGGTGGTCGAAGCGAGGACGTGGCCTCTACTCCTCGTATGGGAGAAGTAGGAACAGAGCCACTGGCTGCAGAAGAGTCTGAGGGTAAGGGCTGATCTCCCTGAGGTGCAGAAATGGAAGTGGGAGGCACCTCGGGAGTAAGAATGGTGACTGGATCAGGCAAGACGCCTTCATCTCCGTCATCATCATCCTCAGGGAAAATAGACTGGGAAAGAGGAGAAGAACCTGAAATGTCAGGTCTAGTTCCAGGGCTAGCCTCATCAAAAGTCACCTCACAAGTCTCTATGATCCTACCCAAGTCTATAGCCCAAATCCTATAGCTCCGAGCAGACGTCGAGTAACCCAGAACGATCCCATCAGTGAGCGTGACTGAACTTATCTAGGTTTCCAGACTTCAAGAAGAAGCACTTGCAACCAAAAACACGAAAATGAGATACACTAGGCTTTCGCCCATATCTCAACTCATAAGAAGTACAATGCAAGTGTGCCCTAAGAAAGACTCTGTTGGCAACATGGCATGCCATAGCTACAGCCTCAGCCCAAAACTTCCTAGGAGTATTGTACTCATCTAGCATTGTCCTGGCCATCTCGACCAGGGTTCTGTTCTTCCTCTCCACTACGCCATTTTGCTGAGGGACATATGGAGAAGAGAACTGATGCTCTATGCCTGACTCCTCACAGAAGCTACTAAAGTAGGAGTTCTTGAACTCTGTGCCATTGTCACTGCGGATCGCTCGTAAAGCACCTGGGAGCTCAAGAGACAACCTATTAACCAAACCCCTAAAGTGAGAAAATGACTCATCCTTCGAGGCCATGAAGAAGACCCAAGAATACCTCGAAAAGTCATCGACAATGACAAGAATGTACCACTTCCCTCCCGCCATCAGACTCTAGCCGACCAACAGTGTCCATATGTAAAAGTTGTCCTGGTGCATCAGTCATCACTCGGGTGACTGGGGGATGAGAAGCAGCAACCATCTTGCCATGTCGGCATGGAGGGCATACTACATCTTTGACCATCTTGAGTTTGGGCAAACCACGAATGAGATCATGGCTGCTAACTCGGGTCAAATGATCAAAGCCAATGTGACCAAGCCTCCTATGCCAAAAGGAGAGATCACGGGACTCTGAAGCAATAAGACAATGGAGAGAGTCTCGAGAAGAAGAAGAAAAATCAGCACGAAAGACTCTCCCAAAACGAGAAATCCCGCAAATCAACTCCCCATGAGACTCGAGGATTCTACTGACCACTAAACTTGAAGCTTACCTCGACATGGTCATCGATAAGCTGAGTAACAGAAAGCAAATTAAAATGCAGCTTACTCACTAAGGCAACGTCCTTAAGAACAAATTTATCATTAATGCAGACGGTACCTTTAGCGATGACTCTACCTGAAGAAGCATCCCCAAAAGTGATGACCTCATCACCGGGAGCTCGGACTAGGGAAGAAAACCAACGGGAGTCTCCGGTCATATGACGTGAGCAGCCGGAGTCTACAATCCAAACCTCCTCCTTCCCTGTCCTACGGACCTGAATCAAAGAGAGCGAAAGCGTATGTCTCGATGCAGGATAGATCGGTGCAGATCTAGGAACCCAATCTTGAGTCAAGCAATGCGATGAAACAGCTTGATCAACGGAGTAGAAGAATGCAATCGGCACCTCTCCGTGATTTGACTCTCACAAACTCAGACTCGCTCGATCGGACATCGGGAGCAGTCTTGGGAGTTGGTCCGCCGA
This sequence comes from Rhipidocladum racemiflorum, assembly GCA_036346355.1. Classification (NCBI taxonomy): domain Eukaryota; kingdom Viridiplantae; phylum Streptophyta; class Magnoliopsida; order Poales; family Poaceae; genus Rhipidocladum; species Rhipidocladum racemiflorum. Next base: position 28,028,831 of record CM070572.1, read on the forward strand.
GGTGCAAAGGCCGGACCATCCCAGTGCTGCTTCCCAGACCTCCTGCTGGGGAAAGCAAACTCACGCCGCTGATATCTACCTCGATGAGAAAAAGCGAGGAATATCAAGAGGGCAGCGGAAAGGACTGACTCGGGACAGCTCTGGGGCGAAAACCAGAAGTAGAAGCCTGAAAACCAAGGCCCATGCGCTGTCCAAAAACAGGAGACTCTCTAGCTTGTCTATCCTGTCTAGAAGCCATGTGTGCCTTAGGCGCACTCAGAGTCTGGGGATGACCCTGAATACCCCTAAGAGCACGAACACGCTCACGCCGAGAGATCTTGGCGCGTCTGAAGCAGAAATCAGCTATATGTCCATCCTTCTGACAGAAAGTGCATGTATACTTCGCCTTGGGGGCTGAAGTAGCATGAGAAGCACCCTTCTCATCAGACGTCCCGTGGACAATCCCTGCTGATCTAAACACAGTGGTGCTCACCTGTGGAGCCACCACTATTTCTCCGCTCTTGGAGGCACGCACAACAGTGGGCGGATGCGCCCGTGTATGCTCCAAGGCATCAAACCCTAGACCTTGATTGAATCTGCTAATCTTGGACTGATCTAGGATAAGATTGAGCTTCTTCTTACCTCCAACAAACTTCTCGAGAGTGCTCATGAGGTACTGACACTCCCGAAAAAGTGAGGCACAAGAAGAGCAAGGGGAAGGAGTAGCAGGGAAGAGCCGGATGGAGAAGAAGCGAACTAAGCGATCAAATCTCTCCCTATAAAGAGCAGCCTCAATCTTGAGGGACTACTTAAAGAAACACATGGAGAGTCTCTAATCCTACCCACCTGGGCTTTGAGCTTCTTCCTAAGCTCTACATGAATTTGATTCATGTCCTCGGCTACTCCCAACACACGACATGCAACCATTTTGTGACTTAGCTAGTTGATCCTTAGCAAATTTTGAGTTTTCAAGCACCAAGTCATCATAAGCATTTTTTAGTTGCTTACACTCACATGAGTCGATTGGGTCCTTAGAAGCATATGATTCAAGTTCATCATTTCTAGCAGAAAGCTTCCTAAGGTGTGAGCTCATGGCATCAATTTCAGTAAGCAATTTAGGGCAATTTTCACAAGATGCAGTTGTGTGAGCATGAAGAAAGCTAGCATCGGCGGGAATAGGATCAACGAGAACATGTGCTAGCATCCTTCGTCCTAAGAGCCTCAAGATCAGAAACCACACTATCATGTAGGGTCCTTAGGTTCTCCAACTCCACAAGCAAAGCATCACACAAAGTACAGCTATCAGAGTCTCGGGAGGAACAAGATCTAAGTGAAGCTAACTCCCGAGATAAGGTACCTACTTCCTTCTCTAGATCCAAACACCTAGCTCTAGACTTGGAATGAAATTTTCCTAGTTTGATAAAAGCATCATGGAGCTGGTCATAAGAAGGTACCTCCTCCGTGTCATTTGTCTGACTCGGTGTCGGGTACTTCCATGGACTTGGATGCCATGAAGCACATTCCGGAGAATTCATCGCCGACATTCGCCTTCTCTTGTGGTTCATCCTCGTCCTCGTCGCTCCATGTCTCCGTGTCGGAGAGGTCAAGGTCGTCGGCGGCGAGGCAGCGGTGAAAGAGCTTCTTGCCCTTAGCGAACTTGCGGTGTTTCTTCTCTTGCACCGACTCGCAGTGGAGGCTTCTTGTTGCGGTTCTTGTTGATGTAGTCGTACTTGCCCGCACCGCCTTGTTCATTATTGCCCTTCTCCAGCTTGGGGCAGTTTGCCCGAATGTGGTTGGGGCCACCACACTCAAAGCAAGTGAACTTGCCACTCCTCTTCCTATCTCTCACCCTCTTGTAAATGTTCGAAAATTTTCGAGCGACAAGAGCAAGCTCGTCTTCTGGAAATTGTTCCAGAACGTCATCGCTTACGTCGCAAAGAGCGGGGAGAGAAAAACCAGAAGAGAAGTCAAGAGGGGGTCCAGAAGAGGAAGACCCAGTGGGATCGGTAACCAATGCCATCGTTTGGGACTTCGTCCTGCGAGCGACGATGTCGAGCTCATGAGTCTTGAGGCGGGAATACAACCCGTCAAGAGTCAAGGTCGACAAGTCCGTATGGTCCGTGATGGTGGTTACCTTCATCTCCCAAATCCTCAGATCGAGTGCTCGAAGAAAATGCCTCGCATTCTCCGAATCAGTGTATGAACAACCCACTGACCGAAGATTGCTGAGAATCTTTGCAAAACGGGCAAAGCACTCACCGAGGCTCTCACCCGCGTCTTTGCTCAAACTTGTTGTAGTCACGCTTAAATTGATCCTGTCTCACGGACTTGATCTGAGTGGTGCCCTCATGGTAAGCATTGAGGGTAACCCAAATCTCGTGAGCCGATCGTAGGTGAGAGACGCGATCATACTCACTGCGGCTAAGTCCCTGTATGAGGAGGTTCTTAGCCTTAGCGTTTGCCTCAACGTCAGCCATGTTTGCGGCGTTGACGTTCTCATCGGCCGGAACCTCATACGGGTGCTTCACCTTCTGCCATAAAGAAAAGCCCTGGGCAGTGATGTATGTCTCCATCCGAACCTTACAGAATGGATAATCAACTCCAGCAAAAATTGGAGGCTTAGTTGAGTACTTGTCCGTCGCCATGGCTCTTGAGACCGATCAAGATCTATAAAAGAGCAAAACCTGGCTCTGATACCAATTGAAAGATCGGAATGGCGATCAGAGGGGGGGTGAATGATCCCAAAATAAAACTTCCCCACCTACTGGACAAATAGCATCCAACTAAAAACCTCTCTTACAAGGAATAAAGATCCTGGAGCAAAAATTCTCTCCTGGAGCAAAAGAGCAAATATGTGATATAGACTTACTCGTGGGATTTTGAAGATCAAGATAAACTTGGATACCTTCCCACGAGTCACAGGAAGCTAGAAGTCACAAAGAAACCCATCAAAACACGATCAAACAATGATTCATCAATGGAAACATAAGAGATCGGTTTCTCGCAAAACTCGGAACAAGGAATGCCTAGAGGATTGGGATATGATCTAAGTGAAGATTCATCCAATCAATCTCTCATCCTTGGCACTAAGAACCAGAAGCAAGTAGAAGGAGGGGAGACAAATCCAACTTGCGGAATTTAAATTGCGAGAATGTAAAGACTGAATTTAAATTACATAATGTAAAGACTGAATTTAAATTGCGTAATGTAAATGCAGAATTTAAATTCAGAGTGGAGAGAATGTTTTTTGTATTTCTTTTCTTTGGAAGTTTTTACAAAGCCTCACTTCATGTGGGCAAAGCTCAAAGGAGCACACACAAAACTTCAGAGAAGAAGAGCACCCCTTCCCCTCTATTTATAGTGTTCTAGGATCAATTCCCACCCTTGGATGTCTTGCTTCAACCCTAAGCTAACTTCCAAGGGTCAAGATCTGATCCCACACTTTCTCTCCCATGGGTTGCACTGCTTCACTTTTACACATGCTTTCTCAAAGCATCTTTAAGTGATCAGTCCAACAACCCTCTCACAGAAACTAACTTGACCACTACTTTAGCTCTAAAGACCAACAACCCCTTGATCTACTAGACCTAAAAAGCCTCAAGCTTAGCAGACACTTTGTCTCCTTGCCTACTTGGACTGCACTGGCTCCATCTCCGGTCATCTTCCGGCGACATCCGGCCATCTTGAACCTCCGGCAACGCTTGCCTAGTTCCGACCTCCCTTCGCCTCACCATGACCACCAAACAGAGCCCTGCATCCATCATAGACAAGGAAAACACATCACATAGCATTTCTCAAGAATAATATTGAATTTTCGTCAAAGCTCAACAGAGCACAAAGCATCTACGGCAGACCATCATTTTTAGTCCTTTGCGAATGCACTTATCTTCCCGATTTTTTATGATTTTTTATGTTGCTCAAATGAAAAACTTGTCAACAAGAAAAAGATGCGTCTCGAAATTATCTACAACTTTCATGTAGACCAAATAATTTTTTGAGCACGGGAAAACCTTCAAAATCGCGAATTACAGAAAGGTCCGACGCGAACAAGTTTTGGTCCGTCGTAAATGCGCTTACCTTCTCGATTTTCTGTGATTTTTTATGTTTCTCAAATGAAAAACTTGTCAACATGAAAAAGATGCGCCTTGAAATTCTCTACAACTTTCATGTAGACTAAATAATTTTTCGAGCACGGGAAGACCTCCAAAATTTCGAATTACAGACCGGTCTGTCGCGAATGCGATTTTCTCTGTTTGTAAAACCACTTGGTCCGACGTACACATGATTTTTCACCCTTTGGTCCGACGCAAATGTGAAACTCTCTGTTTGCAAACCTTTTTGGTCCGGTGCAAACGTGAAACTCTCTGTTTCTTGACCCGATGCAAAAGAGATGGTCTGGCACAAGTGTAAAGTCATTCCTAACATGGTCCGGTGCAAATGGAAAAGTCTCTGTTACTTGGTTCCTTGGTCCGGCGCAAAACAAAATGCTTTCAATTTGAAATCCATGTCAAATCCAAATCAAATCAAACTCAAACCTGAGCAACCCAAGCTCAAAACAAGTCAAATACTCATCACAAACAAGGATGGACCTCCACATGGTCCTTCACTCTCAAATTCAGTTCAACTATTGGATATCTCTCTTGAATGTGGTTTCTGCATTTGCATCGAACATATCCATATTTCTAGTTATTGGAAGAACAGGAACAGTCACTATCCGAGTTGCAGGAGTTTTGAAGGATTGGATACATAGTGCACTCTCAACCATTATCTTTCCTGAATCGATCATTACAAGCCTCAACATAATTGGATATGCTGCTCTCTCTGGCGTTGTCATGTACAATTATTTGAAGAAGAAAGATGTCAGAGCAAACCAACTTCCTGCAGATAACACTCCTGACAGAGCTACAAAGGATAAGAAAATTACAAACATGGGCAGTAATTATGAAACCATCACTGGAGATTCAGCTGTTGAGTTAGAGTATCTTCCTTTATCAAAGGAGATGGCTGGGCATGGAAATGGTACAGAACGAGACAAGCCTGAACTGTCTGAAGTCTATGCAGATGTAATGGGCAGCAGATCAAAAACAGAAGGAATTCCACGAGCTTCCAGTTTATCAAGTATTGACCCTAGTATGACACCAGGTCAAATGGCACTAGGGGACATGGATACATCAGGCAGTACAGCAGCAAGCAACATTGTTTACAATTCAGTTTACAAGTACAACAATACTCTTGTTGATGTTAAAATGGACATAGAAACAAACATCTTTACTACCTTGGCGGTGTGGGAAGCCCTGCCATCCACAAGGCTGGTGATGTCTATTAAGCTACCTGACTATAAGGCTAAAAAGGTAGGGATGCAATGCTTCCACGAGAATGCAAGTTTTGCTACTGCTGTTAGCAGGAAGCCCTCTCCTGTGGTTGCATTTTTTGGGACAGGAGGCTTTCAAGGACTTGTCCGTGGGTATAATGTGCAATGAGACCCCGGAATTGTATGGATGCAAGGTCAGGCCACACGTTTGCTTGGGGACAAGCAAAATTTCTAAGGGGGCAGTAATGTTACATCTGAGCCGGTCCTACCTGTAAGAGGGAGGGAGAGAGAGTACTTAAGAGGGGAAACACTGGTTGTATTGGACAGACAAGAAAATGAACTGAATCAATTACCTTCGGACTTCTTCCTTCTCCTTCCTCTGAGTTCTTAGTTCTTCTTCCTTCTTTTGTACCAAGTGGATCATCTATATTGTGCGATCTCACGCCTCCTGATCCACGGCGGCAACGGGACGTAACAAGGGACTGGCATCACCATCGAGTTCGATCTTTTGGTGGCAGTGATCGAACCGGTGATGGAGGCGGCAGCGGTAGCGGATGAGATTGCGCGTGATGACGGTGATGTCGGCGGAGCTAGCCAGAGCTGTGAAGGCGGCAGGGATGTGCTGGAGAAGGATGCGAGCCCGCAGTCCCGTGGTAAAAAAACTGCAGTATTCAGAGAGTTGGAACTCGTAGTCAGGTTCCAAAAATAATTGAAAATCGTTTGATTTTTTTTGTGATTTTTGGCTGTATAGATACGATTTGACTTCTAAAATTGTTTGGTAAACCGGTCTAATTAAAAAATCAAAAAAGTTTTTAAAAAATTATACGATATAAATCAGTCAAAAATCAATAAAAATCGTTCAAAAATCGGCCGCAAGAAAGTTCAAATGGTCGGTCGATTTTTCGTAAAAATCGATGATTTTTTATTTTTTTTCAAAAAATTTTATTTTGAAACTCTTCAATTTTTTATAATTTGTAATGTGATATTGCCTATTTGCAAATTTTAATTTTCATACGGTTTTTTTGAAATTGATATTGATAACCTGCTTGTAGTAGTAGCTCCATCGTACGTACGAAATAGGCAACACATTCTTTTGACCCCATAAAAGGAAATTGCTAATCGGTAGGTAGTGTTTTCCTTTTGTGCGGAGTACCCCGTTTTTCCGTGGCTGGATGGCACTTCACGGCTCGCGCTGTGCATGTTGATTTCGGGCCTGCAAAAACATATAAGCACGTTCCTTAATTAGCGATTAATTAAATTGTTTGATGGCCAAATTCCTACCAAGTAAGGAGAGCTCAACAGGAATCTATCATGATCCCACCGTGCGGCAGGCCAACGGCCCGTTCTACCATGCTAGCCATTCAACCTGCGGCCAGCACTTTGCCATAGTACAAAAGCGCCGAAGATAACACGTGTTTGCCATTTCTATAATCATGAACAAGACTAATTTCAAGAAAGACCAAAATCAAAAACAAAAAAGTGTGTGCCGGAGGGGAAATAAAGAAGTCCGCGTAAAAATCGATCGCCGGTTTTGCACTTTTGCCTTGAAGCCATTCAAATTAGACTACTCCTAATTACTATCTTTAACTGCTAATTTTATTAACAAATGAGTAAGTGAGCACCCTCTCATCTAAGTTTATCGTACATATTTACTCTTAAGCATACCAACCAAAAAAAAATATTAGAAATGGTTAGACTACTCTTAATTATTATCTCTGAGTACTAACTTTATTTTTATTACGGCGTAAAAGAAAGATCGACGGAAACAACGAGTCCAAAGTCCAAAAAGAATTAGGCAACGTTCCATGATTCCATCTCTAGCTAGTAGTCAAGTTTCCACCTAAACGACAGACGACGGAGTGGAAGGCGCCGGGACGGGCTGCGCCACCGCCCACCGCTGACCTGACGACCACGTAAACTGCCAAGCCCCCAAACGACAACGTTCCGCCGATAGATGGGTGGGGGAGCCAGCGCGCGGTGGTTGTGCACGTGCCCCGCGATGCGTGTCGTCGTCGTCTTCTTCTATCGAGGACCCGTCGTGTGGCCGCTAATAACGTTGCTAATTCAGCTTAATTTTTATCAATCGCGCTGCCGGCCGGAGCCACCGCTAGCAGCAACTGGAACCGGCGAAGCACCAGCAAGTCGTTTTCATGCGATGGAGCGGCGGCGACACCCTACTTAGAATTTAGATGCGTGGAAGGCTTAGGTGCTAAGTAAGTGATATCGGTGCCGATCAACCACCGAACTCAGATTTGCCATGCTTCACTACCTCATTAGCTATACGGTCTAGTCACCGCGTGTGACATGCATCCTCGTGTGGACCATGGCACGAGTAGAAAAACCTCTTCCAGATTATATGTTTTTTTCTTTTTTATTTGAAGCAATACCAACTTGTTATACTCTTGAAAAAACAACAATGTTGACCGCTTGCAAAACGCTTCGAAAATGAAGAACAATTGGGGGCAATTTAATCGGCTCTTCACTAAATTGCTTACAATACAAACATGTACCGTAGTCACCATTTTTTTTTTCCCGGATTTCCTAATGCACAGGCAATTGAACATCTCCTAGCTCTTAGTCGATTTTCTCACCGTTAGATCACGTGTTTCGATTCGTGCTCCAATGAGCCCGTTTTCCTCCTCTCAGATGCCGTTGTCTACTGTCGCTGGCACCGTTAGGGCTTGGGCTACATAGAGGAAAGAGACGACGGCGGTGGCACCGCCGGAGCCGCGAGTAGGAGAAGGACGGTGATGGTTGGCGGGGGGGGGGGCGACGATTATGAGAGTGTTAGGACAGGGGTGGGGGTGGTGATAGATCTAAGAGACGAGAAAAGTGGGAGGTGCAGGGAATCTTTCCAGAGAGGAGGAAGAATGGCCGAGCGGGGACAGCTTGCCGGAGAGGAGGAAGACGAGTGACACGTAGGATGGTTGTGGTGGGAGGGCAGCAGCGGAGGGAGGTGGTGGTCGGAGGGCGTCGTTGGTGCCAATGGTGACAAGGAAGGGGTGGGGTCAAAGGTGGCGGTGCTGGGGTATGGCGGGGGTAGAGGGAGGGTTAGGGTTAGGTAAGTGGTGGATTTATGTATGATGTATGGGAGTAATGTTGATGATTAAATCTAGATATAATGGTTAGAAAATATGACTGAAACTTAAAACAAATTAGTAATTATGTGGTAAACAATGTTTTTTTACATGGACATAGTCACCTTTAAAAGACTTACTAAAAGCGGCAATTGAAAACATTTTGCTAGCACAGTATAAAAAACAACATTCGAATTAAGAAGGCCGTCGTTTCTATTTTGTCCCGCACCTGCAAAGTGTATACATCGATCCTAGTCGATATTTTAGATAATAGAAGATGATATCTCTCGATCTTTGCATTATGAGATATACATAACCATTTAATTATTACATAGTTGCAGAAAAACAAATGTGGAAAGAAGAATACAAATAAATTATGTAGAAAAGATTGAGTCAACGAAACCGAGGTAATACCGATAAATCGGAGCCGAAGACCTAGAGCAAAAAAGTAAGAGCTGATAAAACTTCTTGGTACGCTTCGGTTGTACGTAGCAAAATTTGACAAAAAAAATCAGAAGCTAAAGGTAAAATCAAGAAGTATGAGCTGAAAAGCCAGAACTAAACTCTAAAAGATCGGAAGTTGGAGCCAAAAAGGCAAGAAGGCATCGGTTGAACTCTCGAGTAGATGGTTGAAGCAGACGCTCGGATGAACGGCGGGTTGGTCGGCGCGAAGACCGGCATAGAGGCCACGCGAAGGCGAAGGTGCAGGCCGGCGCGTGCGGTCGAAGTCACCGGCTGCGCGGGCGACCAAAGAGGCGGAGGCTGGAGGCGGGCCCAACCAAGAGGGCCGCCGAGTGGAGCCAACCGTCTGAGAGAAGGCGGTGTAGATGTCGGCCGAGCAAAGCAGCCAGCCGAGGCGATGGAAGATCGATCTGAAGCGAGAACCGGGCACACGAAGTCGCGATCTGGTCGGATGAGACCAGCGTGTTGGGATGTGAAGGTCGGTGTAGAGGTGGCAGTCATCGGACGACCGACGCAGAGGTCACGCGAAGGTGAAGGTGCAAGGCGGCGTGTGCTGCCAAAGTCGTTTGCGGCATGGGCGACCGAAGAGGCGGAGGCTGAAGGGAGCCAGCAGGGCCGAGGTGCGGGCCGTCTGGAGTAGAGGGCCTACGCATGAAGGCCGATGAGGATGGCAGGTCGAAATTTCCCTTTGTTGCTATGCGGGTGCCGCACCGGAGGGCCTTCTCCTTCTTGGGACAGCGGCGATCTATTTTTTCCACCTCCAAGCTCTCTCAAATGTCACAGGTGGATCATCTGTTGATCTACGGCATCAATTTTTTTTATCCCATAACTAAGATTGGAATGCTTATTCTCCGAGTCAAATTTGGCTGCAGAGTTCCTTATGGTCGTGACGTTAATAACCCGAATTTTTTTGTTTTTAAGGAAGGAACCCGTGCAGCCGTGCTTGAAGAGCAGCAGAAGAAAAGTCCAAATACATCCATCCTCCACACTCTTCGACCAAAGCCTACCGTGTGCGGTTCAAAACCCAGTTGGCCATTTCCATGCCTGCGCGTAGAGGTGGGCGTCGTGCCGTCGTCTTGCCCGGGCCCATCGTCTTCGGGCGAAACCGTCTTGCGCCACGACGGCCCATCGTGCCGTCTTGGCGCGTCTTGGCCGACTCACTTTAGCGAGCCCAAGCCCGCCCATTTGCGCTTAGTGCTCGCTGCACGTCGCCAAGCCCGACCCATTTTACTATTGTGACGAACAAAGAAATAAAACAAATCACTACTACTAAACTACCTATTTTAATTATATAAGAGACTAATAACATCAACAAAATGTCAAACATAAATGCAATCTTGAAGATGCTGAATCAACAATATCTACCAACTTTTAAGCCTTATCAATGATTTCGTGCGTTCGTTACAAGACGCGCCTAAATCGCCGTCTTGTCGCTGCCGTCGTCCAGTTCGGCGGCCTACCTGATTGCGTCTGGCCGGCCCGCCGAATCGCGTGCCGTCTTTCAGACCGCCATACCATCGTGCTTCGGGCCGGCCCAAAAAAGCCCGGCCCAATGCCCACCTCTACCTGCGCGTCGAAATTCCGGACCGAAATTTTGTCCGCATCCCTCACCCAAACGCCCAACGCGTACATCAGCAATCCAATCCCATCCAAAGCCGGCAATGCTTAGCCGCGGAGGGAACTGGGACCGGACGTCGCACCAGCCGCGACGAGTCATCCATTCCACCCCGAAACCCGTCCGATCCACCGTGAAACCGAGCAAATTGCACGCACCGCTGGGCGTCGCGGCTCCCGCGCCGCGCCACGCGCCATGTTACCTCGCCCGCCGCCACGCCATGCCACGCCACGCCACGCCACGCTCGCGTTTTATACTCCTCTCCCACCCTGCTCCCGAGCCCCACCCACCCACCTCGGCATGCCTCGTCGGTGAGAGTATTTTAGCCCCCGCCGCTGCTGTCGCCTCACCTTTCCACTCCTGCGCCCATCGCTTCCTGTCGCCCCTCGTGGTTCCATCTCGCTCGCCGATTCGGCGTCTCGGCGCGGGCATGCGTGTCGGGGCTACGCCGCGCCGGGCATAGAAAAGCAGCGGACGTGGATCGGTGGCAGCTTGTCGGTAGGGTTCTCGCCGGGGCCGATGGATATAGCGGAGGTGACGGTGGTGCACCACGCCGCGCTGGTGCTGGCGGGGCTCTGGGCCGCCGCCTCCGCCGGGTGGGCGCACCCGGCGCTCTTCCTCGTCGCCCTCGTCTACCTCTTCGCGGTGAGTGCCTCGACCACCGCATCTTGCCTCGTGATCGGTTCCCATGACGCGTTAAAATTGGTTCCAGGGTGCCAAGATTTCTGGGGGCAATCAACTTTCACTTCTCTGTTGTATGAATCGTTAATTCTATTCTATGGTCCGTTGGTTCCATATGGAGCTCCAATCTGTGTTTGGAATTGTGGCCTGTGGGAGTCTGATTTTGGGATTGTTTTCATTTGTTTCTTTTCTGTCTTCTTAGTTTGTTCTCAACTGAACTGCATTGTTATATATCTGATAGGAGCTTCGTCCTGTTGTCCTTGTTCTTTTTTCTCATGGTGCCCCATCAACTCGTTATTTCATCTGCTCCATCGCTGTTATATGAAAACATCACATTTGAACTCATTATTTCATCTGCTCCATCGCTGTTATATGAAAACATCACATTTGAATACATGGGCCTGCTGATAGCATTGATGAAAACAAGTTGCTACCATAACATCGATGGCAAAAAAAAATGCAATATGATGCATAGAATCCAGACGCATAGTGGATTGATCGGTGTATTTGAATAAAAGTCGTTGATAGCAGCACGCCAGGACCATCTATGACGTGGGCTTATGTTTGAACTCTTTTATAAACATTTCGTCAACAATGGACTCTGTACTTCCCCTAATTCAGTTGAAATGGCCAAATAGGATTACAAGCCAAGGAAAATTTTTCTTTCTCTTGGATAGTTGGTTAGTTGTGTCAGCAAGGAGCTTTGCTTAGAAAGAGTCAACTCATAGAGATGGTGGAACTGGTGAGAGACGTATCTGGAGTAGTAATTAGGGATTACATTACAGACCCGATTCTTAGCCATCGGAGAAGAAATTCTCTGAAAAAATAAAGAAAGGGCCAGAGAAGGTTGATTGCAGGGTAATTGATCATCAGATGAAAATTTTGAATTTTGCCTCATTAATTCAGGAAGAAAACAAGAATATAAATCACGACATTTCAATATATTTTTCCTTTTGTTCTATTTTCTAGATATTTTGTCTATGATCTCATTCAGAGCCCATTCTGGATTATTTGAACGTCACACTGTAATCAGAATCGCAATAGATACGTATTAGTGGAACGGTTGTGCAAATATGGAGTAGTTAAGGTTGCAGTAGTTAAAGTTAACCATTGGTCAACTTTTTACCTTTTTTTTAGGATAACAAGGCCTCTATTTTTTATTGTATTACTTTCCTCCGTAAAAATTTGACTACTCCATGTGGATTTAGTAGTAATCTGCATCAGTTCCATGACTCAATTAGTTTCGTTTTCAAAGTTTCATAGAACCTCATGTTCATTAAATGGCTACTCAATTAGCATCATTATCACAGTCCCATCGAACTTTCTCTTCAGTAGACTGATGCCTATATTACTGGCATTAGACGTCATCTGAATTTGTAGTGTGTGAATGTTTCGTGCATATCCTGTCATTCTGTTTCCACCTTAACCATAGTTAGTTTACTGCTTTGAAAAATTATTAACAAGTAAGTTTTGGTCAAGATGCGTGTATGTGTCAAACAGTTGAACGAATCCCTTTACTAATGTGGGTCGGATACTCTTACGGCCTGCTGACCTAGTCTAAGCTTTCTCATGCGGTAGGTCAGACCCAACTTCTAAAGCCTTAACTTATCATTTGGAGTGTATTAACTTTTAAACTTATCTTGAATGGACAGAATTTTTTTATCCAATTATTTACTGTATTATTTCCTATATTGGTCCAAGAGCAATCTTTTTATTTTCTGTTTTTGTCTAAAAATTATGCTTTATCAGCAGAAATTGAATAATCACTTCTTTAAAAAAACTGAATAGCAATGATATATTAATATATCATGCTCCTTCTGATACTATGAACAGAAAAAAATGGCCAAGTGAAGGTTTTCTGATGAAAAATAAGGGACTTGATAATCCATTACAGATACAGGATTCACTGTCGAGAGTCCATTCTTCCAACCGCTATAGCTCATGTCAATCTTTCCCTTCTTTCATGTATAGCATGAATGGCTGCTGATATGTTTTAAATCAGGTGAATGAACGGTACACAATGAGACTGCGGAAGCGACTACAATACGAGGAAAGGAAATGTGCCAACCGAAGCAGGGTAGGCTACAATCTCTTCATGTAGTCATGTCTCTGCTATGAGCATTTTTTAAATGTAATCTTAGTCTTTTAGCTAGCATATTGATCACAGAGCCTGTTTTCACTACCTTCAGCTCATTTTATTTTTGGATCAGCTTCTCTCTGATGCAGAGACAGTCAGGTGGTTAAATCATGCTGTTGAGAAGATCTGGCCAGTTTGCATGGAGAGGGTTGCATCCCAGCAGTTCCTTTTGCCCATAATCCCTTGGTTCCTAGACAAGTTCAAGCCATGGACCGCAGTAAGTTTGGATAGATACTCGATAACTCAAATTCTGTTGCTTTTTACCTGTGGCTCTTGAAGAGCAAACTACCTGCTAGGCGAGACCGCGAGAGTACTCTTAGTTACAGATGATATACTTCTGTTTAGAGTCCCGCATGACATACTTTTGTTTGAAGTCCAAAATTGCAAATGCTAAGAAGTAATCTGCTGTCAGTTTGTAACTTTATGATAAATTATTTTGGGCCAATGATCTATCCATCTACTTGATTGCAATATCTATTCCTGTTACGTTTGCAGAGGAAAGCAGTGATCCAAAACCTTTACTTGGGTAGGAATGCACCGATGTTTACAGATATAAGGGTTGTTAGCCAATCAACTGATGATGACCATCTGGTGTGTAATGTGACGCCTTCTATGCATACTGTTAAGCTGTCTTTTCTGTGTAGTTCCTCTATGTCGATTGTGGACTATAAAATTTCTAAGATAACTTATAACGTGCAAGGTTCTGGAGATAGGAATGAACTTCCTTTCCGCAGATGATATGGATGCAACAATGGCTGTGCAGCTAAGGAAGAGATTAGGATTTGGCATTACAGCAAACATGCATATAACTGGGATGCATGTTGAAGGAAGGGTAAGCAACTAAGCATACTGAGACACATTACCTTTTGCCATTACTCCAAGTAGGAGTACTTTTGTTTAACAGGGAACGAGAAGTTCTTTTCTGCAACCTTCGCTGAGTTCTCAATGTTGTGTAAACGGAAAATTTATCTTTATGATTGAGCATCTCATAGGGATGGGAGTAGCATATATTTGTGCAAAGAAAAAGCGTGTAAACAAGAAAATGTGCCCCACAAGAACAAAATGGAAGACGGATATTCAACAAGAACAGAAAACATTTGTTAGGGAAATTTCATGTTTGTTTCCTTAGCCTTATTGAGATAGAACATGAGATATTTCACATTGCATTGTGCTCAGTAAACATGTCTAAACTCTTAAAGCTTGTGTGCTCAGTAAACATGTCTAAACTCTTAAAGCTTGTGTGTAGGTCCTGGTTGGGGTGAGGTTTCTCCAACAGTGGCCTTTTATTGGGCGTGTAAGAGTATGCTTTGTTGAGCCTCCATACTTCCAGATGACAGTGAAGCCATTATTCAGTCATGGGCTTGATGTAACCGAACTTCCAGGAATTTCTGGATGGCTTGTGAGTCTATTTCTGGTCACTATTTTGATGGGGTTTTTTTGGTTTCCTGTATTGAATTGTCTCTACATTTCTTTGAGGGCACTCATTTCCCTTTATGGTTTCAACTTTTCAGGACAGGATGTTGGACGTTGCCTTCGGACAGACCCTTGTTGAGGTTAGACTTCACAAGTCATGCGTTCTCAAAAAGCATGTTCTTCATTATGTAGTTTGTAATTTCTTGCATTAAGGATACTTGGTCGTAGATCAAACATTTGTTTCCTCCATCTACTAGGCCATTATTGAAAATAAGATGGGTAAGAAAGAATGCGATAGATAGGGTGGGAATCAGTTTATGGATTTTCTTTGAGAGTTTCTTGTACTATTCTTAAACAAGCAATAAACTAATATTTAAAAATTATTTTTGCAGCCTAATATGCTAGTTATTGATTTGGAGAAGTTTTCCTCAGAATCAACAGGTAACTATTGTAAACTGATTGCTGTTCTGCAACTTATTTCATATTTATTAATGCATTTTTTCTCAGTTTCAGTTAGTTCTGTGACTATTTCAACCAGTTCACTATCAATTTCAATAGGATTGTACTGCTGTATTTGATGATGCATTAGTTCAACCTAGATGATGTAGGTGCAAGGTCTGAGTGGCTTGTTTTTGTGGTGAGCCAGACTTGATTTCCAGCCCATGTAAGGGCTTTGTTTGCCGCTTGGCTTGTTCACAAATAGATGTCGTTTTGGATATTAACATGGTTTCCACTATAACTTCGACCATCATATAAAACTGTAGTATTATGTAAGTATCTTTTTTACTAAACAACATGGTGCAGGGACCATTCCATCCCATTCAAGTTCATCCCACCAACCAAACACGAACTTATTTGATATAAATGATGGTTAGTTGGGTCATTATCCTCGTTTATACCTGGACAACATTCTTGTGTTTTAATAATCTTGTTGTGAATAAACTGGAAATATTGTCTCCATAGCATAGCAAACGTCATAGCATTGCAAACGTCACAGATTAGTAAAATTTATAACCGGCTGTGACAATGACATGTGAGGTATGGATCCATATGCTCACAGAGTGAGATTCTACTAAACTGACTTCTGTAGCGCTATGGAGTCTATTCAATTTTGCTGCGAGCTCTTAATGATTATGATATGTGCTCAATATTCTGCTTTACTCTTCTGAGAATGGTGTGAAGTTAATTTAGATTTATTCCTAAAATATGTCAGATGGCTGGTTTAGTGTTGACGAGAAGCCACCTATTGCACATGCCAAGGTTGAGATCTTGGAAGGCGCTGATATGAAACCCTCTGATCCAAATGGTATGTTCTCAATCACCACACCTGTCTTAACTCATATGACTTCTTTTAGAAAAATGCCTAACCGTTGAATCTATGTGCAGGGCATCCAAATACATATTTAGACCATTTTCACACATGCTCATTGTTGGATCTATGTGCAGGACTAGCGGATCCATACGTGAAAGGCCATCTCGGACCCTATCGTTTCCAGACAAAGGTCCATAAGAAAACTCTCAACCCCAAATGGCTGGAGGACTTCAAAATACCAATAACTTCATGGGAATCGCTCAATCTTCTTTCTCTTCAAGTTCGAGACAAGGATCCTATCTTCGATGACACACTTGGGTTGGTATCCTTCACGCAGTTCCGCCATCCATACCATCTCCCATAAGGGACATGTTTCTATGCATCACTATTTGAAAATTTGACAAATATTAAAGTATGGATGAAAGGTGGATGGTGATTGCTTACTCCTTCGCTTGCTTTAAGATTTGTGCAACTTGTATTGAGAGGGTGCTGCATAGAAGCACTACTCGGACTACATGCTTTGCGAATACTCGTCTAATCGGTTTAATTATTCCAAGCCTGATTAAACTTTTTTATTTTCATGTAGTAATTGTTCCATAAGCATTAACAAATTGAGAGGGGGACAAAGGCACGATGTATGGATGGCACTAAAGAACATAAAGACAGGGAGGGTTCATATAGCTGTAACTGTACTTGAAGATGAAAATGAAAAGGTGAGAGAAGGGTTTAACATTTTGAATTGTACTTCAATTTTCAGTAACTGATCACAGTTCTTGGTCATCGCTGAACCATGCATGAGTTGTACCATTTGTCTAAACACGAAATTGTAGTTCAGATTGAGTGACATCATCGCTGGCATCATATACTCGGTGCTTGCAGGTTTTTAACGATGAAGATGAGCAGTGCGGAATAGCCAAGGGGGGCAAAGCTAGCACACCAAGGTCCAGCTTTTCATCCAAGACCAATAATGAGAGTGAATCTTCTGAGGAATTCCGAAAGATGTCTGATGAATATGAGCCAGTTGACATCGAGGGACTGGAAAAGGCTGGTGTTTGGGTACACCGCCCGGGCAGCGATGTCGCCACTACTTGGGAGCCCCGGAAAGGACGTGCACGATACAGGGACTCCAAAATACCACGGGAGAATGATGCCTGCAGTGACAGCCCTAGGTCATCGATATCAGAATCTCAGAGGAGCGACTCCAGTACAGAAGAACCATCCAATGGTAAATCGCACCGCCATCTCCGCAAGGTCAAAAAGGGTTTGGGCAAACTAGCTGGGGCTGTGTTCCACAGGAGCCCAAAGAACGGAAGCGACGACGAGGCTTCTCCATGTGCAACGCCTCACCCGAACATACGGCCTGTCGGAGAAAGCAGGGTATCGGTGACGTACGTTGTCGATGACGATGCTGGGAACAACGGCATTGAGCACAGGCCAGATGACCAGCATTCCAGCCCTGAGAGTGGCGAGCTGGTTAGCCCGACCAGAAGACCTCTGAGGAAGAAGGCAGGGCTTATGGTGAAGCATGCAGGGAAAACCGCTCATAACCTGAAAGGCATGTTCAGCAAAAAAGGCCTTGACAAGAGCAAAGAAGGATGCGGAAATGACGAGAAAGACGCGACGAAAGTCGATTCTCCTGTACCCAACAGCACTGTGGTTGATGCGCCGGAGTCTGTGGCCGACGGCAAGGACAAAGCGCAGTGAAACATACTGTGCATTCCAAAAGTCCCTAGTGCTCGCCACTAGATATAGTTACCAGATAGTCCCCTGACAGCCAGCATAGAGGTCAGATCCTGACAAGTGTTAGGATATGGTCGAGGACTCAACTGCTCTTGACCAATGTTTTTGTTGTGTTTAGTGCTCAAGAATAATCTCTGTAAATATCCTATGTAGATCCCTAAAAATGTCGTTTTTGAGCTTGCACCGGCTTCTAGAGAGAAGTATGCACTATGCACTCCTCTTTGAGCGTCCTATTCCTACTAGCGTGAATACGGTTCGAGTATTTGCTGAGCGAAAATTCCCAGCGTTCAAGGCAGCTTTGAGATCGTGTATTTGGTGCCGCTAAGGAGATGCA
Source organism: Rhipidocladum racemiflorum (assembly GCA_036346355.1). Taxonomy (NCBI): domain Eukaryota; kingdom Viridiplantae; phylum Streptophyta; class Magnoliopsida; order Poales; family Poaceae; genus Rhipidocladum; species Rhipidocladum racemiflorum. The sequence continues at coordinate 28,046,892 of CM070572.1, forward strand.
TTAACACACCTGATCAGTGGATTGGAGGGAGGAATGTCAGATCCTTGTCTCATATTTCGTGGCGCCAAACAGGCAAATCTTGAATTTTATCTTGCACTCGTGGCTCACATAGTCACATGTACTGATGAACACCGCAAATATCGTTATCCAAAAAAACAATAAATTGCCACAAAATACATATATTTTTTCAATTTTGATCAGAAGCTCTGATATTCACTGTAGAAGAAGAAACAACAGGCAAGCTACATACACACACCTCACACACACGCATGTATTCGCCCCTCGTGCGTGCCCACCTCAAGCAGTGCTCGAATGCGGACGGACTGAGCGCTCGACGAGCGTCTCAGCCAATCGGGCTGTGGCTTGACCGCCCACAAAATACATATTGTACAGAGATTATATAGAACGCATAGAATGCAGAGAGAAATCCTAAAAGCACAATGTACATGTACAAACGACATGGATGACGACTACCATGGTGCCATGCCCGTGCTAACTGTGCGCCGCAGCCCTCCACTCCACACTGCACCACCATCCAGTAATGGGGAGAGGTAGACAGAGGAATGGAGAGGGCATGAAGAGAGAGAGAGAGAGAGAGAGGTGTGTGTGGGGAGGGGGGGGGGGGACAACGACGTAAAAATCCCCGTACAACGATTTGTGGATCCTAATAGCTACTACGCCAAGATTCGTACTGTCAATGGATGGTTACGACGTGTGCACGAAAGAGAAACTTGCTTATGACTAATCCCTTTCTTAAAATTGGGCACATTGAGAACTCGTTATTTAAAACTTAGTTAGAATTCAATAACGACGAGCGTTGGTCAAACACTGGTTTCTCACGGCAAACAAAGAATTAGTGCTCCATCACACCACACACATCTCTCTCTCTTTTAACTGTAAAACAGCAGTAGGAGGGGCTCCTACAGTGCTATATCAATATATAAAAAGGACAAATTATTTACAAGGCAAAGGCCAAAAGAAAAAACAAAGCAGCTGTAGCTTCGTAGAAATTACAGTGCATTTCACTCTGTGTTTATGCAGAGCTACTTTATCCTTACACGCCCTTTTCCAAGCAATCCAATGAGGATCTTTATGCTCAAAAGCTTCTCCATCTTTCTGCTTCCAAATTTTCGAGGATGCAATTATGAATATCTCGTGGTGATAACGTCACTTTTGGGAAGCGTCGGACCCCGAAAAAACAACTCTAAAATCTTCTGTGTATTTTGTACTAGTTCAAAAAATGCTAGCACACACAGTAGAAATGAAACCATAGCATATACATCGTTCTTTATTAATAATAAATATTCAGAGTTACAAATGAAATAGCACGCACGCCAACAAGTAAATAAACGACTAAATGAAAGCAGCTAAACTGAAAAACAGTAGATAGAGCCCAATTAACCTGCCACAGTCAATCGACTGGGGGCACGGCCTAGTCCAACTGGTCCTCACCATCGTGGTACTCCTCCTCTGAAGTACTAGATTAAGCAAGAGTGAGTACTAGCGTACTCAGCAATTCACACCGAAAATGCAATATAAATATACAGGCAACAAAGGAATGTTTTATGGTTCATTTAAGCGTGAAGCAACAGTTTACTAGACATTCTAAATAATTTTTAAATGACATAATTTATAAGAAAACTCAAATCTACACATTTTACCTTTAGACTCAGGAATCACTCCTGAAATTGTCCAAGTTTTATCCATGATGGACTCCCTCCATCTAACATCATTTTTATAAAACAAATTTTATATTACCAAATTCTAATCCTAGAATGGCTTGCTCGGCATGCCCATAACCGCGGGTGTAGCTAATCGATTAGCTTGACACACTGCAGAGGTTGTACAACTTTACCCACAAGACATAATATTCCACTTGTGTCAGCACACTTCCTTTGGTGAGTGACAGAGAAAATCATGACAATTCAATGCCCCTATAAAAATTCATAAATGTAGTCATGTCCGCTAAGATTTCACCGCTGAAAGAATCCCTCTATTCAGAAGCCCCCTCTTGCACCAAAGCGGTAGCCTCACGCTTTCACCACACCACTACCTCCATGTGGCATGACTGTATATGATATGATTTAATATGGCTAGCCAGGTCTGTCCCATATCAGACTTGTGGTAATACGGTTAGGCTTTACATTCAGCGAAACTCAGACCGGTCCTTAATTGACTAGGCGAGACTTTCCACAAACTCAGAACCATAACCTCACCACTTTCCAACCATTTCTCGCCCGGTCTAAGTCATTTTTATTTTAACCATACTATTTCCACAATAACACTAGCATCATAGTTTCCATTTTAACATAACATTAGTTTGGCATAAATCCCCCAAAAATTTCCTAAGTTCAGTTCTAAGCATGTCTAAGCAATATCTAATTATTACCATTGTATAGTTTATATTTTTCTTAAAGTTACAAGGGTATCGAACTCAAATGTCAAGGGTGGCATATCAATATTGGTTATAACTATCATTTAAAACTAGGTCAGAAATTAATGTTTATAACAAATAAGCATGCAATAATTTAGAGCTCTTTTACGGTACACCAAATTGAAAATGAGTCGTTCATTCTTTTCGATCCAATGGATCAGATTAACTAGAGTTTACTTATACTACACCTGGTAGTTGAGTATTAGAAACACCCTTAAAAAATCAACGGTTAGATGTGATTTCTATTACACATTTTATACTACAAGTATAATCCACCATAAAATTTCTCATAATTTAACATTCAACATAAAAGTTTACAAACTGGGAGCAACATGATCAAGGTGGTGTGACTTGTCTGGTTCGACGAGTTGCTGCTCGAATTCGTCGCCCGGGTACTCCTCGGACTCGTAATTTACGCGTGAAAAGCACCCAAATTCAAATTAAATTTCAAACTAGCACTAAACTGAAATTTAAGATTTTAGATGAATTTAGAAAGAAAAACGGAGTCAAAAGGAGTTCGAACGGGCGAAAACGGGCTCCCAGAAGTTTAAAAACAAATAAAAAGGATTTTCTAGATTTTTAGAATTATTTTTATAAAGAAAAAATTTGAAATATTGCGCGCGATGACGTCAGAGGCCCTTTTTCGGATTTTGGATTTATTTTTAAAAGAAAATGAAAATACTGCGTCATGCTGACGTCAGCATGGATTTTTAATTTTCAAAAAAAAATCGGCTGACAGGTGGGGCCATTGGGCCGTGGATCACGTCCACGCCCGTGTCTTGCCACGCTGTTGAAACGGGCAGAGCGAGCACGCAGGCGAGGCGGCGACAGTGTTAAGCCACCGCGGCGAAGCGAAGCGCGGCAGCGCCGGCGTCAGCGAGGAAGTCTGAGCCGGCAGCGGCGGAGCCGGCGGCGAAGGAGCTCGACGACGGCCGGGCTCGGCTCGGGCGACGGACGGAGCGGAGGAAGCAGGCGGCGGCGCGCTGCGGGGAGGAGAGAGGGGAACGGAGGGAGAGAGGGGAGAGGCACAGGGCTTGGCTGCTCTCCCCAACTTCCTCCGGTTCATCACTAACAACCTCCTGTTGTGTCGCATGAATGCCCTCTGTTTTCTGAAATGCTTGCGCCAACAACACTAATGGCCAACCTTTCTCAAATACTATTCTTACATACGAACTCCATGACTGCAACCCCTTTAGTTCCACTAACTCCTAGTACATGCAATCCTGTCTCCGACACCCTACTTCGTGCAGCTTCAGATCATGCCATTTACGGTTCAATGAGAACATTTAGTATAACCATTTTCTAACAGTGCTCCATGAACGCTCTCCTGGATGTGACAGGCTACCCATGAAACTTGGAAAATAACTTAGTTCCACCCCTTGTCCACCCATGTGCGGTACCCCTTCTTCATAATGTATTGTAAATTGCACTCGTTCATCTATACCTGTCAAGCATTTCACAAAATTCTTAATACCGTTGTATTTATATACTACGATAACCTACTCCACACTACTTCAAACAACTGTTTGCTAAAACGTCTATCTCAAAAACTATTGCAATTCAACACAACTAGCTACTTACAAACCTAATTAATTTGGTCGCTAGATCGTATATAAAAAATGTATTGCTATTCTACACATTTAACTAATTTTCGAACTAATTAATCTGATCGCTAAAACGTGTATCTCAAAAACTATTGCAATTCAACACAGCTAGCTACTTACAAACATAATTAATCTAGTCGCTGAATCGCTGAGTCGCTAAGTATAGGGGTGGGCATTCGGTTTATACGGTTAATTCGGTTCGGTTTATTCGGTTTTTAAAAATTTCGGTTTTTGAGATCTGGAAATCGAACCGAAACCGAATAGCAATAAAAACCGAACCGAATTAACCGAACCAATTCGGTTCGGTTAATTCGGTTTTTTGGTTAACCGAAATACTCCAATGACTCCAGTCTCCTATCTCCAGCCAGTGCAGACTGCACTGTAGTACTCCAGTTTGGTTAACCGAATTACGGCACAATGCAGGCAACAATACTCCAGTTCATTCAAGCAACAAGCAGGCCGGATACATTTTAACGGTTTAACCATTCAAGCAAGTAAGCAACAAGTAAGCACCAAGCAGATACATTCAAGCAAGTAAGCAACAAGTACACCAGACTCCAGTTCATTCAACTAAGCAAGTAAGCAACAAGTTGGTAGATCACATTTCCAAAAGAGAATGATGAGCAGAAGCTCGGTTCATCATTTCCAGAACAGTACAAAACTTAGCTGGGATGGATGAACAAGAAGTTCAGCTCGTCATTTCCCCAGGGAGTAGATCTGGAGGACTCACCGAGTCACTGGCTCTAGGTGTCGGAGGGTCACCGGGCCGGGCGAGGGAGGCATCGCCGCGTCGAGGATCGAGGGAGGGCGGCCGTAGAGGGCGTCGGCACTGAGGGCAGCCGTAGGGGGCGCCGGCTCGCCGCGTCGAGGATCGAGGGAGGGCAGCCGGGCGACGGGGCAAGCGCTAGCACCGAGAGAGGTATCGAGGGCCCGGGGGAGAGCACTGAGGACGATCACTGAGGGTTGACGAGCGGTGGCGGCGCAGTGCCGATTGTGAATTTGCGATCTGTTGTCCTGTGGATGGGGGATTAGGGTTGGGGACCGAACTGGCCAACTGGATCGGGCACTTGGGCCGTCGAGACTTGGGATCAATACTCAATAGCGCTAGCGCTTTTCGGTTTGCGGTTTTTTCGGTTTTTGAACAGTAAAAACCGAACCGAATACCGAAAACCGAATAGGATGAAAATAAAAACCAAACCGAAAACCAAAAAAACCGATTTTCTCGGTTACGGTTCACTTCGGTTCGGGTTTTCGGTTTCGGTTAAATAATACCCACCCCTAGCTAAGTAGCTGAGTCGCTGAGTCGCTAATTAATCTAATCGCTAAGTCGCTAATTAAAGTTAAACAAATAAAAAATTTACCTGCAGACGACCGCGACAATCTTCTTCCTCCTCTCCACCTCCTATTCTTCTTCCTCCTCCTCCTATTCTCTTCTTCTTCTTCTTCCCCTCTTCTTTCTTTCTCTCCCTCTTCTTTCTTCTTCTTCCTTCTTTTCTTGTTTCTTTTTCTTTTTCGCTGTTCTGGCGACCAGCCGAGCCGAGCGGCCGATAAAGGCCTCTCTGTCGCTATTCCATTCGACAACAGAGAGGCGAATGTACCGTTTTGCCCTCTATCGCCAATTGAAATAGTGGCAGAGAGGTCGACTTTACCGTTTTGCTCTTTGTCGCCATTTCAAATGGACACAGGAGGGTATATTTGTTATTTTTTAAATAGCATATTATTTGTGTAAATATTTATTAAAATAATACTATTTTTAAAAAAACGTGAAAGCAGGCGACGTGACGAGGAAAACTAGCCCGAAGCAGGGAGTCCAAGGATTTTCCCTGTGAAAGTGTGGCCCAATAAATCCCCGTCTCATGGACATAGCACTGTCCACCTGACTTAGGAAAACTAGCCCCATGTGTTTCCACCCCCGGAAATGGGCCAGGATTGAGCTTTCCAAACAAGACCTAAATGCTTTAACTTCACGCTTACTAATTCCTACAACTTGCTTCGATAGTGTCACGGGCAGGTAAACTTTAGCCACCAGTGGATACAGCACATTGGATTCACAGGACGAACATAAATAAGTTAATCAACACACACACAAAAAAAAAGAGAGAGATGAGCCCCTTCAATGTCAGATAAATTATTAATAGATACTCTGACGACAAATTCTTGAATTAAATGTATTGTCCAGTTCATCAAACAACCAAAACAGACGGCACTGGTCAACTAATATACGGTAAGGTAAAAGGATATGAATGGTAAATGAACAGCTAGGGTGTTACGGATCTTGCACATTCTCAAGCACCCTTTGAACGAGCTTTGAGCCTCCTGTATGCATTCAGCAGTCGCGTGCCTTGAAGGATCATCAATGCCACCTTGTTGCATACAGAAAAGCTAACTCCAGAGAAGTACACAACAAATAAACACCGACGTGTGCCATTACTCTCAAACGGAAGCAGAGAGCTGATCGCGTCTCCCTCGGAATAGCTTTCTAACTGATCTCAGCGGTAGCTCCATCCTCTTCCTCGAAGTCCTCTGCCCCGCCCTCTTCCACTGCCTCTACCACCACGGGACAGCCCTTCAAAAGCTCTGTTCACAAGCTGACTCTGCATTCCTCCCTCTCCTCGTCCCTTCTTGCTACCAGGGGCATTCCCGTTTGTAGCAGGTTGGGCCCTTTTCCCTCTGAAAAATCGGCAAACTAGAATTGCCTAAAATGAAATGCAGAAAAATCTGGAGTAAAAATGGAATGCTGGATAATAGACATCTAACCCTGCTGTTGTAGCTGCTGGTTTCTTTGGCTGCTCCATCCATGACAACGTGATTCTCTTATCACCGATAAATGAAGGGGATTTCGAATGCAATGGCTGAAATGAACACCATTCATCAGTTACAGTTAGACATAAACATTCGGTGAATAATGTCAGATTAGTTTCTTCTGACATAACATACAGAGACATTATCAGCAGCATACAAAGCAGCAGCATAGTTCAGACATTAGCACAACTTAATGGCAAGGTTTAAATAGCTAGCTATACTTGTGCAACTGCTTTTTAGACCTTGAACGAAGAGCTACAAATGCAATTGCTTTTTAGACCTTGAACGGAGAGCTACAAATTATCTATTGTCTATTTTGACCAACATAGCTGATAGCTTGAAGCTTGAAGAAGCTAGTGTTATGCCACCTTCAGCTTATTTAGGCTTCGGCGCTTTGCTGAATGGACAAGATCACAAGATTTATGTCCAAGGGTTCTAGAAAAAAATAAAATAAAGGTCGTGCATATCGAGATGAAGTTAAATATTATGAGGTTGTTTAGATGTTATCGTATGTCTTCCATTCCTACAAGCATGTTTAGTGGTTGTACTATTTCTTTGTTATTTGTATTATTCTGGGATTATTTTATTATATGAATGCAATTTGTTTTTAGCTAAGTAAAACAAACACCCAAAGAGAGATTATAATCCTACAAAAAATACTACCCAAGTAAAACAAAGAAATCACCTGCACCATTGCCAGTATGTTGTTATAGGCCCGCATTGTCATTGTCGATTGCTGCTGATCGGCTTTCTGCAAAAAGTATCACATTCACATCACAATCAATTGGCAGAGTGCTAGTCAAAACATAAGATTAATCTGTTCACCCAATAAAACGCCTAGGAACAATCTTGTAGATTCAAGTAGAAGGTTCTGGGAGAAAGATTATTCTGCCAGTAACATTGTTGTTCCAACATTGTAAAAAGCTAGAGAACGTTTGCATGCAATGGGACACGGTAAATGCAAGCATCTAAAACTCACAATTTTAGTTTTCTCTTCTTCGGTCTTTGCTGAAGATATTGCCTTGTTGAAATCTGCCATTCTTTGGGTTAGTCTCTTTGAGGCTGCTCGAACTGTCTCTTCTGTTCCACTTAACCTGTGCATTTCTAACAATAAGAAACTCGCGAACATGATAGATTTGACAGAATTGCCAAAGAGAAGATGAATCCTCCATGCTCATTAATACCATGAACAATTTTCATGTTGCACGAACTTTCACTTGGCGGGTGTTTTTAATTATTTAGGAAATTGCTTGCTTTCAGATTAGAACAATGTATTTTCGTATGCTCCATCCAATTCACTACTTAAGGGACAAAATTGTGCAAGATAATGATGTTACATGTTAGTGGAGTGACAAAGCAAACTAAGAAAGTGGTCGCACATTTGTTCTATATTCCTCAAAATTTCTATTTTTTGCATATCAAAATCTAATCGGAAATCTAGCATCATGATGTCACTCGCTTGTGCACATACCAACCGATCCTTCACAGATTTACCTTATATTCATTCTTCCATTCTTGCACACAGGGATGTCCAAATCATGTGATTGATCCGCCCTTAGGTCTAGGATGATACAGGCCATTGGTGTCCTCAGTCTAACAGTGGTTATCACTTACAGGAATTAAAATCAGATCCACCATTCCAAGAACTAGATTTTGTTGTTGTGCAGTGAGCACTTAAGTAGGTTGTAGTTGTGGTGGCACTTAAGTAGGTTGTAGCTGTGGTGGTACCGCTGCTGCTCTACTGTGTGAACGTGTCCATGTAGCGTCAAGATGTCTTTTCAGGCTCTCCAACGAGTCTTGCAAGCCCTTAAAGCGATACATTTTGATACAATAGGGCTTAAATTTGTACCCAAAACCAAAGTGGAATGTCCAATATGGGGAGTTCCACTTTTGAAAGCATGTGTTTAAAGCTTTAATAGTGAAAGGAGTGGCTAGTACTGTAAATGAGAGATGAGGCTATAAACAATTTAATTAAGTTAATAATAGGACATAATAATGCAATGAAAAGGAGGGTAAGACATGAACATGAATTATGTGATGGGAACCCGGAACTAATTACTAGACTTGCTTACTAAACCGAGGTTTTTAAAGGAATGCACGCAAATAAAATAATTCATGCAAACTGATTAAACCTTGCACCATAGGTAACCATGTGTGGGATGAAAAATGCAAGCTACCTCTCCATAAAATCTTTGTAATGTTCTGAGAAATCCTCTCCAAGTCTATCTGATGGCTGTCCAGTGACAATCTTGTAACCACAGAGACTGTTTGTGGTGTTTGGAGTCTGTATCACACGTTAGGTGCTGGGAAACATCCATGAAGACAGGATTCATAATAGATAACTATTTATGTTATCTAAGTATCTAACCTTATGGGCCAAATGGTGAAAAGTGTACAGCAAGCACTCAACATAATTATGATTGATATCTTCTACTTTCTTCCCAGGCATATACTTCTGCAAAACAAACAGTAAATGCAATGGTAAGATGAATTTAGTAATTTTAATTAATACTACATTCACTGTAACTGAGGAGAAATATGTCCACATCTTCCAGTACACAAAATAAACCTTGCCAAATGGTGCTTGGAAATCTATCAAAAACGAGAAATGTACACACCTTGAGCAATTGAATAATAGATGGAAGCAGCTGGCGTGAATCTTGTGCCATAGCATGTGGTGAGCTTGCAGCAATAGTCTTGAGCAAATCCAGTTTCTTCTCTTCAGGAATCTAAATTAGGTTGAAAATGAAAAAAAAAAGAGAGAGAGAGAGGAAAAGTTAATGCTGAAACAGAAACACACATAAGGAGATGCAAAAACACATTGCTCCTTTAAAAAGGACACTTGCAGTTGATGCAGGAGATGGACAGTTTGATTGGAGAATGACAGGCTTTGATTACCGAAAACTGCAAACTACAGGGAACTTATGCACTACTGCAGATTCTTCTTTGTTAATCTCTCGTATGTAAGCCCTTGTTAAAGAGAGAGTAAGCAAAACTAGTTTGCAGTTGCTGTGCTGTGGAATCTATTTATTTATAGGAATCTTTACTAACTGTAGTAAGATTTTTCTGTTATGGCTCCAAAAAAGATGATTTCAACTAACTGTGATATTCAGTGTGGAACAAAATAAGTGCTTTTGAAAAGCCACCGCAATGCCAACCAGAGCCTTAGCCCCTGTTTGGGAGGGCTGCGCTTCAACTGTGCTTCAGCTTTGGGCCTAAAGCCCCCCCAAACAACCCAGCTGCAAAGCGGCTGCACAGCTAAGCCACAGCTGAAGCACCCCTAAAAGCCACAGCTGGTAGGGAGGTGCTTTTCAGCTGTGGCTTCGCTCGACCGTCTCCCCGCTCGCTCTGTGTCCCCCCTCATCCCGTCGTATCCCCTCCCAGTCGCTTCCTCGACTCCCTCTGGCTCGGGCACCACCTCTCCAACTCCCTCCTCACTCGGGCCCACTCGGTTGCCCCCCAAAAGCTACAGCTGCAGCAGCTAGTTTGCCAAATGACATATCAAGAAAAGCCACAGCCGCCAGCTACAGCGGCTTTACAGCCCAGCAAGCCAAAAGCAGCTTTTCAGCCCAGCCGCAGCCTCCCCAAACAGGCCCTTAGTGCTGAATGTACTTCATAATAAACAGACTATTCCAGCTGAAACGGCAGCCAAATGTCAAAAGCTTCAACTGGACAAAGCGTGAAAACTTGAGGCAACAAAAACAGCAAATATAGACTCAGAAGTCTATCTAACCAAACCCTTTGTTTTGTTTTTGTTTTTCAGTCTTACTCAGCTGTGTTCTCTGCGTGTAATTTTCTCCAAAATGAATATCCTGCTCTTTCATCTGGTCAAACAATTCAACTTTCCTTTTGAACTTCTAACAAATCCAAAAATATAAGATAGCAAAAGATCACAAGACAGTGAGTCGATCTCAATTTCAATTATCATAAATTGCAGAGTTCAACTAAAAACATTGCCAGATTGTGAGAAGATGTTGTTCCTTAACACAATTTGAGCAAGGGAACATAACTACGAGGCCAATGCTTCAATCATGTGGTAAAAATGTTTCTGTAACCACACCAATCATGAGAGTGCATCAAAAAATTTTGTGTTCACCAGGAAAAGTACTACAGCAACCAAAAAAACAATAATGAAAGATGTTGCACAAATGCACAGTCGTGCCTAATAAACAATAACCATTTAGTGTTTCTTCCTATGAAGCAAAGGGTGCAAGATACAAGATGCAGCAGTTTACCTTATCGAAAACTGGGACAATTTGCTTAACAAAATAGTTGAGAAACTTGCTGCTTGATGCACCTCTCTGCAGATCACGCAAACAACGTGAAAAACACCAAAAGATGAAATGATACACTAACAGCTTAAACAACTTAGGCCCTGTTTGTTTCGGCTTAAAAACCAAAAAGCCTAAGCCGAAACAAATAACTAGCTTTTAAGCCGGGTTTTAAAAAAACCTAAAGCCCCTGTATAACTATAAGCCAAAAGCCAGACAAGAGGAGCTTTTTTGAATGAAATAACTCTTTGCCACTAAAAGTCTCCAAAATTACCCACCAAATGCTATCATATATAAATCAAGAATTCATCCCCTATCTCATTTAGGGTATTTTAGACTTTTCATCTATAAATTATACCATCTAACCTATTAATAAGCCAGGATACCGAACAGCATGTCTTAGCTTAAAAGCAGACGGCTTAAAAGCTCATTAAGCCAAAAGGCTAGCTTTAAGCCAAAAAGCTAGCTTTAAGCCAAAAGCCAAAAACCTAAGCCAAAACAAACAGGGCCTTAATGATTCTTTTACTTTATATGTTCATACCATGAAGATAGGAAGAGCCATATACATGCAGGAGGTCCACCTCTCAATGTGGTCGATGTCAGAAACCTGAAGGAATTAATTCAGAATACTAAGCAAAATACACAACTGGCCTCAAACAAAAAACAAAAACCAATATACATAATTAGATGGCTGTTATGAACACAATTCGTTTCCGTGTTGGCCAGTTGATAACAGACTAAATATAAGATATGTAAAAAACAGATATCTATAGAAATGGGTATCATCAGCTGCCAACCTTAAACAGAAGGAAATGGTAACTACTGACAAAGATAAAGGGGTAAACAGAGAAAGTTCACTAGGTATCCCCTAAAAATAATTCTAATCCATAGGCTGACATGGAAAGTTGCAAGATTGTCCAGCGTGAATATGCCCCCTTATCATTGATCCCTAACCCAGCCAGTTAAATGCACAAAACACAACATGGCTACATAAAAGAAATTTCAACACATAACAATATAGGCAAGTGCTCCAACGCAACATCTGATTTGTAACCATCAATTAATTTACATTACATATGGATATCAACTGAAACCAATTTAAATGAAATTTCTTCAATCTTCAGAGACGCAACATAGTTCAAGGTAGGGGTGAGCTTGGCTTGGGAATTGGTTAGGTTCACACTCATTTTGAAGCATAAATTAGGAGACCTTGGGCCCATTATGCAAATTTGCAAGCAAACTATTAGCAAGCTAACTAAGAACTTGCTTTATATACGGAGAGACACTCAAAAACACCAACCAGTGATTAGTTCATGTTCTCAAACATAGGCCCCCTTCGGAACAACTTCTGGATTCTGGATTATGATTATGGGAGAAGCTGCTTCTGATTATGGGAGAAGCTGCTTCTGATTATGGAAGAATCGGGTCGAACCGGCTACAACTTCTAGGTTTCGGACCGAGCCGGCGAGAATCAGTGAGAATCAGGTTTCAGCCAGATTCTGATTCTATACAGAAATCAGCTTTTGATTCTAAGAGAAGCTATCCAGAATCTTCCCGTTCGGCAAATAATCAGCTTTTTTCTAAAGCAGAAGCTGTCCAGAAGCTGAAACGAACGGGGCCATACTCACCTTACCTCTATTATGCCTTACAAAATAGATCCACTTATTGTGTCTAGTGGTATTTGGTACCGCCTTAAAATCGTAATACTAAGTCACCAAGTACTTCCAATAATTGTTTGCCACGGGCCAACAAGTCTAGCCCAAGTAATTCAACATTGTTTAAAAAATATACTAATACAATTGTCTCAGTGCTAGGCAAAAACTAGAAGTGAGGCAATTCGAATATGGTGCAGGCAACTCAATTAGTTAATGTTAACTCTTAAACTGCCACCAGCTCGGATAAGCTTATTACCAGGACAACATCATTACTATATGTGTAATCCAAAATTTGACCCTGCTCCAACACCTCCACTTTTATGCCCTCCCCTCCCCCCAGCCACTGTCCTCTGTGGCTCTCTAACCTCCACCACAGGCGACCACCCTACATATGTTCTGCTATATGTATATATTTTCTTTCATTGATTATTGTGCGTTCAACACAACTTTACTTCTATGATTATAATTTTTTATCTTGCTCCATTGAGGTGTTATAATGCTGTGTGGTATCTTCAAGTTGTGATACCAAATTACCTATTATTTGCTTAGGTTGTTAAGCCATCCAGAAAATGATGCTTCTGATTCGATTCCTCTAGCCTAGCAGCCCTAGCTCAAAGGTTCACAAGATTAAATTTCAAATGATAAGACATTGTGTTCGTCACTAGAAAAAAATATAGTGCAAATATGTTACGTGTTAACAAGCCTGTAGCTGAAACATCAAACACGTAAACAAAGTCTGGGTCTGAGCTGAGCCTACTCCAAAATCATTCAAAAAAAGGCTGCACTGGAAAAGGCCTAATGTTTGAACATGTACTGATGTAAATACTCATACAGTAAATTTTGTTACAAGGATGTTCACATAACATACTTACATCGAATTGTGCATCAAGATCAGCTTGTGCTTGAATGATTTCAATTAGTTCCTGAAAGGATTCTCGAGGAGCAGATTCCCCAAATATGCTCAAACTCCGCAGGAAATCCATGAATAATTTGAATTCAAGCCCAGTTACATCTTGTACACTCTGAATTATGATGTTATTTGTTCAAGTGTATCACATAAAAATATATATGGAAATAATAGCCAAAAATCAATCAAATAACCAAAAAATTGAAAGCATCAGCACATACTTTCTTTATCAAATCAGTTATATATCTTTCCATTTCTGCTTGAGGCTTCAGTAGCTCTGCTTTAACAGGGAAGACCTGGGGAAAAAATTAATTCGTATTCTCAGGCAGTACAGTTGATTTCCTACAAACATGTAATCTATTTATGTAGCTATTTACCTTGTCTCTAAGGAAACAAATAACCTTTTCACGAATCTCTGTTCCTGACTCCACATGTTTAAATAAAGGCAGCAAGGAATCTGAAAAAAGAAGGTACAGATTAATAAAAACAACCAATAAATACTTAATAAAATCAACAGCATACATATTACATCATTTACTAGTAAGTAGTAACCATCAATCAATCATACAATAACTACAGGAAGATAAAATCACTCCAAAAAAATGATGGCAAGAGAAATCTAGTATGCAAAATTATGTAGCAGGCTTTGATGTGCTTCACACCGGTTCAAGAATCATTCAGGAACCTAACTTCGGTAATTTTATTCCCAGTCTCAACCAGATAGTAAGATAAAAAATCAAAATGGCTCTCCAAGGCATCAGAAGCTTAATAGAAGTATTGATTGAAACAAGATGGTTCACCAAAAAAAGACGAATATGTGTACCAAGCTGCCACATACCCGCGTGGTTATGGAATAGTGGAATTTCATCAATAGCAGCATGCTGACTAGCATAAGCAACAAATGTAAAGAGCCAAAAAGGGTTGTTGATGTAGAGAACTAATACAGAAGGAAATTTTCAGACCGTGAAAGTGAACCCTATCAACAAAAATGTCATTACAAGTTGCTAACACTCATTATTATTGTATAGTCTCTTGATCTAAGACAAAAACATAAAGACTATATTAATCATCCAACATTTGTTGACTAGCACTGCCATTTTAAGAGCCAAACCAAGTGCACACGAAATTAATACATGAAAAGTGGCTAAATAAACCAAGATTTCTAATTGCGAAACACATGAAAAGTGTTACTCAAAAGAATATGTCAACAATAGCATGCATCTCAATGATTTTCCTTACAACATTTCCCTGAAATTTCAAAATGCATATGTAGTTTACTTTAAAATTTAGATGGCGTACCAAATATGCTAAATTAATAAGCAGACAAAGATTACAAAGTCACCAATAACCCTTGTGACCTATGCACACGCATAAAAGGTCCAAATTGCCTTGATTCAAAGCACAGGTTCTAGAACAAGAAAATATTTGAAACCTGAAATGTTGAAAATGATCGTGAAATTCTGTTTTATTTAATACTTGTATATTTAATCAGAAATTGCAACAAAAAAAGTCAAAAAATCTGGAATGTATGGCAACATGTAGAGCATCAATCGCTTAGTAAACACTACAAGCATTATTCCTAGCTTCTAAAATTGTGTGAAGGTCGTAAATATCCACTTGGATCTGGAACAATAAACATCATTGATGGTAGAAAATCAAGAAATCACAGATTGTTGTTATCTTGGGCACAATTTACACTTCTTTTAGAACAATGATAAAAATGACCTTGATAGCCTACAAGTCTACACCCCACAAAGAAAATTCATATCAAAAATTTACAACATAGGCCAGTAATTCACGCAGAGAGCACATATCCTAAAGTACTTTTCAACTGATAAACAAGCAACAAATGAGCACTGGAACGTTACTTTTAACATCTTGCCGTATAAGGGACATGAGTGCTTTATGAACAGCATCACGCTCCACATTTTCCTCTGAAATACATGCAAAATTCAGAAGCATATAAACATGTGACATTCAATCTGAGTAAAGATAGGAAGAAGAGTATACCACTGGCAAGGAGTTGACCAAGAATATCTGCAATTTTTTAAACAAATTCTGCATCTTTGCCAAGAAGTGGAAACCCACGAATAGCTTGTATTCTGATCTGTAATAATATTTAACGACAAGAGTTAATCATGTGGATCATATGAAACCTTCTGCTGCATAAGCTGCATTTATATTGTTCTCCTTCTATGCATAGACTGCATTCGTAATGTTCTAAAGAAAATATAATAATGACATCCTTTTTAACAAATGCAAACTATTCTGAAGAAAAATAGAGAAAATCTTTTCATTGCTTTTACACATTTATCTGACAAGTGTAAAACGCTGGCTATCCAAGTAACTTTTTAAATTCTTGGACTAAGATCACCTGAAGTAATCAGGGACAAGCATGAAACAAATAACCATTATAGGGCAAGCAGAGAAATCATAGATCACTTTGTCACATTCACTACGTACATTTATACAGCATGAAAACATTAGGCCTTATATGATTACTGGAAAGCAAGTGGACATCAAAATTGATACAAATCATTCATTGTTCCATGTGATAACCTGCCAGCAAAGTTCAATGTGTCCCTTTTCCCTAATTACAAAATAGCCTCATCTTTCCAATGCAGGTATTGTTCGGAACCAATTGTAGATTCTGGCAAGAGAAACCAATGTAATATTTACTACACCGTGTTTTTTGGTTTAAGTGGCAACAATGCATTGATAGGATAGACAGCTTAGCCAGTTAAGAATCAGCTTAAAGTTGGGAAAGAATTTTCTAGATTTACTGAAGGGGTAACCATCTTAGATATGAACGAGTGAATTTCAGACAGTATCTCTGTGCATGTAAACCTAAGTTATTCTACTTGCACGTCTCATAGGGAGAGAGTTAAATGTCATCAGCGGCAAAAAAAAAAAATGATATAAACAAACAATTAGTCAGAAAATTTTACAGATTTTTACCAAATTCAGTAGCCCAACTGAGTTGCCTAAACAACAAAAACCCGAACCAGCTTTAACACACAAATTTTTAGTTTTCCGCAGAGTAACTCTGAATCAAAGACCAACTTAACGCAAAAATGCTGGTCATCCAGTTTGTCCACTCTCACCTAATGCTTCAACCAAAAAACTTGCCGAGCTAGCCTGGTATGAAAACGGTTAACATTAACTAAGCAGAGAGAACACAGACCGCGAGCTCCTCCATGTCGACGAGGTCGAACATGGCCTCCATGGCGCGCGTGCCGAGGGCCGGGAAGCTACGGAAGAAACGGGGGATGAGCTGCGCCGCCAGCTGCTTCGCCTTCACGCTCTGCCCCTTCACCGCCGCTATGATCGCCTCGTAGTCCGCCGCGTGCTGCAAGCCCCAGACATAAACCCCCGTCATAACCCTAGATCGAACCCAGGGAAAATGTGCGGCGACAGGGAAGCGCACCTGGGACTTGTCCTTCGCCGAAGAGAGGCACTCGCCGAGCTCGTAGAGCCGCTCGACCTCGGCGGCATCGGCGGTCGCCATGGGTGGGGGCTGAGGCGGGGAGCGGCGGATTTAGGGTTAGGGTTTCGGAAGGGGAATTCAAGAGAAGGATTAGTGCGGCGAGGAGTTAAAAGATGGGTTTTACCACGCGAGAAAAGGAGGCGGCGGCACGGGATATGGGCCTATGGCGAGGGGGACCTGAAGGTCGACAGGCCAGCACTCGTATATCTTCCGGACGTCGAGGAGCCTCGAGCGTCCTTTGGGAAATTGGATGAGGTCCTAACTAAATTATCTAAACTAATAAAAGAAAAAGGTTACTCTTTTTTAATTGATCGTCCAACTCTTACAGCCAGCTCCAGCCCGTTAAGTTGCACGTCGTCCTCTCTTTCCTTCGCTCCGCAGCTAGACGAGCGTCCCGCCCTTTCCTCCGCGTATTCGCACGACCACAACTGCACCATCCCCACGTCTTCGGATCAACCCCGCGCTCGCCCCCCGCCCAACCCTCTTGCCGTTTTCCTCGGCCCTCACCCCCGCCCAACCCTCTCGTTGTCGGCCCCCTTGCTCCCAACGTGTGCGTTTCTTGTTCCTACGCTTCTTGCCTGTCGTGCCGCATGCCGCCCCCTCGCTCCCGACGCATGCACCGTCACCCCCTCTCCGCCGGCCCCCCTCACTACGGAGACCGCCATGGTGGTCCGCTGCCGCCCATGGAGCTGCGCCACCTACTACTCCACCCCCCCTCTCCATGGTCCACTGCCCCTTCCAGATCCGGCCTTCTCGCCTGCCGTGCCCACGCCATCCCCTCGCATGGTCCGCCGCCCCCCTCTTCGTGGCCGTCTCTCCATGGTCCGCCCCCCCTCTCCATGGTACGCATCCCCCCACTCGACAGCCCCTCATGATCGTCAGCCCCGCTCCCTCGCCGGTCCCCGTCGTCCCCCCTTGGGCTGCTGTAGCGAACGGCGCCGACTCACCAAAGCCGTGGTTAGGGGTGGCCGGATATAGCTAAAATGATCTGTGTCATCACTGGATCCGGCTTGGATCGAGCTGCGCTGCCGCGGCGTCTCGGCGTTTCCAACACCTGTTGGACCAGTCCACGCTGCACATGGGATGACAGTGGCTGGGTCTCGCTGGGGTGGCCGCCACCTCTGCCGTCGTGCACGACTACCCCACCATCGACCCCACCTCGTTCGACGTGATCCACTGCGGCACCTCTTGGAATCCGTCCTCACTGTCGCCTACACGGCCGTCGGGAAGGCCGTCCTCCACGTCGACCCCAACCCCTTCTACGGCTTCCTTGTCTCCTCCATCCCGCTCGCTTCCCTTCCCTCCTTCCTTTCCACTGGCTACTCCAGCCCCTCGTCGTCCTCTACCACCACAACCTCCTCCCCCTCCTCCGATTCATACACCGCCATCGATCTCCAGCGCCGCAGCTTGTACTCAGAGATTGAGACCCTGGGACAGTGCTGGAGCCATCCCGATGCCCTGTCGAGACAGGGACCGCGACCTGCTCATGCCTCATGCCGCCGTCTCCACCTCGTCCACGTCTTCCGGCGTCGGTGCGGACTCCGACGACGATGAGTCCAAGCCTCTTCTGCCTCGACCGTGGCTGCAGTGGCGCAGACTGGCCGCGAGGTCTCGCCGCCCCCACCCTCCCCCTCTCGTCTATGATGGTTTCTCAAGTCGGATTTGATCTGGGGAGCTATTTTGCGGGAATTGCCGTGGGTTTTGAAATGCTGATGGCCTCGTGTGTTTCTTGTTTCAGGCGTTCCATAATGCTGTGCATAGCTGGGCGTCCAAGAAGTTTATGACTGGATGGTATGTCTGCTCTTTGGATTATGAGATTCTGCTCCTCAATTTCGTAGGATTTTTACTAGTGCAATGCAAAATTGGATGGTGGGGGTGTTGTGGTAGTTGTAAACCGTGGGAAAATGGGATCTTTAGTCTTTGATGTTTGTTTTAGGGGATAAAACTACAGAAACATGAAACTTGTGGTAGGTTTCTTGGGTATGCTGTTGGATTCACATCGGTAGAATTGAATCTAAATGCACCCTGTTGTCATGTTAAGAATGGAGTTATAAGGGTCAATTTTGTGTGAATTATCTAACGCTAATTGTGTTGCCCTCGGCCAGTGAATTGGGATTCAAATTCTTAGCCTAAACTATACAATCATAGAGACTGTAACTGGACCTTCAAGGTTTGGAAATTAGCCTTGTGAAACTTAAAGCTATGTTAGTGGCTCAACCATTTCTTCCTATTAACAGCTACTGAGAGTGATGTTAGGGCCCTGTAAAAACTTCATAGAACCGGTTCATGATTGTCAGTTAGCATTTCATTTTCCAAATTTAATGTGTGGCACTAGTCATGCAAGCATTAGTTGTATATGTTTACCTTCTCTTCTGCAACATCAATGTTTAGGCAACTTTGGCCCAACTACCCTTTTGTGTTGTGCACTGTACTAGCTGAATAATCCTTTCATAGCTATCCTTCCTTTGCATATAAATGCATGTAAAACATTTTAAAAAATTTTATATCATCCTGTAGTGCTTTTGTAAGAGTGATAGAAACAGAGTTGATACCACTTGAGTGGTGCATATTCTCATATCTGCATTCACATGATTTCATCAGCACAAATTATAAGAGAACATGCATGAATTACATTAGATGTAGAGCAAAAACAATCACATATATTGGTCAGACACCGAATGAACTTTAATTTAGGTTTTGCGAAAATTGGTGTATTTGAAGAGGGCAAGAACAAAGGAAATATTTTTTAATAAAAAAATGAATTGAGAATCATTTCATTGTATTCATTTCTCAAAATCTCACATAGTCTATCCTAAAGTTCATGAATCCACTGCCTTTTCTTTTATATTCGCTCGATATCTCTTGTTACTAATGATGGATCACAAAGCATAGAAGTAGCATGAATATAATTGATTAATGGACATGTATGGAAGTTTGGCTACAAAAATGAATATATTAAATTTTTGCATCTTCTATTTTTTATTTAGTTTATTAATTTTGGGTCTATCCCATGTTGTGTGTCAATATTTGTCTAAGCAATTGGTGTATTAATTTGATGGTCAATGATAAAGTCATAAAGGAGGGCTCTTATGAAATAAATTCATCACTGAACTTAAAGGCACAAACAGATTGGAAGTATAAAAGCTGAGCATTTTTGCAAGCTATTCTTTGTACCTAGATGATAGCAATCATGGTCATAAATACTATCTTTGGCTTCTGTTTCTGCACTTCCATTGGTAAAGGATATCTGGAGCATAAGATTTGAAATGAAACAATGTTTGGATGAGTAGATAGTGTACAATCTTCACTATTCTTTGAGATATTGAAATGGCTATTGCAGTTTTGTGTGATTAAGTAAGAAACTTGAGATCAATGTTGGTTATTTCTTCTGTGAAGTTGTCCCTGTATTGTTGAGTACTGATTGGATGTTCCTCTTTTTGTTTCTGGGTACCAATATATTTGGTATGCATAATACTTGAATTATACATATTGATTGTTGCTCCAGTTTACTACATATGTATATGATGCAACTCAGATGGTAGATATGTACAATCCTACTAGAAAAATGTTCCATTTTGGTTATTTGAGAATTACTTCTGTACCTTACCAGTACCATCAATATTTTTTACTGTAGGTTTGTAGGCACTTTGAGAATTACTTGCCTTTTTGAATTTTATGATTTATCAGCAATGTTAATTTACTATAGATTTGCAGTATAACAGTGATATGCACCAAACATCAGTATATATTGGCTGTTACTGCTATTTTTCTTGAGACATTTTATTCATCTATAGTGACCCTTAACATTATCTCTGTTTGTACTTTGTCGTAGTTTGAATATTTGTATATAATTGAGTTAATTTACTGATACTTCTTAATTCTTATTTTGTGTTGATAAGTGAATTTTGCAAACAGTTGATTGTCGTACATGTGATGTGTGTTTATCTAAACTAATAAAAGAAGGAGTTTACCCCTTCCATCGGTGGATCGTCCAACCCAACGCTGTCCTGCCCAAGCGCTTTCATGTGCTTGGGCTTCATTTTTGTCATGCTACTGGGCAAGAGCTGGTATAATACTTACCAATTAATGTTAGGTCACTTATTATTTGTTAGCACAACATATACATATAGTATCTTGTTTTGATAGATCATCATTTTTACTTTCTTTCATCCGCTGGGATTTTCTTCATGGTGACCATCCTTTTTCAATCAAATGAAGCATTCATGAAATGACCATATGCAGTTATGTTTTCCTATTTTTTCCGTTACGGTTATTTTGCTAACTTGTTTTCTCTTGCTTTTTCTTGACAAAGCATATGTATTCATCTTCTAGCATATCAAGGATTAGAAATCGCGAACTTGAGAGACTTCATGGTCCTCCATGGTTGAAGATGGGAAAGAGCTGTCACTACATATTAGTGGAATTGCTTGCAAATATCAAGTCACAACTCATAATTAGAACATGTTTATATGATCTCTTCAGGCTGTGCAAAGGGTGTTCCTCGGCTGCATGTACACAACCCTAGACTATGCTCAAACTGCTTTAATTATTGATGTCTTGTTTTTCAAGGTGAGTTCTCCAATTTTTCCAAGTGGAGTTCTCCAATTTCTGCCCTAGGAATCTAGGACCTTTGAAGATTCTCTTTCTTATATAGATTAATTGTTCTCTCCACTACCAGACTATTTAGGTTGAAAAAACAAAAAAATCTATCGTAAATAATTCCTAAAAGGCACCCTATGGGCAACCAATTTCTTGTATATTTAACATAAGTTTAAGATATGGTTGTCCTTGCATCCGGTCATGATATGTAAAATGTTGACATTTCTTCCTGTGCTAGATGCAGTGTGAGACTAAACATTATTCCACTGTATAATTGCACTTACTATTCTCTTTCTAGTGATCTTTCTTATCTACATGATAGGAAATGGTGGTATCAATCTGCTGAGGAAAGAATGTCGGTGCCAACTGTATATCCCCCAAAGATGGCTTCCCTCCACCTGACAGGACGCTCTGCCCCCTATGATGCCAAAAGCGCACTAACCCCTCTATTCTTTCTATTTCTGGTTTTTTTGTTTTACTGTAGTTGCATAATTAAGTATGTATCACAAGTAGGTTATGCCGTTCTACAATACAAGTCATTACAAGTAGTTCGTTCATCTATCATCTGCTAAATGACATTATTCTGCACTACAACATAAATGTTGTTCTGTCACATTCATGCCTGCCACTACTGAACAAATCAGGCGGCTCTTCCATGATTTGTAGTTTGAGTAGATAACACTTTTTGCTTCCTGAAGATCAGGAGGAAGCCAATTATACAATATCATATTTCAACCATACATTTTTGTCAAAAACCATGAGGAAGAAATCTTCCTTGCTCCTTTATGGTTGCCATAGATGCTGTTTATTCTTTTTTCTTTACGAAATTTCATGTTCAACCGAGAGAATAAATCCTCTTAAACTGTGTTTAGGTGTATTATTCATGATGTAGCCATTTTTGATCCCTGCTTGTTGTGACACTTGAAAGAATGAACCCTCTTGGGTGTATTATTACTGGAAATGGAGAAGCTAGATATATATTCCTGGGTCGACCATGGGGGCCTTTTGGCAGGGTTGTCTTTGCACAAACTTTTATGGATCGCTACATTTTACTGGGTGGCAAATTGGGACAAATCTGAGAATGAATGAACTACTTGCTTCTATGAGTTTAGGTACTATAATCACCAGAATTCATTGACTTCTTTCATCTGACTTATTAATATCAACCACACATGATGTTACATTTAAAAGGAAATTTAATTCTGCCTTGAGTCTCCCATAGATTGATTGATCATGAGTAAATATAGATTTATTATGCTTCTTGATTCGTTCTAATGTTAATGTTAAACGGAATCGTTTTAGATATGACAGTTTGAAACCAGGAGATGGCTTCTTTAGTTGATTCGCTTCATGCATCAAAGAAAAATGCTATTGAGTGTAAAGTTTGTGATTCCGTTGCAACGCACGGGCACCCTACTAGTGGGAAGAATCGATCCTGTTTTGGTGTAATTGGTTATTTATTTTGTATTTATTATTGACATGTGATTTTAAGATCTATATGTCAGTTAGATATCACAGGATAAATAATCAATAGTACAAGTAAATACAAATAAATCATCAATTATTCCTAAATTTTGATAGATTTATGAAAACTTAAATATTGGATTTAGATTTAGGTAATCATATCTTTACTATTTGCACAAAGTGTCGACCTTTAATGGTAGTTTATGAATATTATATAGTTTATACAGGATATATCTGATATTGTTAAAAGAGAGTTCATTGAACTTGCCTCTGGATGGCAGCAGCTAAGTTATCAAGGCTATAGATGTTGAAATTACGCTTAATGAGGATGTTGCTAGTAGATGTTATTACGCCTATTTCTTCTAAAAAAGAGTAAGGCTTTGCACTTTTTGAGATATCACCTTAATCTAACTCTAAAAAAGAGTATATGTCTGAGAGATATTCAAAGTTCTTGTGGGAATCCATAAAACAACGTTAAGAGCAAAGTAAGACAGTCATGTTCCTTATGGCGACACGTGACAGCGTAAACTTTCTTTTTCAAGACTATAAGACTATGGTTCATTATAACTCCGCTATTGAAAGATCGGAATGGCGATCAGAGGGGGGTGAATGATCCCAAAATAAAAAATTGCCCACCTATTGGATAAATAACATCCAAATGAAACCTCTCTTGCAAAATACAGAAAATCCTGGAGCAAGAACAGGGCACAAGAACAGCCCAAACACAAAATCAAAATGATGAATCTTTTGATCCAATTGTCCAAAGTTCATGAAACTTGGTAGATACCTCTTTAGGATGTCAAGAACTTGTTCCAACAATCAATCGCAATGATTGATGTCAAGTTCCGACCTTTAACCATTTGAAGAGGAAATGTGCCAAGAACATGAAAAAGAGAAAATCTGTGATCTAGGCTTGCTTGTGGGATTTTGAAGATCAAGATGGACTTAGATACCTTCCCATAAGTCACAGCAAGCTAGAGGTCACAACTCACAAAGAAACTCATCAAAACACGATGAATCAAGAATTCATTAATGGAGGTATAAAAGATCGGTTTCTCACAAAACTCGAAACAAGGATTGCCTAGAGAATTGGGATACGATATAAGTGAAGACTTATCCAATCAATCTCTCATCCTTGGCAATAAAACCCAGAAACAACTAGAAGGAGGGGAGGCAAATCCAACTTGCAGAATTTAATGCAAGAATGTAAGTACTGAATTTAAATTATGTAAAGTAAAGACATAATATAACTGCAGAATTTAAATTCAGAATTGAGAGAATTGATCTTTGTATTTTCTTTAGAAGATTTTACAAAGCCTCATTTCATGTGGGCAATCAAAGGAGCCATCAAAATCTTCTCAGGAATTTATCTCAAAAACCCTAAGGGGAAGGCTACCCCTACCCCTCTATTTATAGTGTTATATGATCAATTTCCACCCTTGAATGTGTTGCTTCAATCCTAAGCTAACATCCAAGAGCCAGGATTTGATATCGCACTTTCACTCATTGGGCTAACCCGAAACCCACTAACAACTAGGTTTTGACCAACTAGCTAAGTTGACCGCTACTCCAACTCTAAAAGCCAATAACCCAATGGTTTTCTAGACCCTGTAGCTCCAAGCTAGCATCCACAAGATTCCTTGCCTCCTTGGACTACACCAGCTTCATCTCCGGCCATCCTCTGGCGAACTTCCGGCCAACTTGAACCTCCGGCCATCCCGTGCCTAGTTCCAGCCATCCTCCGCCTCACCACGACCACCAAATGAAGCCCTGCATCCAAATACAATAAAACCCTTCTTGGTTCCACCACGAACCCAACGCAACAATCCGATCACGAATCGGGGTTATAACGGCCCGGAACGGACCAAAACACTTCGATCAAAGTGCAAACTCCCTGTTTCCAATACAGCAGAAATCTTCCTGATTTTTTATGTTGCTAAAATGAAAAACTTGTCAACACAAAAAGATGCGTCTCGAAATTCTCTATAATTTTCATGTAGAACACATAATTTTCCGAGCAATAAAAGACCTCTAAAAACGCGAATTACTGTAGGCTATCGAAGTCAGTTCGGTGCAAACGTGATTTCCTCGGTTTGCAAAACCCCTTGGTCCGGCGCAAACGTGATTTTTCACCCTTTGGTCCAACGCAAACGTGAATTTTCATCCTTTGGTCCGGCGCAAACGTGGAATCCTCTGTTTGCAAAACTCCTTGGTCCGGCGCAAACGTGAAATTCTCTCTTTCTTTGGTCTGGCATAAACACAAGATCCGGCGCAAATGCAAGTTATTTCTAACCCGGTCCGGCGCACACACAAAACCAATGTTCCTTGGTCTGGCGCAAAACATGAACCTCTCTATTCCTTAGTCTGGCGCAAATCAAAATGCTTTTAATTTGAAATCCATTTCAAATCCAACTTAAATCAAACTCAAACCTGAGCAACCCAAGCTCACATCAAGTCAAATACTCATCACAAACAAGGATGGACCTCCACATGATCCTTCAATCTCCCCCTTGATGAGTATATTGATAAATCACACAAAAGGCATAATTTGAGTTTGAAATTAAAGAAAAAAAACAATTTGATTGCAAAAATCATATTTGGTCTAATTAAAAGAGAAAGAAATCTCATGACCAAATAAATGAGAAGATTTTCAGAGCTCAACACAAGAAAGAAATCACATATGAAGATACGGTTGACATGTACGCTAACAACATGAATATGCAAAGATAGTATCATCACTTAAGGTACGAGAAGTACTCATAGCTGATTTGTGCATTGCTTGTTGCGGAATTTGAGGATCAGCTGGTCATGAAGAACCACTCACTTGGTCCCACTGAAAACATGAATGTGTCTATACCAATGCATACAAGAAAAGGAACAAACAGACTCACAAGAAAGATTTTGCTCAAAAGGATGGAAGGGGAATAAGGCAAGTGTTTTTAAGAGAAAATATATGCCTAAGGGAAAAGGAAAATTCAAGAAGAAACCTCAAGGTAGTAAGTATAGGGAACAATAGCAAATCTACTATAGATGTGATACTACGAGACATTGGTCTCGCAGTCGCCACACCCCCAAACATCTCATTGAGCTCTACCAAGAGAAGAATAGCATGAAGAAGATAAATGGAGATCATGAGGCACACTTTGCTACTGGGCAAGCGAACAATCATGTGTCTGATGCTATGGTTCTTAACGAGAAAACTGAAGAATCAATCATCAAGGACTCCAGTAATATTGTTCACATGGTGGATGATAACGATGGCCTTCTTGGTGAAGATTATGAAGATCTCTATGGAGACTGAGTGTAGTATTCCAATTTGTATCTTAGCTATTATCATGCATTTATTCAATAGTAGTGTGTGCCCTTAGTCTTAATTTCGTTCATGAACTTTTGGTTATTGCGAGCTCTATGAGAGCATTGTTATGATTTGCCATAAGACTTATGCATTTATTTCCCATATTATTAATAAATTGAGTTATATTTTAAAGTCTTAACTGTGTTGAATAATTGATTGATTTAGTGCTTTATTATGGAATGTGTGTGGGATCCAATTGCAAAGAAGAGGAAATGTGTCTTGTAGACAGCTATACTACTAACACTATTTTTAGAGAAACTAAGTATTTTTCAGACACTATAGAAAAAGACTTGAAATATTTTAACAATAGCTGATAGTGATGCTCATATAATAGGCGCGGGAAGGGCCACTATTATTCTCACTACGTGTACTAGACTAATAATAGAATATGCTCTATTATACGCTGAATCTAAACACACTCTCTTGAGCTTTAAGTATATCCATGTAAATGGTTTTCGCAAAGAGACTAATGCAAAACATGATATTAAATATCTGTTCATGACTAAGTTGGCGAATATGAAACAAAAGTAGTTAAAAAGCTTCCTTCCTTCTTATCAGGATTACTCTACACGCATATAAAACCTACTAAAGAATATGCTACGATGAAAATAAGTTTTAAAAACCGAGAATCGATTAAACTTTGGCATGATAGATTGGGTCATTCTTGACAATGATTAGCATACCCTATTCTATTTTTAGGCCTACTATCTCATAAAGAAAAAGAGCCCATAAATAAAGACAAGACCCAAAACTCATTACCTGGTTATGATTTCAACCAAAGTTAATTATAGCCACGTAGAAATATTCCTGACCAGTGTACATTGGTCGGAGATATGGTATACCCTAATTATCCTTACTAGGTATACAAGACTGACCAGCGTACAGGTCGGTTATGTTATAATCTTCATCCTGACCTAATTGAGGTTGGAAAATAAGTGACCATCGCATAAGACTAGCATGCGGGAGATACTTTCTTTGGTAGGTACAAACAACCATCTGGAAGTTACTCCCTACGAAGAGACGACACCTTTCGTCAAAGAAGACGCCTTTTTGACGAGAAGACATCTTTTAACGGGAAGATACCTCTTAGAAGATAACAAACTGCCATCCCTTTGTTTGCTATAAATAGGAGGTTTCTGCAAGTATTTAAGAAAGTGGTGATTAAGAGAAATTAGAAGCAATATTAAGTTTAGTATTCTAGCTTTTTTGCTAAAAGTATGTACTTTGTAAATAGTCGTGATTCAATAAAATACAATCCTTATTTTCCCTACTCCTTTCAATTTTTAATTTTTAGACAAAGGCAATCCAAATTATATTCATAAGCTCGATCTAGGGACCCCAGGTCTTGAACATCGACAGTTGGCACTAGAAGGAGGACATCCATTAGAAATTAAGATTGAGAAAGTTAATGTGTTGTCACCAGAATCAATGAATGAAGAGAATTCATTCGATCTCACCTATTACGCTCATCTCGCCGCTGTTGACTTCATGGAGGAAGAAGAGTGTAAGTGTGACTTCTCCACCGAATATGTTACTGAGGCGGAATTGTCCAAATCGGCAACTTCATCCAAACCGGATGAGGCTATGCCAGGAGCGTCATTTCCTGAGGGAAAATCAAGAAAACATAGCGACTCTATACCTCCCCCTATCTCAGAGGCAGAGAACCAGGGCACATGCCCTATGGAAGTCGACAATGTTCGAACTCACCAAGACAACAACGACTTCCATGAGAGTTCATCTTTAGAAGATTTTCTCCAAAGTCTTGAACTCGATTATACCCCATTAGTCATCCAATGAGGGAGTACTCATCCCTTCTGTCATTTCAGATTCTGTGTTTGCACAGTTACGGAGGAGACAAAGGCACGAGTGGAACGTGAACAATGTGAAACTCAAGAAAAGGCTGTCTATGAGCTACACAAGATTATCGCAGTTGCCAAATAAAAGGATGTAGAAGAAGCAAGACGTCTTTACCACAACAGCCAACAAGGAACTTCGCAGAGGCCAGATCCCTCGGGGAGTAATCCCCAACATATCATTCCAATCATGCCACAAGTTCCAAGGTTGGCGGTAAGGGACATAAACATGATTCCAAATAGTTCGCAAGCGGAAACTCCTGTGGATAAAATTAGCATTATAACTGCAATTTAAACCAACTCTGGATGGAGCCAATGTACTGCTTATAAGATCTCTAGGTGTTGATCTGCAAGAAGTTGCTGCAGAAGTACAGAGCGTATCTCCTTCCATGATATCTTTGATTGATTCCCGCGTAGATCATTTCTCGTCTAGTCGGCGTCAACAGAACTTCGAACACCAACAGAGGAGCAACCCAGGAAGGATAAGTGTTTTTTATAGGCTTGGCATAGGTGAAAATATTAACAGTGGTCGGCGACAACCTTATTCTCCAGATTATATAGAACATGTACCTAATGTACGAACACGTTTGGGATTGTACATGTGATGCAAAGCCTTTTCTCCAAGGCTCAAAAATGTAGCTTGGACTGAAAAAGTCAAGGCAGGTCATTTGAAAAGTTACGATAGAACTCAAAATACATCATAATTTCTTCAAATTTATACAACCGCCATCCAAGTTGCTGGTGACGATGAGAAGGTAATGACAAATTATCTTCCTACCGTTCTCAAAGGATTTGCAAGAACTTGGTTGTTTAATCAACCAGAAGGATCCATCTTTAATTGGAAAAACTTATGTCATACTATTTTAAACAATTTCAAAAGTTGTTATGCAAAGCCAGACAAAGAAGATGACCTGTATCATCTTCTCCAAACCTCTGACGAGAATTTATGTCAGTTTATTGAAAGGTTTGTGGAGGTCTGTAATATAATCTAAACATATCTGATAATTCTGTCATACGTGCATTCAAATAGGTCGTATGCTACAAACGTTTTACGGAGGACATCAACACTCACCCGTCATCTACCATATCAAAACTCTTGGATATGGTAGATCGGTATTCCGCTGCACATGAGGTGGTTGAATGGAACCGTATGATCAACAAGGGCCATACACCACCTCAGCCAAGTTTGAAGATCACCTAAGGTAACAAACCTAAGGAGATCTCAACATTTGAAGACATAAAAAGCAAAAGTAAGAAAAAGGATAAAAATGTGTCCCAAAGAGAGGTCGCAGGTGTTTCTGAACAACCTACGTACTCCAAGGATAAAACGCCTAGTAAGAAGAAACCTGGTCAGACAGGTGACCAGTTCATTCCCAAGGATTTTACTTCGAACAATGTGAACGTACGATGGTGTCCACTGCATAATACACCAGGAAATGGCCTACGCAATTGCCTAACATGGCAAAAGGAAATGGCCTACGCAATTGTCCACTGCATAATACACCAGTCAATGAATTCTATTCTGGTAATGGTCATATGTCGACCTTACCAAAAGGATGAAGTATTAAAGA
The DNA here is from genome assembly GCA_036346355.1 of Rhipidocladum racemiflorum. Lineage (NCBI taxonomy): Eukaryota > Viridiplantae > Streptophyta > Magnoliopsida > Poales > Poaceae > Rhipidocladum > Rhipidocladum racemiflorum. The sequence continues at coordinate 28,076,894 of CM070572.1, forward strand.
TGCTGATGGTGACGAAGACATGGGTTATAAAAAACCAGGCAACCTTGTAACATGATCTTCGGTGGATTATCTACATATTCTTCGGTTACCAATAGCAGATTCCAAAAGGGGTTATGGAGGAAGTTTTCTCTTCATCTTCTCTTGCCATGCTTATTTGATGATAACCTGAGTATGCATCCAAAAAATCATCATTTCACAACCCACAGTGGAGTCGACCAATTGGTCTATTCGGGGTAAAGGAAAATCATCTTTTTGGCAAGAGGTATTTAGGCTGGTGAAATCGACACACATTCATCACTTACCATTTGTCTTCTTGACCATAATCGGATTCGCAAACCAATCTGGATAATCAACTTCATGAATGAAACCAACCTCTAAAAGTTTATCCAACTCTTATCAGATGGCTTATTGCCGATTAGGAGCGAATCGCTATAGCTTCTGCTTCACTGGTCGTATCTCGGGTCGGATAGCTAACCTGTGCTCGATCCTCTTTCTTGGGACTCCAGGAATGTCGGATGGTTTCCCCGCAAATACATCTGTGTTAGCCCAGAGGAAGGCAATGAATGTGTCTTCTTATTTAGCATCCATCCCTGACCCTATCTGAAAAGTCTTAGACTGGTCGGTGGGATTGATGGAAATAAGCTTTTTTTGTTTATTTGGCTTAAGATTAGCTTTCAGCTTTTCTAACTTGCCAAGTTTATCAATATTACAAAGTTTTCCTGCATCATTAGCATATTTTAATGGTAAGTGATCAATAATTTTAAATAATTTTTTATCATAATTCAGTGCATTATTTAGATCACCTTGCACGTTGATCACACCTTTTGGATCAGGTATCTTTATGCTATAGTAGGCATGATGAATAACTGACATGAATTTAATGAGTGAAGGCCTCCCTAAATGGCATTGTATGCATATTCAAAACCAACAACTTCAAATGAATAACTTGATTCTAAAATTATGAGCATCTTCAAAAGTGACAGGTAACACAATCTATCTTGGGAACAATTCCAAAGAAAGAATTTGTTACTAGTTGGATTTTACAACAAGAAATTTGCATTTCATCAAGGGTACTGATAAAAGTAAGTCTAAAGAATTTTCTCCATCAACTAAAATTCTCCCTACCTTGCAATTACTAATTGTAGAGGATACAACTAAAGAAAGTTTACGAGAAGTATACCTTTTGGACAATCGTCCTTGGTGAATGTAATCGTGACATCTGACCATTTTGAAAATTCTGGTTTTTCTATTCAGGAATTAATGTTGTTGACTTCTCTATAGGCAAACTCGAACAGTCATTTTGAGGTATATGCAGATGATCCACCGAAGATCATGTTAACATGATGATTTGGTTTTTGATAACCCATGTCTTCATCACCATCAGCATCCTTTATACTTCATCCTTTGGCAAGGCCGACATAGAACCCTAACCAGAGTAGAATTCATCCATGCGTCTTTGCCATGTTTAGCAATTGCGCAAATCGTGTCCTAGTGCATTATGCAGAGGACACCATCTTCCATTTTTACTATTTGAAGTGGAAGTTTTATGGTTAGACTGGTCATTTGTGAGGCTAGACTTTTTCTTCCAAGGTATTTTATTCTTGTAGTAAGTAGGTCGTTGAAAGATGTGTACGACCTGTCTTTGAGAGTTTTTTTTTCCTTTTTCTTATTTTTACCTTTACGGTCTTCAGGTGTGAAAGATTTTTTAGGTTTATTATCTTCAGAAAACTTTAAACTTGGTTAAAGTGGTGTATGGCCCTTATCGACCATACAGTTCAATTCAATCGCCCCATGTGCATTAGAATACCGATCCGCCATATTGAAGAGTTTTGATGTGGTGGATGGCTGGTAAATGTTGAGGTCTTCTATGAACCGTTTGTAGTGCATAGCCTGCTTGAATGCACAAACCACAAAATTATCATATATGTTAAGAACTGTATGACAGACCTCTACAAACTTCTTAATAAACTAACGTAAATTCTTGTTAGAGATTTCTTTACCAGGTTTTGCATAACAACTTTTAAAGTTATTTAATAACTAAGATAAGAAGACTAGGGAAGTAACCATTCCAGGGCAAAACAGGCAAATAAATCCTTCAACTTCAGATGTGATTGCAACACAATGCCTAGGGCAAGTTTACAACACATCCAACACACAAGAAACCAAATCCTAACACACTCAAGCTATGCGTTACTAAACGGAATAGGGATGACATGCTCCGACACTACTGAGCACTAATATCATTCCAGTAGCACTACACTAGTCTTGAAAGGTATGGAGTATCCTCTTCTTGATTTGAATCTTTACGGAAGAATCGAGGCTTTGAGAAGTTTTATAAGATGAGATCAAATTGAACTTTCAAAATAATATTTCAGCAAAGGAAATGAGTAAGAACATAAGAAATAAGATAAGAGGAGATAATATATTTAATGTCAATTCGTTGGTTTGGTTTAGAAAATAATTTTGGAATTCTTTCTAAAAAGACCATGCTAGCTAGGGTTGTGACCTACAGTCGATATGGCTCTGATACCACCTCTGTCGGGACCGGATTTCCATATCCGAACCCTCTGTGTATAACCGCACTATTCCTAGATCAAGCTAGTGTACACAATGGAAGAATTTTTTTAAGTAATCATTTTTTATACGTAAATTACAAAAATATACCTTGATTTTTTATGGAAAAATAGCCATCAGTCACAACACGGTGGCGCGACAAATATCCTAGTCACGCCAGCGTGGCGCGACTGATTTTTTTTTCTCTCCAGTCGCAGAACCATGGAGCGATTGCTCCATTTTTTATTTTTTAAACTCTAGTCGCAGAACCATGGAGCGATTGCTCCTTTTTTTCATTTTTATTCGATCTTTTATTGAATATTTTATATCTTTTGCTAGGAAGCTCCAATTCCAATGAAATAAATTTCTAAATTTGTATTAAGCTATAAATATTCAGATTATACAATAAAAACTACTATGTTCTATGCAGATATAAATTGTTTGAATCAAGTTTCGCAATAGATCGAATAGATGTAACCATTCAAGCTATCACATGATCTTTCAATAATAGCTACGTTTATTCGAGCTATTGTGAAAGTTACATCTATTTGAGCTATTCCACTATTGAAACTTTGACAAGACAAAAAACAATGCATATCATTGCTACACTTATATATTTTTGTATATTTGGGATCCTTATAACCCCAGGAACACAACAAAATTGGTTTTTTACCAAATTTCATATTCATTTGATCCAAATTTGCATGCAAGAGAGGCTTGTTACAGTCCTTTGTTTTTTTCAACTGAGTTTATTTCTAATTATTATTTTTTTTGCAAAAATGGGACATCTAAGACCCCAGGAATAAGTGATATTTATTTCATATTTTTTCGAGCCATGGTTAGCATAGTTTCTTCATATTTCATAAAAAGGTCTTCAAGTAAACTTGATTCGAATAATTTATATCTGTATAGAACATAGTAGTTTTTATTCTATAATCTGAATCCTTATAGCTTAATACAAATTTAGAAATTTATTTCATTGGATTTGGAGTTTCCTAGCAAAATATATAAAATATTCAATTAGAAGATCGAATAAAAATGAAAAAAAAGAAAAAAAAGGAGCAATCGCTCCATGGTTATACGATTGGAGTTTAAAAAATTTAAAAAAATGGAGCAATCGCTCCATGGTTATGCGACTGGAGAAAAAAATAAAAAATATCAGTCGCGCCACGCTGGTGCGACTAGGATGTCTGTCGCTGCCGAGTGGCGCGACTGATGGCTATTTTTGCACAAAAAATCGAGGTATATTTTTGTAATTTACGTATAAAAATGATTATTAAAAAATTCCACAATGGAAACAATGATGATAACACATCCATATCACGAATCAAATAATATTAAAACTCAAATAAACGGTACCGACCTTATGGTCAACGATTACAAATAAATAGCCACATGGTTGGAGTTCAAATCAGTAGCATCGGAAACAAAATATATAATAGTGAGATAAACCCATCCATGTGCCCAAAAGGCAATCGACTGGGTTGCACATCCTAGAATTCCATATCTCTTTCATCGAAACCATAAGCATAGTACTCATAGTCACATTCTGTTTCTACATCCTCCTCTGTGGAAAGGCGGAATATTGTAACGGTGAGTACGCAACCGTACTCATAAGCCTGGTAAACTTAATGCATGATAACTATATGCAAGGTTGAACAAATGAAGGCATAATATGGCTCATTTAGCATAAAGCAATGTTTAACTATAAATACCACTAGTAATTTCACAAAACATCATTTGACAAATAAAATTGTAAGCATTTAATTTAATATGACAACTAAATAGGTTCCGTTCTAGCCTCCTGACTGGCTCCAACCGCCAAACTACAATCCGAGAGTTCTATCCGACACGGATTCCCAAATCATCATTTTCATTTAAAACAAAACTATAAAATCTACAATGTGAAAGCACATCTCGCCTGCCCTTGACCGTGGGCACGGTTACTTAAGTAGTTTTAACTCTGCAGAGTGTGTTCAGCTTTACCCACAAGATATGATCATCTCTATTTGCCAAGCTATCAACACACTTCCTTAAGTGTGTCGACAGAGAGATAATGACAAGGCCTTTATAATGTACGTCCTCACTATTAACTCTGCCTGCTAAGGTTCCACCACTGATAGGGTTAGAAAGCCCAGTTCAGAAGCCCCTCTTGCGCCTTGCGAGTGTCTCCATCCGGCACCACATTCCACCAAAAGGTGAAGCCAATAATGAAACACACAAATTACTTAACTAGGCCGTACCCATGTAGACTTGTGGTTGTACGGTAGTGCTTAGTCCAAAGTAACATACGCTTCAGTCCTTAATTGACTAGGGCGGAACATTCATTTAACAAGATCTCATGCATCCAGCACCCACCATACATCCATCCGCCTCAGTCTAAACAATTTTTCCACTTTATTTCATTTAAAGAACAACATCAACACCAATTACCGCAACTTCACGAAAGAGTTTAAACAATGTTTGAAATGATTCCCATAATGACATAATATCAAAATGTTTATGCTAGACTAAGCAATTCTATCGTTCCATGCTACACTACTGGTTATCACCAAATAAAATAATTATTATCATCTAGGGGGACAAAGCTTTATAATAATCAATATCAAAGGGGTCATAACAATTCTCGGAAGTTAACTAAACCTTAATACCATATTTGAAATACATTGCATTAAAGTAAGCATGCATAATTTAGAAAACATATATATGCATTTTGTAAATGTGGGATCAACATGGCCAAGGAATACTTGCCTTCATTGCCTCCTGCTGGTTCTACCCCCAATTATTGAATTGGCTGAGTTTCGACGATGTCATCTACACATGAAATGAGAACAAATAAATAACAGAGATAAAAATAAAATTCAAAAATTTAAAAGAATGGCACATAAAGGTATATCTTGAATTTAGATAAATTTAGAAATTTGAATCACTGGAATCGGAGCTCGAACGGAGTAGAACGAGCTCTCGGAAGTTTGAAAATGCGAAAAAAGAAAAAGGAGAGAGAAGGTGACACGTGGCCCTCTCTGATTGGCTAGAATTTTTGGGACTTTCGGAAATTAAGAAAAAGAATCTCGGTTGACACATGGGACCCACGAGTCAGAGACTCGGTCCACGGTGGACCAGGTGCACCGAAGCGGCTAGGTGGTGACGTGGATGCCACACGGCGGCGAGGGCACACGTGGCTTGCCATGTGGTACTGACGTTGTGCTTACTGGGCTAGGGCTAGCGTGGCGCGGCCGAACGGGCGCGCTGACTTCAGCGTCGGCATCGAACGCTGGCGTCGCTTCAATTCTGGTGTGGCACGGTGACCAAAGGGGCAGTGCTGGAAATGAGGTGACGGCGCACGCATGGCTAACTGGCCGGATTGGCTGCGGTGGTGCGATGGCGGGGAAGCGGTGAACCGGCGGCAATGCGAAGGGAAGATGATGGCGGTGGAGGATGGCAACGAGCAATGTGACGAAGGCGGTCTTTGAGAGGGACAAGATGCGAAGCGCGACAGAGAAAGCGATCTGGCAGCGAGCTGAACGGGCGGCGGGGCTCATCGGCGAGTCGAGAGGAGCTTCAAGTGTTGGCAATGGCGATGGCGACGTGCTGATTTCAGCGAGGAAGCTCGAGTGGTGAAGCAGCAAAATGCGGAAAACGAGAGAGGGAGGGGCGGCGATGCTTTAAATAGGCGCGATCGCCGAGGAATCTTGAGCGGATACGGCAGGGGCGTGTGCGGGATTTGCGGCGGCCGTTACGCTGCGGCGGCGCGACAAGAGTCCGACTCGGGATGGAGACGAGTACGCTGACAGGCAGGACCCACGCGGGTGGGCTGGCGTAAGTATGTTGGGAGCGGAGCTGGGCCGGGCTGAGGTGGGCGAGCGAAGCGGCCTAGGGCGGTGAGGGAACTGGCCAAGGCCAAACGGGCCGAGCGGCACAGGAAAGAATGGGCTGAAGCAAAAAATGGCCCATGCCAAATTTGAGTTTTCAAAGATTTTCCGAATTTAAGTATTTCTAGAAATTCAAATAAATATCAAATAAATTTAGAAAAATCCCCAGAAATACAAAAAAATTTCTTGAAGCACAAGGAACACAACTACGATTGAAAATATTTGATTTGATGCATAGGTTAAATAAAATAAATCTTTTGATTAATTCAAAATTCAAATTAAGATTTATTTAATTCAAGAAAATCCAAATGGGTGCTTTTAGATTTGAAAACTTTTCAAAGGCTTCAAAAATTGGAATGTTGCATAATCTGACCCAAATTTGGACATGTACGTACAGAGTCAAAGATAGGATCAATTCTGGGGCATATGCAAACACTGACAGGTGAGAACTGAAACAAGAATTATAGCAGAAAATGATAGCGGGATTAACTCTCAATAAATGATAGCATCAATAAGAGAGGTTACATATATATGCACACCCTGTACCCTATGTGCCATGCGGTTTATAGAAACAGAATCCGCAGGAATAGGAGATCAGGAAGGCAAAATCAATCACGCCAAGAGGAGACCAGGAAGGATACGTCTAGTCTAAGGCCCTATTTAACAACTTGGAATCGGGCCGTTTCTACTTGAATCTAGGAGAAACCCAACCAAACGGACTAAAACTTGGAACGATTCTCCTCGGAACGTTTCTTCTTTTTCCACGCCGAATCCAGACAGCTAGCCAAACGGTTTTCAAACAGTGTTTTTGATTCTACCTGAAACGTTTCTACCAAGAATCTGGAACCGTTTCTGTTTCTACTAGAATCTGGAACCGTACCAAACAGGGCCTAAATATAGAGTCTAACAGAAAAGAAAAGGACAGCGATGTTGGATCGGGATGCATGCGTTTGAATTGAACTGGAAAGATACGACGACATGAATCATATGCGTTTGTGGTCTGTCTTGTATTGTTTGTGTTATTGGGTTTCTGAAGTTTTGTTTCCAGTTTGCACAAACCTTAATCAGATATTGAGCCATGTGAAATGATTTCAGATTTTGACAGGAAATACTATGAAATCCTTCACACTCTTAGCTCATAGTATGAATGCTTTACCATTCTATATTTCCAGTAGCTTTGATGTAGCAGGAAGCAGAGCTTTATCGCTTACTTTATCCACTAAATAAAAGCTTGCGAGAGGTGCTTCTATGCTCTTCCTTTTAAAAGTTGCACAATTATTAAAGCATGAATGAAGGGTAGATAGTGATTACTTACCCCTTCGTTTGCTTCAAGATTTGTGCAACTTGTACTAGAAGAAAAAATATAGAAGCACTGCTCAAAGCTTGATTGATGATTACTTTATGTCCTTTCTGAAGATATCTTGCAATACGTCTTGTTTTGTAGTGCTTATTGACCTAATAATAAATAAAGGAATTCGTAATGCTTCTTGACCTAATGAATACAGGAATTCGCAAGCTTTGTGCAACAACCGCTGTATTTCGGCTTGAGAGTCCCGACGTGACAAGTGGTTGACAAACTCGCACTCCATTTTATAGGTGCCATATTGAGACATCCTAGAATGCTAAATGAGCTATAATTTGCCCCAGGCATAGGATCTAGTCCTGACTCCTGATGAATATCTGCTTGAAGTTTTACATCAAATTGTCTGTTACTGATGACTTAGTAATATGATCTGTGACCAATTTTCTAATAGCATTTTGCTCTCATTGTGACAGTTGAGACGTTTCTCATCATGCTGTGCTGTTCTTCAGGCGCTTTGGTACATGGCCAGTGGCAATACATGTTGGCCAGTAGCAAGTTCAGCAATGATACTAGGAGGGTCCTGACTGAATTATAGATCCCAGGCTGTGTGTTGAGTCCTTATTTTAGGCCTGGTTTGAGTCTCAAGCCCTCATCATGAGACTGTTGATACAATGTTTGCGATATTTTACAATATTTTATTACTATCCATTTGTAATTATCTTTTATAATATGATGGTCTTTTTTAAAGATTTCTATGTTGTTATATTGCTATGGTATGGAAATTCTGAGCCCGAACATAGTCGATGGGTCTTTTTTTAATGATTCAAACTACGTCAAATTTTGACACAGCTAACATCGAGTAATGTTAATCTCTATATCTCGATCTCAATAGGAGTTATGTACTCACACATTGCAACTCATTAATTTCCCGTAAAAGAAAAAACAAATGATACTCGTATCAATTATATACATAAATATGGTCTTTCCAAAAAAAAAAAAAAACTTCACAAATTTGTTTACAAATACACATGAGTAATAGTTCCTATATTACATTCTTAAGGTTTTTCTTCTTATCTCCTACGACGATTCGTTCAATTCCCTTTCACTTCTACAGCGTGATAAATCATCATGCAAACATGGGTCCTTGTCTCCACCAATCCACCAAGGCACCAACATTGGCCCTGTTTGTTTCGGCTTAGGTTTTTTGGCTTTTAGCTTAAAACTAGTCTTTTGGCTTAATGAGCTTTTAAGCCGTCTGCTTTTAAGCCAAGACATGTTGTTTGGCTTATTAATGGGTTAGATGATACAACTTATAGATGAAAAGTATAAAATATCCTAAATGAGACGGTGGATGATGAAAAAATCGAAACAAACTGCGCCATTGTACAGCTGAACGCGACGATACCCGGCAATCTAACGCAGACACGCCCCGGAGCACACACAAACACGCTAGGGAGGCGCTTTCTGGCGCTGACTTGTTTCCCGCCTCTCCCAGCCCAGAGTCGCAGAGAAACCCGCCCAACCCCGCCCCCAACCGGAACCCCGCCCAACCGCCCCACACCGAAAAAATGGCGACGGCCGCCGACGGCGGCATCGAGGAGAACGCGATGGCCATCCTCGACACCTCCGGCATCAAGGACTCCCGCGACCTCCACGACGACCGTACCCACCTCTTCCCCTCTCTATTTCGATTTCCTCTGAAATTCTCTGGGTTTTCCCCCCTTTTCTACTCGCCTGGTGACCCCGCCGCTAAATCTTTGCGCGCATCTCCGCAGGATCCGCCTTCTTGGAGGCGGTGCGCTCCGCCTGCCTTGCTGCCGGCAACCCCTCGGCCCCCTCGTGGTACGTAGAGTAGATACGTACCCTTCTGTTTAACCTATGATCTACAGTGTGGGTTTTTCTGCGCCATGCTGGTAGTAGTTTGGCGCTTATTCGGATGTATCTTGTGTGCACATTTTCTTCCTGGGCATGTTGGTTATACCCGTGATTCCTTTCCCTCAAATTGATTCACTTGCTGAAAGTTTTACTGTATTGTGTCGGGGTAATTTGTTATAGTGGTTTATGGCCTTCTATGTCATCTCATTGGATGAATATTAATCTATGCTTGTCTGTTTTGTTACGAAGTAAGATTAAAAAGTGGATCCATCCACTGTTTTCCTTATCTGTATCAAAATAAAGTATGTGCTTGGCATATACGCTGTTGTTTTACCCGTTTCAGTAAAAGTAACTGCATTTACACATGTATTGTTTGTTTCAATTCTCTTAAAACATTTTTTGCAGTGTGCAAGAAGCAATGTTTTTATGCCTTCATTGTTCAGACTAACTGGTGTTTTACTGAATGTTTTGTGCAATTTCGTTTGAGATGTATTTGATGAATTTGGAAGTTATTTTTGTCAATTCTCATCATGATATGGAAATCTCTTCATGTAAATCTTGTCCTTCCGCAAGGAGAATGTACAATGCTGTTTTTCAGATTCTTCAAAACAGCAGTTCTCTGGAGCTTACCATGGCAAGCTTCCATCTCTTAATGGAGTTGGGCAAGGTAAAATGTTGCTTCTCCCTTTCTCTATCTTTCTGGTACTTTTGTTCAAGTTGAAACGACCCTTGTACATTTCACATTTGTCTGTCATGGCAATTTTGACAGTGGGGAGATAGATTCCAACCTGCTACATTAGTGATTCATATCCTTTAGAGATGGGAAACCACTTAATTGTGCAATATTTGATTTTGCTCAGTAGCATGACTAATATTCACTCAACTAATCAAGCATTTCCCTTTTGGGCTTTAGGGAAGCTCTACTTCTTTTCTTTTTATACTACTCTGAATTACCACCAGAAAGTATTATTTAAAGACCTATAGGCTATAAGCATGTTGTCATTTCATCTGACTTCATGTGCTTTTGATGTTATCTTGCAGCAATACCCAAGAGCACATTTGACAGATTGTGGTCCTCTCCAAACTTTAGTTGTAGTTAAAGAGGTAAAATAACGATATAATTTGAGCAGATGCTGTTTCAAAATATAATCTGTACTATTACGTGTTCTATACTTGTATCAAATTTTTAGATCTGACATGCACAAGTACTTTACCGTTCTCCACAGCTGTGGTCACCGTTTCTCCTTGGCAATGATGTTGCTTGTGGTGAGATTGGGGGAAACACCAGATGCTTAGATCACCTCTTTGATTCTTCGGTAATGATGTTATATATCATTTACTTATGTTGTAATTCATCTTTGCAAATGCTGCCAAAAAATATCCATTTTGATTTTTTCCATCCTTGTTTCAACCAAAACTCATTTGTCCTTATTATATGCATGTTCTTTTTCCCTTTTGTGTGTGTGTGTGTGTGGGGGGGGGGTTGCTTTTCAGTTTTTCATTTACTTCTGTTTCCCTCCTAGTCGGTTGACTACTTGAGTTCCTTGAAGATCATTTTTACTGTTGTGTTGTGGTGCATGCTGGTCAATATTGTTAAGTAGGTAAGGAAGTATTGTTGAGCTACTTGTGTTTTAAATTACTATCTTCTTGTTATGTTCAGACTAGTTAACAGTACAGGCCAACATATTTGGGTTTCTGATTTTTCTGTGTTGTGAACATACCTAATTGGCTAATTCTGTTTTGGCCTTCTGAAGAGATTTTCATCGTTGATCGAGGAAATTGTTGAAGCAGCTAATGACACAGATACTAATAATGGAATTAAGGTAATTGTTAATAGTTTCTAACTTCTAAGAATGTTTGCCAGCAGCCTCTTGTTCATTAATGTCTCATATTATTTTCTACAATATAATGAATGTGGTGTGTTGTTTCAACCTGATTGTTGATCATCATATTGTTTGGTTTATTTATCAAAGTAATTAGTTATTACAAGAAAGGTTGTACAGACTTGCATCTCTTGTGCAGTGCTTGCACACAAACTGGTGGTTGATCCTTTGCTTTGCTCCACATTTGTGTTGATTATTTTGGATTAGGCCTTGATTCTTCAAATGATGGGAATATTTTGATTGGGAATATCTGAGTGTGGGACCTTGGAACTCAGCACACAATTTGAGTTACAGTGAATACTGAAAGGATCTCTAAAAAAAGATGGAACCACTAGTTACTAAAAATCAAGCTATACTGGAATTATATGCCTGAATTAATTCACCTCTGCTATGGTTTAATTAAGTTGCTCCGACTGATGAAGAGTCAATACACTTTTCTCCTAAATAAGGCAAACCCATATTTTTCATTGTTATGTTCATGAAAAGAAAGCCTGTATATTGACCCTTTGTTAATACCTGGAATTAGGAAGGATTATGCAAAGGGTTCCTCTGTTCTTTTACAGTATTTTTGTTTGTCTGCTGTTGAAGACATAAAGTTTGAGTTTGTTCTGTTCTGTATTTTAGCCTATAGAGAATATGGTGCTTTTCCAATATCTTGTGAGCACACTTGAGGCTGATTTTGTACCTCGTCATATTGCATACAAAGGTAAAGTAATTGTGAACTTAGCTGTTTATGTTGTAGCTTTTTTATGTCTATAAAAGAGGATATTATTACATACTCTTCTGATATTGTTACAGGTTCATTAGACTGGGTGATTTTCAGGGAATCTCTTCTAAATATGCTTCTGGTACTACCTACATCCAAAATCCATAAAAAGTATCTTAGTTTTCTTGGCTAAACCTTCTCATGCTGTTTCTTCATTTCACCATTTTTGTTAATTTTCTTTTTTTGCCTCGTGATATGGTTGAAGTTACTTGAAATTAATGCAAATTTCTTGTGTTATTTCATGACATTGATGGAATTCCTGCTGATTTCATTAATAGGGATCACGAAAGCTGGTATTCAAATCTTTAGTAAAGAACTGCATATCCCTTCTACTCAACCAATATCATCACGAAGTTGAAGATAGCGTATCTTCTAAAAAAGATTATGCTATACCGGCATGTGCTCTAGATTCTTCCGTAACCTTTTCATCATTTGTGTTCAAAAGAAAAACACTTGTATCTGTTCAGAAACTTTTCGTTATGGTGAGTATATAGTATTTGGTGATACACATGGCTTGCTTGAAATACAGGTGCTAACCCTTTAAGTTTTTCTAGGTTATGAACCTTGACTTGATTAGGAAAGAAGCAGACACATTGGGTCTGACTTCAAGAGCTGATGGGTTCAGGTTATGTTTCTAAGTCTCATTTGTTTACGGAAGGTGCCCTTTGTTAATTTCTGACATTCCATTTCTCTCTTTGCAGGAATCCTATCTTGGAAGTTATTTTAGATGAGCTAACTTACAACATAAGCTATTTATCCCCATTTCTTTTGGTAAGAACAAATCATTGCCATCTCTTGATCTGTCTTTTTTTCAGGGATATCTAAACTTTATGTTATTGCAGTATTAAACTTACACGAGAAACTGAATTGGTCGTGCATCAATAGGTTGTAAACCCACTCATAGTTGTTTTGTTCCTACATTCGTTGGTCTGAAAGCTATAAATTTTCACTTCATCGCATGTAGTTTGCCTCATGCTAGCTGTATAGGAAAAAACGAAGACTACCTACTATATTGGAAGCCCTGATTCAACTTTGGAAATCTAAGCAGCTCTTTTCTGTTTTGTTAGTTCATCAATTAATAATTATGCACCTGTGCCGTTGGATTTTTCCCCGGAATAAGAAACATACAGATACTCCTTAAACTTCTGTGTAATGCGTTGTTGAGAAAGAAGATAAAGAAGAGGCACAAAAATGTGGGTAGTAATTGTGCACTTTATAAGTTATAATCTTGTATTTTCTTACATTTTGTATGATAATCTTGTACTCTATGTATTTCCATCTTTGACTCTTTGTAGTAACTACCTTGTTATGCATAATGTATTAATGTTAGCTTAAATTGGTTTTTGGTGATGTTCTTTATGAGCTTTTCCCAATTAAATCCCACTAAAATTATCCAAGTAAGCTAAAGGCGACTGGATTCAGGGTAGGAAGACCATCTGTCATTCATGTTTCTGGCTAGTTTGATTTCTTTGCTTTGTGTGTACTGTGTAGTGCCTAAACTTGCACAAGAATGTTTCAGTAAATCAATGATTGTACTTACCAAGTTCCTGAAACTTTTGCTCCTTGCTTAAACTTTGGCATCAATAAGGGTCTTGGTTTAATCGCTCTACTCCAATAGTTCAAATGAAATTATCCCTGCTAATTGATTAAGCTGGATGGAAATAGGATGTAAATCCTTGCTGGCACCCACAACCATATGATTACCATTACAGACTAGTTTGATCTCATTGCTTTCCATGTGCTCCAAACTTTTACAAAAAAAAATGTCAGTACATCCATGATTGTACTTTCCAAGTTCCTGAACCTTTTTTGGTTCCTTGGCAACTAAACTGTTTGCCAATGAGTGGGCACACGGCTTGATTGACCAGCTCCTGATTTTTTTAGTGAAATATAAAATTTCAGACATCAGTAACTAATGGGTTAATGTTAACTTAGGTGTTCAATAACTATGCAGACAAAAATAAGACATCTGGTGCAATTTAGATATGAAAACTTGTACCTTGACTTCTGTTATGCGATGAATGGTAAAGGAAAAAATTGAAAGGAAAAGTGATATCAAAGTTATTAACTTCGTTTTTGTTTGCACTGCTCATTTTCTCAGTACTCCAGTTCTACAGTTCTCCTTAGTAGTTGTACCTTCAATAGTAAATTAATGATTTATTTATCAATTATAACAGGCCTTCATGGAATGGAAGTGGAAATTGGAGATTATTTTACAGTACTTTACAAAATATTGTGGCAAGGTATGGTAAATTTTCTTGTCTTCAATCACCTGACTTCCAAGCATGCAAAAGACTTGTGTGCAACTTTAGAAATGCCCCTTATGAGACAATCTTTAGTGTTTCAGTATGCAACTTGTTTTATTCATTAATGTCTCAAGCAAATGTTGGTACCAGTAGTGTTGCTTTCCAGCTGGTCCAATTTGACTTATCTCCAACATAAAATTTCCATCCTCATCATGTCTTGATTGTGATAATCTGAACTACTTTCTTTTATTCATTACAAAACACTTGACACTGTACATGTAATGTCAAACTGAGTTCTCAAAGTAAAAAAGCCATGTTAAAAATCTTTCTACAAGCTCAATCTAATAGACTGAATTGTACATGTAATGTCAAACTGAGTTCTCAAAGTAAACAAAAAAAATCTTCTTAAGTTTTTCAACAAGTTCAATCTATAGACTGAACTGCCTTGAATTTGGTTAAAATGAAAATGAATTGTAGTTTCCAAATAACAATTTTGGTTCTTGCAGCTTATGCTAACATTTGCAGACTTGCTAATATCAGTTGTCACCTCTGTAATCAGAGGCTCTGATCACCCTTGTAAATTAATCATTTTTTGTGTGCAGGGTAGACTAATGATTGTTTTAGACATATCGACAAATAATACTACCTCCAACCCAGTTCAGATGTCATTATAGTAAGGTAGTTTTGGTTTTTCTAGGCAACTTTTCCCACTAGATGCCCATAGGTATCAAGTATCAACTAATAGGGGCAAATATATGTCACAAATAAAGGCAATGGCTCCTTTTTTTTGTGTTCATAGAGGCATAGAGCTACAATGACTTCTATTTTGGACAAGAGATAGTTGTTGAATTGTTAATATTGGCATGTTGCGATATGTGGATTCTTCTCATTATCTCATACACTTGCGAGCTTCCACTACATTTGTTCGTTTTGTAATGGAAGTAAATTCATAGATGTTATCATTGCCTTCTTTTTTCTTTATAGCCTGCAGTCCGTACTCGGAGGTCAGATAATTCACAACTGGATTTGACATTGGAAAGTGTTCTGAGTTTATTTTCAACAGCAACAAGCGCAAAAGCCATTGTCAGAAAGATGAGTTCAGAAGTTACTCAGCTTCTCCTAGCACATGCGTACCAGGTTAGGGACTTGAATGTTTGCTACTGGTGTTTTCCAGGTTACATGCATAATTTATTTGTTCTATGGCCTAAAACATGTTTGTGTTTAGATTTTGACACTTGTGTTTAATTAGATTTCATGGGCATACAGTATGATCGAAATAATAGGTGCATACACGTCTTTAGAATATAATTTCATATTCCTGCCCCTCATGTTCTGATATATTTCCAGTTACTACAATCTACCATTGTAATTTAGTCATTGCATATTTTCAGGTCTGCCTGTCAGTTCAAGGTGATTCTGACAAAACTAATGATACAACAAAAATGATCGGAGCAACTCTGCCGCAGATATCTTGCAATTTTGTATCTGCTTTTCAGAATCTTAGGAAGATCAACCCGTGAGTATGTTGTTTCAGTACGGTAATGGCCACCAGGTTTTTTAAAGCTATCAGGAGATTGATTGTTGATTAGCAGCGAGTGCTACCAGCTGATTATTGGCAGCAACCAGTCTGGTCTGTCGCTGTATTCCATGGCAGCCAGTGAATCAGTATGGATCTGCCTAAAAATTTGCATGAAGTTTATTATGTCTTTAATTGTTATCGTCTTTGCAGGAATATCCAGATCTCACCGTTTGAGAAAGAAGCTTTGTTTACTGCTGCAACACTGACTAGAAAGCTGAAGAATGAAGAATAATAGAGGATTTTGGAAGTAATATACATTGTTGCAGATTCACGACCGCCTATGGCCTCAACGCCCTATCACCCTACTATTCATTGTCGCGTATTGATATGCCGCTGGATGTTTGGGATCTAAAGACAGGTTGAGTTGATGTGAATTTTGGAGGGGCGCGACGACAGTTCAATCTACTATGTTGTCTACACGTCCAATCAGCTGGCAGTACTTTTAATCGCAAATTAAATACTAGTATAAAAACGAACATCATAGTCATTGTTTTAAATATCATTTGAAATGACTATTTGTGTGGGGTGTTTGGCAGAGCTTCAGCCATCAAATTCATGAATTTGGTGAAGCAGAGTATTTTTAGCTTCACCAAATCTGTGGAGCTGGAGTTATGGTTATATTAAGAGTGTTTAGGTTGGTTATCTTGTTTATATTTTAGAATAAAAATATAAATTTAATTCACTCTATTTTAACCTACAAGTTTCAGATCTGAGGTGGAGCTGGAATCTGAAGCTCTGCTAAATAGGACCTTGATCTCTTGATAAAAGGCGGGAAATCGATTAGTTGTTGAAGGTAGAGTAGAAATTGAACTCGAGAATAGAATAGATAATGATTATTTCTTTATTGCACAGGTGTTTATATATTTATATAAGCCAATAGTTGGAAGTTAATGGTGTCCAAAAGACACCCATTGTCCAAAAGACATTAATTATCTAAAAGACACTCATTCTAAGCGTTAGAGCATATCCAGCAAGGACCCTTAAAACAGGGTCTCTATTTTGGATTTAGGGACTCTTCCTATTTCTTGGGCTCCTATTTTCAAAGCAAAGTTCAGCAATAGCTTATAAATCTTAGCCCCTATTTTACTTTTTCTCCTATTTTAACATATCTGTTATGTATAATCTTCATTTGACATCACTAAAATTCAATCAAAAATATTTGTAATACATAAAACATAAGCATATTAACATTTACAATTTAAAAACATGATATTTTAAATTTTAAATTTAAATTTTTCAAAACATGATAAATAGATAAATAGAAACTCCGAACAATGAATCAAACTACGAAACGCTGTGAATTGCCCACAAATGCTCAATAAGATCATCTCGAAGCCTTTCATGTATTTCTCTATCTTCAATAATAGGGGATGTACTCGTGTCCCTGGGAATTGGGGCTGGGGAGGCAAATTTAGGGGCTTGAGTTGGGGTTCCCTGGGAATTGGGGCTGAGGAGGCAAATTTAGGGGCCTTCTAATTTTAGGGGCTTAAGTTGGGGCTCTGCTGGATCTGTTTTTTTTTACTACACTCCCTATTTTAAGGTTTAGGGGCTCTGCTGGAGATGCTCTTAGCGGTTAATAGCTCACTTTAACTTCTTAATAACATAGTTTTCATGTGCTCCGATAAACTCCTCTAAAACCCTGTGGAAAAAATATGAGGAGAAATTTGTTCTCATAATTATATGCTATCTAAAACTCTTTTAAAACCCAATGGAAAAAATTATAAAGAGAAATTTTATGGTATAGGTTTTCATTCAATGCTGCATCATTAAAAATCTTCTATGAGAAACCATTTAATAAAGCTCATAAAGGAAAAGAGTGCAACATATCCTAGTTCAAGGGTTAACTCTCCCTGAACCTTGCAACTCATGTAGCCATCTCGTACCAATCCCAAAAACATATTTTTGGATCGAGGGCGTTGGTAAAGACTTAAGGGCTGTTTGGTTGCCTTCTCTCACGAGCTTGGCCCGTTCAACTCAGCTAGGCTGATGGGATACGGGATGCACAGATGTAGAGACGGTGTTTTGTTGAGTGTTTAGGAGGCAGATATTTTGAAATTTATATAGCAAGTGTGGTCTAGTTTTGTTTGAAAAAATGTCAGGAACCCATTTTTTGAAATCGGTTCGGTAATCGGAGATGCTAATCAAAAGATATAAACAAAAAAGAAAAGAAAACACTTACATACCCACATGGCACCGCATGCATGGTTTGCTATTGTGGCTGACAGTAGCCCCTTGCGCAGAACACGAGGCTGCCATGTGCTGCATCCAGAGATACGCCCATTTTCTTTGTATCTCCAGAGCAAGGCTGCATGAAGAATCTTGCATGCAGAAAGCCAGGCTCAAAACTAGATGCATGCAACCAAACATAAGAAAAAAAAACAAGATTTTACATTTGTAGATGCAAATCTCTGTGCATGCAGGCAACCAAACAGCCCCTTAATGAATAAATCGGCTAGATTTTGACATAACTTCATTTGCAAGACATTTATCTCACTACTCTTTTGAAGTTCATGAGGATAAAATAGCTTAGGAGCAATATGTTTTGTTATATTACTCTTTATATAGCATGTTTGCATTTGAGCAACACAGACAGCATTATCTTCATAGATAATGGTAGGAGATTCCAATGGATTAATATCACACGACCTTTGTATGTGGTTAATAATTTTGCGACGCCATACACATTCACGTGATGCTTCATATAAAGCAATTATTTCAGAATGATTAGTGGAAATGGCTACTAAAACCTGTTTACAAGACTTCCATAAAAGAGATGTACCACCATAAAGGAAAATAAATCCAGTATGTGACTTGGCATTGTGGGGATCAAACAGATTGCTAGCACCTGTGTATCCAATTAAAGTTATATTTTGATTTCTTTGAAACATCAAACCAAGATCTTTTGTACCATTAAGGTACCTGAGGACTTGTTTAACACCAATCAAATGCCTTTTTATTGGTGATGCGCTGTATCTTGCCAATAGATTGACTGCAAATGCAATATCAGACCTCTTGCAATTTGCAAGATACATTAGTGTTCCGATGGCACTAAGATATGGAACTTCCGATCCCATTAATATCTCTTTATCCTCTTCCCTAAGTCTGAATGAATCTTTATCCACATCAAGGGATCTCACGACCATATGTGTTTTCGCTGGATACAATTTATCCATATTGAATTTCTCCAATTTCTTTTAGATACATGCAGACTGGTGCACAAATATTCCTTCAGGAACATGCTCAAGCTGTTAGCCTAAGCAAAATTTGGTTTTACCCAAATCTTTCATCTCAAACTCTGTCACAAGATGATTACTTGCCTCATCTATGTACCTTGTGGTTCCGATGATATTTAAATCATCAACGTATACTGAGATGATACATAATCCACTTTGGGATTTTCTTTATAAACACACAAGGAGAATTACTATTATTGGAGTATCCTTTCTTCAAAACAAACTCACTTAGTCGGTGGTACCACATCCTTTCTAACTGCTTTAATCCATATAGCTACTTTTCAACTTGACTTTATACATGTTGCGATTTGCATTAGGATTTGGAATGTTAACCCCTTTAGGGACTTTCATGTAAATATTCGAATCTAATGACCCATACAAATATGCGGTCACTACATCCATTAACTCCATTGATACTTTCATATTAACTGCCAGAGATATTAGATATCGAAAAGTTATTCCACTCATAACGGTATCTCATTATAATCGATGCTGGGTCTCTGTGTGAACTCTTTGGCTACAAGCTTTGCGTTGTATCTTACCATTTCATTATTTTCATTCCTTTTTCGAACGAAAACCCATTTGTTTCCCACAAAAAACACTTTAGGAGGAGTTGGTGTTACTGGACCAAATACCCCCCCTTTTATTAAGCGAGAGCAATTTTGTTTCAATTGCTTCCTTCCATTTGACCCAATTTGAGTGCTTCATACACTCTGCCATGGTCTTTGGTTCTGGATCTAGTTGAAGGCTCTCAGCAATCTTTGAGGTAAAATGTATGTCGATAATTGTAGTATCCTTTTATATAATTATTCCAAATTGACATAATTGGTGGAAATTTCCCCATTTATATCACCTAACTTCTTGTGATTTCCCATAACAATGTAGTCAGGGGTTCCGATGTCCCAGCATTTAAATTTGTGCGCACTTTGATCCGGATTTACCATTCTTTTGATAGTTCTCAACCTCATGTTGAGTTTCTTTTACTGATTCAAGTATTGTATATTTACCTTTAGAAGAATTCCGTTTTTACGGACGTCTCCGTGGAACTAAGTTTTTTTTATCCGGAATTCTCCCCTTCTTCTTATCATTAGGGGCAAGAGGAGCTTTGTGAGGTACCTCCACTCTTTATGGTACATTGACTGTGGGTATATATGATTTTGTAACACCTTTGTAATCAGTAAATGCATCTAGCAGATTATTTATAATTTGGTGCAAATTTATTATTCTCCGAACCTCCCGTTCAGATTCTTTAGTACATGGATCTAAGGACTGAATGCCAGTGGTATTCCGTAGCATTCTTTGTGGTACTTATCTGCCCCTAATGCCGGGAAATTGTCCTGTTAATGGCTTCAGGTATTTTATTATTGATGGAGAATTATACCCCACATAGGTCACAATTTTCTGTGAGGACCGATTGATATGTTGTGGTGGTGAAATCGGTACGTATAATGCACAACCGAATTTTCGCAGATGGGAAATACTTGGTTCATTTTCACGTACTAATTGCAATGGGGAGATCGTATGATATGCAGTTGGTCTTATTTGGATTAGTTCTGTGGCGTGCAAGACCGCATGGCCCCAATAACATGTTGGCAACCTACAATTTTGTAAAAGAGGTCTAGCAATCAGTTTGACCATCTTTATCAAAGATTCTGCTAGGCCATTCTATGTGTAGACATATGGCACAGAATGTTCTACATTAATGCCCAAAGCCATACAATAATTATTAAAATGCCCTTGAGGAGAACTCAACGGCATTACCCAATCTAATGGATTTGATCATGTTTTCAGGAAAATTGGCTCTTAACTTAATTATTTGAGCCATGGTTTTGTGTGCTTAATAAACACACGTGGGACCATCTTGTAGAAGCATATATTAAAACCATAAAGTATCTAAACATCCCACATAAGGGCTGAATAGGTTCACAGATGTCGCCCTGAATTCTGTCCAGAAAATTTAGTGAATTATTTTTTACTTTGAGGTATGATGGCCTCAAAATCAATTTCCCTTTAGCACAAGCATTGCACATGAAATCTTCTGGTTTTGAAAAATTTAAAGTTTTAATATTATGGCCAATAGAACATTTTACAATTTCTCTCATCATCCCCATACTAGGATGACCTAGGCGATAATGCCAAATCTTAAATTTGTCAAGATTTTAAAAAATTGTTTTGAACGCAACATGTGATTCAGGTTTGATGTATGTGTAGTACAATCTAGATGAATATGAAGGAAGTTTTTCAACCACTTGTTTTCCATATCCACCAACTTCAGTGAGGAGAATATATTCATTGTCTTCCTCACTAGTAGTTTCCACATGAAAACCATTAAGACGACATCTTTAAAACTTTGTAGGGTACGGAGATTGCGGATACAACAGAGCATCTTCAATCGTCAACTATGTTCCCATATGGAGAACTATGATAGCTCTTCCAGTGCCAACAATCAGATTATCACTTCTAGTGATAGTAATTTTATTTTTACTTCTCTTTGTCAAAGTCTGAAAATATTTTTCCCCCTTAATATTGTATTTGTGGTACCACTGTGAACAAGATAGATTTCGTCCTCCATTGGATTGTGCCATCAAATTCTATAATAAAGAGCATGATTATTAACTCAAATATAGAACAAGGACATCAATATATATATTGTATGTCTGCTAATACAATATGTGCTTATACAATACAATTACAATACCCATGTTCGTATAGAACTTAGTTAATTGAAAATATACAACAATATTATGTAGAACAATTATGACTAACTATTTACATAAGGAGATAACTAGGAGACTATACAGTGTCTCCAAACTAATCTTGGAAAGTGTATTCAATCAATATATCATCTGTTTTTATGAAGTCGTCTTCCTTCAGTTAGATCATCTGATGGTGCTCAATATTTAGAGCAATATGCTCTGATCCCATTTCTAGATCTTTTGTCTGCTGGTGAAGTGAAGTGAACTTCAACATTGCCCCATTTAGACCTCTTGCCTTTGTCTACAGATTGTTGATATAGCTCAATCAAATGTGGAGCAGTGCGACATTCTTTTGCATAATGTCCTTTGCAGCCAAATTTATGGCAAAGACCTGATTTTTCTTTAGAAAATTTTTTCTTTAATTTTTCCTTGCCACATCCTTTGCCTTTGAATATGCATATCATTGTATTGCTACTTTCCCTTTTTTTGTGGCCTCCATAGTTATTGCTAGCCCCCTAAGTATTAGCATATGCTTAAGGCACTACCATTGCCTCGTAGGGCGAGTATGATGATTTTTCATAAGAATTTCATCATGTTTCTCTCATTGGAGCATAGTATAAATCAACTTAGAGTACTTTGTATACATCTTTTGACGATATTGCAGTTAAAGTATAAGCATAGAAGGATGAAAAGTGTACAATATTTTTTCTATTAGTTCAGCATCACCAACTCTGTGGTCACAAAATTTCATTTTGGAATTTATTTTATGTATTACGGAATTATACGCTACCACGGACTTGAAGTCCTGGAAACGTATAAGTAACCATTCTCGTTGAGCTTCTGGTAACATGACCAATCTTTGTTGGTCATACCTCTCTTTTAAGGAGTTTCATAATTGAAGTGGATCTTTTTTCATCAAGTACTCAGTTTTTAGGTCTGAGTGGAGGTGATGCTGAAGAAAATGCAAGGCTACATATTTTGAGGTTTGTGAAATTTATGTGTTATTTTGTTGAGGTTTAATGATAGTTGCACCAAAACCTCTACCCATCAAATTTATCTTTAGATCCATCGCCTGAGTTCAATAATTGCTGCCATCCAAGGCCAGCTCTACAAACTCCTTTGTGTAGATGTCTGTCCTGTCCTATAATTTATTTTTCATGCACTTGTAATTAATTTACTTTCTCAAAGAAAAATTATGGCATAAAATTGTTGTAAATTAGTACATTAGGGTCAATGTATAATAATTGCATTTCCCCCAAAAATTCAGGGGTTAAAATGCAATTTTTACTTAACTACGATGGCTAAATTTGTGATTTTCCTAAATTTACAGGGCTAAATTGCAAACTTTATAAAACAGGCCCATTTAGATCCGACGCTAGGGTTTCCAACCCTAGCACCATGGCCGTCGCTGCCCCAACGCGGTGAGAGGCTCGCCAGCCATAGCGCTCTCTCCATCTACCTCCGCGTGCGGGAACCAAAGTCCTCGACGTCGCCTGAGGGGTGCTCCTGTCACGTCACCAGATCCACCGCCTGATCCAATCGCTTGGGGCGCGTCGGGGAGCACCGCCACTCACTCGAGTGCGCCTGGTGCCTTCGCTGCCATGGTGTCGGGCGTCGCCAGCACATCATCACACGCCAGCTTGGATATGCGGCTGGTGACGCCGCCACCTTGCTAGGCATTGACACCGTGCCAAGCGAGATCATGTCAAAATGCGAAGGATCGCCATTTTCAAGTTCATGGTAGAGGTAAGTACGTTTAAGACATGCTCGTTGTTCTGCGGCATTAGAGTTACCGTGTTCAAGGTGTGACCGGTGATCCTCCCATCTACCGTTGGCCTCTGTTTTCCCGTGCTCAGTGGCCGCCATGCTCGTGGATTAGAGCAGTGCTGATAACGTGTTGAAAGTATAGTAAAAATTGGACTAAAAAATAGAATAGAGAATGATTATTTCTTTATTGCACATGTGTTTACATATTTATACAAACTAATAGATGAAAGTTAATGATGTCCAAAAGATACCTATTATCCAAAAGGCACATTCTAAAATTTAGCAGTTAGTCGTCCACTTTAACTTCTTAACAATTGCCACGCCAAAGATGTATTCTATCATTATCCTTTTTTCATTCTGAATGCACCCCATGTGAGATGTCGAAAATGTCCATGCGATCCAAGAAGATTTGAACTCGCTAGTTCGGTCAAGTCAGGGACCTTGTGGCATCCCACATAAAGGATATGTGGCCTAGTAGATTCTCCTGTTCCCACCCCATTTCCTCATTGCTTGCTCCTCGCCGCTACCTCTCGATTTCGGCGACTCGATCGTCTCCATCGTCAACGGCCATGTTTCTCCACGAAGAGAGGGGAAGAGATGTTCAGGGTTAAGTAGTTCAAGTTTGGTTCGGGTTAGACTGATTGAGATGGTTTGGCTCAACCAATTCAAGTCAGAGGTGGGTCAGAGGCAATTTAGACAAATCACATTGGGTGTTTTCGGATTAAAAAATGAAGAATAGAAGAATACTTATTTTGTGGTAAAAGATGACCATGTCAGTGAAAAGTGTAGCAAATTAAGGCAGCTTTTGGTGTAGCAGCTAAAAAAGAGGCAGTTTTGCCGTGACAAATAAATGGAAATTGCTACTGCGCTTACATCCAATGCCATCGGATGCTTGGAATGAAAGCCACGGCCCACTTACATGGACTTCACTGTTGTATCCACTTCAATTCTCTTCTCTTGCTACCTTTTGATTTTCTTCTGCCACACTTTGATGTGGTGGTGATGGCGTCCGACGGGGAGGGCCGGAGTTTAGGAAGGCGCCGGCATTCCGCAACAGTGCGGGGTGCACGGGTGCGCCGACGATCCACATCGTGATGACGCTTGACGCCACCTACTTGCGGAGCTCCCTTGCCGGCGTCCTCTCCGTGATCCGCCACGCCGCCTGCTCGAAGTCCATCGCTTTCCACTTCGTGGCCTCATCGGCCGAACCGGCACGCCGCCTCGCCATTGTCACTACCCGCAATGCTTCCTTCTCTTCTAGGATCCATGTGCCTCATCTAGGTACGATTTTTGTTGCAAGCGTTTGCTGGATTTGTTGCAAGCATTCAACTAATTTGTTGCACAAGTTCAATCAAAATATTGCAGCCTCATATCCTATGTATTTTGATTGTTTATTGCAATATCGTTGCATCTTTTAATGAGTTTGTTGCAGTTATAGTGGGATTTTGTTACACAAGTAGCAATCGGTTGTTGCGTTATGCTGTAAATTTGTTGTGAGGTTAAATTCTTTTTGTTGCAGCTATAGTTAGATTTTGCATACATTGCAAAGAAATATTGTAGCTACAATGAATTTATTATGTTTTGTTGCAAACGGTGATTAAAATGTTGCACGTATTGTTAAAAAATATTATGATAATGCGGGGAGATTTGATTATTTGCTCTCTTTTTCATGGTGCAATTGATCATTTGTCCAATATATCTTATTGACATGTGGTCTTAGGATTCGCATATCAGTAAAACATCATTGGTCAGTAACATATGTAACTATATAAAAAATCACCAATTGATTAAAAAAAAGGATGTTTGAGGTAAAACTCCGATACAATTTGTAGACCGCATCAGTCATTCAGTCCAGCGATCGAGCAGCGAACCAGCCCATCCCCACCAACCTCCGCGCTCTGGCCATGCGGCTGCTACCCTTGCGACTCCTGCGCTCAGCCGCCGCCGCCTCGCCCCGAAGCCCCGCTCCCTCCCGTGGCGGCTTGCCCTCTACTCGCTCGCCGCACCCCGCGCCTGCGCCGGCGCCGGCTGAACTCGCCTGGTGGGCGCCGCGGAGGGGGTACTCGCGGTTCGCGAGCGGCTTCACCCCCCTGCAGCCGAAGCCGCTGGGTTCCATCCTCGACGTCGAGCGCGCCAAGGGCCTTTCCCCGGAACACCTCGTCGCCGCCTGGGATGACGTCAGCGCCCTCCCCTCTCCTCGTTTCGTTTCGTCTCGTGTCTCGCACTATTTGTTCCGTTTTGTACTAGCATCGAGGAGATCTCGTGTGATGGCTGCCGTAGATAAGCTTCTAAATTCGATGTTTTGTTGTTCATGCTTGGTAATATTCCAAGCACTATCCAAAACAAGTTGCCTGTTAAGATATCTTAATGATCTCTTAAAAGGAAGAAAATAAAACTAATCATCCACTGGAATGTGCTGACCTTTGTCATCTAGGAGCAATTGAAAAGAACTTTATATGGTCTTTGCTAGTGTGGGATGTTCAGAATTCCTGCTATTGAAAGAAAGAACATATCGGCAAAAAAAATTCTGCCAGTAGTTTCATTTCCGGTCCACATATTAGTCAAATATAATATTATATGCATGGTAATGGAAATACGGTGAATGGTCATTGGAAGTAATTGTATTGAGCTCGGCTTGCATGCTTTGGATCATAAGGGCTCAATGATGGGAATGGAGGTAGGCTGGACCATCCAAATCAATTTCGGTGTACTTTCACATTCCTTCCTCTTCAGCTATGCAATCAAGTAAAAAAAAGCACTGCTAATGTAACTTCCACAGTGTCTTCGTAGTCGTTACTTTCAAGCATATCACCATCTCACCACATTTGTCATACTACCATAGAATGCTAGTGGCATGAGCTCATATTTTAATAATACATTGACAACATATCACTGTAGAAGCAGTAGCTTGGTGTTGTTAACTTATCATTGTCATTACTATTGCGAGGAACACGCTAAGACAACTTCCATGCAAAATATAATCTGGAAAGCACAGAGATTTTACAAGATCCCAATAAATTACCGTCTTTCTTGGGAATGCAATAGTGCTAAATCACAGTAATTAAACATAAGAGAGCTTAAAAGAGTATTAGTTGAGAACCAATAGGCAGAACTCAGAACCAAAGGTAGGGGGAGGGATGGAGTTAAGTGAGTGGTGGTGCAACATTGGGAGCCATATAAGCACTGTGCCACCATATCCTTCCTTGTACTCAAAAAGGAAAGAATTAAAGAACAAAAGATTCATTATTTACACAACAGCACACTTCGCTACATCTTTCCTAAGAACAATATCAACTTGAAGAGAGATGTGATGTGTAAAGGGGGATACAAGCGTCTGAAGGATGACAATGCAAGTGAATCAAAATTACCATGGTTATTGCTCAATTCTTGACAATGCAAGTGAATCAAAATTACCATGGTTATTGCTCAATTCTTAACAATTTGAGATCTTATTTTAAAACTGGTTCTCCACGTAGTACTGTATATTAATTTTCTTAAAAATGTTGCCTTTATTATTTTATCTAGAAGAGGATTTCTTAGGTCCAAGAAGTCTCAGGTGACTGGTTAGATGGGTGAATGAGGGGAGGAAACAATGGTATCAGGATAAGGTGGATCGTAGATGGAGACGCGGAGATAGGGGGAGGAAGGAAAGAAAGAGATGGTAGAGAGGATGGGAGATAGGTTGCAAGTTGTTGTGTACTTTAATAGCGGGTATATAAAACGATATGCACATCGTATGATGCCAAGATTTAACTATATCATTTTGTTTAGGCAATGTTCCTATAGGTTGGAAAATACTGTATGATTTCCAAGGGAAAACAATTAGGTGATTCTTAGACCATCTTTTGTTAGATAGGATGCGAAACTCGTGCATGATATGCATGAAGGGTGGGGAGGAAGGTTTCTGATCTTTAGGAACCTACTTTTTTTAAACGCTAATGCCATGATAACCCAACTCTCACATGTTGGCGTATTAACACAACAAAATCAGCAAAATCAGTTTTGACTTCAGTAAGCGATTGGCATTCAGTTATTAAAAAAATCGTGCTTATATTTTATGGCATTAAACTATTTATTTTTTAATTCCACATGCTGATAACTGCATTTGTATTGTTAACCTATATTTATCCTGACATTTTATTTTTGCAATTTACTTGGGTTACTCTTCTTTTCCTGGAACATTAGTATCACTTGGGAAGAGGTCATGTAGGTGCATCTATGAAAGCAAAGCTTTATCATCTCTTGGAACAAAGATCTGCAACATGGTATTTATTTGTTGATTTGAGTTATTGTCACCAGTACAATGATTATTATTTGCTGCACTAATTTCATTCTTTTTTGTAGCCGACATTTTGTTATTCCTTTGAGGAGAGGAAGTGGATATACCACCATGTTTATGCAAGGTTATTACTCAATTCTTTTGCAGATAATATTGTACTTTCATAAGCCTAGTGATTGATTGTTTTTATTTTTATATTTTTCCATTGAAAGTAGCTTATCTCATAGGTATGTTCTTAAGATAACATATATGCCTTTATTTTTCAAGTCAGCATGACAATATGGTGGGCTTTGGTCAGGCTGAAATTCTTAAATCTCATGTGCCTATTATTATGGAATAGTTCAATTATGTTAAGGGTATTTGTGGTATTTCCTAGTGTTCTAGGGTTTAATCTTGTGTGCCCATGTACTCTATATATTTGCCACTTGGGCTATTGCAATAACTAACCTTTCACATTTGCTCCTCTCCTTCTAACATGGTATAAGAGCTAAGGTTTAAACCCTAGCTCCGAGATGGTCTTCCGCTACTGCTGACCAATCTCCACTCCCGGGGACGGCCACCTTGTAGTTGTAGTTAGTGTTGTAGTAGTAGCAACAGCAATGCCACCACCACTCTCGGGCGTAGCGGTCGGCAACGTAGAAGGTGGCCATCCCCGAGCTTGGCACAACGAGGTTGGCACCGTCGGTTCACCTTGTTGCCGCCGACCTCCATCGCGTGCTCGCCATCGTCCTCGTCGGCCACTGCCCAGATCCAGTCGGATCCGATTGTAGCCGCCCAAATCCGGTTGGATCCGGTCGCCTCCCCCGTTGGGAGCCGTGGCTCCACCGGATCCAAGCCTCCGTCGTTGTTCTCAGCCGCACCAGCCTCCTCCACAGTCCTCAACCGCGCCAGCCGCCTCCACCCCGCCACCCATCTTCAGATTCGGCGTGGGTTTGGCCAAATTCACTGCCCACATTGACACCGCCACCTTTGTGCTGACTCCACCCTGGTCCTCGTTGGATCGCCCTCAGCGTCAAGCGTGATGTGTCGTCCTCGAGCACCGCCGTCTTCACTCGGTCCCAACCGGTGGTGAGCGATTGATGACAGAGGGGAAGAAAGTGGACGACAGGAGAAGCCAACAGAGGAAAGACTGAACCGAGCGCACCGGTCGAGAGTGACCGGTAGATCTGGTAACCATATCTGGCCGGAGCCACTTCGGCTCCACTGGCTCCAGCTCCGACTGTAGACAGCGGCTTCTGCATCAGTATCTATGAGCTCCAGCTTTGGCTCCTACCTCACCGGCTTCGGCTTCTTCCTCTCTGCAGTAGCAGCATCGTCGGCCCTCAATTCGTCATCCTCCAGTCGCTGCCTGCTGCTCCCTCTCTTTGTAGCACTGTCGCTGCCCTCCCTTGGAACACTGCCACCCTTCTTTTCTTCTTGGAGTGATTGCTCCGCTTTGTGTTGCGAGCTGTTGCTGTTGATGGTGGGCTGCATCTGTGGTGCTTCTGTGTTGCTGCTATTCTAGTGCTGGTGCTTGCTGTCCTGCTGCTATCGAGTCTTTTCCTTTGTGTCTTCCGTTGTGTCCATTCAAGTCCGTAGCACCTACCTGGCTACCTCTGAGTTCTTCCATGTTGTGCGAGTCCACAAATTCCTTGTCATTCAGCTGATTGCTTTTCTAGCTCTCATTCCTTTCACATGGTAGCAGCAGCTGCTCTTCTCTTTGAGCCGCCGCTGATTGTAGAAGTCGTTATGGTGCCGCCGCTTCTTTTCAATCCGCCGCCCTGAGCTTCTAAGGCCGCCGCGCTTCACTTCCGTGCCACCGCCGTCTTGGGCTTCAATTTGCGCCGTCATGCTTCTATACATCCATCTTCGGCTTGATTTGACAACTATCTCTATTTGTATCGGTTCATCATGTTCTTTGTCGTGTTGTCGCGGTCGACTTTGCTTCTGCTTGTCTCTGCTTTCTCATCCCTTGTACTTTGTGCTTTGTGGGCTGCCGCATGATCTTGGATGGGAGATCTTTTTGATACTCGACACATTTTCCAATAGCTGCACGCTACGACGACAACTTCAATACTATGACTTTGGATTTTCCTTATTTTAGTGTCTATCCTTCTAAATGCAATGCTATTACATACGCCTTACATTTGACGGGGGTTGTTAAGGGAATTTGAGGGTATTTCTAGTGTTCGAGGGTTTAGTCTTGTGTGTGTCCATAACTCTTTATATTTGCCCCTTGGGCTATTGCAATACAAATAACCTTTCACATTTGCTCTCCTCCTCTCCTTCTAACAAATTGTATCCTAAATGTTTTGTTGATTACTGGTAAATTAAACTAGGGATTATAATCCTTGGAATACAAATTTTGTTGTTCTTTTTTGGGGGTGTGATATTTGGATAAAAAATGGTGGATATGCTCACACTAAATTAACCCAATTGATTGCTGTTCAATGAGAAATATATTCATGTGTATCATTTTACCAACCTCAGGCCTTATCGTAATGATGAATTTGCCTGTTCTATATGTTTACTGCTATCAGTGCATTACTAATTAATTAATTATAGTTTGAACACCCCATCCAATTGTCTGGGTGTAAAAGTAGAGTATGTTTAATATTGTTAATGTTTATGTATAATACGTTCTCCACACATGCAGGGCAGTGCGGCTGCAGAAACTAAAGATGCTGTACAATTTGTCTAAATCTCCTTCTGAAATTTATAAAGGATTGACTGTGTTGAAAAGATATGCCATTTTCCGCAAGGACATTTGTTTGTTCAAACCCATTTGTAGATATTCCAATCTGACTTTAAGCTGATAAAAAAGGACTAAGTGTATGATTATCTGTAAAATCATTACTCTAAATTTTTTCTTCTTCACTGCAATACATGATTAAACCAAAATGTTGTGTTAGTAAAGCATTTTGTGGTAATTGGTAAGTGTGTGTTTGCCTGCTAGGGAAAACTATAGTTTGGACACTGTACTGTTTTTTCAACGCTTCTTTAGCTGGCTTAACTGATTTAAGGATTAGTTTTTTTTTGGAATATTTCAAGCTTATTGTTCTATCCTGTCATTCAACATCCCAGTCCAGATGCCACACATGATCTTCACAGGACTTGAAGACTATAAAGCAAGAGGAACTCAAGCAAGCCCTTACTATACAGTCACTTTTTATACAGAGTTTGCAGAAACCAAAGATACAGTGCTTATCCGAGGAGACGTTGTCTTTACCAGTAAGCTAACTGATTCAGAGGCAAAGTGCCTTTTAGAGACTGCTCACTCGTTCTACCTTAATGATGTAAGGTACAGGCTTGTAGAGCGTTTCAACAAAGAAACACATGAGTTTGAGTTCAAAGATGTCCTTCAAGTGCTTGAAATGCCAACCATGTGACCAGATTTATGTCCTCGTGCAACAGCAAGGCTTCCTGGAGCACATCAATATGAAATTACTGCCAACCTTGAAACTACAAACTGCTTCTTTCCCACTTTATTGCTGTCGTGATATCTCAAGAAAATGGGGAAAAAAAACCTGAGAGGAAGACACTGGACACAACTGTGACTGCTGACCCAGAATTCATTCTGTGTGTTTTGTTATAGCGACGGTGTGTGATAAAAAATTTGACAGCTGCTGTAAGCAGATGTTGAGACAAAATTCTGGAGGAATTCCGTAGCTATTTGCTGTTTGTCTAGCCTTTGGGATAGGTATTTGCATTTCATTGTGTTCCCTTGTTTATTTCCCTTGTTTATTGAGGTGACATATTGATCTTTAATAATATGGTGGAAACAGAAACTCTATTGTCATAAACCATGGCAGAGAAAATAAAAGGCTGGATCGTATTTGTGAAATTTTGGATGAAGTCAGCTTTTTTTTTTTTGTGGTGTTTTGGACTTGATTTGACCTTTGTTGAACCTACGGAGCAGATCCGACGCAAGGTTCTGTAGGATAGCATAGCTGAAAATTGGCTGACACTGTTATAAATTCCTTGAGGAAGTAGCAGGACTAGGACCCTGAAGGAACGAGTCAGCCTACGCTCACCATTTTCCGAATTTTGTGCCAGCAGAATTTGTTGTATTGCCTTAAAATGATTTTTGTTTAAAGATTCGGCAATTGAACTTTATTAAGTCATGTACTGTTGACACCAGAATCTGACGTATGATCAATTTGATAAGAGATTTAGTTTAGTATGATTAATTAATTAAAGGTAAAATCGGGTTTTGGAAAGACAGGTTTTGGAAAGACATAAGCCGATAACGGTTTATTGGATTATAACCGATGATTAGTACCGAAATGGAAGTGTCATGAAGGAGCTGAGGTCGACACATACAGTTTTAGGAAGAGTCCAAGGAGAATACGATTGGGTCAGATGCTATAAAAAGAACACGGTAGACGACATCGGGAACACAATTAACCAAATAACCAATCTACGTTTCGTTTTTTTTTTTGCTTTTTGTCAACTAGGAGTAGAATTTTAGATTTGTAATTTTTTTCTATGTAATTCGCTTGATCAATAAAGTTGCGCATCGCCGATTATTAATTTTGTCGACTTACGCCAACCAAGGTTTTTCTCCGATTTTGTTGCGCATCGTCTTTTTCAGGAAAAAAATGGCCTTTACCTCTACTTTTTGTCTGAATCGGTCAAACGGCTGACTGGACAAGATCGTTGTTGAAATATTAGATCGACTTAACGGTCTATTGAATTATATATTATCCTCTTGCCGATTGCAGGATCAAATCGGCTAGCACGCCTACACACAAAATTAAACCCGGCGTTTGCATTTGCTGATTGTTGATCGACTCTTCATCACGTTTTTTAGCGTCAACACGTACATAACTTCAGTTTGGGCATCAAATCAACATAAAAAATTCTAAAAAAATGATGTAGTAAATGTTCTAGTACCCCGCAAAATTTTAACTTTAAATTCAAAATGCATTAGAAGAAATAAAAAAAAAGTTTGTTGGGAAGAGTAGCATTTTATTCTTTTCTTTTCCCTTTTTATTTTGATTTATCATTTATCGATTTCTCCCCCTTTTTTTTGTTACTATTAATGTAGAAAAAAATGAAATTGAAATTTTATACAGAGTAAATTGGAAAGTACGTCTAATTCTTTTTTAGGAGTTATTCATACTAGTTTGGTGCATATATTGCCCGTAAATAGTCCCTAACAACTAAAGTTTTTAGGCAAAATATGGTGCAGGGCACACATGCCTTATCACAAAATTAAACCAGAGTCGAACTAAAATGACCCAACATTTTCAGCTATTTCGGTTTTCTTTGGCTTGCTATCCTGGTTTTGTCAACCGTACTTATATTACGTCACACCAAGGAAGGAAGTGTTCCAAACTGGTAAACCCAGACTGGTACCAAGGATTGGATAATGGATATTATGTTCCCCCACGACCACAAAATACGGCGCCGCTGGCCCAAGACCCGGTATGATGATCCTTTCTGCGCCGTCTTCTCTCCAGAATGCACTAGTAGTTTAGGGTCAATTTGGTTTAAAGCTAATTTTATCATACCTAATCTTAGTCAAGTGTAGTTTACTATATTTTTTGTTGCAACAAAATTCAACGTCACAGTATGGTAAAGCTCGGCAAAAAACAAAGTCTATGACGTGTAAAATATGAAGCTAAGAGCATCTCCAGCAGAGCCCCTAAACCTTAAAATAGGGAGTGTAGTAAAAAAAAAACAGATCCTAATTCCCTAAAATTAGGAGGCCCCTAAATTTGCCTCATCAGCCCCAATTCCCAGGGGGCCCCAACTCAAGCCCCTAAAATTAGGAGGCCCCTAAATTTGCCTCCTCAGTCCTAATTCACAGGGACACGAATACAACCCCTATTATTGAAGATAGTGAAACACATGAGAGACTTCGAAAATTTTATCATGCTTTGAAAATTTTAAATTTAAATTTTGAAATATCATGTTTTTAAATTGTAAATGTTAATATGCTTATGTTTTATGTATTACAAATATTTTTGATTGAATTTTAGCAGTGTCAAATGAAGATTATACATAGCGGATATTGTAGTGGTTCAGTTACAAAGTCTAGCCCATCATATCCCGAGCCATCGGGTGAATGAAGCACGGCCCATGTTTATCAGCGAAATTTAGCAAGCGAGCAGGCATTGGACGAACCTACAATGCGGAGCGAAGCAAAGGTAGCGGCAAAGCGACGAGGAACGCACCCTCGCAATCCACAAGGACACACCAAACAACACCATTAAATAAATCGACACCGGCAAAGAGAAGAAGAAGACGACAAGATCTGCTTGGGCGGTGGGAAGAGTAAAATGGGACGCGCCACGAAGGATGGATCCCCATGTTCCCCTCCTATAAAAGAGAGGAAAGAACCCACAAAAAAAAACACACCCCAGGTGGTCATAACCACAACAGCGCCAGTCGTGGGGAGAGGAAGAGCGTGAAGCTCACGATCTGAGACGACGAACACGATTTCCAAAAAACCATGCCACCAAAGAAGGGAGCGTCTAGAGCGCCCCGCGTCTAAGGAGACGCCAGCGTGAGGCAACGACGATCCGAGCGAGCGGATCCAGGCGATCCACGAGAGAAGTCAATCGCGGACTTCTAAGCGAGGAAGGATCGCGTTTTGGCCCCAAAGCAACAACAAGGAAGCTCGAGCGCCACCTCCTCAAACTCGGCGTGACGCGCCAGTGCGTCCCAACAGCGTCCCCAAGCAGTGTACACGCTTCGACCATGGGAGGAGACATAAGCAGAGGCTTCAACCCCACTGCCGCCAAGTCGGAAGAGGCGGAAGGGGCTTCAAGGGGGACCGGAGTCAAGAGGCGATCGACCCCTAACATCAAATGATGGAGGCCAGAAAGGCTTATGGCCGAAGTAAAACGCTTGCAGAACAACAAGAATGGAGATGTGAGGAATCTCAAGATTACACTGCCGGGAGGTGTCTTCTCCAACATACATGAGAACGGAAGGGAAGAAAGCGATTTGAACCTCTCGTCGGGCTTGAACAAAAAGGTGGCCCTCACCGAAGCTTCAAACTCCCACAAGAAAAGCGAGTATGATGGCAAAACCAACCCAAGAGAATTTCTCGGAAGTGTCTGTAATCGCCATGGAAGCCGGAGGTGATGACGATATCAAAGCCAAAGGATTGCTATTGGCATTGGAGGGGATAGCCTTATCACTGGTATTCTTCCTTGAGCCAAATTCTATCACCAATGGCGCGCATTAGCCTGAAGAAACTTGAAGGCAATTTTCAAGGCAACGCGTTGGACGGGATTAAAGAGGAAGCGACTGTTTGCAATTAAACAACGTGAAGCGAAACCCTAAAGAGCTATTTCCGATTTTCGAGTCAAATGCCAAGTTCGGGGTTAGCGACACAACCATAATCAACGCCCGCGTTTTGGAGTTCTGAAGAAGTAGTTGGCGGAGAGACTTGCACGCAAAATGCGCCTGTGGAAGAGCTATTCGCAAAGATGAGGAATCGCCAGAGAGGAGGAAGATCATCTCCGGAGGGAGGGCGGGCCATGCGAGAAGCGTAAGAGATGGGCCCACGCAAGAGGAACGGAGGAAAGATCCTCCTCGAGGCGCGAAAGGCGACGCAGCCGAACCAACGAGAAGAGACAAGGGAAGGAGGATTCACTACATGTGGAAAATCGGGCGAATCGGGAAGGTTTGGAGGACAAAGAAAATGGAGTTCACCGAGTGGAGCGAGGAGGCCAAAGGAGGAATCTGTTTGGGCGAGGAGGAGCAAAGCCAAAAGGGTATACACCTGTGAATATCATGGCGACAACAACACACATGACACCGCACATTGTAAGGTAATTGAAGGCTATCGTGGCTTCGGAAGAAAGCGAAGGTACGCGGTATTCGCACGATGCGGCATAAGTCGCCCCGAGCACCGTCCTCCCCTCCTTCCCGGGTAAATGAATCGACTCAGCCAGCGTAATTAACGTTATCGCCGGGGTCATCCTCACACCTCTCGTCGAAAAAGACAAAGGAAGGCTTACATAAGGCAAATTAACCACGTAGGACTCAGGCCGCTCACTTGAAGAAATTTGAACCAATCATTTTACACAAGAAGATGCACGGAGTGCATTTCCACATCAAGACTCTTCTGGTGCGGCAATCATCGCGAGTGCGAAGTTCGTCAGTGTTGATTGATGGGGAAAGTGTCTTTGACATTCTCGGCGGAGGCTTTTTCGACAAATGATGATACTCGCGATCGTGAAGAAGTCGAGTACCATTAGTGGGCTTTGGGGCCACCTGCTAACACCCTCGGACAAGTGGAGTGGAGGTCACCTTAGCGGCGTCACAAAGTCAAATATCAACCTGGTCACATTCGATTTAGTGGATATACCCTTCGATATAACGCCATCCTCGGTCGAGGATCGGCCCGGCCATGGCATGAGCTTATCCACCACAGTTCCTATGTATGAAGATCCCGGTCGGGAAGTGGCGTTATCACGGTCAAAGGAGACCAAGCCTGCCAGAAAAATAGACATGGAAAATCCTTCGCGGGTTAGGTATGTTCATACCACCGAGCAGACCTAACAACAATGCCTCGGAAATGGCTCTGAAACCAACCCCAGCAGGTGAAACAAGGCAGTGCCCCTCCACCCAGGAGAGAGGACTATAACTCTCGGCGCCACCCTCACCCCAGCCGAGAAAAATACTTAATGCAATTTCTCCAGAATACGAGGCAGTATTCGCTGAGGGGATCGAGGACCTTCAGGGGTTAAAAGGGAACCGTCGAGCACGCCTTTGGCAACGGCGAGTGTCAAACCAAAGAAGCGAAGCTCAAGCTTTCCACCGAGAGGGCTGCGGCCAAGGCCGAGGTGGTGAAAGCTCCTCCAAGCCGGAATAAATGCGGGAGGTCCATACGGATTAGTTGGCCAATGTGGTCTGATCAAAAAAGCCAGGGCTTGGAGGATGTGTATCGATTTCACCAGAGCCTCAACAAGGCGTGCCCTAAAGATGACTTCCCCCTCCCCGCATCGATCAACTCGTTGACTCAACCTCACGGTCGAAGGATGAGCTTCCTTGATGCTTGTGCAGGTATCACCAAATTTACATGCGGAAGGAGGGCGAGGGATAAGGCAGCGTTCATCACCCCTTTGGCACTTATTGTTATTGTTTTGTTCGGATGCCGTTTGGTCTTAAAAATGCAGGTGCTACCTTCATGCACGTCTTATCGCCAAGGTTTTCGTGGACCAATTAGGAAAGAACGTGGAAGCTTCCGATGATATCATCGTTAAAAGCGAGAAGAAGGAAGGCCATTTAGCCCGACCTCGGGAGACTTTCAACATGCCTAAGAGCCGAAGGATGAAGCTCAACCCGAACAAGTCGTCTTTTGGAATAGATGCGGAAAATTCTTTGGGATTCACAGAGGCATCGAGCCGAACCAGAAGATAAGAGCTATCAAGACATGGCCCCTTCAGAATGTGAAAGAAGTACAACGATTAGCGGGGAAGGCTTGCTTGCCCTCGGCCGCTTCCTCCTAAGTCCGGGGCGAAGTCTGCCCATCTTCAAAGCAACTGCGACACGCACCTTCGCTTGGGACAGGAGGAATGCCGGCTCGCCGACAAATTGAAGCAAAGTCTTATGGAAGTGCCAACCTCCACAGGCCCGAAGCAAGGCGAGAGCTTTTATTGTATTTAGCGGCAAGCCCTCATTGTGAGTGCGATATTAGTGCAACCGCAAGCTCAGCGGCAACCAATATACCAAATCTTCGGCGCTGCGGCGAGGATTGCGATACGAAATGGAGAAGTTGATGTCAGCGTTGCTAATGGCATCCGGAAGCTCGCCATTATTTCCAAGCCCACAGTATCAAAGTACCAGTAACCGCATATCCGCTCGATGTTGACCAATAGGGAGGCAGGCGCATCGACAAATGGCGGTCGAACTAGCATCTTTTGAGTTAGGATAATCCTCGCGACCGCCATCAAGAAGTCAAGTTTTGGCCGACTTCGTGGTAGAATGGGACGTCGCCGACCTCCAGAGGGGAGGATTAAGCGGTATGGACCATCAAGGTCGGATGGATCATGGGGAGTAAAAGGAGCTGGGATTGCCGGCGATCGCCAGGGCCGTGAGTTCGCTGGCGCGAGACTTCATTTCCCTCGACTAACAACATGGCGGAGTATGAAGCATTGTTCTTGGACTACGAAAGGCAAAAACCATGGGGCAAGAAGAGCCATCTTGCAGGTGACTCAAAGTTGGTCCAAGGACAAATCTCCAAAGAATATCGGTAAAGGACGAACAACTCCAAAAGTATGTGGAAGCGATTCGGCGCATTGGAAAAGGCCGAGGGTTTCATCTTGTCCTCGCTATTCCAGGAACTCGAATACAAGAGCGGATGAATTGGCAAAGATCGCTGCAAGCGGAGGGACCCTACCACCCACGGTTTTCTTCGAAGAACTCCAAGCCACCTCGGTTCTTCGCATGT
This sequence comes from Rhipidocladum racemiflorum, assembly GCA_036346355.1. NCBI lineage: Eukaryota > Viridiplantae > Streptophyta > Magnoliopsida > Poales > Poaceae > Rhipidocladum > Rhipidocladum racemiflorum. The sequence goes on from CM070572.1 coordinate 28,115,339, forward strand.
GAATGTAGTCACTAGAGCAGTCGAGGGTGGAGAAGCGAAGTGCGATTACCTTCTTCTACGTGGAAGCTACCTCATGATGAGGCATCTTCAAGGCGTGTGGAAAGGCGAGCAAGAAATATGCCATAATAGAAGGGTTGCTCTTAGTAATGGACTCTGCGCTCCATGGCCCGTTGCATTTCACGCGAAGAGAGGATACAAGCCCTACAAGAGCGCACCAGGGGACTGTGGAGCACACCAAGCCCCTTAAGCCTCATTTGGAAAGGTCTTCCTGATGGGACTTTATTGGCCTTCGGCATTAAAAGGCGCTAAGAGGTGGTCGAGCATTGCCACGCATGCCCTGGATGTCGAGGCGAAGAAGCACCCCCGCCGAATTGCACCGATCTGTAATCGCTAACTGCCCTTCGCTAAGTGGGGAATGGACATAGTGGGAGCATTGCCCAAAGCCCGGCGAGTCTCTCGATTCGTGATCGCCGCAATTGACTATTTCTCTAGGTGGATCGAAGCGGGGCCTGGTGTCGAAAATCACGGTGAAGGCGACAAGAAAATTTACGTGGAAAACAATCATATGCGTGCACGGGGTCCCTTTTGAGATCGTCACCGACAACGGGTCTCAATTCGGACTCTCGGAGGTTCAAGAGTGCTGCATGAGGGTATCGGGTAGAAATGTTTTGCTTGATTGGACATCCACGGTCGAGCGTACGTTGAAAGAGCAAATGGGTTGATCCTCGACGGCATTAAAAAAAAGACTCACGGATTCGGCCAAGGGTTCGTGGCCAGGACGAGCTCCCTAATGTTTTATAGGCCCTTCGGACATCGACCTCATGACGTAAATTCTCTCCATTTCGACTTGTATTTGGAGAAAAGCCGTTTCACAGAGATACAAGTTTGAGATCGCTCACGTGATTAAAGCTCGGCCGCAGAAGATATAGAGGATACTTGCGACTTGAGGAAGAACGAAAACTTCAAGCCCGAACACCATACACATACGCGAAAGCCTCAACGGAGTTTCAACAAGAAGGTCCGAAGCGGAGCCTAGCTCCCGAGACATGGTGCTAAAGAAAGCGGCACCAGCCTTTGCCAAGTGGAAACAACGTGGGAAGGACCGTATATTATCCAAGAATCCACGACAAAAGGGGCGCATAAGCTCTGTTTACACCAAGGCAGGAGAGTGCGAGAACTTGGAATCTACTGACGAAAGGTTCTACCCGTAGTTACTTTTTACGTAATGTGAGTGCGTGTGTATAAAACTGTGTCTCCATCAATAAAGAAGAAAAAGTCTCCCTCAAGCAAAGGTTTCGGCTGACGTCACTCAGGATCCTACGAACGCTTGGTCGGCGAGTCGGGTAGGAATTTATGGATGTAGAATAAAGTTAACTGCCCACCTGTCCACTCGTCCTAAATGCTCGGGGCTACGGTCAAAGACGAACGCGGAGAAGTTAGGTGCAAGCATAACCCTCCCCCGATGGGATCTTACGGCCCGGGGCTCAGCCCCGAGGGGAATTTGACACGCGATAAGTTAGGCTTATACTTTGCTTCATCTTTCCAAGGAACCCGAGGTTACGCCCCAAGCCTACGGCTAAAAGTCCACTCGGAAAAACCCAGAAAATAGTGGGGACCATGACCCGATCTATTCCATGGGTCGAGACCCTCAGATCCTTAGACAAGAATAACCGCTCGAACAATGCACACGACAAGCTTCAAAATATGTATGTATAAGTATATACATATATATATACAGATCAACATAGACGATCACGCTTCTTGATCCCGATCTCGAGAATGAAGCGAGAGCGGCAAAAGGGATAAAAGAAGCGATCACGAGGAAAATGATATTCTTTTTATATATATATTGGTGCCAGAAAGCGGAGTCCATTACACATACGACCAATACTACTCGTTATGCATACGGTGTATCTCTTTGCAACAAGAGCATCCGTCACCTCGTAGAAATGCGGGAACGCCGCCACTAGAAGGTGAGCACGCTTGAAATATCACGGCGATGGCCTCCTCCGCGCCCGGCTCCTCGAGGGGCCAAATCGTATTCCATCCGAGTTCATCTTCGCCATTTGGCCCACGCCAGGTGGGGTGGCGAGCCCTCGTCCAGTTGAAAACTAAGGGGAGGGCGTCGACGACGGCAGGGGGTGGAGCTTGGCCGTCCATCTCGGAATGTTGGGCGCTAAGATGAACAAAGTATGCAGGGAGAAAAAGGGTGCTCGAGGGGACCCCAAATGGTCCAATCGTCATGCGTATATACACTACGGAAGCAACAAAGTTCGAGAATTGAAGTAAATGTCAACCCAGGCCCGAGAAGAGACGAGAAGGCGGAAAGTCTGAAATAAATGCAACACGATAATTGAAGCGTTTACATTCCCAAAGTTAGCGATAATGCGGCGAGCAAGCAGGCAAACTAAGTGGGCGGCGGTTTTTCCGCTTCCCTTAACTCGACCATCGGCCCGAGCACGACGCCCGATTCATACGCACATTATCGCCATGCCGCCTCCGAATCGACATAAAGCTCGAGGACAGCGGAAAAGCGTGAGGGCTTCACGGAGGGAAGGAGGTCACCGTCGGCGAAGATCTGAAGCGGAGGAAGAACCAAAATGTTCGCGAACATGTGTGCATCCTTCGCCTCCAATAAGCGAAAGCGATCTTCCGAGCCTAGCCTCGCATGAGTCCCCTAGAAAGGTTAACGCCGAGTCCCCAAAATTTTAGTAGACTTGAGAAAGAAATAGCTTCCCAGGTGAGAAGGGAATGCTCGGAGGCGCGTCGATGCCAACGAGAAGTTTGTTGCAAAAGGCTTGATCGCTTCATGAAGCTGGCAGGCGATGGAATCCATTTCGGATCGTTTAAGTAACTCTCCTCTGCCAGTCGAGCGTTGCGGAGGTGCATCTGAAACCTCGCCCCGTCATTTGGGAAGGAAACTCTCTCGCTTGCTTCTTGACATATTCTTGGCCTCATCCGCCCAGTTAGAGGCCCTTCGGCTCTTCTATCTGATCTTCCTTCTTTTTCTCATTCCGTTGAACGCTTAAGCGAGCCCGTTCTTCTTGATAGCGGCTCCTCATCATGGAGATAGCCTTCAAGTTCGACATTTTTCGCGCTAAGTCTTGGCTTTGTGTCACCGACTTGGGCCTAATAAGGACTCACTAGAAGCTGGGCGCCTGCGACAAATGGGCCTTCTCCGCTTCGGCTCTTCTACTACCGTTTCTTAGCCGCCGCCTCGCAATCTCTGAACCCTTCGTTGAATTTTATCAAAATATGCCCGGCGAACCATTTCCAAGCCCACGACAACCCCTGTAAAAAAGAGACATCACGGGGTGAAGAAGCGGCTAGTAGGAATCTGAGAGACAAAGCGAGAACAACGGAAATAAATAAACACCTTAAGATGATGATCCATCGACATTTACGCCAAAGGGCAAGATCGTTCACTTCCCCAAATAAATTTATGGATTTACTATAAGGAGAAAAGCGACGCATTTTCTTGAGGGTGGGTCATGTTTGTCCCTCCTTCAAAATCTGAAGCCACAAAGTTTGTGGTCGAACTCGACGAAGGAGGAACCGTGAGCTGCCCCAGAAGCTTGGCCGACGCGAGGATAAAGCCCTCCGCATTTGGAGGAAGGAGCCTCTGGGGGTAGCTTCCGAGGATTATACCTTCCTTCATGTGAGCCAAAGGAATCGGGCGTCTTGCCCCGGTCTGTTTCGATGGCTCTAAAAGTTTTCCCCGCCTCCAGGCGTTATCACCCTGCACCACCGTCGAGCCCTAGAGAGACATCATACCCTAATGATGGCGGAAAAAGTATCGGGAGTAAGACCTTACGCCCCTACGGGGTATCGGGAGTAGAAATGTTTAGTTTGAAGGTCGCGAGCTTCAAAACCGACGGCCAAAGCAATCACGGCAAGGCGCAAAGCACTCCCTCACGCTATCATTGCCACGTCGGCGTTTCCCGGCGATCGTGCATCCTCCATAGCGATCTCACCTTCATCATCGCCGCTAAGTCAACAAGATCGACGCCGAGGATGGCCAAGAAAGAGTATCCAGGAAATTGCCCCGTCGGCTGCCTACTCGCCAGAGTGAGCGAGGGGACCGAAAGTGTTGTGTGGCCCAACGGGGCGGGGCGGTCTCGGGCAATCCGTTCGGAGACGAAGACCGGGTCAGGGAAGGGGCGAAGGCTCAGCCCGCCCAAAGAATGTAACCCGATCGTAGCCCCACGGCGTGAGAATCGAAGCAAGAGGTGTCCCGGGGATTTACTCTCTCGATGTTGCTCGAAGAATCGTGGTGCAAACCAGATCGAGATGGCCGTGGGGGACAGAGAGATGTGGCGAAGCAGGTCGGAGGAATCACCTTCATCACTGGACTCCTCATTCGATCCGCCTCCTCATCGCCATCGCCTTCTTGAGCCTCCACTTCCTGGCGAGTATTGGTGGTAACTCGAGGCGGAGTAAGGCAATCGATCTCGCTTCGCTTAGCGGGACGAGGAACCCGATCCTGCAGGATGAGGAAGCGACTCGAAGTCCCCATTCGGCGAGCGAGGGCATCGTCTGCCCCAATGGCACTCATAGCGACCTCATATTCGGCCCGTCTTGCGGACGAGAGTCTCATGAGCCAATTTTTCCAGCCTCGCGCCTAAGTCTTGCATCCCCTCTGATGGACCACGGAGATATCTCCTCCGAGGACCAATCCAAAAATAGCTGGGTTCCTTGCCGGAGGATCGATCACGACATAAACAATACTCCTCCACCAAGTCGCGCATAGGCTTTGATGTCGGCGGGCCCTCGAATCGGCGAAATCGGGCTCTTCTGCAGCCGTCCCCGGTCGAGCGGATAGTCCTCCTGCAAGCCCCAGGAAGTGCGAAGGGGAGTCAAGCCGTCTAGCTCTGGTAGTACCACCTGCATCCAACCCGACCCATTTACCTTTAGCGCGCCACGAGGATCTCTTTGGCCAAAGATCTCTTGATCTGAAAGTTTAAGGAGCCGAAGCAAGATCGGTGGTCCTCCTCCCAACCGGTGAAATTTAGGTTGCCAAAATCGTCCTCTATCGAGGAGAAAACAAAAGCGGCATCAATGAATCCACCGGCTCGAATGCCCAATCTAACACCGCCATCAGGACAATAGCATTCGAGTGAGTTCGCAGCTCCGCTTGAAAGCCCGCCAATATAGATCCCACTAGAGGGGAAGCGAGGAATCGAAGTCAGACTTCTACAAGGCGGCGAACACGACCGGCCTCAGTGGCTCAGGACGGGAACTTCATCCGCCGAGGGAACATGGATATGCGGGTTATGCGAAGGGTTAGGGCCAAAAGATCTAGCTGTCACGGAAGTCAAAGCAGGCGTCCAGGGAAGGGGATGACAAAGCTCCTCTCGCTTAAAACCAATTTCGCTCGGCGTCGGAGGGGACCCATTGGAGGGAAAAAGCTTACGAAGATGAAGAAGAGGATGGAGTCGAGGAGCCAAAAATGCCGGATGAGTGGAATAAGCTCTATGGAACCTCCTCCCACTATTATCCTTATCTTCACCCAAAGGAAACCGCTTGTCTTATGCTTAGTAAAAGAAGGCCCTCCTTCATACACCAACGACCAATGGATAATATTTGGGCCTCGAATGACATTCTTGAGAAAAGATGAAATCAATCCACGACCATGCGGGGCTATTGTAGTGGTTCGATTACAAAGTCTAGCCCATCATATCCCGAGCCATCGGTGAATGAAGCACGCCCATGTTTATCCGGTGGTGAGCCAAAGCGAGGCATTGCCGGGACGAACCTACAATGCGGAGCGAAGCAAAGGTAGCGGCAAAGGCGACGGAGGACGCACCTCGCAATCCACAAGGACACACCCGACAACACCATTAAATAAATCGACACCCGGCAAAAGAGAAGAAGAAGACAAGATCCCGTCACGGTCGGGAAGAGTAAAATGGGACGCGCACGAAGGGATGGATCCCCCATGTTCCCCTCCTATAAAAAGAGAGGAAAGAACCCACAAAAAAAAACACACACCCAGGTGGTCATAACCACAACAGATATGTCAAAATAGGAGAAAAAATAAAATATGGGTTGAGATTTAGAAATTTATTCTTTGAACTTATTTCTGAAAACAGGGCCCCAAAAAATAGAGGGAGTCCCTAAATTCAAAATAAGGACCCTGTTTTAGAGGCCCTTGCTGGAGATGCTCTAAGAATACGTGCAGGCACTTGATCCGATTTCGTGTGCTTTGCTCCTGTCTTGGCGTAACTAGAGATACCAGAAGCCACTTTGCGACAACATTACATGACATAGGTCGGAGTTATCAACAGTGGTGGATTAGGACTCTCAGTGCTAGCGCCCGAACTGAGGACATCCAAATTGCCGATCGATGCTTGCTGCACCCCTCTCCATCGTCATCACCGGCACCCACTTCATTGCTGGATATATCCACCAACGCCGATCGATCGTACGTGCGGCAAATACAGCCGCACCGACATATGCGTAAGAAGATCGGCCGAGCCTATGCAAAGATGGGTACGTTACGTATACGCCACTGTTCTTCCATGCGGCATCCTAGCTAACTCTCGCCCGCCGCCTAAGTGGCGTACGTACGCCTACGTGTTGGATCCCTTCCGTCTAGCTGGTGTACGTAGACACATATATACGTTCATAGAAGATCCGTGGCCTTAGCATCATCGTCGTCATCATCACCATATATTAATATTAATATATATAGCTCGCTCTAGCTATCTCCACGCAATTAACCAACCGGCACTTAAGCATAAAGGCGATCGAGCTAATTGATGATCCCGTAGTAGAGCGGCTTCCGGCCCTGGCCTGCCCGCCCGTGCACTCAAAGTAACGGCAGCAACAACGGGCAGCACTGCTAAAATCAGCACTCACAATTGATAGACAGGCAAGATCGATCAGATGTACGCACAGCCATGGTGTTCCAACAATTAATCATTGCCCCACCAGCAGCCCAGCTAGCTGGTGTGTCAGCACGATACAGGTGCAAGGGGAGAAGAAGGAAATCGTGGCATGAACTTTACGCCAACATGCGGTAATTAATCTCCACTCAAGTTTTTGTTAGTAGCTACGTACGTACAGCTGATGCTTCTGGCATTTGTAATCGTACGAGGAAAGTTACTATTCCAACATTAAAAAAGTGGATGCTTACAATATAGATTAATGTCCTGAAGTATACTAATTTTAAAAAAGGGGTAATTTCTTATATGCCGATGAACAACTTCATATATGTCACTGATGTCTCATTGACGTATGACTCTATGACTTACATGTCAGCCTTACAATGAGTGGTATATTCTCTTTAAAAATTAATAAAAATTGTAAGCCGGAGGCAGCAGCAATTTAATTTGCACCCCTAGGGCTCAATTCCTGGAGCCACCACTGGTCAGAATAATAAAATTTCCGAGCAGTGTTTCTGTTTCTGATTTGTTGATTCACTCTTTAACTTGAAGTCCTAATCAAAAGTCGTGCTAGCACTTGACTCGGATGCTGAAGAACCAAGCGTGAGACAATTTCAGTTAGTTAGCTTGCCATATGCCCTGACTCGTGCGTGACCTATTCTTTTTTTCTAAACTGACATTGCAGAAGTCGTAGTATCAGTTTTATACGCACTTTGACGAATTGCATTTCAATTATTTATGCTTGAAAAAGATCACTCGTTCCACCAAAAGCAAATTTATTTTCGCAGTTTGAAATTTTTTGCGCTACCAACTCAAACAAGGTTAACCACCCAGTGTAGGTGAGTGTGTTGAGCGTATGCATCTTGTACTCTCTAAAAAAAACTTGTGATAAAAATTAACACCTTATTTGCCATACTCTAAAAAAAACTTGTGATAAAAATTAACACCTTATTTGCCATACTCTCTCTAAAAAACTTGTGATAAAAATTACCACCTTATTTGCCATACTCTCTAAAAAAAAGCTTGCGATAAAAATTAGAGCAGTGATAACAAACTTGTCATGCTTGATCTTCGCTTATGATCCGTTTCCCTTCCCAGTTGACGATACCTGAAATGAGAATTCTCCCTAAAGCCTGGAAACCTGTATTTGTTGAGCACTAGCTATCACCACATGTTTCAGCTGCAAAACCCCCCTCTGTTGCTTGAAATGATGATTATGAGGAGTGCTTCTATGCTCTTACTTTTAAAAGTTGCACAACTATTAAAGCATGAACGAATGGTAGAGGGTGATTACTTACCCCTTCGTTTGCTTCAAGATTTGTGCAACTTGTACTAGAAGGAAAAGCATAGAAGCACTGCTCGATGAGTATTTGTGCCCAACCACGGCATTATTACTTACATACGCGTCATTTGAAGGCCCATTTGGTGCGGCCAGTGGTGTGAAGCAAGCATGCATGATTCATCAGCTGCTGCTGTTCAAAGATTCAGCTGAAGAGACTCGGGAGTGAGGTGAGTTGGGATGAGGCCCCACAGCTCTTAGCCAACAAAATGCCGAGTTGGGATGAGGCCCCACAGCTCTTAGCCAACAAAATGCCCACTAAGGCCAATCTGTCCTTCGCTTTGCTTTCCCCCTTTCTCCCAGCATCCTTTGAGTAATTGTTAAGGCCGTTTAAGACAACTGTGTCTGTGTACATATATACATAACTCGACCTCTGTCCATAACCACACCAACCAAGCACAAGCACACGCACAAGGAGAAAGCAAAGAAGCTCACAGGGAAGGGAAGGGGAGCTCAGCAAGTAGGAGCCGTCCATCCAACTCTCTGACCATCCGTCCTGAAGGACGATGAGCACGGCGAGGTTCATCAAGTGCGTGACGGTCGGCGACGGCGCCGTCGGCAAGACCTGCATGCTCATATCCTACACCAGCAACACTTTCCCCACGGTGAGTGATGACTGAAACCGCGGTTCTTGCTTGTCGTTTGCTGAATCCCCTTGTATGGTTTCCTGGTGGATAGGATTATGTGCCCACGGTGTTCGACAACTTCAGCGCGAACGTGGTCGTCGACGGCAACACGGTGAACCTTGGCCTGTGGGATACTGCTGGTATGTAGACTGGGTTTCAGTGTCGGATGACTGACATGCTGATTTCAGAAATGCCTGCACATTTCTTCAGTTACCTGAATGTTAAAGAACAGTATGTGTCACGTTATTGCCAAGCAGCACTTGATGTTAAACATTTTGAGTACTTATGCCTTATTGGCATTCTTTGATTTCCTGTAATTTCAAATATTAGAGAAATGATCATCAGGAAGGCCAAAGTATGTTCAGATTCCATAGCTATTATATCAGTAATTAGGTGATGAGATAGCTAATATTAACATCTGTTTTATCTGAATAATAGGAAACGTGTCTTAAGCCTTTGATGTGGATAGGAAAATTTGTGTTGTTCTTGAACCTTGGCTGGCCTTTTGCAGGACAAGAGGACTACAATAGGCTAAGGCCTCTTAGCTACAGAGGGGCTGATGTCTTTCTTCTGGTATTTTCCCTCATCAGCAAAGCAAGCTATGAGAATATTCACAAGAAGGTTCACATTTCTTTACCTGAAAATTTTGGCAAGAAAGTCTTGATATTCTTTATTAATAATCCATAATTTTGACAATCTTTTTCCTCCATGTTGAGCAGTGGATACCTGAGCTGAGGCATTATGCTCCAAATGTGCCTATCGTATTAGTTGGAACAAAGCATGGTAAGCAGACTGCTCACATTTTTACAGCCAATTATAAGAGAAAAACATTGCCAAAACGTTATGTTTTTCCTTTCAGTTTATAATTATGACTGCATTTTCAGAAAACGCACATTGCATTAATTACTATTGTCTCATCGTAGAGTAGGTTTCTTGAAGTCATAATGCTATGAATCCTACCTAAATCAGAACATGACCCAGAATCTGACAAGAACCGACTACTTGCAGACTTGCGCGATGACAAGCAGTTCTTCCTGGAACACCCGGGTTTGGCGCCTATCTCAACTGCGCAGGTCAGTTCAACAAACGTTTTACTTCCCTCGCAACAAATTTGGCGCAACATAGAATGCAGCGTACAAATTTGGTGCAATAGCGTCTGAGCTTCTTCCTGCTGTACATGAGCAGGGGGAGGAGCTGAAGAGGATGATAGGTGCCGCAGCGTACATAGAATGCAGCTCCAAGACGCAGCAGGTACACACATGGACTAGTTGGTAGTAGCAGTATTCGTACTGCAACACCCATAAACTTGATGGTTTCTAAGACTAGATGGCTATCCACTTAATTTATTGAACACTGATCCGTACGAGAAAGAGTACGTAGCAAGTGCTAGTTGTAGCTGCAAGGCCGATTAGAGAAGAGAGAAGCAACGGGAACCAAGTACATCCGCTGATTCACACCACTTCACGTCCGAGTTATCCTCGCAAAAGCTTCACAAAACCTGCCGGAAACCGGCAAATCGACCAAGTAAAACACGCGAAAAATGGGATGACAGACAGTCCAGACCGATAATTTATCGCTAAAAATGTAAGCACCGATATGATGTTTTCACCGCTGGTTGTAATGCTGATTGACATCTCGATGGAACAGAATGTGAAGTCCGTATTTGACTCCGCGATAAAAGTCGTGCTGTGCCCGCCGAAGCCGAAGAAGAAGAGCGCCAGGAAGCAAAGGAGTTGCTGGATCCTATGAGCGAACGTCGACAGGATGATGCGTGTTCTTGCGGTTTTCGTTGCTCGTGTTGTGTTGCAGCTGGATGCTGTTTGGGTTAATTAATTTGCTGGGTCTTATGATCAGCTCAGTGCTTTCTTGTGTACTTTTGACGAGCCCTACGAAGGGGTGGTTGGTTCAGGTTGCAATATTGCAAACAATTAGAGGTCTATCTATTGTTTACTCAGTAGCATCTTCTTCTCTTTTGCTCTTTGCTGTGTTGAGAGTTTAGTAATGCACTCCTTGCTACCTTTGCTTAATCGATTGGACTTTCGTAACTTGTACGCTCCAAATGTCCTGTGCAATTTTCTTTTCTTCTTCCTCGCAGTCCAAAACATCAAATAAGTAAATAACTGAGAGGATTGTAATATTCCTGTATAAAATATAAACCAAGTAAGGTGGCTATAGGTCATTATATTATGCTATATTCTTGGTCTCTATGGGGCTGTTTGGTTTGTATCCATTTGTTGCCAATGCTTGCCATGCCAAATTTTGGTAGTGTTGACCAAATTTGGCAAGCATTTGGTTTGCAACCAAATTTTGGCTAGATTCTTTTCTCCATTGGCTAGCCAAATTTTCCTAGTTCATTTTCTAGCCAAAAGTTGGCCAAACTTTGGCCACCAATTTGGGCACTAGCCAAATTTTGGCATGGCATGGCTTGGCAAATTTGGCCTCAAACCAAACAGCCCCTATATATCGTGGTATACACTTACAACGCTCATGTAAGTTTTTCGGTGCGTCGATTGGCGTATAAACTAAGAGAAGTTCAGTTGCAGAGGGGTGGCGTATAAACTAAGAGAAGTTCAGCTGCAGAGCAGATGGAGTAGGGAGTGCACTGCAAGTACCAGCTCCCTTCGCATCAGGCAAGAAGATGGCCCTACCCTGCTATCCTAGTGTTCGCTCTATGCATAGGGCAAAACCTTGTTTGACATGTGCAACTTCTTATGTTAACAATCGGGTTTTTTTTAGGAGAAATCCTTAGGTTGAATTGCTATTTGCTAATCTTTTCTGAACATTTATATGCCAAAAACAGCTACTACATATGTCCCACATTCGTATGTACAAAAGATTCACATGTACAAAACCGACTTATTGTACATAAAGTTTGTCTTTACACATGACAGACGTGGAAATTGAAACACACCGCATGCAATTTGTCTTTACACATATACAGGATTATATCCAGGACTTCTTTTTGTATGTTACTGATTTATGCATTATGAATTTGCGCATTACACTCATGTCAAAATTATACTTATATGCCAGAAGGACATGAAACATGCTTGTGTTAGCTCAAATTCACTTGAAAGCATGAAAGATCAGAATAATAGTTGAGCCTGGGAGATGCGCAGAGATTTGGATGGGTTGATCATTTTTCTGTTTTGGAACATTTGGAAGGAGCGCAACGCCCGTGTTTTTAATTTGCTTTACTCAACAGTGCTAGAGGTGGTCCAGAAAACGATTCAAGACTTCACAGTGTTCCATATAGCGAGGAAGTCGGTGTAGTTTTGCTGGGGGTGGTCTTAGGAACCCCTGAAGGCGTTTTCTTCGGTTCTGTTCCTTTTTTCTTTCTTTTCGGTGCCTTGAGTTGTCGCTTTTGTTTGGCCTAAGGGTCGGTTTGTATTTCCACTTCCTTCTTAATGAATAGGCAGAGCTCCTGCCCTTTTTTCAAAAAAAAATAGTTGAGCCTGGGAGAATTGGCGCTAAATCATCATCAGTGCAACACATACGTAACAGTGGTCAACAAAAAAGTAATCAATCAAGACCAAGCTTAGTAAGTCTTTGCTATAGGAACCTCACTTTCACTTGGGATATATAGGCTCACTATACTAAGCTACTATTGTTGGATCCGGACCTTCTAAGCTGAATTAAGAAAAATTGACAGATATATATGCTAATTGCTAAACACAAGATCAACCTGGTAATTCAGCTAAGGACTTGGCTCCCACGCCACTTGTCTTTGCTTCTAACGAAGCATGGATGCAAGGCAAATTTCCAGTGTCTGCCGGACTATTACCTGTTTGTGTACAACTACTTCATCTGTGTGGTGATTACAGATCAGAAAGAACCTTTGTAAAAGAAAAATATGTACGTGCTGTTTGTCTGAAATTACAAAGTCATATTAATTTCAGTAATTCTGCTCTTTGATACTTTTCTTGATATGCCGACTTGTGGCTGGAAACAGTGCTATTTGCTACTTTTTACATATCTTGATCTAGTCTCCATAGGTTCCAAGATTTGACAGGGGAACATCCTCACTCTAAGAGTGGTGTAGCCGACATTTATCCCAAGTGACACGACAAATGTTTTATCTTGTCTGCAGTGTTTGAGGCACAGACATATTTCAAAAAACATTGGATATAATTTCAACTGGGGGAAATTATGAAATGACAAGGGTTTTATCTTGCGTGAAGAAAATAATGCTAGTAGTTTAAAGAAGATTGTCAGCAACCATGTGCACTAGTGCAAGTCTGATGGTCTTTTTATTATGCTGTTAATCTTTTACATGTGGGCAAAGCGATTCTTCACGAAATATCTTACTCTATGATGTGCACAACAAACTTGGCACAACTTTTGGACTACTTTCGAAGTTTGGCCTGACTGCTTGCTTAATTTTTTTTTGGTTAATTGACTTCTGGATTGCTGCATTAGATAAATTTGATCTTTCCTAATCGATCCCTGTTTCGACCAAAGATTCAAAAATCGGTTACAGAAAAACAAATATCGGACCTTGGCTGGTACCAGTGGTAACCGGTTTTCTACCAGACGGTTTCAATTATCAAATTTAGACTCCAGATTTGAATTTGGACGATTTTCGGCGAGCTGCGGCTGAAATTACTATTCATAATTCAAATTCAAAATTTAAATTTAAAAAATTGAAAGATTAAGAACCGGTATTTTTTTTCCAGTCCGGGCCGGTTACCGGTAACCGGTAACAGGCTGACATTTCTATCATTGGTTTCAACACAGCAATGAGTCAAGTACTATTTTTTGGGATTCATTTTCTAAATTACGCATGTATAAGTGACTCAATTTCCTGAAATATGTAGATGGTACAGAGAAATTAGCAGAAACTCAGAAACCCTTTGAAAACATGACTCAATATAAGATACAAAACTAGTGGGCATCACAGAGCTGTTACCTCAACTTCCTTTTTACGAGCCTTCTCTTTTCGGGCCTCAGACCTTGCACTTCTTTGCACCTGAAAGATTACAGCAGCCCCAGAAACCCACTACATAATATTTGCTAAACTGTAGTGAATGGACAGCAAAAATAATCACCAGATCAAGTGAAAATACAGGCGGCAAGATAAAGTTATGATAGCATGAGGTGAATTATTTGTATTTATTCAAAATGTGCTCATGCATTTTACCTAAACCAGCCTACATTTTGTCTCAAAGAATTTTCAGCTTCTGATAATATGGACATAACATAGTGCTCACATAGAAACTCAAGGTTTGCATTAAGAGAATTATTACCTGAAAATTCAGGAAAGGATTATAACAAATTTACAATTTGAACTATTATGGCATACAAAGAAAACATGCAAGGTACACTAAGTTTCATAAAGCATATTCAGCTATGACTTAGTGTATACCGAGAAAACAAAAAGCTCCCCAATAAGATCAGCAGCAGCTTGAACAGCTTTCTCCTCATTCAATGGCTGAATCTCAACATTAGTTGAATGACCATATATTCTTCTTTGGATGTTTATGGAAATGATTTGCCTAAAAAAGCAGTATGAGATCAACAATGTTATTTAGGTCACTGAAAGAAATAATTAGCAGCAAAAAAAGGAAACTAACATGACAAATTGTGAGTGGAAGGGTATATGTTCCCAGACCAAGAGCTTTATATAGTTTGACGGCATCTACTGTTCTCAAGTGAAAACCAAAAAGAGTCAATATGCAAAATACCTGTGCAGTAGGTAATTCTCAAGTGAAGACAGAAGAGAGTCAATATGCAAACTTATATGTTGAATATATATACTATTGGCATGATGTACACTTTGAGATTGCCCAAAAGGGGTGTAAATTGCAATTATGATTGCAAGACAAATCATTTACCATATACTGATTGTCAAAATGGCAGAGACTAAAGTGCAAATATCGTTCTTTAGATCAGATACCATGCGTGGTGTACAAATATACTCTTTGTTCAATAACAACCAACATTGATTCTGTTCATGATGTTTCCATACACGCCATTTTAAAAGATCAACACAAAAAATGATTGCTACTTGCTAGTTACTACGTAAAAAATCTTGCAATTAGTTGGTTTCTTTCCATGGAATTTAGATACTGGAAAGAGAATCCCCTTAATTAACAAGAATAGATAATATAATAACAAACTCTTAGCCATGAAGTTTACCCCAGAGTAACATAGCAAAATAGTAGCAGAGAGACATTTTGTTCATCCCAACTATATACGTTGGGGCAGTGTTCCCCTAAGCGCTAGGCACTAGTCGGGTGGCAGATCAGCACCTAGCATCTAATCGCCGCCTAGGCGGCTAAGGCGGAAGGGAGAGGCCTAGCGCCTAGGGGAGGTTGGTGGCTAGCATCAAACCCTAGCTCCTAGTACAATAGCAGCACACGATATCAATATCTCAACAGCTCGGTAACTCAGGAGGGGGAAAGGAGATACATAATCCAGATAGTCACACTTCCAGATAGGTCTTGGTTCCCTGTTGTCGACTGGTTTCCGGTAACATGGTAGTAACTGGTCAATAACCATGCAGAGTTATGAAAGAAGATTTTCTGATTAGTTTATATGGCTAGAAAGTAGCAATCCCAGCCAAATTACTTTAACCCTGGGGTGGACTACCACGCAAACCATCATCAATAAAGGATGTTTCCAATACGATGATATCCAGTACACATCAGTCAGAAATGGAAATACTGCTAAAGCCACTTCCGTGTTGTTGTGGTTATCATGGGATTGGAAATTAACCATGAGAAGCAGATGGATTTCGTGTTGGTGTAAGGTAGTTGTTAGACCATTAACTAATGTTGCTAGTTTCAGCTTCCAAATTTTTATGAACAGACGGAAATGTTGTGAAGTGTCGATGCGCTTCTTATTTCAATGATGGCATATTTTAGCCAATTACGTTTTGAAAAGTCAAATGCACAGCTAAGAACATCCGAAACTGTAAATCAGTCATGTCCTTCATCAGTAAATTATCGTCCCAGATAACAACTTGCATCCAGCCATATCCTAACCAGGAGCCCAAGAAATGACAACGAGCCAAAGTACAAGCCAGCCAAAATTACCTGAAATTAACGCCACAGAACCAACTTCAGAGTAAAAGCAGTATCAGGAAGCATTCAGCATATAAAGAACTTCACTTCGTCAAGATTTTTTGTAAATGGTTAAACCCTCTATCATAAGCTATGCAACTAAGGAGTGGGTAGCAAAGCCCAAAACCACAAACCCTAGACGGCTAACATCCTCTCTTTATCCTGCGCAGGTACAATTTACACACACTAGATGATTTTGAATTCTGCAACGAGGTGAACAGGGAGAGCGGGAGATGGCCAGCACGGCACCTGGGCCGCTGGGCGAGGTTGATGATGAGCTGCCGGAACTTGGGGTGGCGGCTGGCCTCCGACTTGAGCCTGCTTGCGATCGACTTCGACATTGTTTTCAGCGCCAGCGTCCCGAGTTTCGCCAGCGGAAGGATCATCTTCCCCGACAACGGCGACTTCGCTCCTCCTTTCTTGGATTAATCCTCCTCTACCTCCTCTTTCACTCCACTTGCGATCACCGGATTTGGGGAGATGGAGGGAGGCAGCGGCCGAGGGCTTGACAGCTAGATGCCCGGCGTTGAGATCAGGAGTCAGGAACTCAGGATTGGGAAGTCCCCAGCACGAGTTTCACTCCGGCAGTCGCTTTCTCACTAAACGACCCTACGTTTAACGAAATTTCATGGAACTCCAAAAACATCTGCTTCTCAAATGTACATCAACAACTCCTACCATTGTAATTAGGAAAAAATAATGGGGACAATTCGTGATATACTGCTCAAAAAGTCTGTGTTCCTCAAAATACCACTTATAAAGGTTGATTTATCCTCTAGATGACACTCATTTTGCTTTTCGTGTTTTACAAGAACTTGTTATCGTGAAATGACACTAATGCTTCTATTTGGTGCAAGTAATTGAGTGCAACTTTTATGTTAGTTTGCTTAGAGTTTGTTTGCTTGCCGCTTGAGGTTTTAGCTGGGCCACAATTATGGTTTATCCATAAGGATTAATTGAAATTTTAGTTTAAATTATCGATCCATTTACATGGATCCCGGTCAAGAATATGCCTTTCAAAACTTGTCTCCCATCGCAAAAATATATTTGTTTGCCTGGGTTAGCACCTCAGCATGGCTGCATGTGTGCAAAATCAGTCCCGAGAGCTTGGCCTGAGGATGGAATTTCGCCCTCTCGCTCATGAGCCATTTGCCCCTCTACCTCAATCAACTCTCCTCACTGCTCAATACTTCGCCGCTACCATCACCACCGCCCGATCCACTGCCAAAGACAATAGGCAAGAGGACAACAATAGGCAAGAGGACAAAGGGGTGAAAAAAGGGCTATTTTTCAAATGCTTTTCAAGGATTGTAGAGGCAAGAAGGGATGCATGTCTCGGTGGTGTCGCGCAGGGCGCAAGTTGTTGACATTGGACACGGCGACAGAGGAAAACGATGTGGGCATGGTTGGACATTGGGCACTGACTCTAGAGCGGACAAGACAAGGTGAGGGGCACATCGCGGCGAGGCGAGTTGCCTTGGAGAAGGCAATAGCGTGCGGCCATGCGGTTTGCACGCCAGTCAAGCTCAGTGCATGGAGAGAGAGAGGGGGGGGGACAAAAATGATGGAGTACCTGGCGCACGGGTCAATGGAGAGACAAGAAACTTGTTGTAACACGGGTGGCACAAGGCTGCCAGTCCATGTTGTAACAGGGGAGTGCTGGCAGTTGGGCAAGGGAGCCCATGGGCAGTAGGGAGAGAGTATGGGAGGAGGAGGTGTGCCCCCCTTCAAGCAAGGAAAGCACAATTTTATGATTTTTAGGGAATTTGATGGTTTTAGAAAATTCTAAAAATGCTGATGAACGTAAAATTGAGTTTAGAATTTTCAAGTTGGTAATAATTTTTTTTTGAATTTAAACTGATTGACCTCCTCTTTTTGAGAATTCATAAATTCATTTCATTTGCATTTTAAATATTGAAAAAGGAGTCAAATAGTTTTTGGATTTTGTTTTAAAAAAGCTCACAAAATTTAAAGACCAATATATATTGATAGCATGTTTTGAAAATTATGAAATTTGGACAATGTTACAACACATCAATGGTGTTTCATGTATATTTATAGTTTTTAATGTTGTGTTGGCTTATATTTATTTTGTTTATTTTATTTTTGTAATTTATCTGATCAAATTATGATTATTTTGTTCATTATTTATAGAAATTGTTCTTAATATATGATTTGTGATCCAAAATTTAGTATTATGAGATAATAAAATTCATTTAATCAATTTGTGTATTCTTATTTTGCTAGCATTCTATTAATTTTGTGAATTTACAACAGTAAAAAAGTATTTAAGTATTTGTAAAAATTAAAATGGGCTATATAAGAGCATCTCCAAGATGGACCTTAAATATGGTTCTAATTTGAATTATAGGACTTTCGGGAAAAGATTAACTCCAGCAAAGACTCTAAATTGTTGAAATTTAGCAAATTGTTTTAAGGCCCCTAGGAGAGTAGCTATATTTAGCAACTCTATGATTGAGCCTTATCTTCGTTGGGTTTTAGAGCCTAATTGTTGTAGTGAATATTTCGTTGGAGCCCTAAATCTAATTAGTTATGGTTCTAAATTAAAATTTAAGGCTTATTTTTAGGGCTATCTCTTGGAGATGCTCTAATATAGCTTTTTGCCGGACTCGCCACGACGGCGCGATAATCACCATTTATGCGCAAGATGAGGATGGGATGCGGCAAGAAAAGGAGTTGCAGGCACAGCTAGCCCGATCGTTTAATTGGATGGTCTACAATGATCATCTAAACGATCATATATCATCTGCCCGGCCGATCGTTTGGATGGTCTACAATGATTCGATGGATGAACCGAATCTTGCAAGAGCCTCGATACGGACATACATACATATGCCCCTATACAAACGCAGAAAACATTATGTGAATCGGTTGGGGAGTACTAATCACCTGTCTGTACCAGCAAGCTCCCTCGATTTGAATCAAGTTGGAAGAGCATAGAGCAAACACAAGCACAGTAAGCCGGCAATGTCTAATATCCCCAGTCACAAGCTCTCCGGTCCCCTGTGCATCGATAGATATGCATCTGTCACCATGATATAGCTAGCCAGAACAAAACATTTGATGTTCACCTGCCTGTAGGAAAAGATTGACGAACCAACTATTTGGCAGTTATTTAACAGCTAGAAAGCCCCCCTCCTCCTACCCTCACATCACCACTGCTACTTAATAAACCTCCCACTTGCATTGCAGATTTGCAGTACAGTAGTACTAGCTACATGCAACATCGATCACTCCTTGCGTACCAAGTTAACAAAATGGCTTCCCTCCAAGCTACGTTGCCTCTCGTTTTCCTGACGCTTGCTGTCTCCCTCGTCGTCACAACGGCGGCCGTCGTCGACGCTCCGAGCCCCGCCCCGCCACCGCCGCTCAACCTTACCGACATCCTCAAGAACGCCACCCAGTACAACACCTTCATACGCCTGCTCAAGGACACCGAGGTGACCTCGCAGGTGGCCAGCCTTCTCGACAGCGACAGGAACGCCGACGGGCTCACGATCCTGGCGCCGACCGACGCGGCGTTCGGCGGCCTCAAGCCCGGCACCCTCAACCGGATGGACGCGCAGGCGAAGTCGGAGCTGGTGCTGTTCCACATCCTGCCCAAGTACAACACCTTTGTCACGTTCGAGACCACGACCAACCCGGTGCGCACGCAGGCCTCCGGCCAGCACGGCGTGTGCACCGTCAACGTCACCACCGGCGAGAACCAGCACGTGACCATCTCGTCGGGACTGATGGAGACGACGCTCGGGAGTCCGCTCCACTCGGAGTTCCCGCTGGCCGTATACCCCGTCAACAAGGTCCTGCTCCCGCCGGACCTGTTCGGCCCCAACTCCAAGAACCACGGCGCTGAGGCGCCAGCCGCTGCCGCCATGGGGAAGCCCGGGAAGAAAACTCCGTCGTCTTCGGAGGTGGGGGCGCCTGACGAGGCGCCTTCTACGGGGGCAGACGCCACGGCCGCGGCGGCAGCCGACCCGAGGACAGGGTGGCCGGCTTTTGCAGCGATCTTGTCTGCGGTGGCGCTGAGCCTGCTCTCATATTAATTCAGTGCATGCACGGACACTCGCTGCATATATATATGCAGCGTTTGCATGCATGGTTTTTGGCTTGCTCCGCCCGCAACATTGCACTCCTTTTTATGTGATGACCCAGTGAACATATATATATATATATATATATATATGCAGCATATTTGGTGCAAACTCCTCCTACCGTGAAAACTCCGTGAAAACCACGTGTAAAAATTTTGAAAAATTCTCAAAAAATTATCATACATAGGGGAGGTGTGGTTCTACAACCCTGTAAAATTTGAAGACCAAACTCAATCGCATTTGGAAGATATGAAAAAGACAAATTGCAAAATGAATAGTGCTAAACAGTGAAAAATTACTATTGATACTGAATTTGTCTTTTTCATATCTTCCAAATGCGATTGAGTTTGGTTTTCAAATTTTACAGGGTTGTAGAACCTCACCTCCCCTACCTATGATAATTTTTTGAGAATTTTTCAAAATTTTTACACGTGGTTTTCACGGAGTTTTCACGGTAAAGGAGGTTTGCACCGAATATATATATATATATATATTCCACATACTGTATTAATTAACTTGTCGTTGCACCCACGTATTATCTAGGAGTAGCACTCAATTCGGTCAGTTGCATTGCTCTCTTGGACGCACAAGTTTATTTTGTTGTTTTTTCGTGTCATACATATCGAAGCATGTGTTTCACTCAATTTTGCAAGTGGATGATCCAAAGTGTCCAGCACTTATATATTAGTAGATCTTGAGATGGAACGTTTTACAATCACTGGTTTGCAATTGACATCCAAGAACAAAGAACCCGTGCAGCATTCCTCCCAAATTTATCACATCAAGCTTTCTAGCCATCCATGGTCCGGGATGAGACCATAACATTGACATTGGCCTGAAATGACCCATTGGCGCACCTCTGCCCCGTCAAATTTTGGTGCACCCAAAATATCGTGAGCTCGACTTAGGATATACAAACTCCCTTAGTTGACAAATATAAAACTTTTTTTTTAAATTTTGCACAAGGATTAAGAAGGTGATGAATTCGAGAAAGATACAAAGAAAATGACTTAGGCATCCCTTTGTACTCCCTCTGATTACAAATAATTGTTGTTTAGACATCGGCACGGTTTTCAAAACATAGTTTTGATTACTACTAATTTTTATTACAATTAATTTGTAAAATCCAATAAAATTATAATATTATGAAAGTAATTTTTGAGACAAATTGAGACATCCTGAGCTTTTAAAATAATAATAATAAAAATCTAAAACTTAAAAATAGAATTGAATAAAATTTTTAATAAAAATAAAATATTTTTATTCTGAATATCATCTTTCCCCATATTTTGAATTCTAATCTTAAGAAAAGAATAATCACAGTAATTAAGTTCTTTCTTTTAAATTGAACAAACTAAAAAAATAAAATTGATAATGATCATACTTTGAATTATTATCTTTTTTGAATTTTTTTAATATTTTATTGGGTTTTTTTATTAAAAATCATTTAAATTTATTTAGTAAAAAGATAAAAGAAAAATGGTAAAAGAAAAAATGGCAACAAAAAAATTGGAAAAATAATATTAAAATAATAGAAACTCCTAGAAGCATTTAATGTAGTAAAAAATTAGTATGAACCCATTAATTAAATAAAAGATAATAAATTCAATGTATGTTGATTACAAATAGTACAAAGAAAGATTTTTATAAATTTTACCTAGCTTATAATTAGGTAGATTTTTTACCATAGAATCCTCAGATCAATATTCAACCTTGGTAAAAATATAAAAAATTAATAAGTATATTTAATACCTTTCCCAAATTAAAATATGAAAATCTAAAATTTTAAAATCTTGCTTAAAAGATTTATTAGAAAATAATTAATCAATTTTTAAATTTAAATTTTTATTAAAGATTAATGAAGTCATTCTATACCTTGTAAAATTTTAAAAAAATTATTAACACAATTTAGACCTTAAAATAAATCATTTACAGAAAATGAAATCTGGAATAGTCCCCATGGTTAGAATTTTAATAATTAATATAACAGGAATTTTCATCTCAAATTTTTACATGAATTATTAAACTTACCCAGAACCTTTATTAAAAAGTTAAAAAAATCATGACAAGATTTGTTAGGCTAATGAAATGCACAACCATGCTGTATGAGAGGGGGAAACTGGAATTACTTTCTTTGTGTTTCTTACATGTGGGGCCGCCCCTACCCAGCTCACATGTCCCTAGTCTTCTTCTTCCTTACGATAAACATGCAGCAAGCAGCCAGCATGCGTTGCTTTCTCGGTTTTTTTTATCAAAGCAAGCAAACTCAAGCTATAAATTGCTAGAAAAATTCATTGTATCAGCAAGCATGCGTTGCTTTCTCGGTTTTTTTTATCAAAGCAAGCAAACTCAAGCTATAAATTGCTAGAAAAATTCATTGTATCAGCCAGCATGCGTTGCTTTCTCGGTTTTTTTTATCAAAGCAAGCAAACTCAAGCTATAAATTGCTAGAAAAATTCATTGTATCAGCAAGCATCATTATTGCACTATGATCTATGCCCTGCACTGCTGTCAAATTGAAGCTCTATACAAGTTGCATTGCCACCAAAACTGAGCTGCCTTCACACCATGACGATTGCTAGTTCCTCCACCTATATAAACCAATCCATGGCTTCAGCTCGCTGCCAAGCTTCCTCCACACCAACCATTACTTCTCCATTGCCCAAACGAGCCCCAAATCGGGCTCAATTTCTATCCTTACACAACTTCGGCTGCACCCAAACCACTGGCTACCCTCCATGCATGAGCCTTCATTCTCCAATTATACCCGCATGGAGTATCCTTGTTTACTCACCAACAAAACCCCTAAACCAATTTAGATTTCCCCCCACCGAGTAACCTCCTCCACGGAGCTCTGCGCCGTCGCCACCATTGCTCTGCCGCGCCATCGCTGTAGGCCATCGTAGCCCTGAATAATGCCCTCTACGGCCTCAGAAAGGTCTTCTCTACCTGCTTTTGCCATCGCGTTAACCTCTTTGCAACTGCCTTAGTCGCCGGCCGGAGCTTCAGTGCCCCTCACATGGCGGGTGCTATAGCACAATTACTGTAGCTGTGGCTAGTGTAGCTATGCAAAGTGTTCTGACCTCAAGGCGCTGTTTGGATCGCTGCTTCCTCCGAGCCTGGCCCGCCGCGTGCTTTGACCGTGCTGAGGGATGGTGTTTGGATCGCTGCTTCTCTCGTCCGGGCCTGGCCCCGCTCATGCAACAAAGGAGAAATTTGCGAGGTCTCGCTGCACGCGCGGGAACGGCGCTCCAGACCGTTTCTCGCGGGCTTGGCTGGGGCGGGCCAGGTGCGGCTGGTGCAGCGTACCAAACAGGCTAGAAAACTCTATGCATCCATGCGCTAACCGGTGGCCCCAATGTATAGTAGCAATAACATCCTCAATGTCATTTGATTCTATGACAATTAGGACCAAGTAGACGATGACGACGATTGCCTAAAGCCCATTAATAATTACATCTTTTGAGACACCAACTATAAATGTGGCCCATATAGCGAAGATTAGTTAAATATTTCGATCAAATTTACTATTGATCACGAAAATGGCCACCCGATCTAATTTAAGGTCGGACGAAGCCTAAGTACTACCAGGTCAGCACAGCCCAACCTGGAAACCTTTCTAGGTCGGACCATGACATCCTTTACCGTGTCAACCTAGATATAAATCAATCGAACCAGGCTCTGGTCGGGGAAATAATCCTCTGCATAAAGATAACATGCAGAAGAAGCTCTCTCTGATAGGTACAGATAATCGCTTGGAAGTTACCCCCTACGAAGAGGCATCTCTATGATGAAAATCCACCTTTTCAGCGGCAAGGCAACTTTTGACCAAACGACGCCTACTGACGGAAAGACACCTCTCCAAAGATAACAACTGCCATCCCTTTGATGTTATAAATAGGTTTTCCCCGCCAAGGAAGGAAGAGGTGGGAGTTGAAGTGTGACATGTAATACGCTACACAGTAGACATCATCTGTACTTTGTCTAGTCGTTCCGGTTTTTACAGGTTTTGCGAATCCGAGGAGCATATTTATTGTTCTTCAATTCCGTTGTTTTCTTTTAATCGTTTATTTATTCGTTGGCCTGTGCGCCATTTTATTTGTAACTTTGAATATTTTATTATTAATAAAGAGCAATGGATATGCTATGGTTTCATTTCTACTGTGTGTACTATCATTTTCTGGACTAGTACATAATACACAGAGGATTTCGGAGGTGCCATTCTGGGGTCCGACAAGAAACCCCATCAAGGGTTGAGATTCACGCCTTCATACTTGGGCCAACCCACAACCCAAGAGCATAATGGGTTTTGCACACTTCTCGAAGCGAGCTAACTTGGCTGCTACTCCATCCACTAAACCGCAGTCCAATGGCTCTCCTTGATCCGAGCAACCTCAAGACATTATCTCAACCGTCCCCTTACCTCCATGGCTTACAGCAACTCCATCTTCGGTCATCCTCCAGCGATCCCCGACCGTTTGGACCTCCGGCGCACCTCGCCTAGTCATGATCATCCTCCGCCTCACCATAACCTCGCACCAATATCCTGCAACCATCAAAAACATGGAAGCACATCACATAGCATTGCTCAAAATGATATGCAACTAGTAATCAGATGAGCAATCACATAACTAAGTATCCCACCTTAGCTCAAAACCACTTAAGGGTTCCCCGACCACTTAAGACTATGATCACTCAAAGCCAAAACCAGTCAAACCTTGACCACTCAACGCTCCGACCTGTCAAAGCTACAAACAGTCAAGGCTCGAACCAGTGAAGCTCCGACCACTTAATAGGTCCGACCAGCCAAGGTCCCGATCAGTGAAGTCCCGATCACTTCAAAGGTCCGACCAGCCAAGGTCCCGACCAGTCAAGGTAATTATCAGTGAAGTCTCGACCACTTCAAAGGTTCGATCAGCCAAGGTCCCGACCAATCAAGGACCACTTCAAAGGTCCGACCAGCCAAGGTCCCGACCAGTTAAGATCCCGATCAGTGAAATTCTGACCACTTCAAAGGTCTGACCAACCGAGATCCTGGGTTACTCGTGGCAACTCAAATTGCCCATTCCAATGAAAACTCAAATCTGAGCACTACAGGCTCAAATCACTGTCAATTACTCATCACACAAAAGGACATATCTCCACATGGTCTTTCATGTTTTCATTAGATACGATGGAAATGGGCCAATTTATATAATGAAGTGTCGAAGTTTGATACCAAATCAACTCCTGTACATATTTTCCAAATTTATTTACAAGGGAATTTCACATGTAGGAATTATATACTTCTCCGTCCAAGTTTATAGGATGTTTTTTCGATCTCTTGACACATAGACCAAGGTGATATTAAAAATGACTAGATTACTCTTAATTATTAACTATCTCTACGCACCATATATATTTATTGCATACATACAGAGAATATCAAGTAAATCTGGATTTTTATTATGTGTATAAATGAAACATCACACTAATTTATATCGAAATATAAAATACCTTGTCACCAATGGAAAACACTATTACAAAAATACGTCTACAAACTTGGAGAATTTGTGTCGGAGTGCCCACATGAAGCTGGTGTAACATCAACGCGTGAGGTGGATATGCCAAAGAGCCCGCGGGAGGCGCGGCACGAGTTTTCGTCGGCGAGCGGCTGATGCGACGAGACAACTGTTTGGACTTGGAGTATATATGCATGCATGCATGCATGAGCTGTTCATCCCGTCCGCCCCACTTGCATACTCGCGTGACCGACCAACCGGGTTGTTCTTAATTTTCTGTATAGTACGTGTGCATTCGTGTTTGGACGATGCATGGAGCCATGCACGGCAGATCACATGTCGAGCCGCGAATAATTGCACGGCTGACTCTACGCGTACGTACTACGTACGTACGTTGCCATCGGAAGCTTAAATGCAGGATCGTCTCATTGCGTCGCGCACGCATGTGGAGCGCTACAATGTAAGCTAGCGCATAAGTGCATAATCGATCATATATATCCCAACTATATATGTGGCATACGTGCCATAAGTTTGTAACAGTAACTCTCTTTTGGTTTTAGGACCTAGTTAATTTCTAACGGTTTAATTGGCTTCTCTTCTTCTACGAAATTAGATGTATATAGAGATATAATTAAGGATCCAAATTTAGAGAACGCTGTTGGAGATGGTACCTACAATCTGCAAATCAAGCTGCCGCGTCTCCATCCATCTACATGGGCAGGCAGCGGGCTTAATTTGTTCCCGCGAGGAATGAATCTCCCATCCATGATGATGTATAATTATGCGGTGCATTTGGTCGTCGAGTTTAACCCGGTCAGATCCATGGAGTACGTACGTCGGAGATCGACATGCTGACGAGTTCGAGCTGCCAACAAAATACGCAGAAGCAGAATATATACAAGTCGAAAGCTAGTTAGTTTTGCCCCCAATACGGGGTTAAGTAAGATCAATACTGACGGTGCACTGAGATCAATACGGGGAGCTATTTCAGGCACGGGTGGTGTTGCCGGTAATGATAAGGATATATTCTATGGTGGCCGTCTTCGAGAGCTAGCTTGTTTCTCCTTTCGATCTGTTTGTAAAGAGGGAGCGAGGCGGCTAATACTGCTGCCCATTGCTCTACAAGCTTTGCCTGCACACAGGAGGACTCGGTGGAGTGGCTTAATTGCTAAGATATTATTTGGTTGTCGATATTGAATATTGTCAGTGCATAAGACCCACAGTCTTTTTCCGTCGAACTTACGAAAATAATAAAAAGGGACAATCGCATACTTAGAGACTTTATTACCATGAATAATAGAGATACAAGGATTGCGGAAAAAGAATGTTGCTTGTTTGGAGCCACGCAGGCCGGCCCTTCAATTTAAATCTAAGGATGGCGGTTTATGATGTAACATGTGTCTTCTGATTTTACTGTACTCGCACTACAGGAATACGAGAAATTAACATCGGCCAGAAGCCGACGTTAATTAGTGATTTGTAAATGAAAACGTAAATGGATACATATATGAATGATGTCTTCGGCAACATAGCTTGATTGACATGTACAAAGTAAACGCTTACATGAAATATTGTTCCATCTCTTCCATATTGGAGTACATGTACATCAAAGCAGACTTCTTTTCTTCCGAAGTGTAATAGTAAGCAGTGCAACTACCAACAGTAGTACCTCTCCATTGGAAAATCTGTAGGTCACTACACGGTGTCTCTTCATCTACATGGTACCGCATCGTGGGAGCATTGACTTTGTGTTCCTCTGCAAAGTATACACTCGAGAAGTATGATATCTCTTTTAGAGAAAATGCTTCTGCAATGCACCCTTCAACTCTTGCCTTATTGCCAACCATAGCTCGAAGTTTCTTTAGAGCTCTTTCAATGTGATACATCCACCTGTACTGAACAGGACCACCTACCTTAGCTTCGTAAGGTAGATGAACAAGTAGATGTTGCATTGGATTGAAGAAACCCGGAGGGAATATTTTTTCCATCTTGCATACAAGCACTGGTATCTCTTTCTCCAACCTCTCCATCATGTCTTTCGATATTTCTTTAGCACATAATTGTCTATAGAAATAACTTAGCTCAGCTAGCACCTTCCACACATTATCATTAAGATACCCACGAAACATTACAGGAAGGAGTCTTTCCATGATTATGTGGTAATCGTGGCTCTTCAACCCATTTAGCTTCCCCGTATTCACATTCACAGCTCGTCTCAATCCCGCTGCGTAACCATCGGGAAATTTCAATTTCTTCATCCACCTCAACACTTCTTTCTTTTCTTTAGGTTTAAGGCAAAATGGAGCGCGTGGCTTACCCCCTGCTTCGGTGAGCTCAAGTGTTGGCCGGTTACAGATCTCTGTTAAGTCTCTTCGGACCTTTAGGTTGTCTTTTGTCTTGTCCGTCATATCCATGACCGTGCTTATAATGCTTTCACCAACGTTACGTTCCTGATGCATGACGTCAATGTTGTGCATCAGAATCAAGGCCTTCGCATATGGGAGCTCCCATAATCCACAAATGTGAGTCCAGTTGTGCTCCTCTCCAAACCCTTCAAACCCATCTTCTTTCTCCACCAATTTACTCAAGATATCGGCAATTTACGCCCGATTAGGCGTTTGGCGGACCCTTTCGACAATTGTGTCCTTACGGAAGGCATTCCTCTGGAACCTAAAGGCGTGTCTCGAGGCGAAACGCCTATGACAATCGGTAACAAATCTTTCCACCATTTATAAGGCGAAAACAATCGGTGTCTCTGAACCACAGATCGGACATGTAAAATTTCCATGACAGCTCGGCCCGACAAAAATACCATAGGCCATGAAATCATGGATGGACCACAAATATGCAACACGAAGGTTGAATTTACATTTCTTGTAGCAATCATACGCCTCTACCCCTGTCCATAATTTTTCAGCTCTTCGATCAAGGGTTTGAGCATCACATTGAGACGCTTTCCGGGATGTTCGGGCCAGGTATGATGAGGCATAGGAACATAAACTCATATTTCATGCAAAGGAAGGTGGAAGATTGTATGGAATAGCAAAATCGCCAACACGAGTATGATGCGGTTGTGTTGAAAGGCGTGAAACCATCGATCGCCAACCCAATGCGAACATTTCTCGCATCCCTCGCGAAGTCCTCGTCAAAGCTATCTAGAGCCTTCCATGCCTCACTATCTGACGGGTGTACCATTACTCCGTCGTTCTCATGCACACCTTCTTTGTGCCACCTCATGTGTCTGGCACTTCGTTTTGAGATAAACAACCGCTTGACCTAGGTGTGAGCGGCATATACCGGTTGCTTGTGTGCAACATCGGTCGTTACCTTTTCACCTTCTTCGTTCACCACCTCGACAAATCTTGGTTTTTTACACACTAAGCAATGCTTCTCTTTCTCATGCTCCTTCCGAGAAAAGCATGCGATTATCCTTGCACACATCAATCTTCTCATACTTCATACCGAGACAGACAACAACTTCTTAGACTGGTACATGTCTTTAGGCATCTTATGATTCACTACATATATCGTAGATCAATTCCACGAGATCATTGTAACAATTATTGGAAAAGAAATACTTGGACTTAATGGCCATGAGCCGCGTCACAAAAGCAAGCTGGGTCACTTTCGTGTGTTCGTGCAACAGCTCTTCAGAAGCTTTAAGTAGCTCAAAGAACTCCCGAACCTCACGTGTTGGCGGATCCTCAGGAGTCTCGTTAATCTCTGGGCGCAAAGCTTCTAGCATCTCATCCATCCTATCATCGCCCGCCCTACCATCTTCCTCTTCAACCGCAACTTGAGGTCCTTGAGCACGTGACTCACCATGGCGTACTCCACAACTCAAAGCTTGGCATGAAACCGAACCGACAGTGCGAGAGACATCGATTTCTTGTCCTGGGGGTGGAAATTACGGCACTTGCTGCATGGGCACTTCACCTTAACAGTACTAGACATAGAGAAGGCACGGTCGACAAAAGCGGTAGCCTTGACCGTCCACTCAGTCGAGTGAGCCCCACTTTTCTCCCAACCTTCATACATCCATCGGCGGTCGTCACCCATACTTGAGGCTATATAGGTTAAATCAACAGTTATTAGGTTTATTTTGTTTCTATATATCACGACCCTACATCTATAGGAAAGGATATGTCCTAAACCCACCCAAGAGTGGTAGACAAAGCGCGGATTTATGACGAGCCTGTAGAGTCTGAATGAAATTTCGGCAGCATAACCCCGCTGTTCTCCACCTGCACGCCCGGATATGGTGCAGGGGAGAACAATAGGGTTATGACACCGAAATTTCATTCGTACTCCGTGGCTCATCATAAATACCGCACTTTGTCATCCACTCCGAGGCTGTCCAAAAAAGGGACAATTCCGGACCAGCACATCTCACATGTGACACATGTGAGACATGCCGATCCGAAACGGGTGACGCATAGGTTTTGTGACACTATGTGATTTGAAATCAAAAATAAAAATGCATTCTAGAATGCCAAACCCAAATCAGGTTACATAGACCAACATTCTCAGAATTACAGATGCAGTCTTAAAAGAAATTATCCCCACAACTAAATCCTTAGACTGTTATCATGTATCAAGCAAAGCTTCATAGCTTCCTACCTGGTCACAAGCTCCAAACATCAATACCGCAGGATTGGCATAATATTAAATGTTTCCAAACAGTGCCATTGAAGTCTATAATTACATATGTCTAAACCACTAAATCGCACAAAGCACAACCCCTAAGACCTCAAAAAATTCTCTAACATGATCACAAGCATGACTCATAGCCAGGAAAACATAACATGATCACAAACATGAGATTTGCATATTTGATTGAATATATGGCTCCAAATCTCATGTCATTCCCTTGAATTGAAGACTTGCTTAATCTGTACTAAATCAGGCGTATAATACAGCTATTAAAGAACTTACAACATCATGCGGATACATTTCACTCAAGAAAAGATTGTCAACGACTATTTGTTACCAATGGTTACTGAAAAAGGCTATTCACACTTCATGGCACCATTCACTACTAAAATAAAAGAACATTGTGGTATTGTATACACATACTTGATCATGGCAACTGTTTTGAAAGCACATTTCAATTAAGAGATATTTCCAAGACAACAAATTGCTTAAGACATCATAGATCAAGCATTTAAAAATGGGAAAGAAATATAGTGGCAACTGCAACTACTAAAACCATGGCACCACTAAAACACAAAATAAAATTCCAGCCCTATCTCATTGAAGCAACTACTGCCATAGGCCATAGCACACCAGGACGACATTTTAACCAGGGCAGCAGTACATTGTTGCACGCCGAGCATACTAAAGCTACTAAAACCTCAGGAACCATGACACAACAACAACAAAGAAAAAGTTTTCCCGTCAAAATAACAACTATTGCACAAAGACTTTGGGACCATAGTTTAACGGTTTAACCAGCTGAGCAGTCAAAAGTGAAGAATTTAATCAAATTTACATCAATCTACACATCTTAAAGTAAGTCAACCAAATCACAGCAACTGAATTCTCAATAGCACGAATATACTAAAAATGCACCTTTCATATAAATCAACCGACCAGAACACACTCAAACTATGAGTGAAGACAGCAGCACGCCAACACAGTGGTTCATCAAATTTACAAAAACACAGTATGCCTTAGGAACCCAATGGAGATAAAACTCGGTCTAAGATCGACTAGTATCTGATACCATGTAGAGAAGTGGAGATAGAATGTAATGCACTCACACCTGTACTAATCCTTGTATTATGAGAATAAATAGAGAGCAGTACAGAACGTTAGAGAAATGAGGGGCGAGAGCCACGGAAGTGGAGCGAGTCACTCGGGCCGTTAGCAATACAGGCGAACATTGTGCATGTAAAGAGAAGAGAACAAGTCTATGCAAAGGTAAGCGCATTTCTAGCTAACAAGGAGGACGAGTTCATGGATACTGACCTTCAAGCGGGCCCGGGGGCGGGTCGTAGCAGGTGGAGAGGAGGGCGAGGTCGGCGCCGGGGAGGAGGAGGGCGCGCCACGCCTAAGCCAGAGGGCAGGCTCGCGGCCCAGGTGGAAGGGCGTCGAGCGGCGGCGTGCGCGATCGAGCGAGCGCCGGTCGCGCCGGCGCGCGGTAGCGGCGGCGTCGAGGCCGGGCGCGCGAAGCGCGAAGCGCGGCGACAGTTAGGAGCGTGGGCGGCGCGGCGGCAGTGGCGGCATCAGGGCGCGGGAGCCGATTGAGTGTGGCGCGAGCGAAGAAAGGTGGCCGATTTCGGGGCCAATCCAGGGCTTATGCTGGCCAATTACCGTCGGCTAATTACGGCCGACGTTAGTTACGTTGAATTACCATCGGCTAATTACGTCCGACGTTAGTTACGGATGAATTACCGTCGGCTAATTACGGCCGACGTTAGTTACGGTTGAATTACCGTCGACTAAGTACGGCCGGCGTTAGTTACGGTTTAATTATCGTCGGCTAAAGACTATGCCGACGTTAATTAATTAATTAACGTCGGCCACCTGGCGGACGACGGTAATTAATTAATTATCGTCTGCATAGTCTTTAGCCGACAATAATTAATATGGCCGACGTTAATTTCCCTGTTTCCTGTAGTGTCGTGTTTCTTTCAACCGTCGTACCTCGTTGTGACAGCGGTTAACTGCTCTCACGTGTTAAATTCCCATCCGATGCAGTTGTTATCTCCTCGCGCCTTCGTCGTCTCCGCTTACCCTTCTCCACCCCTGTTCCTCTGCACTGACCTGGAATACACGAATGATCAGGGAGTAGTTAATATGTATGCATGTTATTAATGTACTATTTTCCTTAACAAGGGAACCTCACTCTGGCGCGTAAGGTTTCTAACGACGAATCAGTAGCTTTGTATCTGTACCCAAGAAATAAATAAAATTTAGTTTTTTCGAATAATTGTTTGTATTGGATCCTCGCCGGCTGTCAAACTCGCTCCTTGTCCTTGGTGCCGTCCATGGCAACAGACCGACAGCATCGATGTCCACGAAACCACCGTCCAACAGGACAAGGCCTAGGTCAGCACGGTATGACGGTGGCACGACGTGCCCTAGACTGTGATGGGTCTCACCGGAGATGAGTCGGGCCTGTACGACACGACCTAACTCCCCACCTCTAGCCAGCAGAACAAGTAAGTTTGTGTACATGATTTAATTAGCCTAGGTCGGTACACTGTTAGCTTCTGTGTGGAGCCAGCTGACGTGCGTGCATGCATGGCCGGGTCTCGATCGATGGAGGTGCTGCTGCTGCATACAACTGGCTACTTGGCTAGTGACATCTCGGCTGCCGGATTCATCAGCCGCATGCATGCTTCGCTCGGTGCGTGGTCCAGGGAAGCTGCGTTTGGCCCGTGGCGCTGCGGTAGCGCAAGTGTAGCTGTCTCCGGCGTCGGCATCCGGCGGCAATTCACGTTCAGATCTGACCACTAAGTCGACAGGCCCTTCCTCCCAAAAAAAAGAATTGTGGTCGTCCTTGTATTAACTTAATTACATTACCAAATTGCGGTCGTCCTTCCTTCCTCTCAACAAAAGAAAGAAAAAGAAAAATGGTTTTGCGATCAATATATATTTTGACCGTTTGTTGGTCACGACCGAATATTGGTTACGTAATGGGTATGCATCAAGCGCTCACCTTGCTGAAGAAATTATATTAATTATTTTTGTTGTCAATGTTGGCATTAATTATATATATATATATATATATTTTCAGAGCTGGTTGTAACGGCTCTACTATATATCTGTGCATATAGGACATACTGTAATCAGCATGCACATACTCCTCTTTTTTGCTAGCTAGGAAATATATTAGCATATAAAGGGGTGTAGCCACCAAGTGGGCTTGAGGCTGCCACATGTGTCAGTTTTTCTATTAAAAACCTATTTCAAAAACTCAGTCACTGACATGTGAGCCCAATTAAAAATAATAACATGGTTTGTAATTTAAACAGGGGTTTAAATAAGAGTTACTGACACGTGGACTTCGACTATTAGTTATTTTGGAAAATAATGAAACCCTAACTTGTAAGCCCCACCTGGCAGTCTCTCTCAAAAAATCATATTTTTTCTTAATTGAAAAATGCACTTTCAGACCTACGAAGCATACACCTTCTCTGTTGGAAGACATAAACTCTAAAAATATGCCTTCAACATCACCCACTCTTTTTATTTTAAGGATTTTCCAGCCGATTTAAATTCAAATGCTCATAACTTTTGCATAAAAACTCCAAATTGAGTGAAATCAATTTCTAATTTTTTTCTTCTAAAATCATGTTTTTTGTGAATATGCAAAAATATTTGAAAATTTTCTCTATTTGTATTTGGTTGATTCTTATTATTGCTTTATGATATTGTCTGTGTAGACACCGACATTCTGGAGACCTCCATTCTTGATCCATGCCGATTGCCTCCCTTCTGGTGTGGAATACCGAGAAGGTCTCATGTGCATATTGTACTAGTCCCATGATCAGTGGCTAGTATGCACATTTACAACATTATCATCACATCTATACACAACATCACAAATACATTAACAAAAAGTAGTTTATACAATAAGGCAAAAAAAGGTCGAGTAAGCTGAGTGGAAGATACAAAAGACTTACCAGTATACATTGGCCTATAGTATTCCACATACAAATGACAAGGAAAAGCCTAGTATAACTCATTGTTAAAGTCCCCGTAACCTGCGGTAAAGTACATGTCACCGGGGATCATGGATTCTTCGCCCACTGAACAATAAAAAACAAATGTGAGTACTTTCACACTCCGCAAGGCTTGTAGTGTATCAAAAAATATAACAAATGCCAACTATATAAAAGGAATGGCTACTATGTCTATTTGCATAAAGCAAATTTGAAATATGAATATCATGTAGTAGATTATAAACGGAATTTGTAAGAGCAGTTTGACAGGTATGTAAATATAAATGTAACAACTCACGGTCCTTCATGATTGTGAGTATCGAACCATTCCTTGCGATCTCTTGGCATAATATCTAAAATAAGCTTTCAACAAAATTTTCCAATTAAACTCTTTTTATGAAAACAGAAATTCTAACTAGTATCAAAACACCAAGTCTCTCATAACCGCAAGCATAGCTTTCTAAAAAGTTTTACACTCTATAGAGGCATACATATATTTATGCACAAGACATGATTAGCTCCTTTTACCTCTATTTTCATGCTTCATTTGGCATGTGGCCAAGAGATCATGACAAAAACCGTTACATTATCTAGACCTATCTTTACACCAGCCCAGTGATGTTAAACCCTTGCTATAGCAGTGAAAATTCAGACCTGTACACACAATTATAAAGATGGTTTATGCTCCATCGCATCCTTTCCCCCATAGCAAACATGCACCGTTGTATCGGCAGGCATTATCCCCAACACTACCTTGGTGTGGGCATCCTTTCGAGCAAACCTACCCAGATTGCCCGCACTACTATGGTTCCAATGTACAAAGCTAGACCTAAGTAACTTAATAGGATAATGCTACCCCATAATAGCACTTGTGGTTGCACTACTTATCTTGGATTATAGCAACACTATGTTCAGTTCTTAATCCGACCTATATCACCCTCAGAAATGCAAAAAAATAATATAGTGACTTGGCATGACTTTCAAAGCATTTTGGATTTTCTTTGAATTTATTTGAATTAAAGATTTAATTCTTTAATCAAATTCATTTTCACTCAAATTTGACCATTCAAAAGGAACTTCTAAAAATCCCAAACAACCCAATATAGGAAATAATTTTATAAAATACTATATTATCTTAAAAAATAGATATGAATTTTAATAATTTTTTGCATAAAATTTTGATACTTTAAAAATTCAAGGAAAATCTAAAAAGAGCCAATTTGTAGAATTTTCATTTGCAAACTACAATAGCAAACTAAGTGAGACCAAAGGCATTGGAAATTTCACTGGTTTGGCTACCTACACAAATTTTTCCAAATTTTTGATGAACCCCTAGACTAGTGTGAGACCCTCCCTTCTGCGATACGGTGCTATCGCAAAAGGCAGGTTCTAGATATGCATCCTGTGTGTTCCCTGGATCAAGTAGCCAGCACGCATACACACAAATTAAAATCACATCCATACAATACCAAAATATTACAGTTGTAGCGGAAGCAGTTCATACATAATAATATTACAGGTCCAAAAGTAACTAAAACTCTTATCCTGCAGATTGCCACTACCCATACACCACAGGCATCTGACGAGGTAAGCCCTGGATAGAAGCATGATCGTTATCATCGTAACCGTTATCGACATAGGGTTCATCGAAGCATTCTAATTCTGCACCTAAAAACAACAACGAGGCAAGGGTGAGTACATTTTGTACTCAACAAGACTTCAGTGTTTGCAAGCCTAATTATATGCAAGTTGATACAAAGTGGGCCTCTACGGTTGATTGCATTAAGCGAAATTTAAAGTAAATAATGAACAGTAATTTGAAAGCGTGATTCGTAAAAGCAATTGATTAATAAATAAAGTAATGAACAATGTTATCAACATGTCTCAATTGAACATATTCATGTCAACTTATCCATGCCCATGACCAACACATGGCCCTAACCGATTTAATACCAACGTAGACACAAACCCGCTATATCTGCCACCACATGGCACAGCAGCTGAGT
This sequence comes from Rhipidocladum racemiflorum, assembly GCA_036346355.1. NCBI lineage: Eukaryota > Viridiplantae > Streptophyta > Magnoliopsida > Poales > Poaceae > Rhipidocladum > Rhipidocladum racemiflorum. The sequence goes on from CM070572.1 coordinate 28,151,546, forward strand.
TCAACCTTGCCAACGGATGTCAAGGGTTGAATCATTTGCAGGGTAACTTCTCTATTCCAAGTTTTATCTTACCATTTTAATAAAAAATTATTAAAACACCTTCTAACTAGTGCAAGTTCACCAAGTGCTTATAACTGAGAGCGCGACTAATCGATTAGTTTTTAAACCTCTGCAGAGTTGTACAGCTTTACCCACAAAGAATGATTTCCCCTTTTTGCAATGCATATTTAACACACTTCCTTTGATGTGCCGTGAGGAAAATCATATATAATATTTACATTACTTAATATGGTAATAAGAGATTTGATATGCATATGGGTTGTCAAGTGAATCGAAAACATATTGTTCTAGTAAAAACCAAACAAAAAATATAAAATTTGATGTTCATGATCCCACAAACGTGCAAATTTAGAATAAACTTTCAAATAAGATATACTATATATTACGTGTCATGTTTTAGATTAATTAAACAAAAGATTATTACAAGTACAACTTTAAATTTAGAACAACAAATAAAAGAAAATTAGCAAAATGTAAATTAAAATAAAGACTAGATGTCAAGTTACAATATAAAATTCTAGTAAAAGAAAACTTGTAATTTGATTTTATACAATGTCTATAGTAAATTACTAAAATAAATAATATTAAGGAAAAATAAAATGAAATTTACAATTAGATTTGTATATGAAATGCAAGCTTAAGTTTCTAGAAAAGAAGACTCCATGTTAGGGCAATTTGATTTGTGTATGAATCCCAAATAATAATTTCAAAAATATTCAAATTTGCAATAAGAACTAAATAAAAATTTAGTTTTACAGAAAATTTATAATTAAAATTAGATGTTTGATTTATATACATATTAATTATGAAGTACAATTTTAAAATTTTGTAAAATCTTTAAATGCCAAAAGGAGGGTTTTAGGGCATTAACTAGTTTGAGGCTTCTCTACCTCATGTTTTGTTTTTTCTCTTTTAATACTTTATGTAAGTATTTCCTTTATTGTAATATCAACTGGTGTTACATGCATCACCCACTTTTTGTTTTAGTTGGGAGAAAAAGGAAAACATAGAACCGTAGATGTATTAATTAGAAATATATGTGGAAATTAAGTTAGGTTTATAAATTACTATGTCAACTATTTGGATGTCACATTACACCAAGAACTTTTCCTTTTTAATTGGTCATGCAAGCAAAATAGCTAGATTTTATGTTATATAAACGCGAAACGGGAAAAAAATTCCTCTCACAGAAAATCGCAAAGGACATTTTCGTAAATTTGCAGGGACATGTACGTAATTTGGAGAAACGGAAGGGTGTTTTTTGCAAAATTGCCAGCGGTGACGTGGGAGGCTGTAACACCCCAAAATTTTGCTTTTCTTAAATTCATGTGTGATTTGGCACTTTGGTGAATTTTTGGAATTTTCTGGAATTTATTTGGATTTATTTGGAATTTATTTGAATTTATTCCATTTTGAAATAATTAAAGAATTTAAATTTGCAAATAAATTTTTGTTGGAAATATTTTATTTGAGTCCAAAATGATCCAAAATATTTTCCAGAATTTTTCGAATTTTTCGAGTCATTTGCTATTTTTAATGAATTAAATGAATTTAGAATTATTTTAAATATTAATTCGCTGGAAAATCCAACTCGGGTCAAATCTTGTTCATCCGACCGAAGTCGGACTCGAGTCCGACCGAGCGATTGACTCGGCCGAACCCACTCCTAACCCTAATCAATCCCAACCGTTGGATCAAGATCCAACGGGTGAGATCCGTCAGACCAGACCGGCGAAGCCGGGGCCGGACGATCGCGCCAGCGATCGTGGCCGTTGGTTGTGCCACGTGGACGGCCACGATTTCATCGTCTCCGCCCGAGTCCGAAGCCGACTCACCGCCGTGTCATGCCGCGTAGTGGAGAGCTAGGTCTCCGTTTTACGCAGACGCCGAGGCTATTTAATGCCCGGCATACCGAGGATCGCCATCCCACGCCGGTTCAAACCTAGCTCGCGCCGCTAGGATCCCCACCGCCTCGCCGCCGTTATTGCTCGCCGGAGTTGGAAGTCTGCTCCGCCGCGATTAACGCCGATATTGCTGCCGTCCGTCGTCCTCCGCCGTCATCAAGCCCAGATCCGGATTCCCCAAGACGAGACGCGTTCGGGAGTACCCCTCACTCCGCCGGAGCGCGCCAGAAACGCCGACGGCAAGGTCGTCGTCCCCGTCTCCGGTCAAGCCCGGTACGCCGCGTGCCATCGCCGTCCACGAAGCCGTGCCGTTGGATCCAGACGGACGGCAGCGGTGAGTTCACGTGTTTCCCAAACCCTAGAAACCCGATTAGATGCGGGCCGTCGGATCAAGATCCAGCGGTTCACAATCGCCACGTCTTTAGCAAAGGCGATTATAGGATTAGATCTCGACCGTCCGATCTAGATCGACCGGCCCCCGAGCATCGAGTAGTTTCAACGTGTTACCCCTGTCTCTAATCCGCGCCGTTTATTTTCAAACCAACGGCCGAGATTGCGCCACGTGTCGGGAAGTTGGACCGGCCGCGGTCGGCCGATCGCAGCCGCAGCGTGCGTGTAGACGCCGACACGCGGGGCAGCGTGTCGGAAGGCCCGCATGTCGATGGCTAACCCGATAGCGCTGACGTCACCCCTGACGTCACAGTGGGTCCCACCTGTCAGCGCCGTGGGATGAGCCCCACTGACGTCAGCGATGACGTCACCCGAGTGGGCCCCCATGTCAATCACGTGAGCCGTGGACCGAGTCCACCGTGGACCAGAGCTGAGCATGTACCGAGCCCATGGACCTGATTACGTCAGCAGGCCTATCAGGATCTGCCACGTGTACATGCTGTCGCTATAATTAATTTCCTAAAAATAAAATGATTTATTAATTCGAATAATGATTTCAAATTTAGATTCAAACTTCAAACGCTTATAACTTTTGCGTTTCAACTCCGATTGAAGCGATTCAAATTTCTAAATTTGTATAAAATTAAGATCTACCTAAATATGAATTTTATTTAATTTTTGGACTAAAGTTTTTCTCTGTAATATTATTTAATTGATTATTTAAACTTTAAATAATCATAACTTTTATGCTTTAACTCCAAATTTGATTTATTCCAGTTTCTAAAAATCCAGAAAATTATGTTCTCTCTATTTATGGATTTTATTTGGAGTTTTGGGATCTTTTGCATAGTGTTTATTTGTGTATTTGCTATTTGCACGCTTTACGAGTAGACGTTGAAGTGCCGGAGGGATTCGAAGGAGAAGTATTGACTCAGGATCCAACTCAAGACCAAGAGCAAGTGCTTTTTGAAGGCAAGTTGTGCTTTGACCATATTGATCCTATTTCGAAATCTATTTTGATTTAAACTATTGCATGCTAGTTCAATTAGAAAGATACTTTGTTTAAACATGGGGGTTAGATAAATACCAATTTGCTATATGACACCTTGATTACTTAAGTATGTGCCATGACCCTTTGTCACCCTAGTTGTAGTTTATTAGTTGGACATTATTAAATTGCCAACATGGGTTTAGATCGTTGTAGTATCTTTGCTTAGACACACTTTCGTGCTCATGACATGATTTTGGATAATTAAATGTTAATATTGACTTAATGATATATTGAACCTGTTTTGGAAAAGTATCATGTGATGTTGATGGCACGTGGTGCATGGTAATCAAGCGGGGTTTGATAAACGCTTTTGACCAGGGCATGTGGCAAGAGTAATCAGGTGGGCGGTGTGGCATTGGGAGTGTTGATTTGGTTTTTCGGGTAGTCTTGCCCTGGTCACTCTAAGGACTTAACCTTGCAAGCCTTTGAACTGGGTCATACTTGCAACCACATGGCTGGAATGGGACGGCCCTAGTTGACTAAGTCGCTAAGGACTCACTTGTGGAGCCTCAGGGTGTCGATTACACCGTTTGTGTGATTGTGCGGGAGGCGTATCGTGGGCGTGGCAGTACCCATCTAACGGTGTGTTGGTCCCATACTTCGCCTTGGCTAAGGGAAGGGATGGTGTAGAGCACGTCTGAGAGGACCACCTGTGTTGTTTGAGGCTTAGAAGGCTTTGTTATGATCGCTCATTAGATTACTCTTGTATGGCGATTCTCGGCTGACGTGTTGAGTGGATTGTATCTTGTGTGTAAAGTGCATAACCTCTGCAGAGTGTAGAATATATTTGAATAGCCGAGTCCACGATCTTGGACATTGCTCGGGAATTACAATCAAGGGTTAGATTTTCGAAAATAACTTGGATTTGAGAAGTTGGGTTGGTTTAACAAAGAAGATGATGGAAATATGGTTTAGGATGGGGAAAAATGTTATTTAAACTTTTGAAAAGTTATTTATGCTTTACTTGTTTTTCTTGCTTTGAATCTACTTATATTACTTGTCAAATCTTGTTTTACCATAAATATACCTTAAGCTATTCCTTTGTACCAAGCCATGCATATAGTATATTAGCTTGCATTACGTGCATGACTTGTTGAGTACCAAGTACTCACCCTTGCCTCAACACAATACCAGTTGAAGAGGAGACTACGCCGATTTCGGAGGAGGAACTCCAAGAGGACCCGTCTACTTAGGGATGCGAGCCCGATCGATTGCCTGTGGTATCTTTGGATGGCGCCACGGTTTATTTGATTTTCATTGCTATTATTTCTCTTTTAATAAGTTCTGCCTTGCAAGGCATATATTTGTAACTTGGCCATAAGGTCGAGTAACCCTTTGATTATTTAAATAAAGTACTTTGATAGTATCGTTTGGTATGATTGTGATATATACCGATGTTAAGACTGTGTGCACTAGCGCGTTCCTGGACTAGTGCTGAATACACAGAGGGTCCGGATTTGCAAATTCGGGGTCCCGACAGAGGCCCTCCGGCCGGAGAACCTCCCGGTTATAATGGAGGTTATTTGTTATATAGAAAATTGTAAAGGACCTCTTCGTAAATTCGCGGGGACTCATTCGTAATTTGGAGAAATAAAAGGGTGTTTTTGCAAAAGTGGCAAGGGGTGACGTGGCCGGCCGAAGGGCCGACCTTTCTCCCGAGTTTAATGATAGTAATATTTGTCAATCTTGTTCTGGATTCTTCCTTATTGCATCAACACAAGCATTTTTGTCTTGGTGTATATAAATTAGGCAATCATGGAGCACTTTGTAGAACTTAGACACGTTTTCAGTAAGTGGTGGTTAAAGTTAAAAATAAAATTAGATAGTACTTTAATCTACTCAACAAATTTTATATGAACTACTGTTTTCATAGTCTATGAATTTTTCCTTAATTATTTTAGCTTTTCAGACGGGACTAAATACTTTGTCTAAAAAGTTAGCCCGTGCGAATGCGCGGTTGACGGCTAGTACTTATAATTCTAGATATTTAGGCCCTGTTTGGTACGGTTCCAGATTCTAGTAGAAACGGAAACGGTTCCAGATTCTTGGTAGAAACGTTTCAGGTAGAATCAGAATCACTGTCTGGAAACCGTTTGGCTAGCTGTTTGGATTCTGTGAATCGGCGTGGAACGGGGTTGATGGTGATTCGGTCCCGCCATAGAAAAAGAAGAAACGTTCCGAGCTTTAGCCCGTTTGGTTGTATTTCTCTCAGATTCTAGTAGAAACTGCCTGGTTCCAAGTTGCCAAACGGGGCCTTAGCCTAAATCATGTGTAATTTTCAGTAAAAAAAACACAGTTAATATTATGTTAAGTTAAAATTGATTCCACAAATGTAAACTTTTGGCTCCGCCACTACCAGTTGATGCTTCGTTATATACGAAATTCCAGTGTTCGAGACAAAGCCTAAAATGGGAATGGAAAACCAGTATCAAAGGATCCTCATCATGATAAATGCATGAGTACATACAGGTTAATTAGGACACATCTAAGATTTTGAAATCAAATAAGATATGGAATACAAGGACGAAGGGAAAAAAAGACAGGCACACACTTTTTAAGCGATGACTAGATTGGCAACTCCCATGAGAGCAAACGCCACAACCGCACCCCACCCCACGCCTCCTCCACCCGCCGCCGCGTTCGTGCTGTCCCTGTCATCCACCTCCGCGCCCGACGGCTCGGCAGCCACGTCGCTCTTCGGCACGCCCTTCTTCCGGGCCTTTGTCTTCCCAGCCCCCGCTTTGGCCGGTCCAGGCGCCGGGGCCGGCGCCTTGGGCTTGCCAAACAGCTGCTCGGGCAGGAGCACGTCGTCGACGGAGTACACGGCGAGCGGGAACTCGGAGAAGAGCGTGTTGCTGATGGGCACGGCGTCCACGCCCGTGGACACGTTCACCTGGCTGGTCGTGCTGGTCACGTTGACGCTGTACACGCCGCCGCCGCCGGACGCCTGCGTGCGCAGCGGGTTGCTGGCCGTCTGGAACGTGGTGAGGCTGTAGTAACGAGGCAGGACGTGGTAGAGCACCAGCTGCACCTGCTGCTGGTCGGTGAGGCCGTTGAGCGCGCCGGCCTTGAGCTTGCTGAAGGCGTTTTCGGTCGGCGCAAAGACGGTCAGGCCGTCGTACGAGTTCTTTAGCTGGCTGCTGAGCTGCTCGCTGACCTGGGTGGCCTTGAGGAGGCGGAGCAGCGTCGTGTACTGCCCGCCCTTGTCCAGGATGCCGGTCAGGTTGAGCTGGGGAGGTGCCGGTCCTGGGGCGACATCTGCGGCAACGGCGGCGAGGAAAGGGAGGAGGAGGAGGAGGAGGGGGCGAGAGGCCATTGACATTGGTGAGAAGGTGGTGAAGGAGTTGAGGTTTTGGGACAGCGTGCGTGTGGGAGCGGGGAAACTCAGGATAGAGTGAGCTAGAGTGTGGTACTGCGGTGTGGCTTTTTGTAGAGTGGAGTGGTGGTGGAGAGGAGGTGCATGATGCATCCGTGCATGTGGGGGTAGAGCGAGGATTAACGTACAGTGTGCGCTGGAATGCTGGAGGGTGTGTACGGCTTGGACTTGGACGTAAGCTCGCTAGCTAGAGTATGCATGGTCAAAGACTGCACCTGCATAGACAGCACCATTTTCACCGTTCGATCAAAGACTCGGATGTTTAGATCTTGCTGTGAAACGCACCACAAAATACAGAATGTAATCAAGAGCACGAGGCCACAAAATAGAGAATGTAACAAAGAACACGAGAGACCCATATTTACGTGAAGAACTCTAGCTTGAGAGAGAGAGAGAAAACCACAGGGGCACCAAAGCGCTAATCAGCTTTACAAGGAGAGTCACAAGCAAGCGATGTTACAGTGATATGTCAGCTAATCCCGTGCAACTATATACGGTATATGTAGGGATACAAAGGGAATTAATCCAAGCTGAAAATGTAAATATATCTGAAAATAAGATTAATGCTAGAAGTTGCGGGGACTTTGCTGTAATAACCTAAAATTTCATATATTTTTCATGTTTATATTATTTATTTTTGAATTTCTAAAATTTTCTCTGGATTTTCTAAAGGCTTTATATAATTTTCATAAATGTAAAAATAACTTATATGTGAAAATAAAAGTAAATTTTAGTTGAAAATATTTTATTTAGTTCTAAATGTCTCAAAGAGTTTTGAATTTTTTTCCTAAATTTTTAACTTCGTTGGATATTTTATAAAAGTCCATTTAGATTTTTGGAATTAATTTAAATCAAAAACTAGTAATTTGAAATCCCTAAAACCCTCTTGGGCTGAAGCCCATTGCGTTTGGCCCAATTCTTCTTTGGGCCACTTGTAACATCCTTAAATTAAAAGAAATGGAATTAAAATTTAAAATATGAATTGTGGTCTTAAATTGAGTTTTATTTGTTTTGGTGTTCCTCTTTGAATTTATGTTGCAAGAATTCTCTTTTGATGAACGAAGAAGGAGTTTGATTTGAATTTCAAAACTTGTGAGCATATGTTTGAGAAAAATATGATTAAAACCCCAAATCTTTGGTAGATCATCCCTGCAAATTTTTAGAAAGTTTTGAATTGGTTTGTTGCATTTAGAAAATCAAAAACAGCAAATTAATTTTTGAACCAAGAGCAATGTCAGATTTTTGTAGATTTTTTGGCATGGTATTTTAGCTTGAAATTTTTATGGTAGACCTAATATATAGTCAGGGCTCTCCTAAAAAATTTTCATAATTTTTTAATGTGATTTGGTCACTCAAATAAATTCGAATATAGCTGCTGTCCAAAAATCAAGAAAAAAGAAACAAAAAAAAACTTGATTTCCTTTTCTTCCACTTACTTGTGGGCCCACCCCCAGGAATAACCCCACCGGATAGCCCCCTCTCTTCTCCTACCCCTGCCACGTGGTCCCCCATGGCCCACCTATCGGTCTCCCACCTCTCGCCCCTCTCTTCCCCTCTCTTCCTCCTCTTCCCACGCGAGCGCTCTGCCATAGCAACCATTCTCCCATGATTTCATTACCGTGGCAACAGCCCAGCCTCACCTATGCTCGCGTAGAAGCTCTACGCCACGTCGCAAGCACCACCTGCTGTGACAACCTTCTCCCCGCGTGCTCTGCCGTGGCAGCCTCGGCCGCCCTCTTTCTCTGTCGCGGCAACGTTTCTGCCTCTGTTTCATTACTGTGGCGATAGCCCAACACCACCCCGTGCTTGTACCACAGAAGACTTCCGCCATGTCGCGTGAAGCTTCTACCGTGGTGATTGTTTTCTTCGCCTTTTCCTTGCCACGGCACAGACAACCGTCGTCGTCAGTACTTGAAGCCATTGAGCGTGCTCGTTGTGCCACCAAGGTATCTCATCTCTGAGTTCCGCTGCCCCTCTATGCATTCTGCTCCTCTCCTCTGCACTCCCCGAGCTCACCGAAAGTCTGAAGCCTTGTAAAGGATTTCTTTCCCCGATTCCTCTTCTCGATTGTCATCGAATCAAACTTCAATGGCCAAGTTGACCCTTGCCAAGCCACCCGAAGCCCCTGTGCTCTCTACTTCCCCTTACTTGGTCAATGCGCCATTAAAGCTCCAAGGGGCTTCGCTAGCAGAAGGTGCGAAGGGATCGCAATCGATTCACACCGGTAAGCCACACTCAAATTCCTCCTGCCTTGAGCATCAGTGGACCTCATTGGTCATTTCCCCTCACCTAATTTCAGCTCGGATCGCTTCAAGTGCCGTCGCACTTAGCTCCATCTTCTCCGCTTCCAGCGCACAGTGCCAACCTTCTCCGCCCACTCTCCGCTGAAATCAGGTACTGAAAATGGCTTCACTTAGTGCATGGATGCTCACCGACCACCTCTCCGTGCTCGAACAGCCATCGACCACCGCCGCGACTCACCGAACCTACCGCCACCGCTTATCCACACTGCCAGTCCTTCTCAGTGGCCACCAAGCTCCGCCAAATAAAGCCCTAGACTTCCCTAGCCCTCCTGCTGCTCATCATGCCCCCGCCTGGCCATCTCTGGCCTCCATTAGCCGTCGGCGAGACCGCCTCCCTCATCCCCTGCCCTGCTCACTGCTCGAGGGCCCCAATTGTCAGCTTGACTCCCTCTCGGCCGAGCCATAACCCACTGAAAGTGGCCTCGCCCTGTCAACTCCTGTGCCTGAGTTCAGTTTGACCTCAGCCGAAAATGCGCTTCCGAAGTGAGAAGACATATTTCTCAATTAGAGCTATTTTGCCCATTTGAATAGATTGCAATGCTCATATCTTTTGCATTATAACTCCAAATTATCTCAAACAAGTTTCTAAATTTGTATTAAATCATGTAGTTTCTGATTATCCAAAAACATTTTAAATTTTCTCATGAAATAGTATTTGAAATTCAAATTTGAACTTTAGGCCTAACACATGCTCTATATAAAATTTTTGCAAACGATCTCCAAATTTTATGAAACCAATTTTATTGTGTTCCTGACGGCATTAGATTTCCAATTATGCAAAAAAAAAACATTTACATTTAGACTTAGTTTGTATCAAATTCTTAAATAGATTAGTTTCAATATGTTTAATTTTGAAATGCTTGTAACTAGTGCAAATAAACTTCAAATTTAGTGAAACTAGTCTCTATACTTTCATAAAATGGTATTCTCTCTGTTATGTAAAATATTTAGGTTCTGACTTGCTTAATCACATGTTAATGTAGGGTCATTTCATTTATAGTTTAAAAACTAGATGTTCTTGTATGATTAATGTTAGCAAGCTTCATTTAACTTGAAATCACCTATGCTTTTGAAATATCATGAAATTTTACTCTGTGACAATAGCTTAATGTGTTACCTTTTGTACTTTAGTTGCTACTTATTCAAGTCTAATAGTTTCTTAGAGTTTAATCGGTCTTAGCTTCTTTAAACTAGCCTCCTTAGTTGCATAATCTATCTATTCAAATCTTTCAAAATCTTAGAACCACACCTCTGTAATAATGACTAAGAATAAACTTTAATTTGACTACAATTTTGGCCTCTCGAATTCGTGAAATAAAACTTTAACTTCCGTAAATTGCAGTTGTGTGCTCTACGCTAGTAGTTGGGCCTGAACCCTAATCCTCGCTAATTCGCACATACTCAGTCGCCGAAAACCTCGACACCATCCAGGAAGTCACTGAGCAAGGCAAACACCCTCCTTTGACCATGTTGATGATACTATTTCAATTAGTTTACCTTGTTTTATCAAAATTATTATGCATGCGCTATGTTTAGTAAACTTTGTTATATTGTAGGATTTGGTAGAAATATACCTAACTCATGGGATTTTCTTAATAAATGATGACACGAGAACATTGAAAACCCTAGATTATGGATAGACATACAATAATGTCAATTGGGTATACACGCTTATTAATTGCACATGCTTAGTATGCTCTAGAAATGGGATCACGAATGGACGGCTATTATTCGTGATAAATAGTGAAATTTGGACATAATTGGGAAGAAACATGTGTTGTTATGTAGTTTAAAAAAGGTTGGATATGACAGTAAAGGATACTGATATTTTGATAAAAGTGAAAATAAAACTATGGTTTGACACGGGCGAAGTATGGCAATAGCCGGGTGTGCGAGTGTTAACTTGCACATAGTGTAGGGGGAGTTTTTCGCCCGGGTCAGATTAAGGACCGAACGTAGTGTTGTATAATCCAAGAATTACCGTACAGCCGTAAGTGTTATTATGGGGTAGCCTTAACCAATCAAGTTGCCTAATCTACCTTTGCACATTGGAAGGCTGAAGTAGCACAAGCATTCCCGGTAGGTTTGCTTGTAAGGGGCTTCCACACTAAGGTATGGGTAAATGCATATCGGTGCAACGATGTACGCCTTACTATGGAGAGAAATTGTTACCGGTTTATATTGAGTTCAAAATTTCTATGATTCATGTGAATATTTATTTCTGCTGCCATGATAATGGTTTGTCATCACCGGAATAGTGCAAAGTTAGGTTTAGGAAATGTAAAGGTTCATGTCATGACCTCCTGGCCACATGCCAAAGGAAGCGTGAAATAGCGGCAAAAGGATGTTGGTCATGTCTTGTGGGTAAAGTTGTATACCTCTGCAGAGTTTAAATCTTTTCAAAAAGCCGTTCCTGAGGTTATGGGAGTCTTGGTGCACTAACACTAGTTAGAGTTTTGGTATTTTCATAAAATATGTTGGAATTAGAAATGGTTGTTAGAAAATCTGTATTTTAGTTTTGGTGCCAAGGATTTGGCAATGGGCGAATTATTATTCACAATCATGGAGGACTGTGGTCATTATATTTATGCAATTCATACTTGTTATTTATATACCTATCAAATCGCTCTTATAAATTACACTTGCAATCTACTATTCAGTATTTACAATTCAATTTTCGCTTTATGGAAATGAACTTAGTAGCCTTCTCCATGACATAGCCTGCATTTACTATATATTTTTGATACACTACAAGTCTTACGAGTACATACGTATACTCAACCTTGCTATTGTTGATATTTAGAAAACGAAGTTCCCGACCCCAACGCAGATTACGGGGACTTTACTAATGAATTTTCTAAAGTGTACCCTTGTTGATTGCCTGTGGTATTTTGGGTAAAAGGCATACTGTCAAGCCATGTATCTTCCACTGCAAAACTTTTAAATTTGGCCAATAGGCCATGTTGTAAGAACTAAGTTTCTATTATCGTATTATAAACTTGTATGGATGTGATGTCAAAGTTGCACATGTGCATACTAGCCACTGATCATGGGACTAGTACTGTATGCATATAGGAATCCCTCTTGGTATTCAAACCAAAAAGGGAGGGTTCTGACATTTTTCTTCCAGTCGATCCCCCTTCCTGGCCCGTTCAGCCTACCATGCCAGCCCGGCCTGTTCATCCCCTCCTCTCTCCCTCTCAATGCCATGCGGGCCACGCACATCAGCTTGGGTCCAACCTATCAGTGACCCTTCTTCTTTCTACCTCCTCTCGCTCGCCCTCTCGCCGCCATGGCCATTTTGCCGAGCTCCCAACCATCGCTGTTTTAATCCCTGCTAGTACACAATCAAAGTCTCAACAATTGCCTACCTCACTAATTCCCCCTCTCTTGTTGTTTCTTACACTCATGCACGCACTATCCCACACTCACACCATTGGCCATCGCGCTGCCCACCACCATTGCGACCACTCTGTACCCCTCTCACCCTTTAAATAGGAGCACTGGTCTAGCATTATCGTGCACACACCATTTTCCCACTTCTCAACCACTCACATCCTCTCCTCTCGGAATGCCGCGCCAGTCTTTGTCTTCCACTCCGGCCGACGCGCCCCCGTGTCACCACCGCTGCTCCCGAGCTCCTCTCCCAGTGACATCTGTGTCACCAGGTGGGCACGAACCTCCTCATCTCTTCCCCTTGTTCAATTTCTCTTTTCCCTTGCTTTTTGCCTCGATTTACTCTCTTTTCTCTCCTTGGCTACCGTTGCACCTCTCCACAAAATTTGCCACCATTCGAGCTCCATTGTCGCCACCGTCACCACTGTAAGTAGGGATGAAAATGGAATGGAAATGGTTGTTCTATTCTTCTTTCTATATTTTTTTACCGGTAACAGAAACGAAATCAAAAACCCTAGAAACGAATACGGAAATGGATAGTAACGGAAACGGATGCAGAGCAAAACGGAACGGATACAAAAATGAAAGCAAAAAATTCCACAAGAACATACTACATGATCACAATATACATGACCTCAAGAGCAACGTAACTCATTCCACCTCCAAGATAGACACAAGAATACTAGTATGTCACTTGTATCACTAGAAAGTTTTTTTTCTCAAGTTTGTGTACTGAAGGCTCGTTATTTATCCCCCATATTAGGATATCATGTCCTCCTCCATATCATTATCATCGATATCCTCTTGCTCCGCCAACTACAAAGGTTTAACGCCTAAATTTGCATATTATTGTTCGATGTTCATTTATGATTTTTTAAGATTTATCCTGGATATTTCGGAGTTTATAAATGCTATTTTATTATTTTTAGATTGAAAATTTTCATTTATTCTTGAAAAATTAAAAAATATTCTAAAAATAATTTTTCTAACCAAAATGTTCCAAAGTATTTTTGAGAATTTTTTTAACTCTATTTGAAAGTTTCTATAAAACCATTTGTATTTCTAAAATTATTTTAATTCAAAAATAAATGTAAATTCTCCCTTCTCCTTTTTGAGCCTAGCATATTTCCCTTTCAAGTCTGTTTATGTTACTAATTTTGGGTTTCACTTATATAGAATTTACATTTCCATTTTCATGGGAACTAGCTCTCCCGTTTTCGTTTCCATTTCGACAAAAAATTCCGTTTCCATTTTTGTACCAATATTTTCCATTTCCATTTCTATTTCCAAAAAAGGGCTTTCATTCCTGTTTTTCTCCGAAATGGTCGGAAACTTCCGTTTCCATTTTCAACCCTAACTGTAAGCTTCCGCATGTGACGTTGTACCTATTGCTCCCTCTTTCTTCACCAAACCCACACCCTCCCGTCGCCGCTAAAGATGCGACTGCACCATCGCCATCTTCCTGCACTTAGCCACCGCCATTGCTTCCCAATGCCAAAGGTTTGTGCAATGCCTTCGACATGCTCATCCATAACTTTTCCACCTCTCGTTGCAGGCTGCTTGCTACATCATGTAGCGCTGGTGAACCCTTGGTTCCCGTGCATCGCCCCAAGAACGAGTCCGCAGTGAACTAACCAATAATGTGGGCTCAGTCCATGGAACGGGCTCACATGTCAGTGAATCAAAGCCATTTTTCCATTAAAAAATATTTTGACTAAAAATCATAAATCCTCTATTGACATCAGCATAGCATCATGCTAACATCATATTTCCCTTTTCCCTTGGAAAGAAAAGCCCTACTAAAGTCATGCTTGCACATCATAATTCAGTTTTTCCTTCACACAAATAATTCCAAAATAATGAAAAAAATCCTAATTAGTTTTATTTAGTCGATTGGGCGAGAATGGTTGACAGGTGGATGTTTGGGTTTTGAAAAGTTTGACTGGTCAATTAAGGAGCGTTCGCAAGCTACTGTCTGCAAATAATGCTCAAGACATAATCGACTTTTTCTGTCAGAATATCACACTTCTTTTGGTGTGACCTTTGACAGGGTTAAATCGCCTAGTCAGAAGCCCCCACTTCCGCCTTGTGGCAGTTTACCCGACCCCATATTCAACCAATGGTATAATTAACAATGGAATGATTCAAAACAGATAGATCTGTCTTATACCAGACTTGTGGTAGAACGGTAAGGCTGTTTCGCAAAGCTCTCGGTCATAGACATGTTGAGAAAGCCTTTCACAAAAATTTTGGAATTTCAAAAATGATTTTAGAACATTAATTTTTAGATGGAGGGAGGCTATTTTGATAAAGTTGGTATAGCTTTGGGAGGATCAAGACATTTAGGTTGGCTCGATAATCTTCTGAGCTACACTATTATTGTACAAGATACATAGAGAATCCGAAGATATTACTTCACTGTATGCAGTGGCTAACATCATCACAATTAAGAGAGTGCTAACGATGGTTATTAGCTTCTGTCGACATGGGTGTATATCCATCTCTAGATGTTGTAGAGATGATTTTATCATCCTTCGTGTCTACGATAATGCCTAATTTGGAATAAAAAAGTTAAAAACATCACATCATCATCTAAATGTCGTATTTCAAAATACAGAGAATTTTTCTTCGGTAGTCATACTATTATCTATCTCTCGTATCTTCCATTAAAAAGTATTGTTTAATAATTTTTTAAATTTTATTTATTATAAAACAATATCGAAATAAAATAGAGGATAATACACGGTATCACATAAGTTTTATTATTATTAATTTTTTTTTACAATAGCACCGTTTGTTCGGCAACTTCCACTCCCCACGCCCTCCCCATAATGCACACCGGCTAGTTGCTGCTTGAAGGGGCATCACCGTCGTTGTTGCTGCCGGAAGGAGCTTCAGCGTTGTTTTCCCTCTCCTTCTGAAGGCCCTTCTTAATTTCAGCATACAGTTGTGCTTTCTCACCGATAATAATATCGAGCTTCTGCTTAATTTTCAGCAGTCCACTCTTCCCAACTCTATGTCCAGTTTGCTCGAGTTTCATGATCTTTTTGTTGAGTGCATTAATCTGCGGCAATAACCAGACAACACATGAAATATATATATATGTCATTTTCATATACAGTAGTACCCTAACATCAGATATATGAATTTTCGCATACATACCCGGCGTGCCGTCCAGCTATAATAGGTGTTCTTGCGGCATTGCCGCTTAAGCGTAGAGTAAACACTCAGTTCCTTCTCAGCCTCTTCCTTCGACTTGTGCAGGAATTCTAGGGTGTCCTGCATGCTCATATTCTCCACCCTCTCTGTTTGCCTGGCCAGCATGCTCGGGTATATCGTAGCACTAGCACTGGACTGTCCTCCTTCTGGATTGGCGATGTAGGAAGATTCCAGTATTTCTGGCGTATGTTCAGGCCATTTGACGGCATCAAATTCATCCTCGGGGGTGATGTTTTCAGCTTCCTGCATGGCCGGCTGTGTCGCCGGAGCTGGCATTACCTCTTCAGTTGCTGTACATGCATGAAACAACAATGCGCCCAATTAGCAGAATGGCCCATTCACATGTAGTAATATAGATCGCATGCTTGATACATTATGATTTACTAACCGCTTTCAGGATGGGTGGACAGATTCTCCTGCAGTACGTCCAGTTCCAGCTCCATGATTGGGTCGATCGGTAGAAGCGCGCTAATATTAGTGCTGACCGCTTCGCAGTAGCTAGACCATGAGTCGCGCAGTTGCCCACTGGCGTCGTTCCTCAGCGTCTCGACGCTCTTTGAGATGAAATTGCGCACCCACTCGTGCGTGCGCTTGTGGAGACTAAAACAAGAAATTAAGATCATGATGAGATTAGGATTAGACTAAAACAAGAAAGATCATGATGAGATTAGGATTAGACTAAAACAAGAAAGACCATGATGAGATTAGGATTAGACTAAAACAAGAAAGATCGTAAGTTCATCGAGTCACTTACTCAACGTACTGCATCTCGACCCTGGTGGTCTGTCCATCGGCGTCAGTGTACTTGCGCTCGATGATCGCGTGCTCAAAAGTTCCGGGGTCCGCACTATGAACTATGAAGTCTAGTATCCGTCTCTCTGCGCCACAAGGCAAATGTTACGTACTGGTAGAGATTTATTCAGCAACAATGCGATCACTCTTGCAAACCTAGGGCATATATATGTGTGTGTGTGGGTGTAAGTGCATGCTTACCGCTTTCATGCTTGACCTCCCTGACAACATGGCAGTTGCCGCACTGAAGTTGCCCTGGCGAGAAGGTCACGAAGAGGACATCCTGCTCCATGGGGCAGACGTCCGGGCCACCCTCGCGGGAGCCATCTGCGTTGCCTTCCTCGATGCTCCTGAGGAGCGCAGCAATCTCGTACTCGCCTTCTTCCATGAACTCGTCGTACAGTGAAGGGCTAGTAGAGACAGGAAAGCCCGCGAACAGGTCTTCGCTTGCCGCTGCCGGCATCAGCATATGATCATGGAGGCCGTACGCCGGCGACGGGGCCAGCATCTGCCGGCGCTGGACGTGCACGGCCGGCGCCTGAGGGTGCTGCGCATGAATGGTTGGCACCGGTTGGGGCTGGACATGCATTGTCGGCGGCGCCTGATGGGGCTTGACGTGGACGGTGGGCACCTGATGGGGCTCGTCGGGCACGGTCAGAGATTCCAGCACAGTGGCCATGGGAGTCTCCAGAGTGGGCTCGTTGAGGAACCGGCTGATGTCGCAGTCAGAGTCGTACTGCTCGTTGGCCATGGTAACTCGCCGGAGTGGATGTTGAAGTAGAGGACGGTAGGGTGATGCGACTTGGTATCGTAAGTTCGTGGGTAACTATGGACTGAAGCGCCTGAACCAGGAAGGAGACGGCGAGGGGGTATAAATACAGTGTGAAGGGGCGGCAGTTTGAAGGGTTAGCGCGAGCCTGCGCCCGTTCGAGTGGAGGCGGCGGTTGGCGCGCGCGCGCGCGTTTTCCCGCACGTGCTTGCGGTTTGAGGAGGGCGCTTGCGGCCGTCGGATCGGGCAACTGCATGCGTCCATCCCGCCACGCGCGTAGAGAGGACGCGCGCACGTGCCGATTATCGCATGACGGTTGAATCACCGAGCGCACGGGGAAATCTTTGGGTTTGTAGTATCCAAGTTCGTGCATGAGCTAGTTGTAAGATTACGTGTCAGTTCAAGTATATCACTCTATATGCGATATGTTGCCTATGTAGCAAAGACTATCAGTCGCAGAACGCATGGTCGTCAGCCTAGTATAAGTAACTTGGAGATGGGCCGGCACATTCACGGGCGGCCCAACGCCCGGCCAGCGTGGCCCGGCTCAAGCACGGGCACGGCACGAGTGGTTTTGGGCCGGGCCGGCACGGCACGAGTTGCCGGGCCGGGCCTAGAAATGGGCCCATCGGGCGGCCCGGCCCAGCCTAAGGACATGAGCTGGGTTCGGGCCGGGCCGGCACGGGGACGAGCGAGCCGTGGGCGGCCCGGAGCAAGGTGCGTGACCATGCGTGCACTTGGCAGTCGCAAAGCAAATCTGACCCACAAAAAAGAATGATTTTTTTTACTTGGGCATCGTATCGTAGATGCTGCGACCGGGAGCGCGGGCCAGGCGACGCCGCGTGGCAGCTCAAGGCTGGGGCGCGCGGGGCCGGGCGAGTGGGTGAGTGTGCGCGAGCCGCGTGGAGCGAAGCCTGGCGAGCGTGTGCGTGGCGTGAAGTGCTGGACGCTGGCACATGGGGCGTGAAGCCGGGTGCGGGGCCGGGAGCGCTTCGACTCGTGCGCGTGGCGTGAAGGGCTGCCGCTGGCGCGTGGAGCCCAGAGGCAGGCGAGCCGCTCGTGGCCAGAGCGCCCAAGCCGATTTGAAAATTTCCAAAATGGCGCCGGTGGCAGAGAGTGGGGCCGGTACGGTGGCTGAGAAAATGGCAACGGACAAAATTTCCTTTGTTATAAATTCATCACTCTCCACTCTAATTCTTTCCTCACAAAAGCAAAGCAATATTTCCCCTGCCACTTTGTTCTCTGTAGCACTCATTCTCAACATGTCTAGTAGAAATAGGAAGCAACTAGCACGGAGGCCACTGCGCACACATAGAGATCCTGTTGATGATGATACTATCGACGCTTGGCAACTGTCCCCTAGTATGGGGGACTACGACATGGAGGACCGTTATATGGACGCCTCGCAAGGCTTCGAGGATGCCGGCACCAACAACTTGCCTCCGGTCATCGAACCATAGGGTGCTGGAAGCACATGACGAAAAGGGTTGAAATCATCGACGGCCAACAGAAGGTATTCGCAAAATACAATTATTGTAGACATGAATTAGCTGCAGGTTCGACGATAGGGACGGGGCATCTGAACCGGCACTACAAAACATGTCTGCAAAAGCTAGGGCAAACGCAAGGAGGAGGTGTGCAGACACAACTCAATTTTTCAGCCGACGGCACTGTAAGTATTTGAATGTATAACCTCCAAACTGCACGCGATAAAATTGCTAGATTTTAGTTTTGAAAGATTTACCTATTATGATGAGCGAGAGTCGTAATTTTGAAAAAATGATTCAATGCGGGTTCTGCCCATAATACCAACATGTCAGTAGAAGAACAACTAAATATTATATTATAGCAATTTATAATAAAGAGCTAGCTGCATTGAAGGAAAAATTCATACATGTTAGTTTTTCCTTTACTTTAACATCGGATATTTTGACTTCCTCGCATCAGAGAAGTTGTTACCTCAGTGTTGTTGCTCACTATTTAGATGAGCAATACAACCTAAATAAAAGAGTCATACGGTTTAAGTCAATGGATAAAGCACACACAGGACAATCTATTGCGAAATGTATATTAGAAGTAATTCGAGATTTTAAGATAGACAACAAGATTTTATCCATTGCTCTTGATAATGCTTCCGTGAACACGATTGCAATGGAGTATCTCACCCCCCATCTGCGGTCTTACATACAAGGGTATGTTCTGCACCAAAGATATGTGTGCCACATTATCAATCTCGTTGTCCAGGATGGTATGGAGGTAATAGGTGCATATCTAAACAGCATTCGCTCCGCTATTCAATTTGTCTCAGGTAGCTCCTAAATGTTTGCTAGCTTTAAAGAGTACTGTATAGCAAACAATATGGAGCCAAGGAAATTTGGCCTTGACATGAAGGTTCATTGGAATTTAACATATATCATGCTAAAAAAGTTAAAAAAAATGTATGAACATATTTTAACTGTCTTTGTCAATGCTAATGCTAATACACGAGAAAATGATATTGTACTTACTGAATCAGATTGGACCGTTGTTATATATTCTTGAGAATTTTTATTTTGTTTCTATGGAGCAACTAAAGAACTCTCCGGGATTTACTACCCTACCTCATGCTTGGTAATTGATTATATTTGGTTACTTGCGGAGACATTTGCAAAATACATGCATGATGCACTCTTAGGTCCTATTGTTGCACCGATGGAGGTAAAATTTCTAAAATATTTTAGTTCTATATCACATCTATATTATTTTGCTACCATTTTTTATCCCCGAAAAAAGTTAGATGGACTGCAAGTGGCACTGGAAGGAATAGGAGAGGCTCTTGATATGCATTTCTCTGCCGCTTTTGGCCATGTAAAAGATGAACTTTTTCGAGTATTCCAATTGTACTACACTAAGTACAACACAAGCGAGATAGAGTCAAATGCAGGGCAGGAAGCGGTGCAACCATCGAGAGCGAGTGTGACGGCTCACTTATGGAAGAGACTGAAGGGCAAGGAATCCAGTTCTTCATCAACTCAGTCGTCCACCGGTGCAAGGTGGAACCCCAATGCAGAGCTCAATCATTACCTCGCCCACAACTTTGCAGCCACCGATCCTACCCTCAAAGGTGAGAAGGTACAATTGCTTGAATGGTGGAGGGACAACCATCGGATATTTCCCGTGTTGTGCCATTTCGCACGTGATGTCTTGGTCGTTCCCGTGTCGTCTGTTTCTTCTGAGGCGACATTCAGCATGGTCGGGAGAATAATTGAAGAAAGAAGATCGTCGCTCACGCCCGAAATAGTGGAGGCCATCACCTGCCTCAAGGATTGGCAACACGCAGACGAACGACAACAACATCAATTGGAGGATCCCGAAATCGCCCAAGCATTAGCTGATCTAAATATAGAGTAGGCGATATGTATGCATGTTTAAAGTTACTGTACTCTGTTCTTTACAGGGGAACCCCACATTGGGCGTAAGGTTTTTAACGAGGCAGTAACTTTGTATATGTAAATATCAATACAATTTTTCATTCTCCCCAATTACTCATTGTCATTTGTACTGTCCATTGATCCATTGTACTGATTGTGCGGTCCGAACGCTGTAGCAGGTTTAGGGCCGGGCCGGGCCGGCTCGCGATGGCCCGGAGCCCGCCGTGCCCGGGCGTGCCGGCCCGGCCCGGCCCAACGCCCAGCCCGGCCCAACGCCCAGGTCTAAATTAACCTCCCCAAGCCGGAGAGAAGATCATTTGATACGTACGGTAGTTATCCTTCATTCTCAGTTGGGGAAGGAGAAGATCAACAAGCGCATCTTGATCGATCAAGCCTGTTCAGTGTGTTTTGGGCGATCAAAGAGAATTTCTGGTCAGGTGCGATGTCTCGGTGGGGTGGTTGAGTGTATGTTAGGTATATACCCTATGTAACTCGATGCACAAGGTTTGAAATCCCTGTATCACTTTTACCAACGTACGTACACGAATGTGCGTGGCTAAGTAGAAAATTAAGCGTATGCTCATGCTCCATGGAAGTGGCACACACTCACGTGCGTGCGTGTGCACATGAAGTGTGTCCATGAGGTGCGTGCGCGTCTACGTTACAATCTTTTCTAAAAACAGATTTCTGGTCTCTGCGCGTGACAGGGGTTTCAAATTGACATCGACTCCGGCTAGATCATATTGGCTCTCATCCGATGTGCTTTATATTGAGGGTGGGTGCTCAGTGGTGTGCTTGATAAGTACTGCTTAAGTCGTGTTGAGGTACCGGCCTTTTACATGCTCATTTAAGGGTCTTTGTAAAGCCTAATATATATCAAAGAAAAAAAAACCACTATAGTTATTTTGCATAAAGCTGATTTGAATTTTAAATACTAAATGATAAATTGAAAACGTACCTTTGTTAATCAATTTGTCAAGTATATAAAATAGTAGGTATGAATATCATAAATGTAACAACTTACGGTCCTTTGCGAGCAACATAACGTATAATACCAACACATGGCAGAACTTAAACATGTCAAAACAAAAATTAAACAATATAATTCTGTCTCATACGATCCATCATATTTTAAAAAAATACCAAAATATCTAACTATGTAATGACTTTATCAAGTACTCATGACCGTGAGCGCAGTTAATCGATTAGTTTTAACTTTGCAGAGGTATACTGCTTTACCCATAAGATACGATCAATTCTTTATGCCAAGCTATATACACACTTCCTTAGATGTGTCGCGGATGATCATAACATAACTGTTATATTACCTAGCCCTAGCTTTGCACCAGCCCTGTGACAACAAACCCCGGCGAAAATAAACTTTTACATAATTCATAAAAAAATCATGAGCTCATCTAATCAACAACCATTTCCCCCATAACAAGACGTACACCGTTGTATCGGTAAACGTTTGTTCCAAATCACCTCAGTGTGGACATCCCTTCGAGCAAACCTACTCAGAATGCCCGTACGACTACAGTCTTCCAATGTGTAATGCTAGTTATAAGTAACTTAATAGGTTAATGCTGTCACATACCAGCGAAACTCAGACCGATCCTTAATTGACTAGGTGGGACTTTCCACAACACAAAATGATAACCATACCGCCATCCAATCATTTCTCGCTTGGTCTAAGTCATATTTTCATTTTAACCATCCCACAATACTAACATCATCATTTCCATTTTAACGGAACATTATGTTGGCATAAATCCCCCAAAACTTCTTAAGTTCAATTCTAAGCATGTCTAAGCAATGTCTAATTACTGGCATATATAGTTCATTTCTTTTCTAAGGTTACAAGGGCATCGGAACTCAATTTCAAATGTGTCATATCAATAGTGATTATAACTAGTATTTAAAACTGGGTCAGGAAATAGCAT
Source organism: Rhipidocladum racemiflorum (assembly GCA_036346355.1). NCBI lineage: Eukaryota > Viridiplantae > Streptophyta > Magnoliopsida > Poales > Poaceae > Rhipidocladum > Rhipidocladum racemiflorum. The sequence goes on from CM070572.1 coordinate 28,174,159, forward strand.
TTACAACACATAGGCATGCAATAATTTAAAATTCAACATAAGTTTATAAACTTGGAGCAACATGACCAAGGTGGTGTGATTTGCCTGGTTCAACGAGTTGCTGCTTGAAATCATCGCACGGATACTCCTCGGACTCTCCGTAATCTACGCGTGAAAAGTACCCAAATTCAAATTAAATACCAAACTAGCATAAAACTAAAATTTAAGATTTTAGATGAATTTAAGAAGAAAAACGGAACCAAACGGAGTTCGAACGGGCGAAAACGAGCTCCTGGAAGTTCAAAAACAAATTAAAAGGATTTTCTAATTTTTTAGAATTATTTTTTCTAAATAAAAATCTGAATGATTGCGCAACGATGACGTTAAAGACTAAAATTTGGATTTTGAATTATTTTTAAAAGAAAAACCAGAATTATGACGCAATGCTGACATCAGTACGGAATTTTAGATTTTGTATTATTTTTAAAACAAAATAAAAAATGATAGGTGGGGCCAACCCAGCGTGGACCGCGTTCACGCACGCTTGTGCGCTCAGTGCACATGCGCAAGGGGCAGGGCTCGGCCAGGGCGCATCGGGGCGGCGCGGCGTGACAGCTGGGGCAGGAGCGGGCGGGGAAGAGGGGACAGCGGCGCGCACCAACTACGCGTGCGGAGGCGGGCTCGGCGGCGGGAACGGCGAGGCCGAGGGGGCCCGGAGGCTGCGGAGGAAGCCGGCTCAGGGCAGCTGGAGCCAAAGAAGAGGGCGGCAGCGGCACGGCTGGGGAAGAGAGAGGAGAGCGGAGAGAGAGAGAGAGAGAGAGAGTGCGGGGGAAGGAGGGCACCGGGGGTATTTATAGGGGGGCGGTTGCGCGGCGCAACGGCGCGCGGCCGATAGCGGAGATGGCGGCAGCGGCTGCGCGCAGGAAGGGCGGGGAGGTAGGCAGCGCGCTGGCCGTGCGTTACATTATGGGTTGGGGAGAGGCGGAGGAGGAGGCGACGACGAGCAGTGGAGCAGTAGCATGGTGGGTGGCAGTGGAGTCGGGAGTGTACGGCTTTGTGCAGCGAGGGAGCAGTGGGTGTTTCGTGAGTGTGGACCACGGGGGACATTTGATGTTTGCCCTCTTTTTTAATGATGCAATTGATTATTTGCTCTATATGTTTTACTGACACGTGGTTTCAGGGTCTATATGTCAGCGAGATATCATAGGACAAATAATTAATGGCACATGTAAGTAAAGGCAAATCATCAATCGTTCCAGACAACGGGGCGGAAAGGGTGCGTTTGATCCAATGAAGACTAAAGCCCTGTTTGGTACGGTTCCAGATTTTAGTAGAAACGAAAACAATTCCAAATTTTTGGTAGAAACGTTACAGGTAGAATCAGAATCACTGTATGGAAACCGTTTGGCTAGCCGTCTGGATTCTGTGAATCAGGGTGGAACGAGATTGAGGGCGATTTGACCCCGGCGTGGAAAAAGAAGAAACGATCCGAGGAGAATCGTTTCGAGTTTTAGCCCGTTTGGCTGGGTTTCTCCCAAATTCTAGCAGAAACGGCCCGGCTCCAAGTTGCCAAACAGGACCTAAAGAGTGAGCCCGATTCCAGGGTCGGACCACATTTCGCTGGACCTGACCTGATTACCCATTTGGCAAAATTTTATGGAAATTTATACGATTTCTGCGAAATTCTTTGTCTTTCTCTCACTGCAAGTTTGATACCCTCTCTCTCTCTCTCTCTCTCTCTTGTATGCATAATAAACATCCTCGTTGAAATGTGGAACTTTTAGGCTAAAAGTTTGGTAATTCGAGTTGAAAGCTTTGGCCCCGTTTGGAACCCGGGATCGCCCCCCCCCCCCCCCAATTTGTGTGGGAATCAAACTGTTTCTTGTGAAATTCTTATGAAATTCATGCCTTCTAAAATGTGCCATTAAATTTTAATACTTCAAAGTCCATTCTTCTTAATTGAGGGTTCCAAATTTTAGCTCAAAGGTGATTTTTGTTGATGGGTTGGAAGTGCGAATGTACGAGTGTGATGGTGGTGTCAAAGGTACGAGTGTGATGGTGGTGTCAATAACACTGCAGAATGTAAGGTGCATGAGCAGAGGAGATGGTTAAGGTACTACGAAGTGGGCATATGTAAGTACTTTTATTGGTGTGTGAGCTATCCTTGTACAATTGCAAATAGCTTTTGCATATGTACCCTCAGTTGTTGTTTCGACTCTTTCTTTTTCCAAATAAGCTATTTAGTGACTTGATCTCCATATTTATGGAATTAATGGAAATGGTCAGAATTTTCCCACCATCTCTGCATTCTTGCGTTTTTCCTTTTTCTTTTACACAAATTTGGGTGGCACTTGCTAGAGCCAATGCGTGGGAATTCATAAAGTGGCAACCTTTGAGGTAGAAAATAATTAATTATTTTTTGAACAGTGCTTTTATGCTTTTCCTTTTAATACAAGTTGTATAAATCTTGAAGCACTATTATTTGTACAACTTTAAAAAAGAAAAGTATAGAAACACTTCTCTTATTTTTTTTTAATGAAAGTATGAGTTACCCTATTTTTTTTATGAAAGTGTGAGTTACCCTTTGTACAGTATTATATATAAGATTGTGCTAAGATTGTGCTATCAAGTCAGCTAAAAGACATTGATATATATAATCTAAAAAGAGAGAGAGAGAAGCCTTTGGTATATAATTTACACATTTAGGTAAAGAACATGCATCTATAACATAACTTTAAACTTTTAATATAAACATATAAATTTTATAACCACTCGCCAGTGTCATGCGGATTAAAAGCCATCCGTATAGCTAGCTTACCCTTTTATTTATTAGATGGAAAAAGCTAGGCAATGTGTACTAAAAATATAAAAAGTTCATACAATTAGAATTGGAAACAGTTTATAAAGAGCATGTTTGGGGAGCTCTGGTTTTTCCAAAAATCCACTTTTTGGTTTTCTAGGTTGAAAAGTAGCTGTAATATTTTCAATTTCTCTTAGCAATAAGCTGTAAAAACATGTATAACCTAGCGTTTAGCTTTTGGCTTTCAACTTTTGAACAGTGCTTCTATGCTTTTCCTTCTAGTACAAGTTGCACAAATCTTGAAGCAAGCGAAGGGGTAAGTAATCACCATCTACCCTTCATTCACGCTTTAATAGTTGTGCAACTTGTAAAAGAAAGAGCATAGAAGCACCTCTCTCAACTTTTATATATGACTTCTAGATTATAACAAAAATCTTTTAAAAGTTGAGCTGTTTAGGAAAACTTACTAGCTTTTTAAAAGTTAAAACTGACTTTAAACTTTCTAAACAGAGCCAAAGCTACCAGAAAAAAAAGAAAACCCACTTGACAACTGAAAAACAAAGAAGAAGAAGAAGAGAGAGAAGAAACTCGCGGCAGAACAGTTCAAAGCTAAGTCAAAAGGAGGCCATGACATGATGACAGTACATACAGTAGTACACACCACACACACAAAAGCGACCGGATAGAGAGAGCGACCGAAGCGCCCCCCTCCCGAGTCCCGAGAACCGACGAAGAAGGCAAATTCTCCGAGTCGAAGCTCCCCTGCCTCCTCCGGGGGAAGCAGCTCCTCCGTCCAAAATCCCCCCCAAAACCCTAGAGAAGATCATCCCCCGCGAAGGCCACGATGATGCAGATGCTGGGACTCCGGGGCTCCGCGTCCAAGGAGCGGGACCGGAGCCGTGGCGGCGGCGACGGCGAGGCGTCGCCGGCGCCCGGCTCGCCGTGGGCCCCGTCGTTCGCCTCCTCGCCGCGGTCGCCGTCCGCGGGGGGAGGGGGAGGGGGAGGTGGGCGGCCGCTGCGGCTGGTGTACTGCGACGAGCGCGGCCGGTTCCGGATGGACCCGGAGGCGGTGGCGGCGCTGCATCTCGTCAAGGGCCCCGTCGGGGTCGTCTCCGTCTGCGGCCGCGCGCGCCAGGGAAAGAGCTTCATCCTTAACCAGGTTCGCCATCCTTGCCGCTTGGCCCTCTTGATCTGGTCTGAAGAGAATCGATTACGAGCATAAAAATTGTCCAAAATAGAGATTGTGGTAATATTTAGCAATACGGAGAGAAAAAAAAGATTGTTCTGGGGTTATACAGTTGATATGAGAAAATTACTCAAGTTATAATGTACTTGTGTGTGGATTTGTCCGAATACCTTTTCCCTAAGGGAATCTATATTTATCAAGGCGGTGGCTGAGTAATTGCAGTTACAAGATGCTTTCTGGAGGATATTTACTGTGAGGAGTATGTCACATTGTTTCTGTTCTAGCGAAACATGAATCTCATGTTCGTATTTAGATAATGGAGTGGTGAGGATTAAGGACATCGACTAGGATATCAGAAAAGAAGATTGTGGATGACTTTGCCTTTGGTCTAAGTGTTATTTATGTTCTAGTAGCAGGAAGTGCCTCTATGGAAAATGATGTACGATGACATGGCTTATTGTAATTGTACATCTTTGTAAAATGACGTGGATATCCCTTGTACCTCTCTGAAGTTGAGCTGTACAGGAATTTGTGCTAGACTGCTAGTTAGAGAATAATCAGGTCTTTACATCTCAATAAGTTATGGTTGAAACTCTGTAGGTACTAGGTAGCCGTTTGATATATCTTGGCAGAGTAAGTTTGATAACTTTATGTCTAACCTGAAGTTTTATTATATTTTGGCTAATTGTGCCGTCAAGGAGTAATGTAGCTTATTTCTGTGTTATAGCTTCTAGGAAGGAGCAGTGGATTTCAAGTAGCAAGTACCCATCGGCCCTGCACCAAGGGCCTTTGGATGTGGAGTGCCCCAATAAGAAGAACTTCACTTGATGGAACTGAATATAGTCTTTTGCTACTTGACACCGAGGGCATTGATGCCTATGATCAGACGGTCAGAAATATCTCAAAGATCTCACTTTATTTCCGTGCTTCTTAAATTATCTAATTATTCAAAGATTTTTTCCCATGTTTATTTTACTTGTCTTCTATTCTCCAACAAGCATTTAATGTTTGTTTGCTACTTTCAAATATTGGGCGTCAACAGTGGCGGATCCAGGATTTTCAGAATGATTGTTTAGAGTTATAAAAATATTGTTCAATATAAAATATAAAGATTTACACCAGCAAGAATACAAAAGTACAAATTGTTCTTGCCAGGGGCAACACCTGAAATAATTTAGAGGTTTGTGAATGAAGGATTTCAAATCTACAAGCTGTCGTGTCGGACGAGCCAATAACTTGAACGTGTTCGGTCAGTTTTTTGAGCAAGAATCACAGCGTTACCTTACCTTCACCATGATACAGACTCCAAGTTCTTATGGCAGAGCACGAGGAGTTTCCTTCAATATGATGTTGAGAATGGAAACCAGAAGCACGCTGGGTCTTCGTAGTCCGAGATCATACTTATATATCAGTCACAGTAACATGCATTTTTAAATGTTCTACATGCTACATTTAAAAAATCACGATTCGCCGTTATAAGTTGACATAATGCTAATAGATTTATGAATTGGGAACCAAAGAATGAAATTCACCTTTGTGGTTGTTGATGCCAAATGCTCAATTGTTGCATATTGTTTTAGCACCACTTCATACCCTGCTAGTCACCACCAGCGTCGCACCTTCCATCCCCAGCTCAATGCTCGCCGCGGCCACAAGGGGGTGCCCTGCAACATGTTGCGCGCTACCCCCTACCTCGCCGGACACCATCGCACTGAACTGTCGGCTGTTGCTAGTGTCACACACTTGATTCACAAGTCGGTGCTTGCCGCGGTCACAGGGGCCAGGGCTGCGTTGCTATGCGCCGCTCCTTGCGCCACCGCCTGCCCTACCGCATCCATTCGTTCACCAATGCTGGTGGCTGCTGAGAGAGAGAGAGAGAGAGGGAGGGAGGGAGGGAGGGAGGGAGGGAGGGAGCATGCGGAAAGAGAGCGTTGGGTGTTAGGCTTGAGGAATGGAGCAAGACTGGGCCTTAGGCGATTGAGCCACGCATGGAAGATTGGGAGAGGGAGTGGGTGGGACAGGCTAAAATGGATTTGGAGGTTGAAATAAATATTTTTGAGACAACTTACTAGTATATACACATAATATACCTATTATATGCTGAGTATTTTGCCAAAAAATTTGGGTGTACATCTGTACACCCATATCCCTACAATAGATACGCCCATGGGCATCAAGCAATATTTACAATTTTGTATCCTCTCCCTCCCTCTCTCACTCATTCACCCGCACACACGATATATAATGTAGTGATCTTTGGCATGATTTACAATTTTATATTACTCGGCAGTTACTGTCTTACTGATGTGTCGACAGCTTGCTTGCTGACATCTTTATGGCATAAAAAAACTATATGATTTGGACAGATAGTGTTTAAACTGTAACCATAGTATTCCAGTTTAGAAACAATTATGTATACTGACAGGTATCACACGGATATTGTTACTTATAGACCTGGATACTTACATGGATAGCGATATGAAATTGAATATCGTGCACAGATAAATAGTACTGACTAAGAGTAAATTCTATTTTTCTTTACTATTGACAGATCTATTGAATAAATAAGATTGACCTACAAATTGGGCAATACTCAGAAAATACATATTTTACTTGCTAACTACATGGCAACTGTATCGGTGATCTCCTAACACAGTGAAAATTATCTGTAGGATGTTAAAATTGCCTAGTGGGCCAATGGGCACAACACTTTTGGTTGTTCTTAGTAAATTATCAGTTCACACTTCACACAGAACTAAAGCATGGTGTCATACAAGCTATCAATGCAGGGGGCTTTAACAAATGATTTGCTTCTATTCTTTATGCCTATGACATTGGTGGGATCTTGGCAATTGGCCATGGTTGCAGTCTTGTATACAAAGATTACAGACATGAAATTTTAGAGAAACACTTACCAAATACATGTAGTGTCAGTCTAATTTTATATCAGATATCCATTGTCTGCATCTATGTCTGATGGAAATGAGTCATAATCTACATCTGCAATTTTGAAAATGTGGAGTAACTGGAGTTGTGTTTGAGGGTGCCAACCCATTTCTATTGCCACATTGTTGTGCATAAGTCGGCATAATATGACTTATGCTTGTATGATGCAATGCATATGTTACTAGATAGACATCATGTGCGCAATTATGGTCCTGACGTCTGATAAATGCTGTCGTGCTTAGTAAATTCTGCATTATTGGGTTCTTTGTTCCATGGGAAGATGTTTTATCTTCAGGAATTTCTTTCCATGTTTATTGAGGCTAAGTCTTTTCTTTTTTCATTCAACTACGTAATGATAAACTGGTCCTTTTAGTTACCAGCCACACGTTAGTGGATTTATGCCTTACTCTGGTTCCGAACCTTGTGGTAATGCTTAACCGATCATTTTTTTTCGTTTCTGCAAAGAATCATTTCTTTTGTTGTGATGAGCAGAGCTAAATTCCGAAATTCCATGGTGCATATACATGAAAATTGAAAATTGGGATTGTAATGACATGCAAGTCTTTGAGTTTTTCTAGGATACATCAATGTAGGGTAAGCATGGAAAGTGCAAGGCTCTGTCTGTTGACTTCCATGTTTGGTTTTACATTTTGATTCTTCTGGTTGAGCAGAGGTTGTAACTTGTAAACAAGACTGCAGTGTTTCAATGACACTTAAGCTCAAAACACTCATGAAGTGCTCTAATTAGTTTCTGTGTTTCCTTTTTATCAGTGGTTCAGTATCATTACGAACTGGAATTCATATAAGCCCCAATACATTTTGCTTATATAATGGAAGAAGTATTTCCGAAAATTGATTCAGCATGCTGCCTCCATGTATTACCTTTTCTATTCTGTCTTAATGCCAAAGTCAATCTTTACTGATATGTTTTCCTCGTTGACAGGGTACTTACAGCATTCAGATATTCTCCCTGGCAGTCCTACTTTCGAGTATGTTTATATATAATCAGGTGTGGTTCAATGATTTCTTCCCTCCAGATATTTGTGTTTTTGGCTTGTTTGCCCTTGACAAATGTTGGAACTGTTTTCTTCCACCTGAAGTAACTTGATCTGTATGGCCACTGTAGTACTAATATTAGCAGAAGTAGCTCAAAAAAATTAACAAAAAAGAAGGTGTGCAAATGGGCTGAGTAGATGAGTAGATGTTGGAACACATGAACAGCTTTTATGCACTGCCAATCAAATATTTATTCATGGAAAGTAGGCAGCAATTAAACACACAGAAGGATTATTTCAAGAAGTAGACTTATTGACATCATCATACTATTTGGGAAAATTTTGATTACTGTCTCTTCGCAATTTGCATAGATTCAATAGCCTCTCTATTCTCTAATCAAAATAAGCTTCTTGAGTTGTGAATTGTGGTGATACCAATAGGCTCTTACAAACTCTGTTTAAATCTGAAATGTCTATTACGGAGGTTTTTCCTTTTATTCATTATTTTCTCTTCTAGGCCTAGATATTAATTATGGACCGGAACGGTCCTCTGAATTAGTTGACAAGTTCATATCACACTGTTTGGAATTTTCTAAGCATGCTTTTATTAATTCTTGCATGCCTATTTCAAGTATATGATGATGTGAGCACATTGAGATCCACAAAGTAAACCAGTCACATTGTTGCAATGCACTTTATGTTTTGACACTGAAGTACTGAACATGTTCAAAGGCACAAGAAATATATCTTATTGTTCCTTTGCCCTTGTAGATGGGTGGTATAGACGAGGCAGCTCTTGATCGCCTTTCACTTGTTACTGAAATGACCAAGCATATCCGTGTGAGGGCAAATGGTGGGAGGTCTACTGCATCTGAGCTTGGGCAATTTTCACCTATCTTCATTTGGCTACTGAGGGTGATTGCCTCCTTGATTTTGAGAGCTTTTTCATTACAATTTCTTTCGTAAACTATCCAAGGAGTTGTTTTCCCAGTCTAAAAAGCTGCTATTTTCTTAGGATTTCTATCTAGATTTAGTTGAGAATGATAGGAAGATAACTCCACGAGATTACCTGGAAATTGCTTTGAGGCCTCTTGAAGGCAGAAGAAAGGATATATCTTCAAAGAATGAGGTATTATATCAGAATATGTTCTTATTGTTTGTATCATAGTGTTGCTTCTAATCTTGTAATATTCTAGAGGGCACACTTCTGTAATTTTCCTTCTGTTGTTTACATTGTGATCTACAATCTCATTAAATATTGTTTATGAGAATTGTCTTAGATCCGTGAGTCCATTCGTGCCCTCTTTCCTGATAGAGAATGTTTCACACTGGTACGTCCATTGAACAATGAAAATGAACTTCAACGCCTCGATCAAATTCCTGTAAGCTCCTTTTCCTTCTATTTATCATCATAGTAGGATGCGTTTCTGAACTTTTTTTCTCTCTCGTTTGATACAATTTAAATCAAACCTCTTCTTTTTGGCAGCTAGAGAAACTGCGACCTGAATTTCAAGAAGGACTGGACGAACTAACGAGATTTATTTTTGAGAGGACAAGGCCTAAGCAAGTTGCCGGTACCGTCATGACAGGACCAGTACTTGCTAGTGTTACACAGTCCTTCCTGGATGCAATAAACAATGGAGCTGTACCGAACATATCATCCTCTTGGCAGGTATTTTGTTTCTTGAGCCATGCTTCTGGGCAGTAGAATATATCTGTAAAGTTATTCATATTGGATCAGAGCATGTCTGATATGATGATCAAGGTTATTAAGTTTAGGTCGGTAAGTCGAGTCGAGTTGCCAAGGGACCGACTTGATGACTAGTCGACTAGCTGTGGACTACTTGTCAACTTGTCAGCATACCACCCTTGGATGATAGCAAATTAAAAGGAGCATGAAATAAACAACACTTGAATAAATTCAGAGCATGTTACCTCATTGTTTGTATTGAAGTATGAAGAACCCAAGAGCTAGTTCCCACACTGGTTGAAGAAGCACCAAATCCTTGTAATATACATGCAGATTTATATACATCAACACATACACATTAAATCACTTTGGATTTAAGAAGCCATTTACTTAATTACCTGTATATTCCTCCTTGTAGCAGTAGCACGTTCACCCACATGCTGTCTTTTGTTCTCAACATGAACTTTGTACGATACATATTAGCACCAACAAAAACTAAGCATAATAGAGCAAAAGTGAATTAAACATTCCATAATTTATTGCTGCTACCAGGGTTTGCAAAACCGAATCGCAACTGAAAATCACTAGGAGGTCAGCACCGGTTTTCGTCGAAAATCGATCGAAATCGAAGGAACCTTTTGAAATTGGTGGTCTAATAGTGGTGAAAAAAAAAATCGAAAATCGACCGATTTTTGAGCAATATTCACCGATTTTCGGCTGGTTTTTCATCGAAAATCAGCAAACTCAGCGAAAATTGGAAAAAATTCAAGGAAAATATACAATCCGTCTGTGATAGCCTTATCAAATACGGTTGTTCATAAAAACCGTCGGTGATAGACAATTATCACAGACGGTTTCGAAAAAATTCAAGGAAAAATATACTATTACAGACGGTTCTTTAAACAAACCGTTTGCGATAGCCTTATCACAGACGGTTCTTTATAAAAACTGTCTGTGATAGATAGTTATCACAAACGGTTTCAAAAAAATTCAAGGAAAATTGGAAAAAATTGAAGAAAATGTGAATAAATTCCAATTAATCTATAAAGCACCTCAAATAAATTTCATCAATTTTTGAATTCATTTAGTGCTTCTGGAAAATAAAAAACAACAATTATACAAATACAATAGCACTGTTAGAATTTTTTAAAAAATACACAAGTCTGATCATCATTTGAAAATTTTACAGCATCATTAGCATTGCTTTAGGACCTCACACAAAATTTTCCAGAAATATTAGACTTCATTTATTGCCCTTAGAAAATAAAAAACAGAAGAGCATATACAAAGATAGTAACACTGTTAGAATTTTTTAAAAAATACACAAGTCTGATCATCATCTGAAAATTTTTCAGTATCATTAGCATTGCCTCAGGACCTCACACAAATTTTCAAAAAAATTCAACACTTTTTGATAATATTTTTCTTCCCAATTTCCTGAATTTTTTGAATTTGAATTGGACCGGTTTACCGACCGGTTTCAAATCTCGAGCCGGCTCGATACGATCGATTTTCGTCGATTTTTCGAACCCTGGCTGCTACTAGTTTACTTGCTGCTGCTACTATGCTCTCGGGAGAAGCAGCAAATCAAGTATCAATGGTGTTTGCTGCTGCTGCTATGGCAATTCAAGAATCAAGTCATGAAAATGAGCAAATCAAGCTATGCTCTCGAGAGCAATGGCAGCCTCAAATCAAGAATCAAGTCATGAAAATCAGCAAATCAAGCAATGGCAATGGCAGAGAAGAGAGCAGCAAAGCAGAGAATCAGAGAAGGGAAGGGATGAAGCTTGGCGTCAAACATGAAGGCCCAGGAGATACTTGCTTGCCAATGACGGCTTGAGCTAGGGGCGAAGGCGACGACGCTTCCCGATGGCAGCTTGAGCTTTGGGGTGACGGCACTTCCCGTTGGCCGCTTGAGCTAGGGGTAGGGGTGAAGGCGACGGTGCTGCGACATGAAGGGTTTGGGTGGTGGCAGCACCAAGAATCAGCGGACAACGGAAGGGCGGAGGGAAATAATAAGTGGCGGGCGGCGGCTTGCTGGTTTGGGCTCCGGCTGGTGAACACTAGTTGGAGCCCTACTTTTTTGTTTCGTCAATCACTCTCCCGGTTGCAGCCCAACTTCTTTGTTCGGTCAAGCAAGCAGCGAAACAATCGCGGGAATAGAGACCTCTTCCACGCTTTTCACTAGTCGTCCGACTTGTTTCTCCAAGTCGGCGACTAGTCGATCCAAGTCGACCAGTCGGGAACAAGTCACTCGACTTGCTCAACTAGTCCAGTCGGTCCCTCCAGTCGAGCGCTGCTGGCCGACTAGACGACACGACTTGATGATGGTACACGTTGATGACAATTATATGTTGATACAGAAGGAATATGAGGGAACCATGTTGTTTCTCAGTATGTTGTGGTTATGTTTTTCAACTATTTTCTACATGAACACTAGTTTCAGAATTTGCAACTTCCAAAAATACTGTATAAAGAGGAGTTAAAATATTGTAGCATGATAGTAAAAGCATATATGGTACAAGCCAGCAAAAATCATTCGGTACCCAATTTCCTTACTAATGTGTGCCAAAATTTGGAACCACCAAAACCAAACACCGGATGTGTTCTGGTGGTGTATCAGGTCATATTGTATGTGATATGTACCACCGTATAATGTGCATGAAGAGTCACTTCTTATGTGCCTTCGTAGTATAACCCAAATGTTATGAGGCTTAGTATTAAAAAAATATGAGGAAGTATAACAGAAAAGTGGAGGTGTGGTCTGTATTGAGTGGTTAAACATATTTGAAGCTGAGTAATTTTTTAGATAATTTACTTTTGTCCTCTTTAGAATGTCCTTGTCATCTTGAGTTTAGATGCCTTCTTTATTTGACTGCAGAGTGTTGAAGAAGCAGAATGTCGCAAGGCATATGATTTTGCTGCTGAGGTTTACATGTCATCTTTTGACCGCAGCAAACTAGCTGAAGAAGTAAGTTTATAGATCGATTAAGTGCAGTGCATGCTTATAGATTGCAGTATGCCTTAACTCTACACATTTAGGATGCTTTAAGGGATGTACACGAAGCTGCTTTAAGAAAGGCACTTGATGCATATAATACTGCTGCTGTTGGAACCGGCACTTCACGTATGCATCATGAGAAAGTTCTTAACAACTTCTTCAGAAAAGCATTTCAGGTATACCTGCCTTTTTTTTGTAACATTATGTGGAATCTTATTTTGCCATTAGATATAATCACTATTCACTTACCAGTGTGTGGAACCATACATAGAGAACAAGAGCACCATCGAACATCTTTTAGTGTAATATTTCACAATGATATTCTTTGTTTGATTTGATCAAGGTTTGTGACCTTTTTATTTGCATTTTTTTTACATTAAATATTTTTAAAACTAAGCTTTTCATCTTTTATATGTATGTAAACCTTACATATTAATTAGTAACATACTCCATCCGTGTCAATATAGCACAAGAATTAAGGGAGTCGGTGAAATGACATTCTTGCTTTTCAATCATTCTCACAATCTTCTTTGTTTCTCTTTGGAATGGAGCTGGAGCTTGGGCTGGCACCAGCGAATTCATTCTCTCTTTAATTAGTGCACAGGTTACTACACAACTACCACTTCAATTGGTGGACCGGTTAATTAAGTTTAGTTACCAAGAAAATTAGTTTGGAGGGAACAGGAAATTACAGAGCCAGCACCAGTGTTCAATTTGAGTTTGGAGTCAAAATAAAACTTTAATGCTGAAATGATATATCAATTTTGGAGCCAAAAGGCAAAGAGTATATAGAGGGTTCACATTCATCTAAAGTACCTGTAGAGAGTGTCATCCAGTTATGGCTTGTAGAGAATTTGTACCACATGTTGACCTTAATGCTAGTCCTGCTACCAGTGAAGAAAGAATTCCATTTGATTTAAGCTTCGTGCCTTATGAGCTTGAAGAAAGCTACTCAATGCCAAGCAATGTCATGGTCGTTGACTTGAAAAGGAGTATAAAAAGAAGAGGAATGCGAAAAGAAGTCTTACTCCTTTAATTAGAGTTAAGTGGGAATTGTATGGGAAATAGAGTAGATGCATGGGAAAAAAAGACTATTTATTGATGAAATTAATCAAGGGCAACAGAAACAAAAGGGGCAAAAGTGCATTGAAATTTTAGAATGATTTATATTTTAAGAAGAGTTGAGAAGGCTAGAACGACCTATGACACGGAGGGAGTAATAATCAAGTGGTAAAGTTATGTGAAGTTGGCTGCACTAATTTGTATTCACCTCACTAGGTACATAAGTTCAAAACTTCAAATACATCAAGAAGTTTAATCGAACATTGATGGTATATAAGTGAATAGTGAGAGCATAGGCTCCACTGTTGAATATCTCTAATCGAGATGGCATACACTTGCTTTTGATTTGTGTTCTGAATTTCTGATATATTCAACCGTCCGTATCTAATTGAGTTGAACAAAGAACTTCATTTAATTGAGTTGGTGGATAACTTGATTATTATATTCCTCATTGAATTAAAGACTGGCATATACAAGTTTGAAGCCCTCATTTTAAAGATTGTTTTGTATAATCAATAATATATAGTTATATACCTCCTCTAGCTCGATCAAACATTGCATACCTCAAACAAATTATACAATATGTGATAATGGAGCCTAGGTTCCATGGACCCCAAACTGGTGCCTTCATTTTGTACCAAATAGCTAAGCAAATGGTATATGCATGTATTCAAGTTAATGGGGGCCTTCCATACATGGCTTTTTTTTGCTATTTACTTGTCGAAATGTTTTTCCTAGTAGTCTACTGCTCAGTTCCTTAAGTAGGATACTCGTTATCCAGTAGTCTATAATTGTTCACTTGCATTGTGACAGTGATGGTTTTTGGTTCCTAGTCTTGTGGCTCATTTGCATGCATGGACTTGCTTCATTTGTTTAGGACTACAAAAGGAATGCCTTTTTAGAGGCCGACAAGCAGTGCTCAAACACAATACAAAACATGGAGAAGAAGCTCCGATCAGCGTGTTCTTCTCCTGGAGTCAAAGTTTCTGGTGTGATCCAGGTATTTCTCCAGTATGACATGCATGTGTGCTCGAAGCGATACTTGCTTTCTGAAGACATCATATAGTATGATTATTATTGACCGAATTAAGCTAACTTGCTATTATTACTTTATTGTTGATGATAGTGAAATGGGATGGAGGGTTTTCCTACTTTCCTACTTTCTGTTTGATGTGCTATGTTATGTCTTGAATAATTTTGTGAATGCGCTTTCGTTAGAAAAATAATCTTGATGAGAGATTCTGTTCTGCCTGTAAGTTACCAGGGGGCTCTTATGTTTATGCCTACTTGACTACAACTTTGTACACCTTTGTGATTTGAATTGCTACTTGCTAATTTGTTTCATCAGTGCATTGTTTGTAGTTCTAATCTTCTATGATGGAAGTTGCTCTGACTTTGTTTTACCCTGGTTTTTCTTTGAAGTTGAGATAACGCATTAATTGCAGGTTCTGGAAAGTTTACTCGCTGAATATGAAACTTCTTGTTCTGGCCCAGGAAAATGGAGAATGCTTGCGGCCTTTTTAAGACATTGGTTTGTTCCTGCTTCTGACCCTTAGATATTTCATGATCATGGTTGGTATGAGTTAATTGCATTCAGAAGATAAAACCAGAATGGCAATTTCCAATGTTTGTGTCACGAACTTATATTTTTTTTGGAGCGATTTGAACAATATATTTTTTCTATATTGTTGCCACATATTTCGTTGAGCTTCTCTTGATTGTATCATGCATTAGGATGTAAGTCTTGTCTGCTGTCTCAAATATTCTAATGATATTTTTTGTGGATTTTTTTAGTTCATGATTGAGACTTGAGATCCCAAATTATAATTGCATGTTGGAGCTTGATGTATAATGTTAGATGCTCTATTATGCCCATAGTCCCAGACTATAGCATATATATTGTGTTTCAGTCAGCAGATTGTGGTATCAATAATGTCACACATGTAGTGCAATTCAGCTGGAGCCATTTGCTCACAACTTTCATAGCATTTTGATAATTTTTCATTCATTTTCTCTTTTGTCAATTTATTGTTTCGTTAAATGTATAGTGCTGGATTTCTAGTGTTGGTTTTCAAATCTCAATGAACAGTAGAGTACAATCGTTTGCTTCCACTTGTTGATTAGTGGGCATCTTTCAGATTCTGATGTACATTTCTTTTTCTTCCAGTTTGGAAGGGCCTATATTGGACCTGTGCTTGAAGTTAATAAATGAAGCTGAATCAGAGAGGACTTCCTTTGCACTAAGATGTCGGTCAAGTGAAGACCAACTGGAACTTTTACAGAAGCAACTTGAAGCAAATGAGGCCCACAAATCTGAATATCTGAAACGGTATGAAGCTGCTACAAGTGAAAAACAAAGAGTTTCTGATGATCTTAGTGGTCATCTTGCAAATCTGAGGACCAAATGTAGCACATTAGAGGAACGCTGCTTGAGCATATCTAAAGAACTTGATTTGGTACGACATGAATGCACTGATTGGAGAGCGAAGTATGATAAATCTGTTTGTCAGCACAAGGGTGAACAAGATAGATTCATTTCTCAACTAGCATCTCTTGAGTCTAGATATAGCTCTGCGGAGGGGAAGTTGGGAGCAGCTTGTGAACAAGCAGCATCTGCTCAAGATGAGGCCTCAGAATGGAGGCATAAATATGAAACGGCTGCTGTGCAAGCTAAAACTGCATTGGAGAGATTAGCATCGGTGCAAGAACGAATTAACAAAATCGCGCAAGAAAGGGAAAGTGCTATAAGGGTTGAATTTGCTGCACAGTTGGAGGAAAAGGTTCTCTCTCTCTCTCCCTCTCTCCCTCTCTCTCTCCACACATACACGATGTGTTTCTTGTGTTTGATCACGTATGTTGACAACTTAATGACAGGAAGACGAAATGAAGAGATTAATTGCAAAGATTAGACATGCAGAGAGTGAAGAAAGTGTGTTGGTTGAGCGCTTGCAGGTCACTTTACGTTTCAATCACTGTTGAATTGGCGCATTCTGTTTTATGTGAATTTTAGTTATCTAATACTGAAACATCACTCTCAGGCAGCAGAATCCCAAACACAGAGCCATAATAAGGAAACTGCAGTCCTGAAGGATGAAATTAAAGAATTAACCAGCAAATTAGAATTTGTAAGAGATAGAGCGGTATCATATGAAAAACAAGCTAGAATGCTCGAACAAGAAAAGAACCATCTTCAAGAGAAGGTATTATCTGAATGCAAGAAATATGATGAGGCGGAAGAAAGGTATACAGCTGCAGAAAGGGATGCAAAGAAAACTACTGAGTTGGCTGATGTAGCTCGAACTGAGGCCATTGCAGCCCAGAAAGAAAAGGATGAAGCGCAGCGGTTATCAATGGAAAAATTAGCAGTGATTGAAAGAATTCAAAGACAAGTTGATAGACTGAAGCAGGAGAAAGTAAATCTATTGGAGGAAGTGCAAAGGATGCGTAAATCTGAAACAGATGCGTTGTCAAAGGTTACTTTCCTTGAGAGTAGGGTTACTGAGAGGGAGAAAGAAATAGATGAATTAATGATCCAGAGCAATGAACAGAGGTCCAGCACGGTCCACGTTCTTGAGTCTCTTTTGGCAACAGAACGCGCAGCTAGGGCTGAAGCCAATAAACGTGCAGAAGCCTTATCTCTGCAGCTACAATCCACCCAAGGTAAACTTGATGTACTCCACCAGGAGTTGACATCGATTCGTCTTGTTGAGACCGCGCTGGACAGCAAGCTTAGAACCACTACTCATGGTAAAAGGATGAGAGAGAATGAAGTAGGCATGGAGTCGGTCCAAGATATGGACATCGATTATCCTGATCATCCGGACAGGAGCAGAAAGAGATCCAAAAGCCACGCTAGTCCGCTGAAGCATGCCCAAACTGAAGATGGTTCTGTTCATATGGGAGAAGACAGCGTTGCAGTTAGCACAGATACAAAAGATGGCAATTTAGGAGATCATAAAAAGTTCACCATTGCAAAGCTAAAAGAGGAGCTTACTAAGCATGGATTTGGGGCACAGTTGCTAGAGCTAAGGAATCCTAACAAGAATGATATACTTGCACTTTATAAGAAGCATGTTTTGGGCAATTAAATTGATCTACAATATGCAGCTCTGTGCAAGTGCTTGCTCTTGTGTTTCTTAAGCTGTGTGAACCGTGAGGCATGTGAAAGCGCTCTAGTTTGCAGTGTGCAATTATGCTAACTGGTATATACAGTAGTCTGCAATGTAGGTTTATATTTAACCAAAGAGATGCCTGATTGTTTGTGGGCATTTGGTGATGCTGATTCGTTTGTATTTTGGTGTACATTTATCGGTTGTCGATTTGTAACTAGGCTTGTATATTTGCTAATTTGGTAACTGTGTGAAGTTTATGTTAGGCTTGTAAATGTGTGCTAGTTTGACACTGACCGTCATCTTTCCAGATGATTACAGATCGAACTCCCCAGATCCTAGCTACACATCCCGAGAGATGAGGGCGCCAGCATCGTGCGCATCTCCGGGCCCATGGACGACGCCGCGCGCACCTTGCGGGTCACGCGCACGACGGGTTTCCTCCTCTGGTTTGCCATCTACGGCGGCACGATCACCTGGAGCCGCCGCCGCCTCTTTGCGTCGGCGGCTTCCTCGTACCCCTCCCGCAGATTCCGCTTGGTCACCGCCAGCTTCTCCTCTAGGCTTGACCCCCGACAGCGCCGGTGCGACGGCAGCCGGGGTCGACGAGACGACCCCCTGGCGGAGCTCTCAGGATGAAACAGAGCCTTGGAGGTGTTTGTGACGCCCTGCTCCTCCCTTCTCCCGCGAGCGCCGCCACGCCAACGGCCTCCGCCCTTCGCACGCGCCGCGCAACCGCCCCCGCGTTTTTCGTGCGGCCGTTCGGCCAGCCGCGCCGCCTTCCCCCCTTATAAAGCCCCCCCCGAGCCCCGTCTGAGTTTCGCTGAATGTAAAGCCTAACCGTACTACCACGAGTCTGGAATGGGATGGACCTAGCTAGCCATATTAAATCATTTCATGGACAGTCATGCCATATGGGGGTAGTGGTGTGGTGAAAGCGTGACGCTGCCACTGTGGCGCAAGAGGGGGCTTCTGAATAGAGGGAGTCTTTCAGCGGTGAAACCTTAGCGGGCATGACTACATGTATGAATTAATATAGGGGCCTTGTCATAATTTTCTCTGTTACTCACCAAAGGAAGTATGCTGACACAAAGGGGGAAATATTATGTCTTGTGAGTAAAGTTGTACAACCTCTACAGAGTGTCAAACTAATTGATTAGCCGCGCCCGCGGTTATGGGCATGCCGAGCAAGCCATTCTCAGATTAGACTTTAGTAAATTAAAATTTGATTTCCAGAAAATGATGTTGGATGGAGGGAGTCCATCATGGATAAAACTTAGCCAAATTTCAGGAGAGATTCCTGAGTTAAAAATGTATAGAGTTGATTTTCGGAATAAAGTATGCCTTTTAAAATTGTTGAAAATGTTATTATACTGTTGCTTTACGCTTAAACAAACCATATAGCCATCCTTTGTTACCTGTACATTTATATTGCATCTCCGGTGTGATTTGCTAAGTACACTAGTACTCACCCTTGCTTAATTTACTACTTCAGAGGAGGAGTATCACGATGGTGAGGACCAGTTGGACTAGGCCGTGCCCCCAGTCGATTGCCTGTGGCAAATAAATTGGGCTCTATTTACTATTCTACAATTCCGCTGTTTTTATTTATTCGTTTATTTATTCGCTGGCCTGCGTGCCATTTCATTTGTAACTTTGAATATTTATTGTTAATAAAGAGCGATGGATATGCTATGGTTTCATTTCTATTGTGTGTACTAGCATTTCCTGGACTAGTACAGAATACACAGAGGATTTCGGAGGTGTTATTCCGGGGTCCAACAAGAGATGGTATCAGAGCCATATCGACTGTAGGTCATAGCCATGGTTTCAAACTTAGGAACTATAATTTTAAAAGATAAATAATTTCGAAAACTTTTATTCCTTACTCTCTTTTCACTCACCCCCTTCGGTTTATATAAATTTTCTAAGTCGTCTCTCTCTCAAAATTTGTAGATGGCCGAGATCCCGACTGCGGTGTCGTACGGACTGTACATGGAGAGCTAGACTAGGATCTTGCTGGATATGACCCAATTCCTCGGATTCACACAGAGACCCATCTACCACGGTTTCCGGACACGGGCGTTTGCACAGGATCATTGGAGAGTCGAGGTTCACATCTACGCTTAGGACCGCGGCAGGACCATCTCCCACATCTATGAGGCTCCAATGATGAGAGACACCTTCGCCACGGGCATCCAGGACGCAGCTCGTGAGGCAGTACGGATGATGAGGAGACTCTATGAGGCGCAGTTGAAACCCTCTGAGTTTCGCTACTATCCCATCAAGTATCAGTGCAGCTCATATAGTGCCTTCCGCCCGCCTACGACGACTAGCTCCACCGTTTGTCTTCGACAGGCAGAGCTCACAGAGGCTATGGACGAGAGCTACCAGGACACCCTTGACGAGCTGTTGACGACCCAGCAGAGGCTCCGAGAGGTGCAGGAGGAGCTGGCCATTTACAAGACTGGCAGTGAGGGTTCATCCGTCCAGGGAGAGATTTTAGAGTACTCAGAGCCTGTCCACGTCCCGAAGAAGAGAAAGACCGGCGACAAGAAGACTTATTTAAGCCAGTTCCGTGGTGAAAAGGTTAGAAGATTGCCTAGAGGGGGGGGTGAATAGGCTAATTTAAAATTAAAACAATTTAACGCAGCGGAAACAGGTCGGATATTCCGAATTAATATCGGAACTTCCGAAATCTTCGGAGCTTCCGTAATTACTTCGGATTATCCGATTGGTACTTTACTTAAAGAGTCGAAAGAAATAGCGATCGACAACTAGCTTTAGATATTAAAATTGTACTGAAGAAAATCAATAAGATTAAGCAGGCAGCTAGAGACGAGAGAGAACACAATAGTTTGATTCCCGGAGTTCGGATCCTTGAGGGGATCGTACGTCTCCGTTGAGGAGGTTCCAAAGAACCCGGGTCTTTTCCAACCCTTTCCTCCCAAACCTCGGTCGCACTTGAGGCTTGGTTCCACTATTTGGTTCCTTCCCTTTCGGAGGCGGAGCCGGCCTTCACAAACTTCTCACGGCGTCCCACAACCTTTGGGAGCTCGTGAGCGACGCCTAGCCGTCTAGGAGTCCTTCAACCTCCAAGAGAAAAGAATGCACTTGAATCTCGATCTTGGAGAGGTTCTCTACTTTCTCAAGATGAATGACAACTTAGCTCTTAACTCACAACCACACTTAACACGACCCTCACTCACTAAATGATCCCTAAGATCAAGGAGGAGAGAGTGCTCAAAGAGTGCTCTAGAAAGTGCTCAAGAAGCTCAAGTAAACAGCCCAAGCAAGTGTGTAACCAGCAAAAGGAGTGAGAGAGGGGTATTTATAGTTTTGGTTCAAAACTAGCCGTTACCCTCGCACTCAGCCTCACATCGGAATGTCCGATACAAACTTCGGAACATCCGATGTGTGCAAACTCCCAGGCTTGGAAAACTTCCAACGGTCGAAAACAACACGCATCGGAAAGTCCGATAACAACATCGGAACATCCGATGACTCTCAGAGAGGGAACCCAACAAAAACAAGCTAAGTCCACATCGGAACGTCCGAAAAAAGACATCGGAACATCCGAAGAAAACAGTGGGCTCCCAAACAGAAAACAACCACTTGAACTTCCGAAGACGCAACTTCGGACAATCTGAACTAGACAGAGCACCTTTACACAAGAAGGCACACATCGGACCTTCCGATACTAAATATCGGAACATCCGAACCAAACAGAGAGCTCCCTATCTAAAACACAACAGGTATCGGAACATCCGAAACAGAACATCGGAATGTCCGACCCAAACAGAACACACCGGACTGAAGCACAACTCCACTTCGGAACTTCTGAGACATCGGGCGTCAGATACAAGTTCGGAACATCCGACCGAACTTAAAACAAACTACATTCGAGCGAGAGAGAACACTTCAAGCCCTTGAGAGACTCGCCTAAGTTCATCTTGAGTGAGGAGAACATCTCCAAGTCAATTTCAACGCATCCTCTTAATAGTACGGCATTCCTATGACTCAATAGATTAAAATTTCAAGCTTAAATACCGTTTTCTTACTCAGTAGCTACTAGAGGACACTTCACGTGCATAGACGATCTCTTGAAGCCTTTGCCTGTTCATAAACTAGTTGAACACATTAGTTTCTTTAATCATTTGTCATTAATCACCCAAAACAAATTTAGGGGCCTAGATGCACTTTCAATCTCCCCCTTTTTGGTGATTGATGACAACATGATTTAGGACAAGTTTATAAAGCATTGTGAGAGTATAAATATAGACGGAACTCCCCCTCAAAATGTGCATTGAGAATGGATCTTGAGAACAAATGCACTTTTCTAGAGAGAAGAATATGAGAGAGCTCCCCTATATCTTTGCATAGGAGATTATCACAAGATTGACAGATAAACAGTATGAGTAATTCAGATAATTAACTACCATCAAGTTCTCCATGCAACAACAATAAAGAGATTAAAACGATAGCAATTAACAACGAAGTTTTAAACCAAACACATAAACTAAGTTCCAAGTTCACTGACTCAACGATAGATAGATAAACTTGTCATCTCTCCCCCTTTGGCATCAAGCACCACAAAGGATAGAGAGAGAGAGAGAGAGAGATGGGGAGACTAATCAGACTCCTCTGATGCAGCTTCATCTGACCCAGATTCTTCGTCATCATCCTCAGACTCAGACGCATCAGTCTTTGGAGCAAAGGGATCCTCGATCTCTTCTTCACTTTCCTCGTCCCTTCCGAGCATTCCAGATTCGGATGCCTTTGGATATCCTTGAGTCGCTTGGCATTCTTCTTACGCTTTTACGAGTTGCTCTTGCAAAGAACAAATATTGACTTCAAAGCTCGCGAGAATAGGTGAAGAAGATCCGCCGGGAGCAGAGGTCAAGGAGTAGCAGAGAAGAGGTAGTCCTCCTGGTGGAAGCTCTGGTGGCTCGCTGAGAAGGGGCCTTGATTGGCCTGACTTGAAGTGCCACATGCTTTCCATCGCACTCAAAATGCTGCCCTGTCACTTCCTCAATTAAGTGCATGATAAATGGAGCATATCCACGGCTCATACGGGCTCTGTCAATGAGTCGATCTCATTCCATATGAAATCAAAGACATCAAAGGGCCTCGACCATCTTGCATTCTCGCTTCAAGAGGTTTATGGTGTAAGAAAGGACATGAGAAGCATCACCTTCTTTTGGAGCCAAGGTCTTCCTGAAGAGTCTGTTCAGGATAGCAAAGAAGGGCTTCATTCCCTTAGTGTCACCTGGCTCAAACTCTGCATTCTCCTCATACAAGAAATTCAGATTTGATGCACCAAGTGAGACCTCATTGTGGATCTGATCTCTGTCCCTGGAGTCCGCTTCTGTGAAATCAAGCAATCTGGCAAACTGAACGTATGTGGTTTCATACCAAGTTCCCTCAGTCATCCAATGGAGAGTAGAGACTCGATCCCTGGAGACATACATTGGCATAGAACTGAGCTATGATCTCCACATTCCAATCATGCTGAAAAGCCATGATCCTCTTGGTGCCAGTTCTTTCACAAACTGCAATAACATCATTAAACACAGCATCATCTGCCGCTGCCATGTACTCCCAATCAACGCATTGCATTTGGATTACCGGATTCTTTCTAGGATAAATGATCAAGCATAAAAGTCCTGTGAAAGAATGTCCGAAACGTGAGTCGATGAGAACCGGTCATTCCGCTTTGGATTCTCTTCACGAGCTTTTCTCACTTGTCTTGCTTTCCCTTTGTAGTTTCTTGGCTTTCTTTGAAGTCTAGGGTTTCTTTCAGCGGTTTCAATCTCGGCATGTCTCTTGGCCGAGACCACGACGCTCCAAAGAATTCCCTTGCCTTTTCTAGAGGGTAGCGGTGCTCCACGAGGCACATTTACCGCTTGAGCGGCCCTGAGCAAAGAGTTCACCGATTGAAATCCCAGGTTGAGATCCTCGGTTGCTAAGCTTTGTTCTCGCCCAGTTGGAGTTTTTCTTTTTGCGAGTGAAAGTAACCTTGGCTGAACCACGAGGAGGTTGATCACCTTGACTTGGATCCATCGACACCGGTGATAAGAGAGTAGCGAGATATGATAGATGAAACTAGAGAGAGAGTGGCTTTAGTGTTGTATTGTCAACATCGGAAGTTAGATATAGTATCGGAAATTCGACTTTACATCGGAAGTTCCGACAGAGAATTTGGAAGTTCCGATATATTCGGTACAACCCTAAAACTAGGATTTCAACCAAATCAACCAAAGGAATTTGATAAAACTTGAGATCTAGGCGGGAAACGCTAGAGCAACAAGTTTACCGAAAGATATGATCAAAAGATTCACGGAAAGCGAAGAGACACGGATTGCTCTAGGGTTTACCTTGAGGATGAAGAACGAGTTTTGATAGGATTAAGGTCTTCTAAACCGTGAGGCTCTCCTCCTTGAGGTAGATCGGAGTTTCCGAAGAGTTGAAGACTCAAGGCGACAAGTGATGAAAGAGTGCAGTGGAGGGGAGAGAGAGGCGTCACGGAGGCCAAGTGAAGGAATAAAGAAATGAGGTAGGGGCCAACCGAACCGTCCTTATCATGCGTTTACACGCGCCGGACATTCCGAATCGAGGTTGGAAGTTCAAGAGTTCAAGTTTCGGCCGAACGAAGTTGAGCGAGGATTCGGATATTCCGATAAAAATATCGGACATTCAAGAGTTCAAAAACACGTAATTCGGATATTCCGATGACTGGATCGGATATTCCGATACGTGTATTTTTCCAAATTGACGTGAAGAAAAAGACAGGATTTCGAGAAGGAAGGAATTGAGACTTTGAGACAAGTGAACTCGGCAATCATTCTACTTGTGATCGATACCAAAACAACGATCGAAGCTATGATCACAGGTGGAATGACTAAAGATGTAATATACAACTCAACTCTTTAAAAGCGGATAACTAATTTTTGCAATCCTTTATTTTGAAATCACCAAGA
Source organism: Rhipidocladum racemiflorum (assembly GCA_036346355.1). Classification (NCBI taxonomy): domain Eukaryota; kingdom Viridiplantae; phylum Streptophyta; class Magnoliopsida; order Poales; family Poaceae; genus Rhipidocladum; species Rhipidocladum racemiflorum. Next base: position 28,198,907 of record CM070572.1, read on the forward strand.
ATAGCAACAATCAAATGCGAGCAAGATGTCAAGTCACATTCCGATAGTCTAGGACATTTAGCTCACATCTCGATTCACAAAATCTTTTCTCATCTAGAGGTTTGGTGAAGATATCGGCCAGTTGTTTCTCGGTTCTCACATAGGTAATATCTATGTCTCCCTTAAGAGAGTGATCTCTAAGGAAGTGGTGTCGGATATCTATGTGCTTGGTCCGAGAGTGTTGAACGGGATTGTTGGCTATTTTGATCGCACTCTCATTGTCACATAAGAGTGGTACCTTCTCCATACAGAAACCAAAATCCTTTAAGGTTTGCCTCATCCATAATAATTGTGCACAACAACTTCCTGCGGCAATGTATTCGGCTTCAAGTGGATAGAGCCACCGAATTTTGTTTCTTTGAGGACCAAGACACTAGTGATCTACCTAGAAATTGACAAGTCCCCGAAGTGCTTTTTCTATCCACTTTGCAACCCGCATAATCAGCATCCGAATAACCAATCAAATCGAATTTTGATCCTTTAGGATACCAAAGCCCTAAACTAGGTGTGTGAACTAAATATCTAGAATTCTTTTTACGGCTACTAGGTGGCACTCTCTAGGAGCGGCTTGAAATCTTGCACACATACACACACTAAGCATAATATCAGGCCTAGATGCACAAAGATAAAGCAATGAACCTATCATGGATCGATATACCTTTTGATCCACGGGATTACCTTCTTCATTTAAACCAAGATGTCCGTTTGTAGCCATGGGTGTATGGATTGGCTTGGCGTTCTCCATGTCAAACTTCTTAAGCATATCTTTGATGTACTTTGTTTGGCATAAGAATGTACCTTCCTTGAGTTGTTTGATTTGAAATCCAAGGAAGAATTTTAACTCGCCCATCATTGACATTTCGAACCTCTTTGTCATTATCCTACTAAATTCCTCACAAAAGCTTTTATTAGTAGAACCAAATATAATGTCATCGACATATATTTGGCACACAAATAAATCATTATCAACAAATTTTGTGAAGAGAGTAGGATCGACTTTACCAATCTCGAAACCCTTTTTAATGAGAAAATCCTTAAGGCATTCATACCATGCTCTAGGTGCTTGCTTGAGCCCGTAGAGCGCCTTATGGAGTTTGTAGACATGAGTGGGGTTCTTATGATCCTCCATTCCCGGCGGTTGCTCAACGTATACCAATTCGGAGATTGGACCATTTAGGAAAGCACTCTTGACGTCCATTTGATAAAGCTTGAAATCATGGTGAGTAGCAAATGCAACCAATATACGAATTGATTCTAATCTAGCAACGGGAGCATAAGTCTCACCAAAATCCAAACCTTCAATTTGAGTGAATCCTTGAGCTACCAACCGAGCTTTATTTCTTGTGACAACTCCGTTCTCGTCTTGTTTGTTGCGGAAGACCCATTTGGTTCCAATCACGTTTTGATTTGGTCTTTCCACCAATGACCACACCTTGTTTCTAACGAAGTTGTTAAGCTCTTCATGCATAGCCATTATCCAATCCGGATCTTTTAGTGCATCTTCAACCTTCAAAGGTTCCAAAGTAGACACAAAGGAGTAAAATTCACAAAAATTAGCTACTCTAGAGCGTGTAGTTACCCCCTTTTGAATGTCACCGAGAATATTATCGACGGGTGGTCTCTTTGAATACTTTGATGCACCCTTGGATGCGGCATTTGAGACGCGTTTGTTGAATTGGCTCATTATCTTCAATTTGATCATCCTCCATTAATTTGCTTGAACTATCTTGAGGAATGTCTTGATTTTGATTTGAAGTGGGAGGCTCCACTTGTGTAGATGAATTATCTTGATGCTCCTTTTCTTGCGGCCTCACTTCGCCTATAGCCATCTTCTTGATTGCAATGCTTGGCTCTTCCTCATTTTCTAGCACATTTAAATCAACTTGCTCTACTTGAGAGCCGTTAGATTCATCAAATGTCACGTCTCTCGCTATTTCAACACAACCCGAAGTTTTGTTGAAAACGCGATATGCGTAAGCATTTGATCCATATCCTAGCAAGAAACCCTCATCGATCTTTGGAGCAAATTTAGAGTTCTTGGGTTTCTTGTTAAGAATGAAACATTTACTACCGAAAACTCTAAAATATGAGACATTTGCTTTGTTACCGGTAAGAAGTTCGTATGCCGTCTTCTTCAAGATCTTGTGGAGATACAATCGGTTGATGGCATGGCACGCGGTGTTGACGGCTTCCGCCCAAAAGTGATCGGAAATCTTGTATTCATCAAGCATTGTCCTTGCCATCTCGATCAACGTCCGATTCTTCCTTTCTACCACTCCATTTTGTTAGTCCAATGATGTGATCGCCTTTTAGAAGCTTGTCGAGGTTCCTCATGCCAACATGAGCTAGCCGGCGATGCCACAACCAACCCATGCTAGACTTTGCCATTAAGCATGTTTGAAGTTTAGCGCTATTTGAATTGAAATCAACCAAATAGAGCTTACCCTTCAAATATCCTTTAAAAGCAATTGAGGAATCATCTCTTCTAAAGACGGTCACATCCACATTAGTGAAAAGACAATTATAACCCATCTCGCAAAGTTGCGACACGGATAACAAATTGTAATTCAAAGATTTAACAAGCAAGACATTGGAAATTGAATGATCATTAGAAATAGCAATTTTACCTAATCCCATTACCTCACCTTTACCATTATCACCAAACACAATATTTTCATATTGTGACCCTTTTTCATCAAAAGATGAAAACATTTTCTTTTCTCCTGGTCATGTGGTTTGTGCAACCACTATCAAGCACCCAACTTGATCCACCGGAGATATAGTCCTACTGAAAACACATCAAGTCTTGTTTTTAGGTACCCAAATCCTTTTGGGTCCTTGCATGTTAGTAATCAATACTTTCGGTACCCACACCTTCTTTTTGCTCACATCATTAGAGTGGTGGGCACCGACAAAATGAGCAACCACTTTACCACGGTGGTTTCTCTTCAATATGTAAGAAGCAAAGTGAATGGAATGAGATGTATGACATTGAGGATGCTCCTTTGATTCTTGCCCGGTTTTGATGACTTGTGTGGTGGTCAATGGTTGTTTGTCATTTCCTTTGACAAACTTGATGCATTCCTTACCTTTTACAACCACACGGTCATTTCCTTTGCATTCATACTTATCATATCCTAGCCCTTCTTTGTTTTTGTTGCCTCGACCACTTATGGTTTTGTATAGGGCGTCCTTGGATTGATAAGTTTTCATGCAACCGCATTCTAACCAAGGCACTTAATCTCTCGTTTTGCTTTTTAATACTTGCACAAATTGAGAATTAGTAGAGCAAGCATTAATATCAACATTATAGCATCGAGAGCAACCATTGCTAGTGGAAGGAATAGAAGCCATTGAAGAATTTACAATTGGAGAATTAAGATCATTAAGAGATTCAATTTGCACTTCAAGAGCTTGGAGATTGTTTTCCAAACTTATGACATTCTCTTGAAGTGACTCATTTGAACCCTTAAGTAATGTTATTGAATTATTAGCCAAATCAAGCTTTTTGGTTAACAATTCAATTGTCTCCTTTTCTTTTGTGAGAACCTTCTCGAGAGCAAGATTTTTCTTCTTTTCACAAATTAGCAACTCTTCTTGCTTCTCGAGAGTCTCCTCTTGGCTATCTATTCTTTTCAATAGTTTATGGATCTTATCAATAGCCGTTTTGCTTAAATCACAAAATAGAACATCATCATCATCATTGTCATCGCTATCCAATTCACTATCACTACTTGGAGGTTTTGACTTAGTCATTACCTTCCGCCCTTTGCCATGAGACAAACAGGTGCGTCGTCGTTGTCGGTGTCACTCATGTCGCCGAAGAGTGATTTTGTTGGAGGAGCGGCTTCAATGGCGACGGTGGCGACTCCTTCATCATCGGTGTCGAGTCGAGTCGTTTGAATCCCATTCTTCGCCAATATGGGCTCGCCAGTACTTCTTCTTGTGGCCTTTATTTTTCTTGCTTGGCTCACTCTTCTTTTGCTCATTTGAGGAGGTCTTCTTCTTTGGACAATCGGCGATGAAGTGTCCAACTTCACCGCACTCATAGCATGCCCTCTTCACATTTCTTCTTCTCCTTGACTTGTCATTGAAGTTTTTCTTGTATTTGCTTGACCCGTCATACTTGAGGAATTTTTTGAACTTTCTCACGAACAATGCCAAGTCTTCCTCGTCTTCGCTCTCATCTTCTTCTTCATCACTTGATGTTGATTCTTCCTTTTTGCTTGCCTTCAAAGCTATTTGCTTGGTCTTGAGCTTGAGCTTTGCTTGGCAAGGTTCTTCACTTCTTTTGCTTCTTCCTCCATAAGTTCATGTGATAGAATTCTTCCTAGCACATCATTAGGAGTAAGCCTTTTGAAATCTTTTCGCTCTCGTATAAGTGTTACGAGAGTCGAATTCCTTGGAGCAAAGGCTCTCAACATCCTCTTCACCACAACGTGGTCCGTCATATCCTTGCTTCCAAGTCCTCTTATCTTGTTTACGAGGATCATCAAGCGATCATACATTTGTTGTGGAGTCTCATCATCATTCATGACAAATCTCCCCAACTTGCCTTCTAGCAATTCAATCTTTGATTCCCTTACACTTGATGTACCCTCATGTGCTACTTGAAGTGTGTCCCATATCTCTTTGGCTTCTTCCAAGCCGTCCACTTTGTTGAATTCCTCGGGACTCAACGCTCCAAGCAACACGCTTGCGGCTTGAGCATTGCGATGGATGTTTTGCTCTTGTTCCGGCGTGAGCTCCATATCGTCTTCCCAAGCATATCTAAACCTGTGCAAACAATTTTCCAAACACTAGGATGGAGAGACATCAAATGCATTTTCATCTTGTGCCTCCAAGCGGAATAGTACGTGCCATCAAAGAAAGGTGCACGCCCGGAGGGCACAGTGATATACGAATGCGAAGAGGAAGTATTTAATTTTTCATAATTGAAAGGAATTTGAGCTCCCTGACTAGATGTAGAGGTAGCTTCCTCTTTGCTCTTGCCGGAGTTCCATCTCCGGCTCTCGGACTGTTTTGCTCGTCCGTCATGACAACCTTCAACCCGGTGTTGGCCATCACGTTCCTTCAAGCGGTTAAGCCTTCGAGAAGGTTTGGCTCTGATACCAATTGAAAAGGTTAGAAGATTGCCTAGAGGGGGGGGTGAATAGGCTAATTTAAAATTAAAACAATTTAACGCAATGAAGCAGTCGGATATTCGAATTAATATCGGAACTTCCGAAATCTTGAGCTTCCGTAATTACTTGGATTATCCGATTGGTACTTTACTTAAAGAGTCGAGGCAGAAATAGCAGATCGACAACTAGCTTTAGATATTAAAATTGTCTTGAAGAAAATCAATAAGATTAAGCAGCAATAGAGACGAGAGAGAACACAATAGTTTGATTCCGGAGTTCGGATCCTTGAGGGGATCGTGCGTCTCCGTTGAGGAGGTTCCAAAGAACCGGGTCTTTTCCAACCCTTTCCTCCCAAACCTCGGTCGCACTTGAGGCTTGGTTCCACTATTTGGTTCCTTCCCTTTCGAGGCGAGCCGGCCTTCACAAACTTCTCACGGCGTCCCACAACCTTTGGGAGCTCGTGAGCGACGCCTAAGCCGTCTAGGAGTCCTTCAACCTCCAAGAGAAAAGAATGCACTTGAATCTCGATCTTGGAGAGGTTCTCTACTTTCTCAAGATGAATGACAACTTAGCTCTTAACTCACAACCACACTTAACACGACCCTCACTCACTAAATGATCCCTAAGATCAAGGAGGAGAGAGTGCTCAAAGAGTGCTCTAGAAAGTGCTCAAGAAGCTCAAGTAAACAGCCCAAGCAAGTGTGTAACCAGCAAAAGGAGTGAGAGAGGGGTATTTATAGTTTTGGTTCAAAACTAGCCGTTACCCTCGCACTCGACCTCACATCGAATGTCCGATACAAACTTGAACATCCGATGTGTGCAAACTCCCAGGCTTGGAAAACTTCCAACGGTCGAAAACAACACGCATCGGAAAGTCCGATAACAACATCGGAACATCCGATGACTCTCAGAGAGGGAACCCAACAAAAACAAGCTAAGTCCACATCTAACGTCAGAAAAAGACATCGGAACATCCAAGAAAACAGTGGGCTCCCAAACAGAAAACAACCACTTTGAACTTCCGAAGACGCAACTTCGGACAATCTGAACTAGACAGAGAGCACCTTTACACAAGAAGGCACACATCGGACCTTCCGATACTAAATATCGGAACATCCGAACCAAACAGAGCTCCCTATCTAAAACACAATGTATCGGAACATCCGAAAGCGAGAACATCGGAATGTCCGACCCAAACAGAACACACCGGATCAAGCACAACTCCACTTCGAACTTCGAGACATCGTAGCGTCCGATACAAGTTCGAACATCCGACCTGAACTTAAAACAAACTACATTCCGAAGCGAGAGAGAACACTTCAAGCCCTTGAGAGACTCGCCTAAGTTCATCTTGAGTGAGGAGAACATCTCCAAGTCAATTTCAACGCATCCCTCTTAATAGTACGGCATTCCTATGACTCAATAGATTAAAATTTCAAGCTTAAATACCGTTTTTCTTACTCAGCGCTACTAGAGGACACTTCACGTGCATAGACGATCTCTTGAAGCCTTTGCCTGTTCATAAACTAGTTGAACACATTAGTTTCTTTAATCATTTGTCATTAATCACCCAAAACAAATTTAGGGGGCCTAGATGCACTTTCACGTGGACCTCAGCAGGATTAGTTTCCCCTTTAGATAGCTTTAGACGATGATTCTTTCGATGTGCGTGCTGTTGTTACTTCTTGTAAACAGACGCCATCTGTTGCTAGAGGATTAATAAAGATTTGATTCATTCGTTCATTTATATTTGGAGTGTTGGCTTATTTTACGATTATAGCTACATCTCACCTTCTCTATAAACTTTAAGGACATATTTAATAAACTTTACTTCAAAAATTTCTACTCTCAACCTATGCTATCTTATCCTCACCTCGATTTACTACTTAAAAAGAATTTAACTAATATTTCTTTCCTTTCAAAATTTTAGATGGCTATTGGCAATTTCACCGCAAGTCACGGATGGACGCGTGTTCTTCAGTACCAGCTACGCTACCTAGGGATCAGACGGTGACCAGCCTACTATCTAGGAGAAGAGAATTACGAAGGAGAAGTCATCGGCCACTACATCAACCTGCTCATCACCATGCCAGCACGATACGGGAGACTTCACCTCGCCTTTAGAGGACATAGCCCCACGAGCTACGACGCAAACGACGTTGCCGCTCGCAAAGCAGTGCGACGGTTCTGCTGTCTCTTCGGCATTCGACTTCGAGGAGCAAGACCTCACTTTGTTCCCCGTAGACGCTAGGGAGATATAACCAAACCTTGGAAGCTTTAGAGTAAACCATCCCTTCTTTAGGAATTTGTGAGCTGTCTTTTATTCTTTTGTGGCAGCCGCAACGAATCATTATAATAATAAAAGAATAATTTTGAGTTTATTGGAGTTTTATTGCTTGTGTGTGGGGTTTTTGGGGGTACATCTCTATTCTTCCCTTTCCTAATCTTGTCGTCGACCGCCAGATGGTGAACACTCGTCGCAACGCCAACAGTCCCCCTCCGCCAGGATTGCCCCCTCCCCCCGCAGGTGGACCTACCTGGTAGCAGATGATGGAAAATCAGAATCAGCTTATCCAACTGTTAGCACAGAGTATCAACAATAATTAGAATGCTCAAGCTGCCGCTCCCCAGCATCACCAGCAGAACAAGTTGCCAGAATTCATGAGAACCCAACCTCCAGTGTTCTCCAGCAGTGCTGAGCCTCTTGATGCAGACGACTAGCTCAGGACCATTGAGAAGAAATTGGACATCATTCAGTGTAGTGATCCAGAGCGAGTCTTGTTTGCTTCTCATCAGCTGAATGGACCCGCTGCTGAGTGGTGGGATAACTTTCGAGTTACTCACCGGGACGCTCAAGCTATCACTTGGGATGATTTTGTGCGAGCTTTTCGCCGAGCTCACATTCCTTCAGGCATCATTGCACTCAAGAAAAAGGAGTTCTATTCCTTGCATCAGGGAGGACGCACTGTGACGGAATATCTATACAAGTTTAATCATCTGGCTAGATATTCCCTAGAAGATGTGGCCACCGATGAAGCAAACCAGGAGCGCTTCATTGAAGGACTGAATGATGAATTGGCAGTTCAGCTCATATCTCATGACCACGTTGACTTCCAGTAGTTAGTCAACAAGGCTATTCGCCAGGAGGGCAAGCACCAGGAGATGGAGAGCCGCAAGAGAAGGATAGCTTTCCAAAGGAACAACCCCGAAGGACACCCCAAGCCTCGCACCACGATGCCTCAGCCTTCGCAACATGTCTGACCTCAGGTTCCTTCTTCGTACAGGGCATTAGTGGCACCGCAGCGTCCTGCCAACCCCAACTTCAGGCCACCTCCAGCCCCGGCAGGCAATCAGATGCAGAGGACTACACAGATTACAACTGGAGTCCAGTGTTACTACTATCATGAGATGGGACATTTTGCAAACCAGTGCCCTAAGAAGAGTTCCATGCTAGCGCCAGCACCGGCCAGACCCAACCCTTCAGCTCTTCCAGTAGCAGCTGCTAAGAAGCCGATGCTAGCAGTCAGAGGCCTTGTCAACAATATCACGGCAGAGGAAGCCCAGGATGCTCCGGATGTGGTCGTTGGTATGTTCCTCCTAAATTCTGTCCCATCACCAGTTTTATTTTATTCTGGAGCTTCACATTCTTTTGTTGCTAGTCGATTTGTGGGTAAGCATGAGATAGCCGCCTTTCCTCTTGCCAATCCCATGTTAGTCAGCTCCCCTGGCTTAGAAGTAAGAGTCATCTCCATTTGCCCAAAAATTCCTTTGATTATAGAAGGAGTGGCATTTCTAGCTAACTTGATAGTCTTGCAATCCCAAGATTTGGATGTGATTCTTGGTATGGATTGGTTAACCAATAATAAGGGCCGAATTAATTGCTTCAACCGGACTATTGAACTCACCAATGAAGATGGAATCAAGGTTGAGTTTGAGTCCAAGAACAGTAGGGAGAAACAAGTCAGCTTCAATAAGCTTAAGGGCTTAAGTATAGAGCAAGTGCCGATCGTACAAGAATATCCAGATGTCTTTCCAGAGGATTTACCCGGTATGCCTCCAGACCGGGATATTGAGTTCATAATCGACCTCGTCCCTGGTACAGCCCCAATTTCAAAGAGGCTGTACCGAATGCCCACAAATGAGTTGGCTGAGTTAAAGAAGCAAATTCGTGAGCTGCAAGACAAGGGATACGTCAGACCAAGTTCGTCACCCTGGGGTGCACTTGTTCTTTTCGTCAAGAAAAAGGATGGTAGTATGAGGATGTGTGTGGATTATAGAGCTCTTAATGAAATCACCATTAAGAATAAGTATCCCTTACCCAGGATCGATGACTTGTTCGATCAGTTAAAGGGAGCAGGTGTCTTCTCCAAAATAGATATTCGGTCAGGATATCATCAGTTAAAAATCCGACCTGAAGATGTACCCAAGACAGCCTTCACCACTCGGTATGGACTTTATGAGTTCACAGTTATGTCATTTGGGTTGACCAATGCTCCCGCCTATTTCATGAATATGATGAATAAGATGTTCATGGAATTTCTGGATAAATTTGTAGTGGTGTTCATTGATGATATTCTCATCTACTCTAGAGATGAGAAGGAGCATGAGACACATTTGAGATTAATATTGGAAAAACTCAGGGATCACCAGCTGTACGCCAAGTTCAGCAAGTGCAAGTTTTGGTTGAAGGAAGTAGGATTTCTTGGACATATTGTATCCGCAAGTGGAGTAGCAGTAGATCCAGCAAAAGTAGAAGCAGTAATGGGTTGGGAGCAGCCCAAGTCTATCTCTGAGGTTAGAAGTTTTTTGGGATTAGCTGGATATTACCGGAGATTTATAGATAGTTTCTCCAAGCTTGCACGACAAATGACTCAACTCTTGAAGAAAGAAAAGAAGTTCGAATGGACAGAATCATGTGAGAAAAGCTTTGAAGAGCTAAAGAAAAGATTTGTCTCAGCACCAGTTCTAGTTCTACCAGATATTCACAAGGATTTTGTGATTTATTGCGATGCCTCGCGGCAAGGTTTGGGTTGCGTGCTGATGCAAGAAGGAAAAGTGGTAGCATATGCATCACGGCAGCTGAAGCCTCATGAGAGCAATTATCCTACTCATGACTTAGAGCTAGCCGCGATTGTGCATGCTTTGAAGTTTTGGCGACATTACCTCATCGGTAATCGTTGCGAAATATACACGGATCATAAGAGCCTGAAGTATATATTCACTCAGACCGAACTCATCTTGAGACAAAGAAGATGGCTAGAGCTGATAAAGGATTATGACCTCGGTATCCATTATCATCCAGGGAAAGCCAATGTGGTAGCTGATGCATTGAGCAGAAAAAGCCATGTCAACATGATCAGTGCTAGAGAAGGTTTGCCTGAGCTATGCCAGGAAATGAAGAGGTTGAATCTGGAGATTGTCACTCACGGATCAGTGAATGCACTTGAAGTACAACCCACACTTCGAGAGCAGATCAGAGAAGCTCAAAAAGATGATCCAGATATCCAAGAGATTAAGAAAAATATGAGAAGAGGAAAATCCCCAGGATTTTCAGAAGATGAACAAGGAGTTATATGGTTCGAGAATAGGTTGTGTGTACCGGACCATAAGGAGATAAAGGAAGTACTTCTACAGGAAGCACATGAGTCTCCTTTCTCTATTCATCCCGGCAGTACAAAGATGTATCAAGATTTGAAGGAAAAGTACTGGTGGGTTAGCATGAAGAGAGAAATTGCAGAGTATATTGCTCGCTGTGATGTCTGTCAGAGGGTTAAAGCAGAACATCGAGGCCCGCAGGCTTGTTACAGCCATTACCAGTTCCAGAGTGGAAATGGGAAGAAATTGGAATGGATTTCATCACTAGACTCCCTAAAACCCAAACAGGTTATGATTCCATTTGGGTAATAGTGGACCGACTTACCAAAGTAGCCCACTTTATACCGGTGAACACTAGGTATGGTGGAAATAAACTGGCAGAAATTTATATAACCAAGATTGTGTGTTTACATGGAATTCCTAAACAGATAGTCTCAGATCGAGGTAGTCAGTTTACCTCACGCTTCTGGAAAAGTTTACATGAAGCCATGGGAACTCGACTGAATTTTAGTACGGCTTACCATCCTCAGACAGATGGACAAACCGAGCGTGTGAACCAGATATTGGAAGATATGTTATGCGCTTGTGCGCTGGACTATCATGCCAGTTGGATAAGTGTCTACCGTTTGCTGAATTTTCATATAACAATAGTTATCTGGCCAGTTTGAAGATGTCACCATTTGAAGCGCTGTATGGAAGGAAATGCAGAACTCCGCTCTTGTGGGATCAGGTTGGAGAGTGACAGTTGTTCGGTCCAAGTATTTTGAATGAGGCAGAAGAGAAAGTCAAGCTTATACAAGATAGACTCAAGATAGCTCAATCTCGGCAGAAAAGCTATGTGAACAATCGCCGAAGAGAGCTAGCCTTTGAGCCAGGGGATCATGTGTATCTCAGAGTCACTCCCCTCAGAGGTGTGAAACGCTTCGAAAATAAAGGAAAGCTCGCACCACGGTATGTGGGCCCGTACCCCATACTGTCCAGGAAAGGAGAAGTTGCTTATCATTTGGGTTTACCGCCAGCATTGGCAGGAGTGCATGATGTGTTCCATGTGTCACAGTTGAAGAAATGCCTTCGAGTTCCCACTGAGCAAGCACAGTTGGATGATATTGATATCCAAAAAGATTTGACTTATAAAGAGCACCCAATCAAGATTCTGGAAACTGCAGAGCATGTCATGAGAAGAAAGACCATTCGATTCTGCAAAGTTCAGTGGAGTCATCATTCAGAGAAGGAAGCTACTTGGGAAAAAGAAGAAGAGTTAAAGTCCGAGTATCCCCAACTATTTTGCTAGCCTGTCCAAATCTCAGGGTCGAGATTCTTTTTAAGGTGGGTAGGTTTGTGAAGCCCTGCTCCTCCCTCCTCCCGCGCGTGCCGCCGCGCCACAACCGCCGCCGCGTTTTTCGCGCGGCCGTTCGGCCAGCTGCATCGCCTTACCCCCCGAGCCCCCCTTTTTCTCCCGTGCCCTCCCCTCTCTCTCCCGTGCCCCCTCTCCTCCCCAGCGCCGCCGCCGCCATCTTCCTCGGCTCCGGCCACGCCCGCGCCCTGCGCCGCCCGTCGCCAAGCCGCCCCAGTGCTGCTCGAGCTTCCTCGGCCGCGCCTCCGCCACCAGCTCGCCTTTCCCGCCGCGCCGCCTCGCCTCGCCCCAACCCCTCGGCCGCCGGCTTGAGTCGCCCCTGCCCTTCGTTGGCTGCGCCCTGGGCGCGCCCCCGCGTGCGTGCGTGGGCGTGGTCCACGGCCACGCGTGGACTGGGTCCACGGGCCCAGTGGTCCCACCCGTCAGCCGATTTAAAAAAAAAGTTTTCAAAAACCTTTATGACGTCATGCTGACGTCATAAAGCGGTTTTTCTTTTTAAAAATAAATCCAAAATACGATTTTTAGCGCTGACGTTAGCATTGTGCAGTAAATCGTTTTTTCTTTATAAAAATAATGTAAAAATTCCAGAAAATTCTGTTTTAATCGTTTTAAACTTCCGGGAGCCCGTTTTCGCCTGTTCGAACTCCGTTTGGCTCCATTTTTCTGTCTACATTCATTAAAAATCTTAAATTTTAGTTTAGTGCTAGTTTAAAATTCAATTTGAATTTATTTGAATTTATTTAGATTTTATTTGAATTTGGGTTCTTTTTACGCGTAGATTACGGAGAGTCCGAGGAGTTCCCGAACGACGATTTCGAGCAGCAACTCGTCAAACCAGGCAAGTCACACCACTTTGATCATGTTGCTCCTAGTTTGTGAACTTGTATGTTGAATTTAAATTATTGCATGCTTATTTGCTTTAGACATTAATTTCTGACCTAGTTTTAAATGATAGCTAAACCCACAGATTGATATGCCACCTTTGACGTTTAAATTCCGATATCCTTGTAACCTTAGGAAAAATATGATTTATGACTATGGTAATATTTAGACATTGCTTAGATATGCTTAGAACTGAACTTAGGAAGTTTTGGGAAATTTTATGCCAAAATGATGACATGCTCAAATGGAAACTTATGATGATCAATGTTAGTATTAATGTGGAGATAGTATGGTTAAAATGAAAATGACTTAGATCGGGCGAGAAATGGTGGGAAAGTGGTGTGGTTATCACATTGGGTTTGTGGAAAGTCTCGCCTAGTCAATTAAGGACCGGTCTGAGTTTCGCTGAATGTAAAGCCTAACCGTATTACCACAAGTCTGATATGGGACAGACCTGGCTAGCCATATTAAATCATATCATATACAGTCATGCCACATGGAGGTAGTGGTGTGGTGAAAGCGTGAGGCTACCGCTTTGGTGCAAGAGGGGGCTTCTGAATAGAGGGATTCTTTCAATGTGAAATCTTAGCGGACATGACTACATTTATGAATTTTTATAGGGGCATTGAATTGTCATGATTTTCTCTGTCACTCACCAAAGGAAGTGTGCTGACACAAGTGGAATATTATGTCTTGTGGGTAAAGTTGTACAACCTCTGCAGTGTGTCAAGCTAATCGATTAGCTACGCCCGCGGTTATGGGCATGCCGAGCAAGCCATTCTAGGATTAGAATTTGGTAATATAAAATTTGTTTTATAAAAATGATGTTAGATGGAGGGAGTCCATCATGGATAAAACTTGGACAATTTCAGGAGTGATTCCTGAGTCTAAAGGTAAAATGTGTAGATTTGAGTTTTCTTATAAATTATGTCATTTAAAAATTATTTAGAATGTCTAGTAAACTGTTGCTTCACGCTTAAATGAACCATAAAACATTCCTTTGTTGCCTGTATATTTATATTGCATTTTCGGTGTGAATTGCTGAGTACGCTAGTACTCACTCTTGCTTAATCTAGTACTTCAGAGGAGGAGTACCACGATGGTGAGGACCAGTTGGACTAGGCCGTGCCCCCAGTCGATTGACTGTGGCAGGTTAATTGGGCTCTATCTACTGTTTTTCAGTTTAGCTGCTTTCATTTAGTCGTTTATTTACTTGTTGGCTTGCGTGCTATTTCATTTGTAACTCTGAATATTTATTATTAATAAAGAACGATGGATATGCTATGGTTTCATTTCTACTGTGTGTGCTAGCATTTTTTGAACTAGTACAAAATACACAGAAGATTTTAGAGTTGTTTTTTCGGGGTCCGACGCTTCCCAAAAGTGACGTTATCACCACGAGATATTCATAATTGCATCCTCGAAAATTTGGAAGCAGAAAGATGGAGAAGCTTTTGAGCATAAAGATCCTCATTGGATTGCTTGGAAAAGGGCGTGTAAGGATAAAGTAGCTCTGCATAAACACAGAGTGAAATGCACTGTAATTTCTACGGTTACAAATGCTTTGTTTTTTCTTTTGGCCTTTGCCTTGTAAATAATTTGTCCTTTTTATATATTGATATAGCACTGTAGGAGCCCCTCCTACTGCTGTTTTACAGTTAAAAGAGAGAGAGATGTGTGTGGTGTGATGGAGCACTAATTCTTTGTTTGCCGTGAGAAACCAGTGTTTGACCAACGCTCGTCGTTATTGAATTCTAACTAAGTTTTAAATAACGAGTTCTCAATGTGCCCAATTTTAAGAAAGGGATTAGTCATAAGCAAGTCATGCCATATGGGGGTAGTGGTGTGGTGAGAGCGTGATGCTGACACTGTGGCGCAAGAGGGAGCTTCTGAATAGAGGGAGTCTTTCAGCGGTGAAACCTTAGCGAGTATGACTACATGTATGAATTAATATAGGGGTCTTGTCATAATTTTCTCTGTCACTCACCAAAGGAAGTGTGCTAACACAAAGTGGGAAATATTATGTCTTGTGGGTAAAGTTGTACAACCTCTGCAGAGTGTCAAACTAATCGATTAGCCGCGCCCGCGGTTATGGGCATGCCGAGCAAGCCATTCTCAGATTATACTTTAGTAAATTAAAATTTGATTTCCAGAAAATGATGTTGGATGGAGGGAGTCCATCATGGGTAAAACTTAGCCAATTCCAGGAGAGATTCCTGAGTTAAAAATGTATAGAGTTGATTTTCAGAATAAAGTATGCCTTTTAAAATTGTTGAAAATGTTATTAAACTGTTGCTTTACGCTTAAACAAACCATATAGCCATCCTTTGTTACCTGTACATTTATATTGCATCTCCGGTGTGCTTTGCTGAGTACATTAGTACTCACCCTTGCTTAATTTACTACTTCAGAGGAGGAGTATCACGATGGTGAGGACCAGTTGGACTAGGCCGTGCCCCCAGTCGATTGCCTGTGGCAAATAAATTGCTCTCTATTTACTATTCTACAATTCCACTGTTTTTATTTATTCGTTTATTTATTCGCTGGCCTGCGTGCCATTTCATTTGTAACTTTGAATATTTATTGTTAATAAAGAGCGATGGATATGCTATGGTTTCATTTCTACTGTGTGTACTAGCATTTCCTGGACTAGTACAGAATACACAGATGATTTCGGAGGTGTTATTCCGGGGTGAACCGCCTTGCTTCTTCCCTTCTCATCACATTCAGACCATACCGACCTAGCCCTGTGTCCATCGAGTCAAGAACTGTGGCGCCACACTGTCCTCCTTTTCCAGGAGCAAGAAGCAGAGCCAGCCGCCTCATCCTTTCCCGAGCAGCACCACTTTCGTTGCCTATTTAAATAGGCCGAGTACTCGCATAAGCTCATCACTATCTCATTCCCTACTTAAGTCGAACCTCTAGCTCAGCGTTGATCATCTTCTTTGCCGCCATTACCGAAGCGTAGCAACAAAAGGGAAAACTCAAAATCGAGGAGCTCTAGCGAGTGTTCATTTGATTTCCATCGGTATAATCCTCTCTAGCATCCTTTGAACTCATTCCTCTCCACAATTGCAGCTCACATCACCCGAAATTCCATAGCCACACTGTTCTTCTCCTCCACGGCCGGTCGCACGATGCCCCATTACTCCGGCCAATCTCCGACCAAACCGAGCAGCAAAGCAAAACGAGACCCACATGTGTCGTTGATGCTCCCACTTCCCTCACCCAAGCTCGAGCCCCTCTTCTTCAACGCCTCCAGCCGGCCACCATTTTCGCCGCCACGGGACATGGTGAGAGCCTGGCTCCGGTCGTGACCGGCCATCATGAAACCCTCCAACCGGTGCTCCTTGACGAGCTCTTGCTCCCCGTCTGCTTGCCCGGGATGGAGATCCACCACAGAGCCACCAGCGAGGAGCCCTAGTCGCCACCTCTGTTCTCTTTCACAGACTCATGGGGCCCCCTCGTCAGCTAGTGCAAATCACAGGAGCTCTTTTAAATGCCGAAGTACGCTTTCAATGGTAGAAGGCGTAATATGGGATTTAAAGGTATTGTTGTAAACCGATCATTATTCAAACTGTTATTTATTTTGCGTTATAAATCCAAATCCAACCAAACATATTTTAAAATTCATGTTAAATCATTTAGTATTCAAATATACAAAAATATTTTGTGTAAATTAAATCTAAATTGAATGAAACTAATTTTACTGAAATCATTATATCATTAGTAACCTAACTATACAAAAATAATTATATTTTAACTTAGTTTATATCATTTTCCAATTAGGGTTGGTTTCAATGTATTAGATATTCAGAATTGCATAACTTGCTCAAATAAATTCTAAATAATGTGCAATCAATTTCGTGGTGTTAGTTAGACAGTAAACAACCTCATTATGCCAAAATACTTAGGGTATACCATTGAACTTGTATGTGTTATTTCACATGTTGCTTTATGTCCTATTATATTCGAAACCCTAATTTAGTCCATGCACCAAAGTGTAAACCCTAGCTCCTAAAAATATGAAATAAATTCCAAAACACTCTTGAGACCCTAACAAACTTATTTTTTGCAAAATAATTTAAATTTGAACCTTATTTGAATTAAATTTATGAATAGATCATTATTCAATGCATAAAAACAAATAGTTATAACCTGAACTTATAAATTCAAATTTTGGTGAAACAAATTCTTAACCCTTTTTAAAATCAAAATATGTCTAGTGATTCAAGAACATTTCAAAATTTATTAGGTTTGGACTAAGTTAGTAAATGATCATGCTATCAGTACACTGGTGCTTAATATACAATCAAAATACACATATAAGTAGTAGCGCATATAAAACCCGATATGAATGATCTATAGGATAGGGCCATTTAATGCTATAAAAATTATTAGACTTAACCCTAGTCTGTGTTAATTTCTATTTGTAAGTTTGATCCTAGTCATGGTATACAGTTAGCCCCTTAATCAACATATGCTTTCATGTGATAGATATACTTGAGAATTTAAGAAACGAGCAAATATAAATAAAATATCATAGGATTGGTGCCAAAATATTCCTAAAGCCTAGATCGTATTAGTTGGTACAAAGCTCTAATTTGAATTAAGTTTATAATAGATTTTATCTTTCATACAAACTAATTGTTAATAACTTTTACAAGTGTAAGCCAAAATATGCGAAACTAGATCAAGACATTTTTAAGATTAAGACCTTCTAATGCTACAAAATTGACTGTATATTTATGTAAATTGTAGTCGCAAATCTAAAATGAAATCTAACCGTTTATAACGTAAATGTAAGACATACATAAGATTAAGAAAAGAATAGAACATTATAGATAAACACCAATACCTATAGAACCAGCCTAAGAATACTCCCTAAGGCAAAGACTGTCTTGTTCTATAGAAACCATTCCTATTATAAATTGCTTTGCATCTGAATACTATTAAAAGCATAACACTGCGTAATATAAACCCTAAAATCCCCAATGCAAATGAATGAACTTAAATAATAAGAAATTAGTGATTAAAATATTGTTATCACCAGCACCTCCCTAAAGTCATAAACTTATGCCCAATAACTAGTAACTTAAGCCTAAGCCTTGTATACATTACTCGTTGATTACTAGTACTTTGTACTCACTTAAGTTTAATCGTGCATAATCTTTATAAGTGAACTTTACAAGTTGTTCATTTAAATCTATTAGAATTTCAAGACCTCACCCCTATGTAAATAGAGTTAAATATTAAACACACATGATTCACTTCCTAGTGACTTATGCCCTAATAATATTAATCCAAATAATCTTAGTTTCTTGAATTCGAAATTAAGCATAAACATATATATAATTTTAGCCTCTTGAATTTGTAAAATGAAAATGGACAATTCATGAAAAACAAGCAACCGTGTCACCACACAGCCTAGGACTATTAGTGATAAGATAAGAATAGAGAGACAAACTAGAATGCGTATACATTAAATCATGAAACCTTAACCCAAAGCCGCACTTGTTATGTCTAGAAAGTTTTATTTGATTTTTCATCTGATTTTTTTCGCCCTTATTGAAATTTTTTTATTTGCTATTTGTTTGGTTTCTCGTTAAATGACGTGTAGACACCGACATTTCCGACACCGTCGTCATCGACACCAAGCTACGACTTTGACTCCATCGATCAAATAGCAAGGCAAGCACCCCCTTGATCGTATTGATCCCAACATTTCTAAAATATTTTATTAAATGTTTTCATGCATACGCTATGTTTATTAAGCATTGCTATTTTTCGGATACTGGTAGATGTAACCCTCGTTGATGGATTTTCTTAATTAATATTGTCATGTGAGCCTTGATAACCCTAGCTCGTGGTTAGACATTAGTTAATATCAAAACAGGTATATTCGATTATTACATGCATCTATTTTGCCATGATTAGATTGGGATACGAGCATATGGTTTTACTGTTCGTAATGAATTTAAACATTTGACATATTAGAAATAAATTCTGAACATGTTGGAATATTGTGATCAATGGTATTTTGATAAAAATAAAAATAAAAATAAAATTGATTTTGATGCAGGTGAGATATTGGCAATAGCCGATTGTGTGAGGGTATACTTGCACGTAGATAGGGGGAGATTTCTCGCCCGTGCCAAATCAAAGACCGAACTAAGTGTTTGTTAAATCCTAGAATTTTTATACAACCACAGGACTGGTATGGGACGGTCTTAACTTATTAAGTTACTTAGAATTAGTTTTGCACATTGAAAGGCTGAAGTGAATATGGGCTATTCCAGTGTGGATTGCTCGGAGGAGCGCCCACACCGAGGTGTTGGGAATAACGTTTGCTGATACAACAGTGTACACCTTGCTATGGGGAGAAATAGGATGTCGGGATGTGAAACAGTTCGTCATACAATGTGTACAAATATCTTCTGTCGCCATAGCAAGGGTTTATCGTCACCGGACTTGTGCAAAATTAGGGCTAGGTAATGTAACGGTTATGTTATGGACTCTCTGCGGCACACCAAAGGAAGTGTGCTAATTATCGATTGCAAAAAGAGAGTACATATCTTGTGGTAAAGTTGTACACCTCTGTAGAGTGTAAATCTTTTTGAAAAGCTGTTTCCACGGTAATAGGAGTCTTGGTGCGCTAGCACTAGTTAGATATTTTCTTATTTCCAAATAAAATGGAATGAATGATATGAGTATAATTACGTTGTTCAATTTTCTTCATTTATTTATTTTCTGCCACGGGTTGGCATTGGACGCTTTATAGCTCACGAAGGACTGTAAGTTAATTGTTACATTTCTGTTATTCATACTTGCTATTCTACATACCTGTCAAATTACTTTTACTAAATTTCACTTTCAATTTATAGAAAAAATAAAAAATTTATATATAAAGATAAAGATACTCATTTTAACATGAAAAACTTATATAGAAAAAATAAAAGGCGCTAATGAAATTTTTTCAACTATGTTGCTTTGTAGTATAATATAGTTAGTATTTAAGTGTATCAAAAGTGATAAATGAGTATTTAAGTAGTATAACAAGTATGTTTAAGTAGTATGCTAAAAGTGGAAGTTCATTGTATGGAACCATATACACACACATACATAGGAAGCCTTTTCCGTACTCTTAGGAGTACATACTCCCACCTCCAATATACTACTTAAACAAACATGTTATACTCGTTTAATAATTTCATTATACTCCCATAATAATTCTAAAATACTTCAATGCAACATGGTTCAAAAAAAGTCATCGGAGCCCTTATTTTTTGCTATATATCTTTTTCTATATGTAAAATGAATACATAAACAAATTATACTATAAAAAGTGGAGTTTGACGAAATTTTTCATGAAATTCACTTTGGACTATCTTATAATCAGTATTAGAGTATATTCAAAAGGATACAGAAGTATAACAACATCATTTAAGCGGTATACTGACGGTGAGAGTACATACTCCAGGAGTATGGAATCATTTTCATATACACACATATATACATATATGTGGTATAATTATCTGGGATAATATGGTGTCTGGGTACCATTATCTAACACGGATATTTTTCCTATGTATTATATGCGAAAAAATTCGAAAATATTTTAGAAAATTTTAAACTTTTTTTTACATATGATATATATAGAGGAAATACACGTTTTAGATGGTGATGCTTTGGCAATGTGACACTACGGTATGGTGTGACATTATAGAATGTGAAATTAGAGATTAAAATCTTTCGGCTTGAGGTTTACTCGCGTTTTTGGGCCTTTTGAAGTGATGTGTCACCACGGAGTGTCGTAACCTTTTAAAAGGTGCATGATGAGGTCAAAAACATATTGAAATATGATATGGGAGGTTAAAACCATAAGGTATGGAGGTTAATAGCGTTTTCGGGCCGTTTC
This sequence comes from Rhipidocladum racemiflorum, assembly GCA_036346355.1. NCBI lineage: Eukaryota > Viridiplantae > Streptophyta > Magnoliopsida > Poales > Poaceae > Rhipidocladum > Rhipidocladum racemiflorum. The sequence goes on from CM070572.1 coordinate 28,219,818, forward strand.
CGGGCCGTTTCAGGGGTTTTGGGCCTTTCCAGGGGAGTTTGGGCCTAAGGGAAAGGTCCGTGGGCTTTGGTGGAATGGTGTTCGAGTCCATTTAGGGTAGGAGTCCTTTTTGGGGGGCCTCCTCCTGCCCTTTTGGGCGTCCTCCCCCTGCCCCTTGCGCCCCAAGTGCCCTAGCCGCCTCCCACACCTCCCCACCTCCTCCTCTTCCTTGCGCCCCCTTTGCCCCCATTGCTCTCCACCTCTCCACCTCTCCACCACCTCTCGTCCACCCCCTTGCTGCCCTAGGGTGGCCTCCCCACCCCTGCATCCTCATGGATCCATCGGAGGAGCGAGGAGCGAGGTGCGAGGAGCGAGGTGCGAGGAGCGAGGAGCGAGGAGCGAGGAGATCTATTGGAGCTTTCGTGCGTCGGGCAAAGGTATGACCATGGGAAACCTTGGGATTGATCTAGGTACTGTTCTAAGGGTGTTTATCAAGTTTTTAGATCAATTGGTGGTGTTGGATTTGAGTATATTGGATTAGATCTAGAAGTTGCCACGTTTCTGTTTTGGGACATCATGAGCAGTCGACCTAGGGTTTGCGTTTTCGTCAATTTAGAATCCGAATCTGTCCGTACGGATGTTGAAGAAGTTTTACGATCCTAGCTTGGGGCTAGGTGTCGAACCTTAGTGGTATAAGGGTAGTTTGTGATGGAGGTTGATGATGTATGGGTTTAACCATTATTAAGAGTAGCGATGGGTGGAAGTGAAGTTGACGGTTGTTCGGTGATATTTGTCCTGCTGTGAGCAATTGTCGTCACTAGTTGTTCTTGGATTTGAGTCTTGTCTGGGAAAGGATGGAATAAAATGTTAGTATGATCGTGTATCGGAAGGGCAAGTGTGCCTTAATGAGTTATTCCCCTCGTTGGAAATTTTTCGGGAATGTAGAGAGGTCGTTAAAGGAATTGTGACTTGCTTTGATTATGTCATGTTGAGTTTAATGAAGTGTGGTAGTCAGGTTGGTTGTGATAGTAGTGTGAAGTGTTTGTCGTGAGGTTTCGAGCGTTTTGGGTTGATGAAGCCCTTTGTGGTTAAAACGCAGATTCTGTTTGGGAATTGAAGTGAAGGTCGAACTGTGAGTGGTTGCCCTTAGTTGAGCTAGATCAACACTTTTTCGCTAAGTGTTGGTTTTGGGAACTCGTTTGTCGTTTGTTCCGGTTTTTTTTTGTTTTGTCGTTGTGCGAATGTTTTGTGCTGCTGAGAAGCCTTTGTCCCTTGGGGACTTTCTTGTTGATTTTGGCGTCCTTCGGATTCGAGGTCGAATCCTGTTGAAGGCGGGAAGAATGTGACACTACGGTATGGTGTGACATTATAGAATGTGAAATTAGAGATTAAAATCTTTCGGCTTGAGGTTTACTCGCGTTTTTGGGCCTTTTGAAGTGATGTGTCACCACGGAGTGTCGTAACCTTTTAAAAGGTGCATGATGAGGTCAAAAACATATTGAAATATGATATGGGAGGTTAAAACCATAAGGTATGGAGGTTAATAGCGTTTCCGGTCCGTTTCAGGGGTTTTGGGCCTTTCCGGGGGAGTTTGGGCCTAAGGGAAAGGTCCGTGGGCTTTGGTGGGATGGTGTTCGAGTCCATTTAGGGTAGGAGTCCTGTTTGGGGGGCCTCCTCCTGCCCTTTTGGGCGTCCTCCCCCTGCCTCTTGCGCCCCAAGTGTGAGAACCCCCCTTCCTATACCGTACTATACGCCGTCTACTGTGGCGTATAGCACCGTATAGCAACAGGAAGCCTCGACACCGAAAATCTGAATCTAAAAATTCGATCGACGGGATCGAACCCTTAGCTTTCCGGTGAGACGTGCATCTGACATCGATCCCTGGATCAAGAGCCCAAGATCGCGTACCCACAACCCGAGTATCAATGCACGAAGAGATAAACTAAGGTAATTTACATAATCGGGTGTAAATCTTGAACAAGTGCATTACAAACCAAAAGAAGTAAAGCGACAGTGAAACAAAGAAAGACAACCAGCGGTGGCCCGACCACCCCACAGGCTCGACCGGGAGGGAGGAACTACGGCCGCAACACTCGCATTGGGGCTCGCCATCATCCTGACATCATCAATACCTTCCTCTGAGGAAAAAGGGTTAGCGACAGCGGTGAGTACACGTATGTACTCGCAAGACTTTAGTGTATGCAAATATAATTAATATGCAAATGATACGATTGAAATGGCTACTACACTAAGTCTATTGCTAAAAGCAGATTTGAAAGCAGTTCATCGAATTGTAATACATAATTTGAAAGACAACATTTTGAATAAAACATATTTACAATATATGTAACATTTGAGTCTCTCAACCGCCACCATCCATGATCGCAGCTTGAGATACGAATTGACATCCATATATTCATAAATCCTTCAAATACCATATTCACTCATTCATAAATCCATCAAGTACCATATCGATCCACATACTTTAGATAGACTCCAAAATAGATTTTCATTTTCAAAACCGAACCAAATTTCTATACTTGATATGATTAAAGAAGATTTGCTCATAACCGTGAGCACGGCTAATCGATTAGAATTATTTGATACTCTGCAGAGTTTGCGCACTTTACCCAAACACAACTCGGACTTGCATCCCTCGTCATCCAGGGTACACGCGATACACGAGGTATCCGATATACAAGAATGATCTATTCTTTCCCATCGTTGAGGCTATAGCCACACCCCAAAGACCGCGACGATAAACCCACTACTATGGCGATAAGAGGCCAACCACCACTCAGCGCCACGGAATATCCATCGTGGCGACGGCGAAGTTTTGCCGCGGCATTATCCCATAGCAAGGCGTACCGTTGTATCAATCAAACATGAATCGAGCGATTCCCGCTGCATAAGTACAAGCGCACTCACGAAGGTGCATACGGCGGGTCGTGAGGACACACACACCGCGCCGATCGCTCAACACGGGAAAAGGTCCACACTTCGCCTACCAACAGGCATGGCTATCCTCACACTTCAGTACTAAAACAGGCTGCCCCATCCCAAGATTGCGCGGTTGCACGGTGTTCATTCCAAAACCGTCACAAGTTCGGTCCTTATATTTTTGCCTAGTGACTCAAGCGGGAACTCCACTTAACTCGCCAACCAATCGCCACCATGTTTAACTAGCACATATTATACCTCCCGCCAAGTCTAATTACCAACTAGACACTGCACATTTTTATCAAATTACCTTTACAAGTCACATTTCCAAAACATTTCCAAAACCAGTTACAATTATCATAAGTTTTGAGCATTTGGTAAATGACTGACTTTGCTCATCTCTATTGCATTGTCTAAGCATATGCATTTACTAAGTCGTTTATACCCAAGTGACATTTTATTAATTGTCCAACCCTACTAAGGCTATCAATGAACTCTGGGAATTTAATTGAGGAAAAACCACCAAATCAGGGTATATCTACCATTCCCACAAACTAGCACTTTCTTGAATATAAACAATGCATATAGTTTGAGAAATCAAAGTAAACATCGTGAAATATAGGTTTCAAGATGGTCAAAGGAGGTGCTTGCCTTGTTGTTGCACTTCGGTGATGTCCGGATGATGTTCGGTCGTTCGAGGCTTAAGCCCGACTCGCTAGCCTCTAATCGGTCAAAGCAACAAAAGCGACAAAAGAAATACAACTTAGCAAAAGCAAGATTTAAATGCACAAATGCCAACTAAACATCAAATAAGACCCACTTAAATATTTAAAGGAGAAAGAAATGAAGAAAACGAAGAAAATGTGAAACTATGACCTATTATGTCCATTTCGGCCGAACAAGTGCCAAAATGGATTAAAACGTGCAAAATGAAGTAAAACCCAACTAAACTTAGTGAAATACCTAAAAATCGGTATAACATACCTAATGGGACTTATTGGAACTTGTTTGAAGTTGAAATGATCAACCGAGCTAAAAGCAGCGAAAAAGGCATATTCTTTACCTACGTGAATAAAAATACGTAAATTGAAGACAAATGCAATTAAATTTGCATGTGGAGCCTCAATATGGCCTCAGGTACATAACTAGGTGCTAAAACGCTCGAAAGATCGAAGAAAAACCTTTCGGCCCTAAAAGCGACAAATTTGCCGAAGCGGTAAAACGATCGCTTTGTCGAAATCAGTTAAGCGGCCAATTTTGCGGATTTTTGCGCAAAACAGGTTTCCGACAACGCAACAAGCTAAAGCAAGATATTTAGGACTTAGTTGGATCGGTTGCAAAGCAATTCCTAATGAAATTGACCAAAATTGAATCAAAATGAAAACCGCGAGTAATTTCCGACAAAACCGCTTTTGAGTCCAGATTGAGTCCAAACGCGATCGAATCCGGCGTGTGGGTTCCCGATATGGGTTCGAACACTCAACACCTAACTAAAACGCTCGGTAGATTAGCAATTTGCATCGAATTAAAAGCGGCCAAAACGATCAAAACGACTGCTAACGACCAAAAACGATCAAAACCGCCAAAAGGTCGTTTTGATCAAGAATGTCGTGAAACTTTGTTCGACCCGCAGCTAGACACTTGGAGGTAATAATGACTTATCGGAACCAATCACCGCCAAAATTGACTTAACCTACTCGGACTTTTGATCAAACGTCCGCGTAACTCCCAGTATTTACCCGGCACGACAAAAGTCCTAAAAGGGCCAAAATGGGATCTAAAGCACACGTGAAGCATGCTTTCAACCTTAGGGACCTTAAACGAAGGCGAATCAAGCGAAAAGCCAAGAACGGCTTTGGGCCTCTAATTATTAAAATAAAATGCGAAGTGCTAAAATGCAAATCTAGCATTTTTAGCCACTGCTTTAGCCTCTAAGAAGACTAATGGTGAAGTCGATTCGTGCTCGGAGCTCTAGGATTTTATTCAACCAATTGAGACCTAGAGCAAGCAAAGTATCTTTCAAAATGGTCAAAACTAAACTCCGTATTTTTTATCTGGTTTCTACTAGCTAGAAAGCTATAGGGGCTATCCATTTGGTCATCGGACCTCTAGGATTTTTCGCAAATAGAGTGACCTAGAGCTGACAACTTTGTGTAGGATGCGACAAATTGAATTCTGACTCTTCTGATCGCGACTACGGCTATTAGAAGAGCTAATAGAATCGTCGATTCAAGCTACGGACTCCTAGTATTTTGTGAAAATACTTAACACCTAATTAAATAAAATAAAATCCGGCTTATCAGAATTGAATTCCAATTCTTCTGATAGCGGCTCTAGCTACCAGAAGTGCCCACAAAAATTACTATCCATGCTTTGCTCCACTAGAACTCCGACAAATCGAAAACCTAGCATTAGGTTGCTAGATTTCGAAGGTGGTCAAATGCTAGGTCGATAGTAGAGTTAAATGGACCTAACGATGACCTGAGTCTTGTTTCTGAAGCACAAGTGCCATGCAATGCTCCGAACACATGGCACCTGGACATGACCTAGGCTAGGGTTTGAGGGACATGACGAAATGCGGAGCTACAGAGGAGGAAACTCGTAGCTCTACGACGAGGATGTCCCGGAGCCGAGAAATCAACTCAAACTTCAAAAACACCACGGGTACTCCAAAATCCATCCATGAAATTCGATGAGAAACTCACCCGAGAGTGTCTAGAAGATGGGGATTGCGATGGAGAGGTCGATTCACGCCTCTAGATCTATTTCCACCGGTCGGATCGCCTCCAAATGGGTGGATTGGGTGAGCTAGGGTTTTGGGAGGCTTCTCCCATGCTTGGTCGTGAGAGGGAGAGGAGAGGGAGTGAGTTGGCTGTTGGGTTGGCTTTGGAGAGGTTATAACACATGCAAAACACTATGCACTTACTCAAGGGCATTTTGGTCAAGTGTCAAGTTTTGAAGAATTAAACTTCCAAAACTGATTTTTATCGATTCTTATATATTCTGGAAGGTTCTTAGGTCGCTTTAACACTTATCCAAATAAATTTGCAATTATTTTTGAGCTAGGTTACTTAAGTTGAAGGGTTCTTTTTAATTCCCATTTAAGTACATATAGCTCAAAATGCAGAAATACACAAGAACAGTGTATTATTGAACAGTGTTTGAGTACAAATGTACAGTGACTCGAGTATAGAAATACTCGGGATATTACACCAAGTGCCCTAGACGCCTCCCACACCTCCCCACCTCATCCTCTTCCTTGCGCCCCCTTTGCCCCCATTGCTCTCGACCTCTCCACCACCTCTCCTCCACCCCCTTGCTGCCCTAGGATGGCCTCCCCACCTCTGCATCCTCATGGATCCATCCGAGGAGCGAGGAGCGAGGAGATCTATTGGAGTTTTCGTGCGTCGGGCAAAGGTATGACCATGGGAAACCTTGGGATTGATCTAGGTACTGTTCTAAGGGTGTTTATCAAGTTTTTAGATCAATTGGTGGTGCTGGATTTGAGTATATTGGATTAGATCTGGAAGTTGCCACGTTTCTGTTTTGGGACAGCATGAGCAGTCGACCTAGGGTTTGCGTTTTCGTCAATTTAGAATCCGAATCTGTCCGTACGGATGTTGAAGAAGTTGTAGATAATTTCATTATCTTTCAGTGGATATAAAGAACGTTAAATTCCGCCCAGCCGTTTGAAAGTTATGGCTGTTTTACCGAGCGTGATAAAATCTGTGACGTAATTGGAACAGATCACGGTAATCTGTAGATTAAACAACTTTAGAGTCCGAATCAGTCTTTCCATATACCTAGAGAAAGTTGGGAAATTTCCTAAGCTACGCGAGGATGTACTCGTTTAATTGATTCGGAGTCCCAGAACTCAAGTTATGCCTTTTGCAAGGCTGCTGTCCCGACGGGACAGAACCTCTGTTTTTAGGTTTTGCGAGTGGTTGGCAATGTCGGGGTAGATGAGGGTTTGCGTACTGTTTTGTGGACATGATTGTGAGTGTGTGATGCCTATGTGCAGGTGGTGCGACCCCGGGAGTGCCTTCTACTTCCCGCCAATCCGTTGCCCGTGGTTGAGGCAAGTGTGTTATAATGGATAGCGACTTGTAGGTTGCTTGTTGAGAATAGATGAGATTGACTACATGATATATGATCACTTGCCATGCTTTAATGATTGCCAATGATATGATGAGCATGTTTAGTATGTTATGATGCCATGTGTTAATATGTGAGTTAAATATGATGTTGGCATAATTGCATACATGACATGTTACATGGCCCGGGCGGTGAGAAAGTCATAACTAATCCGAGAAGGTCGGTGAGAAAGATATGACTAATCCGGAGAGCCATTGAGTAAGTCCTACATCGTGATTCCATCCACGTGGTGTTTGGAAGCGAGGAGTAGGCACCCTCCATCTTCGGGATGGAAGGGGGGAGAGGGTGCACACCGACGGGTGTGTACTCAACCATACCGGTATGAGTTTCCAAGGAGACATGAGCATTGCATTACATTGCATACATAATGATGATGATATTGTTAAGTGTTCATGAATGAGATGATATACATGATGGGAGATGTTATTGCCATGATATTGTTCTTATTGTCCATTGCAATATGCTTGAGTGTTTTCTTGTTGTTTTAGGTACCATGAGAACGGCATGCGGGGAAGGGAAATAGTTACACGCCCACACGTAGCTTCACCATATTGATTCCACAAGTCATTCTATTAGTTTGATAATAAATTGCGTGTGATGCTCATTGATTTAAGGCTTAGCTTTGCTTTATGAGAGTTTTATTGTTCGTTTGACACTTGGAGACATTAAGTGCTTGATGATAGTCTTATATTGTCATTAAGACTCTAATTATTGCTGTTTTAGATGTCTCTCATATTGCCTTATTGCTATACTGTTGTTGCTCCTTTAATTCATGTTAAAACAAAGGAGATGCTGCCGAAATCTCGGTTTTTAGCATATGTACCTTTGCTGGAATTTATGGTAAATTGTGGTATTTAGAGGTTGTTTAGCTTATGTTTGGTAGCATTCAGGCATATTAAATGCCGGGGTGTTACAGTTGGTATCAGAGCGGGCTGTAGGTCCTTGGAATGTGTATTTTTAGTGTCATGCTATAGGGTACAACTAAAATGTGATGTGGAATAACTTAGAAACATGGCTTAGGTTTTTACTAAAATTTTGTCATAGGATAGCAACATTAAAACTTGCAAAAGTGGTATAACTAATCTAAAATTTGACACACATGGATGCATAGTAGGAAGGGTATGTGTATCGTTGTTTACGCTTAAATGTTGTATTTAAGCCTTGTTGCTAAATGCTATATTTGATATAGTACGTTGCTATGTCTATGAGATAAATGATTGAATTATTCCTGTTGTGGTGGTAAAAGTGGGGTTTTGGTGCCGAAGGGTTTCGGCCACCTCTCTTATTTCATAGTAAGGGTGAGGTTTGACGGTGTGGCCGGTTAGCGCCACCACCGAAGAACTATTGACCCCTGTAGGAGAAGAGTGCTTATCCTTTCTGTCGTTGATCGGGTAGTTGACTGGAGTCAAATAGAAGAGTTAATGGTGGTTTCCTTCATATGTTCTTTGCCGTTCTGACGGTCGGTGTTCGTTGCTTTTCTTGGCTTTAGTAGATTTGAATCAAATGAAAAGTGTTGGGTTTTCGCGGATCGTTCCGTATGCGGTGTGTGGTTTTGTCTTCCTTGGTTGAAGACAAAGAAGAGGAGTCTAGTGTTGCGCTTCTTTTGGGCGCCATTCCAGTTTTGACGTTTAGTTTGTTAATTGCTTTATGGGGAAGAAGCATTTAATTTATCCGTGTGTTTGTCTTTCTCCGAGGTTAAAGGAGTTATTGCGGAGTTGTGCCGACCCATATCGGGGCTGAAGTTCTGTGGCTTTGTAGTAGTACGTGGAGTTTGATTTCGTTATTTTACTGGTTTAAGAAATCATCGTTGAAAAACCCTTCTTGTTATGTGAAAGTTTGGGGTTTGGTGTTAAGGTTTTATTTGCAAAGGTTTATTTGATCGGTTGGTTCCCTACTGTGGGAGTCTTTGAGATTGAAAAGTGTTTTGGGAGAATTCCTTTGCATGACCAAGTTTGGGTTTGTCTCATTGCAATTTTGAGATTCAAGTTTCCTTATGAATTTGGGATGAGTTTTAAAACTAAAATGCTGCAAACAAAGTAAGTAGTCTTTTGACTGAAATCGTTTGTCCCTAGTAAGAATTGATGTTTAGCATGTTATGTAGTAGGTAACAATGTGGTTTATGGATTGATGTGTGGCTAAGTTAAATTTTGAGTTGAATCAATTCATTGTGATTAATATCTCTAGCTTGAGAACAAATAGACTACTAGTGTTGTAGTTTACTCTTAGTGAGAATGATTTAATGTGTTAATGTACATGCTTAGAATCTGTTGCTTTGCTTTAAAAATGCTTAGGACCCTCGATTATGTTTAAAGTTTTAAACCCTGATGCATAGTTAAAACATTAAGATGATGTAGACTGCTGTTACCGTTAAAGAAACTTTGCTGGTTGTTTAAAGATGTTTTAATCTAATGGAGTAATAGAGAAATTTAATCGTGTTGCCTAGTGACTTTAATTTGGAAGTTGATTAGAGTTGCTATTTATGTTGTTGCAAACTACTAGTATATTTGGAAGTATGCAGTTGTGTCCCTTCAATGCTAGTATTGATATCAATTGAGAAAACATAAGACTTATTGTTAATGATGTTGTTAAGGGCAGTGTTAATTCTAGTATTCAATTTATTTTAAATAGTTGGAGTATGTTGTGTGGTGGTAATTTGGTTATCACCTATGTATAGGGTAGCTAAAAGTAATGTTGTTGGTTGATGGTTATGCCCATTTGTTGATTTTGATGACTAAGTAGTAGTGGTAACTGTTTAGATTACCCGTTGGAAAACCATGGTTAAAATAGAGGAAATTTTTAACATGTTGCGATGGAGTGAGCTTTGGATAATTAACATGATGAATGATGTTATCCTTAATGAAAGTATAAATTAAACTCTCCTCATTTAATTCTTCCTCATGAGATAATATGTACATGTTGAAGTCGTTGTCTAACTGAATAAGGTTCGGTTGTCGAGACGTGAATATATAGGAGGTATGAAATTTATATGTTGATTTTGCTGAAAGATTTGTTGAAGTCATTTTATTGATTGAACAAGTTTCAATTGTCAAGATTTTGACGTATGGATAGTATAAAATTGGTAGGTTGACCATGCTCAAGTAGCTGTTGAAGTATTATGTTTCAAATTTAGAATAAGAAATGTTATGATTCGGTGATCCGTGGGGATCATGTCAATGTAGTCTGGGTTGGGTGCCTTTGTGATAAGCATCTTAAACCTTAATTAAAAGTGTTGGGAATGGTAACTAGAGGAAGAATTTGTTGTGAAGCTTTTGGTTAAATTGTGTTGGGGCTCCTCGGGGAGTAAAAAAAGTGATTATTAAAGTCTTTTAATGGAAAGCGTAGTGGAGTTCTAGAGATGGTTCTGTTTATGCTGAGCTTGTGTTTAAAAGCTTTTGAACTGGTTTGGTTGTTTGCCATTTTGGTTGAAGGGTTTTGGGTCAAGGTGTTCCTTATGCTGTGTTTCAGAGTTTCCCCAAAACTCGTAATGTTTGGTGTCGACCTTTGGTTTTGGCGAATTTGTTTAGTTCGTGTTGTGAGTTTGGATTTACATCCAAAAGTTTTTGAGTCGACCGCGCCCTTTCGCGTTCGCACTGAATTATCTTTGGAAATAATTTTAAAAGGAAGCAGATGGTCATAAAGGGTTGTGTGGGAAACTTTTGAGTTAAGCCCTTGATGTGTAACTCTATTTGGCTAGAGTTGGAGTCATTTGGAAAATGTGTCTGGTGTGCGGGTGTTTCACAAGTCTGGATTTTTATGAATGTTTCATAAGTGAATTTGGCTAGAGAAGAGTTTTCTTTTGGGATTGAGTTTCCCTCTCTTTTGATAAAATTTATGGCGCTTGTTTGTGCAGATGTCTAACTTTGGAGTCAATGTTCTTTTCCAAAACGTTGATTTTGGTTAAAATGCGATGTTTTGCAAAGTTTAGCTATCTATCGTTGGTGGGTTCTGATTTGATGTGGTGCCTTCTTTGTTAACTATCTTTGCCGTCATAGTTTATATGAATTAGTGCAACTCTCGATGTTATTCGAGATTTATTCATGTGATCACCGGAAGAAGTCGTCATGTGAATGACTTTTCGGTAGTGTGGTTACATGATGAAGGAATGGTGAAAAGTAAACATGACATCGTTTTTACATGTTAAATGATAAAAGAGTCGTTGAGCCAGGTCGGTGAGAAAGTCATATATGGAGATATGACTAATCCGGAGTGCTCCTGAAGAGTGTGCATTTATGTCATGAAACGAGATTTCCCTTGCTTTCTAGTATGAAAAGAAGCAATGAAGAATTTCTGGTATATTGGTTATGATGTAGGGGATTTATGATTCCTTTGTGATTTGGCTTGGATGTTGCTGAATTCTTTCCAAAATGGTTGTTAACGCTTTGGGTTTGAGTTGTTGTGTGTACACTTGGGCTTGATAGCTAAGTGTTTTTGTGTGAGGGCGAGACCCTCTTAAGAAAGGAACCAAATGTGGTTTGGTAAAGTTTTACGATCCTAGCTTGGGGCTAGGTGTCGAACCTTAGTGGTATAAGGGTAGTTTGTGATGGAGGTTGATGATGTATGGGTTTAACCATTATTAAGAGTAGCGATGGGTGGAAGTGAAGTTGACGGTAGTTCGGTGATATTTGTCTCTTTGTGAGCAATTGTCGTCACTAGTTGTTCTTGGATTTGAGGCTTGTCTGGGAAAGGATGGAATAAAATGTTAGTATGATCGTGTATCGGAAGGGCAAGTGTGCCTTAATGAGTTATTCCCCTCGTTGGAAATTTTTCGGGAATGTAGAGAGGTCGTTAAAGGAATTGTGACTTGCTTTGATTATGTCATGTTGAGTTTAATGAAGTGTGGTAGTCAGGTTGGTTGTGATAGTAGTGTGAAGTGTTTGTCGTGAGGTTTCGAGCGTTTTGTGTTGATGAAGCCCTTTGTGGTTAAAACGCAGATTCTGTTTGGGAATTGAAGTGAAGGTCGAACTGTGAGTGGTTGCCCTTAGTTGAGCTAGATCAACACTTTTTCGCTAAGTGTTGGTTTTGGGAACTCGTTTGTCGTTTGTTCCGTTTTTTTTTTGTCGTTGTGCGAATGTTTTGTGCTGCTGAGAAGCCTTTGTCCCTTGGGGACTTTCTTGTTGATTTTGGCGTCCTTCGGATTCGAGGTCGAATCCTGTTGAAGGCAGGAAGAATGTGACACTACGGTATGGTGTGACATTATAGAATGTGAAATTAGAGATTAAAATCTTTCGGCTTGAGGTTTACTCGCGTTTTTGGGCCTTTTGAAGTGATGTGTCACCACGGAGTGTCGTAACCTTTTAAAAGGTGCATAATGAGGTCAAAAACATATTGAAATATGATATGGGAGGTTAAAACCATAAGGTATGAAGGTTAATAGCGTTTCCGGGCCGTTTTCGGGCCGTTTCAGGGGTTTTGGGCCTTTCCGGGGGAGTTTGGGCCTAAGAGAAAGGTCCGTGGGCTTTGGTGGGATGGTGTTCGAGTCCATTTAGGGTAGGAGTCCTGTTTGGGGGGCCTCCTCCTGCCCTTTTGGGCGTCCTCCCCCTGCCCCTTGCGCCCCAAGTGCCCTAGCCGCCTCCCACACCTCCCCAACTCCTCCTCTTCCTTGCGCCCCCTTTGCCCCCATTTCTCTCCACCTCTCCACCTCTCCACCACCTCTCCTCCACCTCCTTGCTGCCCTAGGGTGGCCTCCCCACCCCTGCATCCTCATGGATCCATCCGAGGAGCGAGGAGCGAGGAGCGAGGAGCGAGGAGATCTAAGGGTGTTTATCAAGTTTTTAGATCAATTGGTGGTGCTGGATTTGAGTATATTGGATTAGATCTGGAAGTTGCCACGTTTCTGTTTTGGGACAGCATGAGCAGTCGACCTAGGGTTTGCGTTTTCGTCAATTTAGAATCCGAATATGTCCGTACGGATGTTGAAGAAGTTGTAGATAATTTCATTATATTTTAGTGGATATAAAGAACGTTAAATTCCGCCCATCCGTTTGAAAGTTATGGCTGTTTTACCGAGCGTGATAAAATCTGTGACGTAATTGGAACAGATCACGGTAATCTATAGATTAAACAACTTTAGAGTCCGAATCAGTCTTTCCATATACCTAGAGAAAGTTGGGAAATTTCCTAAGCTACGCGGGGATGTACTCGTTTAATTGATTCGGAGTCCCAGAACTCAAGTTATGCCTTTTGCAAGGCTGCTGTCCCGACGGGACAGAACCTCTGTTTTTAGGTTTTGCGAGTGGTTGGCAATGTCGGGGTAGATGAGGATTTGCGTACTGTTTTGTGGACATGATTGTGAGTGTGTGATGCCTATGTGCAGGTGGTGCGACCCCGGGAGTGCCTTCTACTTCCCGCCAATCCGTTGCTCATGGTTGAGGCAAGTGTGTTGTAATGGATAGCGACTTGTAGGTTGCTTGTTGAGAATAGATGAGATTGACTACATGATATATGATCACTTGCCATGTTTTAATGATTGCCAATGATATGATGGGAATGTTTAGTATGTTATGATGCCATGTGTTAATATGTGAGTTAAATATGATGTTGGCATAATTGCATACATGACATGTTACATGGCCCGGCGGTGAGAAAGTCATAACTAATCCGAGAAGGTCGGTGAGAAAGATATGACTAATCCGGAGAGCCATTGAGTAAGTCCTACATCGTGATTCCATCCACGTGGTGTTTGGAAGCGAGGAGTAGGCACCCTCCATCTTCGGGATGGAAGGGGGGAGAGGGTGCACATCGACGGGTGTGTACTCAACCATACCGGTATGAGTTTCCAAGGAGACATGAGAATTGCATTACATTGCATACATAATGATGATGATATTGTTAAGTGTTCATGAATGAGATGATATACATGATGAGAGATGTTATTGCCATGATATTGTTCTTGTTGTCCATTGCAATATGCTTGCTGAGTTTCGAACTCACGCTTGTGTTTTCTTGTTGTTTTAGGTACCATGAGAACGGCATGCGGGGAAGGGAAATAGTCACACGCCCACACGTAGCTTCACCATATTGATTCCACAAGTCATTCTATTAGTTTGATAATAAATTGCGTGTGATGCTCATTGATTTAAGGCTTAGCTTTGCTTTATGAGAGTTTTATTGTTCGTTTGACACTTGGAGACATTAAGTGCTTGATGATAGTCTTATATTGTCATTAAGACTCTAATTATTGCTGTTTTAAATGTCTCTCATATTGCCTTATTGCTATACTGTTGTTGCTCCTTTAATTCATGTTAAAACAAAGGAGATGCTGCCGAAATCTCGGTTTTTAGCATATGTACCTTTGCTAGAATTTATGGTAAATTGTGGTATTTAGAGGTTGTTTAGCTTATGTTTGCTAGCATTCAGGCATATTAAATGCCGGGGTGTTACAGGCAACTTGGATGTATACAGCACAGTATGCAATCTACAATATTATAATTTTTTTTCTACGTTCCTTTTTCTTTCTACCCTATAGGAATACAGCTAGTTGTATGGGACGTCTTAATAGTTTTTTTTTTTTCAGGTTACAAATATTATTGGCAGTTGAGAGCCCTTTACAGTTGGAACTTCACGAACTAAATATTATATCTTTTCAAGTTAGATTCAGTCTTATTACCTAAGTTTATATTATGCACACTTTTACGAGAAAATCCATTGGCTATACTCTGCTAATCATTATAAGGTCCGTCTCATTAAGTGTCAGATTTTTTTATTTTCATGAAAATTTCTAGTATATTTTTTTTTCTGTCTAAACACCCATCGGATATATTTTTTTAGCCATAATTAGGACCACCTAATCAAAGGACAGGTATTTCTAATTTTTGTGACAATTTTTTGAATTTCTATATTTTTATTAGAGCTTTTGACTGCGTATCATAAGTTTTTAATATATACTTCCTCCGTTTCTGAATAGAAGATATTTTAGGATTTTGCACTTTAATCAAGACACATATATAAATAGCCAAATCACCCTCTTTCATCAGCTCACTTATTATTTTTAGATGGTGTGTTACTCTAATATACGGTAATAAATAATATTGGGACTAAGGAATGGTAGAGACATGCGAAGGAAGGAACAACTAAAAGTTATCCCAAAATTGTCGCATGCATGCATGTGTTTAAGGACGAAATTTGAAAATTAGAACCACGTGTATCTAAGAACGGAAGGAGTAATAGTTAGACGACCAATGAGGCTCCTTGGCAGCATCCTGTAGTCTTGTGTTTCAGTTACGAGTTTTGGCTGACGAGCTTTTCTTGGATGCTTTCTCGATCGACGTGTTGCCATAATATGCATACATAGGTCCATTTCGATTCAGCTTTTGGATTATGGATTATGGATTATGGGAGAAGTTGCTTTTGATTATGGGAGAATCGGACCGAGCAGGCTATAACTATTAGGTTTCGAACCGAGCCGGCGAGAATTAGCAAGAATAAATGAGAATCAGGTTTCAATCAGATTCTGATTCTATACAGAAATCAGCTTCTGATTCTCAGAGAAACTGTCTAGAATCTTCTCGTTCGGTAAATAATTACTTTTTTCTAAAACAGAAACTGTTCAGAAGCTGAAACGAATGGGGCCACAATATGACCAGTATGCAGTTATGGGAGTATCTTGACTTGCAATTCGGCATTCTGAAACTCTTCCCTGGCCGTGGAATATTCATGAGTTTGATAATTGACATCAAAAGAAGAAAAAAAAAGAACTAGCTTCATTTCATGTTACGTACATTACACGGATGGATCCGCGCGGACAGCTGTCGTTGCCCTGTACCCTACCCCGCGGACGACAGTGTTGCTCCGAAACTGACTGTTGCATCGCGACATGGACTAGGAGTGCACCCGGAAATAGGGGTGGCAAAATTACCCATGGATTCGGGTACCCGTGGGTACCCGACCCGATAAGGATGGGTATGGGTAGCATCTCAGACCCACGGGTTTTCGGGTTCGGGTACCCGATAAAGCTATAGGATGGGCGTGGGTGCCAATTTATACCCATGGGTACCCAATGGGTATCCTATGACATGTGGGGTCACTTGTCATACACACGGTGCAGAGGACACTAGGGCATAGCGCAGTAGCGCACACGAGGGCTGAGGGCACATGGTCTGGAGGACTCTACCAGGCTCCACGCCTCCACCGCTCCAGTCGCCAGTCCCCAATCCCCATTTCCCCATCTCCCCAACGGCAGCCGCATCTCCGGATCTCCTCGGGCCCCGGCCGGCCGGCGACCGCCACCCCCCAGCGCCCCCCCCAGCTCCAGGCTCGTTGGTCGCTCCTGCTGCTTCTTTGCGCTCGTTGTTCGCCGCCGGCTCAGAAGCTCCTGCGCTCCCCCGGTGACCCTTCGGCCCCCGAGCTCCTCCGCTCCCTTCCGAGCTCCTGCTGCTGCTGCGACCGCCTCCCGAGCTCCACCGCTCCCCCAGTGACCCGTCGGCCCCCGGCGCCCCCCGAGCTCCTCCGCTCCCCCAGCGACCCGTCGGCCGCCGCCGCCCGAGGTCTTTCAACTCCTGCTACGACCGTCTGCCGTCGTCCCCAGGGCTTGTCCTCTCAGATCCGGCCATCAGGAAGGGCAGCGCAGATCTGGTATGATTCTTGTTTCTTGGTTGATTGATGATTCTTGGTTTCTTGGTTGATGATGAATCTGTATTAGAGAACTTTAGATGATGAATCTGTATGATTCTTAGATGATGAATCTGTATTAGAGAAATTTTAGATGATGAATCTGTACTAGATTGTGATTCCTCCCAGTACTGGAACAAGCTGTGCGTTTGTACTTTATGTTTGTAGTTTGTACTACTGTAATATGTTTTTATGTTTGTAGTTTGTACTACTATAATGTACTGGAAGTCTGAAACAACCGAACAAGCTGTGCACTGTCTGTAGTAGACTAAGTAATGGAAAAAACTCAGCACGTTCGGGTTCGGGTTTGGGTTTGGGTTCGGGTTCGATGCCCATCGGGTCTAACGATGCACCCAATTCTGAAGATCAGGGTTCGGGTTCGGGTACCCATTGGGTTCGGGTACCCATCGGGTTCGGGTGTGGGCACACATCCGTACCCGAGAAGACTCGTGGGTTCGGGTGGGAGCTACAGTTTCGGGTTCGGGTGTGCACCAGTTGTACCCGGAGGTACCCACCCGATTGCCATCCCTACCCGGAAAGAAAGTGAATTCTATGACCAATACTTTTCCAATTCATATTGATCCTCACGCGCCCCGTAGAAAAGAAAAGTCAATACCTTTCCAATTCATAGTGAACCACTTCTCAGTGCAGGGGTGAAGGCAGGCCTCGAGCCACTCGGGACTGGATTAGAGGCTTGTCATAAGTTCATATAAAAATATGTTAAACATCAGTAAAATTGTAGCTTAGTCCAAGAAAGTGTGGGCCGGTAAAAGACATAGAACTGGGCTGGCTCCGCCCCTGTCTCAATGAGTGGTGGAACTGCGTGTGTACGATCCTATCTATATATAGAACAGTAAAGGAACAGTAGCAGAACTAAAGAATTTTTATTGGTGCACATTTCACACTATAGCTTTTAAGTCTTGTACAATGATTTCAAAAGATCATAAATCTAATACATATAATTGAAATTTACTAAAAATGTAATACAAACAGTTCTAAAGTGAAAAATCATGTGAGGATCCATCTTTATGTGTGATGAGTATTTAGCTAAATTTAAACTCTCGGATTCATTTGGAGCTTACCATCCATGCCTATCTTGTTCATCTATTTTTCTTCTTCTTTCGATTCCATATTGTTTGCACAATTTCATCCGGTTGTGTGCATGCCTGATTTCCTACTCGGCTTGCACAATTGCATCCCGCATACAATCCTTCTTTTGCTAGTTTCCTACTCGGCTTGCCGCGTGCCTTCTTTTTTTTGTTAGTTTCCTACTCTGCTTCGGTAGCAATTTTCATTGCATATCACCAATCTGAGCCACACATAATCACTGAAGGAAATTAGACGACCAAGATTTTGTCTTTTTCTCAGGAATTTCTAGCCTTTTCTTCCTCGAGGATTAACGTGGTGACTTCTAGAAAAGCCTCCAATTAGTATGTATACACACACTAATCATCAACCAATACGCCTGCACGACTAGCAATTTCTATAAATCCTCTTTCTATTTCCAAATCATTGCTCTTTTAATAGGGGCGTGAAGATGGCGAGTAGATAAGGAGAGCAAAGCTTCCTGTCTGTATTGGACTCCTCTGATTTACCACACACACACACTGCACGGCTAGCAATTTTTATAAATATTCTTTTTATTTCCAAATCATTGCTCTTTTAAAAGGCGCGTGAAGATGGCGAGTAGATAAGGAAAAAATGCTTCCGTATATACACACATAATTACACCAGCGATGCCTAATTAACTCTTGTGAAAGAAGCCGACTCCTAATCAACTTGTGAAAATGCAAACGGATCAACATCTGACCATGATCTCTATGTGAAACCATGTTGCATTGGAGTATTTTAGAATTATTAAAGAAGTATACTGAAATTGATAAAGAAATATAACACGTTCATTTAAGTAGTATATTGAAGGTGGGAGTATGTACTCCTGAGAGTATGGACAAGGCTTCCGATGTATGTATATATGTATATGTGTGTGTATATGGTCCCATACAATGAACTCCCTCTTTCACCATACTACTTAAACGTACGTGTTATACTACTTAAATACTCATTTATCACTTTTGATATACTTAAATACAAATTCTATGATACTACAATGCGACAGTTGAAAAAATTTCATTGGCGCCTTTTATTTTTTCTATATACCTTTTTTATGTTAAAATAAGTATCTTTATCTTTATATATACTAATTGGAGGCCCTCCTAGAATCCCCACATTAATCCTAGAAATTCTCACGTTAATCTGAGAAAAAGAAATATTGCTAAAAATCCCACATTATTCTGGAAAAAAAGAAAATCTTGATTGTCCAATCTCCTTAATTATTTTTATCCATGGATTAGATCTATTTATCTATTCATAAGAGATATATGGTAAATTAGAGTAGTCCTATATGAAAGGGAAGCAAACAAACTTTTGTGTAAACAAAAAATTTGAACTCCTCTAAAACTCCAAAATTTCTTCATTGATATGATGCAGGTGGACAAGCTGAGGCTACAGATGCTAGAAATTTTCATTGTACTACCCCTTTAAAAAAAAAACTCTGCGAAAATAGCCTCCGCGTACTACTTTTTTCAAAAATAGCCCCTGCCGCGTGGTGGAGGCGCGGCGGCAGGGGCTTGCCGTGCCTTGGATGGTGGGCAGGCCTTGCCGCGCCTGGGAGGAGAGGCAAGGGGGCTTACCATTCCCTTGGGGGGGGGCAGGGGCTTGCCCTTGGGGGAGAGGCGGTTTTTTATTTTTTATTTTCATCCTTTTTTGTTTTGTTGTTTTTTTAAAAATAAGTAGAGTGGAAAATATGCATCAAAATTTTTTTTTGTACTAAGTCAAATATTATTTTTATAATTGAATTTTGTTTTTCACAATCAATGGAGCAGCGTAGCGCAAAAAGTTTTTAAATTGTTTATTTTATTTGCTTGACCAGTGTACCAATTAATCAATCGAGGTTAAGAAAACAAAAGATCATATCCGAGTAGTACATAAGTTAATAAAGAAAAACACCACATTCGTAAAAATGACGTTTAATATTTGTATAAATGGAATGAAGGCATAGAGTACATGGCTCGTAAAATGGCATCTTATCACACTTTCTATGTCATGTTATGTCTATGATGTCATGCTATGTACACTATTATTTCTATGTCATGCTATGTACCCTTATATCTTTATGCACGTTTACTGTCATTGTTTTCTATATTATGCTATGCCATTTTTACGAGCCATGTACTGCCTGCCTTCATTCCGTTTATACCAACATTAAACGCCAGTTCTACGAATGTGGTGTTTTTGTTTATTAACTTATATACTACTAAGATATGATCTTTGTTTTCTTAACCACGATTGATTAATTGGTACACTGGTCAAGCAAATAAAAGAAACAAATTAAAAAACTTTTTTGTGCTACGCTGTTCTATTGGTTATGAAAAACAAAATTCGATTATAAAATTAATATTCGACGTAGTACAAAAAAATTGCAGCATATTTTTTTCACTCGACTTATTTAAAAAATTCAACAAAGCAAAAAAAAATAACAAAACAAAACATTGGATGAAAATAAAAAAAAACCATGCCTCTCCCTAGGGGGGCAAGCCCCTGCCTCCCCCCAAGGGAGCGGCAAGCCCCCTTGCCTCTCCTCCCAGGCTCGGCAAGACCTGCCCCCCTCCAAGGCACAACAAGCCCCTGCCGCCGCGCCTCCCCTTCTCGGTAGAGGCTATTTCTGAAAAAAGTAATGTGCGAGGCTATTTTCACGAAAAAAATTTGAAGGGGGCTAGTATAGTGAAAATTTCCAGATGCTACACAGGCTGCCGCCGATCCTGAAGGTGTGGCAGTCCGTGCAATGCTTCCTCGCCATTACTGACTATTCCCAGCACCTCCGCGCGCTTAGCTCGCTCTGGCTCGCATGCCCGTGCCAAGACCAGCTCACGCCGCACGCTACTGGCGGCAAGATCCATCCATAAAAAACCCTACGTACCTAGACATATATAGCAGATGCAGACTGAAGAAAGGATCAAATTGGAGATCGATCGGTTAACTAATGTTGATCCTTATCATCTTATTACAGTACTGTAACACCCCGGCACCTCGTATGCCGCGAATGCCACCATAAAGGATACTAGCAATAACCAAAACACATATTTAACATTAAATTACAGCAACTACGCTAATAACTTAAACAAAATTTCGGCAGCATGTATTCGTTTTAACAAGGTTTTTAAGCATCAATACTAAGTTCACAACATAATAGCAGGATAACAGATACTATGAGCATGATAACCAAGATTGCATCAACAATTTATACCAAGGATAAATCTAGCCATCTCAAGCACAACTATGAGCCATCTTAAATAATAACAATATTCATTAACATCATCATTACATCTCATAAAAACATCATCATAAGCATCTCATAAACATCTTCATAAGCATCTCATAAACATCTTTATTCATGCAATGCAATGCACATGTCTATTTGCTTAGCACATACCGGTATTGCCGAGTGCACACCCGTCGGTTGCACCATCTTTCCCTTCCATCCCGTGGAAGGTGCCTACTCTTACTGACTCGCTCCCATTCATAACTGTGGATGGAACTACAAGGTAGGTCTTTCTCAGTGGCACTCCGGATTAGTCATAACTTTCTCACCAACCTTGCCGGATTAGTTATGACTTTCTCACCGACCTGGCCTGTCCTCATTCCATGAATGCATATATACCATAAACATGAACAACTTGCACATGTACTCATTTTAACAACTTGCATAACCATAAGTAAACCCATGATCATCATCTCACATGTAAGGATCAAACATGGAAAATTAGCGTATCATATAGTATTATAGCAAAGCTACGAATCTATTTGGTTACCAAAACCCAAAACCATCCCAATACACTTGCCTTCAACCACGCGAGACGGAGTGGCGGGATGTTGATGGCACTCCCGGGGTCACACCACCTGCACATAGGTATAATACACTAAAAAACATATCAAAAAACAACACAAGAACAATTATCTACATCGAATTCGCAACCCACTCCTAAAACCCGAAAAACAGAGAATCTATCCAACGGGACAGCAAGCTTCCAACAAGCATAACTTGAGTTCTATAACTCTAAATCAGGTAACCGAGTACATTTTCTCGAACCTTAGGAAATTTCCCACCTTTTTCTAAGTATACGCGAAAACTGATTCGGCCTTTAAAATCCTCTAATCTACAGTTGAGCACAATCTGTCCCAATCATGTCACAGATTGGACAGCGCTCGGTAAATCGACCACAACTTTTAAACGGCTGAACAAAACTTAGCATTTTTCGTGCCCAATTAAAGGTATTTCGATTACCTATAACTTTTATAACAGCCGGACGACCATATCATGACTCTAAAATCCTCAAAAATGCGTCCCAACGTCGACTGTCAAATCTGGCCGAGAGCCACCCGCGAGACAGATCTAGAATCCAACTTAACCCATCTAATCATAGCACCCAAAAGAGAGTTCTAAGCATGGGTTCTCCCATCTAGCAGCACCTCGACCACCACAAAAGAACCACGATTCGTTACCTCTTCTTGGAGAACCGAACGACGACGAAACCCTTTCTTTCTTCCGGCCGCTCCTCCCTCCGGAACTGCAGCGAATCGCCGGAGATCTCCGGACCGATGATCCACCGAGCGAGGAAACGAAGAACAGCGGGGAAGGAGAGGTGAGGGGCTGCTAGGGGAGGGGAGGGTGGCGGCTAGGGAGGGGAAACCCTAAGGGGGGCGCACGGCACAAGGAGGGGCGGCTAGGTGTGGGAGGGGAGGAGGTGGGGGGGGGCACTAGGGTTAGGGGGGCGCAAGGGTGGCAGGTTTGCTGCCCCCTTCCTCCCCCACGTGGGCCAAGGACCTCTACCTATGGCCCAAATAGATCCCCCAAGGCCCAAACTAATTCCCCCAAGGCCCAAACTCTCCCGGAAGAGCCCAAACACCCAGAAACGGTTCAAAAACACAATAAAAAGTCGTACCGTAGTGCCGCATTCTATATTGTCACATTCCATAATGTCATATTCTCTCCCCCTTAACAGGATTAGACCTCGAATCCAAGACACGCCACTACGCAAACAACCAAAAGAAAGAAACCAAGTTTCACGCTTCATACCTGATGAGAAAATTCTGGGTATTGCTCGCGTATACGAGACTTCAACCTCCCAAGTCTCTTCTCTCTCTGACCAAAGCCACTGGAACTACACTGAACGAGACTCGATGGCAAGGTGCTTAGGTTCGAAGACCAACGGCTCTAATGATAGCTCGCAATTGAAAACCTGTAGAACTTTACTCTTCTAGCAATCACCTCGCACCCAAGGCAACAACTCAGAAATATTGGAGAGATAGGCCAACAAAGCTTTCATTGGGCAATAGCATGAACAATCCCCTTTTTAAACCAAAGACACCCATTAGGTGAGTCTGGTATCAATCTGAAATCTCAACTCCCACTTCCCTCTTCAACCCGATCGCGAAACTGTATGTTCCAGTCTCAACCTCTCTACCACAGTTCGTCGCGATCAAGACGACGCGAACCAAATGAGACACAACACTCTAAGACTATCAACTACTTGAACAATTGGGGTTATAACCTTGAAAAAGATTGATCTTTTTACAAAAAGGCCAATACTCACCATTACCACCGAAAGGAAAAGCCTACTTTATAACCGGGTCCTTAAAACCCGCAAAAACAATAACAACCGAACAATCCACTTCGGTTGATACAACTCGCTCATAGACCAATACCCACCATTACCACCGAAAGGAAAAGCCTACTTTATAACCAGGGTCCTTAAAACCCGCAAAAACAATAACAACCGAACAATCCACTTCAGTTGATACAACTCGCTCATAGCCTAGCGACAAAAAGATCCAATACACTTCGAAAAGGAAATGCAATTACTAGCAACCACCAAGTGGTCCACTAATAATTTAATCGACTCTACCGAGGAACACATCATCTAAACAATTCTCCAAGAATGTTTGAATTGGGTCATACCCAATCTTCCTTTACTCCTCACTTTTAAACTATTTACGATCAACCACTAGCAACACCTACTAACTTAGGTCATTACCAACCCACACTAGATTTCTCTTTCTTAGAAGGTCTCGCCCTCACATTCTTCCACTCAAGGACCAGGGCAAAGAGTACAATCCTTGAGTATACTCAACCATAACATAAACATCCATTTTCTTGTCCCAGGCTATTTTCTTGTTTTCATTATAGCTTCTGTAATCTTTGTTTCTAGTTTATATTTTTACAGTGTGCTAATTTGTGAGAGTTTGATTCTAAAAAATTATATAAAAGGCAAAAGTGCTTCTGATCTTGCCTTCGGCTTGGTCTTATCCCAATTCACAGTCTAGCAGAGAGGCACATCATAATCGGTTCTTAAGTTAAAACCGATTTTGATTATTACAATCGGTTTTTAGCTAGAACCGATTGTGATGACCCACCCTTATCACAATCGGTTCTAGGTCTGAACCGATTGGGATGACCCTGTTTGTTCATTTTTCAAAAAACATAGATTACAGGACATATATCATAATCAATTTTTTTTCTTTCTAAAAAGTTAAGAAGCGATATAGACAAAACAATAATATTGTACTATTTTATAGTAGTGACAGCTGATGGAAGCCTGAAGATGCCAGTTGCTCTAGGCCTTCCTAGGTATCAATCAACTCGTCTGAATTGAAAGAAAAGGATCGAATTGCCGGTAGTGTAACTATGTAAGTAACCTCTAATGGACCCTGCTGCTGCTGCTGTCGTTGGTTGCCTGTAGCCTGGCCCTGTAGGGACGCGGGGACAAGGACGACAACATATAGGAGGACCTCTCCTATATCTTGGAGCCGGCCGGGAGCGATTGCTTGAGGAGGAAAAAGCTGCGATGGCTGCTGCTGCTGGTACTGGGGCCTCTGTTTGTTCTGTTGGCAGATCAGAGGCCAGCTCGACCAATTGCCGTCCTGCTGGCCCTCGATCCCTGTCCTCCGGTTTGGGATCCAATCCATTCCATGCATCCTGTCGGAGCTGACAGATAGATAAGTGTGTGTTTGGTTGGGTGAACGCTGATGGAATGATATAGGATAGATGGGATAATTTTGGATGAAATGGTAGAGAGGATGTTTGGTTGCTTGAATGGAATGATACAAGATTTTATTTGGTTGTTTGGATGGAATGGTACGGGATGCTACGAGATAATATTTGGTTGGAGATAAGGTTGGTATGGCAACCTTTGTCAATAGTGGTACGAGATGGTACAAGATGGTTCGGCTAATTTAGAGGTACGGGATGGTACAACGTATTTGAAGAATATTTCTGAAATCTGTACCACTCCGTCCTCTACGATATGATTCCATACACTCAATCAAACGTATGTATTAAAACCTATCATGAACCATCTTGTACAGGTCCCTCCACGTTCACCCAACTAAACGCACCCTAACTGAATATTTGTCACCTTTTTGAGTTTTTTCCTGGTCGTCTACACTATCAAAGAAACGTCACAATAGGGTTGCAAACGGAGTGGATAATTCCCGACCGACCGTCCGTATAAATTCGGATCTTTTTCGGATATCCGGATTTTTTTGGATATCGGATACGAATTTGGATTGTTTTTTTTCGAATATGGAAACGGATACGAAATAAAAGTATCCGTCGGATTCGGATCTATCCGATTATTCTCCGGTGAAATGCTCGTCAGACCCAACCCAACGCCAACATCTCTCTCTCTCTCTCTCTCTCTCTCTCTCTCTCTCTCCCCCCCCCCTCCCTCCCCCCTGAGCAGCCATGAGGTCTCCCTTCTTGAAGCATCCACGCTCGCCAACCTTCGCCGCTGGCGCAGATGCCCCGCCCAGACCCTGTCCTCCCGCCACTGCCACCACCACCGCTGCTTCCCCAAGGAGAACCTCAACCCCTCCTCCCCCGCCCCGTCCAACCACTCCCCCTATCGCTCCCCCTCCATCGCCAAGCCCCTCGCCGCCAGCAATCGCAGCCTCCCTCCCAGACCCCCTCCCAAGCGGAAGCTCGATGTCTCCGCCGTCGCGCCCGAGAGCTCCCCCATCACCGTTGCCGGCATCTCTAACTCTGGCATCTAATTACGTCGATGCTTAGGGTTTTGGTGAAACCCTAGCTGGATCTGGCCTGACATGTGCGGCTTTGTGGCAGGTGGTGGTGAGGATGCGGCCACCGAGTAGGGTGGAGGAGGAGGTGTGCGTGCGGAAGACGGGCCCAGCTCCATCGAGATATTGGGGCAGGGGTTCACCTTCAATTCGGTCGCCGACGAGGTTTTCACGCAGGTGAGGTTGCTGCAATTGGCACAAGAGTTTGGGATTTTCCTTGCAGGTTCTAATTTTACTTCCAGGGGTGGATATGCAGGTTGGGAGCTTGCTAATTTTATGTTATTTCTCGTTAGATTTTAAACATTTACAGCTGTGGGTTTATTATATTTATGCTAATTTGATTTCTTATGGCGGTTTATTGAGTCTAGCTGGTTTTGCTGTTAGAAAGTTCTTTTTCCTTATTGTAAGTCAAAACTCAATATAAGCTGTCCATTTGCAGGAGCAAGCAAAACACTCAGATAAACAACTCATGTACCATTGCTGCTGCTCTTTTCTTGAGGCAAGTATCATTTCTGCTTGTTGTACCTATAATTACTAGTTATAGTTCTTGCTTGTGTTGGAAATCTTGAGTTAATGTATTTAAGCTCTGCAGATCTACAATGAACAAATCACAGATTTGTTGGATCCAATGCAAAGAAATCCTCAGGTGAAAGGAAGCTGCAGAATTTAATTTCAAAGCATTAGTCTTTTGCTGATATGACTTGTGCATTTCCAGATTAGGGAAGATGTTGGTACCGCTTCTATTTATGTTGAATCATTGACAAAGGAGTTGGTATCTTCGATAAAGGATGTTACTCAGTTGCTAGTAAAGGTACGCCTGTTGGTCTTTCTATCTAAAACATTCCCACCGATGTATAGTTGATGTTTCATGTAATTATGTTGATAAATGCTTGTAACAATTTCTAACAAGAGTAGATTTCATAGTTTTTTGTCATCTCGAAAGATACTTGGTTGGGTAGTAGCACCATCTTAGGAAAACTAAAACTAAAGCTAAATTTAGATAAGAAATGGTAAACGTCCTTTGTTTTTACAGAATTGATCATTGTGATGATGTGATCCTATCCTAGTTTCTTTAAGATTGACACTTCCCAATGACCTGAAAATTTGAGATATTCCACTTCTATTTCATGGCAAAATTTAATTTATTAATGATGGTGTAGGGATTGGCTAACAGGAGAACTAAGGCTACTACTGCAAATGCAAATAGCCCACGCTCGCACTGTGTTTTTACATGTTTCATCAAATCAGAGTCCAAGGTATTATCTGGATTTGCACTTGCGCTGTACTAAATCTACTTGCTAACGAACTAATGTAGTTGCATTTTAGACATATAATATGGTTGATAGATTTTAATATTTGTGACATATATGGTTTCCGTTTTCACGCATTATCCGACTAAAGATTAACTGTATTCGGAACGACCTGTATTCGCTCCGTACTCGTGACTGAGGTAGTTCGCATTCGCATTCGAATCCGGCACTGTTCGCAGTGTTTTTACATGTTTCATCAAATCAGAGTCCAAGGTATTTTATGGATTTGCACTTGCGTTGTACTAAATCTACTTGCTAACGATCTAATGTAGTTGCATTTTAGACATATATTATGGTTGATAGATTCTAATATTTGTGACATATATGGTTTCCGTTTTCACGCATTATCCGACTAAAGATTAACCGTATTCGGAACGACCTGTATTCGCTATGTAATCGTGACTGAGGTAGTTCACATTCGCATTCGAATCCGGCACTGTTCGCATCCGACTTCAGATAAAAAAATTAGAATAGGATATGAAATAAGTAAAATCCATCCATATTTGCTTTATTTACAACCCTGCAACAGAGAACTATGAAATAAGTAAAATTAGAATAGGTTTCAAATCTCGTTTTTAGTCAAATCTCGCAGGTTCCCGAAATCCGAAATCTCGGCGAGATTCGGAAATTTCGGACAAAATCCGGACGAATTGCAAAACCAAATTTCAAATCCGGTTTTTTTCAACCGGGAAATCCGAGATCTCGGCCGAGATCACCGAGATCTAGCCCAAATTGAACCGGCTGAAAAAATGGTCCAAAACACGTCAAAAAAATTTGAAAATTTTTTTGGATGGTCCTCACACATCACTAATGTTCCCATAAAAATTTGAGATGATGATCAAGCATGAGGAATTTTTAAAAAATCTAACAGTGGTAAAGTCGTGATAAAAACCGTATGTAAAATTAGTTTTTGATTTTTCAAATGTAACAAATGAACTTCAAGTCATTTGAAAAGTTTTATATATGTTCATAACACATCCATAATGTAAGAAGGAGATTTTTGAACCGACCGAAAAATGGTCCTAATACTAGAAAATTTTTGAACCGACCAAAAAATGATCAAAACTCATCAAAAAAATTTGAAATTTTTTGTGGATGATCCTGACCACCAATCCAATCAAATGCAATACCCAAAAACAAAAATTTGGTCCGAAAATCCGAGATTTCGCCCGAGATGCCCGAGATTTCGGTGAGATTTTAGTAGTACTGTAGCAATTTTTTTTAAATTTTTTTTACCCGGCCGGGATTTAGGATCTCGAGGGGTCCGAAATCCGAAATCTTGACCGAGATTTTCGGATTTCGTCCGGGATTTCTATCCACGACACAGAGCTACTCTATCCAAGCTTCGGAAGAAAGCGAAAGGAGTCTCTCGGCCTGCTACACTGACCCAACCATGCAGGCATACGATTTGACAGTGACAGCGTACGAAACCACAAATGATCAGGACGGGCTCTCTTACCAGACAAGTTGCTACAATCATCGTATCTTGAAGCAAACATCGTAAAATCTCCTGAGAAGGATCTAACTTTATTTATGTACTGATGGTTCGGTGAGCAAACAGTAGCACGCAGAAGTAAGTACACTACTATAATAATTATATATATATGCTTGCGCTTCCGTCTCCATATACCCCCGGCCCAAAAGCAAAATGTCTTGGCGTATCGATTAGCCACACCACACATGTATTACTCTTGTCATGCATGCATATGGACTGTGTGACAAGAAAGAGATGGAGAAGGAACCCGAGAGATCGATGATGGTGTGATGGGGTAACAACTGAGCGAACCTACACCAACAACGATGTGATATCTCATCTTATGATCAATCATCTGCCCACCTAAGACACCAGCTAATGCAGAGCCAGCTGACCTTACTAGATCACAGTATCATACCAGAGAGAGAGAGAGAGAGAGCGAGAGCCCTACCTTTTTACACCAACCTCCAAATTAAGCTGTACGCCTATTCTATCCTTGAATACATCACATACATGTGAACTCACAAGTCACAACTCGATGATGCTGTATTAATTCTTTCTTCCTCTTCTGCATTCTTCTATCGATGAACTCTAAATCTACATAAATTTTGTACAGAAAAATATAGCTCAAGTATCACTATCCCAGTCCTCTTTTCCTTTCTTGACCTTGCATTGGATCCCCCCCCCCCCCCTTTTCTTTTGTAAACTATGGTTTCTAAGAAAAAGAAAAATTAATCAGAAATTCACGGTCAAGGTTGCTCAGTACTAGTAGTATTACTGTCCGAGTCCGGCGAAGAAGAATCGGAGCGACTCGCCGTCACCGATCCGGTTCCGAGCCCGAGGCGGCATATCTCGGCCGGGTTCGGCGCATCCCACCGGAGAGTCCGCGCCTTGAGCGCCTCCATCTGCGCCGTGCATTCCTCCGCCCCCATAAGTGCGACCCTTCGACGGACTGCCGCCGCCTCCTCGCCGGCGACCTCGTCGAAGATCGCCTCCCAGCCCTCCTCCCACGGCCCACTGGCGTCGCAGAGCTCGAGCGTGCCGTTCCGCCACTCAGTCCAGCTCCACCCGTCGTACAGCTGCTCGGCGTGCCACGCCACGCACTCGCCGCGGCACGCCGGGCGGCACGGCCGGCACTTGGCCCCGCTGAGCGGGCCGGGGCTCCCCAGCGACGCCACTGGCACGCCGTACCCGGCGGCCGGGAACGAGTACTGCCTGTCGCTGAGCACGCAGAAAGGGAAGCGGCGCTCTCGTGCCGGGACGCCCGCCACCTCCAGCTGCGCCCGGAAGGCGGCCTCGGAGTTGAGCTCATGGTAGCCCTGCTCGGCGAGGCGGGGCAGCATGGAGAGGCGGGAGAGCGCGGCGTCGGAGGCGGCGCGGCCGCCGGCGCCGAGGCGGTCGTTGAGGCCGCCGAAGCGGGAGCCCTGCGGGACGACGTAGGCGCCGGCGGGCGGGAAGGCGTCGGTGGCGTGGAGCGGGGCGGTCCAGAAGCCGTCGACGCGCGTGCGGAGGATCCAGGCGTAGGTGAAGTTGCCTCGAGATTCGCGGTCGCGGATGAGGTCCAGGCAGCCCTCCACCAGGTGGAAGTACTGGAGAAGACCCTGCTTGCATTGAATGTCGTTGCACCAATTTGCACTGGATTAACTTAATCTGTCATTAATTTATGGACTACTACTACTGCTACTAGACAAAACTACGAAGCACGACGTGCGTAGATGCATGTGCTGCACAATTAAGTTTGGTCAAACAATTAAATACTGGCCGGGAATTGAATTGTCAGATGTGTAGTACTCATAAAGTACGTATTGTTTAATAAGGAAGGGCATCAATGAATTTATCATGTAAATTTCGTAAAAACTATGTATACAATTTTTTTTTATTTTTAAAAATACCATACGTAAAAGAAGTGAGCTTATATAATGGTATAAATTTGAAAATCAAAATCAATCGCATTCGAAAGATATGAAATAGATGAATTTAGTTTAAATAGTGATTTTCACTGTTCAAAAATATTCATCTAGCCGGATATATGTCATTCTAGTATTCCAATTTTGTTCTAAATACATATCATTTTACAATTTCGAGACAACTTTTTGAGAGGTGTTTCTATGCTCTTCCTCTTAAAAGTTGCACAACAATTAAAGCATGAATGAATGGTAGATGGTGATTACTTACCCCTTCGTAATTCCTAATGTTATTTATTACTATGGAAATTTGGAATAAAGTACTCCCTCCGTTGGAATTTAGAGGGCATATTATGTTTCGTTAGGACAAGGTTTTGACCAACGATTACTTCATTAATATACCATTTATGCAATACAAAATCATAATTATATATAAGTACTTTTGAATACAAATCTGCTAATATCAATTTTGTGTCATAAAAATTATATGCTAATAGTGTAATTATTGGTCAAAGCCTTGTCCTAACGAAACCTAATACGCCCTCTAAATTCCAATGGAGGGAGTAACACATATCATCCAAAAGTAATACGTGAGCTAATGAAAAAAGATGATTTGGTTATTTCGATATGTGACTTGGCGGAAGTGCCAAATTCTAAAACGTCATCTATTCAAGAATAGATGGAATACTGTACAGGATGGATATATATATAGGAAACAATGTCATCTGGATTATTGGATCATTACATACTCGTAGCACTAATTTGTAATTTATAATAAGATGATGTATTCTTATATATTAATGTATTGAACTAGAGAGGGTCGATATCACTTGATTATATATCCGCCCCGCGGTACTATACACACTTTTCCAAGCATCGAAAAATTGCTGTGATTTTCTTTCACATGTATGCATGGTTGTCTTGCTATTGCCTCCTTTCGCCCAAAGAATAAAAAAAGCTAATATCTAAAGAAGCCTTGGACGTGAATACGTACGATGGAAAAGAAGATCGGGCATAAAGCGATCCTCTACGTAGCATAGCGGAAAGCAGATTATCATCAAGTTCTATGAAGAGAGCAAGCTAGCAGGGTCGCAGGAGGAGTAGATAACCACTTTGAAGGCAACTTTCCAAATCTAGCGTCGATCATGGTCTATATGCACCGAGGATAGGGGTCACATGCAGTTATTATTATAACTACAACTTAAACAGTTATGTGTGAACCATTGGATCCAAAAATCATAATCGATGAGAAATTTCAAGAGCTACGGTGGAATTAGTGAAGAAATCGATTTAGCTAATATTCTTTTGGTCGACGTCCTCCCACGAACCTACAGCCGGCGATCGCAATTAATAGTGCCCCACGTTGCCGAAGATCCCGTGGCCGTCGTTGGCGAGGTGAGGGATTTGTCCTCTTTCTATCGTCTTCTTGATTTGTCACAGATTCGTTCCAACTCATATTCAAGTGATAGCAAACGCCTTCGTTCATTCACCAGCTTCCGGGCCGGCCAATTAAGAGCTTAGAAATTTCTGAGTTGCACGGTCCAGAAGCTTACGTACGTACGTACTTGTCCTAGCTAGGCACGATCTATGACATTTCGTTTGATCGACGTACACCGTGGGTGCGCATTGTCAGACATTTAATTTGACACGTTAACATTGCGTGCCAAATCAAAGTTAAACCAAAATACGTCCTCTTCTTCCTGCCAACCTTTTAACCAATCGTTCATGTCAACTATGCGCTGCTGCCATGCGTGCGTGCATGCTGTGTGGTGTGGAACATAATTAATGTGCTCCAGAACTATCAAAGCAACGAATAATGATGTACCACTTGACCAGCTTAGCCAACTTAATTAGCTTACTTAGAGCACACACTATACTATACTATACTATACTATACTATACTATATATATAATGCGCGCATACATATATTTATATGTATATATGGCCATGTATATATGGCAGCATATCCAGTGCTAATGAGTCTAGAGAGACATCTCTCTCTCTCTCTCTCTCTCTCTCTCTATAGATATATATAGATATATATATATATATATATATATATATATATATATATATATATATATATATATATATATTTTGTGTGTGTGTAGGAAACCTCTTTTCTACTCCCGAGAGGTAATTACTCCCTATGCCGTATCTCACAACATAGAGAGGGTATATAAGTACGTGTAATATATAAAGTATATAAGACCATCTAGGTGGTATTTACATTTTTTCAGAGGTGGTATGTACACTTTTTAGACATACTCTTTTTTATATGCGTATATGAAGGTATTTGCAAAATAGGTTAAAAACTATGTACTCCTTTGCATTTTTTCATGTGGATCTCATTAGAATATCTTATAATTAGTATATGAGTGTATCCAAAGTGATAAAGGAGTATTTCAAGTTTGGTTTGTTTGGGTGGTATCTATATACCATTTCTTTTAAAAGAAGGAAAGAAAGAAAGAGCATGCACCCTAGATTGCTGGCTACTCCAGCTAATTTTCTTTTGTCAGCATCTTCTTCTCTTTCTTCCAATGGAAACGGCCGAGCAAATTGCTAACAGATACTTAATCGAAGGCCGGCAGGCTTAATCCTGAGCAGGTAGCGAGCTGCCGATGATTTTGTGGGCCCAAGATGTCAGCTGGACAGGCCCCACTACTTTCCAACTTTCTTCTTTCTTTCCGTGTCCTTCCTTGGCAGGCTGCCACGGTCAGATCGCGTCCGGTTTAGATGGATGGATGACAAAACTCGTCGTACTGCTGCTGCTGCTGCTCACATCTTAATTTCTTCCACTCCAAGCAATCTACCAGCTTACCTAAAGGGCGCGATCTACATATGGAGGGAGTTGAAACCGCCCCCTGAATTAAGAGATGGAGAAACCGTCTAATTAATCTTACGATCGGTTTCAATTCTCAAGCAACCTACGCCTACCCTACCAGCTAGCTGTTCGATCAAGATCGATTCAAGTTTAGGTTCGTAACCGCTCGATTAATTTCCAAAATACTAACACAAAAACAAGCAGCAAATTAATTGAAGGGAGCCTCTCATGCATCAAAACAACGATTATGACTTAAGGAAACAGCATACGCCGGCCGAACCAACTAATCAACTACGAACACAGTATTAAGACGAAAAGCATCGTAATGTTCGTGAATTTGTTTTTGAAAAAAAATATATAGATGTGAAGAAGCAGAGACGAAGCAGCATGCAAGCAAGGAACAAACGCGCGCAGGCACGAAGCACGATCGAGAGGAGAGAAACCAAACCTGGATGCCGTTGGGCGAGTTGTCCGGGGTGAGGACGCGTGCGCGCGCCGGCGTCTCCTCCATGGGCTCTGGCCGGAACACCCGCACGGCAGCCAGCGTGGCACCGCCGGCGCGCGCGAGGAGGGAGAACTTGTAGGCGTCGGCGTCGAGCGGGCTGTGCAGGAACACGTCGGCGGCGCCCTCGGGGAGCGCACCCAGGACGTGGCGCGCGATGGACGGGCCAGTGAGCTCGAACCGCCGCGCGCCGCCCACGAGGCACACCGCCACCCGCTCCCGGGGAGGAGGGGGCGGCCGGGAGTACGGGAGGGAATGCGAAGGCGGCGGCTGGCCGGGGACGAGGAAGGAGAGGCGGAGGGAGGAGGGGAAGGAGAGGGCGGCGGCGAGGAAGAGCAGCAGCGGGGCGAGCACGGCGGCCAGGCGGCGGCGAGAGGCCGCGGGGAGATCTGACGAGGAGTCGATGCTCGAGATGATGGGCTTCATCGTGTTCATGTGCATGCTTGGTGGTCGCTAGATCATGGCGTCGTGGCAGCGGCGGTGGCGAGGAAGTTATGACGCGACGCGACGGTGGTGGGAAGGTGGTGCGGGGCGCGTTGCTCTGCGTTGGTGGAGGAGTCGACGGCGAGGAGAGGGATCGATGACTTGCCGTGAACTTGAGGACGGTTTGCTGCTGCTGCTCTGTATTTATGTATGATCGGTTCCGAATTTTTTACTATTCTAACACTGTTGCATAGTTTTTTTTCATATATATTACTCTGCTAATAAAATTGCAGAACTAACCTAGGGCATGTACAGTGGTATAGACAGTAGCTGTCTATAATATACATCCATGTCATCTACAGACAGTACTAAAGACCACTTAGGGCATCTGCAATGGTGTAGTCAACTACTAGCTATAAAAAATATACAGGTTATCTATAGATAGCTAATAGACAACATCTCCAATAGACTAGCTATAGCATTGTCTACAAAATTAAATATGGGTCCATATGTAAGAGGTGATAAATGCCTTGGAATCACCTATAGCCTGACTATAAGTTAGTAGTCAGTCTATATCTCTCTCTTCTTTTTCTCTCATCCACCTAAGCAAAATGTTGAGTTGGCACCCTTATAGTAAGCTGAAGTGGCACCATTGCAGATGCCCTTATACAATAGACTGTCTATATAACTGTCTGTAATGATCTCTCATATCATTAATAGGCTGTATGTACAATGGTATACACACTATAAAGCTGTCTATAACGCCGTCTGTTAAATAATAGACAGGATATTTCTCTCTCTTCCCTCTCTCTCCTCCACATCATCTAAAATCTGATGTGGCATACTCTTATAGACAGCTGATATATATCATTGTACATGCCCTGAGCAGTAAAATCCAATGGATTCCGTCCGCTTACAAATTTCTTATTATTATTTAAATCATTTCCAACGGATTGGGACCGCTTAAATTTTTTTATTTTTTAAAAAAAATTCAAGCGGACAGCGTCCGCTGTTTTATTTTTCTGATTTTTTTTCATGTTTTTTAATTTGAAGCGGACTGAGCCCGCGGAAATTTTGTTTTGATTTTTTTTTCTGTTTTTTTAATTTACAGCGAAGTGAGTCCGCTCATTTTTATATTTTTTTCTTTATTTGCAGCGGAGCCCGTTCGTTGGTTTTTTTCAAAAAAATCATTTTTTATTTCAAGAGGTTTTAGACCACTGCATTAATTTTTATTTTTTCCGTTTGTCTATTTTTATTCTTTTTTGGATTTAATTAATCCGAAAAATCCTAAAAATCTAAAAATACATTTTCTTAATCAGTTCGAGCCACTGAGTCCAAAAATAACATCCACTCTGCGAAACCAAATCTCCAAAATCTTCAAAATAACCAAAATGCCATCCCAACCCCTTCTCTAGCCCCTCTTTCTGGATTTTCCCGTTTTCCTTTCTTCTTGTTTTTCTTTTGTTCATTTATATATTCATTTCTTTTGTCAGTGTATTTTAATACTAAAAAAGATAATTTAGAATGACATGATGCCTGTGGAATTATAAAGAAATTGAAGTACGTGGCGCATACAGTACGATACTAATTTGCAGGAAACGAACTAGTTCGCAGTTGAAATATAAAGTACAACAAGGATAATTACATACATAATATTCTCTAATCACTTGATATGATCTAAAATGTGGTCCACCGTAAACGTCAACATGCTAAGTCTCTGCTGGAGCATAGGGTCCATCCTCTGCTCTAGCCCGGGCTGCATCCTCTATGGTACTGTGCAACTAGGACGCTTCATCGATGTATTCATGGTGTCTGCCCACTGAAAATATTAGCATCCTGCAGCCTACGTGACGATGTGAATATGCTTTGTGGCTGTGGAAAGAAAAAAGATCTCACAAAAAATATACAACTCGAACAGGAGAATAATCATCAAAACCTGAAAAAATATACAGCTCGAACATGAGAATAACATCAAAACCTGAAGAAATTGAACTACATTTTCTCTCACAGAGAAAAAAGAGCATTTGTAAAACAATATACCATTATTTTCCCGAGCGTTGGTGTAGAAAACATTAGCTTGCACATGGCAGTTAGGGTAATCAACCTACCTTGCAGTGACAAGCGCAATGGCCCTCCAATTCGCTGAGCTCGACGTTTCAGACATGGCCTTCACAGAAGTGATGAACGCTGAAGTGGGATGAGAAAGAAGAGGATATGAGGAAGAGGATATGAAACGCTCGACATTTCAGTGTGAAATGTATATGCTGGCATGCCTCCGTATTTATAACAAGTTTTTAAGTGGCAACGTGTTGCCCAAGTGGCCTAAGTAAGCTGTTGCCAGTGTGTTGTCAATTCGAACTGATAAAGGAGTAGTCAGTGTGTTGTCATTTCTCTGAAAAAGCTGGTCGTGCCTGTTGTCCAATCGGCTTTTCATATCAATTTTCTCAGCTTTTTGTCATATCAACTTTTTGTCATATTAGCTGGTCGGTCGTGCGTGTTGGTCATTTTGGAGATTTGGTTTCACGGAGTAGATGTCATTTTTGGACTCAGTGGCTCGAACTAATTAAGGAAAATTTATTTTTGGATATTTAGGATTTTTTGGATTAATTAAATCCAAAAAAGAAAAAGAAAAGAAAAATAGAAAAATGAAAAAAAATTAATGCAACAGTCTCAAACCGCTTGAAATAAAAAAACAAATTTTTTAATAAAAAACCAGAGGACGGGCTCCGCTGCAAATAAAGAAATAAATTAAAAAATGAGCGAACTCACTCCGCTGTAAATTTAAAAAAAATGAAAAAAATCAAAACAAAATTTCAGCAGACTCAGTTCACTTCAAGTTAAAAAATAGCCGACGCAGTTCGCTGGAATTTTAAAAAAATAAAAAATTTAAGCGGTTCTAGTCCGATGGAAATGATTTGAATAATAAAAAAAATTTAAGCGGACGGAATCTGCTAGACTTTACTGTTCAGAGGCTAGTTTTGTAATTTTATTCGCAGAGCAGTTAGATACGAATAATAATAATACAACAGGGATAGAATAGTTAAAAATTCATCGGTTCCTAACTTTCGACTAGGCTATTTTTTATTGCTTTATTTATTTCTTGATGATAAATACTCCCTCTGACACAAATAGTTATCGTATAGTTCTGTTTTAAAATAAGTACAATTAAACCTTAAAAACTGAGTCCATACTCTTGATGAAATGCAAATCCTTCGGTCTAAGATTCGACTTGTTACAAATACCTTCTTCGGAATTGCCCTAGTCCATCGGTAACTCCAATAGGACAGATTGTGTTACCTGCCACTTTTGGAGATGCCCGCAATTTTAGAACTGTTGATTTCATTTGAAGTTGTTGACTTTCAGTCTGCATGTAATGCTATTTTTGGTAGACCTTCACTCACCAAATTTATAGCAGTTATGCATCATGCCTACCAGAGTCTTAACATACCTGGCATGATTAGTGTGCAAAGTAATCCAACTACTGCACTCAATTATAATAAAAAATTGTTTGAAATTTTTGATCAATTACCATTAAGAGATGCTAATGATGCAGATAGTCCTACAAGGTCGATAAACCTGGTAAGTCTGAAAAGCTGAAAGCTAATCCTCAGTCGAATGTGCAAATAAAGCTTATTCCCGTCGACCCCATTGACCAGTAAAAAACTGTTCAGATAGGGTTAAGAATGGATGCTAAATAGGAAAACACGATCGGGAGAATGTTGTTTGCCTTTCTTCAAGGTAATAAGAAAACAAGATAAATTTCACTTGTTGGATGAAGTAGAAAAGACCTTTAAAGATATTAAAAATTATTTGTCAAGGCCACCCGCGTTAGTATCACCCAACCCAAAGGAACCTTTGTTGCTCTATTTAGTAGCTACATATAATGTGGTTAGTGTTGTCCTGGTCGTTGAACGAGATAAGATTCAAAAATCTATATACTGCGTAAGTGAAGTTTTACACGGACCTAGGAAGCGATACCCTCAGGTTCAACAAAAGTTTTATTCCCTATTCATGATTTCAAGGATATTAACACACTCTTTCCAATCTCATTGGATTACAGTACTGAAACACCCCGGCACCTAGTATGCCGCGAATGCCTCTACAAAGGATACTAGTAATAACAAAAACACATATTTAACATTAAATTACAGCAACTACGCTAATAACTTAAACAAAATTTCGGCAGCATGTATTCGCTTTAACAAGGTTTTTAAGCATCATTACTAAGTTCACAACATAATAGCAGGATAACAGATACTATGAGCATGATAACCAAGAGTTCAACAACAATTTATACCAAGGATAAGCTAGTCTAACCATCTCAAGCACAACTATGAGTTGATCAAATAGTTAAAACAACCATCACGACATAGTCCACAATCTAGTTCAATGAGGTAACCATCACAACTAAAGGAAGGGTATGACATTGTTTAAATGAGTGATGGCTAGTGATGTCGTGTGTCTAGCTCCCTTTCCCACATGTCAGATTCATGGTACCTAAAAACAACATAAAACAACAAGCGTGAGTTCATCACTCAGCAAAGTGTATTGCAATGGAATAGAGCAACAACAGTAATCAATAACATCTTTATTTCATATCATATCACATCATCATAAGCATCTCATAATTCATCTTCATAAACATCTCATAACATCTTCATTCATGCAATGCAATGCACATGTCTCTTATCTTAGCACATACCGGTATTGCCGAGTGCACACCCGTCGGTGTGTACCCTCTTTCCCTTCCATCCCGTGGAGGGTGCCTACTCTTACTGACTCGCTCCCATACACAACCATGGATGGAGCTACGAGGTAGGACTTTCGTGTTCACTACGTGTGAACACAGATGCCCGCTTCAGAATGGGTCACCTCTTCCATTATGCATGCACATATGACATAAACATGAATAACATGTAATTCAACTCAATTTAACAATTGCATAGCCAATTAACAATTCATACTCATCATGTCATATGCGAGAATCGAACATAGCATCTTATCATAACACATGTATAAACTTGAACATTGCAAAGCATTGCGTCTCCCCAATCCATAACCACTACAATACACTTGCATCAACCGCGTGCAACGGAGTGGCGAGATGTGGAAGGCACTCCCGGGGTCACACCAGCTGCACATAGGTATAATATACTCAATAACATGCCCACAAAACAACACAAGACTATCGGCTACCTCGACTTCGCAACTCACGCCTAAAACCCGAAAAACAGAGAATCTATCCAATCGGGACAGCAGACTTCCAACAATCATAACTTGAGTTCTAAAACTCCAAATAAGGCAAAAGAGTACATTTTATCTAAGATTAGGAGATTTCCCATCTTTTTCTAAGTATTCGCGAAAACTGATTCGTCCTCTAAAATCCTTTAATCTACAGTTGAACACAATCTGTCCCAATCACGTCACAGATTTGACAGCGCTCGGTAAAACAGCCATAACTTTTAAACGGCTGAATGGAATTTAACGTTCTTGGTGTCCAATTAAATATAATTGAATTACCTACAACTTTCTCAACAGCCGTCCGACCATAAAATGCCTGTAAAATTTTCTAATTCACGTCCGAAGACCGATGACCTAATCTGTCCGAGAACAGAACGCAAGACCAACTTGAAATCTCCCTAAACCCTTCTAATCACAGCACCTAAACACCAAATTTAACCATGAATTTTCCCCATCTAACCAGCACCAACACTCTAAAACCAAGATCCCCGAGGCTTACCTCTTCTTGGTGAAATTCCCGATCGACGAACGTCGCCTCCTCGCGGCCCGATCTCCCCTCCGATCGTTGGGAACGCCGAAATCGCCGGGAACACCGGATCTTCTTGGACGAAGAGCTCCCAGATAGCGAGATCAGAGTGGGTATGAGGGGAGGAGCTACGGCCGGCTAGGGGAGGGGAGGAGAGGGAGGGGGTGGCGCATGGGGAGAGGAGGGGTGCGGCTAGGGCTTGGGAGGGATGGCGGCTATGGGAGGGGAAGGTGGGAGGGGGCGCAAGGGCTAGGGTTGGGGGGCGCAAGGCAGGTTGTGCTACCCCCCAACTCCCCCACATGGGCCAAGAACCCCCCCCACCAACGGCTCAATTGCTTCCCCCGAGGCCCAAACTCCCGCGTAGAGGCCCAAACA
This sequence comes from Rhipidocladum racemiflorum, assembly GCA_036346355.1. Classification (NCBI taxonomy): domain Eukaryota; kingdom Viridiplantae; phylum Streptophyta; class Magnoliopsida; order Poales; family Poaceae; genus Rhipidocladum; species Rhipidocladum racemiflorum. The sequence continues at coordinate 28,260,210 of CM070572.1, forward strand.
CCCGGAAAAGCCCAAAAACTCGGTATAAAGTCGTACCGTAAGGTTGTAATCTATAAAGTCCCATTCTAAAATGTCACTTTCCATAATGTCACAAGTACCCTTATCTTTCATTTTGGGTAATATTCTCATAATCAGGTAGCAATTGGTCGGATTGTTAAATGGACAGTTGAACTTGAATCTTTTGATATCCATTTTATTTTCCTATCAGCAATCAAGTCACAAATTTTAGCAAATTTCATCGCTGAATGGACTAATAGTGAGCCTTCTGTAGAGTAGAATTCTACTGATACCGACCACTGGACTTTATACTTTGATGGTTCGAGAGAACTAAGAGGTTCAGGAGCTGGTATAGTACTGGTAACACCTCAGGATGATTAGTTACACTACGTAATCCAGATGCATTCCCTGCTACCAATAATGTAGCAGAGTATGAAAGTTTTCTAGCCAGGCTCCATTCAGCCAGATCTTTTGAAGTTTGACGGCTTTTAGCGAAAGGTGATTCACAATTATTCGTAAACCAGGTTAGCAAGAAATACATGATGTCCGATGAGATAATATCTCACTACCTGACTGAAGTGAGCAAATTAGAAAAAGACTTCATTGACTTCGAAGTCCAATACATTCTATGAAAAGATAATATTTTAGCGGACTAGTTATCCAAACTTCTTGTTCCAACATGTGTATTTATTAGACATTTGTCTAAACTTTCTATAGATACTCCCATACAATAGTCCCCGACCAACAATAAGGTCGGAGTCCTCGAGCAAGATTCAAACAGGGTTGAACCATTTAAAGCCTATATAGAACATGGGACACTGCCGGAGGATATACATGAAAAAGACATATTGATTCGAAAGACACAAATATACAATTACTCGACAATACTCTTTATAGAAAGGGGTAACATTACTCCATGAGACACATGGGGGCTTGTGTGGAGCACACGCTTCATATAGAACGCTGATCAGGAAAGCATTCCAATAAGGGTTCTATTGGCCTACCGCTATACAAGATGCTATGCACCTTGTAAAGACTTGTTAGAAATATCAATTTCATGCTTGATAGGTACATCAACCCGCTAATCAATTACAAATAATACCACTGTTATGGCCATTTTTGACATGGGGCATTGATATTGTAGTTCCATTACCTAAAGCAGCTAATGGATTTAAATTCTTATTTGTTGCTATAGATACTTTCACAAAATGGATAGAAGCTGAACCCGTAATTTCAATTATGGCACAAGCAGCAAAGAAATTATTTGTGAAAAATACAGTCACTATATTCGGAGTTCCTAGTAGATTAATTACTGATAATGGATCACAATTTGTTAGTGGTCTTTTTTAAGATTACTGTGATGAAATAGGCACAAAGATTTGCTATGCTTCTATTGCTCATCCACAAAGTAATGAATCTATATATCGTGCTAATAACCAAATCATGCAAAAGATGAAGAAATGGGTGTTTGATCGTTTGAGAACACGCTCAAGGGCTTCGGTAGACGACCTCTACTCAGTGCTTTGGGCCATACGTGTGTGTGTACATATGTATATGTGTATGTGTGTATCAAAGTTTTAAATTGTGATTTTCGCAGCTTTGTAGCAAGATCCCAAAAAAGTTATAGCAGCTATCGCAGAAGCTATCGTTCGTCGCGTTTTCAGTATTAATTTTTTTAAAAAAAATTAAATATCTATATAGTATAAGTACCTTCAAACAAATAATAGAAATATGATACTTTAGAAGGTACTAATATTTTTATAATAAAAATGTGAATCAAGTCCAGAATCAACAAACATACTAATACATGTTCAAAAGACCATAATGGTAACTATATCATAATATTCTTAACAATAAGTACTTAATCGTTGATAAATATGAATGTTAGATTATTGAAAAAGGGTGAGATGAGGTTTTTTATTAGGTTTTCTCATAGTTTAGGCTTATAAGAGATGCATTTGGGCCCTTGGTAATGTTGGATTTTAAAATGGGCCAATGTTTTAGCCCATGAATATCTAAGTCGAATAGCGGAGCTATCGCTAGCTACAAACTACGTCCAATAGCAGACCAATTACTAGCTATAGCGTTTGTAGCTAATATAGTGGAACATTGACCCGTAGCTTCATATTTGAGGTCAAAAAAGCAATAGCTTGCTATTTAGAACACTAATATATGTATATGTATATGTATATAGTATTATTGCCTAGAGCACCATAGTGCCTGGACACTATGATCCAAAAATGGGTGTTTCCCTATGTATTGCATGCATAAATTTTTAAAACTTTTAGGATGTTAAGTTTAACTAGCTTACTAACTAGTTCAAAATAGTTTGAAATGAAATTCAAGCTAGAGTTTTCTTTTTTGATGAAAGTTGATTGTAGGTCTATGTTGATTATATATATAAATCAACAAATCATGTGATCTATATTCATTCAAAATCTTTGAATTTGATTGTATTTTTTCCAAAGATATGTATTTCATTTGAATTGTTATAGATGGGTATATAGCCTAAAACTGAAATTTTTGAAAAATATACTCGAATTTAAGTTGAATTTGCTCATTGAAATCATGGTACCTAAGCACAATAGTGCCCCATATATATGTGTGTATAAATTTATTTCGCAGCTCATATATATCTTATGATGGCTGTCATGTGTTTTTGAAAAAAAAAATCCCCGTTAATTAGTTCTTTGATAAACAACGCACTGTATGCACGCGTTTATTCAGATTTCTTTTTGGCATTTCTATTCTTTTAGAAACAGATGCACATTAATTCAGATTTGGATAAAAAGGTGGGCGACATACTTCCATAGTTCAATATACCACTTAAACAAATATGTTATACCTCTTTATTATTTTTAGTATATTTAAATAATAATTCTAAGATACTCTAATATGATATGGTTGAAAAAAAATTCATCAGAGCTTGTCGATGTTCAATACCCAGAGGTCCCTAGATCGAGTTTATGAATGTAAATTGTGTTGCCTTTGTCTAGAAAACAAGACTGAAAGGAGCAGAAAAGGAATTGGGACTACTTCTTTATTGAGTTTACATGTATTTACAAAATATAGACTATTCTTAATCTTCGACTCTCTCTTTTATCACTAATATGCACACACACAGTTCTCCACACTTTTGAATCATTGCAGGAGTATCATATTTATAGCATCGAATGAATAGTAGTTGTCACTTCGGAGAGGTGTCTTCCTGTCAAAAGGTGTCTTCTCACCAAAGAAAGCGTCTTCCGCACGTTATCCTTACGCAGAGATTCCTCGCCAACCTGAATTAGGTTGGGTGAGGGTTATTCTTTACCCAATCTCATCTAGGTCGGTGTGATAAAGGGAGTTATGTCCAACCTACAAAGGTTCATAGGTCGGACTGTTCCCGATTTGGTAGAGGCTCAGATCAGATACATAAGATAAGTTTTTGTCCGACTTATATTGCATGTCGGGGAGTTGTTTGCATGGTCAGATGTAACTTTCATTGAATAAAACATTTAATGTATCTCTTCATTTTATAGACTGCGTTTATGAGGATGCGACTGGCTTCTAAAAATTCGTAACCATTTATGGGCCTCAGACAGATTAATCATCGTCAGAGCCCTTTATTTTTTGTATATATTCTTTTTCCATATATAAAAGGAGTATATATATATATAAATTATGCTATAAAAAGTGGATTTTGATGAATTTTTTTATGGAACTCACTTTGAAGTATCTTGTAATTTTTATTAGAGTGTGCTCAAAAGGATAAAGAGTTATAGCTTATTTGTTTAAACGGTATATGAGAAGTAGGAGTATATACTCATAGGAGGCTTGCCACGCCCTCGCTTACCTTCCAAGCAATCAGACCATTGCAGGTGATAGCGTCACCTACCAGGTCTTTTGTGCTCCAACATAGGGCCAAAAATGAGATTTCCCTCACATGGAGGCTATTTTTGTAAAAAAAAAGTTGCAAGAGGCTACAAAAGAAGAAAAATGGTACATGCACGGGGATGGCTAGTTAGACGCTGGAGTTAATTTATACTAGACAAATAACCATGCTTTACTACGGACAAAATAATATTAATTATCATGTTAAACTATTGTCGCTAGGTTTAGATTGCATCATGCTCTTAGCTCTACTGAGCGTTTGATCGAGCTCCGTTTCAGCCCATAGTTGTGAGACCCTCCCTTGTATGCTACAATGCAACATAAAAGAAAGGTTCTAAAGTGCAAACTGTGCTAGTCCCATGATCAGTAGCTAGAACGCACAAACACAATTTGAAACCACAACCATACAAGATGTTTTATTTCATATAATGGCGGAAGTATTGATACAATATGACCGGTGAGGTTTATTAGAATATAGCGGAAGAATCAAATGTCTTGTAGTGTGCCACATAATCCTCAGGCAACTGATAAGGTATAATCCCTAAATAAAATCGTCGTCATAATTCCCGTAACCTTCGTCAAAGTATGAATATTCGAGATATTCTATTTCTTCATCTAAAAACAATAATAATAGCAAGGGTGAGTACATTGCGTACTCAACAAGATTTGTAGTGTTTGCAAACCTAAAATAAATGCAGGCTGTATCAAGAGAAGGGCTACTACGGTTTACTTTGCCTGGAGCTGAATTAAATTGTAAGTACTGAATAATGGATTGAAAGTGAAAATTTGTAAAAGAAATTAGACAGTTAAATAAAATATCAAGTATGTAAATATAAAAGTAACAGGTAAGAATAACATAAAAGACTCACAGTTCTTCATGAGTGAACTCACAACCATTCGTGAGTGTCAAAACATCCATTCCCAACATATAAATTAATATCTAAAAAACAATATTTGCCAACACATGGCACAATAGTTGAATTCAAGCTTACCAACACATATCAAGCATTGAATCATCTGTAAGGGTAAACTCACCAATTCAAAATATCAAAACAACTAACTAGTGTCAGTTCACCAAGTCTCCCATGACCGCGGGCACAGCTTTCCAAAAAGATTTAAACCCTCCTAAGGTGTACAGCTTTACCCACAAGATATGTTCTCTCTTTTTGCAAATCATTAGCACACATCCTTTGGTGTGCCGCAGAGAGTTCATAACGGAACCGTTATATTATTCAAACCTACCTTTGCACCAGTCCGGTGACGTAAAATCCTTGCTATGGTAGAAACAAACAATCACATAAATCATAATCTTTTGAACTCAATAAAACAACAACTGTTTCTCCCCATAGCCAGGCGTACACTGTTGTATCGGTAAACGTTGGTTCCAAATCACCTCGGTGTGGACGTCCCTTCCAGCAAACCTACCCAGAATGCCCATACTACTATAGCCTACCAATGTGCAAAGCTAGTTCTAAATAACTTACTAGGTTAAGGCTATCCCGTACCAACACTTGTGGATGTACGGTTATTTCTTGGATCATGCAACACTACGTTCAGTTCTCAATCGACCCGGGTGATAAATCTCCCCCTATCTACGTGTATTATTAATTGCACTTTCGGCTATTGCCAATAATTGCTGGTGTCAAAATCATAGTTTTATTTCCATAAAAAGAAAATATCAATAATCAGAATATTCCAACAAGTTCAATATTAAAGTTCATCATGTCCAACATTTTAATATATCAAGTTCATTACGAACAGTAAAACCATCTGCTCGTATCCCAGTCTAAAGCATGGCTGAGCGTATGCATGTAATAATCGAGTATACCCATTTTGATATATATATCATCAAATGTCTATCCAGGAGCTAGTGTTGTCAAGGTTCACATGTCAATATTAATTAAGGAAATCCCTCAATGAAGGTTATATCCATCAATACCCATAAAATAATAATTTTATGAAACATAGCGCATGCATGCAAGTTTTAATCAAAATTTTAGTTAATTATGAACAACTGGGATCAATATGATCAAGGGGATGCTTGCCTTGCTATTTGTTGTCTTTAGCGACGAAGTCGAAGACGTAATCTTGAAGTTGTCGACGATGCAATCCGGGACGTCGATTCTATATGTCATTCAACGGGAAAAATAGCAAATAGCAAATAACAACTTTCAATAAGTGCAAAGGCAATTAGATGGAAAATCAAATAAAAATCATTACATAAAACAAGCATGGTTGTGGTTAGGGTTTCATGATCGAATATGCAAGTGTACTACTATTACATTGCAGTCTTTATTACTGGTTAAGAGTTTGAGGGGTGCATCGCACACGACACCTATTCTTTATGATTTATTTTATTTTATTTTACAAATTCAAGAAGCTAAGATTATTTGAATTAATATTATTAGAAATTAGTACACAAAGCAACAAGGGTGAAAGTAAATATAAGTTGCATGATCAACTTAAGTGAACACCAGACACTAACAATTAATTATGAATGTATGCAAGGCTTAACGTAAGCTACTTGTTATAAGTTTATGAATTTAGGTGAGTGATGGCATTAACAACATTTTAATTACTAATTTCTTAATTACATGTATTTATATTATGGACCTTTAGGGTTTGTAATATGCAGGGTTGTTTTTTATAGGATTCAGATGCAAAGCATATTATAATAGAAATGCTTTTACATAAAAGAGTAGTCTAACTTTTAAGAAGTATTCTAATGATGATCCTACGGGTATTAGTGCTTATTGTTATTGTTCTATTTATCAAATGAAAGCATATGTTATTTAAGGGCTGAGTGTACACTACATCTAAGGTCTAATTTACACATGAGAACCAATATAGACTGGTGTCAAGTCTAATCATTTTTGTAGTACTAAATGATCTTGTATTATGGATCATATAAAATGAGTTCTATATGTATGTTTACTCATATGTGGATTGTGATTATATTTTAAACATGCGTATTATGAGAGCGTGATTATTTACCAGCTTAGTTTAACCTTAATCAATCATGAAATATCTTTGTATATTTGGAATATTCATAATCTTAGGAACATCTTAACATTTATTTAGTGAATTAAGAGGTTACGGTTTACAGTAATTATACTAAGGTTTCGAATACAATAGGACAAAGGGCAACATAAACATACAAAAGTTCAATGGTACACCCTAAGTATTATTTTCAAATCATGTTCTCTACGGTCTAACTAACACCAGGAACTTGATTTCACCTTATTTTAATTTAATTTAAACAAATTATCATGGTTTGAATATCCAACATGTTGAGTTCAACCTTAATTAGAACACAATGCAAAATAACTTGAAATTTAAATTTATTTGTATATTCAAAAATCGCATGACACAAGGATTTCATTAAAATTTGTTTCATTCAATTTGGACTTCATTTGCACAACTTCTACATGAGGCATATTTGAATCCTATTCTTTAAATTTGAATTCTTATTTACACTATTGATTAAACTTCAAATATTTTGTAATTTGTATATCATGAAACTACATGATTTAATATAAATTTAGAAGCTCCTTTCACTTGATTTGGATTTATAAATCAAAAGTTATGATCAAATGAATCGGCTCAGTTTAGATAATTCCAATTAAATCGGAAATACGCTTTCACTGAACTGAAGGCGTATTTAGCCAATTTGCGTGCACAGACATTTGAATCTGGCCCACAGTCACTGACTTCTTGGGCCCACCAGTCGGTGAATCTGGTGTTTTATGCGCACGCGACACAGGTGGCTGACCGGTGGTGCCAATGTGGCAGCGACCAAGTGCGCGACGAGCAGCTGACGGGCCAGCCCGGTTGTCAATGAGCGCGAGCCGATGCACCTGCTGACCGTGGGGTCCGCGGTGCAATGACTCCGGGCAGGGGAGGTGCACAGCATGGCCTCACCGGTGATGAGGAGGGCCGACCGGACTAGGGCACCGGTGGGGTGAGCTAAAAGGGGTCTAGGGGGTTCGCAGGTGAGCTCGGATAGGCTTCGACGGTGGCCGATCGGTTTCACAGGGAGCGCAGGCGGCGGTGCTAATGTTAGGAGGCTGTGGTGACAATTGAAGCTTTAACGGGTTCAATCAATCGATTAATAAGCATACATGGAGCCTACTAAGTGCTATGGGGGATCTCACCGTGGGAATTGAGTGTCGGAGCGAGCTAACGACTATTGCCGAAGTTGAAGGATGAGGTATCCTGGTGCAGTGGCTCTGTGGTATCTCTTGGGCCAAATTGGTTGAGGGGTTTGGTTCGTGAGTGTGTGGCGAAGCTTTGATCGAAAGCAATTTGGAAAGGAACTTGTGTGGAGGAAGATAGCCCAGAAAATTTGGTGGTGGTGGAAGGCGGCCGGAGAGGAAGAAGAAGCAAATTGAAAGGCCGGCTTGGTGGTGGAGCAAAATGGAGTGTCACGGATTGCTCCAGATGGTCGAGCACTACTTAAATAGATGAATGGGTCGGTATTTACAGGGTTTTGGACTCGGCTTGTGCTTGCGGCAGAGAGAACTCAAGGCAGCGGTGGTCAAAGAAGTCCTGAGCTCTCTCGACCGTGCTACAGAGCAGGGTCTGGGCAAAGCAGCGAGGTGGCAGTAGTGTCAGCCGAGGTACGACGCAGGTGAGGATAAGGCAGAGGCGGTAGCGCTCGGTCGATTCTGCTCCAGCGAGACGAACGCGGAGAAGGGGAAAGAGAAGGAAAGGCAACTGACCACTGGGCCCTGGGCTCGCGTGGGAGTGAGAAAGAGAGAGGGCAAAGGCGAGTGGTTGACATGCAGGACTGGACAAGAAGAGGGACCCATATGGCAGCCAGACGGGGAGAAGTGAGGAGTGTTTCTCCAGTTTTTGCTGACGTGAGGGGTAGCATTAAAGGCCGGGCCCACTCGTCAGTGTAAAGGGTTAAGGGTTGGCTGGTCAGCTGGGCATTTAATGGAGGTCCCACATGTCAGTCAAAGGAAGAGAGAGAAAAAATAGATTCAATGCATTCCTTATCTCTTGATAGCCGAATAAAATAAATTAATTCATATGTCTAACCAATAATTTAATTTATGAAAAATTTTACCAAGTGTCCTAGGTGAGTTATCTACATACTGTAAAATTGTTGGGAAAAAATTAGCAGTATATATTTTATTAAAATTCTGACAAGAAGCTCTATACAGAATTTCCATTTTGGAATTTAATTTAATTGAAGACCTAAATCAAGTTATTAATTTTTAAATATTTTATAGAAGGTTTGGAATGATGTCAAGATCCTTCCATAAAAATTTTAAGTTCAAAAATTTAATATTTATTTTATAATAATTATTTTACTCTATTTTGCTAATTTTTAATTTTGAGATTAATAAATTGGGATAAATAGTAAATATAACTTTTAAATTTTACCAATTTTACCAGAGATGGATAAGGGTGTAAAGATCTTATGGTAAAAAGTTAAACCACAGGATAGTTAGATGAAAATTTACAAAAAATCTTTCTTGGCACTGTTTGTAGTCAAACCAATTTAGTTAAATTAATCATTTCATAGTTTTATTGTGTTTACACAAATTTTTGACTTCTAATACATGTTTCCAGTGGGCTCCAAAGTTCTTACAGCATTTTATATATTTTTGACACATTTTTTTTTACTTTTTATCTTTTTTACTTTTATCTTTATACTAAATGACTTTTTAGAGAGAGGAAAATCAATAAAAGATTTAAAATTTCAGAAATGATGCATATTCATACTTAGGATCATCTTTGAATTTTATTTTAATAGTTTGTTCATTTTGAAAAAGAATTTCTATATTGAAATTATTCTTCATCAGAATTCAAGAAAATAAGGTGAAGATAATAAATTTTAAATTAAGTTCTCGATTTCAGTTATAATTTCTATTTGATTCTATTTGTATGTTTTAGATTTTCACTTTTCTTATTTTTTGAAAAGTTCGGGATGTTACAACAGTAAGACTCTATATTGTCGAGCTTGGCTTGACTTCAGCACTGTTATTTACATTATACTCTGTCGTATACCATAAAGGGAGGGAATTAAGGTTGTTAGGATAGGTATTACATTTTTAGTAGTTAATTTATTTGTCGTAGAATATTTTTTGTTGTTTTTTTGTTGGAGATTTTTTTAAGGCGAAAGAGAGATCGGAGGAGAATTGGACAGAGGCTGGGAAGGTCAAGAACGCAACTACGCAGGCAACTGTGCACATTTGCATATGCAGTGGCTGCCCGATATTTGTGTGTATTTGTAGCCGCTAACATTAAGGCCGTATTGTTTGTTCTGCCTGTCGATACATATAATAGTAGCTCATGAAAGTGATAAGAGCAACGTATATGGCTCTGTTGCATCGCTCTTTTCTTTCTTTCTTTCTTTCTTTCTTTCTTTCTTTCTTTCTTTGCCAGGGCATTACTCTTTTCTGGGTAGTTTAGCATTTTCGTACTCCGCCTGTCCGACATAGATACTGAGATCACTGAAGATGACATATTGATGCGTGGGAGATTTCTCGGTTAGAACATGATAGATGCAGTCATGTCAGGTTATGAAAAAATATCTCGGTCATTTTCTTTGAATTCAGGATCCGAGCAAGCAGCGATGCCGGAAACCGCTAACGCAAGGCTCGACAGTTTCGTCAGTGTTCCATCTATCACCATTCACCGGTCATGACCGATTCAGATCCTCGATACAAAAACATAAAAAGTCCTCGGACAAAACTCCGAGAATCATATATGGCACCAGAGATCTCTTGAGCATCAGAGCAATAGAGCCAAGCCGAGCCAAGCCAGAACAAAAATCAATTTCATTCGAAATTGACTCATTCAATATTTAATCAATAAACGAGTGTAATTGAAGCAGTTTCGAATCGAACCAACGAACCCTACAAACGAGCTTTTTTTCCGGTCCTAGTCACCACCATAGAACGCTACAACGGTCGACGTACGCGCTGCATTAACATATGGCAGAAGGGAATTTTGTAACAGAAAAAACTGTTAACCTTCAAGTGAGTAACCCATGATAGCATCTTAGCAGACAAATCAATTGTTCGCAGGCTTTAATCTAGGGAGCCTTTTTTTTAGCTCGATCCAATCAACTGAAGCGCGTCGTTTTATCAACCTCTTGTTAATAATCTAAACAAACGATGAAAGAGTAATATATTAAATCGCTTCACAATCTAGCTAGAAACCTAAAAGTGCGTAGCAAGTAGACTTCAGATGGTACATGTTAGCATAAAATATAAATTAAAAGCACAAATGTATCAAACCCAATTCTAACTGAACTTCAGTTATTTTAACCTGAAGAAGGGAGTTCAGATGGGTATGTAAAAGTATGATTATCATATGACACACAATTAAGATATTGCTACGGAGACAATTAACAACATAGAACACATCAACACAGAGTATGGAAATGATAAATATGGTTGGGCGTACATTCACGACACATGAAACCTGAAGAAACACCGTTGTCTCACTCGACAGAGACCTGCTTGAATCACATCTAGGGGGAAACAAGAGTGAACTGCATGTTGACATTTTGCCAGAATTGCATAATTCGAAGTATATGGTTGCTGCTGTGTTGTGAATGGACCAAATCAGGTCATGTTCAGAGTGAAATGCATGTTGATTTGCAGAAATAGAAGAATCCAAATCTTGTAAAGAAAAAAAGGAGAGAAATAGAAGGTCGAGAAGCCTGCTTGCTGCCATTCAATCGATTGAAGCAGAGGAACTGTAGGCTATCTTTGATGTTTAGAGCTATAACATTAACCGCTATTTATCAACAGGCAACGGGCAGTAATACCGCACAATTACTCCATCTGGAAGTTCTGATTAGTATACAAAATGAACTAACCGATCACAAAATTAGATCACCATTGAACTGTGAAAGGCAGCAATGCAGTAGGAACTTCCTCTCTGGAATCGATATGAAGGACTTCGATGAAGCTGATACGATTTTAAACATCAAGCTGTTAAAGGGTGAGAATGGGATTACTTTGTCTCAACCCCATTATGTGAATAAAATCCCGAACTGTTTTGGTTTAAAGGATTGTAAACCTGTGGCCACACCGTATAACCCAAATGTCAAGTTGCATAAAAACACTGAACTTAGGAGAGACCAGCTGAGATATTCTCAAATAATTGAGTCTCTAATGTTTTTAACTAGTGCTACAAGACCCGACATCTCATACGTTGTAAGCAGATTGAGCTGTTACATAGCCAATCCAGTAGATGATCATTGGATTATACTTAAAAGGATATTTAGGTATCTAAAGGGAACCATGAATTTTGGAATTCATTATTTTAGCCATCCGGCTGTCCTAGAAGGATTCAGTGATGCTAATTGGATCAGTGACTCAGATGAGATGAAAGCTATAAGTGGATATGTATTCACTTTGACCGGTGAGGCTGTTTCATGGAAGTCTTCTAAACAGACTATCACTACGTGCTCTATCATGGAGGCTAAATTAGTCGCACTCGATTCAGCGGTTGTAGAGGCAGAATGGCTCAAAGAGCTAAATTCTGACCTTCCTGTGCTGGATAAGCCGATACCAACAGTCTTAATATACTGCGATAACTAGACTGTAATAGTCAAGGTTAAGAGTAGAAAGGACAATATGAAGTCCTCGAGGCATATAAAGAGAAGACTTAAGTCAACTCAACATGCGAGAGAGACATGTATTGTTTCTATAGAATACATCCAGTCTGAAAGGAACTTGGCAGATCCTTTCACAAAGGGACTGTCCAAAGAACCTATTCAAGCAGCGTCAAGGGGAATGGGACTCATACCCTGTTAGAGGTTTCCAACAGTGGCAACCCATCCTGTAAGACCGGCAATCCCGTGAAACAGGCTCTGGGACAACTAAGCTGTGTGGGAATCAAAAGCACATTTCTAAAGAAGAGTCCTATTAGTTGTTGTGCTTATACTGTATGGTAGGTTGAGCTAAAGCTCTTAATGAATTCAGTGCCTTATGGCCAGGAATTGTCTCACAGAATTTCCCAAAGAATTCACCTATGTGAGCTGACCGTGAGGTCATGGTCCGGCAGAGTTCAGAGGTACACTCTCTAGTGAGCCCATGAAAGGATACAAGGACATGACCGTAAAGCCCTGCCTCGAAAGAGATGCAGCTTTGTTGTCTAGTATTGTGTGTTACTAGAATAAAAACTCTAATTTAAAGACCTTGGATCAAGGCGTAGTCCTCCTTTGTCTGTGCAAAGTTGTAGTTCTTCTAACTAAGCATTGGCTCAAACCGTTTCGACACTGTGTTGAATAATATATTACAGGGCATTACAGAAATTTTTAGATTTGTTGTAATTTGAAGCAAATGGTGGAGATTGTTGAAATATTTGGGTTTTCCCAAATTTCAATTTTTTTTAAAAAAAAGAGGAGCCAACTAGGCCGACATGGCCCAAAGGCCAAGCCAGCCCCGCCGGCCCAAGGGAGCATGGATAAGGCACTTTGGTGCCTTGTCTCGCCCGTCTAGGTGAGCGTACGTTCGAGCCAGTGAGAGAGGGGGCAAGGCGAGCGAGTCATGGGGAAGACCGGGCGGCGGCGCCCGTATCCCGCACATGGCGCCATTCGGCGCCTCCTTCGGCAGCAGTTACGCAGTCCTCTCCCGAAAGTTACGCAGTCCTCTCCCGTTCGGCTGCTCCTTTTTCTTGTTGGTGGTTTGGATTTTAAACACACGGTGAAATCCTTATTATCCCCACTAGCTGATTCTTATTGCACTGCTATATTTGTGCTTGTGGGAAAGATCTTGATCCAACAAGTAAGCTTTCTTCTAAGTGGTTTATCTTTATATACTTGTCATTATTGCTCTAGTTGATCAATTGATTAGGTTCTTAAACCGCTAAGTATTGAAATTATACCGGATTTGGGAGGTGGAGGCAGCGAGGGAGGACAAAGTGGTCAGATTTGGGAGGAGGAGGCCGATTGGAAATGGTTGCGCGCGAGTGATGGTCGACCTGGCCAGCTGCATGCTCACCTCTTCGCGATCCCACATGGGCGTGAAGGAGCCTTCGCTGGCCGACGGGGAGCAAATACCGGCGCATGCGGAGGCGACCGATTGGGCGAAAGCGCGGTCGTGACAACGTGGCATGCCCGAGATAGTCATATATTATATATCAAATATCACTAGCTAGCAAACAGTTGAAGGATTTTTTTTTTTTTTTTGAGGGATCTTTGGGATAACGTAAGATAGTAGGATATACAGCGCGCGTCGTCGGCTCGAAGAATATGTCATGCATGCCGTGCACCCATGCTCATGCTATCGTGCTCCATTTTCTTTTATGCGTCAAGCCATGGAAGTGTATCGTTACTAACTGTGACTTCCACCGGCGCCTCTTTGTCCATGACATGAGCATCACCAAGCTACCTTGACCTTGACCTCCACCAGATCCAACTTGGCCGGTCGGAACACCACCACCAACATTACCAATTGGCTTGCTGCTGCCACCTTGTCCTTGTCCTGCCCCAGAATGCCCTGTACCATCCATCTGGTTTCCTTTGTGACCGGTACTCTGTACGTGGGTCTTTGCTGACCTGCACAAGAAGGTAGCATGTAGTCAGGAAGTCGATTTGGAAGGAATAATAATAATAATAAATAGACGATACATAAAGCAAATCATGCAGTTGTCTATGCATTGCGTGTACCCATGAACTGATTCCAGCAGTATTCCTTCCCTGGATGTTTATTCAAGTCAGAATTGCAGACACAACACTCAACTACTTGGTTCATTGCTTCAGTTTTTGTTTGGTTGCAATTTGTGGTTGGCACCAGCTTCCTCTGTTTTGTTTCTTGCTGTATTAAATTTAATTAATCTTCTCGTCAAACCAAAAGTGATACTACGTTATTGGGGACCTTCCAGAGCTGCCTGTCGTTGGCTGGATAACATGCGGAGATCCATCTCCTTGTTTAATCGGCCGGGATCACCATGTTCCAGTACATTCTAGAAGGCCGTGGGAGGCCAACACTTCACCAGACCAGAGACACGTCGCAACCATACTCTAGCAAACATGCTCTGAAGCAGCATCAAACTTCAGAAAAATTAGCTACACCTAAAGAATTGCTCACAAGAAACCTTCAACCCTTCAACACATGACAGACTGGGTCCAGGCCAGTGAAAAAGGGAGTACAAAACAACACAATTATTCTGTTTCCACAAATCTTTTGCTTAATTCCGAAATTGATAACGGTAAGCTTACCAAAAGCTTATATAGTTTTCTTTCTCCTCCATCATCCCAAACAATCCATATAGACCTTCAAAAATTGAGATCTTAGAGGCTTTATTCAGACAGGTACAACAAATCTGATCCTCCAGGGACCAAAGGGGGAGCATGAATAACAAAAGCCAATATATTCCTGTAGTATAAAACCTTCCATCGCATCAGATTGGAATGCTGAGAAACCGATGTTCGTGCTGTACGGCAACTCTTCAAGATTAACCAACGCTCCAATGTGTATGCTCAGTACCGATGACGGGTTTAGACATCTGCCACAGATCGTGGGAATGATCAAGCTGTGCTCTTTTATATACTGGATATCTGCAAAGGGGGGAAACAAATCGAATTAGTTGTTTGAAATATGACGATGGCAGAAAATTCAAGCAATTGTAGACAGTTTTGTTGTTGAGCACGGGATAGTTCACAGGTTTTCTGCGAATTTTTTTTATAAATAATCAATTTTTATTCAGATATTACAAAAATATACCTACATATTTTTTTTTTGCAAAAATAACCTATTTTCGCGCCACGTCATCGCGAAATAGGGTTTTTCGCGCCACGTCATCGCGAAATGGGGGGCTTCGCTCCACGCTGTCGCGAAATGGGCCGGGCGGCGCCACGTGGCATGCGCGGGCTGGCTTCGCGCCACGCTGGCGCGACGGGCAGGCGCAAGGAGCTGTCGCGCCACCCTGGCGCGACGGGCAGGAGGGCGGGCGGCCAAAAAAAAGTAAGAAAGAAGAAGAAAAAGAAAGGAAGGAAAAAAGAAAAAAAGGAAAGAAGAGGAAAAAAAATAATGGAAAAATATTTATTGTATAATCTGAATCCTTATAGTTTAATATAAATTTAGAAATTTATTTCATTGGATTTGGAGCTTCCTAGCAAAAGATATAAATTATTGAATTAAAAAATCGAATAGAATGAAAAAAAAAAATTGGAAAAAAAAGTTGCATGTCGCTACACCATGTAGCGATTAAGCATTGAATGAATAAAAAATGGGGGATTGGATTTGTTTTCGCGTCGACGTGTCGCGACAAGTCCATTTTACAAAATAATAAAATCGCGAATACACGAATAAAAAATGTTTATTTATAAAAAAAATCCGCAAAGTTTATAAAAAAATCGCGAATAAAAAATGCGAATAATAAACTATTATTTTTTAATTTGCGAATAAAAAACTATTATTTTTTTAATATGCGCATACAAACAAATTCCACGACTAACAACTCAAAATAAGGAAAAGAAGAAAGAAAATAAATTAATTTATTTATTTCCGCAAAGTTTCATGAAACTAACCATAAATTTTAAAAATAAATTTTCAATTATTTTTTCTTCTTTTCCTCTTCTTTCCCTTTTTTCATTTTCTTCTTCATTCTTTTTTTTTCTTTCTTCTTTTTTTTCTTTCTTCCAGTTGGAACTGGCCGCCCACTTGCCGCTTCACGCTCGCCTCGTGCCGTACACGCCGGGCGCGACATGCTACAGTCCGCTCCCGTCGCGCCACGCTGTTCAATGGGAACATATTAATGGACCCAGATAAAGTTGTAAGGACCCTGAAATTTCAAGCAAATAGTCATTAAGCAACTAATGAGTAGCATGCTGAGCAAATAAGTTAGAGAATCCCGTGTCATGCATAGATATATAGAATGACATTCGTGCCCTCATGTAGCAAGTATAAGGGGAAGGGCAGAATGGTAAAAACGGCACAGTATAAAGGATAAGGTCAAGCACAGTGTTCACTTCCATTCTTTCTGTCAAAACCGAAGAGCCAGCCAGCAATCAGCCCATCACTCCATTCTCCCCATTTATCGAGAGTCAAACACAGCCATTCTTATCCCAGTGCCAAACCTCCAAACCAACCGAGAGGGAGAGCAAGCACTAGAGAAGTAAGAACCGGGGCTCCAGCCGAAGCTGGGAGCGAGAGGAGAAGGCCAGAGGAGCTGAACCAGAGGAGCAAGCCCGCCGAACTAAGAGGAGGGGGGAACCGAAGGAGGAGCTGGACCAAGCACCAAGATCTCGCCCACCTCCACCCCAACTCCAACCCCTTCTTCGCCACCAAACCAAGCCTCAGGATCACAAGTAAGGCAGTAGAATAGAAGTAGTAAGTAGAATAAAAGTAGTATAGAGTGTAGTATGCAAATGAGTAGATCGTGTAGAGTAGAAAGTAGATTGAGAAGAATCACCGTGTAGGATCGAAATATACGAATATAGCAATCAGAGGGGGGGTGAATGATTGTGCGGAAGCTAAAACCAAATTCTTGATCTATTAAAAGTTCACCCCAAAACAGAACCAAAAAATTCCCTCGTTTTCGACAAAAACAGAATGACAGAGGTTTGGTAAAACGCGAATTCTCGGAGATCCAACCGTCGAAACAATCTGAAATTTGGACACGAGAAACTAGATTCCAATACGAATCGAACCCAAAAAGAATCAGCTCGATCGGACTTACGGATGATCCTCGGGTAGTGGAGACCGTGATCGAGAGTCTCCGCAACGTAGCGGATGATCCTCTTCACAGCCTGCTGGTGCTCCGTTGTCGGTCGCTGCATGAACCGGCTAACGTAGCCGACGGAGAATGCCAAGTCCGGCCGTGTGTGGGTGAGGTAGCGAAGGCTCCCCACAAGGCGCCGGTACTGTGTAGCGTCCACCTCCTCTGCTGTGCTGTCGCGGCTCAGCTTCAGCCTCTCCTCCATCGGAGTGATAGCCGGGTTGCAGTCAGTGAGCCCAGCGAGCTCAACGACGCGCCTGGCGTAAGCAGTCTGTTGAAGTGACATCCCGGAGTCGTCCTGGTGTACCTCGATCCCCAGGTAGAAGGAGAGAAGCCCCAAGTCGCTCATTTGGAAGGTGGCCTTCATTTCTTCTTTGAATACCGCCACCTCCGCATCCTTGGTGCCGATGATCACCAAGTCGTCGACGTAGACACCCACCAGCAGGGCATTTCCTTTATTGCCCCGCCGGTAGATGGCTGCTTCGTGCGGGCTCTGCTCGAGGCCCATCCCCTTGAGCGTGGAATCTAGCTTGGCATTCCATGCCCTTGGTGCCTGCCGCAAGCCATAGAGAGCCTTGTGCAAATGCAACACCTTGCCCTCCTTGCCGGGGATCGCAAATCCCGGCGGCTGGCGCACGTAGACCTCTTCCTTTAGATCACCGTTTAGAAATGCCGACTTGACGTCCATGTGATGAACCTGCCAGCCTTCCTGAGAAGCCAGTGCGAGGAGGAGTCGCATTGATTCCAACCGTGCTACGGGGGCGAAGGCATCATCGAAGTCGATCCCCTCCTGCTGCACAAAACCACGTGCCACCAAGCGAGCCTTGTGTTTGACGATGGCGCCGGCTTCATCCCTCTTCAGCTTGAACACCCACTTAAGGGTGATCGCGCGGTGACCACGAGGAAGATCAGCAAGCTCCCAGGTGCGGTTCTTCTTAACCGCGTCCATCTCCGTCTTCATCGCGGCACGCCATGCTGCGTGTCTTTTGGCCTCTGCGAAAGACCGGGGCTCACCATCGTCGCACGCAAGATGCAACTGCACCTCCAGATCATGAGACACCAGTCCCGGCACGGGTTGGTCGCCGAGAAGGTCCTCCATCGTACGATACCGCAACGGCTCGCCGTCGTGGTACGCGTCGATGCGCTCCTCGTCGTGGGAGGGTGGAGTAACGAACTCCACCGGGCTGTGCTCGACATTTAGCCGGGTGTCGGAGAAGGGCGTGCCTGGAGGGGTGACCGTTAGTCTTTGGAGTGGCGGCCGGAGTCGATGGGGGTTCGGGATCGGGTAGGCGCGTTCGACGAAGAGGAGCTGCCTGCTCCCCCAGCTCCCTCGAAGTGGACGTACTCAATGGTGAAGTCGTCGTACGTCGGAGTCGAGCCATTGTCAACTGCCTTGTCCCACGCCCATCCTCGCCCTTCGTTGAACACAACGTCGCGCGCGCGTCTTTGCACGCTGTCTTTGGGTTGAGAATACGGTAGGCCTTGAACCCTCCGTAGAATCGATAAACAATCCCGAGTGCTCTCGCCATCGAGCTTGCCAACATGTCCAAGCTCCTTGGCGAACGCGAGGCAGCCGAAAACCCGTAGGTGAGAGACCGCCGGCTTGCGTCCATGCCAGGCCTCGTACGGCGTCCTGCCGTTGAGAGCCTTGGTGGGCGAGCGGTTGAGGATGTAGAGTGCCGCTACCACGCTTTCTCCTGCAGGATAGCCGGGCGTCCCCTTTGCTTGAGGAGGGCCCGAGCCATCCCCACAACCGTCTGATTACGTTGCTCGACGATGCCATTCTGCTGCGGGTCTGCGGCGCGAACGATGGCGCCAATGCCCTCATCCGCGCAATACGATGCGAACTTCGGCCGCCGTGGAATTCGCCGCCCGTTGTCGATCAAGACGCCGCCTTGCGGCTGCGGCCGCGCTCTGCCTCGCGGCGACTGCGTCGCTGATGGCTTCCGCAGCCTCTCCCTTGCTGCCAAGGACCGTTACCCACATGTAGCGGGTGAGGTCGTCGACGAGCAGCAGGAAGTAGCATCGTCCTCCCGGTGTGGCCGGTGTCACCGGGCCACACAGGTCCCCGTGCACGAGCTCGAGCCGCTCCTTGGCTCGGAAGTTCGACTGCTGGGGAAAGGGGAGCCGCCTCTGCTTCGTCGTTACGCAGATGTCGCAGAACTGCTCCACGTGGTCGAGACACGGCAGGCCTCGTACCATCTCCTTGGCACTGAGTCGCTTCAGAGCCTCTAAGTGAAGGTGTCCGAAGCGCTCGTGCCACTGCCACGCCTCGTCGTCTCGACGAGCGGCGAGGCAGAGGGGTTGTGCCACCTGCACGTTGAGGGTGTAGAGTCGATTGGTGCCTCTGGTTACCTTGGCAAGAAGGCGACGATGGCGATCCCAAATCCTCATGACTCCATTGTTGACTAGCACACCCGAACCGTTCTCATCTAGCTGTCCCAAGCTGATGATAGAGTTCCTCAACGCGGGGATGTAGTAGACTCCGGTGAGCAGCCTGTGCTCACCAGACTTGGCGGTGAGGATGACGGAGCCGACACCCTGGATCTCCACGCTGGAGGCGTCCCCAAACTTGACGTAGCCTCGGACGTTGGAGTCAAGCTCGGTGAAGAACTCCCGTCGACCGGTCATGTGATGGGTAGCGCCAGTGTCGAGGTACCACCCGTCAATCTTGTCACTGCTGGAGCTATCGCCAAGGAAGGCGTGTGCTCTCGGCTCATCAAGGTGGAGGAGATTCGCTGCGGCCGATGCCGCTGGAGATAGCTCAATGCTTGCGTGTGCTAGGAGCAGAGCCGGCTCTTCTTCCTCCACCTGTGCGACGTGGGCCTGGCCGCGTCGTGGTTGGCGACACTCCTTGGCCCAATGGCCAAGCTTGCCACAGTTGTGGCAAGAGTCGTCTCGTCTTGACCTCACAGTTGCCGTGGCGCCGCCCTGGCGCCTCGCGGTGTCATCCTTGGCACGCCCTCGCGCCCGACGCTGCGTCAAGCGCTTTGCGCGGCTTGGCGCGCTTGCGGCCGTCTATCGCGGCAGAGGACTCCCCCTTCTTCCCGTCACCCTGGCAAGCCTCCCACTGTTCTCGAGTGAGATGTAACTTCCCGCCGATGGTGATAGGCCCCGAGAGAGGCTGTGGTTCGTCGCTGTCGACGACCTTGAGACGACCTATCGCCTCTTCGATCGACATCGTGGAGAGGTCCAATAGAGACTCGATTGAGCAAGCGATCTGCTTGTACTTCTCGGGGATGCAACGGAAGAGCTTCTCGACGGCTCTCTCCTCATCGTAGGTGTCGTCACCAAACTGCACCATCTTCTGCAGTAGAGTGTTAAGACGGAGAGCAAAGTCATCAACATCCTCACCTGGCCTGAAGTCCAGGTTCTCCCACTCCTTGCGAAGTGCCTGCAGTGTGGTCTTGCGGGCGCGGTCGGCCGCCGATGCGTCTTGCGCAGCGATGGCATCCCAAGCCTCCTTGGCAGTCTGCTTCTTGGAAAGCGTGAACTGCATCTCGGACGGGACTGCGACGATGAGGGCATCCAGTGCCCGTCGATCCTCGTCGTAGTCGACGTCGCGCCGTCTTGATCGCCTCCCACATGTGCCGCACTGGAGCCTTATCCTCATCACCGCGCCCACTCGACATAGTTGGTCTTGGTGAGGTAGGCCACCTACTACGGGGCCAATGTCACGATAATGGCCTGGGTCCCGCGGTGACCATGGTATCGGTCCGGGGAGGGAGAGCCGCGCCGCCTGTAAGGGCCACGATCTCCGTCGGCCACCCCGCCTCTGAGGCGCGATCGCCCTGGGCGCGTCCGCCCGAGCTCTGCCCGGTAGCGTCTGCGCTCGTCTGGGCTCCACCACGCTCATGAGGGTGGGCAATCGCCTTCGCCGCCACTCGCCTTGTTGCCTCCCTCTCGCTTGAGCAGCCCGCCGTCGCCGTCGGCCGGAGAAGAGCTGCTGGAGCTACTGCCGCGCAGAGCCTCGAACTCTGCTGCCGCCGCACGCGCTGCATCCGCGGCTGCTGCTTTGCTTCACTTCGCCTTTTGCCGCCGATTCGCCGCCGCCCGGCTTTGCCGCCCTTGCCGTCGGCTGCGGTCTCTCTGCTTTGCTCGCTCGCGGATCTCTAACTTCTTAACCCGGCCTCTGCCATTGCCTTTCGAAGCGACCGGCCGAGATCCTTCCGACATGGCGCGCTAGTGGGGGCTCTTTGCTAGGGAAGAAGCTGCCTCGAGCATTTGTTGCTCATTCGAGAAGATGAAGGGTGAGCGAAAGCAATTTGTTGTGACTGCTGCTAGCTGAGAGTGAGGAGGAGCGTGGGAATGAGATGAGCAAGAGATGTTTAGGCTGCAAGAAAGAACGGCTCTGATACCACTTGTTAGTAGCACGATTCTTACTATCATTGAGAGAGGATGACAATAGGAGTTGGGGAAATTTTTTCTGGTTTATTTCTTACTCAAATGCCATACCAACCTGACTTGTTAGGATTACATATTTATAGTGCCATGCCATGCCATGCCGGCGCAGCATATGCTAAAGCTAGTCTAAAAGCTGCCCTAAAGCTAGTCCAAAAGCTAGTTTAAAAGCTGCCCTAAAGCTAGTCCAAAAGCTAGTCTAAGGCTGCTCTAAAGCTAGTCCAAAAGCTAGTCTAAAAGCTGCCCTAAAGCTAGTCCAAAAGCTAGTCTAAAAGCTGCCCTAAAGCTAGTCCAAAAGCTAGTCTAAAAGTTGCCCTAAAGCTGCTCACAAAGACCAATAGGACTTATTCCATCATGCAACACTTCCGTTATGCCTTCATCCTGCGCAGCCACTTGAGTGAGCTCTCGAGCTCACTGTACGCGGTCACCTCTGCAAAGCTCTTGCTCTCAATGCTATAATCAAAGACCTCGTATGCGTCTGGAACCCTCCCGGCACAACACAACGCCCTGACAAACGTTACATATGGTGGCGTCTCGAGCTTCATCCCAGCCACTACCATGGACTTGTACACCTCGACGGACTTGTCCAACTTCCTGTTCTTGCAGAGACCCATGAGCAACGTGTTGTACGTCCGCTCATTCGGCTCGCAACCCTTGGCCTCCATCTCCTCGAGCAGCGCCAGCGCCCCTAGCGCATCGCCCTTGACGCACATCCATGGCGTCGAGGTATGTCCTCGCCTTGGCGACCATCCCGGCGCGCGCGAGGCCGAAGACGAGGGTGTTGTATGTGACGAGGTCGGGCTCGACGCTGTCTTCCTTCATCCGGCGGAGGACCCCGAGCCCCGAGGACGCCCGCGGGGTCGGAGGCGGTGCAGTGCGCCTTCATGAGGGAGTTGTAGACGTGGGCGTCAGCGCGGACGCCGTGGTATGCGAGGACGGGGAGCAGCTGCGCGATCTCGCGAGGTCCCTCGGCAGTGGCGTCGGCGAGCGCGGCAGCGTGTGGCGAGGCGCCGGGGAGGAGGAGGAGAAGGGGAGCACGTTGAGGAGGTCCCGCGCAGCGGCGACGGAGCGGTGGGTGGCGAGGCGGCGAAGGAGGAGCACGAGGGAGTGCGTCGGGAGCGGGATGGTGGGGGCGGCTGCTAGCGCGAGGGAGGCGGCAGCGTCGGCGTCGGCCACGAAACGAATGGCGGCGGCGAGGTCGGCCGGGGTGGTGATCGGCCTCTTGTCGGGTGGCGGCGCGGCCAGGGCTGTCGGGGTCTTGGGGGTTTTGCGGGGTTTACGGTTGGCGGGACGAAGTGCAGGAGGAGGAAGAGGGCGAGGGGGAGCTTGGTGGCGCGCGGCAGCTTCTCCGTGGTTGGGGCGGCAAGGAATGGGAACTACAAGGAGATGTGGCTTCGGGCTCCGGCTAGATGCTCTGCCGGGTTCTTCTCCCTCCCTCCCTCCCACAAGTTCCGGAGCAAAAAGGGTGAAGAAAATGAACCCGCGCAGCCAAACCAGTCCCGCCCCCCGTTCAAAATTTCGTTTTCGAGCCCATTTCCGTATTTACAATGAAATTCAAAAATTAAATTTGAAATTTGATTTTTTTAGGCTGATATAACCAAAATTTCAGCCCTTTCACACTTGATGTTCCGTGCTCGACGAACGACACCGTGGATCCGGCGAGACTACGGTGCGAAGGGAGGAGGCCATGGATGGCACGGCGTGGATCCGCATGGCGCAAGAGGAGGCCGTGGATCTAGACAATATGGGAGGGCAGACCACGGGTCTGGACGGTGCGAGAAGAGGCCGTGGACATGGAGCATGCGGGGGATTTGGCGAGGGGGAGGGCGGTGCGAGAGAGGAGGCCACAGGCGAGGACGCCACGGGCGAGGCCACCGCTCGGAGAAAAGGGAGGCGGCGCTGTGTGAGAGGGCTTGAGATGCTATGGGAGGTCGACTGGGCCAAGTGGGCCGAATCCGGTCGTAAAACCATCAAATTCGATCGATTTTGTAGCGATTTCGATCCAAACGGGCGAAATCTTGGTGAAATTTTATCAAAATTCATTGAACTACAGCCACGTGCTACGTTGTGCTAGGGTAAATTGTCAGTAAAGTGCTAGGAAGGCAAAACCAACATCATGGCGGTGAAAGTCACTTTTCCTTTGATGAAACCGTAGAAAATGTAAGGAAAAATGAAATGATCCAAATTTTAGAATTTACGGGGGTCGTTTCGCATAAATGGAGAATAAGAGCAAGATTTTGGAAAAACCATTGGACTTTACTACGAAAATTTGGTGATCAGGGTTTTTTTGCAAGAGGGTTCGGTTCAGGTTTGGATGAAAATTGATGGAACTAGGTTTTTTTTTGCAAACAAGCCGATCGAGGGTTTTGTTAGCAATTTTTCAGACCCATGAGGCCTTATCTGCAAATGAGCTGGCGCAGGATTCTTTGCAAAATTTTTGGAACCCTGAGTTCTTTCTTGCAAAATTGACGTGCGAGATCCTTCGCAAATTTTTCAGAACCCTGAGTCCTTTCTTGCAAAATTGCTGGCATGAGATCCTTTGCAAAATTTCCAGAACCACAAGTCATTTCTTGCAAAATTACCGACGCATGATTTCTTCGCAAATTTTGGGAACACAAAAGGCTTTTTTTGCAAAAAAAAAAAATGCTGACATAGCGCGTGGGTCAGCACGCCAATCCCACACGCTTTAAGAGAGTAAATATATATGCAGTGTACTAGTTTGCACACTTCACCCCAGGATTAATAATACCGATTTAGGGTTGAAAATCGAATACCCGGTGGTAGCTGTTTTTCGTGAAAATCGAGTAAAATTTGTCCAAAATCGAGTAAAAATTGTCAAACCTGGTGGTCAAAACCTAGCCAAAAAAATAAAAAAAACTAGTCGGTTTTCTCGATTTATCAACCGATTTGCACAGTTTATCTAGCATTTTTTAGGGGAAACTGTGAAAATCGATGACAATGAAAAATATAGAAAAATACAAGAAAAAAATAGGAAAAATTGCAAAAAAAAAAAAAAACTACGAAAAAATTGAAAAAAGTTGTGAAGTTCCTTCGGAGATATACCGAAGGCTTCACATTTTCCTTCCAGAGGCTTCGGTTCTTTCGCTTTGCCCTTCGTCTTTGTGCCGAAGGCCTCATATTTCCTTCCAAAGGCCTCGGCGCTATTGAAATTTGTTTATAAATAATTATTTTTTATTCGTAAAATTCAAAAATATATCACGAATATTTTTTTTTTGCAAAACTGGCCATCTATCACGCCACGTGGCAACGACCGAGAGACCTATCGCGCCATGATGACACGCCCGTCCCATGAGAGAGAGAAAGAGAGGGAGGAAGCGAGGCACCGGGTAGAAATAGAGAAAGAGAGGGAGGGAGAGAAAGAGAGAGAGGAGCGGGCGAGAGAAGAAAGAGGAATTTTTAAAAATAATCATTTATATATATAATTACAAAAATATATCTTAATTTTTTTTTGTAAGAATAGTCATCAGCGCGCCACCGCGACCGATCAGCATCAGTCACAACCCCATTTCACCATTGATCAATCGCAACTCTATTCCACGATTAAATCAGTCCCTACCCCATTCCATGATTTATATTAAATCATGCGAGCGCATGCATTATGGACTCAGTCGCATGCTCATCATGCGATTAGGGACTCACCCATATTCACTAATCATGCAAGGTACTAATTCACTAAATATACTATACACAAATCATGCAAGCTACTAATTCACTAAATATACTATACACTAATCATGGAAGCTACTAATTCACTAAATATACTATACTAAATATACTAATCAGGGAAGCTACTAATCGCATGATGGGCATGCGACCGAGTCTACTTGCATTATGGCATGCAACTGATTAGTGAATCGCATTATGGGCATGCGATGATTAGTGAATCGCATTATGGGCATGATTTAATCGCAGAATGGGACTGATTTAATCGTGGAATGGGGTAGCGACTGATTTAATCGTGGAATGGGGTTGTGATTGATCAATTTGCGATTGGACTATTTTTGTAAAAAAAAAATCAAGGTATATTTTTATAATTTATGTATAAAATGATTATTTTTTAAAAAAATTCTCTTTCTTCTCTCGGCCGCCGCTCCTCTCTCTCCCTCTGGCGCCCCCGCTCCCTCCCTCTCTTTCTCTCTCTCTCTCTCGGGACGGTCGTGCCACCGTGGCGCGACAAGCCTTTCAATCGCTACCACGTGGCGCGATTGGGCTCTGTCGCACCACGGTGGCGTGATTGGCACTCAGCCATTGCCATGTAGGCGACAAATGGTCGGTTTTGAAAAAAATATTCATGATGTTGTGAAACTAGATTGTTCACCCATGCCAATCAACGACACGCCAATGCAAGCACACGAATAGAAGGAAAAGCACACCATATAAAGGGAAAACCTCTCTCTTTATTAGATTGATTGTTTCTGTACAAGGCGATGCCCTATATATATAGTGGAGGACCCCTGGAGATTAATTCGGATTCGCCCACCAATGGATAGAGTCCTACCATACAAGGACACGGACTCTAACCATATCATAACACTCCCCCTTCGGCGAATACCACGTAATGCACATGTCTCATTAAAAACTCCTCCCAAAAACCCAGTGAGAAAAAGGGATGGAGAAAAGAGTACATTGCACTCGCACTCCGTGTTACACTAGTTGCCTCATTAAAAACCTTGATGTGAGAAACTTTAAGAAAACTCACTTAAGAGGAAAAGAGCACAACTATAATCTTCAAGATATAAACTATGATCTTCAGGATCGAGCAAAAGGGATTATAATTCAAGATTTACTCCCCCTGAACTCTGCAAATCTCTAAGTCGCCTCATTCAAATGCCATCGACGTACCTTTGGAAGGTAGACTTTGGCAAAGATTTTGTGAATAAATTTGCTAGATTTTCACATGACTTAGTTTGCATTATTTTTACCTCACCATTCTTCTGAAGTTCGTGAGGATAGAAGAACTTAGGAGCAATATGCTTTGTAATATTGCTCTTTACATAACCCACTTGCATTTGTGCAACACAAGCAGCATTATCTTCATAGATAATAGTAGGGGTGTCAACGGTATTCATACCACATGACTTATGGACGTGGTTAATTACACGCCTTAGCCAAACGCATTCCCGTGAAGCTTCATACAAAGATATAATCTCTAAGTGGTTGGTAGAGGTGGCTACCAAAGTCTGTTTGAAAAGACCGCCAAGAAATAGCTGCACCACCGCAGAGAAATACAAAATCAGTCTGAGATTTGGCACTGTGAGGATCAGACAGATAGCCAGCATCCGTATATCGCACCATAGTTAAGTCTTGGTTCTTTTGGTAAAATAAACCAATATCTTGAGAACCTTGGAGGTATCTGAGTAAAGTCTTGACGCTAGTCCAATGTCTTCTGGTTGGAGTTGCATTGTGCCTTGCTAGCAAATTTACTGCGAATGCAATTCAGGCCTTGTGTAATTTGCAAGATACATAAGTGCACCGATAGCACTTAGATATGGGACTTCAGGCCCTAAGACTTCCTCATCTTCCATCCATGGTATAAATGGGTCTTTATCCGCTTCAAGAGATCTTACTACCATGGGGGTTTTCAAAGAATGAGATTTATCCATGTTAAATCTTTCCAATACCTTCTTGGTATAGGCAGACTGGTGTACTAAAATCCCTTCTGGGAAATGCTCAAGCTGCAGGCCTAAACATAACTTGGTTTTACCCAAATCCTTCATCTCAAACTCCGTCGTGAGGTAAGCACTTGCTTCCTTTACTTCCTCTGTGGTTCCGATGATATTCAGATCATCGACATATACTGAGATGATACAAAATCCATTCTGGGATTTCTTTATGAACACACAGGGACAATCATCATTATTTGAATATCTCTTCTTCAGGAGGAATTCACTAAGTCGGTTGTACCACATCCTTCTTGACTGTTTTAATCCGTATAGCAATCTTTGCAGTTTAACGCTATACATGTTGCGACTATTGGGATCCGGGACTTTGACTCCTTCAGGGACTTTCATATAAATGTCTGTATCCAGTGACCCATATAAATATGCGATTACTACATCCATCAACTGCATGGTTAAATTTAAGCTAGCTGCCATTAATATTAAATATCGGAACATTATTCCACTCATCACTGGAGAATATGTTTCATCATAGTCGATGCCAGGTCTTTGCATGAACGCTTGTGCTACAAGCCTCTCTTTGTATCTCATCACCTAGTTATTTTTGTTTCTCTTCTGGACGAAAATCCATTTTGATCCTACAGGGAACACTTTAGGAGACGTTCGGTCAACGGGACCAAAAACTTTCCTTTTATTAAGCGGGCGCAATTCTGCCTCAATTGCTTCTTTCCATTTGACCCAATCTGAGCGCTTCTAGCACTCTGCCATGGACTTTGGTTCTGGATCCAGTTCAAGATTTTTAGCAATTTTAGGGGCAAAATATATGTCGACAATTGTAGTCTTTCTCTTATATAATTCTCCTGAATCCACATAATTGGTGGATATTTCTTCATTTATTTCTTCCAGCTCCTCGTGATTTTTCATAACAATGGAGTCTGGGTGTTCCGATCTCCCAGCGTTAGATTGTGCGCGCAAATGTATGCTGGGATTGTCATTTTCAGGATGTGTCACTGTAGGGACATCTTCATCTTCAGGATGGCTCTCTTCAGGGATTTTATCAACATCAGGTTGAGCTTCTTCTGCTATCGTAGGTAGTGATCTCATTTGTTCGGTACTCTGTTTCTGCGGACGTCTCTGCAAGATTGAGCCCCGTGCACCTGGAGGCCTCCCCCTCTTTTTGTCATGAGGGGTAAGAGTGGGTTGAATATCCTTCTGGGGTATTTTCACTCTTTCAGGTGCATTTACTGTGGGTATATGAGATTTTGTCACTCCCTTATGATCAGTGAAGGCATCTGGCAGATTATTAGTTATTTGTTGTATATTTATTATCCTTCGAACTTCAGAAGTTCGGTTTCTTTAGTGCGTGGGTCTAAGGACTGAATGCCTGTGACATTCCAATCAATTTCTCAGCATTCTTTTATGTGGCACTTATCTCCACCTAACGCCAGAAAATTGTCCTCATCAAAAATACAATCAGCATGCCGAGCCGTGAACAGATCCTCTGTCTTAGGCTCAAGGTATTTAATTATTGACGGAGATTCATAACCTACATATATCCCCAACTTCCGGTGAGGGCCCATGGTGATACGCTGTGGTGGAGAGATTGGCACGTATACAACACAACCAAAATTTTGCAGATGGAAAATACTTGGTTCTTTTCCACGCACTATCTGCAAAGGAGAAATTTCATGATATGCAGTTGGCCTGAGTTGAATTAATGCAGCAGCGTGTAAGACTGCATTGCCCCAACAACTGGTAGGTAGCCTACAATTCTGCAGTAGTGGCCTAGCAATGAGTTTTATTCTTTTAATTAATGACTCTGCAAGGCCATTCTGGGTGTGGACATGAGGTACAGAGTGCTCTACATTAATGCCCAAAGCCATACAATAATCATTAAATGCTTTTGAGGTAAACTCACCAGCATTATCCAATCGAATAATCTTGATCCTTTCTTCTAGAAAGGAGGTTCGTAATTTAATAATTTGGGCAATTAATTTTGCAAAAGCATGGTTCCTAATAGATAAGAGACATATATGGGACCATCTAGTAGAGGCATATATTAGTACCATAAAATATTTAAAGGGGCCCGACAGGGGCTGAATAGGTCCACAAATATCGCCCTGAATTCTCTCCAGAAAATTCAAAGGTTCCTCTCTAATCTTCAAGTGAGAGGGTCTCACTATAAGTTTCCCTTTGGCACAAGCAGTGCATATAAAATCTTCAGGTTTAGGAAAGTTTGTAGTTTCTACGCTATGGCCTGCAGAATTATTAATTATTCTTCTCATCATATTCAACCAAGGATGGCCCAATCTATTATGCCAAATTTTAAATATTTCGGGGCTTTTAAGGATGGTTTGCATCACAACATAAACTTCAGGTTTTATATGTGTAATATAACCCAAAGGAAAAGGAGGGAAGTTTTGCAACCACATGTTTATTGTACCCATTTGACTTAGTCATAAGAAGGTATTCAGTACCATCCTCACTGTTAGTTTCCATATGGAACCGTTAAAATGAATGTCTTTAAAACTTAACAGAGTGCGACTGGACTCAGGGTATAATAGGGCATTCTCAATTACTATACGAATGCCCATAGGGAGAACTATAATGGCTCTTCCAGTGCCAACAATGAGTGCCTCGCTTCTGGCGATGGTCATAATATTTCCAGTTTTCTTGGTCAACGTCTGAAAATATTTAGTCTCCCTAAAAATAGTATTCGTTGTGCAACTGTCTATAAGACATATTTCCTCCTCCGCCATTGGATTATACGATTGTTCTATATTAAAAGAATAAATTTTAATTAATTAAATTGTTGCAACAGGAACAAATTGAAAGGTATAGAACAAGCATAACAAAAAAAATTGAGCAAATATTATGGAAAACACTTTATTTAATTGTTACTGATAATTGCTCATCAGGAGCATAGACCAGATGTTCATGCATGAACATAAATATTCAAACTGATAATATGAGGCTCTTAAGGAGACTCAACTAATGGAAATGCGATATAAAACAAAAAAGGGGTACGAAGAAACTATTGCAAATCTCCATATAAGTCATGTTCCTCCTCCTGGGGAACATTAGTATTCTTCTGGAATTCCATAAGTTCAGTGCCAAGAAGGTCATCTTCCTCCATGGGCGAGTCACCATATCCGAGAAGGCTTTCTTTGAACTCGACCGTAGGGTCGGTGACGTTGTCGTCTTTCTTCCCACCTTTTTGTTCAATGAAGCGTGCCTCAACCTTTTTTTCTTGATTCTTCTAAAATCTCCCAGTGGATTTCATGTAAAGTTCCGCCAGGTGCTTTGGGGTGCGACATGTACGTGACCAATGGCCAACGTACCCACACATAAAGCACGACTAAGGAGGGTTAGCTGCCTTATTGGCTGGACCTTGCTTCTGGAAGGTTCTAGTACCTTTCCCTTTACCTTTCCATTGTGATTTGCCCTTTCCCTTTTGGTTTATGATATTTTTCCATTTATTCCCCTTATGCATTTGACCTTTTTGCGGCCATGGCTATTACTAGCCTGTTGAGCGGTAGCATGTGTTTCGGGCAATGCTTGATTTTCATTAGCATTTGCATGATGATTCTTCAACAGGAGTTCATCGTATTTTTCTGCTTCTAGCAGAACACTAATAAGCTCAGAGTACTTCTTGTACTTTCCATGATGGTACTGTTGTTGTAGTATCATCATGTTAGGGTGAAAGGTGCACAAGATTTTGTCGATCATTTCAGCATCAGTAACTTTCTGGTTACAAAACGTTAATTTAGCAACAAGTTTGTGCTTTGCAGAATTATATGCTGCCACAGATTTTAAATCCTGAAAGCGTAGAAGGGTCCATTCACATTGTGCTTCTGGCAACAACACAAATCTTTGCTGATTATAGCGTTTCTTCAGGGAATTCCATAATATCAGCGGGTCCTCCTCCATCAAGTATTCGGCCTTCAGGTCCGGATGAAGATGGTGCATCAGGAAATGTAAAGCAACGCATTTTGCGGGTTCGAGCACAGCAGGTGCACCAGCTTCAGGCTGGGCAATAGCAGCTCCAAGTGTTTTAGTTGTTAGGTTGATTTTGGCATCCATTGCCCAAGCGAGATAATTGCTGCCATCCAGGGCAAGCACAACAAATTCCCTTTTTGCGATGTTAGACATATCATATATGTAAGCAATACAAAATTTTATTACTGGTAAAATATTATTTTGCATGCATTCTCATTGAATCAACAAAGTTTTGGTATATATCTATTCAGTAGATAATTATCACAATTCTCCCAAAATTTTCCTAGCATTTAGCAATTTTCTGTTAATTATACAGCAATTTTCCAGCATTACTTAATAACAGAAAATAAATTTCAACATCAATTAAATACGGTATAATGCTAATTACATCTTATATAACTCTTGTTGGCTGGGAGTAAAAACAGGTAATGAATGTCTTCGTGTAACACCCTAGTTTTGGCTTTCTGGAGAAAAACCTAATTTAAATAAGTTAAATTCAAAACTTCGAGTTTCTTTGGTGTTTATATTAACCTGGCATCCATTCCTATCCAAAATCGGGATTTAATTCCCCTCCGATCGAAAAATCGGTTTTCGATTCATGGTGCAGAAAATTCACCCGAGTCCAAAAATGCTCCAAAAATCTCCAAACCACTTCTAAAATGTTCCAAATATTCCAAAATGATTTTAGGAAGTATTCCCCGGATTTTTGGACCTCCGTTCCTATTTTATCTCGCGCGGCTTTTGTTTAATGCCTGCGATCCGCGCCCGAATATCCAATTCCACAAAAATCATCCAAATTCAACCAAACCAATTTTATTGGGTCCTAAATATTCTAAAATGATTATAGGAATTTTTCCGGAATTTTTAGACCATTTTTCCTAATTTTTCTTTAGGGCGACTTGTTTGCGTAAAAGCGGACCAATGAGACGTTGCCACGTGGCAAGGGAATAGTGGTCATCTTCAACCTCCAGCCAAGCCAAAGAACAGAGAAGCTTGCAAGTGCAACAATGGCTAGGGCTTGATTCCAACACCCTTAACTCCTTCATTTCAACTCCAAATCGCGGCGCCGGTTCCGATTGAATTCGTAGCGGCGTCCTCTTCCAATTCCCCACCATCTTTAATCCCAACGCTCGCGGAAGTTGAACAACCGAGCAAAAGCGAAATCCACTTACTTGCCATTAACTCGTCCGTTTCTCGTCCAAACGCCGCACCACCACCTCCATCCACTCCGTATAAGTATCCCCTTTCCGGAGTGTGCTCCTCTTTCCTCTACTCCACGCATTTGCAGTGAGATCAAGAAAACCGACGGTGTGTCACACTTTTTCGGTGTTCTTCAAGTTCATGCTTGTAGCTCCTTCTCCGGTGAGCCATTCTTCATGCCACTTGGTTCCTTGTGACCGTGGATGAGTCTAGAGCCTAACCCAATCATCAATTTTAGGTTTGATCAGGAGTTGGCGACGAATTTCGAGTTTTTGTTCATCCGGCCGGAGCTCCGTTCATCGCGAAATTCATCATCTCCGGTGAGAACCAACTCAATTCCTTCCTCCTATGAGTCCCTAAGGATGTTATCTAGAGAATTCATGATTTCATTTGGTCCAAATCCATGCAAAAATGGGGCAAAAATCCGGTTTTTGGAAGCAAAAGAGGGCTCTGTTGGTTTTGCCAGGTTCTGTACCAAAAATTCTCGCAAGTACTGTAGCAAATAGTAACTTTTTCTTTTTCTTGATTTTCCATCATTTTTCAACTTCAAACGCTTATAACTTTTGCGTCCGAACTCCGATTGACTCCGTTCAAGTTTCTAAATTCATCTAAAATCAAGATCTACCTGCCAGTACTAATTTTGTAATTCTTGGATTTTATTTATTTTCTTTTATTTATTTATTTGCCTCGTTTTGCGCGTAGTCGACGACCCCGACGCGACCGCCGACCCCGACGCGACCGCCGACCCCGCCGACGGGCTTCAAAGAGTTCAACCTTCTCGCTGTGACCGAGGCAAGTCTCCTTGACGCATTTTGCTCCTATGTTTGCGAAATGATTTAAATGATTTATAAAGTGCATGGCTATGTTTAATGAAATATGTCAAATATAAGTGTTAGTTATACCGAACTTGTTGATTCCTCCTTGACATTGTTAATCATATCCATTGTAACCCTAGAACCTTGTTTATACCATGCTTAGGCTTATATGGTATCCGTTGCTATGTAGTACGGTAGAATTGCTTAGGATCTTTTCCGATGAAAACAACCTATGGGTGGGATTATTCAAAAAGAATGTTATTAAATGTGATTTGAAGTTTATTACTATGAGTTTAGTACTGTTTTCTAAAATAAAAAGAAAAGGAAAATGATTTCGACTTGGGCGGCATGGAATGTCGGGTGGGAGCGGATCAAGCCTTGATCCTTTTGTGCAAGTACCGCCCCAAGTCAATTAAGGACCGACGCTTATGACTGTCTCCATTCTAATCATAACCGTACAACCACATGTCAAAGTGGGCACGACCTGGCTGAATAATTTGTAGAAACCTAACTTAGACTCACCACTCGGTTGTTGTGTGAGAGCCGGAAAGAGGCATTGTTGTTGTTGTTGTTTTTCTCACACGGCGCAAGAGGGGCTTCAGACTTGGGTGGAAATAACCCTAACGGTGAAACCTCGTGGTGAGTCGGAGTTAGGCGTATACATTGTAAAGGCCTTGTCATGATATCCCTGCCGGCACACCCAAGGAAGTGTGCTAATAGCTTGGCATCAAGGGAATATCATGTCTTGTGGGTAAAGCTGTACAACCTCTGCAGAGTTAAAACTATTCGAATAGCCATGCCTACGGTCAAAGGCGAAGCTTGCTGAATGCTTTCATACTGGTAGACTTTGGGTTTTGATTTCAAACTAAGCAATGTTTTGTTTTGGGATCCGGGAGCGGTTATAACTCTCGGGTGTGCTTCTGGCGGCTAAAGCCAGGTAGGTGGAAGGAACCTGATTTTGTGAACCATGGCGGACGTAGCCATGTGATTGGATTGAACCCTAATTTTGTTGAGATGTGGCGGATAGAGCCTGTATATTAGTGAGTGGTGGTTAGAACCTTCACTACAATATTACATAATCCAATTATTAAAAAGAATTGCTCAAATATGCTTTGTGAAAATTATTAACAAGTATGATTTGATGAAACTTGGCTTTATGCAAAAGAACCATATTAAGCCATCTTTTGATAGCCTACATTGTGCATAATTTCCCCGACTTGCTGAGTACTTTATGTACTCACGTGCTACCTTCTAATCCTCTCTCAGAAGTGAAAGAAGCTGTTCAAGATTTCCATCGACTAGGGTGCATTCTCCACTCGATTGCCTGTGGGCATTTGGATGGGTCGTATTGGCGTTTTCGTCTTCCGCTGCAGTGTTCAAGTCGTTCAGCCTGTTCAGGCCGTAATGGTAAACCTTGACCATAAGGTCTTTGCTTTTATTTGGTATTATTCTTATTTAGTTATATGTATTTGTGATATGGTTGTTGATTCATCACTTTTGACTGTGTGTACTAGCTACTGATCTGGGACTAGTACAGAAATACACAGGGGATTCCGGATAGCCGATCCGGGGGCCCACAAAGGTGGTATCAGAGCCAT
Organism: Rhipidocladum racemiflorum; assembly: GCA_036346355.1. NCBI lineage: Eukaryota > Viridiplantae > Streptophyta > Magnoliopsida > Poales > Poaceae > Rhipidocladum > Rhipidocladum racemiflorum. The sequence goes on from CM070572.1 coordinate 28,295,424, forward strand.
ATCGACTGTAGGACGTGCCCTTAGTTAGAATGGTCGTTGTTAGGAAGCTTCAAAACTTATATTTCTAAAAAGAAAAATCAAATAAAGTGCTAGTCTCGTCTTTTCTCTCTCGTTCTATTCCTATTTTCCTCGAATCAATTGCTTCTTCACCTTTTTGGGAATGAAAATTGGACTATCCCTCCCTTAACACCTTCTATTTTAGGGTAATCGAGTTGCCCCTTTCGACTTCGAGGCTGGAGGACTCAAGAGGTGCAATTATGCAAGAGTGCTACTGAAGTGTGTATCTTCCTGGTGAGGATCCAACCGTTGAACATCGAAGACCAAAGAAGCGAGGTTGATCTTCGGCTAACCTTATAGGTTAAGTGGTCCAAATCGTTCTGTGTTGAAGCCGCCTTGTTCTGTTAGCGTGCGTCGTTTGACCGAGTAGACGAGTTGGATTTGCTTGGTGTTAAAAATGTTTTGCTTTTCGTCGTTTGTGCTGTCCTTTGTCTGGACAGCTGGTTTTGGTGTTGTTAGAACCTCCCCTTTCTCGCCAAATGCATCTTTGTTCCCTCTCATCTAGAAGCCTTGTTCTCGCCGTCGGATGGAGAAAGAAGTCACGCATCCAGTTCCAATCCTTCGGTCAACGTCAACGGCAACCCCAGTGAAGTTCCGGTTATCAACGTCAGGGCTGCTACCGAGCTCAACCAGCAACCTTCCGAGGTGATAACAGCTTTTCTTCAGAATATGAATCAGTTTCTGATGACTCAGACTCAGCTCATGCAAGTGATGATACAACATATGAACAACCAAGCCTCCATGGTCACTACACCTATAACTCCTCAGCAGTACTCGTTGGATGAGCTACTAAAGACCAAGACTCCTGAAGTACTAGGTGATGGTGGCGCTAGCAATACCCCTCCTGTAAACCTTCACCCGTGGAGATATGTAAATGCGCTATCGATGTGGTGAAAAAGGACATGTTGCTTATAGTTGTCCCCAACAGGGCAAGGCCAAAGAAGATACCTATTGTAGGCACTGCAACAGAAATGGACACCAATTCCGCAAGTGCCCTCGCAGAAAGGAGATTCAGTACCGGGTTTGCAACCTTTGTGGCAAGGAAGGGCATTATGTGAAACAATGTCCCTTGGGAAAACAAAAAGCCTTATTACCACAACCAGTTCCAGCATCAGAAGTCAGTGCGGAAGTACCTTCTAAGCTGCCCCAAGTATCGAAGATTCCTCCAGCTGGCAAAGGCAAAGCAGTCTCCCTGGAAGACAACTGTCATCAACCGGATTCTCGCAAAAGGAAGGGAGTAAGTCAGGAGCAGTATGTTGCCAGTAATTCTCGGCTTCGTGTGGACCAATTTCAACTTAACCAAGCCCAAGAAGCAACCTTAATCAAGACCCCAGGACCAGAAGTGCAACCAGTGATGCAAGGACGCCAAGCATCTTCTTCCAATTCCAACCTTCCAGATGTTGTTCTTCTTCGGACTATAACCCGGCGGCGAGGTGGGAGGCGCAATCGGCAACTTCTGTCACAGGTTCTGCGATATAGGACATCAGGTCTGCTCATGATCCCTGAAGTTGAAGAAGAAGCAGCTGAAACTTGATGTTAGCAATGAATGTTAGTAGATGGTACCTTCAGTAGTACCCTACCTCTTTTAAAGAATAAATAAAAGAGTTGTGTAATGATCAATCTGTAAGATGTACTCGTCAGTATTGTCATCAATAAAGAGTTGGAAGAATTATAGTTGTGGAAGTGGATTTCGGTTGATAGTTCTTGAAAAGTAATTGTGTTTGGGCACCCGTCACGCGATAAGTAAAGGATGGCCGAAGAGCCATAGTTCTCGTCCGAAACATGGGGAGAAATAAGAATGACTTTCACCATTGAACTCCTTGGAACTAAGTCCGGATATGATTTTTTTTTCTAAGGGGGGTAGTGTGGACAGATTGACAAAAGTTGCACACTTTGTTTCGTGCAAGATAACCCTATTTGGTGATGGACTTGTGGAACTTTGCGTGGCTAAATCAGTGCATTTTCAGTATGCGCCCAAGGAGATCGTGTCAGATCGAGGTTTTCAGTTTCCCTCGAGGTTTTGACAGAAGTGGTATAAAGTTTTGGGGTACGAATGGGAATTCCAGCGTTGCTTACCATTCCCCGACCGATGGCCAGACGGAAAGAGTCAATCAGATTGTAGAAGAGGTTGAGAGCGTGTGCGGTGACATGTCAAGGGTCGTGGGATCAGAATAACAACAGTCTCCGACGAAACTGAAGACGACACCTTGTGAAGCTCTGTATGCAAGACAAGACAGAATACCCTTGTATTGGAAAAGAGACCGATAATGGACAAATCGATGAGACCTGGATAGTCTAAAAGAAGCCAAGAGTAAGTCAGACAGATCCATGTAAATCAAGATCGCCCGTCAAGATAAACGAGCTATCTTGATAATCGCCGTCGAGAATCAAGTGTAGCGCAGTTGCACGAGCATAAGAGGCTGTTTAAAAGTATGGAACCGTAAAGGGACTGTCATGTCCGGGGTATCCCGTCAAGATTTTGGATGAAGCCGCGTCGGACGCGAGCCGAGTGATCAAATTCTGCAAGGTTCAAAGAAGTAACCATTCGAGAAGGAAGCTACCTGGGAGCGTGAAGATCTTCGAGCAGAGTTTCCTAACCTCTTTCTCTTTCTCGTCCAGAATCTCTGGACGAGATTCTTTCTAAGGGGGGTAGGTTTGTAACACCCTAGTTTTGGCTTTCTGGAGAAAAACCTAATTTAAATAAGTTAAATTCAAAACTTGGAGTTTCTTTGGTGTTTCTATTAACCTGGCATCCATTTCTATCCAAAATCGGGATTTAATTCCCCTCCGATCGAAAAATCGGTTTTCCAGTTTCCGCCGGTACCCGAAAATTCACCCGAGTCCAAAAATGCTCCAAAAATCTCCAAACCACTTCTAAAATGTTCCAAATATTCCAAAATGATTTTAGGAAGTATTCCCCGGATTTTTGGACCTCCGTTCCTATTTTATCTCGCGCGGCTTTTGTTTAATGCCTGCGATCCGCGCCCGAATATCCAATTCCACAAAAATCATCCAAATTCAACCAAACCAATTTTATTGGGTCCTAAATATTCTAAAATGATTATAGGAATTTTTCCGGAATTTTTAGACCATTTTTCCTAATTTTTCTTTAGGGCGACTTGTTTGCGTAAAAGCGGACCAATGAGACGTTGCCACGTGGCAAGGGAATAGTGGTCATCTTCAACCTCCAGCCAAGCCAAAGAACAGAGAAGCTTGCAAGTGCAACAATGGCTAGGGCTTGATTCCAACACCCTTAACTCCTTCATTTCAACTCCAAATCGCGAAGCGGTTCCGTTGAATTCGTAGCGGCGTCCTCTTCCAATTCCCCACCATCTTTAATCCCAACGCTCGCTGGAAGTTGAACAACCGAGCAAAAACGGAAATCCACTTACTTGCCATTAACTCGTCCGTTTCTCGTCCAAACGCCGCACCACCACCTCCATCCACTCCGTATAAGTATCCCCTTTCCGGGAGTGTGCTCCTCTTTCCCTCTACTCCACGCATTTGCCCGTGAGATCAAGAAAACCGACGGTGTGTCACACTTTTTCGGTGTTCTTCAAGTTCATGCTTGTAGCTCCTTCTCCGGTGAGCCATTCTTCATGCCACTTGGTTCCTTGTGACCGTGGATGAGTCTAGAGCCTAACCCAATCATCAATTTTAGGTTTGATCAAGAGTTGGCGACGAATTTCGAGTTTTTGTTCATCCGGCCGGAGCTCCGTTCATCGCGAAATTCATCATCTCCGGTGAGAACCAACTCAATTCCTTCCTCCTATGAGTCCCTAAGGATGTTATCTAGAGAATTCATGATTTTATTTGGTCCAAATCCATGCAAAAATGGGGCAAAAATCCGATTTTTGGAAGCAAAAGAGGGCTCTGTTGGTTTTGCCAGGTTCTGTACCAAAAATTCTCGCAAGTACTGTAGCAAATAGTAACTTTTTCTTTTTCTTGATTTTCCATCATTTTTCAACTTCAAACGCTTATAACTTTTGCGTCCGAACTCCGATTGACTCCGTTCAAGTTTCTAAATTCATCTAAAATCAAGATCTATCTGCCAGTACTAATTTTGTAATTTTTGGATTTTATTTATTTTCTTTTATTTATTTATTTGCCTCGTTTTGCGCGTAGTCGACGACCCCGACGCGACCGCCGACGGGCTTCAAAGAGTTCAACCTTCTCGCTGTGACCGAGGCAAGTCTCCTTGACGCATTTTGCTCCTATGTTTGCGAAATGATTTAAATGATTTATAAAGTGCATGGCTATGTTTAATGAAATATGTCAAATATAAGTGTTAGTTATACCGAACTTGTTGATTCCTCCTTGACATTGTTAATCATATCCATTGTAACCCTAGAACCTTGTTTATACCATGCTTAGGCTTATATAGTATCCGTTGCTATGTAGTACGGTAGAATTGCTTAGGATCTTTTCCGATGAAAACAACCTATGGGTGGGATTATTCAAAAAGAATGTTATTAAATGTGATTTGAAGTTTATTACTATGAGTTTAGTACTGTTTTCTAAAATAAAAAGAAAAGGAAAATGATTTCGACTTGGGCGGCATGGAATGTCGGGTGGGAGCGGATCAAGCCTTGATCCTTTTGTGCAAGTACCGCCCCAAGTCAATTAAGGACCGACGCTTATGACTGTCTCCATTCTAAGCATAACCGTACAACCACATGTCAAAGTGGGCACGACACTGGTGAATAATTTGTAGAAACCTAACTTAGACTCACCACTCGGTTGTTGTGTGAGAGCCGGAAAGAGGCATTGTTGTTGTTGTTGTTTTTCTCACACTGCGCCAAGAGGGGCTTCAGATCGGTGGAAATAACCCTAATGGTGAAACCTCGGCGGGTGAGTCAAAGTTAGGCGTATACATTGTAAAGGCCTTGTCATGATATCCTGCCAAGCACACCCAAGGAAGTGTGCTAATAGCTTGGCATCAAGGGAATATCATGTCTTGTGGGTAAATTGTACAACCTCTGCAGAGTTAAAACTATTCGAATAGCCGTGCCTGGTCAAAGCGAAGCTTCTTTGAATGCTTTCATCTTTGGTAGACTTTGGGTTTTGATTTCAAACTAAGCAATGTTTTGTTTTGGGATCCGGGAGCGGTTAGAACTCTCGGGTGTGCTTCTGGCGGCTAAAGCCAGGTAGGTGGAAGGAACCTGATTTTGTGAACCATGGCGGACGTAGCCATGTGATTGGATTGAACCCTAATTTTGTTGAGATGTGGCGGATAGAGCCTGTATATTAGTGAGTGGTGGTTAGAACCTTCACTACAATATTACATAATCCAATTATTAAAAAGAATTGCTCAAATATGCTTTGTGAAAATTATTAACAAGTATGATTTGATGAAACTTGGCTTTATGCAAAAGAACCATATTAAGCCATCTTTTGATAGCCTACATTGTGCATAATTTCCCCGACTTGTCGAGTACTTTATGTACTCACGTGCTACCTTCTAATCCTCTCTCGAAGTGAAAGAAGTCGCTCAAGATTTCCATCGACTAGGTGCGTTCTCCACTCGATTGCCTGTGGGCATTTGGATGGGTCGCATTGGCGCTTTCGTCTTCATTTGCGGTGTTCAAGTCGTTCGGCTGTTCGGTAGTAATGGTAAACCTTGACCATAAGGTCTTTGCTTTTATTTGGTATTATTCTTATTTAGTTATATGTATTTGTGATATGGTTGTTGATTCATCACTTTTGACTGTGTGTACTAGCTACTGATCTGGGACTAGTACTGAAATACACAGGGGATTCCGGATAGCCGATCCGGGGGCCCACACTTCGTTAGCTGTACTCATGGCCAGATCAACCCACCTCTAGGGCTCACATAAGGGAGGGAGCACTTCCCGTTTTCGGGTGCCAATTAAAGAACCAAGCCTCATATGTGTTTTCCTAGACACCCATTGTCTTGCATCTAATCCTTCATTACTGAAATCAAATCCCAACTACTCATGTCCTCAAAATTTTCTAGTAAATTTTGCAATTCTCTGTTAATATTTGAGCAATTTTTAGAATTACTTATGTAACAGAAAAATCAATTTACCATATATTAAACATGGCAAAAGCTAGAAAATAAACCCAGGGTATGTAGCTTCCAATAGTGTGCTAACCAATAATTTTTTTGATGGACAGTAACAGATCAAGAACAATCTCTAACAGTAAATTAGATCAATATATCCAATGAGACAATCTGCAGGATTTTGATCATGCGCGATTACTTACGTTCTTAATGCCGATGTGTTGACTATCGCGTAAGACTTTTTCGGCGATCCGAGTGGATGCCGGCTTGATGACGAGTTGATTGCAGATCGAATCGGTCGATCAATCGCCCGTAGTAGTCGTTCGTCGTAATCGATGATTCTCCGCTTCTTGTGGTAGAGACTTGTGCTGATAACGTGTTGTGAAACTAGATTGTTCATCCACGTCAATCAACGACACACCAATGCAAGCACGCGGACAGAAGAAAGAGAAACACACCATATAAAGGGAAAACCTCTCTCTTTATTAGATTGATTGTTTCTGTACAAGGCGATGCCCTAGAGGATCCCTAGAGATTAATTCGGATTCGCCCACCAATAGATAAAGTCCTACCATACAGGGATACAGACTCTAGCCATATCATAACACACGGCATATTTTTGAATTTTACGAATAGAAAATGATTATTTATATATAAAAAAAGTCGCGCTACTGCTCTACCTTTGGCCTTTTTGCTGAAAACCTTCAGGAGCTTGGCCCTTCGCTCAAGATGGCGAAGGAATGTTGGTCTTCCCCACAACAGGAAGTTAATAAATTTCCTAATTCAGGATGAAAGCCCAATCTACGTTCTGAAAGCATCTCCAAACATAAATATTAAATAACGTCCAAGAGACTAAGAGAGGGACCGAAAGGCAAAAGGCTCTCCTTTCCCCCTGTTCCCTCCTGTTACCACCCACCCAGCCGGCGGCCACCACCGCCCGATCCTGCATAAATTCCTCCGCCAATCACATCACAGGAGCACATCTATCTCTATTCTCTCTCTCTCCCTCTCTGCTTCGCAGCCCCACGATTTCTTGCTCGCTAGAATTCTTGATTTTTTTCCGCCCATTCCCTTCCCATTCTTCTTCCTCCGATTGGGTATTCGGATTTGGGGATTGCGGGGCAGAGATCAGGGGATAGCCTAACCTAGCCGGTTAGAGAGTGCAAGAGAGGGATGGGTTACGTTGGGAATCACGGCGTGGCGACGCTGCGGCGGTACAAGTACAGCGGCGTCGACCACTCCCTCGTCGCCAAGTACATCCTCCAGCCCTTCTGGTCGCGATTCGTCAACATCTTCCCGCTCTGGTTCCCGTAAGCACGCCACACCCGCCTGATTCTTGTTCCCTTTCTCCCATGAAAGTTTTTCTTTTGGTGCTTGCTTGATTATGTTACTTGTCTCTAAGCTCTTGAGTGCTAAAAATGTGCTAAATGCGTAATGCGAGTGGCTGCTTCTGTCAGACTAAGGTGTTGCTGGGAATCTTTTGTTGGAGAAACACGATGACACACTTTTTTTTTTATTAACACAAGCAGTAGTAGCATTTTTGCCGTTCTGCTTTCATTCATTAATCTGGGCTCTCGGCTATGCCATATGTGTATGATTCGGACAATTTGTGCTTTCATGGTGGTGCTGCTATATTCTGCTTTAATGAGAAATCCCAGCCCAGGCTTTAGTATAGCATGGTGAATCATCTTTAGCTTGGAGAGCATCTCGCAGGGTCTGCAGACAGCGGAAAAGTATGAACTTTTGCTTAGTGGGGTCATTCATCTGGCTCTCAAAACGCATGCTTTGCATATATTTTATAGTCTAGTTCTGGATTAGTAGTTAGTTAGCACTCTGGCAAAACATATCTTGGTTATATTTATGAAAGTAATTTCATATTTACATTTTCCCTTCAAGCTGATGCAGTACATTAAGTTGTTTTCTTTGTTTATATCTATGCATTGAACACTAACCTTCTTTGTTTTGTTTCCATGTTGGAATCATCTGCAGACCAAACATGGTGAGAGTTCTGCATATGCTGTTATTATAAGCTATGCTGTTTTCGTTGAAGGCATGATAAAGCATTTCTTCTTCTTCTTCTTTTGCAGATTACACTGACAGGTTTCATGTTTCTACTAGCATCCGCATTCCTTGGCTTTGTAAGTATCTTGTTGCAGTAAAATTTTCAGTTCATATGATTTCCTGACCTATATATACGAGAGTTTTGTTGCTTGTTGATTGCGGCCGTAATATTTCGGTAAGCTCATACGTTATCATTCTTTCCATTTTACTTACAGTTGTATTCACCCCATCTAGATACAGCACCCCCTAGATGGGTTCATCTTGCACATGGGCTGCTTCTCTTCCTTTACCAGGTAGCAAACTTTACATGCTCACCCAAATATGCAATATTTTACTATCATATTTCCTTTGCAGCATAACATAAGTATGGAATTCAACTAGTGTTCATAGTCATTAATATGTGCTCTGCAGTTCTAGCAATAAGCCATTTATGACCTATGCTATGAAGGACTTGCTATTAATAATGTGTATGTCAAGGTTCCTTAATGTCTTGGTGTGTTGGTTTTTCCTGTTAGTCTGGGATATACAAGTTTTGTGATTTTTTTAATGATTCTACTATGTAAAATTTTCAATCACTACCTGTTTAGAATTGTAATTTATATGGCATGATATTGATGCAGACTTTTGATGCTGTGGATGGTAAACAAGCAAGGCGTACCAACTCATCAAGTCCTTTAGGCGAGCTTTTTGACCATGGTAAGCTCCACTGCCAATTCAGCTTGGTGAACTCAGTTTTAAGGAAGCCTATATGTGATTCTGACAACATTTTATCCTGAACAGGATGTGATGCGCTTGCATGTGCTGTAAGGCTATTCATCAACTTTTTTTCTCTCATGTGCAATCATACTGAAATTATTGTGAACTGATTATTTTATCTATTAGTTTGAATCCTTGGCTTTTGGAAGCACGGCAATGTGTGGAAAGGCCACCTTCTGGTTTTGGGTCATTTCAGCTGTCCCATTTTACTGCGCAAGCTGGGAACAGTGAGTTCATGGGCTCTTGGCTTCTTGCATTCTTATGTTAGAGCATCAAACTTCTGTAGAAGCAAACATTGTTTTGAGCCAATTCTAGTATTCTGATAGCTTTATACTCCACATCTATTGCCAAATGGGCTAATACTTTTTCTCTGGACACTGTCTCCCATATGATTCTCAAGTCTTTAGGATGTTTTCTAATTTTAAATGCTGATGATGTTTCACTTTTTAAACAGTGCTTGTGCCATCTCTTATTTTCCCCACAAATGGTTTTTAAAACTTGAGGTGTCTCACCAGCTATAATGCTCTTTGCATGTGATTCATTATGGATGATTTGGTCTGTACGCAATTTATATTCTCATTTGGGTAGTACTTCAATTTTCTCTCTCTCAAAAAAGAAAAGAAAAGAAAAGTACAGTTGTTAAAGCAAATTGAGGTATGACTCGCAAGTTGCAACCACACAATACCCTACACCCTACTAAGATTTGTGCATTTTGGTTCCTGCAACAGGCATAGAAGCACTACTCTTGTCAAGTTTGACAACTAAATACTGTGTTGTTTATCGTTGATTCTTTTTAGTGTTTATGATTATTCCTACATCTGCACTGATCTTAACAGACTTTTCTTGCATTGGTTTTGAGCAGTATCTTCTTATGTAACATTTCATTGTTCTGCGTGCAGCTTTTTTACGAATACACTTATTCTTCCTATAGTCAATGGACCAACTGAAGGCCTTATGCTGATCTATGTGTGCCACTTTTTCACCTTTTTCACAGGTACCGTTTACTTAAACATTTATCAATTTCCACAGTAATCAAATCAATGTGGAACTTGGCAATCTTTGTAGTTTTCTCCTGCTAATGTATTGTGCATATGTATCAGGCATTTACTATATTTTAAGTCATATGGTATGGTCATAGTAATACTGATAGCTCGTCTTTCCTTTCATAGGAGCTGAATGGTGGGCACAAGATTTCCGTAAGTCAATGCCCCTACTAAATTGGGTGCCTCTTGTTCCTGGTATGGAGACTACCAAAGTACCAAGCTCATAATTCTATTTTAGTTTTTATATTTTAGATAATCATGTGTTAATCAATTCTATTGACTTTGATTGGGTTTTTTTTCCTAGCCTACCCCAACTTGTTTGGGACAAGGCTTGGTTGTTGTTGGTTGTTGATGTGTTAATCAATTCCTTCAACTTGAGCAAACCTCTTTCATCTGTTGCCAATGTAATTTTTCTGTTAATACTCTATGAAAACCGCAACATAGAGTCAGACAGTGACAAATTTTGGCATTCCCTACACTAAAGTTTATTGCTCACTCACTCACTGATTCTTCTCTAGAAATCCCGGTATATGGCATCGTGCTGTTTCTAATGATCGCTTTTGCTGTAATCCCAACAATTGGATCCAAGTAAGTTCTATTGTAACAGCATATGCTACTTTTATGTAGTATTTATGATGTTTCTCTCTTTTTTTTATATATACATTATTATATGATCCATTAAGCTTCTTTATGAAACCAACTAAAATTACCCTTGCCAATATCTTGTTGGTTAATTCTAAAATCTCAAACTGACATTTTCTGCCTTTCATTTGATTGTGAAGCAAAAGATATAGTATAGTGTCAACTCTAGGTACAGATTTACAGTTGCAGTTGGACCAATTGATACTATTTTAGCTGATATGTGTTTCTGCAGAATAGATCTGAAACACCCTCTTATTGCACCATGCGGTTCTTAATCTAATGCTCCTATTGAAATTATTATCAGAATACTCATGCAAAAGATAACCTAAATTTTGGTTTGTTTTGAACTTTGCTTATATCCACATAAGAAAGATAGCTGTTAAGTGATGTGCACCTTTGGTAGTTAAGCAAACACATTACATATTACATTTTGAATGTCTTCTGGATTTTTATCTTGGCTATACTCTTATATTGATTTGATTGGATAGTGAGGCAAGCCTCCCTGAGCTGATGAAACAATTTTGAATTGAAAATACCACATTGGTTTGATTCAGAGGCATATTGTATTTTACTAGTTTATAATTTTGGAACTGATCAAACATTAAAACTATAATCATGCTCCACTAAGGTAATGTTGTAAACATACAGCATTCACAATGTTTACAAAGTTGTCGAAGCAAGGAAAGGAAGCATGCTGCTGGCACTAGCAATGGTAAGATCTAAATTTATTGTTGTATTTTGCTTCTCTTTTCTCCATATGATTTTCTTCTTTTGTACAGCTCTTTCCTTTTGGTTTGCTCTTGGCTGGAGTTCTCGTCTGGTATGGCTGTTGACCATTCCTAGTTTTGTCTGTGTGTGTATACACATATTCATTATTCTTTTTCGAGAAATTTGGCTAGACAGCTGAAGCTTACAATCCAAAAAAAAAAAGAACTTATAGTGTATCACTGATGTTACTGAAGTATATTATATTTTTGTGCAGGTCCTACCTGTCTCCTTCAGATATAATGAGAAATCAGCCACATCTGCTAATTATTGGAACTGGTTTTGCTTTTGGCTTTCTTGTGGTAAGGCTTAATGCTAATTTGTACAAATGTACAATCAATGCCTTGCAATGCTGTTGCTCTTTTGTACTTCTTTTTCATGTTTAAACCTAATTTTGTAATTATGCCATCCTGCCTGCCACTCTAAGCATTGTCTTATTTCATTGAATGTGTTGCAACTTGCAACTCTGCTCTTCTTTTGGCTCCTTAGTCTTTTAGGATCTATATCAGGGTGACATCGTATTTGGTTTTTGAAAATTTGAGTTAAGATTCAGGTTGAGGGTAGTGTGATACTTTAAGCAACAGTTAATCCGATTATTTTATGCTATAAGTTGGTATAATTCAGGCTGATATGCTTCTTTTGTTGTAATAGACACTCTTTTTAAGAACTGTGTGGACATGACTTAATATCTGCTTATATTGCTGCACAGGGAAGGATGATTCTGGCTCATTTATGTGATGAACCCAAAGGTCTGAAGACAGGGATGTGCATGGTACTTGCCTGATCACCTTCATTCTTCTGTTTTCTTCTACAACCTTCATTCTTCTGTTTTCTTTTACAACCTTTTTTAATGAATATAACGTATGCTAGTATGCTTATACTTTGCTTTGTCTAAACATTGTGCTTCCCTTTTGCAGTCCCTTGCATATTTTCCATTTGCAATTGCAAATGCACTGACTGCCCGGCTTGATGATGGGTTTGTGCCTAGCTAGTAGCTACCATTTATATTATCCTGTGCACAATAATTTAGTATATCATCCAATTTTGTAGTCATTGATTGTTGCAGAAACCCCCTTGTTGATGAGCAGCTAGTTCTCCTAATGTACTGCTTATTTACAGGTACTAAATTATTTTGACAACTTAATTATATTTTCTAGGAACAAATTGCAGCTGTGCACTTAATGTACTTATTTGATCATTTTATTTTATAAAGTTGTTCGAAAATATTTCCTTTTTGTTTTTTATCCTGGACGATTGAATCTGCTAATTTTTTTTTCCATGAATATGTGGGTGTACTCGCTCGTGCTTTTGTAAAACTTAAGATGAGTAGCTCAACTGCTCAAGGCTATTCCTTAATCCTTGCGGTCGTACCATTGTCATCATAGGCTGTAATTGGCTCTAGGCTTGTAGTGCATCTTACCTTGTATTGACCTAACTATATCACGTATGTTTGATCTAACTATTTTGATCAATTTGACAGTGGCGCTGTACATGCATTTTGCTACATCTGTTATCCATGAAATCACCAATGCACTCGGGATTCATTGCTTCAGGTTTGTCAGTCATTACTGTGCACCCATTTTTCACTATTTTTTGCATCAATTGTTTAACACAAAGCTTTGTCTGGTAACTGGTAACAGGATCACCAGGAAAAAGGCATAATTCTAACACATGCACATGTGTGCTGCCCTGGTCGATAATCAAGCATGTTATCTGCCCAAACAAGCAAGTATTACTATTTATCTCCATTACACGGTTGCTGCTCTCCGAATCATATTTGCATCTGTCAATACACGGATGCTCTCTGAAACTCACATCAGCATTAATACCTTGTGCAGATGAGAGAACAATGTATTTGAAACAACTGTTAAACATTTTTGTTGTATCTTACCTAGAGCATATGTTCGTGGGATGCTTGGTGGATTTTCGTGGGGGTAATGTTGAGCTGACTGGCAGATGATGCCTTCGTAATTTCACGTTGTAACATCAACTGATATATGCTCTTAGTCACGCTAAAAATGAATGTTATTTATGCATTCGGCGTGCCCTTTGTTGGAATGAGCTCTTTATTTTATTCCAGGAGCCAAATGGGCTATATTGTGCCCTAGTATGCGTTTGAGTGAAGTTGGCTAGCTGAAGCTTGGAAGGCATATACCAAAGTGTTACAACCTGTTATTGCATCTGCGATTATTTGTAAGAAGCATCAACACCAATATGTTTGGTAAACCATGCTTCACCAGATCTCAAGCAATGATGATCGCACCAGTGCTGTTAGACAGTAATGGAGTAGGGGCGAGCACTAAAACACTAAGGATTTCAAGAAGTCATTACAGCCAAGTGACCTCAACTATCACGGACGTAAGAACCCTCAACTCTGTCGTAGCACTCAAACAAGATATGGCAGTATCACAAGAATCACTAGTGTAGGATTAATGATAACCAACTAGAGGGGTTAAATAGGAGGTTTTAAAATTCTCGGCTCTAATTGCAACAAATAAACAAGTAATACTATAATTGAGAATTTTAACAATTAAAACCTAAATTGTCTATGTTTTACCAAAGTACATCGACAAGTTAAGTTTAAGCAAATGCACGATCCTATATACATGATCAAGAATAAATGAACTAGGAAAGTAAATTTGCACAAATAGAAAAGAAAGGATCAAACCACAAAGAAGAACATAAGATTTATCCTGTGGTCTTGGAGAATTGCCAGTCTCCTCTAATCCAAATTAAGGTAGCTTGACCAATTCAAGCTAGCTCCTTGCACAATTAAGTCTTCCTCGATTACTAGTGATAGCTCTTTCCCGCACCGGGTGGGCGAGCTTCGGCCTTCACAATCATCCGGGCCTTCTGACAAGCTTCTTGAGAACATCACCATTTCCACGCCTCCAAGCCGTCTAGGAGGTGACAACCTCCAAGAGAATAGAACTTGATGCTTGCTTGAAGGAATTCAAGTGCTCTAATGGCTCAAATCAATGCAATGCACTTGAATGCTCTCAACTACTCAAGAATTGTGAACTTAATGCTTTAGAGTAATGAGAGGGCTCAAAAGATATTCAATAGAGTTTCTAAACTTACACTTGCTACAGGTGTGGGGGTATTTATAGCCCCCACCCACAAAAGTAGCCGTTGGGGATGAAATCCCTAACTTTTAGCCGAATCCAGCACTACTGGCCTCTGAGGCCTGGCAGTACCGGCCTGAGCTCCAACGGTCGACCTAGCGCATTTAATGCACTAAGTACTAACTGTTGCTCACTTGCACTCGAGGTTTGGCACTACCGCCCACTTAGGCCAGTAGTGCCGCAATTTGAATTTTTGGGCACTGCTCAGGAGACATTTGTTCTGGAAAAAAAGCTATTGACGTCAATGGGGTGGTATTGCCGCTCGACCGGCAGTACCGCTCCTTTACTCCGGTAGTGCCGCTCTGCGACCAAACACAAGTACGGGCTTCTGTTAAATAACTACCCCAGTTCAATGAGCAGTATAGCCGCACCTCCGGTAGTACCGCTTCTTTGGGCCCGGTAGTGCCGGCTGCAAGGGAGGCAAAAGATCAGGCTATCTGTCAGATAACTACCGCCATATTAGGGGCGGTATTACCACTCCTCCGGCAGTATCGCTCCTAGAGGCCGGTAGTGCCGACCTTGCAAAAACCATATTTTTCTATCTTCTGTTAAATAACTACCACCATCTAGTGGGTGGTACTGCCACATCTCCGGCAATACCACTCATAGAGGCCGGTAGTGCCGCTTTTGACAGGAAGACAAAGACTCTTAAAACAAATTTAGTGCAATGCATGAGTATGAGCTAAAGCATTATTTGAACCATTAAATTTACTCATTTTCAAGCTACTAATCAAGAGTCCCTCTTAATAGTATGGCACCTAATCTAGCAACCAATCTTTCTCCAAACACTGAGATCGGCAAAAAGCTATAAAAGGTTTTTAATTCTTTTATACCTTGATCTTGAGCTTGACTTCATTTGTGACTCATGCTTTTCACTTTTCCATATTCATTGATGAGGCCAACCACCTTTTGCACACTCAAAGCAAATTGTTGGTCCATTAGCATTGATTATCATTAATTACCAAAACCAAATGAAATTGGGGGCTTAGATACTTCAGCTAGTCCAGGTCGCATCAGAATACACCTGAAGCTATAAGGAGCTAGAGCAAGGGAAGAAGAGGCGTCGGGTGATGGTTCCACGAAGATATTGCAAAACTCGAAGGAGGCAACTGAAGTGGATCTGAGTGAGATCAAAAATGTGTTGGGCTTAATCCCTTCACATGGAGGTGAATATGCAGCCCAAAGGCCCAGCAAAGCCTATCCATTAGTGCCTCTTCACAATGGATGGATGAGATTGCTTCTTGAGAGAGAGAGGGGAGAAACAAAAAACCCTAGCCACCACAACACCTTTTTTTAGTAGACAAGAGACAGAGAAGATAGTGAGAGTGTTCTTGCTGCTGGGAGAGAAGAGCAAGAACCACACCACCAAAGTGAGAGAAGGCTCCTGTCCAGATTCGTTTTTCTTTCCTGCATGATCTTCATCAAGCTTCAGATCGATGAGGCAAATGTGGTTGGATCATCACCAAACTTGGTCAGTAAGTTCCTAACTTGTTTCTCTCAGATTTGTACGGTTGGATCGAGGATTGGATGAGAGGAGAACTGGATTTGAGAGGTGTTTGTTCAGCTCGGATAGCTGCAGTTTCATCACTGTGCAGCCTTGGGAGTTGATCTGTTTGAGGGGTCAAAAGGTGTCCAAATCCTCTAAAATTTGGACAATAGGTAGAGGACTAATTGAACTACATTCCTGCCAAGTTTAGTGTGCTTTGAACTTGCAGTTTATGATATATGCACTAAACACTGAAGGGGATAGAAGTTGGTTCAGTTTTCAGGCTGAGACTAGTTACCTCTTGTTATCTCTTTGCTTTGTGTGGCATTATCTGTGCTTATGCCAAGTTTGTAACTTGATGATGACGGTGTTATTGCTATAATCTCTAGATGTTCAAGAGAGACTCCATTTGTACCCATTATTGCTAATAGTAGAAGAATCTTGGAGTGGACCGGTTGGTCCCGTGGTTTTTTACTCCTCGCATTGAGGAGGTTTTTCCACGTAAATCATTGTGTTAACTGTGCATGTGTAGTTATTTATTCTGCTGTGCACTTGTTGGTAGAAGCTATCCTCATTATTTATCACAGAGTGAGTAAGTTTAATTGTGCCTAGTGCTGGCCTCATCTCAACAAAATGAACTATCTGAGAATGTGAACAATATGAGAGATGTCAGGTTGAGAAATGTTTGGTAGAGTGGTGGCAATATAAAACAAACTCCCAACAAGATGACGATATGAGTGTGATCCTCAAGAGGAGTATCATCAGTATGTCGAAGCTGAAGTGGAGCTCCATAGGAGTGTCCACCGTGCGCTAGTTAGTGAGACAAGCACGAGCAAGGAGACCCTGAATGTACTTTTGCTAGGAGAGGTAATAACCATCAAGAGTGGAGACGACCTCAATCCTAAAAAGTAGCTAAGGGGCCCGGATTAGACATCTAGAACTACTCACAAAGACATATCTTCACAAAGTCAATATACTAAGGGTCATATCCAATGATGAGCACATCATCTACATAGAAAAGAAGAAGCATCCAACCACGAGAGAAAGTGTGAACAAAGAGAACAAGACCATGGTCATTTGCGGAGAAGTTGGCAGTTGTGACAAACATAAGTGAAACCAGCGGAGTCGACGAAACTGGTGTAAGAGATGGAAGCAAAACATGAGTGGAGAGCTGATGGAGATGAACTCAACATGGGAATCCGAACTAGAAATGGTGTCACAAGAATAGTAAGGCCGAGACTCATCAAAAGTGACATCGCACAAAAATGCGAGCCCGACAAGCAAAAGAGTCATAACAACGATAACCCTTATGCTCAACACTGTAGTAAAGAAAAACACAATTGACTAACTAAACTATCAGCTTCATGCAATCATGAGGGGGAAGAACATAGCAAACGCAACCAAAAGTGCAAAGCTAACTGTACTGAGTAGTACTACAGTATAGATGCATAACAGAAGTGGAATCCTAAAGAGCAATGGTGGGCTGCAGGTCGATAAGATATGCAGTAGTAGAAATGACCTTAGCCCAGAAGTGTGGTGGAACATAAGAGACAAGCATCAAAACATGAGCAGTCTCAAGAAGGTGATGATGCTAGCTATTGTAGGGCAGGCCACCATCCCCTGCAAACTAGCAAAGGCCTTCGCGAAGATGGGCCCATTCGGCCTCCACTCGGAGGGGAGATTCCCAAAGGGCTGATCTCCCGTTTCCCCTTTGGAGAACGTAAGGACAGCTTCGGCATCAAGCTGAAGGAGGATCGGACCCTTCGATCATTCACCCTTAAACCACCCAGGGGAGTACTTCGAGGGGTCAGCATCTCGGGAGGGAAGTGTACAGAAGCCAAGGCATACCAGGTACAGTGCCCCAAAAGGCTAACCAGAGAAGGAGGAAAGGACCACTAGAACCCTATAGTCCTAGGATTCTCGTAGGGACATTATTGTAATCTCGCCTCCTTACTAGGAGAGGGCCCTATAAATAGCCCTAGGCTCATTTATAAGCAATGGAATTTTTATGCTGATTGTGAATAAAATCAAACATTGTCTAACTCCATTTTTCACCCGCTTAGGTTCCCTCGCATTCAGGGACTTTGAGCACAACCCCTTCGAGTGGGATAGGCTGGGGGCCTACCCTTTTTCTACTGTTCTTGTTTGTAGCCATGACACTAGCGCTCAGAAACACCTCTCTGGGCATGAGTATCAGAATTGTAGTACTAAGGAAGAATACCCTACACGGAAAGAAACTTTGGAAAGGCAGTAAACAAGTACTCACCAGCATAATTAGCACGAAAAACACGATGTCTGAATCAAACTGAGCATGAACCTGGATTGCAAAAGACTGATAAATAGAAGAGACCCGGCTACGAGAAGACATGAAGTAAATCAAATATGGTGAGAATAGTCATGAATGAAGACATGAAGACTGATTAATTCAGTTAGGCTGTCCCGCTAAGTACATTTCAAGTCCTGTATATGTATGATCACTGGAAAAACTTTTTGGTGGAGCAAGTTGTGACGGACCGCCTTTTTCAAGGGGGTGCGTTTAAATCCACAACGGCTACCCAGGATGATTAGCCGTCGGGAACCAAGTCATACATTGCCAGCATAAGAACGAAACGACTGTTTTACACAAATAAGGCCTAACAGCCAAAGTTTTACAAAAGGAAGCGGCGGGCTTCAATAAATTACATTACCAAAAGACATACTTCGCCATCTACGATCTTCTGGAGTTCTTCTGCGTCTTTCGATTCTAAAATAGGTTAAAAAGCAAGATTGAGTACACAACAGTACTCAACAAACCGCACGGAAATATCTGAATATTACATGCAGGGATATTCACAAGGAAATGGTAATATGGTTATTATCTTTGTGGATGCAGTTTTATTTTCGAAGACATTTTACATTTGAAGCACAAACCATACATAATAGAAATAATCAAATTTGAGTTTTCACAAGTTCATCATTACGGCAATTTGAAGATAACAAGTCTACTTGGGTTAGGTTACGGGATTCACCCCAATTCAAACTCAGCTTCATTTACCTAAGCACTACAGATCCGAATACCATTTAAATGACTCTGCAGAGTTGCTCATTACCCACAAGACATCTACGACCGTTAATGCCACGCGCGAACTTACATGCAACTTAAATGCATGCGGCCGGGCCGAGATAATCAAAGCTTTTCGTTGAACTACCCCTGTTTAGCCCTTACCCGGGAGTTTTATAACCACACAGTACTCGGGTCCCGCGGGCCACGGCGGGTGCACAATCCGATCCTCATGTATCTACCGTTGTGGATAGCGGCAGGCGACACCGTCGGTCAACCCCCATTCCACCCCATTCCTTCCGCGGGCATACTGGTTAACGCCCACAGTATGGAACCTCTTGCTTATAAGTATTCCAAGGGGAAGTTCAATTACCGAGCTAGGTTGGATCGAGTTAACGAGGTCAACTGACCCAACTTGTGGTTGAGCGGGATCTAAGTTATTTACTTTACCCAAGGTTGTGATTACTTAAAATTATGCCCAAGACTTAGCCAATTCCAAACCAACAAATCCACACCACACACATTGGCCTTGTTAACGGTCGAGGTTCGGGCACGTAGCCATCTAGTGGTTTGCCTTAAAGTCCTCTCACCGTAGCATATTTTTGAAACATAGTCCACATCAAGTCTCCTGCTTGATGGTTTTATTTTAATACACAAATCATTTTTGATGTTCAACTAATTAATAACTACTGGTATACGAGATTCAATAACTAAGTCTAGGGTTGTCAACGGAAATATGGCACAACAATATAAAGTGGGTCTTTAATCGAGCTAGGTACTACCTAGGTCATCATGGCATTCTAAAATAACATTTTCTAGCATTTAACATACTAACATAATGCAATATCAAAATAATTAATACTACAATATTAACATGGGTTCAACATGTTCAAGGAGTGCGGCTTGCCTTGCGAGGCGAGGGGAAGTCCTAGATTGTCGTCGGTGTAGTCGATCTCGGCGACAATCACGTCCGGCTCCTTCTTCGGCTCCTCGTATTGCTCCGGGATGGGCTCCAAGGTCGGATCTAGCGCACAACACACGAACAATAAATAAACGGATAAAACAACAAGAAAAGAAAAGAGAAAAACAAGAAAAAGGAAATCGAAAAAGAAACCGGGAGAGAAAAGGGCCGGAGGAGGGTTGAAGGGGCTTTTTCGGCACTTTGGAATTTTGTGGACTTCAAACGGCGAAACGGAGATCATATTTGGACTCAGTGGCGTGAAACGGTTGAGATAGTGTATTTTGGCTATTTTTGGATTTTCCAGGGATTTTCTTGGATTTTCGGGGGTATTAAAAAGGATTTTTGGATTAATTAAAACCCAAAAAGAAAAAGGGAAAAGGGAAAACGGCGCTGGGCCGCACTGGGCTGGGCCCAAGCTGGCCGAACGGGCCGGTGGCCACGCGCGCGCAAGAGAGGGAGCTGGGCCGGCCCAATTGCGCGGGTCGGCCAACTGACAGGCGGGCCCGGCAAAGCAGCGGTGGAGGCGGGTGACAGGTGGGGCCGCGCGGGTGAGGTGCACAGCAAAAAAAAGGGGGCTGGCCGGTGGGGTCCTATGCTAGAGAGACAGAGGGGGAGATAGAGAGGGTGAGGGTGGGGTTCGAGCGGGGCTCGAGCCAGGGGGCGATGGCGGCGGCGGGGGATTTGGCACCGGCTCGGACGGCGGCGAGGCGAGCAAGCGGGGCGAGGCAAGGGTGGCGGGGTGGGTACGAAGGGCTTGGGGTCTCGGTGGGGGAGACAAAGGGGCGAGGTGAGGAGGCGGGAGGCGAAGGGGCTTCGGGTGGCGGTGAGGGCGATGGGGAAAAGCAAGGTGGCGGCGGCTCGGCTTTGGCCGGAGGGCAGGAAGACGAGGGGATGGTGGCGGGGCTTGGCCGGGGAGGAAATAGAAGGAAAGGGGCCTCACCTGGCTGGAGAGGCAAGCAAGGAGCTGGCGGGGGGTCGCCGGTATTTATACCGGCGGAGAGAAGGGAGGAAGCCGGTGAGGGGCCGCGGCGAGGCGGGGTGACGATGGGGGCAGTGGAGGGCGACGAGCAGGCAGCGGGGCCGAGGCGGCGACTTCGCGGGAGAGGAAAGGAGCTGGTGGCGCGAGGAGCGAGGTAGGGATGAAGCGCGGCGATGGAGGCGACGGATTACGACGACGCGCACGGAGCGGAGCAGTGAGGATGACGACCGCAGCCGCTGGCGAGATGACGCACAGGCGAGACGCGCGGAGGCGACGGAGCGGCTTCGCCGCAGAGCATGACGCGAGGGGACGGAGCCGCGCGACGGGACGGCGGTGACGTGACGCGGGCGCGGGCGCGGCGAAGGACCCGGCGGTCCGAGTGAGGCAAGCAGGTGAGTTCTTCAACTACTCCCATCCAATCTCCCCCAAGAATCCAAGAACGGGATTAAGAACGAAAACACGATTAACTCCAATAAACACGAATTAGGGTTTGAAATTTTTTTTTTTTTGGGGCATTTCACAAGTGATTCATTACTACCTAAAATCGAAATTTTTCTTCCCAATTTCAATCAAAGCAGTAAATTTTGTACCCCAACTCTTAATTTGGAGATTTTTCTTTCTGAATTAAAATCAGTAGTACACTTTACACCCGGAGCCAGTGCCAGTAAAATTAACGACCAAATTGCAAATGATCATTACACCATGGAACTACAATCAACATAACGAAGCAGATAGAGTACTTGTCAAATCCCAAAGACCAGATGTCAACCAGATTGGGCACTAACAGAGCATCAGTTTTGCTATCGAAGTCCATCTTCCTCATCAGTGCATGCGGGAACGATGCCTTCGACTTCTTCTTCCAGAACAGATCGCCAGACTCCACTGCACTTAAGCAATTTTGCGAAGCTGTGATCTCCACGTATGATAGTCATGTCAAAGCAAGAGATCTGATTAATTCCTTCAGGCTTGGACTAAGCCAACTCCATATGCTACGGTCCTTAGCAAGTGCCTCAGCCATTGCTACATTTCAGTAAACTCTGAATCAAAAGTATACCTTAAATTTTGAACAGAACATAAATCCTCAGTTTAATTATACTCTATCGACTATATAATTGTGTAAGTATTGTTGTGCAGACATTACAATTTGGGAGCAAGGAAATTTGCGGTGATCAATGTGCCACTGATCGGGTGCAGCCCGTACGGGAGAAGCCAGAACCCGACCGGGGAGTGCATCGAGCCGCTAAATCAGCTGGCCAAGAGACTGAACGACAGAATCTGGGATCTGTTCAGTGACTTCAGCTCTCAAATGCAGGGCATGAATTACTCCATTGCAAGCTCCTATGAGCTTGTCTCCAATCTGATGAAAACCCACATGCTGCTGGTAAGTTGCAACAATTTCGCAAGAGTATTATGGCGTATTCTAGCTTGAAACTCGCACCTCAAATATCGTCATAGTTGTACTTAGCATGCACTGTAGCTGTATCTTTTTCAGGTGTATCTGCGGCCTTACTCAATTGTTGTTTGCAGGGTTTGCAGAGGTGAAGAATTCATGATGTGGTGGTGGCATGTTCAATGCCGAGGAAGGGTGTACCCCCAGCTCCAGCTACTGCAGTGACTGCAGCAAATTCCTCTTCTGGGACCTACTGCACCCTACCCAGGCCACTTCCAAGTTTGCAGGCCTTGCCTTCTATGACAGACCGGCACGGTTCGTCAGCCCCATCACCTTCAAGCAGCTAGTTGAGGCATAATACTTCAGCATCAGAACTAGGATTAGACCAAGGCGTCTTTGTATCATTCTACAGCATAACAAAGATGCTGAACTAGAAAGAACACCTTGCCATTTATCTGAAAACCTACACAAATGGGGAAAAAATTCGTCCAAGTTTTCTCAAAAGCGTAAGTACAAATGGTTGCTGGTTACTCGCATTCGGTGATGGATCTGTGCTCTGCTCAGGCACCGGAGAAGTCCACTCGGTGGCCAGCCATTGCTTCACCCTGTCTCGCTTGGCCACAAGCCGCCCTTTGTTCCTTGTGGACAGCCGCAGGGGGCTCCCCATCCGGCTCAGAACCCCTTGTGCCAGCTCGCGCACTTTGGGCTCACCTCGGACATCACTGTGCTTCCCGATGCCGCACACCACAGACACCTCCAGTGGCACTGCACCTCCCCTGATCGCGTCCACCCACTGCAGCATCAGCACATAGGCTGCAGTTGTACTGAACCCATGCAGGTTCAGCTTCACCTCTGTTTCCGACCACTGCATCACCTTGTCCAGCACTGACGAGGAGGCCAGAAGCTCGTGCACCAGCTCAGCTTCTGCTGGCCATGGAGAGCCAGACCTGAGCTTCTTGACCAACTGCGCTGTCGACAACGGGAGCAAAGGACCCAATTCTCGAGCCATCGATACTACCGTCGGGCATGAGTTGAGCACAAAGATGTAGGCTTTCGTGGTCGGCGCGATGCGCGACTTCCGCATCTTCTTTAACCACTTGAGCATCTTGGCATGATCACGGCAGGAGCTGTAGCATGAGAGGACAATGTTTGCCGCGCCGGTGCCCAGACGGATGCCAGCATCTGACATGGATGCAATCACCCTCTCCATCTCAACCAACGAACCCGACTTGCCGTAGCACTTCGCAACCAATCCAAACTGGAAGACCTCGGGCTGGTATCCCAGAGAGACCATCTCCCTAAGTGCCTCCTCAGCCTCGACGGCAAGGCCCATGAGGCACAGGGATTTTATCATGGCCGCGTAGGTCTTGCTCTCGGAGAGCGGCATCGACCGTAGCTGCGCGTAGAAATCCATGGCCCGGTCTTTCAGCCCACGGGAGGAGAAAGCAGCCATGAGGTCACAGTAGAACAGAGCAACCTCGGAGGTGGATTGGAGGTGCGAGACGGAGTTGGAGACGAGGGATCTTGATTCTTCCGTGCTGCCATTGGTTTCGAGTAAGCCAGCAACTGCAGCGGCATGGATAGAGCTCCATTTGAACCACCGGGCCTGGGTGACCGCCTCGTAGAACTGAAACAAATTTTGCCAATTTGTGATGAATCAGGTAATGGTTTGGGGAGCAAGATCACCAAATTATGCCCAAAATTTTGCTTCTTCGTACAACTAGCCATAAACATCGCAAATTTATAAGCAGTCCTCCAAGCTTGAAGTAGGTGGTAGCAGGCAGGACAAAGAGCAGAGGTTTAGAGAGAAGGGAGGTGCGCGCACCGGGATGGCGAGGGGGTCGGAGTCCATGAGAAGGCGGGAGAGCGCAGCGAGGGCGGCGCGCTCGGACTTGGAGCCGACGTAGCTGCGGATGACGCGCTCCGTCGCGCCCGCCGTCACCGTGCGCTCCAGCTCCGACATGAGCCGCCGCTCGCTCCGCCAGCTCGAGCCCCCTCCGGACGCGGCCCGCCGCAGCGACGCCGCCGCGGGGTAGAACCTTCGGCGCAGCGCCGCGACCGGCGCAGGTGGCGAAAGGGACGCCACCGCCGCCATGGCTGCTTGGACACTATGTTGTGTGAGTTACCAGATGACGTTGCCTTATCACTTATTCACTTGTCAATACTGGCCGACATCGTTGGCTCCAATATATGGCGCTTGGAGTGCAGAAATTATTATATGAATCCAGGAAGGATCCCACGCAAGGTTCCAAATACCAGCGAAATTTTAGAAATTTCGATCGAGATTTTGGAAACAGAACCCCCCCTCCCCCCAACGAGATCCTAAATCTCGGCCGAATAAAAAAATTCAAATCTTGGTGAGATCTCGGTGATTTCGGCCGAGATATCAGCGATCTCGGCCAAAATGTCGGGTAATTAGACTGGATTTCATTTTTTGTCGATAGGATTTGATTGGATTTGAGATCAAGACTATCCACAAAAAATTTCAAAATTTTTGGACGTGTTTTAGACCATTTTTAAAAGTTCAAAAATTGATCTTCGGATACTCAATCTGCTGCGTATGATAGGATGTGTGCCCAATAAAAATCAATCACATTTATGATGTTAACAATAACTATAAGGACTCAGAGTTGTGTGCTACTCTTGTTTCTGATATCTACCTGCACTTGTGTGAGACTGAGGTGACACATTGTTTTATTCTGTTTTTTTGTTTCTCCCAAATTATTTTACTTCCTCATCAAGCAGTGAACATAAGTAACTGTTCTAGTTGCAATGTTTAGACCAAACTCACTTTGCATGTTGGTAATTTTGGGGTAGATTGCAATTGCATTCTGGAGTATAGATGATGATGTGTGCGCATGTTATTCCGGAGGCTGTTGTTTCTCTATTAGTACTTTGGTAGTAAGCAAATTGTATGTTCAAATCCATCTGGTAGATATGCAAACCTTGCACAAAGTGAGCTAAACAAAAACGGTTCCAGATTCTTAGTAGAAACGTTTCAGGTAAGATTCTATGAATCAGGTGTAACGGGATTGAGACCGATTCAACAATAGAGCGAAAAAAGAAGAAACGTTCCGAGAAGAATCGTTCCGAGCTTTAGCCCGTTTAGTTGGATTTCTTTCAGAATCTAGTAGAAACGGCCCGGTTCTAAGTTGCCAAACGAGACCTTATTTTCGGTACATCTCTTCTCTCTTTGCTGTTAACACCCAACAAGACTAGAACAAAACAGCTGCGATTACGTAAGAAAACTATCACTGTACGGTACTAAAATCCACTTCCCCCCGGTAGGATGCTGCAATTCCACAAATGCATTAAGCGCCGGCATTGGAAGCTAGTTACTTTGGCCTTCAGTGGCTTCTCTTCAGCGCTGAAAGAAAACCCGACTTTGTTTTCTCGCGACCGTCAGTGTTAGCTCCCACCTGTTTTTAGATGAGATGTGAATTGTGAGAACACAATGTACATTTCTGAAGCATAATACTGAACAGGAAACAACAGTGACAAATTGAGCAGCAGACAACTTTTGGTGCTGTAAATGAAAACCTCGAGAAATTTGTTGAAACACGTGAAAAAATGGTAATAAGATCCAACATCCAAGACGTGACCTCTTTGGAGAGTCTTTGAAGGATCTCCAGTATCTGGGAGAAATCTGGCCTTTCAGCTGGATCACTATGCCAGCATTTCTGAAGCAGCTCGGCTAAATTGGGGTGGGTACCTTTCGGAATTGTCGGCCTAATGCCCTGCAGAAAATACACACATGTGAATTGACTTCTGTAGCAAATGCTACTACAGTCTACAGTACCTTATAATCATTTTAGAAACATCTAGAGTTTTCTTCCAACATAATTTATGTTCCTTCCAATTAATGGTCACGGCCTATTTCGTACACGATTTTCTGCAGCTATATTTGTTATCCTGTAAATCATACAGCTGTAGGGATGTGGTTTAAGGAGAGTTGTTTTCTTTCGTATTATGTTCATGAGAATTAGTAGTCTGAGAAACTAACATGTACCTCAAATCAAGTAATTTATTATTGAATAGGATGCACGACAAAGGAAGACAATCGACTATTTAAAAGGATCTTCCTTTTAAAAGAGCAAGGATGGCTTCATTTTTAATAGACTGCTTCCAAAAAAATTCTACCCCTTCCGCTTTCTAAGTGCACTGCACATGTACCTTACCTAAAATAAGAACTTAAGAAATTCAACATATTCTGCAGATTCTTATGTAATAGGTTCAATCGAGTATTATATCCAGTTATCCACTTCGGGTTATCATGCATGTAACTGCAGAATCCAAGCAGAGTTGTCACAGATGAGTACTTACCTTCTGAACAACACCTATTGCTGCTTGCAGCGGTGTTAGGTACTCATAAGGGATCTGAGAAATGCAACAGTTAGTACCATCAATTTAACTCCACAAGTAATTATATACCAGTTAAAAATAAAACAGAAACCTGAAAGTCTATTCCTAGTTACCGGATTCGCTGTAAACCCCCGCGAATTGCGAACTGAAACCGGTTTACTGTACAGGGGGTTTGTGTTCACAGTGAAATTGGAAGAAAAGTGGCGAACTGCGAACCCAAATCCCATACCGCAACTCGGACGAATCGCGTTTCTGGTAACTATGGTCTATTCATCTAGAAGAATACAATTGCCGTTACCTTGCCGGTTAGCAGCTCCCATAGAACAATACCAAGGCTAAAAACATCTGCTTTGTGATTGTAGGGCTTATGTTCTATGACCTGAAGTTACAATAATACATGCATGTTAGAATAGACAAAAAGGTACGGTTTTCTTATGACATATGCATATGTATATGATGGCGCACCTCAGGTGCCATCCAACGATAAGTTCCAGTCTCTGCAGTCATCACTCCGGATTGGTCTTCCACACGTGCAACACCAAAATCTGCAACCTTCACAACCTGAAACATATGTTCCTTTCTACTTTTAGAGTTTAGCAATAGGACCAAAGATCACTTTGCACACTTTCTGGTCAAATGAATACCATGATTTATGAGAAACACTAGCCTTGTTTTCATCCATGAGAAGATTTGCAGTCTTGAGATCTCGGTGAATTATGTTGTTCTGATGCAGGTAGTTCATTCCTTTAGAGATGTCCGTTGCCACTCTCAGTATTTCTGGAAGCTTGAAAGCACTGTTCTTTTTATGGAGGTAATCATACACACTCCCTCCTGACATGAAATCTAAGGCGTACATATATGCAACAAAGAGAAAAAGGTGTCGTCAAACGATATAGCATTTTATAAATGCTAACAACCATAAGCATCAATCTCATTGTAATATACCTGTTACAATATATAAGTTGGGCTGTCTTGTACAGGCACCGATAAACTGCACAACGTTCCTGTGAAGAACCTTTCTGCAAGCATGGATAACCAATAAACTTATTACATATAGTTAATCTATATGCAGATAAGTATGATTTGCCATTGCCATTAAGGACCAATATGAGGATTTGATATTTTGAATACTAGCGAATGCACAACAGATGGGAGATGCAACCATTTCATGGATGCAAACTAACCTCATAATGTACACTTCCTGCGCAAAATCTTGGTACATGTCTGCGCTGATGCGCTCAGGTCTCAGTACTTTTATTGCTACATCCTGACGGCAGTATGATCCCCGGAACCTGAGAAAGCAGGGCAGCAAATGGCACTCAGTGCCAAGTTTTGTAAGGTTCTATTGTTTTCACTTTACAGCCAACAAAAACTAGAACTTACAGGTCGCCATTTGATCCAGACGCAACCTTGTTCCCAAACTTCAGCAGCTTCAGATCTATTTCCCAAACATCTGCTCCATCCGTTGGTATTTCCACACTGGCAGATGGCATACTCTCTCCATCTCGCAGACCTTCCAATGATGGTGATGTTGATCTTGATACTGGCCAAGCTTGTGCCTGTACACAACCCCAATTGAACAGATTTAAACATATGCTTGTGATTTTAAAAAAAGAGAGAGAATAAATGATTTTAGAGAGGTGCTTCTGCTTTTCTTTTTAAAAGTTGTACAAATATTAAAGCATGAATGAAGGGCAAATGGTGATTACTTACCCCTTTGTTTGCTTTAAGATTTGTGCAACTTGTATTGAGAGAAAAAGCATAGAAGCACTGCTCATGATTTTAATATCATTTATATCAATTTAAAACATTAAAAGATTTTTTTTTTTTGTGTCATAAAGACATGAACATGAGAAGCTCTAGTTTAAATAGCAACATACTGCATTCCTTATTTTCAGGTAAATTAATACAGTTGTAAATATCCAATTTCACACAAGAAACGGAGGAGAGAAGCTTATACCTCAACACTGTGAAATTTCTCTAGTAACTTTTCTTGTAGTTGCTCAGTACCCTAGGAATTGCAGCAAAAGAGCAAATTATCAACATGAAAGAGACATATCGTTGAACTAACCGAAGCATTGAACTTGTGGTTTTTCCTCCTACTTAATTGATCAGACAAAGCTCCTGCCATCTCTTTCGGAAAAAAAAAAACAATAAGGACGAGATAAACTAACTCTAATATGCTGGAAGCAGAGAGCTTACATAAAACATTTTTCCCTTATATATAAATTATTATATACACTACGGGCCTGAACCACTGTTCTTCGTCCAAAAAAAGAAGAAGAGCTATTGCATACCCCAAGATGCCAACCAGTGACAACAAATACATCTAGAGAGTAGCCATCAATTGTTGAAAATGCGTGTGCTTCTTGGATGTCAAGACCGATCTCACCCAGCAAACAAGTCAGCTGTAAATGTATAAATGGCCAATTATAAGAATCCAAGCAGTTGCTGAACAAAAGTTCTAATCTGAAGTGACTTGGTGTAAAGTTCAAGTGATTTTGATGCGGTTTGTTGATTTCTGATTTTTGCTGTAGCTTATTAATTCCATTCTTTTCTGTTTCTTAAGGCTATTCTTTGATTCAATTATGTTTGCGTATCATTTCTTCATGACTACATGCCAGCTTTTGAATTTACTGAATTTCCTTTGCTCTGTTAAGAGTGTATGTTGACCGATTCCATAAATGAAATTGCAATGCATCAGAGGTTTATTCGGAGGGGGTAAGCCTTGTTTCAGCACTACCACACCCCCGGGAGAAAAAAAGTTTGCTTACCCGACTGAGGAGTTTTGGCTTATCATTTGTTGCAAAAGTTATCTCATGCATTGGCCTGCAAGATCCATATCACAGAGAGAACTAATCAACTACAGCGAAAATAGAGAAGACACGCATTAATCCAAGTATCTTATCTAAATGTCTCATGCATTATACCACGACTGCTTTTATTTGTTAAAGCATACGTCGTCAAGGCAGTCTTCAAAAAGGTAATTTTTTCCGCAATATAATCACGTTTTTTAAAACTAAGGGAATGAGCTCTGCCATTCATTTCAGAAAGAAGATAATATGATAATTGCCCCTAAAGGGCTAGGAATACACTGACCACTAGCCGCAAAAAAGGGGAGACACCAAACTCGGCGAACGAGTCTCAAACCTGGAAACGGTCACTAATAGACCACCTACACCACTGAGACAAACACCATTGTTGTGAAGGACAAACCCCTACCCTCGCCTAACATTTACGATTGCAGCAGAAAATATCAAGTCTTGAAAACAGTTTATTAATCTTTAAAGGGAATTTCAACATTGTGAAATACAAGTACGAATGATTGTACAGATCTTGAAATGCTAAACAAAGGACCAAAGAAAAACAACTCAAAAGCAAGAATGGCACATGAACTGAAAAGGAAATTATGTACCTGGAAACGAGATGAACACTGTTATCGACATCCTCATTGCTACCTACATCAGGCTCACTTGTTTCGAGCGCAAGTGCCTCTAGATTGGAGGAAGAACCGAACACAGGAGGGTGAACCCTGAAGCATTGCGATCACGCCATTAGCGTCCATAGAGACAGGAACATCCATAGGAACATGAAAGAAAGAAACTTTACCTACATACATATCATACGTACATTTGGCTGGCCAAGTGATCTGAAGCAACCGGCTCCATCCCAGGATGGAAAGAATCATTGATATCACCATCAAGGATCCTAGATACCTAAAGAACAAGCACAAAACAAGAACTTGCCTCAGAAATCATGTACAGTTACATACAAACAGCAAGGAATAAATATATGCTAACTTAGTAAGCCAAGAAAAGGTATATTTTAACGCATAAAAATTGCAGCTTTACATGCTCTACTCTTTGGTACGATATATCTACTCTACAGGTTAATGCATAAGAAATTAAAAATTGCAACTTAGTAAACCAAGAGCAACACTCTAATAGAAACTGAAGGACGATACATGCAAGAGCACTTTTACGGTGCACACCAATTACTTTGAACCGTCTATTCTTTTCAATCTACTGGATCACATTAGTTACAATTCGATTGTACTACACCACCAAGTATGAGTAGTATTATTCCCAACGCCGATATAGTTAAAAAAAAGAGCCGATTCTGACGTCGCAACCTCCGCCGATTTGTTCAACCTCTGCAGCTGATCAGCTGATCTGGGGCGATCACAAGTGTTAGGTTTAGAGCATATTGGCGGGATTTCATGCGGTATTCATACACAATTCCTATTATTGGTAGACTTTAGTGCCGTTTCAGGCGGAATTTATCATTGGTGTTTTCTTCGACGTTTCGCCGTCGATTTATTATCGGCGGATTCTTGGTACTTTCTTCGATGTTTCGTCGTCGTTTTATCATTGGAGGTTTATTTGACGTTTCATCGTCAACTTTGAGAGAAAAAAAAATAATGTCAGTTGAGGAGACAACTACATTTGGTGTTTCATCACCGTTACTTTGGTATTTCGTCACCGTTAATTTGGTGTTCATTCACCGTTTGGATACGTTGACCATTATGAAGGTTTTTGGCAATGTTCATTTGGAATTTTATTGACATCCTGGCGGTAGCATTAAGCTCTTCAGAGTTTTTTTAGTGAAGGTTTTGCTCCAGTTCAGTTTGAGATGAAGTATTACAGTGCAAGAATGAGTTTTGCTTCTTAGTGGATACTACAACGTTGTTTTGTTGTATTTGCTTAATATGAGGGGTCTACTGCAATTTACTCCATTGACAGCACGACAGTTCTTCTCATCTTGACAGTTTTTCAGGAGCAGTTTCAACCATGTCATGGAATTTTAGTAGACAGTTTGTCATACATGATGACTACACGTGCAAGTTGCTCTTTCAATGAGCGTTGTTTGCCGAATTTTATGTTCCAAGTAGAGCATGTCAAAAGTCCATGAGATGAGTTCTTCGCTATTTATCAAGCGCCACAGGTAATGTCTTGTCTTATTCCATTTGATGATTGGGCATTTATTCAGGAGGTCAGTTACACAGACTCATACTTTGTTGGGGTTATGAATTGAAGATCTAGATTCTTCGTCTGCTTTGTTATATCTGTGTTGGTTTGACTGCTCCAGTCGTTCTCACGACCTACTGGTGGTTTGTTCAAATTTTGCTTCGCAAGAAATATTTGGATTGACTGTTCTAGTCTTTCATATCGCACTGTCCTTTGGACTTTCAGTGCTTAATTACACTTCGGAGTTTCTTGGAGACAATTCTCTATTACGGATTTTGAGTTAAGGGTAGGTTTGTTGGAGATAACTCAAATATATCTAACCACCATATCTTTTGGTATTATCCAAATAGATTATTAGTCCTAGTCTTCTACAACTTGGATTTGGCTATATAAACCACCCTTATGTACATGTAATCCTTGAAACATATAATAGATTGTTTCCCGTGGTTTTTTTCCGAAAGGGTTTTTCCACGTTAAATCATTGTTTCCATTATTTTGCCGTGCTCTAAACCTAACAACAAGAAAAAAAAAGTCATCGGTGAAAATCGCTGCATGCATGAGTATAAAAAGTTTAATGGGAACTCATCCTATATCGGAGCAACTAATTCACAAGCAAATTGATCTAGTTTCTAGGCCTTCGCAAGAGGCAGCCATGAAAATCGATCACATATGATGTAGTTATACTCAAAATTGTCCTGGTTGTACTAGTATTCGATCAAAGATTTAGTTCCATCTCAATTTAATCATTCGTTCACTGGTATGAGCCAAGGTGTTGGGCGGCCACATCATGCTGTGGTGGTGGGTGTCGCGGACTCACAAGGAAGAACAAGGCAGCGACGGAATAGGAATAGCTAGATTGATCTTTCAGATGATCCCCCGAAATTACAGTTGTGGTTTGTTGCAGAAAGATTTAGGATTAAAGCAAAAGGTTAAAATTGCCGTTTGTTAATCAATGATTAGATTCTATTACCATCTCTTACTACTTACTACTGGTAGAATATCTTTAGTCCTTTTCAAAAAAAAACTACTGATGGTTCTTCGTTTTCCCACCCTCCACTTATCTCTCCTCAAATCTCTCTTCCACCGCTAAAAAATCTTTTTTTAAAAAATGTTCAATAGCAAACAAATTAACTACTAAAAATATAATACTTATTCCAATAACCTCTATTTATGGTGTACGGTAGAGGCGTTTACGAGAACAATGACAATAAAATAAAAAATATAGTGTAAACCAACCTCGACACCAAAAGTATGGGCCGAAATAGAGTAATTAACTAGATACTGCACTACGAATGCTGCAACGAAGCCAAGAGCATTCGTAGTGCTGGGTAATATTATTTTTATGCGTGGACATTCAGCTAGTACAGTACAGTAAAATTTATCTTCATGATTTGACACTAATATGATCGATCTGTCACCTGAACTACGCGCACAGACAAGGCGAGCCGCCGCAACGGGTCGCGCGCCTGCTCCAGCAGCCGCTGGTGCGTCACCACGTCCTGCGCCCTCTCCGCGTTCACATCTAACGCATACCTGCACAAACGCACGCGAGACGCTATGAGCACCGCAATACAACATGCAGGAACGGGAGGAACACCCAAGTCGATCGGATTGACTCACCGGACGGGGAGGCGGTGGAAGTGCGCCCAGAGCGCGTCCTCGAAAGCCGGCGAGATATCCGCGGGCGCGGCTCCGCCGAGATCGCGGAGGCGGGCGAGCACCTCGTTGTACACCTCGAGGCGGCGGCCATGCTTGTCCGCCGGCCGTCCCCCCGCGCCGACCTCTGCCTGCAGCCGCGCGGGCGAGGGGACGGCTGGCGGCGGCGGCGACTCCTCCACGGCCATCGATCCAGCAAGAAATGGCGGGCGGCGGGAGGCGGGCGATCCGAAGGCGGCGGAGTCGTGCACGAGAAAGCCGTGCTCCTACTGCCCCTGCATGGGTGGTGGTGGCGCGCACGTGAAGAGACGGCGAGAAAGGCGAGAGCTTTATAGAGATCGAGACGCACGGCTTAGAGAAGAAAAGTAGAAGAGAGGAGCTTAGTTCTACTATTCCTTTGTCTGATTCAAGGTTTCACTGGTTTGCAAGCTGGTATGCAGAGCCAGAAAAGGCAAGGAATTGTAAATTTGATTTGTGATCAACTTTCTTTATTATGCGATTTTCCCTTCGATTGTATCGTGTTTACGTGGATTTTTTTTTCAGCAATTTGGAATAGGATTGCCATTCGGATACAGTGGCGGAACTAGAAAAATTTCGATGGGTGTGCACATAATTTCAAATATTAACAAAAATCATGATTTTCGATCGTATCGAGCTGACTCGATAAACTATACCGGTTGATAAACCAGTCCAATTCAAAAAAATTAGAAAATTTATACGACGTAAACCACTCGAAAATTGGTGAAAATTGCTCGAAAATCAATCAAAAAACGGTTCCCAAATTGTTTCGTTTAGTTTGCCAAATTTTTGAAGAAAATCAGTCGAAAATCGGCAAAATTAGTCATTTTTCTTCTTTTTTTACCGCCGAGTTCTAAAAGTTTGATTTCAAAACCATTCAGTTTCACCGATTTTCGACGAAAATCGGTGATGAGTAGTGGCGATTTTCGAGCTCAAAATGGTATTGTAATCCCTTGATGTGCACACTTCATACATATAAATCTATAGTCTTGTATAATCATTTTGTAATATCATAAATACAACATATATATTTGAAATTTGCTAAAAGTAATATAAATAATTATAAGGTTTTAAAAATCTCAAACTATCAAAATCAAAATAAATTCATCAACAAATTTAACCTATTGAATATATATATATATATAGCATTTCAAAAAAATTTGGGGGTGCCCGGGCATACCCGGCACCCCCCCTAGTACCGCCACTGTTCGGATACGGTTGTACGATGAGGTGATTCACCTCCTTTTTCGTAGGATTTGGATGCTCATGTAAAAAGAAGAAGAAGAAGAAGAAGAAGAAGAATTGATTATTTACTCTATTTTAATTGATGTAATTGATTAGAAGAATTGATTATTTGCTCTATTTTAATTGATGTAATTGATTATTTGTTTCATATGTATTATTGATATGTAATTTAGAGCTTGCATATAGTAAAACATTATAAGATAAATAATCAATAATACAAGTAAATAAAGATAAATTATCAATATTCCAACAAAATAAGAGAGTAAAATGAAGTCAAATGTGATACGGAGAACTGAAGATACACACGGACACGGACAAGCCATCGTTTTCTCCCACGGCTCGTAGGAAATTTTTGAATTCAGTACAAAAGAGACCACGTATTTTCGATTCAACACAACAGTTGACCGTATTTATGAAAAAACCAGCTGTATTCGCTATACCATATCGCGAAAACATGTAAAACCAAAATAAAGTAGCGAATACAGGGTAAACGTGGCATGAAATAGCGATTACGGGTATTTGCTGTGCCATATAGCGAATACAGGGTGTATCTGTATTCGCTATAGGGTGTGTTTGGTTGCATGCATGGTGTCTGAATCGCATGAGTGGATGCAACTGTATCTGTTAGACACATGTTTGGTTTCCTGTTCATCCTGGCCAGGTGGATGCAATTGCACCCACTCATACAGGATGGAGAAAACACAGAATTTAGACTTCTCTCTAATGCAGGTCCGTGAGATGCACAAACAAGCAACCAAACAACTTAACTTGCATCCACTCAGTCAGGCCAATGCTAGCCTGGATGGCTCATACGAAACAAACTAGGATGGTGTAAGTAACCAAACACACCCTATATGACATTGCGAATACACCACTGCAGCCATTTTTCTTTTCTTCGGTTCAATCACCACCGAAAGTTGCATTGGCTGGTTGAGGACCGAATCCACCTGTATTTGCTATGTGGTATAGCGAATATATATGTTTTTTCTGCAAATACGTAAAACTGTTGTGTTCAATCGAAAATACGAGGTTCTTTTTGTGTTGTATTTAAAAATTTTCTTCTTTGTATCCCCTTTGTTCAAGGAAAAGGCATACTACCACACACATATTTGCTAGGACTACACGAGATATGCAAATAAAAAAAATCGTGTTTTTAATATTTGACTCGGCATAAAAATTTTGAGACCCGTATTTAGGTCCCGTTTGGCAACTTGGAACCGGGTCATTTCTACTAGAATCTGAGAGAAACTCAGCCGAATAGGCTTAAAGCTCGGAACGATTTTACTCGGAACGTTTCTTCTTTTTTCACCCTGGGACTGAATTGCCCTCAACCCTGTTCCACCCCGATTCACAGAATCCAGACAACTAGCCAAACGATTTCCAGACAGTGATTCTGATTCTACTTGAAACGTTTCTATCAAGAATCTGAAACCGTTTCCGTTTCTACTAGAATCAGGAACCGTACCAAATAGGGCCTTAATGGCCGCCGCAGACTCGTTACAGAATGCTTAGGTTTTATGTCTTGTCGCACATCACCCTTATGCTCAAATTATTTTATAATATTGTAAAACATAGTTATTTATCCTTAATTAATCAACGGCACATCGATAATCACAAAAACAAGAACAGCGAGTACATACAAACTAGGAACAAAGCTATCTCTCTTTATTAGATTGATTTTTCTGTACAAGGGGTGCCTAATATATAGCAAAGCTAATTTGCAGATATGTTCGGATTCGTTCACAAATAGATAGTCCTTTTATATTTGGATTGAGAATCTATCTATATCATAACACTCCCTTTACATGAATACCACATAATGCACATGTCTTATTAAAAACTCTTCTAAAAAACTCAATGAAAAAAAGGATAGAGAAAAGATTATATTGCACCCGCACTCTGTGTTACACTAGTTGCCTCATTAAAAACCTTTATGTGAGAAAACTTCGGAAAAACTTACTAAGGAAAAAAGAGCACAACTTATAATTTTTAAGATATAAAGTAAGATTTTCAGGATCATGTAATGGGTTATGGTTCAGGGTTTTACTCCTCTAAACTCCGCATATCTCTGAGTCATCTCATTTCAATGTCATTAACATATCTTTAAAAAATAAATTTTTGGCAAGGATTTAATGAACGAATCTGCTAGATTTTCACAGTTTGTAAAATATTATCTTCATGGATAATCATATGGGTATTGATGGTATTAAGACAATATAACTTTTGGATATGGCTAATTGCACGTCTTAGCCAAACACACTCATGTGAGGTTTTATATAAAGTTATAATCTCTAAGTGGTTGATAGAGATAGTTATCAAGATCTACTTAAAATACCCATACCCATATGCGGGTAAAAAATTTACCCGTACTAGTACCCGTGCGGGTAACGGGGACCCGCGGGTAACTCACACCCGAAAGTCAGGATAATTCCCAAGCAGCTATGCGCCAACTCCAAGCAGTTATGCGCTATGCGCCATCCAGTCAGGATAATTCATAATTCCCAAGCAGTCAACAACAATCAACAATCAACAATATAATTATATAAACAATAAACTGGGATTGGTTAACAACAATCAACAATAGCTGGTAATGGTGCGATTTTAAACATTTTGGATACCATGTATGGACACAAACAGTCAACAACCATTATGCAATAGTTCATTACAGTAGCCACTACAAGTTTATTACATCCAAAATGAGATATATAAATTCTTCCTTGCACTTGAGTACTTGACCCACGGGTGAATGGGTATGGGTAACAATAGTACGGACCCATACCCGCTGGGTAATAGTTTTTGCCCATTAATATACCCGCGGGTATAAAAAACGGTTCATACCTAGTTCCTAATAGAGTAAATATCCGTCGGGTTTTGGGACCCGTTGCCATCTCTACAGCTATATTAGGCCAGCCATTCGTTCGACGATGAGCACTACACTGGGTCGCGTGCGTCGGATTAGATTAGAATATGATTATTCATGCATCATGCTTAACCAATCCTACGGTTCTCCACCTCTCAAGTAGGGCATAATTAACTTGGATTAACAGCTTAATAATCAAATTAAGGATGAGGCGGCCGGAGTCGGACGGGACTCCAGCACAGCACCAAGTATTCATGCAGAGCAATGCTGTTAGTTCAGAACAGGGCTATGCCTATGATGAGATGACAACAAGGAGGACAAGGCACCAGCAGAAACAAATTCCATCACATTGGCATCATTTGCTCACACTTCAATTGGGGAAGCAGAAGCAGATGGTCTTCATGCACGGCCCGGTCCGGCCCGTGAAGACCACTAAGATCACGGCCTAGCTCGGCCCATACAGACCAGTCGTCCTAGATCACGGCCCGGCGCATTTCGGTACAGGACCGACCGGTTCGTCACTCTCGTCTCTGGTAGGGGTGTAAATGGGTCGGGTAATACCCGACCCGTACCCGTACCCGGATGCAAAATTACCCTAATAGGAACTGTTTTACACTACCCGTCGGGTACAGGTAGTACCCGGGTAGATTAGATACGGGTTCGGGTCGGGTACGGGATCGACGATACCCGGCGGGTACGGGTCGGGTTCGGGTACCCGGATAATTGTCTCAATCCGGGTACCCGGATAAACCACGCCAAACCGGGCCAACCGGCAAGCCCATGCGTCATGCGTGCCTGCCAGGCTGGCAGCCTGCGTCGGCGGCCCACTAGGCATTGGCCCAACCGGCAATGTGACAACCCCGCTCCCAAGTAATCCCTAGCCGGCGGCTAGCCCTAGTGCCCTGCTTCCTTGAATCCTTGGACTGGACGGCTGGAGCTGGACCATTCGTCAGATCAGGCGACGAGACGACGCTCGCGGCTCGCCTCTGCCTCGCTGGCCCCAGCCCCCGCCCCTGCCCACCGGCGCGCCCCCGTCGGCCTGCGCCCTCGCCGGCCCCCGGCCCCTCCCCCGTCGGCCTGCGCCCCCGCCGGCCCCCGGCCTCGCCCCATCGGCCTGCGCCCCCACCGGCCCCGGCCCCTCCCCGTCGGCCTGCGCCTCCGTCGGCACCCGCCCCCGCCAGCGCTCCCTCCTCGACCTGCGCCTCCGCCAGCCCCCGCCCTCGCGCCATGCCCGGCGCTCGCCCGCAGGCTGCAAGTCAGGTGAGGTTGAAGCTCTACATCTGCATTACATGTAATGCTTGTGTGATTTGGTAATTTCGGTTCCATATAGTTAATGCTGTATTGTTAGTATATAGTGAAGATATATTAGATCTGTGAGATGAAGGCTGAAGCTCTGCATTACATGTAATGCTTGTGTGATGTGCTACCACTGATGATGTTGATGCAATTGTTAGCCACTTAGCCTGAGTATATGTGGTTCTGATCTGCATAGGTGTAGATTTGGTAATTTCGGTTCCATATAGTTAATGATGTATTGTTAGTATATAGTGAAGATGTAATTCATCTGTGAGATGAATTATCTAGCACTATGGTTCGGTTGCTCTTTGTAATGTAATGATCATGTAGCTTCAATACATCGCGTTTCTCTAACTGTTTTGATACTTGTTAGTTTATTATTTGCTAGCGAACCCTTAAGAAAACTGAGCTAGGCAGCTTGGTGGAAGAGTCCTTGTGTATTCTCGAGGGAAAAGGAAGATAAATCCGTAAATGTTTGTGTGTTGGACTATATGTGTTGAACTATGTGTATGAATTTCACTTCATGTAATGTACTTTGTGTGTTTATTAAACTCCATGTGTTTGATTATGTACTATTTGAACTCTTTGTTGGACTATGTATGTTTGATTATCTATTGTGTTATGTGATGTATTAGTGTAATGGTTGGATTGTTTTTATCGCATATTTTGATCCTAGGTATTTTGTGCACTACCCGATGAAGTACCCGTTGTCTGTATTATACCCGTCCGCACATTACCCGGAACCCGATTTTTACCCGTTCATAGAAAATGCTACCCGTTACCCGTACCCGACCCGATTTTTACTACCCGTGACCGTACCCGTACCCGTACCCGGAGAAAAAATAATAGGGTAGGGTACGGGATGACCTACTACCCGCCCGAACCCGACCCGTTTACACCCCTAGTCTCTGGCACGGGGGACTCCTCTCATCTCTCATCTCCACCGTCGTCGTCCCAGGTGAGATCTCCGCCTTGTCGCCTGGACTCTTTTTCCCTTCCCTCTCCTCTTCTCCCGGTGACCTCACACCAGAACTGACCGCTCACGGTGCAGAGAACGGTGGTGACCTCTCGTCGGCGTCGCCTGGACTTCGCGACATGCCTCAGCTCCCAAGGTGCTGCATCTTCTCCCTTCCCTCTCCTCTTCTCCCCGCCATATCCGAAATCTTGGGGTGATTTTGCCTCGCATTAGATGTCTACCTAATCTGATGGTTCTAGTATTTTGGTTTCTACAGAGTCCAAGATCGGAAATCACTTCACTTTGTTCTTTGCATCACAGGGTGTTTAGTCTGATCAGTTTCAGAAAAAATTGTGGCCAAATTATTTCTGTTTTTAGATTGTATAACCAAAATAACTGAACTAAAATGCAGTGATGCAGCTAGTTTATTCTGTTGATCTTTCATAATATATTGAATACTTTTAGATGATAGCAGATATGATAGAACATTTTACTAATGCATCATGAAAGATAGTCTTGTACTTGTATGCCACTGGCATTCCATATTTCTGAACTGAGAACATAATACAATTTAACCATCTCAATTTATGGAAGCTCCTTATTGTCATTTGTTCTCATTTGCATGATGCCTGCAAGCTCTGCATGCAAGGTTGTTTGGGCATTATAATTGTATTGTTAGCTATTTTCTTTAGTACAGTGCTTGGTGCAGGTTTTGATAGGGCACAATAGAAGACAAGTGCTATATCCAGTAAGGAAAAGTTTGTTTGGCACACTGATCACAGACTTGCATATACAAAGTTCAGATACTTCTTAATGCTTGCATTTGGAGGTGACAATTATATATACAGGTGAGGGGAATTGCTCTGCAATCCTACCAACATGTGTGTGTCCTGATTTATAATTAGTTTTCTTTGGCTGATTGTTGTGTAGCAGTTTAGTATTATTCAAGTCCATGGTTACGAAGAATCCTTTACTGCTACTTGCTATTTTGA
Source organism: Rhipidocladum racemiflorum (assembly GCA_036346355.1). NCBI lineage: Eukaryota > Viridiplantae > Streptophyta > Magnoliopsida > Poales > Poaceae > Rhipidocladum > Rhipidocladum racemiflorum. The sequence goes on from CM070572.1 coordinate 28,336,105, forward strand.
TGAGTTGATGCAGTTATTAATTTTAGATGATTAATACTTTACCCAAGTAACGTACGCCCCAGTACTCTGGCCCCCCGCGCCATGGAAACCGACGCCTCCGCCTCCACGCCGGAGGCGGGACCCGGTCGCGGGAGCGCCGCTGATTTGCCGCGTATGACCACCGTATCCCGGCACTACTTCGGCGGCGCCTCATCCGAGAGCGACCACAACCTCCGCATGGACATCATCGAGGTACTACCACACTCCTCGCTAACTTATGCAGGGCAAGTGTTCGTTCAAATGCCGCACAGTGCTTGGTGATAGATGCAGCGTAGAAGTGTGTGGTTTTTTTATACCTATGATTATATGCTATTACGATATATACTAAATACTGGTTGTTAATAACCTTTAACTTTTGCATGACATTTTTTTTTTGCTTCAATTGTTGTTGCTGTTTTGCTGTGTATATTCATATTGAGTTATCTTGGGTGTGCAGAATATACAAGAGGACTACGGGATGTTTGTCTGGCCATGCAGCGTCATTCTTGCCGAGTACGTGTGGCAGCAGAGGTCACGCTTCTCCGGTTCCAGAGTTGTTGAGGTAATTCTCATCTTTATGCTACTCCTGAATGCTCATGGCGAATGCCTATTATGGTCTTGTTGTTATTGTGTAGTAGTAGAAAATGGTAGTTTCGTACGGCTCTGAAAAACCGTAGGTCTTAGTCCCAATTCCTTAATTGACATTCTTCTCCATGTTTGAGGCTTTGAAAAGCCTCCTCTTTATGGAATTTCACAATCCTTTTATGAGAATATTAGTTCGTTTAAAATATTTTGAGCTCTTTTACGTGACACTAAATTTAAAATTGTAACATCTCAATTTTTGAGTTTTTGGAAAGTTTTAAAATAAAAAAGAACCATTTGGATTTTCTCAAATTAATTAAAGCTTAATTTAAATTTTCAATTAATCAAAAGATTTAATATAACTAATTAATGCATCAAATAAAATATTTCCAATCGTAGTTGTGCTCCTTGTGCTTTAAGGGTTTTTTTTCCTGTATTTTTTTGGGATTTTTCTGAATTAAATTGCTATTTATTTGGAATTGATTGGCTTTATTTGAATTTCTAGAAATTGTTTTAAAAGAAAATTGTTTAAAAATCCGAATTTGTGAAATGGGCCGAAACCCAATGGCCTCGGCCCATTTCTTCCTCCGCGCAAGCCGGCCCACCACTGCTCTTGGCCCAGCATCGTGCAGCCCGCCTCGCGCCCACACTCATAGCCGTGTGGGGCCCGCCTGTCAGCAGCATGCTCGCCGACGCCGTGTCATCTCCGCATGAGCTCCGTCTGCACCGGACTCCGCCGCAAAATCCGGGTTGTTCACGCCGTATCCATGCCGAACTCCTCAGCGTCCGCACCTATTTAATGCGCCACTCTCCACTCTTGTTTTTCGTGCTCACTGCCCCGTAGCACACGAAAACCTCGCCGGACTTGAGCCCCGCCGCCATCGCCATTGACGGAATCCGAAGCTTTTTTCTCCGCCAGTGGGCTCTGCTCGTCCCTACTGTTTTTCACTGCCGTCATGTCGCGTCCCACCGTGCTTCGTTGTCTTTTCGCTTGCACTACACCTTCGATCTGCCACACCACCGCTTCGTGTTGCTGCCGTACGCCGCGCTTTGCCACGTCGTCGAATTGTGCCACCGCCGATCAACCGTGCCACCGCCACTGACGCACCATCACCTCGATTTCCACACAGCCGCTTCGTCTTCCAAGCCGTGCAAGAACCGAGTCGTCGCACATTCAAAGCCGACGTCGACATCGACACTGACGTCGGCGATGACGTTAGCCTAGCTCGTGTGTCGTGAGCCCGATCCACCGTGGACTGAGCCTAATTCGTGGATTCGATCCATGGACCGAGGACCCACCTGTTAGCGAAATAGGATTTATTTAGATCTATTTTATTTTCGGGGAATTGGAATGCTGACGTCAGCATTGCGTCATAAATCGAATTTCCTTTGTAAACATATTTCGATCGAAAAGTAATTAGGGTGATGACATCGGCATGACGTGATTAATCCAATTTTCAGTAGAAAAATAATTTGTAAAATTAGGATTCAATCTTTTTAGTTATTTTCAATCTTTCGAAAGCCCGTTCTCCCTCATACGAGCTCCGATTGTAAATTCAAGCTCTATTTAATTATGAATTTTATTTGATTTTTGGAGCTTATTTGCTCTCTAGTTTGTATTTATTTGTTGTTCGTTTCTCGATTCGCGTAGACGTTGAAGTGCCGGGAGTGTACGAGAGTGTCGAAGGAACTCAAAACCAAGGTCCAGACTAGGAGCAAGAGCTTGTTCGAGGCAAGTCTTCCTTGACCATGTTGATTCCAAGTTTTCAAATGCATATATTGTTTTAAATTATGCATGCTTACTTTTATGAAACATACTTTAAATATAGTCTTAAGACCTAGCTAAATAATAGAATTGTTATGACTCCTTTGACATTGATCATTGTAAACCTTTGTCACCCTAGATAATACTAATTATTTTATTTGGTGATAACCAGTAGTGTAGCATGGGACAGTAGAATTGCTTAGTTCAGCTTAAATGTTTCAACACTATGCCATTGTGTGAATCATTTCAAACTTTGTTCAAACTCTTTTGTGAAGTTGCGGCAATTGGTATTGCTGATGTTTCTTAAATAAAATAAAGTGGAAAAATGGTTTAGACCGGGGTGGATGGATGTTTGGCGGGTGCTGGATGCACGAAAATGTTTCGGTAGAGTGAATGTTTCATCCTAGTTGATTAAGGACCGAAGCGTTTGTTACCATGGACCGAGCACTATCGTACAACCACAAGTCTATATGGGAACGACCTGGCTAATTAATTTGTGCATCTTGTTATTAGCTTCGCCATTTGGTGGAATGTGGGTGCCGAATTGAGACACTCGCAAGGTGCAAGAGGGGGCTTCTGAACTGGGCGGCTAGAACCCTATCAGCAGTAAAACCTTAGCGGACGAAGTTAATAGCAAGGTCATACATTGTAAAGGCCTTGTCATGATCACACTGCCGATATACCTAAGGAAGTGTGTTAATCTAGAGGCAAAAGGGAATGATTATGTCTTGTAGGTAAAGTTGTACACACTCTACAGAGTTAAAACTACTTAAGTAGCCGTGCCCACGGTTAAGGGTAGGCGAGGTACGCTTGCACATTGTAGATTTTATGGTTTTGTTTTAAATAAAAATGATGGTTTGTGAATTCGTGAGCGGATAGAACTCTCGGGTTGTGGTTTGGCGGTTGGAGCTAGTTGGGAACCGCTAGTTGGGTGATTGGAACCTGTCGCATCAAATTTCAATTACTACAACTACATTTGTCAAATGATGCTTTGTGACATTACTAGTGGTATTTAAAGTTAAACATTGCTTTATGCCAAATGAGCCATATTATGCTTTCATTTGTTCCACCTTGCATATAGTTATCATGTATTATGTTTCTAAGGCTTGCAAGTACGGTTGTGTACTCACCCTTACAACATTCCCACTTTTTACAGAGGAGTGTGTAGAAGTAGAAGGTGACTACAAGTACTTTGCTTGTGGTTTCGACGAAGGAGATCCGGAATTCTAGGACGCGCATCCCAGTCGATTGCCTGTTGGGCACACGAATGGGTTTATCTCGCTACTATTTATTTTATTTCCATTGCTACTTTATTGAATCCAGCCATATGGCTATTTATTTGTAATTGTTGACCATAAGGTCGGTACCTTTTATTCAAGTTTTAATATTATTTGATTCGTGATATGGATGTGTTGGCATCAGTGTTCCACTGTGTGCACTAGCTTATCTGGGACTAGTGCAGTCGTACACAGAGGGTTCGGATTTGGAATTCCAGTCCCAACAAAAATGGACCGTTTATTCTTTTTCTATCCAATGGATTACATTAGCTAATATTTATTTATACTTTCTCCAATAGTAGAGTAGTAGAAACTCCCTCAACAAATCAATGGCTAGATCTGATTTTTACTAGACTTCATATAGTACCAATATAATGTATTGTAAATTTTCTCAACATTTTACACTTTTTCTAATTTGCATCTATGACTTGCAGCTTGGTGCTGGAACCTCACTACCAGGTTTAGTAGCTGCAAAGGTCGGGGCAGATGTCACATTGACAGACATTGCACATAATAAAGATGTTAGTTCCAACCATCCATCTAGTCGTAAAATGCAAATGATGCTATAATGCCCTGTTTCACTTCTTTAGGTTGGATTCTTGGGATCCTTATCAGCTGATCCTTGCCGATGACTTGATATTAACTGTTTTCCTCCTTGCTTTTCAATGAGTAGGTCCTGAACAACATCAGACAAATATGCGGTCTCAATAATGTCAACTGCACTGTATGTTTCAATTTGGAGAAAAGAATTTTACATGTTACAACCTACAATAGCGGCTTTACAAGTAATCTAAAATCATGCAGGTGTTAGGACTTACCTGGGGTGATTGGGATGAACCTATATTTGATTTGCATCCTGATATTATTCTTGGAGCCGATGTGCTTTATGATTCAGCAAGTAAGCTACTTATCTACTCTGTTCTGTAAATTATTGTTAGTACATAAATATGATTGACCATGCGATGGTTTGTGCCTGCTCCCTTTCCATTTGATTTCTTGTCACTTTGGCTGACCTACATACCACTGCTTCTATTTGGTAAGATTTTGATGATCTCTTCGCGACGGTTACCTTTCTCCTGGAAAATTCTCCTAGGGCGGTGTTCATAACTACATACCACAATCGCAGGTTCCAAGCAATCGTTTTATTCTTTTTCACTTGGAGAGCTGCGGGAAGCTCCATTCTTAATTATTCCCTTTGATTTCTCTATGCAGTGGTCATCATCTGATAGAATTTTTGATGGTGAAGTGGGGCCTGAAGTGTTCGAAACTTCTGGATGGATTCTCCTTCCTGCCATCACGCAAGGCTGCTTCGCTACAAGGAAACATTCAGCTTGTCGAGATCGCACTTGAGAAGGAAAACCCTAAATGACCTTCCAGGTAAGGGAACTACGTCGGCTTCATTTTATTGATTAGAAAAGTCTGTAGCAAGTATTCAGAATGACTCTTCTGTTCATGCGTTCCAGTGTTTCAGGAGTTGACTGACGCCACAGCCAACAATAACGTGGCATGGGATTTTTGGGCCTCTGTGTATTAGTTTAATTTCCAGGAGCAATGCCATGTAAACTCATCCAAAGAAACTTCTTTCCTAAATTATTATTTCTTTGAAATATTCTCGAGTTCTACCATGGATTAAAGTATTGTACCATGGAATAACTTGTGCAAGAAAAAACAGAAAACAGCCGGTAGCGTCCGGTCCAACGTCCTGTGTGCTCTTTTGCCCCAACTGTACAGAATATACAGACACGTACCGCTGGTTCATTCATTGTATGCAGCAAGAAAGCATCGTCATCCATGTACACCTTGTGTGTGTGTGTGTGTGTGTGTGTGTGATTCGACTTGAACAAGACACTAATCTTATGTTCGATCTGGAGCTTGTTGCTTTGGTAAATTGGAGCCAAAGCATCATTTCTTTTATCGGAAAGTAATGAGGGTTAGAACATCTATGCTAATTATGTGCAAAATTGTTGCCCAAATTCTGGATGACATATAACAGGCAATCAAATTCTGGATGGCATAACCAGTTTAACTTAAATGGCAGAATAATTGTGCTTCAATTTTCCAACAGAAGAATTAATCAAACACTTCCGTGAGCTGACATTCATTCATCAAGCTTTGCCAGTGAGGCCACAATAGACAAGCTATTCAGTGAATTGACTCCAGCACAGATGCTCCTCATTCTGAGGTTCACATGATTCCAATTCCAAAGTTCGCTTTGCAGTTTGGTAGGCTATGAACTGTTGAATATCAGTGGCTAGCTGACGAAACTTTTATAAAATTGCCCAGCAAAGCCCACGTGGACACTTCCTCACCGCGGCCAATATGGAGACTTCATTAGTACCTTACTACCTTCAATATCAGCGCCGGTAAATATACAACTGTGGCTACCCCTATAATTAGCCTAAAGTAATTAATAATTACTGCTATTACTCTTTGCGGAAATCAGCCTGCAACTCCTCTAGAAATTTGGAGTCTTCCACGAACCCAATTTGAACATTTCCATGGTTGGCGCGAAAGTATCTCAAACCGATCTAAGTTAATTACATGAATCTCGATATAGTGGCTAACAAAATATCAGGCATTCCGGTACTTTATTAGCTACTATACCGTGTTCAGAGTATTGCAACAGAACAATAATTAGAGGCTGGAATAGAAAATATATATAACATTCCATACCAAGCAGGGCTTACAAGTTCACGACATAGCTTCCAAGTACAACAAAAATATACTACCTATCTATAATAATTTCACAAAAGACTGAAGGAGTCACAACACAGCTACTCATCAACTATTCCTCCTAGTAATCCTCCTCGTAGGTCTGGTTCTGTGGGTGACCCTCATTCCAAGTCTCGTAGTCGGTCCAATTAGAATCCACATCCCAACCAGACTCTTGACCATGAGTACAATTATCTAGCAAAGAGAGAGAGAGAGAGAGTTAGCAAGAGTGAGTACAAAAGTACTTAGTAAGCATTAATAGTAAAAATGCATATTATGAATTTTTCCCAGCACTTCACCTCAGATCCAACTTTCTCAAATCCATTTTCAGGAAAATAGGTTTCATTAGGAAAACATGGGTTTCAATTTTTAGTTCTTGAAATTTCTACTACACACGTATATGAGGCAGACTTAACTTCCATAGCCTCCAGTCCAGGAGATAGGCATGAATTTATGATTTGACCTTGTGTAGGTTTGTACCATTTTACCCATAGTGACCTCTACACGAGAAGCCCCAAGAATGTTTATCACTAGTCCAGTATTAAATCTCCAACACTGTTACCCGAGTCATGGACTCCTTCCCTAAACAGTTCCGTCGACTCGCAACTAACAGTTGTATCATGCTACCGTAGTAGCACTGATACTCAACCCAAGGCTTTATACATATATAGCCTGAAAGAATCAACCGCAGCTGATTTTCTATGTCGCCTCACTGGGCTTTCCGGTAAACCCAGCTCCACACATATATTTATCTAATCTTACCTAATGTGGAGATCATAATACCTTTCTAGGACAACCTTTTCTGGCCGATTCCACATACTATGATTGATACTAAAAATATGGCTCATTGTCCGAGTGTAGTTGTTTATCCTTATATTACAGCCTATGTAGAGGGCCTCACCGGCCAACATACCCTTCTCATCGGCGCCCTCTACCCACCATATTAATATATCAACTCCTCGATTCCATACCAAACCATAATTCATCCAGGTCCAATTTAAGATTTTCAATTTACATTTAAAGCTTTCAATGCATGATACATATAATAATACTGAAATCACTTTAAACATATTTAATGAAAATTGACCAAAGAAGAGCTTGCTTGGAATAGTACTAAAAGGTACGACATCACTTGAATCGGGGTGTGGGTGGTCTGAGGGATTTTGATCTGGACCTGATGAACATAAAATATTAACAACGGCCATTTAATTAACTAAACACGCTACGGCGACCAACTTTCTACCGATAGTACCTTTTTAACTAAAACCCGCTAACTACTCACTATTTTTATTATTCTAGCAGCAATCAATACAACACTTAATCAATAATCATTGACATTTTATAATCTTCCTATTTAATTGCAGTTTCAGAAATTTAAATACGATTTTCCTACGATCATGGAACGGTGATTTAACCTACTTGAATCGTACAGGAGGTAATAATTTTCCTAACTCTTCCCCCTTTTCTTCCCTCTTCTTTCTTTTCTCCTCTTTTTTTCCCTTTCCTTTTCTTCTTTCCTCTCTTTTCCTTTTTCCTCCCCTTTTCTTTTTCTCTGGCGACACCCCTCTCTGTCCTCTCCCCTCTCGGCTGCTCTTCTCCACTCCACCTCTCCTCTGCCTCCCCACCCAAGCCCGGCAGCGCGCCTGCCCGACGGCCGCATCCTCTTCCGCCGCCGACCATCAGCCGCCGCCGCTCCTCCTCCGCCGGTTCCTCATCTCTCCCCTCTTCTACTCTCTCCCTCTCTCTGCTTCTCTCTCCTTCTCTCCCTCTCCCTCCACTAACCGAGCTCCTCTAATGGCATCCTACTGATTTATTTGCAAGAACGACTAGTGATGATGGGTTCTAGCGGGACAGCAAGCTACAGGCTATGGAACCCTAGCGTTCAACCCTACTGAGGTCAAGAACTACTTGATCTACTTGATAGCTACTTGATCTACCGCTTTTAAGTAGTCTACAAGTAGTAACCCTACAGCAAATGTGCACCTGGGTTGGTGGTTCAAAGGTGGAGAGGCTGGAATCGGTCCGGGGACAAAGAGGACGGGGTCAGCGAGGTACAGCTTGGTTCCAGCTCCTCCTCCGTTCTTCTTGCTCCTCGCCCGCTCCGGCTTCCCTTCTGACTCCTGGTTCTTAGGGCTTCTCTCTGCTTCAGTTATTGGGGGCTCTTGCACCGGTTCTTGGATGCTCTCTGGAAAAGGGCTCTCGATAGCCTGTTGGTGTTCTTGGCCTTGATCTTGGGGTGCTCTCGGTTGGCTGGGAAATGTTGGTGCTGTGCCCGGCTGTTCTTGGCTGACTGAGTGAATGAGCTATGCTCTTGTTGCCTTGTGCTAGTGGGGTGATTAAATGGGCATTGCCCTTTGCTTTTTTAGCTACAAGTTGAAGCATGGCTCAGTCCTTTACTCCGGTTGCTGTGCTGCCGAGGGGGGGGGGGGGCAGGGGCAGAACCTCCTGTGCTTGGCCGGTTGCTTGGTCTTGATCAACTTTACTAAGTTAGCATGCTACTCCCTCATGCCCTTTTACCAAGTTACTAAATGGGCAATGCAACACTATTGGCTCAAGAAAAGCTATGGACATCCGCAGTCCAAACAGGTAAGTACGATTGCCACATGATGAACCCGGTCTAGCGAGAGGTGCTGACTTGGCCCCAACGGGTCTGGTATCTCGGTGATTGATACCTCACCTGCGGATCTAACGGCAATCCCCTATATAATTTAATCGCTCTATTCGCATTTTGAATTTTACAAAATCAAAATACCAATTTAATATTCTAGTAATCATTAGCTAATGCTAATGATTGTTTAATTAACATTCTAGGGCATTTCAACAACTATCTGGAGTTGAATTTCAAATTATGTGAAACACGTAAATAAATGGCATCTGTTAATGGTTTATTTTGACGTAAGCTCTGGCTTCACAGTTGAAAATTCATGAATGCACCAAAAAGTTTTTCAGATGTGCATGTCACGCGAATAATGCAAGAAAACAGCAATTATTATGAGCATTGAGATCTCATGGAGACAAGATCGAAACGATGCACCTCTTTTAGTCCAGAAACGTTTTCCTCCAAGTTCATTGTTGTTAGGAAACTAAAAAGATGTAATATATACTTATTCCTCTCAAGTTCTTGTAGTTCCAAGAACTTAGAAATTTATCCTTAATTTTGAGCCAGTCAGCTGGTTTTGGCATGAAGATTGCCATATATGCCTCTCTGTCAGCCTAAATATTAAAAGGAAAAAAGAAATACACGTGCTGATCAGAATATGGAAAAATAAATAAAGCTCATGCAAGTAGAAGTGTGAAATATCCCGGTCAATCAAATACTGCAAATGAGACAATGAAATAAATTAAATCACATAATTACATCAAATTAATCATTAGAGAATTACTATTACAATTAATTGTTACAAATTGAGAGCTGTAAAATAAAAGTAATGTTTAAGGATTTAATTACACCAATGATAATAAATTACATAAATAAATAATTACAATTCAAAAATAAAAATTACAGTTTTATAGATTACAAAACACCGGTGATCTTCTAATCTCCATTTATAGACCTGCAAAGTCAATTGCACGCATACAAGAAAGAGAATAGAATCAATGCATTAAATTAACTAAATGAAATAAGAATTAGAATTGCTATCGGACCCGTATGATTTAGTATCGTGCATTGATATACCAGATTTGTAGATGGGCGTATTTTAAAATATCATGTGGTAGAAGAGTGAATTTTCCCGTGTAAAAAGGTAAGCTCCCCAATAAAAAGGATAAGCAGCGAGTACTATAACTTAGGATAGAGCGCAGCCGAAGGGTATAAAAGATGAAATGGCGGGAAACGGTTCTGAAGCGACATGTGCAGTGAAAACGTACCAAGATTTTTACGGCGTCATTAATGGAACAGTTGCCGAAGAGTTTTTCTAAAACATGATCGAGGGAAGACCGATGGTAAGAAGCCTATAAGATTTTTGGAAGACAACAAGTTATCTTTCAAAAATGGGGAGCATATGTTTGCGTCAAAATTTGACATGTATGAAAATGTCGGCAAAAAGGGACCTCAGGAGATTTGATAATACACGATGGAGGAAGTTTCGGAAACAGGAATCCATTTAGGAAACCTTGGTCTATACGGATTCTTTGTCGCCGTATCGAAGAAGGACTCGGATCGGCCGGAGGGTATAAAAGATGAGCCGAGGTCAGGGTAGAGAGGACAACAATACACAACCACAATCGTATTTACAGTTTTCGTAGTTTTTCTTTCTTGTAACAAGCTTTCCTCTGCAAGTCGACTAGATCAATAAAGTTTGCGCATCGCCGATTATTGATTATGTCGATTTCATCATAGATTTGGTTTGCTTTGTTTTGTTGCGCATCGCCTCTCAAAGCCAATTTGTCCTTACCCTTGAATTAGCTCTGATCGGCTAATCTAGTTACGTCCTGATCGGCTTTTTCGTCGATTGGAGTTATGCCGATCATCGTTTGATATCGGCTTTGATCGACTTTACTATTTTTCACCTTATCGATTGCAGGTCAAATCGATTGGCACACTAGAACCAAGTGTTCGACTAGTATATTAAAGCTAGAAACTCTACTCAAGTTTTTAGCGTCAACAGCTACCCAATCACATAAGAGCATCTCCAGCAAAGGCTCCTAAAACAGGGTCCCTATTTTGGATTTAGGGACCCTTCTATTTTTTGGGGCCCTATTTTCAGAGTACAAGTTCAGCAACAGCCCCTATTTTACTTTTCTCCTATTTTGACATACCCGCTATGTATAATCTTCATTTGACACCACTAAAATTCAATCAAAAATATTTGTAATACATAAAACATAAGCATATTAACATTTACAATTTAAAAATATGATATTTCAAATTTAAATTTAAAATTTTCAAACACATGATAAATAGATAAATAAAAACTCCGAACAATGAATCAAACTACGAAGCACTATGAATTGTCCACAAATGCTCAATAAGATCATCTCGAAGCCTCTCATGTATTTCTCTGTCTTTAATAATAGGGGATATACTCATGTCCCTGGGAATTGGAGCTGAGGAGGCAAATTTAGGGGCCTCCTAATTTTAAGGGCTTGAGTTGGAGTCTGCTGAATCTGTTTTTTTTTTTTTAATTACACTCTCTATTTTAAAGTTTAGGGACTGGCATCGGGGACGATGAGGGCTCGGGTCTCCTCGTCGACTGCGGCTTCCCGTGGCGGCGCATCTAGGACTGCAGCTTCTTCCGCCATTTGGGCGGGCTCGTATAAGCCGTCGGACGCTGCCGTGTTCGTCGTCCCGATGGCCGTCTGGTGCTCTGCTGCGCTGGGGTTTGCGACGGTGAACAAGTTGAGGACCGAGGAGTTGCCAGAGGACCGGAGACGGAGTGGTGAGGCCGTTGGATCATCTGATCCAAATGGTCAATTCGCTCGGCACACCTTAATTTCTTTTTCTTTTTCTTTTTCTTCAAAGAGCCGAAGACTGCGCGCCTTAATTTCTTGTTAACCTTTTTTTCCCTTTTTTTTTAACGGAATTGCTATACAGCCCGTAGCTAATTTTTTTTTTTTTTTTATAGTTTCAATCAAATTTCTCACCTTTGAATTGGCTTCACAATTCATGCAACGCTGAGCTGAGCTTCGCGTGCGTCGTGCTGCGCTCCAACAAAACCACCTTTGCCGCTGTCGATTTGCCCGATGCCAAATGCCTCCCTCCCCCTCCTTTATATCTAGGAGATGCATAGGAGAGGCTTTTACCCCCTCTCGGCGACAGAAATGGAGAGGAAGAGGTGTGATGACAGAAATAGAGACGACCACTGCGTTGGTAGGGATGGATGCAGCGATGTCAAAAGGTACAGGAGAAGGGCGGTGGGCCCCTGGTGTCATCACCATGAGGCAGCAGCCGAAAGGACGGTAGCACCGTGTGTGTGGTCCATCCAATCGAAGCGGTTCGTGGGGAGTTAGAGAAAATAGGGGGTGGAGGACACACATCATCCATCAATCAGGATATATATATGTAAGATTTGTTCTAATAACCTAAAATTCTATCGAAATATATACTTCAATAGTTTTTTTTTTTACATCAATCCAGTCTACTGAAAGTTCAACTTATGAGCTCTAACCAATATTACAAGTTTGTACAGCAAATGTTGTGACTCTCTTGTACTAGTGGGTCACCTATTTAACTCTTTTGCTGTAACAACAATCTGTTGCTTCCATAGCCCCGAATCAGTAGAAATTGATCGTAACAAATATAACCAGGACAAGGAAATTTAACCAAAATATCAAATTAATTTCACCAAGAAGCAACAAAACGGTTGGACTTCATTCTTCTGTCTAATCAAACGTGTCATCGTTAAACCGACGAAAGGAAAAAGAGTACAAGACGGGAAAAAAGAAACATATATCCATTAAGTTTAGCAATCGATCGCAGAACTAATTACCTTATTAAAATGCCCCTTTATTATTGGAACGATCGATCGAGCTAGCTAGTAAATAATTAATCAAGAGCGAGGTAATGCAGATGCTGGTGATAGCCGCCAAGTACTTCGTGCTGCTGCTGTTGATAATGATCTCCTGCCGGCACTGCATGCCCGTCGATGCTGTCGAGACTTACGTCCGGCGGCGGCGCCGACGACCACATGCCACCGTACGTCTCCCGCGTCAACTCAATAACCTCCAGCAGCGAGTCCCTCACCCTGTCCGGCTGCATCGCCACCTCGTTGTCCCTCCTCTGCAAGTCAATCATAATTCAGGCATGTGCATGCACGTACGTATAGATGCGCAAGCGAGGCAATGGCGACCATGGGATACTTACCACGACGCGGAAGACGTTGAGGACGAGGGTCTTGTAGGAGGTGACGTTGACGTTGGTGACCTCGAGGCCGAGCGCGTTCATGGCGTCCATGAGCCGGACGAAGCGGCCGGCCTTCTGCTCGCACAGCACCTGCAGGAAGAACTCGTTCCCCTCCACCAACCGCACCTCCACCTGCGGCTCCATGTCGTGCCCGCCCTTGTCGTCGGCCGCTGCCTCCGGCCCCCGGGGCCTCTTGCCGCCGCCGCCGGGTAGCTGCTGCTGGCTGTTGGGCGGCGAGGCGTCGTCGTTGTCAAGCCCGACTAGGCTCGCCGGAGGCAGGTGGTCGATGAGGACGTCAGGCGCTTTGGAGTCGGCGCCGGGGTGCAGGTGGTGGTTGTCCGCCGGCGGGTTGGGGTCCTCCAGCTCGTCCTGCAGCGCCTTCACCTGCTTCTGCAGGCCCACGATGTAGTCGATCGCGTCCCCAAGAATTGATGCCCGGTCCATCTAAAATAAATTCATGAAGAACAATTGATGAAATCAATCACATCGATCAACCAAGAATCAAACCAAGATGTAAGAGTCGTTCGCGGACATGCATGGTGATCGTTGATGTGATGATACCTTGGTGATGTTTGGGACGAGCGACCGGAGCCTGTAGAGGCGGTCGTTGAGCTTCTTCCGACGATTCCTCTCCGCCATGAGGTTCTTGCACTGCTGCCTCTTCCCGCCGCCTTTCCCACCTCCCGACTGGCCCTGAACCTCGCCGTCCACGTCGTCGTCCGGGTCCCCATGCAGCTCGCTCCCTTCCGACCCCGACTCCGCCCCGCCAGCTCGCCCCCCGCCGGCCGCACCGTGCAGCTGCTCCTGCATCACTACCGATGGTTCGCTCCCCGCCACCGCGTACTGCCACCCCGCAGCAGCAGCGTCGCTCACGGAATCAACACCGGGCGCCTGCACCGCCAAGAACGGGTCGGCGGCGGCGGCGGCGGCGTCGTACAGATTGAGCGACGAGGCCGCGTAGAGCCGCTGCGGGTCGGCGGCGTCCCACGGGAAGCCCGGCGTCTCCGGCGGCCACGCCTGGCTAGCGCCCTGTCCATGATCATCGTCGCCACCGCCGCCGCCGCAGCACTGCGCCATGACCAGCTCCGCCATCTGCTGCTCCTCCGCCATCTGACGCATGCATGCACCGATCAGTCGCTCTCACTCAGGCTATATGTGCATGCAAATGCAAAGGGTGTTGCGTGTAGTGAGCCGCAAGAGGAGCCTCGATCGGGTGTCGTTGGCTCACGCAAATGCTGTGATCGCTCGAATTAATTAACTTAATTAATTGCATTCTCTAACCACTCCTATGCTAACTGATATGCATGATCGAATGATCCATCACTGAGTAACTCTCATGGAATGGAATGGAATGGATTATAGCTAGGGTGACTGGGTATATAGTGGGTTCAGGGTTTGCGTACGCACGTATCTCGAGGCGAAGAGCTCGACGAGGCCGCCGGCGACGGGGACCAGAAGCCGCGTCTTCGGGCCGCCGTCTGGCTCCTGCAATCAACCGACGGTGAAATTCAGTTCAGTGATGCATGTCGGCAGTGAGTAGAGTCGAAGAACGAACATATGCATGCATGCTTCTTAGTTCTTACGCTAGTATTGGAGTAATTTGGGAGCTCTGATAGGCTGGTCTGCCAAATCGGCTGGTTGGACAGCAATGCCTGCGCATGCATCCTGATCGATCGATAAAGATTTAAGGGTTTAATCAGAAAAGAATAAGCAGTCAGAATTATTAATTAACCAGTAGAAGAAACTGCAGGTGAAATGGCAATATCATACTAGTATATATCTAGGAAGAAGAATTAGTGGATGATTTATTTGACTATATTAATTTTACCCTGTGGAGGACAGTGGGATCGATGAAGGCAGATCGACGAGTGCTGAGACCTGTGCCTCCAGCTCGCTGCTGCAGCAGAACCCCGCCATCTCCAAGAACCTGCCATTTTCGTGTGAGTGATTGTTATTGCTGCAGAGATAATAATGGATCATTGGTCACCGGCCCTTTGGTTGCATGAATCACAGTAGAGAGATCGACCACTGACACACCTCTGGTCAGGGGACAGCCTCCAGTAGATGCAGTAGTCCCAGGCGTATGGACCAACAAAAGGCCTCAATGCAGCCTCCACGGTGGTGCCTCCATGAACAGCAGCAGCAGCAGCAGCAGCAACGCTAATGCTCATCATGCTCTGATGGTCTCCTCCTCCCATGGCACTGACCGAGCGGTAGTGATCAGCTTACCCTAGGAGTGAGAGTGGCACATCGAAGCAAGACGTGTAAGCGGCAGTTGCAGCTGTCAGTGAAGGCATGCATGCACAGGGCTTTCTTTACTGTTGTCAGGGTAGGATTTGTTGATGTCATCAATGTGTGTAAAGGCTGCAAGAAACTTCAGGCTACAATTGCAGCAAGGGACAGCCAGGCTCACTGTACCTGCTCATGTCCTCACTGTATCCCAAACGCCCAATAGTACTATGCATGCATGATCAGAAAATCAAATTCCTGCTCATGTGATGTCCTCACTGTAATCCCAAACGCCCAATAGTACTATGCATGCATGATCAGAAAATCAAATTCAGTAGAATTAACCGTTTTTGTCTGAATTGAAACAGTACAGGTAACTTGTATCTACAAGTAATGCAAGAGACAAAAACTGCAGTCTTGTGATCCACCTGGAGGATATCTAGAGTAATGCCTTGGGAATTTCTGGCATTAAGCAGGGAAAAGAAAGCTACCTTTCTGGCTTCCTGGTGATCTCTCTGAACGCGGTGAGCAAGTATATATGGCAGTGATCAGCAGAGGGAAAAGAAAGGAATCAGCTGAAAGCTATCGCTAACTGAAGAATCATTTCTACTGCGGGGCTATGCATCATGTGTATATATAGGACACATGCGTATGGTTCTCTGAAATTTAACCCAGGATCTTCCAAATCAGAAATGGAATTATGTAGTGAAATGTGAAGATTAGTTTGAATGCAAACCTTGCTCTACTCAATTACTGCACCTAAATTGCTGTGAAGGTTGTTGTGATTAGGTGAGTCGCAAGAAAGGCGTGAGAGTTTTCTATTTGAACATTATACAAATGCTGTTGTCCAATACCTATACAACTTTCAGTTTTAATCAGTTCCATGTATCTATGCAAGGACAATTTTGGTATACTACATGTATCATGGGGATAAAATGTGCACACAACCTCTTTCTCATGAGTGAAATTAACAACTTGCAATCAAAGTAAGAGCCTTGTGATCTGGGAGGGGCATGCATATAATTTTGCTAACAGAGCTAGTTCAGTTGGACAGGGACACAGGGTGACACAGAGCCTCAATCCAGGCTTCAGCTGGTCCCTTCCCATTGGCAAGCCGCAGCAAACATAATAGGCTGCTGAATCGAAAAGAGCTTAGCTGGTAAGCTATTTGCTGATGCAATGATACTACATCGTTCACGCATCAGAGTTCTCGGTTCAACAGTCGCATAAAAGGATTACTAGATTACTAATTTGAGAACCCCTTACTAAACTTTTGGTGAGGATGCTCTCCCCTTGTGACAAGTGGCAACATCTCCCCCTCAAATACTCTCTTTATGATAAGTGGCATCATCTCATTCATTCTATCACTTTCCTTCCCTCCAAGTCTTCCTTCTTGTAATAAGTGGCAGCACCTCCTTCATCCCACTTTCCTCCTTCGTTCACTTTCCCTCAAACTCAAAATAGTTTTTGTATTTTAAATTTTCAACCCAAATTTTTGAAAACAACTATTTTTTTAACAACTTTTGAAAGTTTTTTAAGCGAAACTAGAAATTTTTAGAACCAAAAGTTCATTAAATAGAAACTTTTCTATCCGAAAGTTTTCGGAGTTGAAACTTTTCGATTTGAATTTTTTTAAATTGAAATTTTCTTATGTGAATTTTTTTATTTAAATTATTTCAACTGGAAACCTTATGATTGAAAATTTTTGAGTTGAACTTTAAATCGAAACTTTTCAAACCACAAGTTTTTCGAATCGAAAATTTTCAAACCGAAAGCTTTTGAATTGAAAGTTTTCTGAGTTGAAGCTTTTCAAGTTGAAACTTTCTAATTTGAGAATTTTTTATTTAAATTTTTTCGATTGAAACCTTCTAATTTGAAATTTTATAGTTGAAACTTTTAGATTTGAAATTTTTGAGTTGAATTTTTTTCAACTTGAAACTTCCCATTTAAAATGTATGAAGCTAAAATGTTCTAATTTTAAGTATTTTTGGTTAGAGAGGGAAGAAGGGAGGTGTGAGAAGTGAGCAAAGAACAGGGAAGACAAAAAGGTGGAGGTGGATGAAGAAAATGACGCATGGCATCTTAGGAGGATATTCTTAAATTTGTAGTTATGTTTTTTTTTTAAATAATACATTTTTAAAAATAATTTACAAAAATAATATGCCGAATAAAAAAATTACAAAACGACATAGCTGTAGTCATTTGAATTGGAGACAGGTCTCTGTCGCCAATTGAAATGGTGACGGAGACTCTGTCACCATTTCGAATGGATGGTTACAAAGGTATGTCGCCAAGGGATGCAAGTGTATGTCGCCAATTGAAATGGCGACAGATCTCTATCGCCATTTCAATTGGCGACAGAGACTTGTCGCCAATTCAAATGACTACAGGTGGGTATATTTGCGATTTTTGATTCGGCATATTATTTCTGTAAATTTTTTGAAAAAAGATATTATTTTAAAAAATAATTCAACTAGTTATACCCAAATGCAACAGAAGAAGAATTGCAAAGCACGAAATAAGTATACCAATAATATGATTACGACCAAAAAATAGCTTTGTGAAATATAAATACATATTTTTTGACAACTAACAAATTCCATAGCAGCTTCTAATAGGCAGGCTCGACAGGAGATATGGCCAGAATTCAGAAGTCTAGATCTTCATCAGGAGCTGCATCATGGTGAATGTATGGTTCATGCGTGATACTGGACTGAATTGGAGTGCTTCCTCCGTTAGAAGCAATGTATGCTAGTGCCAAACTGCCAACTAGATGCTGCTTCTCAGCTGATAGTTGCAGAGGATGATATGAGGGTCAGTTTAACAACCTGCTGTTTCAGGAGTCAGAATTTTCCTCCTCTACTTTTTGTCACGCACAAGAAAATCCTGTGCAGAATTAGTGATCAGTCCTATATGATTATTGTTATAGGGACAGTGTCGGGGCTGGATTTCTGAATCTAAACTCTCTGTGCATAACTGCACTATTTCCGGATTAAACTAGTGTACACAGTGGAACAATAATAATAACACATCCATATTACAAACAAAATAATATTAAAACTCGAATAAAAGGTACCGACCTTATGATCATCGATTACAAATAAATAGCCTCATGGCTTGAGTTCAATAAAGTAGCAGTGGAAACAAAATAAATAGTAGTGAGATAAACACATCCATATGCCCAACAGGCAATCGACTGTGGTGCGCGTCCTAGAATTCCGGATCTTCTTCGTCGAAACCACAAGCAAAGTACTCATAGTCATCTTCTGCTTCTGCACACTCCTCTGTGAAAAGTGAGGAATGTTGCAAGGGTGAGTACACAATCGTACCCACAAGCCTTGAAACAAAATGCATGATAAATATATACAAGGCTAAACAAATGAAGGATTAATATGACTCATTTAGCATAAAGAATGTTTAACTTTAAATACTACTAGAAATCTCACAAAGCATCATTTGACAAATGTAGTTGTAAACATTGAATTTGATATGACAACTAAACAGGTTCTAATCACCCAACTGGCTCCAACCGCCAAACCACACCCCGAGAGTTCCATCTGCTCACAGATTCCACTACCAACTAATAACCCGAGAGCTCCATCCGCTCACGGATTCCCAAACCATCATTTTTATTTAAAACAAAACCATAAAATCTACAATGTGCTAGCGTACCTCGCCTGCCTTTGACTGTGGGCATGGCTATTTAAGTAGTTTTAACTTTGCAGAGTGTGTACAACTTTGCCCACAAGATATGATCGTCTCTTGTTCCATGCACACTTCCTTTGGTGTTTCGGCAAAGAGATCATGACAAGGCCTTTACAATGTACAATCTCGCTATTAACTTCGCCCCGCTAAGATTTCATTGCTGAAAGGGTTCTAGCCGCCTAGTTCAAAAGCCCCCTCTAACACCTTGCGAGTGTCTTAATTCGGCACCCACATTCCACCAAATGGCGAAGCCAATAATATGACTCACTAATTAATTAGCCAGGTCGTACCTATATAGACTTGTAGTTATACGGTAGTGCTCGGTCCATGGTAACTCACGCTTCGGTCCTTAATCAACTAGGGCGGAACATTCACTTTACAAAAACATTCTCGTGCATCCAGCACCCGCCAAACATCCGTCTGCCCCGGTCTAAACCATTTTTCTACTTTATTTCATTTAGATAACACAGTAGCAATACCAATTGCCGTAACTCAACAAAAGAGTTTAAATAAAGTTTGAAATAATTCCCATAATGGCATAATACAAAAAAAAATTAAACCGGACTAAGCAATTGTATCGTCCCATGCTACACTACTGGTTATCACCAAATAAAATATCTAGTATCATCTAGGATGACAAAGTTTCACAATGATCAATGTTAAAGGGGTCATAACAATTCCAGAATTTAACTAAACCTTAAGACTATATTTAAAGTATTTTTGCATAAAAGTAAGCATGCATAATTTAAAATAACATATGCATTTTATAAATTTGGGATCAATATGGTTAAGGAAGACTTGCCTCGGACAAGCTCTTGCTCCTAGTCAGGAACTTGGTTTTCAATTGCCTCATTGCTCTCGTACACTCCCGGCGCTTCAACGTCTATGCAAAACGAGAAATGAACAACAAATGAATACAAAATAGAGAACAACTAAGCTTAAAAATTCAAATAAAACTCACCATTAAATATAGTTTGAATTTACAAATTTTTAGAAATTGGAATCACCTTACTCGGAGCTCGTATGAGGGAGAACGGGCTCTCGAAAGTTTGAAAAATAATAAACCCTAATTTTACAAATTATTTTACTAACTACCTTGTCTAACCGTGGCGTGAGAGGAATCTCAGATGACTTTGCGCTGACCAGGGAATGGCTACTGCCCTCAGACTTGGGCTCAACGTCGGTAACCATGAAATCCACTACTTCAGGTCCACCCCCCTCCCGAGCCCCCATACCCTTCAGTGCCGAGATGGCGCCAGGCGACGGGGATGTACTTGCCTCACCAAGTCCCCCTATAGCAGGCATCTCGATGGCGTATGCCTCGACACTTCCTAAATGGCCATTCTCCAGTTTGGTTTGGGGGCGCACTGCCACTGGCTTGATCACAGCCATGGCTCGAATAGGGACGGCCGCCACAATCTCATGTGCATCGTCCTATGGGTATTTTCTCCTTTGGCATTCATCCAAATCCTCCATTTTGGGTACCGCAACACCCGGTTGGTGCAAACACAGTTAACATAGGGGCCATGCATGACACTGCCCCTCCAGCCGTGCTCATCCAAGGTGCACGACCCAGGAAACACCTTTGGCACCTTTGTCGCCTCCTCGATCGACAAAACTACAACAAATAAGAAACCCTCCATCATGAACATATCTAGCAGACTGCCATGCAAAATTAGTCCAATCTCACCTGTTCTGGCATCAATCAAGATAGGACAAAGGTCATCCCTATGGTCCCCCAAGCACAACTCTCACCTAGCAGACAGTGGCCAGATGTGGGGGCATGCAGTACTGCTTCTCTAGGTCGTGCATGCTCATACACGTGGCGAGACCTCGCAATAAGCTCAAGAGAGCCTCCTCGCCACCTGTCAGCAAGACCTCCATAGACTGAATGAATTCGATAGGACCCCCTCAGGAATGAAGGCCTTCCAAAGCGGGAGTCCAGAAGTAGAACCACCGCTTCATCCAATTCGCCTCCCAACGGTTTTTCAATGATGAAGCAAGCATGTATTGTTGGCATGAAGGCTTCACCTAGAAATTCATGCCGCCAAGGTTTATAACTGTGTCGCTGCCCCTTTTCTTCTTTTGTTGATGCTGTGCATCATGAAGGTATGTGAATAGTCACTCAGTACCCTCTGCCTCCAACGAATGCATCGCCCACTCAAAAATGCTTAGCCGGGTGATGGAGTTTAGAGTCAGCTAGGCGAGCTCCACATCATATACACCCAACACCTCTGCCAGCAAAGAAGCCAATGGAATCCGGAGGCTAGCCTCGAAGAAGGCACCGAAGACGATTGCCTCTATCGCGTCGAGGGGCCGATGAAGTCTCTTCACCAGGCGAACGGATGATCTTCATACTAGGAAGCTGACCTTCGATGACTTGAGTCGCGAGGTACCACTCCGAAGCACCCTCTGTAGTGGATTTACCTTTCTTTGCCATTTTTCTTATGTCCTCTGCGGGTTTAATAAAAGCCAAAGGAAAGCGGGGAATGGAAACCAACCAAATGGCGAATGATAGTGCATGGCATTCCGCTCGCTCTATTTATAGAACTTCAACCACCTCGAGAGACGAAACGGCAACAGTCGAGCCACTGACAAAGTTACATGTCACCAACTACCATAAAAGCCCATGGGCAGGAAACCAGAGGGCGCAAGTTGCAAAATTCCAACAGGAGCAGCGCCATAATGCCTCGAGAGCACCAACCATCGGGCATCATCAACGAAAACCACATACACTATGTCAACAATTTGATCCCAACAAAAAGACTTTGGCAAGCCACACAACCTCATAAAGGGAGCCACACATCTTGGTCCTCCACCAGGCCGAAAGGGGGTAGCTGCTCATGCCCTTCGAGGAAGGATGCATGGTTTCAGCCAAGCAAACCAAGCCCTCGACCACAAGGGGGTCCTGTTGTAGGGATGACCACCGCCCCCTGTGACTAGGGATGAAAATGGATCGGATAGTTTCCGACCGATCTGTATAATTTTTGGATACGGATTCTGTCGGATCGGATATTTTTCGGATAGTATCAGATCAGATACGGATACGATTTTTTTTTTGTCAGATATGGATACGGATACGGATATGGACTTTTTTGTCGGATACGGATACGGATTCGGTAGCTCACTATCCGTCGGATACGGATACGAATTCGGATAATCCGGATAGTGATGGGTCGGATATCCGGATATACATGTAGGCTGGGCCAAGCTACTCTTTTGGCCCAACAAGGTTTCTAAATTTTAAAATCGTTTTCCAATTTAATTAATCCATAAATCAAGTTTCAATTATTAAAATTAGCAAACTAGCTCCAAAAATTATAAATTTTTTTGAAGAAATTCCTAACATAGTCTATAATTTAAAAACAATATTTTTAAGATTTTATCAGATATTAAATTTTATAAAAAAAATTCAAAAATTGTTGTCCTTAATAGAGCAATATTTTAAATAAGTAGCTAAAAATGCGTAAAACCTCATAAATACAAAATTAATTATTTAAAACATAATTTAATAGAGAATACAAATCTTGGGTCATTACATGTAAGTGTTATATATGTTTTCTAGAGACATGGTAGTTAAGTATTATCAAACTTTTATTGTATTCTATGTTTGCTTCCATTTGTATCTCTGAGCAAGGATCATCTTTATATTGTGTTTTGATCTACATGTATGATGAATTAATCGTATGTGCGTGATGAACTAAGTCTTACATAATTTTGTTTGCAACATGGTATCTAACTATTGTCTAAGTGAATGAAAATGCTTATATTTGTTTAATTTTTAATAATGTTTTGATCAAATTAAGTATTTATGTGTTTTTGTTGATTTTTTATGTACAATCTAAGGGGCTATATTCCGATAAATATTCGTAACCGTATTCAATTCGATTCGTATTCGATCCGTATCTGTATTCGTATCCGGACTATCCGTATCCATATCTGCGTCCGAGAAAAAAAAAATATGAAAACAAATATGATAGAGCCATTATCCGTCCGTATCCGATCCGTTTTCACCCTTACCTGTGACCCAGCAAGAACCACTAACGAAGGGACCTATCATCAGGAGGCCGAAGGGGCACACACCAACGAAGGAGCCTTTGGGAGTCACAGCGGAGGCTTCAGTAATACACCGAAAGGGCAAAGTCCCCATCCAACCAAGTTGTGACCATGTGCCGAAGGGGGTACACTGAAGGATGCATCAGGAGGAAAAGCCTATACGCATAGGCATCATAGAACCTACGGTCTAGCTAGCATAAGGGAAAATACCATAGGAGCCATAGGGGTCTCATCAGGATATAATTGTATGTTCACCTTCGGTCGGCTAGGGCCCTATAAATAGCCCCTGGCTCAGGATCTGAGGGACGGTTTTTCGTTGTGATAAAATACAATTCTCCTTTATACATATCATTCATGCCCTCCATACTCCAAGTTCTTTAAACGCATGCCCCTTCACAGGGAGGGCAGGTACAGGGAGCTCTCTTTTCTTACCGTTTGGTCTGCAATCACGACAACTACAACACTTAGGCTTAAGCAATTGGAAATAAAAACGATTACGGCAAATACTGTCAAGTCTTTTATTCTTTGCGCAATCAGAGCACATCTGAACCTATCAAGGGAGACAAAGTTATTCTCCGGTCCTTCTAGAACATACGGAAGAACCAAGAAGTACCAGTATATGATTTGGCCTTGAACGGCACAGGATTCTTCTCGTGATAAGCTCGAATATTTTCTGACAGCAACATACACATGCTCTCGAAGAAAGCTGGCAGACCAATCAATGCCTCCCTCCACCATTAGATCGATCGATCTTTGATGCAAAGATGGCCTGTTCCAATGGGAAATCTTCCCTCTTCTTTTTCTTGCCTTTGAAATGTACATGGGGGGATCAAGTTCCATGAACTAGAGTCATCAGAAATAAAGTTTGGCACTACTTCTCCCACTTGCACCTGCACTTTCTGATCAGAATCCTGCCTCTTTATTAGCTTCACCAAGGCATTCTACTTCATTTCCGCTTTTAGGCACAAGTGCAAATATGCAACCACTTGTTTAAACTTTGAGGAGAATTTTGGGTGTGATATGCTCCTTAAAAAAATATACATATTTGGTGTGGTATTAATCATCCTGCCTTTTCTTTTATACGTCTCATTCAAGCATCCAATGCCATTTGCCCCTTGCTAGCAACTTGGTATATATAACCCCGGCGATCCTCGGTACTGGGCCATTGAAACAAGCAGGTGCAATTCTGCAGTTTGACCTTCAGATTAGGGTAAACCTTCATCCATCCATCACAAGAACTGATCGAGAAACCGAGGGAAAAGAAATGGCATTGAGGAGAATAATCAAGGAGCTCAAGGACCTGCAGAGGGATCCACCAACTTCTTGCAGTGCAGGTGATGATCTATATATTTATGTGCATTCGATCTTGACATTGTCAGATCAAACGAGTTCAGAAGAAGAGAAATTAAGGTTCTTCGATTGATCGGTGGTGTGGTTTTTCCTTCAGGCCCTGTGGCTGATGACATGTTCCACTGGCAAGCAACCATCATGGGCCCAAATGACTGCCCCTACTCTGGGGGTGTGTTCCTTGTCACCATCCACTTCCCTCCAGACTACCCATTCAAGCCCCCCAAGGTACTTACTGTCCATGATTCTCCATCCATCTGACTGATAAATCAGCAATCTTAGTGTAAATCAAGTAAGGAAGATCAATTAAGAGATATGGCATGGATTAACCATGACAGGTGGCGTTCAAGACGAAGGTGTTCCATCCAAACATCAACAGCAATGGCAACATCTGCCTGGACATCCTCAAGGACCAGTGGAGCCCGGCTCTCACCATCTCGAAGGTAGGCAGCAGCTGACGACAGGACAGCAACCTGATGATATATCTGCTCACTTCAGTGATCAGTAGATACTGTCTCTCACTCTCTGTTCATTCAGAATAAGTAATCCTTGATTTGTTGGATCATGAGCTGCATGCAGGTTCTGCTGTCGATATGCTCGCTGCTGACGGACCCGAACCCGGATGATCCTCTGGTGCCGGAGATCGCCCACATGTGCAAGACTGACCGCCTGAGATATGAATCCACCGCACGGGGCTGGACACAGAAGTATGCCATGGGCTAGCTAGCTACCCCACGATGCATTCGACTGGATATCATATTGACAAGTAATATATGAACCAGGAATGGTAATAATCTTGCTTTGATCAGGCCCAGTGTTGAGAATGTACTCCGTGTCGCGTCTGCACCATCATCCTCTTATTGAAGAACAAGAAAATTCAATTTTCATGGCCTTTGGTGTTGTTCAGTACAATGTTATCGATGAAATGAAATGCCATCAGACACTAACCGACGCTTTGGCCGAGTGGTTAAGGCGTGTGCCTGCTAAGTACATGGGGTTTCCCCGCGAGAGTTCGAATCTCTCAGGCGTCGATGTTTTTTTTTGCTTTCGCTAGTTACTTTTTATCGTTATTGCTCTTTTTTTTCATAAGAACCTCAATAAATATTTCGAGAGAAATATTTTTTTTATATATACTTTGCATTTTGTTTGTCAAACATTTTTGGGAATGAATTAAGCATCACCACATGGGGTTCCCTACGAGAGTTCGAAACTCTCTGGCGTCGATACTTTTTTTTTTTTGCTACTCTTTTCGTTATTGCTCTTTTTTTCATAAGAACCTCAATAAATATTTCGAGAGAAATATATATTTTTATATACTTTGCATTTTGTTTGTCAAACATTTTTGGGAATGAATTAAGCGTTATTATCACTCGTGGTAGCATACTAGATGTATTAAAAAAAATCATATTTCTTTTTTCCCAAGAAAAGTGAATTTTCAGAGAGACCAAAAACATTTCACAAAATAAAATTATAAAGTTTATTCGAGATGTATGAACCGTGCGAAACCCATTTCCATAAACTTTTCAATTGGAGCCATCTCTTATCTTCGAACTTGCCAAGTGTCTGTGCTTTGCTACGGATAAAACTGCTCAGTTTTTGGAATTAGGCAGTAATCAACCGTATAAAACATCCAGCGAACCTGGACGTATGTATCAACATTCACTCTTAGAAGTCGCCCAGATGGCTTTCGAACCAACAAAGACACAATATTTTAAAGAACATATTCCAGCAGATATTATTTCGTAGTTGCGAACATGGTCTCCATGATCTACACAAATGCATTATATTACTAGTAGTGCAAGCTGTAGACCGCGGGGAATTTTTGTTGTATTAAACTGGCAAGTCAAAACACTACAAGTGCTCCATTTGCAAGTGCTCCATTTGCTAAACAAAAAGCTGAAAAGGTGACAGTGAAATGGGTGGGAAGGCACTCTGCAGGAGTACATGTGCATACAAGCATTATATTTAGACCATATGAAGGGGAACATAATTTTCCACTGAAGCGAAATAAGGAAAATAAACTGAGTGCGATTACATCATGTCTACTTATGGAACAGAGATAACGAGATTTTTTTCTTCTCAAACACGGGAAATACCATCTAAGCAAGTTACCTAATTGCCACGACTTGTCAGTCACACGAGATAATCACAAGGCAGGAAGAAGAAAATGAAACAAATGGATCGCTCGATGCCTCGACAAAGAGACCTTGCTGCAGCTGCCAGTAACCTAGGGGAGACCATGAATGCGGTTCCGCTTCCGCTGAAGCAAGACGCAGCAATAATAAAGCATGGCAACTTCGCCCTTGTTCTTTGTCTACTGATGATTAGATCACAAAATGGAGCACGCCCCCCTCTGCGCCTTTTTCTTCTTCTTCGCCTTTGGTGGCTGCAGCACCACTTTTATTGCTGCATCAAAAACAGCCTTGACGTTCTGCAAATCGAAAGGACGGGAGATCTGTCAGTATCTCACAATGTACATTGTACATCTAGCAAACAATTGAGCAGACAGCATTACTAGTTGGGTCTTTGAGCTGCATTCGATATAGTATGGGGCGCCTATTTGCTTTCTTAGTTCCTCTCCCTAGAAAAGTGACAGGTAAGTTAGAAAACATAGTTAAGGCAAAGCAAGAAATTAAGATAGTCAAGGGGGGCCCACTAGATTCACGAGTCATGACATAATGCTAGAGTAAAGCAGGGAACTAAACCACCCATAACCGTACCTGAGCAGTAGTGATAGGAACAGCACCAGGATGGTCCACAAAGAACTGCTTGTCATCTCGAAGATCTGCCAGTGCAATTTACAATGTGAAAAATGTGAAATGCAGTAAAACTGGCAGTCTAAAGCATTAGATGTTTCAAGGGTATGTCATGACCAAGGTTTCAAAAAACAGACACGAAAAATATCGGACCCCCTCTGGTACTGGTTACCGGTTTTAAACCAGCCACATTTCTTCAATTAAAACATAAACTAAAATTTTGAATTTGGCCAGTTTTTGGCCAATTACCGCCCATTTGACCCATTACCACCTGGAATTTTCAAATTTTAAACTTAGAACTTTTTCATACCGATATTTTTTACCGGTATGGCCGCTTAGTGCCAGTTTCTTTTATCCTAGGTCATGACTCGTATGTGGGGTTCGCCTAAGATTTTATGGAATAGTGGAACTTCACAGCACCAAAAAAAATGCAGCAAAACTGAATTAAACAGCACAATAGCAAACCAAGGGGCAGCTTGCAATGCCACAAAACTGGTAAAGCAGCCTACAACCGTTGTCTGTTGTTGCTCCAAGTTCAAAAGTAGAAACTAAACAGCTGACAAGTCGTATAGTTACATTGCAATATTTTGTTATGAGCATTAAGTGCAGTGGAGATACCATGAATGCTCACATGTGTTCCTATTCAAGTTTTTTTTTCCCTCAGTTTTGTTCATCTGTATAGCATCCCTGCTTTGTAGTGTGCGGATTGTCATTGCATTGTATTGTCGATGACATTACAAATATCATGCATTAGCATCAAAAGAACCACCACCAAATAGGATCCTATATACCTAGAAATCCCATGTCACTTCTTTCATCCAAACTAACACAAAAGAATGTTAGATTTCTCAAAATGTGGACATGTACTATTCTTACCAAGCTTTGTTCCCACAAGAATTATAGGCACACCTGGTGCATAATGCTTCAGTTCAGGTATCCACTGAAATCGAAAAAGGAAATCAGACTCAGGAAATGCGTAGTTTGCACCTGTATATCATAAGCGGCAACTGACACAGTGACTTGAGCATATATATGTAGCCACAAAATTGATCACACCAAATTAACACAAGTCAAGATACTGAACAAAAGGAACAGAAATTTGGGAGAATAGTACTCTCTCTGATGGATGGGAAACTGGAAAGATCCATTCGAGGATGTATTTGGGACTGTTCTAAAATTGGTTTGGAGCCTATTTCCTAGCATGGTATAGTTTCTCACTGAAGAAGGCAATCACTCCTTGAACATCGTAGACATGCCAGAAGCATAATAATCTTATCAGATAGTCAGCTTGATGAATATGATCATATAAATGATCTCAAATTGAACTTGTACAATTAACTTCTTCTGACACCAGCAACATGCTGAGCAAATAAAAGTGATAGATAATAAGAAGCAGTCTCTTGCCTTCTTTGAAACATTCTCATAGCTGGCCTTGCTGATAAGTGAGAAGGCCAGAAGGAAAACATCGGCTCCACGATAGCTCAGTGGTCTCAGTCTGTTGTAATCCTCCTGACCTGTTGTGTTCCAAAGAAACAACTTTTACAACTTGGTACCAGCAAAAAAGCAAGCAGAACAGAAAAGGGTATGACAATTAGCAAAATAAGACAGAACGGCCAGCTACCTGCAGTATCCCATAGTCCGAGGTTGACAGTGTTGCCATCAACCACAACATTAGCACTGAAATTGTCAAACACCGTAGGAACATAATCCTGCATAGAGCAATGGTGAGAACAATGAGTGCACAAATCATCCAAAGGCACAACCAATTCGTAAACCGAAAAACGACGGCAATCCTAGTGAAAAAATAAAATGGCTACACCTGCACTGCACTCCACGGTAGATGTACAAGCCGTGCCTGACGATAACCTTACCAGAATGGTAGTACACCAGACCCCATGTACGAGGTGGGCAGTCCACATGTGGTCCAATGGATAGACCACCACTACTACATGGTCACCATTAACCAGGACCCTTAAGCTACTCTACCCCCAAAAGCAGCAACGCACGCGTGAAATCTTCACTTCTTTCCAAGATTTCCTCAAAAGATTAAAAAAAATCTTCATTTGAAAAATGAAGCATGCGTGAAAAGCTAGAAGAGCTGCTTTTGGCACTGCAATTGGTACGGATTTGGGTGAAACTGCTACAAACAATGGCCGCTACTGCACCCACCAACCATACGGGAGTTGTGAGTGGTGGAGGAGGGTACAGGATGACTAGAAAGTCGGGAAAGCGATCTCGGTCTGTTTGAAACGGATCCGCGGCTCCCACATTGATAGGGAGAGCGAACCAAACAGTACGAAATCGAGGGAATCTGCATTTCCCCCCCCTAATGTTGCTACCATCCCTGGATGTAAATGAATTCACCAGCAAAATTTTCCTACGCAAATTTGAGCCTCGCAAGGAAGGATTCGGACAATAGCAGCGCGCTATGGTTTGCAGTCCAATTTGGGCCTGATTTTGGAGTACCGTAGAAAAGATCCCCCTTTTCCCTAACCAATTGACAACCCTAGACAAGAAGAGATCGCAACAGCATTGTTGTAACGCGGGCCAAATTCATAACGGCAGGTCAAATCAACTCCGGAAGGTGGGGAATTTCCCCCAAATCCAGATCAAGAACCAGAGGCTTAGTTGCACATTAAACTAACCAAGAATCAGATTAAAGACGCAAAAAGGAGCGATTTTTGTTTGTACCCAAGGCGACGCGACATTACCAAGAAGAAGAAACAAGACAAGAAAGCTAACCGCAAGTAGAGAGAGAGAGAGAGAGAGAGAGAGAGAGAGAGACGCACGGTGGGAAAGGTGTTGGAGGTGTAGGAGATGAGCATGCAGGTCTTGCCGACGGCGCCGTCCCCCACCGTGACGCACTTTATGAACCTCGACGCGCTCATCGTCCTCCCCTTGCTGCTACCACCACCACCACCACCCTATCCTTCCTTCTCCGACAACCTCTCCTCTCCCAAGAAGAAGAAGAAGAAGAAGAAGAAGAAGAAGAAGAATAGAAAGGGGGGAAGATGCAGGCCAGAAAGAAGCAGGTGGTTCGCCCTGGGACAAAGGTGCAAAGCCGGGGGAGCGCAAGGGTAGGCGGCAGTGGTTGAGATTGGGAGGGCGGGAGGCGAGGACAAATGGAAGGAAGCGCAGGGAAGGAGGAGGAGAGGGTTGCGGGGGCGGGGTGGTGGAAGCGGTCTCCGCGCCGAAATGGTGGGTGGGGTGGGGTGGTGGCCTGGCCTTGCCTGCCTGGTAGAGTGGTAGGGGAGAGAGAGGAGAAGGCCAGAGGGAGTGGGTAGGGTGGAGCGGTGGGTGGGGTGGCCACGGCGTGCGCGCGCATCATTTCCTTCTTTATTACCGCCCTACTAGCCTGCTGCTCCTCTCCTCTTACTCCCACCATTATTACGCGTATAATACTTAATTAGTTGTTAATTCCCGTTAATCCATAATTAATACAGTCACAATAAGTTAGGGCCTGTTTGGGAGAGCTCTGCTCCTCAATTTTAATTTCACTCCAACCGTGTGGCCAAACACGCCATTCTGTGAACTAGAACCGAGAAAAATGCGAATCTGAGAGCCATGGTTTTGTGGAGCTCCTCAAGGGGTACTCCAAGAAACACTGTTTCATACCCACTCGTGAAGTTCATAGGTAATTACCCACCTTTGCCACTAGTTACACATATGAGGTAATTACTCACCTCCATTCAACATCCAAGGGCACAAATGGGTATCCACATCAAACCCATCTATTCTTGAAGCTAGATCTAATTTGCAAGCCAAACACAAACGTTTATGATGGAGCTACTCTATGGTGAAGTTGGTGGAGTGGAGCTCTCCCAAACAGGCCCTTAACTTAGGACTGTCCCGTTACAAACTTTTAGGGTACGGTTCAGATTCTAATAGGAACGAAAACGATTCTAGATTATTGGTAGAAACGTTTCAAGTAGAATTCTGTGAATCAGGTGGAACGGGGTTAAGGGTGATTCGGCCACATAGTGGAAAAAGAAGAAACGTTCTAAGTTTTAGCCCGTTTTGTTAGATTTCTTTCAGAATCTAGTAGAAACAGTCCGATTTCAAGTTGCCAAACGGGGCCTTAGTATTGAAAATAGCCGGTCACAAATATGTCGTATTGGTAGGGTGAATTCAATCGGACCGGTTGTTATTCGTTGCTAAGGGCGTCTCTAATCCTCCGTCTCAGCTTTAGAGCAGCAGATGTGTGGTTTGTTTGGAAATCATGAATTTTACATAAAATTTGTAAGCAACAGTATATTTCATACTCCCTCCGTTCATTTTTATAATGCGTATTTTGATTTTGCACAAGGATTAAGGTTGCGTTGAAATTGAGAAATATGTGAGAGAAAATGATTTAGATGTCTCCACTTATTTGTCTTGGAAGATGAAAGATATACTTTGCGTGGTGGTAATGAATTATTGCGTATGATTGAGAGAGAATAAATAGGGGTATAGAAGAAAAGATCTCATTAAATCTACATACAAGTCTTATATTTGTGAACAAGTTCATTAAAAAAACATTTATAAAAATAAATTGAGGGAGTATGAGAATCATAGGCGGAGGCCTCGGTGGGGCTGGAGCCCACCCGGCAGCCCAGTGCAAAGACCCCTCGTGAGCACTACGCCAGGAGTCAAGATATTCATCGAAGCCCATGGCCCATACGCATACGACCATACCGCGTACTCGCGTAGACTAGCAAGTCAAGTAATTGAAAGATTTATTGCTGCTGAGCATGTTACGGATACATCTTCTGCTTCACTGAAAACAGCTTTGGACTTGTTATTTGCTCGCTTTGGTTTGTCTCTATCTAAACTCATAGGACAAGGCTATGATGGTGCACCGAACATGCCAGATCAATTTAATAGTTTAAAGGCATTAATTTCAAATGAGAACCCGCATGCTCACTATGTGCGTTGCTTTGCACATCAGCTACAATTGATAGTAGTTTTTGTTGCCAAGCCCTCCTCTTTGAAGCTTTCTGGCTCCGGCCACCGATGAGAATTGAGAAGAAAAAATTTCATGAGTTCTAAATAAAGCTTAAGTTTATAAAAGCTCTCTTATGGCACAAGATGTAAGATGCAGTTGAACTGCATGTCCAAACCTTTTTTGTAAGGTCAAAAGTGCATTGTGCAACTGCGCTTTTCCTTTTTCCCCTTTCTTTTTAGGAGGATCTTTTTCTAATCAGTTTCCACTTTGCATCTTCTTCTTTTTCGTTCCTTTTTTTATTTGTGTCTAACATCTGCCCACACCATACAACCAGTTTTTAGTGTGACATTTTCTCTTTAGAAAATCATCCAGGCACGCGTTCTTACCCCCTCAGGGCACTCCCAACAAGCAAATTTGGTTGACACTTAGGGTGCGTTTGGTTGGGTGGATGAGGGTGGATGGGATATGACCATTCATGGATTTGAAGTCATCCAATTGTTTGGATGGGTGGATGGATAGGATATGGTCATCCAGTTTTTGAGAATATTCTCTCAAGATGCTGGATAAAGCCATCCAAATAAAAAGGCCGGATGTGCTCATCCAGTTTGCTGCACGAAGAAGTGTACACTATTAAATTCAAATTTCGGCAAAGTTTTCTTGGCCAAAATTAAACTTCGCTCAAAATATGGTCAAATTTTGTTTGAAAATTCAAATTTTAATAAAAAATTGTCCAAAAATAAAAATTTGTTTGAAAATGC
The DNA here is from genome assembly GCA_036346355.1 of Rhipidocladum racemiflorum. NCBI lineage: Eukaryota > Viridiplantae > Streptophyta > Magnoliopsida > Poales > Poaceae > Rhipidocladum > Rhipidocladum racemiflorum. Next base: position 28,369,075 of record CM070572.1, read on the forward strand.
AAATTTTATTAAAAAATCCAAAATGTGTCCAAAAAAATCAAATGTTGGTCAAATTTTATCCAAAAAGTCAACTTTTGTCAGAAAATTTAAATTATGATCAAATTTTGTTCAAAATTCAATTTTTTAAAAAAAAATTTGTCCAAAAAAATTCAAACCAAAATTCGAAACCTTGATTACAACTAGCTCATCCCATCCATCCTCATCCATCCAACCAAACAAAAAATTGGCTCATCCTTATCCACCAAACCAAACAACTACCTGGATGGCTCCATCCCATCCACCTCATCCAGGCAACCAAACGCACCCTTAAATTAAGAAAGAGAAGAAGCTTGATATTGATGCAAATAGCCATTTTATGGAACCAAGAAACTAGTTGAACCATCTCTCTCTAGACTAATCATTCTCTCTTATCTAAATACAAACTTTAGTAACAATTTACAGTACCAATCTGTTGAAGTAGTTGTATCTAAAATCTCATCTAACTATTTTCTTTCATATAGTAACAAGTTATAGTACCAAGCTATTGGGAATAAACTGAGTGCACCGCTCAACTGGCATTGTGTTTACAGGTCCAACAAACAAACCGTAGTATATAATAGATGTTGAGAGGAACAGGAAAGGTCATGTAGGAGGAAAAGTAAGATTTGTTGGTTGGCAGAGGACACATCAAGATTCAGGACTGGACATGCATATCATATGATGCATAAAGTATTGAACCCTATGCTTTCAGCTGTACATATACGGTTTCAAGAGCAGTTGCATCCTGATTCCTGATATTGTGAAGCTGGGGAAAGACATTTCCGATTCAGTTCCATGTACATATTCTAGTTTGAATGTCGATACATAGAGGAAAAATTATCATGTATTTAGCTGCTGTACTGATTAATATATCAAGATTCCCTACATTAACATGATTAACATGACAAACTTTTGCCTGAAAAGAAATGGTTCATAAGCAAATTCCATCCAGCTGTGACTAGGGAGCAGTCGGGAAGAACCAATACACGACCGTGAGTGCAGTGTACCGTACATAAATAGTGGAGACAGCTAATGAAATCCAGGATCCAACTGGATGGATTAGATTGGAGCTCTTGTTTCCTTCCCTCTCCTGTCCTGCTAGACAGGGGCACCCACCACCACCACCACTCATAGCACCCAATCAAATTATGGAAACAAATGCTGCTGTCCTGCTGATTTGATATGATGCAAGTATATATGGTTCATCCAAGTTTACTGACACATCACAAATTCACCTAAATACTACCAAAGAGTGAAATACCATTCCATGAAACATTACCAAATACAAAACTGTATCAAGCCGCGATAGATATCTCAACCTTGTCAAAATTTATTTTATGACTCTTGTTGCCCTTTTCAGGTCCAACAAAAGGCACATGAAACAGTTGGCAAAACCTTGTCTGGTAGCCTACACGAAAGGTTAAGCACTCTTCTTAGTTCTGATTATAGGGTTGTACAATTATTTGAATTTGTGGATCCTTTTATTAGCTGACTCAAGTGTATTTGACAAAAGCATCGCAATTGTCATTGGCCCAACCCCGCCGTGAACTGGTGTGATCACTCCTGCAACCTTGGAGGCCTCCTCGTAACAGACATCTCCAACGAGCCAATAACCCCAAGGGCTTTCTGGATCCTGATGCATTTAAAATCACTAGTAAGCATATAATGCAAGAAAAGTAATACATGTGCTGCAAGGGGCACACCACTAGGGAAAGAAGAAATAGTCACTGAAAAATGTGAATCACATTGAATCTTCCTAGGTATTAATAGAATTAGGAGTTAGGAGTTAGGACACAGCAACACCCAGAACCAAACTCACATATAGGACAAGTCAATTCTAAGAGTATTGAATTGATTGATCATTACATGCTGCCCAAACATATAATACAATGTCAAGAAATTCACCAGTAGTAGTCAAATGTGGGGTTCATAAAAAATTTAAGCAGCCAATTTCAACTTTCATAAATGTGTTCCTGATGGTGGGAGCACGGGAGTGTGTAGCAACTCACCAGGGTTTAATCCAAAGGAGCAACCTGAAAAAACACCCTTGTTCCAAAAAAAAAACATCTAGAACTATCTGTGTTCTGAGATTGTCAAAATTTTCCATATCCGAACCAAACAAAATTAGAAACAAGAAGTGTGCAACTTTGTAATTTTTTTTACGAACATCGCAAGTACACAAGCAGTCATGTGGATCCCACCAATATGCTCCCATTTGGAAGTTTTGAAAGGGGTTCATAACAACTCTGCACAAGTTTTTTTTTCCTGTGCATGAAGCTTTTCCATTCAGAAACAGAATTATATATAAAGCAAACAGATCCCTTGAACACTAGAAGAAAAGTACATGGAACAAAGAATGTATCTCAACCTTGCATTGCAAGTCATCCAATGTTCAGTGGATGAAAGCCATCAACATCCTTTTCGATACTCCCAGCATCCAAATGTTCTCATCGTTTATATGCTGCAAATTATTAGATAACAGAAATGTGCATATTCAGCGGATGAAAGCCATTGATTTTCTTTTAAATACTAACAGCATTCAAAAGACTCATCGTTCATATGCTGCAAACTATTTATTAACAGACATGTGAACAAAGAAGTTCAAGCATCAGCATAGACAATCAATTTGAAAAGAACGCTGACAACAAACTCAAGATCAAAAGGGCGTATGACTCATTAGCAAAAACAATGAATATGTTCATCTGCACTTTTCACAAGTTCATTTAAAGAAATTAACCATGGGGCTTTAGTAACAATTATACAACATCAAGGTAGCTATTAGAATTTAGAAATGGAAACATTTGGTGTATGATTGGGGAATTCTGCAATTATTGAGGCCTTAACCGCATATATTATGCATGAAACATATTATAATGGCATGCCAAATAATATCTTGGTACGTAATCGCTAGCTATAAAAAATAAAATAAGTTTTTAATATGCTAGCTGCTAACATACAAAATGCAATTCTAGTCCAAAGGTTCTACAGTTACACTAGCTAGCAAAGTATTGATTATTGAGAACTCACACGAGGTAGAGGCAACTGAACCAAGATGCCATGCACCGATGGATCACTATTGAAGGTTGCTGTGTGTTTGATAACCTCATCCTCGGAACTGTCCTCCGGCCAATTGACCTCATATGACTAGATACCGACTGCTTCGCACGCCTTCCTCTTGTTCCACACATAAGTCTGAGAATCCTTCCTTGATCCAACCAGGATGACCGCCAGCCCAGGCACTATGCCACTATCCCAATTGTATCCTTCGTCTTGGCGATTTCAGCAGCGATTTCCTCCATTATTTGCTTCGCCACCAACTTCGCATCGATCACCTTGGCAAAAGCGTCAGCCGAAACAATTGCCACACATGCAAATCGATTAACAGAATTATAACACCAGATCAACAAGAACTAGAACAAATTTAAAGTGTTGCACATGTAAGAAGTCTCTTCACATATTTCATCTGTTGATACACTTAAATTCACAATAACCATGGTTGTGTTGCAAGTTGCAACACAAATTTTAACACGACACCAGACAACAAATCATGTCGGTAACCAACTCAACAAAAGAGCATCCTGAAAGAAGAAGCCACAAGGCTGCAACTTTCTTACACCAGCCGCACAGAACATAACCTCACGAGCCCACAGTTCGGCACAAACGGGGAAGGTCAAGTGAATAAGGAAAAGTGCACGCACGCACCTGAGTCCGTGGAAGAGGCGGAGGCGGCGGCGGGAACCGAAGCCATGACACGGGTGCGCGGGAGCAACGGGAGCGCCGCGGCGGAGAAGAGCGGCCTCGGCGGCACAGGAGCGGGGGCGGGGTGGAACTGTGGAAGCGGGCGGCGGCGTGAGGAAGGCGCGGCGGAGGGGAAGGAGGCGGGAGGCGGCTGAGGAGGAGCAGTCGGAGAAAATGGAGGACGCCATGGCTGATGGCTAGTCTGGCTGCGGCGACGTCGGAGGCGACGGCGGCGAGGTTTTCGCGAGGGTGAAGATGCGGCTGTATGGACAAAAAAAAGTTGCCAAGAGTGAAGGAAGAAATCGCGTGTCATTGAGTGGGCACGAGTCTCGAAGCATCTGTACTCTGTAGCCAAAACTTTGCTCGACAGGCTTCTCGCCTTTGGCCGGCTCTAGGCTAGTTTTGTGCTCCCCACGGGATTACTACATTACAGAATCGGCGTAAAAACTCGTTTCATTTTTTTATTAAAAATTAAACGATTTCAAATGATTTATAAAGTTAAACATTTTAATTTAGCGGCCAAAAATCGGCAAAAAAACAAAAACAAAAATCGATCGATTTGGCCGATTGTATTCGATTTTCTACCTAGATCGGCACACACAAGGACTGGTTTTCGATGTTTTACCAATTCTATTTGTTTTTGGCACATTCTAAAAAAATTACAGAAAATATAAATAAATACGAATTTTAATATTTTTTAAATTTATTTAGTGCTTCTAGAAAATAAAAAACAGCAATTAATGAAAAGAACAAGGAGCGGTTTTCGATGTTTTACCGACTCTATTTGTTTTTGGCACACTCAGGGTTCACAATATCGCGGTAAACCGTTCGGTTTTCGCGAAAACCGAGCGTACCGAGCCGGCTCGGTAATGGAAACCGAGTGGTTTACCGCCCCAATTCAAATCCAAATTCAAAAATTTCAAAAAATTTGAGAAAATTTGTTGAAAAAATTTCTAAAATTAGTATTAATTTGTATATTACCAATGGTGAAATTTTTTTTCAAAAAAATAATGTTTGGATATGTTTTAGAGGTATTAAAAATAATGAAAATAGAAAAAATCAAAAAGAAAAAGAAAAAGGTGGCATGTGGGCTGTTTGGATATGTTTCATTTGCATATTTCATTTCATTGTAACTTGATATTATACTAATATAGCATCCATGCAGGTCCAACATGGACTACGCCTACTTCACAACTTCAATTAAAAAATATTATAACGTAAATGGTGTTGACAATTGAATGGTAATGAAATTGCTACGTGGTTATGTAAATATGTATATTTGCAATGAAAGATTATTTATTGATACATTATTGTGAAATTTCTAATTTACAACTTCCAAATGTCTAAATTATAGCAAAGATCATGTCGATTTTTTTTTTCAAGGAGATATCATTCTAGAGTTTTTTCATGTCTTCACATACCTTATTTATATATTTATTACATTTTTACTAAAATTTAGCCTTCCAAGTATTTTTAAAAATTTTACAAGATTTTTTTTGCATTCTCCCCTATTTTTGGTGATTCCCCATTTTCCCGGTTTTGGCGGTTTTTCCCTCATTTTTCGCGGTTTTTTACCTAAATCGAGCGGTTTTTCGCTCAAATCGAGCGGTTTCGGTTTTCTCGGTTTACCTCAAAAACCGAGCGGTTTTTCGTCAAAAACCGCGGTTTTCTTTCGAAAAATCGCGTGAATTTGGCCTGAATTCAAATTTTTTTTGAATTTGCAAACTATTCGATTTTTCGCGGTTTTCGCTCGGTTTTTAAAACCAGATGCATGAACTAAGCGAAATTTGAGTTCGAAACGGTTTTGTAAACCCTGGGCACACTCTAAATAATTACAGAAAATATAAATAAATACGAATTTTAATAATTTTTTAAATTTATTTAGTGTTTCTAGAAAATAAAAAACAGCAATTAATGAAAAGAAGCAGAGACGCTGTCATATTTTTATAAACCTTTACATGTTTTATCATGCTCTAAAATTTTAATGGTATCATAAAAAGTTCCTAAGGAGTAAGGATTATGTAGTAAAATTTTCAGAAATATTAAACTTTATTTAGTGCCCCTAAAAAATCAAAAATAGAAAAGCGCGCGCGCACACACACACACACAAAAATACATGTTTAATCATCATTAGAAAATTTTACAGCATCATTAACATTGCCTTAGTACCTCTGTTAGCACCCAAATTTGAGCGACCGAGACGGGTACGATCATAGCGCGAGTCTGAAAGGAGCGGTATGAATCAGGTTGGCAAAGGGTGATGAACGTATAAATTAGAAGGTTGCGATCATATGGTAATACATGGATTGAAAGGAAAGACCAGAGCCAACACGACCTGAAACAGATGCGATCGTGCCCAAGATGGAAAGAAGAACTCGAGGCTGGTACGAAGTGGATGAAGAGACCGAAGTCAACACGATCAAGCTTAAAGGTTATAAAAAGGAGACCGACGAGCTACGTCGAACGGACACATGCACACACATCAAACCAATCTATATTTTTTCTTTTCTTTTGCATTAGGAGTAGACACTTACCTTGTAATCTTTTTCTTGTAATACGCATTGATCAATACAAGTTGTGCATCGCCAGTTGTCGATCTTTGCTGCATTATGCCCTACCAGGTCTTACTTCCTCTTCGATCTTATTACGCATCGCCTTTTTCGGGAGAAGTAGCATTTACCCCATCTGATCGGCTCGTAGAGTTGATCAGGTTTATCAGTTACCCCGATCTGTGTTGGTTTACTTCAAAACCGACTCGGATCAACCCGTTACCAGGCCTCAGATTGGTCCCTTGATCAATCTCTTCGGGGAACAGGTCTCTCTTGCCGATTGCGTGATCAAATCGGCTGGCACGTTCGCAAACCAAGACTGAACCCGGCTTTCTCGTGTGTTGGTGGCGATCAACCCTTCGTCAAGTTTTTTACACCAACAACCTCACACAAAAATTTTCAGAAATATTATACTTAATTTAGTGCCCCTGTAAAATCAAAAACAAAAGAGCATACACAAAAACAGTAGAATTGTCAGAATTTTTTTAAAAAATACACAGACCTGATCATCTGAAAATTGTATAGCACCATTAGCAAATACCTTAGGACCTCACAAAAATTTTCAAAAATTTTAGGGAATTTTGGATAAGTTTTTTAAATTTTTTGAATTTGGATTGGACCGATTTACCGATCAGTTCTAAACCTCGAGCCGGCTCGATAAGGTCGAAAATCATGAATTTCATATGATTTTCTTCGATTTCTCAAACCATGCCCCCGACATGCTGAGCTCGAGCCTAACGAGTTCAAACTACAGTACTATATGGTATATTTTAATACATGGATTGGAAGGAAAGACCAGTGCCAACACGACCTGAAACAGATGCGATCGTTCCCAAGATAGAAAGAAGAACTCGAGGCTGGTACGAAGTGGATGAAGAGACCGAAGTCAACACGATCAGGCTTAAAGGTTATAAAAAGGAAACCGACGAGCTACGTCAAACGGACACATGCACACACATCAAACCAATCTATATATTTCTTTTCTTTTGCATTAGGAGTAGACATTTACCTTGTAATCTTTTTCTTGTAATACACATTGATCAATACAAGTTGCGCATCGCCAGTTGTTGATCTTTGCTGCATTACGCCCTACCAAGTCTTACTTCCTCTTCGATCTTGTTACGCATCGCCTTTTTCAGGAGAAGTAGCCTTTACCCCATCTGATCGGCTCGTAGAGTTGATCAGGTTTACCAGTTACCCCGATCTGTGTTGGTTTACTTCAAAACAGGCTCGGATCAACCCGTTACCAGACCTCAGATTGGTCCCTTGATCGATCTCTTCGGGGAACAGGTCTCTCTTGCCGATTGCATAATCAAATCGGCTGGCACGCTCGCAAACCAAGACTGAACCCGGCTTTCTCGTGTGTTGATGGCGATCAACCCTTCGTCAAGTTTTTTACGCCAACAACCTCACACAAAAATTTTCAGAAATATTATACTTAATTTAGTGCCCCTGTAAAATCAAAAACAAAAGAGCATACACAAAAACAGTAGAATTGTCAGATTTTTTTTAAAAAAATACACAGACCTGGTCATCTGAAAATTCTATAGCACCATTAGTAAATACCTTAGGACCTCACAAAAATTTTCAAAAATTTTAGGGAATTTTGGCTAAGCTTTTTAAATTTTTTGAATTTGGATTGGACCGATTTACCGATCAGTTCCAAACCTCGAGCCGACTCGATACGGTCAAAAATCATGATATGATTTTCTTCGATTTCTCAAACCATGCCCCCGACATGCTGAGCTCGAGCCTAACGAGTTCAAACTACAGTACTATATGGTATATTTTAACGTTAAATTCTAGTTATCAAGTTAAACTCGAGTTTTTACGGAGCTTCCGTAGAATGTAGTTGCCGAGCTTTTTGAAGTTGAATTTGAGCTTTGATCAAACTTTTGTAAAACATATTATCTTAGAGTATAGTTACCGAGCCTTTTGGAGCACAAGTCAAACCCGACTCCAGGCTCAAAATCTAACATAAGCTCACTCGCTCGAGCTGGTATCGAACTCAAACCTAGCACTTGTATCGAACTCAAGCCTAGCACGCTGGACTCAGCTAGAGCTAGGCTCATTCACAGCACTAAGCAGCAGCTGCTAAACCCCAATTAACCAAGGGTTCAAGAAGTAATTAGTTAGACTTAGATGGGTTTAGGGTGGCAATTACAATTTTAAAACATACATTTTTTGTCCAAAACTGAGCTCTGCAAAATCAAATTTTACTGCACCGCTACTACTTCCCTACCGGTGAGTATTTTCGATACGCTTGAATCGTTCTCAAATTTGTTCAACAGAACCCATTTTTCTCCAGACATGTTCACACCAGCAAAAAGAAACATTTGGATTCTAGCAAACAAGCAGCTACATACAAAGGCTTGCAAAACATCTCCATCATCTCAACATCACCCAATATTGGCAATTACAGCAACGACCTGTGATGAACAAAAACCATATTATTAACGACTGAACAGTTCTTATTATAGATTCCCAACAATGGCAGAAACAGGCAGCAAAAGTATAACAAAATGGACCAAATCCTCAAGATTCATTACACACACAAAATGGAAAAGAAAGAGACCCTCTCTATCTCTCTCTGGTTGATGTGAACTCCCAGCTAAATTTTATGAGGCCGCAGGGACGGCAGACTCAGCAGGGGACTCCTGCTGCTTTTGCAGTGACTCCCAGTCGACCTCCTTGAGGATTCTGAACCTTTCGTCGAGATTTATGAAACCGGACTGAGGGGTGACTGCTCCACAGGTGCCTGCTTTGTGCACAAGGACTATGGTGCCACCCATGTCAGGTCCATGAAGCTTCCCAGTCAACAGTACTCGGAGCGGCAAAAATAGCGATTTTCCCTGGTCACAGATGGATACAACCACAAGAGATGTGTTAGGTGTTAGTTGTTTTTTTCAGTTGTATATAATGAGAAAGGCATCAGTGCCTACGGAATCGAATTGAGGAGCTTGCTTCATCAAGAGAGAAAGAAGGAATCTTGCTACTTGCCAGGATTGTCAAAGTTCTCATCAAATTATTTTATGATTTAGCCGTATTTTCATCATTCCTAGCTATCATGGTTTAGGTGAGGTAGGTCGCTTTCGCTTCTAGAAAAAGATATGGATTCTGGTGGCAACAAAGGCAAAACCACAAAAGAACAAAAATTTAGGATCACAATTGCTATCATTAACACTGACCTTCCTTTTGAGAGACTTGCCAAAAATTTTCACCCACTTCTGCCAACCATCACGACCTTCAGCTAGTGCTTGACAAAGTTCACCACTAATATAAGCAGAAATGAGACCCGATGCAAACTCAGAAAGCTTGTCTTGCACCACAGGTTTAGCTTCATCGCTGGAGATTACAGACATGTGAATCGAAAATCAACCATTAATTGAACAGGCCTACCACAGCAAGCAACTCACTTGAAGCAATTTACCAAAACTACACCTTTGGAAGAATTTGTGAAGGTTTTTCTAGGAAATAAATAAATAAAGGATTCACGAGGGACTAAATTTAATACACTACACTGTTTTGCAGACCTGCTTAAAGTAGCATGAAGAGGATATGACAACAAATTTGAAAGGGCTGCATCAGCATCTGTTATCAAATCAATGCCATCTTTCAAAAGTTCTGCAGCTTCCTGTGCAAAGATAGTGTATATCATAATATTAGTGTTTCCCAACATAGCAAATATCATAATATTAGTGTTTCCCAAGATAGCAACTTTTCAGCTAGCGTCTAATCCTAATTCCTCCAAATAATACAAGAACTGAAAGCAAAAGGATTTGTAGGTGAAGATTCAAAAATAGACAAGTATACTGTCTTATTGATAGCTTTTCATTTGGTGACTGTCAAAAAGAAACAAAATTCTTGGAACCAAATAGTTTGTCAAATTCTTAAGCACATCTGTTTAACACATAGTTCCAAAGTACAGACACCAATGGTGTGTAGAAAAAGTGAAAAACAAATGATTTCCAATATTACTTTAGCAAAACCACTTTCAGACTCCTGAAGAATGCCCGTGTTCTTCCACCGATCTTCAAAATTCTTGATGAGTACATCCGGTGGAAATGATCTTAGATGCTGTCCATTCATCCATCTACATAAATATACAAACCATATCATTATCAAAATAGATCAGCAAAGCACAAAGATCATTTTCCATGTTCAACTGTTCAAGTGAGAAGGTTCCGGTCAAGATCTGAAGGTCTGACTAGAAGATATTATGTTGACATATAGCACATGCACTACTTTAAGGGAATAGTGGAGTGGACAAGCAAATAAAGTATCAGAAGGACAGCAATTTCAGCTCAGTGGTGGTAGCTGTGTGTAGATCTCAGTATACAAGTTGATCATGATGCGATATGCCTTCAAAACTATACAGGTTAGCAAACAAGAAAAGGTGCATCGTACCTATTTCATTCAAGATCAGTGTATTCATCAGGCTTATGTATCAACTCTATCGATATTATGAAGTGATTCTAGATGCTACCTAGCTTAATCCATTGGATATCCTGAAGGGAACTTATAACACTGTCCAGTTAACTTTATTTCGCATATGGACTTCTAGAGATACTCCCCAGCTTGTCTAAAGTTCATAAAATAACCTCTGAACTAGATAGTACTAAGTTCGTTGTAGTTATCACCTTTACTAATATATAAATACGAGTTGGTGGCGATCACCGTCCCCCATCTCCTCTCTAGGAAAAGCAACGTGCCAACATATGGACTGCAAGACAAAAGGGAAACCAACCGCATCTCTCTCTTTCCGCCCACACCCGCTCCCCCTGGCCGGGCCATTACCCACTTTTCCCTCCCCGTGGCAACTCAACAATGCAATTTTATTTTTTATAAACACGTGGCATGATTTGATTATTTGGTTAAAAAATTTGCTTCCGTTACAACACACGGGCACTTGACTAGTATAATTAAAATAAAACCTAGGTACAAGACTTAAAAAACTAAAGAGTGAGTGGTAGCTAATCAAGTTCAATTAATTACAGTATTGCACTGAATCTTTCAAGTAAATCATAGAATTTTGACAGTTCCATAATGATAGCTTAACCAGAGAAAAACTTGGCAAAAAGGATCTTACTTTAATTTTGTTGCGTCAAAGACTGCTCCACTTTTATTCACACGATTTATAGTGAATTTTTCGACTGTCAAGGAGAAAGAAACACAAAGTGATAACGGGTAAACAAATGGTGGTCGTTAAAATTGTCAAGAATCACCCAGTGAATATAATAGAATGAATTGTTGCGAAGCTAACCTAGGTCATCAATAGTGAAGAATTCATTTTCAGTACCATCACCCCAGCCCAGGAGTGCTAAATAATTTACCATTGCCTGAGGCAAATAGCCCATCTCTTTGTACTGCCCAAGAAAAAAGGACATAATGTTTCATTTTCTACCTTTCATAAGAGAATTATGTTGGGAAACAACAGGAAATGCCACGTAATTAGCTGCAATATATAGACAAATGACGAGAGGGGTACATAAAAAGTTCGTCTATCTAATCACATATTTTGATGCAGGTAAACATCACATCTTGTCAACAATCAGTTACTTACCTGCCCCACAGAAGTAGCACCATGACGTTTAGACAGTTTACTTCTATCAGGAGCCAGAATAAGCGAGACATGAGCAAATGAAGGCATTGGAAATTCAAGAGCCTGCAGAAGATCATAACATTATAGTAGACATATTATGCTAAGACATTCATTCTGAAGGGCCAAGAATATAAATTATGATAAACAAGGTAAAAGCAGGTACATAAAATTACTTTGTAAATGAGGGCTTGCCGCAATGTGTTTGGTAAATGCTCCTCAGCTCTGGAAGAAAGCGAGAGAAGCGCACTACTTCAGGGCCAGACCATCAAAAAGGAAAGATAAAAACGTAATTACTTTTTATTACCTGATAACATGAGAAATGCTCATGGTAGCATCATCAACTGTGACACAGAAGTTATACACTGGCTGTCCATTGCTTCTCATAATCACGAAATCACCAAGTGTGTCTAAATTCCAACTGACCTTTATGAAACTATCCGATGCTCAGTGCAGTATATCACTTATCAAAATTTGCAATCATGAAGTATCAACAACAGTAAGCTTACAAGCAGTGTAATAGTATGGTAGTGCCAAAGCTTATGCTCTAGAGCTTAAGTCATTACCTCGCCACGAATAAGGTCATTAATTTTCAATGACCCTTCCTTTGGCACATGGAAACGGTAAGTATAAGGTGTCCCTTTCTCTAACTCCTGTTGTACTTCTGCATCTGAAGCAGTTGCCCACTTCCCCATGTATACAGGAGGAAGTTGCATCTGCTTCGCAGTTTCCTTCATTTGTTCAAGTTCCTGAAGTAACAACAACAGTTGTCAAACAAGCTAACATTTGATCCGGTGAAAATTACTAACAGGTCAGGTACAGAGTTTTTAACTGACAGGGTTTTTAACTGACTCATTCCTTAGTGTTCATGGTGGGATAAATCACTTTGGATTTTTCATAAGAACACAAAAGCCCAAGCATTTTACTCAAAGCAACCAAAAGAACACTGTAATAGAACTTTGGTCAGCTCCCTGAAATCATGAAACTCACATTTCACTGAATCACACATCCATGCAGATCAAAGGAGGGAGAAAGATACCTCATTGGAGCAAAAGCAGCGATAAACCGCACCAGATTCCATAAGCTTCTCGACATATTGTTTGTACAGAAAATTGCGCTCCGACTGGCGATAAGGCCCAAATTCACCGCCAATATCCGGACCTAAAGAGTTGCAGATGAGCACTGGATACTCTTATCCTCTACCAAATCGTACTTAACAGATTTAATTTTAGTGGTTCAATACTTCAATAGAGCTAAATAAGCATCTTCGCTGTTGCAAATTATGCATGCTCGATAGTGGAACACAACAATCAAGACCAAGAGTGACACTAGCAGTAATGACAATGTTTGTTAAACTTCCAACGGCAATCAGGTCACCAGGAAAAAGAAGAAGAAGAAAAAAAAAGCTGCGAATTGCCTTAGAGCAAGCCTAGCTTGTATGGGATCCGAGAGGCACACTATATGTGAGTAGTACCTTCGTCCCAGTCGAGGCCGAGCCAGGCGAGGTCGCTGAGAACGGCCTCCTCGGACTTCTTGGTAGATCTCTCGAGGTCGGTGTCCTCGATGCGGAGGACGAACCTGCCCCCCTTGGAGCGCGCGAAGAGGTAGTTGAAGAGCGCGGTGCGAGCGCCGCCAACGTGGAGGTTGCCGGTGGGCGACGGCGCGAAGCGGACGCGGACCGGGCCGCTGTCCGCGGCGGCGGCGGCGGCGGCGCGGACGGAGAGGGTCCGTCGGAGGTTGGGACGGAGGCGGAGGCGCGGGGGCACGTCCGGGAGGAGCCTGATGCGGAGCCACGGCGACCCCATCAGCGTGCTCACCGCCATCTCGTCTCACCGGATAGAAGAAGATCGATTACAAGGAGAAGAAGGGGAAGATGAAGTAGGCTGGGATTTTGAGGGCCCATTCCTCAGCCAGGCTATAGCCCACGACAGAAGGAAAGCCCACCGGCAGGTGTCTCGCTGACCTGTGAGGCCCACATGACAGGGCTTTGTGTGTTCATCTTCCTTTCTTCCTCCTCCATCTTTCTCTTTAGAATGTCCATGTTAGACTATCTCCAGCAATTTCCCTTCATTCCATTCCCTTCCCTATTCCCTTCCCCATATTCATTCTCTTTATTTCCTACCATCTCCAGCAGCATCCCCTCAAGGGATTTGTGAAGGGATTGGAGAGAGAATCCTTTACGAAGGATTTCTTGTTTGAATCCCTTCCTGGGAATCGTGAAGGAAGCCATTTGGAGCACTTGGGATCTGTTCGCGAAGGGATTTGGAGGGGAAGGGAAGCTGCTGGAGATAGTCTTAACAAGTACAGACCAGAAAGTGAGCTCACGCCACGAGAGATAGTACTACTGTTATTTTATTTGTCAAGTAGAATTATACCTACCTTATAATAATCGGGAGAAAGGGCGCCCGGGGAGACCCCCCACGCGTCCCACCCTCTCTCTCTCCTCTTTTTGCGAAAAAACCCCTCCAGTTTTTGAAATTACGGATAGGTCCTTTTGTAATTTTTTGTGAGAGGGAGATTTTTCCCCCGGTTCGCGTTTAGGTCCCTCCTTCGCCGTTTTACATAAAGAACCTCCCGTTAAATATGAATCGTAAACGAGCCCTTTTATAGTTTTTCAAAATAGCGAACAGGTCCAAAATCATAACAAATAGGTCCGTGCACTTTTCGTTCAGGTCCTTTCTCCGTTTTGCCCCCAAAAAATGTTTTTGTGGTCCGTTTTTTCCTCCGGAGCATTGAAAAAATATTTTCGTTTCTCCGTTTTGCCCGGAAAAAAATGTTTTTGTGGTCCGTTTTCCCACCGGAGCATGGAAAAAATATTTTCGTTGGCCGTTTTTCCTATAAAAAGCCGAAAAAATATTTTTTTGGTCCGTTTTTCCACAGGAGCATGGAAAAAATGTTTTCGTTTCTCCGTTTTGCCCGGAAAAAATGTTTTTGTGGTCTGTTTTTCCTCCGGAGCATGCAAAAAATGTTTTCGTTTCTCCGTTTTTCCTAAAAAAACGAAAAATGTTTTTGTGGTCCGTTTTTCCTCCGGAGCATGGAAAAAATATTTTCGTTTCTCCGTTTTTTGTAAAAAAAACCAAAAAATATTTTCGTGATCCGTTTTTCCTTCGGAGCATGGAAAAAATGTTTTTGTTTCTCCGTTTTACCTAAAAAAAATAAATTTTTTGTCCGTTTTTCCTTCAGAGCATGAAAAAAATGTTTGCGTTTCTCCGTTTTGCCCGGAAAAAATGTTTTTGTGGTCTGTTTTTCCTACGGAGCATGCAAAAAATGTTTTCGTTTCTCCGTTTTTCCTAAAAAAAATGAAAAATGTTTTTGTGGTCCGTTTTTCCTCCGGAGCATGGAAAAAATGTTTTCGTTTCTCCGTTTTTTCTAAAAAAAACCAAAAAATGTTTTCGTGATCCGTTTTTCCTTCGGAGTATGGAAAAAATGTTTTCGTTTCTCCGTTTTACCTGAAAAAAAAGTTTTTTTGGTCCGTTTTTCCTTCAGAGCAAGAAAAAAATGTTTTAAAAGTGTTCTCGTGGTCCGCTTTTTCTACGAAAACATTTTCTCGGTTTTTTTTGTATTAAATTTTGTTTTCCGTTCACGTGCGCGGCGTGCCGCCGCGCTCAATTTCCTAGTATATTACATTCTGGACTCTCTATATATAACGAGAGCATCTATAATAATTAGAGCGTGTATACCGTTGCTGCCAATCACTGTCGCTCTACCTCCCTTACCACACCGCAACCTCAATGACTGTGGCTGATATTGCCAACCTCCAACCCTTAGATGTTTGATGGTGCCGTAGAGGTGGGCGCTTGGGCCGAGTTTCTTTGGGCTGGCCCGAAGCACGACGGGCACGGCACGGTCCAAACTTGGTCCGGCACGTTAGAGGGGCGTGTCGTGCTGGCTTGACATTGTAGCTCGGGTCGTGCCGAGCCCGGGAACCGGGCACGACGGGCGGCACGGCCCAGCACGACACGACAGCAGCATGTCGGCACGCCGGCGGCACATGGCCTGCCGCCACTGCCATCTTAATTATGCATTCCTTGAAAATTCAAACTTAAAGTTACGGTTTGTTGGACCCGGAAACTGTATTTTCAAACCTTCTGTGTTTACGGTGCTAGTCATACGATCAGTCTTTAGCACATTGGCGAAAGAGGGAGCAACGGGCGAGAGAGAAAGAGGGAGTGATATGGGCGAGAGAGAGAGGGAGCAACGGATGAGAGAGATGGGAGAGAGGCGGGAGCAACGGGCGAGAGAGAGAGCTGAGAGAGAGAGAGAGAGAGAGAGAGAGAGAGCAACGAACGAGAGGGAGGGAGAGAGATGGGCAAATGAGAGAGATGGGAGAGAGAGAAGAGCTGAGAGAGTGAGAGAGAATGGGAAAGACATGCGAGAGAGATGACAAAGAGCTAAGAGAGTGAGAGAGAATGGGAAAGACATGCGAGAGAGATGACAAAGAGCTGAGAGTAATTGAGAGTAATGAGTGAGAGAGAGCGATTTCTTGCAATGTACAACAGTACAAGTCATTGTACTAACTACTAAGGAGTATCGTGTGTATCCGGGTCTTTTTCGTCTCGTCACAATTATGTAAATGGGCTGGGACTGGGCTAGCGCGGCACTAAGTAGGCACGAAGTGCAAATGAGCCGTGTCTAGACTCGCCAAAGGCGAGCCGGACCGGCACGGCACGGTTTAGACCCGAAGCATAATAAATTCGTGCTGGTTCGGTACGGCACGGCACGGCGCCCACCTTTTACCACCATGCAATGCTAGCAGGTGCCTCCTGTATTGCTTCCATGCTAGCAGGTGCCTCCTGTATTGCTTCCACCGACACTGACCACTACTGTCTCGGGAAACTTTAACTTGATTGTGTTGTCGTTGTGAACTACTTGTAGCCCCACCCAGTACCCATCCCACCAACAAGGGGTAAGAGTAACCATACACAGATATTGCCTGCAGTTGTTATTGTGGTTGCACTATAGCGACCGCAGCAAATCTAAGCCATCCATTTGAAGATTGAACCATTGAGCTTGATTTCGATCGACCTTTGATTTTAGATCTAGAGATGCTACTGTAACCACTTAAGTTGTAAGACTACGTGAATCCTTTTCGGTAACCATTCATTGTTACTGTCATGTGTAAGAGTGCCCCATAAAATTCAGCCCCATGGTTACAATTTGAGCTCTTTTACAGTGGATTATATTTATAGTATATTATGGTAGTACAAATAAAAATATTACATTTTAAATGGGTATTAACGTAATTTTAGCGAGTCGTCGAGGTCCTCCGACGCGCGATGCACTGACGGAGGGAGGGCTTCTGGTGGGGATGAAGAAATAGGCTTCGGGTGGGTGAAAAAATTCATTTACCGTTTTACCCATTCGCAGTATTGAAATTTTTTTACCACTCTACCCCTCCTCACATTCTACTACACATATACTACGCATGGTAGTATAACTTGATCTAATCTATTTTTAACCTTTGGATTAAAGGCAATGAACGGTTCATATTCATTGTTGTGTACCGTAAAAGAACTCTACAATTTAGGATTTATTTTTTCTTTCTACGGACTATTCTTGGCGAAATAACGCCACTGATGCTAGGTAGATAGTGATGACGTGGAGAGGAAGATGCAAATGAAAATGAAAAGAGGCTGATCTGAGAAAGAAACAAAAAGAGCTAGTCGTTTTGTCGTAATAAAGGAAGATGGAATCACGTGCACATTAATACATGCACGCAATGTTGTGTCTTTTGCATATGAGCCGTCCATTTTAGATCGTTCGGCTGTGATCCAACTGCTCTAGTTCTAGTTGCTGTACAACTGCACTGGAACCATGTCCCCAATCACTGAGGCTAGCCTGATGGCATGCATGCGAGAGAGATGCAACGATCGAGTGGACAATATATAGTACATTTGCAAGCAAAGGCAAACACACATTATATTATTGTGCCACAGAAGCACAAGCTGAACAAGAGGAATCAATGCTCAGGGACGGAGTCAGGCCTCAGATCTGCCACGACAAATTTATATAAAAATGTATTAAAAATTAGTAAAATTATAGTTTAGTTTAAGAAGGGATGGTTTGGCCCGAGGCATAAGTTTGGACTGGCTCTGCCCGTACCAATGCTAATGCATGGGCTTGCATGTATCGAGTAGCAAACATAGAGAGAGAGAGAGATTTCCATAATCTTGGAAATTGATTGAAATTTCGTTGAGATTTTCAGAATTATCATAGCAATTTGAATTTTTTTTAATAAAAAATTTATTTTGTTGGGATTATAAATCTCGGGAGAGACCAAAATTCGAGATTTCGCCGAAAATTTATAAAAATTTATCGAGATTTTGAATCTTGTGCGGAGAGGTCAAATACAAGGAAAAAGAGAGGAGGAAGAGGCTCAAAGCTTCATTGGAGCTGAAGGTCAGATAGGTCAGGTCTATCTCGTTCACAGTCTTTGCCTTCACGGTCACGGACCAACAAACACAAATCATATGGCATGGCGCGTGCTTACTCTAGCTAGTCTCCCTCTCCCCCCCCCCCTCTCTCTCTCTCTCTCTCACTCGCATTTGCCTCTGTTTTTGTCGCTGCCTGGTGCTTTCTTCTCTCTCTTCTTCCACTAGTCTCTGCGTATGCACTCTTCTTGTAATTACGGATAACGACAAGAAACACGTACACCCCTGCTCCACCCTCTGCTACTACTGGTACCAAGGTTTAAATTTCGTTTTGCTATAAATCTCGAAGATGGTTAAAATCCGAAATATCAATGAGATTCAGAAATTTTGGATAAAATTCGGATAAAATACAAAAATCAAGTTTAAAATCTGATTTTTTTTTCAACCGAGAAATTAGAGATTTCAACCCACATTAAACCGACTGAAAAATGGTCCAAAACACGTCAAAAAAAATTTGAAACTTTTTTCGGATGGTCCTGGTACATCACTAATGTTCCTATAAAAATTTCAGATGATGATCAAGTATGAGAAATTTTTAAAAAATCTAACAGTGGTAATGTCATAATAAAAGTCTTATGTAAAATCTGTTTTTGATTTTTCAAATATAACAAATGAAGTTCAAGTCATTTGAAAAGTTTTCTAGATGTTCCTAGATATTATAATGCAATGAAGGTAATATTTTAATAGAAAAGACTCTAAACTTAGAAATTTCGGCGAAAGGGCAGGCTTTCACCTCACCCATATAACAAACATACACATACACTAGATAGTAGATATACAGATAATACCTCATTAGGACATGTGGTTTACATATTACATATTACACTAGATATGATTTTATTTTGGTCCTAAAGAATTAGTGCTAGTGGATGAGATAAAACCGACCTAACCTAATTAGCATCTCACATATAAGATTCAATATATTAGTAGCTCACTTTGTACAAGGTTTGCATATCTGCCAGATGGATTTGAACATACAAGCTTGCGGAATTTCAAAAAAAAAAATGCAAGCGGTAATATCGTGTAAAAGCCTTATGTAAAATGTGTTTTTGCATTTTCAAATATAACATATGAAGTTGAAGTCATTTGGAAAGGTTTGTATAAGTTCCTATGTATTATAATTTATAATGCAATATATGAAATATTTTAAAAGAAATGACTGTAAAGTTAGAAATTTCGACAGCATTTTGATAATATAAATTAGCAACAATCAATATATATTGTCATAAAAAATGATAGACATGAAACAATTTGCACACTACCTAACATCATATCTACATACTACCAAACATCATTTTAACACTAATTGCAGCATACTCACAACAATTTGTGTTCTATTGATCTATTCTAACATGCGTTAAGCAACAATCCCTATTGGGGAAGTGCACTGATCTGTTCAAAGACGAGTGAAGTAAAAAAATTATGATCATATTGGTTTGGTGTCGTCAGTGTAGGATCTTTCCTTTAAATTACGGATGCAATTGCAATCTACCCCAAAATTACCAACATGCAAAGTGAGTTTGCTCTAAACATTGCAACTAGAACAGTTACTTATGTTCACTGCTTGAGAAAGTAAAATAATTTTGGCAGAAACAATGATACAGAATAAAACAATGCGTCACCTCAATCTCACGCAAATACGTGTAGATATCAGAAGCAAGAGTAGCACACAACTGTGGGTCCTTATAGTTAGGCAAAATATCCGGTGCAACCATCGTGCAACCCTACTAAAAAAAGTTTCAGAAAATTCTAAAAAAAATCATGAATGTACATCTCAACTTACCCCATCTACGTATAAAATTTCATTATCAAATTCGTCATATGCTAGAAGTTAGAAAAAAGACAAATTTTGTGTTGTCTACTGTAGCAAGATTCCAAGCGAAAATTTGTCTTTTTTGTAACTTCTATTATATGACGAATTTGATCATAAAATTTTATACGTAGATGGGGTAAGTTGAGATGTACATCCATGATTTTTTTTTAGATTTTTTTTAAACATTTTTTAGTAGGGTTGCACGGTGGTTGCACCGGATATTTTGCCTTATAGTTATTGTCAACATCACAAAATATGATCGATTTTCATTTGGCACACATCCTATCATGCACAGCAGATTGAGTATTCGGAGGTCAACTTTTGAACTTTTAAAAAATGGTCAAAAACACGTCCAAAATTTTTGAATTTTTTTGTGGATAGTCTTGACCCCCAAATCCAATCAAGTCCCACCGACAAAAAAAAAATCTGGTCAAAATAACCAAGATTTCGGGCGAGATCACAGAAATCTTGACCGAAATCACGGAGATCTCGTCGAGATTTGAATTTTTTTCAAAAAAGTTTATCCGGCCGAGATTTAGGATCTCGAAGGGGGGGTCCAAAATCCGAAATCTCGATCGAAATTTCCAAAATTTGGCCGGAATTTGGAACCTTGACTGTACATTACATACAGAGAAGTGCTTTTGTGCTTTTCTTTTTTAAAGTTACACAAATATTAAAGCAGTAATGAGGGGTAGATAAGGATTACTTACCCTTTCGTTTGCCTCAAGATTTATGTAACTTGTATTGGGAGAAAAAATATAGAAGCATTGCTCATACATGTATCAGTATGTAATTCAGTACGACTGCTGTACTTCTACTACGCGGCTCGCCTGTCGTGGAATGCCTACCCACTGCGCAGTTCAGTACAAGAGTACGAGGTCATGCTATATGACCATAAATGCTATAAAAATTGTAAAAACCGGTCTAGAAATTATTTTAAAAAAATTAACAAAAAATTGCGAGAGTTTGGGGAGGTCATGCTATATGACCATGGAAAATTTTCAAGAACAAACGCAGTTGCATGTGCAAGACAAAAAAGAAAAAGAAAGAAAGAGAAAAGTATTTGTCTTTTGAGCAGTACTTTTATGCTTTTCCTCCTAATATAAGTTGTATAAATCTTGAAACAAGTGAAGGGATAATTATTCATCATCTACCTTTTATTCATACTTTAATATTTATGCAACTTTTAAAAAGAAAAGTATAGAAGCACTTCTCTTAGGTTTTTTTCGTACGTCTCAAATGAGATTAAATTTGCTATTGAGATTTTGTGGAGATGTATAGCAAGCATCACCTCCCCTAGCTCTGGTGATTTTTCGAGAAAATTTTAAAACATGTAGATCGATCTTGACGGTATTGAAACATTTAGGGTCTGTTTGGTTGGTTGCATGCACCATGTATGGCATGAGTGGATGCAACCAAATATGCTAATACAACTGTTTGGTTTCCTGTATTTTGCATCAATCTCGGCCCAACGCATGCAGGCTGCAATTCGGCATCCTGGCCCGTAGAAACGCAATCGACGGCCTTTTCTTGCGTCCTGGCCCATAGATGCAGCGACCCGTTCCGATAGAATGCATCCGCTCGATCGTGTCCTCCACTCGCATCCTCCCGTTCGCTTCTAGGGTTACTCGAGCTTAGCCGCTCGCCTAGGGTTACTTGAGGCCAACCACTCGCCTCCTCCGATCAACTCCTTCCTCTCGACTCCTCCGCTCAAGCTCGGTAAGTATTGCGGGTGAGTATTTGGGCATGAGGTTTCTAGAGGTTTTTTTGGGCAACAAACGTGGGCAACCTTGTCTCTTTGGGTTTCTTGGTTTGATTTTACCTCTAGATCTGGTGTATTCCCATTATTGCCATATGATTCAATGTTGATTCGGTCACTTTGGATGAACTGTGTTGTTATTAATATGAACTGGTAGATCAGGTATTATTTCCCGTATGATTCAATGTTGATTCGGTTACTTTGGATGAACTGCTCTATTATTCCAAGTTGATTCGGTCACTTTAGATGAACTGTGATTTATTCCCATATGAACTGGTAGATTAGGTATTATTTTCCGTATGATTCAATGTTGATTCCGTTACTTTGGATGAACTGGTCTATTATTCCAAGTTGATTCGGTCACTTTGGATGAACTGTGATGTTATTCCCATATGAACTGGTAGATCAGGTATTATTTCCCGTATGATTCAATGTTGATTTGGTTACTTTGGATGAACTGGTCTATTATTCCAAGTTGATTCGGTCACTTTGGATGAACTGTGATTTATTCCCATATGAATTGGTACCTATTTATTTCCCATATGATTCAATGTTGATTCGGTTACTTTGGATGCTGTACTTTATGATTGCTGTTGCAGTGTGTGAAATTCCATGGTTAATGAGCAAATTTCCGGTTAGTGAATTCTGTTGCAGTGTGTGAAAGTTAGATTGATACAAATAAAACATGTTTAGTATAGTTTATACGTATGCAAGCGTGTCTACACTGAGTTTACTTGTGCTGGAATGTTATTCCCATATGAACTGGTATGCTATTCCAATATGAACTGGCATGGTCAAGATTTGGTAAATTTGTTGAACATGATGCTTGGCTTGGCATGGTTAATATTTTTGAGCAATGCTTCCATTGGTTGATGATGGTATGCCACTGGAGGAGCATCGTTTCGATGTGGCAACCATGGCTTGCATTTGGGTGCATTTTTATATATGTGAATGCATTAAGCTAGTGACAACACCATCATGTATTATTGTTACTGATACTTTGGCATTATGTCTTGTACATAGATGGATGAATTGGCGCGTGAATGTCGTATGCTAATCATTAGAGGTGTTGGGCTAGTGGCTGTCATGTGTGCCTACATAGTTTGCATCCTAAGAAGAGCTAGGGAACGAAACCCACGCATTACCTACGGTCCTATGGTAGAAAGGGACATAGCTAGGCAATCCAACCTAAGATGGATATACCATTCAGATGACATCCATTGCTTGGAGCAGCTTAGGATGAGGAGGGCCCCCTTTTTTGAACTATGTAGTTTGTTTCGTGAAAGGCAAATGCTGCGAGACACAATTCATTGCTATGTTGAGGAACAAGTCGCCATGTTTCTCCTAGTTGTTGGCCACAACCATAGATTTAGGGCTCTACAGCCTATCTTTAGGAGATCAATTGAAACTATCAGCTGGTACTTCCATGAAGTTTTGTATGCTATTGGCAAGTTGCGCAACGAGATGATCCAGCCGCCCTTAAATGATGTGCACCCTAAAATCCTTAATAGTAAAATGTGGTACCCTTACTTCAATGTAAAATGAATGTCACATTACATTTAGTTAATAACCAAAATTTGAAAACTTAACTGCTGCAATAAATCAAATTATTTTGTCTTTATTAGGATTGCATTGGAGCAATTGATGGGACCCATGTGCTTGCAAGAGTCCCACGATCAATGTTTGCAGCCTTTAGGGGTAGGAAAGGCACTACTACCCAAAATGTCATGGTTGCCGTTGACTTCGACCTTAAGTTTACCTATGTCCTTGCTGGGTGGGAGGGATCGGCCCACGATGCTCTAATACTTGCAGATGCATTGTAGAGAGATGATGGTCTTGTGGTTCCACCAGGTAAATAGATATCGATCTGGAGCATATCGTTCATTAGAAATTTGTAATACCAGCATTAAAGTTAATAATAGTAATGCTACTTGGGTTTTTGGTAGGTAAATTCTACCTCGTCGATGCTGGATATGTTCTTCGTCCAGGGTTCCTTCCACCATACTGAGCCACTCGATACCACTTGAGGGAGTATGGTGGAAGGAATTACCCTCAAAACAAGAAAGAGTTGTTCAACTTACGTCACTCCAGTCTTAGAGTATCGGTTGAAAGGGCCTTCAGCACGCTCAAGAACCGATTTAAGATTGTTTACAACAAACTTTTTCACCCATACACAATTCAAGTGAAGATAGTCCTTGCATATGCTATCCTGCATGTGCTATCATGTGGTAAGTTCTTGTTTCTCATATTCCAGGGAGCTGTGTGTGGTAAGTTGTGATTTATACCTGCTCAATTCTATTGTGAAAACATATGAAGTTTATTTATACAATTATATAGCTTATCAAATTTTAGTGTTAGATGAATAAAAATAGAAAAAAATGAAACTGTTGAGGAATGCTTTGGGATGAAACTGTTGAGGAAAAGAGATGTTCCTTAAGAGAAGTACACCAATGCGTTTCTCGGGTTTGGACCTGAAGACACCAACTTTGCACTTGAATTGACATACAGTATGTGCGTTGATCCACTAATATTTTATTTCTGAAACAGTTGGTTTGATATTCTAGTCATTGTTTGTATAACATGCGTATCAACCTAATAAATGACAATTATTTTATTTCTTTGTCTTGATGATTTATTGAGCCTCAATGTTCTTTGTCTTGAAGGTTGAAGCCAGAAGACAATGACAATTGTTGCTGTCCTGTTTTGCCTTCCAACCAAACCTTTGAGGAAAGGATACAGATGGACAGGGAAACTCGTATCTATACCAGCTCCGAGAACTTATCATCTCCACCCTTTGATGTCACAATGTTGTTAAAATATTCGTATCTATACCAGCTCTGAGAACTCATCATCTCCACCCTTTGATGTCACGATGCTCTGAGAACTCGTATCTATACCAGCTCTGAGAACTCGTATTTTTTGGATAATGTTGTTAAAACATGCTTATGTTGGTTTCTTGTATGTTGAAGACATCATTTTAAATATGCTTATGTTGGTTGCTGCTATGACTTCGTGTGTATTTAGCTTGTTGTGAGACGTATCTCACCTCACCAGGAGTCACAACACCCAGCTAGTTACAACCAACCAAACAACATCTCTTGCATCTATTCATCCCTCTTTCCCATTCATACAGCTAACCAAACAACTTCTCAACTCAACCAGGATCAGCACATACAGCTAACCAAACAAACCATTTTGCATCCACTCAGCCTGTTTCCTGTCAGCCTGCATGAATCATATGAACCAGGCTAGAGACATGCAGCCAACCAAACAGACCCTTAGTATATTTTCACCTGGTACGCGCTTAGATATGTAAATGACGTATACCCATAATCCATCCCGAAACAGCAATTTCTTTCCTCGCATGTAGCCTGCACTGCCATTCTCATGCACCTAATTAACCAAGATCCGATTGACAGAGAAAGCGAGGGCGCGAGAAAACTCTACTAGTGTAGCGCAAGCAAGAAGACGATGACTCCCATCTGTTCCAAGAATGTCTATATATATATAGACACACACACGTGTATATATATAGGATGGTGAATGGGGCACATGGTGTTTGGGCATCATGATTTCAAATGCGTCAAATTTGGGTATATTTTTCAAAAAAAATCAGTTTTAGAGCATATACCTATCTATTACAATTTAAATGAAATACATACCTTTAAAAAAATATACTTGAATTCGAAGATTTGAATGTATTTAGATCACATGCTTTACTGATTTATACATAAAATCAGCACATACCTACAATCAAACTACCAATAAAAAAACTCTAATTTAAATTTTAGTTCAAACTAGTTTGAACTAGTTAGTAAACTAGTTAAATTTAACATCCTAAAAATTTTCACGTACAAATATGTGTCTGTATGTGTGTCCTCTACTCTTTAAAGAGCTGGAATATGAAAGAAGACGGAGTCCTAATAAGCACACGCGACCTCTTGAAAGCCATAACAATGGAGAGAGAATCTGTACAGCCAAGCTAGGGAAGGAAAACCATGGCAAAATGAACAATTGGTTGATTATTGATTGCGGCTGGGCAGCCAAGGTTACAAATTTCATTTTCGGATCATATTTTGAGGGCAGCTGAAATCCAAAATTTCGATCTAAATCTGGTCAAAACGGGGAAAAACTCAATTTTCAAAACTGGTATTTTAGCTGCCGGCAAAACCAAAAATTTTGCCAATATGACTGGAATTTCGGCCCTATTCAACCCCTTCTGAAATTTCGGCTAATATGATCAGAAATTATATATATATATATATTCTCAAAAAAGGCATTACAATTCATCACAAAAAAATTAGGTACTAAATCCGGTCCAACGAACATGAAAATCGATCGAATTTGTGATCAACTCAGTAGTAATTTGAAATTTTTCACAAAAAAATTCCTCATCGAGATTTGAAATCTCAGCTTCAGCCGAAAGGCAAAACCTCAGTAAGATTTTGAAGCCTGAGGGCAGCAAGGAATATAATCTGGCTCGCCGATCGGGCACAGATTCAGGGCAGAAGGCGATAGACACGTACACATCGATCTCGCTGTTTAAAGAGGAACCAAATAGATATGATACGGTTGGCTTTGGAAAAAAAGAAAAGAATATATGATATGATGCCTCCGCTCCACTGCACTTCCACTCTGGGCGCACGGGAATGCAGAAGTATTAGAGATGTGCTTCAATGTTCTTTTTGTTAAAAATTACATAAATATTAAAGTATAAATGAAGGGTGGATAAAGATTACTTACCCCTTCGCTTGCTTTAAGATTTATACGACCTGTATTCAGGGCCGTGCCGACAAAATAAGGGGCCATGTACTAAACTCTAGAATGAGGCCTCTCTTACTAAAAAATTAGAACTACAATAATACAAAAGTTGTAATATATCATAGACCAATAGAATATATCAAGAAACATACCTATTCAACTCTTGTTGCATAATTTTTACTTGAACAACTTCATTCTTTTAGTGTTCCTTGAAATGAATTCTTCAATGATATGCTCATATTCAATTTTCTCTAACAATCCACTCTCAAGTGCTATTGTGGCCAAATCAGTGAGCCTCTGTTGTGTCATTGTAGAACGCAAATAGGACTTTAACAGCTTCAGTTTAGAAAAGCTTCGTTCCGCTGATGCAACACTCACTGGAATGGTCAACAGAACTCTATATGCAATACTTGCATTAGGAAAAGAATCATGCCGCTTTAGAAACTTGAGAATTTCCACAGGCCCCATCTTTTCATTTGGAATGAAATTTTGAAGGAGCTTCAACTCCACGTACAATTCATTGGCATCAATATCAGACTGTCCATCTTTTTTAAGCAAAGCCTCTAGATTATCACAAGAAGACTTCAGGCTCTCATTATCCAATGACTGTAATATTTCAGAAGTAAATAAGAATCCAAAAATCTTCTGGTAACCCTGATATTGTTCAAATCTCCTTGTAAGTGAGGAAATTGCTTGATCAACAATAGGTATAAAATAGCTGATTCTAAATGAGTCATGGAACCGGCGTCTGGGATTTGGGCTGCACTGCTACGGCGTTACAGTTTTGGTGGGCCCCTGGGATTTGGGGGCCCTGTTCCACCGAACAGCTTGCACTCCCTCTCGCACGGGCCTGCCTGTATTGGGAGGAAAAACATAGAAGCACTACTCGAAGTATTAATGTCCAAACACAAGAGGGGCACAAGAATACACTACGGGAGTCGGAGCACACAAGTATAGGACGGAACGGGCCGTCATAACGGGAGGAAAGAAAAGGAATTATTCTGATTTACCCCTTCAATTTTGGGGGTGTATCTATTCTATTCCTGAACTAAAACCCGTCTTAACTCATAAACTATGCAAAACCCACTACTTTAGAATGGTAAATCATTATCACTTCATCTGTGTCGGTTCCTAACTTTTCAGGAAAACACCGATTGTGATATATGTACTGTAATGAAAGGAGATCATCACAATTGAAACTTTTGGAGCTTGAATCTATGATGAGAATTTAGAATAATTTAATATAGTCTAATCTATTAACTTAGGTTAGGAATCCTATTGTCTGAGACTAACTAGGTCACGAGGTCTTATATAATTTCTTTTTAGAATCAAACTCTCACAGATGAGCACATTCTAAAATATGGACTGAAAATAAGGATTACACAAGCTATAATGAAAACAAGCTCAAATTAGATAGCAAATAATCGGCGAAAATGGTACCGAAATTTCAGAGGTTGTTTTGAGACCCTAAACGATGTGTTTTGAGGTTGACACTTTTTTTCCAAAGGCTCACGAAGAATTCGCAACTTAGACTTGGACTTGGACTTGTGGATATTCAAATCTATCTCTTCGTCCTCTTTTATTCGAGTACCCGTACGTCAAAAACGGACACCGTATGCAAAAGTTACGACCATTTTAATGATAGGTGCATGAATACTACTTCTCGGACTCAGATAGCAAAGTGAGAGACTGACTCGGCTTGAACTCAAATTAAATAGCAAAAAAGAATTAAAGGTGTGATGAACACCATATCACAATCGGTTTTTGAGCTAGAACCGATTGCAAAATCGATTGTGATGTGCTCAGGATAGTCCCGCCAAAATAAAATTTGGGTGCCGAGCGGGTTCCAATTTTGAAATAATTTTGCTGGGAAAGCCACTGCCCTATATATTTATATACACCCTTATGATCACCACTCATTTGCTCCACTCGCTCCTTTCCCTCTTCTGCTCTCACTCTCACTGCAGATAGATAGATAGATAGATAGATAGAGGAGCCAAGGTGAAGGCAGTCAGGCAATAGGATGGAGGGATTACTTCATGAGAGATGTGGATCTTGGTTTTCCATTTCTTGATTTGAAAGAAATCACTGCATGGAGCACTTCGGTGGTAATTTATGCAAGTTTCTGTTTTAGGTTGCAGGAAGGTTTCAGGAAAAAAATAGGTGTGTACTGGTAAGGAACTTCATACACATAGTTTAAAAGCTCTTTACTTTATTTCTTCTTGTACTGGTAAGAAACTTCAGGAAGAACATTTGTGTACTGGTACGAAATCAACTGATCTTAAAATGTAATAGGACTAAACTTTGATGCATTGTGATTTCTTCTTATCCAAATTAACTTTACATCCTTATTTTACCCATTATATCCTGTTCTAATTTTCCAATTATTTCCAGATTCATGGTAATGGCAAATGGGCATGGCTGCAAAGACGAGGAAGTGATGTAGACAAGTACAATATGGATATGGAGTTTGGATTCATCACTAGCGCTATCTATAAAATGTTATCAGGTTTATTTCATAAACACGTGCACAATATTTTGTCAAGTATATTACTATCTTTTAATTGGATAAATATGTAGATGGATGCATGTGTACTGACTGTTAAGTATGTTTGTGTTCTGTATTAATGTAAACGAATGTGATTTGTGTATTGTAAAGTGTTTGTGATATATATATATATATATATATATATATATATATATATACATATATAATTATATATAATTATATAATGTGATACGCATATCGTAAACAATCAACAATAATAAAATAGGCTCATCACAATCGGTTCTTTGACCGATTGTGCTAACCGTTTATTACAATCGGACGAAAATTGATTGTGATAGCACTTCCTCATCACTGTCGTTGGACTTTTTATTGCCATCAAAACTGATTGTTGACTTTTTATCGTCACCAAATCTGATTGTGATGACGAAAAAGAACTAATTCTAATGTATATTCCTATAGTAGTGACAATTTCTCTAAGGTGATCTTGCTTGACTTTGCCAACGTAGCAGGCAACGTGACTGAGAATGTGGCAATGCCATAGATGACATTGTCAGACACATCATTTGCCGTGGCCGCCACAGTGGCAAAATAACGGTTGAAATCACCTGAGGAGTTATTCACAGGGTAAATTGGACGTATTCCGATAGAAAAAAGAGTACATCTCTAGCAGCAGACACAAGTGCCGCCGTTTTACATACAAGCGTCACGCCTGTTGATAACTAGAATAAGAATCAACCCCCTGCTGTCGAGGCTGCAACTAGGGCGGCGGTCGGCGGCATCATTCTTCCTTTTCCAGGGTACAACGGTGAGTGAAGGCATACACACGCACCACAGCCCTGGAATTCCCACTCGGAGCACGAACCGATCGCCTCCGAAACCTGTGATTGTGATCGTCGGCATGTATTGCTTCCGCTACTGTAGGACGGCCACAGGACAAATCGAGAGGCCGGGGTTGGGAGAGAAGGCGAACCATGGCGGCGCTGGTGATCAACGGTCTTTTTCTCTCTCTCCCTCGCTGCCTGCCTTGGCCCTAACCTGTGCACCGTGGCCATCTCGAAGAGAGCCATCTCGAAGAGAGCGAAGGATGTGGATAGGATCATCACGAGAGCGAGCGAGAGAGAGAGAGAGAGAGAGAGAGAGAGAGAGAGAGCGAGAAGGAGAGGGAGAGAGCAGCAAAAGCAACTGGCAGTACGGCATATGAGGGAGGGTAGCCTAGCAAAGGGAGGGGAGACACCGACAGACAGACAGACGGACAGGGGGCACAGACGAGACAAGCAACACTGTGGTACAGTGGAAAGTTGAGCACGAGAAAGAGCCACGCCGCGATTCACCGGCACAGTACACTCTGTAGCATGCCGTGCCTGGTGCCCTGATGATGGACGTCTTCAGGTAATCGCCACATGTCTCTGACAGGCAGCACGATGCACTGCACCGGCTGATCGACCAGGGAAAATAGAAGGCAGGGCAGGCCCCCCTCCTTTCCAAGCATCCATCAACACAGAATCCCCAGCTGCAGCGTTTCATTTTCACAAATCACCAATATTAGGGGGGGGGAAACACAATCTACTCGTTTGCTACCACATCAACTTTCTATAAACTCCTACGAGGCATACCGCGTGTGTTTAGATTTATCGATCCGATCAACTGTGCTGCACACGAACGATTTCTCTATAGACGCACGCTGCTCTACCACATACGCAAGCAAAGGGGTACTAGTTGTATACTACAGTGGCAACATCATCACAAGCTCACATTTTCTGCAGCCGTCCTCCTGATGAACAAAGGAGACCGCACAGACAAGTTAGATGCACATACACACGGCAACATCTAGTTGCTCCAAAGATAATAAGTCGGAATCAGACGCCAATTAAGCATAAACCGTGCGTGTTACTTCCCCTGATAAATATAAGTCACTTCCCGTGATAAATATAAGTCGTATTTTGACTTTGTAAAAAAATTAATATTACAATAAAATTAAGATTGACACAAGAGAAAATAACTTAGGCCATGTTTGGATGGGCTAAAACTAATTGTTAGATAGCTAATGACTAGAGCTAATTGTTAGCCAGCTAATAATTAGACCATCTAAAATTAGTCCATGACTGTTTGGATACATGGCTAATGGTTGGACTAATTTCTTAGAAAAGTCATGTCTGCCCCCCTCATAACGGACTAAGGAGCGGACGCACAGGTGAGGAAGTGAGTATAAGTCCAGCGCGAGGGTATTTTAGATTTTTTCCAAAGTGTTACCTACTATTAGCCCAAATTAGCTCCCACCCACCAGCTAATTTCAGAATTTTTTGAAATTTTTTTAGTAGGATTGCACGGTGATTGCACCAAAAAAAATTTAGTAGGATTGCTCTGGATATACCCCCTACATATCCCTCTTAATTATCTTAAGGTAAGATATAATGCTTTCTGTGGGCAGTAATGAGCAAATGTATATGATTCAAAGAGAATAAATAGGGCATAATAGGAAATTCGCAGTAAATCGATTTATGAGTCTTATATCTAAATAATATCATTTAAACCAAAGTGTGTACCATAAGTGGGACTTGCTAATTAATGATAACACACAACATGCACAAGATCCCTTCCTTTTTTATTATCTTATCAAAGGCACCTGACCATAAGTGCGAACATACTGATAGTGTGATCATTTACCATTTCATCCACAAAGAGAGCACCTGAACCCTCAGTTCCAATGCACATTTTGTCAAGGATTGTATCTCAAGATGTTCCTCCAAGAACGAACATTTTGTTAAGGATTGTACCGTCTCAATATGTTTCTTCAAGATGCATTGTGGACCAATCATTCATCCTTGACGAACCAACCCCAAGAAGATAACTTCAATACTGATGCTTGATGATCCAGAATCATTAACAGAGCCACAAATGCACACAGACTATGGTGGCGAAACAACTAGCGGAGTACTAGCCAACAAAACAAATCCAAAAGAATGGAGTACCAGACAGAACATGACACCCATGGCTGAGGGAACTGACACCCATGTCACCCAGATTCCAAGATGCAGCAAAAAGCTAAACCGCAAGAGCAGCAACTTTCTGCTCCCATACCCAAACAAAACTATCCTCGATTACTTGCGAGGATAGGACACAACATAACTACATACCCCAAGCACAAGGAGACCATCGAATCCAGATGCACACAACATAACAGCAGCTCAATTCTAGCCATATTTACTGCAGATCACATACCATTTAGTTACCAATCGTTAATGTAAGCATACCATCATCAAGAAAGCAGCAGGACAAATGGTGTACCCATGGAATCTGACGATAATGAATTTATAACGGATAATAATAATCGTTTCTTCTGGAGCAAAGTACAGAAAAGGAGACATGTGTCATCTCCTCACCACACAAAACCAATCCATCATCGCATCTTCTTAACCTTAAACGAGAGACCAGACCAATTCATAGCAAAAGCACCACACGAGGAGTTCCCCTACGATCGAAATCCCCGAGAAACACAAAAAAAAAGGGAGGGGAAAACAGCTCCTTTATAGGAGGCGAGCGCTCGAACCCAGATCGGCAAAACTAAAGCAATATTCCGACTTAGAGAGAGATTTAAGCGAGATCTGTAGGGAGAGATGGGGTGATCCCTCACTTGGAGCAGTCGCGGGCGATGTGGCCGGCCTCGCCGCAGTTGTAACACGAGCGGTCAGCGCCGCCCCCGCCGCCGAACCTGCCGCCACCGCCACCGCCACCGCCCCCGCCGCCGTTGTAGCAGTCCCTGGCAAGGTGGCCCGTCTCGCCGCAGTTGTAGCAGGCGCCGCCACCGCCACCGCCACCGCCGACACCTGCACCGCCACCGCCGGTGCTGTAGCAGTCCCTGGCTAGATGGCCCATCTCGCCGCACTTGAAGCAGGCGCCGCCGCCGCCGCCGCCGCCCCCGCCCCCGCCACCGCCACCGCCAGTGCTGTAGCAGTCCCTAGCCATGTGGCCCGACTCCCCGCACTTGAAGCACGCCCCGCCAGCTCCTCCGGCGCCCCCACCGCCGGATCTC
Organism: Rhipidocladum racemiflorum; assembly: GCA_036346355.1. Classification (NCBI taxonomy): domain Eukaryota; kingdom Viridiplantae; phylum Streptophyta; class Magnoliopsida; order Poales; family Poaceae; genus Rhipidocladum; species Rhipidocladum racemiflorum. The sequence goes on from CM070572.1 coordinate 28,402,282, forward strand.
CTCCCTCCGCCCCAGCTACCGCCGTAGCTGCGGCCTCCGCCACCAGATCCACCCCCGCCGCGGGAGCCAAAGCCTCCTCCCCCGCCGCCGGAGCCAAAGCCTCCTCCCCCGCCGCCGGTACCGCCCTTGACGAAGGATCCGTCAGGGCCGGTGACGTCTACGGCCTTGGTGCGGCCGTCGTCGCCCTCGGAAATGGCGAACTCGACCTCCTCGCCCTCGGCGAGTGAGCGGAAGCCATCGGCCTTGATGGAGGACTGGTGGACGAAGAGGTCCTCGCCGCCGTCGTCGGGGGAGATGAAGCCGAAGCCCTTGGTGTCGTTGAACCACTTCACCGTCCCCTTCTGCCTCGCCGCCATAGCCGCCGCTGAAACCCTAACTTAGGGTTGTGTTTTTTTTTTTCTCCCCCAACCTTTTTTTGTACCTCTATCCGCGTGCGCGATCTTATCCACTTGGGGATGGTGGACTCGGCCAAGGGAGGAGGCTATTTATAGCCGGCGGCGGGGCATACGAGGAAGGCGAAACCGGGAGCCGCGGGTGGATCGGACGGCTCCGATCGCTCCGGGAATTTGGACGGACGGACGGGGTGGGCCTTGGTTGCGTGGGGGGCGCATACACAGACGTGCGGGCCTCGTGGTGGGGCGGGGCGTCGCACGTGCGGTTGGCCCACCTGTCAGACGGCGGGTGGAGGAGTCGACAACCCGCGCCCGCGCCAGGGAGGCATCTGCTGTTGATTTCCGTGGAGATTTATGACCGGTGGGCCACCCCAGCGGGTGATTGGATCCGGTGTACACGCGTATGAATGCTATGCTCCCGTGTTCGTGTCCGTACGGTGATTGGCGAATCAATCGGTGTACCACAGTGCGATGGGGCCGGCGGTGTCCCCGGCGTGCCACGAGTAATTGACGCTGCTTTTTTAGCACTACCACAGTTTTTACCTAGATGAAATATTGCTAGAGGGATCCAGTCCAGGCTTAGGCCCCGTTCGTTTCAGCTTCTGGACAGCTTCTGCTTTAGAAAAAAGCTGATTATTTGTTTCTGGATAGCTTCTTTGAGAATCGTGATTTGTATAGAATCGAATCAATGAAACTGATTCTCACCGATTCTTGCCGATTCTCGCCGACTTATCGGTCAAACCTAGAAGTTGTAGCCAGGCTCGACCGATTCTCCCATAATCGAGCGACTTCTCCCATAATCCGTAATCCATAATCCGTGTCGTCCCGGCGGCCTTAGTGTGTTTGTTTAGGCTTCGCTTATGCTTATTTGGCTTCTGTGCCTTCATAAGTCACAAGCCAAAACAAACAAGAATTTTTCACTAATTTATGAGAGAAGCTCCACCAATTTGCACTACACGAGAGAAGCAAGGAAAACGATGCTTCTGGGCCACTGGAGCTTCTGAAAATCCCACTTCCCTGATACCCTTGCAACTTGATCTTATTTACAAAAAATTGCCATCTCTTCATCAAGTCTCTTCCACTTCAAATTTCTCCAAAAGAGCCGCCTAGCTTCTTCCAAACTCCAAAGACTTCTCCTCCAAAGACCAAATTTAAACAAACACAAATTTTAGAATCCCGGCGATATTTCACAAAGATTTATAATCCTATTAAATAAAAAAATTAAATTACTACAGTATTTAAAAATCTCGGTGAGATTTTTGCTAAATCCCATCAAAATATTGTTTTTTGACCAGATTTGATCGAATTTTAACTTATTTAGATTGGATATGACATAATTCATGTTGTTTAATCTCTCATTATTGTATTTTCTTCTTTTTAGGGTTGCTCTTAAAACAAATGCACCAAGATTGGGAAGCGTCTTTTTTTTAACCTTCAACTGGAAGGGGAAGAATATTTTATTTGGTGCACTTTACATTTTTTTAGAAAAAATAAAACATGAGTGTTTCTTTTACCCACAATTCAACATTATATTTTCTTGCCACTGGAAGGTCTAAATGAATGAACAATCTTGATTAATAGTTGAGGACTAGCAAGCGTCAGCATCTACCAATGGTAAAGTACTTTTGAGGTACCCTTTCTGCTGGTGATAATCTCTTGCTGCTACTTCCAACTCAAGCTCAAAACAATAGATCATTTTTTCTTCTTAACATAAAAAATCTCTCCCCAAAATGTATATGCTACCTACCACGATATAATGGTTCCCCGTTGGAGCATCACCAAATGATTTTGATGAAACCAAAGTAACGACTTTCCGAATTGCCAGCACCAGGGTTCACAATTTCGAATGAAATTCATTGAATTTCGCGAATTTTGATCTTGCCGCCTCCTAGCAAAAAGGAATTTCATTCAGTTTTTCGCTCAAATTCAAATTCAAAAAAATAAAATATTTCACAAAAATTTCCCTATAATTAGTATTAATAGCCTATGACCTCTGATGTAAATATTTTCTGAAAACAAATAAAGTTAGAGACGTTTTTGAGCCATTCAAAATGTAGATAAGTAGAAAAGGCAAAAAAAAAAAAAAGAAGAAATATTTTAGTGGCAATATTTACTTTAGCATATTTTAATAACAATATTTCTAACATGTTTCCTACTTCTCTATAATTAGTATTAATAGCCTTATGACTTCTGATGTGAATATTATTTGAAAAAACGAGGTTTAGAAACGTTTTTGAGCCATTCAATTATACTTAGTAGCAATATTTGTTGAACTATATTTAGTAACAATATTTGTTTAAGTATATTTAGTAGCAATATTTGTTGAAGTATATTTAGTGCCAATATTTGTTGTATTATATTTAGTGCTAATATTTGTTGAATTATATTTAGTAGGAATATTTCTTGCATTATATTTAGTAGCAATATTTGTTGAATTATATTTAGTACCAATATTTGTTGAAGTATATTTAGCAGCAATATTTCCTTGTAAAAGCCATCAACATGAGCAAAGAAGGGCACTATCCATTAATTCATGACCTGTATTGAGAAAGTATATCTGAGTTTTTCTTAAAACCATATGTAAACTGTTAAGAAATCATTAAACTAAATCAAAATCCCCGGTTTAACTTGTCAACATTAATATAAAATATATAGTATTTTGGACTACACCTCCACAGCACTGCAGAATGCTACGGACGTCATACTTGGTAAGTTACTTGTCAACTCAGCACCTGCAACAGTTTTGTTTGACTCCGGAGCTTCGCATTCGTTCGTTTCCCAAAGGTTTGCTGCTAAAAATGATTTGGAGATTGTGTTTCTAAAATGCACGCTTTTAGTTCAAACCCCTGGGTTAGAACTCCGAACTAAATATATGATGTTCCGGGGTAATAATATTAATAGGTGGGGAAGAATTCCTAGCGAACCTCATTATATTGGAAACCCAGATTTTAGATGTTATCCTGGGGATGGATTGGTTGACCAAACACAAGGCCGTGTTGGACTGTGGACGAAGAGTCATATCAGTTGAGAGCCCTTGTGGAAAGATAGTGGAGTTCCAAGCAACCGCTGTTCGAGATGGACAGTTGACGGTCAACAGTGTAAAGGCAGTCAACATTGAAGATGTTCCAGTTGTGAATAAATACCCTAATGTTTTTCTTGAAGATCTACTTGGTATGCCGCCGGACAGAGTTAGAGTTTGTAATAGAGTTGGTACCTGGAACAGCATCGATAGCAAAGAGACCTTATCGGATGTCTACTGAAGAGTTGGTAGAGATGAAGAAACAAATTGAGGAGTTTATGGGAAAAGGATTCATCAGACCCAGTTCATCACCATGGGGGGCACCAGTTCTGTTTGTTAAGAAGAAAAACGGGAGTTTCAGGATGTGCATAGATTACCGTGCACTCAATGTTGTGATAATAAAGAATAAGTATCTGCTACCCAGGATCGATGATTTGTTCGACCAGCTGAGAGGTACCGGAGTTTTCTCCAAGATTGACCTGAGATCAGGATATCATCAGCTGAAGATCTGATCGAAGGATATTCCGAAGACCGCCTTTTTGTCAAGATATGGACATTACGAGTTAACAGTTATGTCCTTTGGTTTGACGAATGCACCAGCATATTTCATGAACCTGATGAATAGAGTTTTCATGGAATACTTGGACAAGTTCGTGGTGGTGTTTATAGATGACATTTTGGTCTACTCCAAGATGAGGGAAGAGCATACAGAACATCTGAGGTTAGTTCTGGAAAAGCTGAGAGAACATCAACTATTCGCTAAGTTCAGTAAGTGTGATTTTTGGAATGATAAGGTGGAGTTTATTGGACATGTAATGACCGCCGAAGTAGTGGTCGTAGACCCAAGTAAGGTGGAAGCCGTGTTGCATTGTGAGCAACCGAAGACGGTGACCCAGATCCGTAGTTTTCTGGGGATGGCTGGTTATTACCGCCGCTTCATTGAAGGATTTTCAACGATTGCGATACCTCTTACGCGATTGTTGAAAAAGGAGAAGAAGTTTACATGGATGCCAGAGTGCGAGGAAGGCTTTCAAGAACTGAAGAAGCGTTTGACGTCAGCACCGGTGCTAGTTCTACTGGATGTGAATCAAAGCTTCGATATATACTGTGATGCGTCGCGCCAAGGACTTGGATGCGTGTTGATGCAGAATCGGAAGGTCGTTGCATTGCATCAAGACAGTTGAGGCCGTATGAGGAGAATTACCCGACGCATGATCTGGAGTTAGCAGCTGTAATGCATGCCCTGAAGTTGTGGCATCACTATTTGATCGGGAACAGGTGTCAAGTGTATACAGACCATAAGAGTCTTAAGTACATTTTCACCCAATCAGACCTGAATATGAGGCAGAGGATATGGTTGGAATTGATCAAGGATTACAACGTCGGAATCCATTACCATCCCGGTAAGGACAACGTGGTAGCCAATGCCTTGAGTCGAAAGAACCACACCGTCAACATGTTGGTGGATGAAAGTCAGGTTGAGTTATGCAAAGAGTTTCAGAAGATGCAGCTTGAAGTAGTACTGGAAGGATTTTTAGCCGCTTTGAAAGTAAAGCCCACCCTTGAGGACCAAATTCGATAAGGACAGAAGGATGATGACAAGATTTTGAGGATCAAGTCCAAGATGGATGAAGGCAAGGCAAAGGACTTCAGACTGGATGAGCAAGGCACGATGTGGATTAAGGATCGTATCTGTGTGCCGAACAAGAAGGAACTGAAGCAGTTGATTCTGGAAGAGGCTCATGACTCCAAGTATTCTATTCACCCGGGGAGTGCCAAGATGTATCAAAATTTGAAGAAAAGATTCTGGTGGCCAAGCATGAAGCGTGAAGTTGCCAAGCATGTTGCGTTGTGCGATATATGCCAGAGAGTCAAGGCAATGCATCAGAGGCCAACAAGATTGCTACAACCGTTGAAGATACCTGAGTGGAAGTGGGAGGAAATCGGTATGGACTTCATCACCGGTTTGCCCAGGACTCATGGTGGATATGATTCCATATGGGTTATAGTGGACCGATTGACAAAGGTCGCTCATTTCATTCCCGTGAAGACAACCTACTCAGGAGATAAATTGGCAGAGTTGTACATGTCAAGGATTGTCTGCTTGCATGGAGTGCCGAAGAAAATTGTGTCGGACAGAGGTACTCAATTTACCTCAAGATTCTGGAATAAGTTGCACGAAGCTATGGGAACCCGTCTGAACTTCAGTACAGCTTACCATCCGCAGATGGATGGACAGACAGAGAGAGTAAATCAGATTTTGGAGGACATGTTGAGAGCTTGTGCATTGGTGTATACTACTTCATGGGACAAGTGTTTGCCGTATGCCGAGTTTAGCTACAATAATAGTTATCAGATAAGTCTGCAGATGTCACCATTTGAGGCATTCTATGGTCGACCCTATCGAACTCCATTGAATTGGAATGAGACAGGTGAGCGTCACGTCTTCGGACCAGACATTCTTCAGGAAGCCGAAGAGCAAATCACCATGATCAGGGAAAGATTGAAGATAGCTCAGTCAAGACAAAAGAGTTACGCCGATAACCGTCACCTTTCAAGGGAGTTAAGAGGTTTCACGCTAAAGGGAAGCTTGCGCCAAGATATGTTGGTCCGTTCAAGATCCTAAGTCGCAGAGGAGAGGTTGATTATCAACTGGAGTTGCTGCAGTCTTTAGCGGGAGTACATGATGTGTTCCATGTGTCACAACTAAAGAAGTGTCTAAGAGTGCCAGAGGAAAAGACGCCTTTGGAGGCGATCGAGTTATAGGAAGATTTGACTTATAGGGAGCACCTGGTGAAGATTTTGGACACAATGGATCGAGAGACGAGAAAAAAGTCAACTCGTTTCTGCAGAGTCCAGTGGAGCAAATTTTCGGAAAGTGAAGCGACTTGGGAGCGCGAAGAGGATTTGAGAAAAGAGTTTACGAACCTATTTCTTAGTCAGCCCTGAATCTCGGGATCGAGATTCTGTTAAGGGGGGGTTTTGTAACACCCCAAATTTTGCTTTTCATGTATTTAAATGGTATTTAGCACTTTTGAGAATTTTTGGGAAATTTTTGAATTTATTTGGATTTAATTTGAATTAAGTCTTTTATCTTATTATTTAAATATTTAAAAGTTTTAAATAAAATTTTGTTGGAAATATTTTATTTGAAGTCCAAAATGTCTCAAAATATTTTTCAGAATTTTTCTGGAATTTTTCCGTGTATTTTGCTATTTTCCCAAATTGAATGAATTTCTAGAATTATTTTTAAATATTATAACGCTGGAAACCCTACCAGGTTAGTACTGTTCAATCGACCAAGTCGGACTCGAGTCTGACTCGAGCCCGACTGAACTGGACCTAAACCCTAACTGCGTGACCGTTGAATCTTGATCCAACGGCTAGGATGCGGCCACATCACCCAGTCCGGGCCGTCGTCGGATTCCGTCGCCACGTGCGGGTGGGCCTCATTTTCCGCGGATTTCACGGACGTCCAGGGGGCTATTTAATGAGCCGCCATCCGTGTCGTGTTCTCTTTTTCCGTGCGCACTCGTTGCCCTAGGTCATCGAGCTCCAACCGCCGTAGCCTCGCTGCAATCGCTCTCCGAAGTTGTGCTAGGGTTCCACCACGGTTTTTGCCATCTTCCGCCGATGTCCACCGTCCTCCGCCGTGTTGGTGCCCAGATCCGAGACCGTCGCGTCGAGACGCATCTTGGGGTACCATCCACTTCGCCGGAATCGCGCCCAAACGCCGTCCCCGTGGTCGTCATCCTCAGCTCCGGCAGCCGCAAGCCACCGCGAAGCCATCACCGCCATTGAGCTCTGTCAACCGTCCGATTGAGATCCTACCGCCTCGGTGAGTCCACGTCGCCCTAATCCCTGTAGCGTTTAGATGCAATCTGGACCGTTGGATCCAGATCCAACGCATCAGATTAGGCCACATAGGCTCAATAAGTTCGGAACAGTTCGATCCTAGTTTGATCGTGACCGTGAGATCTAAATTGAACAGTTCAGATTGAATAGCACGCCGCGGCTAGCAAAATAGCACGCCATAGCACATTTGTTTTGATCGTCGGATCAAGATCATACGGTTAGATTAAATCGCGTAAATTTTGTTATTTCACTAGATTAGATCTATTACCAACCGTTGGATCTAGATTGGATGACCTAGATTGGGCCACGTCACAAATAGCACGTCGCGCGTGGAAGGTTAGCACGCCGTAGCACGTTCATTCTTGATCGTCGGATTTAGATCGAATGGCTCAGATTGCACCACGTATGCCTATTGAGTTCGGACCGCTCCAATCTAGCGTTCAGTTCGGACCGGTCCGATCTCAATTAGATCTGGACCATTGGATTTTGAATCAACGGTTTAGATGGAATAGCACGCCCGTGCGTGCGTGACATCAGCGATGACGTCATGGTCCACTTGGCAGCGACACATTATTTTTCGAAAAATATTTTTTTATTTTTATCGTTTCGTTGCTGATGTCATAATATGGATTTTTTAATAGAAAAATAAATGAGATAATTCGATTTATTCTTTTAATTGATTTTTCAAACTTCAAATGCTTATAACTTTCGCGTTTTAACTCCGATTTGAGTGATTCCAATTTCTAAAATTTTGTAAAATCAAACTGTATTTGATTCTGAATTTTATTTGATTTTTGGACTTGAGTTGCTCTCTATTTTAGTTATGTATTGCTATTTTCATCCGTTACGCGTAGACGTTGAAGTGCCCGAAGACTTCGAATGTGAAGTTTTGACCCAGGAGCCAACTCAAAACCAGGAACCAGTACTCTTTGAAGGCAAGTTGTGCTTTGACCATGTTGATCCCATTTTTGAGAATTATGTTGATTCAAATTATTGCATGCTAGTTTAATTAGAAATGCTTTTAAATAATTCTGGGATTAGTTAAATGCCTAGTTGGTGTATTCCACCTTGACATATATAATTGTATGCCATGAACCCCTTTGTTACCCTAGTTGTAGATAATTAGTTGGATATTAATAATTGCCAACATGGGTTAATTAGCACGTTTGTAGTATGCTTAGTACTGCCACGTGTTGTGACATGATTTTGAGTACCAAATATTAATGTTGACATAATGAGATATGGAACCTGTTTTTGGAGAAGTGTCATGTATTGTTGATGATGTTGATGGCACGTGGTGCATAGTAATCAACTGGGGTGTTTAACTGCTCGACCAGGGCAAGTGGCAAGATTGATCTGGTGGGCCATGATTGGTACGAGGAGAGATGTTTTGTTTCTTCGGGTAGTCTTGCCTTGGTCACCCTAAGGATTTAACCTTGCAAGCCATTGAACTGAGTCAAGCATGCAACTACAAGTCTGGAATGGGACGAACCTACTGGAGTAGGTTGCTAATAACTTGCATGTGATACCTCGGGGTGTCAACTATACCTTTTGTGTAGTTGTAGGGGGAGCGTACCAGGTGCTGCGGCATGGTACCGATCTAACGGTATGTCGGTCCCATACTTTGCCTCTGCTGAGGGAATGGATGGTGTATGGCAACCGGAGAGGTTCACTTGTAAAGTTAGAGGTTTCCGAAAAACTTTGTTACGGACACTCGCCTTTGTGGTGTTTGACTGTATCTTGTGGGTAAAGTGCATAACCTCTGCAGAGTGTAAAATCTATTCGAATAGCCGAGTCCGCGGCATTGGACATTGCTCGGGGATTACAATCAAGGGTTAGACTTTCATGAAAATAACTTGGCTTTGGTAAATGGTTGGGTTGGGGCTGAGAATTGGACTTAGGTTGTGAATTGGTTTACTTGTGCAGTAATTGTGAAAGTTATTACCTTTACTATTCTTTTACTGCTTTGCAATCTATTACTGTATTTGTGAATGCTGTTTTACTGTAAATGAACCATGAGCCTGTTCTTTGAATTAAGCCATGCATGTAGAATATTAGCTTTGCATTCTGTGCATGACTTGCTGACTACCAAGTACTCACCCATTGCAACAATACACACACCAGTTGAAGAATAAGCGACGCCAGCTTTCGAGGAGGAACTTCAGGAGGAGCCGTCTACCTAGGGAGTGAGCCCAGTCAGTTGCCTGTGGTATACTGGATGGCGCCACGCGTTTCTTTATTTTTTCGCTGTAGTTATTTCTCTTAATAAGTTTCCGCCCTGCGAGGCGTATCTCTTGTAACTTGACTATAAGGTCGAGCAACCAGTTTGTTTATTAATTAAAGTACTATATTATTTCACTGAGTATGATTCTGATATTTACCAATGTTGAGACTGTGTGCACTAGCGTGCTCCTGGATTAGTGCTGATTACACAGAGGGTCCGGATTTGCACATTCGGGCCCCGCCAGATGTGGTATCAGAGCCATACTGACTGTAGGACTACCCTTAGTTACAATGGTCGTAGTGAGGATAAAAACTATTTTCTAAAGTTAAAAGGTTGCCAAGATAAAGAATGAATTCTCGACTTACCCGTTCTCTCTTGTTCATACCCCTTGCTAAATTCTTCTGTCTCCACTTTGTTTTTTAAAAAAATTGTCGCGTTCTCACGTGAGTGCCTTTGGCAGATGAAGATGATCAATGACTACGCTGAGCATGAGGGAGGCTACACCGCTGAGTTATGGCGTATGCTGCAAGTACTTGGAGGTTTTGAGAGACCGCTCTACTGAGGGACCACCATAGTGCAGGCAGGATTGGTCCAAGCGTGGCGCGTCAATGTCACTGTGTATGCCTGAGAGAAGACGAAGGCAAGCCGTCCACTCTACTTCACAGCGAGGAGGTCTTCATTTAAGGCCGGGATTCAGGAGGCATCGCATCTAGCGATGCGGCAGATCGCTCGCCTCTACCCTAGAGAATTGGAGGGCACCGTATTCCATCACCACCCTCGCAGAGACAACCGCCTTGACCGGGAGCCGATAGATGATGAGAACGCCATGATCACTCATCTAGCGAGGTTTGTCGTTGCTCAGGAAGATGTGATTGATGATACCGTACAGGAGTTGCAGAAGGCTCGCGCTGACATCGAGGATGTCAAGAAACAACTGCAAGAAGCTCGAGAGTACCTAGCTCACTCTATTCAGAGGGTTCATGAGCTGGAGATGGCGTTGTACGGACCTGAACCAGAGCCGGTGTTGGAGCTGCACGACCCAAACCCTGAGGAGGCGCCACCTGCACTGTAGCCACAGCTAGAGCCGGAGCCGGAGGAGGACGTCACGTCGTCGACCACAGTTGTGGTAGGGCATGGTGATCGCTTTGCACCGATGCCGTCACACCCGCCGGTGTACCCGCCGGGGAGTTCCCGAGGAGGATGGCTTGAGTGAACGTTCAAGACTAGTAGTGGAGACTCCTTTGTCGAGTCGCTTCTAAGAATAAAGAGACACCCCCTAGAGGCGTTAGACTTCAGTGTGTTAGTTAATTTGGATTTTTATTGCTTGCTGAGTGTGCAGTATGTGTTGGAAGGCTCTTAGGCATTGTAAGCAACCATACCAAGTTATTATTAAATAATTAATAAAGTTGGAGTTTGAGTTACACCTTTCACCCCGCATAAGTTCTCTATTACTTACCTATTCTTGTTTCCCTAGTTATTAATTTCCTAGTGGCACATTCAGGGCGCACAAAATCTTCATGATTCGAAATTTTTTTAACATTAATGCCATGACATTGCGAGTTGTTAACTATATTTCTCATCATTCTACGACCTGGATGGCCCAATCTATAATGCCATAAAGAAAATAATTCAGTGCTTCTAAAAATCGTTTATAGGAAAGTATACACTACGAGTGCATTGATTCTCGTGTAGTACAACCCAGATTCATATGATGGATATTTTTCTAATACCATTTTTTCACATTCCGCGTGCTTCACAATGCACAAAAGTTCTTTGCCATTTTCTTCATTTGTTTTTACAAGAAACCCATTGACGTGGATGTCTTTAAAACTCAAGAGAGTTCGATTTGATTCAGGGTACAAGAGGGCTTTTTCGATTACCAAAGTAGTACCCATTGGCAGTATAATTGTGTCTCTTTCGGAGCCTATTATATAGGAATCACTGCCTGCGATTGAAAGCATCTATGCCCCCTATTTTTTCTTAACTATGCTTTATATGGTTTTTGGTGTTCATGATCAAGTGAAGTACTCTTGGTGGATTGAAGACTTCTATCATTGAAGGATAAAGGCTAAGGACTCTTGTTTCTAGTTCTGGCTTAGGAGATGATTCAAACCATGTAGCTAGGATAGTCATAGAATAGCCGTACTATAAGAGGGATTATGCATAAGTCAGTACCTTGGTTAAATAGGCTAAAATCATTAAGATTACTTAGAGTAAAGGTCACTTCATCTTTTTCCCTCAAAAACTCAGTTCTACTCTCACTGAGTCAAAACCCCTTACACGCCGGACCGACTTTTTCAGTCCGGCGCTGAGAACACTTCATTCAAATTCATACCAAGCGTACACCGTTCACGCTAGACTAATTGGGTTAAGTCAAATTTTCAGTCCGGCGCACACTGCCTTGTACGCCGGACCAGCTTTGTCAGTCCGGCGCTAAGTTAAATTTAGTCGAGAATCAAACCGAGCGTGTGCCATTCACACCGGACCTTTTTTTTCAATTGTACACCGGACCAAGTTTTTCGGTCCGGCGCAAACTTCATTCTCTCTGGAATTTTGTGTTGTCTGACGGACCAGAAACAGAAGGTTTGCCTTTACGACTGACCGACTTTCTTAGTTCGGTGCAAACGTCATTTTGCTTTGTTTAACGACGGACCAGTTTTCCCTGAAAGCATGTGTACGACGGACCAATATGTCTTGGTCCGGCGTAAATGGGATTCTTAATCAAATTGGTCCGGCGTAAATGTGATTTACACTACAGCTGGTCCGTCATGCTTTGATCATACTGAAAATCACATTGATCTGAGTCCGTGGCACATTGGTTTACATTATATTTTGTCATTCTGACAATGCTCAACGGCTAGTAAATGCTAGTAATGGCTACATTCCTTTTGTGGGCTATATAAGATGTTTCGTGACCTTTTTTTTAAAAGTACTTTTGCATCTCTTTGATATTTTTAGTATTCTTGAGCTCAAAAGCCATTAAAGAGACCGAATTCCACTCTTGATCAAAAAGTGCAAAATGATTTTGCTCCAAGCTTATTCTAGATAGTATTGAGCCAGCGAACCAAGAGATTGAACTTGTGGATAGTTTATTACTCTTAGAACTCTTTGTTTTGCGAGTAATTTGGTGCAACCTGTCCAAAAGAGAATGTGGAAGGTCACCACTGATTGTGAGATGTTTTGGGACTCACCTCATCGGAGTGGTGAAGGAGTCACCCCAGTGGATACCAAAGCTATCGAGTATAGCTATTGGTGGAGCTACTTCTGGTGAAGTGATCTAACGGGGACGTAGGAGTAAATCTCTGAATTTCGGTGGAAAATCATTGTGTCTCCTGCCTTTTACTTTCATTATTTACTCTGTTGTTCTGTTTACTTGCTTGCCTATCCCTATTTGTTCTGTTTTGTCGGTGCACTAGTAGAGCCTAGATATTTTAGGCCTTATTTGTCAAAATCTTAGTTTATGCTTTCTCAATCTTTGTGATTTCTACCTTAAGGCTATTTAGAGTATTTTAGAGCTAGAATTTTTGAAAAAGCCTATTCACCCCCTCTAGGCTCATCCTCGATCTTACAGCGATTGTAGTAATTCTTTCAACGTTCTTCGTGATTGACTGGAAGTATTTAGACTCTCTTAAGATGATATTTGTTGTGCCACTATCAACAATGCATATCTCCGCTATTTGGGTGCTACATAGTTTTGAAAATATATTTCTAATCAGACCGTGGCAAAGTAATTCAAACATTGATTATAAAGATAGAATATTGGAATAAAGAATAAAGTGCATATTCATTCATGAGAGAAATTTGTGCTCTTCCAGAGCTTACAATTCATTATTTAAAATTCTCTAACAACCATAAAAGAAATGCTAATAATGCAATTCATGCATTAGACGGAATCTGTAAAGAATGCATTGACTTTTGCCTCTGTCATCAATAGAGGTCTTTTCTTCAGTTACCATGAGCTTGGCTGCTGCATCAATGTCTAGGCTAGACTGAGAGGACAATGCAAGTGGGGGGTCCTCATTCTTGGCATCATTATCGCCTACCTCGACAAAATGTGCCTCTGCTGGTGCATTTTCTTTTGCCTTCTTCTTGGCCTAATATGCATTGATGATGTCCTTGGATTCCCGACATATCGTCGACCAATGTCCCCAAGTACCACACTTAAAGCACGTTTAGTTCTGTTGTCCATACGGCTTAGCAGGCGACTTGCCATCCTGCTTCTCTTGGGCTTTTTGGATTTTCTTTTGGTCTGATATCTCTCCTTTTCATCCTTTTTGCCACTCTTCCTTTGAGTAGCCTTTTTCACCTTGTAGCTATTAGCATTGAGTTCTAGTCCAATGCCTCTTCTAGGTGGCTGTGAGACGAAGTGTTTGCGAAGAACGTCATTTTGTGACTCTGTAACTTGCATAACATCAATCAGTTCGCTATACTCCTTGTATGCATCCTTACAATAGCTGTGAGCACTCTGGATAGCATTAGGGTGAAAGGTGAAGAGAGTTTTCTCAATCTTCTCCTCATCAGTGATCTTCTTGCTACATAGGGAGAGATTGTACAAATTCTGTGCAAAGCAGAATTGTACTCGGCCATTGTTCTGTAGTCCGCAAACCTCAGGCGAACCTAATCTTGCTGTGCTTGGGGCAAGATGGTGCACTTAAGTTTCTCGAACCTCTTCTGGAATGCAATTCATAACTCAAGTGCACTCTCCTCAGCCATATATTCATTCTTCAAGGTGGCTGAGAGATGGTGCCTGAGGAAGTGCAAAGCTTGATCGTTCTGCTCGGCAGTAGGTTGCGCGTCCTTCGAGGACCCTAAGCCGATGACAGCTCGGAGCTTCTTACCCCCCAAGTACGATCTTCACATCTGATACTCATGTGAGGTAGTTTTGACCATGCGGGGTCTGTTCTTCAAACTCACGGTTCACAATGCCAGACATCTGCATGTTTACAAATTCTTTTATTAGATTACTTCGTGCAATCTAATATAAAATGGTTGCTAGGATTCAAATAAATAGACGTACAAAATTCTCATGAATTTTTAGTAAAAAGTAAAGCAACAAATGCAAAATTCATTAAAATATTCATAAATGCAGAAAAGAGGCTAAGGAAAAAATTAAACCAGAGCCAACTATTTTTTTCTGGAATTTTCTAGTAATTTTTAGATTTTTATTGTTAATTTTAATCAATTTTTTGAATTACTAATCAATTTTCGGAAAAGAAAACAAATAAAAGAAAAGAAAAAGAAAATTCGTCGGGGGTAAAGGGGTCATCCCCCGGTTGCCCTTATCCGAATTAAATTCGGTTCAATCCGGCTTCAGGCCCGATTAGGTCATGCGCTTAGCGCTTTAGGTGGCGAGCAGAGAGCGGCCGGCGCCAGTGCGGCATTGGCTTCAGCGCTGTTGGCGCGGGTGGGTCGGCCGGCCTAGGACTCGTGGCGAGGAGCGGCGATAGTCGCGGCGTGGTTCTGCCGGGCATGGACGCCAGCGATCGGGCACGACCGAGCCGGTTCGGCGGCGGCCGCGAAACTGCTATGAGCGGAGGAGTGGCGGCGCCGCCGTGCGACGGGGAGCTTCGGGCGGCTTTGAGTGCGACGGCGACCGGGCTGGCGGTTCGACCGGACCAAAGGCCGGTAGGCTTGTGCTACTCGATTCTGGCGTAGCGAGGCGAAGCGGCAGCGACTTTGGCGCCGGCGGCGGTTCGACCGGACCAAAGGCTTGTGCTACTCGATTCTGTGGTAGCGAGAGGCAAAGCGGAACCGAGGCGACGGCGACTTCGGGCCGCGCCGGGGCGGCGGTTCGACCGGACCAAAGGCCGGTAGGCTTGTGCTACTCGGTTGCGGCGGCTGGCCAGGGAACCGAGGCGACGGCGGCTGCGCACGGGTCGAGGGGCGCAACGACGCTTCGGGCACGGGCAACCGGCGGCATCTAGCTGCATGCGCGGGCTTCGGTGTACTATAGCAGCACATAACGTAGCTTCGTGGTACGATCTGTAAAAATTGCCTGTGTTCTGTAGCTTCATGCTACGTAGATTTGATGCATGCATAAATTCATACGAGAGATTAGATTCAATCTCTGTATCTCACATTTTTAATCTGTTCACCGTTAGAGTTTCGTGCTGATAACATGTTAGGGAACCGTGCTATCGAATAGTCCAAGGTTCCCGAACAAATCTAAAGTGGAGAACAGAGAGACAGAGAGGCATAGTATGAGAAAGAAATTGAGTCTTTATTTCTGATTGCATATACAATGAATTTCCGATTACATATACAATGAAGAGACTCCTGCCTTCTATTTATAGCCTATTCTAAAATTTGGACTGAAGAACCTATATAAGCCTTCATGGACATCTGATTTCCCAACAAACACAACCACCCTCTCCCCCTCCAAACTCCTTCCCTGCAGTCCGGGCCGCTCCCTGGCCATCTCCCGTCCACGAGGATGCCGTTGCCGACGGAATCCTTCATCCCTTCAGGACGGTCAAGGTAGCGTCTTGAGGTCACCAATTATTTAGCCGCGACCGCGTTTGTTGTACGTTTGTGTGACTATTTTATTCACCGCATCGCGTGTCAGTACAGATGCTACTCAGCTGATCTTACCTATGCCATGTTCGTGTAACCGTACTACATCCAAATAAAGTTTTCTGTTGCAACGCAAGAAGGCTCAGCTAGTGGTGGCTAAAACAAGAGACAACTCCAACACAGAACAACAGCGTGTACAGACCACAGAGTCGACCACAAATAACGTACTTCACATCAGCTGCTATTCGCTAAACCACCATGTACAAAAACGGTTCCAAAACACACCAATTGCGAACGAGAGCTTCATACACCATTAAGTTCACTCGAATTCAAAGCTCACGAGCCAACAAAAGAGGAGAAACACCGGAGGCAAATACGGTGTATTCCTTTCTACATAGGGTTTGGGTACAACTCCAAGCATCTGAGAGTGCAAGAGAGGCTCTATTGTGGTTTTCACTGAACTTGGATGGGTATTGTGGTCTTTTGCAAAAAAAAAAGCTGAGAAAAGCTCCTTCAAAGTGGATTGTGGGATTGCTACAATCTGGCCTCCAGATTATTACAATCCAAATTGAAAGCTTCCTATTTGTTGACCTTCCAGCTTTTAAAAGCAGCTTTCTACAATTCAAAGCTGAAACAAACATAGCCTAAACATGCTTTTAGGCATCGTATAGCAACGTAGCCTCCAGCCTAGCGCATCAGAGTACAAGCAGCAAAAAAAAAATGCAGGCAACAGGGATGGCCAGGCCGTTGCTGTCTCACGACTCACGAGTCCAACCTTCACATTTCATGGCGTCCAAAAAGACTTATCCACGCAGAGGTCTAGCCTGATCAGCTTCCATAATTAAGGCACTAATGATGGCCCTGAGCTACCGGGGCTTACTGAGGGGTTCCCATCTTTAAGGCGTCCTCCGGCCAGGGTTCACTAAATCGTGACCTGCGATTTTCGCATGAACAGTGATTTTCGATAATCGCAAAAATCGAGTCAAAAATCGGCCGAAAATCGTTAAAAATCGGATGAATTCAAAAACCAAATTTTTTTCAAAAAAATTTCAAAAATCATCGATTTTCGTGGAAAATCGACGATTTCTCGTGGAAAATCGACGATTTCGTGTGGAAAATCGACGACCTTGGTGAACTTTTTTGTGCGATCGATTTTTGTAGCGATTTTCGACGATTTTTTGGCGAAAATCGACCGATTTCCACCGATTTTCGACCGGTTTTTGACACGTAAATTTTTTCGAATTTTTGAATTTTTTTGAATTGGATCGGTTTACCGACCGGTTTTTGATATCGGGCCGCGGCGATATCGTCGATTTTTTGAACCCTGCCTCCGGCCGCGAGAAGGATAGTGATGAGAAGGTACCTGCAGACAAGAGATCAGTGCCCTTGTCGCCGCAACAAAACCACGCGACCTAAACACGCAATGCAATTTATACGAAATAGTACTCAGTATCGTCATATGGATCAAGTGCTGTTTGGTTTTTTCAGAATGCATTGGAATTGGAGAAGGAATGAGCATAGCAATCGCTTCTATGCACATATAATGCGCACGCACAAAGCATTATGTAACCCTATACTAGTATATGCTGGCTGGCTTCATGCAAATCGAAATATGACAGAGCGATCTCTTATTCAACCAGGAGATCATCTAGAGATTCTTGTCTGCTTGTCTTATTATGTAGATCTCGAGTGAGTAACTACTCTCCACAACCTGAATAATTGTATCCTTAATGGCAAGGACGGTCAATAAGTAAAAAGGAGCAGCTTCAAAACCAGACATGCCATATGATCCGTATCTACAGGCACTGCCTCCTACGGACCAACCGCACAGTCTCCTCTCTCAATGGTCCCTAGGACGTTCAAGTGTCATCTATGTCTCCGTCGTGGGATTAGCCACTAGCAGCTGTCTAGAGCCAGTGACAAGTCATATGCTAGAGCCAGCTAGGCAGCAGTACCACTGCCAGTGCCACCCCTCTTTACTGGATAGACAACTATTCGCAGGACCGTTTCATGACTATAGGACCAACACAGCTTGGCAAGCTAGGACATGCTGCAGGATTCTTCATGTCAGACCATGGTTCATGAAATCCCCGAAAACCGCTTGAAAATTGTGGTTTTCGATCGTACCGAACTAGTTCGAAATCCTAAATCGATTGGTAAACCGATTTAATTAAAAAAATTTGAAAAAATTTATGCGATGAAAATCGGTAAAATCCAAGCGATTTTCGACAAAAATCGAGAAAAACCGCTCAAAATATTGGCCGCCCAAAAGGTTCAAATCACCGATCGGTTTTTTTTTGAGAAAACTGATTAATTTTTGTTTTTTTAATTAGTGTCGGTGTTTCGTGGACCGGCAATACGAATTTATGGTCGGATGGGGTCGCGCGCTCCCTCTCCCCGAATGGTCGACTCAAGGAGTCAGAAGATGTATACTGGTTCGGGCCGAATGTCCCTACTCCAGTTCGTGCGGTGTGAATGTATTGATCTTTGGGAGACGGACAAGGGGTGTACAGGCGAGGCGGACGGTCGGCTGTCCGATCCCCTTGAGGTTTTCGCTAGAGAGTCGAGGCTACTAGGAGATCGCTTTCTTTTCTCCGCGCCTCTCTCTCGGCCCCGCCTCCTTATATAGACGGAGGAGGCAAGTTACACGGAGTTGTGAAGACTACGAGGAGAGGGTGCACGCCTTGAGGTCTCAAGCTTCGTTCTTGTCCTGGCCAACCCTGCCTGTCCCGAGGTAGGGTTGGTGGCTCTGTGGCGTCTGATCTTGCGTATCTTGTCGAGTGGCGTGTTGCGCGGTGCTCTTGTCGACCTCGGTGGCTTTAATGGCGCTGACTTTGCTTTGGTCTCGGAGTGGGCGTACTCTCTGCGGTGTGCCGAGGCGGCGAGGCGGGGCTTGACTTCTTCGGTGGCTCTTCCGACCTTGGGAAGGAGCCGCCTACCCTGGCACGGATGTCGAGGGGACGCTGCGCACAAGGCGGCGCGACATCGGGCGTGAGCCTGCTGTCTCGCGCAGTGGAGCTTGAGCTGATATTTGGCGGCCGGCGTGCCGACCGCCGGAATCGAGTCCGCCAACCGCCGTCGGGTCGGCCCCGCAGTCGGGCTCGTTCCTTGCGCCCAAGTACCTTTCGGTGGTGCCGGACTTCCGTGATAGGTCACCCGTTCGCTTCCGGCCGATGGGGTACCCATGGTACGGTACTCGTCAAGAGCCCCGAGCCCGGGCGGGTCGAGAGCCGCTCGGGGTTTAACCTGGCGGCGGTAACCGTCGACCCGAGGTCGGTGATGCTAGGTCGCCGTGGTCGCTGGGAGCCGTGCCGACCTAGAAAGAGCCCGGTCTTGGCGAGCCACACCTGGTGTAACCCGAGCCCCGAGCGGTCGAGGAGCCGGTCGGGGTTTACCTTGGCCGAAAAACGGTCGCGGACCACGAGGTCGGTGATGCCTTTGGTCGGGGCCGCTCGTCGATCATGCCCACCCAAAGAGCTCCGGTCGCATGAGCGCATCTGGGTGTAGCTCTTAGCCCCGAGCGGCCTGAGAGCCGGCCGGGGTTTTAGCCCTGGCCATGATAGTCGCCGACCCTGGAGGTCGGTTGCGTCTAGGTCGGCGCGACTGCTTGGGAGTCGCACCAGCCTGGAAAGAGCCCGGTCTTGGCGCACCCGGGTGTAGTTCTGAGCCCCCGAGCGGTCGAGGAGCCGGCCGGGGTTTACCTGGCCGAGAAGTGGCGCGGACCCTGAGGTCGGCGACGCTTTGGTCGGGCCGCCATTTGTCGGTCGTGCCCCAAAGGGCCCGGTGCTGAAGCGCACCGGTGGCGTAGTTTCGAGCCCCGAGCCGGTCGGGGAGCCGGTCGAGGTTTACCGGCGGACTCTGGCAGCCACGGCGTCGTGGTTCCTCGTAGTCGTGAGCGACGCGTTTACCTTCGTCGGTTTGAACGCCGTGCTCGTGCGAGCTACTATCGGGTAATCCGAGTGGAACCTTGGCGATCCCCCTTGAGGGGTTCGTTTCCAAGCGGGCGTAGCTCCGGCGTGGCGTCCGACCTACCGGGGGCGTTCCATAAAAACCTTTCCTTACTCGATCCCGTGTCGGATCGCCGGGTCGTCCGCCGACCGGGCGCGGTGGCCGCTACTCATCGATGAGTTCGCGGGAGAGTGTGAGGTATGGTCTCGGGCGAGTCACGGTGATTGGGTCGTCCGCCGACCAACCTGGAGGCCCTACGGGGCTCACTGCGACTTCGCCCTCGCTCTTTTTTACGTCTTTGGGCGGCTTTCGTTCGGTATGGATTCGGCCTTCGTAACCCACGGCGCAGTGCCGGGCCTCGTGCGAGCCTACAGCGCTTGCTCTCCGGCCGGGCGGCCCCGGCCGCTTGCATACCTTTCACGGCTGGGCGCCACGCCCATCGTGAATCGGGCGAGGCCCGCGATCTTTGTCAGCCTTGGCGCGCGCGAGGCGGCCATCCTGTCGGAAGCGATTAATGCGCAGTGGGATTTAAATGGATCGCGCACGTTACCGGGAACGGACGAGGCGGCAAAGTGACGGTTTGCATCGCGTTGATTCGCGCGAGAGGCGTCGATTTGGCGCGGAGGCGCGTCTGTTCCGCCGAGCCTATAAAGGAAGGAGTGGGTGGCGTGGTAGGCGCCAAGCCTTCTGTTCGCGCTGCAAAAAAGGAAAAAGGGAGGAAGAAAGCGAGGGAAGAAGAGGAGTCTCTGCTTTGCGCGTCGTCCCTCGCTTTCCTTTGCGCAGTGGAGATGTCGCTGTACCGCACTCGGCCGTGGCGGGTCGCTATCTCGATGCGGAGAGGAAGGAGTTCCTTCCTCCGCGGCCGAGTCCGGCCGGGCGAAGTTCCGCCGATCGGGGCCGAGGACCCGAACTTGGGGACGGCGAGATAGTCTCGTGGCGTCCTTCTCTGACGGGGCTTCGGACTTCCACTCCACCCGTTCGTCCGGGGTTGGTGCACTATTACGGGGAGGTTCATCATCTCGAACCCGAATGGAGTCCTCCACATTGCGGTCTTCATGACGCTGCGGTGAGGCCTTCTGAGATCGAACCCACCGGGGCTCTGGCGCCACTTCTTCTTCGCGAGGTCGTCATCGGACACCGGCCTCCTCGAGCTCGATGATCCAAGCTGCGCAACCACCGCATAGCCGTTCTACGTCGATTTGAAGCTGCCGACGTCCAGCAGGGGTGGCATAGCGAGTGGTTCTATGTCCGAACCTCGACAATGCCCGGCCTTGGTGGGAATCTTCCGGTCGCATCCTTGTTGGACTTGGGGCCACGACAAGAAGGACCGGAAGAAGGTGGACGCGATCCTTGAGAAGCTTCGCGGACTGAAGCGGCGGGGCCTCGACAGCAAGGTGGTCCTCAAAGACGTTCATGGAGAGGCGCATCCAACCTTTCAGGGCCGGTTGCGCCCCATGTTTGAGTACATGGGGCCGGCCAGCCACTGCAAGGTCGTCGGGCGAGAGCTTCCAGCGTCGGAGATCCTCGTAGCGTGTCCGCAGCCTCCATCACGGAGACACCGAACCGGGCCGGGCGGCGCTGCGCCGTTCTCGGCGCGAAATCCGCAACCTGGTACGCCTCGGCGACTCCTGTTCGCTTTTGCTTTGCTCTGCTCCCTCGCCTCCTTACCCGAGCGTGCTCCCGCAGGGGCTCGGTGGACTGATCTCCCGTCCCTTGCTGCCGGGGGAAAAGGAGTTGAGGGCGGCCGCGCGCCTGGAAAAGGAGAAGCAGGACGCCGCCCTGCTAGCGGAAAAAGAGGCCACCAAGACGCGGAAGAGGAAAGAGCGCGCGGACCGAGCCGCGCGTGGCGAGGTCTCGGAGGAGACCTCGGAAGAGACCTCGGGTGAGGGTGACGAGGAGTCGTCGCCGAGCGAGGGAGAAGAGGTTGCTGGAGGCGATTCCGGTGGCCGCGACGCGGGTCCCAGTCGCGGGGCCGGTGACCGCGGCTCCTCCGAGGAAACCGCGGGCGCAGGTTTTATCCTGCGGAAGCGCAGACCCACGTCGCCTCCTCGCGGGGGTCCGGCAAAGAGGGCACGCTCAAGTGCCGGTTGTTCGCTCCTCCGGTAAGTGACTTGCGCCAATTCCTCCGTGCCGACTTCTTCGCAATTATCGACCGATCACAGACGCAGGGCCTCACTGGGAGGGCGTTGAGCCCTACTTCGGCGGTGAGGAACCGCCCTCCGGTCTGTCGCGGGCGTGGTGGTTGTCGGGAGCGGGATCGTTCGGATCGCAACCAGCAGTAGGGCCGTCGGTGAGGGGACGCCGCCGAGAGGGACGATCTGAGCCGCCGCCGATGCGAGCGCTGGCGAAGCTCCGTCGGGCGTGCTCGCCGCGTTGCCGACGATGAGGCCGGCGAAGTCCTGCCGCCTGCCTTCGTGCCGCCGATCGCGGAGGTCGGCCGCGAGTCCGTCGCCGGGAAACATCGATTCGCGGCGTTTGCAACGCCGGCGGGCGAATCTACCACCCCGCCGCCGCCGCCGCCAGCCCGGCGGTCCGAGTGTCGCCGATGGCGCTGACAACCGACCGCCACAGCGTTAGTCGGCGGGAAATCAAGTCGAGCGATCGCCGATCGCCGCTGCTGACTTGGCCCGCCCGACCCGGCCGGGGTCCTGCTCGTTTCGACGACGACGCAGAACGCGCGATTGGGACGCCTACGGAGGACGAGATGGGAAGGATCCACGCCGACCTTACCCTTGTTGTTGACGCCGTCCAAGGCGAGAAGTCCATTGCTCAGAGTCCTTTCGGCGGTAGTAAGTTTGTGAGGATTTCTCTTGTGCATCTTCTTGACCAGGAAATGGAGATCGGCCAGGCGGGCACTTGCAGCGCTTGACATCCCGGCGGTGGGCAAGTCAAAGTTCCTCCGGCACTTGCACAGAGGCGCCATAGGGGAAGAGCCGCTCGGCGCCGGAGGGCGCTTCTTCTTGAGCAAGGAAGGGCTGCCTCGGCGGGTCGGCCGGGGAGGTCGCCGAAGCCTTGCGGGAGGCTCGGCGGACGTCTTGAGTCGTTGGCCACCGAGGGAGAGAGGGCCAGGTCGTCCTGGCGGATCTTTGAAGCGCCAAGACTTCCGCGATCGGTCTGGCGACATCCGCCCGGCGAGGCCGCCCTCTATCGGAAGGAATGCGAGTCGACCGCAGGAGGCCGACCGACCAGCGCCGGCGGGATCTCGCCGGGGAGCTCGTGGCGATGAAGGAGCTTGCCGACGGCGCTACGGCCGACCGGGAAGCGCGTGCCAAGGCCGAGGAGGAACTTCGCCAAGGAGGCTTCCGTGGCGGTGAGTAGTTTACTCTTCCGGAGTCATCGCGCGGCGGCGTCCTCGACGCGTTGTTTTCGCCCCTGCAGATCTGCGAAAAAACCTTACCGACGCTACCGAGTCGCGAAGGCGGCGGTGGAGGCACGAGACGCGGCGGTCGAGTCACGCGACTCGGCCCTTTTGAATAAGCGGCTGGCGGAGACGGATGCGGCCGACACGACGGCCCAGCTGACGGTCCTCCACGTGGGCGTCCAGGCCGTCTGTGACCGGCTGTTCGGGCTTACTCCGGGCCCCAGCGCCATCCCCGCCATGCTTGGGTGGATCCCTGAGCGTGTCGAGGCGTCGGTGCGGGAAGCGGCGGTGCTTGGCGCTTCTTCGGCCCTGGTCAACACCGTCTCTTATTACGACGGCGTCGACCTTGAGGCGGTCGGGAGCGGCGTCGTCGCCGACCGAAGCGATGAAGAGGTCGACGCGTTCATGGCCCGGGTCGATCCGTGCGCCCAAGAGATTGCCGGCCGAATCTCGCCGCGCGAAATTCTCCGTCGAAAGGGGGAGGAGGATTAGTTTTCCTTCCGTTTGCTTTTTTGGCAATGTATGTAATGAACAAAGCGCCTAGTCGAGCTCGGCCGGGCTTTTAAGTTACTCTGCCGTCTACCCGTGTTTCTTTTATGAATTTGGGCAATTTTTCAACCGTAGCTACGGGGGTCCACAGGGGTGCCCTGAGAGCGTAGGCGTTGCACCAGATTCATGCGAAGAGGACACGGGGGAGGGCGAGCTGCCTCGAGCGATTGCTTGGTGAAGGAGGTGGTCGGACCACCTCCTTCGCGAAGCTTTGGCGGGTTGAAATCTAACCTAAGTGGGGGTGCTCCGACCGCTCATAGTGTTTCTTGCTCGGAGGGCTTGTTTCCCTCCGCAGAGTGCTACTTCGAAGCCGTAGCCGCGGGGGCGTAGGCCGTAGCACTTTGAGCCGAGGGAAATAGCCGCGAGGTAGATAGCTCGGTCGGTCGGAGTGCGGCTTAGGTTAGCGACCCGCGCGTTTTTAAATGATGGTCGGGTTGGGCCGCTGGGACGTAAGTCGTAGCATTCGTCAACCTATATCGAAAGGCCCCATCCGACCGCCGCTCGGCCCTTCGCTCAGGTAGCCTCCTTTTTGCACAAAGTGCTACTTCGGAACCGTAGCCGCTGGGGCGTGGGCCGTAGCATTTTGGTTTTGAGGAGGTTACTTTAGGAGGGGAGCTCGGTCGGAGTGGTAACCGGTTATCGATTTAGGTCGCCGACCCCTGAGGTCATGCAGCCCCCGAGTGGTGCGTGGGGACTGAGGGTGCAGTCGCCACGCACCGCTTGAGTTCGTGGTGGGTGTGCGATTTTTTCCGAAAAGGAATTTTATGCTTTCGGGGATAAGGGTGGATTAACTCGCCTTGAGGACCGCGCCGATTTCGGAGCTGACGCTGGGCGCTTTGTCTTCTGCGCCGTTGCGTGACCCCAAGGCGCTTCGTCTTCTGCTCCTCTCGCACCGCCTTGGCGACTTGGGGCGCTTCGTTTTAAGCCTGGCTGCGGGTGGTGGCGGAGGTCGAGGCCGAAGCCGTGCGTGGGGATGCGCGGCGAGTCGGCATCCTTGTCGCGGGCATTCCCCGGCTGTGGGAGGTGAGGGCGCCGCTGATCCGGGCGGTGACTGAGCGGCGTCACGCGTCGTTCGGCTGGCTGGGCGCACACCAGGAGGAGTTCCGTGCCTTTGCCGAGTAAAGGGACCTTGGCGAGTGGTTCCTTTTTTGGGTTGGGCTGGTGTTCCTCCTGTAAATAAATAAAGTGTTGCTTCGCTTCCCGTTTCTTCCTTCTTCTCTGAGGACTTTTTTGCGCTTATGATTCGCCCATATTTGTAATCCTTTGGGATCGCGGCGGATCCAGCGTAGGTTGGAGGTGGAATTTCTTGCACTTTTGCCGCCGAGATGACCCTTCCAACCGTAGGTTGGTTGTTTCTTGTGTCGGTTTTTGCAATGCGCAGAGTATCGCCGGGACCTTCGCTTTGGGCGTGGGTCGCGATTGCTTGCGACAGCAAAAGATGGAAGAAAGAGGAAAGCACTTGGTCGCTCGAGAGCTGCGGCCGCTTTGCTCAAGTGTTTTTCGCGTGGTACAAAAGAAGAGAGAGAGCGACTATGGATAGAACCTTCTCGGCTTCTCTATGTTCCAGCGCTTGTCACGAGATTCCCTTCGGTGTCCTTGAGGCGGAAAGTGCCGGTCGGAGGACTTCCGCGATGGTGAAAGGGCCCTCCCAAGGCGGGAGAGCTTGTGCCTGTCCTTCGCGGATCGACTTGGCGCGACACTAAGTTGCCGACTTGAGCAAGCGATCGCGGACCGTCGGTTGTGGTAGCGACAAGAAGGCTGCGATACTTTGTCGATCAGTAAGATCGCGACGCCTCGAGCTTCGGCCGAAGTCGGTCGAGGTCATCTTGTTGTTCCTCGATTGCCGTCTTGCTGTTGTAGTTCTGCACCCTTGGTGCGCCGTACTCAAGGTCGGTCGGGAGGACAGCCTCCGCCCCGAACACCAAGAAAAAAGGAGTGAACCCGGTCGACCGGGTTGGCGTGGTTCGCAGACTCCAAAGCACGAATGGTAGCTCGGCGGCCCATCGTCCCGCGAATTTCTTCAGTCGGCTGAAGATTCGCGGCTTGAGTCCTTGGAGGATCATGCCGTTGGCTCGCTCGGCTTGTCCGTTGGCTCGGGGGTGCGCCACTGCCGCCCAGTCGACTCGGATGTTGAAGTCGTCGCAGAACTCGAGAAACTCCTTTCCCGTGAACTGCGTCCCGTTGTCGGTGATGATGGAGTTGGGCACCGAACCGTAGACAATGTCGCGGAAGAAGCTTGCCGCTGCGCCGATGTGATCTTTGCCAATGGCTTTGCTTCAATCCACTTTGTGAACTTGTCAACGGCGACAAGCAAGTGAGTGAAGCCCCGGCGCTTTTCAAGGGTCCGACTGTGTCGAGCCCCAAACCGCGAAGGGCCATGTGATGGGGATCGTCTGCGGGGCTTGCGAGGAAGATGTGTGCCTGGCGAAGAATTGGCATCCTTCGCAGTGCGGACAATCTGGTCGCATACGCTTCTGATCGGCGGTAGAAACCTTGTCGGAAGGCTTTTCCTACCAGGGACGCGGCGCGCATGGTGCCCGCATACCCGTCGTGGATGTCCTGCGAAGGTGCTTCCCTTGGTCGGTCGAACGCGCCGAAGGATTCCGGACGAGCTCCTCTTATAGAGGGCGCTCGATCGGGGCGAATGACTTAGCCCGCCGAGCGAGGCGCCGAGCCTCGGTGGTATCGGCGGGAGCGACCGTTTGTCAATCGATCGACAAACGATCGCCTCCAGTCGGTTTCGATGCTCAGGACGCCCAAGTCCGACCCAGGCGGGGGGGCATCTGACCGAAGATCAGTGGGGCCGCCCGCCTTTGGGGGGTCGGCGGCGCCCTCAGCACTCGGTTCCAACCGGATTGATGGGCTGCTGAGGTCGGAGACGAAGATTCCAGGGGGAACCGGCCCCTTTCCGGAGGCGAGGTTGGCGAGGGAGTCGGCTTCACCGTTATAGCGTCGGTAGCTATGATGGAGCTCGAAACCCTTGAACTTCTCCTCAAGCTTGCGGACCTCCAGGCAGTAGGCGGCCATCCGAGCGTCACGGGGCTCGGTGGCTTTCATCACTTGGTCGACGACCAGCTTGGAGTCGCCGCGAACGTTGAGTCGTCGTGCGCCCAGGTCGGCGGCGATTCGAAGGCCGTTGACGAGGGCTTCGTACTCGGCGACATTGTTGGTGGCGTCGAAGAGTAGTCGTATGGCGTACCGGAGTTTGTTGCCGAGTGGGGAGATGATGACGACCCCCGCGCCTGCCTCGTTCTTGGTGTAAGACCCATCGAAGTACATCGTCCGATTACTCGGGTCTTCGGCCGCGAGGACTTGCGCCTCGGTCCACTCGGCGACAAAGTCCGCCAAGACACAGGACTTGATCGCCGTCCTGGGGACGTACGATATGTCGAGGCCGTTGAGCTCGAGAGCCCATTTGGCGATCCTTCCGGTAGCGTCGCGGTTGTGGACGACTTCTCCGAGCGGTGAGGAGGTTACGACGGAGATGGGGTGTCGATCGAAGTAATGGGCAAGCTTCCTCTTGGTGATGAGCACCGAATACAGTAACTTCTGTATCTGAGGATATCGGATCTTTGTTTCGGAGAGCACCTCGCTGACGAAGTAGACCGGCCTTTGCACCTTGAGAACGCGGCCTTCCTCCGCTCGCTCCACAACAAGTGCCGCGCTGACGACCTGAGTCGTGGCGGCGATGTAGAGGAGCAAAGGCTCCTGCGGCTCCGGGGCGACCAGGACCGGAGGTGAGGTCAGAAAGGCCTTTAGTCGACTAAAGGCTTCCTGAGCTTCGTTGGTCCAGGAAAAGTGGTCGGACTTCTTCATCAGCTTGTAGAGTGGCATCCCTCGTTCGCCGAGGCGGGATACGAAGCGACTTAGTGCCGCGAGGCATCCCATCAGCCTTTGAACTCCCTTCAGATCGTTGATTGGCCCCATCCTTGCGATAGCGGAGATCTTATCTCGGTTGGCTTCGATGCCGCCGAGACGATGAATCCCAAACAACTTGCCCTTGGGGACCCCGAAGACGCACTTCTCGGGGTTGAGCCTTATGCGAAACCGTCGGAGGTTCGCAAAAGTCTCCTCCAGGTCGGTGATGAGGTCATCGGCCTTCCTGGTTTTGACAACGACGTCGTCGACGTAGGCTTCGATGTTACGGCCAATTTGGTGCGAAAAACACGCTTTGCATACATCGGTATGCGTGGCGCTGCGTTTTCGAGACCAAAAGGCATCGTGGCGTAAAGATGCGAGCCATACGGTGATGAAGGAGGTCGCGAGCTGATCGGACTCCTTCATCGCAATCTGGTGATAGCCCGAGTAGGCATCCAAAGGAAAGGGACTCACACCGGCGGTGGAGTCCACGACCGTCGATGCGAGGCAATGGGAACGGATCTTTCGGACGAGGCCTTGTTGAGGCTCGTGTAGTCAACGCACATTCTCCATTGCCCCGACTTTTTCTTTACAAGGACGGGATTGGCGAGCCACTCGGGTGACGCACCTCCTTACAAAACCGGCGGCCAAAAGTTTGGCGATCTCTTCCCCAATGGCCCGTCGCTTCTCTTCGTCGAAGCAGCAGCGGCGGCTGGGCGTCGGTCCGATCCTGGTCGAATGTTCAGGGAGTGCTCGGCGACCTCCTTCGGGACTCTGGCATGTCCGAGGGTCTCCAAGCGAAGACGTCTCGGTTTGCTTGGAGGAAGTCGACGAGCGCCTTCCTATTTGGTGGTGAGGGCGGCCCGATCCGCACGGTCTTGGCGGGATCCTCGGGATCAACAAATGACCTCCTTCGTGTCCTCCGCGGATTTGAAAGAGCTAGTCCCCGACTTGCTGGAGTCGGGCGGATCCGGGGCCTTCTCGAGCCGGGCGAGCTCGCGAAGCGAGGACCGCCGAGGCCGGCTTCGCTGGCCTTAGATTGTAGGCGGCTGGAAAGATGTGGCCACGGTGATGACTCCTTGCGGCCCTGGCATCTTCAGCTTGAGGTAGGTGTAATTGGGGACCGCCATGAACTTCGCGTAGCATGGTCGTCCCTGAATGGCGTGGTAGGAGCCGGGAAGTCCACAACCTCGAAAGTGAGGCTCTCGGTCGCGGAAGTTGTCCTGCTCCCAAAGGTGACGGGCAGCCGACCTGCCCGAGGGGTGGGCCTGTTGGCCTGGCACGACGCCATGGAAGGGCGCCTTGCTCGGCCGGAGGGCGGGCGAGGACCCCAGGGCATCCAGGGTCTCAACATACATGATGTTGAGATCGCTGCCGCCGCCCATGAGCACCTTGGTCAGCGCCGTCCCCACGATGGGGTCGACGGCGAAGGATAAGCGTCCCCGTGCGGGATGTGGTCGGGTGGTCGGTCCGGTCGAAGGCGTCGGGCACTCGACCACCTCAAGTAGCGGGCACGGCGGAGTAGCCGTGTGGACCTCTCGGTGGGCGAAGCTTTGCCGCTTGTCGGCGTGGCACTCCGCCCCTCAGAAGATCATGAGACGGCCGCCGAGTTGCGGGAACTCATCGGTGGCTCATCGCTTTTGTCGGCGTCGGGCGCCGGTCGCGCTTCTTCCCTTGCCTCGCGGCGTCGTGGGGTTTCCGGAGAGAAACCGCCAGGACTTCGCAGCCTCCGACATTTGTGCTTGACGGGATAGTCGTGGTTCGAACACGGACTATCCATCAACTTCTCGACCGCCCGGCTCGCCGAGCCTGCCGCTTGGCAGTTTGGCGGCAATGGCGACTATTCGACCTTCGCGCCCTGCTTCCCTTCCGCTTCCTTTTGTCCGGCGGTCGGAGGGCGCGCCCCGAGGTCGGCTGTCTTGTGGGCCGTCTTCCTTTCGAAGATGGCCCCCACGGCCTCCTCGCCGAGGCGTGGTTGGTGGCGATGTCGAGGAGCTCCTTGGTGGTCCGGCTTCAGACACCCAAATGTGGACGAGCCTCGCACGTGGTGCCGTAGATGAACGCCAGACGACGTCGGCGTCGCGGATGTCGGGGAGCTCATTGCACTTCTTGGGAGAAGCGGCGGATGTAGTCCGGAGGGTCTCCATTTCTTGTTTGCGACTTTTCGAGTCCCAGGAGTTGCTGCATGCGTTTGTATGTGCCCTGGAAATTTCCGGACGAAAGGTTCGCCAGTCGGCCTACCGCCGATGGTATCTCATGGGCGGTACTCGAGCCATGCTCGAGCCGAGTCCGCAAGATAGATGGGGAGGTACTTGGATAACGAAGGAGTCGTCTGTCGCTCCCCACTCGACAAAGCGAGCCGGTAGTCTTCTAACCAGACATCGGGGTTGGTAGCCCCGTGTACTTGGCTATGTTGGTCGAGCCGGAATCGGCCGAAGTCGGCGTTGCGGATGCGGCGGGTGAACGCGCGCGGCCCAGGACCGTCGAATCCTGGGTCGGGATGGTTGCGTCGCCCGCTATCGGCGACTTGCGAGGGTGCTGCCGCGTCGGTAGCTCTTCTTCGCGCCTCGAGGGTGGTGCGGAGATCGTACTTGTCCCCCAGGCGATGGCGCACCGGGGTGTACGATGCCTGGGGGAGTTCGTGGGGCGGGGCCGTCTTGGCTGGGCTCCGCCGCCTGCTGTGAGGAGTGGCCCAGCGGCCGAGGTGGCGCCCGTTCGCGGGAGCTAGAACCTTGGGCGTCTTTGAGCGACAAGACGCTCTACCGATCCGGAGGTTCCGGTAGGTGGCCTTGGCTTCAGGCTCCGTTGGCTCAGGTAGCCCTCGAGCGGCATTGCCGTTAGCCGGCAATGTTCGTTGGCGTGAGGAAGAACGGAAGGCCGCTTCGCTTCCTCGACCAATTGTCGATGCACTGACGCTGGCGCGCCAGCCAAGGCCGGGAGGTCGGTGGTGGGCTAGGCCGACGGCGCTCAGCTCGCCTGGAGCTTATCGAGCTCGGCCTTCGGCTTCTAACTCCTCGCGCTGTCGGCCGGAGGTCAGCGGCGTTATAGGTCTTGTCGTCGTCTTTCCCGCCGGATTCCTCCCGCCGCGCTTCGTCAGCGGAGGAGGGTCCCGATGGTAACGGGGGTGGAGGATGGCTCCGCCGCACCCGTCATATTGCACTCGCGGGTGTAGGCCCTTCGAGGGGCACACTCCTTGTCGGAGCTAGAGCCGTGGCTGGAGGAATCCGCCAGCAGGTCGTGGAGGGAAGCCGGCGCGTAACCGGCCATGGCCACGAGTCGTGGGCTCGTGGAGGGTGGTTCCGCCGCTCGCCGCAGTGCGTAGGCGGTGTCGCCAGGAGCAATGCCGGACGGCAGGCCCGCGCGCGGCTTCTTGAGGGCCTCGAGGCTGAGATTGCCGAGGACGTCGGCAATCGCATCCAGGCTTCAGCGGAGGGCGTCCGGTCCAGGCGGCGCAGCGAGGGCGAGACAAGCTCCCCGTAGTGACGATGAAATCGAGGGCGCCGAAGCGGATCCAGCCCCTCGACATCGGCGAAACGTAGTGGGAGGAAGCCATCAGGGAGGAGAATGGGAACCCGAAGGTGAGGATGTCGGTGAAGACGCGCGAGAGCCCCTACAGCGCGCCAACCGCCGGTGTTTCGTGGACCGGCAATCTGAATTTATGGTCGGATGGGGTCGCGCTCCTCTCCCGAATGGTCGACTCAAGGAGTCGAAGATGTATCTTGGTTCGGGCCGAATGTCCCTACTCGATTCGTGCGGTGTGAATGTATTGATCTTTGGGAGACGGACAAGGGGTGTATAGCGAGGCGACGGCTTACCGTCCGATCCCCTTGAGGTTTTCGCTAGAGAGTCGAGGCTACTAGGAGACTGTTTTCTCTTTTCTCCGCGCCCCTCTCTCTCGGGCCCTGCCTCTCCTTATATAGACGGAGGAGGCAAGTTACACGGGAGTTGTGAAGACTACGAGGAGAGGGGTCTGCACGTCTTGAGGTCTGGCTTCTGTCTTGTCCGGCCAACCCCTGCCTGTCCCGAGGTAGGGTTGGTGGCTCTGTGGCGTACAGTCTTGCGTAATACTGTCAGGGTGGCGTGTTGCGCGGTGCTCTTGTCAGCCTCGGTGGCTTTAATGGCGCTTGACTTTGCTTTGGTCTCGGGAGTGGGCGTACTCCTCTGCGGTGTGCCAGCGGCGAGGCGGGGCTTGACTTCTTCGGTGGCTCTTCTCGACACTTTGGGAAGGAGCCGCCTACCCTGGTACGGATGTCGTGGACGCCGCACAAGGCAACGCTACCGACATCAAGCGTGGCCCCGTTGCTCGCGCAGTGGAGCTTGAGCTGATATTTGGCGGCGTGTCGGCAGCCGACCGCTGAATCGAGTCCGCCGATCGCCGTCGGTCGGCCCCGCATGCTCGGGCTCGTTCCTTGCGGCCCAAGTACCTTTCGGTGGTGCCGGACTTCCGTCGTGATAGGTCAGCCCGTTCGTGCTTCCGGGCTGATGGGGGTACCCATGGTACGGGTACTCGTCAATTAGCTTTGAATTTTTTTTGTTCATACACTGTTTCAAAACTCTTCGGTTTTTGACGATTTTCGCGGTAAATTGGTACCGCCGGGACCTCGATTTTCAATTCAAAAATGGTTTGATTAATCCTGCGTTACATTTTGAACCTTATCGGTGTGTCAAAATTTCTTTCTTGATCAATAGATTTCATTAGAACACGGTATATATGACACTGTAAAAGCAAGTGCCCATCCTCTAGAGATACAAGAGTTAGTAGAGCTAGAGAATCAAGTTTGAGATCTCATGTCCAGTGCTTTTATGGTGTGTTTGGTTGCCTGTATTAAGTGGTACATGAATGAGATGGTTCAAGAAAAAAATTCATACATATGTTTGGTTGCTTAAATAGAACCATCCTATCCTAGACCAAGTGATACAAATTTAAGAATATTCTCTCTAGTTATTAAACTATTCCATTCATCTAAAATAATAGAACTAAATGATATAGAATCATCACGTCAACCAAACCAACACTATCCTTTGTCGCATCATAGAGCATTCCATTTTTATTCAACTCTTCCAAACGAGAACAGGAAAAGGACAATAACAGCTCAATACGCAGGCATCAGGCCATCCATATGTGCTGGACTGGAGAAGCGAGTGTAGTTAATAGTTATATATATATAATTTATACATAAAAGTACAAAAACAAGAAAACGCAAGCATGTCAACTATTGAAGGAATCCAATAAAGGTGTGCCTGCGTGTTTGGACCAAGAAAAGTGACATTTTCACATGAAGAACAATGGGTAACTGACAGTGCTTTATTCAATAATGAACGAGTGTGCCAGGCATCTGTTCAAACACCTAAATGAAAAAAATAACATGCGGACGAGCGGCTGCTCGTTTGGCTGGGTGCGGCAGAGCTCACTCAGCCCACCCAAGTTCGAGCGCAGCTCGCCGCAGGTGCTCGTGGAGGCGAGTGCAAATGCGGGTGTGGGTGCGTGTGTGCGTGCGTTTGTAGCTCGTCTATTGTTCTCTCTTCTTAATGAAACGCCAGTGCTCTCGGTCAATTTTCAACAAAAAAAAACATAAAAAAAAGTCTGTGAAGGAACATTGAAATAATTGAAATGTCTGGAGGAAAAAAACAAAACTAGGTACCAGATGAGCAATACACAATTGCTGTTTAACATGCCGAAATACGGAAGGATTTTCCCGTAAGGGCGCTATGCAGATTTGTAGAGTTGTCTTCTACACAGAACCAGACAAACCATCACCATGCAATATTGCAGCCTGAGTCTGCTCATCTGATAATGTAACCTATACAATATTTCAAACAACTCTTAGCAAGTGATCGGTGTATGGATGATGCCATTTCAGAAAAAAAAAAAGGATAGTTGGTACATTAATAAAGAATCTTACATCAATAGAAAATGACAAAAAAAAAAAAATCAGTTTTACACGACAGATTAGAGGCACTGAAGAAGGTCTCGGCTGACTTCAGCATTTGGAATGCAGCATATCCGCGTCGAAGGCCCTGAATTTCATTATGTAAAGGCAGATGTTTAAGCACACAAGCTAGAGAAAGCGCAACGTAGCATTGTTAACAATAATTCACACATAAATATCGGTTAGCTCTTAAAAGAAATACTATTCACACATAAACCTGCAGCCGAAAAAATAATAATCTGAACATCTAATGCATGCCGATGAAATACTATATATATTCCGATGCAGGAACCCCATCATCATATACTACCTTGGTGTGGTTAAAAGCAATCGTAGAGAAAAATTGGGTTAGAAGCTTTTTGTTAATGGAAAAAATAGATGCACAAATTATGGAACTAAATGACAAAATGCATGGTCAAGGAACAGAAGGAGACATGATGCCAACCTGAAGCATAAAGGAATTCTGAACTTTTCCCGGTGTACCGGATTTAGTAACAATTTTTCTTAGAGCAATGAATGACCATGCAAGGCCCCATCTAGCTGTTTGACCTTGCACGAATTCAGTAGTTTACACAATTGATGCCCCAACTTCACGAACCTTTTGAGACAAATAATTTTAGATTTGCTTTTCTGCCAACCATCGATGTAAAACACGTAAATAAAAATATCAGAAACATCGTGAATAACACCAATAAATAAATATAACATGTAGTTGTTAGAAATAAAGGCACATTTAGGTTTAATTTAATCCAAAAGTAAATCATGAACAACATGTGATTGACGATCGGTAACGAATAACAGGAGTATACCATAGATGCATATGCTAGAAGACTACACATATATCCATCTAATGTGCTCACAATCAACAGGTTGAAAATAAACAGTAGAAACATTGTAACGCATCGCTCGTGTGCGATGGAAGCGAGTCGTTGTAGCGCCGTCAAAGGTCGAGGCGGAAGCACGACGGTCGAAGCGCGATGTCGAGCAGCCGCTTCCTGAATGACGAGGAAGACGAGCCGCGGTGGCGTGGAAGCGGCCGCGCTAAGCGCTTCCCAAAAATTGATTCGCCCTCTCCGGTGCAAGAACGCGAGGACGGACGGTTTGAGACTCGCTTTCCGTTCACGTGCACGGCCAGACGGACGGGCGAACTAGATGACGCCTTGCGGCGAAAGCGGCAAACGCTAGGGCGCGAAAACTCTATATCTCCCAGATAGCGGCGACGATATATAAAGGAGCCACTGGTAACGATCAGAATCGAACACGACTCGAGGGCGTGCCACGATCGAGTCCATTACGGGATCTCATTACGGTGTCCTTATCTCATACTACAACCGCGATTCCGAGTAGCAAAAGAGTAATGCAAAGGAGGCTGCGCCACGCAAAGCCCTGGACCGGATTTCGGCGGACCATTCACGCAGCGCCAGACGCCGCGCTTCGCCCGCCCCGCCAGCCGCCTGCAGAGCCCGCCGGCCCGTGGCGAGGCAGGCGCGCGTGTGTATTCTTTCTCCCTTTCTCCACATGGTTCTACCATGGTGGAGCACACTCCACTATTTAAACTAGTGCTCACCACTTTAGGCTAGCAATGTGGTACTATTGCTAGTGCACATGCTCCTCATGAGGTGGGCCTTTGAGATTTTCTAGGATTTATTGTCTCAATTAAATG
Organism: Rhipidocladum racemiflorum; assembly: GCA_036346355.1. Lineage (NCBI taxonomy): Eukaryota > Viridiplantae > Streptophyta > Magnoliopsida > Poales > Poaceae > Rhipidocladum > Rhipidocladum racemiflorum. Next base: position 28,437,594 of record CM070572.1, read on the forward strand.
GGCTTGGCCCAAATAATCCAACAATCCCCCACCAGATCTCAAAGTCCCACTGACAGTCTTGCCTGTTCCCAAAGCTGTTAATATACCAGCATTTCAGTGACAATGGACTATGCCTTGAATTGCACCTAGGACTCCAAATTACACTCAGCCACAACTTGAACAATGGACTAAGCCTTGAATTGCAAGTTTTGTGCGACTGAGTTTCATTTAAAGCCTTAGGCGATACTAGGTCGCCAATAGGCTTCCCCTCGGGTGGAGCATATAAGTCGTACTCCATGGTCTCTTCATGAGCTTACTAGAGATTACCCAAGTCTCATAGACTGCGACTTTCAACAGTCAATCTCATATAGGTGTGTTCTTTCAAGATGCTCTGTAGGATGACATCTTCGCTAAATAAAGCCAACAGAACACATTAAGGCAAAAGCCAACCTGCCATACAGATTTCGAGAGTATTGCATCTTCACTTGGAACTAGTTAGAAAATTACTCTCCTCCAGCTTAACCAAGAGCTTGTTTTTCCTGTGTCCTAATTCACGGGATCTCCGATCACATAGGTTGGGTTACCGCTATGGTATAACTCACATGGGTCTCATGCCTAGTTCCTTTGATGCGTTATCTATCACATTCCTTGATAGCCCTTTAGTGAAGGGATCTGCCAGGTTTTTAGCCGTCTGGATATAATCCAATGCTATCACTCGGAGTTTTTCAATTTCTGACAGGACTTCAAACGTCTTTTCACATGTCTTGAGGATTTCAAGTTATCTTTAGAACTGTTCACTTTAACAATAACTGTTTGATTGTCACAGTTCATAAGAATGGCCGGTATTGGTTTTTCAACCACCGGAAGATCCATCAAGAGTTCATGTAGCCATTCTGCCTCAACAGTGGATGTATCCAATGCAGTCAATTCTGCCTCCATAGTTGACCGTGTCAAAATAGTCTGTTTGCAGACCTCCACATTTCTGGCGCCCCCCACCAAGTGTAAACACATATCCACGGTGGCCTTAATTTCATCAAAGATCGAGATCCAATTTGAATCACTATAACCCTCTAGTAATCGAAGGGTACCCGGTATAGTGTATTCCATAATTTACTGTACCCACCAAGTAACGCATAACTCTTTCGAGTGCACGCCAATGATCATCTCCCGGGTTAGAAGTAAACCGGCTCAATTTGCTTACAACAAATGAGATATCAGGCCTTATTGCGCTAGCCAAGTACATGAGAGATCCAATGATCTGAGAGTATTTCATTTGATCTCTAGCAATTCTCTTGTTTTTCCGAAGAATCACACTTGGATCATAAGGTGTTGGAGAAGGCTTGCTATCCAAATAGCCAAACCGACTCAAAACATTTTCCACATAATGGGATTGAGAAAGACTAATCCCATCCTCACCTTTGACTAACTTGATGTTCAAGATCACGTCAGCCTCTCCGAGATCTTTCATATCAAAATTTCCAGACAGGAAAGACTTGACCTCATTGATCACATCAAGGTTTGTTCCAAAGATCAAAATGTCATCCACATATAGGCACAGAATAACTCCCTCACCCCCACCATGGCGATAATACACACACTTGTCGCCGTTTACATGAAGCCGACTTGTGTCAATGTTCTATCGAACTTCTCATGCCATTGTTTAGGTGCTTGTTTAAGGCCATAAAGAGATTTGATAACACACACCTTGCTCTCATGTCCTGTAGCACAAATCCATCCTGGTGATCCATGTAGATATCCTCATCTAGCTCTCCATTAAGAAAAGTTGTCTTCACGTCCATTTGATGGACAATGAGACCATGAGAGGCAGCCAAGGATAAAAGTACCCGGATGGTTGTGATCCTAGCAACAGGTGAATAAGTATCAAAATAATCCTCTCCTTCCTTTTGCGTATAACCCTTAGCCACAAGTCTAGCCTTGTACTTTTCAATAGTACCATCAGGCCTTAGTTTCTTTTTGAACACCCACTTACAGCCCACATGTTTGCAACCATAAGGCAGTTCTGTGAGCTCCCAAGTTCCGTTAGACAGAATAGAATCCATCTCACTACGGACTGCCTCCTTCCAAAGATGCATCATCGAAGATGCATAAGCTTCAAATAGAGGTGGGAGTATCATCCACAAGGTACATAGTGAAATCATTACCAAAGGATTTAACCATCCTTTGTCTCTTGCTCCTCCTAGGAGCCTCACCATCATCCTCTTGAGGATTTTGCTCGGAGTATCTCGTTGAGAATCCTCGGTTTGTGCAATAGGTTCGGAATTATCTCGGGGTTTTGACTACAAACGCTATGCAAATCTTTCATGGGAAATATGCCCTCAAAGAAGGTGGCATCTCTGGATTCCATGATTGTACCGACGATCATGTCGGATACCTCGAGACTTTACTACTAAAAATCTATAGGCAATGCTCAGATGAGCGTATCCCGTAAAGACACAATCCACCTGTCTTAGGTCCAAGTTTGCGCTTTTTAGTTATGGGCACATTGACTTTCGCCAAGCAACCCCACGTGCGCAAGTATGAAAGTGATGGTTTTCTCCTTCCCATTCTTCATATGGGGTTTTCTCCTTATTCTTAGAAGGAACTTTATTCAAAAGCGTGACAAGAAGTCAACAGGGCCACCCCACCATTCCTTAGATAGACCCGCAGTTGTCCAACATGGCATTTACCAAATCGGTTAGAGTGCGGTTCTTTCTTTCGGCAACCCCATTAGGCTAGGCGAATAGGGAGGTGTCCTCTCATGAATAATTCCATGTTCCTTACGTAATAAGTCGAACTCGATGAGAAGTACTCACCGCCACGATCCGACCTAAGCCTTTTGATTTTTCTTTCTAATTGATTTTCAACTTCAGCCTTATAGACTTTGAAGTAGTCTAAAGCCTCATCTTTAGTTTTCAACAGATAAACATAGCAGTATCTAGATGCATCATCAATCGTAGTCATGAAATATCTTTTTCCTCCTTTAGTCAACACACCATTCATCTCACAAAGATCTGAATGTATGAGTTCTAATGGTGCCAAGTTTCTCTCCTCCATTGCCTTGTGAGGTTTTGCGGGGTTGCTTTGATTGCACACAACTTTGGCACTTAGAACCTTTGTGATAGGAATTTTTGGAATTAAATTCATACTAGCGAGCCGAGTCATACAACCAAAATTTAAATGACATAACCGTGAGTGCCAAACATCGGCTTCACCTCCATTAGAAATATCACAAATATGGTTCACAACTTTATTGCAAAAATCGTAAAGGGAAAACGGAACAAGCCTCCGCATTCATAGCCTTTACCAATAAAAAGTCCATGCTTAGACACGACTACTTTATTAGACTCAAACACCACTTTGAACCCTTCTTTACATAGAAGGGAGCCGTGACTGTGTTTTTATTTATTGAGGGGACATGTTGCATGTTCTTTAGTCTATGATCTTTCTCGAAGTAAACTTCAGATCTACCGTGCCAACACCAAGAACGAAGCATTCGAAATGCTTCCCATCAACACGGAGCAATCCCATACGACACAGTAAGAAGAGAACAAAGAGAGATCGACACACATGAACATTAGCTCCGGTATCAATCCACCAATCGGTGGTCCGATTTCTTGAAAGAACAATAGGTGCGTTACCATACCCGTAAGTTCCTCCTCCAAGATTGCCAATGGTCACGTTGATGCACTTTGAGTTCTGTCCTTGCTCACCCTTCTGCCCTTGCGATTTGGACACTTTGTTTGGCCCAGTGTCCAATCTCACCGCAAACAAAGCGAGGCTTCTCATCTTTGTTCATTGACTTCTTCTTTGAAATTAGTGGTTTGTTTGGCTTTATTTTTCCCCTTGTTCTTGCCATGTGAGAACTGTTGCACCACATTGGCGCTAGATTGCCCCTCGTTCCTTTCACAGTGCATCCTTAGCTCGAGCTTTCTCCTCAACATCTAGAGACGCAATCAGTTCTCAATGTAAATCTCTTGTCTCTTATGTTTTGAGAGATGTGGCAAAATTCCTCAATGAAGGAGGTAATTTGGCAATAATGCCCTGACCACAAACACATCAGGCAACTGGATTTTGAGAAGTTCGAGTTCCTGGCGAGAACTCATATCTCATGAGCCTCGCTCAACTACGTAAGCGGTTATCCACCATCTTGTAGTCATGATATTGCTCCATGATATCTGATTCACCGACATCGAAGCACCGAACTTAGCATTCAAAGCATCCACGGTTCCTTCGCCTCTTTAATGTGCATATACACATCGCATGCAGACGATCGGGCAAGAACACTAAGAACGGCTCCCACAAAGAGTGTGTTGACATCCCGATATGCCTTCTCCTTTTCAGGAGTTGGTTCCATATCCTCCTGGTTTGCCGTTCGACACCCGTAACACGTTCATAGCTGTAAGCCACAAGGTGACCCTTGTCTGCCATCTTTTGAAGTGCACAGGTGAATTTTTCCGGCCTCGATTGCCTCGGCAAAGCCAACCATTGATAAACCTAAGTGCCTATAATCGTGTTTTTGGATTGTTAGAAATAAAGGCACATTTAGGTTTAATTTAATCCAAAAGTAAATCATGAACAACATGTGATTGACGATCGGTAACGAATAACGAGGAGCATACCATAGATGCATATGCTAGAAGACTACACATATATCCATCTAATGTGCTCACAATCAACAGGTTGAAAATAAGCAGAGAAACATTGTAACGTCTTGTTAGGTGTGCGAGATGGAGCGATGAGTCGTTGTAAGCGCGTCTGATCTGCAGGGCGGAAGCACGCAGCGAAGTCGGCGATGTCGAGCGGCCGCTCTGAGCAGCGAGGAAGACGAGCCGTGACGGTGGCGTGGAAGCGATGGCCAAGCGCTTCCCAAAAAACCTGATTCGTCCTCTCCGGTGCAAGAACGCGAGGCCAGACGGTTTCGAGACACCTTTCCCGTTATTTGGTGCCGCCGCGTCTGGGGCGAAGCGAACTAGATGACGGCCAGCGAGAAGCGGCAAAATGCTAGAGGCGCGAAAACTCTATATCTCCCGATGATAGCGACGCGATATATAAAGAGCCACAGTAACGATCCGTATCGAACACGACTTCGAGGGCGTGCCACGATCGGAGTCCATTACGGGATGCATTACGGTGTCCTTATCTCATACTACAACCGCGATTCCGAGTAGCAAAAGAGTAATCTGCAAAGGAGGTCGCGCCCTACGCAAAGCCCTGGACCGGATTTCGGCGGACCATTCACGCAGTGCCGACGCCCGCGCCCCCCGCCTGCCTGCCCAAGCCCGCCCCGGCCCGGCGAGGTGAGGCGAGCGCGCGCGTGTGTATTCTTTCTCCCTTTCTCCACATGGTTCTACCATGGTGGAGCACACTCCACTATTTAAACTAGTGCTCACCACTTTAGGCTAGCAATGTGGTACTATTGCTAGTGCACATGCTCCTCATGAGGTGGGCCTTTGAGATTTTCTAGGATTTATTGTCTCAATTAAATGGGCTTGGCCCAAATAATCCAACAGTAGTCACCATAGTAGGATACAATTTGAATCACCTGAAAGAGTTCTTCCGGAAACACTGTCTTCAATGATATGTGTTATAAAGGCCTGCTCACCACCCGGGCAAACTCTCTCTCCAGCAGTTCCGCCACACTTGTGTGTTTGGTTGGAGAGTGAGTGGAATGGAATGGTTCCATCTCAGATTTCAGGGATGGAATGGCTTCATCCCAGATTTCAGGGATGGAATGGTTCCATCCTAGATTCTCAGACATGACCCACTGTCACTCTTACATTCCAAGTGGGATGGCTGCGTTCCAGAAAATTTGTAGAACCTGGTCATCCCGAATCTAAAGAGAATATTATCTTTTCTGGAACAAGTCATCCTTAGCTCTCCAACCAAACACTAGACTTGGTGGGGATGGGATGGTTCCATTCCGCTCCATCTCACTAACCAAACACTTTAAGACCATCTTCCTCTATGCTCTCAAAAGAATGGTGGATTGCACATACAAAAATCAAAGCTCTCACTATCCTTCACAACACCCACAAGGATAGGTGGTTTTGACCTCACTACATCATCCATTGGCTCTAAAGCGTTCTCCCTCGCTGCTTCCCCAGTAACTGTTGCAGATTTGAAGAACAGGGCAGTTCATTTGCATTTCTGATTTCAATTAGATCTGCTAGATGTGGGTTGCTCTCCACATTCTTCTTTGCCCGTTCAAGAGCAACATCAGTCACATCTACAAACAAAAGGATGTTCCAATCAAAAAACAAGGGAAAAAAAAGTAAACAAACGGCCAACCGAGAATACACCCATCTCATTTAGCCAAGGAACTAAAGGACCCCTAGTTGATGCCTCAGTAAACTTCTAGCACGCAGGATCCAACAAAGCTCCAGCCTAGTAAAGATGCCCCAACGACTACGAGAGGGTAGATGCAACTCGCACATGTGCGTATGGACCTGTTTCGCAGAGCTCTAGATTTTAGTTTCTTTTCAGATCTGAAATTTGTAGGCTAAAATCAAGTGAATTAAATTTAGATTTTATTCTAAAATGTAAACAAAATAACTCACCTAATTAAACACTCTTAATATACCCATAGTTCCAACTCTACAGATATAGTAGAGCTAGGAGAGCTAGGAATACTTAGCTCCACTAGATCTATGGATTTGATGGAGCTAAAGCTCTGCCAAATAAAGGTAGCAGTGTAATCATCTCTTCTTCTCCTTTTTGTGTTGAACGTAAGCAAGAGCACCAGGAGGTAGCGTTGGCGTCGGCCCACCCGTTATTGCCTTAGAGCATTTCCGAGAAGGGTCTTAAATATGGCTTTAATTTGAATTATAGGACTTTTGAGGAAAAGATTAACTCCAGCAAAGACCCTAAATTGTTAAAATTTAGCAAATTATTTTAGGGCCCCTAGGAGAGTAGCTATATTTAGCAACTTTGTGATTGAGCCCTATCTTCGTTGGGTTTTAGGGTCTTATTACTGGAGTGAATATTTCGTTGGAACCCTAAATCTTATTAGTTGGGGTCATAAATTAAAATTTAAGACTAATTTTTAGGGCTCTCTCTTGAAGATGCTCTTATTAGAGTGATATGGTTTGGACTTTGGAACTTAGGAGACACTGTTGTGCTCGGGTGGGAGGAAGCCATGCGCATCATTTCACCGCCGCCGCCGCCGTTGCTCGTTGTGTTCGGGAGGGAGGAAGCGAGTTGACCTCTCCCCAGGCTCGCGCGCTCCGCCTCTACCTCACGCCCTCCGACGCTATCGCTCGTGCCTCGCAGGCTCCCCCGGTGGTTCGCCTCTCCCGCCTCGGCACGAGCCCGACGGATAGCTGCAGCGGCTGTGGCGCTCGCATCGGGCTCCGGCAGCGGTGGGAGTGACTTCTCCGTGATGACGCTGAGTCCGACTTCGCGGTGGACACAGGATCAAGACTTCAAGAGCATACCAGATCAATCAAAAGCTCCAGCCTGATGCCCCAAGGAGAGGGTAGATGCAATTCGCACCTGTGCATATATCAAAGCCCCGCACTGTCTCACCCGAGCTGGATATTGGTGGTACGAGACGGACCTGACGAGTGACGAGACAAGATCCTCAATCCAGTGGATGTAGTTGGATCTGTTTGGAGCAGTATGGCAAAGTTGTCCATCGGGAATCCACCTGACAGTAGTAATGATAAATATCATGTTAATATATTCAATCAAAGTTATTGATCATAAACTGCATTGCATGACAATTAACTAAGAACATGTAAGGAGCAAATAGTGCGCATGGCATATAAACTTCAATATTATTTTTTTGAAAAAAAAATCAAGTGTCTCTTGCTATTAGTAAATATATGGCAGCTAACAATTTCTAAGAAAGAGGATATTTGAACATTGATTATACAATTTATTTTTATAATAATCAATCTACCCGTGAAAAATGATGTGGAATATGTTGTAGGTGTGAAATCCAAACAGGAGTGAGGGGTGACGTCGGCCGTCTAATAGGCCACCGTCCACGATAGTACAAATGACACGGGAATTTATACAGGTTCGGGGGTTCGAGAGAACTATCCTACTCCTGTTGGTGGGCCAACGGAGGGTTGCCTCTAAGGAGCAGGTCCCCGAAGGCTCACCAGTTTGGATATTCTATTTTATTGCTCAAGAGATTTCAAGTTACAAATGAGAGATAACACGGTGTTTTTATAGGCTTTTGGGCCTGTACAAATAATCAAAATACCCCTCATCAAGGTAGTTAATCTATAAGTACAAGCGAGAGCTATTATTGTCCTTCTAAGAACAATGGTAGTTGTTTGATATGCATATCATATAATCAGTTGTCAGTCGTGTTGTTTATGCCTGGCCATATAACAAGTAGCCCCAATGTCTTGGAGCATATTCTTGGGCCAACCCGCTTGCCTTGCGGGAGCATACCTTCAAATAGCTTCGATCCTCGATGATAAACCCCCCGACATCTATAGAGGATCGCCGAAGGGGTTGAGCCATCTTGGTAAGCCCTTGCATTAGGACAAAAGACATAGTCTTCGAGGGAGCATGTTTTAATAAGAGGCCCATGCGTTTTCCCTTGGGACAGGGTATAAGGTCACGAGCATCTTTAACGGGCTATGTCTAAAGAGATGTTAATCATTCCTCCAACATAATTATTACTGAAAAGATAACAGAAAAGATGTGCGTAAGAAGTTTGATTCTTACATAGCGTCACGAACTAACGAGACAACGACATGTCACACGCACACGCATAACCTGCTAAACATTCAGTGAAAATACAATGCAACACAAGAGTGCCTCACCGTCTCAGACTACAGGCCGATTAGCCTCATCCACAGTGTGGGAAAAATCCTATCCAAGCTACTTGCAAATAGGTTGGTGCCTCTTCTACAAGTTCTCATTTTGCCAAATCAGAATGCCTTTATCAGAAACAGGTCAATTCAATACAGCTTCCTCCTCAAAAAAAAAGTCTCATCTCCGAGCTGCATGCCAAGAAGACCCCTTCTCTTTTCATCAAGTTAGACATTGCGAAAGCTTTTGATTCTCTCAGCTGGGAATACTTACTTGAACCGTTGACCTTCTTTGGTTTTGGGCAACGATGGAGAAATTGGATTGCCCTCACGCCCGCAGCTTCTTCCAGAATCTTGATGAATGGGTCACCAGGCAGAAAGGTGCTTCACAGGAGGGGGCTACGGTAGTGGGACCCAATTTCACCCATGCTCTTCATCCTGCCCCTAGAGCCTCTTCAACGCTTGATTGTTATCGCCTCGCAGCAACAGCTTCTCAAGCAAATTGGTCAACGTCCGGCGCACCTCTGCTCTTCTATGTACGCAGATGATGTCGCCTTCTTCATCAACCCGGACCCGGCCGAGGCAAAGTTCATGAATGGGCTGCTTCAGGTTTTCGGTAAGGCCACAGGGCTAAGGGTCAACCTCCTCAAATCTGAATTCTTCCCGATACGGTGTGAGGGCCTATACCTTTAACCTATCTTGCAAGAATTCCCAGCCACGCTAAAATCCTTCCCTTCCAGATACCTAGGTCTACTGTTGCGTCCCACGGGACTCAAGAAATTGGACCTTCATCCATTATTGGATAAGGTTGCCAATAGGTTGGCAGGTTGGAAAGGCGCGCTGTTGTCAAAAGCAGGAAGGCTTGTTCTGGTGGACGCTGTTCTCTCGGCTCTATTGACGTACCATCTTACGGTCTACCCAGGTTTCGCTTGGGCCTTCAAGAAAATTGATAGGTTGCGCAGGAGCTTTCTTTGGAGGGGGACCTACAGTGTCAAGGAGGACATTGCCTCGTCAACTGAAAAAAAACTTGCAGGCCTAAATCCCTAGGTGGCTTGGGCATTAAACAATTCGACGCCTTCAGCAGGGCTCTTAGGTTACGTTGGCTGTGGTACCATTGGAAGGAGCCCAACAGACTCTAGCAAGGCATGTTGATTCCGTGCTTAGACTCTGAATTGGCCCTCTTCAACGCAAGCACATCCATTGCTATAGGGAATGGGGAGACAACCCGTTTCTGGACATCCAACTGGCTACTTGGCTTGTCACCAAGTATCATCGCCCCGCAGTGCTTCCGCCTGATCCGTAGGAAGAACAACTTAGTGAAGCACGCAGCTACAGGAGTTCCTCACCCTTTGGAGTCTCCTGCACACCTGCAGCCGGAGATCCAATATGATATTTCCCGGCGTTGGACCGCAGATGGCCAATACTCAGCAAAGTCGGCGTATAGAGCACAATTCCTTGGGTCCTTGCCGGACCCAAACTACTCCATAATCTGGAAAGCGAAAACCCAGAACAAGTGCAAGTTTTTCGCCTGGTTATTGCTCCAAAACAGACTCCAAACCGCGGATAATTTAGCTAGGAAGGGTTGGCCTCATAGTCTAGTTCGCAGCCTCTACGGTTCAGGGGAGGACTCTGCTGCTCACCTCATGCTGTCTTGTCCATTCGCAAAGCAAATTTGCACTCATTTGTTCAACTGTTTGGAGCTACAACCTTTGCCACAGTTATCACTTGTTGCTACGTAGACTTTGTCTTCTTGGTGGCAGGACATCCATAAGTCTACTCCTAAGGGGAAACACAAGAGTTTGGACGGAACGATTATCTTTGTCTTCTGGAACATTTGGAATGAGCGAAACGCCCGCATCTTCAACAACATGTATTCTCCGGTGTCGTCAATGGTTCACCAAATCCTCCAAGATATCGCTTGTTTTAGCCTCGCTTCGCGACCTGCTCATGTGGAGTAGCCGTGCAGTAGCGTTTGTTGTTGGCTTTCTAGTCGCTTTGTAGTTTGCCCCTTGTGTGGCTTCTTCTTTTATACCGTCTTTCTGTACTAGTACCTGGGAACTTTCCTGATTTGGCAGAGCTCCTGCATTCTTTTCGGAAAAAAAAAATACAATGCAACACTAGTAAGACCAGAGTGGAGAAAAACAAGTTATAGCATCCGATGTCTACATTCCGCACGATCCTTTACATTGATAGCATCTCTTTGCAGAAGTTCCAATGGCGTTGCTCATGACAATCAACAATAAGCAGCGTATACAACTCTGAGATTTACCCAAAAATTGCCAACTTCTCGTGCTCCGAGTTCCTTCTGACGTCTGGGAGTAGCATGAACAGTTCATGAAATGGTAAGTGTGTCAAATTACAGGTGCTTGGAGACTGTGATGCAACAGGATGAACTTGATGTTTCAATTTCTTGAATTCAGTAGTGCCCTTGTATTTCTTCAGTGGAGCAGCATCAAAGAGCTAGCTAAACAACTCGGCTACCGGGATAGCAACCGAACAGAAGCGATTGGGCATAAACTAGAAGCAAATACAGCTTAGGGTTAAGGGGAGGAACGGGGGGTGAGTAAGTTGTACTCCGTAGCAACTAGTTGACGCCGTTGTCGTGGAGGACGACGACGCGCGTGGCGGCGAAGCCGGTGAAGTGGATGGATGCGCGGCCCCGGGAGAAGGAGACGAAGGGGCAGAAGGAGGGGTAGAGCGACGCCTGCATCGCCAAGGCCGGCGCCTCCGAGCCGTCGCGCCGTGTCCGCTTCCGTCCACCGTTCATCCACGGAGGTGACTTCCTGGAGTCCGGAAAGCGGGCACCGGAGGCGGAGCTGGAGCGCCGGAGGCAGCGAGCGCGGGGGCGCAACGGCGAGCTGCGAGGCACCCCTCGATTATCTCCGGCCTTTCAGCTCGCCCGTGGGCTTCTTTGTGCGTTCGTTAGCAACTGGCCCTTACAAGCCTGGCCCATTTTCTGACAACAGCATCCAGCCTTGCCTGTTCTTCTCCTGTCTTGAGACGTTCCTCTCCATCTTCCCTCGTCTCGTGTACGAGTGGCACGAGCAAACTTGCCATCTTCTCGGTCTCAAAATTCCATAAAAAAAACAGCTCTTGGTTCAAAGAAAAAAAAAAGCTTCTTAGCTGATTTTTTTTTTTACGATTCTCCAATGAACAGCTTGTATGGACCACTTGTGTATAAAGAGGTGCTCCTCCTTCTATGATGAGATTGGTCTTTTTCATGGTATCTATCCTGAAGACGACAACCGGAATCACGATTTCACTGTCTCACCACCACCCCTAAAATGGCTGTGCGGCTTGCAAAACAGCTTATCGAAAGCACACACAAAGGAACCCCCCCGATATACCACACCTTTAGCATCCCCCCCGTGATTCTACTCGAACGAACAGCCGGTTTTATTCTCGAGATATGTATGGGCAAAGGGAATACAATGACCCAGACGAGAGCAGAGCAGAATTCGCATCGAAAGAGCGGTCTGAAAAGAAAAGAATTCGAGATTCCGACGTGACCGTGTGGGGGGCAACAGAGGAGGAGGACGACGGGGGAATCGAATCGCTTGCGGCACCAATCTTCAAGAGGTCGTCGCTTCGACGAAACAGGGCGTCGAAAGCCGAAACGAATATGCTTGGGGCATGTACGATGGCGCATATAGACGGTCTACAAGAGTATATTACATTGGATTTTGGTTGATACGAAGAAGAGAGAAAGATGATGTCTACTATTTAACAGACGGTTTTAAAGATAGCTTTATACGGTATATATCATTGTATATATAGTCTATTAATTATATGAGAGATTATTATAGACAACTATATAGATAGTCTATTGTATGGGTTATCTTTGGTACTACATAATGGATGACGTAGAAATATATTATAGACAACCACCGTCTATACCATGGTACATACCCATAGTACGTGCGTAGTCTCACATTTTTATCCAAGGTTTCGCATGCATTACGCAAACCGTGATGTAAGATAGGTGGCACGCTAGCAAAGGTGACACCAACAATTCATTGAAGAGAGAAGGTTTAGTGCAAGCAGTGTGTTAGGCATGGTGATGGAGTAATGGTAGGGCATTGCAACGGGGAAATGAATGGACAGTGGTGCCGTACCGTCCGCGGTTTTCTTCTGCCAACATCTCTCAAAGGTGATTGCGTTGTGCATGCCCTAAGTCGACCGGAGTGTTCGATGTGTAGGCAGCCAAGTTGTGCCTGCAGTCCAATCCACGGAGAGGTTAGAGCTTGGAACCCAGTGCTCCATCGGCAAGCGGGCAAGTGCACGGATCACGACCGTCAGAATAGGACGTGACGGCGGTGATGGGCCGGTGATGCCGCCTGCAGAGCGCAGCGCAGCACCCGAGTAGATGGATGGATGGGTCATGGGTGAATTGGGCCGGCTCTAGGATTCCTTCCGGGTCAGTTGCACATGCCGTCCGCCCGCGACCGAGAATATCGCCGCCTACTCCCAGCTGCACTAGGCATTGCCGCACGGGAACATACAGAATTTTGTTTAGGGATGGCAACGGTCCGAGTCTCTCCGGATCTAACCTCCGTGGATTCGGATTTGGACTCGGACCCAAAGTCAGTCACGGGTCTAAACCCAGACCTAAAATCGGACCCGACGAGTACCCGAACCCGAACAACATAATTCTATTTTCATTTGTTTGAGTAGCTAAAGTTTATAGAATTTGATTAAGTTTTAAGACTTCATTACCCGGATTAAGAGATAGACTGTATGCATATAATAACAAAGCAACAGTAAGCAACAATAGATGATGTTTGTTATCTACAATTCTATTTCATATAATGGAAATTTTCTTGTCGGGTCTGGGTCTGGGTACCCACGAGTCCAAAATGAGATCCGGATCAGGACCCGAAATAATATACCCGTGGGTCCAAATTTGGACCCAGACTCGGACCCACAGGGTATTTTTGCCATCCCTAATTTGTTAGAGTTTTTTTTTTAAAAAAATAGTAATACGATTTAAAGTAATTTTACTTTTTTCAAAAGTTTTTTAAAAATATACTGGCTAGGAGCCATTGGCAAATTTGTATAACCAAAGAAACGGTGGATGACCTTAACGTAATTTCAGTTTTTTCAAAGAGTTTTCTAAAATAGGTTGGCTAGGAGACGTCGGACGAATTTATGTAACCACACAATTTTTTTTTTTGTAAAAAGTAATGAAGGATCCATTCGTGAATCTACGAAAACACAGATCCTTTTTTAAAAAACAGTAGAAGGACATATCTATGATTTCAAAAATTTTGAAGGGTGACGCGGCGTGGCTCGGAATTATTTTAACGGGTAATTATTTTATTGAAAAATTTTTGTATTGAAAGTTTTCAGTGTTGAAATTTTTTTATTTGAATTTTTTTTTTAGTTGGAAAATTTTCATTTGAAATTTTCTAAGCTGAAGCTTTCTAATTCAAAATTTTTCGATTTAAAACCTTTTGAGTTGAAACTCTCTGACTTAAAACTTTCTAATTTGAAAGTTTCTTATTTAAATTTTTTTTGAAATGAAACTTTTTTGTTAATTTTTTTGAAATGAATTTTTTTAAAAATTTTGAGTTGAACTTGTCTGTATTTTTTTCAAATACAAAATACAAGAGATTATTCGCGTCTGACTGCAAGTGGTAAGCCGATAAGATAGCATTACTCTACGCGCTTATGGCTGGTGGAGCTCCACGTAAAGCGCTTACTACCTGATAAGCGCCTGGGACGGCCCGTGAGAGTGGCGTGAGACCGACGCAAATTAGCATTTGCTTGGTATGTACCCCCCCCGCCCCCGGCGCACCCACGTCCTCCCCCGCTCTTCGCCGCCGCATCCTCCCACACCCCGTCCATGCACCACTTGCTATAATCCACGCGCACCGCACCACCCGGTCTGGCAAAACCACGTCCACTTACCAAAGCAAAAACCCGCCCTAACCCGAGTCCCAACCCAACCACCGAGCGAGCGCTAACCATGGGCACTCCCCGAGTTACCATAAAAAAGATCCAACAACATCGCACACGGCGATGTACCCACCCACACAGCTGACAGACGTGACCCACCTCCCCGGCCCCACGTTCACGTACTTCCAAAGGCAACCGTCGGAGCGTCCCGCGTGGCCCCACCTGCCATTCGCTCCGCGGGTGGAGGAGGGTCAGGTGCCCCTCGCATTTACCTGGAACCCAACCCAAGGCATAACTACGGTTGCCCTAACCCCACCAGCGTTACCTCCCTGGCTAGCCCTTGCGGCCCGCGATAGCGCCACGCATCCCGATCCGACGGCTGCGCTGGCCTCCCATGGATTTCGCCCCACCAAGCCGGCTATTTAACCGCACTAGGTCTCCCGTCCCAGATCGCGCAGGCAACCTAAGCGGCAGCAAAATCCCCCAAGAAAAAAGCCACCAAAACCCTAGGCGAGCGAGATGGCGGCGGCGAACCCGAAAGTGTTCTTCGACATGACGGTGGGCGGCGTTGCGGCGGGGCGGATCGTGATGGAGCTGTACGCTGGCGACGTTCCCCGCACGGCGGAGAACTTCCGCGCGCTGTGCACTGGGGAGAAGGGCGTGGGGCGCAGCGGCAAGCCGCTGCACTACAAGGGCAGCAGCTTCCACCGCGTGATCCCCGACTTCATGTGCCAGGGCGGCGACTTCACCCGCGGCAACGGCACCGGCGGCGAGTCCATCTACGGCGAAAAGTTCGCCGACGAGAACTTCAAGCACAAGCACACGAGCGAGGGCATCCTCTCCATGGCTAACGCCGGGCCCAACACCAACGGCTCCCAGTTCTTCGTCTGCACCGTTCCATGCCCATGGCTCGACGGCAAGCACGTCGTCTTCGGTAAGGTCGTCGACGGCCTTGATGTCGTCAAGGCCATTGAGAAGGTCGGATCCCGCAACGGCGCCACTTCCAAGCAAGTCGTCGTCGCCGACTGCGGCCAGCTCTAGATCCATCCGCCCCTACTTCTATCTTCCTCGGATCCCATCAGTCGTCGCCGTCGTCGAGTCCGTGCCAAGTATCGTTCTCTTAGTAAAATAATAAATATTGGCGAGTCGAGTCTCCAATCTCCCCTGGTGTTATGTCTTCTTCGTCCACTCCGATGTGTGTCTCCATGCCTGGTTTAGGAGGGTTTTAGGTGTACTTCAGGCCGCCATCTCCGATCCGATGGCGATGCCATCTCTACCCACCTATTATTATTATGTTACTGATGCTATGATGCCCTGATAACTTCGCTTTGGTGTTTGGGTTCTCTGCACTTGCTCTGTTCTATTCAGATTTAAGTCTGGCATCTTCTTTCTTCGAGCACTTTGGTTGGGTTCCAATAAAGAAAGTGAGCTTTGTTCATCTCTTGCCACCGTCTGTTTGATGCGCTTGAGATCGATTTGTTGGAATGCGCGGAATTTACTTTTTGTGTTTTATGCGCTCCAATTGTGCGCTCGCTTACTTTGCCCGTTGGTAAAAAAAACTTCTGTGATCTGATGTGATGCCATGAGTACCAACAATCAAATCAAGGGTAAATGCTAGCCCAATCTTCAGATTAAAACTCGCGCAGAAAGTACGTTCTCCAACGAGTAGGATAGGAGTGGTTCTTCTCCGTACTGCAAACAAAATTATCTGTACAAAACCTTGGCCCCTGTCGCTCGCTCTCGGAATGGAAGTGGTACTTATCCAAATGGCATGGTTATTTTAGTGAAAAAGGGCTGTTTCTGTGTTGACTGCATGTGCGAAATGTGATACACGGTTCTGCTTTTTACTGACATCATCGTCATCCTGTCTCCCACGTACGATCACATCCTGTACCTGTGTTTTTTCCCCTCACAAAAAAGTGTGCGATTTGATATTTCTTGGTTACTAGTACAATCACAGCTTTGGTTACCTTCAGTTTCTAAATATAAATAGGTTTGCTACTGCTGTGCTATAGCTTTTTCATCTCCAACACCATGTTACGGATCAATGTTGTGCTGTATTTAGTTACAGATGATCCTCACACTTTTTCAATACTCAACATCCATATTTTTCGATGATTACACACTTATTAAAAACATTAGGATATAGCTATTATTTATGGTTGTTTGGATATGTATTAATATGTTTGTTGATTTTAGATTTATTTTAGATTTTTATTATGAAAATATTAATACTTTCTAAAGTATATGTTTTTATGATTTGTTTGAGGTAACTTACATTAAATATATATTTAAATTTTTAATACTAAAAATACAACAAATGATAACTTCCTCGATAGATTCATGGATTTTTTGGACCTTTTCACGCAAAATCACTATTTAATACTTTGATTACCTTAAAAAAAAAATTTGTCTCGAAATAAGGTGCACAATACCAGTGGAGATTTTTTTGACATTAGTACAAAATGGATCCGATTGTGTAACTGTAATTAGTAAATTGATCTTATAGTATGGACCCTGATATCTTCTGTTTCTACCAAGTGCGATACTATTGAGACATGAATTGTGATAGATCCAAATATATTCGCTCATCACTGGGATTCACTTTCTCGAAGGGAAGGAAGCTTCCTTCTCTCTTTCCAAGTGGGAGGTACCGAGTTGATGAGATTTGAAAGCTGTTTATTCCATTCCAATTCCATCTGATCAGCTCAGCACACGCCTCTGATATTCCTTCCTCACTCAACCAAAATTATTCCAAAAAAAAAGGCATGGATTTGCGTACAAGAAAGCAAATACGAACAATTGAATTACATAGCAAAAAAAAAAACTCCTTTTTTTTCCTTCCTCGTGCCAGATCAGTGATGTACTCCCTCGTTTACTTTTATAAAGTTTTTTTTTTAAACTATCTTGTTCATAAATATAAGGCTTACATGTAGATTTAATGGGGCATTTCCTTCTGTAACCCTAATTATTATTTTTCAACCATATGCATTTATTCATTACCACCCGTACAAAGTATATCTTCCATCATCCAAGACAATTAAGTGAGGGCATATAAGTCATTTTCTCTCATACTTTTCTCAATTTTAATGTAATTTTAATTTTTATATAAAATCAAAATATAACTTATAAAAATAAAAAGAGTGAGTAATTTGCTAAAAAAATTTGCAAGCTAGTCTCCGTACAAATAAGGGGAAGCGGAGCACTCTGTTCCGACAACCTGGTGACTGTGGCTGGAGGTGGTCCCAACTGGCATCGATAGTCACGTGGGTTGGGCTCCACTTGGGCTGAAAAGGTTATGGGCCCACCGGACAGCGTCGCGTGTCCGGGCGGGTAGAAAAAGCGGTGGACGGCGTGCGGGATTCGAGGCATCCGTTTTTTTCTCCTTTCCGCTTTGATGTTTGGCTCTTGAACGAAGGGGGTGAGAGAGAGGTGGTGTGGGGTTGTGTGCAGTCGCAGGCCGCGTTGGTGCTACACAGTTTTGAGTGGGTCGGGTCGTGTCAGTTTGGCGCGGCCAGGAAATGATTAACAACCCCACCCACCCACCCCACCCTCGTGGTCGGCATCCACGCGAAACAATTTCTCTTTCTTGGGGTGCGTTAGCTTTGCACACCAACTTCTGTACCGCCATCGTCGTGGTTCTTGAATAGCAGGGTATCGAAAAAAAACTATATACTCAATCGAATCAAAAAAATTTTCAATCGGCGATTAAATTTTATCGAAAAAAATCGGAAATCAACCAATTTCAATGATTTTCAAGCATTTTTTTTATTTTCAATACACTCAAGAAAAATTGAAAAATAAAGAAAATTAGGAAAAAAAATTATAAATAAATCTCAATTAATCTATAAACACCTTGTAGAAATTTTAATAATTATTTACTTTATTTAGTACTCCCTCCGTTTCTTTTTATAAGGCGTATTTGGTTTCGTTAGGACAAGACTTTGACCAACGATTACTTCATTAATATATCATTTATGCAATACAAAATCATAATTATATATAAGTACTTTTGAATACAAATCTGCTAATATCAATTTTGTGTCATAAAAATTATATGCTAATAGAGTAATTGTTGGTCAAAGTCTTGTCCTAACGAAACCAAATACGCCTTATAAAAAGAAACGGAGGGAGTACTTCTAAAAAAAATAAAAAACAACAATTGATGAAAAGAAATAGAGACACTGTCGGATTTTCATAAAAACTTACAAGCATGATCATACTCTAAAATTTTAATGGCATAATAACTAGTTCCCAAGGATCATTAATAATTTTTTTTGAAATACTAGCCTTCATTTATTGCCTCTAGAAAATAAAAAAAATAGAATAGCATATACAAAGACAGCAACACTGTCAGAATTTTTTTAAAAAAATACATGGGTACGATAATCATCTGAAAATTTTAAGTAATAATTAGCATTGACTCGGAACCTCACACAAAAAATTCAGAAATATTAGACTTTATTTATTGCCTCTAGAAAATTCAAAACAGAAGAACATATACAAAGACAGTAGCACTGTCATAATTTTAAAAATATATGTAGGTTTTATAATGATATAAAAATTTTACAGCATCATTGCAGATCTTGCTCTCTTTATGCTCGAGAATTTTCCTGTCTCATATGCTCGACTTCCATCCTGTTTGTGCAATCTTGAAGCCCTATAAATTTCAGCCATTCTTCGTGTCTATGTATCGATTGTTACGCTCTTCTTTGATGCTCTCTCTTCTCGAGTAGTGCTTCTATACTTTCCCTTCTAATACAAATTGTACAAATATTAAAGCAAGCAGAGAGGTAATCAATCACTATCTACCTTTCATTCATGCCTTAATATTTGTGCAACTCTCAAAAACAAAAGTATAGAAGCACTTCTCCTCTCTTTATTATTTAATGTGTTTGTAACAGGTCTAGGTTTTCACTGTGCAAGCAATCCGTGTTTTCATAACCAACCGCCATGTGCAGGGGCGGAACTAGAGAAAAAATCATCGGGGTTCATCACTTCATCATATATGTGATAACAACTTATTTTTCTTACTATTTGCTTGTTATTTATCTCCCGGTGTCACAATATTTAGATAAAGGGGGTTCACATATACTATATATATAGACAAACATACAATAATTTTCTTTATATATAGACTAATATACACTAAATTTTTTTTACCCGGTGTCCTGTGACACCGGGTAGCTTAATGTACTTCCGCCCTTGGCCATTGAAACAATCCAAAAATTCAAAATGAATTTGTTTGACTTTTGTTTGATTTTGCATTTGAATTTGGTTTTGGAAATTTGGAAATCAATTTGATTTTCGTCTAAGCTTCTTGGGCCGAATTCTTTTTCTTCGTGGGCCTCCCGGCCCGTTCTCCTTCGGCCTTTCGGCCTGCTCCCCGGTCCGTTCGGCCGCTCGCCTCGCCGGCCCAGCCCAGCGTGGCCGCCGCCTCCGCCTCCGGCGCGTTACCCTTGCGCCCGCCCGTCGCCGCCCTTGTTTCCGGTCGTCCGATCAGCGCTTCAGCCAGCTTGCCGCCATGCAGCCCGGTCGCCCCAAACCCCGCTTCGCGCCCTTGCTTGCCCGCCGCCTGGCCAGCCGCCCTATAAAAGCCACCCCAAACCCCGGTTCAAACTTCGCCCCGCTCCTCCTCTCCGGTGAGCTCATTCCCTCCTTGTCCTCCGCCTCGCCTCCGTCGCCGCCGCCGTGTCAGCCACCGCCTCCCGTAACCCTAACCCGCCCCTGCCCGGTCCCAGCGACAGCGGCCTCGCCCGTCGACCCCTCTCCCGCCATTGCCCAGCCCCGCCTCGCCTTCGCGTGGCGGCCAGCCGCGCCCCGCGCTCGCCCGCGCCACCCGGCCAACAGGGCAAGTGTGCCTTGGCCCAGTTCCCAGCCGAAACCAATCCAAACACTGTTTCAACAGTGTTTTCGATTTTTGGATTTAATAAATCAATTTATTAACTCCAAAATTCGTTTTTAAATCCAAAAATAGCCCAGAAAATCCAGAAAAATCCCGGAAAAACCCAGAGCCCCACCAAATACATTTCCCGAACCATTTCGATCCCCTGAGTCCAGAAATGCTGTCCGTTCCCAGATCCGAAACTCAAAAAATTCCCCAAATCCCAGTTTTGCCCTCCGTTCTCTTCCGACTCGGTTTCCGTTTCCGTTTCTTTTCCCAGTTGTTGTTTTTGTCATTTACTTATGTGGTTGTCTCTTCCGCGCTAGATTCGACCGTTGAGACGCCAGTGGAGCTGGAGCAGTCCCTGGAGTCGGAGCAGTTCCCGGAGCAGACGTCGGACCAGACGGGAGCGCAGTACGACTACTTCCTCTACGATTCTTCCGATCCAGCTGCCGCGCAAGGCAAGCCGTACACCCCTGATCATGTTGATCCTATCATGCCATGCTATAGTAGTAATTATTTTATATCGCATTATTTTACTGTATGTTGAATTATTGAAAACAGTATTTTAGAATGACATGATACCTAGGAAATGCCGAAATTGCTCATGGAACTCCCTTGAAGTATTTGAACCCTATTAAATCCTTTGGAACCCTAGTTAATTGCTTATTGCCATGAATAGGTTAGACTATACTGCTAGGTTAGTTCAAAAACTTGGATTTAGAGAAAATGCTGCCGAATTTCTGATTCGGACGTTTGTAAAAATGCTACAGTCTGGGGGACAGTATCGGATAAATCCCGGAGTGGATGAGATTCCGATCCCCAACTGATGATTAATGCCTTGGTTTGTCTGGTGGCCGGTACCGTGAGTACCGGGTTGGGTTTGTGGATTGAAAGCTTGGTCTTTGGCAAAAGTGTAAGGTTAATAATCCCCGTGAGCAAAGTAAATAACTTAGTTTCCGCTCAACCACAGGTCGGACTGGTCGGTGGACCCGTATCCGACATAGCTCAGTAAGTTAATCATTCCTGAGATAATAATTGGACTGTTTTGGTGGAACTATTCTCCGGAGAGAATAGGGACCGGGCCTTCCCGGCAGGGAAGTGGACCAGAGGGGTGGAACGGGAATGGTCCGGAGCGACATTCTTGGTTCTCACAACGGTAGACGCTAATGGGGACCCTGAGTCCAAGGTAGCGGTCTCTATCGGTTAACAACTAAAGGACAGGAATGATTAAACGAAATGTTGTGATAATCTAAACTGGGCCACATGCATTTAAGTTGCATGAAAACTCGCGATTGGCATTAAAGGTTGTAGATATCTTGTGGGTAAAGTTGAGCCGCTCTGCAGAGATAATCCTGATAGTAATCGATTACGCCGTACTTCCGGTTAATGAAGTTAAGTTGGAACCTGGGGTGATACCCGTAACTAAGCTCACGTTACTGTTTTGGAATTTGGATAATTGTGGTTAAGTGTTGTTGAACTTGTGAAACCCCAACTACTTATTTTATAGTCTATGCTTCAAATGTAAAATAAATTGGAAAATAAAACTGCATCCAGATACTCAACCCTATTACCATCCTTTGGAATACCCCTACATATAGTATTCAGTGGTTCCGAACAACTTGTTGAGTACTCTGTACTCACCCTTGCAACCCCCCCCCCCCCGCCCTTTCAGAGTTCGAAGATACCGGAGCTTACCAGGAGATCGTAGATAGCGATTTAGTCTGGCTCTAGGTCTTTGTCTTCGCTCAGGTCCTGCCTGTGGTTTCTCTCTTTTGGTATTGTAAGTCTAGAAGCTTGGATGCTTCCTTTGTAAAATCTGGTCGTTAGACCAACTATATTGAATAAAAGTGTTGAATTGGCTTTTGCCAGGTAATTTTACTCTTATTTTCCAACAGTTAGTCTTCCTGCGTAACTGTTGTGAGTTTTCGCACTGCCCCCAAAAAGGACGGTTCATCACAGCCATGTGCTATCCCTAATTCCCTATCATGCTCATTACTGAACCAACAAAGATTCATCCAGCTATCTCCAGACACCATGATATCCCGGTTAGCTCTCAGGAACATATATACTCACCTAGCTCTGAAAAGTATATACAGTTCAGTGGCCCTTGTGATATCGCCTTGCCTCCGTCTGCTTAATTCATGAGTCTCCAAAACTTCCCTCATCTGAACATGTTTATTCTTAAATCCTAGCTTTAGTCTCATAGTTACAGGTATTATTGCCCACATATGCATATTATTACTAAGGAAAACAACTAATACTTAGGATCTCTTGTTAGTACCGTTGTTTCTACTTTATCTATACCCAATCTTTGCTAAATACTTTTGATCGCATACAGTAAGTAATAGCTAACACAGTTTCTGTCCATAACCAAGCATTTACCGCATCTCATGTTTTGGCCATAGGCAGATAATATATTACAGTTTTGTTTACATCGAGTACACAATGTTCTTCAATTTTTCATATTTAAAATATGAGTAACACAAGTTGCACAAATCTTGAATCAAATGAAGGGATAAGTGATCACCGTATACTCTTCATTCATGCTTTAATATTTGTCCAGCTTTCAAAAATAAAAGCATAGAAACACATCTCTTATTATAACGACAGCAAAACCGTTCAGCCCCTGCTGCTGTTCCCGAAGGAATGCCCACCGTTAGCACAGGTTAACACCCTCAATCACTACATGGTTGTATTTTCAGATTGTAAATTTGCAAAACAGATAGCATTTCATGGCCATCTCCATAACCTGCTGATGCAGTCGAAACGAGTCTAAAGTCTAAACTCAAGCGGGCGTTGTGCACCGCGATCCCGAAAGCAACACAAGGTTACACTTTTATGAGTTTAGACATACATTATTTTTACAGTCACTTATAATAGAACTAGTAAGGTGCCTGTGCGTTGCAACGGTATCTACATTTTGAACGGCTGTCCTGCTATTACGATAACATGAAACAAGAAAATATGTTGTGCAAATAATACCTTATACATTAGGACACTATTGAAGCAGTATTTCTATATTTCTATGTAAATGAAGCGTTCTGACGCTTCGTTTCTTGCGTCTGGAGTGGTTAATTAATTAAAGAGGTGGGTAATTAAAGAATGGTCTTGTGTGCTGTCTTCCATCCACACCTGGAGTGGTTAATTAAAGAGATGGGTAATTAAAGAATGGCAGAACTGGTAATTTTGATGAAATGACGTGGGAAGAAACTCTCACTTTATATAGTAGAGATTATAACATGTTGTTTTCTTCACGACTAGTGCTTGAACGTTATCCAAGAAAAGCCGTACGTCATTCAAGAGAAGACTATTTCCACATGGAGGAACTAATCATCGACAAAAAAGGTGTCTCACATATACTGTGCTCCTTACAGTTACCTGTAGTTAGGCTTAATATTTTCCATAATATCTCCCCTAGACTCGGAGTTGTCACTGTGTAGCGCGCGGCGCGCTACATAATTAGTCATGGATCTTGCCCCTAGCTCCTTATATCTTCACCAGTGCTTAACACTTCACCTCTATATTCGTCTTCTATATATGCCTACGACAACCTGTTTACATAAGTCTATCCCTACGTAACATGATAATATCATTATAGATCCCGGATTTTGTATCTGTTTGTTTTGATTTGTAAGCATATATCATAATCATTGATCTTATTACATTATGAGAGGTGCTTCTATGCTCTTCCTTTTAAAAGTTGCACAACTATTAAAGCATAAATGAAGGGTAGATAGTAATTACTTACCCCTTCGCTTGCTTCAAGATTTGTGCAACTTATATTAGAAGGAAGAGCATAGAAGCACCTCTCTTACATTATCCATCTTGTATTATTACGTGTTTCATGTTTTTCCCAGCTAACGTACGTATTTCCCCGCTCTGTCAGCTTTTCGTTCTAAAAGTACTTCTATTGGCTACGATTTCCTTTCCTGCGATACCAGTCCAGCTCTACGCATAGCGGATAGCTATTCGTGCCTACAATAAACCCCTTTGCCTCACCGAAATTTGTAGACTCAGAAATGGTAAAATGTCATCAAACAAAAAAGGCTAGAAAGAAACGCTTGATAGTATCCACTCATAGTCGCCTCGAGTTTCCATTATACTTGCACTGTTGTTCAATCCAGGATTTTGTCCATGTCTCTGTATCAGGATTCAAAAATCGACGAAAATTGCCTGTTGGGTTCGATATCAAAAACCGATCGATAAATCGATCTGATTCAAACAAAAAATCAAAAAAATTTACGTGTCAAAAAACAGGTTGAAAATTGGTGAAAATTGGTCGATTTTCATCAAAAATCGTCGAAAATCGCTACAAAAAGTCGACCGCATGAAAAGTTCAACATGACTGTCGATTTTCCACCGATAATCGTCGATTTTTCCACAATTTTTGAATTTTTTCCCCCAAAAAATCTGGTTTTTGAATTTATGTGATTTTTTTACGATTTTCGGCTCGATTTTTGCGATTATCAAAATTTACTGTTCATCCACAAAAATCAAAGAAACGATAATGTGAACCCTGCTCTGTATCTCATAACGTTTGTAGACTTCCCCCTTATCTGATTCTAGCAACATCCTCACTGGTTATATTTTCACCAGATCCTGGCAACCATGCATATTTCAAGACAGTTTTTGTTAAAATAAATAGTCAACAAATTACATCTACCGATTCATTCACAAATATTGCCCACAAGACTAAAGATGGCAACGGGGACCCGAAATCCAATAGGTATTTACTCTATTAGGAGCCAGGTATGAACCATTTTTCATACCCGCAGGTCTATTAATGGATAAAAGTTACTAGCGGTGTAGATCCGTTGTGCTATTACCCATACCCATTCACCCGTGGGTGTAGTCCACTAGTGATCTGACCCAACTACACAAGGCCAACTGTGTAGCCCAGCCGATTAGCCCATCAGAATCTCTAATAGGGATGGCAGAAATACCCATGGGTCCGAGTCTGGATCTGAATCTGGACCTGGACCCATGCGTATTTTTGGTCGGGTCTGGGTCTAGGTCCGAGTCCGGGTACATATACGGATATCGACCTGGAGTCGAAACTATTAGATCCACTGCCACTAGGCACTAGGCCCAACCCAATTGGAATTCGGTCACCGCAAAAACCCCGACCGCGCCGCCACCGGCCACCCTTGGCCCCAATCCTGATCGCAACGAATCCCCCAGCGGCCACCCCCGACCGCGACTCCGAATCCCCCGACCGCGAGGCTGCGCCACCAGGAGGGAGGGGACTCAGGGGAGGAGGTTCGTTCGCCGTCGACTCCGTGCGCGCTCTCCATTCACCGTCGACTCTAGATCCAGTTTTTGTATTGAATGAATGTAAGGAATGATACGGACTGGGTTAATTAGCCGATGTGCAGATCTCAACCATATCCTAATGATATATATTGCCGGTGGTGATATCATTTTATCTTTCCTTTTTCTTCATTTTTATTGTATGACACAAACAACTAGCACAAGCACAAAAGAATGGATATTTGGATAGAGATATCCTCAACATCTGCCAATTGATAGTTCTCACCTAGAAAAAAAGTTAGGAGAGAAGAAAAGCTAGTGTTTTGTAGAGCAATCTCCATTGCCCCAGAATCTTATGATTCGTCAGATCAAATCTTGCTGCACCTCATTGCAGAAGAAGAAAACTCTGAAGTTTACATGTGTGACAGCAAGTGTGGTTTTATTCATTACCGATTCAAGCCACTGCATTTGGTACAACTACAGTTCAACTTGTTTCGGGTCCAAGGTACCTGTCGGGTCTAGGTATGGGTCCAGATATGGACCTGTATGTGTTTTCGAATCCGGATACAGATATGAACCCATATGTGTTTTTGGGTCCGGATCTAAAATTCGGGTCTCGGGTCCGTGTCCAGGAAGGCAGGACCCGAAGCTACCCGACCCGGTTACCATCCCTAATCTCTAAACCCTAACTGTCTTATAAGATATTCTACCTAAGGCCTAAATGTGCACTCTAGTATAATGTTTAATTTTTAATACGGATATGCATTGTATTTTCATTGAATTGCCTTATGAGATATGTTGTTGCAATCTGTAGGGGCATATATCCATAATGCGGGTGCGGGATACCTGCCGGGTTCCCGTTACCCTCACGGGTACGAGTATGTGTAAATTTTGTACCCACGTACAGGTATGTGTATTGTAGTGGATGAATTTTACTAACACGGGTATGAGTACGGGGTAATGATATCCGTTGGGTACAGACCCATTGCCATCTCTACACAAGACTAACAATCAGGTTAAAACTTGCATAAAAATGAATATACCAACTGTATTGATGGATAAACGCAAAACAGAGATGTCCCACGGAGAGCTAACCGAAACAACCTACATTAACGCGATGAAAACTACAACTCAGGCAGCCATCGCGTATCTTCACACAAAAAGAATGCAAAGATTGAGATCACACAAAACAGAAAGCTCAGAACACTACCGTCGAACACAATCGTTACCAACTTACCATGCTGCGCACACGGTAACAATTGAGCATGTCTCTTTTTTTTTACTATCTCTTCATTGTACACACATACTCCGGCGCTTTGACTCTCATACAAAACGGCGTGGCGTAGCAGGCCACTCGCTCTAGTTCGATTAAAAAAACCCCCTCGAAACACTCGTACAGACGTGTAGCATAGGCTATTCTTCGTGAAGTGCGTGCTTCAGACTTTATCGTAGTAAACCACGCACAAAAATTACTCGAAGAGAGGCTAAGCTCTTGTAGTGTTTGGGCACTCTAGTCTAGTCTGACGCGTAGATCGGGTGATCGAAGCAGAATTGACCGGGAGGCAGTCGAGCGGATTAGATTTGGATATTTTGGTTGGTGTGGATTGCGACGGGTGGTTGGGGGCGGGTACTCGCCTGGCTGCCTGCCCGCGGCAACCGGCAAGTCCGTAAGCAAATGAATGCTCTGCCGGGCGCCGGGTGCACTTTTCAGTCCTCTGCTGCCGAGTTCAGAGCACTGGGTCCTGGCCCTTCGTCGCTTTCTCAATGTCCTCGTCCTTTTCTCATTTTCTCAGTGTCAAATTGTCAATCAAACGGCAAGGAACAGGGTCATGGTCTCTCTCTCAAGTCTCAAGTCTCAACTCAACCATGGCTGCACTTGAGTAGTACATGAATCGAACAAGAGCTTTTGGCAGCGAAACTCCTAATAATAAGCCCCAGCTCTGATGATTTGATCTATGTTCTTTACTTCCTTGTTTCGTAGTACTACTAGTACTAGCTGCGAATCTGAAATCCCTAACTAGCTGAGCGTCTGATTCTCTCGAGCAGTGAAGTCCCTTGCACTGCACTACGCGCTTCTGAAATTTTTTATTATTCTAGCTTGACTCGGT
Organism: Rhipidocladum racemiflorum; assembly: GCA_036346355.1. Taxonomy (NCBI): domain Eukaryota; kingdom Viridiplantae; phylum Streptophyta; class Magnoliopsida; order Poales; family Poaceae; genus Rhipidocladum; species Rhipidocladum racemiflorum. Next base: position 28,465,484 of record CM070572.1, read on the forward strand.
TTATTTTTTTTCGTAAATAACTGTTGATCCGATACAATCACACAAATATCACTTAAACAGTACAATCCTACGAACTAGGAGAGCTAGATTTTTTTTATTCCTTTCCAGCGGATCCGGACGCTTGAAATTTTTTTAAGAAAAATTTCAAGCGGATCTGGACCGCTTAACTTTTTTTAAAATAATTATGCGTGCTGCGTCCACTGGGAAATAAAAAAAAGAACCCAAAAAAAATCAAGCGGTTCGGATCAGCTTGAAATTTTTTAAAAAATATAAAAATTTCAAGCGCTCTGGATTTGCTGGAAAAGAATTAAAAAATATCTAGTTCTCCCCGTTCGCAAGATTGTACTGGTTAAATGTTATTTGTGTGATTTTATCGGATCAACAGCTATTTACGAAAAAATAAAACAATCAGGCTAAAATAGTAAAATGATCCGCGCTTCTCTGTTTTACCAGCAGATATAGATATGGTAGTTGATTTGATGAGAGATGGTGATATTCGGTAGATCCAGACGGGGTTACTCTGTGAAGTACACTAGTACTCAACAGTACATGCATCAATTCATAGTTGTTACACCTAGATCCAGATGAGTTTGTTTTCTGGATCTACACCTGTACTGTACATCTTTTTTTTTTTGGTCACTTGGAGTAGAATACTCCTGGTGCTAACAGGTGTAGATTTGTCAGTGCGACCAATTCTGGGTTTTCTAGACGACGGTGACTTTCTTGACAGCGTTGGACAAGGCGGTCGTTGACTTTGGCGCAAATCAAAAGTTCGAAATTTCGTTTCGGTAGGAATATTGGGCGATCGAAATTCGAATCTCAGCGAGATCTCAAAAAATTAAATAAAATCTAAAAAGTATATTTCAAATCTGATTTTTTCAACCGAGAAATCCGAAATTTCGATCAAAATTTTAGAGATTTTGATCAATTTGTTTTGACCGAAAATTGGTAAAAAACACATCACATCAAAAGTTTTTGAATTTTTGTGTGGATGATCTTAACCCTAAATCCAATTAAATTCAATTAAATCCGGTCAAAAAAATTAAAACCCGGTAAAAAAAACATCATTAACCACGAAGAAGGGTGCTTGCTACGATCTCTGATCAGCAGTGAAGATCCGAGCATGAATTTTAAAGTTCAAAGCTCATCTGATCCCGATCTGCGGTTGATTTTAATTCGTGCGATTACTTCCGGATATAATGAACGTGCCGTAAAAAAAACAACAAACAAAAAGAAATACATGGGCTTCAAGAGTAAACAGGCCTTGAGCCCATGATGATATTGGCAACCCACTATTACCGGTACGCGAGGACTCGAGTAGTTTGGTGGATTAGCTTGAGTTGACAGCTCGTAATTGCTATGCTAAACCGACCCAATGGGCCGACAATTCGACATGGTAATCGAGCGCGAGCTTGGCCCATGGTATCATATGAATCCACCCCGTATTTCATCGTCTGTTTTTCTCGACAAAAATGGAGAAAGAAAAAGAGCAGCTATTTACCGAAGAAAACTTGACGAGAGGTATTTCTTTGCTTTTAAAAAAAAATTTGTATAAATATTAAAGCATGAAGAAAGGATAGATAGTGACTATTTACACATTCATTTGCTCTAAGATTTATTCAATTTGTATTGGGAGAAAAAGCATAAAGACACTGCGATTGGGAAGAAGGGATCGAAATGCAATGTATTGCTTGCTCGAGGAACCAATCTACTCCCTGCTGATCCACTAACATATGGCCTAATCAATGAATAATTAATAACAGTATTATACCACTGTTAGTTTGGCTGCATTTTGCCAATACATGTATAACTAGAAATGGGAGTACCACCACTATACTATACTACAGGTACGCTACTAAGTTACTAACCAATGTCACACTGTTGCAAAGGGAAAAGAAGCTCGCAAAATTGCAAGCATAGATGACTAGCTACGCTAAGCACAACGTTGCAATGCTAATCCGATTCGATTCTGCTAATACATGCGCACCCAAAAACCGAACTGGACTTGGCGCTGGCCGATCACCGAATCCTTATCCTACCCGCCGCACCCGACGACGACACCTTGTCCCGCCGGATCTCCCGCCGCCGACGCCGCGCCGCCTTGTGCATCACCGCCCGCTGCTGCCCCCGGTGGTAGTACTCCTCCGCGGCAGCGGCCGCCAGCGCCTTCGCCTCCTCGTCCTCCTCCGCCGGCGGCTCGTTCAGGTCCAGCCCCAGCGCCGGCCGATCGACGGCCGTCGCCTCCGCCTGCAGCTTCCGCCTACGCTCCTCGTCCTCCTGCTCCTGCTTGAGCTGCAAAAGCGACACGTAGCAAGCAACGTTAGCCTCTTTTCACGTACAGGGTAGGAGTGCAGTGTACTTTATGGTTAGCAAGACACGAGGCCTAAATCTAGGAAAGGAAGCAACCAAAAAGAGGAAAGGAGGTATAAACTTGGCAGGGTCAATTGGGGATTATCCCCTATTTGGAAAGGTCTCATCTTTTCTTGGACGCAAACTCTAAACCAAGAATCTGCGGTGCAAGGAATTACAGTGTACTACACTATCTACAACAACAATTGGATCGATCGAACACAGATTCTGAGGACAGAAGAGGGGAATTCTTCCTCGCACGCGCGCACACACACACCTTATTTTGCATCTGCTTCAAGCTGTCGTTGGTGCTTCTCGAGCTCTGCAGCCGGGCTCCGTACTCCTCAATTTGCTGTTTTTAATTTATTCACCGCAATAAACAAGAACAGTTAAAATTTCTGATCAAGATGGTCAATCAGGCTAAACACTCGCGCTAATTAATCCGGTAGAACAAGAGACATCTCGCTCTCAAGGGTCAGTAATCACGAGATCATCCCAACAATCCAACAAGAACAGCTAAAAAAAAGGAAAAAGATGCCACGAACCTTTAAAAGATGGGCGTTTTCGTGCACCAAACTCGCGACCACGCCGCGCTGCTCCTGCACCCACTGCGCAAACGAAACATATCAATACCAACAAAATTGAAGTAGATTAAATTCAGAGAGAGAGAGAGAGAGAGAGAGAGAGAGAGAAACCAAGCAAGGCGACCACACAGATCTCGCAATCCGCTCACCTGCGCGTGCGTCCTCGCTTTCTTCTTCGCCGCCGCCTCCTCCCTGCTCTCCTCCGGGAATGCGAGGGGCGTGTCGGGGCTGGCGGCTCCCTCCCCCCTATCAGCAACAGCAACGGCGGCGGGCTTCTCCACCGGCAGCGTCCTGGGCCGGCGCTGCCCCCACGCGGGGATCTCCGGGCGGCGGCGGCTTTCCGCGCGCACGACGGCCGGGAGGTCGCAGAGAATGGCGGCCACCTCCAGCTCGCCGGCAGTGAACTCTTCCTTGGTGTACCCAGCAGCAACGGTGGCGGGAGCGGCAGCCGCCATGGCCGGGGTATCTGCCGAATCGGGTAAGGATAAGAGATTTGGCTGCGTGCGATGCGAGCGAGGGATGCTCTATTGGTTTGGTTTGGTGGTTTAATAGAGCGAGAGGGAGGCGGGGGCGTACCGTGCTGCCACGTGGCGGGGCTGCGTGGGGATGAGGTGACCGTAGGGTGGCGTGTACGGACCATGACAGGTGGGGTCCGTTGGCCCGAAGGAGGCTGTGGTGTGGGTTCTTGTTTCCTTTCGCTGTCCCCTGGATTTTTTTTAGACTAGCCTGTCTTTCTCTCTTATTCTCTTTCTAGGGTTTTATTATTTATGCTGTATCCTCCCTTTATTGTGCGTCCCTTTGTTTTTTTTTTAATTAAGGTTTCGTAAAACAGGTTTTCGTTTTATTTTGTGGGGATATATAATTGGGAAAATCGCCTGGCTTTATTTGCTTCTATCCAATTTTTCTAATAAAAAGTTAATTTATTCTTCCAATTATTGCTTAAGGGGTAAACTTATCTAAGGCCATGTTTGGATGGGCTAAAACTAATTGTTAGTTGGCTAATGGCTAGAGCTAATTGTTAGCCAGCTAATAATTAGTCCATCTAAAATTAACCCATGGCTGTTTGGATACATGACTAATGATTGGGCTAATTTCTTCAAAAAGTCATGTCTGCCCCCTCATAATGGGTGAGGAAATGAGGATAAGACCAACACGAGGGTATTTCAGACTTTTCCCAGTGTGTTACATGCTATTAGCCCAAATTAGCTCCTCCCCACCAACTAATGGACTAATTGTTAGCTAAGGGGTTGGCTAAAAATTAGCCCACCTATTAGTCTTCCTGTTTGGATAGACTAGAGCTAATTTTTAGCCACCTAACAATTAGTCCAGGGATCCAAACATGGCCTAAGAACCAGCTTCTCGTTGGCTGATCTCCGAAGCAACTTGCCAAGGAAAGCTAAGGCTATTCCCAGTGCAAAGTATTATACTCCAATATCCAAGAATGCTACGTAAGATAAAAAGTATGATACTGCATTGAAGAAACACTCTCTACAATGCATAGTATCATACTTATACGGTTAAAATAATTAATTGGTGTGATGTTGTGTCTATGAAAGTGGGTCCAATGCGTTAGATTCGTACACACGACTAAGATATCGTGCCAAAGCAGTATCTTGCTCAAGATACAGCTTTCTTCTCCCTCCTATTTAATGCTTTGCCACATCAGCGAAAAATCTTATGTGGCATCTATTTAATGAGTATGATACTACCCATTGGGAATAGCCTAAGCTACCCCAAATGCCCTCGGGCACTGTGAATTTGGGATAGGGCTCCTGCGCAGTCTCTTAGGGCAGTCCCAACCCATGATTTCCATGGGCAGTGTCTAGAGGAGAGAGAGCAATAAATATCCCTTTAAAACCTAATCTCTCCCATGCATAGTTTCTATGAGCAGTTTCTATGTAGAGTAAAATTTAATGACTTCATGCATGCACCACAAACACAGGTTGATAAGCTGTGGCAAGCAGGATTTAAGAAACTACGCATTCATGAATTCAAATGAACCAGTATGTTGTGGCAACCATCACCACATGAACCAGGATTCAAATTGAGAGGATAGCAACAGTGAGTTAGTTTGGATGTTTGGTGTATGCTTTCGCACCAAATGAATTGGCCTGCCAACACATATGCTTACCCACCAACAGTAGTTCCTTCGTACCCAACACATATTTAGGTAACCATATTGAAGCGTACATGGAAATATCTATATACTATTTAGTTAACCATGCTGATAACAAAATATTTTTGATTCTAAGTATAGTCATATATATAGGTAATATTTAGGTAGCAACACCATAAGAATACTACGATCACGAGTAATGGTATTTCTTTCTATCACTTCTTCCATCAGTGGGTTCGGTCCTTGAGAGATTGTAGCTTCTTGTACAATTGATGTGCTTGGTGTCTCATTCAAATCAAGAGGAATCTCATCCATATCTTTCTCATATTCGATCACCATGTTGTGAAGGATGATACAAGCTAGCATGATATGCTCAAGAACCCCCTTGATCAAATAGACGTGCAGGTCGTTTCAAAATACTAAAGCGCATTTGTAAAATTCCAAAAGCACATTCAACACCCTTCCTTGCCCCTTCTTGATGTTCTGCAAATAATTTCTGCTTTTCAGATTGTGGTTGACGTATTGACTTAACAAAAATAGCCCAGTCTAGGTATATGCCGTCTACAAGGTAGTAACCATTGTTGTATTGCCTTCCATTAATATGGTATTGCACCTGAGGAACTTCCCCTCTCAGCTGCTGGACGAACAAAGGTGATTGATTAAGCACGTTGATATCGTTGTTGGATCTAGCAACACCAAAGAAGGCATGCCATATCCAACTATCATGCGAAGCTACTGCTTCTAGAATAACAGTAGAAACACCTTGATCACCACGGGTATACATTCCTTTCCATGCAACAGGGCATTTTTCCCAATGCCAATGCATGCAGTCGATACTTCCTAACATGCCAAGGAACCCACGACGCTCACCAATCTGCACTAAGCGCTCAACATCTTGTACGGTGGGTCGTCGCAAATACTTTTCACCAAATACCTCAATCACACCCTTCACAAACATCTTCAAGCACTCCACTGAAGTACTTTCTCCAATCTTTAGATACTTATCAAGTTGGTCAGCAGGGCTACCATTTCCCAATTGGCGAATAGCCGCTGTGCACTTTTTAAGTGGAGATAACTCTTGGCGGTTAAGAGCATCAAATCTCAAAGTGAGATATTTGTTCCACTCGCCTAGGGCTTCGACAATGCTTAAGAACAGAGGCCTTCTCATCCTAAATCTTCTACAGAAGATTGTTTCATTGTAGATTGGATCCTCTACAAAATAATCATTCAATAGCCCCTGTTCAGATTCTTCATAAGGCCTAGGAACATACCTCCTTGGACCACTCTGCCTAGTAGGTCTCATATCTTGTACAGCTTCAACTTCGGACTTCAATTCAACAACCATATGATCAGCAAGATCCCAGTATGCTGCTCACCTCATCCATTGGGTACAGATCCATTGGATCTATGATGCTCACCTCATCAAGAGAACCATCATGCGTTCGAGAGTCACTAGGCAAATGATTTTCAGATTCGTGGGAATTCCTGAATGGTTAACATGGTCCATGAGACAATACTACGACAATACATAATTCCCAATTAATAACTACTCAATACCGAAATAGGAGCATTCCTGAATGGTTAACATGGTTCAGACTTCAGAGTAATCTGAAGCACGAGCCCATGCACATATCTCCAAGTATAACAGGATCTGGAAGGATTAATAATGTGGTACTGCATAACTATTCATGCGTCAAGTTACTTTGATGAGAACAAGTTAACCGTGTGGTGACTGGATGATTTTTTTGATGAGAACAAGCCCGGGTGGCACGCAAAGTTACAGAAACAGACATGGGCAGATGCAAATCAGCACAGTTTTCAGTCAAAACTATGAACTATGCTAAATCAAATATATTGTCCATGCTCAGTACTTATTACTTGTACTGCATAACACTTTTACTTTATCAACATAAGTAAGCAACCACCTAGCAACTACCTAACTCAAGATCCTACTGGCAGCTGGTGGTTCTGAAGCTAAACATGTTACACAAGTTAACGGTGAATTACTCTCACTAACACATGATATAAATCAAGGTCATATAAAGTCCAAAATTCACCAAGATCAGATTTGATATGCTTGCTAGATTGAAATGCTACCATGGGAACCTGAGAAGCAAAATGTAAGTGGCCTATTCCTTATTTTTCCATTGAACCCAAGAACCAGGCAACAGGGTATCTATAATACAGTCATGCCAGGACATCTACACCACATGTGCCATATTCCACAATCATACCAAGTTACAAACTAGTAAAATCATGCTTACTGCAGACCACATGCCCTACAGCTAATGTCAAAAATTGTTGCAGAAGAGTGCCCAATTACTGTCTACTAGAAGAATAAATGTCGTCCCAACAATTTACAGAAGCAGCAGCTACTGTTTGCTATGCATTTGCAGGAAAAGTTAGATGAACCAAAGTTCAGAAAAAATTGAACCAAATATCAGAACAAGGCATCAACCGCAAGGTTGAATCCGTAGATGCCAATATTGACTCAAATTTCATAACAACATCATATTACTTGCTACGAAAACAAAGATGCCAATATAGCATTTGCAACTTCATTCATCAGAAAGGTGCCAATATAGCTATGTCAGTACACGCTAATTTCAGAACATCATATTACTTGCTAGGAAAAGAACAATGCATCAACCGCAAGGTTGAATCCGTAGATGCTAGGGAAGTTCATTGCAGAGCACCTTGGTATACCGAACAGGAGCTAACAACATTGTAAAAAACATGTATGGATTTGGAGAAGGAACTGTACTCGTCTGAGCTACGAGGAGATGCCACTGGCCACCATGCACCAGCGGCATGAGCACCGACGGTAGGGAAACCAGATGATGGAGCATGGGGGCTAGAGCACCAGCGGTGACTGTCCTGATGGCTGGTGCACGGGGGTCTGGAGCACCACCGGCGACCGCATGAAGGCCGGACGAATCATCAGCGGCTCGATTGGATCTTGACCGTCGTTTCCTCGATTCCGTCGGATTCATTCTTGCGCAAGGGTTGGGGACGATTTCTTCCTCGCAGATGAGCGATTGGAGATTGCTTTGGCCGATTGTAGATGAGCACCAAAAGGGATCAGAGATGGGAGTGATTGGGGAAAAATAGAGGCGGCTCGATGGTTTGGCGCCGAGAGGATTCCCTACTGCACCAAAAAATGGAGGATTTGGGAGCGCGCCTACAGTATTCGGTCGATAGTTTGGCGCGAGAGAAGCTCGCACGCGGCGTGGGCATGGCGGCGGAACGGGGACGGGTGCATCGGGTCAGGATGGCTAGGAGAACGCGTGGGGAAAGAAACGAGCAGTCCGCCCAACACCGATTTCGATCGTTTCTTCCGTCTTGATGCCAGCGCCGACCCGGTTTCGTGCATGCGACACGGTTTCAAGGTTTTTACTTCTCCCTTCCTTAATTGCTATGCCACATCATATTTTTGCTTAGTTGGCAGGGTAATTAATTCTATGGACACCGGCTGAGGTGGAGGGTTGGGACTGCCCTAAGGGACTGCAACTTAAGAAGTCGTGCACGAGTCGTTGGATCGAAAAGCGATCGTTCAGATTGATCCGAAAATACCGCAGCAAAAATATTGTAGCTGCAGAGCACTACAGTACATGGATTTGAAAGATTCGTGCCGTTTACTTGCTCGATCGGACGGTTTACACCCTCTGGGACTGCTTAAGTTGCAGTCCCAGGGGGACTGCATTGGATGTCTTTCCTTGAATTTGAGGGTGTCTACTTCTCTCACTTCTTTTCTCTCCTAAAAGTTCTATCATCACGACAATTGACGCCATACCCTTTATCCCACTTTCCTCCCCTATTCTCTTCACCTGAAAATCAAGATAGTTTTGTTTTTCAAATTTTTTGAATAAGAAGTACTTTTTAATCACTTTTTAAAGTTTTTCTATCAAAACTTTTTGAATTGAACATTTTTTTAAATTGAAAGTTTTTGGAGTTGAAACATTCTAATTTGAGAATTTTCGAAATAAAATTTTTTGAGTTGAAACTTTTCGAAGTGAAACTTTTCAATTTAAAATTTTTTGAGTTGAAACTTTCTATAATGTCGAGGAGGCTGGCTAGAGGAGGGTGAATAAGCGATTTTAAAATTTTCTTTTGCTAAAACCAAGTTTATATGCGGAAGTGTAAATCAAAATAGTTTTGTGCCTAAATCAACTAGTCAACTAAGTGCACCTGCAACCTATGTCTAATTAAGGTTTGAAATCCTAGAGTGATAAGCAATCAATTCAAATATAGAAATATAAATTGCAATAATATAAATGAGCCAAAAGAAACAAATCAAAAGATGTCACGATCTTTTTTATCATGGTGTTCAGAGACTTGCAGGTCTCCCCTAATCCACGTTAAGGTAAGCCCAAATGAATTGGACCGACTCCACGAATTAAGCCGAACACCTCGAATCAACTAGTGGTAGATCTTCCCCCCTCCAAGTAAGTGAGTTCCAACATTCACAACACACCAAGCCTTCTCACAAGTTTCTTGGGAATATCACTAGACAACGATGCCTAGGTTTCGACAAACACCAAAGATAACAAGCCAAACTTTTTGCTTGACCCTCACCAAGTGCAAACACATGCACAAATGGATACTCAATCCACCTCTAGAAGAACCACATGCAATTAGATACCTTTCTCCTTGATCACAAGGTGCAACACATGCACAATTAAGATGAGAAGCTCATTCTAGCTTAAGAGGATAAAATAGAATGCTAAAACATCTCTCACACAAGAAACTCTAGCTTGAATACCTCTAAAATCGCTCAAGGATTGCTCTATAAGCTCTTAAGGTTTTACCTGAGTGGTTTTAGGTATAAACGTAGCACTCTATTGTACATGAGAATCAATCTACAATCAATAAAGATAAAATAGTTGAAATCCTCTATCATGTGTTTATCTATTTCGTGATTGTTCTTCGAATATTCTCGATATTCTTGATTGGCATTAAGATTAATCTACGACAATCAATTTATTATTTATTAAGATAAAGCTCAAAAATATAAGTCACCTAGCTAGCCATGGTACCCCAACACTTGGAAGCCGCATGCAATACATATATACAATGTACACGAGCTATGGCGACCCGCAAAATTAATCTAAGGTAATAACAGTAGTACTATCATTACATTAAGTTAATTACACGAATTTTGGCATAATAGATAACAAAATACCGGGCGCACCAAACATTTTATCAGTTACTATACCGTGTTCAGAGTGTTGCAACATAACAATAATTAGAGACTGAATGAAAAATATATTACATTCAAAATCCATGCAAGGCTACAAGTCTAGTACAATATTCACATAAGATCCAAGTACAACCAAAATATGTTACAACTCCATTTACCCCAAAGACCGCCTAACACCAAGCGACGGTATCCTAGAGCCCCTACTCCTCCTGGTGGTAGTAGTAGCAATAATAGTCATCCATCGATACCTCCTGGTCCTGCGAATCACTCTCGCTCCAGGCCTCATCGGTGGATCCATAAGGCTCACCTTCTAAGCAAATGGGAGATTTAAGCAAGAGTGAGTACAGGGTACTCAACAAGCATTAGTAATGACTGCAATACATGAATTTTTCTCTCATTTTTTCCTTTTCAGATCACTTCTTCTTAAATTTTGATTTTTATTAAAATAGGTTTTAATTTTATTTAAGGGTTGTACATTTTAGTTTAAAAGACTACTAATACCTGCATATGAGGCAGACTTAGCTTCTGTAGTCTCCAATCCAGGAGCCATGCATTAATTCATGATTTTAGACCCTGCGCAGGTTTGTACCACTTTACCCATAGTGACCCCCATAATAGAGGCTCCAGAACGTTTATCATTATTATAGTGATTGTGATCCCCAACTCTGTTACTCGAGTGGGGGACCCTCCCAAGGAAATCCCACCAAATTCGCAGCTAACAATTGTACTCCACCATATGGTGGCAGTACTACCCTGGTGTCACATATATCACCATATGGATAATCTCAATCACATGATGGGTTCCCATCTGCCGCTGTTTCTCTGGGTCTTCCAGCATACTCAGATTTGGCGTCCTAGTTACTACCTATCCACCATGTAAAGATCACAATACTTTTATAGGATAACCTTTTCTGACCGATTTCACACACTATGTTTGATACTGGAAATACGGCTCAATGCCCGAGTATTATTTGTTTATCCTTATATTATAACCTACGTAGAGGACCTTGCTAGCCTTTTTATACCTTCTCATCGGCATCCTCTACCTACCATAATAGTTTTATGCCATAACCAATATTAAGTTCTCAATATCTACAACATCAACTCCACGATTCAGATTACTGACCACTTCCTCAGTTTAATACCACTTTCACTCTCAATTTAATTAATCTACTCATAATCCAACTGATTTCCAATTAAGACTTCTTCAGTTTAATACCACTTTCACTTCTCAATTTAATTAATCTACTAATAATCCAACCGATTTCCAATTAAGACTTGCAAGTAACATATAGAGCTTTTGATGCATGAATGATAAGGATAAATACACTAAAATCAATTTTAAAGACATTTAATGAAAATTGATCAAGAGAAAGCTTGCCTGGAATAGTATTTGTAGGTACGGCCTCGCTCGAAAATAGGAGTGGGTGGTCTGACTGACTCTAATCTAGACCTGTTAATTACAAGGTATTAAATCTACGAAATTTACCCATAGCAACCTTACTGTGCCCGAAATCTATGGGCAGCACCTTTTTCGTAACTAACCCGCTAATTTGACCCATATTGTAATAATTTAGCAACAATAAATACAATAGTTTAATTACTACTAAATTTTCCACTTTACACATTTATTAACAATTAAATCGCAGCTTTTAGAAGTTAAGTAAAATTTTTCCTACAATTAAAAATATGACGATTTAACCTACGTGGTTCGCACGGAAGATATTTTTTTTCTACTTTTCCTTCGCTTTTTATTCTTCTTTCTTTTTCTCCTCTTCTCTTTTCTTTTCTTTTCTTTTCTTCTCTTTTCTTTTCTCTTCTCTCCTTGTCTTTTTCTCCCATCCCCTTTTCTTTCCTTCTGGACGACGCCGACCCAGGCTTCTCGGTTTCTTCTCCACATGGCTTCTTCCTCGTGGCGCTCCTCCTGCCCTACTCGCGGCACCTCCCACGCTGGCCACCGGCTCGACCGCCGTGGCCCTCACCGCCGGCCTCTCTACCGGCTGCCTCTATTCCCTCCCCCCTCTCTACTGTTGATCCCCCTTTTCTGGTAGCTCCTCCCTTCGGATCCTAGCTTGGTCACCTTTAGCGCCTTCGAGTTCCTCCTTGGCTGGCTCTGCTTCGACCACCTCCTCTACTCTCCTCCCTACTCGGCTGGACGTCTAGCTTCCCTCTCTCTACTCCTTCCTTCTCTCTACTGGTTCGGTTTCCCCCTCCTTTCCCCTACTGCAGAGATAAGAATAGATATTACTCGATCTATGCTCCTGAGATTTCCTATATGGTTTTTGCATATTTTACTCTTTGCTTAAGCTTTTTATTTGCAAGAAAGGTCAATGATGCATGGATTCTACCGGGACGGCAAGCTACAAGCTAAGCAACCCTAAAGTCCTTTATTGAGACCACGATCCTACCCGATCTACCCAATACAAGCTTGTTACAAGTAGTGCTAAAGCTACTGCTACTGCTAGCAATGCTTTGTGTGGTTGTGCACCTGAGATAGGGTTGGGGATTCGGTTAACAGAGAGGAAGACGATGATGTTGTTGGCTTGGTTCTGGGCTCCTCCTCTGAGTCTTCTTACTCCTTACGTGCGAGTTCTTTCTCCTGTCTTCTGGCTTCTTGTTCAGCTTGTTCTTGGGGTTGCTCTTTGCTCTGGCTAGTTCTTGGGGGCTCCTCCGGCTTCTGGTTCTCCTTGGCCGGCTAGTGTCCTTGGCCTTGGTTTTGGGGTGCTCTCGATTGGCTGAGAAATGGGAGTGATGTGTGCGGTTGCTCTCGGCTAGCTGAGTGAATGAGCTATGTTCTTGCTACTTTGTGTTGATGGGGTGATTAAATGGGCATTGCCCTTTGCCTTTTCGGTTGCAAGTGGAGGCATGGCCTCAGTCCTTTGCTTCAGTTGTTGTGCTGCCGAAGGGGGTGAATCTCCTGTGTGCTTTGTTGGAAAGTGGCTTGGTCAACTTTACCAAGTTACCTCTCATATGGCTTTTATTGAGTTACTGGTTGGTGGCTACTATTTGGTTCTAAACGCTACAGACACTTGCAATCCTTACCGGGTAAGTTAGGATCACTATATGATTAACCCGATATAGCGAGAGGTGCCGACTTGGCCCCAACGGTTTTGGTATCTCGATGATCAATACCTCGCCTGTGGGTCTGACGGCAATCCCCTTTTTAATTTAATCTCTCTACCCGCATTTTGAATTTTTTTTAAAAGCAAAATATTCTAATTAATATTCTAATTATTAACTAATGCTAATATTTTATCTAATTAATATTATAGGGCATTACACGGGTGTAAGGCCGCTAATTTCTAGGTGCGTCACATCCGTGCATGCCCTATCTGAATGTCTCCATCTCCCGTACATCTCCTAGAATATAGGCGGATGCGCATACTACATGCGTACGCACTGGCTGGCATTTAGGGTGCCTTCCTTTCGTCATCATAATTGTCGTTGCCACAGAAGAGGGGGAGACGGCCATTGTAGAGACCGATACTGTGTGCAGTTCTCGCCGGAGGACTCTTGCGCTCAGTGTGCTCAATGCCATATTCAATGAAGCACTCCGCCTCCGTCTCGCTGATCTCTAGGAGCAGCAACCGCAGCTGCACATGTAGACCTATGCAATGGGCTATGCCTTTTTAGGTTGGTCCTCAGTACAATCGGCCTAGCGCGGTCCAAAGCACAACACAATATGAATGATAAATCGTATCGGGTCTGAAAAGTTTGCATGATGGAGGCTCCAACCCAGCATGACACGAATGCGATCCTTTCGTAAAAAAATATTCTACATACAACTTAGTCCATCATCAACTATCTTACCCCAACAGGCCACCCTATCATTAAATATCCCCTTTGTCTCCTCCCATAACCCATTCGACGCAGTTGCCATCTCCTTATGCATCCATCTTCTTCTCTATCCCTCTTCTCTTGCTCTCCACCTCTGCTTCCTCCCCATACCGCTATCTCCCTTGCCGCATCGGTGCTAGATTCTGCGGCCTTCAGTTACACTATTGTCAGATACGGCTAGGGATGAAAACGGTATGGAAACGGTCGGTAAATGACTGTTTCGTTTTCGTTTCCACATTTTTTACCGGTAACGGAAACGAAATCGGAAACCCCGGAAACGGATAGTGACAGAAATGAATGCGGAACGGAACGGAGCAGATACGAAAACGAAAGCGAAAAATTTCATAAAAACGTAGTAGAGAATCACAATATACATAACCATAAGAATAATGTAGCCCATTCCACCTCCAAGGTGGACACAAAAATAGTGTTATGTTCACTGGTATCACTAGAAAATTTTTCTGAAGTTTGTCAGCTCAAGGCACATTATTTGTTTCCCATATCAGACTATCATATCCTCATCCATATACTTATCATTGATATCCTCTTGCTCCACCAACTACAAAGGCTTAACACCCTAAATTTGATATTATTATTCGATGTTCATTTATGATTTTCTGAGAGTTATCTTGGATTTTCTGGAGTTTATAAATACCATTTTGCTATTTTTAGATTTATAAAATTAATTTATTTATAAAAAATAAAACAAAATTATGTTGAAAATAATTTTTCTAGGTTTAAAATGTTTCAAAGTATTTTTTAGAATTTTTGAACTCTATTTAATATTTTATATAAAACTATTTGTATTTACGAAATCATTTTAATTCAAAAATAAATATAAACTCTCCCTTCTCATTTTTGGGTTAAGACCATTTCCCTTTCCGGCCGGTTTCCGTTTTTAAGTTTCGGTTTCACTTATACGGAATTTCTGTTTCCGTTTTCGTTGAAATTGGCTCTCCCGTTTCCGTTTCCGACAAAAAATTTACATTTTAGTTTCCGTACCGGTATTTTCCATTTCCGTTTCCGAAAAATGGCTTCCATTTCCGTTTTTCTTCGGAACGGTCGGAAACTTTTCGTTTCATTTTCACCCCTAGATACGGCCTTGAGACACCACACTACCAGCTTCGTTGGCCATCCCGAGGAAGAAGACGGCAATGACCAAAGAGGAAGAAGATGGCGACCACGCCAGATCTTGACGATCCTCACCACCTCGATGCCGCCAAATCCATCTTTCCCCCAACGAGTTGCTATCGTCTCCAGCCACCTTGGGTGCTTCTTCCCCGACATTAGCATCTTCCTCGTCTTTGACCGAGCTGCACTCCATCCTCTCTACCACGCCAGTAGGTGGGGCCTTGGTTCCTTTGCTCTACAACCGTCTAAATGGACTGGATCTAGTCGGCATGGCAGAAGGTGACACGGCGTGCCTATGGATCGTGTTTGTGCTCGTTGGAGATGAGTTGGGCTGATCCGGCACGGCACAACCAATACTCATGTCTACGCACAACCTTCCCGTCGTCTCAACCTCATAGGGCGGCCACTGTCGCCACAGTTCCCGCCTGATAGAGCCAACAGGCAGTTACCACTGTTGTCGTCGACGTCACAGAGGCCACCTTCTTCTACTGCGCCGCTGCCATCGCAGCCATGTGCGGTGCAGGAACTATCCATATGTATAGATTTACTATCAGTATACATAGATTTTACTATTATATAAGAGGAATCAGCAGCTTGTGCAGTAGTAAAATCTATGGTTAACCTTTTAACTGGATTCTGACGTAATGTTCTGCTTATATTTCTGTACAATTCATGCACAATTTACATGTAATATACTAGTAGCAAATCATCATCGCCCAGCTAGCTGTCACTGCTGCATTCCAATTAATTTCCACATGATCGGATCGAGCCACATAAATTACTACTCTATCTGGCTCAGTACAGTATATGATGCAATCGTTGATGGCTGGGCGTACAGGACACGGGAAACAGAGGTAACCGGCCGACGACCGTTATCATCGTGAAAGACCGCCGCCGTAACGGCCGCGACAGCATCATTTCCACAGCATTATTGATTATTACCAGCAAGAGCTAGCGATCGGAAGGCCACTCACTGAAGAGCTAGCGGGAGGGAATAGAATGCTGTTTTGTCCACGTACAGATAGATATGCATGCTACTATTCTAATTTCTGCCTGCTGACAAGCTAGCTTGTTGCCATGTGCGAAATTAACCAGTGATTCAGTAAATTTCAAATTTAGGTCGCGTTTGGTAGAGCTTCAGATCCTAGCTCCACCTCAGATCTGAAACTTGTAGGCTAAAATAAAATAAAATAAATTTATATTTTTTTTCTAAAATGTAAACAAGATGACACATCTAAACACTCTTTATACCCACAGCTCCAACTCCACCAGATCCCCGAATCTAGTGGAACTGGAGCTCTGCCAAATAGGGCCTTACTATCAAATGTACTCCAATTTACTATCCGTGTGTATATATATAGGGATGATTCAACAACCTATGTAGTAGTAAAATCTATATATACGGATAGTAAATTTGTGTTTATTTGGCAGTAAAATCTGATTCATGTGATGTTTATGGACGAGATATTATTTTATTCCTCTCGTTGTCAGTAAGCTACTGGTGAAAGTTGTTCGTCAATCGGAGCTACTAATAAAAAGTTATGACTAAAACAAAGAAAAACAAATTTAATGCAAACAAGAAAACACATTTACTATTGATTTGGCCACGTAACGGGCTTAGTCAATTGGGGTAGTCCGTTGCGATAATTAGCGGGATGCATGGCTAGGTCGGACTGGATTAATTGGTCCGGGTGTACAATAGTCTATACTACACATAAGAACAGTATAGTGTGTGTTATGAATAGCACTTGTATTGATCATGAGGCCAAAGGGCCAGTATATATACATGTACAAGAGGAAAAGGAATAGGAATAGGAATAAGAATAGGAATAGGAATAGGACTCTATCTCTAACATACAAGGAATAGGACTCTATCTCTAACATACAAGGAATAGGACTCTATCTCTAACACCCTCCCTCAAACTCATGGTGGATCAACAACACTGAGTTTGGAGAGAAAAAAGTTATGATACGCTCTAGTTTGTGTCTTCGTGAAGAAATCTGCTAACTGGAGTTCTGAAGGCACATACTGAAGAGCCACAACCTCATCCTGTACCTGTGACCTCATACAAGAAGCATCAATACCAATATGCTTGGTGAGTTCATGCTTCACTGGATCTCGCGCAATGCTGATAGCCCCTGTACTGTCAGATAAAAGAGGAGTCGGTGTAGAAACAGAAACACCAAAATCCTCAAGTAACCACCATAGCCAAGTAACATCTGCTGTCAAAAGAGCCATAGCCCGCAACTCAGCCTCAGCACTAACGAAATCTAGCATGCCGCTTCTTAGTCTTCCAAGCAATGAGAGAACCACCAAGAAAACACAAGAAGCGTAAAGGGACCGACGATCGAGTGATCACTAGCCCATGTAGCATCGTAGTATGCCTCGAGTCAGTAAAGAGCCTGGAGCGTGGAAAGAAAAGACGGCGAGAGATGGTTCCACGAAGATATCGTAGAACACGAAGAAGATGACTATAGTGGAGCCGAGTGGGAGCGAACGAATCGACTCGGGATATGGATCGATAAGAAATATCAGGACGAGTGACACCAAGGTAAACAAGACTCCCAACAAGATGGCGATAGCGAGTAGGATCCTCAAGAGGTTCACCATCAGTAGGTCGAAGGTGAACATTGAGCTCCATGGGAGTCTCGGCTGTACGCTCATCAGTGAGAAGCACGATCAAGAAGATCCTGAATATACTTCTCTTGGGAGAGAAAGAAGCCCTCAGAGGTAGAAGAAACCTCAATCCCAAGAAAGTATCGAAGAGGACCAATGTCAGACATGAGAAACTGCTCATTGAGACGAGCCTTTACAAAGGCAATATACTGAGAATCATCGCCAGTAATGATCATGTCATCAACATATAGAAGGAGAAGAGTCCGACCACGAGAAGAAGTGTGAACAAAGAGCGCAGGATCATGAGCACTTGCAGAAAAACCAGCTGCAGTGATCACAGAAGAAAAACGCTCAAACCAAGCACGAGGGGCCTGTTTGAGCCCATAAAGAGAGCGACGAAGGCGACAAACCATGCCCTCTGGAACAGAATACCCCGGTGGTGGCTGCATATAGACCTCCTCATGCAGCTCACCATTAAGAAAGGCATTCTTGACATCAAGCTGAGAGATGGACCAGTCACGGACAGAGGCCACAGCAAGGAGAGTGCGAACAGTGGTCATGTGAGCCACAGGTGCAAAAGTCTCATCATAATCACGACCATGTTCCTGTTGAAAACCACGCGCAACAAGACGAGCCTTGTAGCGCTCAAGAGAACCATCGGAGCGAGTCTTAATCTTATAGACCCACTTGCAAGTAATGAGGCGGACACGTGGAGGAAGTGGAACAAGATCCCACGTGCCGGTGCGCTCAAGGGCAGCAATCTCCTCCGCCATCGCATGCTGCCATTCCTGGTGAATAACAGCATCACGGTAAGAAGTCGGCTCGGCCAAAGCGGCACCAACAAAGGCAAAGCGCGCAGGAGGACGAATAGACTGTCGATCACGAAGAGCATAACGAGGAGGAGACACTGAAGAAGATGGCTCATCAGAAGAAGAAGATGGCACATCAGAAGAGTCCTCAACTGGCGAATGACGAGTGTAGTGGAGAGGATAGGGAGAAACAACATCTGAAGAGACCTGTGTAGGAGAGGACGGTGGTGAAGAAACTGGCAATAAAGGAGACACCGATCGTGAAGGAAAAGTGACAACTGGAGTGTCAGGAAAAGTCAGAAAAGCCAGTGGCTCAACAAGGGATGTAGGAGAGGAAGAAGAACGAGGATAGAAGGAACGAGACTCATCAAAAGTGACATCTCGTGAGACCCGTATCCGTCGGCCAATAGGATCCCAACAACGATATCCCCTATGCTCAAGATCAGATCCCTAAAAACACACTCAACAGACTGAGCAGTCAGCTTGGTGCGTTCACGAGGTGCAAGAAGAACATAGCACACACACCCAAAAAGGCGAAGTCCAGAATAATCAGGAGGCATGCCACAAAGACGCTCAACTGGAATCCCACCCTTCAGAGCAGAAGAAGGTTGGATATTGGTCAAGTAGGTAGCAGTGGAAACGGCCTCAGCCCAGAAGTGAGGTGGAACAAATGAAGCAAGCATAAGAGCGCGAGCTGTCTCAAGAAGATGACGATGCTTGCGCTCAGCCACACCATTCTGAGCATGAGCACCAGGACAAGAAAACTGAGAAAGAGTGCCCTGTGTAGCAAGAAAAGCTCGAAGAGCTCCTGACAGATACTCTCCTGCCGAATCAGCACGAAGAACACGAATGGGAGAATCAAACTGAGTGCGAATCATGGTGACAAAAGTCTTATAGATGGATAAAACCTCACTACGAGAGGACATAAAATATACCCAAGTGTGGCGAGAGAAATCATCTATAAAAAGAATATAATATCGATGACCCCCTTTGGAAACAAAAGGAGCCGGACCCCAGACATCAGAATGAACAAGATCAAAAGGACGTTGTGATATAGAATCACTGGAATGGTAGGGGAGTTGTAGTTGTTTGCCAAGCTTACAACCCATACAATGTAAAGAGGCATCACCGGACACAGAGCCTAAAAGCCCACGACGAACTAAAGAAGAAAGACGCGAGCCACAAAGATGGCCCAAACAGTGATGCCACTGAGCAAAAGTCCTAGTAGAAGAAGCAATAGATGCTGAAGCGGTAGAGGAAACAGAAAGACTGGCAGAGGCAGCGGAAGGTAGATGAAGCCAGTCAAGCTCCCAAAGACGCTGAGAATCATGGCGACGAGGGCCAGTCCCAACTATAGCCCCCGTGCGGCGATCCTGAACACAACAAGAGTCAGAATCAAGAATAACCCGACGCCTATGATCGATGAATTGGCGGCGGATATGAGCCGCATGGTCAGTTTGGGAACATAAGAAACAAGCAGAACATGAAAAGAGGGCGAAAAAGATTGCCTCGCCCCGCAATGTAAAGAGAAGTACCATCTGCAGTCTGCACAGTGGTAGGAGCAACAAGAGGACTAATGGAATGTAGACTCGTGGGATCTGATGTCATATGAAAAGAAGCTCCAGAATCAAGAATCCATGGTGTGATACCTGATGAGAAAGGTGGTCTCTCACTGGAAGACTGAGTAGCAGAACCAGCCGAACCTGTCTGTGTAGAGGCAGCCATGCGACGTAGTAGCAAAAGGATCTCCTGAGTGGAGTCAGAACCAACAAAAGTCTGCTGTGGAGGAGTCCGCTGAGAGGAAACGCCTGAACCTCCATTGCTCTTAGGATGACGGCCACTTCGACGAGCAAGATTCTTCTTCTTCCGGTAGCAGAACTGCTCCACATGGCCATTTTGGTCGCAGTAGGTGCAGTGAAGACCTCCGCCTCCAGTAGCCAAGACTGGAGTAGGCGCCACCGACGGAGTAGAACAAGGTGCCGCCAAGACTGAGGGAGACATCAGTAGACCCGCGCCATAAAGACGGGTCTCCTCAAACGAGTCTCCATGGAAGATAACCGGGCATCGAGGAACAAGAACAGTCCCCGAAGAAAAACCTGCAGACGAAGACATTTTTTTTTTGGAACTTCAATTCACGTGGGATTGAAGAACCAGAGGAAGGCTCACGAGTGGGGCTCGGCACAAAGCCGGATGGCTAAAAGAAAACCGGAGCCCTTCACAAAAGCAATAACGGCAGATCCAATCGGGAGGAGCAAGCAGCTCAGGAGGCGGCCGGGCTCGTCGGCGTCATTGGCCCAGTGGTCATGCACGTGGCGACTCGGGCCAAAGACAAGAGCGGTGCGGCACACCGAGCCAGTTGACCGACGGGAGCAAACGTGCTCGCCAATGAAGCGCTGGGCCAGGTGCTCGCGATCTCCACCAACTTGAAGACGGCACAAGCGCCGCCGGCGACCGAAGGTGGCTGCAGACGGAGGTGCGGCGGCCGGGCTGAGGATGCAGAGGCCGGACTGGAGAATCGGCGGTGCGCAAGACGGCGGCTGGGCTTGGCGTCGTCAATCGGTAGAGGGGCGAGCCGATCTGGCGGCGTCCGGGTGTATGCGGACGCGAAGACGACGGGATCTGAAGCGTGAAGGAGCTTCGGCTGGAAGATGCAGAGGCTGCAGAACAACCCGACGGCAGCAATCCTCCACGGGCGTGAGTAGAGGCGACGAGAAAGCCGCCGAAGATGAGGCGCAAGTGCAATGCTTGGGAGAGGAACCTAACTCAAAACCCTAGGCTCTGATACCATGTTATGAATAGCACTTGTATTTATCATGAGGCCAAAGGGCCAGTATATATACATGTACAAGAGGAAAAGGAATAGGAATAAGAATAGGAATAGGAATATGACTCTATCTCTAACATACAAGGAATAGGACTCTATCTCTAACAGTGTGTACATGTATATACATATGTATACACACACATATGAACAATATGCTTAATTTCACTGTGTAGATAGATATGCACACAGATTAGAGAGAAAGCTCCAATTGTCTTAGTTCAAAGTTCTTTTAAAGAAAAATTATGAAAAGAGAGAACAAAATACCAAAATTTAGTGAGCCTTAGTATTATCTGACCTGCAGTGAGCCTTAGTATTATCTGACCTGCACTACAAATTATATTAGTTGCAGTTTGGCCCCCTTCAGTTGTTACATGACACCACTGATGTAATTATCAGAAACATCGATCCTTTGTCAGGTTAAAACACAACACCAGGGACTGATTTCAAAGTTTAACACGGTACTAGATCAATCTGAGCGGCGGTGGCTACCTGCTGCCACCCTGATACGGCGCGCAGAAGAGCTCCATCTGTGGCAGCATCGCCGGAGGAGGGAGCACCGCCATCGGTCGCAGGGAAGACATGTTCTGGAGCCGGCTGTTCTGCCATGCCGCCGGTGCAGTAGCGTCTAACCGTGTCTGGTAATGAGGGAAATGGAATTGCCACATCTGCTGCTGCTGCTGCTGCTGCCGCT
Source organism: Rhipidocladum racemiflorum (assembly GCA_036346355.1). Classification (NCBI taxonomy): domain Eukaryota; kingdom Viridiplantae; phylum Streptophyta; class Magnoliopsida; order Poales; family Poaceae; genus Rhipidocladum; species Rhipidocladum racemiflorum. Next base: position 28,487,642 of record CM070572.1, read on the forward strand.
GCCGCTGCGGAGTTGGTACTAGTTGCTGAAGCTTCATCACGGCTGGGTTCGCTGGTAGGCTGGGGCGCGGAGCGTAACCCGGATTGCACATGAACTGTGGCATATGCTACTCGGCAACGACAAAAAAAAAAGATGTAATGAGACCCCATTTCAACTGTAACAAGTTATGATCAGTAATGAGATCGAGTGCATTTGGCTACATTGTAAATTGTGATATTCTAACATGTTCAGAAGCAAATTGCAAAGAGAAAACCTGCTGAATCGCCGCAGCAGACGCTACATTCCCTCTGCTACAAGGAAGATGCGGGAACGGATACGGCATTGCACCACGGGGAGTGATCTGGGGATGTAAATACTGAACATGTTGCGCGCCTGGTAACGCCGCGGGAGTGGGCAAGTTCAGAAAATTCCCACTGACCTGAAAGGAGCAACACACAACATCTTCAGGCAGAAGCACGAGAAGAAACTGAAGCAGTGGAGCCGGATGCAAAGGAAGTCACGCTCACCATCTTTTGCCGATCAGCATTCGTGTCGTAAATGCTACTAGATGGCTGGACCGGGAGCCTCACGTCGAAATGCACAGGGTAGAACCTATCGTATTGTACATTGTTCTTATTTAAGGCAGGGCCGTTCGGAGACCTTGAAATGCGGTTCTCTGATCTTTCGTCAGGTTTAACCCGGTTTTGTGATGCCTCGTCTTTGTCCAAATGCATTTGGATCAGATGACTCACATAGACATGGGTAATACTTCTCTTCCATGTCTTTGTAGGGCCACCATTTTTAACCAGGGAAAGCTGCAGATGAAAAGAGTTTTGTGAGCTCAATAGTCAAATAGTTTGAGCACAACATTTATATACAAGAAAATCATTTCAAGATATCAGTTTTGAAAGAATTTTAGCAATCAACTTAGAGATAATTTTCTTGCCCCGTTTATTCAAGAAGAAAACAAAAGCATGTAACAAAAAAATAGAATAGATAATTTTTTTAATGGTCTTATCCATAAATATAGAGTGTATTTTATGCTGCAATGCAAATTAGTGTGATGTTCCCTTTGTACCTGTAATAAAAATCCAGATTACTTGATATTATTTGAATGCATGCATTGAATATAGTGTTTAGAGATAATAATTATGAGTGGTCTAGTCATTTTCAATGTCTCATTGATCTATGTGACAAAAGAAAATACGCCCCGTAAATTTGGACGGATGGGGTACTGACCTTGTCATTATTTCCACTTGCACTAGCTTTATTAGTTTCAGTGGCAGCATTTGTGCGCGCTGCCAACGTGCTTGTAGAGGGCCTGGGAAAGAAAACATACATTAACCTTCCTCTTCTTAACAAGTATAGGATCAATGTAGGACACAATGTAGTTTTAGACAGCAAGTTACTTTCTCAAATACCCATGTGAGGTACAAGGTAGTGGAGTCTGGACCGAGGGCACAATTTCTGATGAAGTAAATACAGATTAGCTAAGAAGTAATAGCAGCATCACCAAAATTTAAGCAAAATGAAATATCATTCAAATTGTCGTGGCATTTTAAAATTAGGAGTACCTTGGGCACTGTTATTCTTGGCCCTTTCCCCATCATGTACCACAAAATCAGGTTTATTAGAATTTACCTGTTCATAAATCATATTGTGGGGAAATCATGAAACTCTAGGACTAAATGGAAGTTACAGGAGTACTTTCATATTGTTAACAAAGCAATACCAGCCACCGAGGAGCCTCTGTCTTTGCTGGATAGGTTGGGCTATCATCAAATTGTACTTTCAGCTGCTTCCGCGCACTGCAAAAAGAGATGAACACGAGGAAACCGTTTACAGAACGACAAGATAAGACATCTGAGGACATCCATAAGCAATTCCCTACCTGTTATTGGAGGAGTCTTTAGATGGGCTTGGCGAATTCGTGACAATTCCCAAAGAAAGCTCCTGTATTTGCCCTTCTTTTGACAAAGGTGGATTTATGTTGGTAGCACCAGGCACAGGATTCACTTGCGGAACATTGCCATTTCGTTCCACCGGTTGATCTGAACGGGCAGGTTGTGTAGCCACTTCGTTAGGAGCATTTGGCAACACAGTTATTTTGCCATCCTCCTTAATAGCTCCTGTAGGAGTGATCACACCAGAATTATAGATGCAACATATAGTTGAAACTGCACTACCTTAGTGATTAGCATGACAACAGTAAGACAAACCGCAAACAAACCTTCTGAGCACGAAGTTGAGGCAACATTTATGTTTGAGCTATCTTCTGCCATTGCTTTGTCGACCGTCAGCTCACAAAGAGGGGGTGTTTGAGATAGTGACAGCAAAGCATCAGCAACTACTTCCTCCTCCTTTGTAAAAGAATCCGATAACTGCTAAGCATGAATCCATAGTTCACTTTCAAATTTCCGTCTGGCGCCATGACAAATTGAAGAAAGGTTTGCGAGCCAAAAATACATACCGGGCTCTCGTTGAATCTTGTTTCGCGATCCACAAAAAATGTCTGAGCGCTGATAGCTGAAAGATGACGTCTCTTCTTGACATGGCGCGGTGATGAAGAAACAGTTCGACCGGCACGCTTATTTATGGCTGAAAGTAGGAGACTCAGAATTAAAATAAGAGCAGTGCTTCTGTGCTTTTCCTCGTAATACAAGTTGCACAAATCTTGAAGTAAAAGAAAAGATAAGTAATCAACGTCTGCCCTTCATTCATGCTTTAATATTTATGCAATTTTAAAAAAGAAAAGCATAGAAGCACCTCTCTTAATATATTAACTCGGAGCTATAAATCCCTAAATCATGAAACTACCCCTGCTACTGTCACTGCTCACAACCAATTGCTTATTACAGCATCTCATCTGTGGATGCATCAGAACTCTTGGAAAGAAAATAGAATCAGCAATACTATATTAAAGGACCCGCAGCTAAATCATATATATGCTAGGTTAGATTTGGTTTGAGGTTCTTGTTAACAGATATAGGTTTTGTATTGATGTTTAGTTTCTCTGTTATCTGTTATGAAATGTACAGATAAGTTAGTTGCTTGCTGTTGTACTATTCATCATCCGGTACAGGTTCGATTGCTGGATAGATATAATCCTAACAGATAATCTTATCTGTAAACGTTCATATAAGATTCAGGAGGCCAATTGGCTTACGTGCGCTGCCTATCAAGTTTTCACATGACATCAGAGCCAACCTGCAATCACCATGGCTGCGATAGCAATGGCATCCATGCCTGCAGGAGTTCTTCCAACTCCGGCATTTAGCCACTTCATCAAATACAACGCTCAATCAGGAGACCTATCTCTTGTGGAAGGCTCAGATTGTACCTTATCTGTGTGGCCAGAATCTCCTGGGCTATATCGATGGTACAATCAGTTGCATGTACCAACCAGTTCACCCAAAAGCTTAAGTTGACGAGGAAAGATGGGCTGGACAGTTCACTTATATACTTCAACACTCCCACGTGTAAGCTCCCTCAGGCCTTAAACGTGGAATAGAAATGGGCTGCAATTATTATTTTTTAATTGCACCAACCGGGTCTTGAACTTAAGACCTCTTGGCTATGATACCATATTGAGTTGCATGCAACAACCAGTTCACCCAAAAGCTTAAGCTGATGAAGAAAGACGGGCAGTTCACTTATACTTCAACGCAGGGCACCGGATATGCATATCATGCAGTCTAATGAAAATGGTGCGCAGCAGGTGATCAACCCTGCATATGCGCAATGGTGCCAGCAAAATCAACTTGTGTTCAGCGCCATCCTTTCCTCATTAAGTGAAGGAATTCTTGGGCATGTTCTCCTCATGACCACTTCGGCAAAAGTGTGGCATGCTCTGGAGCAGCTATTCAACTCAAGATCAAGAGCAAGAATAATGCAAGTTAGGATGCAACTTGCAAATCTCCAGAAGGGTGAGTCAAGCATCACTGAGTATTTTCTGAAGGCAAAGTCATCAGCCGACACTATTACATCCATTGGACGTCCACTTGAAGAAGATGAAATTGTCACCTATGTACTTGCAGGCCTTGGCTCAGAGTACGATTCCTTGGTGACATCGATGACAACATGCTCTAAGGCTTTCACTCTGAGCGATCTATATACCCATATGATGGGTTTCGAGTTGCGCATTGAGAGGAACAATTATGTTCTAGGTGCCCCATTAGGGAACAGTGTTGCTCGGGGTGCACCTAAGACAAGAGGTTCATTCAAGCCAAGCCGTGGAGGACGAAGTGGAGGTCGCGGTAGCGGCAGCAGTGGGCAAACCTGGAATTCAAATCAGTCTGGCTTGAACCAATTTGGCAATGGATGTGGTTAGTACAATAAGCCGTTCAACAACAAACCAACTTGTCAAGTTTGTGGCGAACGTGGCCATGATGCACTCAAATGCTATCATCATGTCGATGACAACTACCAATCTGAAGACCCACGGATTGCAGCAGCAGTAAGTTCCTCATACGACATCGACACAAACTGGTATGTTGACTCAGGCGCGACTGATCATCTGACCAATGATCTTGACAGATTATCGATCAAATAGAAATACAAGGGCACCGATCAAGTTCATTTGGCAAATGGTTTAGGTTTGTCGATCTCACATGTTGGGCATTCTTGTATTGCTGGTTCATCTCGCCCATTGCATCTTAGAAACATATTTCATGTTCCTAGGATAGAAAAGATTCTTCTCTCAGCTCATAAACTTGTATATGACAACAATGCCTTTCTTGAGCTTCACCCATATTTCTTTTGTCTCAAGGACCGAACCACAAGGAGAACTCTTCCAAATGGACGATGTAGTGGGGGGTTGTATCCCCTCTCTGGTGCTCGCTTGCTTCATTCTCCTGGCCATGCATCTTCTACGCATGTTCATCCTTCAATAACATAGCAGCAGCACTCCTACACTGCCTCCAAAATCCCTGTCGAACAATGGCATCGGCGTCTTGGTCATCCAACGTCTTCTGTTGTCTCAACAATTTTACAATCTCAATTTAGCTCTAGTCAGTTTAATAAAGACATCCCAATATGTGGTGGATATCAACAGGCCAAAATACATCAACTTCCATATGGCAGCTCTAGTAGGCAGCCTTCTAGTCCTCTAGAACTTGTCCATTCTGATGTATGGGGACCTGCAGTTCCATCTTTAGGAAGTGTTAAGTACTATGTCAGCTTTCTTGATAATTACAATCGGTTTACTTGGATTTACTTGCTCAAACAAAAATCTGAGGTTCTGAATGTTTTCATCCAGTTTCAGCATCATGTTGGGTGTCAATTTGACACCAAGATCAAAACTATGCAAAGTGATTGGGGTGGTGAATACCAGCACTTGCACCACTATCTTGTTTCCTATGGCATTGATCATCGTGTCTCACGTCCACATACACATCAACAGAACAGCATGGTTGAGCGTAAACATTATCATATTGTTGAAATGGGACTTGCTTTGTTAGCCCAGGCTTCTATGCCAGTCCAGTTTTGGGACGAAGCGTTCCTTACAGTATGTCACCTTATCAATCGTCACCCCACTAGAGTTCTTCATGGCATCTCTCCCCTTGCACGCCTCACAAACACTACTGACTATTCTGCTCTTCGAGTGTTTGGGTGTGCTTGCTGGCCCAATTTGCGCCCATACAACACACACAAACTGGCATCTTAATCACGACAATGTGTTTTCCTTGGCTATAGTAGTATGCATAAAGGATACAAGTGCTAAGATCGATCCACAGCACGAGTCTATCTCTCCCGGGATGTTGTGTTCAATGAGTCCTTTTTTCCATTTCTTGAAAACAACTTCACTCGGGCTGTGTCTTCTACCTCTGAACCGCATTCAGTTTATCTGCCGATTATTTCTATTCCATCTCAGTTGCATGAATCAGCAGTACTCAATGACACATGTTGCAGATCACTTACCTGACACTAATGTCTCCTCTCCAGATGGTTTCCTTGCTACAGATATTGTCTCCTCACCGATTGCCAGTTCAGAGCCAGGAGGGCCATCATTAGAGCAGGAGCAGTCAACAACAGCTTTGTTGCATCGTCCAAGAACACGGTTGCAAAACAACATCTCTAGGCCAAGGGAGTTTCGTGATGGAACAATCCAATACCCAATCAGTAGACGGGGCTTCCTGGCTGTCACTGAACCTGAGCCAGACTCGCATCATGAAGCTATGCAGAGCTTACAATGGAAAGCAGCTATGGAGTATCAAGCACTCACAAAAAATGCAACATGGGAATTGGTTCCTCTAAACAGAAGTCAGAATATAGTCGGATGCAAATGGGTTTTTAAACTCAAACATAAACTCAAACATAAAGCGGATGTCTCCATTGATAGATATAAAGCATGACTAGTTGCAAAAGGCTTTAAGCAAAGGTACGGGAGAGGCTATGTTGACACCTTTAGTCCAATGGTTAAGCCCACGACTATTAGACTCATCTTATCCATTGCTGTTTCAAAAGGGTGGTCGATAAGGCAAATAGATATACAGAATGCTTTCTTGCATGGTGTCTTGCAGTAGGAAGTCTACATGTACCAACTACCAGGCTATGAGGATAGGCAACATCTGAATTATGTGTGCAAGCTTAACAAAGCTTTATATGGACTGAAATAAGCACCAAGGGCATGGTTTGCTCATCGCAATTTCAAATTACAAGATTTGAGGTTCATACCTTCAAAAGTTGATACATCACTCTTTATCTCCAAAAAAATAGAGGTAACAATCTTTGTCTTAATTTATGTTGATGACATAATCATCACCAGTTCTTGTGAAGAGGCTTCCGAATAGCTCATAACACAACTCTCCAGTCTCCACTAATTTTGCTGTAAAAGATTTGGGTCCATGACATTACTTCCTTGGAATTGAAGCTACCAGAAGAAATAGACTTATGCTGTCACAACAGAAATATATATCTGGTCTGCTGAAGAAGGCAAGACTGGAGCATTGCAAGCCAGCTGAAACTCCTATGGCAAGTTCAAAAAGATTGTCTAGAGAGACAGGAATTCCATTGTCAGAAGCTGAAACATTCTTATACAGGAGCCCTGTGGGAGCACTTCAATGTGTGACATTGACAAGACCTGATATCTCATATTCAGTAAATAAGATATGTCAATACCTACAATCACCTATTGACAAGCATTGGGCAGCTGTCAAGAGAATCTTGAGGTTTCTCAAAGTGACAGTTAGTTTGGGACTGAATTTTCAGAGTTCAAGATCACAAGTTTTGAGTGCTTTCTCTGATGCGGATTGGGTTGGCTGTCTGGATGATCGGCGCTCTATCGGAGGGTTTGCAATCTTCCTTGGGCCCAACTTAATTCCTGGAGCGCCAGAAAACAGCCAACAATCTCTAGATCGAGTACAGAAGCATAATACAAGGCAATTGCCAATGCCACTGCAGAATCCAGGATCGGACAATTGATATCAAGCATATAAGTACTAAGTCTATGCTTGCGGATCCGCTTACTAAAGGCTTACCACCCAGTCTCTTTCGAGAGCATGTTGCCGGCATGGGTTTATTGGAAAGCTTCTGATTTTGGAAATAAGGACCATAAGAACAAACCAACTCCCGTTAAGAATAAGTAATTATTCTTTTGAGATAGAATTGTACACTATAGATACTGGAGTTTTAGCGATACCTTATTAATCGTTGTAATACTTTATCTTGGTGTGCTGTTCTGTTGAGTACGGACTAATGATATTAGCCTTTTGATCAAGTGGGAGAATGTTAGTGTGATCTCGGCTTGTAACTAAACTCCGGAAAATTCGGATCTCTAAGCCACCACACACTCACGTACGCACAATGATCGGGAGCGCAACGTCCTTCTGGTTTTGGTCCCGTCAACTAGCGCCATATAGAAAAAGGGAGGCGCTGGCACTCGATGTGAGATCAATTCACTCACGAGTTCATTCTCTATCCTAAAACTCCATCCGATCTGAGCTATGGCGCGATTTTGACGAAGGCCTCTACCATCACCGAGTAGACCTCGGTGCCCTCCTCCTCCTTTCATCGCGCAAGAACCTCACCGATGCATCAAGAACACTCAAGAACCGAACTAATGGCTTAATCCTCTTCATCGGGTAAGTGTCTAATGTTGAATTTCCGCATATTTGTGATCATGACTTAGGCTAGATTAAAGACTTAAGACTTAGCATTCTAACTTTTGGTATCAGAACGCCTAGTCTAAATCATGTTCCTATTTAGCCCCGTTTGAATCTAGATTGTGTCGGTTTAGTGCTTATTTTGGCTCGGATTAGTCTTGATTTGGTTCGGATTAGGGCTAATTAACCTCGATTCAGCATTAAGAAGGAGGGGATAAGAATGACTCAGAATCCTAGCCCTCAAATCTCCTCAAATCCGAACCCTAAAGCCCCCAAAATCCCCAAATCCGCTTTCGGTTTTTCCCCAAAATGCAAATCAATCAAAGAAAACTAATGGACTTGGGGATTGGGGCTTACCTTGGTGGCCGCCGGAGTAGTGCGCCACTTTAGCTCACCCGTGCTCGCGCTCCCTCCCGTCACTCCGCACGCGCCGTTGTGGCTCCATCGCAACGTCCTTCTGGTTTTGGTCCCGTCAACTAGCGCCATATAGAAAAAGGGAGAGGCTGGCACTCGGTGTGAGATCAATTCACTCATGAGTTCATTCTCTATCCTAAAACTCATCCGATCTGAGCTACGGCGCGAGATTGACAAAGGCCTCTACCATCACCGAGTAGACCTCGGTGCCCCCCCTTCTTCTTTCATCGCGCAAGAACCTCACCGACGCATCAAGAACACTCAAGAACCGAACTAATGGCTTCATCCTCTTCATCGGGTAAGTGTCTAATGTTGAATTTCCGCATATTTGTGATCATGACTTAGGCTAGATTAAAGACTTAGACTTAGCATTCTAACATAGAGCTCCTCAATTGTGGTGTGATAATCTCGGTGCCACGTATCTCACTGCTAATCCAGTGTTTCATGCTCGCACAAAACATGTGGAGACAGATTTTCATTTTGTGAGAGAAGAGCAGGAACATTGGAGGTTCAGTTTATCTCGTCGCAAGATCAGGTGGCAGACATCTTTACAAAACCATTAGCTCGGGAGCCATTCACTCGCTTACAGCACAATCCTAACCTACTTGCTATAAGTTCAAATTGAGAGGGGGTATTAACAGATATAGGTTTTGTATTGATGTTTAGTTTCTCTGTCATCTGTTACGAAATGTACAGATAAATTAGTTGCTTGATTCATCATCCGGTACAGGTTCGGTTGCTGGATAGATATAATCCTAACCGATGAAACCTTATCTGTAAACGTGTATATAAGATTCAGGAGGCCAATTGGCTTCCGTGCATTGCCTATCAAGTTGTTTCACAGTTCTCACTAGCAATAGTCCCTAGCCTTACAATCAAAAGTCTATCGAGTTGCTAATAGGATAGTGAGAAAATAAACACTTAAAAACACTACTATTATTTGTTGGCCATCCTATCTGTAAAGCGCTAAAGATGAAAGAGAAACGGCCAAAGTTGTCCCTTTTTCTAGATTTGTGAGGGAGGAAAAAAAAAAATACAGTGGTTAGTACCTGATCTTAATTTTCTAGGAACTGGTGGATCAACAGCATGACAATCCTCAGCCACCTTTGAAACAGCAAAATGAACACAAAGATGTGCATAAGAACAGGAAGAAAATGATTGAACTGCAGAAAAGGCAAAACAAGACAGTACCTTTCCAAGGGTCCTCACTCGTTTCCTACTGATCAGACTGCTGAAGCTAGCTGTAGTCAGCGAGGAGAGGACTGTATCATCACAGTCTCCGTCAGAGCCTTGTGCATCTCGTTTGCCATTCATGTCGCTGTTGCTTGATATCCACTTCAAGGCCTTAGCCTTTCCTTTCTTCTTCCTGAATGCCGCGTTGTAATCTCCAGCTCCACTCCCAGTTCTGTTACTGTCTGGAAACAACGTGCAGAGAGAATTGATGTTAGAAATCAAGCGGTAACTCAGTGGTTAAAACAGCTGTTGTCATGCAACATGCTACACGTACAGTTTTCACCGAGGTTTGGATTAAGGGGCCTCAAAAAGGAGGAGAAAAGGCATCCTTTTTGATACATGCTTTAATTTCTTTCATCTCAAAAAGGTTTTAAATCTCGGTTTCGCATGAAATCTTGGACGGGACTGAAATCCAAAATCCCGGCGAGATATTGGAATTTCGGCCAAAATCCAAAAGGCAAAATTCAAATCCGTTTTTTTTACCGGGATTTCCAAGATCACTGCCGAAATTGCTGGGATTCGGCAAATTTCAACCGAATGAAAAATGATTCAAAACGCATTGAAAAATTTTGTGGATAGTCCTGACGCATCATTAATGTTCCCATAAATTTTCAGACGATGATCAAGCCTAAGGAAATTTTTAAAATTCTGACAGTGCTACTGTCATGATAAAAATTAGAAATTTTAGCAGCATTTCGACTGATTTTCATATTATAATATAATTGGCAACAATCAATATATATTATCATCACAAATGATAGATATGAAATAAAATTGATACATAATTAAAATGAGTATATTGCATATAACAAAATGAAATTGACACATAATGAAATACATGCATATAGACAATTAGCATATATTACAAGATGTAAAAACATAATTAAAAGGAGGACCAACATGTTTTACAAGAAGAGGTATAACAAATTAACAATATTATGAGCTATATGCTCTGCTATATGAATTTGAACCGAGCGAAAAATGATTCAAATCATGTTAGAAAATTTTGAAATTTTGTTGTGAGTGGTCTTCACCTCAAATCTAATCAAATCTGGCCCAAAAAATTTGAAATCCCGTCAAAATACCCGTGATATCACTGAGATTACTGTAGGATTTTGAATTTTTTTTCAAAAAAATTTATCTAGCCAAGATTTAGGATCAAAGGGGGGAGGGAGTGAAATCCGAGATCTCGACCGATATTTCCGAAATTTCTCTGAGATTTTGAACCTTATGTGTTGTATCATGCTCTATCCGTATCCCATAAGGAGCATTTTTTTTGTTGTGAAAAGGAAAGGGTGCATATCTACACGTAGGCACTAGGTGACAAGCGTTACGATCCAAGCCAACATCATAATATCTGGGGGATTTCTTCACGAAAGCTTCACCTAATCGAACCATCCAAAATCAGAAAATTTTAAAACGCTCCACAGAAAAAAGGTAGAAAAAAATAGAGTTTCTTTTGGCCTGCGGTTGAGAGGGAAGCTGGCATATTTTGTACACTCCAGTAGACCTCATCCCTCCAAAAATAAAACGTCAAATTGCCCCCTCATACTTACAGTTACTATTTAAATATAAATCCAAACACTCAATTTGGACAAAATTGAGAAGAATCTGCCACTACTGATACTCTATAATAATTTACAAGCTAGTAAACAAACATATAGTGGTGATCTCTAGCCAACCCCTACTCATACTTACACTACTACTCTTGTCCAAAGCAATAAAAAAAAAGAGCATAAAAGGGAGGCTAATTTTCCAAGAAAAGAACCTTAAAACCAATCAGAGAAGCCCACAGTACTGTAACACCCCAGGGCACTATAGCAAGGTGATCAAGGGGGCCCCACCAGAATAGAGAAAAAGAACAAAAAAGAGCACCAGGAGAGAGGGAGAAAGTTTGTTCTTTCGAGGGTGCATTAGGAAAAGATAAGGGGCATTTTGGGGAAGATGAGTGAGAAAGCTGCAAATTAGTTCACTTCACTGTAACCACCTGATTCTGAACAGAGGAGGGAGGGAGAGGAGAAAAACCACTTGGGCAGACAGGAACAAGTAACAACAAAAACACACACATACATACCAGTAGCAGTTGCAGGAGGAGAGGAAGGGGAGGAGCCACTCCTTATCATGTGTCTTCCTGTGAGCCCAACCACCAGCTTCTCCCTCTTCTCCATATCCACCATCCAAAAATTTAGCTCAAAAAGATCTCACAAATCTCTCTCTCACCCTTTCTGTTTCTCTCTCCTCACCCTATACACACAAGAAATGCAGTCATCACATAACATGAACAGAAGAGGAGATATACATGCGCACATAGGCTTAGCCTTAGAGGAGCAAAGTGAATAATAGCTTTTATTTCTTTTCTTTATGTGAGAGTAGTAGTACTGCTAGGACTGAGACAAGGAGACACCATCCAAAGGTTAGTAGTATATTGGAAGAAAAAACAACACCAAAAGTTAGGATAAAAAGGAGGGGGAGTAAGCTGCTTGGTCCTATCAATGGAGAGGAATCGGATGCTGGGAAAGCTGATGAGGGAGAGGGGGGCCGGGGGGTATGTCGTAAACAAAGGATGGAATTCTTTCTGGTGGTGTTCCTTCCCTGAAAACGATCCATGAATCTTTAGCCCCCAAGAATCTCAAAAGGAAAAATATATATATATATATATATATATATATATATATATATTTGCAAATCTTTATCCAGATCCAAATGTAAAATCTTTCCTGAATTCTTCAGAGAAAGAAAGACATCAGATTTTGCTCCTACTAGCACTAAGTGGAACAAATGTAATGGAGAAGATTAATTTTTTCTACACATGCTCGTGACATGGAAATTGAATTTAGCCTCCCCGGAAATGATAAATTTCAACCCCAAATGCTTTGTTGTACGTACAATTCATGGAACCAAACTACTCTAAGGGCACACACTGAACTCCCCAGTTCATGCTCTTGTCAGAGAGTCTATATAGCCCAAGAAACCAAACAAACGAAGGGACAGACCCATGTAAACGAAGTCAGAAACCAAACAAACGAAGGGACAGACCCATGAAAACGAAGGCAGAAACCAAACAGCAGAATCAAAGCCAACGAAAAGAGATAAAATAGCTACAAACTCCTCTTGAAATCAAGGTGCAATTCCAACCATAAATCAGAGTAAACAGAGCAGAATCGCAGAGCGCGTCAAGAACATACACAGTCCGGCATAAACAAAAGTTCCCTCGAAATCGACAAATTAACCCAACAAGAGGACGCTGACCTCCTATCTCCAGCTTCTCGAAGCCTTGAAGCAGAAGCAGCAGCAACAAGAAGAAGAACACGAGAGAACGACGACAAGCAGAGGACGACGAAGGAATATCCCCGTGGGAAACAGAAAGTGGCATATGATGAACAAGCGCGCGGCTGCGTGGGTGCTTGCTTGCCTTGCTTCTTGAGGAGAAGAGAAGAGAAGAGAAGAGAAGGAGAGCAGAGGAGACGGTGGGTGGTAAATGCGAGGAGGCACTGCACCTGCACGACGTCCCCCTTTTTGTTGGCTGTTGGCCGCTTGGTGCGCGCATAGACGAAAAGCTGCAAGCTTTGCACTTGCCTCCTCCTAGCTAAGCTCTGTCCACATGTACTGGTACATGTCTGTACATGGTGGAGGCTGATTGGCGCACGGTGATCTGCTGCTTCTGTCCCTCGCTCCCACTTAAATATCCTCCACCCCGCTCTCTCTGTCTGTCTCTCTCTCTCTCTCTCTCTCGCTCTTTCTAATAGTCCAGCTACTACAGCTGCAAATTAATCGCAATCAAGGCAAGTTATGAATCTACCATGTGTGAAGTTTTCATGGCCTGAGATTGCAGTACAGATTTGATCTCAGTACATGTACTGGTGTACGTGTATCTTTTGATTTACTCCAGACCATGCATTATTTGCATTATTTCTTGGAAGAAACCCTCTATTTGCTGTACTACTACTGCCACGGCTACCTTCACCACCACCACCACCTCCTCTGTTACGGTAGTCAATATAAGTGGGCCGTTACCACGGCGCACGTCGCGTGCAAAAACGAAAAATGATCTTGCGTTTTTTTACGAAGAAAAAGTAGACTTAGACGTATTTTCAAAAAAATTGGAGGCTCGAGAAACCTTAGCGACTGAGCCGGAAAAAAAATACACATCTTTCTGTTGCCGAAAATATTTTTTGGGGGGAAACGGAGAAAAGACCTGGATGTAAAAATCGGGGATCTGTTTATTATAGTTTTGAACCCCACCGCTATCCCAAAAAGTAGAAAAGGGCTTACTCGCGAATTACACTTAACGGGAGGGTCTTTCCGTAAAGTAGCATGCAAGGGACCTAAATGCGATCCGGGAAAATTTTTCTTTCCCTCACAAAAAATCACAAATGACCTTTCTGTAAATTCGTAGGGATCTATTCGTAATTCAGAGAAATGGATGGGTTTTTTTTCGTGAAATCGCCATACGACACGTGGGGAGGCTCCCCAGCCGGAAACCTCCCATCTGTAATAAAGGTAATATATGCTAGTAGAAAACTCGGGTAGTCAATATAATATACTAGTAGGAATTCAAGCGTTACCGCAGACATCAAGAAGCAACCATAAACATGCAGAATCAACCATAAACATGCAGAATCAACCTGAACAATTAAGAATGAGTGAAATCGACAAACAAAACTATGTATGTTTGGTTGTTTGTACCAAGTGGTACATGTATGAGATGGTTGAAGAAAAAAGTCATCGATGTGTTTGGTTGTTTGAATGGAACCATCTCATCCTGAATCAAATGGTACAAATTTAAAAAATATTCCCTCTAGATGCTGAATCATCTCATTCACCTAAAATATGAACCAAATAGTACATGACCATCCCATCTCATTCAACCTCATCTCATCAATCAAACACACGCTAGAAAGTATCATCCATCCTTAGTATGTTACATCCGTTGTAACGTCTGCCTTGTGCTATCAGTAAGAGCGTGTTTGGATTAGTGTTGACGGGTTTCGATAATGTAAATATGTATAAAAAATGACGAAAAACGACATGGTAAGCAGTATTATAATATCGTTGTATTGAATGATCAATGGTAAATGCATGGCGCTGGTACAATTGGATCATTTATTGACTCCACTATATGAATCGATCATGTTTCATGTGTGCATTATCTCTTGCATGTTAATTTCAAGTAGTTTTGCGTGAGAAATGCCACTCGCAAAAATACATTCAAAATCCTTTGTGTATAGTAGAAATATTATCATAACATATCTAATGTATTTATTTAATTAATTATTTCAGTCTACAAAACGAGTGGTACACAGGCCGAATAATAAAGCAGTGAAAATAAACAATAGTAATAAAGCCTAATAGAGTTGCGACAGGCAATCGACTGGAGATGCGGCCTAGTCCAACTACTTCTCACCATCGTAGAACTACTACTATGAAGCAACAGATTAAACAAAGGTGAGTACAAATATACTCAGCAAATCACACCAAAAAAATACAGTATTAATGTAAAGGTGACATTGTATGGTTGATTTTAGCACAAAACAATAATTTTTTAAATAATCTAAGTAATTTTCAAATTGCGTAATTTTAAGAAAAATTTATTTTTTAATATTTTCAACTCAAGTTTTACTCCTGGATCTATCCAGATTTTTCCATGATGGACTCACTCTGTCCCAACATCATTTTTCTAAGCACAAATTTTAAATTACCAAAATTTAATCTGTGAATGACTTGCTTGGCATGCCTATGACCGCGGGCACGATTAATTGATTAGTTTTATATTCTACAGAGACTGTACAACTTTACCCACAAGATATGATAGTCTCCTTACGCCAACACACTTTCTTTGGTGCGCGACAGGGAAAATCACGACAAGACCTCTATAAAAACCCATCCATGTAGTCATGTCCGCTAAGGTTTCACTGCTAAAAATATCCCTCTAGTCAGAAGCCTCCTCTTCTGCCCGAGTGGTAAACTCACGCTTTCACCACACCACTACCACCTAATGGCATGATTGTCCATGGTATGTTTTAATACGGCTAACCAATTTTGTCCCATTCCATGTGGTGGTACTGTTAGGCTTTACATTCAGTGAAACTCAGACCGGTCCTTAATTAACTAGGTAAAACTTTTCACAAACCCAGAACCATGACCAAACCACCTTCCAACCATTTCTAGCCTGATTTAAATCATATTTTTATTTTAACCATACCATTAACATCGGAATACTAGAATCATGACTTTTTATTTTAACAGCATTTTAATTTGGCATAAAATTCTCCAAAATTTCCTAAGTTCAGTTCTAAGCATGTCTAAGCAGGTTCTAAGGGGGTGTTTGGCAGAGCTCCAGCTCCACCAAATTCTTCGAGTTGGTGGAGCTGGGTATTCCTAGCTTCACCAAATTTGTGGAGCTGGAGCTGTGAGTATATTAAGAGTGTTTATGTGGATCGTCTTGTTTATATTTTAGAATAAAATTATAAACTTAAGTCACTTTATTTTAGTCTACAAGTTTCAGCTCTGAGGTGGAGCTGGGATCTGGAGCTTTGCCAAACAGGGCCTAAGTATAATCACATATTAAATATTTTTTTCTTAAGGTTACAACGGCATAGGGTTCAAATTTCAATAGTGGCATACCAATTCTGGTTATAACTACTAGTTTCAAACTGGGACATAAATTATATTAATAAAAACTATGCATGTAATAATTTAAATTCAAATTAGAATCTAAAAACTATGATCAACATGATCAAGGAGGTGTGACTTGCCTGGTTCGACTGGTAGCTGCTCAAAGTCGTCGCTTGTGTACTCCTTAGACTCTCCGAAATCTACATACAAAAAACAATTGAATTCAAATATAATACCAAACCAGCATAAAATAAAAATTTAGGATTTTAGATGAATTTAACAAGAAAAACGGAGCTAATTGGAGTTCGAATGGGCGAAAATGAGCTCCTAGAAGTTTGAAAACACATAAAAATGAAGAAAAAAGAATTTTCTAATTTTTTGAATTATTTTTCTAAATAAAATCCAAATTATTTCGCAATGCTAGAGTTTTTAGTCCGGCGTGAATGGATTTTCTAGGGTTTCACGTGGCGTTTGCGCCGGACCGAATTTTTGGTCCGGCGTGAATGGTTTCTACTCGATTAGGGTTTTGAGCAATTTTGGAATTGAATTTTGGTTTAATTTTGAGATTATGAAATTTGTGAGAATTTCATGATGCTTGTTTTGAAGTGGACTTTATGCAATGCTCGTGTGAGTATTTGCATGGACTAATGTTGAGTCAAGTCACGGACTTGTGCTCGGAATCGTTTTGTGGTTTGTTCATGTGCAGGTGTTGCTCGAGGGCGAACGTGGTCGATGACAGGACCGGAACTAGGTTCATGGAGGAACTGGGGTTCGGGACTAGGTTCTGGAGGAACCGAGGTCTTAGTGGTCAAGGATGTCATGCGGGATGTTCGGACTAGAGAATGGTGCACATGAAGAATGGTTAGTCACGTGAGAATGGCAGGTGACCATGCGCGTGCAAAGTGTTAGTCACGTGAGTATGGTAGGGTTGCCATACGCGTGCAAGAGTTGTACTCGGCCAGGTTGGGCCAAGTGGAGTTGTGTTGAATACATACTATTTCTAGGATTAGGAGTGGGACTCCTTCTAAGATTAGGAGTGGGACTCCTTCTAGGATTAGGAATTGTATTCATGACTCCTTGTGTTTTGCTCCTTTAAATAGGAGGGGTTGTCTCCTGTTGAAGGGCATCAAACAGAGCTGAGCGCATTGAGAGCGTTGAGCTCAGTTTTAGGGTTTGTACTCTTTTGATGGGAGTACTTTAGACAAAAGAAATAAAGATCAATTCTTCCAGGTACTTGTGTGCTACAGTAACCACGTTGCTACAGTGTTTCCTGTTTTTTGTTCTTGTTTGCATGCTTGTTCTGGTTCTAGATTGGTTTTTGTTCTTTGAGTTTCATCTTGATGTGATCCATCAAAAACCTTTCTAGGGTATTGATCTAGTGTTCCTCAAAGTTTTGTTGATTAAACTTGACGAGTACCCATGCCATGGGTACCCCCATCAGCCCGGAAGCACGAACGGGCTGACCTATCACGACGAAGGCCCAAAGACCACCGAAGGTACTTTGGGCCATGGAACGAGCCCCGACAGACGGGGCCGACTTTGACGGTCGGCGGACTCCGGTTCCGGACGGTCGGCATGCGCCGGCCGTCTAAAATATTGAAGCTCAAGCTCCACTGCGCCGAGCGGCGGGCCCACGCCAGTGTCAGGCGGCTGCCTTGCGCGCAGCGTCCCCTGACGTCCGTACCGGGGTAGGCGGCTCCTTCCCAAGGCTGTCAGAAGAGCCACCGAAGAAGTCAAGCCCCCGTCCCGTCGCCTGGCACACCGCAGAGGAGTACGCCCACTCCCGAGGCCAAAGCAAAGTCAAGCGCCATTAAAGCCACCGAGGCTGACAAGAGCACCACGCAACACGCCACCCAGACAGCACTACGCAGACTGTACGCCACAGAACCACCAACCCTGCCTCGGGACGGGCAGGGGTCGGTCGGACAAGACAGGAACCAGACGTCAAGACGTGCAGGCCCCTTTCCTCGTAGTTTTCACAACTCCCGTGTAACTTGCCTCCTCCGTCTATATAAGGAGAGGCAGGGCCCGAGAGAGAGGGGGAGCGGAGAAAAACAGTCTTCTAGGTAGCTTCAACTCCCTAGCGAACACATCAAGGGGATCGGACGGTAGGCCGTCGCCTCGCTTGTACACCCCTTGTCCATCTCCCAAAGATCAATACATCCACACCGCACGAACTGGAGTAGGGACATTCTGCCCGAACCAGTATACATCTTCTGACTCCTTGAGTCGACCATTCGGGGAGAGGGAGCGCGCGACCCCATCCGACCATAAATTCGTATTGCCGGTGCACGAAACACCGACAGTTGGCGCGCCAGGTAGGGGCTCTCGCGCGTCTTCACCGACATCCTCATCTTCGGGTTCCCATTCTCCTCCCTGATGGCTTCCTCCCACTACGATTCGCCGATGTCGAGGGGCTGGATCCGCTTCGGCGCCCTCGATTTCATCGTCACTACGGCGGGGGAGCTTGTCCTCGTCCCCGCTGCCGTCCGGGACCGGACGCCCTCCGCGAGCCTGGATGCGATTGCTGACGTCCTCAGCAACCTCAGCCTCGAGGCCCCCGCATGGGCCGCACGGACGGGCCCGACGCGCGCCGGCATTGCTCCTGGCGACACCGCCTACGCACTGCGGCGAGCGGCGGAACCACCCTCCACGAGCTCACAACTCGTGGCCATGGCGATTCTGTGGCAGGCTTCCCTCCACGACCTGCTGGCGGACTCCTCCAGCCATGGCTCTAGCTCCGACAAGGAGTGTGCCCCTCGAAGGGCCTACACCATGAGTGCAATATGACGGTGCGGCGGAGCCATCCTCCACCCCGTTACCATCGGGACCCTCCTCCCGTAGCGACGAAGCGGCGGGAGGAATCCCGGCGGAAGACGACGACAAGCACCTAACGCTTGGCGACCTCCGGCCCGGCGAGGAGTTAGAAGCCCGAAAGGCCGAGCTCGATAAGCTCCAGTGCGGAATCGAGCGCCGTCGACCTAGCCCACCACGACCTCCCGTGGCAGCGCCCGCGTCAGTGCATCGACAATTGGTGAGGAAGCGAACGACCTTCCGTTCTTCCCTCATGCCAACCGTAACATTGCCGCCGCGGCAATGCCGCTCGAGGGTCGCTGAGCCAGCGGAGCCTGGTTGCCAAGGCCACCTACCGGAACCTCCGGGATCGGTAGAGCGTGCCGTCGTTCAAAGACGCCCAAGGTTCTAGCTCCGTGACGGGCGCCACTTGGCCGCTCCCACTCCTCACAGGTCGACGAGCTCAGCCAAGACGGCCCTCGCCACTAACTCCCCAGGCATCATACACCCGTGCGCCATCGCCTGGGGACAAGTATGATCTCCGCACCACCCTCGAGGCGCGAAGGAGAGCTACCGACGCGGCAAAGACCCTGCAAGTTGCCGAGATGGGCGACGCAATCATCCCGACCCAGGATTCGACGGTCCTGGGCCGCGCGCGTTCACCCGCCGCATCCGCAACGCCGACTTCCCGGTCAGATTCCGGGCTCCGACCAACATAGCCAAGTACACAGGGGCTACCAACCCCAAGAACCGGGCTAGAAGACTATCGGCTCGCCTGTCGAGCTGGGGGAGCAACGGACGACTCCTTCGTTATCCAGTACCTCCCCATCTATCTTGCGGACTCAGCTCGAGCATGGCTCGAGTACCTGCCCGCAGATACCATCGGCAGCTGGGCCGACCTGACGAACCTTTTCGTCGGAAACTTCCAGGGCACGTACAAACGCCCTGGCAACTCCTGGGATCTGAAGAGCTGCAAGCAGCAGCCGGGGGAGACCCTCCGGGACTACATCCGCCGCTTCTCCCAGCAGTGCAATGAGCTCCCCGACATCCGAGACGCCGACGTCGTCGGGGCGTTCATCTACGGCACCACGTCACGAGGCCCTGGTCCACAAGTTGGGCTGTGCGAAGCCCGGACCACCAAGGAGCTCCTCGACATTGCCACCAACCACGCCTCCGGCGAGGAGGCCGTGGGGGCCATCTTCGAAAGGAAGACGGCCCACAAGACAACCAGTGAGCCGGCGCCCCTCGACCGCCACGACAAAAGGAAGCGGAAGGGGAAGCAGGTGGGCGAAAGGCGAATAGTCGCCCGCCGCCGACCGACCGCCAGCAAAGCCAGGCTCGGCAGACGCCCGACCGATTCGAGAGATTGATGGATAGTCCGTGCGAACCACGACTATCCCGTCAAACACAAGTATCGGATCGCGAGGTCCTGGCCGCTTCTCTCCGAACCCCACGACGCCACGGAAAGGGGAAGAAGCGCGACCAGCGCCGCACGACGGGTAAAGGACGATGAGCCGGCCGACGAGTTCCCGCAGCTCGACGGTTGCCTCATGATCTTCGGAGGAGGAGTGCTACGCCGACAAGCGGCACCGGCTTCGCCCACCGAGAGGTCCACACGGCTACCCCGCCGTGCCCACCTACTGAGGTGGTCGAATGCCCGATCGCCTTCGACCGGACCGACCACCCGACCACATCCCGCACCCGGACGCTACCCGCTTCGTCGTCGACCCCATCGTGGGGACGGCGCTGACCAAAGGTGCTCATGGACGGCGGCGGCGATCTCAACATCATGTATGTTGAGACCCTGGATGCCCTAGGGTCCTCGCTCGCCCTCCTCCGACCGAGCAAGGCGCCCTTCCACGGCGTCGTGCACTGTGCCAACAGCCCACCCCTCGAGCAGTCGGCTGCCGTCACCTTTGGGAGCCCGGACAACTTCCGCGACCGAGCCTCACTTTCGAGGTTGTGGACTTCCCCGGCTCCTACCACGCCATTCTGGGACGACCATGCTACGCGAAGTTCATGGCGGTCCCCAATTACACCTACCTCAAGCTAAAGATGCCAGGGCCGCAAGGTGTCATCACCGTGGCCACATCTTTCCAGCTCGCCTACAACTGCGAGCGAAGCAGCTGCGAGCTGGCCTCAGCAGTCGTCGCTTCCGCCGAGCTCGCCCAGCTCCAGGAGAAGGCCCCCGGATCCGCCCCCGACTCCAGCAAGTCGGGGCCTAGCTCTTTCAAGTCCGCGGAGGACACGAAGGAGGTCGCTGTTGATCCCGAAGATCCCGCCAAGACCGTGCGGATCGGGGCCGCCCTCACCACCAAATAGGAAGGCGCGCTCGTCGACTTCCTCCAAGCAAACCGAGACGTCTTCGCTTGGAGACCCTCGGACATGCCAGGAGTCCCGAAGGAGGTCGCCGAGCACTCCCTGAACATTCGACCGGGATCCAGACCGACCGCCCAGCGCCTGCGCCGTTTCGACGAAGAGAAGCGACGGGCCATTGGGGAAGAGATCGCCAAACTTTTGGCCGCCGGTTTTGTAAGGGAGGTGCGTCACCCCGAGTGGCTCGCCAATCCCGTCCTTGTAAAGAAAAAGTCGGGGCAATGGAGAATGTGTATTGACTACACGAGTCTCAACAAGGCCTGTCCGAAAGATCCATTCCCATTACCTCGCATCGACCAGGTCGTGGACTCCACCGCCGGGTGCGAGTCCCTTTCCTTTTTGGATGCCTACTCGGGCTATCACCAGATTGCGATGAAGGAGTCCGATCAGCTCGCGACCTCCTTCATCACCCCGTCACGGCTCGTCTTTATTACGTCCACGATGCCTTTTGGTCTCGAAAACGCAGCGCCACGTATCGGGTATTTGTATGCAGGCATGTTTTTCAGACCAAATTGGCCGTAACATCGAGGCCTACGTCGACGACATCGTTGTCAAAACCAGGAAGGCCGATGACCTCATCACCGACCTGGAGGAGACTTTTGCGAACCTCCGACGGTTTCGCATAAAGCTCAACCCCGAAAAGTGCGTCTTCGGGTCCCCAAGGGCAAGTTGTTGGGATTCATCGTCTCCGGCGGCATCGAAGCCAACCGAGATAAGATCTCCGCTTATCGCAAGGATGGGGCCAATCAACGATCCAAGGGAGTTCAAAGGTCGATGGGATGCCTCGCGGCACTAAGTCGCCGTATCCGCCTCGTGACGAGGAATGCCACTCTACAAGCTGATGAAGAAGTCCGACCATTTTTTCTGGACCAACGAAGCTCAGGAAGCCTTTAGTCGACTAAAGGTCTTTCTGACCTCACCTCCGGTCCTGGTCGCCCCGGAGCCGCAGGAGCCTTTGCTCCTCTACATCGCCGCCACGACTCAGGTCGTCAGCGCGGCACTTGTTGTGGAGCGAGCGGAGGAAGGCCGCGTTCTCAAGGTGCAGAGGCCGGTCTACTTCGTCAGCGAGGTGCTCTCCGAAACAAAGGTCCGATATCCTCAGATACAGAAGTTACTGTACTCGGTGCTCATCACCAAGAGGAAGCTTGCCCATTACTTCGATCGACACCCCATCTCCGTGGTAACCTCCTCACCGCTCGGAGAAGTCGTCCACAACCGCGACGCTACCGGAAGGATCGCCAAATGGGCTCTCGAGCTCAACGGCCTCGACATATCGTACGTCCCCAGGACGGCGATCAAGTCCCAGGTCTTGGCGGACTTTGTCGCCGAGTGGACCGAGGCGCAAGTCCCTGCGGCGGCCGAGGACCGATCTTGGGCGATGTACTTCGATGGGTCTTACACCAAGAACGGGGCCGGCGCGGGGGTCGTCATCATCTCCCCACTCGGCAACAAGCTCCGGTATGCCATACGACTACTTTTCGACGCCACCAACAATGTCGCCGAGTACGAAGCCCTCGTCAACGGCCTTCGGATCGCCGCCACTGGGCGCCTGACGGCTCAACGTTCACAGCGACTCCAAGCTGGTCGTCGACCAAGTGATGAAAGCCACCGAGCCCCGTGGCGCTTCGGATGGCCGCCATCGCCTGGAGGTCCGCAAGCTCGAGGAGAAGTTCAAGGGTTTCGAGCTCCATCATAGCTACCGACGCTACAACGGTGAAGCCGACTCCTCGCCAACCTCGCCTCCGGAAGGGGCCGTTCCCCTGGAATCTTCGTCTCCGACCTCGTGCCCATCAATCCGGTTGGACCCGAGTCTTGAGGGCGCCGACTTCCCAAGGCGGGCCCCATCGATCTTCTGGCCGATGCCCACCGCTGGGTCGGACTTGGGCGTCTGAGCATCGAAATCGATCGAGGCGACCGTTTGTCTATCGGTTGACAAACGGGTCGCCTCGCCGATACCACCGAGGCTCGGCGCCTCGCTCGGCGGGCTAAGTCTTTCGCCCCGATCGGCGCCCTCTACAAGAGGAGCCCGTCCGAATCCTTCATAAGTGCGTTCCGACCGACCAAGGAAGCACCTTCTGCAGACATCCACGACGGGTGTGCGGGCACCATGCAGCGCCAGCGATCCCCTGGTAGGAAAGGCCTTCCGACAAGGTTTCTCTTGGCCGACCGCCAGTAGCGGTGCGACCAGTTGTCCGCACTGCGAAGGATGCCAATTCTTCGCCAGCAGACGCATCTTCCTCGCAAGAAGCCCTGCAGACGATCCCCATCACATGGCCCTTCGCGGTTTGGGGGCTCGACCTGGTCGGACCCTTCAGAAAGGCGCCCGGGGGCTTCACTCACTTGCTTGTCGCCGTAGACAAGTTCACAAAGTGGATTGAAGCAAAGCCATTGGCAAAGATCACGTCGGCGCAGGCGGCAAGTTTCTTCCGCGACATTGTCCACCGGTTCGGGGTGCCCAACTCCATCATCACCGACAACTAACGCAGTTCACGGGAAAGGAGTTCCTCGAGTTCTGCGACAACTTCAACATCCGAGTCGACTGGGCGGCAGTGGCACACCCCCGAGCCAACGGACAGGCCGAGCGAGCCAACGGCATGATCCTCCAAGGACTCAAGCCGCGAATCTTCAGCCGACTGAAGGAATTCGCGGGACGATGGGCCGCCAGAGCTACCGCCCCGTGCTTTGGAGTCTGCGAACCACGCCGACCCGGCCGACCGGTTCACTCCTTTTTCTTGGTGTTCGGGCGGAGGCTGTCCTCCCGACCGACCTTGAGTACGGCGCACCAAGGGTGCGAGAACTACAACAAGACGGCAATCGAGGAACAAAGAAGATGACCTCGACCGACTCGACGGGCTCGAGACGTCGCGATCTTACTTGGCCGGCAAAATATCGCCAGGCGTTATGCGTCGCTACCACACACCGACGGTCCGCGGCCATTGCTCGAAGTCGGCGACTTAGTGCTGCGCCAAGTCCAAATCCGCGAAGGATGTGCACAAGCACTCCCCGCCCTGGGAGGGCCCTTTCACCATCGCGGAAGTCCTCCGACCCGGCACTTTCCGCCTCAAGGACACCGAAGGAAATCTCCTTGCAAACGCCTGGAACATAGAGAAGCTGAGAAGGTTCTATCCATAGTCGGCCCCTCTCCTCTTTTGTACCATGCTGAAAAACACTCAAGCAAAGAAAGGCTGCAGCGATCGGACGACCAGACCAAGTGGTTTTTCTCTCTCTCGAACCTCTCTCGCTTTGTCGATCGGAGCACTACGACCTCCGCCACGAAAGCAGAGGTCCCGAAGCTGTCCTCCTTTGATCACGTGCGAAAGAACGAGGGCTAGATCTCAACACAAAAAGAGAAGAAGGAGCGAAAAGAGACGAAAAAAGAAACCCGAACACTTTATTTATCTATGGAGGAACATTGCCCCAACCAAGAGCGAACCGCCCATTGCGATCTTGGTGCGCGCTACCGCTACCGAAACTCGCGGCGTGCCTCTACCACCGCCCGCAATAGTGGCGCCCTCGCTTCTCGAAGCCGAGGAACGCCGACGACGAGGACGCCGACTCGCCGCACGTCCTCACGAACAGCCGCAGCCTCAGCATCCGCCACCTCCCGCAACCAGGCCTGATGGGCGGCTACCTCCTCGCGAAGCTGAGCGTTGTGGTCCGCCATGGCGCACGGGGAATAGGCGCACCGGCGCCTCTCCTTTTATAGGCAAGCAGTGTGGGAGGCGCGGAAGACGAAGCACCGTAGAGTCGCATAACGGAGCGGAAGACGAAGCGCCCGACACCAGTTCCGAAGGCGGCGCGGTCCTCAAGGCGAGTTAATCCACCCTTATCCTCGAAAGCATAAAGTTCCTTTTCGAAAAAATTGCACATCCGCCACGAGCTCAAGCGGCGCGTGGCGACTGCACCCTCAGTCCCCACGCACCACTCGGGGGCTGCATGACCGGCGACCTAAATCGATAACCGGTTACCACTCCGACCGAGCTCCCCTCTTAAGTAACCTCCTCAAAACCAAAATGCTACGGCCCACGCCCGCTGCCACGGTTCATTAGCACTTTGCGCAAAAAGGAGGCTACCTGAGCGAAGGGCCGAGCGGCGGTCGGACGGAGCCTTTCGATATAGATCGGCGAATGCTACAACTTACGCCCCAGCGGCCCAACCCGACCATCATTTAAAAGCGCGCGGGTCGCTAACCTAAGCCGCACTCCGACCGACCGAGCTATCTACCTCGCGGCTACTTCCCTCGGCTCAAAGTGCTACGGCCTACGCCCCCGCGGCTACGGCTTCGAAGTGGCACTCTGCGGAGGGAAACATGCCCTCCGAGCAAGAAACACTATGAGCGGTCGGAGCACCCCCACTTAGGTTAGATTTCAACCCGCCAAGCTTCGCGAAGGAGGTGGTCCGACCCCGACACTTCCTTCACCAAGCAATCGCTCGAGGCAGCTCGCCCTGCCCCGTGTCCTCTTCGCATGAACCTGGTGCAACGCCTACGCTCTCAGGGCACCCCTGTGGGCCCCCGTAGCTACGGTTGAAAAATTGCCCAAATTCATAAAAGAAACACGGGGTAGACGGGCAGAGTAACTTAAAACAGCCCGGCGTTGAGCTCGACTAGGGCGGTCATGTTCATTACATACATTGCCAAAAAAGCAAACAGAAGGAAAACTAATCTTCCTCCCCCTTCCGACGGAGAATTTCGCGCGGCGAGATTCGGCCGGCAATCTCTTGGGCGCACGGATCGACCCGGGCCATGAACGCGTCGACCTCTTCGTCGCTTGGTCGCCAGCCGACGCCGCTCCCGACCGCCTCAAGGTCGACGCCGTCGTAATAAGAGACGGTGTTGACCAGGGCCGAGAAGCGCCTGCACCGCCGCTTCCCCGACCGACGCCGACGCTCAGGATCCACCCAAGCATGGCGGGGATGGCGCTGGGCCCGAGTAAGCCCGAACACGGCCGCAGCGCGGCCTGGGCGCCCTACATGGAGGACCGTCGGTGGCGTCGTGTCGGGCCGCATCCTCTCCGCCACCGCTTGTTCAAAAGGGCCGAGTCGCGTGACTCGACCGCGCGTCTCGTGCCTCTCCACCGCCACCCTTCGCGACTCCAAAGACGTCGCTAAGGTTTTTTCGCAGATCTGCAGGAACGAAAACGACGTGAGGGGACGCTCGCCGTGGTGGCTCCCGGAAGAACGAACTACTCACCGGCCACGGAAGCCTCCTTGGCGCGAAGTTCCTCCTCGACCTTGGCACGCGCTTCCCGATCGGCCGCAGCACGATCGGCAAGCTCCTTCACCGTCACGAGCTCCCCGGCGAGATCCCGCCGGCCTTGGTAGTCGGCCTCCCTGCGGACCGACTCGCATTCCTCCCGATAGAGGGCGGCCTCCGCCCGGGCGGATGCTGCCGCACTGTCTGCAGAAGTCTTGGCCGCTTCCGCATCCGCCAGGGAAGACCTGGCCCTCTCTCCCTCCGCGGTTAACGACTCCGCAAGTCGCTGAGCCTCCCGCAAGGCTTCGGTGACCTCCCCCAGCCGCTGACCCGCCGAGGCAGCTCTTCCTTGCTCGGCGGCAAGCGCCCTCCGAGCGTCGAGCAGCTCTTTCCCTACGGCACTCCCCCGGCTGTGCAAGTGCCGGAGGAACATTGACTTGTCCACCGCTCGGGATGTCAAGCGCTGCAAGTACCCGCCCGGTCAGTCTCCATTTCCCGGTCAAGAAGATGCACAAGAGACAAATCCCCGTCAGACTTACCAATCTGGCCGAGCGGGACTCCTGAGCAATGGACTTCCTCGCCTTGGACGCGGCGTCAACAACAAGGGTAAGGTCGGCGTGGATCCTTCCCATCTCCTCCTCCAGAACGTCCCAATCCGCGCGTTACGCCTGCCGTCGAAACGAGCGCGACCCCGGCCGTCGTGGGCGGGCCAAGTCAGCCGGGCGATCGGCGCTACGACTTGATTTCCCGCCGGACGGGGCGCTTCAGAAGCGCGGCCGCGCGCCTTCGGCGACACTCGGACCGCCAAATCGGGCGGCCCCCGGCGAAGCGGCAGATTCGTCCCGCCGGCGTTGCAACGCCGCGAATCCCAAGTCTTCCCGGCGATAGGCTCGCCCGACCTCCACGGCCGGCAAGACGGGGAAGGCAGCCGAGACCAGCCGGCCTCATCAGTCAACGGCAGGCGGCACGCCCGACGGAAGCTTACGCCCGCGATGATCCGGCAGCCCGAGATCGTCCTCTTCGCGTCCTCGCCTCGACGGGCCCCTACCGAGGGAGCGCATCCGACGATCCCGCCCCGACGACCACCGTGACGCTCCTTGGACAGGGCCGGAAGAGGCGATTCCTCACCGCCGGTAGGACTCGGTGCCCTCAGTGGTGAGGCCCTCGTGCACGATCGGTCGAGAATTACAAGAAGACAGCACCGGAGGAATTGCGTGAGTCACTCACCGGGAGGAGCGAACAACCGGCACCTGACGTGCCCTCTTTGCCGGACCCCCGCGAGGAGGCGACAGGGACCCGCGCTTCCGCAGGATAAACCCTGCGCCCGCGGTCTCTTCGGAGGAGCCGCGGTCGCCGGCCCCGCGACTGGGACCCGCGTCGCGGCCGCCAGAATCGCCTCCGGCGACTTCCTCTCCCTCGCTCGGCAACGACTCCTCGTCACCCTCACTCGAGGTCTCCTCCGAGGTCTCCTCCGAGACCTCCTCGCCACGCGCGGCTCGGTCCGCGCGCTCTTTCCTCTTCTGCGTCTTGGCGGCCTCTTTTTTCGCTAGCTGGGCGGCGTCCTGCTTCTCCTTTTCGAGGCGCGCGGCCGCCCTCAACTCCTTTTACCCCGGCAGCAAGGGACGGGAGATCAGTCCGCCGAGCCCCTGCGAGAACACGCTCGGGTAAGGGGGCAAAGGAGCAGAGCAAAGCAAAAGCGAACAGGAGCCGTCAGACGTACCAGGTTCTGCGCCGAACGGCAGCGCAGCGCCGCCCATCGGCTCGGAATCTCCGCGATGGAGATCATGACACGCGAGGATCTCCGACGGAGGAGCTCCCGCCCGACGACCTTGCAAGGTCTGGCCGCCCAACGATTTCAAACATGGGACGCAACCGGACCTTGAAGGGTTGGACGCGCCTCTCCATGAACGTGCTGAGGACCACCTTGCTTGTCAGGCCCCGCCGCTTCAGGTCCGCGAGCTTTTCAAGGATCGCGTCCACCTTCTTCCGGTCCTTCGTGTCAGGACCCCAGCCCCAACAAGGATGCGGCGTCGGTAAATTCCCACTGAAGGGAGGGGCACTGTTGTCGAGGTTCCGGACGTAGAACCACTCGCTATGCCACCCCTGCTAGACGTCGGCAGCCTCAAATCGACGTAGAACGGCTTGCGATGGTTGCGCAGTTGGATCATCAGAGCCCCGAGGAGGCCGGCGGTGTCCGGTGACGGCCTCGCGAAGAAGAAGTGGCGCCAGAGCCCAAAATGGGGTTCAATCCCGTAAAGGCCTCACACAAGCGTCATGAAGACCGCAATATGGAGGACTCCATTCGGGTTCAGGTGATGAACTTCTCCCCGTAATAGTGCAACCCCGAACGAGCGGGTGGAGTGGAAGTCCAAGCCCGTTCGTAGAAGGACGCCAATGAGACTACCTCGCCTCCTCAAGTTCGAGGACCTCGGTCGGCCCGGCGGAACTCGCTAACCGGACTCGGGCCGCGGAGGAAGGAACTCCTTCCTCTCAGGCCGAGATAGCGACCGCCGCGGCCGAGTGCGGTACAAATGACATCTCCAATGCGCCGAAGCGAGCAGGAACGACGCAGCGGCGAGAAGCTCCTCTTCTTCCTCGTTCTCTTTCTTCCCTTTTCCTTTTTTGCAGAGCGCGAACAGAGGGCTTGGCGCCTACCACGCCACCCACTCCTTCCTTTATAGACGCCAGGGAACAGACGCGCCTCGCGCCAAATCGACGCCTCACGTAAATCAACGCGCGCGCAAACCGTCACTTTCTTCGCCTCGCCCGTTTCCCGATAACGTGCGCAGTCCATTTAAATCCCATCATGCGTTAATCAAGCCCGACAGGATGGCCGCCTCGCCACAAGGCCGACAAAGATCGCGGGCCTCGCCGATTCACGATGGGCGGGCGCCCCATGCCGAAAGGTACGCAAACGCCCATCGGGCCGCCCGCCTCGGGAGGGCAAGCCGCCTATAGGCTCGCACCGAGGCCCGACCGCCGTGGGTTACGAAGGCCGATCCAAATTACCGAACGAAGCCGCCTCAAAGACGTAAAAAGAGCGAGGGCGAGTCCTGAGCCCTCGCAGGGCCTCGGATGGGTCGGCGGACGACCCAATCACTGTGACTTCGCGTCGAGACCATACCTCACACTCTCCCGCGAACTCATCGATGAGTAGCGGCCAGCGCCTTCCGGTCGGCGGACGACCCGGCGATCCGACACGGATCGAGTAAGGAAAGGTTTTTATGGAACGCCCCGGTAGTCGGACGCCCACGCCGAGCTACGCCCGCTTGGAAACGAACCCCTCAAGGGGGATCGCCAAGGTTCCACTCGGATTACCCGATAGTAGCTCGCGACGGCACGACGCTCAAACCGACGAAGGTAAACGCTGGCGTCACACTCACGACTCGAGGACCCACGTGGGTGGGCCCGAGTCCGATAAACCCCGACCGGCTCTCCGACCCGCCGGGGCTCTGGTTACACTCCACCGGTGCCTTGACCGGCTTTTTGGGCGGGCATGACCGACAAGCGGCGGCCCGACCAAAGCGTCGCCGACCTCAGGGTCCGCCACTTTTCGGCCAGGTAAACCCCGACCGGCTCCTCGACCCTCGGGGCTCGAACTACACCGGTGCGCCGCCAAGACCGGCTCTTTGGCGAGCATGACCGACAAGCGCGGCCCCGACCAAAGCGTCGCCGACCTCGTGGTCCGCGCCACTTTTCGATCGGGTAAACCCCGACTCTCCTCGACCGCTCGGGGCTCGGTTAACTCCACCGGGTGCGCTTCGCCACCCGGGCTCTTTGGCGGGCATGACCGACAAGCGGCCCGACCAAAGGCGTCGCCGACCTCGTGGTCCGCGCCACTTTTCGATCGGTAAACCCCCGACCGCTCCTCGACCCGCTCGGGGGCTCGGTTACACTCCACCGGAGTGCCCACCGGGCTCTTTAAGCGGGCATGACCGACAAGCGGCGCCCCGACCAAAGCGTCGCCGACCTCGTGGTCCGCGGCCACTTTTCGACCGGGTAAACCCCCGACCGGCTCTCCGACCCGCCGGGGCTCGGGAATCTTGACGAGTACCCATGCCATGGGTACCCCATCACCGGAAGCACGAACGGTGACCTATCACGACGAAGGCCCAAAGACCACCGAAGGTACTTGGGTCGCGAACGAGCCCCCGACCAGACGGGCCGACTCGACGGCGGTCGGCGGACTCGATTCCAGGCCGGTCGGCATGCGCCGGCCGTCTAAAATATTGAAGCTCAAGCTCCACCTGCGCACGAGCAGCCAGGCTCACGCCGATGTCGGTCGCCTTGTGCGCAGCGTCCTCGACGTCCGTCTGGTAGGCGGCTCCTTCCCAAAGGCCGCCGAAGAGCCACCGAAGAAGTCAAGCCCCGCCCCGTCGCCTGGCACACCGCAGGAGTACGCCCACTCCGAGGCCAAAGCAAAGTCAAGCGCCATTAAAGCCACCGAGGCCGACAAGAGCACCACGCAACACGCCACCTGCACAAAGACTACGCAGCATCAGACGCCAGAACCACCAACCCTGCCTCGGGACGAGCAGGGGTCGGTCGGACAAGACAGGAACCAGACGTCAAGACGTGCAGGCCCCTTTCCTCGTAGTTTTCACAACTCCCGTGTAACTCGCCTCCTCCGTCTATATAAGGAGAGGCAGGGCCCGAGAGAGGGG
Organism: Rhipidocladum racemiflorum; assembly: GCA_036346355.1. Classification (NCBI taxonomy): domain Eukaryota; kingdom Viridiplantae; phylum Streptophyta; class Magnoliopsida; order Poales; family Poaceae; genus Rhipidocladum; species Rhipidocladum racemiflorum. Next base: position 28,519,012 of record CM070572.1, read on the forward strand.
GGAGCGGAGAAAAACAGTCTTCTAGGTAGCTTCAACTCCCTAGCGAACACATCAAGGGAATCGGACAGCCGACCGTCCGCCTCGCTTGTACACCCCTTGTCCATCTCCCAAAGATCAATACATCCACACCGCACGAACTGGAGTAGGGACATTCTGCCCGAACCAGTATACATCTTCTGGCTCCTTGAGTCGACCATTCGGGGAGAGGGAGCGCGCGACCCCATCCGACCATAAATTCGTATTGCCGGTGCACGAAACACCGACAAAACTTTTGTTGTTCTTGATTTATCTACAAGTTTTGATTAGATTGATTTTCGTCAAGTTCTGGAACAGCAAGCTTGCGAAGCTCATAACTTTTGATTCGTAAGTCCGATCGAGCTGATTCTTTTTGAGTTCGATTCGTATTGGAATTTAGTTTCTTGTGTCCAAATTTCAAATCGATATAACGGTTGAATCTCCGGGAATTGCATTTTACCGAACCTTTGTCATTCTGTTTTTGTCGAATACGAGCATTTATTTGGTTCTGTTTTGGGGTGAACTTTTAGCTATATTCGTATACTTCGATCCTACAGATAGCTGTACTATCAAGGGGATACGACGGGAAATCGCTGTTAGGATGTTCATGTGCTCAAAGTCATATATTGCATTTAAACTAGCACCCAAACACTTGCATTTTCCCGAAAACTGTTTTCCTAACCGAGCTGCTCAACCCGAAGTGTCCGGACATTTTGTCCGGAGTATCCGGACTTAGTCCGTAGTATCCGAATAAATGATCCGGAGTGTCCGGGTTGCCCCACTCGGCCAAAAATCGTGTTTTAGCCAATCCAGAGTATCCGGGTTAAATGTCCGGAGAGTCCGGGCTTTTTCGAAAATGAGGGCAACGGCTAGTTTTCCAAAAGACTATATAAAGCCTCCTCCCTCTCCCAACGGCTAGTATATTCATTAAGCTCATTTATTGCAGCATTCTAGCCCTCTCTCACACATTCAAAGTATTCAATAGAGCTTCAACTTCCTTCCCCATTAATTTGGTTGTTAATTCAATTCTTGGTGAGGAGAGGAAGTAGTTTAAAGTGCAAGGTGCATTCATTCCAACTCTTGAGCACTAGTTCATCCTCCAAGCGATCTCTCGTGGTGTTGTTACTCTTGGAGGTTGAAGGTCTCCTAGACGGCTAGGAGTTACCGGGAGCAACCAAGGATTGTGGTGTGCCCTGGTCGTTTGTGAAGGCAAGTCTCGCCTCCGAAAGGGAAGAGACAAGAAGTGAAGCCGGCGAGTGCATTTGTGCAACACCGGGAGGAAAGCAAGTTGAAAAAGACCCCGGCTCAAGTGTGACCGAGCCACCTCAACGGAGACGTAGGATTCCCTTCAAGAATCCGAACTTCGGTAAATATCGTGGTCTTCACTCCTTCTATTCTCTTTAGCTTACTTTGTGTTGCTTTGAGCTTGTGGAGCTCCGATCTACTTGTGTATTTGTGTTGGCTCCAGATCTAATCTTTCTTAAGGTACTTGATTTCATTTAGAAGCATTTCTTTCAAGTAGCTTATCGTTAAACTGAGTAGATTTAGTTTCTCAGTTCGAGCTGGTTCACCCGGAGTATCCGGATATATTACTCGGATAATCTGGACCATCCGGAGTATCCGGAGAAAACATCCGGAGTGTCCGGGTTGACCTGCTCGGGTAGATTTTTTTCCGCTGTAAATTTTTAATTCGCCTATTCACCCCTCCTCTAGGCGACATCTTCGGTCCGTTCACATGCCTATTCTGGGACAATGCTATGCCAATTGGAAACTTTCATGTTGGATTCATGTATGAATATGTGAATGGTAAAATATGTGAATGGTATTAACATGTAATGCTATTTGTTGAGATATTGTTGCTAAATGTCTATTTTACAACTTGAAATTATCTAAAATATAGCAAAGGTCATGCCAAATTTTTTCATTTTTTTACCATCGTTGTGCTATTTATATTCTCCTATTCTTTCCATATATTTTTTTTGTATTTATAACATTTATTGTAAGTTTTTGTCTTACCTCGTTTTTACAAATTTCTAACATTTTTTCAGATTTTTTTACTATTTTTCATAAATTTTCTCAAATTTTTCCATTTTTCCTTCACATCGTCGATTTTCCATGACATATCGTCGATAATTGGCGCTTATCGCTCTATTATCGCAAGCCTTATGTCGATTTTGCTATTTTTCTAAGCGTTTTGGCTCGATCGGGGCATTTATACGATTTTTAGCGATTTTCAGCGAAAAACGACGAAAATCGGTACCGCTGGAGTTACGAAAATCCCCCCAAAACGGTAATGCAAATCCTGAAGCAGAGACCGGAGGCTAGGGAGCGCCTGTATGTTCAGAAAGCCCAATGAAGGAATGAATTTAAGGTACAGAGAATGGGTGTTGCAGTAGTTGGGCCCGCAAGGTGGGCTTTAGATTCCGCTGATGGTAGTAAAGGACGAATGGGCCAACTAGGCCTTCTGTTTTTGTTGCTGTAATAATAAGGAACTTTATATTTTCTTCAGGGCCTTGGAGGTTAAATTTTAGCAGTAACCATTGCTTTATACTCCCTCCGTTCTTTTTTATAAGGCGTATTTGATTTCGTTAGGACAAGATTTTGACCAACAATTATTCTATTAGCATATAATTTTTATGACACAAAATTGATATTAGCAGATTTGTATTCAAAAGTACTTATATATAATTATAATTTTGTATTGCATAAATGATATATTAATGAAGTAATCGTTGGTCAAAGTCTTGTCCTAACGAAACCAAATACGCCTTATAAAAAAGAACGGAGGGAGTAGCACAAATACTACTGGTAATAACGAATTATACAAAACCATGAGCAAACGAGATTAATCCGGAGGATGAATCCAGCGATATTCGCACAAATCGTACGTGATTGGTGAATTAAACAGTGGACTAAAATTTACAGATTTTGACCATACAATTAGTCCATCACACACATTGATACGTAGATCATGAGACGTGGGGATTGCATTCATGCTGTCCCATCCATCAGTGACTGGCGCGGTTGATATTGCATCTGAGTACGCTGTTGATAGTCCATGCAGCAGTTTGAAGAGCCAGATATTTGTGTTTAGAAGTGGAACCCAATTGACATGCACTAATTTGGTAACTTTTCTTCTTCTTTCCGTCAAACAATTTGTTCACCTGTTTTCGTTGTCTGATTTTGACAAAGTTGATTTTGTATGGTGCCGTGTCATCACTAGCAGTCCCACATGTCATTCACTGGCTAGCACATCAGCCGCCGCCTTCTCCGTTTGCCCCCCACCGACTCGGGAAGGCCGCCAGGCGGAGCACGACGTGGACTGCCGAGATTTTAACGAAACGTCTTTTCAGATGGCACGTTTAAATACCCAATAGCTACTCATGATGATTACCTGTCAGGAAACCAAGTGCATATTGCCAGATAAAAGATGAATTCAACTATTTTTATAGAATATAAGGCCTAACGGTCAAGTTTCTTATAAAAGGAGGCACAGTTGGGCCCAATTAGATTACAATCAAAATACCGCACAAGTAAACTTGAGCAAAAGACTAAGACCTTAAAATCAAACCAATTCGCCATCTACGAATTCCTGGTAAACGCCAGCTTCTTGGAACACAACCGTATTCAATAAGTCGCACGGGAGAATGCTGAATACTATATGCAAGGGATTAACAAAGGTTGAGCATAAGGTTCAAGTATTGTGAATGCAATTTTATTTGTAAGGTCATTTTACATTTGAAACACAAACCATAAATAATAGTAAAGGGGGTCACAAAGTTATCACAATTAAACCACGTTCTCAAAATTCATCAAGAACTACTTGAGCTAGGTTACGGGAGTCACCCCAAATCAAATTTAGCTTTATTAACCGGAAGCACAACGTATTCGAATACCATTTAATAGAATATGTAGAGCTGCTCAGCTTTACCCACAAGATATCTACGACCGTTAATGCCACATGATTACATGCAACTTAAATGCATGTGGCCGGGCCGAGACAATCACAGCCTTTTGATTGAACATCCCCATGGTAGCTCCTACTCAATAGATCCTTGGACCCACTGTTCTTGGAACCCCATTGTCCAACACAGGAGTTGTGCTTTAATACTGAGTGGGTACCTATCGTTGGGAGAATCGGCGAATGACGCCTCAACGTCCATTCCCATTCCACCAACCCATCAGTCAGTCCCCTGCCGGGAATGCTGCTCCCCATTCTCCTTCCGAGAATAGTACAACCATGTAAGTATTTTCAGGGGACGAACAATATACCGAGCTATGTCGAAAACGGTTCAACAAACCGGTCCAACTTGTGGTTGAGCAGGATCTTAAGTTGTTTACTTTGCTCAAGGGGGTTTAACCTTATATTGCCAAAGATCAAACCATTCAACCATCCACAAACCAACCTAGTACCTGCTCGTACAAGCCACCAAACCAACCATGGCTTAAATCATCAGTCGGGGATCGGACTCACATCCACCTTGTGGCTAGTCCAATACTGTCCCCTTGACTGTAGCAGCAATTTTATAATCCATCGAGCCAACTGCTCGCCATCATTTTATTTCTCTTTTAAATATTTTTAGTGAAGCTAATGAGACTAATTTAATTAACTAGGGTGTGTATGATCATTAACTAGGGTTATTCAAGGTTTAATAGGGTTCATCAATGTCAAGGAGGCTAATCGCGAAACTGGGTATAGCTAAGTTGCATGTCATTCTAAACTATCAATTTTCATTATTTCAACACACAAGTAAACTAATGCAGTAGAAATTAAATACTACGATAATATGGTAAATTGGGTTCAATATGTTCAAGGACATGCGGCTTGCCTTGCTGGGCTAAGGGGTCGTCTAGAGCGTAGTGGCTGTAGTCGTACTCGGCTCTTGTCGGGTCCGGCTCCTACTCTGGGAACTACTCCAGCTCCGGATACTGTGCGAACGTCGGATCTAGCGCAAATGAACGAAAAACGATAAACAAAAAATGAAAACAAAAAACAAAAAAATAGGCCGAAGGAGATTGAAGGGCAATTTGGACATCTCGAGAATTTTGGAAGCTTCAAGTGGTGGAGCGGAGGTCGTTTTTTGACTCAGTGGCCCGAAACGGTCGAAATGGTGTATTTTGGAATTTCTTTGGATTTTTTGATTATTTAAAATCCAAAAATTAAAATAATAAAAGAAAAGAAAACAGCCAGGCCGGAAATGGGCCAACCGGCCTTACCCGAAAGGCGACGGCGGGGGGGGGGGGGGCGAGGGGTCGCGCAGGAGGAGGGACTCGGGAGAGGGGCGGCGACGCGGGGGCTTACGAGCGAGGCAGGGGAGTGAGGGCGGCGGCAGGCGTCGGAGAGGGAACAGCGGGGGAGAGATTGAGGGTGTGGGCTGTCGTGCAGAGAGAGAGGGAGGGCAAAAATGGGGGCTAGGGTTTGGGGGGTGCAGCGTGTCTGGGAGGAAGGAGTGGGTGTCGTCGAGAGAGAGAGGAGGGCAACAATGGGGGCTAGGGTTTGGGAGTCTGCAGCGTGGTCTGGAGGAAGGGAAGAAGAACCTGGCCCGGGAAAAAAGGGCGGCGTGGGGAGGAGGGGGCTCACTGATGAAGAAGGCGAGCGGGGGCGAGGAAGAGGGAGAGAGAGAGAGAGAGAGGGAAATCGGTGTGCGTGGGGCCAGCGGGATGGGCGGCGGTGTGGTGAGGGGATGGCGACACGACGGCAGCCTGGGCACACGGGTGCGACGGGGTTCACGACGCGGAAGGCGGGATTCGCGGCGACGCGACAGGAGTAGGCCGTGGGTGACGCGGGCGGGTCCACACGCGTGACGTGCGCTCCTGGCACGGACGGGGAATGCGGCGGGGATGGCGGTGGGCGCGCGTTGAGCGGCGACACGGCGGCGGCCACCATGGAGGCCCAAATCGGTAAGAACTCTAAATCCAAATTTGAGTTGCGATTTTAAAATGTTTTTTGAAATTTTAGGGCATTTCAGAGGTCTGTCTCCTCCGCGCCTGCACATATTCCTTTCCCTCCTAATCCAGCCATGACACGAACAATTCCTTACTTACCATCGCCGCGCTCTCGTCAGCCAAAGCCACCCGATGACACCATGGGCCCGCCCCTGCCGAGGTACGCCGAGCGACGCCGGGTACAAAACGCCGACGCGTGCGTCACACATTTCCGCTCCCCACAACGGTCGACGCGAGGGCGACGCCTCCACCCAAGTCAGCAAGTCCCGCAGGACAAACTGAACGCAACGGACAGGTGGTCCCTTTTACTCTTTGACCCCACTGTCAGTGAGGCAAGGGGATTGTGTAGGTTGTGCTAAGGGCCAGCGGAGGGCAAACAAAAAGAAATGAGAAGAGAGAGCGGTTTCGCAGAGAACGATAATTTCCTCGCTCCTTAGTTCAGCCTGAGTTGCGTCGTGCCGCATTTTTTTTTTTCTCTTCTCCTTTTTGATTTGAATTGCCCTCCCCCGCTTCGGCGAGCGGTGCCGCCTCCGCCGCCGCCGCCCATAGCTCGCGCTCTCGATCCTTTGCGTGCTGCGGGAGGAAAGGTATTGCCCCCCTCCCTCGTTTTGATTTGATTTTTCTCTGTAGCGTCGCTGCTCATTTGATCTCTGCGTGGTGTTCCCGTACACGTTACGAATATTAGGCTGATCTCTGCCTCGTCTGGTGCTCCACGCTGCTGCTTCGCTGTCATTCGGCGGCTGCAGTCGAGCGGCGCGAGGTGGTGTCTGGTGCGAGCTGCTCGCGTCTTGAGGGACTTTCGAGTCAGATGTAGCCATTCCTCTGTGCTGTGTTAGTCTTTTACTATCTAGGTAGGCCGATCAATTTGGGTTTTGCGGGAAGAAGTTCTTGCTGCTCGTTTGATTTCTATTGCGCTGAATTAGTTTGATCCTTCTCAAATTATGTTTGGATCAATTTGTTTGGTCTTGCCTGAACAAGTTATAATGTGGATCCCCCTATTCTGTATTCGAACTCTAGCAATAAAAGGGGTTACATGAGTGTTGATGCTAGTATGATTGAGTAATGCCTTTTTAATTTTATATGTGTAACGGCTGTAGTAGCAGCCTCCATCTATCTAGTTTTTGTTTGACATAATTGCTTTTACAGATTTGATGCTCGTAGGCCATCGTCATTTATCCATGCCGTTTTTGGCAGCTGAAAATGTATCTAACGGATATTTATGTGCTATAGGGTTCAAGATGGTCGGCTCATTCATTACCAGAGCATTAATGTAAGCAGTAACTGTAATTATTTTTTTGTCACTGCAATGGGGGAATATTTTTGGTTACACCTGCGAGCTGATTGCTGCTTTCCTTTGTTTTTTTTGGCAGACTTGTTCTTGGATATGCATACCCAGCCTATGATTGCTACAAGACAGTGGAGCTGAACAGGCCCGAGATTGAGCAGTTGCGGTTCTGGTGTCGGTACTGGTTTGTCTTGGATGCCCTTGCATGTTACTTTGGACTATCGTTCTTGGGTTCGTTTTCGCTTGATCTCAGATGCATGACCATGGCTGTGCAGGATTTTACTCGCAATGCTAACTGTTTTTGAGAGAGTTGGGGATAATTTCGTATCATGGTAATTTGATCTTTTGGTTTGGGTTTTTTAGGAGGTTACAGTTCGGGAAAATTTTACTCTGTTCATGATGATGGTTTTATTCTTATATAGGTTACCAATGTATAGTGAAGCAAAGATGGCGTTTATCGTGTATCTGTGGTATCCCAAGACACAGGTATGGTATTCTGTCATTTGGAATTGTTAAAATATGTTTTTCTTATGGATTATATTGTTTGTAACAAAGGGTGATTTCAGGGGACTTCTTATGTGTACGAATCATTCTTTAAGCCCTATATTGCAAAATATGAAACTGAGATTGATCGCAATCTACTTGAGTTGAGGACTAGAGCTGGAGACATGGCAGTTCTTTACTCCCAAAAGGTTGCAAACTATGGTCAGACAAGGTTCTATGAAATATTGCAATACATTGCTTCGCAGTCACAGACTCAAAGATCTTAAACTCAGGTACTTTTTAACATGTGGAAGTTTGCTTGCTAGCCATTACTTAACTACTTGTTCCCTTCCCACTACATGAGACACCGAATTTCTGCGCTCACTACATTTGTGTAGCATATTCTCTCGAGAGTTATTTCATGATTTTACACATATGCTTGTGCTAGTTAGGTTTTCTTTAGTTTGAGCTCAAATGTTGTAGGCTGGATATGTTTCATAAACATGGAATTTGGCATGTTTTGGCCAGACATTTTCATATGTTGAATTGATAAGCCACTTGTATCCATTTCCTCCAAACCTTTCGACAATGTACTTCAAATTCGTGTTGGTGCATCTAATTGCCGGTGGAAGTTAGAAGAGTAAACATGTGGCAGCGGCACTCTCTCTCTCTCTCTCACTCATCAGTTTCACTAATGTTCGATTTAATGTACTGTAACATTTTTTTTAAAAAAAAAATAGGCAGGAGTTTATTCAGAAGTTCAGATGCATTATATTGATGTTTATATGAACAGCATTAAAATACACAGTGCAGCAAATTTGACATAAATATTTACCGGTTATACATTCCTTCTTTCAGCATTGTCACATCTCATATGTACGGTTAGGTTTCCTATTTCCGTCATTGTTAACTGAATAAAAATCATTTGTTATGTATACAGTAAGAATTAACCAGTCACTTTGTTTGGGTAAAGCAAATGTGCTATCAAGCTTACAGATTATATTATTGTGGAAAAATTTGACATGCATCTTAGTGTAGATCTTTTTCTTAGTGCTTGTAGAATTTGTGTTATATTTGAAATATAAAATCCACTCTGGTCTTCTGGGTTTTTTAATTCTAGCAATGAAGATTAACTTCACATCATATTGCAAGGTTTCAGAAATATCTTTAACCTAGTCTTCAGTTGAATATTATCACTGTTACCCTTTGGAAGAACTTATGTGCCACAATCTAGAAGGTTGGGCTTGAGTTTGTTAGGTTACACCGTTACAGTATTCATGCTAACTGAAGGCATTAGTTCTGCTATGTCATCAGCATCTAGTGGCATTATAGACGACATACTTGTTTATTTCACTGATTACGCTGCAGATTAGGGAAACCCAGTTGTTTTATCAAATCAAATGGGATAAACTTTCAAAGATACTTTGACTAAGGTGTTGTCCTTAGATCTATTAGTAATATCTGTTGATAGTCAATGGCCTTTGTTCTATGGATTATTTTCAGCTTAGAAGCTTGAGTTGTGGTTTGTGGTGGCATTCACCTGGAGAAAGTTAACTAGCATTGATTTTGTACTATCATGTTTATTCAGCTACCATACATACTGTTGTACTGTTTTTCCTGGCAAAAAAATCTGACACTAGGACCATTCATCCATTCTCTATGTTGCTTAACTCTATTTAATATTTTAGTATGATACCTTCGTGACTATCACTATTCTCATTATTTTCTTAGACTTACATTTTGATTGCATCGCCAAAAGATCTGGGGAAATAACTTATTTGCATTTCTTTGCTTGCACGGGATGTGCCTGAGCCCAATTATTTATTGGATTGGGCAGTGCTAACTGTTGTAAATATATGGGGATAGAAGACCAAGGCATTGATCTTTTCTCAAAGTAAACCAATTAGTTATTAAAACTCTATTAGGTTATTTAGGATCATGTGCTATAGAGCCTAATATGTGCAGATAAAAAAGGTTTTCAGTGAACTGCATCATTGAAAATAATTTGATGTTGTTGAATCTAGTTTGCTTGGTGGCAACTTTTCTAGTTCCTAGTGTGAGGTGATGGAAAGTTTCTGAGATGCACTGACGCTGACTCTCTTGAGACTCTGAGCAAAAGAGGCCTGGCCCAACCAAATGGGATCATAATTCATTTAGATTGTGTCATGTGACTATCCATTGTATCCATTGCCATTATTAATTACTAGTGAGAGTAGTGACTCTTGTCTAGGGAAGTTCTTTTGCACCTTCATGGTTTTTCATTTTATTTGTTTAACTTGAATAATTCTGCTACTGATTTTATCACCTACGTTTCATGAGATCCATGAGGCAATTACTTTTTTGGGCCTCTAGTAGCAGGCTGTGATACTTCGTTGATTTAGAGAAATGGACTGTAGAGTGTAGCACTGTATGTTTGGTATAATTCTGGCATCCCTATTTTTTTTCTCTCATCCTATTTCTTTATTCCTTACGTAGAATGCCTCTTTTCATTGTTTTATATACAATTTTTATTTAATTATATTAGTAGAAAAATCATACACCATAGAAAATCAACCTTATTTGTGCCATGTGTATAACATGGTAAAGCCAACATAATATTTGGTCATTTACTGTCTGGGATGAAGTAATACACCTGCGATTTAGTTTTGCCCCATCCGTCTTGTTTGCGTCTAGTAAACTTTGATCCATGCATAGTCTATACCATATTAACTCTATTAAAGAGGAAGAGATTGGCGAGCGCTCGGGCGGTCCATATTAAATGAATAGTAGTACCATTCTCATTATGATCTTTGCTGGAGCTAGTGACTTGAGAAGCACACATTATCTTTCTACTGAATCGTTCTAACTGTTGTACCAGTTGATCATGCTTATCATGCCATTTGCTGTTCATTTTACTGATAAAGGAGGCGCCAGATATAGTTGTTTATGCACGACAAAGTTGTGTAGACATGTCGCAAGGTCGGCTGCTGCTGCAGTAGTAGCTTCATATTTACCAGTTGCGGGATTAAAATGATTCTTTTGGACTTAATAATGCTTACTCCCTCCAGTTTGATAATATCTGTCGTTTTGGACATCGGCACGATCTTCAAAACACAACTTTGACTGCTAATTTTTATTATAATATATTTATAAAACCCAGTCAAATTATAATATTATAAAAGTACTTCTCAAGACAAGTCTACACATATAATTTTCATTTATCTAATTTAAATATTTAAAAATATATCGTTAGTCAAAGTTTCGAAAGTTTGATCATCACTATATTCAAAACGACAGATATTATCAAACTAGAGGGAGTAGTAAATAGGAGACCAAACAACTTATTTGAGGGTGTGTGTGCCAGTTTATACGTGTACACATCAAATTGAATGTGACGCTGCTAACAGAAAATGATGCCTAAAGACTCTGAACTAGATGTTCTGACTTGACCGTGTCTTTCTCTGCAGGCACAGCAACAACAGCAGCATCCACCACCTCCGCGGACCCGGCAGGTGAATCCTGCACCTCCATCTGTTGTTGCTGCAGCAACAACAGCAGCGTCCACTGCACCATCGGCGCCTCCGCTGCCGCCACAGCCCGCCCAAGCTCCTCCTACTCCACCAAGTAATCCCGCAATTCCAGTTGCCCCTCCAGGTGCAGTGCCTCCTGCTCAGCCACAGCCACCTCCCGGCCCTGAAGCCAGCGGCCCTCCGAACACCCAAGCTATGCAGGCTCGCCCCACAACACCGGACGAGGAGACGCTCATCGAGGAGGCGATCCGGCTGACGCGGGGCCGGCTCAGGAGGCGCATGGCAGGATCTGGACCGCCGCCGCCAAATTAATTGGCACCCACCAGCAAGGATCATTTCGCGTCAGTCATTCGCTCTCTGCCAGGATCGATTATTCTCTAGGTGCTTTTGCAGAGCTCCTCGGTATTGACGATGACCGGGGGAATGTCGGGTTGGTCCGTTAGACATGATCGGATTGAAAGACGCGCTGTTCCTGCTGTAAAAACTGAAACCGGCCTTCTTGTTGGCGTTGTTTCACGGCTCGAATTGTGTATACATCCATCCCCACCAGGCAGGAAGTAGACGTTGCGACGATATATCACAAATTATGAAACTGGACATATAGCATTTTGAACCTTACAATCTGGTTCAAATAATATCATAAACTAATTTTATACAGTGGTATTGTTCGTGTGGCACAATGAGCAAGGTTTAAAATCTCGTTTTGAGTCAAATCTCGGAGGTTCCCGAAATCCGAAATTTCGGCGAGATTCGGAAATTTTGGACAAAATCCGGACGAATTGCAAAAACTAAATTTCAAATCCGGTTTTTTTTCAACCGGAAAATCCGAGATCTCGGGCGAAATCACCGAGATCTCGGCCAAATTGAACCCGCCGAAAAATGGTCCAAAATATCTCAAAAAATTTTGAATTTTTTTTTGGATGGTCCTGACACATTACTAATGTTTTCATAACAATTTGAGATGATGATCAATCATGAGGAATTTTTAAAAAATGTAACAGTGGTAAAGTCATCGTAAAAACCGTATGTAAAATTAGTTTTTGATTTTTCAAATGTAACAAATGAACTTCAAGTCATTTAAAAAGTTTTATATATGTTGTTGCTTCAAGCCAAATACTTGTGAGGTAATTGCATATTTGCATGAGGTGTCCAAATTCCAAAACAAATCACATACAATGTTCAAATCACATCTTACCTAGCTATATTCTATATTCAGCATGCTAGTTACAATGAATCATATCTAATTTGGTAATAGAATCAAATCAATTCAGCTTGATATTATAAGAATCATTCGGATCAAAAAAATTTGCTTACGACGAAATCTCGCTTAATCTACCTGAGATCTCGCTTAATTTGGCCGAGATACGCCGTTGCACCGCCGTCAGTGGCCGGAGATGGCCGGAGATTGTGTCTAGGCGACTCAGCTCTACTCGGTGAGTGAGAACAAAGTGGTGGTTTGCTGTATGAGCCCGTGAGCCGTCGCCAATTATTGCTTTTGTGAATAACATAAGACCCAATCTATAAATACAGGCCTTCATTACTTCAAAACAGGAAACAAGGCTTGGTGCAGCTGGTTAGTGGCGTTGGATAAGACTTAATTTTATATGTGTTCAACATTTTCTTTGCAAATGAAAAATAGTTCTGTCGGGGGGTCGGGTAGACCCCGAAAATTACCTCGGGTGCCACTGGCGGCACGGGCTCAATGCTGGTCGAACCACCGGGAGGCCGTTCTCCGGGGCGACCTAGCTAGGCGCCACGAGCAACACGGTCGTTCATACTGGTCACGAGGAGGCCGTTCCCAAGGGCGGCCTAGCTGGGACCTTTAGGAGGTCGCATAACCTGGTGGATCGATAACTCGTGCCCAGGGGAAGCGGGCGAGCTCGGAGTTAAGCGTTAGCCGGCCTGGCATTGGTCCCGAGGTCGGAAGCCACCCGTTGCTTAGCCTCCGCTAGTTCGTTGCGATCTCTGCGGGAACGTGGCAGGATTAAAGGATCCGTTAGTTACCACGATTGGACCTGGTCGAACGTGGAGTTAGTGGGTTTGAACAAGCACGCCCTTTTGTAAGCTATAAAAGCCTTCCCCCATGAAGGGAAGGGGGGGGACACATTTTTTCTGCATAAAAAGATACACAAGCTGGAGTAGGGCTATTATCTCCTTCTTGAGAGGCCCGAACCAGGGTAAACCACAGTGTCCTTGCCTGTTAAAGCCCAGTGAGTCGTACCTCTGAGTATCCCATCACGTGAGAAGGGGTCACAGTTGGTCCCTCCACCAACAAGTAAGCTCGGCGGGGGCCTGCTCCCCAATCGTCGACAGCTGGCGCCGTCCGTGGGGACCGACTTTCCCTTTCGTGAGGAATCCCGGAGGATGACAAATTCCCAAGATCGCCAGGGCCTCGGCGCCCCCGGAATCGAGGAAGAAGACAAGCAGTTCTTCGACAATGGGGCCGTCGACGTCGCCGGCCTTGAGGATCATGACGGTTCCCGGAGCTTCCCCGTGGAAACCGCCGCACCGGAGCAGTTCTTTCGCTCCCAGCTCGACGCCCTCTCGGACGACGAGTATGACGGGCTCTACGATGGTCTGGACATCCCCGACCTTTTCGAGCTCGACCAGGGGACCGCGTCACGGGGAGACACCGTGATGTCACCCTCGCGATCCGTCCAATCCCGTAACATCTTCGTTGCGGAGGAGGATGAAAATGTCGGGAGCAAATCCCCGGCCGAAATGCGCCTTCACCGCTATGAAGCGGCCAAGGAGCACCTGCAGACATCTCTGAATCGGACACTGGCCAGCTTACGCCGGCAAGTCCGTGGTGGCCCGGCCGACAAGACCAAGGCCGAAGCTCGTGAGAATTTCCACGCGTACGGGACACCGGAGCCCGTCTTGTAAAACGAGCAGGCTCGTCACCCAGCGTTCCCAGAGTGGGGAACGCCTTTCAAGCTCCCCAGCGCGGTGGTGCGCAACCTCAGAGAGTTTCCTGAGCAAGTCGACCTAGAAGCCATGGGTGCGGCTGTGGCCGACGACCTCGAGGAAATGGCCACAGACATAAAAGCGGTGGAAGCCTCCCGAGAAAGGGGTGCCCAGAGTAATTCCTGGGAGCGCCGCCGCCAGGCGTCCGAGCGCCTCCACCCCGACGACACACGCAGCCGTACCCGGAGTGACCGGCGCGAACGCGACCGGGCTCCGGAGGGCACCCGGGGCAATTCCCGGGGGCTCCCTCGGGATCAACGGGATGCGAGCCACGGGCAGAACCGGGCCGAGCATTCCTCTTCGGGCCACTCTCCATCCTACAGGCACAGAGAGATATTCTCTCGCTGAGCCCCTGAACCTCGGGCTCGGCCGTGGGATCGCCCGACCGCGCGCTACAATGACCGTCCGACAGTCCGTTTTTGGTGCAGGGCTTCGCGACGTCGCTACGACGTGTGACCTGGCCGATAAGGTTCAAGCCGGGTCACATCGAGAGGTCGATGGGGACGCAGAACCCCGACGAGTTTCTCTCGATCTACACCACGGCCATTCTAGCTGCTGGGGGCGATGAAAGGGTCATGGCCAACTTCCTGCCTACAGTGCTGGACGGACCGGCTCGGACGTGGCTATTCAACCAAAAGGAAAACTCGATCCGGTCCTGGGCACAGCTGAGCAGCACTCTCCGGGCCAACTTCCAAAGCTGCTACGTCCGCCCGGGGAAGGAGCGCGACCTTGAGCGCCTGACATGACGGAGGGCGAGACCTTGCGCCCGTCATTCGGCCGCTTCATGCAAGTCGCAATTCCATCCCAAGCATCTCGGATGAGGCGGTTGTCCGGGCTTTCAAATTTGGGGTCCGAGACGACGCTTTACTCGGGACCTCGAAATTCACCGGACATCACGGCCAACGAGCCATTCGCATGGTGGCCGTTATGCCAACGCGGACGAGGCCGTCCAATGGAAGAAAAGGCGGGCGAGGAAAGCTGCCCCCTCAGCCCGGACTCGAAGGGGCGTCAAGCCGAAAGAGCGTGAGCTCGATCGAGAAGAAAATCAAAAAGAAGAAAAAAACCTCCGTCTCCGACATGGTGGCGGCCATCGAACGACGACAACGGCCGACCTCGCAATCGTATAAAGGAGGAGCCGCGAAAGGAAAAGGCTGACCGGTTCAGCGGAACGGCGAGCAAAACCGGGACGACCAAGACCGCGGCGACCAGCGCGGACGGGCTAGCGCCTATTTTTGCCCGCTCCACCAGGCGCATGGACATGACCTGCGAAATTGCAGAACATGGGCCTCCCGCCTGGAGCAGTTCTACAATGGCAAGGGTCCCATGCCCACGCTCCCAGAGCAAGAAGGAGACGTCAAGGGCAAGAAGCCCGCCGAGGAAGAAGATACGGACATGGAGTACCAGGAGCCGATAAACCACATCGCCGTGATATTCGGGGGCTTCGCCGCCTATGGGTCTCGTCGGGAGCTGAAGGAGGCAGCACGCGAGGTACTTCGTGTCACCCAAGGGAAGCCTCCCGTTCAGCAGCTTAAGTGGTCCGAGCTGCCCATCACTTTCTCTGGGGACGACTGCCCCCCGGGGATGACGAAACCCCAGAGGCTCCCGACGGTCGTGAGCCCAACGATCTGCAACACCGCGGTAGGACGAGTGCTCGTGGACTGCGGGAGCTCCCTGGACCTGATATCGGCCAGGGTCCTGGACGAGATGCAAATTCCTCGGTCCAAAGTCAAGAGCGTCGTAGTCCCTTTCTACGGGATAGTCCCCGGCACCTCGACCAAGCCGCTCGGACAGATCGTCCTGCCCGTAACCTTCGGAAGCCCGAGCAACTTCCGGACGGAGTTGATCACCTTCGAGGTAGTTGATTTCGAGTCGGCCTACAACGCCATCCTGGGCCGACCAGCGCTCGCCAAATTCATGGCCGCCACGCATCACGGATACCAATGCCTGAAGGTTCCCGGCCCCGGCGGCGTGATCTCAGTGAAGGGGAGCCCGAAAGCAGCCCTAAACTGCGACGAGAGGGCTTTAGACATGGTCGGGCAGCTGCCCCAGCGCGGGCCCGACCAAGAACCGAGGAGTTCCCGGCCCAAGGCTACCCTCCAGGCCGGGGGAGAAACTAAGGCCATCCCGCTGTGCGACGCAGAACCAGGCAAGGTCGTGCACGTGGGGGCTTCCCTGGACCCTAAATAGGAACTCGAGCTCGTGACCTTCCTCCGGAGAAGCGCGGACACGTTCGCCTGGGAACCGTCCGACATGCCCGGAGTCCCAAGGGAGGTCGTCGAGCACAGGCTAGCGGTTCGGCCTGACAAAAGCTGTCTGCGAAGCTCAGGCGCTTCTCCCCGGAGAAGCAAGCTATCATCAGAGAGGAACTGGACAAGCTCCTCAAAGCTGGTTTTATACGGGAGGTCGATCATTCTGATTGGTTGGCCAACCCAGTTATCATGAAGAAAAAGGGGGGCAAGTGGCGCATGTGTGTCGATCACACAGGGCTGAATGCCGCATGCCCAAAAGACAATTTTCCGCTACCTCGGATAGACCAGTTGGTCGACGCAATGGCCGGCTCCGAGGCGATGAGCTTTCTGGACGCCTATTCATGTTATCACCAGATCGGCATATCGCCCGACGATGAGGAGAAAACTTCCTTCATCACGCCATTTGGCACATTCTGCTACACAACCATGTCCTTCGGTCTAAGGAACGCTGGAGCGACTTTCCAGCGCCTCATGCAGAAAACCTTCTCGGACCAAATAGGTCGGAACCTGGAAGTATATGTAGACGACATAGTCGTCAAGAGCAAGATGACCTCGGACCATGTACCCGATTTAGAGGAGACCTTTCATAACCTCAATAAGCATCGAATAAAGTTGAACCCTGAAAAATGTGTGTTCGGGGTCAAGGCTGGCAAGGTGCTCGGCTACATGATCGGTCCACAAGGAATCGGGGCCAACCCTGAGAAGATAGAGGCCATCGAGAACATGCGGCCACCCGCTTGCAAGCGGGAGGTTCAGTCCCTGACCGGGAGGATGGCGGCCCTAAGTCGCTTCATCTCGCGGCTCGGGGAACGCGGCCTGCCTTTCTTCAAGGCGCTCCGGAAGCACGACGGTTTCGCTTGGACAGAGGAAGCGGCAGCTCTTTCAAGAATTAAAGCTATATTTGTCGAGACCCCGGTCTTGACCACGCCGAGAATAGGAGAGGTTCTCTTACTCTACCTGCCGCCACGCCCAGCGGTAGCGCCGTCGTAATCAGAGAAACGGGGCGGGTGCAGCGCCCGATCTACTACATCAGCGAAGTCCTACACGGACCAAAGGAGCGTTACCCCGAGGTCCAGAAGCTCCTTTATGCGCTCCTCGTGGCCTCGAAGAAGTTGAGACACTACTTCCAGGCCTACAAAATCCGAGTCCCGACCAACTTCCCGCTTAGAGAAATTCTAGGGAATCAGGACGCAAGCGGGCGGATCGCGAAGTGGGCCATGGAGCTCGCCGAATTCGAGATCAAATTCTCGGCCAGGACCGCGATCAAATCCCAGGTCCTAGCAGACTTCTTAGCCGAATGGACAAACCCTACCCCGTCTAAGTCTGAACTCGACCAGACCAAGCACGGTCGCTGGGTCATGTACTTCGACGGATCCCGAGCTTACGGTTGCTCGGGGGCTGGAGTGGTCCTCGAATCCCCCCAGGGGGAGCGGATCCAGTACGCCCTCCAACTACATTTCGGCGCAACGAACAACGCAACAGAATATGAAGGTCTGCTAGCCGGGCTTCGGGCGTGCAAGACGCTCGGAGTCCAACGACTAACTGCGAAGGGCGACTCGCAGCTGGTTGTCAACCAGGTTAATAAGGAGTATCAGTGCTCCGATGACTCGATGGCGCTTTACCTGGCTGAAGTAAGGAAGATGGAAAAGTGCTTCAGAAACTTCGAAGTACTATACATCCCCAGGAAGGACAATACCCTGGCCGACCATCTATCGAAGGTCGGTTCCGCCCGACTTCCGCTTCGGCGTGGTGCTCGTCGAGCACCTTTATAAGCCCTCCATACCCACCGAAGAGGAGGCAACCGAGACGGGTGGTACCGTCTCCTTCCTCGAGCAGGGCGCGAGTTGGATGACGCCATTCGTCCAATACCTCGTGCACGGGACACTGCCCGAGGAGGAAGACGAGAAATCCCGGCTAGTAAGACGCTCCTCAGCCTATAAAATGGTCGAGGGCCTCTTATACCGCAAAGGCGCGCTTGGCGTCCTCTCCAAGTGTATCACCCAAGAGGAAGGCAAATATCTCCTCAAAGATATCCACGACGGGATGTGTGGAGCTCACTCGTCCTTCAGGACCTTGGTGAGCAAAGCCTTCCGGTTGGGTTACTACTGGCCGACGGCCCTGGCCGACGCGCGCTCAATAGTGACCGCTTGCCGATCTTGCCAGTTCCATGCCCAGAAAGTCCATCAGCCGGCATATGCACTGCAGACTATGCCTCTAACCTGGCCGTTCTCGGTCTGGGGCATCGACATACTCGGTCCATTTCCCAGAGGAAGGAAGGGTTGTAAATACCTGTTCGTCGCAATCGACACCTTCACTAAATGGATCGAGGCCGAGCCTGTATCGACCATCTCGGCACAGGCGGCTAAAAAGTTCTTCCGAAATAACGTCGTGACCCGCTTTGGCGTCCCGAGTCGCCTCGTCACGGACAACGGCACTCAGTTCACAAGCGAGGTATTTCAGGCTTATTGCGAGGAGGTCGGGACCAAGATATGCTTCGCATCCGTGGCCCACCCGCAGAGCAATGGGGCGGCCGAGCGCGCGAACGGGCAGATCATCCAAGGAGTCAAGAAGAGGGTCTTCAAGAACCTCGATCGGCATGGTCATGCCTGGGTGGACGAGCTACCTCCCGTCCTCTGGTCGGTCCGCACCACGACGAGCCGAGCTACGGGTGAGACCCCCTTTCAGCTCGTATATGGCGCGGAAGCCGTATTACCCGTCGAGGTCGTCCTGGGATCCCCAAGGGTGAACCTAGCCGATAACATCAACACAGAAAGCGAGCGCCTTCTCGACCTCGACCTCGCGGAGGCAACTCGTGAGCGAGTTCTGTTACGATCCGCGGTTTACCTGCAAGCTCTTCGCAGACACGCCGCTAAATCGGTACGACCAAGGACCTTGAACGTCGGCGATCTCGTTTTGTGACGGGTCCAAGACTTGTCAAAAGCCAACAAGCTAACGCCGAGATGGGAAGGTCCTTACATGGTCGTCTCAACAGCACGCCCGGGGGCTGTCCGCCTTGCAATGGAAGATGGTCGGGAACTAGCTAGCACTTGGAACATCGACCAACTGCGTAAGTTCCATGTCTAACTAAACCAACTTTGCTCCTTTAATAAAATTCGACACCTCGACCTCCCGATCCGCCTCTTTCTCTCTCTCCCTCTCTCTCTCTTTAACCCCCCCAACCCCCGCGAAGTTCCGTGATCAAGCTCAAATGTCAGGAGTAGGCTCGGTCGTCGGGGCAAGATGGATGGGCGTGCAACCACCTAACATCGGGTCACCAGAGCTCGACCTCGAGGGTTTCCTTCCTTGTAAGACGACCATCTTTTTCGCGGCAGACCTCTGCCGCAGGTAAAGATTCGCATGGACACCCCTTGGGCGATTCCGAGCTCGGGTCGGCCGGTGAGCGGTGTAAACGCACCATGCACAAAAAGGCCACGCGATCTCCGCAGGGCGCTACTCCGTCAACCGAGGTCGTACCGCAGCCTACGCCTACGACCTCCATTGGCGGGGGGGGATATGAGTACCGTGTGGCTACGACCTAGTGCAGCTTCCGCACGAGGTAGTTACTCCTTAGTACGATCGTTTGCTAGGTCGCGTGACTGTCAACCTTCGCCCTGCAGAGCTTTGTTCGCTAAGTCTTTTAAGCACGATCATATTAAGGCATGTCGTTGTCATTCCAAGGGAAGCAAAACAGAGAAAAACAAAAGACGATCTATTAAGCACGATCATATTATGTCCAACTGGGCTGCTTTGTTCGCTAAGTCTTTTGCAGGAAGGAATAGGCTACAGGAGGCCGGCACGCTTCTCGTCCTGCAGAGCGACGAGCTCGTCCCGCACGGACTCAAGCTCGGACTCGAGGTCAAGCACCCGCCGACGAGCTTCTCGACCCTCGCCTGCCGCTTGACGAAGCCGTTTGGACTCCTCCCGTTGCTGGTCGATCGTCCTTTCGGCGCTTCGAACGGAGTCGCGCAGGGACGCCACCGTCACCTCAAGCCCCGACCTCGCCTGCTCGCTCTGGTCGAGGCGCTCCTTGAGAAAATGCACGGACTCCTCCATCTTCTGCCGGATCTCGGCCCCAGAAGACTTCAGCTCGGCGACCAGGCGTTCGAGCTCCGCGATCCTAGCATCTTGCTCGGCCTGGTGCTTCGCGACGACTTCTGGTGGCACGGTCGCGGCGTGGAAGTCCTTCATGGTGGTCTCCAACACCTGCGCAACAGGGTATCTCGGGTCGCAGCCGGATTTTTGGGACAAAAAGCACATAAGTGTTAGGAGACTTACACAACAGAGCCGAGCCTCCAGCCCCTCCTGGAACAGCTCGGCGGGGTCCTCCGTCCCGTTTTTTACCCCCTGGGCAGGGGCTTGAGCTCGAGCTCCCCCGTCCCCTGGGGGCGGGAGACCTTGCCCCTAAGGGTCGACCTCCATCGCCTGCGGGGGGACAGCCTCGAGAGCAAGGACCACCTCCCGCTCCTCTTCCTCCCGGGCAGGAGTTGCGCTCGGGGGCTCCACCTCCTCGGCATCCGGGCCCGCGGGGTCTTCCGCCCGAGGCGCGGCGTCTACGGCTGGGGGAACTCCCTCCCCGATGGGCCCTACCTCCTCGCAAGCCTGGGCCGTGGCGGTGTCTCCGGGCGCGAGGTCGACTGGAGGCACCGGGTCAGCGGCTGGAGAATCGGGCACCCGAGCTTGGGTCGTGACGGCATCTCCGGGCGCGAGGTCGGCTGGGGTCACCGGGTCGGCAGCGGCGAGGTCGACCTCGACCAAAGCGGCCTCGGTACCCAGCGGCTTCTCTCCGCCTGGAAGTTGGCCCGGACCACCTGATGTGGTCGGGCTCCTCCCCCCTCCGCTGGATACCGGGTCAGCGTCGATGTCCGGCGGAGCATCGCGGGCTCGGGGAGAGACCTCGGCGATCTCTTGGAGCGTGGCGACGATGATGTCGCTCGCGCCGGCGGAGTCCTCGCGAGGAGCTTCAGCGGCGTGCTCGGCGCCACCAAGCTCCTCCTCGTCGTCGTCTTGGATTATGATGTGGGGGATGCCCTCCGCCGCGACCCGAGCATCGGCAGCCGCGATCTTCCTCCGCGTCTCCTCCTCAGGGGAGACGAGCTCTGGGGACCGGGTCTCCGCGGCAACGGGCTCCTCTACCTCGGCGTCCGCACCACCAGCGGCCCGCGGGAAACGGGCCTCCGCGACCTCAGATCCTGCCTCGGCCTCGTCGCCCACAACGGCCTCGGCAGCGCGGGCAAGCTCCCTCTCTAGCACGAGGTCAAGAATATCGTCAGCCATTGCTCCAAAATCCCATAACTCCGCACCAGCTGCCACACCCACTACAGACGATGTGGGGTCAGTGTGGTGCCGGAGCGGGAATGAGACAAACGAGACAAGGATAGGAGGCTGACCTCGTTCGGCATCTTCCAGCTGGCCTCGGGCGCGAGCGAGGAGGGCAGCCATGTCCTCGCGTGCCTTGTCGGCCCTGGCAACAGAAGGGTCGACCTCTCCCAGGTCGGCCTCGGTGATGGTCGGCGTTGGGCGTGGTTGGGGCGCAGCGGACGACCTGCGGGACCTCGGCACCAGGGGAACGGGGTCCGGCTCGTCCTTTTCGTCCTCGTCATCCGGAGGGGCCGAGCTCAAGCCCACCCGCGTGAGCTCTGCCTGAAGAGCCGCGATCTGGCTCTCCAGTGCCTCCTTCCGCGCTGGACCAGCTGCGGCCTCCTTCTTCGCCCGCGCGGCAAGTTGGCGCAAACGAGCCATCAGCTCGGGGTTATCCCTGGTGTACTCATCCATCCATAGTTTGAGTTTGCTCACCTCCTGCCGATCGGCGTACTCCAAGTGACGACGGGGCGAGCGGTCGCTCGGACCGGGATGCCTGCGTGTGCGTCTAGGCGGAGACGGCGTAGCCGACGGAGATCGGGCGCGGCGCTTACGACCCGCCTGTCCCTGGGCCTTTCGGCCTCGTCCCGCCGGCTGCGACGCCAGTTGGGCCACGGCGACCTCGAGGGCGACCTTCTCCTGCGCAGGAGGGCTCGAACAAGTCAGAAAATTCCGGAAGAAACCCGGCCTGAACGGACCTTCGGAAAGGGTCCGGGATAGGGACTTACCGCCTCGGTCCGGTTATGGATGTTGTTCGGGATCTGGCGGCCCTCTAGGATTTCCTTGGCCTTGGGAGTGCCGAACATCTCGGACACCCTCGTATCCACCCAGTCCTCCGGCGGAGCTGCTACCAGACAAGAAAGGACAGTGAGCTCAAATGTCCCTTATCTTAAAGCAAAAATCAAGGGCGGTAATGTACCTGAGCGTGATTCCCGGGTGATGTCCTGCCACCCTTCAACCTTGAAGAAGGGGTGCACCCTCCGCCTGAGGGGCGACACCCGGTTCCTGATGTAGTCCCGGGCAACGTCCCGACCGGACAGCCCCGAGCAAGTGAGCTCATTGATCAGCATGAGCACCTTCTCCTCCTCGAGGTGTCTGGTCGAGTCTCGGCAGCCACGACCCTTGGCGTCGGAGTAGGAAGCGAGCCGCCTCGGCCTTCCTCGAGATAGAACCAAGAGTCGGCCCACCCGACACGGAGTCCTTGAGCGTGAAGCTTCGGGTACTCAGTCTGGCGGAGTAGGCCGGAGGCGGAAGTAAAGGCAGCCTGCGAGGGGTGCCGGCGCGAAAAGGGTGTAGAAGTGAAGGAAGAGATCGAGTAGGCTCGACGCCCACAAACCCTTCACAGAGATGGCGAAGATGGCCATGATGAGGATGGAATTCGGGTGGAGGTGGGCGATCTCGCACTCGCAGAAGGCGAGCACGGCCGACGAACTTCGCTTTCGGGCGTCTTGAGCCCGTTCTGGCGTAGAGCTCGGTGGAGATGATCTCTCCTTCCTCTGGCTCAGGGCTCTCCTCGGCACCAGCGGCTCTCCATGAGCCGGCGTCAAGGTACTTCGCCCGCTCGAGAATCTCCAGCTTGCGCCTATCAAGCTTGCTGGCGCCGAACTTTGCCATGAGGATGGAGAAGATGATCGGAAAGAAGGATGAAGCGCCGAAATGGAGAAGTATAGCTAGCGACGATTGTGAGAAGGCCAAGTGAATCTAGGGTTTCTCTTCTGGTGTTTAAAAACCAAGTGTGGAGGCGAAGAGGTTCCCGCCGTTGTGATCGAGGAAGCCCTAAAGGCACTAGGGGGCAGTTGAGACGTCCGCCACTCGGGAAGCGACACGTATGCACGCGAGCCGAAACTGTCCTGCCAGGCGACGGTTCCCAAGGGGGAACGGTCCGCACTGACCGAAAGAAGCTTTCGAGGGAAGGAACCGCCGGTAGGACAGGAGCTAGTCCGTATGGCTAGGGCGCGGCAAGACCGAGCTCGT
This sequence comes from Rhipidocladum racemiflorum, assembly GCA_036346355.1. NCBI lineage: Eukaryota > Viridiplantae > Streptophyta > Magnoliopsida > Poales > Poaceae > Rhipidocladum > Rhipidocladum racemiflorum. The sequence goes on from CM070572.1 coordinate 28,542,798, forward strand.
CCCCCGGGACGGACCAATAGCTCGGAGGTCGGGGCAGATGTTCGCCGCGACCGACCTGGCTGGCTCGGAGACAGTAGGCCCAAGAGGAAGGTCTTTTTCCTAAAACCTTTTTCCACTCGGGCCTCGGGGGCTAGCTGTCGGGGGGTCGGGTAGACCCCGAAAATTACCTCGGGTGCCACTGGCGGCACGGGCTCAATGCTGGTCGAACCACCGGGAGGCCGTTCTCCGGGGCGACCTAGCTAGGCGCCACGAGCAACACGAAGTCGTTCCCGCCCTGGTCACGAGGAGGCCGTTCCCAAGGGCGGCCTAGCTGGGACCTTTAGGAGGTCGCATAACCTGGTGGATCGATAACTCGTGCCCAGGGGAAGCGGGCGAGCTCGGAGTTAAGCGTTAGCCGGCCTGGCATTGGTCCCGAGGTCAGAAGCCACCCGTTGCTTAGCCTCCGCTAGTTCGTTGCGATCTCTGCGGGAACGTGGCAGGATTAAAGGATCCGTTAGTTACCACGATTGGACCTGGTCGAACGTGGAGTTAGTGGGTTTGAACAAGCACGCCCCTTTGTAAGCTATAAAAGCCTTCCCCCATGAAGGGAAGGGGGGGACACATTTTTTCTGCATAAAAAGATACACAAGCTGGAGTAGGGCTATTATCTCCTTCTTGAGAGGCCCGAACCAGGGTAAACCACAGTGTCCTTGCCTGTTAAAGCCCAGTGAGTCGTACCTCTGAGTATCCCATCACGTGAGAAGGGGTCACAGTTGGTCCCTCCACCAACAAGTAAGCTCGGCGGGGGCCTGCTCCCCAATCGTCGACAGCTGGCCCGATTTCTTGATTTTCCATCATTTTTCAACTTCGAACGCTTATAACTTTTGCGTCCGAACTCCGATTGACTCCGTTCAAGTTTCTAAATTCATCTAAAATCAAGATCTACCTGCCAGTACTAATTTTGTAATTTTTGGATTTTATTTTTTTTTCTTTTATTTATTTATTTGCCTCGTTTTGCGCGTAGTCGACGACCCCGACGCGACCGCCGACCCCGCCGCCGGACTTCGAAGAGTTCAACCTTCTCGCTGTGACCGAGGCAAGTCTCGTTGACGCATATTGAACCTATGCTTTATAAATGTTTTACCCTGTTTTACAAACTGCATTGCTAATTACATAAAATGGTGATGTTAACACGTTAAGTGGTTAGTTATACCAGTTGTTTATACCTCCTTGAGATTTGTTATCCATGACCCTTTGTCGACCTAGAACAGGGATCCACCATAATAAATATTTTTAATAAAATACATTTTGATAGGGAAAATGACTATTTAGCAGATAGTTTGAATAGAGTTAATCGGGGACAATGTAATTGGGAGACGGATGGATATTAGTGATAATGTGAGGATTGTTATTATGAAATTGACTTATGGTGGTGATCATTTAAATGTTGAGGAGTTGGATTGTGATAGTAGTTAACAATATAATGAGTATGGATTGGGGTGGAATGCAAATTGGAGATAGATGAATATTAGAGTGGATATGGGGCTTGTAATCATAACATTGATCTATGAATGGTAGTTCATGTATTTTGGTGGATTGGGAGGATGTTGGAAGATGTATGATGTCAGGAATAATAGTCGGGGAGAGTAAATGAATGTTATTGAGAGTCATATGTATAGGTCAAATAGAACATGTGGTGAATTATGTTTCGGTGGATTTTAACTAGAATGCTATGTGATAATCATTTAGGGAGATTGTGAATAGTCCAGGATGTTTGGTGGTTTAGTGAATAATATTATGGTGTATTTTTGGTGGATTAAAATAGATGATTTAAGGGTGATAGTGTGAAGGATTAAATATAGGGTGTTATGACGTATTATCGGTGGATTGTATTCGAAAAGATTAGAGATGAATTTGTGAAATATTCTTTGTGGATGATACGAGCGATCGCTATAAGAATGATGGTCAATTCATTAATACAAGTCATAGTTCAAGGGAAATAGACACACCTAATTGGGGTTTAATATGATTTTGAGAGTTAGGATATTACCATGATATACTCAATACTTTATGGATACGATATTGAATCGGATTATTCATATGATTGTGCCATTAGGGCAATTTAATGATTATTGGAGATTACAGAATTGGTTATAAGGATTGTCATCAACCCCTGAGATGTGTATTTTACAAAAACAAACTATTGGTGGAATAGAATAGTACGGTAGAAATGCTTAGCCTCGCTATCGGTCAATATTCACCTATGGGTGGGACTTTCAATTATCTCTTGAAAACTTGTATTGGAAGTTATAGGCAAGGAGTATTGCCAACGGTTTACAAAATAAAAATAAAATGAAAAATGATTTCGACTTGGGCGGCCTGGAATGTCGGGTGGAAGCGAACCAAGCCTTGGTTCTTTTGTGCAAGTACCGCCCCAAGTCAATTAAGGACCGACGCTTATGACTGTCTCCATTCTAAGCATTACCGTACAACCACATGTCAAAGTGGGCACGACCTGGCTAACTAATTTGTAGAAACCTGACTTAGACTCACCACTCGGTGGTTGTGTGAGAGCCGGAAAGAGGCATTGTTGTTGTTGTTGTTGTTGTTGTTTATCTTACACGGCGCAAGAGGGGGCTTCTGTACTGGGTGGACATAACCCTAACAGCGGTGAAACCTCAGCGGGTGAGTCGGGTTAGGCGTATACATTGTAAAGGCCTTATCATGATATCCCTGCCGGCACACCTAAGGAAGTGTGTTAATCGCGTGGCATCAAGGGAATATCATGTCTTGTGGGTAAAGTTGTACACCTCTGCAGAGTTAAAACTATTCGAATAGCCGTGCCTACGGTCAAAGGCAAAGCTTCTTTGAATGCTTTCATCTTGGTAGACTTTGGTTTTGGTTTCAAACTAAACAATGTTTCGCTTTGGGATCAGGAGCGGTTAGAACTCTCGGGTGTGCTTACGGCCAAAGCCGTAGGTGGAAAGAACCTGATTTTGTGAACCATGGCGGACATAGCCATGTGATTGGATTGAACCCTGATTTTGTTGAGATGTGGCGGATAGAGCCTGTATATTAGTGAGTGGTGGTTAGAACCTTCACTACAATATTACATAATTCAATTATTAAAAAGAATTGCTCAAAAATGCTTTGTGAAAATTATTAACAAGTATGATTTGATGAAACTTGGCTTTATGCAAAAGAACCATATTAAGCCATCTTTGGATAGCCTACATTGTGCATAATTTCCCAGACTTGCTGAGTACTTTATGTACTCACGTGCTACATTCCAATCATCTCTCAGAAGTGAAAGAAGCCGTCAAAGGATCTTCGAAGGACTAGGGCGCGTTCCCCACTCGATTGCCTGTGGGCATTTGGATGGGTCACTTTCTTTGTTTTCGCCTTCATTCTTTCTTTGTTCAAGTTGCTCTGCTGCTCAGCCGTAATGGTAAACCTTGACCATAAGGTCGTTGCTTTTATTTGCTGTTATTCTTATTTAGTTATATGTATTCGTGATATGGTTGTTGATTTATCACTCTTTGACTGTGTGTACTAGCTACTGATCTGGGACTAGTACAGAAATACACAGAGGACTCCGGATAGCCGATCCGGGGGCCTACAGTTATTGAGTGGTTTTGAATTTTTTGCTAATTCTTTAAAAGAAAACAAAGATAATTATATTTTTCAACCTATTCTTGAACTAATGGAGATTTTTTAAAACATATTCCACATCTCACTGTTTTTGTACTATTCTGGATGCTCGGAGAAAATTAACTGATTTTTATGAGGCCTATACTCACATTCATAACAAGTTTTTTTTTTTTTATAGTTTTCGACAAATATTATGAAAATTTTGGCAGCAGAATTGAAGCAAGAAGTATATCGACAACACAAAATGTACGAGACAGTTCAAGCGCTTCATGCGTGTGGAAGAGCCTAAAAAGCAAGATGCCTAGTTCATCTTCCAATGTGCTGAGCAGATCACAATAGAATCTATAAGTAGATATCAACCACTATCTCGATATGCCTTTTGTGTAGATGAGCTTGACATCGGGGATAGCAATGAAATCAACTTGCTCTTGTGGTGGAAGAACCACCAATGTATTTATCATGTGCTATCACAATTTGCACGGGATGTACTTGTGATTTCGGTGTCTACCATCTTCCAAAAGCCACTTTCAATTCAGTTGGGAGGATACTCTAGCCAAAGAGATCATCTCTCACGCCTGAGATGGTTGAGGTAATCATATGCCTTAAAGGCTGAGAGTGTGCAGATGAGAGAACACAATATCATACCAAGAGTCTGGAGATCGCGGATGTGTTAGCTGACCTTGACCACCTCAACCTCGACTAGTCTATGTATATGTACATAGTTATTTTACTCTTTTCCTTACTAAGGTACCCAATAAGGTGTAAAGTTTTTAATGAGGCAGTAACTCTGTGCCTGTTTAAAAAAAAAAAAAATTAGTTCTTCTTCTCCTAATATTTGTGTCCACCGCCTTAATTCCGTGAGTCTCTGGCTCATTTTTACTCGTCGTAATAGTGCAAATAGATCGAGCCTAAATTGGCACAGTGTAAAACACGCATAACTCACTAATAAACTGTGCCTAGAAAAGGACAAGCTGGCCGGCACGGTCTAGGCCCCGTGCACCATGCCCATGTCTACTTGGGACCCAAACTTGAAGCTGTAAGCAATGCTAGATTGCTAATAGATTGGGACCCATACAAGCATGGCATGAATCACGGTGCCTGAGATTGTTCAAACTACAGGTATATATGGAACGTGTCATATTTTTGGAAGCATGCTAATTTCTCCCTTGCGATTAGGACTTTGGTGGGTATTAACCAGGAGCTGAGGAGGAAGGATCAGCAAGTTTGGACTTGCGTGGTGGTGGAATGCGAGGGTGCATGAGCTAGCATAAAATTCCGATCGAGTTCCATCTCGAACCATGCACGAGTGAAAAACACGTTGTTCTCAAATGAAAATAAAACTATATAATTTGACCATATAAAGCTTGACCGTTGACTTGACCAGTAGTATAGACGGGCTATTGCGCTGTAGTACTCCCTCAGTCCAAATTTATAAGGTACACTTTTGTAGCACATAATTAAGACATTAAAAATAACTAGATTGTTCTTAATTATTATCACTAAGCACTATACTTAATACATGTATGTAAAGAATATAAAATAAAGATAGATATTTATTATAGGTATATAAAGAATATCATACTAATTTTATATTAAAATATAAAATACATCTTATAGTTATAAATAAGATTAGTAAAATAATAAATCTTACCGACTTGGACGGAGGGAGCAATATGCAGGGCCAAAACAAAACTGACTATGGAGAGGCTGGAACTGCGAGTAGGGTGCTGACGTATGGACTGTGGGTTTGAACAGGAATTGGTGTGGCTACAGATAGAGACTGCACATTGAGTCAAAATAGTTTGGTCAGTCCGTGTCGCATATGAACATTAAGAGCAGTGCTTTTTCTCTTAATATAAAGTAAGTAATCACCATCTACCATTCATTCATGCTTTAATATTTATACAATTGCTGAGAATTTTGAAGGAGAAACCCGCCAAGTTCAAAATCCTGCTCACCTTGTATGGTGCTAGCATGATCAATTGGTGCTGAGCACATTACTTTTATCGCTGTCCGAAGAAATCCTTGGTCAGGTTGTAACATCCCAATTTTAGTTTTTCTTGAATTTATTGTGCCTTTTGAATTGTTGAGAATTTTCTAGAATTTATTTGAATTGAGCCTTCTGTAAAAATTACTTAAAGAATTTGAAAAGTTCAAATAAAGTTTTATTGAAAAATATTTTATTTGAATTCAAAATGTCTTAAAATATTTTTCAAAATTTTTTGGAATTTGTCTCGTATTTTTACTATTTATTTTGGCTTAAACTATTTACTAAAATTATTTTAATTCAAAAAGCTTTACTAAAATTATTTTAATTCAAAAAGCTTTAAAATTCCCTAAAAGGTATTGGGCCGAAACTCTAATGGGCTCAGCGCATTACCCGCACCAACCCATTGACCTGTCGCCGCCCAAACCCACCCGTAGAGGTGCAAACGGAGCGGATTTCGCTCATCACGTATACTATTCCAAATTTTTTTCTTGGAATCAGAGTCGGATACGAATAGTTCCAGTTTCAATTACGAATGCAAACTATCTTGGTCATGAATACAGAGCGAATGCGGATCATTCCGAATACGGTTAGTCTCAGTCACGAATATTTTGTTGGATAATGCGTGAAAACAGAAACCATATATGTCGCACATATTAGGATCAATCAACTATACTATATGTTCAAAATGAAACTACATTAATACGTTAGCAAGTAGATTTAAGTACATCACTCGATAACAGAGAGGCCAACACAACACAAGTCAAACCCCCCGTGCCATTGCCACGCAGCACCGCCCATATGAACAATTTCGTCGCGCGCACAGAGGCATTCCCGTGTTTTCCCCTTCCTCGAAGCACGGCCACCACTTGGCTCGCTGGCCTGCCCATGCGTAGTCCTTTGCTGCCACCGCCTGCTTGCTCGTGCTCATGTGGAGTGGACTGGAAGTGGAGGTACTGCACATGCTGGTCGGGCGGATTTGCAAAATCCTGCATGTCCCGCCGCACACGCGAAAGTTTTCATTTCCCGTAATCTGAGATGGTATTTCATGACCGTGGCTTGATCGTAGCCGTCTGTTTTGCTTTCAAATTTCAAGTTTCTAGGGTTTTGCCGATTGACCTACGATCTTTACGATCATCCCTCTATCATTGTATGCTGTATTTTTTTTTCTCAAAATACGTAAAAAAATGTTATATATGTATTTTGCAAAACAACTGGCTAGTGTTTGTTTGGAACATAGAAAACTAAATACATGTATATGAAACCCACATTAATTTGATGGCATATTTTAATCAGAGTTACTACCGGTCATACATCTGATAACCCACACCTCACACCTCATAAAAAAATGTTATATATGCTTTGTATCGTACACAACCAAACCACCACCCACTCACACCTCATTCCCTACGCTTTGCCTCCCTTACCACTCCCCATAACCCACACATTCGTTCCCAAATCTCAATAGCAACTTTATCACATTGCATTCATGCTCCCCTTCTAGGCTCCAACCATATCCAACACCCACCATGAGTGGCTAATGAGATCTGCGGCCACCTGGATGCTGCCTCGTCGAGCGACGCCGTAGTTTCTCCACCATCACTACCACAATCTCCATTTTTTATTACATACATAGCTTATTGTTGTGCTCATCACAAATTTATTGCCCTACTCTAGGTGCAGATCAAAATGGTTGAGTGATGGGTTTACTATAACCGTGGAATATTTTATTGCATGTTCATTCAATTGATGTTGTGCATCTGGCAATTTGATGCATATTCAATTGTTGTTCAAACTCTTGTAATACTTTTTTAAGGATGTTGCACTTCTTTTTTGGTATTTTGTTGTATATATTAATTACAATTGTTACACGTATTATCTAATAATGTTACATTAACTCATACAATAAAAAGCTTTTTATCGAACGGCATTCCTAGTCATTTTCCATTTTAATCGAATAGTACGAGAACATTATATGACATGCACTTAAATGAATCATACGTAAATTAAAGTTGTGTTCCCCTTCCTCTCCCCAGCCCCACCCAGTACTAGTCCCCGTTGCTGTGTTCCACCCCATTCGCCAATAGGGCTGTAAAAAAAGCTCGAGGCTCGCAAACTGTTTGAGCTCGATTCGTTCCAGGCTCGATTCGAGCTCGGCTCGAGCCTGGAACGAACCGAGCTCGAGCCTGCCTTCAAGCTCGCGAGCTTCACCGAGCCGAGCTCGAATAGCTCACGAGCCTACTCGAGTTTGGATCGAGCTTCCGTGAAACGAACTTTCTCGAGCTTGTTATCGAGCTTACTCGAGCCGAACTTACTCGAGCTTGTTACCGAGCCTACCAGATTAACCGAATTTACTTGAGCTTACCGAGATTATTCGAGCTTATCAGCTTACCGAGCTTACTCGAGCCGAGCTCGAACCTACTCGAGCTTGGACCGAGCCGAGCTCAAGCCTGGATCTAGGCTCGGACCCCAACTCGAGCTCGGCTCGAGCCTTACCGAGCTCGAGCCTGACAGCCCCAGGCCCGCTCGAATTCGGCCCGTTTACAGCCCTATTCGCCATTCCGTCGAGCACCCTGTGCGCGCCGCCGGTCGCCGCGTCCTGGTCTCGCGGGGTGATGGTGGGGAGGATTTGTGGTTTGAGAGAGAGAGAAGAATGCGCTTGGGATGGTGTGATCGGCGCGCGCTGGAAGGTCGGGGATGGGGAGGGTGGTGTTCGAGGTGGCGGTGGGGGTAAGTGGCGGCCACGTGCGCAATCGCCGCGGGGCTGGTGGCCCGTCGGGTGTCGGCGCGGGCGCGGTGGCGGCGGTCGGTCGCGCTGCTGCGTGAGTTCGAGGAGGGCTGCGCCACGGCGCTCGCGCGCCTGCGGTAGGTCATCGACGCCATGGTCGTCGAGATGCACACCGGCCTCGCGTCGGATAGCGGGAGCAAGCTCAAGATGCGACTCACCTTCATCGACGCGCTCCCCAACGGGTATGGCTCTGCTGTTCCTTAGGCCATTCACAGTGGGAGTTTCATTTTCATTAAATGATGTGACACATCATCATGTTTGGTAACATGGCAAGATAATTATGAAGAGAGAGATAGAAAGAGTTTCATGGGAGGTGAGTGAGTTTCATCAGGATGAAACCTGAGATACACGGTTACCTAGACAAAAGCTGACATGGCACTCTTGGAAACCGTATAATGAAACTCTCCATTGTGAATGGCCTTACAGCTTTCTTTGCCTCGTGGTTCGTTGCCTAGCGATTCCTTGATGATCTGTAGCGCTTCTTTCGGTTCCTCTTTTTTGCGATTCGTAATTAGAACAAAAAATAACTTAATTTTTTTTTCTGTTCTTTAATTGAGACGTTGTTGGTTGTTGGATTATACCCTTGTATCTTACCATCTTGCTTGGTTGCCATGTTCATCTTGTGTGCATATGCCAATGTGGTTTCTTTATTGGGTTCTTGCTTTCTTGCCTTCCGATTGATATCCAGTGATGCGCAATTCACGCCTTTCTTACGGGTGTCCATTTGAAATGCTATGAGCATAGATTTTGGCGATTGAGGCTTCCATCGGATACTAACCGGATATATCCGAATAAAATTACAGATATATCTTAATCCGGCGAATACTTTCATTCTGAATCTGAATCCGTATCCGATATTCGAAAAAAAAAAACGGATATCCAAAAAAAATATCCGAAGATCCGAATTTATACGGACAGTCGGTCGGTCAGGAATTATCTGCTTCGTTTGCACCCCTACCCACTCGCCCGCAAACCCTAACCCTAATCTCCACGCCGTCCGATTTTGATCATGTGGCCATGATCTCTCTTCATTGTCTTTCACCAAGTGCCATCGGATCGAGTCCACATGGACGGCCAAGATAGCGCCTCATCGTTCGTTGTAGCCGAGCCAGACTCCACCGCGACGTCCGAGATTTTCGCCGATTTCACGGAAGTCGATGCCCTATTTAAACTGTCGCCGTGCACATTGAATTCGCCGCCTCGTGTAGTGTGTTTTGCCCTAGGGTTCCTCGCTCAAACCACCGCCATCGCGCCACAATTTGTTGCCATAGGGTTCCTTATTACAAGAATACTTTATACAAGCTCATATAAATAATCTTAAAATGCTTCCTAAAGCCAGATTGTCCTATGATGTAGAAATAATTCTATTATAACATGCTTTGCATCTGATTTTCATCAAAAGCATAAGCCTGCGTGTTATAAACCCTAGAATTCATAATACAAATAAGTGAACTTAAGCATTAGGAATTGTACATTTAAATACACAATCTCGAGACCTCACCCCTGTGCAAATGGATGCGGGAACATTTAGAGTTAAATGTTAAATGTACATGATGCACTTCATAGTGATTTGTATCTTATTAATATTAATCCAAATAATTTAAGTTTCTTGAATTCAAAATTAAACATAAACATATATATAATTTTGGCCTCTTGAATTAGTAAAATGCAAATGAATAGTTTATAAAGAGCAAGTAATTTTGTCATAGTGGAGCCATAGAATGTTATTCAAACCTAGAAGCTCTAACCGAAACCATGCTAGTTTTATGTAATAGGTTTCTATTTAATCTTTCATCTGATTTCCTTTTGCCCTTATTGAAAACTTGTTATTTGTTATCTTTCTCGTTGAACGATGTGTAGACTCCGACGATCCAGACTCCTCTGTCAACTACGCCAAGTTACGTTATCGACTTCGCCGTTGAAGACAACAAATAACAAGGCAAGTATTTCATGTAGATCTCAATTTTCTTTAAAAAAAGAAATTAATTAAAACTTGCATGCATGTATTATGTTTCATAAACACTGTTGTTTATGGGAAATGGTAGTTATCTCCAACCATATTCCCTTCATTTCATTCCCTTCCCTGTTCCCTTCCCCATTCCCATTCCCTTTATTTCCACTCATCTCCAACAGATTCCCTTTAAAGGGAATTGTATAGGGAAAGGAGAGAGAATCCCTTCCTGGAGGGAATGGGAGAGAGAATCCCAGGCTGAAGGGAATGCTGAAGGGAACCCGTTGGAGCGCTGAAGGGAATGGGAATCCCTTCGCGAAGGGAATGAGGGAGGGGAGGGGAATGGGTTGGAGATGGTCTTATATTCTTAAATTTGATGGCTTTCCTTAATCAATAGTGATAGGTGATAACCCTAGATTATTGATGGACACACCATATCAAAACGGGACATTCATTTATATTTGCATACACGTAGCCCTGCTTTAGACTGGTAACACAAACAGATGGTTATACTGGATAAATTAAAATGTTGGACATAATGAACTTTAATCTTGAACATGTTGAAATATTGTGATCATTAATATTTTCTTTTTCTAAAAATAAAACTATAATTTTGACTTGGGCGATTATTGGCAATAGTTAGAAGTGCAAATAATATGCACGTAGATTGGGAGAGATTTATCGTCCGAATAGATCAAGGATCGAACATAGTGTTGCATGATCCAAGAACTAACCGCACAACCATGAGGGCTGGTATGGGATGACCTTAACCTATTAAGTTATCTGAAACTAGCTTTGCACATTGGAAGACTGAAGTAACACAAGCAGTAATTTCGGTTAGGTTTGCTTGTAAGGGGCTGCCACATGTGACTTGTGGGTAAATGCATACCAGTGCAATGGTGTACGTCTGGCTATGGAGAGAAATGGTTGCTGTTTATTGAGCTCAAGAATTATCATGATTTATGTGATTGTTTTGTTTCTGCCACCATAGCAAGGATTTAACGTCACCGGGCTGGTGCAAAGCTAGATTTAAATAATGTAACGGTTCTATATGATCTCTCTACGACACACCAACGGAAGTGTGTTAATAACATTTGCACAAAGAGTTGATCATTCCTTGTGGGTAAAGCTGTACACCTCTGCAGAGTTAAATCTTTTTGAAAAGTCGTACCCGCGGTTATGGGTAACTTGGTGAACTGACACTAAGTTAGATATTTTGATATTTGGAATTAGTGAGTTTACCCTTACAGATGATTCAATGCTGGACATGTGTTGACAAGATTGAATTCAGAAGTTGTGCCATGTGTTGGCAAAGATTGTTTTCAGATATTATTTCATATATTGGAATTGGACGTTTTAATATTCACGAAGGGCTGTGAGTTCACTTACGAAGGACTATGAGTCTTTTTATTACATTTATGTTATTCTTACTTGTTACTTTTATATTTACATACTCGTCAAATTATTTTTATTTCATTTTCGCTTTCAATCTACTATTCAGTATTTACAATCTAATTTGGTTCCAGGCAAAAATTAACCGTAGAAGCCTTACTCTAGGTTGAGCATGCATTTCAAACACTCAACTCAAAGTTTTGCTGAGTACGGAATGTACTCACCCTTATTATTATGGTTGTTTTTAGGTGAAGAAAAAGAATTTTTCGAAGAATCATAGTTTGACGCAGGATACGGGTTTATTATCGATGGTTTTTTCTAATGTTTTACAGCATTGGGCTTAGTTGGCACACTACAAGATGAAAGTTTTCGATGAAAGTTTTCTTTGTTGATTTACTTTTGTTTTATATTATGTATCTAAACTTCCACTGTAATAAAATTGTACAACTTTTATATGGCTATATTTTCAAATTGTGTTAGTGCGTGCTAGCTACTGATCATAGGACTAGTACAGTATGCACTTTAGAATATTTCTTTTATGTTGCACTGTAGCATAAAAGGGAGGGTCTCACACCAATAGACCTTGAACTTGCAAGCTTCAAAAGGCACTATATGGTCTAAAAGAGGCAGGCGCCTAGAGCCTGGTATTCTCGCTTGAGTTCAAAACTTCAAGCACTTGGTTTCACTCCGTCCAGGCCTCACACCTCTCTATTTGTGTTAAGCAAGAATGGAATCACTATGTACATGTTGGTGTATGTAGATGACATTATTATTGTCAGCTCTTCTGTTGATGCTATTACCAGACTACTACATAAATTAGCTGAAGAATTTCCTATCAAGGATTTTGGTGACTTGGCTTATTTTCTAGGAATAGAAATTTGTCAGCACAACAAGGGAATTGTCTTGACACAAAGAAAACATATCTCAGATATCCTAAATCGTGTAAATATGCAGCACTGCAAGCCGGTTTCCACCCCTATGTCTAGTTATGAGAAGTTGTCACAGGAATTAGGCACCCCATTAGCTGAAGATGCAATTTTTCAGTATCGCAAGATAGTCAGTGCTCTGCAATATTTAACCTTGATGAGACCAGGCATTTCTTTTATTGTAAATTGAGTGTGTCAGTTCATGCAGGCTCCTACTGATGTGCACTAGACAGCTGTTAAAAGGGTTCTGCGATATATAAAAGGCACATGTTTTATGGGACTAAAGATTTAGAAGTGTGAATCACTTCTTCTCAGCGTCTTCTCAGATGCATATTGGGCGGGTTGCCCTGATGGCCAGTGATCTACAAATGGTTTTGCTGTCTATCTGGGATCTAACTTGGTGTCATGGAGTTCACAAAAGCAGCCCACTGTCTCCAGGTCAAGTACAGAGGCAGAGTACAAATCCCTAGCCAATGCAACGACTGACTTGATCTGGTTACAATCTTTGTTAAAGGATCTCGAGGTATATCAAGCAAGACCACTAGTTTTGTGGTGTGATAATCTTGATGCAACATATTTGTCAGCAAATCCAGTTTTTCATGCTTGTATGAAGCATATCGAAGTGGATTTTCACTTTGTCAGAGAACAAGTTGCATTAAAGATGCTGGAGGTGTGCTTTGTCTCTTCATCAGATCAAGTTGTAGATATATTTACTAAGTGTGTGTTTGGTTGTCTGTACCAAGTGGTATATGTATGAGATGGTTCAAGAAAAAAAGTCATCCATGTGTTTGGTTGCTTCATGCTTGAATGGAACCATCCTATCTTGGACCAAGTGATACAAATTTGAGGAATATTCTCTTTAGATGCTGAACCATTCCATTCATCCAAAATAATGGAACCAAATGGTACATAACCATCCTACCCCATTCAACCTCATTCCATCAACCAAACACACCCTTAAGCCCTGCCACAAGTGTTGTTTGAACGTCTGAATCGCAATCTCAAGTTTATATGTCAAGGACAGTGTTACAGGACATTTTAAATACAAACCACCACTGTGGAATTTTTTTTTTAAAAAAAACCAAATTTTAGACGCGTCCCCGCACTGCGGGATTTTTTTTCAAAACCAGAAAAAAAAATTCAATTTAAATACCGCGCCCCCCACCGCGGGAAAATATTTCAAAAAAAAAAAAAAATTTCTCAAAGATTCTATGCTCTCCCTGAGCGCGAGATTCTTTTCAAAAATTTTTTTTTCTTTTTTTTAAATACCGCGGTCGCCGAGCGCTGGTCTCAATTTTTTAAATTTTTCAAAATAATTTCGCGGTCTGGCATCGCGGCTTTCCAAATAAAATATTTGAACTAATTTTTCTGCGTCCGGAGTGAGCAGCATTGTACTGTTCAGGGTCTATTTTTGAAATTTTATACAATGAACGGCTACATCCGTAAAAAAGAGTTTGAAAGAGGCTAGAAGAGTAAAAAATACGGCGGGATGCACATTTTAACAAACGTGTTACAGGACAGTGACTCAGCAGAGCTGCAGGGGCGTATATGTCAAGGAACGGCGCGATGGTTTCTACTTTACACACACTCAGAGTTTGCCATCTTCCTGCTTGACAACGACCATACAATGCATATATACGTCGATAGATGTGGATGGTCAACGTGTTTTTTTTTCAAATAATGGTTTTCCTCCTGATTCATCCTACACACTGAACTCCATCAACAATTAAACTAGATGGTTCACAGGCCTGCGCGTTAAAAAGTATATTGATTTTCTTCCAAAAAAAATATATTTTTAAAAAATATTGTGGCTACAGTAGCTAAGCGTCATAGAAACTACAATACTTAGCGCTATGTGGCGGGAGAGGCGCAAGGCAGCTATATATATCGTTAGATTAGATTAGACGCAAGCACTCTTCAATTCGCATGCAAATTACTACTACATGGTGACCTCATACTACCAGCAACCGCTTACGTAAGGCGCCGTATATGAGCTCTTTTACGGTAGATTAAAATCAATATAAGTCATCCATTCCATTGAATCTAATGGTTGAAATTAATTTAGATCTAGTTATACTACCACCTGTAGTATTGGTAGTAAAATTTAAAAAAGGGTAAAAGGGTAAAAAAATTCTATCATATTATTTGTCATTTACGGTAAAACACGTCTTGTTATCCTGATGAATGATGGATGAATGGATAAGAAGCCTCTGAAGATCATCAGGTATTTGGTGAATCCAAAACTATGAACGAATTAGTAAAAGTCTAAAATACCTCCAATAAATGAATATGAAAAACCTAAAATATCCTTGAGAAATGGATAGTTAGATTTAATTTCTACTACCACTATTTTCTACCTATATTATCTACTGTAACATTTCTCCCGTGTATACATGTGAGCAGGCGTTTTCCACACGGGCAGCACGGGCACACACAGCAGATGTGCAGCTGTGCTCTAGTGCAGATGTCACATGGCCTTATTACCAGCCACTCGTGCATATCTGGGGTGTCGCCCGCCCATTCCTCTTCCTATAAATTAGAGGGCACGCAAGCACATTTATGCATATTATCCCAAGAATTAGCTATTCTTAATGATCACAAGCTAGCTAGATTTGTAGGAACACACAGCAAAGTAAACCTTCCAGTACAGTTTAATTGTCAGTAGTCTTTATTGTGACTAGTTAAGC
Organism: Rhipidocladum racemiflorum; assembly: GCA_036346355.1. NCBI lineage: Eukaryota > Viridiplantae > Streptophyta > Magnoliopsida > Poales > Poaceae > Rhipidocladum > Rhipidocladum racemiflorum. The sequence goes on from CM070572.1 coordinate 28,558,159, forward strand.
ATCACAGGAGCAATCTATCTATATAGCCACGGTTGCTGTAGTTTGATTTACTAGAGCAACAAGATGGCTGCACAATTCTTCTCCTTCTCCGTGGAGCCATTGCTCCTTTCAGCTTCACCGGTGGTGGCCGGAAATGGCGGCCGGAGAGGCTTCCGCCCTTCGCTGGTGATAAATCCCGGACGAGAGCGTGCGTCCCATACGCTGTCCAATGATTCTGACATCCAGGTAGCTCATATATAGCAGTAGCATACTAGATAGAAACTAACACAAGTATCTTGCGCATATACGTCTTTGTTAAGAGGGAACATTTGCATTTTTTTCTTCTCTTCTCACCTAGAGATAAAAGATTTGATCTCTCGAGGGGGAGCATATAGTGTGACACATTGAATTTTGATTAATAGTACAGACTTAGCATATAAGATATATCAGATATCTCTGATTTTCCGTATATATACTTACAAGGATTTGCTCACCATCGAACATCAGGAGGGCCTGACGAATGTACAGGCACTGCTGCATCAACGTCAGAACAGCAGCCGGGAGTTGATGAACACCGTTCATCACCTCAAGCTCCTTTGCATCGATCATTATTTCAAAGACGAAATCGAGAGCGCCATGGACGCATGCGTGGATTTCGTCCACAGTGATGATCTGTTTGATGCAACCCTTTCGTTCAGGCTGCTGCGAGAAGCTGGATATGATGTTTCAGCAGGTCTGTACATATATCTATTCAAACATTATCTTCCTAAAACCCTTCCTAAAACCCTTATCCTCGATGTGGCAGATGACGTTCTTCGAAGGTTCACCGACGACAAGGGTGATTTCAACCTTTGTCATAGCAAAGATATCAGAGGACTGCTGAGCCTGCAAGACATATCACACCTGAACATGGGAGAAGCTGCCCTTTACAAGGCAAAGGAGTTCTCAAGCAAGCACCTTGAATCTGCCATTAGGTACTTGGAGCCAAACCTTGCAAGATATGTGAGGCATTCACTGGACCATCCCTACCATGTAAGCCTGATGCAGTACAAGGCCAGGCACCACCTGAGCTATCTGCAGAGTTTGCCCACAAGGAACTTTGCGATCGAGGAGCTAGCACTCGCGGAGTTTCAGCTTAACAAATTGATACATCAGAAGGAAATGCAAGAGATTAAAAGGTACATATATAAGTGCCCTCCTCGAAGATTAGTTTTGCTTGCTCACCACCCCGAAAAAGGGATTTAAATTATGACAAATCCATGTGATGCAGATGGTGGGTGGACTTGGGATTGACTCAAGAGATACCGGTTGCCCGGGACCAGGTTCTGAAATGGTACATGTGGTCCATGACTGCCCTCCAGGGGCCTTCCTTCTCTAGATACCGAATTGAGCTCACAAAGATCATCTCATTCGTCTATATTGTGGATGACATCTTTGATCTTGTTGGCACACAAGAGGAGCTCTCCCTCTTCACTGAGGCAATCAAAATGTGAGCTTCGATATTTAGTCTTACAATAAAAAAATCACAATATAGGATCGACAATAGTTGTCATGGATTAAGATCATATATACTTGCTATAGATAGATGTTGGTGTGTTCACAATTTCACATGCCATAAAATGCATTTTTGCAGGTGGGATATTGCAGCCGCTGAATCACTCCCGAGCTACATGAGATCATGCTACAAGGCTCTTTACACCGTCACTAATGATGTGGCACATATGGCTGAAAAAGAACATGGATTGAACCCAATCGATCATCTCAAGAAAGCTGTATGTCTCTTAGAATGTTTCTTTTATTGATTTGCCAAAAAAACTAATTAAGTTGCACCACTAGCTAGTTATGTTTCTGTCCAATATATAATTTGTGAAAACAATTAGCTGCATTTGCAAAAAATAATATGACCAAGTAACACTAGAGAATGCTCCTTTTTGCAGTGGGCGATGTTGTTTGATGGATTCATGGTTGAGGCCAGATGGCTGTCTACTAATCAGGTCCCTGCCCCAGAGGACTATCTAAGAAACGGTGTCATCACTTCAGGAGGGCCACTTGCATATGTGCACCTTTTCTTTATGCTAGGGCATGATGTTGCAAAGGATTCTGCAAATGTCATTGACCACATCCCTCCGGTCATCTCCTGCCCGGCAAAAATCTTGAGACTTTGGGATGACATGGGCAGTGCTAAGGTCAGAACACTCTTTACTCTCTCTCCTCACCCTGTCCTTGTAAGATGCACCATACAAAGCACCCTTTTTCAAGAGTTTCAATCCAATTCCCATGATGGTATTAATGTTGTCGTGCAAATTTTGCAGGATGAAGCACAAGAAGGGCTCGATGGATCGTACAAGAAATTCTACCTGAAAGAGAACCCTCACTGTGCCCCTAGTGACGTGGAGGAGCACATGCTCAGCCTAATCGCGAGTGAATGGGAGGAGCTCAACAGAGAGTGCTTCTCCAGGAGGTCCTTCTCCTCCAGCTTCATCCAGGCCTCCTTGAACGGTGCGAGGATGGTCAGCGTCATGTATGGCTACAACAGCGAACAGAAGCTCCATGTCCTTGAGGATTACATGAGAATGCTCTTATTCTGAATGATTGAATACAGTGCAGAAAATCTTGTAAATAGGATTAGGTACAACATAATAAATTTTATCCACACACACAATAACTTAGCCTTCGTTTGAAATAAAATGGCTTTTTGAATAAACCATCATGACTCACTTAAAGAGTAAATAATATGCCTAATAGGGCTTAAACGAGAAACCCATTTAAAAGTGATCCAAATATTCAATAAACCACTTGTAAAAAGGAATCTTCAAGTTTTTGAAAGTGAAAATGATACAACTTGAGAATGAAGAAAACCGCTTAAAGTTGATCTGAAGGGGCATTTACTGGAAGAACCACTTGAAAGAAGAGCATTGACAATAAGATATTTCCTTTTTAATAAGAATGCTCAAACAAGGAATTCTCCATTTCATGTATTTAGATATACAAAGGATCTCACACAGATAATCCTTGAGTGATTGAACTTACAATTTGAACTTAGAGAGCGAAAACTCATATAAAAGAGTTAGAAATACCATGTGAACCTGTAAAAATGCATAAGGGGTGAAAAAGAGATACCACTTATAAAAATCAATACCCCTTAGCTTTCAAAAACTCGAAGGATCAGAGTAAACAAATATAACTCATTTGAGTGTCAAGAAAAGGACTCAACAAATGATTGCTTTTGATCTCCAAGAATTTATTAATTTGTCATTTAAGACCACTTGATGGAGAATCAATTTTCATGATCATGAGTTCTTCAAAATGGCTCAAAATCATAGAAGTCTGATACCAATTAAAAACAATTTAAGAGATAACACTTGGACGCAACTATACAAAGCTTGATTTAAATAAGCTCCCATAATATTCAAGAGATTAATCATTGAGCTATTTGCATTTGAAATGCATAAGTTTTGCCTTTTGAGAATATCAAGTGGATACACTTTAAAACAATTCAAATGATTTTCAATTTAAGACCAAGCTGATACCAAATGAATTCCATTCAAATATCTCTCAAAAGGAACCAAGTTGCTACAAATTTACAAAACCAAGTTCATATCACTTGAAAGCAACTTCAAAGAGTTTTCACAAATGAAAACCAAGCTCAAAGCACTTGAAAAATACCTTCAAATAAATTTTTAAAAGATTTAAAATTTTGCAAAAAGATTCTTTAGGATCACAAGAAACTTCTTCCAAAAGAATTTTCAAAAAAGGAAGTTCCAACCGAAAGATATCCCAAAGCTAATTATGAAAAACTGAATTTTTCAGAGTTCATATCAGCCAGGTCAGCACTACTGTGCACACAACGCTGGTAGTGCTAGTGTCCGATGCTACCGCCATTCAGGTGCTGTAGTGCCAAACTCTGGTGCTATCGCCGTACAGGTGCAGTAGTACCACCCTCGAGAGACTGGACTGAGAACTTTTGCAAACTTTTCAAATGAAGTCCAAATGATTTGAAATTTGTAAGAAACTAACTTTGGACTACTTTAAACATTTTGGAATAACTTTTGCTTGAAAAGGATTTTCTTTTAAAAAGATTTTGGCAAAATGCGCTTTCAGGCATAAAAAGAAAAACAAACTTGAAAAGCCCTCAAAGTTAAAAGCATCTAGGCCCCCTAATTCCTTAACTATGCTTTATATTGGTTTTGGTGTTGATGATCAAGTAATGTACTCTTTATGAAGTACAGATGTTTTCAGTTTGAAGGATAAAGGCTAAGGATTCTTATTTCTAGTTATGGCTTGGGAGTTGATTCAAGCCATGTAGTTAGGATTATTTTGGATTAGCCGTACTATAAAGGGGAATTATGCACTAGTAATTACCTTGGTTCTTAGGCCAAATCATTAAGATTACTTGGAGTAAAGATCACTTCATCTCATTTTCCCTCAAAAACTAAGTCCTTTTACTCAGTCAAAAATCCACTCACGCCGAACTGACTTTTTCAGTCTGGCGTTGAAAATACTTCATTCAAACTCAAACCGAGTATACACAGTTTACGTCGGACCAATTTTGTCTTGACTGGTTTTTAGTCTGGCGCATAGTGCGTTTAGCCAAACCATGTTACTTGGTCCGGCACAAAAAACTTCTTTTGAGAATCAGACCGAGCATGTGCTGTTTACAACGAACCAAAGTTTTCAAGTATACGCCGGACCAAGTTTTTTGGTCTGGCGCAAGCTTGATTCTCTCTGATAATTTGATTAAAAGTCAGTTGGTCCGCAGGACCATAACCAGTAAGTTTCCCATGTATGCCGGACCAACCTTTTCGGTCTAGTGCAATTGCTCCTTTGATGGTTTCACGACGGACTAAACTTCGCTGAAAGTATGTGTACGACGGACCAAGCGGTTTTGGTCCAGCATAAATGGTTTTTTCAATTAAATTAGTCCGTTGTGTAGTGAAAAAATTGTGAACCTTACTAAGCTAAGTCCGTGGCACATATGTTTATAAATATTTCGTCAATCTGACAATGTCCAACGGCTAGTAAATAGCAGTAACGACTATATTCCTTTTGTGGGCTATATAAGCTGTGCCAGGACCTTTATTTAGAAGAACTTTTCATCTCTTTGACATTTTAGCATTCTTGAGCTCAAAAGTCCTCAAAGAGACTGAATTTCACTATTGATCCAAAATTTCCAAAAGTGATCTTGCTCCAAGCTTAGTCTAGATAGTGCTATGCTAGTGAACCAAGAGATTAAACTTGTGGATAGTTTATTACTCTTGGAACTTTGTGTTCCTAGATGGCCTGAGAGTGTTTTGGTGTGACCTGTTCAAGAGTGTTTGTGGAAGGCCACTACTGTTGTGAGAGGTTTGAAACTCACCTCACCAGAGTGGTGAAAGAGTCACCCCTGTGGATACCAAAGCTATTGTGAATAGCTCTTGGTGGAGCAATACTTCGTGTGAAGTGCTCTAACGGGGACATAGGAGTGTGTCTCTGAACCTCGGTGAAAAATCCTTGTGTCTCTTGTCTTTCTTTTTCAATATTCACTATTGATGCTCTGTTTTATTCGATTGGTCTGTTTTTGTTTAAGTTGTTTCTGTTGGTGCACGAGTAAGCCTAGATAATTTAGGCCTTGTCTCGACAAAATCTTTGTCTACTCTTCCTCTCATTTATTTGTGTTTTGTCTAAAGATTTTTAGAGCCTTTTAGTGTTAGAATTTTTTAAATAGCCTATTCACCCCCTCTAGGCTCATCCCTGATTTTACAAAAGTGCAACTTCAACTTGAATTTCATACAATTTCATACTTTCATGGCTTATAATGATTTAGCAATTATCTATCAAGCGAAAGCTATATAATGAAACCCAACTAGAATGCCAAAACCCAATAATATGCTTATAATTGGATTTTGGATGAAAAATAAGGATTTTGGCTAAATTAGATTCCAAAATAGACCTTTTGATTTTGAAATCTTGTAAAACATTTAAAATACGTAATAGAGTACTTTTACAAAGATTTTTGTAAATTTGGGCCTTTTAAAACAAGATTTTGACTTTTTGACCAGAAGGGTCATTAGAAAGAGCCACTTGAAAACCAAAACCAAATTTCAATAACACAAAATATCAAATGAAGAAAGGGATAAGATAAGAGATTTGAACTTTTGTCTATGAGTTTAAAATACCATTTTGAACCAAGATACTACACAAGATCTGGTCCAAGAGGTGAAACTCACAAAGTGCAATACTATGACCAATATGGGTCAAGCTTAGTTTTTAGGTGAGTTTCAAAATACAATAACTTTTAATTGGTTGGTCTTCATCTTCTTGTTGTGCTCAATACCGGTTTGCCTAGTTGTTTGAGATGTGGACTTGATGTCCACTTGGTTAGGGTATACAGAGGCGATGTGTCCCTTCTTGTTGCATCCAAAGCACATCATGATCTTCGAGGGTCTTGTGTGGTGCTTTGGCTTGCTCTTCTTCCTCTTGGAGTTGTAGCCGATCCCAAGCTTGTCTTGAGGTGCATGTTGCTTGCTCAAAACCTTGTCGAGAGTGGCTTTCTATGTAGCACTTCTATAAGTCACTTCTCAATTGAGTGACTTGGGCCTTGAGCTCATTGTTTTCCTCTACAAGATTAGTCTTTAAAGATATAGAGGAGCTAGAAATAACATTATTAAAGCAACAAGGACTATCATCTAAATCCTTACTAGAAGTGGATATGCTATTATTAGATGAATTGCATGAAATGGAAATGAAATTTGTGAATGGCAATTCATCTACTAAATTACTTTGAATTCCTATATCCACTCTAGGCTTAATGAATTCCTTGAGGAGGGATTCATGGTTTTCTCTGAGCACATTATAATAATTTTGAAGTGAGTCATGCTCCAACTTCAAATTTTTATATTTGGCTTTCTCCTTCCCAAGAAATTCATTGAGCTCCTCTAACATATTCATTAAATCATCATAAGAGGGCTCTTCATCATAACATACCTCATCTTTATCTTTAGCCATGAACAAATGAATTAAGGAAGGTATCGTTGGATGTTCATCATCGCTTGGGGCAGAGGTTGAGGTTTCTTCATCACTTGAGGTGGCAGTGGAGGTTACTTCTACCTATGTCCAATGTTCATTGCAATCATCGTTTATTGATGTGGATGATTCATAAATGTCTTGAAGCTTTATCCACACATCATGGGCACTCTTGAGATTAAACAATTGATTGAATATCTCTATGATCACAACACTAAAAAAACGTTAGTAGCTTGAGCGTCGAGATGTAGGCATTTCTCCTCTCCTCTTGTTGGAGCAATTTGATCCAATTGAGAAGAAAATATGAGATCTACGATCTACCATATTTGGGGGCTCATAGATTTAAAATAAGAAATCATAAAGCATTTCCATGAGGCATAATTAGAACCATCAAGCATAGGTGAATTGGTGTAGTGCACTAAACTCCTAGTCGCCATCCTTGCTCTCTAGATGGTTAAGTATAATAAAATGAGAGACCCCACTCTGATACCACATGTAGGGTCAAGGATGAAGACTAGAGGGGGTGAATAGGTGGTTTTTTAAAATTCTTTCGCTACACGCTACTCACCCTATTTAACCCCTATGCCAAAACCTTAACAGATAATAATGCGAAAGCGATAAACTAGGGTTTTGATAAATAAGGCCTAAATCAACTAGGCTCACTAAGCGCACTAACTAATTAAGTCTCTAAATAAGAATTGCAAGAAAGTAAATGAGCATAAGGAGACACAACAATTTTTCCCATGGCCTCGAAGACCATCCGTTATCCCCTAATCCACATTGAGGCAAGCCCAAACACGATAGACCGGCTCTGGCTTGAGCACCCACCTCAATTCCACTAGTAGTTGCTTCTTTACCCTCCGGATAGGCGAGCACCAACATTCACAAACTTTTGCTGGGGATTTTCAAAAACTCTGTTGAGAGCTCCCGTGCACGATGCTCCTACGACGTCTAGAAGGCGATAATATCCAAGAGTAACAAGTCAAGCACTCTTGCTTGAACTTCACCGAGTGCAACACATGCACTCCGGTGACCTTCTAAGTGTAACACGTGAACTAGGATTCTCCTCAAGTGTAACACATGCACAATGGACTCTCAACCCTCTCCTAATTGCTACAGATGCACTTAGAGCTCACTCTTAGCTGAAGAATCAAAGAGAGAGGATGCAACACATGCAAACCTCCACCAAAACTCACACAAGAGCCAAGAACACTCCATAATCACATCAAGCACTAAATACCAACCCCAAGCCCCCTTTTATAGCCTTCTATAAGAAATATAGCCGTTGGGGGGCAAATTATGCAGAAAATAGTAAATCTGGCACTACCGACCTGTGGGCCCGGTAGTGCCAGCCTCGACATCCAACGGTTAGCAACGGCTAGTTTTCTGGTACTACCGTAGGCAAACCCCTAGTAGTACGTACCATTCGAGCATAGGAATAGAACTTTGTGGGGGCTCCGGTCATTGCGATAGTGGTCAGGGCACTTACTGTTGTGTCAAACTGGAATTAACGCAACCTGTTAGTAACCCTGTCGACGATCGAGATCGCCTGACCGCACAAATTTTAGGGGGTTGATGTGAATGCGGAACCCAGTACTGACTTTGCTCAAAGAGGCAAGGGGTTCACTGCTTCAATGGTTGAAGGAAGGAGAAAGAGAGGGACACCAAGCGTTATAATGGTTCGAGCCCCCGGTCCAGGTAATAGCTCTACTCCAGTCTTGCCCGAAGGTGAAGAAATCCACTATGTTGTAGTACAAGAGGTGCTCTCTAGCTCGAGCCCCTGTTCTCTGTCTTGTGAGTATGTATGTCTAATCCTTTTTGCAGCCCTCCTCTCCTGTTTTCGTCTTAGGGAGGTTTTATGCCTCTCCCAACCGTTACTAGAAACGGCCGGGAAAGATTCTTGGGGGAGTGGCTTCATGCACACTAAAGCTGGATCGTAACTGTCCTGGGATTACCATCCGCGTCTAGCTTAACTCCAACATTTAAGGATATTGGTAACTGCCGGCGTGAATGTCCGATCGAGATCCCTGAGCTTGACCCCTCGAACAAGAGCTAGCTCCTTGCTCTCTAGCTCGAGCTCAATGTTCAAGAAGGCGCTAGGCGCTAGGCGGGCGGCGATCCATAGCCTAGCGCCTAGGCGGATTAGTCGGGGATTAATCGGAATTGGGTGGCAAGTCCTAGGCGGAACATTTAGAAACATTCTCTTGATTTTCCTAGCTAGACTTTGGACATTTAGAAACATTGCCTTTAACATGACCAATATGTTGTTTGATTCTATAGATTCCTCCATGTACTACCTTTCCACATAATTTGCACTTGACTTTGTCCAAATTATTTGCATCCACAATAGTCCCATAGTCCCATCCTATATCATCGGAATTTCTCTTGAGTAGGCAGCTAGATGGCGTTTCTTTTGCAACCGATGCTTGGGACGACATTCTAGTTAACATGCAAATTAGAATTGAACCGATCAAATTAAAATTGAAATCATCAAATTAAACAGAGAGGAGGGGGAGCAGTCGGGCAGAGGGGAGTAGAGTGGAGCCGCTTGGAGGCTTGGAGCAGAGGGGAGGAGTGGAGTCGTCGGGCAGAGGGGAGGGGGAGGGGGAGGGTGAGCAGAGGGGAGGGTGACCCGCCGGGCAGAGGGGAGGAGTGTGGCGGCGACGGCGGGGAGGGGAGCAGAGGGAAGGAGGAGCCCCGGGGAGGAGAGCAGAGGGGAGGAGAGCGGCGGTGGTGTACCTGAGCAGAGAGGAGGAGAGCGGCGGCGGCTGGCCAGCGGATTCGGCGGCGGATCCGGAGGAGACGCAAGCCCTCAACCCTAACTGCCGACTGTCGAGAGCCCGACACGCAGCCCTTCGGTTTTCTTCTGGAAATCTTCGCCGTTGTTTTGTTCTGGAAGTCGACAGCCTAGTCGCCGCTTTTCTCCCGCCTCGCCGCCGAAACCGGCCATGCCTAGTCGCCTCCTCGCCGCCTTGGACCGCCTAGGACTGCCTAGGCGGGCTCGCCGCCTAATCATCCGACTAGGGCGATGTCCGGGCAACTGGCTAGTGCCCAACGCCTAGGCGGCGCCTACTCGGTGCCTACTGCCGATTTTTTGATCAGTGCTTGAGCTCGAGCTAGGAGCCCCTGACCATGTCGTTGACCGCAGGCTCCCGCTCGACCTCGAGCTAGGGGTTTGTTGACTGTACTGTTGATCGGGCAGGGGTTCTCCAGTCCCTGACAAACCCGATCACCGATCCCAAGACCATACCTGGATCGAGCCCAATCAATCGGCACGCCATAGATATGATCTCACGCCAAATGATTGAAACCGAACCGGGCTTCCCGCAGATATGTGTCCAGTGCTAGTTCCCTGGTTCAGTAGCCTAGCACCCACATATATTTTTTCAACAGGATGCATCATTTCACATACACAAATATTGAGGACATAGTCTTACTTGTTCGACTACAAACGTGTTCCATAGCATGTTTACAATTTCGCATATTGGCTACAACAATAATTACAACAAAAGAAAGAACTGCAATGGTAGCGGTGTGCCACTCCAAACCCAGAGGCAACCGACTGGGGGATAAACCCAGATAACCGTCTCAGAAATTGTTGGGGCCCGCGGCATCGAACTCGTGGTCGATCTTGTCATCATCACCTTCGGCGCTGTCTTCTATGCATGTTGTCAGTTTGGAGCAAATGGTGAGTACATGTATGTACTCACAAGACTTTTAGTGTTTGCAAGTATTATTAAATGCAGGTTATAACAATGGAATAGGTTTCCAAACTGGTTTTAATTTGCATGAAGCTTATTTTTTTTGCAATAGAATGGTAATTACAAAACATTGCAAATTTTAAAGAATAACTGAAATGAAAGACAGTTATTTCATGAACGAGTAAATAAATATAAAATTCATAATTTCGACCACCCGTGTTCCAATCTAGTGATCAACATTTCCAAAGAACCCATTTGCCGAATCGAACCATTCCCACTTCCCTTCCATCATTTCCATAGACGAGCCATTTTCCAAACCGAAGTTTCCCATGCCGTTCCCATTTTCCAACCATTTTTCCCTAACGATACCAAAGCCCAAAACCAAAAAGTCTATACTTGACAATATTTCACAAATTACTCTTAACTGTGAGCACGGCTAATCGATTAGATTTATTCTCTGCAGAGATTGTGCACTTTACCCACATGACACATTCTAGCAATCATGTCATCCATGCCACGCGATACTCACAGTATCCGTTTTGCTAGACTGTGGCCCAACCGTTCCATTCGTTGGAGTTAACCTTGCACTAGCCTAGTGATCTTTACCCTTGCTATGTGTGGGAGCACCCCGTGATGGTTTACACTCCATCGCGCTCTCCCAGACTAGTTGGAATTACAGCCTGTACACGAGGTACTCACGGTGGTTTACGCCCCATCGTGCTTTTCCAACCTCGACCACTCAGGTTTAATGATGGTTTATGCCCCATCGTGTCCTTTACCCTATAGCAAGGCATGCACCGTTGTATCGGCATGCTCCCTACCCGATACCCTCGGAGATGGGCCCGCCTCGAACGATATCTAACCTCGGTATCGTCTATACTCCTTCTGCCTACCAGAGTGCAAGTTTAATTTCCAACTACTGTACTAGATTGAGGCTATCCCATACTAGTGTTGTACGGGTTGACTCAATAGGTAATATCAAGTTCGGTCCTTAAGTGACTCGGGTGAGATCTTCCAAATTCTTACGTGCAAGTCCATCCCTTGCACTAACCAAAATCCACGTGCAAGTCCATCCCTTGCACCTCCTACCAAGATTATAAAACCACACCAAAATCGTACAAGTCCATCCCTTGTACGTCCAACCAAGATCACAACATCCATCCAATCCATACCATATATCACACCCGTGTCGAAAACATAGATTTTCCATTTCTACCAAGATATCCATTTCAGAGTTCCCGAACTCTGATTCCAAAACCAAGCCATTATTCCTTTCCAAAGGTAAACCATTTTGATTGAAGTTCATTGTAATTGAATCATAATTCTAAATGTGATACTTCTACAGCTTAGCTAAGCACATGCGACACATTAAGCAATTGTACCCTTTCAACATTTATTAAAATGTTTATACTAGTTCTAGGGTTATCAAGGTTCTCATTTCGAATACAATTAAGGTAATCCACCAGAATTGGTTACAACTACCATTTCCCTTAAATTAACATTTTACAAAGTAAGTGGCATGCATAATAATTTTGAACAATCAAATTAGATTTGCAATTATGGGATCAATATGATCAAGGGGGTGCTTGCCTGTTTGCTCTTCTTCGACTGTGTCCTCCGGAACATAGTCGGGATCCTCGTTGGCAGCCTCCGACGCGTCAACGTCTACACGATCGCACGACAAAAGAAACGGCAAAAAGAACGAATAAGAACAAGCCAAAGCGAGCAATTAAAGCATCAAAGCAAAAGCCAGACTAGCCTAGCAAACGAGGGAAAAACTGGATGAAAAGAAATCTGAAATTAATCTAGAGCTCGGTAGTACCGGCATGGGACGACTGATAGTGCGACCTTAGCTCGGCAGTACCGGCGACCAGGACCGCTAGTGCCGGAGCCCGAAAGGAGGCTCTTTGGAAAAAAAAAGGCACCGATGTTGTAGCGAATGTACTGCCGCCTAGGCGGTAGTACTGGCCCTATAACGTCAATAGTGCCGGCCTCAGAGCGAAATTAGGGTTTGTAAATTGGGATTTTGCGCAAACAGAGTCGAAACTTTGGGATGATCGCATGGTTAGGTTCCTAGCGATGTTGGGGACCCATCCACATAGGTCTCACTAAGTTTCGAGTTCATTTAACCCAAATTTCACCTTTTTACCATCGGGAACCCTAATTTCTGCCAGATTTTGATTTTCGACCCAATTCAAGTCCAAACTTGATTCTTATGTGGAAATCAAACCCTAGCGGCATCAAATATATTCTAGAGTCATTTTCTTGACTTTTGGAGCTAGGGTTTTCAAGGGAAGCTCCAAGACTTAGGGAAAATGACTTTTAAACAAATAAATCCGACAAAGAGCTAATTAGGGTTTTCGAGTTGACTCCTTTGCACCGAATAATTATTTTAGACACCCCCTAAGTCTAGCAACCTGGCTAAACCCTAATCTACCACTCGAAGCTTGGTTTCTAGGGTTAAATCAAAAGGAAGAAAAGGAAGAAAATGAGGAAGAGCTAGGGTTTAGCTCAGAACTCGACAAATTGATCTTGGGTTTGATTTCTCCCACCTTGGGGCTTGCTTAGGGCTTGAAGGAGCTGCTCCACACTTCAAATCTTGCTCCCCTTTTGCTCCTTGAGCTCAAAATCATCAGGAGAGAGAGAGAGAGAGAGAGAGAGAGAGAGCTCGGGTGGAGAGGGAGAGAACGAGAGAGGGAGGGCAAGAGAGAAAGCTAGGGAGTGAGGGAGTGAGTGGGAGAGCAATGGAGAGAGAGAGAGAGAGAGAGAGAGAGAGAGAGAGAGAGAGGGAGGTGCTGGCTTATGAGGGATATGAGAGGAAGTCGTTGGAAGGTGAGGTGGCGGGCAACGGGCAACGGCGAGGCACCATTGCCCCTACCCCCTCGACACAAACCCAACAAGATCACCAATGCGCCTAAGATTACGGCTTATTGAGCTGGCGATAGTCTGACTCCTACTGAGGATTTCGATTCCTTCGCGATTTGCTTCAAAGCTTTAGGATTCCTCTCGGAGAGTTCTTGGGATAGACTTAGGAATTCTGACGAAAAGCTTTTGGTTTTTGGTTGCTAAAGAATTCTAGCAAAACAAAAATTGGGGTTTTGGGTCAGAATCGATCGAAACGGCTCGAACGATTAAACCCCGACAGAATTAAACACCAGATTAAGAACCAAAACTACTCAAAGCATGATTAAACACTTAATTATCTAATTACACAAATCATGACGTTACAAACTTTGTCAGCACAAGGGAATTGTCTTGACACAAAGGAAATATATCTTATATACCCTAAATCGTGTAAATATGCAGCATTGCATGCCGGTTTCCACCCCTATGTCCAGTTGTGAGAAGTTGTCACGGGAATCAGGCACCCCATTAGCTGGAGATGCAATTTTTCAGTGTCGCAAGATAGTCCGTGCTCTGCAATATTTAACCACGATGAGACCAGGCATTTCTTTTATTGTAAATTGAGTGTGTCAGTTCTTGCAGGCTCCTACTGATGTGCAATGGGCAGCTGTTAAAAGGGTTCCGCGATATATAAAAGGCACATGTTTTATGGGACTAAAGATTCGAAAGTGTGAATCACTTCTTCTCAGCGCCTTCTCAGATGCATATTTGGCCGATTGCCCAGATGACCAGTGATCTACAAATGGTTTTGCTGTCTATCTGGGATCTAACTTGGTGTCATGGAGTTCACAAATGCATGTTTTTCACATGCGACCAGGCAACCAGAACTATTCTTGAGAGAGAGGGACAGTGACTCTAGTGCCAGCAGAGCTGCAGGGCGTATACGTCAAGGAATAACGGCGCGATGGTTTACACACACAGTTTGTCATCTAGCTTCCTGCTTGACGACGACCTGCAATTAATGCATACGTCGATATAGATGTGGATGGTTAACTTGTTTTTTTTCCAATAAATGTTTTCCTCAGAATTCATCGAACACACCGAACCCCATCAACATAAGGCACAGACAGCAGATGTCACACACAGCAGATGTGCAGCTGATGTATCAATTTGTAAAATTTCTCCAGTATATACATGTGAGCAGGCGTTTTCCACACGGGCAGCACGGGCACACACAGCAGATGTGCAGCTGTGCTCTAGTGCAGATGTCACATGGCCTTATTACCGGACCATTAGCGTATATACCACTCTCAAGAAGTGGCATCGCTAAAATGCCACTCTGACCCACTGTCATACACACAGATGGTCCCGCCACAACGACAAATGGGCATTTTTAATGCTCCACTTCCTAGAGTGGTATTTTATCAATTTTTCCCTTATTACCAGCCACTCGTGGATATCTGGGGTGTCGCCCGCCCATTCCTCTTCCTATAAATTAGAGGGCACGCAAGCACATTTATGCATATTATCCCAAGAATTAGCTATTCTTAATGATCACAAGCTAGCTAGATTTGTAGGAACACACAGCAAAGTAGACCTTCCAGTACAGTTCAATAGTCAGTAGTCTTTATTGTGACTAGTTAAGCATCACAGGAGCAATCTATCTATATAGCCACGGTTGCTGTAGTTTGATTTACTAGAGCAACAAGATGGCTGCACAATTCTTCTCCTTCTCCGTGGAGCCATTGCTCCTTTCAGCTTCACCGGTGGTGGCCGGAAATGGCGGCCGGAGAGGCTTCCGCCCTTCGCTGGTGATAAATCCCGGACGAGAGCCTGCGTCCCATACGCTGTCCAATGATTCTGACATCCAGGTAGCTCATATATAGCAGCAGCATACTAGATAGAAACTAACACAAGTATCTTGCGCGCATATACGTCTTTGTTAAGAGGGAACATTTGCATTTTTTTTCTCCTATTTTGACATATCCGCCCCTAAATCTCAGCCCCTATTTTACTTTTTCTCCTATTTTAACATATCCGCTATGTATAATCTTCATTTGACACCACTAAAATTCAATCAAAAATATTTGTAATACATAAAACATAAGCATATTAACATTTACAATTTAAAAACATAATATTTCAAATTTAAATTAAAATTTTCAAAACATGATAAATAGATAAATAGAAACTCCGAACAAAAAGTCAAACTACGAAGCGCTGTGAATTGGAACTCGGCGAGCGATCCCAAGGTGCGCGCACGAGGAAACCGCCCGAATAGGGGTTGTGCTCGCGTCCATGCGAATTGGGGCTAATGAGGCAAATTTAGGGGTCCCTAAAATGTCCGTGGGAATTAGGGCTGAGGAGGTAAATTTAAGGGCCTCTTAATTTTAGGGGCTTGAGTTGGGGCCATGCTAGATCTGTTTTTTTTACTACACTCCTATTTTAAAGTTTAGGGGCTCTACTGAAGATGCTCTAAGAGGGAACATTTGCATTTTTTTCTTCTCTTCTCACCTAGAGATAAAAGATTTGATCTCTCGAGGGGGAGCATATAGTGTGACACATTGAATTTTGATTAATAGTACAGACTTAGCATATAAGATATATCAGATATCTCTGACTTTCCGTATTCTTCCTCCATTAAGTTCCGGAGGAAGCCTGGCCGGTGAGACACCCCACGTGTCCCACCCCCCTCTCTCTCCTCTTTTTGCAAAAAAGCCCCCTACGTTCTTGAATTGACAGATAGGTCCTTTTAATTTTTGTAGGGGTCCTTTGTGATTTTCTGTGAGGAGGGAATTTTTTTTCTTGATTCACGTTTAGGTCCCTTGCCCTCCGTTTTGCAGGAAGAACCTTCCGTTAAATACGAATCGCGGACAAGCCCTTTTATTATTTTTCAAATAGCGAACAGGTCCAAAATCATAACAAATAGGTCATTGTACTTTACGTTCAGGTCCTTTCTCCGTTTTGCCCGGAAAAAATGTTTTCGTGGTCCGTTTTTCCTCCGGAGCATGGGAAAAATATTTTCGTTGTCCGTTTTTCCTAAAAAAAATGTAAATTCGTTTTCCGTTCGACATTTCTCCGTTTTTGTTGGAAATAATATTTTCGTTGCTCGCTTTATCTTCGGAGCATGCGAAAAACAACACAAATTTTTTTCGCGTTCACGTGCGCAGGTCCTTTCTCCGTTTTTCCCGGAAAAAAATGTTTTCGTGGTCCGTTTTTTCTCCAGAGCATGGGAAAAATATTTTCGTTGTCCGCTTTTTCCTAAAAAAAATGTAAATTCGTTTTCCATTCGATGTTTCACCGTTTTTGTTTGAACAAATATTTTCGTTGTTCGTTTTTTCTCCGGAGCATGCGAAAAACAACATGATTTGTTTTCCCCGTTCGCGTGCGCGTTGGTCCTTTCTCCGTTTTGCCCGAAAAAATTGTTTTCGTGGTCTGTTTTTTCTCCCGAGCATGGGAAAAAAATCATTGCTCGCTTTTTCCGCAAAAAAATGTAAATTCGTTTTCCGTTCTTCGTTTCTTCGTTTTTATTGGAAAGAATATTTTCATTGTTCGATTTTTCCGGAGTATGCGAAAAATAACCTAATTTTTTTTCGTTCACGTGCGCTCCGTGGCGCCGCGCTCACTTTTCTAGTATATACTTACAAGGATTTGCTCATGCACCATCGAACATCAGGAGGGCCTGACGAATGTACAGGCACTGCTGCATCAACTTCAGAAGAGCAGCCGGGAGATGATGACCACCGTTCATCACCTCAAGCTCCTTTGCATCGATCATTATTTCAAAGACGAAATCGAGAGCGCCATGGACGCATGCGTGGATTTCGTCCACAGTGATGATCTGTTTGATGCAACCCTTTCGTTCAGGCTGCTGCGAGAAGCTGGATATGATGTTTCAGCAGGTCTGTACATATATCTATTCAAACATTATCTTCCTAAAACCCTTCCTAAAACCCTTATCCTCGATGTGGCAGATGACGTTCTTCGAAGGTTCACCGACGACAAGGGCGATTTCAACCTTTGTCATAGCAAAGATATCGAGGATCTTCGAGCCTGCAAGACATATCACACCTGAACATGGGAGAAGCTGCTCTTTACAAGGCAAAGGAGTTCTCAAGCAAGCACCTTGAATCTGCCATTAGGTACTTGGAGCCAAACCTTGCAAGATATGTGAGGCATTCACTGGACCATCCCTACCACGTAAGCCTGATGCAGTACAAGGCCAGGCACCACCTGAGCTATCTGCAGAGTTTGCCCACAAGGAACTTTGCGATCGAGGAGCTAGCACTCGCGGAGTTTCAGCTTAACAAATTGATACATCAGAAGGAAATGCAAGAGATTAAAAGGTACATATATAAGTGCCCTCCTCGAAGATTAGTTTTGCTTGCTCACCACCCCGAAAAAGGGATTTAAATTATGACAAATCCATGTGATGCAGATGGTGGGTTGACTTGGGATTGGCTCAAGAGATACCGGTTGCCCGGGACCAGGTTCTGAAATGGTACATGTGGTCCATGACTGCCCTCCAGGGGCCTTCCTTCTCTAGATACCGAATTGAGCTCACAAAGATCATCTCATTCGTCTATATTGTGGATGACATCTTTGATCTTGTTGGCACACAAGAGGAGCTCTCCCTCTTCACTGAGGCAATCAAAATGTGAGCTTCGATATTTAGTGTTACGATAAAAAAATCACACAATATAGGATCGACAATAGTTGATACAGATAGATGTTGGTGTGTTCACAATTTCACATGTCGTAAAATGCATTTTTGCAGGTGGGATATTGCAGCTGCTGAATCACTCCCGAGCTACATGAGATCTTGCTACAAGGCTCTTTACACCGTCACTAATGATGTGGCAGATATGGCCGAAAAAGAACATGGATTGAACCCAATTGATCATCTCAAGAAAGCTGTATGTCTCTTAGAATGTTTCTTTTCTTGATTTGCCAACAAAACTAATTAAGTTGTACGACTAGCTAGTTATGTTTCTGTCCAATATATAATTTGTGAAAACAGTTAGCTGTATTTACAAAAAAACAATATGACAAAGTAAAACTAGAGAATGCTCCGTTTTGCAGTGGGCGATGTTGTTTGATGGATTCATGGTTGAGACCAAATGGCTGTCTACTAATAAGGTCCCTGCCCCAGAGGACTACCTAAGAAACGGTGTCGTCACTTCAGGATGGCCACTTGCATCTGTGCACCTTTTCTTTATGCTAGGGCATGATGTAGCAAAGGATTCTGCAAATCTCATTGGCCACATCCCCCCGGTCATCTCCTGCCCGGCAAAAATCTTGAGACTTTGGGATGACATGGGCAGTGCCAAGGTCAGAACATTCTTTAGTCTCTCTCCTCACCCTGTCCTTGTAAAATGCACCATACAAAGCACCCTTCTCAAGAGTTTCAATCCAATTCCCATGATGGTATGAATGTTGTCATGCAAATTTTGCAGGATGAAGCACAAGAAGGGCTCGATGGATCGTACAAGAAATTCTACCTGAAAGAGAACCCTCACTGTGCCCCCGGTGACGCGGAGGAGCACATGCTCAGCCTGATCGCGAGTGAATGGGAGGAGCTCAACAGAGAGTGCTTCTCCAGGAGGTCCTCCTCCAGCTTCATCCAGGCCTCCTTGAACGTTGCGAGGATGGTCAGCGTCATGTATGGCTACAACAGCGAACAGAAGCTCCCTGTCCTTGAGGATTACATGAGAATGCTCTTATTCTGAATCATTGAATACAGTGCAGAAAGTCTTGAAAATTGGATTAGCTGAGGAAAATGTTCGGCTTGTGATGTCTATTGTATAAAAATGTAGTAGTCTGCTCATCAATATAAATCTATATTCTCAATTTCTCAGGGATGTACGTAGGCTCAGCCATTTGCTCGCCCTCACGTGTGACAAGCCCTAACGTTTCTATATTTGTTAGCCCTCACGTTTGACAACCTTTTTTTGTAGCTCGGTTGGCTATAGGGCTGAAAAATAAGCTCGTGGCTCGTGGCTCAGCTCGGGCTCGCCTGAGCCTGGCTCAGCTCGCATAGGCTCGTGGCTCGGACCAAGCTCGAGCCGAGACTATTTTTCAGGCTCGCAAAAACACCGAGCCGGCTCGGCTCGTGAGCTAAATTGGCTCGGCGGCCCAGCCCATGCAGGGAATTTAGTATAACTAATGACTTGTATCTCAGTGCTCAGTCTAGGAGTTTGTTGGAGCTTCTTTTTCAGCAGGCAACTTTTGTATAGCCGATAGGAATTTCTTTAGATGCCTTATGTACACTGGAAAGGTCTCCAAGTTATATTGATGCCTTATGTTCTAAGTGTAATTATCTGAAGCTATCCAAGATTGCAAGGATTATGTAAGGGGCATCACTATGACATGTGGATGCATATATGTTCCAAACTTGCATGGATTATCAAAACTGGACATTTAACAAGTGGAATTTTCTCAATGTTCGGCAAACAAAACAAAGGTTAGCATAGGCAAAGCATGCAAAGTATTTCATATTTCTCTTGATAATTCAGTCAGTGAAGAAAACCTTATATATGTCAAACCAGTATGTTCTCTTCACAGAATACATGATACGCAAGCCAGATAGTATGGAGCTATGCAGAACAACTGCTCCTATATGCTGCCATGGCCTGGCTCGGCGAGCCAACGAGCTGGCTCGCGAGCCAGGACCGAGCCGAGCCGAGCCGCCCTTTCGAGCTCGTTGCTTCACCGAGCCTGGCTCGGCTCGCCACCTGACCTAGCCCAGCCAAGCCGAGCTCGGCTCGGCTCATTCGAGCTCGGCTCGTTTCCAGCCCTTGTTGGCTAGCAGGGCTGCAGCAGGTCTGACCGTCAAATCTCAGGGAAGCAAATTATTGTAGCATCAGCAGTAACGCAGCTACGTAGTTCTTTCTTTCTTTGATTGTACTTCCCAAAAAAAATTGCAACTTTTTTTCAAAAAAATTGCAACGCTTTTGGACCTGAGCTGCAGTGACTTTATTTATTAAAAAATGTTTTTACCCAATTTTTTTATTTTCAAAAAATATTTATTATTTACAAAAAAAAAATTGCATCTTTTCAAAAAATAGTTTTCCCCCTAAATTTTTCTTATTTTTTTTAAGAAACTTTTAAAGAAGATTTTAGAACTTTTTGGACCCGAGCTACAATGACTTTATTTTTAAAAAATATTTTCCTCCCCAAATTTTTTATTTTCAATAAAATAATATTTCTTTTCCTAATTTCTGTTAAAATTCTTAAAACTTTCTTGAAGGAATATTTTTTTTAGATGTTCCGAAAAAGAGTAACACGCGGGCCTGCTGCGCAATTAGTTACTAGTAAGGGTGAGCAGATGAATTAAATCTGGTCATTGTGTTGACTCTAAGGTGGTGTTTGGCAGAGCTCCAGCTCCACTAAATTCGTGGAGTTGGTGGAGCTGGGTATTCCTAGCTTCACCAGATTCATGAAGATGGAGCTGTGGGTATATTAAGAGTGTTTAGGTGGGTCATCTTGTTTACATTTTAGAATAAAATTATAAACTTAAGTCAATTTATTTCAGTCTACAAGTTTTAGCTCTGAGGTGGAGTTGGGATCTAGAGCTCTGCCAAACAGGGCTTTAAATATTAATTATGGGCTTTTTGGAGGAAGTTACTGGTCAAACCGAGAAATTGAGGGACCCAAAATCTGGTAACTCCTACCCTAATCTCGGTTAGAGATAATCTTGTAATCAGTTATGCAATACAACAGCAAGCTTGGGCACGACGCTCGTGGACGGTGATGCGTGGCGAGGTGCTCGCAGCTGGCGTCAGCAGCACTGCCGATGACGCCTGAAGCGGAGTGAGGCGAAGCTCATAGCGGCAGAAGTCGAGTACAGCAGCCCTCCTGGAGCAAGAAAGTGACAGGCTATAGAGAGATCAGAAAGAAGAGAAAAAAAATAGGAAGAAAAGAGAATAAAGAAAGAGGAGATGTCAAAGAAGATGTTGCACAGAGAAAGCTGATGTGAGTAGTGACACCGATGACATCATCGAGGCTGGCAGTGAGAGATTGCATGATAACATGCTCATGTTGGAGGATACGGACCGGCGGTAGGAGGTTGTGTCCATGGAGGTGGCGATATGAGACTACTGTGAGGGAGAATCGATATGACGCTGATAACAACGGCGGTGCGATGCCGCTACAAGGAGAAGTCGGTGTGATGCCGATAATGACGACGGTGTGGGGTTGCTATGACAACGATGGTGGTGCAAGGCCGCTACGACAATGATGGTGGTTAGATGCCACTGCAAAGAGAAGTCGGTACGAGACTGATGACAAAAACGGTGAGAGACCGTTAGCTATAAGGCGACGGTGGTGTGAAGCTGCTAGGGAACGTGCACAAACGGCAGTGCGAAACTACCAAGAGATGATTCTGTGTGAAGCCAATGGCAATTGTGTGAGGCTATTGTCGTAAGAAAATTTGGCGTGAAGAACAATGAGTAAGAGTCGGTGTTACAAGATTAAGGGGGGTGAATGTTAGATATAATCTTGTGACCAGTTTAGGAGTTTTGATAAGAGTTCGATTAGGATGAGGAGTTAGGTTAGGACAAGGAAGTAGAATCCTATTCCGTTTATTAGGATTGTAGATTGGGTATAAATTCAGAGGTAGTCTTGAGTTTTGTAAGGAAGAAAGCAAAAGGTAATACAAGAGAAAATTATCCCAAAAATTTTTAGTGTTCTGTTCCAACAATCTCCCTCTTCCCACAGTTGCCGTCGCCATTGTTGAAGCTTTATCAAGCTCATCACCAGCCGTGCTCCGTTGCCATTGTTCTTCATGAAGTCACCATGAAGAAGATAATAAGCATCTCTAAGGGCATCTCCAATAGTACCATTTCAGTTGTCTTTTAACTATGCCATGTTAGCAAAATCCTACATGAAAGAGAGAGGAGGTGAGGAAAGAGAATGTGTTGTCTCTTATGCAAGAGAACATGTTCATGCAAACCGATGCAAGTGATGGAGTGTGAGGGTGAACAATGTGATAAAAATAATATAAAATAATTAGATGAGTGACTTTAGAGAAGAACAACAGAAGATATTGTCTCTAGCTAGATGAGTTAAAATTCTTATAGATAGATTATTATATATGCTCTAATGCTTGTTTTTTTCCCATACTAACCCAAGCTAGTGCCGGCGTTAGAACATTAGAGATGGAGGTACCAAGGTAATCTTTTCAAGTACGGCCCACGTGTCAGTGAGCATCAAGGACGTAGCGCTAATTCTGTTGGCCGGTGTTCTTCGTTCCAGGTACGGACCCGCGTTTCAGCTTAGTAATGTTGTTCTTGTGCACAAAGGAACCAGTAATTAATCTAGATGGAAATTTGCAAGCTGATTTGCACAGTTACGTGTACATGAAAAAAAATTATCGCAAATTAATTTATGGCTAGCTAGATCTTGATGCATGCATGTTCGCTATTCAGTTTATACCATGGACAGTAGGAGACCAAGACCATGAGGACATACACGTACCGTGTAAATAATTAAGATTTGCAAACATTGTAGTTCGAGTGCTTGCATGCATGTATGATATAGTAGTATATATGAGACTACAAATTTGTATGTATATTACTAAGCTGGACCAGCTGGTAATATAGGTAGATATTTCAATTTTCATATGCTAGCTAGGACCACCACGGCACCTGTAGCTTGAGGGACGTTTGGACTTGCAAGGCTGAAGGCATCCCAGGTAGTTTGTCCGTCCAATCCAACCAAAGCTTTCAGCAGTGACTCGGCCAGCAGTTTGTAGATAGCAGCTCCGTGGCCCAATTAAGCATGTGCCGGTTATCGCAATTTTCCGATGAGAATGTCCAGATGATCTTAATTTTCTGCTTGGCGTATATTGAGGCATTGTAAGTAGAGACGCTGAGGCTGAGGTCGATCAATGCATGATGCCAGCGTGTATTTGTCAACCCGTTATGTAAAGAAGGTGCTTCTCTTAATTAAGCAATAAAATCTCCCCTTTTTCGTGGGAGGCCACTGAAGAATGGTATACCGTTGCAACATTATAGCAACATGTTTTATGGATTTTCATGAAAACATTAAAAAAAAACTATTGAGTTTCACCTGTATCAAGCAGTTTCTCAAAGATTTTGAGAAAGTTTCAATGAGTTTCAGTTTTTTTTGAAACCAAGTTTCAATAAGTTTCAACCAAGAAGTTTCAGTAGGTTTTACTAAGGCCCTGTTTGGCAGAGCTCCAGATCCCAGCTTCACCTCAGAGCTAAAACATATAGACTGAAATAAAGTGACTTAAGTTTATAATTTTATTCTAAAATATAAACAAGATGACCCACCTAAACACTCTTAATATACCTACAGCTCCAGCTCCACGAATTTAGTGAAGCTAGGAATACCTAGCTCCACTAACTTCACAGATTTGGTGGAGCTGGAGCTCTGCCAAACACGTCCTAAGTTTCAACCAAAAGTTTCAATAAGTTTCAGCAAGTTTCAACAAGTTTTGTGTTCAGTGTGCACCTCTGTGTTGGTGAAGACCGTGATATTGTCAGCAAATGCTACCGTAGGCCATGGTAGTGTCAATGAGGATGACGGTGCCACCGCTGTTGCTAGGGAACCCTATAGGTAGGGAAGAAAACGGTACGAAAATAGTCGGTAAATGGTTGTTTCATTTTCGTTTCCATATTTTTTTTACCGGTAACGGAAACAAAATCGGAAACCCCGGAAACGGGTACGAAAACGGATAGTGACGAAAATGAATGCGGAACGGAGCGGATACGGAAACGAAAGCAAAAGAATTCCATAAGAACATAGTACAGAATCACAATATATATGACCATAATAACAATGTAACTCATTCCACCTCCAAGGTGAACACAAGAATAATGTTAGATTCACTGGTATCACTATAGAGTTTTTTTCTCAAGTTTATCAACTGAAGTCTCGTTATTTGTCCCATATATTAGACCATCATGTCCTCCTTCACATCATTATCATCGGCATCCTCTTGCTCCACCAACTACAAAGGTATAACACCCTAAATTTGTATATTATTGTTCGATGTTCATTTATGATTTTCTGAGATTTATCCTGGATTTTCTGGAGTTTATAAATACCATTTTGCTATTTTTAGATATATGAAATTAATTTATTCATGAAAAATAAAAACAAAATTATGCTAAAAAATAATTTTCCTAGGTTCAAAATGTTCCAAAGTATTTTTTAGAATTATTTTGAAATTTTTGGACTTTATTTGATATTTTATATAAAGCCATTTGTATTTATGAAATTATTTTAATTCGAAAAAAAATATAAACTCTCCCTTCTATTTTTGGGCCAAGCCCATTTTCCTTTTTAGCCCATTTCCGTTTTTAATTTTCGGTTTTACTTATACAGAATTTTCGTTTCCGTTTCCGTTTTCGTCGGAATTGGCTCTCCCGTTTCCGTTTTCAACAAAAAATTTCCATTTTCATTTCTGTACCGGTATTTTCTATTTTCGTTTTCGAAAAAGGGATTTCGTTTTTGTTTTTCTCCAAAACGATCAGAAATTTTTCGTTCCGTTTTCAATCCACCTACAGGCGCTACATAAAGGGTGATGGAGACAACTTCATGCTCGATCGGACTCTCACATGGGCCTCAAGCGCCATTTGTGTTGCCGTCCTCCATGCAGGACTAGCTTTGCACGCCAGCTTCACCACCTTCCGATGTACCTTTGTGTGATTCCAACAGTGTAGTTCCTGCTCCGGCTGTCCTCCCCTCACCCACCCTACCCAACGTAACATTATATTGACCCTCACCTCGTGGACCCGCCCTACACCATCACCCATTGCCCTGGCTTTCCTCTACAATTGTTTGAGAAAGACGGTGGTGCACCCTTCATCGGAGCTTGTTGGTGTGCGCCTTGATGCCTAACCAGGCCAATCTAGCTCTTGTGAATTGTGATCGAGCTCCACCATGCTCCTGTGCATCCGCTCTTACGGAGCACCTGCATAGCTGCGTCGCCTGGCCGTACGTTGCCACCAAGCTATCTGTTGCCAGGACTTTTCGAGGCAAATTGATACTTATGATTTTCATGTATTCAATTTAAAAGGTATTCACGGTCAAAGTTTTGAAAGATTGACTGCACCAATATCTAAAAACAAAAACTATTTGTGATGGGAGGAAGTATATAAGAGTAAACATTTGCTCGGAATTAATGTCTATTTTTCTATTCTAAGAGCAAGTACAATAACAAAACTCACTACTTACTCTATCTCTCATGCACATCATTTAGAATAAACAATAAAACCAGCTTATACAATAACTATCTCTAAAAGTTGTCTCTAGAGAAACACTAAAGTATTTAATTTGGGTATTCAACATCTCTAAAAGCTGTCTCTAGAAAAACACTAAAGTATTTAGTTTGGGTATTCAACAATAACTTTATCTTTGTTGCTATTGGCAAAACACTAATTTCAACACTAAGTGTCGCTCACGCCAGCTCCAACACCGATTTTTAGTCGGCGATAGCACCTGTTTTGCCATGTGATGCTTGCTAATAAATAAGAGCTAGTTCTCTTCTCTCTCATCTTTTCTCACTCTTTCATGTAGAACAAAACCAATATATACATACTAATAATAAACTGAGATGATTTTATTATACTTGCTTACCAACTGGTGGCTAGTCCCTTCAACTGGTGACATTACCCATACGTTGTAGTTCAAGTCTCGCTAACTACACCCCAGACGAAATTAGCTCTAGCCCTGGTCTTCTCTAGTATAGGTAGTATAAATTTTAAAAAAAAACAATAAGAATAGTAGCTGGTTCCTCATCGTAGATGAACAGGCTGTCAATTCCTCTTGTTCACTATTGCATGTCCCGGTAAATGACTCAAAAGCACATGTGGTGTTTTGAGCATGCACGGGTAATTTAAAACTGGTGTCAACATCTCTACGCACAGCAGAGTATTTTATCTCCTCGTCTTGTCAACATCTCTACGCACAGCAGAGTATTTTATCTCCTCGTCTTGGTCCAAATCTTCATCCAAATGTAAGCCTCTTCCCAGACAAAGTGAATATCAAAATTATAGATGTTTGTAAGAAGAATGGACAAACAAACCCATGAGCAGGAACTCACCTTAGCAAGATGAATATTTTTTGTTACTTCATTCTCTATTTCTCTAGCTATTTTTGTAGCTTGCTTTTCAAGCTCTCATGTGAGGGCCTCTCTCGAGCTTTGTCGTATAAATTTCTTCATTAAAAGTATCTTTACTCCAAACAAAGCTACGTTTGTTTCAAACTGGTCCCAGCTCCTAGCAATATATTAAGAGTAGTGCTTCTATGCTTTTCCTCTCAATACAAATTGCACAAATCTTGAAGCATAAAACAGATTTTAAAAAAGAAAAACATAGAAGCACCCCTCATATATTAATTATTAGTCAATAATGCTAAGCAAGTACCCATAGGACTATGGGAGAAATGGCTGCAGAAAACACAGTGGCATACAACCAGAATTGTGGGCACCTAGAAGCGTAATCGGATTCTCAATTGCGTCTTTAGACTAGAAGTAACACCCATACTCCACTTAAGTGTATGCTCACTGTTCTCAACTAGTCCTGTGCATGGATGTTAATCAAATGGCCCTCACCCAAACAAATATGAACCAACTTATTATCATCGTACACACTTCCAGGTGTAGCAGACCGGGATTGAAACCAACCCTTATATGCGTAGCACATACCGACCACCTCAGAACCTTGATACCGTCTACACCCACCAAGGGGTGTGCGTCGCAGTAGGCAGGAATGACGGTTGCTCGTGTCCACACATCGAACGGTTGACAACAATTCCGAGTACCCGGATATGTGTCTAGTGCTAATTCTTAATATCAAAGCCTAGCACCCACATATCTCACATTCGAGATGATTCATCACACATACATATTTGTAGTTGACATAAACGTAGACTAGAAACTATAACATCTACTTAATATTACATGTCCATAGCCGACCGGCCAAAAATATCACATAAAAAGTAAAGTGCAGCGGAAATAAACATAAGTCCAAAAGCGGGACAGCTGTATGCCCATCCAAAACCCAAAGGTAACTGCCTGGGGAAAGACCCAGTTCATCCATCGAAGAAGCCGTCGTACCCCAGAGCGAAGTAGGTATCGTCAGGGAGTTCATCATAACCTTTGTCTATACAATTTTAGTTAAAACAAACGGTGAGTGCATGTATGTACTCACAAGACTTTAGTGTATAGAAATAAATATACATGCATGGTTAGGTCAAGGAAATAAGCTTCTACACAATTTATTTTCAGCATAAAGCATGTTTTATTTGAAAGCATGCAGTATTTCAAATGTTGACGGTATTGTAAAGAACATTTAATAAGAAACTAATGACAATATATAAAGATGTTTTATTTGAAAGCATGCGGTATTTCAAATGTTGACGGTATTGTAAAGAGCATTTAATAAGAAACTAATGACAGTATATAAAGCATGTATTCAACATTTCATGACCCTTCATGGTCATGAATACACAGCCAACCCATCATATTAATAAATCAATTCATCGTACCACCTTTTCTAAAGCGTTTGCAAAGACAGGACTATACTTGACAATATTTCCCAAGCTGCTTTTGACAATGAGCACGGCTAATTAACTAGTTTTAAATCTGTGCAGAGAGTGTACAGGTTACCCATATGATACCTTCTAGCAATCATATCAACCATGCCATGCGATACTCACCGTACCCGTTTTGCTAGATTGTGATGAAACTGTTCAATTAGCTAAAGCCTACCCTTGCATTAGCCCAATGAATGTTGAACCCTCGCTATAGCGGCAGAAGTCAATAGCTGTACTCATCGTACTCATGATGGTTTCGCATCCCATCGCCCTCGTTTTCCCCATAGCCAGGCATTCACCGTTGTATTGGAATGCTTTGGTCCCAACGCCTTAGTGAAGGGAGCACCTACGAATGCAACCATACCCTGGTTCATCCTTACTACTTCGGCCTACCAAAATGCAAGGTTAAATCTTAACTATTTTACTAAGTTAAGGCTATCCCATACTAGCACATGTGGTTGCACAAATTGACTCAGTCGATATCATCAAGTTTGGTCCTTAGGTTGACTCAGGCGAGAATCTCCCTCTATCTATGTGCAAGTCCAACCCTTGCACCAACGGTTACTTACATAACCGACCTAAGTCCAAATCATAGCTTTGTTTTCATTTTTACTGACATATCAATATGCTTTACTATCATATCCAACATTTTTAAATTTCATAAAGACTCAAGTCTACCATTCTACCCTTCCTTAACTGAAGAATGACTAAGCTTCGTAGTTAAGTAATCATATATTTCCTGGTTGACATTATGTGTTGTCTAACCCTAACTTACGGTTACTAAGGTTCAGATAATCATATCTACTAAGAAAATTCCATGAGTCTGAGCTATAACTACCAACACCCACAAGATAGCAATCTCTACAGAAAGTACATAGTAGTTTAACAAAACAAAGTAGGCATTGTAAAATATGGGATCAACACGATCAAATGGGGGTGCTTGCCTTGTTACTCGTTTTCTGTAATGTATCGGGATCGACAGTGGATTCGTCGTCGACAAACTTTGATTCGTCGGCGGCTACTCACAATTCGAGATGCATAACAAAATAGCAAAAATAACAAGTTTTAAAATGGCGCATGAAGAAATCAGGTGTAAGATCAAAATGAAACTTACAGTAAAGGTGATGTGTGTGGATTTTAGGACTTTAGGGTGGTTACATCGTGCATGTTGGCTCTGTTAACTTCTTTATTCGTGATTAGGTCCTTTACACATTATTAAATGTCAAGCTAGGGTTCATTCTAGAGCATGATTACCTTATCTTTATGTACCAGCTATTTCTATACATCGAATTCAAGAAGCTGAGATTAGTTGGATTCATAGAAGTAAGGCATTAGTTAAGATGTTTATATAAATAGTACTTAGCCTTAATATATATATTGCTCAAAAGATGATTTGTTTAAGTTGGGTTTACAAAATAAGGCTACTGATTGTATCTACATGGTTTCATGATGATTCTTGCAACACCAGCACTTTAGGTAAAGGTTTCTTAAGCTTAACTACTCATATAATGTGTTGTTGGCGACCATAATACTTAGGGTTATTGCACTAGTTGGATTCAGATGCAAAGCAAGATGTAATTAAGATATTTTTTCAGAATATCGTAATCCATATATCAAAGAGTGTTTCTAGGCTGATCTTCCAAAATTTGCATTTAGAAAAGATATTTTACAGGCTGCCGAAAAGGCTTAAGCGTTTTTGAAGTTTATGTGGTAAGGGTTCACTTTTCATTATATGTTTGCGACAGCACCTTATAAGATTATTTAACCATTTTTTAAGCACTAGTAGGGGATGTCTCTATGAGTGTCTGAAAGTTGGTTTCGTGACATTTCACTTTTATCCGCGATGTTTTTTTCATATAAATGAACATTAAAGTCATATATGGACTTAATTCAACTTTGCATAAACATGAATTATTTTTGCAAAATTAGGAAGGGTATCACTTTTCAAAGTTCTAGGATTTGGTTTGACTGAATTTGGATCATTTTAGCACAAGTTATAAACATTTGGTTTACTGCATGCATTGTAATCCAACTGTTTTAACATTTGTTACAAACTAAGTTCAAATGCAAATATTTTTAAATATTTAGAAATCTTGTGACCTCAGGAACACAACAAAGTTGGTTTCATCCAAAATGAAGTTGATTTGCAAATATTTTACATTATGCAACTTTTAGACCTAAAGCAATTATTTGATCTCATTTGCAGTGTAATGATCCAAATTGAAATATTGTTTGCGTATTCAGATTCCTCATGATTTTATACAAATTTATAAACTTGTCTCACCAAATTTGGAGTTTTTTAGCAAAATTTACATGCATTTGATTTGGTTCGAGTAAAGAAAATTCACTGGAAAAATAAAAAATACGCTTCCCCTAAAGGAAAGCGTATTTTGCTAACGTGAGCGCTTCAAATGAGTTCAAAGCCGACAGCCAGACCCCACCAGTCAGCGGTCGCATGTGTGTGTGCCACTGATTGGTCGGGCCCTCTTATCGGCAGCTCAGGGCAGAGCCGCACGAGGCAAGCTTGCCGGCGGCAGTACGGGGCCGGTGAGGCCTGGCCGGGGGCTTGGGGAGTAAGAGGTGGGATGGACCTAGGGGAGAGGTTGGCCGAGATTGAGAGGCAGTGAGGAGGTCCCACGGCGGAGCAAGGTAGAGCTTGTCAGAGTCGCTGCCAGAGAGGGAAAAGGGGAGATGCTTGGTCTCATGAAAGATGAGGAAAAGCATCAGGGATCTAAGGGGAGTCAGATGCATTACCCCGAGGTTGCAGAGGAGGTGTGAGCTGGGCTGTCAACGTGCGGCTGGAGGCAAAGAAGAAAGGGAGCCACAGCAGTGGTCCGGTCATCGAGAGCTTCAACCAAAGCAAGCAGTAGACTCAGGGGACTGAGAGGAACATTTCAGTGGAAGGAATCCGCGAAGGAGCTCGCCAAGCTGTGGAATCATGCGAAATGGGCTCGCCGACCTCGTCCCGAGTTCTGGTGAAAATTGATGACTCTCGGTGAACTCAAGGCGAGGGGGCGAGCAGGGAAGCACTAGTGGGTCGGTGTGACTTAAATGCATGGGAGGGTGGAGCCGACAATGTGCGATAAGGGCAGGGCGATGGATCTGGCGAGGTCAGGGCCGAGCACGACCACGTGGCGCATGGCTTCTACGAGCCCGTGTGCGTGGCATGGCCGTCGCATCACAGTGTGGGCAGAGAGAGGTGAAGGGAGAAGGGCAGCATGACAGCGAGCGACGTCTTGTGCATAGGGTAAATAAAATGGTAGGACAGCTGAGCTCACGGCGGCGTTGGCATTTCATCAAGCGCTCCGGAGGCACACTATAGCTCTGCCTAGGTTCATTCACATTTAATTCAGTTTTGGTTCTTCCTGTTGTCACTTCAAGCCTGTAAACGATCTACAAATTTTGGGAATTTTTATGTAGGTAAAACAATGAACATGGTTTCATTTGCCCCTTGTTTTACTCAGTTTGAATTTGTGGTTTGAAAGTTAAAAATCATTAAAATCTGTTCTTTTTAAGCTTTACTTGAATCTTTTTAAAGTTTTTGCATGCTGAGTAAAAATTTAATAAAATTCATATTTATTAATCTATTGAATTATAGTATTTTATAAAATTATTTCCTATACTAGGTTGTTTGGTATTTTTACAAGTTTCTTTATAATGGTCCAATTTGGGTGAATTTTGGACAAATTCAGATGCAAAGGATTCATTTAGGGAAATTAAATTTTTAATCCAAGGGATTTCATCATAAGATCCAAAAATGCTTAGAAAGACATGTTGAACCACTTTATTAACTTTTTACATCATTTAGGGTGTTACAAGAATAGAAGGTTTTACATTAAGACATTGAACAAAAAAGACCATGCAGATTACCAATAATTTATAACCATTCCTATATCTCATCCCCATTTCATTCTGGTTCATAGATCCTTAAAAGTTTAGTTATCTACGCAAGCACATGTTCTTGGACAGACAAGTAAATATAGTTGCTAATTCATGCCATCACAGCTAAGTCAGATGGCCCAATGTTGCTTGCAATAATTTTAGAGCTAAAACTCAACATAGTTTCAGTACCTACTGGCTACCGCTAAAACTTGATATAATAGATAAATCTTAGTCTATCAAGTAATTGTGGAGGCTTATTTGGCAATCCTAAGTCAGATGACCTATAATACTTCACTCATTTTTGGAGATAAAACTCTAATCCATGTAGCAACTGGTGAGTACTGCTATTGCTTTATTTCATAAGTTATAATTTCAACATAATGAAGCTAGATGATCTAGAATGTAATATAGTTTTAAGAAACTGTTCCATTTCTTGTCATATTTCTCCAATTCAATACACTCTGAATCATCTTCATTTGGTGTCTAGCACTCAAGTTCCCTCTCTCCAGGACGATGAAAGTGAGAAATTGTAGAATCTATCATAAGTTCTTTCCTTTTGTCATGGTCTCATGGACAGGGCCATTTAGCAGGTCATCACCACCAAGAGCTATGTCCTAAAAATTGATAACAGATGGCATCTCTTAGACTATCTCCAGCAGCTTCCCTTCCCCCTCCAAATCCCTTCGCGAACAGATCCCAAGTACTCCAGCAGATTCCCTTCACGATTCCCTTCGGAAGGGATTCTCTCTGGAAATCTCTCTAGAAAGGGATTCTCTCTCCAATCCCTACACAAATCCCTTTGAGGGGATGCTGTTGGAGATAGTAGAAAATAAAGGAAATGAATATGGGGAAGGGAATACGGAAGGGAATGGAATAAAGGGAAATTGCTGGAGATAGTCTAAACAATGAAGAAGTCAATATGCCCATAAAATCATTAGCAGGATCATCGAAACAAACTTTATAATTCTTAGTCAACAAGGTACATCCACAATATACCCATAAAATCTAATATAATTAATAAATAGAATAGTGAAATTAAATAAGCATAAAAAAAAGCAACTAGAGTAAAGATGTCAAATGTAATCGTGGCAAGAACTTGGAATAACTCTCTTGCTTGTATTATCATAGTCTTGTGTTTCCTCACAACATCAGTAACTGCTCTTTGCCCGCTAACAGAACCATCTTTAGTCAGCTGACCCATTTTCAAGACTATGCATATGGTAAGGGGTACACATTATAATACATATAGAATGCAAAAATAAAAGAGGTTTATTAACCTAAAAATTATAGAGGTACA
Organism: Rhipidocladum racemiflorum; assembly: GCA_036346355.1. NCBI lineage: Eukaryota > Viridiplantae > Streptophyta > Magnoliopsida > Poales > Poaceae > Rhipidocladum > Rhipidocladum racemiflorum. The sequence goes on from CM070572.1 coordinate 28,591,432, forward strand.
AAAAGCTTCTCATCCATAAAAAAAATTGAGAACAAAAATTTTGCAAGGAAACATGTAGAACATACATAACTGTGCATTATCAAAGGAACTAAAGGAGATAAGAATACCAAAGTCTTTCTCGGTATCTGTTGCATGGAATATTCCAGAAAAAAAAACGATCCGTTCTTGATGTGCACATCCACATGATGTCCAATAAATTGTGTCATAACATTTGAACATTAAACTGTATATGTCAAAAATGGTATGTTACCTGCATTACTGAAAATCTTCTTCAAGCGTGATTTACTTTCATGCTTTCCGCTACCCTCCCAATCAAGATTTCTGTGGAGGAATCCATCTGCAAATGCACTGGGAGGTACAATTAGCTGTTGATGGTTCATTATTCCTTCATGCAACAAACCATTCATCAATAAGTCCAATAATTGTATTGTATCAAAAATCTATAGATTTGGTGCTATAATACACCTAAATCAAGTTATGAAACACAAATCAGCAAGACACCTACACATAAACGATTTGAGTTTCCCATTAAAACTAAGTTATTCACTATACTTAAGTCACAGAAAACACAAATTTAAATAAATAACTATCCATCCAAGAACTTCAAAAACTTTCTGACAAGAGCTTTCTACGGATAGAACACTCGAGATGTCGAACTTTGTGTGTGTGTGTGTGTGTGGTTTGGCATTTAGATCTAGGAAGGGTTAGAGTTCTCTGAGGAAGTTTTAGTTATCAACAAACTGCACAAGCACTTGTCATTTTGCTTTTTATTGTGCTAAGCATCTAAACCATTGTAAGGAAAAAGGACAAACTTCTACAAAAATTTTCAAAGACGCATTCCTATACCTTTCATTTTCTTCCAACCGAGCTACTGCTTCTGAAAGCACCAAGAATGAGAAGGTCTTGACCTAAGTACCTACCAGCAAGAAGCACATTAGCTTTACCAACAATATCCAAGAAATCTGCATAATTCCTTTGATCATATTTAGTCCAACATGACCAACGCAAAAGAGGCCCCACCATTAGCACCGAGGAATAGCTAAACACATCCTATGATGCTAAAGAGGTTCCGCATAAACCACTACAGAAATTTTACAAGCTCTACACGCTCCATCACCTACATGCGTCAGTACATGTCACTCTCCACCAAATATGAGCCTGTGATGGATCCAACTCATAAGATCGCAACTCAACCAATGAATCAACAACCAAGTAGTAGTGAATTGACACGGTCCGAATCATACTGTGGTCTCTTAAGTGATATTCCTCGAGTACACGGATCGCAGGCATACCTAGCCAAGGAGTGCAAGCTCGGGGGTTTGGATTTGAATTTTACTTTTTTGATTTCATCTAAAATAATGAGATTTTACTGAAATTTCAGATTTTGAAAGATGATAAGATATGATATGAAAACCAAATTGGAAACCTTGGACTATGTCAGTATAACCCTTTGTTTCCTTGCAAAGGGAGACTTACACTTTCTAAATGTCACTCACAAATCACAATAAGGACGAATCCCATTCAAATCGAGTAATCAACGTAGTCACAAACTGGTTGTAGACTAATCTAATGAGCACACCTGGGAGGAAGCGGCCGCCGCCGACGCCGGAGCCCGCGTCGGTAGCGGCGGCCAGGAAGCTGCACCTCCTCCTCCGCTCCCGCGACCTCCGCCCGGCACTCACCTACCTCCGCACGCTCCCCTCCCCTCTCACCCTCCTCCCCAACCACGCCCTGAACGCCCTCCTCCGCGCCCTTGCGGCCGCCGGCCGCATACGCGCCGCCGTCTCCCTCTTCCGCCGCATCCCCAACCCCACCGCGCACTCTTTCAACTCCCTCCTCGGCGCCCTCCTCCGCCGGAGCCGCCGCCGCGCGGCCTCCGCCCTCCTCGCCGCCTTCCTCCGCTCCCCCTGCGCCTCCCCCGACGCCGCCACCCTCAACACCCTCCTCCACGGCCTCTCCACCGCCTCCCCGCACCCGTCCCCTCCCGCCCTCCTCAGGCTCTTCCGCTTCCTGCCCGAGACCTACGTCTTCGCCCCCGACGCCATCTCGTACAACTCCCTGCTCTCCGCTCTCTGCCGCACCGGCGACCTGCCCACCGCGCGCAAGTTGTTCGACGGAATGCGCGATGGAGACAAGGAAGGCAAAGGCGCCGTCTTTCCTAATGTTATCACCTACACGACCATGATCAGGGCGTACTGCGCGAAACGGCTCGCCGACGAGGCGCTCGCAGTCTTCAAGATGATGGTTGCGGACGGTGTGGCCCCGAACAGGATCACCTACAACACGATGGTGCAAGGGTTCTGCGAGGCCGGCAGGATGGAGCTTGTGAAGGGTGTCCTGGAGATGGACTCGTTTAAGCCGGACACGTGCACATTCAACACGCTGATGGCTGCGCATTGTAGGGTAGGGCGGATCAAGGATGCGGTGAAGGTGTTCGATCAAATGGTGGAACTCCGTATGAGGCATGACTCTGTGAGCTATAGCATGGTGATCCGGGCATTGTGCGAGAATGGGGAGTTTGGGCGCGCTGAGGAGCTTGTGGATGAGTTATTGGAGAAGGAGGTGCTCAGCAAGCGAGGGGGTTGTGTACCACTCATTGCGGCATACAACCCAGTCTTTGTGTACTTGTGTGGGAATGGGAAGGCGAAGAAGGCAAGGATGCTGTTTGGGCAGCTTTTGGATCGGAGGAGCAAGGTCGATTTCCCTGCATTCAAGACATTGATCCTAGGGCATTGCAAGGAGGGAGATTTCGAAGAAGGGTACCAGTTGGTGCTCTCAATGTTGAAGAGGGATCTTGTGCCTGATGATGAATGCTACATTGCCGTAATAGATGGATTTCTGCAGAGAGGAAGGACGAAGGTTGCTTGGGAGGCCCTGCACAGGATGCTGAATAGTGGTCTTCGGCCTAGCACAAGCACATTCCATTCGGCTCTTTTGGGGCTTTTGAAGAAAGGTGGATGTGCAAAAGAAGCTGCAGATTTGATTGAGATAATGATAGAGAGGAAGATCCGCCAGAATTTAGATCTTTCGACTAATGTGATTGATGCGTTGTTCAAAAGCAACCTAAATGACCGTGCTTACAAGATTATTTCATCTCTATATGACCATGGCTATTACATCAAGATGGAAAAATTAATCTCGAGCCTTTGCGAGGAAAAGAAGTTCATTGAGGCAGCAGAACTTACTTTGTTTAGTTTGGAGAAGCATCATGATTTAGGTGTGGCAGTTCCCAGTCTGGTTCTTGATGGCCTTTGCATGACTGGTAGAGCTTCACACGCGTTCCGGCTTTTCTATGAAATCATAGAGAACAGAAGCACCCCTTCTGCTGCACCTCGCAGTTTAGTTGCACTTCATCATGCACTCGAGGAAGATGGAAAAATGAAAGAAGCTGATTTTGTTGCTAAACAGATGAGGCGTGCAACTGCCAGAATCAGGCAAAGGATCTAAAGATTTACATTGTTCCAAGAAGCATTGCAAACTCTATGCTGCTCCGCCACGCACTAAATTGTCATTATACATTACGTCAACGTAGTGTGGACTTGAAGAGAGTAGGATGTTGAAGCTGGATTTCAAGTTGGTGGCCTGATCAACTGCCCAATAAGAAATGGATCATCAAGTACTGTTTGACAATGTAAGAATGCGGATTAAATTGATCTATGTTCGTAATGATCCATAAAATTGTTGGATGGTCAGTCCTCGAGACAAAATGAACCCTCTGTGTCATTTTAATCTTGCCTGGATCTGGAGCATTTCTTCTCAAGGGCTGGCCATCATTTGGAGGAAACAAAGTGCAGAAAAGACAGTAAGCGTCCGCGGAAGAATCATATAAGCAGAAAGTCCATGAGCTCTGGTGAGTCTCTTGCTCTTTTTCACATGCCATATCAAATATTACAAACGATAATGGCCATCACTGTATTTACCAAGAAATAGCCCAGCATTATTGGAAACGTTGGATATGGTTCTTAGCAGTGTGCAAGTGCTCATGCACGCCTTCTCATCTTGCAGAAAGTGCATCTGTCATTTCGAGGTTCTTTTCCCGCAAGTAGGGTGCTAAACCTGGAAACGTGAAGCCAATTTCATTGCCAGACAAGCTGCGTGTTGCTTTACCTTTTAGTCATCAAGGTGCTGAAGCCAAGGGTTGCTTGATACGGAACACCATGGATCTCAGAGAGGAAATATGTCTGGAACTAAGAGTGTTCCTCACAGAGAAGGATTAACGAATGATCTGGGCTTCAGACTATTGGGAAATAAATTCCATACTAACACTCCTATCATCATCCGGTTTGTTTGTCAGTTGTCACCAGGTGTTACAAGTGAAGAGATGTTTAAGTTTGTCATAGTGGAGAAATCTAACAATGTACAAAATATTCTTGCCTTGCTTTAGTACTGTTTGTGATGGTGTTACCCGTGCTTCCGTAGTCTTATATTACATGACAAAACAACTCGCTATGCATACCTCAATTCATATGTTGCGTGCAATTAGATACTTCAATATCATGCAAGCTCAATTGCCACTTCAAATCTGATAACTAGGGGCTCGTAACGAGAACAATATGTTTCTACACCTATTTATTTAGCTAAATTCCATATAAAAACCCTACATTTCGTCAGTTTTCTTTTTACCCACATCGTGCATTGCATTTATTATTATCTCACTCGTTTCTGCGTTACTCGTGTAGAAAATTGGAAATACTAGTCTCCCTTACTCAGCATGGAGAATGGAGACATTTTGGTACAAGTCCAAGGAAAATGCATGATGTTCAGACTTGACAGCTCCAAACACACCACAAAGTATATAACAAGCAATCACACCGGACGTCTTACGAGTGTTCAAACTGCCGAGTTAATTCCAAAGTTACCGGTATTACAGTTCCCTGGTACTAAGGAGGCATTTGCCACCCCAGCTTAAGATATCACAACAGGAAAGCTTGACCATTCGGTGCGCTGGGCACCAGAAACACTATTACACAACGATGTCAATGGATTGCAACACTCAAGTAATCCCCTATCTGCAAAACAAGGTAGCATAAATCAATCATTTTGCGTGTCGACGAAAAAGAATGTAATAGCATAATACAGCACTAATGCATACCTGGAAGCCCAGCTCTGCAAGAGTTTTGGCATCCTCCCCTCTTCCATGACCATAAGAGAAGGTTGAACCCACCTACACAATGTCCAATAAGACGAGTTATCGCAGGTGTAAAGGTTAGGAATGCAAAGGAACATTAGTACAGAAGATATTTACAGATGTAGCATGCAGTTTTAACTACACGAAATAAACTAGTAATAAGCGTCATTTCAGTATGAAATTGATGATTATCATAATGTTAATGATGAGCTCTTTGTAACGGGCACAGAACCTAGTGTTATGCCTATGCCATGTATTAGGTATGCATACCTGAGAACAGAATTGTTTAACGACACAAGCTGCAAGTAGTAGCTCGGCATGCTACTAATTAGACCAAACCAAAAGAGAATCATAATGTTTATGATGAGCTCTTTGTAACGGGCACAGAACCTAGTGTTATGCCAATGCCATGTATTAGGTATGCATACCTGAGAACAGAATTGTTTAACGACACAAGCTGCAAGTACTAGCTCGGCATGCTACTAATTAGACCAAACCAAAAGAGAGACAACACTAGAAATTTTGATATCAAATGGAAGTATATCATGTATATAAAGCTCATGAAAGGTAACCAGAAACAAAACTAATAGCTAATGTATCGAGCTACTCATGCAAAATTCAACTTATTCCCAAAAGTAGAACTGGCATCTCCTATCATCAGTACAAGAATGTGGTGGTATCAAGATTAGGCACAAGGGTCTATGCATTTTAACACGCTTGCATATACTAACGGATTCCTTAGAAGGTTGGATCTTGATGATTGGTCTGCACATCCAACACAATAACTGATTTGCTTGGCATTTATAAACTGTAATTGAGGGGGGGGGGGGGGGATCAGTTATAGCAAGATAGTCACAATGGGAATGAAATCTTACCTGTTTGACAACAAAACGACCATTCTTATCTGGGTATACAAAAGCAAAAGACAGCCTCGCATTTCTTTTCCTTGCTGCAAGAGCAACCTCTTTCACCTGAAAGAAACATAATCGTACTTGTGCTGATCAGACTTTCATCCATAGCACTGTGAAATGTGCAAAACACCACTCAGCGTGTCACTGACATGTAGGCCCATTCCCCACTTATCATTGTCACACACAGTGGTATTTTGTGAATTTCCACTTTCCTCAGTTGTATAAATCATATTTCCCTTAAGATGACAGAAGCAAGTAAAATATGTAAAAAAAAAATTACAAGATCAGTGAGCTCGCGGAGTGTGGCATCCTTCCACGTGTAAATCTGAACTTCATCTTTTGGCTCTTTCCCTCTCACAGCAAACTCTTCATTTTGGTGATGGCCGCCAACCTGCAAATAAACCACCAGAATCAATTTTCCGCATTACCAAGTATCTCTTTAACAATCTGTAGTCTGCATTGAAAAGACATTGTTCAGAACTGCTATAAAAGATAAAAGCTAGACAACATAAGGATAAGTATTTATTTTAACAGATCACCCACATAATATTTATCTTCAACCTCTGAAGTACTACATGCCTACTATCATGCTATCTGGGAAGGATTAAGAATAGCTGTAGCTAATTCCAAAATCAAAATAGAGAATCCAGTGCTTAAAAGAGTAGCACCCATCGATCAAGTGTTACTTTCAGCCAAAGGTGGTGACCTCAACAAGGGCAGATAAGTACTTTCTCCAAAATTGAACTCACAGTTATGTAAAACACCAACAGAACACCCCTCCTTGAGCAATGAACATCTAAGGCGTGTAAGTTGCCAATTTTTAAACCTGTATGACATGTTAGCATGCTCAACAACTGTAGAATATATGAATTGCAGGCCCTTTCAACCATGGTAAATAGGTTAGTGCTATTAATTTAGATTTATTTGAAATATGTGATCTATCTGTTTCAGAGCTCTTCAAGAATAGTAGTTAAATTATGTTTGCTTTCCTTTTGGCCACTGATTAGCTAGGCTTCATGTTGAACTAAAACTATAATGCCTCTCAAAAAAAGAAAACTAATATTATAATAGATATGTTATTGGGTTTTCTACAGTATTATTGATTACTGCTAGTTATTGCTACCAGTTAAGCACCTACTCAAGTGCATTTTCAACTACAGGTGCCATACGGATGGGCCGATCTATACAATTCCACCAAGGCACCACAATCTATACATCCGTAAGAATGCGCACCGCAAGTAAACTGGTAACATACCATGTTTTAGTAGAGCATTATTCGGGTAGCGACATAGGAAATACTTTCCTATCGATTATGCATACCATAAAATACATTCGAAGGTTGCAGCAGTATGTAAACAAGCTAATCTAGAGCACTAAAGGTGCTATCGACAGTCAACACACTAAAAAGAACTGTCAACCAACACGGAGAAACATATCATACAGATGACAAAAAAGAAGAAGACATGAGTATGCTTACCTTTGTGAAAACCCGGAGGAGAAGAGGACAGGTCTGCACAAGAACCCGTCAAACAGGAAGTAATCAAGCAGTCAGTCATCATATTCCTCTTTCAAAACCTAACCTAACCTAATGCTTCTGAATTGCATACTAGTATCTATCGACTGCTCGTCCAGTGCATCGTTAGGGTCGCGGAGACCTGACCTTCTCGCGATCGACGGGTTCGATGCGGGCGCGAGGCATGGGAAGAGGCCCCCTGTGCTGCATCGGCGGCCCTGGCCGCGGCCTCATCGGCATCTCGCCCATGCCTGCCATCTCTCCTCCACAAGAAGAAGGCTCTGCCAAGATCAAAACAAGAAGAGAGGCACGAATCAGGACATGTACAGCAAGCACGAATCTATCTGCAATTTTGTTCCCCAAACCAAGAATCGCTAGCTAACTAAGAAGCAAAGAATCGGGACGGGCTGACCTGCTTTGCTGCTGCCTGGACGTCGGAAAGTGAAGGCGCTCGCTGCCGCTGCCGCCGCCGCCGCTGATTCTTCACGGGAAGAGGGGGGAGGGGTGGATGGCTCTGGAAGGTAGACAAAGAAACCCTAAACCTTTGTACTTTACACCCTTTCTTCAATGGAAATTACATATTGCAACTCAGCCACCACCTCTAAAATAGCAATACTCCCTTCTGCTCTTTTTAATTGTCAATTTAAAGTGACTATAGTCAACCTTACGAGAATTTGACCATAGACATGCATAAAAATATTTAAAATTTATATGCAAATATTATATTTATCATCACCAAAAGTACTTTTATATGTTATATTTTATTTTTTTCTAGAATATAATTAAGATATAACGATAAAAAATGATGTATGGATGTCCAAAGCATGGTATAAAAGAGAGAGATCATTCTCTTTTACTGGTAGCAATAAGATTGGTGGAATAAGGTTAAATGGGATAAAATGGTTATGTACCATTTAGTTCCATTATTTTTGTTGAATGTAATGGTTCAGCATTTATAAAAAATATTTCTCAAATTTATATATCCACTATTTAGGATGAAAGATACTATTCAAGTAATCGAATATAGATAACTGTTTTTAACCGTCTCATATATATACTACTTAGTATAAGTAACCAAACACATTGTTCTTACCCGCTATAGCATGAATGCTACTTGTTGTAGTTCTAAACTCCTTTTTTGCGAGTTAACAACTATTGCAACGAGAGCCTTTTATCTGTTGCATCGTGTAAAAAAAAACCATTCCACTTTCTTCGTATGGAAGAGAAAAATCCTAAACCCTAAACCCTAAAAGCAAGCGAAGCCGAAGCGCGCACACACTTCCCACTTGAATACTTGACGGCTCACGGGAATTTTTTTTTTAATAATACATTTTTAATAAGTAATTACGAGTATTAATACGCAAAAAATAAAATTATAAAAATAATACTATATTGCCAAATGGTAAGACGAAATAGGAGTAGTCGCCGTACCATTGGGCAACTAACCCTTAATCCCGCGCTTAACGCTTTGTCATCAGTGCCGCACGACCTGAGGCAATGTCCGTCGAACTGTTCGGCAACAAACCAATAGTCACCGAATGGTATGGCGACAACTAGACCATATAAATAGCCGATTACAAACCGAGCGCAATGAAGAACTATCATCGCCTGCCGAGAGAGAGAAGAGGAGGAGAGCGAGCTCAAGAGAAAGGAAGGAGGGAGAGAGAAGAGGGAGAGAGGGAGAGAGGGAGAGAGAGGTAGAAAGAAGAAGGAAGAAGGTAACATCATAACTTTTTAATATTGCTAATAGACGTAATATTTGAATTTACGTGATTGTTATTAGTTAGCGAGGGATAGTAATATTGTAGTTTATGTTAAATTTAATTTAATTAGTGCTTCTCTTCTAAGTTAGCGATATTAGATGTGTACTATAATATTGTAGTATCGATAGCGGGATAGTTAATTAGCGTTGTTTAATTTAGGGTAGTGATATTACATGTTAGTAGTGATCTAAAAATTTATTTTGTCTATGCCGTCGCAGTAATGTCGGATCAAGAGAAATTTAGGATATATTATGGCGATGGTGAAATAAAAAAAACTGGGTAGAAACGTGTTGAATTATTAGTTAGCGAGGGATAGTAATATTGTAGTTTATGTTAGACTTAGTTTAATTATTGTTTCTCTTCTAGGTTAGCGATGTTAGATGTGTACTATAATATTGTAGTATCGATAACGGGATAGTTAATTAGTGTTGTTTAATTTAGGGTAGTGATATTACATGTTAGTAGTGATCTAAAAATTTATTTTGTCTATGTCGTCGCAGTAATGTCGAATCCAGTGAAATTTAGAGTATATTATGGCGATGGTGAAATAAAAACTGTGCAAAATGGTGTTTATTTAAGTAGCTTTTTAGTCACCATGGTTGAGCATTCATTCCCCGATAGTGCTATCATTCGTGATATAAAGCTTTGGTTGACCCAATATTTTTTTCTGAATCCAAGTGTTTACTCTGTTACCATCCAAATCTTATTCACACGTAGTAAGGGTGACCCGGCTATGTGGGAATTGAAGAAAGTAGATCGAACATACTTGTGGCAAAAATGGTTAAGGTGGTGCAAGGGATCTCGCCTTGAATATGTGATGCTGGTGCAGGCTTGCCCTAGAGAAGAGGTAAATATTAGTGATGTGAGTGAGAGTAGCACATCAGCTACAGCTGAACAACTTCAAGCAGTGATGCCGGTTGAGGTAGCAGCAGGGGATGATAACAGGGCAGCAAACGTAGAAGATCGGGCCGATGAAGGGGAGGAGATTGAGCAACTTATGGATCATTTGGAGTGGGTGGACCGTATAGCGATAGAAGAGGAAGCTGAAATATTGTAGCCTGATGATGGCATCGACGAAGATGAGGAAGGGGGATGATGATGATGAAATGCATGGTAGTACTGGGGCAGCAGAGGTACCCATCCCTGATGAATGGAGCAGGCAAAACAAAGCCGGTATGGAAGTTTTGTGGGGCCATGAGTCGCATTGGGAGTATGGTACTAATGCCATTCGGCTGAATCAAATATTCCCAAACAATTCTGAATGTAAGTTGCCAGTGAGGCTGTAGGCACTGTCACTGTAGAGAGAGTTCCGGGTTGTCTTGTCCAGGCCAAATAGGTACACAGTGAAGTGCAGAACCGATGGATGTGAATTTCGAGTTCATGCATACAAGCAGAAGTGCAAGATGTATTGGATTACATCACGAGTGGAGGAGCACACATGCAGACTTGAAAATGTTTTGGTGAAACACCACAACTTGAATGCGGCTCTGATTGCTAGCGTGATGTTCAATGAAATCATTGAGAAGTGGGACATTGAGTGTTCGTATATTTAGAAAGCAATCTTAAGAACATTTAAGTACCAGATAAGTTACTCGATGGCCTGGCATGCAAAGCAAAAAGCATTAGAGAAGAGGTTTGTTACATACGAGGCTTCGTATTGCAACCTACCTCGTGTGCTTGATGTATTGAAGCAAACCAACCCTGGCACATACACCACTTTCAAAAAAAGTGAAGCAGATAGAAATGGGATCTCGACATTTCATCATGGATTTTTTTAATTGGGTCCTTGCATTGCATCATTCAGGACTGTCGTCCATTGCTTTGTGTCAATGGTACATTTTTTACTTGGAAATACAAGGGGCAGATTCTAACGGCCATTGTAGTTGATGCGAACAACCACATACTTCCATTGGCCTTTGCATTTGTTGAGGGTGAGAATCAGAATAGCTGGCTTTGATTTTTTAGATATCTGAAGGTCAGGGTAGTTGGTGATCGGCCCAACGTGTGCATCATTCATGATCATCACAAAGGTATAATTTCGGTAATTAAGACTCTACAGGAGGACCATGATGAGCCATTTGCATGGTGTGACTTGCAGAACAGGTGGTGCATGAGACATTTGGGAGCAAATATCTTCAAACAGTTCATGGATAAGAAACTGATGAACATATTTAAGAGGTTATGCAAGCAAAATCAGGCACGTAAGTTCAACACGCTATTGGCCGAGTTGGATAAGCACACTAGTGCACATATCAAAGAGATGAAGAAGTTACCACCTACGCCGAACGATTGCCCACCCAAAAGGCTAGCACCCCTTGGGGAGCTCGATCCTCCTAATCTGAGGAGACGATCGTCAAGGAACATAAAGTGTTTCTCGCACTGGATATAGGCGAAGCCTCTAGAGAAGTGGGCATTGCTCCATGACACTAGAGGCACCAGGTTAGTATAGTAAATTAAGATATTTATGACGGTTGAACAAATAGGGTTATTGTACTAATTGATATGTGTTGAACAGGTTTGGTGTAATGACAATGAATATAGCCGAGATTTACAGCTGGGTCATCAGAGGCCTCCGTTAGCTACCACTTGTGGTCATCTTGGAAGGCATGTTGCACGGCATCGTTGCCTATTTCCAGAAAAGGCATGCTGAGGCTGTACTTCATGCCACGACATTGCAAACGGCGTATTGTTGGCGGATGATGGCCTACATGGAGGAATAGACCATGAAATCTCAGCAGCATATGATGCGTAGCTTCGGAATCACTAAGTACCACTTCGAGGTGACTCTCCGGTGCAAAAGGGGATTGGGAACCGACACAGCGGTTATTACACATGAGGTTAATCTAGGCCAAGGTGCCACTGGATGGTGTGAATGCACCTACAATAAGCCAAGACTTCTTCATATTCCTTGCTCACATATGATGGCGACTTGTGGGCAAATTGGGATGAACACGTCGCAATACGTGTCCCCTTTCTACTTGAAGGATCATGTTGTCCATACCTGGTCCGGTGAGTTCCGTGGTTTCCATGCACATGGTGATTTCACTGTGATTAACAAAGATGAGTGCATCTGTCTACCGGATCCAACCTTACGGAGGTGTGCTGAAGGGTTGTCTGGTCGTCCACAGACTAGGCGCATTCGCAGCGACATGGATGAATCTAAAGTGGGTGGCCCTCTTAGGAGGTGTTTTGAGTGCGGTGAGTACGACCACAGGACAAAGCAATGCCCGTAGCCTATAGGTTCAGAACGTGGTGGTGGCGAAGCCTCGACCTCCAATCCACCAACTCGTCAAGGCTATCTGATGTGTGTCGAAGAAGTGTGTATCATCAGTTATGTATCGAATTATGTAATTATATTTACGTTGTATCCTTAATTATTTTGGGTTTTATGTCATGTTTTTGGGATGTTATGTACTATTATTTAAGTTGGACGCTTATGTCTTTTGATTTATATATATCGTGTTTATCATATGTTATGTAGATTTATTTATGTTGGACCCTTATATATTTTGATTTATATGTACAATAAATGTTTAATTTTTTACCTGCAGGGATGGAGCAACTCGACTCACTTCTAGACTCTGTCTTGGATGTGCAGTACCGTGCGTTCATCCACACGACAGAAGGCAATGAGAAAGTGCCTATGCTACAGATCCATGTGCCTAAGAAGGCATGGTGTGTTGATCCACGCTTCCACACCAAGTGAGTTGCACTACATTTACATGTTTTATTGTTCATATAATTTGAGTTCATATAACTTATATTTAAATAATGCAACTATTTTTTCTCGCTAGGTTGGCACGTGTTGGGTTGCTTCCTCTAGTACGCATGGTGGAGGGGTCAATTGACGACCCAAGTGAGCCCGGCGACATGGCCGAGGGTGAGGACGGTCCAGAGCGGTCGCGATATTTTCCGTTCGACCGGTCCCTGCTGTCTAGTTTGGTCGATTGTTGGAGGCCGGAGACACACACTTTTCACCTTCCCTTTGGCGAGGTGATGGTGACACTGCAGGACGTCGTCATGCTTACAGGGTTGCCGATCGCTGGGACACTGATCGGACCCTCGGTGACTCCTACCGGGTGGCTGGTGAACATGGAGGACAAGTTGGCCGGAGTGGTGGCCGTTAATCCAGCAATACGGATTAGCAAGAGGCATGGGCCATCGAGGAGGTGGTTGGCACAGTTTGAGATTACTGGTTGTACATAAACATGATATTCTAGTTTGGCGATACCTAAACATGATATTAAACTATTTTAATTGTCACAGGTGCAATGGATGGCGGCGATGCCCACCAACTACCAGGTTGCACGGTACCTTAAGGCCTATTTAATTTTGGTTGTTTGGATGGGTGATGTTCACGTCAACTCACAGCGACAGCATCGACGCACGTTGGATAACCTATGCACGGGCTATTGCCGATGCTGAGCTGGACAACATCCCATAGGTATCCTAGGGTTCGGCAGTTCTTGCTGCCACGTACCGCGCCCTTTGCGACGCGTGCGTGAAGAAAAGCAAGACCGCCAATCTGGCTGGGATGCCTCTTCTTCTTCAACTCTGGTTGTTCGAGCGCTTCTTTGTGGGTCAATACTATGTCGAGCCTCGACACTACACCGTCGACATGTACAGAGGTGATGCAATCGACCATCCGACTCCCCCTTTGCTGACGTGCTTGCGCCGACCCGACTCCCCCTCTGTTGATGTGCTTGCGTTGACCCGAGCCGCCCGGCTCCGCCCAGCCGAACTCACAGCCTCGCGCCGCCGTGTGCATCGCCGGTTGGCCTCACCTCGCGCGCAGCCGCCGCATGGCGCTGGCCTTCAGCGCATCATGACCGGTGCCTCACCTTGCGCGCGGCCGCGCGAGCCTCGCCTTCTGCACCGCCGCCCGGCGCCTCTCCTTCCACGTCTTCAACAGGCCCGGCGTCCCCGTCGCGCTCGAAATCGACGGTAAAGCACTCGGCGGTGTCGTCTGCTCGGCCGACGGTGCCCGGCTCGACCTCGGCGGCCGCTCCTCGCCGTGGTCACACCAGGCCAGCCCGGCTCGAAGCGTTGCGCCAACGCCCAGTAAGCCTCCGCCTGCAGCTGCCGCCGAGCCTCGGCCCCGTCGGCGCCCCGCCCCGCCGCGTCCAGCCGCTAGCTTCCTGGCTGGCTTCGCTCACGTGCCGAAGCGCCACCCTTTCTGATCGGGCCCGAACCGGATCCAATCCGGTTAATACCGGATGGGGCACAGGGGGAGGGGAAATTACCCCCTTTGCCCCCCCCCTATTTTTTCTTTTTTCAAAAATTAATTAGTAATTCAAAAAAAATTGACAGAAAATTCTAAAAAATTTGCTAGAAAACTCTAAAAACTATTTGGCTCTGGTTTTATTTTTTCTTCGCCCTCTTTTCTGCATTTATGAATATTTTTATGTATTTTACAGTTATTGCTCCTTTTAGTTTACTGAAAATTCATGAGAATTTTACGTGTACCTTTATTTGAATCTCGCAACAACTTTATATTAGATTGCACGAAGTAAACTAATGAAGGGATCTTGTGAATATGCAAATGTCTGGCATTGTCAACCGTGAGTTTAAAGAACTGGCCTCGTATGGTCAAAACTACCTCACATGGGCATCAGATGTGAAGATTGTACTTAGGGGCAGGAAGCTCCGAGCTGCCATTGGCTTAGGGTCCTCGTAGGACGCACAACCTACTGCCGAGCAAAACGATCAAGTTTTGCACTTCCTCAGGCATCACCTCTCAGCCACCTTGAAAAATGAATATATGGCTGAGTAGAGTGCACTTGAGCTATGGACTGCACTCCAGAAGTGGTTTGAGAAGCTCAAGTACACAATCTTGCCCCAAGCATAGCAAGATTGGGTTCGCTTGAGGTTTGCAGACTACAGAATAGTGGGTGAGTACAATTCTGCCTTGCATAGAATCTGTACCAATCTCTCCCTATGTGGCAAGAAGATCACTGACGAGGAGAAGATTGAGAAAACTCTCTCCACCTTTCACCCAGTGCTATCCAGAGTGCTCGCAACTATCGTCAGGACGCATACAAGGAGTATAGCAAACTGATTGATGTTATGCAAGTTGCAGAGTCACATGATGGCGTTCTTCGCAAAAACTTCGTCTCATAGCCACCTGGAAGAGGCATTGGCACAGAAGTTAATGCCAATAGCTACAAGGTGAAAAAGCCCACTCAAAGGAAGAAGGGTGGAAAGGAGAGATATCCGGCCAAGAGAAGGTCCAAAGTCCAAGAGAAGCAGGATGGCAAGCCACCTGCTAAGCCGTATGGACAACATAACCAGACGTGCTTTAGGTGTGGTACTTGGGGACATTAGTCAAAGATATGTCAGGAATCCAATGATGTCATCAATGCATATCAGGCTAAGAAGAAGGCAAAATACAATGCACCAGCAGAAGCACATTTCGCCAAGGTAGACGATAATGATGCCATGGATGAGGACACCCCACTTGCATCTCCTCTCAGTTTAGCCTATACATTGATGCGGCAGCCAAGCTCATGGCAACTGAAGAAAAAACCTCTGTTGATGACATAGAGGCAGAAGTCAATGCATTCTTTACAGATTCCGTTTAATGCATACTTACATTATTAGCATTTTTTTTAGATTATGGTTCTTAGTGCATTTTGAATAATGAATTATAAGCTCTAGAAGAGCATAAACTTTTCTCATGAATGGATATGCAGTTTATTCCTTACTCCAGTATTCTATCTTTATAAGCAATATTTGAATTATTTTGCTACTATCTGATTGAACTTCTATTTCTTTCGAAATTGTGTAGCGTTCAAATGAAGGAGATATGCATTTTTGATAGTGGCACAACAAATACTATCTTAAGAGAGTCTAAATACACGATCACGAAGAACGTTTGAAGGATTACTACAATCGCAGGCAACGATTCATATATAATAGGCTCCAGAAGAGCCACGGTTATATTACCAATTGGTACTACTTTGGTAATCAAAGAAGCCATCTTGTACCTTGAATCAACACGAACTCTCTTGAGTTTTAAGGACATCCGCGCCAATGGGTTTCATGTAGAAACAAATAAAGAAAAAGGCAAAGAATTTGTGTGCATTATGAAGCACGCAGAATGTGAAAAAATGGTATTATAAAAATATCCCTCATATGAATCTAGTTTGTACTACACGAGAATCAATGCGCCCGGAGTGTATACTTCTCTGAAGACTGTTTTTAAAAATTCTGAATTATTTTCTCTATGGCATTGTAGATTATGTCGTCCTAGTCTTAGAATGATGAGAAATATAGTTAACAACTCACAAGGTCATGGCATTAATGTTAAAAAAATTTCGAATCACGAAGATTTTGTGTGTCCTACATACGCCACTAGGAAATTAATAACTAGATCATCTGTTATGAAAGTACAAAATAAAATCCCTACATTCCTGGAACGCATCTAGGGGGATATTTGTGGCCCGATTCAGCCCGATTCAGGGCCATTTCGGTATTCCGTGGTGCTCATTGATGCTTCCTCGAAATGATCGTGTGTATGTTTGTTGTCAACTAGAAACCATGCTTTTGCAAAGCTGATCTGCAGATCATCAGAATTAAGAATACTTTTCCTGATCATCATATGAAGTCCATTCGAATGGACAATGCCGGCGAATTTACTTGATGATTTTTGCACAGCAACTGGAATAGCCATTGAGCATTCTGTACTGCACGTTCATACACAAAATGGATTAGCCGAAGCACTAATAAAGAGGATTAAATTCATAGCACGACAACTTTTGCTAGGTTGTAACTTGCCCAACAATTGTTGGGGACACGCAGTCCTACATGCAGCAGCACTCATCAATTAAAGATCATCGGCCTACAACATCCATTAACCTATACAGCTAGTGCAGGGATCATCCCGAAGATTTCCCATCTTAAAAAGTTTGGTTGTATGGTATATGTACCTATACCACCCCCACAGCGGAGTGCAATGGGCCTTCTCCGCAAGTTTGGGATACACGTTGGTTATGAGAGTGCATCCATAATTAGGTATTTGAAACCCATGACTGGAGACTTGCATACAACCCAATTCGCTGATTGCATTTTTGACGAGGATCGTTTCTCATCATTAGGCGGAGGAAATCAACCTTTGGATGAAAAATGCCGGGAAATCATATGACATTCCACTGGGATCCCCGCACATGACCCTTGCACTAATGAAGCAAATCAAGAAATCCAGAAGATAATTGATTTGCAAAACCTAGCAAATGAACTTCCTGATCATTTTTGTGACCTGAAGAGCGTGGTTAAGTCGCATGTACCTACTAGAAATGCACTAGAGAGGGTTGAAATAACAAAGAAAGCACAAGGTATCCCTCATCCTGTTCAGAGGCCTCAAAGAAAAATGACAGAAAATCTGGCTTCTCAAACTCAAAGTACCCGGAGACATCTGAAGAAAAAAGGGCAAGAGGACTTACCACAGCCAATCACGAAAATGCCACAAAACAAGAAGGGGAGCTAGTTGAGACCTGGCACTAGAAAGAAGCCTATGGAAAAGGCAATCCCAGATCTAAATCTTCCATTGCAGGAAGCCACCAGGAATAATGTGTGCGCACACATAGGCGATGAAAAACTAAAGGAACTTGCTCCTGTGATGGAAAATAACAGAGAAGAGTAAGCAGAAGTGCATGAGGAAGCACCCCATGATGAAATGGCCATAAACATTGTAATAACAGGACAACAGCCAATATTGATGCATATTTTGCAAAGAAGATTGCGCAATTATTGACCATGATCCCGAGTCTGCATCTCTGGCAGAACACAAGAAAAAGCTAGATTGGGAAGAATGGAAGAAGGCAATCACCGTAGAGATAATATCTCTGAACAAAAGAGAGGTGTTTGGGCATGTATGCCATACGTCTCCCCATATAAACCCCGTAGGTCACAAATAGGTTTTTGTTCGAAAGAGAAATGAAAATAATGAAATTGTAAGGTACAAGGCAAGGCTGGTTGCACAAGGTTTCACTCAACGTCCAGGGGTTGATTAAGAAGAAACCTATTCCCTAGTCATGGGAGGAATTACCTTTAGATATCTAATCTCAGTGGTAGTCAACTTAAAGTTGAAAATGAAGCTGATGGATGTTGTCACAGCATATATGTATGGAAACTTGGATTCGGACATATACATGAAAGTACCGGAAGGTATCCCTGTCCCGAACCAAGACAAAACAAATAGAAACCTATGCAGTGTAAAATTAGAAAAATTATTGGGCTGAAGTAGTTAGGAAGAATATGGTATAATCGATTGAGTGACTTTCTCTGCAAGAAAGGCTACACAAACAGCGAAGATTGTCCATGTGTTTTTATACAACGATCCCCGAATGGATTTTGTATAATCTCTCTATGTAGATGACTTGAACATCATTGGGACGGGTGAAGAAATATAAGAAATCTGCTCATATTTGAAGTCTGGGTTTGAAATGAAGGACTTGGGTAATACTAAGTTTTGTTTAGGTTTGTAGCTTGAGCATGTCCAAAGAGGAATCTTGATACACCAATCATCTTACACACAGAAAGTGTTAGAAATATTTGATTTTGAAAAAGCATATCCTACAAAGATCCCAATGGTCGGAAGGTCATTATGAGCAGACCTAGACCCATGCAGGCCTAGAGAAGAGGGAGAGGAAGTCCTGTGAGCGGAATTTCCATATCTGACTGCAGTTGGAGTGCTCATGTACCTTATAAATAGCACCAGACCGGACATTACGTTCACCGTGCACTTGCTAGCCAGGTACAGTGCAGAACCCACCAAAAGGCATTAGAAAGGGATCAAGGATATATTCCGTTACCTCCAAGGAAGCAATAACCTTGGTTCATTTTACAGAAGAAATTATGAATTGAATTTGGTTGGCTATGCCGATGCTGGGTATTTATCGGACCCACATACTGGCAAGTCACAAACTGGATATATTTTCCTTTGTGGTGGAATGACAATTTCTTGGAAGTTGTCTAAGCATATTCTTGTCTCGATGTCGACAAACCACTTGAAAATCATTGCATTATATGAAGCCTCCCGAGAATGTGCATGGCTTCGAATGATGGTTCACCACATTCAAAAGTTATGCGGCTTGAACATTAAGCAAACTCCCACTATTATTTATGAAGACAATGCAGCTTGTGTTGCTCAAGTACAAATGGGCTATGTGAAAACAATCTCACGAAGCACATCAATCCCAAGTTCTTTTATGCTCATGAAATGCATAAGATGAACGAAATCAAGATACTGCACACTAAATCATGTGAGAATCTCGCCAATTTGTTCACTAAGTCACTCGCAGCATCTACTTTTGAAAGGTGCGTTAGAGGAATTGGGATGATGAGATTTAGAGAAATGCAGATATCAAAGGAGGAATTTTCACATACTCCTATATAAATCTCAAACATTAAGTTTAAATACCCAACATGAATCTCAAAGATTAACATTGAATTTTAGGTGAATTTTACTCTTTTTACTTAGTAAATTTTTCACAGAAGTTTTCTTACTTAAGGTTTTAACGAGGTAATTCGTAAAATACAACAAACATATACTGCGTACTCTTTTTCTAAGTATTTTTTCGGTTTTTCTGAAGTTTTGTTGAGACATATGCATCTTGCGGCAAAGGACTCAATTGTTCCTCCATAGTGTATCTCCCTTTCTTCCTGTTCTCAACTTTTAGATCTTTTCAAGAACCCTAGACTACGTGATAGCACAGTTCCCTAACATAAACAAATGAATTGATCACTCAGTGTATGCTCCATCACTTGATCATGTTTTACAGAGTAACGTGTTTTGACAGTGGAAACATGCACGATGCTCTGCTCAAAATCAGCAATACACAAGACATACCTAGCACAAAAGATGCTGACCAGAGGATAGATCCTACCCTAGAGGCAAATGGACTGTCCTAGTCCTAATCTCCTCGACCAAGTCTTGATTATTTGCTTCCAAATATTATCATCCTGCTCGTCTCAGAACATAGAGCTATGGCTGATACTATACGGAGGATGATGACGATGAATAGAGACTGGAATGATCATTCCAGATCGGTGCAACTCTGTGCATCTTCGTTGTCACCTCTGCTCAGCCAACGGTACATCCTTACGTGGCCTTCACCTTGTCATACTCAGGCTGATTAAAGTTTTCATTATAAAGCATCCCCATTGGGGAAAGAAGCCGTTGCAAAGCACTTCCGAACCGACTCTGGAATGGGAACGTTGTTCAAAGAGACCAGATTAGGACTATCGTAGATGTTAAATGCTAAATATAAAATACTCAATATATAGAAATGACCATACCCACTGAAACAAGACAAGCATCCACCAGCATCCTGGCAAGCTACCAAATTTGTTGTGGACAAGCTTTTAAGATACAACAACAACAAAAATCATCATTATCAGAAATTACTATTATATACCAGTCTTCCAAACTACAACGAATAACCGAACAAAGATTTTTCGTAATAGACTTTGGACTGCCGCGCTTTTACTTGCTGAGTAGCCATTTCACAGCTTTATCAACTGACAGCATTCAAAAGTGACCAGAAGGTAGACAGTTCATAGTAAGAGCAGATCCTGGTGCTATTGTTGATTGTTCAGGCCTTATAATCATAAAATCTAATCATTTCTTTTTTCTCTTTGAAGTTGGCTCGTCATTAATTAATTGAAGTAGAAAAACTCATGAGGTCTCCCATTGATAATTCACCACAGGTAAAGGAAAAAAGGAAAAAGGCATACCATTAGTAGAAAGGTTCCAACACAAAAGCATGCACCCATTGACTGACTCAAATACCTAAGGTCCCTTCCAGCCTGAAAACAGGAAGAAAAATATCGGACATATCAACACATTTTCCAGTACATTAAAAGCCAGGCTTGTATTCTGCTGATCGTATAAACTTGGCATGAATAGGCCCTTTATTCTCTTAAATTGCCGTTATCGTGCCATAAAATGTCAAAGATGGTTCTCATTATTACACTGCTAGTAGCCTAGTGCCAAGTGGAATGCTTATTGCAGAAGCAACGACACTTGATCATGCAAATTCATTTCGACAAGGTTGTTATTTCCAGACTCATATGAACTTTCCAGGAGAATTGGCCTAGGGTCAGCCAAATGAAAATCCAAATGAAAATATATAAGCTTACCAATAATGTTCCTTCAAGGCAGTGTACTGAAGGTGTCACCCACAATATACCGAAATATGGAATCAGCACTTTGTGCATCTGTTGACAAGACAATGCAGAATTAATAAGTTCAGTTTCTCCACAGAGCAAAGCAAATTAAATGCACATAAAACTATAAAGGTAGAAGATTTAATAAGAGACATAATCAGCCATTCCTAACTGTATTGATATAACAAGGACAGCCTTTTATAATCAACATCAGGATCAGCAATAAACTAGCAAGCAGATTGGTAAAGATAAGTTTCTATGTAACTGTGTAAGCATCTACAAAGATATACTACCAAAGTACCATATAGAGCATGAAATGGTACCAAATTAGACAATAGATATGAGTTACTGAATTTTAAAACAATTATACAGTTTAGATTATAGAGACACAATATATAGCAAAGATAGCTTTTTACCAACAAATTACAGATAGCAGGACACAACATCGAGATAGAAAATCGGCACAATTGATAGTTTTTGAGAAGCGATCCAAATAGAATATACTTACAGGACAATGTGTAAAAACAAGTAATATACCAAACCTGTTGGGCAACCATTTGATCATTGGTAAAGAGGCTTGGAAAAAGCCATGGAACAAGTGTTCCTACTGCCCCCACAGTCATTCCAGTGATCGCTCCAATCATGACAAGCGACTTCAATAGCATCCTTGCCTAGATTAAAGATACCTTTAGTATCTTTCATAGTAATGAACGTAACATTCATACAGTTTAATGTAGAAAATAACTAAAGTAAAATGCAGGCATTACTCCAGTCAATCAGAGCACCATCAGTGCAGCACAGGTTGCATGAAGTAAGCGCAGTAGTGGTGGGCCCACCAGCAACTGTTGCTCTACTTCAGGAAAAAGAAGCTAGGTGTATACTAATCAAATGTATACAAGCCCTTTATGTACAGGACATCCACAAGTCTGAATTTAAATATTTCATACTTTAGATCAACAGTACCTGTCAACTGTCAAGATGCCTCAAATACTAAGAAATATTAAATCTAGCAAAAATGTAATGGTATCAAGCGTTTGTTAAATTTTATCAAATAAGAATATAAGATTATAAGCACGGTTGTCACGGTGTTGCCTTGGCGTCGTGGCGCTCCAGATGGGACGCCGTGGATGCTCACCTTGCCTTGGCCATATAGGCGGGAGCCTAGGAATTTACGGCGTCCACGGCGAGCTGCTAGGTGGGCGCCTTGGCCAGCTGGCAGAGGGAAGCAACTTTAACCCACTAATCTTTGATGACTATGAGTGGAACACTGATTGAATTGATGCAGGTGCTGAAGATATCCATGAGACGGAGCCAGAAAATCTGGACTGGGCTTTTATTGATCAGGCTATGGGTGCATCAACTGCGCTCCATGGTCACAATCTACCTAGACTTGTTAATTATGTTATGAACTTATTCTCTAATGTGTTGTCTTAGTATCAGTGTCAAGTGTCAACCCCTTTTGCTCGCCATACCTTGCCTTGAGGACGCCCCACCTGAACGCCATGGCGTCCTAGTGCCTCTTAGCTACCGTGGTCGCCATGTACGTTGTAACAACCATGATTATAAGGGTCATAGTTGAACTCTTGCTTTTATTTGTAGAATTTCAAAATGGCATATTAACGCCATAATTTTTGGCCAGTCAAATTCAGTCCCTTGGTCCTAACAAAATTGACTCGTTGGTAGGCTTAAAGCTACAGCAGATGTCATTCAAGAAGAAGAAAGATTTAGTAAGCCTGGTCTGTGAATAGCATTTTTCATGCAAAATATGTAGTAGAAGAAAAGCGAAAAGGAATCACCTACTGAAAATTGCCACATAAAAGCATAAAAGCTATATAAAGTGTGCGGTATACACGTTCATCAAGCACAACTTTGCACAGATTCTCTATGAATATGCACTGATAATATTGCTAACCATAGTACTAAGGGCAATAATAATATGTAATTGGTATTCAGAGGACATTAAGCACTGCAGATAGGCACCAATACCTTCATCAAATTGCGCTTAGCTCCATATATCAACTCCGGCATGAATGACTGTGCAGTTTGCGACAGGGGCTCACCCCAAACAGTGCACATGCATAACACATTAATCATAACCTTCACGGCATAAGTAAACAACAGATTTGTCACGTTTTTCTAGATATGTCCTCGTGGGTAAGTATTCCATAAGTTAAAAAGTATGAACCTGATGGGCTGCAAGAGTTATTGCTCCCATAGAAGTCGCGGAATATGTAAGTAACGCATAAAACGCTACCTGAAGATTTTTTTAAAAAAAAAAAACAATTAGTTATAGTGAATTCTAATAAAGTAGAGATCATTACACAGATTAGTAGACCCCAAAAAATGATACCTTGGATGTCATTGTCACAAAAACAGGAGCTGCAATTTTAAATATATGAAGAAGCTCTCTTGTTGATGGGATTGTGAATGAGAAAGCTCGAAAACCTCTATTGTTTAGATTTTGCATCATCATAAAAGCTGCAACAACCTGAGTGTGTATCAGAAAGTAACTACTTATGAAAAACAAATGTGTTGGAAAAACTCAAGTCTGTAAAGAAGTGGGCCATGTGATCAACATCATACGTCTGTAAAGAAGTGGGCCATGTCAGGCACACAATAAAATTGGGGTCATTCGATGTAGTGTTTCATTCAATTGAACGCAAAATTAGATTGTGAGTTCATTAAGTCGACATATTAGATGATCCACAACTTCCTGGAATAATGCTCAAGTAAGTGCCAGCAAGGAGACATGCTGCGGTGATTGGAGAATATGTTTCTACCTGCGAAACCATAGTTGCCCAGGCAGCACCAGCAATTCCATAGCCACATACAGAGCAAAGAAATATATCACCAACGCCATTTATAACACTAGCAACTGCCAACGCCTTCAAAGGACCCCAAGAATCTTTCATGCCTAGACTGAGTTATAGCAAACATACAATATAATAAGAGAAGCATCCAATCAAGATAGTTGTAATATGACATCAAACAGAAAACTTCAAAGTGTTTATTGTTGTCTGAACCATTGTACTCATATAGGTATGTTACCCAATCTGCTCATTCAATGGCAATATGAAGATTGAATTGACATTAACATAACCATATCCATTCTTAGAAATATAATCGTCAAAGACACTGCAACTCAAAAGAGATGGCTAAATGTGTTCGAAAGAAACATTCACAGTTCCTCTAGTTCTCACATAGTCACAGGTGCTCCTGAGATAGATACAGTACTGCAGTGATCTAAAGATGTTTATAGCATTTTAGACAAAGACAGTCCAACAACTGGTAACGTTCTCATGTAGAGACATATATTTAGTCATCATCTCATCTTCATTTGAAATTTTATTTCACGAGTTTCAGTTTGATTTGTGTTGCCCTAATGTTACATCCTTTCGTGCATAGGTTTTTTTTTATTGGAAGAAAACAATATAAGTAATAATGTATACTTCCATAATATTTAATTTGGCGAAATAGGAGGTCAAAGAATAAAAGGCAAAACAACATTAGCAGGCACAAAAGAAATAGAACTTTTCAGGAACAAAATTTATCCATTGTAATAGAAGAAAGGGAATGGGCAAATTGTACCTAGCACTTTGAGCAACTAAGCCAACAAGAACTGCAGGCCATGCAAAGCCTCTAATCTGAAAGTGAGTGAGTACACATATTCATCTATGTTACTTCACATGAAACAGGGAAAGTAAATTTTATATCCTATAAAATAAGGAATTAGAACAATGCTACAAGTATACAACAAAACAAGAACCCCAATAAGCCTTGCAGTCATTAACTCATAACCATCCATGAAATTTGCTAGAGTTTGTGAAATCACTAAGAAAGTAAGGAAAAAGGACCTAGGCAGACTGTGTGGGCACAAAATAATAAAATGAGTATAACAGAGACCGACCAGATAAATTCAACAGTTAGGTAGGAAAGGCTTTTTAATCACATGACAAGAAAATAGATGCTCACAGGACATGGATACGCATGGCTTCCTCGTATTTAGGCTTAAAATGCAGGATTGTGACCAGCAGGTCTTGTCATCCATTATTAACGATACCTATACAGATAACTCTTCACAATTATTTGATTATTTCTGTGTGAAGGAAGAGCTGTTAGAAAAGTTTGAATGAGTACAATCTTCCTTTCGTAACTTCCCTTCCTTTATACTTGTCTACATGTTTCCTACTCATATATATCACGGAATTAAAGTTCGAAATAAAACCTGGCAAATGTTCGACTGCCTATAATCAAGGGGGGAAAGGACATAACCATAAACTGCCAGCTGTACATCAGAGAAACATGACCTCTCTTCACCATTCAACTACGACAACATAGGAAATAGCCTAAAGAATGAAATTATTAAGATATATGTCGACCTCTACAAACCTGCGCATACGTATTGGCAGCAGAAACAATATCATAATTCCCTGATCCAGTAAAAGCTGGAAAGAAAAACAAGTAGAAACTATAGTAAAATTAAGTAGAAGATAACACATACGAAGTTCAGAAAATGAGATGGGTCGAACCAAACGTGATGCATGTGAAACACTAAACTGATAGAACAAATACAAGGGCATCTTTTTCATAACTACAAATCCTAATCTGAGAATCAAATTGAAGAAGAATACAGTCGAGATAAAATCAGTACATAATGCCAAGTTTAAACAGCATTTGCAAGCTTAGGAGAGTCTGGGAGAAGGCAAATTGGATTTTCAATCGTAAAAACAAGTAAAAGAGAAAATCTAATTATATATGAAAAAACCTGCAGCTCTTCATTAGAAAAATCAAAATGATCAATGCTTCAAAGAAGTGTGATAAACAAGATGATAGTTAAGTCCATCGAACATTTTTCTTTCAAAGACTTACCAGTCAATACTTGAGTACCAAAAAGCTTAGTGAACAGAAACATTCCTATACCGCAAGCAAGAGCAACAAACAGCAAGATAGACACTTGATGGTGTGCAAGTTCTTCATCCTGCATAGTAACTGCAATCAGAATTGGATTATAAATAAAGCGAGAAGGTAAAGGCCATGTAGGTGATCAATACATAGTTAAATACTAATAGCCGCTATATACCCATAAGCTAGGAATGTAGGAATGTGCCAAGTGGCAACACTCTTGTTGCGAGACCAATAATTGAAGAAACTTTAGCTTCTGATTAGTCTTTAAATTGCCAACTAATATCGTATGTATGTCCTGATTTTTTTGGGGGGGTAGCAAACAAAATGTGTAGCTTGTGAAGAGAATAAAAACTTATGTCAACCTTCAAGAGAACTCGAGACATTAACTTCTGCAAATTTTCTCTTGTGAAGTTCTTACTTTGGCATATTTTAGTCAGCTTCTTTTAATATATAAAAAAACTGCATACCGGAGCTGAACAATACCTTTTGAAGAATTCTAAGTAGCTAAAACACTGTGGGACCATACTCTATAGCTAAGTTGATCAATGATAATCTCTGTCTCATACTATTACCCAAGCATTTCACACTTCCCTCCAGGTCGTTTATCTAACACGCACCTTTTTAGCTATGGAGGTGGCCACCATGTTGGAGGTTGCAATTGAAAGGAACATGAATATGTAACACAGGTAGTCGCAGAACACTGTGCCAGGCCCTGAAAGGAGAGGGAAAATATGCACATTACACTGACTGAGTTGAGGTAAGATGATGAACCTATTGTGCAAATACACCAGATTTTCATTGCAGTTCATCAAGCACTAGACAATTTGCAACATCAGCTAGCTTGCCCCAGGAATCATCACAATATTTCCAATTAACGCCGCGCTGCCAGCCGTAAGTATCAGTAGAAGAGTTCATATGCCCGCCGCTTATAAAGATAAAGTAGAGAGCAGAGAGTGTAGGCAGCCACCTAGTGCGGCGAGCTGGAGGGAGGAGGTCTGGCCGATGACCATGGTGTCGATGAGGCTCATGAGCGGCGAGCAGATCCAGAGCCCGAGCGCCGGCCCCGCAAACACGACGATGTCCCGCGCCTGAGACCATATCCCCGCGCTCGCTGTCGCCTCGTCCCCGTCGTCTTGCTCTCCGCCGCCGGCTGCTCCCGCGACGGCGGCGGCGGCTCGTCGGCCGCGGACGGCATAGGGGAGGCGCGGCTCGGGCAAGCGGGCGAAGAGGCGGGCGCGGGCGGCGAGAGGAGGCGCGGGAGCGAGGCGGGAGAGAGAGGCGGACGCGGGTGTGGAGAGGAGGGCGGGGAGGGAGGCAGCGGAGAGGACGCGGAGCTGGGCGGACATGGCGCCGCCTCGCTCCTTACTGCTGCGATGCTACGCTAGTCCCCTGTCCCCCTTGTACCGCGCGTGCGTGCAAGTTTGCAACGGCCCAAAGCAAGGAGCGGTGGTCCGGGTTCGCAACACCGTTTTGAGGTGAGATTTGAGGTACCGAGGTACTAAAAATCACGAAAAAATGAACGTTCAAAAAATCAAATAAATTTAAAATTTAGTTAAATGAGCGAGCGATTTTCACAATAAATAGACGAAAATCACTCAGTTTGGAACGAATTTTAAATGGTTTTTGTCGAAAACCACTCGACAGTTGACAACATGTAAAAAAAAATCGAGAAAAATTGCAAAGAAAAATGCTGTAAAATTTGTAAAATGCCATCAAAGACCTAAAAATAAGAAGATGCAATAAATGTAAAAAAAAGTCATTAGAGCAAATCATGAAGTTAATTATGTTCATACTTGTTGGCCCTATCCAAGAATTGCACATGATTATTACTCTGTACGTAGGTCATTCCTGTTTAAAATTTGCAAACTTCTCGCTTATATATATGCTTCATTGGCGTCTAAATATTTTCCATCTATATCTCACCCACTCAGAGACGGGACACCCTAGCTTGAAAATAAAATATAGTACAAAAATGTTAGCTATGAATCGACGTACAACCGAACAAACATTTTAAAGCTCACTTACTGTATTTTTGTGTTTCTCTCGTGGCGCTAACAAAGTAAGAATTATCTGCTTTTTGCCCCGTGATACCAATAATGTGAAAAAATTTGGTCCATGCCGAGCCAATGGCCTGCTTCGCACTCTTCCCTTTCTTTATCTACTGATGGATGTCAATTCTTAGTTGCACTAGGCCACGGGCCGTACCAACATTGTAATACCCTACCGCTAGCGATTTTTCTCGTTGTGAGAAACTTCGAAACATCTTCGACAACAGGCCGCCGTGATCTCCTCCAACCCCCCCCCCCCCCCACCCAGATAGGGGTGGGCATTTGGTTATTTCAGTTTAATCGGTTCGGTTTTTTGTGTTAAAATAATCTGGGTTTTAGAAACTGGTTACCGAATTTCTCGAACCAAAATGAAAAGCTGAACTGAATTAATTGAAATATTTTAGTTCGGTTAATTCGATTTTTCGATTAACCAAAATATAAATAAACACTAGGTACATTAGATTTGATTCTTCTCATGTCGCAACACAGAGTAGAGATAAACCTACATAATATTCATAGGTCATTCCAGTATACGCATAGTAAAATATATGAACATACCACATATATGCATAAAGATGTTAGAACATGAGAATTGTTTGATAGCTTTAGAAAGAGCATTATAAAAATGATATTGTACATGGGCTATTTGGTTATTTCGTTTTCTGGAAGCAAAAAAACAAATTGAATATCAAAAACCAAATTATACTAAAATAAAAATCAAGCAAAAAACCATAAACCGAAAAAACCAAAATAATAGGTTAATTCGGTTCAGTAATTCGGTTTCGGTTTAAAAATGCCCACCCCTACCCCTAGAGGAGCCACTACCACCACTATGCTCATATCTGCCACCTGCCTGGCTCCTAAATTCTGCCTCTGCCCTAGAGACAATAATGGCACGTTGGTTTTGGTCCTCCTCATTAGCATCACCCCATGTACTCTGAATATACACTTCTCCTCGATGGGGAGTCTCCAGCTGTTAGTTTTTTCCTCAGCCTCTCCTCTCTCTTATCCTTCCTATCCTTCATTCTGTTTAGCTTAAGCTGAAAGTACTCGCGTACTTTCACTGGAACTTTACTGTAATGGATGACACTCGTACCACGCCCTGCCAAGTGATATTTCAGTCGGGTTGCACCGCCTCCTTTCTTCTCTTTGAGACAGTGGTTGCGTCGAAATTCAGCACCTAACTTCTCGTCGTGCTCCCACACCATGTCGACACTGTCTGCTATCTGCTAATAGAAAAAAAAAGTAAGCATGCATACAAATATTGCTACTTGAACAAATAGTACCATTTACAAGTGTCGTCCATTGCTACTAAATATACTTCGACGAATATTGCTACTAAATATAATTGAACAAATATTGGTAAATATACTTCAACAAATATTGCTACTAAATACAATTGAACAAATGTCACTCACTAAATATAATTCGACGAATATTGCTACTAAATATGATTAAACAAATATTGCTACTACAAATATTGCTACATGACATAATTGAACAAATATTGCTACTTGACATACTTGAATAAATATTGCTACTAAATATAATTGAACAAATATTGTTACTAAAATATGTTAAAATAAATATTGCTACTAAATATTTTTACTTGATATACTTGAACAAATACAAATACATGCATAAACAAGGCATAGCTCCAAGTACCTAGCGAAAATCGAGAAAAACCGAGAGAAAATCAAGCCAAACCGAGAGAAAAAAAAACCAAGCTAAAACGGCGAAATCATTGAAGAGCTCAATTTTCTCTCAAACCGAGTGGTTTTCAGGGATTAACGGTCAAAAATCGTGGCTTGGATGGCAGAACAATAGCGAGCGACGGCCGGATCTGAGCGGAGGCGACGCCGGCTGAGAGTGGAGTCAATGGCGAATTTTTGGGTGTATGAAGTTTTTGGATGAGAGTGGAGAGGATAGCAACGCCAGCTGTCTCTCTTTGTTGGCCAAGGTGGGCCAGAGGCCCAGAACCGGTCTGGCCTGTGGGCGGAAGCCTGTAGGCCAGGCTCTTTTTTTGCCTTTTCTATTTTTTTTTTACATTTCGAATGGCTTAAAAGGGTCTCTAAACTTCATTTTTTCAAAAACAAAATATTCACACCAGATGTCATAAAGCTATTATTACTAATTTTAGGGAATGTTTGGATAATTTTTTTTAATTTTTTGAATTCTTTTGAATTTGAATTTGACCGGTAAACCAAACGGTTTCATTTCTTAGGCCCTGCTTGGATGAGTGGTAATTTCTTGGGAGGTTTTGGGATTTAGTTCAAATTTGAACTAAATCCTAAAACATTCCAATGAAATACCCCTAATCCAAGCACCCCCTTAAACTGGAACGGTAAGGCCGGTTTTTGAGTGGTATTCATCGGTTTTTGAAACCTAGTGGTGGTGCGGAAGCCACCAAGGCTGCAATGCAAGGGGATGATGCGATGCGATGCGAACAAGGTCGTTGCTTTAGACAGCGAATATTCAAGGCTCAAGGAGACGAGTTTCTTCAGTAGCAGTGTGATACTCCCGCTCGTTCAAGTACGAGAGCATTTTTACTCCATCAGCTTAAGCTTTTTTGGATTAATTAGTTGATGCATATGTAACTTAATATATGGTATCACGGTGGAGATTTTGGATTCAAGACTCGGTGGCTCCCACTTGTGTTCTACCTCTCTTGTAGAAAAGGAGAACCGTCGCTAGCAGCAGACGGTACACATCTATCTTCAATTGAGACCAGATGCGACGCCAACACATAAAACTAGTGGCTAGTTTATTCTTCTTCCGGTCTTAGATTATAGAGGAAGAAAGACGCCACCCACCACTACTAGCTCAATTGCTTTTGGTGGTGCTCATCTATGTCTCCAAGACTCCATCTGTTCTCTTCTTGTCCTTTTTTGCAACATGATACAAAGACACTTGCTTTTGGTGGTGCTCATCTATGTCTCCAAGACTCCATCTGTTCTCCTCTTCTTGTCCTTTTTTGCAACGTGATACAAAGACACGTGCCTTCTCTGTCCTGAGGCTGCCTACCTGAACTTGGACGGCCTCTGCGTGCTAAACACCATAATCCTCCGGTTACGCCACCCAAACGCACAAACCACGCCCACCGTTTGCAGATTGTTGAAAGTTGAGTAGAAATTGAACTCAAGAATAGAATAGAGAATAATTATTTTCTTATTGCACATGTATTTACATATTTATATAAGCCAATATGTGAAAGTTGATGGTATCCAAAAGACACCCATTCTAAGAGTTGACGGTTAATCGCCCACTTTGACTTCTTAACACTCACCATTAGGCGAATAACACAGCCTTCATATGCTTCGATAAACCCCTCAAAAAACCATGTGGAAAAAATATGAGGAGAAATTCATTCTCATAAATATATGCTATCTAAAACTCCTTTAAAATCCAATGGGAAAAAATATAATGAGAAACTTTATGACATAAGTTCACATTCAATGTTACATCATTAAAAACCTTCTATGAGAAACTATTTATGTAAAACTCATAAAAGAAAAGAGTGCAACAAGTTCTAATTCAAGGGTTAACTCCCCCTGAACCTTGCAACTCACGAAGCCGTCTCATACCGAATTTTGGCAACGAGGACGTTGGTAAAGATCTAGTGAATAAATCAACTAGATTTTCACATGACTTCGTTTGCAAGACATTTATCTCACCATTTTTTGAAGTTCATGAGGATAAAATAGCTTAGGAGCAATATGTTTTGTTATATTACTCTTTATATAACATGTTTGCATCTGAGCAACACATGCAGCATTATCTTCGTAAATAATGGTAGGAGATTCCAATGGATTAATACCACATGATATTTGTATGTGGTTAATCATTCTGTGAAGCATACACATTCACGTGATGCTTCATATAAAGCAATTATTTCAGAATGATTAGTGAAAATGGCTACTAAAGTACGTTTAAAAGACTTCCATGAAATAGCCGTACCACCATAAATGAAAACAAATCCAGTCTGTGACTTGGTACTGTGGGGATCAAACAAATAGCAGCATATATGTATCCAATTAAAGTTATATCTTGATTTCTTTGAAACATCAAACCAAGATCTTTTGTACCATTAAGGTACCTGAGGACTTGTTTAACACCAGTCAAATGACTTTTTGTTGGTGATGCATTGTATCTAGCCAATAGATTGACTGCAAATGTAATATCAGAACTAGTGCAATTTGCAAGATACATTAGTGCTCCGACGGCACTAAGATATGGAACCTCTGATCCCAATATCTCTTCATACTCTTCCCTAGGTTTGAACGGGTTTTTATCCACATCAAGGGATCTCATGACCATAAATATTTTCGTTGGATACAATTTATCCATATTAAATTTCTCCAACATCTTTTAAATATATACAGACTGGTGCACAAATGTTCCTTCAGTAACATTCTTAAGCTGTAAGCCTAAGAAAAATTTGGTCTTACCCAAATCTTTCATCTCAAACTCCATCACAAGATGGTTACTTTCCACTTCTATGTCCCTTGTGACAGAATCCACTTTGAAATTTTTTTATAAACACGCATGGACAATTATCATTATTGGAGTATCCTTTCTTCAAAACAAACTCACTTAGTCAATGGTACCACATCCTTCCCGACTGATTTAATCCATATAGCGACTTTTTCAATTTGATGTTATACATGTTGCGAATTGCATTAGGATTCAGAATTTTAATCCCTTCAAGGACTTTCATTTAAATATCCAAATCTAATAACCCATAAAAATATGTGGTCACTACATCCATTAACTGCATTGATACTTTCATATTAACTACCAGAGATATTAGATATCAGAATGTTATTCCACTCATAACGGGAGAGTATGTCTCATCATAATCGATACCAGGTCTCTGTGTAAACCATTGGGCTACAAGCCTCGCTTTGTATCTCACTATTTTATTGTTTTCATTCCTTTTCCGAACGAAAACCCATTTGTTTCCCACAGAAAACACTTTAGGAGGAGTTGGTGTTACTGGACCAAATATCTCCCTTTTATTAAGCGAGAGCAATTCTGCTTCAATTGCTTTCTTCCATTTGACCCAATCTGAGCGCTTCATGTGCTCTGCCATGGTATTTGGTTCTGGATCCAGTTGAAAGCCATCTGCAATCTTTGAGGCAAAATGTATGTCGACAATTGTAGTATCTCTTTTATATAATTCTCTTGAATTGACATAATTCGTGAAAATTTCTTCATTTACATCTTCTAACTCCTGGTGATTTCCCATAACAACGGAGTCTAGGGGTTCTGATGTCCCATCATTTAAATTTGTGCGCACATTGATGCTGGGTTTACTATTCTTTCAATGGTTCTCAACCTCATGTTGAGTTTCTTTTACTAATTCAAGTAATATACATTTATCTTTAGAAGAATTACATTTTTTGCAGACATCTCTGTGGAACTGAGTCTTTTTTATCCAAAATTCTCCCCCTCTTCTTCTCATTAGGGGCAAGAGTAGTACCTCCACTCTTTCTGGTACATTGACTGTGGGTATATATAATTTTGTAACACCCCTGTCATCAGTAACTGCATCTGGCAGATTATTTCCAATTTGTTGCAAAATTATTATTCTATGAACCTCTAGTTCAGATTCTTTACTACGTGGATCTAAGGACTGAATGCCAATGGCATTCTAATCTATTTCTTGGAATTTCTTCATGGTACTTATCTTCCCCTAATGTTGGGAAATTGTCCTCATCAAAAATACAATCAGCGTACCGAGCTATAAACAGACCCCTTGTTAATGGCTTAAGGTATTTTATTATTGACAAAGAATTATACCCCCACATAGGTCCCCCACTTCCTGTGAGGACCCATTGATGTATGATGTGGTGGTGAAATTGTTACGTATACAGCACAACTGAATTTTAATAGATGTGAAATCGGTACTAATTGCAATTGGGAGACCGTATGATATGCAGTTGATCTTATTTGGATTAGTTCTACAGCATGCAAGACCGCATGGCCTCAACAACTTGTTGGCACCATACAATTTTGTAAAAGATGTCTCGTAATCAATTTGAACCTCTTTCTCAAAGATTCTGCTAGGCCATTTTGCGTGTGGACATATGGCACAGAATGATCTACATTAATGCCTAGAGTCATACAATAGTCATTAAATGCCCCTGAGGATAACTCAACGATGTTATCCAATCTGATGGATGTTATCCTATTTTCAGAAAAAATTGGCGGATTTTATCCTATTTTCAGAAGAAAAAAAAATTGGCTTTTAACTTAATTATTTGAATCATTAATCTAGCAAAGGCGTAGTTCCGTGTGCTTAATAAGCACGCATAGGATCATTTTGTAGAAGCATCTATTAAAATCATAAAGTATCTAAACGGCCCACATAAGGGCTAAATAAGTCTATAGATGTCGCCCTAAGTTTTGTCCAGAAAATTCAGTGACTCATTTTTTACTTTGAGATATGATGGCCTCAAAATCAATTTCCCTTTAGCACAAGCACTGCATATGAAATCATCTAATTTTGAAAATTTTGAAGTATTAATATTATGGCCAACAGAACAGTTTACAATTTTTCTTATCATCCCCATACCAGGATGACCTAGGCGATCATGCCCAATCTTGAATTTGTCAAGATTTTGAAGAATTATTTTGAACGCAACATGTGGTTCAAGTTTGATGTGTGTGTAGTACAATCCAGATGAATATGAAGGAAGTTTTTCAACCACTTATTTTCCGTATCCATCAACTTTAGTGGGGAGAATATATTCATCGTCTCCCTCACTAGTAGTTTCCATATGGAAACCATTAAGACGGATATCTTTAAAACTTATTAGTGTACAATTTGATTGAGGATACAACATAGCATCTTCAATCATCAATTGTGTTCCTATAGAGGGAACTATGATGGCTCTTCTAGTGTCAACAATCAGATTATCGCTTCTAGCGATAGTCATTATATTTCCACTTTTCTTTGTCAAAGTCTGAAAATATTATGTTTCCCTTAATATTGTATTTGTGGTACCACTGTCAATAAGACAGATTTCGTCCTCCGTTGGATTGTGCCATAAAATTTTATAATAAAGAGCATGATTATTAACTCAAATATATAACAAGTACGTCAATATATATATTGTATGTCTGCAAATAAAATATATGTTTATACAATACAATTACAATACCCATGTTCCTACAGAACTTAGTTAACAGAAAATATACAATAATATTATGTGGAACAATTATGACTGACTATTTACATAAGAGGATTACTAGGAGACTACATGGTGTCTCCAAACTAATCTTGGGAAGTGTATTTAACCAACATATCATCTGTTTTCGTGAAGTTGTCTTCCTTCAGTTGGACCATCTGATGGTACTCAACATTCAGAATAATATCCTCTGATCCCATTTTCAGATCTTTGCCTGCTGGTGAAGTGAAATGAAATTCAACATTATCCCCTTTAAGCCTCTTGCTTTTGTCCATAGATTGTTGATATAGCTCAATCAAATGTGGAGCAGTGCGACATTCCTTTGCATAATGTCCTTTACAACCACATTTATGGTAAAGGCATGATTTTTTTCTTAGAAAAATTCTTCTTGAATTTTTCCTTACCATATCCTTTGCTTTTGAATTTCTACATATCATTGGATCGCCACTTTCCCTTTTTCTTATCGCACCTCTTACGCCCATGGCTACTGCTACCCCCTGAGTATTAGCATGTGCTTCAGGCACTGCCATTGCTCATAGGGCGAGTATGATGATTTTTCATAAGAATTTCGTCATATTTCTCCACTTGAAGCAAAGTATAAATCAACTCAGAGTACTTTACATACATCTTTTGGCGATATTGTTGTTGAAGTATACGTATAGAAAGATGGAAAGTGCACAATATTTTTTTATTAGTTCGGCATCACCAACTCCGTGGTCACAAAATTTCATATTTGAATTTATTTTATGTATTGCTGAATTATACGCTGCCACGGACTTGAAGTCCTGGAAACTTATAAGTAACCATTCTCGTTGAGCTTCTGGTAACATGACCGACCGTTGTTTGTCATACCTCTCTTTTAAGGAGTTCCACAATTGAAGTGGATCTTCTTCTATCAAGTACTCAGTTTTTAGGTATGAGTAGAGGTGATGCCGAATAAAATGCAGGGCTGCATATTTTAAGGCTTGTGAAATTTGTGGGTTATTTTGTTGAAATACAGTGATCGTTGCACCAAAACCTCTACCCATCAAATTTATCTTTAGATTCATCGCCCAAATCAGATAATTGCTAACATCTAAGGCCAGCTCTGCAAGCTCCTTTTTGGAGATATCTATCATGCCCAACAATTTGTTTTTCATGCCATTATAATTAATTTACTTTCTCAAAGTAAAATTATGGCATGAAATTATTGTAAATGAGTACACTAGGGTCAACGTATAATAATTGCATTTATTCAAAAATTCAGGGACTAGAATGTAATTTTTACTTAACTACGACAGCTAAATTTGCGATTTCCCTAAATTTAGAGGGCTAAATTGCTAACTTTATATAACATGCTCATTTAGACCCGACGCTAGCACCATGGCTGCCGCCGCCTTGGGCGGTTAGGGTAAGCCGTGCGCCGCCCGTCGGTGAGAGGCTCGCCAGTCATAGCTCTCTCTCCATCTACCTCCGCGTGCGGGAACCGAAGTCCTCGACGTCGCCTGAGGGACGCTCCTGTCGCGTCGGGGAGCGCCGCCATGGTGTCTCGGTTGCCACGGGCACACCGTCACACGCCGGTTTGGGTGCATCTGGTGACGACACCACCTCGCCAGGAGTTGACACTGCGCTAGGCTGGGTCATGGGGGCACGGCCGAAGTCGGGTGGCCAACGCCGTTGGGTGGAGGCCCTCCCTGGCCTTATCCCACGTTCCACCATCGCGCCGGCCGCTGCGTCAGCCTCGCCACGCGCCTCCTGCGCGCGGACTAAGGTGGTCACCGTCGCAGTCTCGGTTGCACCTACTATGCTATGGGGCACCTCAGCCCTTACGGCCTGCACTGTACCGAGGAGCACTACAACCCCTTCGATCACTACGACCAATGGTGGTCCGCTGACCATGCCACGGTAAGGCCGAGCATGACCTCGCCGATGTCCATCATATCACGCACGCCAATGGCGACGTCCCGGCCGACGTTGTTATAGAGGCAAGATGGGAAGGATCGTTGTTTTCAAGTTCATGAAGGAGGTAAGTACGTTTAATACATCGTCGTTGTTTCGCGCCATTGGACTTACCATGTCCGGTATGTGCCCGATGATCCTCTCGTTTACCACCGGGCTCTGTTTTCCCGTGCGCAGTAGCCGCCGTGCTCATGGATTAGAGCAATGCTGATAACATGTTGAAAGTAGTGTACAAATTAAACTCGAGAATAGAATAAAGAATGATTATTTTCTTATTACATATGTGTTTACATATTTATACAAGCTAATGGGTGGAAGTTGATGTTGTCCAAAAGACATCTATTGCTCAAAAGATACCCATTATCCAAAAGACATCCATTCTAACAATTAACGGTTAATCATCCACTTTCTAACAGTTAACTTTTTAACAGATCTCCGAGAGAATCCAACTGTTTCCTGTGTGAAATTCCTATGAAATTCTGCCATTCCAAACAATCGTCCCTGGGGCAGGGACTCAGCTATCATCGATTATCGCTCGATAATCGCGATTATCGAGGATATCGACGGGGTACAGCTTCAAATATCGAGTGGAAAATTGGTAAAATTCAAATTTAAATTTGAAAATTTTGGGAATTTTGAAAATATTTATCCAGAAGTTCTCTAAAAATAGTATTAATAGGTTTGTGGTCTTTGGCATGAAAATTGGGTAAAAAATGATTTCGGACGACGTTTTACAACAAATATAAATTTGAGTATGTATATATAAAAAATTTGCTCTATATGAATAATTCAACCGTGGGAGTGGAATATTAATTGTCGGCCGGTGGATGTCAGAATATTTAAATTAGTATATTACCATATTGTAGTTGAATATATTTGGAGTCGCACGAGAATTTATTAATTAATTTGACTGCCGGAGTGAAATATTAATTGTCGGTCATGGATGTTGAATTTTTTAATTTAGTGAATTACTTTGTCAGAGACTAATATTATTAAGGACACAAAAATAGATTAATAGACCATGTATGGTTAAATTTATTGGAGTTTCCTCTGGAGTTAATTTGGTAATTGCAAATTGTCAATAGATAGAGTTACTAGTCTCATAAAATGACAATCGGCTTAGTTGTTTATATTGCATCAGAGAGAATTGTTCCTCTCAATTTAGGCGGTAGTTAAATATACCTTGTTGTATCAACAGTGGGAAACGATTAGCCCATGGACGGGTTAAAGCTGGCACGAATATAAGACAGAGTTGCTAGCTACATGAGGATTGCTAACAATGTCCACTGAGTACAACATGGCCAACCAAGTGTACACTCAACAATACTATCTGTAGCCCCGAAGGTAATGTTTCATTTGTATGTCTCATTTCATTTCAACTCCATTTTTACTAATATAGAATTCATGTAGGTCCAACACGACATTTCTGTGACAATGAAAGGATGACAAAGCTATGCCAATTGGAAACTTTCATTTTCGGTGAGAAGTATTGATTTCAAATGTTATATGTCATGTACATTGAGATGTAGACTTGTTGGATTCATTTGTCAATGGTATTAACATGGAATGTTATTTGTTGAGATATCGTTGCTACATGCCTATTTTACAACTTAAAATTGTCTAAAATATAGCAAAGGTCGTACCAAATTTTTTTTATGTTTTACCATAGTTGTGCTTAGGGGTGAAAATGGTACGGGTTAATCCCGACCGATCTGGTACCGAATCCGTTAAAAACCGTATCCGGAAAAAAAAATCCGGATCGGTAGGATTCGGATCTGATCTGGATACTTGCTACGGATCTGATAGCGGATCTGATGAGCGAGATATCCGACCGAATAGCTGCGGTATATGGTAACCGGATATTATCCGACCGGATATCCGAATCAACAAAACAAGGGTACTCCGTACTCAAGTCAAGACTCAAGAGTCAAGGGTTTCCCATTCTATTCCCGCAAGCCTCAGTCTTTGCCTCCCTATTCAATTCCCCAACCCGAAAACTAACCCTAGTGCTTGAGCCGCCGCTGCCGCCGCCGCCGCATGAATTCAGTGTGTTGGCCTGTTGGGCGAGCGGGACTTAGTTGTTCAAGTTATGTATGAATTTGATACCTTGTTATACTTGTGTTGTGTGAGTTGTCAAATTTATGTAATATATATGAATTTATTGCTTGTCAAATGTTTCAACAAGTATGTATCTGTTTGTATTATCCGTTTCCGAACCGAATCCGGTATGTATCCGCTCCAACATTACCATATCCGAAACTCCGAAATATCCATATTCGTATCCGTATACGGTCTTACCGTATCCGATTCCGAATCCGGAAAAAAAAATATGGGTTAGGATACGGGAACAGCAATATCCGACCGTATCCGATCCGTTTTCACCCCTAGTTGTGCTATTCATATTCTCCTTTTTTTCATTTTTTTATGTATTTATAACATTTATTATAATTTTTTTTTGTCTTTACTGTGTAAAAATAAGTTTCTAACATTTTCTCAGATTTTTTTGCTATTTTTCATAAATTTTCTCAAATTTTCCTATTTTTATTTTACACCCACGATTCTCCACAATTTATCAGCGATAATCGACGTTTATCGCTACTTTTTTTTGACAATAATCCGTTTTTTTTCAATCGTTTTTTATCGATCGGGTCATTTATACGACTTTTATCAATTTTCGAATGAAAATCAACGATAATCGATACTGCAGGAGTAGCAGAATGAAAATCAACGATAATCGATACTGCGGGAGTAGCAAAATTCTAGTATGTAACGGTAAGGTGAACCTTAGCCCTGGGGTGGCTGATATATGTCTCGTCTCAGATAAACTCATCAAACGTACTTGCAAGCATTAAGCACAACAGTCGTGCACATGAACCAAACATTCCACCATCTGTACCAGCTAGCCGGCTTCAACATAAAAGCAACTCACAAATTCTAAATCATATCCCAGAACCAAAAATGAAATCGGATGAGCATCAAACAAACTCAATCGACAAGGTGTGACTAGACACGAAAGTTCAGGTATTATCCGCTTTGAGCATATACTCGCAAATAACACGAAATCAAACGAGGCACCTCAAGATTTACTAGCATGACTACAGCAATATAACCAAGATACACGTTATAATACAGTTGACAAAAAAAAAATAGATCACAACCCACAGAATGAGAGTAAAAAAACACAGCCTCTGATTAAGAATAAGAAAAACGCCTTACAGATTCAAACACAAAAGCTTTTCTTATCCCCTTGGAGTCAAAATCAACCTCAAATAGATGGACATGTTCCCATGCAACAGGTTCAAGTGTTCAGGTGCCTCTGAAGGGAATACAGACCCATGCCGCAAACTCTAATCTCTGCTTGCCAAAGTATACATAGAAAAAGCTATTTCCCTGCCAGCCAATCACATGAAGTCGTAATCATCCGGATCATTAAAAGCTCCACCCTGCCCAGGAATGAAGTCCTCATCTCCTTTCTCTATGTGGAGCTGCTTCTTTTTTGCCCCTGAGGATTTTATTGGCAACATCAGTGCATGGCAAATAAAACGTATTTCCATCCTAGTACTGGATATCAGGTCCCCGAGAAATAGAAAGCACCAAGGTCCAAGAATCATCACCTTGTTTCTTTTTGCCTGCCGCAGCTTCTTTCTCAGCCTTTATCTTTTCATTAGCAATTGCTGCAATGGAGGAAGATATATCTTTCGCATCTGCACCTTTCAACGAAGTCATGGAAAGTCTCATGACATTCTTGAGTAGAACCATGTAGTGAAAGCTTTTCTGTATACATGAAACCAACGAGGTCAGATCTTGCGAAGAGGGGAGTCCCGATAAAGGCAGACAGATAGTTTTGTAAATGCTAAACAAACCTCATAGAGACGTAGTTTATTTGTGATAAGCTCTGCATATTCTGCAAAGTCACTCTCAGACTTTGGGATAAAAGTATCTAGTGACTTTTCACTGCCATCCTTCTTTGCAAAAAGCTCTGCGGTTGACTTGAAGTCAGCTTCTTCCACGAGCCTGTAATAAGTAACCATCAGGCCGAACGAATTACATGCATACAGATCTGAATAAAAGCAAGCACTATGCAGGCAAGGGCTGCTGTACAAAGCTCAAAAGAGAATAAAACCATAGACTATACTGAGAAAAGAAGGTAGGAGCAAGCAAGCAGCACCTAGCCGTATATAAAGTTTCTTCATGAGGCCCAAAAGTTCAGACCATAAAAAACGGCATACCTTTGCTGGCGAAGCTTCTCTTCAATAGGATCATCAAGAACCTCATCTTCTACTATTTCAGTACTCGTTGATGCTTGCTGTTTTCCTTTTTTTGCAGCACCTTTCCCGCTAGGTTTTGATGCAGCCTTTTCTACAGGCTGTGGCTTAGGCTTCTGCATCATTTTAT
Source organism: Rhipidocladum racemiflorum (assembly GCA_036346355.1). Classification (NCBI taxonomy): domain Eukaryota; kingdom Viridiplantae; phylum Streptophyta; class Magnoliopsida; order Poales; family Poaceae; genus Rhipidocladum; species Rhipidocladum racemiflorum. The sequence goes on from CM070572.1 coordinate 28,633,394, forward strand.
ATGTATTAAAGCACCAGTGTTGAATCAGACATACTTCAGTATTAGGTGGCAAGTAGCCAAGTATCAACAAAAGAGCTTACAACTGATAGTATTTTAATAGTAAATATAAGCGAAGCGTCGACATGAAAGTGTCCGTAATTAATTTGAATATCAAAACCAGACATAGATACATCAGCATACGGCAGTGTTCCCCTAGGTGGCCGCCAGCCTAGGCGCTAAGCTACACCCTCCCGCCTAGCTGATTTATCCCGCCTAATCAACGATTAGGCGCTAGGTACCGGTGTGCCATCCGCCTAGCGCCTAGAGGAACACTGGCATACAGTCACTGCTCAACATTGTCCCCAAGATCAGGTCTTTAAACAGAAACAATAGACCAGGCGAAAGACTACATAACATAATGCAAGCTCCAAGCACATGATGAGTTGTTTTAGTTAGTCAAAGATTCATGTTGATAGTGAAATAAAATCAACAGAAATTCATGGCACGCCAAGGACTATTTGGGGCTAATTGCTCAGCAACAAGACAAAAATCATGTGAATTGGAAAATAACATTGGTGTATCACTGGCAAGTCACCCCAGGTCACACTTGTCAGCCTCATGTTGGATGTTATTTTTCCAATTTGCACATCTTGCAGTGTTGCTGAACAGATTTCCCAGAATTAAAATGGCGTCATATAAAAATAAAATTGCATACCAAAATCAGAATAAACCAGGTGATTTCCTTTTACTTTCAAAAATAAAGAACCAAGAGAATAATTAAGGAATTTTATATTATACAGGGGAACCAAAAATATGTCATTAAGAAAATGTGGTAAAGAGTTTCTGCTTTCCAGTCTACCTCCTCCTCTTCTTCCCATGAATCTTTTACATCATCTTCTTCCACATCTTCATCTGCCCACTTATTATTAAGTGGCTCAGCTTTTGCAGAAGGTGCAGCTGGCTGAAAATCTTCAGAATCTGTAATGTAATGTAGATTTGTTTACAAGATGCAAACAAGAAAATGCAAGTGGCAGAATAAACCAACATATGAACTGGTGATTGAATTCAATAACAGATATTTCTAATAAATTCAAGGTCTTCCTACAACCTGCAAACAGTGCAAGGCATTAAGTGGAGTCACTTCAGTGGCTCACTATATTCACACTTACCTTCACAGCAAGTTTGAAATAGGAATAAGTATGTTGAAAGAGTAAGCCCACAAGAAAGCAAGATAATAGAACAGTTAGCAGGTGACTGGGATCTTTCTACTATACTGTGTCCCGTACACCAGACTAAAAGTGTAGAACTATACTATTCGTGTTTGCCCCATCATTTTAAACGGTGGTTCCATCCAGAAAACATTTAGTCAAACTCTCAGTACTGCGTTCACCATCCAAAAAAAATACGAGTGCAATGTTTTGATTACTAGTTCAAAAAAAAATGGTGCGCATTTTCAGGCACAGCTAAAACAACACAAATCATGGTTATAATCTGATCAAATCAAGGCCTCCTATAAGCAAAGTAGCACATACAAGATAACGAAATGAGGTGTGAATTCAAGTGTCCTGGAGACAGATGCTGACACGAATCTTGTGTCGGACAAGGACCAGCAAATGCTATCCAAGTCTTTAAAATATTTCATAGATAAAGAAAATCACTAAGTATTTGATTAAAGCAAGCACACATTTCATTAAACCAAAACAATGAGATGCAAAGGACTCGCTGGTTCCATGCTGGGGGTACATAAAACATCACTAACCCATTGCTAGGCACAGTGTTCACAGATAAATAAACTCCTAGAAAAACATAACACAAAAAATCCTAATTGTAGGCTAGGACAGGCAAGCGTCCTTTCGGGCTTCCACGCCTAGATTTCACAAACACCATGGACTGACCACCTACGCAAGCACAGCCCACAATTGGCAGGTATCTTCGGATGTGATGTTTCGGTACGTTCGTCCGCCACCGGATGAAGAAGCTACATTCGCAAAAGAACGTATGGCTATCTTAGGATTCGGCGACTATTAACATCAGGCAAGGTTTCATGATTCGTCGCAAAGCGCACATCAGGAACACGAACTACTCCCATCGGATGGTGAGCTCCGCGTCGGGATCACATCGGCAGAGATTCCAGTGAAACGAAAGCCACAGATCGGAAGGCGAAAGAAAGAGGTGCTCACCCCAGTCCTCCATCGAGGCTTGACGGTCTCGAGATTTGGTCGTTTGGCGGTGGTGGAGCGGTGGCCAGGAGGACGACGAGAAAGCGGTGGCCGGAGGAGGGGGTGGCGTGTGGGCTAGGGTTTCCACGGCCGAGGCGGCGGCGGGGGATGGGAGGAAGCTTCTGGAGGGTTGGGGAAGCGAAAGGATGGCTGGCCTGGGCTTTGCCTAGCCTAGTTAGATTTGCTGGATTTTGATTTTGGCGTCGTTTCGCTTGCTCGCCTCCCCTTTTGGTGATTTCTGATAGGACGGTGGTGATATGCACACACACAACAAGGCGAAACGGAACGGATTTGGTCGGTCTTGCTGCTTGGCAGTAGGATCGGATACGGTCGGATATTGCTGTTCTCGTATCCTAACCCATATTTTTTTTTCGGATTCGGCATCGGATACGGTAAGACCGAATACGGATACGAATATGGATATTTCGGAGTTTCGGATATGGTAATGTCGGCGCGGATACATACCGGATTCGGTTCGGAAACGGATAATACAAACGGATACAAACTTGTTGAAACATTTGACAAGCAATAAATTCATATATATTACATAAATTTGACAACTCACACAATACAAGTATAACAAGGTATCAAATTCATACATAACTTGAACAACTAAGTCCCGCTCGCCCAACAGGCCAACACACTGAATTCATGCGGCGGCGGCGGCGCAGGCTCAAGCACTAGGGTTAGTTTTCGGGTTGGGGAATCGAATGGGGAGGCAAAGACTGAGGCTTGCGAGAATCAAATGGAAAGCCCTTGACTCTTGAGTCTTGACTTGAGTACGGAGTACCCTTGTTTTGTTGATTCGGATATCCGGTCGGATAATATCCGGTTACCATATACCGCAGCTATTCGGTCGGATATCCCGTCTACCGTATCCGGTAGCAAGTATCCGTCTCAGATCCGAATCCGTGGGATCTGAATTTTTCGGATCACGGTTTTAACGGATTGATGCAGAATCGGTCGGGATTAACCCGTACCATTTTCACCCCTAAGTAGCATGGTTCCACTTTTCGATGAGATTTATTCGAATTTCAAACTTACTGTTCCGGTTTGAAAAAAGAAAACCATTCGATTTACCGCTAAATTTAAATTCAAATTCAAAAAATTAAAAATTTTGATAAAATATATCCAAAATTTCCCTATAATTAGTATTAATAGCCTTATGACCTCTTGTGTGAATATTGTTTAAAAAAATGAAGTTTAGAGATGTTTTAAAGCCATTCAATTATATTTAGTACCAATATTTGTTCAATTATATTTAGCAGCAATATTTGTTGAAGTATATTTAGTACCAATATTTGTTCAATTATATTTAGTACTAATATTTTTTGAATTACAATTAGTAGCAATATTTGTTGAAATATATTTAGTACCAATATTTGTTTAATTAGTACCAATATTTGTTGAATTATATTTATTAGTAATATTTGTTGAAGCATATTTAGTACCAATATTTGTTTAATTATATTTAGTAGCAATATTTTTTTATGTATATTTAGTGCCACTATTTGTTCAATTATATTTAGTAGCAATATTTGTTGAAGTAATTCTTCAAACATCAATTTTGGCCTTTAATGGCTTTTTACAAATTTTACAATAATTTTTATAATTTTTTCTCTGTTTTTACATTTTCCTCTAATCTTTCCAATTGTCAGCCGTTTTCAAGTCTTTTCGAGCGATTTTTGAGACTTTTCGAGTGGCTTTCATTCAAAACTGCGAATTACGCTCGGCAGTTTGACTAGATTTCAATTTTATTTGACTTTTGAACCGAGCGATTTTTCGCGAATTTCAATACCACCGGGATGTCGAAATCCGGGTTCGCAACCAAAAAAAAAAAAAACTTTGCTTGGCACTTTGAGGTTCCTACACGGTCCCCTCTTTCCTTTGTCTTAATTCTAAATTCATCGCTTTTTAGTGACATCGTACGTAAAATTAGTTTGTGATGTGCTTTTTTATTTTTAAAGTAGGGCCTACTTAATACTTCCCCGTTCAAATTTATAAGACATTTTTTTGTATATAAATCAAACATATATTAAAAATAACTAGGTTATATCTAATTATTATCACCAAGCACTACACTCAATACATTCATCTAGAGAAAAGATGAATATTTATTAGAGGTATAGAAGAAACATCGCACTAATTTTGTATTGGAATATAAAATACGTCATATATTTATAGTTAAAATCATTCAAAAAATAAGACTTATAAACTTAGCCGGAGGGAGTATACATGAATCCTACTACAGTTATTAAGGGTCCACACCCTCTCTTGTTGTTAAATTATTTGTATTCCAAACTAGTAATGTTTGGTCCCTCCTCGTTAAATTCTTGTACTCCAAACAAGTAATGTTTGATCCCTCTCTTCTTGTTAAATTCTTGTATTCCAAACAAGTAGAGCATGTTTGGCAACAAGGTTTTTTTCATAGTTTCGAACAAAACTATGGTTTTGAAGAAAAACTCTGTTTTTAAAATCAAAAGGTGTTTGGTAGCTCTTCAAAAAAACTATGTTTTAAAAACCATAGTTTTCACATAACCATGTTTTTTCTCTGTTTTGAAAACTTTGGTCTTGGGCAAATTTTTCTGAGCGCTGGCCCCAAAACAACTAAAAAACTTTGAAAATATCAATAAAAAACTTTGTAGCCAAACAGTTGAGAGTTTCAAGAAAAACCACGGTTTTAATGGAGTTTGGTAAAACCATGTTTTTTATACCAAGACAACCAAACCATGATTTTGTAAAACCTTGTTGCCAAACAGGTCCGTAATGTTTCTCGAACCCACTAGCGGAGGAAGAGGGAGGCCACCGCTCCCCTAATCCTGCCGTAAGTGTTCTTACTCTCTACGAACCTCTAGTCTACGACTCCTTCCAAGATGTACAGATTTAAAACTTGAAGCGCGTATAGGACATCTTCCAAGCATGCGCATTAAATTTCTTGTTTAATGTATACATTAAAAAAAAAGTAGCCATGCTTATCTGGCTCTCTATATATCTTTTTTCTGGCTTCACCACTGCTAGAGCCACCTGCTTGATTTCTTGCATGGCATTATCTCTCCTCTCATTTTTTTACTGTTTTACAAGGTTTTTGGTCCTCTCAAAATAAATTTGTAACATGATTGTCCTTTTGTGTATTATGATCATTGTTCCAAATATCCACGATTAGCAAGCGAAAACCATGATTTTCACGTATCGACATGGTCCGGCATTAAAAATCGTTCGATAAACCGGTCAAGTTCAAGTTCAAATAAAAAAAATTGAAGAAATTTAGTAAAATCATTTTTGAAAATTTGAAAATTTTTGTATGAGGTCCTGAGCTAATGATAATGATGTTGTAAAATTTTATATTATTATTAGACCGGTGTATTTTTCAAAAATTCTGACAGTGCTACTGTTTTTATATATGCTCTTCTATTTTTTTTAATTTTTTAGAGGCACTAAATGTAGTCTAATATTTCTGAAAATTTTTGTGTAACATACTTAGGAAATTCTAATGATCATGTAAAATTTCAAATGATGATAAGACCTATGTTTTTAAAAAAAATTCCAACATTGCTACTATGAGAATATATGCTCTTCTGTTTTTTATATTATAGGGGTAGTAAATGAAGTTTAATATTTCTGAAAATTCTACTACATGATCTTTGGTCACTATTTATGATTACATTAAAATTTTAGATCATGATCAAGCTTATAAATGTTTATAAAAATCCGACAATGCCTCTGTTCTTTTTCATTAATTGATGTTTTTTTATTTTTCCAGAAACACTGAATGAATTCAAATGAAATTTCTTTGAGCTATTTTATAGATTAATTGGGACCTATTATGATTTTTTGTAATTTTTTACAATTTTTCTTAAGAGTGCAGAAAATCAAATTAAATTAAATTTTTCTTAAGGATTTCTGACGCAGTGAGCAGTGATGCCCACCATTAGGATCTGATCCTGTACTACCTTTTTGTTGCAGGATCTAACCGGTACGACTTTCCTTCCGACGATCTGATCTGCAGACCTGGCACTACGTTTCCTCTTTATCTCCAATCTAACTGACCTAGCAATAATAAGAACTGTTACAGCTAAACGCGTTCCTGTTCGTGGGATGAGGTTGAATGGGATTGAATGGTCCTGTACCATTTGGTTCGGGTGTGTTTGGTTCACTGTATCAGGTTGAACCGAACCGTTTCGTACAGGATTTAATCACATTCATGCGTTTGGTTTACTGAACGGAACCATCTGGTACGGGATGAGATGGTACAGATTCCTAGAATATTCCTTGAAGATGATGTATTTTTTGATACGGTAAATTCAACTGAACCGATCGGTACAGGACCGACCGGTACCATCCCATCCAGGATCATCCTATCCATCCTGTACCATCCCATCCCATTCACCCTGGTACATCCAACCAAACACACACTAAGTGTGTTTTTATAGAGACACTGAAGAGCAACACTGGAGGGAGGAACTCATCACTGATCAACCTAACCAAACTCTGTCTGTAAGACTGAAAAAAGCCTACACTGTTTATATACACAACGAAAACTGAAAGGCATTAAGCTGCTGCACACTGTTCTATGACCTGAGGACGGCTCCTTCGGTTATCTTCCACCCCCCTGATTTGGAGAAGGCCATGTCATACCGAGTAGTGTATTTTGTATCATATGAATCGTTGTTCTCGGGGTCGGTTACATCGGTAAGTTGACCCGCCTCCGCAATTGTTGCCTCCACGGTTGCCCGTCGACCATCTAGGGAGACAGTGATGCTGTCTATCGTCACGTCAGATAGTGCGTACTCCCAGAACCAGCCATGGCGCTCGATCTCCGCTGCTCGGTCAGTCCATACCTTTAACATGTTGCCGTCAAGAACCTGGTAGAATGGGAGGAAATCAGTACCAGCATTTGACTTTGCCATCATAACGGAGATAAGTAGGCAGGGGAAATAGTTGTCAAAAAATTATGCAGTGGCACTGAGTATTAATACGTGAGTCAAACAAGCAGGCTTACTGATACGCAAGTATTAAGTTATAAACAGTGTACAGAATGACCTATAGGGCTATATGCGAAGTGTCTCTCACACCATAAGAAGGTAGCTCATGAGTGGAAGCACTGGTCAGCAACAAAGGTCAATGTATTGGCCTTACCTCTTGCAATGATGCAACAGAATGATCTGGTCCCATGGCCTTGGATTTGATACTCTGCCACTTGCGAACAATATCTTCTGCCAACTTGGCATCCATTCTAGGAATCTGTACTGGCTCTTCATCTGCTGCAGGATCTTCAACAAATAAGCATGCAAAGATTAATTAGCAATGATGTATATTACATAATTAATACAAGTACTATGGTCTCGGAAACATTTTATGTATGGACCAAACATTTGGTACATACTACATAGCTTTGTTGGAAACATCATACAAAACTGCTAACTCAAGATAAAATAGAAAGTATACCCAGTAAACACATGAGCATAAATTTTCCATGTTGTTTAACCTACTTAGGAAGTAAAAGAGCATTTAATTACCATCAACTGAGTCCACAACATTAGCAACTGCTGCGGACCCGTGCTCGCTCCTAATAGCAGGAAGAGGCCTCTTACGAGGCACGTACTTCAGGCCCACTACTGTCAACAGTGCAAACAATGCACCAGCGGAGATGATCTTCAAAGCCGCATTTCTGGAATCATGGATGGCATATCCAGCGACATTTTCCTGATCAAAATTTTCAAGAGATTCCTCAAGGCCATTGTTAGGATTTTCCATGGCTGACCTGTCTAGCTGTTCAATGAATGGAAAAACCTTGCTAAATGCTTGGAGAGCACTTGATTTTACGGTACCAAGTGCAGCTGTAGCTTGAGCACCAAGTTTTGCTATAGCAGCAGCAGCAGCCAAATGAGAAGCACCACCACCTTCCATCCTTTCTAGGTAGCTTAAAACTTTTGGGTCATCATAGAAATCTCCAAGCCTAAACTGCATGCCTCGAGTATCTCTGCTCCTAGGGAAAACCTCAAAGATGAGCCAAGTCTCAAGAAGCTTGCACAGCCCTGGAAGAAGATCATTCTCTTGGTCGATGCTAGAGTTGTTCACAATAAACTCTACAATTTTGGGGTCTCTATATGGTGAGGATTCATTATCAATTCCAAGCCAAATTCTGCACTTGCTAATATCTCCAACAAGCAATGAACAAAGAGCCCTTTCCAATGCAAGGTCCATCTCGTTATCATAAGCATACTGAGAACCTATATTGAACTTCTGGAGCTGCTCGAAAAGATCATCTGCCATCATGATGAATTGTGGCCTTTTACTTACAATTGCTTGAGCGACATGTGCAAGTGCCACGCTATAGATTTCAAACCATTCAGGTGGTATGCTATTCGGTGTTTTCAAAAAGAAATCCATCTGAGATTTGTAATAGAAAATGAATTAACACATTCTGACAAATTTGTAACAGAAAACGAATTAACACATTCTGACAAATGTGCAAAGGCAACTTGAAAAATGGTATATACAAACCTGCTCAGCTGATGTCATCCGCAAAAAAGACTCATTCATGTAGGCTTCACGAGAAAATCCTCCTCCAACGGTAGCAATACCTCCTCTTCCAACACTCCACAAAATGTTTCTCACACCTTGAAGACCTTCTTGGCGTTTATTTTGATGTTTGTCATCAAGAGGAAGGGCAAGAAGCTCCAATACACAACGATGTGTAATCTCCTCCAAAGTTTCATCGATCTGCAACAGCAGATCCGGTGCAAGATTGCTTGCCCCGTCCTCCTACAGTACAAAACTTCTGTTAGTACTGCCTCCTGAACATCTTTCTTACCAAAATACAGCACAGCCTATGTATTTCAAACCGATCTTCACACATTTATCTAATTTCCAATTCAAATAACGTCCCATTGAAAAGATAAGACAGCGAAAACATCGTCCTTGTATTGAGTTTCTTTTATTTATTTTTTTTGACTTGCAGTCCTCTTACAGTTTATTATATTATTAATATATACTTGTTCAAAATGGGGTCCTCTCCTACTGTTCTCCTAAAAAGAGATAGACAGTTAAAAAGGTAAACATGACTATATGTTTATTTGCTCACATAATTACAGCCTTTTAGGTGTTAGCCACTTACAATGATGGGCTAAATAAATTTGAGTATGATAGCGGAAAATAAAAACAAATGTGTATCATTCATTATCTGTAACATATGTTGGTTGTCAGCTAGACAAAATATAAGGATTAACAGGTAAAGGGTCCATTATAGTGAAGTTAACAGTTAAGGGCTTAACGCACATTTGACGCTTACCATAAATGAACTTAGTTTGCCGAACAAAAAAAGAATTAGTAATCGGCATCAACACCAGTTAGATCAATCTAGACTACCAAAATTTATGTTCTCACCTGAGTCAAAATATGACTCTTAAGATTAATAAGCAGATGTTGTGCAAAGCCAGCCTAAACATGTTAAATCTGCAATGCAATATCTGATGGTGAAAATAGCTCACCTGCAAGAGCTTGAGGGCCCTCTCAAGCACCTCACAACAGCGGATGACATCTGGAGGGCTTGCTGCCATTGCATCCCTTGATAGGTCCACGTAGGCCATAGCCATTGCTAGCACCACATCCTGTTTGAACCGCTTGGGCGGCCGGTCCTGTAGTAACTTCTCCCCAGTTGCAAGAACTACCTGCACCTCACCAGCCTCCTGAAGCGCACAAAGCACACCTGGAACCTGCTTGCCAAGATGCCCAATATAAGCAGAGACCAATCGTATCCTAATGCTGTTTGAAATCCTACAATATCGAAGTGTACTCTTTGCTGCCCCTACAACCTCACCTTGTCCCAAGCAACATCCATTGTGATAGCTGCATCACGGTTCTCAGACAGTGCACGGTCGTACTCGGTGCGGGATCTCTGGTTTGTGAGTGTATCATGGGCAATCTGCAGCATTTGCCGGCGGCCGACAAGAGCATCTGTGCTGTAGCCGTACTGTGGTGGCTTGGCTATCCGCGCCTCAAATGCCCTCCTAACGCCATCGCCTAGGGAATGTGGCTCTGCACCGAGAACCTGAACAGAGCCAGTCCAACAAATCATTTCCCAAAATGATAAAAGGTGCAATTATTTCCCACTTTTGAAGAAACCATACAACTCCCTACGCAAGGATATATTTTCTCCAGGAAGTAGGGCATAATGTGAATTGCGGGGTGTGATGGATCAGAAACTCAGTATTGTAGTTAGTTAACCAGACGCACAAAAGCAGGTAAAGGGTTCATTCTTGTATGAGATTACATGAATCAATAACCTAGCAAAAGGATTAAAATTGGAATCTCTAAGCAGAATGCTCAATGATACAGCCTATCTATGACACGGTATCATCACCTAACAAGAATCATGTCCTTTTCTCTATCAGATTATATTCCTAGGACCAAATAAATCACACGAGACACCCGTGAAGAAAATTGCGGCCTAACCTTGTAAAGGTCGACTTGGAGGGGGAGGGAGTGGTCGGCGGCGTCGGGGAAGAGTGGGACAAACGGGGACGTGGAGGCGCTAGCGGAGGCCGCGGACGGCGTGTCGGCGGGGGCGGCGGTGGGGAGGAGGTGGAAGTCTGTGAAGAGGCGGTCGGCCCAGCGGCTGTAGGCGCGGAAGGCGAAGGGATCAGGCGGTGGCCTGCGGCGCGGGCGCGGGAGGGAGAAGGCGAATGGCGCGGAGTTGGGGCGGGCGAGGAGGTTGTGGAAGCCCTCCATTGCCGGCGGTGGCGGAGCCGGAGGAGGAGCTCGCGGGGAGGGGTAGAAGGGGGGCTGCGAGTGCCTTTGTTGGGTGATGATTTGGATGCGGTGATTGGGAATTGGGGAGCGAAGCTTCAGCGGTTCTTTGTTTGCTTTCTCCTTCTATATAAGATGCATGTATAAATTTTAAAATAAATAAAATAATAAGTAATTAGAGAAGTGTTTATTTACCGTTCATTTACATTTTAATATTTCTATAATATTTTTAAAAAAATGGCTCATGTATTTCTGTATTATTTTTAAAAAATTGCAACAATAGCCCTAATTCTGATCATAGAAACAGCGGTAGGTGACACGCGCTTACCTAGCTTGGTAAGTAACTAGGATTGCATCAACAGTGTCTATCATGGCAAATGAGGCGAGACAACCGCATGAGTCCATCTACCAAGCATACCGGACTCAGCAAGACCTACCACACTATCGATGCTCGGTAATGCCCTCTCTGGCGGCGGTCCAATCGAGCTCAGGTACTGTGGTACCCTTTCGCCGAGCTCGGCAGGGGGTATCTATGGTGCCAACCACCTGCTACTCTAGGGGGGTATGGTAGGTGACACGTGTTGTATATAGTATTTTTATGATCGAGAGGAGGGTTAGATTTTCAATTTTATTAGGAAGGGGCAAAAATAAAAATAAAAATGTGTAAGAATGCTGCATACACGTAGGTTTTTTGGATGCTTCCTTCTGTTTTTGATATGTTCTGTGTGTCACTGCTCAGCTCTACTCCTGGTCCTGGGTGAAGATTTTTATCGGGTTTGACTGATTTGAGGGTGCGATGGAAAACGACTCCGTTTGAGACCTACGAAATTCGTGTAAGATTTCTACTGATTTTTGTATGCTTTATAGGTCACAAATCATGGTTCGGTACGTGTAGAAGATGTTCCGGTTCATTAAGGAGTGAACAAAGTGTTTGTTACAGTTACACGATATACTTAACTAAGAGGCCAGGTCATGACATCGTATCACCAGTTCACCACAATACATATAAATAAACTCTGCATTTACCACAATACATATGTAAACCATGTCTTCACATTTGGACCACTTTAGAATTAGGGGTTTCGCAAAAGTCCGTCGTAAATTCTAAGTGGTTACAATCTCCTCTCCTTGCAGTGTGCCCAAACAAGAAATTTATTCGTTGAAGCTTCTACATGATGCTTGTGTGGTAAGAGCATCTCCAGCAAGAGCCCCTAAAACAGGGTCCCTATTTTGGATTTAGGGACTCCCCCTATTTTTTGAGACCCTGTTTTCAGAGCACAAGTCCAGCAACAGCCCCTAAATCTCAGCCCCTATTTTACTTTTTCTCCTATTTTGACATATCTGCTATGTATAATCTTCATTTAACACCACTAAAATTCAATCAAAAATATTTGTAATACATAAAACATAAGCATATTAACATTTACAATTTAAAAACATGAAATTTAAAATTTAAATTTAAAATTTTCTGTGGGCCCCCGGATCGGCTATCCGGAATCCCCTGTGTATTTCTGTACTAGTCCCAGATCAGTAGCTAGTACACACAGACAAAAGTGATGAATCAACAACCATATCACGAATACATATAACTAAATAGGAATAATACCAAATAAAAGCAAAGACCTTATGGTCAAGATTTACCATTACGGCCTGAACAGGCTGAACGACTTGAACAACTGCAATGAAGACGAACGCCAATGCGACCCATCCAAATGCCCACAGCAATCGAGTGGAGAACGCACCTAGTCGATGAAAATCTTGAACGACTTCTTTCACTTCGAGAGAGGATTAAAATGTAGCACGTGAGTACATAAAGTACTCAAAGAAGTCCTGGGAAATTATGCACAATGTAGGCTATCCAAGGATGGCTTAATATGGTTCTTTTGCATAAAGCCAAGTTTCCACAAAACATACTTGATAATAATTTTCACAAAGCACATTTGAGCAATTCTTTTTAATAATTGAATTATGTAATATTGTAGTGAAGGTTCTAACCACCACTCACTAATATACAGGCTCTATCCGCCACATCTCAACAAAATCGAGTTCAATCCAATCACATGGCTATGTCCGCCATGGTTCACAAAATCAGTTCTTTCCACCTACCTGGCTTTGACCGCTGAAGCACACCCGAGAGTTCTAACTGGCTCCGGATCCCAAAACAAAACATTGTTTAGTTTGAAATCAAAACCCAAAGTCTACCAGTATGAAAGCATTCAGCAAGCTTTGCCTTTGACCGTAGGCACGGCTATTCGAATAGTTTTAACTCTGCAGAGGTGTACAACTTTACCCACAAGACATGATATTCCCTTGATGCCACGCGATTAACACACTTCCTTAGGTGTGCCGGCAGGGATATCATGACAAGGCCTTTACAATGTATACGCCTAACCTGACTCATCCGCTGAGGTTTCACCGCTGTTAGGGTTATGTCCACCCAGTACAGAAGCCCCCTCTTGCGCCATGTGAGAAAAATAACAACAACAACAACAACAATGCCTCTTTCCGGCTCTCACACAACAACCGAATGGTGAGTCTAAGTCAGGTTTCTACAAATTAGTTAGCCAGGTCGTGCCCACTTTGACATGTGGTTGTACAGTAATGCTTAGAATGGAGACAGTCATAAGCGTCGGTCCTTAATTGACTTGGGGCGGTACTTGCACAAAAGAACCAAGGCTTGGTCCGCTTCCACCCGACATTCCATGCCGCCCAAGTCGAAATCATTTTTCATTTTATTTTTATTTTGTAAACCAACGGCAATACTCCTTGCCTATAACTTTCAACACCAGGTTTTCAAGATATAGTTGAAATTCCCACCCATAGGTGTACATTGACCGATTATGCGAGGCTAAGCATTTCTACCGAACTATTCTATTCCACCAATAGTTTATTTTATAAAATACAAAGCTCGTGGTTTTGATGACAATCCTTATATTCCATCCTGTGATCTCCAATAATCATTAAATTGCCCTAATGGTACAATCCTATGAATAATCCGATTCAATCTAGTGTCCATCAAGTAATAAGTATATCATGGTAATATCCTAACTCTCAAAATCATATTAAACCCCAATTAGGTGTGTCTATTTCCCTTGAACTATGACTTGTATTAATGAATTGACCATCATTCTTATAGCGATCGCTCGTATCATCCACAAAGAATATTTCACAAATTCATCTCTAATCATTTCGAATACAATCCACCGATAATACGTCATAACACCCTATATTTAATCCTTCACACTATCACCCTTAAATCATCTATTTTAATCCACCAAAATACGCCATAATATTATTCACTAAACCCCCAAACATCCTGAACTGTTCACAATCTCCCTAAATGATTATCACATAGCATTCTAGTTAAAATCCACCGAAATATAACTTACCACTTGTTCTATTTGATCTATACATATGACTCTCAATAACATTCATTTACTCTCCCCGACTATTATCCCTGACATTATACATCTTCCAACGTCCTCCCAATCCACCAAAATACATGAACTACCATTCATAGATCAATGTTATGATTACAAGCCCCATATCAACTCTAATATTCATCTATCTCCAATTTGCATTCCACCCCAATCCATACTCATTATATTGTTAACTACTATCACAATCCAACTCCTCAACATTTAAATGATCACCACCATAAATCAATTTCATAATAACAATCCTCACATTATCACTAATATCCATCCGTCTCCCAATTACATTGTCCCCGATTAACTCTATTCAAACTATCTGCTAAATAGTCATTTTCCCCATCAAAATGTATTTTATTAAAAATATTTATTATGGTGGATCCCTGTTCTAGGTCGACAAAGGGTCAGGGATAACAAATCTCAAGGAGGTATAAACAACTGGTATAACTAACCACTTAACGTTTTGACATCACCATTTTATGTAATTAGCAATGCAGTTTGTAAAACAGGGTAAAACATTTATAAAGCATAGGTTCAGTATGCGTCAAGGAGACTTGCCTCGGTCACAGCGAGAAGGTTGAACTCTCTGAAGTCCGGCGGCGGGGTCGGCGAACTCGGCGGAAGCGTCGACTACGCGCAAAACGAGGCAACAAATAAATAAAAGAAAATAAATAAAATCCAAAAATTACAAAATTAGTACTGGCAGGTAGATCTTGATTTTAGATGAATTTAGAAACTTGAACGGAGTCAATCGGAGTTCGGACGCAAAAGTTATAAGCGTTCGAAGTTGGAAAATGATGGAAAATCAAGGAAAATAGAAAAGTTACTATTTGCTACAGTAACTTACGAGAATGAATTGTTCCAGAACTGAACCAAACTACAGAGCCCCCCTTTTCTTCCAAAAATCCGGATTTTTACCCCATTTTCGCACGGATTTGGATCAAACAAAAGCCTAGAACCTCTAGATAACATCCTTAGCTACATCTAGGAGGAAGGAAAAGGATTGATTCTCACCGGAGACGATGAATTTCGCGATGAACGACGGTTCGGCCAAAGCGACAAAAATCCGAAATTCGTCGCCAATCCTTGAGGGATCCTAAAATTGATTGTTGGGTTAGACTCTACACTCAATCACGGTCACAAGGAACCAATTGGAGTTGAGAAAAACCCACCGGAATGGATGCTAGGAGGATGAACTTGAAGAACACCGAAAAAATGGCGACCGGCGTTGGTTTTCTTGATCTAGCGGGCAAATGAGTTGGAGAGGCTAAAGGAGACGATACCACCGGGACGGGGTTCTTATAGGGAGAGGATGGAGGTGGTGGTGCGCCGTGTGGAGTAGTAAAGACCGACATAAAGCCATTTTAGTGGATTTTGGTTTCTCTTGAATGGGGCCGTTTCCGGCGAGCTTGATGGCGCACCGAGGTGGGGAATTGGAAGAGCTCATCGGCGCGGATCCAACGCAACCGACGGTTCGCGTTTTGGAGTTAAATTGGAGGAGTTATGGGTGTTGGAAGCTTGCCCTAGCCATGAATGCAAAGGTTGGAGCTCTCTGTTGTTTTCCTTGCACGACCAATGAAGAAGATGAACAGTGTTCGCCACGTGGCACTCCACGGTTGGCCGGCTAATACGCAAATGAACCGCCCTAGGGAAAAATTAGGAAAAATGGTCTAAAAATTCCGAAAAAATTCTTAGAACCATTTTGGATTATTTGGGACTCAATGGAACTGGTTTGGTTGAATTTGGATGATTTTTGTGGAATTGAATATTCGGGCGCGGATCGCAGGCATTAAACAAAAGCCGCGCGAGATAAAATAGGAACGGAGGTCCAAAAATCCGGGGAAAGGTTCCTAAAATCATTTCGGAATATTTGGAACATTTTAAAAGTGGTTTGGGACTTTTTGGAGCATTTTTGGACTGGGGTGAAATTTCTGCACCTGGCCAGATCGAAATTCGATTTTTCGCCGAGGAATTAATTCCCGATTTCGAAGGGGAATGGATGCCAGGTTATTATAAACACCAATAAACTCCAAATTTTGAATTTAGTTTATTTAAATTAGGTTTTTCTCTAGAAAGCGAAAACTAGGGTGTTACATTTTCAAAACATGATAAAATTTTCGAGGCCTCTCATGTATTTCCCTATCTTCAATAATAGGGATTGTACTCGTGTCCCTGGGAATTGGGGCTGAGGAGGCAAATTTAGAGGCCTCCTAATTTTAGGGGCTTGAGTTGGGGGGCCCTGGGAATTGGGGCTGAGGAGGCAAATTTAGGGGCCCCCTAATTTTAGGGGCTTGAGTTGGGGCCCTGCTGGATCTGTTTTTTTTACTGCACCCCCTATTTTAAGGTTTAGGGGCTGGTTTAGGGGCTCTGCTGGAGATGCTCTAATCACAATAGAATGGTCTTTATGGATTATAATCAAAAAAGATGTGCCAGAGCAGGACAGAGCACAAAGAGCGTAGGATGATCAAGAGTAGTTGAAGATGTTATGGTCGCACATAGACTTTGATACGATTCCATCAACAAGAGACAACTAGATTAGTGATTCTTGACTTCTAGAAGTTTCAACGCGTAGTTGGCCACTCGGGGAGTTTTGTGGGATTTGCAACTATATAGAACTTGAATGTAGTTTTTTGACAAACTTTGAGATTCCACCGCTTTGAATAAAGGGTTCCTCGCGTAAGATCTGGTTGAGTAAATTGTGTGGTAGGTCCTTGAAAATGCTCGTGTTATGTTCCTGTTACTTGAGCCTCTAAGGCTATGTTTGGATCATGGACTAATTGTTAGTTTGCTAAAAGTTAGCCATAGTCAGGAAGACTAATAGGAGGGCTAATTTTTAGCTAACCTCTTAGCTAACAATTAGCCTATTAGCTGGTGGGTGGAAGTTAATTTTGGCTAATAGCAGATAACACGATAGGAAAAATCTAAAATACCCTCGCGCTGGCCTTATCCTCACTTCCTCACTCGTGCGTCCGCTCACCAGTTGTTATGAGGAGCAGACATGACTTTTCTAAGAAATTAGCCTAACTATTAGCCAAGAATCCAAACAGCCTTGGGCTAATTTTAGATGAGCTAATTATTAGCTGGTTAACAATTAGCTCTAGCCATTAGTAGTCATCTAACAATTAGCTTTAGTCCATCTAAACATGGCCCTGAATATGTGTGTCAGGTACTTAAGGTCGATCCGAATATAACTTGATTAGCAATTAGGGGTGTCATGATAATTGACCTTTTTTTAATTTCGCCATGAATTTGACATGTAAGATCACTAGGGTACCGGTGAAAATTGTTCGAAGACGAAAAATGAAACCTCCTTCGAATTAAAGAACACCAATTCTCCATTGACTTCACGTGATTACCATGTCACCCCTAAACACCATTGACCAGACCTAAATGGCACGCCTATGCAACTTTTGACCTATAGCACACTGTTCGCGCTAAAAACGTGAAGGGGGTTTTAGGCCTCGAACACACAAGACAAACACCGGGTTTGCAGAGCGTGCCAGTCGATTTGACCTGAAATCGACAAGGTAGAATTTGTAATTTGATCGAAGCCGATAAACAAGGATCTATCGGCTTTTCGCTAGTCGGCAAGAACCGATTAGGAGATAACTAGATCAACCGATTCTGATTGATCCGGATACAAGGTAAAATCGGCTTCGAGAAGGCGATGCGCAACAAAAACGAAGCAGATCAAACCTGGGTGAAATCGGCCAAAATCAACAATCGGCGATGCGCAACTATGTTGATTCCGTCGACTTGCAGAGAGATCTATGAAGCTAAAGCAATGTAAAAGAAAAGGCTGTAAAAAGTAGGTGTTGTTGGAATTGATTGTGTCCCCTTTGCTTTGAGTCTACCCCCTTTTATAACACGCCTGGCCGATCCGAGTCGCACATGGATACGGTGTATTTACCCGTATCGGTCTCTTATCCAATTTCCTTTCCTTTTTAGAAACGGATTCCTTTTCCAAGCCGTTTACCGATTCCTTTCTGTACGAATACTTTTCTATCTTTAGACCGATTTTAATTCATGCCGAATTTTGGTGCAAACATATGCCCCCCATTTTTGAAAGGTAACTTGTTATCTTTCAAAAATCCCTTCATCTTTTCCGTGATCGGCTTGTCGCTTAGGATTCACCTAGTAACTTCCCCATTAATGGCGCCGCAATGCTCTCGGTGCGTTTTAATGCAAAGAAGCTGTTCGCCTTTTCACCTTTTTCACCGAGGTATAAATATGAGGCCCCTGCAGTCATTTTCACTGGCGTGCTCGTCAATCCTGAAATCGGCTTTCCTCCGCTTCAACCCTTCTTCTCATAGCATCGGCTGAAATGGACGCATCTCGGTACTTGTTCGATCCCGAGATAGCGATCATCGGTACTTCCTAGGTCCTATAGGAACCATAGAACCCGATCTTTGTCATCGGAGATGAAATCCCTAGACTCCCTTTATCGGCTCTGGTTATAACATCAACGAGTGGTCAAAAAGTTTTAGGGCTTGGCCGACTCTCAAGAGTGGAGGTCTGGTACATTAGAGTATCGGCCCAAAAGAGAGCAGAGTGGGAAGGTATGGGCATTCTTGAGTGTATCCCCATGTCCTTAGTTGCTCCGAGCCCAACGAATCTTTAGTAGGCTGCTTTGCTATTTACAGTCGGACTCTTTTAACGCCTTCTTTTTCCCAACGGTCCCATCGGCCCAACCCTTTTAGACATGGCTGAATTATCTTTGTCTTAGGCACGATGGAGAACAAATATCGGCTTTTAGTGGGAAACCTCGGTACAAATTGACCAGAAAAAGGGAGAAGGTTGGTCCAAATACATCCAAAATAACAACAAAGTAACCTACCTGTATCGGATGAAGAACATGTAGCCTTTATCAACTTATGGCTAGACCGATTCCTCTTCTGTGGCGCTTCCTAGGACCAACCCAGGTTTATCAATTTATGTCTGAGCAACTAGTTATGGGTCATCGGCTAGCTTTAGGAAATCCTTGTCGGGCGCCGTATACCACATGATGCATATCATCGAGTCGGCTTTTCACCGGCAATGGTTCCTATGTAAATCGGTAATGTTGGCGGCCCTCTTTGGTTTATCCAGATTTGGCTTTACTGCGTTTTGGCCGCCTCATTATCCCTGACCCTTCGGAAGAATCGGCTTTCCCAACAGAAGACTTTCCTGAGGGTGCCGTCCCTGTATTCCAACCTAGCCGATCCCCAGGTGAAAAATTTATCATGTGTTCATCTGATGAACAAAAAATCTCTCCTGCCGGCTTTCATAAATACTTATCCTTTTTCTTGCATCTTAACCAAGCCTCTTTCAACCGTAGAGATTTCTTTTAAATGCAGCCAATTAGCCGATCTCCCGTGGCCTTCTTTCCTTCGTTTAAACTCCGATAGCTCTCTAATGCCCCAATCCACTCTGGACCTGCTTCCCCTGCTGATTTCTCCTTGCATCCTTCACGTCGGCTTAAGTACTCAAAGCGAACATTTCAACCGACCTATGAATTCTATCATCCTTCAGTTTATGCACGCCAGCTGGGTTTCGGACAAACCATTCCCTGCTTTCCTTTGCTTAGTATGATCAAACCACGAAACAAAGTAACCAACTCTACTGCGGCGGAGCTTATTATCGAGCTAGCCGATGAACTCCATGTGGTAGACTTGCCATTTCTCGTGTTAAACACACGTCGATCGGGCCAATTTACCACATGGTGGGCTTCTATAGCTGAGGCACTCCTGAGGCGTACTATTCCCGAGGTCCTATCTTCTTTCCTTAGGGCTTCGAGAGCCGACAGAGACCGTCATTTGGGTCTAGCTCGAGTTCGGCGATGCTAACTCGTCTAGAGAGGTATTTTCATTTTGATGTTTTATTGGGACAAGATTTTCATCGGCTTAACCATATCTTTTCCTTTTAGGCTAGCAAGAGATCAACCCCAAAGACAAGCCGCATCGGCCGACGATCGCTCCAAACGGCCAAGGTCATCGACCCCTCTTGCCGGTTTATCCTCTGGCACGTTGGGGGTCAATAGCCCATCACTATCTGATCTTGCCGTCCAGCGCCCCAAAAGTACGTCAATTGTTCAGACTCCTTTTGTAGGCGAAGTCTTCATGCTTGCTGTCGGCTAACCCCTTGTTTATAATTTTCAGAGAAGAAGAGCCGTAAAGTCGTTATTAAGCGATCCCCAAAACCTGCAGGCCGTGCTGCAGCATCATCTCCAACCGGATCGGCTACTGCGGTTAGCTTCAACCCTCGTTCTTGATTTAAATTTGTCTTCCTTGATCTTACCGTGAAAATATTTTTCAGGAAACCCCCTCCGTTCAATTGCTAGAAGCCGATGCGGAGAAAACTCAAACCGACGTGCTTATCTTGCCGGCTGTGGCTCCTGCTCTGCCATCTGCTTCGTCACCTCCAAAACCTGCTCCTGGCCTGACTCCGTCAATGGACTTAGCCGACCTTTTAGGCTTTTCCTTGGACGAGCTTGACGACCCGGAGATTGTGGCCACTGACGACTACCCGGCTGACATTCAACGTATAATAGCGGCCTCTGCTCCGGCGCCATTCTTTATTCTTCTTGGCCGGGTATGCAGGAGCGACTTAATCGTCTTCTGGACGAGGTGATGAAACCAGAAGCGGCTCTACTGGCTAACACGCAACCACCGAGGATGCCATGGCAGCCATGCAAGCCGATCTCCTTCTGCCGCAATGAATGCACGCTTGAGGTCACATCGCGGGCGCTCGTCGGCTAGGCGTGGAGTCGACCAAAGCAAGAATTGAGCGAGAGGAAGGCCCAGCAAGCCGACCAAGAGATTCTGGACCAACTCATAGCGGATGCTAAATCTCGAAAGAGTGCTTTTGACCAGGGTGTCTTTGTCTTTGAAATCGGCCAAGACTAAGGCCCAAGAGCCGAGTCGACCAAGAAAAACTTGAAGAAACGGTGGTCTTGGTTACAAAAGAACTTGCAGATTGCCAAATCGGTATTACAGATGGCATCTTCACTATCGGTTCGAGGCGACAAATCGGCGAAGTTTTTGCCAAGGTTAAGAGCCAATCGACCAAGATAATCCGATTCCAGGCAATGCGAAGCCGATGAACGACTAATAGATAGCGTTCAAGCTACTATTGGTAGAGCAGCAGCAGCATTGTCGGCTTTGGGAGCCCATCTGCCTGGCTCGGGCTTCATTGAAAACAACACTCTGGTGTATTATCGATTTGTCTTTGGAATATTTTGTAAACTCTTTAATCGGTATGATGAATATTTGTCCACGACTCGGTCATTGTATGACCGTTTTTATATGCGTGTTTTGTAATCGGCCCGATGTTTTCTTCTGTAATTAGGTCCCGACCCATATCTTTGGGGTAATACGCTTTTAAGTACTTTCCGTTGATTGCCTTAGGTAGTATGAACCCATCTAAGGACTCCGGTATATCACAATTTCCATCAATCGGCCGATTTATCTTATAAGGACCTTCCCACGTTGGGGACCACTTGCCGAATCGATTATCCTTAGACCCGATTGGCAACACGGTTTTCCATACTAAATCGGCTTGATTGAGCGATTTTAAAATCACTTTTTATTGTATGACTTGGCAACCCTCTCTTTATTCCTTTTAAGCCGATCTAGAGTGATCGGCCTTAGTTCACTAAATCATCTAGATTGTCAAGCATCGCTGTTTGTATTCATCGGTGATATCTTATCTTGCTCATATAGCCTTCTTGAGCCGATGTTGATTTCTCACGGGCAAAAGCGGCTTCTTGTCCGTATACCAAGCGAAAAGGTGACAACTTAGTTGATCCGTGATGAGATAGTCGATAAGCCCATAAAGCTTAAAGCGGCGTTGAATGCCATTTCCTTGGTTCTTCCTCAATTCTTCTTTTATCGGCTTTATCAATGTTTTGTTTGACGACTCGGCCTGCCCATTGGCCTGGCGTAGTAAGGGAAGAGTTGAGTAATTTTATCCCAAGACTTCCATAAAACCTTTGAATTCGTTGGACATGAACACGGTACCACGATCGATCGTGATTATGCAGGAATCCCAAACCAGATGGACGATGTGTTCATTTACAAAGTCGATCGGCTCTTTACTAGTAACCTTCTTGAGTGGTACAGCCTCAACCCATTTTGAGAAATAATCCGTGGCGCAAGGATGAATTTATGTCCTTTCTTTGGATGACGGAAATATCTGGCGATTATATCTATACCCCATCCTCTAAATGGCCAAGGCTTGATGATCGGATGTAAAGCCGATCTGGTCTTGTTGTATGTTACCAAATTTTTGCACGTTT
Source organism: Rhipidocladum racemiflorum (assembly GCA_036346355.1). Taxonomy (NCBI): domain Eukaryota; kingdom Viridiplantae; phylum Streptophyta; class Magnoliopsida; order Poales; family Poaceae; genus Rhipidocladum; species Rhipidocladum racemiflorum. Next base: position 28,656,046 of record CM070572.1, read on the forward strand.
GGCACCCTTTATAGTATTTGAAACAATCTTCCAACATCGTCGGCCAAAAATATCCTGTTCGCCTCAGTAACCATTTCATCTTATGGGCCGATTGATGTGATCCACAAATGCCTTCATGAACTTCTCCCATTGCTACTTTGGCTTCCTCAGTTCCTAGACATCTTAACAACAAACCTTCCATAGTCCGAAAGTACAATACCTCTTCTAGTAGAACATATTTGAGTGCTTTGCGCCTGACCTTTTGCTCGGTCGGCTTGGTCAGTCCGACAAATAATCCCTTATCTCTGTTCTCCAGTCGACAGGGTGAACACATAAAATCGGCCAAACGTCTGGCTCGATTGGTCCCTGTCGATTTTCAATCTTGTATCCTGATGCACACTGTGCCAATCGGTTGACTTTACTATTAGCCTCTCTGGGGATATGTTCTATGGAAAATGTAGTGAACATCTCGATGATCTGGAGGCATTGATGCATGTACTGGGTTAGTGTATCATCATTGCATCGGTACTCCCCTTTGACTTGCTGTACAATTAACATCGAATCTCCAAAAGCTTCGACGTCCTTCACTCCGATGCTATCTAACAGTTGTAGACCCTTTAATAACGCTTCATACTCTGCTTGATTATTTGAACATCGGCTACTTAGCCGATACATGAAGCCATACTCTTCTTTCCTAGGTGAAACTAATATTACACCGACGCCTTCGCCTTCTTGGCAAACAGACCCATCAAAATACAGCTGCCAAGGAGTTACACTAGTTGTTCCTACTAATGTTCCTACTAATGTTTCACTCCCTGTGATAAAATCGGCCCACGACTTGTCCTTTCCGCAGATTTAGCCGATTCATAGGATAACTCAAACTCTGTTAGGGCGTATGCCCATTTACCAAGCCGACCCCGCAGGATGGGTGCCGATAATATGTATTTAACTACATCGGTTTTGCATATTATAACGCATTTGGACGCCAGCATATAATGTCTTAACTTGGTGCAAGCAAAGTATAATGACAAGCATAATTTTTCTACTAAGGGATACCTGGTTTTACGCATCTAGAAGACGTCGGCTTAAGTAATATATTGCTCGTTCCTTCCTATCGGCTTCTTGTGTTAAAAGCTGCTCCAATCGAATCACCTTCACCGATATATATAGTCTAAAAGGTATACCGTGTTTTGGTGCGGTCAATACTGGTGGACTTGTCAGATAACCTTTTATGTCGTCGAAAGCCTTTTGCTGATCGGCTTCCCACTTAAACTCTTGGTTATCTTTAATCTTCAGCAGCGGTGTGAAGGCCCGAATACGTCCTGACAAGTTTGAGATAAAACGTCGCAAGTAATTGATTTTCCCAATCAACACCTGCAACTCCCTTTTACATGCCGGTGGTTTAGTATCGGCTATGGCTTTCACTTTGGTTGGGTTTACTTCAATCCCTCCTTCATGCACCGTAAACCCAAGAAATTGTCCAGTAGATACTCAAGCACATTTGAGAGGGTTCATTTTTAACCCATGTAACCTTGTGCTTTCGAACATTTTTCTCAGATCGGCTAAATGTTGCCAGTCTTCTTTGGATTTTACCACTACGTCGTCAATGTATATTTCCACAGTATTGCCGATCAAATCATGGAAGATATGGTTCATAGCACGTTGATAAGTAGCACCGGCATTTTTTAAACCGAAGGTCATAACTTTCCATTCATATAGCCCTAAAGCCCCTGGACATCTGAAAGCCGTTTTGGGTATATCGGCTTCGGCCATGAATATCTGATTGTATCCGGCGTTCCCGTCCAAAAAACTTATGATTTTATTCCCAGATGCAGCATCGATAAGCATATCGGCTATGGGCATCGGGTACTCGTCTTTTGGCGTAGCTTTGTTTAAATCTCTAAAATCGACACATACCCTAAGTTTGCCGTTTTTCTTCACGTGGGACGATATTTGAGACCCACTCAGCGTATCGGCAAGGCCGGATAAATTTCGCCTCTAGCAATCGTCCTACTTCTTCCTTTATAGCGTCATATAACGTGGGGTTAAACCGCCTAGGGTACTGTTTGAACGGCCGATATCCAGGTTTTATAGGTAGCCGATGTTCAACTAACTGTCGGCTTAAACCTGGCATTTCATAATACTCCCATGCAAAGCAATCCTTATATTCCTTGAGTATTTCGACCAACTTTGCTTTATAACTGGGTTCTAATTTAGCACTTATAAACGTTGGCCTTTTGCTATCCCCTTCCCCAATATCGATCTCTTCAAGCAAATCGGCAGAAGTAAATCCTAACCCCTTTCTTTCTTCTTCAAAATCTTCAACAGCTTCTTCGTATTCTTCCTGCCGATAGCTTCTTGCTTTTCCTGCAGTTTTGCTATTGTCTTGCGCTCCATCTTCTTATCACTTCGCCGTGTCCGATCAAGCGTATTGGGTTTAACGCCTGATCGGCTTGAATCCTGATTTCTCAACACAGACAAAATCGCAATTGTCTAAGGCTTTTCCTGATATGCATTCAGCCTCTTCGTGTGGCCAATTGGTGTCAGGGCTAGCCATGGCGATATGAGCCGATGTGTCGGCTGGTACGACTTCTACTGTATCATCGTTCCACCGCACGGCTTACGGTGCATAGTTGATGGTATACAACGATTAGCATGGATCGATCCGCCAAGGAGTGCAGTATGTAATTGCCTTTAGCTTCAATCACAAAAACGCGATCGGCAAAGTTTTATTACCGGCCGTCGATTCGACACCATTCGCCTTTAGCCTCAGTTGGGTCTCCGGTGAAGTCATTTAGCACCATGTTGGTCTTGATTAAGTCTTCGTCGGCTTTTCCCAACTTTCTGAAAGTACTTAACGGCATCAGATTGACCGTTGCCCCGCCATCGACCAACATACGGGATATTGGTCGGCCATTAATGTATCCTTTCAGATACAATGGTTTCAAATGCCGATGCATGTCCTGTGGTTTTTCAAACACAGCGTCACGGTGCTCAGAGGCACAATCGGGCGAACACTTCTTGGTAGATTCTTCGGTTCTCAACTCGGCGAGTAAAGTGAAGACCATGTTTATATCCATTGGTGGCGTATCATCTCGGATCATTGGAGAACCGGATTGAACCGATTGATCTGAATCACTATCGATCTGTTCCTTCTTTCTCCACTCCTTTTTCAAAATCGGTACCGGTCTTAATTTATTAAACGTCAGATCCCTCTCACTATCCTCTTCGGCTTCTCTTTCTTCTTGTGTTTTTAATCGCTGAAGCCTTCTGCGTTGCGACTTCTTTGAGACCCGAAGGGCACCATCTAGGCTTGGGTTCTATCGGCTTTCTTATCTTTCGGCTAAATTGCCTATTTATTTGTCGGATTCCATCCTTCTTGCGTTAGCCGATAACTCGACTTTGGGAGGAATCGCCTTGTTCTGATGTAGACAACCTTTCATAGATCGTCCTTCTGCTCCTTACTTCTGGACTATCGTGAATCGGTCTGGACAACCTGACTATTACAGATTTGTTTGTCCGACATGTAGACGAGTGTTGCATAGGACAAGATACAAGCTGTTGGTAAGGTCATCCCTCTTTCCCGACAAAGCGCCAAAAGGACATTGCCGATGTTTCTCTTCCTCTGTAATCGGCCGATGTGGCACATCGGCGCCAACGTTCGTCCTCCTTTGTCTGATCGATGAAAACCCTGGTGGTGTTGAGGGTTATACCTTCGACTTATCCTTTCATATTTCCCCAGGAGTTGTGAGAAAGTCGGCTTTGGTTTGAAATCGGCTCTTCTTGGAGCCTTCTCAGCTCGATACCATTTACCGACCTCTAAGTCCCCTCTTGGTTTCACCGTTCTTGAGTTTTGTCCATTTTTATCGGCTTCTATTTGTATAGAACCGGCGGTGATCTACCTTGTCTCGTCTCGTGATACAATTCCCTTAGTCGGCTTATCCTCTTCCGCAGGCCTCTTTTTTTTCCGTGAACATTGAACCATGTTGACCTGAAAAGGGCCCATATCTATCTGCATAGCCGACTCTTCTGCAAACTTTAACCTGCCATCGGCGATGGCCGATTGGATCTGTTGTCGAAAAATATTGCAATCGTTAGTGTTATGAGAGAGCGAATGATGCCATTTGCAATACCTTCGTTTTTAATTTCTTCACGATGGTATGATATGCCCTTCTGGTAACCTTATGAGTTTTTCTTGTAGTAATAAATCAAATATTTTGTCACATTTTGAAACATCATATGAATACTTGACTTAGCTTTATTCTTTGTCGGCCTAAGCGAGAGAAGCCAGGCGAGTGGTTTTGGAACCTTTGGCCCACTCGGCTATGTTTATACGCTTAGTCGTCGGAAGGTGTCGCCGAATCGTAATCTACCATGTTTACTTTGGCCTTTTCATTGCCGTTTGTCCTAAACCTATCTTTAAACCCTTTGCTCTCTGCATATCGGCTTTCATGTGTCGATCTGCGATGGAGTAGGTGGCCTAAGTCGAGGAACTCCTGGCTGACAACTTCTCTTTTAATGGAGGGATTAACCCTTGGAATGCTAGGTCGGCCAATTGATCGTCGGGCAATGTTACCTTTGTAGCACCTATTAAAATGCGCCCGAAATCTCTTGATATAATCGAGAGACCGATTCGCCGTATACAGCCGGATGAACTAAGATCGAAATCCTGAGCTCCATAGTTCCGAAAGAAGTACTCATGGAATCGGCTTTCTAAATCATTCCATATATGAACTGAATTAGGTGGTAGATTCGTGAACCAAGTGAATGCAGTGCCAGATAACGACAAAGGAAACAACCTAATTTTTAACCCATCGGACTGTGCCGCCTCCCCACACTGAGCCATGAACCGTCCGATATGCTCAACCGTGGTAATAGAATCATCCCCTGAGAATTTAGCAAAGTCTGGTATCCTAAAGTTGTGGGGGTACGGCATTCGGTCTATGTAATCGGGGTACGGCTTCCTGTAGCCGATCACTCTCCCTCTGGGTTGTAGACCGAACTGTTCTCTTAAAACATTGGCAATTTGTTCTGCCCAATTAACATTGTCGGCTTGTGGTGCGGTAGGACATGGCCAATTCTCATTGTTTGCGCCACGCCCCGAGTGCACACTCGGGTCTTTGTCCAACTCGCACCTCAGGAGGTCTTGGTGCTGCGTCATAATTGTGATTAAAACCTAATGCATCGGGTATGGGCGCGAAAGGTTCGATGTATGGCACCACCCTATATGGTGCTTGTTTCATGGTTGTGGCCCCTCGTGACTGCGGAACCTGTCCAATTTCAATCGGCTGATAAGCCGATAACCCGATGTTGGAGGCGACTTGATTGATTTGATGCGCCTATCTTGGCTCCATCCGTGTGCCCATGGTAGTGTGTGAACCCATCTTTTACGCATGCTTGGTTTCAAAAGCAGTAGGTTGAGCCGGCATCATGATAGGTGCTTGAGCCGACATGTTTCTTGTGTTGGTGTTGGGTGCTATGGAATATCTTTGGAGTGCGTAGGGATGGTTTGTGGTGGGTCTAGCAGGCTTCCGGACACGGCTAATTCTTGCGCAATTGTTTTCACACTATTTTCTATCATCGGCTTTAAAGTAGATACTAGAGCCGATGATTGGTTAATCAATGCGTGATGGACAGATTGCTCGATCATACTTGATAAATCAGCTTGAGCGGAGTGCGTATCGGCTTCTGGCTCAGATGTTGACTCTCCGATAGGATTGATGCTTGGGAGTGCAATCTTACGAGTAACGCCACGGCGTGTTTAGGAAGCATCGTAGCATCATTTCCTCCAGAGCTGCCTTCGATCTTCGATTTCTTTCCGTTGCTCAGGGTTAAATCGGCCATCCGAGGCGCGATTATGGCATCGGTGTTGATGTCGGCGGTATTTGCGGGCTTGTCGGTTGTCGACATTCTTTTTGGTCCCACGTCGTGCCAAAATATGTTCGCGCTAAAAGCGTGAAGGGGTTTTAGGCCTCGAACACACAAGACAAACACCGGTTTGCGAGGCGTGCGGTCGATTTGACTGAAATCGACAAGGTAGAATTTGTAATTTGATCGGCCAGATAAACAAGGATCTATCGGCTTTTAGCTAGTCGGCAAGAACCGATTAGGAGATAACTAGATCAACCGATTCTGATTGATCGGATACAAATAAAATCGGCCGAGAAGGCGATCATAACAAAAGCGGCGAGATCAAACCTGGGTGAAATCGGCCAAAATCAACAATCGGCGATGCGCAACTATGTTGATTCCGTCGACTTGCAGAGAGATCTATGAAGCTAAAGCAATGTAAAAGAAAAGGCTGTAAAAAGTAGGTGTTGTTGGAATTGATTGTGTCCCCTTTGCTTTGAGTCTACCCCCTTTTATAACACGCCTGGCCGATCCGAGTCGCACATGGATACGGTGTATTTACCCGTATCGGTCTCTTATCCAATTTCCTTTCCTTTTTAGAAACGGATTCCTTTTCCAAGCCGTTTACCGATTCCTTTCTGTACGAATACTTTTCTATCTTTAGACCGATTTTAATTCATGCCGAATTTTGGTGCAAACACACACTTTCATTTTGCTTAACTTAATGTCGATGCTTAAAATCCAGTAATCCCCTCCTGAATTGATTTACAGGATTTGGTAGAAACTGTATACCTAATCTTTTAATAACTCAAAATCTAGACAGTGACTTGGACATTATCTCATATTCCATACAACCTATCATATTTTCCCCAAAAAACCATTTCAAACAAAACACAATGTAATCATCCCCATGGTACGATTTCCGTATATATTCAACCATAATATTCAGCTAGATGACAGAATATCATACTGATCTCAATATTGATGCTATTGAAAGTATAATGCATTCGTGTAACATGCTATCAGTAAAGAATTCTCCGATGTATATACGGGGATGCTATCAGTAACGATTCTACGTTTGAAGAACCTGCAGGCAATGATCAAACAGAGCTCCGGCCAATGTTTTCACACAAAAAAAAAAAGAAAGGAATTTGCAGGCAAAATTCAAGAGCGTCCCATAGCAAAATCGATCAGCGACAGTTCACCATGACAATTGGCACATCTAAACTCTTTTCATGGCAGCCATTTTTATTTACCTGTGCCTGTGGCGTCAAAACCTTGCATTTTAACAGTCGACTCACGATCTTATGAACAGAGAGAGATGAAGAGAGCAACCCTGTGGAATTGGATTGGAGAAGGAACTGAACACGCACGGCTATGTATCAAGTCAAGAACCTAAGTGAAGGAAATTGAATCGTTCGATGGATTCATCATGGCCATGTGGTGAACTCGAAGACCTTGCCGACGATCTCGAGGCCGGTGGGGATCTGCCAGATGAAGAGCAGGACGTTGAGCGCGTTGAGCGTTATGTGCAGGCTCCTGGCCGTCTCGTTCCCCTTCTGCATGGCCGGGACCAGCGCTGCGGCGGCGGCCCAGAGCACGGTGATGGCCGCCCCGGCGAAGAGATGGGGCCCCGGGAAGAGCTTGCCGGTGCGGAACCAGGTGTTGACGGCGCCGCCGACGGACTCGAAGACGCCCAGCCCGAGCAGGATCGACCCCGCGTTGAAGTGCCGGTCCCGGAACGAGCCCTTGAGCAGCTTCTTCCTCTCCTGCGTTCACGAACACATACGGATGCAGCAGCAGCCGGAGCGGAGCAGTCGATCAATCACTCTTTGAAGTCAATTACCTCAGTGAGCTCGTCAATCTTGATCTCGACCGGCGTCTTGGCGGCGGGCGGAGGAGGCGGGGGAGCGGCATCCCCGGCGCCGACCGCGGCGGGGGTGGCGGCGGCCGGCTTGACCTGCTTCTTGAGCTCGTTGATCTCGTCCTGGATGGTGCGGACCCGGCGCCACTGCCAGCCGAGGTAACCCGCCCAGAGCGTGTAGGCGAAGAGGCCGCCCATCACCAGCGGGTGCACCAGCGCGACGCTCCGGCCCTCCAGGATCCCGAACTCGCCCCCCGTCGCCAGCGCGTCGGACGACGGGAGCACCAGCATCAGCGGCAGCGCCGCCGTCATCGTTGCGGCCGCCGTTGCCTTGAGCGACGGCAGAGGAGCAGCCGGCTGCGGTAGCTGTGGTGGGGTTGGCGGCTGTTGCTTGGGGTTCTTGGGGGTGGAGGCGGAGCAGGAGACGGGGAGGAGGCGGGCGCTGACGGCCGTGAGCGGCGCTGCCATGGGTGCAGTAGCGGGCGGGCGTCTGCGCTGAGCGCTGTGCTTCCTCCCGGCCGGCCTTCCCGCGCGCGCGAGCGAGGTGCGGTTGGTGGGGTAGAGAGGAGATAAGGAGAGGAGCGAAACGAGCGGAGGAAATGAACGAGCTGGTGTGTTCTCGAGTGTGGAGCGCGGCGCGGCGAGGCGAGGAACGTGGCGTCCGCGCGCGCGCCCAGCTGTTTCGGTTGGTTTCCCTGCCGCTTCCCGTCCAGGGCTATAAACGACGGCTTGGGAGCTTTTCTCGGCACGGGGCCGATCGCGGCAGGCCAAGCGAATAGACGTGTGGCACGTGCGCTGGGCCGTAGCCGACAGGCCATGTCCCTTGGTAGGATGCATTGACACCAAGATTTGGTACTCTCGGCCGATCAACCAGATTTAATAGTTGTAGCCGATTAAAAAAGATGAGGATATAGATGTGAAGGGTGATGATCGGTTTAGGCAAAAGTTTGTTTTTGAAGGTTAAAGCTGATACACATTTCTATAAGAGTTGCAGAAGTATACGATCGTCTTAAACGCTATAAAAAGGATCGACGAGAAAGAAGGGACACAACCAATCATCAAACAACCCGCATCTACTTTATTTGCTTTTCGTCGACTAGTGAAAGAAAGAGAGAATGGGTAGTGATTCGTAGGCACGTTACCGCACAGGCGAAATTATCGGATATGATAAAGCAATCCACACATCACGCTCTTTTTAATCAGCCATCGGCTTTGGTAACTACGCTCAGACCGATGATAGCCAATAGCATTAAGGAATTCACGCAAGAGCTGGTATCGGCTGGGACTCTACTTGAACCTGTGCACTCTCTGCCAGAATACCCAGTTTACTCCATTGCCCAGAATGCCCAAACTATAAAGCCAGCGGTTGATTCAAAACTGTCGGTTGTTATTCCTACCATTACACCAGCACAACCGACTATGGTCTTGCCATGGGACCCTGGTGCAAGTAGGATTACCCATTATTAGGCTTACACAGATGGCTCTAAATTGGAGTCTCAAGCCAATTTGCCTCCATCTACTCCGTTGTACATCTACCCTAAATCGGTTGTCCAGCCGACTGAGACTCAGACGCGTCCTCACTATGTTGAGCCGATGCCTCAAAGGGATCCGTCCCCTTATACTCAGAGCCATTTGTTCCACTTCTTAAGCCGACATTTAAGCACAAAGTGTTAGTCATAAACCACCACACACGCCAATACAGTCCCTGCTACAACGCCAGCTCGAGTTTGCACACAGGGGCAGCATGCTGATTTCGCACCAAACTGGCACAACCCTCAAGCACATGTAGCATCGGCTAAGGAAACCGGTTGGGCTAAGGCAATTAGCGTTGTGTTGAGAGATTAGTTTGGTATCCAGCCAAAGGGACGAACGCTCGGTTATAGAAAGCCATATCTCGATTATATTGATCGGATTCCGTGCCCCAATAGGTATAGAGTTTTTGACTTCGCAAATTTTTCAGGAGATGATTCAACGACTACCTTGGAGCATGTGAGACGCTCTGTTGCACAGTGTGGCCAAGCTGCTCAATCCGATGGGTTAAAAGTAAAAATTATTCCCATTATCATTGTTTGGGGTGGATTTTACTTGGTTTTCTACATTGGCCCCCTAAATTCGATTAACACTTTGACTAATTTAGAAAGCCGATTCCATAAGTACTTTTCTGTGGGAGTTTAGAGCTAAGAATATTAGATTTGAAATCTATTAGGCAGAAGTTTGGTGAATCGGTGACTGATTTTGTTGAGAGGTTTAGGAAAATAAGAAATTGGTGTTTTAATGTGACATTGCCCGATTACCAACTGACAGAATTAGATTTTCAAGGACTAATTCCGCCCTTAAAGGAGAAGTTTGGTGGCCAGAAGTTTATCGATTCATGGCATGTTTGTTTTTGCTTTGGATTCTCTAAAAGCTAATTCTAGATTGCGGTTATATAGAAGCTGGTTCCCCAAAAGCTGAAATCCAAAAACACATATGAAGTGGATTATGGATTCTAGTGTATATGGATGGGCTGGATTGTGAGAATCGGATTCTAGAATTGGGCTGTTTGCTTTTTATTCAGCTTTTGGGGTCAGAATCCAGAATCAAAAGCAAAACCAAACAGGGCCTTAAGCCACATGCTGCATAGGGTGTCGGCTCAAGAAAGTTGATTCTTTAAAAACAAAGGTTTCAAATATATGTTCAAGAATAACAAGGAAAAGGAGAAGCCTAAAGTCAAACTTGTTGAATATGAGTCTGGTAGTTTATCCGAAGAGGACGAAGCGGAGGTGAATATAGCCAAATGGGTTAAGGGAAATAAAAAGTCCCTGGTCTGTTCTTGGCTCAAGCCGACTAAGGCTGAATCAAAAATTAAGTATGTTTTTGATGTTACAAAGTGCGATCGTATTTTTGACTTATTATTTCAAGAAAAAGTTATACAATTGCATGATGGTCACACACTGCTGTCGGCTGAAGAAATCAAGAAATGAATGCATTGCAACTGTCATCATTTTTTCACATAATATTAAAGACTGCAATATCTTTCATCAATAGATTCAATCGGCTATTGAAGATGGCCAACTGAAGTTCGCCGAGGAGCCGAAAATGCAATCAGAAGCCAACTCGTTTCCAGTCAACATGGTGAGCTATTCAGCAAAAGGTAAAGAGTTGGTGCGAGATGACCAAATCCATTCGCTCGCAACATCGTCTAAACTAGCTCGACATGCCGATGTAAAGGTAATTGCATAGGAGGAAGAAATTATAAAGACAACAGTCAGGTCCATCCGGATTGAGGCCAATCATGAAGGTAAACAATAAAGAACAGTAAAACCTATAGGTGAGCTTTAAGTCAGTAAATAGTACAAAGCTGAAAGGCCTATACCGCCACAAAAGCCAACGCAGGGGTTTACGCTCTCTCAGTTATTGGCTAAATATGAGAAAAGAGGACAAAGGTCACGACGAAGTCTCCCTCATCTACCGGTGGATGCATACAAGCCAACTTTTGTTGAAATGGCTCATGAGCGATGTCCCTTTTGACAATTTTGTTGGTAGAGGGGATTGGCTTTGCTGTCACTGTATGTTTGCCCGATACAACATTATCCCGGGCAGAGCCAAGGACACCGTTGGTCAGCTAAGGAAAAACCATTTGGGTTCACCTCAAATTGACAGGACGAGGACCGAAGAAAATCAGTCCACGATAGAATTTTTGGGCCAATTGAAGACCACTCGTGGATGTACCAAGGACATGAGGCAGAAGTGGACTAGATCAGCAAAATATGAAAACCGATCGAGCCTCAACCGCGATGGTGTCCTCCGGGGTTAAGCAAATCCCAAAGGAGTAGGCTTCAACGATTGAGGACTCATGAATTAAGAGAAAACCGATCAATAAAAGAAAAGAGATGAAGATTTTAATAAACTTCGTCCGACCAAAATCATCAAAAAAGGAACGTAGAAAGAAAGAGGTCATTCGAGAGGAATTCGATTCAGCCGATGATTTAGATTCTCCCATTGTTCGTAATGATTCACCACCGCTGATGGACATCAACATAATGCTCACTTTCCCTAGAAAATTCAAGGTATGTGTACCATCGGTCAAAGAATCATTTGTGCAATTGTATTTTGGTTCACTAGAAGCCATCTTTAAAAAGCCTCAAGATGATCATCGGTATTTGAAGCCATTGTATTTCAAAGGTCATATTAACGGCAAATGATATCAATCATGCTGGTGGGTGGTGGGGCAACTATTAATCTGATGCCCTACTCGACTTGCAAAAAATTGGGGTAAAGTCCGATGAAGATCTCATTAAAACTAACATGATGTTGAATGACTTCACCGGAGATCCCATAGAAGCCAAAGGCATCATGGTGACTGAGTTCACAGTCGACAGTAAGACTTTTTCGATAGCTTTATTTGTGGTTGATGCCAAGGGAACTTACAACGTGTTGCTTGGCAATGATTGGATATATGTCAACTATTGCATTTCGTCAACTATGCATCAAAAGTTGATACAGTGGAATGGCGATGAGGTTGAGATGATTTAAGCCGATACATCGGCTCATGTAGTCTTGGCTAGTCCAAACGTTAATTGGCAATATGACGGGGTTGAATGCATATCAGGCAAAGTGCTTGGGAACTGTGATTTTATATGCATTGGCCAGACAGGTGTAAAATAGATCAGTGTGAAGCTAAATACTTTTGATCAGACAAATGAGATTTGACGCCAATGAATTCCAAAGCAACAATGAAACTTCTACAAGAGAAAATACAACGCTATCGACAAATAACAGATAACCATGAAGCCATTGAAGATTTTGAAGACATTGAGAGATTTGGACAAGGTTTCACATCTTCAGATCCATTAGAAGAAGTAAGTATAGGCGATGGTGATAGGAAAAGATCAACTTTTGTTAGCTCAAGGCTGACGCGGGAGTACAAAGGAAAGTTGATCGTTTTGTTAAAAAGTTATAAAGATTGTTTTGCTTGGGAGCATCATGAGACATCGACTACCAAAAAAACCATATTATATACCGTTTAAACAGTCCCCTAGATGATTTAATCAGGCCATGTATAATAAAATAAAATAAAAAATTGAACGATTATTGGAAGCAAAGTTTATCCGGGCTTGCTAATATGTTGAATGGGATTCTAATATCATTCCTGTAATGAAGAAAAATGGTAAACTTAGAGCGTGCATTGATTTTAGAGATTTGAATAAAGCCGCACCTAAAGATGAGTACCCGATGCCTATAGCCGATATGCTTATCGATGCTGCATTTTGGAATAAAATCATAAGTTTTCTCTGAAGGGTTTCGAAGCAAGGAAAACAAAAATTTTCCTACGATTGCAACCAAACACCAAGATCATATCTAGGAGATGCAAGTAAACGGTTTCAGAAGGACTCACCCTCGTAGACCGAAAGCGGGAATAACGTTCCCGCAAATAAACGTGGTTGATGTAGAGGTACACTCCCGACTTCGAAGTCGCGAAGATGAACGCTACAAACGGCAGCGCCTCCGTACTTGGTCACACGTACGGATCAACGATGACCTCCAATCCCTCGTTCAGTAGGCAGCGAAGTAGAGGATCCTCGAAACTCCAACAACACTACATCTTAGTGGTGGTGGTGGTGGAGAAATAATTTCAGCAGCGCTTCGCATAAGCCACAGCTCGAAAAATGGATCAACAGGAGGAGGGAGAATGGACCAACCAAAGGGTCAAAGGGATGAACACACAAGAGAGGAGCTCCTCCCTCCCTTTTATAGGAGGAGGAGGAGGGGGGTGGCCGGCGCATGGGGTTGCCCCTTGCCCTCTCTCTCTTCATGTGAGTGATCTCTCCACTCACTTAAATCAACCCACTTTGGTTTCCATTTAAAAACCCACTTAAGAAATGAAAGGGTTTTCTCCCATAAATAAATAAAACATTTTTATTTCAGATATTTTAATATTTGTTAATTCTTTTAATTAACAAACATTAACGCATACCCCCTTTAACTATTCCGCCGATATCCCGAAACTATCCCTGTACTGTCCATACTTTTCTCCGGTGTTTCGTATCCACTCAAATGCATCGATGAACCTTAAGTGTGTCACCCTACGGTTCGTGAATAAAATGGATATGATTGAGACACCTCTCAGATCAATAATCATCAGCGGGATCTAGAGATCCATAATGACTCCCATTCACTCAACGAAGAATTAGTGACCGCGTGAACCAGAAACAACATAACCAATTCCTTTTGTCTCACGATATTTTACTTGTCCGGGATCCGATCATCGGTATCAACTATACCTAGTTCGATCCCGTTACCGACAAGTGCTCTTTACTCGTTCCGTGATATGACATTCTTGTGACCTAGTCACATGCTTGCAAGCGATGTCTATGTAATATCACCGAGAGGGCCTAGAGTATATCTCTCCGTCATTTGGATGGACAAATCCCACTCTTGATGCATGAGCCTCAACTAATACTTTCATAGTACCTAAATCCATCTTTATAGTCACCTTGTTACGAAGTGACGTTTGATGTCATCAAAGTACTCTTCCGGAGTTAGTGATTGACATGATCTCATGGTCTAAGGAAAAGAGCTATTTCTTATGTGTTTGGTACAGCAACAAACTAAATGACTTGATCGTATTTGCTATACCAACTTGGGTGTATGTTCATCACATCATTCTTCTAATGACATGACCCCGTTATTAATAACATCCAATGTTCATGATCAGGAAACCTTGATCATCAGTTAATCAACGAGCTAGTTTAAAAAGAGGCTTTACTAGGAACCCTTTTTGTTTATTAAACACACATGTATCAACGTTTCCGATTAATACAATTTTAGCATGGGAAATAAACATCTATTATAAACATGGAATATGATAATAAACAATTTATTATTGCCTCTCGGGCATATTCCCTTCATTCTTGATGGAAACGCAGGTATAATCAAATATTCATAGCTAAAGCTGATGTGCACAAAGCAGCATTCAGATGCCCTAGAGCACTAGGATTATTTGAATGGGTTGTAATGACTTTCAGCTTTAAAAGTGCTGGTGATACGTATTAGAGGGCTATGAATTTGTTTTCCATGAGTTAATCAGTCATATTGTGGAGATTTATATTGATGATGTTGCAGTGAAGTCGAGAAGCAAATATCAACATTTGGATGATTTGGAAGAAGTATTCAAGAAGACCAGTGCGCACAATCCGAAGATGAATATAAGTGTGCTTTTGGAGTGTTGGCTGAATAGTTTCTAGGGTTTTATGGTGCATGAGAGAGGTATCGAAGTTAATCAAGATCGTGTCAAGGCCATAGCCGATACACAATCCCCTCGGTGTAAGAAGGGTCTTCAAAGGTTGACCGGTAAAATAAATTATTTGAGACGATTCATATCAAATCAATCAGGTCGGATTGGTGCCTTCGTTCCATTATTAAGGTTGAGAGTATCAAGAGTTTACATGGGGAGTCAATCAATAGAAAGCCTTTGAAAACATCAAAGAATCTTGTCTAAACCTCCTGTTTTGACGGCACCACGAAAGCAAGTGATCTTTTATTTAAGTCGACGACTAATTGATGCTGAAATGAGGTATCCTTAGGGATGAAAACGGGTCGGATACGGTCGGATAGTAGGTGATCCCGTATCCTACCCTAATTATTTTTACTCGAATACGGATCGGATACGGATAGTTAAAATCGAATGCGGATCTGAGATACGGAGTAACGGGTATCTATAAAAGGGTAGAAAACGGGTACCGGATAGTATGCGGACGGGCATAATACGGATATCGGGTAATTAGTCGGATAGTATGTGAATTGTGTAGCATTAAAATTTATGATAAAAATAATCCAAGCAAAGCATATACCGACACAAATAATACAAAACATACAGTCGAACTAACGTGTCAAAGGGCATAAACCATATAACATAGCACTAGCACATGAAAATTGACAAATATACAACACAGGACATCTTTATATAGCAGTCCATACATATATATAGCACCATATATATGATTTTTTTTGTTGCTCAACTGAAAAACTTGTCAACATGAAAAAGATGTGTCTCAAAATTCTCTACAACTTTCATGTAGACCATATAATTTTTCGATCATGGGAAGACCTCCAAAAACATGAATTACTGCATGTTGTAAAAGTTGGTCCGTCTTCTCTGTTACCCTTCCCGATTTTCTATGATTTTTTTTGTTGCTCAAATGAAAAACTTATAAATATGAAAAAGATGCTCCTCAAAATTCTCTACAACTTTCATGTAGATCACAAAATTTTTCGAGCACGGGAAGACCTCCAAAAATGTGAATTACTGCTGTCCTGTATCCGGGTACCCGATTTTAAAAATTATCCGGGTACCCGTATCCGACCCGAAAATCCGGGTATTTACCGGGTATCGGCTGTCCCGTATCCGAAAGAAAATTATCCGGGTAATTACCCGTATCCGACCCGACAAAAAAATACCCGTATCCGTATCCGAATTTTCGGGTAGAATTTTGTCGGGTACGGATACGGGTCGGGTATTACCCGACCCATTTTCACCCCTAGGTATCCTCTCATTGAAAAGCTTTGTTTGTCTTTATATTTTGCTTGCACTAAGTTGAGGCATTATATACTGGCTTTGGCTTGTAAGGTTATATGTAAGTATGATATAATTAAGTATATGTTGTTTGCCAATTCTAGAAGGTCAACTTAGAAAGTGGGTTTATAGGTTTACAGAGTTCAACCTGAAGTTCGAATCGGCTAAAGCAGTTAAAGGACAAGTAATAGATGATTTCATAACCGACCATAATACTAATTGTGGAATAATTACAATTGCCCCTTGGTATTTATATTTCAACGGATCGGTGTGCTGAGAAGGCTATGGCATCGACATCATGTTAATATCTTCGAGAGGTTGTAGCTTGAATTCGCGTTTAGGCTGAATTGCCGATGTTCAAACAATCAAGCTAAGTATAAGGCATTGCTCAGGGGTTTACAATTGCTCGACAACTTTGGTGTCGACTCTGTTGAAGCTTATGGTGATTCTCAACTTATGATACAACAAGTGAGAGGGGAATATAACTGTTATGATGATATCTTGATCAGATACTTGGAGTAGTGTCAAGAAGTAATTGGCTCATTTACTTCTTTCTCAATTAGTTATATTCCCCGTGAGTAGAATGTTAAAGCTAATTCATTGGTGCAACAGGCTTCGAGGTATAAGAAGTTTGATCGATAAATTGATTGCGAGTCGATTGAGAAAATGGTTATGTGTGCGGATATAGCTGATTAGCAATTGAAGATATCGAATTATTTATCGGATCCATCAAAGTCGATCGATAAGAAAACTAAAAGATAAGCCGTAAAGTATTTTATGCTCGATAATACGCTTTATTATCGGACTTTGGAAGGTATGTTGTTAAGGTGTCTTGGAACAAAAGAAGCAAAATTGGCGATGGGAGAAGTACATGAGGGAATTTGTAGAACACATCAGTCGGCTCATAAAATAAAGTGGTTGTTGAGGCATAATGGGCGACAATGTTAGAACATTGTTTCAAATATTATAAAGGATGACAAGATTGCCAGAAATTTAGAAATATACAGTTGGCACCTGCTGTTGTTTAGAGGTTGGGGTATAGATACAATTGGTCAAATATATCCTACATTATTCAAAGGGATTAAGTACATATTGGTTGCGACCGATTATTTTTCTAAACAGGCTGAATATATTCTTTTGAAAAAGGTGACCAGTATTGAGGCAATTTCATTTGTCCAGGAACATATTATCTATCGGTTTAGAATCCCACAAACGATTACTCCTGATTAAGGTACTGTGTTTATGTCTAATGAATTTCAGAGTTTGGCTAAAAGCTTTGGAATTAAATTGCTGAATTCGTCACCTTATTATGCGCAAACTAAATGTCAAGCTGAGTCATCAAATAAGACTTTGAGCAAGCTAATTAAGAGGAAAATTGATGACAAACCGAGGAATTGGCATATGACATCATCACATGCACTATGGTCTTTATCGGATTGCTTGCCATAGAGCTACCAAGTTGTCACCCTATCAGTTTGTGTATGGGCAAGAGGCAGTATTGCCGATAGAAGTCAATATAGGCTCGTTGAGGATCGCTAGGCAGATGATTTATCGACTCAGGACTATAGAAATTTAATAGCCGATAATTTGGATGACTTAACAGAATTAAGGTTGCGAACATTGGAAAGAATTCAGAAAAATAAGGCTAGAGTTGCAAGAGCTTATAATAAGAAGGCTATACCTAAGTCTTTGATGAAAATGACTTGGTATGGAAAACTATTTTACCAGTTGGCTCAAAGGATAGCCAATACGAAAAATGATAGCCTACGTGGGAAGGGCTGTATAAGGTTAAACGGTTGATTCAAGGAAATTCCTATATTTTGTAAACATTGGATGGAGTATTTTTCACTAAAGCAATCAACGGAAAATACTTAAAAAAGTATTACCCAGCTGTTTGGATTGGGACTTGATTGGCTACAAAGAGTAGTATGCGACACATGATAGTCGAAATAATTCCCTTTAGGGCCACTGGTTTGTGTAGCCCCACTCAACCCAGCTCTTAAGGGACTCGGCCCTCAGGGCCACTGGTTTGTGTAGCCCCTCCCCCACTAGGCACGTCACAGCTTGGAGGTGGAGCGTGGAGGAGGGGGTCGCGTCAGCGGGAAGGATGCAGAAGCAATGCGTGCGCGGCCTGGGAGGCGCTTATGAAGGGACGGAAGCGGTGGCACCAGGTAAGTGATGGGAGGAAAAGGGCCGATGGTCTCCTCATTTCTACCCGTCGTCACTTCATCCATGTTGTGGACCTTGCATAGCTTCCTCTTCTTGGCCAAGCTTTTGCCACAGTCGCTGCCCAACACCTCATTCGCCCACGCCTTCTCCCTCCTGTCGTCCCTGCTCCCCAATCACCTTGCCCTCGTCGACACCGCCACCGACATTGCTGCATCCTACTCCTTCCTCGTCCGCTCCCTCTAGGGATAAAAATGGGTCGGATATTTTTTTGCCCGATTCGAGACCAAATTTGACTATCCGACCGGATCCAATACGGGATCTAGATACTTGAATTCGGATCTAGGATCGGATACGAAGTAGCTAATATCCGTTAAATACGAGACGGGATCCAGATATTCGAATTTTTCCTATTCAGATATCCGGATTTTTCCTATTCGGATCGGATATCTGGATTTTTTTAATAGGATATCAGCAAGGCCCATCCCATTTCATCCTGTTTTTTCCATGGAGAGCCCATCTATATTGATAATTAGTTGGTTCTATTTATCCTAAAGTAACATATTCTTTTCTATGATGTATACTGGCCTACTGGGTTTGATTGATATATAACTTGCTACTATGATCATGTACCTGTATGGTTTAATTCAAAATATATTACTCTATATATGCGTGCATTATCCATATATCTTTATCCGTTTCTGACCCGAATCTGTCCCGTATCTGTATCCCGAATAATCCGGATTCGTATCCGTATTCGGCTAGCCCGTATATGGTTTCGATTCCGGGGAAAAATGTCTGTTAGGATACGAGAAGAGCAATATCCGCCCGTATCCGACCCGTTTTCACCCCTAGCTCCCTCATCGACAGCCTATGGATCTAGAGCGTCGCAGCAGTGTCACCCTGGCCCTAACCTTAGCAACACCATCCTTCATGCTTCGCGGGGTGGATTTGAGTTCCTCCATAGCCACCTTAGGCATATCCAAGCAAGACCACTTCCTCCCTCTCCTATCTAGTGGTGATGTAGTGAGGTTGCAGAGGGGCGCGGGCGAGGCGGTGCAGGGAGAGGAGAATATGGTGGCACGGGGAGTGGAGCACGACGGTTCCTGCGAGAAGGAGTTGTGACGGCGAGGGTATCGAAGGAGAGGAGGAGGGAGGGAGTGGTGTGACTTGTGAGGGGAGATCGGGAAAGGGGGAAGGAGATCATGGCATAGATTGGGAGACGGCGGGAGTAGTTGTATGTGTGGGTTGGGATGATCGGATAAATCTTTTTTTTCTTTAGTTAAGATATTTTTCGACAGAGAAAGTTATAGTATTTTGTAGATACGACCGATGAAACTGTTCCGAGGCATGAGCTGTTTCCTGCATGTTTCAACTTCGAATTGGAAGAACGGGGGAGGA
Organism: Rhipidocladum racemiflorum; assembly: GCA_036346355.1. Classification (NCBI taxonomy): domain Eukaryota; kingdom Viridiplantae; phylum Streptophyta; class Magnoliopsida; order Poales; family Poaceae; genus Rhipidocladum; species Rhipidocladum racemiflorum. Next base: position 28,675,860 of record CM070572.1, read on the forward strand.
AACTGTTACGAGGAAGGGAAGAAATTTAAAGCATGACCTCAAAACAAACACACACGGTAACAGTAATACACGTCGCGTGTTACTTATTATCATGCACCCGTTCGCCAGAGTAATTCCTCTCACAGGCTTAATTATACGTGCATGCCTGGTGGTATAGACTAATTTAACAGGCAACCAACCAATTAATTAAGCGGCCGGCTGCGGGGCGCGGAGCAGCTCGTCGGCGACGGCCTCCTCGAGCCACCCCTCGGCGTCGGCCATCATGCCGGGGCTGAGCCGCACCATGAGGACGCAGAACTCGGCCTCGCTGAGCGCGCTGTCGCCGTCGTGGTCGCCCTCCCGCACCATCGCCGCAGCCTCCTCAGCCGTCATGCCGGCCACGCCCAGCACGGCCGCCGCGCTCCGCCGCAGGCTCTCGGCGGTGATGACGCCCCGCGTCGGGTCGGCCAGCAGCCGGAACCCAGCGCGGAGCTCCGACAGCAGCCCCGCCGGGCCGAGCCGGCCGGCCATCACCGGCAGGAGGTCCTCGTAGTCCCCGCCGCCGGCGCCGTGAGGGCTCGTGGCCATGACGGATCCGAGCCGAGCTCTCTGAAGCGATCGATCGGGTTGTAAGCTGCGAGCAAATCAGCAGGTAAGAATTGTTGCGGTCGTGTGTGTTGACATGTGCGTGAAGGTTGGGTCGTTCTTGTATAGAACATCGATCGGAGGATGATGAGCCTGTGGTGCGCTGTTCCTGCACGCGGCTTTTCGTGGACCCGCGCTGCAGAATCGCCCATTTGCGCGTATTTTTAAATACATTTTATTCTTCAACTTTTATATGATTTTTTTTTCATTTATTTCTTCTATACCCAACCGTTTTTGCTAAACTATTATTATTATTATTATTATTATTTACAGTCCAAAAATCAAATAAATAATATTAATATAGTTTTTTTAGATGTATCTCGATAGAAATACAAAAACTTAAGATAATATATATTTCGGAAGGAGAGTGTGACTAAAGCGCTGCGTGAGAAAAGAAACGTTTCCAAAGAAAACCATGCTGCAGCCAAGTAGGAGATGTTGGTTTGTTGTGAATCTGTGATGATGCTGAGAGTTCATAGGACGTGATGTCTGTCCTTGTCAAACGAAGCTTCCCAGAAGCCGGCCGATAGGGGCTATGGATAACGAGAAGCATCGTTGTATAGAGCCTATGGAGCTTTAGGTTTTGGTTCGGTTTGTTTCGTTTTTTTTATTGGTTTAAAAACTAAAAAATCTAAGTCGAAACAAACGACCGACTTTTAAGCTGGATTTTGAAAATACTTTAAAGCTCCTGTATAACTAAAAACTAAAAGCCAGATAGGATGAGCTTTTTTTGAATAAAATAACCTTTTGCCACTAAAAACTCCAAAATTACCTATAAAATACCATCATATATTAATTGAGAATTCCTTCCTCATCTCATTTAGGATATTTTAGACTTTTCATCTATAAGCTATACCATCTAACCCATTAATAAATCAGGATACCAAACAACATGTCTTCACTTAAAAAGCAGATAATTTAAAAGCTTATTAAGTCAAAAAGCTAGCTATAAGCTAAAAGCCAAAGTCAAAACAAAAAGGTACTTATAAAATGTACTTTTTTATCGATATATATATATATATATATATATATATATATATATATATCAAATAGATATAGATGACTTTAATTATTATCTCTATGCACTTATTCAATATACGCACTTAAAAAATATCAAGTAAATCGGAAAACATGTTAGTTGTGAATCTGTGATGATGCTGAGAGTTTATATGACGTGATGTGAGTCCTTGTCAAACGAAGCTTCCCAGAAGCCGGCTGACAGGGGCTATAGATAACGAGAGGCATCCATGTATTGTATAGAATTTGAATCGGGATTCGATGGGATATTCGCTACTCCCTTCCTCTATGTTTATAAGATACTAGTGTTATTTGCGCGCTACGCCGCGCCGGGCCTAAGCAGGTAATAGACAGTAAGATGACGGGGCAACGGAGTTGATCAGAAGCAGTAGACAATGGAATTGTTTGATAGCATTTAGGACAATTATACAATCAAATTTAATTTTATGTAGAATTTGTTAAAAAAAATATAGTATCCAACATTTGTCTGAAGAATGGAGCAGAAATTTCCTTACTATAAATAATAAGATGCATATAAGAGTAATAACATTTAGAATCTACAATATGCAAGACCTTACTTCAACAACTCTGTATTCATCCTACAATAGAGCTGATTTTTTTGTTTGAACTGATAAGATACTGCCTAGGTCCTTGCCCTGAGCAAATAGAAATATGCATTATTTAGCCAGCCTTTGGCCTTAACACAATATCCAAAACTGAAAACTATTAGGACCATCTAAAATTAGAATAAATGGAAGATAACCTAAATATCATGAAATAGCATCGCTAAGAGCATACATGATCATCCTGGATAAAAATACAAAGAAGGTCAAGAAGCAAAATATAAACTGATTTAGTTAGTATTCATGGAGTTTGGTGAATAGACATAAAAATGTGGACTCTACTTCGGTACATAGACATAAAAATTCTTACAAAATTACATTGCGACTTAACAAGTACATACGTATATGTTTATCTGGAATAATTGATTGGCATAGCGGCATCATAGGCTAGCTGTCCATAGGGAAGTCTTAGTAGATTCCAAAGAGACAGTGTGGAACTTACCAACCCCACACAGGCCCGACAGAGTTGCAAGTGTGCAAAGAATGCATCCGCCGCAATTGGAGGAGTAACACATGGATTGTATCTGCATCGCTAAACCTTAGTTTCTTTGCAAGTTGCTCCAGTTTGAGGAGTGCTAACTTCAGTTCTTACATAAAGAATGGACAAATTAAAGAAGGGAGGCGGCAAATACTATTGTAGAATAAGTTCATGGTTCCATACATCTAATGATAGAAAGAAAACTTTGAAAAGAAGGGTTTTTCTTACCTAGTAAGTCGAAGAAGCAGTGCTAAAGATAAAACCTGGAGAGAAGTCTGCTCTCCTTATAGCTTCAGCAGAAGCATCAAAGCTGATAAGGATATGAAGTAGTGTTAAGACACTCATGTTTCCTTAAGTTTGCAGCGCTAACTACCAAATGTCCTTATTCTACGAATAAGTACCAGACAGGATCAGATATATCATCAAAGCTGATAAGGATATGAAGTAGTGTTAAGACACCCATGTTGTTTCCTTCAGTTTGCAATGCTAACTAAAATGTCCTTATTCTATGAATAAGTACCAGACAGGATCATAAGATATAGACATACACACACACACACACATATATACATATATATACATATATATACACACATATATATACACACACATACATATATACCTTGTTGGCTTGCATAGCCAGTGGAGCACAGAAATTAAGCAACTGAAGGCTGATCTCCGCTTCTCTTTGAAATGTTGCTTTTCTTGACAAAATACTCTTGAAAATGTTGTTACAAAAATTGTATGAAATCTTTTCATGTATATATTTTTATTTTATGGCTAAGAAAATGAGACAATGAGGTTAGAACTGTAACAACAACAAATTGACAATTATGTCTCAAAGAACGCACATAGTCATCTCATGAGCACAGGGAAAACAGTAGAAATAGTAAATCAAGTTGGCGCTAACAAGGACCAGGTTCAGATAATAAGAACACTAAAGAAAAACGAAGTCCTCAACTTCTCATTAATCAGAGCAAAGTGCAGTTGCTTGTTGCCTCAACCGATAGATGATCTTGTGAGTTGCAAACATATCGCTGAAGAAGCTCCCAACGCCTTAGCTGAGTTGATAGATTGGTAACAAATCCTAGAAAGATGGCAGGAGGGAAAAATGATTAGCACAGGGAAATAGTGTAAGGAAAGGCACTGGCAGCATATCCAGATGACCAAATAAGCAAATAACGAGATTATTTATTATATGTCTGAAAGCTGGGACTCAGTTGTTTAGGTGATAAAAAAAGATGTGCATACTCTATTTTGGAGCAACAAACCCCATTAAAGAACAAACCAAGGACTAAAACAAGGAAAATGTAGCACTGGTCCAAGTCTTGCTCTATCAGATAATCGGTGAATCTGCGCCATCAGATGCCTGCAATAGTTTTTTCTTAGGCAAACACACACAACAGAAAATATCATTTAGCAACTCATGGATATGCTTTCAAATATTAGAAAAACAACATGTAAAAGAAATAGGAAATACATTTTGTAAAGTGAAATAATCATTTGAGTATACCAAAATATTAGCACCAATATGGAGACATTGAAATGCGAAGCAACTCTTGACCATAGACCATAGTTTATTCATACAATTCTAGAATTTCACAACCCGAGCCCAACGATAGAAAACCAGGAAAAGTAGTTCTTCATAGAGGTAGCAATGGATGGATGCAGCATTTACCTCTCAAGTCTCAAAAATGTCAACTTATATTCAACCAACATAAGAATATGTGCAATCAACAAAACTCAGCATCAAATCTCCGAAACATCCATACAAGTTTTACAGTATTCGATGCATCATAATTTGAGTACTAAGCAAGTCGTCCTCCTAGTGGGAAAAAGATGGAGAAAATCAGAAACAATTCAACCTGCAAGTAGAAATAAAAGACGTGCACCTTGGAACATATACAGGAAGCGATTGGCTGCATGAGACAACATAGTCAATGACCCAAGGGACAATAGCAAAGAGTAAAAACAAAGCTCAAAAATTTCAGATACTATTACATCGGTTCCTTCAAAGCATCTTATAGCAAACGATAGCTTTCTTTGTTGAGAAAAACTACAAAAATCAAATATCTCAATGTTTTCAACACAACCAATCAAATGGCGATCACAGAATCTCCGTAAACCTTTTTCTTGAAATGGTAAAGGGGCAAAAATAAGTCTTTCATGCACCAGTAGTGTGTTTGTATTATCCAGAAACCAGAATGAACAATTTTATATATAGAATAATTTTGCGGATGTAAACTCTAGTTGGACATTTTTGCACTTGATTAAAGCGAGGCATTCATAACCTCCGATCTATAATGAATAAAATTGCAGGATAATCTGTTATCATAAGAAAGCAACATACCATGTGATATTCATATATGCAATAGCTTCCCAAGCTGCCATAAGGTAAGCCAAGGGATATCCAGTTTGGATAAATATCTCGCCGGATGCAAGAAACATATCCTGTTAGGAGAGGCAAAGGCGGAGGGCGAGGAGGAGAGAGGAAAAGCGGACCTCAGGATTCTTCTCCATTTCTTTTGTGAGAGCTCCAATTGTCCCAGGATGCGATCTCACGTCATCGTCGTAAAACAAAACATATTTGCTGTCCTTGTGCATCTTTTCAACACCAATCTGTTTGATTGCATGAGCAAAAGTCATTACCACTGTCACCTCATTGGGCTTGTTTGGAAAATAGAGAATAAGACCAATAGATGATCCTATAATAGCTGTAGAAAATTTGAAATTTCCCTGTTGAGTTCGCTCAAAATCATCATCCCACCATGCTCGCAAGATACAAAGACATACAAAGTTACAACTTATCAACTTTTCATGTTCTTTAGATAATTTAAATAGTGAGGAACGAAAGATATGTAAAAGAATTATGTATAGACAGCATGTGTGTATGTACTAAGAGAGAAGGGAAGGGAGAAGAAAGACATCAGTGTCATCCCTTTGTATTCTCAATTGATACCAATACTTAATAGCATTCCAAGCGCAATAAATTAACAAAGGCATTCGAAGCATGAGCAAAATAGAACATTCAACTTCGCTAAATGTGAAAGGATAACAGAATAAACATCATGGGTGTTAATGAAGTGCTTTACGTACTAACTGATTATGAATTTTCTAGCTACACGTTGTTGAGAAGCCAGCAACAATCACCCTTGCCTCTAATTTGTTCTGAAAATTATATGATCTAAAAAGGTTACAACAGATGAAGAGAGCTATGGACAGATGAGATGCATAACTTGGGAGAATAAGACTTTTAGTTACTTATGAAGGCATTCAACTACCTTGTATTCTGCGATAAAACAAGAAATAGCATGATAAGCTGGATCATCTTTGCTTTCTACTACAAACAAGAATTCTAATGGTCCCCCATAAAGAGAGGTAATCTGCATTTTGATGGGTGTTAATAACGTAATAACTAACACTATAAACAACAATGGTTACAAATTGCAGTCTGACCATACCTGAGTTGTCCAATTTTGCAAATTGTGTTCACCAAAGGCCTTCAAGGACATGTTTACAGAGACCCTAGGTAATTTCTCCTTAACAGAGTGTTCAAGCTCATCTACGTCATCACAAAGAAATGCAAAACTATTTCCATCTTCAATTTTGCACCTTATCTTCCATATTTCTTTTTTTTGTAGTAAGAAAGCATTGATTGTAAAACAAAATCAGTTTGCCGCTGGATTTCTGGCCATGACAAAAAATAACCAATGAAAATTTAAATTACAAATTGCTTTCTTGAAGATCCACATTACCTGACAAATGTGGCAATAACCCAACCAAGAGCAAGTGTTAAGCAGATCAATCACCCCTACATAAATTGTGGGAAATCGCATTAAAAAAAGAAGCAAGCTGTAGTGTAAATGGTAAAAGTAAAGTTGAAGCAGCAAAACAATATAAATACTCAGCTTCAGGAAAAAATCTAAACTTTAACCTAGACTACAGGATATATACCATGTCATATTCTCATGTACACTAAAAATGAATCAAACAAAGGCCGAATAACCCAAAAATGGAAACACATTACGCATACAAAACGAATAAAACAATTAGATCAACATCGCTTGTCTGAACGGAACTGCCAAATGAACGAAACTGACAAATCAATAAAGCATACGCCCCCTATATCATAAGTATGCAAAAAATTGCCGGCTTGAGACGTAAAAATCAAACCTGTCCCTCACCCTCTCCAAATTACAACACTTCAGAAGCACAAATATCTCGTCTTCTCTCACTGTGAAACCTTGAACTTCCTTTCCCGCGAGGGTTGCGCCTTGATTGCACACAGGCGCCGGTAGAACTTCAAGCTAAGTTCCAATTGGTACGGAGAAGGAAATTTTCCACCCAAAATTATTTCTCGAAAGGGGTAGCGATGGAAATAATTAAAAAACTCGGCGCTTTCCGCAGCATCCAAAACAATTCCGCACCACCGCCACAAATCGACTGCAATGCGAAGGGTTGGAGAGGGAGGGGGCGAAGAGCTCGAGGGAGGCGGGTGTCGGCGTACTAGCCAACAGGCACCTCTGAGACGGGTGCTTATGAGGTTCCGACGGGGGGCTTTCGGGGCAATCGCCTCGGAATGGAAGACGGTGACGATCGGGGCACCGGGAGGCTCAAGCTAACGGGGGGGATGCGGAGTTTTTTACCCAGGTTCAGGCCCTCCGGAGAGTAATAGCCCTAGTCCTGCCTTTCTTGGTATTGCTTGTGCTCTTGCTAGAGAGGATGAAAACCTTACAGTCTTTCGAACCCCCTCTCCCATGCACCCCGGCTCCCTTTTATACTCGGGCTGACGGGGGTGCATGGGAGGCTTACACTGCCAGCCATCATCATTACACTGCTACGGGCGTATTTAATGCGCCCGTCACTATTCTTATGTCACATTAATGTCTGCCGCATCCGTCACAATCCTGCCTCGGGCCCCATGTCCACCAACGCCGCCCGTTCCGTCATGGGGTGAGGTGTAGTCGTGACGTCTCCCATAGCCATGATGCGCCTGGGGAAGGCGCGCCGCCACGCTGCAGCTTCCATGCTTCCACATTTAATGCGCACGATTCGCATTTAATGTCCCTGATCTCGACAGGACTATCCCGGGGATGGTGCGCCAGTGGCCAGGACTGTACGCCACGTGCCCACTGGGCGACCACCGCGCTGGGCGTCCTGCGGCCTGGCCTGTACGCCACGTGTCCGCTGGGGCGATTTCCTTGCTGGTCGCCCAGCGGCCTGGCTCAGACGCCACGCGTGTCCGCTGGCGATCACCTTGCCGGGTCGCCGCCTGGCTCAGACGCCACGCGTGTCCGGCTGGCGATCACCTTGCCGGGTCGCCAGCCGCCTGGCTCAGACGCCACGCATACTGGGCGACCACCGTATGGGTTTTTCTCTTGCCGTGGCAAGGCCCAAGCACGCCTGGCTGCCACTTGATTCCTTTTTTAGCGCGGGGGAGCGGGTACCTTGGTGTAGAATACGCCGACAGTAGCCCCCGGGCCCACCTAGGAGCGCTTTTTGGTCTTCTGCTCTTCTTCTTCTTTAATTGGCGGCTTGAGAACTGCTCCGGCTCCTGGGTGGGACCCTTCAAAGGTCCGCGCGCCTCGCAAAAAAGATCTTCCGGCTTCTCCGATTCCCAGCGGTTTGCGTGGTTACTTCCTCCTTGTAACCGCCAGACGTTCCTTGGGATGCGCCCATTTATGAGGCTCTTAAACTTCCTCTTTTCGAATCGCCTTTTCGGTTTTCCCGCCGGTTCGCCTTCCGCGGCCTTATAAAAGGCCGATCGAAGAGGGAGTAGTTCTTCCCCCTTCCAACTCTCCGCATTCCACCTCTTTCCGACGTTTCAGACTTCCTTGCTTCATCCCCTTTGCGGTTGCGCTTCGAAATCCCTATCCTCCCGATGGCTCCGGTGCTTCCTTCTTCGATCATTGAGGAGGAGAGGGCCGCTAGGTTCTCCCAGAACATCACCGGGGGCGCCCTTCGCCTCCGCGCCGGGACTGTCGAGCCCCACTGTCGGCCTGGGGAAGTGGTTTTCTTCGGGTGGCAGCTCCTTGCCGGCCTACTACCGCCGGTCTCTGACTTTTATCTTTCTGTTCTCAACTTCTACGCCATTCACCACATTCACCTTCCTCCCAACTCTGTTATCCTCCTTTTTGCCTTTGCTCACTTCTGCGAGATGTTCATGGGAGTGCTACCCAACCTTCTTCTTTTTCGCTTCTTCTACACCCTTCGCGCCGCGGGCGGTACCCCGCCGGTTTCCGGAGTCACCACCGCGGCTCGTGGCGGAGCGTTGCGCGCTATATCCCATTGGACTGCCGGTCCAACTGGAGGGATTGGCGCGCAGAGTGGCTGTACGTCGAGGACGACAGCGGCATTGAAGTGCTGGATCTTCCGCCCGGCCCGGCGGTCAGCAACCCCAACTGGGGGGCTCCAGTGAGCGATGCGCCCGAGCTCCAGGCGATGCTGGCCCGCGTCGACGATTCGCCAGACGGCGGGCCCGACGGGGCCATGGTAATCCGGATTTTATTACCGGAGGTTGTGCCTCGCGCCGCCGCCCCGCCACCGGGCAAGACATGGGCGTGGGCGATGGGACCCGAGTATCCCGAGGTAACCTGCTCGCTCTGCGTCATTCCTTGTTACTTCTATTTCTCTTCCGCAAAACTCGATTCTTACAGCCGTTTCTTTCCTCCTGCGATTTCTTTTCCTTCTCGTCTTGGCAATGGCCGAATTTGGTCGATGACGTGATCGGCCGGTGGATGCCGTGCAATCGGGCCTATCCGCCCGTCCCGCCGTTCCGGCGGCGCGTCCCACTTTGCCGGCTGTCCCCGGGAGCGCGCGCGGCAATAATCCGCGCCGCCGCGATGGACGCCATGGGCTCGCCGTCGTGACACGCCAGCGCCCTTAACGATCAGGATCCTCCTCCATGACGGTCGAGGAGAAGCGGCCGAGCGAGGCGCAGCGTCCGACGATGACGACGGCAGCTCCGCCCATCCTTCCCGAAGGCCCCGCCTCTGAGCGGCCGGCGAGGACTTCCACGTCGGCCAGCGGGGCTTCTTCGGTTCGCGGCAGCGGGTTCCTCCGTGGTGGCGGGGGCTCGTCGGCCGGCGAAGTCGCTCCACCCTTGCCCCTGCCCGGCGCGGCGACTGAACCCTCCGCCGATCCCTTTTGTGCCGCCACCGCCACCAGCAGCGGTGGTCCTTCCTCCGCCTCCGCCATCGCCGCCCGGCGATGGCGGGTTCGCCTCCGCCTCCGTTGGGCTGCGGCGGATCCGCCGCCTCGTAGCGGCCGGGTCTCGTTCGAGCGTGCCCGCTTCCCAAGGCGGCGCCAGGTACTCACCTGGAGATGCAAATACAATAAAAATTTTCGTTAAGATTAATCCTTACCGTTATTTCCTCCTTTGTCCAGGGTTCCTGCTCCGGATATCCCCGCTGCTCGTGCCGGGGACGGCCAAGGTGCCGCGGCTGTCAGGGCTGCGTCAGCCGGGGTCGCCGAGTCCCAGGACGGTCAGGGGCCGGCGGACGATTCTCAGGTAGCCGCTGCTGCGGTCGTCGTTCAGGACCAAGGCCCGTTCGGCCCCGTCCCTACCCCTGAACTTCCCACCGCCTCCGTTCCCTCGGCGGACGCTGATGCCCTGCTGGCGGCCCTCGGCGAGCTCTACTCCAGCACGAGCAATCGTCTGGTGACGAGCAGGGAGCGGTTGACGGAGGCGGGAACCGAAATCAACCGCCTCCGCAAGGAGGTGGCGGACCTGCACGATCGGGGGGCGGGGCTGGAGCTGCAGCTGCGGAGGGAGCGGGAGCGGCAGGAGCAAAGCACCCGGCCGCCAGCGTCTCTCATGAGTCGAGGCGGAGAGAGGCGGCCGGGCTCGGTCGGAGGTGGAGACATCGCGGATGCGCGCCACGCCGATCGGACGGTGGCAGCCTTGCTCCATTGGGGCCGGAGCAACCGGGTCGCGGGAGGAGAGGCCACGGCATTACGCCTTTGCCTCTCGCTGCATCGCGGACTTCCTCACGCGCTGCCGCCGCTTCTTTCCGCTCGATCCGCCCGGGGCGCGATTCTGGCGGCTCTGGCGAAATGCGTCTTGGCTTGCTGCGCCCGGCCGTGGCGCCAACTTCAATCCCGGTTCTTTGTCCAAGGGCTAGAGGGCGGCCCAAGCGCGGCGGAGGCGAAGTTCACGAAGCCTCCGAGCGGGTTGCCGCCACCTAGCGATGGAGAACCCCAGATGGAGGCGGTGGCGGAGGGCGTGGCGATGGTGCTGGGCGTGGCCCCCTTGAAGATGCGGCGGCAGCCGAGGAGGCGGCAGATGACCCGGAGGACCCTCCAGCGCCCCCTCAGTAGCTTTTCTTCTTTTCTTTTTCGGTGGTGCCTTTGTCTGCAAAACTTTAGGCATTTATCATTTCGAATGAAATAGAAGTGTAGCTCCCTGCCAAGTTGCCTAAAAACTTGCTGTCGCCGTAATTTTTTCTGGTTCCACACGAACGAGCACATAATCGCTTAAAGACTTAAAGTCTTGCGCCGCGGTACCTCGGCCCTCAAACCCCTCGCCTTAGCAAAATTTGCCTCCCAGGTAGCCTCTAGGGAACGAACACTTAGTGAGTCATGACATGACCTTGGGCTTTTGGCAACGGTGCTCAAGGCGCCGACCCCCACGGGGACACCCGGAGTGTCATGGCCGTGCTGGGGGTCGTGCTGAACCAGCCGCCCAACCGCCCAGTTCTGCACGCCGCTCTCACTTAGCGATTCCGTCTTTGCCACTGGGTGTTTGCAAGGCGGCAGGGCACCAGGGGCGAGTGCCTTGGCGCCGCCAAAGATGGGCAAAAGACCGAAGAGAGGGCAGAAAGAACAAATACTTCGGATAAAGAAAGCGAATATTTAATTTTAAACACAAGGTCTCCCCCGACCCACGGCGGAGAGGAAGACACACTCCGGCCGGTCGGGGGACAGACCCTAGGACTTACAACCGATCAGGGGTAGAACTTGCGCAGATTTTCTATATTCTGGGAGTTTGCTAGCTCTTCACCGTCTTCAGTGGCCAGCCTGACCGCCCCGGGACGAGAGACTGAGACCACTTTGAAGGGTCCCTCCCACTGGGGAGACAGTTTATGCGACCCGGCATGCGACTGGATTCTTCGCAAGACCAGGTCGCCCACTGCCAGCGTTCTCTCATTGACCCGGGAGGCGTGGTACCGCCTGAGACTTTGTTGGTATCTTGCGGCGCGCAAAGCCGCTCGATCTCGCGCCTCTTCCAGGAGGTTGACGTCGTCCCGGCGCAGACCCTCCTGCTCCTCTTCTGTGAATGCCGCGACGCGGGGTGATCCAGCTCAATTCGTAAGGGAGAACAGCCTGCGCCGTAGACCAGGAAGAAAGGAGTTTCCCGTGAGTCTGGCTAGGAGTGGTCCGGTGACCACAACACAGCCGGGAGTTCTTCGGTCCTCCGGGCGCCACGCTTGTGGAGTCGGTCGAACGCCCGGGTCTTGAGGCCCTTCAACACCAGCGCGTTGGCCCGCTCGACCTGGCCGTTGCTCTTGGGGTGGGCGACCGAGGCAAAGCAGACTTTGGTGCCCATCTCTTCACAGAAATCCAAGAAGGTCGCGCTGGTGAACTGTGCGCCGTTGTCGGTGATAATGCGGTTGGCGACCCCAAAGCGGGCGAAAATCCCTTGCATGAACTTGATCGCACCGCGGCGGTGATGGATCTCACTGCCTCGGCTTCCACCCACTTGGTGAACTTGTCGATGGCGACGAACAGGTGGGTGTAGCCCCCTATGGCCCGCGGGAACGGGCCCAGGATATCCAGCCCCCAGACCGCGAAGGGCCAAGAGAGCGGGATAGTTTGCAGGGCCTGGGCTGGTTGGTGGATCCGCTTGGCGTGGAACTGGCACGCTTCGCATCTCCTCACCAGCTCGCAAGCATCCTGGAGGGCGGTTGGCCAATAGAACCCTTGACGGAAAGCCTTTCCCGCCATCGTTCGTCCGGACATATGGCTCCCGCACACGCCTCCGTGGATATCAGAGAGCAAACTGCTCCCCTCTTCCCGAGTGATGCACTTCAGAAGAATTCCGTTCTTACCCCGGTGGTATAGATCCCCGCCCACCAGGGTATAGCACTTGGCCTTTCGTGCTACCTTCTCTGCTGACGCATCATCGTCGGGGCATTCTTGATTCCTCAGGTAGGCCAGGATCGGATCCATCCATGTGCCTTCCCAGTCAAGCACAGCGACCACGAGGTGGCCGTCCGGGTACTCCGCCTGGCCAAGCGTTTCCGCCGGAACCACTTTCCCTCCAAGGGCGAGGGCTGAAGCGGCATCACCACCGTCCGTCGGAAATGGGGCTGCGATGGGCGGTCGCGGAAGCCTTTCTTCAAAGACCCCGACCAAGCACAGAGATCTGGTTGAGGCGAGCCGGGCGAGCTCGTCTGCCAGATGGTTGTCGCGTCGGGGATGTGAGTATACCCCAACCCTTGAAATGCCTTTCCAACTTCGACCTCCGCCAGGTGCCGCCATGACGGGTCGGACAGGAGAAATCTTTCCTTGCCTGATTGACGACCAGCAGGGAGTCGCCCTTTACTTGTAGGCGCCGGACGCCGACGGCAGCGGCGGCCCGCAGCCCAGCCAGCAAGCCCTCGTACTCGGCGACGTTGTTAGTGGCCTTGAAGTCGAGGACGACCACGTACTTGAGGAGGTCCCCGGTCGGAGAGACCAGAAGAACCCCAGCCCCCACGCCTTCAAGCCTGAAGGACCCGTCGAAGAAGAGCGTCCAGGGGGAGGACGCGGGGACCTCATCGGCTTCGGGCTCGGCTGGAGTCCACTCGACGACGAAGTCCGCCAGCCTTTGACTCTTTATCGCAGTACGAGGAGCGAACTTGACACCGAACTCCCCCAGCTCGACGGACCACTTTGCGATGCGGCCCTCTGCTTCTCGGTTGTGGAGGATTTCACGCAAAGGATATGAGGAGACCACTGTGATCTCCCTCCCTTGAAAATAGTGCCGCAACTTTCTCGATGCTACCACCACAGCATAGACCATCTTCTGAGCCTGAGGGTACCTTGTTTCTGCGTCGTGTAGCATTTTGCTGATGTAGTAGACCGGCCGTTGGACACCTTCCTGCTCGCCACCACAAGCGCTCACTACTGAAGGGCTAGCCGCCACATACAAGAAGATAACGGCTCGCCGGCTCGAAGCGACCAAAGATCGGGGAAGAGAGGTACTTCTTCAGATCTTCAAATGCTCGCTGGGCTTCTGGGGTCCATTCAAATGAGTTGGTCTTCTTCAATAGCTTGAACAGCGGCAGACTTTTTTCCCCGAGCCGGGATATGAACCGCCCAGTGAGGCTAGCCGGCCACCAAGCATTGCGATTGCTTGAGCCGGGTAGGCGGTGCATCCGCTTCGATCGCTTCTATCTTTTACGGATTGACTTGATTCCACGGTGGAGACCAGAAACCGAGCGGCTTTCCGGATGAGACACCAAACACACACTTCTGGATTCAACTTGAGGCGGTAGTTTACGGCGAGAGAAGGTCTCTTCTAGATCCCGAGCGAGCTCATCGGCCTTTTGTTTTTACCACGGATCATCGACATACACTTCCAGATTCTTCCCTATTTGGGGCGAAACACTATGTGCATGGCCCGCCGATAGGTGGCGCCCGGCGTTCTTGACCCGAAAGGCATCCTGACATAACAAGATACACCGAGGAGTCACAAAAGCGATCTTTTCTTCATCTTCTTGCGCCATGTGCGATCTGGTGGTAGCCGGAGTAGGCGTCGAGGAAGCATAGAGCCGCACCCGCCGTGGAGTCGGCGACGATGTCTATCCGCGGCAAAGTGCACGGTCCTTGGGGCGAGGCTTTGTTGAGGTCGATAAAGTCGATGCACATTCGCCACCTCCCGTTGGACTTCTTTACAAGCACGGGTTGGCCGGCCACTCGGGTAGGTGGCCTCCGCACGATCTTAGCGGACAAAAGTTTTTCCACTTCATCCCGAATGGCATCCTGTCGCTCGGCGCCTGCCACGGATCTTTGCCGAACCGGTGTGCTCGAGGGAGCGTTGCCAATCGGTGCTCGATCACCTTCTGGGGACCCGGTCATTTCGAAGGTTCCCGAGGCGAACACATCCAGGTTAGACCGGAGGAAGGTGACGAGCGTCTTCCTATTTGGCGCCGAGGTCGGTGCCAATCTTGACGACCTTGCTCGAGCCATCCTCGCCCACAGACCGCCTTTGCCTCGCCCAAGGGTGCAGGCGGAGCGCGGGTCTTGGCCGAGGAGGCGGGTTGTCGTCCTTGTCGCGTCTTGAGCGGTGGTGCCGGCCGAGATCCTGCAGCTGGCTTGAGGCGCAGGCCTCCATCTATCCACCTTTCAGTAATTGGACCCCAGGCCCTGGAATTTTCACCAAAGATGTAGGCGTAATGGGCCACCGCCATGAACTTGACCAGGGCGGCGGCCGAGCAAGGCATTATAGGGAGGTCGAAATCGGCGACCTCAAAATCCACCACTCTGTCAGGAAGTTCTTGAACTCCCGAACGTGGCCAAACAACAGACTTGTCCCAGGGTAAGAGGCCCACCTGGGGCAACTCAGTAGAAACGGCGGGCGGACGCAGCCTCGTGCGGGATTTGGAGCGCCTGTACGCTCCAACGGATAACGAGTTGATGGCACCGCTTCCATCAACTAGGACCCGCCCGACTTTGCGTTGCGGACCGTGGGAGACACCACGATCGGGAGATGGCCAGGGCGGAGGTGTTCTCGGGTGGTCGGCCGGTGAAAGTGATCGGTACTCAGACCACTTCAACGGCCGGCTCGCCGGAGGATGACGTTGTGGCGCACACTGCCTCGAGATCTCGCTTGTATCGCGAAGTTCGATGAGTAGGTGGCGGAGCCACCGTGTATGAACGCCACCGTGCGCTCACTTTCTTTGGAAGGCTAAGCGGAGCCGCATCTCCGTCGTCTTCGTCTTCGTGGTCTTTCTCACGGCGCTTCTTGAGCCGCTGTCGACCAACTTGGACACAACTGGCGATCCTCCAAGTCGTGTCCGCTTGTTCGATGGATGGGGCAATAGGGCTTGCCACCATCGTTTCGCGGCGAAGCGGCGGCGGTCCCTGCGATCGCCGCGCGCCCGGCGCTCGTCCGTCGGTCCTGATCGTCATGACGCCGGGATTTGGGCTCGGCTCAGCGACCAAGACCTCCCTAGCGGTTGCCTCCCTCCGCTTTTTCTTTTTCTTCTTGCGGTCGGAGGACTTCGAGGCGCCAGCGTCGCCGGAGTCAGAAGGCCTTGTCGCGCACTTCCGGGCTTCGGCCGCCCTGGCGCATTTGTGCGCCAGGGAGACCAGCTCAGACATGGTTGAGATGACGCGCGTGGCCATCTTTTCCCGCATCATATTGTCTCGGACCCCCCCTCAGGAAAGCAATAATCACCGATCGCTCGTAAATCCGGGATCGTGTTGCGGCGATGGCTGAACCGCCGGATGAACTCTCTCAGGGACTCCCCCTCTTTCTGCTCCAGAGCGTGGAGATCGTCTTCCACGCCTGGTTGAGCGTAAGAGCCCTGAAAGTTGGCGACAAAAATGTCGCACAGCTCCTCCCACGAGTGTACAGAGCCTCGCGGGAGGTTAAGTAGCCAAGACCGGGCAGAGCGCGTCAGCGATGTCGGGAGGTAGTTGGCCATTACTTTCTCGGATCCTCCCGCCGCACGCACCACCGTGGTGTAGATCTGCAGGAACTCCTCGGGTTGGTGGTACCGTCATACTTCGATGGAGGCGGGCGGAATCTCCCGGCCATGCAACTTGCCGGCGGAGAGAACGCCTGGCATCCAACGTTGTATGGGAGGCGGCGTCGTTCGCCCGACCTCGATCCCGAGGAGAGGATGAGGAGTGCGACCTGCGCTCGCCCAGTCCGAGGAGGAGCCCCTGTCTTGCGCCCTCACGGCGATCGCGGAGGACACGACGCAGTCACTGCCGTCGCCGACGCCGCCTTTTCGTCAAGGTGCGATCGGAGGTCTTCGCGTTCCCCTAGACTCGGGGACCACGGAAGAAGCGAGTCACGTGCCCATCCCCGTCACCGAGGGGTGGCAACCAGACTCCCTTCCTTATCCGACCCTTTGTACCGGAGGTGTCATCGTGTGGCGGCGGAACCGGCAAGTTAGGCGCCAGCGTTCCTGCCGCCACGCCGGAAGCCCGGTGGTCGCCGCTTCAACTTCTTTGTTGTGCGGCGCCCACCAGGTGGACGATATCCCGCAGCCATGGAGTGGCTGGGGTGTTACCCCCCAGCGCTACTGGGGGATGATCAAGAAGAAGCCGGGCCGCATGAAGACTCCGTGCGGGAGTGTCATCCCCGAGCGCCAAGCGCCGATAGACAGGGTGACACCCAGGCGTGGGAGTCACGCGCGCTTCCCCTACGGCGGAGGGACCCGGGTTAGGCGGTTCCCTCCCCGAATGCCTGGAGCGGCTATGAGCGCCACTTTCTTCAGGCAGATTGCCACGCTTGGAGTGCGAATCCGCCATGAAGACAAACGCCCCCTCTTCTGCTGGACCTCTTACTTTGAAAGCGGAAGAAAGGGGCGATCTAACCACCAATAGCCCCTACAGCGCGCCACTTTGGGCGTACTAGCCAACAGCACCTCTGAGACGGGTGCTTATGATGTTCCGACGGGGGGCTTTCGGGGCAATCGCCTCGGAATGGAAGACGGTGACGATCGGGGCACCGGGAGGCTCAAGCTAACGGGGGGGATGCGGAGTTTTTTACCCAGGTTCAGGCCCTCCGGAGAGTAATAGCCCTAGTCCTGCCTTTCTTGGTATTGCTTGTGCTCTTGCTAGAGAGGATGAAAACCTTACAGTCTTTCGAACCCCCTCTCCCATGCACCCCGGCTCCCTTTTATACTCGGGCTGACGGGGGCGCATGGGAGGCTTACACTGCCAGCCATCATCATTACACTGCTACGGGCGTATTTAATGCGCCCGTCACTATTCTTATGTCACATTAATGTCTCGCATGATCCGTCACAATCTCGCCTCGGGCCCCATGTCCACCAACGCCGCCTGCTCTGGTCATGGGGTGAGGTGTAGTCGTGACGTCTCCCATAGCCATGATGCGCCTTGGGAAGGCGCGCCGCCACGCTGCAGCTTCCATGCTTCCACATTTAATGCGCACGATTCGCATTTAATGTCCCTGATCTCAACAGGACTATCCCGGGGATGGTGCGCCAAAGGGCCAGGATCAGACGCCACGTGCTCACTGGCGACCACCCGCTGGCGCCTCGCGCCTGGCTCAGACGCCACGTGGTCCGCTGGGCGATCTTCTTGCCGTCGCCAGCCGCTCGCTCAGACGCCACGCTGGCCGGCCTGAGGCGATCTTCTTGCTGGTCGCCACGGCCTGGCTCAGACGCCACGCTGTCATTGGCGATTACCTTGCCGTCGCCACGGCTCGCTCAGACGCCACGTGTCCGCTGGCGATCACCTTGCTGGTCGCCAGCCTGGCTCAGACGCCACGCACTACCGGGCGACCACCGTATGGGTTTTTCTCTTGCCGTGGCAGTGGGCCCAAGCACGCCCTGGCTGCCACTTGATTCCTTTTTTAGCGCGGGGGAGCGGGTACCTTGGTGTAGAATACGCCGACAGCGGGGCTCACTTGGATCTGGAAGAATACGGCGATGGGGCTGCAGAAGGCGCGACTCGCAGCGGCAAGCATCGCGTTGGCCGCGGCGGGGCCCTCCCGAAGCTTCTAGACGCTTCTAGGGAGAGGCAGAGGAGGATGGGGTGTAGGAGGGGGAGGCTTGGTGAGGGGGAAACCGATCATCGGAGACGGTGGCAGCACGGTCGCCTAGCTAGATCTGGCAGGGGGAGGAGCCGCTAGGGGTTCGGCTTCGAGGGAATCGGACCAAGAGCTAGAGCGACGCGACTGCACAGGCGTCGGCGAAAGATCGGCACAAGGGTTGAGGGCGGTGGCCAACCGAACATCGGGGATGACAGCAACACGGTCGTCGACCTAGATCTATCCGGGGGCGGAGCCGCCAAGGTCTCGGTTTTGAGGGGATCGGACCAAGAGTTGGAGCGGCACCGGGAGGCGGAGACGCGGCTGCGCAGACGACGGCAGAAGAGTGGCGCGAGGGTTGAGGCGAGGAGGCCGGATCAACGATGCGGGGGGATGAATGAAGAGCAACGCGAGGGCTAAGGGACGCGAGGCTTCGAGAGCTCCGCGAGGAACAAACCCACGTCGCTTAATCGGCCGTCGATCGTGACGCGCGTTGAGCAGATGGGCACCGAGCGCGAAACGCGGAGGCGCGCGCAAAAACGCGAAAACCCAAGGTTCTCCCCGCGAAGAAGATCGACGTGGCATAGCTGAGAAGCCCGGAATTCCTTCTCTTATAAGAAGAGTTAATATATGTTTTATTGGTACATAGATCAAAGATATATATTACTCTATTTATTATCTATATATAATGAATTTAATATATGCACGTAGAAAGTATCAAGTAAATTGGAATATTTATTAGATGTATAAAGAGAATTTACATTAAAATGTAAAACAGATTGTATATTTATAAACAAAACTATTAAAAATAATTTTAATTAAAAAGAGAGAGTATCAGGGCCAGCGAGGTGAAGGGAAAAAAACCGGCATTCGTCCGCGACTACGAAATGGGTCGATGTTTTGTACAAACTAGCACGTAAGCGCGGCGCACGCCGCGCGCGTGAACGAAAAATGAATTCGCATTTTTTTTGAGAAAAAATAGACCTAGACGTATTTTCAAAATTTCTTGAGACTCGAGAATCCTTAGAGACCAAGTCGAGAAAAAAATACACATCTTTCTGTTGACGAAAATATTTTTATTGGGGAAAACGGAGAAAGGATATGGTTTTCAGAGGAAAAATAGACATAGACGTATTTTTATTTTTATTTTCTGGAGAAAAAATAGACATTGAAGTATTTTCAAAATTTCTTGAGACTCGAGAATCCTTAGAGACCGAGCCGGGAAAAAAGCACACATCTTTCTATTGACGAAAATATTTTTATCTGGGAAAATGGAGAAAGGATCTGGTTTCCGGAGGAAAAATAGACATAGACGTATTTTCATTATTTTTAGAGGCTCGGGAACCCTTAGAGACCGAGACGGGGAAAAAGTACATATCTTTCTGTTGACGAAAATATTTTTTTGAGAGAAAACGGAGAAAGGACCTGAACATAAAGAGCGGGGCTATTTGTTATATTGTTGGACCTGATCGCTATCTCGAAAAATTTGAAAAGGGCTTGTTCGTAATTCGTATTTAACGGGAGACTCTTTCTGTAAAACGGCGAACGAAGGACTTAAACGCGAACCGAAAAAAAAATTTCTTCCCCTCACAGAAAATCGCAAAGGACCTATTTGTAAATTCTCAGGAACCTATCCGTAATTCGGGAAAACATGAGGGCTTTTTCGCAAAATGGCTGAAGTGACACGTGGGGAGCTCCTCAGCGAGCTTTCCTCCGATCTTTAATACCGAAGGATTTTAAGAACAGAGGCTCTTTCTTTCGTATTTCCGTACTTGTTGCCGATGTCACTCACGGGCCAGGCTCCACCCAAAATGGTCTCAGCCACTCAGGAGCAGCTTCGGGCTCGGCTCGTGATTCGCGCCAAAATCCGAACCCGGGAAGAAGCGCGCCCTAGGCAAGGTCGCAAGGAGCTTCCCGCGAAGACGAACCGCGTTCGCGCCAAAACCCAATCGCTCTCCCGCCGCCTCCGACCCTTATTTCTGCTCACCGCCTCCTCCCCTCCACAGTGACGCCCACCCAAAGCTCCCTCTCCGGCTCCACCCCCCGCGCGCGCACGGGCACGCTGCAGATGGGGCCCGCCACGCAGCTGCGACGCCGGACGCGCGCGCGGCCGCCCAGGACGACCGACGACGACGACGACGACGTCCGCTGCGAGGCGTGTGGGTCCGGCGACGCCGCGGAGGAGCTGCTGCTGTGCGACGGCTGCGACCGTGGCCTCCACATCTTCTGCCTCCGACCCATCCTCCCGCGCGTCCCCGCCGGCGATTGGTTATGCCCCTCCTGCGCCCCCTCCTCGGCCAAACCGGCCGCCTCCAAGACCAAGAAGCACAAGCGTGAGTAACGCACGACTCATCGATGCAATGCCCCCATTTGCGCTTGTGAATTCTGCTCGTTTGCTAAATTCGGGGCTCTCTCTTTGGGTACAGAGTTCCCGCTCGTCCAGACAAAGATCGTGGATTTCTTCAAGATCCAGCGGAGCCCCGCCGCGGCCGAGACGCCGGAGGGGAAGAAGAGGAAGAGGAAGCCCGCGGGCGTGCTCGTGGTGTCCAAGAAGAAGAGGAAGCTGCTGCCCTTCAACCCCAGCGAGGACCCGGCCAGGCGCCTCCGCCAGATGGCGTCGCTCGCCACGGCGCTCACGGCAACTGGCGCCGTCTTCAGTAACGAGCTCACCTACGTGCCCCGCATGGCGCCGCGGTCGGCCAACCGCGCCGCCCTCGAAGCAGAAGGAATGCAGGTCGGATGCCCTCAAAGATCTGATCTTTACTACCGACTTCAGCGCTACCCAAATCGCCTTGTTCCTAAATCTTGGTGCCATTTCATCATTCAGGTGCTACCAAAGGAGGATGCTGAGGCATTGAATTTGTGCAAGAGGATGATGGAGAGAGGGGAATGCCCTCCTCTTCTTGTCGTCTACGATCCGATTGAAGGGTTGGTATTCTTCGTACGATCTGTTGCTGGTTTATAATCTTGAATTATCTTAGAATCTTTTTGGTACTGATTTTTGTGTGGAACTCTTGGACAGTTTCACGGTTGAGGCAGATAGATTCATCAAGGACCTGACCATCATCACCGAGTACGTCGGCGACGTGGACTACTTGAGAAATCGGGAGCACGACGACGGCGACAGCATGATGACCTTGCTCTCAACCGCCAGCCCGTCCAAGAGCCTCGTCATCTGCCCTGACAAGCGGAGCAACATCGCGCGGTTCATCAATGGCATCAACAACCACACGCCGTAAGCATCCGTATACCGCATAATTGCAATCCCTCCGCGGTTTTGATGCATTGGGTCTGTGTCTGAATTAACTTGTGTGCTCACAGGGAAGGCAGGAAGAAGCAGAACCTGAAGTGTGTGCGCTACGACGTCGATGGCGAGTGCCGCGTGCTCCTGGTTGCGAACAGAGACATCTCAAAGGGGGAGAGGCTGTACTATGACTACAATGGGTCTGAGCATGAGTACCCGACTCACCATTTCGTATGAGCCCCCCTTGAATATCTGTGATTAGTTCTAGTTTGACAATGTGGGATTAGAGTCTAGAGTGCTAGTGTTTAACTTGCATATTTATCCCCCAAGAGATTGAGAGAAACTCATCTAATTGGTAGATTGGAGTGTTAACATGGGAATGGAAATGGAATTACGCATTTTGTCATGTTGTCAAACATTATGTATTGAACGGTACAGTATTTATTCAAGGAAGCAATGGCAAAGAGGCTCTGTTCAGCGGAAATGTTCTGTTTATCTTTTTCTTCTTCTTCCTGATATGATGACTTGTCAATATTCTCACTATCCTAAAGACCAAAAGCCAAGCATGATCAAGATTTTGGAGTGTGCTATTAAATTACCTTCAGCACTGATGCACTAATTGTCATCTATTCTACGCCCTAGCTGATGGAATATACTGTTTGCAGTCATCAACTCATCATCATAGTTGCGAACTTGCTATTCTTGACAAATGATGGCCTGGGTGATGCAGACCGCAGTTGTGGCTGTTATTTGTGTTGGCATTGGTATAGGCATGGAACTAGGTGTGCTCATCTAATCAGAGCCAGGTATGGCAGCACCTCGACTGAAGCGGCACATCCAGGTGCAACTCTCTCGGCCTCACTTGCATTATCAAAAGAACACCATGAACACTTGCCAATCGCTAGGCGCCATCACAGGGCTATGCTGCTGAGAATGAACGTCAATCTGGACATAGTCGTCAGCACCTAAGCAGAAACAAACGCAGAAACAGAAATCCGACAGAACCAACAGGTTTACTAGTACTGCAAGCTACCATACTGTCGGTCATCACACGATACATCTCACTCCCTAACAGTCCCACTGCAATCCCTTCATATCGACGCGGAAAAGATTAAAACTAACATCACGAGTTGAAATCCACGAAACATTCAGCTAGTGCTGTAGCTAACAGAGAGATAGTACAGAAGTTTTCTGCTGCCTAATATCACCAACTTTAGCATGACAACATCGGTACACCCATTGGTCTGAAGCAGGTGGGTTTGAGCGCAAGCAGAATCCACGGAACATTCAAGCCCTGTCTTCCCTCGCAGGCGAGCGGCTGCACAGTACAAACAAGATTTCAGTAATTCAGTGTGACGATTCAGCACATTTTAACAAACATGGGATGTGTTTCAGCATACTAACCTGCGGGGCCTGTCATAGCCAGGGCTAGCTTCACCGCGTTCACAATCATAGTTGGGGCGGCCCCTCTCATCACCTTTGCCGCCGTCCCGGCTTGCGACGCAGCCATAGTCAGGGCTTCCTCTGTCACCGCCCCTGCCATAGTCCGGGCTACCCCTCTCCCTGCCTCTGCCATAACCCGGGCTACCCCTCTCTCGCCCTCTCCTGTCTGGACTGTATCCATTTCTTTTTTCATCATCATCACGAAGTGCATATTCAACAGAGATGACCCTGTCCATCAGCATGCTGCCACAAGAACAATGGATTCAGTTAAGGCGTAAGATGCACACGGTCAAGTTGTCACTAATGGTGACGTATCAATAAAATGTCACAGCAGCTAGAATACTCCCAATAAGCAGATGGCAAGCAGAGAGTGCTAGTACGTAGTACCTTCCGTTAGTACCCTCCAACGCTTTAGTAGCATCCTCCTGTAACTCATACTGGACAAAGGCAAAGTTCTTCCTAATTCTGATATTCGAGATCTTGCCATATTGATCAAAGTGCCTCTCCAGATCTCTTGTTCTTGTGTTGATTGAATCAAAGTTGATCACAAACAAGGTTTTGGTTGGTCGCGAATTGTTTGGAGATCTCCTCGAGTTGCCTCTTCGACCACCACTGCGATCCTCCTACGCAAATAATAGATGATAACTGAGTATTAAGAAGACAATAGGTCAGCAAGGGCTAACTGGTTATGATTTTGTTTAGAACTACGCACCTTTGTCCACTCAACTCTAAGTCTCCTTCCTTTTCTGCCAAATTCAGTTCTGTCAAGACCATGGATAGCACCATCAGCATCACGGTCATCTTCCATGTAGACGAATGCAAACCCTTCAATGTTGAACATGAAAAGGAAGTGAGTTACCATTCAAAGGAAACCATAGCATGGTACAAACCCTAGGGTAAACAGAGAAAGGTGACTAAATAAATCGCGATGAATAAGATCTTTTGCAAGGAAAAACTGTAAGATCACCTAGCAAAGCTACAAACTGATATGCCAGAATAAACAGGAACAGACCTTGTATATGTCGAACTAAATGATGTCAGAGTACAATAATCCAAACATTCATGGCACACCAAAGAGGTGGTGGTGCAACCTCCACTCTTCTCCAGCCGGCCGTGAGATTGGCATGTTTGGATTGGCATGGGAAATTGTAGTCAGACGGGGGTGGAGGGTGCAAAACGTTGGCGTAAAAGTTAGACACCAGTCACGAGGTGGTTGTTTCCAAGTGAACAGATGCCAGGGTGGACTGTGAACTCCTGGAAATGGACAAGAGATGAGGCGGGGCTCAGGCAAGAAAGACAGAGCCCAGTATGCTCCATGATATTCCTGCGGCAAAGAAATAATTGAGTATTGGACCTAAACTTTAAGAAATAACTTCTTTTTCTAAATTTATCCTGATTCGCACTTGTCCAATGACTGGATATAACATAAACATAATCTGATTCTGATGAATCTTCTCTGGCTTCACAGTGGATGCAAAACAACCTTGTCAGTATCATCTCTTATAGCAGACTGTCAGCATCCTGCACCAGGGATGGTTGAAGAAAAGATAACAGTCTTTGCCACATCAAGGATAGCTGTCTCCACTTAACATCTACCCGATCTTGTCATAGTCAACTGAGTGCACACTCACTTGGAAGACATGTGGAGTTGATGTATTTGTGCACAGCATATACTTTGTTGAGTAAATTGCAGTTTGCACCAGGTAAATTGACATGTTTTGCACAAAAGCACATATCTAGCCAAAACTTTAACATCATACCAGCTCTAATGCATATTTGTTTCACTTTGCACCATCCATATCATCTGCCCCAGTTAGACTTGGCTTGCTGATATTTGTTTCACTTTGCACCAGCCATATCATCTGACCCAGTTAGACCTGGCTTGCTGACAGGCGGGCTCCACATGCGGATGCCATGCTAGTGATATAATGCGCAAGGGGCGCTGGTGTGGCTCGTGGACATGACAAGTGGGCTTGTCGGGTTAAGAGGCGCGCACAAAGGCTTCAGGCACACTCATAGAGGCAACTCCCACCTTGACTCCTGCTGCTCCTGTGGTGAAGAAGACCCAGGCTTACCCAGCCGATACCGGCAAGAAGACCAGCAGTGACCCACAATGTCCAGAAGTACAGCTACGAAGGAAGACAGCATCTTCATAAGTACATGGTTAATTTGCGAGTTTTCTGTGGGATTTGATATCTATTTTGGGGTGGAATTGAAGGATTTGGGGGTAGAAATGGTTGGTTTGGACTGCTGCATTGTGTCGACGGAAGGCTGGCTTGAGTTGCAATTGCACACAAGTTTGTCTTTCAAATTGGGTAATTTTGGGATTTGAGGATTAGGGTTTGAGCCGACATGTGCAACCCGTGAGACAACTCAGCAGCTCAGCATGTCACCCAGGTCGCCTGTGACTGGGCCATCTTGTCAGCAGGCCAGCTTTGATTGTGTCGGTTTGCTATAGCTGGTGCAAAGTGAAGCAAGAGCACATTAAGGCTGGTGCTATGTGAAAGTTTTGGCTAGAGCTGCGGATTTGTGCAAAGCATGTCAAAGTCCCTGGTGGAAAGGGAAATTTACTATACTTATACTTTTTTTTTAAGCAGTAGTATCAAACCATGTAAACAAAATCAACAGAAAAAATGTGCCACTTTTCATTTTTACACAAGTTAAATCATTTTAAGTACTTGGAATGATACAATTCCAGCTGCATTGCCTTTTGTATATATAGAACAGTACTGCAGCAATTAAAATAGATAAACTGAAATAAACAATCTCAATTTACAGCTGTCTATATCAGAACTGAGCAGTACACTTATTAGCTGATTTTTTTTTTAAAAAAAAACGGGTTTGGTGGTGCCTTAATGAACTGACTACTGAGGCTTCAGTCCTTTTGATCCAAAACACCAGAGGTGCAATCGCACATTAATTTGCAAAAAGGGCAACTTAAAGTTAAGAACACGATGAACATGAACAGCCTTACCTGACTTCATGTCAACTCGTTCCACCCTTCCATATTTGCTGAAAAGACGCTCGATTTCAGGCTGGCGAGCATCATAATCAAGGTTCCCACAAAAAACTGGCCTCATTTTTCTGGACAAACAACTCTTCTCCAAACCTATCCAAAAATAAAAATTAAAGAAACTGTTAGCTCATGGACACATAAGTCTAGACATGTTATCAAGTGCTAGCAGAATTATGATACAAATCCCCAAGAGACAACAGCAGATGTACACAGTTGATATTCCAGAAATATAGGACATACGCATCGGTTCTGTATTGGATTACTTCACATGGGAGTATAGGTAATTGGACTAGCTTATAGTTAATCTAGCTTTACAAATATACTCACTAGCAACATAAGTGAGCAGAAACGAACACACTTTAGATTTCAGAAGGTTTGCTGTCACTCTAAAATCAATGTTAAATTACTTCATGCACAGTAGAAGCTAAATTACACACCAAATAGCATCTGAAAGGCCCAACTATACATATTGCCAACAACAGAGACTCACTGAACCAATTTCAAAATGTCCAAACTTCACAAGGCAAACATCAGCACACAGCAACGGCTGCCCAGAATCAAATCAAAACCAGAGATTACGAATCAAATCACTACACAAAACTAAGACACTTGCATACGCAGAGTCAAATTGTGTTAAAAATAAAGACACAAACCTACGATTTAGTAGTTAGCACACTAGCAAATGATAAAATGAAAGCAGTGTTCCCCTAGGCGCTAGGTGCTAGGCGGACCAGCGCCTAGCGCCTAATTGCCGCCTAGGTGGGAAAAATTGCCCTAGGCGGCTGCGAGGGAGGGAGGGGCCTAGTGCCTAGACGAGCTAGGCGGCCGCCTAGGGGAACAGTGTGAAAAGCATGGCTGGATGGCACGGGAGGCACGATCAGAAGCCAGATAGCCTGGCAGGGAGAACTCAGTGTGGCGTGCCACTGTCCTTTCTCCTATCTTGTTAGCTCTCGGCTCACAATACCCTGGGGTCCCAGTTACACTGTCATGACACAAATGCAGCATTGCGGCTAGGGTTGACGTTTTATATCTGACTATCTGATTCAAGGTTTAAAATCTCGCCGAAATTCGGCGAAATATCGGATCTTGGAACCCCCGAGTTTCATGATCCCGACGAAATTAAGAAAACCCTAAAAAAATTCAAAGTGCTACAGTAACCTATATTATCGCCGAGGTCTCGGTGAATTTGACCGAAATCTCGGCAAATTTGACCGTGATTTGACTAAAACTTGACCGGATTGGATTCTTCGCGTCGTTTCCCATGTGGAACAGTCGGTAGATCATAATTTTGGCGAAATTGAAAAAACCCTAAAAAATTCAAAGTGTGACGGTGCGTAAAATCTTGCCGAAATCTCGGCAAATTTGACCGAGATTTGACTAAAACTTGACCGGATTCAAATTTTGGTTTTTGTATTTCGTTCGGATTTCTTCCGAAATAACGAGATCTCGGCGAAACTTCGGATTTCGGCAGGTGACGAGATTTAATCCGAAAATGAAATTTGAAACCCTGATCTGAGTAGAGAATTTGATATAGTCGGTTTTATCCCTACAGAGTGGGTTTTATGCCTTAACTACTGACAGCCCAGGTACATGAAACAGGGTACTTCTACAGCTCATAGTTCATATCCTCTAAAAAAAAATCTACTGTTCAATTGGCATCTCGGTCTCTTCAGTTGAGTTGTAGAAATAACATAGAATTTGTTACTGCAGCAAACAACAAATCCGCACCAGAGCCCCAGCCAAAACGGAATCAAACGCTATGAAAAGGCAAACCCGCACCAAAAACCTAAAGAGCAACAGATCTGAGGGATCTTCTAAGCATAGAATACCAGATCTAAAGCCAAAAAAAATGTACGAACATAGTAGTTCCCTACGGAATCGTAGCATGCGGGAGAAATCACTTGGTTGGTTGTGCTCCTCACCTTTCGGACAGGAGGGAGGGGAAGCGGGGGACGACGAAACCCTGGCTTCTCAAGGGAGGGAGACTGGCCTGATCGCGCCGGCGAAGGAGCAAGGGAGTCGGTCGGGGCAAGGGGGAGAGGGATTGGTTCGTGCGGTGCAGTGGGGGTATATATATTATCAGCTATGTCTTCCGGTGGGTCCCGCTTGCAGTGGTAGTATTAGGCCCTGTTTGGCAGAGCTCCAGATCCCAGCTCCACCTCAGAGCTGAAACTTGTAGACTGAAATAAAGTGACTTAAGTTTATAATTTTATTCTAAAATATAAACAAGATGACTTACCTAAACATTCTTAATATACCCACAGCTCCAGCTCCACGAATTTGGTGGAGCTAGGAATACCTAGCTCCACCAACTCCAAGAATTTGGTGGAGCTGGAGCTCTGCCAAACACCCCCTTACTGGGGGACAGGGGCGGAGCTGGGCCTCGGGCTAGTGGGGCCCGGGCCCGAGGCCCAGCCCAAATAGTAATACAAAATACCCTAGATTTTTAGATGGCCCGGCGGCCCAAGAATCCGGCCTGGCCCAGCCGCTTCACGCCCGGAGCCAACCCTAGCCTGATGAAGTCGCGCTGCCTCCCGGTCGGCCGCAAGATCGAGTTCCCACGCAGCACGCCGGCGGCCGGACGCCTCATTGCCGCTGCCAACGCTGCCGGCGGCGCTTTCTCGCCTCCCGCTGGCCAGCCGCTTTACCTGCCCGGAGTTCGCCTCGCTCGACGCTGCCATCACGCGACGCCGCCTTTGCCGCTTCGCCTAACGCCTTCGCCGGCCGCTTCGCCACTCTTGGCCTGGCAAACATCCCGACTGTCGTGCCCATCTCTCCACCTCGCCGCTCGCTCAGCCTCGCCAGCCGACGTGCTTGCCCCTGGCCCCGCCCGCAGCTCCCATCGGCAAACTTCCCGACCCCCGTGCCCGTCTCCGGCCTCACCCGCAGCTCCCGCCCTCCTTCCGGCAAACGTCCCAGAGGACCCAACCGTCGCGCCCTCCCGTCCCCGCCAACTGGATCCTGGACTCGTAGGCTCCTCCTCTCCTTTGTTCCTCCTGCCCCCGCTTCCACCGCTTCCAGAGGTAGCGGCAGCGTTGCCTTCTCCTCCTCATGTAGCACACTATTCATTCTCCATATTTGTGTATTGACCCATAATTTTCATTTGGAAATATTGTCCTCTTGTTTGACAGTTATGTGCTGAAGTTGGAGAAGGCTGATGTATACAAATTACCGTATCTATCTAGTGGTGCGCCTGGATTTGGTTAGTCCTTACCCCCTAATCACATGTTTTCATTTTGTCATATATATTGGTTTGTTTACATTCAGTTTGTATAGTATCCAGCCATGGAATGGACTTGAATAATTTTCCAGCTATATGACTAAGTCTTATCAAATTAGAGAATCCATTTTTCCTAATAAAGGGAACGCAAATGGGCAGCCACACATTATTTAACCAAGTTTTGGTAATTTTAATCACTTGAAGCCATGCTTTGACAGGGGAAATTTGCATAGTTGTATTCCATGGAAATTTTTCATAACTGTATTCCGTTGGGAAATTTTCTTCAAAAGTTTATGTTCATGCATATTGACCTCCCTAACTTGCTATTTTGAAAGTTATCTTACCCTAGCAATGGTTATCACTCTTTGTGTCTTGGATACTAAGTTTTCTCTTTACATATGCCTTTTCAATAAAGCATCTGAAGTATATTGCCTTAATCTTGTTGGAAAAACTACAACTATTAGAACCCAACAGATTACAAAATCTGAAATTCACTAAATTACTTATTTATGAGCTTAAAGTTCAGAATTTTTTGGTATATTTCTCGTCTATAAACATAATATTTTCTTAAATAAATGCGATTAAGTATGGAGTTGAAATTTATTTTTAATTGTGCATTTGTGATGTGATTTTGCTATACCCCAATATCCGTAGTCTTTGATATCAATAACATTGTCTTAGTTTTTGGCCCGAGGCTTAGAGAAATCCTGGCTCCGCCACTGCTGGGGGATAATGGCTGGTGGCATGTGACGGCAGCGGCTCGGATCTCTCCGCGGCGTCACGTGGTTGACAGCGGAGGGGCGCGCGGCCGCCGTGGCGTCGGACGCGGTGAAGACGACAGCGACCAAAGAATCCCGGCTAAGTGCCCCCGTGGGCTGGTTTTTTTTGTCCGATACAGGTAGTAACGGTTGTATTTGGCCGGATCGACGGCAAAGAGCTAACAGGTTAGCAGTGGTGAACAGGTTCACCTTACCGAATCGAGCTTAGAAAGTACCTCTCTTGGTGGTATTAATTTTCATCAAAAATGGGTAAAAATCGAATAAGTTCGAGGTTAAATTTTTTAAACTCGGCGGTTAAATATTGGCAAAAAAAAAAAAAAAAGCTAATCGATTTTCGATCGGTTTACATCGATAATTGGCAAACTAAGTGAAATAATTCGAAAGTTGATTTTTGATCGGTTTTCATCGATTTTTGATCGGTTTACATTACATAAAATTTCCCAAATTTAAATTGAACCAATTTATCGACCGATTTTGTTTATCAAGCCGGCTTGATACGACTGAAAATCGCAATTTCGTCGACCGATGAGGGAGCAGTGAGATCTCAGCGGAGATCGTCAGAGGACGGCTAACAGCGGTGAGAGAGAGAGAAGCTAATTACAATCTTAAGAGACATACTATCGTCGATGTCTTTAGACTAGTGATAGAGACTCGTATCGCTAAAAACTAAAAGTAAAAATACCGTATTTTTTAGGACAAATACATGGGTAATTCTTTAACTTGTACGTAGTGCAGCCTAGTTGTTCCGAGCTGTAGCTAAAACAGCACAATGGAACACTGACACTGGAATGACAAGAAGATGATGCCACACATTTCTTCCATTTTGAAACAAATTTAAATCATATAAGTAGCATTACAGATACTGTAATTAGCAAAAGCAACAATAAATGTGTCAAACAATATTTGCCAAGAAATGATCTAATCAAGGCTATATCCTGTATCGCAACGACACGGTGTCGGGTACATAAATTTCTGAATATTTTGATGTGCTCGAATAACGAGTACACTATAGGTTTTTAATACGGTTTATGATTAAAGTTTAAGCCCAAAATACAACAACGATACCTCTATCTAGTATCTACATCGGCAGGCATAAATATTATCGGCAATTTACAATGAGCAGCTAACATCTTCGCCTGGTCTTCACATTGTACCGTCCGACATCTCTGGTCTTTACATTGCCGCCCCATTTTGTGACGATGGTAGAGGATGACAGATTCTGAATACCACCAAATCATAAGATACAGATCTACTGCTTTGGATTTGGAACACAGTCAATCATAATCATCCATGTGAAGATACAGATCTACTGCTTTGGATTTGGAACACAGTCAATCATAATCATCCATGTAAAGGCCCTGCAGACTGGTACTATCACACCAATATTATTGCAAATGAAGGCCGTGCAACCACTGGAGAAAACTAGCCGAGCACTGGCAGTTAGGAGAATCTGAAACGATTTGATCATTATGGATTGCCTTAGATTAAGGAACAAGATCTTGCGTTTTTTGGCCAATTCACTTCCCATCTTTTAAGATATGCTTTACCTGCAGGCTGCTGTGAACTCTTGGTACCAAAATCACGAGCAAACCGACAAGCGGTTCCATAGGCATTTCAAAGGCACCGGATATTCATACTTTTGCGAGATAATTGTGCAACCTCACGAAATCATCCAACATCAGATCAGAAGGCCTAGCCTGCCAGCAATAGGGAATTAAGCAGGCGCTCTGTGCGAGTGAGAGAGAGAGAGAGAGAGAGAGAGAGGGGGGGGGGGGTTACTGTAGCTGGAAGACCAATGTTGCTAAGGGCAGCCTCGATCTCAGCAGCAGAACATAAGTGCTGAAGTGATTTCCGAAGCATCTTGCGCTTCCCATTGAAAGCGGAATTCACCTGAATTGAAGGATAAGAGCTGATCTTAACGGCAATTACCAACAACGTGGGGTTTAATTAACCTTAACCCTGGAAGGCAAAAGACGGCAAACATTTGTGTGCAGTGTGACCCACCATTGAAAAGAAACTTTTGTGAGAACCAACAGACGGATATTCCCCAACATTCTTTAGTTTAAAGCTTATCACAGCACCATCAACCTGCAGATAGTATCTGCTATAAGACTTTACATGTCACTTTTACGAAACCCTGAGCAATTGGCTTATAACAATATGCTATGCATGAGAACAACAGAAATAAGAAATTGCTTACCTTTGGCTGAGGGAAAAAATTTGACCTCTCAACTTTGAACTTGTATTCAGGTTCTATAAAGAACAAAGAAAATGTTTGTGTGTGATAAGATACAAAATAATGACTGTGATCGAGAGGTGCTTCTACGCTCTTCTTTATAGTACAAGTTGCACAAATCTTGAAGCAAGCGAAGGGGTAAGTAATCACCATCTACCATTCATTCATGCTTCAATAATTGTGCAACTTTTAAAAGGAAGAGCATAGAAGCACCTCTCGAGAGGATGGCTTTCATCATTTAAATGCTAAGCAACATCAATGTGCGTCAGTGCATCTGCGTTTCGAAAGTTGAAACCATAGCAAACAAATGAATTCTTAATTAGTATAGAAGGCCTAAACTGATACATCCTTTTCAATAAGAGCTTTCCCCCCTGTTCCCATCAAGAAAAAAATGACATGCAGAAGCATGATTATTTATGCAACATGCATAAAAGAGTAAACTTATTGTCAAGCTTGGATGCAGGCATGTAGCCAAAGACTAAAGAGCATTCCTTGGTGACATGAAGTTTGCCAACAAATAACACTAAAGGAAGACCTTCACAGAGCATCAGCTAAAAGCTTAGTAGCTTACCGGAGTAGAAATTCACAAACACATTGATAGGTCGATACTCTGGTGTTTGTATTGAAGCATCTGCAAGGCGCAGTGCTGTTTCATCCTGAAAATGAAAAATTACTAAGATGTACCTTTTCGTATTACAGGTACAACAAATCACCAAAAATATTAAAGACTAAAAACCCATGCATCTAAGTAACTAACAAATAATTCGATAGAAATAATAGTAGAGGTGCATAGAAAATAGATAAAAATGATTCCATGTTTAAAATAGATAGATAAAAAAAATGAGTAGTATTTCTAAAATACAAATCATACTGAAGCACTTCATACTACAGCAAATACCCAAAATCAAGATCTTCTGAACCAATATTGGCATATAATTAATTGTAACTTGGAAGAAATATTTAGTCACTTCATGCGAAAATAAGAGGTGGTTCGAACCTGAAGCAAAAGCACCATTACAGAGAAAACATCCCCCATTGGGAGAAGTTGTTTGACAACTTCAGTGCTGACATTGAATGGTAAGTTTGACACGACCTGCAAAGTACAAAGTGTCATGTGGACACAAAAGCAACTAGGTGCAATGGTCATCTAGTTCTGTGAAAAGTTCAATGAAATACAATCAACGCCAAACATCAATACTAACCTTGGCATATTTTTTCGTGCAATGGGATTTCTCCTCCAGGAAAGGGAGAAAATGGGAGCGAAAATGAAATTTTGTGATGTCTTCTTCAATGATCTGCACTAACTTCTTAAAATCATTATATATCAGATGAAAGCTTTTTAATAAACACCACAGCATATTGTCAATATCCCATCCAATTCCTATTTTCATAAAATATGCAAACGACAAAATTATCCATCTTTGATGACCAGAAGAGCAAACTATTAAAATGACAACATTTCCCATCTTGAGTATCCAGAAGAGCAACTACAGGTTAGTACAAATAGTCCTTGTAAGAAAACACAGGCATGTATATAATGCCCACCTCACCATAACGAGAACAAAGTGTTACCCTGTTAACTTGTGATCTTAGGACCTTAGGCATTGCATGTCAACAACCATCTGTCGCAACATATGCTTGCTCATATACTGCGTCCTAAATCAACCAGACGTTGATGGCAAGTGAGCTCCATTTTAAGTTTAATTTGTCCAGAAGCCAGAAGAATGCATAATTTGCGCATAAAATATTTCATGTACAGAAGGTGTTTGATATGGTTTTTAGAATGTAAAGCAGGTTAAGCTAGCGTGCAGTACTGCAGTTCACTATTGAACCATTATGAATAAGATCAGAGAACCTCTCGTACCGAGAGGTGCTTCTATGCATCTCCCCTTAATGTAAGTTGCATAAATCTTGAAGCAAGTGAAGAGGTGAGTAATACTACCTATCCTTTATTCATACTTTAATATTTATGCAACTTATCATAAGAGAAGCATTGAAGCATCTCTCGTACTACGATGAAGGAAGTTGTGTGCCATCATGCCATGAAATATAAACTCCATGTACATTACTGCAATTAGAGGAATTGACAGCTATTTCATAATGTAGCTTGAGTAAAGAAGACTCATTTTATCCGATGCACCGTGTAGAACATTTGTTAAGACAGTCAGAGTGACCCTGCTGTTGGAGACATTACCCAAGTTATAGATCTATAATTGTTTTTAAAAGGAACAACGAGGCACGTCGTGGAGTTGTCTTTTAACATTATAGCAATATCAGCAGTCAACACATGGATGAAACAATCCAAGTATCCAACATGTTCATTTATGAACAAGGCACTACCTTCAATTGTCCTGTAGATCCAAACCTATCTTTCACAAGGGTAGCCATATGCCGATCCTGTCAGCAAACAGTTAACAGAAAAAATTATAAGACATCCACATCTAGGTCCATTGCAAACTATTTCACTGTTTGTATTGCATAGGTTTCTCCAAATACCAAAGTCTACAGACTTGTTGCACCTCCAAAGCTAAAGAAAAGAAGTACTTGCTCCAAAAACGAAAGAAAACCATCAGTGGTTTCTGCATTCCCGGTTCATAAGTGACAAAACAGTCACCCAATCGGTACACCATATTACAACGGATTCTCAGGTCTAGTAAAAATACCCTTAACAAATCAATGATTAGATCTAATTTCTACTATCTATTACTCCCTCCGTTGGAATTTAGAGGGTGTATTAGGTTTCGTTAGGACAAGACTTTGACCAACGATTACTTCATTAATATATCATTTATACAATACAAAATCATAATTATATATAAGTACTTTTGAATACAAATCTACTAATATCAATTTTGTGTCATAAAAATTATATGCTAATAGAGTAATTGTTGGTCAAAGCCTTGTCCTAACGAAACCTAATACGCCTTATAAAAAACAACGGAGGGAGTAAGTATATACTACCCATATAATGCACCGTAAAATTTCTCTATATTAAATCTCGAAGCCGAGATTGATCTCCTTTGAACTTCAAATCTAACAAAGAAAAAACCACACAAACTAACTAGGACCCATCGAGACATGAGCGGCAAATTAAGGCATAAACTACACGGAAACCGATCGATCACAGTACTAGACTAGTAAATTCAAAGGGTCTCTTCACCGCAAACATGTTAAGTAGCTCGACTTTGACACGATCTCAGCAGCTCTCAGCGCAATTAAAGCTAAGGACAAGCAATGTCGCGGACCTTCTCGACCGCGAAGACGGTGGAGCCGGCCGAGAGCAGCGCGGCTGTGAGCGAGCCGGTGCCCGGGCCGATCTCGAGCACGACGTCCCCTGCCTCCACCCCCGCCACCGCCACCAGCTCCTCGTTCACCTTCGAGTTCAGCATGTAGTTCTGCAGAGAAAAGAAGGCTAAGCTGGCGCACGGAAAACAAATCGAGGGTTTGGGGATTCCAGGAATCGGGAGGGGTGACCGGACCTGCCCGAGGGATTTGCGGGGGACGTAGCGGCCGCGGGAGTTGAGCGAGCGGATGGTGGTGTGGTAGTCGTCGGCGCCGACGGAGGCGGCGGCTACGACGGTAGTGGGGCAGCTCCTTCCGTGGAGTGAAGAGGTAGTACGAGGTGGCGGTGGCCGGCGGCGAGGCGAGGCCGGAGACGAGGAAGGACGTGGTTGGGGTGCGGATAAGGAAGTGAGCGCCACCATTTTCGAAGGGTTCTACCTTCTTTTCTTTTTTTTCCCAGCACGGCATGCTGCACCATTTTCGATGACTTGGTATTAATCCGACGGGGCCTTCCGAAGTGTTCAGCCCAGCCCAAGCCAACCCAACAAACTTTGGGCTTATTACGGGCTTAGCTCAATTGTAGCCCATTTCAGATTGATATATATTTCTTCATTTCTTTTTGAAGAGCTACAAACAATTGACTAGTGTAGCCGGAGTCGATAGTCATCCTCAGACCAGCAATCTGCAAAATACAGACCAAGAGACTGATGTACAATATCTACCCGAGTAACTCAACTAACATGTAGATTATATTGGCAAACTAGGCAGAGCAGCAGGGGCGAAAACAGCTGTGGTTACCCAGTGTCACAGGACACCGAGTAAAAAAAATTAGTATATGTTAGTCTATATATATAAAAATTCTTGTATGTTAGTTTATATATATAGTATATGTGAACCCTTTGATCTAAATCTTATGACACCAGAAGGTAAATAACAAGCAAATGGTAAGAATAATAAGTTGTTATCATATATATAATAAAGTGGTAAACCCCGATAATTTTTTATCTAGTTTCGCCCATGCAGAGCAGTAGATTACCTAAGTCAATAAAGTGGAGTAAAGAGGTCTTCATCATGCAATATACTAGTCCAATCATTAATCTATGCATCTGTAACAGCGTGGCAAGCAAGAGAAGTGCATCTATATTTTTCTTTTCTAAAGTTGCATAAATATTAAAGTATAAATGAAGGGTAGATAATGATTATTTACTCTTTCGTTTGCTTCAAGATTTGAACAACTTA
Organism: Rhipidocladum racemiflorum; assembly: GCA_036346355.1. Taxonomy (NCBI): domain Eukaryota; kingdom Viridiplantae; phylum Streptophyta; class Magnoliopsida; order Poales; family Poaceae; genus Rhipidocladum; species Rhipidocladum racemiflorum. The sequence continues at coordinate 28,712,776 of CM070572.1, forward strand.
TATTGAGAGGAAAAACATAGAAACACTACTCGGCAAGTAATCATATTTGTGCACGCTTAATAAAACTCCAATTCGGTGCTAAATGCTCCCCCGATTGGTAAATATAAGACCTATATTTTGAATGATCTTATTTAAAAATATAAAACTTATATATAAATTTAATAAGCCTTTTCTATTGTATCTCTATTTAGTCTCTCTTAATCATATGCATTTATTCATTATCACCCACACAAAGTATTATCTTTTATCATTTAAAACAATTAAGAAAAGTTTATAAACCGTTTTCTCTCCATCTTTCTTAATTTTATCACAACTTTAATTTTTATATAAGTATTATCTTTTACCATTTAAAACAATTAAGAAAAGTGTATAAACCATTTTCTCTCCATCTTTCTTAATTTTATCACAACTTTAATTTTTATATAAAATCAAAACACACTTTATATTTATCCACAAGCGAGGGCTATCATCAAGCGGGAACACGTTTGACCCCTCGGATCCCATCACCTACCTGGTGACACGGACCGCGCCGTGCGCCGGCTTGGCGCCAAACGGCCCCGAAATTTCCCGTCGCGGGCGGGGTGACCGCACCACTCCCGCGCGCCGTTCCAGGAGCATGGGCCAGGTCAAACCTAACCGGACCACCGGCTAATCCACGGTCGCAACGCCCGGTCCAGGTGGACCGCGGCGGCTCCTGGCTAGGTCGTGTGATGCGGGGCGTGGCGGCGTAGGTGGACCGGTCGTACGGAGGACGCGAGGTGGTCCCGCTATCCACGCGATCAGTCCGCGTTAACGAGATCTCTTCCCGCTCTTAAGCTCGAAAAAGCGTTGCGGCAATTAGGACAAGTCACAGGCTCACAGCACGTAGCCCCGGGTTTTCTTCCAGGGAGAAATGAGGTGGACTTGGTGTGCCACATCAGCACCAGTAGCTGATGATCTGTCGGCTGTGCGGGCTATGGTTGGACAGTGTACTTTGCTCACGAGTCATCGATGATTTGTTGATGCGATGGCTTACTTACGGGAAACAGATTTACTTGCGAAGAAATTGTAGCTTTGGAGTGTCACATCCCTTAACTTTACATGACGGGAAAAATAAATACTCCCTCCGCTTCTTTTTATAAAGCGTATTTGGTTTTGTTAGGATAAGACTTTGACCAACGATTACTTTATTAATATATTATTTATGCAATACAAAATCATAATTATATATAAGTACTTTTGAATACAAATATGCTAATATCAATTTTGTGTCATAAAAATTATATGCTAATAGAGTAATTGTTGGTCAAAGTATTGTCCTAACGAAACCAAATACGCCTTATAAAAAGAAACGGAGGGAGTATAAAGGCATTAAAATATTTCGTTTAATTTATTAGCCATAGGGATACATATATGGTAGCTTTTGAAATAACCTTGTTATTAATTTAAGCAACTAAACATATTGGCTGAATTAATTCCCATACTAAACTCCTCCGAAAATTTCCCGCGCTATAGTAGAAGTCAAATTGGGCGGAGTTCATAAATAGTTGTATTTTCTGTCTTGCGAATAATAACTTTAATATCTTCTTCAAGAGCATAAAATTCTTATAAATTGAATCGAGACTATAAAATCATCTCACAAGTTATGATAAATTCAATGATTATGCATTATATAGATTTTTCCTAGTTGGTGGGTCACTAAACATTGCTAAGCCCATGTTTGGGGGGCTGCTGGCTGAAAACCCCCCAAACGGAACGGTTTATGCTTTGGCTCAGAGGCGGAACCAGCTGGGGTGCCGGGTATGCACCAGCACCCCCAAATTTTTTGAAAATTCTAAAAATACATTTACTAATAGATATTGCAATGTATTTTGATTTCAATATAAAGTGATAATACTTAAATGAATTAGATAATAATTACATTTCATACCTCATAGTTGATAAAATCTTTTTCTCAACTAAGCTACCAACTATATGGCACCATACAATTGATAGATAAAATAATTTGTTCTTTTATCACTTATACAAAGTTTTTCTCAACTTAGCTACCAACCATTAATTTATGTTGTTGTGCTCATCACCATAAGTGCATTGAATCAATACAAATATTGGGTATTTCATATGAAAATTTATACTACACAACCATCAATACTTGCGAACTAAGCATCAGTATACTAGCGGCGATGCGGCAGGCAACGTGTGACCCGGCAAGACAATAGCGGCTTCAGGCGGCATCGTGGCAGGCAATGTGCGGGCTAAGCGGCAAGAAGAAAGCGACACGGCAAGCGGCTTCCGAGCGGCGCGGAGCGGCGCGATCGAGAGAAGCGATGGCGCAATAAGCGGCTTCAGTGGGTGACAACGCTGTGCAGACTGGGCAAGGGGTGGCGCAATAGGCAACGCTAAGAGCCGCGCGGCACAACAAGCGCCGGCGGCCGGAGAAGCGGCAGGCGCGGTGATATGGCAAGCGGCTCAGGCAGGCGGTGGAGTGGCGCGAGCCGGGGAGGCGGCGCGATGACGCTGAGCGATCGGGCAAGGTGACGCATAGACAACGCGCAGTTAGGTGGCGCGCGCAGTTAAGTAGGGTGGCGGAGAGCGGCGGCCAGAGGGCAACGCGATGAGCCGTCTTGTGCGCAGCTGCAAAGATGCAATGCGTGGGCGAGCAGCGGCGTGGCAAGCGACTTAAGCAGTAATGGCGCCGCGCGCACACCCATTGTAAAATTTCTAGTTCCGCCACTGCTTTGGCTGCCCTTCAAAGCCACTGCCGAAGTGGCATTCGAAGCCGAAGCCCCCTGTATCGTGCTTTGCCTCGGCTTTGGCCTCCTTTGGTAGTCCTACGTGTCGATCGCCTCCCGCGCTTTGACCTCCTCCCCGCCCTAGCTAAACTCTGCCCCGATCGGCCTCATGGGCGGTACCCAGGGGGTGCTGGGCGGGGATGTCCGGCACCCCCAAATTTTTTTTGAAAAATTAGTGCAAAAATCATCTCTTTATGCACTAAATTTATTGATTAAATTGGCTTCGATTGTAGTGGTTTGATATTTTTAAGACCTTAGAACTATTTATATTGTGATTTAAAAATTTTCAAATATATACGATGGATTTATGATGTTATAAAATAGTCGTAAAAGTCTATAGAGTTGCACGTTTTAATATGCATCCTAATAAATTTTTTTAGTTCCGCCATTGGTCGGGCACCTTCGCCCACTTGACCTCCTCCCCACTCACCCGACTTCGCCTCAAGCTCGACCTCCCCGCTCGCCCGACTCTGCCACGACCTGCGCCTCTACCTCGGGTAAGGGCAGTCGCGCCGCCTTCACCTCGGGTTGGGTTGGTTGCCGCTGCCTCCGCCTCCTCCTCCCAGCCTTGCCGGTGGCCACCTCCTCCCCCTCCCCGCCGCCTCAAGGTGACGCGGTCGAGGTCGGGGCGACGCCGTCAAGATTGAGCCGGTTGGGAAAAGGCAGCTAGGAAAAAGCTAGTTTGCCAAACAGCAAATCATGAAAAACTACAACAACCAGCTATAAATACTTTACAATCCGGCAAATTCAAAGTACTCCTATGAAGCTTTTACAAACAATTATAAATAATCCCAATGAGCAGGCACTTATATGAAAATATTACGCACCTTATGATTTATGACAGCGACGATAGCCCAACCAACTCATCAAGTCCACCACACACGCACGCCCTTCCCTTCTCTCCTCCCCCACCCACCCAACCACACCACACCCCTCGCCGCCGCCAACCCACGGCCGGCCCTCCCTCCCTCCCGATCCGACCGCGGCCGCCCGGATCGCCCCGCCATGGACCAGGTGAGTCCTCCCGGACCCTCTGATCGCGCCGCCGCCGCCGCCGCCGCTGTTTCCACCCTCTCGCTCGCTCGCGCGCGCGCTGTATCCTTACTCCAATCCAGTCAATGTCACGTAATGGCTTCGTGAGTGTGCAGTACGAGAAGGTGGAGAAGATCGGTGAGGGCACGTACGGGGTGGTGTACAAGGCCAAGGACCGGCAGACCAACGAGACGATCGCGCTCAAGAAGATCCGCCTCGAGCAGGAGGACGAGGGCGTCCCCTCCACCGCCATCCGCGAGATCTCGCTCCTCAAGGAGATGCAGCACAGGAACATCGTCAGGTACGGCGCCTCCCTCTAGTGCGCGCGCGCGCGCTGTTCGGAGTTGGATGGTTTGGTCTCAGTATCGATCCGCGCGGCGAATTGGATGTGTGGATGATGAATTGAATGGTTCGACTTGTGCCGTGCAGGCTGCAGGACGTGGTGCACAACGAGAAGTGCATATACCTCGTCTTCGAGTACCTCGACCTCGACCTCAAGAAGCACATGGACTCCTCCCCGGACTTCAAGAACCACTGCATAGTCAAAGTCAGACACTCATGCTACCCCCTTTCCCTTTGCTTTCCTTTGCTTTGCTCTGATGTACTATCATTTATATTTACTAACAGTACTACTCCACTGCGGAGAATGGGAATGTATTGACCATTGCTCCATTTTGCTGCGATTATGTTGAAGTGTAATGCTGTTTAGTGCTCTTTGTGCAGTCCTTCCTCTACCAGATTCTGCGGGGCATCGCGTACTGCCACTCGCACCGCGTGCTCCACCGGGATTTGAAGCCCCAGAACCTTCTGATAGATCGGCGCACCAACTCATTGAAGCTTGCCGACTTTGGATTGGCCAGGGCGTTCGGCATTCCTGTCCGGACATTTACTCACGAGGTACGTTTTACTGCCTGACATGTCAGACGATGGTAGATGAAAAATTGCCCTGCTATGTTTTTATCAGGGAAAATATTGCAGCTACCTTTGGCTCCACTGAAAATTAACATTGCCTCCTTTGTTGTAATGCATTTTGCAATAGTTGAATTCTGCAGGCCACACGCGTGCACACTTTTTATCATGTTGTCGGATACTACTGCCTGACTGATTCGAATGCTGTGCATGTATTCTTAGAAATAAGAAAATTCTGGACTATGTCATGGCTGCCAATGGAAGGCTGATGTCTCCATTTAGTGTCCTGTGTCCACTGTCTTGTGGAGCTGTGGTACATACTAAGATTGTTCGCTTCTTTCCTTTCTCGCACTTTATTAAGTGCTTTATGAATTAACGGTAGATGATTTTGCTGGCCTCCTGTCATAGTGCTTCTTCGTAAAACTTGACTTGTACTCTCCTGCATGGCAATATCTGGTCACATCTATAAGTCCAGCATAGACATACGAACCTTTTTCTTCAGCATACACCATCGTAGCATGCATTTCATCATGTATACCAGCTCCTGCAAAACAGCTATCCAAATGTTGAAGTTAGAATGGGGACGAGCAAGTGATGAAATGAATGCATGCATGTAGGGAAAAAGTGCATTTAGATAAAATTGAAATTGTTAGCCATGATAGGTACATAACAATTTCCAAATTTCCAGAACATAGAGTGATGCACACATAGTTAAAGCTTTTGTTAATATAGTCAAAGGAGAACAAAATTAGAAGCTCTTTGCCAAATTCCAAACTTGATGTCCTTTTGTCTTGAGGTAAACCTAGCTCCAGGTTTAATTGGAGCTGCACTTGTTTTCATTTTAATCTAACCAAACTGTGGTTTATTAGGTGGTGACACTGTGGTACAGAGCACCTGAAATTCTTCTTGGTGCAAGGCAATATTCCACCCCTGTTGACGTGTGGTCAGTTGGTTGCATTTTTGCTGAAATGGTGAACCAGAAGCCACTATTTCCTGGGGATTCTGAGATTGATGAGCTGTTTAAGATTTTCAGGTCTTCATTCACAAATGTTTTCCAGTCTTGCTTTAAGTACTTCCGTGTTTCTGGACAAAGACCTAACCTGGGATATAATTCTTTTCTGTGTTTATGTTCATGCAGAATTATGGGCACTCCAAATGAAGAAAATTGGCCAGGTGTTGCTTCATTACCCGACTACAAAGCAGCCTTCCCCAAGTGGCCGTCCGTGGTAAGTTATAAATGACTTTTCTTTATTACTGTGAAAAAATGGGATAGAGTTTGAAATTGCAGATAGGGACTAAAAACTTTTTATTGTATTCTGCTCGCTATTATAAGTTTTGGACTCTCATCTATGCAAGTGTAGATGTTAACAAAGCATTACTGTGATTGTGTTTGTCGATATTTTTGGTTGTAACATCTGGTGCATGCTGCAGGATCTTGCAACTGTGGTCCCGACACTCGAACCTTCAGGAATTGATCTTCTCTCAGTAAGTCAGACCTATGAATGTTTGCAGATACCATAATGGAACTTGTGTTTTCTTATGTTTTGTCTAGCGAGACTACTTTTCCTTGGTTCACTGCCTTGTGTTTTTATGTTTTGCTTAGTGGGTATATGACATGGCTTTCTGTTTGTGGTTGAGCGTTCTAAAGCTCTCTTTCCAACATAAAGTGCAGGCAAACATGTGCACAAATTCTCTTCGCTCACTTTTACGTACTTCAGGTGCACCTGGACTGTCAAGATGTAGTGATGTAGGTAGTTCTCTTGCAATATTGCAACGGGTGCACTTTGTCAGTTGTATCTTTGTAGAGTAAGATGTTATAGTTGTCGACATTGCAACCTGTCCATTTTCATGATGGCTGAACCATTTTCATCGAGCACCTAACAGAAGAATGTATTGTTTGGTGTATGAATGTCACAAGTTGGGGCACTTGGGCTGCATATGAACTTACAAATTCTATGTGTGCGTTTCCTGTGATATGCAGCACGCTGAGTTGTGGCATATGAGCATTAGAGCACAAAGTAGTATAATACCACTGAACTAGATGATATGTTACTGGCGACACTATTTGCTTTTCTACCCCTTCATTTCCCTGTCCTAAATACATGATTCTATGTATGTGCGTTCATAACCTTGCTGACTGCTGTCCTTACCCTCATGCAGAAAATGCTCTGTTTAGATCCAAGCCGAAGAATCAATGCCCGGGCTGCCCTCGAGCATGAGTACTTCAAGGATCTCGAAGTAGCGTAGATTATGCCTCCTCCTGCCCCTATGTACATTAAGATTGCGTTGTTTGCCCCTCCGATTTCTTTTTTGGCTTCCTAAGCTTAAGATGGTGTGCTCCTTTCCTCCTATTTTTGACTTTTGGTTGTGTAGAAAGCTGAGAACAGAAGGTAACTACCACCTGGTTACCCGTCTGTGTAACTCAAGCCAATCGAAAAATCCTTGTGTTCTGGGAAGCTCTGTATTGCGATTTTGCTCGTATTTACATTAACTCTGGACTTTGTCGTGTCTGGATGCTAGTTCATCATTAGTCAAGGGGTGCCGGTGTGGCATGGACTAGTTTAGTGCTATGTCATGTATACTTATCAGTAGAGATGGTAAGGGACTCTATTGGGAGCTAAGTATGAATTATTTATCATACCTATGATTTTATTAACTGGCAAAGTTACTACTTAGCGGGTAGAGTAGTTACGGGTCCATTCTGGTATTACTTGTACTCGTTTACCAATGGGTCTGGTCCACTAGCGATCTGATCCAACTGTCCAAGATTCAACTGTGCAGCCTAGCCTATCAAAATCTTTAAACCTTAACTGTCTTATAAGATATGATATCAAAGGTTTAACTGTGCACTCTAGTATAATGTTTAATTTTTAATATATTAATTATATTTTCATTAAATTGCCTTATAAGATATGCTACTACAACCTGTAAGGGTATTTGGTCATAATACGGATGCGGGTTACCCGTTGGGTCCCTGTTATCTGAACGGGTACGGGCAAATTTTGTATTTGCGTGCGGGTATAGGTATTGTAGTGGGTGGATTTTACTAACACAGGTACGACTGCGATGTGGTGATACCCGTTGGGTATAGACTCGTTGTCATCTCTGCTTATCAGTTTTTACTTTGACAAACGATAATTTTTTTTAAATATTTAATTATGTTACACAAAAATTAGTATTGTTATATTTGTAATTAAAAGTAATATACTAGTATTGTACATTTAAAGCTATTTGTTTTTATATCGCTTAAACAATAACAATATAAACTTGATCAATAAGGTTACGTCCAATGCAAAATACTTAGATAGGTGTTTAAAAAGAGAAAAAGCAATACTATATCATAACACATCCATTTAAGAGTTAATATCTTCAATGCAAACATCACTTTTTAGATGCTTACATACACGGGAAAATCGGGCACACGACACTCAATTCGTGTGTCGTTCTGGCTGTGTGTATGACATGCGGGACCATCTGTGTGTATGATTGTGGACCAGAATGTCAGATATTAAAACGCGAATTTTAAATAGTGCCGCTGGCGCCAATCTCACCTACTAAACAAGGACGCTTAATTAAGCATGGACGCTTCAAAATAAGCACCTTATTTATCCAATGTAGCAAGAAAAATCAGTATTTCATTAGTTAAGCAACCCTTTAAATGCATGTATTGTATTAACCTAATAGTACCTCTATTTAAAGCGTAAGAGATTGACGAGTGGTCGGAAGTGCCACATCATCCGGCTACCAAGGTTTCAAATTTTGTTTTGGACTGAATCTCGGAAGGGACCGAATCCGAAATTTCGGTAAGATTCGGAAATTTTGAACCAAATTCAAAAACCAAAATTCAAATTTGGATTTTTTTGAATCGGGATTTCCGAAATTTCGTCCGAAATTGCCGAAATCTCGGTAAATTTCAACTGAACGAAAAATGGTACAAACGATGTCAAAAAATTTTGAAATTTTTTTAGATGGTCCTAACACATCACTAATATTCCCATAAAATTTCAAATGCTGATCAAGCATGAGGAACTTTTAAAAAATCAAACAATGTTAATATCCTGATAAAAAGCTAACCGGCAAATTTCAACCAAATGGAAAATGGTACAAACCACGTTAGAAACTTTTGAAAATTTTTGTGGACAGTCCTAACACAAACATAATATTTTCATAAAATTTTCAGATAATGATCAATCTTGAGGGATTTTCAAAAATTTGGATAGTGCTACTGAAGACAGACTGACAAATTTCAATTCAATGAAAAATAGTTCAAATCACGTTAGAAAAATTGAAATTTTTTTGTGGATGGTCCTAACACATTCATAATATTCCCATAAAATTTTCAGATGATGATCAGTTGTAAGGAATTTTTTCAAAAATTCAGACAGTGCTACTAAAAACTGACTGATAAATTGAACTGACGGAAAAATGATCAAAAACACGTCAATTTTTTTTGAAATTTTGTATGGATGGTCTTGACCCTAAATCCAATCAAATTCAATCCACAAAAATAAAAATCCAGTCCAAATTACCAAAATCTCACCGAGATTTGAATAGGTACTATAGCATTTTATTTTTTTTTTGAATTTCTCTACCGAGATTTTCAAAATTCAGTCTCGACCGATCCGCCAACTCTGTACGCAAAACTGCCTACGATCGCGCCCCCGCAGTCAATTCAATTTAAAACTGGCTAGTAGATATGGACCGCGGGTAGTTGTTAACTGTCATTGTCACTTTATCAGATTTTTTTTTTGCGAGGGTTTGTCGTCGGAGTTTGAACCCTAACGACATGACGTACACTTCATGCCCCGTTAACCATAAGAGGACGTTCTCTCTGCCGTCCCTCCCAGGCCCCAGCTACGGTCTCTATCTTCACCAAATCCGGCGGCGCCCCTCCCCTGCTTTCTCCCCGGCGGTCCCACCCCGTAGATCTACTAGGCTTAGTCTTTTATGGCCTTTGTACATACAGACATACAGTAGAGGATGCCATTCGGCTGCCGTCTATCGTCATGGAGATGTCCTTCCTCCTCAGCGTTGCCAAACAGGGTCTGGAACGTACGTTACGTACCCAGCCGCCGTCCCCCGCCAAGGTCGAGCTCCACATCTCCTTGCTGATGTGGATATGGCGTGCATCGCCGGCTTTCCGATGTGCTGCCGTTCTCCGGCGCCATCGTGTCCTTCTCCCTCTTTCGAGCACCGGAAGCCTCTACATCAAATCCTCAAGCACAGATCCCCTGTTACTCCACAAGCAAACACTCTAATCTGGCCACATTGAGGGCCGCATTTGCAAAACCACAGGGGATGGAGAAAAGACCAATATTTCATCCACCTCCTCGCCATATCCCAACCAAACAAACAAACAAGGAATTTACTGTTCAAAAATAATCCGACACGGTTGACGATTTGGGTTCGTTTAAGAAGAAGGATTGAGTTCGTTCAGACATCGACCTCCAAATGAGGCTATACCCGTTGGAGAGAAAAAGAACTAATCAGAGACATGATAAATATAAATAAGAGAAAAAAAAGAAGAGTTGTGTGTTGAGTGAGAAAAAGGAACCGATGAAAATGGCTCGTAATGTTTTAAGACCTCAACTACAGAATCAAAAAATGTAATAGTTACCATATTTTTCATTATCCATCACTGCTTAAGACTCCTTGGAGGGCCCCTTCGTAGCCTCTTCAAAGGGCGAGGGGTACTAGTCTCAGTTTGTGAAGACTCACCTTCGAAATCATCTGATAGTGGATTATTAGTTCATACAAGAAAATCAACCAACAGAATCAACTAACAAGTACATATAAGCTTTGGATTTCTAGTTACTTTTACATCTTCTTCATCATGAATAAATCTTTGAACCTCATCGTTATTAGACATCATTTTCTTCATATTTACCTTAGTTGTTTCTTCCTGCTAGGCAACCCTATCATATCCATTATAACCAGATCTGTAAACAGCAATGTCTTCTTTATCATGAGGGCTCATATATCACGATGACATTATGTTCCATTTGTTTCTTTGGAACCTCACACTTGCCATTGAAGGATGACATGTAGTAAAACCTGAAATTCAGAATGTCAACACTTCAGACTTTTTAAAAGCATGAAAAGAAAAGGTTATCCCATGTATACACTATACTAAATCAAGGTATTGTTCCTATTTGCTGTTTCTTTAAATTCTATAATTGTGATGACACAAGACAATTAAAATGTTACAATTAGCATAGAAAAACAACCGAAATAAAAAAATAAAAACAAAAAAAGCAATCAAAATAAAAAAAGAAACCGGCTTGCAACCTAAAAAACAAAAAAACAAAAAAAGCAACCGAAGTCAAAAAAAGAGAGAAAGAAATCGGCTGGCGGCTCTACCACTTAGCTGCAAGCCTAAAAAAATAAAAAAAAACAACCATAGCCTGCAGCGGAGGTGCGCCGTTATCTTCTTGATCTTCTTAACGCCGCATGCCGACCAGAGTGCCACCGCTGTAGTTTGAGACCGCTTTGTGTGGCGCACCTCCGCTGCAGAGGACTATTTTCGCTATTTCTCTTATGTTGAGACTATTTTTATAAAAAAAAATATTTCGAAGACCAATATAGTAAACATTTGGTTGAAACACATGCTAGGCTACATGTATATCTAAACTCAAATCTGGCCAGCGACGGGGGCTGGTTGGGCAACCATTAACTTTGCTACCGACAAACATTGGACTTGAAAAGGAGTTGGGATGTGTTGTTTGTGACGACCCACCTTTTTAGGGGCAAGTCAGAACATCACAACAGCTATCCAGAAAGACTAGCTGTTGGAAAAGACAAGAGTATTTTGCCAGACAAAAACGAGTTCAACTCTTTTTATTCAATATGGGGCCTAACGTCCAAGTTTTTACAAAAGAGGGCGCAGCAGGGCCCGAATATAATACGACCAAAACACCGCACAGGCAGGGCCTGAGCAAAAGACTAAGACCTTAAAACCAGACAAGATCGCCATCTACGTATTCCGGATATGCTCCAACTTCTTCATACTCTGAAAGGGTCGGGGGTTTAAGCAAAGGTGAGTACGACAGTACTCAACAAGTCGCATGGAAAATCTAAATACTATATGCAAGGGATTTCAACGGATGGCACAGGGTTAAATATGTGGATGCGGTTTTATTGCTAACTCATTTTGCACTTGAACACAAATTATAATAGTAGTAAAAGGGGGGGTCTCACAAGTTCAACAGCTTAACAAATTCTCAACAAGTATCCAAAACAGTACTTGAGCTTAGTTACGAGTATCACCCCAGTTCAAACTTAGCCTCATTAACCGGAAGCACGGCGTAATTAATTACCATTAAGATTAACTCTGCAGAGGTGCTAAGCTTTACCCACAAGTTATCAACGACCGTTAATGCCAACTCGAGTTTAACATGCAACTTAAATGCATGCGACTGGGTCGAGATGATCACAGCATTTCGTTAATCATTCCTGTGTTTAGTTGTTCCCGATAGGCCTGACGCTAACCTAGACTCCAAGTCACTATTAGCACCTACCGTTGTGAGAACAGTGAATGACACTCTGGTCCATTCCTATTCCACCCCTTCGGTATACTTGATGAGAACATCACTCCTTTGGATACACGCATACATCATAGTCCTATGACACGAGCTCGTGCACGTCAATTAAATCATGAGGTGAGCTCGTTTCTCGCTATTCACCATAATAATATTATTGAGGATGGGATGCTACTAAATATCTGTGATGTCTTGCTGCTTAGGAACATGGGAGAAGCATGCCAAGTCAATCCGAAGTCACGACCACCGCCGGGCGTTGATCGGCGACCAAAGTGATGATCAGCGGCCACTACGGGTGACCAGCCGTCGGGCGATCGGCGACCAGCGGCGATCGGGGATCAAAGTGACGACCAGCGGCGGCCACTGGTCGGGTGACCACCGACCAAGGCCCAATGGCGACTAAGCGGTGACTGGATCAGGCTACCAGCCAGTCGGGCGACTAGCCCCAAGGCTGTTTTTGGGCCTTGTAAGCGTGTGGGGGCCAAGCCCAGGTTGTGTGCGCCCCACCCCACCAGCAGCACACAACTCTAGGGTTTCCCTCTCATGCCCCTCCCTCCTGCCATATATATATCCTGTAGCCATCGCTTTAGGAGGCGGGTTTTGCTTAGATTTGAACTAGACACATTGTCTGTTTATCGCCGATCATCGGTTTGTAGAACCCTAACTTCGTGTGCTTAATTTCAATCCGCAATTTAAGATTGCTCTTCTGCGTTCTTGCTTGTGTTCTCGATTCGCTTGCAGGGGTAAGCCTTCTTGGCGAGGTCAACCGTGTTCGTGCGTGGTTGATAACCAACGGAGCCGTGGTGTAGCGATTGCAGGGTTCGGTCTGTTCGGATTGGAAGCCGGATCGTCAACATCGAGTCTCCACCAATCGACTTTACCTCTACCTATCGGAAGATCGGGCCACCGTGTGCATCAATACTCCCCTGCCAGGGAGGCCGATCCCTATTCTCCAAGAGAATAGTATCCACTAAAATTAATTCAATTTTAAATTCAGGAATGATTAATTTACCGAGCTATGTCGGATGCAGGCCTACTGACCAGTCCGACTTGTGGTTGAGCGGGGACTTAAGTTATCTACTTTGCTCAAGGGGGTTGTTAACCTTACAAAGACAAAGACCAAGCCTTCCAATCCACAAACCCAATCCGATACTCACGGTACCGGCCACCAGACAAACCAAAGGCTTACTCATCAATCGGGGATCAGATTCTCATCCACTCAGGGGATTGATCCAATACTGTCCCCCAGACTGTAGCACACTTTTCACAAACCAACCGAGTCAGCGACTCGACAGTTATTTTCTCATATTTCCAAGATTTTGGGTTATACTAACCTAAGTTAATATCTAACTAGCATAGCATAGTTATTACCTAGGGTTACAAGGATTTACCAGGATTCAATATTTTTCAAGGAAGTTCCATGAGCAATTTGGCATTATCTACGTATCATGTTATTCTAAGATAACGGATTTTCATAATTCAACATACAATTTAAAGTAATGCGATAGAAAATAATTATCATTTATAACATGGCATGATGGGTTCAACATGATCAATGGTGTACGACTTGCCTTGCTCGGCGATCGGATCGGAAGAATTGTAGGGGAAGTAGTTGTTCTGGGCTTCCGTCTGGTCCAACTCCTGCTCCGAGAACTGAGGATGATCCTCGAACTGTCCAACAACTGGATCTAGCGCGAAAAGGACGAACGACGATAAACAAACGAAAAATGAAGCGAAAACGAAAACCGGAACTGGGCCAAGAGAGAGAACGGAGGGCTTGTCATTTCGGAATTTTTGGAGCCTCGGAATGCAGAGCGGAGGTCATTTTTGGACTCAGTGGATCGAAACGGTTCAGAAAATGTATTTGGGGTGTCTCTGGGATTTTCAAAAATTTTCAGGATTTTCAAACGGAGACAGGGACAAGGACGCGGGGGGGGGGGGGGAGCTAACCACGACGGGGATGAGCGGGGCGAGTGGAGACGGAGGGAGCTCGCCCGGCTTTTATAGCTGGCGCGGGAGGAGAGAGAGGGCGAGTTCGCGGCGGCGGCACCGAGGCGACGTATGGAATGGTGTGCGCAGACGCGCGGCGACGGCGTATGGCGAAGAGGCAACGACGCGGCGCTGTTGGCGTGACCTCGCGTCGCGGCGGCCAGAGGCGACAGATTCGAGGGCCGGGCCTAAGGTCGAGGGAAATTGGCCGAAGGCCCAAGAACGCGAAGGAAGTCGGCCCAAAAACGAAAACGAATTCAAATTCAAACCAAAATTCGAATAAAGTGCAAATAAAATCCAACTTAATTTCTTTTTGAGATTTGGGGTCGTTTCATTGTTGCAGACGTGTTAGCCATTGTTTTGCTCTAACCCCAAATGGTGTCATCTTCCGTCGCTTCTATTGAAAATAAAATTATCTTTATAATTACAATCAAAAGAGGATTCGATTAGTAAAAGAAGTTTATTAGTGGGCTAGAAAATTAATGTCAGCATATCCTTGGCTAAGCCAATGAATGACGTCACAATATCGTACACTCTCTTGGTTCTTGTTCATATGTACAATAATTTGCCATGCCTTGCGCTATAAAATCTGATTAGGCAACTAACTATTCACAAAACGTAGTAAAGGTAAGGTTTAAAATTTTGTTTGGATAGAAATTTCAGGGCGGTCGAAATCCGAAATCTCAGAATTTTAAATAAAATTCGAATGAAATCTAAAAATTAAATTTTAAATCTAGTTTTTTTTTTCAACCGGAAATCTATGATTTCGGTCGAAATTTTCGAGATTTCGGTCAACTTGTTTTGACCGAAAAATAGTAAAAACACGTCAAATTTTTTTTAAATTGTTTATGAATGGTCTTGACCTTAAATCTAATCAAACCCGGCCAAGAAAAATAAAAATTCGATAAAAATCATCGAATCGACCTAAATTATCGAGATATGGACTATAACATTTTGATTTTTTTTTTAATATTTTTACCTGACCGAAATTTAAGATCTCGGAAAATTCAAAATCTAAAATCGGTCTTGACCGAGATTTCTGGTATCTCGCCAGAATGTGGATCCAGAGTAAAGGTTTGCAATCCGTACGTCAATGCGTGTTCAACTTAGGATGCGTTTGGTTCGTGGGATGAGGTTGAACGGGATGGAATGGTCCTGTATCATTTGGTTCCATTATTTTGGGTGAACGGAATGGTTCAGCATCTAGAAGGAATATTCCTTAAATTTGTACCACTTTGGTACAGGATGGGATAGTTCCATTCAAGAACCAAACAGCATGGATGATTTTTTCGAACTATCTCGCATACGTACCACTTTGATGCGAACCAAACGCACCCTTAAAAAACGTGGGAGATCATCATCACCTCCCAGTCTCGCTGTCAAAAATAAAAGGAAAAAATAATCACTCACTGAACGGGCGGCCCCACCCGCCAGATGAATATCCAGTCCGGTTCCAACCGGAGTATACAGAGGAGAGGAATAGAAAGCCAATCAATCCTCCCCGATGCAGGACGACGCCTGACACCTGCCCGCCTGTTTCGCGGCCGCCGCGATTCCACTCGCCGGCCGCCGCAGATCAGACGGCTACCCGTGCTCCACGTCGTCCTTTGTGAGCTGGTGCCGTGTCCTCCTCGTCTTGTTCTCTCCCCCTAGCTTCTCCAGGAGGAAGAGGGGAGGAGGCGGCGGTGGCTGAATCACCATCGCCATGGAAGCCTACAAGCTCTGGGTGCGCAAGAACCGGGACCTCGTCCGCTCCCTCGAGTCCTTGGCCAACGTAATCCCCGACACCTGCTGCGTGCTTGTGCTTGCTCTTGTTTGGGCGCGCCAAATTCCTGTGCTTTCTGCGGTCCACGGGAGTTGGTGATCTGTAATCTGCATGGAGCACGTCGATTCGATGCTGCTGCCGGGATTCGCGATTTGGATTTTGGTTCGAGCTGGTTGAATCGTGTGCTTTGATAGTTGGTTGGTATTCCTCGGCTGGGGTTTACTCGAATTCGTGTGGTTTGGCTGTTTCTTGGATGGAACCTCCTGGCTTTTGCTAGATCACAAAAGAGGGTTCATATCGCATTTTTTTGTGTGTGCAAACTTTCATCTTGGTTCTGCTCGAGTGACAACTTTTGCTTATGCTTGCTTGAACTCTTTTCAGGGGCTGACGTGGATACTTCCCGAGCGCTTCGCCAACTCCGAGATTGCACCAGAAGCAGGTGCTGTGAATGATGGTCCTTCAGTAGGAGTAACATTTAGTTCCTCTTCACAATTTGTTTAAGCACCTCTCAATCTTATATCACCTCTTGATATGTTTACTGTCTCATGGTGTTTGGCCCTGGAGCAGTACTGAGTTGCTATGTTTGCAAATGCAAGTGTTAAAGTGCCTATTATGTGTTAATCAGATGAAAAACAGGGTCTGCAGATAACATTCGCTTGCAACAGATACTTTGTGGACTGCTAGAAATTAGAATGTACTGGAATAATTATGATCTAAGAGGTATAGACTGTACATATAGATATAGTGACTTTTGAGATATATGGAAGCTCAAATGACAAATTTTAGGTGTGAGATTTTGATGTGTGGTGCGCCGTGGCCCTCTGCTCAGTAGCGGAGGACGGGAAAAAATTCTGATATGGCGAAATTATTATTTTTATATACCTTTATTATCCGTTATTGTTCTTTGAACATGTGCATCTCCTATCCTAATCTTAACATCAATTTTAAGGTAAGGTAATAGGATATCATCCTATTCTCATTTCGATAGTAGGTGTATTATAATGGCGGAGGACGGAGTAAAATTATGATGCGGCAAAATCGGTAGGATGGAATATTAAACAATATCGTAATGCCAAAAAAATTCATACAGAGTATATAAGGAGCAAAGTATTCGAGTTCAATCTACTGGACATCTTGCTAAAATAATTTTTCAAATCCACACATGAAATCATCAAGGTAAATATTTCATAAATATTTTGTGTTACTAACAGAACATGTGCTAAAAGTACTAAGAATCTACGAGGCAGAGCAGGTATGGCAGGTGCCATACCCAGCCATACCTGCTCCTCCGCCCCTGCCTCTGCTCATGTTACATGTGACGCATATGCCCATGGGTTCTTGTCTTTTCATCATCAAGAATTGACTCGTTGTAATTGACATCTGGTGAGGCATGATTTGCCAACCATGTTTCCTGTTTCACTGTTACCGCAAGTGTTCTCACATCAGTGTGCATGGAGGAAAGCATGTTTGTTACAATTCGTTACGAACCATCTTCTAGTTATGAAAACTGCTAATACAATCACTTAGGTACTAGATTTGGCTTTGTTACCATGAAAGCTATTTGAGGTATCGCATAGTGGCAATAAATATTATTCATTACTGCCAACACCTAATGTTTTTATACAATTCATATGCAACTGCCTTAAGTGGCCTTAGCATTAAGGTGATTAAGCCTTTTCCCTAAAAAAAGGTTATTAAGCCTGTTTCATAATTTGGTTCCTTTTTTTTGTTAGCACTCGGCACAGTTAGCTTAAACAAACATTAGCGTCATAGTCATTTTGAACTATTCAATGTAGGAGATTATCCGAAA
This sequence comes from Rhipidocladum racemiflorum, assembly GCA_036346355.1. Classification (NCBI taxonomy): domain Eukaryota; kingdom Viridiplantae; phylum Streptophyta; class Magnoliopsida; order Poales; family Poaceae; genus Rhipidocladum; species Rhipidocladum racemiflorum. Next base: position 28,730,590 of record CM070572.1, read on the forward strand.
TTGTGAATATAATGTATTTATCAAATTTTCCTGAACTTTGAATTCACCTCATTGTTTACTCACAAAACAAGAAAACAGTCTTTAGCCATGTAAATCTTCATTTCACTCACCCTTCCGAAAAGATCTCATTGTTTGCAGATAATATTCTCAAACATGTATTTGCTTCTGGGTATAATGTTGTTGTAGCATTAGGGCTAAACAGTGATTATTCTCATACCTTTTGTCACGAGAAGACCGCGTGAGAGGGAGAAGAGTCAAGAATAAGTATGTTGAATGGTGATTGTGTTGAAAAGTGATGCCCCCCATCCATGTGCTCCTTGGGGTGCTTTATATAGAAAAGGGAGAGGGGTATATTTCCCATCTCGCTCCTCTATTACACGACCCTGGGAAGGGTATTTTGGTATATTCTGCCCGGATACAATTTGATAACCAACTAGTACATGTGTACATATTCCGTAGGGTCCGTAGATATCCCCAACAGTCCTAGGGGCTAGGGCTCCCCTACAACAGTACTCCCTCATCTGGAAGCTTCGAGGTTTCGATTGGCGAGAAGACGCTACGGGTTCTTGCCTTGGCCCCCTCAGATGTCGGGGCACTCGAGGTCTTTAGGTAGTGAAGTCGTGGAAGCAATCTTGCCCTAGTAGACACAGTGCCACCATGCCGCGGCCTAGTCTTCGGGACGTATGGCATAACTGAGCGAAGTTGGTGGAGGTGATGCCTGTTGTGCCGCCACTCCGAGGCATGGCCATCGAGGTGGGCGATGTGCTGGAGCAAAGCCGGTGGAGGCGATGTCTCCGATATTGTGCCGCCACACCGAGCATGGCCTTCGAGGCGGGCGGCGTGCTGGCGCGAGACCGGTGGAGCGACATCTCCGATGTCGTGTCGTCACAGAGGCATGGCCTTCAAGGCGGGCGGCGTGCTGGAGTGAAGCTCGAGGAGGCGACATCTTTAGCGTCATGTGCAAAGCTCGTGGATTATTGTATGTGACTGATTGTTTTGGTGTGATCATATGCGTTGTCTTCCGAGACCTAGTACCATCCCACCTTCTGCCACACATGGTTGGTTGCATGGGTGTCCTAAGGTGGCAAGAACGGTCATCGTGAGGTCTCATGGATAGGGCCCTTCAATTTTACCTTTCACTTTACAGTTGGCCTAGCGCAGTGAAGGTTGCGAGGGGGGGGGGGGGAGGCGGCGAACCCGAGCGCCGTCTCCAATCTTTTTTAGTTGCGCTCTAGCGCAGCGAAGGGGGAGGTGAAGCCGAGCGCCATCCCCAATCTTTTTTAGTCGCTCCTTAACGCAGCGAGGGTGCGAGGGGGAGGAGAAGTCGAGCGCCGCCCCCAATATTTTTGTCGCGCCCTAGCGCAGCGAGGGGTGCGAGGGGGGGGGGGGGGGAAGCCGAGGCCCGTCCCCAATCTTTTTTAGTCACATCCTTGCGCAACGAGGGGGGAGGCGAAGCCGAGCACTGCCCCCATTTTTTTTGGTTGGAGTGTTTCATACCCCCTGATGCAGGGGGATGCGACATCAGCCAAGGCATGGCCTTTGAGGCGGATCACCCTACTGTTGAGGTGAGGGCATACCCCCCCCCCTCGTTTTTTGAGGGTACATACACACACATCGGGGCTCTCAGGCCATGCGCGGCGGTTTCATTTTATACATTGAGCGCTCGCATGGGGCTTCGAGGTGTACGCCGGGGCTCTCCGGCCATGCGCGGCGGTTTCAGTTTATACACCGAGCGCTTGTGTGGGGCTTGGAGGTGTACGCTGGGGCTCTCGGACCATGCGCGGCAGTTCCAGTTTGTACACCAAGCGCTCGCATGGGGCATCAGGTGTACGTCGGGGCACTTGGGCCATGCGCGACGGTTTCAGTTTATACATTGAGGGCTCGCGTGGGGCATCGGATGTATGTTGGGGTGCTCGAGCCATGCACGGTGGTTTCAATTTATACACCGAGCGCTCGCGTGGGGCTTCGAGGTGTGCGCTGGGGCTCTTGGGCCATGCACGGTGGTTTCAGTTTATACACCGAGTGCTCATGTGGGGGCATCAAGTGTACACTGTGGTGCTCGGGCCATGTGCGGCAGTTTCAGTTTATACACTGATCGCTCGCGTGGGGCATCAGGTGTAAGCCAGGGCTTTCACGTCATGCGCGGCGGTTTCAATTTATACACCGAGCGCTCGCATGGGGCTTTGATGTGTACATCGAGGCGCTTGGTCCATGCGCGGTGGTTTCAATTTATACACCGAGCTTTTGCGTGGGGCTTTGAGGTGTACACTGACGCTCGGTCCATGCATGGCGATTTCAGTTTATACACCGAGTGCTCGCGTGGGGCATTAGATGTACACCGGGGTGCTTGCGCAGCGGTTTTAGTTTATACACCGAGCGCTTGCTTGGGGCATCAAGTGTACGTCAGGGCCCTTGGGCCATGTGTGGCGGTTTCAGTTTATACACCGTTTCCCTCGGTTCGTAGCATATATCGGTGTAGCAATGTGTAAGTAATGTAGATGAACTGGATAACCATGAGTTAAAAAACCAAAGCACAAACGGGTCGGCTCGGCTATGCGAGCTACCTTGTGTGATGCTAGTCCCTTATCTACTATACATGCCTGCTCCTATGCTTCAACCAGCCGATTGTCCATGCGACTAGCTGGAGGCGCTTAAGATTTTGGCATGCTTTGAGGTCTAGCGTTCGAATCACAAGTCTAGCACTGGCCGAATATTTTTGTTGCAAATGAAAGGAGAAAAGTGGTCTGCATGCATACCCAACGGGTTGAGGTGGAGTCGCATGGTGGGCTGAGCGAGGCAGCCACGCGAGGTGGAGTTGCGCGTGTGTGTTGAGTGAGGCGGCAGCGCGAGGGGGAGCCGCATGGTGGCCGAGCGAGGCAGCAGTGCGAGGTGGAGCCGAGCGAGGCGGCTAAGGTGGAATCTCTATTGGAGCAGCTCCCTCGGGCGCGCGACGGGCTATGTCGCAGCCACCCCCCCTACGAAGTGGGACTAGCTCGCGCGAAGCTGGACTTCATGTGATGCAAAGCCGACATTGGCGTGGACCTTCCCAGTGGGTCGACAAAGGCGCATTTGACAAGGCAGTGATGCCTCGCCTCGAAGCCAAACACGACGAAGCCGGAAGCTGGGGCCATGCGGAGCCGTGTGGCAAGGCCCGATGCGAGCTGGGGCAACAGAGCTTGATGCGACAAAGCCTGTCATTGGGACGCACCGAACAAAGCCGGAAGCATTTCTTCGCTAAGAGTCGAGCGAAGTTAGGCAATCGATCTGACTTGTGGTTCCCCACTCCCTACCTTGCGCATCTTTTTGCGCGGTCCCCACAGACGGCGCCAACTGTTGTAGTATCAGGGCTAAACAGTGGGTATTCTCAAACCCTTTGTCATGAGAGGACCGCGTGAGAGGGAGGCGTTAAGAATAAGTATGTTAAATGGTGATTGAGTGGAAAAGTGAGCCCCCCATCCATGTCTTCCTTGGGGTGCTTTACATAGAAGAGTGAGAGGAGTCTATTACTCATCTCGCCCCTCTATTACATGACCTTGGGAAGTGCATTTGTGTATATTTCGCCTGGATACAATTTGATAACTGACTAGTACATGTGTACATATTCCCTAGTGTCCGTAGATATCCCTGACAGTCCTAGGGGCTGGGGCTCTCCTACAACAAATGTATTGGCGAAACATCTTGGAGTTACTGATCCAGAAAGAAACATCATAGAGCTTAGCTCTTTAATTTGCTAAAATCTTTCCAAGGAACAAAATAGCATATGTGCACTTCGTAAACATGTGTACACTAAGATGACTTGTTTTGAGGCCATTGTTTGTTTTTTCTGATTGAAGTTGAGTAGTATGAACTATTGAGCTCGATCATTTGACATTAAGGCGTCTTTACTTTTCTTAACAGTATATGCATTTTTGGGCATTGTGAGTTCTGTCAACCAGCATATAATTGACACGCCAACTGAAGGTCAGTCACTGGCCTCCAAGGAGCAATCTATCCCATGGGCTCTTGTTGTATCTGTACTGAAGGATGTGGAGGCAGTTGTTGAGGTTACTGCCCAGCATTTTGTTGGAGATGATCGCAAATGGAGCTTCCTTGCTATTACAGAAGGGGTGAAGTAAGATGATTGCTTATGTATTGTTTCTCTCGATTACATATCTGATATCGGCCTGCATTTCTGGCTTTGTTCAGACAAATGATAATTGTTGTGCAACATTTCAGAGCAGGTGTCAGGCTAGCAGCTTTCAGGGAGAGTGGCTACAAGATGCTCTTACAAGGAGGGGAGGTTGCAAATGAAGAAGAGGTGAATGTTCTTGCAGACAGTTGTGGAGTCAAAAGTAACGGAGTGCCAGTCATCTATCCGATGAATGGGCATTTCCAAAATGGTCATGGGGTTGCGCCTAATGTTCTGGATGGAAAAGCTGGATTTGTATCTAAGAGTCTGGAGGGAAGAGCAGCAGCTGCTTTGAACAAGTTTGGCCAGAATGCGAAGATGATGTCAGACCCCATGTGGATGAGGAGGCTCAAACCTACTCCTTATCCTCCTGGTAACATTTTTCTTCACTAAAATCTTATTATGGTTCCCCGTTGGGGCATTCGTATGTCTTGATCTTTCCATTAGATTACTGTTCGAATTGTATTTCCTTTTACAGCAAGTTATTTGTTCTGTGTCATGCAGTGATGGTGGTTGAGAAGCCAACTTTGGCAAGTATTTGGTCTTCTAAAGGGTTTTCAGGGCGCTTATTTTTCCTTGGGGAGGTCGTCCACATATTCAGACCACTTGTATACGTACTTTTGATCAGAAAGTTTGGAATCAGATCTTGGACCCCGTGGTTAGTGTCGTTGGCTGTGGAGCTTACAAGTCTTGGCATCCATTCACATGCGACAGATCTGAATCATAGAGCAGGGAAAGTTCATCAGCTATCATCTGCTGAGAGGGATGAGGCAAGATGATTTCAGTTTTTTAATGTGTTCAATTCTGTTTGATCATATTCTCTCTAGTGCTGAATTTGCTATTTTTCTTTGTTTCAATTCCGTCAGTTGAAAAGGCGAAAGATGATGTGGGCCCTTTATATCATGAGAGATCCATTCTTTGCCAACTACACCAAGTAATGAACATGACGCCCTTAGATGATGATGTCTCGTTTCTTGATTGATCCTTTCTTCCTTTATACCCATGCTTACACTTGTGTCCTGACAGGCATCATCTCAAGAAGGCTGAGAAAGTGTTGAATCCAGTGCCATTTATCGGTTTCCTTACGGGTATGTAAACCTTTCCCATTTCTATGAATTTCTTTCGTGCATAAACTTAAGAGGAAGCACTTTGTAATAAACTTGACGTGCTCAATTCATTGCAGGTAAACTTGTGGAGCTATTAGAGGGGGCTCAGTCACGATATACATACACATCAGGCTCATAAGGATGAGGACAAGTTTAACTACAAATGTCTGATAACTTCCTTGTTGATTTGCCATGGCAGACCTTTTGCACTTCTTGTGAGCTGGTTGATTGGTTTTGCTTTAGTAGTTGAGAATTTTAGCCCAATCCTGTCTGGACCTGCCATTTCCTAGCCAGATCTGGCACTGCTGTCTTATGACATGGACTGCTAAGTTGCGGTCACATTACCTCTCCTCTGGTGGCAGCTAAGAATGTAACTATACAGTCTATCGGTGTAATGTTGTTTTACAGTTGGATCATTCACGGATCATGCTAATAATTTATTGTAGTAGAAAGATCGTCTGGTGCCGCATGCTCACTGGCAGCTGCTCCCTGGCAGAATTTTCAATTCAGAGAGTTGCGTAATTGAGAATGTTGGGATTTGCTGGGGGAAACTTAAAAATCGTGTTGGTGACACGCTAGAGGAGGCAGGGCACGTATATATGACGAGGATGTACACTTGAACGGTGATGTCCTTTTTCTGAACAGATGTAACGGGGCTCAATGTGTTGTTGTAATGCAATTCGTCTTTCTTCTCAGAGGCCTGCCCTTAAGCTGGCACGCATGTGTCGTGTCACTACTATTGAGTCCTGCAATCAACAAGACAAAGATGTAATTTAACCGACTTTTATGCTGATGTATTTTTCGATGATGATCTAATCTAAATAGCTATTCAAGTCAATTAGACAAAAACTAACCGATAGATCTAAACAGCCTAATTGTGCTGATTAGATAAAGGATAGAGGTAGATTTTTCCTAAAAAAGAAAATACGCAATAGGATCGAAGAAAAAACAAACTTGGGTGATGTAAGTCAACGAAATCAATAATCGGCGATACACAATTTTATTGATTAAGCGAATTACAGAGGAAGGATTATACATGTAGAGTACTACTCCTAGTCGATAGAAAAGTGAAAAGTAGAGCGAGTATCACTGTAGATTATTTGCAAAAAAAAGTTTAAATATATTATCTTTCTCATTTTTTTTAAAAAAATAAAAATTTGTAATACCATTGTAGATGCTACAGTATCACGCGACCTAAAGGTTCAAAGGCAAGACCAATGGCTAGGAAGCGATGCTTTAGCCAACTGAACAACAGAGGGGCTTGTAAAGTCTAAGAGGTAATAAATACTAGAGAAAATTAACATGGTACGTACAATCCCTAATCTTCCAATGGTTCTGCCTCTTGTGTAAAATACTAGAAACGTAAGCGAACGAAAAATAGTTTTTGTTTTTTTTTCGGAGAAAAAACAGACCACGGAAACATTTTTTCCATGCTCCGGAGAGTAAACGGACCACGAAAATATTTTTTTCGGAGAAAACGGAGAAAGGACCTGAACGAAAAGTGCAGGGACCTATTTGTTATAATTTTGGACTTGTTCGCTATTTGAATAAGTAAGAAAGGGCTCGTTCGCAATTCGTATTTAACGGGAGGCTCTTTGTGTAAAACGGCGAACGGAGGACCTAAATGCGAATCGAGAAAAAATATTTTACACTCACAGAAAATCACAAAGGACTTATTCGTAAATGGAAAGGACCTATCCGTAATTCCAAAGAATCGGAGGATTTTTTTGCAAGAAAGGGAGAGAGAGAGTGGGTGGGGGTGAGGTGGCAGCGTGAGGGCTCAGGAAACTTCCAGCAATATAGATATGTCTATATAGCTCTGTATTGTAGAAACTAACAGAAAAAAACCCAACACGTATGGAGGAGGCGGGCCATAAATCCTAAGAACTTCCTCCACCGACAGCTGGAACCTCTGCTTCGGGGTGTCTGAGGTTTGACACCAATTAGTGTTGACGCTTGAACCATCATCAGAGCATCTCCAAAGTTAAACTTCAATACTTACTTTAACTCTGCCTAGTCCATTCACTCTCAGGTCATCTTTTGCTCACAACACATATAAAATAATAAAAAAATACTTAGAGGTAGAACAAGATGAAGGTTTGTAGATGAACGTAGTGTAATATAGCATACAATGGTACTGTAGCACCACGCGGTCTAAGAGCACTGCACTATTTTCCGCTCTCTGGGAGCGCTGCACTGCCTTTTTTTTATTTTTGTTGAGTGGGAGCGCTGCATTGCCACATGCCACGTCGTAGCAAATGCAGTGCTCCCCGTTTGCTGTATTTGGACCATATTTGCTAAAAATATTCGATGGGGGCTACTTCTAAAATTTTTTTGGGTGGGGTTTATGCATAAATTTAACCATCAATCTTTATCATCGTATATTTGTAAGACAATGAAATTATAATATTGCCAATTTGAGCACTAGTTTGTAAACGCACTCTAAAGGGTCATTCGGATCGACAGGAAGCCTAGTGTTTGTAACTACCAAATTGCTATGTGGCAGAGGGGTCTGAGTGGCCGATACTTTGTTGCTTGCTTATTGCTAGCAGTTTGGAGGCCATGATTCTTCTCAAGTGATACGTCGATTAGAGTTCATCCGAATATGAATCGTCACGGAACTTAAACAAGGATGCTTAATTAATTGATCAGGCGTGCTGCAAATACCTCGTATACAAATCGAGTTCATTGCCTAAACAACAATATCCCAACCGTTCCGCCTTCCAGCTAACGACAAGAGATAAGAAGAACACAAGCTAACGTGCACGAGAGAAAGCCCGTGTTATTGTTCGTGCTGTCCGGAAGCATGCAGTGGAATAATCATGCATACAGGTCGATGCCCCAGAACTTGGCGGGCTGGTTGCTGCGGCAGCTGCGGTCGACGGCCTTGATCTTCTCCATGTCCTCGTCGGAGATGTCGAAGTCGAAGACCGCAAGGTTCTCCTCCAGCCTCTCCACCTTGGAGGTCTTGGGGATGACCACCGTGTTCCTCTGTAGCCCCCAGCGGATCACGAGCTGGGCCGGCGTCTTGCTGTACTTCTCAGCCAGAGACTGCACCGGAACATAAGCAGGTTGATAAATTATCAACAGGGTATGCAGAATGTATGATGCTGAAGTGTAATGCTGTGTGAATCACAAAGCAGGCAATGGTATGATGCTGTACTGGGCAATTGGAGTAACCACCTTGATGACAGGGTCGTCAAGGCATGAGACGGAGCCGAACCACTCGGTATTGGCAGTGGAACCACCCAGGGGAGTATGCGCTGTGACGCAGATCCCATGCTTCTGGCAGAACTTGACGAGAGAATCACGCTGGAAGTAGGGGTGCGTCTCGATTTGATTCACCGCAGGCTTTATCTTAGCATACGCTAAGCAATCTCGGGTGAGAAAGATGTCATAGTTGCTGCAAGAATAAGTTAATAATTAGATTTTTAAAATTGACCCCCTCAGTTCCTCCATCATGAAAAGTAGGATAAGCAATCTCGGATGAGAAAGATGTCATAGTTGCTGCATGAATAAGTTAATAATTAGATTTTTAAAATTGACCCCCAGTTCCTCCATCATGAAAAGTAGGCCATGAAATCCCCAAGCATGACAAAAGTGGAGACAATAGAATGGAACTACAAATGGCAAAAGTTATTTTAGTTCCATTCTGGTTCTTCTGAATCTGTATAGCGCAAGTAGTATGAGTTCAAAGTTGATACCTGTAGTGCTACTGTCAATAGTTGCAGTTCAAAAGAATGGCATTACAGTAGAGATTGACAAGTTGCAGCTAGTTAGAGATCACACAGTGTCATGAAGAGCATGTAGAATCATCATGCTAACAGTAATGTGCAGATTTGGAGCTCCAATGATCAGAGGTACAAGATATTATAATTGGATCACGGAACCATGCAAGATATCAGGACTCATGACTGGACAGCAGACGCTGTGTGAGGAGACAGAAGAGGGATTCACTGTACAAACGAGTAAACATGAAAACGCATTCCTACTTTTTATTCTGCATGTTCATCTGGAAAGTGCGGCACATATAATTTGCAAGGCTTTCCCTTGGATACAATTGAAGAGATACTGGACCGTAACAGTTGCAAGATTCACATAGAAGCTAGTTCATTTTTTAAAGATACTGGACCGTATAGATGGTAACAGACACATTTGTAAGTAACCCTGAGGAAAGAGTAGCCCATACTTCCAAGTTCCAAGACCGTAACAGTCTCTATCGGAAATGCAATGGTGTTTAACGAAATATAATGGCAGCAAATTTCAATAAAATACTAGAATTTTGCAATTGAAGCAAGAACTATACCCACAAATTTACATATAACTCGTTCAACAGCCTCATTTTATGATAATTCAGGTTCAACAGGAATTAAAAAGTTGCCAAATCTCTCACGCTTTTAATCCATAAACTGAGCAACAAGCAGCAGGAACTAATTTGCACACAACACAATAATAACTGGAAAGATCAGGAAGCAGTAGCATCAAACCATTCTAAATATGCAGCAGACAAGAGGCATAGAATGAACAAGTTTTTGTACTAGTAATATAAGGGATCAGCCAAGATAAACAATTCGAAAACTAAGTAAACTAAACTGTCACTACAACTAGAAAAAAAAGAAGATAATATCAACTAATTTGCTACAGTGATGAATCATAACATCAAAGCAGGCAAGATCAAATAGCTCAAAAGTAAAAACTAAATCAACATGATAAGGTAACAGGGAAGAACAAATGGTAACCTCGTTTTACTTTACCTAATCCCAATGCTGCGTGCCAGTCCCATGGAAACAAGATCTTCCATAGCATGCCATGTTGTCTCCAATGAGATAGTGGTATCAATGTCTAGCACACCATCATCCCCAAGAGCACTATCAGTCGTGCCAACTCCTGTAGACAATTGAAATGCTCATCCTGAGTGTTGCTCAATGGAAATGAATAAGATGTTCTTCCATGTTAGGCAAAATAAGGACAAGGATCGTACCAGTATGCCTAGTAGCTACAGGGAAGTGAACAAGGTAGAGATCTAGATAATCTAGCCGCAGCTTCTTCAAGCTATCCTTACAGGCTTCAACCACATGCCCGTGATCTGAGTTCCACAACTACAATCACAGCAGATATACAGTTTTCAATCACATAATAACTGTGGGAGAAAGAAGATTGCAATGAAAATGGAAACATCAGCTGTTTGCCTGAGAAACACCCTACTTGAGTGAGAATCAGGTGTAAAACAACAAACTTGTAATTTTAATGACAATATCATCAGAGTACCGGTAAATGAAATCACATGTGGGCCATAACAATTCCAAAAGGTAGAAATGTAGTAATTGACGAATAAACCTGAAGTTCAAGGGGATTATGGCTCATATGTCAATGTCATCATTAACAGACAAATATTAATTGATCAATAATGCTAACCATGGTTTGGAAAAAAATCACTGATACAAGCCAGTCTTGGTATTTTGTCAGCCAGACAGTCCAGGGGATTTTAGGACTTCTTCTGCTGAGTTAAACAATGGATGATATATATAAGTTCCACATTATAATTGCAAGTCAGTGCATGACTTCCAAACATTATCTGAAAACAATGGAGAAAATATCAAAGTACATCTGGGTGAGCGAATTTCACTGCAAAATCGACGGAAACCAACTGGTTTCCACCTTGTTCCAGCGGAGTCACAGGGTCAGCCTCAAGCTCTTTTAGTGCTCCATCTAATACTGAAATAGGTTGTCACCAGTGACTGATTAGGAGATGGAACCCCATGTACCAGTCACACCCCTTTTCCAAAATCCTAGACGTAACATCCATCTTGTTCTTTTAATCTGCTCGTAGGACAAAGTTTTTTAGCGACATAGTCACATAGGTCTTTGTCCGACGAGGCAGTAGACGAGTATTTTCCAACAAAAGAAAGCAGTCGTATTTTTTTTTTACCCCAATAACCTTGGCTGCGATCATGTTTCGAGAGAAAAAAAATAACAACCTTGGTTGTGATGAAAAGATCCTCCCTCTTGACAAGCCCAATTTGGAATGCCTCTGCAAGTGCATCACCGACTTCTGCTTCGTTCTGGTAGTCAGCTGCAGGAGCAGAAAGGCAGGAATCAAGCACTGCTCGTTAGTAAATCATCGAGGCAAAATTTCCTCAAAGACGTGATGGCGATTATCATTCATATTCCCTGTCAATTAGGAGCTAGAATTGCCAGAGGGAAACCTCACACATCTCTAGCACAGTGCACCGTTTAAACCTGGCTCTATGATTTTTGTAATCTCTGCATCTGCTACCGTATCCAACACGAAAACACCCTCCGCCAACTCGTAACAGCCCGTACGGATTCGATTCGATTCGATTCGATCGGCACACAAGGTGGAGAACTGAAGGTAGCCAGGCGCGTACCGGCGCAGTCCAAGTGGCGGTACCCGACGCGGAGAGCGGAGTGGATGAGGCCGCGGATCGCGGGGGGCTCCATCCGCCACACGCCGAGCCCCACCGCGGGCATCTTGTGCCCGCTGCTCAGCGTCAGCGCCGGCACCGCAGCCCTCGCCGCCATCCCCGCCCGCTCGCCGCAGCCTGCTGCTTCTTCCGTGTCTATGATTCGGTTGCTCGCTCGTCGGTGTCGGAGATAAGGAGGAGCGCACTACAGTGTGTGTGTCTCTCTCTCTCTCTGCACCGCCACTAGCGACAGGTCGACTATTGTGGTTGTGGGTTGTGAGTCTTGTGGCTTGTGGCATCTACACTCTGCAGAGAGGATTCTCGACAGCTAGTGACAAGCCCTACTTACAAACGGAAAAATTGATAAAATACCACTCCTAATAAGTGGTTTCGCTAAAAATGTCACTTCGCTATCGTTGACACGTGGGACCATCTGTGTTTATGACAAACGGTTTGAACTCTACATAATTCCTACGGAATTCCCTGTTTCAAACAAAAATCGTTGAATTGATACAGATAATATAAGAATGTACAGAACAGATCAAATAAATGGATCAAACCAACGGGGTAAAAAGGTAAGAGCCTGGTCTGGAGAATCACTAGATTTAAGGTGTGTCATACCATTCCTTAAATTTTAGGCGAATGAAATAGTTCAGTATCAATAGAAAATATTCCTTAAATTTGTATCATACCATTCGGGATGGTTTCATTAAACAATCAAACACATTGATGATTTTTTTGAACCATCTCATATATATACCACTTAGTATACATAATCACACTCTTAGTGCACAACTTTATGTAAAAAAGCTAGAGGAGGATCACAAGGCTAGTGCTCCAAAGCTCTTACGAAACTGAGGGGGAAAAAACACCCCACACAGACTAGCTAAAGGAGCAAACCCAAACCTCAAACAAAACAACCAAGTAGATGTTGACCATGTACATTTTTTTAACAACCAAGTAAATGTTAACCATGAAAGCTAGTGTAAGGGGAGGCGGTAGACATGATCAAATTTGCTGATTGGTAACAAACATCACGCTGGTGCAGAAACAAATATCGACTCATCGTCATCGTAGAAAGGCATCCATATTACAGAAATTGACAATCTCTGTGTTTTCTTCCATACATTGTCCTTTTCTTTTCATGCTGCCTTTTCCCACAGCAAGTCGACACTCCTCAGATCAGAGACGTTAAAGATACATCAAGGAGTTACTCTATGTGCCTTGGTACAACCAAGCCTCACGATATGTTTTCTTGGATATGCCAACACAAACTAAACGAAACCTCGGTGCCTTTCTGCTCACTTGCCTCTCTTCAAATCAAACACAACGCAAGCATCTGCAGCTGTTTTCATCTGCACTCGGGAAAGGTACATGAATGTCAACATTTTGAGCTTCATATTGAAGTATGTCCATTAGTACTGTCAGAATCATGTAGAATAAGCAACTGTTCAAGCAACATACATAGACCTAAAACTTGAACATGACGAGAATCCACAACTAACGCTAGTTATCGCCCAATTGCAAAAAGCCTAGGCCAGTTACTGCATCAACAGTCTTTTTTCTTCTTCTTTTGCTCTACATCTAATAGTCTAGTAATGCCACGGTTCAAGCTCAACCTCAATACATGCAGATGTGCAAATAGCAATTAGCTGCATGAAAGTTCTAACGTTGTTTTTGCATACCTGGATGACATTGATCACTTGTTTTAATGCCCAGCCAACTAGAGTTGAAATAAACACAAAGGCAATGAGGGGACTTTGCTTCAGAATACCTCTGCACACCTGTTGCATACAGGAATACCAGATGCTAAGAGGCTCGCATGGTAATTAGAAACGGCAACTATAAAGATGATGTCAACTTACACTGAGTAAGCTTGTCGACTTCTCATCAGCAAAGAGAAAGAGGATAATGTATAGAACCTGTAATTTGGAAACTTTCTAGGTTAGAAGGTGGAATATATAAGAGTTATTTAGTCAGCTGTGTATAAGGGTGTGGATGCACTGAGATGGTGTTTGAATGGCTGTATAACATTGATTTTTCTATATCGGTTGTATGTGCAGAACTGCAGATGCATGATGGGTTCGTCCATTGGGTTGTTTTTAGTCAAACAAACACATCTACTCATCCTAATGCCTCACGATTCAGCTCACCCAACCAAATACAATCCCAAACAGCACTCACGTTGCACATACTAATACTAATACTAATACTAATTCATGTGTTCCTCAAGCAAGCAGCCAAAGGTCTCTGATGATACTGTTTAGATATGGACAATCACATACCTCAGAAGCAACACAACACAAGGCCATAAATGGCCGATACCCATAATATAATTTCAGAAGCCAATTGCCTGTGTCCTTTACATCCTTGTGGCTAGTCTTACCTGATAAGAAAGAACTAGTACAAAAATATATCATCGGATAGTTAGCAATTAATGTAGAAGTAAAGAGACATGCATCATGAAATAGAGCATAAGAAACTCTTGAATAATGAGCACACAGTGTATGTATCATAAAATCATCGCACAATTTGAACAGTTGGCATAGTTGGTGTTTGTATCTATGCTGTTCCCTTAAATACCTTCTGAAATAGGATTAGGTGCATACTAGGAGAAACAAACTGAAAACTGGCATGATTTGAACAAAAATGGTAGAGAAAACTAACCTGTACATTTGAAACCAGTGGCTTGTAATATCCAACCCAAGCAACATCAAGAAAACTAAGCCAGGTCTGCAAAGAAAGTTGCAAATAGGTTGCTTTCAAGATACAATGTGGTATGCGAAGAAAACTAAGGAAGGCATTGAGACTCAATATACAACAACTGAAGTGCTCTGCTAACTGCTTTCACTTACCTGTACAACTGGGAGAGAAGTGCCAGTAAACAAGCAGTGCTAACCCTGAAGAAGAGCAATATGAGAAGTGAAATTATTTCACGCTGCAGAATGTATTCACCCTGCAAATATAGAGTTTAATGATTTATTCAAGGAGTACCTATCTGTTACCATGTCCAACACAGCTCCAAATGTTGATGCTAATTCAAAGAATGAGATAAACTGATCAGATAGTTTCAAAATCCTACCCACTATCTTATAAATGGGGAAATAAATAAGAATAAATAAAAAAAACCCTCATCCAAACAGGCCATAAAGAGATTTAGCTGTAACCAATATCTCAACATCAGCTTTTTCATAAGTTCATTAAAATATGAAATAAAATAAGTTTCAACATAGGGGGAAAGGTGCTAGAGATACCTTCTCTGCAGAAGGACAAGCTACATGACTTGTACACAAAAGTGATGCGACTAATTACCTTGATTAAATTTCCGTGCGAACCAACCATCCAAGCCATCACAGAAAAAGCTGATATTTTTTTAATGGATTTTAGAATAATAGAGATAAACTAATTGCATAAGATAATGAACACAAGTGATCTGCAGATAAATATATGACACTCGCCTGAAGAAGTACAGGATAGCAAACAATGGCCTGTTGGAATAGCAAACAGCAAATGCAATGAAGTTTATAATGATCCTGAAATATCCTGCACAATAACAGTTCTCGCATGTTGAAAACTCTAAATTTTTGTCCACATGCTAGCACCAAATTTTAAGTGAAAAAATAGCATTTGCCCAGTAGTTTTGGTAATAGCATAGTTATATACTGATATGTAAACAAGCAACCATCCAGAGACCTACCAATGATATTGGGGATGTACAGATAGATTGACGGTGTTTTTTCAGCAGAGGATTGTGCCATGGAAGATAAGGGATTATTAACTGCTAGTTCCTCACTTCAAATGATGGCAGCAGTGTCCTTATCAGGATTCCTGTAAAAGAATTGCATCATTTCACATATTGATCGAATAATGATCTCTCACGTGCAACATAATAAGAAATCTAAGGTTACACAATGCTACCATCACATGTTGACAATTTTGACACACACACGATTTTATTTTCATGTTTCAAAAGGAAAGCAATGCATCAAATAGTGTTCTGAAAAAGTAGGTCATTAAGGTCCGTGTGCACTGTGTGCAGCAGTGCAGCCCAAAGGAACACGTGGCTTGGGGGTCATTGACCCGAGAGGACTCACAACATAGGTTTTCTGAGTATGGTTTTGGATATTTGAATCTGGTGAGCAAAATCTCTGTTGGCAAGATGTATGGTGTGAAGGTTGTCCACTAAGCCAATCTTGGAGTCTTTGCCAGAAAGTGGCTGATCCAAATATTGTGGTGAGTAAAGCTCAGAGCCTCAAACTGAGCAGACTGTGAACATTGCTTTTATGAGAACTCTAAGTGAAGATGATTTTGTTCATGGGTATATCCTGCAAGATAAGCTGACTGCTGTTTGTTTTATGGACGGGAGAGTGGGAGACACGCAATTAAATGGGGTTTGGATAGAACAGGGGTTTATACTCCTAAATCTCTTCAAAGTTTCCTTAAGTGTTCCGGAGTACAATCTACGTTGTTCAAATGTTTGTGTAACTGCAAGGTTCCATACAAAATCAAATTGAGCAGTGCTTCTATGCTTTTCCTTCTAGTACAAGTTGCACAAATCTTAAAGCAAGCGAAGGGGTAAGTAATCACCATCTACCCTTCATTCATGCTTTAATAGTTGTGCAACTTTTAAAAGGAAGAGCATAGAAGCACTTCTCAAATTGAGATTATTTGTGTGGTTTACAATCAGGGATTGCAGCTTGTCTGAGGTTAACCTGAAAATAAAATATAAGCAACATGATGAGCATTGCAAGTTACTTGGTCAAGAGAAGACCAAGGACCGAATTTTCTTTCAGTGCCCCATGGCTCAAAGCATATTATCAATGTATTTTCTAAGACAAATCTATTCGAGTGATTTTTGTATAGCCGATCTGAAGATTTATAAACACATTCAAAAAGGTCAGTCTGATTGACTGCAGGCCTTGAGGTTATAGCTGAGATGGTTCAAAGGTACTGCCTGCAGCTGGATGAAGGAAGAAGCTCATGGGAGCTGAAGATAACAAATTGAAATATGTTGTTCCGCCCCTCAAATTTGCTCCTTTGTTGATCACGGTAGTACTGTTTTGTCATGCTTTTTCTAGGGTGGATGACAGGATATGAGTGCCCCCGTAATCCTGAATTGTCTGTAACTGAACTTTGGGCTTCATTAAGAAGCCGGAGCGCTTGATCTTCGGATCTAAAAAAATGAAGGCATGCGTGCACAGAACGGTTGCAGATACATGAAAAAATTTTATGTATTATCATGTCGTGATCACATTCGAATACAATAACACAAGAACAGCTTCTGTTGATGATGTTATGATCGATATAGACAGCCAAACTAAAGCCTGCCCCTACTAAAGCCGGGACATGCGTGTACTCGGACCTCAGTGAAATGCAGATTGGAAGATGGCAAAATTGAATTAACTGATGTCGATATGCTCCTATATTACCCCTCAAGAAATATACTCCAACATTCGTCGATCATGGATACAAGGCGTCGTACTGTTGGATTCTATTATGACTCATGGCAGGGTTAACCAAACCGTTTTCAAATTGAAAATTGAGGTCTCAGCGGTACCGATTTACCGCAAAAATTGAGCGAAAATCGTTAAAAACTGAAGAATTCCAAAACGGAGCATTTGAAAAAAGATTCAAAACAAATTCAAAGAAAAAAACGAAAATCGATCGGTATTCTCCATATACCAGTTAAACCTTTTGGGCGGCCGGTTTTTGAAGCTGTTTTCGTCGATTTTTGTCGAAAACCACTCGGTTTTCACCGGTTTACGTCGCATAAATTTTTTCAATTTTTTCAATTTCATTTTAGTTGAACCGATTTACCAATCGGTTTATAGTTTCGAATGGGCTCGATAGAGCGATTTTCGACGGTTCGGTGAACCTGACTCATGCCACTGTGGGATACTAAAGTGACTCGTCTAATTTTCATGCAAGCCCTCGTATCGAATTCAAAGCCTCATCACAAATCCCAACTCTAGAATATGAGCAATACTAAAGGTAAAACAGCCGGCAGCGTCCACTCGGGTTTGCTTCGATCCAGCCGGCCGGCTCTCCTCGACCGATGGGGACGACGCGAGAGGGCGGCGAGGAGAAGGGTAGGGCGCTAGGGGGCGTAGGGGACACGTTACCTCGGCGACGGCGGCGCGGGGGGAGGTGGGGGGTGGCGGTCGGTGTACCTCCGTCGCCGTTGCTGGGGTGTTCCGCCCTCGCCTCCGTCAGTCAGCCTCTGGAAGTCTGGATTGGGAAGGAGGCGGCCTCGTTTGGGTCTAGCCGGGGTTTGCGTGGATTGGGTCGAACCAATCCCTGGCTTGAGAGGCACGAGGATGGTAAAGTGGGATAGACAGAGAGAATATGTTTAAAAAAAACCAAAAGTTTTGATGAATCTTCACGAATTTCACAGGAATTTTATATGAAACAGTTGGATTCAAGAAAGGAATCTGAGAAACTTTTGCATTCAAACCAAGGCCTTGTTTGAAAACTGCTAATTTCATGTTGAAAACGGTATAATTCCCATATATTTGAAAGCATACAAGTTAATTTTTATGGTAATATATTACTACATGTGACAGAAACTATGTATATAAGCTATATGTCGTCAATCTAGGTACCTTTTAGTATACAATGACGACCTATAAATGTTTAGCCAGAATATATTGTAACATGGCTTGTATCTAACATTTGCAATCGGAGTGAGTAGAACCGAGCATATATACCCAGGAAAAAGGAAAATCTGTAAAGTTTGTTCTTTGCTGCAGATCAGATCATCAGACGCGGTTCCACGTCAGGGAGGAATAGAAAACTGCTTGTGCGGTGGGCAGCCTGGAAAGTGCATAGTACATCCTGGGCCGGCCACAGCGACACGATCCACGCAAGAAATTTTTGTTAAAATAATATAATTTTTAAAATAAAATTTAAAAAATACACAAAAAATTACAAAAATAATTTTTAAAATAAAATTAAAAAAATACACAAAAAATTACAAAAATACATCTCTGTTGCCTTGGCTGACAGATTATTTTGTCGTGGATTCATTTAGTCGACGGAGTTGAGGTCTCTGTCGCCATTTGAATTGGCGGCATGGGAATGACGACGAGATGTATTTTTATAACTTTTCTTTTGTGTATTATTTTCGTAAAATTATTTAAAATATATATTATTTTAAAAAAAAAAATCATCCCCGCACTGCAAGGGGTTGAGTTGTTGGGCTCAAAGAGTTGGCTGAACTCTGAACCGGCCTGCACTCTGAACCGGCCCGCAGGCAGAGACTGGGGCAGGAGCTTGGAACTCTGCCCAAATTGTGAGAAGCAGTCAAGCAGCCCGGCAAACTTGCACCAGCCAATTGCCCGATTTGAGCTGATTCTCTCTCTCTCTCTCTCTCTCTCTCTCTCTCTCTCTCTCTATTTTTACGATGGATTCAAGCTGCTTTTATATTTGAAATATGAATAAATACTAAAGTATGAATAAATGACAGAAATAATTACTTTAAGATTTATATAATTTGTATTAAAAGATGGATGCATAAAAAAAAACAGTGTGCTTTGCTCCTCGGATCCAACGTACGCGCGCTTAGAGCATCTCCAAGAGAACGTCCTAAAAATAAGCCTTAAACTTTAATTTAAGACCTCAGCTAATTAGATTTATGGCTCCAATGAAATATTCACTCCAACAATTAGATCCTAAAACCCAGCGAAGTTAGAGCTCAATTACAGAGTTGCTAAATATAGATACTCTCCAAAGGGCCCTAAAACAATTTATTAAATTTTAACAATTTAAGGTCCTGGAAATAATCTTTTCCTTAAAAATCTTATAATTCAAATTAAGACCATATTTAAGACCTCTCTTATAGAGACGCTCTTATGTAGACGTACACGTGAAGGAAGCGACGGAACGAGCAGCGCCGGCGGTCACGCGTACGACGCCAACTCGCCCGTGAGTTGAAGCAAACGGCCCGTGATTAGCGGACGCTCATGCAGAAGCTACTGCAAACAAAGCGTAATGCAGAGCCCGAAGGCATCTGATCTGCAGTAGTCCGGGAATTGAGCTACCTGCATGGACTTGGGAATGCAAGGATCAACTTGCAGAACTGTAGGCGTGCGTCTGCATTTGCGGCAAGGCACCGTTAATCCCGTGCCTCTGAATATGTATGAGGAGCTGGCTGAATTCACGCCGGCCGGTACTAATTTGCACCTGCACCGGCGAATTACCTGCCTCTTGCCCGCGTGCAGCGACAGGAGATGCTCAGCTGCCTTGTCAACTGCTAGTTGCTCCCCTGCTATAGGGATGTACATCAGAATTAGTTTTTTTTCGTTATCACAATCGATTTTGATGGTGATAGAAAGTCCAACAACAGTGATAAAGAGGCAGTACTATCACAATCATTTTTCGTCCGATAGTAATAAATGCTCATCGCAATTGATTCTGGCCTCAAAATCGATTGTTATGATACCCTCATCACAAGACATATCGCTCTACATTTTGACGCTGCCAGTGCTCGATCGAAATGCATTTGATAATATAAGAACAAAAAAGAGGACAAATGTCCTGAAGAATGGAATAGCAAGATCGACAGGTTTCAGTAAATCAAGGTGAGGTGATGTCTAGGTACGTAGCGTGCTGTGAATGGTTTCGTCTGTGGAATTTTTAAGAGTAAATTAATTAGCTAGCTAGTGAAGAAATAATCACTCCCATCTTTGTTGGATGCTACCACTTGGATGCATGCGAATGCATGCTAATACTATACACCCTCCAGACAAAAAATAACCGTCGTTTTTAACGTATATACAGTTAAATTTTTAAAACTTTAATTATCAATACATTTTCTCTACTATTATAAAGCAGCAGTTGGTGGCAGTGGTGAGTTCTACCCACGTCATTAATTGCTCTGCTTAATTGTTCTGCTTAATTGCCCTACGCAAAAAACGAAGCGTTGTTTTAATTAGCCAGCTTTCGCAAGAAACGAAGCGTTAAAGATAGATGTTTGATCTTGTGAAATATTTTTTTTATTTTTTAATCTTTATTTTTCGTTATCAATTTTGTTTTTCGTAGCAACGCACGGGCATGTAACTAGTAAATATTTAAATTAGATGCAATAAAATCATATGTGTTATGTGTAGATTTATCTTAAAAAAACTTTCATAATGTTATAATTGTATTGGGTTTATAAATATATTATAATAAGAATTAATAATCAAATCTGTATTTTAGATATGATGACAATGTCTAAAACGATAACCGTTTGTGATGGAAGTAAGTACTATTTTACTAGCATCAGTCAACTATATATCGTTCTCTTTGAGGTAGCTAGACATAGAGAGAACCTGAAAACCAGCACATATAGATATAGGAGATCATTCATCTTCAGTAATTACTCCCCATTTGTACTCGGGGCCTGCGTAGCTTTGAAACTCTGTTCCAACGATTCCTGTTCCTGATCGATCGATCTGCAAGGTACCAAAGAGCGGGGTAAACTGTCGTATGGCCTACAGTGTACTGGCGTTTGTCGTTAGATATTGTCATGCTCATCAGCTTATGTTTATGTACTACACATGTACATACACCACGCCAAAGTATAGCTAATGCTAAACAAACATTTGCGTATGTAGTGACTTCTTTTTTAGGTGTCGTTTTGGATATTGAGATCATCTTCAAAACACATGTTTGATCATTATTTTTTTCTAATTATATGTTGATAATAATAATTAAAAATACAATAATATGAAAGTATTTTTATAACAAAATCTAGTAATATCTTTTCCACGTAACAGATTTAAGTATTTTTATGCATATTAGAGGTCAAAGTTTCAAAACATTGATCGCATAAAAGTAAAACGACGTATAGAAAAGAACAGAGAGAGCATGTACTGATGCAGGCCTCATGCTAGCTTTTAATACTACTGGACCACTCGTATTACTTTGTGAATTCTGATAGGTTTTGATTAACACGTAATCGTGGTTCCAAACAGGATTAACAATACTATTTTGAATTTAGATTTCGACGATCCAGTGGTATTGAAATTAGCTTAAAATCGAATGATTCGAAAGTCAAACAAATTTGAAATACGGTAAAACCGCCGAACGATTTTTACGTTTTTTAAGCGGTTTTTAGTGAAAATCGGTGATAATTGAAAAATAGGAAAAATAATTACAAAAAAATATTGCAAAATTTGTAAAAGCCATTAAAGGCCAAAAAAAAGGAAAAATGTAAGAATATACAAAAAAAAAAAAAATGGAGAAACACAAAAAATTCTGTCATGATCTTTCCTAAATATGATTTTTTTTGACATAATCTTTATTATATTTTGCAAGTTATAAATTAGGATTTAGCAATAATATGTCAACGAATAATCTTTCATTTAAATACTACTCACATATCAATCCAACAAGTGCAACAATGGGCATTCACATAATGACATACCAATACCATTCACATATCAACACCATCCACATATTGATACCTTATAGAATTGCTTGTGTAAATAATTTGCAATTAATTGCTTGTGTTAAATTGCATGTTGTACAACAAAATAAGTACATAATATGACTAGTAGTACAGAGTACAACTTCCATACTAAAGTTTTGGTAGTTCATGCATGCATACAAGGAGAAGTAAGCTTTTCAATGTTGGATAACATTAAAATATTAAAATATACCCTAGTAAAATAACTTTTGTGCATACAAATATCACCACTTGAACAAATAGTACCATTTTCGGATATCGTCCATTGCTACTAAATATACTTCAATAGATATTGCTACTAAGTATAATTGAACAAATATCGGTACTAAATATACTTCAACAGATATTGCTACAAAATATAATTCAACAAATATTGCTACTTAATATATTTGAATGGCTCAAAAATACCTCTAAACTTTGTTTTTTCAAAAAAAAAATTTTTATTCACGTCAGATGTCATAAAGCTATTAATACTAATTTTAGTGAATTTTTTTATTTTTTTTAATTTTTTGAATTTAAATTTGACTGATAAATCAAGCGGTATCACCTTTTAAACCGAATTGGTACCGTGGTTTTTGCGGTTTTTGGTACCCTGGTCCCAAACAACGATGGATAGATGTTAGCTAGATTGTCTATCGATATGCACAATAGCAGACCGCGCGCAGCACAGAAATAAATTCTATGCAACGGTGTTGTATATCATGGCCTGTGCAACACCGTGCGGATTGACGCCACATGTCCCGCTTCCTCAATCCCCAAGCAACCAGCTCAGGAGATGAAATGTTAGGCTCCATAGATTAAGGAAGCGGGACACATGGCGTCAATCCGCACGGTGTTGCACAGGCCCTGATGTACAACACCGTTGCATAGAATTTATTTCCGCGCAGCACAAGGATGGGATCCGTCATCCGTGACCCCTAGCTAGCCGTACACAATTTCGGTTGACTACATGCATGCACTGTGTGCCCCACAACATAAGCATGCCACTTCTCTTTCGGTTGCATTGCATGCTTCCAACGAACAACTACCTTACCTGATACCTGTATGCTATGCTATGCTGCAGCGATCCTGCTGCCACACTGGCCACTATATATTCCGGCCGACTGACGCCTCTTGTCATGCACATATATGTATGTATACATCGATCGAAGCACGAGTGCACGACTAGCTAGATAGATAGCGAGCAATAGTTAGCTAACCAATGAGCTCCTCCAAGCAGGCTTGTATGGCCTCGATGAGCTCTTATTACTTGCTCGTCCTCGCCGTCGCCGTCCTCTGCCTCAGCGCTCGCGGTGCCGCGGCGTTCAACTACGCCGACGCCCTCGACAAGGCGATCCTCTTCTTCGAGGCGCAGCGCTCCGGCAAGCTTCCCCCGGGCCAGCGCGTCACGTGGCGCGCCGACTCCGGCCTATCCGACGGCTCTGCTAACCAGGTACATATACCAGCTACTACCTAGCGATCCAACAATATCCTGTCCTGTACGCCATTTCTGCAGCACACGGAGAGAAGGTCGGTCACTGAAAGTTCATCTGCGGCGTGCCTACGTGTTGTTGCTATATATATATAGGTGGACCTGGTTGGCGGGTACTACGATGCCGGGGACAACGTCAAGTTCGGGCTGCCCATGGCGTTCACCGTGACCATGCTGTCGTGGAGCGTCGTCGAGTTCGGCGACATGATGCCGCACGGCCAGCTCGACAACGCCAAGGCGGCCGTGCGGTGGGGCGCCGACTACCTGCTCAAGGCGGCCACGGCGGCGCCGGACGCTCTGTACGTCCAGGTCGCGGACCCGTACCAGGACCATCGGTGCTGGGAGCGGGCGGAGGACATGGACACGCCGCGCAACGCGTACAAGGTGACGCCCCAGAGCCCCGGGTCGGACGTCGCCGGCGAGACGGCGGCCGCGCTGGCCGCGGCGTCGCTCGTGTTCCGGAGCTGCGACCCGGCCTACTCCTCCAAGCTTCTCCAGGCAGCTCAAGAGGTAATCTAATCTAAGGGGTCGACCGAGCTATCACATGCATGCATGCATACCTAGCCTAGCTAGCTACTAGCAGCAGTCACAGGCTGATCAGAGCATGCAATGCATGCACGGCAACAACGTGACTGAGACACCTTGTCGTGTGTTGCGTGCGCAGGTTTTTGATTTCGCGGACCGGTACAGGGGCTCGTACAGCGACTCGCTCAGCTCCGTGGTGTGCCCATTCTACTGCTCCTACTCTGGCTACCATGTAAGCAAGCATTTGGATTGTTCTTGTTCGTTAATTTTTTCCCCCTGTTGATTGGAAGCTTGCTTCGCGATCTCGTTGCAACTTGTTGCAAAAGGCCAGTGACTGGGATAAGTACGTCACGGGTCGATACAAGCAGGCATCCGAGAGTTCTTGTTTTGCTTCGATCCCCGCGTAAAGCTGCATACAGAACACGGGAGCACATGCGCCCTGAATGGTTTAGAGAAACGGGCACGCATTTCCTTGAATCTTTTCTTTTCAGAAGTTTTTTTTTCAGAATTTTTTGGGTGGGCTGTGGCCCACCGGGACCACCCTCTGGATACGCCCCTGACCGTATGTATAATGTATTGAACTGCAGGCGGCCTCCTGTTCAAAGAAGGCGACAGCAACATGCAGTACGTGACGTCCACCGCCTTCCTGCTGCTTACCTACGCCAGCTACCTCGCCTCAAACGGTGGAACAGTCTCCTGCGGCTCCACTACCGCAAGAGTCACTCCCTCCACCCTCGTCTCACTCGCCAAGAAACAGGTACAGCTAGCTAGCTATATATGCTACTTCGGGGGCGGATCCAGGTTCCGGAGAGAGTAGGCTGTAGCCCGGGGTCTGGTACCGAAAGCCTACTAAAATTCTACAAAAAATTTATTAAAAAATCATTAAAAACAGATATTTAATCTAAAATCAGCTGATCCAATCCGGAGCTTGGACCTGGGAATCGTACTACTCTAGCGTGCATAGCTAGGCACCAATCAATTCGCTGAAAAGCTATCGAGCTAGGTAGGTTCATGGATCCGTCGACCAGATCGACCGGGACACCTGATCGTTAATGCGCGGCCGAAATATTTCATGGCATTGGCAGGTGGACTACATACTTGGCGCGAACCCGGCGGGGACGTCGTACATGGTGGGGTTCGGCGCGCGGTACCCGCGGCACGTGCACCACCGCGGCGCGTCCATGCCGTCGGTGCGCGACCACCCCGGGCACATCGCGTGCGACGAGGGGTTCCGCTACCTGCACTCCGCCGACCCGGACCGAAACGTGCTCGTCGGCGCCGTCGTGGGCGGCCCGGACGGCAGCGACGGCTTCTCCGACAACCGCGACAACTACGCGCAGGCGGAGCCGTCCACCTACACCAACGCGCCGCTCGTCGGCGCCCTCGCCTTCTTGGCGGGGGCACACAAGATGAAGATGTAAGCGCAGCTCAAGAGGCTAGCCATAGCTAGTAGAAAATGCACGTGCGTACGTACTGGATTGTATTGCGTGAAAACGTCGTCGACCGGTGGTGCGACGACCGTACGTCTGGATTAATCTGAATTGTACAAGTGATCGATCCATGCATCACACATATATAGGCATGCATAATATTGGAGAAACCAAAAGTATACTCCGTATTGGCTTGTTTGGAATTCCAAAATAACTATAGTAGGAACTGAATCGACGCCTGTCACATCACGATTTTGAACAAGAATTATATATCACCTGTTTATGTTAGCAGAAGCATGTTAGATAGATAAATATAGCCAAATAAATGAAGTTAAAAGAGTATTTTAGACCATCAGCCCAAAATTTAAATTATGAACCAACAATTAAAAACAAGCAATAGGAAAGGCCTGAATGCGGTCGTGACCCTATACGCCA
This sequence comes from Rhipidocladum racemiflorum, assembly GCA_036346355.1. Taxonomy (NCBI): domain Eukaryota; kingdom Viridiplantae; phylum Streptophyta; class Magnoliopsida; order Poales; family Poaceae; genus Rhipidocladum; species Rhipidocladum racemiflorum. The sequence continues at coordinate 28,756,600 of CM070572.1, forward strand.
TCCTTGTCGAAAGCAAAGGTGATCAAGCGACGGTCTTCTTCCTCATCCTCTAAATAAATGACAACAAGCAAGGTTGAGTACATTACGTACATACTCCGCAAGACTTTTGCAAATGTATAATAAATGCAGGTTGAATCAAAGGAAAGGCTACTATAGTTATTTTGTATGAAGCCAATTTGAATTGTAAATATTAAATAATAGATTGAAAGTGAAATTTTGAAAAAGCAATTTGACAATTATATAAAATAATAAGTATGTAATCATAAGTATAGCAACTCTCAAAGTCCTCCATGACGTGAGCAACAATTCGAATCATTCCCTGCCAACACAAGGTATAAAACTAGTCTTTGCCAATACATGGCGCAACAGCTGATATCAATATTTGTCAACACATGTCATATCATTGAATCATCTGGAAAGTAACTTTCCAACACATATGTATCCATTTTCAATTTTTAATTTCCAACCCATTTTATGAAAGTATGAAAACTTTTAATTTCTTCCTTTCCACTACTACAAATGACTTAATAGGTGTCGGTCTATTTGTGTCGGTTTTTTTTGGAACCGACACAAATAAAGTTTTTGTGTCGGTTCTAAAACTCAAAATGGCGTCCGGAAGACTATTTGTGTCGGTTTTAGCTAAAAACTGACACGGTTCTATCCAAAAACCGACACTAATAGTAGTCATATTATTTGTGTCGGTTCTAGCAAAAAAAAGACACAAATAGTCAAATTTTATGTGTCAATTCTAGCTAAAAACCGACACAAATAGTCTTCCTATTATTTGTGTCGGTTCTAGCCAAAAACCAACACAAATAGTCTGCGTCTCTGTGTGATAGTAAAACGACCATAACTTTTGACTCGTAACTCCGATTGAGATGTTTTTTGGCTTGTTAGAAAAATAATGGGAAGCTCTATTAAAATATGAGTAGGTTTTTCAATTATTTACTGGTGTGAGTGCGAACAAGGCGAAAAAATTCAAACAAAAACACCGTTTAAGACCTCAAAACGGCCTCCGAAGTTTTGTACCCGTTTTGGAGTATGATACACTAAAATATATCTCAAACCGTGTTTGGAAAATAAGAACATTAAAATTGGTTTTCGGGTGCTCTGCAGGGTTTAGAGGAGAAGAACGCGTTATATGTCATATGCGATCACACCAGCACTAAAGCACTGTATCCTGTAAGAATTCCGAAGTTGGGTGACCTCTCGGGAAGTTAAGCTCGATCATGTTAGAACTTTGAAATTAAATGTGCGTGGCATGGAGTTGCCAAATCTAACACAACTACAAATAATAACAGATATATTTTTTATCATATTATTTGTGTCGGTTCTAACTAAAAACCCACACAAATAATACTATATATGTCGGTTCTAACCAAAAACCAACACAAATAATCATATTTATATTATTTGTGTCGGTTCTAGCAAAAAAACCGACACAAATAGTCTTATTAGTGTCGGTTTAAAAACCGACATTGATAGTCTCTGATTATTACTGTCGGTAAAACCGACACTAATATTGGTTCTGAAAGACACAGATGAGGTTTTCTGTAGTACGTAGTGTTCTCTCTTCTTTGTTGCGAGACCCTCCCTTTTATAATACAATATATCATACAAAAAAGACTCTAATGTGCATCATGTACTAGTTCTATGATCATGAATAAAGTCCTCTGGCCCGGCCTACCATCGTGTCAACAAATTATGGCTAGTTGACTACGTAGTACGTACTCATCTGGTAGACGTACGCTACAATTAACAATGGGAATCACTATTTTAAAGTTAACCGTAAGCTAGCAAATTTAAGGTTACCTCTTTAAAATGTTATGTATCATCTTCTCTATCCATCCCTACTTTCTTAGGGCCTGTTTGGGGGAGCTGTGGCTGGGCTGAAAAGTTGCTTTTGGCTTGTTGGGCTATAAAGCAACTGTAGCTGGCGGCTGTGGCTTTTCTTGCTGTGTCGTTTGGCAAACTAGCTGCTGCAGCTGTAGCTTTTGAGGGCAACCGTGTGGGCCCGAGTGAGGAGGGAGTCAAGGAGGCGGTACCCGAGCCGGAGGGAGTCGAGGAGGCGATCGGGCGGGGAGACAATGGGGCGAGAAGGGAGGCGGAGTGAGTGAGGAGGCGGTCGAGCGAAGTCACAGCTGAAAAGCACCTCCCTACCTGCTGTGGCTTTTAGGGGTGCTTCAGCTGTGGCTTAGCTGTGTAGCTGCTTTGCAGCCGGGCTGTTTGAGGGAGCTTTAGACCCAAAGCTGAAGCGCAGCTGAAGCACAGCTCCCCCAAACAGAAAGGTTCAACTCAAATTTGAACTCAAAAATTTAAAATTAGAATATTTAGACTTTGAAATTTTTAAACAGAAAGGTTCAACTCAAATTTAAAACTCAAAAAATTTAAATAGAAAATTTCAAATTAGAAAGTTTGAACTCGGAAAATTTAAACTTAAAAAAGTTTCAACACAAAAAATTTTAAATAGAAAAATATCAAATTAGAAAGTTTCAACTCATTAAACTTTCGATTCAAGAAGTTTTATTCAAAAAAACTTTTGGTTCAAAAAGTTCCTATTTAAAATTCAAATCAAAAAAATTTCAACCAAAAAATTTCAAATAAAATAAAAAAGTTTGAACTCAAAAAAATTTCAACCAAAAAATTCAAATCGAAGAAGTCTCAACTCAAATACTTTTAACTTAGAAAACTTTCTATTCAGAAAATTCCCAGTTCAAAAAGTTTCAACTAAAAAAAATTAAATCAAAAATTTTTAAGTCAAACCGTTTTGAATTTTTTAGAGGTAGATGATGCACTTGGACAAGCTCAACGAGGAGTTCAACGAGTTCCCGATGGCGTGGCCCCCAAGAGGTCGTGTGCATGCGGTACGATAGGCTGAAAAGCCTTGGGGCGTGGATACAGGAGATGGTGGGCGATGTCACGGTGCACGTATCATGCGCTCGATCAAGAACACACCGAGCCTCGCTTACAGACGACCGTAAACTAGAGGTGGGCACTTGGGCCGGGCTCTTTTGGGCCGACCCGAAGCACGACGGGATGGTCCAGTGCAAAGCCCGGCCCGGTCCGGTTTTGTGCCGAGCCGGGCCGGCACGCAACTGTAGCACGGGTCGTGCCGGGCTTGAAAACCGGGCACGATGGTGGCACGACCTGGCACGATCGTTTGGGCCGGGCTCGTGCCGGCACGACACGAACGGGCACGAATTCACGGATTAAGACTTAAAAGTTAGCAGATATTGTTGATTCAGAGTATCTTCAAGCATTGCATTTATGTTTGACATTTTGTTGATGTGATTAGTCTCTTATGTAATTAAAATAGGTAGTTTAGTAGTAGTGATGTGTTTTATTTTTTTGCTCGTCACAATAGTGAAAATGGGTCGGGCCTGGGTCGGCACGGCACAAAGCAGGCACGAAGCGCAAATAGGACGGGCCTGAGCTCGCCAAAGGTCAGTCAGGCCGGCACGATGGGCACGATGGGCCGTCGTGGCACGGCACGATTCCTGCTCGAAGCACAATAGACCCGGATCGGATCAACACGGCACGGCACGACGCCCACCTCTACCGTAAACTAACAATCCCTATTAACAATTACTTTGATATATCGATCTTGTCAATCTCTATCTGTGCATCTCTCCACGTGCAGATCTACCGTAGGCGGAAGCTATAGCATATATTTCCTCTTCACACGTTTATTCTCTCTCTCACACACACACACAAATTTACCCCCCCCCCCCAACCCAAAAAAAAAAATCATTAGTAGATATGGCTCCTCACCATGGAAGCAACAACAAGAGACACGTGTCGTCTATCACGCTCCGGTACCGTGGCAAGTTGCGGGTAGCGGCATGCACATTAGCAGGTTTCTACTGAGCTCCCCTTCCTCGATAGGAAATTGCTAACCAAATGTACTAATTAATAACACTTAATTAATCGCTTGCTTAATTAACGGCTCGATTAATCACTAAAGTTAAAGCTTGCTGAGTAGCTGCTCCTTGAGGCCTTGATAGGGCCCTTCCGAGCAACCGTTTCTTGTAGGTGTCTATAGAGTCGAGAGCCTGAGAGTGCTTGGCAGCTTTGTTGCCGTGGTGGGCGAGCCAATGCAATCGTGGTTGGTCAGTCGGTCTATCGAGACGCAGGTGGCCTACCGAGCTTCACGATTTCAGAGGAGGCAAAATCGGATTTGATAAACATCATACGGATGTTTTATTTGCTAAAATCACCTAAATTTAGGAGTATTGGATCATTGTTGAGATTCGGAAGTATCAACTACAGCTGATTCTATGATTTGATCTAACGATTAGATTTTTAATCATACGGATCCAAAATTTGAATGTTATTTAAAACAAAAACATCCGTAGATGCCCATACACTCCCAATCTGTGAATCGTTCAGAATGGAACTAAATTTGAAAGAAAAAAAAACGCGCAAGGATGCTACATATACCCTGGCTTCTCGCATGCAACTCGCAGGTACTGAGCCGTGCGTACACACTACACGATGCAGAATTTTCCAGCCCAACTAAAGCTGCACTCAGAAGTCAGAAGTAGATATCAGGTAAACAAGATGGTCCAATCCATCCAGAGTTCCAGACCACCCAACCGTCGGCCTGCCTCCATTCAGGTACTCTTCCGGGCCGCGCAAGGCGCATGAGAACGTGGCAACTGTTAAATCTCTAATCCTCCCTGGGCCGGTTAATACTAAGTCTCCATATGCAAATACTAATTCATAGGAAACAGTTTAATCCATTAAGGAAAACTTTCCGTTTTCTAAATGGAGCCTAAGTGGTCTGGATAGGATCGACGTGTGACCGTAAATTAGCTAATTCCATAAGCCATTTCTTGTGAAATTTCTGAAAAGTTCAAAGTCCATGCATGTAAAATTCCCTTGTTCGAAACGGGCTCTTGTGCAGAAACTATATATCGCATGCAAGCAGCAAGCTTGGGAAGCAAGGGCTCGTAGCTCGGGTGACCGCGCCCATCCTCACCGGCGGCGACGGTGAATAGTAATTTTGCCAGCCTGTATCTGTTGGTCTTCGCCATATATAGTTGCCTCGATCTTAAAGACATGCTGCATGCACTTGGTAAATCAGATCGAGCTCCGTCCAATTAATTACGTCCTACCGTACGTCCAATCCTAATTCCGCTAAAAGAAAGCCAGATTTACATGAGTATATGACACGCTGAAGCCTGAAGCTGGAGGCCGGGGTTTCCTACGATGGTTTTTGTCGTACATTCGTGGCAAATGAATCTAATAATAGACGAGCTGGTATTTCTACCTCAGTAAACAAGAAAACTTAACCAAACGAGGTGCGTCGCGTGCATGCAGGTGACAAAACCAACGTTTCTAGCAATCGCCGGCGCTATACGTAGCTTGCTTAACGCTACCGGCCGTACCCTGAGATCCTCCTATAAATACGATATCGGTCAGGAATCCTGGTATATATCTCGCACCCGTAATAATCTAGATTAATTAAGCTCCAAAGCACTCGGGTTCCGGGGTTAAGTTTCTAGGTAATTAAGAGGGTAGCGGAGATGAGCGGAGGCGCCAATCCCGAGAAGACGTCGTGGCCGGAGCTGCTGGGCGTCCTGGCGACGCTGGCGGCGACGAAGATCGCGCATGACAGGCCCGACGTCGCCGTCGAGGTGCTCCCGCCGGGCGCCCCCCTCACGCCGGGTTTCAACCCCAAGCGCGTCCGCGTCTTCATCGCCTTGAGCGGCGTCGTCGCGAGTATCCCCGTCGTCGGTTAGGCCATGCACGTCCCAGCTGGTCGATCGCCATGAATGCATACGCATGCAAGCTCAATGATCTCTACTGTTTGCTGCTTAGTGGCACTACTATATCTGTCTCACTCTGCAGCACTGCTGTTACTGCATGTATACGAAATAATGGATTTAATTCTGTGTTATGTCCGAAAACTATGGTCATGTATTCCGTGTATACTCGGATTCGCTAAATAAACTCCAGAAGTTAACTAGTTGGTGCTAATGTTGATAGTTCCGTGTATGTGTAATCATATTTACACTACTAGAAAACTAGCCTTCCATACCGGCCTATCAGTACCGGTTACGCATGAATCGGGACTGACAATTATATCAGTCCTGGTTCATTGGCTACAGGGCCGTAGTGGGCTTTCAGTACCGATTCGTAACACGAACCGGTACTGACGCCCTCACATTAGTACCGGTTCGTGACACCAACCGGTACTAAGTTACTTAGTACCGGTTGGTTGCATCAGTACCGGTTGGTGTAACAAACCGGTACTAAGCAGATTTATTTGAATCTCTAAATTTACCATGACTTGGATGCATGAAAATTTTTGTACATCCAAGTTATAGTAAATTTAAGGACTACTAAATCAGTGTTTGGGTGTTCTGTAAGGTTAAGGGAAGGGGGACGCATTATAAATCAAATACGTTCATACCAACACTGCAGTCGTAGATCATATAAAAACTTTGAAGTTAAGCGTGCTTAGGTGAGAATAGTACTATGATGGGTGACCACTTGGGAAGTGTGGAGTTCTCATCAGTACCGGTTGGTACGTGCTTGGGCGGGAGTGGTAGGATGAGTGACCTCCTAGGAAATAGAAATTTTTGTGTAGCTTATCAGTACCGGTTGGATAGGACTAGGACATAGAAATCTTCGTGTAGCTTATCAGTACCGGTTGGAACCTCCAACCGGTACTGATAGTCTATTAGTACCGGTTAGTGGAACCGGTAGTAGGCATCAGTCCCGGATGGTTTGTACCGGTTCAAAAACCAGTACTGATGACCGTTGTCAACCGATATTGAAAGCCATATCTGTAGTAGTGTTACTTAACTCAATACTCAAGAAAAAAATCGTTAACTCACATGGCTGTACCTCTTCCAAGTCACTTTAATTAGCACTTCAATCAAATTTTAAAGCGCACGATAACGTTCAAGAAGCGCGAGGACTCCGACCTAGCGGAACGAGCCGTCGCCCGCGACCACGTGTACTTCTGTCGGTACCCTTACCTTGGCCAGGGTTACAAAGCATTCTGCAGATCGCAACACATGAAGGGTATGATTAGTTTAAAGATAACCTCGCACTAACAAATTTACGAACACTCTCTTAGGATGCTGTTAACATCAGAATTTAGCAGACGTAGCTTATTTAGAAAGATAGAATTCAAGTGTGGATAGACTCTTAGCCGATATCGGTTCAAAATAGAATTTACTTCTTAGAAATTGGGGCCGATACACATTATAGATTTTGAGTCGGGAAAGGATACGATTAGCCTAAGTGCTATAAAAAGAGTCGAGAGACAAGACGAAGGGGATTAGATAATCAATCAATCAGCTTGCATATACTTTTATTTACTTTTCGTCGACTAGGAGTAATTGTTTAGACTTAGAATCTTTGTGTCGACGATTGGGGAGCAGGCCCCCGCCGAGCTTACTTGTTGGTGGAGGGACCAACTGCGACCCCTTCTTACGTGATGGGATACTCAGAGGAGCGACTTACTGGACTTCAACGGGCGAGGACACAGTGATTTACCCTGGTTCGGACCTCTCAAGAAGGAGATAATAGCCCTACTCCAGCTCGTGTATATTTTCGTATCTGCCTGTGTTTTTTCCCCCCTCATGGTGGGGATGCTTTTATAGCTTACCAAAGACCACACTCCGCAGGCCCCACTATCCGCACGTTGGACCACGTCCAATCGTGGCAACTGGCAGATCCTACAATTCCGCCACGCTCCCGCGGAGGACGTAACGGGCTGACGGAGGTTACGCGCTGGCGGTTACTCCCACCGACCTCGAGATCGCGTCAGGTCGGCCAATAGCCAGCGCCGAGCTCGGTTGTCTTTCGTGAGCTCGAGCTCGCAATTAGCCAGAATACGCGACCTTCTTAGGTCCCAACTAGGTCGTCCTTGGGAACGACCTCCTGGCGGCTCGGGCGGGAGCGAGCTCGGCCGTTCGTGGCACCCGGGGTAATTTATGGGGATTACCCAGCCCCCCGACACTTTGTAATTCACTTTTTATCAATAAAGTTACATATCGCTGTTTTGATCATCATCGTCTTACGCAAGTTCTCCCAAGTTTACTTTTTTTACCGATTTTGTTGCGTATCGTCTTTATAAAAAAAAAACATACATTTATCAATCATCTAATCGGCTGTAACAAGCTGCTTAGATTTATCTTTATCGATCATCTAATCGGCTGTAACATGCTGCTTAGATTTATCTTTATTGATCATCTAATCGGCTGGAACAACTGTTTATATTATTTTTTTACCGATTGCATGATCAAATCGGCTGGCACATCTTAAACCTTTTAAACCCAACGTTCGCATGTGTTATAACTGATTGGCTCTTTTTCGGCGCCAACAAATGTTACGTGTCATCTTCTCCTTATATACTCTCTTGAGCGTCATCCCACTCATCACCCTCCTCCATACCCACGACCAGAGGCTACACGGTCGACTCCCTGCCCCGCCATCGCAATAATATAATCGAGCTGCCAATGTAACCTACGGTACACACAACGTATAACGCGCGTTATACATAAAGACACGAGTGCATGCCTCTGGGTGGTGGGGTTTTCTATGGTCATTCTTGCGATGGTTTCGTCGCAACCGAACAGAAAGGCGTCGTGCCTGTCGCTCGGATACCCAGTAGTGCATCCTATAAATACGCGGGATCGGAATCGATCCACCATGTACAGAATCTCGATCGCCGTAATCACTAGCACACTGAATCAAGCACTCCCATTCCGGCCGGTATCCACAGCGAAGATGAGCATGCCTGCTTCTCCCGATGAGAAGTTTGTTTGGCCGGAGTTGTTGGGCGTGCCGGCGACGCCGGCGGTGACGAAAGATCATGCAGGACAGGCCCGACGTCGCGGTCGAGGTGCTCCCGCCGGGCGCCCCCTTACAGGACCCAGTGTGGAACCAGCAACGCGTCCGCGTCTTCATCGACGAGAACGGCATCGTCGCCAAGATCCCCTGGTCGATCATCGATCGGCATGCGTGCAAGCTCATTGTTCTGTGCTGCTTATTATGTTCGTCTGTGTCGATCCACAGTACAGTGCCGGAATACTTAATGGAATAAATGGTGCTCACCGGGTTTGTATGGTTCCAGCTAGCTATTACGCTCCCAGATTCTTCTCCGATCAACGTCGGAGGGCTAGCTAGCTCATTCGTCGAACCCCGGGGTCACGCTGGTACCGGACGTACGGGAGCACACACCTCGATCGAGACGTCGGGTCTGTCCGTGTTGACCTGCATGCGTCGCAGCTGCCGTCGCCGACCAGCCCACCACCTCCGGCCAAGACGTCTTTTCGGTGCTCATTTCCCTTCCTCCTTGGCTCTACACTCCCAAAATATCAATCTGCAAACAATGCTCATATATATGGCTAGTCACACTGATTAATCCACATCAAGGTATTGATGGAGATACAAACTTGTACTCTGAGACAAGAAGGAGATCGATGGTGGATGCATGGATCTTAACCAGAAGTGCAAGTAGAACTGCAGAAGGGCTGCTGTGAGTACTGCTCCTAGGATGTGTCTCGGATAGAATCAATCGGCACGCATCTCACATGGATTGACTGTGCACACTGTCCAATTCGTTTTAGCTTCTGGATTATAGATTATAAGAGAAGATGTTTCCGATTATGGAAGAATCGGGTCAGGCCAACTCCAACTTTTAGGTTTCGGGTCTGGCCGGTTGTAACTTATAGGTTTCAGACCGGGCTGGCGATAATCAAGGTTTCGGATCTGGCCGGTTATAACTTTTAGGTTTTAGACCGGGCCGGCGATAACCATATTTCAATCGGATTCCGATTCTATGTAGAGGATGGTTTTTTATTGCGGAAGAAACTATCCAAAATCCTTCTATTCAGCAAACAATCTATTTTTTAAACAGAGACTGAAACAATCGGTCCATATAGGAATATAGGATCATACATGCATGCATGCATGCATTGGGCATGCCGCCGTTGCCGGAACCTTGGTTTTGTCACCCCTATGAAGTTTACTGAATACGACCTGATTAATTAGCTGTTTGCTACGCAAAAGACGTATAATGTTCGAACACTATCTTACGAGTACTGACTAAGTGCAAACACATCCAAATCATGTGGAAACAAAAAGGAGGTTTCAGGCACATCTGGCGATTCAGAACCTAATTTCCGGTGGCTCTTCTTATGACCTGCAATTCGATCGGCATACAAGGGGCACTAGGATGGTACGCGCGGCGCACGCCGCGCGCGTGAACGGGAAACGGATTTGTGTTTTTTTCCGGAGAAAAAACGGACCATGGAACATTTTTTTCGTAGGAAAACGAAGAAAAACGACGTAAAACAATTTTTTCCATGCTCTGGAGGAAAAACGAAAAACGAAACCATTTTTTTCCAACAAAAACGGATAAACGACGGGCGAAAAATGAAATGATCTTTTCATTTTTTTTAAGAGAAAACGAAAAACGAGGAAAAACGACGTAAAACATTTTTTCCCATGCTTTGGAGGAAAAACGAATAACGAAACCATTTTTTCCCAAAAAAAAACGGATAAACGCCGGACGAAAAACGGATTTTCAATTTTTTTCTTAGAGAAAACGGTAAACGAAAACATTTTTCCCATGCTCCGGAGGAAAAACGGATCACGAAAACATTTTTTCCGAGCAAAACGGAGAAAGGACCCGAACGTAAAGCACATGGACCTATTTGTTATAATTTTGGACCTATACGCTATTTTGAAAAATTAGAAAAGGGCTCGTTCGCTATTCGCATTTAATGGGGGCTCTCTGTGTAAAATACCAAATGAGGGACCTAAACGCGAAGCGGGAAAATTATTTTTCCTCTCACAGAAAATCACATAGGGACCTATACGTAATTTCAAAGAAACGGAGGACCTTTTCGCGAAATAGAGGAGAGAGAAGGTGGAGGTGAGGTGGATGCTTGAGGGAGCTCCAAACCTCCCAGATATAATAGGGTTATAATTCCTACGAGTTGACCCCCATGATCTGACGCTTGAAAGAGGGTTCCGTGCGTGCGTAATACTAGTTAGAGTCACGCGCGACGTCGCACCGTGCGAAATTTAGCTTATGTTTCTTTTTTTAAGAAAGGTAAAAGGATATCAATGTAATTTTAGTTTTCTCGGGATAGATTTTCAAAAATGGGTTGGGTAGGTGACGTCTACGAATTTGCGTAACTATAAAGACATCTTTCGGAAAAAAATTGGTGGATGACCCGTTCACGAATTTACGAAAATGCGGGTCCTTTTTGCAAATAATCACGGGAAGGATCTAGACATAATTTTGGATTTTTTTGGAGGGTTCTTCCACGAAAAAGCAATTTCTGAGTTTTAATTTTGGATTTTCCAGAGAGTCCTTCCACAAAAACGGAAAAAATCAGTGGAAAATCTATCCTTGAATCTACGGAACTACGGGTCCCTTTTGTAAAATAATCGGTGAAAGGATTTAGATATAATTTTAAATTTCTCGAAGGAGTTTTCATGAGAAAGAGTGAGATGACACTCTCCTCAGACTTGAAATCTTCTGGCTTTAAAGATATAAATAATATGCGCCTCCTCAATGAAATAGTTGGCTGCTTGAGGACTCGAGGCAAACAGGTCGTGCACAGTTAGGCCCTGTTTGGCAGAGCTCCAGATCCCAGCTCCAACTCAGAGCTGAAACTTGTAGACTGAAATAAAGTAACTTAAGTTTGTAATTTTATTCTAAAATGTAAACAAGGTGACCCACCTAAACACTCTCAATATACCCACAGCTTCAGCTCCACGAATTTGATGAAGCTAGGAATACCCAACTCCACCAACTCCAAAAATTTAGTGGAGCTAGTGCTCTGCCAAACACCCCCTTAATATTGTGAGCTAATCCACTCCAAAGGAGGGAAAACGCAAATTGAACTGCCGCGTCTGTCACACCTAAAAATTTCTTAGCTTGTCAATTTTTATAAAAAAAATTGACAGTATTTTTGTTTCTTTTTATTAATTGCTATTTTTAATTTTTTAAAAGCACTAAATTAATTCAAAGTTATTGAAATTTATCTACGGTGCTTTATATATCAATTGGGATTTATTCAGAATGTATGGAATTTTTCTTAATTTTCTTTCAGTGTGCCAAAAATCAAATAAAATTGGTTAAAAATCGATTAAAACGGTCGAAAATCAGTGAGGAACGTGACGTCGCTTAGTTTGTCGATTTTTTTCGACTTTTTTACTGTCCAGTTCAAAAAGTTTGACTTCGAAATGGTTCGATTTCTACTAATTTTCAACTGATTTGCTGACCACCGGCGATTTCCGACGTCGAAACGATATTGTAATCCTTGGTAATGATACTACTCGTATTTGGTAGTATAGTGCCACTAAATTCTAATTAATATGATCTATTAGATTAAAAAGAATGGATGACAAAAAGTAATCGCAGTATACCATGAAAGAGCTCTTGAACAAATGTTGTGCTATACTCGTAGCTAAATGTTTCGTTTGTGCTTGTGTGGCACCTAAAAAAATTGTTCGTTTTAAAACAGATCAGTGGTGTGGACAAATAAAGTTTGTGCTTGTGTGGCACCTCAAAGAATGTCATGCCGATCCTTACTCCTGTATTTTGATTATTAATGTTATCAAGAAAAATCAGAGTACTTGTACTCTTCAGTTGATTCGCTATACTATTGTGGGCGTGGGCATATGAGAGTGTGAATGGAATCTTATTCATGTGGTGGATTAAAAGAGACACTCATACTATATTTAAATGTATGCTCACTGTTCACAACCAATTCCGTGCATAGAATATTGATCCTTACCCAAACAAATATGAGCCACTTGGGCAACATTGTGCACGCTTACACATCCAAGCATAGGCGTACCTAGCATAGGGACATGGGTGTACAAATGTACACCCAAAATTTTTGGCAAAAAAATCGGTATATAATATGTATATTATATGTATACACAAGTAAGTTGGCTCAAAAATATTTATTTCAACCCTAAATCCATTTTAACATGTCCCATCCACTCCCTCTCCTAATCTTTTATGTGCGGCTCAATTGTCTAAGGCCTGGTCTTTCTCCATTCCTCGAGCCTAACAACCAACCCCCTCCCTATTCCGCATGCCTCTCTCTCTCTCTCTCTCTCTCTCACCCCTCTTGCTTTCTTTGTGGCCGTAGCTCAACAATGACAAACCGGGAGGCAAGCGCAAGCCGCCAGAGAGCAGGGCACCAGACGAGTGTTAAGCAACCACCGACACTGACGAACGAATGAATGCGGCAAGGCAGGCGGTGGCGCAAAGAGCGGTGCGTAGCAGGGCAGCCTTAGCCCCTGTGGCTATGGCAAGCACCGACTTGTGAATCGAGGGTGCCACACCAGCGACGATTGACAGTTTAAGGCGGTGGTGTTCGGCGAGGTAGGGGTAGCGCACGGCTTGTTGCAGGTCACCCCCTTGTTGCCGCGGCCAGCATCGAGCTGTGGATGGAAGGTGCAACATCGGTGGTGACCGACGAGGCATCTGGCAGGGTATGAAGTGGTGATAAAACAACGTGCAACAGTTGAGCATTCGGCATCAACAACCACAAAAGTGAATTTCATTCTTTGATTCCCAATTCATAAATCTATTAGCGTTATGTTGATTTATAACGGTGAATCTTGATTTTTTAAATGTAGCATGTAGAACATTTAAAAATGAAGAGGAATCTTGTAGATTTGAAATCCTCAATTCACAAATCTCTAAATTAGTTCAAGTGTTACCCTTGGTAAGAACAATTTGTATTTTTGTATTCTTGCTACTATGAACCTTTATATTTTATATTGAACAATATTTTTTATAACTCTGAACACCCATTCTGAAAATCCTGGATCCGCCACTGCATCGAAGGGAATTCCAATACGTTTTCTGAAGAACCATACCATGATTGAGACCAACTCTTCCCAGCATAGCACGCACCAGCCGCCCCCAAAACCTTGGTACAGCCCAAATCCACAGTAGGCAAGGAACGACGGCCACTCACGTCCAGTGCGTCGGATAGTTAAGAACAATTCCGAGTATCTGGATAAGTGTCTAGTGCTAGTTCCCAAGATCAAATCCTAGAGCCCACATATCTCACATTCGAGATGATTCATCACGCATTCACACATGTAATTGACATAAAAGTAGACTAGAAGCTATTACATCTACTTATTATTACAAGTCCATGACCAACCGGCCAAATACAACACATAAAGGTAAATTGCAACGGAAATTAAGTAAAAACCAAAACCGGGATAGCGGTATTCCCATCCAAACTCAAAGGCAACTGACTGGGGAAAGACCCAGTTCATCCGTCTAAGAAGTCGTCGGAGCCTGGAGCGAAGTAAGTATCGTTGGGAGCTCATCGTTACCTTCGTCTAAACAATATTAGCTAAAGCAAACGGTGAGTACATGTATGCACTCGCAAAACTTTAGTGTATGGAAATAAATATGCATGCATGGTTAACACAAAGGAATAAACTTCTACACTAAGTTCATTTTCAACATGAAGCAACTTTTATTTACAAGTGAATAATTTATCAAACGGTAACGAAATTGTAAATAACAATTGATATGAAAGTAACATCAGTAAATAGAGTATATTATCAGCATTTCGTGTCCCTTCATGGCCACGAACAGCGAGTACATCACTTCCAACCAAGGCTTTAAGAACAATCCAACCCGTTATATCACATTTTTCAAAACCTTTGCAAAACCAAAATTATACTTGACATTATTTCCAAGTTACTATTAATCGTGAGCACGGCTAATTAATTAGATTTAAAAATCTATAGAGAGTGTACACTTTAACCACACGACACATTGTAGCAATCATGATAACCATGCCATGCTATACCTTTAGTACCCGTCTTGCTAGATTATGACGAAACTGTTCAATTCACTGTAGTCTAGATTTGTATCAGCTCCGGTGATGTCTAACCGTTACTATGGTAGTGGAAATCCGGCTCGTACACACAATACTAACGATGGTTTACGCCCCATCACATTCTTTATCCTATAGCAAGACATGCATCATTGTATTGGAATACTTTAGTCCCAATGCCTTGGTGAACGGAGCACCTAGAACGACACCATACACACGGATCATCCATACTACTTCGGCCTACCAAAATGAAAGGCTAACCCTAACTACTTTACTAAGTTAAGACTATCACATACTAGCACGTGTGGTTGCACAAATTGACTCAATTGATAGTATCAAATTCGGCGCTTAGGTTGACTCAAGAGAGAATCTCCCTCTATCTACGTGCAAGTTCAACCCTCGCATAGTGCAAGCCCATCTTGTGCACAACCTGTTATAACATATCTCGTCCGTGTCTAAATCTTAAGTTTTATTTTCATTTTTACCAGAATATCAATAACCTTTAAACATGTCCAATGTTTTTTCAAATTTAATCAACTCGCATACCCTTCCTTTTAACTTCTATAGCATGGCAAAGCATATGCCGTTATTGCTCGTTTATACCCATTTAACATTTCATAGAATGTTTAAACCTACCTTAGAGTTTAACAATGTTTTCATGTCAAAGTAATTAAGGAAATCCCACAATCTTAGGAATACAACTACTAATTCCCATAGTTTAGCAACTTTATGAAAATTACACGTATGCATAATAATTTGACAAAGACAAAATAGACATCGTAAAATATGGGATCAATATGATCAAACGAGGGTGCTTGCCTTGTTGCTCAATGTCAGGTGAGTATTCGGGATCGGTGGTGAGATCGTCGTCGATAAATTTTGAATCGTCAGTGGCTACACATCGTTCGAGAAGAAGCATAACAAATCAGCAAAATAACATGCTAAAAATAGGGTAAAAAGAAATCAGATGCAAAAACCAATTGAAACTCACTAAAAAATGAGGAGGCTTAAAGACTTTAGGGTTATCATACCATGTAAGGTGGTTCTGTTATTTCTCCCATTCACGATTTGATACCTTTTTATACTGTTAAGTTAAAAGTAGCTTAGGGTTGTACCTAGGGCATGTTTACTTCATTCTTATGTGTATGCTACTTTCATTCATCGAATTCAAAGAGTTAAGATTATGTTTATAAACATGGATAACCACTAGTTCAAGAGGTTAAAACTGTTTGGATTTACTTAATTTGTATTACCAGGTTATTATATAGTGTTGTACATATATAGTACCTTGACTTTTTGTGCATCTTATTATTATTTGGGTTTACGTATAAGGAAGCGTTAAGGCATATTAACTTAGGGTTAAACTATTATGACAAATTAAGTCCACATTTAAATATTTGTAGTAAATTGAAAATCTTATATTCGGTAGTACCGACCTTCAAACTGCGGTACTACCGACCTCTGGTAATACCACTCCTGAGCCCGGTAGTACTAACATTTAAGTACCAAAAACATGCTTTTCGGAATAAAGCTACCAGCCTCTTATGCGCAGTACTACCAGCCTCCAGTAGTATCGAGCGTTACACAGCGGTACTACCGACCTCATAATAGAGGCGATACCAGGGGAGTTCGCCGGTGGCGAAGAACGGCCGGAGGCAATCAACTAGGGGCAATGTGAGCTAGAGGGGAGTGTTACTAATCTAGGGAAGCAGCCAGTCGAAGTTGAATGGTGGCGAGGAGGCTTGGCGGCGTGCGGTCGGATAGGAGGAAGAGGGGTGAAGCCGCGGCAGCGCCTCGGTTGTCTTGAGCTGAAATCAAGGTGTGCACACGGCTTAAGAGATTGAGGAGAAGCTCATGGCAAGATGAATTTGGGATGTGAGCTCACTCGGCAGAGAATTTCACCAAGGCGTGCTCATCGACTTCTGTTGTGCCCACGGCGGACCTTCGCATACGTGGTGAGCTCAGGGCGTAGAGATGAGCGAGGGCGAGTATGTGGGATCAGGGTATAGCTTTTAAGTGAAGTTTTGCGAAGAGGGTGCGGCGGAGCTGGCGACACTCAGCGAGCTGCGGCCGCGTGGCGCGCGCGCTCTACCGTGCCCGTGCATTGCGCGAGCGCGGCATGGCCGCGTCATGGCGTGGCAGAGAGCAGGGGGAAGGGGAGGTTGGTCGGTGCCCCCTCCCCAACCAGCGCGGTCCCACTTGGCAGTAGCGGAGAGGCTGGGCATTTCATCGAACACGTCAAGCACACACTGTAGCTAGGCCATTAATGCAAGTTTAGATTAGGTAGTCAGAGCTTGTTCGAAAATGGGACAACATGTTCTGAAAATTTTTAAAAAAAATCTTGTAGTTAGCCTGATGGATAAAGTTTCATATGCCCTAGTCTCACTCAGTTTGAAATTATAGATTTGAAATGAAAATTCCTTGAATTTTGCTATTTTTAAGCTATTTGTTGAATTTTCAGAGCATATGTATTATGTGAAACAAATTAATAAAATTTATATTTATTCATTTCAGACGATTTAGTATTTTAAAAAATTATTTTCTGGGTTAGGTTGTTTGAGATTTTTATGAGTTCCTTTTGAAGGGTCTAATTTAGGGGAAAAGGAATCAATTAAAAAAAATTAAATTTCTATTCAAATAAATTCGAACAGAGGAAAACTCCAAAATGTATTTAAAGTAATGTCAAGTCACTATATTATATTCTTGTATTTCTCAGGATGTTACAAACTATCTAGCTAGTCCGCAACTCCGTATCGGTATAATCGTCTTACCGTTGGAGGCTTGTGCTGACTCCGCCCAGTCACAACATTTCAATCACTTATAAGTTGAGCTACTTACTTACGAGACTGTCTAAACTCGAAGTTTAATTCATAGCATGAGTGATCGAAGCAAACAAGTACCTTTGGAACAATGTGCTGATTAATCTAGCTAGTTGCAGCCAGCACAAAGCTAGCTAGCTAGTGATTGGTCCTATTACACCGGCCGGATATTCGGCTACTAGCTAACATGGCCATCAAACAAGCCTGGAGCCATCACCACCAAGGGAAGTTGAGGGCGGTGTACGCGATGCATGCTCATCATCATCAGCTTGCCACCACCTACCTACTCATCCAGTAATCCTATAAATACCATCAAATGCGGTGTAATATACATCTTACAAGTACAACCTAAATCACAAGCAAATTACGGTACGTCGATCCTCACCCCCCCTCCGGTTGCCGTCCATGCAAGCACGCATTTCGATCCTAGAGAGTTTTTTTTTTCCATCTTCTGTTTTTCGGTTGGGTTTTGATAAGTTTCATCCGGATGTTTTCTTTAGCAACCATTATCCAAATTTTGGGCCATTGGATTTGCTTTCATATCGATGCACACGTCCCTTGAATTCGAGGTGGGTTAATCCTACGGATGTGTGTTTTGATCGTATGGTCCAAAGTTTGGATGATTTTTAGGATAAAAACATCCGGGTGATACCTATACACTATGACTGCTAGAACTATATATATTTTCACTGATCCCAGCGCAACACGTAACGATGCACGTACATTAATCGTTAATCTACAGGAGGAGTCCGGCCAGAAGTCCACCGGAGAGAATGGGCAGAGCGGCGCGCGCAGGTGCAGCTGGTGGCGATGGGAGTGATGGGAAGACGGCGTGGCCGGAGGTGGTGGGGTGGGTGCAGCTGAATGCGGCGTTCCAGATCAACAGCGACAGGCCCGACGTGTCGGTCGCCTTCTACATGCAGGGCACCCCCTTGCCGAATGACTACGACCCCGGCCGCGTCGTCATCATCTCCGATGCCGGGAGCGTCGTCGTCAAAACTCCCGTCGTCGGCTAAGCTGGCTGCCTTAATTAGCAGCTAGAGTACTCCTACACAGTTGTACCATCGGTCAGGGTTATCACGCGCGATCCTTAATTCGTACGTGTTTAGCACACGAATAAAAGAAAATTAGCTATCCGGTTATGCTTATTAAATATTAAGAATGTTTGGCTAACGTTCGTTCGAGACGTTGCTTTGGTGCTTGAAAGTTATGATAGCCTTCCATTGCTTGCAATCTAACGATGTGTAATCAAATGTACCATGGGAGAGGTACTTAACTGTGGCGGAGTTAGAATTTATATAAGCACCAAACCAAAAATAAATAACTATTACTATTATCAATGACTATGGATATTTAGATATAACAAAAGTACAGCAAAAATACACAATTAAAGATAAATTTAAATTCTATGCTTAGTATTTCAATAAAATAGATAAAATATGTCAAAACAATATAACCAAAACTACCATTCACAATTCACAGTCACACATGCACACAACCATTATTGCTCCAAGCTGCATAATTCAAAATCAGACTTGGAGAGTTCATGTTACTCTAAGCTAGCAACCAATTATCCAATTTAATTCCCTTATCATTTTAAGCAAACAAATGACTCTTAATTAGTAGTTTGCACTAAATAGTGGGGAAAACTTAACCACCCAGGGAAAGGGCTAGGCGGCTAGCCAATGCATGTTGTGGAGAAAATACAAGAATCAAACAGAAGAAACGTATCGTCTTCATCTTTGGGTCTTTCACACCAATCGATCTCAGCAACAACCTACACCAAAGCAACCAAACAATGGTAGATTTAGAAACTTACATCCAAGCCTTGATTTTTATATTAGGAGTAAAGTTATGCACAAACTGAGAGATTGAAACTTTAGAAACTAGCTCATATACACAACGGGGCTCTTAGCAACTCGCATTGGATGTAAGCGCACAGTTGCAACTCACAAACACAATGTCCAGCAGCTATTTTGATCCTCAAGAAGGCGGTATTGTACTATAGGTGGTGATAGCTGATTAACCATACTGATTTTGATCCTCCAAATTGAATCCCCGAAGTCATTTAACTACAAAGATCAAGCTCCTTTCACTTTGCGGAAAAACATGCCATATTATAGTAAACTTGGTTTTGTGTAACCTTGGCTTAGACAAACATCCATTTTGGACTAGAGGTAGAAATAAACATTTGTCTAGATTAACCTTTCGGTAATTTTGAGGCCACTCCAACGCTGGATTTATAAAATTAGCCAATCAATTGGGTGGTTTTACATGTAGGATGTGTATCTACTTGCAAAAGAAGAGAATAATCCAATTTTTTCAATAAAGAAGAGAGTAATCGAGTGTGGTGATAGCTGATTAACCATACCGATTAGCTCTCCATCGAAATGTATGAGCATGATTTAGAACAAAATGAAAAGAGCATCAAAACAGCTGAACCGACAAACACGAGCACCGGTTTCTAGAGGAGATTGGTTGGACTGTGACTGTGACGGAAAATAAGATGACAATGACTTCGACCTCTTCATCCTGTGTTTCTATTACATCAAATTGAGCTAATCAATTAATCAATATATTCGAATCTAGTAATTAAAGATAATCAAAGCCACCCTTCACAATCCAATGATTCACAATTCATAACTAATATCAAAACTGGACAGTAATACACTATTACTCATGCTTGATGGTTCTACTGGACTCTGGACAGTAATATCAAAACAACTCGCATCAAATCAAAGCTCCTAGAATGTGCATCAATTGGTCAATAATTCAATATACATACTTCATATATTCCATACAAGTAAAGAGGTACTTAAAACTTAGCATTTTTGTTTCTCAAATCTCAATATACATATTGGGTAATAGGTATTATACCTCAACAGCTCAACTCCTCAAGCTCAAGCTCAAGTGCTCAACTGTTGGCCTATTGGCTGCTGTGGTGCTGCCTCAAGCCCTCACGCACATTGCACACGGAACTCAACTCAAGCTCCACTCCTCAACAGACAATAGCTCAACACTCCTCAAGCATTCAAGCTCAACTATTCAACACTTTAGTCTCCAGTCCCCATTCTTAGTCTCCAACAGCCGCAAGCGCCAGGCAGCAACGGTCAGAGGCGGGGGTGTCGTTCGACCGGCACCGGGCGGGGCCGGGGGCAGCTGTCGGTCGCCGGGCGGGAGCAGTAGCGGGGGCGGCAGCCGACGGGCACCGGGCGAAGGCAGGGACGGGCGTCGGCTGGGCGGGAGCAGGCGCTGGCTGGGGGCGAGTGCTGGGCGGGAGAGGGTGCCGGGGGCGAGCATTGAGCGGGGGCGGGGACAGGGACGGGCGCTGACCGGGCGGGAGTGGGCGCTGACCAGGCGGGAGTGGGCGCCGGCCGAGGGCGAGCGCTGGTCAGGAGAAGGCGCCGGGCGGGAGCGTGGCTGCTTCTGGACTGGGGACAGGCGGTGGCGCCGAATGGGGATGAGCAGCAGCGCCTAGGGTTGGCTGACTTGGCTCTTGGCTGGGCTGGCTGCTGGCCTTGTGAAACCGGCTGGCGGCTGGGCCAGTGGGCCGAATTGGAAGTGGCCTCGGGCCCAATTAAAAATAACTGATATTTTGCATTGCTATTTAGGCTAGACCTCGGGCCCAGACCCCACTGGTCCGAGGCCCAACTCCACCCCTGGTAGTTACGGGTCCCTTTCAGACAGTTTATGGGAATACAAATTCTGGACTATGGAAAATTGGGTGTATGATAGGTTCTAATTTTATGTACAAATTCTCCTTTTTGATTGTATTTAATTTGTTAAAACCTAGACGATTTAGACTTTAATTGCTAAAATCTCTCTATTGTAGTATTACTTGCTTAAAACCAATAGAGATAATAAGTCCCGATACAGATTTATGTTGTAATTGTTAAAAACTCTCAATTGTAGTATTTATTGTTTAGAATCGATAGAGACGTGTAATCTCTATCGTTTATGGGCGTGGAACCGATAAAGATAATTCACTAATATCTATCTATTCCATGCTCATAAGGACCTGATCCTGAAACCGATACAAATTCCTAATTATCTCTATCAGTTTCTAGCTCAAAACCGATAAAGATAATAAGTCTTCTGGATCAGTTCATACTTCGGAACCGACTCAGATAATGCTATATCTCTATCGAGCGAATACCGATCGTGATAGCCGCTCGTTATCACAATCTAAGGACTTTGCATTGCCACCAAAACGGACCTAGATGATGAAAAAGATCTGACCCAGACGACCATTCCTGTAGTAGTGACGGCTTACACTTATTTTTGGGCCAAATGCTTGCTTAATTTGCTAAAATAGCCAACCGTGCTAAGAAAAGGGTTCATTTATGCACATGCACGCGGCTACGGGTGTGTTTGGTTGATGGGATGATGTTGAATGGGATGGGATGGTCTGGTACCATTTGGTTCCATTATTTTGAGCGAATGGAATGATTCATCATCTAGAGAGAATATTCCTCAAATTTGTATTACTTGATCGAGGATGGGATGGTTCTATTCAAGCAACCAAACACATGTATAACTTTTTTTTTGAACCATCTCATACATGTACTACTTGGTACCGGCAACCAAACACACCCTAAATGACCGGTAATAAAGTAACTTGGACAATTAAAGCTGCAAACATGCATGCAAACTGCTCGCTGGTCTTAATTCGCCCAGAATTCAGAAATGACCATCGACCACTATCAGGCGTTGCGCGAGCAGCCCAAGATTGGTTTTACCGTCTCTGCCAAAAGAGGCCTCTGAAATGCAGTAGGACTCTTGGCTGCTTGTCCTGACATGACGTCTAATCTTGTCGTGCTAGCGTAAGTATTTTTCCTTTCTGAAATCTGAATATTTTGCCACGCACCAAACGACAATCTAAACGAGAAGGCCAGTGTGGCAACAAAACCCAACGTAGATTACAGAGACTCGGGGTCGGCGAACGCGATGCATCCTTAATTGACAACCTATATTATGGTTACTCTGTCCTATAAATAGGAGACCGGGCGTAGTATCCACTGCGATCACGGCCACTGGCATCATCCTTCCATTTCATTCTTCATGGATTGAACCTTGGCTACGTCTTTACCTGTATTTTCACTGATCGATCCGTCATTCATAATATTCATTGCATGCTGTGTAAACATGTTTAATTAACTTCTTTGATACTCTAATTCACAGAGCTTAATTTGGATCATCGATCAAATCTGAGGAGGAGGAGGAGGAGGAGGAGGAGGAGGAGGTGCTCCGATTAAGAAGGGATCAAAGTTGGGTTGGAAAAAAATGGGAGACGTGCCCCCGCCTGACCACCACAAGACGTCGTGGCCGGAGCTGGTGGGCTGGCCGGAGCTGAACGCGGCGTTCAAGATCTGCTACGACAGGCCCGAGGTGACGGTGGACTTCTTCGCCCTCGGCGAGACCCCGCCGCCGGGGTTCCACCGCAAGCGCGTCGTCGTCTTCCACGACGCCTACAACCGCGTCGCGTTAACCCCCGTGCTAGGCTAGCATGCATGGGGCTTCTTAATTGGCTGCTACGGTACATGTACCCAGTACTCTAGCTACATTAATAATAGTCGAGCACTTCGTGTTTGAGTGCTCGAGTTACTCCCGTGGATATCAAGAGTCTACTGCTACATATACGTAGAGATGGCAACGGGTCGGGTCGGTGCGGGCTTTATAAAACCCGGCCCGACCCAAAACCCGAGTTGAAAAACCCGACCTGAGCTCGAATACCCTATCGGGTAAAAAATTATACCCGAATCCGAACCCGGTGGGTACCCGAAATCCGATGGGTACCCAACGGGTTTGTGTTGTATGGGTGGTAATAGGTTGGGTGAGGTGTGGATTTTGCAAAACCCGACCCGATAAGAAACCTGAACCCAAAAACCCGAGGCAAACCCGATGGGTACCAGAAACCCGACCCCAAACCCGGCGGATACCCGAAACCCAATGGGTATGTGCGGCATTTTGAGTACCCGCGCAGGGGCGGAACTAGAGAAAAAATTATCGGGGTTCACTACTTCATCATATATGTGATAACAACTTATTATTCTTACTATTTGCCTCCCGGTGTCACAAGATTTAGATCAAAGGGGTTCATATATACTATATATATAGACTAATATACACTATTTTTTTTTATATATATAGACTAACATACACTAAATTTTTTTTGACCCGGTATCCTGTGACACCGGGTCACTATATTCAGTTCCACCCATGTACCCGCGGATGAAAATTAAAACCCGAACCCAATCCAAACCCATTTCGAGTACCCGACCCAAAAAACCCGCGGTAAAAATTAAAACCCGATCCCAACCCGATCGGTTGCAAAACCCACGGGTCCAATTGCCATCCCTACATATACGCGCAACACACGTTTTTTTTTAATATATCTTGATTCAAAATAATATTACGGACAATTAATCTTAATCTTTTTACACTCCAAAAACACACCGAGCAATCACAAATCACCAAGTGAGATGATCCTAATTATACACACCTTTGCCACATCAGCTCATTAACTTAATAAAGGCAGCCAAAACATGGATTATACAGAACAACTACAAGTAGCTGTAGGAGAAATTCATTGTGGGAAACCAAATTAAGACAAATAAAAACTGAGAACGATTTCAATCTCTAGTGGCCGCTAGTCAGAATTAAAAAAAAAACAATAGCCACTCTATGGTTAAGAGCAGGGGCGGACCCAAGGCCCGGCTAGCCCGGGCTCGGGCCCGGGCTCAACCCATGTAACAAACATCTAAATTTCATATTCACGCAACCTGGCAAGTACAATCTTCAAATCAGAAATAAAAATATAAAGCCTGAATCTACAAGCTTTACTAGCGTCTTGTAAAAAACATCCAAAATTGTATAAAAAGTTAGCAACTAAAACTTAAATAGCTTTGAACTTGTTGTCCTTTTTTAAGCGTGTCCGGGCTCTAAAAAATTCCTGGGTCCGCCACTGGTTAAGAGTATCCCTACCCTACCTATCTATAGTTGAGTTACGTATGGACTATGGACGTACTCGATTATATATGTATGAGTACTAATTAATGTTGTTCTTGTTTCTTTAGAGCTATTACTGTTGCACTTGCAAACCAGTTTCTGTATGAAATAGGGGTAAAAAAAAGTGCTGAGGAATTATACCTATATTACAATCCGGAGGTTTTTAAGGCCTCCGGTGGTGTCTCCAGGTGTCATCCCGGTATTTTTGCGAAAAAGCCCCATCTATTTCTTTAAATCGCGGATAGATCCTTTCAAATTACAAAAAGGTCCTTTGCGATTTTTTGTGAGGGCAAGAAAATTGATTACGAATTGCGTGTAAGTCCCTCGTTCGCTACTTTACGGGAAAAACCTTCCGTTAAATACAAATCACGAACGAGCCATTTTCTAATTTTTTGGGATAGCGGTTAGGTCCAAAAAAATTACAAACGGGTCCTCGTTCCTTACGTCCAGGTCCTTTCTCCGTTTTTCCCAGAAAAAATATTTTTGTCAGCAAAAATATATGTACAGGTCCATTTTTTCTCCGAAAAAAATGCAAATTCATTTTTCACTACGCGTGCGCAGTGCTTATTTACCTAGCTTATCAAATCGATCATGGGAGTTTAGGCCATTCATAATGGAGAGTTTCATTATACGGTTTCCAAGAGTGTCACATCAGCTTTTGCCTAGGTAACCGTGTATCTCAGGTTTCATTCCGATAAAACTCACTCACCTCCCATAAAACTCTTTCTATCTCTCTCTTCATAATTATCTTGCCATGTCACCAAACATGATAATGTGTCACATCATTTAATGAAAATGAAACTCTCACTGTGAATGTGAATGGCCTTATAATCGATGTTGCTCTGATTGAGACATAGATGGATGGATGGATGCGGAAGGCTTCTTGGGCTCAGGCGCCAATGTGCCGCCACTACTTGGGCTTGACCAGAACAAAATGCCACTCGATTTGTGGGCCCGGCAGGGCTTCTCGCGCCGGCTCCACACGACGACGCGTACTCTCTACGCGCCTTCTTCCCTTCCCTTCCCTTCGTCTCTCGCGGCGTCGTCGTCCACCCCCGTCCCCTTCCTCGTCGATTCCTCCGCGGCAGGAGAGAGAGGTGAGCGACAACCCCTCGCCCCGGAATCCCCCTCGAAGAATCCCTCGCTGCCCCGATCCAACCCTAACCCCGCGCAGGTTCGTGCTCCAAATGCCCCCCGCGTCGTTTGCTCGCTCTTCGATTTGTGCGCGTTCTAGCTGTGATTTCGCTTTGATGATTGCCGATGCTGCTGTGATTATCTCACGCTGAGTTTTTTTTTTTCGGGTTTGCGTGCAAGTGCTAGGGTACGATACCGTCATACCGTCATAGAACATCGTTTGGCTGAGCTCGTCGCCATGGAAATGCTAGTTTAGGAGTGACTGCGCTGGGCTCATATTTTTGCGCCCTGCCCTGGTCTGCGATGTTGTTGGGTTGTGATCGGATGCACTTATCTGGAGTCTGAAACATCTAGTTCCAAAAACAGGGGTTTAGGAATTGATGGGGAATGAAGAAATTATGGGGGGTTTACTGCCTTCCTTGACCCGTTCTGTGGATGGGATTTTTTAAAAATTGGTTGGGTTGAGTTAATTACCATGTAGAATTTAAGATGAACACAAGGGAGGGGTTGGCGTAATCTGAGCAGGGGCTTAATTCCGGTTAGAGTTTGTAAGGATCACCCGGCTATGCTAATGACTTTGTTAGAGCATCTCCAGCAGAGCCCTTAAACCAGCCCCTAAACCTTAAAATAGGGAGTGTAGTAAAAAAAACAGATCCAGCAGGGTCCCAACTCAAACCCCTAAAATTAGGGGGCCCCTAAATTTGCCTCCTCAGCCCCAATTCCCAGGGGGCCCCAACTCAAGCCCCTAAAATTAGGAGGCCCCTAAATTTGCCTCCTCAGCCCCAATTCCCAGGGACACGAGTACAACCCATATTATTGAAGATAGGGAAATACATGAGAGGCTTCGAAAATTTTATCATGTTTTGAAAATTTTAAATTTAAATTTTAAATTTCATGTTTTTAAATTGTAAATGTTAATATGCTTATGTTTTATGTATTACAAATATTTTTGATTGAATTTTAGTGGTGTCAAATGAAGATTATACATAGCGGATATGTCAAAATAGGAGAAAAAGTAAAATAGGGGCTGAGATTTAGGGGCTGTTGCTGGACTTGTGCTCTGAAAATAGGGCCTCAAAAAATAGGGGGAATCCCTAAATCCAAAATAGGGACCCTGTACGAATCATGTGCGGCTATGCTAATGACTTTGTTAGTCTGTACGAATCATGTGCGACTGTGTCGGGTTTGTGTGTCATGTGCATGAAAAGGATGGTAATGCCATCTTCTACAGGTGGATCACAGAGGAAGAATATGCAGGATCCATTCAACGCCCCAGTTGATTTCATTAACGCAGATAATCGTGCTGGGAATGAGCGCACCAGGACTAGCGTGACCTCATCTGTTAGGGACTATGGTTTGCAAAATGGTGATGCTAAACCCTTCACTCCAAACACCGACACTCTAGTCAGGTCCTTCATTCTTGTGGGAAAGATAACTGTTGTAGTGAACTCTTACACTGTATTCAATTTTTTTGAGAAACGAGGCCATACTGTGTGCTGGCAGGCATCAGCTCCGGGGTGCATCCCTCCACAATGACTTAATTGCAGAAGATCCTAATACTCGTTTGATGGATTCAGAAACCAAGGTAACTGTGTGGGAATCTTACTATTTACTGGTTCTTTCCATCTGTGCTCCAAATCCTGAACCTGATGATGTTTTGTTGCAGGAGCTTTTCTTTAGATCACGGACACAAGAGGAAGAGATCGTGTTGCTTCGCAAGCAAATTGCTGATGCATCTCTCAAGGTATGATGCTAAAAGGATCAAACAGTCCAACATTTTTGCACATGCAAGTGTCGTACCCTTTACTTTTCCTTGACCACTTCTGCTTAATTCATAACTGTAATTATTTTTTTTTATCTTGGTAGGAGCTGCAGTTGCTGAGTGAAAAACATATTCTGGAGAGGAAGCTTTCAGACTTGAGGATGGTCTGTATGAATGATACAATTTACCTTTGCTGCATGGCCAATTTGGAAAGCCTTATATTAATCAAAATCTTACTGTGATAGGCTGTTGACGAGAAGCAGGAAGATGCTATATCTGGTGCTTTGAAGCACCTGAGCCAGAAGAAAAACCATCTTGAAGAAAATATGAGATTGGCAAATGAACTAAAAGTATGGTGCTATTGTACATTGCAAGAATGTATGCTCAAATCTCTGTATGTTTTCTTTTTGTTCATCTGCCAAAATGCAAGTCGTCCCGCTAGCTTCATTCCATGTGTAGTCTGTCCTGCAGACTATTGGCTACAGAATGGTTGTGGTCTGTGCATGGTTAGGCACTACTTACGTGGTTATATTTAGACTAAGTTACAGCTGTATGTGAAGTACTGCCCTAACAGTTAGCTGTAATAGCAGGAATGGCAATATAAAAACACTATGACCAAAATTATATATACATGTGCAATGCTTTCTTTAGATGCTACAACTCCTATACTCCTGCTGTTTCATCGTGGGATCTTTTAATTGCATGCCAGTCCCAACCTTTGTGATTTAGAAAAATGCTGCACGCTGTGAATGTGACAAGTGGGTTGTGATCCCTCAGCGTACACGTCAGTGAGACATTGAGTGGCATTTGTTGAACCATAAACTTTACGGTGTCATATGTTTACAGTACTGCTGTCGCCATAGTTTTCTCCATTTGGCAGTTTAGCTTTTATTCATTGTTACCAACCATTTTATATAAACTAGATTACATACTTTGCTATTGTCTTTTTGAAAACTTGAAAATTTACGGTTGAATTCTTCCTGTAGGTTGAGGAAGAAGAGCTATACTTGTTCACTTCTTCATTGCTTGGTATATTAGCAGAATACAATGTTCGCCCACCTCAAATAAATGCTTCAACCATTACAACTGGTACAAAGGTAACGCTTACTTGGTCAATTTCTGTTGAATCTTCCTTGCTCTGGGAGTACATAGTACAATATTGGCCCAAATTAGTCTCTTTAGTACTCAAATGGTATTATGGTAATACTGTAACAATAACAGCTCTAGTCATAAACTGTGATCTGTATGTATGAGCTAGCAACGTATTAGCTTTGTTTTGCTAACATAATTTAGGATGTTAACTGGAACTGGGAGAAAATAAAATTTATTGATCTAACTACAGGTTTGATCTCAATGTAATGGATTCACTCCTTATCAAAAGCAAGATGTTACCCTATTAATAACACATTTTCTGATAGTTTCCTCCACAAATTTGCTCAAACTTTATCAGACATAAGATTTTATCCCTTGAATTGAGTAGAATGTACCGCTGTTAGTATGGCTGCCTGCTAATATTGTTTACAAATAATTTTTTTGTTACAATGTTTGACTTTGAAGGCCTGTTTCTTGGAAGGGAACTCAGTGATGCAATTATCTTAGGCGTTAAGTCAAACAGATTATACGTCTAGATACGATTTCAATTGCCATCATAATAGCTCTATAGGATTGAAGTTCTATTGCTATTTTAGTTAAGATGTCAGTTACTCTACCGCATATTTCTTGATTTCTGTGGTGGTATGCTCAGTTCATGTGCTTGATGCAGACTGCTTAATCCCACAATAATATTTAAAATTGAGCCTGTTTACCAGTGTCTTTTTCATACTCCGCGCTCCATGTCTAACATGAGGCTGTAATATATTTTTTTCGGCCACAATTTTCAGCGCTTGTACCGACAGATGCAATGGAAGATCAGATCTTTAAATGTAAGTGATCACAATTATGCATCTTCAAGCTGGTGAAGTACCCAATTCTGCTTTATTTTGGGTCTTTGAAGATCCCTTTTTTGTGTGCACGTAGGCCACTGGTTTGTGGCTTATAGATCTGAATATTGACCCTAAAAATATGATGAGACTGATATCTCTCCGACCAGACTGTCCAGTAGGAGCGACCTCAGCTGGCTACTGGGTGTTGAGCGAACAGCTCCCTTCTACAACAAACTCAACGACCTCCTGTGGTGGATCTACTTGGCCATGCCTACGGCCAAGTCTACGACTACGGCATCCACGGCCAAGGTGACCACAATCTCTACCTCTTGGCATAGCTATTTTACATAAACACATTCATTTAGTTAGCTTATTCATCATCATAACATCATGCATCATCAAAATCACCATTCATCATCATTAACTCAAATATAACATTTAAACGTAATGCAATAATTACCTATACCCTTCCTATTGTGCATGAGTGTGTCAAGTTTTAAGTTACTTAATCAACCTATGTTAGGTTTTAGGGTTATTATCCTATTTCAAAATTTTAACGAATTAATACCTAGATCATGTTTCTATTTTTTTTTTAAATCAAAATTTTAGTTTACACTAGAGTAGTTTGCTATTCATACATCACAAACCTAATACCCGCTCTGATACCAATTGTAACACTTCAGCACAAGTGCTCCAAATAGTACCACAATTTAACTTTTTCATCATTTTAACACAACATTAACCATAATTTCAGCAAAAATCCTAAAACATCTATCACTTCTACTACAATGATGATTAACATCCCGAATATTTCTAAAATGGGAAAAACAAAAGTTTTAAATTTAAAAATAGAGTTGAATAAAATTTAAAAATAGAATTGAATAAAATTTTATTTAAAATATCATCTTTTCCTCTTTTCTTGAATTCTAGCCTTAAGAAGAGAACGATAGCAATATTAAAGTCCTACCCTTTAAATTGAACAAACCAAAAAAATGAATTTGAGTACGATCCTATTTTAAATTTACATCCTTTCTGAATTTTTTTCCTGAATTTTGGTCTTTAAGAAAATCTTTTATATTAATTGTTTTCTTCTCTTTAAAAATGCAAAACTCAAGATAGTCCCATAAGAAACAAAATCTGGAAAATTTTATGTAAACCCTAAATATCTCCAGGGCATTCCCAAAAACTTTTAAAGGGATGTGAACTCGTTTTTTGCTGAACAAAAATAAAAAAAGTAGTATATTGTGACTAACAACAGTACACGTGTTGTCCTGAGTAGAATTTCAGTGTCTTTTTCTTGTCTCATCACCGTGTGGGATCTACTCCTTGCTTGACCCCACTAGAGGAAAATTTTGTATTCTGTACAAATTTTGTCTCGTAATTACAAAACGATACAACAGTTTCGTATATTTACAAAAAAAAGTCATCTCTGGTACCTGGAAAACCGATTTTGAATCGTCGGTTCAACAAAAACCAAACATTGATTCCTCGGTATACCAAAAACCGGACATGTGGGCGCCACCTCATCTCCGGAAAATGGAGAACCGGATGACGGCAGCCAGCTCATCTCTGGAAAATGGAAAACCGGACATGTGGGCGCCACCTCATCTCCAGAAATTGGTGAACCGGACAAAGGCAGCCAGCTCATCTCCGCATGCATTAAGTCGACCTCCTTCTCCACGTATCTTCTTCCTTCAGTACATGTGTCAGTCCAATAGGTGCTCTGTAGTCTTAGCTCCCAAGCATCTCTGGTTTTTCATAGACCGGACAAGACATGTCCGGGTTACCGTGGACCGGACAAGGCATTTCTGGTTTTCTTTGGACCGGACAAGGCATTTAAAATTCCGAAATACATGTTATCCGGTTTTTGGAGAACCAAATACGGTTTGTCCGGTTTTTGGAGAACCGAACATGCATGTCCGGTTTACTAGAAACCGGATATCACTGTTTTTTTCGTAAATACGTTAAACTGTTGTATCATTTTATAAATACAAGTCAAAAATTGTATTATATACGAAATCCCCCCGCGCCCGCCCGCCGGCACTAGGCAGTAGTAGCACTGACCCCTTTTGCCTTGCCCTCTCTTAGCCGACGCTACCTCCCTAGATCTCTGCTCCTCACTGCCGTGGCAAGCAGGCACCAGAGAAATCATTGCCACGGTACATGTACAAGGAGCCATGCCCAGCCGAGCTGTGGAATTCAACCCAAACCACTGAACTCTACTCCCATGCCCTGCACTATAGCATTGACCGCCCCCGATTTTGCTCCCAAGTTCATACCACTGCAGCACAACCTTAAGGTGTGTTTGGTTGCCTGTACCAAGTGGTACATGTATGAGATAGTTAAAAAAAAAGTCATTCATTTGTTTGATTGCTTGAATAGAACCATCCCATTCTGGATCAAGTGATGCAAATTCGAGAAATATTCTCTTTAGATGCTGAACCATCACATTCACTTAAAATAATAAAACCAAATGGTACAGGATCATCCCATCCCATCAACCAAACACACCCTTAATCCACCTATAAAAGCCGTGCAAAGGATAGCGCTGGCGTCCCTCATCTTCACTGGAGCATCACAAGCGAAAGCCTAAAGCCTTCGTAGCCATAGCTGAAGAACAGGGGGGGGGGTGGTGGAACCCGATTGAAGAACCACGGTAAGAAGGATTGCAATTCCTGTCCTGTTGTTACAGTTTGCATATAATTTAGCTTTGCAAACACTTTAAGTATTGCTAAGTACGCAATGTACTCAATGTTGCTATTATTGTTGTTTTTAGGTGAAAGTACAGAAAACCCTGTTGATATTTTCTTTACAGCAGGATACGGGGAATCTATTGATGAGCTTTCTAGGATTTGTACCTTGTTAGTTGTCCGAGGGTTATGTGGCACACTACAAAATATTTGATTTTTTTCATTGTATTCTAATCGACATTACCGATCATATTGTATAAATGATTCCGCCATTATATGTAATATAATTGTGTATGGATGTGGTTTCAATTTTGTAAATGTGTGTGCTAGTTACTGACCATGGGACTAGCACAGTATGCACATGGAACCCACTGTTGGTATTCTGTACCAAAAATAGGGGCTTTACAAATGAAGTATTGGCATATCGACAACAACAAGAATAGTAACAAATTAAAACCTTGGAACCACGCGCCCAGGCACGTTCGAGTCCACGCGCTTGGGAACGCCCAAGTCTTTGCACTTGGGTATACCTAGATCACATACATCTGGGAGCAATTTTTACCCTTTGACGACGACAATGAATAAGAATAAGTATCGGTAGATAAATAATCAAACTTATCATTTAAAAAAGATAACCAACTAAGATCATACGTCTATTATTGCAATTGTGATTCTAACAATTAAATATAGCAAAGAAGTTCATACCTCTATTGTTGCAATTGTGGTTCTAACAATTAAATATAGCAAAGAACTATCTGGAAGTCCTTGGCCAAACGAGTATTTCACGAAAAGCCGACGAGGAATTTCGTTAATAATCGACCGTTTTGATTCTTTAGAATAACTCGACGAATTTAGTAGATCCTTTTAGGAGGCCCTCAATGACAATTAAATATAGCAAAGAATATCTTATTTATGAATGAACACTAAACTAAATCGTTGTGGGAGATGAGGTGACAAGTATCACAGTGGCGTTACTCCTATCCCATGCATGTCGCCTTCAATGGTCACCTAAAAATATTAAAATAAACAATGGTGAGTTTACGACTCAGCAAGTACATAATAACACAATAACATCTTTAGATATCACATTTAGTTTATTAATCATCATTTATCATTTGTAATGCCATACAAATATGTCTGCATGCTCATATGTTCATCACAGTGTATATCGATATCGCTAAGTGCACATCCGTCGATGTCGCACCCTCATACACTCCTTCCCGTAGAGGTGGCTACCAAAGTAGATTTTTCATGCCTACACCAAGTAGGTTATAGAAGCTCACATAGGTCACATATTTTCATTATGAATACACATATACAAATGATAGGAGTTATCAACACATTTCATCTTTTCCATCGTTCTTGTCATCATAGCACATTATATTTATAATAAACAAGAAGGTACCATGTAAAGCATCATAATAGCAGGTTTCCAATAAGAACAATGTTTTAACAATTCATGTTACCATTCTACCATGCACTTATCTTTTCATCCACACAGGGACTAAATGGTGTGAGGTTGAAGTCAAATCCGAATTCACACCTCCTACAGTAGGTAAATCTATCTCAAAATTATACTATAATAGTACAAGCATCAAACATAACGACATCGTACCTATACACAACCCTCGACTTAACTTTCTCCCTCGCCGGACAATTTACAGTTTGTTGTCTCGATGGTCGGAAGACCATAAATCTTAACTCAGGAGTCCAAACATAGCAAACCATATGTTTTCTGAAAACTACAGAAGATTACCTACATTCTCTAGTAACCCATATTTTTCAATTAATTCATTTAACCCCTTGTTTTCAGCTCTGAAGACCCATTTTTTTAATGGATAGCAGATTTCACAATTTCACAATTATTTTTATACTACCCCAAACATAGACTACATAGTAAACCATAGCATCACTAGAATCTAGGGGAAAATAAGCTTTCTCTAGTTATGGACATAGTTTAAATCGGCCATTAAGTAGCCCTAATCAACAGATTGCCGCGAGCGCTCTTAGCAGCGACTGATTTCTGGACAACAAGCTTCTACATGTCATAATTCTTAAACCGCTTAACCAAATTTTACGTTCTTATACTCTGATGAAACTTTAGACATTACTCTACATCATTTTTCACAACTTTTATAGGCATTAAAACTGGTGGTAGGTACCCTGTAACTTGACCCGAAGACAAAACCCACTATGGAACGAATGCAAAACCCTCACAAAAACCATCCCGGTGCCTTCCCACTGCCACATTTACCAATGAAACAACCATAACATCGCTCCACTACTGCGCCAATATAACCAAGACCAATAGTTGGTTTATACTTGCATTCCAAAGATTCGCCGAAGCAGTTGGTGTCAGCGATCCTCTTTGATCACCTCACGTTCCTCGCCTTCGCGTTTTTCAAAATTCGCGCACCACATCCCCCAATATCATCAACACCTCCTGCACAGGGTGACGCGAATGGATCTTAGATTAGATGCACGGTTTGACGAGAAATGTGAAAAGACAAGGGGAAGGTCGCCGGGGCGCGACCAGAGTGCAGCCGGTGCGGCTGGCGGTGGCGCGGACCTCAACAGCGGCTTGGCTACAGGCGGTGTGGTGGCACACAACGTAGGCAGCGGCGGCGGCGGGGCGAGGCGGGGTGGGGCGACGGTTGGGGCGGTAGGGCGACGGCGGCGATGGTGAGGATTGGGTAGTTAGTAGCTCCCCCTGCTCTCCTTAAATAATAGGGCCGGCTGAGTCCCGCTTGCTGCTGAGCCCTGCCCGACTCGGTCGGCAGTTACCCTTTTTTTTGGATTACCACATCAGCTCCATAACCATAAGTGCAGCTAGCTAGATCGCTCTTTAATTAATTTCTTCTTGTTAGCTTGGTTTGCATGCCCGTTAATGCATGCATCATGCATTTCTCGTTTCTTTTTTGCTTAATTTTCGCCCCAACTCCTTGCAATACCATGTAATTTATGTCTCTGATCTAGCTTAGTAATGATCGATCCATTGTTCAATTTGTCGTAACAATGTTAATTTATAGTGTGTTGGAACTTGGAACAGGAGGAGGTGACAAATTACCAGGAACTAGTTATATGCCCGTGCGTTGCTACGAAAAACAAAATTGATAACGAAAAATAAAGATTAAAAAAAAAATACTATTTCATAAGATCAAACATCTATCTTTAACGCTTCGTTTCTTGCAAAAGCTGGCTAATTAAAGCAACGCTTCGTTTCTTGCGTAGGGCAATTAATGTGACGTGGGAAGAAACTCTCACTTTATATAGTAGAGATAAGGAGAGGATAGGGAGAGCCAGTGGCGGAGCCAGCCCAGGCCCAAGCCCCGGGCTGGACCAACTGATCTTAAATTAAGTCTCTGTTTTTAATCATTTTTTAATAATTTTTTAAAAAAATTTAATGGGCTTTCGGTACTAGGCCCGGGAGTGCACGGGCAGCCCGAACCTCAGATCCGCCCACAGGAGAGCCGTTCCCGCCATCGGTGCCGACGATGGGAAGACGTCGTGGCCGGAGGTGGTGGGCTGGACTGTTCTAGCGGCGTGGCTCAAGATCCGGGGCGACAGGCCGGACGTCCTGGTGGAATTCCATCCGGTCGGCGAGAGCGTGCCGCCGGGGTACAATGATAAGCGTTGAGATCCTCTGACGGCGATTGTGACGTTGAGTTACTGATATGTAGGCCCAACAACACGTGAGGCCTACATGTCAGTGACTCAACGTCAGAGGACACGACGTCAGAGGATACT
This sequence comes from Rhipidocladum racemiflorum, assembly GCA_036346355.1. Taxonomy (NCBI): domain Eukaryota; kingdom Viridiplantae; phylum Streptophyta; class Magnoliopsida; order Poales; family Poaceae; genus Rhipidocladum; species Rhipidocladum racemiflorum. The sequence continues at coordinate 28,792,540 of CM070572.1, forward strand.
CTCCCCAACGATAAGCGCGTCCGCGTCTTCCTAAACAATGATGCCCAAACGCCCGTCGTCGGCTAGCCGGCCGGCACTGCGCGCGTGCGTGCATGCAGTCTCTAAACCGGCCCAGCTTTAAAGGCCCTTTTTAGCTGAATGATCAATATAATGTGGGTGTGTGATCGCCGGCCATGCGATTGAGTATGCTATATATTGCATACTACCAGCTGCTTTGCATGGCTGAGTCATATATATGCATTCGTGCATGTGTGATGAATCTACCGTGTCTGCAACTATCATTACTGTGTACGACGAGCTACATGTACACATGGAATCATGAATCTGGGGTTATGATTCTTCTCCAAATATCTATTTTTAAATTTTTTAGATATTAATGCCGGAAGCATTCCCGGCCGAATTGACCTAATTCGAGTGAATAGGCCTCCGGGTTAATTTGTTGTTGATTTTTGCGTAGTTCTGAATCACAGGAGGTGGTAAGAAGCTAGGGAAACAAGTAAAATCGATCAATGGCCAAAGGGCTTGCCGGACGACGACCGCCTGAAGACACCGTACGTGTGACCGGTGGTGGAGTCGGATGGCTGGAATGTAACACCGGCCGGGCTCAAAATCGACACCGGCGACAAGCCCGACGCGCGTCACGGCCGAGTTCCTCAATCTCGTCGACAAATTGAAACCTGCTCGATTGTCGCGTTGACTTAGGGCGGCTACCTATAATCTAAGCAAATTCACCGGTCCATGCATCGGCTCGGTCGGATTATATACAAGGCTGAGAATCGAATAGAATAAAGGGAATCGCTAAATGTGTATTTTTAGCACCTTTTTTTTTTACCTATTAGTATTATTTTGTTATTCATGTTGTGATTTATTATTTATCTTTGTCAATATTTGGTTTTATAATCCACGTTTCTGTTTATTGTGTTTCTTATAGTTCGTTTTGTTTAGTTTTTTTTATATAAATTCTCACATTATTTTTTACATAATTTAATTTACGTAAAACTAGTATATAATTGATGTAAAAAAGCCACGCAGAAAAGAATAATATTTCTTTTATAATACAAAAAAATAAGTACTCCTTGATAAAATAGTACTCAAATGGATGGAGATGTGCCAAATTGATTCCATCCATTGGATCTAATCTAAAGATTCAAAATTTAAGTGTTATTTAGCCAGAAAACACTTTAATTCTCTATACACCATAGAATAAAACACTTTCTACTAGTCGTACTCGACTACATATTAACTCTTCCTAGCAAATGGTTTATTCAGATATGTATTTTAGTGTACATATACGTGGAATAATAATGAGTAATTAAAGTGCATCGCAGGTACAACAAAAAATTGCGAGGTGCATGAGTGCAGCTAGGTCAAAAAAAGGAGAAAAAAATATCAAACGCTGTAACATTAAAGTCAATCTAACGGAATAGTAATCTACCATTAGATCCTCACGATCGATGTCTACCATAACTTTATTCACTCCACTCCTCAAACTCATATGAACCAACGACCTCTTACTCCTCTTTTCTCTCTCTCAACCATGGCCTTCTCTGTTGAGTCACATTGCGGTGGTGACAGGGAGCAAAATCCTTTGGACGTAACTGCAGCATGCACGGAGTAGCCGTAGGCTCATGCAGTGGGGCGGACACGACTTCTCGAGCATGACAGGCCCTCCACCTCCTCCATCCACTATGGTGTCACCCTCCCCCTCCTTATTCATCTCAAGTGCGTCACCTCCCGCTCTATATCTGACAACGGAAGGGGATCATGATGAGACTCGAGACACACAGATCTAGTGGCGGAGCTCAGGCCTAAGCCAGGGAAGAGAGAGATGGAGGTTCGGTGCGAAGCTCGAGCATGGATTTGGCAACAAATGACATTGGTTGGCTCCATGGTGGCAGCGGTAGTCGAGGCTGGAGCTGAAGAAGAAGGTTTGTCGACAATGTCAACGCCCTCGACAGCAATGGTAATACAATGGTAGCTAGGTGAGCTCACCGAAACTTCTTAAAAACTTGTTTGAAATCTATTGTATCTTCTTGAAACTTTTGGTAGAAACTTATGCCCCATTTGGTATGGTCCAGATTCCAGTAGAAACGAAAACGGTTTCAGATTTTTGATAGAAACGTTTCAAGTGAAATCAGAATCACTTTCTGCAAACCGTTTGGTACGTTTCCAGATTCTAGTAGAAACGGGGTTGAGGGCGATTCAACCCCGGTGCGGAAAAAGAAGAAACGTTCCGAGGAGAAGCGTTCCGAGTTTTAGCCCGTTTGGCTGGGTTTCTTCCAGATTCTAGTAGAATCAGCTCGGTTCCAAGTTGCCAAACGGGGCCTTATTGAAACTTCTTCAAACTTTTGGTTGAAATTAATTTGTTGAAATTTGAGTTTCAAAATCTGAAACTCGTTTAAACTTTGGCTTAGAATCTTCTATAAACTTCTAAAAATATGTGAAACTCACTAAAACATGAAACTTTTCAAACGCACTCGAAACTATACTAAATTTGTTATTATACTATCGCAATGGTATACCGTTCTCTAGTCTCTTGAAAAAAATAACTCGGCAAAATGCTCATTTGCATCACTAGTGAACACAAGGTGGTGCTCTGCCGCCGCACATGGTGATATGCTCATTTGCCTCACTAACCAACCTTGTTTAGGAAGGCTCGTGACGGCGCGGCCGGGTCGAAACCACAACAGCAGGCTATTCACACATGGTGGCGCTGTGTGTTTTTTCCAACGGGAAATTAAACGGGAGGAACTCTGCCACAATGATTTATAGAGTTGCACTGTACAATTCATGCTATCATTCTATCATATAACTAAGGTCATATGATCAAATTGACGTGTGTCTATCAGGGCAGGGCAGGGCAGCATTGATATCAGAGAGGTGCTTCTATACTTTTCTTTTTTAACATATGGACCGTACGTACACAGAGAAGCTGAAGACGGCCGGGATGCAAATGTCCAGGCTACACGATGGGCGGTGACCCGGGACCGGGAGCTAGCACCCGTATTTTTAGCCCAAAACATACTTTTTCCACCGTGATGGCCCGCACGACACGCAGGAGGTTTTTGCCGGGTACTGGGAATCCTCGGCGAACCGAGAGAATCCGAGGCGAAACACACGCGCACGCGCATGTGCATGCATAGTTGGTGTCACGGCGCCGGCGGCATGTGAGACACCGGCCGGCCAACGCATTGGGCTCGCTGTTTCATCGATCAGCGAACAAGAAACTCAACTCACAATGCGCGCAGATTAAGCCCATCGACGTCAATCCCGGTGTAAGCGATGTGCCTATCCTGATAAACTAATACCGTCGACACGAGGATATAGCTTATGTGTGTGTGTATATAAATGTGCTCTACGTATCAGCAATTCAGTATCAGCCAGCGCCATAGCCATAAGCGCAGCTAGAGCACGTACCTCTGGCTGTTGCTTCTTCTCAGGTAGGCTCTCGCTACATGCGCTAGCTTCTCGATCTCATTACTTTCATCTTTCTTTCTTTTTTTTGTCCCTTCACTGGATACATGCTACGGTACGTTAATTTTACTTATATATATACCGATCCATGCATGCATCAATTAAATGTTCAAATTGTCGTGACGATGCATGTTTCTTGCGATACAGTTGCTTTGATTACAGCTAGCGTACGTGTTGGAAGAGAAGGTAGGAGATTAAGGATGGGGAGAGACATGCCGACCAGCGGGATGGTGAGTGCTGCCGATGATCTCAAGACGTCGTGGCCGGAGCTGGTGGGCTGGGCCGGTTTCCCGGCGGTGATCAAGATCCACGGAGACAGGCCGGACGTGAAGATCGAGGTCCACCCGGTCGGCGAGAGCGTGCCGCCGGGGTACAACGACAAGCGCGTCCGCGTCTTCCTCAACGACGACGCGCAGAGAAGCGTCGCACAAACGCCCGTCGTCGGCTAGCCGGCCGGCCGGCACAGCATGCATGCTTGCAGTGATCTGAGCCTGATTTAAATACTTCTCTTAACTGAATAATGATGCGAGTGTGCATGGTATGCGAGTATGCTTTTGCATTCTACCTGGTTGCGTCAGCTAGCATGCATGCTTCAGTCCTATATATATATATATATACATGAATACATGTAATGAATAAGAAATGGTGTGTTATGTCTTATGTGGTTGCGTCAGCTAGCATGCATTGTGTGTGATCATGAATCTAATACTACTTTGTATTCCATATATACATGTAATGAATAAGAAATGGTGTGTTATGTCTTATGTGGTTCCGATTCTCCCGGTTTTTTTTTTTTTTGTTTTTTTGAGAGGAGATTCAGATTCTTCCACCTGTCTGCATGTATATATGTACGTAACTTGTATGCTTCTGAACATTCAGAATGAAGATCACGCATGCATGGGCTGTTTGGGTCTTTGGGGTATTAAGACCGGAAGTCTTGGATCGAATCGGCCCTCGGATAATTGGGTTATGGAGTGTCAAGCAGTTTGACTTTGCCTAGCTAGGCTCTCAAAAAAAAAATTTTGGCTCCGGCCGGCAACTGATTGGTATGAGTATGTCTATACGTACGAAGATGTGATCGTCATGCAAGCAAATTAGTGCGATTAATTAGACACGCGTGCTTAGTTGATTTATGTTTATTTTTTGAGCGGTGCTTCTATGCTTTCCCTCCTAATACAAGTTGCATAAATCTTGAAGGCAAGCGAAATGATAAGTAATCACCATCTACCATTCATTTATGCTTTAATAGTTGTGAAACTTTTAAAAAGAAGAGCATAGAAGCACCTCTCCTATTTTTTCTTTCTTTAGGTCCTGTTTAGTACGGTTCTAGATTATAGTAGAAACAGAAACAGTTTTAGATTCTTATTAGAAGCACTTCAGGTAGGATTATGTGAATCGGGTGGAACGGGGTTGAGACCGATCCGGCCCCGGAGTGGAAAAAGAAGAAATGATCAAAGGAGAATCGTTCCAAGTTTTAGTCCGTTTGGTTGGGTTTCTTCCAAAATATAATAGAAACGATTCGGTTTCAAATTGCTAAACGGGGTCTTACTAGGGGCTGTGGTAATGTTAGTAATACCAGCTGATCATGCACGATGGGTGCTCCGCAAAATCAAGCATTTTCCTCCCTAAAAAATTTCTGGGAGCTGATGGTCGTATAGCCAAAAAAATAAATAAAAAAATCCCAGTATAGAGGGGCAGTGGAATGGTTCAGAGCTTTGTGAGCTCTTTTAAGCCTGGATTACTTTCTTTCGAATCATTGTCTTCTTACATTGTTTTCATGGGTCAGAGGATGCATACATTAATGGGTGTATCTAGTTACGTTTTAGTTAAGCTTTTGTGGATGATTAGGTTTTTCTATATAGCATTATAGCCACTCCAATGGTGGTCTTGAGAACATTACATGTATTGGACTACGAGTACAATCTTATATGTTGCCAGCAGAGCGAGATTGTGGCCGTCAGTCTCAAAAAAGTAGCCTGGTTGTCTGTATCAGAGGTGGCAGTTGGCCGGGCCTTGAAAGAAAGGGCGGAAGCGCACAGTTGGGCTTCAATGGGCTGAGATCGCTCAGCATGGGCTAGCGGCATAGCGACACGTGCCAGCAACGGCGTTTGCGCACGGCCCGTTTAGGCCGACGGATTGACGGGCTCGTGCCGTGCCGGACCGGTTGCAACCTCCCCACACTGATAGTCTGATACAACCGAAGGAACGAGGAAGCAGAAGCATCCTAAGATCGCACCACAACGCCTCGGGCCTCGGCGACCGCCTCCCCCATGTCGTCGTCGTCGCCGGCGATGGCATCCCAGCCGCCGACGCAGGAGCTCGACCTCGACGCCTTTCTTCCCTCCTCTCCCACCTCCTCCTCAGCCTCAGACGCCGACGCCGATCACCGCCGCGCCGTCGACGACCTGCTCCTCTCCTCTTCCGACTCCGACTCCGACGGGCCAAGCCCTAGCCCCAGCACAAGCACCAATCTCAAAGCCCCAATCCGCCTCCACGCCCCAACGCCACCCCCTAAACCTTCGCCTTCGCCTTCGCCTTCGCCTTCCCCTTCCCCTTCCCCCAGGAGATCCACATCCGCCTCGCCGTCGGCAACGCTCTCCTCTCTCGTCTCGAGAACCTTATCGAACAACACTGCTTCCTCTTCCTCTTCCTCCTCGTCGAAGCCACTCCCCTCGCTCTTCCGAGGTGTCCGCCCCAGCCCCAAGCCCGGCGCTGCACTCGCCGCAGCTGCAGCTGCGTCCCGCGCTGTCCTCACCCCGCACGCGGCTGCCATTAAGTCCCGGCGCTCCGCCTCCGCGCCCATCGAGAAGCTTATCGACGAGGGCTCTGGCTCCGAAGCCTCCGAGGAGCTCTCTTCTACTGGCAATTTCGAAGCAGAAGTAGCAGAAAAGGTTAATGCGGAAGTGGATGCTGAGGTGACTGAGGGCGCTGTCAATGGGAGTGATGGTGAAGAATTGGAAGAGGAGAAGCATGGGGAAGAGGGGACTGAAGATAATTCTGAGCCCACGGAATTGGTGGAGGCAGGTGCTGTGGATTCTGTCACTACCGAGAATATCAATGAGCATGAACAACATGGAGGCGAGAATTTACTAGAAACTGATCAAATTAGGGATCAAATTGGGCTTGTTGATGAGGAGAATGTTGATGAGATAATTGGAGACGAAAATTTAGTGGAATCTAGTGACGTTGAGGATCAATTTGGGTTTGTTTCCAAGGATAATGTTCATGATGACCAGGAAGTTGAAAGTCCTGACTCTGTTGTGGGAGACCAGGTGGAATCTGAGAGCATCATTGATAAGATGATCAAAGAGAGGTTGGATATCAGCAGGAAGGCTGAGAAGAATGTGGAGAATAAGCTCAAGGTGTCGATGAAACCACTGGAGTCAGCAGAGGAGCTCGAGAAGAGGCAGGCCTCATTTGGGCAGCACTGGGAGGAGGGAGCAGCGGCACAACCCATGCATCTGCAGGGGATTGGAAAGGGCCAACCAGCTATTGGTTACATGCAGATTGAGGTGGACAACCCAGTTTCTCGTGCCATGGCCTCCCCATCGTTTAAGCAGGACCATGGCTCTCCCCATGTGCTGGCAGTTCATAGGAGCTATATAGCGATGGGCATGTCTAGAGGAGCTGTCATCATTGTCCCAAGCAAATACTCCATCCATCAAGCTGATGATACGGATGCAAAGGTTAGTCCTTGCCTCCTTGGTGCTGGTGCGGATGATTGTTTGGTTATGATATGTGGTATGCTTCTGATGTTAAGACTTCAAGATGATTTAGTACTATGTGGTATAGACTTAAAGATGATTTGTTAGATAACACTGAGCGCTAGGCATTACTTGATGTTATAATTTTGCCAGAATTCGCATCTTCCTTTTCCTGAAAAGGAAAATGGGAGGAAAAAGAAGAGATGGTGACACTTCTGTTACTGTGATGACTGTGTGTTGTATTTGCGCACCATCATTATTTAAATGAGTCTTCTTGTGATTAGGGTTGTAATTGCACCTCACAGAATTAAGTTAATCCGGACTTGGTTCAGTACTCTAGTATTCATGTCATTTTTGTAAAGCAACTACTCTTCCGTCCTAGATTAGTGGTTTTGAAGCTCTGTAAATTGTGTCACTTCATCTTCCTGGCTATAATGACTGTCTTTATTATTTCAGATGCTGTTCTTTTGGAATCAAGGTGAGAAAACTCAATCACCAGTGACTGCCATGTGCTTTAACCAACAAGGGGATCTTCTGCTAGTAGGATATGGTGATGGTCATATGACAATTTGGGATGTACAAAAGGCTACAGCAGCAAAAGTCATATACGGTGAGCATACAGCAGCTGTAGTGCATGCTTGTTTCATCCGCCAATCTAAAGCCATCACTGGTGATTCAAAAGGGCTAGTTCTATTGCACACATTTTCCATTATCCCCGTAATTAATCGATTGACTGTTAAGGGAACCCAGGTATGAAGAAACATAATTCTTTCCATTCTGTACGCATGAACTCGCTTGACCCCTGTTAAATTTATGTCTGGTCTCACAAAACCTAGCTACAATTTGCCAGCGCCTTTTTGATGGAAATACTGGAATTGTGCTCTCAGCGTGTCCTCTTCTAGCGGATGAATCCTTTGGTTCTAGCAACCCATCTACCCAGGGCAATCTAACAGCTTCCTCTGGTGGTGGTGGTCTTGGCAGCATGATGGGAGGTGTTGTTGGAGGTGTAGTTGGAGTAGATTCTGGATGGAAGTTTTTCAATGAAGGTTCTTCTCCAATGGAAGATGGTGCTATAGTCATGTTTATTATGCATCAACATGCTCTTGTGGTATGAATCATTTATTTTATTGTGGAAACATCTTATAGAATTTTTGCTATCTTTTATCTCGTGAACTTGTTATTATCCGAACTCTTGGACTGAGTTATGGTGTTCCGTGTTTATCCTATTAGGTTAGACTCCGTACCAATATTGACCATGTTGACCATATTGAGACCTTCTCTAGACCAGATGGAGCGCGAGAGGGATCCATTGCTTATGCTGCATGGAAATACACGACATCCTTGAGTGATTCATCATCACTAGGTAAGATTAGGCCTTCTTATCCATGGGCATTGATCAGTATCTTCTATATTTTATTTTCATGGACTAAATATGACAATACTATAGATGAAGAACGAGTATCATGGCTTGCTCTTGCATGGGACCGTCAAGTACAAGTGGCAAAGTTTGTTAAATCAAAGATGATTAAACACAAGGATTGGAAGCTTGATAGTGCAGCCGTTGGTGTTGCCTGGTTAGATGATCAGGTATGCAAAACAGCAAAAGGCTCCCTTTTTGTCATTCAATTAGTTTGTGTTCTTTTCTTAGTCACAAAATTAAATTACTCTTTTTTCTTCAGATGTTAGTTGTCCTTAATTTGAGAGGACAGCTTTGTTTGTTCTCCAAAGACGGCAGTGAGCTTCGCAGGACCATCTTCATTCTTGATGGTTTTGTCTTTGATGACAGTATACTGTACCATACACATTTTTCTAACAGGTTTGGTAACCCAGAGAGGCATTTTAACAATTCAGTAGCAGTAAGAGGTGCTACGGTATATATTATTGGGCCAAAATTTCTCACAGTTTCCCGACTTCTTCCATGGAAAGAGCGCATTGAAGCACTAAAGAGGGCTGGTGATTGGATGGGTGCACTGGACATGGCAATGAAGCTTTATGATGGTCAAACACAGGGTGTTGTTGATCTCCCAAGAACAGTTGATTCTATAAGGGAGGCCATAATGCCGTATTTAGTAGAGTTGCTGCTGTCATATATAGGTTATGTCTTTGAGTATATTTCAATTGCATTGTCAAACCATTCTGGGAAAGGAGGGGCAGCAGATGGAGTGGTTGATGCCGATAGGTCCCTGCTGACACAGAGAGAGGAGCAATATGCTCGTGTAGGAGGGGTTGCAGTTGAGTATTGTGTTCGCATTGGACGGAATGACATCCTTTTTGATACAGTCTTCTCTAAGTTTGCTGCTGCACAAAGTGGAGGTAGGCTTGTTCTAATTCACTCATAAGGACTAGTGACCTTTTCTTTTGGTTTAACTCTGTTGTTTATTTTGTTCATGCCTTGTGAAAACTTAATGGAAGTTGATGCAATCCTCTTTTTTTAGATCTTTCTTTGATACATCCTGTGATCTTCGTTAATTTTTCTCTATAGAAGCATGCAAAGGAAAATATTTCCTGCTTCCAATCTAAGTGGTGCACTTTCTCTAAATCTTTTTTGACGGATGCTTTTGCATAGCCTTACTTTCGCTTTAATGTTTGCACGTCATTCCTTTCTTTTACTGCCTTTACTTCATTTTATTTGCCAGAGGCTTATTTATATTTTGGTATGTGGAATAGTATGATAAATGTAGTGCATGTGTCAAGTTATGTGCTGGCCGATAAGATGATGCACACACACGTTTCTGTTGTTAAATTGCTGCTAAAACTTTGAAATGCTGACTTGACACGGATAACAGGTATGTTTCTGGAGGTACTAGAGCCCTATATATTGAAGGATATGCTTGGTTCTTTGCCCCCTGAGGTGAGCCAAACCAAGGATTTAATAGTGTCAGTACAGAAATATTGAAATGAATATACATTTATGCCAATCTGATTTGTAGATTATGCAAGCACTAGTAGAGCATTATAGTGGCAAAGGATGGTTGCAACGAGTTGAACAATGCATTCTTCATATGGATATTTCTTCATTGGATTTTGATCAGGTATACATAGTAATTTGCATCTAAGTAGTGTACGAAATACATCTGTATTGCCTTGTACTGTTTCATTGCCTACATTCATTGACCAAGAAAACAACATACCTGATAATTTGTTTTTTCATTTTCTTATGGTTCCATTTTTGTAGTTTGGCTAATCATGCATGCTGACATGATTTTGTTGTGCTTGTGTTGTATGCAGGTAGTTAGACTGTGTCGTGAACATGGGCTATATGGTGCGCTGATTTATTTATTTAACCAAGGCTTGAATGATTTCCGTACACCTCTAGAGGAGCTTCTATCTGTCATCCAAAACACTACTAGAAAAGATGCTTCTTCTACTTGGTATGTCGTATTTTGGCTAGTAAGAGTTGCATAAAACTTGCCCATAAACACCTTGCTCATATATATAATATTGTAGATTATGTTGTTGAGTTGTTCTTAAGTTGTGGATAGGTTAGTTGAGCGTAGTTTGAGTTTCATTGTTCTGAAGTTCCTGATAAAATGTGTGTTCTGGTAAATTGATTTTGTCAGATTGATATGTTGTTACTTTAAGTTGTTGATATGTGACTTGAGCATAATTTCATTATTCTGAAGTTCCTGATAAAATGTGTGTTCTGGTAAATTGAATTAACCAGGGTCTGATAATTTTCATATTAGTTACCTGGCTATCGTTTTAATATACATGAATCATTTAGAATGCATTTAGATATTCCTAGTGCAGTACATGAAATTGATCTATTTTTTGTTAGAATATTAGTAGTACTATATAATGCGTGGAATGTTGGGTGACAAAAAAGACAACATGTACAGAAGATGAGTGTAGGATAGGAATGCATGGAAGTTAGCTATCCACATACCAGAACTATGACCTAGGATTGAAGGTTTAGGGGTTTTATTGACTTTGATTGGGTTTCTTTCCTAGCCTACTCTAATTTGTTTGAGATAAAAGGCTTGGTTGTTGTTGTTGTTGTATTAGTAGTACTATATAGAAAGCTAAAATCTTACCGTATAACGTCTTCTTTGTTGAAACAGCTACAGGATGCTTGTTTATATGAAATATTGCTTTCAAGGCCTAGCATTTCCTCCAGGTTAGTAGCTGTACTATTCATGGAAAATAATTTACCATTTCTAATTCAAAGCCAGGTTAGTAGTTGGGCCACAAACTAAGTTTTCCCTGTGCTGTTGGGCTTTTGCTGGGCCTAGAGCCCTAGAACCTTGTAGATTGTATTTTTTTTCCAGTAAAACTATGTGTGAAAGCATAAATTGATTTTCTAAAATTGGAGAGTTCAACTCATAGGGACATCTGTACACTTCCCAGCAGGAATACATATGAACTTGCTATGAATGACGCCCTTATTAGCATATAGAACTTCATGCGATGTTCTCACACAATCTATTTTCCAGGGCATGGAATAATTCCCCGATCCCACCTTCATCCAGTGAGAGATGAACTTCTGCAATTTTTGCTTGAGGAGTCTAAGATGCTCCGTTCTGAAGTATTTAAGGGTTTCAATTCTTGTTGTGGAAAATGCCCGAACATATGCTATCTACTATGGATGGATACAGAAGCTACTTTGGAGGTTGTCAAATGTGCTTTTGCACAAGAGAGTTCTGAACGTAGAAATGACCCTTCTAGTACTCTTGATGCATCTGTGTCAGAGGATGATAATATTAATATTGGAAGCCCAGAGAGTAAAAATATTTTGTTACAAAATGTAGTGGACACCATCATTGATATTGTTGGTTTGGAAAATGAGGCGATTCATTCCATTGTTCTGGGTACTGCTGAGTCAGAACTTTGGCCTTCAAAGAAGGACTTTGGTTATATAATTGAATTTCTGTCCTTTTTTGTATCATGCAAAAGGGCAAGTGCATCTCAAAGAGTTGTTAGGCACATTCTTAAATACCTTACTTCATCTAATATTCCGTCATATGATGATAGAAAAACACCAACTCAGAAAGAAAAAGAAGTTCTTCAGCTCTTCAATGTAGTTCCTCAAACTGGCTGGAATTCTGATTATGTGTTGCATCTCTGTTTAGATGCTCATTTCCATCAGGTTTGTCACCATTAGTTTTTCAAAGTCCGCTTCTATGTTATTGCACTGTTGCTAAAAAATACCTTTCAGCCTATGACTGAAAACATTCTTGTTACTGTACAGGCCTGCGGCTTGATATATACAACCAGAAATCAAAATTTGGCTGCTTTAGGTAGTTACATGATGGATACATTGGAGCCATTCCATGCTTTTATCTTCATCAACAAAAAGTTATTTGAATTGGCAGATGATGAAGCTTTGTCATTCTGTTCCACAGTAATATCTCGTTTTCCTGAACTAGTCAAGCTAAGCAGGTGATGTTGCTAATTAATGTTCTGGCTAGATCATATTCTTCACCTTGGTGTTTTGCTTGTCGCTCTATTGAGTGTGCGTATTTTCTCACCTATGCCTTCAATTTCTTAGGGAGTGCGCATTTGTCTTGGTCATTGACCATTTCCATGATGAGATTCAGCAAATACTGTCAGAGCTACAATCTGATCGCCACAGCCTCTTTCTTTTCTTGAAAACTGCAATTGAAGTACACTTGTCAGGAAAACTTGACCTCAGTGAGATTAATGCCAGAATAAATCAAACTGTTGAACTTCAGTACTCTTCTGGTGAACTTGAAGGTTATCTACAGAGACTATCAAATCTCCCCAAGTTGTTAGACCACAATCCTGTTTCTATGACTGATGAGCTTGTTGAACTCTATCTGGAGGTAAGCACATTGACAGATTTTTAACTTTTGGTACATCTGGTATGGAGCCTTTGAGGCTTTATCCATCACTGTATACCATTGGTATGGAGCCTTTGACTATCACTGTAGACTTAAATGTTGACCACTATATTGCCACAACAAGTTGGATTGAGAACAATCTATTGGCGATTAGTAGAAAGTGAAATGCCATAAACAATTTATGGAATCAAGAAGCGGTATTTCCTTTACAAATACAATACAATCGTCAGCTGCTTTCTACAAGCTTTGATGTTAGTATTGCTCCCCTGTTTGACCTATCTTGCAAATCTTTAGAAGCTACTTAGTGTTAATCATTATATTGTGGAAAAAAAATCTAATTAGAACGATCTATTGGCAATTAGTAGAACAGTTAATTGCTACAAGCATGATATGGGATCAAGAAGCAATATTTCCTTTGCAAATAAAATTCAATTGTCAGCTGCTTCCTACAGACTCTGATATCATGTTACTATGGCTCCCTTGTAGACTTGTATTTCACCGACCTTTGGGAGCAGTTGTGTAGTTCAGGTCTTAGGGTTGATTGTTGGTTACAAACGAGATAGTCCTGGTGAGATATTATGGTTTGAAAAATAGTGTTTTTTCACCGAAAGCCTTTCATTCTCCTGTAGAGCATATTTATAGGCAATGACAGAACATGAAGAATTCCCTGTCTATCCTATCGCACTGGGGATTAGTTCTATTGGGGGTTAGGTTTTGTGGAGCTTGCAATCTGATTATGTTTAGAACTGCTGTTCAAAAAATCAATAGTTTCTGCAGTTTCTCCATTTTGTTGTGGTGAATACTACAATTCTGCCACGTTTCTGGAGAGATGCAAATATGGTCTTAGTGATTATTAAAAATCTGATATTCAAAAGTAATTCTACTCAATTTGTTAGATTGAAGTTTTTCTAGTGACTGCAACATGTTTTGTGTGATCATCATCATTTGATTCATTTCTGGTAATCAAGCACTCCTTCTTTCACAGCTTCTGTGTCAGTATGAGCGAAGGTCAGTTCTGAAGTTTCTGGAGACTTTCGATAGTTACAGATTGGAGCGGTGTTTGCATATTTGTCTAGATTATGGAGTTACAGATGCTGCTGCATTTCTGCAAGAGAGGGTTGGTGATGTTGGGAGTGCACTGGCACTTGTTCTAGCTGGACTTGATGACAAAATCAGCCTTTTTATCTCTTACATGGAAAATGCTTTTTCTGGGATCACCTCAAAAAGCATCTCCGAAATTGAGCAACCAGACATTATTCTGAAGATGAGTGAGGTTTTTTTCTTGCACCCATTTAAATGCTAGCCTGGATTTGTAACCTCTGTTGTATAGGTAACATATTCAATGTTTTTATTTAGGGTCATCCTGTGCTTGATGCGTTACGTGCGTCCATTGGATTGTGTCAAAGGAATTCACAGCGCTTAGACCCAGAGGAGTCACAGTTCCTTTGGTTCCAACTGCTTGACTCGTAAGTTTGCTCATATATAAATACTTTTGTACAGATGCAAAATATTTCTCACTGCAAAGCTGTTTTAATGATGGTGCAAAGCTGTGTTGATTGCACGTTCTCTAGAATGGCATCTATTTGTGAATGGAATAGTGCATAATATCACAATGAATGCCTTTATGTTATTGATGCAGCTTCTCAGAGCCACTGAAAAAATTGTATGGAAGCAAGGATGTAAATGAAAAAGGTGTTGGGCCCAGGGGGGGTGAAACACCAAATGGACAACCAAAGGATAAAGTGCTCTCACAACACACGAGGTTTTCAGCTTACCAAAGGTGCTTGAATGTTCTGCGGAGAGTATTTTCACAATTTGTTGGAGAAATAATCGAGGCAATGGCTGGGTATATACCCCTACCAGCAATAATGGCAAAGCTATTATCTGACAATGGAAGTCAAGAGTTTGGTGATTTTAAACTTGTCATACATAGAATGTTGTCTATGTATCTCTATGAAAAAAGAATACTGGTATGCCCATATTGATCTTCTTTCATTTGCCATTTACTTTTTAGTTATTGTACACATGCAGTTTGATGCTTTGTAAAACACTACACAGTACTCCATTGCAATCGAGCATGGTTTGAGAAAATTGCACCATGTTCCATGCTGCTGGTATATTAAGTTCCGTTTGATTTGTACCCTCTTCCTCAACGTTAGCTTGGTTGGCAGAGCACGCTGTTCGCCGTTGAGCGTCTCGCCCACGTGCGTTCGATTCCAGTCGAACATGCGTGCCCACCTTCAATAAAAATAGGTACACACACGTGTGCGTTCAATGGGATAGCGCATACCCGTGCTCCGGAGGCCATGGAGCCTCCAAAAACTTCCTTGGCATGTGCATGGGGACGCGCAGAGGTGTGTGCGTCCTTGTACCCCCCACCACCACCAAAAAAAGTGTAATTGTATGCTTGTTAGCAACTCATGAACTGATTACGAGAAAGTGCTTGTACATATAGCCCTTAATTTTTTATGTTTGTTATGTACTCCTCTTGATGGATTAAATAACACATTTCTTTGCTGATCTGACTAATGTTCCTACAGTGATATCTTGAACCAAACGTTTGATTTGTTCAAGTAATTTAATGTTGTTTCATCAGTATTGAGCTATTTACCTGCAAAATTTTCTACTCTATGTTGAAGAACTGTCAACTTAAGGCCAAATGAAAACATCACCCTTTGGGTAATAATTTTCAATATTTTATCTGATAGAAAATAATTTCTCGCACTTTTGATACCTTACTCACCTGCTTGCAGGAAACAGCAAAGTCAGTAATTGAGGATGATTCTTTCTATACCTTGAGCTTACTAAAGAGAGGGGTATGTCATGGATTTGCTCCGCAGACTTTTGTCTGCTGCATATGCAACTGCTCACTTTCTAAAGAAAGTGCTATTTCAGCAGTACGGGTTTTCAGTTGTGGACATGCAACCCATTTTCACTGTGAGTCTGAACAAAGCAAGTCATCCAATAGGGAATCCAAGGATGGATGCCCAATTTGTCTATCAACGAGTAATACACAGGCCCGGAATAAATCACCTATATCTGAGAATGGGCTAGCAAAGTATTCTGGGGCTGAATATGATGTATTACATGGCATCCATCATAATCATGAAACAGATCATGTTGAGAGATCTCATGGGCTTCAGCAAATGTCCCGGGTAAAACTACCTTGCGATGATCTCATTGGTTATTTCTTTTATACTTGTATAATAAATCTCTTCAAAGAGCAAAACTGACTAAATATTTCCTTTGGCAGTATGAAATACTGAATCATCTTCAGAAAGCACAGAAATCTTTTCATATCGAAACTGTACCTCCATTGAAACTTTCGCCACCAGCCATATATCATGAAAAGATACAGAAGAGAATCAGTTTGGTGGGAGAATCCAGCAAACATTCAGTTAGAACAGAAAAACCCCAGAAAATATGGCAAATGAAGGAGCCAAAATCAAAACAATCAGGGAATCGGCTCGTGCCAAAGTCAAGCATATTCAGTGAGTTTGTACTTCTTTCTGTCTGAATAAACATCAGCGTCACTGTATTGATTTCATTTTGGATTTTCGTTTGTTTATTTATGTTTTTTTTAATCTTCTGCAGGTTCTGAGAAGAATCAAGTGCGGTAGGGTAAAGATTGTATGGTATGTAGTTCACTGTTTTTTATGTACTGGTAATTTTGTTGATGTATTGTTTGTCTTCTATCATCTATGGAATCATTACTGAGATAAATTTTTCAAATGATGAGATATCTTAAGATTTGTCCATTCAGGCTGAATTTGGTATTGTGGTGGCTTTTTGAAAACCAGGTCGAGCCTCCGCTTAACAAAAATACCTGATCCCACAGTGTAGCACAGCACAACAATGTCAAACTGTGCCTTAAATTGTACAGTAGGATATTGTTTGTGTTAAACCTGTCAGAATTATTTTGACCCCTCGTTATGCTTATGATCAACGTAAAGGCTGAGAAGACTCTTGGAAACCAACAGAGGCATGTGGAATATACTTTAAAATTGTTACCAAACATCACTGTCATTCTCCCCTAGAATAATAGATAGATAGAGGCAGTAGCGGAGGACGGGAAAAAATTCTGATATGGCGAAATTATTATTTTTATATATCTTTATTATCCGTTATTGTTCCTTAGACGTGTGCATCTCCTATCCTAATCTTAACATCAATTTTAAGGTAAGGTAATAGGATATCATCCTATTCTCATTTCGATAGTAGGTGTATTATAGTGGCGGAGGACGGAGTAAAATTATGATGCGGCAAAATCGGTAGGATGGAATATTAAACAATATCGTAATGCCAAAAAAATTCATACAGGGTATATAAGGAGCAAAGTATTCGAGTTCAATCTACTGGACATCTTGCTAAAATAATTTTTCAAATCCACACATGAAATCATCAGGGTAAATATTTTGTGTTACTGACAGAACATGTGCTAAAAGTACTAAGGATCCACGTGGCAGAGCAGGTATGGCAGGTGCCATACCCAGCCATACCTGCTCCTCCGCCCCTGGATAGAGGTGTCTAATTTTATTTGGATTCAGTGTTTGTAAATTACAAGTGGGCTATACAACAAAGTTCCTATCTTACTGGTTCGGATGCTGTACTATTCCTGGGTTTGATTTGCTCAATCGTGAAGCAGTGAAGTTTTCTTCTTGTTCTGTGCAGGGACCAGATTCGAACTGAATTGATTTGCTTCAGATTATCACGGCTGTCGAAGCCTCCTCAACTGATCATTGATTTGCCAATGTGTCGTGCTGCTCTTCAGTACATAATTCTCATCTTGGGTGGCGTTTGGTTGGGTTATGCGTCTGAAGTGGTTTGGGCGTGCAATTCTTCTGTCCCGATACAATGATGGAAGGTGAGAACTCATTTCCTTTCAGTCGGTCATTGTACTTCTATCCTTCTGTTTTACAGTGTTTCATCATCCATTTACTTTATAGGTTATTTCTATGGACTTCGTAGTAAGGGTGCTTTGAGCAAGGGAGATGAATCCGAAAGTAAGGCGAGAGCAGGGAAATGCGACCCCATACGGCTGTAACTTAATAGCTTTTGATAGGAGTTTTTTTTTTTAAGTTGATCTTGATGGGTTCCTCCTGTACAGTTAAATGACTTGCGTTTCAATTCACTGTTAAATATAAAAGAACACAGGAGCGCTGGCATGTATACTACGAGGTAGTGAGGTACCGCGACCAAATGATAGTTTGGTATGAATACGACTAATCGCACTGTTGTACAGAACCGTGTTCTCTTTGCGAATATACAGACCTACATTTGTGAATTGTGATTGCAACCTTCGACATGTTGTTATGTCAGCTGTCTGTGTACATTGCGATCTGGAAGTAACCGAGAAATCTGATCTAGAACGACATTGTTGAGCACTGCAGCTCGTGATGTTTAACCATCAATATCTTCTCTCCCAACTCACTACGAACTCAAGATATATTGGCCATTACTAACTTATTTGTACAATTGATTGGAACAAACTGGTAAATCCAAAAACCACAGAGCTTTACAAGAAGACCAGTGAGTGACTAACGAGCAAAAAATATCACTCGAGCGGTCAAAACACATCGGGGCCGGGTCCACGGTGCGCCCGGAAGTGGCAGCCGTCGGCGTCCCGCAGGCGAACACCGAGTGCGTAGTTGGCCATCTCCAGCTCCGCCACCTTCTTCTTCATCTCCGCCGCCGCGCGCTCCGTCTCCTCGAGCCGCTGGTGCTTCGCCAGCGCGTCGCGCTCCATCTGCTCGTGCAGCTTACGCTGCACCAGCACGCCGCGCTTCAGCACCACATTGTCGTGCTCCAGCGCCGCAGCCTGCTCCCTCAGCCTTGCCTTCTCCTCGCGCAGCCTCGCCGCCTCGCGCTTGGCCGCCGCGTTCTCCTCGCGCAGCCCCGCGGCCGCGAGCTCGGCGGCGGTGTCCTTGATCAGCCCCAGGATCCAGGACGCGCGGTTCTTGGCGTCGGCCACGTCGGTCGCCGCCGCCATCTGCTCCACGAGGACCCCCGCGCACTCGTCCGCGCCGTCGTCCGCCCGCGCCGCTAGCGCGAGCCGGGTCGCCAGCACGCCCCTTGCCTGCTGCGCCCGGTAGGCCTGCACGGTCGCGTGGATGTCCTGGCCTGAGGCGGCAAAGCAGGCCTCCAGGTTCCGCGGGTCAGCGTCCGGGAAGACGCGCCGGAGGGCGTCGAGCGGGTCGAACCGCTGCAGCGCCGCCGGCGGGGCCATCTGTCCCTCACATGGCGTCAAGCGGCAGCCTCGCTTGGATTGGTGGCGCGGCGCATCGAGGAGGAAGGCGGCGGAGCGCTTCCGGGTTTCCGCGACGGCGGCCATGGCGTCGTCTGGTGCCGTGGGGCGAGGGCCCGGGCCACATTTATGTGCAGGCGAGACGCGGAGCGTCGGATCGGACTAGGATTCGGAACGGGACGGAGCCCCTGCCCAACCCCACTCGAGTTCGCTCACTTGCAGCCTACGCCGTCTCATCGCTTGAAACCGACTCGAGTCCGATTTTTTTTTACGGAAAGTAAACAGAAAATGAGAAAACGAGAGATACCATTGGTTTCTTTTTTCTTTTTTTTTTGAAGAAACTAGCAGCCGATGTCTGATTTTAGTTTGTTTTTCGGACGTCGAGCAACATTTTTTTGAACGTTACGTATGAAATATTTTTTATTGTTTATCGAAAAAAAATATTTCACTACGTATAAAAAAATATTTTACTATGTAGGAAACAATGGTTCACACGTAGAAAAAAATATTACAAAAAAATCAGACATCCAATCCCTAGCAATTCCCTTCTTTTTTTTTACCGCACTACATATCGACATGCTGTTTTTTTTTCTAGGAAATATGACGTAGCCAACAGCACCAACATTGTCCATGTAGAACAAAAGGCAGTTATTTTTTCTTTATTTGCGAGTCCTCTGATTTAGTTCACATGCCTTAAAGATAAACACGAAACAAAAGCCAGTTTATATATAGATGGAATTCCTTTTCCAAACGCAAAGCACAAATTTTACTCCATTGCCTCTTCCCCTCTCATCATCCAGCAGCCGGCAGCACATATATACATCGATGTCCTTCGTCTGCTCTCAATGGCATGCGCCACACTAGGCCGGATCACCTCTTTCCTCCGTGCCAACAGAGCATCAGGGTGAATCCAATAAGCAAACTGGCTCGGAGGATCGTGAGAAAGATCAGATGCTACAATGTCTTCCTCTGCCCCACGAATTTTCGCGCAACACCAAAGATTAGAGCCTTCGTCAAGAGCCCTTGGTCAAGAGTACAAGCCAAAGCCACAGCCCCGCCGAGCACAAGGAGCCTTGCTACGTGGTTTTTCGCAGGTTTCCCTTCTGCTTCCACGGTATCTGATTGATCACTGTTGGATTCCAATGCTCGAACAAAATTGTCACCAACCTTGGTGTTGATCTGCGCCATCATGGCACTCTGAGATAATGGCTCCCCGGCAGCCCTGGCTTCCTGATAGGCTCGAAATCCAGGTTCAATTCTCTTTACACATCCCCACATTCCCTGCCGAATGCCAATCTTGGCAATCTCATATGGGATACCCATGTCCTCATGGTGGAACAAGAGAACCTCACAGGCCGTCAGTCCGCCGTTCCCTCTTCTTGATTCCACTGTTCAAGAACAAACACAGGAATTTTTTGAGTTATTACAAAGAAAGAAGGAAAAGAGGCCTTTTCATCCATTTCTTCTTTTCTGCATAGTTATTCCATTTATTCGGCCTCTTATTACTCGAATGGTTTTAATTTCACCTCTTACTGCTCAAATGCACACAAAATAGTTAAGGAAGCCGGCTTACCTGCACGGATGCACCAGCTTGAATAATACAAATCCACTCTATGAGGTTTGTTGCGCCGTGGGATGGATGAGCATGGCACGCTCTGCTTCATGTTACATAAAACACAGATAAATAAATATCCGAGCAGCAGTATATGATGAGAGCAATCTCTGTAATCCAATGACACATTCTATTGATTCGCTCCATGCAAGGTGAATTTGCCTCAAGAGTCAAGAGTCAAGACTATTGATCATTAACAAGTTCTTTTACCCCCCTACTGTTTTCCACTCAAAAGAAGTCCTTTACCTTGGGGTGATGTAAAGGAAACATCCTACTGTGTACTCAATCACTTCATGCAGGGTAAATATTTGAAACAACAATGCTGACACACTTAGTTTCCGCCAGATCCACATAATTCTTTTTAGTGAAATCGGAACTACATGATTGCTTCTTAGTTTAATTCATTATGCATAGGCCTAAAAAATTACTACAGCAACTTAGAGGGAACTATCATCCATACAGAACAGATAGTTTTATGATGTTATAGCTACAAAATCGTCATATCGATTGATCGAAGAATGAAAAGTTAGTTAGCAGGAAAAGAAGGAAAAGGTATGTAGAGTGAAGAAACAATAGTGAGAATACCATTTATAGAGTGCAGGCATAAGAACGAAGGATGAAATGATAAAAGAAGAGGTCTGTTAACACCAAGACTTCAATGAAGGATGAAAGGAACTCTACACTAACATCAAGACTTCAATTATGTTAAAAGTCTGTCCTAGCAAGTGTAATATATTTCTGAGTCTGTTTTACCTTCGTAACACAATAGTATGCGCCTCCCAATTTCCATATCCGACGAGCAATTATGTACTCCCTGTCACTAACGAAGAAGGGGAACTGCAAGTGCAAGAGAGCCAAACATAAGCATGAATGGAAACCAGACAGAACTTGAAGCAAATTCACTATCTCAAGACCCTGTCTACCTTGCGGACCCAATGCACTTTCATCGTCCCGGTTGTCTGACACCCTTCCAACGTCTTATGGTAGATAAGCATATCATCCCACTTGTTGGACATCCGGAACTCATCGTCCCCAAAGAAGTCCCTCACTTCATCTGGAGTTGCATTCTCAAAGATAGTACTGCTCTGATATTGCGGAGGTCCAGTCTAATTGCGTCGAAATATAATTCGAGAACTAGTGAGCAAATTAGCATCCACCGCGTCAAATCAATAAGCAGAAAAGAACTGACAAGTGCCATTCACCTGGGGATCCCTCCTCCATGCCTGGTAGATCATGGCGGGCAGCGCCTTCTCCATCATCTTGATCCACGCCGGGCCGCCGTCCCTGCCCTCCACCAGCCTCCAGAGGTTCACCAGGTCATCCTTCCCCACCGCCAGCTCCTCGTTCGCCATCTCCGACGACCTGCCAAGCCAAGCACCACCAGGGTCAAGCGTCCCGTCGCCAAAGACCACTCCAATTTCACACACCAAACCCACTGAAGAACACGGCTTTGACCACGACCCACACCAAACATCTCGCGGGCCTACATACCCTTGCAAGGAGGCCTCCTCCTGATGCTGCTGCGCCGCGGCGGTAGTGGCGGCGCCGGCGTAGTTGCCGAGAGGGGCGCGGAGGCGGGCGGGGAGTTTGTCCCTCCAGAAGTCGAGCGTGGCGAAGAGAGGCGCGGGGTGGCGGTCGGCGGTGGCGACGAGGCCGGAGGCCCAGCGAGGCCGCCAGGCCCAGCCGAGCACGAGGCCAAGGAGCGCCGCCGCCCAGAGCGGGCCGGCGAGGAGCGCCATCTCGCAGGCCGCACCCCACGCCGTCGGCTGCTCCAGGACCCTCGCCACCGCCGACAGCACGTACCCCATCGATGCCGGAGGCGGTGGCGGTGCTGGGTATTGGGGGAAGGGAAAGGGTGGGGGGGGGGGGGGGGGGCGGCCGGGGGGAGGAAGGAATGGGCTTTGTGGCCTATGGAGAGGATTAAAGACTCGATTTTTTCCCCTGCTTTTTGTTTCTTTGGGGGAAGGAATGGTACGGTGCACGAGTAGGGATGGGGTCATTGCGGTATGGACATGGTGCATAGACTTTCTCATTCTCTCTTCTTTCCTTTGCTTTCTTTTCTTAGGGGTTTTGGTGCACGAGTAGGAATGTTTTTTTTTCAATAAAAGACATTGCAGATGTCCTTAGAGGTGAGGTGAGGCGACCTGGCAACATAACAAAGCAAGGGTGAGTCGTCGATCATTTATTACTAGTTATATGCCCGTGCGTTGCTACGAAAAACAAAATTGATAACGAAAAATAAAGATTTAAAAATATAAAAAATATTATTTCATAAGATCAAACATCTATTTTTAACGCTTCGTTTCTTGCAAAAACTGACTAATTAAAGCAACGCTTCGTTTCTTGTGTAGGGCAATTAAGTAGGGCAATTAAGCAGGGCAATTAATGTGACGTGGGAAGAAACTCTCACTTTATATAGTAGAGACTTAGGAAAGTTAATTCATAGTTTTTGTTGAGGTGTTGCTTGACTAATGCTATTATGCTTATCACATCTTCTTAGTTGGTTGGGTTAGTAGTTGGTTGAGGAGTCATTTCCACAAGGGTGTTATGATCTCATGCTAGTTGTTCCTTCCATGGAGCATAAAAAAAATGCTCCCGCATCCTTTTTGCCGAACTCCAAAGTGCTAGAGATACTGGTTGAGATTTGTTATATTTGGTCCTCACCAACTTGGCAATCCCTGTTCATAGTGTATCATACTCCTCTATAACCAATCAGTCGATCATGAATATCCTAATACCACTCACCTTCCGACATGCGTACTCTCTCTCTCTCTTCTGTCTGAAAAAGGTCAAAATACAATGGGCATTGGGCCTGTGAGCGTGGGGCCCATGGACCCGGTGCAGAGGCGTGGAGGGCTCCGTCCCAAGCGATAAGGGGGGTTTGGGGGAGAGGTTGAGGGTGGCGCGCGTCGATACCTGTGGGGCCAAACCACCGCAACAACCAATCGCGGGATGCCACGTGGAGCTAACCGGGAGTGAGAGGTGGGAGAGCAGTGGCCATTGGCCAAACAACTAGCAAGGACGGCAGCGGCTTTCCCCTATTGGTTCGTGGGGTTGGTCCCTCGCCGACTTCACATCGTCACTAAAAAATTCGTACGGCTTTTGCCTGTTAACTTATACAGTATACTAGAGATCTTCTCCTGTGCATTGCCTTCTATACAAATTTTGAAGCAGGTAAAAGATTGTCCATTTTTTATTTATATTTTAATATTTATGTATTTTTTAAATAGAAATGCATAGAAGCACCTCTCACCATTAATTCATACTTTAATATTTATCTATTTTTTAAAAAAAATATGCATAGAAACACCTCTCCAATCGCTATCGTGCGCAATTTGCCAAATGGATCCTGTACCTTGTGTTTGTAGGTTGTTATATGTTGCTTTTCCTTTTTTGGACCAGCTGCATATTGGTTGTCCAATTGAAAAAAACCGAGGGTTTTCAACTAGTAGTATAGATGAGTGGTATATTACTCATCTTGATTTTAATTGATGCTTTTTCCAGTCATAAATAGTTGTTGTTTTCGGTATCAGTACTGTCTCCAAAATATAGCGTTGATCACTAATTTTTATTATAATATATTTATAAAATTAATAAATTTATAATATTATAAAAGTACTTTTCGAGACTAATTTATACATACGATATTTATATTCAATTTAAATATTTAAAAATATATTGACAATCAAAGTTTTGAAAATTTGATATACATATATCCAAAATGATAACTATTTGTGACCAGAGGGAGTATATAGATATACTGCTTCCTTAAATTTCTATTGGAGGTGTGTGCTGACTATCCTAATTGCTCCCTCTATTCACAAATAGTTGTCGTTTTGGATATAGGTGCAGTTAAACTTTTAAAACCTTGATTGTCAATATCTTTTTAGATATTTAAATTGGATGCATCGACATCATATGTGTAGATTTATCTCGAAAAGTATTTTTATAACATTATAGTTTTATTGGGTTTTTATAAATATATCATAATAGAAATCAGCGGTCAAAACATGTGTTTTGAAGACTGTGTTGATATTTAGAACAACTATTTGTGATCAGATGGGATATAATAGAAATTAATGATCAAAGCTGTACTTTGGAGATAGTATCGATGTTCAGAATAAAAACTATTTGTGAACGAGGGAATAGCTAGTTTGACCATCACTGTAATGTCTATTGGTTGGAGTTTGAC
The DNA here is from genome assembly GCA_036346355.1 of Rhipidocladum racemiflorum. Taxonomy (NCBI): domain Eukaryota; kingdom Viridiplantae; phylum Streptophyta; class Magnoliopsida; order Poales; family Poaceae; genus Rhipidocladum; species Rhipidocladum racemiflorum. The sequence goes on from CM070572.1 coordinate 28,817,567, forward strand.
CCCCAACTCTGCACGGTACAGATCCTAGCCTGTGTGCATTTCTAGGGTTGTTATATGTTCCTTGTCAGGACAGGTGCTGCTTCGTGCATTTCTCGATGTATGGACTTATCCAGTTAGGAGAAAAATAGAGGGTTTCCAACTAGATCGTGATTCGTGAGTGGCCTAATTGATGCTACTTCATTTAATTTCCGTTGGACGAGTGTTGACTATACTAAATAGGATTTGACCATCATTATGTGTCAACAGGCTGGAGTTTGACACCAAACACTTCACAGTACAGGTACTAGCTGTACAGTGTACACGTAAGAGAGAAGATGAGTGCCATGTGCAGCATCTACTTGGAGATCTTCTTCACCTGCAGACGCTGCAGTACCATATTCCATTATGTCAACCTGTACTGGTCGAGCTACATCCAAAGAACTAACTAAACGTGCTTAATTACACCGTCACAGATCCTTCGCAATCCGGAGCCGGTTTTGGATCGACATGGAAACGAACGGACATTCGCAATCCGGAGCCGCACGCAATTACAAGAAATAGAAGGGGTTTTTTGCAAAGTGGATGACGTGAACACAGCCGGAGCGCTTGAAACCTTCGGGTCTTAATAAAGGTATAATTTGGATAGTCGCAACCTTTGCGCTCGCCAAAGGACAGCTGAGAGAAAAACGGGTGATCATACATACGTTTTGCCATAAAAAATTTCTAATGACGGGAGAGTGATGACTGATGAGTGATGAGTACTGCTGAAATAAAGTTTCGTGCGTTGGGGTTCTCGGTTCAAAGCATCCGTTAATTTTGTTTATTAAGTTGGTGCAACGCGCATCCATGTCTCAAGTCAAGGAACAGCTAGCCGGCTAAAGTTGTGTTCTCGAGTGTGCTAAACGTTGCAATATTAAATTAGCTGCGCTATGAGGACCAACAAAGAACAAAATTTTTTTACTTTACTGCCCCGTGCCTGTTGTTTTTTTCTTCCAAAAATAGCCCCTTAAGACATATTACGGAAATAGTCCCCTTACTCGAGCACCAGTGGCGGAGCCAGAAAAAAAAATATCCTGGGCAAATTTTGTTATAGCTAACATATTATGAATTGATCGATATATGAACTAAAAGCAATCTTGAACGTTAATACATATATGATCATGTAAATAAAAACTAAAAGCATAAAACAATAGTAATACCCCTGTAAAGAAGCATATGTTGCTATTTGCGTTGCAAAAGTATAGTGTACACCAAAATATCATTCTGTAAGAAAATAAATGATTAGTGCAACAATTATATGACATGGTTATTATTGACATTGAAAAGGATTCAAACATATCATTGAGATGGTAATGTACAATTACGAGGCATATATATACAAAAAGACTATTATCCTGTTCATTCCTTCGGTTATTTGCTTTTTAGATGGTGTCTAATACTCTAATCCTTAGCAGTAAATGATTTTGGAAATAGCAATGTATAATGGGATGGGCGTATAAAGGAAAATTTGGTAATTGTTTTCTTAAAATTGTAGAATGAAATATATTTGGAACAATATTTAAAAGCTAGAATATACATGTATTTGGGAACAAAATTTGAAACTAAAGGAGGCAGTACTCTGTTGCATATATAGATGCAAGCAAAACTGTTAATGCATATCAAATATTAAAAGAAAAAAGTACTGCGTCCAAGCCAACAAAACAAGTTCATCATCAAGCAAGTAAAAGCAGAGAGTAAAAAAAATCAAACGAGTTAAGCCGTTCTTTGATTAAAAGTTCCAAATATTAGGCTGACTACTTCTACTTAGCTCCATAAGCACAGAACTATAGAAGCGGACTCATTCCTTCCACTCTATCATACACCACATAATTAAAGGCTTCATGCAGCAAAAGACAGAACCAGTACACCTCGCCTCCTCCGCCCGTCGGCCCAAGCCCGGGCAACTGCCTGGCCCAGCCGGGGGTTGCCTCCGCCCCTGTCGAGCACGGCACTACCAGATATGGACACGTAGAAAAGCGGCAGTGTGGTAATGCGGAAAAATTCCAATGCCATTTTTTTTTCGAAGTTAACATTTTTTTCGAGTATTTGATTCAGGATTCGTATTTGCAGATATTCGTCATGAAGGTTATTTTTTACGTTGTTCGGGCTTTAGTGATCTTCAGTACAGCTTCAAAAAGGTTAGTTTGAAATATTCAGGAATATTAGTATAATATTATTGTAATATTAGTATAATTAATAGAATATTAGTATAACTAGCAGTACATAAAAACCACGGTATTACTAAAATGAGCAGTACATGTAATGACGGTAATTGTATAACTAGTATTACATGAAATGACAGTAGTAGTGTAATGAGTAGTACGGAAAATGAGGTATAATTGGTTTGATATTAGTGCAAGTGGTAGTATGTAAAATGACTATATTGGTATAATAGTAGTTCGTGAAATGAGGATAGAAGGCGTGAATAATGGTGTGTACTTAGTGTGATTTTAGTATAATTAATAGTACATAAAATAACAGTATTAATACATATAATGACAATAATAGTATAACTAGCAGTAAATGAAAGAACGATACATGGAGTAAATAATGGCATAGTGTTAGTTAAATATTAGTATGAATATTGTAATATTAGTATAGTATTTGTATGATATGACATAATTAGTAGTATATAAAATGGTAGTAATACTACAATGTATGCATAATTTAATAATGTTAGGATAATATTACGAAAATATTTGTGTGATTACTACAATATTAGTACTATTAGTGGTAAATGAAATGACAGTGTCTGTATATTACGTAGTACATAAAATGACAATATTAGTACAATGAGTTGTGCATGAAATTACAGCAATACTACAAAGAGTAGTAACGAATTGACGATACAAGGCGTAAATAATACTAACAATTGGTGTGATGGTGGTACAAATAGTACGACATGAAAGGACGGTGTTCGTGAAATGAGTAGTACATGAATTGATGATACGAGGTATAAATAATGGTGTATAATTACTTTGACATTAGCCAATGAAAATTATTTTGACGCATTTTCTATATTACTATTGATTAGATGTGACGAACTCTACATTAGTATTTAATGTTTGTGCGTCATTTGGTATGGTATGTACTACATGGTAGATATTCAAGATTTGTTCATGTTTTATGGTGATGACATTGTTCGAGAGGGTCCATATAGGGTGGACCTTTCGAACTACAAACGAAAGGTTATCCAGGATCCGGGTTTGACGGAGATGGGTCTGGCCGAGCTCCGTAGGTGCGTGAGGCGCGCATTCGATGGGGAGACTGCCCGAAAGAAGCTTGTAATCGAGGCCGTACATGCTAGAGTTGTCGGGGGTTCAACCGACTATTTTGTGGGAGTTGTGCTCGTGGGAAATGCAATGTGAAGGGAATACATGCAAATTGTGATGAACCTTCAGGCGGAGATACACCGTCAGTCGATGGTGTATGTGCGCTCCCTGGACAAAGGAGAAACCTCTAGTCCTTCAGGGGGCGGTGGCGTCGCCATCGAAGCATCCTCTGGGGGGCATCCATGAGGATATTGCTGCGGATGAATTTTAGCCGAACGGAGACATGGGGCTATGGTGGGCCGCTCGTATTGACTACCACAAGCACCTGGAAGCCCTGGCTGGTGAAGTAATATCCGATGATGACGATGATGTAGACACCGATAACAGTGGAGATGACGATGCAGCTCTCATCGATAGCATTGTATCCACTGATGTGGAGTACATGTCTTCGTGCTTCGATGATCTTATGATGGCTTATCTCTTGTTGCCAGACAAAATTGACATTGCTTGGGCCTTCGATCAGGACACTCTGTTGGTAAGGCAATGCTTTCCTACAAAGAGTGTCATTCAGCAGTCAATTGCAAGATATGCAGTGAATATCAGCCGCACATACCGGGTGTATCCGTGTATAGGTCCAACTAGGATATGGAATTTTTTTTGAAAATAATCATATTTTATTCGTGAATTACAATAATATACCCGGATTTATTTTTTTTACACAAATGACCTCCAATCGTGCCACGACATCGCGAAATACGCCTAGTCGCGCCACGTCACCGCGAGCAGTGCGCAATCGCGCCACGGGCTTCAGTGACACGCGGCGACACGGCAGTGGACGGGCGGTGACACGACAGCATCGGAGGGCGGTAGCGGCGGCAAGCGGCGATCGCGCCCGACATGGCGGCATAGGCTAATCGCGCGCCGCAGCGCGACAAGGCGGCGACGGTCCGAGCGGGCAGGGAGGATGGGCAGGCGGGCAGGGTTCACGGGAGGATTTTTTTACATTTATTATTTATGTTTTATTTTATTTTCTTTTTTGAATTTATCTTAATCTTTTATATATATCTTTTGGTGGAAAGCTCCAAATATAACGAAATAAATTTCTAGATTTGTATTAAATTATAAGAATTTAGATTATATAATAAAAACTATTATGTTTCATGCAAAATTAAATTGTTTGAATCAAGTTTATATAAAGATCATTTTATGTATTATGAAGGAACTATACAAACCATGGCTCCAAAAATCATGAAATAAATATCACTTGTTCTTAAGGTCTTAGATGCCCTATTTTTTGCAAAAATATTTAAGAATGAACCCAGTATGCAAAAGAAATAAAATATCGAAGAATAACAAAAGAGATAAAATTGAAGAACAGCAAAAGAAAAATAAAATAAAATATTGTCTCTGTGGAGTTGAAGCTCACTCGCTCCTTCCACTTGCGACAAGGGTAAAAATAATAAAAAAGAGTTAGTCGCTCCTTCAACCTGCGACTAAGGAAAAAAAGAGTTAAGCTCAATCGCGCCACGCTGGCGCGATTGTCTTCTCCCGATTGACGTATTGGCAAAAAAATGAAAATTGTTTATTTAGAAAAAAAATCTTTTTCTTCCTCTCCTGCTCTTCTTTCTTCTCTTTATTTTCTTCTTCTTGTCTTCTATTTCTTCTTTTGTTTCTCTTTTAGCCGACGCTGGCTGCCCGCTTCGCTCTGCCCGCTTTGCCTCATTGCCGGTTCTGCTTCGGCCGCTGCCGCTTCGGACCGCTGCCGCCTTGTTGCGCCAGCGTGGCGCGATTGGGCCTTGTCGCTCCACGCTGGCGCGCGATCGCCGCCCGATCTGCCGGTGGCCCTCCGATCTTGCCGTGTCGCCGCCGTCCTCGTGTCGCCAGCGTGTCGCCGGCTTGCGTGTCGCGCCCGGCGTAAGCGCGATGCGCATCACTCGCGGTGACGTGGCGCGACTAGGCGTATTTCGCGATGTCGTGGCGCGATTGGAGGTCATTTGTGTAAAAAAAATAAATCCAAGTATATTGTTGTAATACACGAATAAAATATGATTATTTTCAAAAAAAAATTCCTAGGATATGTACATTGTGATGTGTATGGATCCTGAGTGTCCCAGCAAGATTCGTGCCCAGAAATTTAAGGGTACGAGTTTGGGCTTCAGGATAACTGTCCTGACGGATCACACATGTGTGCTTACTAAGCCACTGCAAAAGCACAGAAATATCACATCATCATATGTGGCCAGCTTGATTTCTCACTTGGTTACGCGGACGTGATCGTTTCGCCGAAGCTATTGATGGCTAACATGGTTACACATGGTGGGATATCCTGTTAGCTAAGGCAAGGTGTGATGAGTGAAAATGAAAGTGATAGAAGTAATGTACGGTATGTACGAAGAGACGTACAACCTTGTTCCATGGATGCTTCACCAGATTGCTGAAGCCAATCCTGGGACGTACACCAAAAAAATGGATAGACCGCATCCCATGGAGGGTATGAACTGTTTCATCCTAGACCGTGTGTTCTGGACATTTGGACTAGACATTTAAGGCTTTAAGTACTGCCGGCATGTGCTGACCATAGATGTCACTTTCACCAATAGCCTCGCCAAATCAAAGGGGAAGGCACCGATGGATCCTTCCATCTAAGGTCTACGATAGCCAGCATGACTTCTTTATAATTCCAAAAGACGCATATGTATCGTAGTTGTACTTCCCGTTCATTATCCGTCCATATCGCCATTTGTACCGTACAAGTACGAAGGTTGACATAAGCAACAAATCGAACTGTATACACCACATATGTTTGCTTATTTTCTATGTCATAAAATGCAACGGTTCCATAGGCGCAATCTATCTTCTCTCATTTTGTACGCATTTTGTGCATCTTCATGTTTATCACGTGCACATCTATTTGATTATAATACGGCTCATTGCCCTCTGTTCATGGTGACCGCTTGAAAGGGGCCATTTCTGCTAATACGGGTGAACATGACCTTAAAAATGGAAAAAAATGAAATGGAACGAGCCAAATACATTAAAAATTCCATTATCCATCAACGCCATCATTTTTATTGACAAACATATGGTATATAATCAACGAAACTCATTGCTAAATATTTCGTATGTTTGTCATTTTGGTAATTTTATGCGTCGGTGTCGCTAGCTGTCACTTCTTTGAGAACCATTTTCCATGCCATCCATTGGTTGTGACAAACAAAATTCGATTATAAAAATAACACTCAAGTTAGTTCAAAAAATTTTCACTGTTGTTGTTTTTTATCTAAAAACTTCCCGCGCTAATATTTTTTAAAAAATAATTACAAAAAATCAAGGCAATGCAGCACTGCCTTGCCGCTGCACTACCCTTGCAGCGCCTCCTGGCCGCTGTATCGCATGTGGCGTAGAGAGCAGCACTCCCTTGCAGCTGCACTCATCTTGCCATAGCGCACTGCATGCAACGCAGTGCTCTCCTACCGCTGCAATCTAATTTTCATGCATTCAGCGCTCTCCTGCCGCCGTAATCTAATTTTTGCTCTCCAAACCCGCGGCATAGAGTTGTTCCCGCAAATACACGACCAGGGGAGCTATAAATGGGGGGAAAATCACATGAAAACAACCAAATACATCAAAATTTCACAAGCAACAATGTGTACATAAATACTTCTTGGAGAAAACATATATTATACACATACTAGTTTAAGTGCTACATTGAAAGGAGATAATATGTACTCTCAGATTAAAGAAAAAAATATATCCAGTGGAAACCATATGTATAAGTTTTAAAAAATTCTCAAAAAATTATCATACATAACGGAGGTAAGCTTCCACAACCCTGTAAAATTTGAAGAAAAAATTCCATGGAAATTGCGCAGGTTGTGTCCTGGTGCATTGTGCAGAGGACACCATCTTCCATTCCCATTGTTGGAGGTGGAATCTTTTGGATTAGGCTGGTCATTGGTCCGACCAAGTTTCTTTTTCCAAGGTTGCTTATCCTTGGGTATGCATGTCGTTTAGAAACGCCAACGGCCTCTCTTTGAGAGACCTTTTTTTTTTCCTGTTTTCCTATTTTTACCTTTACGATCTTCAGGCATGGAAGATTTCTTTAACTTATTGTCCTTAGAATTCTTCAAACCCGGTTATGGGGGTGTATGGCCTTTGTCCACCATACAGTTCCACTCAACCGCTTCGTGAGCGTATGAGTATCGGTCCGCCATATCGAATAGTTCTGATATGGTAGAAGGCGGATTGATGTTTAAATATTCTCTGGAATGTTTGTAGCGCACAACCTGCTTAAAAAGCATGAATCACAGAATTGTCAGATATGTTGAGGATAGTGTTACGAACCTCCATAAACCTTTTAATGAATTGACGAAGATTTTCATCAGAGGTTTGACGAAGACGATGTAAGTCATCTTCTTTTCCAGGTTTCGCGTAACAGCTTTTAAAATTATTTAAGATGGCATGGCACAAATTTTCCCAACTACAAATAATCCTTTTGATTGGTTAAACAACCAAGTTCTTGAAGAACCTTTTAAAACAATAGGTAAATAATTGGCCATTACCTTCTCATCACCACTAGCAGCCTAGATGGCGGTGGTATAAATTTGAAGGAATTCTGACGGATTTTAAGTTCCGTAGAAACTTTCCAAAGAGTTTGGCTTAAATTTATCATGGCAGACAATGCTTTAGAGCCCCGACGAAAAGGCTTTGCATCCTGTATACACTCCCAAACGTGAACACACATTAATAATTTGATCTGCATAATTAGGAGAACGAGGTAGTCGCTGACCACAATTAGCATTTTTCACCTGGGTCAGGCCTATCCAAGGCGCTTCTTCGCTGTGGAATATTCCTTTGTTGATGGTCGGTACTCTGTTGACGTTGACCGAAAGAGGATTGTTCTGCACGGGAATCTGTCAAAGTCCTCACAGCAGGAGATCTATTATGCACATCTACATCAGCTTCTTGCAGATTGGCAGCTAATGATCTTATAAGAGGTACACTATCTCCATCCACAGGTTGACTTAGGATAGCATTAGTGATATGCGGATCCTGTCCATAGGAGTTCCTTGTGGACTATTTGGAATAATGGTTATGTCCCTTACCGCTGTCCTAGGAACCTGGGGCATGACTGGAGAGGCCAATCGGGAACAAATTCCCATCGGGTCCATCATGCGCGACGTCCCTGGCTGGTTGTCATGGTAAAGGCGTCTTGCCTCTTCTGCGGCCTTTTGTTTGGCAATAGCGAGGTTCTCGCGGAGATCTTGGACGGATTTTTCCTGGGCTTTGCGCTGTCCGTGCTCCACTTATTGCTCCCCTGCCCCTTCCATAACCGTGCAAACGCGTATTTCGAATTTGAGTGCAGGAGTGCTTGTTCCCTCATTGTCCTCCGATGGGGAAGTATAACCGAGCTCAAGACTTTGGAGGAAATCCTCTGAAGACGAGCTATCATGGAGGTCATTGATGCCTTATTGAATTCGTTCACAGTCGACCTCCATAGGGTTTGTGCCCTGGTTCTCTGCCTCTGAGACAGGGGTAGGCACAGAGTCACTCTGGCTTCCTGGTTGGTTCTCAGGAATCATTGTTCCTGATGTGGCATCACCCTGATTGGATGATGCCGTCAACTTGGACGCCTCTGCTTCTGAAATATACTCAGAGTAGAAATTGCACTTACATTCCTCTTTCTCCAAGTAGTCGTCGACGGAGAGATGCGAGAAATCGGCGAGATCAAATGAGTTTTTCTCATCCATGGCCTGCAATGATTCCACATAAATCCTTTCAAAATCAAATTGAAGAAATGGAGGCCCTCCTTCTAGCGCCAACTGTCGATGTTCAGGACCTGGGGTCCCTAGATCAAGCTTACGAATGTATTTTGGGTTGCCTTTATTTATTCAAATAACATTGAAAGGGGAACTAAGGATGGGCGGAAATTAGATTGTATTGCTTTTCTCTAGACAAAGTATGGAGTGATATTACAAGACTGCCTAATGCTATCTTGTGCTCTCCTTGCTGTTGCAATTGTCGTTGTTGGTTGATTCGCCTGTTGCTCTTGTTCGTTGTCCTTGGCGGGAGGAGCCTATTTATAGACTTGAAGGAATGGCATTTGTCATCTTTAAAGATGTGTCTTCCCATCAGGAGGCGTCGTTTGATCAAAAGGTGTCTTCTCACTTAAAGGATGGTTTTTCATCATAGAGGCGTCTCTTCGCTATTGGCAACTTCCAAGTGGTTGTTAGTACCTATCAGAAAAAAGCTTCTTTTGCACGTTATCTCTGCGCAAAGGATTTTTTTTCTTCTGTCCGACAAGAGCCTGGTTGGATTGACTTAAATCTTGGTCGGCATAGTAAAAGACGTCATAACCCGACCTGAATCGTTTTCCAGATCGAGCTATGTCCAACCTGGCTCTCTGAAATATGTGCCACATTTATGAGGATATGATGGGCTCATTGAGAACCGTAGCCATTAATGGGCCTCAAGACAAATTTAATTATCGTTGTCATGTATATATTTAAAACAATAACTATTTGTAACTATAGAGTACTAGACAAATCGAAATGGATATGGATACTTTATGAACCACCTTAATTACCATGTTCCCCTCACAATAATCCCAAAGCATTCTCTTTTGTTTGCCCATCTAGCTCCTTTTCTCAAATGGCAATTGAGAAGCTTAACTACCTGGTCAGGTGTAGCCGCATGTTAGTTTTTTGTCAGGTGGGGAGAGAAGGTAGCAATATATTAATTTTTTTAGCTTAATAATGTCGCGACATTAGGGTATTTTCATTAGTGTCATTTCAGCTATCTATAAGAGTTGCCATGTAGGATTTGTGATGACATAAAAGAGGGAGAAGAGAGAGAGAGAGAGAGAGAGAGAGAGAGAGAGAGAGAGAGAAAGGAATCGTAGTTCTAAAAGCAATCGGCGTAACACAATAAATAAGGCACTCGTGATGATACATCCGCTTGTTGGAGAGGTATCATTTGTTTGTCACACATTTTCTGGATCCGCTGCGGGCGCTCGAAGGCAAGCGCAGGAGCGATTTCTTCCGCACAGGAGTAAGCGAAGGTGTGCACAAGTGGATTTCCTCTACACCATTGATGCACCATTAGCCCCTTCATGTCCCCTTTCTTAGCACTCTCTCTCTCTCTCTCTCACCCCCTTACCATTTTTCTCTCATGCCAGGCAAAATCTCCCAACTCTCACTAAGCCTATGCCCTGCCACCACATCGGATGGGTTGTCAAAGTCGGGTTGTGGCACCGCAGTCGCCGCGAGACAAGTCAATGTTGAGCGCCACCTCCTCCATGGATTTTGCCACCTTCTCCTCTATGGATTCCACCGCCGCAGGTTGGAGGGGTCCGCTTGGCGTTAGTTCTGGTACTCTTTTCGGTTGCTCTCCTCTACTGATCTAGAGGTATGGAGCTTCTAAATTTTGGTATAATGAAATCGTTGTCTTGTTCATTTGTTCTTCATTTGGTACTGTTATTTGATATATGTATGGAGTCATTTCCATGCCATTAAGGTTGGGAATTAGCATAATTGTAATTTCTGTAAAAACTTCGAAACAAATTTGGATAGCTAGAGTATAGAAATCGGGAGAAGGCTTCGGTCTGAATCTTGGCTACTAGCCGTGCACAAAACACACACACACACACAACAACAACAACAACAAACACAAGAAGAAACAAGGAACAAGGTGTGCTAGATGCATGTGAGACCTTAAAGAGATAATTCAAAAGACAATGCATTGGAATAGTTGTCTCTAAGGTTGCCTTTAGTTGGCATGGAAGGTGATAAAAATAATCTAAAAAACAAATTATTGTGCATGCTCTTATTCAATTCATGCATACAAGATTTATAACATTAATGTACATATACTAGATGTTGTATAGTCTGTTATCTTGTATGCTTAATCGTTTGCTTCTCGAATAAAAATAATTATATCACGTGCGACGATAGGACACGTTCTACTCATAAGAGCAGGAGCTCAATGGTGATACAAATAATTATATAAGAGCTCAATGGTTATACAAAAGACAGTGCCGGCACGGCACGTTGTATAGTCTGTTATCTTGTATGCTTAATCATTTGCTTCTCGAATAAAAATAATTATATCACGTGCAACGATAGGACATGTTCTACTCATAAGAGCTCAATGGTGATACATGTACTTTCTTCTCGCGTCGTCTCCCTTCCTCGAGGCTGCAACCTTGACCCGCCCCGGCTGGCCTCCTCCACACCTCCTTCCCGCGCCACTACTCACCTCCTTCCGTCCTGGCCACATCGTAGTTGCTGACTCCCTATACACCAGTTGGTTGCCTACTATATACATACCAATAGTCCGTGGCAGACCCAGGATCAAATTTTAGGAGGTGCTCACCAACGACGACACGGAAAGGGTGGCGACGAAGCTCAGCGACGGCCTGTACATCCAGGCACCGTCGAAGCCGACGAACGTGTCCAGGAGCATGGGCAAGTGCCGGCGGCCGCGGTGCGTCGGCTGTCACGACCACCCGGTGACCAAGGCCCGGGACAAGGCCAATGACGCGCACAAGCTTCGCGCCTTCGACATCGCACTCAACCACCTCCTCGTCTCTTGGCATGTCTTCGACAACGCTGGAGCCTGGGCGATGGGCGCAAGCAACTCAAGCTACAAGGGCGCCTCGGCGTCGGCCGTGCTGGCCTACCTGGCCGGTGGTAGCATCTAGCTGGCGGCTTGCCCCTCGGGCCTCCTCTCCTCGGTAGGCCGCCGCGCTCAGGGCTCAGTCCTCCTCTGCCAATCGGCGCTCATCCCTCGGGGTCTCGGGCGGTTGGGCCTCCTCACTTTCCTAGTCCTCGGGTGGCCGTCGGGCTCAGGGCTCAAGCTCCTCGGTCGATCACCGCCCTCTCTAGCTCGCCCCTCAGTCGGTCACCTGGCCGCTGGCCACTGGTTCCGTATCCAACCGGCCACTGTCTTTTTTTGGGAGTGTATAGGCATCATCCGGATGTTTTTGTCCTAGAAAACATCTACCGTACGATCAAAACATACATCCGTAGGATCAACCCACCTCGAATTCAGGGGGGCGTGCATCGATATAAAAGCAAATCTAATGGTCAGGAATTTGGATGATGGTTGCTAAAGAAAACATCTGGATGAAACTTATCAAAACCCTATGATTTTATTGGAGGAAAGCTACTGTTGGATCCGCCACTGCCTGCCTGTAGTCAGTGGGAGGAGAAAGTTAGCAACCGCAAAAGCTCCTAGGTCACGTGGGACAAGTGTAGGCTGGCAGTTTAAGTCGTGGGCCTGCACAGCGACGGGCGTGGCCCATCTCCTCGAGGGCTCCCGCTCGCTTCAGGCCCAGCCCACCCGGACCAACCCCCTCCTTTCTTGTTTCTCGTTTCATCAGGCCCCCTCCTGGCCTACTCCCCTTCGCCTCTAGCAAGTAAACAGAAGAGACCAATGGCCTCCCGGATCACCAGGCTGCTCCACCACCAGCACCGCCGCCTCCTCGCCTCCGCCGCGGAGGCCTCCGCACGCCACCCGCCGCTGCGCGCTTCCCTTGGCGACGCCATCTCCAAGGTAACCCAATAGTGGAAGAAGACAACACTAACCTCCCCCGTAAACCCTATAGCCCCTTGAAGGTGTTCGACGGAATGCCGGCGCCGATCCCAACGCCATTGTTGTTGCTTCCTTGATTTATTCGCTTTAACTGGGCTCTCCGCTATGGTGTGATGTCTGCTTAGGGGCGTCTCTTAAGCTGACCTACTAACGGATGTCCCATGCTAGATTCTACTTAAGTAGCTTGCACTTTTTCCCTAGTGTCGTGCTCACTACAATGTATTGTAATCCTATCTGAGTTGCCAATCTATTGTGCGATTACTTTTAACTCCATGTGCTTGCTTAGAGCCTTCAGCAATGCACGTGTTGTTACTCTACCTAAAAACTTAAAAAATCGTATCTTTTCTTATATATGGGCATATGGCATTAACCCGATGTTGTTTCGACTTTCAAGTGTTTCTGAATTGTGGTCCTGCGAGTTCAAAGATTGTTTAGGAGGTTATAGCATTTGTACATATTGTGATAATTGTTTATGAAATATGATTTTTGGTTTCTGCTCTAGCAATGTGTACCTGGAAGTCTGATTTTTTTACCCTTTCCTCCGTTTTTCAGCAGGATGTTGCAAAGGCCGAAGGTCAAAACTCATCTCCAATCTTGAAGCTCACTATTTTTTTATCAAGTCATTATTTATGAAAACGTCAAATCTTCTTATGTGTTTTCATCCATATTTCATATGATCTTCTTGCTATTGTTGCATCTCTAAAACCCCTTCTGTTTCTGGTGCTGAGTCACACAACATTTCCTACACTTTAGAAATTAGGACAATTAGTTTGCTTTAGTTGAACTGCATAGTTTGCTTTAGTTGAACTGCAAACTAGCTTTATAAATAAATTTATAATGCAAATCAGAATAATTGTTCATTGGGATCTCACTCACAATATTGTAAAAGAACCTGCCATAGTCATTAGGTCGTCAAGTCGAGTCGAGTCACCGTAGGGGTGATTTGTCGACTTAGACGACTTGTCGCGACTAGTCTGGACTAGACATCAAAAATTCCAGCACACCAGGTTGAGCATTCAGAGCAGAGCATGACACAAAGGGCATTCAGACTTTCAGAGCTGAGCATGAAACAAAGGGTTTTTAGAGCAGAGCAACTCAAATATACAGAAATGGAAGAGGAAGGAGAGGAGAGGGATTAAGACTTAAAGACTAGGGGAGGAGATTAGAGAGTTCAGAGGAGTTGACACTCAGCACTTGGGGCAACCTCGGGCTGGCGACTTGGAAAGGGGGAGAACCCGGAGAAGGGATGCGACGAGAAGCAGTGCGGAGGAGGAAGATGAGCGGATGGCGGCGGCTGCGCCTTTGGCTAGGATTCCTGGCTTGCTGCCTCCCATCCTGTGTGCTGCTCAAATGCTCAATGCCTTTGGCTGCTCCTCTTTACTTCTAGTCTCACTTGTAAATGGGCCAGGCTAAGCCCAATTGAGTGATTGAGCAACTGGCTGCCCAAGGCCCAACCCAACATGTGGCTTGGCTAGCCTGACAGCCAAGTTGCGCGATTAATCGCGGCTAGTCGTCGACTAGAAATCCAAGTTGCTCGACTAGGAAACTAATCGAGTCGAGGTCCACTAGTCATGCTCCTAGGCCGACTTGTCAATTAATCGTTGATTAATCGCGCGACTTGATAACTATGGAACCATCCAGTTGTCTTGTCTATTGTATGAATTAAATGTGTCCAATGAGGTCTTGTAACACTGGTATTGAATAGAAGAGAAGAACATCAGCAAAAGTCAAATATCTTAGCAGCATACTCCATAAGACCATAACTTATCTTGTTTCTCTCAGCATTAGCTAGTATTGGTCCTAGCAGAACTGTTGTTACAGATATATACCATACTAATAATACATACATTTAACGAACAATACCTTTTTAGTAGCTTCCTTAGTCCACAGTTCTACTTTACATCTTATTGGGCTCGAACAACGCGCAGATGCACCTGAATGATCTAATTTCACTATACAGTGGCTAATTTAGTAGCCACCCACAAATGTCATCTGCTACTCTGGATTTTGTTGTTTTTCTGTTAACATCTTTTAGGGATGATCTGAATAGAATTGTGTGTTGTGCTATTGTATCTGCTGCTTGTCATAATTTATGTCTCAAGTTCATCCAATGCTTTTCAATTCTTCTTTTCCTTTTTTTTTGAAACAAGGATGCTTTTCAGTTCTACCATAAGAACTTTCCCACAAATATAATCTTCTACTCAGGATTTTTTTTTGTTTTTTGTTAACATTTTTAGATATGACCCAGGATAGAATTGCAATTTCTGCTTTCTATCTACCATATGTCTTAATTTCATGAAATATTTTTCAATTTTATCAGAAGAATTATTGAAAATAACTTCCATATACTATTTTAGTGAACCTTCCTTGCGAATGTACTACAATTGCAATACTACATCAAGTATGAGATACTCTGCCATACAATAAACCTTCTAGAATGAAATGGTTAAGATTGAAAATGCAGAATGTACTATTACTCAAAAGGCATTGATAAAACTTTTGCTGTTGGCCTCCCTAGTGAACTAACGATACGCTGAATACCGCATATGATTGTTCTTCTTGTACTGTCCTTCAGTTAAGTTGGATCAGTCCATGCAAGTTGATCCTGTGGTCAACACTCAGAAGGTGTAAAATAACTATTGACTTTTGTGTGCTTTGTTGTATGATTTGGACGACCAACAATGCTTTGCAATATTATGCCCACTTTATCTATGGATTTTATTTAATGCTGATGGGATTTTCTTTTGGCAAACCTTCTAGTTTCATCTTTAAAATATTCAAGGTGGTACATAATCAAGTCAAACCCTGCAAGTCCTCTGACAACACATTATGAGTGCCGCAAAGTATTTCCTTCTTTATTAAGGCCATCTGCATCTTACTCCACACAAGCTTCAGACCAAAACCCAAAAGAGGTACATGCTAGCTAGTTCTGTTTGTTGATATAAATTATTTAATGTTTGTTTTTGTATATTTTCCTGTTTGTTTTTATCATATAATTTTAGGAAGTGTTGGCCATTTTTTGAACATGCTACTATAATGGTTTAAGTGCAATATAGGAAACTATTAATCATGTCACCTTGTGACCATCTGCAGTAGTGAGCACTTGTGCATACATGCATGAGCTTGACTAGTTTTATTTTTCATTTCCATAAGATAAAAGTCTGTTGGAATCCGCGCATCAGGAAACTACTACATCGTTATTGATGAATGTATATGTATTAGGCCCTATAATGTGGTTTTGAATAGAGAAAATATTGTTAGGAATTATACAAATGCTATCAGCATGGGGTGATGTTGCTTATAGTGAAAAGGTTCTGTTTCATGGGTTATATCAGTAGAGGTAATTGCTAGTTGCTCTAGTCATCTTGTGGGTACATAATCTCGATGTTCTCATATGAGATAGCCCAATTATGCTCTTCATTGTACTTAAGCCAAATTCCTTGAGAGGGCATGACCACATGAGTTAGCGATTTAATAGGGCAAACCAAGTCTGTTACTTAAGAGTTTATTCAAAGTGTTGAGTCTTGTCTGTTCTTCTTGTTATCCATTGATGGAGCATCACTGGAGAAGAGTTGAGCCGTGATAATTGTAGTTCCCCTCAACAATATTAATCACATAACACCTTTTTTTGTCAGCTTTTTAGATCCCTTGTTCATGTTTATCTTGATTCAAACTATAAATTCTTGGCAAGCTATTTTTATGGTTTTATTAGTTGATTTCTTTTTCCTATTTAGTGAATATTTTTTATTATGGTACAAGCCAATGATTCATCATGCTTTTCTTTTATATTTTGTATCGCTTATAAAAGACTGACCTGTTTATCCTCAGGAGAGAAAAGATTTGTCGACTGTTGAAGATCCCTTTGACGCCCCTACATATAATATACCTGAGAAGCCAGTGACATTTGCTGAAGGGGCTTCTTATAGTCTTGTAATACTTGCGGGACTTGGAATCGCAGCGTTGGCTGGATATGCTGTTTTCAAAGAGCTTATATTTGAACCAAAAGAGTAAGCCTTTTGCATTCGCTGTTAATTGTTAATTGTTCTGATTGATACGTGCAGTCTTTCTTCGTATTAAAATACTTAACACTATCACTCTGTGAATTGTACAAATATACTATAGTTAATATTGTGTGTAATTTGGAAGCTATTTTTTTACTAATTTAAATACACATTTTTTTTTAATCTGGAATCTGGATGCCTCTTGGTCTCTTTATGACCCACATGTGTGTGCTATTTGTTCCCTTGGTTCCAAGGATCAAAAGTCCAGGTGGTTACGGGTCTCTTTCAGGTGTGATATTTCTTTTCACTTATATATATATATATATATATATATATATATATATATATATATATATATATATATATATATATATATATATGAAAAATACTTTCTACTCCCGGGAGCAATTACTCCCATCTCACCCAAACGTACTTAAAATACTCCTTTATCACTTTGGATACACTCATATACTAATTATAAGATATTCCAATGAGATCTACATGAAAAAATTGCAAGGGAGTACATAGTTTTTAGCGTATTTTGCAAATACCTTCATATACGCATATAAAAAGGAGATCTAAAAAGTGTACATACCATGGATGTCAAGGCGTCGCCTAGGCGACACTCTAGCCGCCACGGTGGAGGTCGCCGGAGTGGTCGCCTACTTTGGCCGACAGGCGACCTTTGGCCGTCTAGGCGTCGCCGGCCGTCGCGCGTCTCGAGCGAAGCTCGGGCGGGCGCCTAGGCTGGGAGGAGGACGGGGTCAAGGGGAAAAAGACAAGAGTCAAGGAGCTAGCCAGCTAGGGTTGGCGACTTGGCATCTGCAGCGTCCTCCTCCGTGCGCCGTCACCACCTCCGTCGACGCCGTCGGTTGCAAGTCCGTGCGCCCCCCTCTCCTTCGCCCCCCTCTGCACCGTCTTCCTCCCTCTCCTTGCGGCCGAGCGGCGCACCGACCTCCGCCGCGCCGCGCCGTCTGCTTCGCCCTCCTCCTCCTCCTCCTCTGCTTCGCCCCGCTCTGCGCTGCCTCCCTCTGCTTCACCCCCTCTGCTCATTTCTTCTTGGCTCTCCTCCCTCTGCCAGCCCGCCCCTCTGCTCATTTCTTCTTTGGCCCTCCTCCATTTCTTCTTTGGCTCTCTTCTTTGCTCCTCTGCTCTGCTCATTCTTCTTTGTTGGCTATGCTCTGCTAGTCTAGTCTACTCCCTCTGTTGAGTGTTGATGCTAAGCCATGTGTGATGTGTGTGCAGCTTTGGACAGGGTCTGTTGAGTGTTGATGCTAAGCCATGTGTGGTGTGATGTGTAATACTGAAAATACTAACCCTCGCCTAATCCTCGCCTAGGCGCCCGCCTTGTCGCCTAGGCGTCCAGGCGATGGGCTGGCGCCTCGCCTCGCCTCGCCTTGTCGCCTTGACAACCTTGGTACATACCACCTCTAAAAAACTGTAAATACCATCTACATGGTTTTATATACTTGTATACTACATGTATATACCCTCCGTTGCGCGAGATACTCCCTACGTTGTAAGATACGATATAGGGAGTACTTATATATATATATATATATATATATATATATATATATATATATATATATATATATATATATATATATATTCCTCAAAGTATTGTGTTTCTTTAATGTTTTATAAGCACCGACATCACTTACGGAAAATCATGCGCTCTTCCATCAGTAAGCTACAAAGTTTTCCTATTATGTCGTAGTATAGTGTCATAACCAGCTTTCTGGTTTGCATCTTGTGCCATACTTATTAACCTGGTTTGCTCCTATGCATGGCACTTGGGTTCTCCCTGAAGCTGACCAAGCAATAAAATCCGTGCACATTATAACGTAGTTGTTGAGTTTTTGTTTAGCATGTTGTCACTCGTTGCATGTCTGTTGATAATCCTGTTTGATTCTTTGAATTTCTTTTGTACATCAAATGTGATATTTTATCTGTTTGAACACCTCAATCTCTTTTCTACATCACATGGTTGTTCTTGTTGCTTTTTGGTTAAAGTTCTCAATATGCTTTATCGCATTATTTTTCTGGAAAATGCCTGTGTTACTACCATGCAATCTGAAAGCAAGATTAGCTAATGTTGCACTGTTGTTACCATCCCACAGGTACAAGATTTTTGGGAAAGCTCTAGCAAGAGTTCAGAATGATAGTCAGGTTTGTGGGTGTTTGTGTTATTTCTATTTTTTTCCTGTCATATGTTGCAGCTTTCGTCTCATAGTACATGTATTTTTCACATGTTTTGTCAGGTTACGGCAAAAATTGGTTACCCAATTACTGGATATGGTCATGAAACCAGAAACCGTGCAGCTAGGCAGCGAATTCAAAACAAGGTTTGGACAGATGAGGATGGTGTTGAACATGTGGAGGTAGTATATATTACTGTCTCTATTGCTGTGTCTGCTTTGATTATGCTGTTTTACCTGCACTCAGGTTTAGTGTGGCAAAGTCAATAAAAAAGGGAAAAGTTCACTGTAGGGGGCTGCAACAGTTAGTGGGATTTTTGTTCTACGACAGTTTATTAGCAGCATGTGGCAATGAGCCAGTGAGTGAGTGACTCCCCTTAACCAAGAGCGAGCTTGTGAATGATTACATAGGGAGAAGAACTGAGATGAGAGCACACCGGCTTCTTTACTAAAAAGAATCTTGAGTTGGTGCTAACAGTAATACTTACAAGCAGTGTTCCCTAAACCGTTTTTGGGGTAAATTGGATGGTTCCAGTTTTCACCCAGAAACCCAAACTGGTCCAGTTTATTTGAGAATATATTGAATTTGAACTTTTTTTGATGAGTTTAAGTTTGGAACTATACGAGAGGCAGTTGTATGCATTTTGGTGTAGAAGATGATTTGAATAGGGGGGATTAAGGGGTTGAAAATGATTCCTTTTGTATTATATTTTAGATTGTATGCCAGTTTTTATCTGTACGTTTTTGTTCATTGAATTGGAATCCAATGGTAGGGAGATTATGTGATGATGTGGCGCTCTCTTATGCCTCCTTTTGCACTCAGCTTTAATAGAGATTGAAGATGTGCTTTCAGATGATGCTTTGCTAATTGGGAAAAGGGCATTTGATATGGAATCGTATAGTTTGCATAGTTGTGTCGCACACCTCTGAACTTGGTTGATCACCTGAAATTCACGTACATCATTTCAGGTAGCCTTTTATATTCGAGGGCCGCATGGAGCTGGGCAGGTGTTTTCGGAGATGTTCAAAGATAACTCTGACAGGACATGGAAGTTCACATACCTTATTGTTGAGATTATATCACCACATCATGCACGACTAATGTTAGAATCTTACGTACCAGCATAAGGATGCAGGAGATAAAAGCAGTTAGAAGTGAAAATTGTTGCAAGGTCCATGCCCCACTTTTTTTATATCCTATGTGTACATCTCTCATATTTATGAAAGGTAATATGATTAGTTTTCTCATCTTTCATCGGTTTTGCATCATGCACACTTTGGAGAGACTCCAGGCAAGTGTCAACCTTTTCATGGTCATGTCTGTTATACTCTGCCCAATGAACAGAGGTCACTTCTGGGTCTTGATGTCGGGCACATCGACACCATTTCTTATATGTCATCAGTCATCTACAATGAGATGACAAATCCCAGTGCTGATCCTCCGCTCTTTTAAGATTTTTGGTGCTCGGTTTAGCATGGCATTGGCACCTAATCAATCCTTTCACCGGCTGCCCTGCCTCTACTTGCTTCAGCCTTTGCCGATGTTGCTTTCATCTGTTGGGTCAGCATCCCTGACTGGAGTATTCGTTTCAAAATATTTGTCCATTGAGAAAATTTAAGCGCACTTATTGTATATTTATCTCTTCTAAATTCTAATTTGAAAGAGGTTGTTCGCGCAAAAAACGTGAAGGGGGTTTTCGGCCTCGAACACACAAGACAAACACCGGGTTTGCAGAGCGTGCCAGTCGATTTGACCTGAAATCGACAAGGTAGAATTTGTAATTCGATCAAAGCCGATAAACAAAGATCTATCGGCTTTTCGCTAGTCGGCAAAAACCGATTAGGAGATAACTAGATCAACCAGTTACAGTTGATCCGGATATAAGGTAAAATCGGCTTCGGGAAGGCGATGCGCAACAAAACGAAGCAAATCAAACCTGGGTGAAATCGGCCAAAATCAACAATCGGCGATGCGCAGCTATGTTGATTCCGTCGACTTGCAGAGAAAATCTATGAAGCTAAAGCAATGTAAAAGAAAAGGCTGTAAAAAGTAGGTGTTGTTGGAATTGATTTTTTTTCTTTGCTTGGCGTCCACCCCCTTTTATAACACGCCTGGCCGATCCGAGTCGCACATGGATACGGCGTATTTACCCGTATCGGCCTCTTATCCGATTTCCTTTCCTTTTTTAGGAACGGATTCCTTTTCCGAGTCGTTTACCGATTCCTTTCTGTACGAATACTTTTTCTTTCTATTTTTAGACCGATTTCAATACATGCCGAATTTTGGTGCAAACATATGCCCCCCATTTTTGAAAGGTAACTTGTTATCTTTCAAAATCCCTTAAATCTTTTCCGTGATCGGCTTGTCGTTTAGGATTCACCTTGGTAACTTCCCCATTAATGGCGCCGCAATGCTCTCGGTGCGTTTTCAATGCAAAGAATCGTTCGCCTTTTCACCTTTTCACCGAGGTATAAATATGAGGCCCCTGCAGTCATTTTCACCCTGGCGTGCTCGTTAACCCTGAAATCGGCTTTCCTCTGCTTCAACCCTTCTTCTCATAGCATCGGCTGAAATGGACGCATCTCAGGTACTTGTCCCGATCCCAGATAGCGATCATCAGTACTTCCTAGGTCCTATAGGAACCATAGAACCCGATACTGTCATTGGAGATGAAATCCCTAGACTCCCTTTATCGGCTCCTGGTTACAATATCAACGAGTGGTCCAAAAGTTTTAGGGCTTGGTCGACTCTCAAGAAATTTGGAGGTCTGGTACATTAGAGTATCGGCCCAAAAGAGAGCGGAGTGGGAGGGTATGGGCATTCTTGAGTGTATCCCCATGTCCTTAGCCGCTCCAGAGCCCAATGAATCTTTAGTAGCCGCTGCACGCTATTTTTGGTCGGACTCTTTTAACGCCTTCTTTTTCCCAACCTGGTCCCATCGGCCCAACCCTTCTAGACATGGCTGAATTATGTTGTCTTAGGCACGATGGAGATCAAATATCGGCTTTTAGTGGTAAACCTCGGTTCAAATTGACCAGAAAAAAGGGAGAAGGTTGGTCTAGATATATCCAAAATAACAACAAAGTAACCGCCCTGTATCGGATGAAGAACACGTAGCTTTCATCAACTTATGGTTAGACCGATTCCTCTTACGTGGCGCTTCCCTAGGACCAACCAGGTCTATCAATTTATGTCGGAGCAACTAGTTATGGGTCATCGGCTAGCTTTAGGAAGTCCTTCTTTGGGCGCCGTATACCATATGATGCATATCATCCGAGTCGGCTTTTCATGGCAATGGTTCCTATGTCGTAGGTAATGTTGGCGGCCCTCTTTGGTTTATCCAGATTTGGCTTTACTGCGTTTTCGGCCGCCTCATTATCCGGACCCTTCGGAAGAATCGGCTTTCCCAACGGAAGACTTTCCCGAGGCGCCATCCCGTATTTCAACCTAGCCGATCCCAGCGAAAAATTCATCATGTGTTAAATCGATGAACAAAAATCTCTCTATGGCTTTCATAAATACTTGTCCTTTTCCTAAATCTTAACCAAGCCTCTTTTAACCGTAGAGATTTCTTTTCGTATAGCCAATTAGCCGATCTCCGTGGCCTTCTTTTCTTCGTTTAAATTCGATAGCTCTCTAATGCCCCAATCTACTCTTGATCTGCTTCCCTGCTGATTTCTCCTTGCATCCTCCATGTCGGCTTAAGTACTCGAAATAGAACATTTCACCGACCTATGAGTTCTATCATCCTTCGCTTTATGCACGCCGGTGAGTTTCGGGCAAACCATTCCTTGCTTTCCTCTGCTTAGGATGATTAAGCCACGAAACAA
This sequence comes from Rhipidocladum racemiflorum, assembly GCA_036346355.1. Classification (NCBI taxonomy): domain Eukaryota; kingdom Viridiplantae; phylum Streptophyta; class Magnoliopsida; order Poales; family Poaceae; genus Rhipidocladum; species Rhipidocladum racemiflorum. Next base: position 28,840,484 of record CM070572.1, read on the forward strand.
AGTTACTAACATCAACTGGCGGAGCTTATTATCGAGCTAGCCGATGAACTCCATGTGGTAGACTTGCCATTCCTCGTGTTAAACACACGTCGATCGGGCCAATTTACCACATGGTGGGCTTCCATAGTGAGGCACTCTTGCGGAGGCGTACCATTCCCGAAGTCCTGTCCTCTTTTCTTCACGGCTTTGAGAGCCGACGGAGACTGTCATTGGGTCTAGCTCGAGTTCGAGTGAAGCTAACTCGTCTTTAGAGGTAATTTCATTTTGATGTATTATTGGAATAAGATTTTCATCGGCTTAACCATATTTATACCCTTATTCAGACCAGCAAGAGATCAACACCAGCGCAAGCCGCATCGGTAAACGATCGCTTAAAAGCGGCAAATGTCATCGACCCCTCTTGCCGGTTTATCTTCTGGCACGTTGGGGGTTAATAGCCCATCACTGTCTGACCTTGCCGTCCAGCGCACCAAAAGTACGTCAATTCTGTTCAGACTTCTTTTTGTAGGCGAAGTCTTCATGCTTCTTTGTCGGCTAACCCCATGTTTATAATTTTCGAGAGAAGAAGAGCCGTGAAGTCGTCATCAAGCGATCCCCAAAACCTACGGTCGTGATGCGAGATCCCCGATCGATCGGCCATCGCGGTTAGCTCAGGCCCTTATCTTGACCCTTGTTTTCGTTCCTTATCTTATCGTAACGCATCTTATCGTAACGCATTCCTCAGAAACCCCTTCCGCTCGGTTGTTAGAAGCCGATGCAGAGAAGACCAGGCGGATGTCTTTGGTCTTGCCGGCTCGGCTCTGCTCCGTCACCTCGGAACACCTTCGACCCAGCTCGTCGATGGACTTAGCCGATCTCTTAGGCTTCTCTTTGGATGAGCTCGACGACCGTAGTGTTGGCCATCGACGACTATCCTACCGACATTCAACGTATCATTCTTGCCTCTGCGCCCGAGATCTGCTGCGATCCTTCGCTGAACCGGGTATGCAAGAACGTCTCAATCGTCTTCTTGATGAAGTGTTGCGGCGGAGGCAGCTCTTCTGGCCAATACGCAACCTCTGAGGAATGCTATGGCGGCCGTGCAAGCCGATCTTCCTCCTGCGGCTATGAACGCACTGCTAGAGGTATGCCACTTGGACACTCGTCGGCAGGACGTAGCATCAGCCAAGCTGAGGGTTGAACAGAGGAAGACTCAACAAGCCGATCAAGAGATTTTGGACAAGCTCATAGCGGACGCCAAGTCTCGAAAGAGTGCATTTGACCAGGGTCCTGCCGTGCTAAAATCGGCCAAGAGCAAGGCTCAAGAGCTGGAGTCGACCAAGATCAAACTTGAAGAACAGTTGGCCTTGGTCACAAAAGAACTTGCAGAATGCCAGATTGGCATTACAGAATCTACATCTTCACTGGCCGCCCAGAGGAAGAAGATTGGCGAGGTCTTTGCACAAGTCAAAACCCAATCGGCCAAAATAGTCCCAGTTCCGGGCGATGCAAGGGCTGATCAACAATTAATAGACAGCATTCAAGCTACCATCGGTAGAGGCGGCGTGGCACTATCGGCTTTGGGAGCCCATTTGCCGGTCGGGACTACACTAGTCTTTGATTTACTGATCAGTTGTGGCCAATCTCTGTAATATTGCTTTAAACTTGAGATGACGTCTTTTGAACTTTTATTTGATCGGCTGTGCATCCGATTTTGTAAACTTTTAATCTGTGGATGGATGTTTTAAACTGACTCGGTCGGCTGTATGACCGATTTTATATGCATGTGCTTGTCATTGATCCTGATGCCTTCCTCTCTGTAGTTAGGACCCGACCCATATGCTTGGGTGATATGCCTTCAGATACTTTCCATTGATTGCTTTAGGTAGGACGAACCCTTCTAAGGATTCCAATATATATGAATTCCCGTCAACCGCCGATTGATCTTATAAGGCCCTTCCCATGTTGGAGACCATTTGCCGAATCGGTTATCCTTAGACCCAATCGGCAACACGGTTTTCCATACTAAATCGGCTTGATTGAATGATTTAAAAATCACTTTTTTATTGTACGACCTGGCAACCATCTCTTTGTTCCTTTTAAGCCGATCTAGTGTGATCAGCCTTAGTTCAACCAAATCATCCAGATTGTCGAACATTGCCTGTTTGTATTCATCGGCTGATACCTTATCTTGCTCATATAGCCTTACTGAGCCGATGTTGATTTCCACGGGTAAAACGGCTTCTTGTCCGTATACCAACTGAAAAGGTGACAATTTAGTTGATCCGTGCTGAGATAGCCGATAAGCCCATAAAGCTTCTGATAGTATTGAGTGCCATTTCCTTGGTTCTTCCTCAATTCTTCTTTTTATTAGTTTTATCAATGTCTTGTTCGACGACTCGGCTTGTCCATTGGCCTGAGCGTAATAAGGGGAGGAGTTGAGTAATTTTATCCCAAGACTTTCCGCAAAACCTTTGAACTCGTTGGACATGAACACAGTCCCTTGATCAGTAGTTATTGTTCGTGGAATCCCAAACCGATGGACGATGTGTTCATTTACAAAGTCGATTAGCTCTTTACTAGTAACCTTCTTGAGTGGTACAGCCTCAACCCATTTTGAGAAATAATCCGTGGCTGCAAGGATGAATTTATGTCCTTTGCTAGATGACGGAAATATTTGTCCGATTATGTCTATACCCCATCCTCTAAATGGCCATGGTTTGACGATCGGATGCAAAGCCGATCTTTGGTCTTGTTGTATGTTACCAAATTTTTGGCACGTTTGGCATCCTTTATAATATTTGAAGCGATCTTCTAACATCGTCGGCCAAAAATACCCTGTTCGCCTCAGTATCCATTTCATCTTATGGGCCGATTGATGTGATCCACAAATGCCTTCATGGACTTCACCCATCGCCACTTTGGCTTCTTCGGTTCCCAGACATCTTAACAACAGACCTTCCATAGTCCGAAAGTACAATACATCTTCTAGTAGAACATATTTGAGTGCTTTGCACCTGACCTTTTGCTCGGTCGGCTTGGCTGGATCTGACAAATAATCCCTTATCTCTGTTCTCCAGTCGACAGGGTGAACACATAAAATCGGCCAAACGTTTAGCTCGATTGGTCCCTGTCGGCTTTCAATCTTGTACCCTGATGCACATTGTGCCAATCGGTTTGCTTTATCATTAGCTTCTCTGGGGATATGTTCTATGGAAAATGTAGTGAACATATCGATGATCTGGAGGCATTGATGCAAATCTTGGGTTAGTGCATCATCATTGCATCGGTATTCTCTTCGACTTCTTTGTACAATTAACATCGAATCTCCAAAAGCTTCGACGTCTCTCACTCCGATGCTATCTAACAGTTGTAGACCCCTTAGTAATGCTTCGTATTCTGCTTGATTATTTGAACATCGGCTATTTAGCCGATACATGAAGCCATACTCTTGTTTCCTAGGTGAAATTAATATCACACCGATGCCTTCGCCTTCTTGGCACACAGATCCATCAAAATACAGCTGCCAAGGAGTTACACTAGTTGTCCCCACTAATGTTTCACTTCCTGTGATAAAATCGGCCACAGCTTGTCCTTTCACAGATTTAGCCGACTCATAGGATAACTCGAACTCTGTTAAGGCATATGCCCACTTACCAAGCCGACCCGCGAGATTGGCGCCGATAATATGTATTTAACTACATCGGTTTTGCATATTATGACGCATTTGGAAGCTAGCATATAATGTCTTAACTTGGTGCAAGCAAAATACAATGATAAGCATAATTTTTCTACTAGGGGATACCTGGTTTTACGCATCCGTAAGGCGTCGGCTTAAGTAAAATATTGCTCGTTCCTTCCTATCGGCTTCTTGTGTTAAAAGCTGCTCCAATCGAATCACCTTCACCGATATATATAGTCTAAAAGGTATACCGTGTTTTGGCGCCAGTCAATACCGTGGACTCATCGATAACCTTTTATGTCGTCGAAGGCTCTTTCTTGATCGGCTCCCCATTTGAACTCTAGGTTGTCTTTAATTTTCAGCAGCGGTGTGAAAGCACGAATACGCCCTGACAAGTTTGAGATGAAACGTCGCAAGTAGTTGATTTTTCCAATCAATACCTGCAACTCCTGTTTGCTTGTTGGCGGTTTAGTATCGGCTATGGCTTTTACTTTGTCTTCTTTTACTTCAATTCCTCCTTCATGCACCGTAAACCCAAGAAATTGCCCAGCAGATACCCAGAAAGCACATTTGAGAGGGTTCATTTTTAACCCATGAACCCTTGTGCTTTCGAACATCTTTTCCAAATCGGCTAAATGTTGCCGCCTTCTTTGGACTTTACTACTACATCGTCAATGTATATTTCCACAGTATTGCCGATCAAATCATGGAAAATATGGTTCATAGCACGTTGATAAGTAGCACCGGCATTTTTTAAACCGAAGGTCATAACTTTCCATTCATATAGCCCTAAAGCTCCTGGACATCTGAAAGCCGTCTTGGATATATCGGCTTCGGCCATAAATATCTGATTGTATCCGGCGTTCCCGTCCAAAAGCTTATGATTTTATTCCCAGATGCAGCATCGATAAGCATATCGGCTATAGGCATTGGGTACTCGTCTTTTGGTGTAGCTTTGTTTAAATCTCTAAAATCGACACATACCCTAAGTTTGCCATTTTTCTTCTTTACAGGGACGATGTTTGAGACCCACTCAGCGTATCGGCAAGGCCGGATAAACTTTGCCTCTAGCAATCGTCCTACTTCTTCCTTTATAGCGTCATACAATGTAGGATTGAACCGCCTAGGGTACTGTTTGAACGGCCGATATCCAGGCTTTATAGGCGTAGATGTTCGACTAGTCATCGGCTTAAACCCTAGGCATTTCATAATACTCCCATGCAAAGCAATCCTTATACTTCTTGAGTATTTCGACCAACTTTGCTTTATAACTAGGTTCTAGTTTAGCACTTACAAACGTTGGTCTTTTGCTATCACCTTCCCCAATATCAACCTCTTCGAGCAAATCGGCAGAAGTAAATCCTAACCCTTTTCTTTCTTTTTCAAAATCCTCAACAGCTTCTTCGTATTCTGTTTGCCGATAGCTCCTGCCCTTTTCCTGTAGCTTTGCTAGTGTCTTGTACTCCATCTTCTTACTACTTCGTCTGTCCGATCAAACGTGTTGGTTTTGACGATCGGCTTGAATCCCGACTTCTCTACGCAGATAAAATCGCAATTGTCCAAGGCTTTTCCTGATATACACTCGGCTTCTTCGTGTGGCCAATTGGTATCAGGGCTAGCCATGGCGATGTGAGCCGATGTGTCGGCCGGTACGACTTCTACGGTATCATCGTTCCACTGCACCAATTTTTGGTGCATAGTTGATGGTATACAACAATTGGCATGGATCGATCCGCCCAAGGAGCACGTAATTGCCTTTGGCTTCAATCACAAAAATGCGATCGGCAAAGTTTTATTACCGATCGCCGATTCGACACCATCACGCCTTTAGCTTGGTTGGATCTCCGTGAAGTCATTTAGCACCATATTGGTCTTGATCAAGTCTTCATCGGCTTTACCCAACTTTACGAAAGTACTTAACGGCATCAGTTGATCGTCGCCCGCCATCGACCAACATACGAGATATCGGTCGGCCATTAATATACCCTTTTAGATATAATGGTTTGAGATGCCGATGCATGTCTTGTGGCTTTTCGAACACACGTCTGGTGCTCGAGACATAATCGGGCGAACACTTCCTCACCGATTCCTCGGTTTTGAACTCGGCAGGTAGAGCGAATACCATGTTTATGTCCATCGGTGGTGTATCATCCCGGATCATCGGAGAACCGGATTCAATCGATTGGTCTGAATCACTATCGATTTGTTCCTTTTTTCTCCACTCCTTTTTCAAAATTGGTACCGGTCTTAATTTGTTGAACATCCGATCCCTCTCGCTCTCCTTTTCGGCCTCCCTTTCTTCTTGTGTTTTCAATCGCTGAAGCCTTCTGCGTTGTGATTTGCTAAGACCCGGAGGGCACCACCTAGGTTTAGGTTCTATCGGCTTCGTATCTTTCGGCTAAATTGCTCATCTCATTTGTCAGATTCCATTCTACCCGTGTTAGCCGATAGTTCTTGATTTTGGGAGGACTCGCCTTGCTCTGATGTTGACAACCTTCTATGGATCGGCCTACTGCTCATATCTGGATGACTGTATATCGGTCTAGACAACCTATCTTTTCTGAGACCGGTTTGGCCGATATGCGGTGAGTGTTGCATAGGACAAGACACTCTTGTTGGTAAGGTCATCCCTTTCTCCCGAGAAAGCGCCAAAAGGGACATTGTCGATGTTTCTCTTCCTCGATGGCCGCCGATATGACGTGTCTGCCGCCAACGCCCCTCTTTTGCCTTAGTTGATGCAAGTTCTGGTGGCGTTGAGGGTCACACCTTCGACTTACCCTTTCATACTTCCCCAGGAGTTGTGAGAAGGTCGGCTTTGGTTTGAAATCGGTTTTTCTTGGAGCCCTCTCAGCCCGATACCATTTACCGACCTCCAAGTCCCCTCTTGGTTTTACCGTTCTCGAGTTCTGTCCATTCCTATCGGCTTCTATTTGTATAGAACCGATAGTGATCTGCAACTGTCTCGTCTCGCGATACAACTCCCTTAACCGGCTTATCTTCTTCCGCAGGCCTCTCTTTTCGTGAACATTGAACCATGTTGACTTGAAAAGGGCTCATATCTATCTGCATAGCCGATTCTTCCGCAAATTTTAGCCTACCATCGGCGATGGCCGATTGAATCTGTTGTCGAAAAATATTGCAATCGTTAGTGTTATGGGAGAATGAATGATGCCATTTGCAATACCTTCGCTTTTAATCTCCTCGCCGATGGTATGATGTGCCCTTCTCGTAACCTTATGAGTTTTTCTTGTAGTAATAAATCAAATATCTTGTCACACTTTGACACATCATACGAGTACTTGACTTCCGCCTTATTCTTTGTCGGCAAGTAGAGAGCATACGAGTGGCTTTTTAGAACCTTTGGCCCACTCGGCTATGTTCACCTCTGCCGTCCTCGGAGGTATCGCTCGAATCTGTATTCTATCATGTTTATTTTGGCCTTTTTTCTTTGTTTGGTTTAAATCTATCTTTAAACCCTTTGATTTCTCGCATACCGGCTCTCATGTGCCGATCTGGCGATGGAGTAGGTGGCCTAGGTCGGGAACTCTTGGCCTGACAACTTTTCTTTTAATGGAGGGATTAACCCTTGGAACGCTAGGTCGGCCAATTGATCGTTGGGTAATGTTACACTGTAGCACCTATTCCGTACGCCCCGAAATCTCTTGATATAATCAGAGACCGATTCGCCAGTACTTCTATCGGATCAACTAAGATCAAATCCTAAGCTCCATAGTTCTAAAAGAAGTACTCATGGAATCGGCTTTCTAAATCGTTCCATATATGAACCGAATTAGGTGGTAGATTTGTGAACCAAGTGAATGCAAGGCGGATAATGATAAAGGAAACAATCTAATTTTTAACCCATCGGATCGTCGCCTCCCACATTGAGCCATGAACCGTCCGATATGCTCAATTGTGGTAATGAGAATCATCACCTGAGAATTTAGCAAAGTCCGTATCCTAAAGTTGTGGGGTATGGCATTCGGTCTATGTAATCGGGATACGGCTTCCTATAGCCGATTACCCTTCCTCTGGTCAGTAAGCCAAACTGTTCTCTCAAAACATTGGCGATTTGTTACGCCCAATTAACATTGTCGGCTTGTGGTGCGGTAGGACATTGCCAATTCTCATTCGTGCCACGCCCCGAGTGCAAACTCGGGTCTTTGTCCGAATCGCACCTCAGGAGGTCTTGGCACGTGTCATAATCACGATTAAAACCTAATGCATCGGGTATGGGTGCGTATGGCACTACTCTATATGGCGCTTGTTTCATGGTTGTGGCTCCTCGTGACAAATGAACCTGTCTGCTTCGATCGGTGATAGGCCGATATCCCGATGCTATTGGAGGGTCCATCGATCGATTTGATGCGCTTATTTTGGCCCCATCCGTGTGCCCATGGTAGTGTGTGAATCCATCTCTCTGTATGCTTGGTTTCAAAAGCAGAGGTTGAGTCGGCATCATAATAGGTGCATGAGCCGACACGTTCTTGTGTTGGTGTTGGGCGTTATGGAATATCTTGGAGTGCGTAGGGATGGTTTGTGGTGGATCTAGCGAGTTTCCAGGCCGGCTAATTCACGAGCAATTGTTTTCACACTATTTTCTATCATTGGCTTTAATGTGGATACTAGAGCCGATGACTGGTTAATCAATGCGTGATGGACAGATTGCTCGATCATACTTGATAAATCGGCTTGAGCGGGTGCGTATCGGCTTACCGATTCAGATGACGAATCTCCGATAGGATTAATGCTTGGGAGTGCAATCTTTTGAGTAACGCCACGGCGCGTTTTCTGGAAGCATCGTAGCATCATTTCCTCCAGAGCCGCCTTTCGGTCTTCGATTTCTTTCCGTTGCTCAGGGGTTAAATCGGCCATCTGAGGCGCGATTATAGCATCAGTGTTGATATCGGCGGTGGATCAGCGGGCTTGTCGGTTGGCGACATTCTTTTGTTTGTCCCATCAAGTGCCAAAATATGTTCGCGCAAAAAACGTGAAGGGGGTTTTCGGCCTCGAACACACAAGACAAACACCGGGTTTGCAGAGCGTGCCAGTCGATTTGACCTGAAATCGACAAGGTAGAATTTGTAATTCGATCAAAGCCGATAAACAAAGATCTATCGGCTTTTCGCTAGTCGGCAAAAACCGATTAGGAGATAACTAGATCAACCGGTTACAATTGATCCGGATATAAGGTAAAATCGGCTTCGGGAAGGCGATGCGCAACAAAACGAAGCAAATCAAACCTGGGTGAAATCGGCCAAAATCAACAATCGGCGATGCGCAGCTATGTTGATTCCGTCGACTTGCAGAGAAAATCTATGAAGCTAAAGCAATGTAAAAGAAAAGGCTGTAAAAAGTAGGTGTTGTTGGAATTGATTTTTTTTCTTTGCTTGGCGTCCACCCCCTTTTATAACACGCCTGGCCGATCCGAGTCGCACATGGATACGGCGTATTTACCCGTATCGGCCTCTTATCCGATTTCCTTTCCTTTATTAGGAACGGATTCCTTTTCCGAGTCGTTTACCGATTCCTTTCTGTACGAATACTTTTTCTTTCTATTTTTAGACCGATTTCAATACATGCCGAATTTTGGTGCAAACAGAGGTTAATTAGTTATGATATGTCATTTAATAGAGGTATATATATATATATATATATATATATATATATATATATATATATATATATATATATATATGGCCATTTCTCGTTAAGCATTATTTTGATCGAGTGCTTTCTTTATCTCTGTGTACGGTGAACTGTGAATAGATACAGCGTAACAGGCACAATAGCTTAGCTCAGGGTGAATTGGCGATGACAGAGAGACTATTTCGTTGGTTATTCTTGAAAGAAACTATTGGTATGTGGATGGACGCATTTGTGTGACAGTCATGCTTGTCCTTGATAGTACACTCGTGTTGCGTTCCAGAAGCAAAGCAAAACCATACATTTGAATCTTAGTACCAGTACACACTACACAATCGCTACTAGGAAAATAGCTTATTTCTCGACGGGAAACACATCTACACTACAGTTCAACACGAAAACAGTAGTATTTTGCTTCAAAATCACATGAGGAAGTCCCTGGGGTCCGTGACATATCCCGTCAAGGCTGAAGCGGCTGCGGTGTAGGGGGACGCCAGGTAGATCTGCCCTTCCTTGTGCCCCATCCTGCCCGGGAAATTCCTGTTCGTCGTCGACACGCAGACCTGTGTATTCAAATTACCAAAACCACTCGTGTCAACAATATAGAATTGCAGGTCACTTAAACGTTTCCCTCTACACGCTGAGGAGTGAGGACTTCTCCCTGAATCCATGACAGATGTTCTACAGCACTTACTGTCATGGACATCTAACAAAGTGCTAGCGTGTAGTCATGCAAACAAGTGCATCCCCAAACAAGGATGTAGTAGTACTGCCAGCTGAGGAGAAGCTCAAACTTACCAAGGGAGATTTTTGTTTAGTGTCCTAACTCCTAGCCATTGATTTTCACCGACAACACTGAGAGGAACAACATAGAGCATACTGGTGGCTTGGGCTAGCAAATCCATACCCGTAACCAGCCTAAGAACAGGACAGCATGCCAGCCAATAATGTGAAAATATGGCAGTGTAACTGTTTTTTTTAAGATGGAACAAATTTGGTTGGGAACTTGGGATTCAAGATTGAATTTCCTATCTTTCGAGAATCAAGATTCCTTAACGCTTTGGGTAAACGTGAAACGATGGAAGCTCCCCTATGTTAATATCAAGTAGCATGTCTGTTCTACAGAAATATTTCGAAATTTCGATAAGATACTTGCCATAGGTTTATTCATGCGTGCATATGTATCACGAGGACCACCCAAACAAGCACCACAATTAGGGCTAGCTGGTGTATCACAACCAGCCTCTTCAAATATCTGGGAGCAAGTTTTGCCACCAGATCCTGGTACAGGGAGGCTATATATGTCCATCCACACCTACAAAGATATAACATTCTTTCAGTAATCCAAAATATAAGATGATTGTTTCAGCATATTTTTACTGCAAATTATCACCTTTTGAGTCGCAGGGACGAGAAATGTGGGAACTTTAGCCTTCTTGCCCTGTATTAAGGAAACAGTTTGAAGCAAGTCAGGTAATCATGGAGTAGTGTGGTTCGAGTACTACTACAACATGTCACAGAAGTAGATTTAGTTTTTATGCAGAAAGAACAATTAAAGGAATAGGATGGTTCAACATGTTTCAGCAAGTAGTAATAGCAATACTTTGCCTAATTCAGTTACATGAGAATCAAGCTGGAAGTCTTTCATGGTGAGGTGGATGCATAAATCATAGTAATGAATGATCAAAAAGGTAACTTCACCCTCTACTATGAAGACAAAACCTTGCTAACAGCTCAACCATACTAAACTCCGACCAAACCCAACTTAGTTTGATCCTTTCACATAAACTCCAAAGCATGTCAATCTTTTTGGCCTTCAAAGTTTTGCATATTCTAATTGTGCCTATGTGAAACCACTATTTTCCTTTCAGCATTAATTGCAGTTGTCCATTTAAGGGGGCCAATGAGTTGAATCCAAACCTGGTTCACGATACGCTCAGAGTCAGAACCTAAAAACATGTAAGTCCCTAACCCAACCAACTGCCCGATTAATTCTAAAACCAGGTTCAACCCAACTCCCAGTGCATCCCAACCTATCGAACCTGTCCTAATAGTGATACTAGCCCATTGATTAGCACTCCATGCCAATGCTTTGGTAGTCCACTACTAGGCCTAGTTTCACAATCTGCAACACTTTCTATTTTAACTGAATGATATGCAGAGGCAACATAAGAAACTGACAAAATTGATACAAGTACACAACCATTGGCATGATCATACTCTACAAGTTTCAAAATACATAGCAGATATCTCAGTGTCTCCAAAACACATAAATAAACAAAACGATCATGACTATATTTAACCATGCTACAAAAAGATAGGTTTCAAGCTTCTTACCGAAGCTAAGAACACCTTTGCAGCAGCAAAGAAGTCGTCAGTCTTACCACCAGTGCAAGAACCAATATAGACTCGGTCAATCTTGACATCTTTGCATTCTCTTGCTAGAGCACGGTTGTCAGGCGAATGCGGCTGCAGGTCCAAGAAGCTTACAGCTTGGATTTTTTTTATATGTAATAAAATCAACAAAAAGGATATAGAAATTGCAAAAGACTACATCCACAAACCTTGGCAACTACTGGCTCCAATTTGGATACATCAAACCGATAGTCACTGACAAATCTGAAAACAAAGTCAACAAAAGAAATCAACAGCTTGTGCATATGCCATATCACAATTCATAACATGACACAGAGATACAGGATGACAAATCTCGAAGGAAAACACTGGACAACATTTTGATTCTTGTATTTATGTATACACAACTTTAAAACAGAACACATCAGAAAACATTAACCATAGTTCGTCTACATAGGCTTATATATCTATCTACCATACAGGAAGGATAGTGTATAAATGCACAAGGACAGCCTAAATTTCCCAAATGACGTCTCCTATTGAGAAGCACCTAGAAGTAGCCAAATCATATCCATACCTAGCAAGCTCTACATCATTATGATCAGCTGAGGACGACAAAGAGCAGTAAACAACCAGTTATTTCAAAGCTATTTTAATGCCCTGGATATAGTATTATGAAATCCTTCTTTTTAGTTTAATTAATCAATATGCAAATTTATACACAATATTTTCCACAAATGACTGGAGTAGAAGGAGCTCAAGAGCATAATTTACTGCAATGTGATCAGTACTGATTTTGTTATTGTGATATGTTCTCCACAGTGAAAGCAGTGAACTGTAGTGATTATAAACTGACCATACAAGTTTTTTCAACTTCCCATTGTCATAAGGTCTTGAGTCTTGACACCCTAGAAGCAAGCCATTTCTATTAAAAAAAAGATCAACACCAAACCTTTTGTCCAGAAAATGTTTTGAAAAAACACCCAGTTATATAATAGACTAGCTGAATAACTAGCATGAATCCTTTTATTCATTAAGTCCAAAGTTGACTGAATTATGTGCATATATAACTTGCCATGGTAAGGGGGAGAAGGGGGAACAAGCACACTTGAAGAGCACAGTATAACAGGGAGTTGTATGCTGTGATATAAAGGACAAGAAGAGCAGGGACAGACTATAATCACCCGGCCTGAGCATCACTGTAGACAGGTTCGTATTCGACTGATGTCTTCCCCTGCAGCATACCAGGATGACAGATAAGATGCCACAATTATCATGATATAAAAATATTAGAAACTAGTTATTATAAATTGCTTCGCTCACTCATTATCTCAAAGTTATTGGAAATTTTACTTTGAAAAGAAAAACATATTGTCTCAACTTTACTATTAGCATTTCAGAGGCTAGTTCTATACCTCAAGGTACTTAAATGTAGTTTCATCAGCAGGAACAACACCATTCTTTCCACCAGCTTCAATAACCATGTTGCACAGTGTCATTCGCTCTTCCATCTAGCAAGTGTCAAAAACTAAGTTCAATTTTACATGGTATGACGATTAATTAAGCTAGTTATGAGCATGGAACACACATTTAGACTTTCTACAGTTGATCCAACAAACTCCATCGATTTGTATGTTGCACCAGATACAGATATCTCCCCAATAATCTGTAAACAGCAATTAACAAGGGTGAGATGTCTCGATTATAACTAGAAAATCCTTGCAAAAAGAACAATTTTAGCATAACAATGACTATTTTGTAGGCTTACTTGCAAAATCAGATCCTTCGCATGTAAATGAGGTGGCATTTCTCCATCTAACACAAACCTGATAGTTGGAGGCACCTGAAAATAAGTTTAACAGATCAAAACACCGTTTTGTTTTTTCCGGAGGTAACCAAGAATCTCCACCGTGTGACAAAGAGATAGCATGTCCAAAGGCCATTATTTCTCACATTAAGAAAGTATTTTTCAAAAATGTGGGAAGCGCAAAGAATGTACAATAATGGAAAAGAACTTTTTACTACTTCTGTCAGATGTCTACCTTGATTTTTTTTTATATATATATATTTGACTATTTTATAGAAAGCGTGTGGGTTGTTAAGTCTCATCATCACGTACAGAAACAAATCCAGAACTCCTGACACACCAATGAGATATAAAACCACAACTTTCACATATGCTCGCAAACATGTCTTTGCCCTTTTTTACTGTAACACTGATTTTCAAATTCGATTTGTAAGCAATGAAAACTTTTTGCATACCTTGAGAAGAGCCTTCCCAGTGCCCATCACAAAACCTGCATCGGTGTTTCCAATTCCAGTTGCAAACTGACCAAAGGCTCCAGCATTGCATGTATGAGAATCAGTACCAAGGAGAACCTATACAAGAAATGGAGCAGGTTAATCATGTATGGTAATCCTGTACTTAGACCTTAGTAGTTAGTATGTCAGTAAAGTACCTCGCCTGGTCGGCAGTGACCTTCTTGGGCAAGTGCAATGTGGCAAACACCTTTGTAGTCTGGATTTGCCTACAAACAACTCAAAATGTAAACGTTTTAAACAAAAATCTTCTTTTTCTTCAAAATGAACATAACAAGTCTTACATGAAACAAACAAGCTATCGATTCAATGAATCGATAACGCAAAGGATATCATACTCTGAAATCGCTCATGTCCTTGATGTCATAGAAGAACTTGATCTTCTGCTCCATACAGAAGTCCCTAATGATATCAACATTCCGATTTGCTCGCTCATCATTGGTGAAGATGTAGTGGTCCGGGATGATGACGACCTTCTCGCGGTCCCATACATTTGCGTCCTCCCCGAACTCCCGCTTGAAGATTCCGATAGTGCCCGGGCCGCCGACGTCGTGCGTCATCAGCACGTCGACGTCCACCCACACGTTCTCCCCGGGCTCCAGGCTCGCGCGCTCCGACGCCCGCGCCAGGATCTTCTCCGTCATCGTCATTGCGCTCTTCACCTGAACCGCACGAAACAAGAGGGGCATCTGTACGACAATAACATCGAAAACGACAGCTTGGGGCGTCCCAGTTCGGTATTCAGAAACGTACCGAGCCAGTGGAGGCCGGGAAGCGCGGCGCTTGAGAGGCCGTGGCGACGGCGCGGACGAGTTCGGCACGCACGCGCCGGCGACTCGCGTTCGCGCGCTGCTGCAGCGTCGGCGGCGGCGCGGCGAGCTCCTTCTGAGATCGGGGGGGCAAGTGAAACGACCCAAAAATTCAAAATGAATTTAATTTGGAGTTTAATTCAAATCTTCGAGTTCAAATTTGAATTTGAAGATTTGAATGTGCTTTTATTTGATTTGGTTTTTCGTTTTTCGGCTTTGGGCCAAATCTCCTTAGCTTCCAGGCTTTCGCCGGCCTCGCTTCGCCCAGCCACGGCCTCTCTCATGACCCGCCGACGTCCGTCGCCTCGTCGCTGGCCGTTGCGCCGCTGCCGCCACTGCGCGCGCTCGTGCCGCGCCCGCGCTTCGCTGCCGCGCAGTCGCCCGCCAGCGTGCCGTGCCCGCCATACGCCTTGCCCATGGCCAGACGCCGCGCCCATGCCATGGCTTCGCTGCCGCCGCTTCGCTCTCTCCTCCGGCTATATAAAGCGCGCCCGCCCGCTTCATTCTCGCCCGCCTCGCCGCCATGAAGCTCCTCCTCTCGCTCGCCTCCGGCCATTGCCGAGATCAATCGCCGCCGCGTCCGTGGCTGAAGTCGCCGTCGGCTGGAACTCCTAGGGTTCCTGTGCTCGCTTCGCCGCTTGCTGCCAAGCCATCCGGCCAGTGCGCCAGTCGCCCCACTCGCCGCATGGGCCACGGCCCAATTCGCCGTAGAAGCTGGCCCAAACACTGTTTTGAACAGTGTTTTTCCATTTTTGAATTTATAATTCGATTATAAATTCCGAAAATTCGTTTTTAATTCCAAAAAAGCCCCAAAAATTCCCGAAAAATTCCGTGAGCCCCAGAAATCCACCAAATACACTACCCGAACCGTTTCGATCCACTGAGTCCAAAAATGCCCTCCGTTCCTCAATCCGGAGTTCCCAAAATTCCGAATTGCCCAATTCGCCCTTCGTTCTCTCTCTCGGCCCGGTTCCGGTTTTTGGTTTCGTTTTCAGTTTCCATTTCTTTTCCGTTTTCCGTTTCTTTATTTGTCGTTCGTTCTTGTCGCGCTAGATCCGGACGTTGGACAGTTCCAGGAGCAGACGCAGATCCCGGGACAGACGTTGGACCCGACAGGAGTTCAGAACGACTACATCAACGACAGTTCAGCCGATCCGATCGCCGAGCAAGGCAAGCCGTACACCTTTGATCATGTTGAACCTATTCATGCCATGCTATAGTAGTATTTATTTTGTATTGCATTATTTTGCTGTATGTTGAATTAATGAAATCCAGTATTTTAGAATGACATGATACCTAGGTAATGCCGAGATTGCTTATGAAACCTCGTCGAATATATTGAACCTTATTACATCCTTTGTAACCCTAGATGTTGATATTATTAAATAAATTACTGTCATTCCTTTAGTTAGTTCAAATGCTTTGAAAAAATAAAATAAAGTGCTACCGAATCTCGAATTCGGGTGTTTGTGAAAGTGCTACAGTTTGGGGGACAGAATCGGATAAATCCCGGAGTGGATGTAACTCCGATCCCCGGTTGATGATTGATGCCTTGGTTTGACTGATGACCGGTTGAGTGGGATGCCGGAATAAGTGGTGAATGAAGGCTTAATCTTTGGCAGTGAAAGGTTAATGAACCCCCTTGAGCAAAGTAAATAACTTAGTTCCCGCTCAACCACAGGTCGGACTGGTCGGTGGACCCGTATCCGACATAGCTCAGTAGGTTAGTCATTCCTGATTTAATAATTTGACTTCTGGTAGTAACTATTCTCGTGGGAGAATAGGGACCGGCCTTCCCGGCAGGGAAGTATACCGGGGGAGAGGTGGAACGGGAATAGTGACATTCCTGGTTCTCACAACGGTAGGTGCTAATGGGGACTATGTGGGTCCACGATAGCTTCATACCTATCGGTTAACAACTAAAGAACAGGAATGATTAAACGAAATGCTGTGATAATCTCGACCCGGCCGCATGCATTTAAGTTGCATGTTTGTTAGCGCTTGGCATTAACGGTCGTTGATATCTTGTGGGTAAAGTTGAGCACCTCTGCAGAGTTAATGATGGTATTCGAATACGCCGTACTTCCGGTTAATGAAGTTAAGTTTGAACTGGGGTGATACCCGTAACCAAGCTCAAGTAATTGTTTTGGAATTTGGTGAATGTGGCTAAGTGTTGTTGAAGTTGTGAAACCCCCCTTACTATTATTTGTGGTCTGTGCTTCAAATGTAAAATGAGTTGAAAATAAAACTGCATCCAGATACTTAACCCTACTGCCATCCTTTGAATAATTCCCTGCATATAGTATTCAGTGGTTCCGTACGACTTGTTGAGTACTCCCGTACTCACCCTTGCAACCCCCGACCCTTTCAGAGTTTGAAGAAGCTGGAGCGTTTCAGGAAGTCGTAGATGGCGATCTTGTTTGGTTTTAGGTCTTGGTCTTTTGCTCAGGCCTGCCTGTGCGGTGTTTTGATTGTAAGTTATTCGGGCCCTGCTGCGCCCTCTTTTGTAAAAACCCTGGCCGTTAGGCCCTATATTGAATAAAAGTGTTGGATTTGCTTTTGCCTGGCAATTATACTCTTGTCTTTTCCAACCGTTAATCGTCCTGGGTAACGGTTGCGAGTCTCGGATCTGCCCCTAAAAAGGCGGTCCGTCACAGCAAGGCAAGAAAAGGATCAGCAAAGAGAAGCGTTTCGGTGGTGCGGGGCGAGGGGAGGACCTTTTGGGCGAAGGCGGCGGCGGCCTTGGCGGCGGTGGCGGCTGAGATGGAGGCCATGGCGGCACGGGGTCGAAGCGTCGAACACCTTGAGGTCAGTAGAGGGTGGTTCGGCCGTGGCGAGCACGAGACGTGCGTGTGCTAATATAGTACTCCCTCTGTCCCACAAAGAGTGCATTTCTAGGATTTTTAAGACAGATTAGTGTGCAAGGTAAATGACTAATGTGACCCTCATTACTCCATACACAAGCATGATGATGCTTCGGTTTCCACAAGCACTTAAATGAGCATGCATACACTTACAGCTGGGCCCTACGGACTAAAGATGCACTCTTTGTGGGACAAAATTTGAACACTAGAAATGCACTCTTTGTGGGACAGAGGGAGTAGTGTGGAGCGACGTGACGTGTGCGATTTGAACCGTTCGATTGAGATAATTCGAATGAATATTTGTTAAAAGAGAGAGAGGGTGGTTCGGTATGGACTGCGTCAGCTTTCTCTCTCTCATTATATTGAGGTATAATTCGAATGAATATTTGTTAAAAGAGAGAGAGGGGCAAAGAGTTGGAATAGTTGCTCATGTATTGTTCTAATACTTAGGTATGTTCCGCAGAGCTTTAAATTTTAGCTCCACTTTAGAATTAAAACTTGTAGACTAAAATAAAGTGAAGTAAATTTATATTTTATTCTAAAATGTAAACAAAATGACACATCTAAACACTCTTAATATACCTACAGCTCCAGCTCCATCAGATTCACGAATCTGATAGAGTTGGAGCTATGCCAAATAGGGGTGAAAATGGTACGGATAATTTCCGACCGACCGACCGACCGAAACGCCTCGGATAGTAATTCGGATATTTTTTCGGATATCCGGATATTTTTTCGGATACGGATTGGATACGGATAAAGTGTCCCGGATACGGATACGGATACGGATACCGCGGATAATATCCGTCGGATAATATCCGAACATTTTTCGGATACTATCCGCCGGATAATATCCGAATTCCCACCTTTTACTGATTTACTCTTTAGCCCAACTTGGCCTGGCCCATATGACTTCGCACTTCGCCCATGAGGCCATGATCGCAGTATGCTAGTATCGCCAAAGCGCCAGCCCACATCGAGCGACCAAGTAGTAGCCCACTACTAGCCCATTCCATGATTACATTGATTCCATCGCCACGATCCTCTCGGCATTTCATGATTCCATTAGCCAAACCCTAGGCGGCTAGCGATCTGGCGACAGGCGACGTCGCCTTGCCCAGTGCCCCGCTCCCGGCGGCGCCCGACTTCCGTCTCCGCTCGATTTCGCCGTCGCTCCCGGAGCCCGCCGCGACCCTCGTTCGACGCCCGGCATACGCCCCGTGACCGACCGCTCGGCGCCGCTTTGTGACTATGTGAGTTTCTGATCATCTACCCATCTCTGGCATGTTTTAGACTGAGCTAGCATATTCGAGTGATCAACAACATTCAGTGATGTGTGGTGTTGACTGTTGCTCAATAGTGTTGTAATCTGTAATGGAATGTTGTTTTTTTTCAGATTGGATTGGGCATGTTTTCAGATTGGATTGGGCATGTTTTCAGATTGGGCATGTCTCAAATCTCAATTACTGCATGATGTGATGATGTGTGAGTGTGAGTAATCTTGTTGTTGATCACTGAATGTCAATGGTAACAACAAAACAATTGAAATTGCTCCCTGAATGTT
The DNA here is from genome assembly GCA_036346355.1 of Rhipidocladum racemiflorum. Classification (NCBI taxonomy): domain Eukaryota; kingdom Viridiplantae; phylum Streptophyta; class Magnoliopsida; order Poales; family Poaceae; genus Rhipidocladum; species Rhipidocladum racemiflorum. The sequence goes on from CM070572.1 coordinate 28,859,702, forward strand.
AATCACTGAATGTGTTGATCACTCGAATATGCTAATCTTCCTGAATGTTAATCTTGTTGTTGATCACTGAATGTTGTTGATCACTCGAATATGCTTTGCATATTGTGTTGGCGTGTTGCTATTGTAGATGCATGTGTTGCACATTGTATTGCTAATAATGATATCTTCCACTGCAAGTGATGACAAAACAAAAGGGAATGTGAGTATCTGTTGGTTTGCTTTTTTTTCTGCTAATATTATTTTGGGGACAGTGTAGTACTTAGTTAAGAGGAATTGCTTATATAATTTGGGATTATTTGTTGGCTAATAGCATTTAAGTTAATTATTTAAGTTATTTGTTATTATAATTTGTTTCAGAATGGAATCAGGAAGCGCAAGTGCAAATGTTTGTGGCAATGAGGCAGAACATCCTGCCCCGCTTAGTGTTAGTGATAGTGTGGTTGCACCAAGTTCACTCCAATTACCGGAAGTTGCAGCTAGTAATGATGAAGGGGAAACAAGAACTCAACTTGAAGAAAATGAACCCCCCTCTAAGAAGGCAAAGACCTCCGAGGTTTGGAAATACTATGATGATATTTGGGTGACGAAAATAGGACCAGATGGTGTTGAGGTGAGAGAGCAATGGGCAAAATGTAAGAAGTGCAAATACAAAAGCCAAAAAAATACCATGAGAGGCACAACTGTGTTCTGGAATCATATGAAAAACAAGCACAATCTTGTGAAAGGTCAGCCAAGATTGGCAAGTAGCGATGGCACAATACAAACATACAGGTATGATGCAGAATCTAGCATAAGAAAGTGGCAGTTAGCAATGGTTATGCATGAGTACCCCTTTAACATGATAGAGCATGAGTATTTTATTGACTTCATTAAGTCTTTGCGTCCTGGTTTCTCATTAATGTCTCGCATTAGTACAAGGAATAGTATAATGGAGATGTTCGTAGAGGAAAGGAAGAAGTTATATAACATGTTCAAGTCTATTTCATGTCGTTTTTCTTGCACCATGGACATGTGGACTTCAAATCAAAACAAGGGGTACATGTGTATAACTGTTCATTGGATAGATGACAATTGGCATATCCAAAAAAGGATTGTTAAATTCATGCATGTGAAAGGAAACCATACTGGACAAAACCTAGCCAATGAATTTGTGAAGGGTGTGATGGCCATGAACCTTGAAAAAAAATTATTTGCTCTAACTCTGGACAATGCATCGGCTAATGACAAGTGTGTCAAAGAACTTATTCCAATACTCATGAAGCATGAGCCTTTGATATGTGATGGAGTCTTCTTTCATGTGAGATGTTTATGCCATATTTTAAATCTTGTTGCTCAAGATGGATTAAAAGCAATTGCATCATCAGTCAAAAATATTAGAGAAACTATTGCAATTGTTAAAAATTCCCCATTACAGTGGGAGGAATTTCAGAAGTGTGCATTGGAATGTGGGTTAGATGTTAAGAAAGGTCTTTCATTGGATGTTCCAACAAGATGGAACTCCACTTTTGCCATGTTAAGTAATGCTATTTATTTCAAGAGGGCTTTTGAAAGGCTATTGTTCTTAAATGAGACCAAATATAGAAGATGTGCTCCGACAGATGAAGATTGGGATAAGGCACAATCTCTATCAACGTGTTTGCAAAAATTTAGTGATGCAACTGATCTATTCTCGGGGCATTTATATCCAACAGCTAATCTCTTTTGGTGGAAATTTTGTGACATCAAGTTAGCAATTGAAGAATGGAGTCATGACTGTGATGAAACAATTTCTTGTATGGCTATCAAAGTATGAAAAATATTGGGATAAATCTAACATAGCTTTAGCAGTTGCATGCTTTCTTGATCCAAGATATAAGAAAAGGCTGGTAGAGTATTTTATGAAAAAGATCTACCGTGGGATGTATGACAGTGAACTTACTGCATTCATGGATGTAGTTAAACAATTGTTTCAAGCATACAATGTCATCACACCTGCTGCACAATCTTCACAAACTAGTGAGGCTTCAAAATCTGTCACTATCACTCAAGAGATAGACGACTATTTGTATGACCAAACTATGACAAGCCATGATGACAGCACTGAATTGGAAATCTACATGAAAGAACCATGCATAAGGTATATTGAAACCAATGATGACAAGTTTGATGTGTTGGTATGGTGGAGGGATAGACAAGGGACTTTTCCTGTCCTTTCACAACTAGCTCGAGATGTATTAGCTATTCAGGTGTCAACAGTTGCTTCAGAGTCTGCATTCAGTGCTGGTGGGCGTGTTCTTGATCCATATCGTAGTCGACTAGATCCAGAAATGGTCGAAGCATTGATTTGTATCAAGGATTGGACACTTGCTTCAAAACAAGGTAGCTATCTATTCATACCAATTTTTATTTGTCTTTCTACATTGCTACATACCATTTTTTTATTTGTCTTTTCACATTGCTAGGGATTAATATTTCTAAGGAAAAGGTTGCAACATTCATAGATGAGGTTGATATGGAGGTCAATGAAAAGGCAATCGATCAAGAGGTTTGCTACATGATAAATAAAAAGTATTTGATGTTATCAACCTGTCTCTTTGCTTGTTTGTGATGTTAATTAAAATATCTATTGACTATTGTACATAGGATGATATTTTGGTTGACACCTAGAGAGCTTAATGAAGGTTGTCACATGCAATGTTACTAATTAAACAATTAAAGGTTTGTGCTAAAGATTTTTTGCCTCGTCCTAATTATTTCTAATTTTTCTATGTATTATTTATGATACAAAGTTCAATAATTTTATGTTGCTTTCATGCTTCACATTTCAGGTATATGTGTATTTTGTGATTATATGGTGATGCTCCATCTGAAGCTAGGATGTCATGTTTTGTGCACCGGCAGTTTGATCGCTTCTAGTGCATTCCTGTTCTAGTAGCCATCTTTTAGAAACTCAGAAGCTTAGATTTTATTGATCAAAAGCAGAGTTACAATCAGCAAGTATCAGTAGTGTTCCACTAGCCTGTTTTGGTTGGATTCGTGCAAGTGCAATGGATGGACCTTGTTGAGCTTTGCTGTATCTTTTCCTAAACATGTGACACTATCCTTTTGCTTAAATCAACTAAAGAACTGGGACTGTGGCATGGAAGTTATTGATGATTTGTTATGTGACACTATCCTTTTTATGTGCTTCTGGAACTACATATGTGTAACTATTATTATAATTTGTTTTAGAATGGAATCAAGAAGTGCGATTGCAAATGTTTGTGGTAGTGAGGTAGAATGGAATCACTCCGTTCGTATTTAGTGCTTACGCGTATTATTCGAAAAATATCAGTTCCGATGATTATTCGAACTTATTTTATCCGTATTCGTTCGAATATTATCCATATCCGTATCCGACATTCTCCGTATCCGAATCCGTATCCGGTACTATCCGTGTCCGAATCCGATCCGATAAAATTATATGGATCAAATACAATATGAGTGGTATCCGATCCATATCCGATCCGTTTCACCCCTAATGCCAAATACCCCCTTAAATTATTTAACGGGTGGGAACCATCTATTTGTGGGTGTTAGAGTTATCAAGTATTAAAAACGAACGAAATATCACCTACATGGCTTAAGTTCGTTTGTTGAGGTAGAGTAGAAAATGTCGTCGAAGACGTTAAACATGACGCGAATGAACTATAGAGAGGTTAAGGGGCTATTTGGTTGCCTGTATACACACAGATTTGCATGTACAGATACAGAATCTTGCTTTTTTCTCGTGTTTGGTTGCCTACATCTAGTTTTGAGCCTGGCTCTCTGGATACAAGATTCTCTATGCAGCCTAGCTCTGGAGATACATAGAAAATTTGCGTATCTTTGGATGCAGCCTCGTGTTCTACGCAAGGAGTCATTGTCAGCCACAATAGCAAATCATGCATGCAGTGCCACGTGGGTATGTAAAAGTTTCCTTTTTCCTTTTTTGTTTATATTTTTTGATTAGCATATCTGATTACCGAACCGGTTTTAAAAATAGTTTCCTGGCATTTTTTCGAACAAAACTAGAACACACTTGATTAGCATATCTGATTACCGAACCGGTTTTAAAAATAGTTTCCTGGCATTTTTTCGAACAAAACTAGAACACACTTGCTATATAAATTTCAAAATACACGCCTACTAAATACTCAACCAAACGTCATCTCTGCATCTGTGTATCTCGTATCCCATCAGCCTGACTGAGTCGAACGGGCCAGGCTTGCGAGAGAAGGCAATCAAACAGCCCCTAAGATTTTGTTCTCTGCATCGAATTCTTCATTTCCTAAAATTATTGTTGTCTTTTATCTAGTGAAGTATCCGAATACATATTATTCTACAATTTTCGGTAATTTTTTACTATTTTTTCTCCTATAACATTCCTCTTTAGCTATTTTCAATATTATTTACTATTATAAACTAGAGTACGATGAACCATTCAAAGCAAAGATATAATAAAGAGAGGTAATACAGTCTTTTGTAAATGTGTCTCGGTAAAAACGCAAAAACCTAAGATGACATCCAGGGGCAGATTTCCCAATATGGCACGGTATGGCCCCCGTCATACCTAGTCTATATCGGGTATCCCTGCATATATACAGTATATACTGGTGATTTCCCAATATGGCAAGGTATTTCCCAATTTATTTGAAGAGTCAAAGAATTTTGCATTGTAAACAAGGTACCATTGCCAAATATGGATGAGCCAGTTCCAAGATGGAGTCGATCAGAAAAGGAGGAAGAAATACCATCACTCAGGACCACCATTTCGTGTTGATACCTTCTATGCTGCTATAGATGCTATTACCACAGAGTTAGATCATCGCTTTAACGAGGTATCTTCATAGTTGTCTTGACCCAAGAGATAAGTTCTCCAAGTTCAATATTGATAAGCTTGCAAGACTTACTGAAATCTATGGTAAGGATTTCTCCTTTGCTGATCATGCGGATCGTGCGGTTATCAATGATCAACTTGATATCTTCATTCGTCACGTGAGAAGACTTGATGATTTCATTGTTTGCCATGATCTTGCAAGTCTAGCAACAAAAATGGTTGAGTTTGAACGGCATATTGTATTCCCATTGGTCTATCGTCTTATCAAGTTGGCATTGCTCCTACCGGTGGCTACAGCATCAGTTGAAAGAGTCTTCTCAGCTATGAAGATTATCAAAACTGATTTACGTAATAAGATATCTGATAATTGGCTTAATGACTTAATGGTGTGCTACATCAAGAGAGACAAATTCAAAGGACTTCATCTTGGTGAAATTAAGAAACATTTGCAAAAGATGAAAACTCGTCAAAAACAATTGTCAAGGTCTCTTAGACACAATTAATACTTTACCGGTACATATTTTATCTTTTCCATTACCCATTATGCTTTATAATATGGTTTTTATTCCAGTAAGTGTCATACACTCATATTATAACATGCTTTGTAATATTAGCGTATGGATAGCTTTAATTTCGTGTACCGTTATTACTTATTACTATATATGCTATAAAATTTGTCATATCAAAATTTTAGTTCGTCCTCCGCTGATGACGTCTATTTAGGAACAGAGGGTATAGTATTTCAAATCGGATATCTTGGATGCAACCTTGCAAGCTCTCACCCTAACATTTCACTTAGATGCAAGCTATAATAGATGTGATTTGCGCTATATATTATTTGACTCATATTAATTCAAGGGTTTATTTGGAAGACAAGGCTGCTATATACTTCCTCTCCGAATGTTTAGGTGTCTAAACAAAATAACAATGCAACAAAGCCTAAAATACAACAAACATTGCTAGAGGCCAAGGGCAGGAAGATTCGATTGGATTTCTTTGCCTGAAAGAACGAGAAAATAAAATATTTTCAGCTTCCAGGGCCACACAAAGTCACCGTACCAACTGCCCAGCCATCTTCCAACACATATATACATCCGTAATAAGTTCTGCCCGGACTAGCTACATTTCTTTGCTAACTTGGCCGCTACGCTTGGAAATCTGCTAACTTGGCCGCTACTCTTGCAAATCTGCTAACTTGACCCCTACTCTTAGGGGCTAGGGCCGCTTCTGTCCCTTAGGGCATTTCCAATGGTGTAGTCAACTACTAGCTATAAGAAGTGTACATGTCATCTATAGATAGCTAATAGACAACCTCTCTAATGGACTAGCTATAGCATTGTCTATAAAATTAAATATGGGCCCATATGTAAGAGGTGATAAATGCCTTGGAATCAGCTATAGCCTGGCTATAAGTTAGTAGTAAGCATATATCTCTCTCTTCCTTTTCTCTCATCCACCTAAGCAAAATGCTGAGTTGGCACCCTTATAGCTAACTGAAGTGGCACCATTGGAGATGCCCTTAGTCACACTACACACGAGAGAGACACGTTTCACTCGTGCACTTTGTTGTGCCACAACGGGAGTAGTTCTCCCTCGTTACAAATGCTCTGGAGACAATAATTTTAATAACTAATTTTTATTATAATATATTTATAAAATTCAATAAAATTATACTATTACGAAAGTATTTCTCGAGACAAGTTTACACATATAATTTTCATGTATCAAATTTAAATATTTAACAATATATCGATAATCAAAGTTTCAAAAATTTAACCATTGCAATGTCTCAAACGTCAGTTTTTTTATACCAGAGGGAGTAGTGATGGCATTGGACAATCATAAATATTTATCGTTCTAGATATAGATATAGTTAAACTTTGAAACATTAATTGTAAACATCTTTTCAAATATTTAAATTGATACATAAAAATCATATATATAGATTTATCTCAAAAATTACTTCTATAGTATTATAATTTTATTATGTTTTACAAAATATATTATAATAAATATTAGTGATCAAAATTGTATTTTAAAGATGATGTCAACATTCAAAACAATAACTATTTAGATCGAAGGGAATAGTTTTTTTTTAAAACACAACATGCACACTTTACATATACCCCCTCACACCACTAACACACGTATATGCATCCACAATGTTCGATGCGTGTGTTACATATAGGGGTGGGAAAAAAACTCGAAACTCACGAGTTAAATGAGTACTCGCAAACTCGGCTCGAACTCGTTTCTTAACGAGTTGAATCGAGCCATGATTTGAACTCGTTTTGATAACGAGTTAAACGAGCCAACTTGTGAGTTTAACGAGTTCTCTAAGGCCCTGTTTGTTTCAGCTTTTTCATCGGCTTAAAATCCAAAAAGCTTAAGCCGAAACAAATGACGGGCTTTTAAGCCGGGCTTTAAAAAAGCCAAAAGCCCCTGTATAACTATAAGCAAAAAGCCAAAAAAGAGGATCTTTTTTGGGTTTTTTTGAATGAAATAACCATTTGCCACTAAAAGTCTCCAAAATTACCTACCAAATGCTATCATATATAAATTGAGAATTCATCCACCATCTCATTTAGAGTATTTTAGATTTTTCATCTATAAGTTGTACCATCTAACCCATTAATAAGCCAAGATACCAAACAACATGTATTGGCTTAAAAGCAGATGGCTTAAAAGCTCATTAAGCCAAAAAGATAGCTTTAAGCCAAAAGCCAAAAAGATAGCTTTAAGCCAAAAAGCCTAAGCCGAAACAAACAGAGCCTAAGTTGGCAAGTATAGTTATATATATGTGAGACGAGGATGATAACACATGGCATACTATATAATCTCAACACCAATCCTCTTCTTAGATGGCAATATCGAGTTAAACGGGTTTAATGAGCTAACTCGCGAGTTTAACGAGTCGAGCCGAGTTAAGGTTTGAGCTCGTTAAGATAACAAGTTGAGTCGAACTGACTCATTATATTACCAAGTTTGACCGAATCAAACCGAGTGAATTGAGTCAGCTCGTTATCCACCTCAGTTACATACACGTGTGTTTACCTCACCATACTTGCGTCAACGGAGCGAGGCGCAGGCACAGGCTTCTGTATGCGCTTGGGTTCATCAGAGTGTGGCCCGTATTGTGAATAGTTGTTGCCAACCCAGGTGATGTGGAGGGACATGGTAGCCCAACTAAAGTGTTTGATGGGATCGAAGTCTATCTGCTTAGGCGGCCCAAATTGTCTTTTACTAGCGCGTAACTACATCAACATAACCAAGGAAATTAACGAATACTTGAAAATATTATATTTTCTACTATCGATTATTTCCCACCACTATTCACACATATGCATACAACGTAAATAACATTATCAAAATTATCACTGTGCTAATTTTGATTAATAACATACTCATCACCACTAACGCTAACATAATAGTACATTCAACTTAGCTAATGGCACTGGCTACATAGGTGTTAAATTAATTAAATACTAACAAAAAATTAATTACCTAAATATCAGAAAGAAAAACTAACCTTTCTTATAAGATTTCAACTTGATATATAACTTTCACAACTACAACTTTTTATTGATACCAAACTAACCTCTCCAAAATCACTTTTAAAACCCTCTCCTTTTCGCGGGCGAGCTTGCGCTCGTTTGGCTAGCAGCGCCGGCGTGCGTTGCTGCCCGCCCGGGATCGAGACTTGGTCTCGCCCGGGTGCGCACGGGTCGGGTGCAGCGCGTGTGTGTGCGTGGGTGTGTGGGCGTGCGTGGGCGTGTGTGCGTTTGTAGCCCGGCTGTTGTTCTTTCTTCTTCTTAAGTGATTGCCAGAGCTCCTGGCCAAAATTCGAAAAAAAAAAACCCTCTCCTTTTCTCCATCTACCTTCTCGTCGCTGGCCGATGGCTTTGCAGGAGGGAGAGGGCCTTTTGGGGTTTATAGCGTCGATCCTGCGAGCCTCTCTTGTTGGTTGGATGTTGTCGGTAAAGTGCAATGCACTGTGCGAATTGCGATGCAACCGAGCGGCCTTCTACCATGCTGGGTCCAACCGGGTGCTATGGTCGGTCACTCTACCTCATGCTCGGTGAGCTACCGAGCTAAATTTTGAAATGTTGATGGCATGAAGGCTTATTTTGCAAAAAAAAAAAAGTGACCAAAGGGTTAAATAAGCAAAATTTTCTATTCTCAGATCCATGGCGAGCAGAAATTACCGAACAATAACCCCTGTTGTGGCTAAGAGCATCTCCAGCAGAGCCCCTAAACCAGCCCCTAAACCTTAAAATACGGAGTGTAGTAAAAAAAACAGATCCAGCAGGACCCCAACTCAAGCCCCTAAAATTAGGGGCCCCTAAATTTGCCTCCTCAGCCCCAATTCCCAGGGGGCCCCAACTCAAGCCCCTAAAATTAGGAGGCCCCTAAATTTGCCTCCTCAGCCCCAATTCCCAGGGACACGAGTACAACCCCTATTATTGAAGATATGGAAATACATGAGAGGCTTCGAAAATTTTATCATGTTTTGAAAATTTTAATTTGAAATTTGAAATATCATGTTTTTAAATTGTAAATGTTAATATGCTTATGTTTTATGTATTACAAATATTTTTGATTAAATTTTAGTGGTGTCAAATAAAGATTATACATAGCGGATATGTCAAAATAGGAGAAAAAGTAAAATATGGGCTGAGATTTAGGGTCATTCTTTGGACTTGTGTTCTGAAAACAGGGCCTCAAAAAATAGGGGGAGCCCCTAAATCCAAAATAGGGACCCTGTTTTAGGGGCCCTTGCTGGAGATGCTCTAAGGGGACAAAACAGGAGGAAGAGCAGGGGAAACTAGCCGACCCCCGCGCGATGCCACGCCATGTGGAAAAATTTGGTCCGAGTTTTTTTTTTTTTTTTGTAGAAAACGTGATTTTGGTTTTCTCGGTGGTGTTTTTTAAAAAACCGATTGGCAATTCTGGTTTTTTCGGTGTTTTTTTTTAAATGGCTGGCTGGGAGTCGTCATCAAGTTTGCGTAACAACGGGGTTATTTGTTTAAAAAAACAGGAACATGGGTCTTTTCTTGCAAAAAAAAATGGTGGAAGGGCCAAGCCGTAAATTCGGTTTACCGGTGGAGGACCCTTTCGCAAATACACCGAAACACAGATCCTTTTTGCAAAAAAACCCGATAGAAGGACCTAAATATTTTTTTTGTAGAATTTGCGAAGGGCCTTTTCGCAAAAAATGACACGTGGGAGGGCTAGTTAGCCGGCAATTCCATGCTACATATGTTATAGATTAAAGTGCTCAAAGATGACACTTGGAATATGACCATGTGTGATTAGACACAACATATCTAGTTTAAACCTACCTTAGTGCAGATACAATAAAATGGTCTCAGCTTACTATTAGTATATACACACCAGTTTTGTCCTATGTGGAAGAGTGAGAAAAGAGGTGAGAGAAAAGAATCAGCTCTCATGCAAGAGCTAGCATCGCACAGGAACAAGATATATTAGTTACTATACAAGCTTACAGATAGTTATTATACAGTATTTAGAGACAACCTTTAGAGATAGTTATTGTTACTATTGTGAAAAAACGATCGACTCGATCGATTTAATTGGTGACGGTGACTAAACCATCACAAATAGTTTAATCGAAGTGCAATTAACGCAATCGAATGATTAATTGATCGCATAGTTCGATTGATCGGCCGTTTTTCGATTAATCATCCATTGTTTTCATGTTTAATCATAGAAATAGATTATTTCTATTCACTAAGTACAATAAATTAGTTTATAATATTGTGTCATAATGTTCATAGTATGTACCTTTTGGATGAAGTATAAACAATGAAATATAAAACATGTTTTGTAGAGTGATAATTTATTATAACTTTGGGTAACTAAAATATTTCTATTTAATTCTAAATGTAAATAAATATATTAATAAGAATGCATAATCGTTTGTTAAATTTCGATTAATCACTTAGTGGTACCACGTCCGTCCATCGAGCGCATACCATTTTTCACAACACTGGTTATTGTAAAAGTTGGATTTCTTGCTTACTCTAGACGATATGGATGAGAGATAGAGTAAGTAGTGGGCATTATTACTGTACATGCTCTGGTAGTGTTACCCATACAACCTTTAACATGAACCATTCGATCTAGATTCAACACACAAGATGGAAAACGTCTTAAGTGGTTGGGAGTCCATCCCACCTCCCTCCATCTCGTGCATTGCGTCCAGATTGGATGGTTCACATTAAGGGTTGCATGAGTAATACCTTAAAGTGGGTTTACACCAGATATGTTGCCGTGATTAGATGGCAACGTGGCAAGGTCATCAAACTTAACAAAGTACTCCAACCATCCAAATTTATAAGGCGTATTTTTAAAAAAATTGTTTTAGCTATAAATATATATAGCATGTATTTCAAATTTTAATACAAAATTAGTGTGATGTTCTCTCTATAACTCTAATACATATTCACCTTTACTTTATTTTCCCTCTACATACTTGCATTGAATTTAGTGATAATAATTTGGGGTAATCAAGTTATTTTTAATATTTTCTTAGTCCATGTGCCAAGAAGAAATACACATTCTAAACTTGGACGGAGGGAATACAATAAGCTTCTTAAAATTTTTTATTTCTTGGATACAAGTATCAGAATCACTACTTCTAAAAAACATTATGGAAAACATTATTCAACTAGTAGTCATGCACAAATCTTCAGTTCAATGGTTCCATGCATACCATTCAATCAATGACTACTTAGAGCCAGAGGTAGCTTGGTATAGAGTACGTATATGTCAAGATTATGAAAGATAGTTGTGGGTGTTGATCCGAATTTCTCTTGGGCTTTAGGGACGCCTTTGGCCCATGTTTCGGTAGCCCGTTTAGACTCGAGTCGCTTTGTCCACCTTATAAATACCTATTGTAAGCTGCATGAGAAACAGATTGCTCATTGTAATCTCTTGCCTTTGTACTCAAACCCTAAAAATAGTGAGATCGCCCATTGGCGTCTGTGGTTTTTTCCTGCAAAGGTTTTCCACGTAAAAAGTTATGTGTCTCGTGTTCTTTGCTTTGTGATTGATTTTACAACAAATGGTATCAGAGCAGATCAATCACGAAAAGAAAAAAAAACATCAAATCGGATCTACAGCCGTCGCGTTCTGTCCTCGCGGCCGACCACCGACACGCCGCCTCCACGTCCGCATCATCGACCGCTGGCCACGCCTCATCCGCGGCCGCTTGCCCCGGGCGTCACCACCGCCTTACGCTGTTCCTTACACTCCACAACAAAACAGTGTAGCTGAGTGTATGAACAGAAATATCACCTCGAAGGACCGTTGCATGTCGTCTAATGCTGGCTTGCATAGGCAATTTTGGGCTGAAGCTGTTTCCACTGCTTGCTATCTTATTAATCGGTTACCCTTCATTGCTATTGATAAGAAAACTCCAATTAAGGTATGATCTGGTTCTCCAGCTGATTATTCACTGAAAAGAGGTGACAATTTGCCTAGAGGGGGGTGAATAGGCTAATTAAAAATTTAGACAATTTAAAGCAGCGGAAAAAGGAACGGATATTCCGATCTAGTATCGGAACTTCTGATATCTTCGGAACTTCCGAGATCAATTCGGAATATCCGATACACTCTGATCAAGTAGACTCAAGATTAGGACAAGCAATTTGAACTACTTGTTCTCAGCAAATGAAATAAGCAACAAAGTAAATTCACGTGACTAAAAAGACGAAAAGAGACAAGTTGGGACACAATAATTTGTTTTCCGGAGTTCGGATCCTTGAGGGGATCGTACGTCTCCGTTGAGGAGGCTCCAAGGAGCCGGGTCTCTTCCAACCCTTTCCTCCCAAACCTCGGTCGCACTTGAGGCTTGGTTCCACTATTTGGTTCCTTCCCTTTCGGAGGCGAAGCCGGCCTTCACAAACTTCTCACGGCGTCCCACAATCGTTGGGGGCTCGTGAGCGACGCCTAGCCGTCTAGGAGTCCTTCAACCTCCAAGAGAAATAAATGCACTTGAATCTCGATCTTGAAGAGGTTCTCTACTTTCTCAAGATGAATAACAACTTAGCCCTAGACTTTCAATCACACTTGACAAACTCTCACTCACTAAATGATCCCTAAGATCAAGGAGGAGAGAAAGCTCAAAGAATGCTCTAGAGAATACTCAAGAAGCTCAAGTAAATAGCCCAAGCAAGTGTGTGTCCAGCAAAAGGAGTGGGAGAGGAGTATTTATAGTTTTGGTTCAAAACTAGCCGTTACCCTCGCACTCAGCCACTCTTCGGAATGTCCGAAGCATACTGAAAGTGCATCTAGGCCCCTCAAATTGTTTTGGTGATTAATGATGACACAATTAAAGAGATCTAATGTTTTATCCAAGAATACTGCAGAGATCGAGATCATATCAAGCTTGGAATGACATTGGATGCCCCTATGACTACTTAAAAGCAAAAGGACGGCATCAAGACCAAAGTTGTAACAGTTTATTTATTTGTGTCTTAAGGGTAGCCGTACTATTAAGAGGGTATGACGAGAAATCGACTTTAGGATGTGCATGTGCTCAACATCAAATACTGCATCTCTAATTAGCACTCCTTCAATTGGTTTTGAAAAGTTTCAAGTTGAAACCGAACTGGGTAACCCGGAGTATCCGGATTCCAATCCGGAGTCTCCGGATTCAATCCGGAGTATCCGGACATTTTGTCCGGAGTCTCCGGGTTGGACCTCTCGGTTGCTTTCGGTTCCAGCTGGTCCGGAGTCTCCGGATAACCCGGAGTCTCCGGGTTGTTTGTCCGGACACTCCGGCCTGTTCAAAAACGGGAGTAACGGCTAGTTTTCAAAAAGGGTATTTAAAGCCTCCACTCCACTCCAACGGCTAGGATCTCTATTGAGCTCATTCATTGCAGCATTCAAGCCCTCTCTAACACTTCCAAAGCATTCAATAGAGCCCTCACTTCCTCCCACCATTTGATTTGGTTGTTGATCCCCTTTGGTGAGGAGAGGAAGAAGAAAAGTGCTAGGTGCATTCATTTCGAGTTGTTGAGCACTAGTTCATCCTCCAAACGATTCTTCGTGGTGCTATTTCTCTTGGAGGTTGAAGGTCTCCTAGACGGCTAGGAGTCACCGGGAGCTACCAACGCGTGTGGTAAGCCCCGGTCGTTTGTGAAGGCTAGTCTCGCCTCCGAAAGGAAAGAGACAAGAAGTGAAGCCGGCGAGTGCATTTGTGCAACACCGGGAGGAAAGCGGGTTGAAAGAGACCCCGGCTCAAGTGTGACCGAGCCACCTCAACGGAGACGTAGGATTCCCTTCAAGAATCCGAACTTCGGTGAAAAATCGCGTCTCTCGCTCTCTCTTTTACTTCCTAGTCTTGCTTATTTGGATTTGAATTTGTAAAGTTAGATCTAGCTCTTTGCTTAGCTTTAATTCAAATCCTGTCTAGCATTTGTTCTAGGTTGTTCTTGCTTTCTATTTCTAGTAGCTTTTTGTGCTTGCTAGAGTAATTTTTTTTTGCGCTCCCGAGCCAGCTAACCCGGAGAGTCCGGACTCAATACCGGACACTCCGGACAAGCCGGAGTATCCGGACCAAAACCCGGAGACTCCGGGTTGACCAGCTCGGCCAGTTTTATTCCGCTGCGTAATTTTTTAATCCGCCTATTCACCCCCCCTCTAGGCGACATCGTTGGTCCTTTCACATACTTCGGAACATCCGAAGAGTGCAAATTACCAGAACTTGGAAAGCTCCCAACGGTCGAAAAACTACAGACATCGGAATGTCCGATAGCAACTTCGGAACATCCGATGTTACCCAGAGAGGGAACCAAGCTAAACAACACTAAGTCTTCATCGGAATGTCCGAAAATAGACATCGGAACATCCGAGCAAAACAGAGAGTTCCCAAACAGGAAAACAACCACTTCGGAACTTCCGAAGAAGCAACTTCGGACAGTCCGAACCAAACAGAGAGTTCCCAAACAAAGGAACAACAGGCATCGGAACATCCGATGTACCACATCGGAATGTCCGACCCTAGAAGAGCACAACGGACTAAAGCACAACTACACTTCAGAACTTCTGAAACATCGGAATGTCCGATACGACATCGGAACATCCGACTTGAACTTTAACACAAACTTCATTCCGAAGCGAGAGAGGACACTACTAACTCTGAGAGACTCGATTAAATTCATCTTGAGTGAGGAGACCATCTCTAAGTCAATTTCAATGCATCCCTCTTAATAGTACGGCAATCCTATGACTTTAAAAAATCGAAAATTACAAGCTCAAATACCGTTTTTCTTACTCAACGTCACTAGGGGATACTTCACGTACATAGACGATCTCTTCTTGAAGCATTTACCTATTCATAAACTAGTTGAACACATTAGTTTCTTTAATCGTTTGTCATTAATCACCCAAAACACATTTAGGGGGCCTAGATGCACTTTCATTCACAATTGAGAGTTTTTGGTTCACTGCTTATGCTCACGTTGATAATGGTAAATTAGAGCCTAGAGCTATTAAGTGCATTTTCCTTGGCTATAAATCTGGTGTTAAAGGTTATAAATTGTGGAATCCTCAAACACAAAAGGTTGTCATCAGTAGGAATATTATTTTTAATGAATCTGTTATGTTAAATGACAAATTGGATACAAATGTTTCTATTGAGAAACAACAGAAAACTAGTGTGCAGATGGAGCACCATATTAATTCAGAAAATACACCAGAAAATAATACTTATGTTCAGGATGCATCTATTGTTGATGATTCACATATTGTTGAGCACTCTTCTCCAGTTGTGCAGCCTCCACAACACATTCTATTGCTATTGACAGACTTAGGATGTCATTAATCCACCTAAAAGGCTCATTGAAGAATGTAATATTGCTTCCTATGCTTAAGTGTTGCAGAAGAAATTAAAAATAATGCAGAACCTTCTAACTATGATGAGGCTATTACTTCTGCTGATTGCAAAAATTAGATGATCGCTATGCAAGATGAGATGGAGTCATTTGAAAAGAATGGTACTTGGGATTTAGTAAAACTGCCTAAAGATAAAAGTCTGTCCGTTGTAAATGGATTTTCAAAATAAAGGAAGAAATTACTCCTGCTGATTCAACAAGGTATAAAGCAAGGTTAGTTGCTAAAGGTTATAGCCAGATTCTAGGTATTGATTTCAATGATGTATTTTCTCCTGTTGTGAAGCATAATTCTATCCGCACTCTACTCAGTATTGTTGCCATGCATTATTATGAACTTGAGTAATTATATATTAAAACAACATTCTTGCATGGAGAGTTAGAGGAAGATATTTATATGAACCAACCTTCCTAGAAAAGAACACCTTGTTTGTAGATTAAAGAAATCTCTTTATAGTTTGAAACAATCCCCTAGACAATGGTACAAGAAATTTGACTCATTTATGCTTTTTCATGGTTTTAAACAGTCTAATTATGATAGCTGTGTTTACTTGAAGACTGTTAATAGTTCAGCTATGAACTTGCTTCTTTATGTTGATGATATGTTAATTGCTACAAAAGATAAACCAAAAATAGCTAAATTGAAGACACAATTGAGCAAAGAATTTGAGATGAAAGATTTAGGTGCAGCAAAGAAATTTCTTGGCATGGAAATTATTAGATCAAGGAAATCTGGTAAATTATACCTTAGTCAGCAAAGTTATATTGAAAAGGTCCTTCGTCGCTTTAATATGCATGATGCAAAACCAGTGAGTACTCCATTAGCTGCACATTTGAGATTATCTTCAGCCTTATGTCCATAGTCAAATGATGATATTGAGTACATGTCTAGAGTCCCATATTCCAGTGCAGATGGTTCTCTTATGTATGCCATGGTTTGTTCTTGTCCTAATTTATCTTATGTACTAAGTGTTGTTAGTAGATACATGGCTAATCCTGGCAAAGAGTATTGGAAAGCTGTTCAGTGGATTTTTAGATATTTGCGAGGTACTTTTAATGCTTGTTTGCAGTTTAAGAAATCTGGAGATGGACTTATTGGTTATGTTGATTCTGACTATGCTGGTGATTTAGATAAGAGGAGATCTCTCACATATTATGTTTTTATTATTAGTGGTTGTGCTATCAGTTGGAAAGCAAACTTGCAGACCACTGTTGCTTTATCAACTGTTGAAGCTGAATATATGGCTATTTCTGAAACATGTAAAGAAGCCACTTGGTTGAGAGGTTTGTACACTAAGCTTAGCAGGGTTACTGCTTGTGTTACTATATTTTGTGACAGTGAAAGTGCTATTTGTCTCACAAAGGATCAGATGTATCAAGAAAAAACAAAGCACATTGATGTGATGTATCATTACATTTGAGATGTTATTGCTCAAGGTGACATCAAAATATCCAAAATAAGTACACATGACAATCCCGCTGACATGATGACAAAGTTAATTCCGATTACTAAGTTTGAGCTATGCTCAAGCTTAGTTGGAGTTACAGTTTAAGGCCCTGTTTGGGGGGGCTGCGCTTCAGCTGTGCTTCAGCTTTGGACCTAAAGCTCCCCCAAACAGCATAGCTGCAAAGCAGCTGCGCAGCTAAGCCACAGCTGAAGCACCCCCAAAAGCCACAGCTGGTAGGGAGGTGCTTTTCAGCTGTGGCTTCACTCGATCGCCTCCCTACTCGCTCCATCTCTCTCCTCTTCCTGTCGTATCCCCGTCCAGTCGCCTCCTTGACTCCCTCTGGCTCCAGCGCCACCTACCCGACTCCCTCATCACTTGGGCCCACACGGTTGCCCCCAAAAGCTACAGCTGCAGCAGCCTGTTTGCCAAACGATATATCAAAAAAGCCACACCGCCATTACTTGCTACCTCAACAAACCAAAAGCGACTTTTATTGACCACAGCTCCCCCAAACAGGCCCTAAGTACTAGAGGCTTTTAGCGTCGGTGATATTTATTATTGAAGGGAATTCACTGATGATTCTTTTGCAACAAGAGGGAATTCGTCTCAAGGTGAAGTTTGTTGGGTGTTGATCCGAATTTCTCTTGGGCTTTAGGGACGTCTTTGGCCCATGTTTCGGTGTAGCCTATTTAGACTCGAGTCGCTTTGTCCACCTTATAAATATCTCTTGTAAGCTGGATGTGAAACATGCTGCTCATTGTAATCCCTTGCTGTCGGGGATTGGATAATTTTCATAAGTACCATAGTACCCCGGCAGCCGGTTTTCAGCCGACCATGCGTACCCTCGGATTATGTTCCCTAGGATGACCCGCGTATGATCTGGCTGGCTGGCCTGTCCGGTCGGACCAGGCTCGTTGCTTAGCCTCGAACATAGATGCTCGAGTCCCGATCATACATGCTCGGCCAAGACCAAGCGTGCTCGGCCCAAGCCCGCCCGTGAGATGTATGGTCAGAAGATCGTTTTTGGCAGTAATGCCCGAGTAGCGCTAATCACGCCATGAGTGGTGCCGTTACGCCCACAATGGGAACGTGGTGTAAATCAAGACTTCGGTTATAACCCTAGTTGATGAGGTCAAATACCCATTATTTGGCTGTAATTAGGTTAGATATTTCTTGAGAGCTATAAATACCTCTTGTACATATAAGAAAAGGGGAGAGAGAAGAAAAAAAAAACTAGTCAATCTAGGCGCACACAAAAACATCGTCTGAAACATTTAGCAATACCATCGTCGCTGAAGTAGGGTTATTATTTCCTCATCGAGAGGCCCGAACCAGTATAAACCCTTGTGTCCATCCCTCGGGTGTCTTAAGCCAATCGAGCATTCTTCGAACGTAACCCCTTCATCGAAAAAGGGAACCGTGTTGATCCCTCAATCAACAAGTAAGCTCGGCGCGGACTGGTTTCCCAATCGTCGACACTTGCCTTTGTACTCAAACTGTAAAAATAGTGAGATCGCTAATTGGCGTCCATGTTTTTTTCCGCAAGGATTTTCCATGTAAAAAGATCTGTATCTCGTATTCTTTGCTTTGTGATTGATTTTACAACAGATAGAATAGTTAATTAGGATGATTTATACCACTTTCATATCACTATTAACCTTCTAATTGTTTAATAGGTTGATTTGATTTATAAGTCACCGTGTACTCTCTATATTGGATTTGCCCTCGACACTAAGTACTATATTGATCCAACTATTCTGGCTATCCTATGTCTTCGGCTAGAACTAATCTGATACAAATCTATGGTTTTAAAATGTAGCATCATGGCAACAATATCACGCCATCGATATAATTAAATTAATTCGAAATATTGTAATACTATCGATACGTACTACATCACGCTAACTAAAGTTGCAGAGTGTATATTTTACACTAGCTAGATCACACAAATCTATTTTGCTCGTAAAATAAGATGCCATAATCTTGTCATGTATACCGTATCATATCATTTAAAATGTGTCCCCCGCTAAAAAAAATAATTCAGTCAAATTATGTCTCCATATCTTATGACGTGCTAATAATATAAATATGGCCTCGATGAAATGGACCCAAATGCATGTGAATACTTTGGAAATCGTAATGAAGTAAGTCCCTCTACACTCTTCTCAAATATACATTATAAACTAATAATAATACATATACAAGCCCTTCTACTTGGCGAAAACTTCAAAGTACGTAATATGGTATAAGAAAATGACTACACATATATATATTCTGTGGTTAAAATAAAATAACTATGGTTTGCTCCAAAGGCTATTTACATTAGCTTTTCCTCGGTTGTGATTGACTCCTAGAAACAAAAGGGCACGGGACTCCTTGCTTAATTTATTGATTTTCATAAAGGCAAAGTGGTAGGTTTCTATGCAAATTTCACATAATATATATATATATATATATATATATATATGAAGCCTTTTCTGTACTCTTGGGAGTACGTACTCCCACATCCAGTATACCACTTAAACGAATGTGTTATACTCTTTTATCATTTTCAGTATACTCCAATAATAATTCTAAGATACTACAATACGATATTGTTGAAAAAAATTCATCGGAGCCATTTATTTCTAGGTATATACCGTTTTTCATGTATAAAAAGAGTATATAAACAAATTATGCTATAAAGTGTGGGTTTTGACGAAATTTTTTTGTGAAACTCACTTTGGAGTATCTTATAATTAGTATTAGAGTATACTCAAAAGGATAAAGAAGTATAATAACATCATTTATGCAGTATATTGAGAGTGGGAGTATATACTCCCAGGAGTATATGCAACTATTTTCATCTCACCGGATTGCAATAAATTTTCTAGCTAGCTCTAAGCATGCCTGAAATGGCGTACTTAGTTGTACAGTTGTACAGGAAGATCCCTCTCTGAGAATTTTGCTTTGCGTTGACTCGTTTGTATTGGTCACATTTTTGTAGCTAAAGCACCTAGCATATTAGTTGCAGGATTAATTAGTATTAATCGGTTTAATTGGCCTCTCCTTTTTGAGACAACGGGAGTTGATTAGGGTTGCACAGTTGAAAATTTGTGTGAGAACTGGACATGGTCTTCATTTAGGATAATCTAATGCCTCGCCACTTGCGCTAAAGCTGGTTTGGCATGTACTGACCTTTCTTGTGCAAAGTTCAATTGTATATTTATTTCAAGGTGTTATCATCGATCTAAGCCTAAGAAAAATAATAATATCGATCATCGTATCCAACTGCCTCAGGCCCTTAATGATATATCCTGTAGTCAAAACCAAGTAATTGATTTTAGCTACTAGTAGATAATAGTATGGTCGAAACTTTATAGGAAAAGGAAATGATTTTCCTTTTGTAAGGGAAAAGGAAAGGGTTTTAACTCTATGTGTGATTTTTATCATGCATTTCAGTATCACTTAGTGATAGGAAAATTTCATATATCATGCAAGGTGCCTGCACTATATGGTAATTACCTCATATCTATGATCATGGTTATTTTCTACTTAACAAAAGTTCATCTACTAATATTTTTTCAGGTCGGACGATCGGTTGTTCAATAGTGGGCGGGAGGCCCTTTTCCACCGATGAGATTAATTTCGATATAAAAATTTGTAGGATTTTAGTTTAAACTTTAAAACATTAAAGTCGTACTTTGCTTTCCACATCTACCCTTTACGCTTACTTGTTTAATGCTTCCGTCGGAAAGGAGGTTATAAAATAGCCTTTGAAAAAGAAACGGCAATATAATAGGCTCTTTTGCAAAAGCACGCCTGAAAGTTTATACAGTTTCAAATCATGCATGCCACTTAATTTTTGATAGGACTGTAATGACAGCGAAGCTGTGATCCAAATTATTGTTTTGATCGATAGGGTTGACTATCAATTTTTGGTGTTACATGATTACATCAGTCATTCCCAACCCTAATGTGTTTGTAACACTATTATGAAAAATGGCCGACTCGATCAATTAATAGGTTACGTGAATAAACTATCACGGATAGTTTAATCGGACAGCATAATTTGATTAATGGGTCGTTTTCAAATTAATCATCCATTTTTCCCGTTTAATCACGAAAATAACTTATTTTTATACACTAAATATGATAAATTAGTTTATAATATCATGTCACAATATTCATAGTTTGCACCTTTATGTTGAAGTATAAACAATGAAATGTAAAACATGTTTTATAGAGTGATAATTTACAATGACTTTGAGTAGCTAAAATATTTCTTATTAATTCTAAATGTAAATAAATATATTAATAAAAATACATAATCATCCATTAAATTCTAATTAATCGACCGTATTACGATTAATCGTTTAGGGTACCACGTTCTTCTGTCGAGCGTATATCGTTTTTCATGGCACAGGTTTGTAAGCTACTAGTAATGTTAACATGCATTTTTTTAAGAATTTGTTTCCTCTCATGGAATAAGCTCTCATTTCAAATGTGAGAACTTTTTATATTTTTTATTGGAATTAAGCTGAGTCGGGGATTAGTAAATCCTTTACCCTTGGCAGCTCCTGGATTACTTCAAGTTATCTGGATGCCCATGACCCTGTTGGTCAAGCCCGGCATGAAGGCACGTTAACTCCACCTAATTGACGGTTACAACCACTTACGACCATAATTGCCGGCACATTAATCGTCTCCCATTATTTTGTAATTGGTGCACTTATTGAGGTGTATTTTTAGCAGGATGGTTACACCGCATGGTGATATAAAAAGACCCTTTGTGCGGGGAGAAGGGGAGAGAGATCCCGTTGTAAGATCCATGTACTTGTATCCATCATTCCAATACAGAAAAACGCCACTAGGCGACTGGACGTAGGGCTATTATCTTGATCATAAGAGGCCCGAACCAGGACAAAATCCTTGTGTTTCTGTTTCTTCTAATTGACCATCTCCCACGTCTTCGATGCTACAACCTTTGGCAGAAAAGGGTTTTGGTTGATCTCTCATTCAACAAGTAAGCTCGGCGGGTGCCCGTTCTCTAATAGTTGACAAGCTGTATCTTGCAAAAACCCCTATGCCCCAGCAAATCATACAATACTAGATGCGCAACAGCCCCGCGCGTTGCTGCGAGCGGAAGGAATTGTCGAGACAGGCAGAGATTTTAATATAGGGAGGAAATCTTTTTTGTGAATACTTCCAAAAAAGGAAACAAAACGTGATGATTTTCTTTTAAAAATATTTCTTTAATTTGTTTAAAAGTATTTCTTTAAAAAATTTTAAAAATACAAAAAATTAAATTTTGAGAATACCTTAAAAAATAAACAAAAAAATTAATTTTCTTTTAAAGTTTTAACATATTTCTTTATTTTTTTTAAAAAAATATTCATCTAATTTTTTTTAAAAAAAACCTAAAGAAATAAAAAAAAACTAAAATCGTTGTAGATGTTCGTTATAGAATCTATAGTATCTAAAAGGTTTTTTAAAAATATAAAAATAGTTTTTCCCAATTTTTTTATATTATTTTTTCAAAAAATCACTGTTGCCGATCGTTGTAGAAACTACAGTGATCGACATGGTGGTGAAGGTGGTTGGCTGCTGTACCTCCCCAACAATAGTAGGTTTTACTAGGATGGAAGGAATTGTTGAGATTTTAACAGAGAGAAAAAATCTTTCTCGGGAATACGTCCAAAAAATGAAACAAAAAGTGATGATTTTCTTTTTAAAATATTTCTTTGAATTTTTTTAATATATTTCTTTAGAAAAGTTTAAAAAATACAAAAAATAATAATTTCGGGAACACCTCAAAAAAGAAATAAAAAGTGTTGATTTTATTTTAAAAATATTTCTTTAATTTTTTAAAATATTCATACAAAAAAGTTTTAAGGGAAAAAAATTTAAAAAACTAAAATCAATGTAAATGTTCACTATAGTATCCATAGTATCTAAAAAGTTTTAACAATTTAAAAAAAAATTCCCAAATTTTTATTTTTATTTCAAAACAATCACTTTTGCCGATCATTGTAGAAACTATAGTGATCAACGTGCGACGTGGTGGTGAGGGTGGTTGGCTGCCATACCTCCCCAATAATAGCAGGCTTTACTAGATGAGTAGCGGCTCCGCGCATTACTGTGGGCGGAAGGAATTGTCGAGATTTTAGCAGAGAGAGGAAATCTTTTCGGGAATACTTCCAAAAAGGGAAACAAAAAGTGCTTATTTTTTTTAAAAAAATATTCCTTTGAATTTTTTAAAATATTTCTTTAAAAAAGTTTAAAAAATGCAAAAAAAAATTTAGAAGTACCTCATATAAGGAAAAAAAAGTGTTGATTTTCTTTTAAAAATATTTATTTAATTTTTTAAAAAAAATTCATACAAAAAAGTTTTAAAAACCTAAATTAAAAAAAAAACATTTTTTAAAAGCTAAAACCACTGTAGCTATTCAATGTAGAATCTACTGTCTCTAAAAAGATAAAAAATTATTTTTTAAAAGAAATTTTCAAAAAAACACTGTTGCTGATCATTGTATTGCGTGCGACGTGGTAGGGAGGGCGGTTGGCTAGTGTACCTCCTTAACAATAGTAGGTTTTATATGACATAGCAAGCCATTAATTATCTCTGGGAAGTAACACATGCTACTGCATCTATGGAAGTTATTGCTTACAGTTACATCTTGATATACGTCATTTCAGAATGTGTACAATCACATTTAAGCTTATTTTCTTTCCTTCAAAATGTAAAGATACGTCCAAGAATATGATGTTTGTAAGTTTGTGTGAGACCTTCTTTTTATGATACAATATACTATAAAAGAAATGTTCTAAAATGTATACTGTGCTAGTCCCATGATTAGTAGCTAGCACGCACTTCCACAAATTGAGAGGGGATAATTTACATTATTATTATTATTATTATTATTATTATTATTATTATTATTATTATTATTATTGTGAAAGCTATTTATACAATGTAGTCTTACAATTCAGAGCAATATTACAGCGAAAAGAAACAATAGTCTTATAGTGTGCCCATCCAACCCTTAGGCAACTAACAAGGTAGATCCTAGATAAACTCGTTGCTGATATCCCTAAAACCTGTATCAAAATATGAATCCTTGGGGTATTATGTCTCGTCACCTAAAAACAACAATGATGGCAAGTTGGGTACATTATGTACTCGCAAGACTTTTGCAAAACTTAAAATATATGCAAGCTTTGTCAAAGGAAATCTAGTACGGTTATTTTGCATAAATCTAATTTAAATTGTAAATACTGAACAATAAATTGAAAGTGTAACTTTGTAAATCAATTTGATAGGTGTATAAAATAACTACTATGAATATCATAAATTTAACAATTCATTGTCCTTCGTGAGCAACATATCGTCCAATGCCAACACATGGCACAACAACTGTAACCAAAACCTTACCAACACATGGCAAGTTATCTAAAATAAATTTTTTTAACACATTTCCAATATCGATTTATAAATCCAACCATTTCATAAAAATATGAAAACATCTGACTAGTGCTGGCGCACCAAGATTCCGATGACAGTGGGAACGGCTTTTCAAAAAGATTTTCACTCTTCAGAGGTGTACGCTTTACCCACAAGATATTTCCTCTCTTTTTGTATGGCCATTTAACACACTTCTTTTGGTGTATTGCAGAGAGTACAACATAACTATTACATTACCTAGCCCCAACTTTGCACCAGCCCAGTAACGAAAAACCCCTACTATGGCGGCAGAAACACACACCCAAGGCATATCAATTCATCTTTTCAGTAACACGGGCAGTCTCTTCCTGCCAAACCTGTTTCTCCCCATAGCAAGGCGTACACCGTTGCATTAATATGTGTTTAACCCACACCTCTGTGTGGACACCCCTACGAGCAACCTCTATCCAGATGCCAATGCTACTACGGCCTGCTAATGTGTAAAGCTAATTCTAAGTAACTTAGTAAGTTGAGGTTGTCTCATACCAGCACTTATGGTTGTATAGCAATTCTTGGTTTTAACGAACACTACGTTCGGTCCTTAATCCGACCTGGGTGAGAAATCTCCCTCTATCTATGTGCAAATCCTATGCACTTTTAGCTATTACCAATAGCTCGCCCTCATCAAAACCATAGTTTTATTTTTATTTTTATTAAATTACCATTGATCACAAATATCCAACATGTCCAATATTTATGTCCATCATGTCCAATATTTATTTACAATATTTATATTCAATGCAAACAGTAGAACCATCTATTTGTATTCTCAAGCTAAAGCATGGCTAAGCATGTGTAATTATAAACGAATATACCCATTTCGTATTTTCATCTCTACATTCACAATCTAGGGTTATCAAGGTTCACATGTCAAATATTAATTAAGGAGATTCATCAATGAAGGTTATATCTACCATCTCCCACATCATAACTATTTTATGAAATATAGCGCACGCATGAAAACATTTGACAAAACATTTTTAAAACACTGGGATCAATATGATCAAGGGGGCGTTTGCCTTACTGATTATTGTCCTTGACAAAATAGAAGTCGTAGTTGGGATCAATGGCGACGGTGTCATAGGTGTTGGTATCTACACGTCGTTCAACGAAAATATAGCAAATACAACTTTTCAATAAGGGCAAAAAAATCAGATGTGAAATAAAACAAAATTTTCTACATAAAACAAGTGTGGTTTTGGGTTGGGTTTTCGTGATTTTATTTTGCCGTTTCGCTCTTGCTTATTATGAACAGTCTTAGGTTTTGCTACAACAAAGCTACTTCTTTTCATGATTTATTTATTTTTATTGAATTCAAGAAGCTAAAATTTTATACTTAGTTACATTTTACTTCGAATTAGAGAGGCTAAAATTGTTTGAATTGAATAAAATAAGACATAAAGTACCATGTGATGTAACAAGCATAAAGTTAATATTTCACCCTAAGTATTTTTGCATATCTAGGTTGATTATTATCTTAATAACACATATAAATTGGTTGCGTTCAAATTGGAGTTCATTTGTTTATGTTATACACAATTGAATAATTAACATATTGAAATTAACCCTAATTGAAAAAAGATCTAACACTAGTTGAAATTTAAACCTTCTTGCATATTTGGGTTTATTATGACATAAGGATTCTAACAAAATTAGTCTCATTCAATTTGGAGTTCATTTGCACAGAATTTGTATAGAGCATATTTTAAACCTTCTCTTTCAATTTAAATTTCAAAATTATACATTGACCAAGTTAAAAATATTTTTATATATTTAGAAATTTGTTTCATTAGATTTGAATTTCTAGGGTTTTTGAAGTTTGCCCGAAAGGAAAATACGTTTTCAAATGGAGAAAGCGCAATTCCATTTTTGGAATGCTTTAAATCAACTGCGCACTGACATTGGGCCCCATGCGGTAGTGGGAGCTTGTGGATCTAGGCTCAGACAGGCGGGGCCCAAATGGCAGTGTGTTTGGGAGTGTATGCGCGGCTGTCATGCGTGGTCTGCATTGGCATAGAGCCGAGACAGTGGAGGTGGTAGCCGAGAATGCCAGCAACGAGCCGAGATCGGAGGTCCGCGCCCAATGGCTCAATGAATTAGGGTGAGGCGAGGGGAGCTCGACGCGGTGCTTGGCGGTGAGGAAACGACACCTAGTGGGCTGGCGACGGCGCCACGCAAGGGAGGCACGACGGAGGAGGGCCAGAAGTTGGCGGCTGACGGCGGGGTAAGCAAAAAGGCCATTAGGGACAACTGGAGCACCACTCAACGGAACCCTACATGCGTCAAGGAAGGCCGACGATAAAGCATATGGCGGCAGCGGCAGTGGTTAGGTTGCATAACTTAATCACCGGCATACAAGTTGAGTAAAGGAGAGAGTGAGTATCTAGAAGATGCGAAGGAGTTGATTTGAGGGCTCACCGAGGAAGAAATTAACAAAGGAGGTGGGTCGACGTGTGTCGGTGGCGGCGGCGAAGGGCGATTGCAACGGTGGCTATGGCAATTTGGTGACGAGGCGATCTTGAGTGTGGCCAAGGTAGTCGAGAAGTCTATGGGAGCTATGAACTTCATGGTTGGATTTTTATAGCTCTTCAAGGTGGTGGCGCCAGTGTCAGAATGGGATGGTGATGGCGGCGGTCAAAGCCAGTTGTGCTCTGGTTCTCTCAGGAAGAAGGAAGAAAAGGAGACAGGGGAGAGGAGAGGTGGTTGACTTGTGTGGACCAAAAGTAGATGAGGCCACATGGCAATGGCTAAGGAGAGGAGAGAGTGGTTTCTAGGGCTGTCTCGTGATGTGTAGGGCTCTCATTAAAAAAAATGAAAGATTAAAACAAATACACAAGTTGAAATTGTGTTTTCCTTTTATTCAAACTTTGGGATGTTGCGGTTTGCCGTCAAAATGTATTTCAAAAAAAAAATGTCACCAAAGTGCTTCTGTGATATTACATATCTAAAAAGGTTTTACCAACATGTTTTGGAAAGAGAGAGAGAGAGTGAGGATTTGAAAGGAAACCAAGTGCAATCTTGTCTGCAACGAAAACATGTGTTGACAGTTTGGCAGGGCTCGTTTTCAGTCTTCCAGACAATCCATGCGGCCAAGGTAGACAAAAGCGGGAAGGGTTCATAGACTAGTATTCCTCCAAACTCTAATTTCTGATAGTTAATAGGACTTTGCCACAAAAACACCCAAAAGAACATAAACTATAATTCCCCGTCACACCGCATATTTCGAAATTAGCACCACCTAGATTAAAAAACTCTCGCCCTAGACGAAACAAAACAAGGAAACAATTAAACAATAAACCCCACCATTGTATTTCCTCCTTAAAAACACCACTAATTTAACCAAATCACCAAACCAACACAAACAAAAAATGTTATAAAATTCCACCCGTTTGCCAAAATTTTCCCCTTGTTTAGATTAAATCAATCAATCCCTTTTATTTCCTCTCCGTATTTCCCGTCTCTTCCTCCCTCCCTTTCCCTCTCTCCTGTCTCTTCTGCTGTTCTTGAATTCCTCGCCGGAAACCGGCCTTGGCCTTGGCCTTGCCGGAGCACTGCACCGGCCACCGGTTGCTTCTGAGTCGCCACTCCAAGTTTTGGACTTCGAGTTCTGGTTTGGAAGTTCGAGTTCGAATTTCCTGCCGCTTCTTGATCGCACTCGTGGGAAGAAGCAGAGGAGTCTCTGATGGTCTCGGCCCGAACAGGCGTGAGGTAGCGTTTACCCTGGAGGAGAGAACGATGGAGATCACGGCGGCTTCGCCGGCTGTGGTTGCGCCTGCGCAGCCGGCGCCGGAGACGGAGTCCGTGCCGCCGGCTAGCTCTCAGCCTGCGCCGGCGGCTCCTGCTGTGGTGGCCGCTGGGAGAGGTGATGTGAAGAGGAAGAGGGGGAGGCCGAGGAAGTACGGGCTGGACGGGAGCCTGCTGCGGCCGCTGAAGGCGACACCGATCTCGGCGTCCGTGCCGGACGACGCTGGCGGGGGTCAGTACACTCCGGCGGCGGCGGTGGGAGCAGTCATGAAGCGGGGCAGGGGGTGCCCGGTGGGGTTCGTCAGCCGCGCGGCGCCAACCGCGGCGGTGGTCGTGTCATCGTCAGCCGCCGCCCAGACGCAGCTCGGGCCGCTCGGTACGCCCCCCTCACGCCTCAGCTCGATCCCTTGCTCCTGAATTCCGAGACAATTTCGTGTAATTTTGATCCGAGATTGGAATTCCGGGGTGAAAGAAAGGTTGCATCTTTTTTAAAAGTTTACAGATAGAGAGGTGCTTCTATGCTCTTCCTTCTAGTACAAGTAGCACAAATCTTGAAGCAAGCGAAGGGGTAAGTAATCACCATCTACCCTTCATTCATGCTTTAATAGTTGTGCAACTTTTAAAAGGAAGAGCATAGAAGCACCTCTCAGATAGATATTCTGTTTTCGTTGGGTGGTACCGTGAGAGAGAGAAACCTGGAAGAGAGAGAGAGAGAGAGAGAGAGAGAGAGAGAGAGAGGCTTGGTCTAGGTGGCTAGGTAGGTGAACTGAAAGAGCCATTCAGCCTTCAGTCTGTTCTGCTTAGAGTTTTCTCCCGATTTCTATTACCAGAAATCACACAAGTCTACTACAGGAAAGCAAAAGCGAAAAACAAAACAGAAACAGAGCCTTCAGGTTGCAACTTGCAACACTTGGTGAAGTCTTTAACTGTAGACTGTATATCTCTTCCAAAATGTCAGGTGTCTAGTATCTAGGGGAAACACTAGTGATACTGGAATGTATCATGTCTGTTCAGAAACTCTGTTTTGAATTTGAGTGCTCCAAAACTTCAAGTTGATACTGATAACTTTGACATGGGATGGCCAGATGTTGTGCTAGGATATCTCCATAATTTTTTCTAGGAGGGTCGATGTGGGAAGGCAATAGAGATGGGCACCGTCCATGTCTCATGAATCTGGACCAGGGTTCAGAAAATCGTCGATAATCGTCGATTTTCGTGCGATTATCGCTATATCGACGGCGAGCGAAACGTGGTACCGAGCGGTAAACCGAAAAAATTAAAAAAAAAATTCAAAAAAATTTATATGACGCAAATATCGCGATTATCGCCACATATCGAGCGATTATCGCTACAAAAGTCGATCGCACAAAAAAACTCAACATGTATGTCGATTTTCCACCGATAATCGTCGATTTTCCACCGATAATCGTCGATTTTCCACGTTTTTGATTTTTTTTTCCAAAAAAATCTGATTTTTGAATTTATGCGATTTTTTGCGATTTTCGACCGATTTTCGGCTCGATTTTTGCGATTATCGAAAATCACTGTTCATGCGAAAATCGTGAGGTTCGATAATGTGAACCCTGATCTGGACATCCAGAAAAAGTGAAAACACTACTATGGAATGGATTCATTAGATGAATAGAACTGTTGCTTCTATGATAACTAATAACTGATAAGGCTGTCAACTCTTGTAAATTGTAATTTTACATTTTTGAGGCCTTGCCAGTAAAGGTTGGTTAAAGACAATGGTGAGCCTCCATGCCTAATTAAAAACAACGCTTACAGAATATTCAAAGTGCATATTCTCCTGAAAATTGTCCACCTCAATGCTGAGAACCGTTGTATTGATGGACAGGTGAATTGGTAGCATGTCCTTCTGGTGCAAACTTTACACCTCATATCCTAAACGTTGCTGCTGGTGAAGTAAGATACCATTGAACTCTGTTAGTGTTTCCGCTTGATAAAAATTCAGTCTTAATAGCTTTATCTATTATATTTGCATTAATACCCTTTGGTCTTGAATTTTTCTTTGTGTACAATTCAGATACTATTTTTTGTCATGAGTAGTTAACACTTAATAACTTTATTTGTTACATCAGGATGTTAATATGAAGGTCATATCTTTCTCCCAACAAGGTCCAAGGGCAATTTGCATTCTATCTGCCAATGGTGTGATTTCGAATGTTACACTGCGTCAGCAGGATTCTTTAGGTGGCACAGTGACTTACGAGGTTTGTTCATTTTTCACTCTTGAATTAATATTCCAGTATAATTGCTCCATTTGTTTTCGCTGTGTCCACATTTCAGTTAGGAGTTGAAGAATCCAATATATTATATTTGATTAGTACTTACCGTAGTACTTTTGTATTTTATTCTTATTCTTGGATAGCAATGATTAATACTTTAATGTCATGGTAAACACCATGTTTTAGTGTCACTAATTCAAATTGAGTAAATAGCCAGGCTTTCAAATTTCTTACAACTGATTTGCGAAATTGCACACCGAATAGCAATTGCCGAAGCATATTGCGGCCTTCGCCCCCATGGAAAGCCTACTGGGAAGTTGGCCAGTTTTGAGGACTTTTCCCCAGAAGGATACGGGTATACTACTCAGTAGAAGTGCAAGTAGTGTTGCTGCACATCCAGAGCAGTTGCAAATTAAGAAAAAGGGAGCTGCAAATTGAAAAGCACACTTTATGTAGTTATATTCATATGGCTTGACTTTAATACCTGGGCCAAGTCATGATCAAGACCTTTCCATGGTTCAAAATTATTTTTATCATTTCAATGATGAAAGGTAAATGCAAGGAAATTTGGTGCAAGCTAATAATTAACAAGCCATTCTGAAGAAGTTACACAGAAATTATGTGTAAATTTTTTGTGATACCCTCACTTTTATGATACAGTATACCATAAAAGAAATATTTTAATATACATATTGTGCTAGTCCCATGATCAATAGCTAGCACATACTTCTATAAATTGAAATCACAGCCATACACAAAGTTGCATTATTTATTACAACGAAAGTAGTTTTACACATAATTTTATATAAATAAAAATAAACTGGCAATGAAAATATTTTATCTTGCAGTGTGCCATAAACCCATTATTCCCACATACAACTAACAAAGTAAATCCTAGAAAAGCACATGTTATCTTCCCTGTATCCCACGTCAAAGTGAGTTTTCTTGGGGAATTCTGATTCTTTACTTAAAAACAACAATAATAATAAGGTTGAGTACATTTCGTACTTAGCAAGGTTTGAAGTGTTTGAATATGCAGGCTTGTTCCTAGAGTAAGGGTTATACGGTTATTTTGCATAAAACTGATTTGAAATGTAAATACTGAATAGTAAGATGGAAACGAAATTTAGTAAACGCAATTTGATAGATATATAAAATAGCAAGAATGTAAGCATAAAAATAACAACTCACGGTCCTCCATGACGTGAGTGACAATTCAAATCATTCCCTTGCCAACACATGGCATAAAATCTAGTATTTGCCAACACATGGCACAACAGCTGAAATTAATCTTGCCAACACGTGGAAAAGTATTGAGTCATCTGTAAGGTAAACTTACCCATACCAATTTTCCCAATTCCATTCTATTTTTAAGAAAATATGAAAATATATAACTATATGATGACTTTACCGAGTGTCCTTGATCGCAGGTGCGGTTTTTTGAAAAGTTTTAACTTTGCAGAGATGTGTTGCTTTACCCACAAGAAATAATTAATCATTATGCCAAGCTATTTACACACTTCTTTAGGTGTGCGGCAGATGATCATAACAAAATCGTTACATTATCCAGCCCTAACTTTGCACCAACCCGGTGACAACAAACTCTTGCTATGATGGCGAAAAGAAACTTTCATATAAATCATAAAAATCATGAGCTCATTGGAATCAATAACCATTTCTCCCATAGCAAGACGTGCACCGTTGTATCGGTAAATCTTTGTTCCATAATCACCTCGGTGTGAATGTCCCTTCGAGCAAATCTACCTGAAATGCCCGTACTACTTCAGCCTTCCAATGTGCAAACCTAGTACTAAGTAACTTAGGTTAAGCCTGTCACATATCAGCACTTGTGGTTGTACAGTTTTCTTTGCTTGAAAACAACACAATAGTTTAGTCCTTAATTCTATCCGGACGAGAAATCTCCCCTATCTACGTGCAAGTCACATGCACTTTCGGCTATTGCCATATTCGTCCGCGTCAAAACCATAGTTTTTTTTAACCAAAATACTATTGACCACATTATCCATCAATATGTCCAACAATCATATCCGTTATGTCCAACATTTATCTCCCAACACGAATATTATAACCATCCATTCGTGTCCCTAGTTTTAAATCATACTAAGTAGATGCATGTATAAATGAATATACCCATTTTGATATCATTGTGTGTCCATCCATAATCTAGGGTTATCACTTATCACTATTGATTAAGAAAAGCCCACAAATTTAGGAATATATCTACCAGTTCCCGCAATATAGTGGTGTTTATAGAACATAGCGTATGCATGCAAGTTTTAATCAATTTTGAAAAGTTGGGATCTACATAGGGTGCTTGCCTTGTTGATAATTTTATTTGATAAAGTTGAGGTCGTAGTTGGTGTCATCAGTGACAGTGTTGGAAGCGTCGGTGTCTACACGTCATTGTCGAGAAATAAAGCAAATAGCAAATAAAAACTTTTCAATAAGAACAAAGAGAAATCAGATGTAAAATCAAATAAAATTTTCTACATAAAACAAGGGTGGTTTCGAGTTAGTGTTTTGTGATTTTACGAACAAGTTCTTTAATCTAACGTTTCATTATTACTTATTAATAATAGTCTTAGGTTTGCTACAATGGTGCTACTTGTTTATTATGATTTGTTTATTTTTATTTTATGAATTTAAGGAGCTAAAATTATATATTAAATATATTTTATTTCAAATTAGAGGGGCTAAAATTATTTGGATTGGAATTAATAAGACATAAAGAAACAAGTGATGTACATGTATAAATTTAATGGTACACCCTAAGTATTTTTGCATATTAAGGTTGTTTACTCTCTAAATAACACATAGAAATTGGTTTCACCTAATTTGGACCTTATTTGAACAAGTTATGCCTTTTTTAAATATCTAGTACATTGAAATCAATCCTAATTAGAAAAAGACCTAAAAAAAGTTGAAATTGAAATCTTTTTGCATATTTGAGTTGCTAATGACATAAGGCTTCCAGCAAAATTAGTCTTACTCAATTTGGATTAGATTTGCACAAATTTTGTATGAGCATATTTCAAACCTTCTATTTAAATTTGAATTTCAATTTTATCCATTGGTTGAATTCAAAATATTTTTGCATATTCAGAAATTAGATGATTTATCATGAATTTAGGGACTTGTTTCATCATATTTGGAGTTATGGTTCAAAAGTTATAGTTGATAAAATCTAGTTAGTTCTGAAAATAAAGAAATTTCAAAATACGCTTTCGTTACTGGAAAGCATCTTTTGCTTTCTGGCGCCCGCACGCCTTGAAATCAGCTACAGCCACTGACAAGCCAAACCCACCGGTACGTGACTGCACACGCATGTGAGCACGTTTGCCTTGTGGGCCCTGGCGATCAGTGAATGCGCTTCGCGTGCGACTGACTACTTGACCCCACTCGATAGTGAGACGATCCAGCGCATACAAGAGTTGCGTGCGACTGACGGTTGGACCCCACTGGGCAGTGAGAGGGAGAGAGGGGAAAGAGCCAGTGAATGACATGTGGGACCGGCGAAAAGAAAGAGGCCACCTGGCAGTCATAGAGAGGAAAGAGAGACCCGGCCGGCCGGTTTAATTAATAGGGGCCCACTTGTCATTCAAAGAGGAGAGCACTTCAATACTTGTCTTGTGACAGCCGACAAAGATGCATTTAATTCAGTGGTCTAATCTCATAATTTTTTTTTGACAATTTTGGATAAGAATCATGGATAACTTTTGTACCTTTAGCAAAATTTTTGAGTAAAAATTCCTTATAGATTAATTCTGGAAATTCTGACAAGGCTAACTGTTCAAAACTTTATTTTCTATAATTGATTTATTTGAAGGTTTAAATAGAGTTATTAATTTTTGAAACTTTTTTACAAGAATTCAAATGACCTAAGTAAGCTTGCATAAAATTTCATATTTAAAACTTAAGTAATTATTTTCTAATAAATCTTTCAAGCAAATTTTTATAATATCATATTTTTAGTTTTTAAATTTAAAAAGGTATTAAATATAGTTATTGATTTTTTTATTTTAATAAAGGTAAGTATTGATTTGAGGAGTATGTAATAAAAATTTGGCTAAAGATAAGCTTGGTAAGATTTTATAAAATATGTCTTGGTATTGTTTGTAGTCAAAATCTTTTAATTAATGCCTTTAATCATTAATTAATGCATTTAATCATTAATTAATGCACTCATAAATTCTTTGACAGCATTAAATGATCTCTAGACACAAATAATATTTTAATATTATTTTAATAGATTTTTGTTAATTTTTTTTATTTTTACCTTTTTATTAATTCAATTTAAATAGCTTTCTCAATAGGGAGTATCATTAAAAGGTTTAGAAAGTCAGAAAATTCAAGATTAAAGCAAAAGCACATTTTGAATTTCTATTTCTCTTTCATTCAAACTTTGAGATGTTACATTTTTGTACCTATATGTATGCATCTTAGGCAGTTTGACTTACGTGGTTAGTACTTAGGGTATGTACAATAGTATGATGCCAGCTATCTATATATTTTATCAGTAATATTTTTGCTGACACAGAAGAGAGAGAAGGAGGAGAGAGTGTGTAGCTGACCATATAGACAATATAAAATATCATTACATGAGTTACTATATAATAAACACTACTTTTACAGCTATAATTAAAAGATTATAGAATTTTATAGAGACAACATTAAGATGCAATCTATTGTATAAGCTATCTTTTCATTTTGTCTTTAGATGACATAAAGGAGTATATAGATACTGGTCGTCTCTATTATTGTACATGCTCTTAGTAGTAGAAAAATGCACATTCGTACTCCCGGGAGTAATTACTCCCGGGAGTAATTACTCCCATCTTTGAAATACCACCCAAACGTACTTGAAATACTCCTTTATCAGTTTGGATACACTCATATACTAATTATAAGATATTCCAATAAGATCCACATGAAAAAATTGCAAGGGAGTACATAGTTTTTAGCATATTTTGCGAATACCTTCATATACGCATATAAAAAGAAGTATGTCTAAAAAGTGTACATACCACCTCTAAAAAAATGTAAATACCATCAAGATGATCTTATATACTTATATACTACACGTACATACTCTCCGTTGCGCGAAATACTTCCTACGTTGTGAGATACGACATAGGGAGTAATTACTTCCGGGAGTAGAAAAGAGACTTCATATGTATATATATATATATACACACGTATATATATATACGTATATATATATACACGTATACACGTATATACGTATATATATATGTGTGTGTGTGTGTGTGACAGTGGTGACCTTCCAATCTATCATAACTTATCTACATATTCTATTTGGACAGACTTATGAGGTCACAATTTGTAATATAAGCCGTCCATTTTATTGTCCTTAACTGCAGAAATCCTTGCGAAATGTTCATTTCGATCGGTATTACGTGTTTCCGCTCTTCATCATGCGCGTTTCGATCTTTGATTAATGATGGACATTTTTGTATCAAAGAACTGGTTTCTCCAGAGTCCTACTCCTAACTGATCGACGTGATATATATGTTACTTCACAGGGCCGCTTTGAGTTGCTCACCCTATCCGGATCATTCACGCCAACTGACAGCGGTGGAACGAGAAGCCGGTCTGGCGGAATGAGCGTCTCGTTGGCGGCCACCGATGGCCGTGTCATTGGAGGTGGAGTCGCTGGCCTCCTCGTCGCTGCTAGTCCTGTTCAGGTGATCAACCATTGAGCTGCATGAATTACTTATAGAGATAATGGTCATGGATCACCACTAGTACGGGTGTCCAGGATGAGCTAGCCATGCATATCGATCTATGCTGTTGCTGCGCCTGCAAATCTGATAAGCATATCGATCTATGCCTGTCCTTCTTCTGCCAGGTTGTGGTGGGAAGCTTCCTTCCTAGCTACCAGTTGGACCAGAACGCGAAGAAACCTGTGATAGAGATCACAACCGTGCCGCCGCTGCCAACTGTTGGCTTCACGATCTCCAGTGGCGACATGGAGGACTCGTACAGCGGCAGCCAGCCGCGCTCGGCGACGGCGAAGGCCAACTCGGCGTCGGCGTTCAGGGTGGAGAACTGGACCGCGCCTGCGCAACCGGCGCCTGAAGCGAGTAAGACGCCGTCATCAGAGGCCAAAGCCCCCGTCCCGGGAGGCGGGAGGGTGAAGTACGTCGAGAGCTAGCTAGCCTCCTGCACGATCGCTTAATTTGCTGGTCCAGCAGGAGCTAGCTAGCTTCAGGCGTTCAAGGCTCTCAGCAGGTCCTGAAATGTGCAGGAAATCATCACCATCCCTTATAAATTAATGATGCAATGTTAGTAGAAAAATTAATGCAACACGTGCATTCCTCGTGGATTGATTTGTTGTTTGTCCTTATGATCAGGCAGGCAGGACTCGGGAGGAGCAGATTCTCCTGTAGTACCCTCTCCGGTCATAAATAATTATCGTTCTAGATATAGGTACGCTCAAATTTTTTAAATTTTGATTGTTAGTATTATACTAAATATTTAAATTAGATACATGAAAACCATATATGTAGATTTGTCCTCACAGTACATTCATAGTAATATAATTTTATTAAACTTTATAAATATATTATAATAAAAATTAATAAGGGTTACGCGTGTGTGTGACATCTTCGAGTTTACACAATGCTTACGGTTAAGTGTAGCTCCCTAGTTACTGTATGCCCAGATTCTTTTTTTAAAAAATTATTGTGTGCCCATTCTTACAAAAAGACGGCTGGCGTACGTCCTATCTTTATCAGTTGATGCCCAGAAGTGCTTACTAACAGCAGAAATTTCGTAGAAATTTTGCGAAAAGAAATCCCGCAAGAATCAATATAGTCCCTACAAGAATGGAGAAAAGTTCTGACGTTCTGAAAAGGTCTAAACGTTTTACCGAATGCGCCCCCGTGCAGCGGCCGGGCGCGTGTTTGAGGACACAAGGTGTTGTCGATATATTTATATTTTTATTTACCGCTTTAGAGCATGTATAATTAGTAGAGACGATCACAATCTACACATGTTATAATATCTAAAGAAAAATTAAAGATAAATTCTACAATATATGACATCTTAAGGTTATCTCTATGAGATCCTACAATCTTTTAAATATAGTATAAAAAGTATTTATTATAGACAATAACTCATATAATAGCGTTTTATGATATCTATGTAATCATATATTCACGAAGAAGAGACATACATACTCTTTCTTTTTCTTCTCTGCTCTATATCGATAAAAAAAATCTTGTATGATATAATATATAAACGGCTGGCGTCACAAGATTGCACATAGCCTTACCGGGCTGCTTCTCCGCCTTCCGCTCCCGGCAGGCCGCGCGATCGGGTGGGCACTAGCTGATTATCAGACAAATCATTGCATAAGTCTTTAGTTTTTATCTCTAAATGACATAAAAATGTATATAGACAGGTAGAGATGTGCTTCTATGCTTTTTTTTTAAAAAAAAAAAAGTTGCATAAGTATTTAAGCATGAATGAAGGGTAGATACTAGATAGTCATTATTTATCCCTTCATTTACTTCAAAATTTATGCAACGTGTATTAGAAGAAAAAACATAAAACCACTGTTTAGACAGTAATCATCTCTACTGTTATAGGGTACTCTA
Source organism: Rhipidocladum racemiflorum (assembly GCA_036346355.1). Lineage (NCBI taxonomy): Eukaryota > Viridiplantae > Streptophyta > Magnoliopsida > Poales > Poaceae > Rhipidocladum > Rhipidocladum racemiflorum. The sequence continues at coordinate 28,898,025 of CM070572.1, forward strand.
ATGGGGTCATGCACAAGAACTCGATCGACGGGCCAGACGTGCCTTACTCGAGAGGATTGAAAAGGCAAAATGCCTGCTGTCGTTGCACCGGCCGCCTGCGTGCTACGGACAGGGTGAAGTGCATGCATGTGGATCGATCAGATGGGATGAGATCAATTCTTTGGCGTGGCTGAAACCTCGCCATGATCGATCGAGATATATCTCTTCTCTACTATTATAAAGCAGCAGTTGGTGGCAGTGGTGAGTTCTACTCACGTCATTAATTGCCCTGCTTAATTGCCCTATGCAAAAAACAAAGCGTTGCTTTAATTAGCCAGCTTTCGCAAGAAACGAAGCGTTAAAGATAGATGTTTGATCTTGTGAAATATTTTTTTATTTTTTAATCTTTATTTTTCGTTATCGATTTTGTTTTTCGTAGCAACGCACGGGCATGTAACTAGTATATATATATACTCGACATGTATGTTTTCTCCCCTTTTCCAACAGTTGAAATGGCGCGGTTTATTTATCTATGTATCTAGTTTATGCTGCGAGTGCGACACTCTCTAGTCTCTAGCCAACTTCCTTGGATGCATTTAAGAATTAAGAGGGTCTAAATGTCTAACGAGTCGCTCGTCGCCCGAGCGCTAGCTTGGTCCAGGAGTTTTCAAGGGTGAAGTGACATGCATGCAACATCTTTCGGTTATGCGACACTCCACATCATGCTTGCGAGGATTTTCCATGGTTTTTCTAGCGTCTCGGTGACTCTCACCCTTTTCGGATAGAGCACCAGCATGTGTTCTTCGGGTTTTCCAGCACGAGCTTCGCTTCAATTAATTCGTGCGTGATTGTGGGCCAGGACGACTGTTCCTCGATCGAATCAGCTAGACATATTTATGCGGGTTAGCTTTAGCCACGACGTGCCACGAACAGGGATCAAAAGTACTCCCTCCGTTTCTTTTTATAAGGCGTATTTGGTTTCGTTAGGACAAGACTTTGACCAACGATTACTTCATTAATATATCATTTATGCAATACAAAATCATAATTATATATAAGTACTTTTGAATACAAATCTGCTAATATCAATTTTGTGTCATAAAAATTATATGCTAATAGAGTAATTGTTCGTCAAAGCCTTGTCCTAACGAAACCAAATACGCCTTATAAAAAGAAACGGAGGGAGTAGTTTTTACGGAACTGCAATTTAAGTAGTCTTCACAGGCGTGGATCATCCGATCGAGCAAGCAAATGGCTCAGATCGTTTAAATTCATTTGCTACAGTGCTTTACTACAATACTGTTTTGCTACGGTATTTTTGGATCGATCTGAACCGTTTCTTTTCGATCCAACGGCTCGCTCGCAACTGCTTAAGTTGCAGCCCCTTTAAGGACTGCATGGGAACCGTGTCCTTTTCGTGGTACAAAATTTCCTGCCAAGCGAAAGCTACCTGATTTGAAAAACATCACATTACATCAAACAAAGAAAATAATAAAAACACACGAGACATAAATTTAACGAGAAATATTCAAATAAAAAAATTGTAACAGACGAAATTTCAAAATAATTGAAATACGAGAATGAAAGTTGAACTTTGGCCATGATTTGAATTATCAACATTTTCTGAAAATTTTATGTTTAAAGAAAATGTTTTTCAATCAATTCCAAAGATGGTTTTGAATTTCAAGATGTGGATTCAAACAAAAACAAGGTTTGGAAATAATTTATTTAAATTTTAAATAATCCTCAGAACACCTTTAAAAAGTTTAAAAAAATTTGAATTCATTTTATGCTTCTAGAAAATCAAAAACTGCAATTCTTAAAAGAACAGAAGCACTATTTGATTTTAATGAAATTCCATAGAGCTATTGATGCTCTAAACTTTTTATGGGAGCAATAGTATTATCTCATGGTCATTCACAAAAAATTTTAATACGGTTTGATCATTCAAAGAAAATCGAGAGGTAAAGGCTGGCAAAATTTAGAAATTCTCTCTCTACTACTGCCAAGTGGGTCCCGCTTATCAACACATTGCCCTGCCGACAAGGCTGGTACACCTGGCAGCCACCTCTGCCTTCCTCCCTCTCCTTTTCTCTCTGCCACTATGTCGGGACCCGAATGTGCAAATCCGGACCCTCAGTGTTTTCCACACTAGTCCAGGATCACGCTAGTGCACACCGTCTCAACACAGATGTATATCACAATCATACACAATGGAATAATAAATAAAGTCTTTATTATAACAAAAGCGGTTGAGTCAACCTTGCGGTTAACTTACAAAAGTACGCCTCGCAGGGCTAAGTCTCAAATGAATAAACTTGCAGTGAAAAAATAAATAGAAATCGTGGTGTCCAATCAATGTGCCACGTGCAACTAACTGGGCTCGCTCTCTAGTTCGTTAGCTCCTCCTAATACACCTCCTCCAGTGCTGGCATTGATTCCTCCTCAGCTGATATTTGTGTTGTTACAAGGGGTGAGTACTTAAAACACTCAACAAGTTGTGCACAGAATGCATTTCTATTACCACATGAATGGCTTATTCCAATAGACAGATTGTATGGCTAATTTGCAGTAAAACAACATTTACAAATATTCATAATAGATTGAAAAGCGGTAAAACAATATTAACAATATTAACTTTCACAATCAATTTCTCAAGTAAAGTATTTACCATTCTTAATCGGTTTCATTATTTCCATACAAAGTATCCAAAGTTACTTTTTATAAAAGTCTAACCCTTGACTGTAATCCCCGAGCAATGTCTAATGCCATGAACTCGGCTATTCGAATAGGTTGTACACTCTACAGAGGTTATACACTTTATCCACAAGATACAATCAAACACCACCAAAGCGAGTGACCGTAACAAAGCCTTTGCAATGCTCTTTCTATACCCAGTACTGCCCGCTAAGGTTTCAACACTGATGGGACTAGTTACCACGCTCAGGGCCCCCCTCTTGCGCCATGTGAGTCCACCCGTACACCTGGGTCTCACACCACCACGGTACCAAAATCTATACATCACAAATTAATCAGCTAGGTATGTCCTATCCCAGACTTGTGGTTGTATGATAGATCCAGTTCAAATTCTTGCAAAGTTAAGTATTTAATATGAAACCAAGGCAAGACTACCCAAAGAGTTCTCAATATCCAGATCAACAAAAACCAAATACGACCATCCCGGTGCCACTCTTGGCCCACCATAAACAATCTTGCCGCTTGCCTCAGTCTAAATCATTTTATCACCCAGTTATTTACCATGCACCACGTGCCATCAACATCATCAATAACACATGTCACAACCTTTGTAAACACGTTACATATCTCATTAAGTCAAGATTAAATTTAATATTCCAAAACAATGTCATCGACTCGTTGCAAGAGTAAGCATACTACATTTAATCTATTTAACCCATGTTGGCGAATTATTAATGTCGAACTAATATTCCATAATCTAGGGTGACAAATGATTCATGGCATACAATTATTATAGACAAGGTGGCATACAACAAATATGTCTCATAGCTATTCCCAGAATTAATTGAAAGCATTTTAATTAAACTAGCATGCAATAATTTAACTCAACATAGTTTTAAAAGTGGGATCAATATGGTCAAAGCACAACTTGCATTGGAAAAGAGTTGGATCTTTCTCGAAACCTTCTTCTTGAGTTAGTATCTCACCCTCATACCCTTTCGGCACTTAAACGTCTACGCGAGAATAATTATATAAGCAATAAATACCAAATATAGAGAACAACAAAACTACAAAAATCAAATAAAATTTATAATCAAATAGAGCACAATTTTACAAATTTTGAGGCTCTGGAATCGCCTCAATCGGAGTTCAAATGCAAAAGTTATAGCGATTCAAAGTTTAAAAATACATTTAAAAGAAAAATCAAAATTAATCAAATTATTTCTCTAAAGGAAAATCATAATTATGATGTCATCATGACGCTGGCAACTTGATTGAATTTCTGCCAATTATTTTCTAAAGAAAAATCGATTTATTGTGTCATGCTTGCGTCAGCTAGCGCATAGACCTCGTCCACGGCTCGGTTCGGGTCTACGGCGGACTTTGTCCACGAGTCCACATGTCACTGACACGTGGGCCCCATAGAGATGATGTCATTGCTGATGTCACACCTGCGTGGGTGCGGTGGCTGACATGTGGGGCCCGTCGGCTGACGTCACGCTGATGTCAGCGACGACCGAGCGGCTGGCCTCTGGCGCTTCGAGTTCCGCGCGCTACGTGGCACGCTCGGATTGGCTCACGTGTGATGAGATCCGATCCGTTCAAATCGAATCTGACAGCCAGGATTCAGTCACCTTTTTCGTGTATGGACCTACGTGGCTTAATTCGACCCGTCTAATTTAGATCGGACGGCTGAGATTGGGTCTAATCGGTCGGGTTAAAGAGGTGACGTGGGTAGTCCTAGAGAAGTCCACGTGGCGCTATTGATGCCTTTGGATTTAAATCTAAGGGCCCTCATTCACCTATACTTATTTAACACGATACAATCTAGACCGTTGATCACCAATCTAACGGCTAAGATCTAACTAGAATTAAATCTTCACCAACCAATCTGAATCGCACATCTAGATCCTACGGTTGAGATTAGATCCAGACCGAGGTTATGAGATTCAATCTAAACCACTCATCCTAGATCCAACGGCACGGATTAGATCTAATCTACGGTGGAACAAAACAGCTATGTGGCCTTACCTCATGCGTTGGATGGGAATCGGATGGTCGACGGAGTTCGCAAACTCGCCGGTGAAGCTCAACGGTTGGGGTTGCCAGGCTCGGGGAAGACGACCAGCTGCGCGGCGTTTCCAGGCTCCTCCGGCGAAGTCAGACCTCCCCTCCGCTACGTCTCGTCACGAGGACTCCGGATTTGGCCTTGCACGCGTTTGAGACGGCTCGCTCGCGACAGAAACTCGCGAAGAAGGCGACGACGCTCTGCTAGGACTCCAACGAGGAATTGTGGCGGCTAGGGAACGGCTCGAGCGACGAGACTCGAGGCAAATCGTGCGCGAGGGAAAAGGCGAACACGTTGCACGGGGTAGCGCATTAAATAGGGCTCTCGGCTTTCGTGAATCACGCCGAAACCGAGTTCGATTAGGCTGCGGTGGTGGAATCCAGCGGCGGCTCAAATGGTGATGTGGCTGCATCTGGTTCGTCCATCTCACATTGATCCAACGATCACGGGCGCTTGGTGACGCAGACGAAGAGTAACCGTTGGATCGGGATCCAACGGTCGCACTAGGGTTACGGTTAGGTTAGCGGTTTGGGTTAACAAGTTGCGGGTTGGGTTAGCAGGTCTGGTCCACGTGAATTGACCTGTTAGGGCTTTTCTGAATTTCCAGCGTTTTTAATAATTAAAATAAATCTAGTAATTCAAATAAAGCAAGAAAAATACCAAAAATGTCAGAAAAATTCTGGAAAATACTCTGAGACATTTTGGACTCAAATAAAAATATTTCAAACAAAACTTTATATGAAATTTTCAAATATTTACATAATCCAATAATATACTTAATTCAAATTAAATCCAAATAAATTCCAAAAATTCAAATAACTCAATAAATTCAATAAGAGCAAACATTTAGGATGTTACACACTAGGCCCTTCCCCTCCCCTTGGCCCACATGTCAGGGCATAGCCGCTTCAAGGCTCACCCTGCGTTGCCCGGCAATACGACGTGCGCAATAGCTTGCCCCACACCCAGGCCACATGTGCCATGTCGCGGACAAGCTCTATCGCATGCCACCGAGCTCCCTACACTTGCCATGGCAGCTGTCGAGCTTCCCATTCTCTGTTGCGACACTAGCTAGCCTCCATGCTCGAGATTTGTGTTGCACACCCCGTCCTGTCCCACTGCCACTCTGCCCCGCTACTCCCACTACCGTCTCTGGCTCGCGTGCACACTTCATTGCCAAGAAGCCCTGCCCCCTCGTTGTCCTTCTCATTTATCCGTGATTATGTGCTCACGGGCTATCTGTTGAAGCCACCACTGCACCGCTATTTAAACTGCACCGAGGTCACCATTACCTTCCTCCACACTCCCTAGTTTCCCTCTGCCCAAAGACATCGCCGATTACTCACCAAGGGCACCATCACCACCATGACCAAGGAAGGAGGAGCCAAATTTGGTTCTCCCTCCCCAATGAGCTAAGCTCAGATCCCTTTGGGCTAAGCACCCTTGCTATGCCATGGACTCACTAATATCTCTAGTTTGAACTCGATCGGCCTAGTACGCCTTTCCACTGTCCCCCTTTCCCCTCTTCTTCATGAGGAAGATCACCTCCCAATCGCCCCTACGGCTAGCCGCCATTCCCGTCATCACTCAACCTAGTCAACGGCCATCTCTAGTGACTCTTGTTACTATTGACACCACCCCTAGGTTCCCTGTGTCTCCCTCTAGCTAGCCCCACCGTCGGCCAAGCACAAGCAACCGCCGTTCACCATCGGTGCCCCTTACACCGCCATGCTCTGCTTTGGGCCACTGACCAGTAGGCCAGGCATGTCATTCTCCCCTCTCACTTCACCCAAGCCACTGACACTTGGGCCCAAATTGTCGGTTTTCTTAATTAAACAAGGTTTTATGTTATGTGAGTATGACATGTGGGCCCCCAATAGGTTTTAAATGAAATAAAACTTAAAATTTAATTGGTATTAGTAAATGAGTCACTCACATGTGGACCACACGTTTGAGTGACTGAAATTAAATAAAAGATCAGAGAAAATGATAAATGTGTATTCCCTGTTAGAAAATGTATTTTGTTATTTTAGGTAATTTCGAGAACATACAAAATTTAAATGCTTATAACTTTTGCAAATAAAATATTTATTTATTTAAACTAATTTCTAAATTTTTCTAAAATCATCAACTTACTGCTTCTACAAAAATAATTAAATTTGACATCTGTTTAAATTTAAATTCTAATTAGAATGATTCCAAGTACATTCAAGATTGTAAAGCTTATTACTTCTACAAATAAAATCCAAATTTGGTGAAACTAACTTCTAACTTCCTCTAAAATCATAAAATTTCCATTTTTCAAAAGTAATTAAAATTGGACATAGTTTCAATTAAATTCCTCTTTAGTGTAATTCTCACCACATTCAAAATTCAAATACTCGTAACCCTAACAAATAAATCCCAAATTGAACGAGACCAGTCTCTGGACCTTTCTGAAAAATGTAAACATTCTATTTTCACAACAAAATTTGTATTTTAGCTTTGTTTGAATTCTTTTGCTTCTTATTGTTGCTATTCAATGAATACGTATAGACATTGATGCTTCGGACACCTTCATCATCGATGTCAACCCGGCCCCGAAAATTAATGAGCAAGGCAAGCACTCCGTTTGATCATATTGATCCTAATATTTTACTTAGTATATATTGTTTGGTTAAATCTATCTATGCATGCGTGTATTTTCATTAAATGAACTAAATTAATTTGTCAGCAAAATATTGTGGGTACTAGTAGGTATATCCCTATGACTAATGGAACTTCCTTAATAAATATTTTCATGTCAATCTTGAAAAATTCTAAGGTAGGTTTATACATTATAGAAGTGTCAATTGGGCATAATCGAATATTACGCATTTACTTAGCCATGCTTTAGACTTGGGTGAACAAATGGTTGGATATACTATTTGTCAGGAAATACAAAATTTTGGACATGATGGGAAATATGGTTTCAGGTATTTTAATACAAAATCAAAATAAAACTATGGTTTGACACAGGCGAGATATGGCAATAGCCAGAAGTGCGAGGGATGGACTTGCGCGTAGTGTAGCGTGAGTGTTGTCGTCCGGGTTAGATTAAGGACCGAATGTAGTGTTGCTATAATCCAAGATAATCAGTGCAATCACAAGTGCTATTATGGGGTATGTTGATGTTCAAGATCAGGGTCCCTAGATCGAGCTTACAAATGTAGCTTGAGTTGCCTTTATCTAACAAATCAAAGATTAAAAGGAATAGGAAAATGGGATTTCTTCTTTATTTATCCCCGTGTTTTAACAGAGTACAAATTGGTGGATTGGGAATGGAAATAATAATGCTAATTTTGCTCTTCTCCTGTGTTCTGTTGTGTTTATATCCATCACCCTCCTCGATTTCTTGTGCAAGCTTCCTATTTATATTGATTGAAGGGATGTTAGTTGTCATCTTCTAAGCGACGTCTTCCCACCAAAAGGTGTCTTTCCGGTAGGAAGTGTCTTTTGACAAAGAGGAATATTTTTATAGGGAGTAACTTCCAATTAGTTGTTGGTACCTGTTAGGGAGAGTGTCCTTTGCATGCTAGTCTTATGTGAGGTTAACTTCCTTTCCGACCAGTTTTAGTTCGGGTTGAATACCCGACTTGTATGCTGGTCAATGCAATTGAATGAGTTATCGCCGATCAACATATGTATGTTGGTCGTTGATGCATCTAGGCCCCTAAATGTAATTTGGTTTTGGTATTTAATGACAATCATATTAATGGACTAACAATTCTCTTGAGTTTGTGAGAATAGGTTGGTTCATTTTGAGGCATGTGAAAGAAGAAAAGGATAATGATCTAATGGGGTCAAGAAAAAAAGTTCAAAAACTCGAGGTCAAGGTACAAGAGTAGTTAGGATCTTTTTATGTTTTTATCGATCTTGGAGTTAGAAAAAAGATCAAATTAATAGATTATATGTCAAACTATAAAGAGGGAGTAATGTCTAGTAGCTTGATTTTGATAAGGGTTTGAATTTGCTCAAATTCTTTTGAACACATACTAGAAGCATTTAGTCCTAGTTTGAACTTCAATTTTTTTCATCTTCAGCTACTCCGGCACTACCACTGTGCATATCGTGGTAGTACTGCAAGGCGGTACTACCGAGTTTACTATAGCGGCAGGTATTTTACAGAGAAGGCTGTTTTTAAGTTCTTTTTCTTTTTCTCTGGGCCGAAGCTACCGCCGTTGTTAATGCGGTAGCATCGAATTTTTGAGCGGTAGCTAAATCACAGAGAGACATATTTGCTCTTGGAACTTGTGGCGTGACCAGAGGAATATGTCAGGGATGACTACCTGAGAGATCCGGTCTACACGACATCCCTGGTTGACTAGGGGTGGCAACGGGGGAAATCCCCATGGGGAGCACCCTCCCATCCCCGATCCTGATAACCAAAACTTCCCCGTCCCCGCACATGGGGTTTAATTCCCCTTGTTCCCGATCCCCGACAGGTTCACGGGGCCCCGACGGGGACTAATCCTCAAAAATGCTACATGAAAGACCACATGCTACATGAGTGAATCACTAGAGTAATGGTGCATGTGTGATTGAACTTTGAGTGAATCACTAGAGTAATGAGTTAATTAGTAGAGTAATTCATATTTAGCATGTTTATTAATAATGACATCACGTATATGCTTTTTTCTTTTGAGAATTTATCATTTGCCCCCACCTATTAGAGATATCACATGGGCGGGGGTGGAGAACGGTGGAACGTCCTCGTTCCCACGATCCCCGACGAGGGCAAATTTTAACCTGATAAGCCCCTCGCGGGGGGGGGGAGATTTCCCCTCGTCCCCATCCCCTAATAGAGGAATTCCCCACGTGAAATAGGGATCGGGCCCCATTGCCATCCCTATGGTTGACTGCTATGGTATAGGCATCTCGCCTCTTCCACAACTTTCTGTTTTGCGACAGCGATGTTCTCACCATGTTCTTGCACAATTTTCTCTGCCCTTTCCTTAGCTTCACGATGTTCACATTCCACCTGTTGTACCTCTGTCTCACCCATGACCGCACAAATATAGAATCCGGAGTGGACAGATGGGGTAAGCACTCCATCATCATCTGAGGATGGGGTGTAATCGAGTTCAAGAACATTTATGGATTTTATCATTATTTTGGTGAATTCGAATATTGTCGACTTCGATAGGACATAATCCATGGACATCTACCTCTGAGATAGTGGCAGGCACTGAGTCACTCTTACTTGCTGATTTTGTCTCAGGAACTGGCGATTCCAATGTGACCTCACCCGATTTTATCGGGTTGCCAATTGTGATAATTCTACCTCTGAAACATATTCAAAGTAGAATTTGCACTTACATTTCTCTTCCGTGATGAAGTCGTCAGCGTCAAAGTTAGCGTAGTCGAGGTCGAATGAATTCTTTTTATCCATTACGTATGGTGACAATGCATTACCTTTTCAACCTTGATTTCTAACGGAAGCCCTCATAGCGCTAACTGTCAATGTTCAAGACCAGGGGTCTCTAAACCGAACTTATGAATATAAATTGGGTTGCCTTTGTCAAAAGAAACAAAGATTGCAAATAGTAGGAAATAGGATTGCTTCTTTATTAACCAAATGGCGCAATCAGAGTACACACTTATGAATTGACTATAAAAAATAATATTACTATTACACACTTGAATTTTTTATATATCTCCTTCATTCCTACGTAGGTTCCCTATTTAAACAGAGCGAAGGGACGACAGCTATCCTTATGGAAGGTGTCTTTCTGTCAAGAGGTACTTTTTACCAAGAGGTGTGTCGTTTGATCAAGAAACATCTTTTCGTAGGGAGTAACTTCCGATTAGTTATTTTGTACCTATTAAGAGAGATATTCTCCGCACGTTATGTTCATGTGCGGTAGTGACTGTTTACCCTGATCAGTCATCTGGTCGAGAAGAAAGTAGTTGATTGCTCCGACCAGTTAGTTGGTCGGGTAACTGAATCACAAGTCGGCCCTGATCAGTTTAAGTGTACCAGGTCGGAGTAAACGAACCACTGATTATCTCCGACCAGTCTCAGCATACTGGTCAGGAATATAACCACGAGACTAAATATGGGTCTAGTTGAAGTTGTAACCAATTTAATGGGCTTTAGGCATTATTGTTTTTTATGGGATTCTTTCCCCTTATAGGAATATAGACCCAAAGTAGAATATTTCTATTATAGTATATTTATAAAACCCAATAAAATTGTAATATTACGAAATTATTTTTGAGACAAATCTGCACGTATAATTTTTATATGTCTAATTTAAATAATTAAAAATGTATTGATATAAAAATTTCGAAAGTTTGATTATTGACCGGAGGATGGACCAGAGGGGTTAGCAAGGGGTATTACAATGACGCGCCAACCAATCTTGTGCGACTACGTGCCTACAGGATCGAGTCGCTTGTCGTGATTTGGTCGTGCTGCGTAGTACTGCGTACTTTCAGAATGCGGCCCCATGCGGTAACTATCACGTGAATTACATGCACTGCATGCATGCCACACATCTGTGCTGTACACCTGCCATGTATTGGACCTGGAAATTAATTACCTGGAGCAAGTACTTGATCGAGAGCGTCTGCTATATAAACCTAGGTATCCGGCTAGAGATAGAAACAGTTAAACATGTTCGATGCGAAAATTAGTGGTCAATTAACCACTGCATAGACGAGTAAATTTCCTGCGACCTCTCTCTCTCTCTCTCTCTGAATGGTAAGCTTATATTTAAGAAGTTAGCTAGGGGCAACTTTTAGCTTATACTCCCTCCGTTTTTTTTTATAAGACGTATTTGGTAACCGTGTGTATATAAAAAAGAATAATGGAGAATCAATATGGGTCAATCCACCTCCCGGCCAGTAAGGGTGATTGCCCGGGCTCCCTGGCGAGTGGTGAAGGTCCATTCATGCATCGCCACCACCAAGCACCATGGAATTCATGGTTTCTTGGGCAAGTTCTCTCCCTGATCAGCCGCCGTTTTCGATTTTGGTGATCTGTTGCTCAGTTGCTTTGTCGCAAGGGCCAAAGCCGCACCAATCGTTCCGCTCCCTCAGTCTCTCTCGTCATCTCTCTCATCCTCCTCCTCCTCCTCTCTCTCTCTCTGCTGCTTCTCTTCAACCCGGCCCAAAAATCCCAGAAAGATTTCAGGGCCCGGAACGAGATTTAAAATGGAGCCTCTTCTGTCCGGCTTCTCACTTCAGGCCATGCCAAACACTAGCCAAAATGTTAAATGTGCAAACGGGCTGCTTCATGGGCTGATCTGATAGGCCATACAATCAGCAAAAATGCTAAACATGCAAACAGCTAAAATGTTCTACTAATATATGTAGCTACAGGGTGGGGCCCATGGTCGGGGGGGGGGGGGGGGGCGGGCGGGCTGTAAAAAAAGCTCGAGGCTCGCAAACTGTTTGAGCTCGATTCGTTCTAGGCTCGATTCGAGCTCGGCTTGAGCCTGGAACGAACCGAGCTCGAGCCTGCCTTCAAGCTCGCGAGCTTCACCGAGCCGAGCTCGAATAGCTCACGAGCCTACTCGAGTTTGGATCGAGCTTCCGTGAAACGAACTTTCTCGAGCTTGTTATCGAGCTTACTCGAGCCGAACTTACTCGAGCTTGTTACCGAGCCTACCGAGCCTACCAGATTAACCGAATTTACTCGAGCTTACCGAGCTTATTCGAGCTTATCAGCTTACCGAGCTCGAACCTACCCGAGCTTGGACCGAGCCGAGCTCGAGCCTGGATCTAGGCTCGGACCCCAACTCGAGCTCGGCTCGAGCCTTACCGAGCTCGAGCCTGACAGCCCCAGGCCCGCTCGAATTCGGCCCGTTTACAGCCCTAGGGGGCGAGCCCCTCAGGGCCGGCGCTGCGTCGGGCACAGCAGAAGCTGCACTACCGTAAAGGCTACGCTGTTGTTAGGTTTGCCTAGGCTTCTAAGATTTCCTGGTTCCGCCACCTATGGACGCAAGAATGGGGTCCAACTAGACTTAATTTGCAAATTTTTGTCCCGATCCGTCTATTGTCCCTTCGTGATACAAGACTATATTGGCACAGAGAGAGAGAGACATAAAAGAAAAGGAGTAAGATCGATATCGGTGATATGTTCGGAGAAGTTCCCATGGATGACCCAGTACTGTACAGGAAATTATTAATTAGTGCAAAGTCTCAATGATGATTGTTGCAGCATGCAACAATTTTCTTGCTCAACTAGGACTACTAGGCAGATTTGCGCGCTCCGCTGCGCCGTGTGAAATTTGATCTAAGTTTGCCGAGTTTAACACCCCATGCGTTCACCGGGTAATATAAGAGATCGAGCTGCAAAAAAAATATCTCCCTTGATTTTTCACTGGGAAAAGCGAGGGAAAACGGGGAAACGACGGACGAAAAACGAATTTTCCTTTTATTTGGGGGGGGGGGACGGCTTCTAGAAAAAAACAGATCACGAAAACATTTTTTCCGAGCAAAACGGATAAAGAAAACGGTCTTCCATTTTTTGGGGGAAAACGGCCAACGCAAACATTTTTCCCATGCTCCGAAAAAAAAACGGATCACAACAACATTTTTTCCGGGCAAAACGGATAAAGAAAACGGTCTTCCATTTTTGGGTGGAAAACGGCCAACGCAAACATTTTTGGGGGGAAAACGGGCCACGAAATTTTTTTCGTATGCTCTGGAGGAAAAACGGACCACGAAAATATTTTTTTGTGCAAAACGGAGAAAGGACCTGAACGTAAAGCACGGGGACCTATTTGTTATAATTTTGGACCTGTTCGCTATTTTGAAAAATTAGGAAAGGGTTCGTTCACGATTCGCATTTAACGGGAGGTCTTTTCTGTAAAACGGGCAACTAAGGATCTAAATGCGAACTGGAAAAAAATATTTTCCTTTCACATAAAATCGCACAAGGACCTATTCGTAATTTCGAAGAACCGAGGGGTTTTTTTCGCAAAAAAAAGGAGCTGCCACGTGGGGCACCCGTTGGCCGGCATTCCCTTCCCCTGTAATAGGGTGTATATGTAATTATAATTAATTAGCTAGTGCCCTTGGTTCGAGGTTGGAGTAATTAGCAGTGCACGTACGCACTCCATCAGCTCGTAGGAAAAAAGAGACAAGAACTCAACACGAAATTATGTAGACTAATATCAAAGCATCCTGGACTACCTACCATGCAGCAGCTAGTTGGAGTAGACAAGTAGACAGCAACGTCAATTAGCTAGCCTGCACTGCAGTCTCCTCTGGAAAAATTGCATGTCTAGCGAAGTTGCGTACGCGCTGCATCCGTTGAGCAATTTTGGAAAACTTTTGCGTCTCCTGTGCATGTAAGTTCCCGAAAATTACTAGCTAGGTACGAAATTAAGTGCTTTTTTTAATGGCGCCGATTAACAATATTCAACAACACACCTTTAATCACATCTAACAGATCACAAAATATTTAACTCATACTGGTACATTAATCCAAACACCTGATAAGCAGCAAAATCACACACACACACACACACACACATATATATATATATATATATATATATATATATATATATATATATATAGTTACATGCCCGTGCATTGCTACGAAAAACAAAATTGATAACGAAAAATAAAGATTAAAAAATAAAAAAAATCATTTCACAAGATCAAACATCTATCTTTAACGCTTCGTTTCTTGCGAAAGCTGGCTAATTAAACAACGCTTCGTTTTTGCGTAGGGCAATTAAGCAGGGCAATTAATGACATGGGTAGAACTCACCACTGCCACCAACTGTTGCTTTATAATAGTACTAGTTACATGCCCGTGCGTTGCTACGAAAAACAAAATTGATAACTAAAAATAAAGATTAAAAAAAAATTCACAAAATCAAACATTTATCTTTAACGCTTCGTTTCTTGCGAAAGCTGGCTAATTAAAGCAACGCTTCGTTTCTTGCGTAGGGCAATTAAGCAGGGCAATTAATGACGTGGGTAGAACTCACCACTGCCACCAACTGTTACTTTATAATAGTAGATATATATATATATATATATATATATATATATATATATATATATATGAAGTCTTTTTTGTACTCTTGGGAGTATGTACTCCCACCTCCAGTATACTACTTAAATGAATGTGTTATACTCCTTTATCACTTTCAATATACTTCATTAATAATTCTAAGATACTACAATGCGACATTGTTGAAAAAAATTAATCAGAGCCCTTTATTTTTTTGCTATATACTCATTTCTATATGTAAAAAGAGTATATAAACCAATTATACTATAAATGGTGGATTTTGATAAAAAAAATTCATGGAATTCACTTTAGAGTATCTTATTATAAGTATTAGAGTATACTCAAAATGACAAAGAAGTATAACAACATCATTTATGCAGTATATTGAGAATGAGAGTACATACTCCTAGGAGTATGCAACCATTTTCCTACATACACACACATCGTAACAGATTTGTGCGTTTGTACAAGTGCCAAATAAGAGACTGGCGGAAATTTTTCTAGGTTATAACTATATATATACGTACAAAAGTCATATATGGAACTTGGAAATTAACATTGGTTTCTTTGCATGGTCCCATGTGTCAATCCCATACGTACCGAATACCATTTTTAATTTATGTATCTTTACAAAATGATTGAGCTTAATTATTTTCCTATATGCATGGTTAATTTCTCTTTAGCGAGACCCGTAAGATCGATAATTTTTGCATGTACCATTATGTTCAATTAAAAAAAAAACAATTCAAGTGATAGGCCGATCTATACCAGCAACCACGCATACCGCCAATAGTAACATCGTTCGAGACCTATCATCCCCTGCGCGCCGCCACTTAATTCGAAGAATTAAGAAAAAATAATTCGATATGTATCTTTAGCAGACGGCTGCTAGAGTGCTAGTTGTTGCTAAATGCCAATACATGCCGGCACAAGAAATTAATGACGATCACTCGGAAACCCCTACATCATCTACATGTGTGGGCTCTGTACGTACCTGCATGCGCATGCACGAAATTTCCTACACTCGATCGAGTTTGCAGGTGACGACAAGTCGTTGAAGAATATAAATAAACAGAATCTATACATTATACATTAGTGTTTTCAATTTTTGCAAGTGGGGGTTAGTGGATAATTAAGTAACCTACGCCAAACAAAACCCATGGTCGATGCGAACCGAGCTTAATTAATTTCACTGTGAGAATAACTAAGGGGTGGACCGGCTAAGCAGTGGCCGTCAAAAATTTCTTGCTCGATTAAGGGGCTGTTTGGCAGAGTTCTAGCTCCCAACTCCACCTTGAATCTGGGTGGAGCCATGCCAAACACCCCAACTCCACAAAACTACGGAGCAGGCAACTCCGTAGAGCAGGCAGTACATTTTTTTGGAGCAAGAGAAAAGGTGCTCCGCGGATGGGTTTTTTCAGAGTAGACGTGGAGTTAGGAAAAAATTACCCACCTTTGCCACTGGGGTAGTACCTAGTTCTGCAGTGGAGCTGCTCTACAGTGGAGTTGTGGAGCAGAGCTGAAAAAATAGAGCTGGAGCTCTGCCAAACAGACCCTAAATTTCTTTTACACAACAGCTAGTTGGTCGCAAAAGTTTCTTTAATTAACTTCCATGGCTCAACTTTTGGAAGGCGAATTTCTTGCTTCTAACAATAGTCCATTAATCCGGCTCCCGACCGATCAATACCCTACCGGCCGGCCAGTAGCTTGCCAGAATTTTCCTTGAAGGAAAAGTTCGGATTCGTCGCACCCTGGTGTTTGGAATATTAACTAGCCATTGCAAAACGAAGTCATCAGCTGCCACACACATGCATGCATGTTCTCTCAACGACTAGGGGGGGGAACAAAAAAAAAAAAAAAAAACAACAAGGAAACGTGCTGGCAGGTGGGGCCTGGTGAGGGGAGAGGAAAGCGCGAGGTATTAGACTATCTCCAGCAATTTCCTTTCATTCCATTCCCTTCCCCATATTCATTCCCTTTATTTCCTACCATCTCCAGCAGCATCCCCTCAAGGGTTTTGTGAAGGGATTGGAGAGAGAATCCCTTTCTAAAGGGATTTACTATTTGAATCCCTTCTGACGGGAATCGTGAAGGGAATCCGCTGGAGCACTTGGGATCTGTTCGCGAAAAGATTTGAAGGGGAAGGGAAGCTGCTGGAGATAGTCTTATTCCCGAAAGTTCACAAGCGTGGGGCCCGTACCGGAGCGACTCTCGCCGCACGTACTGCGCCACCTTCCCGCGAAGCTTCGCTCCTCCTGCCAAGGGAGGGTCTGCGTCATGGATGGACGACGACGACAAAGATGGGCGCACGACAAGGCGCGTTAGGATGTTCCGGCGGGGCAACGTGAGGTTGCCCACAGCATAACGCACACGGTACATGCACCGCGCGCGGCTGTTCATTCAGTTACGTTTTTTTATTCCCTTGTGTGTGAAAGAAGGGTTAAACGAAAGCAGAATGATGGATTCAAATCCCGGCCAGATTTTGGATTTCGGACCCCTCTTAGATCCTAAATCTCGGTCGAGTAAAAAAAATTAAAATGCTACAGTACCTGTCCAAATATCGGTGAGATCTCGATGATTTCGACCAAAATTTTAATGTTTTTTTTTATCGGATTTTCATTTTTCTTGGCCGAATTTGATTAGATTTAGGGTCAAGACCACCTACAAAAAATTTTAACGTGTTCTTGACCATTTTTGGTCAAAACAAGTTGACCGAAGTCTTGAAAATTTCAGCCGAAATTTGTCGATCAAAATCTCGGATTTCCCGATCGAAATAAAACCGGATTTGAAATTTAGTTTTTGATTTCATTCGGATTTTGTTTGAAATTCTGATATCTTGCTGAGATTTCAGATTTCGGTCACCCCGAGATTTCTACCAAAACGTGAACCTTTAAGCATAACGGACTGGACGCGAAATAATTTATTCTTTAATTAGCCAAGTGTTATAATAATAATCAATGCACTTCAGATAGACGTAATTAAGCACTTACATTTCGATTTTAATTCAGGCATGTGAAATCAAACATGCACATCTGCACATGCTCACTTTGGAGCACTTATTTATGATAGCAATCCAACTTCCGTTCATCTTCTTCTGTTTCAAGCAAGGTCTTATAATTCATATACACACACACACACGTTCAACACTACGGAATTAAGCTAGCTAATAAAAGGGACTGCAACTAATTAATCTGCCAAAATGTAACTAAGAACAAGATTAATTAATAGTTAGAAGCATCGACCATGAGCAGTAGTAACTTGTAACACAGGGATGTCTATGTCCAAATTAAAGAAAAATACACACGAGCAAAAAAGAAAAGAAAACGAATCGTATATAAAGGCAAAGGCGGAAGCTTCTAGGGCCTCACACGATCGCACCGGTCCGGCCTCGCGGTACGACACCGTCTCCTCCCCCACGTATCCACGCGGCCGACACGCAAACCGTAACACCCTATATATATACACCCCGCTCGCCTCCACCTTCTCTTATCCATCGATCGGTTCGACACCAAATCAGAGCCGCGGAAAAATACGCACACGCACACGCGTTGCGTGCGAGGCGAAGCCGCTCCGATTCGACCCGGCTCGCGCGAGATGGACGCCTACTACTCGACCTCGTCGTCGGCGTACGGCGCGGCTGCAGGCGGCGGCTGGGCCTACGACTCCCTCAAGAACTTCCGCCAGATCTCCCCCGCCGTCCAGTCCCACCTGAAGCTCGTACGGCCCCCTTCTCCCTCTCTCTTCTCTCTGGTTTTTTCGTGCTTTTTTGGGTGCAGGTTGGTTTTGTTCAGCGCGGTTTGTGCTGGATGCATGGTTCGTCAGCGTTGATATACTGTTCTGTTCCAGACTGATTAATTTCACCCTTGATTTGATGATCTAGACTAGAGTTTGTCTACTGTCTTCGGTGATACAAGAATACATCTCGTGTCTTACCTTTAGGATTTACAAGCTTACGATACTATGGTCTATTTATACAAGTATAAGTTGATTTGTTCATAGCTCATGCACACACACAAAAAAAAAAAAAAAAACAAAGTTGGTTACATATAGATAGTAGTTATCCTCCAACTCATAATCTAAACTAAGCTAAAAGTTATCTAATTATCTAACTAATCTCCTGAAAAGTATCTATCTCATGAAGAAGTTCAATTTGGATTTGATTACAATATCTTGGCATGCAAATTCATATCTTAGGTTGGTTTGAGATTATTCTAGAAAATAGATTAATCTAACAAATATAAATGGTATGGGAGAATCGCAGGGTTTATTTTATGAAATGTCTTGCTTGCAATTAGATTTACAGGGTTTGTTTTATGAAATGTCTTGCATGCAATTAGATTTAGAGATTTATTTGTTGATTTGGAGAATTAGCGTCAGAGATTAATCGTTGGTCTGGAGAGTTAGCTTCATGGACTAATTAATCCCGCTGGTTCGGAGAATTAGCTTCAGAGATTATTCGTTGGTTTGGAGAATCTCCAGTGTGATATATACGTACTAATCCTTTCGGCGAATGCCACCTGATTCGACTTAAGTTCATATATTTGTTTAATCTAGATAGTTGCTTGTGAATACGTTGTGTTACTGTTTAGTTTATGCAGCATATGCGTTGAATCTCTGAATGATCATAGTTCATAGGCTCGAAATGTAACATGGCCACGAACTGGACGCGTCCATATCATAGTAGTACAAGAATTTTGGTTTATGCGGTATTTAGGCTCTGTTTGGTAGGATCTGGTGGAGTTGGGTATTCCTAGCTTCATTAGATCCGTGGAGCTGGAGCTGTAGGTATATTAAGAGTATTTAGGTGAGTATCTTGTTTAAATAAAAATATAAATTTAATTCATTTTATTTTAGGTTATAAGTTTTAAATCTAAAGTGAAGTTAGGATTTAGAACTTTGTCAAACAGGAATGCGCCGTTATCAGAAACGGTTTGATGTTTGCAACGACTTAATTATGTTTTTTCTCTCTCCTGAAGAAATATTCAACTCTGACGGTGCATGCAGGTTTACCTCACCATGTGCGTCGCGCTGGCCTCGTCGGCAGTGGGCGCTTACCTGCACGTCGCCTGGAACATCGGCGGGGTGCTGACCATGCTCCTGTGCGTGGGGAGCATTGTCTTGTTGTTCTCGGTGCCCGTCTACGAGGAGGTTCGTCTCGCCTTCTTCCGCTGACCGTGATAACTTGATCGCTTGCCTTGAGAGTAGAAATTTACAAGAAGTTTGGCTACCGAAAATGTCAACTGCATGGTGCGCTGACTTTCTTCATGTGTTGCCCTGTGAACAGGGGAAGAGGTTTGGGCTGCTGACGGCTGCTGCCCTCCTGGAAGGGGCTTCGGTTGGACCTCTGATCAAGCTCAGTGTAGACTTTGACCCAAGGTAACCATGAGCTTACTATTCTAGTTGTTGTTTCAAAAACGGCCTTTTGCTATTCATTAATCAAATAGTTCGAGGTTGGATTAGAATTCACTTAGAATATAATAGACGAACAAGTTGGTGATGACGGTTGACAGTATGTCAAAGATTGAGTGTGACATATGGTAGCCGTGGGAAATACTGCAGTTGGTTGTCTGTCGAGTACGTGTCTTTATCAATCATTGTCTGGTTGTTCTTGGAAGCAATAAATGTGTTATCTAGATCAGGGTAGCAAAATTCTGCCTCTGAATTGTATTATTTTCTCTTGCCAATCTTTTTCCTAATATAGCCTTGTAAGAACTGAAGTTACTTGCTGATCTGTAGAATTAAATTGTATTAGTTTGGGTGCATGCATCCTGCATGATATTATCAATAGTTCATATATCTTAAATCTGTAGCTAATGTTTGTTTTAAGATGCCCTGTCCCTTGTTATTCCTTGACCATGCTTCCCCCTATGTCAAAAGATGCTCAACATGTTATTTTGTATTTGTAAGAAGCAGAGTTGTTTCTTACTCCCTCATGTCGTAAATAGTAGTCGTTTTGGAAATCGACACGGTCCCCAAAACAACTTTAACTACTAATTTTTATTGTAATATATTTAAAAAATCTAATAAAATTATAATATTATAAAAGTATGTTTCAAGACGAATTTATACATATAATTTTCATCAATCCAATCTAAATATTTAAAAAGATATCGACAGCTAAACTTTTAAAAATTTAACTGCATGCATTCCAAAACGATTGCTATTTGTGACCCAAGAGAGTAATTGATGGGGACTTGTCATGGATGAAAGAGATACACGGAGATTGAGCATTAATAAATTTTCAGATGATGCTGTTGATCCTAACCATTTAGGGTTGGCCATTGCATTTTTTTATTTTTGGTGACGATAAACTGATGTTTGCCTATGTTGGACTGCCAAAATTCCTGATGCAATTGTTTGTGTGGGAGATCAATTTTAGTTTCGTTGCTGCTCATCTTCACAGCCATGTTACTTCTGTTGGCTGACATGACTTGTCTGTTGCTCTGTGTCACCAGCATTCTCGTGACTGCATTTGTTGGAACCGCCATCGCGTTCGGGTGTTTCTCTTGCGCCGCCATCATCGCCAAGCGCAGGGAGTACCTCTACCTCGGCGGCTTGCTGTCTTCCGGCCTCTCGATCCTGCTCTGGCTGCAGTTCGCCACGTCCATCTTTGGCCACTCCACTAGCAGATTCATGTTTGAGGTGAGATACATACCTGCAACCGTAGGTTTTTGTCATCCAAACAGACATATCTGATATCTTGGATGAACGAACGATGATACATTTGTGATTTGCGCTGCAGGTTTACTTTGGCCTGTTGATCTTCCTGGGGTACATGGTGTATGACACGCAGGAGATCATCGAGAGGGCGCACCACGGCGACATGGATTACATCAAGCACGCGCTCACCCTCTTCACCGACTTCGTGGCCGTCCTTGTCCGGATCCTCGTCATCATGGTGAGTATCGAGCCCCCTTACTGCTGGCTCATCCTCCACAGATTGCCATGTTCTGATATTTTGGTCTGATCTCATCACCCTTTCGCTGACGATGAGCGCCCGCGTTTCTCTATCTTGCAGCTCAAGAACGCAGTTGACAAGTCGGAGGACAGGAAGAGGAGGAAGAGGTCGTGAATGTTTCTTCTGCACATACTAGTAGATACTACTACCGCTACTGCAATTACTACGTAGGAAGCTGCCACTGTAACTGGGCTCTGGGGTGAAAAGGAAGTGTGTTGAGTTTGTTAATTCGGTGTGAATCTGCTGGAGTTCACTCAAGCTTTGCAAATATGCTACATTTCGGATCTCTTGTGTTCCTGTAACGGTTGCGTTGATGGAAACCTGGACGAATATTGTTAAAACCTTCTGTCCTTTTCCCTCACGATATAAATTGTACAAATCTTGAAGTAAACGAAGAGAATAAATAATTACCATCTAACTTTTGTTCATACTTTAATATTTATATAATTTAAAAAGAAAACTATAGAAGCACCTTGTCTCTTGTGTGATTGATCTCGTCTCAATTTTAACACCGCTATTCAATCATGAGTGAAATCTTACCCTGAGTTTGAAGTTAAACAGCACTGCTATCTTTGATGCTTCGTATATATGATCCTGCTGCCGTAGCTGCGTTCACGAACAGGTGAACGAACGAAGCATTCATGATTGTCGCGTTTTTGTCAAGGTTGGTGCTGTTAGGGCAGTCCCATGCTCCTGGTCAGCGGTTTCTAAAAATATATCACGTAGAACAAACAGTTATGTGAAGGGATATCTTGTCACGGCCTGGGAATTTCGGGAGAAACAGATGTTGTCTCGCACGGACGAAGGGAGGCGGCTGCTCTCCAATAGCCCGGGCGGTACAGAGAGGGGATAACCCTAATATTGCTTCCTTTATTTTATCCAATTGTTGCCTTTTTATAGCCGGGCCAAGGCTGTACAAGCTATTATAGGAAACTATAATATATATTTAGTATTAGGCCTTTCCCTGGCCAGGCCAAGGTTGCAAGAGTCCTTATCGGAACTACTCATCCGAGTTGGCCTTGGACTGGTGGCGCGGCTGAAGACAACTCCAAACCGGTCATCCATGACATCTCCCCCTCCTTTAGTAAAAAGCTCGTCCTCGAGCTGAAAATCTGGGTAGCGACGGTGGAAGGCAGTCAAGTCTTCCCAAGAAGTAACCGATGGAGAAGCATTGGCCCATTGAATTAGCACCTGTTGGACGCCATCCTTGCGACGACGAACACGAATAGCCTTGGCTGGTTGAGGAAGGACTCGTCCATGTAGCAGCTGAGGTAGTGAAGGGGGAGCAGATGGAGGCGAACCTTTGAATGGTTTGAGGAGACTCACGTGGAAAACATTGTGTATCTTTGTACGAGGAGGCAATTCCAAGCAATAAGCAACTGAGTCCACGCGGTGCAGAATTTTGTATGGTCCATAAAAGTGAGGAGACAACTTCCCGCGCTGCATACCAGGAAGGGAGGCTGCGGGACGCTGGTGGATGCGCAACCAGACCCAATCACCTGGTTGAAATTCCAACAGCCGATGCTTAGCATCGTAATAAAGCTTGGCAGACTGTTGAGCTAGCAGTAATCGATCTCTTATCTCCAGGAGGAACTCATCACGCTGAGAAATGCTCTCTGCCACAGCTGCATTGCGGATTTCTGAAATATCATAGGATCATAGAGAAGGTGGATCACGACCATAAACCACTCGAAATGGAGTTTCCCGCAGCGAGCTATGATAGGAAGTATTGTAGCAATATTCGGCCCAAGCGAGCCATTGGAGCCACTGACGGGGCCGATCTCCCGTGAGGCAACGAAGATACATGGATATGACATGATTCACTGATTCGGACTGACCATCAGACTGGGGATGAAATGCCGTGCTCATATTTAAAGCTGTGCCAGTAGCCCGAAAGAGTTCTTTCCAAAAGGAGGAAGTGAATACGGCGTCCCGGTCGGACACAATTGAGGAAGGAACTCCATGGAGGCGAACAATTTCATCAAAGAAGGCTCTTGCTACCGAAGAAGCAGAATACGGGTGAGCAAGTGGTATAAAATGTGTATATTTGGAGAAACGATCAACCACGGTCAAAATCATTGATTTGCCTCCAACCTTCGGCAACCCTTCAATAAAATCCATTGAAATATCCTCCCAGACCTGTACAGGAATAGGAAGAGGCTGCAAAAGGCCTGCCGGTTGTAGTTGCTCAGTATTGTTACGTTGGCAAGTAGTACATGTTTGAACAAACTCTCGTACCAGAGTCTTATCATGGGGAATGTGAAAATCGCGACGAAGGCGATGAAGGGTCTTTTGTATTCCCTCATGACTCTCCATATGAGATGCTGCCAGAGCTATCTGAACCAATGGAGAAGAAGGAGGAAGATAGGCCTTACGCTGAAAAGTGAGAATATCATCAATGATAGCCCAAGGATCCTGAAGTGCACCCTGCTGGAGCTGATCTCGAAGAGCGACAATGGCTGGATCAGCCGTGTTGGCCGTCCGAATACTGGCAAAGAGATCAAAACTCGGACGGGAGATTGCTGAAAGCTTTAGCTGATCGGCCTCTCTTCGAGATAAAGCATCTGCCACTACATTCTGCTTGCCCGGTTTGAATTCCACCATAAAATCAAAACCCAATAATTTACTGACCCAATGATGTTGAGGAATTGTAGAGAGTCTCTGATCTAAGAGGAATTTGAGGGAATAGTGATCAGTGCGAACCACAAAAGATCGACCCCATAAATAAGGTCTCCAATGTTTAATTGCCTTGACTAATCCGACAAGTTCACGCTCATATGCAGCCAATGAAAGGTGGCTAGGAGCCACTGGACGGCTAAAAAAAGCAATGGGTCCGCTGTTTTGGTGGAGAACCGCACCGAAACCCGTCCCAGAAGCATCGCACTCGACCACGAATTGTTGTTGAAAATCAGGTATCTGAAGGACAGGAGCTGATGTCAATGCTTCCTTTAAGGACTGAAAGGCTGTGGAGGCCGCGCTAGACCAACTGAAACCTTCTTTGCTCAAGAGTTTGGTAAGTGGAGCCGCTATTGCACCATAATTGTTGATGAAACGTCGATAATAGCCCGCAAGCCCTAAAAATCCGCGCAACCCACGAACTGACAAAGGCACCGGCCATGACACAATCGCCTGAACTTTGTCGGTGTCCATGGAGACACCTGCTGCCGAAATTACATGACCGAGGTAGCCGATGCTTTCAGCGCCGAATATGCATTTGGACCTTTTAAGGAACAAAAGGTGTTGTTTAAGTAAGCTTAGCACGAGATGTAGATGACGGAGATGTTCTGCCCAAGAATTACTATAGAGTAAAATATCATCAAAGAAAACCAGGACGAAGCGACGAAGATATGGACCGAGAACCTCATTCATAAGTGCCTAAAATATGGCTGGTGCATTGGACAGTCCGAAGGGCATGACTAGGAACTCAAAGAGACCTTGGTGTGTGTGAAATGCTGTCTTGGGAATGTCTTCTGGGTGCATACGGACTTGGTGGTACCCAGAACGAATATCTAGTTTAGTAAAGAAACGAGCACTGCGCAGCTCATCAAAGAGTTCTTCAACCACTGGGATGGGAAACTTATCTTTGACTGTGAGGGCGTTGAGAGCACGGTAGTCAATACAAAACCGCCACGAGCCATCCCGTTTTTTTGACCAGGAGAACTGGGGAAGAAAAAGCGGATGTACTCTTGCGAATAATACCCTGTTGCAGCATGAGATCACACTGACGTTCCAGCTCATCCTTCTGAGTCGCAGGATAGCGATACGGACGCACCACCACTGGTGTTGCTCCTGGAACGAGGTGGATACGGTGATCTTGGGATCGTTGAGGCGGTAATCCGGATGGCTCTGCAAACAAGTCTTCAAATTCGTCGAGAATGTGTGGGAGAAGCTCGCGAACTTCACAAGAGATCGCTTGGGCTTTAGGCCTGCTTATTGACAGAAGTCCTTTGAGCGTGATAGTTTGATCAGCAATTTGAATCCTCATGGTGTGCTGTTGGAAATCCCAATTAATTGGACCCAGGGTTGCTAACCAGCGAGTGCCGAGGACCATCTGATGGCCGCCCAATGGGATCACATAAAAATCTGAGGTGAAATTAGTCTTGCCAACCACAAAAGGAACAGATTTGAAGATTCCCAAACAAGGGACTCGATCACCATTGGCCACAGTAACACCCAAGCCGTGGTGCTGAATGGGTTTCCCAGGGAGTCGCTGAGCTAGATCCTCGTTGATGAAATTGTGAGTCGACCCGGAGTCGACCAATGCAGCTACCTCCATATTGGCGAGACAGACACTAAGCTGCATGGTATCACTAGAACGGACACCAGAAATTGCACGTAAGGAGATATGGCCCTCCTCTGTTGTCTCCCTGTCCTCGTTGCCACTATCATCCTCGTTGACAGCAAGAATGGCGAACAATTTTTTGCACTCGTGCCCCTTGAACCATTGTTCATCACAATTAAAACAGAGTTTTTGGCGGCGACGATCAGCCATTTCGCTGGGAGTAAGCCGCCTGAACGTAGAAACAGCCGGGGTAGTTGCCATGATCGGAGGAGCAGCCGGAATTTGGCGAGAAGTGCTGGATCGCGACCCTTTGGAAGATGTCATCGCAGCTATAAGAGCACCCTGGAGTTTATCCACGGCACGGGCTACATTCATAGCGTCGTCTAGATCCGCTGGGTGTTTCAATTCAACCTTGGAGCGCAGTGGTTCCTGCAGACCGTAAGTAAAAAGGTCCACTTCCTGCTGATCGGTTAAAGGTTCGGCGTGGCAAAGGCGAGACAGGAAACGGTCTTCGTACTCTTGAAGGGTACCAGTCCGTCGTAATGCTGCCAAGGCCCCGAGAGAGTTACTGTTCAGTTCTGGTCCAAAGCGTCTCGTGAGTATCTAGACAAATTTCGCCCAATTGGGTCGACCATAGCGTCGCTCCCAACAGGTGTACCATGTCTGTGCTCGGCCCGTGAGATGGTATGAAGCTGTCCACACCTTGTTCCTCTCTGATGTCTGCTGCCCATAAAAAAACTGCTCACAACGAGACAGCCAAGGAAAAGGATCGTCATCACCACCATACGTGGGAAACTTCCATTTGTGAAAGTGTGCAGCAGTGCGGTCCTCTTCATCCTTGTTGGCGGTCGTCTGAATACGATGGGCCTTGGAGGGTCTTGACGTGCCGCTAGAGAAGGTCACATGTTGCGAGGCTGTTACCAGCGGGACCGGCGACGGTACGTGGCGC
Source organism: Rhipidocladum racemiflorum (assembly GCA_036346355.1). Classification (NCBI taxonomy): domain Eukaryota; kingdom Viridiplantae; phylum Streptophyta; class Magnoliopsida; order Poales; family Poaceae; genus Rhipidocladum; species Rhipidocladum racemiflorum. The sequence goes on from CM070572.1 coordinate 28,924,955, forward strand.
AGGGCAGTCGGCGGCATCACTGTCTGCTGGTGCTGGGAATTAGCCGGCACATCATTGATCTCCAGGTCATCGTCTTGAGGACTTGTCGTCGAAAGGAGAGCCTTGCCACGCCCCACCTCGAGGCGCATGATAGCTAGGTGATGCGCTTGTTGCTGTTGGGCGAAGTCCTGCATGGAGGATTCCAGCGACGAGATCTTGTCAAGACGAGGCGTGATGTCAGCGAAGAAACCAGACAACGCCGTCTTGAGGGCAGACATCGTGAAGGGTTGGTCATCATCGGAAGACATGGTGATGTAGGAAGCGAAGGTCTCTGATACCAAATATGTCACGGCCTGGGAATTTCGGGAGAAACATATGTTGTCTCGCACGGACGAAGGGAGGCGGCTTCTCTCCAATCGCTCGGGCGGTACAGAGAGGGGATAACCCTAATATTGCTTCCTTTATTTTATCCAATTGTTGCCTTTTTATAGCCGGGCCAAGGCTGTACAAGCTATTATAGGAAACTATAATATATATTTAGTATTAAGCCTTTCGCTGGCCAGGCCAAGGTTGCAAGAGTCCTTATCGGAACTACTCATCCGAGTTGGCCTTGGACTGGTGGCGGCGACTGAAGACAACTCCAAACCGGTCATCCATGACATATCTCATGTAAGATATAGCTCATTTGAGAGGACCAAGAAGCTAAAAATCACTTTGAAAATGCACTGTGGTTTGAGCCGTGTCTAGTTTACACGTTTTGCGGTCTGGTACGGATCATTTGTGCCATTTGAGAGAACAATGTGCTAGCCATATAAAAAATGGGTTACAATTGATCTTTTCTCATATGCAACAATAAATAATCTTGTTGGCCCGTAGATACAGCTTATACATAATATGCATTTGGATAATTGTATCTAAACATCTGTTTAATGTGTTATCTCACCTCCTAGAAATAACTTTAGAAACAATACACTGGGAGTGCCCTTAAGCAACGCCGACAAATCAATCCTGATTTGTGCGATGTACAGCCTGTCCTCTATTTGGGTTGGGCCTGGTACCAGGCCCACCGGTTACTGTATGAAAAATGGATTGCTGATGATCAAGCCTAACACCAATCAAGATTATTGAGAATACCCGAAAAATATTCACAGAATAGATGAACACAAGACATAGAGGATCTCAACTATTTCCTCTTTATTGATTGTAGATTGATTCTCTTGTACAATTAGGTGATATATTTATACCCAAAACTCCTCAAGGTAGTTTTAGAATCCACCCACCAAAACCAAGAGTCTAGATATATCTCAACAACCAAGACTAAGAGTCCGGTTATATCTCAACACTCTCCCTTGGGTGTTAGATTATGTGCGTAAATATTCGTCGTGGTTGTTATCTTCAGAATGGCTCACTTTGGGGATTTTTTCAACATCAGGTTGATCTTTTTCCATTGCCTTAGAGAGTGTTTTGACTTATTTGACTCTGTCTGCGGGCATTATCATAGATTGAGTCCCACGTGGCCAAAAGGATATTACAAAATAAAGGATATTGGCTTATCCTACCAAATTTGAGGATGATCCCATCACAAAATTGTGACACCCCTACCGCGCCTGACCAGGTGAAACACAGCGAAGACCGCCGCAGAACAGAGTTGTGCCAGGATTAGCTAAGGAAAACAGCGGCATGCACCAATAAAACCTTCACCGTTTAGTAGAAGGTCAAGGTGAAGGTGAAGATGTGGTTGTTGATTCGCTCCCAGACTCCGGTGCCGTGCAATGTGATGCGTTTTCAATTGATGAGATTTTGAGCGGCCCTCTCTGCTGCTGTTCAGGTGCTGCTGTCGGTTCTTGAAGAGCTGCAAGGGCAACAAGACGGATGCTACGTCTTGATGGGTGGTATCACGCCGACAACGCTCGGGAAGGGTAAATCGACGATCACCGTCAGGCTATGGCAAGCGTTGGGGCATTTGTCGACAAAAAGGTGAGCTTTTTCATGTTACTTTCGTATGTTCGGTAATTGATGGGGGGATCTAGACCAGATTGGTGCTCCTATATTATTAGAGCAAATTATACGAATTGGTGATTTGCTGTCAGCAAACATGGACTAGACTGTAGGGTTCAATCTTTTTGTTTTTGTAGCATGGATAGCAACATATGTATATTGGCTATCACAGAAATCAGGATTTGTGTGCCAGGACAGAATTGGCTTGCTTGCCACAACATTGAGAGACATGGAAACTGTTTGATACAAACATGGACTGGACTGCAGGGTCCAAGCTTTTTGTTGCTGTAGCCTGGATAGCGACATATGTATGTTAGCTATCACAGAAATTAGGATTTGTAGGCCAGTTTGATTGATTTATTTGTGAAAACTTGTTTACCTCAACACTCTCTCGACCTGTAGGATTTATCAGAGGTTGTGGTTGAACTGCGTTTGTATGTACTTATATTTGCTCGCATGAGTCTTAATCATGAATTCTCCTTCCCAGTATTTGACGAGTACCCGCACCATGGGTATCCTCAGCGGCCCAAAAAGACGCACGGGCCGACCCAGGCCGATCAAGGCCCGAAATTACGACTACCGGGTAAGGTCCGAACCCACGACCTGGTCTTCGATATCCCGGAGAAGCGACGGCATTTATTGCATATCGGGCGCATTAAATGCCGGCCATAATGACGACGACGCAGCGGCACAAGTTCCCGACCCCCGCATTTACTACGAGCGGCGCGGCAACTACGGGCGACCCGGAAGGCGAGAGGCCGCGGCCGATCCTATCAGCCCGCCACTTTCGGACAACCAAGAGCACAGTCTTTTCCTCTTTTTTCCAAACCAACAGTGTAACCTCCCACCTCGCCTATATAAAGGAGGGAGGGGGAAGCGTGTAAGAGGGGGAACGAGAGAGGAGAATCAATACGATCCAACCCACACGAACTGGAGTAGGGACGTTCTGCCCGAACCAGTATACATCTTGTGCTCGCCTGAGTCAAGCCGTTCGAGGAGAGGGAGCGTGCACCCCCGTCGACCTATACAAATTTACTAGCCGGTGCCCCGAAACACCGACAGTTGGCGCGCCAGGTAGGGGCTGCGCACGTCGTCGCCGTTGCTTTCCCACTCAGCCTCCTCGACGGTCCCTTTTCTTCGACATCACCATGCCGATAGCATCGATCCGCTTCGGCTCCCTCGACTTCATCACCACCGCGGCGGGACAGATGGTGATCGACCCCGCCGTGCTCCGACGTCAAGCGCCCCCCGCGGGCCTTGGCGCCGTCTCCAACATCCTCAGTGACCTTCGGCTCGAGGTCCCCACACGGACCTCGACGCCGGAGCGCGCCAAAAGCTCCTTCGCCCCGAACGACCCGCGGGGGCGTCAAGCAGCAGCGGTCGCGCCCGTTGCGCCCTCATACTTCGTGGCGATGGTCGGCCACGCGCCCGACAACGACCATTCGGACAACTCCTCCGGCCACGGCTCTAGCGGAGGGAGAGATAAGAACAGACCACGCTACCGCGAGCCAGACATCGCGGCAGGCGCAAATGACCCCTCCGCTACCCCGGTCACGCCGAAGACTCTCCTCCAACGCACCGAGGAAAACCACCAGACTCGCCGCGCCGACCTTCAGCGACGGCGCGAAGAGCTGGAGGTTCAAAAAGCCGAGCTTGACAAGCTTCAAGCCGACTTGGATCAGCATCCACCCACAGTTGTACCCGCACCTAGCGGCGCACGTGCTCGCGCCGCGCGCCAGGTTCACCACTGTTGGTCAAAGGGACCGGCGATTCGTCGTTCTTCCCACACGCGGCCAAAACATCGCCAAGGCGGCAATGTTGCTCGCGGCATCCCTGAGCCGATGATCCCACGGCCAAGGCAACCCACTAATCTCCGAGGCCCGGTGGAACGAGCAGCCGCGCAACATGCGCATGGCTCCGGATCACAGCGTTCGGGCGCCTCCTCTGTCGGACCGCGCCGCGGCGCTTCCCAGAGCCACCGAAGCAAAACACGGGCGATATCGCCCCCCGAACACCCCCAGGCATCACGCACCCCGGTGCGCCAACACCTGGGCGACGAACGCGACGTTCGCGCCACCCTCCAGCGCCGAAGAAGGGCAGGAACGACCCGCCCGACGACGCCGCCGATACGCTTCACGACGCGATCGGCAGCTCGAGCCCCGATGGCCCGGGCGCGGGCATTCTCATTCAAGGGATCCGCAACGCGAGATTCCCCGCTAGGTTTCGAAGCGCCGGCCAATATAGCCAAATCTGCGGGGCTACAAACCCCAGTGTGGCTAGAGGATTACCGGTTAGCGTGCCGAGCAGGAGCTACTGACGATCTTTTCGTCATCCAAGTACCTCCCCATCTACTTGGCGGACTCGGCTCGAGCATGGCTCGAGTACTGCCCGCCAACATTATCGAGGATCAGGCCAACCTCGGACACCACTTCGTTGGCAACTTCCAAGGCACATACAAGCGGCCAGGGAACTCCTGGGACTGAAGAGCTGCAACAAGACCAGGGAGAACCTCCGGACTACATCCGGCGTTTCTCCCAACAATGCAACGAGCTCCACGACATTCGCGACGCCCGATGTCGTGGGGCGTTCATCTACTGACACTACCTCCAAGACCCTGGTCCACAAGGTGGGGTCTGAAGCCCAGAACCACCAAAGAACTCTTGGACATCGCCACCAACCACGCCTCGGGCGAGGAGGCCGTAGAAGTCATCTTCGACAAAGGGAAGTCGGGCGAAGAAGCTGGCGCCGAGCCCAGCCCTCCTCCGACCGCCCGACAAACGGAAGCGCCACGGCAACAAAGTCCGCGAGGACCGCATAGTCGCGCCGCCGACCAGCCAAAGCCGCAGAAGCAACCCCGACCATTTCGAGATCGATGGAGAGTCCGTGTCCGAACCACGGATACCCCGTCAGGCACAAGTACCGGGACTGCGAGGTCCTAAAGCGTTTCCTTTCCGGAGCCCCCACCACGCCGCGGGGCAAAGGGAGGAAGCAAGACCCAGCGCCGACCGACGGAGACAAAGGGGCGGACACCGGCTTCCCCGAAACCGACGGATGCCTCATGATCTTTGGCGGACCGGCGAGCTACGCCGACCGGAGGCAACTCAAGCTTGCTTACCGGGAGGTGCTCGTGGCAAACCCTGCCATACCCAAATACCTTCGATGGTCGGAGTCCCCGATCACCTTCGACCGGGCCGACCATCCCGACCACATCCCTCACCCAGGGAGGTACCCGCTTGTCGTCGATCCCATTGTGGGAACAAAGCGCTTGACCAAGGTGCTCATGGACGGTGGTAGCGGTCTCAACATTCTTTATGTCGAGACCCTCGACGCCATGGGGATCCCCCGCCCAAGCCTCCGACCAAGTAAGGCGCCTTTTCACGGCGTCGTCCCTGGCCAGGAGGCCCACCCGCTCGGGCAGGTCGACCTGCCCGTCACGTTCGGGAGCCCGGCCAACTTCCGCACCGAAACCCTCACCTTTGAGGTCGTGGATTTTGCCGGCTCCTACCACGCCATCTTGGGAAGACCATGTTACGCGAAGTTCATGGCGATCCCCAACTACACTTACCTAAAACTGAAGATGCCCGGGCCGCGAGGGGTGATCACCGCGACCGCGTCTTTTTCAACTTCGCTTACAAGCTGCGAGAAGGGCGGTGCGAAGTTGGCTTCAGCGGTCGTCGCATCCGCCGAACTCGCCGGCCTCCGGGCCACGACCCAGCAGTCTGCTCCCGACTCCCGCAAATCCGGGTCGGGCTCCTTCAAATCCGCCGAGGACACAAAGGCCATCCAGATCGACCCCGAAGATCCAATCAAGACCGTTCGGATCGGGACCACGCTTCCTACCAAATAGGAAAGCGCGCTCGTCGATTTCCTCCGCGCCAACCGAGATATCTTCGCATGGAGGCCCTCCGACATGCCAGGAATCCCGAGGGAAGTCGCCGAGCACTCTCTGAACATCCGGTCTGGGTCTAGACCCGATCGCCCACGCTGCGTCGCTTCGACGAAGAAAAGCGCACGGCCATAGGAGAAGAGATCGCCAAGCTCTTGGCCGCAGGGTTCATCAAAGAAGTTCGCCACCCCGAGTGGTTAGCCAACCCTGTACTTGTAAAAAAGAAGACCGGGCAATGGAGAATGTGTATTGACTACACAAGCCTCAATAAGGCATGCCCGAAGGATCCATTCCCCTTGCCCCGCATCGATCAGGTGGTGGACTCCACCGCGGGATGTGAGTGTCTGTCGTTCCTGGACGCCTACTCAGGCTATCACCAGATCGCGATGAAGGAAGACGACCAACCTGCGACCTCGTTCATCACCCCGTACGGCTCGTTTTGTTACGTGACGATGCCATTTGGCCTGAAAAACGCGGGAGCTACATACCAACGATGTATGCAAACGTGTTTTTCCGATCAAATTGGCCGTAACGTCGAGGCGTACGTCGACGACATCGTTGTCAAGACCAGGAAGGTCAGCGACGTCATCACCGACCTGGAAGAGACTTTTGCAAACCTTCGACGGTACCGCATCAAGCTCAACCCCGAAAAATGCGTTTTCGGAGTGCCCAAAGGGAAGCTACTCGGCTTTATCGTCTCCGAGCGCGGCATCGAAGCCAGCCAAGACAAGATCTCCGCAATCTTGAGGATGGGGCCGATCAAGAACCTCAAAGGGGCCCAGAGGTCGGCTGGGATGCCTCGCGGCCCTGAGTCGTTTCACGTCCGCCTCGGCGGCGCGGTTGCCCCTTTACAAACTCCCGAGGAAATCCGGCCGATTCAATCGGGCGAAGGAAGCTCAGACGCCTTCGATGCGCCAAAGCTCTTCTAACCTCTCCTCCGATCTTTGGTTGCCCGGCACCGTAAGAACCTCTGCCGCTCTACATTTCCGCCACGACCCAGTCGTCGGTAGCGGTGCTCGTCGTGGAGCGAGCAGAGGAAGGACGGGTTCTTAAGGTCCAACGACCAGTCTACTTCGTCAGCGAAGTACTCTCCGAGTCCAAGGCGCGGTACCCGCAGATGCAGAAGATGATCTACGCGGTTCTGATCACGAAAAGAAAGCTGGTACACTACTTCAACCGGCACCGCGTCTCCGTGGTGACTTCTCTACCACTCGGCGAGGTCATCCACAACCGCGACGCCTCCGGGAGAATTGCCAAATGGGCACTCGAGCTTAATGGGCACGACATAGTGTACATCCCTCGGACCGCCGTAAAATCTCAAGTTCTAGCCGACTTCGTCGCCGAGTGGACCGAAGCTCAAGCACCACCTCCACTCGAGGACCCCGAGTACTGGACAATGTACTTTGATGGATCCTTCACCAAAAACGGAGCCGGAGCCGGGGTCGTCATTGTTTCCCCACTCGGAAACAGGCTCCAATATGCCATCCGATTGCTCTTCGACGCAACCAACAACGTCGCCGAGTACGAGGCCCTCGTTACCGGCCTCCGCATCGCCGCCGACCTCGGGGCGCAGCGGCTGTACGTGCATGGCGATTCAAAACTGGTTGTCGACCAAGTCATGAAGGCCGCAGAACCTCGCGACAACCGGATGGCAGCCTATTGTCAAGAGGTACGCAAACTAGAGCAGAAATTCAAGGGATTTGAGCTTCACCATAGCTATCGGCGGAACAACGGTGAGGCCGACCATCTGGCCAATCTTGCCTCTGGCAGAGGGCCGGTCCCACCTGGGATTTTCGTCCTCGACCTACACCAAGCATCCATTCGACCCGACCGTCCGGATGACCGGATGGGTGACTCGCCAGCACCCCGGCTGCAGGCGACCGGCCGGCCAGGGGTTGAGATGACCAAGCCAAGCTGCAACGTCCTGATGACCAGCACCGATTGGAGAAAACCCTTCATCGATCGGCTGACCGACGGCTCCCTCCCCGACGACCCAACCGAGGCTCGCCGCCTCGCTCGACGGGCGAAATCCTTTGTACTGGTCGGCGACGACCTCTACAAAAGGAGCCCCTCTGGGATCCTCCAGAAGTGTATCCCGGTCGACCATGGAAGAGAGCTGCTCCACGACATCCACGGGGGAATTTGCGGACACCACGCTGGGTCACGGAGCTTAGTCGGGAAAGCCTTCCGACAAGGCTTCTACTGGCCGACTGCTGTGGCTGACTCTGAACAAGTCGTCCGGACGTCTGAAGGAGTGCCAATTCTTCGCCTAAGAACTCATCTCCCAAAGACAAGCCCTCCAGGCGATCCTGTTACCTGGCCCTTCGCCCGTTTGGGGACTCGACCTGGTCGGGCCCTTCAAAAAGGCGCCCGGGGGCTTCACCCACCTACTGGTCGCGGTGGACAAGTTTACCAAGTGGATAGAAGCTAAGCCGATCACGACCATCACTTCGGCGCGGGCGGCGGACTTCATCCGCAACATCGTTTACGGTTTGGAGTCCGAACTCCATCATCACCGACAACGGAACGCAGCTTCACGGGAAAGAATTTCTCGAGCTCTGCGGCCTTCAAGATTCGCGTGGATTGGGCCGCCGTCGCCCATCCGCTGAAGCAACGGCCAAGTCGAGCAGCGCCAAGCGGCATGATCCTACAGGGCTCAAACCACGGATCTTGAAAGATCAAGAGGTATCGCGGGGCGTTGGGCCGAGGTGCCTCCGTGCTTTGGAGCCTACGGACCACCCCAACCCGATCGACCGGATTCACGCCATTCTTCTTGGCGTACGGGGCGGAGGCCATCTTGCCGATCGACTTAAACTACGGCGCCCCAAGGGTTCGAGCCTTCGACGAAACCCGGGGGCTCGAATCTCAACAAGACGCTGTCGACCGACTCGACGAAGCGCGAGATGTCGCCATCATCCGCTCAGCCAAGTACCAGCAGGCACTTCGGCGTTACCACGACCGCAAGGTTAGAGGTCGAGCGTTCAAAGTAGGCGACCTGGTCCTGCGCCAGGTTCAGTCCAACAAAGACAAGCATAAGCTCTCCTCTCCTTGGGAAGGCCCCTTTACTGTGGTGGAAGTCCTTCGACCCGGCACTTACCGGCTCAAGGATCCCGATGGCAACATCTTGTCCAACGCCTGGAATATTGAAAAGCTAAGACGATTCTACCCTTAGCCCATTTCTCTTTTACCTCGTCTTCTACCTTGGGCAGCCCGACCCTTTGTCGATCCTTCGCGTAGCGTCGGAGTGCGAACACTCGTGTTAAACTTCTTCGCCTACTTTTCGGAAAAACGCTTGAAACACGTCGATCACTGCTCGGATGGTCCCCTCGGACCCAAGAACGGTGATCCCGACGCGCTTCACCGGAAAAGCACACCCGAAAAAGCGAAAGAGCGCACACGAAACCTCCGAAGAATCCGAATACCTTTATTTCTTCCGATTCGACAGCATTTACATTCTTTGAGAAACATGAAGCCTAAAAAACCAAAAAAAAAGAAGTTTATCTTATTCTAGGGTCCTCCTCGCCTCGGTGATCTCCGGACTTATCATCCCTCTCCAAGCGCAGCTTCAACTTCCCGCACAATTTTTGCCGCAAAACGCAGCAAAAACTGGTCGGGTCGCCGAAATCCGCGACGGGAGAGCCTCGATCTGCCCGGATGCGGCGCCAAGAGCCGGAAGCCCCCCGCCCCCCTCTATGGCCTCTATGGTTCCCGGGGGAACTCGGGCCTTACTGTAGAAGGGTCCACAGACGGAGAGGTGTACGGCAGCGTGATTGGGGCGACCGGCAGTGCATTTATTAGCACGGGCCTGGATGTCGCGGAAGACTCCAAGCTCCCTGAAGGAGAAGGAGCACGAGAGGAACGGCGTCTGTTCTCCGACTGCTCGGCGCTCGCAGCGGCGGTCCCCTCGGCTCGGCGACCGCGGCCTGCGCTCCGTTCCCGCTCCTCCTCCTCCGCCTCCAGCTCCAGCAGCTCCCAGTCAATCTCGTCACCCGACGGGGCCACCGCTTCAAAGTGACCGGCTCGTCGCTCCAACTCCTCGCCCTCCGCCTCTTGTTGAAAGGCGTCCCAGTCGATCTCATCGATAGGTGGACTCTCGACCTTGGAACAAGATTGAGAGGGCGAAGCAGCCATGAAAGCGAGTCAGCAGCAGGTCTCAACGTCGCTGGATGAAGTCCCAGCGCCCACCGTCCGCCTATTTATAGGCGATCCATAGCCAGACGAAGCGACGCGCTGGGGGTACCCGCCAGCACTTACTGCGACCGCGCCTTTTCGAAGATGATGGCGTGGAAGCCGAAGCATCAAAGCTGACGGTGCGGAAACCGAAGCGCCGCCAATACTCCGCATTGAACAAAAACGCCTCGAGAACCTCGCCAGTCGTAAGGAAAGATAAGTGAATATCTTCTTTTCCTGCACTCGTTATTACTCCTTCAAGTGGCGCGCGGCGGTAACAACCAAACCGCCTCGCACCACTCGGGGGCTACAAGAGTCCCGTGGGTCGGTGACACGACCAATCACCGGGTCCTCCCGAAACGGCCAAACTTTCGACCAGAAGTACTACGGCCTACGCCCCGGCGGCTACGGTTGCGAAATAGTACTTAGCGGAAGAAGGAAGCGTCCAAGCGGAGCGACCCACGATTGGTCGAGAACACCCCTCCCACGGTCGCACTAACCGATCGACATGTTCTTGAGCGTTCTCTTGTTTCCCCGACTCCCTAACTTTGTAATGCGCACACCAACCTACGCCCGACCCCCGTGGTCCCCAAGGCAATGGACGGTAACAGTGGCCATTACAAACAAAGGGTGCGAAAAACAAACACAGGGACAAAACACATACCAGTTCCCTACAAATCTAGAGAGAGCAAAGACTGTTTAAATTCCCTTTATCGTTCATCTATGAAGGACGTCGGTCGGGGAAACCCGGTCGGCAATCGCCCTGGCGTGCGGTTCGACCCGAAGCTCCAAGGCATCGACTTCCTCCTCGGATCGGTTTGCAGCAACCCCGCTACTAACAGTATCAAGGTCGATGCCGTCATAGTAAGGGAACGTACAAACCTGTGCCGAGGCAGCCCCGAGAACAAGACCGGCCGCCACCGGCCCCAGAGCCGTCTAAAGCCCGGCCCAAAGATCGGGGGTGCGAAAACCGCCGCAAACGAATCCGGCTCCACCATGGCGAAAACGAGCAAGAGGTGAGGACAAGGCGAGCCTCAGCCGCCCCGGCTGGGTCGGCGGACGACCAATCGCCTTAAAACTCACGTCGGGACCATACCTCACGCTCTCGCCAGCCTGCCGACGGCGGCAATACCGCGCTGGATCGTGAACGGTCCAGGGTCCGATACGGATCGAGTAAGGAAAGGTTCTTCATGGATCACCCCCAAGTGGGGTCGGATACCCGCCGCCGATCATCCGCTAAGCGACCCTCGCGAGGGGGGCCACCAGGTTCCACCCGGATCACTCGCTTGAAGCTCCACGAGAGCGGCGCTCAAGCCAGCGAAGGCAAGCGCGCGTCTCTCACCCCCTCCAGGTCCCACACCTGCGGACGGGGCGTAAAACACGGGACAGACGGCAAATCCCTCCACCCGACAGCAAACTCGCCCAGCTCCAGCGTGAAACGAACCGCAACTAGCCCCGCCCCGGGTCAAGCGCAAGCTTGCGTAGCGCGAGCATCCCAACCCCCCGACCTGCTCTCCGACCAGCTCGGGGGCTCGGGGGCTACACCCACCGGGTGCGCTCGCGCGCACCCGGTCGAAGACTGCCTCCGACCAAGCGCGGTCCGGTGTCCCGCAGCGGCGGCGGCCAGACAAAGCGCAACCCCGACGCTTCTCCGACACCTTTCGGGGCTCGAAACTACACCCACAGTGCGCTCGCGTGCACCGGTCGAAGATCGCCTCACGACTAGCGCAGACCGGTGTCCGTGCAGCGAAGCGGCGGCCGGACAAGCGCGCAACCCCGACCGCTCTCCGACCCGGCTCGGGGCTCGGGGCTACACTCGCCGGTGCGCTTGCCTTGTCGAACACCTCGACCAGCGCAGACCGGTGTCCGTGCAGCGAAGCGGCGGCCGGACAAAGCGCAACCGACTGCTCTCCGACCATTTCGGGGCTCGGGGCTACACCAGGTGCGCTCGGCACCGTCGGAGACTCTAATCAAGTCAGCGTATCAAAGACGGAGGCAAAACCCGAGCATCTCTTCGACCGCCGGGGCTCGGGCTCTTGGCGAGTACCCGCACCATGGGTATCCTCGGCCCAAAAGACGACGGCCGACCCAGGCCGATCAAGGCCCGAAATTACGACTACCGGGTAAGGTCCGAACCCACGACCTGGTCTTCGATATCCCGGAGAAGCGACGGCATTTATTGCATATCGGGCGCATTAAATGCCGGTCATAATGACGACGACGTTAGCGGCACAAGTTCCCGACCCCGCATTTACTACGAGCGGCAACTACGGCGGCGACAAGAGGCGAGGGGAGCGGCCAGTCCTATCAGCCCGCCACTTTCGGACAACCAAGAGCACAGTCTTTTCCTCTTTTTTCCAAACCAACAGTGTAACCTCCCACCTCGCCTATATAAAGGCGGGAGGGGGAAGCGTGTAAGAGGGGGAACGAGAGAGGAGAATCAATACGATCCAACCCACACGAACTGGAGTAGGGACGTTCTGCCCGAACCAGTATACATCTTGTGCTCGCCTGAGTCAAGCCGTTCGAGGAGAGGGAGCGTGCACCCCCGTCGACCTATACAAATTTACTAGCCGGTGCCCCGAAACACCGACAGTATTATTACTATAAATGCCAATCTTGAATTCATTTCTGAACTCAATTACCTTTAAAAATTTCTTCCATTGATCCATTACCCCCAAGGGGTGTGGATAGTATGGTCTTGAGTGCCTTATATGTTGGTTCTCCAGGAAAAGCAGAGACTACAGTTATTTTCTTGATGTCTCTGCTGCCATGGCATTGCTAATAAAAAATGATTATTTCCTTAGTTTTGTTAATTAAGTGCTTCATCAGCTGCAACAGTTAACTGTTGCATCACTGCCAAATAATTAGAGAATTAGCGTAGCCTCAGCACTTACGATTACAGCATTTTCTTGTGCAGAGCCTACTGTTTTTTTAGATTGGTTTACACTTCTAGGTTGGTTTGAAGTTTTCAACTACAATTTTTTTAAAAAGTTTTATACCAACACGATTTGACCAAAAGGTTTGGTTTATTCGCTAAATTTATGTTCATGCTGCCTTTTTTATCTTCAGTCTGAAGCTATGATATTGAGGAGTCCACATGAGCATCTGGAGAGCTACCTGTAAGCTGTGGATCTACTGAAAGTCATTGTTCGCTTCTTTTCCTCAAACAAGGACTTCAAGAGCAGCAACGGAGCTCTGAATCATGTCAACAATCTGTTATTCAAGTCTGCCGTGAAGATCAAGGAGGAATTCAACTAGTTGATGAGCACATACAGGTATAACTAGGAAGATAAGTGCGGCACACGCCGCGCTCATGAACGAAAAACGAATTTGTGTTTTTTTCGGAGAAAAAATGAACCGAGATGTATTTTCTAAATTTTTGGAGGGTCTTTCGGAGTAGCATTTTTGACATTTGGGGGGGGGATGAACCAAGGCGTTTTTTTTTAAAAAATTGTTAAAGGATCTCTTCGCATTTTTGTGGGGAAAATGGACCGGGATAAAAAAAAATGGACAAAGACGTAGTTTACAAATCTTCGGAGGATTTTTTTGCGTTTGCACTTGGACACTCTCTAAGGTCCTCAAACCTCATAACTCTAATATATAGTATATATTTTCTCGGGAAAAACGGAGAAAGGTTCTTCCTTTGCCGAGTTTAAACCTCTATACGTTCACCGATCAATAATATATGCTTCGAAAAATTAGAAAAGAGTTTGTTCGCGATTCATATTTAACGGGAGTTTTTTCCGTAAAAAAACGAACGAGGGACCTGAACGCGATTCGGAAACGTCTTTCTTTCCATCACAAAAAATCGTGAAAGACCTTTCAGTAACTCGCAGGGACCTATCCGTGATTCAAAGGAAACGGAGGGACTTTTTCGCAAAACGTCGGGGAGCGACACGTGGAGTGGCCGGTTGGCCTCCATTCTGTTTGCTTATAATAGATGTAATATTTGCATTGTACATCCATTCTTGAACACTGATCATATCGATTCCTTATATATTGCTACAGGACTAGCTTATGTATTTGTTGGTCCTCTACCAAATATTATTTATTAATTCTTATAATAACTTCTCTAATATGTATTGCTGTACCTGTTCCTTTAGCAAGCCTATTAAGCCTGATCGCCTATTTGATTGCATTCCAAAGCCTCAACGGGCATCGAAAGGTGTCCTTGAAGAAAATGGACGAAATTCTACCCACTCTGAGCATCCATCCAAAAGTTTGCAAAATGCTGTTATGAGGACTCAAACACTAATTCCCCCAGAAGTATTACCACTTCTGCATGACATAGCTCAGCAAATGGTTCAGGCTGAAAATCAACATTCATGCTATACAATTTATAGGTATTCTTCGAGCTATGGGTTTAATACCTGATTGTTCTTATTACTGCCATACGAATTACAGTATGATAATAAATAAATGTTGCTTAACGATAACAAGAAGTTCGACAAAAATGGAGAGTAAATGTAGAAATGTGCATAGTAAGACTGTTTGGATTTTAGGTTTTATGATCTTCCCCATGCCACATTATTTTTGTTTTCCATTTGCTTAATTCTTTAGTAATACTACATGTGTTGGTTGACTAACTTGACTCATCCGACCAATAATTCCTATAATGTAGACAGTAGGTACAAGGATGAGAAGAAAAAACGAAAAAAGAGGAGAAAGTTACATTCTACATTATTTGATTGTAGTGACCTCCATTTTCACTGGCTCTTAGTTGGACTGCAAGTTAGCAGTTTCTAGCTGTATTAACAATCAAATATGTTCAATTTAACTGAATGGATTCTTTAACTCATATCCTTCATTCTTTGAAAGTAGTTTGTTCCATCGCTGCCCATATGAATTTTAAATTTAAGTATCCATATTTTCCCAACACATTTCATCGGAATCTTCAAATGGTGGTGATGATGATAGAGATGTGAAGAATCTAGATCTAGGTCCGGATCAAAGAAGAAAAAGAAGCACATGTTAAGGTCCAAACATGCTGACGGTGATAATGAGGAGGTTTTCATCACAACGCTTAAATCTTTTTCAAACTGCAATGTGCGTACAGTAAAACCTATATTACATTCTCGCATATGACATCTATTTCCCAATGATCAGATTATGCAGTTGCTGAGAAGTCATGCGTAGCAACATGGATGAAAGAATCCCTTGACTATATAGTTCTTAGAAGTTTAGACACCGATTGGAATCCGCATCATTGCCGTTGTTCTTGATAAAAGTATTGAGTAAAGACTTGCCGAATCGCTGCTTCGAGTTGTCGCATGTCATCTCGCACTTACGCGGCGACGTCGCATCTACGCATCTAGTTTATGTAAATGGGTGCTCGATATTCATTTTATACTGCTATCAATTGGAATCCTCTCCAGCTCAGTCAGGTTGAGTCGTCGTTTAAGTATTACATTTACTTCCACCTTCGATTCTAGACAGGTTCTCTCCTCCTTATATTTAAACTTGGAAAATTCGGATCTGACAATAACAACAAAGTGGAAGGTGCGTTGATGCATCGTTATTTGAAAATTACGTAAATTACAAAGCATAAATATAATAGAAGTAATAATGTTTTCTTCAAGATGCCACACTACCTCCCCGTTATCCACTTGCTCACCCCACCAAACCAAGGAAGCTTATTCTACTCCCGCAAATTACGCCTCCGCGGTACAAAAGCAGAAAGCGGAGAGAACGAACACTCGCGGCCACTCGCACCAACCTTGGGCTTCCCAGACGGCCCCCCCACCTATCTTGCTTGCTACCTCCCCTCCGTCCCACGCAACAGCAATGGAGAGGAGGAAGCCGGCGCCCAAGGTGGTGGCCGTCCTCGCCGGCCTGCTCGAGCGCGCAGCGGCGCGCGGCGACGGAGTGGGGGGCGGGGGCTCGGCGGCGGCGTTCCGCGGGAGGATGAAGCCGGAGATCAGCGTGCGGCGGTACGCGGAGAGGATATACCGGTACGCGGGGTGCAGCCCGGCGTGCTTCGTGGTGGCCTACGTCTACCTCGACCGCCTCGCGAGACGCCGCGAGGAGGAGGAGGCGGCGGCGGCCGGCGTGGACTCGTACAGCGTGCACCGGCTGCTCATCACCAGCGTCATGATCGCCGCTAAGTTCATGGACGACATGTGAGTGAGCCTACTCCAATCCAACCTCCATTGCATGTTATTAGTTTCGCAATCCAGCTCCCATTGTCCTGCCTTAGTCAATAACCCGGTAGTATCCCTTAAATTATTAATCGGCCTGCTAATTTGCGAGTAACAGATCAAACTAGAGCAGAATTGGCTGCCGATTTTGTGTGGAGGAAAAAGGAAACCAAAGCACGGAAAGAATTGACACCCGGCACATGCCAAAGTTGACCGACAACGTACTCCTTCCTGCCATGAATCAAAAACACTCGATCCTACCACGCACGGCGAACCGTGCCATCTCTGCAGCTCGTTTTGCATCAGCGGGATATACATCGTCCATGCATACCAGCAAATACTACACCACCAGTATTAACACTCTGTAGACACATCGTGTGCCGTGTTACTAGGCGTAGACAGAGCTGGCAATCGATCGACGAAGCTGTCGATAGGAAGCCTGTCGGCTCAGAGCACAATAGAATAGAAACACACCACACCAGTAGGCTGTAGCTGTTGTTCTGCGTCCTGTGTGCCGGGAAAGGCAAGCAGGCGTGTACTGGCTGACGATAAGATTTTCGCTGACACGAAAGAAAGAGAAAGGGGAGAGAGAGTGTGTAATTCTTTTCGTGAAGAGACGATCGTATAGATAATATAAAATGTCGTTACACGAATTATTATATATAATAATGACTTTGGTCTTAATTGCCAGTCGAGCTGGATCACAACCACCCTACCAACCTAATTATCCCCTTGAGATTATTAGTAATTTAGGACGAACGAACGTATGTACCGGTCCGGTGTTTCGGTGACCATAAGCGCGCCACGAACGGGTTAGTATAATTAACAACTGAATTCGTACCGTGGTAATAACTGACTGCTCTAACTAATTCATGCCGTGTTTGAGCCGAATTCAGGAACCAGCATCACAATGCCAAGGTGCTTGCATTGCAAATATCGCATCAAATTTTTCCTGCTCTGGACAAGAGCAGGCAGTAGGTGCCCGGTCTGTCCTGTTGGGATGTCCAGCTCGATCGTCGCTGGGCTGTTCCTCTCTCTCCAACCTGAATTCGATTGCTCACCTAACATGGAATCGATCCGATAAAATTGATAATTTGTCACGGCCTCTAATTAACAAGCACTTGGCCACGTGATCTTGTGTTGTTCTGTCTGTGTGAATCTTCTTGTTTTTACTAGCCCCAATTAATCGATTGATCCTTCGATCGGTTTTCCTCGCACTAAGTTGACGCTAGCTTCACCTGAGTATATATGACGCTGATTGCGCAGGCACTGCAACAACGCCTACTTCGCGCGCGTGGGCGGCGTGGAGGTGGCAGAGATGAACGGCCTGGAGCTGGAGTTCCTCTTCGCCCTGCGCTTCCGCCTCAACGTCACGCCGGACACCTTCGCCTCCTACTGCGCCGCGCTCGAGGCTGAGATGGTGACGGGCGAGCCGGCTCCGCCGTCGTCGCCGGCTGTCCGCGGTCGGTTCTTGCCGGAGGAGGAGAACCAGGATCAGGCCCAGAAGGGCGCCACGGTCGAAAGCGGAGCCTTCACGGCTGCTCGAAGAGCAGTGGAGATCACTCGATGATGAAGGACGGCTTGAAGGGCAAAAAAAAAAAAGGGGCATTGCTCTCGGGATTCTTTTATTTGTTCTTTCTTGAAAAAGTTCTTTTTTTTTTGGTGACTTCTTGTTACCAGGTACTACCAGCCTTTGTTCAATGTTGATGGATCCTTTGCGCATAATTAATTGCGAGAAATTTTACGGTGGATTATACTTGTAGTATAAAATGTGTAGTAAAAATCATATCTAACCATTGATTTATTAAGGGTGTTTCTACTACTCTACTACCAGGTGTAGTATAACTAAACTCTAATTAATTTGATCCATTGGATCGAAAAGAATGAACGGTTCATATTCAATTTAATCCACCGTAAAAGAGCTCTTAATTGCAAGCGGTTGTATGAGCATGGGCTAACAGGTAGGTCGAGCCTGATTGTACAGTTTTACGGTGGAGTTTAGCGTCACAGTTCATCGATGATTAAGCAACCACCAACAGCAAAACTTTTGTGGTACAAGTTAGGGCCTGTTTGTTTTTGTTTTGGACTCTTTAAAATCTGATTCTGGACTGTGGTCGTAGAGAACTTAATTCTCCAAAAGCTAGAATCCAAAAACATATATATAATGGATTGTGCATCCTAGTGTATATAGGTGGTCTGAATCGTGAGAATCAATTCCTAGAATTAGATTGTTTATTTTTTTTTATTCAGCTTTTGAGCCTAAAATCTAGAATAAAAAACAAAAACAAATAGATCTTTTGGTTGGCATACTGGGAGCCTGAGATTGATGCATGCTAACCGTGCGGTAGAAAGTTGTAGAGATTTTTTGGTGACCGGCATTACCCTCTTCCATAAAGATAAGTTACCAGATGCAAATGGTTCCCTGAGAAATTTTTAGGGACTACTTAACTTCAGCAATTCAAAGACACCATAGACATGATTGTAGCCTTGCATACATTTCGTTACTCGATGGGGGATAAGTTTCTTTTGTGATGATACAGCTTTTTCAGAGCCAATGACATGACAATATGGTATGGATTGGGTAACGTATTTCCTTTAGAATGTCATATATATATATATTGTATAAACCTGGCTTCGAATACATTCGAGAGTGACATAGAAATAGTTGATATATTGCAATTATCATAAAACAAAAATTAGTGAAATATCTTAGTGTGACAAACATGTTCTGTCGGAGTCCAATTGTGCTAACACGACTCTGTTCTAATGACGTTACTCCTTCAAACTGATTAATGGTATTACACATCATGATTTTTTTGGGGGGAGAGAACAAGAGAAGAACTTAAGCACCAACTAGACCGTCGTTTTGGCCCAGATTATAAGATTTCAAAACAAGTAGCTCATGAGTTGTCTTAATACAGCCAACGAATTAGGGATGACAGTTTTACCCATAGGTTTGGGTACCCGTGGGTACCCGATCTAATAAGGGTGGGTACAGGTAGCACATACCATGGGTTTTCGAGTTTAGATACCTGATAAGATCATAGGATGTGCATCGGTACCAACTTGTATTCATAGGTACCCGATGGGTATCCTATGATATGTGAACCTAGTTTTATAGTATATAAATTAAAAAAATAAAATCATAACCCTAGTCATTCACTAGGTTTTAGAAATAAAATATGAACATCATTTTATTACTTGAACTTCTATTTTTATAGTGGCATTTAATTATATGTTTATCGTTAAATTGTGGTAATATAGGAATTATTTGAGCCTTTTATTGAATAAGCTATGAGCACAGCCGTGCTAGGTATGAGTACCCATCGGGTTTGGACGTGGGTACAGATTTATGCCCGATAAACTTAGTGGGTTCGGCTGGGCGGCACGAGTTCGAGTTTTGGTTTCGGGTCTGAGATAGTTGTACCCGAAGGTACCCATCCGATTGCTATCTCTACAACGAACTAGTGTTTTGAGCGGTTTAGCTTGCATAGGCTACCCCATTCGTCAAATCTTTTAACTGAAAATGGATGTACAATGAAAAATATGAAACCTCCCAATTTCTAAAAATACAATTTTCATGTATAGACCGTGGAATGTAAAAAAAAAAACTACGTATATTTTAGGTGAGCTCAAATAGTGTTGATAAGGAAATTGATGCCATACTTGCCATCTGTAATAACTTCCTCTGCTTCCTTTTTTCTTTTCAAATAACCATCTACAGTAACTTCAGCTCGAGCAATACAAATTATCTGTAATATACCTTCATATCATCTGTAGAAAAGAGCTAAATATAACTTCTACAATAAATTGTCGATATAGTTGTGTGAAATAGCCTCATATAATTAATATGTTGTCTATACAATAATATACATAGTAAAAATATCTATCCGTTAAATAGTATGTATCGCCTTTCTCTTTCATCTGTAAAAGAAGGTATTGGTGGTGGTTCTCGTTCATCTACCTCTTTCATCCATCTCTTTGCATATACTTTAACGCCTACAGGTGTGCCTAAAAAAAAACTAAACGAAAACAAACTCTAACAAACCAACCAACTATTTAAAAATTGAAAAGAAACAAACCAAAACAAACTATAACCACTAGGATCTTATCTACTTCAAAGTTCCTACCGATCCCACGAGTTCTTCGACGTCGTGCTGCTGTGCTCGTCATCACCGCCTCCTGCCACACTTTGTCTCCCTTGCACACGTCAAGCGATTTACCGTGGAGGAGAAGCTCAAGGAGATCTTTACTCCTTTAAAAAGAAGGTAGTGAGGGTGGTTCACCACCCTTCTCAATGGTTCATCTGTCATCCCATCACCCTCTCACCATCATTTGGTGCCTACAGGTGGGTCTAAAAAAACTGAACAAAAACAAATTCTAACAAACCAAAACGAACTTTATCCACTAGGATCTTATATCTACCACTTATAAGGGGGGGTTGGTGAGTGGTGTGTTTGCCCGTCCCCCTCCCCTCCTCTCATAGATAGAATGACCCTTACATGTGGCCCTATTCCCAACTCCCACGATTTTTTAGCTTTAGCAGAAAAAACTAGTACATCATTGTTTGACCCTGTACTAGCACTTATCTCATCGTGTGTGCGGTGATATATGCAAGAAAAATAGAATAGGAGGGGACTCTAGGACGTACTGAGTGGTGGCGGCGCATTGGAGGAGGCGACGTCTACTGAGCGACGGCATGTGGTCGCAAACAAGGTCGGCGAGCACAACAAGACTAGGGAGAGTAAGCGGAGCTGGTGGGGCATCAGTGAGGTCAGTGCCATGGGGGTCCATCGATGAAAAGTGGTGGGTTTGTGGCGTCATGGAGCTCGATCCATGCAAGAGAAGAAGGCACACACTAGATCTAGTGGAGGTGAAATGTGGGGCGGCTGGCAGAGGCGAAGCATGATGATGTGGCCGGCGAGTGCGGCAGTGCCGTCGAGGCCCGATGCACTTGCGTCATGACTGGAGAAACCAGGAGGAGGCAGTGGCGGATGGATCGAATGGCTGCATGTGGAATCCAGTGGACAGGGCGCAAGGTGGCCGAGAATAGCACCATCGGCGGCGGTCAAGAGGAGAAGAGAATGGAGAGAGATAGACAGAGAAAGGAGAGAAGTAGACTGATTTTATGCGGCCAGACTAGGTGGATCGCATGGAAGGGAGAGGAAGAAGGGAGGGAGAAGGAATGGGTTGAATTGGGCCAAGATGTAAGAAAATAAAAGATGGGCTTGATTGGGCGAAGCTAGGAGAAACGAAAATATGGGTTGATATAGATAGGAATGAAAAAAAGAGTTGAAAAAAAGAAAAGAAAAGGAGAGAAACATTGGGCTGGCTTGGAATTTGGGTCCAACTTGCCCCTTTTTTTTTTAGTTTTTATAATTGGTGTAAAATCTAGGTTTCACATAGCATTTGGTGCAAAGTTTAGGTTTCATATAACAAGTATAGACTTATGGAAAATTGCGAGGTGCTAAATGAAAATTCATATATGTGTGTGCTTATGGTATTTTCTCTTTTATACAAGTCAGCTTGCCAAAGGATGACGATGCAGGTCAAACGTGGTAGTAAGATTAAGAGTGTGGCATAGGTTGAGTACGACCGTAGAGGCATAGCATAGGTTGCAGCGGAGCTTTGCCGGACATGGTAATGAAGCCGAGAGCAGTGGTGAGAGAGAGATTATGTGCAAGTTAAGTATTGATGGTATTTTTTATTTATTCTTGTCGTTTGATTTCTTGATAATTGTTTTTTTTTTATTGTAATATACTGCCACTTAACTAGTATCCTAAAATCGTATAAAGTATAGACTTACATACAACTTGTAGTATCGTTATACGTCGGCTAAGCTAGGAAAACCCATAGACGGTTGCTCTCACTCACTCCACTTCCCCCCAACTCGGGAAAACCCTCGGTCAAGCCCATGGCGCAGGAGGTCGACCTCGACGCCGAGGTTGAGGAGGACCCGGAGGAGGTGGAGCCGTGGCTTGCGTCGTCCTACTCGGAGCCGGTGCACCCGGCGCTCGAGCAGTGGACCCCTTCCCCCGACTCGGGGCCGGAGCAGAGGTCGCCGCCGCCTGGACCGGGCACGTCTCCCGCATCAGCAGAGAAGTATGGCGAGGAGGCGAGGCCGCGGTGGCCAGGGTGGCCCGGCGCGAGCGTATTCCGGATGGTGGTGGCCGCGGAGATGGTGGGCGGCCTCATCGGGCGCCGGGGCGAGACCATCAAGCGCCTCTGCGAGGAGACCCGCGCCCGCGTCCGCGTCCTCGAGGCCACGGACGGCGTCACCAACCGGACCGTAACACTCTTTCCCTCAAAATTTTGTTGATTCAAGTAATCAAGTTAGGGTTTTTGACTTGTGGTGGTTAGAACTTGCAAATGACGTGTTGATGTAGTGCTTCGCTGGTTCCATGCTTCATTTGAGGTTGAGTGCGTGACTCATGCGTTGCTACGGTCTCACTTTGCCGCCATCAAGTTGAGTGCTTAACGTTAGAATCCAGCTAAAAAAGAAATTGGAATTTCTCCGGGTTTTGTGCTTTTTGATTGTAAATTACTCCCTCCGATCACAAATAGTAGTCGGTTTGGGATGCGTGCGGTGAAACT
The DNA here is from genome assembly GCA_036346355.1 of Rhipidocladum racemiflorum. Taxonomy (NCBI): domain Eukaryota; kingdom Viridiplantae; phylum Streptophyta; class Magnoliopsida; order Poales; family Poaceae; genus Rhipidocladum; species Rhipidocladum racemiflorum. Next base: position 28,947,722 of record CM070572.1, read on the forward strand.
TTTAAAAGTTTAGCTATCGATATCTTTTTAATTATTTAAATTGGATGGATGAAATCATATGTGTAGATCCGTCTCGAAATGTACTTTCATAATATTATAATTTTATTGGATGTTTAAATATATTACAATAGAAATTAGTGGTCAAAGTTGAGTTTTGGGGATCGTGCCGATGTCCAAAACAACTACTATTTGTGACCGGAGGGAGTACTAAATTGGACCATGGCATATTCCAGGTTTGATGTTTTGGTCATACTCGTTTCAAAGTTCCCCAGGAACTTGGGCATTTTGACCTTTGTCACATTGCCAGTGACACTTGCAATGTTACCCTAGGGGTAATTTTGTTGTTTCTTACATAAGGGCTGGTAATATTTGTCATAGGATCAAATGCTTAACTATCGAGTGCTCCGACCCATTATTTCAACTTACATGGGAAGATCATCGATACCAGGATGATCCACCATATCGTTACGTTTCGGACCCTGACTTCATCAGGAAATGGATAAATAAAATAAATAAATGAATAGTAGCTTTACCTCTTTGTTTATCCTTAGCTAAACACACTTTAATCATGATAATCAATGTTCATTCTATTGCATCTTGGTAGCTTTACCACGGTTCCAGAAGCTCATAATTCCCTGTGTGAATTTGACCCATGATATAGAACGATGTTGCATTATCTTCCATCTGCCAGTTTTATTTTTGTGATTCCTCAATAGAGAAGTTGCTCTGCAAGGTACATCTATATTTGTAAGGATTAGAAATTTTGGCCATGTTATCTGTTTGGTTCCTGTTTCACTATTGTTTGTTCTTTGTTGGAATCCTAGGAACAAAGGCCTTATTAATGTCATGTGTAAGGGTAGTTGAAACGACTTGACAAATAACTACTCTGACAAGGATAAACTTTTTAAATGGTAGGAACCCAGTGCAACATGTGCTGGTGGTTCCTTACCAGCACATTAAGCAACAAAGCTCGAATTGAATTCATTACTCCTGTTATGTGAGCAAAAATCTGGTTTGTCAGTAACATTTTTTATTCATTGCATATATTTTTTTCTTGCCTTTTTTTTAGGTTTTGATATCTGCGACAGAAGAAGCTAAAGCAGAGTTATCGCCTGCTATGGATGCTGCAATTAAGATCTTCAAGCATATAAATGAGATAGAAGGGATCAATTCTGATGGCATATTATCTGCTTCAGCACCAGAAGTTTGTTCTGCTAGATTGCTGGTTCCTTCAGCACAAGCTGTGCACTTAATTGGCAAGCAAGGAGTCACGATCAAGTTAGTTCAAGAAACTACTTGTGCTACCATAAGGATTGTAGATAAAGGTACATGGTTAAACATATTCATGGAAATTGTTGAGTTAAAAGGTTGGATGCATTTCCAATTATAATCACTGGTCAATGGTCATTTTTGTTACCTACGATTCTGTGAATATTATAGACAAAAATGCCTTAACTGTTCTCCCGTTCAGCTTCTGATGCAATATCTTGTATGATGCGCCTTTTGTTGTCCAAGAGTTCACCCAAATTCGATTTATGATTTTTTTTTGTCAAGGAAAAACCAGACAATTAACTGGATTGCTTTGCCAACTTTATTTATAGCACCTGCTTTCTCCTTTATAAATTTACTATAACATCTCCTGTTCACCATTGGAAAAAGAGAGAGTGATAGGATTCTTAATTTCTTACTCTTGTCTTAACTAATTTGCTCACATGAAAACACCGAGTTTCATTGTTAGATACCAATTAGTCAACCAAATGTTTCCTGTGACCTTAATAGAAAATGCTGGTTGCTAGTAGGTGTTACCCATAAAACCCCATCAGTTGAAAATTCAAACTTCTCCATATTTGTGAGATATTGAGAGAGAAAAAAAACAGAAATAGGCCATACAAGCCTTCAGATTGCATTGCATTCCAGGGTACCAATGGTGCAGTCAAAATAGATTGCTCTTTTCGTGCTATACTAGATAAAGAGCTAGATTGTTTATTATAGAAGGAAAGAAATGATTCCATATGTTTGATTTGGTATCTTGTAGCTACCAATACCATAGGGGTTCTTTTGTATACTGTGTGAAACGACTGCCTGGAAGGCATTGGACTTTCCAATAGCATTTTCAAGGGACCCATGTTCAATGGTGAACAAATTTCAAAAGCGAAACCAAATAGTTCACTTTGTTAGAGCTTCTGCCCTCTTAGATAGCTTTTCTATTTTCAATTTCAGTTAGGTGCTTGTGAACTCAATGTACATTTCTGGATGTAACATTTTCTACTGTGTCTACTTCTCTAGATGAGCTTTTGAGCTATGAGATAGTGGATGAACGAATTGTGGAGATACGTGGTGCTCCTCTCAAGGTTCTCAATGCTCTAAAATCTGTACTTGGAATTCTCCGGAAATTCCTAGTTGATCATGGTGCACTTCATCTGTTTGAAAGAAAGGTATCTTTATTCTTTCTTGTTCATAAAGATGAGCAGCTTGTAATGTTCTCATGCAATTGTTTTTTTTGTGTTCATCTGCAGAACCAAGATAGTTCTAAAGAAAACCAGTTTGCCAATGATTATCCTCTTCCAGTGAATAAGGGTGTTTTGTTATCTGACTGTCGAAGTCCTCTTAACCCAAAAGGCAGCAGACATTTCTTATATGGACGAGACCCTTCTGTTTGTGACCCGTATTCATCAGATCTCAGTCACCCAACTGATTCCTTAGTAACACAGGTCTAATCATATGTCCTGTTATCCTCTAGTTACATGCCATATGTTGCCATTTTGCTTTTCAGAATGTGCTCACTTTTCAAATGTTACATGCAGCGTTCTTTTACATGTGTTTGTTCTGTTTCTTTTTCCGTTTTAGAAATGTGGACAGATATTGCAGACCTTACTCTTACAGGATGTTTTGGCTTTCAGATCACACAGACAATGCAGATCCCATTCCTGCATGCTGAAGAGATAATTGGTGTAGGGGGACAAAACATTTCTTATATACGTTCTGCTAGTGGAGCAGTTGTTGTTCTTGAGGAAATTAGAGATTATCCAGATGAGGTTCTAGTTACGATCAAAGGCAATTCTTCACAAGTTCGAATTGCGCATCAACTTGTACAGGTTAATTACCTTTATCCTGATGCGTACTGCATTACTGCTCTTGTATCCAGTTGCTGAGCTAAATTAGGATGCCATCTGACTTTGTGTCTGGTTATGTTTATTATACTCTACTCTACTGTTATCACTATCAGGGCCCAGATTCTCAGCTTGCAGAACCAGTCGTCACCCACCGGTTAAACTGGGTTGAGCCAAGAACTAGATTTACAAGAGGGTTGTCTTACAACAGGTTTAGCTTAGTTAAGCGCAGTTTGGATTACACTAATCATAGTGGCTCCCTTAAAAAATAAGATACCTAGGGTTTTAGGAGGAAATCGCATTAGATGTTTGCTTTCATCCTCGAACTATTTAGCTGGAGGAGTGGAGAAAACCACTTTGTTTGCACTACAGGACTTAAATCTCTCTCGCTCTCTCTCTCTCTCTCTCTCTCTCTCACTCTCTCTTTCTGGAAGATAGATTAAGCTGCTTGTTCCCTGTTTTATTCTTTTTACACTTGGTGGTGATTTTGATCGGTTCCTATCCATTTACTCTAGATTCCAGATTGCTGTAACCTGCTACCCATCACCTGAAATTGACAAATGCATCACAGGACACAGCCCTCGTTAGTTATTACAATTGTTGATTATAGTCGGATTCTTTAAGCAGATGGCTATCACAAACATAGTATTATTATCTTGTACAGACGACCTGTTCAGCCATGAGCTAATCACATTTGTTTTAGAAAGTTACCAAATGTGTTGCCATTGTTGCAGGACATCCTATCGGGCAGTAGAGAGCCACCACCGAGGATTAGTTTCAGTAATCTTGATGCTGGCCCCAGGTTGCTGGTCTCTCGACACGACATTCCAGAAAGCTGGGACTACCGGCCACCATACCACGAGGGTCAAAATACTTACCGCGGTCACAGAGGATTCAGGTTGTAACGAGCAAAACTAAGCACAGCTTGCTTCGTTGCCGTGTCTAACAATCACCACCTATGTTGTGAATGCTCACTCGCTATATATCTGACCATGCTCGATGCGGGAGGATGAGACGGCTGTGGTTCACCCCAAAAGATGCTCACACGACTAAGGTAGTTTGTATTATTGTATATTCAGTCGTCAGAACAAAAGGAATTCCTCTCGTGTTATGCTCTAGTTCGTTTTTGGTACGAGAATTATAACATTGACACAAAGCTAGTTTTAAGCACCAAATTTGGACCCGGCAATTTCATGTCGGAAGGAACTTTTGTCTATGTTACTGGAAGCTACCAGCAATCTGAATTTACTTCACTACAACCAAAAGTTGATGCCCGATATGGATGGCCCTCATCTAGTCTCGTACCGAAAGGCTAAAGGCAATGGAAGAAGCAAATCACAGAATTGCATCCTCATCCTCTGGAGATGGAAGGTAGAGGTTTGCGGCTCCTGCCTTTGGACGATTTCCAGCCGTTGGATCTACAATAAAAAGCATAGGATTTTTTGCGGGATGAATTATTTATGTGAAATCTCTGCGATCCAAATGGGTGTAGGTTAAGTTAAAAGTTACGTCATCGTATCGTCTCAATACACCACTTTTCCTAGTACATTTTATAGCGAACCTTTGCCCTCCTATGTGTTATGATATGGTTAGAGTCCGTGTCACTGTATGGTAGAACTCTATCTATTAGTGGGTGAATCTGAATTAATCTTCAGGGTCCTCCACTATATATATATACACACACACACACACACACACACATATATATATATATGGCAACATATCCAGTGAAAACCCTTTTTACCGTGAAAACTTCGTGAAACCCACGTATAAAAGTTTTGAAAAATTCTCAAAAAATTACCATACGCAGAGGAGGTGATGTTCTACAACCCTGTGAAATTTGAAGATCAAACTCAATTGCATTTGAAAGATATGAAAAAGACAAATTGCAAAATGAATAGTGCTAAATAGTGAAAAATCACTATTCATACTGAATTTGTCTTTTTTATATCTTTCAAATGCAATTGAGTTTGGTCTTCAAATTTTACAGGGTTGTAGAACCTCATCTCCTCTACGTATGATATTTTTTTTAGAATTTTTCAAAACTTTTACACGTGGGTTTCACGGAGTTTTCACGGTAAAGAGGGTTTGCACTAGATATCTCCCCTATATATATGGCATTGCCTTATACAGAAACAATCAATCTAATAAAAAGAAAGGTTTTCTCTTTGTATGATGTGCTTCTTTTTCTCCTGTTCATGTGCTTGCATTGATGTTTCGTTGATTGATGTGGGTGAACGATCTAGTTTCACAACACTATGAACCTTCCAAATCATGCTAAACCACAAGCCAATGGTAGCACACCTAGGACGCGACCCCATCCACACAGCCGTCCACGTCGGCAGACCCTGCCACGTCAGCAAAAAGACCCGCGTCCAGATCGAAGGACACGAAACAGCGTATGGGCACGCTCCGAGCGGAGCCTCACACTATCCTCTCATCCCCCACTCTTCTGTCTCCTCCGCGAGGAAAGGGTAGGGGTAGACGAAGCTGCAACCCTCGCGCTCCAAAATAATGGCCATGGCGACCTGCACCTTCTCCCCTCCCCCTGCCTCGCAGCTCTCCCTGCTCTCCCTCAAGCTGCAGGCGAGCGCCAAACCCTGTCTCCTCCTCTCCTTCCCGCGCCTTCGCGCCGGCCGCCGCCTCGCCCGCGCCGCCGCCGGGGAGGCGCCCGTGGAGACACCGAGCAAGCAGGAGGTGGATCCGGCCCTACCGTTGACCCCCGCCGTGTCCAACGGGGCTGCTGCATCCGCCGCCGCCATCAAGGCTGAGGCTGAGGCGCCGGCGGTGCCGAGGTTCCGGGACTCGAGGTGGGTGAACGGGACGTGGGACCTGAGCCGGTTCGAAAAAGGCGGCGCCGTCGACTGGGACGCCGTCATAGACGCTGGTGAGATTATTGACTGCCCCTTCCCTTCTATGCCTCTGCTTGTGCTGAGTAGTGAGTAGCAGCGCACAGTAACTAAGCATAGCATTTCATTCGGATGGGGAACTGCGGATTGCCATGCTGAAGTTGGGTTTCCCTATCTGCCACTGCCAGTGGGTATTTTCATGAGGAATATCGAAATGCTTGTCTGGTTTGTACTGGATGCGTATGAATGGAGCCCCCTTTCGACATTGGGAAGTAAATTCCACTTTAGCTTTTTGGCCGAGTAGCTACTGTGCTTTATGAGCTAATGCTTAGGATGATGCAAGGGGGGATTACAAATTTGTGCTATAGCATGGACGCGTTTGCCGGCCTGTTGGAGCCTATTGCTCATTAATCTAAGGGCTAGCAAACTCAATCTACTTCAACAAGGAACATGCATGAAAGCGTGAGGTAATTTGGGTAATCACACCTTAAGATAATTACTGGTGCAGGATTACATATATATAGCCAAGCCTCTACCCGGGTATGGCAACAAACCGGGAGGGTAGCCAAGATTACAGGAGGAAAAATAGGGGATGTAAATCCCGAAGATATCCTGTCTAACACCCCCACAAAGGAACGCTCGTGAGAACGAACGCTCATGTTGGACCGAAACTCCAGGAAGACACTCAAGGCGTGCCCTTGGTGAAGATGTCGCGAATCGCGAGGTGGTTGGCACATGAAGAACGCGCACAGCGCCGGCGGCGACACGTTCCCGTACGAAGTGAAGATCGATCTCAACGTGCTTGGTGCGCTGGTGCTGCACCGGGTTCGTCGAGAGGTAGACAAAGACTCACATTGTCACAAAGAAACAATCGTGGGCACGCCGAGGGGCTGGTGTAGCTCAAGTAGAAGCCGGGCGGCTGTGTCGCCTCGGCGACGCCGTTGGCGACAGACGGCACTCGGCCTCCGCTACCGAACGAGACTGTCACGACGCTTTGTCGACCAGAGACGAGGCGATCAGAGGAACACGGCATAGCCCGAGGTGGAAGCGGCAGTGTCCGGCATCCGCCCGATCGGCGTCGGTGTAAACGTAAGCGTGTTCGGCGAGGAAGTGCGGCCGATGAACAAAGCCGAGGTCGGCAGATCGCAGCGCAGTAGTAACCTGAGATGCGTTGCAGCGATGAGATGCGGCTCCCGTGGATCATGCATGTAGAGGCAGACTTGCTGAACCGCATAGGTGATGTTCGGGCGAGTGAACGTGAGGTACTGCAAAGCACCAACCAGGCTGCGGTAGAGTGTCGAGTCCGGAACCGGAGAACCGTCGGAGGAGAGCTTGGCCTGAGTGTCCACCGGGGTGCTGCAGGGCTTGCACTCAGTCATACCAGCGCGCTCCAGGATCTCGAGAGCGTACTGCCGCTGGGAGAGGAGCATCCCGGTAGCGGTGCGAGTAACAGCGATCCTGAGAAAATGCTGGAGAGGACCAAGGTCCTTCATAGGGAAGGTCTGCAGTGCGGTGATGATCTGTCGAAGAAGAGCAGCTGTCGAAGCAGTCAGGACAATGTCATCCACGTAGAGCAGCAGGAAGGCAGTGTCAGAACCCCGTTGAAGTACGAACAGGGAGGTGTCGGACTTGGCTTCAACGAAACCAGGATCGGCAGTGAGTGGCAAAGCAACTGCACCACGCACGAGAGCCTCGCTGCATCAGAGAGATTTGTTGAGTCGGCAGACATGATCGGCCGAGCCGGTCAACAAACCGGATGGCCGAGTGCAAGAACTGTCTCGGAGAGGGTGCCGTGTAGGAATGCATTCTTGACGCGTCAAGGCGGTGGGCCAGGCGATCTCGAGAGAGCCAAAGCGAGGGCGGTGCGGATGGTGGCGGGCTTCTAACAGGGATCGAATGTCTCGTCGAAGTCAACACCGGGGCGCTGGGTGAACCCGCGGAGAACCCAGCGAGCTTTGTATCGATCCAGGGTACCATCAGACAGGAGTTTGTGCTTGAAGATCCATTTGCCGGTGACGATGTTGGCGTGAGGCGGGCGAGGAACGAGAGTCCAGGTGTTGTTCTGAACGAGGGCCTGAAACTCATCGTGCATCGCCGCGCGCCGATGAGTCATCGAGGCTCGACAGATGTCGAGGGCACCGGATACAACGGTGGCCTGGCGTAGTCGAGGTTGAACGAGCCACTCTTGGCACGCGCGCATCGAGTGGTCCAACAAGCGGTGTCGGGATGGCGCCGACGGAAGGGGTGCCAGACGCTGGCGAGGACGCCTTGGCAGCAGTCGGCCCGGCCGCTGGTGACCCATCGCCACTACAGCGAGGCAGCGCCGGACGAGCGAGGCGACGGCCGAGGCGCCCAAGAGGGCTAAGCGCCCACCGCGAGGGTGGCCCGGCCGTGGAGGTAGCTCAGCGGCGAGGGCGCCCGACGGCGAAGCGGCCGACCGGCCGCAGAAGCCCAGCGAGGGGCGCGCCTGGTTGTCCGTCGAATGACTGTAAGATTCTTGGCGATGAAAGTTATCCAAAAATCAAGGTCGAGTCGGGATGGGGAGGCCGCTTGCTGTGTGTCTGCAAAGGGAAAGGAGGACTCATCAAAGACCACATGGCGGAGATGATGACACGGTTCGTGGAGAGGTCGAGACATCGGTAGCCTTTGTGATCTCAAAGTGAGTAGCCAAGAAAGACACAAAGGACGAGCGGGAGCAAGTTTGTGAGCAGCGGTGGGTGATGTGTTGGGATAGCACTTGCATCCGAATACGCGGAGGTGGGAATAAGAGGCGGCGCCCATATAGGGCATGGTGGGAGTGGAAAATCGAGAGTTTTCGAGGATGACGATGGAGGAGATAAGTGGCGGTGTGGAGTGCTTCCACCCAAAGAGGGAGGGGAGGTGGCTTTGAAAGAGAAGGGAACGAATGATGTTATTGATGGTGCGCAAGACACGCTCGGCTTTGCCATTTTGTCATGAGAGTGTAGGGGCACGACATGCGAAGAGCAACACCATGCGTGAGAAAGAAAGTGCGAGCGGAGGAATTGTCGAACTCTCGACCGTTGTCACATTGCACACTTTTATGGTGGTGCCGAACTGGGTGGCAACAAAGGAGAAAAAGTGTGCAATAGTGGAGAACGTGTCGGATTTAAGATGGAGGGGGAAGGTCCACAGGTGATGGGAACAATCATCGAGTATAGCAAGATAATATTTGAAACCTCAAACACTAGGCACCGTGAGGTCCAAAGGTCACAATGAACGAGGTCAAAATTATGCAAGGCGCGAGATTGCGAAGTAGAAAAAGGAAGACGGACATGACGATCGAGCCGGGCAAGCATGGCGTAGATCGTCATGCACCCATTATTACAAGTAATAGCGTAAGAGCTAGCTAGCCGGAGAGAGCTTCATGGCCGAGGTGTCCAAGACGACAGTGCCACCACCGAAATGATCTTGGCGAGGAGGACGCTAGGTGTAGTGGTGGAGGCCGGAGGAAGGAGCGGGTAGAGTGAGCCGAGCTATTGCACTGCCGATCATGTGCCGGTCCCGAGGTCCTTCACGTAAAAGCCAAAGGGGTCAAACTCGACAGAGCAGCTTGTTATCGGATGTAAATTGTCGAACGTAAACAAGGTTTTGGATGATGTGGGGAAACAAGAACATTGTTGAGTTGGAGTGAACCAATATGTGTGAGCCAGGTGGACACAACGGGAGGGCAGAGTCCCCTCACAATTATTGTGGAGGCGTGGAACTGGATGGGGACGAAAGAGAGAGTATACCTGAGCCGGAGGCCATATGTGTTGTAGCGCTGAATCCATGTACCACTCACCCGTTGAAGGGAGTGAGGGTCATGGTGTTGAAAGCCCAGCCAGGGCCTGTTAGTCCCAACCCGTGGGATGGCCTGAGGTGGCGAGGAGGCGGTCTGATCCAGTAGAGGCGGCCATACCATGTCCTCAGAAGCGAGCCAAGGGAAGCGGCCAGGCCGTCGGGAGGCCAGGTGGCCCGGATACACCGGCCGGGCGACGGCGGATCGCCGGCGGTGACGCCGACGGCCGGCGACGGCCCGCCGAGGAGGGCATCTGCGGCCGAGGAGCGCGGCAGACGGCGGAGCGGTCCGCCACATCCGATCGTGCCGCCCGAGGTTGTAGAAAGCTGGGCTGCCGCCGCCACGGCGGAGGAGCCGGAGTGGAGAGCGCCGCCACCACTCCCGCCCTTGTTCTTGCGGCGGCCCCACCCGAGGTCGGCGCAGGTGCGGTCCGGCGAGGCCGTGGAGCCGGCAGGCGTAATGTCTGGCGGCGTGGTTGCGGAGGAGCACCCAGGAGAGCTCCTCGAGCCGAGCTCTGAGCGGACCTCGGCGAAGGAGGCGTGCGCCGACGCGTTTGAGATAGGGGCGGAGGTGGGCGAACCGCCGTTGAGGCCGCGAGGACGTTGATGACTAGGAGGCGGTCGGAGATCGGTTCACCGAAGTTCGACGAGGAGTCTGCGAAGTCTTCATCCGACGGCAGTGAGTCCGCGACGAGACGTTTCCTGAGACAGAGCGCGAACTCGGTGTCGACGTGAAGAACTTCGAGTCTCGCGATTGCCGACTTAATCGTTCCTCGAGGGCGAGCGGCGCGGCGAAGTGACGTTGGCGGTGGTGATGATCTCGAAAGCTCGGAGGAGATGGAGCCGTAAATCCACGAAGGGCGTGGAGATCCATGCGGACCCGTGTGGAAACGGCCGAACGCGGCGTCGCCAAAGACGTGGTCGGCGGCGTATTTGCCGAGGCGAGGAGGAGACGGCGCCACTTGGAGAAGGACGGCGTGGCGGTCGGCGTGGTCGCAGGGCGCCGCGACGAGGATACCGAGTGCCTGGCGTCTGGCGGCGGCAGTGGGGTCGGCGTCGGCGTCCATGGTGGCGTCGTCACCGTGGCAACCTCGCGTCGGCTTCCGGAGGCGGCTGCGCGTCGACGAAGCGCTTCGTGGCGGCGGCGTCGTCTGGAAGTGGCGGCAGCAGCGGCCATGGCGGCGGCCGCGTCTGCCGCTGGAGAGCGGCGGCGCCAAGATCACGACGAAGCGCGGCGGCCAGCGGACTCTGCGAGGCGGGCCGGCGGCGTGGAGCTCGGCTGTGGCGTCGTCGTCGGCCATGGCAGGCGAGACTCAGAAAGAGAGCGGAAAGGAGGTTCCAGGAAAGAACCAATCTGATACCATGAAAGCGTGAGGTAATTTGGGTAATCACACCTTAAGATAATTACTGGTGCAGGATTACAGATATATAGCCAAGCCTCTACCCGGGTATGGCAACAAACCGGGAGGGTAGCCAAGATTACAGGAGGAAAAATAGGGGATGTAAATCCCGAAGATATCCTGTCTAACAATGCATGCCAATAAAACGCTTGCAGTGCTCTCCCTTTATTAGTGCTTTCTATGGCTGTACAATTGCAAGAATCAATGGTCAAAGATGAATTTCTGTATCCCCGAAAATTTTGCATGCTTTTGATCTTCACATTTACATCTTTGGATAGAATGGCTTGTCTAGACAAGGGTCTGTAATGAAGTAAAAATGACGAGAATTGCTAGATATATACTCCATTGTGCGGCTTGCAGTTCAAGATGTACATATCAAAGCGCATGGGTAGGGATAGGGCCGTAGGGGGCTAGGACAAGAAGATAGTATAGAGAGGTAAGTCTGAGATGTGGAAAGAGCTGGAGAGGGTTTGGGAGGGGAAGGAGGGGAGGGAGAAGTGAAATGTGTGAGCCCAACTAAACTTGAACAGATTTTAAATTTATATATCTTGAACTGATTTCAGTTGGTTTGTTTTTTGAACTGATTTTCATTTCTTTACATAACTTGTGATTATATTGCATTAATTGACCTGAACAGAGTTCATGAGGACGCCGGCACTTGTTATGTATGCACAAGATTATGACATTTGTCGATGCGCTACAGTAATTGTGTGTTTGGTTGGAGAGTGAGGTGGAATGGAATGGTTCCATCCCAAATTTCAGGGATGGAATGGCTTCATCCCAGATTTCAGTGATGGAATGGTTCCATCCCAGATTTTCAGACAGGGCCCACTGTCACTCTCACATTCCAAGTGGGATGGCTGCGTTCCAGAAAATTTTTAGAACCTAGCCGTCCCAAATCTAGAGAGAATATTCTCTTTTCTGGAACCAAGTCATCCTCAGCTCTCCAACCAAACACTAGACTTGGTGGAATGGGATGGTTCCATTCCACTCCATCCCACTAACCAAACACACAATAAATGAGACAAGCATTGGATTCCTTACGATCTATTGTGGCTGACCAGCATAACTCCTTGGGAATGCTGCAGTCATCTGATGTCATGTTTATTTGTTCGCAGAGGCAAGGAGGAGGAAATGGCTTGAAGATTATCCGGAGGCAACTTACACCGATGAGGCTGTTGTATTTGATACCTCAATTATACCGTGGTGGGCATGGATGAAACGGTTCCATCTTCCTGAAGCTGAGAAACTAAATGGTTATTCTTGAATCAGTCTCATTTAAACAATTTAATTCTGCGTTTTCAATCACTTCGAACTGCTGATACAACGAGACCTGTATGGCATACACAGGAAGAATTGTGCATCCATATGACCATATGTCCATTTGCCTTTTCGCTTCTCCTAATATTGTAAGAAATGTCCATGCAGGCCGTGCTGCCATGGTTGGATTCTTCATGGCTTACTTTGTTGATAGCTTGACGGGTGTGGGGCTTGTCGACCAAATGGGCAACTTTTTCTGCAAAACCCTGTTGTTTGTTGCCGTGGCTGGTGTGCTGCTGATCAGGAAAAGCGAGGACATCGACTCGCTGAAGAAGCTCATTGATGAAACAACGTTCTACGACAAGCAATGGCGGGCAACCTGGCAAGAGGAATCCCCTGCCGAGCCGAAGAATTAGCTTAGAAGTAGAATTTTATGAGAGTTGAAGGGGGCAATATGGACGTCTGCATCTTCCTTATGCTGTATTTCTTCTTCCAGCCTTTTGTTTCCCCGTTTGCCGAGGCTGTGTGCCTTTCGACGAACTTATCATCTACGCCATGTTGTAAAGAGTATGAACCCATTTCTGTGCTAGAGGTAATGCTGCCGCGGGTTCTTCGGTTGAATGTTTTGTTGACAGGAATACGCTTGTAGTGTTGCAGACTTGTGCGCTTAGACCATCTCCAAGGGTATCCCTTCCCATCTCATTTTCCCTCCGCGAAGGGATTCCCATTCCCTTCAGCGCTCCAATAGAGTCCCTTCAGCATTCCCTTCGTGAAGGGATTCTCTCTCCCATTCCCTCTAGCAAGGGATTCTCTCTCCTTTCCCTATACAATTCCCTTTAAAGGGAATCTGTTGGAGATGGGGGGAAATAAAGGGAATGGGAATGAGTAAAGGAAACAGGGAAGGGAATATGATTGGAGATGGTCTTACCACTTGTGGGAACGTTATGTGCTGGGGATAATCTGCCATTCAGGGTTTTTTAGCGTATACTTGTAAGCAATAAATCCGATGTTTTAAACAAAGTAAATCCGATGTTTTAAACATGGTGAATCCGAAATAAAGAGAAATTTGACGCATTATATTCAGAGGCGTATCCAGAAAATTGGAACGAGGGGGGCTAAAACTAAGATCTCTAAAGCTAATATATATATATTATGTACTCCTGAGAGTACGTACTCCCACCTTCAGTATACCACTTAAACTAATGTATTATACTCCTTTATCACTTTCAGTATACTCCAATAATAATTCTAAGATACTACAATGCGATATTGTTGAAAAAAAAAATTCATCAGAGCCCTTTATTTTTTGCTATATACCCTTTTCCATATGTACAAAGAGTATATAAATACGTTATACTATAAATGATGGATTTTGATGAAATTTTTTATGAAACTCACTCTAGAGTATCTTATAATCAGTATTAGAGTATACTCAGAAGGATAAAGAGGTATAACAACATCATTTAAGCGGTATATTGAGAGTGGGAGTACATACTCCTAGGGGTATGGAACCATTATATATATATATAATGGAGGAGCCGGTGGGCCACGGGTGGGGCTTCAGCCCACCTGTGCCCCACCGACATATACGCCTCTGATTATATTGGTAGTATATAGTATGTAGTAGAAATCAGATCTAACCTTAATTTATTAAAGGTGTTTCTACTACTGTACTACAAGATAAAGTATAATTAAACTCTAGTTAATCTGGTCCATTATATCGCAAAGAATAAATGGTTCTTATTCAATATAGTGTACTGTAAAAGAGCTCAAAATAAATGCTTAAGTTATCCTATTTCCTTGTCACACCGTATCATAAGTAGTCTAAGTCCATGATACCACCATCAGCATGGCCTTACCCGCCATAGTTTCCAGGGGTCGGGTAGATATTTCTAAACTGAAACTGAATTACCGAACCGAATTAACCGATTATTCGGTTTTTTTTATTTACGGTTTTCGGTATTCGGTTCGGTTTTTTAATTCCAGAAACCAAAATAACTGAATAGCTGTAAGGACCCTGAAAATTCCATCAAGATAATGCATTAGATCATCTCCTAATCAGTTCTTTAGCATGTAATTAAGCAGCAAATTAAAGTGGCAGTGTGCATAAGGGTGTAGGGCAACTGATTTTGCAATAGAATGAAAGAAAGACATTGATGCCCTTGTGCTTTGGAAGAGACAGTGTTGGATCCATGGGTAAAAGAGTAATTAGAAGGGGGAGGAAAGGATAAGACCAAGCCAGTTGTGTCACAGCCATCTCACTTCACTCCTCTCCCCATTTCTACCGAAGCCAGCCACCCTTCTCTTCTCCTCGCCTTCTCCTCATCCTAGCCGAGAGGGATAGGGAGAGGCAGCAAGAGGAGCAAGAGCAAGAAGGGAAGGGGGAGCTGCTGATCCAAGGAAGGAGATCGGTCACCTCTACCCCAAGCCCAAACCTAGCTGAGCCAGGAAGGAGCAGGAGGGAAAGCGCGAGGAAGATCACGCGGCTACCTCTCCTTCCCCAGTTCTTCCTCAACATCAACCCAGCCAAACCAGGTGCACAACTAGCAGTATCAAGTAGTAAATGGATTGGATTGTAGCTGTGCTTTGAATGGATCCAGTAGGGAAAAGAGTAGATCGAGCTTCAAAACCGGTGGATCTTGTACTTGTGACCATCTTTGATCCCCATAGCCTTATCTTTCTAGCAATCCCTAGCCAATCAAGGATCTAAGAGCAATCCAAAATCCTAGAGAGCCAGTGGAGGGAGGAGAGTAGAGCTGAGCTGAGGGGGGAGCTCGGTTCTGAGCAGTAGAGGGAAAGAGGAGGGGCGGTGCTGCAGTAGAGGAGCCAGAGGGAGGCGCTGGAGTGGGAGAGCCAGAGGGAGGCGCTGGAAGGAGAGGACTCCCAGGAGACGTTGCCAGGAGGAGGGAAGGGAGCTGAGAGGCAATCGGCTGGGAGATGAGAAAAGAAAGGAAGAAGAAGAGAGGAGGCATTGGACCTTTGGCCCATTCGGCCAGAGGAGCAAAAGAATAGAGGGAAAGAAAGAGAAGAAAAGAAAAAGAACAGAAGGAGAGAAAAGACAAATGGAAGAGGGAAGAAGAGAAAAGAAAAGAGAAGAAGAGGAGAGAAGGAAGAAAAATTAGGGAAAATGGAGTTTTTCACCGCGATCTGTAATTAGATTAGATAAACTAGTTAGCTGTTAGTTTAAACATCAAAAGGTCTAGCAAGCAGGGGTTAATTAATCTTGTTGTTGCTTAATCTGTTGGACGCCATTACTCAGATTCAAAATTTAGCGTGTAAGACTAGTTAATTAATTTCAAGACCAGATCTGAATCAACTGGACCAACCCCATTATTCGAGCGAGAACGTACCTTCCAATATTATACCAGACAAGTCCCTTTGCTCATGAATTTATTAAAGGTTTTCTAATTACTTTTCGTATCATAAATGCCATCATTGCATTGAAAATTATTTTACAATTGGAAAACATTAAATTGTGGACTGGAAAGAGATGAGTTGGCGGGTTGGAACCCGAGTATGTTGTTAGAATGGACATTTGGGATATGGAATAGTTAGTGTGAATAATACGGTGGGTAGAGGACGCCGATGAGAAGGATTTGTCATGCCGATGGGGTCCTCTACATAGGCTAGCATATAAGGTTAAACAAACTAACACCTGGGCAATGAGCCGTAAAACAGTATCAACCATAGTGTGTGGAAGCAGTCAGAAAAGGTTGTCCTATGAAGATATTAGTATCTCCACATTGGGTAAGTAAATTAAGGGCGGACCTCTGGGTACGCCGAGAGGCCCAGAGGGACAGGACCAACTTGGGGCGGTATATTTGAAGCCCGGATGTGTAGCTCCGATTTTGAGATGGAGTTAACTGACCATCTGATGTAACACCGATTTC
The DNA here is from genome assembly GCA_036346355.1 of Rhipidocladum racemiflorum. Classification (NCBI taxonomy): domain Eukaryota; kingdom Viridiplantae; phylum Streptophyta; class Magnoliopsida; order Poales; family Poaceae; genus Rhipidocladum; species Rhipidocladum racemiflorum. The sequence continues at coordinate 28,964,029 of CM070572.1, forward strand.
GAGATGGAGTACATTGGGCGGATGGTCAGGAGTACAACTGTATCTGCGAGTCGTGGGAACAGCCTGGGATAGGTGTTCCCGGCTCGAGTACAGGGTGGAGATCTAATACTGGATTAGTGATAAATGTTCGGGGCATCACTTGATGGTGTCACTATGGGTAAAATGGTACAAACCTGCGCAGGGTAAAATCATGAATTCATGCCAGTCTCTTGGATTGGAGACTACGGAAGCCAAGGCTCTCATATACAGTGTTAGTAGCTGATTTCTGAATTTCTAAAATGAACAACTCTTTAAGAAAACAACTCTATTTTCATTAAAAAGGTAATTGAAGGAAAGAGGTGTTCTTTGGAAGAGTTGAGTTGGATCGAGAGAAAAATCATGTATTGCATTGTTGCTATTAATACTTGCTGAGTACTCTTGTACTCATTCTTGCTTAACTCCCCCTCTGCTAGAAGGTGAGACGGATGGAGCCGCCAATGAGGCATGGGTTGAAGGTGATGATCAGGATCTGACCCTTCAGGAAGATGCTTACTACTACTATTACAATCAGGAGAACTAGAGGATTGGGTAGGCAGTACTATCTTTTGGACAGTCGTCAGGGGCTGAGACCGTTGTAAGATATTTTTGTTATACTTGGACCCGATGTATAATTAAGTTGGAACATGTAAGCCCTGCGTGGCATGAAATGTAATATATTCCCATTTCAGTCTCTAATTATTGTTCTGTTGCAACACTCTGAACACGGTATAGTAACTGATAAAGTATCAGAACGCCCGATATTTTGTTAGCTACTGTGCCGAGATTCGTGTGGTTAACTTAGGGTAATGACAGGTTATGGTTAATTACTCTGGGCTAATTACCCAGGTCATCACAATAGCCCCTGTACAATACCTCTTTTATAGTGTTCTTCCTAAAACTACCAAACAATTTCCATATTCTAACATCTTTATGCATATGTGGTATATTCATATATTCTACTATACTTATACTGTAATAATCTATGAATATCGTGTGGATTTCTCTCTATTTTGTGTTGCAACATGAGAAAAATAAAATCTAATGTACATGGTATTTATACATATTTCGGTTAACTGAATTAAAATATTTTAGTTAATTCGGTTCGGTTTTTCATTTTGGTCCAAGAAATTTGGTAGCTAGTTTCTAAAAACCGAATTATTTTAAAAGCGAAAAAACCAAACCAATTAAACCGAAAAAACCGAATGCCCACCCCTAATAGTTTCAACCATTACAATGTAGACAAAAAAAAGTTCTTACGATCTTGAAGCAACACATTTACAGATAGGTAGATAATAAAGCTCTGCCAATAAAGCATGGTCGCAGGGCTTGTTTGTCATCTATGGGCTTGCTTGTTAGCAAACAACAGGAGAAATCATGGATAAACTGACATTTGGCAATCGTGCATCAGAAGGTTCATGTTCCCCAATTTGCAAATTGGAACTCCCAAGAGCAGCAAAATAGTTCCAAAATTAATGTGCAGTTTTTCCACAGATACTTTCCTTAAAAAAGTTTGCCACTCCCGTATGCTAGTTTTTACTAAATTGGCAACCCTTCCAATATACATGCAATGAATCCTCTGCAACAGCTGAACCTGTGGAAATCATAGACAGGACGACGTACCATTAGATATCGTAAACCATAAGCACAAGTTCAATCAAACAAATGTTCTGTATCTAGTAGTAAAAACACATATACGACATTGCGGTGAAAATGCTAAGAAGAGATTTACCACATTTCAGAATAGAAAAAAGAGTGGTCATGTCAAATTTAGAGGATGCACCATAAGGATAAAGCGTAATTAAATTTTGAAACTAGATTTGGACCCAGATTGTGCACTGGATGTGTATGTCATCATTAATACATGTTGTGTATCTGTAATCAGATAATGCAGAGCAGGTCAAGGCTAGCTGACTAGCTCAATGAAGAAAATAGTCCGATATTGGATTTTCAAACTAGCAAGAAGTAGCACCAAAATCCATAAAAGGCACATCATACGAACCTGTGAAAAAATGTAGAGTGAAGCATGCAGTCTGACATTTCATTGTTTACGGACTACTGCCTTTGATCTGGCATCGAATTTAAATCAGGCATGACACGGTTGAATTCTGACCTGCAAACATAGCACATCAAATTAAATTTTCTGTTATTTCATTAGGGTGACTGTTGATTTCACCACATCAGAGAAAGCAGCAACAACTTAAAAAAGGAAAGCACAACCATTTTGCAGCTGAAGGGAAGCATGAAAAGTATGTAACTTAAAAGGAGTCTGTGCGCCGAGATCTGCCATAAAAGGTCCAAGCCATAACAAGTGAGAAGCTATACGGCTCAACTCTAACATAATTACCCTAATATAGCTGGCCCTTTGGGGTATTTGAATATTCTCCAAGAACTCTGGTGCATTTACCGTTATTGCTTCTGTAAACATAGTAGCTAAATAATCCCACCGTGTTACATAAGGTACGTATTGTATAATAGTTCGATTTTCCGCGATTTTTTCCATTCCTCTGTGTAAATACCCTAATATGGGTTCACAATCAATAACATCTTCACCATCGAGAGTAACGATCAGTCGAAGAAGAAGTTTTTAACAATAAGCTAATAGCTCATATGACTGTAACCTGCTGGACCAAACATATTCTCATGATATATTTATGTAAAAGAAAAATAAATGTTTGCATTTTCAGTAGTCCTAAGATTAAGACAAGTCGGAGAGAAAATTGACAGTGCACATAAGAAACTATAGTTGTTCGCGTAGACAAGCAAATCGAGTAGTAAAATCAACATGCATCTAAATTTCATTTTCCTTGACTAGGGATCAAAATCAGTATCATCAATGCTGCATTGTAGACAATGCAGGGTCCATATAGGGGCCAAAGTTCAGGAACAAAAAGTTAGATGGAGCAGAAAGGCAGGGAAAAGACAATAGAGACCATGCATGAACATAGCAAAGAAAAAATTATATATTTTCAAATATCACAATCTGTGGGTATCTGGAAACAAGAAAAACACAAAAGCTGATTATAGTTAAAGCTCTGAGGAAGAAATAAAACAAAAGAATAGAAACTCAATGCTACAACTTACCCACACGTCGAACACTTCTTATGATACTTGCAGAATATTGACAAACAAACTGAACAAACATATCCAATGTCAATAGTCTTCTTATGGCAGAAACATCTGTGGAGCAGTAAAACAAATTAGATGCTGTTGAATTGCCAGTAATATTAGACAAATTGAGCGGAAACTTTAAGAAGAATGCAAAACCCTGAACTGTTACTCCTGACCAGACCTTTAGTAAAGTAGAGCTTCCGAAACAAATTCTCATATTTTGCATGACCTTTGCTATAGTCCTTTGCTATTTTCTCAGATAACTCTATAACAAGCTTCTGATAGTTATGTGACCGAGACTCGAGAAATGCAAGTTAACCTAATTCCTTAAGGATTCCATTGCAGAATAAATGAATATATGTCTATTGCCTAGAGTACTTTAACACAGGAAACTGAGAAACGTACGAGGCACGAAAATCCACTCCCAGGGTCTTAGGGAGGCGCAGAAAGGTTCTTGAGTGTAAATCAGTTGCAAATACAGCCTGCAAATTTGCTGAAATGGATCAATAAGCTCAAGCAAACTAATCGATTTAACTCAAATATAAATATTCTTACTAATGTAGACAAACACAGGGGGAAACCATTTTGAGAACAATATAAATTCACAGAACAAGTTCCCCGGTACTGACAAAGCAAAAGATGATATTGAAGCAAGAGGTTAGCATAACAAGTAAATTACCACCCAGTCTATCGGACCATGTATTGATATCCACCTCACATTCATATAACTAAAATGCCAAACTCGATACAAACATAAGATGTCTGTCTGATGATGTTTCCAATATTTAAACTTGGTCCAGCAATGATAATGATACATTCACCACTTAAATCCAAAAATTTCTCAATTGAACACCTGATTTTCCATTAGTGCAGTCTATAAACTTATTCATGCATTTAAATCTGGAAGAACAAGTTGGTATACTTCCAGAATATTAGAGAGTTTTACTGCTCGGTTCAGAGATAAACAAAAAGTGAGGCTTTATGATCTAGTAATATTCCAAATAATTTTAGATTCGGTTCAGAGATGCAATTGTGTTCATAAATTCCAATGGAACATTGCATGCAGATATTTTGAGCCCAGTTAGAGAGATACGGACAATATATGTTTGGCTTAAGTGCACACTTCCTTGAGAAAAATAAACAGTCATCAGATTTTGTGACTAGAAATACATAATTTGGGCATCTCAAGGCAAATTCACAACCTAAGATAAGGCAAAAACAAAAAAGACCCCATATTATCATTAGCAACTCAATATGTGAGGAAAAATTTGTATGAAAAATGGGGAAAAAAAACTGATGGTTTCATTAAAAAAAAGTGGGTAGCTATGACATTCCCCTTTCAAAGGGTCTCAGTCTCATGTGTTGGCGGTTACTGGGCTTTTTGCTATTATGAAAAAAAAAAGATGGAGGAGAATGTGACAATAACAAGAAAAGAATACCAGAGAATTATACAAATACATCAGGCTATCCAAAAGATATGGGATGCGACTACATGACAAAATATGTGAGTTGCAGCACTTGAATAACTTACAGCAAGGTATTGAAATAGACCACTTGGTTCTTGGGGCTTCAAATAAACTCCTCCTGTTATATATGAAGCCTGCAAAATGAAGGACCAGTATATAATCAGCAAGGAAGAGAAAATGTTCTGGGGGCACCGCATGTAAATAAAGATATAATCAATAAAATACAAGAGGGTACCAAAGAACATCACCTGCTGCAAGAAAGCAGAGTCTTGGGTCCCCATGATACACGAATCAATTGGGACCTACAAAATTTGTAAACATTTCAACTATTATGCAATGGAAGCAGTTAATGAATGCTTTAAACAATTCAACTTGTAATGCATGTAGGCACGGCTGAAGGTATTGTTGCTTGCACTAAGAAATCACTAAAACCACCACACTTGAAAACTAATGGCATCTATAGTAATTTGTCAATAAAATGAAATGACCAATGAATCCAAATCCAAATGTGATTAATAACAGTAAAAGTAGTTGATGTAATACCATGGAGTGTTGAGCTGAAAATATTGAATTCATCACTGCCACATATCTGCATACCATCTGGTTAAGTGAAAGCATGTCCTAGAAAATACTTATATATAACAAGTCATATTGATTAAGAAGTGCGAGTACTGTTCAGGTCCATCGGGAGAACCCTGCAGACACAAAATCTGTACTTAATGTTAGCATAAGACATCACGGTGCTACAATAATTATGTGTAAGAATACTGACTAGAAAATTTTTAAAGGAACAGAGAAAATAAAAGAATATCATGAACCACAGGCCAGGTGCCTATTGAATGTTTCTATCAATAAAGTAGATAAATTTCAATCACCTATGCTAACAAATATACTTCCTTGTACATCATTTCATAGGTTAATTTATAAAAAGGCGCCAAAACCAAACATTACTCAAAAACATACATAAAAACAAATAGATACCCACCCGAGGTTGCGGGTGCCGGATTCCAGACCGAAAAATCCTCTGTATATCTAAGTATCCTCCATGTTAAGGAACACAAACAGAAAGAAGGAAAGGGGGAATGCGCCACAAACAAGAAAGTAGATCATAGGATACAGCACAGAGCAAGGGACATCGCGCCCGAAAGCAGAGATGCCGCACTGCCAGCAGCAACGGTGCCGTTACCGGCAGTGGCACGAGCGTCCTGCGCAATGAACTCCTCCACCTTGCGGCTCGCCTCGGCGAAGGTGGCTGCGACGTCTGCAGCACCAGAGGCATTGGCATCGCCCGAGTCGAAGATGTAAGCGCAGGAGCTGACGCCGGCGGCGATGACGACCACGTGGTTGAGGTGGTTCACCAGTAGGAGCGAGTTCACGAAGTGGATCAGCTACATACACACACAAAAAAAAATCAAACTAAATACTGTTGGAGAAGCCAAAACCAAAGTAATCAGATCAGGGTACAACTATAAACGAGCCCTATACGCTTCAGAAATCACTATACGAAAAGCAGGAAGTGGGAAGGGAGAGTTAGGGTTTCGGGGAGGCGTGCCGCGTCCGTACGTGGGCGAAGAAGTCGGCGAAGGGGAGCGCGGCGCTGGCCCAGAAGAAGGGGTTGGTGTCGACGACGACCACGACGAGGCTGACGTCATCTGCGGGGCAGCGGGGAGGCAAGGCGCATCAGCTAGAGCGATGCGGGGGGTTTAGAAGACGAGGATGTGGAAGGGAGGTCGCGCGTGGCCTACCGGAGTAGAGCCTGGAGTGCGCGGAGGTCATGGCGGGCCCGACGCCGGCGAAGACGGAGGGGGAGCTGCCTGGTGATCAGCGTCGTCCACCAACCACACGGCGCGGAAGCGCGGCCGGGAGTCGCGAGTTGCGGCGGCGGCGGAGGAAGTGCGACTGCCGCGGTCGGGAGTGGAGCCGCGGATGGAGCTGGCTGCAACTGCGAGTCGACTTGAGAAGAAAAGGCTGGCAATCTCGCACTACAGCTGGGCCCATTTTTACCCGCTCCAGCCCAACAATGTGGGCCTGTAGGCCCGAACAGTTTCTATTTTTTCGATGCAAATTTTGTCCCGAAACAGCTACCCCGATGCGACTGTGCTAGTGGAGACTATTACCACTGTCAATGGCGTTGAACATCAGCATCGTGTCATCGTCGTCCTCCACGGGTGTATGTGCGCGCCTGTGTATCTCCTTGGGCTCATCACACTTCTTGAGGACAAGGTCCCCTGCACTCCTTCGGTTTCTCAAGCCTCACCACTTCTGCTTCCACCTACAGCACACTTAGAGGTAGGCACTTGGGTCGGCCCGAAGCACGATGGGATGGCACGGTGCAAAGTACGGCACGGCACGGTTTCGTGTCGGGCCGGACCGGCTGCCTGCAAGCGTAATCAGACGCGTGCGGGCCGGAACCAGGCACGACGGGCGGCACGGCAGTTTGGGCCGGGCCTGTGCCGGCACGGCACGAACGGGCAACGGATTAAGGCCTAAAAGTTGGCAGATATTGTTGATTCAGGGCATCTTCAAGCATTGCATTTATGTTTAACATTTTGTTAATGTGATTAGTCTCTTATGTAATTAAAATAGGTAGTTTAGTAGTAGTGATTTGTTTTATTTCTTTGTTCATCATAATAGTAAAAGTGGGTCGGACTTGAGCCGACATGGCACGAAACGCAAATGGACCTTCGGTTTCTCAAGCCTCACCACTTCTGCTTCCACCTACAGCACACATCAAAACGAAGCCCATAGTTCGACCCTCTCCATATACAAAGCCTCGAGAAGTGCGCACCGACATTGTGTGTGAAGTCCACGGAGAGAGCATTCGGGTCTGTGATCTGATCCTCGGGCGCAGCGATGTTGCAAGCCACGCTCTAGAACCTCTTCTGCTCCTCCGATGGCGTGTCCATCAGGTTCCACAGCTCCAGCATGGTGACCACAAGGTCTTGCAGCTGCCAAATGTGACAGAAGCTTGTAACTACAGCAAGAAGATCAATCAGAGTACTACATAATCACTTCGAGTACATATCTAGCTCACCTTCTGCATTCTGTTCTGTTTGATTTCTCTCAGCATCTTGATCTCACAAACCAATCTTACAATTGAGTCGTTGCTGTTGTCACCTGCTTGTTCATCGCCATGAAGATTGATCTCTCTGAAATCCATGCCAAGAACCAACGACGACGAATGCAGCGAGCCCATGAGCTTTGCCATCTTCCTAATGCGATTTTCTTGTCAAAAGAAGAATGCCGAAAAAACAATTATGATCATTCTATTGCACATTAGCAATCTAATGTTCAATGCAAATTCTATCTGAACCTTCTCCAACTGCAGATCTTGCAGATGAGCTCTGAGCTCTTCAAGCCTCCTCAGGGTCAGGTCAGTGTTGTCGACTCTCACATGAGACTGGTCACTCGGCTTCATCTCTTGCTGCATCCTATTGATCAGTTCTATCACCTCCAAGAATTGTCGCCTCCTCTCCTCCCTCTTCTTCCTCATCTACTCCAGCTCCGGCGCGATCGAGCCTAGCTCTTCTTTCAGGTTCCCGGTGCTCTGAATTTTTCAAGCCATCAAAGAGTGACATCATTGGCATATAAAGTGATGTAACTGCCACATTATCAAGGAAAGAAAGAAAGAAATAACAAAGAAGGATGGTTACTTACAAGCGACGAACACGCTGTCTGCACGGTGGCCGGTGGCTCGCCGATGGTGGCGCAGATGGCGGCGACCTCGGCCACCGAGTCGGCAATCTCCCTCTGCAGCTGCGCCCTGTACTGGTTCACCTGCTCAACTCTAACCCTGTACACGTTCAGGCACTCCTCCTCCAGCGCGTGCAGCATTTCCCCCTATCTTCCTCCCCTTCCTCAGCCCACATCTCTGCAGCAAATTGAGGCTGCGTTGTGTTCTTGGTCTGAATGAAAATTTGCCACTGACAAGAAACTTCATGCATTGTGTCGACGAGATGACGAAGAGAGAATTGAGGTACCCCTAGCTCGTGCAGCAGCATCTCGCGCCTCGGTTCCATCTGGAAAGGGAAAAGAATGGCTCTCAGTTTCAAGGAGGCCATTTAGCTCCGCCGTGAACTTGCCTCGTCCTTTCCTCCTCCGGTCGAGCTCAAGGACGCATCAAGAATGGAGAACTCGAATAGAATGCGACGTAGGAGTACACATCAACATCGCATGGACAAAATGCTGCAACTAGACTGCAGAAATGCGTCGAGCATGGCCGGAAGAGCGATGTAATTGCATCAAGGATTCTATCTGATCTCTTAGGGAAGGATATGAATGCGGGAGAAAAGCGTGGATGAAAGAAAGGCAGGCAGGAAGAGAACTAGAGAAGGATGCATGCGGTGGCAAATTAAGAAGAGTGGTGGCCTTGAATTAGGGGAGGAGGACGACGACGAAGCGGTGGAGCCGTTTGGAACAGAAACTAAAATGGAGAAAATATTTGTGCTTTTTTGTCTATGTTTTTGTTTTTAAGGAGAGAATAGATGAAAATGCAAATAAAAATAATCATGAGCTCCATAGAAAGTAATAATAAATGAAAATGAAATTACATATAGGCAGAAATAAATATAACATATACATATATGAAAAATACTTTCTACTCCCGATGGTAGTTACTCCACGTATGATATACCACATAAACAAACATGAAATATTCCTTTATCACTTTGGATATACTCATATACTAATATTATGAGATACTCCAATGTAAAACATATGAAAAAATTGAAAGAGAGACCATAGTTGTTAGTGTATTTTGCAAATACCTTCATATACGTATATAAAAAGGAGTATGTCTAAAAAAATATGCATACTACCTCTAAAAATATACGGATCACCTAGGTAATCTTATATACATATATACTATACGTACATGCCATCCATTGCACGAGATACTCTTTACATTATGAGATACGGTTTAAGGAGTAATTACTCTCGGGAGTAAATTAGTTTCTACTCTCGGGAATAGTACCACCCAAACGAATTTTAAATACTCATTTATCACTTTGGATACACTCATATACTAATTATAAGATATTCCAATGTGATCCATATGAAAAAATTACAAGAGAGTACATAGTTTTTAGCGTATATTACAAATACCTTTATATACGCACATAAAAAGGAGTATGTCTAAAAAGTGTACACAACACCTCTGAAAAATTGTAAATACCACCTAGATGATCTTATATACTTGTATACTACACGTACATACCCTCCGTTACAGCATAGGGAGTAACTACTCCCGAGAGTAATGTTTCTCAAAGCCAATTTCTGAGCGACTCTCTCGATTTTTACCGATTATTGCGGTATTTATGTTCCATATAAAAAATTTGAATTTTCGAATTTTTTAAATTTAACCAGTTTACCGTTCAATTTTAAATATCGTACCCCTTTGATTTGCTCGACAATCGCGATTCACCGATATTGTGAACACTGGTGGCAACTCCCAAGGTTATCAGTAACCTTGTTAACCCCGCGCACAGAACGTCCATTCGTCCTCCGCGCTGACACAAGACGCATTCGTCGTTTGATAGACCGCTTATTAATCCTCGTAGGATTTTTCTGAATCCGCGGTAGACGTACTCACTCGCAGTGCCACGCAGCAGCATTAATGCCCACACCGATCGCAGTGAACCTTTCTTCATGGCATGCACCGTGGAAAGCGTCAAGGGTCTCGGTCGATCGATCGACATCTCCCGCCCCGGCCGGAAGCGACGATGGATCTCCATCTCCACGCGGAGTTGGACTCGCGTCGCCGTCCTGTAGTTACGCAGGAATTCAGGTGGCGATCGAGTGGACTGACGGTGCCCGACAGCGACGGCGAGACGGAGACGGCGAAGCCTGCGGTGACGGGAAGCTTCGTTCGCACCGCATGCAGCGAGGATGCAGGTTTCTTCCGGTCAAACCAACAGAACAGGCAGAGCGATCATTCAACGTACGCACGCACGCGCCGGCTGAAACCCCCGACGCCGACTCACGCGTAGAGGTGGGCGTCGTGCCGTGCCGTGCCAGCCCGGCCCGGGCCCATCGTGCTTCGGGCCGAAACCGTATCGTGCCACGACGGCCCATCGTGCCTACCGTCTTTGGCCGCGTGCCGCCCGACTCACTTTGGCGAGCCCAAGCCCGGCCCATTTGCGCTTCGTGCTCGCTTGCCGTACGCCAAGCCCGACCCATTTTTACTATTGTGACGAACAAAGAAATAAAACAAATCACTACTACTAAACTACCTATTTTAATTACATAAGAGACTAATCACATCAACAAAATGTCAAACATAAATGCAATGCTTGAAGATGCCCTGAATCAATAATATCTGCCAACTTTTAAGCCTTAATCCGTGATTTCGCGTTCGTCAGGCCGTCGCGGCACGCCCTACCAAATCGCCGTGCCGCGTGCGTCGCCGCCGTCGTGCCGTTCTCGGGCCCGGCACGGCTCTGTTAGCGCAGGCAGTCGGCCCGCCCGCCCGAACTGCGCGGCCGTGCTTTGCACCGTGCCATACCATCGTGCTTCGGGCCGGCCCAAAAAAGCCCGGCCCAATGCCCACCTCTACTCACGCGCAGACTGATATATGCTGCCGGTGGCTGGCATGTACACCATCGACTGTCTGCACACCGGCGAGGAAAATTTCTCTCTTGTGCATGCGGTTCTAGGGCGAGCTGGTTGGCTTTTGTAAGAGGAAGCCAGGAAATAGTCAAAACAAAAAGAAAATGACAGCATGCGTGCATGCGAGCATGACCAAGAGGGGCTGAAGACTCCCTGACAAGGCTAGGATAGAGCTTGATCTTCAGATAGTGTGTGAATTCTTCGGTCATTGGTACCAAGACTGCATGCAGGGACTTAATTTGCAGATTATCCAAGGTTAACATAGTTCACTTGTCAGTAATGAGTGCCTGGTTGTGGAAATAGAAATAATAAATCGGAATATGTAAGGAGGCCATAAAGAAGGAAATTGGTCACAAATATTCTTTTTCCAGAATATGCAAGAGGGTTAAAGGTGTCATGTATCAATATGGTTGTTGACCGATCAAAATTGGTTAGACACGAGATCTGAACAGAGATATAAGATGTAGATCCACAACTCTATTCTTTTTATTGATATTTTTGATGTGTCTAAAGTGTACCCTATGTCCCCATTATATGGGAGAGAAGGGGATTTTTCTTGTGTGAGAATAAAGCTAGATTCTAGAGTAACTTATGGTGACTCTAGCTTATAATTAGGAACCTCATAGGTGTCCACACATGTATGGAATGAAATATTCCACAACAATCCTCCTTAGATATTTTTCCAACGCCATGCTCATACCACGTTAAAAACTCCTTCCGAAACCCTGCGGGAAAAAACAGACCGAAGAAGAGAGTGCATAGCTCGTGTGTCTCACGCCATTGCACATGTTGCCACATTAAAACCCTTGAATTGAGAAAATCTAGTTGGGGCAAAACTCAATTAATGGAAAAAGAACGTAGCATATCACCTAAAGATGATCACATATGAAGTTCAAATATCTACCCCTAGAGACTTTAGCTATATGAGTCTTTTCATACTATGCCTCTCGCATGCTTCTCAAACGTGGAAGTTGGTAATGCTTTGGTAAACAAATCAACTAGATTTCCAACGGTCTGAATCTTCTGTATTCAACATTCCACAGCTCCTGTTGCTCATGTGAACAGAAATATTTAGAAGATACATGCTTTTGTCATGCTTGTTTTGACATAACTGCTCTTCATTTTGTACAATGCATGCTACAATATCCTCATGGATAATCATGGGGGTTTTATCCACCTCTACACCATATGACTCTTGGATATGATGAATCAATCTTTTAAGACAAATGTGCTCATGAATCGTCTCATATAGTGCAATTATGTCGAAATGATTAGTTAACATAGTAATTATTGACTGTTTCACTAATGTCTAAGAAATCACAGTTCTTCTGCTTAGAAAGACAGAAAGACATCTAGGCTCACATATGGCATCATGAGGATCAGACAAATAGTCAGCATTGGAGTAACCATTTATTTTGGTATCTTGGCCTTTTGGGTTAAAAAGTCCAAGATCTATTGTACCACTCAGGTACCTAAGAATATGTTTATTATAGTCCAATGCCTCTTCGTGGGCTTAGATGAATAGCTTGCGAAACAATTCACTGCAAAAGCAATGCGAGGTCAGGTAAATTAGCAAGCTATAGTGCACCAATAGTACTCAAATATGGAGTCTCCATCTTTAATACATCCTCATCTTCTAGTCTATGACCGTATGGATCTTTCTCAACAGACAAATTACCTAACGACCACGGGTATACTAAATGGTTATGCTTCATCATAAGCAAATTTATCCAATATCTTCTTGATATAGGTATTTTGGTGCAAGAATATGCCACCAAATAGATTATCAATCTGTAACCCTGAGACAAAATTTCGTTTCATCCTAATATTTCATATCAAACTCCGTCTTTAACTATGAGCTAGGTTCGATGATGTCCTTATTGGTTCTAATGATATTCATATCATCTACACACACTACGATGATACATAATCATGTCACGAATTTCTTTATGAACATACATGGATATATATTATTGTTAATATATCCTTTCGTCAGAACAAATTCACTCGGTTGCTTGTACCACATATGACTATATTGCTTTATGCTGTATAATTATCTTTGTAATTTCACACTATACATGCTGCGATTGTCATTCTTGCTATGGAAAGCAATCTTAGAGGCAAAGCAGCTGCTATTAGCCCATACTTGTCTCAAGTATATTTGTCGACTATCCACATAATTTGTGGTATACTTATCTCAATTGGCACAGCGTTTAAATCAATCAGCTCTCCCCGATTTCCCAATACGATAGAGTCTGTTATTTCAATTTCAATAGTCCCAATGTTATTTGTTACGTGTGCGATTGCACTTGGTTTTGTTTTATCTCTCCTTGGATGAACAATTGTCATATTTCCCTCAAAATGGACATTCTCATCTCATGGAATTTGTGGATCAATCTCTTAGATGATTTTCATTCGTATTCGGTTCATAGACTTTCTACTCCTATTCAAGTCGCCTCTTAAGTGGGCGTATCCGCGGTCTTAAATCTTTAGAGATATGGCTCTACTCTCTCAGGTGCATTCACAAATGGAATATGTGACTAGGTAACTCCCTTATGATCCGTGAATAAATATGGTAGCTTGTTTGCAAGGTATTGCAAATCAATGATCCTTTAGACATCTTGCTCAGCTTCTTTAGTGCGTGGATCTATATTATGAAGACTGCTATCGTGCCATGATATTTCATGGCATTCCAATTTAAGTTCATTTCCTCCCCTTAATGGTGGGAATAAGTCTTCATTAAATATACGATCAGCATATCTTGCTTTTAAGAGATCCCTTGTCATGGGCTCGAGATATTTCATAATTGATGTATATTCAAATAATATGTAAATTATCAATTTATGGTTGTGGCCCATTGACGTATGTAAATTCATCGCGGAGCTCCCCAACGGCGAGGACAACAGAGTGGAAGGGCGTGGCAGCAAGGGGTGGGGGTGGAACTCGCCTAGGGCCGGCTAGGGGAGGTGGGGAGGAAGGTGGAGGGAGGGGTGGCGCATGGGGAAGGGGCGGCTTGGAGGAGGGACGGCGGCTAGGAAGTGGAGGGGGAGGGGGGCGCACCAAGGGGTGGGAGCTAGGGTTGGCTGCCCAAAAGCTCCCTCCCTTGGGCCCAAACCCCTCCACCGGAGGCCCAACTCAACCTCCAAGGCCCAAACACCCTGAAACGGCCTAAAAACACGCTATAAAGTTGTACCGAAAGCCGTATTCTATATTGTCACATTTTAAAATGTCACTTTCTATAATGTTACATCCCATGATGTCACAGATGTACATGCATGCAGCCGTGCCTCTCAAAGAGCGTCAATGTTTTGTCGATGTGGCCAAACGGGACGGAGGGAAGCGTCTGATTTAACTCATTTCTGTCGTATGTAGGCATAGCAATTCCGATTCAGATAACAACATTATACATGTGCTTGATTGCCAAAAATTGAGAACAGAAACTACTTTAACCTTTAAGACGGACACTGAAATTTGAACTCAGTAAAGAAAACTTAGAAAAGCCTAATGCTACAATTAAAGACTAATTATTTATATAAGGCACTATGATATAGAAGGCTCTGCTTATTCAAATTAGATTACCAAAACAAAAACCCCTTTCAGAAAGGGAAGTAGGGTAAACAAAAAGGCACCCACTCCTGATCTTGGAGTAAACCCTACTCCTAATCCAGATTAGCATACAATACAATTTGCAGAAGTCGAAGCTAGTGAAAATCATATCACATACGATGATCCATGCGTTGAAGTCCATTAAGAAAAGTATTCATATATATATATATGAAATAGAATATTTCAAAATAAAAGACAGGAGAGTTTTTTCAAATATTATTTAATCAGGTAAATCGTGAGTGAGGATTAACATGCATTGAATTAATTTTAAGTTCGAATTGATCAATGAAGCAGCTTAAACTAGCAGTACTATTGATATCGTCTATGTATCATCAATCAGCATCAGTTGCACTATCACGTATAAAAAGCAAAGGAATGGAAAATATATCACCAGCACAATTTGCACAAGTGGAGACTTTTTATAAGAAAACGAAAAGCCAAAAAAAAAACTTAATTGCCTCAAATTCGCGTATTTGAAATTATGGGGTGCCCCATTCCAGCATCGTGTGTGTGTACATATATACTAGAAAGATAAGCGCAGCGGCGCACGCCGCGCGCGTGAACGAAAAACGAATCTATGTTTTTTTCAGAGAAAAAATGGACCGAGATGTATCTTCTAAATTTTTGGAGGGTCTTGCGGAGCGGTTTTTATGAATAAAATTTGTTTTGGAGGAAAATGGAACAAGATGTATTTTTTTAAAAAAATCGTAGGATCTTTTCAAAAAAATTTTTGGGAAAAATGGATCGGGACGAAAAAATGGACAAAGACGTAGTTTTTAAATCTTCGGAGGTTTTTTTCGCGGTGGCACTTGGACCCTCTCTAAGGTGCTAAAACCTCCCAACTTTAATACATAGTATATATTTTCTCGGGAAAAATGAAGAAAAGATCTTCTTTTGCCGAGTTTAACACTTTATACGTTCACCGATCAATAATACATGCTTCGAAAAATAATATAGACCAAGCCGCAAAAAAAAACTATAGAGATACAACTGTACACGAAAATATTTTTTTCGGGGAAAACGAAGATAGGACCATGTTCTGGAAATTATTAGAGATGCGAACCTTCTTTTGTCGAGTTTAACACTATGTGTTCACCGAGTAATAATACATGTTTCAGAAAATATTAGAGATCGAGTATTTCTTTAGACGAAAATATTTTTTTCGGGAAAAACGGAGAATCGACCATGTTCCGGAAATTATGAGAGGTGCGAACCTTCTTTTGTCGAGTTTAATACTCCACGCGTTCACCAAGTAATAATACATGTTTCGAGAAATATCAGAGATCGACTCGGGGGGAAAAGTCTAAAGATTAGAGATCGAGCTGCAAAAAAACCTAGAGATAGAGTTGTACACATATTTCTGTTGATGAAAATATTTTTTCCAGGGAAAACGAAGAAAGGACCTGGACGTAAGTCACGAGGACCTGTTTGTTATATTTTTGGACCTGGTCGCTATTCTGAAAAAATAGAAAAGGGCTCGTTCGAGATTTGTATTTAGCGGGGGGTTTTCCATAAAGTAACTAACTAGGGACCTTAACGCAATTTAGAAAAGGATTTTTTACCCTCACAAAAAATCACAAAGGACCTCTCTGTAATTTACAGGGACCTATTCGTAATTTGTAGAAAAGGAAGGGGGGTTTCACAAATGGGAATGGGGGGGGTTGACGTGGAGGCCCTCCCTGGCCTCCAATCTTAGGGCTCATAAGGGGAGTTAATATATATATAGAGAGAGAGATGAAAATAGTTTCGCATTTCCGGGAGTACGTACTCTCACTTCTCATATACCACCTAAACAAATAGGTTATATATCTTTATTCTTTTTACTCTAATAATGATTATAAGAAACTTCAGAGTGAGTTTCATGAAAAAATCATGAAAGTCAACTTTTTATAGTATAATTTATGTATATACTTCTTTTATGTATGAAAAGGGTATATAATAAAAATAAAGGCTCCGATGAAAATTTTTCAACAATGTCACAGTAGAGTATCTTAGAATTATTATTTAAGTGCACCGAAAGTGATAGAGAGGTATAACCCAAATTTGACTCGAATTCACACATTTGAAATCATAGTGCCCTGATACTATGTTGTCCCATTTCGATATCATATATAGTTTTCCATACTCTAGGAGTACATACTCCTACCTTCTAATATACCACTTGAACAAACATGTTGTACCTTTTTTTGTTAATTTAGATATACTTGAGTACTAATTCTAATATGGGCCAATGCGATATGATTGAAAAAATTCATCAGAGCCTTTTATTTTTGGCATATACCCTTTTTCCATATATATATATATATATAAGAAGTAAGTACTATATACACAAACTATACTATATAGCTTTGGAGTATCTTATAATTAGTATTAGAGTGTGATAAGAAAAGATACAAATATATAACCTATTTGTTTAAATGGTATATTGAAAGTGGGAACACTTAATCCAGAAGTATGGAGCCATTTCCGCGCGCGTGTACATGTGAGCTTTTGAAAAAAAGTTTCTTACCATAGAAGTATAATAATGTACAGGTCATGTGTACATGGATTTTAATTGCTACTAAGTAGATTCCATGTAAAATGGAATCATATCCATTTTAGCCTTTTCATGCCCGAGCCAAGTGCCCTAGCCGACTCTTCCAAGCCCGAACACGAGGCTCTCGTAGGCTACACGGATGCATATCTGATACCTGTGAGGATCCTTCCCAGGGAGGTTGGACACCCACGGGCAGAAGATAACAGAGCAGGGCGTGCTTAACCCCATCGTGTTGTTGACTTGACCCGGTCCTAAGGTTTCCCTAATAGAGAGGTCACCTTGTTCTTGGCCCCACCCCTCTGCCGTTGGATCCAGCTAATTTCCTCCAGATGCCTCTGATCAACGGTCAAGATAAGGGTGACAGATCACGTACGGTATACCCATCGATCTGTATCATTTGGCTCTCGTCTCTAACTAGAAAATATTTTGGGAAACTTGGTATGTATCGCCCTGACAATATGAACTTGACTCGCCGTAGTCGTTCAATTATCGTTTGATCGGTACCGAATCATTTCCAACGGCGTAATAAGGTAACCGTATTATACAAAAAAAGTTTGAAAGTTACAAAAATGAAGGATTATTTTGACCTAGACTGCTTCCAAGGAGGAATCCAAAAAAATAGTGATGGGAGCCCGGAAGTCAAAACAAGCTAGTATAATCTTTTTTGAAAAGCGAAAACAAGCTATATTAACAACGAGAAGACCCTGAGGCCTGAGCGTGTCGAAGAGTGTTTTTTTTTTTTTTTTTTGGATCAAGGGCGTGTTTGTTGACGTAATACAACAAGAGAGACAAACGATCAAGGACTCAACAAGATTAAGAGCATGTGCAATAAGATCATCTTAGCTAACTCTTAGTTTGTACTCTGTATACATTAGTTTTAGTCTGCGTGGAAGAGTGAGAAAAAAGAACAGAAATGACTCTTATTTAGTAGCCAGCTTTGTACGAGAGTGTAGGTAGATTATTTATATACAAGAAAGAAAAGATAGTTATTGCACAACATCTAGAGACAACTTTTAGAAACAGTTATTGTACAAACTGGCTTTTAGCTTACTATTTGCCTGTGGTGGGCGTTACTATTGTACTTGCTCTAACAAAAACATCTAAAATAATATTCCCTCTACTGATAAATATAACGTGTATTTTGATTTTGCACAATGATTAATATTATGGTGAGATTGAGAAAAAACATAAGAGAAAATAACTTAGGCCCTGTTTGGTACGGTTCCAGATTCTTGGTAGAAACGTTTCAAGTAGAATCAGAATCACTGTCTGGAAACCATTTGGCTAGCTGTTTGGATTCTGTGAATCAGGGTGGAACGGAGTTGAGGGCGATTCAGCCCTGGCGTGGAAAAAGAAGAAACGTTCCGAGTTTTAACCCGTTTGGTTGGGTTTCTCCCATATTCTAGTAGAAACGGCCCGGTTCTAAGTTGCCAAACGGGGTCTTATATATCCCTCTTAATTATCTTGGGAGATGAGAGATAATACTTTATATAGTGGTAATAAATAAATACATATAATTAAGAGAGAATAAATAGATATTATACTTATTAAATCTACATTTAAGTATTATATTTCTAAATAAAACCATCCCTTTAAACTTTAGACATTATACTACTTATGAAGGAAGGGAGTAATAATAAAAAATAAAAAAAAACAAGACCCCTTGACCATTGACAGTTTGACCACTTGACCACCCGGCTGTGTCCTCCTTGGTTCCTTCCTTCCCCTTCCCCTTCCCCTTCCTCACCTTCCTCTCCACCTTCCTCCTCCGCCTCCACCACCGCGCTGCCTGCCTATATACCTCGCGCTCACGCGCACACGCAAACGACCCACCCATATGCTTAACTCCCAGCCCCAAACCCTGTCCCAGACGACCACCCATGGGCGCCTGCTTCTCCTCCCCTCCGACCGACGGCGACGCCGACCGCCCGCGCCGCCGCCCTCCCAACGAGAAGGGGGATGCTCCGGAAGGGGACAAGGAGGGCCCGGTGCGCGTGGAGTTCGGCTACGAGAGGGACTTCCAAGGGAGGTACGAGGTGGGGAGGCTGCTCGGCCACGGCCAGTTCGGCTACACCTTCGCCGCCACCGACCGCCACTCCGGGGACCGCGTCGCCGTCAAGCGCATCGACAAGGCCAAGGTGGGGTTCTGGCTGCTCTTCTTCTTCTTGGTAAAGCTGCGAACTTTAGGCTGTGGTTCGGGGAGGTCAGGTTCCGTCGAATGGATTGGTGACTTTTGGGTGGGTTTCCAAGCGTCGAGGAGGATTCAGACTAATTCAGAGGAAAATGGGTGTTTCATTCGGGATGGAATTTGATGTTTTGGTGAATTTGATAGTTTTCGATTTTTTCCATGTTTAGCTCAAGTAAATAAAATTTCTGGTTAATCAGCGATATTGTACTTGTTTTGCGGCTTTAGGTGTCACATTACGAGGAGATTGGTGATAGTTTTTTTTGGGTGTGAGTGTTTGTGTGTTTGGTGGTGGTGGGGGGGGGGGGGGGGGTTGATGTCGGCGAGGTCCTACCCTACACTCTTTCTGCTGGCCATTTCTTTCTTTTGGGGATCCAGCACATGAGTGAAGCCATCTTTGTTGGCCACATGGCTTGGGGGATTTCAGGAATGAGGCACGTTCATCCGCTTCCTAAAATGGTGAAAGTAGTTGTCTTTGGAACGGTAAAGATGCTTTCTTTTGGCTATTTGTGCAAATGCTTCATCGTATTAATTTCAGGGGAAATGGTTAATGGACAACGTGTGTTTGGCTTCTTCGTATAGGTGGATGGCATTTTCTTCATTCCGCTCAAATTGACTTTGGAATATACCAATCAACACGGTGTTGATATTTACACCAAATACTCTGGGCCTTTGGTTGAAATGTCAACATTTCTTTATTTTATTTTTATGAAAATGTAAACACCTGAAGGAAAATGTCAATTATTGCGGAATCTTAGATAACTCCTACAGTAAGTTAGGGAGTTGCACTAGAAATATGTGTCATTTTTGTCTTTGGCAGAATGTATAACAAGAGGAAGCTGACTTGGTCATGCCCTTGTCAAATCCGTACTGACTATTGAGTGATAACCTGTGTGAAAATTACACCTCTTATAGGTAAGGAAAGAAATGGAGCACCAGCGCTGCTATGTTCCTAACTATTCTAATGAGAACAGAATCACTGGACGCTGTTTGAATGCTATTTCCCATAATATTTGAACCTTTAGTGGAGAATCGGATATAACTGATTTGGCAACTCTCTGTGCTTGTGCGCATCCTTGGGTATATGTCTAGGAATCTAGGCTGTACAATGTGCACTCTTTGAGTTAATCTACTACTTCTATTGGTCAATGACGACTATCCTGATGATGACCTTAAGGTTGCACACAAGATGACAATTTTAACATTGTTTCCTCACCACGGCTCACCACTTGGAGTTTGCGGGATGTGGATAAAGTGATCAATTATGCACGAATGAACTTGAATGATTATTGATTATGATCTTTTTATATTTCATTTAGATTAGGATACGACACACATAGATTTTTTAAAAAAGCATTAGAATACAAATATCAGTTCATCAATGCAGGTAATTGGAGCCTTGGATGCATGCCCTGTACAGTCATCCCTTTACATATGTCCACTCTGCATCATCTTTAGAATATGTGATTTAAGACAATTAATTATGTTTTTTTTATAACAGATGGACCGTCCTGTTGCTGTTGAGGATGTAAAGAGAGAAGTCAAGATTCTTAAAGCACTTAAAGGCCATGAGAATATTGTTCACTTCGACAATGCATTTGAGGATGATTCATATGTGTATATTGTGATGGAGTAAGTAGTCCTATACTATGCTACTAGCTTCTGCTATCACATTCAATTAACAGATCAGTGAACCAAACACTTCTTTAGCAGAACTTGTCCTAATTAACTTTAGCCTTTACCAATTTGATGCTCTGCAGATTTTATACTGTCCTTTTGCCATACTCGTTTTAACAAAAATCACATATATGCTGTTTGCGATATGCATGTCTTGTATTTAAAATTGTCTTCCTAAATACTAACCATTCTTTCCTGCTGTTCAGTCAGTTGCATTCTTTATCAATTTTTTTACAATATACGAATGTATAAACCGTTCTTTCAATATTACATTTTGAATGCATTCTTCATGGCACTTAATCATTTATGTTCAGAACTACATCATATCTCACATTTTCCTTTCATTGTTATGCACTACAAATATACGAAATTGTCAACTAGATGTACTTCTTTTAGTGTATAGCTTGATCTATCAACACTCATGGTCATGGATAGTTAGGGCCTTTTTCTTCTTCTCAAATTTATCTTAAAAGGGCACACATGATCATATGATTTCAATATTCATTCCTATGCTCCTGTACCAACTCTTGCTTCTCAATTATTTTTGCAGACTATGTGAGGGTGGTGAACTATTGGATCGGATTTTAGCAAAGTAAGATAAGATATATCCTCCATTTCTTGTTTCATGTATATTTTGCTCTCCTTGTGTCAAAGGTTGGTAGATTTTGTGCTGTTTTTTAGTTCCAATAAATTTTGGCTTGATGTTTGCCGCTAGCACTGTCTATTCTTGATTGCTAGTACAAGGACCATTACTTATTGGCATCTTCCTTTTGACAGAAAAAACAGCCGTTATAGTGAGAAAGATGCTGCAGTTGTAGTGCGGCAGATGCTCAAAGTGGCGGCTGAGTGTCATTTGCGTGGGCTAGTTCACCGAGATATGAAGCCTGAGGTAGAAATTAAACACTTTCAATGTCTTGGCACTTAGTATACATTTGGTGATATTTTACTACTTCTCAGGTCATGTAAGAATGTACCTATTTTCCTTCCCAGAACTTCCTTTTCAAATCAACTACAGAGGACTCACCTCTGAAGGCAACGGATTTTGGTTTGTCAGACTTCATAAAGCCAGGTACCTGCTTCAAGATCTTCTGCTTATGTGCATCTTTGTTATATGCTTCTAGTTTTTGCATCTGATTTGAATGGCACATACAAGTGACCAGTTGCTCTGGTTCATTCATTGTTTAAATGCATGGTTGTAGGGAAGAAGTTCCATGATATAGTTGGCAGTGCCTATTATGTCGCACCAGAAGTATTAAAACGTCGGTCTGGCCCTGAGTCAGATGTTTGGAGCATAGGAGTTATAACTTACATTTTGCTCTGTGGGAGGCGTCCCTTTTGGGATAAAACAGAGGATGGCATATTCAAGGAGGTAAGTGGATGACTGTTGTTTACCTTCTGCTTCCATGTAAAGTGTGTGTGGTGAGAGTGACCAGCTTCTGCCTAGTGTTGTCAGTCTGCTGACACAATGGAGGAGCGGTGTTACTTGCATTTTCTTACTGCATAACATGTCTGTGTAACCTGTGTTACTGCCTGTTAACCATGTGTGAATGTCAGGCAATACAGTGGTACTAATTTTAACATGGTAGGAAGTTAACTATTTGGTCAAGCTGTCCTTGAGTGATTTCTTTACTAACTTGATACAATGCTGTTTTTCAGTTTTACAATGCCCACCGTTTTTCGGATATGTTAATGTGCAGCGTTGAACAATTTGTTCATGATACGCCCAAGATAAGAGCAAGTAGCAAAATGACCTGCACGTCTATTTAATATGAAAGCGCAACCTTGGGTGCCAATGGCGTCAGGTTCAATGCATAGCCAGTGGGTCGGTGTTATGTGCACATGGCCACGGCCGGCCAGCCGGCCGAATGGGCCCCTGGGGCTGACGCAAAGGAGGCAAAACCAATTTGCTTTACTTGCAAGTTAGGATTAGTTAAGATAAGATCCTTAAGATCAGATTAGTTGGATCCTTAAGATCCTTTCCTTTTAATTGGATATGATCTGTTAGGCCTTCTCTATTTAAGGTAGAAGATGTCGCATGAATAAGCAAGCAATGAAGGTGAATTAATCTAGTCCCTCTCCCAAGGTTCTTTTCCCTCATCTATAGTCTGTCTCTCATCCCAATCAAGACGACGCAACCCGGCTGTCCTCCCGGCAGTGTTTACCCCATAACGATTTAAGGATCATTACACCCGGTGGTGTAACTACTGGGAAATTTAAATCCTTGAATTATCCGTGGCTAAAGACATGGCAAGTTGCCTTAGTTTCAGACAGCTGGCATCACCTGGGTACATTTTTGCCCTCAATCAGATTATGTTAATTTTTTTTTTGAATTATGTCTTGATATTTTGGGTATTTCACAACATAGTTACCAAAACCGCGGTTCTTTTGAGTCGCGTTACAGGATTCGGGTTCACAGTTTGCCACTTTTTCTTCCAAGTTCTAATGCGAACATAAACCCCGTACTCTAAACAGGTTCGGGCTCGACAAATCTGGTTCGCGATTCGCAGGGGTTTACAACGAATCCAGTAGCTATGTTTCACAAAAAGGAAAAACAATTTTGCAGCATTTCTCATTGGCTTGCTAGAAATGTCTTCTGACACCATATGCCATGATATAGAACATTTTTACATTATTAGTAAATTTAGAAAAAGAACCATATGAAGAAGTTAAACATTCTAATTAACCTGTAAAAGGCATTGGGTAATATGGTTTCCCTCTTCAATCTGCCACCTACAATCATTTTTGTTATTATGTTAAATACCTTTTTGTGTTTAAATCAGCATAGGCATAATGTTATTGTGTACTTGATATTCTGCATTCTGTTCACTTCTTATGATCAGGTTCTAAGGACCAAGCCTGATTTTCGTAAGAGGCCTTGGCCAAGCATCAGTCCAAGTGCTAAAGATTTTGTTGAAAGGTTACTAGTGAAGAACCCAAGGGCGAGATTAACTGCTGCTCAAGCTCTCTGTAAGTTCCAAGATAGTGTCAGCAATTTACTAGACTAGTCATGATTCTCAGAGTTGCTATTTTACCTATACCATCTTTTCTACGTGAGAAAACACATATAGTGCAAGAAAGATGCACAATAGAGTATGTCTCCAATCTGCATGCTTCAGGAACAATTGTACATATGAAAAAGGGCGATGACTCTTCTGTTCTGTATGATAAATTTTTTGACATGTTTAAAGTATGGATTTTTAAGAATCAGGTATTGGATTCTAATTTCAGAAGTCACATAAAATAAAAAGACACATGTGAGTTCATTACTTATTTGTCTATACTTCTATCTACTGTTTTAATGAGCTAAGACATTGGGGGTTTACTGTTGTACTTTTCCCCCCGATCTCATCATCTTATGGATGATTATTTAATACCAGAAAGATATAGGTTGTGAGCTTCTAGTCCTATAGTATGAATCTTATAGTTTAAAAAAGAGGCATTATTTTTTGTAACTGAAATCCTAAAATTTACTCATTTAGCAGTACAGTGACATTTGCCACTGTTTTCCTTAGAATTAGATTATGAAGAAACTTGCGAGTGCTCATCATCTGTCATCTTTACTGATTCTGATTATGCTTTGGTGTGTTTAGCGCATCCATGGGTAAGAGAAGGAGGAGATGCATCTGAGATCCCAGTCGATATATCTGTGTTGTCTAACATGCGCCAATTTGTCAAGTACAGCCGTTTTAAGCAATTTGCATTGAGGGTAATTATTGTCGTCGCAAAATCTTTTATACCATTTTCTAATTTTGTTCCTTACAATATTTCTTCATTGCATGTTCAGGCTTTAGCAAGTACAGTAAATGAGGAAGAACTAGCAGATCTCAAGGACCAGTTCGATGCAATTGATGTTGATAAAAGTGGATCAATTAGTATTGAGGAAATGCGGCACGTAAGTTTTTATTATATTTTCTTAATGAAAATGTCTTGCTTTGGCACTGAATTTCTTTGTGGTGCTGATGATCTTTGTATGTTTCAATAGGCCCTTGCAAAGGATCTTCCTTGGAGATTGAAGGGTCCCCGTGTTCTTGAGATTGTTCAAGCAGTAAGCTTTGGGCCCTTCTTTTTGACCCCTTTCTCCCTTTTGTTTCCGAGCAAGTAGCTCACCTTTTCTTGGAGGACTGAGCATCAACTGCTATCTTATTTTATGGTAGATTGACAGCAACACCGATGGTCTTGTGGACTTCAAGGAGTTTGTTGCAGCAACTCTCCATATACATCAGATGGCTGAGCTTGACTCTGAAAGGTGGGGCATACGCTGCCAAGCTGCTTTCAGCAAATTTGATCTGGATGGTGATGGATACATCACGCCAGATGAGCTTAGAATGGTAAGTTTCTATTCCTGTTTTGTGTTCATGTTGGCTTGTCAATCGACATGTATTTACATCATCCTTTTTTACCATTTTTTTTTTTCATGAATAGCAAGCTGGCTAGATTCAATCTACAATTATAAATAAGACGCTGCGGTTACGTATTGTGCTTTGGTTTCACTACATTGTTCCTAATATCCAGTGAATGAAGTTATTTGTACACACAATATTTATGATTTTTTCATCAACGATAAAATCCCAGATTGACACATGGGTTAGTCCACTCCTTTCTCCACTTTAACATGTATCATGGGTTCATTCGACTAGTTTTAGACCAGTTTGTTACAGTTGGCTATCTCAGCATTTAGATTTGAGACTACTATTGACGAATTGAACTTGCAAATGTTTTTCTGAGATGAACACCTGTACTAATATCAAGTGTTGCGCCATAGAAACCAAAACTAGAAGTATTCTTCTTATTGATGTTTTATTTCAAGGTGCAGCACACTGGCTTAAAGGGTTCTATTGAGCCACTGTTGGAGGAGGCCGACATCGATAAAGACGGGAGAATAAGCTTGTCCGAATTCCGTAAGCTTCTGCGGACAGCGAGCATGGGCAACCTTCCCAGTCCAACCGGGGTTCCAAATCCTCAAGTTTTGTGAATTGCGGCGGAGCCATTAGTAAGGGGCGCTTAGGGAGATACGTCCAGTAGGCCTGTGATTTTTTTTTTTTTTTCTGTTCCTCTGGGTACCATGTGATGTGAGGGTCTCTGATTTTTAGCATCCAGGTTCTGTGTGCAGTATGTAGTTAAGTTTCAAGGTAAATATTTACGGAGAAAGTGTGAAAGGCCCAAATGGTGCTGAAGACTCCCCATTCTCTTTCGTGTACAGAGTTCTGCATTACGTAGCCCTGTATGTATGATTTGATTGTCCGTATTGATCTCAATAAAGTTGTCTGGGAATGCAGATCCTTCCGTTTCAAAAGGTTCAAAAATGGAGCGAGTTTCACTGAGTTTTATAAACTGAAACATCACAAATTCAAAGGTAATATTTAGAGTTCAACAAATTAAACTTCTTTGATACCGAGGTGTAACCGCCCAAATTTTGCTTCAAAATAAAACTTGCATGATTTTCAAAAAGTTTGATTGTGTTTCAAAAGTTTCTAAAAGGCTTGTTTTGAATTTAAAATTTGAAATAAATTTCCATGACCCAAAATTTGAATTTGCAAAAAATCTATGATTTATCGGTGTGCTTTTCAAATCTCCTAAAACACATTGTCAAAGTTTAAACCCAAAACTTAAATCAAATTTAACATTTCTAATCAATAATATCAAACCATTCCCCCCTCGGGGCCGAAACACAGTCAACAGCCACCTTTCCCCCCCCCCCTCTTCTCTCTCTTGCCGGCTGCATCTCCCTTCTCTCTTTCTCTCCTCTGTGTCCTCCTTCCTCTCTCTTTCTCTCGTTTGCCCATTTGCCCGTCCAATTGCGCCCCCTCTCCCCTTTTCTTTCTCTTCCACAGCAGCCCAGCCAACCAAGAAGCGCAACGTACCCAGCAGCCCAACCACTCCCTCTTCCTCTCTCTTGTAGTCACCGACACATAGGCCCCTAGCCCCACCTATCAATGCAGAGGGAGAAGCATTGTGCTTCTTCCCCACACCTCGTCTTTCTCCACTCGCTCCCGTGATGACATACACACGCACCATGCGAGCTTGAGCCGTGTCACCCTCTGTTGTCTCGAGCCTTGCATCGCCATGGCATCGTCTTATCTATAAGTTCATGCTCTGTTTGGTTTTGGTAATTGGTTTTGGATTAATGCTTAATAATTATTTAATGATAAATCTAATCATTATGAGACTAACATGATTATTGAGCTTTATTCTTATTAGTCTCATTTGGATGAAAAATAAAAAAACCCAAGGTATGTACTCGTATCCATTTTATTATTTTGTTGAACAATTTGGATTCAAATTAAAAGATGAACTCTTCCATTTCTTATACCTCAAAAATGTGCATTATGTTTTCAAATTCACATATATATATATGTATGTATGTATGTATGTATGTATGTATGTATGCACACATCTAAGGGGAGCTCACGCTTTATCTTGATGTTTCAATAGCATTGATCTAATTTGTCTTGCTATATATTTAGGATCATTACTTTGAAATAAAACCTTGAGTATGGATTAACTTGCTTAGTTGTAGTACACTCATGTTGTCTTAGGATAAACTCCCATGCATTCTCAAATAGAAATTGTGCATATTGATTCAAAGTTAATTATTTATATGCACAAGTTTTTGTGGAGTTATTTTATAATTGACGGTCACAAGAGTATTGATCCTCTCTACACCACTCCAATATAGTTTGGATCACTACTTGGAACCCATCAAATTTAGTATATGAAACTTGTGTAGTTATATATACTTAGAACAATTTAAATGCAATTCAAATTGTGTCTGATTGTCTTTTAATCATCAAAGAACTCTTTATCATGTGTCGATGATGTTCTTTTGATTGATTAAGGATAAACGGAAAGTTCTTGAGTATATGAAGCATTAGCTGCTTTATTGTACTTAAGACACAATCATTATTTGAATCAATTGATTTGGGATGTGCTCAATCATCAAAGGAGAAGATCAAAGAATCTTGGGAGCATGCATTATGTGTTAATGGAGTGCATTGATGATTGGAACAACCGGGCTTCTTGGACAAATATTTTCATAAGTTTGAAATAGATTAAGTCCAATGTTGAGATAAAGAATCGGAACAAGGACATTATCATGTGTTGATCAACATCAAGAGGAGATCCAGAAGAGAAGAGGGAGGTTCATAATGTGTTGATGAACAAGAAGAGGACGCATACTTGGAGAGAAGATGATTGGACATCTGTCGGGGATTGGATAATCTCCATAAGGGCTGTTATACCCTGGCAGCCAGCTTTGGCCGACCATGCATGCCCTTGGATGCTGTCCCCAAGGAGGACCCTCAGATAGTCTAGCCGACTAGTCTGCCCGACCGGACTAGGCCCAGTGCTCGTCCATGAGCACCCATGCTTGTCCACGAGCATGTAAGCTTGAAAACACACAAGGATCGGTCAGAGCTGGGAAATCCTCAAGCATGATCGGAAGATCGTGTTCACCCCACAACGTTTAAGTAACAATAATTACGCCACAATCTAGGGTTGTTTCACCCACAATGGGAACGTGGCGAGAATCAAGACTTCAGTTGTAGCCACGTTTAATGCAGTAAAGTACGCATTATTCTGTTGCAGTTATTTCAAATATCTTGTAAGCTATAAAACCCCTCTAGGTAAATGGATAACCGGGGGGGCAACGAAGGAAGGAGAAAACAAAACACAAACACACTGACATATACGAGCTTTCCTGTAAGAGTTCGACAATAATAGTGAGATCACTGGATTAGGGTTATTATCTCCGCCGTGGGAAACCCGAACCAGTATAAACCTTTGTCTATTTTTCGAGTATCCTGTCCTAAGAGCATTCTCTAGACGCAAATCCTTCACCAAAGAAGGGGCCCTGTTGATCCCTCATTCAACAAGTAAACTCGACGGTGACCTATTTCCCAAAAATCGACAACATCATAATAACTCCAAGTGGCCGCGCAACAGCAAAAGTTATAACTAGATAGGTTAAGGATGTATTCCTAGTCTTTTACTGGTCTCGGTGTTTGGTTGATTTATGCATGGAGCTAAGTATTTGTATGTGTTGCAAATAAAGAGAGAGCTCATGCATTGGTTTTCCTAGCATATGTCTAGTAGGTTTGCAAATGTGTTCTGTAAATTGCTAGAGACCATATGTTGATCACCACATAGCTAATTAAAGTTTATTCCTTGTTTTTTGCAAAATGTTTGAGTTTATGCATCTTATCTTGGAGCATGTGAGAGACATTTGCAAATGTTTTTTACAAAGTGTCATGATCATGTGTTGATCATCACATGGCTCAAGATTTGATTTTATGTGGTTGAATTTGTTATTTGCAAATGTGTTTTCCAAATGAGCTAGAAGTTTATGAGATTAGATCTTAGAGCATGTGTTAGCATTTGCAAATGTGTTTTGCAAAGTATCGTGATCATGTGTTGATCATTACATGGCTAGAGAATTGATCTCATAGATTCTTGGTTTGTTTGCAAATAAGTTTAAGTTTAATGTGATTATTTGGAGCATGTGAATAGGATTTGCAAATGTGTTTTGCAAATTTACTTGATCATGTGTTGATCATCACATAGCTCAAATAATCAATCTTTATTAGTATTTGATTTGAAAATGAATGATTTTGTGTGAAGTTAGGTTTTTTTCCTGAAGGCTGGCATTACCGTAGGCTTAATGCCGGTAGTACCACTGGGCCGACAGTACCACGTATGGGAGCCAATACTATTGCTCTATCGGTACTACGCTCTGTTGGAGTTGTAGTTATTTTTCAAAGAATGCATTTCTTGAAAAATTTGGTTGATTTATACATGGAGCGCAAATGTGCTCTGTAAATTGCTAGAGACCATATGTTGATCACCACATAGCTAATAAAAGTTTATTCCTTGTTGTTTGCAAAATGTTTGAGTTTATGCATCTTATCTTGGAGCATGTGAGAGACATTTGCAAATGTTTTTTGCAAAGTGTCATGATCATGTGTTGATCATCACATGGCTCAAGATTTGATTTTATGTGGTTGAATTTGTTATTTACAAATGTGTTTTCCAAATGAGCTAGAAGTTTATGAGATTAGATCTTAGAGCATGTGTTAGCATTTGCAAATGTGTTTTGCAAAGTATCATGATCATGTGTTGATCATTACATGGCTAGAGAATTGATCTCATAGATTCTTGGTTTGTTTGCAAATAAGTTTAAGTTTAATGTGATTATTTGGAGCATGTGAATAGGATTTGCAAATGTATTTTGCAAATTTACTTGATCATGTGTTGATCATCACATAGCTCAAATAATCAATCTTTATTGGTATTTGATTTGAAAATGAATGATTTTGTGTGAAGTCAGGTTTTTTCCTGAAGACTGGCATTACCGTAGGCTTAATGCCGGTAGTACCGCTGGGTCGACAGTACCACGTATGGGAGCCTATTCTATTGCTCTATCGGTACTACGCTCTGTTGGAGTTGTAGTTATTTTTCAAAGAATGCGTTTCTTGAAAAATTTGGTGTGGCCGGCACTACGCTCAGTGAGATCGATAGTTATTTTCCAGAGAAGGATTTCGAGCTGGTTTAGTTTGGCCGGCACTACCGCGTGTGAAGGCCAGTACTACCACTGGTCCGGCAGTACCAGGATTCTTGTGTTGGTAGTGTCGGGTTTATAGCTGTTATCCGACCATTGGAGTTAAGGCCGACACTATTGGGCCCTAGAGGGCGACAGTGTCGGATTTGCTGATTTTTGCTCGATTTGCCCTCCAACGGTTAGTTTTCTTTGAGGAGGCTATAAAAGAAGCTTTGGTGGCTGGCATTTTGGTTTGCTGATTTTTTGAAACACTTTGGTCGTGTTGTGCATGTGTTGCATTCTTCAATCTGGTTCTTGAGCTAGAGTGATTCTAATTTGCATGTGTTGTAAATTAAAAGTGGATCGAAAGCCCCTAGTGCATATGTTGCACTTGAGGAGAGCCTTGTGCATGTGTTGTACTTGGTGTCTTGGTGATCACCATTGTACTTGTGGAGTTTAAGCTAAATGCTTGACTTATTATTCTTGGTGTTTTTCGACACCTAGACGATGTAGCGGCGTTGTGCGTGGTGAGCTTCTCAACGAAGGTTGTGAGAAGCCCCAACGAAGGTTGTGAAGTTTGAAGATTGCCTACTCGGAAGGGAAAAGGAGATATCGCTAGTGGATTCGAGGTTTGGGCTTAATTCATGGAGCCAGTCCAAATTAGTTTCGGCTTACCTCAATGTGGACTAGGGGAAACTGGCAAGTCTCCGAATACTACGGTAAAATATTGGTGTGTCTCTTTGTGCTTTGATTGCACTCTTTTATTTACATTGTTACAATTTATATTCCTAAAATTAAATTGCTTGATTGTCTTTTTGATTGCATATTCTTGTTTAGAGGTTTAGATTGTTAGTGTACTTAGTGAGCCTAGTTGATTTATACTTTAGTTGTCAAAATCTTAGATTTACGCTTTCGCATATTATTTAGGTTTTGACTTAGGCTTCTTCGATTATACGCATAGTCGTAGAAGAATTTTTAAAAGCCACCTATTCACCCCCCTCTAGTCGGCATCCTTATCCTTACACCATCTTCACGCTAACCCTAACTCTCTCTTTGCTTGCATTCTCGCTCACGATTTCTCGCGGTCGAGATGAGCACCTAATCATTGCACTCATTCTCTCTCCTCTCTATTTAAGTCCTAGCCAACCACATCATCTTGTGCGCCCACACCTACTCTTCTTTCCCCTAGTTTCCCCCACTTCTTCGCCTTGCGTGAGGTGAATCGAGCTATCTTCTCCAAATCTGGCCGCCGGTTTCACCCATTAATTCCTACCGATAGTGAGCTTTCACCACTGTTATCTTGCAGTTCTTGGTCGCCTCGACCTCCTCTTCATGATGCTCACCCTACCCATGCTTGTTTTCCCGTTGTTGCCTTCATCGTCGTCGTTGCTATCCGAGGAGAATGACCCGAGCATGCCGCCATCATCACCACACTGTCCCTTTCATCTTGGTAATAGAGCTGGCGGAAAAGCTTGAAGCTCACAAAGTTGCTCGAACTCGACTTGTTATGAGCCCAGCTCATAAAATAAATGGGCCGAGTTGGGTCACCTTCCTAACTCCGTATCATAATGAGACTAGCCCAAGCTAACTCATGAACCACTCGTTAGCTCTATAGGGCTCAATAACTAAATATTCATCGTGATGACAGGTGTGTTGCACAGTTTAGTGGGGGAAGCGAGTTCAATCGGATGAATTGTAACTAGCTTACGCATAATAATAATAATAATAATAATAATAATAATAATAATAATATGTATATGTATATGTATATATAGTATAATTACCTAGGTTACCATGGTGCCTGAGCATCATTATCCAAAGCAGGTATTTTCCTTATGTATTTGTATGCAATTTTTTTTAATTTTTATTATGTTGAGTTTAACCAGTTTACTAACTAGTTCAAATAAGTTTGAATTGAAATTCAAACTAGAGTTTTCTTTTTTGATGATAGTTTGAGTGTAGGTGTGTGCTGATTTCTTAACTATTATAAGAATGAGTTGGTGGTGATGGTGAGTCTGCCAGGCCATTCTTGGGCCAGAACAGTAGGGGCTCAAGGCCAAGTAGGTGATAAGGTTGTTCTTGTTCAGAGATTCTTCAGTAATAGATCTCAAATAAGTGATAGCTCAATTTTTAAATTCTCATTTTTTTTGTTTTTAAGAGTTTAGAACTTATGGTGTACTGCATGTCATCATCTATTTGATATCCATTGCAACGCACGGGCACTTTACTAGTAATATTAAAATCAACAAAGCATATGATCTAAATTCATTCAAATATTTGAATTCGAGTATATTTTTTCAAAGATATGTGTTTCATTTGAATTGTTATAGATAGGTATATACCTTAGAATTGATTTTTTAAAAAAAATATACCCAAACTTGCTTTGAATTCACACATTTGAAATCATGGTGCCTAGACACCATGGTGCCCCATTTCAGTATACACACACACGGAAGCGCTATTCTGCACTCGAGTGTAGAATAGTTATTCTACACATCGGCCGGACGAGCGCGTTCAAATCAGCCCACGTACATCCATTTCGTGTGTTGACTAAGCCAATTAGTTACGTAGCCAACCAAAGAATAAATATGTTCTTTGTTTGTACTAGAATATTTTTTCTTTGATTTAGCCATAACTTTTTATTGGCAACTCTGATTTTTGAACGATTTTCACTGGTAGCTTATTAACAACAAGAGGAACATAATGATATAAGTCTCGCCAGTAAATGCCAGATGAATGTGATTTTACTGTCAAATGTACTCTAATTTACTTGATGTGTTGTTAGATTTTACCATTAAACCTCGCAGTGGCATGTGACGACTGTGTGATAGCAGCAATACGAAACAAACCAAACTTACTACCAAATGCACTTCAATTTGCTGGTTATATCTTTAGACTTTTATTGATGAACCTCATCGTGGCACATTATAGCCGTGTGATAACGGCCGTCAAATACACTCCAATTTACTAAATATGTTGTTAGATTATACTGTCATGTTGAGCACATAGGGGCATATGGAGAAAGAAACATGGGCTGATTTCAAACTTTGAACGATGATCTCCTAAACCATTCATCCTATTTACAATCTGTTTGAACCGTTTTGGTGGGAAAATGAGCTTAACAAAAATAGATCCACGATGAATATGTTTTAACATTGTAAAAAATAACTACTGCATCAAAAGTTTAAATTTATTGTACCTAATCTAGACAATCAATGTATCATTTTGCACGAAAAATATGGGTGGTTAACGGAGGTAGGAGTTAGTGGATTTTCTTTGATTAGTCTTTGACAAAGGTGGCATGTGGATTTTCTTTTACCTCGTGACAAATTATTTTTGCAAATCTAGCTCCCGTCCTAATGAAATTGCAAAAACAGCCGCATTCTCGACTGCAAAGGTGCCGGTAGACAACATGTGCCACCTACCGTCCTCCCACAGGTCGGAAGGAGCAACCGAGCTAGGGGATCATGGTAACTTCGGTGGCTTGCTGAGCTCCCCTAGCTCAGTAGCTCCTTCTAAGCTATGGGAGCGCAGTAGGTGATATGTGACAGCTGTCGATGCTTCTGTGATCAGGGATGGGTTATTTTTTGTAAATACATTCAAAAGGGGGCTAGATTTGCAAAAAAAAAAACAATTGTTAGGGGGCTAGAAAAGTGATGACACACACACACCAAAGTGCTATTATACTCCTAAGCCTAGAATAGCATATTCTACACACTGGTTAGACGAGTGCGATCAAGCCAAATAATGACGTAGACAACAAACTAACAAATATGTGTTTCTTATTTGTACTATAGTATATTTTTAATTAGTTTAGCCATAACTTTTGATTGGTAACTTCGATTCATGAACGATTTTCACCAATAACTTACTAACGATGAGAGGAACAAAATAATACAAGTCTAACCAATAAATGCAAGATGAATAAGCTTTTACACCAATTTACTAAATGCGTTATTAGATTTTATTGCCACACCTAGCCGAGCATGATGGCCATGTGATAGCGGCTATAAGAAATGGATTCTAGTTTACTTGATGCGTTATTAGATGTTATTGTCACACCTAACCATGACGCATGATGATCATGTGATAGTTGCAATACAAAATGAACCAAACTTAATACCAAATGCATTCCAATTTACTAGATTGATTGTTAGATTTTACTGTCATATCTAGCCATAGCGTATGATAGCCACGTGATAGTGCCAATACAAAATCGATCAAATTTACTACCAAAACACATTCCAATTTACTGAACTCATTGTTAGATTTTACTGTTGCACATAGCTGTGGCGCATGATAGCCATAAGATAGCGGCAATACAAAATTGACCACATTTGCTGCCAAATACATTCTAATTTTTGGATTCATTGTTAGATTTTATTGCCACACATAGCCGTGACGCATAATGACTATGTGATAGCGATAACACAAAATGGACCAAATTTACTACCAAATGCATTCCATCTTACCGAACGCATTGTTAGATTTTAATGCCACACCTA
This sequence comes from Rhipidocladum racemiflorum, assembly GCA_036346355.1. Lineage (NCBI taxonomy): Eukaryota > Viridiplantae > Streptophyta > Magnoliopsida > Poales > Poaceae > Rhipidocladum > Rhipidocladum racemiflorum. The sequence goes on from CM070572.1 coordinate 28,999,268, forward strand.
GTCGTAGCGTACGATGGTCATGTGATAGCGGTAGTAAAAAATAGATACCACATTTACATTGAAATGCATTCTAATTTATTGTCAAGCTAAGCATAGAGGAACATGTGGAGAGAAAAAACATGAATGAATTGGAAGCTTTGAACAACGATATCTCCTAAACCATTTATCCTATTTACAATCCGTTTGAAGCGTTCTACTGGAAAAAAAAATGTGCTTAACAAAAAGTGACCATGATGAATATATTTTAACATTTTCAAAAATAATTATTGTATCAAAAGTTTGAATTTACTGTACCTAAACCAGAAATTAGTGCATCATCTCAGCATGAAAATAGTTAGTGATTGACAGAGGGGAAGGTGGTGGAGCATAGAATAAACTATTCCCCACTCAACGTAGTAGGGAAGAGAAGAGTCGATTTCCCCCGGACAATTTTGCAGTCTATCCCTCGTCTTTGCAAGCAATCACATTTATCAGACCCTCAAACCTCTCAATTTCAGGTTTTATATGTGGCATATCTTATTAAAACGACCACGTCACAAAATATACATGTCTTCTTCATGGTCCGCAGAGAGTTTTTTTTCATGATCTACAGTGAGTTTTGATTCAAGGCATGTATAGTAGTATAGACAATTGCTATCTATAATACACTTCTATATCATCTATAGAAGACTTAAAAGACAACTCATATAATTAGTTGCCTATATAGTTGTATGTAATAACCTCTCATACAATGGTACAAATAGTCTAAAGTCGTTTATAAGACTGTCTGTTAAATAACCGATAATAATTTTCTCTCTCCTCCCTCTCTCTCTTCCACATCGCCTAAATCCTGCGTGGCATTAGTTTACAGACAGCTAACGTGTACCATTGTATATGCTCTGCTCTCGAATAAGAATGCCCCAAGAGCGAAAGATATCATAACCACAACGATTTGTAAGATTATACAATTAGTCAATCTATTTTCTAGATGGAAGGCGATATACAAATTTAGGTAACAACCACATATCCTCTTAAAAAAAATCAATGCATCATTATTTAGGCCCCGTTTGGCAACTTGTAACCGGACCGTTTCTACTAGATTCTGAAAGAAACCCAACCAAACGGGATAAAGCTCGGAACGATTCTCATTGGATCGTTTCTTCTTTTTACACACCGTGGCTGAATCGGTCTCAACTCAGTTCCACCCGATTCACAGAATCCAACCTGAAACGTTTCTACCAAGAATCTGGAACCGTTTTCGTTTTTACTAGAATCTGGAACCGTACCAAACAGGGCCTTATATAGACAAATAACTTAGGAACATTAACATGTTGAAATACTCCCCCAAATGTACGAAAATAGCAGAGACCAAATAAAAGAGAGTACTTGTAAATTGCAAGCTTGCAACAATCCTTCTTCTCCAGGAGTAAATCACTAAATCTGAAATACTTCAATTCTTCAGGGGTATATGCGTCTCGATTTCCACTGAAGACTTCCTCCGTTTCATCTCAACCGTCAAACTCCACGATCGGGCAGACGTCGCCCTCTCCGCTCCTCAGCTCGGGATCCATTGCGGCCAATCTCCGTGTAGCCGTCTCCTCCAACCCCCACATTCGATTCACATCCCAATCCAAATCGGGAGCAAGAGGCGAACTCCCACTCCTCCCATTTCTTCTTCTTCAGATCACGAGCCAGAAATCGAACCGGATCTGAGGTCCGCGGCTGCAGCGGCGATGATGCACGGCGGGTCTTCGTCGGCGTCGGACGCGGCGGTGGCGGCGGCGCTGGAGCTGCAGGAGTCCGGGTGGGAGGAGCTGCGGCGGGAGGCGCGGAAGCTGGAGGGCGACCTCGACGTCAAGCTCTCCTCCTACGCGCGCCTCGCCGCGCGGTCCTCCTCCGCCACCGCGCCCGCCGCCGCCTCGGCCTCCTCCCCCACGGACCGCTCCTCCTGGAAGTCCATGGAGTTCGAGATCCAGTCGCTGCTCGACAAGCTGCAGGACGTCAACGACGCCATGAGCCGCTGCGCCGCCCCCGCCACCTCCGTCTCCCAGAAGCTCGCGCGCCACCGCGACATCCTACACGAATTCACGCAGGTTCCGGCACCTACCTCTGCTGTTTTGATCGCTAAACTGCGGATTAATTAACTGACGAACCGATCGATCGAGGCAGGAGTTTAGGAGGACGAGGGGGAACCTGAGCTCGATGAGGGAGCACGCGGATCTCCTCAGCTCTGTGCGGGACGACATCACCGAGTCCAAGGTTCGTGTCGCAAACTCTCAACTCCTCAAGTGTTGTAATGCGCTATTCTCTCTGTGCCATTCTGATCATTGGAATTCTCTTCAGGCTACCGGCGGCATGTCGCCGAGGGTGCATTTGCTCAGGGAGAGGGCTTCGATTCATGGCAGCATTAACCAGGTATCACTAAAGTTAGACAAAGGCTACACTGATCTTTTGTTTAAGCGCATGTCGGTGAGAGTTTACATTTTAGACATGTGATGTTCATCGTCAGCTATCGTCCATGTTGCTGTTGCATCATCTGATCTCAAGCACAAAACCATTATATATGCGAGTTTGACGTAATGCAAAACTTGGGGGAGTGTGCTCCTTCTCTCTCACTGTTACGGCATGCAGCCAATCATTAACTCCGAAAACAACAATGGAAAGAACAGGATGCTGGGAACACTTACAACTTTGCTTGGCAAAATGATGTGCTTTGACAGATGATTCGAGGAGAAAAGAGAAGGAAATGCTATTAATTTTCTTGCAGGGCAAATCTGTTATCACTGTTGATATTTGCATTTTGTGATAAACTCTAGCTCATCTAGCACAAGGCATTAAGTTCCTGTTTTTACCCAATTCCAGATTGATGAGGTAATTGGCCAAGCTCAAAGCACAAGAGTAGCACTTTCCAATCAGAGGGCCTTGTTTGGAGATGTTCAAGGAAAAGTCAAGCAGTTGGGTGAAAAATTCCCTATAATTAGAGGCCTTCTCGGTAATGTATTCGATCCCTAATGTGCATGTTGCCACATTAGTTTTTTAGCTGGCATCGTGCTGCTGTATTATTCATTGCAACGTCTACATCCTAACTATTCCGTTGATCATGATCTCTGTACTATGTGTTAGCACGCCATTACAATTAAACATATTCTTGCTTGCAGGGGCCATCAAGAGGAAGAAATCGAAGGACACTATAATTCTTTCAGCAGTGATTGCCGCATGCACCATCTTTTTGATTATTTACTGGCTTTCAAAATGATGGAGCGTTACCGAAAAAGCTCACCGTGAAGGTTTTCCCCTCTTGGAACAGAACAGCTGCAACGGGGTGCCATGATAAAGACTTAGTGTGTTGATTCATTTGTTAGGCTAAGAAGAGGGAATGTGAGACGTCATTTTATTTAGCTTTCATCGATTTGCCTTTTATATATATACCCTGTATTCGGAGATTCTCCCATCATGCGTATGTAGAGCAATTTTGCTTCCTGAACTGCCTGTCCGACTACTGGTTGAGTAAATACGATAACATCAAGCTGATGCTCTTTCTGTGAGAAAAGGGCCCCACTCAAATACTTATCTTCGTGTGTTTATGTTTAACTCTGAATGAAAATTTTGATTTTTTTTTTTCTGTTTTCACCAATGCATTGAACCATTGAAATGGCGCTGTACCTCAATGCATTTCATGCATTATCATCCTTGATTTTGCAATATTGAAATGAAATCCTTCTAGGGACAAAGATTGAAGTAAACATTCAACTCTCTCCATCCACTTATATGAACAGACTAATTCTTCAAAAGAAAATGAACAAATCAAAGAAAAGGGGGAATCAGATAGTTGACAATCAGAGGCGCTGAAGCATGAAAAGGGGTATAAAAAAATGTGTAGTTGGTCTCAGAGCCATCCGTTTCCCGTAAAACAACTTAATACAGTTTTAACAACCTTTGTAACGAATCATTTGCATTTCATTTGTACTCTATATAAACAAATAAACTATGTACACCCCAAGTGACAAGTTCAATCCAGGTCAAGAAACTCTGTCGAGTACTTGAGTTAGCAGCCGCATTCTATGATACTGTCTCACCAACAGTCAGCCACCGAATTCCCTCGACCGTGTAGTGCAGCGATGAAAATGCTCTAGGGCATCTCAGCAAGACTCCTCGTGATGTAAAGTTTGGTGACCATATTGCTGAAGGTAGAAGAAGGGTACACAGCGAATTGCTCGCCGTGATAATCAGACCCCATGAAGGGGCAGAGCTACTTTGACAAAAGAGTAACAAAGCGCCCCTGTGAAAACATAGCTGTCAACCCGATCAAGAATGCCACCTGCATTGCAGCCTTGTGTCATGTTCATAAAACAAGTTATGACATGTTGACGAAGTACCAAGATATATGGATGGAGTACAAGATATGAGATACAGAATGGCAATGTATTTCCTCTTCAAGCACAGGGACGATAGCAAATGAAACAAGACGTGTGGTGTGATACGCGGCAAAACTTAGCGTGAGCTCCCTATTTTCCATAAACTGTGATGATGTGATCAAGTGTCAAGTTGGTAATGGCAGAAAATGTACTGACATCTTACAGTTTGGAAGTTCAAAAAGACCATATCTGTAAACTACTCTTACTTATAACAAACAAGGGTTGAGAATTGCATGCATCCAATGCAGTTGAGAACTTGAGATGAGTGACACACCAAGAAGTTATGCATCCAATCTAATGATGTTCTTAGGGTGTGTTTGGTTACTTGTACCAAGTGGTACATGCATGAGATGGTTCAAGAAAAAAATCCTGGATAGTGGGATACAAATTTGAGGAATATTCTCTAGATGCTGAACCATTCTATTCACCCAAAACAATGGAACTAAATGGTACAAAACCATCTCATCCCACCAACCAAACACACCCTTAGATACCCGCTATATGCATACCGCCTAAGAAAGGATCTTCAATCTCAACTTATCAACACAAAATTATTTTAGAGCAGTAGATGCAATAGAACAAGAGAGGAGTTAATAATGTTTACCATGGCCAGGAATGAGTGATCCAGAGTCCTTCACACCAGCATCGCGTTTAATCAGAGACTCAACAAGATCCCCGAACAATGAACCCAGAAAGATCAGGATTCCATAAGCAGTAGCACTGATATCAACGAAATGATTAGGCACTGAAGCAAAGCACTATGAAAACATTTGTTATTCACAACATGAGAGTGCACAATCTATATGTTGAATGTAAACTGAACAAGTAGATGAACATTGTCACATATATCCACATTTCGAGGACAATCAGATCTCACGTGTAATGAGCACCAATGCGGCTTACTTCCATAAAGGGTTCCTGGCAATTGTGGTTTTGTTCTTGATATGTTTAACCAAAGAAAATGCATTATGTCAGTACAATCTGATCCATCCTAGTACCTATATTGGCTAGTATGTGTTGTTTAAGCAACCAAATTTTCAGAAAATTCAGTGTACAAAAATACATTTCGGTACTAAGTAATAGTAGAAACATGTTAGAAATTAGTAATACCTTAACAGCGATCTTGGCCAGCGTAAGATAGTTGACAGAAGTACAGTGGTCAGTACACAGCCAGTTAGACCAGCTAAAGCACCCTCCAAAGTCTTTTTAGGGCTTATATTAGTCAAAGGAGTACGGCCAAATGCCTGAAATGGAACATAAATAATATTAATGACATGATTTCCTTCTTTCAAATACACAATTGTCTAAACATATTACTTGACTGCAAAAATGCAGATATAATAGAAACTAGATACAGCAGAGCCAAGATATAATAGAAGCATGTGAAAATCTACAGATTTATATAGCTTGGTCAGCAGGGCACAAGACATTCTAGTAGTTGATCTGTGATCTGATACATTTCCCAGCAGTGTTGTTATGTTCCTCCATCAATAAAAATCTTAAAGGGTTGAAAATAGTAGTTACACCATGGACTGGATGGGTCCTCAGCATCATGACTGACAACCCTCAGTTGGCAAAGTCTCTTGTATGCAAACAGTTAACAAAACACCTACTATACTTACCCAAAACAAGAGAGAAAATAAAAAATTACAAGAACACACCCAACCAGAGCTGTTTCTTAGTTCAGCATTACAACAGTGCATTGCAATTTGCAGAAGTAAATGCATGGAATTGTGAATTCAAGAAAACTATTATTCCTTTATATTAATATAGCAAAATAAAATTAAGTCACATGAAAATAGAAGAAAGGAGTCTACCCTTCCACAAAGGAAAGCAGATGTATCAGCAGCGATAATGCTACTAATAGATATCAAGGTTGCAACAAGTCCAACTGTCCAGTGAGCTTGCCCACCAAGAAGTATTGGCCAACTGTATGCTATTCCTAACAAGAAACTTTGAAATCAGTTAAGACTAAACATAAATTAATTAGAAGAATACAAGCAAATAATTTCGATGACAAACTGCTTCTCCGAACACCCACAAATTAAACAGCAAAGGAATTGATAAAACAAAGATGACTCAACTAAGAAAGGACAAAGCCGATTTCATCAAGCAACGTACTTGTATTTAAGGTAGGATCAGCTAGTCCAGAACGAAGCTTAACCCAGAAAGAAGGAAGATAGCCACAATAAAATAACCCAAAAACTGAACTAGTTAGCTGCGCAAAACGAGGGTTTCCTCTTTGTAATAGCAATGATATTGCAATAAGAAACGCAGAAAATGTCACAGTGACATCCATGTGCCCATAGTACCTAAGCAAATAGACAGGTGAAACATCAGAACTGCAAAATGCAGTCATATTTACAGAAAATGACAAATGGAAAAGTGCATCATCATTAAGCCCTATTGGCAATTCCTTCCCTTATTTTGTTCAACAGTGATGCAGGCATACTGTCACCAATAAGAAAACATAAATCCACTTGACAAAGAGATACACATCATACAAACCATTTGGCCTCAATACAAGTATACAACTCACATTTTTAAGCTCAAGCAATCAAGCAGCAATGCATAAGCTCCACAATAAATATCTTCTCAGCAATACCTCAACGGTCAATAGTATCAGAATATGCATTGTTACTTGAAGTTCTTCTAAATTTTTTTCTTCAGGAATTCAGTGATAAGATGTTTAGTAGCGAGGCCTAGTTTCCATCAGATCATATATGCATCGACCTAGTGCCAGAGTTTTGATTTCAAAACTTTGCAATGTCCTTCATTCCTTCAATACTACCAAATACTTTCAATTCATGTTCATCTTCTATGGGTCAGAACTCAGAACAGCTTCCCATCTACTGTAATAAAATTAAAGAGAAGGAAGCAATTTTACGCACAGCTCTCCTTTAGGCATACAGATCCTCTCAAAGACCATAATTACTGCAAAGTGCGAACGATGTCAGTGAGCTGCTTAAAGGTAACTTGCACTAAAAGATGGCCCCTTTGTACCAAAAATCCTGACTAAATCCCAACTGGATTACACTCTAATTAAAGCAAACCTTCACCTAAGACGCAGGGCATTAAAAATAGCCAATGCAAGCATAAACGAGAGGCTTCCTTACATCGTAAGGATGGGCATCAGAGCGCAGATGGCAGAGCAGACGCGGGACACGTAGCGCGGAGGCGGGGTACCGCCGCCACCTGCAGTGCCGCGAACGAGCCCGAAGTACTCGCGGGCACCGACGAGGACGACGGCGGCCATGACGGCAGCGAATACCCAGCCGCCGGCGACCACGACGCCGCCTGCGCCCACCCCGATGGCGACGCCCACGAGCACCCGCTTCTGCAGCTGCCGGGGCTTGTCGACCTTCTTGGCAGCTTCCTCTGCGCCATCCCGGAGGGCTCCGCCGAGGGAGACGGCGGCGGTGGCGAGGAGTGGAAAGCGGCGGCGGAGGCGGAGCGGTGGAAGGGAAGGAACGAGAAGGCGGAGGCGGAGAGAGGCGTGGGGCCGTGGTGGGGAGGGAAGGAGGACGAGAGGGGGCTGGAGGTGGGCCGCCGCCGCCGCCGCCGCCGCAGTCATCGGAGGTAGGTGGGGAGGTGTGGGAACGTGGAGGCGGAGAGTTCGGTATGAACACTTGAACAGAAGTTTTGCTGCCGTTGTTTTGGCGGAAAAAGAAAGGCTTTGCTGAGAAATAGTACAGCTATTTTTGCAGTACATATATTGCCAACGTCCTAAATCACAACATCACCTCACCTTCCAGCACCCCTATCATTGCTCGCATACTCAATGCCAACTAGGCCGTAAGCGCAGCGCATGCCGCGCTCTTGAACGAAAATTGACTTTGTATTTTTTTTAGTGAAAAAAAGATTTAGATGTATTTTTAAAATTTTTGGAGGCTCGAGAAACCGTAGAAATTGAGCCGCGTGCGTGAATGGAAAATAAATTTACGTTTTTTTGAGAGAAAAATGGGCCATGAAAGCATTTTTTTCTAGGCTTTGGAGAAAAAACGGATCACGAAAATATTTTTTCCGGCAAAAACGGAGTAAGGACGAATGAAAAATGGGTATGTGTTTTTTTAAGAAAAAATGGACCACGAAAACACAAAAGCGGCGCACGCCGCATGCGCGTACGAAAAACAGATTTGCATTTTTTTAGGAAAAATGTACCGCAGAAACATTTTCACCGGGATTCGAAGAAAAAACGGATTACGAAAATATTTTTTCGGCAAAAACGGGGAAAGGATGAACGAAAAACGAATTTCTGTTTTTTTCTGAGGAAAAATGGACCACGAAAACGTTTTTCCCAGGGTCTGGAGAAAAAATGGATAACGAAAATATTTTTTCCTACAAAAACGGAGAAACGACGAACGAAAAACGAATTTGCATTTTTTTCTGAGGAAAAACGGTTAACGAAAATATTTTTCCCATGCTCCGGAGAAAAAACGAACAACGAAAACATTTTTCCCAACAAAAACGGAGAAACGACGAACGAAAAATGAATTTTTTTTTCAGGAAAAACGCCCAACGAAAATATTTTTGCCATGCTCCGGAGAAAAAACGGACCACGAAAACGGGCAAAACGTAGAAAGGACCTGAACATAAAGTGCGGGGACCTATTTATTATATTTTTGGACCTGTTCGCTATTCTGAAAAATTAGAAAATGGCTCGTTCACGATTCATATTTAACGGGAGCCTCTTTCTGTAAAACGGCGAACGGGGGACCTAAACGCGAATCGAAAAAGTTAATCTTCCCCTCACAGAAAATCACGAAGGACCAATTCGTAAATTCGCAGGGACCTATTCGTAATTTGGAAAACAGATGGGCGTCTTCGCAAAACGGCAGAAGGACGCGTGGCCCGCTCCTCCGGACACCCTTTCTCTCGAGCTTATATCCGGAAAACGGAGAAAGGGTGAATGAAAAACGAATTCCTGTTTTTTTCTGAGGAAAAATGGACCACGAAAACGTTTTTCCTTGTGTCTGGAGAAAAAAATGGACAACAAAAATATTTTTTCCAACAAAAACGGAGAAACGACGAACGAAAAACAAATTTGCATTTTTTACTGAGGAAAAACGGTTAACGAAAATATTTTTCCCATGCTCGGGAGAAAAAACGAACAACAAAAATATTTTTTCCAACAAAAACGGAGAAACTACAGACGAAAAACGAATTTCCATTTTTTTTTCAGGAAAAACGGCCAACGAAAATATTTTTCCCATGCTCCGGAGAAAAAACAGACCACGAAACATTTTTTTCGGGCAAAACGGAGAAATGTCCTGAACGTAAAGTGCGGGGACCTATTTATTATATTTTTGGACCTGTTCGCTATTCAAAAAAATTAGAAAAGGACTCGTTCGCGATTCGTATTTACGGGAGCCTCTTTCTGTAAAACGGCGAACGGGGGACCTAAACGCGAATCGAAAAAGTTAATCTTCTCCTCACAGAAAATCACGAAGGACCAATTCGTAAATTCGCAGGGACCTATTCGTAATTTGGGAAAATAGATGGGTGTCTTCGCAAAACGGCAGAAGGACCGTGGCCAACTCCCATGGACGCCTTTTCTCCCGAGCTTATATCCGATAGGATAGGATGCCTTTATCGGCTAACGTCTTTCTTCCCGTGCCGCTAACCTACTATCCTTAAAACCTAAATGAACGATCAATGTGCGAACCTTCTTAAACCTAATTTAATACTCTCTTCGCTATCGAATACACGTCGTTCTACTTTTCAAGTATAGTTTCTAAATATATAATTCTACAATTTCAAGACAATTTTTTACCATTTTTTTCCTTCTATACTCCTCTCCTTTCGTTATTTCAGTGCCATTTACTGCCGTGGGCTAGAGTAAAGGCCTGTTTGGATCCATGCAGCTAACAATTAATTGCTAAAAATTAGCTAGAGTAGATCCAAACATAGCCAGCTAATAGATCAGCTAACTATTAGCTAGGCACCTAGCTAATGGTTATCTCATTAGCTAGCCAAACCCAGCTAATAGCAGCTAATATGTGGCATTTAACCAAAATATCATTCACGTCTGCCACCAATAGCAGCTAATAGCAGGGCTATTCTAAAAAATTGATCAACCTAAACATCTATGAGCCACATATTAGCTGGTGGATCCAAACACCCTCCAGCTAATAGTTAGCTAGCCAACTATTAGCTGCTAGTGGATCCAAACAGGCCCTAAGACACACAATCCAAAGATACAATGAAGAAAGATAATACAGTCTTTTGTAGATGTACTTTGGTAGAAATACAAGAAGCTATAATGACATTTACTTAGAAATGGAGGGAGTATATTAGTAGCAGAATGCTTTAGTCTGGGCGTGTGCAAGAGGCCGCTCCCTATCTAGATGCTGCAATAGGTGTTGAGATGTTGCGGTAATTCTTTTGGGATGTTACAGTAATTCTTCTCCATTGTTGCAACCAAGGATTGAAATTTCGGACCGAAATCCGAAATCTCGGCCGAGCTTTCGGATTTCGGACCCCTCCGAGATTTAAAATCCCGGTAAATTCAAAAAATTCAAAAAAAAAATATATCAAATTTCGAATTTCTCGGCGAGATCTTGGGTGTTTTTGCCGAATTTTGATTTTTGTGCAATGTATTTGATTGTATTGGGTCAAGATCATCCACGTAAAATTTCTAAAAAATTTCATGTGTTTTTGACTATTTTTTGGTCGGTTCAAGAATGATCATCATCTGAAAAATTTATGGGAATATTATGGATATGTTAGGACCATTCACAAAAAATTTCAAAATTTTTTAAAGTGGTTTGAACTATTTTTCAATATGTAATATGTTGTGTTGCCCCAATTAAGTTACATTATGGCTTCTATGTATGGAATAAATATTTCTCTATAATACATAGGATGATAGGAACATATATAAAGCTGTCGGGGGGTCGGGTAATTTCCATAAATTACCTCGGATGCCACCAACGACCAAGCTCGCTCCCGCCCGAGCCACCAGGAAGTCGTTACCCTGGATTGTCTAATCGGAACTTGGAAGGCTACGCTGCTCCGCCTCCGAGCTCTGCTCAGGTGGGACCGAGAATGCCACGTATTCCGCCGATTCGAGCTCGAGCTCGGGTAAGATGTCCGAGCTCGGTGCCGCCATCGGCCGACCTTACGTGGTCTCGGGTCGGTGGGAATAACCACCCGAGCGTAACTTCCGCTGGCGCTACGCTTCCGTGGGAGCGTGGCGGAAAGATAGGATCCACCAGTTGCCACGTTTGGACGAGGTCCAAACGTGCGGGTAGTTGGGTCGTGGGGTTCGATCCTTTGTAAGCTATAAAAGGGTCCCCATCGTGAGGGGGACAACAACAGCAACAACAACACACGCATGCACCGATTGTAAGACAAGAGTCATACACTCGCACACTTTGCAAGAGTATACAAGAGCCGGAGTAGGGCTATTATCTCTTCCCCGAGAGGCCCGAACCAGGGTAAATCACTGTTGTGTCCACGCTCGTTGAGATCTGGTGATCCGTTCCTTGAGTAATCCCTCACGCAAGAAGGGGTCACGCTTGGTCCCTCCACCAACAAGTAAGCTCGGCGGGGCCTGTTTCAATCGCCGATACCGGGCGCCGTCCGTGGGGACCGACTTTCCTTTCGTGAGGAATCCCAAGAATGTCGAATCCCAGAACCACCAGGGCTCTACGCCCCGAGATCGAGGAAGAGGACAAGCGATTCTTCGACAATGGGCGGCGACGTCGCCGCATTAAGAATCAAGACGGTTCCAGGAGCTTTTCCTGGAAGCCGGCTGCACCGGAAGCGATTCTTTCGCTCGGCTCGACGCCCTCTCGGACGACGAGTACGACGGCTCTACGATGGTCTCGACATCCCCGACCTCTACGAGCTCGACCAGGGGACCGCTTCACGGAGACACCGTGATGTCCCCTCGCGATCCGTCCAATCCCGTAACGCCTTCGTTGCGGAGGAGGATGGAAATGTCGAGCAAATCCCTACCGCGCTGCCTTCACCGCCACGGCGCCAAAGAGCACTTGCAGCATCCTCGACCGGACGACCGACCACCTTACGGCAAGAAGTCCGAGGTGGCCTGACCGATAAGACCAGGGCCGGGTTCGTGAGAATTTCCACGCCAGACGGACTCGAGCCCGCGGCGACGATTTAACGAGCTCGTCACCCCGCTGCCTCGAGCGGAACGCCTTCAAGCCCTGGCCACGGTGCGCAACCTCAGAGTTTCCTGGCGGGTCGACCTAGAAGCCATGGGCGCGCCGTGGCCGACGACCTCGAGGAAATCGCCACGCAGACATAAGGCGGCAGAGGCCTCCCGAAAGGGACGCCAGAGTACCTCGAACGCCGCCGGGCGTCCGAAAGCGCCGCCACCCCGACGACTCACGCACCGCACCCAGAGTGATCGGGCGCGAAGCGCTGACGGGCTCTGAGGGCACCGGAGCAACTCCGGGGGCTCCTCGGGACCAGCGGAATCGAGCCGCAGGCGAAGCAGGCCGAACATTCCTCATCTGCCACTCCCCATCCTACAGCGTAGGGAGATTTTCTCGCTGGGCCCACTAACCTCGGGCTCGGTGGTGGGGATCGCCGACCGCCGCGCTGTGGTGATCGCCCGACAGTCCGTGTTCGGTGCAGATGCGTTCGCGACGTCGGCCGCGACGAGTGACCTGGCCGACAAGGTTTAAGCCGGGTCACATCGAGAGATTCGATGGGACTCGTAACCCGACGAAGTTTCTCTCGATCTACACCACGGCCATTTTAGTCTGCCGGGGTGATGAAAGGGTGATGGCCAACTTTCATCCCACGATCCTGGGCCGGGCGGCTCGGACGTGGCTATTCAACCGTAAGGAGAACTCGATCCGGCCCCTGGCCCACCGAGCAAAGACTTCTCCGAGCCAACTTCCGTAGTCGCTACGCCCGCCTCGGAAGGAGCGCGACCTTGAGCGCCTGATATGCAGAGGGCGAGACCTCGCGCCCGGTCGTCCGGGCCGCTTCATGCAAGTGCGCAATTCCATCCCGAGCATCTCGGATGAGGCGGTCGTCCGAAGCTTTCAAGTTCGGGTCCGAGACGACGCTTTACTTAGGACCTCGAAATCCACCCGACATCACAGCCAACGAGCCGCTCCGCATGGTCGACCGTTACGCCAACGCGACGAGGCCGCCCAATGGAAGAAGCCGCTAGACGAGGAAAGCCGCCCCACCGGCCGGGCTCGAAGGCGTCAAGCCGAAAGAGCGTAAGCTCGATCGAGAAAAAAATCAAAAAGAAGAAAAAATCCTCCGTCTCCGGCATGGTGGCAGCCATCGAAAGACAACGGCCGACCTCGCAGTCGTATAGGGGGGGAGCCCCGAAAGGAAAGGGTCGACCGGTTCAGCGGAGCAACGAGCAGAACCGGGACGACCAAGAACGCGGCGACCAACGCGGGCGGGCTAGTGCCTATTTCTGCCCGCTCCACCAGGCGCATGGGCATGACCTTCTAATTGCGTAACGTGGGCCTCGCCGAGCAGCTTCTACAATGGTAAGGGTCCCATGCCCACGCCTCCGAGATGGAAGGAGACGCTAAGGGCAAGAAGCCCGCCGAGGAGCAGGACACCGACATGGAGTACCAAGAGCCGAAACCACATCGCCGTGATATTCGGGGCTCCGCCGCCTATGGGTCGCGTCGGGAGTTAAAGGAGGCCGCGCGAGGTACTCCGTGTCACTCGAGGAAGCCTCCTGCTCAAGCAGCCTCAAGTGGTCCGAGCCGCCGATCACCTTCTCCAAGGACGATCGCCTTCCGGGATGACGAAACCCCAAAGGCTTCCGATGGTCGTTAGCCCAACGATCCGCAACACCGCAGAGGTCGGGTCCTTGTGGATTACGGAGCTCCTCGACCTGATATCTGCCAGGGTCTTGGACGAGATGCGCATCCTCGCTCCAAGATCAAAAGCCTGGTGGTCCCGTTCTACGGATAGTGCCCGAGCGCCGGTCAGCCGCGCCGCCAGATCGTCCCGCCAAGAACGTTCGGCAATCCGAGCAACTTCCGAACGGAGCCGATCACGCTCGGCGATCGATTTCGAAGTCGACTTAACGCGATCCTGGCCGACCAAAGACTCGCCAAATTCATGGCCGCCACTCACCACGGTATCAATGCTTGAAGGTCCCGCCCCGGTGGCGTGATCACGGTCAAGGGAAGCCCGAAGCAGCCCTAAATCGCGATTTAGAGGGCGTTAGACATGGTCGGTCAATCGCCTTCAACAAGGGCCCGAGCAAGAGCCGAGGAGTTCCCGCCCAAGGCTAGCCTCCAAGCCGAGGAGAAACCAAGGCTATCCTGCAGCGCATGCAACTGCATAAGGTCGTACACGTGGGGGCTTCCTAGATCCTAAATAGGAACTCGAGCTCGTGACCTTCCTCCGAGAAGCGCGGACACGTTCGCTCGGGAACCGTCCGACATGCCCGAGTCCCAAGGAGGTCGCCGAGCACAAAGCTAGCGATTCGGCTCGACAAAAGCCTGTCAGGCGAAGCTCAGCGCTTCTCCCCGGAGAAGCAAGCCATCATCAGAGAGGAACTGGACAAGCTCCTCAAAGCCGGTTTCATTTGGGAGGTCGACCATTCCGAGTGGTTGGCCAACCCAGTTATCGTGATGAAAAAAGGGGGCAAGTGGCGCATGTGTGTCGATCACACGGGGCTGAATGCCGCATGCCCGAAAGACAATTTCCCGCTACCTCGGATAGACCAGTTGGTCGACGCAACGGCCGGCTCCGAGGCGATGAGCTTTCTGGACGCCTACTCAGGCAATCACCAGATCGGCATATCGCCCGACGACGAGGAGAAAACTTCCTTCATCACGCCGTTTGGCACATTCTGCTACACGACCATGTCCTTCGGTCTAAGGAACGCTGGAGCGACCTTCCAGCGCCTTATGCAGAAAACCTTCTCGAACCAAATAGGTGAACCTGGAAGTGTATGTAGACGACATAGTCGTCAAGAGCAAGATGGCCTCGGACCATGTATCCGATCTAGAGGAGACTTTTCATAACCTCAATAAGCATCGAATAAAGTTAAACCCTGAAAAATGTGTGTTCGGGGTCAAAGCCGCAAGGTGCTCGGATACATGATCGGCCCACAAGGAATCGGGCCAACCTAAAAGATAGAAGCCATCGAGAACATGCGACCACCGACTTGCACTCGGGAGGTCCACCCTCGACCGAGAATGGCGGCCTTAAGTCGCTTTCATCTCGCGGCTCGAGGAACGTGGCCTACCTTTCTTCAAGGCGCTCGGAAGCACGACGGTTTCGCGTGGACAGATGAAGCGCATCGCTTCTTTCAAAGAGCTTAAGCTATATTTGTCGAGACCCCCGGTCTTGACCACGCCAAGAATGGGAGAGGTTCTCTTGCTCTACCTGGCCGCCACACCCCAGGCGGTAAGCGCCGTCTTGACGGTAGAACGGGACGGGGTGCAGCGCCCGATCTACTACGTCGCCAGTCTTACACGGACCAAAGGAGCGTTACCCGAGGTCCGTAAACTCCTTTATACGCTCCTCGTGGCCTCAAGAAATTAAGACACTACTTCCAGGCACACAAAATCCAAGTCCCGACCAACTTCCCGCTGAGAGAAATTCTCGGGAATCAGGACGCAAGCGGGCGGATCGCGAAATGGGCCATGGAGCTCGCCGAATTCGAGATCGAATTCTCGGCCAGAACCGCGATCAAATCTCAGGTCCTAGCGGACTTCCTAGCCGAATGGACAAACCCCGCCCCGCCCGAACCCGAACCCAACCAGGCCGAGCACGGTCGCTGGGTCATGCACTTCGACGGATCCCGAGCTTACGATTGCTCGGGGGCTGGAGTGGTCCTCGAATCCCCTCAGGGGGAGCGGATCCAGTACGCCCTTCAATTGCATTTCGGCGCAACAAACAACGCAGCAGAATACGAAGGTCTACTAGCCGGGCTTCGGGCATGCAAAGCGCTCGGAATCCAACGACTAACTGCGAAGGGCGACTCGTAGTTGGTCGTCAACCAGGTTAACAAGGAGTATCAGTGCTCCGATGACTCAATGGCGCTTTACCTGGCTGAAGTAAGGAAGATGGAAAAGTACTTCAGAAACTTCGAAGTACTATACATCCCCAGGAAGGACAATGCCCTGGCCGACCATCTATCGAAGGTCGGTTCCGCCAGCTTCGCTTCGGCGGAGGTGCTCATCGAGCACCTCTATAAGCCCTCCATACCCCCCGGGGAGGAGGCAACCGAGACGGGTGGTACCGTCTCCTTCCTCGAGCAGGATACGAATTGGATGACGCCATTCATCCAATACTTCGTGCACGGGACACTGCCCGAGGAGGAAGCCGAGAAATCCCGGCTAGTGAGGCGCTCCTCGACCTATAAGATGGTCGAGGGCCTCTTATACCGCAAAGGCGCGCTTGGCGTCCTCTCCAAGTGCATCACCCAAGAGGAAGGCAAATACCTCCTCAAGGATATCCATGACGGGATGTGTGGAGCTCACTCGTCCTTTAGGACCTTGGTGAGCAAAGCCTTCCGGTTGGGTTACTATTGACCGACGGCCTTGGCCGACGCACGCTCAATAGTAACCTCCTGCCGATCATGCCAGTTCCATGCTCGGAAGGTCCATCAGCCGGCATACGCGCTACAGACCATGCCGCTAACCTAGCCATTCTCGGTTTGGGGCATCGACATACTCGGTCCATTTCCAGGAAGGAGGGTTGTAAATACTGCTCGTCGCAATCGACACCTTCACTAAATGGATCGAGGCCGAGCCTATATCAACCATCTCGCACAAAGCGGCTAAAAGGTTCTTCCGCAATAATGTAGTAACCCGCTTTGGCGTTAAGTCGCCTCATTACCGACAACGGCACTCGATTCACAAGCGAGGTGTTTCAGGCTTATTGCGAGGAGGTCGGGACCAAGATATGCTTCGCATCCGTGGCCCACCCACGAGCAATGGGGCGGCCGAGCGCGAATCCGGCAGATCGTCCAAGGAATCAAGAAGAGAGTCTTCAAGAGCCTCGACGGCATGGTCAGGCCTGGGTGGACGAACTACCCCGCCCTTCCGGGTCACCAAGACCACGACGAGCCGAGCTACGGAGACCCTTTCACCGCTTATGGCGCTGAAGCCGCCCTACCCGTCGAGGTTGTCCTAGGATCCCCAAGGGTGAACCTGGCCGATAGCATCGACGCGGAAAGGCGGCGCCTTCTCGACCTCGACCTCGCGAGGCGACGTGAAACGGGTTCCATTGCGATCCGCGGTCTACCAGAAGCTCTTCGCAGCACGCCGCTAAATCGGATTTACCAAGGACCTTGCACGCCGGCGATCTCGTTTCGCGACGTCCAAGACTCACAAAGCCAACAAGCTAACGCCAAGATGGGAAGGTCCTTACACGGTCGTCTCAACAAAGACGCCCGGGCTGTCCGCCTCGCAATGGAAGATGGTCGAGAACTAGCTAGTACTTGGAACATCGACCAACTGCGTAAGTTCCATGTTTAACCACACCCGCTTTACCTTTTTTAATAAACTTTGACACCTTACCCTCCCATTCTTTCTCTCTCTCTCTTTCCCCTTTACCTCCGCGAAATTCTACGATTAGGCTCGACCCAGACAAAAGTGTCAGGGGCAGGTCGGTCGTTGGGGAAAAACACCGTACGACAAGAACTCGACCTCGAGGGCTTCCTTCCTCATAAGACGACCATCTTTTTTTCGCGGTAGACCTCCGCCGCAAGTAAAGATTCGCACAGGACACCCTTCTGAACGGTTCCGAGCTCAAGTCGGCCGGTGGGCGGCATCAACGCACCATACCCTAAGAGCCACACGGTCTCCGCAGAACTCTACTCCGCCAACGAGGTCGCAGCGAGCCTACGCCCACGACCTCCGCTGGCGGGGCTATAGGGTACCATGTGGCCACGACCTCGCGGCTCTCGCGAGGTAGCTACTCCTCGCACGATTGATCGCTAAGTCGCGTAAGGCCGAACTCTGCCGAGTAAGAAACCACGGCACGAAACAAATCGTTGTCATCTCGTACGAAACAACCAAAAACGTTTAGAGATAGATAAACGCTCTTTCTATGTTCAACTGGACGTTTTTTCCCTTAAGTTTTTTACAGGAAAAGACAGGAAAAAGAAAATTACAGGAGCCCGGCACGCTTCTCGTCCTGCAAAGCGACGAGCTCGTCCCGCACCGAGTCAAGCTCGGACTCAAGGTCGAGCACCCGCCGGCGAGCTTCCCGACCTTCGCTGTCGCTTGTCGGTCGCCTGGACTCCTCCCGTTCTTTGGTCGATTGTCCTTTCGGCGCCGGCGGCGTCGCAAGGTCGCCACTGCGTGGCTTCAAGGCCCGATTTGCTCGCCGCTTCCGGCCGAGGCGCCTCGAGCTCGTGCACGGACTCCTCCACCTTCCGCCGAATCTCAACCTCGAAGATGTCACGGCAACCCGGCGCTCGAGCTCGCGATCTTGGCGTCTGCTCGGCCTGGTGCTTCGCGACAACTTCAAGGCGACGGCATGGCGGCATGGAAGTCCTTCATGGTGGACTCCAGACCGCGCGGAAGGTATTTCAGGTCGTGATCGAATTTTTTGATAAAAACGCATGAGTCGAGTACTTACCCAATAAAGCCGAGCCTCCGGCCCTGTTTGGAACATCTTGGCGGGATCCTCCGCCTCGCCCTGTTCCCTGGCGGGCAAGGGATCTCCGCCTCGATCCCTTCTCCTTGATCGGAGGCGGGGCTTGAGCCCGAGCTCCTCATCCCTCGAGGGCGAAGGAGCTTTGTCCTGGGGACGACCTCCGCCTCTGGAGAGGGACGGCCTCAAGAGCGAGGATCACCTCCCGCTCTTCTTCCTCCCGGCAGAAGTTGCGCCGGGGCTCCACCCTTCTGGCGTCTACGCCATGGGAGCAACCGGACACCGGTCGGCATCCGGCCCTTGGGCTGCAGCATCCCCGACCGCGGGATCAACTGGGGCACCGAAGTCGGCGGCCGGAAGGTCGGTCCCGATCGAATGCCTCGGTGCCGGCAGATCCCCTTCGTCTTGAAGTCGCTGCCGGCCACCTACGGTGGCCGGGCTCATCTCCCCGACCGGGCAGCCGACTCTTCCTCGTTGGACGAGCTCCCGCCAGAATGGAGTCCCCGACGCCGCCGGCTGGGACCCGCGTGACGTCACGAGCACGGGGAGACCTCGGCCGATCTCCTGGAGAGTCGCGGTGATGATGTCGCCGGGCGCCGAAGAATCCTCGCGGGAGTTTCAGCGCCTGCTCATCACCATCGACTCCACGACTATGATGTGGGGATGCCCTCGCCAGCGGCTCGGGCATCGGCTGATCTTCCTCCGTGTCTCCTCTTCGAGACACGACCTCTGGTCCGGAGCTCGCGGCGATGGGGCTCCCCACCTCGACATCGCCGCCACCGGCCAGTGGGGACGGGCCTCCCGTGACAGCTCCGCCGGCCTCGTCGCCCACGACGGCCTCGGCGGCCGGGCAAGCTCCTCTCTAGCACGAGGTCAAGAATATCGCCACCATCGCTTCAAATCCCATAACTCCGCACCAACCGCCACACCCACTATAGACGATGTGGGGTTAGTATGGTGCCTGAGGGGAAAGAGACAAACAAGAGGGGAGCAGAGATCGACCTTGCTCTGGCGTCCGCTAGCCGAGCTCGGCGCGGGCCAGGAGGGCGGCCATGTCTCGCTCGCGCCTTGTCGGCCCTGGCGATCGAAGGGTCGGCCTCCCCTGCCGACCTCGGAGACAATCGGCGTTAGGCGCGGTTGAGGCGTGGCGACGACTGCGGGACTCCTCGGGACCAAGGGGCGGGTCCAGCTCGTCCTTCTCCTCTTCGCGGTCCCCGGAGCCGAGCTCGAGCTCACCCGCGAAGCTCACCAAGGGCCGCGATCTGGCCCTCCACTCGACCTTCCGCCGGGCCGGCCGGCCGCGGCCTCCTTCGCTTCGCGCACAAGAAGAAGCCGGGCGCAAACGAGCCATCACGGGATTGTCTCGTGTACTCATCCATCCACAATCTTAGTTCACTCACCTCCTGCCGGTCCGCATACTCCAAGTCTTTGGCGGGGTGAGCGGTCGTCGGCCGAACGCTGCGTGTGCGGCAGGCGAGGGCGGCGTGGCCGACGGAGATCGAGCGCGCGCTTGCGACCCGCCCCTTGGTCCTTCGACCCGCCCCGCCAACTCGATCCTACCGGGACACGGCGACCGAGGGCAACCTTCTCTGTTGAAAAAGAGAAAAACTCAAATGAGGTCGGAAGGCCCCGTGGCTCGTCTCGGACGAAAGCTTAAAGAAGTCCGAATCGTAGACTTACCGCCTCGGTCAGGTTAAGGACGTTGTTCGGATCTGGCGGCCCTCGATGATTTCCTTGCCTTTAGGGGTGCCGAACATCTCGGACACCCTCACATCCACCAGTCCTCTGGCGGAGCTGCATACCGGCCAAGGGAGAGGTCATGAGAAGGGGCATCCTCGCTCGGAAAAGAAGATCGAGGGCGACGACATACCCGAGCGTGACTCAGGGTGATGTCCTGCCACCCTCGACCTTGAAGAAGGGATGCTCCCTCCTCCTAAAGGGCGATATCCGGTTCCTCGACGTAGTCCCGGTAACGTCGGCCGTCGGCCCAGTGCACGTGAGCTCATTGATCGTCATGAGGATCTTCTCCTCCTCGGGCTCCACGGGCGGCGGGGTCTCGGCAGCGACCTCTGGCGCCGGAGTAGGAAAGCGTGCCGCCTCTGCTTTCCTCAAGTAGAACCAAGAGTCGGCCCAACCCGACACCGAGTCCTTGAGCGTGAAGCTCGGGTACTCGTATGGTCGGGTAGGTCGCAGCGGAAAGAGGCGGCCAAACTGCGAAGGCGTCTTAGGTGCGAGAGGGTGTAGAAGCGGAAGAAGAGACTGGGAGTGGGCTCGACGCCCACGAACCCTTCGCAGAGATGGGTGAAGATGGCCATAATGAGAATGGAGTTGGGGTGGAGGTGAGCGATCTCGCACTCGCAGGAGGCGAGTACGGCCTCGGCGAACTCACTTTCGGGCGTCGGAGTCTGCTCATGGCGTAGAGCTCGGTGGAGACGATCTCCCCCTCCTCCGGCTGTGGTCTCTCCTCGGCGCCAGGGACTCTCCATGTGCCGGCATCAACGTACCTCGCCTGCTGGAGGATCTCCAGCCTGCGCCTGTCGAGCTTGCTGACGCCGAACCTCGCCATGAGGGTGGAAAAGATGGTCAAGGAGAGGGATGAGCGCCGAAGCAGAGGAGTATGAGACGCAGCGATCGCAAAACGGCCAAGTGAGGCTAAGGGTTTTTTTTCTTCGAGTGTTTAAAAGCTCCTCCAGGAAATGGGAAAGCAAAAGGGCTTCCCGCCGTTATGGTCGAAGAAGCCCTAGAGGCACAGAGGGCAGTTGAGGCGTTCGCCATTCAGAAAACGACACGTGGGCACGCAAATCGAAACCGTCCTGCCAGAAAAAGACGGTTCCCAGAAGGGCGATTCAGCTTCCAGGAGAAGGAACCGTTGAGAGGGGCCCACTTCTGTTCTCTCAAAGCGCGACGAGCTAGGGGAACAAGCTTGTTCCCGGAGGAGGTTAATAGCTCGTTGGTCGCGGCAGTTGTCCGCCGCGGCAGAACCGACATGCTCGTAGAACGGTAGGCCCAAGGGGAAGGCCCTCCTTAGACCTCTTCCCACTTGAACCTCGGGGGCTAGCTGTCGGGGGGTCGGGTAATTTCCATAAATTACCTCGGATGCCACCAACGACCAAGCTCGCTCCCGCCCGAGCCACCAGGAAGTCGTTACCCTGGATTGTCTAATCGGAACTTGGAAGGCTACGCGTTCCGCCCAGTTTCGAGCTCGGGCTCGGGTGGGACCGATAATGCCACGTATTCCAGTCGATTCCGAGCTCGAGCTCGGGTAAGATGTCCGAGCTCGGTGCCGGCCATCGGCCGACCTTACGTGGTCTCGGGGTCGGTGGGAATAACCACCCGAGCGTAACTTCCGCTGGGCTACGTTTCCCGTGGGAGCGTGGCGGAAAGATAGGATCCACCAGTTGCCACGTTTGGACGAGGTCCAAACGTGCGGGTCGTGGGGTTCGATCCTTTGTAAGCTATAAAAGGGTCCCCATCGTGAGGGGGACAACAACAGCAACAACAACACACGCATTGCATCGATTGTAAGACAAGAGTCATACACTGCACACTTTGCAAGAGTATACAAGAGCCGAGTAGGGCTATTATCTCTTCCCGAGAGGCCCGAACCAGGGTAAAGCTAACGTGTCCACGCTCGTTGAGATCTGGTGATCCGTTCCTTGAGTAATCCCTCACGCAAGAAGGGGTCACAGTTGGTCCCTCCACCAACAAGTAAGCTCGGCGGGGGCCTGTTCCCCAATCGTCGACAAAAACTTTTCAAATGACTTGAAGTTCATTTGTTACATTTGAAAAATCAAAAAGTGATTTTACATACGGCTTTTATGACGACTTTATTACTGTTAGATTTTTTAAAAATTACTCATGCTTGATCATCATCTCAAATTTTTATGGAAACATTAGTTATGTGTTAGGACCATTCAAAAAAAATTCAAAATTTTTTGACGTGTTTTGGACCATTTTTTAGTCGATTCAACTTGAACCGAGATCTCGGATTTTCCGGTTGAGAAAAAAACGGATTTAAAATTTGGTTTTTGTATTTCGTCCGAAATTTCCGAATCTCGCCGAGATTTCGGATTTCGATGACCTCCGGAATTTTACGCAAAACGAGATTTGAATCCTTGGTTGCAACAAGAGTTTATTGTTGAGGTAGTTTTGCTGATTTCTGGCACAAAATTCTCTCATATGTTGCAATATTTTGGTTTTGTTTTGCTTGTTGCAACGGTGTGAGCTTTTGTTGCCAGCTCGATGTTTCGATGTTGCACTTTTTTGAAATTTGTTGCAAATGTTCTCGAATATTACATGTACACTTTCAAATTGTTGCAATAGATATGATACCGCAGATTTGCTTTGTTTGGAATTTTGTCTAATTTTTCGGGTGCACCTTTATATCTGGTAATTTCCAACTTGACTTTTTGTTGAGAGAATTGTTTGCCTTTACATTTATTGTTCTTTTGATATTAAAGCCTATTTATTGCAATCATTGAATAAATATGTTACCCACTTTCTTCCTGTTTATTGTGCTGGACCGTCCGATGTGAATTTTCTCATTGGGTGTACGGGCATTAGTCTTACCCTAATTTTTTTGAATTCTTCTTAACATTGTAATCGTAATTACGTTTTGTTGCACAATCAGAAAAAAAAAAGTTTTATGAGTTAATATCAATTGTTGCACGGGGAGCCCTTACCATATTTTTATTGCAATCCACTGATTTTTGTTGCATTTTATTTTACACTTTGTTGCAACCAGAGGTAATATATTACGTATGTCCGAGAAGGAGATCTGACAGTGTGAGATGAGTATGTAGATGGAGCGTACAATGGGGAACCCGATCCCTACTAGCTTCCTTGAGAAGGAGATCTGACGGTGTGAGATGAGTATTTTAGGCATTGTTTGTTTTTGTTTGGGCTTTTTGGCTTAATGAGCTTTTAAGCCGTCTATTTTTAAGCTAAGACATGTTGTTTGTTATCCTGGCTTATTAATGAGTTAGATGGTACAGCTTATAGATGAAAAGTCTAAAATACGCTAAATGAGATGGTAGATGAATTCTCAATTTATATATGATGATATTTGGTGGGTAATTTTGGAGACTTTTAGTGGCAAATGGTTATTTCATTAAAAAAAAACCTAAAAAAGCTCTTCTTGTCTGTCTTTTGGCTTATAGTTATACAGAGGCTTTTGGTTTTTTTAAAGCCCGGCTTAAAAGCCAGTCGTTTATTTCGGCTTAGGTTTTTTGACTTTTAAACCAATGAAAAAGCCGAAACAAACAGGGCTTAAATAATTGAACATATGCGGCCGGATCAAAATTCAATAGGTATCCATATTTTAGCATGCTACTAGTTTTGTGGATGAAATATACTATCTATTAACGGAGAAAGAATTACGGATAGGTTCCTGTGAATTACAAAGAGGTCCTTTGCGATTTTTTGTGAGTATAAAAAAATCTTTTCCAGATTGCGTTTAGGTCCCTGGTCGTTACTTTACGGCAAAACCCCCCGCTAAATACAAATATCGAACGAGTCATTTTCTAATTTTTCATAATAGCGATTAGGTCAAAAAATATAACAAATAAAGTCCCCGGCCCTTACGTCTAGGTCCTTTCTCTGTTTTTCCGAAAAAAATATTTTCGTTAACAGAAATATGTGTACATCTTTATCTCTAGATTTTTTTCCCAACTCGATCTCTATATTTTTCGAAACATGTATTATTACTCAGTGAACACATATAGTGTTAAACTCGATAAAAGAATGTTAACATCTCTAATATTTTTCGGAACATGTATTATCACCCGGTTGACACATAAAGTATTAAACTCGACAAAAGGAGGTCAGCCGGGTAATGATAAAGTGTTAACCAAATTCGTCAAAAGAGATATGTGTCTAAGTTCTTTCTTCGTTTTTCCCAAAAAAATATTTTCATCAACAAATATATGTGTACAACTCTATCTAGATTTTTTCCCCAACTCAATCTTTAATCTCTAGACTTTTTTCCCAACTCGATCTCTAACATTTTCCAAAATATGTATTATTACTCGGTGAACGCATAGATTGTTAAACTCGACAAAAGAAGGTTGACATCTCTAATATTTTTCGGAACATGTATTATTACTCGATTAACGCATAGAGTGTTAAACTCGACAAAAGAAGGTTGACGGGTAATAATAAAGTGTTAACCAAATTCGTTAAAAGAAATATATGTGCAACTCTATCTCTCTATTTTTTTTCTAAACTCGATTTCTGATATTTTTTTGAATAAGAAATATATGTATATAGCTGTATCTCTATAGTTTTTTTTGCAACTCGATCTATAATATTTTTCGATAAATGTATTATTCATCGGTAAACGTATAAAGTGTCAAGATCGCTTCGAAGAAAATATGTTTAGTTCCTCCTATAGTTTTTTTTTTTAAATAGAGTAAATTTTACTCGGTGCGGTATGCGCCGCATATTCTACCTAGTTAAGATTTAAAGGTGGAGACTGGAAACAGATGCCTTGACGGGAAACAACTGATTTTTAACGAACCAACCGTGAAGCCGCACAGAAAACGGAACAAACAGAGCCCGTCCTGCCCGGTCGAGTTAATCTCTCTTCTCCACCTGCCGCCGGCCGAGTCAATCTCTCTTCTCCACTCTCCCCGCACCCATGGCTGCAGCAACGGCGGTTGCTGCGACGGCGGCGGAGGAGGAGGCCCGGCTGCTGCGGCTGGAGGAGCAGGCGGAGCACGGTGGCGGCGGGGCCTGGGAGTACCTCTGCCTCGCCCGCCAGCTCCGCGCGCGCCGCCCCGCCCCCGTCCTCCGCCTCGGCCTCTCCCTCCTCAACGACTCTTCCGCCCGCTCCCGCCTTGCCTCAGAACGTAACGCGCTCCCTTCCCTTTCCCCACTGATCCGCGCAATTCCGCCCGGTAGATACATTGATAGATAGATCTCGTGGTCTCTTCCGGCTAGATCTCTCTCGCCACTCCGATTTATCCGTGGACGCGGTGCGGTGGATTGGATGGGCAGCTGCTCTTTACTTAACTCTCGCGATAGATTGCAGTGCAGCTCTGTGGGATCTGTTGAATTAGGCTTTTGTGTCTGTAACTTTGCAGCTCCCGATTGCTCGGTGTGCTCTTGGTTTCAGTAGTAACTGTGAGATTCATTTCTTTCGATGCAGAGTGGACGCTTTACGAGCAGGTGGCGGTGGCCGCCATGGATTGCCAGCGTCTTGATGTCGCAAAGGTGAGATTTTTTTGTCACTTAGCGACGTCCTTTTGTGGTTCAGTTCTTGCTCTCGGATTGAGCGCAACTTTATTTGGCCCACTGAAAAATTCAGATTTTTTTTGTGTTGGGGGGGGGGGGGGGGTGTTACATAATTTCTTGATGAAGTAACTTCTTTTCGTGGATTTGCAGGATTGTGTTGGAATCCTCTCCAAGCAATTTCCTGCCAGCGCACGGGTTGGTAAGTTCTTTTGGAACATAGGCAAGCAGTTTGCAGCTTTAGTGAGAACACCATAATTTAACAACAAAACTAGATCTTAAACCTTGTATGTGAATGTACATATGCAACATGTGGTGGAGGAAAGCTATGTTTTCAGAAGGGTTTTACTATTATTCAAATAGAAAAAGAGTATTTTCAAAGATATGACTAAACTATGACATGGAACTTTAAAAGATATCATCTATTCTGTTCCATAAATTTATGAAAGGTTACGATTTGGGTCAACAACGGTTTGCTCTGTCAACAGCCTTAAGTGAGATTGAAGGTGGCATGTGTGAAATGTCTGTTAATTAAGGACTGATGATTACCTAAATCCTGGTGGACACAAAAAGTGTTAAGATCAAAACCCGTTATTTTCTATTTAAGTGTGCAAAGTATCTATTTCTGCTAAGTCATGTGATGCTGGTTCTTACGGCCATCTTTCTGTATATGCTGAACACTCCTTGCTCTAAAATGCAGGCCGGCTGGAAGCCCTGCTGTTTGAAGCAAAGGGTGAATGGGCTGAAGCTGAAAGAGCATATGCGCTTGTCCTGGAAAACAATCCATTTGATCAGGTATGATAGTTTGTGGTTCTGGCTTCTTCTGGAACTAGAGCTAGAGGGTCTGTGGTTCTGATGATGATTCTGGTTTTCTTGTTGTGAACTTGGTGCGCAAGAGGAATCTGATTTCCTTGGTCTCTAGAACCAATTAGATGCTAAGGGTGATAATTTTGCAAACCTTAATACTATGTTATTTTAGACTATATTGAATGTTTTCCTTGTGTGTTTGGCAGATTGTCCACAAGAGAAAAATTGCTATTGCAAAAGCACAAGGTGACATGTCATTAGCTGTTGATTATCTCAAAAAGTATTTGGAACTGTAAGTATATGCATCCACTTTGTGTTATGAACTAGACATTGTTATCTCAATTGTCCTTTTGGTGTAAAATAGTAACTCTTTCCCTGTGTTAGATTTATGGCAGATCACGATGCCTGGAGAGAACTTGCTGAAATATATGTTTCCTTACAAATGTGAGATATTCGATCTTGATTCATTTAACCTAATCGGCTAGGATGTGATTATGTGATAATACTAAATTTTATGATTTATCAGGTATAAACAAGCTGCCTTTTGTTATGAGGAGCTAATATTGGCTCAGCCAACCATTCCACTTTATCATCTAGCCTATGCTGAGGTAAGTGAACCATCCCAAACACAGCCTCTCCTCCCTAAAAGAATGGAAAATGAAGAGTCACTAACAATTTATGAAATTTCTCGTTATTCCCTGGAGTGTTTCACTGATGATTCCGTTTTTTTCCAGTGAACTAATGTTCATCATAAGACGACAATAAACATCGAGAAGCCAATAAAAATTAAGCACACTAAAGTCGCTGTTCATGTTAATAACAAGGTTACTTGATAGAGAATTTAAACTTTTGTGTACAGAGTGATCTAATGGAAAAAAGTTAAATGTAGTAAGTAAATTAAGTTTCCTGAAGTTCTGTCAATATAATGGTTTATATGAGAAATGTGTTCAAATGGATAGATTACATCTTTGTAACAACTCTTGGGCATAGATGAGGAAGCATTTTTGGCATTACGGCTTTGCAAATGTACGAATTATCTTAATTGGCAGTGAATTGACATGATTCAATGATTTCATCAACTGCGTATATTCTGTTGTTTACTAATTTCTAGTAGAAGCCTCCCACGTTGTTTTGATGTACCATAGAAAACAATTTTAGTGAGATACAATAAGGGTGGAACATTGTTGCCAGTTTTATCTTTCCAAAGAGTTTGCTGGGGAAAGTTTTTTTTTTTTTTTTGTTTCTTTTACCAGTTTTGTGTGGTAGGTCCTGGGTAGGGGCATAAGCACACATAGAGACTAGGACGGTAGTCTGTTGGGACTTGGGAGTTTGTTTGGGGGTGTGGTCTTTTCTGTGTTTAGTGTTTTTTTTTTTTATTATTCTAGTAGGAGGGGAGGGGAGGTGCACGATGTTCTCTTACCATTTTTGTGTGGTAGGTGGGAGGGACAGGGCTTGGCTGCACCCCAATTGTGCTCCCTTCCACATAGCGGATATTCATTGCCTTGATAATTGGCAGTGCCAGTGGGTCCAAAGTATCTTGCACTAAATTAAGTGAAAACAAAACTGTATTGCCAAATCCCGTGATTATCTCTTCGCGCCTTCAAACCCCAGACAGTAACCACTTATTCGTAGAAAAGGACTTATACATTCTGGACGCCCTGGCAATGGATCAAGCTAGCTTGGAAATGGCGAAGTGCATGGGGACATAAACTCTTGCTAGCCATAGTTGGCACTGGATGCAGCACGCAGCAGAGGTCATGAGCTCGCCAGGCACACATCTGAACGTGAACAGCAGCGTTTTAAAGGATGGGATATCCAGGGTCCACGTATTCACTGGCTTCCTAGTTTTGTTTTCTTGTCGATGATGTTAATGAACAGGAAGTTCGGTGACGGGTGAGCAGTCGGACCTTGTTTTCTTCTTTTCCTTCCTGGTGATGTAGTACACAATGGAGAAATTGCATTTCTATCGTCTTGTTGGACCTCCTTGTCGTATCCTCAATGGAGGAAATCTAGAGATAGAGGTCACAACTGTTTGAGATGAGAGAATGGGAATTACTGATTGATGCCAATTCAAGTTTCCTTTCTTATTATGGATTGATGGCAATTCAAGTTTCCTTTCTTATTGATGTAAAATGTGGGATTGGGACTTACTGCTAGATATCAAACCAATCAGCAACTGCCACATGGCAGGGAGCAGGGAAGGGAGCATAGCTGGTGAGCAGGCATGCTTCGTCCAGGTGGGAGAGGGAGCAAAGGAAACCACCAATTTCCTATATATATATAATAAGTATATGTTATTTGGCATGCTTATAGGCCACTACCAATGTTGTTTGTTTGTTTAGTCTTTCTGATGGAATGCAAGATCACCGCAGCATTTCATTCATGCAAGTGACTAATTCAAGCCTCTGATTATGCTGGAAGCGCAATTGATTTCATGCAATGCCTGTCTGTAGTTTAGATGAATGCTTGTGTAATCCTTGCTGAGTATACATTTTTTTAAAGGTTCTGTACACTATGGGTGGCTTGGAAAACCTTCAGACAGCTAAAAAGTATTATGCATCAACAATCCAGTTGACTGGAGGCAAGAACACAAGAGCCCTCTTTGGTGTGTGTTTGGTAAGACAACACTTCTGCTCCACAACTTAAAGAAATACGGTTGCTTCTTTCTGTTAACCAAATACTAATTTTTATGCATATCTTTAACATCTGCAGTGTAGCGCTGCAATCAGTCAACTGACCAAAGGGAGGAACAAGGACGAAGAGAGCTCAGAGCTGCAGAGCTTGGCTGCAGAGGCACTATTGAAGGATTACAAGCAACGAGCACCGTCGAAGGAGCCACTTATCACTGGCATGTTGAAGAACATGAAACTCTCCTGATCCAGCCCTTCACTGGGTTTTAGCTCGTGGTGCATCTGCAGCTAGTTAGCAGCGCCACAATGGCCAGTTTGACAGATCAATTGATAGCATTATAATGCTTGTTTTTGTGATGGCACCAACATTGTAAAACTTATGTAAGATTCTTCCATGGGTGGTAAATTACCTGTTTTGATTACTTAGAGATATGCATGGTGTCTTTTGATTTGATGTTCTGCTATAGATCAATAAACCCTCTATTGTAATTTCAGGATGGACAAAATTTTGAATAAGACATAAGAAAATTGTATCTGTGTGATAAGAACTTGTGGAGATTCCCGTAATGCCTTCAAGTCACTTCCTGTTAGTTTGAAATCATAAACCTTGACAAAGCGATTAGCATTATAGCTTCAAGATTTGTACAGCTTGTATTGAAAGGGTGATGAATAGAAGCACTCGTCGATCAGTAACAATACTGAAATTCTGGAGCCATAGCAGTATAGCACCATATGCTGTCAATCCTGCCATCTCTGCAACTGCATGTAGCAATAATTTAGGTTTTATCAAATACTATTCAGATAAGTATTTACATCGATAATTTATGTTCTATCTTATTCCACTGATGATTTTTCTGAACCCAATCATTATTGAAGAAGCAAGGTAACATCAACCTTCAGGCTTTGAAGCGATCAATGCTGCTCGCCGAATTGAGCCTACGGCCCAGAATTTATCGTAGTACTCGGCGTACTTGCAGCTCCGGCCTCCGGCACAGCGGGGGGCGGTCGTCAGTGATGAGGGCGCCCGCGGGGCCGATGGTGGCGTCCGGCGACGGGCAGTAGAAGCTGGCCACTGAGATCCTCTCCTGGTGTACTCACCAACCACTTGCCTGCCAAATTTACAGTTAACATAATTATTAGCAGCCAAAAAAAATCATTGTTTAGAAGATTAATTTGGAGCATAATTGATACTCATTCGATATATTTTGTGCTACGAACATTTTTGTGGATCAAGTGCAGCATATTAGGAGATCGGAATTGCCGTTATTATTATATAAATGTGAACATATTAGGAGCTTATTGGGAGGGCCGCTCACTCCTTCCATGGTTGCAACTCGCAAAATTGTTGTAGGCAGAGGCGGAACTGAGCCTCGGGCCATTGGGTCTCGACCTGAGGCTTAGTCCAATAACAATTCAAAATTTTAGTATTTTTTAATTGGACCCGACTCACTAGCCCACGCTAGCTGGCTTCACAACCAGCGGCCAGCCGGTCAGGCAAGAGCCAGAGGCAACCCTATAACTCTAGAAGCATTCGACGCCTAGCCGCCCCTGCCCGGCTGCTAGCTTGAGAAGTAGTATGACATGTTCAGATGCACAGATTTTTGTTGATAATCTTGCTAGAAAGAATTCTTGCAATTCAGCGTTTTTATTTTGACTATGTTGTTGATGACAAGGGTAGGTTGGTGCACGTCTTTTGGGCGGACACTATTTGCAGAAAGAACTATGTCCATTTTGGAGATTTTGTCTCTTTTGATTCTACATATAACACTAATAAATACAACATGATCTTCACACCATTCGCAGGAGTAAATCATCATGGTGGGTGTGTACTGTTTGGGGCTGCATTGATCTCTAATGAAAAAATTGATTCTTACATATGGTTGTTTGGTACATTTTTAAAGGCAATTGGAGGAACTGCACCTAGGCTTATCATTATTGATGAAGATCCCAGTATGAAGGTAGCAATTTCCATTGTTTTCCCAGAAAGCAAGCACAGATTATGCATGTGGCACATATTGAAGAAGCTTCCAGAGAAGGTAGGTCCACAAGTGAGGGAAAATCATCTATTTTACAAACGTATGAACTCATGTGTATATTCCTCAAAAACATGTGCGGAGTTTGAGTTAGAGTGGTCATCAATGATTGCTGATTTTAGCTTGGGCAATAATGAGTGGTTGGCTAACCGTTACCGCACTCGTGAATCTTGGATACCAGTTTACTTCAGAGACATATTCTTGGGAGTGATTCTGAGGACAACCTCAAGGTCAGAGAGTACAAACTCTTTTTTTAACCATTTCATTGGATATAAGCATGCATTGGTTGAGTTTTGGGTTCGGTTCGACACGGCAGTGGAAGAACAAAGAGAGATGGAACTGGCACATGACAATGATAGCCTCCACACATCACCTCTACTGAAGACAGAATGGTTATTAGAGAAGCATGCAAGTGAGGTTTTCACACATTCTAAATTCTTAGAATTCCATAATCAAGTTCTTATTTGTAGGGACCATTGTGTTGTTGACAGCATTAGAAAAGAAGGAAATTTTAAAATAATATGCATAACTGATGACAGTCCGAAGGTAAGAGAAGTATGTTTTGATACTAGCACCATGATTGCCAATTGCTCTTGCATGTTATTCGAAATGTATGGAATTCCTTGCAGCCACATTATAAATGTGTTACGAGGTGCAAAGCTAAATGAGATACCTGCTCAGTACATCTTGGAAAGGTGGGAAAAAATGCAAGAGGGAGATCGTATTTGATTCAGAGGGACACGCGTTGGAGGAGAAAGGAAATTCATATTCAGAGGTAGAGATCAAAAAAATGGTTTCACAGATGCGCAAGGACATGGAAGATATCTTCTAACAAACTAGGCATTCGGTGGAAACTGTGCAAATTGTTAGAAATAAATTCCAGAGTTTTCTAGCTAAAGTAAGGCATGAGCTACCTGGTAACCAACAAAGCAGGACTGAAGAAATGGAGGGATTCATTGGTACCCAGCTACCTACCCAGATTGACATACTTCCGCCAACCGATATCCACACAAAAGGTAGAGCCAAGAGAATAAAGGGGCACTTCGATAAGGAAGGAAAGAAACAAAAACAACAGGAGAAGAACAAGAAATATGAGAGGGCTGCACGCTTGTGCAAATTATGCAATGAGCTAGGCTTTCATGATAGTCGCAATTGTCCTAAAAAGTCCACATGATACAGTCTCCCATACATGTTAGTTATAAAGGCAAGCACTTGCATTTATTCATCCACTGGAGTTACAACAATAGCTACAATATAGTCAAGTTACAGTTGTTGTTCTATTTTTTCTCATTGTATGCTCATGTCTCTTTACATCTTGGTTCTGATACAGACTATGCAATAGTCTATTACATGGTTGACTACTGTGTGAACTATTTCTCGTCAAGTTCTTGCCACTGGAGTTACAACTTGTATCTTGCCACTGGAGTCTTCTTGCAATTGCTATTGTATTTTTTTCTCATTGTATGTTCAAGTCTCTTTAGCACATTGTGTGTCTAATATGATGCCTTGAAAGTGCCTGTTACTTCTGTCTCTTTAGCAGTCGCATCAGTGGATCATGTTAATTCACTTTTATGCAATTTCCTGGCGCCTTTAGCTCCATCCTTCCCTAATGCCTTCATTGTTTAAGATATCCTAAACTGGCAATTGTTGTAGTATGAAATTTCTCTGAAATAGTAAACTGAACATTCAAAATTCCATACAGTTGAGGCTCAAGGTGCTATGTACATACACAATTTTCAGCTACAATCATACAAAATCATGTGTATACCACTCTTACAAAAACCTGTACATACGACCATCTCACAGCAACATCTAACAAAAATTGCCAGTCGATGACAATCACAATACAACCAATTATTGTTCAGAGCCAAAGCTATAACTGAAACTAGATCTCATTTCTTTGCCAAAGCTGCGATGAACTTCATCAATCTCACAATACAACCAATCTCAGAAGCCCCCCTCCCCGAGCACCATCTCCAGCTTGAACCCCCGCATCCCTGCCTGCATCTCGAAGCTTGGGGCGAAGGCGGCGCCTGAGGAAGGATGACGGTGCGCTCGGCAACCGAATGTTGGAGCGCTGCGGTGGCAACCAGGGCCTGGTGGCGGCGGCATCGGAGGAGAGCTGGAGAGGCAGCGGCAACCAGAGCCTGGCGGCTGGCGGCGGCGGTGGCGACGGAGGAGAGCTGGAGAGGCGGCGGCAACCAGGGCCTGGTGGCTGGCGGCGTTGGAGTGCTGGCGGCGGCGGCGTCGAAGGAGAGCTGGAGAGGCGACGGAGTCGAAGGGCCCGGAGAGGCGGCGGCGGAGGGCCTGGCGGCGGTGTCGGAGGGCCCGGAGAGGTGGCGGGCGGCGGCGGAGGGCCTGGCGGCTCGGCGGCGGTACCCGAGTATTTGCATGAGGGAGGAGCAGACCGCCAGGCGCCTCTGCGTGAGGAGTTCTGAAGGGATTAGTTTTTGCGTGATTGGAGGTAGGGACGGGATTAGATGGGGGGTTTAGTGCATATTAGCATAAGTGGATGAGTGGTATTCCACCTTTGTGCATATGAACCATCCAGGGAAGATCCAGAGGCCCAGGTTGTTAGTTTTCAGGTTTGCATCAGAGAGAGGGTTTGCACCAAATACATATATGGCCTTGGATTGATCGGGCATGCACGCCATCATCTAGTTTGGATCAATGTAATACGTGTTATGTATATGGCACTCAATTTTGCATGCCATGTGCATGCACTACTACACAAAGGTTTATATTAGACGCTTTATCGTAGGCGGTTTTGAAAACCATCTGTGATAAGGAACATTACTGATAGTTTTACAGTGCAACCGTTAGTGAAAATATTGTAGACGATTATATTAATAAACCGTCAGAGATATACAACAATATCACAGATGGTTGTATAAAAACGTCTGTGATGACTACTGTAGATATCACAGATGGTTTTATTTAGCCATCACAGACGATCCTAACTATGAACCGTTTGTGATATCTTCTCTTAGGCTATACTCCCTCTGTCCCACAAAGAGTGCATTTCTAGTGTTCAAATTTTGTCCCACAAAGAATGCATCTTTAGTCTGTAGGGCCTAGCTGTAAGTGTATGCATGCTCATTTAAGTGCTTGTGGAAACCGAAGCACCACCATGCTTGTGTATGGAGTAATGAGGGGCATATTAGTCATTTACCTTGCACACTAATCTGTCTTAAAAATCCTAGAAATGCACTCTTTGTGGGACAGAGGGAGTAAGTAATTTTTGTACAGCTTTCTCGCCCTATCGGTCACTTCGCCTCCCGAACGCGCTAGCTCTCTCCTAACCCTAGCCTGACCTTGGCTTGGGCGGCGCGCATCCCCTCGCCTCCTTGTCCGGACCTTGGTTCCCCCTGACCTCCTCCTTCCCCCGGTAATTGCCGCATCCGCCGCCGCTGACACCATGTTCCTCACGAGGTAATCGAATTCTCTCCCGAGAAATCTTCAATCCCTTTTTTTCAATCTGTGGGTGTGTTGGACGATGATGCGGCTGATATTTAGTTGCAGATTTGAATAAACAAGATGAGAAGAAGAAAGGTAACACTAGGAAGCATCCAAGGATGAGTGAAGAGCCATACTTGGAGGACCCTGATGAAGAAGTTCAAGGTTGTTTTATTTTATGTGCTGGTAGGAACTATATGTAGGAACACTAGGTGCTAGATGATTTCTGTGAATAAAATTATTCTAAATGACAGGCATATTTGTAGAGTATAGTAGCATACTAGTACAAAACTGCTATTCATGGTACTTTCCCAGAGCTAGCTTCAGCTTATAAGTAGTTGAGTGAAGGGTAACATACGTGGCTTTGGGGTAGAGTCCTGGGTTGTTTTTATTATAAGTTTTATTTCAAGTTATATTGTCAATTTTTGGTCTGCCTATATTGCCTGGAGCCCTTGATGAAACTTTGTCCTTATAAACTCAGGAACCAATTAAGAACTGAAAAGATTGTCTGGGAATATTTTGACAAGTTCATGCATTAAACTAGGAGTTGTAGATGGTAAAGAACTAGTCAAGTTTATCATTCATAAAAAATTTTGATATCATGCATATAGATTCTGTACAAGTTGGCAATGAAGCTGCTAACATGTGATCCTCTTTTGTATATCAAAGGAATTCTGAGAATACGCCATTACACCCTTAGTATATGTCATAAATGACTCATGAAACAACTCAACAAGGGGAAGCTGCTAATGTTTGGATTTTCTTATCATATAATAGAAGACCTAAACAAATCGACAAGGGGAAGTTGATAATGTTTAGATCTCTCTTAACAGATAATAAAAGACTACTTGAGCAATTTGGGAGGGAGTACGTCAGTGGTGGGGATGGAGTAAGTATCTCAGCAATGCTGTTTTTCTTCACCTATGTATCTGTGAGATTCGAAGTTCTAATGGTGACATCAACTAGATCACAGTGGAAGAAAGCAAGGAAGCAGACAGGACTACTGGTAAAGCCACTGACAGAATCTCACGTGGCATTGGCAATAAGGCGTACTTGCTAATCCGGATAGACGACTTGCTTTATTTCTTCAAAGTAGATTGAGGATATGATCAGGGTTATTATCATGTTGCTGCAGGGTCATTCATTAACAAGGAAATTGAATTGTGATGGAAACGTTTACACCATGCAAACTTTGCACAATGTTAACACCTGTAGACTTTTTTTTATTTTGGCCATAAAAAATTTACTTCAACACCAATACTTGTTTAATTGATTTATAGATGTTAATCTATTTTCATTTGTCATGCTGGAAGTAGAAATAATGTATTTTACTTGCTAAGTACCTCCTTGCACGGGAACATTGATAGATTATTTATGTACAAGAGAGAAGAGATAGTTATTGCACAATATTTAGAGACAACCTTTAGAGACATTATTATACAAGCTAGCTTTTAGTTTACTATTACTTATAGTGAGCTTTACTATTGTACTTACTCTAATTGAGTTAACCAAACTCAAGTAGACGCATGTATGCATGCATGCGTATCAATGTCACACACTTTTTTTAGTTGTATAAATATTAAAGCATGAATAAGAAGTAAATAGTGATCACATATAACTTTATTTACTTTAAAATTTACTTAACTTATATTGAGAAGAAAAGCAAACCACTTCTAAACTAAAAGTGTGCGGTCAATACAGGTAGACACGAAGCCCGAACGCTTCTCCATGCACTAAGCATGCATGCACGGGCCCCCCCCCCCCCCCCCGCGAAGATCTCATCGCCACACACCGTCTCTCTGCGCCTTCTCCTATATAGGTCCGGCGACACCACCACGTCCTTCACAAGACCTGCCAGCCGCAACGCAAGCAGCTCATCGTCATCGTCAAGCACACATCCATCGCACCAACCCCCCCCCCTCTCGATCGTCCCTCGCAAACCACTCGAGGAGCTAAGGTCGCAATGGTCCAGAGCAGGACCGCCGTTGTGGCGCTGTTCCTCGTCGCCCTCGTGGTGGCGGCCGCGTCGGTGCCGGCGGCAAGCGCCTACGGCTGCTACGATGACTGCTACCGCCAACGGTAAGGAGGACCCCGCCTGCACCACCATGTGCAATGAGGCCTGCGGCGCCGTCGACAAGGCCACAGCCGGGCTCGGCACTGCCGTCCAGCAGGGCGTCGGCGCCGCCGGAACGCCCACGGCGTGAGCGGCGCCCCGTCCGTCCGTCCACCCGTCGCCGACTGGCCGGCTACCATGCATGCGTGATCACCCGATCAGATGGCTACGGCGTCCTATTGGTTTCTATGGATGCAAGAGCATTGTTCATTCGATTGTTTAATTGTTTCTGTTCGTGCCATCCACTTGTAATTCCTGTGATACGTGAAATTAAGTGATCCCCGACGTCTTTGTTGATTTTTCTTGGATTATCAAATGCTCGCTTGCTCTTAATCAATCCTCGATTTCATTTTCCATGTACCTGTGTATCCAGTTGATCGTTGGTTCAATCTTACTTTTGTCTCCGATAACACTAAAGTTTTTTACTTTATGGATATATGCATATTCATTAATTTTGATAAAGAAGCTATTTAATCAGTTTGATGTTTTGAGTAATTAATTGAATAGAAAAACTAACATGTTAGCAAGGATTTGTCGCCCCGATTATGTTGGAATTCTGTAGTTCAGGTTCACATGCAAATGATACGTACAAAATATTTGAATACAAAAAGAAGCAGACGATAAGAAATAAAAAAAAGTGTCTAAGGAGAATCTGATTGTTTTCTTACTAAATAGCGTTCAAATTTTGTGTTTTAGATCTAGATCACCTCCTTTTCTCCCATTTGAGTACTATTTTATTAAAAAGTACTTAATTTTTTTAGATATTAGAGGTAAATTATTCTTTTTCAACATGACTACCTTTTTACAATTATATATTAGTTTTACACAAATTAATTTATATAAAAATGATGTGATAGTTTGTAAAAAAAAGAATATTATTCTTTTCTACATGACCTTTTTACATCAATTATATACTAGTTTTATACAAATTAAATTATGTAAAAAATAATATGAAAATTTGTATAAAAGAAAAGATGAACAAAACAAACTATGAGGAACCCAACAAACAAAAACGCGGTCCACAAAGTCAAAATGATAAAACACAACATGGATCACAAAGCAATATATAATAGATTACAAAATTGATTGCTCACAACACCAAAAAAATATCAATATCTAATAGATTAAAAAAAATGAGTACTCACAAATAAAAAAACACTCAAATGCCATTTAGCAATTCCCAATTATATAATACTCCCTTTGGCCACAAATAGTTGTCATTTTGGATATCGACACGGTCTTCAAAATGCACCTTTGACCACTAATTTCTATTATAATATTTTTATAAACCCCAATAAAATTATAATAATATAAAAATACTTTTCGACACAAAACTACACATATAATTTTCATGTATCCAATTTAAGTAGCACATCTATTGTACAACTAAAAATTTCAACACGTTTTTTTGAAATTGGAATTTCATTTGCATTTTCTATGGAATTTGAAATTCGGATTTTAATTTGATTCTTTGTTTTTGCTTTGGGACGTTTCTTCATGTTTTTTGGCCGTTGGCCTGCTCTCTCGGCCTGGCTGGCCTGCCAGTGGTGCGGCCCAGCCCACCCCAGCCAACCTGCCTCCCCCGGCTCTGGCAACGCCGTCGCCCCCGCGCATGCGTGCCTCGCCGCCTTGTGCCACCCGCGTCCTGCTGTTCGGTCGCCGACTGTGCGCCCGCCGCAGCCGCCTCCACGCCGCCCCGCCGGCCGCAAGCGCCGCCACCGCAAGCTCGACCTCGAGCTCTCTCTCTCTCTCTCTCTCCCCCCCCCCCGCGCAGGCACTACGCTGACTTCAAGTTAGACGATTCCGCAGCCAAGCAAGGCAAGCCGCACTCCTTTAATCATGTTGCACCTAATTCATGCCTGTTGTAATTAGTAATTAATTTCTATCTCATTACTTTAAATGTATGTTGAAATA
This sequence comes from Rhipidocladum racemiflorum, assembly GCA_036346355.1. Lineage (NCBI taxonomy): Eukaryota > Viridiplantae > Streptophyta > Magnoliopsida > Poales > Poaceae > Rhipidocladum > Rhipidocladum racemiflorum. Next base: position 29,038,416 of record CM070572.1, read on the forward strand.
TTGAAACTCGTTATTTTAGAATGACATGATACCTAGATAATGACGAATTGCTCATTAAACCTCCTTGACACTGTTGAACCCTATTAAACCCTTTGTTAACCCTAGATGATTAATTATGCCTTGTTAAGTTATTAATCCTAGTATCACTTTAAATGTTTTCAAAATGGAAATAAATGCTGCCGAGCTGCCAGCTCGGAGTTTGTGAAAGTGCTACAGTCAAGGGGACAATATTGGGCTAACCACAAGGTGGATGCTAGTCCGATCCCCGGCTGATGATTAAAGCCATGGTTGGTTTGGTGGCTGGTACGTGTAGGTACCAGATTGGTTTGTGTTTGTACGGCTTGATCTTTGGCAAATCAATGTTGAAACCCCTCTCCCCTTGAGCAAAGTAAATAACTTAAGATTTTCGCTCAACCACGAGTCGGGTCGATTGGTTGAACCGTCCTCCGACATGGCTCAGGAACGATGTTCGTCCCCTAGGAATACTTACATTTGGTGGTACCATTCTCAGTGAGGAGAATGGGGAGCGGCATTTCCGGAGTGGAATGACCGAAAGGTTTGGTGGAACGGGAATGAGGTGTCATTCGCCGGTTCGCACAACGATAGGTACCCACTCAGTACTAGAGCGCGGATCCTGCGTTGGCCAGTGGGTCCAAGGACCTATCGGGTAGGAGCTACCATGGGGATGTTCAATCAAAAGGCTATGATGGTCTCGGCCCGGCCGCATGCATTTAAGTTACATGTTATTTGCGCATGGCATTAACGGTCGTAGATATCTTGTGAGTAAAGTTGAGTACCTCTGCAGAGTTAATCATGATGGTAATCGATTACGCCGTACTTCCAGTTAATGAAGTTAAGTTTGAACTAGGGTGTCCCCCGTAATCTAACTCAAGTAATGCTTTGGAATTTGGAGAATTGATTAATTGTGTTGAACTTATGGAAACCCCCCTATTACTTATTTTATGGTGTGTGTTTCAAATGTAAAATGATATTACATATAAAATTGCATCCACAATACTTAAACCCGTGCCATCCGTTGAAATCCCCTGCATATAATATTCAGTATGTTCCCGTGTGACTTGTTGAGTACTCTCATACTCACCCTTGCAAACCCTGACCCTTTCAGAGTTCGAAGAAGCTGGAGCTTTTCAAGAATACCTAGATGGCGATTTGGTTTGGTTTTGAGGTCTTAGTCTTTTGCTTAGGCCTGCCTGTGCGGTGTTTTGGTTGTAATATATTCGGGCCCCGCTGCGCTCTCTTTTGTAAAAACTTGGCCGTTAGACTATGTATTCAATAAAAAGAGTTGGTATTAATTATTTGTCTGGCAATGAATACTTGGTTACCGACAACTAATCTTCCTGGGTAACTATCGAGATATTTAGATGCGCCCCTAAAAAGATAGGCCGTCACATCATCCTAAAACCAACATTAGAGTCTTTTACCATAAGAACCTATAAATTGGCTGAAATCTGGGAGCGCTAGCATTATAAAAAGATAATTAATTTTTTAACAAATATAGACTAGGAGCGCAGGTATTCAGAGTAGAAGAAGATGAGCACTAACGCCAAACCAAAATTTGAACCAGTGGGTGAGGGCGCAACCGGCACACCTAGTAGCCAACAGGGATTCAAATTTCGGTTCGAAATCTGAAATCTTGGTCAAGATTTCAGATTTCGGACCCCTCCGACATTCAAACTCCCATCCAGATAAAAAAAATTCAAAAAATTAAATTTCGGATTTCTAGGCGATTTTGGCCAAAATTTCATGATTTATTTGCCGAATTTTAAATTCTGTGCATTGTATTTGATTGGATTTAGGGTCAAGATCATCCATAAAAAAATTCAAATTTTTTTGACATGTCTTTGACTATTTTTTTGTCGGTTAAGACTGTCAAAAAATTTTAAAATTTTTCAAGATTGATCATCATCTGAAAATTTTATGGATGTATTATGACCATTTATAAAAAATTTCAAAATTTTTCAAAGTGATTTGTACTATTTTTCATTGAGGTGAATTTTGTTGGTTCGTCTTTAGTAGCACTATTTGAATTTTTAAAAATTTCTAAAACGTGATCATCATCTAAAAATTTTATAAGAATATTATGAATATGTTAGTACCATTCACAAAAAAATTTCAGAAGTTTCTAATGTGGTTTGCACCATTTTCCATTCAGTTAAAATTTGGTGGTCAACCCTTTTATCAGGACAATGGCACTGTTAGATTTTTTAAAAATTCCTCATGCTTGATTATCATCTGAAAATTTTATGGAAACATTAGTAATGTGTCAAGACCACCCAAAAAAAATTTGAAAATTTTTGACTTGTTTTGGACCATTTTTGGGTAGGTTCAATGTGGACCGAGATCTCGGATTTCCCGGTTGAAAAAACAACGGATTTGAAATTTGGTTTTTCTAATTCGTCCGGATTTTGTTCGAAATTTCCAAATTTCGGCGAAATTTCGCATTTCGGACACCTCCGAGATTTCACTCAAAACGAGATTTGAAACCTTGGTAGCCAACTGCCTTCTCCTCCGGAAAAAGAGAGCATAATATTATTTGACTTAACAAGATTGGCGTTTTGAATATTCTGGATCTGATTTTCCAGCCAGATCAGATCCAAATTCCAAGTGCCATAGCAAATCTTCACCACCCAAGAGTTATCTCTAATTATACCCGCATACGCGTTGCAGATTTGTTGTTTCCTTGTCACAGCCAAGCAGGGTTTGCGATACCGATTTAGGATTAAAAATCGAAGACTTGATGATATTAGTTTTTGTCGAAAATCAAACAAAAATCACCAAAAATCAAATTATTTAGCCTGTTTCCGTCGAAGACCGAATAAAATTCGCCCGATTTCATTGAAAATCCACCGATTCCGCCGATTATTGGGAACTGAATGATAAATAGAAAAAATCAAGTAAAATTGGGGAAAATGCATAAAATCTTAATTAATCCCAATTAATATATAAAACACCTTAAAGAAATTTAAATTTTTTTTGAATTCATTTTGTGTCTCTAACAAATAAAAAACAACAATTAATGAAAAAGAACAGATGCATTATCATATTTTTATAAAAATTTACTAGATTGATCATGCTCTGAAATGTTAATGTTATCGTAACTAGTACTCAAGGATCATGTACTAAATTTTTTAAAAATATTAGATTTCATTTAATGCCCTAAGAAAATCAAAAATAGAAGAGCATGTACAAAGACAATAGCATTATCAGAATTTTTAAAAAATACACAGATAATAATATAAAAATTTTATAGTATCATTAGCATTGCCTCAGGACCTTACAAAAAAAATTTCAAAAGTTTTCGGTACTTTTTTTTCTAATTTTTTACTTTAAAATTTCTAAATTTCTAAATTTAAATTTGAATTCTACCGATTTACGAAGCAGTTTCAGATCGAGCGGGCTTGATACTCGATAATCGTGATAAGCAATTATCGACGATATTGTGAACGTGCAGTCAAGAGCATAGAAGAATCGCAAGTGCCCAAATTGTCCAGCCACCCGAATCTTATCCGTCCGTGATCCGATCCAACGACTTGCATTCCATGTAGCAGTATGACTATGACCCAAACAAAGCTGGCAAAGCACGCGTGGAAGATGCGTCTCCCGTGCACGAGTTCGACCCAAACACTCGACCCACATCACGCTACGCCGACCCACCAAACGGACCAAACACGCAGCCACCACCCCCAATGCCACCCGCCGCCGCCGGCCGCCACTGCTGCCGGCGGCCACCTCCCCGCCGCTGATCACCGCCGCGCTACCCTTGCCGCCATGCCCCGCTTCGTCGCCCCGCTCCCCTTCCGCTCCCGCCCCCTCCTGCTCCCCCGCCCCCTCCTCGTCATTCTCTCGAACACCTTCTCTGCGTCCACCGCCGCGCCTCCCCACCCCCGCTCGCCGCCGCCGCCGCCGCCGCTACCGCCGCTTTACCCGCTGCTATCGCCACCCTCCGACGCCACCACAATCCTCTCCACCACCGTGTCCGCCATGGCGGAGTCATTCCGCGACTGGTTCCTCGCGTCCCGCGGCGGCAGCGCGGCCGCGGCCCTCGACGCGATCTACAAGGCGCTCGCGGCCGAAGATGCGTCCGCGCTTGAGGCGCTCGCGCTGACGGAGGAGCTCGTTCTGGCAGTGCTCCGCCACCGCCCGCGGAGCCTCGGCGACTTCAACACGCTGCTGCTGCTCCGCCTCAGATTCTTCGACTGGTCGGGGCACCGCCCGCGCTACCGCCACACGCGCGCCGTGTACCATGCCGTCTTCCGCCTCCTCTCCCGCGCGCGCCGCCCTGCCGTGGTGCTGGACTGGCTCCACGTCTTCTCCACCACCGCCGCGTCCGCCGCCCAACCGCGCTTCCACGACACGCTCGTCGTTGGCTACGCCATCGCTGGCGATCCCCAGCGCGGGCTCAGCGTCCTCGGCCGTATGCGCTTCTGCGGCCTCGACCTCGATGCTGTCTCCTCCCGCATCCTCCTTAACTCCCTCGTCGATGCGTCACTCCACGACTTCGCCGACTCCTTCGCCCGCAACCTTGCTGCTAGTCCCGTCGTAACCTGCATCCGCATCAAGAGCCTCTGCCGCCGCTCCCGCCTCAGCGACGCTGTGGCGCTCCTTGACACCCTCCCTATCGCCGCCGCTTCCAGTGGCCCCGCCGCTGGTTTCATTGTCACAGAGTTCTGCCGGCGTGGACGCTTAGATGAGGCAGCCCAGATTGTTGAGAAATTCTCGTCCTGTGATGTGTACGGTGCGTGGATCCATGGCCTTATTGAGGCTGGGAGGCTCGACACTACGTTGCAGTTTCTTTCTGATAAGAAGGAAGCTGAGGGGTATATCCCTGATGGTGAGCGGTATGACAAGCTCGTGTACCGCTTGCTTCGCAAGAACAGATTTGGTGAAGTGTATGACTTGCTTGTGGAGATGATGGAGGAGGGCATTGCTCCAGGCCGTTCAACCATGAATGCCACACTCTGCTTCTTTTGCAAGGCCGGGCTTGTGGAAGTCGCCATGCATTTGTATAGGTCAAGAATGGAGCTTGGGATTAATCCTAACAAGGATGTCTATAATAATTTGATCAGGGCGCTGTGTCGGGGTGGGGACACAGAAGAGGCGTGCCTTGTGTTGGAGCAGGCTATCGCAGAAGGGTACTTTCCTGGGCGGCAGACATTTGCCATGTTTACAAATGTGCTGTGTCAGGAGGGGAAGCTGGATAAGGTGCGGGAGCTACTAGACAGGGCGCTCAAGCAGGAGGTGTGGCCAATGGACAGTGTCTTGGCCAAGTTCCTCGTGGCTTTGTGCAAGAGTGGGAATGTGGAGGAGGCATGTGCAGTGCCTCAGGTAGCGAGCAGCAAGAGCCCTGTGTGCTTATATCGTTATGAGCAAACTTACAAGAGCTTGATTCGGGCATTAATATTGATTAGGAGGGTGGATGTGCTACCAAGGCTCATACTGGAAATGCAAGACATGGGGCACATCCCGACCCGAAGCCTCTATCAGTCGGTTGTTTGTGCTTTGTGTGAGGTGAGTAGGTATGCTGAGGTTCTTGATTTGCTGGACAACCAATTGGAGCGCAATGAACTCCAACCCCGTGTGTGCTACAACTACTTCATCTCTGGAGCTGGACACGCCAAGAAGGCTGACATGGCCAGGGAGGTGTATAACCGAATGGAGTGTTCAGGGATTGAGCCATCAGTAGAAAGCAACACCCTTCTTCTCATGAGTTATCTGAGGAGTAAGCGTATTGGTGACGCACTAAACTTTTTTAACTGTATTCGTGAGAAGAAGGCACCTGGCACCAAGCTGTATAACTTATTCATATCTGGTCTTTGTGAAGCTCAGAAGCCGGAGCAGGCAATGGTGTTTTGGAGGGAAGCTAGGACTAATGGATTAATCCCAAGCATCGGCTGCTATGAGCAGCTTGTGCTCCTGTTGAGCTCTGCCAAAGATTATGACAGTGTTGTAAAGGTTATTGATGACTTGAGAGAAACAGGTCGCCCTGTTTCAGCTTTCTTGTGCAATGTGCTTCTGCTGCACACACTGAGAGGCAATGGTCTTCTGAAGGCTTGGACACGTTCAGGGGATAAGTCAGAGTCTGTAGAAGCAACAGCGAATGAGATCAAAGGTCGGGGAGCAGGACGATTCTTGATTGGCCAACTTATTGAGTTGTTTGCTGGTGGTATTAGAAACAGGACCGACTTGGAGGTTTTAGAAGAGGATTTTGAAAAGTTCTTTCCGGTCGATATTTATAGTTATAACATGCTGATACGAGGGTTGAGCATGGCAGGGAGGATGGATTCTGCATGCAATATGTTCGAAAGGCTGTGCAGAAAGGGGTATCAACCTAATCGATGGACTTTTGATATAATGATACATGGTTTCTGCAAGCATGGTGAGAGAAATGAGGCTGAGAGGTGGATGGAGGCAATGTATCGAAATGGGTTCTATCCCACGTGGTACACTATGAGGTTATACAACGCATCCTTGCGAGCACATGATCAGAAAGTCAGTCCTTTTGTATAAGTAATTGCCTCTCTGCCTCACATTTTTCTGCTAGTCTACCTGGATCCTATGACTTTGCTGAAACAGGTAATGTATTATTGAACTTTGCTATTTGATTCAACTTCTACTACATTATGAGTTTATGTTGTTTGAGAGCTTCTCAATGGGGTTCTTGCTGCCTTTATTTTCTGTTGGTTGCCAGATAACTGAGATACTGGTTAATTCTTGGTATGTTTTCTAATAACACACGGGATAAATCCCTTGCACTTTATTTTAGACACATCACATTAGCCTACTGGAAGTTAATTTGTCAACGTGGCGATGTGTTGGATGACCATTTTCGTGGCAGTCACACATACAGTTGCTTAATAAAAATTGATCATGTATTTTTCTGTTCTATTTTCATGAGAAGCTTGATTCATACTGCAGCGATGGAACAATATAGTAGTTGTAGTCGTTTTGGTTTATACTAATATCTAATAGACCAAAGGTTTAAGATAATTTAGCTTTTAATGTTTTACAAGCCACGGTAATGTTTTCTTCTCAATTTGAGCATTGTGCAGGCATTCTATGAAGATCAAACATACATGTGGAGGCTTATTCCTAAATTAACGTCATTGTATCCTGGATCACATCTCACCTGGCACAACATAGCGTCTAAGATGCTTCTAGGATATTAGTTTAAATGTAACATGGGTTTTTCCTTTGCCCGTGATGTATTCTAATTTTACACAATTTTGCTGTCGCATCATACCTTGTGCCCAAAATTTTGGGGGTTTTGTCCATTCAATCGTTTGGCATTGTTTATTTGGTGTAAAAATAATTCGGTCCCCACTGTAATCAGTAGATTATACCGAGCAATGGTCATTCTTTATCATCTAGAAGTTAGTCACTAGAAATCAAGGTACACAAAATCGGTTTGACGATTTTCCACCGATACCAAACAAATTTGAAGTCAATGTTTTAAAAATCAGCGGTCAAAGAGAAAAAAAAAGATTGATTTCACTAATTTTCAAGCGTTTTTTATATATATTTTTTGGTTCGATTTTTTTAATGATTTTTGAGATATTTTTATCGTTTTTCGGCACACTCAAGGAAAATAAAAAAATCAAGAAAAATTAGAATTTTTTTAATAAATCCAAATTAATCTATAAGACTCAGATAAATTTTAACAATTTTTGCATTCATTTAGTGCTTTTGAAAAATAAAAAACAATAATTAATGAAAAATAACAGAGACACAATCAGATTTTTTTAATTTTTTTTAAAAGCTCGATTATGCTATGAAATTTTACTGGCATCATAATTAGTGCCAATTATCGTGTAGTAAAATTTGTAAATAACTCCTTTTTATATTATTTAATTTAATTACACTGTAGGGTCTCCCAACAGTTTGGTTAAAAAAAAAAAAGCAAATCAATACAACTAGAAACACAGCAACACACCCTTGTTTTTTTTTTATGAATTATTGCAGCATTTCTGGGCACAACTAATAATAATACCGCCTACAGAAGATGACACTAGTCATGCCTGTTTGAAAATGTTTTTTGACCAGATAATACCTTGTTGTTGTGGTTGTGGTGGTTACTATTGGATGTGTGGAGGTAAAAGTTGAAATCTCTTTTTTATGTAGATCTTCGTTATAGGAGCTTAGCTTATTTAGAAACAAAGAAATATAAAGGTTTCTGAGCATAAAGAACGTTCTTTGGCCAACTGGGAACATCTCTTCAGGATTTAGCTCTCCGTGTGTGCTGGTAAAAGTGAAATGACGGCTTAAACCTCTTGTTTTCTCCACACCAAGGATGCAAATTTCGTTTTGAGCTAAATCTCGGACATGCCCGAAATCCAAAATCTCGGCGAGATTTCGGAAATTCAAATAAAATCCGTTCGAAATATAAAATTCAAATTTCAAATCCAGTTCAAATTCTACCGGGAAATCCGAGATTTCGGCCGAAATATCTGAGATTTCGGTAAAATTTCAACTGACCAAAAAATGGTCAAAACATGTCAAAAAAATCTGAAATTTTTTGTGGATGATCTTCAACCTAAATCCAATCATATCCGCCCAAAACAAATAAAAATCCGGCAAAAAAATTGAAATTTCGGCCGAAATCACCGAGATTTCGGCGAGATTTCATTTACACTGTAGCATTTCGATTTTTTTTCAATTTTTTTTACCGGACCGGATTTTGAATCTCGGAATCCAAAATCTCGGCCGAGATTTCGAATTTCGGACCGAAATTTGGAACCCTGCTCCACACGAAATAATCAGTACGAAGGCGTTAGGAAAACACTTCAACTCACGTGAGCTCCAGCAGAGAGCAGACGGTACAAGCCCACTGGGCCAATAACAACCCATCATCTTCCCGAATTTTTTTATTTAATATTTATTTTAAATCTTTTTTTCAAAAATAATCAATAGAAATTTATTTTTTTTGCGAAAATGGATACCCGTCGCCTGTATATAAGGCGATCGCCCCATATTGAGGCGATAGGATCTGCATACAAAAATTGCAATTGCAAAAATGGCCACATGGAAGAGTGGATTTGTCAAGGGCGATAGCCCCATATATGGGCGACGGGTACCTATTTTCGCAAAAAAAAAAAAAAAATCGTTGATTATTTTCAATAAAAAGATTTAAAATAAATATTAAATAAAAAAATTCTTATCTTCCCATCTGATATACGAGGAAGTTTACTCTATTGTTTAGGGTTCATTGTTACTCTTCATCCTATTATGAATTATTCCCTTCGGTCACCAACAGTATTGTTTTGAATATCAACACGGTCTCTAAGATATAGTTTTGATCACTAATTTTGATTATAATATATTTATAAAATACAGTAAAATTATAATATTATGAAAGCACTTTTCAAGACAAATCTACATATGTAAATTTTTATGTATCTAATTTAAATATTTAAAAATATATTGGTAATCAAAGTTTTAAAAGTTTAATTACATTTATATTAAGAACGACAACTACCTGTGACCAAAGAGAGTAGCAGGATAAATCACCGATTAGCACACCACCAGCTTCTGATGGAGGGAGCCCAGAACAAGATGAAGCTCTACTGCCCTTGAGCTTGTTCGCAAAACCACCTTTGCTAACGTGGAGCCGAGCCGCTGAGGCAAATATCAACTCCATTATGTGGGAAGGAATTGGAGGCCTCTAAGGCCATCCACGCCACCCCCCTCCCCCGCAGTTTCCCCAAAAAAAACCCTTGGCTTCCTCTAAATTATGGATAGGTCCTGGTAAAATTACAAAAAAAGCCCTCAGCATTTTTTTAAAAAAATTTTCCCAAACCTCTGAGGGTAAAAAGTGTTATTTTTTCAAAATAGACCGTGTGTTCTTCCGAATAACGTTTAGGTCCCTCCTTCATTATTTTACAAAAAAAACTAACGTTAAATACAAATTTCGAACGAGTCCTTTTCTAATTTTTTGGAGTAACTCTTAGGTCCAAAAAGATAACAAACAGATCCCCATCCCTTATGTCCAGGTCATTTCTCCGTTTTTCTCATAAAAATATTTTCGGCAACAGAAATATATGTACAGCTCTATCTCTAAACTTTTTTTGTAACTCGATCTCTAATATTCTTTGAAACATGTATTATTACTCGATGAATGCATAGAGTGTTAAACTTGACAAAAGAAGGTTGACATCTCTTATATTTTTCGGAACATGTATTATTGGCCGGTTAACACATATAGTGTTAAACTCGACAAAAGAATGTTGACCAGGTAATAATAGAGTGTTAACCAAATTCGTCAAAAGAAATATGTGTACAACTGCATCTCTATAGTTTTTTTTTTTGCAACTCGATCTATAATATTTTTTGAAACATGTATTATTACCCAGTGAACGTATAGAGTGTTAAACTCGGCAAAAGAAGATTCTTTCTCTGTTTTTCCCGAGAAAAAACATATTCGCGAAAAGAAAATGTGCACAGCTCTATCTCTATAATTTTTTTTGTCTCGATCTCTAATATTTTTCGAAACATGTATTATTACTCGGTGAACGCATAGAGTGTTAAACTCGATAAAAAAAGGTTGGCATCTCTAATATTTTTCGAAACATGTATTATTACCCGGTTAACACATAGAGTGCTAAACTCGACAAAAGAAGGTTGACCAGGTAATAATAGAGTGTAAACCAAATTCGTTAAAAAAATATGTGTACAACTCCATCTCTATAATTTTTTTGTAATTCGATCACTAATATTTTTTTGGAAAAAGAAATATGTGTACAACTGTATCTCTATAGTTTTTTTTGCAATTCGATCTATAATATTTTTCGAAACATGTATTATTACCTGGTGAACGTATAGAGTATTAAACTCGGTAAAAGAAGATCCTTTTTCCGTTTTTCCCAAGAAAAAATAGATTCGTCAAAAGAAAATGTGCACAACTCCATCTCTATAATTTTTTTGTCAACTCAAAATTTAATATTTTCGGAACATGTATTATTCATTTTTTTTTTCTAAAAGGACAGTTGTTATGCCAATTCGTCGACAGTTCCTACCAAGCATATTTTTTCAAAAAAAAAATCAAGAGAACCAAAAGGCCCGACTGTGCTGGTTGTGTGGGGAGCCTCGTGGGAAGATGAGGGGTTGCATCGGCGTACTTAATTAGTTATACCAACAAACTGAGGGCATATTTGATTTACCTTCAGTGATTTTCAATACTTGTCTTACCGAATTTTAATAGTGTTGAATAAGCAAACATTTGGTTTGCATCTACATTTTGGTAAGATTCTCTTCTCTATTAGCACTCTAGTTCATTTTCTTGCTAATCTTTGGTCAAAACACTAGGAACCAATTTGGTGACCAAATTTTGGCGTACCAATTTTTGGTAAGGTTTGGTTTGGCAAATTTGTGATCAAACCAAACAGCCCCTAAGTTGTTGTGTAGCTCTCAGAGCAAGTACAATAGTAAAGCTCACTACAGGCTAATAGTAAACTAAAAGTCAGCTTGTACAATAACTGTCTCTAGAAGTTGTCTCTAAATGTTGTGCAATAATTATCCCTTCTCTCTTGTACATAAATGATTTACCTATGCTTTCGTGCAAAGATGGCTACTAAATAAGAGCCATCTATCTTCTCTCTCCTCTTTTCTCACTCTTTCACGTAAACCAAAGCTGATATGTACAAGCTAAGAGTCAGCTGATGTGGTCTTATTGTACATGCCCTCAAAAAGAAGCAACTAAAGTGGCAACTGTACATATTGTATATAAAGGTCTTCATACATGATTTATTGATGATCTCAATATCATCAACAAACTTATCACACAACTGACTAATGTGGATGAGAAAATTGAAAACAACAAGATTGTCATATTGGCACCATCTCTATCATCATCATGGGAGTAATTAGTGATGACTATTCTCGTCGAAAAAAGCACTCTCAACTTCAACGAGACAGTTGCATATCTATTAGAGGTTGAGTCCTTGAAGAAGCCATCATAATCTTCATTGTCAAGGGGATCAAGCATTGATTATCGTAGGTATTGCAGACAAGAGCAAAAAGTCAGGAGCAAGAAGGGCAAGGGCAAGAGCAAAGTATACTTATATGCTATCTATGTGACGAGGAAGGCCATATCGATAAAAGATAGTCAAAGTTTGAAGCAAATTAGGGATGCATTCTCAGTGGCGGTGGAAAAGGATGATTCAAACATACTAGTTGTTAGTCAATCAGATAATTTTTATGGATAGATATTAGATTCATGTTATTACTTCCATATATATTCGGTAAGAAATCTTTGCGTCCGGCGGATGGAATTGTTTGCTTAGTGGATTGCCAGTAACATTGGAAAATTATGGATCACGGAAAGATTGATTTCACTGCTTGATGCCTTTGCCATACTATCGTAAACCAGGCGAATTGCGAGGCCGCAGATCAAAAAACCATAAATTGGACGGACAGGTGCAGGTAAGAAGCACTAGTGTGTTCACCGAAGAGAATTGAATACCCAAATCAGCAACGCAATGTGTGCTTCCATCTGTCCTACGACTCCTGCACCTGATTCAGCACGCTCACTAGTCAGGCATGAACCTCACCTCAGTTGCAGGTAGCTGCGGGCACCTCGAGCTGCTGCACACCTCTCGCTTCCTTTCAGGCCTCTCGGCTACGCCACAACCACCCATCCATGGCACCGCGTGCCGTCGTCAACACGCGCCGCCACTTGCCCAGAGCCACCGGGAGGCAGGCGTGCGTCGCCGGAGCAACAGCACTCGTGCTATTGACGCCGCGGACAACGTCGAGCGCTCGCGCATTGCCGTCTAGCACCTGCTAATCTTGCCGCGCACGGCTCCTTGCAGTCGGAACTTGCCGCGCACCTCCTGCTGGCTTCGCCGCCATGTGCCACGCCTCGGTCGGGCTCGCCGCCGCTTCATCGGATTTGGGAGGCGACGCGACGTCGTGGCTAGGAAAAGAGGGACTTTGGAACAGCTGAAGGCCTTCCATGAGCAACATGTCATCATCAAGTGCTTGGTCAGTGACAGTGAGCATGCTAAATTTCTTTTATCTTCCTCGACGAAGACTCCGGATCTTGCAATCGCAACATGGTTGTGATAATGTGGGGCTATATGTACATACATTGAGGATACGTGCAAATCATACCATCCAAACCTCCACCTCACGTGCATCTCATTCACAGACACTTAAATAAAAAGTTCTTGCGCTAATACAATCTCAAATTACACACAGAGCTTATTCCACAGAACTAGAGTGGAGAAGATCCAGAAGAAGAGGGGGCTTGCACGCTGCCGCAACTATTCCTGCGTGAGAAAAAGCAACTGCTAATCAGTATCACTAACAGCAAATGCAGATCAGATGAATTCAGGTCGGCAGTGGAGTTGAATGTGCAGGTATACAACTCGTAGAGAGACAACTGTTTGCTGAAGTCGAGGTCGCCACAGGTGGAGTGGTGGACACTGCACAGTATCGTTCTCACCTAGGCATGGATCACGGAGCCCCCGCGCAAACGCAGCACGCGTAACACAACTCGAGCATCAGTCAATGTCCAAGCTGGAGTACGGCTCGTGACCAACCTACATTGATTTAGCGATTTAGCATATCACCAGTCCATGAAACATACCACAGAATTGGACACAAAAAAAGTGGCTGCTTCTTTAGCAATAGTATCATGAGCATTGAGAAATGAGGTGTGTAACCAATTGAAATAACCCAATCTAGCGAAAGGGGAGAATTTGCTTGATATCTGAAAGGTTGTTGCCACTTAGAGCTTACTGAGCAATCATCGTGAACACGCCAGATTGTCTCGCCTAAAAGGTTGGCAACTGAAAGAATAGTCAACTGCGGAAAACTCTTCTCCTCCTTCAGAGGGATGGTATTTGTGATTATTACTTCTTGAAACAAACCACTTGATAACCTTTCAATGGCAGGTGGGCTGAAAAGGCAATGTATGAATATACTTATCAAAACAATTCAGACAGCTGTAGCAGCATAGCGTATTGCCACAGAAAAACAACAAAATATGACTCAAATTTAGTTTAAAAAAACTATCTAACATAACTACATTTCCACCTTCCACATTCAGCAGAAATATCTCAATTGAAGACTTGCAATGGATATTAGGATCTTTTGCACCCTTATAGTTGGTAAAATTTGAGTTCACTTTTCCATGATATCTAGAATATAACCAAATAAGACTCGCAGTTGCACAATTGAAACCGAATTATGCATGAAAGCAGTCATATTGCATCTGTGGCCATTGAATTTTGCTTTTGTCTTGTCAACTTAGTTCATGTGGACACTTAAGTAGATCATAAAGCCATTGGTCATCCATGCAGAGTTTACATATGACAGACAATGGCTACTTTTGACAGCAGTACATAGCTAGTTCCATGGAACTCTCAATGCATGAAGTGTGCGATTCTCCATGGCAAATCAAGCTCTCCTAGCCCAATAACTACTATAAACTATGAAGTGGGCGTATTAGCATACCTAAAAACAGCATGTGTACAGCATGCATAGACTTCTCTTGCTCCTTCTTGATGCAGTAGCTCAGCTCCTTTAGCAATAGTTCCTAGTTTAATTGTAATAGTTCATTACGATACTGATATTCGGAAGTGAAGTATCTCAACGAAAGGCAAAGGCTAACTAGTATGATATGCAATGTTACGTTAAATTTCCTTCTCAGTTGTCATGCATAAATGTGCAACACTTCAGCAGGTTTCAAAGTGTAAACTACAGTGGAAGTCATATTCCAATCCTATCAGAAAACATTAGTAGTTGTATAATATTCACTTTCTGCTTTTAATAGGTATGGCATATCAAATCCTTGACCAATAACCACCCAACCACATGCAGGCTAGCATCAACCCAGCTGGATAGTTGAGAAGGGATAAAGTCATGGCTTAACTGCCTCAGAGTCAAATGGCCTATCCAAGAATTATGTTTGCGATAACTTAAAAGGGAGAACTTACCTGCTGTATCAATCATATCATCCATCATAACAGCCACTTTTCCTCTAACATCTCCAATTAGATTCATTACCTGTAATAAGTTCACATGATAAGATGTACTAGCTTGATCTGACACAACAGAGATAAAAGCATGGAAAATTAAACCAGCATGCACCATATGGTAAAACAGCACCTCTCCAAGTGCATTATACATTTCATGCAGATCGAATAGCACACCATATAATCACAGTAATGTCTTACCAACTAGGGCAAAGCCCCAGTGATAATTTGCTTCTATAAATCCTAGTCAGCTGTTCATATTACATGTACTACAGAGAAAAATTTAGAATGAGTTAAGATTTTCTATTTGCATCCATTCATATTGTTAAGGATATATTGTCTGTTATAGATGATTGCCTTATCTCTTGTCCTTGCCTTATCTCTTAGACCCTCATGTACTCTATATATTGTGGCCATTGGCCTTCATATTGAATACAAGTCATATTCATAACACATATTTCATCCTGCTATATTCAGAAAATAAATAATATACTATTTACCTCAGCAACATTGTGTCCATGCCTTCTTTTGTCTACAATTGCTAGAGGTGCATCAGATAGCTTTTTGGCAAAAGCACGTGCCCTGGCAACACCTCCAACATCTGGAGACACCACCACCAAGTCATTTGAACAAATTGTCTTGCTGGCGAGGTAATCAAGAATCACCGGCTTCAGAGATCAAAGAAGAAGAAAAACAGAAAACAATTCTATAAGGAATGAATATCACATGCAAGTTGTAAAGCCATTGATCAATTGAAGCAACATGCATCAGTACGTACCTGACCATAAACATGGTCTACTGGGATGTCGAAGTATCCCATGGCTTGACTGGAATGAAGGTCACAAACGAGGACACGGTTCGCACCAGCTTCTGTAATCATATTAGCTACAAGTTTTGCTGCTATAGATTCACGACCTTGAGACTGAGAAAGCAGAAAAATGTTGTTTTTTTTAAGTTTTGACGATGAGTAGCTTGAATGTTGTGCCAGAAGTCATTTGTAAATAAGAAATTTAATAATACATTATCCTTTCAGAACAAGTTCCTCCTAGTAAGACAATATGTAACGATATTGAGTATTGACTTCAATTCCCCTCATTTGTTAATATTGAAAAGACTCCACATATGGACATAGCCTAAATTTTACATTAGAAAGTTTTCTTGTGCACAACACTGATAAAAGCAAAGTGGTACAAGCATGTGACAAGTGCTACGTTATAGGTTTTATGTTTTCCCATTCAAAAAAAGAAAATAACCCCAAAAAAATTGACATAATTTGAGAAACTATAATAAAACAACATTACCTTTCTGTCAGCTCTGGCATAACCGAAATAAGGGATAACTGCAGTAATATTCTTAGCAGATGCTCTCCTACAGGCATCAATCATGATGAGAAGTTCCATAAGATTCTCATTTGCTGGAGGACATGTTGGTTGAACAAGGAAAACATCGCAGCCCCTTACACTCTCTTGTAACTGAACATATATTTCGCCATCAGCAAACCTTTTTATGTTAATCTTCCCAAGTTCTAGACCCAAATAGCTTGCTATTTCCTGTTGACAAAACGCAAAGAAAAAATTTCGTCTTAAGAGTGCCATTGAGAGGTAAATCATTCGGTTTGAGATCGACCTATTTATAAAAGTCACAATTAAATATCAACTTGTTACTCATATTTCATTTCAGGAGTAGCTTTCTGGTTTACACAGTTCATGTCTCTTTAAGATTAGTTATACTTAGTTCATGTTTGCTTGTCTTAAGTTATAAATGAACTGAACGATTTGTGGTTACTACAGCAGTAAACACACATCCTGATTGGTACTCTCTGTGAAACTGGAACAAGAGTATGTAGTATGTGGAATTACAAAACGAGAATTTCTTTGCGGAAGATCCAACTAACCTGGCAAAGAGAAGGATTGGCCGTGCCTGAGAAGATACGCAACCTTGTGTCGTTCCTAATGTTAGAATCCCGGATAAATGGCAATGTTACAGGAGTCAATAGTGATCTGTCAGACACCGGAATGCATGGCAGTGCTCCATTAACTGTCCTCAGGCTCAGAGGATCAATCCTTCTACACTTCTGCTTGTACAAAGATCAATTTTGCTCAAGTACACACCAGTACACTTGTTTAATCTACTGATTCAACACGATTACTGCAAAGCAACTTGTTTTATCGCGCTATAGTAACACGCAAGCTGCTTCTGTTTGAGGTAAACATATTTTACACACAAAAAAAAGCATGCATAATTCCAAAAACTGAGCACATAACGCCTTAATTAAACAAAAAACCTCCGGTAATCAGCTAACACAATCCAACAAAAATTATGTATTGGCAAGCTCACAGAACTTTGCCAAAGTAAAAAAAAAAATGGAATTTTGTAATCAAGTATAGCTCCTGAGGTCCAAATGACACTATTATCATCACATCAGAGCTACACCCATAACCCGAGCGACAAATGGACACTACTAGAGCAAGAAAAAAAAAAGATGGGAACAGAGGAGGGCGAGCGATGGAAGGGGTAGGGTGGGAAACCGAGCGCACCACGACGATGTGGGCTGCGCGCGGCCGGTGGAGGAGGCCCCGGCTGCGCGCGGCGAGGGGAGACGCCACGGCGGCGGCGGAGGAGTAGGAGAGCGTCATGGGGAAATCGAAGGGGAAAAGGTCGGCGGTGGCTGGCTAGGGTTTAATTTGGGTTAATTAGCTGGGCTATTCTGTTGCAGACTTGCAGCTCGCCGAAGCGCTGTCAGTGACAGACAGCCACCGGTTTTTAGCCTGCTTCAGCTGGCTGGTTGCTACGGCCTACAGGATGGTTTCATCAAATTTCTGCCCGTAAGAAACAAGCAAGCTCATGCCAACAAAATTTAATTACATCAGTTGTAGCAGTAGTAATAGTGTAATTTAGCGGTGATAAGGAATGTGATTAGGCATATTAACATGTCTTATGTACGCATGCATACTTAGACGCGGCAACCAAAAGGGCTCATTGTGTGTATGTAAGCAGAATCATGGGTTAAAATAAGTGAGTATAATTTTTTCTACAGTTATAATAATACATGCCTATTGTGCTTAAAATTTTTATTGACTTTTGATGATCTGCAAGGTAGTATTTATGAGCTTTAGAAAATGCAAGACAGGCATACACGGTGACCATTTCTTAGATAGCATGATGTGAGAAAAAGCTGTTCCTTTCTTAAAATATTTAAGTACAAGATACCAGTGAATCGAACACAATGAGAATTGTAGCAACGTCGATTCCACAATGCTATCGTGAGTAGGTGGTTCAAAATAGAATACAATCTCAACAAAAAAAAAACACAATGAGAGTTGTAGCAACGTCGATTCCACAATGCTATCGTGAGTAGGAGGTTCAAAATAGAATACAATCTCAAAAAAAAAAAACACAATGAGAGTTGTAGCAACGTCGATTCTACAATGCTGTCATGAGTTAGAGGTTCAAAATACAACACAATCTCAAAAAAATTGTAGTAGGATGTTCCTTCCGATTTTTTTTAGTAAGAAAACCAAAGTTAAAAAGTACTAAAGTAAGCAAGCTTGCTCGAATCTCTACTATTATAAAGCAACAGTTGGTGGCAGTGGTGAGTTCTACCCACGTCATTAATTGCCCTGCTTAATTGCCATACGCAAAAAACGAAGCGTTGCTTTAATTAGCCGACTTTACGCAAGAAAGCGGCGTTAAAGATAGATGTTTGATCTTGTGAAATAATTTTTTTATTTTTTAATCTTTATTTTTCGTTATCAATTTTGTTTTTCGTAGCAATGCACGGGCATGTAACTAGTTATACCTATATTACAATCCGGAGGTTTCCTGCTCTCTGAGTGCGTCCACGCGTAGCTTCCTTCGCCGCTTTTATGCGTTCGTCTTCTCGCTCGCCCGGGGCCAGCTCGTATATGGCGTCCGTCCGTTCGTCTCCCTCGCTCCGTCTCGCCTTGGCTTCTTGTGGATCTCGCGGCGCGCCTCTTTCTCGAATCGCCTGCTCGATATCCGTCAGGGGAGATGCTTTATTGCGCGCCATTAGGATCTGCCGCCTGCGGCCGGTGCGCTCGCTCGAAGCGTCGGCCATTGCCTCACTGGATCTACTATTTGGCGGGCGCGCTTCGGCTTGTTCCTCCGCCTCCAGCGTGAGGCTTCGCCAGCTCTTAGCTTCTTTCGCTTACTGCGGCACACCGCGGTATGGCTTTGCTTGCTTATATTTCCTTACTTTCTCGCAAGAACCCTTCCTCATCCGCCCTTCCCCGCACTCAAGACCTTCGCTCCCATTTAACGCCCGCTGACATCATCTTCTATTCCATTTGCCTTCCGAAAGAATCCCATTTGCTGCGGAATCGTTTCTAACTGTCTTCGCCTCCACGCTATCTCAGTCCGTCGTATTCTCTGCACCGTGCGTGGTCTCATCATTAATCGGCGTATAAACATCGCTTTCTGATAAACGAGACCTACCTTTTATCTACATAAACGTCCCACTCTGCACATATTGTTGTACCGATTCTACGTTTCAACCCAAGCATTATCTCTCATTACAAAGACGCTCCTAATGCCTTACTTCAATTATTTTACCATCTCGTTCTACTTAACTCCCCTAGCTTACCCGTAAGAGACACCGATTCACTTATTTGTTTATACTCTCTAGCCTTTTCGCTTTACCAAGATGCATCAGATTAACCTCTACACTTATTTTTGGCCTCCTTATTTACTTTCGCATATACAGCAGCTAATTAGCTACCATTTTGCTTCCTGTGCAGCTTCGCTAATGTCGATTAAGCTGCTAAAAGATCTAAATCAAAGTTCCCACAAATGGAAAATTCTTGTGCGGCTGCCCGTATTTGGGAGTTTTGAACCCACACAACTCAAAGGGAGATATACCATTTGGACTTCATTATGCTAGATGAACGGTTTATTCTCCATCCCATTCTGATCAGCCTTACTATCATGCTGCTGCATACATCTGCACTACTCATGTTTTCATCACACATATGGCAATGCTCTACATATTTCCTCTCATCATATAGGGTAACGTTATGCAAGGCTTGGTACCGCAAAAGATGCCTAGATAAATTTACTCTGTGTTACAAGAAGGAGCAATATACTAAAATTGAATACTTTGAAGTTATCGGCGAAACAACTATCGGTCAGCCGATAAACGATCCTCGCCAGATTTTCAAAATACACCAAAATCGCTAACATCCTGCCAGAACCCACAAATTTTCCGTCTCGCCTACGACAACTCTATGGCATTATCGCTTTAAGAGCGCGATTGGTAAAACAAGCTTATTGTCGGGTTCACCAACGCCTTTACATTTTAACACTTAGCCTTACTTACGGTTATTACGATTGCTAGCTTTTCCTCCAATGTCATTTGCTCTTTTTTATCCCCTCTGTTCGGATCTTGTTGTTACCATCACCGCTATCTCCGATCATGACATCACTACCAGGCTCGGATCGACCGTTAAGCCTACAATCAGCATCATGGACAGCAGTTCCTTCCTCTTTTCCTATTTTCCATCTTGTTATATTTTACGAATCGACAATCTTTTATGACTACCGCTTCATCGTTTTTATGATGCTTGACCTCATTACACCCCTCATCAGTGAGACAAATGATTATCACTATGGGGGCAGCCAGCTCTTTGATGCCGACGCACTGCAGAATATTTCTCAAAATACGCCAATTGTTGCCCTTTTCGTCGGGTTATTGGTTAACACATATGCAGGTTTACCAGAAACACTATATTTACCAATATCTATCAATATCTATCAATATCTAGCAAACTTAATTTTTATATCACCATTACACAACTTCATGCTGCTTTTTATATCTAACATATTTCAAGAACGGTAAAACAGATATATAGAATCAATACGATTGCAAGTGATCCACCAACCAGAAGAAGACGATCCTCCCACAACCCGAATTCATGTTTCTCGGGTGATACTACAGCTCCTAAATTGGAAGAGCTCCAATGGTCTTAGTTGCTGCCGCCGAACAACAACCAGAATACGTCCCCCCAGAAATCAAGAGGCTTATTGGATCACGATATGACATCATTGTTATGATGTCAGAAGGATCACTCCAAACTGACGTCCCCACATTTCGTGTACGATCGATGCTCACAACAACTCAACCAAATTTCTACAACTCATCGCAAAGGACAAAAAATACTACGCTATTAGAAGGATCCACTCCAACGAGCTCACTCCTTACACAAAATATACAGCCTGAAACACCGGCGGCATTGATTCATGCATCAGCGTCGACCCCTCCCACAGCTTCACCCGTTCATCTTCTAAAGGCCCAACAAAGAAACTCTTTCGATTACTGCTTTCCTGTTCTTTATTCACAGCAAAGCTAAATATCCTCGTGAAAGCAGTGGTAGTGAAACTCAGTGGCGCCATCGATCCTCAACTGCTTTGCACCATCGAACACCCCGACGAAAGGTAAAAATATATACCGCACTTTTAAATACCTTACAACACCGACTGGATCGGCGTGAATAGCATGCCTATAGACCATACGATTCATTATCTACCTAATCATGCTCTGTTCTCGCAGCACATCAAGCATCGCAAGAAAATTAAAAACAGCAAAACAGCTCTTCACCGACACAGACGATAACCGCCCATCAGAGGTACGCAGCTACATATATGTAAGCATACCATCATTCTTCTCGCGCACCCATATCTGAAAAAACATACATGCTAATTCAGCTTACAAATATTTCCAACGCAGTGATTGCTACCAGCAGAGCCGAGAACAGAAGAAGATTTCCGCACGCGTCCCAAGCGAGAATAAAAACTGCTTCTGGCGTTTTCCACTCCTAACCGGTTTTAGGAGCTCTAACAGTCCTGCTAAACAATCCTTTTGGATATGATTTACGCTGTATAAGCGGAATTTACCGTGTACCACTCGCTTTCGCACTTCGTTTCATCCCTTTCCAGATACGGTTAGACACATATCTCTATCTGCTATTCTCTGATATTAATCTTGCTGTGAAAACCAATACCAACAACGGTTTTTGCCAAACGATATAACCTTTACCGCAAAGGGAAAAAAACGACGGATTAACACAGGCGTCCGCATCCAGCTCTGTCCCAATCATATGCTCTCAGCTTGACAAAACAAACAGCCATAACCAACAGTGCTATCCATATACACTATCAGCGCTTTTGACGCTCAAATTATGTTCCAGCATCCGCAGCCCATCGACAACCCAAATACGTTCCACCAACAAAAAAAAAAACAGCGGCAATACAATTATAGCCTGCGTAGCTTACCATCGATCCAACACACTGCTCGATGAAAACATCAATGAAAAAACAATATACATATGGTTCGTAACGAACGCACTAGCACAACTGTAAAAAACGTTGTTTAACGCATCTCAAAAATGCCCAAAAAACAATATATATATCTGCTAATTTCTTTCTTAAAAAATTCTCCAGCCATATTCGTTACGCGGCGTGCCGCCGCGTAAATTTTCCTAGTTCACACATATAGGCAGGACGCAGGACTCCCGTTATGAGAGCGTCCACCTCCGAACCACACCTCACCGAAGCAATGAAGTTCCTGACCTGGATTTGCGGCTTCGATTACTCGAATTTGCACGATGAATTAACTCGGATTTGCACGATGAATTAACTCGGATTTGCACGATGAATTAACTCGGATTTGCATGATGAGTTGGTGATGTTGCCAACGTACGGGAGGGTATTTGACATGTCAACATGAAGGACGTCATGTAGCTTCAAATTTCAGGGAATACAAGATAGATTTTCAGGTGGGAATTAACACTGAACTTGTCACATGCACGAGCGGGGGATCGGCCGGCGACGCGTTGAGGTGAGCTCATCCCTCCCAGCGTATCCTTAGCACGATGCATCTTCTTGCTCCCCGTGTTCTCCTCGTCCAGATCCCCTCCACCACCCAAAATCATGTGATTCTTCGGCCTTAAAGAAGAAGAACACGCAGCTAGACAGAGCGGTCGGTAGGTGCATGGGAACAGCCTAGCAGGAGATTCAGAGATTATTAGAGCTGCTAGGTCATGGAACAGCTGAAAGAAGGTTTAGGGGCAAGGGCGTTCAAATGGTCCCAAAAATTTTAAAATGAATTTATTTGATTTTTATTTGAATTTTGTTGGATTTTATTTGGTTTTTGGGCCTCTCCCCAGCCCAGTTCTTCGCGCCCCAGTCTAGCTTGCCCGCCTCCTCCCCCGCGCCCGCGCCATCTGCCGCCACCCGCTGCCGCCCGTGCCACACGGCGACCATGTGCCGCCGCCGCCCTCGGCCGCCCTCCTTCCTCTCTCCTCCCCGCCGGCTATCAAAGCCCCTGCGCCCCTCCGTTTCTCCTTGCCCCTCTCTCCCCCGCCGCGGTGAGCTCCTCTCTTCTCCCCCCCCCTCGCCACTCCCACACCCACGCCGCCGCTTGCTTTCCCGGCTCCGACCGAACACCCGCGCCATCCCCCCTCCCTCACCCGCTCCGCCCCCAACCCCACCTGTCAACCTCGCTGCTCCCCTGGTCCCGCTCGCCAGCCACCCGCCCCGCTCGGTCTCGCCTGTCAGCCACTCCCCCGCCTGGCCCCACCTGTTAGTGCCCCCTGGGCCGAATTAGCATCGCACTGTGCGGCCCAATTTTGGTTTTCTTTTTCTTTTCTTTTTCAGATTTAATTAATCTAAAAAATCTAGAAAATTTTAAAAATTCTCAAAAATAAAAAAATACACTTTCTTGATCCATTCGAGCCACTGAGTCCAAAATGACCTCCGTTCTACCAAACCAAGTCTTCAAAATCTTCAAAATAACCAGAATACTCTCCCGACCCCTTCTCTGGTCCTCTTTCCGGATTTTTTCCATTTTCTTTTTTTCTTGCTTTTCTTTTGTTCATTTATTTATCGATTTCATTTTTCTGCGCTAGATCCGACCTTCGAGCAGGACCAAACCGAAACCTAGCAGGACTATAACTACTACGAGTTAGATGGTCCTTCAACCCAGCAAGGTAAGCCGCACCCCTTGAACATTTTGAACCCAGCTTTGTCAATAATATAGTAGTATATATTTTTAAATGCATTATTTTTCTCGTATTTTAATATAAAAAGATAATTTAGAATGACATGATGCTTAATTATAACCGATCATCATTTAGCCTTCCATCAATTGTTAAGCCTTATTATCCTTTGCATAGCCTTAGTTTATAATTATGAATCCTCATAGTTATTAATTATTTGTTTTCCCACCTTTAGTCTTTTAAAATTTGCGAGCTTTTAACTCGGTGTCTTTTAACTGTTGCTACGGTTAGGGGGACAGTGTTGGGCTACCCATGAGGTGGATGCTAGTCCGACCCCCAGCCGATGACGGAAGCTGTAATTGGTTTGGTGGGTGGTACTGTGGATACCAGGTTTGTGGTTTGTAATGGCTTAGTCTCTAGCAATTAAGGATAACCCTTTTTGGGCAAAGTAAATAACTTAAGTTTTTGTTCAACCACAAGTTGGGCTGGTCAGCTCAATTGACCCATTCCAACCTAGCTCAGTACATTGTGCATCCCCTTGGAATACATACATGTTGTAGCTATCATTCTCGTTGTTAGAATGGACAGCGTAGCGAACAGGGTGAAACGGAAATGGGCACAGTGTTGCCATTTGCCGGTTCTCACAACAGCAGGTACCCGCAGTATCGGATCGTCTTCCGTTTTGGCCAATGGGTCCCAAGAGCTGTGGGTCCTCGAACTTACTAGGTAGGGGCTACTTTGGGGAAGTACAACAAAAGGCTATGATTTTCTCAGCACAGCCGCATGCATTTAAGTTGCATGTAATCGCGTGGCATCAACGGTTGTAGATATTTTATGGGTAAAGCCGAGCAGCTCTGCAGAGTGATAGTTAAATTGTATTCGGATACACCATCCTTTTTGGTTAATGAAGCTAAGTTTGAAATGGGGTGACTCCCGAAATCTCGCTCAAGTAGTCTTTTGTATTTGAGAATCTGGCGTGTTATTATAACTTTGTGAAACTCCCGTTATTATTATTTTATAGTTTGTGTTTCAAATGTAACTGAGCTTGCAAATAAAACTGCATCCAATATACTTATAACCTTGTGCCAATCCTTGAGAATCCCTGCATATAGCATTCGGTCTTTTCATGCGACTTGTTGAATATTGTTGTGTACTCATTCTTGCTTTTTCAACCCTATCAGAGTTCTAAGAAGCCGGAGAGTTTCAGGAGATCGTAGATAGCAATTCTGTTTGATTTTAGGTCTTAGTCTTTTGCTCAAGCCTTGTCTGTGTGATGCTTTTTGTAATATAATCTCTACGTGGGACCCGCTACATCCTTCTGTAAAAACTTGGTCGTTAGAACTTATATTATCTAAAAAGAGTTGGATTCGTTTTTTTGTCTGATAATTTACACTTGGTTCCTAATAGCTAATCTTCCTAGGTATTTAAACGTACCCTGAAAAGGAGGTCAGCTACATGCGTCTCCAGTTGTTCGGATACGCCGTCCTTTTTGGTTAATGAAGCTAAGTTTAAAATGGGGTGACTCCCGAAATCTCGCTCAAGTAGTCTTTTGTATTTGAGAATCTGGCGTGTTATTATAACTTTGTGAAACTCCCGTTATTATTATTTTATGGTTTGTGTTACAAATGTAATTGAGCTTGCAAATAAAACTGCATCCAATATACTTATAACCTTGTGCCAATCCTTATGAATCCCTGCATATAGTATTCAGTCTTTCCGTGCGTCTTGTTGAGTACTGTTGTGTACTCATTCTTGCTTTTTCAACCCTATCAGAGTTCTAAGAAGCCGGAGAGTTCCAGGAGATCGTAGATAGCGATTCTGTTTGATTTTAGGTCTTAGTCTTTTGCTCGAGCCTTGTCTGTGTGATGCTTTTTATAATGTAATCTCTATTTGGAGCCTGCTACGTCATTTTGTAAAAATTTGGCCGTTAGGACTTATATTATCTAAAAAGACTTGGATTCGTCCTTTTTGTCTGATAATTTACGCTTGGTACTCAATAGCTAATCTTTCTATGTAGCTGTTGAGATATTTAGGCCCCGTTTGGTACGGTTCCAGATTCTAGTAGAAACGGAAACGGTTCTAGATTCTTAATAGAAACGTTTCAGGTAGAATCAAAATCACTTTCTGCAAACCGTTTGGTACGGTTTCAGATTCTAGTAGAAACTAGTAGAAACAGGGTTGAGGGTGATTCAGCCACGATGTGGAAAAAGAAGAAACGTTTCGAGTTATAGCCTGTTTGGTTGGGTTTCTCCCAGATTCTAGTAGAAACACGTCGGTTCCAAATTGCCAAACGGGGCCTTAAACGTACTTCAGGAGGTCAGTTACATGCGTCTCCGGTTGTGCTGTGGACTCTCTCGTACTCGGCGTCTCCGGTTGTTCGAGGCTCTCCCTCCCTGCTAAGAGCATCTCCAAGAGTGCCCTAAATCCATCCCAAAAATCTGATTTAGGGTTTGATTGAATAAAAACAAACTCCAACAGTCCCTCATTCTTCCTCCCCAAATTTCCGCACGCCCTAAACACGAACCCGGAGGCCTTTTTTTTTTTCGGCTGTGACCGCACTCCCAATCGAGATTTCTACCCTCCTCGCCAAATAGCTTATGCGGGCTTTCTTCGCGCTGCTCTCGATCTTCCCCGGGCCGCTAGTCCCTTCTCCTTTCTCTCTGGCCACTGCCGAGGAGCTCCAAAGACGCGATTTGATCTCTCGCCGCCCGCGAAGAAGTGCCGCCGCCCGGCCGAGTCAGAGGCGCGCCGCCACCAAGCCCGAGGTCGGCGCTTCCACCTCGCCGCCTCATGCGCGCCAAGTCAGCCCCGAGGCGCGCCGCCACCAAGAAATTAAGTCTGCCGCCTTCCACCTCGCCGCCTCCACGCTAAGCCGCTGCCAGGCTCGTGATCCTCGAACAACCGCCGGCCCGCTTTTTAGGTAACACTAGTATTTTTTTGATCAAAGGTTTGAGTTGGATCTCGTGATTGAAGAGATGAAATATTTGCTAAATTGTCGATATGGATAGCATAAGATTCTTGAAATTATTCAAAGAACCAAACTAGATGCTCGAATCGTTGGATGCTTGTAGTACACTTGTTAATTTGTTATCGATGGATGATATAGGTGAGATTATTCAAGAACTAAACTAATTGTCACCACCGGATGATATAGGTGGCTCCTCAAGATGTTAATTTGTTATGGTTGTGTAGTGGAGAGCATAATGTGTTTTGCCTTAGTGTAATACATTCAAAGATAAAAGTTCACAAATCCATTTATATTTTTGTTAAGATTGGCGTGGGCTTCACAAATCCATTTATATTGTTAGGTTTGATGTTGCAATCAGAAACTTTAACAAGCAAAAGCATACAATGTAAACAAAATAAGAAATAGACAGAGCAAACAAACTAGACTCTTCCTTGCTCTTGATCGAAAGCCATTCCTATTTTTTCATCCTCTTCTCGCCTCTTTCCACCGCTTTATTGGTCATCTCCTCGAGGCACCACGCTATACCAAGGTGTCTCGAGGGTCGTAATGTAGGAACCTCGCCATGCTTGCAGCGATGACACCAATGGTCGAGGGGCCAACCGACTTGCAATGTAGGAACCTCGCCATGCTTGGATACTGGGCTCCAAAGCTCCGCCATTGCACTCAGAGGAATCATGCGACTGGGTTCAAATTGCTCATTTTATTTTGTTTACATTGTATGCTCTGCTTGGTAAAGTGTTCTGATTGGCAACATCAAGGCCTAATGAACTTTATCTTTGTATGTATTATTTTGGTATTTATTTTACAAAGTGTATTACATCAAGCTCTATTAAAATTGCATTACACAATGTCATGATGAGTTAGGAACATACTTCACAGAGTGCACATAGAATCTGATGGAGAAGACATTCAATATAGTCAAGATGGAGAAAACATTCAATATAGTCATTGATATATCTATAAGATAAGAATATTCTAAAGTCGGACGCCAATCCTCTAAAACTCTACTCGTTGATTTGTGAAGCCCACGCCAATCACAGGACATTCTCAAATCTCGATTTTTTGTCGTAAAGACTTCAATCGTTGGTGGTATCCATCTTTAAGCTCTATTAACTGCTTGAGTGTTGCTACTAATTCATCAAGATATGTTTTTGTATTGGCTAGGTGCTATTGACAATGGAAGGAGGATACTATAGTAACTTGATGAGTGAGGACAACAATAACTTTTCTTTGATGACTTAAGTAGCCCGGTCAAGGCAGCCATCGCCTGCTGTTCCTTCATCAAGACCAAGCCGTAAAAGGTCAAAATTTCAAGAAGAGGAGGATGCATTGGTTGTGTCAAGATGGTCTGAACATTAGTATGGATCCAAAGGAACGGCACTAATCGCACTGCGGGTACTTTTTGGAAGAGAGTTTTTGATTACTACAACACCAACAAGGATTTTGCATCGACGGAGCCGTAGTTCAATATCGCATCGATGGGCATCTATTCAGAGAACGTGAACAAGTTCTCAGGATGTCTAACAAGGATTGAGGATAGAAGGCAAAGTGGGATTACTTTTCAAGACAAGGTAATTTTATGAATTTTGGTTCTTAGACACGCTATTTTGATGCATGGAAACTTGTAGTAGCTAAGTTTACCTTCATTGATATGTGCAAATTTTGTTCAAGCCTTAGCTTTGTTTAAAGTCAAGACAAGGACCATAAATCATTCCAATACATGCATTGTCGAATAGTTTATGGAATCAACCAAAGTGGCATGAGAAGCGCCAAGCAGATGGAGGATATTAAAAACCAAAGGCAAACACATTCTAGTCCAGAGGGTGCACCGCCATTATTGTTGATAGTAGTAATCGATCCTAACATTGAGAATACATGTCCTTGAGATCGATGCCCACAAGAGACCAATTGGTAAGAAGAAAGCTTAAAAGAAGCATTACTACAGGTGGAGGTGATTCTACAGGAGGCTTCTAACCATTTTTGGGCAAAAAGGAGTTTGATGCAGTAAAAGAAAAGAAGAAAGAGGAAAGATTTAATCACTGCATCGAACTAGAGAAAGAGAGACTTCAGATCAAATAAGGGCTTCCAAATGAGGCAAAAATATAGAGATAAAGAAAATGAATTACGCAATGAAGAGAATGTTAGAGGAAGAGAGGATTATGACAATGGACATTACTTCAATGCCTCGACCATCTCGCAAGTCAGCTTCTACAAGAACCTACAAATGAAATCATTGCTCGTCAGGTTTCTAGTTAGCTTCGAGAGAGAGGTAATTTTTTTTTACTAAACCTCGGTCATAGGATAAGATGTCGCTTCTTCATTTTGACAATAGCATAAGATGCTTTTGAAGCCCTTCTAAATTTGGCTATATTGTAGGATATCTTACTCGGCTCTTCAATGTATGGTGGCTATTCTCGAGATTTGTCACCCGAGTTGACATTTGAGCTATTGAAAATGATGATAAAGCCGTTTATTGATGTTCGGCCCCGAGGCAAGATGTCAGAAATCTCACTCGCCTTTTCTTTCTTCCATGTCCTTCTTTCATCTCGAGCCATCTTTTTGAGTCCAAAGGCACGATTCATTTTGCAAATTGTCGAACATGAGGTTATCAGATTGTTTGCTATAGTAACTAGATCAAACATGAGGTTATCAGATTGTTTGCTAGGTTATAGGACAACTTCTTTTGCACATTTTTTGACAGCAAGGGCACTGCTATACATTTATGCACTAGTGCCCAACTGCTAAACTAGTTCCTGACCACTGCACGACTGCACCTTCAGCCATGGTCCAGCAAGAGAAAAGGATCCAAATAATCCATTCGTCCAGTATGGGAAATGCATAGCGTGGCCATGGTCCGTATGTACCTTTATAGAATATCAACTTTCATAAAAATTTATACAAGCTTAGATCATGCTCTAAAAATAAAAGTTAATATTGATCTCGCATGATGTTGCCATAGGTGCTCCACTAGGTCTTGTTGCACCTGATGGTGAGTTTCGTTGTCCCTAATTTGTGTGTCTTAATAAATTCGTCTAGATCAGATGTCGCTCATGGGAAGGTGCAACATTATCTCCACAATAGTTAAAACGCTCATCGTGGTCCACTTCTCCTCATCTTCTATAATCATGTTATGCATAATAACACAAGCTTTCATGATGTCACCTAGTGTCTCTTCATCCCAAAATCGAGCCGACCAACTAAACAATGGCAAACGGGATTGTAGAACTCCAAAAGCACGCTCAACATCCTTCCTTACCGCTTCGTGCTTTGGCAAAATATTTCCTCTTATTGCCGTGGTGGTTCTCGGTATAGTCTTCACAAATGCTGCCCACGATGGGTATATACCATCGCAAGGTAGTACCCCATCCTATAATCGTGACCATTTATGTTGTAATGCACTTGTGGAGCCTGGCCTTCCGCTAGCTTCGCAAATAGTGGAGACCGATGAAGCACATTGATATCATTGTGAGATCCGTAAACCAAAAAAAGCGTGCCAAATCCAAAGATCCTTGGAAGCAACTGCCTCTAAAATTATAGTAGGCTCGTGCACATGGCCCGAGTACATACCTTGCCATGCTGAAGGGCAGTTCTTCCACCTCCAATGCATGCAATCTATTGAACCTAGCATACCAGGAAAACCTCTTTCCTCTCCAATTGCAAGTAATCGAGCTGTATCAGTCTCATTAGGGGATCTCAAATACTCATCTTCAAAAAGTTCAACCACAGCCTTGACGAACCTTCTCAGACTCTGTATGACAGTACTTTCTCCAATACGAACATACTCATCCGTAGCATCTGCTGGTACTCCATAAGTTAGCATACGGAATACTGCAGTGACCTTTTGGAAACAACTTAATCCAGGTGTATTGGCTGCATTTCTCTTTTGCACGAAGTAATCATCATGATCTTCTACTGCATGCATTATGCGTAAAAATAGATCACGGCTCATTCTATACCTGCGCAACCAAGAACAATAAGAGACCAATCTTATAATGTATAATATAAACTAAAGGAACCAAACGAATATATAGTAACCTTCGCCTGAAATCGGTTGGGCCGTATGTAGGAACATCCACTAAGTAATCTTGATACATTCTTAAGTGTCCTCCTTCTCTGTCCCGATACTTGACTTGATGTCCGGGGACAGAACCACCATGTTTTAAATGCGGTGTGAATAACGCTGATAGATTTGAGCAGCGGCAAAAATAAATTCGTCATCATCATCCGACGACGATTTGTCCAAAAGCCTTTGGAAGAGGGATGGACGATGACTCATGCTGCAGTATGCCACCTGATCGTTTGTGCGGATGAAGATGATAGCCACAGGGAGATGAATATTTGCTACTTTTGAATATGAAGATGATAGCCACAGGGATGGACGATGATACCTTCGAATTGGTCCGGTCCTCACGAAACGTACTACAATTTGAATACTGGTTGTCTGCCGTGCTGCCGTCCGGTCAAGAACGATAAGTATATATACGTGCCGTCCGTACGTATCGTTATATGGTCCGGTCAAGTTCGAATCCATTACGTACTTGCTGCCGTTCACGTATACTAGTTCGAATCCATCACGTTCTAGTTTGTCTTGCCTTGCTTCAATCCATCACGTTCTAGGTTGTGTCCTGATTTGCTTCCACTCGGACTCCAGTAAAATACAAGCAGCGCACGGACAGGCATTGGGACTCAAATTCAAATTAGTTTTAGGGGAAAAAAAAAGGAACTGTTGGAGTATGGTCTTTTTTTTAAGCCAAAAAACTTTTGGGAAGCTCCCAATCTAGGATTATTGGGAGTTAAATTATTAGGAACTGTTGGAGATGCTCCTAGGCCCCTGTAAATATTGCGTGCGTCTACGTTCCCGTGATCTCCTGATCTTCTTTTACTGCTAACTTTAGAATCGGGCTCATTCCCTTGCTTGCTTTGTGTCTGTAATTTCGATCGAGTGAATCCTTCCTTGTCCCCGCGCTCTACTTGTCAGGAAAAGAAGAAGAAAAATAGAGAGCCTGCATGCTGATCGTTAATTTTCCACGAATAATTAATTCTTTTTTCCTCGAGGCCGGTCCGGTCCGGTCCGGTCCGGTAAATACTGCACGCACGCGACGCGAAAGAAAACCGCCAGCCACTATTCATTTACCTCAAAATAAAAATTTGAGGTGACGATCGAATTAGGCAAGGAGAAGAGCACCAGCTGGGGATCCGATTGATTAACGCCTCGGTACCGATCATCCCTTCCGATAAGATTAGAGGAGAGTAGTGCTGTATCCATCGAGGAGGCCAGGCCGGCGTACGCGCGGCATGGGCATGCCCCGTTTAACGCCTTGGGCGGCCGGAGTGGCGACGGCGCTGCTCCTGGGCGTGGCCGCGGCCCTGCAGCCGATCAACGTGACGACGATGGCGTTCGAGGAGGGGTACACGCCGCTGTTCGGCTTCGACAACATCCTCCGCTCCGCCGACGACCGCACCGTCAGCCTCCTGCTCAGCTCGACCGCTCCACCGGTAAATTAAAGCGCGGTGATGCTAGCTAGCTGCTGTACAATTCCGTTCTTGGCATGCATGCATCCGTGCATGCTTAATTAATTTAATTATTCCAATAACAATGCGTTGCCGACGAAGCTCAGTTAGTAAAATACCAGTAATATATGTTTTGGCCGGATCTAATCCGCTGCCAGGCTCGGGGTTCATCTCGTCGTCCATGTATCAGCACGGCTTCTTCAGCGCCTCCATCAAGCTCCCCTCCGACTACACCGCCGGCGTCGTCGTCGCATTCTACGTGAGTGCTCCAGTTTCTGTTTCCCCCCTCCCCTCTGAAGCAATATATATAAATTTGAGCTCAATTCGAGCATACTATAGTAGTATCATGCGTGGCCATGTACCAGTACCACCATGCATGCATGCGTTCGTAGGGATTTCGTGAGAAAGCGTTAAGTGCGTGTCCGATCGATCCCGTTCATGGCGACGACGACGGTTCAAGCTAATTAATTAAGCTAGATAGGAAGGAGAGGAGGCTGCAGTTACAATTTTTGGATGGCAACGCACGCGATATAATCCTGCATGTATTTCCAATAGTAATTGCCATAGATTCGTGAAAGGTCCATCGATCGTTTCCCAGTATATTTACCATGGAACGTACGATCGAGCAGATTCTATCCTATTTTAGTTCGTAGTACGTACGGACGCGATCGATCGGGGCCATGCATCTAGCTAGGCCACGAATTTCGCCGTGGTTTCAGCGAAAAAATTTAATCCTTCGTTCGAGCAATCGGCAGAAGCCTTCCTAGTTCGCTTGGCTGCCGCATTGTAGAGGACTAAAAAAATGCTTGCAAGGGACTAAAAAAACGAAAATTTCAAAACCGTTTGTAGCGTACTCTTTTTATTTGGACTAATTTTGTCAAACTAGTTGTCTTTTGTTGAAATAAGTTGAAGAGCAAAATTTGATTTTAATTTGGTCAAGACAATGATCCATCGATACATGTGCAGACGTCGAACGGCGACGTTTTCGAGAAGACGCACGACGAGCTGGACTTCGAGTTTCTGGGCAACATCCGCCGGAAGCCGTGGCGGGTGCAGACGAACGTGTACGGCAACGGCAGCGTCAGCCGCGGCCGCGAGGAGCGCTACGTCCTCCCCTTCGACCCCACCACCGAGTTCCACCGCTACTCCATCCTCTGGACCCGCCGCGCCGTCGTATTCTACGTCGACGACGTCCCAGTCCGCGAGGTCCGCCGCTCGCCGGCCATGGGCGCCGACTTCCCCTCCAAGCCCATGTCCCTCTACGCCACCGTCTGGGACGCCTCCACCTGGGCCACCTCGGGCGGCCGCTACCGGGTCAACTACCGCTATGGGCCCTTCGTCGCCTCCTTCGCCGACCTCGCCCTCCTCGGCTGCCGCGTCGACCCCATCCAGATGCTCGGCGACAGCTGCGTCGCCGCGGAGGAGGCGCTGCTGGCGTCGGACCTGGCCGTGATGACGCTGGAGAGGCAGCAGGCGATGCGGCGCTTCAGGGAGCAGAACATGGTCTACTCATACTGCTACGACACGCTGCGCTATCCCGTGCCCTTCCCGGAGTGCGACGTCGTGGAGTCGGAGAGGCGGAGGTTCAAGGGGAGTGGCCACCTCCGGTTCGCCCTGCGGCGGCGCCGCCGCGCCGGGCGGCCGGCGAGGGGCTCCAGCAGGGCTGCTGACCCCACCAAGCAGGCCGACATGCAGCAGCAACTTTAGAAATGTACCGCATCTGCATGCACGTTCAGTGGTACGGTGCATGTCTTGTTACTAAATGGTCAATACAAAAAAATACATCTCCAAGATGCGAAACTAGTTGGGCGGATTCCGAAAATTTTAATGTAGTAACCTTGCCGCGTTGCCGCGTTGTTTCTTCTAAAACTAACCATGGCCGAGCGCTAAAGCCGACTATGTCCACCAAGTTGCCACAGTTAAGGAGCGCTCAAGCTTACTTCTGGCCTGGGTACAGCAAGCGCGGCAGCAATAGAACCAGGCGGCAGGGGTATGTCGGGCATACGTTCCGCGCACGCCGGGCACGAGAGGCCGACCATGCCCACGATACCCGGCCGCTGGAGTTGCTTTTAGCGGTGCGGGCCTACTGTAGCTTCCTCCTACGCGGGTTATGTGATACCGCGGTTGGAGCCCTATCCGCGGTAGCAACGCCCTACCCTGGTTCGGGCCCAATCCGTGGTAGCAAAGCAATGCCCTACTGCAGTCCCATAGCACGGCGGGACACAGATGTCCCTTGATATCTCTTTCATGCTCAATTAGAAAGCTACTTTTGCTATTTTTAGTGTACGAGTGCTAGATTTAAAAAAATAGATCTACGGAGCCATTTCGATAAACAATTTGATCCATTCCCCAAAAGAATATCTCATATACCTGCAGTAAATCCACATAAAAGAGTGAAAATACCCTAGAAGGATATTTAATCCACTTTTACTCCTCATGATAAGAAGAGTGGGAGGCCTCCAGGTACACAGGACTCAATTTCGTGGACGTCCGTAGAAACAGATAACCGAACAAGTGAGAACACCACCCCAGACAGCGAAATAAGTTCAACCTGATGTTGAGAACATCCCTAAAATGAACCATTCTGAAGATGGTAACTGCATCCCTGAAGTGAACCATCGTGAAGATGATAACCCCGGCAAATATTTAGGCTTATAATTTAACGCTGGGAAGTTGGAACATCCAGGCTCTATCGTTGTGGGAAAAATACGAGCTAGAAGAAATTAATAAAGAGGCTTCCACTTATTATGTGGATTTAGGAGAGTTATATAAAAGAAATGCTAGAATTATCGACATATATTTCGCTTAAAAAATTGCTAAAACTCTTGCGTTGGGTCTAGAACTAAAGTTCATGGCAGAGTGCCATAAGCGCTCGCTTAATAAAAGGAATGAACACCTCCTAAAGTATTCCTTGTAGGATCAAAATGGGTTTTCATCTGCAAGAGAAATGAAAATTACCAAGTGGTTAGATATAAAGCAATACTTATAAAACAGGGGTTCATGCAGAAAATCAGCATCATTTATGATGAAACATACTCTCCAATAATAATTGGAATAACATTCTGATACTTGATATTAATGTTAGCTAACTTAAACTTATTAATACAGTTAATAGATTTAGTGACCACATGTTTATATGGGTCATTGGATACAGATATTTATATGAGTATCTGAAGAAGTAAAAATTCCAAATCGTAATAAAGGTAATAGCAACATGCATAGCATCAAACTGCAGAGATCGCTATACGGATTAAAATAGTCGTGGAGAATGTGTTACAGCTGACTTAATGAGTTCTTCCTATAGAAGGTATACTCTAATAATCATGATTATCCCTGTGCGTTTATAAAGAATCTCAAAATGGATTCTGTATCATCTCAGTCTATGTCGATAATCTAGATATCATCGAAGCCATTGATGAGATAAAGGAAGTAAATTCTTACTTTATGATGGAGTTTGAGATGAAAGATTTGGGTAAAACCAAATATTGCTTAGGCTTGCAACTAAATTATTTTTCGGAATGAATTTTTATACACCAGTCCACCTACACCAAGAAGGTATTGCAAAAAATTTAATATGGATAAATTTTATCCTTGAAGACTCTCATGATAGTAAGATCCTTTGAAATGGATAAAGTCCTTTTCAGACCGATGGTGAAAAATGTGAAAGTCTTAGGACCTGAAGTCTCATATTTAAACGCCATTGGAGTACTTATATATCTTGCGAATTGCACAAGATCTAATATTACATTCGCAGTAAATTTGCTAGCTAGACACAGTGCAATTCCAACCAAACGACATTAGACTGGTGTCAAGAGTTTACTCAGATACCTCCAAGATACTCAAAATCTTGACTTATTTTTTCTAGAAGGATCAAGACTTGACCGTAGTGGGATATACGGATGCTGGATATCTATTTGATCATCATAGTGCTAAATCTCAGATTGGATTTGTATTTCTCTGTAGTGGTACAACCGTTTCTTGATGTTCTTTTAAGCAGATCTTGGTAACTACTTTTACTAACCATTCATAAATTATAGCATTATACGAAGCCTTACACGAATGTATTTGGCTGAGGCGTGTAATTAGCCATATCAAGAAGCCGTGTGGCATTAATATCATCGAAACCCTACAATTATCTATGAAGATAATGCTACTTGTATTGCACAAAATACCAATAGGTAATGTTAAGAGCAATATCACGAAATATATTGTCTGTAAACTTTTCTATCCTTATGAACTCCAGATGAATAGTGCGGTAAAGATCCTGCAAACTAAGTCGTGTGAAAATTTAGCAGATTTATTCACTAAGTCTTTGCCACATCTAGTTTTCAAAGATATGTTTGTAGCATTGTAATAAGATGATGTAGGGATATGCAAAGTTCATGGGAGTAAATCCCTAAACTATGATCCTTAGTATAATCCTGAAGATACTATTTTACTCTAAAAGATTATAAGTTACACTCTTTTTCTATTGGTGAGTTTTTTTTTTTGAAGTTTTGTCATATGAAAGTTTTTAACGAGGCAACAAGTGTAATATGATGTGTGAGTGCACTATACATTTTTCTCCGTAATGTGTGAGATTTTCCTCCTGCGAGACACGGCAGGCACGGCATCTTCCGGGAGATGCGGCCTCCTCTAGGAAAATTTGATCATTTGCCCTGAAGTTGATGGGCATTTGATCATTTGCCCAAAGTTGATGAGTATTTGATCATTTGCCCTACGATGTCTCATTGACATGCGGGTCCTAGGGCCACATGTCAGTGAGACATCGTAGGGCAAATGATCAAACGCCTATGAACTTTGGGCATATGATCAAACACCCATCAACTTCAGGGCAAATGATCAAATGCCCCGCCTCCTCTATGCCCTCTGCCTCTGTTCCGTTCCTCCTCCTTACCAAATCCTCTGCCTCCGTCTCTGCCCATCCTTTCCGACTGGTCGTCGTGATTCGCTCGCTGCTGGTCAGCCGGAGATGGTGCTGTGGGAGCTGACGGCGATCACGGCCTACTTCCTCGGCCTCCAGCGCACCTACCGCCTCGCCCTCCGCCTCCAGCGCCGCCTCATCCCCCCGAACCACCCCAGGTTCCGGGGCTTCGTCTACAGGTCGGTGGTTGTTTCCTTTTCCTGTTACTATTACTAATTCTCTCCTCACACGTCTCTCTGTGCCCCAAGACGCTTCACGAAATCACTCGCGTTGGATCCGCGGGGAATGGGATCGATCCAAATCCACACGAGAGGGATTACTCGGCGTTTCCCCTACCTGGAGAGGTGTCCTAAATATTGTGTTGGGTTTACTGACTAAATATTGCGTCGGAGACCACTGGTTTATTGTAACCTGGGAGTTTCATCTTGTGTTGATCCAGTGTTCCTAGCTTAGCATTGGATGTCTTTCTAGATTGTTCATTGCCGTTCATTTGGAGTTGAGCAACGCTCCTGTGGTACACAGCTACTAATCGAAGCTGAATGAACCTGCATTTTGCATACGTAGTCTTGAGGCCTTAAGTTGTCGGATTTAAATTGGTTTGCCTGACCTTAATAGCCCTTCGACATAAACATATGCTAGCAATGTGCCTTGATATGTGTTTGAATTGCATATTGCTCAGTTCACCCTACATGGATTGAGTTGATATGGTTTTGTGTATCCAGGCATGGAACTTTTCTGTTCTGATTTCCGAACACAGCCACTAGTTCGGCACCGTACCAGCCAGTCTCCAATATGGTCTTCACTCCTAAATGAAAACCTTGTGCAACTTCTTGATAAATTTTGTGTGAATAATCAACATTGATAAGTTGTACCTCAACTTGGTGTTTATTCATCTTCAGGATTTTCGGCATGGTGCCATGCCCTATTCTGGTGGCTCGGCAATAGCAATATACCATCTTAACAACCTTGCACTTGGCATTGGACATAACCGGATACTGTTTTCGATACTGAATCCGGTCCTACTTGCCTTTGTAAAGACCTAAGGACTGAAGATTCCAGATTGGCAGCTTTGAGAGGTGGCAATCCGCTGCATGTTTTAATTCTTCTGCCGATCCTGGAATGGAACTAGAGAGCTACTTATTGCCATGCCCTACTTATTGTCCTAAATACTTGCAAGATGTCTCCTTAATGATTTCAATGCATTTTGTATCACCAAATAATACTTATGTCAGTTGTTCACGGTAGTCAAGATTGATTCCTTTCTTCTCCATGTTCTGCAGGCGAACACGGGATGTTTTCAATGTTGCAGTCTCAGTGCACAAGAACATTCAGCAGAGGGACATAGAGGTTGGTCGGAACCTTGGAAACATGATCCTTCGCTGGCTTGACCGCATGAAGCCATCCGCACAGATTCGGCCCCATCCTCCAGGACCACCAAATGGCAACTCAGAGCGATTCAGGCATCTCTCGACCACGAACAAGACTGTAGGATCTCAGAAGACCACCTCTAAAACTTTGCCACACGATTCCAGTGGAAAGATGCTGTTTTCGCCTCTGAATATCCGACCCAAGTCCTTCCCTGTTCTGCCTACGA
Source organism: Rhipidocladum racemiflorum (assembly GCA_036346355.1). Taxonomy (NCBI): domain Eukaryota; kingdom Viridiplantae; phylum Streptophyta; class Magnoliopsida; order Poales; family Poaceae; genus Rhipidocladum; species Rhipidocladum racemiflorum. The sequence continues at coordinate 29,077,417 of CM070572.1, forward strand.
TGACGCAGCCCAGCAGGATCAGTGCGAGCAGCCAGTGTAGGCGCATTTCCTACTCGTCATTCCCATCTGTCACCGCTAAGAGGAAGGATTTGATCAAGGGTGTTTTCCGCAAGGACATTGCACAGCTAATGGTGTAAGGATCTATACTGTTTTTTTAATTTGAAGATTTACTTGGCTGAATTTTGGCGGCCTAGAACAGAAGCCTCTCATGCCATGCAATAAGGGAGCGCTGAACAAAATTGTTGTTGCTCAACCAGTTTAGGCCAATAGATTTCTAACCAATGCTCAAACGGTAGCATTTCATATTGGATAATGGATATGCTTGCGTATCCATTTGCCCTTGAGCTGTGCAAAAATCTGTGTGGAATTGAGAAAGATCAGGTCCTGTTGCAGTTTGCTGTTTCAATGTTACATTTAGCCTCAAGCTGGAGGCTCCCCTCCTTGCTGATTTTCTGATTGTGACGCTACTTTGCTGTGGCAATGTGTTGTTCTTGCTGCTCTAATTAATACCCCTGGCGCCGCACAGTAAACAAGAGCCTCTACTCTGTACCTGAGTATCAATGTTTCATTGGTATATGCTTGACCAGTGAGCTCCCTGTAAGCGCCGTGGAGGGGATAATGCAAACCATCTAGAGTATAGAATAAACTCAAGTTTTCTCTTGACGCCGTTCAAAGTACGTAGCGGTATCATATTCAACCCTGAACATTTTAGGATATCCTGTGCGATGCCTAGGATTTTACCTGCAGCTCACACAATTTTCTGTTACATTCTATGCCTTTCATCCACGCAATGGTGTGTACTCCAATACTGACATATCTGTAATGCTTGACCTTATATTTAAACCACGCCTCCAGGCTCCAGTTTTCCTCCATTGTCAACGAACCAATTGTTAATGGAAAAGGTCCATATAATACCCTGGACTTTGTTCAAAAGTCCATCGGCCACCCTAAACTATGAAACTAGATATTTGACCTCCAAACTTTACAATCTGGTTCAAATAATAGCTTGATCCAATTTTGCATAGTGATATTTCCCACGTGACGTGATGAAATGGTGGTTTTGTCACGTAGGATGACACGGTGGGCATGCTTAGGTGAATGGCGGGTAGATCTCACAGAGGCTTCTCTTATAAATCGAAATAGAGATGGAGATAGCTACAGGAACGAGTAGCTATGAAAACATGATTGGCAGCATGGCGCCGTCGTAATGAGACGCCCGCAATGCCTTAGAGCACTTGGAGCTGGCAAAGAGGAGCTGGTCTTCCAAAGCTCGATCCGCACCTCCGACCACCGGGTGCAGCCCAAATCCGCCTGGAACAACTTCAAGGAGGTGCAGGAACTCCGACGAACCATCAACGGCTTGCTGCAGACCAATGCGACGAGGTAGCGCGCATGGTTATTAGAACGTCGTTTAAACGACGTTTAAACGTCGTTTAAACGAGAACGCCCGGAGCGTAAGAACGCCCTAGCGCTTCGCCGACGCGAAACGACCTGGAACGTCGGTAAAACGTCTGGAACGTCCGAAATCGAACGTTCCGCCCGTTCTAGACCATTTTAGCTGGTGAAATTAGTAAGTCCCATACATGTAGATACTCATTTGGAGGGGAAACGGATCGGGAGCAACAGATCGAGAGGAATAGGGGAAGGAGGCTAACCCTAGAGCCGAGATCCGCCAGCGCCGCCCGCGGATCCACGTCGTCGCCGCGCCCGCTGCCTCCTCGCTCGCACCGCCGCTGCCTCCTTGCCCGCGCCCCGTTTTCGCCGCCACGCTGCGCGCTTCGCCGCTGGCCGCCCGTACCGCCAAGTCTAGGGTTAGCCTCCTTCCCCCTCTCTCTCATCTCTCGTCTCTCTGTCTCTCTTATCCCTCTGTCTCTCGGTCTCGGCTGAGGGAGTGAAGCCATTACGCCAGGTTCGATGCTGTCCCTCTTATCTCTCTCTCTCTCTCTCTCTCTCTCTCTCTCTTATCTCTCTCTTTCTTATCTGATTATCTCTCTTTTCTTGTAGTTTGTGGATTGGAAGGAGAGAAGAGGGGGATCATCAAAAGGGTATGTGATACAAAGTTACAAACCATATTTACTTATTAAATTGAATTATAATTTCTTGTTATAGTAATTCATATGTTGCAATGTGCAAGGAAATGGATACATCATAAATGGGAGAAAGATGCATGGCATATGGCCTCAAATTATATGGAAAGACTACAAAATCAAGGTACATATGTGATATATCTTTGCTCTCATATTCGTTTTACAATAGTGCCTAAAACTACGTTTCAACGTTCGTTTAAACGTTTAAAAGTTAAAAAGGGGTGGGTCGTTTCGTTCTCATTTTACGTTTTAATAACTACTAGCGCGTCGTTCCGAACGGTTCTGCACCCTCTGCAGCGGCGGCGCTTAAACACTGGACGCCGGCCGAGACCGCCTGTTCTCCGCCGAGATCGTAAGCGAAGAGGTCTGCGCCGCTGAATGCAGCGTAGAGCTTTCTGCGGTACAACGCGATGATCGATGAATTCTTAGTTTAGATTGAATCTTTCATCCTTGCCAAAAGCGACAATTTTTAATCGGGTAACCAAAATAATTGAATCAAATTTTTTTGTTAATTCGATTCAATTTTTAAATTTGAACCAAAAATTTCAATAGCTATTTTTCAAAAAAAAAAATGAATAAATCGAACCATATAACTGAAAAAAACGAATGTCCGTCTAACCGGAACCAAACGCATATATAAGCAAGGGACAGGGATAGTTTGCAGTCTCGACTGCAACTTAAGCGGTCCCCACAGATGTGAGTCGTCCGATCGAGCAACCAAACGGTCCAGATTGTTCAAATCTGCTTGCTATAGTATTTTGTTACAGTAACTGCTACAATGCCATTTTGCTACGGTACTTTTGCTACAGTACTTCGGATCGATTTGAACCGTCGCTTTTCGATCCAACGTCTCACCCGCAACTGCTTAAGTTGCAATTATAATAGCAACTGCATGTGATTCATGTCCATAAGTAAGTAGATGGATGCATGAAGAAAATGGCTCGGGTCAGGACGAAATGACAGTAGGCATGACGCGACGTGAGTCCTCGACCGAATGATTCTAGCTTCATATCTAATATGTTTTTTATGAGGATTTGATAAACATCATCCGGATGTTTTTGTTTGCTGAAATCATCCAAATTTGGGAATATTAGATCATTATTGAGATTCAGAAGTATCGATTACAACTAATCCTATGATTTAATCTAATGGTTGAATTTTTAATTATACGTTCTAAAATTTAGATATTATTTAAAATAAAAACATCTGAAAAATACATATACACTCCCTTATGGCATACATGATCTCTGCGAAAGATTCTTCATCTCAGTGCATGTAGCAATCGAATAACGAATCCACTAATCTTTGTAAAGCAAGTGTCTTGCATACGATCCATCCATGCATGTTTGTACCAGCCAACCTAGAGCTAGCCCAACAATGACGACATGTACATGTGCCATGCATTAGGAGTGCATATATAAAAGATAGATGATGTGCAGGGGTGGACCCAACAGAGGTTAGCCAGGGCTGATACACCTCTACGTCTATTTTCAGATGATTCAGTTTATATTTCATTCGCTTATCTTATATTGATATTGTTCCATTAGTATTTCCTAAATTTTAGTCTTAAATCCACTACTGGTGATATATACTAGGCAGTATCGCGCGCGATGCAGCGCCGTGCGAAACCAGACCTTTTTTTTTCTAAAAAAAGTAGGAGGATCTAAGTATTTTTTTGATTCTCTTGATTTTTTTTTTTGAAAAAATACGTTTGGTAGGAACCATCGACGAATTGGCATAACAACGTGCCTTTTTGAAAAGAAAATGAATAATACATGTTCCGAAAATATCAGATTTTGAGTTGACAAAAAAATTATAGAGATAGAGATGTGCACATTTTCTTTTGGCGAATCGGTTTTTCCTCGGAGAGAACGGAGAAAGGATCTTTTTTTATCGAGTTTAACACTCTATACGTTTACCGGGTAATAATACATGTTTCGAAAAATATTATAGACCGAGTTGGAAAAAAAACTACAGAGATATAGTTGTACACATATTTCTTTTTCCTGAAAATATTAGATATCGAGTTACAAAAAAAAAATATATAGAGATAGAGTTGTACACATATTTCTTTTAAAGAATTTGGTTAACATTCTATTATTATTCGATCAACCTTCTTTTGTCGAGTTTAACACTCTATATGTTAATTGGGTAATAATACATGTTTCAAAAAATATTAGAGATGTCAACCTTCTTTTGTCGAGTTTAACACTCTATGTGTTCACTGAGTAATAATACACGTTTCGAAAAAATATTAGAGATCGAGTTGCAAAAAGAAATCCTTCTTTTGTCGAGTTTAACACTCTATACGTTTACTGAGTAATAATACATGTTTCGAAAAATATTAGCGATCGAGCTGCAAAAAAAGTCTAGATATAGAGCTGTACACATATTTCTGTTGCCGAAAATATTTTTTGGGGAAAAAACGGAGAAAGGACCTTGACGTAAAGGACGGGGACTGTTTTTTTTTTTTTTACCTAAGCGCTACTCCAAAAAAATTAGAAAAGAGCTCGTTTGAGATTTGTATTTAACATGAGTTTCTTTTCGTAAAATAACGAAGGAGGGAACTAAATGTTATTTAGAAGAACATATGGGCTATTTTGAGAGAGAAAAAACACTTTTTACCCTCACAGGTTTGGGGGGATTATTGAAGGCTTTTTTATAATTTTATAGGGATCTATCCATAATTTAGAGGAAACCATGGAATTTTTTTGCAAAACGCCAGAGGGTGACATGGTGGCTTAGTTGCTCTTGAATTCCTCCCCATATAATAAAGTTGATATTCCCAAGAATCTTCCATCAACATCACAGTTCACACCATCTACAAGCTTCTAGTTTCTTAATACCTCTCTTATGAATGATCGTACTCCTGAGAGCTCCTGTTATCGCAAAAAAAGCCATATACTCATATACACCAAGTAAACATTGCTTTACCCATACTATACTACTACTTATATTAAATCTAGGGACTTCCTGCCCAGGGAGCTCCCCACGTCTCATTCGTCTATGCAAATCGCTTAAAAATGAGTAATTATATTTAGGTTCTTAATTTTACTGTTGAAATAATTTTTTTTGGTTGATTTAATTGAGGTATCAAATAATGTTAGAAATTTTTGAAACTTTTTGATAAGGGTACTCAAAGCATGCCTAAGTTACCATAAAATTTCTATATTATGATCAAACTTGTGCAATTTTTAAAAAACTTACAATGATGCTAATGCATTTAAAGCAACTTCATTGATTTAATTAAGCTACTAAAGCATGTTGGAAAATTTTGAAACTTTTCTAGAAGCGTTTTGAGAGCATGCCTGAGCTACCATAAACATTTTAAAGCATGATCAAAGTTTTGTAATTTTTAAAAATTCTGACACTAATTTTCCGGAAACACCCTCATGCGGTGTCGCCGCGCATTTGCAAATACGCGACGTGCCGCCGCGCGTACCCATCTAGTATATAAATACACAAGATAGCTAGCTCAACAAGAGTGACCAGCACAAGCCAAGTAGAGCCAATTACCAAGTGAACACTGAACACGAACACACACACACACAAACTACTCAAGAACCTAGTCAAGAGCTAGATAGCATGTCGATGATCTCTAGCATGCTGGGCCGGAAGCAGAGCCAGAAGAACGGGCGCACCGGTGGCGGGGAGATCGAGCCGGTGAGAATCGACATAATGGAGCCGTTCATCGACGCCATCTCGCTGACGGCGTCCACCACGGCGGCGACGGCGGGCGCGCCGGCGCTAGCCGTGCCGTTCTCGACGGCGAGCATGGACTGGAAGGAGACGCCGACAGCGCATGTTTTCATGGCGGACCTGCCGGGCGTGCGCAGCGACGAGGTGAAGGTGGAGGTGGAGGAGGAGAAGGTGCTCAAGATCAGCGGACAGCGGGCGCGCGCCGTGGAGGACAAGGGCGACCGGTGGCACCGCCTGGAGCGAGGCTCTGACAGGTTCGTGCGTACCGTGCGCCTGCCGCCCAACGCCAACACCGACAACAGCGTCAGGCAGCGCTCGTGAACGGCGTCCTCACCGTCACCATTCCCAAGGACAACGACAGGAAGGCCTACACAAGGAGGCTCATCCCAATCACCAGCTGATTAATTACAAATCCGTAATTATGTATCGAATCAAGTACGTATGTACATATATGTATGTGTTGAGGTGTGGCATCTACAGTTCTATGCCATGTTAATTAATCGCAGTAGAAACAATACTATGCATGTTTGCATATGTCAGTGTATGGATAGAGAGGAATAGCTGAGTAAGCACTATGCATAATTGCATATGCATGATTGCATGGTATTGATGCATGCGTGTGTTGGGATGCTATGTGATAATGTGACGTGTTACCGGTCACCACACTCACCAACTTGCTTGGCGAAAGCTAGCTGTGGCATGATTTGGAGAATAAGAATCACATTTTATATACATGTGTGGATTTTATTTTCTTACCTTTTTCCCGTGATACACACTACAGGAATTGCAGTGAAAGCTGACCCGTCTATCTTTCTCGACGGCTGACAGTAACCGTCGAGACAGATAACGTCTATCAATGACTGCCATTCGGCCGTCGAATACCTAAACTTGTCTCGACGGTTCCGTTAACAACCGTCGATAGAGTTGGAGCGATCATCCACGGAAGCGCTGAAAGCCTCACAACGTTTACCTATCTCGAGGGTCTACCATCAGCCATCGAGAGAGACATGAGCGGGAATGGGGAGATTTGCCCGCGCTCGCTGGTGCGTAAGTGTCTCCCTCGACAGCCACTAAATGACCGTCGAGAGACGTCCTAGCTGGATGATGCCTTCATGGCTTGACTCGTCTAGCCAGTGGGCCAGGCCACTGTATCGACGGCCATACCCTTGGCCGTCGAGAGAGACTGGATTTTGATAAATTTTGCTAAAGTCCCATACATGCATACATGTGGCTATATGGATTGCATTTACGAAAGTAAGCATTGAAAGGTTACTAAAAATATTTCTTCTAGTTTGCGATGAATTTATCTATTTTGTTCAAATCGGTTATCACTAAATAGCAAATTAAATGTACTTTATGAAGATAGAAAGTTGTTAAATTGTTTTGGATGTACCAAAAATGTTTGGATTGGTGAAAATTTAAACAAGAAATGAAGTATAGAGCATTACACCTAGCAGAGCTTGATAATTTCATATGTTTAGTGTGGTGGTGGCATGAAACCGACATAGTTGCACAAAATAATTCTCGAACATGTCGATACACTAAATCCCGCCGGTGAGTCGATTAAGACGATTACATATAGACTCCTAGCTCGGAACGTCAAATTTTTTTCAAACATGCTAAGTCACATACGAAGTAATATAATCAAAGGTTACGATCAATATCATGAATACATTATTTTATAAAATTCAAAATAGCTAGGGGTGACCACCAGACGACCAAGAAAGGAGGTCGTCGAGTCAAACATCTGTATTAACAACAACTGAAGGAACCGTGAGATAGACTAACCTCTGTCGACAGTAGTCAACGTAAGCCGTCGAGAGAATTGTCTCTTGACGGCTAGGGCAAAATTAGCCCTCGAGAGACCTATATCAATGGCTACCTTTGAAACCGTCGAGACAGGCCCAACCACCCAGTCAAGGCTGACCCAAGCACGTGTCTCGACGGTAGTCAACGTAAGCCGTCGAGACAGGCCCAACCACCAGTCAACCCAAGCACGTGTCTCGACGGTAGTCAACGTAAGCCATCGAGACAGGCCCAGTCACCCGGTCAGGGCTAACCAAAAGCACGTGTCGAGACATACCCTTGGATGTGCTAGGGATTTCGGGCATGCCTAGTCGGACTCGACGGCTACTGGGTTGGTGAGCCATTGAGAGAGGGGTGACCCAAGCATGTATCTCGACGGCCCGCCTAGGCCGTTGAGACATACCCATGGATGTGCTAGGGTTTCGGGCCTGCCTGGTCGGACTCGACGACTTCTGGGTCGGTGAGTCATCGAGAGAGGGGGTGACCCAAGCACGTGTCTCGACGGCCGTTGAGACATACCCATGGATGTGCTAGGGTTTTGGGCCTGCCTGGTCGGACTCGACGACTTCTGGATCAGTGAGCCGTCGAGAGAGGGGTGACCCAAGCACGTGTCTCGACAGCCCGCCTAGGCCGTCGAGACATACCCATGGATGTGCTAGGGTTTTGGGCCTGCCTAGTCGGACTCAACGGCTGCTGGGTCGATGAGCCGTCGAGAGAGGGGTGACCCAAGCATGTGTCTCGACAGCCCAACTAGCGCTGTCGAGACATACCCATGGATGTGCTAGGGTTTCGGGCCTGCTTGGGTCGGTGCGCCGTCCATTTATATATGTGCTTAATTTTTTTAATTGTGTTACTAATTTTCCCTCTATGTGCAGGATGCCTCGATCTCGATGATAATTTGTCGGGACTCCCATGACGGACGAGGAGTTGGATGACATGATGGAGGAGTACGAGGAGTTGTAGGGCCCCGGACAAGGCGACACCCAGGCGCAGGAGTCTGGCCAGGGGACTGGGTAGGAACGGGTGCCCATTGAGGGGTCTAGGGCCAACCAAGCGAGTGGGTCATAGGCAGCTAGGAAGAATAGGGGCCAGAACAAGGTCCCTAGTGCACCGACGGACCCTACCTCGAGGATCCCTATTGTGATCGATGGGGATAGGTACGTTTAAAAGCCTTGCTTCAATATCATATTTTCATATGTAAAATTGTTAACACTCTTTCAATCTTTGTAGCAACATGTCGACAGTGGATGCCTCGCTTAAGAAGTAGCCGGGCTACATGTTGGGGGGTTTAGTCCGCAAGTTTTACCTTGGTGACTGTGGGCGACGTCACCAGGCCAACGTATAGCTGGGGCGACTACAAGCTTGCCCCCCATGGGACCTCGACCGCCGCCGCCCATTGCCTGAGGGATTTCTGGGTAAGTATCTAATCGACTTTACCTTTTGATTTGTCATCATGTTGCTAATATACTTTGTTTATGAAATTTCGGCTCAAGTACCGTCCCCATATGGGGTTGACCGAGACGGACTTTGAGCCCGTCCTGGACAAGAACGCAAAGTAATAGGTCCAGGACCTGATGTACGGCGCTCGTATCGCGCGGTGGAGGAGTTCTACAGGTAAGCAACTATCACTATAAATCTTGCAAATTGGTATTTACTTTTTGTATAGCTGTGAATTGCCTGTACATTTCAGGAGAGAGGACTAGGAGCAGATCAGCACCTCCGAGGTCCATAGGACGTACTTGTAGGTCGACGAGTACCCCGGGTGCCGCCTGAGTGGGCCATGTACCACCAGGCAGCATGGAGGGCTCTAGTCGAGAGGTGGGCGAGCAAGGAGTTCCTGGACAGGTCTACTAAGGCCAAGCAGAACCGGGCCTCAAAGTGTTATTATAAGGCCACAGGGAAGTGGTCCTTTCCTAAGGTCTGGGCATCTCAGGGTGCCACTAAGAGCGGGCACAAGTTCGAGGCCCGAGCCTGCAGGGAGAACGAGGATAGGTTGAGGGAGTAGCAACATATGATAGAGGCGCTGCAGGTGAGCCTGAGGATGGAGCAGGAGGAGCGACAACAACGCGAGGAGGAGCAAAGGCGGGCACAGGAAGAGATGATCTCGAGGATCCTCGCGTTGGAGGCACCGTCGAGACTTGCTAGGGTAAGTGACTACGACCACCTCATATTGTTTCATTCGACCGTACAAGTCTTTACCTAATGTGTCGCAAATGTGTAGGCCTCGTCGAGCAGACCGCTGCCTGGTGCTGCTTCGGGATCGGTCGCTCCAGTTCCAGCTCTGCACGGCAACTCCGATGAGGGAGACAACGGGTCTAAGAGCACGCCGATGGACTACACACGCTTCTTACAGGATGACCCGCCACCCTCTTTGACTTGTGGATGGACTTGTTTTGCTTCATATGTGATTGTGCATGCATACATGTGATGAATGGACATGGTTTGTGACGAATACTCATACCATGGATACCCCTAGCAGCCCGAGAAAACGAATGGGCCGCCCCAAGCCCAGCTTCGGCCAAAAGCCTCGCTAGGCCACGAAGGACACTTGCCCCTTACCAAACCAGCCAGGGGTCGACCCGACCCCCACGGGTCGGACGTCCCACAGAGCTCCGACCCCCGTCGTGAGCCGGACGCACCGCCAGCTCCGACCGAACTAAGGAGATCTCCACCAAGGGTCGAGTACCAGGCCTTCACTAGTAGTTGGCCACCTGCCCTATGAACACGACGGCTCAGAACGGTCGTGCGAGGGTAGGTGGCTCCTTCCCAAGGTAGCAGGGAGGTTGCCAAAGTCAAGCACCGGTCTCGTCGCACTGACGGGCACAGCGGGGGGATGCGCTCCCTCCCGAGGCAATGCTAGAGCCAAACGTCACGGCATCAACACCTGGCAAACGCACAGATGGTAGGTGCATCACTTCCCAGCAAAACAGAGAGCCACACCGCTCGATGTATCCACCAACCCGACGTGGGGTGTGCAGACGTTGGTCAGATGCCAAGACTGAAGACTAGGACCCCGAGGCGTAGGGCATCCCACCTTTTCCATTCCAAATTCCCATGTAACCTACCCCCTCCGTCCATATAAAGGGAGGCAGGATCCAGGGAAGGGGGCTTCGTCTTCTTCCTCTTCTCTTTTTTACGGGAAAACAGTCCCCGCTCGCACACGAGGCACTCAAGGCCAGCCCTTAGCCCTCGCTTGTAACACCGTGTAGTCGTCTGCACCCAAAGCAATATAGATCCACCTCACGAACTGGAGTAGGGATATTCGGCCCGAACCAGTATACTTCCTGGGCTCCCTGAGTCTAACCATTCGAGGAGAGGGAGCGCGCGACCCCTAGACTAAAAATCGTATTGCCGGTATCCGAAACACCGACAGTTTGGTTATGTTTTGTGATATATTGCCTGTTTTTTGCTTGAAAAATGTGATTATGGATGAATATGTGTGCAGTGCAGGGGAATTATGAAATGCTCAGGCTGTTTTGGGTTTGCAGGTGCAGCTGCTATTGCTGGGGCAGCAGCAGCTGCTAAATTTTTGGTTTTTGAGCCATTTCAGCAGTTCTTTTTTTTTTTGCTGGAATTCACTTATTCTCGACGGCTATGCCTAGGCCGTTGAGACATAGCGGGTCCAAGAAACCCTACTGGACCCAAACTCTCTCGACGATCATGGGCCCGCTGTCGAGACAGGTGAGCCCAGTTATATCTAGGGGTCCCCTCTCTCGACTACCCTGAGATTGCCTAGCTGTCGAGAGAGTTGGCCCCAGTCCCTGTGGGATTCGCCTCTCTGATTGCCTCCGGGCTGTCAATAGAGAGGGAGACGAAGCCATGTGACGGCCAACTGATCGTCTCTCGACCTCGCTCGACGGCGGCCTAGTTATCTATCGACAAATTATATATCGATGGCTGTACCATCGACACAGATGGTCTCTCTCGACTGCTGTTCATCGACAGCCAGCCATTGAGAGTAATCTATCTCGACGGTTTCTTGACCTTTCTCAATAGCTTTGGCCATCAATAAATCCTGCGATTCCAGTAGTGACATGCATGGTGTAGAAGAACATTCATTGAGCCCATTCAAAAATGAATTGCATAAAGAATTTGGGTCGAAGAAATAGATAATAAGTATCTCTCTCCAGCCACAAAAGAAAGTCGTTTTGTTATTGACACGAGCTTCAAAAATACTACTTTAACCACTCATTTTTATTGAAATATATTTACAAAATCTAAAAAAAATATAACATCATGAAAGCAATTTTTTCGTGACAAATCTATCCGTATTGTTTTTATACATCCAATCTAAATAATAATAAAAAAGTATTGATGGTCACAGTTTACAACAGTTGGCTGCACGCAACCCAAAACGTTCTCCATCACCGGAGGGAGTAGCAGTGATCCGCAACGCGGCAAGGGTTGTGCGAGTTAAAAATAACGACGGTGCGTCACTTACGAGTGGCCCTATAACTGTCTTGCCAGTCTCATATGACACGTTATTGTCCCATATATAATCTACTTGCAGTGATATTAAGCTATTTTTGTCTCAAAATGCGTGACTAGCTAGATGGGTGGTCTTCGCTTAAACTAGGAACTTACTCGGGAACTTTTGATTCAATGAGGTGTTCCAAATGGGATACAGTGACGCACCGAACTTTGCAAGTTTATGTGCAGCACTAATATACAAAGCCCTGGGGCAAAATCTGAATAGAAACTACAAAAAAATCTAGACTCGTTAAGTATCTAGCTTCTTGAAAGATGAGAACATCCAGACCATACAATCATTCTTTCCCACTATGGCTTCATGTAGATTACTTGCATCACATTCAACAACCAACTGATTCACAATTTCACACCCATTTATCTCACGCGCTAGCAACAAAGCTTGAACGAAGGCATGAACTTCAGACTGAAGTGTAAACACCATATTACTATATTACTACTCCCTCCGTTTTTTTTTTATAAGGCGTATTAGGTTTCGTTAGGACAAGATTTCAAAGTCTTGTCCTAACGAAACCTAATACGCCTTATAAAAAAAACGGAGAGAGTATTATCTATGCATGTTTGCATCATAGACACCGATTTTTTAATTAGACGGATGCTAGGCATCCACCAATCCAACTTTAACCCAATCCCCGTGGATCGAGGCCCCCAATCAACCACTAATCTTTCATGAAAAGGCACGGTAATCATCTCATCATGTTCACCGTGCACTTAATATGCATGTCTACTTGATCAATAATTGCAATCCCCTTTGATGGTTTGAATATTACTTGCTCATCTATGGGCCATAATGCTCCCTAAGTTATAAATAGTTATTGTTTTAGGTATAAGTGCAGTTAAATCTTTAAAATTTTGACTGTTAATATCTTTTAAACATTTAAATTGGACACATGAAAATCTTAGTATAGATTTATCTCGAAAAATACTTTCATAATACTATAATTTTATTGGGTTTTATAAATATATTATAATAGAATTTAGTGATCAAAATCGTATTTCAAAGGTCGTATCAATACCTAAGACGAGCATTTATGACTATAGGAGCATCTCTTTCTCTCTCGTCTCACCTACCCAAAACCCAAATATCCACTCCCATATTTCACATTTACATACATGCAAAAAGTAAAGAAAATACACCGCAAGTAACAAAATTAAGAAATAAAAATAAGGGCACGTTTGACAACTTGGAACCGGGTCAATCCTACTAGATTCTGAAAGAAACCCAACCAAACTGGCTAAACATCGAAACGATCCTCATCGGATAATTTCTTCTTTTTTCACTATGTGACCGAATCGGTCTCAACCCGTTCCACCCGATTCATAGAATCTACCCGAAAGGTTTCCATTGAAAATCTGAAACCGTTTTCGTCTAAAATCTAAAACCGTATTAAGCAGACCTAAAAATCGAGGAGTTGCTTGTACTTCTTCCACGCAGTAAAACCCAAAACCAGAAGCAACGACACACACATATAGAGATATATCTCTACTATTCTAAAGCAGCACTTGGTGGCAGTGGTCCGTTCTTCCCACGTCATTAATTGCCGCTTAATTGCCCTGCTTAATTGCCCTACGCAAGAAATGAAGGGTTGATTTAATTAGCCAGCTTTCGCAAGAAACGAAGTGTTAAAGATGTTTGATCTTGTGAAATAAATTTTTTTATTTTTTAATCTTTATTCTTTGTTATCAATTTTGTTTTTCGTAGCAACGCACGGACATGTAACTAGTATACACACATATATATATGCCACATTTTTCTCCATTGACATTTCTACCCCACGGCCGTCGGATCAACGGATCCTCCGCCTCCGCCTCGCCCTCCAACAAGAAACCTCGCCGTCGATGGGTTTCTTCCGCCGGATCGCCGGCATCCTAGGCATCTCCAGGGACGACGCAGACCATCCCGACGCGGCCGCCGGGGACTCCGCCACCGCTGCCGCCGGGCACGCGACGAGGCGTGGGTTCAGCTTCCAGGTGCCCGTCACCGTCGAGCGGTCTGGGCCCGGGCCGGTGCTGGTGCCCTGCCCCCATGGAGACGGCGGCGTCCAGGTAATCGGATTGCTTCCCCGTGTGCAATGACGTGCGGTGGTTGTAGTATCGCTGCTTGTTCTGGGTCTGGTATTTAGTTCTTAGTGGGATCTTGGGGGATGGGTTCTTGGAAATTGGAATAGCCCTTCTTTTTGATGTTTCTGCTATTTTGCTTGCTCAAATGTGTGATATTGGTGTAATGGCTCCCTGAATCTGGATGCGGAGTTCGAGCTATAGCTCAAATGCTGTGATGCCTTGTTTCTTTCCAAGCATCACATACACTACAATTAGATGGTGCTGCCATAATTGAATCTAGTCTTGGTTGTGCCAATTCCTACTTCTTAGCTTCCTTCGTATGGGTTTGCTTGAAGTGCTTGTACAAAGGTTAGGTTTTAGGGTGTTGATTATCTTCTGCTCTGTCAAGTTCGCTGCGGTCGTAAGCTTTTAGCATTTGGTGTGTGAGAGTAAGGATATGAGCTCCTGCTGTTGTTTGTTGGATGGTTTCGCCTTATGTGGATGTAGGTTTCCTTGTTAACTCTCGCGAAGATAGGGTTTACTCCAAAACCAAAAGATATTTCCTTCTTAGTTATGATTATCTTTGGTAATGGCACATTGATTCTTTTCACAACAGTCTACTGTTATGTCAAGGAAGATGCCATCATGCAATAGATTAGTGAACAGTGCTTGCACAGTCCTCTAAGTCATAGGCGGGGTGTTACCACCTTACATTGGCGAAATTTGTACCTAGCATTTATGGAGGATGGGATAGGGGAAAGATAGCAAAGACCAAACTGTAATGGATAAATTTGAGTAGGGATCTCACCTAATATAGTGCCGCTCCGTTTCACAATAGTTGTAGTTTTAGCATTCAAAATTTTTATCAAAATGGTTGTAGTTCTCACATTTCAATACAATTTTAGAAGCAACATGACCTTTGTATTCTTCATCAATGCAGCCATCTATTTAGCTAATCTGTTCAGCTACCCTTTATTAATCACAAATAGGATGAATTAAATGAGTGTAGACAAGTCATTTTTCACGTCTCCTTATTTTGTGTGAATTTAGCTAGAACTACAACCCTTGTGAAATGGAGGGAGTAAGTAAGCCAGAAGCAATGTGTGTCACCTTTGTTAGAACATATGATCTTCAGTTAGGCTTCTATTGTGTATTCAACAGATGATGTAAGGATTTGGCATGAGTTTCTGTCAGTAAAAGGCAGGACATGGTGCTGAGGAGGTATATGGCCTTATCACTTTAAATTAAACAGAGGTCAAGAGTTCCAAGATACCAATAGTTCAGAACATAGGAGGGGGTCATGAGGGTGTATCTTTGGCCTACAAATTCATTGGATTGATAAAGATTATCGTGATGTTTATATGATTTGCTCTTCAAAATTCTAATAGCTTAGTTTCGGAATCTGACTTCTATTCTTTTGTGTACTAAACTACTAGTGGTTCATTGAATTGGTTATGGGTTCAAACTACCGGCTCTAGCCTCTAGGTGCTATTTTGTTGGAAGGGTTTACTTGATGGTGGTTGTTGGTTTAAGGTGCTTTTTTGTGCATGTAGGTAAATTTGTCGTAGGTATTTTTGCTCCACCAAGACCTTCGGCAATGGCAATAGTCAGATAGAGTAATTAAGGCGCTATTTCCATTTTTGGTATGCAATGTTGCTCTTTCGAGAAGAACATGTAGAGTTTTCTGCAATATGGTCTAATTGATTCAGAATAGCTCTACTTTTGTCATTAACTTAGTCTAATCAATATCAGTATGTCTTGGTCCTACTTTCTCCGACTTGTTTCTGTTAAGGGTCATGGTCTAAATTATTTCATGTGGTTAGATCTGGCAAGATTATTTAGTGGGAGGTACTTCTATGCATCAGTATTTGAAAGTTGCACAAATATTAAAGCATGAATGAGAGGTAGATGTTGATTACTTACCCATTCGTTTGCTTCAAGATTTGTGCAACTTGTATCAGAAGGGTGAACATCATTGAATTTAGTTATAGTATTTTATTTTATTTTGTTGTGATCACTGTCTAAGATCTATGTTTATTAACTGATTAAATGCTTAAAAATAGATGTCTTCAATTTCTTGAGATGGTTGGTTAATTAATTATTTGGGCATTGACAGTATGAAGTGGGTTTTGGTGATTTTTGTTGTGTTAAGATAATCACAAGGTACCTAATTTAGATATACAGTTATACTAGTTCAGATTCCAAAGTTGTCAATACCATTTTGGTACATTGAGTCATTGACTGGGATTTTGTGAAGAAGTACACTTGATTGCCAAAATGAAAGGTGTTTTGTGGAACTAGGTCATTTGGTTGGCATTATGATACATTGCGTTTACTGCAAAGGCAGCTTGGTTGATTTTTGAGCAGTTGTCGGTGATGTTTTGCAAGGAATCCCAAGACAGAGGGTGCGACTTAGAATGCCTCCTAGAAATAGGTTTTCTTTTTAACTTTGGTTAAGGGAAAGAGAGTTTTCTTGCTGCAAACGTGAGAGTAATGCTTATCTTGTTTGTAAGTCATGTCATGGACTATGGTTTTGGATACTAGTTACTGTTAACCATTCTTTTCCAATTGGCACTGCCTGGGTGCAAGTGGAGCGCTTTTGTAGTACCACAGTCCACATAAATACATAATGCACGAAGTCCACAAACCCATTACAGGCCCTAGACATTTTACTGAAGTATGATGGATCTGGCTGCTAATTCTGTTGCCGAAATCTTCTACAAATATGAGTTCTGACATGCATGATGCATGCATCATATGTTAATGCAAAACTGTGAATAAGTTTTCAACTGAGAATCATTTACATTGTAAGTTTAAAGGTGATATTCGATTTATTTATTTAATGTGGGAGACTGGGAATCTGCCCTGGTCAAACCTTGGACTAAGGGCTACATCGTTTACAATATCCCTTATTCTGGATGTTAGATCAAGCGTTGTGGTTGGATGTTAGGAAATTGAAGATATCACCAAATGTCCAAATCTGTTATTCTTTGGAAGCTATAGATAACAATATAGGATAGTCCCAACTGTGTAGGAAATACAATTGCCATCTTTACCTTCCACGCATATATTTGGTACACAGCAGACCCTATGGTTGCCATTGTAGGACGTTAAACTAGCGAAGTTGAGATTCCCATTCGGACGATGGTGTTGTTATTTATCTGGTGTCCGTTCCGCCTTCCATTCTTGTTACAACCTTTTCTGTAGTGGAACAATATGGAATGCCATTCTTTTTGTTTCATTGATTAGCATGTGCAAATACCTTGCATCTCCAGAATGTCTCTTACCTATCAAGTGTTTTTGTATTGGATGTTGGTGCGTTCAACATTTTAAAATGTCTCTTTTACATTTTGATTAGAATGTGAAATCCCTGCAATGTTGCCAGCCCACTGAGATTTTGCTGCTTCCATCCCTTATATTTGAATATAAAATTATCTTGGTCCTGTCTTTATTCAACTAGGGTTTTAGGTGGTATACAAGGAGGCTAAGGATTGATGAAGATGGTGATGTCGCCGATGAGTTCTTGGATGAGGTTGTTCCAGAAAGCTTGATCAACAACGACGGGAGCCCAGTTGGAAGGTTTCAGGTGAAGCACAACACGAGACCGACCGCTCTAGCGATGAGAAAGCAGGCAGTCGCCATTGACGGTGACATCCGTCATAGCTTGGAGTACCAAGGGCAACTGCGGTGGGTGTGAGTGTAACACTGTAATGGCAGCTTGAGTTCTAGCATCCTGTCGCCTCAGCCACTGTTGATCACTTCTAGTTGGCCAAAGGAGCAAAGGAGTTTGACCCGCGCTCTCATTTTGGAGCCTCCTAGGAGTGGATTTGGAGCTCATGGCTGTTGCACCATTCTTAATTCAGTGTGTTGGGATGTCTGGTCTCATGGTTTATACCCCTTGTACCACAAGTAGTAGTTGTACATTGTTGAACTGAACAGTGACAGAAGTAAACAAGCTACTGCTAGAATTGTAGAAGGGGAAGTGTACTTGCAAATAGAGCTGCTGAATCATTGATGCAGTTATTCATGCATTTCTTGATCCTTGATCGAGCTATTTGCAAACAGAGCTGATGAGTTCTATGTGTGGTTTCTAATCATTTTATGAATTTGGAAAACCTCTTTCTTCAATTTTTTTTTTTTTTTTGAGAAACCTAAAACTACAGTAGGTTTGTACACACACGGTAGATAACAAGTACTCGCAAGTCAAGTAAAATGAAATCAAAGGACTCACTGGAGGAGGCTGTCGCCGAGGGCGTAACGTTCCGACTTGCGCTTGAGGCATCCGGAGCCAGCCTCTCGCGGAGAGCGCTCCACCTCCGCGCCGGTGAAGACGGCGAACCTCTCGTAGTGCTCGGACAAGTCCCATCGCACCGCACGGCGAGCCTCTCGTGAAGCAGAAGTTGCCGGAGCCCAGGTGCACAAGGTAGGCCACCCTCAGACCCTCTGGATCCACTCCTTGGGCAGCGTCAGGTCGTCCCAGACGTAGCGCAGGACCGGTTGCTCCCTCTGCGCGGCGCACGGCGGGTAGCTCTCCTCCCTGAAGGAGGAGGAGACGCCGAACCAGAGCTTGTGCTCGGGGTCTCGGGGATGTAGTCGGAGAGGCCGTCGAACGGCAGCGCCCAGTCGCCCTGCTTGGCCCAGGCGCCGTGTCGAAGGAGTAGGTGCCCACGCCCTCCGTGGATATCCAGACGTGTAGGAGCCAATGCCGGAGGGACGCCACATACGGTGGCGGCGGGAGAGCGCGGCAGAACGGGGTCGCGCCCGCAGACGAGCGTCTCGAAGCGGTGCCCCTCCGTCTGTGCGGCCTAGGGATCAGTTCGAGGATGTACAGGTTGTTCCCGACAGCGGCGAAACCGAGCCAGCAGGGTTTGAAATGCCGACCAAATTCGAACGAATTTTGCGAAATTCGGTCTTACCGCTCGGTTTCGAACGTGTTTTTATTCAAATTCAAAATCAAAATTAAAAAATTTGACAAAATTTATCCAAAATTTTTCTATAATTAGTATTAATATTTTTATGACCTCTGATGTGAATATTTTTTTGAAAAAAATGAAATTAAAGACATTTTTCAGCCATTCAAAATATAAATAATAGAAAAAGCAAAAAAAGAAGAAGAAGCATTTTTAGTAACAATTTGTTGTAGTATGTCAAGTAGCAATATTTCTTCAATTATGTTAAGTAGCAATATTTGTTAAAGTATATTTAGTAGTAATATTTGTTCAATTATATTTAGTAACAATATTTGTTGAAGTTTATTTTAATATGTTAATGTTATCTAATATTGAAAATTTTTCTTGTATTGATTTGTGACAACTTTTAATTATTTAAAATATAGCAAAGGTATGGTATTTTTTAATATATTAATGTTATCCAATATTAAAAACTTACTTGTATTGCTATGGTATATTTAATGTGTTAATGTTATCTAATATTGAATTTTTTTCTTGTATTGATATGTAACAAATTTTAATTATTTAAAATATAGTAAAGGTATGGTATATTTAATATGTTAATGTTATCCGATATTTAAAAGCTTATTTGTATTTCTATAGTATATTTAATATGCTAATGTTATCTTGTTATGGTATATTTTAATTATATGAATGCTTATTTTTGCACTTGTATTGATATGTGACAAGTTTTAATATGCGAATTGCATTTTATAAATTTTACAATATTTTTTTTGTAATTTTTCTCATTTTTTATATTTTACTTAATCTTTTTAACCTGTCGTTGAAATTTCAAGCTTTTCGATGGAATTTCGACACTTTTCGATGGAATTTCGCTCATGCATTTGACCACTTTTCAAATGTATTTGACTTTCAAACCGTTCGAAATTTTCGAATTTCGACCGAATTTCGTCTTATTTCGCTACCGACGGATGCGCGAAAAATGAGCCCGAAACAAAATTAAAAACCCTGGCTGCGGTCGGCGAGCGCGACAGGCAGTACGTATCTGTCGGAAAGACAATCATTTTTTACATGTAAAAAATTAGATCAAACAGCTAAAAATAAATCTATTCGAAATTTTTAGTTGAAACTTTTTCGAATGGAAACTTTCCAAGTTAAAACTATTCTAATTTGAATTTTTTATTTCATTTTTTTGAGTAAAAACTTCCTATTTTTAAATTTTTTTCCGCATTGAAATTCGTCATCTAAAGGGAGCACAGCCACAGGGTTCACAAAACCGTTGAAAACCGCTCGAAAACTGCTGTTTTCCACCGTATCGAGTCGGTTCGAAACCCTAAACCGATCGGTAAACCAATTCAATTCAAAAAAATTCAAAAAATTTATGCGATGTAAACCAGTGAAAACCGAGCAGTTTTTTGAGAAAAATCGACGAAAACCGCTCAAAAAATCTGTCGCCCAAAAGGTTCGACTTGCCGATCGGTTTTTCGAGAAAACCATTTGTTTTTTGTTTTTTTTAAATTTTTTTGTTCAAACGTTTGGTTTCGAAACTCTTCGATTTTTAACGATTTTCGCAAAAAACCAGTATCGTCGGGATCTCGATTTTCAATTCGAAAACAATTTGGTTAACCCTAGCGGGCACTGGAGGGGGAATCCGTGCGGTGAAGGGAGCAGGCAGCATGTGGCAAAATAGAGATAAGGTAGGTGCGATCGTAAAGAAAACATGATGAGCTCTCTCGTACATTAGTTGCTCCCATTTGGTAATATATTGGTTTAAACAAAACAATGAAGTGCCTGCTATCATCTTCACTATCAATACGAAGGCAAAAACCAATAAGACTAATTGACAGAAAGAGCTACGTGGACGTGTTTGGAGTATTCGAAACTCGAAACCTTCAAATTTTATACTATTGAATTACCTGTTCTACTTTACTGATGCACGATAAAGCCTATATTTATTTCTTTCCAAACAAGCATACAACCAGGCGGCGCAGCTGAGAAGATATGTGGCCAGGATGGCATCGATCCAGGTGAGCCAGTCTACGCTATCCATCCATCGCCCAATTGCCCGAGCAGCGTCTGGCTCACGAGATAACCGCCAAGGACCAAACCCATCATCGGTGACCGGTGCGACCCACACGGAAGCGGCCCATGCGCTCTTGTGCGTACCTCCTACGGTCCACCAAGAACCAGGTCCACGCGAACACCACCGCCACCACCACCTCCTGCTCCTCCTCCGCTCGCCCGCCGCGGCCGCTTGGCCTCGCCGCCTCAGCCGCTGTCGCCCCTACTCCGCTGCATTTGCCAGCTTCTAAGAGAACTGTAGGGCTGCTCTGCTCGACGGCGGGATCCTCACTGCGTCGCGTCGTTCTCCTCTCCGGCGGGCTTCTCCTCCAGTCGTGTCTCAAGTCTGACCTCGGTGGGACTGACTAATCTGACCTTCAATTGGATTGTTTGGTGTTTTACTTGCATTGCGTCTGTGCCTTTCTGATTTCTGTATCCTATATACTATCTTGCCTTGTGGAGCTGTAATCGTGGTGGCAAATGGATAGTTGTGATTCTTTGTCCAACTCGACTAGAGGCAGGCACATAGGATTCGCGAATTTATCTAAACTTGATTTTTTTTTAGCGTGAATTCTTCTTGTGTGGTGCATAATGCATTTGGAGTCCTTGAAATTTAGTGCGAAATTCCTTATACTTTCTTGCCGTATCTTACTGCCCAATTGGGCACCATGGGATCAAACGAGTGAGATTTTTTTTCTCTTGCAAATTTCTGAAACCCTTTACTTCTATTATGAACTTTTTCTTCCTTTGTTGCGCAAAGGTTTGATTTTTTTTTTTGGGTGCAGCAGGAGGTCTTTGAGATATCCCAAGTTATGAGTACTCCGGTTGCGATGGAGTGATTGGAGGAGTTGATTGCCCGGAAGCATTGTTGGTGAATCTGATGGGAAGCAATGATCCCGGCACACCGTCTAAGGCTTCAAAGGCATCAGAACAGGTGCTTGATCACACATCTTCATCTTTTGAAATGGGTTATCTTTTTGGTTCCTAATATTGTTCTGTTCATTTGCCTAATAGACAAAATGATTGATTTTTCCAGTGCTCCTTTACCCCCTATGTTTATCTGTATAATTGGGCGTGTGCCAATGACCTTAGGATACTTATGGTGATGGTTTTTAGAACGCTGCTAACTGTGTCGCGGCCAAATTAGGAAAACACCTTGGATAAGTATGATATGGTATTAACTGGAATAGAGGTGCACATTCTGTTTTACTCGGATTGTTTGGCTGGTTCAAGGAAATTGATGCCTTGGCTATGCAATCTTGTTATTAAGATGAGAGGTGCTTCTATGCTCTTCCTCCTAATATAAGTTGCACAAATCTTGAAGCAAACGAAGGGGTAAGTAATCCTCATCTACTCTTCATTCATGCTTTAATATTTGTGCAACTTTAAAAAGAAAGAGCATAGAAGCATCTCTCAATTAAGATTCAAGTGCACATATCTGTTCAAGCAGCATTTGAATGGCATGAGCTGCATTACTGCAAGCTATTCTGGCTACTTCTGTTCCAGTTACCTAGGCTAGTACCCTTCTGCTGACGGAAGGAAATGTCAGATATCCTTTTGGATCAAAACACAAATGCTCTGTTTCTTTGTAATAAATACTCTTTTTTGTTAACCCCTTCCTTGGTTTCTTGCTTTCCCGTTCCCAGGAGTTACCTCCAGCCACTACCTCTGGCACTACAGCTCCAGTTTACCCTGAATGGCCCAGCTTTCAGGTTATTCTGTGAATTGTGTTTTTTACTAATTAAGATGGACTTATAGTTTTCTCTTGCTGGATCGATCATTTTATTTAATGACTGTTATTGACTTTATCTCTCGTTTTCTAAACCTTGGTAGGCCTACTCAGCAATTCCACCGCATGGGTTCTTTCCCCCTGCTGTTGCTGCGAGTCCCCAGGCTCATCCATACCTGTGGGGAGCTCAGGTGCCCTTATATTAAACTCTGTCCATTTGCTCCATTAATCTCTATTGAACTTACAACAAAGCCGGCAAAGTAGGAGTTTTGTGCTCTCAGGAATCTTAGTCTCTCTAATATTGTTTACTGATATATTATTCATTTTGACTAAAGCTATGCTTAAGTTTTGAATTGGGGCAGCTATGCAACAAAGCCGGCAAAATGTTCTTTTTTTCCTCGAGTACATACTGCATCCAGTCATATAGATGGTTGAACATCAAAATCAGATATATGCAATGACGAATCAAGAAAAAGGCTTTCAAAATGTACTCATGGCTTGATATTTCAAAAATTAGCAGAATTAGGCCCCGTTTGGTACGGTTCCAGATTCTAATAGAAACGGAAACGGTTCCAGATTCTTGGTAGAAACGTTTCAGGTAGAATCAGAATCACTTTCTGCAAATCGTTTTGTACGGTTCCAGATTCTAGTAGAAACTAGTAGAAACGGGGTTGAGGACGATTCATCCCTGATGTGGAAAAAGAAGAAACGTTCCGAGTTTTAGCCCGTTTGGCTGGGTTTCTCCCATATTCTAGTAGAAATAGTTTGGTTCCAAGTTGCCAAACGAGGCCTTAGTAACCTCAAAGCATGAAGATTCTGGTTCTGTTATAGATAGAGTCCTATTCCTATTCCTTTTCCTCATGTACTCTATATATTGTGGCCATTGGCCCTCATATTCAATACAAGTCATATTCATAACATGGTATCAGAGCTCTAGGTTCAAACCTAGTCTCTTCCTTCCATTTTTAGATCTAATTGTTGCCGGAGGAGAGACTCGGGCGGCTCCGTGTCGACCGCCGTCCCTACGGCGTCCTCGGATCTGCGACGCTACTTTCACGCTGCCTCTGCCAGCTTGCCGCTAGGCCGGCCGTTCGCCGGAGTTTCATTTGTGACGGGCCATCCGGTAAACTTCACGCCTCGGCGCCTCGTCGGCTTCATCTTCCGTTGTCGGACGCTTAGTATCCGCGAACCGGCTGCGCGCCCGGCCTCGACTTCGGCGCGGATCTCGCGTTCTTGGCCGCGTCGGCTCGATTCGGCCAAAGCCGCGCAGCCTCAGCGCCGCGGTCGGCGCCCGTCGCCGTTCGTGACGCGTTAGCCGCCTGCGCGTCGCCTCCCTGCGCTACTGCTGTCGGGCCCGAGGCCGCTGCCTGCGCGTCGCCGCTCCGCCCGACCTTCTCTGCCGCACTCTTCTGGTCTTCTCCGCGCCGGCGACTGCTCCGGCCACCAGCGACGCGACGCCGGCCTCCAGGTCCGGCGCGCCTTCCGGTCAGCCATCCGGTCGAACGCACGTGAAGTCTTTGGGCTTTGAAGAGCAAAGTCACGTCCGAACGCACGTGAAGTCTTTGGGCTTTGAAGAGCAAAGTCACGTCCGTGACTTTCTTTGTTTTTTATGGTCTTCGTGCTTTGCTTCACGTCTGTGAGGATAAAGTGCAGCCGTGTTTCAATTCCGTGAAGAGCTTCGCTTTCGTGCTTTGCTTCACGCCTTGAGCTCAACGTCGGCCTCGTAAAACATTGGCTCCAATTCACTGGCGACCTCGCTTTTGTTTTGGCTTTGGACTCTAGCTCCGGCTTCTCGAGCTATGACGGGCAAAGCCAGATCAGACTCGATCGGATTTTTCTGTCTTGGCTCCGCGCTGGCCTCCATCCGACGTCGCTGGTGTCTGGCCACCCAGCTCTTTCTACCAGAGAGGATGATGCTTGGGAACCTTGGCTTGCCTCGACTACGCCGCCGCGGCTTCCAGCTATATAAGTTGGCTTGGATTCGGTTCGATTCGGTTCAGTCGGCTCTTTGGCTCCAATTTTTGCTAGTAGTACTAGTTATTTTTGCGTCTTTCATTCTCAATGTCATTGCTTCCGTTGCCCATCTAAGTCTTTAGCATCTTGATTGTCTTCCGTCGTCGCTCGGCTCTTCTATCGGCTTGACTCATTTTTGTCAACTCTTATTACCTTGGCTCGGCACGTTTTTCGTCGGCCTTGCCGGTTCTTCTTCGTCGACTCAGCTCTACCGTCGGCTCTTCGTCGTCGACTCGGCCCTACATTCGACTTCCGTTTGTCGTTTTGGCTTCATCGTCGACTTTTCTTCGTCGACTCGGCCCTACCTTCGACTTTCGTTCGTCGTTTTGGCTTCATCGTCGACGTTTCTTCGTCGACTCGGCCCTTCATTCGACTTCGGTTCGTCGATTTGGCTTCTTCGTCGACTTTTCATCATCAACTGGGTTCTTCGTTGGCTGTTCTTCGTCAGCTCGATGTTTCAAGAGTTACATGCTACGACGGCTTCTTCAGGACTATGACTTTGGATTTTTCCTATTTTAGTTCATCCCTTCCAAATGCAATGCTATTGCATACGCCTTGCATTTGTGGGGGGGGGGGGTGTTAAGGATATATTATCTGTTATAGTTATAGATAAGTTCCTGTTATAGATAGAGTCCTATTCCTATTCCTTTTCCTCATGTACTCTATATATTGTGGCCATTGGCCCTCATATTCAATACAAGTCATATTCATAACAGTTAAATCTGATAGCGAAGTGCATTGCAAAAAATTAAGCATTCTGCAAGAGGAGAAAGGGGTAAAAGTTCAGCTGCTGCTGCGATTTGCTTTTTTGTTCACTGTATTTTTATGTGCTAAGCGGGCATGTGCTTTTCTATGTGAATCCAAAACACCGTCCCCTTAATTGCAGCCCACGATGCCACCTTACGGGACGTCACCACCACCTTATGTGATGTATCCACCTGGAACAGTATATGCCCATCCCTCTACGTCTGTATGCACTTTTGTTCCTGACAAGTGTAATCTACAATGTTCTCTTTGTACTCGCACCCCTTGTATCCAAGTTTACTGACATGTTTGTAAAAATAAACGACTTATTGGCAGGGCGTGCATCCATTTAATCATTATCCTATGCCAACAAATGGAAATTTTGAAACTGCTGTAAGTAACCGACTCTTTTTTTTCCTTCTTTTGGGCATCACCAGTTCACGCAATCCTGTCACATGTCTTTCAGGGAGCTGCACTTGGTGCTTCAGAAATTAATGGTAAGTCTTGTCCAAGGTCAATATCAAGGTTATTTGGAGCTTGGGAATTAAGTTTAGGTTTCTGATTATAATTCCAGGGAAAAATGATGCTGGCAGAACATCTGGTCCATCTGCCAATGGGATTACCTCCCACAGGTTTTTTGTTAGCTATGTGCGGTAAATTATGAATTTCTTTAGTGCCAACGTAACCTAATCACAGGGTAGTTTTTACCTGCAGTGAGAGTGGAAGTGAGAGTGAGAGTGAAGGAAGCGATGCCGATTATCAAAATGTGAGATTGATATCTGTACACTTTGCATATTATATCACTTATTTGTTGAATCTTTAGATAGTAAGATTAATTATCAACCTTGGAAGAGTTTGTCACGCTTGTGTTTAATTTGGTGTATAGTTTTTCCCTTCCTTACCATAATTGTATTTCTTGACTCCTGATTAATTTTTTTGTGGCAGCAGGATTCACATTCAAAGGAAAATGGTGTAAAGGAATATGGTAGGCCATGAGGACTTGTTTATAGTTTTATGATAGATATCGATACACTTGTTCATTTCTTTGAAAAAAAAATGGAGAATACATTCGATCATGCAGACAGTTCTCAGAATGGCATATCTCATTCAGCATCACAAGGAATGTTAAATCAAACCATGTCGATGATTCCAATACAATCAGGTGCAGTGATTGGAGGAGTTGCTGGTCCTGCAACAAACTTGAATATAGGAATGGACTACTGGGGTGCTATTGGTTCTTCACCTGTTGCTGCAATCCATGGCAAAGCACCGTCTGGTTCAGTTCGAGGAGAGCAATGGGTATAAGTCCTTGGGCACGTGTTTGCTTTACTTTATGAACAAAACTTATACTAAAATCTTAACTTTGAAGATTAACATGTCTTGTTCTGTTTTACAGTATTTCTTGCTCTGTAGACGAGACTACTAATTTGCTATTTAATTGTGCTGATAGTGTAGTGCTGGATCATACAATTACATTACTACAGTCCACTGACCCAAACCTTTCGATGACCTTTTGTTTTATTTTCTAAATTCAGATGAAGTTTTGCTTAGGTTCTTTGGAGACAGCCCTTTGGTGTGCACTGTGAAATTTAATGAGATTTTTTCTTGGAAACTCGCCCAGGGCAAATGCTAAATTGATAACTGCCAGGTTTCTTTAAATTGGATCATATGACAAGTCTACTAGCAAGTACAGCAAGGCTGGTACACTGCCGACCAAATTTGGAATGCCAGCAGAATAACTCAGTGCTACATATTAGAACACCATCAACGTGTCAACTAACCAAAAGGAATTTTTTGCGAGCCATAATGAATGTTCAGATTTATGTATACAGGGAATGAGGATAGGCAAGATGTGACCTTTTGAAAGTGCTTTGCAAAGTTTTAGTCTATCCTGTTGTGCTTGGTTGGTATATAAGACATTACTATGGATACCGAGCTTAATTTTTTTTGTTCAGTGATTTTGTGTATATGTCAATGTAGGAAAAGTTAATAATTGTACCTTGCCAATATTCAGGATGAAAGGGAACTCAAGAAGCAGAAAAGAAAGCAGTCTAATCGGGAATCAGCACGTAGGTCTCGGCTGCGTAAGCAGGTATGATGTAAAATACAGGCTGGACTTGTTATTCACTTCATAGCACCAGGAAAATTTTGTTGAAGCATGATGTTATTTGTTCCAGGCTGAGTGTGAAGAGCTTGCTCAACATGCCGAAACTTTAAAGGCAGAAAACTCTTCTCTTAGAGCTGAACTTGAACAGATTAAAAAGGAGTATGAGGAACTACTTTCACAGAATGCTTCCCTCAAGGTGGCTAGCACATGTAGTTCATGACCATATCTTCTTGAGTAAATTTCATAAAACTACAAGTTTTTTGCACAAACCGTCAGAAAACTACAGGTTTTAGCTCTCATTTCATAAAACTACAGCTTTTAGAAGAATTTGTATCATAAAACTATAGATTTTAGAATTAACCGTTTCTTGTAACGGGTCTGATAGTGTGGGCCCACATGGTAACCTCACACGTCACCATTTCCCGTTCCACTCGTGCGTGAGATTGCCATGTGGGCCTACACTGTCAGATTTGTTACAAGAAACGGCTAATTCTAAAACCTGTAGTTTTGTGATATAAATTCTCCTAAAATCTTTAGTTTTGTGAAATAGAAGCTAAAACCTGTAATTTTGTGAAATTTACTCTTTTTCTTCATATTATCTGTACCTATTCATTTTTTTTTTTTGAATTTGGATCCATGAACAATGTCAACTATGCAGTTCATAACAGAAACTCTGCAGTATTGTTGGTTTACATTTCAAGAATTTTAACCTATTCTGAGTACTTTTATTGTGATTGTGCTTTTTTCAGATAGTGTCTTTTTAAAATTGTTTTGCCTCAGATATTGTTGTTAGCCTCAATGGCGATTTGATATTTGCAGGAAAAGCTGGGGGAAACCAGTGATTCAATACCTGATATGAATGAACAGAACGACGCCAATAGCAGCTACCGTAAGCAACCGGATTCTGATGCCCAGCCTGACAATGCACCTTAAGTGTTGCTACATGTAGCCTCTAATTGTTTAGCTCATAATTCTATTATGGAATTGCCATTTGTCACTGATGATTATGTTAAGCATCTTCTGTGACAGTTCAGACTGACATGGCAAATTGTTGATATCAAACTGTCTCTTTCTTCTCTAGTCCAGTTACTTGCAGTTTTTCCTGACTGATTCGTCTATTCTTGACTGGTTTACCTCTTTTGTTGCATGAAAACACTGTAGTTAGACATGAACCAAAACATTCATTATGCAGCAGCCGCTTTCCCTTTAATCCAAATCTGAAGTTTTATATCAGGTTTCCTTGCCCCATTGCTACCATCATACTGTTCTTTTCTTGATCGAAAAGAAAAGCATCGTGCTGTTGCCGCTTAGGGGATAATTCTACTTTGAATATCGCAATTGGGTACCCGTTTGTCTTACTTCAGATGATTGGCTAATGGCCATTGCATTATTGAAGACCTCTGGAAAAGAAGACCTCAGGAAATTGAACTTCAAACTTCAGAAAGTTGTAAAATTTCATCAGCAACGAAAGAAGCAATGGTCAATGCTATTATCTTGTGACAAAACATGCAAGACAATTCTGATATACATTCCATTGCTTTACCACAGAATTACAGTTCCCCAAAATGGCGAGGAAGGTAAGAGGAAACATGTTTGATCTGGGTGAGCTGTTCAATTAATTGTGGAGTGTAATATGTACTGCTTAGGCTGAGACAATCTTTTGGCAAACTAACATTTCGATCTGTGGCATATCTGGTTTACAACACATAGCCTTTTGATAGAATTAATTTAAAGTCAAGTCGAGAAATAATAGCATCTTACAATAATTTAAAGATACAACAGGAGTGACCATCCAAAATAAAACTAAGGATTATTATCATTATTTAGCTACAGGCCGGCCACTCCAAATAGGGGAGGGAAAACAAATCAAAACTCGCGAGCTAAACGAGTATCGCAAACTCGGCTCGAACTCGTTCTTTAACAAGTCAAGTCGAGTGGAGATTTGAACTCGTTACGATAATGAGTTTAACGAGCGAGTTAGCGAGTTAAACAAGTTCTTTGAGTTGACAAGTATACCTGTAGGCTGTATACGTGTGAGACGAGGCAAGTTAAGGCCCCATTCGTTTTAGCTTCTGGACAGTTTCTGCTTTAAAAAAAATCGGATTATTTACCGAACGGAAGGATTCTGAACAGCTTCTCTGAGAATCAGAAGCTCCCTTCTACATAGAATCAGAATCTAGCTGAAATCTGATTCTCACTAATTCTTGCTGATTCTTGTCAGCTCGGTTTGAAACCTAGAAGTCACAGCCGGTTCGACCCGATTCTCCCACAATCAGAAACAACTTCTCCCATAATCCAGAATATATAATCTAGAAACTAAAACGAACTGAGCCTAAATGAACCCCCCTTGCTTGCATCGCCTCCTCTCCCCTTGCTTGTGCCACCGCCATCCTTCTCTTTGCCCACCGTCGCCTCCCCTCCTCCTTGCTTGCCTCGCCGTCGTCCTCCCCATCTCCCGCTGCCGCCGCCTCCCCCTAACACTTGCTTGCGCCACCGCCGCCTGCCCTTTCTATATGTCGATCCTACGCTGAAGGATATAATTGTATATCTTCATTGATATACACTGAACTATTAAATGTGATGGGTTCTAGCTAATTTCAGCTGTCTATTTTATAGAAAGTAGCAGAAGTATGCTGCGTGATTAGTTGAGTTTGGTTTATTGCCACTGGTATCTGCTTATGTTGTTGTCAACTGTCATTCTATGGTCATACTTTATCTGACCTAAACAATTATTTTGTGTATGTGTAGCCGCCAAGGACTTCCTTCTCACCGCAAGGAGGAAGGATGCCCGATCTGTGAAGATCAAGAGGAGCAAAGATGTAAAGTCCAAGTACTTGTACACCCTCTGTGTCTTCGACTCTGAGAAGGCAAACAAGTTGAAGCAATCTCTCCCACCTGGTTGGCATGCGGAGCTAATTTAATTTGATGAATTCTTATTTCTGTTCTGATATCTGAATAGTTAGTGCTGGGATAAATTTTGCTTGGAATGTATATTCTTGGTGCTGATGAGCATATGCTTGTTTCTGCCAATTGGCATGAATTTTTTCTATACTTCTTTTTCATTGAGTTTCTATTGCATTTCTAAGTTATGTAGTGCCTGTCAAGTTGATATCCTAGTGAAGATAAAATGTTGGTCCAAAGATGATTAATGACTGGTTTTAGCTTCAAGCCATTTGTCTTACCATTTTGATAAATGGGCGGCTTGTGGCTAAAACTGTTATTTAGAATCGTCTATGGCCAATAATAGCTATGAGATCTGAGGGACAGCTGCACAATCTGATTACCCAATCCTTCAATTTCCTTGGTTTCTACTGGTGAGTTGAGCTCGTTATAGTTCATGTCCTGTTGAGTAGTTTTGGTTGTAATTTCTCAAGCTCAAGTAGAGGTGTTCTAATGAAGATAAAATTGTAGTACCAAAGATGAGTGATTAATTAGTTCTAGCTTCAAGCCATCCTCGTCTCTATTCCTTTTGATTTGTGGCTTGTGGTTAAAACTGTTGTGTACTCTTTAGATCGTCGGTGATAGGCAATAGCTATGAGGTTTGGGAGAATACCATTTTAGAATATCGATGTTACGAGCACAACAAGTCAACTCGAGTTTTTAACTAGTCAAACCGAGAAAAGTTTCGAGCTTGTTAAGATAACAAATCGAGTCGAGTTAGCTCGTTATTTTAACGAGTTTGACCGGGTGAAACCGAATTGGCTTGTTATCTACCTCTAACTCCATGTATTTCAAAAAAAAAAAACAAATACTTCCTCCACTCCAGGGATTATTAACATGCACGGTTCAACCAGAAACCAAACCAAATCAAATGAAATGAGATTAAAGAAGCCGTAAGAAAGTGGTTGTTGTAACATTCGGACTTGTGTCTGACCATCTGGAGTCCTCTGCCAGATTTGCCAGGGTTTCGAGTTTAAGAGTTTAAGCGGTTCTTTCGTTGGGTTCATTTAATTTTTTTTCCTTCTAAAAATTCAAATTTTGATAAAATGTTATTCAAAAATTCAAATTTTTGTTTAACCATTTCGCCCCGAAATTACACCGAAATAAATTGGAAACCCTGCTTGCCACACGGCTCCACCTCCACGGTGGTGAAGACGGCAACGCCTTGTGGAGCTCGGCCGTATCGCATAACTTGCGTGGCTTCAAGAAGAACCTGGCGATGCAGAACCTGCCGGAGCCCGGGTGCAAGAGGTAGACCGTCACCGGGAGCCACTCCTTGGGCGGCTTCGGGGGGGACGTCCCAGACGCTGCGCAGGATCGGCTCCCTCTGTGCGGAACCAGCGCCGGCGAGGTCGGAGGAGCACAAGAAGAGGTTACGACCGTTCTTTTTCTCCCTGGGGAAGGAGAAGAGGAGGCCAAACCAGAGCTTGTACTCGGGGACCGACGTACTCGGCGAGGCCGCGAAGTCGCCTGCTTCGCCCAGGCGCCGCCGCGCGCGGTGTCGGAGCAGTAGGTGCCGGCACCCTCCATGGATACCCAGATGTGTGAGTCGCCAACCACCGTGTAGGCGCGGGCGTGGGAGGAAGGGCAGGGCGGTGGCGGGAGAGGGTGGCAACGCCAATCATCGAACTCGCCGCGGCCGCGCCCGTAGACAAGAGCCTCGAAGCAGGGTTTCACTTTTCTTTTCGAACCCAAATTTCGACGTTCGATCCGTATCGAAATTTGTGAAATTTTGCTCGAAATTCGTTAAAAATCGTTTGGTTTGAAAGTCGAATGAATTTGAAATTTAGTCAAAAAAGTCTCGAAACCTCCGAGCGAAATTCGCTCGAAAGGATTGAAAAACCGCTGGGTTCGAAAACCGCTTGAAAAGACTCGAAATTCGCTCGAAAAGACTCGAAAACCGATGGTAGTTGAAAAAATAGGGGAATGTAGAAAAAATGTAAAAAAATTGTTGTAAATTTGGAAAAAGGCCATTAAAGGTCAAAAATAATATTTGAAGAATTACTTCAACAAATATAGCTACTAAATATAATTGAATAAATATTGAAACATACAGTGTGTTGTGGAGGTGTAGTCTAAAATTCTGATTCAAATGTTGCATTTATTTGATCAACAATGTATTTCTATTTATTTTTTATGTACTATAGTTGATAGTTTAATACTTGCATTCGTGTTGAATATTTAGTTATGATATAACTCTCTCAAAATAATAGGAAAAAATGATAGACGGTTTATTACTAGAGGTCTCATATAATTCTATATTGATTGTTAACAAGTTAAACTGAGGATTTTGATTTAGTCTAATGATCTTTTAGCAGTTTATATGTGATTTTAAGAAAAACCCAGATGTACGTTCTGAATACAGGTTATGATTTTATAGATAGTGCCCTTTTTGCCTCATGTTGCTGGTTTTTACAAGAAAATATTGGAACTAAATATACTTTAATAAATATGACAACTAAATATACTTCAACAAGTATTTATACTAAATATACTTCAACAAATATTGCTACTAAATAAATTCAAGCCTGCAAGCCGAGTTTTTCTTCTTCTTCTTTTTTGTTTTTTCTATTATCTATATTTTCAATTGCTCAAATACATCTCTAAAATTTGAATTTTCAAAAAATATTCACATCAATGGTCACAGGGCTATTAATACTAATTATAGAGAAATTTTGGATAAATTTTTTCAAATTTTTTATATTTTTTGAATTTAAATTTGAATTTGAGCGGATTTCAGAACGGCTTTCAATTTCGGTTCCGAGCGGTACGGGCGAAATTCGCGAATTTCGTTCGGTTTTCAACGAAATTGTGAACCCTGCCTCGAAGCAGTGCTCCTGAAATTAATAACGTGGCACAAGATTTCAAATTTGTATAAATCTCAGATGTGGTCAAAATCCAAAATCTCGACGAGATTTGAAAATTTCAGATAAAATTCTGATGAAATACAAAAACCGAATTTCAAATCCGGTTTTTTTCAATCGAGAAATCCGAGATCTCGACTGAAATCACCGAGATCTCGGCCCACATTAAACCGACCGAAAAATGGACTAAAACACGTTAACCTTGCATCTCAACTAACGTAGGCCACCCAACATGCAGTAATATTGTCTGTCATCACCATACCGAATGCAGAAGTTACAGGCACACTACGAGCACTAGTTTCACCAGCTCAAAGAATGAGGGGGCAAAGATACACTTTTAACTTACTGTAAATGCATTTTACAATAATCAGAGAAGCACTAGTTTCACCAGCTCAAACCAATCTTAAATTTAAGTAAAATTAGTTACGGGTTAGGGGTTTCAACTTCTGAGATGCCGGAACGGTGTGGCTACTATTTGAACTTAAATACATGAGTGCAAATGCTTCCTTTGCGATAGAACTTCACCGGCAGCTGGCATTACCAAATTTTACTCTTTTCCTCCTAATTTGAACTGTTGAGCAATTAAAATGGGTGATGAAATAAAACTCTCGCAACGAAATGTCATGGAGAAGGACTACTGCGCACAAGTAATAAATTAAGGAAAAAAATGTGAAATATATGTTGCTCCTTGTAGATCCAGGAAGCAGATTGCACATTCCAATGGGGCACCTGAGTACAACCTGTCCGGAGACCAGAGGTAACCAAAAAACTTAGCTAAAATGCTTCCGTAGAATGTTCTCAGCGTGACAAAGCTATGCTCATGGCATATCTCAGCGTGACATTACGATTCACCCTGAGGATGTTGCAGTACTCCATTCCCAACCTTGCTTTCCCATTTTATTCGTGCAAGAGCTACGTATCCAATATAAATCATTCTTATCGTGTAAACTCTACGAGAATTATATGTATAATTTTTCAAAAATACTAAAAAACATTAGGGAAAAACTAACAGCCGGACGTCCGATTTTTGTTTTTTTTCGAACGCCGCGCAACATTTTTTTGAACGTACGAAACATTTTTTATAACGTATGAAACATTTTTTGTACTGTTTGTCAAAGAAAAATGTTTCACTACGTAGAAAAAATGTTCCATGTGTAGAAAAAAATGTTACAATAAAATCAGACGTCTGATCTCTAATAATTCCGAAAAAATTATCATACGTAGATAAAGTGAGTTTCCACCGTTCTATAAAATTTAAAGACCAAAGGGTATCAACAAGAGATGTGATGCCCCTGTATGAAAGTGTTCTATAGCAACGGAGACACCAAGCAAAGCAAAGCGTAGTATTCTACCGCGTGCGTTGTCCTTTCCTGGGTCTCTCGTGCCAGATCATCGAACCAGCAACCAAGCGGAAAAGGAATACTACTTCCGATCCCTTCTTCCTCTCTGCGACACCAACCCAACCCAACCACCGTCTCCTGCGCGCGATCCATTCTGCGCTCGTGCTGTGGATCGAGCTCATCGAACATCGAACACCCCCCCCCCCCCCACCCCCAGAAAAAGGGTGGGAAGGCGCTCGCAGGGAGCAACAGCTGTCGAAGAATCCACCCAGAGAGAGGGGAGGGGGGGAGCAAGAAGCGGCGGAGGGATGGGGCAAGCTCTGCGCAGGCTCTTCGACGCCTTCTTCTCAACCAAGGAGATGAGGGTAACATGATCCTTTCCTTGTACGACCTTTTTTCTTCTTCTTTTGCGTCTCGGGGATAGGCGCTCATGTGGGTTCTTGGAACTTGTTGATGTGGTGCGCGTACTTTGGGTTGCTTGTTCAACCTTCGCTAATTCTTGCTTTGAATCCCACTGGGTCTGCTTAAATTGTCTCCGAAATATTGCCCAGGCGGGTTGGTAGTGTGCCAATCTGAACCTGTGAGTTTGGTGTGCTTATACGCTGTTTCATGGTGAGGGTGAATTGTCGATCCGAGTTCTTGGGTTTCTTTTTTGTGGATT
This sequence comes from Rhipidocladum racemiflorum, assembly GCA_036346355.1. Classification (NCBI taxonomy): domain Eukaryota; kingdom Viridiplantae; phylum Streptophyta; class Magnoliopsida; order Poales; family Poaceae; genus Rhipidocladum; species Rhipidocladum racemiflorum. Next base: position 29,112,906 of record CM070572.1, read on the forward strand.
ATCGCGTGGCCTGGGATTTTTTTTTTCTCTAGGGTTTTTCTGTTGAATTTTTATATCCGGGACTTGAATTCTCAGCCGTGCACAAGTCCATTGAGTTGAGTGCTTGGTAATGAGTTCCTCCCTGCAGTGAGATGAGCAATTTGAGGTGAAATGGATTGGGATAGCACCCTCGAGCAGTTTACATTACCAATGGATGGGTGTACTGACTCCCAACCCAGCTAATTTTGCGAAGGCCAAATTAGCATTAGCAAACTGAGTTAGTGGTCTTGTTAAATGTGTGTATTGCCTTAGTAGTTCTTCAAATTTAAACCGAATCGCGAAATTCAAAAAGCTTTCCAACCATTCATCTGCCTTCACTCAACAATTTGTGGCAGCTAGACTGAGCCATTTCATCAAGTCTTCTTCTTAGCATAATCCTCCCATCCTCCATATGTTGCTTTTAATCAACATGTGAAGTTACATTATTCGATGGTTTTATTCCTTTTTTCACTAATAGTGTGATTAACCTTTTGAAGGTTGTGATGCTTGGTTTGGATGCAGCTGGCAAAACAACTATCTTGTATAGGCTGCACATGGGAGAGGTTCTTTCAACAGTCCCTACTGTAGGTAGGAAACTCATAAAGCATACCATCATTTCTTTATTTATTTATGTCCAATGTTGAATGATTGTAGCATGCCATGAAGATGCAGTATGTATTGAATAAGCTAACACTTAGCCTCATTATGTGCGGTTTGCATATAAACTATCAGACCAAAATATTTTGGTTGCTGAAATCCATGATCTGATTTGCCTGCTGACTACAGAGTCAAAAAGCAGATAGAGGCAGGAAAAAACATGACCCCCAACAATATTTTGTTGAAGTAGTAGGATAGCAGAAAAACCTGATCTTGTTAGTATTGTTTCAAAAACATATGGCTTGTCTTTATCACAGTTGAATGAGCTATGTGTTGTTCTTTCGGTACCGATTCAGAAATTTAGAGTGACACGAATTTGCAAGAATCATATGCAATATGATGGAAGTTGGCTGCTCAAATGTATATAGCCTTGCAGGTTTCTATTTAATGAGAAACCTTGTCATGCTTTTGGACAAACTGAGCTTGATACATGTGGTCACTGTATATGATTAATTGTTGTGATTACCATACTTACTGTTATGATTTATGAACCTTGCCTCAACTGTTTGGACAATAAGGATGAAGAACCCACATTGAGGCAGTTCTTTCATTTGTTAATACAAAAAAAAAAAAATCATATTGTCGAAATTGAGTTTCCATGTTATTGGGGTGGTGAACATTTTCTTCTTCCAGATCATGTTACTTGAAACAACTTAACGTAATCAAATTTGGGGAGGTAGCAGCAATTTGCGACCTAACAATTTTCTCCGGATTTTGACAATAAATTGCACAATCGTGACATTTCGGGGTTTACTGCAAGTCTGCAACCCTCATTTCTTCTAATCTCATGTCTATGTTTGGTAATTTCATTTTTCCCCTGCAGGTTTTAATGTTGAGAAGGTTCAGTACAAGAATGTGGTATTTACAGTGTGGGATGTTGGTGGACAAGAAAAGCTCAGGCCATTATGGAAGATGTACCTCAGCAATTCTGATGCACTGGTAATAACTATTAGACACGTACCAATATTTGGCATCTTATTTTTCCATTTTGGCCCTATTTTAGTACCTATAATACTTTCTCAAGTCTTGCTTTGATATTTGTTTTTCACATGTTGTTCGTCTTCAATTGTGGTTGATATGAAAATATAGCCTATATTTTCTCAAATCGTACCACCTCCTGTGAAATTTGCATGCTATTGATTGTTTTCCTAAAGTCTTATTAGCCACTGAGTGAAATTAGTAAATTGACGTGCAGAACATTTAAGTCAGAGCATTTAGTCTTCTTGCCAAGGATAATTGTTTAGCTGATTCAATCAGGAATTTCATGACAGTTCTAATTATTCCATGGATCATATGCTTATCTTTTGCTGCCAAGGTTAAGGATGTGTCTCTGCTTTCAATTTGTTGTAGATATATGTCGTTGATTCTTTGGACAGAGAAAGGATTGTAGATGCCAGACAAGAATTCCAGGTAACATATTTGGTACTATCTCCATCAATATAGAACTTCCTGGCTCCTTCAACTACATTGGTTGAGATTGTGAGATCCTGCTAACTTGCATTCTTTTTCCCCTTTCAGACAATTATTAAGGACCCTTTGATGGCAAACAGCATAATCTTAGTATTTGCAAACAAACAGGACCTGGTAAGTTAAATTAAGAACTTGAAGCGCTAGTGTGTAATTGCCTTGCAGTTCATGACCTTATTTGCATGGGTCAGCTTACATGTCTTGTCTTCTCAAATTCCCTTCTGATTGAATAGTATGTTATCACATATTTTTTAACCAGCTTGTACATCGTGGTACCTAATAGCTTCCGTGTGGATTACATGTGAGCTTTTTATAGGATATAGTTGTCCTACAAAATACAGTTTTTACTTTCAGCAAAAGATTGAGGTATATAGATCATACCATTTAGGATTTTTCTAAATTGTTTGTGCTCAGATCAAGTCTTATAAAGCAGACAACATGATTCTTTTAATTCCATATTGCTAATCGAAAATGGAGAGCTGAGAGCTATTGCAATGTTAAATGTCAAACCAGTTCTTTTATATCTATGAAAGGTTCAAATAAGCCTCAGACATCCAGATTGATTATGTTTCCTTCTTCACATAGAGAGGTGCAATGAGCCCGGCAGAGGTGAGCGAAGGGCTGGGCCTGCATGATCTCAGGAACAGAATATGGCACATACAAGGGACGTGCGCACTACGTGGTGAGGGCCTTTATGATGGACTTGATTGGCTTGCATCCACCCTGAAGCAGTTGCAAGAAACTGGCCATGCTACTTCAGTTGCTGGCCCTTCCATCTAATTGCACAACAAAAGGTTCTACATAATTCTGACCCACTTAAACTCCTTTTTTTTGACATCTTTAGATGAATCTTGTTTGTTCTTACAATTGATCATGTCAAGACTATTATTGGCTTACCATGGCATGGTAAAGTAACCAACTGTGGGCAATTTAGTATGCTACTACGGCTAGCGCAGTAAACCCCGTCCGTCGTCACAAATTGTTGTGTGGGGTCAGAAACGAAGTAATATTTTTTAAACTTCTTTCTTAGCTTAATTCTGAAATGAATGTATTGTTTGTGCAGAGACCTCAATGCCTCAACCGTTTGATGCTCCCTACCACGGTCATCCGTTTATCCCACAAGAATATGCTGCAGCACTTGCGTTCCTTGCGTGCTTGATCTACTTGGTGTGGCTGCTGGCAGAGGGCATTCATTTCTTCGTGTTCATATGAGCTGATTCATCTGACAGGAACTCGCAGCTTATCGCTCTCCCGAGATGTTTGTAAAGCGTTGGACCTGTGTATGGTAAACAGCACTTGACATGGATGATGGATCGTGTATGTTTGTACTTGAGGACTTGTGCACATGATTGTTTTGCTGATTGCCTGTCAATAAAAATTTGGTATGTGGTTCTCATAATACCAAGTGATGGATGAGCTTTGGCTGAGTTCTCTTTATGATTGCTCACAACTTCAGGATACATTGTATGTTTTTCTCTTCTCGTTATAGCTGAGTGATGCTAAGAAATAATAACGTAAAGGGGTTCAGAATCATGAGCCAAGGTTCTAAATTTTGTTTTCAGACTATTTTGGAGGGACTGAAATCTGAAATTTCGGTGAGATTTCGAAATTTTGGATTAAACTCAAATCCGGAATTTTTTGAACCGAGATTTCGTCTGAAATCTTGGCAAATTTCAATCGAACGAAAAATGATTCAAATCATGCTAGAAAATTTTGAAAATTGTTTTGGATGCCCTGACAAGTCGTTAATGTTCACTTAAAATTTTTCAAATGATGATCAAGCATGAAGAATTTTTAAAAATTTTGAGTGTTACTGTCTTGATAAAAGTTAAGTATATGTATTGCTTGATTGCTTCCATATATTTGATTGAGCAACCAAAACAGGTTTAGAATTTTTGAAATATTTAGAGAAGGGTGCTGAGGCAATGCTTAAGCTCTCATAAAAAAATTGGATCATGATCACACTCGAGCGAATTTATAAAATTCTGACAAGGTTAGTGTCCCAGTTATGTTCCTTCTATTTTTTATTTTTCAAAGATAACAAATAAAGTTCAATTTTTTTGAAATTTTTATGTATGATCCTAGAGTGCCAAAGATGGTACTCTAAATTTTCCAGAGCATGATCAAGCTTGTAAATTTTTATAAAAAGTTGATAGTGCTTCTGTTATTTTTATAAAACATCTCAAAATTTTGATTTTTCAAAACCTTTTCATGGAAGATGACATTATTAAGAGATATTATCCCAAATCCGATCCAAAAAACTAGAAATCCGGTCAAAAAACCGATAATTTTGGTCAAAATCATCGAGATTTTGCTGAGAATCACCGAAATTTGGGAATTTTGAACCTCCGGTAAAACGGTCTCTCGCGGCTAGAAAAACATGGGAAAAGTATGGGAAAAAAATCATGAAAGAATGTATGTGCATTCCCTATCAGTTTGAATGCAAAATACTAAGTATTTGCACATAAGATGCCCTATACTTAGAAATTTTAACAGCATTTCACCCTTTTTTTCGGATTCTAACACTTCAATTAGGCAACAATCAATACATGCTATGATCATAAATGATAAACATGAAATAAAATTGACATAGATGACATTCACATTCACCAACATCATGTCATTGCATCGAATCCCATTGCATGTCAATTGATAATTCACAAAACACCCTTGAAATCATGTTATATTACAACTTTGAAAGCACGTTGTGCGTTCCATCCATCACAATTGTTTTGAACATAATAAATGAGAGAAATACTTGTCAAAGCATAAATGACGCCATAACCCATCGGTTTGTCTGAACCACCTGCAACAGGCATAATTAAAGAAGGAATACGAACGTGTATTGAACGAGGCAGTATTAAATGAGCGAAATGATATTGTGGATAGCTATGCATTGACGTACCTACGAGTAGTGGTAGGCGTATGGTGCAACCTCTACCTTCGCGTCATCAACAATGATCTCGCCATACTTCCTGTCATGCGCTTGCTTGTAGTCCTCTCAGTTCACGTCCCGCGCCAACCAGGCAGACTTCTAGTGTTCGTAATGCGCCGCCCAGCCCCAAGGTTTCTCCGACTAGTGCAGGTAGGTGACAGGCATATGTCGTGTGTACGGATTGGTGTATGGAGTAGTGTAGTCGAACAACAACGACATGCTCGATCCATCATGACTCTAACGGTGATCGTACACTCCCATACCACTTTCGTAGGTCATCGAGTTGTACCCTAACATAGGGTACCCAGGTTGCTCAGTGGGGAAGCCCCAAATGGCTGGAAGATTGGCTGCTAGACCACAAAGCCATGTCATCCTAGGGCTGTCCTGCCTGCCGCCCACCCTTACCACTCGTCGTGTGAAAAGTATGTATTTCCTGAACCTGCTTGAATGAAGGTTCCAGCCTTTATATTGATTATCCTCTTCTCTAGTACTTTAAGGAATGGCTTGTACTGGTCACTGCACTCTTGCCTGAGATGCTTGTACTCAGCCTGCATAGGCGTGTACTATAGCATTACACCACTGATCGTTGGCAACTTGTCTTGATCCATGAACCTCAACAGCCTGTACATGGGTTCCATGGCCCTCACACACGACTCCAAAAGGTTCCATCAACCCCTGTCAGCCAGGTGGTTGTATGCGAACTTGCCATCCTGCATTCCAACCCACCTGATACCTGTCTAGTCCTGATGGGTCATCTACTGCCAAATCTTCTTCTTTCCCATGAAGTTGTCTAGGAAAACGAAGGTCGTGCCAAATCGCATGGCATTTGGCCTCACCAACTTTTCTCATATGTGCTCCCTCATCTGTGCATACAGATTCTTATGGTTGTAGAAGAAGCAACAAATCCTCTTCATCGCTCCTACGACCTCTTTGATCTTGGGGAGGTCGCACATGTCTTTGAGCATAAGGTTCACTATGTGTGCCTTGCACGGCTGCCAGATAATCCCTGGGGTACGGCACTCGTAATAGCTAGCATGCTTTCTTGAAGTTGGATGCGTTGTTAGTAACCACCTACACCACTTGTTTGGCCCAAATTTCCTCCGCCACCACGGTCGTAATCTCATGTAGCAGGTACTTGTGATCCTAGATCTTGCCTATGCAATATAGATGCCGCAACTGAGTAGGTACATTTGCATTACTACCAAGACACCAAATGGCATACCTGTGGCATTGACGGACTTATGGAAGAGCATGACCTCGTTGTAGAACACCATGAAATTGACGATGCTATGTATTGTCAAGTCAGTCCAAGAGTCACACATGAGTGTGATATCAAATGTTGCCCAATCGAACTTCAACTTCTGGAGGTACTGAACAATCTCCTTCTCGTTCTTGTCGATGTACTTCCCATCGATCTCGTGGTCCTGTGGTGCATGAATCCCTAGGTCGAACTCCTACGTCAGCTTAAGTGCACCTGTTCACAGCTGACGTAAGAGGCTAGTACAATCTACGATTGATTTTTAGCTTAAATAGCCTAACAGCGTTGCATACATGTGAAGTATGAATACTCGATCTTCCTTCATAGAATTGCATTTGCATCGAACCACTTCGACCATACCCTCACAAGCTTTTGGCTCGCCCCTTGCTTGAATGCAGTCTCAATACAGGGTTGCTGCGGGGAACCACTGCGAGCTAGGTCAGGATCGATGGAGCCATGGCTTTCTCATGTAGATTTGGACTTGCCTAACATTCTGCTGATCGTAGATTGGATCGCGGGCCTCGCTGCACCACTCCCAGATCCCAATCTTGGGGTCAAATATTGGCTCCTAAGGAGGCCCTTATGGCCATCTTAAGCTGCTCCTGCTCAGTATGATAGACGGTGGCCCAATCATTGCAAGCTTCCTCCAAACAGAGGCGCACCACCTCCTTCTCCTTCATCTCCTGACCTCCTCGGAGGTCCATGAGCATAGCATACCTAACCTTTTTAGGCACACTAGGGTAGGTTCTCACCTCGCTAGAGTGGCTAGCGAGTTGTTCTTTCAGACAGGTTGCACTTTCACCCTTCATAACATGGGGTATAGTAGTTGCACTTAAACTCTTGGCCGACGCACTCCCCATGCTCCCAAATGGTATCCACATGATCTGCCATCATGAGAATTTGCAACAAAAGACAAAAGAAAGTGCATGAAATGTGCCATCGCATAACCAACCGCCATTGGCATATTGAAATCTAGTTTAAGCCATAGCTAATAAGGTGCTGCCAGTGCCATCATGTGAAAAGCTGAGTAATGAGAGCTAAGCAGTGGTAACAAAACAGTGACCTAGCTTCGTTATCATCCAATTAGGACCACATGCTGCAAACCTAAAAAAATATTTTGCTTGCACTGGACTTCATTGGTCAACCATGATGTCTCAAAGTAATCTAGTGTTCCACAAGCACTCACCTAGTCTCAGAACTATCATTAAATTCAGGCAAATAGGCCATATTACTAAATCCACCACCTACAAGCACAAATACACCACCTAATACCGAAATCTCGGCAAGAACTAACGAAATTCAAACCAAAAAAATAAGGAGATTTATTTACCTTGTTCAAGCAGTATTAAAAAACTTTGGATGAAATCTCGGGCTCAACAACCGAGATCTTGGTTATTCTCGCCGAGATTGATGCTTCGGTTGATTGGAGGGACTCAACAATAGTCGGATCTGGAGTGAAGGAGGCCAGTCGGCGACGAGCTCTAGATGAGGGAGAGAGTATCACGGATATGTGCCAAAGATCACGGATATGAGGGGAAAGTGAGTGAGTAAAGTGACGAAATTGAGTGACTTCTGTTTGGACCAATGTTTCAAATTTCGTTTTCGGTATACATCTCGGAGGTGGCCGAAATCCGAAATTTCGGCAAGATTTTGGAATTTCGAACAAAATTCGGATGAAATCCAAAAACTAAATTTTAAATCTGGATTTTTTTCAATCGGGATTTTCGAGATTTCGACCAAAATACAGAGATCTTGGCCTAATATCATTGAGGTTTCAAAAAAAAAGTATTTGTGGTGGTCTTTAAGAAAAACAGCCACTGATAATATTATCTGTGGAGGTTTTTCTTAAAAATATTATTAGTGAAAAACCACCACAGATAATATTATCAGTGGCAGTTTTTGGCTAGAACCGTCACAGATAATATTATCAGTGGCAGTTTTTAAGATAATATTTTGAATTTTTTTTAAAAAAATTATCCGGTCGGGATTTAAGATCTCGAAGGGGTCCGAAATCTCGACCGAAATTTCTGAAATTTCGCCAAGATTTTAAACCTTTGTTCGGACAACAGCGAGGAAAGTGCCTTCAGTTTGGATTTCGGACAACATGTCTCAGTAGTCAGCCGCACTCCAGTCTCCAATGGGGCCAGCAACTTCCTAGCCTTTTGCATCTTAATTAAGTCAGGCTAGTAATTAATTAATTCTGATATTAATGTTATGGCTAATTGGCTATCATCTGATGGTGTCATTATAATGCTTATGCATTGCTAAACTCAGTATGTTCTTAATTCATAGGTAAGTCTATATCTTGTCAAGATTTTCATTCTTTTGTCTCATGTTTCCATTTAGGCAACAAACTTCATGATTTACTCTGTATGGTGAAGGGATTCAGGAAGTAGAGGCCGTAGAGCACATCAGAATGGCTGTTAGGTGTTTCCAATGCTTCAAAATTTGTTTTCAAACTATATCTCGGCAAGTTTCAACCGACTGAATAATAGTTCAAATCACGTTATAAAATTTTGAAATTTTTTATGGACAGTCCTGACGCATCACTAATATTTCTATAAAATTTTTAGATAATAATCAAGCCTAAGGAATTTTCAAAAATTCTAACAGTGCTACTTTCTTGATAAAGACTGACTACATGTATTGCTTCCATAAATTTAAGTGAGTAACCAAAACAGGTTTAGAATTTTTTAAATTTTTAGAGAAATACTGAGGCAATGCTTAAACTCTCCTAAAAATTTTGAATCGTGATCACCCTTGAGTGAATTTATAAAACTTTGACAAAGTTGCTATCTCATTTATGTCCCTTCTGTTTTTTATTTTAGTTCAATTATTTTGGAATTTTTTTTGTATGATCTTAAACTGCTAAAAATGTACCATAAATTTTTCAGAGCATGATCTAGCTTGTAATGTTTTATAAAAATATAACAGCGCTTCTGTGATTTTTATAAAACATCTAAAAAAATTAGTTTTTCAAAAAAAAAAAAAGGTCATGGTAGATGATATTCTTAAGAGGTCTTGTCCCAAATTCGCTCAAACAAAACTTAAAATCCGATCAAAATACCCAAAATTTCGGCAAAATCACTGTCGCGGTTTTAATTTTTTTTGTTCGCCGAGATTTGTAATCTTGTCCCCACAGAAATCCAAAATCTCGCATGATTTCAAACCTTTACATAAACTACAGAGGCCATTTGATTGCAAGGCAAGTGGGGGAAAATGAAAAAAAAAAAAAAAAAAACTAAAAGGGAAACGACGCCTGAGTCGACATGATCATGCACATATTTATCTCATTCTTTCTTTTTCTGAAGGACCCAACTGCAACATGTCAGAGCCTTTCTTTTAAACCGGGCCATATGCCATGGCAATATCTACGTAGGTCCCACAGTCATCCTCACAATATATTCCCAGCCTAGCCCAATGTCCACAGCGTCGGCGTCACGCTTGACCGTACCAGCACTTCAGCAGGCTTGGCTAACATGCATAATACGACTATGTCCAGAGAATGACAAATTGGGATTTTTTTTATTTAATACTTATTTTTTAAAAAAATCAAAAATAATCAACGAATTTTTTTTTGCGAAAATAGACTCCTGTCGCCCGGATAAAGGGCGATCGCCCCATATATGCACGACAGGAGCCCATTTTCATAAAAAAAAAATTCCGTTGATTATTTTTCAAAAAAGATTTAAAATAAATATTAAATAAAAAGTGATTCGACAAATTGGCCATGGAAGAATTAAACATCACACGTTTTGGATGATGTTCTGGAAAGGCTTCCCTTCCGTGTTTCATTTTTCGTTTCAAACTTAAATTTCGGCATCCCAGCGGTATCGAAATTCGTGAAATTTCGCTCGAAATTCGTAAAAAATCGCTCGGTTCGAAAGTCAAATGAATTTGAAAGCTAGTAAAAAAATCTCAAAACCTCCGAGCGAAATTCAAACGAAATTCGCGAAACCTCCGCTCGGTTCAACTTTTCGAATGAAATTCGTGAAATTTCGCGAATTTCGTTCGTACTACTCGCATGCAAAAAAGAAAACCGTTTCAAATTTCGCTCAATTTCAAATTTAAAGTCAAAAAATTTGAAAAATTTGAAAAAAAAAATTATCTAAAATTTCTCCATAATTAGTATTAACAGCCTTAATGACATCTGATATAAATATTATTTAAAAAACAAAGATTGAAGACATTTTTGAGCCATTTAATTTATTTAATAACAATATTTGTTGAAGTATATTTAGTATAAATATTTGTTGAAATATATTTAGTTGTCATGTTATTGAAGTATATTTAGTACTAATATTTTCTTATAAAAACTAGCAGCATGAGGCAAGAAGGGCACTATCCATAAAATCATAACCTGTATTCAAAAAGTACATCTGAGTTTTTCTTAAAATCACATGCAAACTGCTAAAAGATCATTAGACTAAATCAAAATCCCCGGTTTAACTTGTCAACAATCAATATAGAATTAGATGAGACCTCTAGTGATAAATCGTCTATCATTTTTTTCTATTATTTTAAGAGAGCCATATCATAACTAAATATTCAACACGAATACAAGTATTAAACAATCAACTGTAGTGCACAAAAAATACATTGTTAAAGAATCTGCTACAGCCTATAAAAATCATAGTTGATCAAATAAGTGCAACATTTGAATCAGAATTTTAGACTACATCTCTCCAATACACTGCATGTTTCAATATTTATTCAATTATATTTAGAAGCAATATTTGTTAAAATATTTCTTCAAATATTATTTTTGCCTTCAATGAATTTTTCAAATTTTACAACAATTTTTTTTACAATTTTTCCCTAATTTTTGTACATTTTCCCTATTTTTTCAAATTCCATTTCGAGCGGTTTTCGAACACAACGGTTTTTCGAGCTTTTCAAGCCTTTTCGATCGAATTTCGAGCGAGCCTTTTCGAGCGAAGATTTTGAGACTTTTTGACTAGCTTTCAAATTCATTTGACTTTCGAACCGAGCGGTTTTGTACGAATTTCGAGCGAACTTTTGCAAATTTCGATACCGCCGGGATGTCGAAATTTGAGTTCGAAACCAAAAGTGAAACCTACCCAGCAGGAAGAGGAAACACACACACCCACACCAAGAGCTTGTCATTGCTCCTTCCAGATGCGGCCCGTCACCCGCAGTTTGAGCTCCTGCCTGTTGCTGCCCGAGAAGAAGAGGGCCATGTTCCGATGAATGATCAGGCCATCAAAGCTGTCCCGCGCCTTCTTGTGGCCGTCCCTGATGCTCCGGGGTTTGCCCTGCCACGCCAGCTTCCGCCCGCTCCCAACCACCTCCAGGCTGTAAGAGAAGTTCCGAGCGTCGCTGTCTTCGCCCATGAACCGCAGGAATGCCATGTACACCGGTGCCATCCCGAGCATGAACGACTCGAAGTGGAGGCAAAAGTGCTGCCCAAAACACTTGGAGACCTGCAAGGCAACGAAACGCAGAACGCATCACCAGACCTGACGCGGTCGAAAGCTGCTTACTTAATACACAAACAACTAAGTTTGGAAGGCTTTGAACGAAGCAAACGATGAGAATGCAAAAAATATACCAGCAACGCTTCTTATTAGGAAAATACTATCCTAACGAATATTGACTAATCAGTACACATACTACACGTTCTTTGGTGCTCCAATTCTTTAGACGAAAGACAACAGATGTGTTCCAGATTGCATAATTGGATGACATTCGGAGAGATATTACTTACGGTGAGCATCCATGTGGCATTTCCCACTTCATAAGGGTTGGACTCCACGTAACGGTGCTTAAAGGTGCAGCCTTCATGCAAGTCTACCTTATGGTCATTTATGAGATGAGACACGAGCATCGGAACATCACCAGTGACCAGGCATTCTGAACATGCATATGGACAGTTGTACGGCCTGAATCTGCAGAGGTCCTCATGCTTAACTTTGTTTTGGTAAGGATGAATCTCGGTACAGCCCAAGCTTTGATATTTGCATGGAAGCAGGAGTGACTCCGCCACCTTCTCAAGAGCCAAGCATCTGATATTTCCCAGTTCCTGGTGACAAGTAGGGCAATAATTCTCTACCCTATGCTTGCAGTTGGAGCAAATTGTGTGGCCATTTGGGCACTGCAAGAAGAACAAAATTAATCAGTAGAGTATTACCTCCTCCCGCTCTGTATCCACTTCTATATAAATCATATTTGACAAAAGTTGTTCCAAATATCATGGTCTAGAACCTCTAATATCTGTAGTGATCAAGTAATGCAATAAGGTTGCAATTCTTTTGACTTCAATGAAGGAAAATAAGGGTGGAAGCATTAACAAGGTTGAGGAATTGAATGATCATAATAAAGTTAATCAAAACTCACATTTCAACACTTGTTGAGGCCATAAAACGCGTAGCCAAACGAACATATTTACACGCACAAAAGCAGTATCGCTATCTCACCTTGAGCCGCTCGACCTCCCTCCTCTCCGCCTCCCTAGCATCTTTCTCCCTCCGCACGGCCCCGCCTCTAAAGCGGTCGCCACCGGCGGGGCCCGCCACTCCGACGATCTCGCAGTTGCTCTCCTCGGCCGGCGGGCGCTGTGAGAGCTCGCAAGGAAGGGAGAAGCCGCCGCCGCCGCCGAAGGCCGGGACTAAGGCCAGTATCTCGCTGCCGCTGGCCGCCACGGAGGCAGGCGGCTGGTGCTGGGTGAGCCCCCGTGGAGGTGAGAAGCGGACAGCGGAGGCGGTGACGGAAGCATGTGGCGCGGCGGCGATGTGGGAGAGGGGAAGGACGGCGGCGGCGGAGGGTGTGTACGAAGCGGCGGCTGGGAGGTAGGAGACGGCGGCGGCGAAGGGGTCGAAGGGCGCGGGGGTTGGGGCGGGAGTGGGGTTAGGGTTGCGGGAAAAGACGGCCTCGCCATGGGCGCGGATGAGCTCGTCGAGGAACGATTCGTCCCACTCGTCGGAGGAGGGTGGGTACGAGGCGGCGGCTGGGAGGTAGGAGACGGCGGCGGCGAAGGGGTCTAAGGGCGCGGGGGTTGGGGCAGGAGTGGGGTTAGGGTTGCGGGAAAAGACGGCCTCGCCATGGGCGCGGATGAGCTCGTCGAGGAACGATTCGTCCCACTCGTCGGAGGAGGGTGGGTACGAGGCGGCGGCTGGGAGGTAGGAGACGGCGGCGGCGAAGGGGTCGAAGGGCGCGGGGGTTGGGGCAGGAGTGGGGTTAGGGTTGCGGAAAGCGACGGCCTCGCCATGGGCGCGGATGAGCTCGTCGATGAACGATTCGTCCCAATCGTCGTCGAGGCCGTCCATCCACGCGCCCCTCGCCTCGCCGGCGTCGGCGCGTACAGAAGTGGGAGGAGGAAGCGGAAGCGGTGGTTCGCGGGCTTGATGAACGAAAAAAGTGCGGGGTTTTGGGGTGGTTTTGGCCCGTAAATAATACTCAGCCAACGCCTCCGTTCATGTACAGTGGTATAGACGGTAGCTGTCTATAATATACATCTATGTCATCTATAGACAGTACTAAAAATAACTTATACAATTGACTGTCTATATATCTGTCTGTAATGATCTCTCATATGACTAATAGACTGTCTGTACAATGGTATACACGCTATAAAGCTGTCTATAAAACCGTCTGTTAAATAGTAGACAGCATATTTCTCTCTCTTCCCTCTCTCTCCTCCACATCATCCAAAATCTGATGTGGCATACCCTTATAGACAGCTGACATGTACCATTGTACATGCCCTTAGCAGCGATCTAGTGCTATTTGGATAAGCCCTTTTTAGTCTTTGCTACTGCAAAAACCAAACAGTAATAACTGCAGAGTTTTGCCCAGGTGATAGGATTGAAACGCACGGACGGATTTCCCAATATGGTAAGGTATGCTTCTGTTATATCTAGTTTATATCGGATATCCCTGTATATATACAGTATATACTGGTACGTAGTGCATTTGTGTTCCTGTTTCGTGGTTTTTCCTTGTGTAGAAGCATTTTCAAAAGATGAAAACTCGTCAAATACAGCTGCTAAGGTCTTCGCCAAATTCCAGTTTAAAAAGGTTATATTCGGCGAGTTAAGTCTACGGGAGAAGAATGCGGTGGAAGGAGGCCTGGTTTGCTGTTGTCTCGTCGCCGGCAGTGAGGTCGCCGATAATGAGGCACAACAAATTGTGAGGAAGAAAAGAAGGTGGGATGAGACTGGGAAGCGCCGAGTTTGGGCGCTAAATTAGAGAAGAGGAGGGAAAAGCGACGGTGAGAATTTTGTTTTAGTCTCACATCTCCTCCTTTCTCAGGGAGAAAAAAAGATACGACAAATCAAATTATTCAAAACTACTAAATGCTGAAGATGATAAAGAAGGGATTTTGGGCGATATGAATAAATAGGACTATCGATCGACACAGTTCACAGTTGAATGACACACACGTTGCTGGCAAGCTCAACTTAAATTAAGCTTCCAAGTTCAGCTCACATTTTCATGTGTCACTCACTGTATGCTTCTGCTTAGGCTTGAGAGACATCGGGTGTTTAGCATGCACACCATGTCCCGCTTATACTTGTATCATCAGCGATTCACAATCCCATAGCTGGTAGCCAAGTTCCTTTCCCTAAGTCTACTGTCATATAGCCTGACGGAAGTTGCTAACTGCGCATGCGCTGGAACCGAACATTATATTTATACTCAAATCCAATTAGTCTAGTTACCGAGAGATGGTGTTCATGTGCTGACAGTGACGAATTCAGACCTCGGATCACCTCGGTCTGAGAGGTATGAGTGACCCATAGGATTGATTGCCTGTTTACCATGGCTCATGGGCAGTTGGCCGGTGGAAGGCTGGGCTCTAGCTTCGCCCCTGTGTGCTGATGAATACTACTTCTCTTTTAAAGCCCATGGAATTCAAGCCCAAGGAGGCATGCCACGTCATCGCCTTGGCGTTGAGGTCCCCGCAAAATCCAAAATTACGTCTAAGTCCTTCTACTGATAATTTTTTAAAAAAAGCCCCGTATTTCCACATATTTGTGAATAGGTCCTCAATAGATTTTTATAATTACGGATAGGTCCTTCCAGTATTTTCCCCAAAAAACTATTTTCCCCCAAAAACGCAACACAGATTCGCCGATGACTCATAACCAGCCAATTATCTAACTATTAATTTATTAAGAGTGTTTTTATTACTCTACTACCAGATAAAGTATATGTAAACTATAGTTAATCTGATCCATTTGATCGAAAAGAATGAACGGTTTATATTCAATTTAGTGCATTGTAAAATAGCTCTCTCTTTTTGTCGGGGGGTCGGGTAATTTCCATAAATTACCTCGGATGCCACCAACGACCAAGCTCGCTCCCGCCCGAGCCACCAGGAGGTCGTTACCCTGGACTGTCTAATCAGAACTTGGAAGGCTACGCATTCCGCCGGTTCGAGCCTCGGGCTCGGGTGGGACCTAGAATGCCACGTATTCCGGCCGATTCAGCTCGAGCTCGGGTAAGATGTCCGAGCTCGGCACGCCATCGGCCGACCTTACGTGGTCTCGGTCGCTGGGAATAACCACCCGAGCGTAACTTCCGCTGGGTCTGCTACGTTTCGTGGGAGCGTGGCGGAAAGATAGGATCCACGGTTGCCACGTTTGGACGAGGTCCAAACGTGCGGGTAGTGGGGTCGTGGAGTTCGATCCTTTGTAAGCTATAAAAGCGTCCCCATCATGAGGGGGACACACATACACACATACACAGATACACAGACACACAGACTGTAAAACAAGAGTCATACACTCAGATACGTTGCAAGAGCATACAAGAGCTGGAGTAGGGCTATTATCTCTTTCCTGAGAGGCCCGAACCAGGGTAAAACTGCTGTGTCCACGCTCGTTGAAATCTGGTGAGCCATTCCTTGAGTAATCCCTCACGCCAAGAAGAGTCCTGAGTTGGTCCCTCGCCCAACAAGTAAGCTCGTGCGGGGCTGTTCCCCAATCGTCGGCAGTGGCGCCCGTCCGTGGGGACCGACTTTCCCTTTAAATGAGGAATCCCGAAGAATGTCGGAATCCCCGAGAACCACCGGGGCCTCGCCCCGAGATGGGGAAGAGGACAAGCAGTTCTTCGACGATAGAGTGGCGGCTTGTCGCCCGTATTAGAAATCATGGCGGTTGGGAGCTTTTCCTGAAGCCGCATTCTTCCTGCCGGGGCGATTCTTTCGCTCCCGACTCGGCGCCCTCTCGGACGGCGAGTATGGCCAGAAACTCTACGATGATACGGACATCCCGACCTTTTCCGAGCTCGACCGAGGGACGCTTCACGAGGAGACACCGTGATGTCCCTCGATCCGTCAATCCGTAACGTCTTCGTTGCGGAGGAGGATAAATGTCGAGAGCAAATCCCCGGTGAAGCGCGTCTTCACGCTACTGGCGGCAAAGAGCACCTGCGAGCATCCCTGAATCGGTGGCGACTACGCGGCAAGTCAGAGTGCTTTGACCCGATAAGACCGGGCGAGTTAAGTTCGTGAGAATTTCCGCAGCGTCGGGACTCGGGCCGTCGCGGCGGCGACGAGCTCGTCACCCAGCGTTCCCCAGGCGAGAGCATGCCTTCAAGCCCTGGCCGCGGTGAGTGCGCAACCTCGAGGAGTTTCTGGCGGTCGACCTAGAAGCCATGAAGCGCGGCCGTGGCCAAGCGACCTCGAGAAATCGCCCTGAGACATAAGGCGGCGGAGGCCTCCGGAAAGGGCCTTGAGCAATTCACAGGACGCCGCCGCCACCAGGCGACTCAGCGGCCCGCTGAGTGGCCCAGCGCGAGCATGGCCAGGGCTCGGGGAGGGCACCGGAGCAATTCCGGGGCTCCTCGGGACGGCGGAATCGAGCCACGCAGGCAAGGCTGGGCCGAACATTCCTCGTGGGCCCTCCCCATCCCTCTGAGGCATAGGGAGATATTCTCTTGCACAGGCCCACTAACCTCGGGCTCGGTGGTGGGGATCGCCCATGGCGCTCGTGGTGATCGTCAACGATCCGTGATCCAGTGCGGGCGTTCGCGGCGTCATTTGCGGCGTGTGACCTGGCCGACAAGGTTTGGCGGGTCACATCGAGAGGTCGATGGGACTCGGAACCCAGCGAGTTTCTCTCGATCTACACCACGGCCATTTTAGGCTGCCGGGTGATGAAGAGGTGATGGCCAACTTTACGCCTGATCCTGGGCGAAGGCGGCTCGGGCGTGGCTATTCAACGAAGGAAAACTTCGATCGGTCTGGGCCCGGTGGCGGCACTCTCAGAGCTAACTTCCCGGTACTGCTCGTCAGCCCGAGGAAAAGAGCGACCTTGGCGTCGATCTGAGGCGGGCGAGACCACTGCGCCCTTGATTAAATCGGTAGCTTCATGCAAGTCGCAATTCCATCCCAAGCATCTCGGATGAGGCGGTCGTCAGGGCTTTCAAGTTGGTCCAGGGCGTGCGCTTTACTCGAGGACCTCGAAATTCACCGGACATCACGATAGCGAGCATTTTATTTCGCATGGTGACCGTTATGCCAGCAGACGAGCCGTCCAATGGAAGAAAGCTGCTTTGGGCGAGGAAAGCTGCCCCTCGGCCGGGCTCGAAGAGGCGTCAAGAAAGCGTAAGCTCGATCGAGAAAAAATCAAAAGAAGAAAAAAATCCTCTGTCTCCGAGCATGGTGGCGCTATCGAAAGACAACGACCGACCTGTGATCGTGCGAGGCCAGAAAGGAAAGGGTCGGCCGGTTCGCGGAACAGCGAAGCAGGGCCGACCAAGCAGCGGCATGACAGCGGACGGGCTGGTGCTATTCGCCCACTCCACCGGGCGCATGGGCATGACCTTGGAGTGCGAGCGTGGGCCTCCCAGGCGGTTCTACAATGGTAAGGGTCCCATGCCCACGCTCCCGAGATGGAAGGAGGCGTCGAGGCAAAAGCCAGCCAGGAGCAAGATCTGAGCATGGAATACCAAGGCCGAGAAACCACATCGCCGTGATATTCGGGGCTCCGCCTATGGGTCGTCGGGAGTTAAAGGAGGCAGCCTTGGTACTCAGTGTCACTCGAGAAGCCTCTGTTCGACTCAAGTGGTCAGTGCCGATCACTATTCTCAGGGCGGCGCCCTCAGGATAGCCCGAAACCCCAAGGCTTAGGATGGTCGTTAGCCCAGCGATGCAACACGCGATGGGTTGGGTCCTTGTGGATTGCGGGAGCTCCTGAACTGATATCTGCCAAGGTCTTGGGCGAGATCACGAATCCCTCGCTCCAAGATCAAAAAGCATGGTGGTCGTTCTCTGGAGATAGTGCGAGCGTCGGTCGAGGCCACTCGGCGGATCGTCTTACCCGATGCGTTCGGTCAATCCGAGCAACTTCGAGCGGAGCTAATCACGTTAAAGTGGTCGATTTGGTCGGCCAACGCCATCATCTGGGCCGACCAGCGCTCGCCAAATTCATGGCGCCAGCTCATCCGCAGGTACCAATGGCTTGAAGGTCGCGGCCCGGTAGCGTGATCCGCGGTCAAGGAAGCCCGAAGCGGCTCTAAGCTGCGGCGAGAGGCGCTGAACATGATCGGTCAAGCCCCCTTTAGCGGGCAGAGCAAGCGAGAGTTCGGCCCAAAGGCCTAGCCTCAAGGAGGAGGAGAAACCAAGGCCATCCGTTGTGCGGCGAGCGGACAAAGTCGTACACGTGGGGGCTTCCCTAGATCCTAAATAGGAACTCGAGCTCGTGACCTTCCTCCGGAGAAAGCGCGGACACGTTAACTGAGAACCGTCCAGGCATGCGGGAGTCCCAAGGAAAGGTTAAATCGAGCGCGAGGCTAGCGATTCGGCTGACAAAAGCACGTGTCTTGGCCGAAGCTCGGCGCTTCTCCCGGAGAAGCAAGCCATCATCGAAGGAAGCTGGACAAGCTCCTCAAAAGCGCGGTTTCATTGGAGGTCGACCATTCGATTGGTTGGCCAACCGATTATCGTGATGAAGAAAAGGGGCAAGTGGCGCATGTGTGCCGATCACCAGAGGCTGAATCTTGCATGCCGAAAGACAATTTCCCGCTACCTCGGATAGACCGGTTAGTCGGCGCCACGGCCCGACTCCGAGGCGATGAGCTTTGCGGGCGCCTACCAGGCTATCACGAGATCGGCATATTGCCTGGCAGCCGAGAGAAAACTTCCTTCATCACGCCCGTTTGGCACATTACGCTACGACCATCCCGGTCTGAAAGCTGGAAGCGACCTTCAGCGCCTCATCACGAGAAAACCTTCTCGAACCAAATAGGTCGAACACGGAAGTGTATGTAGACGACATAGTCGTCAAGAGCAAGATGGCCTCGGACCATATATCCGATCTAGAGGAGACTTTTCATAACCTCAATAAGCATCGAATAAAGTTAAACCCCTGAAAAATGTGTGTTCGGGTCAAAGCCGGGCAAGGTGCTCGGATACATGATCGGCCCACAAGGAATCGGGGCCAACCAGAGAAGATAGAAGCCATCGAGAACATGCGACCACCGACTTGCACTCGGAGGTCCAGTCCGACCGGAGAATGGCGGCCTTAAGTCGTTTCATCTCGCGGCTCGGGGAACGTGGCCTACCTTTCTTCAAGGCGCTCCGGAAGCACGACGGTTTCACGTGGACAGATGAAGCAGACCGCTCTTTCAAAGAGCTTAAACTATATTTGTTGAGACCCCCGGTCTTGACCACGCCAAGAGTAGGGGAGGTCCTCTTGCTTTACCTGGCCGCCACACCCCATGCGGTAAGCGCCGTCATCACAGTAGAACGGGGACGGGCCCGATCTACTACATCGGCCGAGTGTCACGGACCAAAGGAGCGTTACCCCGAGGTCCGAAGCTCCTTTATCGCTCCTCGTGGCCTCGAAGAAATTAAGACACTACTTCCAGGCACACAAAATCCAAGTACCACCAACTTCCCGCCGAGAGAAATCCTCGGGAATCGTGACGCCGGGCGGATCGCGAAATGGGCCATGGAGCTCGGTCGAGATCGAATTCTCGGCCGTAACAGCGATCAAATCTCGTGTCCTAGCGGACTTCCTAGCCGAATGAACAAACCCCGCCCGTCCGAACCCGAACCCAACCAGGCCGAGCACGGCCTGGTCATGCACTTCGACGGATCCCGAGCTTACGATTGCTCGGGCCGGAGTGGTCCTCGAATCCCTCGTGGGGAGCGGATCCGACGCCCTCCAACCGCATTTCGGCGCAACAAACAACGCAGCGAATACGAAGGTCGCTAGCCGGGCTTCGGGCATGCAAAGCGCTGAGTCCAACGACTAATCGCGAAGGCGACTCGCGGTCGTCAACCAGGTTAACAAGGAGTATCGGTTCGATGACTCAATGGCGCTTTACCTGGCTGAAGTAAGGAAGATGGAAAAGTACTTGAAACTTCAAGTACTATACATCCCGGAAGGACAATACCCGACCGACCATCTATCGAAGGTCGGTTCCGCCCGATTTCCGCTCCGTGGTGCTCATCGAGCACCTCTATAAGCCCTCCGTACCCCGGGAGGGGGCAACCGAGACGGTGGTACCGTCTCCTTCCTCGGCAGATGCACTGGATGACGCCATTCATCCAATACTTCGTGCACGGACCGCCCGAGGAGGAAGCCGAGAAATCCCGGCTAGTGAGGACGCTCCTCGACCTATAAAATGGTTGAGGGCCTCTTATACCGCAAAGCGCGCTTGGCGTCCTCTCCAAGTGCATCACCCAAGAGGAAGGCAAATATCTCCTCGGGATATCCATGACGGATGTGTGGAGCTCACTCGTCCTTTAGGACCTTGGTGAGCAAAGCCTTCCGATTGGGTTACTATTGGCCGACGGCCCTGGCCGACGACGCTCAATAGTGACCTCCTGCCCGATCTTGCCGGTTCCATGCTCGGAAGGTCCATCACCGGCATACCGCTCTGAGACCATGCCGCTAACCTGGCGTTCTCGGTTTGGGGCATCGACATACTCGGTCCATTTCCAGGGAAGGAGGGGTTGTAAATACTGCCGCAATCGACACCTTCACTAAATGGATCGAGGCCGAGCCTATATCAACCATCTCGGCACAGCGGCTAAAAGGTTCTTCCGCAATAATGTAGTAACCCGCTTTGGCGCGAGTCGCCTCATTACCGACAACGGCACTCAAGGTGTTTCGGCTTATTATGAGGAGGTCGGGACCAAGATATGCTTCGCATCCGTGGCCCACCCACGAGCAATGGGGCGCCGAGCGCGCGAAGCGGGCAGATCGTCAAGGAATCAAGAAGAGAGTCTTCAAGAGCCTCGACGGCATGGTCAGCCTGGGTGGACGAGCTACCCCGTCCTGGTCGATCCGCACCACGACGAGCCGAGCTACGTGAGACCCCTTTCACCAGATATGGCGCGAAGCCGTCCTACCCGCCGAGGTTGTCCTAGGATCCCCAAGGGTGAACCTGGCCGATAGCATCGACGCAGGCGCGGCGCCTTCGACTCGACCTCGCGGAGGCGACTCGTGAACGGGTTCTGCATTGCGATCCGCGGTTTACTGCAAGCCCTTCGCAGCACGCCGCTAAATCGGATTTACCAAGGACCTTACACGTCGGCGATCTCGTTCGCGACGGGTCCAAGACCACAAAGCCAACAAGCTAACGCCAAGATGGGAAGGTCCTTACACTGGCCGTTTCAACAAAGACGCCCGGGCCGTCCGCCGCAATGGAAGATGGTCGAGAACTAGCTAGTACTTGGAACATCGACCAACCGCGTAAGTTCCATGTCTAACCACACCCGCTTTTACCTTTTAATAAATTTTGTCACCTTACCCTCCCATTCTTTCTCTCTCTCTTTCCCTTTACCTCCTAAAAATTCTACGATTAAGCTCGAGCCAGACAAAAGTGTCGAGGCAGAGTCGGTCGTTAAGGGCAAAACACCGTCATTTGACAAGAGCTCGACCTCGATGGCTTCCTTCCTCGTAAGAGCGACCATCTTTTTTCGCGGTAGACCTCCGCCGCAAGTAAAGATTCGCACGCAGGACACCCTTCTCGAAGCGGTTCAGAGCTCAAGTCGGCCGTGGGCGGCATCGACGCACCGTACCCTAAGAGCCACACGGTCGCAGAACTCTACTCCGCCAGCGAGGTCGTGCTCGCGATCGCCCCACGACCTCCGTTGGCTGGCGAAAACTATAGGGGTACCATGTGGCCACGACCTCAAATTGCGACTCTCGCGAGTAGCTACTCCTCGATTATTTGCTAAGTCACGTAAGGCGAACTCCGCCGAGTAAGGAACCACCGGCCTGGAAACAAATCGTTGTCATCTCGGACAAAACAACAAAAAGCGTTTAGAGATAGATAAGCGCTCTTTCTATGTTCAATGGCGTTTTCCTTAAGTTTTACAGTAAAGACAGAAAAAAGTGAGGAGACGCTTCGTCCTGCAAGCGACGAGGCAGTCCTGCCGGAGTCAGCTCGGACTCAGGTCGAGCACCCGCCGTGAAGCTTCGAGCCTTCGCTGTCGCTTGTCGGCCGCTGGACTCCTCCGTTGCTGATCGATTGTCCTTTGGTAACCGAGCGGCGTCGCGCAAGGTCGCCACCGTGGCCAAGGCCCGACCTTGCTCGCTCCGGTCGAGGCGCTCACGAGCTCGTGCACGGACTCCTCCTTCGCCGGATCTCGGCCTCGAAGATGTCGGCTTCGGCGGCGGCGCTCGAGCTCGCGATCTTGGCGTCACCGCCGGCAGTGCCGCGACAACTTAGCGACGCGGCAGTGGCGGCATGAAGTCCTTCATGGTGGACTCCGGCCCACCGCGGCGGCAAGGTATTCCGGTCGTGATCGAATTTTTACGATAAAAACGCATGCCAGTCGAGTACTTACCCAACAAAGCCGAGCCTCCGGCCCTCTTTGGAACATCTTAGCCGGGGTCCTCCGTCTCGTCCTGTTCCCTGGGCGGGCAAGGATCTCTCGATCCACTTCTCCTTGATCGGAGGCGGGCTTGAGCCTCGAGCTCCCGTCCCCCGAGGGCGAAGGAGCTTTGCCCTGAGGGCGACCTCCGCCTCTGAGAGGGCGGCCTCAGAAGCGAGATCACCTCTGCTCCACCCTTGGCGTCTCGGCCATGGAGCAACGAGGACAAGGTCGGCATCCGGCCCTTGGTACAGCGGCGTCGAAAGCGCGGATCAGCCGGGGGCAAAGTCGGCCGGGAAGTCGATCTCGACCGGCGACCTCGATGCCCGTGAGATCCCCTTAAATACGAGCGCCGGCTCACCTACGGTGGGCTCGTCTCCCCAACCGGTAGGCGCTGCTCTTCCTCGTCGGACGAGCTCCCGCCAGATTAGGAGTCCCCCCCGGCAGCCCGGTGGGACCCAGCGTGGCGTCATGAGCCGAGAGAGACCTCGGCGATCTCTGGAAGTCGCGGTGATGATGTCGCGGCGCCGGAAGAATCCTCGCGGGAGTTTCGGCTTTGCTCATCACCATCGGAACTCCACGACTATGATGTGGGGATGCCCTCCATCGCGGCTTCGGGCATCGGCATGTGCGATCTTCCTCCTGTCCTCTTCGGGAACCACGACCTCTCCCGGGGCTCACGCATGTGACCCTAGCCTCGGCGTCGTCGCCACCGTGCCCGTGGGGATTGGGCCTCCGCAGCCTCGGCCCGGCCGGCCTGCGTCGCCCATGACGACCTCGGCGGCCGGCGAGCTCCCTCTCTAGCACGAGGTCAAGAATATAGTCACCATCGCTCGAAATCCATAACTCGCGGCGCCAACCGCCACACCCACTATAGACGGCGATGTGGGGTTAGTGTGGTCTTAGGAGGAAAGAGACAAACAAGAGGGTGTAGGAAGTGACCTTGCTCGGCCCGTCACTAGTCGAGCTCGGGCGGGCCAGGAGGGCGGCCATGTCCTCGCGCTTGCCTTGTCGGCCCTCGGGCGACCGGAAGAGTCGGCCTCACCCCGACCGACCTCGAGAGACGATCGGCGTTGGGCGCGATTGGCGTGCGAGGCGACCTGCGGGACCTCGGGACCAAGTGGGGGCGAGGTCCAGCTCATCCTTCTCCTCCTCGCGGTCCCCGGGGCCCGAGCTCGAGCTCACCGCCGAGCTCGCTGAAGGGCATGATTCAGCCCTCCGATTCGACCTTCGCCCCAGGCCGGCCTGCGCTCTCCTTCTTCGCCGTGACAATTTGGCGCAAGCGAGCCATCGGCTTCGGATTGTCTCGTGTACTCATCCATCCACAATTTTAGTTCACTCTCTCCTGCTGAGTCGCGCATACTCCAATCTTGGCGGGGTGAGTGGTCGTCAGCCGGGACGCTGCGTGTCTTGCTGGCGAGGGCAGGCTTGGACGGAGATCGGCGCGGCGCTTGCGACCGCCTTTGTCCGCTTGGTCTTCGACCCGTCCATAACCGCGATCCCAGGGGACACAGCGACCGAGGCAACCTTCTCCTGTTAAAAAGAGAAAAGCTTCGAATGAGGTCGGAAAGGCCCCAGCCCGAAACCCTGTCCGGACAAAAGCTTGAAAGAAGTCCGAATCGAGACTTACCGCCTCGGTCGAGTTAGAGGGCGTTGTTCGGAATCTGGCGGCCCTCGATGATTTCCTTGCCTTTAGGGTGCCGAACATCTCGGACACCCTCACATCCACCAGTCCTGCGGCGGGCTGCATACCGCCCAAAGGAGAGGTCGTGAGAAGGGCATCCTGCCTCAGAAAAAGAAGATCGAGAAGCGATGACATACACGAGCGTGACTCCGGGTGATATCCTGCCACCTCGACCTTGAAGAAGGATGCTCCCTCCTCCTAAGAGGTGATATCCGAGTTCCTGGCGTAGTCCCGGGTAACGTCGGTCGGTCGGCCAGGCACGTGAGCTCGTTGATTGTCGCGAGGATCTTCTCCTCCTCAGGCTCCGCCACGGTCGAGCGTCTCGACGGGCGACCTCGCAGCGCCGAGGTAAAGGCGTGCCGCCCTCTGCTTTCCTCAAGTAGAACCAGAGTCGGCCCAACCCGACACGAGTCCTGAGCGTGAAGCTTCGGGTACTCGTATGGTCGGGTAGGTCGCGGCGAAATAAGCGGCAATTTGCCCGGCGCTTGCGTGCGAGAAAGGGTGTAGAAGTGGAAGAAGAGAAGCGAGTGGGCTCGACGCCACGAACCCTTCGCAGAGATGGGTGAAGATGGCCATAATGAGAATGGAGTTGGGGTGGAGGTGAGCGATCTCGCACTCGCAGGAGGCGGAGTACGGCCTCGGCGAACTCACTTTCGGCGTCCGGAGTCTGCGTTCATGGCGTAGAGCTCGGTGGAGACGATCTCCCCCTCCTCATTGTGGGCTCTCCTCGGCGCCAGGGACTCTCCATGTGCCATCGGCGTGCACTGGCTCTTGGAGGATCTCCGGCTTGCGCTGTCGAGCTTGTGCGCCGAACCTCGCCATGAGGGTGGAAAATATGATCAAGGAGAAGGATGAGCGCCGAGCGAGAGGAGTATGAGACGCGATCGCAAAGCGGCCAAGTGAGTCTAAGGGTTTTCTCTTCGAGTGTTTAAAAACTCCTCCAGGAAATGGGAAAGCAAAAGGACTTGTTATGGTCGAGGAAGCCCTAGAGGCACAGAGGGCGATTGAGGCGTTCGCCATCCGGAAACGACACGTGGGCACGCAAATCGAAACCGCCTGCCGCGAAAAGACGGTTCCCAGAAGGACGATTCAGGCTTCCGGAGAAGGAACCGTTGAGAGGGGCCCACTGCTCGCTCGAAGCGCGACGAGTCGGGGCAACAAGCTCGTTCGGAGGAGGTTAATAGCTCGTTGGTCGCGGCAGCTTGTCCGCGCGTAATCGACATGCTCGTAGAACGGTAGGCCCAAGGGGAAGGCCTTCCTTAGACCTTTTCCCACTTGAACCTCGGGGGCTAGGTAATTTCCATAAATTACCTCGGATGCCACCAACGACCAAGCTCGCTCCCGAGCCACCAGGAGGTCGTTACCCTGGGATCTGCCTAATCGTAACTTGGAAGGCTACGATTCCGCCATTCGAGCTCGGGCTCGGTGGGACCTAGAATGCCACGTATTCGGCCGATTCGAGCTCGAGCTCGGGTAAGATGTCCGAGCTCGGTGCCGGCCATCGGCCGACCTTACGTGGTCTCGGGGTCGGTGGGAATAACCACCCGAGCGTAACTTCCGTTGGCCCGTTACGTTTCCCGTGGGAGCGTGGCGGAAAGATAGGATCCACCAGTTGCCACGTTTGGACGAGGTCCAAACGTGCGGGTAGTGGGGTCGTGGAGTTCGATCCTTTGTAAGCTATAAAAGCGTCCCCATCATGAGGGGGACACACATACACACATACACAGATACACAGACACACAGACTGTAAAACAAGAGTCATACACTCAGATACGTTGCAAGAGCATACAAGAGCTGGAGTAGGGCTATTATCTCTTTCCTGAGAGGCCCGAACCAGGGTAAAACTGCTGTGTCCACGCTCGTTGAAATCTGGTGAGCCATTCCTTGAGTAATCCCTCACGCAAGAAGGGGTCACAGTTGGTCCCTCCACCAACAAGTAAGCTCGGCGGGGGCCTGTTCCCCAATCGTCGACACTTTTTTACTGTATTAGGTGGTTTCTTCTTCTTCTTGTTATTCTTCTTCTTCTTCCAAAACTAGTATAATCAAAACCCCAGCCACATTAGTGTACCTCTAATTTCACCGTGCAAGGGCTCACCAAATAAAGTTGCTACCTGCTATTCTGCTAAGCTTATGCGTGCGTGGGTAAGAGCATCTCCAGCAGAGCCTCTAAACCAGCCCCTAAACCGTAAAATAGGGAGTGTATTAAAAAACTAGATCCAGCAGGATCCCAACTCAAACCCCTAAAATTAGGAGGCCCCTAAATTTGCCTCCTCAGCCCAAAAATTAGAAGGCCTCAACTCAAGTCCCTAAAATTAGGAGGCCCCTAAATACACCAGGAGATTGAAGATAAGAAAATACATGAGAGGCTTCGAGATGATCTTATTGAGCATTTGTGGGCAATTCACAGCGCTTCGTAGTTTGATTCATTGTTCGGAGTTTCTATTTATCTATTTACCATGTTTTAAAAATTTTAAATTTAAATTTAAAATATCAAAATTTTAAATTGGAAATGTTAATATGCTTATGTTTTATGTATTACAAATATTTTTGACTAAATTTTATTGGGGTCAAATGAAGATTATACATAGCAGATATGTTAAAATAGAAAAAAAGTAAAATAAGAGCTGAGATTTAGGGGTTGTTGCTAGACTCGTGCTCTGAAAACAGGGCCCTTAAATATAAGAGAAGCTCCTAAATTCAAAATAGGGGCTCTATTTTAAGTGCGCTTGCTAGAGATGCTCTTACGCATGGGTGGACGTAGCCAATCTTCACACGACTCATAATTAAGGGCTAGGTACCTTTGTTTTGTGGCTGCTTGGCTTCTAAGGCCATTCACAATGGAGAGTTTCATTACACAGTTTCCAAGAGTGACACATCTACTTTTGTCTAGGTAACCGTGTATCTCAGGTTTCATCCTGATGAAACCCTCTCCCTTCCTATGAAACTCTTTCTATCTCTCTCTTCATAATTATCTTGCCATGTCACCAAACATGATGATGTGTCACATCATTTAATGAAAATGAAACTCCCACTGTGAATGGCCTAAGTTCTAGCCATAATTACGATTTACGACGATGCAGTCATTGTTAGTACCTTTTTGTTAGACATACTTATATCATTTATCACAATTCTTTGTTTACTAGTTACATGCCCGTGCGTTGTTACGAAAAACAAAGATTAAAAAATAACGAAAAATAAAGATTAAAAAATAAAAAAATATTTCACAAGATCAAAT
This sequence comes from Rhipidocladum racemiflorum, assembly GCA_036346355.1. Lineage (NCBI taxonomy): Eukaryota > Viridiplantae > Streptophyta > Magnoliopsida > Poales > Poaceae > Rhipidocladum > Rhipidocladum racemiflorum. Next base: position 29,140,958 of record CM070572.1, read on the forward strand.
ATCTATCTTTAACGCTTCGTTTCTTGCGAAAGCTGGCTAATTAAAGCAACACTTCGTTTTTTGCGTAGAGCAATTAAGCAGGGCAATTAAGCAGAGCAATTAATGACGTGGGTAGAACTCACCACTGCCACCAACTGCTGCTTTATAATAGTAGAGATAACCAAATTGGCCACCACAAAAAGTGTAGCCGGCATAAATGGTTGATAAATGATAAATTGTACCTTCTATTCAACCAAGCCTAACATCTTTCATGAATCATGATACCCCAGCCATTATTGTTGGACATACACTCCTTCGATTTAATCTAGATGAAATTATTCACAAATTTTCTAATACAATATAATGTGTTTATTAAAAGACCTCGGAAGAATTTTGGAAACCACCTTTTAGATATTTTGATAGATTACTCGTATCTAAATATTTTTTTAGTGAAGCTGCAAAATAATTATTATTAGTACAAATAGTGTTCCTTATATTGGTTATATATTTAGCTTGGTACGAAATTTCCATGTGGCATTGATTCAATAGTTAGGGAAATACTTCGTATATTATATCCCATAGAGTTTCAGTCTCCATAGCGCTCCACGTAACTTTTTGGGTGACGTGGCCGCTCCGCGGGGCGTAGCGTTGCCGCTTTGCTCACCTATTAGTAGGGCTTTAAGTAATTTGGCATGCTCTCTCGGCCACTACTGTTCCGTAGCACAACGCTAATGTCCATTCGGCACGAGCGAGGTGTCACGGCTTTGAATCCGCCCGGTCGCGCGCGCGCCTCCCCTAACTTGTTTTTTCCTCGCGCAACGCGTAGCGGGCCTTTTTTGCGAAAAGACCCCTGGAGGGCTCCAAAATTGCATAAGATCCTTTCATTGGCTATAAGGTCCTTGAAAATCCTAAAAAAAAATCGCACAACAACCTCCAGAAAATTCTGAAATTCGATACGTGTCCAGTTTTCTCAGCGAAAAAACCCACGAAAAAGTTTAGTCCAATGTTTTTTGAAATTACATATTAGTCCTTTTTTTTTAAAAGATCCTAAAAAATTCCACTCAATTTTTTTGCCGCTGGGCATAGGGCGGTTGGCGCAACATGCGTCATGCCCACACATCTAGTATACTAGTGTTTTGGCCGTCTGCTGCAGCGGATGTGAATCGAAGGTCCTCCTAGTCCACTAACACACAATCGTATGGATGTTTTGCGGATTGCCCCCTTTTCTTTCAAGATATTTTCATCTGTGGTCGGTATTGTTGTGTTGGAAACTCTACACAGGACCTCCTAGAACTACCAAACTGCATCGGTATCCGGTCGGTGGAAAGAAGTGTTCCTGTACAACAAACTAATTATATGCCCGTGCGTTGCTACGAAAAACAAAATTGATAACGAAAAATAAAGATTAAAAAATAAAAAAAAAATACTATTTCATAAGATCAAACATATATCTTTAACGCTTCGTTTCTTGCAAAAGCTGGCTAATTAAAGCAACGCTTCGTTTCTTGCGTAGGGCAATTAAGCAGGGCAATTAAGTATGGCAATTAAGCAGGGCAATTAATGTGACGTGGGAAGAAACTCTCACTTTATATAGTAGAGATAAAAGGTCTCCTTTCCACACACACAGTCCTTCACCGTCTAGGCCCAGTTTGCAACGGGGAATTTACTTGTTTCATGTGAAATTCAAGTAAAATTTCTGTAAAATTCTTGTGTTCAAACAAATCCACGTACACAGGACAACGAGGATAAGTGTGGCATTCCTAGCTTACCCACTGCATACATATCTGGTAGCATATGGTCTGTTTGGTGTATGGGATCATCTTATTTTAGGATAAATCATCGTAGGATTATCAAAAAAAAAAAATGGTATGATAACATCATCTTTTATTTTATAGTAGATATGTGCTTACGAGAATTAAGATAGTAATGAAACATTCCATTCCATTTCTCGAACCAAAAAACGGGTTAGTCTCAGAATCAGAAATGATCATTCACCGTCCCGTAAAAAAAGGAATATTTCAGAATTTGACACTCAATTCGCAAGCCTTTCGGCTCATTTGGATGACATATGGGACCGTCTGTGTGTATGACAGTGGGCCAGAGTGTCAAATTCCGAAATGCGAATTTTAAAGAGTGTCAAATTCTGAAAACTCCCGTAAAAAAAAGCCAGTATAGAACCGAACCGCGGTACTACTGCTCCTAATGGACGCCTCGTACGTAGTTATTGTATATATCTCCCTCCTTTCGAGTGCTCCTATAGTCCTATATATAACTCCACTTGATTCTCAATTTGCTCACACAGCTAAGGCAAAGACATATGTACATATATCCCGGGACACAAATAAACAGAGACCATGTTGCTAGATCTACAAGCTTATTGTTACTACTGTACATCGAAGCTACTCGAGAAATGCTAACATCCATGCAATTAGGATCTAGCTAGCTACTTTGTCTTTGTGTTTCTCACACTAAGCACACATGCATGTTGGTGTATGAGCTCTCCAGTAATTACGCGCTTGATGCAAGAGCGTTACACAACATCGATTGAAGATTCTGGAGCTATGGGAATGGGAGCAATGCATTCCTCCCTACTTTCCTACGTACAGCAAAATCCATCAACCGTATACATTGGGGGAGAACACCTGAAGGCATTTCCCTCTGCTGAGATGTGGCTCTCCAAAGCTTCTAGGCAGAAGGAAGGATGTCGAGGGCCACTTCCTTCAGTGACGGCATCTCCTCTTGCTCATGCAAACAGACGAAGCTGCCACCTATGCTTCTCAACACCTTCCAAGGGCCAGGGTAACACCTGCCAGACAAGAGAGTTCGGCAAAATCACTTGTTTAGCCTTTGTGTCACCACAAAATCTGCACTCGAGTTCTTATGCTGACGAGATAGGTATACCGCAATTCATACAAAACTGAAACCTGCAACTAATAAATCGTCAGTACGATGAGCTTCTAGCCACTGGACTGTACCCAAGTCTGTAACAGCAATCTTAATGGATTACGGGTTCCCGAGCAATATATACACAAGGAGCAGGATACAGTAGCCACCATGTAGATAGTGGCCAATAGCATTAAGGATAAATAGCAATATTATATGTATATATCTAATGCATAATACATGACATTTATTAAGCTTCCATATTAACTAGAGCATTGCATTGAGAGTAAATGGCAATATGCCAATATCTGTATATCTTATGTGTATAATATAGAATAGTAATGGTATTAACAAATTTGTGTTGAAAAACATATGTTACAACTTTGCGTCTACGATAAGGATTGTTCAAGCATACGCATGGATCCATGAATCGGTGAAGCTAGATTTGGAGAGTCCAACACAAATGCACAGGACAAGAATGCAAACCTGAAAAGTGTTCCCCCTCTGAGTCCCTTAAAATTGTGAATATAATAAACTGTCTCCAACTTCGGAAGAAATGCCTTTGCAAGTTCTGCTAGCTTTGGGTAGAAGAAGGGTGGATAATCTTCACTTGTCAAGGAAGTAAAGTAACAAAAAACAAGGAATCACCCATAAGAGTTTCAAAAGCAGAAGTGCTCCTGTTTTTAGCATAGTCAGCACTAGAATGTCCTCTTCTATTGAGCAAAGTGCTTATCAATGAAAGCTTAGGTAGGAAAATATATTTACCTTATTTGATATATTTACCTTATTTGACATAAGATCAAACATTCAACATCTTACGTGTAATAAATGCAGAAGAGCGTGCTCGTACATATCACATATGAAATATTTTCTAGAACATGAGCTCTAAATTTATACAGAAGGATACATCCACTTCTTATTCGATCTAGCTCACCATTGAATATTATCAATTTCCGGTCCTTGTTTACAACGGCTTCCTTGTAAAGCTCTTCAACCACAAGCATTTCTACATAACATCATCGATGCATTACTATAGCGGTAAGCTCAACTTTGACACAACAGCACGGTGAAGGATAGTTAAAATGTAAGAGCATCAGCAACGCATACCATTGACATTGAAATAGGGATAGGCCACAAGGAACATCTCATCTTCAGGTCGCACACGGTCTGCTATTTTGACCTTAGTTGTAAAACCAAAATCTTCGAATAAGGATGGTTTGGTCAGATAATCTAGCTTCAATGAACATCCTTCGAAGGCTGACTGTCTTGCAAAGGAAACCTCATTTGCCTCAGGGAAGAACTGAAACATGTTGAGACAGGAACAGTACAGTCAGGCAAAAGATTCCTCCAGTTAACTTGAGCACTATTTAAGTACACCTATTTGAATTCAGTTAGAAATAAAAAGAGGAATACTTGAATCACTAGGAAGTATTCAGCAAAGATTATCCATTGCATAGCCTAGCTTGTTGTTTAGAATCTATTTAAAAAATTAACCTGTATGTATAGATACTAATAACTAAACAAATGTTTAGTAGGACATACAATTCTAGTTCGAGTAGTTTTCTCTGCAGGTACAAAGCGATTGCAAAATTCTCTAATGAGAAGCATGCTTCCTGTCATCTCATTTCCTCCTTCGCCGTCACCTAAAAGGCAAACTGGAGCTTTTTCACCAGACAAATAATTTATAGTAAGTTAAGTATACAGAAAGGTCATCTATGTAGAACCTGGTACAGATTGTAGTCCTGCTGTAGGGAACTCAATTTCCTGTAATATATTACATCACAATTTCTTGATACAAAAAGAAGAAAAATGAAGCCGACTAATTGATAAGATCGATATTCACCAAAAGCTGCTTTCCATCCTTAAAAGCTGATTCCGTAGCTTCTTTAGCCTGAAATCACTATAGGTATAACCCCCATTAGTCATTTGATCTTTCTAGCATTTTCTTTCACACTAAACAAGACCAAAGGACAAAACACTGTTATATAAAAGGTACGATTAAATGCAAATGGCATTTACGTAGTTAGTCATCAAAGGTGGGATCCAATATGCTGACAGGCTTGATTCTTAAAAAAAAAAAACAATGCTGAGAGGCTTCTCTGCCACATAATCATATGAGAGAAGATGCTACCAACATGGTTAGCTCAAATTGTCCCAGTCATTTGGCCTGTTTATGGGTACTATCCAAACAATTTCCAGCTTTAGTACAGTGTTGGGTTGTCGCCTTGTCGGGTACAAAATTTCACACAACCCTTCATATGCCTACTTCTATAACGACTGTCTACAACAATAACTTTGCAGCAGAAAATAGAATAGCCTAAGACATGTAAAAATTGATGCATCTAAATGTGGTACGTTTGTTTTCACATATAATTGAGAACGACGCCATATTGAACATGTAACATTTAACATGCATGACAAAGCATACCTCGTTGTCTTGCTGATCTAGGTAAATCCAGTATAGCAAAGTAGCCCACCGAAAATATTTTACAAGAAAATATCTCAGAAAATCTGACTGAAATGTAAATGACATCACTAATATTCAGACATTCCACATCTGTCTGACAGACAAAAGATTTGACCTTTGATCATTCGAGGTGTGAGTTCATTTGGATTACAGTTGCAGAGTGCACATAATGAGATACATGCTCGTATTAAAGCGAAGTGACTAAGATAGACATGTAAAACTGGCACCGCACAAAGACCTAAGCGCACAGTACGAACTAGCAAATGTCCATATACAAGTTTTCACAGGAATCACCTGCACTAGAAGTTCCGTGTAATCGCTTGGGAACTTTGCATCAAACACATTGCGAGTGCCCTGGTCTCCAGTGACAGCACGAACATGAAACCAAGTTCTTGAATTCCTCGTTGCCCCAGTAAACATAGCACCACTGCCATTGCCATTGCTGATTGTAGGGAGTATCCAATTTGGAACCTTCATAAAATCAAGAAAATGGGTGAATAGAAAAGTGCAAAAAAATAAAATTAAGGAAAGAAACGATAAAAGATATAATTTGTTCTGTACTTGTTTATTGGGAAGGGAACTTTTGAAGGTAAATGGTGGATTGGAGAGGGAATAACTGGTCACCATGGCCATTGAAGCCTGGGGGTGGGTGGGTAGTGCGTGGTGTGGAGAGAGAGAGAGAGAGAGAGAGAGAGAGAGAGGAGGGTGTATCAGTGTGTGGTAATGGAGGGAAATTGCCATTGTAGTAGCAATCTGTTTGTGGGGCCTTACTGTGTGGTCTCCAATAGCTCCGATGGGGAATATCTTGTCTGTTGTGACAGTAACATGTAGCTGTGTGCATATGCTACTGTTGGTTGATAAGATGTAGACTTTCCCCAACCTGATTTATTTGAAGCAGCTTTACCTGTTAGCTAAGAATGTCTGAATGAAAATTGAGTGGAGACCATTTAGACACTGTTTAAGGTTCCAGTATCTCACCTTGTCTCGCTCCTTTCATCCATCACTAGGGCAAAAAGCTCGAGGCTTATGAGCTGCTCAAGCTCGGCTGGGCTCAAACTCCAAACAAACCGAGTTTGAGCTTGATATCGAGCTTGCGAGATTCAACGAGCCAAACTCGACTAGCTTGTTAGGGCCCGGTAAATTTCTCAGCATGCTACTATGCTGCGAGTTGTGATATTTTTTTCTATTCTCATTTGTTGAATATTGCTGCATGTTAACTCTTACCGAGCTTACTCGAGACGAGCTCGAGATTGAGCTTTTCTTATTGTTGAAAATAGATGTGTGTTGAATTGTTGACTGTTACCGAGATTGCTCGAGCTCGAGTGCAGGCCCAGGCTTGGACCCCATCTCGGGCTCACTTGAGCTCGGCTTGAACTTTTACCGAGCTCGAGCTTGGGAGGCCAAACTCGCTTGAGCTCAGCTCGTTTACAACCCTAGCCATGGCCAAGGAGATTTCATAAGGATGTCATTGTGACGTTGTTTTGAATTTCTCGATTATGATCTTGGAAGGAATCTTCACAAAAGAATTGAATGGTCTCCAACACCTCGCGATTCTTTCAAGAAGCACTTTTCATTTGGGCTATATCCTGGGCCCCTGCCAAAAAATAAGTGTTTGGACTGGAGCCATGATGGTTGTGGAGTGATTTCATAGACATTTTCAGAGTTCCTTTTTATAACCGTATCAGCTTGCCTCTTCTATCATGACAGAAATATTATCAACTTCTTGGCATATCTGCTCAATCAAAGGATGTGCATTATCATTTGATGAGAAGGAAACAACTTCCCCCTTCAGCTCAATCCAACTACACCCAGTCTCCTTCTTTAATCCCCGCTCTTTCATGAATCCTCTAATACTGGCAGCACTGATCCACATCCCTTTTGCAGCATATATGTTTGACAAGAGTGTATACATTCCTCCATCAGAAGGTCGGGCCTGAAGGACACTTTTTGCTATCAGCTCTCCAAGTTGGGTATCCCCATGAGCATTGCATGCACTAAACAGTGTCTCCCATGCATTTATTTGAAGGTCGGATGGGATTTTACTGCTGAAGTCATAAGCCTGATGTATAAAACCCAATCTTCCTAAGAGATCAACCATGCAGGAATAGTGATCAGATCTTGGAATCAAGTTCCAATCTTCTTGCATACTTCTAAAATAGTGGCAACCTTCGTATAAATAGCCTTTGTGTGCACAAGCAGACAATACACTTAGAAAGGTTGCATGGTCTGGGCTAAACCCATCTTTAGTCATCCTGTCAAAGAGTTTCAGAGCTTCAGCAGCCATACCGTGATAAGCATATGTCGCAATCATGGCATTCCATGTCACTGTATCCCGCTGCAAAATCAGCTCGAAAACTTGGGAAGCTTCAGCCATTAGCCCACACTTTGAGTACATAGATATCAATGAGCTCATCACCAAAGCATCGTGCTCAAAACCAGTTTTGATTGCACAGAGGTGCACCATTTTTCCACATCCGAGGGCAACAAGAGAGGCACAGATAGAAATAATAACGCTCAAAGTGGCTTGGTCCGGTCTGAGTCCTCCTCGGACCATTTCTGACAGCAAAGCTAGTGCCCCTTCATCTTTATGCCCAGAGATCAATGTGTTCCATGAGGTCTCGTTTTTCTCTGGCATAGTTCTAAACCAGGTATTCGCATTATCCATGTCCCCTTGTTGAACATAGCCTTGCAAGATCGTATTCCATGATACCAGATCCCTATCTGGCATCTCAGAGAACAATCGCAAAGCGTCATCCAACCTCTCACTCAGCACAAAACCACCCATCATCGTGTTCCAAGCAACAACATCGCGATCAGGCATGTCCTGGAACACCTTCCATGCAGCATCAACATCTCCATTCTGCAAATACCCGCGCATAATGGCAGTCCAAGATATAGTGTCCTTTTCAGGCATCTCATCAAACAGACTCTGTGCAACCTCCATCCTCCCAGCCCGTGCATAGCCTGTGATCATAACATTCCAAGAAACGAGGTTCCGTCTCTGCATCCAGCCAAATAGCTCCTCTGCATCGTTCATGCTACCAAGCTCGACATAACCTGACAGCAATGCATTGCACACTGAAGTCGAAGGGGAAGGCGCAAGGTCAAAGAGGCCCCTCGCTTCACGGACACGCTTCCTCTTGATATACCCAGAGATCATCATCAGCCATGACACGTCATTCCTCGACGGCATCATGTCAAACAACTCACGCGCCCTCTCGACCATCCCGTTGCGCACATAGCCCGATATCATCGCGTTCCAAGAAACAACATTCCGGTCAGGCATCCGATCAAAGAGCTCCCTGGCCTCGGCGACCCTCCCGCACCGTGCGTAGCCTGTCAGGAGCGCGGCCCATGAGACGGAGTTCCTCGTCGGCATTGCGTCGAACACCTTGCGGGCGTCTGGGAGCATCCGATTCCTGATTAGACCGGAAATCATGCAATTCCAAGTGAACACATTCCGCTCTGGCATTTCGTCGAACAAACGGCGAGCGGCGGCCACTTTGCCGGCGCGGAGGTGGGCGGTGATGGCGGAGTTCCATTGGAAGATGTCGCCGGCGTGCGATGGCGGGGGCGGTCTGAGAGATGTGGTGATTAATCTTTCTAAATTCAGGCCGTCATCCTCAAGGTCTGGCAGCGGCGGCGGAGGCGGCGCGCGGCGGTAGAAGCGGAGGATGAGAAGAGAAGTCCGGCGCGGTCTGCGGAATGGTCGCAGAAGGTTCGGGAAGGTTCTAATCATGTTCAGAAGCGATTAGAGGGGGAGAGGAGGTGCGTGGCTGCGATGCAAAGCAAAGACGGGTTGATGTTTCTGCGCGTTCTCTCCTTCCAATAGCATTATAGCAACCGTTTGATCTGTAAATGACGGTGAAGATCAAGTGGATAGCTTCAGGCCTCTTGAGGGGTTACTCCCAATAAGATCCTATTGAGATCCTCCGACGTCGAATTCTCTGACGTTAGGTTACTGCACGTGGGTCCTCTACGTGTTAGTGACCTAATGTCAGTGACATCGACGTCACAGAAACCGATTTCGACAAAATTACCATGAAATTATTTGGTATTTTTCCCCCAAAAAAGGCTTTCAACGGACGCTTCTTTTTTACGTAACCACTTTCATCGGTACGTTTTCATCTATAGGCATAAAAAAAGAGAAATTACGTCTCTTTGGAAGGGCTCGAGTTGATGCCAAGCTCACGATAACCATTCCCTTGCGAGTTGCGATGATAGACATGTAATAATCTGAGAGAGGAGAATTTCACGTCCTTGCAAACCCTACTTGCAGCGTACATGAAATACTTTCCCGGGATAAATAGCAGATATAAGAAGATGGATCGCTTAATAAATCCTTGTTTACATCAGTTAATTTTTTTCGCACGCTAGCTTAGCTTTGTTTCTAGCCTGCCAGTAGAGCTGACAGTAGGATAGATTTCATGAGAGCATAAGGTAGCACGCACGACACCAATCAAATGGTACATTTGGCTAAAGAAAATGACTATCGCATGGTTGCTGGAGTACTCGGCAGCATAGCATTGTGGAGGATCGAACGGACGAGGTGATTGTGCATGGAAATATTAATTGTTCGCTCCAACACCGCATCAAACTCTGTTTTTTTTTCCCATCCTCAGTGACAAGAATTTGTTCAGACATGAGAAATAGCGTGCAGCTCTTCCTGCCCCAAAGCCTTGCCTGCATCTGAATGTTAATCGTCGGCATTAGACCAAATCAAAATTAGTGCTTCCACCCATCAAAATGGCAGAAAATAACATATTACCGCAACAACAACCAAACTGCAATACAATACCACACAAAAGGAGCCAGAACTAGATAATCCCCATCAAAAACAAATCACACGTATGTTACAACACGTTAACACTAACCACACACAAATTCTCGTCACTAGATAGTACCTAACTCCACCAAACATAATTCATTCCTGGAACTAAAATCACCATCAAACGTATTAATCTCAAGTCTCTGTGGTCTTTGGCCGTTAGGACATGAAATATAGGATTCTGATCTAACTAGCTGATGAGTAGAACCCAACTGCCCAAGCGTGACCCAACCACCCTGTTTGGCATGGCTCTAGATCCGAATTTTGTAGCTTTAGATTCAGCTTCTTGTTTGGATCCATTCCACCGAGAATATGGAGCTATTAGAGAGAGTGTTTGGTTATGAGGTTGGCTCCTGATCTAATAATGAGAGAATTATGTGTAAAAAGACTAAACTATCCTGAGATGTAACTAGCAGCATGGTCAAATTTGTTTTGTTATGAGACGCGCGTCTTGATGACGTTCCTGTGCATGTAACGTCGCGTCTTGACGAATGGTCCTGTGCATGTAATGTTCTCATGGCATGTCTGTGGCTACTTGGCTAGAAAAGTTTCATTGAAAATACTCTTCATTATCGAAGTTCTTTTTATAGTCCATAGTTCAACTATTCATTGTCTACATAAGAGAACTGGTCCAGAATAAAGTGATAGGTCGAGAATTATTCCACATTTCCACGCAACTCGGCATTATCAATTTACAATTAACATTTCAAAAGAAAAACACAGTTTAAAAACCTCATTAGATAAACTATTCCACATCGACGGTCCTAACAAATTTGTTTAACTTAACGACGTTCGCAACACATATATTCATCATAGTATCTCACATTTGCTACTTTGAAATTGTCACCAAAAAAGAGCAATAGCGGTTGCAAGCTCATCACGAAAACTATCCATCGATAGATCATTTGGTTGTGACGTTGAGCCATCGGATGTATGTTGAGAAATTGCACTACTTTGATATCTTGATGGAATGGTAGGCACATAATCTGGATCGCGATCGCACCTGCTTAAATGCTAGTCTCCGTTAGCATTCTCATATATGAAGTTGTGAAGTGCCATAGTAGCGGCAACAATCATCTTTTGCTTGATCATTGGATAACTCGGCATCTTGAGCAAAATTTACCATTTTATCTTCCACGCTCCAAACGATCGCTTAATCGCATTATGCACACTTGAATGTACTCTGTTGAACTTCTCCTTGATAGTAGTTGATTATGCACCTCTATGAAACTCAGAAATATGGTACCTTTCACCCTTTCATGGAGCTAGATACCCCGATTGGTGAGGATAAACGGCATCCACAAGGTAATACTTGCCTTAAATTAGAAAATAGATTCAGTCAATGACAGTATATTGCTTAAAGAGAGGAATTTTTATGTATGTGTAAAAGTAAGTTGCCTTGTAGAGGATGTAGGAAAACATCTCGATCCACTCTCAATGCATGGTGTAAGACACTAGTATTATGCATAGCAACCGGTTGACCTGTATATACGTATGTGAAACGCATATCAAAGTCACAAACTGCCGACACATTTTGAGATGGACTTCCTAACCTCCCAATGTACCTAACTTGTTGGTCAAGTGGCATAGATATATGAAGGTGAGTCCCATCAAGAGCACCAGTGCAATCTTTGAAGTGTGGATAAACCCTTTTATCATCTCTAATCCTAGCATTGGAATCGAGTTTCTATGGAATATCTTTTTTGTGTAAGATGGAAAGGTTGATCAGCTTTTGCACATCACTGGTAGGCAAATTAGAACTAATCAGCAATATGTTCGAAAATAAAAATGACAAGAGTATAGCTTATGCACAAAAATTGTTAATGTCTCAATTTATTTGCATTTCTAGGTTACTCCAAAATTTCAAGCTGCTGTAAATCATCTCGACTGATACAAACACTTAAATTGGTTGATGATTTAGGCTCATAATTGTATAACATCAGCAGATGCACTCTCAGTGCATGGCATAACACGGACATGCATAAATTTCGGCAAATGGTTAATTCCAACTAACGTGAAATTTCCTACACATGAAGTAAAGTAGCTACTCATCTTAACTTAGTGTATCAATATTCTTCCTATCACAAATACATATGTAGCAAAAATGTTATCATTTCAACAATAAGTCTAGCATGCACTCGACTGACAATTACTTCAATCAGTACTGGAAGAGTAACCATGTTCAAGTTCAGTAATTCTTGATGTATCATATGAATTGAGATAACAGATGATTCGGCTATACAAAAAACACCTGACCCATATCAATTTTATTTCATTTTTTTGACAAAGAAGATCATTATGATTTACCACCAAAACAAACCATCTAGCTTGACATATTTGAATCGATGTGACAATCTTCACAAATAATTTCAGACATGATAAAGGAGAGTTTGATGAAATGCATTTCGAAATGCATAAGCATGAACACAACAATTTGTCTACGAAGGAAAATTAATCTTTAGGATGGCAATAGTGGTAGAGTGCTAGAAATTGCAAGCTGTAGTGTTGGGGAACCATACCTTAAGCAGTTGTGGCCAGGGTAGAGGAGGATGAGGTCTCAGCGGCGGGGGAGGATGACTTCACGCGCCCGGCTGAGTTCGTCCACGGTGAGGCGAGGACGATGATGCGCATGTTGCGTAAGCCGGGGGAAGGAGGTCATCGAGTCGAAGGATGCATGGATGCCGGGGGGATACTAAAAGTTCAAGCTCCATTCATTGGTATGCATCCAATACAACACTATTATTTCTATATGCATTTCTTGGATTCAAGAAAAAGGGTGAACTCTACCATAGTTTCACTTTAAATTGTGCACGTTGTTTTTAGGTCCATATATACTTGAATGCACACATTTAGGTGGAGTTAATTCTTTATATTGAAGTTTCAATAGTATTGATCCCTTTCATCTTGCCAAATACATTAAGGATCACTACTTAGAAACAAATCCTTGAGTATATATAAACATGTGTAGTTGTAGTATACTCATGAAAATATAGGATAAACTCCAAATCAATATTAAATTGAATATATGCATAGTGATTCAAAGTTCAATTATTTATATGCACACATTTAAGGGAGTTTTATTCTATAGCTTGATGGTCTCAAATAGTATTGATCCCTTTATATCAATTCCATATAATTTGGATCATTACTTGAAAACTATCAAAATGAGTATATGAAACTTGTGTAGTTGATATATATACTCATAACAATTTAAAGTCAATTTAAATTGCGATCGGTTATCAATTAATTATCAAAGAACCAATCATGTGTTGATGGTATACTTTGTTGATTAAAGAACAATCGAAAGTTCTTGAGTATATAAAGCATTAGTTGCATTAATATACTCAAGACAAATCAATATCTTTCAATCATTTGATTTGGGTTGAGGTAAATCATCAAAGAAATAGATTAAAGGATCTTGAGGCATCTATTATGTGTTAATGGAGTGAATTGATGATTGGGACAACCATGTTTGTTGGACTAACCTTTTTCATGAGTTGTGAAAGTAGGTTGGGCCAACAGTGATGAAGATTTAGATGGTATCATAGTTGATAGCCATCAAGCCAAAATTCAGAACAAGGAACATCATCATGTGTTGATGAGCGTCAAGCGAGGATCTCAAAGCTAAGAGAAGGGGAGTTCATCTTATGTTGATAACGAGACGAAGACCCAACTTGGAGATAAGATGATTGGTAATCATAAAAGCTCCAAGCGGATGTCCACAAGGCAAAGGTATAACTAGCATAGGGCTAAGGATGTGTCTCTAGTCTTTTACTAGTCTCGATATTTGGATGGGAGACCAAATTTATGGTTAGGTTGCCGTGCTACTAAGAGGGGTTGAGTTTTATAGCTTGAGTCTCATCATGTGTTGATGGCTCAATCCCACTTGCACTAGCTCACCTCTTGATTTAGTTTTTGCATGAAGCTCGTATTTGCAAGTGTTGCAAATAGTGAAAGCTTATGCTTGGCTCTTATTGAATCTTAATTGATTTGATTCTTGCATGGAGCTTTGGATTTTTATGTGTTGCAAAAAGAAGAAAGCTCATGCAATTTGTTTTAGTTGGTCTATGCATGGAATCAAGTATTTGCATGTGTTGCAAATAAAGAGAGAGCTCACAAATTTAAATTTGTCGATTTTCAAGGCCCGAGGGTCCCTAGATCGAGCTTACAAATGTAATTCCGATTGCATTTATCTATAAAAACAATATTGAAAGGGGTAGGAAAGGAATGTGAATTGTATTATATCACAAACTTTCTTTCAGTGTACAAACTATTCTGAAAACAGGGCCGTAGTGCTGGTTAGAGCCTATAGTGGATATCATTTTATCAATCATGCTTGTACCTACTGATTAGAATGGGGGAATTGTCCAACTTGTCTACTGTAACATCCCAATCTTTGGTCTCAATTTAAAAGTGCATAATTTGCATGAGTTTTTTTATAAAAAAAAATGGTGCATTTCAAAAGAATTTGCCTTGCAGTTAAGATTTAAAATAAATTCCTTGGATCAAAAATAAAATTAGCAAAAACATAAAATTAAATGCTAGGAAACCAAAAATATTTAAAACCTTGTACTATAAAGCCATTTCAAAATCTGAACTTAGAACCCTTTCCTTCCCCCCCCCCCCCCCCGCGTTTGGGCTGGAATTCAGCTGCGGGCCGCCTCTATCTCTTTCTCACTTTTCTCCTTAAGGCCTAGCCAGCCAGCCTAACTGCCGCTTCCCCCTTCTCCTCCCCTCTCCTCTCACTGACAAATGAGTCCTAGCCTGACCTGTCAGCGTGGATGTGTGTGCCACACAAGCCAGGCACTGCGCCTGACCCTCCACCTAGAGATATTTAGCAAGCATCGTGAAGCTAAGCCCTATTTATTTGGACTTTTTCATTGGCTTAAAAAGCAAAAAAGCCAAAGCTTAAATAAATGGATAGCTTTTTATCTGGACTTTTACAAGAACTATAAGCCTCCATATAACTAAAAGTCAAAAGCCATCGGAAAGGTGATTTTTTGGCTTATTGAGAGTTGATTTTAGACTAATGACTGAGGCTAGGTAAAATTACCCTAAATAAAAGCTATCATTTAAGCCCAGAAGCTGGCTTAAGCTATAAGCAAAGAGTTTGTTTGGGCTTTTTTACCAGCTTAAAAAGCCAAAAAGCCAAGGCCCAAACAAATGAGTAGCTTTTATATGAGTTTTCCAAAAGTCATAAGCCTCCTTATAACTAAAAGCCAAAAGCCATCAGAGAGGTATTTTTTGGCTTATTGAGAGTCGATTTTAAACTAATACCACTAAAGTTAGGTAAAATTACCCACCTCTACTACGTATAAAAGCTGCGATGGCTTTTAAAGTGTTTAAACAAAAAGTTAGCTTTTAAGGTATATGCAAAAAAAACATGTCTAAATAAACAGGGACTAAGTCAAAACAAACAAAAAATCCCGTCGCTGACCCTTGCTCACGACACCAGATCTCTCGCTTGTGACGCCGTCTCCATGTCGCCGCACTCATCCTTCTCCTCTCTACTTAAGCCGCACCCAGGCGTGTCATTTTGCTCGTCCGTTCCTTTGTATTTCCCACAACTCCCCCTCCCCCAATTGGGGAAGAATTTCCCCCGAACACGAAATCACACCTCCCGCGCTACCAGACAGTAGGTGACACACACCACCTGACTCGTCTTCCATGGTAGAGAAGAGAGCTATTTTTGCAATTTCTTTAGCATGGAGGCTAGTTTGTATATAAAAAAGGAAGGGACTAATACAGTAAGGGTCCATTTGGTTCAAGGGCAATGAGTGGATGAGATGAGGCCATCCAGTCTGGCGCCAGGGATGAAGTCATCCAAGCTCATATTTGGTTGGAGAGATGGATAGGATGGACCAATTTTTTTGTTTGGTTGGAGAGATAAATTTAGATAGGATGAGAGTTAGATGGTTGATTAGGTGAAAATTCAAATTTGATTGATAGGATAAAAGTTGAACAATGGATGGGATGAGAGTCGAATGATCTTATCTGCCCATTCATCCAAGTAAACAACAGGATAGATAAAAAAAAAAAAGATGAATATAACCATCCCATCCACCCCGAACCTACCAACCAAACGCATCCTAAATCTTTCACAAGAACCAGGAGGTGGTGGAACACTGCTCGCCAGAGCGACACTATCCACCACAGTAACGCTACAGAAGAAAAGAACAGCGCAATCTTTCAAGATAGTTTTCCCAGAGGGGAGAGCCCATCCCACAGGCCGCTCCCAAATCAGAGAATTTTACAGCGCCGAGATGAACGGGGCGCGGCAGCATCAAAGGGGACCGTGCCTGGCAGCAGCGGGTTTCAGACTTTTCATGTGCAGGAGGAGGCCTGGCTGGAACAACGCAAACGACACCAGCTAAATCAAACCGATCACAAGACCCCACCATGTCTCGCCTTCGACGCACACAAATACCGCGTTTTTTTGTATTCCCCGAGACCCCCAGCTGACCTGCGATCTTGGACTATTCCAGAATTCAGCTGTAACCACAGATCAGCAGGCCGCGAGATTCGTATTCCCGCTGATCCATTGCTGAAGCTGCACCAAACATGTGCCCAGAACCACACGAAATACCGACGTACATATGATACAATGGTGCAGAATGGACAGCGTGTTGATTTCCCTCTCCTGCCTCTGAAGAGCAGCGATACCGTATTCTATGAACAGTTTTAACAATTCAAGATGGTTGGACAGCAGGAAAAACCATGTTATCTGCTCCCAGTTCCCACAAAACCTTTACTATCAGGGGCGGATACAGGCCCCGGGTTGCAGCACGGACAGCCTAGAGCCTAGTACCGAAAGCCCATTAATTTTTTTTAAAAGGCTATTGAAAAATAATTAAAAATAGATATTTAATTTAAGATTAGTTAGTCCAGCCCGGGGCTTGGACCTGGCCTGACTCCGCCCCTGTTTGCTATCACCATGTTGGATCATATAAGGATGAAACAAAAATCTTTTACCGTCGCCATGCTAGAACATAAGAGTGAAACAAAATCTTTTAACACCACCACGCCAACTACACCGTAGTACATCCCACTCAATGCTGGAATTCCATCATGCTCTGCTCATTCATTCAAGTCTATCCAGGTACGTCAGATATTTATATTCATTGACAGCTTTTCAGAACATGTTCTCCTAAAGGCTGTCGCGACTTTTAGCAGAATATTCTAACCACTAAAAAATTACGCCTCACTGATCAGCTCCAGCTCAAAATGTAGGGAATCCACTTTTCCTGGAGCAAGTTCAAATGCCAACTATGGACGACCAGCTAGCGCCAATCGGCTACCTTGTCTCTTCTCTCTCTCTTTCTGATAGAAAAAGAATCTTGATCCCTGAGCATATATTCCTAGACACCTAATGACCATTCTCTTTCTTCTTCTTTTTTAGAAAAAAGAGAGGAACCTGATACCCACTTTCGCTATATGAGTCACAGGTATAATGTGCATCAAAACATGATAACGGTGAATACGATGCTTGGAAACTTTGCATATTGTACAATGAAATCATCGCGTATAATTTGCGTCAAATCATGGCAACGGTGAAAGCAATTGGTTGGGAACTATGCGGTTTGTACAATGAAAGAAGTGGCTTGTATGTGAATGTTATATTTTGCCAAAAAAGAGTACCAGCATGTTACCAAAAGCATGGATAGTTTTAAGTTTCAACGTAAAATAGCACTTCAGTATTACCTCATGTGCTGCAGTCATAGCTTAAAACTTTGAGCATGCAGCAGGTGCTAAGTAAAAGATGCACATGCATATAACAAAATTTCCAGGACTTGGGGTTCATCCAAAATGATTCAGATAACAGTACCTCACGCAGGAAATCTGGCATACATCATGCAAAGTCCTTCTGTAGCTAGCTAGCAACAAAAGCTGCTTAAACCCACTATTCGTTTATGGGAGAAGGTAGACCTACCGAGCTACCTACAATACTAGACTATCAATGTCTTAGAGCATGTCCAATGGTAGAGCCAACTACTGGCTATAAGAAATCTCCATGTCACTTATAGCTAGCTTAAAGACAAGATCTCCAATGGGTTGGCTATAACATATTCTCCAACATTAAATGTGGGTCCACATGTAATTGTCTTTTATTTTTCTTAGAAAACACTATAGCCTGGCTCTTAGTTAAGAGCCAGCTCTTGTCTCTCTCCTCTACTTCTCCCCTCCATATAAACAAAAAGATGAGATGGACTCCTTATAGCCTGCTGACATGTCTCCATTGGGGATGCTCTTACTGTTCAACTAAAACTAGGCAGTTGTTTGTTTACCAATGATTTGTAGTAGATTTACTATTTCAGGCAACGCAGCCAGCTTCCATCCTGACAAGACTAGCATCCCCAAATTCTGGACACATACTAACATGGATGCAAAACCATAACAGAAAGAAATCCAATGGTTGAAAGCTGTATTACCATGATGCTTTGAAAATGTTCTCCATGAAAATAAATACTGATATATTTTCCAAGAGCAAAAATTGGCCGCTTCTCTAATGCGGTACATATAGTTTCATTGCCAAATCAACCCATGGAAAAAATTGTTGACAAACCACAAAATAATTAAACCTATAAGCTGAATTTGACATACCATTTTTGACACTTCCGACTTCAACTAATACTTTCACTATAAGTTGAATTACTCAGCTTTATAGCATCATAAATCCACCTAGCCATACCTCACTAGATTAAACCATGTACCTGGTTGTGAAAAACCAGCTTATAAGTCGGTACTTATAAACGAACAATCAAATAGTTTAGGGGTGATTTTTTTTTGACAGCAAACCTTTGGTAGAACCTAGCTAATTTGGTGTGCCAGACGGTCATGAGATCTACAGTACACCATCAACACAATTTATAAACTCAGAAGTCGATAATTTTAACATTAGTTGGTAATGAAACATCCAGGAAGCAGCATAGAAAGGTTAAAATCTTTAACACCTTCCCACCCCTTTCAAAAAAAACAACTCGTTACAGCCTTTTCCTATCACAGCTGGGATTGAGATTAGGTCCAAGCCTCGTGTTTGACTTAAACCTTAAAAAATTGGAGCCAACATCAAAGTTGGTTGTGAACTTTGATCTCTTTGCCCATCCCCAATTATCACCTGTCTAAACCAGTATCCTAAAAGGCTAAAACCAGTATCCTGTTTAACCCTAGTTTATTTTTATTTTGGTGATAAATACATGCCTAAGCTAACCCAAAACAGACCTTACAGCAATCTCTCGCCCACATGACCTCTAACAAAGAAGATACATATTAGCATCAACCGGCTAAATTTTGACAGAAGAAGAGAACCAGGCCTCACCTGATTGGTTTCAACATTTCTACAATTAGCATATGTCCTGAAGACCATTCAACAGAATACAGAAAATGCGCTAAATAAAGCATGCGCAGGCATTTAGCATGCAACTGTAGCTCATAGATCCTGCCAAAATGGGCTCACCATAATTCATAGTACCTTACAGAGCTGATATGCTCCTACTACCAATAGAAGTTTGATAACAGATAGATCAGTAAATATTTTCCATAGTTCAATCAAACCTTGAAATGCATCTACACAAGACCTGCCTATAATCCAAAACCAGATGCGCGTCATGACAAACTAATTCTACCTTTCCCGCAGCATCCCGCGGCCTCCACTGATACCATCCATCACGAAAGGCGCAAACTTCCGGGGAAAGTTGCCTTATTAAGCCGACATGTATCCTAACGAAAGGATAGATCTTGTTCGAGTAGAAACACAGTATCCAACATATCAGAACAAACTACCAACAAAATTAGGCACTGGATCTAGATCTATAATTCTAAGCCTACGCGGAGATCCAGGCGCACCTACAGCAACATCGTCGCAAACGAGAAAAAAAAAAGTCACAGCAATTAATTAATCACCAGCCCCAGGTCGATCAAGCGAGGCCAAGCAGCACCAACAGACGATTATAGCAAGCGGCGGCATCCGTACGCACGGCGGCGGCGCCGAGGGCAGTCGCTGCGCCGGCTCCGATTCACTTGGTGCAAGGCGGGATCCGGCCCGGCGGCGCGGGTGGCGGGTCCCGATCTGCACCAAGCGAGCCCGAGGCGGCGGCGGCGGGGAGGAGACGAGCGCAGAGCCATCTGGTCGGGATAGCAGATAGGGGGGAGCTGTGTGGTGGGGGGTGGGTGGGGAGGGGGGAGGCGTGGCAGCTACGGCGACTGCTCGCTTGGGCGGTGGTGGCGGTGGGATGAGAGGAGAGGGGTAGAGGTAGAGGGGGTTTTATAGTTGGGGAGTGGGGATTCGGGAGAGCGTATTAGGGCGGGGAGGTGGGACCGCGCCCCGCAGGAAAAGCATGTGCCCCAGGGAGAGCTGCAGCGGCCTCCTCCCTCCCGTCTTTAGGAAAAAGGAGGCGAATTTCCATTTCTAAGGCTTCGATAGTCTTTTTCTGATTCCTTCTTCCTGTGTTTCATCGTTCCAGGTTCACCAAATCGATTTCGAGTTAAAAATCGAAGTTCTGATCGTTTTTATCTACCGTAAAAATCATGTAAAAATAATTAAAAATTGAAGGTTTCAAAATCAAATGTTTGAAAAAAAAATGATCGAAAAATCGATCGCTCTCTCGAAAGTCGACTGACGAGTTGAATTTTTTTAGACGGTTGATTTTTTGAGCGATTTTCATCGATTTTGTCAAAAATCGTTCGATTTTCACTGATGTCGCATAATTTTTTTTAAATTTTTTGAATCGAATTGGTTTAGGGTTTCGAACCAACTTGTTACGGTCGATTTTCACAAAAATCAACCGGGTTTCGTCGGTTTTGCTAACGCTAATCGTCCCTAAATTTGGACAACGAGATCCTCAGCGATATGCGGTGTGGAGGCGTGATAGTAGCAGCACATATGTGAGAAAAATCACCAACATCCTTTATTTTTTTCTTTGGTTTACGAGAAAGATAAAATCGGGATCTCTGATATTTACCTTTGTTGACGAGTAGCGTTGGGAAAAATTCGTATTTAATACAGTATTTAGCTCGTATTTATGAAACGTTACAATAATTTCATGTATTTACAAAAAAAAACAATCATCTCCGATTGCCCAAAAACCAAAAATGCATCTTCGTTTCGCCGAAAACCGAAGAATACGCATTTGGAGTACTTGAAATCGGAGAAGAGCATCAGCGGTTCATGGGCAACTGGCCATTGGCGCACGGTCGATGAGGTGGTCCATGGCCAGGAACAGGGGCAACCGGCCAAGGGGGGAGACGGCTCGGTCGACGAGGCAATGTTGCCAGCCAAAGAATCACTCCACGACGCACTGAAAGGCCAGACAAGAGGAACTGTGGTGGACTGTGGAGACTGGAATTTATCCAACGTGATTAGCGGAGGCTGGCTTATAAGATGGAGGGAGGAGTCACGGTCGACAATCGCGAGGTTTCCTTCGTGATCAGTGACGAACGCGAGATTTCAGTCTCCAGCGAGTGAAGTTTTGTGAGCGCGAGGTTTCAGTCTCCAGTGAGTGAAGTTTTGCGAGCGCGAGGTTACGCGGAGGAACATTCTGCGACGTGGTATTTGAGTAGCTGCACTACTGCGAAAGCGAAGCTATTTGAGTACTATTGTGTGGTTATGTTATCGATTAACATGTGAAAGTTAAGCAGTGTATTAATAGTTTAAATATTAATTGGGTTTCTGTTTTGGTTATGCAGAGGAAATCACGGTACTAACACAACCGAAGTCAAAAGCGATTTTTCATCCTAAAACTGTTGCTACAGCAATCAAGGTGCACATTACTAAAGTTTAGTTATTTGTATAATTAATGATGTACTTTTTATTTCCGTAATCGTGCTATAATAATTTATGTGTAGAATTTGACGTGCTATATTTAGCCTAGTTGCATGGTAAACCCAAATTGAGTGAGAGAAGACTATACAATTCTTGTAAAATCACTAGCTTCGAGATTACCCAAAAATATTTAGTATGCGATCACTATACAACCTTTAAATTTTAATTTGGTTGGAAGTGAGGCTATGTTCTATTTCTCGGTTTCTGTTCTTGGACCTGAAGAATTTACGAAATAATCCTAACACCTAAAAACTTCTACGCTTGTAAGAATATTCAAATGGAATAAAAAGTTAAATTAACTTTTCTCGCATAAAATAATAACCTTGTTTTGGGACTCTGAGTCTTTCTAGAGGTCAGGACCCTCTGGCGAGCTTGTACTCGAACGTTCAACTATCTCGGAGGGCTGGACCCTCCGATGACTATTGGACTGTTTTTATTTCGAACGATTATTCGCTATGAGCGAATGACTGTTTTTATTTTTTGACGTAATCACTACTTGGACCCGAAAGGAGTTGACCTCCTTTCTCAACATAATAACTCAAACCAACATAGCTGCTTAATCTGACTTAAATATTGGAGCGCCGAACTTCTGGACCTTGGTAAGTTATTTTGTCTTATTACTTCTTTTGCTTCTTATTGCTGTTTTTGCTTCGTGTAGATACCGATGTTATAGAGACCGCACCCGTCGACCTCGACTCCATTGCAGAAAACTACGAGCAAGGTAAGCACCTCCTTCGATCATGTTGTTCCCATTATTTTACTTAGATTATGTTGTTTTGAACAAATCTATGTATGCATGCGTTAATTTCTGTAAGCATCCTATATTGCGAACTTGGTAGATATATTCCCACATTCCATAAAAATTTAACATGACATCCTTGACCGCTTTAAGATTGGGTTAGACATCTATTAATGTTCCATTTCTCGGTTTCTGTTCTTGGACCCGAAGAATTTACGAATTAATCCTAACACCTAAAAACTTCTACGTTTGTAATTAAATTCAAATGGAATAAAAAGTTAAACTAACTCTTATCGCATAAAATAACAACCTTCTGTTGGGACTCTGAGTCTTTCCAGATGTCAGGACCCTCTACCGAGCTTGCACTCGAACGTTAAACTATCTCGGAGGGCTGGACCCTCTGATGACCATTGGAATGTTTTAATTTTGGACGATTATTCGCTTGACCGAAGGACTGTTTTTATTTCGGACGAAAGACTGTTTTTTATTTCGGACGATTATTCACTTTGAGCGAATGATTATTTTTATTTTTGGACGTAATCACCACTTGGACCCGAAAGGAGTTGACCTCCTTTCTCAACTTAATAACTCGAACCAACATAGCTTCTTAACATGACTTAATATTGGTGCGCTGAACTTCTGGACATTGGTAAGTTATTTTGCCTTATTACTTTCTCCTTCGATCATGTTATTCCTATTATTTTACTTAGATTATGTTTTTTTGAACAAATCTATGTACGCATGCGTTAATTTCCGCAAGCATCCAATATTGCGAACTTGGTAGATATATCCACGAATTAATTTATGTAAGCATCATATCAAGTGGCTAGAGAAGATGATGTATGCAGTTATCCTTGTGATAATTTTGTCTGCAATTGCGAACTAGTTCGTGCTGTATGCGTCACGTATGTTAACTTCTTTTTCTATTTCATGCAATGCAATCATTCCATTTGTGTCATCTATTTTCTCTCATTTTTGTAACAATTATTTTATGGGCAAATCTGCTTCATTATTCCAAAAAAGTACATTCAAACGTGATATTTTACGGGCAGCCAAAAAGGCTTAAGTGTTATATTTTGTTGTCGATAATAATACTTAAGGTTATCACACTAGTACAGTTTAGATGCAAAGAAAGGTGTAAATAAATTTTTCCCACAATTTCATGGTCTATATATCAAAGAGCAAATCTGCTCTATTCTTCCAAAAATGGACCAGATTTGCTCTTTGATATACGAACTACCATATTCTACAAAATTGTTTTATTTACACCTTTCTTTTCATGTAAATTCTAGTAGCGCAATAACCCTAAGTATCATAGTCGTCAACAACTTTTTTGCAAAACAAGGGTTGGAGAGGGAGAAACGATACAGGGCGAATCACAAATAAGATGTTACTGTGAAAAATAAGTTGGGCCACACTCTTTATTAGGACTTAAAACTTAAAGGACTACAACGAACAAGGAAAATAATAGTTACAACTAGACGTCTACTAAGTGCATCGAGGCCACTTTCCTTTCTCCCATGCCTCCGATGGGGCTTCTCTGGCACGACAGGCTCTCTCTCGCTTCCTCTCTCTCTCTCTCTCTCTCTCTCTCTGTGACACTACGGAATGGTGTGACATTATTTAACGTAAATGTTAAGCTCAAAAAACTTTATGAAATATGGTATTGGAGGTTAAAACCATATGATAGGAGGCTTAATAGCGTTTCCGGGCCGTTTCCGAGGTTTTGGGCCTTTCCAGGAGAGTTTGGGCCTAAAGGAAAGGGTCGTGGGCTTTGGTGGGATGGAGTTTGAGTCCTAATAGGAGTAGGAGACCTGGTTGGGGGCCTCCCCCAGCCCCTTTAGGCGTTCACCCCCTGCCCTTGCGCCCCCACAAGTCCTAGCCGCCCCCCACACCTCCCCGCCTCCTCCTTGTGGCGCCTCCACCTCCCCCATTGCTCCACCACCTCTCCACCACCTCTCCTCCTCCCTTTCTGCCCCTAGGGGAGTTCTCCACCTCCACACCTCAAAGATCCATCCGTTGGAGCGCTCCGCGACGAGGAGATCCGGCGGGATTGGAGCGAGGAAGGAGATCCCGCGAATTGGGAGGAGATCTATTGGGTTTTCGTGCGTTGGGCAAAGGTGGTGCGACCCCGGGAGTGCCTTCTACTTCCCGCCAATCCGTTGCCCGTGGTTGAGGCAAGTGTGTTGTAATGGATACCGATTTGTAGGTTGCTTGTTGAGAATAGATGGAATTGACTACATGATATATGATCACTTGCCATGCTTTAATGATTGCCAATGATATGATGAGCATGTTTATTATGTTATGATGCCATGTGTTAATGTACGAGTTAAATATGATGTTGGCATAATTGCATACATGGCATGTTACATGGCCCGGGCGGTGAGAAAGTCATAACTAGTCCGGGGAAGGTCGGTGAGAAAGTTATGACTAATCCGGAGAGCCATTGAGTAAGTCCTACATCGTGATTCCATCCACGTGGTGTTTGGAAGCGAGGAGTAGGCACCCTCCATCTTCGGGATGGAAGGGGGGGAGGGTGCACACCGACGGGTGTGTACTCAACCATACCGGTATGAGTTTCCAAGGAGACATGAGCATTGCATTGCATTGCATACGTAATGATGATGATAATGTTATGTGTTCATGAATGAGATGATATACATGATGTGAGACATTATTGCCATGTTATTGTTCTTGTTATCCATTGCAATATGCTTGCTGAGTGATGAACTCACGCTTGTGTTTATGTTGTTTTCTTTTAGGTACCATGAATCCGGCATGCGGGGAAGGGAAATAGTCACACTTCCACACGTAGCTTCACTCTTTTGATTTCACAAGTCATTCAATTAGTGTTGATAATAAATTGCGTGTGATGATCATTGATTTAAGGCTTAGCTTTGCTAAATGAGAATCTTTTCGTTCGTTTGACTCTTGGAGACATTATATGTTTGGAACTAGACTTACATTGTTGCTAAGTCGTTAATTATTGCTGTTTTAGATGCTTTCCATTATGATATAACTTGTGTTACTGTTGTTGCTCCTTCAATTCATGTTAAAACAAAGGAGATGCTGCCGAAATCTCGGTTTAGCATGTGCGCCTTTGCTGGAATTTATGTTTAATTGTGGTATTTAGATGTTGTTTAGCTTATGTTTGTAGCATTCAGGCATATTAAATGTCGGGGTGTTACACACTCTCTCTCTCTCTCTCTCTAGACCTCTTTCTCCCCCGCTTCCTTTCTACGCGCCTCCTCGCGTCCGGCATCACGCTGCTCTTGTAGCCGCCGCCTAAGCCCCTCATCTCGGATTCTCAGTTGGCTTGATCAAGGAGCCTTTGGTCATCGAGGTTGATCTCCATGTCAAACCACCGCTCAAATTCACACAGTGGCAGAGGCGACTGCATGATACATAAATTAGCAAACTGTCATGTAGAAATATTACGAAACACGTATGATTCTTACCAGCTGTCGATTTTTTAGACTCTTCTCCGGCGGGTCAAATGCGTAGTTGCGGCACTTCCATTGCCTCCTCTTTCAAGTTGGAACTTCCCAAGAGCGGACAAGTCTGTAAGGGTCTCCACACAAACACATTGGTGCAACAATCCTAGGAGGTCGAAAGAGATTCTGGTACGCTAAACTGTGCGGAATGCCCGAAGCGCCTCCCTCTTCCTTAGCTTTCCCCTTTCCCTTTCCACTTGCTCGCCTCGGCATTTTTTGCTCTCTTTTGCCCCTCTTCTTCCTTCCCTCTCTTTCTTTTCTCTCCACTTCTTTCAGTTCTGGCTATGTTCTTCGACTCACTCGGTGAAAACGAAGGCATGAGGGTATTGTAAAGGGCAGAAATCACCTCAGTACCAGGCAATCGCAGCAGAACAACGAAATATGCATCACGAGCTCCACCAACAGCTACACAACCTGTCAAAGCTACACGACCTGTCACCCTCAATTAAAGCTGCACGACCTGTCATACTCATTCAAAGCTGATAAGGTTGATATGACAATTCGATGTCGTGCAGCTTTCATAAAATTCGACATGGCAGGCTATGCAGCTTTGCATATATTTGAAGTGACAAATCACTGCCTACATTTAACTCAGAAGTGACCATGCGGGCCAACACTTAGTCCATACACCACGAGTGTTCTCATCCTCTTCAGTTGCATTCTGTAGAAGCTCCATAAAATACTCTGCTTTAACTCCACCATAGTGAAGTAATGTGATCAAGAACTTTCATGTTAATTCGCAGCATCCAACTCACGGTAAATGACAAAAGCTGCAAAAGCTGAGATGACAAAAGCCTGAAAAGGTGATATGACAAAAGGCTGAAAAAGATAACATGACAAAAGGCTGAAAAAGGTGATATGACAAAAGGCTGAAAAAAATAATATGACAAAAGGATGAAAAAGCCGATTGGACACAGCTATTGCCCGTGTGTTGCCAAATCAGTCTGAAAAAACTAAAAACTTGACAACACACTGGTAACCGCTTTCTCAAGCCACTTGGATAACACGCTGTCACCGAAAACTTGCTATAAATACGATGTGTGGCTCATTGTGTAGGTTTACCCTCATCTATTCGTCTTCGTGGAACTCGGTAGGGCTGGAGGTGTTGTACCAGGTCCTTGCGTGGATTGCCTTCTTCGCCTGATCCATCACCTTCTACCCGCAAGTCCCCCTCAACTGTTTTGTTTTTTATGTTTTTGTTTGAAGTATATTTTAGTTATGATTGAATCCTACTCTAGTAGGCTGAAATATAATTGCTTCTAATGTGTAGATGGACAAGGATCCAGAGCAGCTCAGTAAAGGCTTGGCTTGGACAATAAAAGAAATAGATGGCATCACATCTGACTTTAATAAAATTGCAAAAGACAACTTTAGTCCTGGCACATGTTTATGTGCCAATGAAGTTAACAGTTTTGTGATTGACATCGAAGCTGTAGTTAGTAGCCTCGAACATGTTGCCATACAGTCAAATGAATTACTACAATCAGACGAAGTACAGCCATAACAAGATAACCTTCAAGCTGTAGCTTGCAACCGTAAGCAGGTTGCCATAGAAGATGACATCGAAGCTGTAGACCCTAATTTGTGTCTTCCGTATGACTACCAGAGCGATGAGGAGGGCAAACATGACCTCTGGCAGTATTGCGAAAATGAGGGTATTGATATTGATAGTGATGATTCGGGATCGTTCTAATACTGTATCGCTAGTGTCAAGAGTTGTTAAAAATTTATGTATTAGTGATGTACTCGTGATGTACGTTGTTAAGATTTGTTAAATTTTATGTATTAGTGATGTACCCGTTATGTACCGCGTTGAAATTAATCAAATTGCTTCCCCCAAATGACTTGTAGACACAGTTGCAGTGTTCTAGGTTTGTTCAGACTGGTGGATATACAATTGCAAATTTTATATGGGATCTCCAGCAAAACCGCAATATCGCCTCCATCACTTCCTGCTGTTGAAGCACACTACAAGGGTTTGAAGGTAGCCTTCAATTTTGTAATCGTGTGATTGAGCATATTTTTTTGACATATACGATAAGTCCAATGCCTAGTTCTTGACATATACGGTAAGTCTAACGACTCCGTGAGGGAGGAGCTCACAATTCTCTAGGATGAAAAGCGTAGCAGGGTGTAGTGACCCTTGATGTAAACCTTTGTATATATTTGAGTGGGTTATTTCCTTCGTGTTTTTTTTACAATTTGATTAGTCTATCTCATGCCGTTAGTGGGTTAAATTATGGTTAGTTCTCATGCTAAGTGTCTACTAATTTACAAAGTAGCACTAATTAGAAGATCATGTTCGAAAGGATCATCATAAAATAACAGGAATACAATCTGGACCATACTAGACGACAAATGATCCAAGTCCATCGGTTTCACTGTCGATGGATAAATAAAGATATTACAATGCAGCCAAAAAAAACTTTCGGTGCATGCATGTGGTGATGTGACGGCATCTAGGTAATTTGTTTCCTATAAACTACGCTTAGTAGATCTTAATTATAATTTGTTATATGTGTACTGCGTTTAATTGATCTTAATTAAGCCTCATGGAAAAAAAACTTTCAGTGCATGCATGTGCTGATGTGATGGCATCTAGGTAATTTGTTTCCCGTAAACTGCGCTTAGTGTATCTTATTTATAATTTACCGTGACCTGGACATCGTTTGCTGCACAATAATCAAAACTAAAATATTTTTGCATATTCATAATCTAAATGATTTTACATACATTTAGAAAGTTGTCTTGTTGATTTTGGAGTTGTATAGCGAAAGTTATTTGCATTTGAATCAACTCGGTTTCAAAAATCAGAAAAAAGCAAAAAAAAAAAATGCTTGGCCGGTTCCTTGTGCATGGGAGAAGCAATAAAAAATCGCAAATACGTTTTCTTCGGTTTCCGGTGAACCAAATACCCTTAGTCCGGTTTTTGGTGAACGGGGGATGCATTTCTGGTACACCAGAAACCGGAGATGACTGGTTTTTTTATAAATACACGAAACTGTTGTATCATCTTGTAATTACGAGTTAAAACTTGTATCAGATACGATTTTTTCCGTAGCGCTTGTTACTACTGTGGAGGCAAGGGCGGCAACAGTGATGCAGATGACTAGATGCATCAAGTGCTATTCAGGGCTCATCAACCTCTTCATCAATCTTAGATCTGAACGATTAGGTTGCCTGTGATAAGCAGGAAAGGGGTAATAATAGCAGTCCCCTAGCCCTAGATTCAAGGAATAGTGAGACCAATGATGAGCATTAGAAGGAATGACGGTGGTAGTGTTTGTCAAAGTGGGTGAAGGTGGCGGCATATTTTGTTGATAGCACCGAGGGTACCGATGTTAGCGGACCATTATAGGTTAGTGTTGTGTAGGTAGGGGCTTGGGAGTTGGGACTCGAAAGCAAATTTATATAATGGGTGTAGGGTGATAAGAACCGTTGGATTAGATCCGATGGTTTTACTCATGTCCTCTCGTGGGTTAGGGCTTTGTAAGCAGGGTAAGGATAGAGATCGGAGCTCAAAGGAAATGTATCAAAGTTGGGAGACGACCAAAACCACCTGATCCAACCCGATGGTTTTGCACCTTCCCTCATGTATGTTAGTAGATCGGGGACGTGATACCTCCCTAATCGCTCGTTTTTTTATTTATGTTTCGTTTGCTGTTCTGTTCGGACTCTAGCTCTTGATCTGGAACGGTGAATGTACATGTTGTATTCTCTTTTTCAAATTGGCTGCTTGTTTATTAAATTTGATTTGAAGGAGAGGAAACGATGTCTATGTGTTCATCCCAACTAGAATGTATTTGATGATGGAGAACAGTATTCGATTTAGGCCAGAGGATGCAGGCAAATCCCAAGTTGAAACTGCCATCAACAACAGTTCAGCAAAGGCAAAGAGTTGGGTGTTTTTTTTAAAAAAAAAAAAAAAATTGGCTAGAAGCTCTAGCATTTTATTAAAGAAGAAGAGAACAACAACCAAACTACAAACTACAAACGCACACACACCTCCTCCGGCCCCTTGCGAGCACGTGGGTCGAATGGGGCTCGAACCCGGATGGACGAGGCGCACAACCGCGCCCCCAACCAACTGAGCTAAACTCAGTTCTGAAGTTGGGTGGTTTTGACGGGGTGCATAATAAGTGAATCCAATGTGGGATGAGGAAGAACGTGCTAATGGTTGTATTACTGTTTAAAGACCATGACTAGCCCTTAATTTGTCCTTACCGTAACAGCAAAAGGTTTATAAACGTGTATAACAAAGTAGTATTATATTTGTTAAGGAGCTATATATATATTGTTCGATGGAAAACGAAACAACCAGCTAGCGCCTAACTTTTTTTAGTCCCGTGTTTGGCCTAACTCGAAAAGGATTTTTGTACTGCAAAGTAAGAAAATGGAAGGCCAACAAGACTTCTAGAAGCTGTACACGAGTACTTTCTCCCTCTATATTTCATTTTTCTTTTTGAGAGGCTCTGTCTTTCTACATTCCTGCATTTTCACCGTGTTGGGCGGTTTCTAGTCGAAAACATTTCCAATCTACGGTGGAGTGACTCGGTGCAAAATCCATCTGACGGCCAGATCTCCTCTATTTCTAGGAGAAGTTAGGCAATGTTTGTTTTTGCTTAGGATTATCTAAAAGCTGATTCTAGATTGTGGTTATAGAGAAGCTGATTCTCTAAAAGCTAGAATCCAAAAGCACATATGAAATGGATTGTGAATTCTAGTGTATATAGATGGGCTGAATTGTGAGATTCAGGCCCTGTTTGGTACGATTTCATATTCTAGTAGAAACGGAAACGGTTCCAGATTCTCGGTAGAAACGTTTCAGGTAGAATCAGAATCACTGTCTGAAAACCGTTTGGCTAGCTGTCTGGTTTCTGTGAATCGGGGGGACGGGGTTTTGAGGATGATTCGGTCCTGGCGTGAAAAAAGAAGAAACGATCCGAGGAGAATCGTTCCGAGCTTTAGCCCGTTTGGCTGGGTTTCTCCCAGATTCGAGTAGAAACGTTCCGGTTCCAAGTTACCAAACGGGACCTCAAATTCTATAATCGAGCTGTTTGTTTTTTATTCAGCTTTTGGGGGTCGGAATCTAGAATCAAAGGCAAAAACAAACAGATCCTTAATCCTCGGTAACAGGAACCTGAAATATTCTTTGCAACCCAAAAACAAAAACAAAAACCCAAATTGTTCTAGAATTGGTCCATCAGCAGAACAGTAATCTCGATGCACAGTTTTTTTTTTTTTTTTTGGTGTCAATGACTGTCCGGGAGAACAGCGAGGAGAATCTTGTTCACATGGGAGATACAGGAATTCCTTGTGGGCACCGTCTCATTGGATTGGACCAAGAATAAAGGTGAAAGCGTGATGCTTGCACCTACCTGCCTGCCTTGCTTTCTGCCATTTGTGGACTCATCTGGCGCTCACATCACATGAATGGGGAAGAGAAAAGCATATGTAGCTTAAACTGAATGGTTTGGACACATGTAGCGAAACAATTCAAAGGAAGAACCTCTCCTCCTCCTCCCCCTCCTCCTTTTTTCAAGACCACACTTGTGAGTTGTGACTTTGCGTGATTCGTGACAGCATCTTGAAAGATGTATTCTACCTTCGGACGTGCTCCTCGCCAAGTAGTTCTCCTTTTATGCGTCTCGAGGGGGGAAAAGGTTATTCCTTTTGTGCGTAGCAACCAAAAAAAAAGAAGGTAATATCAAAAGAGAGTGGTAAGAACGGTATACCGTTAATTCAGATATAATTTAAACTTATGAAACTTATCGGGTTTAGTCTTTGGTTTCAAGAGTTTCAGTGTTTAGTTTCATCAGTTTCATGTTTTATTAGTTTTTAGTGCTAAGTTTCATGAGTTTCAGTGCAAAAAATCATAAGTTTCATGAGTTTCAGAGGTATACCGTTGCAACGGTATACCGTTTTTTAGTTTTTCTGATATCAAAAATATGCTTTTCCGACTAAAGTATGCGTTAGGAATTTTAGGTAATCGTCTGCCCTTAATCATCGATGGGTATTGGGAGACACGTGAGAAACTAGTAGATTTATAATCTAGAGTAAAGAGTTGGCTTTATTCAGCTATGTCATCCAACTCCACCCACCCCTCTCCCTTTTCTCCATCTTACTGGCGAAACACGCATGGAGACTAAAATGGTGTTTAGTTTGGAGCTTCTTCGTCACGCCTAAGCTTAGCAGTGCTGCCGTTTGTTAGGCAAGTATTTTTTTTTGTTTATTGCTATAATTGTGACTAACCACTCTTTTCTAGATCCACGACCCACACGTCCTGTACGCAGTTTTTGTCAAACTTTGTCGCGCTTGTGACACTGAATTTTATTGTCATAAAAAGTTCAACAAGCAGCGTTTATCTAAATTTAGTTGTAGTAAAAATAATCACAAAGCAAACAGGCCGTAAGGTTGAGAGTGATTCAAATTACTAATGTATACTTTTGAAATGTCAATTACAATGGGAAAAAAAAAGGTATACCTTATAAGCGAGCAGCTTTAAAACCACTTGTCGTGCATATGGCTGGAGGGCCAATCCAAGGGTCCATATTCTGTTAGCAGGTCTGAAGCCCATTTACTGTTTTATTGCAGGCTAAGCCCATTTGCACACCGAGGAGATGAAAATCTACTGGATTCCCCCACGTACTACTACTTGCTATACTATATTTTCCTATCCCTTTTGAGCTTCTTTATAGCCTGTTTGGTTCGCTGCTCCAGCTCGGCCGGGCCACGCGCGTGCATTGACCGGAGTTGTGCGCGCGTTTGGTTGGCCGCTTCAGCTCAATCGAGCCTGGCTCGTAGCGTCTGCGACCAAGGCCAAAAGCAGCGTGCGGCTGGCCGTAGCTTGGCCGCGAGTCCGTTTCCCGCGGGCCAGGCTCGGACGGGCCAGGCGCTCTGGAGCGGACATCCAAACACGCCATTAGTGTACGCTAAATTGAGGGCTTGTTCGTTTTTATTTTGGATTCTGTAAAAATTGATTCTAGATTGTGATTGTAGAGAAGCTGATTCTTCAAAAGCTAGAATCAAAAACACATATAGAGTGAATTGTGGATTCTAGTGTATATGAGTGGGTTGGATTATGAGAGTTGATTCTTAGAATCGGGCTGTTTGTTTTTTATTTAGCTTTTGAGGCTAAAATCCAGAATGAAAAGCAAAAACAAATAGGCCCTGAATATAGATCATTTATTATTTTCAATCTAATACATCAGATTAGCTAGTATTTATTTATACTTCATTTATCTGGTAATAGAGTAGCATACCGTGAATAAATCAATAACTAATTTAATTTCTACTACTTAAGATATACTACAGTATAATATACCGTAAATTTTCTCCCATTTTTAGAAAAAAGCATTCCCGGCTGGACACAGGCTAGTTTACTTGTACTACACGCATGCACTTAGTCAAAAGTCAATGCGTTCTAGCCACAATTCAAAAGCACATCAGCAAATGGCCAAAATGTCGACGGCCCGTGCATTCAGTAACCTTGGTCCCTGCCACTGCAACACAATTTAGGTTAAATTAATTGGAAGGGGTACGACTAATTTAAGATAGCCTTAAACTAGAATTTAAGAACACTTTTTTGTGATGTTATATGTCATTTTTTTCATCCACTTATCATTCTCCCTTCCCTACTCACTTCCCAACATACCTTCCTTCCACTCTAACGTAAATTTTCAAATTATAAAAGTTTAAACATAAAGTTTTAACTAAAAAAATTTTCAATGAAAATTTTCAATTCAGAAAGTTTTAACTCGAAAAAATTCAAATTACAAAATTTCAACTCGGAAATTTTGAACTCAAAAAATTTTTAATCGAAAATTTTCAAATTAGAATGTTTCAACTCGGAAAAATTGTAAATAAAAAATTCTCAAATTATAAAGTTTCAACTCCGAAAGGTTAAAGTTGAAAATTTTCAAATCGAAAAGTTTCAACTCCGAAAACTTTAAATTAAAAACTTTAGACTTAAAAAGTTTCTATTCAAAACAGTTCAAAAAATTTCGATTAAAAAACTTTCAAAAGCGGTTAAAAATACTTGTTTTTCAAAAACTTAAGGAAATTTTTGAAATACAAAAACTATTTTGAGTTTGAGGCGAAGGAAATGGTGAAGGAAAGGGGATGGTGTAAGCGTCACGGTGAGGGAAGGGAAGTAGTGAAAGGAAGAAAATGCTGCCACTTATTATCACAAAAGGGTACCTTTGAGATGAAAGGGCAGTGGGGAATGAAAGAGCTACTCCACTTTCACAATGAAAAAGTGTCCTTGTCAAAGATCATTTGGTGAGAACAGCTCAAATTAGTAATTCCCAAAAATATTATCTGGTGACGGAAGAACACTACAATAAGAAATCAGAAATATACATACGAGATACGACAATCTCTGTAACTTACAAAATGAAATACTCTAGTCTCACCACTCCTTCGGATCTCAGCTCGAAAGTCAATGAGATCCATGACGTCATAACCTTCAATCCGTAATAGTGCATTTTTGTTTTGTCAATATTGCTTCTACCATACGACTGTAAGAGCTCGGTGCAGACGCTAACAGAATGAAGCGCTAGACACGCATGGTAAACAAATTAGCAGTGATACTACATTTTATTTTTGCGAGGATTAACAGTGATGTTAAAAGTAAGGATTACAATAAGGGGTATTTGATTATTTTTTACCATTGATTTTGTAACAAATCATCAATTATCCCTTACAAATGCAATTGAAGCCGGCACGGACAGGAGATCAATCCCGGAGTATTACAATTTTCACCTTAACTCTACAAATCTACTCTTCTACGGTTGTACCACATGTGAGTGTGACATGTTACTTCGTTCGCTTTGTCAAAGAGACTTCGACAAAATGCGTTTAGGCCCTCCTATTGTCTGGAAACCGTGTCGGCGCCGGCGCGCGCGGCGGCGAGCTCCCGGGCGAGCTCTTCGACGCGGCCCTGGTACGCGCGCGCGAGCTCGACGGCCTCGACCTCGGCCTCGCCGAGCTGCACGCACAGCCGCTCCTCGGCCTCCTCCGCCGTCTCCGCGCGCCGCCGCGCGGCCTCCAGCTCCGCCCGTAGCGCCGCCACCTCCCGCTCCAGGTCTTCGTTCCGCCGGCGCAGCAGCTCCGCCTCGCCCACGGCCTCGGCCTCCGCCGCCTTGGCGCCCCACCTCCGCTTCTCGCCCGAGGCAGGCGCTCCAATGCCGATGGAGATAGCCGGCGCCATCGAAGCACACGCCGAGAAATCAGCAAACTCGGAAGGATCGAATTCAAGCGTGCCGGTTAGCAGATTCTCGCGTTGCTTGTTGGGTCGTTGGGGCCGAGTATTTATGGGCGGGAACAGGGCCAGGAAGGCGTCCAGGTTCAGTGTATCCGGGTGTGCGGACGGGACGCGGGATACATCAGCAGTGAGCCAGTGACCCCATCCACAGGGAAAAAATCGTATTATGTACAACAGTAACCTCGTATTTACGAAACGGTACAACATGTTGGCATATTTACCAAAAAATCACTCATCTATGGTTCTCCAAAAACCGGTGATGCATCAATGGTGGATGGAATACCGTAGATGAGCTTGAACGGTGGATGGAGAGCCGGCCAAAGCTTCGATGGAACGTGGGGAGCCGGCCAAAGCTTCGATGGAACGTGGGGAGCCAGCCAAAGCATGCATGCACACTCGACGAGGAGGGCTAGCTCGCAACCGGCCTGCATGCATGTGAGACTAGGCTTTGGCTGGTTGCATGGATGGGAGAGGATGCTTTGGCCGGTTGCCCACTAGCCGTTCATGGCCCCCCTAGCAATCGATCGCACGCACGTTGGCCTGCCGGCTCCCAGCGCCGTGGTCCTTGGCCGGTCCCTCAATTCCCATCCAAGTGTTGGCCGGTCCCTCAGCTCCCATCCAAGGCCATCACCGGTTCCTCAATTACCATTCAAGGCTTGGCCGGTCCCTCATCTCCCATCCAAGGCCATCACCGGTTCCTGGAGCTCCATAGATCATCGATGGTATACCAGCAACCGGCCAAGACTGGGTTTTCTGCAAATATCGAAAACAGTTGTATCATATTGTAAATACAAAGTTAAAGTTGTGCTAAATACGATTTTTTCCCATCCACAGCTGATGACTTGTGCGGCGATCAAGCCATTGAAGGGATGGGGTCAGCTGCAAGCTGTGGACGAGATGAACTTGGCCTGTTTATTGAACTCGATGAACTTGGGCTGTTTATTGAACCCGCCGGTGCGGTGGTAAGAAATGGCGTGCGTGGTACGTACAAC
This sequence comes from Rhipidocladum racemiflorum, assembly GCA_036346355.1. Taxonomy (NCBI): domain Eukaryota; kingdom Viridiplantae; phylum Streptophyta; class Magnoliopsida; order Poales; family Poaceae; genus Rhipidocladum; species Rhipidocladum racemiflorum. Next base: position 29,177,426 of record CM070572.1, read on the forward strand.
CAAGTCTTAAATATCCTACCTGTTTTCACCCTAGAAGTCACCATCACGATTGCAACTGTGCAACAGAGAATTGCATGTTTGCCACTGTGGTTTTCTGGTCACGAATATTAAAGCAGCATGAATGGAGGGGTCATGATGATTACTTATCCTTTCGTTTGTTTTAAGATTTGTGTAGCTTTGTATTAAAAGAAAAAACATAGGAGCACCACTCTGTTTGAAAAGGTGCCATCGCGAAGGCAGGAAGTATGGACAAAGGCTAAACGGGTTTGACCTTGATCAAACGACCATTTTCCCTTCCCAAAAGAATAAAGAAAAAAAAATGATCCCACCGTGCCGTCACCGCCAACCAGAAATCAACCGTCACAGCAGATCCATGGAAGAGGAAAAAGGAGAGAAAGGAGAGGATCAGGGAAGAGAAGTTTGGGGGTATATTGTGGAAGTTGGCTTCCCACTACTTTGCAATGGTATGAGAGCAATTAGCTCGTTCGCAATGACAAATCGAAAATTACACACCTTTGCAACCGTAAACATGCAATTAATTTGCATAACATGGGTACCCGTGATAAAATACAAGCTCGACAGGCCTACAGATGGCAGAGGGAGGGAGAGAGGGCCCGCAATTAATGTTAGAGAGAGAGAGAGAGTAACAAAATTAATTTGCATAACATGGGTACCCGTGATAAAATACAAGCTCGACTGGCCCTACAGATGGCAGACTGGCAGTGATAAATTACCTTCCAGAGTTGCATAGTTACTGCCAGTCTGAAACTAATTTTGTTACTCCTAGTTCCGGCCTGCTGATGGATAGGAGTATTAGATTGTGTTTTCTATCGTACGTCCGCCTTATTGTGTGTTTGGTTGGAGAGTGAGGTGGAATGGAATGGTTCCATCCCAGATTTTATGATGGAATGGTTTCATCCTAGATTTTAAGAATGAAATGGCTCCATCCCAGATTCTCAGACAGGGCCCACTGTCACTCTCACATTCCAAGTGGGATGGCTGCGTTTCAGAAAATTTGTAGAACCTAGCCGTCCCGAATCTGGAGAGAATATTCTCTTTTCTGGAATCAAGTCATCCTCAGCTCTCCAACCAAACACTAGACTTTGTGGGATGGGATGGTTCCATTCCACTCCATCCCACTAACCAAACACAATTAATGTAGCCGCAACCATAATGCTGAACACTATGGAATAAATACATCAACGTTCTTAAAGTAGGGAAGTTCATCCTGACTGTTGCTATTTTCAGATGGGAGGATACCATTGATAGGGGGGCATTCAGCTAGGCGATGGCTCGCACGTGTGACTGTGTACATGGAAGAACTTGAGGCTTCTGACGTAAGTTTACCGCTCACTCTTTTCTTGGCACGCCTCACTGGCACGGTTTCGTTCCTGGTCATCGTTTGACGCTTGGATTAGTAGCAGTTGCTTCGGATGAGATCCTCGCGGAGTACGCTCCTCCAGGTGTAGCTGAAGCAGTTATGATCAGTACCAGTGACTGTTTCGGCATGCCATTAGCAGGCTAAACATTGAACATGTATCGGCATGCCAACGAGTCCCCAAGGCGAACATCATGCCCGCCTTGTCGTGTAGGGTGAAAGGTCATTCATTGCCTCATCGGGCGTACATCCAGAGATTTGTTACAGTGACAACAACGAATACGTATGGAGTTACACAGCAACTACACGCAGGAACTAAAACAAATAGCTTTTCGAGAGAGAATTACTGACGTGTAACACGAGGAGGAGGGGAACCATCCATTCACATTCCCAGACAGGTAGCTGGTGTGTTGGTCCAGGAGACATGAAATTGGACAACACAGCCACAAAACATATCCATGCAAATAACCGTATAGGAGAGAGACCATTTAATCCGGCTAGTGCCAAAAAAAATATCACCTGCTTGATCACAAATTCACAATTCCCTGAAACCAGATCAGCGTGAACATATACGACTAGGACGAGGTGCCATTAGCAGACTAAACATTGAACCACATCAATATGCATGCGGGTGCCCTCGCAGGAGTAACACGCAATAAAATCATTTTTTACATGCATCACTGAACACCACCCCACCCCCCACACCACTACCACCACAAAACCTAAATGTTGAACACATTCTGAAGTCTTAACACGATCACGTTGAATGGACTACCTAGTGGAACCTTTTGACTTAACATGGATCACAAAAGAAGCAGAAAGCACCACCGTTGGCTCCACTTGACAGCACTAGTTAGTTTTCAGGAAATGAGGGGTCAGCAGCTTGGCAATTTCCATCATCCCGACCTTGTCCCGCCCGGCAAATATGCTTTTGAGCTTCTCATCACAGTTAATCTCCTTTTTGTTTGCCGGGTTCTGCAAATCACGATGGGCAAATTCTTATTCCACAAAATAAACTGTCTGGTGTAAATGTCTGTGGCACATTAATCTAATAACCCAAAAGAACATGTAACACCAGTATATTTGAGTTAAGGAGTACCACAGCAAACTGGTAAAGCAGTTGAGAGAGCATATCTGATGCAATTTACACCGCTATGGTCAATACCTCATAGAAACTCTTAACTATTTCTAATACAGAAAAGTAGGTCATATGGGAATGTACAATCAGTTAATCGCATATGAGCACATTCAGTCACCAACACAGACAGAAACATTGGGAATATTACAGAAGAACCTCATGAGGGGGGGGGGGGGATTAGGACCTAGCAACAGTGCTGAGCAAGCATTCTGGATGTTGTACTCGAGAACACTAACTGTCAAGTTACAATTTTAGTATAACAAAGCTATACATTTCTAAAAGGAAACAAAAGGTGCAACTCAAACAGCCTTAGCGTGTCAACTAAAATGGTGGTGAAGCACTTTGTTGGGTAAAAATTTACTTTTATCTCGCGAGAAAACTCGGAAATGGGGAATGGAGTACACTTGGAGGGTTTTCCAAGTTCTAACAACTATCAGCTTGATTACGGCAATACAAACCAAAGTCTTACTTCATAAATAGAACCCAGGAGTTCACAGGGCTGCCAAAAAATATCAAAAACCTCACGGGAAACTTCTGATTTAGAAACACTGACCTGATAGATTTTTTTGGTCAAATTTCATATACCAATTAGATCCAAAGCCAATGGCACAAAATAACAGCAAATAGCTCATGACCAGCTCATCTCAAACGGAACTATAACCAAATACACTAAAATAGGATTTCTTTCTCCTAAATCCTAAGCCAACCAATACAGTCGCTAGCTCAGAAGAAACTCCAGTCAAACCCTACCAAAATGGGATTTCCTTCATTCGAACCCCCGATCCAACCAATACAACGCAACACACAGCTGGTACGAGCAAGAATGCAAGATCACACAACAACTAGCAGCAAAAACAACTAGAGCAGCGGCTACTACGCAGTGAACAGCGATAGACAATAGCAGCTGACAAGAGCAGCAGCTGGTGGTACTGATGTCGTCACCTGCAGGCCGTTGGCCTTGATGTGGGCCCAGACGAGCTTGACGGCGTTGCCGCGGGAGATCTCGGGGGCGCCGCCGGCGAACCGGCGTAGGGCCTCCGAGACCGGTATCGGCCTCATGATCCCGCGGTTTTCCTTCACCACTGCCGCATCCGCCTTGGTCACCTGCGCCGCCGCCGGCTTCTTGCCCCCCGCCGCGGCCGGGGACATGAGGACCCGGCACCCGCGGAAAAGCCTAGTCGCCGCCGTCGACATCGCCGTGGGAGTCGCTGGTGTGTCTCTCCGCGCTCGCTTCGAGGGGTAGCGGTAGGCGTGGGAGGGGAGCGAGGCGACGAGGGTTCTGGGGGGTTAGGGTTAGGGACTTGGAGCTTTCCCTTTCGTATTTGGATTTTGGGACTTTGGAGGCCAAGCGCTTTTGCATCTAGGACCTTGTATTTAGTTTTAAATACTAACAAAGGGGTTAAATGCCAACCGCTAGTAGCATACAAGGTTCCAAATTTAGTTTTCTATTCTCCTCTCGTTAACCTCCCAAATCCGAAATTTCGTTGAATTCTCCTTATTTCGAATGAAATACAAATAAAATCTAAAAAGCAAAATTCAAATCCTGTATTTTTTTCACTGAGAGATCTGAGATCTCGGCGAGATTTATCGAAATCTCACCGATTTTTAACCGAACGAAAATTGATTCAAAATATGTCAACAAATTTTGAAATTTTTTGTGGAAGGTCCTGACACATCACTAATATTTTCATAAATTTTTCAGATGATGATCACTCATGAGGAATTTTTAAAAATTCTAACAATGTTACTGTTCTGATAAAAGGATGACTTGCAAATTTTAACTGAATGTGAAATAGTGCAAACCACGTTAGAAACTTTTGAAAATTTTTGTGAATAGTTTTGACACATCCATAATGTTCGAACAGTGGTACGGAAGGTTGACCCGCAAATTTCAACCGAATGAAAAATGGTTTAAACCATGTTAGAAAATTTTGAGTATTTTTGTACATGATCTTGATGAATCACTATTACTTGTCCTTAATCTTGAAAACTACTACTAATCTCTTGTCCTCAATCTTGAAAACTACTACTAATCTTTTGTCCTCAATCTTGAAAACTACTACTAATCTCTTGTCCTTAATCTTGAAAACTACTACTAATCTCTTGTCCTCAATCTTGAAAACTACTACTAATCTTTTGTCCTTAATCTTGAATATGATCCGACCCCTTGAGTCCTTACGAAAGCCTCCTATTTATAGTATACAAAAGGATAACAATTTGTTATATTCTAAGATGTGTTTTTTCCACAAAAGAATGTCTTTCCATCAAAAGGTATCTTCTCATCAAAAGAGTATCTGTCGGTGTTTCGTGCACCGGCAATACGAATTTATGGTCGGATGGGGTCGCGCGCTCCCTCTCCCCGAATGGTCGACTCAAGGAGCCAAACGATATATACTGGTTCGGGCTGAATGTCCCTACTCCAGTTTGCTCGATGTGGGTGTATTGATCTCTAGGTGATGAACAAGAGGAATACAAGCAAGGCGAGGGTGGTGGCCAGGTCCCCTGAGGTTTTCGCTAGGGAGTCGTGGCTACCTAGAAGACTGTCTTTTTTCCTCTCGTTGTCGTTCTGTTCATCCGTCCTCTCCCTTCTGGAGCCCTGCCTCTCCTTATATAGGCGGAGGAGGCTGGTTACACGGGAGTTCGGGAAAGCCATGAGAAAAGGGGGCCGGCATGTCTCGGAGTCTGTTTTCCGTCTTGTCCGACCGACCCCTGCTCGTCCGGCGGGGTTGGTAGCTCTGTCTTGAACTGTCTTGTACTGATCTTTGTCTGGATGGCGTATCGCGTGGTGTTCTGTCGGCCTCGGTGGCTTTAATGGCGCTTGACTTTGCCTCGGCCTCGGAGTGGGCGTACTCTGCGGTGCGCCGAGCGATGTGACGGGGCTTGACTTCTTCGGTGGCTCCTCGGCAGTCTTGGGAAGGAGCCGCCTACCCTGCACGGATGCCGAGGGGTGCCGTGCTTCGGCGGTATCGACACCGGCGTGGGCCCCTCGCCGGTATTAGGGTTTCGAGCCCGTCGACCGCTCGGGATCGGTGTCTGCCGACCGTCTAGGGTCGGTCTGCATAGGTCGGGGTTCGCTCTCCGTGGCCCAAGTCTTTGTTCGGCGATCTTTGGGCCTTCGCCATGGTAGGTCGGCCGATTCGTGCTTAGGTGATGGGGTACCCATGGTATGGGTACTCGTCCAAGAGCCCCCGAGCCCCCGAGCCGGTCTGAGAGCCGATCGGGGTTTAGCTCTGGCTGCGCGCCATCGGCCCGAGGTCGGCAGGCTTGGCCTGGGCGACCACTTGGGAGCCGTGCCCTAAGAAAGAGCCCGGCGCAAGCGAGACCCGGCTGGTGTAGCCCCGAGCGGCCGGAGAGCCGGTCGGGTTTAGCCTGCTTTGGCGGCCGTCGGCCGAGGTCGGCGGTGCCTGGCCTTGCGACCACTTGGGAGCCGTGCCACTAAGAAAGAGCCCGGCAAGGCGAGCGCACCGGGTGTAGCCTCGAGCCCCGAGCGGGTCGGAGAGCCGGTCGGGGGTTTAGCCTGGTCGGACTCTGGCAGGCCACACTGTTCGTGTGCCTTTAGAGTCGGTTGAGCGAACGCACGTTTACCTTCGCTTCGGTTTGAACGTCGTGCTCGTGCGAGCCGTCGGGTAATCCGGTGGAACCTTGGCGACCCTCCTCGAGGGATCGTATCAGCGGACGTAGCTCCGGCGTGGGCGTCAGGCAGCGATGGGGCGTTTCCATAGAAACCTTTCCTTACTCATCCGGTCGGGCTGCCGGGTCGTCCGCCGACCGAGCGCTACCGCCGCCACTCATCGATGAGTTCGCGGGAGAGTGTGAGGTATGGTCTCGGGCCGGGCCCGCAGTGATTGGGTCGTCCGGACCCAACTAGAGGCCCTCTGGGGCTCACCGCGACCCGCCCTCGCTCTTTTTACGTGATGGGCGGCTTTCGTTCGGTGGCCGGATTCGGCCTTCGTAACCCTCATCACGGTCGGCCTCGAGCGGTCTGTAGGCCGCTTGCTCTCCGAGGCCGGCGGCCCAGTGGGCCATTTTAAATACCTTTTTTGGTGTGGGCGCTTGGCGCGTTCACGGCCGGCGTGGCTCGCGATCTTTGCGGCGTCGCGGCCGCAGGCGGCGAATCTGTCGGGCGATTAATGATTAGTGGGATTTAAACGGGCTGCGGCACGTTACCGGAGCAATGGGCGTGGTGGACGGGTCGACACCGGCATCGCGCCTTGGTCCGCGCGTGAGAAGCGTCGGTTGGGCGCGGAGGTACGTCCGTTCCCGCCAGGCGCCTATAAAGGAAGGAGAGGGCAGCGCGGGGGGAGCAAATCCTCCTGCTCGCGTCCTCTGCAAAAGAGGGAAAGAGAGAAAAAAGGCAAAGGAAGAAGAGAAAGCTTCCTACTTGTCACCTGCCTCGCCTTTCCCACGCCTATCGGGGATGTCGCTGATCCCGCATTCGGCCGCGGCAGGTCGCTACCTCGGCTTGGAGAGGAAGGAGCTCCTTCCCCCGCGACCTCAGTCCGGCTGGCGGGTGCCACCGGCCGGGACCGTGGTCCCCGAACTGGGAGGCGGCGAGATAGTCTCGCTGGCAGCCTTCTACGAGCGGGGTTTCGGCCTCCCACTTCACCCGTTCGTCCGGGGGTTGCTGCACTACTACGGGGGGGAGGTCCATCACCTGAACCCGAACGGGGCCCTTCATGTTGCGGTCTTCATGACGCCAGGCGAGGCCTTTCGGGATCGAACCCACCGGGGCTCTGGCGCCATTTCTTTTTCGCGAGGTCGCCGTCGGATGCCTCCAGCCTCCTTGGTGCTTTGGCGATCCAACTGCGCAACCACCGCAAGTCGTCCTACGTTGACGTGAAGCTGCCGTTGTCCAACCGGGGGTGGCACAGCGAGTGGTTCTACGTCCGGAACATTGGCGGCAGTGCCCCGCCCTTCAGTGGGAATTTGCCGACGCCGCATCCTTGCTGGACCTGGGGTCCTGACACGAGGGACCGGGCGAAGGTGGATGAGATCCTTGGTAAGCTCGCGGACCTGAAGCGGCGGGGCTTGACGGGCAAGGTGGTCCTCAGTACGTTCATGGAGAGGCGCATCCAACCCCTCAAGGATCGGCCGCGCCCTATGTTTGAGTACGTCGGACCGACCGACCCTGCAAGGTCGTCGGAGCGGGAGCTTCCCCCGTCGGAGGTCTTTGCGCGTGTGGTCGCGGTCTCCGTCGCGGGAGATACCGAGCCGGTAGTACGCTTTGCTTCCGTTCTCGGCCAGAATCCGCCGAACTTGGTATGCCTAGCGGCTCGCTTGCTTTTGCTTTGCTCTGTTTCTTCGCCCCTTACTCGGCGCGCTTGCGAGGCTCGGTGGCACAGTGTCCCGCCCCTTGCTTCCGGGGAGAAAGAGGCGAGAGCGCCGCGCTTTGCAACGGAGCAGCGCGACGCCGCCCTCCTGGCGAAGAAGGAGGCTGCGAAGGGGCGAAAAAGGAAAGAGCGCGCGGAGCGGTCCGCGCGCGGCGAGGAGGTCTCTGACGAGACTTTGAGCGGTGGCGACGAAGAGTTGTCGTCAGACGAGGCGGGAGTGGTTGGCGGAGGCGGCTCCGGCGGCTGCGAAGCGGGTTCCAGCCGTGGGTCCGGCGACCGTGGTTCTTCGGAAGAAACCGCGGGCGCAGGATACGTCCTGAAGATGCGCAGACCCCTTTCGCCTCCTCGCAGGGGCCCGGCAAAGAGGGCTCGTGGAGTGCCGATGGTTCGCTCATCCCGGTAAGTGATTTATGTGCCCCCAGTTTGGTCTTCTCCGGTGCTTCTTTCTTCGTAATTCCTGACCGACCACTGCGTGCAGGGGGCTCACCAGCGCTGGGAGGGCGCTGAGTCCCACTTCGGCGGTGAGGAGCCGCGCCCTGCCACTCCCGTCTGCGGGGGGCGCGGCGGCGGTTGTCGGGAGCGGGGTCTCTTGACGCGCTCTCGCGGGTCTGGCTGGTGAGAGAGTCTTGGGGCCGTCGCCGCCCCGACAAATACAGAGGGAGCTCCGCCGAGCGTTCTTCCGCCCGCGCCGTTGTCTGGTGAGACTGGTGAGGTCCCGTCGCCCCCTGGGAGGGCGGCGGGACCGCCCCCGTCCGCAGCATTGACGGGGGACGTTTCGCCATTCTTGCCTTCCTCCGTAGTGCCGACCGTGGGGGTCGGTGCAACCATGCCGTCGGGGGAAGTACTAGGATTCGCGGCGTTCGCGACACCGGCGGGAGGAGTTCTGCCGCCCCCACCGCCGGGGCCACCGCCTGCTTCGGCGGTCCGGGTGTTGTCGGAGAGCGCGCGACCGGCTGCCGCGGACGCTTTGGCAGGCGGGGAAGTCGAGGGAGGGCGGCCGCCGACCACCGCGTTGACTTGGCCTGGCCCTGATCCGGCTGGGGGGCCTGCGTTCGTTCTGGACGACGAGGCAGAGCGCGCGGATTGGAACATCTTGGAGGCGGAGATGGGGAGGGTCCACGCCGACCTTACTCGCGTCGTCGATGCCGCGTCCAGGGCGAAAAAATCCATCGCTCAGGAGTCCCGCTCGGCCAGATCGGTAAGTCAGACGGGGATTTGTTTTTTATGCATCTCTCGATCGGGAAACGGAAACTGACCAGGCAGGCATTCGCAGCGCTTGACGGCCCGGGCAGTGGACAAGTCGATGTTTCTCCGGCGCTTGCACAGCCGGGGGAGCGCTGTAGGGGAAGAGCTGCTCGACGCCCGGAGGGTGCTCGTCGCCGAGCAAGAGAAAACCGCCACGGCCGGTCAGCGGCTGGGGGAAGTCACTGAAGCCTTGCGGGAGGCCCAGCGACTTGTGGAGTCGTTGACCGTCGAGGGGGAGAAGGCCAGGTCGGCCCTGGCGGATGCTGAAGCGGCCAAGACTTCTGCGGTCGACGCGGAAGGGTCCGCTCGGGCGGAGGCCACCCTCTTCCGAGAGGAGTGCGAGTCGGCCCGCAGGGAGGCCGACCGACTCCGCGGCGAGCGGGATCTTGCTCGGGGGGAGCTTGCGACGGCGAGGGAGCTTGCCGACCGCGCCGCGTCCGATCGGGAAGCGCGTGCCAAGGTCGAGGAGGAACTTCGCGCCAAAGAGGCCTCCGTGGCCGGTGAGTGGTTCAACCCCTCGGGGGCTACTGCGACGGGCGTCTTCTGACGCTATTTTTTGTCCCTGTAGAGCTGCAAAAAAGCCTTAGCGACGCACTGGAGTCGCGGAGGGTGGCGGTGGAGACCCGGGATGCGGCGGTCGAGTCACGTGACTCGGCCCTTCTGGACAAGCGGGTGGCGGAGAGGGATGCGGCCGATACGACGGTCGAGTTGACGGTCCTCCATGTAGGCGTCCAGGCCGTCTGCGACCGGTTGTTCGGGCTTACTCCGGGCCCCAGCGCCATCCCTGTCGCACTTGGATGGATTCCTGGGCGCGTCGAGGCGTCGGTGCGGGAAGCGGCGGTGCTTGGCGCCTCCTCGGCCTTGGTCAACACCGTCTCTTACTATGACGGCGTCGACCTTGAGGCGGTTGGGAGCGGCGTCGCTACCGACCGAAGCGACGAAGAAGTCGACGCCTTCATGGCTCGGGTCGATCCGTGTGCCCAAGAGATTGCAAGCCGCATCTCGCCGCGAGAAATCCTCCATCGGAAGGAGGAAGAGGATTAGTTTCCTTTTGCTTTTTTTGTAGTGCGTGTAATGAACATGATTGCCCCGACCGAGCTTGATGCATCGGGTCGTTTTAAGTTATCTTGCCCGTTTACCCCGTGCTTCTTCTGTGAAAACGGGCAATCTTACGACCGTAGCCGCTCGGTCGGTCGGAGTGCTGACCTTAGTGGGGGTGCTCCGACCGTCCCTAGCATCTCTTGCTCGTAGGGCTTATTTCCCCATGAGTACCATTTGAAGCCGTGGTCAGCGGGCGTAGGCCGTGGCACTTTGAGCCAGGGGAAATAGCCGCGAGATAGACAGCTCGGTCGGTCGGAGTACGAGCTCCGACGCTCCGACCGTCTCTAGCATCTCTTGCTCGTAGGACTTATTTCCCCCGCAGAGTACCATTTCGAAGCCGTAGCCGCGGAGGCGTAGGCCGTGGCACTTTGAGCCAGGGGAAACAGCCGCGAGATAGATAGCTTGGTCGGTCGGAGTACGACTTAGGTTAGCACTCACGCGCGACGACCGGGGTTGTTCTGCCCTGGTCGATCAAGCTAATTTCCGGGTGTTGCCACGTGGGAGATTGTTTGATCGGCCGACTGTCCGACCTAAATCGAAAGGCTCTATCCGACCGCTACTGGCCCTTTGCTCAGGTAGCCTCCCTTTTGCGCAAAGTGCTACTTCGGAGCCGTAGCCATGGAGGCGTGGGCCGTAGCATTTTGGGTTAGAGGAGGTTACTATGAGGAGGGTGTTCCGGTCGGAGTGGGTACCGTTCATCGATTCAGGTCGCTGACCCTGAGGTCATAGGGCAGCCCTCGAGTGGTGCGCGGGGACTGAGGGTGCAGTCGCCACGCACCGCTTGAGTCCGCACAGGAATTTTTGAAAAAAGGATTTAGATAAGGGCGGATTAACTCGCCTGGGGGATTGTGCTAGTTTCGGAACTGATGTTGCGCTTCGTCTTCCGCGCCGTAGCGTGACCCCAAGGCGCTTCGTCTTCCGCTCCCCCGTACTGTTCTGGCTATAAAAGGAGAGGCGCCGGTGTGCTTGCTGCTTCGTCAGGGACCGCAACCAAACGAATTCCTCCTTTGCGCCATGGCGGATCGCAACATTCAGCCCCACGAGGAAGTCGCCGCCCATCAGGCCTGGCTGCGGGAGGTGGCGGAGGCCGAGGCTGAGGCAGTTCGTGGGGACGTCCGGCGAGTTGGCGTCCTCGTCGTGGGCATCCCCCGGCTTCGGGAAGTAAGGGCTCCGCTGCTGCGGGCGGTGGTGCAGAGGCGCCGCGCGGAGTCCGGCTGGGCGGGCGCACACCAAGACCGCAACGGGCGGTTTGTTCTTGGTTGGGGCGACGTTCCCCCATGAATGAATAAAGCGCTTTGTTGGCTCCTTGTTTTCCTTCATCGCAATTTGGTGGTAGCCCGAGTAGGCATCCAAAAAAGAAAGGGACTCGCACCCGGCGGTGGAGTCTACGACTTGGTCGATGCGGGGTAATGGGAACGGGTCTTTCGGACAGGCCTTGTTGAGGCTCGTGTAGTCAACACACATTCTCCATTGCCCCGACTTTTTCTTTACAAGGACGGGATTGGCAAGCCACTCGGGGTGACGTACCTCCCTCACAAAGCCGGCGGCCAAGAGTTTGGCGATTTCTTCCCCAATGGCCCGACGCTTTTCTTCGTCGAAATGGCGCAGGCGTTGGGCGACCGGTCTGGAGCCTGGTCGGATGTTCAGGGAATGCTCGGCGACTTCCTTCGGAACTCCTGGCATGTCCGAGGGTCTCCAAGCGAAGACGTCTCGGTTTGCTTGGAGGAAGCCGACGAGCGCGCCTTCCTATTTGGCGGCGAGGGCGGCCCCGATCCTCACGGTCTTGGCGGGATCTTCGGGATCAACCGCGACCTCCTTCGTGTCCTCCGCGGATTTGAAGGAGCTTGGCCCCGACTTGCTTGAGTCGGGGGCGGAGTCAGGGGCCTTCCCCTGGGTAGGCGATCTCGGCGAAGCGGCAGCCGTGAGGCCGATTCAACCGCTTTGCTCGCGATTGTAAGCGAATTTGGAAGGATCTTTGCCCGCGGTGATGACACCTTGCGGCCCTGGCATCTTCAGCTTGAGATAGGTGTAGTTGGGGACCGCCATGAACTTCGCGTAGCATGGTCGTCCCAGGATGGCGTGGTAGGAGCCGGGAAAGTCCACAACCTCGAAAGTGAGGTTCTCGGTGCGGAAGTTATCCGGGCTCCCGAAGGTAACAGACAGGCTGACCTGTCCTAGGGGGTGGGCACATTGACCCCGACGACGCCGTGAAAAGGCGCCTTGCTCGGCCGGAGGGCGAGCGAGGACTCCCAGGGCATCCAGGGTCTCAACATACATGATGTTGAGACTGCTGCCGCCGTCCATGAGCACCTTGGTCAGGCGCTTCGTCCCCACGATGGGGTCGACGACGAGCGGGTAGCGCCCTGGATGCGGGATGTGGTCGGGATGGTCGGTCCGATCGAAGGCGATCGGGAACTCCGACCACCTTAAGTAGGCGAACGCAGCGGGGTAGCCGTGTGGACCTCTCGGTGGGCGAAGCCGGCCGTCGCTTGTCGGCATAGAACTCTGCCCCTCAGAAGATCATGAAGGCGGCCGTCGAGCTGCGGAACTTCGTCGGCCGGCTCATCGCCCTTTGCCCCGGCGTCGGTCGCCGGGTCGCGCTTCTTGCCGTTGCCCCGCGATGCCGGGGGGTTTCGAGAGAAACCGCTTCAAGACTTCGCAGTCCGATACTTGTGTTTGGACGGGATAGTCGTGGTTCGAACACGGACTATCCATCGATTTCTCGAATCGGTCGGCGCCGGCCGGGCCTCATTGTTTGGCGGTCGGTCGGCCGGCAGCGACCATTCGGCCTTCAGCGACTCTGCTTCCCCTTCCGCTTCCTTTTGTCGTAGCGGTCGGAGAAGTCTTGGCCCCGTGGCGGTTTTAATGGGCCGTCTTTCTTTGAAAGATGGCCCCACGGCCTCCTCGCCGGAGGCGTGATTGATGGCGATGTCGAGGAGCTCTTTGGTGGTCCGGCCCGCCTGACCAGCTTGTGGACCAGGGCCTCGCCGCGTGGTGCCGTAGATGAACGCCCCGACGACGTCGGCGTCGCGGATGTCGGGGAGCTCATTGCACTGTTGGGAGAAACGGCGGATGTAGTCCCGGAGGGTTTCCCCTGGCTGCTGCTTGCAGCTCTTCAGGTCCCAGGAGTTGCCAGGGCGTTTGTAGGTGCCCTGGAAGTTCCCGACGAAAAGGTTCGTCAGGTCGGCCCAGCTGCCGATGGTGTTCGCGGGCAAGTACTCGAGCCAGGCTCGGGCTGAGTCCGCAAGGTAGATGGGGAGGTACTGGATGACGAAGGAGTCGTCCGTTGCTCCCCCAGCTCGGCAGGCGAGCCGATAGTCTTCTAGCCAGACACTGGGGTTGGTGGCCCCTGTGTACTTGGCTATGTTAGTCGGGGCCCGGAATCGGGTCGGGAAGTCGGCGTTGCGGATGAGGCGGGTGAACGCACGCGGCCCGGGACCGTCGAATCCCGGGTCGGCACGGTCGCGTCGCCCGCTATCAGCGACCTGCGAGGGCGCTGCTGCATCGGTGGCTCTCCTTCGCGCCTCGAGGGTGGTGCGAAGGTCATACTTGTCCCCCAGGCGGTGGCGTACCGGGGTGTATGATGCCTGGGGGAGCTCATGGAGCGGGGCCGTCTTGACTGGACTCCGTCGGCCCCGTGAGGGGGAGTGGCCCAGGCGACCCGAGGTGGTGCCAGCCCGTCGGGAGCCGGAACTTTGGGCGTGCTGAATGACAGCACGTTCTACCAGTCCCCGGAGGTTCTGATAGGTGGCCTTGGCCTCTGGCTCCGTTAGCTCGAGCAGCCCTCGAGCAACATTGCCGCCGTGACAGCGTTACGGTTGGCGTGAGGGAAGAACGGAAGGTCGTTCGTCTCCTCGGCCATTTCTTGATGCACGGCCGGCAGCGTCTTGTGCCGGAGGTGAGTGGTGGGTTAGGTGGCGGCACTCCGGCTCGGCTGGAGCTTATCGAGCTCGGCCTTCCGGCCTCCAGCTCCTCTCATTGTCGCCGAAGGTCGTCAGCGTTCTGCAGTCTTCTTGGCGTCGTCTTCCGCCGGGATTCCTCTGCCGCGCTTCGTCAGCGGGAGTAGGGTCCCGAGGGTAGCGAAGTGGAGGACGGTTCCGCGGCACCGTCATGTTGCACTCGCGGAGTGCACCTGCGGGGTGATACTCTGTCGGGCTGGAGCCGTGGTGGAGGAATCCGCCCGGCAGATCGTGGAGGAAGCCAGCGTGTAGCCGGCCATGGCCACGAGTTGAGAACCCGTGGAGGTTGGGACCGCCGCCGTCGCGGCTTCGTGGCGACGTCGCGAGGAGCGGCGTCGGCGTCACGGCAGGCCCGCCCGCGAGCCTCGCGGGGCCTCGAGCGGAGGTTCTTGAGGACATCGGCAATCGCACCGAGCTTCATGAGGGCGCCCGGTCCGGATGGCGTGAGGATGAGGACAAGCTCTCCGTAGTGGTGACGATGAAGTCGAGGGTGCCGAAACGGATCCAGCCCCTCGACATCGGTGAGTCGTGGTGGAAAGAGGCCATCAGGGAGGAGAATGGGAATCCGAAGACGAGGATGTCGGTGAAGACGCGCGAGGACCCCTACCTGGCGCGCCAACTGTCGGTGTTTCGTGCACCGGCAATACGAATTTATGGTCGGATGGGGTCGCGCGCTCCCTCTCCCCGAATGGTCGACTCAAGGAGCCAAACGATATATACTGGTTCGGGCTGAATGTCCCTACTCCAGTTTGCTCGATGTGGGTGTATTGATCTCTAGGTGATGAACAAGAGGAATACAAGCAAGGCAGGGGGTCGGCTGACCGGTCCCCTGAGGTTTTCGCTAGGGAATCGTGGCTACCTAGAAGATCGCTTTTCCTCTCGTTGTCGTTACGTTTCGTCCGCCCTCTCCTTCGAGCCCTCGCTCTCCTTATATAGGCGGAGGAGGCTGGTTACACGGAGTTCGGAAAGCCATGAGAAAAGGGGGCCGGCATGTCTCGAGTCTGCTTTCCGTCTTGTCAAGCCACCCTGCTCGTCCGAGGCGGGGTTGGTAGCTCTGTCTTTGGCTTGTCTTATCTGATCTTTGTCTGGATGGCGTATCGCGTGGTGTTCCTGTCAGCCTCGGTGGCTTTAATGGCGCTTGACTTTGCCTCGGCCTCGGGAGTGGGCGTACTCCTCTGCGGTGCGCCAGGCGATGTGACGGGGGCTTGACTTCTTCGGTGGCTCCTCGGCGATCTTGGGAAGGAGCCGCCTACCTGGTACGGATGCGAAGTGCCGTGCTCGGCGGTATCGACAGCGTGGGCCCCTCTTGCCGGTATTAGGGTCGAGCCCGCCGACCGCTCGGGATCGGTGTCTGCCGACCGTCTAGGGTCGGTCCTGCATAGGTCGGGTTCGCTCTCCGTGGCCCAAGTCTTTGTTCGGCGATCTTTGGGCCTTCGCCATGGTAGGTCAGCCCGTTCGTGCTTCCGGGCTGATGGGGGTACCCATGGTATGGGTACTCGTCAGTATCTTTTGATAAAGAGACGTCTCTTCGTAGGGAGCAACATCCAAACGAAACGGTTGCATCTACCTGTTAGAAAAAGCGTCTTCCGCACATTTATTTTATGCGGAGGTAACTTCTTTCCCGACCTGAACCAGGTTGGGGTGAAGGCTACCCAACTTCCAACCTGTATGCTGGTCGGGGTGAAGGCTACCCAAACTCCGACTTGTATGCTGGTCGGGGTGGTTGAATGAATCATTCTCGACCAGTATATGTATATCTGGTATGGGTAACTAGGACATTTTTTATCTTCAACAAGTATTGTATACACTGGTCAGGAGTATTTCCATGTGACTAAATTTAACTCTGATTGAAGTCATAACCAGGTAATGGGCCTTAGGCCTTATCTTTATTTATGGGCTCTTTTTCTTTATGAGACTGTAGACTCAAAAACAGAATAGGGTATGTTAATTGTCATAAGCTAGCCCATAAGGATCGAGTCAATAATTGTATTTATTTGAGACTTTTCAACTTTTAAGGAGTTACGGAATCATGCTCTCCTTTAAAATCACCTTTTAAGTTCTCGATAAAGGAATTTATGTAAATCCTCTTGGTAACTGAATTGACGCTATAACTGCTTAAAAGTCTATATAAGGGGAGTAAGGCTTCCCTTGTATCTTCAGACTTTCAAGCGCAAGAAATACTTCTTAGAGTCTTACTGTTTTTAAATTTTCTTTTAGTTCTTGGAGTTTTTCATTTTCCATCTTTGCTCTTTCCGCAATTTATCAAAACATAATAGAGGGGCGGCGGTGAGAAACTTCAAGAACTAAATGAAAGTTTAAGGACATATCTCCCTACGTCCTTAGAATCTCAATGATTTTAGGCTTTTTCTTAGTTTGTTAAGCTTTTCATCTTCCATCATTTTCTATATATTTTCTATGGTAGAGGAGTGGAGGTGAAAAGATTAAAAAAGTATGAGGAAATCGGTACTGATGTCACTATCAGTACCGGTTCAAATCCAATCGGTAGTGATGTGCCGGTAGTAAAATCTAGTTTTCTAGTAGAGGTTTCGGGAAATCTGTACGAGTTCGTGTGCCCGTGATCGATCTCCGTTTGTTTTTTTGTTTGCTTGTTTTGTTGTGTCTTATTGTTGATTTGAATGAGCGATTATGATGGGGTTTTGTTTCCTCACCCTTGTAGATCTGCTGAATCATTCTACAACCAAAGACATGCTTGAACAATGAGAGGTGCTTTAAGAGGCCTTGATTGAACTTAAGTTCAGAGAAGCTATCCAGACAGGATCAAGCCCGGGGCGCGCAGGCGGCGGCGGCTTCGGTGGCTAGGGGAGAGCTCACGCTTGGCACGGTTAGCGTGTCGGGTGGCGTGTTTATGCGCATTGACGATGCGGTCGCGGCGGAGTCAGAGCGGCTGCGTCGTGGGCGCAACGGCATGACATGCAGTGTAGGCGGGTGGCGCGCGTTGGGCAGTGCTTGGTGGTGCTTGGCACGGAGTGGTCACCGGCGAGGTCTTGTGTCGCGGTGTGACCGTGTGAGTGGAGGAGCCCTCTTCCTTTTTTTAGGAAAAAAAAAATTCTTAGCACAGGTGATACTCACAGCTTCAGCTCCACAGATCTAGTGGAGCTAGAAATACCCAACTCCATTAGATCCACGGATCTGGTGGAGCTGAAGCTCTGCCAAACACAGCCTACATTTTGGAATAAAAGCATAGAGAGAAGTGCTTTATGCTTTTTTTAAAAAAAAATGTTGTACAAATGTTGAAGCATAAATAAAGAGTAGATGGTGATTACTTATCTCTTCGCTTGCACTGCTCAAATATATGTTATATATTAGGGAAAAAAAGAAGAAGAATTAGTTGCTTTGAGATCTATATTTACTATGTACGTATATAGTTTTTGCAAGGGATACTACAAGACATCTGCTGCCATATAACTTTTTTCCGTTTTCTAGTGGGTCGCTGTTGTTGCTCCATAAGGTTCTTGCGTTGTGGATGCAGTCGATACTTGGTAGAAGTTCTTCTTTGGATTTCTCCAGTAGTGGTGTCCCCTTCTCTTGAGGTCGTCCGTGTCTTTCCTTTACTGTAGTGTAATTCTCTTCTCTTTGAAATAAATGATAGAGCTCTCGCCTTTAATTTTTCTTATTTTTTTTAAAAAAGATAACCCCTCGAAATAGGTCATCTCTTCTTCTTCTTTTTCTTTCTGAGAGGTGCTTCTATACTCTTCCTCCTAATACAAGTTGCACAAATCTTGAAGCAAACGAAGGGGTAAGTAATCCTCATCTACCCTTCATTCATGCTTTAATATTTGTGCAACTTTAAAAAAGAAGGGCATAGAAGCACCTCTCTTTCTTGCGACAAACAAAATCCAACTTTTGGATACGCGACTGCTGAATCAAAAACAACCCAACCTCTTATTGAAAGGCCCTATAGGGCTGTGGCCGACAAAGACAGCCCACCAGGAGCGCCCAATGCGATCTACGCGGCCCACACCTTTACTTGGACCGTAGAAAAGCAACATGGCTCAATCATATGCCTCCTCCTAGCTAACAAATCTTAAGCTGTTAAATTAACCACATAAACTCGAGCGTTCACCAGCTTGTTGGTGACTACTGGAATCACCAAAAGCAGTGGTATTGCATGTTCAATCTAAACACAAGCATCTATCTGTCTATCAGCCTTTTAGGGGAGAGAGACCTATAAAAAGTTGCCTGCAACTGCATCTTTGGATTAGGGAAAGTAGCTTTGAGAGGAGATCGATCACTGGGCGATCGATGCTGTGTTGCTTCTGTGTGCGACATGTGCTGCAGCACCAGCAGAGCAAGAAAAGAATGGACACGCATTTTGGCGGTGCCGGCTCCGCTCATGAGTCCCAGAAGAGAAGGAAGCGAGAGAAGAAAAAAAATACCCTGCATTTCCAGAGAGCAAAGCAGCAGCTTTCCAACAGGGAAGAGCAGCCCGTACGTGTAGAGGAGAAGAGCCCAAGAGGCCTCTCTTCGTTAGCTAGTTATTACAGCACTACTTTTCTAGTTGCATGTTGGCGCATGATTGATGATTCGTAGTTGCATGCCGGTACATTAAATGTGTATGATATATGAAAAGACCACTTGTTAATACGAAGATCATTTCTAGATTTTTTATTTTACTAATACGAAGATCATTTCTAGACGGAGGGAGTAACTAACAACTAGCGATTGAAGTGAGATGCAAGCCCGGCGTAAGAATGGCAAGAATGATTGATGCTCATGGCCCCACTGATATGTGCAACTCTTCCTGTTGGCTTTCTGTCCCATGGAGTTTGACACTTTGACCTCGCTCTAGTACATAGGTGTGCTAGCTAGCTCAAGAAACTGCAAGGAATTCACTCACCGCGTGGGATTCTGTGTTTGATCCCCTATATAGCTTTGACCACTGCAACTGCAATTTAGGATATTTAGCTTGGAGATCAACTTGGCCTACCATTGGCAATTGTGTGCTATCTCTAACTGGTTAGCCAGCAGTAACATGTGGTGGCAAGAGCATTTACCAAGGTGCTAATCACAATGACCTGCAATAAGCATGCGGTGAGTTTAGGCCCATAGGGTCCCAGACCAGCTTTGATGAAAGTTTTGGGGCATGTACTTTGATAAATAAAGTGTCGTATCGATCTGCCCTGATTACGAGAGATCGTCGACCGAAATTGCCACGGAATATACGCACTACTCCCTCTGTCCCACAAAGAGTGCATTTCTAGTGTTCAAATTTTGTCCCACAAAGAGTGCATTTCTAGTCCGTAGGGCCCAGCTGTAAGTGTATGCTTGCTCATTTAAGTGCTTGTGGAAACCATGGTTGTGTATAGAGTAATGAGGGTCACATTAGTCATTTACCTTGCACACTAATCTGTCTTAAAAATCTTAGAAATACACTCTTTGTGGGACAGAGGGAGTACTCCACAATGCTAGTAGTAGTACCTTCCAAACAAATTGAAATCGAGAGCTAGCTTGTAGGAGAATCTCTGCACTTGTGCTTAGACATGGTCCAAGAATATTATGTTATGTCCTCGGTAGCATCAGCCAAAGGATGCAGTAGCAGTACACTAGTAGTACCCCTCCCTGCATTGCCTATCTTGCGTGTATGCATGGCCTTTGCGACTCGGCGTGTAAGTGCGTCGAGCTACTATGCACGCATGATGCACTACCAGGGTTAGACTTACCGTTTGAAGCATGAAATTCGAATGACTCTCGGTATCGATAATCGACGATTATCGGTCGATTTGCGAGAAATATCGAACAAATGATATATTCAAAATCGTTTGAATTCAAACCGAAGAATTCTGGCAGTGGATCGATTATCGGTCGATAAACTCGATTATCGGTCGATACTCAGAGATAATCGAGATATTCAGGAAGAAAATCGGCAGAGGTAAGAAAAGGTGAGAAAAATTGCAGGAAATTGCGAAAAATTGGGAAAAAATTGTAAAAAATTTTGTCATGATCTTTGCTGTATTTTAGACAATATCAAGTTGTCAATTAAGCATGTAGTAATAATATACAACAAACAACATTTTATTTCAGAACCATTAAAAACTAAAAGGTTCGACAAATTTATATTTCGATGGCATTCATTTCAATACACTTGGCATAGCTTCGTCATCCTTCCATTATCACACATCTGCCATGCTGGACCTATATGAACAGTATATTAGTAAAAACATCAAGTTGCAATAAAATGAAACATACAAATAAAACATTACCTTCAGGACTACGAGTAGTAATGTTGGGTGTACACTTGGTTCGCTATGTTGTACTCCTCTGTGGACATGAGCGCTAATCCTCGTGTAGCTAACAACTCCGCCTTGTATTCATGCCAACTTTGCCTCGTCCATGGGCTAGTTGTTTCCCACTGTTGATACAACATGGTATAAAATGTTGGGTCTTGCCACTCGTAGACCCATTGGGTGGGAGGTTGTGTATGAGCATCTGAGAGGGCGTAGTTGTATTGGCCATATGAGCCATAACTCTCTTGTGTCTCGGCGATGCTATACGGGCTAGAGCTATCCTGCGGTGCATCACCGCTACGTCGATGCTCTCTTCCCTTCCCTGAAGTAGTTGTCCTCTGCGACTGGGGAGCGCCATGGTCCTTATCCTGTGTGGCATGAGTGAATTGGGACTCCCCTGTAAATTCTACGAGAGGTAGTTGTGGGGCACCGTCACCGGATTGACCGCCATGGCTGTCCGTCTTGGAGCTACTGTCATTGGACTCTTGATACGGCGGGCTCCGACGGTCCCCAGGAGAGCTATCGGTCGAGTCATCACTCCCAACATCTGTACGACCCTTCCCCTTTCCTTTGGAGAGAGCTTTCCTTTTTTCTTGCCCCCTTTTTGCTATTGTTTGGTGCTTTCTTTTTCCTGTGTGACTGGCACCCACTGTCTTCTCTGCCCATTCGGTGATGCATGCAGCCCCTGTGATCTTTCGTAATGCAATAGGGTCAACTGGGTCTGTCACAAGGTGTGATGGGAGGGGGGTGTCACTCTCTGTCTCCTCATCAAGTAAGGGGTCAGCATTGGACCTCCCTTTCTCCATCCACTGTCTGATAGGATTTTCATTATCGCATAATGTAAGCTCCATAAGTCATTTGGAATGGATCATCATCATCTGTGGACCTTTGACTTTCTTCGACTTGGATTCGAGCCGTAGATTGTAGTTAACATACACTAACTTATGAAGCTTCTTGTCTGACCAGGCGATTACGAATTTTAGTATGGATGAAGGCGAACGTGCTCCAATTGCGCTCGCATCCGCTAGAAGAAGCGCAATGGGAAACGAGCCGTTGAGCAAACTTCTGGAGCGTGGGTGTGTCCGAACCAAACACACCCCACCAATGTGCTGCAAGGTAAGTACGAACAGAATGGTAAGTACGAGGAAAAAATACCAGTGGCATTACATTTAAGACATTACCGGGGGTTGTTTTGGAATCATGTGCCATTCGCTCAGCTAGTGTAGTCGCGAATGGTCCAACCTTCCTTCTGTATAGATCGGCTTCGTGAAGAGCGTCCACGGAGCTATCAGTACTATCACTAAGTGCTTGAAAAGCATCTCAGAGATCTGGCAAAAAGGTGTGGGTCGTGCCGTAAGCATAGTGAGTCCGAGGGTTCAATGCGGCAGCTGCACGTAGTCAAGAATACATATCAGTGTAAGTATGTGCAACAACAAGATATTGTGTGCAAGAGAAGCATGTATTACCAGCGTTCATGTAAGTGTCTCGCGTTAGGTCACCCATTCTTGGGTTCACGACGTTCATGTATAAGGTCAATGTAGATGGAGAGTCGTGAAACAAACTATCATATTCCTGTCGCACTATGTTGTATCTTAGAAGCACCTCACTCAATGTAGGTTTCCTGTCTTGATCGGCAAAACGCAAGAACGCGTACAATGGCTCCACAGATTTTACAACCGATTGAAGGTTGTCCCACCACTCCAAGCTCGACAGGCAAGAGTTCACAAACCTCCCCTCCACGGTATCAATAAAGCGCGATGATAGAAATTCCTCGAAGGCCATCCATTGCAAGAATTTATCCTTGCGACGAAGGAAACTGTCCAAAAACATGTAATTTGTACCAAAGCGTGTAGCATTCCACTTTACCAATTCGCCCCCGATATGCTTCTTCATCATAGCATGAAGCTTTCCATGGTTGTACATCCATCGAGAGATTCTCCTTGCATTGTCAATCATAGCGGCATGGTCAGGGAACTCCCCGATTTGCTTCAAAGATCAAGTTAATCGTGTGGGCTACACAAGGCTGCCACACGATATTGCGATGCTCCCGTGCGATGAGTTTACATGCCTTCTTATAGTTTGCACCATTATCTGTAACAATCTGCACAACATTTGCTGGACCTATCTCGTCCACCACTGCTCCAATTTCCTATAGCAACAAACAAAATGGAAACTCTCATTACATGATGCGTACCTCAAATAGCTTTCATAAGAGGACGAACGAAACCAAGTACCTTGCGCAAGTACGAGGCATCCTGACTTAGGCCCGTTGCATCCACAGACTTGTGGAAGAACATTGTGCCATTGCAACATAACATGAAGTTGATAATACTCATGCGTGTTGGCCCAGTCCAAGAATCGCACATGATGGTAACACCATACGTAGGCCATTCCAGCTTGAATTTTGCCATCTTTTGCCGTATGTCTGCTTCGTTGGCGTCTAAATATTGACCATCTATGTCTTTCCCAGTCGGCGACGGGACACCCTCACCTGCAAATATGAGCTATTAATCGCCTGCAAACAACTGAATAAAATTTTTAAAACTAACCTACCCCATTTTTGAGTTTCCCTGACGGCGCTAACGAAGTAGGGATTATGCCTTTCCTCCCAAAGAATACCACGGTAGTGTGGAAAAATTTGGCCCAAGCCGAGCCAATCGCTTGCTTCGCATTCCTCCTTCGTGTCCAACTCCCGGTGTCAATCCTTGTTTGCACGGGGCCACGGCCGTACCAAGGTTGTAATCCCTCACAATTTGGTCTTTCCCGTTGTGTGGAACTCAAGCATCCTCGGCAACACACCTTCTCCCCTCCTCTACCCCCTAGAGGTGCCGCTACCACCACCATGTTCGTACCTACCACCTGATCGACTAATAAATTCGCCTCCGCTCTTGAGGCGACCATGGCATCTTTGAGTTGGTCTTCCTCATCAGCATCACCCGTGTACTCTGAATATGCACTTCTCCTTGGTGGGGAATCTCTAGCTGCTGCTTCCTTTCTGAGCCACTCGTCCCTCTTTTCCTTCCTCTTATCCTTCGTCTTATCTAAGTCGCGCTGAAAGTACTCGCGTACCTCCGCAGGAACTTGATTGCAATGGATAACATTCGTACCACGTCCTGCCAAGTGATGCTTCAGGCGGGTTGAACCACCTCCTTTCTTCTCTTTGTGACAGTACTTACATCGAAATCCGGTCCCGATTTTATCACCATGCTCCCACACAACATCACCCTGCCATCTGCTAATACAAAACAATAAGAATAAATGTAACTACAAAGCTAAACTCCCACTCTCGTTTACAAGCCAACATCAGACTTGCAAAGATGTGTACCTACAGGCTACGGCAACAAATGACATCAACAGACTGAATCAACCTATCATGGGAGAAATGGGTACATGAAATCAACCTATCAACAGGATGAAACAACATATCAGGCTCTCGTTTATCTAATTTTTTTTACTGTAGCCAACCTAGGTCACTGAAATGGCAAGATAGATACCATATTCACAAATTCATCATTTTACTACTACAAACATAACACTAAACTGCACGCACCTTGTGGCCTAGCTTGTGCACCGTGCACGCTAGCTAGTTGAAAAGATCCGGAGTAATGTTTTCAAAAACTTGAATTGTTAAATAATTGAAGCCAAAGTGAAGTGAACCGCATTTTGACGAAAGCTCGAATTGTTAAACAATTAAAACTAAAGTGAAGTGAAGTGAACCACATTGTTAAACAAATCAGTACTTGACCCTTGGGGGCAACAGAAGGGTGCTTCCATCAACTTTTCATATTGTTAAACACATTGTTAAAACCAAAATGAAGTGAACTATACTGTTAAACGCCATCGACAGACTAAACTACTAACAGTCCATCGATTATCGCGAAAAAAATTCGATTATCGACAAATACCTGACGATTATCGACACATACCTTGCGATTTTCGCTAGCTCTCTGTCGCTTTGCTCCAAGATCGATTATCGATCGATAATCGCGCTTTGCCGTTCGATTATCGCGGCGGCGGCGACGATACGGCGCCTGCGGTGGCCGGATCTGGCAACACTCGGTGCCAGCAGCAGGGGGAAAGTATGGGCATCGGCGCAGCAATGATTGTGTCCGATTCTCAGTGGCTGAATGCGTTAAATACATCCCAAAAGTTATTGGGCTGGACCGGGCTTCTTGGCCCAAAGACAGTAGGCCTCAGCCCAACACTGTTTTGTGAATATTTTTTTCATTTTCAATTCTATATATTCGGTTTTGACTCAAAAACATATCATAAATTCGGTTTTTTGAAATTTTTTGCTGTAATACATCATAAAGCTATTAATTCTATTTTTAGAAATTTTTTTGGATAAATTTTTCCAAATTTTATAAATTTTTTAAATTTGAACTTCATTTCGAACGGTATCCCGCACGGTATTGAATTGCGTTGCGTCTCGATAAGCGCGATTTTCATGATAATCGTCGATTACCGCTCGGCATTTGTACTACACTGCACACATGGCATGCCTGTCGATCTCTCTCGCACGCTCACGGGAGAATAACTGGTACATGTCAGTACACGGCCCTTTCTACGTAGCACAGTTGGCCTCAACTCTGAATTCCAATTACCCTTCTTTCTTTTTCTCCCTGTGTATTCATGGATGCGCATTTTGTTCGAAACGAATTATGCTGATGTCAGAATGTCAGATGGGAAAAACTAGACAACCAGTGTGCGTATGTGTAACCGGGCACATCTCAAGTGTAGCCTCATAAAAAATTATATCTACAGATTTTTAAAAATTATCAAAAAAAATTATCGTACGTAGAAGAGGTGAGCTTCTACAACGCTGTAAAATTTAAAGACCAAAATCAATCGCATTTGAAATCAGTCGCATACGTTTTTTAAAAATTCTAAAAACATTACCATACGTAGGGGAGATGCGCTTCTACAATCATGTAAAATTTGAAGACCAAACTCAATCGTATTTTAAAAATATGAACTTGATAATCAGCGAAATGAATGATGCTAAACAATGAAAAATCACTATTCATTTTGAATTTGTCTTTTTAATATCTTGGACACTACAGAGTCGAGGCATCATGATTTAAAATAGGTATTTCCTCTATGTATCATATGAATTTTTTTTTGAAATTTTAAGAACGTTGTGTTTAACAAGTTTATTAACTAGTTCAAACAAGTTTGAACTGAAATTCAAACTAGAGATTTTTTTATGATAGTTTGATTGTAAGTATGTGCTGATTTTATATATGAATCAGTAAAGTATGTGATCTAAATTTGGTTTGGATTAGCGTATTTGGATCATTAATATATATATATATATATATATATATATATATATATATATATATATATATATTATCGACTCCAACGCTCAGGTCTCCCATCTTCTTCTCCCTTGGCTTTTTATCCATCGCATTGTAAATCTTACTAGGACAGTAAGCGCGGCGCACGCCGCTCGCGTGAACGAAAAATGAATTAATAATACACGCTTCGAAAAATATTAGAGATCGAGTTGGGGGAAAAACAAGTCTAGAGATAAAGATGCACACGTATTTCTGTTCACGGAAATATTTTTCCTGGGGAAAACGGAGAAATGATCTGGACGTAAGGAGAGGGGATCTATTTGTTATATTTTTGGACTTGAGCGTTATTTTTAAAAATTAGAAAAGGGCTCATTCATGATTTGTATTTAACGGGAGTCTCTTTTCGTAAAGTAACAAACGGGGGACCTAAACACAATCCGGGAAAATTTTTCTTGCCCTCACAAAAAATCGCAAAGGATCTTTTTGTAAATTCGCAGGAACCTATTCATGATTTGAAGGAATTGAGGGACTTTATCAGAAAATCAGAGGGAGGGCACATGGACCCCCAATTGAGCTTGGAAGCTCCCGGGTGTGACCTATTCGTGATTTGAAGGAATGGAGGGATTTTTTCGGAAAATCAGAGGGAGGTCACGTGGACCCTCCCATTGAGCTTGGAAGCTTCCGGGTTTAATAGAGTGATAATGCGATGCTTTTCTTCTGTGAAGGTAGTCGATGAGAGTGATGTGATTGTCATCTCTGTGAAGCCTCAGACTGGTAAGTAGCATCCCTGTGCTGCTCTTACCCCGAGCCATATAAACTACAAGGTAATTACTGATTAGGTAAGGACATTTTCTAAAAACTGATTGGACTATTATCTTTAATTGCTGCATTCGAATATATTGATTTCAACAATTTATACATTTCGTGATTTTTGTTCTATTGATGATAGTCTCAGATACCCCAAATCTTCGTTAATTAGGTATTAACTTTTGAACCACTCCACTACGTTATATTTTTTTTTGACATATTTTATCTATTTGATTGAAATGTTAAGCATGGAGTTCAAATTTATTTGTAAATTGCGTATTTGTGTTGTACTTTTGTTATACCTCAATGTCTGTAGTCTTTGACATTAGTAGTAGTCGCTTATATATATATATACACACACACACACACACTAATAAGATGCTCGTGCGTTGCAATGGAATTTCAAAAGAGAATAATACATAATTATAATGCAGGATCCTAAACCATACAATAAATCAATTTTTTGTAATACACATATCAAGCAAAACATATCTTTGTAAGCTAGTAAATAAATCAAATCATTTATATTGAGTTGTCCTGCAGATTTACAACTATAGGTTAGCAAGGCAATAGTGACTCACCTACTGGGCCTTGGGCCCCTACTGTTCTGGCCCAAGAACAGCCTAGCAGACTCACCATCACCACCAACTCACTCTTATAATAGTTAATATATATATATCTATCTATATATATATATATATATATATATATATATATATATATAGTTGTAGATGAAATTCATTGATCCATCTTCTGCTGAATACTCGTACCAAATACCCACTCATATGCCTTTTGTTTTCATCCATTTGGTTGCACATAACAGCCAGAACACAATTAAACTCCTGCATCTCTTCCCAGTAAGAGCAAGTACAATAAGGCCATGTCAGCTGGTTCTAAGCTTGTACATGTCAGCTTTGGTCTATGTGGCAGAGTGAGAAAAGAGGAGAGAGAAGATAGTTGGCTAGGAGAGAGAAGATAATTGGCTCTTATTTAGTAGCCAGCTTTGCGCAGATGCATAGGTAAATCATTTATGTACAAGAGAGAAAAGATAGTTATTGCACAATATCTAGAGGCAACTTTTAGAGACAGTTATTGTATTAACTGGCTTTTAGCTTACTATTAGCCTGCAGTGGGCTTTACTATTGTACTTGCTCTAAGAACCACATGGGAATGTTGAGAGTTCACACGGATGCCATCACAAATCACAAGACCCCATGGGCATTCGTCCGTCCAGCGGTGACGGAGGACGCGCCGAGGCTGGGGCTGCTGCGTAAGAGCATGATTAATAAGAGAGCCAACTACAGGCTTTATCTTATTGTACATCTCACATATATAATAATTAACCATACATACATATAAACAAAGCCATTAATATTTGGCCCACATTCATCCTCTCTTTCGCTCACTAAGTTTCTTAGAACCTGTACTGTAGCCGGCTGTAGATCTGCAGCCCGCTTCTCTCCTCTCTTCTCTGTTTTCTTTTCCAACTCATCATAAATCTAGTGTGACAATCCTTACCTCATCTTATTATACTTGTAATGCATCCTCGCGACCATTCATTCTGCTCTTCCCTGCCTCGTTCAGCGCGAGAAGCTAGGAGAAGAAGAGGGCAAGCAGAAACAGCCAGGGAACTGAAGGCGCATGCCCTTGTGAAACCCAAGGCGTATCGGTGGTCGCTGCTGCCTGCTATCGCTGCACCATCTCCCATGCAAATG
Source organism: Rhipidocladum racemiflorum (assembly GCA_036346355.1). Taxonomy (NCBI): domain Eukaryota; kingdom Viridiplantae; phylum Streptophyta; class Magnoliopsida; order Poales; family Poaceae; genus Rhipidocladum; species Rhipidocladum racemiflorum. The sequence continues at coordinate 29,205,644 of CM070572.1, forward strand.
CGTCTGTCATTCTTTGATCCCCCATACCCTGCCGCGTTTGTCTCTATCGCAGAGAATCTCTAGCAATTGGCATCAAGGATACAAATTTCGTTTTGAGCTAAATCTCGGACATGCCCGAAATCCGAAATCTCGGCGAGATTTCGGAAATTCAAATAAAATCCGTTCGAAATATAAAATTCAAATTTCAAATCCGGTTCAAATTCTACCGGGAAATCCGAGATTTCGCCGAAATTCGAGATTTGGCCGAAATATCCGAGATTTGAAATTTCAATGACCAAAAATGGTCAAACACGTCAAAAATCTGAAATTTTTGTAGATGATCTTCAACCTAAATCCAATCATATCCGCCCAAAACAAATAAAAATCCGGCAAAAATTTGAAATTTCGCCAAATCATCGAGATTTTCTAAAAGTAGATTTCTGGCGAGATTTCATTTACAGAGTAGCATTTCGATTTTTTCAAATTTTTTTACCGACCGGATTTTGAATTTGGAGGTTCAAATCCAAATCTCGCCGAGATTTCGGATTTCGGACCGAAATTTGGAACCCTGATTGGCATGCATTGCAATTGCACCGCTCACACGGCATATCGCAGCTTCTGGTGCTCCTTCCTTGCATTGGGACATGAAGAAGGCTAGTTACAGCCTTACAGGTACCTCAGCACGAGGGTTCACAAAATATATCGGTTTTTATCGATTTTTTCTTGCAAAAACTGATCGTATCGGTTTAAAATTCTAAACCGGTCGATAAATCAGTCTAATTAAAAGTTTAAAAAATTCAGAAAATTTTATGTGACGTAAACCGGTCAAAAATCGGTGAAAATCGCTAGATTTTCGACAAAAAATAAACGAAAATCATTCAAAAAATCGGTCGTCCAAAAGGTTCAACTCGTCATTTGATTTTTCGAGAAAACCGATCGGATTTTGTTTGTTTTGAATTTTTTTCAGTCGCTCGGTTTCGAAATTCTTCGATTTTTGACGATATTCATGGTAAACCAGCACCACGAAACCTTGATTTTCAACCAAAAAACAGTTTGATTAACCATGCTCAGCACCCATTATAAGTCGTCTTGAATATTGTCATAGTTTCTAAGGTAATATTTTAATCTTTAATTCCAATAAAAATGTGTTGTTTCAAATAAAAATAACTATATATTATGGAAGTATATTACATAATGATTTGGTAATACCAATTTTATGTCGTAAATATTGCTATTTATTTACATATTGAGAGTTAAATATAAAATTATTTGACCAATATAAATTGTAAAACGATCTGCATTTGGAATCAGTAGTACAGTAGTAGGGCACGTTTCCTGAGCTGCTGGCTGCTGCTTGCTTCTCTCTCTCTTTCTTGGGCTTCCCTCTCATCTCAATGCCTGCCAGGCTGGCACTTGTGTGGTCTTTGGTGGATTTGCCGGCAAATCGCACGCCCAAATCATGGGCCTTTTGCATACGAAGGCCACGCGTCTCATGTCTTATGACTCCAACACTGGTCTCACTATTCACTGCCTCGTGTCTCACTCTGTTTGAGAGGCTTTAAATGAGTTTTAGTTTTTTAAAAAATAGTAAGCCCTCAAATAGCTTAACTTGTAAGTGGTTTTTATATAATCTAGAAATTATATATAAAAGTTAAAAACTAAAAGCTGCGTTGGACTTGCTTTTATAGAAATTAGCTATTTGTTAAACAATCTTTTATATAAAAAAAAACTATAGCTATTTTTCAACTTAGAAAGCCAAAAAATAGAATTTCAAAAAAAAAAAAAAACACACACACACATCTCACCAAAACAGGTCCTTTACTCTCTTTACTCTTTACCTAGGAGTAGTTAAAATTAGCTTATACTAGTTATGTGCCCGTGCGTTGCTACAAAAAACAAAATTGATAACGAAAAATAAAGATTAAAAAATAAAAAATACTATTTCATAAGATCAAACATCTATCTTTAACGCTTCGTTTCTTGCAAAAGCTGGCTAATTAAAGCAACGCCGCTTTCTTCGTAGGGCAATTAAGAGGGCAATTAATGTGACGTGGGAAGAAACTCTCACTTTATAGTAGAGTGATAACGAAAAATAAAGATTAAAAAATAAAAAATATTATTTCATAAGATCAAACATCTATCTTTAACGTTTCGTTTCTTGCAAAAGCTGGCTAATTAAAGCAACGCTTCGTTTCTTGCGTAGGGCAATTAAGAGGGCAATTAATGTGACGTGGGAAGAAACTCTCACTTTATAGTAGAGATTTTGACCGATGATAATAACACTGTTGTGCGACAGTGGTAAAAGCCCCGGTTTGGGATTGAGGGATGGTGTGATCACGTAGGATCATTGTTCTAAACATGTGGCTAAGCGAATTTGTATCCATAATTTATTGACTCTGATGGTCCCATATGTCATTGGCTCAAGTGGCATCATAATCAAAGTGTCAATATTTGAAGTGGCAAATTATCAATTTTTCCTCTAAAAAATAGTAGCCGTAGAGTTTTCTTTTGACCCTAAATACGACTAGCGATAATTCCGTTATTTAACATAGCTTATAGGTAGCGATGGCTGTGCTATCCTTTGTAGGTTTCCATGGGTCAAAACATTTGACCCAATTTAACATCCAATATTACTAAAAGGCCTAAATGAATCTCTTGTAAGCTTGAACTATGAGGAAATATAGTAAAAGACATTATCTCGCCATTCAATAATACAACATTCATATTTCTTAGCGATTAAGTACTTATTGCTAAAAACATTATGATATAGTTATTATTTTTGATCTTTTGGATGTATGTTAGTATATTTGTTGATTTCGTACTTGACTCATATTCTTATTATACAAATATTAGTACATTCTAAAGTACCGTAATTTTATGATTTGTTTGGTGATGATGTATATTATATACATATTTAATTTTTTATAAATCTTTTAATACTAAAACATGACGAATGATATTAGATTCCACGATAGTTGATGTGTCTTTTTTTAGAGACCTTGGGGCGAAATTACCAAATCACGATTTTTTAAAACCTTGCACAAGATCCATCCAGAAAGATGCCATGCGTGCCGGGATAGATATACCACGTTAGCAGTAGTACTGTCTGAAGGTGACTTTCATACGACAATCTACATGTTCTTGGCTCTTGTGGTTCTTTGGTGAAATGACCAGAATACACTCCCCGGCATATACAGTTCGTTCAAGTCCAGATTCCCAAAATTAGCCTAGCCTTTCTGAGTTGGCGCATACTCCTCTCTCTCTCTCTCTCTCTCTCTCTCTCTCTCTCTCTCTCTCTCTCTCTCTCTCTCAGTCTTTTGCCGTGGCAATTGCCTAGTAGTCCAGTTTCTCGCATAGATAATTAAAACGGTAAGCGCGTTTCACTACACTGGCTCCACTTTGCAGCACCGTATACTATACTAGGAAGATCAGCGCGGCGCACGTCGCGTCCGTGACCGGTTGACTTAGGTGAAATTTCGTATTTTTTTAGGTTTTTTGAAAAAAGGGATTTAGACTTTTTTTTTTTGAATTTCTGAGGTTTATAAAAAAATCGTTTCGTGAAGTTATTCTTGGTGTAGTTTGAGCGGGAAAAAAATTCTCAGGACAAGTTCGAACTTTTGCAAAAAAATTAGAAATCGGCCATATGAAAATTCCTGAAGAGGGTAATTTTAGAGCGATATTGCAAAAGATTGGATCTTTATGTAATTTTTGATAATTTTATAGGGGTATTGCAAAAGATCGGACCTTTTATGTAATTATGGTATTTTTAGTTTTTTTTGGGGGGAAAACGTGGAATCTAAGAGGGTATTGAAATTTTTTGGACCTTTGTGTAATTTTAGTGGGGTATCGGAAAAGTTTGGGCCTCTATGTATATGGTATTTAAAACGGGGAATTTTAGAGGGACACTGAAAAATTTTGGACTTTTATGTAATTTTAGGGGTGTATCGGAAAGCTTGGACCTTTATGTAATTTCTTATATTTTGAGGGGTTTTTCAGGGAAAACGGGCGCCATGCGGTGGGCCGCGCAAGACAGCTACGCATTGCGCGCACGGCCTCCGGCGTTACCTCTCCACGGTCGCACGCATAAAAAGCGCACTGCGCGCGTTTGAGGGAGACTCGAACTTGTGTTCCAGGCGTTGGAGGAAGCGACGTTGCCGCTACGGCACGCATCCCTTGCGGGCGATTGAAGAGGGGGAGAAGTCTATTTAAGGCGATGGATAAGAATAGCTGATCTGTAGGGGTGGGCAATTTTTAACTGAAACCGAAATCGAACCGGCAATTAACCGAAAAAAATCGGTTTTTTTTGATTCGGTTCTTGATTCGATGTTTTTTTCAGGTGCTATTCGGTTTTCGGTTTTCGGTTCGGTTTTGTACTTTTGGAAACCGAAGAAACCGAATTACCGATCTTTGTGAATTGTGAGAGAGATGTGATAGTCACAGGCCACAGCCCACCTGCCCACGACGATGCGCATACGAGGCGACAGCCCACCCAGTCGGTCACTCGGTCCTGCCAATCGCCCAAGCCCAATCCTTATCTAGGGTTCCCCAAATCCCACTCGGTCGACGGTCCCCCAAATCCACTCGATCGATGGTCATGGCGTCATGCCAATTGCCCGCCTCATCTGCTCCCGGCTGTGCCCTCTCGCTCCTCATCCTAACCCTCATTCACCTCCTCGGCTCCGGCCACATCCTCGGAGGCGCGCGCGACAGCCCCGCCGTCGCCAACAATGCCAAGACCGATGCGCTCGCCCGCTTTGCCGTCCACAGCGCCAAGCACGAGGCAATCGAATCGAGGCGGGGCTGAAGAAGGTGTACGAGGCCAAGATTTGGATCAAGTTGTGGCTCGATTTCAAGGAGCTCTAGGAGTTCCACCACGCCGGGGACGCCGCCTCCTTCACCAACACGAAAACCGAGGCGCCAAGAAAGGTTAAGTTCGTCGCACCTGCTGATGAGATCGATATGATTCGTCTGTCTGTTATCTCGTTGTTATTTGTTATTGTGTTGGCCGCGGCTTGCTTGCTTGGCTGTATACTCGTATCTGATTGCAAAGAGAAGGGCTAGGGCTTGGGTGGTGAGGGAAAACCGAAATACCGAATTAACCGAATCGAATTATTTCGGTTAATTCGGTTCGATTTTAGAGTCTAATTCGGTTCGGTTCGGCTTTCAAATTTCAAAAACATCGAACCGAAAAAACAGAACGTCCACCCCTACTGAGTTGAGCCGTTGAAGCCGTGATCGGACGACCAGGAAGTGCACGTCGACGTAATTCGTTGAAATCGCCGGAAAGCTCCCAACTTTGTTATATAGACTATGCTCAGTTCATGTTTTATTAGAAGCTTTAATAGCTCGTAAAGAGTTGGATCTGTCATCTATTAAAGTTTGAACAGAGCATACACGTACCGAAGCTTTGGGTTTATATATATATATATATATATATATATATATATATATATATAGAGAGAGAGAGAGAGAGAGAGAGAGAGAGAGAGAGAGAGATAGACACACACACGTAAAATATTGGGTAATCGTTGGTATTCTTGTTATCAGAACATATTCCGTAATCTAAATATACGGAATGCCATCTAGATGATTATAATCTTAGCGAAGATGATAAATTAATTCCTGTATTATTCCACCATAGTGGTAAGATATGTGAATAAAATAAGTAATAATATATTATTTGCACAAAAAGGTGTTTACACATGGTCTTCGAATACATATAAAGAGCAGGCTAAAAATTAGTCTTGAAAACTGTACACAGTTTGTGGTACACTGTTTTGGAGTAGTCTTGTATTGATCGATAGCATCGATACAAAAATACAACTGTGAAAGCTATATGGTGGCTGTTTTATTTTTTGCTGATAGCATCGATTGCAGGAGATCACTGTGTGCCGATTGTTTTGTTGGTTCTTGAGGAAACACTGAATGCTCTGGCCTTTTGTAATTCTTCAGTTGGGAGTCTGCCATTTTAAGTAAATACTGCGTAGCCTAAAGCATAAGAAGGTTGCACAGATGTTTGAAGTAGAAGTGATGAAAATTGATGTAAGGAAAAAGGAAAAGAAATCATAGAAAGCACACTAAAAGAAGCACTATATGCTTTACTGAGAAACACATGTTTGTATAAGCCGGATTGAAGATTGTTTTAAAGCAAACCTGTTGATAATCTCTGTAGTTAATATTTGTGAGCAATTGATTACCACAAGTGTTTCATATAAAGAAGCACAATAGAAATGGAAACACTTGACATACGAAATGTTCTCTACTAAGTACATCATGATGAATATGTAATTGATCTATATGCACTAGAGAGATAATTGCCAATATGATGAATCAATTAAATTATGGGAAGAATCACATTCTTTACTTAAATGAAACACATGATAGAATATACATGAATTATACATGTTCAAATAATATTTGGAAAGAGAGTAAATATGTAATCCAATTCTAGATTAAACTTCACTAAGAGAAGTGCATGAGAAGATATACAACTAAGACATGTATGCACCATGTCAATCTATAGCAATGTGAAGTTTAGCTCTAGTTAATACATGCATACTAAAATCAAAACACATAATGAACTCAAATGAATATGCAATTTATCAATATGCACTCAATTTAAAATTGATGAAAGAATTTAACCAAAGATGTACCAAACTCCTCTCATTAAAGTGAGACTTAGAGTAATCTTAAACAATAATCATCTTACTCTCATATTAACACGCAACATAGAGGATTGACATGAATTAATTACTTAATAGACTAATGACCTTAACAAGATTGCTATCAATACGCGCTTGTCATTAAACACTAGAGCCATGCATCATAAACATAATCAATAACAATATATGCATGTCAATTAAGCACAAAACATCTTTCATTGATATTAATATGATTGTCATCAAAATATGTTTGTCATTAATGACCAAAATCATTGCAAGAGTCACTTGCACTTTCAAACCCGTACTGCTGCTTGCCGCTACTGCCCCCTCCATTCTGCAACGCAACAGAGACGGCTCATCAGAAACAACATGCAAAAGTCTAGATCTAGCAAACCGCTCCTCCTTAGGCAGCAAAATTTCCGACCGAAAAAAAAACGGGAGGGAGCGAGAGGAGAAATGTTCGCTCACGGAAAAGGGTTTGTCGTCAGCGCTGCCCTCGTCAAAGGGATTGGGATCGTGATGCATGCTGCTCGGCTCGCTCGCTCGGCGTCGCCGCGCGGGGAGAAGGGGTACTGGGAGAGCGGCGGTGGCTCCAGACTCGATTCGCTTCCAGTCTCGGCGTCGCCGCGCGGGGAGGAGAAGGGGTACCGGGTGAGCGGCGGTGGCTTCGGGCTCGAGTCGCTTCCAATCCAAGCAGCCCGTACCCTTTCCCTTGCCTTCGCTTTGCGTTGCTTTGACGATGGGCGCGATGGTGAAGGAAGGAGGCGGCGGCAGCGGCCAGGTGGGAAGGGACGAGAGGGAGAAGGGGATGCAACCTAGAGGACTCCGCGAGGGCCAAAATGATGACGGCTGACGGGCCAGCGAATGGGACACGCGGAGAGGCACAAGCGGCACGCAATCGAACCAAACGCTTCCAGCTTACGCGAGACGGAGTCGGATGAGAATCACCAGAACTGAAGGGGGCTTCCTGCGTAGGGGGGTGACGTGGACACGCTGTGCTTATGTTCCTCTATAGGATATGTAATATTACTACTAGTGTATAACCAAAAGAGAGCACTTTGAAGGATCGAAAAAAGCAGACAGCCCAAGTAGTGTATCAAGATTCTTAACTAGGACTACACATGCAAGTATGCATGCATGGTTAAGTAAGTTCCACACTCACTCTCTCTCTCTCACTAACTTTAGGGATTCTTCCTTCGAGGTCACCCTCACCTCACTAGTGATCTGGAATTAATCCTGGAACCATTCAAAATGAAGTGAGCGAGCCAATGATAACCGGTGAGGTACATGTTAATTTTCTGGTATTGTGATGGCGATTGTTCACGGGGCGACATGCCAGTCAGATGTTGGGCCGTAACAGCCGGTAAGGCACGGACCGAAACATCCAAAATCATGCAGTGTCAGGCATGGTCCAGGCACCCGGATGCGGACGATTCACCTCGGGCTAGCTACCAGGCTTAACGATTTCTTTCAAAATTAGCATAGTTCAACATAAAATCATTTTATTTATTTTTTAAATAATTATTTTAAATTCAAGCTAACAAGCTACTATTGAGCCGAGCCCTGTTAACTTTTCCGTTTGAAATAAATTTATTTTAATTTTGAACCCATTAATCACTATAATCAAAGTATTAATCTTTATTCCAACCCCAACAATGTTTTTTTCCCGGCCCTAGTTTGGCGTACGTTGTGGGATGGAACAAACCATCGAGTCCATTATTTAGCTGGCCGGCTAGCCATCACATTCACATGCATGCATGGTACTACAGCCACTGTGTGTGCTTGGTCGAGCAACTATTTTACTGGTGTGCATGGTAGCTAGGCCTTGGCGTGCAGCAGGCAGGGTTGTCCAGATCGGAGCATATATTAACTCTATTAAAGAGGAAGGGATTGCCGGGCAACCAGCCACGCCACGTCGCGCCGCTTTGACAGGCTCCTCGCTTTTTTCGCTAATCGCGTCGAGCCCCGAACGGGCAGCCGCTGATCTTGCAGGTGTATCGATCCACGCCATCCACGCATCCTCCGCCATAGGTTCTTTCGTCGCCAATAGATCGGCACTCACGGAGCCCTCGAGGCGGCGCTCCCTTTCCTCCGCTTCCGCCGCCGTGCCGCTTCTCCGAGGCTCACGCCGCGCCACGCCGGCACTCACACCGCCACCACGCCGAGCCCTCGGGCTCGGTGCAGCAAAGATGCTTCTTTGCCGATCCGCTCCTTCGCCTCCGTTCCCCTGCTCGATGATGCGACGCATCGCCCTTCTTTTTCACTGCGGCGCTCCGCCAAGATGTCTTTGGTCGGCCGCTAAGTTAACGGGCCTGCCGCCGCGAGGTAATGCGACGTTTACCTACCTCGACCTCTCCCCGCCTTTGTTTCAGCTGGCCGCTCTGTCTGCCCTCCCTTCCTCCGAACGGACTTTACTCGCTCCTCCATCTCCTTCCGCTTGCCCATCCGCCTTATCTGCTTTGCCTGCCTCCGTGTTCTAGGCATGTTGATTTCATCGATTGTCCTGTTCGCCGCCTATTCCTATTCGGTTCCTTTTCTAATCCACTGCCGCTTGCTTTCCCCCTTTGGGTGTAGGCCTCTTCTCTTCGTTAGTTTTGCACTGCAGCCGGGTTTTGCCTGGCGATTGCCCGCTTTGTCATGCGTTCGCCCAAATTGTTCACATCTTGTTATCGGATCCGTATTCCTTTTTGCACTCTTCTACAGCAAGCTACAACGCGTTCCTCTGCTTTTAATTTTGAAAGCATCTGGCGGTTTGACTGTGTGTGATTTCCCTATCCCTTTTTGACACTTCGCGAATTTCTTTTTGTTTGAGCGATGTGGTTTAACGTAGCCAAACAATAATTTTCGTGGGCTACATCGTCGCGTTTTAGGTAAAAGTTTGAGATCGAGTGACTGGTTTGTGCGGATTTTTGTTCTCGGAATGGTTTATGAGCATGCATCGCGACAAGAGACGCTTCATGATACTTCCTTACTTTATAAATAGAGATTAGAGAAATCAATAATCGTATCCTGTTTTGTTTGATTTGATGTTACTTTTTAGATTCCAACATGCGCTCTTTAGTGATTCCTCCGAAAAGTGATGTTTACTGAGTGAGTTGTTTGGTGGCTTTCTGGTTGGATATTAGAGTGAGGTACAAGCCTGTTTGTTTCCACAGAAGGTTGATGCCACTAATTTGGGTGCTATTAGAAGTGAACAACCCAGTTCTGTAGATCATACATCATAGGTTTAGTTCGATTCAATTTCGGTGATTCAATGCTGAAAACATGATTGACCTGTTGGGTAGATGCTACCACTGGATCGTGATCATCTAGAATGCCACTTTTTGCTAGCCTTAGTGCTTCAATGATATAGATCCTTCTTCCTGATGCTGTACACACTACTGAAATGACAATCTCCTTGCTTGGGGTAAGAGGTTTACACCAATTCTGATGTGAGAGCGATTTTACTGTTGGGATAATCTTTTTAGTCAACTTGTGAAACGACTTATATTGTAGATATGAGAAAATAATTACCTTTGTTCTCTTGGATACTCTCAAATACATTCACAATGTTTCTGATTATTTTTGGAGCAGGGAAATAGGTGCATCAGAGAACCGTCACATCTCTTTGAGAGCATAGTGATTGTTGGACTTCCTCCTCAGGCAGATATCCATGAGCTAGAAATGTTGAGAACATCATTCCGCCACAGATAACAAGACTTTATAGAAGACAATATAACTTGAAGGTGTTTGTCACACATAGAGCCCTACAACGAGCAAAGATATCATACCAGGTCGACTCTTTCACACCTTTCTTATGTCATGTGGATACAGCCTCTGCCAGCAAATGCATACCAGAAAAGTAGTTGCTCTTACCGTTCATGAGAGTGCTATGTTGAATCCGCCCATCTGGGCAAGTCACGGTAAACAGCTGCTATACATACTACTCTCCTTTATCATGATCGGTTTTGGATCGGCAATGATGCTATTGACTAATACTTTACATGGTATATGCTTTGATTACTCTGGCTGTCATAGACAGCCAGATAGCTCTAAAAAACCCTCCCAGTCTGAGAGCCCTGTTACTATGCCGTCTACTCTAGCTGCCTTTATCGATATTATCCCAAAACTTGCTCAGCCTCAAAAGGTACGTACCTGTTTAGTAGATTAACTCAATGGTTAGACACGTGATGTTACTTACATATGTATATACCTTAGCTTGTGATCTTTAGTGATTCTCATACGTTAATTCCTATAGTTAGCCATATTTACAACACTTTCAGATTTTCCCATTCTTCAATTATGTTGTCTGGCGATTTCCATTTCTATTACACACATTTTTAGGGTGGTATCTATTGAAAGTGCCTCATTTTTGTAACTGTGTGCATATAAATGCGATATGAAATATACGCCATAACACATGCTATTGCCCCTAAAAAAATGCCACTGTCACAACATGTTACTGACTTGGTCCAGTTAATACCTCTTTATTTGTAGAATTATACAATCGATTTTGTGTCAGCACTCAATTCCTATACCTTGCAGATGCTACCGGAGACAGATTCTCCCTAAAGCAACCATTGTCCCCTGCTCATCCTGATGTCCCAGCACCTCAAAGCGGGACAGGGTTATACTCCTATAAATAACAAGATTATCTTTAATATTATCTTTGTTTACAGTAATAGTGTTAACGTATTCATTTCTTTAAACCAAACACTGATAGGACTGCTGCCAAAGGAACTTCAACTAAAAGGAAACTGCTCCTGGACGAAGATACCAGCTCAGATTAGAAGGAGGTTCTCATGTTGATGACACCACTCCTATTTCATTGTGTTTTCCTTTCATGTTTTACATCATTATCCACAATGCCAAGCCTTGCTTACAGAGAACAACTCATTGCAGGACCCTTTGCTCACGCCAAACAGATGCTTCAGCCCATACAATAGTCCATGTTGTTTTGCCTTCCTCAACGCGAGAATACGTTCTTAGCTTATTTCCCCCTATGATTATACATACATACATACATGTGTGTGTAGTAGTGTGCTTCAGCTATTTTGTAACCTCCAAGTCCTTTACCTGACCGGCTTTCCTAATCGTGTTCCTTATCTTTTGGACAAAGCAAATTAACAGCCCTAAGGCTTCTACTGTTCAATTGGTATTGGACTTATCGTATCTTTTGCCTTCCATCAACGCCTTAGAAATATATTTGGATGATCCGCACCAGCCACTTCATGCAATGGAATATGTATTCTGTGTATATATTCTCTTATATATATATATATATATATATATATATATATATATATATATATATATATATATATATATATATATATATATATAGATTTCTTAGGAATGATTCACATCCAAAGATACCACTTAAATGAATGTGTTATACTCTTTTATCACTTTCAGTATATTCTAATAATAATTCTAAGATACTACAATGCGACATTGTTGAAAAAATTCATCGGAGCTATTTATTTCTTGGTATATATCGTTTTTCATGTATAAAAAGAGTATATTAACAAATTATGCTATAAAGCGTGGGTTTTGATGAAATTTTTCGTGAAACTCACTTTGGAGTATCTTATAATTAGTATTAGAGTATACTCAAAAGATAAAGAAGTATAATAATATTATTTATGCAGTATATTGAGAGTGGGAGTACATACTCCAGAGTATGTATCTATTTTCATATATATATATATATATATATATATAAATATAAATATAAATATATATATATTATAATCATATTATCAACCACCTCGAGCATCGTTTCTCTCTTCCTCATGGATCGACATTACAGCAGCTTATCTACATGTGCTATACGTTACTTTTTATTGAACATATGATCAATTGTATGCATCTATTGTATCAAAGTATGTTATACTATTCCAGAACATTATACACACCAATGCTTTTTCCCGCCTAGATTACATATGGCCTAAAATAACTCCCAGCGCACTTTTAATTTCAATTCGCTTCCTATTTCTTTATATGTTTCCAGATTTAACTATAACACACCTCGATAGACCAAGAATAATTAATGTACATTTATCGCCAAATTTTATTTAAAAAGAATACGGCGTGAAGCGCCTCATTACCTAGTTGTCTTCATCCGTGGATGATTGATACAAGCAGCTGGCCCTCCGTGTGCAGTGTGTCCGATCGGGCGGCTCGGATCGCTTGAGAGCGCTGATGCGGTCCATCTGACGTTTGCGCCCTTGAGGATGTCTTTTGAGGATTTATTGACCGTTTGGTTGCTTGTACCAAGTGGTACATGTATGAGATGGTTTAAAAAAAGTTATCCATGCGTTTGGTTACTTGAATGTAACTATCCTATCCTGGATCAAATGATATAAATTTGAAGAATATTCTCTCTAGATGCTGAACCATCTCATTCACCCAAAATAATGGAACCAAATGGTACAGGACCATCCCATCCTATTCAACCTCATCCCATGAACCAAACACACCCAGTGTTTGTATGCTGCCATGGAGACAAAACCATGTGTATATACGACTATGCTTCAGAGGATAGGACAATGCCCAGTGGCCTTAGGCCTTATTTGGGGAGCTGTGTTTTAGCTTTGGGCCTAAAGCTTCCAAAACAGCTCAGCTGCAAAGCAGTTGCATAGCTAAAGCATCCCTAAAAACCACAGCTGGTAGGAATGTGCTTTTCAGCTATGACTTCGCTCGCTCCGCCTCCCTTCTCGCCCCGTCGTTTCCCCGCCTGGTCGCCTCCTCGACTCCTTTCTGCTCGGACGCCACCTCCCCGATTCCCTCCTCACTCAGACTCATTCAGTTGCCTCCCAAAAACTACAGCTGCAGCAGCTAGTTTACGTAATCTTAATAATACTGATTTACCGCTAACATATAAAACATACTCCGTGACCACCAAATCATGCTAGGAATCTACGAAATTGTCAGGCCTTATACATGTGAGGTAGTTATGATTCCAGCATTGCACCGTGCTGAGCACGAAAGCTTCCCATTATTGCCCAATTATCTGTTTAATTTGTCGGCTATAGTCGGTCCACTTAAAATCCGGACACAAGTCGTCGCACATCATCGGCACGCAGTACACTCCATTTTCAAAGAAAATCTCATTCTTATCTACTCGTGGATAAACCACGTGATGTAGTTATATACACATGTATATGTACATACTAGTATGATTTATAACTACTTTGGCTATGAATTTGTCATTTATGGATTGTTTAGAAGAGAGAAAATTGCTAAGTATTGGATTGTTTCTTAATAATAAAATCGTGCAAATTTAGGGGCGCCAACAGGCTAGCTAGGCTCTTAGGTTATAGGCACAATGGGATAACATCTACTGTTTATATATGATGCTGCATCATCTTCATGCTGATTTAGATGTCAGAGGCCGGAGAAGGGAGAGTGGTTGTCTGTTGCTGCTGAACGGATGATCTATTAGCATGAACCGGTGCACTTTTATAGACAGCATCATACCGGCCCATTATATATATATTAGAGAGCTCATCGGCCCGTAGCGTGATATGTGGAGCAGGGTTCACAAAATCGATGAAAATCATGTGATTTTCGCGATTTTCGATAAACCGGTTCAATTCAAAAAAAATATATCAAAAATTAGAAAGAAAAATTATGTGCTTGATTTTCGTCAAAAATCAACGAAAATCGTTCTAAAAGATCAGCTGCAAAAAATTCAACAAGTCTGTCAATTTTTTACGAAAAATTTAATGTGAAACTAGAGCTCTCCTAAACAGGGCCATAGTCATAGTTTGAATGATAAGGCTTTCAAACAAAGTGGGACGGATGCATAGTAGAAAAAATCGATAAAGCACGTCAGACGAAGTAATTAGACATGCAGAGACAGTTAACGACAATTGATCTTGCAAGGAGCGGTCGAGATCGATGCAGTGAAATTGGGGCAGGTATCCTGGCCGTACATATACACCCACGCGGGGTCCAGATGGACGAATGATGTGGCCGTCCACTTGGCACACAGTCCCATGCAGAAGCACATCTCCTGGCTTCGTCTGGATGCTCTCGTTCTCGCGCGTCCTCCGACGTGAGCTGTCAGGACAGAGACCGCGAAAGCGACGCTGTCCCTTGCTGTCTGCTAGCTCTCACAACGAGAGAGCAAGCAAGGAAGGAAGGAAGGAAGAAAGAAAGAAAGCACCAACATGTCGCTCCTAGCGATTCATGGATGGGCCATGGATGAGAAGGTGAGAAGCTACCAACGCTCGTTCCATTTCCATGGCATGCAGGCGAAGCAAGCCTGAAAACTCTGCCATGTATAATTATATCCGTCGAAGTAGTCATTGTTCCGGATATAGACGTGATCAAATTTTTGGATTTTTGATTGTACATATCTTTTTAAATATTTAAATTAAATCTATAGAAATTATAATAGAAATTATTGGTCAAAACTGTGTCTATCTGCACGTGCTATCTATAACACACAAACGCGCTTTGAGATTAGCGTATGAAGTTAATTTGCTCATTTTTTTAAAAAAAAAATCGGCGAATTTAGGTAATAGCTAATTTTCGATTAAGTTATCTCCGTTCTCCGACGATAGACGTGGCGCCGCCACCTCCTTTCTCACCGACCGCCGCGTGGTTGCCTTGACCGGTCGCCCGATTGGGTGTACATCCTCTCTCTCTCTCTCTCTCTCTCTCTCTCTCTCTCTCTCTCTCTCTCTCTCTCTCTCTCTCTCTCCACACAAATTCTGAAAATACGAAAAAAAACTGGCACGAATCTCAGAGCATCCGGCGAACGGCATAAATAGCAGGTTTAGATGAACATATATATATATATGTTCATAATATCCGTATCGGACAAAATCCTGCTTTTAACCCATACGATCGATCGAGCAGCTTTGACATGTGCGTGCTTGCTTAATAATCTTCCTTTTTTGTTAATTAAACACCTTAATTTAGTACATATGGTTCGATATACTAGTAATTGATCCTCATGCACGCAGAGAGGGCTGCCTTTGCCTTTTGCCGCCCTCTTTTTTGCTGCCTTTCTTTTTTTTTCCCCTCCAGATTTTGCTTTGCCCTTTATTTGTGGAGAGTGATGGCTGACCTCCTGATATGTTGCTTTAGCTAGCTAGGTCGTTGCATAAACTAGTTAGGAATTTCAGGGGGGGGAAACAAGAAACATGTTTCCTTAGGCCCTGGGATTCTCTGTGGTTGAATTGTTTGTTCTCCAATGGTTGAGGTTCCACTGCCTTGGCTGTTGAATGTTGAAATTAATGCTGATTGTGCTTGCAGTGATTCACTGAGTGCACCCACAATAAGTTAATAATAACAAGCTATTGATCAATTTCCATCATAATTCTGCGCTGGAACTAACCATACACGCGCGCTACAATATGTATATGGCAAAATAAATTAATGGAGATGTGTTTCTGGCCTTGATAGTTCATACCTCTATTTCGTACCCTTGACAATTTGTATTTTCAGTGGTCATCAACTCTTCGTACCCTTGACAATTTGTATTTTCAGTGGACATCAACTCTTAGTACCCTTGACAATTCCCGGAATGTACGAAAGTGAAGGCTTAGGGTCTGTTTGGTTCATGACCAATTTTACCATAACTAAACTTAGACAAGGTGTGGCATGCTACAAAATTGTGGCCAACAAATTGCTAGCCACGAGTTTGGCAAAGTTAGACAAGAATTTGAGTCTATGACATGATCCATAAGGTCAACAAATCATGGCAAGCCACAATGATGACAATGAACCAAACAATTACCTAAGAAACCGTAGCATAACTAAGGTTAGACGTGGCAACCCTAGGCATCAAACCAAACAAGCCCTTAATCCCGAGACATGCTGTATAGTACTACTAGATTGATTTTGAAATAATCGTCAAAGCAAGCGATTATAAGACATATAACCAGCAATTATTTAATTGATGTACTCTCTCCATCGTAAAGCCATCAACAGTAGAGAATCTCCGCTTAATAAACCACACATGATGCATGCATGCATACCCTACGAGATTGGCATGTGCCACTCACCATAAAACAACCGATCCTGAAACAATTGATCTCGCCCCGAAATACTGCACCGTCTTCAGGCCAAGCTAATGCTAGTTTGCATCACGTACGTAGAAACTTAAGCCTCGTATGGCAATTTGAAACCGGATCATTTCTATTAGAATATGGGAGAAACCTAGCCAAATGGGTTAAAGCTCGGAACAATTCTCCTCAGAACGTTTCTTCTTTTTCCACATCGGGGTTGAATCGTTCTCAACCCCGTTCCATCCTGATTCACAGAATCCAGACAGCTAGCTAAACGGTTTCCAGACAGTGATTTTGATTCTATTTGAAACGTTTATATCAAGAATCTGGAACCGTACCAAACGGTGCTTTAATTCCTCAAATGCTACTATATATCATGCATGTGGGACCATTGTTTTCTTCATGAGCTTGGAACCGGAGCATAACAGTTCCAGAAATCTTTACCTTGCTACCAACCGTTCCAATGTGGTAGAAGTAGAACCGGTACTAGTCCTTAATTGGTACCGATGAAAAAGCACGCTCCTACCTAGCTTTGAGCACGTTCCAAATCCTGGCCGGCAAGGCTGCCCATCCTGCTAAATGTTCAAGAAATCACCTTCTCCACAAGATTCTTTACAGAGCGACTAATATAGCTATTACTATGTGTTCGATTAAGTACCAGAAACCAACTGATTTCCAGAACAGGAAAATCGATCATTTCTCTTCTGAGCTATGTAAGCAGACCACCGTTCCCGAAGCACAAAAGTGCAACTATCTAGGACCCGCCCTATTTGGGGCGCGGATTTTTTTTGGGGGGTGTCTAGGGAGTACCTGAGTGTTTTTTTAGTTTGTGAGCACTCAAATTTGTAACCTTTGGATCTAGCTCCATTGATCCAATCAATTTGCCATCTCTCCCCACCACCCTCCTCTTTATAGGTCCCCAAGTTAAGTGCTCACAAACCAATAAAACACTCGAGTGTTACTTAGCCATTCTCTTTTTTTTTTTTTCCCATCCCAATTTCCACGGAAATTATACTCTTTTTCTTTTCAATTTCTACGGAATGCGCCCGCGAAATTCATGGGTTCCATTTGGAGCTCAACATATTGCTTTCCCCTTAAGATGCCTTCATGCTTGCTAAGGAATAAATTCAGACAGATAAAAAAGGAGCTGTAATTTTCTCAAGGTCTTTGTACGTAAGAAATGCTTTTCAGACAAAAAAAAAAGTAGTATTTTTTAAAACCAATTCTCCCAGTGAAGATTTGAAGATCTACCTTCCCTGGCTAGTGGCTTGTGTTCTTAAAACTGAAAAATGAGACAAAAACAACCAGAGACCGTGTCAGTCGGTCGTGGTGACTGTGGCATCGCCAGATTTTTGACGACTTTAGACTGGATTTGACGGGACCAAAAGCAACATAGCTAGCTCCTTGGTCCTCCTCCTCCTCCTCGTCCCATGCAGCTGTACAGGTGCAGCAACAGCAGAGCTGAGTCGCCGACGCCGGTCAATCCAAACGCTACTGTACACACAGCAGCGGCAATGCCAATGGCCCCCCTCACAAGCCACCACCTTTTACCCCTTCTCCAAACCACGCTCGTCGCTCTCTCCCCTCTCACCGCAACCAAGTAACCAACCCAGCAAGCAACCAACCAGCCAAGCAACCGAGACAGAGAGAGGGAGAGGGAGAGGGAGATGGGTTGATCGAGAGTTCGAGATACGGGAGCTTCTGCAGTGAAATAAAAACAACTGTGCGCGCGCGTGTTCCCATTAGGAGGGAAGGGGTGAGGTGACGATGGACGAGGATGAGAGAGAGACATGTCTGTGTATATATATATACAGATTTCTTTCCCTCCAAAGGTGGAAGAAGCAAAGCATCCCATTCCCCACCCCCACCTTGCTGCCATTTCCCCTTCCCCCCCTGTTGCGTGCAAGCATCTCCCGCTCCCCTCCTCCTTGCCTGCTTGCTTTCTCCAATTCCCTCCCCGCATTTCTCATTGCCGCGGTAGCAACACACAGATAGATAGGTGGATAGATAGATGCGCGCGTTTGTCTGTTTCATTCCTGATTGCTTGCCTTGTCTGACGACGACAGAGTGAGCGAGAGAGAGAGAGAGGAAGACGAAGAGGAAGAGGAGGGCAGAGGAAGCGAAGGCGCGGCTAGGTAGCTTGGGACGCAAAGCTTGGCATCTTTCTCGCCACTGTTTCTTCTTCCGCTCGCGTTGGCGCATTCCTTCCTTGCCTCCCCCGCATGCGGCTCGCGTGCTCTGCTGATTTTTTTGGTTGGTTGCAACAACGCCTCCTGCGTTGCCTCCTTTAGCTGGAAGAAAGAAACAGAGCACCGCTGTTTCGATCGAGTGTTTGCTCTGTGCATTGCTGTTTCGTCTGGTTGGGGCGCCAAGGACACCAGGAGATTCTGTGTTTGCGGCAGTACATGCTCTCCGAGATCAGGCTAGTGCCCCTGGAGACTGACCGCCGGAGATGCGTTTCACGACAGGGGGCTCGTCGACGCGGTCGTGGGAACCGACGGTGACGGCGGACACGTCCGACCTGCACTACTGGCTGCACTGGCGGGTGGCGCTGTGCGCGCTCTGGGTGTTCGGCTGCATGGCCGTCGCGGCCTACCTGATATGGCGGCACGAGGGCCCGGGCGCCGACCGCCGGCCGGGGGGCGCCGGCGCGGCTGGCGGAGGAGGTGGGGCGAAGGAGAGGCGCCCCGGCGTGCTCTACGACGACGAGGCGTGGCGGCCGTGCCTCCGGGACATCCACCCGGCGTGGTTGCTCGCCTACAGGCTCATCTCCTTCTTCGTCCTCCTCAGCCTGCTCATTGTCATCGTCATCTCTGATGGTGGCAACATCTTCTACTACTACACCCAGTGAGTCACCCATTACTAGTTTTTTTACAACTTCCTTTCACCTTTTTTTGCTCTGACAAAATGTTTCTTACTTGCGTGTTGTAGATTGAAAGTTGGATAAAAATTTGTTTTTAAAAATAAAGCAATGAATTGCCGTCGATTAAATCTTTCATCTTTTAAAGTAGTGCTTAAACCAGCAAAGTGTTGTGGTCAGGAAATTTGGCGTTTGTTCTCTTTTCTTGTAATTTAGATTTCTCGGGTAATAAAGGGTGCTTTCCCATGAAGCAACTGGTATTGAACATGCATGTTCCCCGAATAAAGAACAATGAAAATTACCAAGCAATTTCCTTGCGCTGATATTAATCTACTGTGCTGTGCAGCAGTTTGCTACTTAGCTTCGACAGCAAGCGACGCACCTTGTCTGTTTGGTTTTATTCTTAACCAATACGGAATTTTGTACCAGTACGTTTTTACAGACTGTTTTAAATGTAACGCATTACTTCGGTTTAATAATTGGGAAGGACTTAACGTACATGTTTCCTGAAGCACATTTAAGAAACAATCTTTTGTGCAGTACAACATCGTAACCATAACACCTGCAGTAGCAGGCTAGCAGGTACTCTGCAATTCTACTTGTACGGTCGAGCTTCCAGCTTCTCAATACTTGATTAATGGACAGTGTTGTGAGAATACCCACTCCAACTAGCCACTTGGGCTCATGACTTCCTGTTCCATCCAAGAAATCTGATACAAACAAAGCTAATTAAATAGCTGCCTTTTGATATTATGCTCTCTTTTTTTTTGCAAATCTCGACTGTGTGTTTTCTTTTTTCAAAAAAGAACGCAGTGAAACTGGTTGGTAGCATCGATCGAAGTTAGCTATATACAAAGATCTGATAGTTTCTGGTGTTTGTAACTCTGCTCTCAGAAGTAGCATTTGCCCCCAGCTTCTTCTAAGTGGTTGTTGAACTGTCTATCGCGCAGGTGGACCTTCATTCTGGTGACGATTTACTTCGGGGTAGGCCCTTCCTCTTTCGCCACCAAATAGTTTGTCCCTTCACTGAATTCCTCAAAAGCAATGATACATGTCTAGGACTTTTACATCAACACAATCCTTATCTGAAGAACATATTGCTCTGCCCTGTGAATTGTTCAGCTTGGCACGTCCCTGTCCATCTACGGATGCAGCAAATTTGCCGATGAGAACGCTGGCGCGGCGACTTCAGACGAGGAGCATGGATCTTATGCTGCTCGTGTGGCTGCTACCAAACCAAGTTTCGACGAAGATGATGGCACCAGAGAGATCGCTGGATTTTGGGGGTACTTGCTCCAGATCATCTATCAGGTAAAAGGGGCTTCCACACTGCCATAAACTATCGAAATATTATCCACTTGAAGCCTTTTCAGATTTCTTATTGAGCAGAGCCATCTGCACTGACATATGCATATATGCATGGAGGGGTTCTCATGTTGCTTTTCAGACGTAATTATTAGTGCTGGGCAGTTACCACAACGCACTATGAACTAAAGTATGCTTATAGCGTGCTCTGATGAATTGGATTCCGTTCCAAAGGTTAGACGTGCCCACGTAGCATCTTTGCCTAGTCACATCTCAAGGGCTAGCTCGTACGTAGCTAGCCTCCCACATGAGTCACCTTGTTGTTGGTCCAGTCCAGATGCTCAAAGCTCAATCTCATATTTCCTTGCACTTGAAGGGCCGGATCACCTTTTATCCTCTTTCTGAAGTGTAGGGCTGACTCTTTCAGTGGTGGCATCGAGAATAAAGACAACCTGTTTCCTTGTGCTTGATTTGCCAGGCCTAACTGTATCAAAATGGTGACTGAATATCTAACTAGGCTGGAACAGGACAGAGAAGAAATAATAGATATTTCCTTGGACAATAACCTAGGAACTATATATAGCTACGAGTAAGCTCCATTAGTACTGGGCCATTGTCTACACTTTTTTACTATCCAATTTTTAATGTATCTTATCTTAGGATTCTTTGTGAATGTGATTTTAATAATTTTGCGTATCTTTAGTTCTTCATCTATCCCGTAAATTTTTTTTCCCCTTGGTTTTTCCCTTCATGTAACATGAGCTACCTTAGTAGTGACATGATACTGTACATGTCACAGAAATTGAGCATCTGGCCACCGATGCAAGAATTTGTGTTACCGTTTGACTAATCTACTACCATGACTTCTTCATCTCTGTCGACAGACAAACGCAGGCGCTGTGATGCTTACAGACTGTGTGTTTTGGTTCATAATTTTCCCATTCCTTACCATCAAAGACTACAATCTAAATTTCGTAAGTATGCATGCCTCAGGCCTTTCCCACCGCCGGCTAATAATGGTAATAGTTCACTAACTTGATTCTCTTTTGACAGTTGTTGATAGGAATGCACTCGGTTAATGCTGTTTTCCTGCTGGGTGAAGCAGCCCTGAATAGCTTGGTGAGCGGATGAATGCTGAACCTGATCGCTCAAGCAAGTTCATCCACGCTTTTACAGTTCTCTCACCGCATTTCAATTTACGTGATTTTACAGCGCTTCCCTTGGTTCCGAATCGCATACTTCTTCCTTTGGACTGCTATTTACGTCATTCTTCAATGGATCGTCCATGCATCAACTCCCATTTGGTGATTTTTCCGGCTTCCATTCCCATTTCCCATCCTGGAGTAGAGAGTATTACTATCATTTTCCTGTCACTAAACATATGCCATTTGTATTTTGGCAGGTGGCCGTACCCATTCCTCGACCTGTCGGCTAATCTAGCGCCTTTGTGGTAATGCCATTTGCCTAAACCCACAACAGCATTTTCTTCTACATTTCGCGTGAGGTTTATCGACTGAACTTGTTGTGATCACAAACTGCTCGAATAAGTTATTGTGAATTGTTTGTGCAGGTACTTGGCCGTCGCGCTGATGCAATTGCCGTGCTACGTGGTCTTCAGGCTGGTGATCAAATTGAAACACAGCCTGCTCTCAAAGTGGTTCCAGGTGCAGTTTCAAGAGGCTAGCACATAACATAACCCAAGCCGTCTTCCTCCTCCATTTACGAACAGTTTATGCAGAAAGGCGATGGGAACAGAAAGCGGAATAATGGCAGCGTACGTGTTGGATCGAGTTCTTTGAGAGATTCTTAGGCAGGTGACTCTCCAAGAAAAAAAGTGAGGAGGGGCACGTGCGTTTACACCGAATAGTTTCATGTAAATCGAAGCTCACAGATTAATTAAGTACGAGTTTTTGCGGTAACGGAAACAAGAAAAAAAGAGAGATTATGTATAGCTTGACTGATTGGTCAAATGGAGATATTGGTCAATTTCTTTTGCAGAGCAGATTGGTCGTTCTATTCTATATGTGGCTAATGTAATGAATGCAAGTGTGTGGGTTTGCTTAAATGTTGCATATATATATATATAGTTCAATTACCGAGGACACCGTGGTGCCTGGGCACTACGATCCAAAACGGATATTTTTTCTATTTATTTGTATTCGAAATTTTTTGAAATTTTTAGGATATTGAGTTTAACTAGTTTACTAACTAGTTCAAACAAGTTTGAACAGAAATTCGAACTAGAGTTTCTTGTTTTGATGATAGTTTGATTGTAGGTATGTGCTGAGTATAAATCAGTAAAGCATGTAATCTAAATTCGTTCAAATATTTGAATTCGAGTATATTTTTTGAAGGTATGTGTTTCATTTGTATTGTTATAGATGGATATATACCTTAAAATTGAAAGTTTCAAAAAAATATACTCGAATTTGATTAGAACTCGTGCATCTAAAATCATAGTGTCTGAGCACCACGGTACGGTCTTATATATATGTGTGTGTGTGAGAGAGAGAATTGAAAAGGTACCCTGAAATTGATGGTGCAAACAAGAGGAAAATTCATGGTCAAGTGAAGCAAGAACACGGCAAACCTAGGGTCGCTCAGCTTGGGCGATAATATATATTTTTTTGCCTCGTCATTCACCGATGGGTTTCCGTCCAGCGGGTTTGATTTTCCAATCCAACACGAGATCGATCCGACGCGAGCTTGTCCTTCCTTGCTTCCTGTGCTGCTGCCGCATGCATGTGACCTGAGCGCCCGAACCCGACCACAATTAAGGACGCAGAGCACGTACACTAGTACAGTAGTACTACCGCGCTGTGGCTGTGTGCACCCGATGGCGGGCTCGTCGTCAGTGCGAAGCGCTGCCCAGGGCCCACGTAGGCGCACGGGAATTACTGTAGGCGCACGGGAATTGCTTGCGACCACGACAAACCCCGCGCGGCTGTGCTGCAGCTGAACGGCCAGGGCAACCAAGCGCATCGTCCGGCATCTCTCGACTCCCGGCCGGATTCAGTCGGTGATTCAGTAAGCTGAGTAGGCCAGCTAGACAGCACCAACCCTCGTCGCCGGCTGCACGGACGCCGTCCGTGATCAGACCTATCGTCTCTTCCCACGGCACCAGGGCCAGTCTAGGGACATGAGCAGTAAGTGCCATCGTCTAGAGCCTACGAGAACCAAGGGTTTCAGTCTGAAATGTCCTAAAATTTTAAAAAGGAATTGGAAATTGGAAATTGGATTTGGGATTGATCTTGGTTGAACTTTACATGGGCCTTCTCCATCCTCCGCCCCGCCGGCCCGCGCTCTGGCCCGTCGCTCGCCGTGCCGTCGTCTGGTCTGCTGCGGGCGACCGGTCCGCCGCGACCCCCTCCCGATCCACAGCGCTACGCCACGCCCACGCACCCGCCGCCCTCTCTCTCTCTCTCTCTCCAGGGCCGTTCCTAAGTGTTTAGGGGCCCGGGGCGAAATTATAAATAGAGGCCCCTTATAACATAAGCATCGAAATATTTTTATAGTACCATGTATTAACTGAAAAGACAATATTCAATGTATTATAGAAACTGTTACCAATAAATAATGGAAGTACAAAAGTGAGATTATTTACCTCAAACATTTTGTAGAGATTATTTTAGGAAATATCTTCTAACATTTCTAGATGCAAAATCATCAATTATGGCCTCAACATTAATGTCATCCAATAATTTCTTCTCAATACATAAAGTTGTCAGACCATTTAACCATCTTTGAGACATTGTAGTCCTTGAATAGTTTTTCAATAATTTCAATTTTGAAAAGTTTCTTTCAGCTGATGCCATAGTTAATGGCATAGTAAATAAGATCCGATAAACAATAATTCCACAGTAGCTGCACAGTTTTTTAGTTTTTAGATAGACACTGTGTGTTGTGTTTGGTCTCTGTCTTGGATGTGCTACAGTACCCGCGATGGAAAATAGAAGTCCAGTCTAGTTTTGTTTCGATTTATGCTTTGATGTGAAGCAGCCCAACTCTTGTAATTGAGTCTATATATTGCAATGAAATCAGAAAAGACGTGAGAAAGACGTGAACAGTTTTCACGTCGCAAAAACAAGTCTGTTCTGTAGTTTTAGTTCGATTATTGTTTTTTCTCTGAAAACAGCGTTCAAGTCTGAAGCTTTTGCTAGTTAGTTTCAGCCAATAGTTGCACACGAACGTTTCAGCTAAAGCGTGTCCGGCTGGAGCGTTTTCAGACAAGAAACAGAAAACTTATCGCTGGCATCTATTTTGAGAGGTGCTTAAATGCTCTTCCTTTTTATAGTTACACAAATATTAAAGCATAAATGAAGGGTAGATAAGGATTACTTACCTCTTCGTTTGCTTTAAGATTTGTGCAACTTGTATTAGGAGGGAAAGCATAAAAGCACCTCTCATCTATTTTTTAGACTGATTACCAACAACGATTGCTCTTGGCTCTCGTGTAGATGCGTAGTCTTTATATTAGGACGGAGTCACGGAGGGGCCCAGGGCGGCCGCCCAGCTCGCCCCACCCAAGGGTCGGCCCTGTCTCTCTCTCCTTGTTGCGTTGGGTATAAAATAGCCCCCCCCGCCCCGCCCTCCTCTCTCTCTCGGTGAGCCTCCCCCCTTCCACCTCGCCGCTCCGCTCATCTCCCTCGGCTCGGGCCGCCGCTTCCTCTCCCCGGCCGGATTCTCCACCGCCACCCCGAGCCTAAACCCTAACCCGCGACCGCACTAACCCTAACTATAGTCCCCTCGACCACTCCACCGTTTCCCCTCCCCTCTCCCCCAGCGCCGGCATCGCCTTCCCCTCCACCCACCGCCCCGCTCGCCGCCCGAATCACTGCCGCCTCGCTCGCCCTCCGCTTGACCCTAACCCTAACACGTGCCCCTCTCTCTGTCCCTCTGCCGCCGGGGCCCTACCAGTAATATAATGCCCCCGCGCCGCACTCGTCAGCTGGCCCCACCCATTAGCGGCAATCATGTCCTAGCCCCACATGTCAGCGCCCCACCGTTAGGCCTACCTGTCAGCCCCTCTCTCTCAGCCAGCCGGGCCCCACCTGTCAGGTGGCTGGCCCCTCTATCTAGGCCGGCCCACTCCGTGCGCACGCACGACTCTCGCTCGTGGGCCGTTCGGCCAGGCTGGGCTACGCCTGGTGTTGGCCTAATACTGTTCATCCTTTTTTGATTTTTAATTTCTTTTTCCAGATTTAAATAATTCAAAAATTCTTGAAAATCTCAAAAATAGTCAAAATACACTATCTTGACCGTTTCGCGCCACTGAGTCCAAAAACGGCCTCCGCTCTGCCATTTGAAGCTCCCAAAATTTTCAGAATGCCCAAATTGCCCACCAATCTCCTCCGGCCTGTTTTTTCTTTTTTGTTTTTCGTTTTCGTTTCCGTCTGCCGCTTTCGTTTCGTTTATCTTTTATTTACCGGTTTTTGTTCATTTGCGCTACTGAAAATCGATAGTTTAGAATGACATGTAACTTAGCTATACCCAATTTCGCAATTAGCCTCCTTGATGTTAATGAACCCTATTACCCTTGAATAGCCCTAGTCAATGATTATAAACAACCTAGTTAATTAATAAACATATTAGTCTCACTGAAAATCCTTAAAAGAGAAATAAGATAATGGCGAGCAGTTGGCTCGATGGATTTTAAAATTGTGCTACAGTCAGGGGGACAATAGTAGACTAGCCACGAGGTGGATGTGAGTCCGATCCTCGGCTGATGATTAATGCCATGGTTGGTTTGGGTGGCTGGTACGAGTAGGTACCAGGTTGATTTGTAGATGGTTGAATGGCTTGGTCTTTAGCAACATATGATTAAACCCCCTTGAGCAAAGTAAATAACTTAAGTTTTCACTCCACCATAAGTTGGGACCGGTCAATTCAGTTGAATTGTTTCATAACGTAGCTCAGTACATTGTTCGTCCACTTAAAATACTTACATAGTGGTACCATTCTCGAAAGAAGAATGGGGAGTAGCATTCCCGGCAAGGGAATGATTGGTGGGGTGGAACGGGAATGGACGTTGGAATGTCATTCGCCGGTTTTCACAACGATACGTACCCACTCAGTATTGGATCGCGTCTCCTGCTTTGGCTAGTGGGATCCCAAGAACAGTGGGTCCAAGGACCTATCGGGTAGGTGCTACCATGGGGATGTTAACAAAAGGCTGTGATGGTCTCGCCCCGGCCACATGCATTTAAGTTGCATGAAATCGCGTGGTATTAACGGTCGTAGATATTTTGTGAGTAAAACTGAGCAGCTATGCAGAGTCTAATTAAATGGTATTCAAATACGCTGTGCTTTTGGTTAATGAAGCTAAGTTTGAATTGGGGTGACTCCCGTAACCAAGCTCAAGTAGACTTTGGAATTTTGAGAATTGGTGGTTTGTTATGATAACTTTGTGAAACCCCCTTTACTATTATTTTATGGTTTGTGTTTTAAATGTAAAATGATCTTACAAATAAAATTGCATCCACAATATTTAAACCCTATGTCCAACTTTTGTTAATCCCTTGCACGTAGTATTCAGTAATTTTCGTGCAACTTGTTGAGTATGGTTGTGTACTCATCCTTGCTTAACCCACCCCTTTCAGAATTTCAAGAAGCCGGAGGTTACCAAGGGTTCGTAGATGGCGAATTTGTTTGGTTTTAAGGCCTTAGTTTTTGCTCAGGCCTGCCTGTGCGGTGTTTTGGATGTAATCTAATTGGGGCCTAGCTGTGCCTCTTTCTGTAAAAACTTGGCCGTTAGTCCTTATGTTAATAAAAAGAGTTGAAATTCGTCTTTTGTCTGGCAATAAATACTTGGTTCTTGACAGCTAATCTTCTTAGGTAGCTGTCGAGGTATTTAAATGAATCACCTGAAAAGGCGGTCCATTACACAGTATATACACACGCCTCATATATAGCATGTGTAGACTAGTTAGATGTACAAGTCGAACTATATAAGTATATCGGCTTATATCGTTAACTCCCAAACAACCACTAGAAAGAACACCGAATTAGACCGCCAGCAACAATACTGAGAACTTGTTCAAGCCAGTCCAAGGGTCCAACTTGACAACCCACCATTTGGAAACACCTGCATTTGGCATTCATAATAGACTAAATGAACGAATGCTCGATCGCATGATCGATGGCTAGCTCGACACAACTCGCTTGCATCTTACTATCTGTTAATTAACCCAAGAGAGAATTTAAAAATTGGTGGTTCTTTATATATTTGAATTCATTGATTTTAGAATAAGAAGAAAAACATTTGATTCATGATTAGTAATTTGGATTTCCAGCGCCTATAGTGACCGTTGGTTGTGTTTGGTGACTAACAGAAAATTTTTTATCAGTTAAAGGATATGAAGAATTTCTAATGCACAAGACGATACATCATTCAGAGCTTCGGACGAAAAGTTTCGTGTGTTTTGATCAACACTACCTTACCTGTGGTTGTTCATAACAAGCACGAAAGAAACGAGCGGGAGCTCTCGATGCGTGCATACGAACGTGTATCCAGTTGATGGATCCTATTGGCGCCTGGATCTTACGTGCTTGCATTTTAGAGCTGGGCGTTGGGCCCGAGCACGATGGGCTTCGGGCCATGGCGTCTCGGGCTGGCCCAGCATAGAAAGGCAAGCGGGTCAGGCTGGGCCAGACCGGCAGTGGTTTTATTGGGCTCGGCCCGGCTCAGACCTGGCCCCACAACTAGCTACAAGCATTCGGACTCGGTGTTAATAATATGAGTAGTATAAATCAGTAGAATGGATCAATAGACAGTAAAAACGACAATGGACATTTGGGTAAAATGAAAAACTTTATTGATATTTACATATACAAAATTACTACTTCATTAAAAACCTTACGTACAATGAAAAGAAAACAGCCACGCGCCTCCATGGGCCACCGGGCCACCCTCGGGCCGCCCGACGGGCCTCATTCCTAGTCCCAGCCCGAATCCTGTCGGGTCGTGCCGGGCCGATCGGGCCTTGGGCCACCTGTGAAAAGCCCGGCCCGTTGCCCATGTCTACATTTAACACCAGGTTCTCTAGTATGTTTGCAACAAACTGCTTATTTGTTTGTGATAACCAGCATATTTACCTGTGCCCGGTGCAACTGGCGGCTAGATATTATAATTCAATTGTCTTTGATATACAACTCTACTTTCAATAATTAAAATATAATTGTATTTATTATATAACTATGATATTTGTATATGATTAATCTGCACCATTATAATCTAGCCCCGTCGAAATAAGTGGTGAGAGTCC
This sequence comes from Rhipidocladum racemiflorum, assembly GCA_036346355.1. Lineage (NCBI taxonomy): Eukaryota > Viridiplantae > Streptophyta > Magnoliopsida > Poales > Poaceae > Rhipidocladum > Rhipidocladum racemiflorum. The sequence continues at coordinate 29,234,718 of CM070572.1, forward strand.
TTCTCTTTTTTTCTTCTTCTTTTGATTAATGTGAGAATTTCCAGAGTTTTTCCTTTTTAGGATTATTGTGGAATTTTTCTGCCCTTAAAATAAAAGAGGTGCCTTCAATATCGCCGATTGTTTTTATTTATATAGATATGTCGAGCCTTTTCGTGCCATGCCGATACGAGAATATATACCTAATTAGAGGAACCGGACATCTTTTCGTTATGTAAAACAAAGGCACCCACATTGCCGCACAAGCTTTTCCTAATTCCTATACTAGTTGTCGGATTTAATTGGGAAGATTCCACTGACATCATCCATATCAACTTCAGCAAATCCTCGCACTGGTATGGATGATGCGTGTATCTATGATTGTCAACATATAGTACATGGCCCAGACATATATGCCGTGCAGTTGCCAGGATACCATCCATCTTTGGAATCCGGCAAACTCGTGCGTTACTCCTCTATGTTAAGCACGGAAAACGTAGAACAGAATGAATTTTTTTGGGACAGTCGTAGCAGCAAAGCAATTCCTGATACGGAGTGGGCAAAGCAGCTCAGTTTCCATGCTGGTATTTGGAAAAAGCTAGCATCTGCAAGAACTAACGCGTCACAGGCTCATGGCGGGCTCCAACCCTTCACTCCCAGCCTCTCCAATGCTATTTATAATGGGCCACATGCCCACATGAGCAGTACGACTGCAACCGCGAAAAGTCTCCGTTGTTGCACGTTTCTGAAGATCCATCGTTGGTAATTAAGCATCTCGCTGCCGTGAGGAAGATTTCATCTACAGTCTTCTTCACAATAGTTTGCACAGACGAATCGAAGTGATGTTTCTCTGTTTAATACCAGTCTCTTGCTCTACAACAGGGAGGAGGAGAAGAAGATCCATGGAGGGGAAGAGAGCGTCGTCGGTTGCTGCGTGCTGCGTGCTCGTCATCCTGCTGTCAGGCCAGCAGCAGCAGGTGGCTGCGATGTCGAAGTTCTGCAGATGCTACAGGCAATGCTACCCTGACTGCAGGCAAAGGCACTCACCACCGTACTGCAAGATTTCCTGCGGGATGATCTGCCCCTTCAACACCACGGTGGCCGCCGCAGCGTTCGCCGGCGACTGCAGGAAGATCTGCGGCACGGCTGCAGCCGGTGACGGTAAGAGGCACTTGCTTATTGCGCCCTTTGTCATTAATTTCGTATCTGTTGGAACTGAGTCCGAGTAGTGCAAGGACTAGAAACTGAGTAGAAGACAAAGTCTACCTAGTCGTTTTCTCGAGCCAGGCTTTATAAGCAGGAAAAATTGATGATTTGCTCCGAAGTTGATGACCTTATAAGCAAGGCTTGTAATCTGTTGAACGTGAAAAACACATCAACACACACGAAGCTCTCCGAGTCCAACGTAGCCGTGAGGCCGGGTGTGAATGTGATGATCCGATCCAACAGTATCGATAGCCCTAGCTAGCTAGAAGTACATGTGATCAGTACCTTTAGACTGCATTTTCCCCCATCTCTCTGATCGTCCTTGTGTTTGCATTTTGCTAGCTGTGGCAGCGGAGCTTGTGTCGATGGATGCAACAGTTACTGGAGCCGATACGCCAAGCACACTTAATTAGGAGGTGGCTCCATGGGGAGTTTGTGTTGCGATGATAAGAATCTGCTGTAATTAATGCCTGAATTCACTGTTGACGAATGATCAGCGGTAATAATAGCAGTAATAATAATAAAGCAGCTCATGCTTTTTTCAAAACCTTGTTGCTATGAGGTGGGCTGATCAGTACGAAGAGAAGCAAAGCATGAGTGGGGTTAACTGAAAAACCGACGCGCACTTTCTTCCGGTTCGGATTCGGGCTCAGGACACAACCAGTGAAGCAGCCTCAGCTTCTTTATTTTACGTTGTGCGATTTTGCACCGAAATTTTTGTTTTCCTGGCACGCATGTTACATACCGTTGGAAAGCTTATCGGGTCTAATTTCTTACGCACAAGGGGATGCATCATTTAGAGCTTTGGGTGAAAAAGTTCATGGCGTCCAGCTTTAATTTGGCGGTGGAACGACGATCGACCGGCACAGTATGAGTTGGGCCGTTCTTAACATTTCAAAGACCTCAGTAGTTTTTAATATTTTAGATACATCAATTCTATTTAGAGTAGTTTTGAGTATTTTCATAGCCAAAGCTTAATACACATCAATAACATGTGCAAACACATTTATACAATCGACATCGTACTATAGTATTGTATGAACAAAGCTATATACGCTAAAATTCTCTTGCAAGTTGCAAACGACATATAACTTAAGATCTCACATGAAACTTAAGAAATTTACATTTAACTATATGTAATGAATTGTTTTCTATGAAATTCTTGCATTCTAAATATGCTCTAATTAAAGAGTATGAAACTACATAAAAAAACCATTTTATGGGATTTTTTTGTTTAGCCAAGACATACAAGTAAGCAATCATCAGTCGACATTGAAAGCCTAAAACATCAACCTTTAACCAAAAAATTCTTCATATCTTTCAACTAATAATGAATTTTTTGTTAGCCACCAAACACAACCAACGGTCACCATAGACACTGAAAATCCAAATTACCAATCATGAATCAAATATTTTCTCCGTATTATTTAACTAGCGAATTCAAATATGTAAAGAACCACCAATTGTCAAATTCTCTCTCAGCTTAATTAGCAGATAGTAAGCTGCAAGCGAGTTGTGTCGAGCTAGCCATCGATCATGTGATCGAGCATTTCTTCGTTTAGTCTATTGTGAATGCCAAATGCATGTGTTTCCAAATGGTGGGTTGTCGAGTTGGGCACTTGACAAGTTCTCAGTATTGTTGCTGGTGGTCTAATTTTGTGTTCTTTCTGATGGCTGCTTGGGAGTTGACGATATAACCCCATATCCTTATGTACTTCGACTTGTACATTTAATTATGAGTCTACACGGGTTATATATAAGATATATATACATGGGCTGAAACCCTAGGCTTTTGTGGGCCTGGACGCTCGCACTTGCTGCCCATATCCCTAGACCGGCCCTGGGTAAACTAATTTCCTGCTCTTCATGACTGCATACACGCGCTTGAAGGCTTGATTCACTGACCTCATCGTATGCAGATATATCCACCATTCGATTTCCATTCGGTGCATGCTAGATTGGTTGTTTTGCAATCCAACAGGAGATCGATGACCCCGCCCTGCCTGGCGGTGATCAGGCAGGTGCTGGTGCCCAATGATCGAGGCGAGTTCACGTACGTCACGTGGTGCCCGGAAACCCAGAAGGAGAAGAAAAGAGACACCGCGAACGGCGGCGGCGAGACTGCCGAGGCCAACGGTGCGCGAGGCCTCCTAGGATCCTAGCAAGTCGAATCTGTTGAACCAACGAAGAAAGCAGAAACAAGTACTTTCTCCATTAAAAAAATATAAAACGTAATTTGAATTTACACAAAAATTAATTTTATAATAAAATTTAAAAAGGTATGAAAGAAAAAAATTTAAATACCCCACTTATCTATTATATATTAAAAGCGTATGATAGTCGCTAAGAAAAAAGAGAAATAGGTTAGAAATTCTCACAAAAAAAAGTAAAACATCTGGCCCTTAATCTGGTGGATCCTAATTACAATCATCATCGGATGTTATTATTTAAAAAAAATATCTAACCGTCTATCTAGCGAACTCAAGTTATAACGGCTTAGATTATAAGGAAGAGTCAACTTAATTTGTTAGACCCTAATTACAACCACCATCGGATGTTATTATTTAAAAGAAAATATCTAACCGTCTATCTAGCGGACCCGGGTCACTAATTTCAGGAATATTTTCTGTTGAATCATTTCATTCTCCCAAAACAATGAAATCAAATGATACAAGATCATCTAATCCCATTCAACCTTATCCCACTAACTAAATACATCTTAACTGATCACTGCAGGAGCTTACCTGAATCATTTCATTCTGGATAGTTGGATACAAATTTCAGGAATATTCTCTATATATGCTGAATTATTTCATTCTTCCAAAATAATAAAATCGAATAATACAGCATCATCTCATCCCACTAACCAAATACACCCTAACGGATCACTGCAGGAGCTTAACCGAACTTTTTAATTATACGGGCACTTGGCAGTACTTGCTTACATAACTGGTCCATAAATACACACCGACGGTAAGCGAAGGCCCAAGAACTTGTCAGTCGACACCACAGTACTGCTTACGCATTCGATCTGTAAGCTCTCCCTCTCTCTGTCTCTGTGTGTGTGTGTGTGTGTTTTTGCGTTAATTCCTGTGAACTGCCTCTTGCAAATTAATTTTGTTGTATAAAGTGTTAGTGCATATAGTGCTTGAGATGTTAACTGCATGCCTGCATTGTCAGGTCAAGAAGTTAGCTAGCTAACTACGGGGGTCCCGGCCAGTAGCCTGACTCGGTGCATATAGTACTGAGATGTTAACTGCATGCCTTCATTGTCAGGTCAAGAAGCCAGTCTGGGGTTCCCGGCCAGTAGCCGCAGGGTGAGCGCTGCCTTACTCTTCCTGTGTAGCTGCATTGCGACGGCGACGGCGACGGCGGCCGGACAAGAGTATGCCAGGTACAGGGACCCGAAGCAGCCGCTGAACGCTCGGATCGACGACCTGCTGGGCCGGATGACCCTCGCCGAGAAGATCGGGCAGATGTCGCAGATCGAGCGGGAGAACGCCACCGCGGACGTCATCCAGAAGTACTTCATAGGTGTGTCTATATATATACACATATATATATATATATATATGTATGTATGTATATGAAAAATATTTTTTACTCCGGGAGTAATTAATTACTCCCATCTCTGAAATACCATCAAACGAACGTGAAATACTCCTTTATCAATTTGGATACACTCATATACTAACTATACGATATTCCAATGATATCCACATGAAAAAATTGCAAGGGAGTATATAGTTTTTAGAGTATTTTGCAAACACCTTCATATACGCACATAAAAAGGAGTATGTCTAAAAGGTGTACATACCACCTTTGAAAAAAATGTAAATACCACATAAATAGTCTTATATATACTTGTATCTTGCGTACATACCATCCGTAGCGTGAGATACGTCATATGGAGTAATTACTCCCGATAGTAAAAGATGCTTCCTATATATATATATATATATATATATATATATATATATATATATATATATATATAGGATAACAAGATGGGACACCTTGGTGCACAGGCACCATGATTTTAAATGTGTTAATTCAAGTCAAATTCGGATATATTTTTTAAAACTTTCAGTTTTAGGGTATATACCCATCTATAAGAATTCAAATGAAACACATATCTTTAAAAAAATATACTCGAATTTGAAGATTTGAATGAATTTAGATTACATACTTTGCTGATTTATATGTATGATCAACACATACCTACAATCAAACTATCATCAAAAAAGAAAACTTTAATTTGAATTTCAGTTCAAACTTGTTTGAACTAGTTAGTAAACTAGTTGAACTCAACATCCTAAAAATTTCAAAAAAAATCGCATACAAATACATATGGAAAATACCCATTTTGGATCATGGTGCCCAGGCACCTTGGTGTCCCAGGTAATTGTACTATATATATATATATATATATATATATATATATATATATATATATATATAATTCTTAGTTGTTTGAAATTTTCTTATCTCTTAATTATCTAAAATTTTACAAGACTAAACCTAAAATTACAGCTCTAAGTAATGTGCAATTTTAATACCACTCTACTGTAATTTTTAGTTCTACTTATTTTTGTATTTATATGGTTTACTTTAATTTACTTTATTTTTGTCTAGATTAGAATTGTTTTTGCTTTTGTATTTTGTAGGAGTTCACCTAGGTTTATTTTACTTTTGTCTAGGTTATAATTTTTACTATCCTTATATATAGATTTTAGTGCACATATATGTGTTTTACTATCATACAGTAGTAAATTTATGTTCATTTGGTAGTAAATTTTGATTTATGGATTATGCGAGACCATAACTGAATATGCCCGATATATAGATGTGCATAGTCAAGAATTAACTGGAGGTAAGGCAAGGTTCTAACGTTATAGGATATATAGCTAGGGTATCACTATACTTCTTTTGGCAAAAATACCAAGCGGGGTAAACATGTAATATCGCATCTACTGTATCGCAAGTAAACTTTTGATGAAAAAAAAATATCAACACAAAGTTCGCTCCAAATCAGGGCGAAAATACTGCTGAATATCTAGGACAACTAGTATAAGCTTCAATGCCTAGCTAATTAACAAGGGTGTCTTCCCCCCTTTTTGCGCTAATTAACATTGCTTATATATTTTCTAGACATAATATGCACCATGTTTTTTTAGTCATAATTAAGCCTTTAAAATAGGTAAAAAAAAGGTATTAGTAAATGATTTGGTGGCACCATAAATGTAACAAGAGGTCATCCAAGTGCAAAAATTTGCTATTTCACCGTAACGTGCTGTTGGATCACTTTAGATAGAACCATCGGATCAAGAAACATTTTTTTTTGTAAGTGCACATACTCTATACTACATCTATGGATATTTTTTTAAGGATTTCTTGGAGTGCAGATTATACAGTTTTGGTAGAAAAATATGTTAGCGTAGATTAATCGTTTCCTGTAAAATTATTGCGATGTACACCGATATCGAGAGCAGTTGCGTGCGTATGTATGCGGTTACACGTGAAGCACGTGCATATATATCGGTACTAAAACGCCATGCATCTATCGCCGGCAGGGAGCGTGCTGAGCGGCGGAGGCAGCGTGCCGGCTGCCAACGCGCCGCCGGAGGCGTGGGTGAAGATGGTCAACGAGATGCAGAGGGGCGCGCTCTCCACGCGCCTTGAAATCCCCATGATCTACGGCATCGACGCCGTCCACGGCCACGGCAACGTCTACAAGGCCACCATCTTCCCACACAACGTCGGCCTCGGTTGCACAAGGTAATAAAATACTACTGGCATACTCCAGCTAGCTACTCTCTTCGTTCAGAATTACGAGAACTATCGTTTAAATGATCTTATTTACAGATATAAGATTTGCATGTTAATCATTTAATAAGTTTTTCTTCTTCTTATTATACCATTATTTATTCTCCCTCAATCATATATATATACACTTATTCAATATCACCCATACGAAGTATTAATTACCTCTCATATTTTAAGAAAATTAAGTGGGACATCTAAGTTATTTTTTTCATACCTTTCTCAATTTAATCCTAACATTAATCATTATTTAAAGTTAAAATACACCGCTATCACTCCTCTCAATAAACGAGCTAGTCAACTACTACTGCCTGATACTAACATGCTTCATTAGGCGTGATGGCAACAATAGTATGCTAGCATACTAGTACAGTGCACCACGTGAAAATAGTCAAGACATTACGGCAAGTTACAGCAATGTTGTGCTGAAACATATGGAGGATTGGAGGTGATATATCACCATTATTCACGGCAAATTATTTGCGCCTTCGCAAGTGGAGTATTACTCCCTCCGGTTTGGCAAATTATTCGTGCCTTCGCAAGTCGATATCCAAAACGACAGATATTATCAGACCGAAGGGAGTACTAGTGCACTCCATCCAAGTCTTTGTACTTCTCGATCCGGATAATTTCAGTTCCTCTGCTCGATGTTGGAGTACGATGCAAGATTTGGAATCAGCAGCTAAGCTCAGCTCGAATCCAGCGCTTCACATCAATGAGAGTTGACTCTCTGTCTGACTCGCTAATTAAACACTCCGTCCTTTAAATTTAGGCATGTACAACGCCATTTATGACGCCGTCTGTATGGCAACGTGGCAGAAAAAAGAGGGGAGAGAAAGAAGAAAGAGAACAAGGTCGTCGCCTCGCGAGACGACGGTGCGAGCTCGTTGCCCGAAGCCATATAGACAGCATCCGCTGCGTTGTATGATGGGTGCCGGCGCTTGGGAGATCTCATGCGGTGGATTTTTTTTGGCGCCAGGAATCGTAGATGGCGGCAAATTTGCCCCCCTTGCGCGCTATTTTGCTACCAAATTTCCCTCCCCGCTCCACAAAGAAGACCCTGGTAATCCCTACCATCACTCAGCAGCAAGATGAACCGAGAGAAGGGGAAGGGGAAGGGGGCGGCAGCGCGAGAGCGAAAGGGGACGACAGCGAGAGAGCGGAAGAGGGCGATGGCGCGAGAGCGGAAGGGATTGGCAACGGCGGACGGATCCGGGGCTGCATCGGTTCCCGGTGGCGCGACTGTGCGGCGACCGGCTTCATCCTTTGGCGGCGGCACGCCATCCCGGTCCTGGAGTGCCACCCCGGAGCTTGGATTTGGCGCCAGAGGCACTGCTGCGGCTGCTGGCGGTGGTCCTGGAGCTGCTGGAGGCGTCCCTCCCTCCACTGATGGGAGCCAGCTCTCCATCGGCGGCTTCCCCTTACTTGAACTCTCCACCAACTATGGCTCCTCTAGCACCGCCCACACTCGGAATGGACCTTGGTGGGATGCAGCTGGTGGTGGTAGCCCAGTGACTCCACCATTTGTGCGACCTCAAGCTTCGGATCCTCAAACATGGTAATTTCTCATGTTGCGTATCATTGGTTCTATTCCAGCCAGTGCTTAATCATTGCGTTTGAGATGCATTGCTCTCCTGATCCTGGAAACAATGATCCCATTCCTCGCGAGCGCAAGGCGTTTGTGTTATTGTCTGAGAGAGATGCTAGTGGTTGTTGCTATTAAGGACGAGGTATAGGTGTACGTATAGCATGCATGTGTCTGGGATCATGATCCAGCCTCTGGCATTGTTGTTCTATGTGCTCCTTCAATGTGTCTGGACATTGTCATAGGAGCTACGTACTACCAATTTTATCCTAGAGTAACAGGATCAAGTAGCCTCGGGGAGATTTTTTGGTGTCACAAGTCTAGCATAAACACAAAATTCAGTAAATGCACCCACCACCAGTATATACAAAATTCAGTCTTACTGCAAGTTGTCTTCAAGTTTATAGAAGGGACATTTCTGCAATCAAATTTTCCAGTTTTCAATTATGCATCTATCCTTGCAGGGACAGTAACCCTCATCCTCCTGGTGGATTTTTAAACCTTTTCAATAACCGATCGCAAGTGTCGCGATCCACAATTTTCATTTTGTCGGTGGGGCTTCTCATCATCATGCACCATTCAAGGCGCCACATCCTGTAGGCTCTAGAGGGTTTTCGCCACCATTTGTGGACCAAGATCCCATTAATGTAGACAGCGAGGATGATGTCGTAAGGACTGACAAGCGAATTCTTTGGACACAAAAAGAAGACTGTAGATTGGTGAGTCTCAGTGCAACAACATGATCTGTAGTTACTTTGTCTCTTAATTTCAGCCATACAATTTTTTTGTATACTATTATAGATGAGTGCTTGGTTGCTTAATTCGACGGACCCAACCATTGGAGCTGATAGGAGGAACGAACAATATTGGGGGGATGTCGCAGAGACGTACAACAATACTACCCCAAGAAATAGGTGGAGAAATCCGAAGCAAGCCAAGGATCGGTGGCACAAGATTAATAAGTGGATAGACCTTTTCCATAATGCTTGGTTGAAGGCTTGCAGAACTTTTACTAGTGGTCATTCTGATCAGATGTGGATTGATAAGGCACATCACTTCTATGAGGATGACAACAAAGATCTCAAGCTAGGACCTTTTGTGCTAATGGATGTTTGGTATCTTGTCCGAAAGGAGCCAAAGTGGATAACTTACAACAAGGGGCTACAGCAAGCACGTAAAAGAAAGGCTGCAAACAAGGAGGAGTCAGAGGAGCATATAGAGCCGATAGATGTTGAGGGGCAGTAATGTCCTGTGCCAATGGGGCAAAACAAAGCTAAAGGCCGCCCATGATGCTAAAGCCAAGTCAAAGCTTTCAAACAATGATATCGAGGAGCTTCGGACATATGAGAAAATCCAATCTGAAGAACATGCAAACCGGCTAAAGGTATTGGAAGTACAAAAAAAGTTATCATCCGAAAAGCTCGAATCAGCAAAGTTTGCCCATCTTGCAGCAAAGGATCAAAAGGAGGCAGCAAAAGACCAAAAGGAGGCAAAAAAATATGAAGCTGAAGCTAGGATGTTTGAGATGTATAACCGTCTTCTCTCGCAAGACATAGGACTAATGTCCGATGAAGAGAAGGCTGATCATGTTGCTACAATGAAGTGTTTGAAGAAGAAATTGTTTGCTGAATTTAATTAAGGTATGCTGCAATATTACTGAAACTTCCTCTGTCACAACTTAATTCTTGGTTGGTTGCTTAATTCGTCGGTGTAGATGGGATTCTAATCGTAATCTTTAATATCAGAATATATTGTGAGAAAACTGGTCATAGCTTTTCCTTAAGCACTTGATTTTGAATCTTTCGTGACTGCCATTTTGTAGTATTCACCTTTTTCTGTTACTCCAGGTACTTAAGTTTGTTATTTCTTGATAGTGCTTAGTTAATTACTTGTTTCCTGTAACCTAGCTGCATGTTAACATTATGTTTCATGGCCATTTTGTAGTATTCACCTTTGTGTTCGTGTGCATAAGGTGCTTCAAAGTTCGTAAACGAATAGTTTGTTTCTTGAATGATCTAATGAAAGGCATGAGGCATAATATTAATGTTACAGTAGTATTATGTTTCTTGATGACATGCAAGTACTATTGGCGTCTGAGAGGTTATCACAATGTTACAATAATTGTTTTAACCTTGTTTGACGTTTATTATTTGACAGGATCAGCAAGAGACAGAGCGCATGCTTGCATCAACTGATGCAAAAGAGATTCAAAGATTCTATCAGGATTATTGCAAAAGAGATTCAAGAGACATTTCAGTTTGTTTGGACCTATTTTGTCATATCAATTTCTGCCTATTTTGATCCACATATGCTTGCTGGTGTAAATTATCATCCGTAAGCTATAGTGAGAACTAGTGATAATCCTAATCCATGCTTCGTAGAGGTACTTCGGAGAAACTCAACTCAGCTATCCGTGCTCGCTCTACACATAAGCAACTCAGGAATGATTTAGTTGAGCATATATGGCAGCGCTATGGGCACAAGCAAAATTATACCTCGATGAGTAATCATATTATGTCTTTATTAAATCATATCATGTATTCCAAGTATCTATTATATTGATATAAATATTTATATTATATATTTATGCATCTCTAAGAAATAGATGTGCCTTATTTGAGTATCAACATTCATTCTCTTAAACAAGCAACAAAATGGCTACAAAGATAGAATGTATACTTTATCACCATATACTATGTGCCCTTGTATGAATTAAACAGTACACAGACAGCTTAATAGACAAGCCATTGTACAAGCTGTCTTTTCTGCTGTCTATGTGTGATCTTCAAAACACTTGCAGACAGCAGCTATCTAAACTGTTGTACATGGGCATCTCCAATGGTGTAGTCAACTACTAGCTATAAGAAGTGTACATATCATCTATAGATAGCTAATAGGACTAGCTATAACATTGTCTACAAAATTAAATATGGGCCCATATGTAAGAGGTGATAAATGCATTGGAATCAGCTATAGCCTGACTATAAGTTAGTAGCCAATCTATATCTCTCTCTTCCTTTTCTCTCATCCACCTAAGCAAAGTGCTGAGTTGGCACCCTTATAGCTAGCTGAAATGGCACCATTGGAGATGCCCTAAGGGCTATTTTTTTAGCATGTAGACTAACGAGATATTAAAAATTAACTATGTTGTCTCTAATTATTATCATTTATCACTAAATACTATTTAATGTATATATATAGAGAATATAAAGTAAAGATAGATATTTATTAAAGGTATAGATGAAATATCATATTAATTTTACATTAAAATATAAAATACATATTATATTTATGAATAAAATTATTAAAAAAATACGTCGTACTCCCTCCGCTCTGTAGGAGTATAAGTCACACACAAATCAAGGAATAAGGATAAATTAAATATAAGAACGTGATGATTTCTGTGTCTGTCTCATGGCCCCGTATCCCGATAAGTTCCTTTTAGTCGTCACACGTTCATATTTTGTTTTCTCAAAGCAACTACAATGGTAAAATTTACTATTTATTCTATCTTTCATCCATATCATTTAGAGTAAACAAAAAATCAATTTGTACAATAACTATTTCTAAAAGTTGTCTCTAGATGATATACAATAATTATCTTTTCTCTCTTATACATAAATAATTTACCTATACTCTCGTGCAAAGCTCGTTACTAAATAAAAGCTAACTCTCTTCTCTCTCATCTTTTCTTACTCTTTCATGTAGGACAAAACTGACGTGTACAGACTAATAGTAAGCTGAAGTGATCTTAGAGTAAGTACAATAGCAAAGCCCACTACAGGCTAATAGTAAGCTAAATGCCAGCTTGTATAATAACTGTTTCTAAAAGTTATCCCTAGATGTTGTGTAATAACTATCTCTTCTCTCTTGTACATAAATAATCTATTTACTCCCTCCGTTGGAATTTAGAGGGTGTATTAGGTTTCGTTAGGACAAGACTTTGACCAACGATTACTTTATTAATATATCATTTATGCAATACAAAATCATAATTATATATAAGTACTTTTGAGTACAAATATGCTAATATCAATTTTGTGTCATAAAAATTATATGCTAATAGAGTAATTGTTGGTCAAAGCCTTGTCCTAACGAAACATAATACGCCCTCTAAATTCCAACGGAGGGAGTATATTCCTGTGCAAAGCTGGTTACTAAATAAGAGAGTTGTTTTCTCTCCTCTTTTCTCACTCTTTTATATAGCTCAAAACTGATATGCACCAACTAAGAACCAGCTAAGGTGATTTTACATGCTTTAAGCCTATATTTAATGGCCCACATGCATGTTGTTGCGGTCTGCCAAAATTTAATTTCGGTTAAGGCAAGTGTGAGATGGAAAGGGTCAGAGGATATGGTAGTTGAGATTGATAAAAAGATACTATCACCGATTCTAAATGTAAGTTTTTTTTTAACTTCGTACTCCTTGGTGTATGTACTCTCACTTTCAATATACTACTTAAATGATGTGGTTATACTTCTTTATCTTTTTTAATATACTCTAATATTGATTATAAGATACCCCAAAGTGAGTTCTACGAAAAATTTCATCAAATTCCACCCTTTATAGCATAATTTGTTTGTATACTCTTTTTACATATATAAAAGGGTATATATAACAAAAAATAAAGGCCTCCGATAATTCTTTTTTCCAACAATATCGCATTGTAGTATATTAGAATTATTATTGAAGTATATTGAAAGTGATAAATGAGTATAAAACATTCATTTAAGTGGTATACTGGATGTGAGAGTACATACTCCCAAGAGTACAGAAAAGGCTTTATATATACCACTTAAATGAATATATATATATATATATATATATATATATATATATATATATAGAGAGAGAGAGAGAGAGAGAGAGAGAGAGAGCGCAATATACGCACGTACGTACGAAAGAAAGAAGGGTTTTGATAAGTTTCATCCGGATGTTTTCTTTAGCAACCATCATCCAAATTCCTAATCATTGGATTTGCTTTCAGATCAATGCACGCCCCCCTGAATTCGAGGTGGGATAATCCTACGCATGTGTGTTTTAATCGTACGGTCCAAAATTTAAATGTTTTTTAGGATAAAAACATCCGGATGATACCTATACACTCCCAAGAAAGAAAATGATTTTGACGCGCTTCATTCGTCCCACGCTATGGTAGTTCTCTCCTAAATATGTTGGACAAAGAGGAAGAGGTTGTGAGATATACCTCATATATTGATGAGGATATGTTTTTTTTTAAAAAAATTGATGAGAATATGAGTATTCATTCGATAAAAGTATGATAGGAAGAAGCGAGATAAATGTACATTGAAATTTATTTAAGTAGGAGAGAGTAAAAGTACATACTCTTTCTTCATTTTTATAAGAATTATTTTTTGAATGGTCTTGTTCACAAATATAACTTGCATGTACATTTAACGAGGCATTTCCTTCTATACCTTTATTTATTATCTCTCAATAATATGCATTTATTCATTACTACCCACACAAAGTATATCTTTCATCTTCCAAGACAATTAATTGAGGGCATTTAAGTCATTTTCTCTTATACCTTTCTCAATTTCAACGTAACATTAATCCATATGCAAAATCAAGATATAACTTACAACAATAAACGAAGAGATTAAGAAATTAGGTTCTTGGTTCTCCTCCCATTTGAAAGCAGATCAAAAAGTGCAGGGAACATTTTACTCATGGTATAAAATATGGCACGCATACTTTTCCTCAGCAAGTAGTATCGATGCATTTGGATTATAGTTCGTGTAGTTGAGATTTGGGAATTTGATTGGTCATCGATGAGCCATCAAAACAACGGTCTAGATTAGTTTGAGAAGGCATGTATGATGTGTCTAGTCCTCTGCATCTAGAGTAGGGGGCAACACCTTGACTATAGCCGGCATATCTCTACTATTCTAAAGCACCACTTGGTGGCAGTGGTCCATTCTACACGTCATTAATTGCCCTGTTTAATTGCTCTACTTAATTGCCCTGCTTAATTGCCCTACTCAAGAAACGAAACGTTGCTTTAATTAGCCAGCTTTCACAAGAAACGAAGCGTTAAAGATAGATGTTTGATCTTGTTAAATAATTTTTTTTATTTTTTAATCTTTATTTTTCGTTATCAATTTTGTTTTTCGTAGCAACGCACGGGCATGTAGCTAGTATATCAAAATGGTAAACTTCACTGCTTAATTCGTTCAGGGATCCTGAGCTAGCAAAGAAGATCGGAGCGGCAGTTGCGCTGGAGGTCATGGCCACCGGCCGTACGTCTTCGCTCCATGCGTAGCGGTGTGCAGGGACCCAAGGTGGGGCCGATGCTACGAGAGCTTCAGCGAGGACCACAAGGTTGTGCAGCAGATGACCTCCATCATCTCCGGTTTCCAGGGCGAGATCCCGGCGGGCGGCCGCCTGGGCGCCCCGTTCGTCGCCGGGCAGCGCAGCGTGGCGGCGTGCTCCAAGCACTACGTCGGCGACGGCGGCACGACCGACGGCATCAACGAGAACAACACGGTGGCCACCTTCCACGAACTGCTCAGCGTCCACATGCCGCCCTACTACAACGCCGTCATCCGGGGCGTCTCCACGGTGATGGTCTCCTTCACCAGCTGGAACGGCGTCAAGATGCACGCCAACCAATTCCTCGTCACCGACTTCCTCAAAACCAGGCTCCGATTCAGGGTAAGTCACCTAAATTCAGGGTAAGTCACCTAAATTCAGGGTATATACGCCGGATCGACGTCACTCAATTCTTGCGTTTCCATTCGTGTTTTCTTCTCTATGATATATGCTCCAATCCTTGGTAATCTATATGCTATTGTTCAGGGTTTCGTGATCTCGGATTGGCAAGGGATTGACAGGATCACGACGCCTGCACATGCGGACTACTTGCTGTCCATTAAGCTGGGGATCATGGCCGGCATTGACATGGTGAGTAGTACTCTGCTCTACAGTGTGTACATATCGTTGATATCAAGATGGATTCGTTAATCGCGTGACACACACATCTGGTTATATAACAACGATTTAATCCACTTGTTTAATTTAGATCATGATCCCGTACACGTACACGGAGTTCATCGACGACCTCACGGCGCTGGTGCACAACGGAACCATTCCGATGAGCCGCATTGATGACGCCGTGCGGCGGATCCTCCGCGTCAAGTTCACCATGGGCCTCTTCGAGAACCCCTACGCCGATCTCAGCCTCACCGGCGAGCTCGGCAAGCAGGAGCACCGCGACCTGGCACGGGAGGCCGTGAGGAGGTCCCTCGTCCTTCTCAAGAACGGCAAGGCCAGCGAGAAGCCGCTGCTGCCGTTGCCCAAGAAGGCGGGAAGCATCCTGGTCGCCGGCAGCCACGCCGACAACATCGGCAACCAGTGCGGCGGCTGGACCATCACCTGGCAAGGCCTCGGCGGCAACAACCTCACCACAGGTAATGCACAAGATGGGTATATATCGATCGAAAGATAGCGTACGCGCCAAGCGACAAAATTTTCCGAATCTAATATAATGTTTTATGTTTAATTTGCAAATGAAACGCAGGGACGACGATCCTTGATGGCATCAAGCACGCCGTGGACTACAGCACGAACGTGGTCTATTCCGAGAACCCCGACGCCAGCTTCATCCAGCAGAACAAGGCGCGCTTCGACTACGCCGTCGTCGTGGTCGGCGAGCCGCCGTACGCGGAGACGTTCGGCGACAACCTCAACTTGACCATCCCGGCGCCCGGGCCCAGCGTGATCCAGAACGTGTGCGGCAGCATCAAGTGCGTCGTGGTTCTTGTCTCCGGCCGGCCATTGGTGATCCAGCCGTTCATTGACGCGATCGACGCGCTGGTGGCGGCGTGGCTGCCGGGGACGGAGGGGCAGGGAGTGAGCGACGTGCTGTTCGGCGACTACGGCTTCACGGGGAAGCTGTCGCGGACGTGGTTCCGGTCGGTGGAGCAGCTGCCGATGAACGTCGGCGACGCGCACTACGACCCCCTCTTCCCGTTCGGGTTCGGGCTCGAGACATACCCCTCCACAGCTTAGG